>OX243830.2:0-5790000 GCA_945859575.2 Herminia tarsipennalis
CCAGCAGACCCATTGCTTAGTCTAAAGGACTTTAAAGAAAAGGCTCCTCTTTTTATATTAGATTGTTCAAGGCAAAACGATAGTCTAAAATCAGGTCCAGTCGATGTTCGATTAGAAATTGAATGTTCAACTTCAATACCAGATAATACTGCCGCATATTGTTTGATTATCAACGATCGTCTGGTGGAATATAAGCCTTTGAGTAATATAGTGCGAAGATTATCATGACTGCTATTGTAGACATTCAAGGTTTCAAAACAGAAGCAAATGAGTTTATAATAAAAGAAATTGCTATATGGTGTGATAACAAAATACAAGTGTTCTTAATTAAGCCACCATTTCCCTATTACAACTTGACAAAATCAGAAAGACGTCAAGTAAGCTGGATCGAGCGCAACAGAAAAATACATTGGGGTGAAGGATTTATTCCTTATTCTAATTGCCTATGTTTACTTGAAGATCTGTTAAGAAATAAATGTGTTTACACTAAAGGTTTAGAAAAAGTGTCATGGTTGCAAGTTATGTCGAATAATAATAATGTTATTAATTTAGAAGATAAAAACTGTCCTAATTTGTTAAGCTTGTATGAGCAATATAAAGATTCTGAAACCGTTTACAGTTGTATATATCATGACTCAATATGTTCTTTAAAAAATGTTTTATGTTTAAAAAAATGGTGTTTCGATAATAAACTTTTTAATTAAGTGGTTTTTTTTTTCTTATTTTGTTTGCTCAAAATTTCCCTGTTCCTCAACCTTAGTCTTAAAAAACTTTCGCAAGCATTTACGTACGTAATTAGCAAGATTAAAAATTTGAAATATCAGTTTTCTAAATAAAATACAAGCTTCGACTTACTTGCTGAATAACATGACATTGAGAATTGGAGATCGTGTACAGGTATTGATAGTAGAAAAGCGATTATGCGGGCTTCATATTGTAGAAATAATTAATCACGAGCAGTATAATGCAATCCTAATACCTTGCTCTAGAGATAACGGCAAATGCTCTAAAATTCGCTTTAAAGGGATTAAGCTATGGGCTCGAATAATCCAGCATCAAATCTACAACAATCTTGTAGATTTGATAGAAGAAACCTAATACATAGGAACAGGCTGTGCATAACAGCTTGAGTTGCTGCGATTAAGCTGTTCATAAACCGGTTCCTATTAAGTTGAAAAGATGAGCAGTTAAGAGAATCATCGATCATGATAGTGTGATATTGGAGCGCTCTGCATTGCATGTGTAGAAAATTGGGGGTTCTGGATCATATTGAATGTGAGGAAAATTGGGGGTTCTGGATCATATTGCATGTGTAGAAAATTGGGGGTTCTGGATCATGTTCTATGTGTGGAGAATTGGGGGTTCTGGATCACGCACCGAGCGAAGCGAGGAAGTGATCCAGAACCCCCAATTATACCCTACTGCGGCCCTCTTCTTCTTCCGGCGCGATCCCTTACTCTCCGCCACCTGCCATTCCTCACCAGAGGGGCCAGTGGCGGGTACAGATGCTGACACCGGGAGACGGACCTGAGCCGTTGGGGCGTTTGAAGCGCCCGCCACGGCAGCACGTGGTGCCCTTTTTGGCGCACGCTGCGGCGGGGGATGGGGATCTCCACCCTTCGGGCGCACACCGTCCCTTGGCGTTCCTCGGCCTGTCGGCCCTGAGGCAACAACCGCAGCAAGGGTCCCGGCGCGTCCCCCTGTACGGGGTAAGGGCACCGAAGGTGCCTGCGATGGCCCTTGGGGAACCTTCGGCCTAGACGCTGCGAGCGGCGGCCGACAGCTCGGCTCAGGGGGCAGACGCGCCTTGATGCTCTCAAGGCGTGCATCCATAAGGCCCCCGACGACCACCGTAAGTTGCCTAAGCTGAGCGTCCGAGAACACGCAGGGCTGCTCTTCCTCTACGGTGGACCTTGCTGTTAATCCGACCGGGACAGAACCGGCCGGAGAATTGACTTGGGCCGGGACGGAACCGGTCCTGGTCGCCACGAGGTCGGCTCGCAGCTGAGTGATTTCAGAGCGTAGCTCTCTCAATTCTTCTTCCATGCGAGCGCTACTAGCCCGCAGCCTTTCGGATTCCGCCTCAGCGACAGTGGCGCGTTCGAAAAGCGCGTTCACAACCTCTCGCAAAATCTGGGCGGACCTACCGACGTCACTATCGAGAGAGGACTCGGATCCGAATCTTCCCGATTGCAGTAGGCTATCGAGTGACGCCGACGTAACTGACGTCCTCGACCCACTAAGCCCGCCTAACGCGACCGCTTCACGAGGCAAACGGTCCTCACTACTCGCCAACACGGTCCTTTCTCCACTCTTTTGTGTATCCTCTCCCTCTCCTTGATCCTTCTTCTCTACGGGCCTTGTGCTCCCTCCTCTATTGAACATATTTTTTAACTTGTTTTTATCCATACTGAATCCCACGAGTATGGGGGAAATAAAGGTCCACCCGGACAGTGCCCCCTGTACCCGGGTAAGCGTAAATTTGTATCCCAACTGGGGGGTCCGCAGGTGCCCCAGCTGGGGGTAGCGCTTGGAACCGAACATCCCATCGGCCATGCATCCTCTGGTCACGCTCCGCAACACAGGATTCGGGGATTTTTTATAGAGGTTGTCATCCTCGCGGCCCAGGCGACCAAGCCAAGACCCTCGTTCCCGTTCAAAGCCGTAAGACATGTCTACGACACTCCTACTAGGGATTACGATATCCAACGGTGGCAGAAAGAAGATCTCCCCGCCCGCTCGACGGCAGTGTGAGTGCACGTCAAGCCCGTCCTCCGGGCAGCCCAGGAATGGGCCACGCCCAACTCTGCCAGAACATTAGCCGTGTGACGGTGGTTTCGCGAAACGCCGCGAATCCACCGGCACACGTTGCCCAGGGTGCACCACGAGGAGGTTTTCCGGCACTTAGCACCCCAACCTTTTTTTTTTTTTTTTTTTTTTATAGCCGTAAAAAATGCCTAACGCACACCTCCAGCACCCGGGGCAGACGCTGGAGATAGTGTGGGACCTGCCCCCACTAAAAAATCGGCCGTGTACCTGCTCGCCGCCATCACGGATAGGCCGCCAGGACTTGATATATCTTCGGCGACCCACCCAGCGGCATAGCCCCATCGGGCATTCCTGCTCCTGCGGCGTCCTGGGTACACACAGAACGCCGCCATCGCGGAAAGCCGTAAGCGTGGGAAACTTCCCCGTCCATCACGCCCACAGCCCCACCAAACGACGTCACGCGCGATTGCGCTTCGACGTCGCCCGGTTCGCCGGCGACGGGGCAGACTAGCCCCGCCGCCTCCCCCCACGAGATGAAGTACTCGCAGGAGGATGCGACCGCGTCCTGGACTCCCTACCGCGCTACGCATCCGGTACCCCTATCACTGACGACAGGGGCGAGGAGCGAGCATGGCTAAGGAGTCCGTTAGGTGGAGGGTGTAGAGGCATGGGAAGGCGCCTCGTCCCCACCCTCCTCCATCCGCACCGGAGCCTGGGTGCAGGGGTCCGTCCCCGAGGGCGGCCTGGCAGCCTTGGGGGGCTTGGCAGCCCTGGGGGGCTTGCAGCCCGCCCTTCCCATCATGTGGTTAGCGGGCAGGTTGCTCGCCGCGCACACGGGGCAATGGGGAGCGGCGGAACACGCCGCTGCCGAATGCCCCGGTTGACCGCAGCGGAAACAGAGTCCGCTGCAGTCGAAGCTGCTGGTGCATTGAGGCCGTAGATGCCCCGCGCCCATGCACCGGTAGCACCTCGCGGGCCTCGCCTCGAGGATGGTGATCCTCGCGGCAGAGAAACCCACGAGGAGCCGGCCCGCCTCTGCTAACATTTTAGCCGCTGCGACGGGGCAACGCGCCCACACCGCACCAACTCCGCCGGGGCCGGGGCGAATCGCACCGACTCTCACGGTTCCGGGAGAGCATTGAGTCTTCAGCTCAATTGCCTCCCGGACAGCCTCGGGCGTAACTGAGTCGTCCAGGCCGGAGACCCGCAACTCCGCGCACTTTGTCGGCCTGGCGACTCTTACGCCCTCCTCGCCCTCCGCGAGACGCCTCAGCGTCTCCGCCACTAGGTCAGCCTTCCTTGGGCCCTCCGTCCCCGCAACCTCGAGGAGCCGGGCCCCGGTTTGCGAGCGGCGGAAGCTCACCTCCACGCCCCCAGCTGCCAAAAGAGCGGCCTTCGCCCCACTAAAGAGGCTGGCGTATGTTACGCCCCTACTCTCCGCCTCGGGCGACACCGTCACAAGGACGGCGGCCGTTTTTGGCGGAGACAGCTTAGGCCTCTTTTTGCCTCCTTCTTTCGCCGGAGCGACCTCCTGCACAGAGGAGGCGGCAGCGGCCCTCTGCTTATGCCGGCGCCGCGATTTCTTGCTCCCTGCCGTTTGCCATTCCTCACCAGAGGGAGCAGAGGCGGGAGCAGGCGCAGGCGCCGGGGGACGGACTTGAGCAGTTTGGGCGCTTGAGGTGCCCGCTGCTCTAAGAGACCCAGCGCGTCCCGCTGTACGCGGTGGTGGCGCCGGGCGTGCCATCAGTGGCCCCTTAGGGGGCTTGGGCCCCGCGAGCGGCGGCCGACAGCTCGGTTCTGGGGGCAGACGCGCCTTAACGCCCTCAAGGCGAGCGTCGACGATGCCCCCGATAAGACGTGAGAGCTGCCTCATCTGCGCCTCCGTAAAGGAGTCGTCAGATGGGCGCTCTCCACTATGGACCGGGACAGAACCGACCCGCACAGCCCTGACTAAGGCCGGGGCAGAACCGGCACTAGCCGATCCTAAATCGGCACGCATCTGAGTTAAATCGGCGCGTAGAGCTTTCAGCTCTTCCTCCAGACGGGCGTTATCAGCGCGCAACTTCTGCGTCTCAGCCTCGTTGGCGGTGAAGCGCTCAAATAGCGCCTCCACCACCTCCTTCAGTGTCGAGGCGGACGCTTTGAGGCCCTTGGCGAACGTGCCTTTGAGGTTTTTGCTCTTCTGAGCTACGTTCGCTATCACTTTCATGGAAGTGGCCGCCGACTCCATGAGCTCCTCCACTGTTTTCGGGGAGCTAACTGACCCCGACGGGCGAAGCTCACCCAACAGTTGCTGGACCTGCTCCTCAGCAACTATTTCTCCCTCCGTGCGGCCTCTGTTATAGGCCTCCCGCCTGGAGAATACGTCGGATGTTTTGACGTTCGGTGCCGTCACTACAGGGGGAGGTGTCTTGGGGCGAGCGAACCTCGCCACAGACCCCCCCCTTTGGGAAGAATGAACCTTCCTGGGGACCTCGAGGTCAACCTCAGGAAGGTTCACGTCACATCCGGGAGATGCACCGCGCTTTTGTTGCACTGCGCGGGGTTGCCCAGCTGTCAACGTCTCTGGACCCACCAACAGGTCCATATCGCTAACCGAACTTAGCGAAGATTCGGAGCCGAACCGGCCCGAGCGCAACAGGCTGTCCAGTGACCCAGACGTCACCGAAGTTCTGGAACCGCTCAAAGGGCCGGCCTCCGCCATTTCTCGGGGCAAACTGCCCCCACTCCTAGCTGCGTCCTCTCCCTCTCTTTCCACAACCACATCTTTTAACACGAGCCTTGGGCTCCTCCTCCTATTAAAAATATTTTTCAGTTTAGAGTCATCCATTTTTATTCCCACGAGTATGGGGGAAATAAAGGTCCACCCGGGCAGTGCCCCCTGTACCCGGGTAAGCGTAAATTTGTATCCCAACTGGGGGGTCCGCAGGTGCCCCAGCTGGGGGTAGCGCTTGGAACCGAACATCCCATCGGCCATGCATCCTCTGGTCACGCTCCGCAACACAGGATTCGGGGATTTTTTATAGAGGTTGTCATCCTCGCAGCCCAGGTGACCAAGCCTAGACCCTCGCCCCCGCTCGGAGCCGTGAGACGTGGCCACGACACTCCTAATCGGGATTACGATATCCGACGGTGGCAGAAAGAAGATCTCCCCGCCCGCTCGACAGCAGTGTGAGTGCACGTCAAGCCCGTCCTCCGGGCAGCCCAGAAATGGGCCGCCCCCTACTCTGCCAGAACATTAGCCGTGTGACGGTGGTTTCGCGAAACGCCGCGAATCCACCGGCACACGTTGCCCAGGGTGCACCACGAGGAGGTTTTCCGGCACTTAGCACCCCACTTAGCACCCCAACCTAACCTAACCTAACCTAACCTAACCTAACCTTTTTTTTTTTTTTTTTTTTTTTTTGGCCGTAAAAAATGCCTAACGCACACCTCCAGCACCCGGGGCAGACGCTGGAGGTAGTGTGGGACCTGCCCCCACTAAAAAATCGGCCGTGTACCTACTAGCCGCCTTGACACGGATAGGCCGCCGGAATTAGCTACTTCTTCGGCGAACCCACCCAGCGGCATAGCCCCATCGGGCATTCCTGCTCCTGCGGCGTCCTGGGTACACACAGAACGCCGCCATCGCGAAAGGCCGCAAGCGTGGGAAACTTCCCCGTCCATCACGCCCACAGCCCCACCAAGCGACGTCACGCGCGACTGCGCCTCGACGTCGCCCGGTTCGCCGGCGACGGGGCAGACTGTCCCCGCCGCCTCCCCCCACGAGATGAAGTTCCCGCAGGAGGATGCGACCGCGTCCTGGACCCCCTATCGCGCAACGCATCCTGTACCCCTATCACTGACGACAGGGGCGAGGAGCGAGCACGTCTAAGGGAGTCCGTTAGGTGGAGGGTGGAGAGGCTTGAGAGGGCGTCTCGTCTTCACCCTCCTCCATCCGCACCGGAGCCTGGGTGCTGGGGTCGGCCGCAGCTCGGCCCGTCCCCGAGGGCGGCTTGACAGCCTTGGTGGGCTTTGCAGCCTTGGGGGGCTTGCAGCCTGCCCTTCCCATCATGTGGTCGGCGGGCTGGTTGCCCGCCGCGCACACGGGGCAGTGGGGAGCGGCAGAACACGCCGCTGCCGTATGCCCCGGTTGACCGCAGCGGAAACAGAGTGCGCTGCAGTCTAGGCTGCTGGTGCATTGCGGGCGCAAGTGTCCCGCGCCCATGCACCGGTAGCACCTCATGGGCCTCGCCTCGAGGATGGTGATCCTCGCGGCAGAGAAGCCCACGAGGAGCTGACCTGTCTCTGCCAAGACTTTGGCCGCGGCGACGGGGCAACGCGCCCATGCCGCACCAACTCCGCCGGGGCCGAGGCGGATGGCGCCGACCTTCACCGTTCCGGGAGAGCACTGAGCCTTCTGCTCTATTGCCTCCCGGACCTCCTCGGACGTTACAGAGTCGTCCAGGCCGGAGACGCGCAACTCCGCGCACTTCATCGGCCTGGCGACTCTTACGCCTTCCTCGCCTCCCGCGAGACGCCGAAGCGTTTCCGCCACCAAGTCGGCCTTTTTTGCGCCCTCTGCACCTGGAACTTCTAGAAGCCGGGCCCCAGTCTGCGAGCGGCGGAACCTGACCTCTACGCCCCCAGCAGCTAAGAGAGCGGCCTTCGCATCATTAAAGAGGCTGGCGTAGGTAACGCCTCTGCTCTCCGCCTCCGGCGACACCGTCACAAGGACGGCGGCTGTTTTCGGCGGAGAGAGCTTTGGTCTCTTCCTGCCTCTTTTCGCCGGAGCGGTCTCCCGCGCAGTGGAAGCGGCAGCGACCTCCTGCACAGAGGTGGCGGCAGCGGTTCTCTGCTTCTTTCGGCGCCGCGATTTCTTGCTCCCCGCCGTTTGCCATTCCTCAGAAGAGGTGGCGGTGGCGGGAGCAGGCGCAGGCGCCGGGCGATGGACCTGAGCCGCTGTGGCGCATGAAGCATCCATAACGGCTTCTCTCGGCGCACGCTGCGGTGGGGGTTTGGAAACTCCCCTCCGCGGCCGCACACCTTGGTCAACCGGTCTTGAGGCAGCCGCTGCTGCAAAAGACCCGGCCCGTCCCCCTGTACGGGGTGGTGGCGGCCCCATTGGTGGCCCCTGAGGAGGCTTCGGCTTGGGCACGGCGAGCGGCGGCCGACAGCTCGGCTCCGGGGGCAGACGCTCCTTGATGCCCTCAAGGTGCGCGACCATGAGGCTCCCGAAAAGGATAGTGAGCTGTCGCATTTGCGCCTCCGTGAAGGAATCGCCAGGCGACAGCTCTGTGGCTTGGGCTGGCACATCCAGGACGGAACCTGTTGGCCCAGCGTCCACCCTGGCCGGGACAGAACCGGCCTTGAGCGATTTAAATTCGGCCCGCAATTGTGTGATCTCGGCGCGGAGCGCCCTCACTTCAGCCTCTAAGCGGGAGCTGTTGGCCCGCAACTCCACGCAACGATCGGAAAACGTGTCGACCACCTCCTTTAGGACAGAGGCTGACTCCTTCAAGCCTTTTGCGAAGGTGCCCTTAAGGTTCTTACTTTTGGCTGCCACCTTCGCAATGACCGCTATTGAAGCAGTCGCCGATTCGACGAGCTCCGTCACGGTTTTCGGGGCAATTACCCCTCCCGACGAGTGGAGCCCGTCCATTAGTTGCTGGACTTCACTGGACTTTTCTGGACGACACCGGCACACGTTGCCCAGGGTGCACCACGAGGAGGTTTTCCGGCACTTAGCACCCCAACCTAACCTAACCTAACCTAACCTAACCTTTTTTTTTTTTTTTTTTTTTTTTTTTTTTTTTTTATGGCCGTAAAAAATGCCTAACGCACACCTCCAGCACCCGGGGCAGACGCTGGAGGTAGTGTGGGACCTGCCCCCACTAAAAAATCGGCCGTGTACCAACTCGCCGCCTTCACACGGATAGGCCGCCGGAATTAGCTATTTCTTCGGCGGACCCACCCAGCGGCATAGCCCCATCGGGCATTCCTGCTTCTGCGGCGTCCTGGGTACACACAGAACGCCGCCATCGCGAAAGGCCGCGAGCGTGGGAAACTTCCCCGTCCATCACGCCCACAGCCCCACCAAGCGACGTCACGCGCGACTGCGCCTCGACGTCGCCCGGTTCGCCGGCGACGGGGCAGACTATCCCCGCCGCCTCCCCCCACGAGATGAAGTTCCCGCAGGAGGGTGCGACCGCGTCCTGGACCCCCTATCGCGCAACGCATCCGGTACCCCTATCACTGACGACAGGGGCGAGGAGCGAGCACGTCTAAGGGAGTCCGTTAGGTGGAGGGTGGAGAGGCTTGAGAGGGCGCCTCGTCTTCACCCTCCTCCATCCGCACCGGAGCCTGGGTGCTGGGGTCGGCCGCAGCTCGGCCCGTCCCCGATGGCGGCTTAACAGCCTTGGGGGGCTTTGCAGCCTTGGGGGGCTTGCAGCCTGCCCTTCCCATCATGTGATCGGCGGGCTGGTTGCCCGCCGCGCACACGGGGCAGTGGGGAGCGGCGGAACACGCCGCTGCCACATGCCCCGGTTGACCGCAGCGGAAACAAAGTCCGCTGCAGTCTAGGCTGCTGGTGCATTGAGGGCGCAGGTGTCCCGCGCCCATGCACCTGTAGCACCTCGTGGGCCTCGCCTCGAGGATTGTGATTCTCGCGGCAGAGACACCCACGAGGAGCCGCCCCACCTCTGCCAAAACTTTGGCCGCGGCGACGGGGCAACGCGCCCACGCCGCACCAACTCCGCCGGGGCCGGGGCGGATCGCGCCGACCTTCACGGTTCCGGGAGAGCACTGAGCCTTCTGCTCTATTGCCTCCCGGACCTCCTCAGACGTCACGGAGTCGTCCAGGCCGGAGACGCGCAACTCCGCGCACTTCACCGGCCTGGCGACCCTTACGCCCTCCTCGCCTCCCGCAAGACGCCTGAGCGTTTCCGCCACCAGGTCGGCCTTCTTTGCGCCCTCCACCCCTGGAAGTTCCAGAAGCCGGGCTCCAGTTCCAGACGCTGGCGCCGGAGGACCGGCTTGGGCCGTTGGGGCGCCTGAGGCGCCCACTTCGGCGACACGGGGTGCTTTCCTCGGCGCACGCTGCGCCCCTCGCCCGCCCGGCCCTGAGGCAACCACTGTCGCAAAAGACCCAGCGCGTCCCCCTGTTCGGGGTGGTGGCACCGGGCGTGCGATCAGTTGCCCCTGCGTGGTCTTGGGCGCCGCGAGCGGCGGCCGACAGCTCGGTTCCGGGGGCAGACGCGCCTTGATGCCCTCAAGGCGAACGTCGACGAGGCCCCCGATAAGAAGTGAGAGCTGCCTCATCTGCGCCTCCGTAAAGGAGTCGCCAGATGGCCGCTCTCCACTATGGGCCGGGACAGAACCGGCCGGCACAGCACTGACTACGGCCGGGGCAGAACCGGCTCTAGTCTCCTTTGAGTCCCCGCCTCGTTGGCGGTGCAGAGCTCAAACAGCGCCTCCACTACCTCTTTTAGTGTCGAGGCAGACGCTTTCAGGCCCTTGGCGAACGTGCCTTTAAGGTTTTTGCTCTTCTGAGCCACGTTCGTTATAACCTTCACTGAGGTAGCCGCCGATTCTATGAGCTCTGCCACGGTCTTCGTGGAGCTCACTCCCCCCGACGGGCGGAGCTCATCCAATAGCTGCTGGACCTGCTCCTCAGCAACTACTTCACCCTCCGTGCGGCCTCTATTGTAGGCCTCCCGCCTGGAAAACACACCGGACGTAGGAACGTTCGGTGCCGTCACCGCAGGAGGGGGTGTCTTCGGGCGAGCGAACCTCGCCACAGACCCCCCTCTTTGGGAAGAATGAACCTTCCTGGGTGCCTCGAGGTCGACCTCAGGAAGGTTTCCGTCACCTCCGGGAGATGCGCCGCGCTTTTGTTGTTGAGCGCGGCGGTGCTCAGCTGACAGGGTCTGTGGACCCACCAAGTCCATATCGCTGACTGAGCTCAGCGATGAATCGGAGCCGAACCGGCCCGAGCGCAACAGGCTATCCAGTGACCCAGACGTCACCGAAGTTCTGGAACCGCTCAAAGGGCCGGCCTCCGCCACTTCTCGGGGCAAACTGCCCCCACTCCTTGCTGCGTCCTCGTAGATTTGGCATTGAAGTCCCCCAACAAACCTTTTTTTTTTTTTTTTTTTTTTTTTTTTTTTTTTTTTTTTTTTTTTTTTTTTTTATGGCCGTAAAAAATGCCTAACGCACACCTCCAGCACCCGGGGCAGACGCTGGAGGTAGTGTGGGACCTGCCCCCACTAAAAAATCGGCCGTGTACCGTCGCGCCACCTGCGCGAACGGGCCGCCGGAATCTGCTATACCATCGGCGGCCAATTCAGTAGCAGTGCCCGGCGCGGCGAGATGCCGGGCACTCCTACTCCGGCGGCGTCCTGGGGTACACTGCAGGACGCCGACGTCCCACCACTGCGGTGAGGACTCGACGTTGCTGCTCCCAGGCAGGGCACTGCTCGAGAGTATGCTGCGCCGAGTCCTCACCGCAATCGCAGTGATGACAGTCGGGACGCGATTCCCTCCACGCAACCGAATGCAGGTACTTTCCGAAGCACCCATGCCCGGAAAGAACCTGCACCAGCCGGAAGGAAAGGGTCCCGTGTACGGAGTTCCGCCAACTCTGGGGACCACCAGTAGACCTCCTTCCTCGGAGGACGACGTCGGAAACGTGGCATGGCCGCATCGCAAACCTGCGTAAACGCATCGCGAATACGGACAGCCGTGACGTCGATGTCCTCGGTCGGAGGTGGTGAGGACGACCACGATTGAACGATAGCCGCCTCCTCCAGCAGTTCCCTGTCGAGTCGACCCACAGCCCACCGCGGGAAGTCAAAGTCAAAGTCAAATATCTTTATTTCGTAAAATCAGGTTAATGATTATTTGAAAACGTCAAATTAAAACATACTAAAAATTTTATAAAATTATGATTGTTTGAAAAAAAAAAACAAAATGAGGTTAGGTGGCAGTTCCAAGTGTAAAGCTCATGAGAAGAAGCTGCCAAGAAACTCATGTGCCACTCTTTTAAAATCATCAAGTTTTTCTTTACAAAAATAAATTTTACTGAATGAACCATTGTGTTTGGTGAGTGTAATCGTTTATAAAATAAGGATAACTAAATAATAATACTATTTGTAACTCTAAAATGAATATATATAAACGTATTCAGCAAACACAATACTTCACTTCTTACAAAGTAAATATGTATATATACATATAATCTTAAAGTACATTTTAATAGCCTGTGAGAGAAAGCAGTTTTTGCCAAACTACTTGGCAATATATGATTAGGTATAAATGAGACAAAAGATGTAGTATAGTCTGGTTATAATTATCTAAAGGTGCATCTTATATACTAACGACTTCGTGTTGATAACAGATAGTAGAAACATTTAATAGATACTGAACGTGCGATAAGGAACATAAGATTGTGATGTAGATTGTAGATACAGCACAAAGATATTGTACTGTAACAGTACACCCCCCTTTAAAAAAAAAAAAAAATATGGTAATAGTGTTTACAATATAAATTTGACCTAGACCTTACTAGTTATTTGCTGATGTATATAAATAATAATGCTATTGTACGCGGTGGAATTTGATGACGCCTGTTGTGGTGTGATTTGCTGACGTCTGTAATTTTGACTTAGCTGTTGCACGAGTGTTTATTATTTTTTTCCGTTAAACTCTTCATTCTTCTGTCCAGTGTTTTCATTATGCCGTAAATTAGGATCACGCCGATTGTTAAAATAATCTGTCCCATTGCAACATTTCTTGTCCACCGTAAGTCCTCCTGGATCAGGTTACGGAGTTGGTCCGCTTCGTTTTGATTGAGGCAATTGTCCGTATTGTATATTATCTGGTCCTTAGAACTTTGATTTCCCATTTTAGATGTCTTGTTGTTACGAGTAGTTGTGAATTAATGGTATATGTTAAGATCTATGTTAATATATATACGAATAGCTTGCTTATATCAGCGATTTTTTATAGACGTACTACTGGCTTTACTTTACGTCCCGATCGTGTAGTGTACGTGTGTGAATGCCTGTCGCAATCCTTTGAATCTGGCACGTAGTTTGATTCGTCATTGATCATGAAAGCTGGTTTCAATCTATCAATTGATATCACTGTCTCTTTATCCCTAATTCTAATGCAAAATGTTTTATCTGTTTTACTAATTACTGGGTAGGGTCCTTCATACGGCGGTGTCAGGGCTTTCTTAATTCTATCACACCGAACAAATACGTGTGAGCATTCTTTGAGTTCGGGATGCACAAATATAGCTTGATTGTGTTTTTTTCTTTTCGGAATTGATGTCATTTGTGTGATGTCCTTTTGAATTTGTTTTACAAACTCTTCGTACGTTGATAACTGTGCTGCTGATGACTCAAAAAATCCTCCAGGGAGTCGTATTGGCGTTCCATATGTCATCTCTGCTGAACTATAACCTGTGTCTTCTCGCAAGCTACTCCGCAACCCGAGTAAAACTGTTGGAATTTCTTTTAACCAATTTTCGTTGGATTCTCTTGTCATTAACGCCGCCTTTAAAGTTCTATGAAATCTCTCTATCATTCCATTGGATTGTGGATGATAAGGTGTTGTCCTAATTTTATGTATTCCCAAAAATTGTGAGAGTGACTCAAATATTCTTGATTCAAACTGTCGGCCTTGATCCGTAGTAATGCGCAATGGACATCCAAAACGAGTAATCCATCCTTCGAAAAGTGTCTTGGCTACTGTTTCTGCAGTTATATCTTCTACCGGAAATATTTCGGGCCATGACGTACAACGATCTATGATTGTGATTAAATATCTCTTCCCTTGTGAAATCGGAAGTGGTCCGACGATGTCAATATGTAAATGTTCAAAACGTTGCGCTGTCATAAATGTACCAGGAGGTGATATCGTATGTCGTTGTATTTTTGATTTTTGGCAGGCTATACATGATCTACACCAATTATTGATATCTTTGTTCATATACGGCCATAAATACCTTTGGGTTATCATTTTTCTCGTAGTTCTTTTTCCTGGATGGCTCATACCATGAATGGTATCGAAAATTTGTTTGCGAAAATGCTTTGGTAAGTAGGGGCGGCTTTTTCCAGTAGAGGTGTCGCAGGTGATGTTTATTGTGGAACCCGGAAGCGTAATGTTTTTGAATTTTAATCTTTTATTGTCATGTAATTTACTTAGTTCATTATCTGTTGATTGACATTTTTCCAATTCAGCGTAATCGATAGGTGATGGCACGTATATTTCCTCTATTCGAGATAAGGCATCGGCGGTAATATTGTCACGTCCGCTTATGTGTTGAATGTTGGTACTGTATTGTGAAATGAAATCTAACTGCCGGACCCGTCGCGGTGTATCGTTTGATGATGGTTTTTGGGAGAATGCGTATGTCAAAGGTCGGTGATCCGTAAATATTGTAAATTCTCTTCCCTCGATTAATCTGTGAAAATGTTTGACGGCCATGTATATTCCTAACAGCTCTCTGTCAAACGTAGAATATTTTTGTTGAGTTTCGCTCAATTTTTGTGAAAAAAATCCTAATGGTTCCCAATTGCGTCCGGATTTTTGTTGTAAAACTCCACCAACGCAAGTAGCACTAGCGTCGGTCATGAGCGCTAGTGATGCGTTGCGGGAAGGATGCGCTGTTAACACTGCGTTTTTCATGCTTTCCTTGCATTTTTCGTAAGCTTTGTCTGCTTCCGTTGTCCAAGGAACAGGTGAATTATCGTTCTTTTTTGAACCATGTAGATATTCGTTTAAAATTCTTTGATTTTCCGCTGCGCATGGAATATTACTTCTGTAGAAATTGACCATGCCCAAAAATCTTCTTAATTCTTGAATTGTTTTCGGTTTGGGAAATTCCATGATTGCTTTGTAATTTTCTTCGGTAGGGAGTATTCCTTGGCTCGTTATATGATAACCTAAGAAATCTATTTCCCTTCTGAGAAATTCGCATTTTTCGAGATTAATGGTTATTCCATTCTCGTGTAAACGTTTGAAAACCGTTTCTAAATGCTGATAATGCAAATCTTCGTTGTCCGATGCAATGAGACAGTCGTCTACAAATATAAATACGTAGTTTAAATCTCTAAATAAGGAATCCATGAATCGTTGAAATGTTTGTGCCGCATTGCGTAATCCGAAAGGCATTCTTAAGTACTCAAAAAGTCCAAAAGGTGTGATGATGGCTGTTTTTTCTATATCTTTAACAGGAATACAATGGTATGCTTTACGTATATCTATCTTGCTTAGTATCTTCTTATTTTCTAATATGTATGTAAAGTCAGTTAATCTTGGTAGTGGGTATTTGTCCGGTACTGTCGTGCTATTGAGCATTCGATAGTCTCCGCATGGTCTCCATTCGCCATTTTTCTTTTTTACCATATGTAATGGGCTTGCCCATGGGCTATCTGACGGTCGGCAAATTCCGAGTTCTATCATATTTTGAAATTCCTTTTTGGCTATGTCGTATTTTTCTGGAGGTAATGGTCTTGCCCGAGCTGCGACGGGTGGTCCTGTAGTGATAATGTGATGTTCAATCTTATGTTTGGGCGCATTGCGGAGAGAGGACCCTTTCGTGATGTCTTCGTATTTGTTTAAAAGTTGCGTAATACGTGGATTCGTTCCCACTGCGATATTACGAATTGTTTGTTGTGTCGCTTTTTCCGAAGTTACATGCGTTGTCAGCTCTGTAACTTTGTCGATAAGTTTGCGACCTGCTATGTCGACTAATAGTTTATAGTGCTCTAGAAAATCTGCTCCAATTATTGGTTGTGTAACATCGGCGATTACAAAATTCCATTTATAACATCGTTGTAGTCCTAAATTCAAGGTAAGCGTCTTCTCGCCGTAAGTCCTAATTTTAGTCCCATTTGCAGCGTATAGTGTGTATTGTTCATTTTGTAAAACTGAATGTCTCTGTTGCTTGCTAATGACTGAAATATTTGCGCCCGTGTCAATCAAAAACTTCATACCACTTTTTCGGTCGGTAATGGTGAGGCGATTGGATGGGTGGATTGCACAGAGTTTCGCCGTTGTCTGTGCTCTTATTCGTTTCCCTGGTTCCGTACGTAAGTCATTGGTTTCCAACTGCATGGTTTAATGCAGTTCTTTGCATATTTTCCGAATCTTTCGTGGTAGTAACAAAATCGATTTGCTCCTCTATAGTTTGTTCTCGGCCTCATAATCGGGAATTGTTGACGTTTCTTGAAATGATTGTGCGTGTTGGGTCGATAGCCATATTGACCTTGCTGAATTGCGTCAATATCTATCTGTAATTTTGCTAGCTGGGCTAAAATGCATGCTGTATTGTTGTCGTTTGAAGTGTCGTTGCTAACAGCTGATATTTCGGTTACTTTTGAATTCATTATTATTTTGTCTGCAATTTGGCTCAGTTTGTCAATTTCCATGTCTTCCGTAACTGCTAGAACCGTAGTAACTGATGTTGGTAAAAGCCTGAACCATAGTAGTTTAATTGTTTCGTCACTGATTTTTCCTCTCCCGAGGACTCGCATTTGACGTAATAACTGCGAAGGTTTTTGATCACCGAGTTCTGTCTCTGATATTAATTTTTGAAACTGTCGCTGTTCTGTTTCTTCGTAACAATCAATTAAACGTTCCTTGATGTTTTTGTATTTATCTGTAGTCGGTGGTGAAGTGATTAGGTCACTAACCTGTAGTATTTCTTCCTTGGATAACTTTGCTATTACTGTACAGTATTTGTATTCGTCTCCTTGCTTCTGTGGTGCTAATATGGCTTCTAGTTGCGTGAACCATAATCTTGGTTGGTCTTTCCAAAATTCCGGAATGCGGGATAAAACCGAGGTGCCAGCAGCTACTTCAAGTGTTCCTTGCTGATTTATGTTCGCCTTGCACGGTGATTGTGCCATGTTTCTTGCTGCGTATTCGTTCGTCGGGGTCACCAATTTGCCAAACTACTTGGCAATATATGATTAGGTATAAATGAGACAAAAGATGTAGTATAGTCTGGTTATAATTATCTAAAGGTGCATCTTATATACTAACGACTTCGTGTTGATAACAGATAGTAGAAACATTTAATAGATACTGAACGTGCGATAAGGAACATAAGATTGTGATGTAGATTGTAGATACAGCACAAAGATATTGTACTGTAACACAGTTCAATCCCAAGCGTTTTTGTCTTCCATATAATCAATTATTGAGTAGTAACTTTTCATACACAATTTTTTCTTAATGGTACACTTAAATTTATTACGACTTAATTTTTGAATATCGCTAGGGATTTTATTGTAGAAACGTATACATTGGCCCCGAAATGATTTGTTTACTTTTTGTAACCTTGACGCTGGTACAACAAGTTTATGTTTGTTCCGCGTGTTAATATTATGTATATCACATTTCTTACAGAAACTATCAATATTTTTGTGAACATATATAAGGTTTTCATAGATATACTGACATGCAACAGTCATGATATTGATTTCCTTAATTTTTTCTCTAAGTGAGTGTCTACTACTAAGATCGTAAATTGATCGAATAGCCCTCTTCTGCAGAACAAAAATGGTTTGAATGTCGGCAGCATTCCCCCACAGTAGAATACCGTACGACATTAAACTATGAAAGTAACTAAAATAAACTAATCGCGCTGTTTCAACGTCTGTTAGCTGACGAATTTTTCTAACTGCGTACGCTGCAGAACTGAGTCTATTAGACAATTCACTTATATGTGGGCCCCACTGAAGCTTAGAATCTAGAGTAATTCCTAAAAACTTTGTGGTCTCTACAGGGTTCAACTCATCTTCTTTTATTTTTATAGTGGTTTTTACTGGTTTCACGTTAGGTGTTATAAATCGAATACATTTAGTCTTGCCCTCCTGACGTAAGAAGATTCAGAGCTGTGTTTTTAATACCATAATGTTGCAATTTCCTGATTAATGTTTCATGCAGAACACAGTCAAATGCCTTAGATAAATCACAGAAGACGCCTAAAGCATCTTGCGATTCCTCCCAGGCGTCAAAAATATGTTTTAAGAGCTCCACACCAGCATCGGTTGTAGAGCGACCCCTAGTGAAACCAAATTGTTTAAAGTGTAATAATTTATTTTTGTAAAAGAAGTTCTGCATCTGATCATATATTATTTTTTCAAAGATTTTACTAAATGTTGGTAGTACTGATATGGGTCTAAAATTAGTGGGGTCAGACATACTACCCGATTTATACAATGGTATTACTTTACTATATTTCATTAAATCAGGAAATACACCACAATCTATACATTTATTAAATAGCCTCGCCTCGCCACAGAACCCCCCCTTTGGGAAGAATGAACCTTCCTGGGGACCTCGAGGTCAACCTCAGGAAGGTTCACGTCACATCCGGGAGATGCGCCGCGCTTTTGTTGTTGAGCGCGGCGGTGCTCAGCTGATAACCTCTCTGGACCTCCCAATAGGTCCATATCGCTAGCTGAGCTTAGCGATGATTCGGAGCCGAACCGGCCCGAGCGCAACAGGCTATCCAGTGACCCAGACGTCACCGAAGTTCTGGAACCGCTCAAAGGGCCGGCCTCCGCCACTTCTCGGGGCAAACTGCCCGCACTCCTTCCTGCGTCCTCTCCTTCTCTTTCAACCACATTTTTTTTCACGAGCCTTGGGCTCCTCCTCCTATTAAAAATATTTTTCAATTTTGAGTCATCCATATTAGATCCCACGAGTATGGGGGAAATAAAGGTCCACCCGGGCAGTGCCGGGTAAGCGTAAATTTGTATCCCAACTGGGGGGTCCGCAGGTGCCCCAGCTGGGGGTAGCGCTTGGAACCGAACATCCCATCGGCCATGCATCCTCTGGTCACGCTCCGCAACACAGGATTCGGGGATTTTTTATAGAGGTTGTCATCCTCGCAGCCCAGACGACCAAGCCAAGACCCTCGCCCCCGCTCGGAGCCGTGAGACGTGGCCACGACACTCCTAATCGGGATTACGATATCCGACGGTGGCAGAAAGAAGATCTCCCCGCCCGCTCGACGGCAGTGTGAGTGCACGTCAAGCCCGTCCTCCGGGCAGCCCAGAAATGGGCCGCCCCCTACTCTGCCAGAACATTAGCCGTGTGACGGTGGTTTCGCGAAAAGCCGCGAATCGACCGGCACACGTTGCCCAGGGTGCACCACGAGGAGGTTTTCCGGCACTTAGCACCCCAACCTAACCTTTTTTTTTTTTTAACCTAACCTAACCTAACCTTTTTTTTTTTTTTTTTTTTTTATGGCCGTAAAAAATGCCTAACGCACACCTCCAGCACCCGGGGCAGACGCTGGAGGTAGTGTGGGACCTGCCCCCACTAAAAAATCGGCCGTGTACCAACTCGCCGCCTTCACACGGATAGGCCGCCGGAATTGACTATTTCTTCGGCGGACCCACCCAGCGGCATAGCCCCATCGGGCATTCCTGCTCCTGCGGCGTCCTGGGTACACGCAGAACGCCGCCATCGCGAAAGGCCGCGAGCGTGGGAAACTTCCCCGTCCATCACGCCCACAGCCCCACCAAACGACGTCACGCGCGAATGCGCCTCGACGTCGCCCGGTTCGCCGGCGACGGGGCAGACTATCCCCGCCGCCTCCCCCCACGAGATGGAGTTCCCGCAGGAGGGTGCGACCGCGTCCTGGACCCCCTATCGCGCAACGCATCCGGTACCCCTATCACTGACGACAGGGGCGGGGAGCGGGCATGTCTAAGGGAGTCCGTTAGGTGGAGGGTGGAGAGGCCTGAGAAGGTGCCTCATCTTCACCTTCCTCCATCCGCACCGGAGCCTGGGTGCGAGGAGCTGGGCCAGTCCTGGCGGGCGGCTTTGCGCCCTTGGGAGGCTTACAGCCGGCCCTCCCCATCATGTGGTTGGCGGGCAGATTGCCCGCCGCACACACGGGGCAGTGGGGAGCGGCAGAACACGCCGCTGCCGTATGCCCCGGTTGACCGCAGCGGAAACAAAGTCCGCTGCAGTCAAAGCTACTGGTGCATTGCGGGCGCAAGTGCCCCGCGCCCATGCACCGGTAGCACCTCGTGGGCCTCGCCTCAAGGATTGTGATCCTCGCGGCGGAGAAGCCCACGAGGAGCCGGCCTGCCTCTGCCAAAGTTTTGGCCGCAGCGACGGGGCAACGCGCCCACGCCGCACCAACTCCCCCGGGGCCGGGGCGGATCGCGCCGACCTTCACGGTTCCGGGAGAGCACTGAGCCTTCTGCTCTATCGCCTCCCGGACCTCCTCAGACGACACTGAGTCATCCAGGCCAGAGATGCGCAACTCTGCGCACTTCATTGGCCTAGAGACCCGGACGCCTTCTTCGCCTCCAGCGAGACGCCTGAGCGTTTCCGCCACGAGGTCGGCCTTCTTCGCGCCCTCCGCCCCTGAAACCTCAAGGAGCCGGGCCCCGGTCTGTGAGCGGCGACAGCTCACTTCCACGCCCCCAGCAGCTAAGAGAGCGCCCTTCACCCCGCTGAAGAGGCTGGCGTATGTGACACCTCTATTCTCCGCCTCCGGCGACACCGTCACAAGGACGGCGGCCGTTTTCGGCGGAGACAGCTTCGGCCTCTTTCTTCCGCTACGTCTCGTTGGAGCGATCTCCTGCGTAGTAACAACGATAGCGGCCCTCTTCTTTTTACGGCGCGATCCCTTGCTCTCCGCCACCTGCCATTCCTCACCAGAGGGGCCAGTGGCGGGTGCAGACGCTGACACCGGAAGACGGGCCGGAGCCGTTGGGGCGTTTGAGGCGCCCGCCACGGTAGCACGTGGTGCCCTTTTTGGCGCACGCTGCAGCGGGGGATGGGGATCTCCACCCTTCGGCCGCACACCGTCCCGTGGCGTTCCTCGGCCTGTCGCCCCTGAGGCAACAACCGCAGCAAGTGTCCCGGTACGTCCCCCTGTACGGGGTAGAGGCACCGAAGGTGCCTGCGATCGCTCTTGGGGGACCTTGGGCCTAGACACTGCGAGCGGCGGCCGACAACTCGGCTCGGGGGGCAGACGCGCCTTGATGCTCTCAAGGCGCGCATCCATCAGGCCCCCGAAGACCACCGTCAGTTGCCTAAGCTGCGCGTCCGAAAACACGCAGGGCTGGTCTTCTCCTATGGCGGACCTCGCTGTCGACCCGACCGGGATAGAACCGGCCAACGAATCGACTTGGGCGAGGATAGAGCCGGTCCCCGTCGCCACGGGGTCGGGCCGCAGCTGAGCGACCTCAGCGCGTAGCTCTCCCAGTTCCTTTTCCATACGGTCGCAGCTAGCTCGCAACCTTTCGGATTCCGCCTCTGCAACGGCAGCGCGTTCGAAGAGCCCGTTCACAACCTCCCTTAGTATCTGGGCGGATTCTCGAAGGCCCTTTGCGAAGGTGCCCTTAAGGTTTTTACTTTTAGTGGCAACCTTCACAATTACCGACACTGAATCGGCCGCCGCTCGGACGAGTTCCGAACCGGTTCTCGGGGTGTTATCCCCTCCCGAAGATCTTAGTCCCTCCAGGAGCTGATCAATTTGGTCCTCCGCGACCAACTCACCCTCTGTACGGGTACGAGCATATGCGTCCCGCCTGCTGAAAACAGATGACGACGTTCGAGCTTGGGTGTTGTCCGCTGACGTCGTTCCAGCAGGTGTTTGTGGGCGGGACGACGGCGTGTTCGCACGCGTTCCCGCCGCTGATCCCCCTCTTTGGGAGGGGCGGACCTTCCTGGGGGCCTTAAAGACCAACTCAGGAGGGTCATTTTCATCACCCGGTGATGCGCTTCGCTTTTTTTGTAAAGCGCGACGGCCATCCGAAGTTGTTGCACCGGACCTATCCACGTCCAGATCGCTGTTCAAAGAAGACTCGGAGCCGAATCTTCCTGATTGCAGCAAGCTGTCCAACGACTCGGATCCAATGGATGACACTGATCCGCCAAACCGCTCACTGCCACTTCTTGGTCTATCTTTGTCTTCTTTCTCTTTTT
Source organism: Herminia tarsipennalis (assembly GCA_945859575.2). NCBI lineage: Eukaryota > Metazoa > Arthropoda > Insecta > Lepidoptera > Erebidae > Herminia > Herminia tarsipennalis. Next base: position 21,721 of record OX243830.2, read on the forward strand.
CTTTCTCCAGGAGCCTTAAGCTCCTTCTTCCATCATCGTTGTTTTTTTTATTATTGTTAAATTCAGCCATTTGAGTCCCACGAGTGTGGGGGAAATAAAGGTCCACCCGGGCAGTGCCCCCTGTACCCGGGTAAGCGTAAATTTGTATCCCAACTGGGGGGTCCGCAGGTGCCCCGCTGGGGGTAGCGCTTGGAACCGAACATCCCATCGGCCATGCATCCTCTGGTCACGCTCCGCAACACAGGATTCGGGGATTTTTTATAGAGGTTGTCATCCTCGCGGCCCAGGCGACCAAGCCAAGACCCTCGCCCCCGCTCGGAGCCGTGAGACGTGGCCACGACACTCCTAATCGGGATTGCGATATCCGACGGTGGCAGAAAGAAGATCTCCCCGCCTGCTCGACGGCAGTGTGAGTGCACGTCAAGCCCGTCCTCCGGGCAGCCCAGGAATGGGCCACCCCCTACTCTGCCAGAACATTAGCCGTGTGACGGTGGTTTCGCGAAACGCCGCGAATCCACCGGCACACGTTGCCCAGGGTGCACCACGAGGAGGTTTTCCGGCACTTAGCACCCCAACCTAACCTTTTTTTTTTTTTTTTTTTTTTTTTTTTTTTTTTTTTTTTATGGCCGTAAAAAATGCCTAACGCACACCTCCAGCACCCGGGGCAGACGCTGGAGGTAGTGTGGGACCTGCCCCCACTAAAAAATCGGCCGTGTACCTACTCGCCGCCATCACGGATAGGCCGCCAGGACTTGTTATATCTTCGGCGACCCACCCAGCGGCATAGCCCCATCGGGCATTCCTGCTCCTGCGGCGTCCTGGGTACACACAGAACGCCGCCATCGCGAAAGGCCGCGAGCGTGGGAAACTTCCCCGTCCATCACGCTCACAGCCCCACCAAGCGACGTCACGCGCGAATGCGCCTTGACGTCGCTCGGTTCGCCGGCGGCGGGGCAGACTAGCCCCGCCGCCTCCCCCCACGAGATGAATTTCCCGCAGGAGGGTGCGACCGCGTCCTGGACCCCCTAGCGCGCAACGCATCCAGTACCCCTATCACTGACGACAGGGGCGGGGAGCGAGCATGGCTAAGGAGTCCATTAGGTGGAGGGTGTAGAGGCATGGGAAGGCGCCTCGTTCCCACCCTCCTCCATCCGCACCGGAGCCTGGGTGCGAGGAGCTCGGCCAGTCCCCGTAGGCGGCTTTGCGGCCTTGGGAGGCTTACAACCCGCCCTCCCCATCATGTGGTTGGCAGGCAGATTGCCCGCCGCACACACGGGGCAGTGGGGAGCGGCAGAACACGCCGCTGCCGCATGCCCCGGTTGACCGCAGCGGAAACAAAGTCCGCTGCAGTCAAAACTACTGGTGCATTGCGGGCGCAAGTGCCCCGCGCCCATGCACCGGTAGCACCTCGCGGGCCTCGCCTCGAGGATGGTGATCCTCGCGGCAGAGAAACCCACGAGGAGCCGGCCTGCTTCTGCCAAAATTTTGGCCGCAGCGACGGGGCAACGCGCCCACACCGCACCAACTCCACCGGGGCCGGGGCGGATCGCGCCGACCTTCACGGTTCCGGGAGAGCACTGAGCCTTCTGCTCTATCGCCTCCCGGACCTCCTCAGACGACACGGAGTCGTCCAGGCCAGAAATGCGCAACTCCGCGCACTTCATTGGCCTAACGACCCTTCCGCCCTCTTCTCCTTCCACGAGACGCCTCAGCGTCTCCGCCACGAAGTCGGCCTTCTTCGCGCCCTCTGTCCCCGGAACTTCGAGGAGCCGGGCCCCGGTCTGTGAGCGGCGGAAGCTCACCTGCACGCCCCCAGCTGCTAAAAGAGCAGCCTTCGCCCCGCTGAAGAGGCTGGCGTATGTTATGCCCCTACTCTCCGCCTCCGGCGACACCGTCACAAGGACGGCGGCCGTTTTCGGCGGAGACAGTTTCGGCTTTCGCTTAACTGTTTCTTTTGCCGGGGCAACCTCCTGCACGGTAGCGGCGGGAGTGGCCTTCCTCTTCTGCCGGCGCCGCGATTTTCTGCTCTCCGCCGTTCGCCATTCTTCATTAGAAGGCGCAGAGGTGGGGGCAGGCGCTGGCGCCGGGTGACCAACCCGGGCCGTTGGGGCGCTTGAAGCTACGGCAGCTCGGGGTGCCCCTCTCAGGGCACGCTGCGTCGGAGGAATTGAGTCTCCACCCCGCGGCTGTGCACCTCGGTCCAACGGCCCGGCGCGTCCCCCTGTTCGGGGTGGTGGCGCCGGGGATGCCATCAGTGGCCCCTGAGGGGTCTTCGGCTTGGGAACCGCGAGCGGCGGCCGACAGCTCGGTTCCGGGGGCAGCCGCGCCTTGATGCCCTCAAGGCGGGCATCAATTAGACTCCCAACGACCAGCGAGAGCTGTCTCAGCTGTACGTCAGAAAACGCAGCGGATCGCTCTTTACTCACGGCGCACTCTGTTGTGGCTCCGACCAGGACAGAACCGGCTGGAGGATCAACATCGGCCGGAGCAGAACCGGTCCTAAACGTCGTGTCTATCCGCAACTGAGCAACCTCCGCTCGGAGTTGTCTCAGTTCCTCCTCCAGGCGTACGCCGCTTGCCCGTAGCTTCTCAGCTTCCACCTCGGCAGTGGCGGCACGGTCATATAGTGCAGTCACCACTTCTCTCAAGATCTGAGCCGACTCCCGCAGGCCCTTTGCGAAAGTACCTTTCAGATTTTTGCTTTTAGTAGCAACATTCACGATGACCGACACGGAGTCGGTCGCCGCACGGACTAGCTCCGAACCGGTTTTCGGAGTGCTATCCCCTCCCGTGGATCTTAGACCCTCCAAGAACCGGTCTGTTTGGTTCTCGGCGACCAGTTCTCCCTCTGTACGGGTGCGGGCATACGCCTCCCGTCTACTGAATGGGGACGCTGGTGTAGACGTCAACGGAGTTTGTGGGCGGGACAACGGTGTCTTAGCACGCGTTCCCGCTGCTGATCTTCCCCTCTGAGAGGAACGGACCTTCCTTGGGGCCTTAAACACTACCTCAGGAGGGTCGTTGTCACTACCAGGAGAGGCACTACGCTTTTGTTGTGAAGCACGGCGTTCACCGGCCATCGGGGTCTCTGAACGGAAACCTTCTCTATCCACTACTAGGTCCAGATCGCTAACGACCGAGCTAAGAGATGAATCTGAGCCAAATCGGCCCGAGCGCAGCAAGCTCTCGAGCGACGCTGACGTCATTGACGTCTTTGACCCACCGAGCCGGCCATGATCCACTTCACGGGGCAAACGTTCCTCACTTCTCGCCAACACGGCGCTCGTCGATCGAGAGTCTCTCGCCACGGCGTCAATCGGCATCTTTTCTTCGCTCCTCTTCTCTGCGACCTTTCCTTCTCCTTTCTGTTCCTTCTCCACGAGCCTTGTGCTCGCTTTCTTGTTAAAAATATTTTTTAATTTTGCTTCATCCATACTGTTCCCACGAGTATGGGGGAAATAAACGTCCACCCGGGCAGTGCCCCCTGTACCCGGGTAAGCGTACATTTGTATCCCAACTGGGGGGTCCGCAGGTGCCCCAGCTGGGGGTAGCGCTTGGAACCGAACATCCCATCGGCCATGCATCCTCTGGTCACGCTCCGCAACACAGGATTCGGGGATTTTTTATAGAGGTTGTCATCCTCGCGGCCCAGGCGACCAAGCCAAGACCATCGCCCCCGCTCGGAGCCGTGAGACGTGGCCACGACACTCCTAATCGGGATTACGATATCCGACGGTGGCAGAAAGACGATCTCCCCGCCCGCTCGACGGCAGTGTGAGTGCACGTCAAGCCCGTCCTCCGGGCAGCCCAGGAATGGGCCACCCCCTACTCTGCCAGAACATTAGCCGTGTGACGGTGGTTTCGCGAAACGCCGCGAATCCACCGGCACACGTTGCCCAGGGTGCACCACGAGGAGGTTTTCCGGCACTTAGCACCCCACCCCAACCTAACCTAACCTAACCTAACCTAACCTTTTTTTTTTTTTTTTTTTTTTTTTTTTAAGGCCGTAAAAAAAGCCTAACGCACACCTCCAGCACCCGGGGCAGACGCTGGAGGTAGTGTGGGACCTGCCCCCACTAAAAAATCGGCCGTGTACCGTCGCGCCACCTGCGCGAACGGGCCGCCGGAATCTGCTATACCATCGGCGGCCAATTCAGTGGCAGTGCCCGGCGCGGCGAGATGCCGGGCACTCCTACTCCGGCGGCGTCCTGGGGTACACTGCAGGACGCCGACGTCGCGGAAGGCTACGAGTGGGGGGAAAAGGCCCCGTCAACCCCCACCCGCGGCCCCACCATTAGGGCGGCATCAGGCGCAGATGGTCGCGCCGACGCCGCCCGGTTCGCCGGCGACGAAGCGGATCAGCGAGGGAGTCCTCCTCCCTGCGTCGCTCCGCCGCCTCCTTCTGCGAGATGACGTCCTCGCAAAAGGATGCGACCGCGTTCCAAGACGTCTCGCTGCGGACCATAGATGACACCACGGTCGGCAGCGAGAGGTCACGACCCACCACTGCGGTGAGGACTCGACGTTGCTGCTCCCAGGCAGGGCACTGCTCGAGAGTGTGCTGCGCCGAGTCCTCACCGCAATCGCAGTGATGACAGTCGGGACGCGACTCCCTCCGCGCAACCGAATGCAGGTACTTTCCGAAGCACCCATGCCCGGAAAGAACCTGCACCAGCCGGAAGGAAAGGGTCCCGTGCTGCCTCACCGCCCACTCCTCAAGGACCGGCTGGAGCGCCTCCACGGTTCGGAAACCGGCACGTGGAGCCTCCAGCCGGGACCTCCACCGGGCCATGATGTCCCGGTGGGCCTGACTGCGCCAGGCGCGCAGTTGTTCGGGCATGGGGCAAGAGCCCCCAGCCCGGACCTCCGCCGCCTGCCAGTAGACGTCGGCGAGTACTTCCGCATCCAAATCCCACGGGGGAGTTCCGGCCAACGCGCACGCCGCATCGGTGGACACCGTGCGGTAACCGCGTATGGCCCGGACCGCCATGGTTCGTTGGGGTCTCCACAAACGAACCCTATTCTGGGCGGACAGGGTCTCCGCCCACACGGGCGCGCCGTAAAGCGCCATCGACCGTACCACCCCCATGTAAAGCCGTCGGCTTGAGGCACTGGGACCGCAAGGTTCGGCAAGAGCCGACCTAGGGCGGCAGCGGTAGCCTCAAGTTTGGGCACAAGGATGCGAAAATGCTCGTCGAAGAGCCATCGCCCATCCAACACCAACCCCAGATATTTCATCTGGGGGCGTATCGGTACGAGGACCGAGTTGACGACCAAGGAGGCGCCAGCGGGTGGACCGCGACGGGGCCCATGAAACAACAGGGCCTCCGTCTTTTCAAGCGCCACTCTCAACCCCAGCGCCTCGATGCGCCCGACCATTCGGGAAACCCCTAGGGTGGCCAGGCGCGCCGCCTCCTCGAAATTCCGTGCCCGGGCTGTGACGAGCGTGTCGTCGGCGTAGCAGAGTACGCTGAGCCCGGGTGGGAAGTTTCCTCGCAGGGCCCAATCGTATCCCATGTTCCACAAGAGCGGTCCTAAGACCGACCCCTGAGGAACACCGCACGACATTGCCCTGCGCCTCACTTCTCCTTCACGATCCTCGTACAGGACACACCGGCCTTGCAAATAGTCGGCCACCAGCTGCCTCAGGTAATCGGGCACTCCATGGAACCGGAGCGCCTCACCGATGCAGCCAAATGGCAGAGTATTGAAGGCGTTGGCAATGTCAAGCGATACCGCCAATAAAACCCCGCCGCCGAGGACTGCCTCCTCAGCCGCGGCCCTCAGACGCAGAATGGCATCGACCGTCGAACGCCCGGCACGAAAGCCGTACTGGGCATCGGACAGATCGGGGCCGACCTCGCGCAAGTGGCGGACGATACGGGTAGCGAGAATTCTCTCAAGCAACTTCCCCGCCTCGTCCAGCAGCACGATAGGCCTGAAGGCCGCGAGCGAATCGGGAGATCTACCCGGCTTCGGTAGGAGAACCAGCTTCCCCGTTTTCCAACAGTCAGGGAACCGTCCGGACGCCAGGCAAACGTCGAACAGCCCCCTGAGGCGGTCTCCCATGTGGTTGAGGACCAGGGCCAACACTCGGGCAGGAATCCCGTCAGGCCCGGGGGCGGTACTCTTCGAACGAATCCGAAGTACAGCCGCCCCCACCTCCGCCTCCGTGACGGGCGGAACACTGGACTCGGCCTCCCGGTCGTCGGTCTCAGAGACCATTGCCGGTGGCGTGTGCTCCGCACGTTGCGGGAAAAGGGCCTCAACCACTTCCACGAGGAAGCTGGGCTGGAGAGTCTCTGTAAGGGGGGGGCCCGACGAGCGGAGCTTATTCAGCGCCGCTCGGTAGGGGCGACCCCAGGGATCACGATCTAGACCCTCCAGCATCTCCTGTCTCGCCGTCTCCTTCGCGCGGCAGATGGCCAGCTTGAATGCGTCCCTCGCATTGCGATACGCTTCATACAGCTGGTCCTCCCTCTCTACGTCGCGGTGACGCCGTCGACTGCGGGTGTAGATCCTCCGGGCACGAATACAGGCCGCACGGAGTTCCGCCAACTCTGGGGACCACCAGTAGACCTCCTTCCTCGGAGGACGACGTCGGAAACGTGGCATGGCCGCATCGCAAACCTGCGTAAACGCATCGCGAATACGGACAGCCGTGACGTCGATGTCCTCGGTCGGAGGTGGTGAGGACGACCACGATTGAACGATAGCCGCCTCCTCCAGCAGTTCCCTGTCGAGTCGACCCACAGCCCACCGCGGGAATCGGGATTGTCTGCCCGCCGCGTGACCCCTACTGGCGCCCTGGGACCGGGAGAGCTCAAACCGGATGTACAAGTGATCCGAGAGCGTCTCAACCTCAGCCAGTACGCGCCAGTTCCTTACGCGTGCTTCGATACCAGGGGTAGCGAACGAAAGGTCCTCTATCGACCCCCCCTGGCGCCGAACGCACGTATTGGTGGTGCCCCTGTTCAGCAAACAGAGGCCCACCGCAGCTGCCCATTCCTCTACCGCGGCTCCGCGAGCGTCCGTCCTGGGAGATCCCCACGCCAAGGATTTGGCGTTAAAATCCCCCAGCACCACGACGTGGCGAGGTGCTAGCCGCCGTATCGAGGCTTCCAGGCTAGCCAGGAAAACCTCAAAATCAGCCAAACTCCGGTTTGGGGAGAAGTACACGCCGTAAAGCGTGAGTCCCCCCCAGCCGGCAGCAACATATCCCGTACCCTTATCTCTGAGCGACAAGGGCGGGGAATGGAGCGCAGCGGAGCTGACGATCGCCACGGAGCCGTCCCGGTCACCCATCCAATTCGGACGAGGAGGAACGTAATAGGGCTCCGCGGCTACGGCAACAGCAATCGACCACTCTGCCATGGTTTGCAGGAAAAGATCCTGCGCGCCGGCAGAATGGTTGAGATTCGCCTGGAGGAGGGAAAAGCACTCACTGTCCATTACTGGACTCCGGTACTACATCCTCCTCCATTCGCGCTGGCGGCGGTGTACGAGGGGCAGCCTTGGCCGATTGGCTACCCCCCGGGCGTGGCTTTGGAGCCTGCGGGGGTTTGCACCCCTCCCGTCCCATGGCGTGGTTGGCAGGCAAATTACCCGCCGCACACGCTGGACAGTGGGGGGCAGCGGAGCAGTCCGCCGCCTTGTGCCCCGGGCGACCGCAGCGGAAACAAAGTCCGCCGCAGTCGAAGCAACTAGTGCACTTCGGACGCATGTGTCCCGTCGCCATGCACTTGAAGCAGCGCGCGGGTCTCGCCGGCAGGATCGTAACCCTGGCGGCGCTGAAGCCCACGAGCAGCCTCCCTGCATCAGCCAATAATTTGGCCGCGGCAACGGGGCACTGCGCCCAAACCGCAAAAGCACCTCCGGGGCCGGGGCGAATGGCGCCGACCCTGATGGAGTCAAGAGCGCATTGGGTACGGGTCCCAATAGCCTCCCGAACTTCCTGGGCCGTGACCGAGTCATCCAGTCCCGAAATACGCATTTCTGCGCACTTCGTGGGCCTGGCGACTCTTACGCCTTCTTCCCCAGCAATCATCCCCCGCAGCTTCTCCGCGAAGAAGTCTGCGTTCTTGCCTCCGTCTGGGCCTGGGAACTCGAGGATCCGAGCTCCCGTCTGCGAGGGCCGGGTGGTTGCACCCAGACCCCCGAGATCAGAGGCGGTGATGGTCCTCTTCACCCTCGCAAATATCTCCGCATAGGAAATTCCACGCTCCTGTGCCTCCGGCGACACCGTGACAACCACGGCGGCCGTTTTCGGCACTTGGAGTTTCGGCTTCCTAGCCACGGTTCCTTGGGCAGCTGCATTTGGAGCAGCCCTCTTTTTCCTCCTGCGGCGCGACCTTTTGCTCACCGTCTGCCAGCCCTCGTTGGCGGAGACGAGGGGGGCGGGAGCAGGTGCGGGCGCAGGTGCACGAGCCTCAACCTCTTGGGTGCGTGATGCGACCGAAGGGGCTGGAGATGGAGCCACCGTCAAGCCCTGGGTAGGCTGGGTGCGTCCCTGTGGCTGGACTGGCGTCCTTTTGACCGCTGGAGGGGCCGGGTCTCGTGCCGTCTTCTTTTTAGGCGCAGACGCCGCGCTTGTCGCGTATGTCACGACGCGTCCCCCGGAACAGGGTAGGGGCGTCGGAGTGGTAGCCGTGTACGGCTTTGCGACCGGCGGTGTACGGGAGGTTGGCGCCGGAGGCAGCCTTGCCTCCAGACTCCCGATGCGGGCAGCGATCTTGGACTCAAAAGAGCCCATTAGCTGCCGCAACTGCGCCTCGATACCTCCAGAGGATGAAGGCTGCGACTTCTTCGGCGGACTGGTCAAAACAGCCCGCGTTGGACCGACTTGAGGGCAGGCTAGGTCTTCTCGTAGCTTGGCGAGCTCGGCGCGGAGCTCTGCCACATCTGACCTCAAAGTTGCGTTCTCCGCCCGCAACTGCTGCAGCTCCCTGTTGGTGGCATCCGTGCGACCAGCCAGGTCGTCCACCACCACCAGCAGCTTGTCTCCTGCCTCCTTAAGGCCGCGCACGAAGGGGCCTTTCAAATTTGTGGATTTTGTGGCCACCTCGTAAATTGCGGCCACAGAATCCCCAGCTCTCGCTTTGAGCTCTGCCGTAGTAGGAAGGGAATCCCCCCCTGACCGGCGATCCTCTGCGAGGAGCTGCGCCACCCTATCCTCAGCGGTGCGCTCTCCCTCTATACGCGTGCGCAGGTACTTTTCTCTGTTCGAGAAAACAGAGCCGCTGGCTCCTCCCCTCCGCGCGGTTGGGATCTTGCTAGGGGTCTGGGGGACCCCTGGCACCTCCTGGTGCGGTGAGCGGCTGCGGCTACGCTTCTGGGAAGCCCAGAGCCTACCTGATCGCTCAACTTCACCTTCCTCGAGGGTCTCAGTATCCTCCATTACCTCAAGGTCGGTAATAGAGGACTCCGAAACGGTCAAAGACCCTTTTCGCGGGACCTTAGGCGGCAACGGAGATGGACCTCCACTCGCCTTGCCCCTACTCGGGGTCTTACGACCCTTTCTTGAAACCGCAGTGCGGTTCGATCTTCGCAGCGCGACCTTAGCGCTTTTTTCGGTGCCGGATTTACCGCTCGGCACAGGGCGGGTGCGTCGTTGGGTGTCCCCCCCAGAGTACGCGGGACTGCCGAAGCCGACTGGCTTCGGGAGGGATTCCCCGAGCGAAGCGCGCTCGGGACCCTCCTGGGTAGTTTTAACTGTATTTACCACCGACATGATTGAAGTTTAAAGACCTCCGTCTGGGTAGCCCTCGGGACTGAGATCCCCTCAGCCATTCATCCCATTGCCGGGCACCACAAGCGTGGGATTAGGGTATTTTTTAAAGGGGTTTACTTCCCCGCGGCCCACAGAGCGTGAGCCCCCGTTCCTGTCAATTCAGGGTTACGGGTCGGGCCGGTCGGTGGTCTGTATCAGACCGTGTCCGCCATCTATAAATAGACAGCGAACCCGCCGCCCCTCGCCCTTCTTCCGAAAGGCCCAGGGATGGACCAAAACCTCCCCTGTTTGCCCGGCGGCAAAGCAAAAGCAATAGCACGCCGAGCCCGCCACATTACTCCACTGTTTCCCCCCCAGTAGGAAACAAAAACAAAATAAAACAAAAGAAAAGTAAAATGTAAAAATAAAAAGAAGACATAAATCAAAATAAAAGGTGTAAAAATAAAAGTGTAAAAATACTATTGCAAGAAAACAAATAAACCAAAATAAAACAATATAAAACAAAATAAACACAAACAAACTAAAACAACAGGGGGCACAGGGAGAACGCCCCGAGTGGCCCGAATACGGGCCCCTCTCTTTGCCAGAACATTAGCCGTCCGGCGATCAAAAAGTGATCACCGTCCGTTGCCCAGGGTGCACCACGAGGAGGTTTTCCGGCACTTAGCACCCCAACCTAACCTAACCTAACCTTTTTTTTTTTTTTTTTTTTTTTTTTTTATGGCCGTAAAAAATGCCTAACGCACACCTCCAGCACCCGGGGCAGACGCTGGAGGTAGTGTGGGACCTGCCCCCACTAAAAAATCGGCCGTGTACCAACTCGCCGCCTTCACACGGATAGGCCGCCGGAATTGACTATTTCTTCGGCGGACCCACCCAGCGGCATAGCCCCATCGGGCATTCCTGCTCCTGCGGCGTTCTGGGTACACACAGAACGCCGCCATCGCGAAAGGCCGCGAGCGTGGGAATCTTCCCCGTCCATCACGCCCACAGCCCCACCAAGCGACGTCACGCGCGACTGCGCCTCGACGTCACTCGGTTCGCCGGCGACGGGGCAGACTATCCCCGCCGCCTCCCCCCACGAGATGAATTTCCCGCAGGAGGGTGCGACCGCGTCCTAAACCCCCTATCGCGCAACGCATCCGGTACCCCTATCACTGACGACAGGGGCGCGGAGCGAGCATGGCTAAGGAGTCCGTTAGGTGGAGGGTGTAGAGGCATGGGAAGGCGCCTCGTCCCCACCCTCCTCCATCCGCACCGGAGCCTGGGTGCGAGGAGCTGGGCCAGTCCCGGCAGGCGGCTTTGCGGCCTTGGGAGGCTTACAGCCCGCCCTCCCCATCATGTGGTTGGCGGGCAGATTGCCCGCCGCACACACGGGGCAGTGAGGAGCGGCAGAACACGCCGCTGCCGCATGCCCCGGTTGACCACAGCGGAAACAAAGTCCGCTGCAGTCAAAGCTACTGGTGCATTGCGGGCGCAAGTGCCCCGCGCCCATGCACCGGTAGCACCTCGTGGGCCTCGCCTCAAGGATTGTGATCCTCGCGGCGGAGAAGCCCACGAGGAGCCGGCCTGCCTCTGCCAAAGTTTTGGCCGCAGCGACGGGGCAACGCGCCCACGCCGCACCAACTCCGCCGGGGCCGGGGCGAATCGCACCGACCCTCACGGTTCCGGGAGAGCATTGAGTCTTCAGCTCAATTGCCTCCCGGACAGCCTCGGGCGTAATTGAGTCGTCCAGGCCGGAGACGCGCAACTCCGCGCACTTTGTCGGCCTGGCAACCCTTACGCCCTCCTCGCCCCCCGCAAGACGCTTCAGCGTCTCCGCCACCAAGTCGGCCTTGCTCGGGCCCTCCGTCCCCGGAAACTCAAGGAGCCGGGCCCCGGTCTGTGAGCGGCGGAAGCTCACTTCCACGCCCCCAGCTGCCAGAAGAGCGGCCCTCGCCCCGCTAAATAGGCTAGCGTAGGTGACCCCCCTGTGCTCCGCCTCCGGCGACACCGTCACCAGGACGGCTGCCGTTTTCGGCGGAGTAAGTTTAGGCTTTCGCCTCACTTTCTCCCTTGCCGGGGCAACCTCCTGCACGGGAGCGGCGGGAGTGGCCTTCTTATTCTGCCGGCGCCTCGATCTCCTACTCTCCGCCGTTCGCCATTCCTCATTAGAGGGGGCAGAGGCGGGGGCAGACGCTGGCGCCGGAGGACCGGCTTGGGCCGTTGGGGCGCCTGAGGCGCCCACTTCGGCGGCACGGGGTGCTTTCCTCGGCGCACGCTGCGCCCCTCGCCCACCCGGCCCTGAGGCAACCACTGCCGCAAAAGACCCAGCGCGTCCCCCAGTTCGGGCTGGTGGCACCAGGCGTTGCCCCTGCGGGGGTTTGGGCGCCGCGAGCGGCGGCCGACAGCTCGGTTCCGGGGGCAGCCGCGCCTTGATGCCCTCAAGGCGAGCGTCTAAGTGGCCCCCGATAAGAAGTGAGAGCTGCCTCATCTGCGCCTCCGTAAAGGAGTCGCCAGATGGCCGCTCTCCACTATGGGCCGGGACAGAACCGGCCGGCACAGCACTGACTACGGCCGGGACAGAACCGGCTCTAGTCGATCCAAGATCGGCACGGAGCAGAGCCATCTCGGAGCGAAGTGCCTTCAGCTCCTTCTCCAGACGGGCGTTGTCAGCGCGCAACCTCTGCGTCTCAGCCTCGTTGGCGGTGAAGCGCTCAAACAGCGCCTCCACCACCTCTTTCAATGTTGAGGCGGACGCCTTCAGGCCCTTAGCGAAGGTGCCTTTAAGATTCTTGCTCTTCTGAGCCACGTTCGCTATCACCTTCACGGAGGTGGCCGCCGAGTCCATTAGCTCCTCCACGGTCTTCGGGAAACTAACTCCCTCCGACGGGCGAAGCTCACCCAACAGCTGCTGGACCTGCTCCTCAGCAACTATTTCCCCCTCCGTGCGGCCTCTGTTGTAGGCCTCCCGCCTGGAAAATACGTCGGACGTTTTAACGTTCGGTGCCGTCACCGCAGGAGGGGGTGTCTTCGGGCGAGCGAACCTCGCCACAGACCCCCCTCTTTGGGAAGAATGAACCTTCCTGGGTGCCTCGAGGTCGACCTCAGGAAGGTTTCCGTCACATCCGGGAGATGCGCCGCGCTTTTGTTGTTGAGCGCGGCGGTGCTCAGCTGATAACCTCTCTGGACCTCCCAATAGGTCCATATCGCTAACTGAGCTTAGCGATGATTCGGAGCCGAACCGGCCCGAGCGCAACAGGCTATCCAGTGACCCAGACGTCACCGAAGTTCTGGAACCGCTCAAAGGGCCGGCCTCCGCCACTTCTCGGGGCAAACTGCCCGCACTCCTTCCTGCGTCCTCTCCTTCTCTTTCAACCACATTTTTTTTCACGAGCCTTGGGCTCCTCCTCCTGTTAAAAATATTTTTCAATTTTGAGTCATCCATATTAGATCCCACGAGTATGGGGGAAATAAAGGTCCACCCGGGCAGTGCCCCCTGTACCCGGGTAAGCGTAAATTTGTATCCCAACTGGGGGGTCCGCAGGTGCCCCAGCTGGGGGTAGCGCTTGAAACCGAACATCCCATCGGCCATGCATCCTCTGGTCACGCTCCGCAACACAGGATTCGGGGATTTTTTATAGAGGTTGTCATCCTCGCAGCCCAGGCGACCAAGCCAAGACCCTCGCCCCCGCTCGGAGCCGTGAGACGTGGCCACGACACTCCTAATCGGGATTACGATATCCGACGGTGGCAGAAAGAAGATCTCCCCGCCCGCTCGACGGCAGTGTGAGTGCACGTCAAGCCCGTCCTCCGGGCAGCCCGGGAATGGGCCACCCCCTACTCTGCCAGAACATTAGCCGTGTGACGGTGGTTTCGCGAAACGCCGCGAATCCACCGGCACACGTTGCCCAGGGTGCACCACGAGGAGGTTTTCCGGCACTTAGCACCCCAACCTAACCTAACCTAACCTAACCTATCCTTCCGAAATTCCACGGTCCACATCGAATTTTGAAGGTTTTACCTAATGACAGATTTCTTGTTGAAGATACACTGTTAACGAGAAAAGGTAACAAAAGGTATGAAAATGTAGTCGCATTAGACAAAATAAAATTAACCCATGGATGAGTTTTAGTGGTTATCCTAGTGAAGGCACTGACAGTGAGGGTGGAGAAAGTTCTGACATAGCTGAAGAGTAAATATCGATTTACACGGACTATAGATAGTTAACAGTAGGTAGTAGGATGCAGTCTTGAATTAGGGGCAGTGTGTGTCACGGCCAGGGACATATACAGCATTATCTGATTATGAGTATTGAGAGATGAAAATCAAGATGAGCGCAGTTGGTCATGAGCAGCCAGTGCAGGAGGCATCAAGACAACGATGTCGCACCGATGGCTGTAGATTGTGACCAACTGAGCAAGATATTAGAACTCAAAATACGTAGATTTGTGACACTTTATTAGAGTATTGCAAGATAAATAATGAGCGCAGTTTGTCATGAGCGGCCAGTGCAGATTGTGAATGGCATCAAGATAACGATGTCGCACAAATGGCTATAGATTATGACAAACTGAGCAAGATATTAGAACTTGAGAATATATAGAGTATATTTGTGATGTTTGCTGGGAATGGATATGATGTGAGAATGTAAGATTTAAACTACATAGATTGCTATAAGATTGATTCTAGATTATGATTTGAACTTTGTCATTGAATTATAAATAATTGATATCCCTAAAATGACTCCGATTAATTTTGTTTAATAAGTACTATAATGAAGCTTTTTATTTCTTTATTTTATTTTTAATATTATTTTTCTTTGTTAACGATGTTTGTGTACAAGTGAGAGGATTCACTCTGAAAGGATGGCCGAACTGTAAGGCTAATTACTTATTAAACCAATAGTTGTATAATTTATGTCGAGAGTAATTCTTTATTGAGTAGTAATCGCATAATATATTAACCCCTTTTTGAATATTTTACATTAATTGATTACTAGTCGATATACTGATTGAATATATTCTCTGTGGCAACACTGTCAACTGACACTTTTTAAATATTCAATTATGGGTACGATTTTTAGTCGGTATGGCGGTCGATGTCGAAGCGATCACTTGTGTTGCAATATAATCCGTTTAAATCTGTAACATCGTTGTTACATTTCTGAGATTAGGGACTGATCGCCGGCATCGTTCGGAGACGGACGTGTGTTTCTCTGCGCTCGAATTTTTGAATTTTTATTTATTTAATTATTCTATTTGCGGTTCGAAAATCGGTCCCTCTCGTTTTCTCTTGGGTCGTCTCCCATAAGGCACCGCGGCCATTTTAAAATTTGTTCGGCGGTAAGCGAGAAGGAGCATCGTGCCCCTCAACGTAGCGTGTAACGGTTCGAAAAAATCGGTCCCTCTCGTTTTCTCTTGGGTCGTCTCTCATAAGGCCCCGCGGCCATTTTAAAAATTGTTCGGCGGTAAGCGAGAAGGAGCATCGTGCCCCTCAACGTAGCTTTTAACCCCCGTCGCGTGTGTGCTTAGTGACGTCATTTTATTTCCCCCGCGACAGTGACGTGTGCCCCGTAGGTACCCCGCGACTGTGACGTGTTAGTGATAGTGTCAGTGTCAGTTTTGGTGACCGGCCGTCAACTGGAGTAGGTCGCCAACTGGAGTCCGGTCGCTGACTGGACTCTGGTCGTAACCAGGAGCCTGGCCGCCAACAGGCGCGTTCAACATAGCGACGAGGTACATAGTAGGTCTTTATTGAAAAGAATACCGCTCCAGTGCCAATGCCAGGACGCCGAGGTCCCGCAGTAGCAGTCTTCCCCGCCGAGGAACAAAAAGATAAGCTCAAAACGGCAGAGGACACCAAGAAGGTTCTGCAGCACGCAGTAAACCCCGCAGGTCTTGGCATTAGAGTTGAAGGGATAAGGCGCACCGGCAACGCAGGCATCATAGTGCAGACAGGCTCAGACAAGGAGGCCCAGGCACTGCGCGCGGCAATGCCAGCTACACTGCGCACGTCCGAGCCCAAGGTGCGACGACCACTTATTTCCCTAGTAGGCGTTGACGCGGAGGTAAAAGCCGAAGAACTCGTCGCGAAGCTGCACGAGCAGAATTTCAGCGTAGGCGGTCCAAGCGTAGAACAGCTCCGGGTAGGTATAAAACCGCTCTTTAGCCGTAACCGTAGGAACGATAAGAAGCTGTGGGTGTGCGAGAGCACCCCAGAAATTAGGCGTAGGTTCGTCGAAAAAGGGCGCGTTTACGTGGGTTGGGACGTGGTCGAGGTGAACGATTTTGTAGACGTCACCTGCTGCCGCCGCTGCCAAATGTTCGGGCACCCCGAAATATATTGTAGGGCTAAGACCATGACCTGCGGGAAATGCGGGGAGGACGGGCACAAAAACGCCGAATGCCAGGCGAAAACCACCACCTGTGCCACGTGCCGCAAACTCGGTCGCAAAGGTCAAATAGACCATTCGACTAACGCTCGCGACTGTCCCGCCCGAAAACACGCGGAGGAACGAGCTATCGCTGCAACCAACTATGGCCCACAGTGCTAATACACTGAAGGTGGGCCAGCTGAACCTACAGGGTTCGGCGGTAGCCACGGCAGAATTACCAGCCATCGCGGGGGAGTTGGGGCTGGATATGGTCCTTGTTCAGGAACCGTACTCCACCCTTGATCTCTCCACCGCCGCCGCCAGAGGAGGAGGACACATGATCACCTCAGGGGACAGTCCGAAGAGCGGTATATTGGTGCTTAATAGGACCATCGCAATAACAGTACTACACCATCTTAGTACAAGCCACTGCAACGTGTGTCACGTCAGCCCGGGGCGCGAAGGAGGACTGAACGATGTATACCTCATCAGCGCCTACTTTCAGTACTCGGATGATATCAACTTCCACATTCACCACCTGAACACGGTACTGGACTCCCTGCGAGGGAAACGAGTGCTGATAGGCGCCGACACCAACGCCCACTCGCCAATGTGGCATTGCGAGCCGCGAAATTACACCGGCAGAGGACAAGACGTCACGTACCGGCGCCAGCAAATGGAGGACTTTATCGTTGGTCGTGGTCTAGAGATCATCAACCAACCCGGGGAGCTGCACACCTTTTCCACGGTCAACGGTGAATCCAACATCGATCTCACACTGGCAACTAGGGGAGCTGACGTCCGAAACTGGAAAGTCCACGCGGGAGCAAGCAGCAGCGACCATCGGCTGATTACATACGGGCTGGGTGGCACGGGAGCCTGCACCTAGTGCGGAACCGTCGGGGGAGCCAACGAGATTCCGGGACCGCGGTGTAGACTGGGGGAGATTTCGTTCCGAAATTAACTCGAAAATGGGTAGAATGCAATGGCGTCAACCGGCACGAAAGGTATGCAAGCAGTTCACAGACATCATAGTTAATGTAGCGAGAGATACCTTAGGTACTAGTGATGCGAGTAAGAGGAAAGACTCTGGATATGAATGGTGGACCCCGGCTTTAGACGCCCTGCGTAAAAGTACGAATCGTGCACGAAAAGCTTGGCAGGGACTACGTAGGCGCAGTAAAGTACCTACCACGAGTGCCGCAGGAAATACAGGGCTAGGATGGAGGAGGCGCAGACCAACTTTTTTAGGGACCTCGCGAACTCAGGCAACCAGGATCCCTGGGGCCTAGCATATCGTGTGGCCAGTGGTAGACCGCCATCAGACCGCCAGGTCAGACCGCCGTCAAATGTCATCTGCGGCACGAAGTTCGTTGAAGGATACGCCGGGGACGCGCATGCCGCGATGGACACTCTGGTCCGGGCCTTATGCCCTGACGACAACGTGACACTCGACACAGCCTATCATAGGCAAGTTCGTACTCTGGCGGCCTGCGCGCCCTCGGGTCGAGACGCGCCCCCTCTGTCGAGAAGTGATATCTGGGAGATAGTCAGGCACCTGCCTAACACAGCTCCGGGGACGGACGGGATTACCGCCCGCATCGTCAAACATGTGTGGCAAGCAGCTAGCTCGGAACTTACGCGGGTTTTCGGTCTTTGCGTCGAGGAGGGCACTTATCCTGGTGCGTGGAAGGATGGACGGCTGATTGTCCTACCGAAAGGGAACGGAAGACCGTTGTCCGATCCTAAAGCGTATCGCCCCATCACGCTTCTCTCGGTACTGGGCAAAATCTTGGAACGGGTCATGCTAAAATGCGCCCCTAACATCTCGCGCAATATTTCGTCGTGTCAGCACAGGTTCTCTCGGGGTCGCTCAACACTGACGGCTCTCCAGTCCGTCCAGGCAATAGTCGCAGAGAGCAAGTTTAAATATATACAAGCGGTGTTTCTTGACATCGCCGGCGCATTCGACAACGCGTGGTGGCCCATGATCCTGCTGAAGGCTAAAAATGGCGGATGCCCACCGAACATCTACAAGATGTTGGTGGCTTATTTTCTGGACCGCCGAGTTGGTTTTTACGTTGGAAGTAGGGTTGTGAGAAACCGCTGACCTGGAATGCCCACAAGGCTCAGTTTTGGGACCTTCTCTGTGGAACCTACTCATGGACGATTTGTTTCGATTACCGTATCCGACCGGGGTTCACCTGGTTGCCTACGCGGACGACGTAATGATTCTCATCGAGTCGAACACTCGCGCCGGCATCGAGGCCTCGGCCTCATGCGCCATGGGACTTATCACCGAGTGGGGGCACCGCAACCGGCTGGGGTTCTCCCCTGCAAAATCATATTCCATGACTATGAGGGGAAGAATGCCAGGCCGCCCCCCTACGTTTCGACTCAATGGGATATCCATCAAGGGGGTACAGTCAACCAAGGTGTTGGGGGTAGTCGTCGACGCGGGACAAAGCTTTAGGGAACACGCGCAGTCCATCGGGGAGCGTGCCGCAGCAGCATTCGGGAAAATGTCGCGAGTCTCCGCCTCATCCTGGGGAATACGGTACGAAGTTCTCAAGCTGTTGTACCGGGGCACATACACCGCAACTGTCACCTATGCGGCCGGATGTTGGTGGAGGCGAACGACCACGCACATGGTCAGAAGCGCGTTGCTTCGTACACAGAGACCGGCTCTCATATTACTAACAAAAGCCTATAGATCCGTCAGTACGGCAGCCCTATCCGTCCTTGCAGGAGTACTGCCAGCTGACCTCGAGGTGGCCCGGGCGGGACAGATCGACGACGTAAGACACCTAGGTCGGGATGCGTTCAGGATAGCGAGACGCCAAATTACGAAGGAGACTGTTGCCTCGTGGCAGCAGAAATGGTTAAATGAGGATAAGAGTAGGGATCTCTTCCGTTTCTTCCCGGACGTGGCGGATCGGCTCAAGTCTCCTTGGGTCGAACCGGACTATCACGTTTCTCAGATTCTTAGTGGTCATGGATGTTTTAAGGCTAGGTTACATAGAATGAATCTGTGTGAGAATCCCCTGTGTTACTGCGGAGAAGAGGATGAATGCTTGGACCACACTCTGTGGCGATGCCCCCTTTACGACGATATCAGGCGTAGAATGTTAGATAGTATAGACTTAGGAGGGGTAGAGGGACCAGTATATTATAGGGAATTAGTCAACTCGGAGGCAAACTTTCGACGGTTGAGAGACTTTGCGCACAACTGGAGTAAGACCAGGAGCAGGCTCGAGCAAAAGGAAAGAACCTAGGCGGGCGACGAAGGCGTGGAGTGACGTACGGCCGCATTAGCGGCAACCAGCATAAATAAAAATAACTCTCTCAGCGCCCGTAAGGCGTTGTAGAAGCGCCGCCTCAGAACGGGGAGAGGGCGTAGGGACAGGAGGATATAGAAAAATATTTGTAGGGAGTCAAGAAAAAGCGCGTCACGCGCTTCTCCCAAGTTTCGGACCATATATCCAGGAGGATGGTGGGTCCATGGGAAGGTGGAGGGTCCTGATCCTTTAGTACCTTGTGGTAGGTACTATTGTAGTGATGTGTATACCGTACGTACATTATGAAATGTTGAATAGTCCTGAATATATTACCGAGTTTCTTATAGTACCTTGTGGTACTATTGTAGTGGTGTGTACAGCGTTATATTATTAGTGTAATTATACCTAACTGTAATGTAGTTGTAACATATGAAATGTTGTATGGCAAATATTTATTAGAAGACGGGCTAGTTTCTTGTTGGCTTCTTTTCCTAGCCAATAGGTCCTCTTTGAACCAAATTTAGTATACCTACCTCTTCCTAAATCCTTGATACAACCAGACCGAACAAGTTTGAGAATATATGATAATTGCCATCAATTTCTTTGTATTAATTATCGCCCTGGTAGTGTTAGACTACCTTTCAATACCAAGCATATTGGTAAGAAGTTTAAGATCACATTTAGTTAGCATTCTGAGTTAACAAATGATCAAGTCACTGACTTATATTCATCCTGATGAAGTGGTTGTATATGTAGATATTAAAGTAGTTATATATCCTGACCTAATAATAAATGTAGTTTTTAAAATAGTAGTCGTAGCAGTTCTACATTATACTACATTGAAAGTTTATATCATATTATGTTAGAAACTCGTAGAACTCGTTACAATATCTACAGATTCTACGTCTATTTTCTAACACGCGCCTTCAATTTACCAGCAGCTTTGACTGCAGCGGACTTTGTTTCCGCTGCGGTCAACCGGGGCATGCGGCAGAGGTGTGTTCTGCCGCTCCCCACTGCCCCGTGTGTGCGGCGGGCAAACTGCCCGCCAACCATATGATGGGGAGGGCGGGCTGTAAGCCTCCCAAAGCCGCAAAGCCGCCTGCGGGGACGGGCCGAGCTCCTCGCACCCAGGCTCCGGTGCAGATGGAGGAGGGTAAAGACGAGGCACCCTCTCACGCCTCCCCACCCTCCACCTAACGGACTCCCTTAGCCGTGCTCGCTCCTCGCCCCTGTCATCAGTGATAGGGGTACATGATGTGTTGCGCAGGAGCCCACCTCATTGTCGGAGAGGTGAAAAATAAGGACCCGCTTCTGGTTCTAAAGGACGTTCTCTCAATACATAGTGATTTTTGAGATTTTTTGTGACTGACTCTGTGGCGCGGTGGGAGTGTATCCGACTGCTACGCAAGAGGTCGTGGGTTCGATCCCCACCCAGGATAAAACTTTGTGTGATGAGCACGATGGTTTATTCTGTGTCTGGGTGTTATTTATCTATAATATGTATGTATTTATAATATATACTCGCACTTTGTAGTGAACAGACGTGCGTTTTGTTATTAGCATTAATTTTATATATGTTTATTAAATCAGTGACCTAGATTTCTAAACGCTTGCAATTTGTAGTGATGTTATTATGACAACAGACTAAAATAAATTATGGGTACTATGGAAAGTAGCCCTCGCAGCCCTCCCAGCACACCTCAGTCGCAACAAAAGAAAGACCTCACCGTTGAAGCCTTGAGAACCAGCGACATCAAGAATTGGATGTCAACAATAGAACAATGTCTGAATGAGGTATGCCAAATTGCTGCAGATGGGAAACTGAACTCTGAACAAAAACTGAGAATCAATTCAATTGCGCGGAAGGTCGGAAATGGAGTCTCTCAGATGGCTGTGCATGACCAATCATTGAAGGAAAAAGCGATTTTGATCCACATTTCACTAGAATCATTGAAGAAAAACCAAGACCAAGCTGAATGCCTTAATGACTTCAAAAAATCTATCAGGGAGACCATGGAAGTAAACAGCAATAAACCAGTGACTCAACAAGGCAAGCCATCCTTTGCGGAAATGGTCAAGACCCATAACAATGATTTTCTGTTCCCCTTAAAATTTGAGTTCAATAGCTATTTACCCTAAAGATGATCAAAAATCTAGTGACGATACCAAATCCCTAGTCCAAAAAATTATCTGCCCAGAGCAATTGAAATTGCACGTAAGAGGACTACGAAGGACCAAGAACGGTGGTGTTATTATCAGCACTGAAACGAAGGACGACATAGAGAAGCTTCGAAAGTCGACTCAGCTAACCAGTTCCGGACTAAAAATGGAAGAGCCATACAAAAGAAGACCTAGAATCATAGTCATCGGGGTTCCAGTCACTTTACGTGACCAGGAAGTGTTTGACCTCATATTTGACCAAAATCTAGCCGAAAAAATGCCAAACCTAACACGTGAGTCGTACATGTCCTCTATGAAGTTAAGCCATAAATCAGGAAAAAAAGACACACCAACATGCAACTTTGGGAAGTGACAGCTAACATAAGAAAGACCCTTATAAATCAGGATCGTGTCTTCATCAACTGGACGTCCTGCCCAGTTCGGGACTTCACGTTGGTGACCAGATGCTTTAAATGTCAACAATATGGACACGCAGCTCGAACTTGTCGCGAAGCAACGTACACGTGCGGACAGTGCGGTGAACTAGGTCACCAGGTAAATGAGTGCACTAAGAAAACTGACTCACCAAAATGTGCAACATGTGTACGTTTCAAAAAACCGAGCGATCACAAAACAGGTGAATCAGAATGTCCGGCGAAAAAGATTGCTGAATCGAGATATTTAAATAGCATAGATTATAATGAGGACACCTAAAAGCGTCATAATGTTACTCAAACATTGTAAATTATTCTAAATTGTATTCTATTTGTTCCCTACCTATACATATTTTACTTGATAAATATTGGTTAAAATTATAGTTCACAACAAGTGCCCTTGACGCCTGTGGCACAGGTTTACCCTAGTACAGGCACCCTATTATTATCCCTATATAAGATATTTTTTTATGAACTAAATATAATACTCGTACATACATTTGTAATTATTAAAATTTAATATGTTTAACCGTTGTCTGATTGCCATAGTACAGGCTCTGCCTAGACTAGTACCAAAAAAATATTATTAGATTTTACTATGTTTCTGCTGTCTAATTTTATGTATATGTTATTTTTTGTACAAGGTTTTTAGTAATAAATTTATTATTATTATTATTTAAAAAAAAATATATAAGTATGTTTATCAGTTGTCTGGTTTCCATAGTACAAGCTCTGCTTAGCTTGGGATCAGATAGCGTTGTGTGAGTTGTCCCAAGATATTATTATATTAATACAACACAAAAAAGATGCATTTGAAATACAAGTTGTTAATAAAACCCATAAAAACTGTGATAAAATATGACTTTATGTAAGTAATCAAATGAATTTCGTTTTACGTTTATAGCTTAAATGAAACTGAATTCTTATCAGCACTTTGTTGCAATTCTACTTAAGCTAGTGCAGAGTCATCGAGAGCACGTTTTTTGAGTTCAGACATTTTTTTTTTGTTGTAAAATTTGTTTTTTAATCTATATCATGCTTGTCATACACTTCTTGTTCGTGTTGGCTGCAGGTGAGTTTCTGTCTGTTTTATCTTATGACTGTGTCCAATTTAACTGAGTGTAAATGTTCATTTTTTTATAAAGATAACTAATATGTAGGATAATGTGGGACTGTGGGTCCAATATTACTAGCAATCCTTTTATCCATCCAGCTAAGCTCAATGGCTTGTGTTAGGAGTGGGTTCACGTCCGTCCTTAGTTTAAAGGGAACCAGAATCTCATGAAACGAAATTATGAAAAATAACTTGTAATTTTATATGACAATGTTAACTGATAGTGGCTTCTACTACAATTATGACCTTTGATACTATTTCGTTGAAAAATTCTTTACTATTTTTCGCGGTTAGAAATCAGGTCGACAAACTGCCGCAATTTTAATAAGTAAATATATTAAAATTGCTGCAGTTTGTCGACCTGATGAAGGAATGCGAAGTAGAAGAAAGTTTAAAAGCTTGTTGTATTTGATTTTAATTATTCAATGCGAAAACTTACGTAGTGCAACAAGTGCTACTCATTATAACACAAGAACAAAGTACATTGTCGGTAGCATTGAGGTATTAATGTACTACGTACTAGAGAAGTCACCACACATCACAACTGTGTTCCCTGTGCGGTCACAAGTGCGGTCATCCGGGCGCAGTTTACTTAGTTGCTTGCTAGACATTAAGCATTTGGTTGTTCTTGATCTTTAAACGAAAAAAGTTCAAACGCATTAAATATGCCGTAATGTATTATACGATATTGCACTAACTATTTAACAAATACGGTGAAGTGTAAAAAAATAACATTCCATCAGTAAATAACTAGATAATCATTTTAAAATTTTATTCGGTTTAAATATTTTTGGTGTACACCAAATTGCGTCATTTGTCATAGACTAAATAAATATAGATGTGACAATTTGTGTAACAAGTAGTACAGGTAAAATTAGCTGACGTTTCTTTTTAAAGCGGAAAATAATAATTTAACACATATTTATGAAAAATAATTTATTATTGCAATATGGTAAGAGATAATTTGTAACATCTGCTTTTTTAAGATTGCCACGTTTGAGCCGTAATATAGGGAAACATGGATAAAATTTGCCCAAAACAACCGCTTATAAGAGACCTGGTTATTATCCAAATAAACTTGCATTTTCGTGAAGAGGATAAATATACCACAAAAGCAGAAAGGAGTTTTCTGAAGAAGTCTGCTGTACCTTGTGTAGATGTATGTAACAACAATAATAGAAATAACGCAACAGTATTATTTCCATTATTGATACATCGTTCGTCTTGAATCATCAAAACGAGTAACAATATTATTTCAGTCATTACTAACAGAATAATGTAACAGATTTCCGAGTCTGTTAGCGAGTCAGCAAGCGAGCACACTTGAATATTTGATATCAATTTCAGCTTTATACCACCACGCGTTCCTGAGATAGGGTCTAAACAGATAGACAGACAGATGGACAACAAAATTATCTGACTGCTAACTAATTGAGGTAGGAAATCCTAAAAAGGCATAATTCTGTACCAATTATTACCTTTTTTTTTTATTGGTTCACAAACCAGACAATACATTTATTACATACAACAGTTTTGATACTTATAAATAAAATAAACATTTATGTATGTCCTAAAAGAGTGAACACAACATTCTTTGTACTACATACATATTACTTCTTAAAAGCTATAGTGAGAAATAAATTTATAATAATAAAATAAGTGACATAAAAACTAAATTTACATACTTAGAGCTCTAAAAATGTTTGTTTTTGCCATGTGTAGAGTGCCTGAGAAAATGTCAAATTACTGTCTTATGCCATTGTATCCCGAGGACATGCGATAGAGCGGAGAATGTTGCCCTATGTTAGTTCGGCAATGAGGCGTAGTAAATGTTCGTCTATTGCATAAACGACTACTCTGACGCGGAACAACAATTTGTACTCTCTCTAGCAACTCTTCGCAGTCTATGAAGCTATTAACAACTTTATACAAGTACATAATATCAATAGCTTTTCTTCTACATCTTAAAGTAGATAAATTATAGTGCTTTAGTCGCAACTCGTATTTATTAAGAGCTTTACTCTTGCCATCAACATAAGACAAATGATACATGAAACGCTTTTGTACTCTTTCAATCTTGCTTGTATATACTTCGTATGTTGGGTTCCATACTGGACTCGCGTTCTCTAAGATACTTCGTATTATGCAATTGTAAACGGGTATTATGATATTGGAGTCTTTAAATGATCTGAGCTGCCTCGAAATAAAACCGGATAAGCGAGATGCCTTTTGTACCATATCATCTATAAAGAATTGGTAATTGAGTTGTTGGTCTAAGATTACTCCTAAGTCACGAATGCTTTTTACCTCGGCACATTCTCTATATGTATTGGTGGCCTGGAAAATATTTAGATTTCTTTGTAAATTTTATATGTTTACATTTATTTAAATTTAACACCATCTTGTTTCTCTTGCACCATTCAGATTCTGCCTCTATTTGTTTCTGCAAATGACTTATATCCTGGGGACTTTCAATCGTTCTATACAACTTTAAATCGTCTGCATACATTAAAAATTTACACTGAATTAGATTTGCCAAATCATTTACAAATATAAGGAAAAACAGCGGTCCTATATGAGAGTCAAGCGGTATCCCCGAAGGAATAACATTTGTTTGTGATTTAAACCCCTGGACGACAACGATCTAAGAACGGTTACGCAGGTATGATTCACACCAACGCAATAGCGATCCATGAATACCCATACGGTTTATTTTGTCGACTAAGATGTCATGATTAATGAGGTCAAATGCCTTGCTAAAATCAGTGTGTGTTACCACTATCCAAGGCTTCCGAAATATCACTGACAAAACATAAAAGGTTCGAGGTTGTAGATTTATTTGGCAAGAACCCATGTTGGGCAGAATTTAGCTTCTGCCTAATGTGGCCGTATATCTTTTTTACTACCAGTGATTCGAACACCTTTCCAAATGACGAGAGAATAGATACAGGGCGATAGCTTGAGATATTTGCTGAATCGCCCGTTTTGTGTATAGGTGTAACACGAGCCTTTTTCCATTGACTTGGAAAAATGTCAAATTTTAAAGAGTCATTGTATATTAGTGACAGTGGCTTAGCCAGGGCAACAGCGCACCTTCCCACAGGATTGGGAGGAATGCCATCCAAACCACTACCTTTATTGACATTGACGTCTACCTTTATTGACATTTACATCTGTTATGTCACTAATAAAAGGAGTGGAGTTAATAATGCTGTAAACCGCATTAAAATGGTCCGCAAAAAGCTCACTTATTTGCTGACCAGCAGAAGCATGTCTCTGTTCAAGGTACATGTGGTTGGGTAAAGAATTGCTATGACTTTTTAAATTGTTTACGTAAGTCCAGATGTATTTAGGATTAGAGCGAAGAGTATTGGCAGCCTTATCTTTAAAGCGTTTATGACATTCCTTAATCATAATTTCACATCTTTCTCTTAGTCTTTGATAAGTTAATTTGTCCATCAGGTTATTATATTTCTTATAGCGATTATGAAATTTTGCTTTCTCTTTAAGGCATTTTATTAGAAAACTATTGTACCAAATCGGAAACCTAGAATTAGCTCTTCTAGAACAAGGGGTGTGATTTTTAATAATTTGATTAAGTGTTGCATATAAAGTATCTAGTTTGGAATTAACGTCATGATCTGGTATATTTTGCCAGAATTCGGTCGACTGTATTGCTTCTAAGTCATTGTTTATGGCTTCAAAATTGCATCTGTGAAAATTTAACAACGGGCTGCGATCCTGCCTAAGGCAATCATTGACCTTAGGAGTTTGAATTTGTATGTCAATGGCAGGATCATGAATATCACCTTGATGATGAATATGATCTTAGGAGTTTAGTGAGTGGGGCAACGGATTGGGTGACCTTAATGTATGTAGCAAAATTTGAGAAAACTAAGTCCAAAATTCGGTTATTCTGATTGAATACATGATTACTCTGTTCTAAGCCTTGAAATGCCATTTCTTCTAGGAGCTTATTTTCAAGTACGTTACTACTTGGCAACGACGTGCATACACGAGTTGACATATCTGGATCCCATACAAGGTGAGGGCAATTAAAACCACCCATGAGTAAGGTCAGAGAGTTTTTTGCAACTTTATTTTGAAGGACATTATTTAAATTACCCAGAAAACAGTCGATGTAATCTCTATCTACGGGTGGCGCTACGTATACTGAACATAAATTTATCCTACACACATTTCTGCCTTCACCTATTTTAAGTGATAACCACAACTCCTCGCAATTAGATTCCCATGACGTCATACGCACTACATTTATACTTTTTAATACTGCCACACATATACCACCGTTGTCTTTTCTATTAGCATAACTGAGAGCAGAGCGATCCCTACGATATATGTTATACATATTATCCATTATCTCATGATCAAATACTGTCTCGTTTAACCATGATTCAGGCACTCCTTGTATCTCGACATTACTACTACGAGTCTCTTGGTCTATATAGTCCAGTTTAGTGTTGATAAGGTCTACTTCAGAGCGAAGATGGTCGTTTTCCGATTTTAATTCGTTTATTGTGCATTTTTTTTCATTTAAAGTCTTACTAAGGTCAGCATACTGCAAGGACACAAAGGACACACTGACCTTTAATTCTTTTATTGAATTGTTGATGGCTTTAGTTTCTGCGTTCAAATTCAGTTTCAAATCTGTGAGTATCTTTATGGTAGCTTCTTCGATCCTATTGTTAATATAATAATCCTTGAGTTCGTTGATTGCCTCACTATTGATGAACGAATGAGTACTGGAGCCTCCAGATGATTGCTCCCTAATCGGAGTACAAGTTGTTTCTCCTCGTTTGTTAGTGTTTTTGCAATCCGTGCATTTCCACGCAGATTTGACCTGTCTGAACTCTTTACCAAAGTTTTCGCTGGTTATACCTAAACAATGATAGTGATAGCTGCCAGATCAGTTGACGCAACTTTTGAGCTCGTTTGATTTTACCACTGCGCTTCACAACTTACATTTCATTTTTATTTATTTTCAAAGCGCCTGTTTGAATTCTATAGCAATATTCAGAAGTTGAACAGTGACGCCTTATAAAATGTTAAGAGCAAAATGAGTTTATGTATGACACATTTGATTTTTTTTACTATTTTTTTTTCTTTTTTGTCGAGGGTGGTCATATACACTGACGGACTCATAAACTGCATCAAAGTTCAGGTTTACTCTAAAAGGATTTTTTTATAATAAGTATGCAAACTTTTTAGATTAAATTATATAAATATGGAAAGACTGGCTCTTAATCTTAAAAAAAAATTAAATTTAAAAATAGAACTGCGGTAAAACAAATGAATATAGCCGGGAAAAGAAAATTTACTCGTAGTATCAGATTTGCGTGTTATTTATAGCAAAGTTTTAAATTAATTCTCATTGATTTTTTTTGTTTGGTCAATTGAATTATTGTTACCAGCATAATTGTTGGGTTAGTTTTTTAACACATCGAGAGTTTTTGAACCATAATATGGATACTTCGTCCGAACAAGCGGCACAAATTGTAGCATTGGTGCGGGAGGGCTTGGATCAACGAACGATTGGTAGAAATTTAAATTTAAACCAGTCTACGGTTTGTAGAATATACAGAAGGTTTGTAGAGACAGGTTCTTACAGGAGGAGACGTGGTACAGGCAGAACTCGAGCAACCACAGGTCGTGATGACCGATTTATTGTTACAACTTCCCTGCGAAATCGTTTCCTCACGTCAGTTAACATCAAAACCGAGCTTAATGAAGTGCGTGGAAAAAACGTGTGTGCACGAACAATAAGAAGAAGGTTAAAGGAAGCGGCTATCACCCCTTTTAGACCAGCAAATGGTCCAAAGTTGTCTGCAGCTCACAGACAAGCTCGCTTAAGATTTGCGCGTCATCACCTGAATTGGACAGAAGAGCAGTGGGCCTCTGTATTGTTCACGGACGAGTGTAGGACATGTTTATATGGTGCAGATGGTCGCAGAAGAGTCTATCGTCGACGTGGGGAGCGATATGCTCAAAGTTGCATTGAGGAGCGTGTTCCTTTTGGAGGCGGTTCATGTATGGTCTGGGGTGGCATATCGATGAACGGGCGAACAGAACTTGTGTTCATAGACATGGTCCGTCAAAACGGTAATAGAGGGGGTTTGACAGCACATCGCTACATAACAGAGATATTAGAAGATCACGTGGTGCCTTACATGGGATTCATAGGCGAAAATTTTACTTTAATGCAGGATAATGCCCGGCCGCATGCAGCTGCACAAGTTCAACATTATTGCGAAGAGGTTGGGATACGTACAATGAATTGGCCAGCACGCAGCCCGGATCTTAATCCCATCGAGCATGTTTGGGACAATTTAAAAAGAGCTGTATATGCGAGAAACCCTTCGCCTACGACAGTGGCAGCACTAAGAACAGCACTTTCAGAAGAATGGGACAATATTCCGCAAGATCTTTTAAAAACCCTTATAAAATCTATGCGGAACCGATTAGAATCCGTAATAAGGGCACGTGGGGGTAATACACCTTATTAAAACACAAATAAACCCTTGCATAAAGTTTGTGTCTATTGTTAAAACCAATTTTTTAATTAAACAATTTTTCCTTAAACTTCTGTTTTTTCTTCAAAAAAGGTCTTAAGGTCCTTTCCAGTACATAAACTTAAACTTAAAGATATGATCCTACGCTGTTTTAAAGTTCACGAACCAATCTAGAGGTTTCAATTTAAATCTGTATAGAAAGTTTGCATACTTGGTTAAAATATTTATTTCAAAGTCGTCTATTACTTTGATGCAGTTTATAAGTCCGTCAGTGTATTTATCGTAAAATAACTTGGGAGTTTTGGACTGTTTAACGATTTTAGTTGAAGTAAACACAAATAATACTGTTTTAAAGTTTGTGAAAAACACCAGACACTTTTCTGAATTAGTTTATGGCTTCACTTGCACTTAATAACTACTATCGACACTTTAAAACAATTATTTAGTTAGATATAATTTTAACGTGTATGAGTTGGGACATGTCAAACTAACAATTTTTTTTGAAATTATATATTTTGAAAATGTTAATAAACTTTCATACCTCGTCCGTAATAAGTTCCTTTTATGCTTGGTAGGTACATACATACAAAAGTTACATTGTTGTCGGTTCTATTTATTTGATCTTTAAAATTGTCATTTAGTGTCAGTGTTTTGTACGAGACGCGTAAGTGCCTCAAAATTAATGGCGTTTAGGACCTTTTGGCCGTGAGGAAATTATCACTTAAATAAAAGCTAGCGCTACATGTTTGCTCTGTTAGGTAATACGGCACAATTATTGTTTTAGCGCTGCAGCTGCTTTTAGTTTTAATTTAGCGAAAAAGGACTAAATTTTTCTTCCAGACAACTTATCTAGCACGTTAGTACATAATAATAATAATTCTTTATTTATCTTAATAAACATTGTAGTAGGTACAATTTAATTACAATCATATTATTACAGTATTAAAGTGTACAAAGACTACAATAACATGTTGGGTGAGGTGCTGTGTTCCTAGCTAGGTTATATAAGTAACCTGTATTAAGGAGTACAGTGCCGATTCCCATTTATGGTGAATTTAAAAAGTACACAATACATAAATGGTATAAATTTAAGCAGCAATAAGTTACTACTTAATTTATGTGACATTAAACAATAATTGAATGGTGTGGGTAGATATGTAGTGTAAATGGCACCGAGCCTGATTAAATGCGTGTGTTGTGAATGAGTTCGTTATTGTGTAGTGTGGTGTGTGTGTGTGTGTGTGTGTGTTTGTAGGTGGTATACGTGCGTGTTTGTGAGTGTCGAGTGTGCGGAACTGTCGCAGCGCTCGAGTGTTTGTAGAATATGTAAGGTTGTGGTACAAGTTGTGAGCGTTTGCACCAGTCAAACGCTCTAAACATTTATATAATAAAAAAATGTGTGGCACTCGGGGACTGCCGCGGTAAAGCTATTGCATAGTATTTTTATCAACTTAAGCAATTAAAAAAATATATATATATTTTTAAGTGTTTTTTTTTAATTATAAAAAAACAATGTTTGAATTTTTTTTTTCAGTAAAAAAAAAATTTTTTTTTTTAATTTAAAAAAGCAATTAATTTTTTTTTTTTATTTTGAAGTTTTTTTTTTAAATTAAAAAAAATACTTTTTTTTTAGTTTTTAATTATTTTTTTTTTTAAATTAATTCGTTACGGAAATTCTGGATTCGGTCCCCGCGCTCAAGGCCCGCGATAGAAGCTATACAATAGCTTAATAAATTAATTATTCATTAATTCATAAGTTAAAATAAATTTGTAAATATTTTTGGTGGCAAAGTATTTTTATTATTATTATTTTTTAAGAACCAAGTAGGTAAATTATGGATATACTAATTTAATTTTATAATTTGATTGTAGTTATAACAGGGTCATTATATTATTTTCCGTCTCATCATAACTTTTATTTTGGAGGAATGCGTAAATGGCCTTCTTGCATTCAAAGTATGCCAAATCATTTATGGGGAATTGCATACTCATTTTATTGTATAGGGACGGACCTTGAAAGAAGTAAAATCTCTTGATAAACGTTCTTCGCACTCATGGTATTGTGCAAAGTTTGTCTTTCCGGCGCGGCGTTTAGATATTTCTTGGTAAGGGGTTAATCGATGTAGTAGTAAAATAGTTTGTAAAAAGAAACTGTATGATTCTTGGGGCGTCCTTAATGTATAAGGACGCCCCAAGAATCATACAGTTTCTTAGTGGGAAAGATAATTGGGCGAAATGTTGCCACCTTCAAGATGGCCCTGGGTGCGATTTCTAGTGGCTTGAAATTGTCCTTGAAGCCCCATCCCAACAAGATGTGCAATATGTGACAATTGATGTGCATAAGGCAAAGTAAAGAATTTTAATAGTATTTAGGTTTGCAGCGCATTTAAGAGTTTTAAATAAGTAAATTAACTTGCGGACTGCTTGTAAGTAGGTTAATGTGCGATTTGAAATTTAGATGTTTATCCAAAATAACACCTAAATATTTGGCACAGTCAACTGAAGCTAAGGATTTACAGTGACATGTGGTTTCTGCACGGCAGGAATGTGCTTTTAAAGATAATACAGTTTGTGGTTGCGAAGCTTTGCTAATTGAGTAAGCAACAAAATTAGTTTTATTAGTGTTTAGTGTAAGAGTGTGAGCCAATGCAATACTATGTTAAAGCCATGCTGTGCTGTGTCTTCCAATTTAGGCCAGGTATCAGCAATAAAAGTTATGGCAGTGTCATCTGAAAACACTTCAATTTTGGCATTAGGTATGTTTATATTGCACAAGTCATTGATAAACATAAGAAAGAGGGTAGGCCCCGAAATGCTACCTTGAGGCATGCCGTAACAAATAGGGAGCTCGGCACTACTATGTTCACCAATCCTTACAACTTGTGTACGGTTTGTTAGGTAACTCTGCAGAAGGCCCAGCTGTGCTCCTCTAACGCCCATACTTTCAATTTTTAATAGAAGAGTGGAGATGGGGACTGTGTCAAACTCTTTCGCGAGGTCTAAAAATATAGTAAGAGCTTTTTTATTATTTATTTATTTATTTATTTATTTTAAAAACATTACAGTTTCATTACAGGATTCCCAAGTCGACACTGTAAGCGGGTAGTAAAACTTAAAAATAATTTGGCAACTTATCCTAACCTAAAAAATTTACAATAAAAACAACAGACACAAACAACAATAACAATTAAAATAATCTATGTACCTACCCCAATTCAATGCACCTTTGTGCCACCTCCTTGAATTTCGGCAGGCTACACTGATAAATATCAATATGTACCGCAATCTCATTTATTAGCCGTATGGCTCGTGTTATAGGAGCGAATTTAAGCAAGTTCGTTCTCGGCACGGGGGGACAAAGCGTCAGCGGCTGCCTACGCTTCTCCAAGTACCTGTCCGGAGCGCACAGCCGCAGCTGCGCCAGCACGTCGGGGTGGTGCACGTAACCGCGCAGTACACGCCATACATACACTGCCAAGGCCACGTCACGCCGGACGCTCAGCCGCACGTACCCCACCATGCCGAGAACGAACAGGCTGGGGTACATTAACGGGTATACGGGGATATACTCCGTATTCCTTTAAGTATAAAAATCGAGTGAATTTATTTTGTATTCTTTCCACCATGAGGTTATATTTATCCTCATGGGGATTCCAAATAATAGCCGTTGACTCTAAATGGCTTCGAACCAATGCGTTATACAAAATTTTTACAGATGACATGCCATCAAAATTACTGCTATTTCGTAGTATGAAGCCTAAATTTCTAAATGATTTGTTACATATGTCAACAATGTGTTTACGAAACGTTAATTCAGGAACCATTTCAACACCTAAGTCCCGTGTAGAACTAAGTCTCGGAATTATGTTTGCTTCCATCTGGTACGGATATTGTAATGGTTTCCTGACCCGGCCATAGGTAATCACTCCACACTTATTAACGTTAAAAAATAATTTGTTATTATGGCTCCACTGGACTACTCTATTAATGTCTTCCTGCAATAGCCCCGCACCCGAAATGCCCGCTATTGGCAAATAGACCTTCAGGTCATCTGCGAACAGCAAACACCTGGCATGCCGAAAGACTACTGGAAGGTCATTAATCATTAAGAGGAACTCTAACGGACCCAGATTTGAGCCTTGACTTATACCGGATAGTGTGAAGTACGGAGCAGATTGATGACCAGCATACTCCACATACTGCCGGCGCTCGCACAGGTAACTCGTAAAAAAATTTAACAAGTGCGACGTAAAACCCAGTGTGGCTAATTTCGACAGTAGAACGTCATTATTTACGGTGTCAAATGCCTTCCGGAAGTCGAAGTACGCGCAGTCTACTTGTCCTCCAGCATCAACAACGGGCGTTATATCCGTCATAAACGATAGCAAGTTACTGCACGTACCTCGGCCCGGCCGAAAGCCATGTTGAGCATCGGTAAGTTGAGGGCTAACTTGGTTATAAATACACGCGTGTAATGCTGATTCAAATACCTTTGCGAAAGCCGACAGCACTGCTATTGGTCTATATTCGGTGACATCATCCCTCCCACTACCTTTTGGTATTGGTATTACTCTGGTCATCTTCCATCTGTCCGGATAAAGCCCCTCACTTAAATATAAATTAAATAAAAATAACAATGGTTTTTCAAAGACCTGGCGACAATCCTTTACTATGAATGGTGGTATACCATCAGGTCCTACGGAGTGTTTGGGCTTGAGGCGGGCGAGCGCCGAGCGCAGGTCACGCTCACTCAGCTGGCCTACGTGCACCCGAGCCGCACCTGCGCCCGCCACCGCCGCTGATCGCTCAGCCTCCACAGGATCTAATCGTGGAGGTTCTTTGCTATACACCGATTCAAAATACTCAGCAAAACACTCTGCACTCTCGGCGTTACTCAACACTTTGCCGTCCTTTTTTATTACCGTGTTATTGCGCTTACATTGCTTACTTCTAATAAAGTTCCAAAAAGATTTCGGGTCATTTGTAATATTATATTGCAATTTACGCTGATATGCTTCGTACGTAGTAACAATTTTACGTTTAACTAATGACCTATACCGGGAGAACGTTTCGTAATCACACTGCAATCCTGTGACCTTGTAAATTTTGTGATACTTGGCTTTTAATCTAATGTCCATAATAAGTTCTTTTGTGTACCAATCAGGATAAATGTACTTATCGTGTGATTTGTGTCTACTTTTTATCGGTGTATGTTCACTAACAATTTCATTAATTGTTGTGTAGAAATAATTTAGTGCCTCCTCTGAGTTCTCAAGGTCATACAACGCGTCCCAATTTAATAAACTAAAACTGTCATATAACATAGGAAAATTACATTTAGTGAAGTTCCAGGATGCATGAGACACCTTAATGTCACTAATTAAATTGTTGCTATTTACTGGTCTACAGCAATTTGATCCTAATACTACATTTATATCTAGCGGTGGATGATGGCTGTCAATGCTAACCAACGGCTCATCTGATGTTTTAATTTGTATCTCACTCGCCGTGAATGTAGTTAAGACTAAATCTAGATTACGATTATTAACATTAACAATGTTATTTACCTGCCGAAATCCACAGAATGCCACAAAGTATTCGTAGTAATTGTGTACATCTACTGGCGCAAACGTCATGTTAAAATCTCCCAACACAATAACAGATTCATATTTAACACATACATTTTCTAAAATTTTAAATAACTGCATATATTCACAATAACTAGACTTTGGCGGATATAAACTACACAACATAAAAACAAAAACTTATTGCTAAAAGTAACTGTCGCACACACAAGCTCGAATAAGGCCACGTCCACATTGTCAACACGCACCCTATTTAAATTGTACCGCGAAGTCACAGCTACGAATACACCTCCTAACTTCCTTCCGTCCATCCGATCACATCGTACAACGTTGTAACCCGGTGGGATAAGTTCACCATCCTTTATGGAGGTATTTAAACCAGATTCGGTAATTGCAATTAAATCGTAACTGGATGGTAATAAATTAGAATAAAAAACATCTGTTTTCGTTCGTAGTCCGCGTACATTCTGGTCATACATTTGTAGAATTTTATTTGAGCTCTGCCACCGCTTTGGGGTTCCTTTGTGTGTTTCGAAACCACACCCATTCGTTGAACTTAGTATTAATCGGCCAACTATTAACACAATTAATTTTTCCAAACTCAGATTCAGGTACTCCGATCCTAAACGATGCATAATCCCTTTTTGACCTTGGTACAACTTTTTCGACTGTAATATTATGGTCGTCCTTAGAGCATAATATGGCTTTAACATGTTCCATGATTTTTTCCATCGAAGTGTCAGGATGTAGCGACCATACATGGATATATTTCTTTGTTTCTATGGCTTGAAATGAAGAAATCTCCGAGTTACCTCCTTTTAGGACATTTTTCGGCATTAATTTCTTCCGGTTAACCACCTTCCAATCATTTTAACATTTAAACTTTCGCGTTGCATGATTATAACTATTTATTATACGGGAATTAACGCGCATTGTTTACAGTTACAGTCCGCTTGTGACCACGGCCGGTGCAACCTGGTCGAAACGTCAAGCAATTTTAAGGTAAACAATGCGCGTTAATTCCCGTATAATAAATAGTTCCAATCATTTTCTAAATCACTCTGCTTAATTTTACTATTAATATCGGCTTGTGTAGATTCGCCCTTATATTCCGCTTGTTCGTGATTGGTTGCTCGCGCAGTCCGGCGCGGGCGTATAGTTACGTTCGGATTTTGCGACGTTGAAGGGACGCTCGCCGTTGTCTCGCTCGCACTTTGCGTACCACTCAACTTGGCGGGTATTTCCATCTCCTTCTCGCGGGCCGATGCTCTGAGCGTGTCTACTTTTGCCGTTAACTCACCAACTGTATTTAGCAGGGTAGTAATGGCGGCAAAATTTTGTTCGATCGTCAATTTTTGCAATTCAATTTTCTTATTTTGCTCTTCAATCAGCTCTGTTTGAGCAGTGACTTTTATTGTCAAAGTAGTTATTTGCTTTGACAATGCACTTATCAATGTTTCCACGTTAACTTTAGCCATTTTTCTAATAAAATAACTTTTAAATCACGGAGACTAAGTTCGCGTTCTAACAACTACCTACCTAAAATTTTTTTAAATAAAATTATGTTTTAGGTTTTGCACGACATAGTTTGTAACTTCTTGAACAGCATCACAAGTGGATTTATTTTTACGGAAACCAAATTGTTGTAGCGATAGTAAATTGTAATATTCAAGGTAGTAAATAAACCTCCCATTTATCAAGCGTTCAAGCACTTTTGATAAAGTACTTAGGACCGCAATCAGGTGGTAATTGTTGGGAAGATTTCCATCTCCACCCTTAAATATAGGATGAATTATTGCCTTTTTCATAGAGTCAGGAAAAACTGCAGTTTCAAAACTGAGATTAAAGATGTGGCATATTATGGGCGCCAAAATATTAGCATATTTGTTTAAGAAGATAGGTGAGATATTGTCCCAACCAGTAGCTGCACTAGATCGTATTGATCTTATGATGGTTATGATTTCATTAGGGTCTGTTGGATCTAATACAAAAGATGTGACTGGAGACGATTTAGGTGGGTGTATATGTGTATGTTGTGATAACTGACCACCAGTTATATTGTCCGCTAGGTTTTTGCCGATATTAACAAAAAATGAATTTACCATATTACACGACTGGACTGGTGTTGTCGAACATGTTAATAGTTGTGTGGACTAATTTTTGGCTTTTGTGGTATTTGTTATGCGTTTTAAAGTGTTCCAGAGTATTTTCGGATTATGACTTGCTTTATTGAGTTCTTGTGTATCGTATAGTTTCTTTGCTTTTCTCAATAGTCCTCTACAAAAGTTTCTTTATCGTTTATACGTTATGTTTAATATATCGCTTTCTGGGGAAAGTTTAAATTTTCTGTTTAGTGCGTCCCTGTGTCTTATACACCTTAACAAACCTGGAGTAATCCAGGGTTTGAGGATTCTCTTTTTTGCAGGCACCTTTTTCCTTGATGTACTTTGCGAGATAGTGGATGCTAGTAAACCTATCAGACAGTCTGAAGCAGTGTTTTCGTCCGTCATACACATTATATGACCAAAGTCTATCTCAGACATTGATTTGTCAAGAGCCTCGTAGTCAATTTTAGCGATACAGGCGTTTGCAGTTATTCGCTTACATTGCGTATCTAAGCAAAACAAGGACGATTGATGATCAGTTACCGTAGTATCAAAGACTAATGAAATGGAGGGCAATTTTGTTTTTAATATTATATGATCTAGGCAGTTGTTGCCCCGGGTTGGTAGGGTATGAGCAGGGAGAAAACCGTGATAGGCCAGGCAATTCAGATATTCGTGAGAGCGTGTGTCGTCAGTAGTAGGTTTTATATCTAAGTTAATATCACCAGCAAGAATTACAGATTTAAAGTTATGCAATGATGGAAGTATTGTATTTAAGGCTAGTAAAAAAATATCAATATTATCGTAAGATGGTGAACGATATATAAAGACAACTGCCACGTCCGATTTTATTTTAATTATGACGCCAGACGCCGATAATCCGAAGTCCGGTTCTTCACTTGAGACAAGTAATTCGTATTTGATATATATCATACTACCACTCCATCGCTTTGGTTTAGGTGTTTGGTGCTTTTTAGTGTGGTATAATTTTGCAGTATTGCAATGTTAGAGTTACTTGAACAGGGCAGCCAACATTCCGTAAGGACCACCAAATCACAGTCCAATTATTTCAAAAAGTTACGATTTATTGAACGAATATTTTGAGATAGTACTTTTAAAAATCTGTTTGGGTGTTTTAGGATTTAGGTCTTCTTGGTTCTAGGTCATTTTGGTATGTGGCAAACGGGTCCCTGACTCAGTGGCGACCGAGCAGCTCGAGATATCTGCAAGGTTAAGCAACGTTACCACTGTCGGTCAATAGATGGATGACCGTTTTCGAATATTGGCATACCCCTCCGTGCCTCAAAGAGCACGTTAAGCCATCGGTCCTGCGCCCAATCTCTCCTGTTGTGTCGGATTGCCGTCCCATCGGGCTATGAGAGTAAGGGAATAGAGAGTGCAGATGTGTGCACTATAATATTTCCTGCGCAGTTGGTTAGTCTCTGATGAGATTGGCCGCCGTAACCGAAATCGGTTAGGAGACCATTATGTGGCAAAACCAAAACTAAACTATATTTATTAACCTAAGATATTATTGTTTCAATAATATTTTAGATCTCATTATTTTAAAGCCCTTGTCCCAACTATAACACAAGAGGGATCAAGAGTCCGGGTACATAAAACAGATCAAAGCGAAGCAATATAAATCAGAGTTCATGATAAAACCAATGTTGTAAATCAAAACTTAGAAAACAGGGAGACGTTGACAACGCGCGAGTGCTAATTGCAACTAAAAAATATCCCCCACTCCATATAGTCACGGTCTTCGTCCACCTGTAGTCAGTGTAAGGACGAGGCATCTATTACGCCAGTCTGCTTTCTTATTGTCCTGTGGCGGACTCTGTCCTTCAATTTAATTTTTAGAGCTGTTAACTTTCTTTTGGCTGTTGAATCAAATATCCAGTTTGACAGCCGTATGTGAGACAGGATAAGAAACATGAATCCATATCTTTCTTTTTTAATTTTAAGTCCATGTTAGACTTCATAACATCTTTATAGCCCCAGAACTTTTTCCATGTGATAGATATATCTATGGTGTTGCTTTTGCGAAAGGATACCTGTTTGCCTATATATAGATATATTCATCAACGTAACCTATATTGTTATTATTTATTTGGATTTGAGTTCTGTGGTGGTTAGACATGATCTTCGTTTTTGTGATGTTCATTTTCAGGCCGACGCTTGTGCTTGCGTTATCAAGTTCTGACATCATGGATTGGAGCTCTACGGGGCTCTCTGAGAACAGCACAATATCGTCTGCGAAGCATAGATGGTGAAGTCACTCATTGCCGATTTTTAATCCTTTTTTGATATGAATAGTTTAGGTGACAGGGGATCGCCCTGTCTAACTCTTCGTTTATTTCAATTTTTTTTCCTGAACTTTCTAGTCTGATCTTGCTAGTACTGTTTTCGTAGATGTACTGAATGATTGTAATGAATTGGTTGCTTATATTTTGTTCGTAGAGGGCTTTCCAGATGCTTTGATGAGATATAGAATCAAATGCCTTCTTATAGTCAATGAAAGTGAGTTAAAGTGGCCTGCAAAATTCATAGTATTTTTCAATTATTTGTTACTAGTACTTGTATATGGTCAATGGTGCTGAACGATTTTCTAAACCCTGCTTGCTCTCTTGGTTGGTATTTTTTTGGATCGTTGTTAATTCTTTCCAGTAGCCAGC
This sequence comes from Herminia tarsipennalis, assembly GCA_945859575.2. NCBI lineage: Eukaryota > Metazoa > Arthropoda > Insecta > Lepidoptera > Erebidae > Herminia > Herminia tarsipennalis. The sequence continues at coordinate 61,693 of OX243830.2, forward strand.
TAGCAAAGAGTGATGACAAACGAAATATGACATTATACTTATGGGTCTGTAATTCCCTGAGTCTGTTGGGTCTCCTTTCTTATATAACAGTATTATTTCTGATTCTGTCCATGTCTTTGGAACTTTTTCTTAGTCAAGAATTTTGTTAAATAGTAACGTTAGGGGGTAAAGGATCACTGTTTTAGCTAATTTTATGGCTTCATTTGATATTCCGTCGAAAACCGGGACTTTTGTCATCTTTTAATTTCTCCAATTTACTTAATATGTCGATCTCTTTGAAGTATGGTGTCTCTACAGGGTGTAACAGAAAGGTGTGGTCATATTTTAGCAATGAACAGTGTTAAGTATAAGTATAACATCTGCGGGGGTACCAATTCTGATTTTATTAGTATGACTGAGATAAAGAATTTTCTTTCTTATCGAGTGCGTAACATCGACATTCTGAAAATACGACTTTACCGATAGGTACCCAACACTAACAGATAATCAGCTGTTTCCAATGAACTGCAATGAACTTCAGGTTTGACCTTAAATCACCACCCACTTTCATTTTGTTTCACTCTCTTGTTCCTGCAAAGATGAAACAAGTGATGATGTGTGAGTGAGACAAGCTAGTCTCGTTCTATCATTTTAACTCTCATTCGTCCTTTGGTATCTTGTTTCACTCTTCCGTAGCTTGCCTCTCGTTCTTTATCATTGTTTATGGACGAAGAGTAAAATAAATGCAGTTTTCATTAATAAAAATAATTTATCTCTGTCACACAATAATCTATCTGGTCGACTACATTTGTGTGAGTGTGTGTATACCTACACACTCACACAAATGTAGACACACACACACAGAAACACTATACGTAGGTAACCCGAAAACCAATGTTCGGAGTACCAAGGTAACAGACATTGTGAGGAGTACTTGGGAACAACAGGTATGACGCCTGACGCCCATCTATTGCTTTTAATAGGACACTTTAAATTACCTACGTAATAAAATATGATGCTTAAGTCATTTAAATATTTTCATTGATTTTGTTGACAAGGTAACGAATTCAGGCAGCATTAAACCGTACATTATTTGTAACTTGAACATCACCGCTCACACCATAATTTCGAACTTTCTTTCCAAATTCCCCGTCTTCCAGGGTTCGGTAGGTAGGTATTACATCAGAAATAAACAAAGGTACCTACTGACCCTAGTCGGCGACGACACACTGTTTACATTATACGAATTTGTTATTCTTATAGTAACTTGTCGGTGTACCTCAAAGTTGAACCAACTTCTATTATGATATAATGTTTGCGTAAGGTAAGCAACTTTACCACAGTTGGTGCATAGATGGGTGACCGATTTCTAAAATGTTATACTCACATGAATCATCGTTTTGGTCTTTTTTTATTGGCAGAGAACACTTTTTAAATCTTTTTACATGAAATCGTTAAAAGAATTACATAATTTCACGAAATCTAACAATTTATTTCATTGTAGGATTAAAATCATTGAGGTGTTAAGGTAGTTTTTTAATAGTTTAAATAATACCACAAACAATAAAACAATCTACAATCTAAATCGATATTCATTATTTTGTGTTGAAAAGTAATTGACATTTGATTTGCAACAAAAATAAATCGTAAACTCACGGCTCAACTTCGAACACTCATGGCGAAGTCCCGCGTTATTAACGCATTACAACTTATTGCATTAAACACGTAAAGATTTTTTCAAAAACTTCAAATGCATGGAAATTAGCTTTCCAAACAAAATAATTACTCAAAACAAATATCAGTGCCTCAAACTCAAACTGACCGATTATTGGTTTTATTACCTAGTTAGACAGAGATACCAACATTTCAAGGCCGTGGCGTCATAAACAAAACGTGTGCAATAAATAATTCGGTATTTGATCGGAAGCTCGGCAGAAATATTCGGAAGTCATTGTAATTTCAAAATGAGTTTTTAATACTCTTTTGTTGTTATTATGATTTATAAAATAATTTGATATTGCCATTAATTAAATTAAAACTTTTCTAAGATAATTTACATACATTTTCTTGTAATTTTAGAAGTTTTAAGTTTTTAGGCACTTTCATTTCTTTGTTTCATTCTTGGTGTTGCTTATTTATTCCGTCACTGTCCGTCAGTGCTTTCGACGCGGAGCCCGAAGCGGTTCGATCTATTTCGTTTCTTGGTTTTTTTTTGTCTTTTTTTGTGGAAGTGATGTGAAATTGATAAAGAAATTTTGTTTTAAGTTAGTAACAGTGAATAATTTCGAAATTGTGTATCAATTGCATATGACGCGATCGTAATCTACGTGATGTAGGTTAGGTACCAAGTAAGTTGATAGAAACAGTCTGCTCGGTCCTGGACAAAACGTACCTGGGATCCAACGGTGGCCCGTAATGCATAACCCGTAACCCGTAGGTACTTACCACTTTCGGCGAACGCAACAAATATTTTTTGTTGACTGATAGGTAGGTACCGATTTAGTTATGTAGTGGTGCCAGAAATGCGGGGAAGCGTCACCGAGTTTCGCGCCTATTTTCATTATGTAGGTATTATCAATTCGAACAAACAAGTGCGCGTTGAAGTTAGTGCTAAATTGATGTGTTGTGATTTGTGATACTGTGTATTCGTAACTTAAAGTATGTAAATACCTAAATCTCATTCTTATTGAAGTTTCGAAAACGGTTGGTAGGTACTTCCCCGAACCCTAAAAACATTAATATCAAAAATGTAGGGATGTAAAAGTCGAACGTAGGTACCTAGTAAGTACGTTATTTTGTACCGTGAAGTGCATTCAAATGATCGTCCACCAGATGTGATAACAAAGTAGGTACCAACAACAGTGAGATGGTGATTAACATTTGTCCGTTCGATGTGGTCGTCGTGAAAGCCGGTGGCGACGGAAAACGTACAGAGGTTAGTAGTTAGTTGGTATTTATTTGTTTGCCTTTGTTTCTTTGGTTTACGGACGCGCGGACGTCCGTATGTTCGACGCGTGACGGGTACCAGGCGCGCAGTGATACATAAGAGATCATTGTGCAGGGTCATCCAACATAATTGAACTCTCTACTACTACTATACTACGATGAAAATCTTGAATGATTGGTTAGTGATGTAGCATTATTCGTGGCGATATTTTGCATAACAATTTATGGACTGATTAAAAATGACGTAAAATTTTAAGGTTCTTACATTTTGATAAGATTAGGTACACACGCTATTTATCATGTGTATGTGACGACCCTTGAATATGACCACACCTTTCTGTTACACCCTGTATATTTTGATTTGGTGCAGTTAGACTTTCTATATTTTCCTGATACACGGGGTCCTTAGAAGCGCTATATAGCCGTCGGTAGAATTCTGTAGCTGTGTTTATGAGATATGCTCGAGTTTGTTGTTTTGAAGCGTTCGCTTTCAATTATGGTATCCACTGTTTTGCAGTATTTAGTTATTTTTAAGACTTCCGGAAGATTTTAAATGTCTCGTGAAAATGGATTCTTTGTGATCTTTATACTTCTTTTTAATCTCTATGTTAATTTTTTTGAATGGACAAGTAAATCTGGCTTTTTCGTTGTGGCTTACATGTTGTTTGTGAAGTACTTGACTTCTCTCTTTCATTAAGTTTAAAGTGTTTTCTATGAGTACATTTGGTTTATGACGTAAATTATTGCCTTTTTATTTGTTTAGACATGTTTTGATTGTGGTTTCAATCTCAGTGCCTCTTAGTATCTTATGGTCTGTTGGAAAACCGGTATATATGGTTTCGAAGTTAGTAAATCGTGGGGAATTTGATAAGATAAAATCAATTCATCTTCTTGTCGGGGGAGATCCATGTCCATTTTTTATTTTTATTTTTCTTAAATAAAGTGTTGATAATTGTTAACTTTTGCTCGTATGTGTATTGAAGTAGTCTTTCTGCTCGTTTGTTCCTGGTTCCATACCCAAATTTCCCAGTTATCAGTGATTCTTCGTTATTAAGTTCGCCATTTTTTGCGTTGTAGTCTCCCATGCTTATTACATTTTTTCCTGCTAAATCGTTGGCTACGTCATGGTAAAATTTTTCGATCTCATCGTCGCTGGCGCTTTCTGTTGGAGCATAAACTTGTATAATAGTAAGATTATAATCATCAATTGGCTTAACTTAGCTTTGGAGTGATAACGGTACTACCTTTGTGGGGGCCAACAGAGAGTTAAAGGCTCTTTTCAACCACGAAAGGTCGACTGTAGCTGCCGATATTTCAGATTGGCTAGCAACCAATAGTACCGACTGGCACTTCATTCCACCCCACTCTCCGAATTTCGTAGGGCTTTGGGAGTCTGGAGTGAAGTCTATGAAGCATCATCTAAGGAGAGTTATCGGTGATAGCACTCTCACTTTTGAGGAAATGGCTACAGTGCTCACCCAGATTGAGGCTTGTCTCAATTTGAGGCCTATTTCAGCAATTAGTTGCAGTCCAGAAGATCCGTGTCCGTTGACCCCGGGTCATTTCTTAATTGCTTGCGCCCGAATCTTCTTTCGAGAAATCCAACATAAGTATTCTGCGACGTTGGCAGTTAACTCAGCGTATAGTCCAAGATTTTTGGCGTCGCTGGTCGCGCGAATGTTTAGTACAATTTCACCAACGATACAAATGGGCTCATCAAACTGTAGAACCTAAGGTAGGTGAGGTAGTGTTGGTGATGGAAGATGATTTACCACCTGCTAGATGGCTCTACGGTCTTATAGAAGAAAAGCTTACTGGCTCAGACAAGGTCACGAGAGTTGTATCCTTGCGTTGCCGAGGTTCTGTCATCAAAAGACCTGTTTCGAAACTGATAGGGCTTCCCATAACCGATTAAGAATCATCATGCATCAAAAGCATCAGTCTGTGTTAAAAGGACGTTACGTCCATGGTGGGCGGGATGTTTGGTCGTGTTTCATGTTTCTGTCAAGAGATGGTATTGCCGTCTAATTAAAAGTCGCAAGTAAGATTCTCCGGAGACAATGTATAAGGGTCACTGAATTTAATAATGTGTTACTCGCTATTGATACGGTTGTTTTATTACCATCAACCAGCCTGTTTAAAAGCCTCTTTAAAAATATTATTTGTATTACTTATTTAATGATAGTCCATAAAATTACAACGATTTTCATACATAAAAGAAATAAATAAAAAAATCTGAAACAATGTTTTTTTTCATTTTAACACAGACGGGCCTGCAAGTTTCCATAAAAATAAAAATAATAAAAATAGCCTCTATTTCTCCGAAAATGTACAGTAATAAAACCATGGTTTTAATTACAAAAATGCAAACTAAATTGTGTCTCTAATTTCGGAGTGCCTATTGGCAAAGGCCTCCTCTAATTCTCTCCAGTATGAACCAAGAGTATAGTGGGTACCAAAGGGCAACTTGCTTGGACCATTTTTCGACATTACAGCATAGCATGTTGCCTGTCCATCTTCATTTTTGTTGATTAATTCGAGTGAGTATGTCAGGGAAGGTCTTTTCTCTGATCTCTGAGCTAGTGATTCTATCTTTAATTTTTATCCCTAAATATACTTCTCTCCATTGCCCGCTGGCACACTGCTAGTTTGTTTATATGTTGTTCAGTGAGGGCCCAGGTTTCACAGCCAAAAGTTATACAGAGCATGACACAGGTGGTATAAGCTTTCCTTTTAACTTTGACTTTGGAGCTAAACATAAACATATTTAGCTCCAAAGTCAAAGTCAAAAATACTTTATTCATTTAGGTTACAAATTCAACGCTTATGAACGTCAGACAAAATTTGGAATAGAATGATTCTACATTTAATGCCCAGTTCGCAAGAGTAAAGCCGTGAGAAAAGAACTACAAAAATATATGATAACCCTGTCTCCTGTGCTAGTATATACTGTAGTACAGAAGACAGTGCCTTCTCCTTACTTATACAAAAGGTTAAAGGTTAATAAAATAAGCAAATAAAAATAATTGTTAAGTTTAAAATAAAAAGGGTGTCAAAACAAAAACAATAAAAATTAAAATAAAAAATCTAAAGAAAACGTGAGAATTTGAAGTATTTTGTTTATTTTGTTGTAGAGACGAGAAGAGGTAACGTAATATTGTCGTCTTCCCAGTGAGGTCCGGTGAGGTACGATATTGCCTACTACTGATCTTCTACCAGTTGGTGCGGTGTTATAAGCTAAAATGGAATGTTTTTTTAATATGATACCTGCGAGGCCTTAGTGTCATTACTTTTAAAATGGCCCGTTGTGCGCATTCTAGTCGAAGCATCGACGTGGCATCAGTTCCACCCCATGCTGTTATACAATATTGTAACAGTAAGTGCGCTAAAGCATAGTAGGTAGACAGTGAGTAAAGTCTTAGCGTCGGCACAGCGGCTCAATAATTTAAATATTTAAGATAACTAGCAATGTGGGATTGAGTCCCACATTACTAGCAATCTTGTTAACCCCTCCAGCTAAGCTCAAAGGCCTGTGTTAGGAGTGGGTTCACGTCGGTAGTATAATAGGTAGGATTCGAACCCGCGACCTCACGATTGCGGGACCAATGCCTTAACCATTAGGCTACCGCCGCTAAAAGACTGTTCATTCTGTGTGAAAAGGTAATGAACTTTGATTTATCAATATTCAAAGTAAGAAGATTACTTTCAAACCTTTTCATTACTTTCTCAAGTGTGTGTTCAGTTGTTTGGCGGGCTTGATCCCAATTTGTGCCATAGGTTATTATGACAGTATCATCTGTATAAGATATTATCCTGCAATTGGACAGGTTCATTAAACATAGATTGTTAATGTAGATTAGGAATAGCGCTGGGCCCAGAACACTGCCCTGAGGTATTCCAAATTTAAAACATACAGCAATTATGTTGTAAGCATTTGGGACTTAAAGGTCACGAAGAAACGCCTATATTTTTAGCTGAACATTTGACTCCCAAACGGTCACAGCTGTATTTTCTCGCTCGGGACTTAATCAAATTGATAGACTACAAATTTTGCTGGACCTCTTATGGTAAAGTCTATTTAAAGAAGAACGAACAGTCTCCGAATATAAACATCACCACAGAAGAACATGTAAATTATCTTTAACAAAAAAATGACTAAAATATTATTTTAACTCTAGCCTCCTGCCAAGTTTAATTCTGACAACAGTAAGCATATTATGTTTTGTTAATGTATCGGTGTCTTTTGAGATTTGCTATTATATTGTTTAAATGTATAGGTATACCAAAACTAATAACTTATCTATTACACTTTACATAATTTATTTTATAATACAACATATCCTCTATAAACTTTAACTTCTTATCGTTACAAACTGTTCTACTGCCTTTCAATAACAACAATATAAATCTCGATATTGACGAATATTCTAACAGATATATTTTAAATGGAAAATAGTACATTACACGCTCTCGAAGAAATTGAAAAAAATTAAATTGCTCATACTCTTGAATGCGATAGTTGTGAAATTGCAAATTGTGTTGAAATAAATAAAAATGAACTAACTATCATATCTCAGAATATACGGAGCATTTATCATAACTTTGATAATTTTATTTATTGTTGTCTGCCTTAGGGTTTGAGATCGATATTATAATTCTAACAGAATGCAGACATAATAAAAATAAACCGATCTCACAACTTAATGACTACCTTTGCTTTACTACTGCACAACAATTTAATCAAAATGATGGGGTAGTAATTTATATAAAAAATACACTAAAACCTAAAGTAAAAGAGATTAAATTGGCTCAGGCATTCTGTCTCCATCTAAATATTTTAAACTATAACATTTTCTGTATTTATAGATCACCATCAAATAGTAACACAGACAGTTTTATTGACTCACATACCAATACAATAATAGCGGGTGCTATAAATATAAATATTAAACCTAAAGACATCACACACAGTCACAACAGGACTGTAAAAACAGAGTGACCTATTTAGGTATGTTATCATTCCATGGCATTCTACCTGGGCACACATTAGCTACAAGGGCCAAGAACTGCCTCGACCACTTTATAAGAAAAAGTTATCTGCCACCATTGCTGTCTTGCGTTCAACAATTACTGACCACTACACCACATTTATGTCACTAAGAAAGCTCAAAAGTAACCATATTAAAAACAAAACGACCACTAGTCTAAACTTTAAACAAGTTCTGAAAAAAGTGCAAGAACTGAACTTATAACAACTACTATTTTGTGAAGACCCTAATTTCTTAATTGAAAAACTTATAGCAGAGCTGTCTGAGTCAATAAATCTAACCACTACTACGATAGCAATTCCAAATAGTAAACAACTTTTAAAACCATGGATTACTCCAGGCTTACTTCGATGTATAAGAAACAGAAACAAATTACAAAAAAATAGTAACAATAATCCATTTAATGAAGTCGCTAAAATAACATATATTACATAAAGAAAATTTTGTAACATACTTTTAAAAAAGATTAAAAGAAAATACGAAAGGAATTTAATTGGTAAATCAATTGCAAATAATAGTACTACTCTGGCAAAATATTAAACACCTAACATATTCTAATAAACAGAGCTATGAACTTATAAGCATTAAATCTACTCCCACAGAATCGGTAAATGTCGATAAGAATTTCGTCTGTCTACAGTACACAGGTACCGGTATAGTACACAGAATAAGGCTTTTCCGCCTATACGTATAGGCGGAAAAGCCTTATTCTGTGTACTATACCGGCTTCCGGTATGCTTAGCAGACAGGCGGTAAAATGACAGCCGCTCTTTGGTTTTTATTTTTTTTTGAAGTTTTTAAATATTGTAAAGCTATCTTGCTATATATCAAATTAAAGACGAAGAAACAGGCAAGCTAATACAGTTTTTACATAATGGGCATACAGAACAAAATCCCGCGTAATCATCGGTCAAAATACGGCAACGTCAGCAGAGAGTCTGCGGGCGCTATGAATACTTTGGTCGTGTTTTATTATGTAAATTTGTTGAATAGTATATAATTATTTTAATAAAGTTATATTAAATGGTTATTAATCTTTTATTTCTAGTATTCCTTTTATCATTTACTTTCATATTTTTTGTAAAAAAAGGCGCTAAGTGCGACCATACACCCCAAAGAACTATGAACGTCATTTTATTTTCGTCATATTTATACGTAGTAGTAATACTAACATTGATACACTTTTGAATATAAAGCCTTAAATAACGAAATAATTAAATAAAAACGGAGCGCGGAAGCTCATACCGGGAGCCGGTATGCTCCACAGACGTTTGAATGGAATTATTATTATTATTAAAACAAAAATTGACGAAACTACTACTTTTTAAGGGTTTCTTTAAATGCTTGTATTGAAAATATTTCTTAGAATCATTATTGTTTTTTGTTTTGTTATGGGTAGCGAGTTTTGCAAAGAACCTTAAAATAGTATTGTTTTTATCACAGGAACTGTTTTTTTACCTGAAAAAAATTAAAATCTGACCGACTTTGACCATAAATGAATTCATTATGTATATCACTCCAAACTTGGAGAAAATATCCTCCAATAGTCAAGGTTAAGGGTCATTCTGGAGCATGAATTCCTTTTGGCTTTACGAACCCTGATAAAACCAAATATGACCTTTTTTAAATCTAACTTCAAACCGACCGAGTTTCATACCAACTTGAAACATCTATTTTACTCTCTTAAAGGTTTTTTTTCAAAAGCACTGACACGTGTTTCACCAACCAAAAAAAAACAAGAAAATACGAATATTCAGAGATTTATTTTCAAAATTAAAGGAGTTTCATACAATCTTGCAACCCCTATTGTACCCGCTTACAGGACGAATTTCCAAAAACACACACAATGACAATATAAAATCGAGCAAGTGCATCTCGAGCCACGCACAATGTAGGGTCCCGTAGTCGCACATTATAATAATGCAGTCTAAGAAATGGGTTTTCTGTTTTTGTTTTATACTTACTAATAACTTTAAAAAGTAATTTTCAATGGTATTTGTCCGAAAATTACTGTTACTTCTCATTATACATAGCTGTGATAGTTTTCAATTTTATTTCGTTACATATACAGAGTGATTTTTAATATACTATTAACCTCTCTCTCGTGGCTTATTTAAATTACACCAAATAACTTTGTAATATTAGTATTGAAAAATATAACCATAAATTTACCCTGCCCCAGTAACATAGTCTGCAGGCGGTTATGGCCGTAATTACAAAAACAGGTGGTAGGTGGTTTAGGGTTATTATATCAAAACATTTTCAAAAATATATTACTAAGATATTTTGGTGTAATGTGAAGAAGCGGGAGGTTATTAAATTAGTATATTAAAAATCATAAAATCATTTTTTTACATTTCCAAAAACAACTATTTAGCTGGCAGAGAGGGTGGGCGGACACTTGGCTTTAACAAAATTGGTACTTTTAAGATCAATATTAATTTCATAAACGGATCTTCAACAAAATATTTGATTGACTCGGTGACGCGGTTGGAGACGCAAGGGGTCGTGGGTTCAATTGCCACGCGGGACACCACTTTGTGTGATTCACAAATTGTTTTTCTGAGTCTAGGTATACTCTGTGCCCGTGAATAGAATGTTAGTAAAGTGTCCAGAGACACATGGCTTGTACTTTACTGCGGGAGTTGTTACTGTATATCATACCTTCTGTAGCAAGAGACAGACGCGCGTGACCATGGGCGGATTTTATTCTGAATTCAAAATTGATACACAAAACAACCGTATGAAGGACCCACGCCCCCTTCAGACGGTTGTATACCCCGGGATCTGGATCTCCTGGATCCGCCTAGCATGCCACTCTGTGATACGATCCTGCCGCTCTGTAGCACACGTTCTTATTGTTCACAGTCGCAGAATGCCGCTTATTCTATGCGTCCGAAGTAGGATGCAGTATTATACAACAGAAAGTCCCAGCTTCTTCGTGGGAGGACGCCCGGCGACGGTGCGATGATGACGGTAATGTACCTCATAATGTATCAAGTACCACTAACTTTTACAGTTCGTCGTACGTTGGACAAATTACCGCCGACAACCACACTTCCAGGGAGGATCCCCTTTATTCGCATATTTTTTTTACCCTAAAATCTTTTTGCATAGCCTATTTGGCATAACTGTTAAACGTATAACAATATTTTGACATATTGATACTTTGGCATCATGTTTTCGTAGGCATAAATATCGTTTAGACTATATTCATTTGGTCTAACTTTGAATCGCAATCGCAAATCAAAATACAAAATTTATTTATTTGTAAAAACATGTGTAAGGTAGATACAGAGGTGTTATGTTATTATTGGATCAACATGTTTTACCGATATCAGTGTACAAAATTCAGATTACAATATAATATTAAAATACAATATGATTCAAATACTTAGGTAATAAAATCTGCAACAATAAAATTAATGTAATATTATGAATCAATAGACATAACAACAAAGTACGATTATAAATTATTTACTCATTATTTAATTATTTTAAAATGTATCATTTAGAAAATCTTTGACAGAATAATAGCATTTTTCGGCTAACAAGTTTTTAATTTACTCTTAAATGCATTTAAATTTAATATCTTAAAACATTTTGGAATTTTATTGTATGTAATAGGCGCCATACATACGATACTATTGTGCAATAGAGTGGTTTTAGATAGATGTAAACAGAGTCTATCGTTAACACGTCGATTACGGATCACACAATCACACAGACGTGCAAACAGATGAGAATTATTTCTTACAAATAGAGATATTTTAATAACATATAACGATGGAAGTATTAGAATTCTGTGCTTTCTAAACATTGGTATGCAGCTATCTCTAATGGTATGCCCCAGAAGATAATACCAAATCTCAGTGACGATTCAACGTGACCATAATATGCTCTTATTATTGTGTTAGTATTATTTACAGGCGAGAGTTTGTATAGGGCGCATAAAGTTATAACGCATATATTTTATCATTTTCGGACACAGTGTAGGTTTTCCACGGGTCGACCCGTGACCACGATCGGTGCAATTCGATCGAAACTTCAGGTAAATAAAAGGATAATAAAAACTTTAAATATTTCACGCCATTAAGTCCATATAATTACCGTCGTTCGCGACATACCGTCGTTCGCTCTTGCACAAAGCATACGTGTTGACAATTGGCTTTCTAAATAAATTTAAAAAAGTGATCAAAAAGTGACTCAAATAGGACGAAACTTATGTCAAATTATTCTGTATCTGACAATCAACAGATTGGTGTATAGTACTTAAGTGATATATAGTGTATTTTAGTGCAAAAACAATAAACAGTGAAATCTGCAACAGTTAAAAATTCAAAATTCTTAAATGTACCGTGCACGTTAAACAAAGGATTGGACTTTGGACCCATTAGCGCTGAGCCGATACCAGATCAACACTTCGAGCTCATAGCCGTATATTTCGCGCCGACGACTAGAAGTATCCATAGCGGGTCGTGTAATTACGCGGCCTTAGGTTTGGCAGGTCGGGGTTCGAATCCTTGTAGAGCTACTGTTTTTGTTTGTGTTTATCTTTTATTTTATTTCGTTCACTCATTCATTTTTTTTTATCAATAATCATTTAATTTTATTAACACAATGTCTCAAAAAGGCAACACACTAAAGGCGACAGACATTAGCACCTCTCATCATGCTCACTCAGAATCCGAAACTGATATATTAAACATGTCTAGACCTAAGTGTTCTCGTGTGAATAATTCACCCGATATTCAGCATGTGAGCTCACCACCTAATGAGTTATTGGAAACAATACGCTATGAAATACGAAGAGCAGTAACAAATGAACTATCTGTCAACATTAAATCTTGTATCGCTGAAGAACTGACTCGCTGGCGACCTGAAAGAGGCTTTATCCCTTCTTCGCAAATTGGAAGCCTCAGTTCAGTTTATGAGCGAGGAATTCGATCTAGTGAGAAGTCAACTCGAAAGCTACAAAGATAAAAGTAACCAAATTTTGAAAGAAAACGAAATATTAAAGAGAAACGTTAATGAACTGTCCGTGCGAGTTAATTTACTTGAACAAAACTCACGTCAGCAAAATGTCGAAATCAATGGGGTACCTGAAAGTAAATCTGAAAACCTGGTTAAAACTCTACAATAAATGGGAAAGGTAGTATCAAGTACTCTCAAGGATAACGACATCGTATCGGCTGTCCGTGTACGAAAACTGGATCCTCAGAACAGCAACCCAAGAGCAATCATCGTCAAGTTACGCAGTGTTATAACTCGAGACGAGCTGTTAACATCTGTGGCGAGTTATAATAGAATGCACCCTGACGAGAAGCTGAACTCCCATGCCCTAGGCTATGGAGGTGCTAAGAAGCCAGTTTTTGTATCGGAGCATTTATCACCTCTTAACAAACAAATTCATGCAGCAACAAGGAAGGTAGCACGAGGAAAAGGATATAAGTACGTTTGGGTCCGAGATGGGCGTATTTTCGTACGAATGGCTCATGGAGCACAAGCCAAGCAAGTACGTAATCTCGAAGCTGTTGAGTTATTGTAAAATTTATGATTTTTAAATATAATACCGTATATTTAAATATAAACATTCACCATATACTATCAAAATTTTAGAGGAATTAAAACTAAATTGCATCACATCATGTTGAACGCGCATAATCATAATTATGACATAATTATTGCTACAGAGACTTAGCTCGATGACGGAATCTGTGACGGCGAATTATTCGATTCTAGGTACAGAGTTTATCGCAGAGGCAGAAGTTCTTCTTCCCTAGGACCTAAAAAGGGTAGAGGTGTACTCATCGCTGTTTTAAAATCTATCCCGTCTCATCGGATCTCTCAATGGGAAACAGATTCTGAAAACCTCTGCCTGAGACTCACAATTATCCAGGATAAAAAGCCAAAGCACATAAACATCTGCGCAGTATATCTACCACCGAACTGTACAACTCCAAACATCAAATTCGTTCCTGGACAAGGTTGCTTCAATTATTGATGAAACTGGTAGCCAAACGCTGATTGCCGGGGATTTTAATCTGGGTTTCATTAAATGGGAATTGGACAATTGGCAACTACAAAAATACCTCTACTACGGCTACTCTCTTATAGACTTCCTATCTCTCAGCAACTTAGAGCAATTGAATCATGTAAAAAATCATCAGGGGAAATCCCTCGATTTAATACTGTGTAATTTTCAAGGTGTATATGTCCATGAATGTAAAAAGCCTTTGTCTGTTGTGGACCTCTATCATCTACCATCAATGATAACAATAAATTGTATATTGCCAAATGTTTTGAAATGTAAGCGTTCTGCTAAATACGACTTTTGGAAAGCAGACTACTTAAAAATAAACGATGGAATAAGCCGAGTAGATTGGACTGAGAGTCTTAATCAGTGTCGGGATGTCAATGCTATGGTAAAAAAACTTTATGACCTACTAGACAGTGTCATCAGTGAAACGGTACCTAAAGCTAAACAATCTATTTGTATTAATCTTTTAAACGAAAAGGAAAAGCTCCGTAAACGACATAAAAAGTACCAGAACCCACGTGACCAATATGAATACAGAACTTTAGGTCAGCGAGCCACGAAAATGATAAAAAAATTGTTACCATAGTTATATACGCAGTATAGAAAAGAATATAAGTCACAACCCCAAGCTTTTCTGGTCTTTTGTCAAGGCTAAAAAGTCCTGCACTAATGTTATGCCATCAGTTGCGCGCGGGTCGGTGAGTCAAGCGCACGCGTCATTCTAACCGGTCCGCTATCGCAATGTTTTATTGTTTTATACAAGTACCCACTTTTGTTAACAATAATGAGTGATAAAAGTAATAAAAGTTTATCGCCAAGTCTAGTTAAGTTGTTGAGTGACAGTGAAGATGGTGAGATTATGCAACAAGAGCGTAGCGAGTTGAACAGAATTATGGCTGAAGGTGAAGTGAATCGAGGTAAGAGGATGAGAAATAAAAGTGAAGGCGGCGAAGTGTATGAAGATGAAGAAGGCTATGTGACCGTTAATAGAAGTGCAAAAAGACTTATCCGTGGCTATTCTAAAAATGGAGATATACAAAATCAATCTGACAAAGAATTGTCAGAACAGATCAGTAAATACGAGGTTTGTATCACTTCTAAAGAACCTCTGCCCAAACAGATTGCCCTGGCAAAGATGCTGAGACAACACAATATAGGAGATATTAATAGAATCAAATATAAAAGCAAGTATTAAGTTCTTATATTATTTGAATCTCAAGAAAAAGCTGATGAACTATTGAAATGTAAAGAAATAACCCAGTTGGGAATTCGGTGCCAAATGACATTTGAATTAAATTTGTGTTATGGAGTTGTCAAACAGATGGATTTAGAGATTAATATAAAAGAAATAGAAAATACACTAAAATGTGATAGTGAGATTATTTCTGTAATACGCCTAAAAAGAATAAATAATGAGGGTGTGTGGGTAGACAGCGAAACAATCCGCATTGGCTTCAAGGGCTCCACCTTACCTCCGTATGTTACGGTTGTAGGTTTAAAGTCGAGCCTTATACATTCCCAGTCTCACAATGTTCTGGCTGTTGGAAATATGGTCATTCGAGGAAATATTGCCCGTTGAAAAAAATCCTCTGTCCAAAATGCGGACAAAGTCATGCAAACTGTAATACCGAAACATTCAAATGCATAAATTGTGGCGGCCCTCACATGTCACTCGATAAAAGCTGTCCAATGTTTCACAAAGAAAAATCTATTCGAGATATAATGAGCCAAGAGACTTGTTCTTACAGAAAAGCGATGATACTATATCTTAGAAATAAGAATCTAGTCGGTAATTTTATAACAGTACCAACAGAGCCAGCTACTGCTTCTCAATCAAAAAGTTATCGTGACATATTACTTAACACGCCTGCATGTAATGAACAGGGCACAGAAGAGGAGGAGTTTCAGATATCAAGTGACGATCATTGTGAACAAATACTGAAAAAAAAGAATAAAAAGAAACCTAAGAAACTACAAAAAGTAAAAGAACATGAAGAAAATAACACTTATAAACCACATCCGCTAGAGCAGAAGAAAAATGAGATGAAGAAATCCGAACAACGACCTAAATCTTATTTTCTTAATCTGATACAAAAATTAAAAGATATTGTAACTTCTGATGCAACATTCGAAGATAAAGTTAAGAGTTTTTGCAAAATGATATTCGAGAAAATATACACGTACGTGGTACTGTAGTTTTCCTACTGTCCACCGGGTTGTGTAATTAAACAACTTTATTTCTTCAACCAAATTAACGTGTATTGTCCGAAACACAAATTATAAATTAGAAGTAGGTACACAAGAGTAGATAGAATTTACACAAGAACTAGTAGGTTTATAGAATAGATAGAAAAGAAGTAAAGATACAGGAAAGCAAGATTATTGGGTAATATAGAAACAGAAACCAACATTTACGAAATAACTTAATTACACCTAAACAATTTTATAAGCAAACAATGCGCGGAGTGTGCGTCGGGCAGAAGCGAACAAAGCACTGCTTGGTGGGAGTGCGACAAAACCGAATGGGCGCGGAGACAGCCGAGCCTTGCCGATGATCCGGCGGATTCTTTCGGCACCTGTCGTCGTGTCGCTACAGTACTCCCCCCGGAGACCGTTACGACGGTCGATAAAAATCGGTAAATCGGACTCGTCTGCCGCTCCGTGTGTATATCTCCTTGGTTGCGCTAGGTGGTACAGGTGAGGCTGGAACAGTTGGAGTGACGTCATGGGTGGAGTAGGCAGGTTTGAGTCGATCCATTGATACGTTGACTTCCTTGCCTTTCATCCATAACTTCATGTACTTCGCGTGTCGTTCCAACACCTTATAAGGTCCGGCGTAAGGTGGCTCCAGTGTTCTGCGAAGATGGTCTTGCCTTACAAATACATGCGACGTGCTGTCCAGGTCCTTAGGTATATAAAAAGGTCCCTTTCTGTGCCAAGATGTAGGTTTCGGAGCTAGGTTAGCCATGTGTCTCGCTAAACGAGTGGCAAAACTGCTAACGTCTTCGACGGTGTGTTCGCCCGAAGGCGAAAGAAATTGACCTGGCAGGCGTAGGGGCTCGCCGTAAACTAACTCGGCTGCCGAAGCTTGGACGTCATCTTTCCACGAGCTGCGGATGCCTAGGAGAACCAGCGATAAGATCTCTGTCCACTGGGACGTGTTGTGACACATGATGCCTGATTTCATCTGCCGGTGGAGTCGCTCGACCATGCCGTTGGAAGACGGGTGATACGCCGTGGTGCGAAAGTGACGTGCGCCTACTAGTGACGTAATTTCCTTGAACAAGCAGGACTCGAACTGAGGGCCTCTGTCTGTCGTTATTTGCTCTGGCGATCCTAACCTTGATATCCACCCGGATACCAGGGCGAAAGCGCAGGTGGCAGCAGTGATGTCCTTCAGTGGTATTGCCTCCGGCCATCGTGTGAACCGGTCAACTATAGTGAGACAATATCTGAAATCAGCAGATGGTATTAGGGGCCCTACAATGTCTAGATGAGACTGACTGACTGACTGATGAGAATCTAGACGAGGTAATAGGGAAAGAGGAGAGTGGGGCAAAAGTGTGACGGGTAACTTTACTGCGCTGACAATGGAGACAGCGTTTACACCACTCTCTACACTCCCTACGTATCCCTGGCCACACAAATCTTTGCGAGACCAGTCGCATGGTAGCAGTACGTCCGGGATGACTCAGACAGTGTAGTGCATCGAAAACCTGTTTTCTAAATGCAGGCGTTACATATGGTCTCGGCGGTTGCTTTGAAACATCGCAGTACAACTCGAAGTCTGAGCCTTCCGGAGTAATAGGTCGCAGTTTTAAAGATGTGCCTTTACTGAGAAGCATTTTCAGTTCCGGATCAGTTTTTTGAGACTCGGACAGGAGCTTGACATCGACGGCTTCAGTGATTTCCTCGACGCGAGATAGACTGTCAGCTACCACGTTTTCTGAGCCAGGTACGTACCGTATGTCAGTAGTAAATTGAGCGATGAAATCGAAATACCGGTACTACCGCGGAGAACAATTATCCCTCGGTGTTTTGTAAGCGTACGTAAGTGGCCGATGGTCTGTGAACACCACAAAATCTCTCGCTTCCACCATATGCCGAAAATATTTTATAGCCTCGTAAATAGCGAGTAGTTCACGGTCGTAGGGACTGTATTTCTTCTGGGCCTGGTTCAGCTTTTTAGAAAAGAAGGCCAGTGGCTCCCACTGCTTACCATTCTGTTGCTGAAGTACAGCACCAATCGACACATCAGACGCATCTGTTAGAATGGAGATCTGGGCATGAGGTTGTGGGTGAACAAGAAGAGTGGCATTGGAAAGTGTTCGCTTACATTCATCAAAGGCGTCTAACTCTTCTTGCATCATTTGTACTGGATCTGAACTCTTGATTTTGTCACCTGCCAGAAGAGAGTTTAGTGGGGCTTGGGCTTTGGCAGCGTTTGGGACGAAGCGCCTATAAAAATTTAGCATGCCCAGAAACCTTCGTAGCTCCTTGATCGTTCTGGGTACTGGGTAGTCGCGAATGGCCTGGACCTTGGTGTCCAGCGGTTGAACCCCAGCTGCAGACACTCGGTAGCCTAGAAATGTTACCTCAGATTGTCCCCAAACGCACTTGTTTGCGTTTATCAGTATGCCATAATCTGATAACCGTGTAAGTAGCTGATGCAGGTGGTTGCTATGGAGACCAGGTGGACTGAAGACCAGCAGATCGTCGATGAACCCGTAGCAGAAGTCTTCCAGGCCGGTAAGCACTTCATCTATGAACCTCTGGAAGGTTTGCGCTGCATTCCTGAGACCAAAAGTCATATAAGGAAACTCATATAGACCAAACGGGGTTGTGATTGCAGTTTTTGGTACATCAGCTGGATGAACTGGAATCTGGTTATAGGCTTTTATGAGGTCAATTTTTGAGAAGACAGTACACCCAAAGAGTTGCTGTGAAAAGTCTTGCACATGTTTGACCGGATACCTATCGGGTATTATAACGTGGTTCCAACGCGTACACAACATACTGGAACTTCATGGTGTCAACCGTTATGTTTGACATGGCGAATTGGCATTCCATTTGTGCAAACCACATTTCCGGGTCGTCTGGCCAAAATGGCGGCGGCCGCATACGCGCAAAGTTTCCATTGCCGGTGGTTTGGGTAGGTCCTCTTGTTCCGTCATCACGTCGGGGTCACCAATGTAGTTTTCCTACTGTCCACCGGGTTGTGTAATTAAACAACTTTATTTCTTCAACCAAATTAACGTGTATTGTCCGAAACACAAATTATAAATTAGAAGTAGGTACACAAGAGTAGATAGAATTTACACAAGAACTAGTAGGTTTATAGAATAGATAGAATAGAAGTAAAGATACAGGAAAGCAAGATTATTGAGTAATATAGAAACAGAAACCAACATTTACGAAATAACTTAATTACACCTAAACAATTTTATAAGCAAACAATGCGCGGAGTGTGCGTCGGGCAGAAGCGAACAAAGCACTGCTTGGTGGGAGTGCGACAAAACCGAATGGGCGCGGAGACAGCCGAGCCTTGCCGATGATCCGGCGGATTCTTTCGGCACCTGTCGTCGTGTCGCTACAGTACAGTTCTTAAGAGCTGGAGATATTATTAAGATTTTTTTATTTAGT
Source organism: Herminia tarsipennalis (assembly GCA_945859575.2). Taxonomy (NCBI): domain Eukaryota; kingdom Metazoa; phylum Arthropoda; class Insecta; order Lepidoptera; family Erebidae; genus Herminia; species Herminia tarsipennalis. The sequence goes on from OX243830.2 coordinate 81,349, forward strand.
CATAGTAATGGATAAAAATCACATATTAAAAGATGTCAGAATTAATATTCTTCAATGGAACTCTCAAAGTTTAAGACCTAAAGTTACGGAATTTGAAGCACTTTTAATAAAAGACCACATACATGTAGCAATTTTATCGGAAACATGGTTAAAGAATGATATCAGTTTAAATATCTCACAGTACAACTTATATAGACAAGATCGTTTTGACGGTTATGGTGGAGTGGCCATCCTCATTCACAAATCCATAAAATCTGAACGCACTGTAACCTTAATTAATAATACGGGTATAGAAATGTTACATGTGAAAATTCAAAATTGTAAATACCTAGAAAATATAATTTCAATCTATTGCCCCTCATCTGTTCAAACAAGACAGTGTGATTGGGAGGATTTATTCTCAATATGTGATAACAAAACAATTATAGCCGGAGATTTTAATGGTCATAATTGCACCTGGTCATGTAAAAATGATGCAAGAGGGAATCAAACTACGGAGTCTGCATTAGAATTCGGATATATACCTGTGAATGATGGCAGTGCAACGAGGGTAAGATATGTTAATAATCACTTACAGCAAACGTCTCCAGACGTCACGTTCATTTCAACCGTTAAAGCCGTTCATTTTACTTGGGCAGTACTCAGTGAGAACTTGGGCAGCGATCATTTGATGATTAAAATTAAATTAAATTATAGAGATACTGTGCACCTAATTAAAAAACGAAATTTTAAAATGGCTAACTGGGGGGAGTACCGCAAACTAATTGAACATTTACTTAACGATTTAATGTTAAATACTGAACCAAATAATACACAATTAATCTACAGTAAATTTATTTCTATTATTAATCATTCAGCTGACATTAATATCCCTTCATTCAAGATATGTAACGAACCAGAGAAAAAATTTAGCCCTAAGCCTTATTGGAACCCCAATATATCTAAAAAAGTAGCTGAGAGGAGAGCCGCCTTACGTCAGTTCAGACGTAACCCTACGCCTGCCAATTTGAGAATCCTAGAAAATAAGACATTAAAAGCTAAAAAAGAAATTCGACAGGCGAAAACTAAAAGCTGGCAATCATTTTGTACAGCAGTGGATGGGAAGGTATCTTCTTCTGAAATGTGGCGCAGAATGAGGTGGATTAAGGGTTATAGCCAACCTAATTATTCTATTTCATTTGAGAGAAAGGAGGAACTTATATGTGCTTTAGCACCTGTATCTGCAGAATGTCCTAAACCTTTGTTTACATCAAGTAATAGATTATTAGAATCAGAGTTTTCTAATCAGAGTCATGTCTAAAGAAAAAAGATACTGCTCCAGGGCATGATAATATTACTTATTCTATGATCTTTAATTTATCTACAGTTGCAAAGGAGTTCCTCTTGCATATATATAATAGCATATTTGGTACGGGATACATTCCCCTTGAGTGGCGTAAGATTAAAATAATGGCAATTCCTAAACTTGGGACCAACCTCGCTTCAAATGGTAAATTGCGTCCAATTTCACTGATGTGCTGCCTATGTAAAATATTTCATTTAATGTTGACAAGACGATTAGAATGGTTTGTGGAACATAACAAGATCTTATCCTCTAGCACAACAGGTTTTCGTAGAGGTTATTCATGCTTGGACTCTCTTACTCGACTTATTTCAAGTATACAAATTGGTTTTACTAGAAACATCACAACCCTGGCATGTTTTCTTGATATTGAAAATGCTTATAATAACGTGTTAGTTGAGAGTGTGGTTCAAGCATTGGATAGATTAAAAGTAGGCAGCCTAATGTGTAATTATCTTTGGAAATTTTTAAAGGAAAGGCATTTAACAATAACGGATGAAAAAAAGGGGGATATCACAAGGTGGACTGGCCGCGGATTGGCGCAAGGTGATCCTATTTCGCCTCTGCTTTTTAATATTGTGACTCTTGATGTATGTAAAACCAATATAATACAAATATGTCAGTACGCAGACGATTTTGTCTTGTTCGTCAGTTGTAAAAAACTAAATGATAGTATTACTAATATGCAGCAAGCTTTAGATAATGTTGTACAAATTTTATTTAGAATAGGTTTAGAATTGTCTGCATCTAAATCACAATTTTGTTTGTTTAGCAGAGGCTATAGAAGACAACAAGTTCATCTGACTGTAAATGATAGACCTTTAGTAGCTTCTCATAATATTAAATATTTGGGGGTATGGTTGGATTCCTCACTCCGATGGGGCAAACATATTAACGAACTTCATGAAAAATGACAAAAAATGATTAATATTATTAAGGTACTAGCTGGTCGTAGTTGGGGGATTCATCCTATGCACTTAAGACGCCTTTATTTGGCTTTAATTAGAAGTCGAATTGATTACGGTTGTTTTCTCTACGATAATAGTATACGATCTCGAGTATATAAAATAGATAAGATTCAAAATCAAGCGATGCGAATTGTTGGGGGCTTTATCAGAACTACACCTATACATGTAATGGAGAGCGAGTTATGCCTTCCTCCATTACATGTAAGACGACAATACTTAGCGTTTAAGTACTGCTTAAAAATTAAGTCGTTTAGCAACAGTATTACAAACAAAACTGTACGTGAACTAGCCAACCTCTCAACTAACAGATTCTGGTCAAATAAAAAGAAGGCTTTTAGCATCGTTTACAAGGAAAAAATTTATGCATCTAACTCTCTAGACATGTATAAGTTAGACATCTGGTGTAGTAACATTGCAATCAATAATGTAATTAAAACCAACTTAGAGAATGTTACGACGGCAAAAATGACTTATGAAGTGAATACCTTGAGAACAGAGATCCAATCAGAATTGAGTGAAACATATAACGATTGGTATAAATTGTTCACCGATGGATCCAAGAGTATGGACATAGGTGCTGCGTTTTTTGACCCAGCTACCAAAAGCGGCGGTTGTTATAAAATTACATCAAATGTGTCTATTATGACAGCAGAGTTGTTGGCAATTTCTGAGGCGCTGTCTTATATCTCATCGCTTCAACACACAAAAGTTGTGATACTCACTGATAGTAGGAGCGCTCTCCAACATTTGGCTCGATGCGCCTCTGGTCACAGAGGTGTATCGATAGCATACTCTATTTTGAGTAAAATACACTCATATATTGCCAATAACACAAAATTAAATATAGTGTTACAATGGATCCCGTCCCACATCGGTTTACAAGGAAATGAGGAGGCTGATCGTTTGGCTAAAATAGCTGCTACAACTGGATTAGAGATTTACGTTTTCCCTACTTACACAGAAATATTATTAAAATTTAAACAGATATGCTACGAAGAATGGAAAAATTACTTTAACGAAAAGTCGATCTCGAAAGGCATATGGTATAAAATAATTCAAAACGAGCCTCCTCGTCTCCCTTGGTTCAATAACTGTAAAATAAGCCGCAACACTGTAGTGACTGCTCATAGGGTTCGTTTCGGACATATGCCACTGCGAGCGTTCGCATATTTAATGAAAAAAGTGGATTCGCCTAATTGTGAAGTCTGCGGAAAAGTGGAAGATGTGCAACACCTCTTAGTGGAGTGTGTCAGAAACGAACCAATAAGAAGTAACCTAATAAAAGAGTTGAATATTAATAAAATAGATTTAGGGATATTTAACTACCTTTTAACGCAACCTATGTCTCGCGAGGCTAAAATGTTGTATAAATTAGCTGACTATTAGTAGGTACTATGTTAATTAATTTAGATTAGGTTACGATGGAACTGGCATGAATGTATTGTTCAAAAGTTCCTAAATTAAATAAAGATTAAAAAAAAAAAAAAAATGTTATGCCATCAGAGATGAAATACAATTACAATACTGCTACGAGTACCTCTGGCAAGGACATATGCAATCTTTTAGCAACCCATTTCTCCTCAACTTTCATAAAATCCGAATTTGATTTGGATTCTTCCAAAGGTTCAGGTCCCGACGGCCTCCCTTCAATTTTCATAAAAAACTGCGCTAATAGCCTTTCCTTGCCACTTAAAATCATATTTAATTATTCTATGAAAACCTCACAGGTTCCCTTGGAGTGGAATCTGGCAAATGTAGTTACCATTTTCAAGAAGGGAGAGTCAGACAATATCACAAACTATCGCCCCATTTCTCTCTTGTCAGTGTTCTCAAAGGTTTTTGAACCGCTCTTATGCCCCATCATATCCACACATTTCAAAGTTGAATTACAACAACATGGATTCTGCCCTCACAAGTCTACCACAACTAACTTAGCACTTTATGTTAATGATCTCTGCAAATCAATAGATGCTGGCAAACAGGTTGACGCTATCTACACTGACTTTAGTAGCGCATTTGACAAAGTCAACCACTCAATATTATTGCAAAAACTCTCTAACATCGGTATATTCGGCGAGTTCTTGTTGTGGTTTAAATCTTACCTTACTGGAAGAAAACAAAGAGTTGTTGTTGGGGTCCACCAATCTGCAGTTTATTTTTGCAACTTCTGGAGTCCCACAAGGCTCCCATATGGGTCCTATCTTGTTCACTTTATTTATTAATGACATTGTTAAGGTTATTAAGCACAGCACCTGTTCACTCTTTGCTGACGACATTAAACTATATAAAGAAATTAACTCACTTGAAGATATTTCATTACTTCAAGATGACCTGAAATCGGTTAATTGCTGGTGCATAAATAATAGGATGTCCCTTAATGCTGATAAATGTTATCAAATATCGTTTACCAAAAAACACAATACGCTTCCATCATCTTACTTCATCGACGGAGTAGAAGTACAAAGAGCCGATATCATCCGCGACCTAGTTGTCCTTCTTGATAAGAAACTCACTTTTATACCACATATAGATAGACCAGCGAAAACCCTAGGTTTTATTAAAAGAATCTGCCATGACTTCGAGTCTATTCAAGCTCTAAAAGTACTCTATAGCACTCTTGTACGGAGTATTCAAACGAACGTGTTCAAAATAGTTTCACGCGATACCTAAGGTACAAATCTAACAACTGCTCCAACGATGCTGAGTACCCACAAAGGCTGACCTACTTCAGAATGACATTATTAGAGAACCGTAGAAAAGCACAAGACTTAATTTTACTCTATAAAATTATTAATTGCTACATTCAGATCCCAGGACTCTTATGTGAAATCAACATATCTGTACCACACACTGTACCGAGATCTGACCGCAAGTGAAATGTGTTCGCACCGCTTACCTCTCGAACAAATCTTGGTCTCTCTGCGCCGGTTACTCGACTGATGAGGACATACAATGGTTACCACTATCGTACCAATAACGTTGACATCTTCTCTAACTCATTTTCATACTTCCGCAGACAAGTGCTCATGAATCCATCATTAGTTTAAATTTATTACGGCTAATTATTAAAATTGTTCCATATTTTATTTTATTTTAATTTTATCCTTCCGAATTCTATAACTTAATTTTTAATGTTTAATATTTATTTAATAATTTAAATTGGTACTTACATATGATTAATTAATTTTTAATTTAAATATTACTTCTAAAATAAAGTCACTCAATTAATAAATTATTCCATATTATAATGTATCTAATAATAGAAATTAAACAATTTCAATTTAATTGTAAAATTTGTTTTGTCTCATAAACGTATGCACATGACTTTTTAGTGATATGCACTTACTTCTTATTTGGGGACCATTGTGACATTAAATACAAGTGCTGTGCACACCTTCAAGTAACAGGTTTACGCTAGTATGTAAGTAGATAACTTTAGTTCATAAGGCTAACTTATGTAAACTTGTTGATCAAGTGCCATAATTAAATAAATAAATAAATAATTTTGTAATATATGTGTAAAAATCGCGATTAAAAACAATTACTACATACCATATCTAAGAGTGTACCAGCTGAAGAGCGTATCGCCATGGGACTTACGTCCTTTTGTTGAGAAGTGCAGTTGTTCGGCAATAACTCAAAAACGGTATATCCAATCATGAATTTATTATGCGTTACTTTTGTAATTCTCTTCATATTCTTTGGCCATATGGTTTAAAATATAAAAGGATAAACTTTTTCATTAAAAATATTATTTTATTGCGGAGCCTTTGTAGTCTAGATTCCTAATCTGGCATCTAAAATTGAAGAAAAGAACTGTCAAAAAGTATGGTCAAGTGGACGTACTTTTTGACAAGTAAAAAGCGGTCATCAGATGTTTTAGCCATGGTTATTCTAGCGCGCCATTTTTGCTCAGTTGTGTCATTACAACAAAATTAAATATTCTACTATTTCGTGAAATTAATCTAATATTAAAGCTGGGAAATTAAATTTTCCACAAGTTTAAGTTGATAGTTGTTAAGTATATTATGTCCAATATATTATATGTAATCTAGCCTATTAAGTATATTGTAATCTACAAGGTGACTTTCAAATCAGTCGACAAATTGATAGGAGAGTATCAGCACCGCAAGTACTTACAAGAAAGCAAGAATTTAGTTGTAAAAAAACATCCGATTTTATTGTTTAAAACGATGGTGTCAGATCTAATAAGGTTTATTAAACTAAAAGAATCAGTATGACGGCGCAACATATGGCAACACTTTTCATTCACTGTCATTTACGTTGAAAAAGAACGAGGGTAGTTGATCATTCTTGCGGAACGTCACATGGACGTGATGGCGGGGCGGCCATCTTGTAGGCAGTTCGCCGACGAGGGCCGTTTACGCACCACGTGCCCGACGAATCGCTAATTTCCGACCCGATCATTTTATTTTCTCATATAGTGATATGTGGAATCATTTATTAGCTATTTAATTTAGACGCGTCTAGTATTATTTCGTTTATTAAATGGTGAAATTAAGATTTTAATTTAATTAATAATAGTAAAATCTAAACCTAGTGATCTCCCGGTGTTCGTGAACGATGGCAAGCTGTAACCTGCGTCATCCTGAGCCTATAGGTACATTATCATTATTTCTATATGTTTAAAACTTAAACAAAAAATTATCAAAGTTTCAAAATCGTACGACGCGCTTTAGAAATCATATGATCATAATTTCGTAAACACGTAGTTCATTCAAAGGGTCATAAACACAAAATAAAGAAAGTGCAGAAGGTAACCTTCAAACAACGCGCGTGATAGGTAAGGGTATATTGATGGCTATTTACATAGATAAATAGACATCGTAATAAATAAATTCAGGTAGCTATAATACCTGTGTACTACGGGATGAATATGTTTAGCCTGTCAATAAATCGTAGACATAACGACCACTTTAATAAGGAATCCTAAATACCACAATAATGTTGTTAACTGTAGAATATGTGACAGTATTTGTACATCAGAATAACAGAATACGTTATGGCAGAGTAAATTGATATTATAGAAGGAGGTACAGCTTGTTTATATTATAAAAACAGCCATGGATATGCAGGTAGCCATGTCTATATGTCAATTGTGTTTTTAGTAACGTGAACAATAATTTGTATCACGGAATAGGTTATGCGAAAGTAAAAGTACTTACAGTTTATGTTGTAATTAACATGTAAATTACGTTAGATGATTATAACACATTATAAAAGCACCACATAGTAATAGTGGTCATAAATGAACTAAAACAATAAATAAGTATCCACTGGTCACAAATGTACTGAATGAAACATCAAATATTGTTGTTGAGATATTTTACTTCTTTTATTAAAAATTAAAAGGTAGTAAGACATAAGACATAAGACATTTATTTCTTAACAAATTTACATTTGTGTAGAAAATTAACTTAATATTAAATCATTATTACACTATCTGCATCTATTAATAAGCAATAATACACAAACAATTCAATAAAACATAATCAAATATTATAACCACTTAAATGATAATTTACAATAATAAAATGAGTAATAAAAAAATAATAATAAAAGAAAACTACAATGCAATACATAATAAAAATTAATAAACATAAAAGCATTTATCATGTCGTATAAGAAATTAATGTAATAATGTATGAAATTAATATATAGTAATGATTGAATTAATTTTGTAACTTAAATTATTAATATTTTATGTGCATAAGTGTGGATTTCTATCTTTGAGATACTCGTCTACGCTATAATAGCATTTCTTTATTAAATATGATTTCAACTTACGCTTAAAAATATGACTACTATTGACTGTTTTTAGATCGATCGGAAGATTATTGTTGATTAGCCTGTACTTTAAAGCTGTGTTGGACCACATTTAACTTAGGACGTAACATAACTGGCAGATCTTTTCTACGAGTACCAAGTCTTATTTCCCTTTCAGATTCACTTTCATATTTGTGAAGATTCTTGATAAGATTGCCTATTATTACCAAAATATATAGACATGGTACTGTTAGAATCTCTAATTTAATGAAATATTCCCTGAATGATTCGATCTGTTTAATGCGTACCATAGTCCTAATAGCTCTCTTTTGGATTATGAACGCTGAGTTGACATTATAATCGTAGCTATTTCCCCAAAACTGAATACTATAGCGAATTTTTGACTCGACCAGGGCAAAGTAAACCATTTTTAGTTGAGCTATCGTTAGGACATCTCTTAGGCTTCGAATTGCATAACATGCGGAACTCACTGAGCTTGTGATAGATGATAACTCTTGTTTCCAGTTAAGTAGATTATCTATTTCAACCCCAAGGAATTTTATATTGTCTACCATATCAATTCGTTTTCCGCATGGTCTAACCTGTAGCGTAGCCGTATTTTTGACGGTTGATTTAAACAGTAAACATTTAGTTTTTGTTGCGTTTAATATTAGATTGTTGGTCCCAAACCAGCCTTCAAAATGCTCGTACAAAGTATGGACTTTACGTTCTAAATTTTTTATATTATCTGCAGATATGATGGCATTTGTGTCATCTGCAAATATTACAAGTTTGGCGTCTGGTACATGTTTTTTAATGTAGGCGGACAGGTCGTTTAGGAACATAATAAAGAAAATGGGGCCAAGTACTGAACCCTGAGGCACCCCGCGGTTGACAGGCGAGAGTATAGACTTGTGTGTTTTTTCTTCATCTTCTACTATCGACCTGATTTCGACAAACTGTTTTCTATTTTGTAGGTAGGAGCTAAACAGTTTTAAACAGTTGCCGCGTATTCCGTAATGTTCCATCTTTGCGAGGAGAATACTATGGTCTACTGTATCGAATGCAGAGCTCAAATCCAGAAATAGTCCTGCAACCTTACATCTATTGTTCAAATCATATACCACATCGTTAATTAGGGAACTTATTGCATCAGTCGTTCCTATAGATTTCTGATATCCAAATTGATCAGTATTTAGTACGTTATGAGAGTTTAGGTGCTTAATAAGACGATCCTTCATAATCCTTTCTAGTAACTTAGAGAAAGTAGGCAGAATAGAGATAGGCCTATAATTAGAAGGATCGAACTTCTCTCCCTTTTTAAATATTGGAATAATTCTAGCAATCTTTAATTGATCCGGGAAAACTCCAGTAGTTATGCAGTTGTTAAAAAAGGTTGCCAGCGGGCTGGCTAGTAAGTCAATATTATCCTTAACGATAGTCATTTGGACATTATCATATCCAAATGAAACTTTACTATCCATTCTTTTAACCAATTTGTAAAGTTCTACAGGTGTGACAAGATCAAAGCACATTTCAGAGTCAGTTCTTTTAACATTCTCACTAAGGTAGCTTTTTGCTAAATTCTGATTACAAATTTGTAACTGCACACTATTTTGAAACGCCTCTGAAAAAATATTAGCAATCTGTAATGGATTGTCGATCATTTTATTATTCACTTTAAGTAATTTTTTAATATTATACATTTCTTTAAATAACATAATTCGGTGTATTCAATTATTTTATGGGTTAAAGTATAATAAGTAAGAATGTTTGCAAAGTACCTACAACTTATTTAATATTCAGTGTATTTGTTCTACATATATATGTATAAAAGGACTGACAGATTGTGATCGCGGCTCAGTCTTATTGCAACATCTGTGGAGACAGGTACGATCCAATTCAGATTATACTTATTGCTGGTTCTTTTGTGTTGATATCCTACGAGTATTATTGTGTATTATGAATGGATATTGACTAATAACATTTTTTTTTCCTTTGTTTTATTTACCTCTCTGATTTATTCTATTGCCTATCGAAACTATACTGATTGATAAGGTTTGATTGCAACTGATTGGGTATATGATCCAAATATCCTGATAGTAGTAAGTGTAGTTCTACGATGAGTCGTAGTACTACTACGATGAGTCGTTTGACTTCTGCAAGGAGTCGTAGGACTTCTACGTAGTTCTACAATAAAAGCTTTAGTCATATCAACCCATATGATGGCCCACTGCTGGGCACGGGTCTCCCCAGTAGATCCTGGGGGTAATTGCCATAATCGCCACGCTTGGCGAGCGGGTTGGCGATCGCAGTAAGGCTTTAAGTACGCAGAGGACGCTGCTGCCCGTCCTCCGGAGTGAAATCCCTTAGTCGCCTTGACGACACCCACGGGAAGAGATGGGGTGGTACTATTCTTAAGCCGGCACCACACGGCTAAAAGCTTTAGTATTGTATTACAACTCGCTACGACCCCTATGTAAAATCTAACACGTTCAAATTACAAATACAAATATTTTTTATTTGCTATAAATAGGGTGGATACATGAAGTGGTCTTATAAGTAGTTTACATTAGTAGGTACTAGCCTATTTAGCCATTATCAATAGCATGCAAATATTGATCACATACAACTAGATATTAAAATGATTTTCTTTGTACATAACCATTACCACATTTATATTCTACTTTTATATAACTTTACTATCAAAGAACTCCTAAAGTGTATAGAAAGTTTTTTCGGTAAGCCAGAACCAAGAGCTGACGGAAACTATTTAAAGGTAGTAATTTTAAGTTAGTAGGGATTTTATTATAAATTTTAACACACATTGCATAACAATTTTTTTGAAACCGACTACTCTTAGGAATCACGCCCAATACAAGCCGATCAGGATTTCTTGTATTTACTCTGTTTGTGGTATCTTTTGCGTGCTTAAACATTTCAGGATGATGTTTAACCATTTCCCCTACTTCTAATATAAAGGCAAGCAAGAGGGAGTATTTTTAATGTTTTGAAGTGAGGACGACAAGATACATTTGGTGCAATGTCGCAAATGGACCTTATGCACCTTTTTTGGGCAACAAAAGCCTTCTGTATGTCTGTACCATTTCCCCAAAATCAGCAAGCCGTACCGCAGCACTGATTCGACATATGCAAAATAGGTTGTGCACGCTGTTTCCTTATTTGCAACTTTTGCTAATTTGTACAGAGCAAAAGAAAACCCATTTATTTTGTTGCTTACTTTTTCTATGTGTTCTGTCCAATTTAATTTATTATTAATAATAATTTCTAGAAATGTCAAGTTATAAGTATTTAGTAAGGTATGTCCGTTAAAATTTATAGAAATGTCATGACTTTTTAAATTATTAAAATTAATTACGTTCATTTTAGATAAATTAACTTGTAGATTATTATTATTCAGCCATTCAATAATTAATGTCAACGTATTGTAAATATCCGCCTCATGTAGGGTTGGCGTCATACTTTTTTTAGTGGTAACTATAATCGAGATGTAGTCAGCAAACAAAATAGTTTTGTAGTGTGTTACTTTGGACAAATCATTTATGTACAACAGAAAAAGAAGTGGTCCTAGGACACTCCCTTGCGGTACCCCAAATTGATTTATCATGTAGTCTGATTTGTATGTTTGCACATGGTTAATTGTGTTTAATTGAGAGATCTCTACACACTGGTAAAAACGTATTCGGAACATAGATAATGTTCCAAATACGTTTTTATCCACTTTAGAGCTGGTCCCCTAATTCCATACATCTCGAGCTTTTTTAGAAGTTGTTCATGTGATACAAAATCGAACGCCTTAGACATATCTGGGAATACCACTGTAGTAAAATTCTTGTCGTTTAATCTCTGAAGAATATCATTTACAAGACAGAAAGTGGCATCTCTAGTGGATTTATTTTTTTGGAATCCATATTGATACTGATCAATTATATTATGTTTAATTAGATATGCTGTTAATTTGGTGTGCATTACCTTCTCAAATATCTTCGAAAATATAGGATGTAATGTAATAGGCTTGTAATTATTAGCATAATTTTGATCCCCTTTCTTATACATAGGTTTCACCACCGAGTATTTGAGTTTCTTGTGAAAGATTGACGAGATATGTTATTATCAGTGTTAATTGGTTGCTACATAATTGAATAACCCTTGTACAAATCGACTCGTAGCCTTCAGATTTTGTATTAGAGGGAGACATTATTAACCTATGTATGTCATACTCATCAACAGGAGACAAAAACATAGAGCCTGACTGTTTGAATTTAAAAACTGTGCTACGAATTTCACTATTTATTTTATTTGTTGTGCCAATGAAGTGCTCATTGAAAATATTCGCTATTTTTGTAGGATCTGTCATTGATACGCTATCTTTAGACAATTTTTTGACATATTTTCCAGTATTTACACAACTCGTTTCAGTTTTAATGACTGACCAGGTGGCCTTGCAAATATTTTTACTGTTTAAAACAAAGTTTGGATTTGCAAGCTTTTTTGCAGCGACTACACATTTTTTGAAGAGCTTATTAATCTTCAGGTAATTTTGTTTATCTGTTTTACTTTTAGTAGAATATTATTTATACCGTAGCTTCCTTTTGTGTGTACAACTTTTTGTATGGCCTTTTGACATCCAGTTGCTCTTTTTTTCTATATTTACCCTTACTTTATTAATAGGAAAACAAAGAAAATACAGCAAGCAAAAATAATCATAAAATAAATTAAAAGCCGTGTTTAAGTCAGATTTCTGACCAGTCGAAGTAGTATATACTAGGTAGGTATTTCTTGAATATATTTATGTTTTCATCAGAATAACACCTTTTAAAACTGTATATGTTCTTAGGTATGCTATTTTTAAATGCTACCGACCAAGAGATAATTTGTGCAGTGTTGTGATCAGACAAGCACAATGGTAGAAGTGAGCCCGTTGCATTTGTAATATTACTAATAATCAAATCAATACACGATCTGCCTCTGGTTGGTTCGGATATATATAATATTAAATTGTATTTTTTTAGAATGTTAGTAAATTGTCGAGTAAATAAATTATGAATGTCAATGGCATTAATATTTAAGTCACATTAGTCAATATTTATATAACATTTAATCTAAATTATTAAGAAAATATTCAACATGTCTTTTTAGCTAGGAAGGAATTCTAAGCAAATAATTATTATATTATGAGTAATTAATTTAATTGAACAAAGTTCAAAATGGAAAGTCATTTTGAACTGATCAAAACAAGTGATTTTTTTATATGGTGTACCTCTCCTTTTTTTTCGCCGCCTATCTTTTTTTTTCTAAAAAAGGATGATGCTAATTCATAATGTTGTTATTGTTGTTATGTTCCGCTGTGTACCCATTTTCACAAAAGTTTCTGTAAAACACAATGTATCAGGCCTAGTTTGAGTGTCAATTTCAGATAACGTGATTTCGAGTAATTCTATTTTTGATAAGATACCCTGAATATTCTGATGAAACAGTATAAAATTATTAGTTTGGTTTGGCTCAAAAAAACTTACTTTCCTCACATTGAATAGAGTTATAAATCATATTTGGTTCATGTTCACAGTGAGTACAGCTTTTTAGTTTCTTTTTGCGGTTAATAATTTCAAAATAGTATGGTATGGTGCCTCTCTTATAATAACGGTGTGTATCTAACGTATTCTTATTTCTGCAGGTTTTTGAAATAATCAAATATGATTTTATTTTAGAAGGTAATAGGTATTCCAATTTGTACTCATTACAATCAATAAATAGATTGACCCGCTTACATATATATATAATCAACATAATTAATATAATTCAAGTAATAATTTCTATCATTGTATTTATCAATAAAGGTGCACTTTTTCAAGCATGCAGTCCATAACTTAATTGATTTATTAAGCATAAGACAGTTTAAGTACGGGTTATGAGTAACAGTCGTTATAAATATGTGTGAAGCTTTACTTAGTTTACCAATTATCAAACTGAGATTATAATGTAATAATTGTATATTATTGGCATAGCTACCTATATTAAGAACTATTATATCTTCTGATATCCCCTCTGCAATATGATCGCATTCTGAAAGTAATTCAGTACTCGTAGCCCCCGGTTTGATCATGGAAAACGGCTTGTATTTATATTCGTGTTCCTGATTCCTCGATCGTTTATAAGCAGCAGATATACCTCTCATTTGAATGTCAGCGTGAATAAAAATATTTTTTTGTGTTTTCTTAGTACTAGAAGCGCCATCTGCAATGCAGCAATGTTGTTACATTCCTGCGGATATTTAATTGAGTGATTGGTCTGTGTTTCCAAAGCTTGAACGCTAGGTGGCACTAGCTGGTGGTTCAGTGGACATTTATTTTGTTGTTTATCGTTACCTATCGATTGTAAAGTCGAGCCTAGTTTTAATGTTTTTTTTCTTGTGCATTTTGCTAGTAGACTTTTTTATTGTAGTAGTTTACATATTGTTGTTCGTTGGTCAATTTTTAGCTTATATTCCTGTATTTTCTGGTTTTGTTTGCTATTCTCATGTAATAAATTGTCAATTTCATTTTCAGCGATTTGTAATTTTTCTTCTAAGGTGATTATTTTTTTCCTCATTTCATGAATGTCGTCAATTAAAAATGTATTCATATTGGGATAACTTCTATTCAATTCATGTGTAGGTGGTGTATTTAAAGAAGAGTATGTATCACTTTCTTTTTCCGAGCTATCAGATGACTCATTCGAGTAGTTTTCGATAGGGATATTCATTTTTGTTTTGCCTCTGAAGGTAATATTTTGTGACATTGAAGTGTTTCCGTATGATGAACTGAAACGAGACACTGGTGTTGCATCTAAGTCGTCTGGTTTTTTTTTGCATTTTTTCGGCCATCTTAAGTGTTAAAATGACTTCCTTTAAACATAAACTTACAAAAAGATATCTTTTGGTTGAATGGGATTTGAACCTGCGACACTCGGTATACCACCGAAATAAAACAGCTATGGTAGCGCCGACTAAGCTAATTTGTCTTTAGACGTAGACGTTAAAATTTGTTATTAGTTTCTGGTGTAAGAGCAACTCTATCGTGTCAGGTATTTATGTTTATATTGATGACTCATTAGTCACTGTTGCAAGTCACTCACACTAGTTAATTTTTAAAACCACAACGTCTAGTTTAATGATGTTTTTCATTAATAACTTTCACAATTCTCAATATTTCACTTTGAAACTTTACACTTATTTGTATACTTGAATTCTGCAGTTTTCGAGTAAGTTACATAAAATTTTACCACTTTTAAACTTTTTATTTCACGGAGCAAACGAAAACAGGACTGTTCTGTACAAGCGCAGCGCGCATTCCTCAATTGCACGGTTACCTAGTTTGCTTGCCCTTCAGGCAGTCTACGCAATCCAATTTAGAGTTAATAATGTTTGGAAAACTTATCCCAGTTGCCAATTTGTCTTTTATTAGAATGAGCTTTTATGCCATAGCTCCACCTCATTTCTCATTTCTGGCGTAGAAGCTAATGCTTGTGATGCTGCCTGCAAAGAATATTTTAGTTTAAAAATGCCCCTCTGTCACACATGGTTCACCTTTTATTGCACACTTATCTATATTAAAAATCTCACAACCTTTTCTGAAAATACCCACACTTCACTCTAGGATTTAGTTGGGACATCAAAATAGTAAAGTTTTGTCACATGTAACGAAACATGTAACGATTGAATCGATGTACTTAAATTGACTGCCATCAAATTTTTTTTACAACCCATGAAACCAGTTTGTACGTTGTTCCCTTCCCTTAGCTCATCAGTCATCAAATGCGGCACCCAGAGTGAACAAACTTTTCTAACTTTTAAATCGACGTGAAGAATTAGATGAACAGTTGTTGCACATAAACTCAGGGTTTCCTCGATCTGTTGATATGTTGTACATGCCGGACTGCCTATCTTCTTTAGGTAGTTTTCGCACTGCCCCAATGTTTTTATCGGTAGTTACCTCTATTCTCCTACCCGACGTGAATCGCGGCAATTATAACTTAAACTGAATAAACCCTGCTATAGTAGAAAAGGACTCGTCGTTTGTCTTAATGCCCCACTCATTTCTTCTAAACATTGTTGGTTATTTATGCGACGAATTATGGATAGGTACGAAGGCCAGAGTGATGAAGGAAACCATGGTGTACTAAAACTAATTTAATATATTCAATATAAGAAATTACATGATTATAGGTATGTCTAGACTCGGGCAATGGTGGTACCGAAGTGAGTAAGTACATCTCTTATGATGGAAATGTCTTAGTGAGAAATCTGTGTCATCGCGGAGTGGCAAGGTCGAAGACGACACGAGGCACCGAGTCAACAACTCCGCGAGTAGATCGGTGCTAAGTCCAAGTGCAAGCATGACTCATAATTCACACGCCTAAAATTATTTATCATTAAGACGTACGTTATATAAACAGCAGTGCTGCCAACTCGGTTAACCAAACTGTCGCTAGTTGTAGGTTAAAAAGTCCCTAGAAGTCTAAAAACATAAAAAAATCCAGAAGTCAATAGATGTCGCTAATTTTTAAGAGTGGATAAATAGTAAAATTTTAAATAATTGGGCATTTCCCACAACCGGAGCAAGTCATCCCTTAATATTAGCATGATCTGCCTATTCCTATTCCTTAAATACTTGATTAAAAGTCTATTGTATAGGTATATATTGGTAGGTATATACCTACATATATCGTGCGTGAATTTACCACTAGAGGCGCTAGTGTAGCGTGAGGTCTCCAAAATGACAAATTTCAGGGGTAACGGTAGCCCTTTTTCCATTATGTACAAATTATGTAGTTACTTATTAAAAAAAAACACATCAAGGATTGTTTATTTATATACCCGTAGAGTTAAAAACTTATAACTGCAAAACCAAGGAATATTACACTTTAAATTGTTAACCAAACCATCTTTGGCCTTCAATTAAAATTCAAAGTGTAATTTATTAATCTACGAGCTGACCCGCTCAAAAGCTTTGATAAGTAATTGTATGTATGTAAAGCTTGTATAGATATATAACTACAATAATGTGTGTGTCTGTATATTGTGTAAGGTTCCTATCACTCAGTTCAGTATTGTCGGGGTATCTTTTCAGGGTATAGAATAATACAAAGTAACAAATGGCAATCAGCATTATATTGTCAAAATACAATTCACTCTAGCACGGGGTCTCATCACGAAGAAACAGAAATGTAGGTCAAATAAATATCAACAGACGGCGTTATAAGTATCGATTTGATATTGAAGTTTTTTAAAACTTGGAATATCAGAAGTTAGGTATTAAAAATGTGTATTATTTTTGTTTTTATTATTAAGCTATACAAGGGGTTGTAAAATAATAGGTTCCTAAATCAAATTTCCATAACTTTACAAAGTTTCTTATAAAGTCATAACTCTAGCGGCAATTTATTTGTACTACGTTATGATAGGCACAACTTAAACATTAAACTGGTTCAATCTAACAATAGATGGCACTATTTGGGAATTCCGATTCTGACCATACCTACATTTTGTTGATATATTTTACTTATTTTTCGACGAGAAGAGAAGAGTGACATGAAGTTGTAGTAAATTACAACTAGAGATAAAAGAATTGGAGGCTTTCAACCCCATAAAAGCACTAGACTCCTGTTCCATTGCCCATCTTGTTCTGGGGGGAGGGGGTAACACCGGCCAAGAGTAAGTTAGTTCACGCGATGTGGCGAGGGGGGGAGGGGGTTAATAAGTACATAATCATACACTTCCCCTCAACGCCTTAGGCAGGACCCGCTATTGAATGTGTCTTTTTACCCGACTACGGAGGGTAATGTGTTTAACATGTATGTGTGTATGTATGTATGTGATTTGATCAATTTTGATGATTCATACGTCGATCGATTCCTATTAATCTTGTAAAGACACGACAGCAATCGAAATCCAAAATGGCGACAGCCAGACGCCATATTGTGATAAAGAAAAAAATTAAAGTCAACAAACTACTAAACAAAGACTCAAGACTGACTCGTTGGTCTTGCGCCTAGTCACTCGTCGGTGGTGTAGGTTTTGATGGGTTTCTGCCCTATGACTCTGTTAAGCACCGCGTTTGGGTACCGTTGAACTACTGTGTATCACTAGTAGGATTAAATGAAACTACTGTGTACTGAACTTACTGGTTCGAATATACCATTTATTTGGGAATCGGATAGATCTCCTTTTTACAAATATAACGGCGATCTTTTATATTCGGCTTTGTAACCAAACCATAGCGCGATCTAATTTTTCCACTAACGCCATCTAGTGACGACAAAAGAAGTTAAATTAAGATTTTACTTTTATATTATTGATCGTAGGTGGATCGCGCTATGTTCGGATATTAATGTTGATCATAAACATACCGCCCACCAAGGACGTTATTGACAGAACGTCCTTCTGAAGTTATAGAATGCATTTTTTACAAAGCAATGGACAAGTTAATCTATACACTATGCAGTACATTTTGATCGCCAGGTTTAAGAATTAAAAATATATACAATATGAAGTTGTAAATCTTAAATTAATAACATTAACAACTGAACTTATCATAACAAACGGTACCATTTCCTTGGTTGTAAATATACCACTAAAACAATTATTCAAAAATATAAACAGTAGGTAAAAGATAAAAAGAATAAAAAGTAACAAACATTTTGTAAAATCAGCAATAAATAAGCATAACATTTTCTTATGTATAAATTGATTGTACTAAAAGGTAAACAACATGTGTATAATTTGATGGACTGAAACATAAAACTTATTCTAATATAAAAAATATCTGAATCATAAATATTTATTCGGCTATGGGTAAAATACACAACTTGGATGTTGGTCTTTTTATGGTCGCAGATTTTGTGCGCACTGTGACTACACGGGTGATACCATCGTTACCAGGATGTTTTTCCAACACACGACCCAACAGCCAACGACTTGGTGGTAAATGGTCTTCCTTGATCAAAACAACATCTCCAATGTTTGGTTCGGGAAGTTGTAAAGACCACTTGTATCTATTCATTAAATTGGACAAATACTCTTGTGACCAACGTTTCCAAAATGATTGTACCATTTGTTGAATAAACTGCCAACGCGTAAAATTATTTACATTAGAATGTTCATATTCATTATCAGGTACATTAACTAATGGTTCACCGATAAGGAAATGTCCTGGGGTTAATGGCAAAGGTTCAGCAGGATCAGAAGCACTAATTATGCTCATAGGACGCGAGTTTAAACAAGCTTCTATTTGGTTAAGAAGCGTAGTCATTTCCTCATACGTGAGGGTAGACGTACCAATGACTCGCTTTAAATGGTGTTTCGTGGATTTCACGCCTGCCTCCCAAATTCCGCCAAAATTAGGACTATGCGGAGGCATGAAGTGCCACTCTGTGCCATTCCCTTCTAGATGTTCCGCTATGGATGGTTGAGTTGACGCTAAGTCCTGCAATTCTTTGGAGGCACCGACAAAATTAGTACCATTATCGCTGTAGAGCTTGGCACAGTGACCTCGTCTAGAGACGAATCGTCTAAACGCAGCTAGAAACGCCTGAGTGCCCATATCGCTGACGACCTCTAAATGTACTGCGCGAGTAGCCATGCATATGAAGAGGCATATATAGCCTTTATATGACTTGTGACCACGACCTTTAGTGGTTCTGATATTTAGAGGACCCGCATAATCCACTCCGCTGTGTAAGAACGGTCTTGCGGGGGTGCATCTCACAGTTGGGAGCGAACCCATTAATTGAGTTCTTAATGTAGCTTTTTGCCTGACACACACCACGCATTTACGAACGTGTTGTTTGACCAGGCTTCTTACTCCAATAATCCAATAAGCGGTCCTCAAATAATACATCATTAGTTGAGGACCTCCGTGCAAAGTTTTGCAATGTGCATCGGCTATTATAAGTCGAGTAAGATCACTTGTGTGCGGCAAGATTATTGGATGTTTTTCGTGTTCATTGAGTTGGGATTTTTCAAGTCTCCCCCTAACCCTTAATATTCCCTTAGCATCAAGATAGGGACATAAAGACTTTAACAAACTAGATTTTAATTGTAAATTGCCCTTTTCTTTTATTTGTGTATATTCTGTCGGAAATTGATCTTTTTGTACTAGTCTAATGCAGCATTCGAGCGCCGCTTCTATTTCTTCCTTGTGTAAATAGCCTTTTCTATACCGTTTATTCTGTTTTAATACTCTCCTACAGTATGCAATGATCCTAACTAATTTTGTTAGTGTTGAAAACTTCTGAAATAATGAACTATCAAGTACAAATGCTACATGAGACTTAACCGACTCTTCTAAATCCACTTGGTATTGGTACTCGTTTGACCTATTATAAATGATTGTTTTGGCTTTAAGGAATGATGGTCCAAAAAACCACAAATTACTTTTTAAAAGTAAGCTGGGTAGCAAACCCCTAGACGCGATGTCTGCTGGGTTTTCTTTCGTTGAGACATGAAACCATTGTGACGCTTTCATGGTTGTCAAAATGTCTGATGTCCTATTGGCGACAAACGTCTTCCATCTGCTAGGGTGACTGTTAATCCAAGCCAGCACAACAGTGGAATCGGTCCACGCTCTCACTTTGTCTTGAGGTATATTTAAGAGATAAGCCGTCTCTGTCAATAGTTGTGACAACAAAACGGCTCCACATAACTCCAAACGTGGAATACTAATTTGTTTAACCGGTGCTACCCTGGTTTTAGCTGCTAGCAACGACACTTGAATGTTGCCCTTTTCATCAACTCTCCGTAAATAAATTACGGCTGCGTAGGCTGTTTTGGACGCATCGCTAAATCCGTGCAGTTCGAGAGCATCGTTTGACCCTGTTCCTAGCCAACGAGGTATTCGAACTTCGGTAAGCAGTAGCAGTTCGTCGCGGTAAGTGTTCCACTCAGTTTTTAATTCCAATGTAATCTCTTCATCCCAACTAATGCCGGCAAGCCATAATTTTTGTATAAATGCCTTTGCCAATACGACACTGGGTGCCAACCAGCCTAATGGGTCGAATAATCGGGCAATATCAGATATTATATTCCTTTTTGTTATAGGTGCGGTTGTCAACGGTGGGAGATTCACTGAGTATTGGAAAGTGTCTTCGCTTCGGTTCCAGGTAAGACCTAATATTTTAATTGTGCTGTCTAGCTTAATATCTATTTCTTTGGCCTCTGTGTTATTTTGTACTATTTTGTTGTCCTGAATTATATTTAAACTGTCCTGATTTTTATATGTCTGTGTCCTGGGTTTATCTGCTTGCTTTTGATTATTATGGCTTTCTATTGTATTAATCATATCTATTATATGCTGATTGTTGCTGTTCCATTTTTGTAATTTAAATCCACCTCTGCCTAGTAATCCTGTCATTTGTTTGTATATTTCCAGACCTGTTTCTGTGTCTTGACAACCCGTCATTAAGTCGTCCATATAAAAACAATTGAGGACTTTATCTGGGGCTAATGGATAGTCCTTACCTTCATCGTATGCAATTTGGTGTAGACTTCTAACTGCCTGATATGGTGCAGACGCCGTACCAAAGGTGATTGTAACTAGCTCAAAATCTCTGATTTCCTTTTCAGGACTATCTCGCCAGAGGATGCGCTGAAACATTGCGTCTTGTTCAGCAATCCTGACTTGGCGATACATCTTTACAATGTCTGCAACAAGTGCTATACGATGAACTCGCCATCTTAAAACCGTGTGCCTTAAATCGGCTTGCAAGGTAGGCCCAACCATCAGCGTATCATTTAATGAGATTCCATTGCGATTTTTTTTAGAGGCGTTAAAAACAACGCGAACCTTCGTAGTGGTCTTGTCATCCCTAACGACTGCGTGATGAGGTAAGTATACTGCGACATCTTGCATTGTATCGCCTTTCTTAACTGGTCTCATGTGTCCTAGTTCCAAATATTCGTCTATAACTTGTTTATATTTTTCTTGTAAATCTTTATTGTTTTCTAACCTTTTTTCTAATGTTCTGAATCTTTTTTCAGCTATAGCCCGTGAATTTCCAGCTTTGCAGGGAGGATCTTCTTCGCGAAAGGGTAATCTTACTATATATCTACCATCGCTATCTCTTTCAGTGGTCGTACTATACAGCTCTTCACATTTACTTTCTTCAGGCGTAAGTATTTTCTTTGACCTATAACAGCTTTCTTCAATTTCCCAAAATTTTTTGGTTTTTGGTTCCCTCGTTTTCTATAAATTTACTCTAAGTTCTTAACTATCATGCTCAATAAACTAAGTCTAAAATATCTCAAAATTTACTAAGTACTTCTTGAATATTCAAAGTTCAAAACTTAAAAGAAACAAAGTTCAAATTTGCTTGACTTTCAACTGTTGGTTCACGTTCATAAAAATAAATAAAGAGTACTCACAAAATGCACTTCACACAAACCAACACTGTTGTCCTTCAAGTGGCGCCCTCTATAGCTCGATTTGTTGAACTGAAAGCCGGCGACGACGACGCCCTCTATGGTGTACAGTAGAAATGCTCGTGACTTCGCTTCTCTGCTGTTGAACTGCGGTGGCGCCCTCTGTGGTTGATCTTGGAACTTATCTGCTGCTGTCGCACTGTCACTTTCCGAGTGACCGCGTAACACGTCACGACGAAGGTACTCTCTGTCTATGCAGCGATCCACTGCGAGTACCACGGGGAGGCTCAAAAAGTGGAGACACTATCGATCCGGTTCGAATGGACCAATGTTAAGCACCGCGTTTGGGTACCGTTGAACTACTGTGTATCACTAGTAGGATTAAATGAAACTACTGTGTACTGAACTTACTGGTTCGAATATACCATTTATTTGGGAATCGGATAGATCTCCTTTTTACAAATATAACGGCGATCTTTTATATTCGGCTTTGTAACCAAACCATAGCGCGATCTAATTTTTCCACTAACGCCATCTAGTGACGACAAAAGAAGTTAAATTAAGATTTTACTTTTATATTATTGATCGTAGGTGGATCGCGCTATGTTCGGATATTAATGTTGATCATAAACAGACTCCATTAACTTCTATCGGGCTATAACTAGGGACAAGACTACTCGTCGATCCTGAGCCTTGTCCCACTCTAATTTTGTGATTTATTGACACATTTATGACACATCGATCCTGCGTCAAATCCTTCTTCAAATTACCAAAACCAATCGGACAGCCGAAGTCCATGTTTTTGCGAACGAAAAAAAATATTTGAAATAAAAATGCGTTTTAAAAATAATAATCAAGGTCAGGTTATAAATAGGTACGTACTTACACGTGCCAGCGGTGTTTTCAAAGACGCCGGCTTCCGATCAAATGTACCGACCGATGTCATAAAATGCCGAGAATAGAGAAAGTTAGCTCATAATAATGTATTTCATTATTTATACCTACAGTAGACGTGCGGGCGGTCGCGCTAAGTCAATAAACTTTGGGTTATACAATAAGTAAAACACACCTTTTTGTAGTTTGTTTTAGACATGGTTAGACGAATGCGCGGTTAGCCAATTATATAATAATATTCCAAAAATGCAATGCCCGTTAACGATGTCTATGCAGTTTAAAGTACGTAAAGCATGCATTGTATGAAGCATGCCTTCTGTAGTGTCGTTATTTTATACCGCTGTCGGTAGGGCCAGCCGGGCGGTCGGGCGCTTTAACCAGTAGTGCCGACGCATTGCTACACTACCCTAACGGTTAAATGACACAACTTAAAATTTGTATCTTTTTGAATGAGCCTACTAAAAACCTGATTGTTAGGTAATAATGTTGTTTTAATAGACATTATTTTTTTATTATTTTTCGTATTGTTTACCCGAGGAACTAACTTTCGGATCGGTCAAGGTTATCTTACAAATAGTAAATACGTAAATATACTAAATAAAATGGGACTAGACTATATTGTTTTTTATATTTGAGTTGATAGCAATCTACCCAACCTACGAGTTTATGCCATTTTCGGTCCAACAGTGCGGTTCGTTTCCGAGTTATGCGCAAATTTATAAAAAAGGACATTAATGCGAAAAATCGAAAAACACTTGCATCAAAGTTGAACTGTATTAACTTTTATTATTTTTTTGATTGAAAGCACTGTTTTCGAGATATGAGCAAATTCATAAAAAAACAGTGTCCCTTTTTATAAATTCGCTCAAACAGCGATTTTATACTTTGTCCCATACATTATCTAGTATTGGTGCAAGTGCAAGTATGTGCATCTAAAAGACAGACAGACTGCGCCTGTCCTACTCAGCTCGAGACGAAAATCTATCAAAATCGACATGATCGAAGAGGGACTAGGCGCAGGATCGACGAATCGGTCCTGTGCCTAGTCACAGTCCTACAAAACGAAAATGCATTACAATCGACATGTCCTGCGCCTAGTCACAGGCCTGCAGTACGAAAATGCATTACAATCGACATGACCGAAGAGGGAATAGGCGCATGATCAACCAATCGGACCTGCGCCTAGTCATAGTCCTGCAGAACTCAGGACTAAAATCCATCAAATGACCGAAAAAGAACTCGATCGACCAGTCGGTCTTGCGCCAAGATAATATTCGATATTTACAAATCAATGCATCAAAGAGGCCCCGCGAGACGTGCAGTCGTAGATATGCAATTTTCAAACTTAAGTCAATTACTAAGATTTTATGTTACAATGTCGCCGGACAGGCTCTTACCCGTTCAAACCGTGTTACATGTTATTTTAAGCCATTCGGAAGGGGTATTATTAACCCCTTTCAAGGTGTAAGCCGTATAAACGGATATATTTTTTTAAGCACTCCAAAAAACGCTATCAAAAACGCTTTCAACGAATATTCGAACGGTCCTTGCATGTGGGGTATCATCGTGTAGGTATTTTAAAATCATGATGAGGTTTCTAAATCATATTAAATAAAAAATAAACTAAAAAAAAAGACACATTATTTTTGTCCCCGTGTTTTTAAGCAGGCGGGTTTTTTAATTTTTATAATTTATTTTTTTATTTATTAAACGTGTATATTTTACGAAGTATGGGGCGCAGACCTACCTACCTTTTTGTTCTCAAATTTCTGGTTTCTACAAGATCAATGTGATCACGAGGTCAAAACTTTGAACCCCTATATCTTACGAACTATAGGGCGCAAACCCACCTTGTTTATTAAAACTTTTCGTTATGATGAGATCTGTGATCACAGGGTCAAAAATTTGAACACCTATATCTTACGAACTATGGGGCACAGACCCACCTTGTTTGTACACAGATCTCATCAAAATAAGAAGTTTGAGTACAAACATGGTGGGTCTACGACTTATAGTTCGTGAGATATAGGCGTTCAAAGTTTTGACCCCGCTATCACGTAGATCTCGTCAAAACAAGAAGTTTCAGTACAAACAAGATGGGTCTGCGCCCCGTAGTTCGTAAGATACAAGCGTTTAAAGTTTTGACCCCGTGATCACGTAGATCTCGTCAAAACAAGAAGTTTCAGTACAAACAAGATGGGTCTGCGCCCCGTAGTTCGTAAGATACAAGCGTTCAAAGTTTTGACCCTGCGATCACGTAGATCTCGTCAAAACAAGAAGTTTCAGTACAAACAAGATGGGTCTGCGCCCCATAGTTCGTAAGATACAAGCGTTTAAAGTTTTGACCCCGTGATCACATAGATCTCATCAAAACATCAAGTTTGAGTACAAACATGGTGGGTCTACGACTTATAGTTCGTGAGATATAGGCGTTCAAAGTTTTGACCCCGCCATCACGTAGATCTCGTCAAAACAAGAAGTTTCAGTACAAACAAGATGGGTCTGCGCCCCATAGTTCGTAAAATATAGCCGTTTAAAGTTTTGACCCCGTGATCAAATAGATCTCATCAAAACATCAAGTTTGAGTACAAACATGGTGGGTCTACGACTTATAGTTCGTGAGATATAGGCGTTCAAAGTTTTGACCCCGCGATCACGTAGATCTCGTCAAAACAAGAAGTTTCAGTACAAACAAGATGGGTCTGCGCCCCATAGTTCGTTGGATACAAGCGTTTAAAGTTTTAACCCCGTGATCACATAGATCTCTTCAAAACATCAAGTTTGAGTACAAACATGATGGGTCTACGACTTATAGTTCGTGAGATATAGGCGTTCAAAGTTTTGACCCCGCAATCAAGTAGATCTCGTCAAAACAAGAAGTTTAAGTAGAAACAAGATGGGTCTGCGCCCCACAGCTCGTAAAATATAGCCGTTTAAAGTTTTGACCCCGTGGTCACGTAGATCTCGTCAAAACAAGAAGTTTAAGTAGAAACAAGATGGGTCTGCGCCTTATAGTTCGTAATATATAGGCGGTAAAGTTTTGACACAAAGATCTTAACAAACCGGAACGACGAGGAAATCATAAGAAGGGTTCCTCGTCCTTAGCTAAGTAAGTAATTGAAATGAAGTAGAAAATCCCGATTTTCACAAATTTTAGCTAAGAACACTCGATCAAGTCAACTTTCATTCAAAAAAACTAAATCAAAATCGGTTCATCCGTTTGGAAGCTACGTTGCTACAGACAGGCACACAGATACATCATTGAGCAGATACGCGTTAAATTTATAACACTCGTTGGTTAAAAAAAGAGTTAAATACCTACTCCCGATGTAGTCGATAATGAATATACATCTATCTAAATCTATCTATACATATAATAAAACTGTAAATTTCACGTGTCTGTACATGGCCGAACTTAGTGAAAAAAAATATTAGGAAATGTTCGAAAAGAGTATTTAAACACTTTGCTGCATTTTTAGAAATGTCTGTCTGTCTGTCTGTCTGTCTGTCTGTCTGTTTGTTTGAACACGCATCACGCAAAAACTACCGTACAGATTCGGTTGAAATTTTGCACGTGCAATCTAATAGATGCAGATTAACATTTAGGCTATAAATTATCACGCTTTTTCCCATAGGAGCTAAGCAGTAAGGGATAATGTCTGTAGCTATTTTTCGTTATAAAACAGTAACTACTAGACGGATCTTTATGAAAATTTGCAGTTTTATAGTAAATGCTATAAGACATTATTTACACTATGAATCATTACGCTAACGTCTATGGGGAACGAGTAGCAACGTATTTTTTGTTGCACCATAATGGTTTATCACAAAATTTTCCACAATTAGACATTATCTATAATTGTAACCCATGGAATACATAACTTCACGCTAAAACTAAAAGGAGCTAAACACAACATTGTTAAGTTTCATAAGAACAGTTATTTTGACGTCGCAAGTAGCGAACAGTATAGCATCGAAGCTATGTTAGCGGACTTTGACGACGAAGTCCCGGGCTCGAATCCGATGTCTGATTATGTTCTTTTTGTATTTTTTTGAATTGTCTTTATCCTTTTTTAATATTTTTCTTAATGTTTTAGTTATTTTTTCGACCGTAAGTAACTTATTTACTTGGTTATTATTTTTTTTATATTAAAAATCAAGTAAATTATGCACGTAGGTAAGTTAATTATAGGTATTGCATGCACTGCTGAGAGTAATGAATTAATCGTAGTAGAAATGAAAAACAATATTACGTTATAATTAAAAAGTATTCGACATTTTCCAGAAATGATGTGTTCGTCTAAAAAAAAGACATTACACACGTAAAAAAAAACATGTAGCGCCATCTATGAAATCAAATTGTTCATCGTGATCAAATAATTCCTTATTTGTGAAAACATTTATTAGGGTATAGGTGCTTGAGATTCTGAGTGGTAACATTCTTGAAAATAGATGGCGTTGTATTCAATAACGTTCTATACTTAATAAAAGAAGTTTTAAAAGAAACACATTGCTATGATTTTTAGAAATGTTTGTCTGTCTGTCCGTTTGTTTGACCACGCATCACACAGGTGCATCGAGGATCATGTTTTGGGGTTATGGTTGGAGATTACGTGTTCATCAATTCAACGATAATGAATGGCTCAACATCGGTCAAGTGTGAGTAGTTCGGGTGACGGGAGGAGGAGGGGTCGTTGTTTGTCAACCGTACCTTTAGGGATATCTGACATTTTCGCGGGCATGACACACATGACACGCTCTGTTTTATTATTAGTATTGCGTTGTAACACTATATGAAATTCACCCCATTTTTAGCCAAATTGGCAAAACAGAACCCTTTAGTTCCCTTATGTCCGTCCGTCCGCAGCTTAGCTCAGAGACTGTTAGTGCTAGAAGGTTGCAACTTTTGTATGAATAAATTACTAACGCCGATAAAGTGAAAGAACAAAATCTTGAAAATCATTATTTTTTTAAGGGTACCTCTCTTATATGTAAAGTGGAGATGTGATTTTTTTCTCACCTACCTACCCCATCGTGTGTGGTATCATTAGATAGGTCTTTTAAAAAGCGTTTAGGGTTTGTGAAGACTATTTTTAGATTTAAGGATTCCTTTGTGTATAATATTAGGCTTTACAGTGAACATTTTTGTTAGAGTCAAGTGTCCCCCTGCCAGCTAAATGGTTGATGTTGGGTATGTGAAAAAATTCAGGGTAGTAGTATAAACACTAAAATTATAAGGAAAACTATCACAGTTAAGTACTTAGGCTTTACAAGTTTACGATCACATGAGAAGTAACAACATTTTCGTACAAATTCTATTAAAAATTATTAGGTATTAAGTAGGTATAACGTTGAAAGAATGAAACAAAAACAACAGAAAACCCACTTCTTAAGCCGCACACCAAACTAACTATCTAAAAGAATAGAACAGATCGATTTTTATTTAGTAAGTATTTAGTCAACAGGACTGTTTCCAACATATTTACACAGAAGTTATTTCGTTACCTAAACTACCTTAATTTAAACCCGACTTTCACGCGAACGAAGTCGCGGGCACAGCTATTATGAATATATACACACATCAAAAGTGTCTAGGGATCAACATATATTTTTGCAATAACTTTTCTCCTGATTGATTTTTTTTTTTTTATTTCTTTAAGGATTCATCAAATAAAGTGTTTTTGTTTGTCACAGTAACGATAAACCAAGTCACCTTTGCATTAATAAAGAAATTTGCCATTTTCCTAATAAAGGGATTTTTGACATTTGAACCACTGACATTAAAGTTCGAAAAAAAGACTGAAATAACAGTTTTCTTTAAAATTTTATTGGGTAACTTAAACAATTAATAATCCGTGTTTCTACCGCGAACACTAACAACACAAGAACATCGGTTTGGCATACTCAAAATGAGTTCATCCAAATCACGCTGTGGAATGGCCGCCCATGTTCGTTGCAACAACAAAAAAAGGTCTTCTTGCGACTGGATACCCTCCATATTCGGCAGAGCTCTTCTCTGTAGCATATCCCATGCATGCTCAATCGGGTTCAAGTCTGGCGACTGAGCAGGCCAGGGCAGGACATTGATGTTAGCTGCGGCGAGAGTCGGTCTTACAACTCTTGCGGTGTGCGGTCGTGCATTATCATGCATTAACTGAAATAAGGGACCGATTTGCACTTGTAGAGGAACGATGACGTCTGATACAATCGTCTCAGCATAAATTTGAGCGTTGAGGTTGCCTCTGATCCAAATCAACTCAGTTCTTCCGCCGATCCAAATACCCGCCTATACCATGATGGTTCCACCACTATAAGGATGGACTTCCTGGCAGGATTTTAATCGCTGTTGGCGTCCAGGGGTTCTCCAGTGTCGTATACGTCTTGTATCCGGTCTCATACCAAAACGAGACTCATCAGAAAAGCACACGAAACGCCATTGTTCTTCTGCCTAATTTCTGTGTTCAAGAGCCCATTGATATCGAATCCTACGATTGTGCATTGCTATAGGTGGTACCCGTAGCGGTCTTCGGGAATGAAGGTTCACTTCATGCAAGCGGTTTCTGACTGTTTGGTCGCTAATTAAGTTCCCTGAAGAGTGATGAAGCCTCACGGCTAACATCATGGCGGTTATTGTTGGACCTCTTCGAGTTAAGATTTGAATGTATCGGTCTTGTCTCCGTGTGGTGCAGCGATACCGTCCTCCATGGCGCTCAGCCACGGTACCAGTGCTTCGGTAACGTGTCCAAAGTCGACTGATAACACTCTGACTTGTATTCAGAGCTAAAGCCACAGTACGTTGCCGGGAACCAGCTTCTATCATTCCCACGGCTCTGAGCATTTCTTCCCTGCTTAAATGACGTCGCCGCTCCATAATAACGTTGGTTTTAATCAGTAGTAGGGAAACAGTAGCACTAATAATGTCTTCAATGCGTTGTATGTTTTTATAGGGAAAATATTGACAGCTGATTTTCATCTTTTACTCGAATTTGATTCACAGTTCCTGATTCAAATTATGAAATGCACCAAAAAGGATCCATATAAATTTATAAAATCATAAATTTATTACAAAGCCACATCTCAATCTCAAGAAATCCGCATAAAAATGCTTGATCCCTAGACACTTTTGATGTGTGTATATATATTACGGGTCTTAATCGCGTGAATAATTTTAGGTTGAATACCTTGCTTACCTACGTTTAATATGCATGATAGTTTAAGTATAATTTAATTTAAAGTCATCAAGTATTAAAATAAACTTATCCAGTTTTGAAAATAGATGGCGTTTAAATACAAATGAAACAGAATCAGGTAAATTGATTTAAAAAATAAATCTGAAATTCTTACGTAGAGGGATATGAATTTATGATGATCTTAATTAACGACAGGTTCATCATCATCATCATCAGCCTATCGCAGTCCACTGCTGGACATAGGCCTCTCTAATTGACAGGTTGACACACCTATTTTTTTTTATTTATTGAACACAGTATTTTTATTTATTTATTTATTCACTTTGTGCAGTACAAACTTACAGTAAATATACCAAGTCGTTTGCATGCATAATACAGATTATAATTATACTTAACAACATTTCAAATAATTATAATAATAAATAAATATGTCAAATTACTCTTACTTACAATATAAAATAAAATGTCAAAATTAAAATAAATCATCAACGATGTCATTGTAATATGTAATTTAATTATTGTGTAATTACTATTTAGGAGCCTAGGTAAGACTCTACCAACAGATAACAAAATAAGTCCATTTAAAGTAAGTGTAAATGTCATCGTTTATGAATTAATGTCCATAAAATAATATGTAAATAGCACTAAGTTTGTCAAAGAATATGTCTGTATCTGGATTATTGCGTAGGAACGTATTCAAATACAATATTCCTCTAGCCGTTGGACTATTACGAGCTTGAGCTGAGCGCCAGGTTACTGTACAGGCGAACAGTGTATGCTGGCGCCGTCCTACACCAAGTAGATAGTTTTGTGGTACATAAAGATGGACACATTCTCGCACGGATGGATTATCCACCTTATTGTTCAGCAACAAGTAGTAATGCAATACATGCATGAACTCCTATTATACCTAGGTCCCGCATAGTGGTGACTCGTTCGAGTGGTTCGCCTGCAAGTTCGTATGACGTCGTTATTGGAGAACGAGATCGTGAAAATGTAATCGTTTTACATTTTGAGACGTTGAGAGCTAGCTTGTTTTGTACACTCCACGATGCAACTGCGTCAATATCAGTCTGTAGAGCGGTACAGTCACTAGTATTGGTAACGGTGAGGAATAACTTTAGGTCGTCAGCGAACATCAGACATTCAGCTCTATCAAGTACCTTAGGCAAGTCATTAATCATTATCAGAAACAACGTAGGACCGAGGGTACTGCCTTGGCTTATTCCTGACCGAGTATAGTATTCTTGGGATCGATAGTTTCCAATGTTGACATATTGTTTGCGATTCCTCAGGTATTCCGCCATAAAAGTTAAAAATTGTTTACAAAATCCCATGGATGATAACTTCATCATTATCCACCAGATCGAAAGCTTTTTTGAAATCAAAATATGCTGCGTCAACTTGACACCCTGTAGTTACTTTTGTGTTTAAGTAGTCCACAAATTTTATATGGTTGGTTAGTGTAGAGCGCGCTGGACGGAACCCATGTTGACTATCATCTAAATTCTTATTAATTTGGCTAAATATATAATTATTTACAATGGATTCAAAGATTTTACCTAGGACAGATAACACCGCAATAGGTCTGTAATTAGTTATATCAGTTGAGGAGCCATTTTTAGGTACCGGCGTCACCCTGGAGGTCTTCCATTTACTAGGATAATTGCCCTGTTGAATTGCCAGGTTATAAACATATAAAAGAGGCTTTTGTAAGGCAGGTAAGCAATCCTTAATAAGAAACGCCGGTATGTAATCAGGGCCACTAGCAGACGATCCTTTGAGCCGTCGGACAGCTCGTTTTATGTCTACAATGTTGATGGATTCCATACTGATTCTAAGTGCCGTGCCATTATCATTTGCTTCACGTTCGGCTGCGTCAGGATCTAGTTGCGGTACATTTTTATGAAAGACTGAGCCAAAATACTGTGCAAACGCATCAACAGCTTCCTGCCCTTGAACTGATGCACCATTGCAGGTGAATGAATTAGCTTGCTGTCTATTTTTCCGCTTGTCTTTCACATATTTCCAGAACAATGTTGGCTCGGAAGATATACCATTTTCTACGTTAAGTATATATTTTTTAAATGCTAGACTAATAAGTGACTTAACTTTACTCCTATAATATTTAAATAATTCTTTATTAAATTCTAAATTATTAATTCTATACATTTTTAAATTGAAATATTTTAATTTAATATAGTGTATTATTTCACCCGTGTACCATGTGGGGTATATATAGTGGTTACTATACGAAACTCTTTTCTGGGGAACGTTATCAGTGATGGCACAGTTTAACTTATTATATAGCATAATCACAGCCTCGTCTGTATCCTCCTGTGCGAACAGGTCTGTCCAATCGATATTTGCAATGTCTGTATACAAACCAAAAAAGTTTGCTTTACGGAAATTCCATCCGGTGGCGAAATTGTGTCCATGTTCTGTGGTACGCGTATCGTGCTTTATAGTGCTTCTTGGTAATTTAAGCA
This sequence comes from Herminia tarsipennalis, assembly GCA_945859575.2. NCBI lineage: Eukaryota > Metazoa > Arthropoda > Insecta > Lepidoptera > Erebidae > Herminia > Herminia tarsipennalis. The sequence goes on from OX243830.2 coordinate 114,435, forward strand.
ACACTTCCAGAGGAGGGTGGTAAGCATCCATCGGTACTAGTGGGTCGGTATCTGAACTTATGGCGATACTATTCGAGTCAAGATTAGTTATAATTAAATCCAAGATACATCCATATTTATTACAAACGTCATTATGTTGTTGTAGCTTACAGTATTCCAGAAAGTCACTAAATTGATTTCTAACTGAATTACTGCTGGATTTTAAGTTAAAATCACCAACTATGACACACTTATATTCAGAATATGAGGTAATTCCATTCTCTATACAGGTTAGGACTTCTAAGTACTGACTATCACTATAGCTAGGTGGTATATAGGCCACACATATAAAGAATTTGATATTTTTCCAAGTTATTATAGCGAACAATATTTCTTTGTCGTCAGTTAAATTATCTATATCCGTGATTCTTTTAACGATATAACAATCCTTGACTGCTAATAAGACTCCACCCCAACCCACATTGCCGGCTCTATCTTTCCGTAGTACGACATAGTTCGAAGGAAATAGTTCAGCGTCATTTACTGAGGTGGTAAGGAATGTCTCAGTAAGAGCAAAGAAATCACAGTCGCATGTAGTTACATTACTCAGGAATAAATTAGTTTTTGTTCGAAGGCCTCTCACATTTTGGTAATAAATAGCAATTCTTTTTACCTGTGTTTTGTTTCTAGTCTTACGAAAACATTCCCTAGAAATTACAGTTTTAACAGAAGATTTTTTGTTACTTAAATTGTTACATACGAAAAAACTTAGACCCTTGGAGGTCTAGCTCTACTAGATGTGGATTGGCAGTACATACATTATAATAATCTCTTTAATATCTTTGTATATATTTTTTATATCCTTGCCATTGAGTTTGCCCGTTACATATGAGAACATGTCAGAAGATAGGTTACGATTTGTGTCAATGAAATAGGCATATTTTTTAGTCTTAATATCTGAATATAATAAATTATTAAATAATTCGATTTTATAATTATATATTAGAGCCCCACATATATACGTGGGTGCACATATTATTATATTTGTATGTATTATATTTTGTACTGACTTTCTGATAGTTTAACTAACTTAATATAATCGTATTTACGTTTAAAGTCTTTCGTTCCTATAATGATAATACAATAATCATTTTTGTTAAAGTTATGCAGCTTTTTATTAATGTTATCGAGCATTTGCTCAGCATTACAGTTAGGGTAAACATACCTACAGAAGCTGAATTGACTGCCAAACGTATCCTCTACCAATTTCAGTGGACCAGGGTAGTCGGTATTAGTTAAGATACATAGCCTGTTTCGCACTTGAGTTACGTGGTCCATGTTTATTGAGTTGGTGTTAAGTTCAGAAGAAGAGTAGATAAAATTCTCTTTGGCTTCTAGCGCTCGTTGTAGTTTGCATACTTGTTTATTAAGGTCTAATATTTCAGCTCTGGTTTGTTTTAATTGTTCTTCTAGATTGTCAAGTTCCTGTCGTTGTTTTAGGACAAGCTCATCGAGATGTGCATCCTTTTTGCTTCTTTGCCTAGGAGGCGTGGTGAAAGCGAGTGCGTCAGGATTCTGCATTGAATATCTACCCCCTTGCTTAGTTGTAGATTCGGTCTTCAACGTTGGTGTTTGGGATAGAAATTTCTTTAACATAGTGTTCTCTTTGGTTAATTTTAGAACTTGATTACGAAGATCATTGTTCTCTAGTATGGTAGTCTCAAGCTCATTTTGCGTGCTGAGAAGATCAGACCGGAGATGCAGGATATTCTCTTGCATTTCCTGGATAGAGTTAGAGTCCATTACGGTGTAGTCCATACTTTTGGACAGAGTTTGTTCTGCAGCAATTGTGGAATCGTCCTGCGTGTAGAGAGAGGACAAACAGGTGTCATTATCCACGCTAATTGTACTCACTGGAGTGGACCAAGGCGTGCTAGCTGGTGACATAGTGGTTGCGATGGCGGTTCTTGATTCCTTAGAGCTGGTTAGTTGCTTCCTTCTCATAGTTACATTTGATGCATCCGGGACAGATGAAGCGTGTCCTTTAGATTTAAGCCCACAGGTTTTACACACACTCTTTGTATTTTTTCCGCCAACCTTTGTCTTACATTGATGGCAAGCGACATGTGGTGCCATCTTGCTACAATTATTTTAAGGCTTATATAAAATCTATAAAGGCAGTCAGTAGCGAGTTTACAATCTAGTTCAGCTACTCTCGTATAGGTGTCGCTTATCAGATCTTATAAATTATGCTGATGAAAAATATTTACAGCAGCGGCATCTGGTTGTTGGATTCCACACTTGCTTAATAAGACTATCCGACGGTAGATGGAATCCGTTGCTGTAGATTAGTAAACAATTCTATTTATACCGGATTCTTGATAATTGATTTTTTTTTTCCACATATATAACTGTATAGTTCTGAGTATATTTTTAGTGTCGCTTTATTTCCTTGGTGTTGTAAAAATATATACAAGTGCAGATATTTATTACAGCGCCATCTTGTGTTTAGTTTCCATAATAACTCAGTGTATCAGTTTGCAGTAGATCAATTGTTACCGCTATCTGTCGCTAGATGATTTTCATCGTTATTGCCGTTTGAATAAAAAACGGACTTTTGATGTAGGTACTGAATTCTTGATTATGGAATTATTTTACACAATTAAGTATATTTCATAGTGAAAAATGACAGAAGTATTTACGTACCAGTTAGTACCATCGATTATTTCTGTCCACTGGTTACTGTACACAGGAATTCACTTTTATTTAGTCTGTTTTGATATAACGAAATAGTCACAGATTGCCACTTAAATTGTTCACGATACACATTGACTTCATTGGAGGAACAGTATTATCACTAGCACTATTCGCAAATGTAATTATTATGTCACTATCTTTGTTAAAACTAATTTTATCAAATATTAACTGCAGAGAGGTAAACAATTGATGTTTGCTTAGCAGCGCCATCTATCCATCAATTAATATTAATTTAATTCTCCAATTGATTAGACATTATAAAGAAATAAGTTTAGTATTTAAACTAAACGTTTCTAAAAGATATACTAATTCAGTATATCTTTTAGAAACGTTTGAATGTTGTCTGTTTGTTTGAACACGCATCACAGTACCGCGGGAATGCAATGTTTTAAAAACAGGATATTTTTTTAAAAACTTATCTCACACTAGCCCTATTTCGCGCGAGTACTTGGGCGGTTTCGGGCTTCATTTAACCCGAAACCGATAATAGTAATATTTGATGTGTTGCAAATCATTTTGGTAAAATACTATTATAATTTGTCTTCTAACCGTCTGGCGCCATAAACTTTGTCGCCCTTCATTTTGCTGCACTGGGCATTTGCTTGGCTTGCCTTGCCATAGGTCGGGCCCTGATTAGAGCTAAGCCCTAATATCCATAGATGCCACAGAGCATTGTGGAGCATGTTTCCAATATGTTTTACACAGAAGTTAAATTGTAACATAAACTACCTTATTATAAACCCAACATCCACGCGAACGAAGTCGCGGGCACAGCTAGTATACAATAAAATTATTTATGGACTCTGACAGTTACACTCTCAAGACCCGTATTATTAAAACGATCTCAAACGTAAGATCGACCTTGAACACGAGTTCGAGACTCCGTTCTATTCTATAGATAAGTCATAATACAGAGAAAATAAGGCAAAAAAATAATATTTTTGCCATTGATATCGTCACAGATATCGTCGTTGATTATGTCAATTTTAATCCTAAATTGTGGATTTTGTGAAATTATGCATAATCTTTTCACGATTACATTTAAATAAGTATTAAAAAATGTTCTCTGACAATAAACCAAGACCAAAAAGATGATTGATGTAAGTATAACATTTTAGACAAGGGTTACCCATCTATGCACCGACTGTGGTAAAGTTACTTAGCTTACGCAAACATTATATCATAATTCAACTTTGAGATGTACACCGACGAGTTACTTTAGCAATAACAAATTTGTTTAGTAGTGTCGTCGCCTATTAGGGTCAAATTACAATATTTTTAAGGTCTGCAACACAGATCGGCACTCGAATTAAAGTAGGGACAAGATAATAGGTCACTTTTGACATTTCATCAAAATTCAACAACGTAACCTTGTAACGGCGGGCATAAAATAAGAACTGCACAATTGCTTAACTTTTTTCAATTACGTTTACATATTTATTGTAATAATGACCGATACGAGTAATTTTACGATTTGCTTTCACTAATAAACCATTCTAAACATAATAAACAATTTCTGATCTAAAGAACTGAACGTCGTTACAATGTTGCGTCAGTCAACCCTTTTTCTTTTTAAACACTAGGGATGTTACTCTAAAAATCGAAAGCTGATAGGATTGTAAGTTGAATCGAATGCAATGATTACTTGTGAAGAAAAATCACCATAAATTTATAACCACGTTGTGATTATAATAAAACCTAATTATACATATTTATTATTCTTTTAACTAACTATGAAAATACAAAAAAATAACTAAATAGAAAGGTCATTGATGTTGGGTGCAATTTAGGTGGATGTTGCTGGCAACACCAGTGCCTGTCGATGACGCATGTCATGTCGCCATAACATGATGATGACGCAGTCTTTTGTTGTTGTGCGAAGTGACTGTGCGTTTTTGGTGTGCTCTCTGTTATTTTCTTCTGATCCGGCTTTTTCATTGAACTGATCTTACTGACTACGTTTACCTGGCTATAAATTGGACTCCGATTGCTTAACGATTATTAAACAAGAAAAACATTACAGTCTTACTATGTCGAAACGAGGGAAAACTCTAAACAGTCAATCTCGCGAACTAGTGCTGAAATTGTACAATTATTTTGGACGTGAATCAGTTAACGATGGGCCTCTTTTACCATTGAAACCACCGAGAGAACGCGTTGCCGAAGCATTGGGAATAGGGAAGAAGACAGTAACTCAAATTCTGAAAGAGAAATACGGACCATCAGGCTCAGAAGATAATACTTTACGTACACCGAAAAAACGAAAGAGGGACAAGAAAATTGTTGACGTTGATAATTTTGATGCTGCTGCAATTCGCAACCACATTTATGGATATTACTCGAGAAAAGAATATCCTACACGGGAAAAGCTATTGAGTTCGTTAAAAGGCGCAGGCTTATTTTTTGGAGGCAAATCGTCTCTATCAAAGGTTTTGAAATCGATTGGCTTTAGATTTAAAAAATCCGACAAGCGGAAAATCCTGCTAGAACGCTACGATATTATTTTGAAGAGAATAACATTCTTACGTCAGGTAAATAAAATTACGGATTGGGACAATGTCGTGTTTATTGACGAAACATGGTTGAATGCGAACCATACGGTTGCGCGGACATGGACCGATGATACAGCGGCCTCCACCTCAAAAGTTCCATCGGGAAAAGGAGCCCGACTTATTATATGTCACGCGGGATCAGCTTCTCAAGGTTTTATTCCAGACTGCCTCCTCGCATTCGCCTCTAAAACTACAACAGATTACCATGAGGAAATGAACTTTGATGTTTTTAAAGAGTGGTTTGAGAAGCTGCTAGTCAGCTTAGAAAACCCATCGAAAATTATAATGGACAATGCTCCGTATCATTCTGTACAAGTTGATAAACCACCAACTCAAGCAAATAAAAAGCAAGAAATTGTCTCGTGGCTGGTAAGAAATGGTGTGGAGGCAAGTCCAACTTTATTAAAAGTTGAGTTGTTAAATCTGGTAAAAGCAACTAAGCCGTCCAAGCTCCGCTATGTAATCGATGAACTAGCCCTAGAGCATGGACACGAAGTTATTCGATTGCCTCCCTACCATTGCCAGTATAACGCCATCGAGCTTATTTGGGCACAAATAAAGGGTCATGCAGCGCGGAACAATACTGAACCACCCTTCAGTACTGCTAAAATGATGACTCTGCTACAAACTGCATGTGCAGAAGTCACTACAGAAGACTGGCGAAAAGTCGTGGAGAAGACAAAGAAAATAATTTTACAAGATTTTGAACGAGATGTGAGAATAGACAATATTATTGAAAATGAATTAATAATATCTCTGAGTGCTGACAGCAGTGATGAAGATAGCAGTTCCGATAGTTCAAGTGAATAAAAGCAATTTTTTTGTTAAATTACGTAGGTACTTGTCTTATTTTGCTCCTTTAATTTATGAAAGAAAAAATAATAATGGGACAGGGATTCGCATGATCATTTTTAAAATTCACATATGTTTCAAGTCTGTATCGATTCATTCGATTCATTCATTTAATCGATGTTTTTAAGCAGGTCACCTCACTATGAATATAAAACTGACATCTGTCAAAAGTAACCTATTATCTTGTCCCTACTTTACGTCATTTAAGGCGATTTTCTGCGTTATTTGTACGGGCGCGATATAAGCTATCAATACATGTTTATTAATTAGTGCCGATCCCAAGACGCTAACCGCACTTAGAAAGGAACTCAGATGATATCGTTCTTTAGAACGAATCTGAGCTTCATCTATTAATACGGACCTAAGCGCGGCCGATGACCGCGTAGTAGCAAATAGCAACCAACTTTATTTCCAAGTAAACGCACGACAAACCAAGCGGAGGCCTCAATTTTCATCCCTCGATGTTTTTACCGCCATCTTTTGGCGACTTTAGTAAGGAGGGCCATTAAAATCAATCAGCTGTAGCCTGAATCACTAGATGTCGCTTGCTATGCACCACTGCTAATGCCATCTAGCGTCTCCGTAAACGAGCCCGAACAGGAGCCCGAGTTAGGACGATCGCATTTCTTTGTATGGGATGAGGTATCTGTACTAGTATAGTATTATATTATCTGTGACTCTGGTTATATCAAGGAATTGGAGTAGGGAGGTATGCTAGTGTCACTTCCAAGAGGACCAATTGCCTACGAAAAGAATTGATAAGAAAACTAGGCCGTCTCCTAATAAAACATTTGCCATATACATTTGCAATATGATATTTACATAAGGAATCTGCAATGTAACCAATTGACTGAGACTTAGATATACCACTGCAATGTCTTACTATATTACTACAAGGCAGATGATTCATAACTTACAGGACAATAGACAATTGAACACATTGCAATATCTTTTCATCAGTCAATCAGCTTAATATACACAGTACAGACAAAATACTATTTATACAATACAATAGAAACAATATAAAGTAACTTTGAATAAGGATCGTACCTTCGTCGTCGGATGACACCCAGGGAAAGAGGCTAGGTCAGAATGCTACACTGCTTATAAAGGTTCCTCTCATATTTTTATCATGTGGGTAGAATCCCACAGTTATAACGCCCTCCCCGGCGAATAGTATGGTAATGTGCTACAACGACATTTTACATTTTATTGCATTTTCGGTTATTAGACCATCGAATACACATTGTAATTTTTTTTTGTAATTTTTCAGTGAATATTTATGAAAATACAATAATTCCCATAGCTCCATAATGAACATAACCATTTTATTCAGTTAAATTACAAATACAATTTTTACTCGAATAATACCGTAAACGATAACGCAAAGTTTATTTTTTCGGTAAATATCGGTAATGCATTTGTACAATAAATCACAGATTTTAATAAAAAAGGTAATATTGTTTATTGTATCATTTAAATAAACTTCTTAAAGTAACGAGTTTTACATTGAAATGTTGCAATTACGTTGAAACGCAATGCAATAACACAATATTAATATTGGTAGTTTTAGCGGAGCAAGCACACCTAAACAGATACTTCAGCAAAATAGTAATAAGATTTCCGTTTTATCCGACGTTAAGTTACCCACTTCTACACCAGACTGCTACAAACAATCATTTCATTCGCAATCAGATGGGAACATTCAAGATCAGACATTGCAAATGAACCAAGACGATGATACCGTTGTGGAATATACTCTGAAAGAAATGTCTATAGTTATTGAAATAGAGGAATTAACTATGGAAAAACCTAGATCAAATGAAACTGAAGAGCCATGTAACAATGACACTAATATTTCACATGAAGCTAACTCTAAAAATAATCATGACAAGCAGTTGATGTTACTAGATGATAGATAAGAGATTAGACTGCCTCGGTGGCGCGGTGGGAGTGTATCTGACTGCTACGCAAGAGGTCGTGGGTTCGATTCCCACACGGGATACCACTTTGTGTTATCCACAAATTATTGTTCCGAGTCTGGGTGTAATTTGTGTCTGTGACTTGTATATTTGTAAAGTCCCCCGCGACACAGGGCTTGTACCCTAATGCGGGAGTCGTTTAAAAAAAAAAAAAAAAAGAATAAAGTATCTTGAAGGTAACAATCTCTTATCTAGAGCCCAATTCGGTTTCAGATCAAATAAATCTACCTCTGATGCGGTGCAGGACTTGACTATATCTAGCTAAAGCCTTCGATACAGTCTCTATTCCAATATTGCTAAAAAAACTCGAGTGTCTAGGAGTAAGGGGCCACCAGTTGAAATTATTTAAAAGTTACCTAACTGAAAGAACACAGTGCGTAAAAATAGATAATCACATTAGTCGTGATGTGCCCATTAATCTTGGAGTTCCGCAGGGTAGCATCCTGGGTCCGACACTATTTCTCACATATATTAATGATCTATGTCAACTTAACCTTCACAAAGGTAAAATTGACACATTTGCAGATGACACAGCATTGTTATTTAGCGGAGACACGTTTATTCTAACGCGTAAAAGATAATATGGTGACGAAATGGTTGAGTGACAACGTATTGACTCTTAATGTGACAAAGATAAAATATATAACTTTTTCTTTAAAAAAAAACTGATGACATTGAGCAATATAAATGAATATCTCACAACTGTATGGATTACGATGTTTCTCGTTATTCTTGCTCTCATATTGATAGGGTTAACGTAATTAATTATTTGGGAGTGATGCTGGACAATAGATTAAACTTCAAAGAACACATTGACATGATAGCAGCAAGAACACGAAGATTAATTTATATATTTAAAAATCTTGGACATGTAGCACAAAAGGAACTCATCAAAACAGTTTATGTTGCACTTTGCCAATCACAACTTAGCTATTGTATATCCACCTGGGGAGGATCAGCTAAAACCCATATGTTGAAACTGGAGTGAGCTCAAAGAATCTTTTTAAAAGTAGATCACTTTTTAACAATTTATCATCCAACCGTTGATGTCTATAGGAAGAGCAAAGTCCTCACGGTTCGGCAACTCTATATTCTTCACTGTGTTACCAAACAACACTCTTTAGTCCCATACGAACCTAAAGTGATTGAGAAACGGCGCAGGAAAGACCTAGTGTGCACAAACACTTTGTTTAAAACTAGTTTTGCTCAACGTTTTTTCTGTTATCAAGGTGGTCATCTGTATAATAAAATAAATAAACACTATCAATTTATTCTCTACCAAAAGTAAAACTTATGACTGCGGTAAAAGACTGGTTGGTAACTTTAGATTATAGTACTACAGAGAACTTAATACACTAATTACAATTATATAGGATGTACACAGCTTTCAACATTCAAACAAACACAGACACACACACACAAGCTCACGAACACACACACACATACAGGGCTAAAGTACTTTAGCAATTTTATTTATCTATTTTATTTTTATTTTTTTTTGTTATTAATATATTTTAATTTATTCTTAGTGTTCACCAAATTTCTAAGGGGTGAGGACCTGGTGGTCTGTACTACAGGTTTACACCTACAACGGACACCAGCTTCTCACATACCATCATTAATAAATGTGAATTGTTTATTATAATTAACTTATTCAATTGTATTTAATTTGCCTCTGTTTTTAAAGTATTGTGAGAAGAAATAAATAAATAATTATTATTATGTATGTCGTTTTCATATCACGGGACTATGGAGTCCCGGTCGGCCGGGAGGCGTGCGTGGGGCCGAAGCTAACACAATGTGATGTGTGGTGCCATGGGTTGTGAGCGTTCGGATGACGCAGATCATGACAGACTGTGGAGCCATGGGTTGTGAGCGTTCAGATGACGCAGATCATGACAGACTGTGGAGCCATGGGTTGTGAGCGTTCAGATGACGCAGATCATGACAGACTGTGGTGCTATGGGTTGTGAGCGTTCAGGTGACGCAGATCAAGACAGACTGTGGAGCCATGGGTTGTGAGCGTTCAGATGACGCAGATCATGACAGACTGTGGTGCCATGGGTTGTGAGCGTTCGGATGACGCAGATCATGACTGACTGTGGAGCCATGGGTTGTGAGCGTTCAGATGACGCAGATCATGACAGACTGTGGTACCATGGGTTGTGAGCGTTCGGATGACGCAGATCATGACAGACTGTGGAGCCATGGGTTGTGAGCGTTCAGGTGACGTAGGTCATAACAGACTGTGGTGCCATGGGTTGTGAGCGTTCAGATGACGCAGATCATGACAGACTGTGGAGCCATGGGTTGTGAGCGTTCAGATGACGCAGATCATGACAGACTGTGGAGCCATGGGTTGTGAGCGTTCAGATGACGCAGATCATGACAGACTGTGGTACCATGGGTTGTGAGCGTTCGGATGACGCAGATCATGACAGACTGTGGTGCCATGGGTTGTGAGCGTTCAGGTGACGTAGATCATGACAGACCGTGGTGCCATGGGTTGTGAGCGTTCAGATGACGCAGATCATGACAGACTGTGGTGCCATGGGTTGTGAGCGTTCAGATGACGCAGAACATAACAGACTGTGGAGCCATGGGTTGTGTGCGTTCAGATGACGCAGATCATGACAGACTGTGGTGCTATGGGTTGTGAGCGTTCAGGTGACGCAGATCATGACAGACTGTGGTATCATGGGTTGTGAGCGTTCGGATGACGCAGATCGTGACAGATGTGAAGCCATGGGTTGTGAGCGTTCAGGTGACGTAGATCATGACAGACTGTGGTGCCATGCGTTGTGAGCGTTCAGGTGACGTAGATCATGACAGACTGTGTTGTGAGCGTTCAGATGACGCAGATCATGACAGACAGATTTATTTTATTAAGTGGATGCAGACGCGGACGATAGACTGAAGTATATGACGGCGCAACATATGGCAACACTGACATTCACTGTCATTTACGTCGGAAAAGAATGAGGGTAGTTGATAAATTATCTGTGGTGAAATTAAGATTTAAATTTAAATAATAATGGTAAAATCTAAACTTAGTGATCTCCCGGTGTTCGTGAACGATGGCAAGCTATAACCTGCGGCATCCTGAGCCTACATATACACAATATTAATAATAATAACATAATAACATCTTGGGACAACTCACACAACGCTATCTGATGCCAAACTAAGCAGAGCTTGTGCTATGGAAACCAGACAACTGATAAACATACTTATATATTTCTAAATACGTACATATTATAGATAAATAACACCCAGACACATTTCATCCTGGGTGGGGATCGAACCCACGACCTCTTGCGTAGCAATCGGATACACTCCCACCGCGCCACAGAGGCAGTCAGTTATTAATTGCAAACTTGCGATATTCATTACCTAGGTACTACTAACGATAGATCTAAAATTTTCATACAGTTCAACAGTTAGCGTAATAACGTTATCTAATTGTCATTACACGTGTATTTCCGTAATATAATAAAAAAACGTAAATCATTTAACTAGAAATAACTAGAAATAAATACTATCTAGGTACTCAAAGTAACAAAAAGCAAAAACAGTATTTCGCATTAACATTTCGTTTATAGAAGCTGATAAATTACCTACCTAATCATTAGATACAGAAGAACTATTATTACATATACAAGTACCTACTACCTAACTATACACAAAAAAACAGCATTTTTTTTTTCGCTACTAGTACGTTGACATATTTGTGTTATTTCCACATATTGATATCTGTTTTTCAAGTAGGATCCAATAAGGTTTTAGGATTTTTTGAAAGTTTGTTTCATCATCATCATGATCAGCCTATCGCAGTCTACTGCTGGACATAGGCCTCTCCAATTGCACGCCACTTTGTTCTATCTTCGGCTTCTCGCATCCAGCTCCTGCCAGCCGTTTTGCGTAAATCATCACTCCACCTGGCCTGAGGGCGTCCTACACGACAACCGTTGGGGTAAACGAGTTCTTGAGTGGAGACCACGGCACGGCAAACGTAGTGTAGTTTGTTTAATAATATGTTATAATCGACGTAATCAAATGCCTTTGTTAGGTCCATGTAAATAGCACATACAGCATTTTTTTCATCTACGTTATTTATAATAGGTTGAATAAGATCATATTTGATTTTTCCAAGTAAGTAGAAAGTGATTTATAAATTACTTTTTCAAATATTTTTGAAAATACTAGTATTAGAGCATCTCATACAGCAGTTTATAATTTTTCATTTGGTTGTTACTATGTTTCTTAAACAGCGATTAGACAATAGAAGTTTTTAGTTTTGCTGGAAAGACTCCATTTAATATACACAAATTTATTATATGGCTCAAATGTGGGGCAATATAATCGGAGACTTCTTTGATTATTTTAGTACATACACCATCATAACCAACGCTATTCGTGTCTTAAGGGTTCTGACTCTGTTATCTGACCAGCATACTCTGAATATTACAGAAAATAAAGTTGTGATTTTTTCTGACCAATTCGGTATAGATTTTAGTAGGTTTATTGTAGGTCACACAAAGTATAGGGTCATAAATTATTGTTCACCAGGATCAAATTTTTGTAATTTAATTAGTAAATTAGATAATAGGTCAACAGTTATATTATTATATTGTGACAGCTTCTCATTCACAAAGAGAGACATAATTAAATTAACAGAAACTATTACATACATCCATAAAAAAGTAGGTTGTAAGTTTATTTTATATAGTCTACCTTATTCGCAGTCAGTATCTGATTTACAAAACAAACATGTACAGAGCTTCAATTTTTTATTATATAACAGTACTTACTTACATAGTAAGTTTAATTTGGTTTTTTGACACGAATAAATTTATTCGTAATTTTATTTTAACGAAAGATAGAATGTATCTTTCCATATTCTACAAAAAACAACTTGCTAAGTTATTAGCATTTAATTTACACCCTGACCTAGGTACAAACAGTACTTTGCAGGATTTATTTAGTGTTAGCAGTTCTACTTTGAATGTTATTAAGACTCCTAGTTTAAACTAGTAAGTAGTTCACCAAAATATTCAAGGCTTATCCAGCAAAATAGAGGAACTTGAATTGTTTCTTAAAAAGCACAGTGTTGATATTTGTTGCTTAACTGAACATTGGTTGAAAACTAATGAACTGATATTTAATAATAGTTATTATTGTATGGTTAGTGCATTTATAAGAGAAAGGGCTATACATGGTGGGTCTATGATATTTGTATGCAACAATGTTAAATGTAAGGAACGCAAGAATATAGTACATCTGTCTGTTGAGCGTACTATAGAATTATCATGTGTGGAGCTGGAGAGATATATTATAGTTTGTGCATATCGACCACCACTGAGTGATTTAAACTTATTTGAATCTGTAATGGAAGATATGCTTAAAAGGGTAAGTTACGGTAATAAGCATATAGTAGTGTGTGGCGACTTCAATGTAAATTTACTTGAACAATCATCTTTGTCTACCAGATTAGTTAACCTATTGAAATCATTTAAGTTATGGAACTTATTTAATGAACCAACAAGAATTACATCACATTCTGCTACTTGCTTAGATAATATATTCTGCAACAGTAGTTATTTTAATAAGGTTATATTGAGTGATTTAACATCAGATCACTGTGGACAGAAAGTCACTTTTCCCTCACATACAGTGGCCAAAATAGATAAGATCACAAGTAGGCCAATGAGTACGGCTCGCTTAGGAAAATTCAATTCTAACGTTTCTGCTAATATTACCAGTATAGATTTCAGCCACTCTGATCCAAACTATCTTTACTCCGCAGTGTTTAATATAATCAAAAGTGAATACAATAATATATTTAAATCAAAAACTTTTTATAAGAATTCTAAACTTAGCTTTTGTGATTGGGCAACTACCGGCATTTATAAAAGTAGAGCTAAGTTATACGAGTTATATGGTATGAAACAATTTAATTTTGATCAAAACTTTATTCAGTATGTGAGAAACTATTCAAAAACTGTTAAAAAAGCTTGTGCATGTGCCAAAGCTTTACTTATTAGTAGAAATATTAAAAAATCTGATAATAAATAAAAGCCACTTGGAATATTATTAATTCGGAAAGCGGACGGGCAAAGCCTCGGAATAAAAGCTTTGAATTATTAATTGACAATAAGACTGTTACTGATAATTTAGACCTAGCACAAACCTTCAATGATTTCTTTGCTGACATACCACTAACCACAACCAGGTCCTTGAACGCTTGCCCAGATAAAGCCGAATCACTCTACAGAGATAATGTGGATGAATGCAATGTACCATTTGCTTTTAAATATATATATATTTAATTACTGGCATAGCGCCACAGTTATCTATAATTTTTAATCAATGTGTTGATACCGGCATGTTTCCAGATCTGATGAAACATAGTAAAGTAATACCATTATTTAAATCCGGATCAAAGAATGACCCTAGTAATTTTAGACCAATATCCATCTTGCTAGCTATTAGTAAAATTTTTGAAAAGGCCATACTTATGCAGTTAGAATCATACTTTAATTTTAATAATCTACTGCATCCCGATCAATATGGTTTCACAAAGGGTCGCTCTACAATTGATGCAGGTACTAAGCTACTGAAACATATTTTAGTGCCTGGGAAAATTCAGAGGATGCCATTGGAGTGTTCTGTGATCTTTCTAAAGCTTTTTATTGTGTGGCGCATAGGACACTTATCCTGAAACTTAGGCATTACGGTATTAAAGGTACAGCGCTGGATCTACTTGCCTCTTACCTGAGTGAAAGAGTTCAATATGTTGATATAGGCGGAGTAAGGTCGTCTGGATCGCCAATTAGTATGGGCGTGCCTCAGGGATCAATACTCGGTCCCTTCTTATTTTTGGTATATATTAATGATTTACCATTTTATATTAACAACTTTTGTGACATCATTCTATTTGCTGATGACACTTCTCTAATTTTTAAAATCGATCGTAAACTAGAAAATTTTGAGAAAATAAATAGAACACTCGCACTAGTTCAAGATTGGTTTACAACGAACAACCTACTTCTAAATCCCAAAAAAACTAAATGTATTTAGTTTAGTTTGACAAATGTGAAAAGTACTAATACGAGTATAATTTTAAATAATGAGGTGATTAGCTTTGTCGACTCGACAGTTTTTTTGGGAATTACTTTAGACAATAGGTTACAATGGGGCACCCAAATATCATGTCTCGCAGGAAAACTCAGTTCTGCAGCGTATGCTGTCAGCAAAGTTAGACAGCTTACAAACGTAGAAACAGCTCGACTAGTATATTTTGGTTATTTTTACAGCGTCATGTCCTACGGCATATTGCTTTGGGGCACGGCGGCTGATATACAAACTATTTTTATTCTTCACAAACGTGCAGTGCGTGCGATATATCAACTAGGAGCACGAGTTTTCCTTATAGAGAAGTTAAAAGAGATAGGCATTTTGACAGTTGCATCACAATATATATATGCAAACGTTATGTTTGTAAAACAAAACTTACATTTATATAACAAAAACAGTGATATTCACTCTGTGAATACAAGAAATAAGCACAAATTTGTAGGTCAATATCATAGGCTTCATAAAACTTATAACTCATTCATGGGACTAGGTGTTTAATTTTTCAATAAAATCCCAGTCAGCATATCGAGTCTACCAGTAAATAAATTTAAAAATGTAGTTGTAGGCTCAGGATGCCGCAGGTTATAGCTTGCTTGCTTGCATCGTTCACGAACACCGGGAGATCACTAAGTTTAGATTCTACTAATTAAATTAAAATCTTAATTTCACCACAGATAATTTAATAAACGAAATAATACTAGACGCGTCTAAATTATCTAGCTAATAATTGATTCCACATATCACTATATGAAAAAATAAAATGATCGGGTCGGAAATTAGCGATTCGTCGGGCACGTGGTGCGCAAACGGCTCTCGTCGGCGAATGCCTACAAGATGGCCGCCCCGCCATCACGTTCATGTGACGTTCCGCAAGAATGATCAACTACCCTCATTCTTTTCCGACGTAAATGACAGTGAATGTCAAGTGTTGCCATATGTTGCACCGTCACGGCCAGACTGACATTCGACCGTCCTCGGGCGATAATACATTATGGTCGTCCTGAAACAACGCTCGTCCATTCCTGACGAACGGCCTGATTATGTGCAGTCAATGAAAGCTTTTCGATCACATTAATTATAATACTTCACACATAAGGTGTGTTCCTTCGACCAGCTCCAAAGTGCAACGTGGACCGAGCGATACTTTTCTATTAATTAATAACTTCAGACAGCAACCTGGACCGGACGATTGCGTCCCTTCGACCAGCCCCACAAGCGGCGTGGACCGGACGACACTATCCCCTCGACTAGTTGGACCAACAAACAACTGGACCGGACGAGTGCGTCCCTTCGACCAGCCCTACAAGCGGCATGGACCGGACGACACTGTTCCTTCGAACAGTGCGTCCCTTCGACCAGCCCTATAAGCGGCGTGGACCGGACGACACTGTCCTTTCGACCAGTTAGAACAACACAACTGAACCGGATGAGTGCGTCCCTTCGACCAGCCCTACAGGCGGCATGGACCGGACGACACTGTCCCTTCGACCAGGTTCAAAATCACATAATTACAACATTACAATCATATTTAACAACTACTGCTCACTATGAATTTCCACTCTATGTTGCACTTTGAGTGTGTCGGGATCACCGCATACACCGAGTCCGGCAGTAAGAGTTTCTGAATTGGCTGATGCTGTGTCCGAGTCTATGCAAGGTATCATCTCTGACAAGTAAGCTATCGTCATGGTCACTATGTCTTTGAGATGAGAGGAAATTACCGTCAGATCGACTCCCTTCAACATCTTCCAGCGCCGTCTTGGCCTCCTCTTCTTTCATTAATCTAGCAGCTATTTCTAATAAAACGGTATGCCCCGGAGGTACTAAACGCTAATACTCACGTGGATAATTGAAGACGCGGTGTGGACCGCTCACACTTTTTAATTCATAGCGGTCTTTTACTAATACGGAGGTTATGAAAAACGGTCCCTTATACTTCTTATCTAACTTAGTATGATGCCGTTCACCCGTTAATAAAAACAAAATCACCTTCGGCTAATGGTTTGATATTAGCGCGACCGCGATCAAATCGACGAGCATCTGCTGCAGCAGCTTTTTGGTTATGGTCAAATGGTCTCTAAATCTAACAAGTTATTCTAATCCTCACAGTGAGTTGTTTAATTAGTTTTAGAGTTGATCTTAAACATACCTAATCACTGTGCGCGAATACCGTACATCGGTTCTGTTGGAGAGTACTTAGTAATAGTAGATTTCGTACTAACAGTGGGTAAACCGAACCAGCACCTAACAGTCTTATGCTTATGGCGACGCACTGCTTATTGTCATTATAAACGCAATGATTGACGAACTCATCAACATACCGCGATATAGGTACCGCTCAACAATCCTGACCAAATCAGAACTATTACAGAAAATGATAAAAATAATATAATCTTGATCGACATTAAACATTGGTACTATTGCAACTACAGTCATAGTCATTCCTGTGACTATCATACAAACAGTCATCCTTGTGACTATCACACAAACATAATTATCCCAGTGACTATCACACAAACAGTCAATGCCACACAGGCTAATTATTGCCACTCATGCTAGTCATTGCCACACAGGCTAGTCACTGCCACACAGGCTAGTCACTGTCACACAGGCTAGTCATTGCCACACAGGCTAGTCATTGCCACACAGGCTAGTCATTGCCACACAGGCTAGTCATTGCCACACAGGCTAGTCATTGCCACACAGGCTAGTCATTGCCACACAGGCTAGTCATTGCCACACAGGCTAGTCATTGCCACACAGACTAGTCATTGCTACACAGGCTAGTCAACCTCACACAGGTCAAGCCAATAATACGTAAGTTAGTCCAGCGCTCAAATCCTAGTAGGACTGAGCAGCCCCTTACCACCTTCTACCATACACCTCAACTCACAAACGGTTGCTCCCATTCTCCTACCCGATTCACGCTAAACACTGGGTGATTGACTGGAGCCCACTATATCAGGTTAATTGAATCAATTCAAACTGCCTACAAAGACGAACCTATCGTTTGTATCCGACCCTTTAATACCTACCCAATCAGAACTATTGCATAAAATGATATTATGCATTGCAACTGTCACAATTATAGCACTTAACTGTGTTCTACCGTATTCTACATAACTGCTTAACCAGCAATCCAGGAAGTACTTAACTAGTACTATACAACACAATGCTACAACAGCACTTAACCAGCGCCACTCAACCCATCACATAATTAGCGACAGATTCGTACTGTTTTATCCACGATACTGAAACATGTCCACTTATCCAGTGGTACCATTACTGCTTAACCAGAGATACTGTATTAGACCCCATAGTAGACCCCGCAGTTGACACCCTTTGACCCACTGTTGACCCACAGTTGACCTCGCAATTGACCCAATGTTGACACACAGTTGACCTACAGTTGGCCCATTGTCGACCCCACAGCTGAACCACTGTTGATGACCCCATTAACCCGTACGGTGGACCCCTCGATGGATCCCACATTGGCCCCACGTTAGATGCCTCTGTGAACCCCGCACTGAACCTCTCGGTGGAACCAGCATTAGAGGTACTAGTAGTAGCTTGGGACATTAGTAACGGCGCCAACGGTTTAACTGCCATGCATTGAATAAAATTTCACGTCCAATCACTATGGCCTGTTGATGATTTTCGACGTTATCAATATTCACACAAGTTAAAATGTTCACATTACTATTAACGGTTGATCGGCATATGGTAGTGATAAGGATAGCATAAACAGTATAAATACTCAGCACAAATGCTCACTACTAAATTTAAACGAAAGAGAATTTCCAACTAGCCACTCGTCACATGAGAGGCTATACACCATATGCTAAGAAAACCGAAAATTAATTAAATTTAACGGTTTCACTACTGCATGTACTCGGCTCAATCGCGAAATGAAATAACCCTTTCTTGCGCCCCACAACTATTTAACGTAACGGGACTACACACGCGAGATAAAATATATAACGACGCATTACACACAACACTTTAAGGATAAAATTTGAACATTTTCGCAACGCTCACTAGCGACAGTTATTTACTCGTTTACTGCATAGTTCAGTGACCACTTTTTCTGGAATGCGACAGTACTCGGCTTCAAAATGTAAATAAAACAAGAAAGACTCACCTGTGCCTATGAACAGTCCCTTAGGACAACTCACATACCAGAGATCCGCGACGAAACCGGATATACCCGATCCGTAGACACAAAACGGCCAAACTGGACGTAGAATAACGTCCAACACGTCCACACAATACACGAATATCACACGCGACAAGCAACTTTTTTTTTTTTTTTTAACTGTATATGAGCACGCGTCTCCGTCCGGTTTACAGGCGTGTTTCATCCCACTTCTGATGTAGGCTCAGGATGCCGCAGGTTATAGCTTGCTATCGTTCACGAACACCGGGAGATCACTAGGTTTAGATTTTACCATTACTAATAAATTAAAATCTTAATTTCACCACAGATAATTTAATAAACGAAATAATACTAGACGCATCTAAATTATCTAGCTAATAATTGATTCCACATATCACTATATGAAAAAATGAAATGATCGGGTTGGAAATTAGCGATTCGTCGGGCAAGTGGTGCGCAAACGGCTCTCGTCGGCGAACTGCCTACAAGATGGCCGCCCCGCCATCACGTTCATGTGACGTTCCGCAAGAATGATCAACTACCCTCATTCTTTTCCGACGTAAATGACAGTGAATGTCAAGTGTTGCCATATGTTGCGCCGTCATAGTCAAGAGACATCTTATACAAAGAGCTTACTATTCAATCGATGATTATTTAACTGACAAAGATAAATGGATGTAGTTCGTTGCTCCCTATTAATGTATTGTGTTATATAGTTTATTGCATTTTACTAGGTGAATATTGTTGTCACAGTTTGTTAATGTTACTTAGGTACTAGTTAAGAAAACGATTTACTTTTGTAAGTAAAGATTCTGCGTGATAAATTACGGCCATTCTTTTCTTTCCTTTGTAAAACATGTATACTTATTCATTAAGTAGCAGTAAATTGGCCAATATTTAAGCACATACAGTTTTTATATCGTAAGTGGATGCTCCTACTATGTTGTGCCCATTGAGGCTGATGTATCCGATCTCGTGTACTCTTCTTATATTATTGACCTCTTTTTTTGCATCAGTCCTCTAATATGGTGTAAAATATAATAATGGCAGCACCTTACCTGCATATACAGTTTATAAACAGAGAAACATTGTAAACATTGGCAATTTGAAAAGAGTGGCCACGAGTTTTTATTGACTGTTCTTTTCTCGGTCTTTACCTATTGTTTGCGAACAGGCATTACCAGTAAATGTAGAATCGACTTTTTACAAGTGTAGTATTTTTCTTCCTAAGTGAATAAATGATTTTTATTATTATTATTATTATTATGATATGGTTTACTATGTCTTGTGGTATTGTAGCTTCCATAAATAGAGTTGTAGGGGAGTTTGGTATGGAGAACTAGGTATAAATAACGAGTTGTCTATTCAGATAGGTAATATAATGAACACCCCTATGCCAAGTAAACTATGTGGCAAGTGAGAACACATAGTAGGTAGTATAGTCGTGGATAATAATTATATATACAGGGTGACTTTGAATTGAGTCGACAAACTTCAATTAGTAAACCTGCGTGTATCCAAGAATTTTTAGGACATATTATTAGAACAAAATATTAATGTTCTATGATACTTTAAAATATAAAAAAAATTCGTAAGTATCTAGTAAGTAACTCCATGCGCCGCCGTTTTTTGTTTCCATGAGCATGCATGAATACAGACATAACAACGTTGCCATACCGTGCAAGGTATGCGGTACGGTAACGAGTCGACGAACTATCTGTATACCTAACCTGCCTATCATGCCGCGAAACAAAACAATGTAAAACCAATTTTTCCTTCATACTTTTACCGGCTTAGGACTGTATTCCTCTTGCTTGGGCATGGGTGGAAACATGAAGACTACTTACCGAAGTCCAAAAGGATTGAATAAGGAAGGAAGGAAGGAAGTAAAAAGGATTTGTGTGTTTTTGCATGTCACTATTAATGACTAGATGCTCTGGATCACAATGTACTTAAAAATAATATAACACCTATAAATTGTACCACATCTAAAGCAAATAAATGATTTACGATTTATTGTAGGTACCTAGTAAACAATGTACATTACTAAAATAATAATCATCACCTACATGATAACTAGCTACAAATGCTACTTACCTAAACCTATAAAGAAAAATTATGACTATGACAATATAGCTACCAAAATAATCGTCATTTCACGAGATCTACGAGTATATTTAATTACTACTCGTACCAACCTAAACTGAACAGGGAAAAAGAAGTAAGTAGTTTTAAAAATCAATTGTTCAAACATAATATTTTAGATAGATCGTGTCTATCATTATAATTTAAACAAGCTATACTTAAGAAGGTAGGTACTGTGACGTGAACCTCTTGGCTTTGGGGTGCGCAGCCGGGATTATTACTCTCGGGGATGAGGAATTAAACACTTTCTTAAGCCCAGAACGATATTATATAACTTGTAATATTATTCCTTTACATTTCAATCCTTTTCCTTGACCATTCGTCTTGACGCTTCCTTCAATTCTCCCAATTGTTTTTTCGTTTTCTTCTTCGTCATTATTTCATAGTTTTGGAACGTCAAGACAAACAGTTCACAATTAATGAGGCTTTATGCGAGTGGCCGGTCGAGTTTCCGACGCACCTGCCACAGTACCTACTTCTAATATCAATTTACTCTTGTCATTCAACCATTGATTGTTCATGTTTGTTAGAACACAAGTACCTATAAATTATGTCCATGTCGCCATATCTCTTACGGTAATATTCACACCTATCTGCTTCTACATACATAACCACAATTTGTTTTGCCAAATATCAAATCCAGCTACCCTGCCCTGAGAGATAAGTACCAAGTAACTGATCAACTAGCGGTTTCTTTTTATTTTTTAGTCTCAAAAACGATACGGTCTATATAATTTCATTTTCAAGGCAGTTTATACACGATAACTATATGTATAAAGTGCTAATACAACTAATTATGAATTATTACTTAATATTTATTAAAAAGAAATAATTAGTTACTGTAAGAATTACCGTAGGTACCTACAACAAAACTATGTCAATATCGTATATCACAAAGAATAACGTATTGTTCGCAAACAATGTCAAAATCAAAGGAGTAACAATATTTGTTTTTAGTATTTATATGGTTTAAAGAGTGAACATACCACGGCTACATAAATGAATTTAATATACGGAAAGTTATTGGTCAACAGTGTCACTTAATTCTAACCCAGTCCATGACACAGACCATTAATTTAATCAAAACAATTGCAGGCAGTCATATATTGACCCAGGTACTCTCAGGACACGGATGTTTTGGGCAGTACCTGTGTCGCATTGGTCGGGAACCAACACCTGAATGTCATCACTGCGACAGTTTCCGTGATGATACGGCACTGCACACTCTGTTAGAATGTCCTGCCTGGTCACAGCAACGTTGTGACCTGGCGGTGGCCGTTTGTGTGGCACGTCATCTCTCGCTCGAAAACTTATCGTATCAGCGATGGTACAAAGCGAGAGTTCGTGGAATGCCCTGGCGGCTTTTTGCGAGGAAGTGATAGCAAGAAAAGAGACTGCGGAAAGAGAAAGGGAGAGGACCAGCATTGTTCCATCCCGCAGAAGCCGCACCGCTCGACAAAGGGCAGAAAACGATTTCCACCCCCCCTGATATCGGTGGCTTGAGAACGACGGGCAGGGCAGCCTGTCGTTTTCAAACTTGAGACGCGATTCGCGACCGACGAAACAAAGCAGCTAATTGAAAAAGCAATGGATGGGGCGATATACTTGGCCAAGGTCCGCCGGAGGTGAAGGAAACTATTCCGTAAGGGACACCCTCATCTTCGGCAATGAATCTTCGAGACGTAAGAACGTGTGATTTTTTAGTCGGTTGGAGTCCGACATACCCACCTGTCGTGCCCTCGATGGGTTGGGATCCGTGGGGATTTTGACACACGCTAAAAAAAAGAAAAAAAAAGGCAGTCATATACATATAATAATATTTTTTTATATAAAGGTACTTAAAGGCTTTAAAAATAAATTAGATAAGTAATCAGTTTTTAATGTTGTGATTTGACAGATACACTAACTTATTTTTATGTCATGCTTGTTTTATGCATATTAGAAGACATGCCATTTTTAACAAGACACTTGATAAAGATCAAACAAATATTGTTGTTGCAAGAACCGGAGAGTGAGTTAAGTCACAAATTGATGCTAGTCAACGAGCCAATGCCAGACAGGGTGCCTTTGCTAATGCTAAATGTTGAAATCAATCTAACTGAAATAAAAATAATCTGCTGTTTTAATTTAGTGTAAAATGAAATTGGTTCCTCTTTTTGCCTATCCTATAAATTCTCATTTCCTTATTAGTATGTATAACATAACTAAGTGCCTAGCTCAAAATTCAACACTGAACCTGCTGTAAATACTAATATGTATTAGTAATGAATCACATTCATAGATATTATCTAACTCCACTAATGCAATGAGTAAGGGTATTGGATGAAAGTAACACCAAGCCAGTAATGTACACTGACGGACTCATAAACTGCATCAAAGTTCAGGTTTACTCTAAAAGGATTTTTTTATAATAAGTATGCAAACTTTTTAGATTAAATTATATAAATATGGAAAGACTGGCTCTTAATCTTAAAAAAAAATTAAATTTAAAAATAGAACTGCGGTAAAACAAATGAATATAGCCGGGAAAAGAAAATTTACTCGTAGTATCAGATTTGCGTGTTATTTATAGCAAAGTTTTAAATTAATTCTCATTGATTTTTTTTGTTTGGTCAATTGAATTATTGTTACCAGCATAATTGTTGGGTTAGTTTTTTAACACATCGAGAGTTTTTGAACCATAATATGGATACTTCGTCCGAACAAGCGGCACAAATTGTAGCATTGGTGCGGGAGGGCTTGGATCAACGAACGATTGGTAGAAATTTAAATTTAAACCAGTCTACGGTTTGTAGAATATACAGAAGGTTTGTAGAGACAGGTTCTTACAGGAGGAGACGTGGTACAGGCAGAACTCGAGCAACCACAGGTCGTGATGACCGATTTATTGTTACAACTTCCCTGCGAAATCGTTTCCTCACGTCAGTTAACATCAAAACCGAGCTTAATGAAGTGCGTGGAAAAAACGTGTGTGCACGAACAATAAGAAGAAGGTTAAAGGAAGCGGCTATCACCCCTTTTAGACCAGCAAATGGTCCAAAGTTGTCTGCAGCTCACAGACAAGCTCGCTTAAGATTTGCGCGTCATCACCTGAATTGGACAGAAGAGCAGTGGGCCTCTGTATTGTTCACGGACGAGTGTAGGACATGTTTATATGGTGCAGATGGTCGCAGAAGAGTCTATCGTCGACGTGGGGAGCGATATGCTCAAAGTTGCATTGAGGAGCGTGTTCCTTTTGGAGGCGGTTCATGTATGGTCTGGGGTGGCATATCGATGAACGGGCGAACAGAACTTGTGTTCATAGACATGGTCCGTCAAAACGGTAATAGAGGGGGTTTGACAGCACATCGCTACATAACAGAGATATTAGAAGATCACGTGGTGCCTTACATGGGATTCATAGGCGAAAATTTTACTTTAATGCAGGATAATGCCCGGCCGCATGCAGCTGCACAAGTTCAACATTATTGCGAAGAGGTTGGGATACGTACAATGAATTGGCCAGCACGCAGCCCGGATCTTAATCCCATCGAGCATGTTTGGGACAATTTAAAAAGAGCTGTATATGCGAGAAACCCTTCGCCTACGACAGTGGCAGCACTAAGAACAGCACTTTCAGAAGAATGGGACAATATTCCGCAAGATCTTTTAAAAACCCTTATAAAATCTATGCGGAACCGATTAGAATCCGTAATAAGGGCACGTGGGGGTAATACACCTTATTAAAACACAAATAAACCCTTGCATAAAGTTTGTGTCTATTGTTAAAACCAATTTTTTAATTAAACAATTTTTCCTTAAACTTCTGTTTTTTCTTCAAAAAAGGTCTTAAGGTCCTTTCCAGTACATAAACTTAAACTTAAAGATATGATCCTACGCTGTTTTAAAGTTCACGAACCAATCTAGAGGTTTCAATTTAAATCTGTATAGAAAGTTTGCATACTTGGTTAAAATATTTATTTCAAAGTCGTCTATTACTTTGATGCAGTTTATAAGTCCGTCAGTGTATATTCATTTAGCCTGTCTAAATTGAATGTAGTGTAATAAGCGTATTAATATCGCTTCTATTCTACCAAC
The DNA here is from genome assembly GCA_945859575.2 of Herminia tarsipennalis. NCBI lineage: Eukaryota > Metazoa > Arthropoda > Insecta > Lepidoptera > Erebidae > Herminia > Herminia tarsipennalis. Next base: position 140,072 of record OX243830.2, read on the forward strand.
TTACAGGTAGGTAGCATGTATCTAAAATAACATGTATCATAAAATGTATATGCAATTAAAGAGTTTGGTGGGTTGTTTGAGAGTTAATTTCCAAAATGTTCTCATTTTAATATCTCTAGTTTCTGATTGCCAAATTGATAAATCTTTACACATATATTTTTAGGTATTACAATAATTACTTTTATTTTACTAAACATAGATATACATCTTCGGAATCAAAAATACAGTGACAGGTATGAGCTTGTACGGGAGATGAACATTCTTCTTTTATTTAAAGAATATAGATTTACCACTTAATCATTTGTTACAGGATTCATACTGGCGTCGCCCGTCAATTACGAAATGTACAAGTACCTTAAAGCATTGATCGGGGTCAACAATAACGACGTTGCTTATTTTATTGGGACGAGGGCTTACGAATTGGGGTATGGCCAGGTGGAATTTAGATCGGTAGAAGGTTAGTGTTTGATACAGACCGTTGCTTCGGCACGGCGACGTTATTCTTTAACCAGCAAACGTTCAATAGTTGCCCCAAGTGTGAATAGCTCTTGTACGCTAGCAGTAGGTACGCGGATAAGCCGCAGTGTAGAGGCTGCTGGCACATACGAGTTAACTTATCGTCGATGTAAACTACATGTTTACATCGACGACAAGTTAACTCGTGTGTGCCAAAAAAGTATTACGAACCGCGAATGACGAGGCACTGAGATTACATAGTAAACCTATTTAAAGTCAGATATATACAAGATTAACAGCCAGCAAGCAAGCATTGCTTGCTGGCTGTAAATCTTAATCATTCCGCTTGATGGCGTTGACAAGTTAATATCACTTGAGACGTACTCCGTTGTTTTATTTTTATTAAATATAGTAATCATTGTTTAAAAAGTGTACTGTTCAGTTTAGTGTGTAGACAACGACCGAATAATTAAGTGACAGTGTAACTAGAAACTTAAACTAATCTTTTGGATAGTAAATAAACAAAATCTTTAAGGTCTGTGATCTCATTTAGTAAGTGCTTAAATAATAAGTGATTAAGACAAATATTGTGGAAATTATATAGCATTCATGGATAAACATTGTTCGAAACATTAAATTGAAGACAAAGATATTTTAAGAACAAATAAGCGATTGCCGATCGTTACTCTAAAATATGATCGTCACACGGAGTCTACATTTCCAGAACATCAAGTGTGTCACTATTTCTCTCCATACTGTGGAATAAACAGACTCTTTAATAATATTGGTTCGAAACTAGATAATTTTACATTAGATGATTACTGTATCATATTAATAGGTGAAGAAGATTTTAGAAAAACTATGAATTATTATAATTTGATTGTTTATATAAGAGAGTCACTAATGAATTATTGCAAAACCACAAATATTATAATATGTTTGCCTTCATTTAAATTCAGTTTCCATTCTTCGGTATACAATTGGAGAATAGAGATGTTTAATAATTTGTTAAACCTTGATATACAAACATACAAATACGCTCAGTTATTTGACTCAAATTTTGACCTCACTTGTGATTTTAATATGTTCTCTTACTACACTGGTGCAATCACAAATAATGGCATTAAAAATATATTAGACAATAATAAACATATACTTTTTACTAATTATTCTGATATTGCTATAAATTATAACAATTCTTGTAATTCTCGTAATGATCACAATTTATACGACTTTGAGAACAGAAATGTTGATATTGATAATAATTGTAATGTTTTTCGTATATAATCATGTTAATGTTTTACATCAAAATATTAATGGTCTCCTAAGTAAGTCGGATCTTCTGAGTCTACACCTTCATGAACTTTGTTGTGCTGGTAAATTTGTGGATGTGCTTTGTATTACGGAACATAATATGAAAGAAGATGATTGTATTCATTTACATCTTCGAAATTACACCTTAGCAACAGCCTTTTCTAGAAGTAATCGTAGAGGGGGATCATGCATCTTGGTTAACAATAAACACAAGTTTGAAGTAATTGATTTAAAGGAATATTGCTGCCCTTTTATTTCAGAGTTTTGTGCTATTCAATTATTAGATCATCACATAATTATTATTTGCTTATATAGATCTCCAATAAATAGTATTGATGCATTAATCTCATTCTTTTATAACTTCGAAGAATTATTAAATAAATTTAGTAATAATAAAAAATATTAATATGCGGAGATTTTAACATCGACATTTTAAAGAAAAATAAAACATCAATGCAATTTGAAAATCTTCTCTATAACTATCACTTGAAATTAGGTATACGTCAATCAACTCGTTTGGATAATGGTTCATGCATCGATAATATTATACATAATATAAGGGGTAGCACCTGCGAGGTGGTTGAGTTAGGCATATCAGATCATACAGCTCAAATAATAAAATGTTCTGTAAAGAAAACTTGCGTTTTGACACATTGGTTTACATCAAAACGCGACTTTTGCTCGGATAATATGAGCAAATTTAAAAGAGCTCTATATAGTCTTAGTTTCACTAACGTGTATGAGTGTAAGGATGTTAACGCTGCCTATAATGAATTTATTGACTTGTTTGGACTGTTTTATAATCTTTGCTTTCCAGTCATCAAAGTTAAAAATAAAACAATAAAATCCAACAGATGGATTACTAAAGGCATTAACGTATGCTGTAAACGTAAACATGAGATACTATGGCGGTCAAGGCGTAACCCTGATTCAACCAGTAAGAAAACATACAAAGCTTATTCTAAACTTTAAAAAACATAATAAAATTAACCCAGAAATCTCAAAATAGTTATTTTATTAATAATGCAAATAATAAAGTTAAGGCAACATGGAAAGTTATCAACTCAAATAAAAATAATTACTCAAAAGAAGGTCCATCTAGAATAAATAGTGGTGGAAAATGTGTAACAAACCCGTGCGAGATAGCTGAATTATTTAATAATTACTTTATAGATCAAGTTCATTCTAATTTAAAATGTAAAGTTGATTAAGATATCAAAGACAATTTAATTTCAATTGATTCTAATATTAATTTTGTATTTCTACCACCTACGGTACCGCACGACATTAATAAAATAATTCAGAATCTAAAAAATACACTTAGTTAGGCATGATGGATTCACAACAAAGGTTATAAAATATGTGTCTTTAGAAATTTTGCCAGTATTAAGTTTTATTGTAAATCTGTGTATAGAAAACGGTATATTTCCTGAAAGCCTAAAACTAGCTATCATTAAACCACTTCATAAAAAGAATGATCCAACCAGTCTAGAAAATTATAGACCCATTGCGCTTGTCTTAATATTTTCAAAAATTATTGAAAAAGTTATATATAATAATCTATAACCGTATTTGGAGAAGAACAATGTACTAACAAAAGAGCAATATGGTTTCAGAGTCAATAAAAATATTAAGACATTAGTGAATAATATTGTTGCTAATATGGATAGAAAAATACCCGTTACAGTATTATTCATAGACATGACAAAGGCATTCGATTTTGTCGATCACGAAATACTTTTTGCTAAATTATATAAGTATGGAATCAGAGGCAATATTTTAAACTTGATCAAATCCTACTTAACCAACAGAAAGCATCTCACGAGTGTCACAAAAATAAATACTTACACCAAAACTAAAACAGTTTGTCTATCTATACAAAGACAAATAAAATATGGCGTGCCCCAAGGAAGTGTACTCGGACCATTACTTTTCCTATGCTATATAAACGATCATCCTAAAGTTGTTCCACACCCTATGACTTTGTTTGCTGACAACTGTACTACGGTATTTATTGGTAAGGACATGACAATATTTGAAAGTGACATAAATAATAGTTTAAAATTAATAATTCAATGGTTAGAAGCAAATCAATAAAAATTAACCTTAATAAAACTCACATAATGTCATTTAAACAAAGAACAAATTCTGTTTACCTTAATATTAGTTATGAACAAATGCCAATAGCTAAAGTAGATCATATAAAATTTTTAGGTATCTGGTTGGACGAAAATATGACGTGGAAAGTACACATTGAAAACTTAATTAAAAAACTAAACCAATATTATTTTGTTCTTCATAATTTAAACAAGGTTGCAAATCGTGAAACTGTTCTTTCTGCATATCACGCTTATGTCTCTAGTACACTCAGATATGGTATTATTTTCTGGGGCAATTCCTCAGAAAGAGAAATTGCATTCAAAACGCAAAAGAAGTGTCTTAGAGCAGTATGCGGGATTAAAACGACAGATAGTTGCAAACCATATTTTATAAATTTAAAAATTTTAACTCTTTCATCGCTTTATGTTTATGAAGTGGCTATATTTGTCAAAGTTAACTTTAATCGTTTCGAAACTCTTACAAATAGACGTCGTCAGGGTACACTACGTCTGAAACAACATCAAACTGCACTTTTTTCTAAGAGTTTCCTAGGTATGGCGCCTAAAATCTACAACAAATTGCCAAATTGTATTAAGTGTCTAGATAACCTTAATCGTTTCAAGACAGCACTCCATAGATTTCTGGTGAATAAAGCGTACTACACAATAATAGATTTTTTAAATGATCAATAATCCTGACATTCGCTTTGTTTTTGGTGTAATAACATGTTAAGTTGATTTACTTATTAATTATATAAATTGTTGTTTTTTTTTTTAAATTTAATTATTGACATGTTTGATTTTAAATTGATCTAATTGAATTATTTATGTTATTTTTTAATTGTTTTTCTATATTATTCTATTACCTTTAGTGACTTTACTTTTTTTGATTTTTATATCATTTACATCTTTTTTTGTTGTTTTAAACATATTTGTACGCCTTACATAGGCGAAACATAGTGAGACGATTGTATTTTAATGTTATAACCATGTACCTATGTTCCACAAATAAATTTATTTGATTTGATTTGAAGCAAGCAATACGCTTATTTTTCCGTGCCTTTTCCCATATTTGGGGCTGGGCCTCTGAATATGTTTGCGCCATTCGGTTCTGTCATTGATGTCAGCCGGGATTGAATGTGCTAATTTTTTTTATAATAATAATAATAATAATATCTTGGGACAACTCACACAACGCTATCTGATCCCAAACTAAGCAAAGCTTGTACTATGGAAACCAGACAACTGATAAACATACTTATATATTTCTAAATACATACATATTATAGATAAATAACACCCAGACACAGAATAAACCATCGTGCTCATCACACAAAGTTTTATCCTGGGTGGGGATCGAACCCACGACCTCTTGCGTAGCAGTCGGATACACTCCCACCGCGCCACAGAGGCAGTCTAGGTTTCTAATATGTTTAGGTTTCTCCACCAAGTAGCTTTTGGGCGTCCTCGAGGTTGTTTTTCTACGTCAATTTTAGTAGCTATTTTAACTAGGTAGTCTTCTTCACGGCGCATCACGTGTTCGTACCACAAAAGCTGACTTTCCTGGAGCTTAACTGCTATAGCTTTGACCTTAAAGCTGCCTCGCACATTAATTTCTGATCCTGTCCAGCTTGGTTACACCACCAGCCCATCGAAGCATTTTCATTTCCGTGACATGGAGTTTGAATTTATGATCCCGTTTGGTTGTCCAGCATTCTGCGCCATAGAGCAGAACGGATCTGACGCAAGTTTTATAAAGTTTACATTTAGTTTTTATTGGCATCCTAGGGTCACAGAGTACACCCGACAGCTATCGCCATTTTATCCAGCCGGAGTTTACATTTTTCATCTAGGATTGAGCCTAAATATTTAAATTTAGTTACCAGGAGCATAGGAGCATGGTCTATTTTAAGTATTGAGATGCATGGTTGCTCAAATATAAACTTCATTTACTCCGATTTTGTTCTGCTTATCTTTAAGCCATTGCTTTCCAGTGCATGTTGCCACTTATTGAGAGTTTGCTGAAGCTCTTCAAGTGTCTCTGCAACAAAGACGATGTCATCGGCATACAGGAGGCACCATGGTATTATGTGAGATAGCCCATCACGATGATAAATATGAGGGGGCTGAGAGCTGATTCCTGCTGAACTCCAACTTTTATAGGGATGGGATGACTGGTCCCTGCCGGGCTGCGGACTGAGGTACTGACGTTTGTGTACATGTTTTGAAGAAGGGTTTTATAACGTTCGGGCACATTTTGACTTCTTAGAGCTTGCCATGCTAGAGGTACCCTGTCAAAAGCCTTTTCTAGGTCGAAGAAAACCATAAATAAGTTTTTATTAACTGCTCTGTACTTTTCGGTCAATATTCTCAACGTTTGTATGGCATCTGTAGTTCCCCTCCCTTTTGTGAAACCAAACTGATAAGGAGTCACGGTGATTAGGTCAGAAAGTTTAAGTTTTAAAACTTGTTCCCATATTTTTAATGTGTGTGAGGTAAGCGTTATTCCTATATAGTTTGAACAGGACTGGGCATCTCTATCCCTTATTTTTATGGATTGGAACGAGGTAGCTGTGTCTCCAGGAATCAGGGATCTTGCCTGATTCGATGATGTCATTGAATAGCTTGGTCAGCCAGGAAACGCCAGTATCACCAAGCTTCTTCCAGAGATCTGCAGGTACAGTATCTGGGCCGTGCGACTTATTATTTTTCATTTTTCGGATAGTGGACTTAACTTCTGTAGGTGTGAACACGTTAATAAGCCCCGCTGTCGGTGGCAAAGGCATGAAATGTTGACTTGGGAACTCCTCGTTTAGTACTGTAGTAAAGTATGAGTGCCATCTATTGTTTATTTTTGAATTAGTAAAAGATTATTCTGGTCATCTTTTAAAGCAAGGCGCCGCTTTGCTATTTTAAAAATCTCGTGGTTTTGGCTTTAGCTTGAGCGACTGTATGTTTTGCTGCCTTCTTTGTTTTATAGTAGAGCTGTTAATCTAACAGTTAAAAAGTTAATCGCCATTTGCCAAGCTTTGAACAATAATCTCTTTTGGGTGATTACTTCTTTAACACTGTCATCCCACCGGTCAGTGTTTTCTTTCAACTTGTATCCACCTTTTGCCACTCCAAGTACCCCAGATGCTTTCGATTTGCAATTGTTTTCAAAGTTATACCATCGATCGTTTACTGATTTATCCGTATTTTTAGTATCTTCTAGAAGATATTCTATCAAGGATTCGATGAGCCCTATGCTTTTCGGTGTGCTAAGTTTGCACCACTTGATTTTTGAGGTACGGTCTCGTTCTTTTCTTTGCTGTTTCTGCAGTCTGTAGCATGAAACAAGGAGTCTATGCTGAGTGGTTGGGGCTTCCCCTGGTATGATTTTACAGTCTTGAAAGTATTTCAGTATATCTCTTTTATTTATTTATTTAAGGGCAACCAACAATTTACATAATAATGGATACATCCAGAAGTGCTACATAGGCTACCACGGCATGCATCATTGGGAATTGTCCATCCATTGCAAATTTTATGGACATAATGCGGTCTGTGCGCCGATTTACGTTTACCACCCTTGGCTCAAAATGTTTGTCAACTGCTTTCACTACTCCATTTCTCTGGTTTGAGGTTCCATGATAAAAGAGTTTATAATCATTTCCTATGTGCCTCGCTTTAGAGCCCTTCCACCTAGTTTCCTGTAAGCAACAGATGTTAATGCTTCTTCTCTCTAGCGTTTTCGCCAGCTCGGAGACTTTTCCCGTTAGTGTGCCAACATTCCAAGTAGCCAGTCGCAGTTTGTTGCATGCTGTTTGCGAGCTGTGACTCTTGTCTTTGCCGTCGCTTTGGGTGTACGCCCTAGCATTTTTCTTCTTTCCTTTAATTTGCATTCGATGCACTTTCAAGTGGGACGTAGCTTGTGGGGGACGCCCTAGAATTTATACGTTTTCTGTTATTTGTACTTTCCATATTCAAAGGTTGTTGAGTTTGGCTTAATGTTTAACAGCCGGCTGCCGCCTAATGCTAAGACAGTTTACCCTTTGCCGGGTGTGACCGCCACCGTTGACCTTCATTAGTAGGTTCATCAGCTGCCGTCTCTACTACAACCACTGCCACAGTTGCAGCACCGGTGGGACCTTTCCACGATTACCTCAAGGTAGCTCCACACCGGAGGTTTTTGCTTTTTCCACCTGCTCCGCCGTAATTTCGCCATTCATTATCTCCGCCTTCACAACCGTTGAAGTCTTCACCCGTAACCCTGGGCGCGGGACCGCGATATACCCCGTGATACTGGGTCCCTGCTCGAACTTCGCCAACCGAATATCTCGACCTACTGAGGTATGGGGTGCCCACCCCCGCGACTAGGACGCGCCGAGCAAGATTTGCTCAGGTGGGAAGCAAAGAAGGTAACTCTGCGTCCCCCTGGGCCGGGGTAATGGCTGTGTGTGGTGCTCCAACCAAAGGCCAAGCTAGCAATACATGTACCTAAATTGTATGGTAGGGAAACTTGTATAACAGATAGCATAATTGGTGCCTCAAGCTATATATATATATATATATATATATAGGTATATATATATATATATATATTATTTTATGAGTTTCCATGTGAGAGTTTCATAGGTATTCGTTTTGCTTCATCATCAGATCCTTGGCATCATATGTGATGGGAAGTACTCATGAAAAAAATATATAATAGGTAAATTCAACTACCGTACCATTTGCCATCAAAGAGTTCTAGTCCCTATATCCTGGCGTTATCATCAGATCAGCACAATTTTATCATAATATTGGATTGTGACCGGAGTTACATAAGTATGCCAAGTTTCAGCTCAATCTGATACCAGAAAATGGTCGAAAAAAGGTTTTTAAATTTGAAAATGTTGGTAAAATTAAGGGTTCTAGATGAAGTAGCCCTCAGGATCGTACCCAAATAAGTTTGTAGGTCTTATGATGTTCGGCTCCGGACGCCTAGCGGAGGAAGCATATGAAAAGTCTTGACATTAATCTTATACAAATATACGTCTGACGTTATATAGGTTTACTTACTATACAATCTCAGTGCCTCAAACTTTCAAAACTGACGGCGCTCTCTGTCATTACTCTTCAGGGAAGGAACTCGATAAGATGCCCGTGCCGGTGCACAACGAGATCAGACACCTCAATCTCGCGCGTGGTGACTGCTTGTCCATGGACGGGCACGGGATACAACCCGTGTCGTGCTGGGCCCGCCTGCCATTTATCTGCTATAAGTCGCCGGTAGAAACGGAGGAGTGCGGCTCAGGTGAAATTCATTGTATAACTCAATCTACACTTACTGTCAGATACTGTTCTATTAAATCCCTTCTTTACCTAAGCCTTAGTTAGTTTCTTAATTTAAAATATATAAAATATTAGCTGGACGCGATGCAGATGTATTTCCCTGAGTTGATTAAAATTAGAACATTAATGAAAAAACCAACATACAAGAGCGGAGCCAAAGAGACCGTCACTCTTCAGTGAGTTATTCGTGTAGGACCCTCTGTGATCGCTCGTATGAACGTTTGAATTACGCCCGATGTGAAAGTAGGTACCACGGCTATAATCTATCACAAACATGGAAATTAATTTAAATCCCATTATAAAAAATTGTACTGTACGCCTAGCCTTACTCGCTCGCGGACCGCAAGTTCGAGTGACCTTTAGCTCTGTGTATTATGTTGTTGTGTCCACAGCCAAGACTTCTACAACGCCCACAACCATGCCCACAACCACGACCACGACCACAACCATGCCCACAACCACGACCACGACCAGAACCATGCCCACAACCACGACCACGACCACAACCATGCCCACAACCACGACCACGACCACAACCATGGCTCCAACAACGCCGAAGCTCCCCTCAGGTGAGTCCTCCCCGCAATACCCCGCACAAAGCGCGCTGCATGTCCGTAGCTGCGCGCGATACAGGGCTTGCGGCCCGGCGGCGCTTGTCTTAATACGTACTATCGGCCAAAGCTCCGGTATTTCCCTATTTGGTTCAAAGTTGCTTGCAGGCCGTAGCACTTATGTGTGGGTGACCCCGCCCCTTGCGAAAGTATTACGCTTGGGGACCGATGGGCGTGAGTGTGTGTAATCCCGCCCCTTAAGGCACTTATGAGTTAGAATATTCGCCACCTCATCGTCAGCGGTAGCTGATTAACAATTATAATTTTGTATTTGGTTTCGTTATGCGTTCTCGTAGGCGGGCAGTGCATGGCGCGTAAATTGCGTTTTGTAATAGTCAGTGGATACTGTGTTCTATTATGACATTGTATAGGAACCTAGCAACACATTGCTAGATTCCTCGCTATCAGTCGCCATTACTAAAAATCTTTTTAACCCTTCCAGCTAAGCTGACTTGCTTGTGATTGGGGTGGGTTCACGTAATCACGTCGGTAGTAGGTTTAAGGTGTGGGATTCGAACCCGCGACCTCTCGACTGCGATAGCGAGTCACATGCCTTAACGATGCTACTGCTGGCTACTGGGTCGTGAAGTTAAGAGATGTAATGAATTAAAATATTTGTGATCTAATGAAATGTAAATATTTATTGAATATATTATTATTAATATACTATACTTATAAAATTATTACTATTATTAATAATAATAATAATAACTGGCAACACTGAATGACGTTTGACGTGTGTCGTAAAATTCTCACAAAATATTTTATTTTATATTAATAAGATTTCGCTAATGTTCCTGTAATATTGTAATCAAATATACTCCAGCATAAATACTTCTTAAAAAATATAACTCCCATAAATACAGCAAAACCGGACAATAACCAAGAAATTCACACCGTGACATAACAAGTCAAAATGAAAATTAACAATAGGTAACACAAGGAAAATATGATTCAATTACATTGAGCCACATGATCACTAGAAGCAAAGCCAGAAACAGAACAGCACACCCTCCACCCCCGGACTCGTCGCTCCGCTCCGCCTCGCAACCACAGGATTCAACACCAGCCGTTGGTGTGTGGTAGTGTGTGCTCTTGATTCGTTATTGCCTACTTACCTAGACAATAGCGAAGACCTCGGCGATACCCACTCAATCCTGTATTGTGCAGCTGTTGCGGCATGTTGTATAGGAGGTGTAAGCTTTTAGCAGAAACCCCTACTATACGACCAAAGTGCGCCGTACCCACGTGGCAATGCAGGATTGAGCGCCGTATATACTCATCGGCAAGTTGTCCTGCTTCAGGACCGGGAACACTCGCCCGAGAGTGATGCGCTTTGTGAAATTCTTGGGGACTGACATCAGACCTCAGGATTATATGTCGCGTGTCACAGAGCGCATCGACTTCCTGAAGCAAAAAATCTATGCATGGGCAAACCGAATACGCAGGTACAATCGGCCCACTTGATGCTCGACCACCTGAAAATATTTTGCTATGAGCGGTTCACAACGGTTCGGTCACACACACAAACGCAAAAACCACTCCCACATTTTACTTTCAACCAATTAGGACAGGGCTAAGGTCCACACCTTAACCAACGGGAACATAAAATATTTTAGTTAACTTAGTTGCAATTTGCACTTCCTTGTATGATGACGCGCGCATGTTTACTGTATTTTGCTCACGACTTGTTCTGTTTACGGATTCCGATTGCCACTTCGTTGACTACTGATAGAACTCTCGTTGACTTGTGGTGTGAATTAGTGGACAGTTTCTTCTTCATCTGTTTACCTACGGTGGCTGTGTTTTACTGAACTGTTGGATGCTTTCTTGCTGACCTCAGTGAGTTTTCACAATTAACCGAAATTTAAACCGTGAGTAAAATTTTGGATCTTCATGGCCAAGGATTCAAACCTTTACCAATGTTACGGTAAGTCAAATTCAAATTACTCGTATATTTTATTACAATAATTATAAATTATGTTTAACAATAGAATTGGCTATTGGTTAAAAAGTAATTGGGGGAGACCAAATAATAATATAATCAATATTTCCGAAGACGATGGTTAATTTCATAGCTAAGGTTTGTTTCGTTGTTATAATATAATAATATTCTCAATGATGATGGCAGACATTAGGGTTAGTTATTTCATCAATCGCAGTTTTTTATTCCTAATATTTTAAGTATATAAACTTATTATTTGAATTTTACGAAATGTATTTATTTCGTATATAATTTAAAAAAAAAACAATAACTATTAAATGGTTTTTGTTAATAGACGGTGCAATGGGTGAGAAAGATTTAAGTGCATAATTTATTAAACATTTATGTAAATATATTCAAATATAACGATGATTGTCGAAAAATCATTCTACTAATTTACTACCGAAATGATAAGAAAATAAGTAATTTTATTTTAAAAAATATATTTAAATATTTTATTATCATACTTAGGTTTAGAACTACTTATGATTATTCAACAAATAAATAATAATAAAAATGATTTATTATAAATTCATAAACCTCTTTTTCATAAATCAATGTAAAGTAAAAGTTCATTTATATTTTTTGATGTCCAATAATATTTACATTTAGTTTACTTTAAACGCGGCGTTCTGAGTCACTTGCTAATTCGTATATTTTTTAAAGGTGAACTTCTTGGAACTAGACTTTCACTCGTTCAATTAATCTGAAATATATTAACGAAACGTAGTACTAATCGGAACAAAAACTATTTTGTAGAACGAGTGGCAACATATAAAAGGCTGTCTCTACTGATATGTGAAGAGTAGGAATTTCGTGCTTTTATACACTTATATTTTTTTTCTATGATTTATACTTAAATCCACCCTTATTAAATCATAGTGTTTCATTTTTATTTTTCTCACATTAAAGATGTCATGTATAATTCTTTTTAAAATATTTATGTATAAACAAAATAAATTATGTTCAATTTTTTGAAGTATTAAAAATCCTCATTCTTACTTTTGACAAAATAAATTGTTTTCTTCCCACGTTTTAGTAAATTTTAGGCATCATAAAACGTATACCTATTGTGTTGATAAAACAATAGATTTATGATCCCCATAGTAAAAGTTGTAAAACTGAGAATCCTTTAATCGATTATCGTCTTTAAATCGTTACAAAAGAACTGAAAATAGTTTGCATGCAATAAGTTTTTGCTTTCCCACGGTTCGGTAATTCCAGGTGCCATAAATATATTTGCCGAAAAAATAGGTTCATGATACCTACGCACAGTAAATGTCCTAAAACTGGAAACGCATATGCCAATTATCATCTTTAAAATCAATTGAATAGGATTGATAATAGTTTGCATGCGAATTTGTTTTCGCAAACGGTAGCTTCTCATAATAACGCATATTCTATTTTCAATCATATTTCAACTGTTTAAGAACTATTATCTAATTTTATCAGTAACAACTCGTTCATTGTCTGTTGATTTGTAAAGAAATAATATTAAGTATAATGAAATAACACATTTTTAAAAATGTGCTTGACTTACTGTTCTATTCATTCACACTTTTAATGAATAGGTATCGAAGATCTTTTATACATTTATTTTAACTTGTTATTTTTTTTCAGAGAGCTTACAGCGTGACGTTGGATAAAGCGGGATGCTGAGGAGGACTCTTTTAACGTCGGATCGCGTAACGAAAATAGTTAGCACATACGAAGTGCAGCCATTTACCAAGACGTCGACGTTCGCTAGACTATTTGACTGCGGCATGCAGGCTATAAGAAATGTGTGCATTATTCCGCTACAAAAATTAGGCCAGGACCTAGAAGAAGCAGGAGTGCGTTTCGCTCGAGAGTACAGAGGTTATGATTTATCACACGCTAAATTTTCAGACGATTTTTTAAAAATAAATACTAGATACAAGCCCAGAAATGTGAATCTGGAAGTGTGAATGTGAGGACGAGTTATTGATAATATATAGGGGTAGATGAGTGCTGATGTTCCAGGAGAGTTAATATTTATTGACGGAAGAGCCAATAGATTGTATTGAAATTAAATGTTTGTAATTATTTTAAAATGTATTCTAAATTTAACTTATTGGTTATTTTAATGTAATAAATATAAGCTAGCATCTGAGATAATACATTGATTCATACATTGTTACTTAATTTTAAAAAGATGACTCCCGCAGTCGTGGGTACAAGCCCTGTGTCGCGGGGTCTTAACAAACATACAAGTCACGGACACAAAGTACACCCAGACTCGGCACAACAATTTGTGGATTACACAAATTGATGTCCCGTTTGGGAATCGAACCCACGACCTCTTGCGTAGCAGTCGGATACACTCCCACCGCGCCACAGAGGCTGTAAATTTAAAAAAATTAATGAAATTTGCCTATTATCACTAACTAAGACGTTATTACTATAATATTTATTGATAAAGTAATTGGTAATTAAGCACTTTGATGACTATATAGCATGGTAAAATAATAATTTAATATTAAAAATATATCGTTATTGTTTTAGTTTGCATACCTCATCCACAATTTAAAGTATAATTAAGTATTAAATGTGTAATGGAATTGTTTGACTGATCCATAAAATTAATAAAACAATTTACTCGTTTCATTATTTCTTGCACTCATTCCAGGTAATACATTTATTTCTATTAAAATAATTACTGGTTAAAAATTAAATATAACTTGCTGAATTAAAACCATACATACTATTAATATTAAAGAGTTAAAGTTGTATGTAGAGGTTAACCCTGAAACTACTAGCCCGGTTTAAATTTTAAATTTCAAAAATCTTTATTTCGTTAAATCAATCCAATGATTATTTGAAATTAAATTTAGATAAAATACTTATAACAGAGAACTTACAAAATAATATAGGTTTTAAAACAGGTGAAGGATGTAGGTTTCTTATCACTCGAATCAAGATATACGCGAGCAAAGTCACTGGGAACAACTATATATAGCATACTAGCCGTCTGAAGCAGACGAAGAAAATGAATTAAAAAAAAAGTTATAATAAAATGAAGACCAGCAAACTCCGTCCTTAAATTATCCTCGTTTTTCAACATTTTACATTGCTGCTCTGCTCCTATTGATTGTAGCGTGATGTTATATAGCCTATAGCCTTCCTCGATAAATAGGCTATCCAACAGTAACACATTTGTTTTTTAATTTGACCCAATAGTTCCCGAGATTATCGTGTTCAAACATACAAACAAACTCTCAAAAAATATAAGTATAGATTAATCATAGAACTCATAGTTGCATCAAATTACCTCTTAAATACTTACGTGGGGCAAGCCAAAATGAAGACGTAAATAACTTAAATACATATTTGAAAAATAATTATGATCGTTTTGTAACATATTTCTTACAAAACGATCATTTCGCATTATTGAAACATATATTACTAGCTTAAGCCCGCGGCTCCGCCCGCGTGGATGTCCCAGGGACTCAAACTATCTCTATACCAAATTTCATCTAAATCGGTATAGCTGTTTGAGCGTGAAAGCGTAACAGACAGCCAGACAGACAGAGTTACTTTCGCATTTATAATATTAGTATGGATATGTATCAAAAATGCAAAATAATTTTACAAAAATTAAATTAAATAATTTCGATAATCCTACTTAACAGAATCATACTAAAACATACGCACAATATAAAACATCGAAAATAGGTTCTAGTTCATAAATTACAGGCACTAGTTTTAAAATCCTCTACTAACTCATATTTTTTGAAAAGATAGATTAAAAATCAAAACGTAATTCATAAAAATATTAAAAGCTAACAGTTTCCCGTACCGCCGTCCACAATTCCATATGTATAATAGTATTGAGGCAAAATATACTATATTCCTCTCCAAGCTTTAAACTACCTCTTTACAATTTCAACAACACAAACGAATAAATATATAAATAAACTATTTATAATATTAATGTAGATTTGTATGTATTACAATAAAATAATTCATTGCTATTTCGTGCAACTGCAAGAAGCGCGCTTACAACAAAAGTCACAATCCTTTACTAGAATGTATTTACAACTGTCTAATCGGCTCGAAATATGCACAACAACAACGCAATGCACTAAAAAAAACAAGGACCCCGCCTCCTTGCATCCTATAAGGCGCAGATGTGCCTGTGTGAGTGCGCTTACGTAGAGAGCGAACGTTTCTCGCATGCCATTATAGCCATAAGGGTGTACGACCGCCGAGTAGGCCGATTGTACAAGAAACGTGTGGACAGGTATAACGTGAACTGCATGTTCCAAAGGGACCAAAAGTGGGTGTATAGAGACTGGCAGCGAACGGATCAAGGTGTGGATGGCGGGCATCTAAAAAATGCTGAAGCGACAAGCTCGTTTTGGCGCAACATTTGGGCGGTGCCTGTCACCCACACAGAGGGGGAATGGATGCGTGACGTTGAACGAGCGTGCGAACTTATTCCAGAAATGGAAGATATCAAGATTAACAGCACAGACGTAGCCAGTGCAGTCCGTCCTTTTTCTAATTGGAAATCTCCAGGCCCAGACCGACTGCACAACTTTTGGCTGAAATGGCTACGCAGTTCGCACGCTTGTTTGGCATCGCAATTCCAGTCCGCTCTAGAATCTGCGTCGCTGCCAGCCTTTATGACTAAAGGAGTGACCCACCTGCTCTATAAGACCGGTAGTACCTCGGACCCTAGTAATTATAGATCGATAACTTGTTTGCCATCGGTCTATAAACTTCTTACATCCATTCTGAGAGCTAAAATAAATAAACATATACACACAAACTCCATCATGTGTACCTTTCAGAATGGATGTAGAAGTGGAGCCCGGGGTACTAAAGAGCTTCTCCTCATTGATATGGCTATTAGCCAGCAGGTTCGCCGCAACCGAAAGGATCTTTCGGCATGTTGGATAGATTATAAGAAGGCGTATGACTCCGTGCCACATACATGGCTTCTGAGGGTGCTAGAGTTGTATAAAGTTAATACAACTTTATGTACCTTCTTGAAGTCGTGTATGGGACAATGGAATACGGTTCTTACCTATCCAGGGTGCCGAGGGATCCAAGGATGTGGAGGCGTACCTATAAGGATTGAGCGGGGTATATTCCAGGGTGACACTCTGAGTCCCCTTTGGTTCTGCCTAGCACTGAACCCACTTAGTACCTTACTAGAGAGATCAGGGCTAGGTTGCAGGTTGCGACGTGGTGGTCAGGTTATATCCCACTTGCTGTTTATGGATGACTTGAAGCTCTTTGCCCCCACCAGCTCACAGCTAATAGCGTTACTGAATAATAATAATAATAATAATAATAAAACATTTATTTGCATGAACATGGTACAATTGTTGGTAGGTGCATATTGTTATTTCCGCATATTCTGCCGCAGTCGGCGTGCAAATGATTTAATTTATAATAAGGATTACAATGATAAAAAATGTCAAATTACAATATTAATTCAAAAGATAATAATACGAGTATCAATTTAAAAAAAGTATACAAATTTCAGGTTAATACAAAAAATAATTAAAATGTCAAGTCAATAAAAAAAAAATACAAGTGTCAATAGCAACAGGTAATACAAATGTTAAGTTATAGATATTTAATATTTTAGTTATACATAATTTCGAATTGGTTGATTTTTTAGGTATTAATTAAAACTTGTCATCTAGGTAATCTCTAATACAATAATAATTTTTGGATGTGAGTAATTCAAACAGCTTTGTTTTATATGGCACTAATGGTAAAGAGCTGATAGAGGTCGGTATTTTATTGAAGATTTTAATAGCCATACAGTAGGCATTTCTCTTAAACATTTCCAATTTAATTCGTGGTAGACGTAGTCTATCTTTGTGTCTAGTCCGGCTGTGTTTTGAGTCACCGAGTTTCTCAAACAGTTCTGGGTGTTTTTTTACAAATATACTAATTTCATATATGTATAAGGATGGGAGAGGGAGTATCTTATGCTTTAAGAAAAGTGGTTTACAGCTATCCAGGAAATTAGCTCCACACATCGCTCGGATACATTTTTTTTGTGCCTTAAAAGCTTTATCACTATCTATCGAGTTGCCCCAAATGATTAGCCCATATCTGAGGGCAGAGGATACGTAGGCATGGTAAGTTGTTTTGGCGCACTCTATATTGACTGTTTGTCTGATTCTTGTCAACACAAATACGAAGCGATCTATTCTATTGAGGATGTTTTCAATGTGAGCTTTCCAATTACAAAACTTGTCTAAAGTTATACCCAAGAATATACATTCATTTGTATCGGTTAGATGATAATTGTTGTAATGTATGTCAAGTTTAGATGTGTCTGAGTTGGATGTTTGGAATTGTATAATTTTTGTTTTGGACATATTTATTTTTAAGTTGTTTTGTTCCAGCCAGGTTGTAGTATCGTCTAGAGCCTTATTGATTTTGTCTTTCAAAGTTATTCTATTGTCACTTTTGATTATTAGTGTAGTGTCGTCAGCAAATAGTATACATTCTTTGTTTACCGCGTCGGGGAGGTCATTGATGTATAAAAGAAAAAGTAGTGGGGACAATATCCCCCCTTGGGGGGTACCATAGTTGTTTTGTCTATAGTTAGATCTGTATACTTTTTTATTGAATTGGTCGGCTTTTACTATTTCAACGCACTGAGAAGTACTGAAGGTAACTGAAACCTTTAGTAATTCTATTAGAATGGAGTTTGGTGTTGACAAATGTGCAGTCGTTCATATAAAGCGAGGGCGGGTAGTGGAATCTGAAGGGACTCATCTCTCGGATTCCATTCATCTAAGATCATCGAACTCTAAAATAAGTATATATAAACGTGTCCCGCGACACAGGGATTGTTCTCTACGTAATGCAAACGTTCTAAGTTAATGTCTCTTAGACACTCGCAAGGGAATCGAAACTTATATACTTTCTGTTGACCTTGAATTTGTATTTAGCAAGAAGCAAGGTCGTGTAGTTAAAGTAAATACAAAAATCCGAAAACTGTAAATCTATAAATAAACATTAAATACCTTTCTTGCGATTAAAGACTTATTTGCAGTTGGTAAACTAACCGCGCCCTATGACGATGTATAGTGAGAACATTTTTCCAACTGCAAAGTTAAGTTTGTCTCGTATCCCAATTTATTTTTTCGTTAGAGAGATAGATTCCAATGATAAACGATATGGAGACCTACTCTAATTTAATGAAAACGAAGTGTCGACCAAAAATGAGGTGGTAATATACAAAGCCAGGAACATCTATTTAATCCACTCATTTCAGAAATTGAAGAAAACGAAAATTCATATTTTAAAGAAAGAGAGTAGGCCTCCATTACTTACTTAATAATAATAATAATAAAGCCCGTTTATTTCCAATCCACAAATGTTATAACATACGTTATAAAATATATATTTATTTAATACTTACTTTTTTTTTAAATTTATTTACTATTTGAATTTTCTTTAAAACCATGGATCGAAACCCCTTCTCGGGTAAAGGCCTCCTCCAGCTTTGTCCAAACCTCTCTGTCCATAGCTTTCTTTCTCCATTCGCTTCCTGCTATCGCTTATAAATCTTCTGTCCACCTTTTTCTAGGGCGGCCTCTTTTTCTTTTTCCTCTTGGTCCTTTCCATATAGTTGTCTGTAATGCCCATCTTTTATCTGTGCATCTTACTATATGTCCTGCCCACCGCCATTCTGTTGTAGGGCGTTATATTGTAATTGTAAGGCGTCTATAACTTTAGTTTTTTGTCTAATTTTCTCGCTCCTTACTTTTTGTATTCTTCTTATTTTGAATATGCTTGTTTCCATTGATTTTTGACATGCTCCTAGTTTAGTTTTTATTTTTGTGTTATATGTCCACTTTTGGCATCCGTTTGTAAGAGTGGGTAAGACACAAGTGTCTAAGACAATTTTTTTTAGGTGAAGGGGGGAATTCCCCTTTTAAGATTTCCTTCAGGGACCAAAACTTTTCCAGCTCATGTTGATACGCCGCTCGACCTTTATTTCTTCATTTCTGCCTTCGAATGATAGTTGTTTTCCCAAGTATATGTAATTGCTCACATATTCGAGTGGCTTTCCGTTCAAGCACATGGCGTTAGCGTAGCTGTTAGTCGTTATTTTAGTTTTGTTCTCGTTCATTTTAAGGCCCACCTTTTCACTTTATTCATTCAAACTGCTTATCATTCTTTCTAATCCTTTGCTAGTTTCAGCGAATAAGACAATATCGTCCGCGAATCTGAGGTGTGTAAGTCGATCTTTGTTTACTGTAATCCCTTCCGACCGCCAGTTAAGGTTGTCAAAAATATGTAGTAGTAAGATTATGAACAGCTTGGTTGAGAGAGGGTCTCCTTGTCTCACTCCTCTGCAGATCGGTATATCAGGACCTCGCTTCTCCAGTTTGACTTGACTTACGCTACCCTCGAAAATACGTTTAGTACTCTTTCATAATTTTCGTTTATGTGGCATTTGTTCAGCGCTTTCCAAATAGCATCATGAGAGATCGTGTCAAACGCTTTGGCATAATCAATGAAAGCAATGTAAAATGGCCTGTTGAACTCCTTGTATTTCTTCATTAATTGTTGTAGTACGTGTATATGATCCGTTGTAGAGAATCCTGAGCGAAACCCTACTTGTTCCACTGGCTGGTATTTATCAATCTTAGGGCTCAGTCGGCTTTGTAGAATTGACGTGAACAATTTATACACACTTGAAAGAAGATTAATCGGGCGGTAGTTAGAGATGTCCTGAGGGTCTCTTTTCTTGTATATAAGGATTATATCAGATCTTTTCCACTTCATCGGTACCTGACCAGTGTTCAGAACCCTATTGAACAGGTGCGCAAATGTGGGGGTTAGTAGGGTAGCGCCAGCTTTTAGTGCTTCATTTTGTATGCCGTCGGGACCAGGGCTTTTATCTACTCTGAGTTTCCTGTTGTGTTTGATGACTTCCTTCTCTTCCACTGGTGGCAAATCGTTCCTGTTTTGAGATGTTTCTATTGCTGCATCAGTTGTTTGCTTATAAAAGTCTATGGCGCAGTTTATGATATCTTTTCTAGTTTTTGTTTCATCTGATTTTGATTTTAAGTTCGGAATCCAATTTTTGTGTGTGATCAGTTTCTTATGGGCTTTTTTTGTGCTTCTGTAAATGTTCAGATTATTTTCAATGATTTTATGTCTATATTCTTTGTAGTCTTTATCAATTGCCTTTCTTGTTTTAAATAGTGTGCTTAGTTCTTCCTTCATTTCTCTGGTTTTATGTTTCGTTTTCAGAAGTATAGTTGGTCTCGTAAGAAGATTTCTAGTACACTCACTAAGTATTTTGTTATTAGTTTTTATTTCTTTACATTTCGATCTGCTTACAAGGCTACAAGGCTACAAGGCTGGTGTTGATGATGTTAGCTAGTTTATTGTAGAAAGTTTGAATGTCATCGTCTTGGTGTGTTTCCAGTTGACGTGTTTCCAGTTGACGTATATTGGTTTCAAGGTTTCTTAAATATAATGATTTATCCTCATTCGTCGTTAGTGACTTAGGTTGCACTTTGAATAATGTTCTACATTTCTTTTGTTGGTCTAGCAAGTATGTAGCTCTAATTAAGCGATGATCAGATCTGAATCCAAAGCCGTGTAATACTTCTATATTTCTAATTCTCATGGGCTAGTTTGACAATATAAAAACAATTTAATTTTTTATTTTACCACAGGGGGAGAGCCAGGTCCATTTGCGGTTCTTTCGAGCTTTGAAAAAGGAGTTCATAATT
Organism: Herminia tarsipennalis; assembly: GCA_945859575.2. Lineage (NCBI taxonomy): Eukaryota > Metazoa > Arthropoda > Insecta > Lepidoptera > Erebidae > Herminia > Herminia tarsipennalis. The sequence goes on from OX243830.2 coordinate 161,601, forward strand.
GTCAATTTATGTTCCAATGCGTATTGAATTAGTTTATCTCCTCTTTCATTTCTATTTCCGTATCCAAATTTTCCCAAGACAAAGTTTTTAATGTCTTCTGTTCTCAGTTGGCCAACTGTTGCATTAAAATCACTGATAACGAATATGTTATCTTCTACCTGACTTTGGGATATCTGCAGAGTTGCATAGAATGAGTTGATTTCTACAGTAGGTGCATGTGTTAGATTTTACATAGGGGTCGTAGCGATTTGTAATAAAATACTAAAGCTTTTATTGTTGAACTACGTAGAAGTCCTACGACTCCTTCTTGTAGAAGTCCTACGACTCATCGTAGTAGTACTACGACTCATTGTAGACCACTACGACTCATCGTAGAACTACACTTACTACTGTGTCAGGATATTTGAATTATATACCCAATCAGTTGCAATCTAACCTTATCAATCAGTATAGTATCAATAGGGAATAGAATAAATAAGGGAGGTAAATAATACAAAGGAATAAATGACAAGTATCATATATTTTCAACCTTGTTTGGTCTAGTTGTATCAAAGGTTTCATAATAGCCAGTCTCCTAATAAACATTTGCCGTACTACATTTCATACATCCTAAATACAATATACCACAGATACTTCCTAACATAACCAATTCACAACATTATTGCAATGTACGACCATATCGCTGTAGAACAGCTGATAAGTATCACACCAGGCAATATTCATCAAATCATATCACATTGCAATATATTGTTATTAGTCAATATCTATACATAATATATATAATATACAACCCGCTCGCCAAGCGTGGCGATTATGGCAATTACCCCCAGGATCTACATACTAGTAGGTTCTACTGGGGAGACCCGTGCCCAGCAGTGGGCCATCATATGGGTTGATATGTATGTATACATAATACACAATAATAGGATATCAGCACAAAAGAACCAGCAATAAGTATAATCTGAATCGGATCGTACCTGTATCCACAAATGTTGCAATCAGACTGAGCCTCGATCACAATCTGTCAGTCCTTTTATAGAACAAATACACTGAATATTAAAGAACATGTGGGTACTTCGCAAATATTCCTAATTATTATACTTTAACCCATAAAATAATTTATTACACAGAATTATGTTATTTAAATAAAGGAATAATAATAAAACTATTACACAGATAAAACACACTACCTTTCAATAAAAGAAGTGAAATATCACAACAACAATATTTGACGTTTCAAGCAGTACCTACATTTGTGACCAGTGGATATTTATTGTTTTAATTCATTTATAATACTGTGTGGTGCTTTTATAATGTGTTATAATCATCTTAAGTAATTTACATGTTAATTACAACATAAACTGTAAGTACTTGTACTTTGTCATAACCATTTCCGTGATACAAATTATTGTTCAGGTTACTAAAAATACAATTGACATAAAGACATGGCTACTTGCATATCCATGGCTATTGTTATAATATAAACAACCTGTAGCTACTTCTATAATGTCAATTTACTCTGCCATAACGTATTCTGTTATTCTAATGTACAAATACTGTCGCATATTCTACAGTTAACAACATTACAGTGGTATTTAGGATTCCTTATTAAAGTGGTCATTATGTCTACGATTTATTGACAGGCTAAACAAATTCATCAAACATATTCATCCCTTAGTACACAGGTATAATATTTACCTGAATTTATTTATTTATTTATTTATTTATTTGTCATTTGATCTTACAAGCTAACAGATGTGACATCCAAAACGCTTACAAGATTAATATAAACAATCGAACACACATGCTTGTCCCATTGTACAGTAGATTACAATAAAATAGCATAATGTCAAGGCCTATAGATACTAATAACAATAAATTACAATGATGAATTACTAGTAATATGAAGAAAAAATATCAGGTTAAATCAATTTATAATAATAAATGCATAAACATCTTATTAACGAAAATAATAATATGTCAGTTTAATAGTATCAAAATAAAATTATTAAGTAGGTATGCTTATAATATGTCATTTAAAATTGTGTGAAATTTATTATACAAATGTACTAATCCATCGGCAAATAAATCTAGTTCGTGGTGTTGAGCAAGTATGTCCCCGATAGTGCGGAGTGTGCGGTTGGTGGGCGCGCGTCGGCCGCGTTCGGTGCGCGCGGCGGGCGGTTGCAGCAAGCGCGGGCGGCGGCGCGGCGCTACCTGTCCTTCCGAGTCCGCTGATATGTTCGTGGGGACCAAAATACGAACTCGCTCTAAAATTTGGGGACTATCAACTCTATTATGAATTATCGACAGATATAGCGCGACTTGAGACATAGACCTTCTCAATTCCAATGTTTCCATGTCCACCATACCAGAGACGAATAAAGATGGGTATAGATAGGGATAGTATCCGTATTGTTTCTTGTACATCCATCGAGCAAATTTTCGTTGTATTTTTTCAATCATTAGGACATATTTTTCCTCATAAGGATTCCAAACAACAGCTCCATACTCCAGTTTACTGCGCACATAAGCACTGTATAATACTTTTGCAACCCCTATGTTTTCGAACTGTGATGCAGTCCTCATAACAAACCCCAAAATTTTGTGTGCTGATTTGCAGATTTTGGTAATGTGCGTGTGAAAGTCTAATTTGCAATCTAATACTAATCCTAAGTCTCTAATCTCGTAAACTCTATCCAAAGGAGCGTCCGTCAAATTATAATTATTAATCAAGGGTTGTAATTTTCGTGAGAACGTTATTATTTTACATTTCAGATTATTAAATGGAAGGTGGTTGTCTTGACTCCATATGGACACCGCATCAATATCTCTCTGTAATGCCACCGCGTCAGCCTCGGTTTCAATACCCAGACTTAGCTTTAGATCGTCCGCAAAGAGGAGACACTTGGAGGTCAAAACGACTTCCGGTAAATCGTTAATGAATATCACGAACAGTAAAGGTCCCATCGTACTGCCCTGGCTTACTCCTGACCTTGTAAAGTAGTCTTCAGAATCATATCCATTTAACCTCACATATTGCCGACGATTATTAAGGTAGCAGGAAAAAAAATTGAGGAGCTTTGGCGTGAATCCAGTAATCGCTAATTTTTCCAACAGTATATCGTTATCCACCAAATCGAAGGCTTTTTTGAAGTCAAAGTAAGCCGCATCGACCTGCTTGCGCCTATCCATTTGCGAGCAGATATAGTCCACATGCGCCACCAAGTTGGTGGTGGTGGAACGAGCGCTGCGAAACCCATGCTGGCTGTTATGTAGTTGGTGACAGATTTGACTGCTAATGCGATCACTTATAATTGCCTCAAAGATCTTAGCAAAAACGGATAGGACTGCAATAGGTCTGAAAGAGGAAACATTAGTGTCTCCTTCTCCTTTAGGAACGGGGGTGACTCTGGATAATTTCCATCTTTCAGGATATGCTGACTGAGTTAAAGAAAGATTGTAAAGGTACAGTAGAGGCGCTCTAAGGGCTGGTATACAGTCCTTAGCTAGGAATACAGGAATGCCGTCAGGTCCCCCAGCTGATCGCGGCTTGAGACGCCTCACTGCCTTTCTCAGATCGATCTCATCAACTGCTACGATAGAAACGGACCCTGCATCTCTAAAATTATGTGCAGATTTAGCAGCCGCATCCGGGTTCAACTTAGGCTTATCTGCATGGAATACAGATGCAAAATACCTGGCAAAGGCGTCGGCTGCTGATTGATCCTTCACTTCAGTTTGTTCATATATATATGTGTCCATATACCTTCTACGTTTTCTCTTCTCTTTCACATATTTCCAGAATTGCACCGGGTCGTCAATGATATTTTTCTGAAGTACTGCCATATATCTCCGATATTCATAGTCAATCATTTTTTTCACTCTATCTCTATAATAGATAAACATTGCCTTGTTGAATTCTTTACCCTCTTTCTTAAATCTCTTGTGATGGAAGTGCTTATTTTGTATATTTTTTATTATTTCTACGTTGTACCATTTAGGATATACGTATCGCCGACTATACGCCGTTTGTTTTTTACATGGCACAAACAGACTTATGCTCTCATACAACTTATTGTAGAACAACTGAACAGCACTGTTGACATCAGTTATTTTAAACACGTCGGACCACTCCATTTCAATCAGTGTCTTATATAAACCTTGAAAATCCGCCTTGCGCCAGTTCCAGTCTGGATTAGTTTCCGAGCGGGGTGTTTGACGTGGAGATGACGCCATCGATAATATTGCAGAGCATGGAAGCGTTACGGTTATATCGAGCATAGGATGGCACTGGTCAATATTAACCAAAGGATCTTCACCAAGGGATACTATTATCTGGTCGGGTTCAAAGTTGCTCAGCACGAGATCTAACATACCATCGCGATTATTTAAAACAGTGTTATATTGCTTTAGCGAGCAAAAGTCACAAAAAAAATTAAAATTAATTTTTACATTAACACTGCAGGAATTCAAATTAAAGTCACCTAGGATTAGAACATTTGTGTCAGGGTAGGTACAAATCACAGTTTCTATACATGTCAGTACATTTAAATATTGGTCATCCTTATAGCTAGGAGGTAAGTATACGACACCACATAGAAATTTTACATTTTTATATGTCACAATAGCGAATACTAATTCTTTGTCATCAGTCATACCAACAATGTCCGTAACTATTTTTACAGTATAATGATCACGAAACGCGAGCATAACTCCTCCCCATCCACAGTCAGCTGGTCTATCCTTACGTACCACTTGATAGCCCAGGGGGAAAAGCTCACCGTCTGACACGGAGCTTGTAAGAAAAGTCTCTGTTATTGCTATTATATCATAATCACTTTGCGTAACATTATTAAGGAAGGTATTAGTCTTCGTCCTGAGACCACGAACATTTTGATAACATATTTTCACCTCATGGAGCCGAGGCCGACACTTGGTAGTTTTTATCTTTAGCCCGAAAGTTTTGCCGCCATGGCTTAACACATATGTCTTTTGCCCAGTTATCGGGTGACATTATATTTTCGGCATACTTTAATGGAACTCCAAGCTTAAACGACGCGTAGTGCCCACGAGATTTCAGCTTTTCAACCGTGCATTCGTCATTGCCACATATTGAGTTAAGATGTTCACATACTTGCTGAACAGTGGTGCCTTCCCGCACGTAATATAGATGCAAGTATCTTCGCCTCTCAGCCGTATGCAACGTCGTAGAGCCAGGCGCAGCGGTACCTCTAAGTACCCCGGGGGGTGGAGATCGGGACCGTTTGCGCCCTACTACTTCCCAGTTCCCTTTACCAGTGCCTTCACCGTCATGTCTATTCGAGGTGGAGCCCGATGCGGATGATTCTGTCTGTGTGACCCTGTGAGCACTGATGACAGGAGTCACAGATGAGTTTTCAGAATTTGGTTGAGGTTTCCGTTTATTTTTTTTATTTGTAGGTGATTTGTTTTTAGGAGAAGGGCATGTTAGGATACTGCTAGATGTCGAGTTTCTGGATATTGGCGTTGCTTCGCACGCATTATTGTTACTTGCCTTATATTGTTCTTCTAATTGTAATACCTTATTTGTTATCAAATTAATCTTATCCATAAATTCAGTTTTAAATGTCAAAAATTGTTCAGTCAGTAATTTATTAATTTTACTGACCAGTTGGACTTCAAAATCAACTTGTAGGTGCTTCAATTCGCGGACTATAGAATCCTTCAAGTTTTTGAGTGAAACATTTTCGCCTGCGTTTTCATTAACGGATTGCGCGCAGCGCGGTTTAGTCCGCATAGTCACGTAATCAGGAGTCTGCATAGATATGTCGAGATCTTGAGTAAAGTGTTGACGAATTGGAGTCAGTGAATTATCTGGTTTTGGTTGTCTACTACGACATTCCACACAGATCCAAGACTTCTTAAATTCCACCGACAAAGTGTTAAATACATCTGTAGAAAAATTTGCACACATAATATCAAAAATCTGCTTACATTTTGCGCATTTCATATACGGGCCGTCTTCGCTTACTTCACCACGGCATCCCGCGCACGGAGTTTTTCTAGGTGTCATCTTTGTGCGGTCCGCAGTAGGTAGATATTGCAATGCCGCACACAACGTTAACCGGTACCGAGTGCAGTAGCGATGACTCACTGCAGCGAGCGTCGCGCGGGTTGTCGTAGGTCAGGGTTTATGACGGTTAAACAAAAACTTTTAAAATGTTTTTGCTTAAATCTCTGGTGTTACTTGTTAGATTTTAATTTTGATTTCACCACTAGAATTGTTACTAAACCAGCTTTGTGAATCACATACACACGACTTTAGAGAACAACTTTAAACGCCAATTATTTCAATTTATTTACGGAGCAAACTTGCACAGATGTTTCCTCAACAGCGGTCACAGGCCAGATGATTTATTACGATTGAAATTTATCTATGTAAATAGCCATTAATATATCCCTTATCTATCACATGCATATACTTGTATTATTGAAAGCAGTTGGTTGTTGTATTTCATTTTTAATAGAGCGACCCGATCTGAAAAAGCTGAAAAACTAACAATGTTATATTTGCGTTTTTTGTTTATTAAGAATCCAACTCCATACAGGCCGAGTGTTTCACCTTTGTAACAGAATACATACTTTTCATTTTATTCAATGACATAGCCCATTTTTCTAACTTCTGCCAAGCCGAGTGTATCGATTTTAATTTTTTGTAACATATATGTTAGTTTTATGAATCTTTATGTTGTTGCTAGTGATCTTACGTTTTTGTTGTTTTAATTGTTCCAACTTTGAGAGTTTGACGGGGTTGTTTTATTATTCCAATTCTATTTTTAGTTGTAGTTTTAGTGCTTGCTGGAGGGTTATGGTTGTTTTCCCCCACGGGGACCAGCCGGCTTAGGGGAGAGTGATTCGTTTCGGTTCCTTGTTCATTTTTTTATTTTGTTGTAGCTTCCAATCGCCGCTATCTAATTGCTATTGCTTCGTTATTGTTAAGATTGTTGAAAGCGAGTTAGAACGTCCTCTCAACTTATCAAATGCATTTATTCTAGATTGTAGACAAACTTATTAGTTATATTTCGGGACTTAATCGCGTGAATTATTTAAAGGTACGAACCGATCGGTGCAATTCGATCGAAACGTCGGTTAAATAAAAGGTTCGTAACTTTAAATAATTCACGCGATTAAGTCCCGAAATATAACTAATATGTATAAAAATCGCGAAAGTTTAAAAACAATAATTGTAGACAAACTTGTAGTCTGTTGTTTCCTCGGTTGAAATTCGACTTGCGGTGAGGTTGATATCTCTCTCTCTTTCTTTTATCTATGGCCCTTAAATTTTCCTTTACAATAAAATTATCATATTTTATGTACGCCAAGTTTCCTTTTTGCCTTTCTTCCATTAGTTTCGGTTGCAATGACTTCCTTATTTTGAAGATTGCTTTTGAGTAGTCTTCTGTTATGTATATATCTTTTAATTTCTTTTTGTTTCTCATAATTTTGGCCTTTTTTCATCCACTAGCCAATGCAAGGAGCATAGGTCTCGGCTTCTCATTTTGTTTTCTTGTTCCAATACGGTCGATTTTATTCATTTCAAAATTTTCTATGATAATTCCTAGTTCATCCAGAAAACACTTTTTAATGCGCTTTATTAAATCCAGTGTCGACTGCTCTTTTCCGCTAAACCATGAATTATTATATTATTACTTTTCTTATCTCTCCCTAAAAGTTCCACCATCTTTTCCAGCTTTACGTTTGAATATTTGGTTTTCTTCTAGGAGAGGTTTTAATTTTTCTTCCATTTTATCAAGTATTGTATTAGTAAGTTCCATTGTTTGGTTTTGCATTTCAATCTTCATCTTGTCAAATAATAGTTGAAATTGTTCGTCCATGTTTTACGTGTAATGGTATAATTGTTTTTTTTTTTGTTACTGACAACAGTCAGGTGGCGCTGACTATGGTTTTGACAGCAAAGTGCCAGATGTCTAAAGTGACGGCTTAGTATTTAGTTTATGGGTACAATCTATGAATCTAACAGTTACAACACAACACACGAATCTGAAGATTCTGAAGAAAAGCAAAGAGCATGTGACAAAACAGCTGACACTTGACTTTGGAAGAATTAGCCAACACATTGGCTACATTGCCAAAAGAAGAAGAAGAAGAAGAAGAACAGACAAACAAAAACAATATGAGATTTATAATATTAATATTATTAAGGGGTCGTCCATTAAACACGTGAGGCTCAAAGTGGGAGGTGGCTTCGGAAAATATCACGCAACCCCACCAGAGGGGAGAGACTACCGGCGTTAATCAATTGCACCCCCCACCTTCATGCGAGTGACTCACACTTGACACCGGTCAAGTTGGACCAATTGCACCCCTCCGTCGTTAAAGATGAAAATTGTTTGTATTGAAAAAAAAACACGTGATCTTGAGTATGGGGAGGGGTAGTCTAAAACCTCAACAAGTACCAGCAAGGGGGTCGGGGTCAAAGAGTGCCTAAATAAAAGAGCCAAGTAGTATGGATAATATGTTATCTCGATTTGACAGTATAAACTTGATAAAATGTTGTGTTGCACGCGAGTGGAGCCGCGCACTAACGCTAGTGTCAATTACACAGGCTACAAGTACTACAACGAGACGGGGAGCGCCTACAAGTTCTATAAGCCGGGGAAGTCGTGGGACGTCGCTAACGAAAGGTGCGTCAACGAGAGCGCACACCTGGTCGTGGTGAACGACGCGGCGGAGGCGGACGTCGTCTGGCGGATTTTGAAGGACGCTAATAGAGAAAAAACAGGCACATGGATCGGGATGCGAGGCAGTCTAGTAGGAGGAACGATGAACTGGGCCACTGTTAACGGTAAGTGGTTGGTTTTATAACTGACATTATATGTAGCATGGAGAATAGTATATACCTAGTTACCGAGCCTGTTGCTATAAATATAACGGGTAAAGACCCCGGCGCTGAGTCAGAGGTCGTGGCTTCGATTCCCACCCAGGATAAATCCGGTAAGGTTTATCCTGGGTGTGATGAGCACGATTCTTCATTATGTGACTGATTGTAGTTTATGTATAAACATGTAAGTATGTTTGTTAGTTGTCTGATTGTTATAGTACCGGCTTTACTTAATTTGGGATCAGACGACCCTGTGTGAGTTCTTTATAACGGCACTAGTGGTCCCTGCAGAGAATATCCTTACACAGATCTCACTACATTAAACTGAATATTCACAAAACATCGTCATAGGTCCAGCCGTTTAACAGGTACCCAATAACAAAATAATTATAAATAATGCAAGAATAATCATAAAGTTAATAGCAAAAGGTACCTATTTATCAAAATCAGTCAAACCGATTTGCTACCAAAGCTTGACCCCTGTATTGTGTGGGGCCACGTAGAATGTAGAGGTCTTTATGTAATGGTTATTTATTGAAATTAGTCATGTAAGTTAGTGATTTGGTTCTTGTGTTCCGACGTTCACCTAATAAAAATACCGACTATAATATTGGTACAATTTTTCTTCATTTTTTTTATCAATTTTTAATCAATTTTTTCTTCGTTTTTCTTTTCTGCTTAACGGCAATCTGTTCGATAACAATAAGCCATTTCTCTGTTTGGATTTTCCAGTCTAGTGTCAGTCATATATTTTTTTTTAAGGAGACTCATTGGTCGGGCCATCCTTTTAATGTGCTCTTCCCTAATTGAATCGGGTACTCAAGCAGGGAATGTCACTACGCTTCAACCGCGTATGATGAAGGCCTCCATCACCACTCAATGCCAATGCAAGTTCATTTTCATGCTGTGATAGTCTGTTTTGGTATATAGCGCTGCAGTGACTTATTTCCTGCTTAATTGTTCTTATATTAATGTCTAAATACATGTACCTATTGCTTATACATTTTGGAATGTTAAACATGGTCCTTAGTGCTTTATTCTGAAATCGTTCGAGTATTTCGATGTTACTATTGCTAGCAGATCCCCAAAGCTGGATCCCGTAAGTCCAGATTGGCTTTAATATCACTTTGTAAACAAGCAACTTGTTATTGTTGCTGAGCTGGGAGTGACGTCCCGTTAGTCAGTACAGGTCACGAAGTTTGCTGTCGAGTTGCTTGCGTTTGGTCCAGATGTGTTTTTGCCATGTCAGTCGTCTGTCTAGGTGCATTCCCAGGTACCTTGCATGGTCTTGTTGGGGAATCTGCTGGTTATACAACTTTACGGGTGGACAAGTATATTTTTTGAGTGTGAAAGTAACATGAGTCGATTTGTTTTGGTTAGCTTTTATTCTCCACAGCTTGAGCCATTCTTCGATTTCATTAAGATGGACCTGTAATTGTCTTGAGGCAGTTTCAGGACAGCGGCTTTCCGATAACAATGCGGTGTCATCAGCATAGGTTGCTGTCATTGTATTTTCGTTCGTTGGAAGATCCGCCGTATATATGAGGTAAAGTACTGGGCCAAGTATACTGCCTTGAGGGACACCTGAGTTAATACTATACAGTTCTGAGCACTCATTGTTGAATTTGACCTGATAGCTTCTTTTGCTGAGGTAAGATCTGAGGATATTCAGAAAAGAGTGCGGCAGATACTTTTTAAGTTTATATATTAAGCCGTCATGCCACACTTTATCAAATGCTTGGCTTATATCTAAAAAAGCTGCAGAACAATACGTTCTGTTTTCCAGACATCTACCGATAAAATCTACGATGCGATGCACCTGCTCAACGGTACCGTGTTTTTCCCGGAATCCAAATTGATGGATTGAAATTATTTTCTTATAAGAAAATAAAATTGGTACAATTCATCAAAATCTGTTCGGCAGTTAGTGTCTCACTCTTGACGGCGGCTGATCTCAGCGATCAACTACTGATCTTCATCTCGACAGTGACGCCATCTACTAGCGCAAACTATACGTATAAACCACCCAGATAACCCCAGAAATATCTGCAAAAATACCATCAATATCAGTCAAGCCCTTTAGGAGACAAGGAATCATGAACATACCTTCCTATACATGATACTAAGTAAGCTGTTATAATAATGACACCCCCCCCCTCCCCACCCACTGGGGTACAAGCTGTGTCGTGGGGGAAATTACAAACATACAAGTCACGGACACCCAGACTCGGAACAACAATTTGTGGTTCATACTAAGTGTCTCTCATACGGGAATCAAACTCATTACCTTTTGCGCAGCAGTCATACACAACTTATTAATTATATTCCGATGTCGAACCATAGAAATCTTGATCCATCTGCATTTAGGACGTTCTAAATATTCAGAAAACTAAGTCAATACGTAGTAACAGTTTTATAATATTCCAATCCAATTGTCTTTGAATGACTGTAGAAAGTAAGGCCAGGACGGGTCACTATTCAATTTCGTCGATAGTACCAAGTGTTAACGTTGAAAGTTTTACAAACTATTGTTATTGTTTCAGGAGAACCTCTTAATCCATCAAAATCGGTTCAGTATTTTATAATTATATGGTCGGTATCTTGTATGATAGTAATTATCCATAACAAACAAAATGATGTTTACTTAATATTAGTAGGCACGAGTAGGTGTATTATAGATTCAAAAGGTTTCGATATTAATTTAACAAGTTTGTGTAAACTAACCAACTTGCAAAATTTCAGTTGACTGTTTCGGTAGCGCGGAGAGTGTACGACTATTGAGCAAGAGGTCGTGGGTTCGATTCCCACACGGGACACTACTTTGGGTGTACTTTGTGACCGTGAATCGAATGTTTGTAAAGCCGCCCGCGGCACAGAACTAGTATCCTACTCCGGGAAGTGTGTTTAAAAAAAATCAATGTCACTAGAACTGTTGTTATTGTTTCAGGAGAACCTCTCAGCGACGTGTTCCATGAGTGGGGGGACGATCGACCACTCAACGAAGCGGAGATGACATGTGTTAGCTTTAGTACACGCCTAAAGAAAATTAAAAACTATAGCTGTGACAAGAGATTCAGCTTCATATGTGAAATATCGCGGTAGACCGCGAACTATACAACGCTGTATGTTGCATCACATAACTAACTGGCATTATATATATGATTACTTGTGCTGTGGGAGATGGGCGCATTGGGATAGGGGGGGGGGGGTCCTATGTACTGTATAGGTACTACAGTGCAAGCAATATACAGGGTGACTTTGAAATCAGTCGACAAATTGATAGGGGAGTATCAGCACCGTTAGTACTTACATTATGCATTGACAAATTGCGAATTTAAATTGTAAAAAAAACATCCGATTTTATTGCTTAAAACGACGGTGACAGGTCTATTAAGGTTTAGTAAACTAAAAGAATCAGTACATTATCATTATTTCCATATGTCTAAAACTTAAACAAATAAATAAAATGAACAAAGTTTAAAAATCGTACGACGCGCTATAAAAATCATATGATCATAATTTCGTAAAAACGTAGTTCATTCAAAGGGTCATTGATCATAAACACCAAATAAAGAAAGTACAGAAGGTAACATTCAAACAACGCGCTCAATAACAACGGACACTTAAACACCGTTCACGGACACAAAATCTCGCGTCGCCTTCCGAACTACGTGGTCTAAAGTGATATTTATACCCTGTTCCATGTGAACGATGTATATGTGCGAATTACGAGCCATGCCTGCACTCTCAACTAGCAACGACCTACATACGACGGAGCTGCAGACTCGGCGCCTCGTGTCGTCCCCGATCACGCCACGCCGAGATGACATAGATTCTAGATCTTACATACCACGGAGTTGCTGACTCGGCGCCTCGTGTCGTTGCCGAACACACCACGCCGAGATGACATAGATTCTAGATCTTTTAGCATAGGGCACTTCGGTACCACCATCGTCCGAGTCTAGACATACCTTTTAAATAATTGTAATTTCTAATATCGAAATTAATTAAATCTAGTATTACTTATACTCTGGTTTCTTTTATCTCCCGGCTGGCGTACTTACCCATAATTGGCGCAGTCGGTACTTCTTCGGGACAAATTCGCGGCGCGTATATTCCTAGAAATCGGATTTGGCTTGACTTCGCATAGTCGCCACCCGCGTTCGCTCCGAAGACAAGAATCTATCAACCTACGAATCTACACCGGCCGAGGGCGTATTCGAAAATCAATACGAGAACCAGACATGCAGATTTTTTATATGTAAGTACTTTGAAAGTTTTTCTTAGTGTTGCTTCCTTGTCCCTCCTTCAAAATTTTCCACCTACGGAAAACCGGAGAGACACCTGTCTCGAACCGGCAGGAACTTAGAAATAGGGATTTAGACAAACATAGACACTTAGATTTTAGTGATTTAGAGTTAGACGTATTCTTCAGTGAACAAAAAATGTCATTCACCGTAGATGAAATTTATAAGGCTGTTAGAGCGGTGCCAGAATTTGACGGCAACCCTAACGTCTTAACTAGATTTATTGCAATATGTGAGACCTTGATAGAGGCTTACATAAAAGATGACCCAAATTTTAGGTTAACTAATATTTGCTTAATTAATAGTATTTTAAATAAAATTACTGGCCCAGCCGCCGCGACGATAAACTCGAACGGCATTCCTAGTAGTTGGGCAGAGATACGTAAATTACTCGTAAATAATTTTGCCGATCAGAGGGATGAAACTGCCCTCTATAACGATATTGCTATGTCATTCCAAGGTAACAGCACACCGCAGGAATTTTACGACAGATGCCAGAACCTTTTTAGCATGGTAATGACGTATGTTACGTTACACGATAACGTGGCTACCACCGTACAAGCTAAACGCGAGTTGTATAAAAAATTAACATTAAAATCTTATATAAGAGGTCTAAGAGAACCTTTGGGCTCTCGTATTAGATGTATGAGACCCGATTCAATAGAAAAGGCTCTGGAATTTGTCAACGACGAACAAAATGTAATTTACCTACAGCGAAGAGGTGACCCAGTAAACGATAGGCACACCGCATACAGCGCGAATTACACGCCGCAATTAAATGGTGCAAAGTTTGCAGGTGAGGTTGCATCTACTTCACTTAGAGGTAATTTACCATATTTAGGTTCAAACGGGCATACGCCCACGCATATACATATCCCCCCGCAAACCTCGCAGTGGAAACCCGCGTTCAGGTTTGACCAGAAACAAGCTCACCAGCAGGGGCACTCGCAACCGCAGCTTGCCCCAGTTTCTGGGCCTAGCCGTACCCAACAGATGTTTCGCGCACCGCCACCGAACTATAACCCGCGTAGTAAGGTATTTAAGATACCACCTAGGAATGATCAACCATTCTCCTCAGGGCATAAGCCAATGAGCGGTGTCAGTCACTTTGTACCCAAATCCCTTCCACCGACAATGACAGGACATGATTGGCAAAGATCAGGGAACCCGCCATCTAACAATTATTTTAAATCGCGACAGGTAAACTTCAACGTGACAGCTGACCCTAATGACTCATATTACTATTGTGACTACGATAACGAGCACGGGGCCGAATGCACTGCGTATGACGTTAACTATACCGACCATTATAATGACTATAATTGCAATGAAGGCCAGCAGGAGTTTACTTATGAGACCGAAAACGATGACTCAAATTTTCGCGAGGCTATCCCGAATACCGAACCAAAATAGAATTAAATTTACAATCAAAAAGGGAACTTCGTTATGTACAGATAGCTAACCCTCCATTAAAATTACTTGTCGATACTGGGGCAAATCAATCCTTTATAAGCCCCGAAGCCGTCGAGAATTATTTTTCACATATACCTTTGAACTTTGACCCCTTCGAAGTAACTAATTCTCGTATGAGTAGTATACATAATTATTCTATTACGTTACAGAACTTTCCAGAGTTTTACAAAAGCAAATTAATTAAACTATTCATCTATAGATTCCATAATGATTTCGATGGGCTATTAGGGTTGGATATCTTGAATAATTGTCAAATAGATCTTAAGCATAACCTTTTAATTACGGAAAATGCTAGTATACCCATGCTACCTTACACTTGTAGAAACTTAAACTCTCAAGAAACAATACCCGCGCGCTCTAGTAAACTAGTAAAAATACAGATGTATAACTATGACGGCGACGTATACGTAACCGAACAGATCTTGTGCAATTGCATCGTGCACGAATGTATTACAAACGTTAGCGACGAAATAGCCATATTAGAGTTAGAGAACCCAACCGACACCGATATAATTATCCCGAACGAACGCTTAAACCATCCTTTCGAAGCGTATGCATTCAATACCGAGTGCAATAGCACTGAACAAGATCCTCAACGCGTAAGCCGAGTGTTGTCGCGCTTACGTACCGGTCATTTAAACGCCGAAGAAAAAACTAATTTAGAAACTTTATGCAGTCGTTATGCAGACATATTTTATTTAGATGACGAACCTCTTAGTTTTACTAATAAAATAAAACACCGCATTAGAACTATAGACGAAATACCGATTTATACCAAAAGTTATCGTTACCCCTTTGTGCACCGGAAAGAAGTTAAGGAACAAATCGCTAAAATGCTACGTCAAGGCATCATAAGACCCTCAGACTCCGCATGGAGCTCCCCTATATGGGTAGTGCCGAAGAAAATCGACGCGACTGGGGAACAAAAATGGAGACTCGTTGTGGACTACCGAAAATTAAATGACAAAACTATTAATGACAAATATCCTATCCCTAACATTACTGACGTCCTTGACAAGCTAGGAAGGTGTCAATACTTCACGACCTTGGACCTATTTTCGGGCTTCTACCAAATACAGACACATCCAGACGATATTTCTAAAACAGCGTTCTCTGTAGAGCACGGGCACTACGAATTCTTGCGTATGCCGATGGGACTCAAAAATTCCCCATCAACGTTTCAAAGGGTGATGGACGAGGTACTCCGCGGACTCCAAAACGAGATCTGCCTGGTATATCTCGACGATATTGTCGTATTCGGGACCAGTCTTCAAGAAATGATGGTAAATCTAGAGAAAGTATTTAATAGATTGCGTGACTCCAACTTTAAAATACAGTTGGACAAGTCTGAATTTTTGAGGTTGGAAACACCATATTTAGGTCATATCATTAGTGGGGAAGGTATAAAACCTAACCCCGATAAAGTTTTAGCTATTCAAAAATATCCACTTCCAAAGACCCCCAAAGAAATTAAACAATTTCTAGGACTCATGGGATATTATCGTAAATTCATACCCGACTTTGCTCGTATTACAAAACCTATGACGAAATGCTTAAAAAAATCAAAGAAAATAGTTTTAGATTCCGACTACATCGAATGTTTTGAAAAATGTAAATCCCTACTGACTAACGACCCCATACTACAATACCCTGACTTCTCAAAAGACTTTATACTGACGACGGATGCATCAAACGTCGCAATTGGTGCAGTCCTATCTCAAGGGACTGTAGGAGCGGACAAACCTATCTGCTACGCATCTAGGACTCTAAATGATAGTGAAGTTAATTACAGTACTATAGAGAAGGAGCTTTTGGCTATAGTATGGGCAACTCAATACTTCAGGCCCTATCTTTTCGGTCGTAAGTTCAAAATAATTACCGATCATCAACCACTTCAGTGGATAATGAACGTCAAGGAACCTAATTCAAGACTGACTAGGTGGCGCCTTAAACTTAGTGAATACGACTATACAATAGTATATAAAAAAGGCAA
Organism: Herminia tarsipennalis; assembly: GCA_945859575.2. Classification (NCBI taxonomy): domain Eukaryota; kingdom Metazoa; phylum Arthropoda; class Insecta; order Lepidoptera; family Erebidae; genus Herminia; species Herminia tarsipennalis. Next base: position 178,258 of record OX243830.2, read on the forward strand.
ATCTAATACCAACGCAGACGCTCTATCACGAATTCAAATTAATAATCAGGAAACAGAGTCCTTGATAGTTCATCACACTGAAAAACCTTCATCTATATCGGACTCTACTACAGCTACCGCCCACACAAGTAATGAAAACCCCATCCTTGAGGTTCCCATAACCGAAGAACCCTTGAATAAATTTCACAAACAGATAAGTTTTACTATAGTAGGCAATATTAAAAGACGTCCAATCACTACAAGACCTTTTGACACGCATACGCACACCTCTATACAAGTGTCCGAATCGAACCTCGAGCAGGATGTAGTCAATGCAATTAAAGAACATGTCAATCCAAAAATTAGAACCGGCCTTAAAATTACACCACCACTAGGAATGTACTCTATAGTCCCTATTATACAGAATAATTTTAAAAATTCAAGCATGAACCTATCCCTTACTAAACACGAATTAGAGAATGTAAAAGAGTATTTAAGGCAGCAAGGAATTATTAGAAATTATCACGAGGGTAAAACTAATCATCGCGGCATAACCGAATGTTACCTAGCACTATCTCGCGTTTATTTTTGGCCTAAAATGAAAGAAGAGATAACTAAATATATTAATGCTTGCGCTATATGCGGACAATCGAAGTATGACCGTAACCCGATTAGGCCCCAATTGAATATCGTCCCGCCAGCAACTAAACCCTTAGAAAGAGTACACCTAGATATTTTTACGGTACAGAATGAAAAATATTTAACATTCATGGACGTTTTTTCCAAGTACGGGCAAGCTTACCACTTGAGAGATGGAACAGCCCTAAGTGTTTTACAAGCTGTAATAACTTATTGTACCCACCACGGATTGCCTCTAACTATTGTCACAGATAACGGGACAGAGTTTGCGAACCAACTCTTTGCTGAGTTCGTAAGACTTCACGGAATAATACACCATAAAACGTTAGCACACTCACCAAATGATAATGGAATAATTGAAAGATATCATTCAACATTGTTAGAGCATTTGCGCATACTACAATTACAACACAAAACTGAAACTATCGCTAATCTAATTCCCTATGCGTTATTAGCATATAACAGCTCAATACATAGCTTTACAAAATGTAGGCCCCATGATATAATTCGAGGTCATTTTGACCCACGCGATCCCCTAAATATAAACGTATCAGAGCACTTCATGCAACAATATATATTAAATCACCGGGAGCGAATGAAAATAGCATATAATCTAATTAATGAATCGTCGTTAGAAAATCGTACCAGCCTAATAGAAAATTGTAATAAGTCTCGTGAACCGGAAGTAAACTATGAACTAAATCAACAAGTTTTTGTTACTAACCCCCAAGCGAGTCGGCAAAAGACCGCAGCTCGTTATACGGAGGATATCGTACTAGCCAACCTACCAATACACATCTATACATCAAAAAAGAAAGGTCCCATTGCCAAAAATCGTCTGAAGCGTGTTCCTAAATCATCAAAATTGTTACAGATTACTGCTAACAACGACCGCCCACCTGACAATGACGCTCGAGATAAGACTTGATTACTTGGGTGACGGCCCCGGGTTGCTTCCCTTTGACCTTGGTCCAACTAAATTTATAACCCATTACCATCCATTTTTACATTACCTAAACCTGACTGACATCGAAAGTAGACTTAGTGCAGTAGAATCGCAACTAAACTTATTTGAGTCTAAACTGGATAGCGAAAAATTTCCATTGTATGAAGCTCAAATTAATTATATTTCTAATAAATTGGTAAAGATTCACGAGCAGATAGACAGTCTGGAATCACATCGCACCAAAAGAAGTCTCTTCGATGGCTTGGGTACAGTAATAAAAGAAATCACTGGAAATTTGGACTACAAAGACGCTCAAAAATATAATTCCGCCATTAAAATATTAGAAAATAATGAAAATACACTTTCTTCCGAACTAAAACAACATATAAGTCTCAATAAGGAATGGATGACACAAAACGATGTACTACTGTCGCAAATAACCGATAACCAACAAAAAATCAATAGTACTTTGGAGTCTGTCATCCACAGTAAAACTTATGACCAAAACTTATTAAAGTTTGTTAGGTTTAATCAACTTTTAACTATAATAAGCGAAAATGTGCAAGATTTAACGTCAGCATTAGTTAGAATAGAGGATAGTTTAGCTTTTATCCGTGCTTCCAGCACACATCATAGTATGATTAAATATGATATTTTAAAAGGTATGGTCAACCAATTAAAATCTTTATATAATGAAGAGCAGGTACTAAATATAGATTTAAGGGAATACTATAGAATTATAAAGCCAAGTTACTTCTACGCAGATAACAGAATAGTTTTTGTCTTTAAAGTCCCGGTCATTTCTCCTGGCACATCCAAATTGTATAAATTAGCAATCGTCCCTAATAAGTATTCTCAAAGTCCTATTCCACCATATCCTTATATAGCAACCGATGGGAAAGCATTCATGTACATAGAGGCTGAATGCCCGAAGTTCAATGAATTTCACATCTGTGAGGAAACTATCAACAATCGACCGAGAGAACAACGAGACTGCATGCAGAGCCTGATTGTGGACCAAGTCATCGACAAGACCTGTTCACCAACTAGGATAACCCTGAGCAAACAAGCCCTAGAACAACTGGACGACCAACATTATACTGTAGTGTTCCCGAAACCGGCAAAAGTAGAGCTACAATGTGACCGGCACGAGTATGTAATTCTCAATGGAAGCTATTTGGCAACTATACCAAAAACATGTCACCTTAGAACGGAGGAACTTACAATCGTCAACACGAATGACGTAGTAAAAGGACAGCCGCTCAAGATAACTGAAATACCCTACGCAACCTACGGCGACAACCAGTCTATAGCAATCCCGCACTTCAAGTTGAACACCATCAATCTGAAAAATCTGCACAGTATCGAGGATAAGATACTACTCCAGCATCCAATAGAGTTGCAACCTGTCGAGCAAACAGAAACATTGTACCATACGACCATACCTTTCTATGGAATATTAGTCGGTGCAGTCATACTCGTAACCGTCGTCGCAATCCGTCGCCATGTACTACGCACTAAGGTAGTAACAGTGCAATCACCACCCGAGAAGGTACTACGCACTAACGTAGTAACAGTGCAACCATCACCTGAAGATGCCAGATACTCTACACCAACGGCACTCAAACCAGAGAAGGATCCGGCAGCAACATTCTCGCTCAAAGTTCTCAAATAGTTGCTGTTCTAAGAGGGGAGGAATTACGAGCCATGCCTGCACTCTCAACTAGCAACGACCTACATACGACGGAGCTGCAGACTCGGCGCCTCGTGTCGTCCCCGATCACGCCACGCCGAGATGACATAGATTCTAGATCTTACATACCACGGAGTTGCTGACTCGGCGCCTCGTGTCGTTGCCGAACACACCACGCCGAGATGACATAGATTCTAGATCTTTTAGCATAGGGCACTTCGGTACCACCATCGTCCGAGTCTAGACATACCTTTTAAATAATTGTAATTTCTAATATCGAAATTAATTAAATCTAGTATTACTTATACTCTGGTTTCTTTTATCTCCCGGCTGGCGTACTTACCCATAATTTGCGCGTCGCTACGTATTGACGTTATCTTCTGTACTCTCGGTGTTTTGTGTAATACACTCCCAACGACAAACACGATCGGGGATTCCGCCGGCCGGCACGTGTAACGCGGGTGGTGCCGCTGGATGGAACAATGGAACATACCAATAATAATAATAATAATAATAAAACATTTATTTGCATGAACATGGTACAATTGTTGGTAGGTGCATATTGTTATTTCCGCATATTCTGCCGCAGTCGGCGTGCAAATGATTTAATTTATAATAAGGATTACAATGATAAAAAATGTCAAATTACAATATTAATTCAAAAGATAATAATACGAGTATCAATTTAAAAAAAGTATACAAATTTCAGGTTAATACAAAAAATAATTAAAATGTCAAGTCAATAAAAAAAAAAATACAAGTGTCAATAGCAACAGGTAATACAAATGTTAAGTTATAGATATTTAATATTTTAGTTATACATAATTTCGAATTGGTTGATTTTTTAGGTATTAATTAAAACTTGTCATCTAGGTAATCTCTAATACAATAATAATTTTTGGATGTGAGTAATTCAAACAGCTTTGTTTTATATGGCACTAATGGTAAAGAGCTGATAGAGGTCGGTATTTTATTGAAGATTTTAATAGCCATACAGTGGTTTACTAATGTTTGTCATAATTTAAAATGCCATAATTTCACATGCCATACCGGTATTTGCCATAATTTCATTAGAAATAACGCTTCAGTTGCCATAATCGTGAAATGACATAAAATGACTTTCACTAATTCCATTGGTCATAATCGATCAAGTGTCATAATAATTTAAATCCATAAATGTATTTGCTATAATTTTCGTTTTCAATAATACCATTTTCCATAACTTTTATTTACCATAATATAAATAAAGATAATATGACAGTGAAGAAGAGTTTTTGAGAGCTTTGGCCTCCAACTTAAATTTAAAATAATGTTACTTTCAGATTTTTTTTTTTATTACTTATCTATACTTGAATTATGTTGATTAATAAATGATTATACGACACAGATTTTTTATTTACAATTAAACCTGAAACTAAACCTCATATGGCGCCTACTTACTAAACTCGACGGAGCCCCGCTTCGCGGGGCTCCTACTTTTGGGTGGTTTAAAAAAAAAAACCTAACACGAAGACTAAGGCGGGAGCTCCGCTTCGCTTCGCTCCCGCCTTAGTCTTCTAACCTAACCTATCCGAGTCGGATTGCTCTGAGTCGGGGTGTTAAAGATAATTAATTTCGACCTAACAATATTATGTATTATTTTCATAATTATATCAAATTTTGATTATGTCAAGAGTCGATTATGAGACGTGTTACTTATGGAAACTAATTATTATGATATATGTTGCTATGGAAAGTCATTTTATGGCAAATAAAAGTTATTACTGTTGAGTTGTTAAGGCAAACGTTATTAGTATAAATGATAATAGTGCAAGTAAATATTATGATCGGGGACGATTATGGCAAACAATATTAGTGCAAATTAATTTATGGCAAACGAGAGAATACCCCATACAGTAGGCATTTCTCTTAAACATTTCCAATTTAATTCGTGGTAGACGTAGTCTATCTTTGTGTCTAGTCCGGCTGTGTTTTGAGTCACCGAGTTTCTCAAACAGTTCTGGGTGTTTATTTACAAATATACTAATTTCATATATGTATAAGGATGGGAGAGGGAGTATCTTATGCTTTAAGAAAAGTGGTTTACAGCTATCCAGGAAATTAGCTCCACACATCGCTCGGATACATTTTTTTTGTGCCTTGAAAGCTTTATCACTATCTATCGAGTTGCCCCAAATGATTAGCCCATATCTGAGGGCAGAGGATACGTAGGCATGGTAAGTTGTTTTGGCGCACTCTATATTGACTGTTTGTCTGATTCTTGTCAACACAAATACGAAGCGATCTATTCTATTGAGGATGTTTTCAATGTGAGCTTTCCAATTACAAAACTTGTCTAAAGTTATACCCAAGAATATACATTCATTTGTATCGGTTAGATGATAATTGTTGTAATGTATGTCAAGTTTAGATGTGTCTGAGTTGGATGTTTGGAATTGTATAATTTTTGTTTTGGACATATTTATTTTTAAGTTGTTTTGTTCCAGCCAGCAATATCGATACTTTTTCGAAATCACATACTTGTAAAGTAGCATTCTTGAATGTAAAGGATTGATATTTTTACAAGTGTTAATAGCTTTTTAGAAAACTTCTAGTACGTTCGCATACTCTATCCAGTATTCTAATAAAGTTTGTTAGGATTGTTGTCGAGTACATTTTAAACAAACTTCATTTATTTATAAAAAGAGGAATTGAAAACACAAATCATATTTACTAAGAACAATTAAATACATTAATACCAACAACACAGCATGCGAGTCACTTCAGTCCTCGTAAGTACAAGTACGAGTGAATAATTACAAGTATGTAACTAAAATAAGTAATGATCATTATCTACGGAAATATCGATGAATTTCATTTGCTCCCATAGTATCATCCCTAAACGGCGCGGGCGCGAGCCAATCGTTGCAAACAATTTCACCAGTCGGACGAAAGCTTAATTAGGTGACGGTCGTGTGCTGCATAAAAAAGTAATCGATTGTGTAGTTATCGAAGTTGTGTACTGTTAAGTGATAAGTTTTCGAAGATGCCTAGGGGTACGAGAAGAAACAGTGAACTTTTTGATAACCAACAAATTTTAAATGTGGTGATTTGGTCTAGCCAAACTAACAATTTAAAGGAAACGCAGCGAAGATGGCGAGAAAATTATCCACGGCAAAACCAACCGTCCTTAGAGAGGATACTAAGTGCCACTCGAAACCTTTTGGACTTCGGTAAGTAGTCTTCATGTTCCCACCCATGCCATGTAAAAGTATGAAGGAAAAACTGGTTTTACATTGTTTTGTTTCGCGGCATGATAGGTAGGTTAGGTACAGATAGTTCGTCTATTCGTTATCGTACCTAAAATAAGGCAGTGGACTGTATAAATATTATAATGGTTAACAAAGAATCGTACAACTGTTAGTCGCGGTACTTAAATATGAGGACAAATAAATTGATACAAAAATGAGGTGCGCGAGCGCGGTTTTGCGTTGAATACATGCGCTGCGGTGCGGCGGCGGGCGCGGCGACCGGGGAGTCCCGCTCCCGCACCCCGCCATCCCCTCCGCGCCGCCTGATCGCGGCGCTGTGTTGACTGAATGACTCAACACTCTGTCTGTATTCATTCATGCTCACGGAAACAAAAAACGGCGGCGCATGGAGTTACATATTAGATACTAATGTATTTTTTTTGTATTTTAAAGTATCATAGAACATTAATATTTTCTTCTAATAATATGTCCTAAAAAATCTTGGATACACGCAGGTTTACTCATTGAAGTTTATCGACTCAATTCAAATTCTTCCTGTATAGAATTCGGTCATAGCTTTGTCAGCACTGTACCGGCCTCTCCGCCATCATTCATACTGTTTAACTGTACTCACTATTAATATCAATTAATAAATAACAACTAAATTATTCAATAATGCAAAGCTATGTGAGCAACATACCATACATCTTTCTGGTATTTCAAACAAGACAAAATCAGTTATAGTGATTTATACTACGTGACGTCTGTGTTTGTTACTGAACGTACCTGCGACTAGTGAAGTGGAAACTGTACATCTACTTGGATCGAGTCCAACAACTAAATATTTCGCGGTCAGTGTGTTGCTATTCCCTTTGCGATAGCGAATCAGTGCGGCTGGCCTCCCACAAGCGGGTCTCACTAGTTGAATTGAGAAGGCGCACATATCGTAGAGAGTCTAACAAAGTACTATCTGCCGAGCCGATATTTCACACACATCATCAATCATTCAATCAATCACTATGAGCGCCATCATGGAGAATCGACAACAACTGACAAACGTCAAGAAAGATTTATTCGATCATAAGACCACGCTACCTTACATCAAATAACGTATCTAAACATTGGATTCATACTGGGCGGAGTTTTAGTTCAATCACTTGCAGTTATGTTAGTTTGAAGATCGTAACTGTGTTTAAAACATTTATCAAAAGACTATGTCGTTTTACAATCAGGCAAAAGAAACGATATCAAGATATTTGACCCCTATCGACCTTCAAATAATAGGTGTATCACCAAGCGAACCCCCCCGCCCCCAGATTCGAGTGGCTGGTGTACCGGTGTTGAGTCAAATGCACAGCCCCTCGTCATGCGAGCGACTCTTAGCAGGTTGGGTCACATGTTGCCCTCCCCAATAATTCAAGTATCTCAGGATTCCAGTTGACCAGGGACAAGAAACCAACAACACGGTTTCTGAAAGAAGCGCCAGCAAATTAAAAGAGATATTGCGCAAGCACAAGAGCAATTTCAAAGCATTGTCTCGTACAATGGCAGATGTGGACCTTGACAACCACTTAAAAAAATAGGAACTGAAAGACCTCCTGGTAGCAATACAATCCCGATGGTCCACTATCGACAGCTTACACCGGGAGATCGATAGCGAGGCGGTAGCGTAATGGTTAAGGTATCGGATTCGCAATCGTGGGGTCGCAGGTTTAAATCCACCCATTATACTACCGACGTGAACTCACTCGTAACACAAACCACTGAGCTCAGCTGGAGGGGTTAACAGCATTGCTAGTAGAGCGGCTATATAATAATTTGAAGAGGTCTATCAATACGAAGATGGGCTCCATACCACATCGCGAGAAGCAGTACACCACAAATGGACATCTCTACTTTCAGTGGGAACTACAAAAAATGGATATCATTCAAGGACCTGTTCATTGAAACCATCCACAACAGCAAGTCTATGCTCAAAAGATGCAGATTTTAAAAGGAAAACTGAAAGGAGACGCTGAGATTTTATATCAGCTCAGGAAACTACTAACCGTTCTGCGATATACTAAACCATCGGTATGGCAACGTCAAACGCATACTCAACTCGCATGTGGACGTTCTCTTATCTATACCGACAATACGCACTCCTTTCGATACAAATATCAAGAACATATTTGATACTGCCAACGAATGTGTGAATGCCTTAAAAAACTAGCACGTTGTCGTGGGAACCGCTGATAGTGCACTTTTAAGCTGAGTAACTGGAAGATCAAACAAACACAGAATATTGCCAGTCACTAGCTAAACTCAAAGAACTACCTTAAATGGCAGACAAAAACACGGCCCTGGAATCATCCCGAATTAAGAAATCTTTACAAAAATCAACAACATCGAGTTCTAATAAAAATGATTTCAAACAACCATTCATACGCAACTCAGCAGTGAAAAGTTTGAAAACCAGAACGCAAAACTGCCCACGGACTGTTTCTTTGCAAGGCGTTTTCAGAATCTAGGCCAGAAGCAAAACGCGACATGTAAATTTACTGGTCTATCACAAAGATAAACGATGTGCTTTTTTTGCGGGTAGGTGTTAAATAAGTTTACACTTTGCTGCGATTTAAAAAAATATTTTTAAATAAAATATTAAGTTTTAAGTGTATTGTGCAACTTTTCTGTACTTCATGCATTATAATTACATAGTACTCACGTTTGTACAGCCTCTTATGCAGTATTAACAACAAGTTTTGCACCACCTACCAGCATACCACTCACACCTTCAATATGTCACAAGTCAACGAAATTAGGTCCTCTCAAAAGTCACTAGAAGAGATGTTCACCCGTAGAATGAATGAGCTTGAAGCGCAACTAACTAGTGGAGTATCTTCCAGAGATACTGTTGCGAAAGTAGCCGAGGAGTTTCGCACCTTTAGGGAGCTTGTATTTGATATGCTTGGTATGCTCCGCAACCAAGTCAATGACTGCCTCAAGATTGTAGACGAGCTGGAGACACGTTCAAGACGCAAAGCACTTCTTTTCATAGGTGTCGCTGAATCAGTGAAAGAAGATTGCACTGCTGAAACACTTAACTTAGTGCAGAATAAGCTCGGTCTCAAGGATATTGGTCAGTGTGACATCAAAGTCTGCCACCGGATAGGAACAAAAAGTGGAGATCGGCCCCGACCTATACTTATCCGGTTCGCCAATACAGATCTCAGATCTGCTGTCTGGAGAGCAAAGTCCGCATTAAAAGGCTCTTCAGCGTCGGTTAGAGAATTCCTAACCAAAGCTCGACAGGCAGTCTTCAGCAGGGCTCGTCAGCATTTTGGGATGCGAGCTGTATGGACTTTGGAAGCCACTATCAACATTAAGACGCCGGACAGCAGCCGCCACAAGCTGTCTTCGATTGAGGAGCTGGAGCTTCTGATTGAGAAGCACCCTCTTAATACATCTAAGTCTGCTAAGGCTACTTCTTCGCATAAATAGCTTCATTGCGCTTATTTTGTGATATTTTGTGTAGTGTAAATAATTTGTTTACATTCTTTGCCCAGTGACTAATTCAATCGCAACTAGTTGGTACGTAAACACCTCAAATAACTACCTTATACTTTTTTATTTTTTTTTCTTTTTTTTCTCTTTTACAGATTCTATACCCACAACTTTTGAATAAATTTTCGTTAGATAAGTTTTATTTATTGTCAGTTTCCGTTTGACACATGACAGTCCATAAATCTGTCCAACTGGTTGCGTTCAGAAATGCACTACCTACTTTCATTGTTACGTTTAGTTTACTGGTTTTCTGACTTGTCCGTATTATTGTTTATTAATTTGTAAGTGTCGACTGGCGGGTGGTGCAGAAAGGTTTTGTCATAGTTTCAAGTAAGTAGTAGTTTCAAGTAGTACATAAATTTATATATATATATTCACATTCATTTATTTATTTAAAGGAATATACATATAAATTATTTTTTATATGTTTAGTTTATTATATTTATTTATTATAGAGTATATAAATATCATATTTAAATTGAATATAATTCATGTCTGATAATGAATCATTTCATTCTGCAAACGATTCAATTGCTTCTTCGATTGACGACAGTTTCAGTTCGGTTACAGATACACTTGGTGACTTTTTGCGAGTAACATTTAACGAGCAACACAATTTTTTATTTAATGTTTGCCATATCAACGCTCAGAGTATCCCTAGTCATTACAGTGATTTAGTGGAGGCGTTCGCCGATTCCAACATACATGCCATCTTAGTTTCGGAGACTTGGCTCAAACCTCACCTTCTTTCTACTTCCTACGCTCTCCCTGGCTTCATTCTTATTAGGAATGATCGGGTGGGTAAGAGAGGGGGTGGAGTGGCTATTTATCTGCGTAGTAACTTCTCTTTTAAACTATTATCTTCTCCGATTTCTAGTAACTCTACTCCTGCTGAATTTCTTTTTCTTGAGGTTTGTTTCAAAGGAGCCAAAGTCATTCTAGGTGTGGTTTATTCTCCTCCCGCAGCGGATTACTTCTCCAGTTTCGAAACGGTTCTGGAATCTATAGGGTCAGAGTATACTCACCATATCATCATGGGCGATTTTAATACCGATCTACGCTCGTGTAACTCCCTCCGTTCTCGTAGGTTACTCCAGATCGCTAAATCAACTAACTTTCACATCCTACCTTTACAAGCTACTCACCACAACGCGGATGGAATGGATACCTGGTTAGACTTAATTCTTACCACGGCTCCTTCTTTAGTTCGTCGTCACGGGCAATCTTTAGCTCCAGGTTTTTCACACCACGATTTAATATTTCTCTCCTACACACTGAAACCACCAAAACCTGGCCCTAAGATTTTGAACATACGTTGCTTTGGGCGGATTGACGAAGGAAAACTTCGGGAAGATGCGTCGAGGTTAGACTGGGAACTCGTATTCGAGGCTCCTACGGTTGATACCAAAGTCAACATTTTTAATAAACTGGTCGTGGGCCTGTACGATATTCATGCACCTATTAAAAAAATAAAAATTAAGCGCCCTCCTGCCCCCTGGATGACTAATGGCATCAGGATGGCTATGCGGCGTAGAAATCGAGCTTTCCGTAAATTTATAAAAGACCGTGACGAGGACAATTGGGCCCTGTATAAAACTGCAAGGAATCGGTGTAATCAGATGATTCGCAACGCCAAACGCCGCCATATTCTAATAAATGTAAATTCATCGTCCCCAAAGGGTATTTGGCAGTTCCTAGGTACTCTGGGAATAGGCAAACGAGGTAGTAGTGACCCTCACACGACGGTTGGTATAGATGACATCAATGATCATTTCTCCTCTCTTGTACCTATTGATAATCTAACCAAGCGTCGCACTTGTGAGTACTTAGCTGAGCTTCCCCGCCCCAACATAGACTTCTTTCACTTTTCTTCAGTAGATCCTGGCGAGATCAAAAAGATAATTCTTTCCATTAAATCTAACGCTATCGGTAACGATGGTATTAGCCGTCGCATGGTTATGTCTATTCTTGATCATCTTCTTCCTGCTTTATCACATATCATAAACTTCTCTCTCGATTCGGGGACATATCCATCTTCATGGCGGTATGCTTTTGTCATTCCTATACCGAAAATTTCAAATCCTACTCTTCCTAATCATTTTCGGCCTATCTCTATTCTACCTTTTCTATCTAAAGTGCTGGAGGCCTGTGTACATAAGCAAATGACACAGTTTGTATACCGAAACAATTTGTTAAGTCGCTATCAGTCAGGCTTCAGGCCAGGACACAGCACCACATCTGCTCTTCTCAAAGTGACTGGTGACATTAGAGCAGGCATGGATGAGACTAAAATTACTGTCTTGGTTTTGGTGGACTTTTCCAATGCCTTCAATGCCGTCAGCCATAATTTCTTACTTTCCATTCTCTCCCATCTGATGTTCTCGCCAGATTCTCTGGATTGGTTCTCTTCTTATCTTCGGGGACGCCAGCAGTCCGTGCGCGTGGGTAATTCTTCATCGAGGTGGCGTGATCTCGACGCTGGTGTTCCTCAAGGCGGTATTCTATCTCCTTTATTATTTTCTATTTTTATTGACCTCATTACTAAAGTCCTTCAGTGTGCGTTTCATCTTTACGCTGACGACTTGCAGGTGTATGCTCAGGCTGGTTTGAATGATCTGTCCGAGGCCATCACAAAGCTTAATGAGGACCTTGACGCGATCAAGACCTGGTCAGATAAGTTTGGCCTAACAGTAAATCCTTGCAAGTGTCAGGCCATCGTGATAGGGAGTCAACGAATTTTAAGCCGATTGAACACCGACACATTGCCATCAATAATATTTAACGGCTCAGTTATCCCTTTTAATGAATCGGTTAGGAATCTTGGTATTTTCATGGACACCCACCTCAACTGGCAAGCTCAGGTAACTAGTGTTAGTCAAAGGGTTACGGGTACACTGCGGGCTTTATATTGTCTAAAGAATTTTCTTCCCTCTAATACCAAGTTAATGTTTGTCCAGGCGCTGATATTTCCCTTGATTGACTATGGTGATGTATGCTATCTTGACCTGAATGCAGAACTCCTTAATAAATATGACCGCCTTCTAAATAACTGCATTAGATTCATTTTTAATCTTCGCAAGTTTGACCATGTCTCTTCTTACCGTTCCAAACTGAAATGGCTCCCTATTCGCCAGCGTCGTAGTTTGCGCGCTCTCACTACACTCTATTCAATTCTCAATTCTCCTACTGCACCCTTATACTTGACTTCTAACTTCCAGTACTTGCACTCCTCTCATAGTAGAGATCTACGATCTACCAACAATCTGCTTCTTCTATGTCCCTCTCATTCTTCTGGATTCGTTGGTACCTCTTTCCTTGTTCAGTCTGTTTCCCTCTGGAATTCGCTGCCCCCCGAAATTAGACAAGCACCTAATCGTCTTAATTTTAAATCGAAAGTACGTACTCTGTTCCTGGATGAACTAGTTGAATCACCTCTACATTTGTAACTTATATGTAATTTATGTAGGTATATTTATAGAATTTATGGTATGTAAGTATATATGTATTTATGGTATTTATTTACTGTGTATTTATGTAAGTATATTTAATTAGTTTTGTTATACTATTATTTATATATATATTTTTTAGTTTTCTTTGTCTGATTGTATGTAATATCTACAGGTTTACTGCACCTACATACTACATTTCTACATCGCCCTAAGGTAGACTGGCAGAGAATGCTTTTAGCATTAAGTCCGCCTCTGTACAATTTTGTGCATAAAGTTTTAAATAAATAAAATAAATAAATATTCCGCTTAAAATGTATGCAATGGTACCCATGACACCTTGCTACATGATGCTTTTCAGACTTTAACACCGTCTACGTCACGCGAAAAGAGCGGAATAATGTTTCCATATCGAAAAAGAAAATATTGACGAAGTTTTACTCGCAACTGCTCTCGTCCGAGTCAAGGGAGCTAACGGAGCATATCACACAATATAATATAATAACGTGTAACGCCGCAGGCATGCTGAGGTATCATACTTGGCGTCGAATCGAACCTAACAAATTGTAAGGGCGTAATCAATATTGCTGCGTCGTCAATATATTCAGAATTTGAATTTCACACGAAAGTTGTGCTAATGAATATTTATCAACAATTTGCCCAATCGGATATCCGTATCCCATTGCGTCACAGTCCTCGAACAATGCATCTTCATGGACGATTTGTTGGCGGAACAACACAGCCTCCAAGAAACAAAGCAACTTAAGACTGATTTGAATAACCTTTTGAAATTTGGAGGTTTCAATTTGTGAAAATGGTCATGGTATAACCACAATATACTGGATGACGTCACGACAACCGCAAAACAAGCATATGAATTTAGACACCAAGAATCAACTAAAACATTGGGACTGCGTTGGCATCCATTTTACGACCATTTCAAGTTTTAAAACAAAATTACATTAAAACCACTAAGAGGTCTATTATTAGACATTTCAAAAATATTTGACCCTCTAGGTTGGCTATCACTAGTTTCTATCAAATTGAAACTTATTTTGTAATGCGTTTGGTCGATGAATCTTCGATGAGACGTGAAGTCAATGAAGAGTGGCTGAAAATCAAGATTGATGTACCAAAAATTGAGCAAATTGCAGTACCCATGTGACTACAAACACACAGAAATGCTGAAATTGAATTACATGGATTCTGTGACGCATCAACTAAGGTTTACGCTTGCGTTATATATTGCAGGATTATCAGCCAAGATAATCAAGATCAACAACCACCTGTGATTATAGCAGGCAAAGCAAAAATTGTGCCTATTAACAGAACAATATCATTACTGTTAAAATTGTTATCAAAATAATATTCTTTAATATACTAACAGCGCCATCTGTTAACTACTATTTGATACTCTTGTCTATGTATAAATAAATAGAAGTGTCAGTTTGAACAACCCCACAGCGTGTTTTATTAGGTTATGGGCGTAGTCCCACATTTTCCAAATTATATAAAGTCATTTTTTTTCAATTGTGTCTTTTTTTTTTATTCTTTATTTGTTAAGGAGTTTTTGTCCACATGGCAAGTCAACTCCATCGTACCTTATCCTAATTGTAACCTACTACTAAACCTAAGCAAAAGAAAGCGAATCACTGATAAATCGCTAATGCCAAACTACTCATCTTTTGTGCAATTTCGGAGTTAGGTTGTGCCAAAATAGATAATATTAACCCCACATCTAGTCTATTTAAATTATATTGTGTCATCAATGATTCCCTCTTCCTTTCGTTCTTAACACAATCCATCAGCAAATGTTGCACATCCTCAAGTTTATTACACACGTCACAATTGGGCGATGTCACTTTTCTCATGAGGAATGCAAACTTTGCCGATGGATAGTGCCCAGATCGAAGTCTTAATGCTAGCTTAACATAGGCTCTACCTAACTTGCTATCATCAAACCAGGTCGCACGTGGAAGCTCACACTGTATGGCCTTGTACCATATCCCCTTTTCCAACGATATTCTATCAAAGTGGTTCTGCCAGGTCTTGAAACATATGTTCTTAAACTTAGAGAAATATTCCCAATGATCCGGTAAATATGTAATTTCCCTACCAACCTCAGTTGCCCACTTAGCTATGCTGTCCGCCTCCTCGTTGCCCTTTAATCCTATATGTGCTGGAACCCATTGCAAAATCAGCCTCTTACCATTATTATTAAGAGTATGTATAATTTCCAAAATATCGTAAGCTATCGATGCACCTCTGATACCAGAGGCGCTTCGAGCCACGTGTTGAAGCGCACTTTTACTGTCCGTAAAAATTACTACTTCATTAAAATTATTCCTATACGCATAGGATACTGCTTGAAGTATTGCAATAAGGTCCAGGGACATTATGGAAATATTGTAATTAATCTTAAAACCAGCTCTATATTCTAAGTTATGATGATAGAAGCCTGCGCCTGACCCCAGTACATTTTTGGACCCATCTGTGTAAATTGTACACCAGCCACTATACTTAGTAGCTAATTCGGCTTTAACTTCATTGTACAGTGCAAGCAATGTACAGAATTCGGTCATAGCTTTGTCAGCACTTTACCTGTGTCGCCCGGCCTTACATTCAGTGCAATTACATCACTCATTCATGGAAGATTGAAATGTTATTTATTGTTTGATATAATAGTGAGTACAAGTAAACATACTTGTACTCACTATTATAACAAACACTAAATAACATTTCAATCTTCCAATCAGTTCTATCATTCAATAATCTCAAGTTGTGTGGGCAACAAACCATACATCTTTATGGTCCTTCGAGCAAAACAGAATCAGATACAGTGTTATACTACGTAACTTCTGTGTCTGTTACTGAACGTGCGACCAGTGGAGTGGAAACTGTACGTCTACTTGGATCGACTGCAACAGCTGAATACTTAGCGGTAAGTGTGTTGTTATTCTTTTTGCGGTAGCGAATCGGTTTGGCTGGCCTCCCACAAGCGGGTCTCACCAGTTGAATTGAGAAGGCGCACATATCGTAGAGAGTCTAATAAAGCACTATCTGCCAAGTAGCAGTGTATCACACACATCAATCAATCAAACATCAACCAATCATTCAATCAATCACTATGAGCGCCAACATGGAGAACCTTTTTCAAAACCAAAACCAAATCATTGCAGGTATGGAACAACAACTGACAAACTTCAAGAAAGATTCATCAGATCGTAAGACGCTACCTTACATCAAAAAACGTATCCAAACATTGGATTCCTACTGGGCTGAGTTTCAGTCCAATCATTTGCAATTATGTGAGTTTGAAGATCGTGACTGTAGTTACTTTTCAGACAACATTTATCAAAAGATCATGTCGTGTTACAGTCAAGCAAGAGAAACGATATCACGATATTTGACCCCTATTGATCCTCAAATGACAGGTCTATCAACTAGCAAACAATCAGTTCAAGTATCTCAGGATCAAGCATTAGAGGATCATTCGACATTGCCAGTTGACCCGGGTCAAGGAACCAGCAAGACGGTTTCTAAAGGAAGCGCCAGCAAATTGGAAGAGATGCTGCGTAAGCAAAGGAGCAATTTCAAAGCATTATCGCTCGCACGCGCATACTGTTGTGACGTGTGTCGCGCTCGTATGACGCGACGGTGTTCGGTTATCTACCTACGTAAAATGGCAACAACTATAAAATGTAATAATTGTAACATAGTTATTGATGAGTTATTATGTTATGTGCAGAATAAGATATCGTTAGTGGACGAGGAAAGTCTTATCAGAATATGTGTAGCACATTTTGGAATTGACGAAATACAAAAATCTAAAAGTTTGTTATTTGAATCGTTAAAGGAGGATTTTCGAAAACCAGTGCGTAAAGGTCAGGGGAAAGAAAATCGTGCTCTAAGTGACATTATTAGTACGTTCAAGTCTGCTGATCCTGATCTCATGCCGATTTTTGTGGCTCGTAAGCTCGAAAATCTACCACCGATATTATTTGATCACCTTGATGTGTCTGATCTCCTAAAAAGATTAACCTTACTGCAATCGGAAATCAAGGATGTTAAGACCATGTACGCGACCCTTGAACAGATGAACGATTTAAGGAATGAGGTTTTAGTTCTAAAGGACAGAGTGGATACAAGGAGTTTCTCTGCTGTGGAGCACAATAATGTTAACACGAAACGAGGTGTAATTATGCAGAGTAGTTGCTTGGATGACAGTGATACATTGTTTGGGGACTCCACTAAGTTCAAATCATTGGACATGGGTCTTGCTTCTTCTCCTAAAATCCAAGAAAAAATTTCAATTGAAGAAAGCAAGATCGAAAATATGAAAAAAGATGAGGGTAAAGATATGTCGGCGCAACGACAGTTAACGGACGGTGCGCAGGAGACTATTTCTGTGAGTGCGAATGAGAAAGGGATAGGCGGTCTAGCGGCGACGTCACTAGCTCCAGTATTACACACCGTTAGATTAGATAACGGGTCGTTGATCGAGACGGCCACTGTAAGTGAACAGCTGATCGGCGCGCTAGACAAAGGTAAACAAACTGCATCGGTTGTTTTAAAGCACGATATGCCTAGCAAAGGAGCATCTGACCCGGACGAGAAATGGACCTTAGTTACGAAGCGCAAGTTGTCTTCGAAGTACCGAATGAAGGGTAATGTAGGAACAGCTGAGTCGGAAACTAGCAATTTTAAAGCAGCGGAACGAAATATACCTATCTTTATTTCGAACGTACATGTAGATACGAGTCAAAAAGACATAGAAGATTACATCTACTGCAGGACGCAAATAACAGTCCAACTAGAAAAAAATCGTATAAAAAAGTGCACGTCACATAACGCGTATAAGTTCTTTGTTCCACAATCGAAAGAGCATATGCTTTTGAGTGACAATTTATGGCCTAAAGGTATAATTTTCAGGCGTTTTGTGCACTTCAAAAATAAATCTGTACCTGGACAAATACGTTCCGGTGTCGGCCTTTATCAAGCAAAATAATGGATAAAAGTATTCATAAGTTAGCAAGTTTTAACTGTAAGAATGTTAAAAGATCAGTTAACGACATTCGAGCGCTGTGTTTAGACGTTGATATCATCGCGCTTCAAGAAACATGGCTATTACCGTTTGAGCTGCCAGAGCTTCATAAGATAAGTGATGACTTCGGTGCGACGGGTACTTCTGCGGTGGATACAACGAAAGGTATACGGTCTACATGGTCGGCCATACGGTGGCCTGGCGATACTTTGGAGGAAGAGTGCGTTCAGCGATGTGTCCGTAGTGGAGTGTGGAAATCCGCGGGTATGTGCTATTAAAATAAAATGTGAGCTACGGTCGATTTTAGTGATTAATGTGTACATGCCTACGGAGGCGACGACAAACTTAGTGGAGTTCACGGATTGTCTCAGTCTGGTGAGTGCGATTATTGACAATACTAGTATTGAAAATTGTTATGTACTAGGCGACTTTAACGCAAATCCTTCGGGGCTTTTCTTTACCGAACTTATAAACTTTAGTAAAGAATTTGTTTGGAGTTGTGTCGACACGGAGCTATTAGGCTTAGGTTCGGGCACCTACACGTTTGTGAGTGAAGCACACGGCTCAAGAAGTTGGCTAGACCATTGCGTGGTTACTGAGGCTGCTCGTGGCTCAGTAGTGGCAGCATATGTTCATTATGATACGCTCTGGTCTGACCATTACCCTCTAATATTGGAATGTGTGTTTGAATCTGTATGTGCAAAATATTGTAGTGTTAATGATCTTGTAAATAAAGTTGTGTGGGGAGAAAGGAGTCTGGATCAAATAGAAGACTTTACTAAGTCTTGTCAGGAGAGACTAAGACTAATTGACTTCCCACATAGCTTTAGAAACTGTTGTGATGGAACCTGTGCAGATCGAAGTCATAGTCAAATTATAGATAAGTTATATAATGAAATTGTTAGTGTTCTATGTGAGTCGGCGGTAGCGAGCCGACATCGACAGCGCACTAATCGTAAAAAAAACAAAGTCGTCGTCGGCTGGAATAGGCATGTTAGTTCTGCACATAGGGAGGCCAGACAGAAGTACTTTTTATGGGTAAATAAAGGTAGGCCTTATTCAGGTACAGCTTATAATGAGATGTGTGAGGCTAGAAAGATTTTTAAGTCAAGGCTCAAATGGTGTCAAACCAATCAAGAGCAAATAAAATTGGACATTCTGGCTTCACACCACTCATGTAATAATTTTAGTGCCTTTTGGAAGCACACAAATAAACTGAACATTCGGCCTGGCCTCCCTGTGTCTGTCAGCGGCGTCAATGACCAGGTGTGTATTGCTAATCAATTCAAAGAGCAATTTAGAGTAACTTCACCGCTGGGCCCTTCTGTGTCGATATCAAATGACTTTGAACATCGTGACCTGAGTATCAGATTTGCAGCAAAGGAAGTTAAGCAGGTTATTAGTGCAATGTCCAGAGGTAAGTCACCAGGTCACGATGGTCTAAGCATTGAACATCTTAAGTATGCAGGACCGCACCTACCTAGAGTGTTAGCATTGTTTTTTAATCTATGTGTGAGTCACTCCTATGTGCCAAATGAGATGACTAAAACGATTGTTGTTCCCATAGTTAAGAACAAAACGGGTGACATGGCGGATCAGAATAATTACAGACCCATTAGTTTGGCTACAGTGATCGCTAAGGTACTTGATAGTCTATTTCAGATACAGCTTAATAAGTACATCAAGTTGCACAATAATCAGTTCGGCTTTCGACCTGGTTTATCTACTGAGAGTGCCATACTGTCTCTGAAGTGGGCTGTCGAGTACTATGTTGAACGCAAGACTCCTGTATATGCGTGCTTTCTTGACCTCTCCAGGGCTTTTGATCTGGTTACATACGATATTTTATGGAGTAAATGCTGTAAAGCGGGAGTACCGCATGAACTTATTAACACCCTTAAATATTGGTATGGGGACCAGATCAATCAAGTGCGCTGGGCAGGCGCTCTATCAGAACCGTACCGGTTGCAATGTGGAGTGAGACAGGGGGGGATAAGTTCACCCACATTATTCAACCTATATGTGAATGAACTGATCGAGGCGCTCAGCAGAGAGCGTGTAGGATGTCATGTGGACGGTGTTTGTGTAAACAACATTAGTTACGCGGATGATATGGCTCTGCTGAGCGCTTCGGTCTGTGGTCTCAGGCGACTAGTATCTATCTGTGAAGAGTATGCTATACGTCATGGGCTAATCTACAACACTAAAAAGAGTGAAATCATGATCTTTGAGGCCGGTAGTCGGTGTCTAAAAACTGTACCGCCAGTCAAGCTGTGTAACACACCGTTAGCAAGGGTACACAAATTTAAATACCTAGGACACCTTTTGACTGCTGACCTCAAGGACAATGAGGACATAGAACGGGAACGAAGGGCGCTGGCGGTAAGAGCAAATATGTTGGCTCGCAGGTTTGTACATTGTTCTGTGCAGGTGAAAATTACTTTGTTTAGAGCATACTGCACCTCATTTTACACGTGCAGTCTGTGGGCTAACTATGTTCAAAAATCGTACAGCGCCCTTCGTGTTCAATATAATAACGCGTTCCGGGTGTTGTTGGGGCTGCCACGATACTGTAGCGCATCAGGGATGTTCGCAGACGCAAATGTAGATTGTTTCTATACCACGATACGAAAGCGATGCGCTCCCTGGTGCGTCGCGTGCGTGCCAGCCCCAATAACATTCTACGTTGTATTGCGAGTAGACTCGATTGTACTTATATGAGGCGCTGCTCGAGGCTTTCCACCTCTTTAATTAGTTTAGCATTGGTAATTCTAACATAGCATTAAGTTAAATTGTTACTAACAAAATGAGTCATTGTTACTTCAATAAAAAATTTATTATTATTATTATTATCTCGTACAATCGCAGATGTGGACCTTGAAACCCTTTCAGAAAAGTGGGAACTGAAAGACCTTCTGGTAGCAATTCAATCGCGATGGTCCATTATCGACAGCTTACACTGGGAGATCGATAGCGAGTTGTACGATGAAGATGAGGAGTATGAAAGATCATATACCAAATACGAGCGACTATATAAAAATTTGAAGAGGTCTATCAATACGAAGATGGGCTCAATAGCACATCGCGAGAGCAGTACACCACAAATGGACATCCCTACTTTCAGTGGAAATTACAACAAATGGACATCATTCAGAGACCTGTTCATTGAAACCATCCACAACTGCAAGTCTATGTCTAGTGCGCAGAAAATGCAGTTTTTAAAAGGAAAACTGAAAGGAGAGGCTGAGACAATTGTGAAGCATTTAGACATCAGCTCAGAAAACACCAACCATGCTGGGACATCCTTAACCATCGGTATAGTAATGTCAAACGCATATTTAACTCGCATGTGGACGTTTTATTATCTATACCGACAATACATACTCCATCCGATACAAATATCTAGAACATATTCGATACTGCTAACGAATGTGTCAATGCCTTGAAGAAAATTAGCACGTCGCCGTGGGAACCGCTGATAGTGCACATTTTAGCTCAGAAACTGGACGATCAAACAAACACAGAATATTGCCAGTCGCTAGCTAAACCTAAAGAACTACCTAAAATGGAAGATTTTCTAAATTTTTTAGAAAATAAATACACTGCCCTGGAATCATCCCGGATTAAGAAATCCTTTCAAAAACCAACAACATCAAGCTCTAAGAAAGATTTTGACCATTCCAACAAACAAATCAAAACATCATACAATTACAATAAAAATGATTTCAAACAACCATTCATACGCAACTCAGCAATAAAAAGTTTCACAACAAGAATGCAAAACTGCCCACTCTGCAATGACAATCACGGACTGTATCATTGCAAGGCGTTTTTAGAATCTAGGCCAGAAGCAAAACGCGACACAGTACAAAGGTTGAATCTTTGTAAAAATTGTCTGGTCGATCACAAAGACAAACGATGTTATTCTGCATCAAAATGTCGTGTATGCAATGGTACTCATAACACCTTGCTTCATGATGCTTTCCAGAGTTCAACACCGTCTACGTCACGCGAAAACAAGCCTCGGAATAATGTCTCCCATATCGCAAAAGAAAATATTGCCGAAGTTTTACTCGCTACTGCTCTCGTCCGAGTCAAGAGAGCCAACGGAGTGTGTCACACAATGAAAGCGCTCATAGATCAAGGCTCTCAAGCATCCCTTATAACAAAAAATGCGGTACAAATACTTTGTTTGCCACGACAGGCATGCAGAGGTGTCATATTTGGCGTCGGATCGAACCAAACAAATTGTAAGGGCGTAGTCAATATTGTTGCGTCATCAATTTATTCAGAATTTGAATTTCACACGGAGGTAGTAATAATGAATACTCTTATCAACAATTTACCCAATCAGACGTTCCTATAACCATCGTGGCCATATCTACAGAACATTGAGCTGGCTGATCCGGAATTCCACTTGAGTCGACCCATTGACTTATTACTGGGGGCGGACGTGTTTGCACAAATTTTAATGGACGGAATCATCAAAGAAAATGAAACCCTACCAATAGCGCAACAAACACACCTCGGTTGGATATTAAGCGGCAATGTCAAATCATACCATTGCAATGTCGTGATGAATAATATCGAGGACATACAAAGATTTTGGAACATCGAGGACATTGCAGATGAAACGTTGATATGTCTGCAGAGGATCTTCAATGCATTCAACAGTACAATACCGAAACAATTAGACAAGAGGACGGGAGATACGTCGTCAGATTGCCATTGAAGCCAGACATTAACGAAAAGTTGGGAGAATCGAGGAAGAAAGCTACGGCTCAATTTTATCAATTAGAAAAGAGATTATTGCGAAATCCGAAAATTGGCGAAAATTATAAATCTTTTATTGACGAATACATCAAACTAGGTCACATGCGCCCGTGCACTTACAGAAAACAGCAAGATTGCATACTACCGCACTTGTGTGTTTTAAGGCCTGAGTCAACAACAACCTCGCTACGTGTGGTATTTAACGCATCAGCGAAAACATCGACAGGTTACAGTCTAAATGACTTAATGTACAGTGGCCCAAATTTACAACAAGATTTATTCACTCTTATTTTGAGATGGAGACAATTTAGATACGTGATCACAGCCGACATTGAAAAAATATTTCGGCAGATTTTCTGTCATGAAAAAGACTTTTATTTGGCGTTCATCACCCAATGAACAGTTATCCGAATATGAACTAAGAACGATTACTTACGGTGTCAAAGCAGCCCCATTTCTAGCTATGATGACCTTAAGGCGATTAGCAGAAGATGAACGCTCGACGTATCCCGTTGCGTCAGCAGTCCTCGAACAATGCTTCTTTATGGATGATTTGTTGGCTCCGACAACACAGTCTCAAAGAAACTTTGACTTTTTAGACTTTGACTTGTATTTTTTAAGACTTCGACTTGATTTTTATTAAGGCATTTCTTAGTAAATAGAGCAACTCGTTCTAAGAAAGCTGTCCAGGTTTTTTTGCATAAATATTTATTAAATTAGGAGTACTATTTGAAGTATTAAAATTAATAGCCTACCCTCAGATCTATGTAAAAATATAACAAATAAAAATATAAAGAAGAAGGTAAAAATGTTTTTACTAGATTCTATAGCATAGAAAGGTTTAATTATAATTTACTAGCTGACCCGCGCAAAACAAAGCAACTCAAGTCGGATCTCATTAACCTTTTCAAGTTAGGAGGTTTCAACTTGCGAAAATGGTCATCGAACAAACACGACATACTGGGTGACGTCACGACAACCGCTGAACAAGCATATGAATTCAAACACCAAGAATCAACCAAAACATTGGGATTACGTTGGCATCCATTTGATGACCACTTCAAGTTTCAAAACAAGGTCGAAACGACATCGAAACGAGCCACTAAGAGGTCATTACTATCAGACATTTCAAAAATATTTGACCCTCTAGGTTGGCTATCACCCGTTTCTATCAAACTGAAACTTCTGTTTCAATGCGTTTGGTCGCTGAATCTTCAATGGGACGACCTAGTTCCAAATCATATCAATGAAGAGTGGCAAAAAATCAAGATTGATCTACCAAAAATTGAGCAAATTACAGTACCCAGGTGGATACAAACACACAGAAATGCCGAAATTGAATTATATGGATTCTGTGACGCATCAACTAAGGCTTACGCTTGCGTAATATATTGCAGGATTATCAGACAATACAATCAGGATCAACAACCACCTGTGATTATAGCAGGCGAAGCAAAAGTTGTGCATCTCAATAAAACAATATCGTTACCGAGATTGGAGCTGAGTGCGGCACTTCTATTATCAAAACTCACCAAAGTTGTACAAAACTGTCTATCAAGCTATCAAATCAAAGCATACGGTTGGTCAGATTCAACAGCTGTTCTAGGCTGGATTCAGGGAGATCCAAGCCGGATCCAATAGGGTCAAACAGATCGTCGAAATTGTACCAATCAGTAATTGGCACTACGTGAAATCGGCTGACAACCCAGCCGACTGTGCGAGTCGGGGATCTTCGGCAGAGGAGCTCAAACAGCATCCATTGTGGTGGCATGGACCAACATGGCTAGCATCATTCGATAGAAACAGGCGCAAAAATCTGAAAACTATTTACACTACAAATGAAGAAAGTAAGATTGCAAAACAAGCTTGTACTACTCAACAAAATGATTGCATTGCATTAAAATTATTGCAGAAATGTAGCGACTTTAATCGTGCCACACGTGTACTTGCTTGGACTTTGCGAGCTATTTCACGAAGTCAACAAAAACCAAAGTACTTAACAATTGACGAATTGAAAAAGGCTAAACACATTTTGATCAAACAAGTACAATTATCGGAATTCACAGAAGATATTATCAACCTACAAAAACAAAAACAAATCAACACAAAAAGCAAGTTGCTGAATTTGAACCCTTTCCTGGATTAAGAAGGTTTATTGAGAGTTGGCGGGAGACTTCGAAACGCAAACATCAATCAAAATATGAAAAACCCTCTTATCATACCCAACAATAGTCACCTCAGTGATTTATTAATTGATCAAGGTCATCAAATGATATATCACGGTGGAGCACGACTCACTCAAATTTTTTTACGGCAACAATATTGGATCTTGGAAGGAAATCGAGCTGTAAAGAAACGCCTTCGAAATTGTGTTAAGTGCAGGCGACACGACCCAATCAACCAAGAACAATTGATGGGAGATCTACCACAAGCACGTACCAATCCGACTCGTCCCTTTTATCACATTGGAGTCGATTTTACCGGATTTATCGACATCAAAACTAATAAAGGGCGAGGAGGCAAGACCACGAAAGGTTATATAGCGGTATTTGTGTGCATGGCCACGAAGGCAGTGCATCTTGAAATGGTATCAGATCTGACTTCTTCATCATTCCTATCTGCATTACGAAGGATGGCCTCACGTAGAGGTACACCAGGTCACATTTACAGCGACAATAGCACAAATTTATTGGGAGCAAGCAGAATTTTAGAATCAGAATATCTTGATCTTCAATCAATTTTGGACGTTGAATTTCACAACGCTATCACTGACATGAACATCTCGTGGCATTTTAACGCTCCATCTTGGCCAAGTGCTGGTGGACTTTGGGAAGCTGCCGTGAAAAGCTTAAAATACCACATCAAACGAGTAGTCGGCGACCAGAAATTTACGTATGAAGAGTACTCAACGGTGCTAACTCAATTGGAAGCCTGTTTGAATAGCAGACCTTTGTGCGCACTTACTGAAGATCCCGAAGATTTAGATTGCCTCACGCCGTCTCATTTCTTAGCAAGCGGTCCCACATTCACCTTGATCGAGACAGAAAGAGACTTACGAACAAGATGGCAACTCACCCAAAAAATCTTCGATGACATCTGGAAAATGTGGCGAGCTGAGTATCTAACCCAACTATCAACTCGCAGCAAATGGCTTTTACCACAAGCAAATTTGAAAATCGATGATATCGTTATCATCCATGACATTAACTTGCCTGCAGGGAAGTGGGCTTTAGGCAGAATCATAGAGTTACACCCTGGCAAAGATGGATATATTCGGGTGGTAACTGTACGTATAAAAAATGGTACAATCAAAAGGCCAATTTCAAGAATATCGTTGCTGCCGATTACAGAATATAATACAAGAAAGAAAGAGGCCGAAAGTCAACATCAAACAAATCATAATCGCAAACCATTAAAACAATCGTCATCAAAATTATGCAACTTTATTTATGCGCTTCTATTAGCATTCCTGATATTCGTTCCCGAGGCATGGTGCGATTACAAAATATCAAATCTTAGCGACACTCGAAGCATCTATTTCGACAAAATTGCGAACATGAGATTAGAACACGATGAATGGAAGCTCATTGTTTACTGCGATATGACTCCATATTGGCAAGGAATAGATCTACTCAACAAATATGTCAAACACCTTGATAACAGATGTGCATTGAATCATATACCACAATGTGACGTAGTCCGATTACAATTACGTCAGAGCTACAATGAACTTGAACATAACAACACCATTTTACTTGATCAGCAAAGTGACGTACGCCGATTACGTCGCGGACCTATCAATGGCATAGGCTATGTTGCCCGCGGTTTATTTGGTATCTTGGACGATGACTTTGCACAAAAGTATGAAGAAGATATTAGGCTTATCAGGAATAATTAGAAGCACCTTGCCACGCTGTGGAAAAATCAAACATCGATCGTAGAAGCAGAGCTAAATGTCATCAAAAGGGTGGAGGAGACTTTGAAAAAACAGCACCAGTACATGATTAACTGTACTTGAAAGTTAATCAAATTGGTGAGCAGCTGCAAAAAACAGATAGCAAAAGCGAGTTCACATTATCTGCTCTAATCGCAAACAATATCATGAGGAGCCTAAAAGACATTCAAGAGACGTTAGTGGATACGGTGGCTGATATATTCTACGAAAAGTTTAATTTTTACCTGCTGACACCTGCGCAACTGAGGGATGAACTGAATATTATAACAGGACAACTAGCTAGGGACTTGACCTTGCCATTAAACAATATTCAGACAGACTTAACCAAATTATATCACCTATTGAAAGTGAAAGCAAGAGCAACCAAACAAAACCTGATTTTTGAAATTAGAATACCTCTTGTCAGTAGAGAAGACTATGAGTTGTACCATCTCATAGAAATTCCTCAAAAAATTGGCGAAAACCTGGTTACCCTAAAGCCGATATCACCTCACATAGCCATAAACATACGCAAAGATTTATACATACCGATGTCGATTAACGACTTACAGACATGTGTCCCTTACGACTCAAACGATTTTATATGTACATTGAAAGCAGCCGTTTATCAGATGACGTCCGATAACAGCCTGTGTATAAAAGACAATTCATCAAACGAGTGTCGAGCAGAAAAGGTGGGCTGCACAGACAAATGGACGGAGCTAAATACACTAAACACGTATTTATATTATTGTTGCGGACAATGCCGCGTGCGTATCATATGCGACGATCAAGTTACGTCCGTACGACTCAGCAAGGTTGGCATCATTTCATTAAGTGATGGTTGCGTCATCAAAGGCTCAAAGTTCACTATTTATTCACATCGGCGGCAGACTAATACTATCAGCACCAAACTTGACATCGTAAAAGGAGACATCCCGGCGATCAACAACCTTCTTAACCTAACAATGGCACCTGTACACTCAAATGATTCGGTGGAGGCCAACGGCCGACAGAAGGATTTAGAAGCAATTCATACTTCCATCCAAAACTTGAAAGCCAACGAAGCAAGTGTTCTAGCAGACCGAGTATCATATCACGATATTCATCACTACGTCGTTATTTGCGACGATTGCTACCAGTACGTACTGGTAGCAATCGTCGCACTCAGCAGTATCATTTACATATGGCAACGCCTGCGAGTCCGTTACCAACGCGAACCTCGACATGAACCCGAACCATCAAGACTACAGGGTCCTGAGCAATCGATGCCATCGACACCCAGTGTGCATTACGTCACCAACGAAACACAACCTACGAGCACCATTCAACACCACTGCACCACAAACATTGTGGACAGGGCGTCATCACCGAACAATCGAAGAAAATATAATTCCGATTAATTTTATAATTTCATAGTCTATTGCATTATATAAAATTAGTATTAAGTTAGTTTTCATTATAATAGTTCATCATTCATCTCATTGCAGCATCCCTTCATCTCGGGCCCCGGAGCATGTACAGTGCAAGCAATGTACAGAATTCGGTTATAGCTTTGTCAGCACTTTACCTGCGTCGCCCGGCCTTACATTCAGTGCAATTACATCATTCATACTGTTTACTTGTACTCACTATTATATCAAACAATAAATAACATTTCAATCTTCCAATCAGTTCTATCATTCAATAATCTCAAGTTGTGTGGGCAACAAACCATACATTCATTTAAAATTAAATTAGGTTCATAATATTGCTTGGCTTGTTTGATGCACTCCAGATCAGTCATAATAGAGTTCTTAACTTGTATAGTTGTTACCCATACCTTTAAGTTAAACATTTTAAGCGTATCCGACCTAACCATGGACAAACCCCCAAGTTCATTGAAAGTAATTGCGAGTAAGGGTTTTTTTTATTTACCCAATAACGGGTATGACACAGCGAACACAATTCTGAAATACTATGTATACTTAAATTATTTGACCATGACATTGCTCGCAGCAGGTATTTATATGCAAGGTATTGTCTCCTTACAAACAATGGTGGTATATGTAGTTCGCTCTCCATCATGTGGATGGGAGAGCTTTTAATAAAAACTCCTATCACTCTAAGCGCTTGATTATGCAGTTTGTCTAATTTGGAAATGTGAGATTTTGCGCTGCAATCATAAATAAAGCTGCCATAATCAAGTCGACTTCTTACTAATGAAATGTAAAGTTTACGTACATGTTTAATGTGGACTCCCCTGGAACTCCCAGCTAAAACTTTTAATAGATTTAAATATTTTGAGCCTTTCCCTTTTGAGCCTTTCCCAACTACCTCATTTATGTGCTTACCCCATTTTTAGCTTCTGTCTAACCACATGCCTAAGTATTTAACACAGTCTGTTAAATTTATCGGATGTTCATATATTTTTAAGGTCGGCAATATTCTTCTATGACCTCTACTGAACACACAACAATTAGATTTATTTGGTGATAACGTTAGTCCAACCTCATCCAGTAACCCCATGAAATCATTTACCGCTTGTTGTAGATAATATTCGCATTTTTTTATTTGTTTGTCTCTGTAGTAAATGACGAAATCATCTGCATACTGTGATATGGCTACATTATTAATCCTATGGCATATATTATGTGTAACTAAATTAAATAGTAGGGGCGAAAGGGGATCCCCTTGGGCTAGACCTCTATTTGTCCATCTACACAACGAGCTTTCATTATTTATTGTAGATGTCTTTCGTCATTTGAAACATTGTTGTACGCATTTTCAATGTCCAAGAAACATGCGACTGTAGGGATGTTCTTAGAAAAGCCTATTTGGATGTAAGAAACTAGGCGTGAAATGGAATCTAAACAGGATTGTGATTTTCTAAAACCTACAGTAAATTGTGATAGTTTTTTTTTTGGTCTGCATACCACTCAAGTCAGCACACACACACAGCATTAAGTGAAAAATTTTACACTGACATGACATTAATGAAATAGGCCTAAATTTAATCTCGTGGTTAGTGTTATTATTGACTTTAGGAATAGGAACAATGTGGATATTACGCCATTGTACAGGGACAAATTTAAAAATATTATTATAGAGACTTAATAAAAATTGTTTACTGGAATCTGGCAAGTTATAGATCATTGAATATGTAATACCATCTTCACCTGGGGCTGAGTCTTTCTTTTTTATGCAAGTTTCGAGTTCTTGTCCATTAAATTCTGATTCTAACATGTCATTTCTGGATGTAAAATTCGGGACGCGATTTATAATATAGTTAATGACTGCAGTAGTTTATTCTGTTTCTCAATTGAAGGACATGGTCTTTGTTGTTTGTAACCCTTCATCCACCTCATGCAGCGCCACATTTCAGAAACTGAAATAACTTCGTCAATAGAGCCACAAAAAATTTGCCAACTAAGATATTTTGCTTTCTTTATTTGTTGAGTCATTCACTGAACACAGGCGGCGCGGACGGCACGGCGGGGTGCGGGAGCGGGACTCCCCGGTCGACGCGCCCGCCGCCGCACCGCAGCGCCGGCGACCAGTCATCTCTTAGACGATTCAACGCACAGCCGCGCTCGCGCACCTCATATTTGTAGCCATTATTTGTCCTCATATTTACGTAGCCGCGACTAACAGTTGTACTTGTTCTTTGTTTCTCAATACAATAATTATACAGTCCACTGCCATCTTTTATTAACACCTCAAGACGCCGTGACCCCGCCATTTGGTCCTTCTACCGTCAACTTCGAACCGAAAAAAAAGAGGAGTTACAAGGAGCTGTATTGCTGTTCAAGTCGTCTTCACCTGAGATCTATGCTTGTTTTGTGACATTCGGACGTCGAGGAAGTCAGCACGGTTTCATATTAGCCGTCTTTGCGAATTCATACTCATAGGCCGACACAAACCTGGATCTTCGGGACTGCGGGACAGGACATACTTTGAGGATTGCAGATAAGGATATACATCGAAGAAACGGGATAAGGAGCGATTGCAGTTTCAACGTTCATCATTACAACGCTGTTGCAACGAAAAAAAAAAACTGCAAGTTATTCTCGTCATCAGTGGGTTGCATCATAAAAACCGTGAGATCGTTCCAATTCCTTACTATTGTCACTAGTTTATATCCATTTCATATCGATCAATTCAATCATAACAATCCCATAATCATTTTTATCATTTATTTTTTTCATTTTCATACCATCAAAAAGTGCAAATCATTTTCTTAGTTTGAACTTTCATTTTGTATTTGAACATTATCATCTCTTCATTGGCTCATTAAGTAGTTAGTACTCATTATT
Organism: Herminia tarsipennalis; assembly: GCA_945859575.2. Taxonomy (NCBI): domain Eukaryota; kingdom Metazoa; phylum Arthropoda; class Insecta; order Lepidoptera; family Erebidae; genus Herminia; species Herminia tarsipennalis. Next base: position 209,780 of record OX243830.2, read on the forward strand.
TTCATTATCATATTTCATTAATGTAATTTTTATTTACAATATTTTCATTATAGTATTAGTAAAATATCAATAATATTTCGCATGTGCCTGGCATATTAAAATAGCACTGTTGCTCAGTATATTGCTATTTGCACCTACCAGGCGTTGTATTTGCTATTACTTTTTCAATAGGCGCTTAATTTTTTTTTAAATATAATTTATCTTAATTATTTTTTCACCTACGGCTACAGCTACAGTAAACTTCTTCTTCTTCTTCTATCCTTTTATCCATTGCGCTTTAATATGGCTGATGAAAGAGGCTTAATCAAAAAACGCGCTTCAGTGAAAGCCAAGCTTACACAATTTTCATCCTATATAAGTATTGTTAATACTTGTGAAAAGTTGAGTGAGGTACAGGTCGCTGAAATCGAATACCGTCTTAATACGTTCGAAAGCTTATACGAAAACTACGACACATTACAGAGCGACTTAGAAGCCTTGGTGGATGACCCCAGCGAGCAATATGCTGAACGAGAGGAGTTTGAAAAGCAGTACTACAGCTTGGTGGCTACTGCACGCCACCTGATCAGCAGAGCTCGCAGTCAGCACACAGAAGACGCAGTTTCAGGTTTGGATACTTGTACTAATCACACACATAATCATAATTCAGTACGTTTACCTAAAATTGATTTACCTAAGTTTTCTGGTAGCTATCATGATTGGCTAGAATTTAGGGACACATTTGTTTCTATCATACACAATAATGACAGCATTCACAAAATCAATAAATTACATTATCTTCGTGCTTCTTTAAAGGATAGTGCTTCCCTTGTTGTAGATAACCTTGATTTTAGGTCCGAAAATTATGATGTGGCTTGGAAGTTACTCTGTGAGAGGTATGACAATAAAAGATTGCTTGTCAACAATCATGTGCAAGCTCTCTTTAATGTGCATCCCATCAGTAAAGAGTCAAGTAAGTCTTTACGTCACATAATTGATACAACAAATAAAAATCTCAGAGCCTTATCAACTCTTGATCAACCCGTTCAATATTGGGACACACTTATAATCCATATTATGACTCTTAAATTAGATCAGGTGACGAATCGTGAGTGGGAGGAGCATAGAAACACTTTATCTGATCCTCCAACACTAAAAATTTTCATCAATTTTCTTAGTAACAGGGCTGACTTATTAGAGACACTTGAGGAGTCTAGTTTTTTAAAATCAAAGAGTGAAGGCATACAAAATAATAATAAGTCTTGTAAAAGTTTTGTGGCACACACAAATAATAATAATAAATCAAAATCCTTTTCTTGTCCTATGTGCCAACAGAATCATTTTGTCTTTTCTTGTGATAGTTTTAAAAGTCTTTCAGCACAGGCTCGTCTTAAAAAAGCTCAAACATTTAATAATATTTGTCTTAATTGTCTTCGTCCTGGTCATGATATCCATAAGTGCAAATTGGGACATTGCAAATATTGTAGTGAAAAACACAATACGTTGTTACATGTCGACAGTGACAACCCTAACACGCAATATGTTGCACTATCAGCTAATCACTCTACTACATCTCGGATAAATTTACTTTCCACAGCGCTCGTGCAGGTAATGCACTCCAAGGGTGGCCGTCATACTGCGCGAGTCTTGCTTGACAACGGGAGTACGGCAAACTTCATTTCAGAAGAATTTGTTCGTAAGCTTCATGTTCCTACCTACACTACCAAGTCCAAGGTAATAGGTATCAATTCTCAGTCTTCTAATTGTTCGCAAGGATGTACAATTTCATTAAAATCAGGAAATAGCGATTTCGAAATCGATATTGAATGCTTTGTGTTGACCAAGGTATCTTCAATGATACCTAATTCCTTTGTTGACATTAGCAACATAAGGATACCTACGAACATTCGTCTTGCTGACCCTGAATACTACATACCGTCTTCGATTGACATACTCGTCGGCGCGGAAGTATTCTGGAGTATCATAGGCGCGAATCGTATCGCATTAGGTAAAAATATGCCCACTTTGATTGAGTCAAAGTTTGGTTGGCTTATGTCGGGCGCTGTATACCAACAACATTCATCTCCTCATCTATGTATGCACACTGACAGTTTACCAACAGACCTGACACGTTTTTGGGAACTGGATTCAATAGACCCAAAGCATACATTAACGGGTGAAGAGCGAGCTTGCGAACAACTCTTTACAGATACCACTTATCGCAACCCAGATGGTCGATTTGTGGTCAACATCCCTCTTAAGGAATCACCTAATGTATTAGGCGATTCATATGGTATGGCCAAACGCAGGTTCTTATCTCTTGAACGTCGTCTGGCCAGAGATCCACACTTTAAAAACCTATATGTCAACTTCATGCAGGAGTACATTGACTTAGAGCATATGTCTGACAGCACTCGTATAACACGTAATACAGAACCATCGTATTATTTACCTCACCATGGTGTTTTAAAGGAGTCGAGTACCACCACAAAGCTGAGAGTTGTTTTTGATGCGTCGGCTACCACAACATCAGGTAAGTCGCTGAACAACATACAGATGGTTGGTCCGTCTCTGCAAGACGATTTACTTTCTATATTACTTCGTTTTAGAAAGCATAAAATTGTCGTAAGCGCAGACATCGAGAAGATGTACCGACAGACTCTCGTTGATTCTGTTCACAGGCCGTTACAAAAAATTCTTTGGCTGTCGGATCCTAGACATCAATTAAAAACATTCACCTTAAATACCGTGACGTATGGTTCTGCTTCGGCACCCTTTTTGGCAACTAGATGCTTAACGCAATTATTTATTTATTTATTTAAAACTTTATGCACAAAGTTGTACAAAGGTGGACTTAATGCTAAGAGCATTCTCTGCCAGTCTACCTTAGGGTGATGTAGAAATGGAATGTGTAGGTGCAGTAACCTAATTGTAAAATAAAAAAAACTTCCTATTATTCTTACATAATACACAAATAAAAATAGCTAGATCGAGAATATAAAATAAATACTAAAATACATACTTACAAAAATACATACATACATATATACCTACTTACATAACTATACAATAGTATACATACTTACAACAATACATACATACATACATACATACACAAATAAATACATAGATACAGACAAATATTTATGTTACTAATGTTGTGATGATTCAGCTGATCCATCAAGGAACAAAGTGCGTACCTTCCATTTAAAATGAAGGCGATTGGGTGCCATCCTAATTTCGGGGGGCAGGGAATTCCAGAGAGAAACAGATTGAACTATAAAAGAGCATCCGACGAATCCAGAAGAATGAGCAGGGCATAAAAGAAGTAGATTGTCGGAAGATCGAAGATCTCTACTGTGATTTGAGTGCAGGTACTGAAAGTAGGAAGTCAAGTAAGAAGGGGCAGTAGGAGAATTAAGAATAGAATAGAGTGTAGTGAGAGCGCGTAAACTATGTCGCTGGCGAATCGGGAGCCATTTAAGTTCGGAACGGTAGGAAGAAACATGGTCAAACTTACGAAGATTGAAAATGAATCGAATGCAGTTATTTAGAAGTCGGTCAAGTTTATTAAGGAACTCTGCATTCAGGTCAAGATAGCATACATCACCATAATCAATCAAGGGGAATATTAGCGTTTGGACAAGCATTACTTTAGTTTTATACGGAAGAAAGTTCTTGAGACGATATAAAGCCCGCAAAGTACCCGTAACCTTTTGACTTACATTTGTTATTTGAGTATGCCAGTTGAGGGTGGTATCAAGGAAAATCCCGAGATTCTTAACCGAAGAATGTAACGCGATAATGGAGCCGTTAAATATGACAGGTGGTAATGTGTCGGTGTTCAATCGAGTTAAGAGGCGTTGACTCCCTATCACAATGGCCTGACACTTAGACGGATTTATAGTCAAGCCAAACTTGTCTGACCAGGTCTTGATAGCGTTAAGGTCCCCATTAAGCTTAGTGATGGCCTCAGATATGTTATTCACACTGGCCTGGGCATATAACTGCAAGTCATCTGCGTAAAGATGGAACGCACACTGAAGGACATTAGTAATGAGATCGATAAAAATAGAAAATAATAGAGGAGAAAGAATACCGCCTTGAGGAACACCAGCGTCAAGATCGCGCCACCTCGATAAAGTATCACCTACGCGTACGGACTGCTGGCGTCCCCGAAGATAAGATGAGAACCAGTTTAAAGAACCTGCCGAGAACATCAGATGAGATAGGATAGAGAGTAAGATATCATGGCTGACAGAATTGAAAGCATTAGAAAAATCAACCAAAACTAAAACCGTAACTTTGGTATCATCCATGCCAGTTCTAATGTCGCCAGTTACTTTGAGAAGAGCTGTGGTGGTGCTATGTCCTGGCCTGAAGCCTGATTGAAACTGGCTCAACAAATTGTTTCGATGCACAAAATGTGCCATTTGTTTATGCACGCAAGCCTCCAGCACTTTAGATAAAAAAGGAAGAATAGAGATAGGTCGAAAATTATTAGGAAGAGTGGGATTTGTAATTTTAGGCAGAGGAATAACAAAAGCATTTCGCCACGAAGACGGGTAAGTCCCTGAATCTAAAGAAAAATTTATGATGTGTGTTAAAGCAGGAAGAAGGTGATCAAGAATGGGTATAATCATGCGACGGCTAATACCATCATTACCAACAGCATTAGATTTGATAGAAATAATTATCTTATTGATCTCGCCAGGTTCAACTGAAGAAAAGTGAAAGAAGTCTATGTTGGGGCGAGGAAGGTTAGCTAAGTACTCACAGGTACTACGCTTGGTTAGATGATCAATAGGTACGAAGGAGGTGAAATGAGTATTGATTTCATCTAAACCAACCGCCAACGGAGGATCAACACTTCCATGTTTGCCAATTCCTAGAGTCCCCAAGAACTGCCAAATACCCTTGGGAGAACATGAATTAATATGAATAAGAATATGACGGCGTTTAGCGTTGCGAATCATCTGATTACACCGATTCCTTGCAGTTTTATAAAGGGCCCAGTTATCATCGTCCCGGTCTTTCTTAAATTTGCGAAAAGCTCGGTCTCTGCGGCGCATAGCCATCCTGATTCCATTCGTCATCCAGGGAGCTGGAGGCCGCTTAATTTTAACTTTTTTAACAGGCGCATGAATGTCGTACAACCCCACGACCATATCATTGAAAACTTCAACTTTATCATTTAACGTAGGGGCCTCAAATACCGGTTCCCAATCTAATCCCGACGCATCCTCACGGAGTTTATCTTCATTCATCTGACCAAAGCAACGCACGTACACAACTTTAGGACAAGGTTTTGGTGGTTTTAGCTTGTAGGAGAGAAAAATTAAATCGTGATGAGAAAACCCCGAAGCTAAAGATTGCCCATGATGACGGACTAGAGAAGGAGCCGAGGTAAGAATGATGTCTAACCAAGTATCCATTCCATCCAAGTTGTGATGAGTAGCTTGCAGTGGTAAGATATAAAAGCTAGTGGACTCAACGATCTGGAGTAACTTACGGGAACGGTGGGAGTTACTCGAGAGGAGATCGGTATTAAAATCGCCCATGATGATATGGTGAGTATACTCTGACCCTATAGATTCCAGAATCATTTCGAAACTGGAGAAATAATCCGCTGCTGGAGGAGAATAAACAACACCTAGAATGGCTCTAGCCCCCCTGAAACACACCTCTAGGAAAATAAATTCCGCAGTAGTACAGTTACTGGAAGTAGGAAATGATAATATTTTGTAAGAAAAGTTACTACGCAGATAAATAGCGACTCCACCTCCTCTCCTATCGACTCGATCGTTCCTAATGAGAACGAAGCCAGGGAGAGCGTATGAAGTAGAAAGAAGGTGAGGCTTGAGCCAAGTCTCCGAAACTAAGATGGCATGTACATTGGAATTAGCGAAAACATCAACCAAGTCGCTGTAGTGACTAGGAATACTTTGAGCGTTGATGTGACAGACATTAAATAAACATTTGTGTTGCTCATCAAATGTTTTTCGCAAAATATCACTAAGTGAATCTGAAACCGAGCTGAAACTATTATTATTCGATGAATCAACAGATTCGTTTGCTGAATAAAATGAATCATTATCAGACATTAATACTAATAATTATAGATTATATATAAAAAAAAGGATATTTAAATATATATAAATATATAAATGATTTAAATAAATATTAATGTAAATATATGAATTTACTACTACTACTAAACTCGTATCTATTCCGAATACTTTTCTGCACCACCCGCCAGCCGACACTCACAAAATAATAATATTAAAAATAACTATTTAACTAAATACAATACATTTTAAACAATTAATAAACTAAACGCAACAAACTAAATGAACAGAGCATTTCTGAACGCAACCCATTGGACTGTTGTGTCATGTGTCAAATTGATGCTGTCAATCAAACACAAGAAAATAAATTCCTAAAAAATAAAATAGTGGGTATCAAAATTAAACATGTTAAAACCTACATATTAAAGGACAGTGTACAAACTAGATAATTAAATCGTTATGGGGTACCAATTGGTTGCGATTAACTTACGTCACTGAGCAACAACAAAACAAAACAATACAAAACAAAACTTTACACGACACAAAAGATCATGCACATTAAAGGCCATGGGAGTTATTTACGTGAGGAAGGCTGCTTCAACCCCGTGTCGCCGGTGACTGCCCGCTTATCAGATTTAGACGTGGAAACAGGGTGCTTCTCAATCAAAAGGTCCAGCTCATCCATGGAAGACAACTTGTGGCGACTGCAGTGCTGTCGGGCGCTTTGATGTAGATAGCGGCGTCTAGTGTCCAAGCAGCCCTCATCCCGAAATGCTGACGAGCCTTGCTGAAGACCGCCTGTCGGGCTTTCGTTAGAAATTCCCTAACTGAAACCGCAGAGCCCTTTAAAGCGGACTTTGCTCTCCAAACAGCTGCTCTGAGATCTGTGCTGGCAAATCGGACAAGTATGGGACGGGGCCTATCTCGACTCTGGGCTCCAATCCGGTGGCAGACTTTAAAATCACCCTGTGTGATATCTTTGAGACCCAGCTTCTTTTGCACTAGGTCAAGTATTGTGGCAGTGCAGTCTTCTTTATCGAATTCAGCGACACCAACGAAGAGGAGGACCTTACGTCGTGACCTTGTCTCCATTTCATCCACAATCCTGAGGCAGTCATTAACTTGATTGCGGAGCATACCGAGCATCTCGAACACAAGTTCCCGAAAGGTGCGAAACTCCTCGGCAACTTTTGCTACGGTATCTCTGGAAGGCACTCCGCTGTTCAGCTGCGCTTCCAGTTCATTCATTCTCCGGTTGAAGGTCTCTTCCAGTGATTTTTGTGTGGACCTAATTTCATTTAGTTGTGACATCTTGTGTGAGTGTTATGCTGGTAGGTGGTGTATAAATTAGCAGTTAATATTGCATAAGATGCCGTACAAACGTAAGTACTACGTTATTATGTTGTAAATAGTACAGGAAAGTTGTAAAAGTCAACTGAAACTTAATAGTTTAATTTTAAATAAATACCAAAATCGCAACAATGTGTTACTTGTTTTTACACCTACCCCCAAAAAAAAAAAGGGAGGAAAATTATCTAGGGAGTGTCCTGATCCAGCTATACGTTTCACAATAGCACACGACTTTTACGTTGATGACTATTTGTCAGGTGAGTCATCTATCCAAGGAACCATAGACAAATGTCGTAAGGTCATTGCTGTTCTTCAATCAGCGAGATACAATCTTCGGAAATGGCAGTCAAATTCACGAGAGGTTTTGCAGGCTCTTTCCAACTCTGACCAGTGTGCCTCTGATTTTGTCGATTTTAGTGATAACGAAATGTCAAAAACGCTTGGACTTAACTGGAAATGCCTATGTGACACATTTTCATTTTCCATACATTTGGCTCCCACTGGCAAGGTAACAAAGCGTCAAGTCTTGTCCATCATTTCGCAGATCTTTGATCCGATTGGTCTAGTGGTGCCTTGTATTGTGGAGGCCAAATTAATAATGCAGCAACTATGGCTTTCCAAGTGTTCTTGGGATGAGTGCATTCCTGACGACATTCAGCACATTTGGAGTGCATTTCAGTCCACTTTGCCGCTTCTCAATAAGTTTCAAATTCCTCGATGGATCTCATGTGAGTCACCACGTTCAATACAACTCCACGTATTTACCGATGCATCCGAGAAAGCTTACGGTGCTTGTGTTTATGTCCACAGTGTCTCGCAGGAGGGACAAATCAGTGTTCATCTTCTTGCCGCTAAAAGCAGAGTAGCTCCGATCAAAGCGACAACTATGCCTCGACTCGAGCTTTGTGCTGCATTGCTTGGTACACGATTATATACCAAAGTTCGTCAATCGTTGCATATTGACGAAGCAATATTTTGGTGTGACTCTACAATTGTTTTAGGTTGGCTGTCTACATCACCAACTCAGTTGAAGCCCTTTGTTCGACATCGCGTTTCGGAGATACAAGACTCTGTGGGAGAGCGTACATGGCGTTATGTTCCGTCTCTTGAAAACCCCGCAGACCTCGCTTCGCGTGGACTTAGAGCTGACAAACTATTGTCTAGTTCATTGTGGTGGTCAGGACCCCAATTTCTTCAAAAAGATTCTTCTTTTTGGCCCCAATTCCCCGAATCTCATAATCGGGGTGAATCATATTCACAGGAAACAGTAACAGTAGCATCACATCATGTAAATATATCTCCAATTGAATATTCAATTTCCTTATTATGCACAAAATTCTCAAATTTTAACAAATTACAACGTGTAATGGCATATGTCATACGGTTTATTAATAAATGCAAAAAACAACCTTTAGAATCTAGGTCACTTACAAGCGAAGAGTTGACTACTTCATTGAATTGCTTGTTAAAACATAGTCAACAAGAAACATTTCCTGAGGAGTATGATTCACTAATATCAGGTAAACAATTACCTGCCAAAAACAAACTTTTAGCATTATCCCCATTTGTTGACACATCATGTAGTTTGATTCGAGTTGGTGGTAGGTTGAGCAACTCGTTTTATGATTACAATGTAAAACATCCTATTCTCTTGTCAAGTTCTCATATAATTTGTAAATTATTATTTCACATGTATCATCTTCGACTTATGCATCCTGGACCTCAGCTTTTACTTGCCACGATTCGCCACCACTACTATCCGATCGGAGGTAGAAACTTGGCTAAAAAGGTCACACATCAGTGTGTTAAATGTTGTAGGATTCGGGCGACTACAGTTCAACCAATCATGGGTAACCTTCCAGAGCAACGTCTCCATTTAGAGTTTCCCTTCTTAGACACAGGGGTGGACTATGCAGGTCCAATCATGATAGCTGACCGTAAAGGTCGAGGTTGCAGACTCGTCAAATGTTTCATTTGTGTGTTTGTGTGCTTAGCTACAAGAGCAGTCCATCTCGAACTTGTGTCAGACCTCACGAAAGACGCTTTCTTAGCTGCTATGAATAGGTTTATTGCTCGCAGGGGTAAACCACGTAATATATTTTCAGATAACGGCACTACATTCGTTGGCGCTTTCAACGAACTGGCTCACCTACTTTCACAACATTTGCATCTTAATGACGTTGATCCTGGTATACATTTCTCTTTCATACCAGCTTATACTCCACATTTTGGAGGATTATGGGAGTCTGCTGTCAAATCCACTAAGCATCACCTTAGGCGCGTTCTTGGTTTGACAAATTTAACTTTTGAAGAGATGGCTACATGTCTTATACAGGTGGAAGCCATTCTAAATTCTCGGCCTCTAACTCCTATTTCCAATGATCCTTCAGATCTCACACCCTTAACACCAGCTCACTTCTTAATTGGGCGATCTTTCACCATGTTGCCGCATCAGCAGATTGAAACCCTCAACATTAACAGCCTACAACGGTTTCGGCGCATCGAATGTTTGAAGCAGCATTTTTGGGCTCGCTTCTCTCATGAGTATATCACATGGCTCCAGGAGAGAACAAAATGGTGCCGTTCTTCGGGCGAGCTCAAAGAGGGAATGCTCGTTATCATTAAAGATAAAAGCTCACCGCCTTTATTGTGGCTTTTAGGACGCATCATTCAGGTGTTACCCGGCAGAGATGGCATCGCGAGAGTCGCCGACATCCGCACACGTAAAGGTGTTATTCGGCGAGCCTTTAATACAATCTGCCCCCTTCCAGTTACAGTTGTTGAAGATACTTCAACCGCGGGAGTATGTTGAGTCATTCACTCAACACAGGCGGCGCGGACGGCACGGCGGGGTGCAGGAGCGGGACTCCCCGGTCGACGCGCCCGCCGCCGCACCGCAGCGCCGGCGACCAGTCATCTCTTAGACGATTCAACGCACAGCCGCGCTCGCGCACCTCATATTTGTAGCCATTATTTGTCCTCATATTTACGTAGCCGCGACTAACAGTTGTACTTGTGCTTTGTTTCTCAATACAATAATTATACAGTCCACTGCCATCTTTTATTAACACCTCAAGACGCCGTGACCCCGCCATTATTAGATCTCGAGATTCTTTAGTTTTAATTTCTAATATACTTAAATTTTCGGGAGTGGGGTTACGGCGAAAATTAGACAGAGCTAATCTTCGCTGTGCCACTATTTTAGACAAATCAGGGGCCGTACCATGAACATTTAGATTATTTGCCAAGTATAGGGCAGTTCAACATCGTGTTTGAACCTGGCAGGTTTTTAATTTGTACCATGAACTTTAAAAAATGCTGTCCTGCAGCAACGTTCTAAAACACGTTTTAATTTTACTAATTTTATAAAGCTGAATAACAAAAACAAACTCAATAAAAGCTTGATTAATCAAAATAAACGATTAAACATCTGTGCGTCTTTTAAAAATCATAATATCTACTTTAAATAAGACACTAGAATGAAGTTATAAATTCCCTTAGGGAGGATACGTTTTCGAACGAGCTTAGCTACATGTCAAAGATAATGCTGTCAGCATATGTTTAAATTCTATGTAGGGTGCTAAGACTATCGTGATCTCGGAAAATATTTAAATTTTATCTCTCTCAATCAAAATGCATTTTGTCTTGATACTATTGCATTTTTTTCTTCGAAGTAATACATAATGATGATAAGCAAAATTATCAATAGTTGTACTTACTTACCTACTACTTATGTGATTTTATACATGGTATCTCAATACTACATGTAGGTACCTATTCCATTGCTACATAATTAAAATTTTAAAAACAAAATCGTAACTAGCACAAATAACGAGACCATTATAAAAATCCATTAGTATGGACAGCCCTATAGGTAGTGTATTCTGAGACCCACCGTTGGGTCTGTTTTATGAACCTTGACAACGAAGGGGTCATTAGTGGGTCTGCGAAGATAATAAAATCTCAGTGGACCCACTAGTGGGCCTTTGGAGACATGTCAGTATTCTGAGACCCACCGGTGGGTCTGCTTAGTGGGTCCTTGAAGATGAAGGGGTATGTTTAGCTAGGACATTGGTGACCGTAGATTGTCACACCCTAATCTGTGGTCACACCCCTCGGTCCTGTGCCTAATCTCAGTCCGGTCGTGTCGGATTTATATCCAATCTGACTGAGAGTGAGAGAATAAAGAATGCACTTGTATCTTCGCATACCAAATACTTGTGCACTATAATATCTCTAAATTAAAATACTCTTTGCTAGTAGGTCAACTACGAGTATTTATACATCAACTGCATGCTTATACATAGCTTGGCAAAGATAAGGATATTAAGAGACCGTTTTGAAATTCAATTGCATAGACAGTATTCCTATTGATAGTAATAAAACACACAAGGTACTTATGTTTGTTGAAACTTTTATTAAGTATGGGCATTAACATAATTATTTTGTAGACTAAACATTCCTGCCAAATTTGGAGTTTACTACAATGTTTATTACAATGGCTACAATTTCTTTACTGAGTTGATAACACTTAACAAATTTATCTGAGAAAGACAAAGTTTTGCTAAACTAAAGTAAATTTGAAAACAAATCAAATCAATTTATTTTTGCTAATATGACTAGGAACCTCTGTACATTTTTATATGGGAGCTACATAATACTATAAGTCTTTTTGTCATCAGTCAAAATATTGTAAGTAATGCTCCTTTTTTATTTACCTACATATTAAATTAGAACAACAATATATTGCGAAGTAAAATAATAGTAAATAACATTGAATTGGATTTTGAGCTATTTATCACTGTGTATCACTTATGTATTACAACCTACTACACTTACTTGTTTTAATAAATGATTGTGTATTTATGACAGTATACAAAGAAAAAAGTTATTACTATTTAGGTACTTTTTTTCATTTGTGATGTTTCATTTAGTCAGACTACATATTTCACTATTATAATATTTTTTTACTTTTACACTACCTATTCAATAAAGTTAATTAATAGCAAAATAAATTGCTTACATGAATCAGTAGGTAAACTTAATTCTACAGTTTGCATAGATACATTTCTTTAGAGCTCTAAAGCCAATTTCTATTGAGTTGCTCTAAAAGGTGACATCATATCTTAAAAAGGACACAATGTATGGTATATAGTGATTACACTAAATTGGTTATCCACTCTTTGTGCATTTAAAATGCATAGGAATATTGTTTCAATTTGCTTTCTAAAACTCATCTTTAAGTGTATTTTCCAGTTAAAGTAATAGTCAAAATTAATACCTAAGAATTTTATAGTCTCTTTCACTTGATTATCAGAAAATTCAAGAGGTTGTTATTTCAATATTAAGAATTAAGTATTTTTTTTCTATTTCTACATTTTATCACAGTTTGTACATTCAACAAATTTCATATAAGTACATATACTAGTAAATCATGTTAGGCATTCAAATTAATGTATTTATTGTCACATTTCTTGCATTTTCTAACTAGGCATGATTTACTACTATAATAGGTGGTATCATGAGCAAATAAAACATCTTTTGTTCGATAGCTTTAAGTAGGTAGGTCGTTGATACACGTAGTAATAAAGTTACTTATTTCACTGAATTCTGTCCAAGAAACATGAACTTATCTTCATCGCACTTAAACGTAAGTCTTATGAGTTTTGTTCACAGAAACACAACACTTTTTACATGGAATATACATCTCCATTAACACTGCTATCGTAAAAATATGTCAATAATTACTTTTATATTACGTATTGTATTGATAATACGATAAACATTTCAATTATAGTTAGTTTACAATAGCTGCAAAATTTGATAGCACGGCAGTTCAATTATCGAGTTTCAAGTGTCAAAAGGTCTAAAATAGGCGCATGTCAGTTTCTAACCTGCTGTCAAATTCAAAGAATTGACAATTAAACAATAGGCCGCTCGCCGGTTTTAGTGACGTCATCGCTGACTCGCCTGCTTTTTGGCAGATTATTGTTCGAAATTAGCAGGACAGTTCAATTTTCGTCTATAATTGACCTGTTATAAGAGCTCATGGTACGGCCCCAGGACTCCAATAGTTTTTAGGCTTAAATTTATTTATTAACTGGTTTTGTTACTAAATTTAATATATGGAATGTGTTTGTCAGCCGCATATATTATTTGATTTGTTAAATGGTCATACATTTGTTGAACATTATTACTCGTACAGTAAAAGCTGTTGACATTCATTGTTTCCTCAAGAGTTTTACGGTAATCGCTCCATTTAGCATTTTTAAAATTACGTTTCCTTATGTATTGTATTATAGTAGAGATATGGGTTGACATTTTTATTATCAAGTGATCACTTCCCAGATTTTCATTGGACATTTGCCAATTAAATTTTATTGCAATGTCAGAAGATACAAACGACACATCAGGTGAGGTCTGTTGTACCTTGCCATTTACTAGTTTAACTCGCGTGGCCGTACCGTTGTTGAGGGAGATTAAGTGGTTTTCAAGAGAAGTATCCATAATCTGTGTACCTCTCACATTTGTTTGACCAATTTGAATGGTGGCCGTTAAAATCCTCAGCTATGATAGCTTTCTTAGTAAATTTTGAAAATAGTTCATTCCAGTCTGCAACCTGAGTTTGTACAGATGAAGGACAGTATAGAGACACTACAAAATTAAATAAGGGTTATTCAAATTATATGGTTACAAATTATTGTTCACCGGGAGCCAAGCTTAGTAGTTTAATTAGTAAATTACGAAGCATTAGTTTAGATGATCAATCAACAGTCATAGTATTATATGGTGACAGCTTCTCAGTCACCAAGAGAGATATAATTCATTTAACAGAGTCTATGATATCCATTAATGAAAAAGTAGGTTGTAAATTTATTATATGTGGTCTACCTTACTCACAGTCAGTATCTGATATACACAACAAGCACATACAGAGCTTGAACTTGTTACTTTACAACGCAACATATAAGTATGTTAAGTTTATACTATTTTTCGACACGAATAAATTTATTCGTAACTTTATTTTAACAAAAAATACTATGTATTTGTCTACTATATTTAAGCGACAGATTGCTAAATTATTAGCATTTAATATATACGCTGACCTTGGTACAATTAGTGTATCACAGCAATCAGTTAGTTCTACCAATTCTTCTAGGATCATTAATGAAACTCCTAGTTTAAACTAGTTAATGAGACAACAGATAAGCAAATATATGGTCTAACCATAGTACATCAAAATATTCAGGGCTTATCTGGCAAGATTCAGGAAATATAATTATTTTTAAAGACCCACCATGTTGATATTTTTTGTGTCACAGAACACTGGTTAAAAAATCATGAACTGATTTTTAATAATGAACATTATAGTATGGTAAGCATGTTCTTATGGAAGAAGGCTATACATGGTGGCTCTATGATTTTTGTTTCTAATAGTGTGAATAGTAAAAAACGTAAAGATATTGTAGCTCGTTCTGTCGAGCGTACTGTAGAACTCTCTTGTGTAGAATTAAAGGAGCATATTGTTGTTTGTGTCTACCGTCCACCACAGAGTGACTTTAATTTATTCTAAACTATAATGGAGGATGTACTAAAAGTTCTTAGTTATGGTAAAAAGCATGTAGTAGTTTGTGGCGATTTCAACGTTAATATACTTGAACAGTCACCTATGTGTATTAGATTATGTACTTTATCTAACTCATTTAATTTGAAGAATTTGTTTAGTGCACCAACAAGGATCACATCACATTCTGCCACATGCTTAGATAATATTTTTTGCAACTGTAGCTATTATAATGATGTCATATTGAGTGATTTAACTTCAGATCACTGTGGACAGAAAGTCACTTTTCCTATTCATACAGTGGCTAAAGTAAACAAAATCACATGTAGGCCAATGAGTACAGTCCGCCTAAACAAATTTAATACAAATGTTTCTGTCCGTATTGCTAATATAGATTTTAGTCAGGATGATCCGAACTACCTTTACGCGTCTTTGTTTAACATTATCAAATATGAATTTAATAATATTTTCACAACTAAGACTTTTTATAAAAATCGAAAAATTTGTTTTTGTGATTGGGCAACAACTGGCATACAAATAAGTAGAGCTAAGTTGTATGAATTGTATAGTATGAAGCAATATAATTTTGACCCTAAGTTTGTTCAATATGTTAAAAATTATTCCAAAATATTTAAAAAGACTTGTGCTGCTGCCAAGTCTTTACATTTAGGTAGAAATATTAAACAAACAGAGAATACAATTAAAGCCACTTGGAACATAATCAATGCTGAAGCTGGGCGGGCCAAGCCACGCGATCATAATTTTGAATTATGTGTTGGTAATAAAATTGTAACAAACAATTTAGATCTAGCGCAAACATTTAATAATTTCTTTGCTGAAATACCTATAAATACAACCAGCTCCTTAAATTCATGTCCGGCTAAAGCCCAATCACTTGTAAGAAGCAGTGTGAAAGAGTGTACTGTACCATTTAGTTTCAATTTTATAAACGCCCATGACATAATAAAAATATTTAAGTCAATTAATTGCAAAAAGACAGCAGACTTATGGGGTATTTCTGTTAAATTAATTAATTGCATTATAATTAAAATAGCACCACATTTAGCTGCAATATTTAATCGATGTGTTGATACCGGCGTGTTTCCTGATTTAATGAAACACAGTAAAGTAATCCCTTTGTTTAAAGCCGGTTCAAAAAGCGACCCTAGTAATTTTAGACCTATTTCTATCTTACCAGCTATAAGTAAAATCTTTGAAAAGGCCATACTAATGCAGTTAGAAACACATTTTAAATCTAATAATCTACTGCATTGCGAACAATATGGATTCACAAAGGGTCGTTCGACAGTAGATGCAGGCTCTAAACTACTAAAACACATATATAGTGCCTGGGAAAACTCGCAGGACGCCATTGGTGTTTTCTGCGACCTCTCAAAAGCATTTGATTGTGTGGTGCATACTACACTTCTGCTGAAACTTAGGCATTACGGCATTACGGGTACAGCGCTTAATCTTGTTGCTTCTTATCTTAGTGAGCGAATGCAGTATGTAGACATTAACGGAATAAGGTCGTCCGGATCAACAGTGAGTATGGGCGTGCCACAAGGATCAATTCTGGGTCCTTTTCTATTTTTGGTGTATATAAACGATCTGCCATTTTTTACCAGTAACTTATGCGATATTGTTCTATTTGCTGATGACACTTCTCTTATATTCAAAACCAATCGTAAAAATGATTACTCTGACGAAGTGAACAGGTCCCTCGCATTAGTTCTTGACTGGTTTACATCAAATAACTTGCTTATAAATTCTAAAAAAACCAAATGTATTAAATTTAGCTTACCAAATGTAAGAAATATCAGTCCAAATCTTGTTTTAAACAATGAAGTAATTCATTTTGTTGATTCAACGGTTTTTTTGGGAATTAGTTTAGATAGTAAGTTACAGTGGGGCGCCCAAATATCATGTCTCGCAGGAAAACTCAGTTCTGCAGCATATGCTGTCAGCAAAGTCAGACAGCTTACGAACGTAGAAACAGCTCGACTAGTATATTTTGGTTATTTTCACAGCGTCATGTCCTACGGCATATTGCTTTGGGGCAAGGCGGCTGATACACAAACTATTTTTATTCTTCAAAAACGCGCAGTGCGTGCGATATATCAACTAGGAGCACGAGTTTCCCTTAGAGAAAAGTTTAAAGAGACAGGCATTATGACAGTTGCATCACAATATATATATGCAAACGTTATGTTTGTAAAACAAAACTTACATTTATATTACAAAAATAGTGATATTCACTCTGTGAATACAAGAAATAAGGACAAATTGGTAGGACAATATCATAGGCTTCATAAAACTCATAACTCATTCATGGGACTAGGTGTAAAATTTTTCAATAAAATCCCAGTCAGCATATCGAGTCTACCCGTAAATAAATTTAAGAATGTAGTCAAGAAACATCTTATACAAAGAGCTTACTATTCAATCGATGATTATTTAACTGATAAAGATAATTGGATGTAGTTAGTTGCTCCCTATTAATGTATTGTGTTGTATAGTTTATTGCATTTTACTAGGTGAATATTGTTGTCACAGTTTGATAATGTTACTTAGGTACTAGTTAAGAAAACGATTTACTTTTGTAAGTAAAGATTCTGCGTGATAAATTACGGCCATTCTTTTCTTTCCTTTGTAAAACATGTATACTTATTCATTAAGTAGCAGTAAATTGGCCAATATTTAAGCACATAAAGTTTTTACATCGTAAGTGGATGCTCCTACTATGTTGTGCCCATTGAGGCTGATGTATCCGATCTTGTAATATTATTGACCTCTTTTTTTGCATCAGTACTCTAATATGGTGTATAATATAATGGTGGCAGCACCTGACCTGCATATACAGTTTATAAACAGAGAAACATTGTAAACATTGGCAATTTGAAAAGAGTGGCCACGAGTTTTTATTGCCTGTTCTTTTCTCGGGCTTTACCTATTGTTTGCGAACAGGCATTACCAGTAAATGTAGAATCGACTTTTCACAAGTGTAGTATTTTGCTTCCTAAGTGAATAAATCATTTTTTATTTTATTTATTTATTTATTTACATACTCTATATCTATGCAGTTCAATAGCTTTACACACACTACTTCTATACCTAAATTTTGTATATAAATAGGATATCGATGACATTGAATTGACCTATGTACTAGGACAGCAACACCCCCATAAGAGTCATACCTATCCTTCCTGAAAACATTATATCCATTTATATTTACCTCCGAATCACACTTGAACCAGGTTTCACTAATAATTGCTATGTTCACATGTTCCCTCAACATAAGATCCAAAAATGATAAAAGTTTAGGGCGCAGTCTTTGTGAGTTCCATTGAAAAATGTTCAACTGTATGTTATCATGAGTACTACCCATTAATAACGCTAGAAATATGTTTTAATATATCCCCTCCTAGAATTATACTTACAGTAATCTTTTTTAGTTCTTCATAAACAACTTTTAAAATTGACAGTACCTTTTCCTCAAACTTGCCTTCCGATACAATAATATGTTTAATTTTTAACCAAATTTTCCAAAATTCTAATCTATATAATGCTTTATCGTTTCGGGTAACATTTTCTTTTTCACTCCTCGTGCTACAATTTTCTTGGTCCATGGGTTGTACCTGTTCTACATATCGGTGATTTTTCTTTCGGCTAGCTTTGCTAATCTCTTCCTTCCTATTAGGCTTGCCCTCCAATATTCAATATTCAATATATATTTATTTTGCAAAAACACAGGTACAAAAAGGTGTTAGTAATTACAATAATTAGTGCAATCTATGTTTAACCTATTTGGTGTGCAAATGTTCACAAATAATTAGTATATAGTTAGTTATTTAAATTAATTACAAAACAATATTATTATTATTAATCAGATTTACAGTCAATATAATTATCGAAATCAAGGCATGTCAACTATACTATCATTAAAATAATCATTTAGGGTGTAGTAACACTTTTCCGTAAGCATATTAATAAGCTGCTTTTTAAATTTGACCTTATTGTCTATGTTCTTAATGCACGATGGAAGTTTGTTATATATTAGTGGCGCTTTACAAAATATGCTATTATGCATCAGCGTTGTTTTACACGGTACCACACACAATTTACCAAAGTGACGTTGTCGATCTCTTTTACTGAATAGGTTTATATTCTGTTTCACAAATATTGCGCTTTCGTAAATGTATAGGCAAGGTAAAGTTAGTAGACAATGTTTAATAAAATAAGGTCGGCACGAGTCTCTTGGCTTTAAATTGAACATTGTTCTAATACAGCGTTTCTGCGCTCTAAACACAAGGGGCCAGTCAGCAGAGTTCCCCCAAAAAATGATACCATAACGCAATGTCGAGGAAATGTATCCATGGTAGGCAGTTATGAGCGCGTCTCTACTCGTTATGTATTTCAGCCGGTACAACCCATACGTAAACTGGCTGATCTTTTTGCATACATGTTCAACGTGTGTCTTCCAGTTCAATTTCTGATCCAAATGTAACCCTAGAAATTTAGTGCTTGAACATTCTTTAATTTGTGTCCCCTGGTAACTAATATTAATTCTATCGTCATTTCTATTTACTACTGGCCTTTGCTTGAAATTAATAAGTTTAGTTTTATCTAAATTAATTTTTAAATTATTTAATGTCAACCAATGGATAATACATGTCAGTGTGTTATTAATAGTAGATTGTAGTGTTGTCAATTTTGAGTCGGAGAATAATACTGTACAATCATCGGCAAATAATGTAATTTTGTCATTAATATTAATTGAAATGTCATTTATATATATAATAAAAAGCAGTGGTCCCAGCACACTTCCCTGGGGTACACCGTATTTAACCTTTCTGACACTAGATTGACATGTTTCCTCCATTTTTGTTATTGTGCTTACTGTAGTTATTTGCGTGACCTGCTCCCTGTCAGATAAGTAAGACGAGATCAATTTATGAGCATTACCCCTTATTCCATAAGAAGAAAGTTTAATTAGTAAAGTATCATGCCTAACATAGTCAAAAGCTTTCGTCATATCCATAAAAAGACCCACTGCCGGCTGTCTTCTGTCCATATTAGAAGTAACAGATCGTAGAAAATCATAGGTAGCCATGTTTATGTTTTTATTTTTCCTAAAGCCATATTGTTCAGGTATCAGGACAGATTCCTTTTCAAAAAAGGTATATATAGAATTATAGATAACTTTTTCGTATAATTTAGCAAATATAGGCAACAGTGCTACCGGTCTGTAATTACCTATGTTGAGAGTGTCGCCCTTCTTATGAATTGGTTTAATTATGGATTTTTTTAGTTCATGAGGGAAGACACCCTGTTCAAGGCTTAAGTTAATTAAATAGGATATAACAGGTGCTATCAAGTTACCAACATCTTTGACTATAGACGTTGTTATTCCATCAATACCGGCGCTTTTTGTATTTTTCAAATCCATGATTATATTAAGAATGTCAAAAGATGATATAGGACTCATAAAAATTGAATTACATACTTGACCAGGTGAAGTTTTCATAAACTTCAGATTACTCTCATTATTTACAATTTCAACATAGTAGTCATTAAAAGCATTACATATTAATTTGGGATTATTTATCAATTTGTCATTAAATTTAATTTCAGTAAAATTTAGATTAGGCTGTTTGTTTTTTACTCCATTTATAATCCTCCAAGTCGCTTTTGATTTGTTTTCATAATTTTTTATATAATGATCATTCTGTGACTTCTGGGTTAGTTTGACTACCTTCTTGAGCCTGGTAGTATAGGTTTTAAACTGTATTTTATTACACGTGGTTGGGTTTTTCCTATACTTCCAAAGTAATTCACGTTTCTTTTGGCTGCATACCTTTATACCCTTAGATATCCATTTTGACTTAGCTTTGAGTGACATTTTAATTTTAATTACGGGAAAGCATAAGTCATACAGCAGCTTAAATAAGTTAAGAAAACAGTTGAATGCCTCATTTGCTTCAGTCTCCACGTACACTTGCGAGAAACTCAATTGTTTTATATAATTTTTGAATTTACATCTATTTACTGACGAAAAATCCCTTTTAAGTAAAAACCAATGTTCAAGCAGAGAGCTTGAGCTAACAGGACATCGTATGATTTGTGCAGAATGATCAGATATAGCGAGTTCTAGTGATTCACTCTTACACTGCCGTAAGTTAGTCCAGTATTATACTCTTTCGATTTACATTTACCTCTGGCTCCTTTTCCCTTTCATCATCAGTGGACAGTGTTTGATGCTGTGTAGTATTTTTCATTAGCATACTACTATATGTTTCCTTAGCGCTGTTAGCTGTAACAGTAGTAGGTTGAGTGTGTAAAAGTTCCGTTTATGCGATACTGCTCTCTTTTCGCCTGTTTTCAATAAGCAATTGTAAAGCTTTTCTGTAAGTTATTTGTCTCTCATCCATAATTTTCCAAATCTTTTTTTCTTTTAAATAAACAGGACATATTTTATCTAATGCATAATGATCGCCTTTGCAATTCAGGCATCGAAAATCCGTTACATTACAGTTTTCGTGATTTCCTCCGCACTTCGGACATATTTTTTTCTTTATAGGACAAAACTTAATCACATGACCAAACTGCCAATATCCTGAACACTGTGTCACTGGGAAGACGTAGGGTTCGACTTGGAATCTGCAGTCGTAGGCATATATATATTGAGGCAAAATATTACTTTTAAAGCAAACTTTTATCGACTCATTATTTACCCATTTTCCTTCAGAGGTTAATCTTTTTAATCTATTTATTGATAAAACCTCAGCACTTCACTGATGTCAAGGTCTACCTCTTTCATTACTCTATATGATATTGTCATTTCATCAATCAATTGAACTCGGAAACCCTTATCTTTAAATGTTTGGCATTCTATTAACTTCGACGCCTCTTCTTTTGTTTTTAACCGAATAAGAACTCTATAAGGGCTTTTGTACCTAATTCCGAGAATATCCTTCATGTTTTCGGACCGAAGTAATTTAGCCATTGCCTTTTGTTTAGGTAGGTATTCTAAAGAAGTGACACACACCTCATGTTTCGGAAAAATAAAATTTTCTTTGTCTCCCCTCCTATTACTTTGTATTTCAAATGATTCGCTCCTCACTAACCGTTTAGACTTCCTATTGATAACAGTGATATAATCATCTTCTCTTTTTTTTCTCTTTTCCACAAATCGAGCTTCTTGTATCAGTATTTCTTCATCATCCTTCTTTGCTTTTTCTACCGCTATTTCTTCAATTGTATTCGTCTCACTTAGCTCTTTTTCACACTTATTTAACAGGTCAGAATCATCACTTAAATCTTCTTCACTATTAGCGTCATCCATTTTTTAAACAAAAGTATGTAGGTAATTTGAAAATAATTTGTGTCACTCGATAGTAAAGCAACAACGCGTGCGCTCGGATTGTCGACTGGCGACACATTCAATTGTGTCATAAAAGTGAATTAAGTCGACGTCGGGTTACCTTGTCAACGTGCCGAAACTAAAAGGTCGCGAAAATTACGACGATTGGGCATTCGCGACAAGTAATTTTTTACTGCTTGAAGGAATTGACTTGAAAAACCTGCCAGTGGAAATCAGTGAAGCTGAGATGAAAAAAGCCAAAGCCAAACTCGTGATGGCTATGGACTCTTCATTATACGCGCATAACAAGAGTGAGAGAGATCAATTGTTTCAATTTATTCCTTTCCTTTTCTACTGTAGTAGTAGAAAAGGAAAGGAATAAATTGAAACAATTGTTCGATGACGCAGGATATCAACGAAAAATCAGCTTGCTTCGAACGTTGATTTCGATTCGCTTTGAAAACTGTGATTCTATGACAAGCTACGTATCTCAAATTGTAGAAATGGCGCAGAAATTGAAGGGAACAGGTTTTGAAATCACAGATGAGTGGATAGGATCGTTACTTTTGGCGGGACTCTCAGATAAGTTTTCACCTAGGATAATGGCGATCGAGCATTCCGGAATCGCCATTAGCCCTGACGTCATCAAGACAAAATTGCTCGACATGTGTGAGGAGGTTGGCACTACTGAAAAAGATTCTTAATTTTGGTCAATACAACAGCGGTGGAAAAGTGGCAACACTAACCGCGGTGTCAAATCGCAAACGTCAACGACAAATAGTGACAGTGCAAGTTCAAACTGCATACAAAATATACAAATAAAATGCTACTAGTACGGGTTCCCTAGAACAAATTTTAAAATGATACATATCAAGCTGGAATTGACATGGTTGCTTCGTTTTGTCGAGACGTCCAACTTTATGTATACGATAACTTTATATAGTGGTACGTTAGTGAAAAAAACAGGTGTTAAATATTACACACTTAACTTTGCCGCTGGAAAACTTTTATCCCCATACATCAACATAGGCCGCGATTAATTTAAGATATTTGTGTATCATGATGAAGGCCATTTATGAGTTTCCACTATTATTATTTACAAATACAAAATACAAATTAATTTATTCACAAGAAATGTGGTTACATATAGATGGTAATAGTAATAAATGAGTTCTTTCACATTCTACCATAACAATGGTGCGTGAATATGTCATACAACTGATATAATTTAAATTTTTCTTAATTTTATAAACACTTGATAATATTGCATGAAATTATATGTTAATTAATGTCAAAAAAATAAAAAATAAATAAATAAGATGTCAAATATTCAATGTCAATAATTATAATGATTGTTTTGAACATTGTTAACCAATAAATTAAAGCTTGATTTTTTTTCACATTAAATATTTACATCACCTTTATATGTCATAAATTCATTTAAATTATAAAAACATTTTTCTGATAGCCACAATGTCAGTTTTTTCTTAAATAGAGTAGGCGGCAATTCTTTAAATATATTGGGTAATTTATAATATACTTCTATAGCCTTTACATATACATTTTTCCCATATATATCCAGTCGGCACCTAGGCCTAGTTTATTTTTTTCTTATGTTTTTCCTCATTATGAAATGTAAAAATCACTGAGTACATTATATTTAAATGAGAATAAATATGGTATAAATAGAATAGTGATACATATTATGAAAAGTAATAGTCGCATAAGGCTTTCCTCATTCTTAACTATTTATTATACGGGAATTAACGCGCATTGTTTACCTTAAAATTGCTTGACGTTTCGACCAGGTTGCACCGGCCGTGGTCACAAGCGGACTATCGCAGCGATGTTAAGACTCCCTCACTTTTTTACTTCTCGAAAAGTCAGGGTCACTGCACACTACACTGATTTTGTCCATGTTAACCGACTGCGAAACAATACGAGGTCGTGTTTTACGAATCACTGGATTCCACGTCACAGATAGTTTGAAGCCCTCTTCCCGATTGAAGGTTTTATGTTTTTTAATTTCAATCGCTTCACGCACAATTCGTGAATAAAAATTGCGGTCTGTGGAGAGGGTTTGTGGACGATTCAACTCAATCCAGTGATTGGTGTTCGATTGCAGTATGTGTTCTGCAATTGCCGATTTGTTCGTTTGCCGGTTTTTCACTGCTGCGATGTGTTCTTTTAGCCTTTCCGCTATAGTTCGCTTTGTTTGGCCAATGTACGAACTACCGCAGCTGCAATCAATTTTGTAGACACCTGGCGTCTGCAGAGGTATAATATCCTTCGGAGTGCCCACCAAGTTGCTCTCTTTAGCCACGGTTGTGTAGATCGTACGGATCGAGTACTTTTTCATAAATGATCCGATCTTGTCTGTCACTCCTCTGACGTAGGGCAAATAAGCAGGTTGTCTGTTCACCTCCGGAGGTTTGTCACGTTTTGGGATATGCTTCATTCTTCGGTACACCTGATATCCGTTTTTCTTGAGTACCTCCTGAACATGGACTAGCTCTTGCTCCACATGATCAGGGTCACAGAGGTCAAAGGCTCTGTTTTTCAATGAGGTCATCACGGATTGTAGGTGACGAGGACAAGCTACAAATGCAAAGATCAGAGAGTGCATTATTGGCCATGACAATGTGGCATAGAAGGCTAGGACATGTAAACAGTAAGTAAAGACTTACTGTTTACATGTCCTAGCCTTCTATGCCTATGCCTTCTATGTTTCTAAAGAGAAAAGATGAAAAAAGGTGCTGTGGAAGGGATTACCTTTGACAAGATAGCTGATATTCGGATTCAGAACTGTGAAGTGTGCTGTGAGGGCAAACAGGCTCGTTTCCCTTTCCCATCTGCTAATCATAGAATACACTCAGATTTATGCGGGCCGATGGAGACCAAATCAATTGGTCAAGCAAAGTACTTTCTTTTGTTCATAGATGATGCCAGCAAAATTACTTACGTCTATTTCTTGAAGGAGAAGCACCAGGTGGAATAGCATTACAAATAATTTCGAGTTTTGGTGGAGAATCAAACGGGGAACAAGATAAAAGTTCTGAGAACTGATAACGGAGGTGTGTTTTGTACACGAAAGATGGAACATTTCGAAAAACAAACAGGAATCATCCATCAAAAGACTAATTCTCATACTCCACAACAGAATGGACTCTCAGAAAGGTTCAACAGAACTGTAGTTAAGCGGGGTAAATGTTTATTGTTTGAATCAGGTATCGACAATTTTTTTTTAGGGTGAAGCGGTGAATACTGCAGTATACCTAATGAATAAAACGCTAGCCGCCAGTTTAGGCATGATGACACCATATGAATGAATGGACAGGCAGAAAGCCAGATTTGAGTCATGTTAGAATATTATGAAGTAAAGTTATGGTGCATGTTCTCAAAGTGCAAAGACAAAAATGGGATAAGAAGGCTGATAAATTAATTCTAGTTGGTTATCCAGATAACGTTAAAGGTTATAGATTTTATTTATTTATTTATTTTAAAACTTTATGCACAAAATTGTACAGAGGCGGACTTAATGATAAAAGCATTCTCTGACAGTCTACCTTAGGGCGATGTAGAAATGTAGTATGTAGGTGCAGTAAACCTGTAGATATTACATACAATCAGACAAAGAAAACTAAAAAAATAAATAAAAATAATAGTATAACAAAACCAATTAAATATACTTACATAAATACACAATATACCTACATAAATAAATACCATAAATACAAATATACTTACATACCATAAATACATAAGTATATACCTACATAAATTACATATAAATTACAAATATAGAGGTGATTCAACTAGTTCATCCAAGAACAGAGTATGTACTTTCGATTTAAAATTAAGACGATTAGGTGCCTGTCTAATTTCGGGGGGCAGCGAATTCCAGAGGGAAACAGACTGAACAAGGAAAGAGGTACCAACGAATCCAGAAGAATGAGAGGGACATGGAAGAAACAGATTGTTGGTAGATCGTAGATCTCTACTATGAGAGGAGTGCAAGTATTGGAAGTTAGAAGTCAAGTATAAGGGTGCAGTAGGAGAATTAAGAATGGAATAGAGTGTAGTGAGAGCGCGTAAACTACGACGCTGGCGAATAGGGAGCCATTTCAGTTTGGAACGGTAAGAAGAGACATAGTCAAACTTGAGAAGATTAAAAATTATAATAGAGAAAGAATACTCGGACACAGCTCAGGCTTATTTACCACTAATAATAAAGAAAAAAAATCAGAAAACAAAGAAGAAATGTTAGAGAAAGTTGAAAACTCAGAGAAAGCCTGTCAGAAAATTCAGCTATAGATGCTAACGATTCTACATATATCTGTGACTAATCAAGTTCCCACGAAGGTTTATATCAATCGGTGTATGAAAGTGAAAATGAGTCAACCTTAGAATCTATTATAGAAGAAAATGTTCAAAACCTACAGGAGCTTGGTAAGCGCAAGAGAAAGCCAGTAGAAAGATTTGGCTATTCCAATTTGTGCATAATAGATGAGCTGGAATCATGTGGTGACTGACTGAGTTATGAAACAGCAATTAATGGACCGGAGAAGGAACTGTGGGAACAGGCGATGGCAGAAGAACTAAAGGCTTTTGAAGATAATCAAGCATGGGAATTCGTTTACAGAAAAGAAGCTGATCGAGTAGTACAGTGTAGGTGGGTTTTTAAGAAAAAGTTCGAAAGTGATAATTCAGTGCGTTTTAGTGTTTACAGTTCACAGTGATTCACTTTAAGGTTCACACCTCCCTGTACCTGTGAGTTTAATTCGACACTACTACATATCAATTTTTGCAACGGGAATCCACCCTTGATAAGTAACTCTGTTAACTTGTTAAATATACTCAAACCTTCTTTGACTGATTGACAACCACTTATTAAATCGTCTACATAAAACTCATTCTTTATTCTTTCAGCCATTTCAGGATAATTTTCAGATTCATCAATTGCCACTTGTTGCAATACCTTCTTTGCGAGGTAAGGAGCTGCAGCTGTTTCAAAGGTAACTCTACCCATTTTAAATTCTTTTATTTCCGATTCTGGATTGTCGAACTGAGTCCGATTCTCGATATTACTCGCTGAAAATCTATACGTTCAGGAGCTACTTTCACCTGTCTATACATTTTCACAATATCAGCACATATACTTATGGAATGCATTCTCCATCTCATAATTATGTGACGTAATAGTGGCTGTAATCTGGGACCGATCATGAGATCATCATTCAGGGACACTCCATTTATTCCCTTCATCGATGCATCAAATACTATCCGAACCTTGGTTGTAGTTCTATCCTCACGTACTACAGCGTGATGCGGCAAGTAGACTGCTGTATTCTTTTTGACTTCATCACCGAGTACTTGCTCCATGTGATATCATATAATACTCTTGAATGACATCAGCATATTTTGCTCTTAATTCGGGATTTTTCTTAAATTTGTTTTCCAGACACTCAAATCTTTTTAATGCAAGAGCTCTGGAGTTTCCGTATTGACATTTCGGATTTTCATCCTGAAAAGGAAAATTAACGACATATCTGCCTTCTTCATCACGGTAAGTAGTCCAATTAAAAATCTCTTCACAACGCTGTTCATGAATATAAAGAATTTTACTTTTAGGAATACATGTTCGATCCGACTGCCTCTGTGGCGCGGTGGGAGTGCATCCGACTGCTACGCAAGAGGTCGTTGGTTTGATCCCCACCCAGGATAAAACTTTGTGTGATGAGCACGATGGTTTCTTCTGTGTCTGGGTGTTATTTATCTTTAATATTGTATGTATTTAGAAATATATAAGTATGTTTATCAGTTGTCTGGTTTCCATAGTACAAGCTCTGCTTAGTTTGGGATCAGATAGCGTTGTGTGAGTTGTGCTAAGATATTTTATTATTATTATAATCTCCCAGAATTGTCGCAAGAGTGCGTTCCGTTCTCAAGGTTACTTTTAATGACGTGGTGACAACAAATTGAACTGCTATTCGTTGAAACCTGACCCGAAAGAAACCAGCCAAATTCAGTGTTCTGAGCCCAAAATACGGAAATTGAAAAATCTGTTGAGTCTATAAACCAGGCTTATGAGCTTATGAAAAGATCTATTGAAAAATTGGAAAAGGAACGTTCTGATCAAAATACGTACATCATTGAACTCGAAAAAAAAAAATGACTTGCAATAACACTCACGCTCCTCTAGTTTCGAGATAAGAAATATACCGCACTTTGAAAAAGAAAGCATGGACGATCTAACGTCTGTGGTACTAAAAACATGTAATGCCCTTCAGCTTCCAGTAAAGACCACAGATCTAAGGGATGTTTGTATGCTGGGAAAAAAAGAGTCTGATCGGCCGATAGTGACAGAAATGATTAGCGTTGCCCTGAAAAAACAAGTGTTAGTTGCCATCCGTAAATTCAACCAGACACGTACGCGCGCAGAAAAGTTAAATTTAGTTGTTATTGGAATGAAAGGAGAACCATCAACACCAGTATACGTGGCTGAGCACTTACCTAGCAGCCTACGGCAGTTGTTTTTCGGTAAATTTGCTAACATGTATGACTACAAGTTTTGTTGGTCACAAAATAACAAAATTTTCCTTCGCCAACGTGAAGGCCTGGAGTCTATATGTGTTACTTCTACGGCTTTTCTTAATAACCTTCTTAAATCTCAATAATTTTGTTTTAACTTAACTTGAATATACGTAGTATTGGTAAAAACTTTGATGATCTCTGCGTACTGCTACAATCTATAAGTATTGAGCCGGCAATAATAGTTTTGTCTGAATGCTGGATTAATAAATGTCCTAATATTCCGTCACTTGAAGGCTATATTACACATTCCACAAAATATAACAACAACCAAAATGACGGTGTCGTTGTTTATATTAAATCGAACTTAGAACATAGAGTAGAGGAACTGCAAATGCTGGATTCGAACTGTTTGGTTAGTATCAATTTATCGATCGCCATCATATCGACAACTTGACAATTTTCTAGATAGTCTTAACAATGTTCTCGTGTCTCTATAAAATTATAGTAGGTGACATAAATATCAATATTATACCAGCCAACATTCACATAGTTATTTGAACCTGATCGCTTTACACGGCTTTTTGCCAACGCACGTATTACCTACTCGGGATAGTATCTGCCTTAATCATGTCCTATTAAAGTCTACTAAGACATTAATTCTATTCCTTTGTCACTGACCACGCCCCCATTTTATTTGACATTAAACTAAACCAAACACTAGATAAAACCAAACATATGCGCACAAGAATTGACTTAAAATGTTGATAAACTTTCGCGATTTGTACACATTATTAAAATATATATATTACGGGTCTTAATCGCGTGAATAATTTAAGGTAGGTATTATTCACGCGATTAAGACCCGTAATATATATATTTTAATAAAGAATTGACTTTCAACAAGTATATTTAATAGAGTTTTAAAGCCCCGGATAACCCAGGGCCTGCTCCGTTGTATTCGCAACAGGGATATAATGGGTCGTAAATTAATAGAAGACGCTGAAAATCTGATTTTATAAGTTACATATCTTAGATATCGCAATTTTTGTAATAAGTTTCTGAAAAATCTTAAGTATGAGTATGAAAAACATGAATTTATCAACGTTTAAACAAACATTAAAGCTACCTGGAACACAGTTAATAATATAATTAATTTCAACAGTAAATCAAACCCTTCAGTCGAACTCCTCAAAAAATATGCTGACCCGGAAACTCAGCGACCGGTTGGGATGGGATTTCTCCACATTTGCTTCAAACGTGCTCACAAACTCTTGTCCCGCCTATAACCCAGATTTGTAACATTGCCATTGAAACAGGTATTTTTCCAACAGTTTTTAAAAAAACAATCGTACACCTAGTCCACAAGAAGGGTGATAGAGATGTTGTCAATAATTATAGGCCGATATCAGTCCTCTCTTCGTTATCTAAGGTCCTAGAAAAATCTGAAATTCAAAGAAAGTAGACAAATTTTAAGAAACTTTCTAATCAGTGAGAATATTCTAGCAGATAACCAGTACGGATTTAGAAATGGCAAATCTACAGAAGGTGCAGTAGAGTCCCTTGTTGACATAGGATGGATAATAAACAGAAGTGTATTGGTATTTTCCTAGACATTGCTAGGGCATTTGCCACCGTCTCTATCCCCCACCTAATTACTAAAATGGAGAAAGTGGGCATTTGTAGGTATTCTCTCCAAATGTTTAAAAACTACCTTATGGATAGAATGCAATGTGTTAGGATAGGCTCTGCTACTAGCAAGTATGTTTTAATTAATTATGGAGTTCCACAAGGACCTATATTTGGGCCAACTCTGTTTTTAGTTTACATAAATTCACTTTGTAAGCTTTCCATATAGAAATGTTCCATTTATACCTACGCTGACGACACAGCCCTACTTATACATGGTTAAAATTGGCTTAAAGCATTTACTCTGGCTGAGTTTGCTCTGGGTAAGGTTATGGTATAGCTCTCCAATAACCTCCTTACCTTTAATCTTAATAAGACTAAGTACTTGACTTTTACTCCAACTCCTGTCACGCAGCCAAAACCCGAAACATTTATACTAAAGGCACAGCATTGTCAAACCAACAACAATTTATGTTGCTGCTGCCCCATCCTAAACAGAACTGATAACATTAAATACCTTGGTATTATTATGGACAACCATATAAACTGGCATGCGCACATAAACAATCTCACAGGCCGTGTTCGTAAGCTCATACACGTTTTCAAAAAACTACTTCACTCAGCTGACTACGACATTATTAAAATGGTCTACTACTTACTCTGCCAGACTACTGCTAAGACAGTATTATTACAGCTTGAGCAAACGCAAGAGCTGTCCTAAAAGTCATGACTTTTAAACCTTTTAGATATCTCACAACTCTATTATGTAAGGAATGTGAAATTCTCACCATACGTAAAATATTTCTTCATCCAAATAGTACTACGAAAACACAGTACTTTGCTATATGACCCAAACAGTCAAAGTACGAGTACACGTCGTTCATATAGAATATGTCCCGCTGCTACTTTCAGAAGCTCCCTTGCTCAGCGGCATTTTCGTATTATCAGTGGTCATCTGTACAACATTCTGAACAAACACTGCATCACTTAACCAAATTTGTATGCAAAAATAGAGTTTGAGGTGCTATTGCAACAGAAGTATTAAAATGTATTACAACTGAGTTATCAACCATACACACACACACACATACACACGCACGCTCGCACGCACACACACACACACACTCACACACATATACGCACGCGCCCGCACACTACCTAATTACCTTATGAGTGTCATGAGCAATATGTGAGAGGATCTGGTACCAATAACAGAAATTAAACCTTACCATGGGTACCTGAGCCTACCTGTATTGTGTGTTTCTGATGTATTATAGTTACTGTAAAAACTTGTAATCTTATTGGGTGGTAATAAAGAATTATTATTATTATATTACATAATTGGTTACACCTAACACGAGAGTTGCTCCAGTCAAACAACAATCAGTTCCTCGTTTAGAATTAATGGGCGCAAGGCTGCTTTCAAGGTTATTAGTAGAAGTAACTGAAGTAATGCAAGTTTCACTCACTCATATAAATGCATGGACTTCTTCAATAATTTGGCATGGCTAACTCGACACCCTAGCCTTCCTTTTCACCTTAGTCTACCTTTGTTGGAAATAGAGTTTCTACTATTCTCTCCCATTTCGATAATTCTCACTGGGCTCGTGTTCAGACAGCGGAGAATTCTGCTGATATTTCATCAATGGGACATGACTCCACAAGAGCTTGCTTGTAGTATATGGCATTGTGTATAAAGGGGCCCTCATGGTTTTATAGGGATGTGATTGAGTATACAAGGCCTAAATCTATTAACACCACTACAGAACGTGCTGTAAAAGTACACATTGTGACTGAAATCATTCAGGAAGATCCATTCTGTACAAAGTTTTGGTCCTTTCAGAGATTGATTCGGGTGGTTCCGTATTTTAGAAAAGTTGAAATGGAAAAAACTAGAAAGATACTCGTAATAAGGACATATACGGAAATTTCATATCTAACAATGAATTACAAGAAGCTACAAAGGTCTGCATAAGGCACGTTCAAAACCAGGAATTTAATGAAGAAATTAAAGATATTAAAAAGACAGGAAATGTTAAAGCGCGATGTAAATTGAAACCCCTCTGCCCAACGATTGACGATGAAGGAATCTTCAGAGATAGTGGTCGCATTCAAAATGCCATTATAGATGAAGCCACAAAGTATCCCGTTATTTTATCTCAAAATGGTTACTTCGCCAATTTGTTAATTTATGACGCTCATAAAAGGACACTACATGGAGGCTCAAGACTAATGTTGAGTCATTTGCGAACAAAATATTGGATAATTTCAGCCAAAATAAAAGTTAAGGATCATGTACGCAAATGTGTAATATGCAGGCGGTACTCAGCAACTACTCAAACCCAATTCATGGGTCAGTTACCGTCTAGTAGAGTCAGATCGGCGAGGCCGTTTTTACATAGCGGTGTTGATTTTGCAGGTCCCATTAGCATTCGGACTAGTAAGGGCCGTGGTCACAAATCATGTAAAGGATACATCTGTCTTTTTGTTGGTATGGTGACCAAGGCAGTTCATTTGGAGGCCATAAGCGATCTATCATCTCAAGGTTTTATTGCAGGTTTTAAAAGATTCGTACCTCGACGAGGTATTATCAGCGACATGTGGAGCGACAACGGAACCAATTTTGTTGGTGTCTAAACAATTACAGCATCTGGTGGCCGCTGAAAGGTCTTCTGTGGCAGTAGAAATAAGGAAATAATTGGGTAACAACAATACTACGTGGCATTTCATCCCACTTCATGCGCCGAACTTCGATGGTTTATGGGAGGCCGGAGTTAAATCTACGAAGTTTCACCTAAAACGTGTAATTGGAAATTCTACTCTGACGTATGAATAGATGGCCACACTATTGACTCAAATTGAGGCTTGTCTTAATTCCAGGACATTATCAATGATGCCTGAAGATCCCAACGATCCTACCCCTTTGACATTTTTTAATTGGAGAATCGCTGATAGCGGTACCTGAACGGAATTTTGAAAGAGCAAATATTAGTAGTTTGAGACGTTGGCAGCAAACTCAACGTATGTTACAGGATTTTTGGCGATGATGGTCTAATGAGTATCTGACGCATTTGTTACAGCGCTACAAATGAACACAGCACCTTATAGAACCTGATATTGGAGATTTAGTGTTGGTCAAGTAGGATAATTTACCTCCTGCCCGTTGGCTTTTGGGTAAAGTAATGGAAAAGCATCCTCGTTCGGTTAAAGTCACACGAATAGTGACATTAATAAAACGTCCTGCCTTGAGACTTTGTATATTGCTAGTAGCAAAGTAAAGTGAGGTTATATATTTATATATTAACACTTAAACTTTCGCGTTGCATGATTATAACTATTTATTATACGGGAATTAACGGGCATTGTTTACCTTAAAATTGCTTGACGTTTCGACGAGGTTGCACCGGCCGTGGTCACAAGCGGACTACTAGTATTTGTTTTAATTCGTTAAAATATGTATTTATAAATCACCCTCATAATATTATCATCATATTTTCATTTGGTTTTATAATCGGCGAGAAACAACTAATTTATTTTGGTAAATTACTGTATTAATTAAGTAGTAAGTAAGTATTCAATTTTAATAACTTCTTTTGATTAAGGGGCTAACACGCGCCAAACGCGTCTTTTTAACTCGAAATGCTGAAGAACCTAAGGATTATACCGCTAATAAAAAAATACCACCAATGAGATCATTCTGTTCCTGTTCATCTCAATTAAACACAATTTTGAATTACTTGCTGCATTTTATGAACGTCTTATTCCCAAAACGTGCAATGCCGTGTCAAGGAAGAATCCGTCAATAAATATATTTACACCATCGGATAGGAAATTAAAAAATATACAAAATGGTCTTTTTCAAATATTTTTAAAACCAATATTGAGGCTGTTTAGTAATATTCTAAAGAAATCTGTCAATCAACACCCGCGAGGCCCTTGGCGGGGTACGAGGCAGTCTGCGCCGGCAGCTCGTAACGGGCGAACGTACGCTTCCGTTCCGTTTTTTTTTTTTGCTTTTTTTTTCCATTTTGTACATATATTATCATTAATTGATAATATATGTACATGTAGTAAATAGACAAGGACATTAAAAATATATATATTTTAAAGTCATTTCATTAGTTTTTAGTGACTTTAAGAATAATGTAAATATTTGCAACATTCAAAGATTGTGCGTGTAGATGCGTACAATCTTTGATCTCAAGATGGGTCTATGGGAGGTATCACGTTAGGCGTGAAAAAACTTAAAAACTTTTATATACCTGTCCTCTCTCTGTCTGTCATCAAATCTCGCAAGTTAAATTTGACTTACTTTCCGGTTTACGGTTGAGTTGAAAGTTTGCATACTAATGTAAGTCTGATGACAATACAACAATACCAACGTAGTACAACAAACCAAGTACAACGTACCAACGGGCTGATCTGATGATGGAGTCAGTAGGTGTATAATGGAACTCCTCAACGGCGAACAGCACAGGCACCTAATTTTGTAAATGGACATAATTTTTTTGTCTGATCTAAAATCCATCATGAGATGAATCATCATCTCATGAGCCATCAGGCTGCAATACTCAGGGTTGACTCCTGGCGAGAGAACTCTCCAACGATGAACAGCACAGACACGAGATTTTGTATTATGTTTTTATTTATATAACCCGTTCTGAAGCGGCTACTTTATTATTAATATACTTTTTTTAAATATACTTGTTCACAGATATCTTGTTGGTAGGTACTTATTATTATTATTCTTTGGAACTTGCTAGTAACACCTAATAAATACCTACTAGCAAGTTTACTATTGTAATTATTATTACATTAAAAATATTTATCTAAAAAAAATAATTGAACAAAACAACAAAACGGCACTAAAAAGCTAATAATGACAATATAAGTATCAACATATTTGACTTGGTATTGACTTCAATTATTAGATTAATGGGTAGCGCTTTAGTCCTTTTCACTTTTATACTTTTTTATTAAGTAAATATTTTTGGAAATAATGGCTACGAAAGTTCCATAAATTGTGCCCCCCTTATCTTTTGAACCGTATGACCACTAAAATTTAAAAAAAAAAACACAAAAGTTATCTTTAATAAATAAATAAAATAAAATAAAAATAAAAAAGCCTTTTATTTCTTGCGTAATCACATTACAAATACATTTTTGTTACAAATTACTGTTGATTCAATCAGTATTCAGTGTCATTATTGTTGTTTATAATTAATTATTCTTAGTACCTATTATTAGTTTATTTATATTGATTAGTAAGATTTCTTATTATTACTACTGATTGTTTAATAACAAATCTATAATATATTCTATAATTGATTTAAATTATTGTAATAATAATATTATTTTCTCTAGTATTATTAAATTATAATTTATTATTGTTTAAGTTACTTAAATTAACCCTGTTACATTATTGTCATGCAATGCAAAAGGATTAAAAATGAAATAAAATAAAATAAAATAATTACTATTTTGACATGCAAGAACCCCTTTCTATGTAAGGGTGAAAGCCTCCTCTCTCTATCTTTGGCTTTTGTTTTCCAATGTTTTCCTGTTACTTTTATTAAGTCGTTTTCGCAGCGAGTTGTCGGTCTTCCTCTTTTTCTGATGCCTGCAGGGCCCTGCCATGACGTCAGTCTGGTAGTCCAACGGTCGCTTTCCATTCTAGCCACATGTCCTGCCCAGCGCCATTTTAATCTTAGTGAGAATTGAAGTGCATCTATAATTTTAGTATTTTTTCGTATAATAGTATGTGGTATTTTTTGTATTTTTCTCACATTTGTGATGCTTCTCTCCATACCTCGTTGACATGACCTTGTCCAGTTTTTGTTAGGTACCTATTTTGTTTTCGGTTTATTTTTTTTAGGAAAGTATTTTATTTCTCAATTTTTAGATTAACTACAGTACATCGGTAAGTAATCTAAAAATTAGATCGTAATAAAGTCTAATCGGTTTAGCTGTTGATTTTTTTAAGTGCATTAACACTTGGTTATGGGTTTGGGATATTTCTCTTTGACACCGCACCCGTAGCTCGTATAATTAACCGATTTTAATGAAACTTACAATGAGTGACACTGTGTTTTAGTTATTTTTGGTGTTATGTACAAGCATTTCATTTTACCCCAGACTTCATACGCAAGACTAAGCAACTATTGTCTGAGTGATTCTTGGCTTACCGAAACGGCTTACCTTGATTGATAGGTTAAATGAATCAACTAAGTAAAACAGTTGGGTACTATCAAGTTACCAACTCGTAGAATAAATGATTTTAGCGGGCCCTTAATTGGACAGACCTGCTAGTGCTAGAAAATATGTTTTTTAGAATACTTTAAAAGGAAACGGAACCCTTCGTTGTCCGTCCGTCTGTCTGTGTCTTTGTCTGTCATGACCCTTTTTTTCAACGCAATCAAAAGATACAGCCATTTATGCCACATATTGTAGCACTAGCAAGGGAAAACTCGCAACAGTCGCAGCTCGTAACAGTCGATCCCAGGTAGCTGGATAGTTTGTACTTATATAAAACATAAGATATTATAGATTACCCATAATAAACTATTATAAATTCTAAAAAAGTGATATAATGGCCAAAACTTCGATACTATTACTATTTTAGTAACTTTTTTAATAATAAAAATATACTAATACACCAGGCGTCCTGTTCTCGAAAATAAAAAATATTTTTTTGTTAAGTTATTGACCGAAGTAATAGCATTTTTTTTAGTAATGTGTGTTTGATAAGGGCTAATATTAATACTTCTATGAATTTATCTGTTGCAATGTTTGGGTCAGTTATTTTATAAAGGGGGTTAAAATCTATTTGGAATATTTTTTCGTCGAGTGCTACTAGGTTGATTTTTGCAATGGTGGAGTTTGTGGTGATTTGGGCCTTTTGATATTTTATACATAACAGGGAAGAGTAGTCTGTGATAGTAGATTCATAGTTAAATAAAAGCCTGAGTACTGCAGGTATAGTAGATAAAAATAACCATATTTGCTATAGAGTTTTGTCTGATTTTAATGAGTAATTGATGATACTGATGGTATAAGGTGCCATACAATTATTACGTAAGACGATTTAGGTGAGAAGGGGGGTCGACTATGTCTTATTTTTTCTTACAAGGAGGTGGGAGGGAGTCTTGATAATTCTTACGAAAAAAATACGCGAGAGAAGAAAATCTTTAAAATAAATAATCTTTAATATTGTTAGATAGTAGTAAGTTGATGAATTTTAATGAATTTGATGAAAATTCTAAAAATATAAATTTCTTTTGGAAATAAACATTAAAACAAACCAAACGAATATTCGTTTTTCCTTTAAATATTAAACAAGCGGGAAGGGGTTCAGAGTATTCTTATTTTTTCTTACATAAGTTAGAGAAGGACTCTGGTTAAAGTCGTCTTACGTAATAAAACGGAAAAGTAATAATTTTTAGTATTTGTTAGATTCCAATCACATAGCTGCTCATAGTTATACTAGTTATTAAACCGATTCTTCAATAAACAACCAAATTCTAAAAATCTTTGGCTGTCGCATACTGAATAAACTCTCATCATTATTTCAGTTTGCGACTGTTGTTTCTCTCATACTAAATTATGGTAGCCGCAAACTAATTCTTTATTTCAGTTTTGTGGGTTAAGGACCACCTACTTTGACCCATTTTTTGTAGGTAAATTACACAAAGTTCCTTCAAAGAAACTGGTGTTCGCTTACCAAAAAAATGCATCCTTACACTTTTACAACGTTACCATCTAAGTTTTATTTATTTATTTATTTACAACATACATTGTCTTTACGGCGAACCCAATACAACAATATACAACATACAAAAAATCCTTAAACTATAAGTATGATAAAAAATGTAGTGTCATCTTTTCCAATTCCGGCCATGTATACAATATCGCACGCCGCTGTGCCTTTCACCACGACGCGCGCCGTATCGACGTCACACGGTGCAAGTGGGGGACGATACGCTCGGCTCGAGGCGTGCGTCTGTGGCGCAACGGTTTAGCGCTCGACTCCCACTCTCGCAGGCCCGGGTTGAACCATTAGAATTATTCCAAGCAAAACAAAATAATGCTGTATTTGTTGAATTGCGGCCATATGGTAGCGACCCGGCGTTTTTGATATTATATATAATTATATGCATTTATGTTACCGACCACTCGATTTCATTTAAATATTAATTATGTTTTATTTTATCATAGTTATAAATAATTACGACAACTTAACTGTTTCACTAATTAAACATCTAACTTCGATATGAAATGACAAATCAAACTTGAGTTTGAGCATCGCGCGCCATATTTTTTTTTAAATCACCACAACCACACAGTTCTGGGCAATAGGTTAAATCATTTGTTTCAAACTGTCTAAATTTTTATACAATAACTATTTAAAAAACGCGTACGATTTTTTTTTTATATTTTTTCTCTAGAAATTATATTATCTTGATTTAAAGAAACTTAGTCTGTGAAATGGTCGTGCAACCGGCGACTACCCTAGGTACTTAATCTACATAAATAAACTACCATGTTCTTGTTAAGTCGTGAACTTGGTTTGAACCATAATGATCAGTAACAAAACATTATCATGACATCACAGAGTAATTAATATACTACTAATATTAGGCAGAAATATTTTTCTTTAAGTTTTGTCTGGATTTGTTTTAGTCTTTAACAAATGCTAGTTTAATGTTTAAGAGTTGCGGGGTAGGTCTCCAGATGGCGCTAATCATAATTATGCGTCGAATGCCCAAGGTCATTGGCGTGTGTTAAAGCATTAACATTGCTATTTTAAAAACCTATTCTTATTATTTTTCAAGTTAGTTTTTTATATAAAAGTAGTGAGATTGTTAACATTTATTTTGTTAACCATCTTAGCACTACTTAAATAAACGGATTAAAGTTTGTTATCTTGTCACCAAAAGAATCCATCCGTGCCCTTTCTACTGATATATGTATATAAATAGGCCGTCCCATGGATATGCTACAATTGCTACATGAAGGGGAAGTACTTTAAATATTGTAGGTAATAATAAAATTGCGCGCACGCTCGAGAGGTCCCAAGTTCGATTCCTGGGTCGGGCAAAATGTTAAGTTTTCTGAAACTCTCAGCAGCACGGTGTCAGAAAACGTGCCCGATAGACGGCAATAGGCTCACCCAGTACTACTTGGGACTTAAAACATAGTTGGCGAAACGTGGGTGTGTAAAAATACCTCTGCCTACCTCTTCGGAGATACCGGCATGAGACTATATTACGTTATGGAACAATTTACTGTATGTACAGTCAGCGTCATATACAAAATAACAGTTATCATTATCAATTACTTAGATACATCCTGATTGCTCACTAATTTACAATCACCAAAAGTAGCCTAATAATTCAGACCGTTCATCTTGCACAAATATAACGGAACAACAGCTTCAAATATACGAGCTCATCCTAATCCCTCTCAGGTTTCGCAGCATCCACAGTATTCATAAATGTAAAACACACAGTAGGATAATAAACTTTATGTCAAGAGTTACATTCGGAATGTCATCAGAATAAATCGTCACAATGCACTGCGGTTCAAAAGTTGATTCTATCAAAATCGAGTGACTAGAAATACGGATAAGTATGTGACCTATTTATTATAATATAATTATGTATACTATAACCACAGATAATATAATACTATACTAGTACTAGAACATCTCTGTAAAAACCAAACCTTCCGCTTTTAATGTTGTTAAAAATACTGTATCTTTTGATGTTATTGTGTTGTTTAGGTGTTTCTCATTATGTTTTTTGCTGTTAATATTTGCATAAGAAGCACCCATATTTTCGATTGAAGATCTTTTATATTTCGTTACTTATACGTCAAGGTTATAAAAAATATAGAAATTTGCAGGCCGTTTTTTTCGTTTTGGAGGATGTTCAGAGTAAGAACTGAAACCTGGAACGTCAAATTCGAAAATAAAATTAAAATAGGAATTTATTCGTGATAATATTGATTTTTGAACCGCAATGCAATGCCAAGTAGTAAAGTCATTATTCTTGTTTTTATCACGAAAGAGTATTAGACCTATAAGAAGATTTTACTTTACCATTAAATAAGACTTGATAATTTCTTGATTGTATATAAGACAGTAAAAATACAAAAGTAAATAACATTTTGCTAGTCATTTTTTATTAAGACTAGATTTTTTTTTTTGTAGAATAAATGTTTTTTTTTTATAAAATCTCTCTACTACAGTTATAAAGTAAAAGTAACTAAAGTGAGAGAAATTCAAACTCCAATATTTTTATTTCGTTAAACGAAATCAATGATTGTTTGACCTACAGGGGTTACAGGTTAAGTGGACCTAGATACTTCAGCGGTTTGTAGTTGCCATCGTTGCTGACTGATTTGACTATGAAATACCATACAAATGATACTTAATATAAGTAAGGAGAAGCGAACTTGTTGATATTTTTTTTTACAGGAACTCTATCTTTGTTAATTTCATCATTAATGCTTATTTTTAAATAGCTGCTTAAATAAAATGCTTAAATAAAATGATGCCCCAAAACTATGCCACACGGAGGGAAAGTACCATAGATAGAACATTTTACTGACAGAAGACTTCCTTTTGATTTATAAATAATTCGAACGGCGTTCAAAGATTTTTCCGGGAATCGAACCCGCTTAATGTGAGAAAGCACCATTCTGCATTTGTATGACACCAATCTAAAGTGTCAGGCATAGGGATTATTTCTTTCATAAATAACGTAGTATCTTAAATAAAGGCAGTGCTATTACATTTTACATTTAATGAAATGCATTTTGTATATTTAAACACGA
This sequence comes from Herminia tarsipennalis, assembly GCA_945859575.2. NCBI lineage: Eukaryota > Metazoa > Arthropoda > Insecta > Lepidoptera > Erebidae > Herminia > Herminia tarsipennalis. The sequence continues at coordinate 251,100 of OX243830.2, forward strand.
CGTTAGACTAAGTGTTTCTGCTTTTGCACTTCAACAATCAGAGTCAATCACTTTCTGAACAAATAGAAGAAAAAAATATACTTTATAAGAATGTAAGTAAACCTCATTTGTCAATGAGTACCTATAGAAAAAAATTGGTATTTATAAATGAGGTTTTCTTACATATTTCGCTCACGAATAAATATAAAATAGGAAATTTATTATTGAAACAAAAGACGTGCCAGTGACGTCATGCATGAAATGAAAGGACAACGACATATACTTAACTTTGTTTTTTGTATGACGTATTGGCATATTATTTGATATACGAAATAGTATTTTAAATATATTTCGGTAAAGTTTATTTTCTTACTGCGTTCTATATTCATGAATACTGTGGATGCTGCGAAACCTTCGGCACTGTGTTTGTTACAGTAATATGCGGTATTAGGATGAGCTCGTATATTTGAGAAGCTGTTACTCCGTGAAGTTTGTGCAAGATGAACGGTCTGAATTATTAGGCTACTCAGGGTGATTGTATTAATATTGTGTATTGTATTAATGATCCAATTAGATGTGTCTTAAGTATTTGGTAATGTTAACTGTTATTTTATATATGACGCTGACTGTACTTAAATCGAATGTGATATCGTTTGAAAGGACTTTTTGTAAGGATTGCATTAGCCTCGCAAATGTCTGAGGGATGGGGATGGGGATGGGGTTGGGGAGTTAAACCTGAGCACCACTAAAAATATTTACTTTTTTTATTAAAAATAAAATCGAAAGGTTTTATTTTTAATATATTTTTTATAGGTATGCTGATAATATGCTCATAGTATGTTTGAAATCGAATATTAACTATTTTACTTTTAGTCTCAAAATAGCAGTAACAACATCATGACAGCTACAGTTGATTGGATGGTGAAAAAATATCTTCCCTCCTCATTTTTAAATGACGAAGCTACACAAGTAGGTATACTTTCGATCGATTTGCCCAAATATGGTCAAAGGAGGTGGTCAGGAAGGTCAATCAGTGATTTTCGAGACTACAACAATTTTTATCTTGATGGATAAACTTATTAAATAGTAAATTGCTGGTAGGAGTTGAACATTTCCATTTAAATCACTGTCCCATATTTTAAAATATTTTTTTCTCTATATAAATTGAACCATTACCAGTTTTTCTTAAATTATATACTTAGCAAATTAATAAAACAGAATGAAAATAATTAAAAATGTGTTAAACTTTCATAAAGGTTTAGGTAACATTTATGGGGGTTTGTAATTTTTTTTTTTTTTTTTTTTCTTGTGCGTCTGCATCATCAGTCCCAGGACTATAAGCAGACTTGTTGGGCGGTTGAAGCATTGTGAGGGGTCTCCCCAGCAGGAGACACTCCTATTTAACATCGAGCATGTAGAGTCTGGATATCATGGCGTTTAAGGCGTTTCCTGTAGCTGATTTTTGTTAATTCGGCAGCTAAGTCATTCGGGTGGTTGTCGAGCCGATTTTTGTAGTTATTGGAGGACTGTTGGATCTCTTCCTTTACTGTTTTAGTTTCCAAAGCTTCATGGATTTCAGAGTTAGTGAGAAACCATGGAGCATTCGACAAGGTACGAAGTATGCCATTCTGCAGTCTCTACATAATATTTAGATTGGAGTTACAAGCGCTTCCCCAGAGATGGATCCCGTTCATCCACACAGGTTTGAGGATCATTTTATAGATTAGTAGCTTGTTGTCCACCGAAAGTTTAGAGTTGCGTGCCATCAGCCAATACATGGTCCGGAACCGTATGTTTGTTTCATCGCGCTTTGTTTTGACATGATTTTTCCATGTCAGCCTTCTGTCTAGGTGTATTCCAAGGTACTTGACAGAGTCACTTTGGGGCACGGTATTGTTTCTCAGTTGCACGGGTGAACAGTTTCCTTTTCTAAGCGTGAATGTTATGTGGGTCGATTTAGAAGCGCTTGCTTTGATGCGCCACTTCTGCAGCCAGTCACCTACTTTGTTGAGGCTTTCTTGTAAAATATTTGAAGCAGTTTGTGGATCTGGACTGCTTGCTAATAGTGCAGTGTCATCAGCAAATGTAGCGTTCATTACTTGTGTTGACTGAGGGAGGTCTGCAGTGTACAAGGTGTACAGGATTGGGCCAAGAACCGAGCCTTGGGGCACACCAGCCGAGATCTTATAAGTTTCTGATGCATCACCACTTTCTCGTACTTGAAACATGCGATTTGACAAGTAAGAATTCATCAGAGTATAGTAGGTATGTGGTAGCAAAGTTTTTATTTTGGAGAGTAGGCCTTTATGCCATACCTGCCTTTATGCCATCAAATGCCTGCTGGATATCAAGAAACACAGCAGAGCAGTACTCTTTGGCTTCAAGGGAATGCCGTATTTTGTCATAAACTCGGTGGACCTGCTCGATGGTCGAGTGGTGTTTTCTGAACCCAAATTGGTGTTTGGGGATGGCTTCATTTTCATCCAATAGCGGCAGTATTCTGTTCAGGAGAATCCTTTCAAACACTTTAGACAGGACAGGTAGAAGACTTATCGGCCTGTATGATGTAGCATGATCTGGAGGTTTTCCTGGCTTATGTATCATGGAGATGATGGATACTTTCCACATAGTTGGGAAGTGTTGGACCCTGCGGACACCATTAAAGAGTGTTGTAATGTAATGAATACTAAAGCTTTTCTAGAAAGTTGCATAAGAACCTCTTTAGTGATTAGGTCAAAGCCAGGGGCTTTGTTGTTCTTCATTCTTTTCAAGGCCCAAGCTCACGCACTGTTACTGGCCTTGGTGGAAGTGATAATTGAAGGTCTTGCTGTAGTTGGTTATCTACTTCCCTCTCGAATTCTTCGCATTCACTATCGTTTGGTTTAAATACGTTAGCTAGATGTTTTGCGAATGTTTCTGCCTGTCCTAGCCCAACCTCCGCTATTGTTTCTTATTGCAGACTTAAATGGTTGCGGTCTTTTAAACGTTTTTGTGAATTTCCAGAGCGCGTACTGAGATGATGCGGTAGCGGTCAGATTTTGCAGTTTACTTTGTAGCGTTGCATTATTTATACTATCCTACATTTCTTTCAATTCACTCGCGGCTTTGTTTAAGGCGGTCTTATCAGATTTTTTTTTTTTTTTTTCTTTCTATTTAATATCTGCAATCAGTTTCAGTACTATAAGCAGATGTGTGGAGAATTTATTAGTGACTTGTCGAGTGTGTCCTCCAGTGAGAACATCTACTCAGTAGTTGCTTGCTACTGGAAATTCAGTTTGCTGTGTGCAGACTCAGGATATCTTTTCTTTTTAATCGCTTATGGTAGCCTGATTGGGTTAGTGCGGCGGCTAATTTATTTGGGTGGTTTGTCAGCCTTGACTGATATTTTACAGCGCTACTCTGGATTTCCTCCCTGACAGTGCTCATTTGGAGGTGATTGTGTATTTCCATGTTTGTTACTAGCCATGGTGCTTTTGATATTGAACGCAGGATGACGTTCTGCATCCTTTGTAGAATGGAGATATTAGAGTTGCTAGTGCTGCCCCAGAGTTGTATCCCATACATCCATACTGGTTTGAGTATAGTTTTGTAGATTAGTAGTTTGTTGTCAATAGACAATTTGCTATTCCGTCCCGTCAGCCAGTACAAATCTTTATATCTTATTTTTATTTCTTCCCTTTTGGCTTTTATATGTGGCTTCCAGGTCAGTCGCCTATCAAGATGGAGGCCAAGATATTTAACTGAATCCTTTTGTGGTAGGGTTTTGCTCTCCAGCTGCACAAGAGGACAGTTGCCTTGCCTAAGACTGAAGGTTACCTGTACAGATTTGTTTGCACTCGCTTTTATTCTCCATTTGTGGAGCCATGTGGTAACTAGATCAAGCCCTTTTTGCAAATTTTTTGAAGCCACTGCAGGATCTTTGTTACTGGCAAGAATAGCCGTATCGTCAGTGAATGTAGCAGTGGTGACATTTTCTACCTGTGGAAGGTCTGATGTGTACAGAATATACAATATGGGACCCAATACTGATCCTTGGGGTACTCCAGCCTCAATTTCGTAAAATTTTGAGGTTGCGCCAGTTTCTTTCACTTGGAACAACCTTTCTTTAAGATATGAATGTAATAACAGGTAGTAGCAATGTGGAAGATATAGTTTAATCTTATATAGTAGTCCTGTGTGCCATACCCTATCAAAGGCCTGTTCTATATCAAGGAATACCGAGGAGCAGTACTCCTTGTATTCCAAAGTACTTCTTATGTGGTTGCACACTCGGTGCACTTGTTCGACTGTGGAGTGCTCTTCACGAAAACCGAATTGATGGTCTGGTATAACGTTGTTTTTAGAGAGAAGGGGAGTTATTCTTCTAAGCAGCACTTTCTCAAAAAGTTTGGAAAAGATAGGTAAGAGGCTGACAGGCCTATATGACGAAATCTCATTCATTGGTTTTCCTGGTTTACGTAGCATTAGAATCTTTGATATTTTCCAAAGACTGGGGTAATGCTGCACTCTAAGTATTCCATTGAACAAGATAGTGAGAAATACTATAGCTTTTCTCGGTAACTGCAGCAGTACTTCTTTGGTTATTAGGTCGAACCCTGGCGCTTTTTTATCTTTAAGCTTTCGTATAGTCCTGTAAATTTCTTTTGGCGTTACCAATGTAGGAGGGAGCGAGAGTTGAAAGTCCTGTTTCAAGGCAGACTCAATATCTATATCAGTGCCTGGTTGGTTGTTTTTGTTATGAGGAGTGAAGACCTTGGATAGATATTCGGCAAAGGCATCAGCTTTTTCTTGAGGCGTCCTAGCCCATCTGCTATCACTAGTTCTTATTGGGGGTTTCATTTCCTGCGGTCTATTATAAGACTTTGTAAACTTCCATAGTGAATAATTTGTAGATGATGTGGCCGTGAGGGATTCCAATTTCGTTTGTAGAGTGGTATCATGCCATTGCTGTATTGTTTCCCTTAACCTTTTTGCCGCAGTATTGAGTGCAATCTTGTCCAACCTGTGCCTACTAAGATGCCAGACGCGGCGCAGCCTGCGATTTTCCAGTACTAACTGCCTTATTTCCAATGGAAAATTTTGGGATTGTTTTTTAGGCCCTATAATAGGTGTGTACATCCTGCAAGCTTGTTGTATGGCAGTTGTTATATATTTACTGGCATTTTCTAAGTCTTCAGAAGTTTTTAAAGGAACTTTGAGGTCTATTGTGTCCTCCAGATATTCCCTAACGCAGTGCCAGTCTGTGAACCTGTTATAGAGCATATCAGGGATGTCATATTCAGTAGGCAAGTAGCCAAATCTGAGAAGTACTGGAGTATGGTCAGAGGTAGTATCGTAGCATGGCGTAGCTAAAAAGTGTTCTTGAGGTAGCCCTTTTGTAATAAAAAAATCTAGCAAATCAGGCGTTTTGTTGCTATCTGTGGGCCAGTATGTTGGTTCACAGCTGGATATTGCATTTAGCTTGTTTTTGTCAAGGCTCGATTTTAGTTGTCTATGTTACAGTACAATATCTTTGTGCTGTATCTACAATCTACATCACAATCTTATGTTCCTTATCGCACGTTCAGTATCTATTAAATGTTTCTACTATCTGTTATCAACACGAAGTCGTTAGTATATAAGATGCACCTTTGGATAATTATAACCAGACTATACTACATCTTTTGTCTCATTTATACCTAATCATATACTGCCAAGAAGTTTGGCAAATTGGTGACCCCGACGAACGAATACGCAGCAAGAAACATGGCACAATCACCGTGCAAGGCGAACATAAATCAGCAAGGAACACTTGAAGTAGCTGCTGGCACCTCGGTTTTATCCCGCATTCCGGAATTTTGGAAAGACCAACCAAGATTATGGTTCACGCAACTAGAAGCCATATTAGCACCACAGAAGCAAGGAGACGAATACAAATACTGTACAGTAATAGCAAAGTTATCCAAGGAAGAAATACTACAAGTTAGTGACCTAATCACTTCACCACCGACTACAGATAAATACAAAAACATCAAGGAACGTTTAATTGATTGTTACGAAGAAACAGAACAGCGACAGTTTCAAAAATTAATATCAGAGACAGAACTCGGTGATCAAAAACCTTCGCAGTTATTACGTCAAATGCGAGTCCTCGGGAGAGGAAAAATCAGTGACGAAACAATTAAACTACTATGGTTCAGGCTTTTACCAACATCAGTTACTACGGTTCTAGCAGTTACGGAAGACATGGAAATTGACAAACTGAGCCAAATTGCAGACAAAATAATAATGAATTCAAAAGTAACCGAAATATCAGCTGTTAGCAACGACACTTCAAACGACAACAATACAGCATGCATTTTAGCCCAGCTAGCAAAATTACAGATAGATATTGACGCAATTCAGCAAGGTCAATATGGCTATCGACCCAACACGCACAATCATTTCAAGAAACGTCAACAATTCTCGATTATGAGGCCGAGAACAAACTATAGAGGAGCAAATCGATTTTGTTACTACCACGAAAGATTCGGAAAATATGCAAAGAACTGCATTAAACCATGCGGTTGGAAACCAATGACTTACAAACGGAACCAGGGAAACGAATAAGAGCACAGACAACGGCGAAACTCTGTGCAATCCACCCATCCAATCGCCTCACCATTACCGACCGAAAAAGTGGTATGAAGTTTTTGATTGACACGGGCGCAAATATTTCAGTCATTAGCAAGCAACAGAGACATTCAATTTTACAAAATGAACAATACACACTATACGCTGCAAATGGGACTAAAATTAGGACTTACGGCGAGAAGACGCTTACCTTGAATTTAGGACTACAACGATGTTATAAATGGAATTTTGTAATCGCCGATGTTACACAACCAATAATTGGAGCAGATTTTCTAGAGCACTATAAACTATTAGTCGACATAGCAGGTCGCAAACTTATCGACAAAGTTACAGAGCTGACAACGCATGTAACTTCGGAAAAAGCGACACAACAAACAATTCGTACTATCGCAGTGGGAACGAATCCACGTATTACGCAACTTTTAAACAAATACGAAGACATCACGAAAGGGTCCTCTCTCCGCAATGCGCCCAAACATAAGATTGAACATCACATTATCACTACAGGACCACCCGTCGCAGCTCGGGCAAGACCATTACCTCCAGAAAAATACGACATAGCCAAAAAGGAATTTCAAAATATGATAGAACTCGGAATTTGCCGACCGTCAGATAGCCCATGGGCAAGCCCATTACATATGGTAAAAAAGAAAAATGGCGAATGGAGACCGTGCGGAGACTATCGAATGCTCAATAGCACGACAGTACCGGACAAATACCCACTACCAAGATTAACTGACTTTACATACATATTAGAAAATAAGAAGATACTAAGCAAGATAGATATACGTAAAGCATACCATTGTATTCCTGTTAAAGATATAGAAAAAACAGCCATCATCACACCTTTTGGACTTTTTGAGTACTTAAGAATGCCTTTCGGATTACGCAATGCGGCACAAACATTTCAACGATTCATGGATTCCTTATTTAGAGATTTAAACTTCGTATTTATATTTGTAGACGATGTCTCATCGCATCGGACAACGAAAATTTGCATTATCAGCATTTAGAAACGGTTTTCAAACGTTTACACGAGAATGGAATAACCATTAATCTCGAAAACTGCGAATTTCTCAGAAGGGAAATAGATTTCTTAGGTTATCATATAACGAGCCAAGGAATACACCCTACCGAAGAAAATTACAAAGCAATCATGGAATTTCCCAAACCGAAAACAATTCAAGAATTAAGAAGATTTTTGGGCATGGTCAATTTCTACAGAAGTAATATTCCACGCGCAGCGGAAAATCAAAGAATTTTAAACGAATATCTACATGGTTCAAAAAAGAACGATAATTCACCTGTTCCTTGGACAACGGAAGCAGACAAAGCTTACGAAAAATGCAAGGAAAGCATGAAAAACGCAGTGTTAACAGCGCATCCTTCCCGCAACGCATCACTAGCGCTCATGACCGACGCTAGTGCTACTTGCGTTGGTGGAGTTTTACAACAAAAATCCGGACGCAATTGGGAACCATTAGGATTTTTTTCACAAAAATTGAGCGAAACTCAACAAAAATATTCTACGTTTGACAGAGAGCTGTTAGGAATATACATGGCCGTCAAACATTTTCACAGATTAATCGAGGGAAGAGAATTTACAATATTTACGGATCACCGACCTTTGACATACGCATTCTCCCAAAAACCATCATCAAACGATACACCGCGACGGGTCCGGCAGTTAGATTTCATTTCACAATACAGTACCAACATTCAACACATAAGCGGACGTGACAATATTACCGCCGATGCCTTATCTCGAATAGAGGAAATATACGTGCCATCACCTATCGATTACGCTGAATTGGAAAAATGTCAATCAACAGATAATGAACTAAGTAAATTACATGACAATAAAAGATTAAAATTCAAAAACATTACGCTTCCGGGTTCCACAATAAACATCACCTGCGACACGTCTACTGGAAAAAGCCGCCCCTACTTACCAAAGCATTTTCGCAAACAAATTTTCGATACCATTCATGGTATGAGCCATCCAGGAAAAAGAACTACGAGAAAAATGATAACCCAAAGGTATTTATGGCCGTATATGAACAAAGATATCAATAATTGGTGTAGATCATGTATAGCCTGCCAAAAATCAAAAATACAACGACATACGATATCACCTCCTGGTACATTTATGACAGCGCAACGTTTTGAACATTTACATATTGACATCGTCGGACCACTTCCGATTTCACAAGGGAAGAGATATTTAATCACAATCATAGATCGTTGTACGTTATGGCCCGAAATATTTCCGGTAGAAGATATAACTGCAGAAACAGTAGCCAAGACACTTTTCGAAGGATGGATTACTCGTTTTGGATGTCCATTGCGCATTACTACGGATCAAGGCCGACAGTTTGAATCAAGAATATTTGAGTCACTCTCACAATTTTTGGGAATACATAAAATTAGGACAACACCTTATCATCCACAATCCAATGGAATGATAGAGAGATTTCATAGAACTTTAAAGGCGGCGTTAATGACAAGAGAATCCAACGAAAATTGGTTAAAAGAAATTCCAACAGTTTTACTCGGGTTGCGGAGTAGCTTGCGAGAAGACACAGGTTATAGTTCAGCAGAGATGACATATGGAACGCCAATACGACTCCCTGGAGGATTTTTTGAGTCATCAGCAGCACAGTTATCAACGTACGAAGAGTTTGTAAAACAAATTCAAAAGGACATCACACAAATGACATCAATTCCGAAAAGAAAAAAACACAATCAAGCTATATTTGTGCATCCCGAACTCAAAGAATGCTCACACGTATTTGTTCGGTGTGATAGAATTAAGAAAGCCCTGACACCGCCGTATGAAGGACCCTACCCAGTAATTAGTAAAACTGATAAAACATTTTGCATTAGAATTAGGGATAAAGAGACAGTGATATCAATTGATAGATTGAAACCAGCTTTCATGATCAATGACAAATCAAACTACGTGCCAGATTCAAAGGATTGCGACAGGCATTCACACACGTACACTACACGATCGGGACGTAAAGTAAAGCCAGTAGTACGTCTATAAAAAATCGCTGATATAAGCAAGCTATTCGTATATATATTAACATAGATCTTAACATATACCATTAATTCACAACTACTCGTAACAACAAGACATCTAAAATGGGAAATCAAAGTTCTAAGGACCAGATAACATACAATACGGACAATTAATAATAATAATAATAATAATAATAATCGTTTATTTCTCACCATTAAAATTATACTAACTTATTATAATAATAGTTTACAATAATGTAATTGGCAGCATTAGTGGTGGTGACACATTTTTGCACAAAGTTATTTGATTCTATCTCCTAAAGTAAGCATATGCTTGTATCTCAGGAGATAGCGCTCGTTCGCGGTTTTCATTGTCGTTTATGTCTAGAGAGTTGACGGGTCACTGCCTGTGTGTGTGTGTGTGTGTGTGTGTGTGTGTTTGTGTGTGTGTGTGTGTGTGTGTGTGTGTGTGTGTGTGTGTGTGTGTGTGTGTGTGTGTGTGTGTGTGTGTCTTAAAGAGAGAGTGTGTGTGTACGTGAAATTGTGCATTATTTGTGTTTAGCTTATCTGTGAAGTCAATAAAAGTTCAGTCTGTTGGTAATCAAGTTTTAGCAACCATTCTTTAAGTGAGTTCTTAAGTTCGTGTTTACTTAGTTGTAAGATGTTAAGTTTTTTGTTTACTTTGTTGTACAGCGTTGTACTTAAAACATAGTACTGTCTTCTGGCAAATGATGTTTTATGTGTAGTGTTGTGTAGAGCTTGTTTGCATTTTCGCCTTGTAGGATCTGGTGGAGGGAGTGATCGATGTTTCCTTATTATACTTTCGAGTACAAAGATCTGTCGTACACTAGGGACATGACAGTCAGAGTACAATTGTGTTGTTGGATATCTGTAGGGGTTCCTAGTCATAACCTTTAAGATAGCCCTTTGTGCGCGTTCTAGAGCCAGAAATAATGTCTTCCTAGCTCCACCCCACACTGTTATGCAGTACTGAGTCACTGATTGGCATAATGCGATATACACCCTAACAAGAAGTTGGAAAGACACAGATTCACGGAGAGTCTTAAACATATGGATCATTCCCCTTAGCCTTGCTGTTACCTTATTAAGGTGTGTATCCCATCGCAGTTGGTCATCGATTTGAACTCCGAGATATCTGACAGAAGTTACTGCTGTTAGTGGTATACAGTTGCAGTTTTGTGTACTGTCTGAACATGTATGAGGCGTTATATTAAAGTTGATTGGTGGTTTATTGTTTTTTTTTAATTGAAAATGCAACATAGTTGGTTTTATCTATGTTAAGGGTCAATGAATTATGATTTAACCAATTTGTTATTTCATTCAGGCAATATTCGGTCTTTTCTTTGACAGTGTCCCAACTAGGGCCGTATATAACTATAGCTGTATCATCGGCATATGTATATATGCTTGCATTAGGTATTTTCATCCTACATAGTTCATCAATATAAATTTTGAATAATGTTGGGCCCAAAACACTTCCCTGGGGCACACCGAAAGTAATTACTTTTTCTTCGCTGGTGAACGTCTCGATTTTTACTTGTTGAGTTCTGTTTGTCAAATAACTTTTAAACAAAAGTAACGGTGTGCCTCTAATGCCCATGTGCTCCATTTTTCTTACCAATTTGGAGACAGAGACTGTATCAAAGGCTTTCGCCAAATCTAAGAAAACCCCAAGACATTTTTGTTTATTATCTAATTGTTTTGCAACAAACTGGGTTAAATCTAGAACAGCATCTTCGGTAGATACTTGGGCTCTAAATCCATATTGGTTACTAGCAATTAGTTTATTCTTTTCTAAGAAAATATTCAATCTAGTGTTAAGGATCCTCTCTAGAATTTTTGATAATGTTGTCAACACCGAAATTGGCCTATAGTTATTTACACAGTCTCTGTCTCCTCCTTTGTGGATTGGGTGGACCAAAGCTTTTTTTAAAGCATTTGGAAATACGCCGGTTTGTATAGACAGGTTGCATATATGCGATATTGCAGGAGTTAATGTATTCTTACACTGTTTAAGTAAGCTAGTTGATATTTTATCCCAGCCTGTGGCACAGTCACTGCGTAATTGTAATATAATTGACTCTACCTCAACATTATCAGTCTCTAGAAGGACTAAGGAATTCAGGGGGGGATGTAGTTGATTCAATGATGACGTTAACGATTGTGTCACATTTGTCAGTGTTATTTTATTTGCTAGATTTTTACCTACGTCTGTGAAAAATGAGCAAACTTGGTTAACAGCCATATTAGGATTGCTTGCAATATTTAGGAGTTCTGAAGATTGCGTAACTTTCTTTTTGGTGTTAGTTATATTTTTAATTACATTCCACAGGGCTTTTGCATTATTGCCGGCGTCTTCAATTTCTTTTTGCTGGTATTTTGTTTTTAGTTTACGGAGGAGTGAATTGCAAAAGTTGCGGTAACGGGTGTACGTTAGTTTAAGAATTAGATCATCCGGCATGTTATGTGATTTTTTGTGTAACTTGTTACGATTAGCTATACAGCGAAGCAGCCCTGGCGTTATCCATGGTTTTATATTTCTCTTTCGTCTGGCAACCTTGACAGTTTGTGTATGTTTGTCAATAATAGATGTTACCATCGATAAGAACATATTCGTTGCCTCATTCACATTGCGGAGTTTCAAGATTTCATCAAAATCCGTGTTCTCAAGTTCAATCTTAACTGCTTGATAATCTATACGTGTGACTATGTTTTTAGGTTTTCGTTTAAGGTGGGTATGTTCTAGGGATAGTATAATAAGCAGATGGTCCGTGATGTACGTCTCTAATATTAAAGTTTTGGCTGGGAGATTTGATTTTAACAGAATGTGGTCGAGGCAATTATTTAGTCTAGTGGGAAATAGGTGAGTTGGTATTTATTTATTTTTTCATTTATTTTTATTCATCAACAATTTTACAATCGTGTTTGAAATAGGTACATAACTCAAAATCTAACAATAATTTATTAATTAATACACAAATAAGAAAAGAAAATAACGAATCATTTATCTAAAATACATAATATATGCTATTAAAATTTAAATTCATCTACAGAATAGAAACACCCTTCCAACAATAGCTTTTTCAACCGTGTTTTGAATATATTCGGACTATCAATAATTTTCATGTCCGTAGGTAACAAGTTATACAACCTAACCGCCTGATACCGGCAGCCATGCATCGAAATATTTAGCCTCGGACGAAGTGGGGCTTCCAGGTCTTTCCTTCTGGTCTCTAGTCTTATGCTTCTTTGTTCCATGGTCTCGTACCTGTAGGGATGTCGAACAACATCCATCACAACAACTAAAATGTAGAGACTAGGAAGTGTTAGAATGTCGAGTTTCCTGAAATGGTCACGACACGATTCCCAAGGAGGTATCCGTACCATAGTGCGAATAGCGCGTTTTTGAATGGTGAAGGCTCTATTTATATTATAATCATAGCTGTTTCCCCAGAACTGAACGCTATACCTCAATTTGGATTCCACTAGAGCATAATACACCATTTTAAGTTGTTCCAAATCCACCTCATCTCTTAAACTCCTTAAGGCATAGCAAGCTGAGCTTATCGCGTTTTCGATAGCGTCTAACTCGGATTTCCAGTTCAAGAATTGGTCAATGTTAATCCCCAGAAACTTAACACTATCTTTGGATTCCACTTTCACCCCATTACTTATAATGTTAATGGTATCAGTCTTACTTGCCGTAGTTCGGAACAATATTGCGTTGGTTTTATTAATGTTTAATTTTAAGTTATTAGCATCAAACCATTCATTAAAGGCCAGAAGTGCAATATTTATTCTAGAATCAAGCTCTGCCTTGCAGGAGGCTGGTATTATTGCATTGGTGTCGTCTGCATAGATAATTAATTTAATGTCAGATATTGAATTAGAAATAAAATTTACTATGTCATTCAGAAAAATTATGAAGAAGATTGGGCCAAGAATTGAACCCTGTGGAACCCCACGCGTTGTTTTAGTTAGTCTCGATTTAGTTACTACTTCCTGATCATTTACAATATTTTTAATTTCAACAAACTGCTTTCTATTACTGAGGTAAGATTTTAGCAGTTTTAAGGCTTGATTTCTGACACCGTAAAATTCTAGTTTAGCTAAAAGGATATCATGGTCTATAGTGTCGAATGCAGCTGAAAGGTCCAAAAATATGCCAGCAACCTTCATTTTTCTGTTTAGGTCACCCAATACATCATTGATTAATATATCAACGGCATCTATAGTACCTACTCCTATTTGGTAGCCAAACTGGCGCTCGTTTAGGATATTATTCGAGTTTAAATGTGAGACTAATCTATCCTTCAAAAGTTTCTCGAATATTTTAGAGACAACAGGCAGTAGGGAGATCGGCCTATAATTTTTAGGATCAGTCTTTTTACCCTTCTTGAAGACGGGGATAACCCTAGCGATCTTTAGTTGGTCTGGAAATATTCCGTCATCAATGCAATTATTGAAAAATGTTGCTAATGGACTGGCTAGGATATCTATATTGTCCTTTATTAGCGTGATAGGTATACCGTCATAACCACAAGACTTTTTCGTTTCCATTCTTCTAATTATGTATTCAATCTCACCACTGTTCGTATGTCTCATCTCCATATTAGTGTCTATTCTATTCGAGTGATCAGCTAAGAATTTCATTGCAAGGGTATTATTCGTATTTGTACTATAATTAAATTGAATTGCGAAAATGTCAGCTATAATTTGGGTATCGGTCACAATAGTATCATTAATTTTAAATTTATAGTTTTCATTAGCATTCGTATCTCCTTTATTTCTATGTTTATTAACTATGTTCCAGATCTGTTTGGTTCTATTTTTTGCTTTATCTATTGCTCTCTTAACGGCTTTTTTTTTCGCTTGTGCTATGACTTTCTTATACACTTTTATATAAGAATTCCGGTAATAGATTATTGAATCATGACTGTCACTTTTGTTTATAGTGTTTAGGAATCTTTTCATCTTGCTTGAGGTTTTAATGCTCTTAGAGATCCAGTTGTTTTTGTTCTTGACACCTTTAATCTCAATCCTTTTCTTTGTAATGGATGAAGTGAATATTCTTTGGAATGCAATAAGGAAACCATTAATGTAACATCCCATTAAATTGCTATTCAACAGGTTTTGCCTAAAAAGGATTTTATTTTTTTGAGAGAGTATTCTACGCATTGCCGTGTAAGATTGCGTTTCCGATTTGGTATTCATAGTTTTGAGATTCAGGTTACAAAAAAGTCCGTGTAAGGCATTTAGAATAAGATAATCATTACTTCGGTCGTCCGTATTGTCAGTTTTAATATCTATATTTATATCTCCTATGAGAACAGTAGTTTGATATTTGGATAATTTGTCGTATACATTATTTAAGCTGTTTAGGAAGTTGTCAAAACTTTCTTTACTATTGTAGGATGGCGAACGATAAATAGCTACAACTGCCAGTTTTTCATCTACACAACAAAGAATACAGTTAGCTTCCATAAATTCTGGTTCAATTATTTTGCAATTTAAGTTTTTCTTGCTATAAATTATTATACCATCATTTTGATTATGGGTTTGTTTATTTTGGTACGAATTATAACCATCCAAGATTGGTATTTTATCTATTTTACTGAGCCAGCATTCCGTTAACACTATTATATCACAATTTATTTTTATTGTAGCCAAAAGTACGGATAGATCGTCAAAGTGTTTGTTTATACTTCTTATATTTAAATGTAACATATTTAATGAATTATGATGGCTTAAGTGTATGCTACAGTCCTCAGGTTTGCAAACTAGTGAGTTTGCCGTGGGGATTGAATCTAGTTCTTCATTTATTTCAATTATATTAGCCATTTGAATTTAGTAAAATTTCAAAGAAAAGACCACGGGTATGTGGTAAATAGAAAAATATATATTGGACTACTATCATTTCGTTACTTAGTACGGTATTGTGAAGATATAATTTGCTGTTTACTAATCCATTTTTCGCGTTGTAAAGTAAATTTATGTACATATAAATATGTACATAAGTATTTGTATTAGATAGTTTTATGGTAAGTAAAGATATTTTAATTCTGTAGAAATTTGGTGTATTGTTACTTAAGTTAATTATTTTGAACCAATTAGACTCGTTTTGTAGATTGGTGATGTACAGAGTGTTATTAAGGTGTAGTTTTGCTCTCCTGTATATGTGTAGGTATATAGTATTTAAGTGTATGAGTTTGTATTCGAATGAATGTTGCGTTATGTTGTGGTAAAGATACTGAGTATAGTTTATTTTACTATTGTAAAAGTTTGTTATTGAGTTATTGTGTTTATTCGTGGTTTTTGACTGCTTGAATTTGTGTATAGTACTGTACCTATAAAGCTTTGTAGATATAGTAGTATTGTTGTTTTGGGATGCTGTATATGTATGTAAAATTTGTATATAATATTTGTGTGGATATACGTAAATATAGTGCGTTGTGTAGTGGTGTATGTTAAAGTTTTTACAATATTTGTTGTTAGTTATAAGATATTTAGGTGTGCAACTAGATTTTAACCTAATGTTATTGTACCGTGAAGTTATATAAGTACAGATAATTTTGTTGTAATTGTTTTTTAAATGTTTAGAGATTGTAAATATACACCTTTTAAAGAATGTAGATGCAATTAGAACTAGTTTAACAGCATTAACAGTTTGTACAAGTCATATCTGTTTTTGTAACTCGGTTAAACAATTTTCGGATGTAATAATAATTTGTTTTTCACCCTGTTCCTTGCGTATAAAGATACGTCCATTTTTTGACCAGCAGTATTTATAACCATTCTTTTTGACGAATTCTCGGGATAAAAAGAATAGTTTTTTCAAGCTTGGTGGCAGGTAGTCTGCAACATACACTGGCTGGCGCTGTCCACGTATACCAGCTAGCTCGGTGTTCAGTTTTTCTTCTTTATTCTTTTTATTCTTGTTGTATTCCTGGACTGTTGACAGCAAATCGTTCTTGGTTTTTACTGACATAAATTCAACTACAATTGGATGGGGAGTGGTGGATTTGCCCGGGAGGCGATACACGTCACGTATTTCAAGTGGCTCAATTGGGATACCTATATTTTTCCCTAAGTCGGTTACCAATTGTGACAGGTCCTTTAGGGATTCGTTCTCTTGATGTGGTATATTTCTTATTTCCAAGATAGACGAGCGCGATTTTAGCTGTAAATCCTGAACTTTTCTTTCCAGACTTTCGATGTACAATTTCTGTTCTCTGCGATCTTTTTGCAGATTCGACACTTCCTTTTTTAAGTCTTCATATTGTTGACTAATGAAACTCACAGATTTTTCGATTTCTATGTTTGATTTCTGTATTTCTGAGTTTTGATGTTTGAGTTCAGCTATGTCGCCTATTAATTTGGACATATTTGAGTTTTGTTGAGCGAAGAGCTGGCTTAATGTGTTCTCCTGTTCAGTTTTCCAGGACTCAAGCATTACCTTAATATCATTACTAAACAGGTCATAGTCCCCCTTATTGCCTGGTGATGGGGGTGTTCCAGTGCGGGGGCGCTTATGTCTGCTTATATTTACAAAGTCTTGTTCAGTCGGTGTAGCTATGTTTAGTTCAGTGTCGGATTTACTCAAGTTATCAATCGTAGCCTTAGGAGGAGTGCGTTGAGTCATTTTTAACAAATTAGATATAATACAGTATTGTTTACCGCTCACCCACAATATTAGGTCCTCCGTGTTCGTTCGTGCAGTTCTTACTTCGACCAAAACAAACTTCCTATCTCTCACTAATAATAAGCGCTAGCGCACAGCTAGAGCGCACGCGTCGAGAGTTCGGGTAGTCGTTGTGCGAGCGCGAGAGCAATTATGGATACTGTCCTTTTCTCGCAGGTGGGCGGGCCCGTAGCGACGCGCCAGGATAAAGCGGCAACAAATAGTCGGATTATGCACCCTCGAAACTTAGCACTAATGAATATTTTAACTTATTAAACACTTATAATATTTTGATAAAATTCGAAAACACGTCCACTCTCAACAAAGGTTATGGGCGAAAGAGGAGAGAATTGCCTCAATCAAAACGAAGCGGACCAACTCCGTAACCTGATCCAGGAGGACTTACGGTGGACAAGAAATGTTGCAATGGGACAGATTATTTTAACAATCGGCGTGATCCTAATTTACGGCATAATGAAAACACTGAACAGAAGAATGAAGAGTTTAACGGAAAAAAATAATAAACACTCGTGCAACAGCTAAGTCAAAATTACAGACGTCAGCAAATCACACCACAACAGGCGTCATCAAATTCCACCGCGTACAATAGCATTATTATTTATATACATCAGCAAATAACTAGTAAGGTCTAGGTCAAATTTATATTGTAAACACTATTACCATAAATTTTTTTAAAGGGGGGTGTACTGTTACAGTACAATATCTTTGTGCTGTATCTACAATCTACATCACAATCTTATGTTCCTTATCGCACGTTCAGTATCTATTAAATGTTTCTACTATCTGTTATCAACACGAAGTCGTTAGTATATAAGATGCACCTTTGGATAATTATAACCAGACTATATTACATCTTTTGTCTCATTTATACCTTATCATATACTGCCAAGAAGTTTGGCAAAATATGATTAGGTACTTGTTAGTTGGCCCCTTGTACTTGTTAGTCTGGAACCCCAGAAGGTGTGTTTGGAGTTCCAGTCTCCACCAGCGACAAATCGGTTACCAAGTGTCTGGAAATAGCTTGTGAACATTATTTCAGTAATTTTATGCCTAGGGGGGCAGTATACTGCAGAAACATTGATACTACCATGATTTGTCTCAACAGCTATCGTAGTTGCTTGTATGTAACTAGTTTCGAAGGAAGGCATCAGATGATGTTTGATGGTGTTCTTTATAATGATTGCTGTGCCAGCATGTGCAGTACCGTCTGGATGACTAGTATTATATGTTGCATATCCTCGAAAGAATATGGTAGTGGTAGTAGTGCAGTGAGCTTCAGATATTAACACAACATCTAGATTGTGCTCCTTCAAGGCAAACTCTATTTCGTGTCTGTTTGGCGTCAAACCATTCACGTTCCAAGTAGCCATATTGAGGGTGGTCATTTTATCAATTTGTCGACTAGTATAATTATAAGACCCATCAAGGTACTTATTTGTTGAAGGATTAAATCAATTTTTTCAGATTGTTTCATAAGAATTAATTCTAGAGTTTTATGTGTTGATTGTGCATCTGAATGTAGATTATGTTTCAGTGCTTCAGCGTACGATTCATCTTTTGATGTTAAATTCTTATGGGGTGGTAGTATTTCTACAGGTCTCTGTTTAGGTATAGAATTATTTTTATTTTCTGATCTAGGTGGTTTTGCAGTTCGTCTAGCAAGAATTTCTTTATAAACCTCACACCCTTTATAATTAGCGGGGTGTGGGCCTTGACAAAGAGCGCACAGTGCGTTAGTAGATCGATCTTTTTTGGGACATTCTGAAGTTTTATGAGACTGCGCACATTTCACACAACGATACGGTCGCATGCAGTAGTTTTTGGAATGGCCATATTGTTGGCACCTTTGGCATTGTACTATTGAACGTCTTTTTTTAGGATCCTCAATCACCACTACTTGGCGGTCAACAATTTTTATTTCCTTAGCTGCTTTGTTGTGAGGGCCTGGTTGTAGGTTGACAAAGTATGTCGACGTCGGACTCTTGTCAGGTCCATATTTGGCGTTTATGATTTCTCCTACAATTATGTTGCCAGTTTTTTCGACAGCTTCTTTTATAGCAGTATGTGGGGTTGTTGGGTGAAGATTCCTTATAACAATCCTGAATAGCCTTTCATCCTTCCTGTTAAAGGTATGCCCTATAAGACCATTTCCTCTAACTACAGTTATGAGTTTCTTGTATACTTCCATATCTGTGCAATTAATTCGAAGTTGATTTTTATTAATAATTTTGTATGAGAATGTTGCTTTCTTTACAACAGATTCTAGTAGCTCGGTTAGTTTGCTTACATCGTCTATGCCATAGAGAATTATTGGAGGAGGTTTATATATTTTCTTTTTATTTGATTGTGAGTTTTCCTCTTCTGTGAGATCAATGGGAAGATTATCGAATCTGTTTGATGTTTTAATTACTTCTGGGGATGGTGTCTGTAATTTTTGTTTCCTTTTAGGGTTCCTTGTAATTGGCACTCTTTGCCAAGTTGGAGGTCTGATAACATTCTCTTTCTCACAAGTAGTAGGGGTTGTTGGGATCCTCTTTTCTTCGTTACTACAGTTGGTGGTTAGAGGTGGGATGTTGCCCACTGAAGAGCTTCTTCGTCTACTATAAAATAGACTGGGGTGGAAAGCTTGTTGCACCAATTTCTTATTACCAGTAGCATTTACTACCACAGGGGCCTGGTCATCCGCCCCTATGGAGTCTTCGGTAGCCAATTTCTCACCTTCCAGCCCGGATACTGGAAAGCGCCGGGGGTTAGCCGGATCGCATGACAAAACACTTTCATTCAGAGACATTTCCATAAAAAAAGGGGTTTGGGAAATTTAGTTACAGTACATTCCCAAGGTACTGTACCCACGATTTTAGAGGGAATTTAATGCCTCTTGGCTTGTGGTAGCCAGCGTCAGGTTACTTAACCGCCGCCTGTTGCTCGGCGTTGTTGCTCGTTTGGCACCACCCAGGGGGTACGTGTAGGGTGAGCCTAGGAAAAGGTGGTAAATCCTACGGACGTGAGCAACACCACCCCCCTCGTCCGGTCTTATCAGATGTATGTCTAGATTGATGCCAGACCCTTCTAAGCCTTCTTTTTTCCAGAACTTAATTTTTTATATCGAGAGGAATGTTTCCAGTAGTAGCCCTTTTCTTTTTGATTGGAGTGTTCATCCAGCATGCATTCTGTATTAGGCTAGAAATGTAGCTTGTGGCATCTTCTATCTCATCTGATGTTTTTTGGGATACATGTAGTTGTATAGTTTCCTCTATGTATTCTCTAAATCCTTCCCAGTCTGTAAATTTGTTGGACAATGTCTCGGGTTCTTCGTAGCAAATTATTGTCGTGCTTACGGTTAGAATTACAGGGGAATGATCAGAGTTACTATCATAACAGGCCTCAGCTTTGAGATAGTGTCTCGAGAGTCCTCTGGTGATAAAGAAGTCTAGCAGGTCAGGCTTTTTCTTTGGGTCTGTAGGCCAGTATGTCGGTTCACCGGATGAGATTGAGTCCAGGTTATTTCCGTCAATGCATCCCTTAAGCTGTCTACCTCTTGTTGTTATTAACCTGGAGCCCCAGTACGAGTGCTTGGCATTCCAGTCGCCACCAGCAATGAATCTATTTCCCAGTGTGTGGAAGTACTCGGAGTACTTTGCACTATCTATTCTATGCTTCGGTGGGCTATATACCGCAGATATATTGAGGGGTCCATCCTTACTCTCAACTACAACAGACGTTGCCTGGATATAGCTTGTTTTATATTCGGGCATGACATAGTGTTTAATGTTCGCTCTAATGGCTATAGCAGTTCCAGCGTGGCCAGTGCCATCAGGGTGACAAGTAATGTAGGTGCAGCAGCCCTTAATTTTTATGTTGCTTTTTTTCCGTACAGTGTGCTTCAGATATGAGCACAACATCAAGTTTATTACTTGCAATTAGCACCTCTAGCTCGGACTTATTTGGTGTTAAGCCATTAATGTTCCACGTGGCTATCCTGAGAGAAGTCATTTTGGGATTTTATCTAGCAGTGTTGTTATGAGACTCAAGAGAGTGCTCATTTGTTGTAAGATGAGATCAAATTTTTCTGATTGCTTTAATATGAGTTCTTCTAATTTATTATATAGTTTTACTTCAGGATTCAGTTCGTGCCCTTGAGCGCATTTTACGCAACGATACGGTCGCATGCAGTAATTTTTTGAGTGACCATATTGTTGGCACCTCTGGCACTGTGGTAATGTTGTCCTCTTTTTGGGGTCTTCAATGACAATTGACTGGTGATATATGTATTTGATGTCTTTAACTGCCTTGTTGTTTGGCCCAGGGGCAATATTTACAAAGAACGTAGATGTTGGTTTTTTGTCTGATCCATACTTGGCGTTAACAATCTCTCCATAGACTTTGTTTCCAGTTTTTTCAATTTCCTCCACAATTGCACTGGGCGGAGTGGAGTGGTGGAGGTTTTTTTTAACCACTCTGAAGCAGCGCTGGTCCTTAAGGTTGAAAGTGTGACCTATGAGTCCATTCTCTCGAACTACAGTGATAACTTTTTTGTAGGTGGTAACATCTTTACAAGAGACCCTTAATTGATTCCTATTTACTATTTTGAAAGTAAAGAGGTTATGATCAGCTGCTGATTCCAACAGTTGTGTGAGTCTGTTTACGTCCTCAATACCATATAGAATGATTGGTGGTGGTTTGCTAGGTCGTTTTTCCTTTGGTTGACTAGAATTCTCTGTCTCGTCTACAGATAAATCCTTGTAGCGGTTCTGGGTTTTTGTAGTTTCTGGGGATGGTGTCCGTGACAATTTTTTCCGTTTATGGCTTTTAGATTCAGGGACTCTTTGCCAGTCCGGCGGTTTGGGAGTAATTATTTCTAGATTCTTGCCTAGTGTTGCCTGTGTTAAGGGTTCTATTTGGGAGGTACTTCCCAGTGAGGAACTTCTAGTTCTCGTAAAAAGGCTTGGATGGAGCGCCTGTTGTACAAATATACGTCTTCCAGTAGCATTCACTGAAGCAGAGGCCTGGTTACCCACGTCTGCACAGTCTTTGGTAGCATATTTCACACCTTGAGGCCCGGGTACATCATGGCGCCGGGGGTTAGCCGGGTCGCAGGACAAATCACATTCTTTATTTTCCATTTTCATAATAAAAGGGGTGGGAGAGTAGTAGTACGCGTTTCCCAGGCGCATACCCCCAATATTTTTGAGGATATTTAGTTACTCATGGCCATTGGTGAGCCAAATTGATGGGTTATTTACCGCCGCCCATGACTCGGCGTTGGCGAATTTTACAGCTGACTTCCTCCAAGATATTTACAGGTAAGATTTCGCAGTTCTCAGCAAACCCTCCTCTTTTCTCATCCGGGCTTGGGACCGGCAACGGCAGAGTTGGGTTTGTAAATAAAACACAAAAAGAAATCAGGAACTTGGTTTGGACACCAAGCCTGATTTATTGACATCAAGTAAAAAAAAAAATAGTCGAGTGTTTAAGGCCTGTTGGAAAATCTTAACATCGACTTTTAATTTGCTAAGTAACTCCATCTATACAATAATATATAAACTCCTTAGTAATAAACAAAATAAAACAATTCCATAAAAATGGCAATAAATGGCTTAATATGCCGCCCACTAAGGACACTTAGAACGACAGTAATTCCTTGTATGTCCCTAATATTCTAAAGATAGCTTCCCTAATTTTACAAACTTGTACTCCAAGTTAACATATCTAACATATGCATGGATATTGGTATAAAATATTTTTAAGTACATAAACCATAACAGAAGATAGCTTAAGCTATCTTCTGTTATGGTTAAGTAAAGTTAAGTATAGTTAAGTAAATCTTATCTGATGTTAAACATAAACATAAAAACAATATACGACCTCTAATAGAATTAAATGAAAATAAAGACAATAAAAGGACCTAACTTATCTTATCTATTACTAATACAATTAACCTATTGGTAAGACACACAACTTAGATGTCGGCCTCTTGATTGTGGAGGCACTAGTACGTAAAGTTACTACTCGTGTAAGATTGTCCTGACCTAGATGCTTTTCCTTAACTCTACCAAGGAGCCACCTGGAGGGAGGTAACTAATCCTCTTTTACTAAAACTATATCCCCAATTGTTCAGGAGTTTATTGCGACCACTTGTATCGATGAAGAAGCGTCGTCAAATATTCATTTGACTATCGACGCCAAAATACCTGCATCATTTTTTGAACTAAATGCCATCTTTTTAAGGTTGAGATATTCGCAGTTTCATAATTGTGATCTGCTACACTAATAATTGGTTCACCCACCAGGAAATGACCTGGCGTTAGAGCGTCAATATTGTTTGAATCCGTAAGTCGACAGAGAGGACGTGAATTTAAACACGCTTCGATTTGTGTTAATAAACTTGTCATTTCTTCGTAAGTCAACGTAGAGTTACCTATTACTCTGCGTAAATGTTGCTTGCATGATTTAATTCCAGCCTCCCATAATCCTCCAAAATACGGAGCGTGTGGTGGAATGTAATGCTATGTTGTTCCTTCGTTGGCTAAGGTTTCAGCGATTTCTTTAGCTATACCTGACGTTTCAGAACGGAACCAGAATCTACAGTTTCTTGGATGCACTTTAAAAGTTTGTACCATTATCACTCCAAATGTCCTTGCAGTGACCACGTCTGGCTACAAATCTTTTAAAGGCTACTAAAAAGCCTTCTGTAGTTTAATCGCTTACAACTTCGAGGTGTATGTTTAGTTACGTGTGTTTAGTTACCATACATATAAACAAACAAATGTAACCTTTGGACGAGCGGTGACCTCTGCCCTTAGAAGTTCTCAAATTAATCGGTCCGGCGTAGTCTACTCCACTACTTTTAAAAGGCCTGCTAGGTATTACACGAGACGATGGCAATTGATCCATCAGTTGCGGTTTTATGGAGGCATTATATGCACAGTCCGGAGCAATGCGCGCTCCGATACGGTCGTGCTTACTCTGTACGCGTATTGTGCGGCTATAATCGCTATACGTCACTATGAGTTCTCAGCAACTTATAGCTAACGAACTGTTGGCATTTATTCAAAATGCTATCGATACTATGGACGAAATCAGCATTTTGCAGATCTGCAAATCGAACTTCAAGGAAGATGAGATTAGCAGTGGCAAGAGGTTGATTTTCCAAACCCTTGGAAAAATCGACCAGATGCCGCCCCGCAGGAGAGATGGAACTGAGAAGAGTATCCAGGACATCATCACCTTGCTGAAAGAGACTGATCCGGACGATGTACCAGCTTTCGTGGCCAAAGAGCTGCGGAAACTGCCCCCCGTCAGTTTTGACCACGTCGACGTCACCCGGCTGTTGAAGGACATCATGTTCTTGAAAACAAGCCTGGCCGAGGTACAGACCAAGCTGGAGGTGTCAGAAAACACCATAGGTGAACTACGCGCCGAAGTAGTGTTATTACGCAACGCTGTTTCTGCAAGTAGGTCACCTGACGCCTCTAAAGTGAACAGTTGTCGCGAGGCGCTAAATGCATCGGTCAGCAATTTTCAGTCGCCGCGTCAAGTTGCGTCACCGACTGTACAAGTTGACAACAACGCATCACGTGCCGTCACCGTACGCGTCTCGACTCCGAAAGAGGTCAAGACAAGCGTAAGTACGTCTACTCATAGTCGTGCTTATGCCGATATTGCCGCGAAGAAGAAACTAACAGCGGTTCAAACAGGGGAGAAGAAGAAGAGCGTGCCCCCAGTCCCTAAAAAAAGGGCAAATAGACGCTGAGGGCTTCATAAAAGTCGAAAAGAAGCAGAGGAAGCCCTCCAGCTGCAACCAGCGTGGTACCGGCGTGACGGGACCCAATATGTTGCTGCGTCCGGCAACACCTACGACGCAGCTATATGTGTCTCGTCTGCATCACACTACAAAGACTGAGGAACTTGTGGAGTACCTCAGAAAAAAGACCAAGTGGACCTTGAGGGTGGAGAAATTGGAGTCGCGCCATAACGTTGATTTTAAGTCGTTTATGGTGCGAGTGCCCGCGGAACATCTGTCCACCTTCATGAAGGAAGACCTTTGGCCGAAAGGTGTCGCATACCGACGATTTCGTGGCAGGTTACGCGACACCTCGCAGCGAAACACGACGCCGTCGCCGCTGTCTCGTGCTCAACTTTGTGTTTAGTTTTTTATTAAATATGTATTAGTCTAATAAGTTTTCTATTTATGTATTTGTATAATATGGGCCTTAGTAGCCTGAAATAAATGGTTATTATTATTATTATTATTATTATTATTATAACGTATACAAATTACACATTTTCTCACATAAGATCTAATTAAAGCTTTAACGCCGATTATGTAATATTGATTCCTTAGGTAATTCAACATCAACTGAATACCACCATGAAGAGTTAATCGGTGAGCATCAGCTATTAAAAGATTAGTTAAATGAGAAACTCGTAGAATGAATATCGGATGTTTTCGATTTATATCAAGATCAGACTGATCAAGCCTGCCGCCCACCCTTAAAATATTGGCGGAATCCAGGTAAACAAAAAGAAAAATACTGTCAGACATATATAAGTTATTCGACCCATTAGGATGGGTTACACCAGTAGTTGTGATAGCAATAATATTAATAAAAAACTATGGGTTAATAAAAAACTCAACTCATTCCATCCGATTCCAGTAGGAATCGGATGGAATGAGTTGAGAATGGTTTACTTACCGACAACAACTGCAATGCTTAACAGAGTTTTCAATCCCTCGATGGTTAAACAGTAAACAAAGTGATGCGTCAAAAACTGCATATGCAGCGGTTGTGTATGCACGGGTTGTCGATGCTGAAGGTGGTGTTCATGTCACTTTACTTACAGCTAACTATTTCAATACCCAGGTTAGAATTGTGTGGCGCGGTCCTGCTGGCCAAACTTCTGCAAGAAGTCTCTAGAGTAATGGGAATCGATAAATCCAATTTATATGCATGGACAGATTCAGAGATAGTGTGTCATCCCAACCTTTGTAGGCTTTCCCCATAAAAACTTTTGTAGCAAACCGAGTCTCTGAAATTTTATATATTAGTGAACCTCAAAAGTGGAATCACGTTCCGTCAAAGCAGAACCCTGCCATGATGACAATTGGATTTGGGATAAATATTCCTCACTTACCAGATTAATTAGAATCGTAGCGTACTGTAGACGTGTATGTGAATGGAGAAAACCTAAAGAACTAAGAAATTAATCTTACTTAAGGGTCACAGAGATCAGGTTAGCTTTAGATGTTTGTATTAAGGAATGCCAAAAGCAAGGTTTTCAGGAAGAACTGTTACTCCTGCAAGGAACAACTAAAAATAAGCGAACATTATTAAGTTCTCTAAACTCTATAGGTTCTTGTAGAGGCTGCAACTGTACAGAATATTGGAATGCGTCCTTCTTGTGATTCCAGGTAAGTCCCAGTGTCTTTAATATTTCATCTTGCTTTATCATGATTCCTTTCTTAATATTATGATTACCCTTTATTGCTAGTAGTAACTCATCGCTGTTACTTGACCACTTTTGTAATTCCAATCCTGCTTTAGATAATAGCTCATTCATTTGACGGTATATTTCAATACCATCACCAATAGTTTCACAACCAGTCATAAGATCATCCATATAATAATCGTTTAGAACTCTTTTTGCAGCTAAATGATAACTTTCTCCTTCATCATACACCAACTGTTGTAAGGATCGTACAGCCAAGAATGGTGCTGAAGCTGTACCGAACGTAACAGTAAGAAGCTTATAATCTTGAATTTCAGATTCCTTTGTATCCCTCCACACAATTCGTTAAAAGTCAGTATGATCGTTTGTTCCATATATCTGACGGTACATCTTTACAACGTCCGATATAAGGCAAATTGGGTGTTTTCTCCAACGAAGTAGTAAATGCCTCAAATCAGATTGCAAAGTAGGTCCGATTAACAAATTATCATTAAGTGATATCCCATCACTACCCTTGCAAGATGCATCGAACACCACACGAAGCAGGGAAACGATTCCCTGTCGTTTCTTATTACGGCATGGTGAGGTAAGTAGACAGCCTGATTATTATGTTTATCCGTTGCTGATATTAACTTCATATGGCCCAGAGTTAAATACTCATGAATAACTTCTGCATACTGAGCTTTAACTTCTTTGTCTCGATTTAGCCTATTGTCCAATAAAATCGATTGATCGCTAAATTTCTTAAATTTCCATATTTACAGCTAGGATCTTCATTTCGAAACGGTAAATTAACCACATAACGACCTTTATCTCTAGAAGTTGTATTTTTAAATATTTGTTCGCATTTGATTTCATCCTTTGTAAGTGGATGTTTTCTATTTTCATTTGGTTCTTTTTCAAGTTCCCAGAACTTCTTCAGCATTTCATCGATGTCATGAACGTGAACATGTAACATTGTAATGTTAGACGAACAATTAGCTGCTAAATCAATAGTGCCCGATAAAATCCACCCTAGGGTGGTTCGTTGAGCTACGATTGAATCATTGGGACTTTTCTTAAGCCCCTTTTGAATAACTTTAGTATACACTTCGGCCCCTTACAACATATTCACTTTGTCTGGTGTATGGTATTTCGTTAACTTGCGACCAGTCTAAGCATATCGCATATTCCCTAGAAGGTAATAGAGAAGTCAACATATGCTTTAACTCATAGGAAGAATCTACTCTTGACTGAATCTTCACTTCAACAAGGGAATTGGAAATTATTTTATTCCCTCCTCCTACCCCAAATATAACCCCTCTGGCTGATTGTTTTCGCAGACCTAAGCTTTGAACAACATCCTCAGTAATAACAAGGCTCGTATGGTATATCAGTTCCCACTTTTTGCCTTAGCCCTTAATCTAAATATTATTCTAAGTCCAAAACAGAATAACGAAATTTACAAGTCTACAAAGTCAAGAATAAGGTTGAATTTTTGAACAATATTTCTTAAAGTCTCTAAGGTTCACTTTGACTAGTAGTTGAATGACTTGAATTACTCACGTCGACGTCTGCAGTCCACCTTGGCTCTGCTGATTCTTTCTCCTTTTCCTTCCTGCGCACCACTCTTGACAATGGCTGATGAGGTACTAAGTTTGACCATCAATCCAAGGGATGCGAGGCTGATGACCTGTGACTTTCACAGCAGGGTAACCACCTGATGAGGCTTCCTTCGTCTAGGACTAGATCACTTTACCATCCGGCTCGAAGTAGTCTTGGGTAGTAGAAGTACGATGTACTGTTAGGTACCGTAACTTTATACTACGAGTATATTAAAAGTAACGTTTCCGAACGGCAGCACTTAATCGGACATTTAGCACTATTCGTACACTGTTCGTACACTCTGACTGTACTGTACTTTAGCTAATGTTACTCTTTCTACCACCATACTTTCGTTCGTTGTCCAAAGTGTGCGAAGCTTAAATTGTAAGTAAAAGGGACAACGATACACAGTGCGTTCAGTTTAGATCTAATGACTTTTCAATAAAGATTATTTTTCGATTAGATTCGATTAGATTCGATTATTATGTGACGTTGCTTAGGAGATGGAACATTTCGCATATGCGCGAGTTGTCAACTTTTGAGTAGGTTAACTAAACGTAGGTAGTGTTTATTTAACTCTGTTTGTTTCGTATTTTTGCTATCACAAATACGAAAATATTAAAATAGAAATGTCAGAGCTGAATCATCTACGTTAATTTTTTTTGCTGATAAGAAGTGTCTTGCTTTATAGAAAGCTTTCGGTCTTAAGCCACATTTTAATAGTACTATAGGTACTACTATAATGTACTAGTACGTTGTACGAATTGTACTAGTACGGTGCGAACTTGCTGATGTCCGATTAGGCACAAGACTAGCTCGAAGGACCATGTTAAACCTTCATAAAGGTTTAGGTAACATTTTTGGGGGGGTTTGCAAATAAAACAAAAAAGAAATCAGGACCCCAACTTGGTTTGGACACCAAGCCTGATTTATTGGCATCGAATCAATCGAAAACTCTTTAGTAATAAACAAAATAAAACAATTCCATAAAAATGGCAATAGATGGCTTAACAAAATGTATAAATTACATTGATAATATACTTTATCAATGTAATTTATATATAATATAAAAATATTTATACATATATGTAATATAAAAATATTTTCATAATCGGTCTAATCTTGTTGTATGAAAAGTGAAGCGTCCCAATTTCGTACCTTCTCAAACCATTGATTGTATTTGAGTGAGCTTCCGGACAAAGTAAAAATATTGTACCTATTTATTTAGAACTGTAAGACCACAATTTGTTCATAAATAAATCTTTTGTCATAGTAGAACAAATATATTTAATAATTAATGATTTTAATGTACCACGTGAAAAGTTCCTTTTTGTAATTCCTCATTTGTGACCGTAATTTTTAAAATTATCAGCTTTAATTAAGTAAAAATGTTTTCAAATAGTGGAAACATTCTAACAAAGTTGGCATTCTTCTTGTTTGTACTTTGACATTTTTTGCAATGTGTCCGTTAGATTACTGGTCCGAAAAAAATCCAAGGTTTGTTACCCAACAAATACTGGTAAGCTTTAATTTTGTTATAATACCTACCAATAAAGCTCTTAATCTTGATTTCATAACTTAAATCATAAACGTGTACTTGTTTGAGTTGTGTGTGTAAACAATTTTAATAATTGATTACACTTGATTTGTTACCTATCTCCTTTTTTGTTATTCTTCAGTGGTAATGCTTAAATCGGAAAGATATTAATAAAATAGGAAATTATTAGGCAGAGTATTGACTGTTTGATTTTGAATATAATGTTGTGGATGTCATTTAAAATATTTAATTATATAAAATATTTTATTGTAGTCGGTAGTATAATGGGTAGGATTCGAACCAGCAACCACACGATTGCGAGACCGATGTCTTAGCCATTAAGCTACCGCCGCTTTGTAATAACTAAATACTTATATCTTATAAGTGATTTCCTAAAAATGATACTCTTAGATGTAACAGATTTTTTGCGTAAAGCTCATTTTGCTTGCCTTGCCTTAGTCTTCTACACATTTTATTGCGGCACTGAAACGTTTTAGTTAGTTTATTTCCAAATTCGTCTATTAATCTGCCTCATTTTGTATCTACTATGAATGCAGAACAAATAAAATTGTTACTGAATTGTCCATTTTTCTGGTGCCATAGATGCAACTTTGCATTGTATGACCATTATTCAAATGATGAGTGTGA
Organism: Herminia tarsipennalis; assembly: GCA_945859575.2. NCBI lineage: Eukaryota > Metazoa > Arthropoda > Insecta > Lepidoptera > Erebidae > Herminia > Herminia tarsipennalis. Next base: position 281,657 of record OX243830.2, read on the forward strand.
ATATTGTATTTAGTTACATTTTACTTACTTGTCAATATTATTATTATTTATTGAAAATCAGATAAGAAAACATACTGAGTAAGTACGCTTACTTAAGCGTACTCAGTATGTTTTCATAATTGATTTTAATCATATAACGATGTCTCTGTAAATTTATGTACCAAAACCAAATTGTTAAGTTATATTATGTAACTAAAGCTAATTCGTCTTTATTCAAAATTAAGATTTGAACAATGAAAATTTTAGTCAAAATTCAGGTTTATTATTAAGAAATGCAAAAATGTCTCATGCCAGAGATTTTATATCAATATGATTATGTCAAATATAAATATTTCCACTACTGTGTAGTCTAGGCTTAACAAATCCTATTCTGTTACCAGTATTCTATTTTTGTTACTGTCCCATAAAAGCGAAAGTATATATTTTAGTTTTTTAATAATTATGTTTGCAAAAACTAAAATATAGATAATCTTTGCATTATGTATGTTTACAAAATTTCAATACAAAATAAAATAACATCAATAATGTTAAGTTAAACAAGTGTTGTGGCCGAATAGTAACGTAAAAGAAATATTACAGGCGATAATTTAAAATTTGACTGGTAATATAGACTGATTTTTATGAAAAACGAGTTAAATATTGTTTGATTATCCCATTTAATTAAATAAAACTTCTTGTAATTGGTTTCGACAATTTACGTGAATAAAAACAAAATAACAGTTTTTCTCCACCTTAGGTCTGTTTTTATTAAATTTGCTATTTATTTAGGGATGAAATCTCAAAACAATATGTACAAACAATAATCTTGATACCTTTACTCATAGCTTAAACTAAAGAAATTAGGTATATTTCAGTATTTTCAAATTAGCATAATTTCTGAGCAATGGTACATTTTTTTAGAGAAATGCTTAGTTACTACGGGGTCACTATTCATTAGACAACGAATGGAAGTATCGATCTGCAGTCCTTGATTTTATACCATCCCGCGGTCGACTTACTGGGGAAGATATTGCAACAATTTTCCACGAATATTTATGGGAATATGACATAATTGATTAATACAGGGTATCACGGTTGATAACGGAACTGCAAATACCAAATTTATGTATGAAATCTTATTCATACATACCTAATATACGTATGACAAATTTATGTATGAATCAACATTTCCGGTGCTTTGCTCACATTTTGAATCTTAGTGTACAAGATTTATTAAAGACCTTAGCATTACACAGTGAAGCGGACAATAACGGACAAGAACAGAAGCATAAAGTCTATGAAGACGAAACTGAGGAAGATAAAGAATATGCGCAAATATTGCTGACTCACGTACTGCTATAACAAAATTACACAGCATTTCCAGTAAAATAAAAATAAGTGGGATATTGAAGAGGAAGTTTCAGTCTGCTTGTGAAGCAGCTGGCGTGTCACCATCGACTGTCTTCAAGTTGTGTTTTTTGCGAAACTAGCACATTTTAATAGATCCTATAGAGGGTATTCAAGTGGACAGAGGGCTTATTGCGCGTGTGCCAAGATCAGATAGAGAGACATGGTACTGCTGTTTTTTTTACCTTTCTTTTCGTAATACATATCCACTTACTTAGTCATAAATGTCTCTCCTATTCTATCTACAGGGCTGGGCAAATTACATGCTTTGCTTCAATTAAAACACAAATTACAAAATACTATCCCACACGTATTTAAAATACAAATTACAAAATGTTTTTGAGTTGAGTATTTAATATATATTTAGGATTCTACAGTGGAAATAATTAAAAAAATCCAACACTCTTACGCCCTATTATAATTATGATTTATTACAGTAAAAAATGGAATCAATTAATCAAATAAATTATTAAAAATACTAAACAAAACACCAATCACTTAAATAAACAAAATACATCTATGTACTTACAAACTTAATCACACCTTTACCAAAAATAACACTCACAAGTCACGTCAAACACTACCGTCCTCCACGAGAGCTAACGAACGACTAAAAAAAGATGGCCGCGCTCGCTGCCTTTTATAGGTTTAGCCTTTTAATAATATTAGTTCCCTAAATCGGCCTATCCTGACGATGCGTCGTCCTCGGCGCGTACTGGATGCTCGTCTGCGTCGGTAGACAGTTGCCTCAGGTTCGGCTCGGTCAAGCATGGATGATGGTCCTGCGATGACGACACATGCTTCGTCATCTGAAATATTACTGCATTTAAGAGACTGCTGGCATAATAAATACACATGCAAAACTCATGCGATCTATAAAAATAGGCATTTCATTTAATGAGAGCTCTCATCGGATCCCATAGTTTTCACCAAAAGCTTCAGGGCTGAAGTCTGCGTCGTCTTTTGTTTGATATTCCGGGGGGCCGGTGCGTCTACTAGAGCTTTAATTTTACGGGGACTCGGCCTTACCTGACCCTGACTAACGACACGGCCCAGGTATTCCAACTCAGTTGACAAAAACGAGCACGTTCGCAGGTTTATAGAAAAGCCTGATCCTGTCAACGTTCGCAACACTTTTTCCAGCAACTGAATACCCTCATTGATACTATAACTCATACAAAGCACATTTGATGGAATCCAGTGGCCATGTCAAGGCTGCTTAAGTATTTAAAGTTTCCCAATCTATCTATGTGGTCGTCTATGAGTGGCAAAGAGTACCGATCTCTAACAGTCAGACGATTGAGTGCCCTATAATCGACGCACATCCTGTCGCTTCCGTCTTTTTTCTTAACTAATATAATAGGGCTCGCATACTCAGAATTGGACTCGCGGATAATGCCCTTATCTTTAAGATCGCGTATGATTTCGCGGACTTTGAGTTTCTCTGAGTGTGATAGTTTATATGGTCGGTAAGCGACGGGTGTATCGTTCGTAACCTTGATTGACATTTTGCCAGTTGTCACAGTTGTTGATGCAGTTCCCGAGATAAAGTAACTTGAAAACTGTTTAATTAAGCCTAGGAGGCATTCAAGCTCCGAGCCTGTAAGGGGTGTGTTAATCTGTGAAATCTCATCAAGGGATGCAGCATGGACAACCTTGTCAATGGCTCGGGTCAGATACTGTCTATCCTTGGTGCGGATGTATGTGATACCGTCACGGTTGAGAATGTCGGTCCCTATAATAAAGGGGGTTTTCAGTTGCGGTACCACGACAAAATCGGCTTCAATGGATATTTCGTCGAACTCGATCGTCAATGTAAGATAAGAGTCCGCCTGGACAACCGCGTCACTGATTCCCTTTAAAATACAAGACCTAGGTTTACGTTCACATGTGAAGTATTTCAACACATCAGAGGAAACTAATGAGATGTTCAATGCGCCACTATCAATAAGAACATCGACGGGGATACCCTGCACTATTGCAGTTTTAAGATCGTTACTTCGCCGAGAATCGACTACAGGTGGATTACATAAGTTTATGTTTCGCTTATTACGAGAGCCTGACCTATCCTTAGCGAAACAGACGTCTTCACTATGTCCCGGTTTCTTACAAAAATTGCAAACTAGCTTATTGGCGCTACTGTTAGTCTGATCTGTTTTGGTGCGGGTAGGCTTGGCGTAAACTGATAGAAAAGAAACTAAGTCGTTAGCCTGTAGGTTGGCATTAGCTGCAGAGGCTTTAACTTGGGGATCTGTGATGCCGCGAATAACTATCAGAGTCCTTAGTTCGTCACTCAGTCCCTTAACTATTTTAAGGCGTAACAACGTCCTCCGCGCATATTCGGCGTAAGTACTATACTTATCGGATGTTTCACGCATCGCGTCGTAGAGGATGTTCACGTAATCTAGCTTCCGTGGACACAAGGGTTTAAATTCCTTAATGAAATTAGTCCACGTTCGGTCATTAGTCACCCATTCGTTTAACCAACTTCGTGCATCGCCCTTAAGACATATTGATACGCGTGATAGGCATTCCGAATCACCCCAATTATTGGAAGACTTAGCCCTTTCAACCTCTTCGCACCACACGTCTATGTCGTGAATAGCGGGGTCGAAGTTAGACACGAAATACCTTTGACTTCTTTCCGAATTTACTGACCTAATGGCTTCGGCTAGCATTCGCGCAGACGCTGTCATTACATGTTCGTCATGATCGCGAGTATTAATGCTATTTGACGTGCGGGTGCAACTTGATAACGGAATTTCAGACATTGATTCTTTAGCCTGAAGGGCCTGTTGTCTCTCTGAAGTGGCCATGGGAGGTGTATTTGACCTTAATGACGCACTATTTTGAACTAGCTGGCCATCAGACGCGCTATGTAACGCGGAACGTTCGGTTTTGAGTGTATTTAAACGAGACAAAATCGATTGTAACGTACGTTGCATTACAGAGTTTCGATTACGAGAGTAGCGATCCGATCGCGACCTACTTCTCGATCTAGATCTATACGGAGAACGAGACCTATTTCTAGAGCGAGACCTACTCTAAGAATGAGACCTGTCGCGAGATCGACGGTCCCTTTCGTGTTGACGCGACTTGTTAAGAGATCTTTGCTGTCTATCAGCCATATTTACACACAAACAAAAATAACGGGCAAAAGATTTAGATTTGAAAAATAACGGGTGTTTGGTGTTTTATTCAAGCAGTCAACAACGAATGAAAAATAAAACGAAAAGTAGTGGGCTATGTGGGTAGATATCCCACTTCTGAATTTAGGATTCTACAGTGGAAATAATTAAAAAAATCCAACACTCTTACGCCCTATTATAATTATGATTTATTACAGTAAAAAATGGAATCAATTAATCAAATAAATTATTAAAAATACTAAACAAAACACCAATCACTTAAATAAACAAAATACATCTATGTACTTACAAACTTAATCACACCTTTACCAAAAATAACACTCACAAGTCACGTCAAACACTACCGTCCTCCACGAGAGCTAACGAACGACTAAAAAAAGATGGCCGCGCTCGCTGCCTTTTATAGGTTTAGCCTTTTAATAATATTAGTTCCCTAAATATATAATATACAAAATACAGTATTTTAAGTATTTTTAATTAAAATACAAATTACAAAATACGGTCAGGATAGATTATTACCCGACTGCGGCGGAGGGTTGTGTTTGACGCGTATGTATGTATGTATGTACAGTCAACCGCAAAAGTAGATGATCAAAAACGGAATGTCAAAATTATTGAATTATATTTGTGGCAAATCTAGCTAATGCTACAACGTCCCTTAAGTAAGTGATGGAATAAGTTACCGATAAATTATCTGATTGGTCTGTCGCCAGAACTGGATGATCAAAAAAGTTCTAAACTAAGTGATATAATTGAAAATCATAAGTTAATGAAATCGTGCCATTTGCATTCTTGGATATTGTTTTTTTATTCTTTGGCGAATCGCAACTAACATTCAAAAGTAAGCGATGGTCTTATAAATCATAACTTACATAATGTAAATCTGTATTTTTGCATTCTTTGGCGAGTTGCAACTGCCATTCAAAAGTAAATGACAGTCTTGAAAATCATAACTTTATGAAATCCTGTATTTTGACATTCTTTGGCGAATCGTAACTAACATTCAAAAGTAAGCGATGGTCTTATAAATCATAACTTACATAATGTAAATCTGTATTTTTGCATTCTTTGGCGAGTTGCAACTGCCATTCAAAAGTAAATGACAGTCTTGAAAATCATAACTTTATAAAATCCTGTATTTTGACATTCTTTGGCGAATCGTAACTAACATTCAAAAGTAAATGACAGTCTTGAAAATCATAACTTAGTGAATATTGTGTTTTTAATATTCTCGGTTAAATGGCAGCTGGTTTTCAAAAGTAAATGATAGTCTTGAAAATCATAACTTTATGAAATCCTGTATTTTGTCATTTTTTAGGTAAATTGCAACTGTCATTCAAAATTAAATGGTAGTCTTAAAAGTCATAACTGTATGAAAACCTGTATTTCGACATTCTTTGGCGAATCGTAACTGACATTCAAAAGTAAGTGTCCTGTAGTGTTTATCTAAAAAATGCCAAAATACAGGATTTCATAAAGTTATGATTTTCAAGACTGTCATTTACTTTTAAATGTTAGATACGATTCACCAAAGAATGTGGAAATACAGGTTTTCATAAAGTTATGATTTATAAGACTATCATTTACTTTTGAATGGCAGTTGCAACTCGCCCAAGAATGCACAAATACAGGTTTTCATAAAGTTATGATTTTCAAGACTATCATTTGAATGTCAGTTACGATTCGCCAAAGAATGTCAAAATACAGGATTTCATACAGTTGTGACTTTCAAGACTATCATTTAATTTTGAATGACAGTTGCAATATAATAATTTATTTCAGTATCATATACATTAGTACAGTAGTTGCATTACATATCATAGATTACCAAGAAATCCTTACGTTCTAAAAAGCAATGTCACTGAACCTCACACTAGGATTCCCTGTGTCGTGAGATTCAGTTTCTTCCCTATTTTAAATACAAATTGTTTAGAAATTTAGGAGCAACACAATTTCAATAAAATTACATCTATTATATATATAAATAAATGTACAATTTTTGAATATATATATTTATGTGTGCGCGTGTGTGTGCGCGTGTGTGTGTGTGTGTGTGTGTGTGTGTGTGTGTGTGTGTGTGTGCGCGTGTGTGTGTGTGTGTGTGTGTGTGCGTGTGTGTGTGTGTGTGTGTGTGTGTGTCGAAGACGGGTCGATGCATGTATATCATAGGCCAGTGCACAGTAGATTTTCAGTTTGGTCATAGTTTTGGGCAGTAGCCATTTTTTAATAGCTGTTTTGCACTGCGATAAAGACATGTTTATTATTTTCGGGTTGGTTCCGAAGAACTTGCTATACAGGTAGGGTGCCATATATGTGAAGGATCTACGAGCAAAGGAAGAGCGTATTTTCGGTCTATCCCACTTGAGAGTCGTATATGAAGCACGAGCTTGTATTTTTGCATTTATATGAAAGCGAAGTATTACCGAAGATATGTACAGCTGCCTTACACGAAGTAGATTGTGCTCAGAATACAGGGCATTTGTTGGAAAGCGCCACGGCTTCTTCCAAGCTATTTTTAATATTGCTCGTTGAGCTCGTTCCAGCTTAATAAGATGCGTTTTACTTGCCGCACCCCAGGCTATTATACAGTAGCCCAGTAGAGATTGACAAAGGCTGAAATATACCATTTTAGTAACATTATTGTCTGCGATTGACCCAATTTTTTTAAAAATGTGAGCTAATTTTTTGACACGTTTGGTTAGTGCATCAATTTGAGGTTTCCAGGCGAGATGTTCATCAATTAAAATTCCCAGATATTTGATAGATGAGACCTGGTTAATAGTTGTGCATTGGCATACATTGTGTTGTTCTTGAGATAAGAGACATTTATGAAGTTTAATTTTAATCGGTTGAGTGGGAGCAGACCGTTTAGAGATTCTGAAAGCTACAATTTTTGTTTTACTTGTATTGACAGTGAGTAAATTCTTTTGCAGCCAGGAATGTATTACCTTAATCCCCTCCCGGGCAACCTCAGCAACCTCAGCCCATGTTTTGCCATAAAAGATAATGGCAGTATCGTCAGCGAAGGTAAAGATACTGGCCTTTGGAAGTTTAAGGGAGCAGAGGTCGTTGATGTACACCAGGAAGAGAGTGGGTCCTAAAATGCTGCCCTGAGGTACGCCATATAAGATATCCAAATATTCACTGCCATGTTCACCTATGCGTACGCGTTGTTTCCGTTTTTCTAGGTACGATTTAAACCACTGTAAGGCCAATCCTCTAATTCCTAACAGCTCCAGTTTTTTAAGTAATATTTTTCTAGAAACCGTGTCAAAAGCTTTTGCCAGGTCCAGGAAGACACCGACACACTTTTGACCGTCGTTGATTTTATTCGTCACAAAGTCTACAAGATTAACGACGGCGTCCCCTGTAGAGCTGGCTCCGCGAAAGCCAAATTGGTTTTTAGCCCGAAGTTTATTATTTTCGAGGTATTTGAGCAACCTAACAATAATAACCTTTTCAATTACCTTAGACACTGTACTGAGAAGTGAGATTGGCCTGTAGTTAACTGGTTTCATTGGGTCCCCAGCCTTGAAAATTGGAATCACATCAGCAATTTTGAGAATGTCAGGAACTGTTCCTGATGATATGCTGAGATTGCAAAGATATGTTAGGGGTGTAGCTACGGCGTGTTTGGAACACTTTAAAATGTCATTTCTGATACTGTCACTACCCATTGCTTTACTGGATTTTAGTGTACTGATTAATTTAATGATTTCAATTTCGTCAGTAGGCATTAGAAATAGCGAATGCGGTGAAAGATTAGCCATTGTTGGGCTTAAAGAGCTTGCTAGTTCAGTTTCCGTGTGGTTTATTTTATCCAACAATTCCCCAGCCAATTGTTCGCCAACTTTACTAGTTATTGACTGTATTCAAAGACTCGATAGGATTAGTTTTAATATTCAGAAGTTGTTCTTTTTTATTGACTGATTTATTTAAATTGCAAATAGATTTTATTGAGTTCCATGTCTTTTTAATGCTATGTTTGTTATCGGCAATGAGTTTTTGTTCGTAAATAGTTTTTAGATTTTGTAGAATATTATTACAAGTATTTCTGTATGATTTATATTTTTCTTGGATTTCAACGGTGGTAGGATTTTTTCGAGCGTCATTGTGGAGCTTATCCCTGAATCTGATCGATTTTAAAAGCCCAGGAGTAATCCATGGCTTAATAATTACATTGGAGCTGCGAAGGTATTGTACCGATTTACTTCTTTCGATAATATTGTTTAGTTTTGAGACAAAATATTCCGTTGCAAGATTCACGTCTGTTATAGTAAACAGATTTGACCAGTCAGTAATTACTAAAGTTTCATGCAGAGTTTCAAGGTTGACTTTAATTAGACTTTTCTTTGAATATTGATGTTACACGGTTGTGAGCCAAGAGTGCATAATACACTACTATGGTCAGTGATATCAGAATGACAGACCAAGATTGTTGAAGCAAAACCAGATTTAATTAAACAGTGATCCAGACTATTTTCTCCACGAGTTGCAATAGTATGCCCAGGTACGAAGCCATAGTGAGAGATGAGGCTTAGATATTCTTCAGCACGAGGGTCGACAGAGTTTTCTTTTATATCCAGATTTATATCACCGACCAAAACCCTATGCTGACTTTTACAGTTTTTTAGTACATTCTCTAGTGACGTTAAGAAATTGCTAATATTATGAAAAGACGGTGAACGGTATATCGCTATTATACTGTGAGCTGGAAAAATATTAATCTGCATACAATTGGCATCACTGAAAACATGTTCCGATACAGATATTTGAAAGTTGGATTTGTAGAAAATCACTACCCCAGAATTTTTATTGATGTATTGTTTTGAATAACAGCAATTATAGTCATCAAAATGTATTCCACTAAATGAGCCATCAAGCCAGCACTCAGTCAATACAATAATATCCGGTTTAAATTGCAATCTGTTTAAGAATAGTAGTAAGGAGCTAAAATTTTTTTTTATGCTTCTTATATTTTGAGATAAAATAGTTAGTTTCTTGGTAATGTCACCAAGGTATAATCTACAGTTGTCCGGGTTATCAAGTTCGATAGAACTAGTTAGTTTCAAAGCATCTATTTCATCTATAAGTAGTTTATTATCGAATGTTAAGATTATTTCGAAATTTCAAGTACCTACATCAGTATGTGTATCGCCGTATAAACAACGACAACGTAATTTGGAACGTAATTTTTAATTAAATTTACCATAAATATGATTTGTATAAAAGTTACATAATGTACTGTTTGTGCACATATTATTAAAATTTTAGATTGCAAGATTTTAACCACAATATTTTTTTTGTATATAGCCTGTGGCGCTGGCGTACACATATGTAATAACCAAAGTGTTACACTAGGTTTGATATCATTTTGCACGCAACTATTTACGACTTGTATGAATGTGTGAGAGAGATGTATGTATATGTATATAAGCTTAGTTAAGTTGTGAGTATGTGATAATGTATAATCATTATAAAGTGATATATTTATGTGATGTAAAGGTATAGTATAAAATAGTAATAAGTTAACAATCAAAGTGGTCACCATTTTTTCATCTTTTTCAAAAGATTAAGCTGCCTTGACTGGTATATATTCGGCACCTTCTTGTTGTTTTAGATAAACATTTTCATTTGAGGTCCAACAATATTTATATTTTTCCGTTCTTGCAAAGTCCCTGGCAAGGAAGTGAAGCCGTCTAGATTTTGCAGTAAGAGATTCAGATACAAATAGAGCCGAGGTATTATTTTCTATTCCCAGGTTACAGATTTTTAATTCCTTGGTTTTATTGAATTCTCTAACAGCGCTCAGAAATTTGGTTTTTAATAAAGTATTGGAGAATTCAGTGATAGCGGTGGTCTTAGTCGGGTCTTTCTTATTTGGTACACGATATACATCGCGCACATCGCCTGGATGAAGGGTGATATTAAGGCTGTTAAAGAGATTGGATATATAATTGAAAAGGGTCTCTTTGTCTTCTTTCTGAATGCGGGGAATGTACCTGACCTCAATACTTGTTTTCTTTAACGATTTTTCCAAATACTCACATTTATCGTCGATGTTGCCGATTTGAGACAGTAAAACTTTCCGCTAATCCTCCAGTCCATCAATTTTGGCCTGCATAGACGTGAGCTGAAGGGACATGTCTTCTAGAGAGGTTTCTATCTCCTGATTTGTAGTCATAATTGATGAATTCTGTAGTTTTACCTCTTCAAGATGCTTATTGAGTAAGTCAAATCTTTTGTTTTGAGCATTTTGAAAACTTACACTCATTTCGCGCATCTCCAATTTAAAAGCCTTGAGTTCGTCATAACTGTCGTCAACAAGTCGACGCCGTTTATCTCTCGTAGTAGTATGAGATTGGCTGCTACAATCCTCTTCTTCACGGGATTTTATCAGAATATCAGTATCTGACGACGATTGTGTTATATTTAATGGTGATAGACGATGCATAGCGCCTACTTATTTAAGACAGCGAGATATTTGTATCAATAACAAAAGTGCTAGGCGTAGAGCTGTTTCGCTAATGACAATATGAGGATTTGTGACTCACGCGCAGGTTCGGGTCCTAATTGGTTTGCGACATATATTGGGGCGCACACGTCGTTATCGATCCTCCAGTGTCGGCCGTTGACCGCACCAACTAGGCGGGGCTTCACGTTCGCAGGGAGGTTCCAGCGGTGGTGGGATTCACCGTCCTTGAAGCGGGGGCGCAGCACTGGCACTGACTAGGTGTCGCACAGATAGTTCTTCGTAATTATTAAAATATATATATTACGGGTCTTAATCGCGTGAATAATTTAAGGAAAAATACCTTGTTTATTGCCCGACGTTTCGACCGTATTGCAACGGCCGTGGTCACGGGAAGACTAGTTGAGCTCAGCGTCGCCTCCGTGAAGCGCGGGTTTCGGAAACTACCCTCGCTTGATTTTTATCACTCACTATTACGGAACCGTCGGTACTTCGACACACAACACTAAGGACATCTGCACACTGGCGTGTAATGTTTGTTCGGCGGTGTATACACTTGCCGATTACGGGATTCCACGATGTTGACAAACGGTATCCGTCTTCTCGGTTGAAATTGGCATGTTTTTTTATTTCAACCGCTTCCCTCGCCATCCTGGAGTAATAGTGACGGTCGGTGGAGAGGACCTGTGGTTTGTGTAGTTCAATCCAGTGATTGGTTCCCGCATCCAGCAAGTGTTCCGCTATTGCTGACTTGTTTGTCTGTCGGTTTTTCACAGCCGCGATATGTTCCTTAACCCTTTCCGCTATGGTTCGCTTGGTTTGTCCGATGTAGGAACTGCCACAGCTGCAATCCACTTTGTAGACGCCAGGTGTCTGTAGAGGAATTACATCCTTAGGAGTACGTAGGTGCTTAGCTATCTTGGAGTGCGGACTATATACAGTCTTAATGGAGTATTTCTGCAGTACTGTTCCAACTTTGTCCGTCACTCCTTTCACATACGGTAGAAAAGCTGGAGCCCTGTCAACCCCCGGTCGGGAGTCTCTCCTCTTCGTACGTCGTGTGCTTCCTCTGTATCCGTTTCGCTTTAGTACCTCCTGAACATGTGTGAGCTCACTTTCTAAAAGTTCTTCGTAACTTATGCGCTCCTGGTACTACACTTGATTTTATTTTTTGATTTATTTTGAAAATATTATATTAAAAGAAAGTAAAAAAAAAAAATATGAAAGAGGTTTAAGACACGTTCGCTCGTGATCGAGGTCCGAGGGAAGAGGTAATTCACCTAAAAAATGCCAAAATACAGGATTTCATAAAGTTATGACTTTTAAGAGTATAATTTACTTTTGAAAGCCAGCTGCCATTTAACCGAGAATATTAAAAACACAATATTCATTAAGTTATGATTTTCAAGACTGTCATTTACTTTTGAATGTTAGTTAAGATTTTATTTTTATTTTTTTTTATTTTTACTTTATTGGAAAACAAACAATTGTACAATAATAAATTACATAATTCAGATGTTACACTAAAACTTAGATAAAAGTACAATCCACTACGTTTCCACTTATTACTATGTTAGTTAAAAGGTACAGTTAAGTAGGGCAAGTAAGTAAGGTGAAGCTAAGTTGGTTAAGTAATACTTATACTAGATTTAATTAATAACAATATAAGTAATGTTATAATATTAAAGTCTTATGTTATTCTAAGACTATGAAGAGCAGCGCTTTTAAATGAGTGGCGGCTTGTAAAAAAAATATCTAATTTAATAAAATTATTGTTATAGATTTTAACTAAACGTTGGAGAGGCGCCCGTTCACCCGCGTTTGTACGACTAGAAGTTGTAGCAAAGAGCGGATAATCGCGCGCCCCTCTTCTCTTAACAGTTCTGGGCACTATGTAACAAATATTATTTATTAGTTCAGGGCAGTCAAAATTGCTATGAACCAATCCATACAACATCATGATTTGGAGCAACATACGTCTAGACTTCAAAGTAATTAAATTTAGGTGTCTAAGAGCTTCAGTGTACGATCTGCGTTGCATTTGACACCTAAATTGGAGCATTTTAAGGAACTTTCGCTGAACCTTCTCAATTGCATCGACGTACTTAGAGTAAATTGGATCCCAAATCACACAAGCATACTCGACTTGTGGACGAATTAAGGAATTAAAAAGGTACAAATATGTGCTCGCGCGTTTAAAGTCAGATGATGCTCTCATAACTAGATTATACATCTGGAAGGCTTTGGCGGTAATTTTCTCTACATGCAAGTTTAAATGCAACTTGCAATCCAATATTACACCAAGATCACTAATTGTAGTCACTTTTTCCATTAACTCATTACACAGTTGATAATTGCAATGGATTACGTTTTTATTTTTCGTAAAGTTAATGTATTTGCATTTTGAGATATTTAATTTTAATTTATTAGCTACACAATAATCCGATAATCTATTTAAATCTTCCTGGAGTCCATTGCAATCATCCATCGTCTTAACAGTTTTAAATATTTTGAGGTCATCAGCATACAGAAGAAATCCACTGTTCAGAAAACATTGGCTGATGTCATTTATATAAAGAACAAATAACAACGGACCAAGAACTGAGCCTTGTGGTACACCAGATGTGGCTAAAAATGACGATTCGGATTGATACCCATTACTTAAAACTATTTGATTTCTATTTGAAATATAGGACCAAAACCAGCGCAGTAGATTTCCTCTTATGCCATTAAAAGCAATTTTATTCAGTAGTATTTGGTGATCAACTCTATCAAATGCTTTTTTGAAATCAGTGTATACTGCGTCAGTTTGTGCCCCAATGTCCATATTTTTAAAGAGAGTGTTAACGAATAACATTAAGTTAGTAACAGTAGACTTATTCTTTACGAAGCCATGTTGCTCAGACAGTAAAATTCTTTGTAAAAACGGATATATTTCTCGGTGGACGAGTTTTTCAAAAAGCTTAGCTAGAGCACAAAGTATGGAGATAGGCCGATAGTTTTCGACATTTAATCTAGATCCAGTTTTATAGATAGGTATGATATTAGCTTTTTTCCAGGTAAGAGGGAATACACCATTTAAAAGGCATTTATTAAAGAGCAGATAAATAGGCTTGCAAATCGTATCGGCTGACCACTTTAAGAAGCAAGGTGGTATCCCATCGGGCCCTGGGCCCTTTGATATGTCCAGTGACTTTCAATGTTCAAGAACCGATTGGAGGCTAAGATGCACAGTATGTACAGAGTTAATTAAACAGTTATTACTATGTCGCTCAACAGATTCAGGGCTCCAGCTGTCTGAAAGACTAGAAGGCTCATATACCGATTGGAAAAATGATGAGAACATATTGCATATTTTTATAGGATCACTAGATGTTTCATTTATATAATGCATACAAGATGGCATACCGGACTTGCCTCGGCGGTTGGAAATAAAGGTCCAGAAGTGTTTAACATTTTTTGAAATACCGTCCTCCACACTTTTAATATAAATATCGTGACAATTCTTACACTCTACTTGGAAGCGAGCTCTATACAAAGAAAAAACCTCGTAATCTGAAATATTTTTGTACTTTTTCCATTTCACCCATGCTTTTTTTTTATAATTAAATAGATGTATTAGAGATTTAGAGAACCATTTAGGAAAATTTGTATTTTTTGGTTTGGATAGTGGAATTCGGCTTTTGATTATACCGTTTATGTTATTATAGAAGGTCTCTACACAGTACTCAACAGAATGATTACTTAATAAAATCTCCCAGTCAATTTCGTCTATGTCTTTGTTTATAAGAATATAGTCTCCTCTATGGAAATTATATTTTGGTGTGCGCTGAGGACGCAATAGTGTGAAAGTAATGTTTAAAGAAAGTAACACTAAAAAAGGAGGATGGTGGGTGTCAGGTTGAATTAAATCCTGATTGGGTTTGAGCACGTTACATTTGTTAGTTGACATAAGTAGATCGAGAATACGAAGGTTTGCATTAGTTAAATGGTTATATTGTTTTAAGTTATGAATAGTCATAAAGTTATGAACGCAGTTACATTTTAGGGTAACACCCAGGCACGTTAAGTAGCTGTGTCCCGGGCTAGATACCCATTGAGCCGATGGTATGTTATAATCACCAAGTATCAGAACATCATCATAATTCGATTGGCTAATAAGTTCATCTAGGATATCAAAATGCGCATTATACACTGTTATAGGCGAATTATTAGGCAAATATACAGCACTAATTAGTGTTTGTTTGTTGTTATTATTACTGGGTATCGCGACAACGACTTGCTCAAAATATCTTTCATATGTACTGTTACACGGTAATGGAATGCTGGCAGGATTATATTTACGCAAAATGGCTATGAGAACTCCTCCACCATCTGATTTATTGGTCGCAACTCTATTACGATCACAACGGAAGACTAAATATCGATCGTCAATAAACTCGGAGTTATTTATTTGAGGAACAAGCCACGTCTCAGATAACACGATAACGTCATAGCAATTAGACAAAATGTTCATATATATTGTGTTTAGTTTAGTTCTTAACCCTCTGCTATTCTGATAGTATATACTAAAGTTATTTGTGTTGTTATTAGCCATAATTATTGCAAAAGATTACAGTATACAACAGAATAGTAATTTACATGGTATCCTTGGTCTTAATTTTATCAATATCAGTACTAGATCTTATTGCTATGGTAGGTGATGTTTCTGATCGCTTAACAAGTATGGTGGAGTGCTTGATCCATACGAACTTGTAGCCACGTTTCTTTGCCATCTCTCGAGTTTCACGTAGAAGGTGTTTTTTTTGGAGGGTAAGATGCTCATTGATATAAATTGTGTGGGGCGCTCCAGATATACCCAATTTGCTGGATGCAAGTCCTTTTTTCAGTCGGTATGCACTAATAATTTTATCACGGAGTGCTCGAGTTTTTAGCTTGACAATTATATTTTTGGGCCTTTCATTAGATGTAGACGTGACGTGCGGGACACGATGTAGCGACTCAATCTCCTCTCGTGGGATAGTAACGTTTATTAGCTTGCTAATAGTTTCTAGAAGAGAAAGAAGGTTCTCGCCTCGCTTATCAGGTACATTAGATATCTCAAGATTGCAGCTCCTAGCTTGTTGCTCGAGATTGTCAATTTTTGTTTCGAGGGCTTTAATTGTGGTTTGGTGCAGCGTACGCTCTTCTAGGTTACTCAGCCGTTTCAATTGATCATCATACTGGCTAGATATAAATTGAGCAGATGATCTTGTTTCAGCTACCTCCACAGACAGTTTGGCGACGCTAGCTTTGAGAGATGTATTTTCAAAACGAAGATCGTCTACTTCCTTTCTTATTTTCTCGATACCAGTTTCTAAATCATTTCTAAGGGCACTTATGTTTTCATTAATAGTCATCATGTTACTATCCATTCCTGTTTTCCAATCTTTTAGAGTTTTTTGAATGTTCAATAGCAATTCCGTGTTATCACATTTGCGCTCTTTGCGCTTTGTAACATTCCGGCTCTCATCAGTAGGTTCATTAGACACCACGTCAGATTCAGAAATTGACGGTGCAGGACTTAATGTTGTTTTTGGTGGAGTGCGTTTTGTATTAAACATGATAATTATGACCCTTGATAAACAGATATATCCAATAGTAAGAGGTGCAAAACCTATTAATTGCTCTTCAACGATGCGTAGGCGCTTCGATGAGTCAAACTCCGCCCGTCTCGCTGTGACGTAGCTCACTAGGGTGGGAGTGCGCGCAGGTCGGTCCGTAGTTTCGGTGTCCGCCGTCCAACGTGTCGTTGGCGTGGTGGGGAAGCGGTCGACAGGTAATCCAAGCGATGCGAGTTCGAATCCTCGACAACATTTAAAGCAGGAACAATCACAGTCACTTTGTCTCTTTCAAGGACAGCCTTTGGGGCGGGATTTGCCCATTTGAATGCTCTATGAGTAAGTGAGAATTGGAACGCCAACCAATTAGCCAATCACAAAAAAGTACTTTCTAAATCACTATACACAACCGCACTGTACCGGGACACACAATGAAATGAATGAAGATTCGCCAAGGAATGTGGAAATACAGGTTTTCATAAAGTTATGATTTATAAGACTATCATTTACTTTTGAATGGTAGTTGCAACTCGCCAAAGAATGTGGAAATACAGGTTTTCATAAAGTTATGATTTATAAGACTATCATTTACTTTTGAATGGCAATTGCAACTCGCCAAAGAATGTGGAAATACAGGTTTTCATAAAGATATAATTTATAAGACTATTATTTACTTTTGAATGGCTGTTGCAACTCGCCAAAGAATGCACAAATACAGGTTTTCATAAAGTTATGATTTTCAAGACTATCATTTACTTTTGAATGTCAGTTACGATTCGCCAAAGAATGTCGAAATATAGGATTTCATACAGTTATGACTTTCAAGAGTATAATTTACTTTTGAAAGCCAGCTGCCATTTACCGGGAATATTAAAAACACAATATTCATTAAGTTATGATTTTCAAGACTGTCATTTACTTTTGAATGTCAGTTACGATTCGCCAAAGAATGTCAAAATATAGGATTTCATAAAGTTATGATTTTCAAGACTGTCATTTACTTTTGAATTGCAGTTGCAACTCGCCAAAGAATGCAAAAATACAGGTTTTCATTAAGTTATGATTTAAAACACTATCGCTTACTTTTGAATGTTAGTTGCGATTCGCCAAAAAATAAAAAAACAAAATCCAAGAATGCAAATGGCACGATTTCATTAACTTATGATATTCAATTCTATTACTTAGTTTAGAACTTTTTTGATCATCCAGTTCTGGCGACAGTACAATCAGATAATTTATCGGTAACTTATTCCATCACTTATTTTAGAGACATTGTAGCATTAGCTAGATTTGTCACAAATATAATTCAATAATTTTGACATTCCGTTTTTGATTATCTACTTTTGCGGTTGATTGTTCGTAACTCATCAACGGCTCAACCATTTTTAATAATAAAAATGGGATTAGATTTATTTTGATGACGCGAGTGTCACGAGGTAAAATTATTAAAAATCCAAATGGCGGATTTTATTCGCTTTAATGTGTGGGCTGAAAATACATTATTTTTAAAGACCTTGAGTGGATTATGAAATTAAAGGGTTTTAAAAAGCGAGTACGCAAATATATACACTCTATATGTTTAAAAAGGCAGAGGAGAGGCTAATAATATAAAAACAACGTTAATAATAAAACAAATTGCTGTTATTAATTATCCTTGTAATTATCTTACAACCAGTAAAAAGTGCTAAAAAAATAATTAAACTTATTAACTTGAACTTATTAATATATGCCTCCGATTGTGAACCGATTTAACGTACGGATGCCAAACATGGGCTCCAACTCACCAACTAGCTAATAAAATAAAAGTCTGTCAGAACGGCATAGAACGGAGTGTAGTTAGAGTGAAAATAATAGACAAGGTTATTTGAGGATTAGTGCTTATAAGTGCAATATGTTAATAGATACATAGGTAGGTACTGTATAGAAAAATACTGTATAGAAAAAACTAACAGCAATAAAGACTTTTTTTTTTATTTATTCGGATTATATTATACAGGATGTAACAGAAAGGTGTGGTCATATTCAAGGGTTGATATGTGCCCATGATACTGAGTGCACATACCTAATTTTATCAAAATCGGAGTACCCTAAAAAATATTTATTATTTTTTCATTAGTTTATTTATGAATGAAAAAGAAACTAATTAAAAAAAGTATGACCTAAAAAGTTCTATGACATAATAATCCAATCGAATGTTGTACCAGGGGAGGTATAATCCTAATGCCATACGCCTTTCACTACTGAATTTTGACAAAAAGAATATGCTATAACTATGTAATAATAATGCAACCAGCTATAGCACCATGGTAGGTGCAATACTGATAACACACCCTATCCGCTGCTGAAATTTGTCCACACCTTTCTGTTACACCCTGTATATAATCCTGTTGAACTTATTAATATACTAGCTGTGCCCGCGACTTCGTTCGCGTGGAAGTTGGGTTTATATTATGGTAGTTTATGTTACAATTTAACTTCTGTGTAAAACATATTGGAAACATGCTCCACAATGCTCTGTGGCATCTATGGATATTACGGCTTAGCTTTAATCAGGGCCCGACCTATGACAGGGCAAGCCAAACAAATGCCTAGTGCAGCATAATGAAGGGCGACAAAGTTTATGGCGCCAGACGGTTGATTTGCATCACATCAAATATTATTAATATTGAAAAACCCCCTCCCCCGTCACGCGAGTACTTGGGCGGTTTCGGGTTAAATGAAGCCCGAAACCGCCCAAGTACTCGCGCGAAATTTTGTTTTTGACCTTTCGGATTCAGAATCGAAGCTCCTTAGTTTCGATTCTGACTCGGAAAGGTCGAAAATTCCGATTTTCGGAGCCGAAGTTGGAGTCGGAGGTTTAAAATATAAACCTCCGACTCCAACTTCGGCTCCGACACTTTTAAATCGGACGTTTTAATCGGAGGTACCTAGCCGCTCCTTTAAGTTAATTTATACATAAGTAATAAAAGTATGATGGAAAATAACTCTCACAGATTCCCTATGATCGCGGGTTCAAGTCCTGCCCGAGCGATCTTTTCCGAGTCTAACGTACACCCACTTTGTGTCCGGGTTTGTAAAGTGCTAGTTAAAGTTAAGTTTTTAAAAAATATCCTGTTTTTAAAACATTGCATTCCCGCGATACTGTAATGTGTGTTCAAACAAACAGACAACATTCAAATGTTTCTAAAAGATATACTCAGATATCTTTTTTTGTGTATAAATACTAAACTTTTTTCAATATTTTTTTTCACTCACTTTAGAAGATTTAAATATTATTTTATAATGTCTACATTGGTGAATTAAAAAATAGGTGTGTCAACCTGTCGCAAATTAAGATCATCATTATATTCATATCCCTCTACGTAAGAATTTCAGTTTTTTTTTTAATCAATTTTCCTGATTCTTTTTAATTTGTATTTAAACGCCATCTATTTTCAAAACTGGATAAGGTTATTTCAATACTTGATGATTTTATATTAAATTATACTTAAACTATCATGCAGATTAAACGTAGGTAAGCAAGATATTTAACCTTAAGTTATTCACGCGATTAAGACCCGTAATATATATATTTTCATAATGTGTACAAATCGCGAAAGTTTATTAACTTTTGTAGGTAAGCAATTTTGGCACTCAGAAGAAATCGAATCACAGATGGCGTCACGTGTTTTATTTTGATATAACACAGACTTAATCTTTCTTTTTACATACATACATTCTAGAAAATATCACGTAATTTATTCGTAATGTAATATTGTTTTTCATTTCTACATTCATAACATAATTACGATTCATGCAAAACAATGATAAAGGTGCCTATTGAAAGTGATTGACTAATATAAAAATTTGTTAAACAAAGTAAACATGTTAAAGTCGAAAGTAAAAACTTGTTTAATAAGTATACATTTAGAAAAATACTTAAAAAAGAATAAAAATAATTTTAAAACAATACAAAAAAAGACTTGCATATTTGAGACTCGATCCTCCGACTTCTTCTCTCGTTGAATACCGCTACTTGTGCCAATAGACCACCTCTACCGATACAGAAATGGTTAAAATAGCTGATCTTAAGAAAATTTAAAATGTTTTGTTTAGCTCCTTACAGTTTTAGCGTGAAGTTATTGTTTCCATGGGTTACAATTGTAAATAATGTCTTATTGTGGAAAAAATTGTGAGAAACCATAATGGTTCGACCAAGCATACGTTGCTGCTCGCTCCCCATAGACGATAGCGTAATGATTCATGAAAATAATGCCCAATAGTATTTACAATAAAACTGCAAATTTTCATGAAGATCCGTCAAGTGGTTATTGTTTTATAACGATAAATAGCTACAGACATTATTCGTTACTGCTTAGCTCCTGTGGGAAAAAAGGGTGATAAATTATAGCCTATATGTTAATCCAGACTTATTAGAATACACATACAAAATTTCAACCGAATCTGTCTGGTAGTTTTTGCGTGATGCGTGTTCAAACAAACAGACAGACAGACAGACATTTCTAAAAATGTAGGAATGTGTTTAAATACTCTTTTCGAATATTTCCCAATATTTTTTTTCACTATGTTCGGCCATGTACAGACACGTGAAATTTACAATTTTATTATATGTATAGAAGATATAGTAGTCCGGTCAATTTAGACATTCGAAGTTACATAAAGTCCCAACAAGCTGAATTTCTGTGAAGTTGTTCAAAACATAATTATAAACAATGTCTAGAAGTTCCCCATCATTCCCCTGTAAGGAAAAAAAATAATTCAAGGTCAAAGGTCAAAAAAATGAGTTTTTCGCGATTTTCAGCAAAACGGTAAGTTTTATCATAAAAGTACCTCAGACAAAAATTGTAGATCATAAAATTATCTATAAAAAATGTATCAATACTTTTTTTCTTACGAGCCACCGTTTCTGAGATATAACGATTCAAAGCGTTATAAAAGTTGTTATCGTCATAATATGCACACGTTTCCACACCACCTATGAGGTAGTGTACTACGCCGAAAATCTGAGGATTTTCTTCTTTCACTCTCTTCATTTAATTTCTCGCTACAAAATAAGCATAGTTCTTTGAAACAAAAAGCTGATTCACTGATACGTGATCTAGTACGAGGAGGACTTGCTGTGGATGTACTGGCTTCTTGTTCTTCACGTTGTCTTTTATTAGCTGCAGCAATAGAAGACTTTCGAGTATAATTTTTAAGCAATTTTCATGTATTGTCACAGATTTCTGATTTTTGAGATAATCCGAAAAATCATCAGCTCTTTCGATACTTGCATTAACTAATGTCTTCATACCACGTTCAACAGTAACAACTTCACTTTCAGTTAAAAGTTTAGCACAAATAAAACAATATTCAGACATTTTTAATATAAAACTCAAAACAGCACAATATAGGTTTGGATAAACACGTGTTTTCACTACAGAATGACGCTCAAGACTAACAGTATTTCATTTATTATAGCAGGTATAAGACCCTTGCCACGCACACAATAGAACAAGAGACAGATGTCTCGAAGTTACACTGGCTTAAAGATTAAGGGACTGGGTTTCATTTTACCTGATATTCTTGTAGTTAAAACTTATGTATATTTTATATTGTAAGTATATACATACATATATATATATTATATAAAATATTACAACTCTAGATGTATATACGTGGCGTACTCATGCATATTATGACGATAACAACTTTTATAACTTTTTGAATCGTTATATCTCAGAAACGATGGCTCGTAAGAAAAAAAGTATTGATACATTTTTATAGATAATTTTATGATCTACAATTTTTGTCTGAGGTACTTTTATGATAAAACTTACCGTTTTGCTGAAAATCGCGAAAAACTCATTTTTTTGACCTTTGACCTTGAATTAATTTTTTTTCCTTACAGGGGAATGATGGGGAACTTCTAGACATTGTTTATAATTATATTTTGAACAATTTCACTGAAATTCAGCTTGTTGGGACTTTATGCAACTTCACTCTCATTTTTTGGTCTAAATTGACCGGACTATAGATATAGATAGAAGAAGATAGATGCAGGGTATTCTGTTTCTGACTTTTTTGCAGTTTGGTTTTTTAGTTTTTTAGTTTTTTGAATAGAATAGAACTAATCCTATCAATCAGTGAAATAAGTATTTCTTTTTATGAATACTAGATTTTTAAATGTACTATCAGACAAACAGCCTCTTGTTGGGGAATGAATAAAACCTGCTAAAGAAAACGAATACATTTTTTTATATTTGGATTGTGTTCAAGAATGGTATTATCATTAAGGAAGCTGACTAACTCTAACTCCATTATTGATGTCTGGGGTTGATCACTGTCCCTGTTCACAAAAACCATAAAATCATCATCTTTACTAGTATTGCTACTCCTGCTACTGCTACTCCCAGGCATTATTTCATGTTTTTTGTAATTTGCCTCTAGGGCATGAATTGCAAGATTTTAAAAGAAAGCATCACAACAGATGAGAGGCAACGATGCCTCTCATCTGTTGTGATGCTTTCTTTTTCTGCTTTCTGGGGTGGTAGTAAGACGCCAATATGGCTCCATTTATTTCAGGTGACAGTTTAAAAAACTTATCAAATCCTCTTTCTAAGCTCTCTTTTAGTTGTGATGCAGTAACAGTAAAATGTCTTAAATTGCCATCCTGCAGGCGATCTAATCTAGTTCTTACAGACATTAACACAGTTGTCTTTAGTGGCGAAAACAAGGATTCATTTGAAAATGAAATAAACGAATGTCTAAAAGATTTAATTGACTGGTTAGTTACAAATAATTTAAAAATAAATCTAAATTAATGACTTTCGAGCAACAAACAAATAATATTAAACCAAAAGTAAGATACAGAGATAGATCGATTACAGAGGCTCAGTCTGTTAAATTCTTAGGTGTAGAGTTGGATAGAGATATGAGCTGGAAAACGCACTGCAATAGTATCTGTACACGTCTGAGTCAGCAATCTTATGCTCTATACAAATTATCTAAGATTGTTGATCAACCAACATTAATTACCGCGTATCATGCCTATGTTACTTCAACAATCCGCTACGGTTTGATATACTGGGGCAACTCTTCAAATACAGATGCAGTCTTCAGAGCCCAAAAGAGGTGCATCAGAGCAATATGCGACATAAGAAGTACAGATAGTTGTAAACCATATTTTGTGAATCTGTCTATATTGACTTTGCCCTCGTTATATATTTATGAAGTTGTGCTATTTATTAGAAATAATCTACATTTATTTGAAACACTTAACAGTACCAGAAATAAAAATAGATATAAAATTCGATTTAGACCTCATAAAAAAACAGTGTTTAATAAAAATTTCTTGGGCATGGCACCAAAAATTTACAATCAAGTACCTAAATATATTCTGGCCAATTTAGATATAGTCTCTTTTAAAGCCTTACTTAAGAAACTATTAATAAATAAAGCATATTATTCCATAAACGAGTTTATAACTGACATAATTGCTGATGCTCCGTAACTTGGACATACACATCTCTTTGTATCTTTTTTTATGTTATTCTCTAAGTTAAATTATTTTTGATTATTCTGTACTGACATCTTTTAATTTTAATTTGGTATTGATTGTTTAATTTAGATTATGTTTTATTTTAAATTTTTATTATTATATTGATTGTTATTTTTAATTGATTTTTTTACTATAATTTGATTGTGATTTAATTATTTTATCCACATTTTTATTTATATTATGACTTTTGTTGCATTGATTTTAATTAATTAATTACAGTTTAATTTTAATTTATTTACTTAATAGTTCTAATTTTGATTGTTAATTATCTTTAAGAGTTTTTAAATATTGCATGCCTATGGTAGAATATAGCAGCACAAATGTACATAACTAAAACATCTATTGTAACCTATATTCGCAATAAATGAATCTGAATCTGAATCTGAATCTGAATCTGATTAAAGTAGGCAAAAGCTTACCATAGTAACAATTGTTGCCCTGAATGTAATCTAAAGCTGTAGCAATTGGTTTCAATACTTCAATGAATTCCTCCAAGTATTCTAGTTCGATGGCCGAGAAAGTGTTAGTCTTACCCGACTTATCAAATAAGTGATTTAATTTTGATTTACTTCTCTTATGCTGCACTATAGAATGTTAAAGTGAGTTCCATCTTGTGGGACAGGGATATATTAACTGATGTCCAAGACAGACTTTTATGACTTCAGCCGATTTGGGCCTTCTGGACATATTCTACAACAAAGCAATTGCTGAATAGTGAATCCTGCTAACATGAGAATCTTTGATGAAATTATTCATGTCTGTAGTGGCCAAAAGACTAACTTAAGTGTGTGGCTGGCACATCTGAGGTGCCTAGGCAAATATAACTCTCTCTCCCTAGTTTCATCTTCTGTTATATTATCTGGTAACAATAAGTATCTCTTTATAAAAAACGTCAGAGGAAGGTGGTGATTCCACTACAGCTTCTACAGTCAATAATTTGGTTTTACTTTTATTTGTAAATACAAAAGCAAATCGAAAATATCGATTTCTCAGAAAAAGATTTCTAGTCAGTAATTTTTGGGTGAATCGATTTTTTAACGTTTGATTGAATCGATATTTTCAGGAAAGAATCGACATCCCTAATTGACAAGATACTTGACAATTTATTTGAGATTTATGTACATACAGGGTCCCTATTCACTATCTTTTTTTTCGGTTTCAATATCTTGTCTTATTGGTAAATGATAATGCTAATGATAAGGCAGCGCTTAGAAATGCATCGCGCATGCGCGCGGACATCCTTGAGCGCACCGCGCATACGCCAGTTCGCGCGGGCTTACCGCGAAAACAAAATAAAGATACAAATAGGGATCCAGGTGATTTCTGATTTAGCGGTCCCCATTTTGATTTTGTTTTCGAAAGCTATCGATCGGTATTTTCTGCAGTATTTTGATTACCTACTTGATACTAAGGTATATTTATGTTAAAATGTATTCTGGAGCCGTAAGTAATTAAAATACTACAAAATACCTTAGCGTCAGTTAATTATAATACCAATTACAAATGACATTAATAAGAAGTAGTTGAATTACTAATACCAAATACGTATTTGTATTTTAATTAGTAATTGAAATACTGCCCAACCTATATAACTTTATGTTGAAGACGATAATGTCAGGAGAAGCATTCGTTGGGTTCTAAAGCCAACGAATGCTTTTCCTGACGAGATATTATATAAGATATCTTGGTTGATTGGCAGTCTTTAACACGGTGTATAATATATGTGTAATGTAAAATAAACCATTTATCTCATAAATAAAAAGCTCACACGTCATATCATCATAGTTTTTATTTTACTTAAAAAATCTAAGAATAACGAAAAATATGGGGTTTACTAACACTTATTTTGGTTGTATCTTGTAGGACGTTCCGGGTGTTCAGATATTCTTGGCACGGTAATTAAGACGATTATAAAGACCGGATCACCGGTGATCCGGTCCTAAACTGTAGTAGCCAAACTGGCATTTGTATTTCTATAACCGTCGATAGATAGTAAACCCCAAAGGTTTGATATACGAGTATAGCGACGGCACAAATGGCCATTGAAGAGTATGTTCATAAATAAAACAAAAATATTAATAGTTTATTATATTATTTATTTCCAATTCCATGTTTCATTACTTCTATTAATATATATTAAGGTGTAAAGATGTTTTGTAGCGATGGGTATTACATATTAAGGTGGCTCCACACTTGTACACTCGCACAAATTGCACTCGCTACGCACAAATAATGACTATGGACAATGAATGTATTTCTACACCCGTGTATATAGCTGAGTTCATACTTAAGATGCACGTCAACAATTCGTATTTTTTTTCTTAACTTTTACGCGTTGCATGATTATAATTATGTATTTTGACACGGAAATAAACGGTTTATGTTAGGTAAGTTTTTAACCCGGTCGATACGTCAAACAATCTATATATAAGGCAAATAATTAAAGCCCGACCAGCTTAGGGGCGCTACATTTTCAATAATTTTCTCTCTCTCTCTCTCTCTCTATTCGTAAGATATTGCCACTTATTTATACACGTAGTCATACATCTCTTCTACTCTATCTATAATAACTAGGACATAGAGTACTAAAATAACATCAGTGACGTTTTGATGTTACAGTTGCCAGTCGAAGAAATTAGTTTTCCGCAACATGGTACGAAAAATTAGTTTCCGCAACGAGGTTTTTATTTTCCTGGTTGGGCTTTTCATACCTAGCATAAACCGTTTATTTCCACTTCAAATAACGTATATCTCAGTATTCGTCTCCGCCAGAGCACATTGCAGAGTACATATGCACGCTAACTTGAACTTAAACATGTCCATTTTATGTTTCTAATATACAAGCGTACCGCGCTTGCGCAAGTGTAGAACCGTCTTTAGGAAAACTCGCGTCGCCGATTTGTAAAGATTTTAGTTGAATTTAATAACAATATCTAATTAAATAACACATTGCAAAAATATTCGATTTTCATTTTAATCGAACTAATATGATTCTTTTTTTTAAAGTATGTAGTTTTTAACACGAAATAACCAATATTCTTCATCAAAATTATTTTACCGTTATTATAAAAAAACTGTTATTATATTTTACTATACATAATCATGATTTATTACACAAATGACATGCATTATTTAAAATTTATTACAAAATTATACAATAACAAAAAATCCAACTTAGGTCGGGCGGTCATATATTGCCATGAGACCGTTCTCAATAGCGGTCTACTCACATTTGCTTTCCCAATACTTCGTCTCGCTCACTACTGAATTTTAGTGCTTGTATTTAAGAACTAAACCAAAACTGTTTTTACACCTAAATTAAAAATAAATCCAAATCGAATAACACAATCCATAAAATAACTTATCGCAATGTCACAAAGTCGAAAATCGGGTAGCAACTAAAATCTTTGTAATCGGCAACATTATGTTATTATATATATATATATACAAAAGTGCGACTTTACTTGTACATGTTATTGCCCGCGGCGTCGCTCACGACACTACATTTAACAGTACAAAGTATTTGACAAAAATGTATTAAAATACGCAATAAAAATTATCAAAATTCATTTAAAAGCGACTATTTTAATTTACTGGAAGACACACACAAGTAAAGCCCACGTCATTGATACTCTAACACTGACCTCTGTAGCTCTACAGTACTACGTACGCTGGACTGACTGCCACGTACAAAGTGACAGCAATTTCAACTCTATTGACACTTATGACATGTCCGTTGTTGTTATCCTTGTTACACTTGATATGTTCTATTTGATTTTGTCAAATGACCGTCCAAATGTCAAAACCAAATGTAAGTGTTGTTATCGTTAGTAGCGTACGGCGTTCTATAGAGGTCAGTGTACTCAAGCCACAAAATACCCCTCGTACAGTAGGTAACCTTCGTGCGTACCTCGCTCTACAAACTCTAGACTACGTTCACCGACACAGAATTAATATTGTGTCGGATACAGCGCCCAATCATCAGACAGGAGGTATTATAGTGCAAAGTGCGACTTAGTGGTGGATTTCCGTTGCACATGTATGGAACCCTCGGTGAGAGATAAATCAATCATTTTGTTATCATCAGTGAAATTTTCGCCAAATTAGCCACTGGTGCGACTTTACTTGTACAAACTAACTATGCGCAGACACAAGAAACTCTCAGATATATCCCACTATTTTCATTTTGTATTTCCATTGATGGAAATAGTAGGATCGTTTGCCCCACAGTTTCTGCGCTCAAATTTAAGTCGATGTCCGCACAGGAACTATGTCTTAGTTTCAGATAAAATCATTGTATCAAAGTTATTATATGCTCTTTGTGAAAAATTTAAACGCCTATCCCACATTGTCGTAGTGTAAATAATAGGATATGATTAGTAAAAAAAGGCATGTCCCACAATTTCCATACACGGGACATGCGTTTACACCCGCACTTTCTATTCCCCCACTCTTATTGTTCGATGAGACGGATATCCGACACGACCGGAGAGACATTGGGCGCGGGACCGATGACGTGCTCTCCGCGGCACGAAGAGGTGTAAATGTTTTAATAACGTACCCATATATGAACCGATAGTGTTTACGTTGTTTAACCTTGCAGATATCTCGATCTGCTCGGTCACCACTTTGGTATTTCAGATTCTGTGTCCGTGAGCAAAGTCTATGTGTCGTACGTATGAAAGTTAAATTCTGTACTCTAGTTATCTTATGCCCTAACGCATTTGCGGTCACTGCATATGCGGTAACGGCCACCCGACATGTGTTAGCAGTCACTCGGCATGCTATTTACAACTGCACTTTACCGAAAATTGACTAAGTAATGTGTTTAGACCGCAATCACGTGTCATGTGACCTCCATTATCATAATTACACCTGGCACTTACAAACAAGACTTCTCAGAAAATTCTTTCAGATTTTAGGAATTATTTAGAAGTAGGTATTTCTTGTTTTGCGTAATAATAAGTAACAATGCAAAATAATTAAAACAATAATGCATTTGTAAATATACAATATGCTACATGGCTGTCAAATATTGATAAGAAACTTCAAAATGGTTATGATATCATACCACTCAACTGAGGGTTGACAAATTATTTACTTTTATTACTTGTTTTGATGATTATAAATTCTTAAACACGACGAATTGTGACCAAACGTATTTTTTCAGAGCTTTAAGACACAGTATTACTAGATTAGTGCAAAATAAATAATTTTCATAGTAGTATTCACTTAATGGATTCCTAATTACTTTGACTACGATCACTAAAAATGTGTTGGACAGCCGCTTAAGATGTTTCATCCGATCGACAATTTAGGCCGCGGATTTAAGTTCGATTCATGGGAAATTTGATTATTTTTCTTTTCTAACACATTTAACTGTTAAAAATGTCTATACATAAATAAAACAAATAGCCACATTCTAAATAATTTCTAAAACTTACATCGAATAATTTCAAGTCGTCTCAATGACTGCCTCATGCCGCCTGACCGCTCGACCGTCACCTGACCGCTCGACCGTCACCCGACCGCCGCATGCCGCCCGACCGCTCGACCGTCCCCTGACCGCACTACGCGAGGTAACTGTACGTGTCGAGCGCTGCGGGCGATCTCTCTAGGTACTGCTTGTCGATCAGAGCTTCGATACATTTCTTGATCATTGCGACGGACGGGGCAAATGAACCGCGCGCCTGCGATACTACTTCTTGTATCAGTTCTGTGTGCCGGAGGACCTGTGCCAGAGTTGACGCTGGTTATGTTGGCCAAAGTTGATATGGGCAAAGATTACACAATTTAGATATTGGGTAAAGTTAACATAGGCAAATTCGACGTGGGTATTGTTGACACAGATTTGTGTCAACAATACCCACGTCGAATTTGCCGACTTTGAAGTGACTTTGTCTACTTTCACCGATATATGACAGTAAACAAAGTTATCGCTGTATATCAGTAAAATTAGCAATGCTGTCATATAACATCCCTTTTATACCATTAAAATTCAACAATTCCTATGATATTGTACTAATTATTGTATAGGGCAACAGTGTCTAATTTCACTGGTCACCAGTAAAATTAGACATTTTCCTGTAACTTAACCAATATCCCCCAACACACAATGTTGTCAGTACAACACAGTATACATTACCTTCCGCTGCTTCATGATCCGCACGATGGCGGCCTGCAGGTACATCTTGCGGTCGTCGTCGCAGTGCGCCAACGAGAGCAGTAAGACACACAACGTTGTCAGTACAACACAGTATACATTACCTTCCGCTGCTTCATGATCCGCACGATGGCGGCCTGCAGGTACATCTTGCGGTCGTCGTCGCAGTGCGCCAACGAGAGCAGTAAGACACACAACGTTGTCAGTACAACACAGTATACATTACCTTCCGCTGCTTCATGATCCGCACGATGGCGGCCTGCAGGTACATCTTGCGGTCGTCGTCGCAGTGCGCCAACGAGAGCAGTAAGACACACAACGTTGTCAGTACAACACAGTATACATTACCTTCCGCTGCTTCATGATCCGCACGATGGCGGCCTGCAGGTACATCTTGCGGTCGTCGTCGCAGTGCGCCAACGAGAGCAGTAAGACACACAACGTTGTCAGTACAACACAGTATACATTACCTTCCGCTGCTTCATGATCCGCACGATGGCGGCCTGCAGGTACATCTTGCGGTCGTCGTCGCAGTGCGCCAACGAGAGCAGTAAGACACACAACGTTGTCAGTACAACACAGTATACATTACCTTCCGCTGCTTCATGATCCGCACGATGGCGGCCTGCAGGTACATCTTGCGGTCGTCGTCGCAGTGCGCCAACGAGAGCAGTAAGACACACAACGTTGTCAGTACAACACAGTATACATTACCTTCCGCTGCTTCATGATCCGCACGATGGCGGCCTGCAGGTACATCTTGCGGTCGTCGTCGCAGTGCGCCAACGAGAGCAGTAAGACACACAACGTTGTCAGTACAACACAGTATACATTACCTTCCGCTGCTTCATGATCCGCACGATGGCGGCCTGCAGGTACATCTTGCGGTCGTCGTCGCAGTGCGCCAACGAGAGCAGTAAGACACACAACGTTGTCAGTACAACACAGTATACATTACCTTCCGCTGCTTCATGATCCGCACGATGGCGGCCTGCAGGTACATCTTGCGGTCGTCGTCGCAGTGCGCCAACGAGAGCAGTAAGACACACAACGTTGTCAGTACAACACAGTATACATTACCTTCCGCTGCTTCATGATCCGCACGATGGCGGCCTGCAGGTACATCTTGCGGTCGTCGTCGCAGTGCGCCAACGAGAGCAGTAAGACACACAACGTTGTCAGTACAACACAGTATACATTACCTTCCGCTGCTTTATGATCCGCACGATGGCGGCCTGCAGGTACATCTTGCGGTCGTCGTCGCAGTGCGCCAACGAGAGCAGTAAGACACACAACGTTGTCAGTACAACACAGTATACATTACCTTCCGCTGCTTCATGATCCGCACGATGGCGGCCTGCAGGTACATCTTGCGGTCGTCGTCGCAGTGCGCCAACGAGAGCAGTAAGACACACAACGTTGTCAGTACAACACAGTATACATTACCTTCCGCTGCTTCATGATCCGCACGATGGCGGCCTGCAGGTACATCTTGCGGTCGTCGTCGCAGTGCGCCAACGAGAGCAGTAAGACACACAACGTTGTCAGTACAACACAGTATACATTACCTTCCGCTGCTTCATGATCCGCACGATGGCGGCCTGCAGGTACATCTTGCGGTCGTCGTCGCAGTGCGCCAACGAGAGCAGTAAGACACACAACGTTGTCAGTACAACACAGTATACATTACCTTCCGCTGCTTCATGATCCGCACGATGGCGGCCTGCAGGTACATCTTGCGGTCGTCGTCGCAGTGCGCCAACGAGAGCAGTAAGACACACAACGTTGTCAGTACAACACAGTATACATTACCTTCCGCTGCTTCATGATCCGCACGATGGCGGCCTGCAGGTACATCTTGCGGTCGTCGTCGCAGTGCGCCAACGAGAGCAGTAAGACACACAACGTTGTCAGTACAACACAGTATACATTACCTTCCGCTGCTTCATGATCCGCACGATGGCGGCCTGCAGGTACATCTTGCGGTCGTCGTCGCAGTGCGCCAACGAGAGCAGTAAGACACACAACGTTGTCAGTACAACACAGTATACATTACCTTCCGCTGCTTCATGATCCGCACGATGGCGGCCTGCAGGTACATCTTGCGGTCGTCGTCGCAGTGCGCCAACGAGAGCAGTAAGACACACAACGTTGTCAGTACAACACAGTATACATTACCTTCCGCTGCTTCATGATCCGCACGATGGCGGCCTGCAGGTACATCTTGCGGTCGTCGTCGCAGTGCGCCAACGAGAGCAGTAAGACACACAACGTTGTCAGTACAACACAGTATACATTACCTTCCGCTGCTTCATGATCCGCACGATGGCGGCCTGCAGGTACATCTTGCGGTCGTCGTCGCAGTGCGCCAACGAGAGCAGTAAGACACACAACGTTGTCAGTACAACACAGTATACATTACCTTCCGCTGCTTCATGATCCGCACGATGGCGGCCTGCAGGTACATCTTGCGGTCGTCGTCGCAGTGCGCCAACGAGAGCAGTAAGACACACAACGTTGTCAGTACAACACAGTATACATTACCTTCCGCTGCTTCATGATCCGCACGATGGCGGCCTGCAGGTACATCTTGCGGTCGTCGTCGCAGTGCGCCAACGAGAGCAGTAAGACACACAACGTTGTCAGTACAACACAGTATACATTACCTTCCGCTGCTTCATGATCCGCACGATGGCGGCCTGCAGGTACATCTTGCGGTCGTCGTCGCAGTGCGCCAACGAGAGCAGTAAGACACACAACGTTGTCAGTACAACACAGTATACATTACCTTCCGCTGCTTCATGATCCGCACGATGGCGGCCTGCAGGTACATCTTGCGGTCGTCGTCGCAGTGCGCGGCGCCCTCGGCCGGGGCCTCGCTGGCGCCGCCCGCCGCGCCCGCGCTGCTGCCTGCGGCACACAACTTACACTCGCACACCTACCGACTAGCGGCACGCCATGACGTATAGCGTGTCCACCGCACGTCCGTCATTGTCCCGCGGGAAGAAGTAAAATAATCTTGTTCACGGTCACGTCCCAAGTCTAACTTAATTAAATTTAATTATTAAAATATAAAGAAAATTAAAGAATAACTATTTCGCAACAGGCGGGTACTGCGGTAGATGTGTATGTTCGAGGGATCGAACATCTAACAAGAAGAAATAATTGTAAACTATTTGCTCTGACGGTTCCCCCTTCCAATTGTTTTCCTTCTACTCATTTTCAAATTACAAATTAGTCTTTAAAAGAACGTCAAAGCAAATGGCCTGAAAAGTCGTGTTGAAATAATAAATGTTATATAACTATTGCTATTTAAGTTGGTAAACTGTATAATTGAATACTATTGAATACAAGCAGATTAACGGGAAAGATATTGTTTGATTGTCCACTGTGGGAGAGAGGGAGCGACAAACCGCCCCTCAATTATCCCACTGTACAAGGTCCCTGCAACCCATGAGCGTACCAGCGACAACATCTGCTGCAGGTAAGTTACCATATAGTGTTAAGCGAAGCGATGCCACTGTCGCTACCGCACCAAACCTGGTGCAACTAAGCGCAAGGCCGACTGGTCTATCCTCTAACCTTGCAGGACTTGCATGACAAGACCATTTTGCCGGACAAATCACCAAGCAAGGAGTCCTAGTAAGAGGGGAGTTGGAAGGGGTCGCGGAGCCAGAGGAGGGCCGGCGAGGTCGAACCAATACCACACCATTGCCACGGAAGGCCCACAAAAACACCTACCCAAAAAAGCACTAGAAGCAAATAAATGTTCAAAGTCATCCAAGTAAACCTTAGGCATGCTAAGGCAGCAACTGCAATCCTTAACTAACGATTCGCGGAAGAAAAACTTGACATGGTTCTGATCCAACAACCGTGGATTCATGGGAACTCGGTTATGGGTCTAAGATCCGCTGGTAATCCTTTATATAATACCGACGGGAGAAAGCCCAGATCATGCATACTTTTAAAGGAGAGTGTGAATGTACTCTGCCTCTCGGGAGAGGAAGTGGATCCGGCCAAAACCCTAGCAAATATCTTCACTCACAGTCAAGAGCAACGCAAACAACTATTAGTGCGCTGCGACTGCAATGCCCACCACACAAGTTGGGGAAGCACTGACACAAACAGTAGAGGTGAGTCACTCACAGCTAGTCTCTAATAATCTTTCTGTTCTTAACTGGGGCAACTCTGCAACGTTTGTTATCAGCATGCGGCAAGAGGTATTAGATATAATTTAGCACGGTAGGTCTCCAACACCGTGCAAAGAACTGGCACGTCTCGAATGAGGCGTCCTCATCACAGACATATCAAACTTAATTTAGATATTGCCAGTAAAGGCGAGACACTTACATATAGAGATCGCAAAAGTACTTTCTTTCTTTATTTATTTTTCATTTATCCAACTTATACTAACAGATAATCTAACCATATAAGTTTTAAGATAAATACATATTATTTAGTATACATTTATGAAATTATACAATAATAGCAACAAAGAATACTAGTTTTGTTTTTGTTATAACAATATATGATACATACATTTATTCAACTCTAATCGTACTAGGAATGGCAATAGTCTCCAAGTACTGACAAGCTGCAGTCAGGAATCTGACTAGAATGCCTGTAGGGAGTATCTTAAAGAAGCTACCAAAACTGCTAATAAAACTATAAACACAGAACAGAACAGTTAGGGGAAGGCATGCAAACAGCATTCCAAGACCTCCGTGACCAAGAGGGATGTTCCATGGTGGAACAAGAGTCTAGAGCGACTAAGGCAACAAACCCGAGCTTTGTTCAACAGGGGTGAAGGCATGCAAACAGCATTCCAAGACCTCCGTGACCAAGAGGGATGTTCCATAGTGGAACAAGAGTCTAGAGCGACTAAGGCAACAAACCCGAGCTTTGTTCAACAGGGGTATGTGGGACGCTTACAGACAATCACTCACAATGTTCAAAAACCAACTAAGGAAGGCCAAGAGGAAATCCTGGAGCAAATTCTGCGAGGAAATAAAAAACACTTCGCAAGCATCCAGGATCCACAAAATAATCTCCAAAGCTCCTCATACACATCTAGGGTTCCTAAAAAAAGGCTAACGGGATTGTTGTTCAGTAACAATCACCGCAGACCCAAGCGGCTGAAAAGGCTGCCCCCGAGGAGGAGTCCTATCACCGTTACTATGGTCGCTGGTAGTTGACGATCTGCTGACCGTGCTAAATCAAGCCGGCTTCTATGTACAAGGCTATGCAGGTGACCTGGTAATAGGCATTGTTGCCATGCTATGTGAATATAGCTTCAACAAGCATTTTACATTCGCCATTGCGGACAGACCGGAATGGGAAACAGGGACTCCCAGCAAGTCAAAACGTGATGATGTCATCTGGTTCACTCCATCGGTCGGTCAAAAAAAGATGAACTTGCAGGAGCTGGATTCCAAGGGCAACCGAAGGTAAAAAGATCCTGCAACCTCGGTCAGTATGCCACCGTCTTCGAAGCTTTTTCTTTACTATCTTGGGATGGCAATAGAAAGCCTGCACAAAAAAAACAAGAACAAGACTATATCCGCCTTTACCGATAGTCAAGCAGCTATTAAAGGCTTGAACTCACAGAAGATGGATTCCAATCTCGTGTTAAGGAGTTTCTTCAAACACTAAACACACATGCATCACCACAGGCTCGCTCAAGACATGGGACAAAACCAAAGCGTCAAGCTCTGGTCAAAGTCACCAGGTCAAGAGCACTCCAAAGCGCTTCTTGTGGGTTTCAATGCCAAATTCACTAAAGAAGCGCTTACCATGAGTAGGAATCAAATCAGGATTCTTACGAGAACCCTATCTGGGCACTGCAAACTCAATAAGCACATGCACAAAATGGGCCTCAACGATACCAATGTTTGCAGGTTCGGCCGCAAGAGTGAGGAAACACCCATTCATATCCTCTGCCATCAATTCATAACACCAGATGCCAGCCCTTTGGAGGGCACTTAACTACCCCAGAAGACATTAAGTCCAAGCCACCAAGGTGCATAGTCGACTTCATGGACTAAACCTTGGGGACATCCTTTAAAGAAGAAAGAGTTGTCACAGTAGATCTTCTAGGTCGCATACTGCACAATAGATCTACTAGGACTTCTGGGCAACTCGTCCCGGCCTCTTTCCAGATACAATACAATTGTTTGATTTCTCACCAAGGTAATACGATCCTGATTTATATCACCACTAGTAGGTGCCGCAGCCAACTCCGGTTTCCTTCATCATGCCGTCAGATCAAATAGTTTACAATTCTCAATGAGGTTTCATGTGAGATGTTCGATCCCTCAACACATCTACCACAGTTCCTGCTATCTGCATTTGTACACGAGGCGGTGTTTTATATCATTAATGATAAAAAATCATTTTTAACACAAATTTAATCAGGAATTGATCGGTGATAGTTTAAATGCTAGATTTATTTACTAATTAGTGTTTTGGATTTTTTGGTTTACCTAGGAGACTAGCCTATTGATGACATAGATTTAAGCGGACCTTACACAGTCAATATTATTGTGGCAGTAATCGATATTGATTAATATATTGTACGTGTATGGAGTATACTAATCAGTATTATTGAGTTGTTTGGGGGTATACGTGGGACTAACTTTTATGGATACAATATTTTAATTAAATCTTTTGAAAGAACTCTCCACCAGCCTCTATACAAAGTTTCATGCGTCTGAACCAATTTTCGAAACATTTTTCCGAGTTGCACTCATGCAGACACCTCTTCCACGGCGTTCTCGAACGCTGCTAGCGCATCTGCCGGCGATGAAAACTGTAGACCTTTCAGCTAGCCAAAAAAGTCACAAGGTGCCTTCACAGCACTGAAAGGAGGGTGACCCAAGACTCTGACCGTTGTGGTGTCCAGGAAGTCCATCGTTTCGAGCGCTGAGTGCGCGGGCGCGCTGTCATGGTGAAGCAGTACCCCGCAGAGCCCGGTGTTCGGTCGCTTGTTGTTCATTGCAGCAGTGGCAAAGGGTCCTTAGAAAACCATTCTTTTCGGTTTTCCTTTGAATAATAGTTACTAAATATTGTTGTTACAAAGAACAGTATCCAGCAAGATATATTTCTTTCGAGTTACCTCAGGAAACCTTCTTCAGAGCACCCTAGTCGGCGGCGCGAAGTAGTTGATGGCGAAAATGTATGCTATCTCATTTGCAATCGTGCGAAAGCGAGATAGACTCAGTAAAGAGCAGTAAAGAGATAGCGCCCGCTGCGCGCACACGCCGATGCTGTGCAATATTAATGACATACACACAAACATGGACGTTTTCATTCACTAATAATTACTGTGTAGTAATGATTAAAGTAGCCTAAGTTGCTCCTAAACTAGAATAGCCGGAAGAAACAGACAGACGAAATGCCAAAAATAATAATAACTATGTTTTTGTTATAAGTAGTTACCATACTTTTATTTGTATTTAGTGTATTTAGTAATAAAACTGTTATTTTGACATTAGGTACAAAGAAACAGACACTTCTATTTTATTTATTTGTATTTAACCTTCTTAGCAGCTTTGCTAAACTTGTAGGTACAGTGGATTGCATTAAAGTAGGTATAATGTTAAAATACATAATCATTGTGTCTTGGCTGAAGTTTCTAATAACTAGGGTAATCTAAACATCAAAAACCTACTACTAATCAATGATCGCGATCCAGATTCACTGTCTCGTAATGGCTACGGAAATGCCACAAAAATAACACAAAGTACCCTAAATCTATTTTAACGATTATTGATATAGATCGCGGTAAGATTATTTTCTACGGGCCGAAAACGCCTAAACCGTTGACTCGGCGCGATGTCGGTGGTGCAGTAGACGTCGCGCGCTCGCTGGTCCGTATGAGAACATCTAATTTGACGAAGAAGTCACCTGTCGATTTGGTCTAGAGGCATACATTTCGGTTCACAGTAATGGTGACAATTGTGTAGTTGTGTGTTCGAGCCTTCGGTGTACAATCGTCTTTTTGTAAGTTATTTTCGTTTCGTCTTTCTATTTCGCATTAAAGAGTGTGGTGTTGCGAAGATTATATAAAAAAAAATTAAGATAAGAACTTCGTTCCATCCGGGTGTCCCTTGACACCTCTCAAGTTTTTTTATTTTTTTTTTGTTATATAGCTTTGTTCAAGAGTAGTTTTAGTGTGGGGGTACCTAAATTATTATATTCTATTTTTATTATTATTATTTACGCATTATTATATTCATAAATAAACTACAATAGAAAAACTACATGCTGTAGTATTTTTTTAACACAATACCTGTACTTATAAAAGCCGTGCCGATAGAGGGCGCGGCATGTGTGATCAAAAGGCGGTCTCGTTTGTAGTCGATAATTAAATAAGTATTGTTATTATAAACAAAGGTTTATTGTTAAAAATATCTTCAGCTTGTCAGCTACACGTAATAAAAGCCGCACATCTGTGAATTGAATAGATTTTAAATACGATAGGAATAAGGAAGGTACTAAAATTTGGGTCGTAAATCAGTCGGTCAGCTTTTTTTTTTTCAGGTAAAATGTAGTTCCAGGTATAAAAACAATAATATTTTTAGGTTCTTTACAAAACTAGCTACCTGTTACAAAACAAAAAAAATATTCTAAGATGTCATAAATTACTTATTTCGGCTCAAAAAATCATGCAAAAATCGCCTCTATGTCAAGGGCATTACGTCACACATGAACCGCGTCGGTCCCGCCGCCATAATAAGTTTTTTGGTACGCTCGCTCAGTTTTATTGAAATACTAGCTGTGCCCGCGACTTCGTTCGCGTGGAAGTTGGGTTTATATTAAGGTAGTTTATGTTACAATTTAACTTCTGTGTAAAGCATATTGGAAACATGCTCCACAATGATCTGTGGCATCTATGGATATTAGGGCCTAGCTCTAATCAGGGCCCGACCTATGGCAAGGCAAGCCAAGCAAATGCCCAGTGCAGCAAAATGAAGGGCGACAAAGTTTATGGCGCCAGACGGTTAGAAGACAAATTATAATAGTATTTTACCAAAATGATTTGCATCACATCAAATATTACTATTATCGGTTTCGGGTTAAATGAAGCCCGAAACCGCCCAAGTACTCGCGCGAAATAGGGCTAGTGTGAGATAAGTTTTTAAAAAAATATCCTGGTTTTAAAACATTGCATTCCCGCGGTACTGTGATGCGTGTTCAAACAAACAGACAACATTCAAACGTTTCTAAAAGATATAGTGAATTAGTATATCTTTTAGAAACGTTTAGTTTAAATACTAAACTACTGTCGTAGCCGAGGATAGAACAAAGTGTGCAATTAGAGAGGTCTATGTCCAGCAGTGGACTGCGATAGGCTGATGATGATGATGATGAACCTGTCGTT
Source organism: Herminia tarsipennalis (assembly GCA_945859575.2). Taxonomy (NCBI): domain Eukaryota; kingdom Metazoa; phylum Arthropoda; class Insecta; order Lepidoptera; family Erebidae; genus Herminia; species Herminia tarsipennalis. Next base: position 321,349 of record OX243830.2, read on the forward strand.
AATTAAGATCATCATAAATTCATATCCGTAAATAATATATATATAATACATAATCGTAAGAATTTCAGATTTATTTTTTAAATCAATTTACCTGATTCTGTTTAATTTGTATTTAAACGCCATCTATTTTCAAAACTGGATAAGTTTATTTTAATACTTGATGACTTTAAATTAAATTATACTTAAACTATCATGCATATTAAACGTAGGTAAGCAAGGTATTTAAACGCGATTAAGACCCGTAATATATATATATTCATAATAGTTGTGCCCGCGACTTCGTTCGCGTGAAAGTCGGGTTTAAATTAAGGTAGTTTAGGTAACGAAATAACTTCTGTGTAAATATGTTGGAAACAGTCCTGTTGACTAAATACTTACTAAATAAAAATTGATCTGTTCTATTCTTTTAGATAGTTAGTTTGGTGTGCGGCTTAAGAAGTGGGTTTTCTGTTGTTTTTGTTTCATTCTTTCAACGTTATACCTACTTATTACCTAATAATTTTTAATAGAATTTGTACGAAAATGTTGTTACTTCTCATGTGATCGTAAACTTGTAAAGCCTAAGTACTTAATTGTGATAGTTTTCCTTATAATTTTAGTATTTATACTACTACCCTGAATTTTTTCACATACCCAACATCAACCATTTAGCTGGCAGGGGGACACTTGACTCTAACAAAAATGTTCACTATAAAGCCTAATATTATACACAAAGGAATCCTTAAATCTAAAAATAGTCTTCACAAACCCTAAACACTTTTTAAAAGACCTATCTAATGATACCACACACGATGGGGTAGGTAGGTGAGAAAAAAATCACATCCCCACTTTACATATAAGAGAGGAAATACCCTTAAAAAAATAATGATTTTCAAGATTTTGTTCTTTCACTTTATCGGCGTTAGTAATTTATTCATGCAAAAGTTGCAACCTTAGCACTAACAGTCTCTGAGCTAAGCTGCGGACGGACGGCCATAAGGGAACTATAAGGGTTCTGTTTTGTCATTTTGGCTAAAAATGGGGTGTATTTCAGATAGTGTTACAACGCAATATACTAATAATAAAACTGCTGTAACACTTTAGTAAGCAAACACAGAGCGTGTCATGTGTGTCATGCCCGCGAAAATGTCAGATATCCCTAAAGGTACGGTTGACAAACAACGACCCCCCTCCTCCCGTCACCCGAACTACTCACACTTGACCGATGTTGAGCCATTCATTATCGTTGAATTGATGAACACGTAATCTCCAACCATAACCCCAAAACATGATCCTCGATGCACCTGTGTGATGCGTGGTCAAACAAACGGACAGACAGACAAACATTTCTAAAAATCATAGCAATGTGTTTCTTTTTAAAACTTCTTTTACTAAGTATAGAACATTATTGAATACAACGCCATCTACTTTCAAGAATGTTGCCGTTGTTTTGTTGTTCACAATTTGATTTCATAGATGGCGCTACATGTACTTTTTTTACGTGTGTAATGTCTTTTTTTTTAAACGAACACATCATTTCTGGAAAATGTCGAATACTTTTTAACTATAATGTAATATTGTTTTTCATTTCTACTACGATTAATTCATTACTCTTAGCAGTGCATGCAATACCTATAATTAATTGCATAATTTACTTGATTTTTAATATAAAAAGTAATAACCAAAGTAAATAAGTTACCTACGGTCGAAAAAATAACTAAAACATTCAGAAAAATATTAAAAAAGGATAAAGACAATTTAAATAAATACAAAAAGAACATATCCAGACATCAGATTCGAGCCTGGGACTTCGTCGTCAAAGTCCGCTAGCATAGCTTCGAGGCTATACTATTAGCTACTTAACACGTCAAAATAACTGTTCTTATGAAACTTAAAAATGTTGTGTTTAGCTCCTTTTAGTTTTAGCGTGAAGTTATGCATTCCACGGGTTACAATTATAGATAATGTCTAATTGTGGAAATTTTTGTGATAAACCATTATGGTGCGACAAAAAATACGTTGCTACTCGTTCCCCATAGACGTTAGCGTAATGATTCATAGTGTAAATAATGTCCTATAGTATTTACTATAAAACTGCAAATTTTCATAAAGATCCGTCAAGTAGTTACTGTTTTATAACGAAAAATAGCTACAGACATTATCCCTTACTGCTTAGCTCCTATGGGAAAAAGCGTGATAATTTATAGCCTAAATGTTAATCTGCATCTATTAGATTGCACGTGCAAAATTTCAACCGAATCTGTACGGTAGTTTTTGCGTGATGCGTGTTCAAACAAACAGACAGACAGACAGACAGACAGACATTTCTAAAAATGCAGCAAAGTGTTTAAATACTCTTTTCGAACATTTCCTAATATTTTTTTTCACTAAGTTCGGCCATGTACAGACACGTAAAATTTACAGTTTTATTATATGTATAGATGTATTTCACTATTTAAAGTGACGTACAGGTACGCAACACAACACCGTAGTCGCCGCGCTTCCCCCGCGCTAACCGCTGAGGGGGTGACGTGTTGAAGTGAGAACCTAGATCATTTATATTGAAAACAAGCGCGCGGAATTTCGTCATTATAGGCCGACCGCTTAACTCGTATATCGCCTGCGCGGTGGAAGGGAGCGCGGGGTGATGTTAACGGGTGGGTGAGCGAGGTGCGCGGGACAGAGAACGTGAGTTCTCTGTCCCGCGCACCTCGCTCACCCACCCGTTAACATCACCCCGCGCTCCCTTCCACCGCGCAGGCGATATACGAGTTAAGCGGTCGGCCTATAGATCTTTAGGACTTTAGTGATTATGATAGAAAGCCTGCATATTTATATTTAAAACTGCGTTATATTAATTTTTGATTAACCAAACTATGTCTCATGAAAGGTATTTTATTAATTCCCGTCTTTTATACCTGTTTTATTTACACCCGAAGTTGCGTTAACTTTGTTGTTAAAATTCGAATGTTTTAAGGCTTTTAACTTTTAAAATATTCATTTATTCTCAATTATGGCTGTCAATAAACCTAGTTTATGATAAAACGAATTGATGTAAATCTTAAGCTTTAACTTACGACCCTATACAAAGGAGTAATACCTTATGCGCGTTTGTATGGAAAAATCATCGACTAGGGTGCCCTTAACCCTTCGCCTCTGCATTGCAGACAAAACTTCTGTCAGGCATTGTGTGGTGTACCATTCGGCGTTGATGTTGCTTTGGTCTCGTAATGGAATTGAAACCAGACACCCTGTCAAAGTGAAGAAACTAGCGATAAAAATTTTTACTACGTTTCTCGATCGCTTCACTTTCGTAGGCGTTGATTCGTTTTGAAACAGCCAAACTATCGTTACTGGGTCGTATTGATAAATTCAGGATTCGTCACCTGTCACAACGTCGAGACGAGCCAGCTTCAAATTTTGGATGATATCACGGCACCACTCCGCACGGTCTGCTTCTGAGCTTCGCTAAAGGTTGTGCGGCACCCAACGCGAAACTATCCTCCTCACGCGAAGGTGCGAGCTGTAGAATCTTGTGAATGCTTCCCAAACCAATCTGCAGTGTTTGCTGAATCTCTGCGCCTGTTTCCTTGAATTAATTATTTACTGCCAGCAAACTTTCTTCCGTGACAACCGTAGTTAGACTTCCGCCAAAGTAAGGCGACCGCGCTTGAACTCGCTATGGCAACGGTAGTTGGTTGCTTTTGAAGGTCCTTTATTCCTCAGTCGATGGCTCATCAGTTATTAGGCCACATTTAAAATCGTACAAAATCATCGCACGAAAATGTTCTCGATGCAGATCTATTTTTAAATGACACGATAATTGGCTCTCGATAAAATGTAAAGGGAAATTCGAATAGTGGTATTTTTACTTTGAAATAACCATTTTTTTTTAAATAATTACAAGTGGCCATTTTTCGCAAAACTTTCTGAGTGGCCATATTGAATCAATAGTATTGCTCCAATAATATTGACCGTGTCAGATCCGCTTTAGGGTCAGTGCACGGCGGGATATAATTTCTCGGGACAATAATATCTAATAATATCTTGGAACAACTCACACAACGTCATCTGATCCCAAACTAAGCAGAGCTTGCACTATGGCAACCAGACAACGGATAAACATATTTATTTATTTTTAAATACATACATATTATAGACACATTACACACAGACACAGAATAAACCATCGCGCTCATCACACAAAATTTTATCCTAGGTGGGGATCGAACCCGAGACCTCCGGCTTAGCAGTCAGGGTCACTAACCACTAGACCGACGGGCCGGTCTAGGCAAATTATTAGTTTTAGTATTCGTTTCGATGTTTAAATCGAGGAATAACCCATTTTTTATTACTGAAAATGTATTTATTTTCATCGCAGTCATCATACCAACCGACGCGCGACGAGACAGCTCGGGTCAGTGAGGTACCTTGGTGCGCGGGCGCGTTGGCGCAGGTGAGCCGCAGCTTGGTGCGCTTGCAGCTGAAGGCGAGGTTGAGCGACAGCGTGGCGTGCTCCGGCTGCTCCGTCACGTCGCCGTCCGCCAGCAGCAGCCCCGCGTCCAGCAGCGGCCGCAGGTGGCGCGCCCACGCCTCGCCGCCTGACGATCGCGATCGCTAATATTACGCTCGGCCCTGATCCTATGAGCTATGGCAGATACGACCGGATCTACGATCGGCGAAAAACGAGCCGATAAAACGGAATCTTTCGCTTCGTATGACATTACTACGACCGATTTTAAATTCTTTGAAATCAATATTTTTTAACGAAAAATGGGTCCGAATTCTTGTCAAGGTTTAGTCTTTCTTCAAAATGATCACACAGAAGGATGATCGAAATGCTATCTCAAATTTTAGACCCACCTCAATCTTGGGAAAGGTGTTTGAGAAAATGATACAAATTAAAATTATTTTTTACTAAAAACCAATATCAATCAGCATGGCTTTCTACTAGGCAGATCAACCACTTCAAATCTCTTAGACACGATAGAAAACAAAACATACGTAGGTTTATGATATTTATACGAACTTGTCAAAGGCGTTTGACGTCGTTGATCACATCCTTATAGATTTTATACAAAGGGTCGAATCTGAGGTTCGCTATTGAAATAGTGTAAAAACTACTTCACAAATAAATCGTAAAAAATAGAAGCTATAAATCAGTCCTCAGAATAGACAAGAACTGTACCTTATGGCGTACCACAGAGCTCACATTTAGGGCCCTTATTTTTAGTGGATATTATTAATTTATGTTCCACCATAACATCCAGATACCAGCTATTTGTATACGTACTTCAATTTAACGAATTATTATAAATCTATTAGTGTTTTTTAAATGGAATTAAAATATAAGACTTGAAAACGCTTCCACAGCTAATTCACGCGCAATCGTAGCTGCTTATCGGCCCTTTATATATTTGTACATTGCTCAAATCACTCGTATCATAAGTATACATATAGGGATCTGGGTAGTAGTAGGACAGGACATAAAAAGGGGTTAATCCAAACTAATACTATAAATGTAAAAGTAACTCTTGTATGAATGCTACAATTTTTTTGGAGATAATTTGAGACCTGGGGAAGGACATACGATAGTGTTTATGGCGATAAACGTCGGCGGAGGCGGTGGCGAAAGCTAGTACTAAATATGTGTAACATTGACCTACAGACGGGATGATCAGCGGTAGCCCCGGAGGCCTCGGAACTGGTTGCAGATAATGATGATGATGATGAAGAAAATGAACCGTCTTCAAATTAATATCAAGGGAAGAAATAATAAAGCGCATCACCGAATGTAAACTCATCTTACTTACTTCTACGTTTTAGTCTATATCTCTGGTGTTTTCTTAGTTAAAAGAACGTCTCGTACACTAAAAACTTTTCAGAAAAACGTGCGATCGAATAGCGTACCTAATCCCTATTTAAATCAGATCAAATCGAGTAAATCGCGAACATACATACATATGGGTCAAGCGGAGTATATAATTGGCAGCGACTCACCGAGCTGCAGCGCGTCGCGCAGCTCGCGCGCGGCCCACGCGTCCGCCGACTCGAAGCTCAGCAGCAGCGCGCACTGCGGCGTCGTCGCGCTCACGTGGTACACCTGCGCACGTCACTGACTGAACACCCATGAAATGCACATCTCTGGTGCGCAGAGATAGGGCCGGCCCGAACAGTATTTTGAAAATGATTGATGACAGTATTCATTTATAATATTAATATATATATAATAATAATATTTTGGGACAACTCACACAAAGTCATCTGATCCCAAACTGAGCGGAGCTTGTACTATGGCGACCGGACAACTGATACACCTACTTATATATTTCCAAACACATACATATTATAGATAAATAACACCCAGACACAGAATAAACCATTTTCCAGCGTTGTTGTTGCGAGAAAAAAAATAGTTATTTTAAGGGTTTCGTAGCCAAACGGACAAAAACGGAACCCTTATAGGTTCATCATGTCCGACTGTCTGTCTGATCGTCCGTATGTCACAGCCATTTTACTCGAAGACTACCCAATGAATATTGAATATTATATATCCAATAAATTTGGTGTCTAGTAGTAGCCGCTACTTACGTAGTGTGATAGCTAAATAATACAAAATAAATGTTTTTGTATTACATTTCATACGGGCCTGTTTTTCAGTGTCAAATGATGCAAAATAATGTTACGCTCCCCGAAATAACGTCAAGAATCTTCTCGATGTCCGAGTAAGTAAACAATATGTTAATAAAAAATTTGTGACACACGGTCACACATTTTCTGCAATTACTGCCATTTGTGGGCGACCACTTCTATGCTCATCTTCGAGGTTTGTTTTACCTTTTTTAAATTTACTGAACCATCTAAAAACTATTCCTCGATGGGGCAGACTGCTCCAACGCTGATTGTAATCTTTTAAGGCTACATTTTTTAGTTATTGTTTTTACCGTTAGCGTTGACATTGTTTGTACCGTACACATTGACCGTTGCGTTTACAGGCCGCCTCGGACAGTCTGGGACAGAAGTTCGGTCGGACTGTCGCTCGCGAGTGTTTACTACGCATTGATCTATTGCTAAGGCGGTGTCCATAAATTACGTGAGGTGAGATTTGGCGAATTTTGGATCTCTCTGGTGAGATATCGCAAGATTTGGCTACACCCTTTCCTAATATCACGTAGATTTCTCATTTGACTCAACACTTGTCGAGGGTGTGAGTCACTCGCATGACGGAAGCGGGGAAGGGTAGCAATGAATGTCAAAATCGGTCAAAATTATAAAAAAATGTTTACTAAATTTAATCCACTTTTAGATTCTTGCGAAAAAAAAAATCCCTCCTCCCTTACCCACAAGAGATATGGTGAGATTCAGATCAATGCGGGGGGTATCCCCCTCTTCCCTAAACATCTCACGTAATCAATTATAAGACGGTTTTTAAGGAAGCAAGAGTTGCGCTAAACATATCAGTCATGGCGGATCGAGATGTATCGAACACCCATACGATATAACGGTGAGCGCCCTTCGTAATTTGTACGATAGATAGGACGGCCGATCGTCGTTCTGTCACGGAGACGGCTGCTTTTCCGAGAGACAGCTAATTCAATCTCAGCGAGCGACTCTGGATCGTCTATTTCGTCCATTAATTAATTTATGACGCTGCGTCTACCCATTTTTAAATAAATTTGCCGTTTAAAATATACAAGACAGGCGCGTTCCATTTTTAAATCACGAGCGTCTCAAAACTTATCGAGCGACGAACGGCGCGCAGGGAGCGTTCACGCCGACCGACGGAATCGTACCCACGATCGCGCTCGACCGGTCCGTTCGCGGTCCGCTTCGCCGGGGAAGGCGAAGATCTCGTCGACTCGATATCGATAGCGACATCGAGTCGACGAGATCTCTAGCTAAACCGAACGCTCGCGTTAAAAGTCGGAACCGCAACACGACACAAGTACGATACCACGTAAAAGGAACAAATAAATATGAGCATACGGACCCTCGGCGTGTAGCGCGTGCGCAGCTCGCCCGTGCACAGGTGGTGCAGCCAGGCCAGGCGCCGGCCGCTGAAGGAGGCGCGGTAGAAGGCCTCGAACAGGCGCGCCGGCCGCTCCAGCTGCTGCGGCGGCGCCAGCGGGGCCATGGCGCCGCCCAGCGGCCACGCGCCCGCCTGCAGCACCTGCACAACAAGCGACACTGTACCCGCCACTTGACGACGCTTAACCGTGCATAACGTTAGCCATTTTTTTTTACCTTTTCTAAAAATGAAACTCATTTTGTGAATTAAAAAAAATCATACATATTTTGTTTATGAAGCTCGTTAACAATATGATGAATAATGGGCATTCTGCAAACGACATTTTAAGACTTGCTGGACAGTTTTCGAACTAAACGTTTTGGGATCGCACCGAGGAACGGCTAAAAGAGAATATCCGTCCGAGTTGTGTACCCTGAGGAACAGCTAAGAGAGAATATCTGTCCGAGTTGTGCACCCTGAGGAACACCTAAGAGAGAATATCTATCCGAGTTGTGCACCCTGAGGAACACCTAAGAGAGAATATCTGTCCTAGTTGTGCACCCTGAGGAACACCTAAGAGAGAATATCTATCCGAGTTGTGCACCCTGAGGAACACCTAAGAGAGAATATCTATCCGAGTTGTGCACCCTGAGGAACACCTAAGAGAGAATATCTGTCCGAGTTGTGCACCCTGAGAAACACCTAAGAGAGAATATCTGTCCGAGTTGTGCACCCTGAGGAACACCTAAGAGAGAATATACCCCGAGGAACACCTAAGAGAGAATATCTGTCCGAGTTGTGCACCCTGAGGAACACCTAAGAGAGAATATCTATCCGAGTTGTGCACCCTGAGGAACACCTAAGAGAGAATATCTATCCGAGTTGTGCACCCTGAGGAACACCTAAGAGAGAATATCTGTCCGAGTTGTGCACCCTGAGGAACACCTAAGAGAGAATATCTGTCCGAGTTGTGCACCCTGAGGAACACCTAAGAGAGAATATCTGTCCGAGTTGTGCACCCTGAGGAACACCTAAGAGAGAATATTTGTCCGAGTTGTGCACCCTGAGGAACACCTAAGAGAGAATATCTGTCCGAGTTGTGCACCCTGAGGAACACCTAAGAGAGAATATCTGTCCGAGTTGTGCACCCTGAGGAACACCTAAAATAGAATATCTGTCCAAATTGTGTACCCTGAGGAACACCTAAGAGAGAATATCTGTCCGAGTTGTGTACCCTGAAGACCGGCTAAACGAGAGTATCTGTCCAAATTGTGTACCCTGAGAAACAATTAAGAGAGAATATCGGAGGAGTCTCTCGAGGTGCTCGACTAGGAGCGATTATTATCTGTCGATCTAGTACAGTAGCGACCTGTATAGAGAAGCCCGGCGTGGTGTTGTTGTGCGTGTCGCGCAGGTGTTGCTGGAACTTGGCGTTGAGGTCTGCGGACACCGCCACGTCCGTGAACATGCGATGTAGCTTGTTTGTGAACTCGTACCCGCACGCCGCCTTCAGTCGGTTGATCATCGCTTCCTCCTGTAATGTTATGTTATTTTGAACAACGGCGGGAATGAATGCTGCACGTAAATTGTGGGTGGTTACGAGTAGTTCTGATGTTTTGTATTTTGTGTCAGTGATACCTGTCGAATATTGGTTGAATTTAGTCGTAACTAGAACTAAAAGGTATTATTTATGTCTTATGAATATTGGTTGATTCGACCGAAAAGGGAAAACAATGGATTTATTTAATTGGTCAAAATTTATTGTTTTTAAACTTTCGCGATTTTGATACATATTAGATATATTTCGGGACTTAATCGCGTCGGGTAAATAAAAGGTTCGTACCTTTAAATAATTCACGCGATTAAATCCCGAAATATATGTAATATGTTCAAATTTAATTAAATTTTGCTAGTCTTGTAACTTTGGGATCGATCTTAAAAACAATACTTTACAGGAATACGAAAATGGCCGTTTTAATCGAAACTTAACTGCAAATGAACTGCTTCAAATACGTAATTGTATTTTCCATAAGGTATCATATTTTATTAATCGAATATTGGTTCAATGATCGAAAGATATCCCAAACGGTAACAATACAACTGTCAAGGATTGATTAAAAATAATCGAAGGATCCAAAAGGAACATTATTTTGTCAGAAATTAATCACCCTTGATCAAGATTGACAAAAAAATAACAATATCTGTGTACAGTACTTGAACTTGCCTCAAATGGTCCAGTCAAATTAGCAATCAACCTCGGAATGAGAGACAATAAGATGAATCTTTCGTGTATACCTTCATTTTGGCTTTCTAAAAATTGACTCAAAAGTCTCATAAAATCTCGTAAGTTATTGAAGGTCAAAGGTAAAAAATGTTTTCGATAATCTCGGTTTCTATTGCTGCTACAACGTTATTCCAATGAGATTTTACATTATAGACTAACAAAAATGAATGAAAAATCGCCCTCATCACGAATTGTTACTCGGATATGGAAGTCAGCATTCGTCACGCCAATCCACAAAAAAGAGTCTAAAATGGATGTAACCAATTACCGGCCTATCTCTAAGCTTTGCATTGTAGCTAAGATATTTGAACGCATTGTTTACAATCAAGTATATTTTGGGCTCTGAAGATCTCTCTTAGTCCTCTTCAACACGTTTTATTAAAGGTCGGTCAACTGTCTTTATCCTTGTTTCTCTCAATGATTATATTTCAGTTGAGACGGATAGGGGTAGTCAGGTTTATGTTGTGTACCTGTGTAATTCTAATTCTAAGACATTTGACCGAATCGATCATAGCATCCTACTATCCAAGCTATACGGAATTTTATTTATAGCTAAGTTTATATCCATAGTGGTGTCCCCATAAGGGTCTTTGCTGGGCCCCCTTTTTATAGTCAGTGTAAACGACATCAGCCTGAGTCTTTAATCATCTAAATTGCTATGCTTTGCTGACGAAATGAAGATATTTCGCTCCATCTCATCTAATGCCGATATGACTGGATTGCAGGACGACCTACAGCGTCTAGAGGACTACTGCAAAATTAAAAAACTCGACTTAAACCCTCTTAAATGCTCTGTGGTAAGCTACACTCGAAAACGTAACATACGAATACTCACATTCGAGATCTTGGAGTACCTCAATTATTACCAAGGCATCTAAATCTCTGGGCTTCATAATGAAAATATCTAAATGTTTTATACAAATGAAAACTATTAAAATATTGTACTGTACATTCGTTAGAAGCCATCTTGAATATGCTTCTCACATTTGGAACCCGATGTACTATATTTACATAGATCGTACGGTTTATCAAGTATGTTTGCTACCATCAAAAGATTCCATACCATTCCACGAACTACTTGGAAATGTGCAAAAAGCATCATCTTTTACCTCTTGCTAAACGCCGCGAAAAGGCAGATTGCACCTTTATAATAAAAAAAATTCAGGTGAAATTGATTGTCCTAACCTTCTGGGAAAAATTAGCCTAAATGTTCCATCTAAATTTATAAGGTTCAACCCTCTTATTAATATACCAAGGTTTCCACTAACTAAAGACAAAATTCGTTTCTTGTGCGAACAAGTATCAATTTTAATAAAATTTGTAAAACAAGCAAGATTTGGACCTGTTTGTTACAAGCGTTGTAGCAGCGAGGCGGAATCTTTGCCTGAAGTTTTTTCATTAAAATATGCGAATATGTAGTACGAATTATTTTAGATTTTTTTTCTTTAACGTATGTGAATGTACACAATCATAACTTCTTTATACAATTGTTTATAATTGAAGACCTGCAAAAGGTTTTTTGTTTGTATTCTGTCATTTTCTTTCACAAATGTTGTAGCTGTTGGTTTTCCGAAGTGAAATAAATAAATAACAAAACTGCACGAAAAAATGTTTATCAAAATAACATATCTATAGCTAGTTACCTATGTGCACACAATTACATACTACGGAATGAAAGGGAAGGATTAATCAACGCAATATAAAGAAAGAGATAAATAAATAGAAGTTTTGAGATAAAGCAAGAGCAAAATAAACTCCCAAGAATTGGCTCAAAATAATTGAATAATAGGTACTAATAAATACCTCAATTGAGGTACTTATTTTCGTGATAAAAAAACTTTTGTAGAAACCTGACAATGGGGAGTGTTTATTCTTTTTTAAAAGTTGTGATATAAAAACCATTTCGAGGAATAGGTTTACTGATCACTACTTATGTCTTAAAAATGGAAAATAATCATAAATCATTGAAATTTTAGACAAAATATGAATGACTTCCATTTAACCTTTGCATGACATCATATTTGGCACTATGATAGTGATATATTTATGTACATGTTTTATTTATCTACAATAACTATGTACATGTTAACATCATAGAAGCAATAGACACAGATATCATCGCTGAAAACTGTTGTTTTACCTTTGTTGTTTGCTGTTTTTAACTTTGACCTTCAACAAGTTATGAGACTTTTGAGACAATTATAGGGACGCCAAAATTAAGGTATTTACGTGTTTAGAAAACTCAACTTATTATCTCTCATTCCGAGGTTGACCGCTTTTTTATGCTAAAATGACTGGATCAAAATACTCTTTACCCGTCGCAAACACAACCAATTACGTGACAATAGGGAAGATGACTGTCAAGTCAAATCAGTATTATTTTAAGAAACGTCAATACGATGCGCCCATTACTAATTTATATGAAATACAAAACAATGACGTCATTCTTTTGTATGGTCAAATCATGTAGTTTCAATGTTTAAAAATTCATGACAACGTAAAATTGTAGAGAAACATTGTTTTTCAGAATATTTTTGCAAACGCTATTTCCTGTGTAGAGTAAAATAATTTATTGTTATTGTAGTCATCTACCCAATTGACCCACGTCACCTGTTCCATGCTGGCAGACAGCTGGTGGATGAGACGTCGGGCGAGCGCGCGCGCGTAGTATTTCTGGAACACGTCCTTGTCGTCCACGTACTTGAATACTACGATAGCGGCCGCCAGCTTCTCGTCCACGTCAGTTTCTGCTGAACCACCTGGGATCATCATTCGGAATATCAATACAATAGCATTTAAAAGCATAATATTTAATAAAGTTAAAGAATTACCACTTACTTTGTTTAAAAGAAAACTGGAAATGAGACCCACAATTTTTTTTTTGAGTTTTTGACATTTATTTATGTATTTACGACAGTACAGGGGCCAGCAGCTCGAGTGCGCGCGACAGTAACTTACCTCCCCTCCCCCCCCCGCGCTTCCGTAGCAGACAGTCGCAGTAGCGCGCGCCAGTAACTTACCTCCCCCCCCCCGCGCCTTCCTCAGCAGACAGTCGCAGTAACGCGCTAGCAGCTTGGGTGCGCGCGACAGTAACTTACCTCCCCTCCCCCCCCGCGCTTCCGTAGCAGACAGTCGCAGTAGCGCGCGCCAGTAACTTACCTCACCCCCCGCGCCTTCCTCATCAGACAGTCGCAGTAACGCGCTAGCAGCTCGGGTGCGCGCGACAATAACTTACCTCCCCTCCCCCCGCGCTTCCGTAGCAGACAGTCGCAGTAGCGCGCGCCAGTAACTTACCTCCCCCCCCCGCGCCTTCCTCAGCAGACAGACGCAGTAACGCGCTAGCAGCATGGGTGCGCGCGCCAGTAACCTAACTCCCCCCCCCCCCCCCGCGCTTCCTTAGCAGACAGTCGCAGTAGCGCGCCAGCAGCTCGGGTGCGCGCGCCAGTAACTTACCTCCCCCCCCGCGCTTCCTCAGCAGACAGTCACAGTAGCGCGCCAGCAGCTCGGGTGCGCGCGCCAGTAACTTACCTACCCCCCCGCGCTTCCTCAGCAGACAGTCACAGTAGCGCGCCAGCAGCTCGGGTGCGCGCGCCAGTAACTTACCTCCCCCCCCGCGCTTCCTCAGCAGACAGTCACAGTAGCGCGCCAGCAGCTCGGGTGCGCGCGCCAGTAACTTACCTACCCCCCCGCGCTTCCTCAGCAGACAGTCACAGTAGCGCGCCAGCAGCTCGGGTGCGCGCGCCAGTAACTTACCTCCCCCCCCGCGCTTCCTCAGCAGACAGTCACAGTAGCGCGCCAGCAGTTCGGGTGCGCGCGCCAGTAACTTACCTCCCCCCCCGCGCTTCCTCAGCAGACAGTCACAGTAGCGCGCCAGCAGCTCGGGTGCGCGCGCCAGTAACTTACCTCCCCCCCCGCGCTTCCTCAGCAGACAGTCACAGTAGCGCGCCAGCAGCTCGGGTGCGCGCGCCAGTAACTTACCTCCCCCCCCGCGCTTCCTCAGCAGACAGTCACAGTAGCGCGCCAGCAGCTAGGGTGCGCGCGCCAGTAACTTACCTCCCCCCCCCGCGCTTCCTCAGCAGACAGTCACAGTAGCGCGCCAGCAGCTCGGGTGCGCGCGCCAGTAACTTACCTCCCCCCCCGCGCTTCCTCAGCAGACAGTCACAGTAGCGCGCCAGCAGCTCGGGTGCGCGCGCGAGTAACTTACCTCCCCCCCCGCGCTTCCTCAGCAGACAGTCACAGTAGCGCGCCAGCAGCTCGGGTGCGCGCGCCAGTAACTTACCCCCCCCCCCCCGCGCTTCCTCAGCAGACAGTCACAGTAGCGCGCCAGCAGCTCGGGTGCGCGCGCCAGTAACTTACCTCCCCCCCCGCGCTTCCTCAGCAGACAGTCACAGTAGCGCGCCAGCAGCTCGGGTGCGCGCGCCAGTAACTTACCTCCCCCCCCGCGCTTCCTCAGCAGACAGTCACAGTAGCGCGCCAGCAGCTCGGGTGCGCGCGCCAGTAACTTACCTCCCCCCCCGCGCTTCCTCAGCAGACAGTCACAGTAGCGCGCCAGCAGCTCGGGTGCGCGCGCGCAGCTGTCGGCGGCGCCGCGGCAGTTCACGACGGCGCTGCACGCCTGCGGGCACACACACATATACACAACGTGCCACGTAATAGCCTAGTTTCCAACTAGTCAAAACAACTACAGTTTAAGAAATGACAACACAGATTTTATATCCCGATCTCATACTATGACGTCACTATCTTTTCTAGTCAAATATGATTAATTATAAAAAATCTTATTTAACACAAAATTTAATAATAGTTGGTAGTTTAACTAGTCATTTGACCTATCGACGTACCAGGACGGCATAGGCTAAAGAAGCTCAGTTTTATATTTGAAGTAGGTACATTATATGTCTACATTCACGCCTCCAACAAGACCCTTTTTAGCTCTAGAGCATATTATGTCTTGGTACTTCAAAGTAAGTCTTTAAAGTACTTGGACACAGGACAGTGTGTTCAAAATTAAGAATCGTTTGACACACATGATACTTGGTATCATGTGTGTTAAACGATTATAAACACACATGATACTTGGTATCATGTGTGTTAAATGATTATAAACACACATGATACTTGGTATCATGTGTGTTAAACGATTATAAACACACATGATACTTGGTATCATGTGTGTTAAATGATTATAAACACACATGGTACTTGGTATCTTGTGTGTTAAACGATTATAAACACACATGATACTTGGTATCATGTGTGTTAAATGATTATAAACACACATGGTACTTGGTATCATGTGTGTTAAACGATTATAAACACACATGATACTTGGTATCATGTGTGTGAAACGATTATTGATTTTGAACACACTGTCCTGTATCCTAGTACTTTAAAGACCGACTTTGAAGCTTTATAGTGAAGATTGAATACCATACTCGAATATAATAATAATAAATTTCTAGTACAATAATAGTTCCTATAGTCACAAAAGAGAAAAATAGTTTTGCGAAATGTCAAGTAGGTAGTTGAAGTTGATTCAGTAACAAATGTATAGTGTTGACACCAGTGTTCACTATAAACTTCTGGCATGATACTGAGTGCTGGTACATCGTTGACAACATCTTTGTGTAAAAGTTGTATTTACCTTTCTGAAGGTCAATACACAATCGCTAAGTTTCATGTTATCACTGTAATTTTATCGCGCAGTAGCGACAGAAATACTTATAAGTACAACTTAAATTATTACAAACAAAAAACACAATTCAAAATAACTGAAATATATCGTCAATCCGCCAATTCTGTATTTTGCTGTATCCAGTAAATATTTTAACGGTATTGTAACGGCCGTGGTCACGGGTAGGCTGACCGATCGTGACCACGGCCGTTGCAATACGGTCGAAACATTGGGCAATAAAACAAAGGTATTTAGCCTTAAAATAAAATATTTTGCGCGATTAAGACCCGTAGCTTATAACATTCTATAATGTAAAAATCGCGAAAGTTTACGAAGATATATGTTTCCAGTATCACTCTCACAAATGAGACGAATCTAACGATACCTCTCAAGCTGAAATCCATCAAGTCTATTTAGACTCTAAAGCGTGTCAAACAAATATACTACATACACTTGAAAAACATAACCATCCCTTTTGCGCAATCGGGTAAAAAAGAAATACCCTTACTTTTTTCAATCTATGTTTGAGTATAAATAACTTACTTTGTCTAAAGCTCCAATGAAAGCTTGCGCTCCACCAAATACCTCCGCAAACAGTTTGCTATATTTGCCGTGAAGTGATAACATCGCATTCACAAAGTGTGTGTGAGCCTGAAATATTCACACAATTGATTAGAAAAATATATAAATAACATGGAAAAGTGATTCATATATCTAATACCTTTAAACGAACAAATCAATCTAATTAGGTTTCATTTTCAGGAAACGTCGTTTAAAAAAAATACCGAACAAAGGTCGTTCATCCAGGCTCACTCATCATTATAATTGAAATAATCCGAAGGACCTAGTGTACTGCCTTGAGGAACACCATATTATTTTACTTGAATAACACTCACGGTAACATTTTATTTTGATACATAAATATTGGCAGATAAATAAAATAAATCAAACTTTTTTTATTAAAATCCTCCAAGTTTTGGAAATTAAATTGTTGCATAGTGTCAAAAGCTTTACTAAAGGACATGTACCAAATACGGCCCATAGCGGACAGAAAGTTGTGAAACGTTAAAATTAAACAAATATTTTTTGAAATCTGTATGTGGTTTTCATTTTTTGATAAAACTTGGGGGAAAGATTTTAGTTTTAAAGATCATTTTATTTTGATTCTTAAGTTACGGTAATGGCGGATAATTGTTTTATGTTGCCAGCTTTAAAAAGTCAAGCTTCAAACGTCGTTTTATCGACGTTTGATAGGTAGAAATTGTTAGTAAAGATAAAATATCTTTATTACTTTAATATAAAACAATGTTTTTCAATTATTTTGGAAATATATTCGGTAAAAAAGTAATTTAATATAATTGTTTTGTCTAATTATTTGGTCGCAATCGATTTTTGTTTATAAATCGATAGTATAAATATTTTTTCAAAGCATTTGCAACACTTTTTTCATCTGTCATGTCATTCGTGTTGTTTTTCATTTCATTCCATTTCATTCATTGATTTTATTATTTGGTGTTGTAAAAATGGCGGCAAACTGACCCGCCATTAGTTTTACAGTTCCGAGTTTAACGAGTATAACTTGTATAAAATGAATTGAATATGTTATAATTGGGTAAGAACGAGACTTTGTGCAACTAACACAAGCTTAGCTAGAGAGGTTAACGGGATTGCTAGTAATGTTTTTTGGTATGAAATCATTTCCATTTTAAATATCTCGTATCTCAATTCCACCAAGTTTTATGGGAAAAAGAATAATACAGAGTAATAGAGTAGTCATTTATCTGCAAAACAAACATCGTTTCGTGTTAGTCCTTTCTGGGCCTAAAATGTATGGACAAATGGACCACTCCTTTACTTACAAATGTCTTCTATGGCAGGCGCCCAAATTGACATTATTTTGCCACAGCAGCATGAACCTATATGCGCCGGAGGTATACGGCCGGTCTCATCTAGCGCGACAGTCATGTCTGATAAAATAGCTAACTCTAGTAGCCAAACTGCCATTTATGCCGTCGGCGTCGATAGATAGGAAACCCTAAAGGTTTTGTTTGAACTGACAGCTAGGGGTACACCCTACACACTCGCACTGACCTCGTCCTTGCTATGCGGCAGCGCCAACAGCGCGTGTCCGTCGGCGGCGGCCTGCGCGTGCGCCGCGTCCACCAGCGGCCGCAGCGCGCCCGCGCCCAGCGGCCGCAGCAGCACGTACATGCGCCTGAGGTCATCGCGACGCTGACACGGAAAGTATATCATCGACGTAATAATCCACGTCGGAGACTACGACCACAGTTATACCCTTCGCACACAAGGCTACGCAAATCTTTGATATCTCACGATTTAACCGCATTCATTGATAATAAATTAGTAATCTGCAAATATTTTATTTCGTAAAATAAATTCAATGATTGTTTGAAAACGTCAAATTAGAGAACGTCATATATCCCCTCGACTGTCCGCGACCTCCAGGAGGTCGCGACTAAAATACCCATGACTGTCCGCGACCTCCTGGAGGTCGCGGTACGACTATATTTTAAAGTTCAAACAAACCTACTAAACCTGCACCTATCCTTTTCAAACTTGGCAGAATGTTAGATCGTTGGATAAAGATGCATAATAATACCACAGTTACACCATAATTTCATATTAAACCTGTTTATTTCGTCTGTATTTAGTTGCCGTTGGCGCGCTTTTATACATGGTATTGTGTGTTGTTGTGTTGTTTGTGAAGGGTGTAGTCAGTGTGAAACTGTGTTGTTTTAGTGTTATACTGTGATAAAAACATCGACAGGTAAGTCATAAACACTTTTTAATACAAACACAACGTCTCAAATAACGATTTGGATACAAATTTACCATTTTGAACAAAAAAAAAAAAAATCGTATTGTTTTATTGTTTTTATAACAAAAACATTCTTGTGGCTGGAAACTGTTGTTACTATTACCGATAACATACATATCTATAGACTTATCACTCATTTCATTTGAATTACTCCGATTAGATATTTCGTAAACTTAAAAATAAAAAAAAAACGAAATTCAGGGACCCCCGGGGGTCCGAGGGGCCGAGGCAATACCAGTGATTTTTCTAATATTTTCGTATAAAACATCTCTATTTTTGTATTTTTTAATTAGTAAATAACATTTAATTAAAGAATATACATTAACATGCAAAATAAAATTGTATAAATTACGATAAATACGCAATAGTGTGAGACCCTCCATTTTGGTATCATATTACAAGACTCTTATCGCTATATCGAGTTAGCTGGAACTCGTTTGTTTACATAATAAATATTATAGCACTTGGAACTGTTTATGTTACGAACAAAGACCGACTGAAGCTATTAAGATAAGATTTATAGCCACTCGAACCTCGAGGCACGCTACAATTGAAGTTTAAAGTAAACAATATTTTTTTTGTTTACGTTTCGGGTCGTTCTTATCAGGTACTTAAGTGCCGGTCTTAAGTGGGCTGGTGGTGTAAAAAAAATGTATGAGGTGGGTTGTTTTTATGATTGATTATTGTTTAGTGGTTTATATTATTGCGTATAAATTATTTAGTATTTGAATTAATGGCTTTTATTATTATTTATGATTTTTTTTATAAATAAAAGGAGAAAAAATCACGTGACGCGCCTTTAACTTCCAATTGATAAAATTCTACAAGGTGGTATGTGCAAAGTTATATTTTTTCTCATAGCTTATTTATCAACAAACAATTATATATATATATTTAAATAGGTTTAATACATAATTCTAAAGATATATCGTTCGTATCCTTCCCGGCCGACGTTTGACGTCAATTTGACAGATGTACGGTGACGGCCATGGTATTAGCGCCATTTTGGGTTGGGACTGGGTAGCGGCTAACAGCATTTTAACTATTTTGTCTTCTATTATATTTTGCAATGGAAAACAAAATACTAGTTAAAATGCTGTTAGAACGTCTGCTAATTTATTATAAACGAGGTCAGTCACTTAGTGACTACCGCCATACAAATTCTTATTCTCGCCTGCGACACATGCCAGTGTAAGAATATCAATGATTTGTATGGCGGTAGACTAATATAGTGCTGTATCGAATATTTTAGTGTTGTGTACGAAGGGCCTTAGTGACAAGCGACAGCGACGACGACGACGATACGTAAGAGGTTGGAAATTAAAAATTTTACAAATATTAGACCGAAGTTGAAATATGTTGAGATGAAACAGTTTTTAAAATATGTTATCGACATGTTAATTTACTTATGATGTTGTTCGGATTTGTGATATATAATCAAGGTGGCTTACACACAAATTCTTTTAAAGTTTTAGCTTAATTGAAGCATCTTGACTTATTATAAAATGCTTTAAAAATATGCTTTCGAATCTTTGGCAACAATTTTGTGATGTTAACATTTTAAAAAAGCTTGGAACCATGACAACAAAGCACAGTATTTTATAAAGCGCCCTTGTATAGGATCTTCTATTTCAAGTACTAGAGTTCTAGACACGTGTGTTCACTATTGTTCATTTAAAAAAAAATGTTAATGTTGAGGATTTTTTTTTAATGAAGTGATGTTAACTTTTGATATTGTTAATGTAATTACACCTACCTACCGACCTATTAAATACACATATTTCATAATTTTAATGTGTTACTTTATCTTTAACTAGCTATCCCAAGCAACTTCGTATGCGTCAATTTTCCCCGTTTTTGCAACATTTTTCATTGCGGCTCCGCTCAGATTTTTTCAATTCGGACCAGTAGTTCCTGAGATTACCGCGTACAAACAAACAAACTCTTCAGCTTTATAATATTAGTATAGATAGGCTCAGAGGAAAAACGCATTTTGAACTGATAACTTCTTATAGGAGGGTAAACCGCTTCGTTATGTAACTTGTTACGGCGCCAGTCTGTCTGGCTTCCCTTTCTCTCACGTATATGGTAGCGGTAGGCAGGCTCCTCCTCTCTCACTCTAACCCACAGCGCTCGCCGTAGATTAGTTTAAGTTATTACTTTTGTCGGGCGTCCCAAGACACACACGCTTTCTTTTTTCTTCAAAATTTGGTTGTTAGAGCAATTGAAAATAATCTTAATATGTACAGCCGCGGAATGAAAACGTTCGTCAATTTTTAAAATACACGCTTTGCAAATACATGTTACCTTTTCAAACTATGTAATCACATTAGACAGTTGTATACCCGTATGTTGTAAAGTGTGCATAACTGTTTGACAACATAGTTTAAATTTATTCGGTTAAATATTCCTTGACTATGACTAGTTGAACTAAAATCTCTCAGATTAATAACTAAATGAACAGATGGAACGTATATACCTGTCTCATAACCCCATCACTCTCTGCCACTAATTTCAATACGTGAAAATAATGTGTTAAAATAGAATAGGTATTGCAGTGTTGGTTACGTCAAAATAACGTTCATGCCACCCATGATTTCCTGTCGTGTAATGTTATTAACTCCCATTGTACGTGACATTTCAAAATAGCCGTGGTATCATTCGCGTCTGTCAAGAAGTTGTCAACAAATTTTCTCATTTATTACTCTACCATTGTCTATTACCTTGAAATAGAAACTTTAGCGCATGTGGTTGATGTATGTCTACTTTCTTAACGAAAAAGTTTTTATTTCGAGGTTCCATCTATTGCTTTAGATTAATCCATTGACGTACAGTGAAATTAGTCTCGAGAAATTTTTGCATATGTAGTGGTGTGTATGTTACTTAGATATTAGAGCGCGTTTCCACTATATCGTTCTGGCCCTTACAAAAATGTTTCAATATCCTAACATTACTATTTAATTTAATACTTATCCCTAGCAACACTCTGATTTTTGTTTTCAATAAAAACAAGTTTTTATTTTAAAGAAAAAGGTTTTGACTTTATTAAAAAAAATATGTCATTCAATTTCACGTCCTTGAGCAAACGACAAGGCGACTACCGTGAAACAATAAAATATCGTGTCGTTCTTTAGATGATAGTAGTTTAGCTATAGGTAAAAAGTTTTGACCATAATAATTACGAAACAAAACAAATAAATAAATCGTCACTTGATAGTGGAAAGTGGAAACACGCACAAAACCAGAATAAACCAGTTTACTCTGTCCGCAGGTGCCACGTGCAGTCTGACGTCAGTCGCTTGATACCGTTAGAACATAAAGCACGCATTTCATTAAAAAATTATAATTATTAGATACGTAGTAGTTTCATTGTGAAATTTTGTATTTGTTGATTGTTGTTATTGTTTGTTATTATTGTTAAAATATTTGTTGAAGTGTTTAATTTCAAGTGTGTAAGTGTTGTAACTTTATATTGATAATTCAAAATGGCTCCAGTGTTAAAACATGGTCGAGGCAAGCCTTTGACTTCTCAAACTAAGGAAGTTTTGTACTGTTTGTACAAATATTTCGAAAATGAGTGTAATAACAACCCGAGCAGTATTATGACCCCCACTCAATTAGTTGCTAAATCAACAGGAATTTCAATAGCATCCGTCAGAAAGGTAGTATCAGAAAGCAAATGTCGTCCTTCAGATCAGGAAGTAACATTTAAATCTCCTAAAAAGAAACCGAATCGTAAACCTACAATAGTAATCGATAACTTTGATCAGCAAGTTATCAGAAGAACAATTCATGACTTCCACATCACAAATAAAGAAGTTCCCACTTTAAAAACTTTGCACTCAAAATTGAAAGAAGATATCGATTATAAAGGTTGTGTCAGCACGTTACGAAAACACGTCATGTCATTAGGTTTTAATTGGAAGCAAACAGAAGATAACCGGAAACTTCTTATGGAAAAACACGAAATTAGATACTTGCGAATTAATTATTTGATGAAAATTGCTGAATATCGTGAACAACGCCGACCAATTGTTTACACCGACGAAACATATATACATACATCACATACCCTCTCGAAATCTTGGTCAGATGGAAGCACTTCAGGTTTGAAGCAACATATATCGAAAGGCAACCGCTTAATCATTGTTCATGCCGGTGGCATCGATGGCTTTATACCAAATGCATTGCTTATGTTTAAAGCCGACCAAAAAAGTGGAGATTACCACAACAATATGAACTATGACAACTATTCAAGGTGGATTCAAACTCAATTAATACCCAACTTACAACCAAATAGTGTTGTTGTTGTTGACAACGCACCATATCATAACTCAATACAAAATCCTGCACCGAATAGTAATTCTAGAAAACAGCAAATGATAGACTGGCTGACATTTCGAAACATTGAGCATTCATCCACGTTGCTTAAGCCTCAATTATATGAACTGATTCTGCAAAACAAGGCGAGATTTATAGAGTACAAGATAGACGAAATATTACGACAGCACGGTCATACTGTGCAGCGTTTACCACCATACCATCCGGAGTTTAATCCTATAGAAAATATATGGGGGATAGTGAAAACATATGTCGCAAAAAAGAATGTCGCAATGAATATGAAGGTTATAATGTCATTAGCTGAAGAAAAAATGAACGCCATAACTGTAGAGGAATGGAGAAAAGTTTGTTTGCATGCTATTGAGGAGGAAAGCAAATATCAGGGTAGAGACGCAGCTTTAGACACAATATCAGAACGAATCATAATTAATTTAAATAATTCATCTGATGAAAGCGAGGATGGGGATGATTGTGATATGCCTGGGGTTGATGAATTATTAGAATAAAACATTTATGGCCGGAGAACACCTAATTCATACACGTCTTCACTGAAGTGAAAACCGGCATTCAATGCTTGTAATGTTTGGAACTGGCTTGTCTGCCTCATACAGTTCCATAGATTACAATGCGGTGGATACACATTTTCACGACCGTATTAGTACGTAGTGCGTATGCGTAGACGTGCACGCATTTGGTGTGCTCCAGCCACAAACGTATATTACCTTTAAAACAATAAAAACTAAAAATAAAATGTTGTTTTTTTTATTTGCTGACCATACACTACTACAAACGCAAAAATTTCTTCAAGCTAATTTACCTGTATAGAGCTGGCCCGCACCGTGCATTTCAATTAAAAAGTAAATATTAACTGCAAAGCAACACACACTCCCCACACCCTCGATTACACACAAAATGTCTATACAATTAGGCAACTAGCACGATATTAATACATTTAGATCTAAAACTTTGTATGTTAATTTTCAGCCGCCTTATTACAAAAGCTGGACTAAACCTGGATTAACAAAATTCCTAGTTTAAACCATGGATCTACGAAAATCTTTATTGCAAAACGAGGTTCATCGCTTAATCGATAATCATATTTGGTCCATAGATTAGTCTTTCGATCACCCAAGTTTACCTATGGTAAAAACCTTGAAATGTCAAAAACATAACAATTTGATGGGGTTGTAAAAATGGCGGCAAACTGACCGACCATTATTTTTACAGATCAGAGTTTAACTTGTAAAAAAATATTTGAATACGTGATAATTGACTAAGAACGAGACTTTGTGCATGTAATAAGCGCATAAATACTTGACACCGGCAGAAATTAGCCGTTAAAGCGGCTAGATTGACATAAACTCAAAGAAAGAGAAAAATAACAATTTGCAGGTATTTTATTTTCAATATTAATGATGACGAATAATGCGTGTGTGATGAATTTATTTAATTAACTAACTAAATATGGTGTGGCAACAAAATAAACACAAATCGATTGAAATGCAATGTGTGACAAAGATACGTGCATAATATTGGTTTTCAAACCATTTATCACAGTTTGGAATTGTCGAGAGCAGATTTAACATACAGAACTCAGAGATGTTCTAAAATTAAAGTGGTCTGTGCAATGTTTGGGTCGACCAGACTCGGCGTGAAGTGGATTAAAGAAATAATTCGCAAGTGTGGAAAGTTCGTGGAAGGCGCACACAGAATATGTTTGTTCGACAATAGTATCTATCATTAACTGGTGCTTTATGTAAAACAAACTGATGCATTCCACTTATAATATGTCACTTTATTAATATTGCAGTTGGAAAATTACATTTGAAATATTTGATAGTGATCTGGAGTAGTGCGGCAAAAAGCAATGTTGCATATACTCAAAATGCACAAAACAAAGTAAGAAAAACATCATTAAGATAACATTTCTTACCTAAAACTTACTAGTGGAACCAAATAAACATTGATCAATTATTGATTACTGTTTATATATTATACATAAAATGACTAATTTAAATAAAAACTAAACGCACTCCAATTTAAAATTTAGTTGGTAAAATGTAACCACGGGTACCTGTACCTGTGTACCAAATTACTAGTCAACTATAAGGTGGATCTAAATAAACATTGATCAATTTTATTTTATAAATATATTATTGATCACTGTTTATATATTAAACAAAAAGGACATACAATTTAAAATTTAGTTGGTAAAATGTAACCTAATGTATAATGTATACCTATCACTAGAAACAGATGTAAACTTAGCTTACTTATTGGTAGGTACCAAGAACTGAATATTGTTTATAGGAGATAAGAAATAAGGGATGTCAACTCAACGGGGGTTACAACCAGGGCATATTTCCAGAAAATTTATAAGTAGCTCAAATATCGGCAGTCTACAAAGGAAGTTTAAAAAAAAACAAATTGACTGCCTCTGTGGCGCGGTGGGAATGTATCCGACTGCTACACAAGAGGTCCTGGGTTCGATCCCCACCCAGGATAAAACTTTGTGTGATGAGCACGATGGTTTATTCTGTGTCTGGGTGTTATTTATCTATAGTATGTATGTATTTAGAAATATATAGGTATGTTTATCACTTTTCTGGTTTCCATAGTACTCTGCTTAGTTTGGGATCAGATAGCGTTGTGTGAGTTGTCTCAAGATATTATATATTACTAGCTGACCCGCGCAACTTCGTCTGCGTAAATTTTCCCTTTTTTCTTTTTTCTCCCTTTTTTTTACAACATTTTTATTGCTGCTCCGCTCCAATAGTCGTAGCGTGATGTTATAAAACCTATAACCTTCCTCGATAAATGGGCCATCTAACAGTAAAATATTTTTTTATTTAGGACCCGCAGTTCCTGAGATTATAGCGTTCAAACAAACAAACAAACTCTTCAGCTTTAAAATATTATAGTATAGTTATAAATGTTAGGGGTGGGCAATGACCCGCGCAACTTCGTCTGCGTAAATTTTCCCTTTTTTTTCCTTTTTTTTTTACAACATTTTTCATTGCTGCTCCGCTCCTATTGGTCGTAGCGTGATGTTATAACCTATAGCCTTCCTCGATAAATGGGCTATCCAACAATAAAATATTTTTTCAATGCGGCCCAGTAGTTCCTGAGATTATCGCGTTCAAACAAACAAACTCTTAGGGTGATGAAAAATAGATGTTGTCCGATTCTCAGACCTACCCAATATGCACACAAAATTTCATCAAAATCGGTCAAGCCGTTTCGGAGGAGTATGGCAACGAAAACTGTGACACGAGAATTTTATATATTAAGATTAAATAAAAGTTACAGTTATAGTGCTAAGTGATTTCGCAGGTTACGCATGCTCCATCACAGGACAATAAAATGGCTTTTGTAATAAGAATAGGTCTTTTACATTAACAATATTGTAGGTTAACATCTCTTTGTTAAAAAAATAGGAATTTATTTTCATTATTGATGATCTGAAAGTACTAAACATTAACATTTTTGAAGTGAAAACTTCTCTAGTGGCGTTGTGCACTTTTTTTGGCATAGGTATAAAATGTTAAACTCGCGTCAGGATCACGTGACCTTAAGATTGGTGGATTGGTGAAGACATGAGGGAAATCGGGCGGTCTAGAAACCAGAAGACCTTCTTCCCTTATTTATTTTATTTTTGTTTTTTGATTTGTCATTTTTTAAATTGTCTTGTTCGTGTACGACAGCGCAATAGATGAATATTGTACAAATTAAATTTTAAAAAAAATGTTTTAATAAAATTGTTTTCACTTCTGTCGGCACTCCCGGAGTGCAAACCATTTTTTTTTTCTTATAATCATAATCTAACAATAATGACCACACGAATGTTTTAGTTTAGAACTTACAGGATAATAGGAGATCCATGGAATAAAAAGAGCATGTCCGATTTAAGGGCTTTATAAAACATTGTGCAAAGTAACAACGCATTTTGAGGATATTTCATTTCGGGATCTCTTATTTAATTTAAAAGAAAGGCAGTGCCACCCACTGCATTTTTCTGCGAATTCTGATCTTTTACGACAGTATGACACTACACAACATTCAAAGGATAAAGATCTAACCTATTGACCCGGCAGTATATATTCATCTAAACGTGTAAGATCCTATTGCAGAGCTTCCATGTCCGCCGTCGACGACATCGAAGTCTTCATATCGTTTGCAAAACAAAGAAGTTTGAGGGTATGATAACACAAGTCAATGTCATTGACATCAATTATAAATAGAAGTGGACCTATCAGGGACCCTTGTAGTACTCCACTAGGAATTTGTATCCAACCAGAGACATAGTTGCTAATTTTACAACAGCTTGTGAATTATTTACTAAAAAAGACAAAAACCACAAATTAATCAACTCTAAAACCGATTCCTATAAATTTCACCTTAGTATATCGTGGTCAATGCGGTAAAATGCTTTACTATAGCTCGAGTAAGTAATATCCATATATCATTGTCCATAGAGTTTATCGAGGTTAAGGAACATCAACACTGGCGGTCCATAGATAAAATAATAAAAATCTATTCAAGTCAACCTCATACAAACAAAATTATATAATTTTTTCCGCTAGTCATCAGTAAAATTGAAATGCAACAATCAACATATTTTTGTGAGATCAGTACAACGGGGACGACGACTTTTAAGTCGAATCAATATCTTTTTATGAACGACGACACGCTTTTTAGAAAATTGTACGTAATACTGAGGCGCGACGTCACAACTCACGATCGTCAAATCATTACTTTTAGTTTTCAGATTCACACAGACGTTAAATTGCGGCATAAGACATTCGTCGAGACGCACTATGGCCGAGACCTACCTCCCGGGCGTCGGGCCGGTCGGCCGCGGCGTCGCGCAGCAGCGCGTCCACCGTGGCGTGCAGCGCCGGCAGGTGCGCCGCCACGGCCGCGCGCTCGTAGCACGCGCGCACGGCGTCGGCCGACGACGCGTCCAGGTAGCGCGCGCCCAGCGCCAGCTCGCGCTCCAGCTGCGCCAGCGCGTGGCGCGTGTAGTGCGCCACGTCGCCCGCCGCCAGCAGCGCGGCCGCCAGGCGCGCGTGCGCCGCGCCCGCCGCCGCCAGGTACGGCTCCAGCACCAGCTGCTGGTACAGCGCCAGCGGCGCGCGCACGCGGAACGCGCGCACCTGCACGGTGCTGTGGATGGCCTCCCGCAGCGTGGCGGCCAGCGCGGGGTCGGGCTGCGCGTCGCGCGCGGCCGCCAGCGCGCTCACCACGCGGCCCGTGAGCGCGCTCGCCAGCGGCCGCACCAGCACGCGCTCCCAGATCTCCAGGCCCAGCTCGCCCACCTGCAGCGACATGCGCGGTCAACTACCCGTAAACCACTTATGTGGACCCAAAGGGGGGGGGGGTGCTGTTCGCCGGAAAACCTCCTCGTGGTGCACGTGGAGGTTTTCCGGCGACCCTGGGCGACGTGTGCCGGTAAATTCGCGGCTTTTCGCGAAGCTACCGTCACACGGCTAACGTTCTGGCAGAGAGTAGGGGTGGCCCATCTTAAGGTCGCATATTTGGGGCGTTTCTCCATCTCTTGTTTTGTCTTCTTTATCTTTATTTTGTTTAATTTTATTTTGACTCTTTTTGTGTACACGTGCCGATTTACGGCCGTTTTTCGATAATCTATCTATCGATGGATTTGGCTACTAGATATATACAGGGTGAATTTGAATTGAGTCGACAAACTTCAATGAGTAAACCTGCGTGTATCCAAGATTTTTTAGGACATATTATTAGAAGAAAATATTAATGTTCTATGATACTTTAAAATACAAAAAAAATACATTAGTATCTAATATGTAACTCCATGCGCCGCCGTTTTTCGTTTCCGTGAGCATGAATGAATACAGACAGAGTGTTGAGTCATTCAGTCAACACAGCGCCGCGATCAGGCGGCGCGGAGGGGACGGCGGGGTGCGGTCGACGCGCCCGCCGCCGCACCGCAGCGCATGTATTCAACGCACAACCGCGCTCGCGCACCTCATTTTTGTATCAATTTATTTGTCCTCATATTTAAGTACCGCGACTAACAGTTGTACGATTCTTTGTTATCCATTATAATATTTATACAGTCCACTGCCTTATTTTAGGTACGGTAACGAATCGACGAACTATCGGTACCTAACCTACCTATCACAATTTAAAACCAATTTTTCCTTCATACTTTTACATGGCATGGGTGGGAACATGAAGACTACTTACCGAAGTCCAAAAGGTTTCGAGTGGCACTTAGTATCCTCTCTAAGGACGGTTGGTTTTGCCGTAAATAATTTTCTCGCCATCTTCGCTGCGTTTCTTTTAAATTGTTAGTTTGGCTATACCAAATCACCACATTTAAAATTTGTTGGTTATCAAAAAGATCAATGTTTCTTCTCGTACCCCTAGGCATCTTCGAAAACTTATCACTTAACAGTACACAACTTCGATAACTACACAATCGATTACTTTTTTATGCAGCACACGACCGTCACCTAATTAAGCTTTCGTCCGACTGGTGAAATTGTTTGCAACGATTGGCTCGCGCCCGCGCCGTTTAGGGATGATACTATGGGAGCAAATGAAATTCATCGATATTTCCGTAGATAATGATCATTACTTATTTTAGTTACATACTTGTAATTATTCACTCGTACTTGTACTTACGAGGACTGAAGTGACTCGCATACTGTGTTGGTATTAATGTATTTAATTGTTCTTAGTAAGTATGATTTGTGTTTTCAATTCCTCTTTTTATAAATAAATGAAGTTTATTTAAAATGTACTCGACAACAATCCTAACAAACTTTATTAGAATATTGGATAGAGTATGCGAACGTACTAGAAGTTTTCTAAAAAGCTATTAACACTTGTAAAAATATCAATCCTTTACATTCAAGAATGCTACTTTACAAGTATGTGATTTCGAAAAAGTATCGATATCGGTATGTTTCATTCCCTCCAGCGGCACCACCCGCGTTACACGTGCCGGCCGGCGGAATCCCCGATCAGGTTTGTCGTCGGGAGTGCATTACACAAAACACCGAGAGTACAGAAGATAACGTTCATACGTAGCGACGCGCACATACACATCGTTCACATGGAACAGGGTATAAATATCACTTTAGACCACGTAGTTCGGAAGGCGACGCGAGATTTTGTGTCCGTGAACGGTGTTTAAGTGTCCGTTGTTATTGAACGCGTTGTTTGAATGTTACCTTCTGTACTTTCTTTATTTGGTGTTTATGATCAATGACCCTTTGAATGAACTACGTTTTTACGAAATTATGATCATATGATTTTTATAGCGCGTCGTACGATTTTTAAACTTTGTTCATTTTATTTATTTGTTTAAGTTTTAGACATATGGAAATAATGATAATGTACT
Organism: Herminia tarsipennalis; assembly: GCA_945859575.2. NCBI lineage: Eukaryota > Metazoa > Arthropoda > Insecta > Lepidoptera > Erebidae > Herminia > Herminia tarsipennalis. The sequence goes on from OX243830.2 coordinate 351,861, forward strand.
GATTCTTTTAGTTTACTAAACCTTAATAGACCTGTCACCGTCGTTTTAAGCAATAAAATCGGATGTTTTTTTTACAATTTAAATTCGCAATTTGTCAATGCATAATGTAAGTACTAACGGTGCTGATACTCCCCTATCAATTTGTCGACTGATTTCAAAGTCACCCTGTATATTTGACATAAGCTCCATACGAAACGTGACAAACCTCTAACTGTAGTGGTCGAATCCGTCGATAAATAGGTTACTGAAATGGCCGCTAGTGAGTCGAATCATTGCAGTGATCGGACCGTGACACTACCGAAATCGAAAATAAAATTAGTACCTTAATCATAAAAAAATATATGAAACGCATCCGAAGACACGCGAACATAAAAAAATAAGGTACTCTTTTTAAATGGATTTCAGTAAAGTATCACGGTGTGATCCCACTCCGCGAGGATTCAACCGACAAAATCGACACCCAGTATATGTGTATGTATGTTCACGATTTTCTAGAAAACTAGAGATCCGATTTGGATGGGGTTTTCGCTTTCGACTACATATTTATCTGAGAAGGTTTCAGTATATAAAACATTGTACTAGCTTACGAGACACCAGATATATAAACTAAAACATAGGAGTAAGTAGCCAAATTTGCATTCGGTGATGTGCTTCATTGTTTTTAACCGCTTTCAAAAAAGGTGTTTCTCTGTTTGACCCGTATGTGCATATGTATGTTCGCGATTTTCTCGAAAGTTAGTGATCCGATTAAGATAGGGCTTTCGCTATTCGACTGCATATTTTTCTGGGAAGGTTTTAAAATATAAAACATCCTAACTTATAAAACATAGGAGTGAGTAAGCGAAATAGGCATTCGGTGATATGCTTGAATTATTTTTCCCTTGATATACATTTGAAGGCGTTAAAAGTTTATGCTAGTTTAAACATATAGAATGTATCATTCAAAATTAGCCTATACATGGTGTGACAGAAAGCTGTGGTCATATTCAAAGGTTGGTATGTATCCATGATACTGAGTGTTATAGTTATTTTATTTATTATTTTTTTCAATCGTTTATTTATGAATGAAACGATATAAATTAATAAAAGTATAACTTAAAAACTTCTATGCCATAATACTCCAATCGAATTTTGCACCAGGGGAGATATAATACTTATGCCATAACCCTTTCGCTATTGAAATTTGACAAAAAGAATAGGCTATGGCACCATGGTAGGTGCAATATTGTTAACATACACCATCCGCTGGTCAAATTTGACCACACCTTTCTGTCACACGATGTATAATTGTCATCGACACAAAAATAAGTTAAATAGTGACATTTAAATCGCTTCTCTACAAATTCAAGCTCGTACTTTGAGTGCAGAACAAAACAGCTATGACAATAACTACTATTAATAATCTAAAAAACTTAGCTTTGCAGAGAGTTATCTTTGTATACAAGGCATAAGAAAGGATTTTAGGAGTCTCCAGCAATTCTGCCGCAGAGAAACGGAGTTATATAAACCAATAGGATTGCATAAAATCTCTGTTCCACTACAGTCAACACGGATTATGCAATCCTATTATTATTTTTTTAAAGACGACTCACGCTGTAGGTACAAGGCCTGTGTCACGGAGGAGTTTACAAACATACAAGTCACAGACACAAAGTACACGCAGACCCGGAACAACATTTTGTGGATCACACAAAGTGGTGTCCTGTGTGGGAATCGAACCCACGACCTCTTGCGTAGCAGTCGGACACACTCCCGCCGCGTCGCAGAGGCAGACCTATTGGTTAATATTACTCCGTTTCTCCGCTCCGCAAACTTGCACCGCTTCAATGGACAGGCAGCCTTAAGGGAGTCATGCGGGCGTAGCAGCAACGTACAACAGTGACGGATTCAGATGAAGAGAATTGATATGAACCTTTGGTTCGGGGCGGGGGGCCGCAAAACAAAGTCTCAAGTAGTCCCTGGATCCGCCACAGACGTACAATAAAACATAAGTGCATGTAACAGGGATGCTGTGATGATGCTGAATGTGACACTCATCTCGTAGCACACTACCTCTATACTGAGGCACCTGTCCTACCAACGGCGAGAAAGCGACCAACTATCGACTATTTTTTAGCTCAAGAAACGTTAAATAGATGTAGATCCCGTGTAAACAGAAAATGTACATATAAGAATATAACCGGGACTCAATCACGTGAAATATTTAAGGCACGAACCTTTTATTTACCCGACGTTTCGATCGAATTGCACCGATGGTGGTCATGGGTTGATTGATGAAAGGTTAGCGATGTCTCGGTGAGGCGCGGTGTTTTTCAACCACCCTCGCCTGGTCATGATCATTTTGATAATTTGTACTGTCGGTACTTCTACAGACTACACTTACGACGTCTTTACACCGAGGCGCGGTTTCTTTACTGCGACACGGAGACATCGCTAGGCTGCCATCAATCGACCCCTTACCACGATCGGTGCAATTCGATCGAAACGTCGGGTAAAGAAAAGTTAGTATAAGGGCGAAGTAAATAAAGGTCGGTTGTACCTTTAAATATTTCACGCGATTAAGCCCCGATAATATTCTAATACGTGTAAAAATGGAGAAAGTTTGAAAACAATCAAGAAATACATATGTTAATATTTGTTCACACTGCCAGCGAGAACCCGCTTTATATTTTTATATTTTGTTTACACGGGATCTACATCTATTCCACGTTTCTTGAGCGATAAAATAGTCGATAGTTGCCCGCTATTCGCCAGCGCTGGGACAAGTGCCTTTAGCCAAAATGGATGTGAAATGTTTAATAACAAAGTTTCTTGGTAACCATTGACAAAAGTATTAAAGATAACTAAGTTGCTAAGCAACTTTGTTATTAAAAATTTCGGCTTCAGTATAGTTGTCGCGCGTCGTGTTTCGGACATGACACGGTCGCCGCTGAGCCGTAGAACATCTACTTCACATCTACAACACATAACACACAGTACTACAGACAGCGCAGTGAGCGTGTAACAGGGATGCTGTAAGTAAATGTGACACTCATCTCGTAGCACGCTACCTCTAGTTGACGTGCGTCGTGTTCTGGACATGACACGGTCGCCGACGAGCCGTAGATTATTTCCGCGTCTGATACCTGGAAAGATAACCATCGGTGTTATTGTAAAAATAATAATTTAATTTATACATATAGAGGGTTGCTGGTATAAACTCGACGTGAAACAGTAGATAACTAAAAGTTGTATTGTATAGTATTAAGGCGCTGACAAGAGCCAAATAGGCCTATCCTAAACATTTTTTTAGCCAAATCTACGTAGTTTGTGACGGCAGAAAAAAATATATGTTAATCTTGAACATATTTCTAAGAACCCTGTTGTCTTCAAAACACGTATTTGAATTTTTTTCTCGATAAAAAAAAATTACAAACTAACCTCTTAAAATGATCTTCTAACAAAAATATCTGAATTACTTAACAACGTACGTTGGTAAAATTAATAACAATAACGTATCATGTTATAATACAGAATCTGGTTGTTTTTTATTTTCGACTACTCGACTTATTTTCAAGTAATTAATTGTTTTATGTTTTATAATTAGTTACGAGCGCTGCGTGATCGCGCTTCTCTTTCTTTTATAAGCAATCTGACAGTGATCGCAGAGACGCGCAGCTAGACGGACGTATGTCGCTTTGCCTCGCTATCCATTCACTTCATTTTCTGTTTGTTGTTTGAAAAAAAAAAGACATAGGTAAAGAATATAAGTTTAATAAATATCCTATAAATTTATACTATCTAAGTTGTAAATTTAAATATATTTAGTTCTAAGTTTAAAAATATTTGTTACGATAATTGGGAAACAAACAAAAATGTCGGAGGCCAGCAAAAAGCGCTTCTATACCAACAAACAAAAACATCTCATGGAAGTAGTAAAGTAATTAGTACATTTTTCATATTGTAATATTGACAAAAGATTGCACGAACAGAAGTGAAATCGTAACCAAAACAAAAAGATACACTAAGCTGTTTTGTACAACGTATAGCGAAAATTCAACTGTAATAGTGATGCTCATTTGGTCTAGCGGTATCTGCGTTGGTTCAGAAAATAACGTTTCGAGTTCGAAACCTAGGTTCGACTATTCAATTTTTGTATTTATTTTTAATATTTTAGAATAAATATTATAATTTTTTCAGTAAAAAGAGACGTTTGGCGAACAGTTCAGAAGCAGGTGAAACTTCGGAAAGTTTTTTACCAGTAAATTTGTAATAAGTACCTACATACTAATATAGATAATAATTTTATTATTTATATCATAGAAAAAGAATCGCCACATGGACAAAGAGGATCCCTTTTACATTTTAGAAAGATAGTCACAAACAAGTATAATGATAAACTATCACATTTGCATAGACCTACGACTATATTAGAACTGGCCTAATAGGAAAATACTCCTAAAATACTTGTAGCTTTATCCATTGTGTCTTGCCCTTTCCATACAAATAGTTGTGTAGGTTTTAGTATTTTTTATCTATATATGGCGATCTATACATACTGAAGTGTCTGTTCCTAATGTCAAAATGCAGTTTTTTACTAAATGCTATGAAAGTACTTATAACAAAAATACTTTCATAGCATTTAGTAAAAAACTTAATAAAATAATAGTACTAATAACAAAAATACAGTTTTTTTTTATCTGGCTGTCTGTCTGTGTGTTTGTTCCGACAAATCTCCAAAACGGCTGTACGGAGATTGACAGGACTGACTGTCAGACAGCTAATGATGTAGGAGTAACTTAGGCTACGTCCACAGCTAGTCTACAGCTAGTTAGACCTATTAGGTAAGTTGAGTGCTGAAGAAAGTTTTTCTAAGTTTAAATGTAATAAATATTTTGTACAGATTAGGAAATGTGGCTATTGCAGTTACATCAGAAAGTGATGTTATTATTCCTCCAGAAAATGTTACCAGGTAAGTACCTAGAACGAGATGTGTACAATTTGCCCAAGTGATATGAAACTTTCTCATGATCGTTCTTATACTTCTTATGTTATTGTGAGTCATAGTTATTTTCCATCACTGGTTTGAAGTATCGGCAAAGGTATCTGAGACAGTTGAATCCACCGATAATATTCCTAAACTTGAGGTAAATATTATTATCTTGAACAGGTATTGGTTGTCGAAGACAAAATTTGGCAGTTAGTATTTAGTTACTTACGCATAGATAAGCTTTAAGTATTTTTTAGACTGCTATAAGTCGCCCTGCACAACAAAAAATCCACATTGGACGACGAATAAACTTATCGCATTTTTTTTAAATCTTTAGAATATTTCTGGCTCTTACCCCTGAACCCTTGGGTTGTAATTTAAGTCACATTAATTTGGTAGGAGAAAACATAAATGGATTCTTGTCGAAGTTCACTCTTTTGTGTAGGATGTGCAATTTAAAATTTATCATTGAAAGTGATTCCAGTGACGAAAATTATTATTGTATTTGTAAAGTCTTTGGCAAGAAATGCCTATAAAAATTACTTCAATATTCGGCCTGCGTCATAATAATTTGTTAAAATGCTCTCTGTAACGAAGCAATAACAAAAGCCGTGATAGTTCTACTACTACCGACTAGATGGCGCTGCGGGGGCCTAACCCGCAAGCATTAAGACATAGAAAGATTTGATATCTAGTAACATAGTCCAGATAGGTGGTTCGCTTCTGGCCCCGGTTTGGCTACGGAAGTCTCGGGTTCGATTCCTGAGTCTGGATTTCAAATTTTTCTATCTTTCAAAATGCAATTATTGTATTTGTAAAATTATTTACCAGTCAATTATTGTGCTGTAGCAGGTATGTTATAAATTTTCGGAGGACATTCAAACTTGGAAGAATTTTTTTCAGCGCTAAATTTACCTTATGTCAAATAAATAATAATATTATTAATAAAAAATAATATTAATTATTATTAACTATCTGTGCAAATAAATAAAATTGAAGAGTCTTTTTGCAATATCAAAATAACAATTTTTTGCATATATATTAATTATTATGGATATATGTCACTGATAAAAATACAGTTTTTTTTTGTCTGTCTGTCTGTTTGTTCCGGCAAATCTCCGAGAGCAAATAAATTATAAATATGCGAAAATATTTAAAATGTTGCTAATATATTTTCGAGTTTTATTTTTCTTCCTTTTAAAGTCTCCTGAAATAATTAAAAATACAAACGTATAAAAAATATTTATTGTTTTTTTTAATCGCCCTGTCTAATTTCTTTATAGTTCTTCATACAGAACAAAAATATAAAGCGCCATCTATTGGTTCATTGTTTATTATTGACCGCGTCCTTTTGTTTCTGTCTTGGTAGTTCGCTGTATTACCGTCCTGTAACAATGGCACTAGGACATCGGAGAAATAGTGGGCGTGGCTAAAATAGTGAAACATCGAAGTTCAGTAGCTGTTGTCAGCGTCTTAAGTAAAAAAAAAAAGGACCAAGATGGGATCCTTGAAGCTCTCATGGGTTTCTATGAAATTTCTCGACTTTGACTATTTGAAAACAATTTCGTAGGTACATAACTTTTACACCACCTAAACAAGCTGCCACAGCCCACATCGTCAAACTTTGGAATAATAGATTGTGATTAACCACTATCTATTTTCATTTATTTATTTATATAATAGCTGTGCTCGCGACATCGTCCGGCTGAAGTTGCAGTGCTGCACTCTCACTATAAACGTTAGCGTGATGATACAACGCAGCCTAAGTTACTTCTTACATCCTCAGCTGTCTGACAGTGTATGTTGTCTTTTGAATCACCAAGAAGGGACTTGTCCAACGATGTCCAATGCGGTCTATTCTCCTGATGGCACAAAGCCCATGATCGAACTCTATAGCGCACCTCGCAACACGCATTCACTACGCGGGCGATTCACAGACATAGAGACATAGAGAATGGACATGGCGTTCCCTTTACATGTTGAAGTAAACACAGGCTGCAAGGCGGAGAGAGACAAAACAATCACGCGGCCAATAGTCGTCCCTATGTCTTTATGGCCATTGTCTACTGTGTTATCATTACAGACATACAGAACAGAGACAAGTATCGGCCGCACGGTCGCGTCTTGTCTATGCGAAGGGTGAAGCTGAAACCTTTTCTGTAAACAAACGTATTTTATATAGTACCTTTTGTCTCTTGACGTGCTGCAAGTTGAGGTACGAGTACAGACTGTTGAGGTACGCGACGCCCTGACTGTACTCGCGCCACGCTGTCACGTACCTGGCAGACATGTTACATCATTACAAATGGGACTTCAAAACTAACACAAATTTGTGAAACCCTTTGTGAAAAAACCGGGTCCTACGGTCATTCTTATAGACATTTCTTACCAAATACTTTATTAAAACACGGCTAGGTGGCACTTCAAGGGCTCAACTTGAACAACTTGAAATTTTTCGAACCATCTAACCTTACATATGTAGGTAAGGTTAGATGGTCCGGCTTTCGAGCTCCGATAAAGCGATCGGGGTTCTCGGGTTCGATTCCTGGGTCTGAACTTCATTTTTTTCTTACTAATGCAATTATTGTATTAATAAAACCAGATCTCCTTTCGTCGAACTCTGGTGACCATTAAATGTCCCTGGTGGCCGTTTACGGAACTAACGTACGACAGATGTTCACTTATTTTTATTTTGGCTTTTGTTTTGTTCGATCAGAATAGATACTGTAATCGATCAGAAAAAACTTAAAAAATAACAATACTTATTGATAATTATATTCGTTCCGAACACCGCACCGACCGTGGGGTAGGGGGGAAGCTTTTGAAGCAACTGTACAATACTGCTGCTTGCATATTTATTTATTCAGAGCCTCAAATTTGGAACACAAGGACGGCAAATTTGCAACACGACGCAAGAAACATGTATTATCTGCCGTGCATTGCAAATCTGCTGCCAAAGCGGCGGTTTAACGTCGGTAGATTTGACAAGCGCGGCATATTGGCATCAATCAAGAGATCTGCATCGCAAGAGCGGCATATTTTCATCCAAATTGTGGCAGATTTTCATCAAAAGACAAGAGGTTTTTATGTCAAAGGCGGCAGATCCACAACCCACAGGCGGCAACTAGTTCCAGTGTACATACCTGGTGAGTAGTCCATCGTTGTGATCATTGTTGTCAAGTGATGCGGTACCTCGCACTCGAGACAATAATCCGGATACATGCTCTTCTAGGAAGTTTCTGAAATACGTACGATTTGTGATTATTGATTAGAATACGTGATGCAAACAAATCTGAATTCGAGTTACATCAGAAATTCAATTTAATTCATTTTTGAGGACAATTTGTACACTACGGTGCAAGCCCTGTGTCGCGGGGGCTTTACAAACGCACAATTAACGGACACAAAGTACACTCAGATACGGAACAAAAATTTGTGGATAACTCTAAGTGGCATCTTGTATGGGAATTGAACCCACAACTTCTCGCGCAGCAGTCGTAGATACTGCACCACAGAGGTGGGCATGGGCATGAAAAGTCCTAAATAATTTGACTGCCTCTGAGGCGCGGTGGGAGTGTATCCGACTGCTACGCAAGAGGTCGTGGGTTCGATCCCCACCCAGGATGTAACTTTGTGTGATGAGCACGATTGTTTATTCTGTGTCTGGGTGTTATTTATCTATAATATGTATGTATTTAGAAATATATAAGTATGTTTATCAGTTGTCTGGTTTCAATTAATTCATTTTCAGATACAGTAGATACTCAAATATCCGAACGCTCAATCATTCGATCGTTGGTGCGAATTTGTTGCTCACTGCCGCTGTACATAGTATCGAGCGTGTTGAAACGCATTTTGTTTCACCGAACGTTGTTAGTCCGCTTACAGAGATTCCGCGCGCAAAATGTGTAGTTTTTGTTTGATCTTTGTTCCAAAAAACCCGCATTTCGATTATCCGAACTAGTCTCGGTCCCAATTGTAATCGAGGTTCTATTGTATAGGTACAATAACAAGGTCTGATAGGGTTCTATTAGACCTTATTATCTATACATATAATAAAACTGTAAATTTCACGTGTCTGTACATGGCCGAACTTAGTGAAAAAAAATATTAGGAAATGTTCGAAAAGAGTATTTAAACACTTTGCTGCATTTTTAGAAATGTCTGTCTGTCTGTCTGTCTGTCTGTCTGTCTGTCTGTTTGTTTGAACACGCATCACGCAAAAACTACCGTACAGATTCGGTTGAAATTTTGCACGTGCAATCTAATAGATGCAGATTAACATTTAGGCTATAAATTATCACGCTTTTTCCCATAGGAGCTAAGCAGTAAGGGATAATGTCTGTAGCTATTTTTTGCTATAAAACAGTAACTACTTGACGGATCTTTATGAAAATTTGCAGTTTTATAGTAAATACTATAGGACATTATTTACACTATGAATCATTACGCTAACGTCTATGGGGAACGAGTAGCAACGTATTTTTTGTCGCACCATAATGGTTTATCACAAAAATTTCCACAATTAGACATTATCTATAATTGTAACCCGTGGAATGCATAACTTCACGCTAAAACTAAAAGGAGCTAAACACAACATTTTTAAGTTTCATAAGAACAGTTATTTTGACGTGTTAAGTAGCGAACAGTATAGCCTTGAAGCTATGCTAGCGGACTTTGACGACGAAGTCCCAGGCTCGAATCTGATGTCTGAATTTGTTCTTTTTGTATTTATTTAAATTGTCTTTATCCTTTTTTAATATTTTTCTGAATGTTTTAGTTATTTTTTCGACCGTAGGTAACTTATTTACTTTGGTTATTACTTTTTATATTAAAAATCAAGTAAATTATGCAATTAATTATAGGTATTGCATGCACTGCTGAGAGTAATGAATTAATCGTAGTAGAAATGAAAAACAATATTACATTATAATTAAAAAGTATTCGACATTTTCCAGAAATGATGTGTTCGTCTAAAAAAAAGACATTACACACGTAAAAAAAGTACATGTAGCGCCATCTATGAAATCTAATTGTGAACAACAAAACAACGGCAACATTCTTGAAAGTAGATGGCGTTGTATTCAATAATGTTCTATACTTAGTAAAAGAAACATTGCTATGATTTTTAGAAATGTTTGTTTGACCACGCATCACACAGGTGCATCGAGGATCATGTTTTGGGGTTATGGTTGGAGATTACGTGTTCATCAATTCAACGATAATGAATGGCTCAACATCGTTCAAGTGTGAGTAGTTCGGGTGACGGGAGGAGGGGGGTCGTTGTTTGTCAACCGTACCTTTAGGGATATCTGACATTTTCGCGGGCATGACACACATGACACGCTCTGTGTTTGCTTACTAAAGTGTTACAGCAGTTTTATTATTAGTATTGCGTTGTAACACTATATGAAATACACCCCATTTTTAGCCAAAATGACAAAACAGAACCCTTATAGTTCCCTTATGGCCGTCCGTCCGCAGCTTAGCTCAGAGACTGTTAGTGCTAGAAGGTTGCAACTTTTGGATGAATAAATTACTAACGCCGATAAAGTGAAAGAACACTCTCTTATATGTAAAGTGGGGATGTGATTTTTTTCTCACCTACCTACCCCATCGTGTGTGGTATCATTATATAGGTCTTTTAAAAAGCGTTTAGGATTTGTGAAGACTATTTTTAGATTTAAGGATTCCTTTGTGTATAATATTAGGCTTTATAGTGAACATTTTTGTTAGAGTCAAGTGTCCCCCTGCCAGCTAAATGGTTGATGTTGGGTATGTGAAAAAAATCAGGGTAGTAGTATAAATACTAAAATTACCTATAAGGAAAACTATCACAGTTAAGTACTTAGGCTTTACAAGTTTACGATCACATGAGAAGTAACAACATTTTCGTACAAATTCTATTAAAAATTATTAGGTAATAAGTAGGTATAACGTCGAAAGAATGAAACAAAAACAACAGAAAACCCACTTCTTAAGCCGCACACCAAACTAACTATCTAAAAGAATAGAACAGATCGATTTTTATTTAGTAAGTATTTAGTCAACAGGACTGTTTCCAACATATTTACACAGAAGTTATTTCGTTACCTAAACTACTACTAATTTAAACCCGACTTTCACGCGAACGAAGTCGCGGGCACAACTATTATGAATATATATATATTACGGGTCTTAATCGCGTTTAGGTTAAATACCTTGCTTACCTACGTTTAATATGCATGATAGTTTATGTATAATTTAATTTAAAGTCATCAAGTATTAAAATAAACTTATCCAGTTTTGAAAATAGATGGCGTTTAAATACAAATTAAACAGAATCAGGTAAATTGATTTAAAAAATAAATCTGAAATTCTTACGATTATTATATATTATTTACGGATATGAATTTATGATGATCTTAATTAACGACAGGTTCATCATCATCATCATCAGCCTATCGCAGTCCACTGCTGGACATAAGCCTCTCTAATTGCACGCCACTTTGTTCTATCCTCGGCTACGACAGTAGTTTAGTATTTAAACTAAACGTTTCTAAAAGACATACTAATTCACTATATCTTTTAGAAACGTTTGAATGTTGTCTGTTTGTTTGAACACGCATCACAGTACCGCGGGAATGCAATGTTTTAAAACCAGGATATTTTTTTAAAAACTTATCTCTCACTAGCCCTATTTCGCGCGAGTACTTGGGCGGTTTCGGGCTTCATTTAACCCGAAACCGATAATAGTAATATTTGATGTGATGCAAATCATTTTGGTAAAATACTATTATAATTTGTCTTCTAACCGTCTGGCGCCATAAACTTTGTCGCCCTTCATTTTGCTGCACTGGGCATTTGCTTGGCTTGCCTTGCCATAGGTCGGGCCCTGATTAGAGCTAGGCCCTAATATCCATAGATGCCACAGAGCATTGTGGAGCATGTTTCCAATATGTTTTACACAGAAGTTAAATTGTAACATAAACTACCTTAATATAAACCCAACTTCTACGCGAACGAAGTCGCGGGCACAGCTAGTTATACATATAATTGCAAATAATTTGCTGGTACTGAAGGAAACTGTTCATATAATCCTGGGTACAATTTCGAGCATTGTGATGGGTCAATTGACGGTTCGCCAAGCCACCCTTAGTCGTGTGGGAATTTTAATATATTTAAAAACAATCTTATAGAGTTATGATAACCTGCCACATTTGGCCACTTGGCCACGTAACGTAATGTAACGCGTCGCCTGTGACATACTCACTTGGTCTCGTCATAGAGGCGGTCGGCGAGCGGCTCGGGGTGAGCCACACACAGCGCGTACACGTCCGAGAACCGCGTGTTCCACACAGAGCGCTCCACCGCGCGCAGCCCCACGACGCCCGCCACCTGGCCACGTAATGTAACACGGTACTTGTATGCTTCACAGTAGATGACGCTGTACTAACTATACTATACTAAAGACGCGCACGATGTGAAATGTGCAATAACAAAGGTGTTTAGCATCATCTGTAAAAACTGTCAAAGTTAGGGTTGTCTAGGCAAATTCGTAACCAATTATATGTTCCGTAGTTAGTTTGTGCTATATAAACTTTCTTCTTCTTTTATGTAATTTACTCACTACATTAACGTATAGGTTTCGACAAAACAATCACGCTAACGCTGTGCTCGGTGTATATAACGACAACGCAAGTTCAGAGTTCGTTAATTGGACTTGTATTGATTATAAATAAATACATTTAAATATCACCAATATATGAGTTTAAAGTATTTTTTATATTTATTTTTCAACGTTGTTGAAGTTTTAATACGAGTTATTACAGTATTCCATATTTAGGGGTTTATTCCCTAATTGGCGGCTTTTATGATGATTTGGTTTTTTGGAAAGAACAGTACCATAAATTAATATAAAAAACAAAAGACTGTTACGCGCAAAAGAATTACTTATAAATTTATTATCATGAACAAATATTTTGGAATATTTATTTTTTTATTTATCAAAAACAAAACGGTATTCTATATTTGGTTACTTTCCTCTATTTCATTTACGAAATGTGCAGCGACGTACCTACAATAAATGAACCCTACAATTTGGTTTGTTTGTAAACATTTCACATTGTGCACGTGTTTAGTACAGGGTTTTAGTATATACAAGATGTTCAACGGCTATGCCAAACGAAAAAAAAAAATCGAATAATTCAGTAAAAAAATCATTCTAAATGACTGATTCAATTGATATTGTAAAAAGATATTTTTTTTTACATTTGGAGGGTTTGATTAACGGTTCGAATTATAGGTATTCAAAATTAACACTTTTTAAGGTACATTCTCTTCTTTTGGCATAGACGTGGGACATTCTGAATCTGAATAGTATTTAGATAAGGAGTAAAATGCGTGAAAACAGTCCGTCGTACTTTGTTAAATAAGGATGACGCTACAATAACAACAGTGTAAAAATTCTCATTAGAATCCATAGACAACTGTTTGCATTCTTATCAATCAACTACTTACGAGTACTATGTGTACAACTACCTACAAGCACTAATCCACTTAAACCATCTGCAACTGCTACATTCATCTTTGGTATTTTAAACAATATTTTTACTTGTTTAAATAATTGCTTTTTAATTTATGAATTATCAAAATAATAGAAGTTCTAGTGTTATATGTGTAACAACCTTCGAATTTAGGTTTCACACTTACACCTCTGAACTGATATATAGATGAAATTTGGGATGGAGATAGTTTTTATTGCAATAACCTTCATCCATTCTGTCAGTACTTTGGGCGAACCTAGTGGTACATAAATAAAATAGTGTTGTACCGTTTCCTTTAGATGTGCCCATGTTTCCGTGAAGTCCACGTTCCTCGGCTTCAGTGACATCATCACAAACACCTACCATGTACCTGAAATACAACCAAATTCAATATTTATTAAAAAAACACAAACAGATTTGTGTGATGAACATGATGGTTAATGTGTCTGAGTGTAATCTATTTATAACATGACATGATTGGCTTGTTGGTCTAGTGGTTAGTGACCCTGACTGCTAAGTCGGAGGTTGTGGGTTCAATTCCTCACCCAGGGAAAAACTTTGTGCGATGAGCACAATGGTTTATTCTGTGGCTGGATGTTATTTATCTATAAAATGTATGTATTTAGAAATATTTAAGTATGTTTATCAGTTGCCTGGCTTTCATAGTACAGGCTCAGCCTAGTTTGGGAATGGATGCACTGTGTGAGTAGTCCCAAGATATTATTATTATTAGTTGGCATTTCAAAACAGTGGCCATGAGTTTTTATTACTTGATTTACAGCCAGTCTCAATAATCTAACTATTGATTAATTTGGCTACCAGAGGTAGAATTTGAACATATTTTGTATGTAGCTTATGTCAAATTTGAATATGGAGGACATACAGCAATAAACTAAAGTAGATAGAACTTTATAATTCAAAAAGCCAACTAAATGTCCTTTCTTGTAGAATCCACATTTACAGGAAATGATTGTATCTCTAATAGCACTAGTGTTGTATACCTGTATACTAAGCACGGACAGTTTTCTTATAGGTGTGAAATTCAAAATGGGTGAAAATATATACAAGTTACAGGGTGCGCCAACCACAAAAGCCTGGTGGGCCACAGGGCAAGTATAGCTGGTTTAGAATATGCTCTAGTAACTGCAAACTTGTATAATTATAACATTTTCAATGAAACAACTGATTTACTTCTTTATTACATACTAATTATAACAATCCTTGTTGATATTTGGCAACATTTGTCATGAATTTTTGCAAAATCATGCATTCACAACAAAAAGCAACAAACTTTTGTTTTTAGAACAAATTAGAATTGTGATGCAAACTCATTTGTACACAAATTAATTCTTTAACGCAATTCTGAGGTAAATAACTAATTAGAAATCACTCTTATACACTTTGACTTATTTATCCTACTTTTTGATTGATGTGTTATTGGGTCAAGGAAAAGAAGCAAGTCATTGTGTTTTGGAGTGTCCGTAGGGCTTTCCCGATGGCTAGGAGGCAGGATGACAGTGGGTCACAGGTGTTCTAACCCTGAATAGACCCCGTCAGAGGTCGGGACCGCAACCAAGGTACAATAACCCACAAGGCACCTTGTCAGTAAAATCTAAATGACGGACTTTATCTTCAGTTTCGGTGCGCCAGAGTTGGCACGCTGACAAGTTCGCAGCATTAACGCCGCGGATCCCAAATTACTCAGCGATAATCACGCAAAACAAAAATAATATCTAACGTTGTAATGACAACCATGTCGAAATATCACCATATAATCACATTTCTGCAGCTTACCTTGAGCCCAGCGTATTGCCCCACTGTCCAACACGTAAATTGACTAGATTAATGTACAAATTTCAGCTTATTTTCGCAGTAAAAAATCATAATCAAATAAAAACGAGACCGTAACTCTAGCACTTTGATTTGACGTTTTATTGAAAATGTTGCCACTGTAAAATAAACACCTGCCAAAGTGCCAATACGTTTCGTTACTCGATTTTATCACAGACGTATTTATTAAATCTAAAGTTATAATAACAATAAAAAAAAGCATAAATTACAAGCTTCTAAATAACTAGCAATCTTTGTGTGCTACACACACACACACACAGGGTGCGGCAAAGCTAGGCTCGATTGGTTTATCTTGACACAGATTACAATATTTAATATATTATTAGACTCCATATGGTATGTTATTTATACTTTTTTTTAAAGATTTTTATTCCAATTTAGTTACAATAAGTACTTATTTAAAATAATAATATTTTTTCTTAATTTTTAGGAATACATTTTTACATAGATTCAAGTTAATTAAATAATTAGGTATGAATTATCTCTGGAAACAACATTTCAATTAATTTCAATGGTAATGAAACAACCATGATGTATTGTCAAGTATACGTGCTTATTTATTCTTATACATCTTTTACATCAATTTATTAATAATACATGTAACCTGGGGCAGGATATCCGCATCCGCATGGTGCAGCATACACTGCTGCGGCAGCACAAGGATCGCAAGGAGCGGCATACATTGGTGGCGGAGTCAAAGGAGCGGCATATATAGCAGGAGCGCACGGGTCACAAGGCGCGGCATAAGGAGCTGTATACGGTGCAGCATAAGGTGCTGCATAGGGCGCGGCATATATGGCTGCAGCAGCACATGAATCACAAGGCGCGGTATAAGGACTGGCATATGGTGAGGCATAGATGGCTGTAGTAGAACAAGGATCACAGGGTGCGGCATAAGGAGCGGCATATATCGCAGGAGCACAAGCGTCACAAGGCGCGGCATAAGTAGCAGCATATGGCGTGGCATAAGGGGCCGCGTATGGAGCGGCATATACGGCAGGGGTAGCACAAGGGTCACATGCACATGCCGCAGCATACACTGGAGTCGGAGGAGCGCATGGCGTGGCATACACTGCTGGAGAGGCATAAGGATTGTAAGGGGCGGCATAAGGAGCACACGGCAATGCCGCTTCAAGTAAAGGCCCAGCAGCACTTATAGCTGATGTTAAAACGGTAGGTAACGCCGTTTCAAGTATTGGTGGTAATGTAGCAGCAATCGAGGCGGAAAGGGTTGACGCTAAAGCTGGGGCGACTATGGGTAATGCTGGGGCGACGGCTGCGAGTGCTGCCGCGTTGACGCAAGGACAGGCTGGGGTTGGTGCTGGCAACAACAGCGGAGCCGGTGCAACCGCGGGGAGAGTGTACGGCAGGCATTGTGACTGAGCGAACTGAAAAAATAGAATTATTTACATTATCTTTATCTATAAATACATAAAATTGTCATTAAAAGTCCTGATTGATTAACTGACTAACTGATGGATCAACGCACAGCCTAGACCGCTGATCGTTGAGACGAGGACGTATTCTATAGAAATGGGTAGATTACGCGAAACAGGGTTCGGTACTCTCAAAAATTTATATAGAAAACCTCAATATTAGGACACGGAAAAAATTGTGTCACTAGTCAATGAGTTTTTCTAGTAGACGTAATTTGGCTTTTTGGCGTAATTTGGCTTTTTGGTTTAAAATAATTAAATACGGGTTTCAACATTTTATCAAACTCAACCCCTAAAAGGATAAAATAGGGGTTGAAAGTTTTTATCAAACTTCATCAGTTTTAAAGATAGATCTTTGAATTTTCGTATAAAAGTTATTGGTTATGGTTTTTATTTTTGTTTGTAAAAAAACAACCTATATGGGGGTAAAATAGGGTGTCAAGTTTTTATCAAACTTCGTCAGTTTTGAAGATAAATCTTTGAAACTTCGTATTTGGCTTTTTGGTTTAAAACAAAGTAACACGTGTTTCAACGTTTTTGAAAAATTAAGTATAAAGGGGGTAAAATTGAGGTTGGAAGTTTTTATCAAACTTCATCAGTTTTAAAGTTAGATCTTTAAATTTTCATATTTAAGTTATTGTTTTAAAATAAACCAATACGTGTTTAAGCGTTTTTAAAAAATAAAAAGGCGATAAAATAGAGGTTGCCAGTTTTTATCAAACTTTGTCAGTTTTGAAGTTAAATCTTTGAAACTTCGTATTTGGCTTAATTGTTTAAAATGAAGCAAACGTGATTTTTGGAAATTAAGTGGGTAAAATAGTGGTTGTAAGTTTGTATGAAACTGTGTCTGTTTTAAAGTTAGATTTGTGAAATTTCCTATTATGCTTATTGGTTTAAAATAATGAAACACGTGTTTCAGCGTTTTTAGAAAATCAAGTCGTAAGGGAGTAAAATAGGGGTGGCAACTTTGTATGAAACTTTGTGAGTTTTAAAGTGCCATTTTGTTTTAGGTCCCTTTGTTTTAGAAAGACTTTGGGAAAGCATGAGCTGTAACGCCGGCCGTTGGGCCGTGTTGCTCTATGGCTGTAACATATTTATGCGAAAACTTATGATAGTTTTTATAGCATTATCCAACACTAACGCGAGCGGAACCGCGGGCAAGATTGAAGTATCTGTTTGTAATGTCTTCCCGTAGTATTAGTTTACATATCAACCCATATGATGGCCCACTGCTGGGCACGGGTCTCCCCAGTAGAACCTACTAGTATGTAGATCCTGGGGGTAATTGCCATAATCGCCACGCTTGGCGAGCGGGTTGGCGATCGCAGTAAGGCTTTAAATACGCAGAGGACGCTGCTGCCCGTCCTCCGGGGTGAAATCCCTTAGTCGCCTTGACGACACCCACGGGTAGAGATGGGGTGGTACTATTCTTAAGCCGGCACCACACGGCACAGTATTAGTAGTATTAGTTTACTCTTTGGTAATGTCAAAATAACACTTATTACAAATTAAGAAATAGAGAGATATGATAATAAGGTACTGATAACAAAAAAATTGTTTTTAATTTATTTGTCGGTCTGTCTGTTCATCCATAGGTATGTCACAGGCATTTTACATAGGTACTTACAACACACGATAAATATTGATGAAATTTAGCGCTTATGTATACCTATCTTGTATAAGCTGCTACTTAGTTTGATAGTTGATCGTTGATATCGCTTATGTAGTTACATCGGGCGACGGGGAGCGCTCATGATAGCATTTAACGCCCTAGATACCAGACGACGCTTTCGGCACCCCTCTGATCTATGGCGCCTGGAGCGGCCGCTCCGTTCGCCTGCATGACGGCACCCTGGCGCGGATCCAAGGCGGGGGGGAGGGGCAACAGGGGCAATCGCCCCCTAGACTCATGAATTGTCAAGTGTTTGCCATACATTACATCTTAATACACACTTGGCCGGTGTTGGGGCACTTTGACCCAACACCGGCCAAGTGTGCCCCCCCCCCAGCGCCAGTGGTTGCTACACTCACGCCAATCCAAACTAATATTTATGTCAGTCTGTTACCTTTTTTACGATTAAGCCGCTGAACCGATTTAAATGAAATTTGGTACGAATATAGTTTGTACGTGCATTTACTTTGGCCAGGAACCCTTGCGGCTGTCCCGTTCAGAACACCCCACCGTTTTTTTATTAATATAGATATATAAAAGGATTGTCTATTTTGCCATCATAGAAAGTTGTAACAGTATAAAAGATAAAAATAAAATATTTTACCTGCAACAAAGCCGCAACTCCAAGCACAGCAATAAAAGTCTTCATTTTGACGTTGGTAGAAGACTGTGCCCTCGCTACTGTCCCGGAGCCCTATATTCTAACCGTTATCACTCATTGCAATATATTTGTAACTTTTGTGAGGTTATTTCCTAAACATAGTGATATTGCAATGATTTCTTTCCACTTTCCCAACAGACAAAATAATATAAATTCATAGGTTCATGTTACTTAAGATTTGATAAGGTTGAAACTTATATTTATGGTTAGGTAACAGTAGGGGGATTAGGGGTCACAACCCCCCAAAATCATGAATGATAGGTAGCTACAGAGTTAGCAGAGTAGACTTTTGGCTGGTGTTTATCATCCCCTCATATTGCCTCATAATTACTGAATTTTGAAATTTGAGTACGAATGTTCCAATCTTTTTCAAACTTTACAAAATCGCGGGTTTGTAAAGTCTACATTTACATCATTAAAAATTCCTAGCCTTAACCTAAGTTTCGGCCTATATATGTAGGTACCCACTGCTCCGTATCGCGTGGTACCCCGAGACGTTTTTACTTTAGGTAGGTAGGTACTCATATTTGCCAGCTAAATTCCGGTCAGAATCTGCCAAACCACTGTAAACAGACGGCAAAAAATTATCTAAGTATGTAGATATTTATTTATGTTATCTTTTCGGACCTTGAAAACAAGTTAGTAAAAAATGTTAGTTACAAATTATAAACGTGCTTCATTTCATTGATGTTTACATAATAGTAGGTATCTAAGTATTTAGCAAGTGTGTAGGTATGTTATATATTTTACCTATTTATTTCTTAAACGATAAAAATAGGTACTTATGATCCAAATGACACGTACAATACTTTACGATATTTACGTTGTAAGTCTATCACACACTTGTATCATAGTGTTAGTTACTATATCTATTATTTTAGTATAATTTATACAAGGTGGGGATTCAAGGGGAAGGCAACGTAGGAAATTGCACCTCCTGAGAGTACAGAAGCCAAACTCATGTATGTAATACGCCCCCTCCCCCTGCCAGAATAATTAGATACGCCCATGGGCCTGGTGTCTAAGGGTAGCCCGCACAAATGTGCAATTGACTCTTTAATATGTCGTAAGGCGAGGGGGTGTAATAGCAGGCACAGCCACAGCCCGGGGGCCCGTATCACTTACACGGCTGATGCGGCGGTAGCTACGCCGCTGTATTCAATTCTCTTTGACAAACAACTTCAGAGCTTGAGCCCTTGATTTTATTATTAGCTGTCCCGCGCTACTTCATATGCTTCAATTTTCCCAGTTTTTGCAACACTTTTTAATGCTGTTCCGCTCCTATTAGTCGTAGCTACCCAACAGATTTTTTCAATTCGAACCAGTAGTTCCTGAGATTACTGCATTCAAACAAAAAAGCAAACTCTTCAGCTTTATAATATTATGTAGTACAGATTATTGATTTGTTGGATGTTTATTTTTTAAATCTCAGAGAGATCAGTTTTTTAACATTTTATTTTATTTATTTATTTGCAAACCACAACTAGGTATGTTGACAGTATAACCAAGACGATTTTCATGAAATTTAGCACGCAGGAGGTATCGAGGGCGATAAATCGATCTAACTAGTTTTCTATTTTTAAACGTCGTTTAAAAAAATTACTCAAACAATTACATATACCTTTTTGTGAACTCACTCACAGAACAACATCACATAGCAACAATTTCATAACCGGATACACAGCGAATCTGTGTCTATGTCTATGAGATTGAGGGTACAGACAGCACGCGTCAGCGTAGCCTCGCTCAGCAGAATGGTTGGAGCTTGCGGAACTACTAGCAGTGGTGTAATGATCGTCGTCGTCGCCACACCTACCGGTCCGGAACACACAGTCCCATCTGCCCTAATATGTCCGCGTTTTAATCTTACTTACCTCTGAGTAGGTAACATATATTATCAATCAAGTTCCCGCTTTACTCTCAATTCATTGTACCCCTTAATGTACTAGGATACATTAAGGGATAAAATGGATATACTCCATAATAGACAATGCTTAGTTTCATGTGAGGCCCAGATAACTGCGTTACATTCTAAATATTTGGCTCCGAACCAAAGCATTATACAAGGCAATGACGGCTTTTATATTTGTGAGACCCTGCACAGTACGAAGCATAAAACCTAGCTTTTACAGGAAGCCTTTTTGCAGATGTTCACAATGTGATAGCGAAAAGCTAAACCGTAAGCGAAAAGTTAAACATTACCCGTAAGTCCTTGACTTCTGCAACCCTCGTCGTCGTTAGTGATATTCATATACCACGGATTGCGCGCACGTGAGAACGTGATGGTGGCGCACTATAAGCTGTTATATTGCAAGTTATTGTCCTTGCTCCAGCTGCCTATTCTGTCTATGTCCCTTTCATCACTGTTCATAATGGCGTATTACAATTTGAGGTGGTCTGCAAACAATAAACGCTTTGCGTCTTTCACTACATCTGGCAATAGCAGTCCTTTATCATCAGTAGGAAACCTAGGACCTCGTGAAATATATAAATAAATAAATAAAATAAATAAAACTTATTTATTCATTGAGATAACGCACACTACATGATAATTAAGGTACAATACAGAAAAAACAACAAATAGTCAGGAAGACAGATAACAAAACGAACACAGGTACATATACAGGCGAGATCGGGGTGCGGGACAGCGGGCGGCGGCGAGCGGCCCGCTTGCCCGTCCCGTCAGGCGCCCGCGTATCGCAGCGCATTTAACAAAAACGATTACGACGTAACGTACTGAAAAAAAGATTTTCTAGCGTGTATGGGGCGAGAACACGTCAGTCATTTAAATTCATTTAAAGATTCGGATTCAGAATGCGTATGTCCGGCGAAGCAGCAGCGCTCGACCTGATTAGCCACTCCAGAAAGGTAAGTGTATATTATATTTGTATACTAGTAGCGAGGATATGAAACGGGTGTTGACAAAAAGCATAGTTTAAATAGGAACATTTCTTTCAGGTCACAAGTTCGGCACTTGCTGCTTCCCCACACAAGCGCACCGAAGTAGACTACCAATAGTGCCAATGCAGCGCGTCATCGTCGCACACACGCAAGGAACCACAACGTTTATAAGATGACAAAATTGTATATCTGCGACCATTTATATACAAAGTGAAATTGTAAGTGACTTCATTCAAGGACTGGCACTTAGAGTTATTTGATTGATGCTATGTACATCTAGTCAATCAAATATAAGGTAGTGAATTAAGAATAAATAGACAATTTACGAGTAAGTACCTAACCATTTAAAATTACAAGCTGATACAGTATGCAGTGTGCGTCACGGTCCCAACAAAAAAGATATTGCTCAGCATATTGCTGCATCGCAGTAAAGCGACCCAGCGCTGGTTTTCAGCAACACCTCATTCATGTTATTAATAACATAAGTGATAGGCTATTTAGCATTTCAGTAAACCAGTGTGCATGCGTGAGTTAATATTTATAATATAAAATTCATTATTAAACTATTAGAAATTTCACAAGATGGGAAGAATGGGACAAGATAGTTGGATACTATGATGAGACTATATGCGATGTGAGTGTGTGATCAGTAGTTATAATATGAATAAATTATAGTTCAAATAAATAATTAAAAATTAAAACTAAATGGGTATAATAGAAAGACGTGTTAATTCAAATTAGAAATACATAATTAAAAATTAAAAATATTAAATAGAATTGGGATCATGAAATAAAATAAAAAATAATTGCAATAGATTAAATTAAATTTAGGATTTTTGTAAATATAACAAGAATATTTTTAAGCGACATTTAAATGTTCTAGCGGTTTTGGAATTCCTAATGGGCGGGGGCAAGTCGTTCCAACAGCGGGTGGCAGCAAATTTAAAACTTCCTCTGAAGGCAGATGTTTTATGAGCCGGTATACTAAGCACGTTACTAGTGGCTCTAATGGGGTATGGATAACAATCACGAGTCCATGATAATTTATTGTACAGGTAATTAGGCGCCTGTTTGTTGATGACATCAAAGAGGAGTGTGGCCAAATGAATATGTCTTCTGTGTTCCATTTTAAGCACGTTAGAGTTATTAAGAAATGGGGTCACATGACTTCGGCGAGGTATATTAAAACAAAATTTGGCGCAAGCGTTTTGGATGCGCTGAATTAGTTTAGCAGTTCTTGCTAGTAAACAGGGACCATACACAACATCACCGTAATTTAGTTTAGATAAAATAAGAGCCTCAACCAACCGCTTTCTTAACTCTACGTTTAGAAATTCCCGTATTTTGTACAGCACTTTAAGTCTGTAAAAACAATTGCTTACTAGACTATTTATGTGCTGTTCAAATCGCAGGTCGTGGTCCATGATTATGCCCAGGTTTCTAGCCGTAAATACCCTCTCAATTTTTTCACCCTTGACCATAATCGTGGTATCTAATTGGGAGATTGCACTTACTTGATCTTTATTGCCCAAAATCATTGCTTTGGATTTGCTAGGATTCAAGACCAAAGCATTTCTCTGTGCCCATTCATAAATCCTATTAAGTGATTAGGAAGGTTGTTCTGTTTACTGGGCAAGATATCAGATTTTAGATTTTTTTTAAATATGGCTCTGACACTTGTCCCCCATATTATCAGTATGTAGACATTAACGGAATAAGGTCGTCCGGATCAACAGTGAGTATGGGCGTGCCACAAGGATCAATTTTGGGTCCTTTTCTATTTTTGGTGTATATAAACGATCTGCCATTTTTTTACCAGTAACTTATGCGATATTGTTCTATTTGCTGATGACACTTCTCTTAAATTCAAAACCAATCGTAAAAATGATTACTCTGACGAAGTAAACAGGTCCCTCGCTTAAGTTCTTGACTGGTTTACATCGAATAACTTGCTTTTAAATTCTAAAAAAACCAAATGTATTAAATTTAGTTTACCAAATGTAAGAAATATCAGTCCAAATCTTGTTTTAAACAATGAAGTTGTTCATTTTGTTGATTCGACGGTTTTTTTGGGAATTACTTTAGATAGTAAGTAACAGTGGGGCGCCCAAATATCATGTCTCGCAGGGAAACTCAGTTCTGCAGCATATGCTGTCAGTAAAGTCAGACAGCTTACCGATGTGGAAACAGCAAGGCTAGTTTATTTCGGTTATTTCCACATACTGCTTTGGGGCAAGGCGGCTGATATTCAAACAATTTTTATTCTTCAAAAACGTGCAGTGCGTGCGATTTACAAACTAGATGCACGATTTTCCCTAAGAGAAAAGTTTAAAGAGATAGGTATTATGAAAGTTGCATCTCAGTATATATTTGCAAACATTATGTTTGTTAAACAAAATATGCATTTATATCACAAAAATAGTGACGTTCACCCGGTGAACACGAGAAATAAGCACAAATTAGTAGGTCAATATCATAGGCTACATAAAACTCATAATTCATTTATGGGTCTTTCTGTTAGAGTATTTATGAAGATACCAGCTAGTATTATGAGTCTATCAGTGATTATGTTAAAAAATGTAGTCAAAAATCATCTAATAGGTACGTAGAGGTTATTATATAGTGGATGAATATTTAAATGATAAAGAAAAATGGATCTAGTTGCTTGCTCCTTGTTACTTTAATATGCTTGGGTGAATTTTGTTGTCACTTTGTTTTAATTGTCACATCGATAAAGAGCATGATTTGACTTTTGTAAGTAAAGATTCTGCGTGACGAATAAAGGCCATTCTTTTCATCCCTTTGATATCAGAATTAATATTTTATATTTAATCATTCGTTTCAGTCAGTCGCGGGCATTGCTAGTGAGTCGACGCGCGCGCGGTCTTAGAGGTCATTGACCTCCGCTAGCGAAAATGACTTCGAGTACAGTAAAGTGTGTGAGTTGCAATGTTGTTATTGACGAACTATTGTCTTTTATAATGAACAAAATTGATGTGATGGACCAAGAAAGTTTAGTGAGGATATGTGCATCGACTTATAGTGTTGAGGAGGTCGAAAATTCAAAGAAACTATTATTTGAGTCTATTTCTACGGACATGAGAAACGTAAAACGCAAGAAGAAAAATGACGGTAAAATACAAAGAGATTTAGAGGATATTTTAACCGTTATTAAAGGTACAGATCCAGAGAAAATTCCTATTTTTGTGGCGAGAGAACTACACAAGTTACCTCCTATTACATTTGACCATGTTGATGTAAGTTGTTTATTAAAAGACATCCTGTTACTCAAAACACAATTAGAAAACATAAAGAATAACTATGTTACAAATGAGCAACTAAATGAATTAAGGTCAAAATTTGGTAGTAACGACAAAAACGATTCGTTTTTATTCTGTACACCAAATCATACACCCTCTTTTGTAAATAAAAAAGCGCGCCGCGCCAAAATCATGCAAAATGAGTCATCGCCCGCGCCACAGGTGCCGGTAACAAGTGCAACGAGAGAGGGGTCAACGACCGCGAGACAGAGTGCGGGGGATTGTCCATCTCGCTCACACCGGAGCGCGGTAACGAATGCGCCTGAGTCGATAGCGGCAACATTGAGCGATCAAGAACACAATAACTTTGTTTTGAATGATAGTACGGGAGATAAGTTGGCGCCTTATGAAAACGAGAAGGCACCGCCCCACAATAAAAATGTGGAGCGTTGTCTGAATAGTAAATGCACT
Organism: Herminia tarsipennalis; assembly: GCA_945859575.2. NCBI lineage: Eukaryota > Metazoa > Arthropoda > Insecta > Lepidoptera > Erebidae > Herminia > Herminia tarsipennalis. The sequence continues at coordinate 377,607 of OX243830.2, forward strand.
AATGAAACGCAATTAAATGAGGATAGATGTACTTTTGCGGCAGTAACGAGAGTTGAAAAATCAAACCAACAATCTGATGAGGGAAAGTGGACGTTAGTGAAGAATAAACGACAGGTAAAGAATAAGTTTATGACATCTAAGGGTAAAGCGCTCATTGACTATAATAGCAAGTTAAAACCAGCCGACTCAAAGGTACCCTTGTTCATAACAAATGTCCACAAAGATGTGACGAAGGAGGATGTAGCGGAGTATATCTTCACAAAAACCCAAGAGGTAGTGGTACCTATTAAAATTAAAATGACTAGGGAAAGAAGCTATAGCGCCTTTAAGATATTTGTGAGCAAAATTAACTTGGACACATTTCTTGATGACAGTATGTGGCCTATAGGTATTTCGTTCAGGCGTTTTGTACATAAGATGGCAGGCAGAAATGAAAATCGCTCACAACATGCGGTTGAGAGGCTTGAATCTATAAACCGAAATGGATAATCAAAGCTACGCTAGGCTTATTTCATTCAATTGTAAATCCCTGAAAAGGTCCATAGAAGGTATTGGACAGTTATTTAAAAAAGCAGATATTGTTGCCCTTCAAGAGACTTGGTTGCTGCCTCATGAACTATCATCGTTAGACGCCATTAGTGATGACTTTGGTGGCACCGGAACATCAGCGGTAGACACCTCAGAGGGCCTCCTGAGAGGCAGGCCGTATGGAGGTGTCGCCATACTGTGGAGAAAAAGTGTTTTTAACTCGGTCTCGGTTATTAAATGTGAGAATAGTCGTTTATGTGCAGTGAAGATAGGAGTGAATGGTTCTTACATATTAGTATTTAGTGTCTATATGCCAACTGATTGTGCTGAAAATCTGCCTACTTTCACTCAGTGTCTAAGTACAATTAGTGCCGTTATAGAAGAAAATCATGACAGTTCTATGGTTTACATACTGGGTGATTTCAACGCACATCCACATGAACCATTTTGTGACCATTTATTAGATTTTTGTGAGGACCAGCAGTGGACATGTGTGGACCTTAATTATTTGAATGCATCTGACGCTTATACGTTTATCAGTGATGCTCATGGCAGTGTGAGGTGGTTGGATCATTGCATAGTCACGAATGCAGCGCTATCTACTGTAATAAACGTACAAGTAGAGCATGATGTGCAATGGTCCGACCATTTCCCACTGGTCATCACTTGTAATTGGGGTTTAGTGTCGTGTGAGCAGATACAAAATACTCCGGTTCACAGTAATATTATATGGGGCAAACGTTCAGTAGAACAAATCAATTATTATAGTAAGATCTGTCACACTCGACTACGGGAAATTGATTTTCCCGAGGAAATGTATAAATGTTGTGATGGCTTGTGTTCAAATGTGAAGCATAAGTCATTACTGGACAATATGTACATGAGAGTGGTTGCTATACTGTCTGAAGCAGCGACTGTCACTCGCAGACGTAAGGCGATAGGGAGGAGAGGCGGTCACATTGCGGGTTGGTCCAGGTATGTTGCAAGGTACCACAGGGAAGCCAGGTTAAGGTTTCTGACCTGGGTTGAAGATGGTAAACCTAATAATGGTCAGTCATATGATGCCATGAAGGAGAGTAGGAAATTGTTCAAGCAAAAGCTAAAATGGTGCCAGGACAGGCAAGATCAAATTAAAATGGATGCTCTTGCATCCCATCATTCTGCAAACAATTTCCCACTATTTTGGAAAGAAACTCAAAATATGAGCCAAAAACCTGGCTTTCCTGTGTGTATAGATGGCGTTAGTGATCGCCGCGATATTGCTAACTTGTTTAGTGGTCACTTTACAGCCAAGCCGAGATGTGAAACAGATACATTGTGGACGCAAGATACTGAGATCATCACCCAGGAAAGATCTGTTAAATTTACATCGAAAGATGTTATTAAAATAATACGGGGCATGAAGAGAGGCAAGTCGCCTGGGCATGATGGTCTCAGTATTGAGCATCTTAGGTATGCTGGTGTTCATTTACCGCGCGTACTCTCCTTGTTCTACAACCTCTGCCTTTGTCATGGGTACCTACCGCAAGAACTTACGAGAACTATAGTAGTTCCTGTTATTAAAAACAGAACTGGAGATTGCTCGGACAGGGAGAACTACCGGCCCATCTCCCTTGCTACTATAATGGCAAAGGTGCTTGACAGCTTGCTTAATAACACTCTTATTGCACACATAAAAATACACGATGCTCAGTTCGGTTTCAGGAGCGGGCTCTCCACTGAAAGTGCGATATTGTGTCTTAAGCAGGCTGTCAGGTACTATACTGACAGGAAAACACCGGTATACGCGTGTTTCCTAGATCTGTCAAAAGCATTTGACAGTGTCTTATATGAGAAGCTTTGGGGCAAACTGGGCAATGCGGGTGTACCGGAAGAGGTCATACAACTCCTTAAGGAATGGTATCGCGGCCAGCGGAACCAGGTGAGATGGGCAGGTGAATTATCCGATCCGTATGACGTCAAATGTGGTGTTAGACAGGGTGGACTGACCTCTCCTCTTTTGTTTAACCTATATATTAATGACCTTATCGGTGAACTCAGCAGCACACATACCGGTTGTCATATAGATAATGTGTGTGTTAATAATATCAGCTACGCGGACGATATGGTACTGCTGGGTCCGTCGGTGGGTGCAATTCGAAAACTGCTGACGATTTGCGAGGCATACGCGGTGGAACATGGACTCTTGTATAACACATCCAAAAGTAAAGTTCTCCTTTTTAAAGGCAAATGTAACGAGCCCGTCGGTGTTCCACCGATTATGTTATATGGTGAGCAATTGCAGAGAGTAACCAATTTCAAATATCTAGGTCATATCGTCACGAGTAATTTATCAGACGGTATTGATATAGAACGTGAGCGCAGGGCATTGGCGGTCCGGGGGAATATGATAGCGCGTAGATTTGCTCGTTGCTCCACTGATGTAAAAATCACTTTGTTCAAGGCATACTGCCAATCGTTTTACACGAGCAGTCTATGGGTATGTCATACCCGTCGGGCCGCTAATGTCTTGCGTGTTCAGTATAACAACATTTTCAGGATGTTGTTGCGATTACCTCCCTACTGCAGCGCATCTCTCATGTTTGCAGAAGCACATACGGATGGCTACCAAGCGGTTATTCGCAAAAAAGTAGCATCCTTATTAAGACGCCTAAGAGATAGCAGCAACGGCATCCTGAAAATGATTGCCTCTCGAGCAGACTGTCCTATACAACATAGATGGATGTGTGTTGCTATGGGACAGGACTGAAATTATCAATGAATGACCTATTTATTTTATTTTAAATTATGTTTTTTGACTTATTTTAATTTTAGCTGACTATTGAATTTATTATGTAATTATTGATTGATGTTTTGATTTTTAATTTATGTTTTGTTGTTTTGTGTTGACATTAATTTATAATTTGACGCTGACTCTTTGTATTTTATCATTTTATGTATGGATTTTTTCTGAAATAAAAACAATTATTATTATTATTATAAATATTTTGGCCAATATTTAAGCACATATAGTTTTTACCTTTGTTGTAAGTAGATGCTCCAACTATAATGTACCCACAGGCTGATTTTGCTTTATCTCATGTTTCAACTTTTTGATAATACAATTTGCATCAGTCCTATAACATGGTGTATAGTATATTAGTCGCAGCACCTTACCCCCATATCAAGTTTATAAACATTCAAACATTGTAAAATTGGCAATTTGAAAAGAGTGGCCGCGAGTTTTTATTGCCAGGTTCTTTTCTCCGGCTTTACCTATTGTTTGCGAACTTGGCATTACATGTACATGTAGAATGCCGACATATCACAAGAGTTGTTTTGCATCCTAAGTGAATAAAGAATTTTGAATTTTATTCCACATATTGTTGCCTTTCAGTCATGCACCTGGTCAAAAAATAAAGCAAATGTGGGGTAAAACCGATGCCTGCTAACTTTTTTAGCTACAAGTCATTATCGACTAAGTCGAATGCGTTTTTGGAATCGAAATAAGCAGCATTAATTTGTTTAAAGAAGATTGCTGTTTGTACTTCTACCCGGTCGAAACCCCTGTTGAGTATCTGGGAGTTAAGCGTTCACCTGAAGGTATATGCTTCCAATATTTTGGCAGGCGTCGACAAAATATTGATGGACGACGTGTCATTTTCCATTTATCTGCAAATACCGCAGTCTTTAGACATTTGTTATATCAGACTAGCCGGTAATCATCACTGCAAGGAAGGGTTATGTTTTTCACACGTATCTTGTTTGTATGTATGTATGCAATATACTTTATTACCTCATATCTTTCAAACCACTAGACGGATTTAAACAATTAAGATGTCGTTTGATTTGTCTTGATTGCCCAAGTATTCTTACATAAATGACGTTTGAAACAAACATGGTGGCATTGAGATGTTAAAGACGAAAAAAAAGGTTTTTCGAATACAGCAATATGGGTATCAAATCGAAGGGCTGATCGTAAGCATTCCAAAAAGATTTTTATCTTTATAACATGAACGACTGTAGTGCTAAACAAAACGGCATGATATTACATACTTAAGTAGGGGATCTTGTTTGCATCTTTTTTGCGCAAGTGGGTTTTCTTATTTTTTAAACTTATTTATTTGTTCTAAATGTACCCGCGCCGCGCCATTCCTGCCCTCGCTTCTGCTACAGCCGCCTCTAAATTTAAGTTAGTCTACTCTGTATTGTACTAATATATATATATATATATATATATATATATATATATATATATATATATATATATATATATATAAATAAAAAAACCCGCCTGCACAAAAAAGATGGAAACAAGATCCCCTATATAATTATATAATTTCATGCAGTCGGATGCATTAATGAATCTCGATGAACTTAGTAAAGTACCTACCTCATATATTTTGATAGATTTATAAACTTTTTTAAATCATTTACCTACTAGAATAACAGTATCATCTTCTACTTGTCAGGATAATATTTTAAGTAACCGTGAACGTTTACATAAGGCAACTACAACTGATACATCTCTTATTTTTAAAGTAGATAGAAACAGAACATTTTGACTAAGTGAACTGTGCACTCTCTCAGGTAACGGGATGGTTTACGCTTATTAACCTATTTCTAAATGCCAAGAAGACTAAATGTATACACTGACACTGTAGTTTTAGGGATCACGCTAGATAATAAGTTGCAATGGGGTGCACATATATCTCGTCTCACTGTTAAACTCAGCTCGGCTGCTTACGCTGTTAGGAAGGTACGTGAACTAACAGATGTTGACACTGCCAGACTTGTTTATTTTAGCTATTTTCATAGCATTATGTCCGGGATATTACTTTGGGGCAGAGCCGCTGATATCGAAAGTATTTTTATACTACAGAAAAGAGCAGTTCGTGCAAAATATCAGCGTGGAGCTAGGGTTTCACAAAGGGTCCCTTTGTTTTTTTTTCCTTTGAAAGGGAAAATTTTAAGAAAATAGCTATACTGACAAAATATATAAATATACCAAAATACTACATGTGCGACAAAATATCCAACAGTATAGTAAAAATAGTGATGTACACTCCATCAATACTAGAAATAGGCATAAATGGTGTATTTCCTACCATCGTCTTCAAAAGGTTCATAGTTCATTTATGGGTCTTGGTATCCGTTTTTACAATAAGCTACCTGTTCATATTCTTAATTTACCATTTAACTCATTCAAATCTAAAATTAAGAACGACATTCATTCGCATGGTCGTGTCGTAATGCTCTTACAGGAGTTATGAATTTTATTTTATATAATATTAATTATTATTTTTGAATTTTTAAATTATATCATGGCTTTCTTACTTCTTCTTTTTTTTTCTTCTTAGTTGTATAAACTGGTTACTTGAATTAAGTAAAATTCATGGTCGTAAATGTAAAAATGCAGAATTATGTACCTAGGTATTTTTGACTGCCTCTGTGGCGCGGTGAGAGTGTATCCGACTGCTACGCAAGAGGTCGTGGGTTCGATCCCCACCCAGGATAAAACTTTGTGTGATGAGCACGATGGTTTATTCTGTGTCTGGGTGTAATTTATCTATAACATGTATGTATTTAGAAATATATAAGTATGTTTACCAGTTGTCTGATTTCCATAATACAAGCTCCGCTTAGTTTGGGATCAGATAGCGTTGTTTGAGTTGTCCCAAGATATTATTATTCCCTTTATTTAACATTTCTCTAATTTTTTACACTATTAAATATTTATGATAAAAAAAAACATTTAATTGTATAAAAAATTGCAAACCCACCGGCGTCGGGTACAGGGACCAAGCCACCGGTGGTTAGGGCTTCAGGGAGAGGAACCTCCTCACTATACGTGCCGTGTCAAGGAGTACGGCCTTCTGCATCAGGCCCTTGACCCAGCTACCCAACGCGAGCCTCTGTAAATGTTGGTCCAGGCTCTTCTCAACAACTCCGTGGACTGATACAACTATCGGCACAATGACCGCTGAATCCACATTCCACATGTCAACAATCTCGCGGGTTAAGTCCAAATATTTTATTTCCTTATCTTTTTCTGCCTTCACGAGATTATTATTATTATTTGTGTTAAATATTAAAATGTTGTTTGCATTGTATATTCACAGAGTACCTAGATAATTGAAATTGATAGTAACGGTATCTAGCGATCGTACTTCATTATAATTTAAGGTTATTTTCGTTTCTTTAAGATGTAATGTCAGGGATCGTCATGCTCACTAAAATGTCATTGCTAGTAGTGGCGGTGTGGGTCGGGTCGTCTTCCTTCCCTCCAATGTGGCGAAGGGGATGATGGACCCTTGCGTCAAACTCGTGAACGGGTGCTACTTGGGGTGACTGGTCGGCCTTGTCATTATCATTTTCTAGGTCCATTTTTTTTTAATTACTTAGTTGTTTATAAATAATTAGTTTTTCTTTTAATAATCGAATCGCATGTTGCCTTTAACATCTTCTGTATTTTTGTAAGTTGATGCTCCCACTCTTTCAGGCTCAGGCTTTACTCTTGCGAATTTGGCATTAAATGTAGAATCATTCTATTCCAAATTTTGTTTGACGTTCATAAGTTTTGCATTTGTAACCTAAATGAATAAAGTATTTTGACTTTTGGCTTTTTTTAAATGAATAAAGTATCTTGATTTTGAAAGTAACTATTTTGATTTTTTTGATTTTGATTTTACTTCAATCCATGAGGCAAGGTTTTATAATATACGTAGCCACTCACTAATTTAGGCAAGAAATCTAAAAATAGAACAAAGGCATCATAGTGCATCATAGTCCGCTAATAACAATCGTCTACTAACAGCCATCTACACAGGAAATACTCGTATTATGTCCAAATGCACTCTCTATTCCCTCAGTCTCAAAGTCCCACGGGATGGAAATCCGACACGGCTTGAGAGAGATTAGGCGAAGGATCGACAGTTTAACGTCTTCTCCGAGACCGTTCCTTGACCTCGCCGATTGATCTGCTCGGTCGCCATTGAGTCAGGGACCCCTTACGGAGGTAAGGGGTAGTTATTTGTACACACGTAGGTTCCAAATCTAATAGGAAAATAATTAAATAGACCAATTAAATATTATTTTTTAATTTCAATATTTTCGTAGTTACTTATCATACTTATAATTAATATTATACATAGGTAATATTACAATAATTATACAGTCCATACTAAGGCCATTGAGTCCTATGTAATTTTAACAAATACATATATCTTTATAATAATTCTTATGAACATATGTATGTCACTGATGTTGATGAACTATTTTGTGTATGTTTAAGTTATTTATAATAGGACCCGGTAGGTGGCGTTGTCGTTGAGATCCAAATTCCAATAATTTAATAACTCTGTCCCAAAAAGGTCCTTAGTTTTATATAACTTTTATACATATTTTATATTACATATATACCTATTTTATAAATTCCTATGGATCTAATCTTTGGATTACATTTTCAATCAATTACTTATTAGTAGTTTTATTCCATTCTGCATCATAATGAGCAAGTTTAGTGAACTTAGTGACTGGTTGGTACGCCTTGGTCTTGGCTTCGTTCCTCAGAGCCAAGGTCTTGGGCTCACAATCCTCCTCCAAAGCAAATGAAGCTCCATAGTAGTCCGGACGGTCTACTAGACCCCACGCGGTCAAGTAGTCGTCTTGAACCTGACCACTACTCTGACCACACAGACCTCTGGTGGTAGAACGATGCTCATCAGTGAAGACTACAAGTCGGTGCTTATCGTAAACCACCCTCAAGAGACTATTACGGAAGTTAAACACTTGGACTCCTTCAGCCAGGTTGTAATACTCTAAGAGGGGGGCGTCCTCCTCGTCGTCCCAGTACATGGTGAGGGCTCCTTCGCAAGTCTTGTTGCCGTTGGTCTTAACGTCAAAGTTCGAAGGTTTTAGGTCCAGTTCCACGTATTTGCCTGATTCGGTCCTGTGGAATAAAGGGTTGGGTTAGGGGCCAGTTATTAATTACGTAAGGATGATTTTGGCGATATTTGAACATCGTCCTACGCCCATGTTAGGGTACATAAGATTTCTTGAACCCTATTCTCTTCTTACGTTAAATTTCTCCCTCTTCTTTCGTAAGATTCTATCTCACTTTTCAGAATAATAAATTTTCTGTAAGATCTTGGTCTAGCGATCATACTTAAGTAAAACATAAATAGTTAAAAACAACCTTTAAAAAGAATATTATAAAGCGGAAGAGTTTGTTTGTTTGTTTCAACGCGCTAATCTCAGGTACTACTGGACCGATACGACTGGACTAATAGGAGCGGACTAGCGACGAGAAATGTCGCAAAAACGGGGAAAATTTACGCATACGAAGTTAATTATTTATTTATTTGTTTCTGAATCTGTTTTCTGAACCGGTCCCATCATCAGACCATGAACACTGTACAAGTGTATGAGCACTTGTCAAGACGAATAAAATGAGCCCAAACTTGGTAGGTTTCTTTGTTTTAGTTTAGCAGTTCATATGGCCACCTTCCATCATCAGATCAGGTCCATTATACCATAATATTGCATTGTCATCAAAGATAATTTATAAATTATATATAAATTTGGTATATGTACTAGTGTACATATACCAAATTTCAAGTCAATCGAACCTCAGGTAGTGGAGTCAATTTAGCTTCCAACATTTGACCCACACAAATTTACATACAAACTAACTGACCTACACAGGGCTAATTAAATAAAAGCTTGTAAAAAGCCAATAAAGTCGTAAGAATGAGCTATAATTTCTTCGAAAAATCTATGTAATAAGATTAGACGGAGAACATTGTTTAATGGAGAACATCATTCGGCATACGAATTAGAACAGATTTCTAATGTTTTGATTTACACAATATTACGTAAGAATGAGTTTCACTACCCCCCCCCCCCTCAAGATAAGGTCTTGCGGAGATTTCCATAACCCCCTTCCGCTAAATAAGTTGTTAGGTACGTGTCGGTGCACATATATCAAACTTTAACTTGTTAAGAGAATAACTAATATTTTAGTAGGAATTATCATTGTTGTAGGTACTTTTAAAAAACTCAACAAGTTGATAATCTTTTCTTATGGCTATGGGTGTCTGAGGTAACAGTTCATTTTGGAAAAGGTCTCTTGCCCAAAATAGTTTGGGAATTCCTGCTTTATTGTATGATGTCCTGGTGTTAATGTGTTAAATGGAATTCGTCAACTGCACGATAATTTCCCGTTTGTTTGCTATTTTAACACAAGATTGCACATTTGATGGTTCAAGTTACGTACTTGTATGAGATGTAGACCTCCTCCTGCTGTGGAGCTGGTCTCCTCGCGAGGATGACGAGGTCCTGCCCGAGCTCGCTGCCCTGGTCCACCATCACGACGTGCCATGAGCTGGGCAGGGTGTACTCGTAACTGCGACCGCTGAACGTCCACACCTTGTTGCCGTCCACTACGCAGTGAGCTATGGAAACACAAAGCATCATTTATTTTTAACTTCCTGTGGTACGCCGTTCAGTGTCATCTAGAGACTCTAGATGTCCAGAGTGTAGTGCAGCCATACTCAACCTTATTTACATAGGGGCCGCAAAATTGTCAGTCATGGTGTCGTGTCACTCGTAGTCTCGTAGACCCAAAGAATGTTATTAAATTTGATTGAAATGTAATGCATCAATAATAGATTACTTACACTGCACACCGCAGCATGGTAGTGTTATCTAGTAGGTACCTACCTACCTATTTAATCAGCGCGGTCGGTTTTTTTTATAGGCGTGAAATTCGAAATTGTAGAAAACAAAGAACGAAGGCCAACTCCAAAAGCCCGGCAGGCCACATGCGACCTGCGGGCTCCAGGTTGAATATAGCTGGTCTAGTCTAGCCAATTGACTAAGAGATAATATAGCGCACAAGTGTGTACAAACATAAGTGCACTCTCTATTCACTTACTCCATAGGCACCCATCACCGATACATTTTTATAGAGATAGAGAGATTTATTTCTTAGGCAGTTCAACAACCTCATCCCCCGTCTCAAAAGGTACGAAAGGAATAAAGTCTTAGAAATTGGCTAATTAAACTTCCATGGACCTAATTAACGTATCCTTACTTAACCTTGCTGATCTTTCGTCGCTACTAGGCATGAACAGCCATTGATCTCGAAAGAAAATATTAGAAAACCACCGATTCGCTGGTGATGTCTTTTAAAATTAGAAAGAAAAAATATCAATTTTAAAAATCAAAAAATCCGCCTATTTAAAATAGATGGAAACAAGATCCCCTACATTCATTAATGGCTCCTACTGCATGATATAGTAGGTACTCAATATCATGCAGCTATAATGAATCTCTATGAACTTAGTAAAGTGCCTCCGACTTCATGATATTAAGTATATACGTAGGGGATCTTGTTTCCATATTTTTTGAACAGGCGGGTTCTTTGATTTCTTTTAATTAATATTTTTTATTTAATCCTTTTTAGTAGTTGTAGTATGTAACAATTAACTTTTAACGCAGTTATTAGTATTGAAAATTGAAAAATGAATGGTTGCTAACTTGCTTTTTTTGTATTACAGTCATAATCATGTTATATCTTTTTGAAATCCTTACAATAAGCCCTTTATTTTGATACCCATATTGCAGTATACAAAATAACTTTTTATTTCACACCTCATTATTTTGACATCTCACAGCTGCCTTACCCTTACCAAGAACACTTGGACGTGGTCAAGGCGAATCTAACGACGTCTTAATTATATAAATCCGTCTAGTGGTTTGAAAGAAAGAGGTATTAAAGAATATTACATACATACAAGATAAGCGCGAAAAACATAACCCTTCCTTGCAGTCGCGTAAAAAGAGATTTTATTATATCTAAAAGTAAAATAAAACTTACGTAGGTACTGGTATCCAGTGTAATAGTTCATAGAACGTTCCCATGAAGTGCTGGGGCCGTAGACAGCCATAGCGTAAGGGTAGTACCAGAGGCCTTCAGCTTTCTCCAGCTTCAACTGACCATATTTGCTCAAAATCTTATAATTGACATAATTCTCGTAATAGAACGCGCGAGCTTCTACCTCTAATTTATTTCCGGAGAGCTTTTGCGATGGATCAGCCTCATCTTCCCAAGAATAAGCATCTTTCAGTGCTTTGTAGTAATAATCAGAGGTAGGAAAAGCAGGATCGAAGTTTTTATAGGCTATTGTAGCCTTAAAGTAGTCCGGAGCGTGTGCTTTCAAAATCATTTTGTGACAATCCAATTGGTAGTAATTATCTTTTGCCATATCTTGGAGACAACGTTTCGCCATAGGATCTGCCTTTAGCTGTTCCGTGTACTCCATTGATCGTACTCCATAGCCATGAAGATTGATATATGTCTTTTCGTTGTTCAAATCAGCTTCAAAAGTCACTTTAATATCATTTTTCAAAGCCTCTTCGAAGTTCAAAGGCACAATTTTGGCCTTGCTTTCATCGTATTTGAAGACTGCATTCAGTTGGCCGTTAGAATAATGCGAGAAGAAACCAGCTTGGAATTTGGTGTCGACGTAACTGTAGGCGTACGCTGTGGTGAATAGATATTCAACTTTCTTCGGTCCGTTAAATACAATGCTGATGTCTGCTAGTTCTACTCGTGCAGCTTCGATTCCAGCTGAAACCTTTTTGGTTAGTTCTTCGCGACGTGCTTGACAGTTGGCCTCAACGTGCTCTGTTTCCGTAGCTTGTCCTAACTCACCGGTATTCTTTTGGTTATATAATGTATCTGAAACGTATTTAATTAGGAAAATAAAACTTAAGCCTGATTGCCTGCTCTTGAAATAGAAAAATACAAAATACATATTAAAAAATCAAACACTAATTAACCTTGTGTACCTAACTAAAATAACGTTTGATGGAAGACGTAATGTTTTTTAAAAATAAATAATCACCTAACATATGTTCTCCGGTTCAGGCCTTTAAAAGTTATGGTACCCCGAAAACATTAGGTACATTTTTTTTTTACCTACCCTTTTAACCAACTTCAATAACCCTACTTCTCGGGTAAAAAAGGAGAAAGTTCACAATTCGACTGTATGATTTTTTTTTATTGCACCAGTCGAGTAAAAATAATAAGGCTTTTGATACTGGCTTCACCCGCATCTATGTATGTCAGCTATCGCGATAATGCGATCTAATACTTAACCTACTAGTCCAGAGATTTTTTAAAAGACTACTCTTGCAACGGACTTTAGAAACTTAAATACTGACACCTAGATTTAAAACCAATATTAATGGATCTGACCAAACTCCGTCTCGTTTGGCAAGGGTTAGGATGAGTTAGTAGTCTCAATGGGGGTGAATACATAATAGAACATTAAAATCAGCATCAGCATAGTCTAGTAGTTTCAAAACTTATCTCCTACATCCAACCTTAAAAATTAATATTTATAATAATAGTGGACTTACCGAAATGCAACGTGAACGCAACAGATTTAGTCTTAGTCTCAGAACCAAGATATCTGAAGTTGAAATTTGTCAGGCCGATATCTTTCTGATACAGCAATGAGCCCAGATTCTTCAGGATATCCTCGTCGAATAGATCATCGAAATTCTTGTAATCATTGGAATAAGAAGACGCTTGGATTTGGTACATCACTCCAGTCCAATATCCAATCTTAAAATCAGCTGACACAGTTTTTACTGGACGTTCAATTAACTCTGCATCCCAAGTTATAGAATTCCTCTTTTGAACAGCAGTATAAGGCCAAACGCTAAAATGCACCAAATTAACGTCTTTCTCTGGAAGTAATTGCTCAAATTGTACTTTAACAAATCCAGTTTCGAAATCCGTATTTATTTTCAAAGGAACATGAAATTGTACATTGTTGACAACGCCAGCTGTAGCAACGAAATCGCCCAAAATATCAACATAGCCTGCAGATCCGGAAATAGTTCTTCCGAAAGTAAAATCTACACTACTTTCAAGAGACCCAGTTTTGAAGTCTGCTGTATGGTTTAGGTTAACAACGGAACGAACTTTAATGTTAAAAACTATTGGTTCGTCATAATCGAACATAAATGGCATTCCGTTAGTTAGAGGGAAAATGACTATGGTTTTCTTTTTGTTTAATAATTTGGTGTATTGAATGTCAGTTCCTGATAACATTTCTTCCATTGTCGTCGCTGCGTTGTCTATGAAAGATAAGAAATCTTCTTCGCTGAATGTGAGAAGTTTCTGCTGGTTCAAATTTTCGACAAAAAGAGCGCCTTGTATCGGTTCACGAGTTTTACGTTTAAGTTTTAGCAATTCCATGATTTGTTTCGCTGAGAATTTGAATGGAGGTTCTTCTTTGGATGGCTCAAATATTGATTTTACGAAGTATTGGATTAGGTCTTGAACATCGGCGAAGGAGATTGTAAGCTGTTGATAAACAGAATATTGTATTACTAGCTTTTCTCGACGGCATCATCCGCGTCATGTTTGATTCTAATAGCCTATGTGCTAGGCAAACTAATATTAAAAATGTGAAAGTGACTCTGTCCATCAGCCTATCTGTTACGTTTTTATGATGATGTCATTTTATGATATGAAATGATATTTAGTATGGAGATAGTTTGAGCCCCGGGTAAGGACATAGGATAGTGTTACCGCGACAACATCAACACCGGCGGAACCGCAGCCGACAGCTAGTAACGATTCTATTAACGATATATTTAGTTAATACATATTAGTTATGTATAAGCAAAACCTTTTATTGCCTAACTGTTGCATAATTTAAGTTATATATGCTGTTGATTTTCCCGTTTTAAATAAATAAATAAACTGCCACTAACCTGGTTCTCATCAGTCAGTCCAGTACCCAAGAATCTCAAAGCGTTTCTCTGGTACTTGGGCAGAGCAAAGTTTTCACTACCGATATATGAGAGCTCCCTAAAGAAGCTGAACGCTTCTGGGCTGGTATAGCCGTCGACTAACGAGTCGGTAGAGTATCGGTGACCTAGGTCATCTTCAGAGAGGACATCCAGGACTGCTTGAGCTGTCTTGGACCTGGAATTATACATGAAATTTAGTTTGTGATGGACCCAGTCCAGGGGAAGGGCTAACAAGGGCCCAAGACCCCCCTTCAAATATCTGTGTTCTCACGTGCAGATACCATATCGATAAAACTTACTCGACCAAGATCATATAGCCCCCAAGCGTCAATTTTTATTTTTATTTTATTTGTCTAAGAATGAGTAGTGTCAGTATGTATTACGATCGTATGCTATCTTGGTCGAACTCTCATTTTTCAAGTATCAGGTAATCAAGGTACCTACAAACGGTAAAACGCTGCTCATATATCTTAAATTCAGACTAAAATGTAGGTAACTTACACTCGGAGCTCAACGATCATCTATAGACAAGAACTCTACGATCATAGTAACTACCTTCACTGACACTACTCATTCTTACACATTTTGTTTATCAGATAATAAGTGACGTCTGGCGACTATGAGATCTCGACATAAGTACAGCGGTACCGCCATATGTATGTGATCTATTGACGATGGAGTTTCAGAAATGCCTAACGGCCGCGCTTTCCTGTGACCAGCACTCAGAATTATATTTCTATGCTAAAATAAATAATCTACATCTATAAGTGACTTATACAAGTGTCTAAGTGTGTGACTGCTAATTAAGTACTAGCTGTCCCGCGCAACTTCGTATGCGTAAATTTTCCCCGTTTTTGCAACATTTCACGTCGCTACTCCGCTCCTATTAGTCATAGCGCGATGTTATATAGCCTATAGCCTATAGCCTTCCTCAATAAATGGGCTATCCAACAAAAAAAGATTTTTTCAAATCGGACCAGTAGTTCCTGAGATTAGCGTGTTTAAACAAACAATCAAACAAACTCTTCCGCTTTATAATATTAGTATAGATAGCATAGTTCAAGCTTAAGTGTCAGATGCACTGATTACTATGAAGCGGCGGTAGCCTAATGGTTAAGGCATCGGTCTCGTAATCGTGAGGTTGAGGGTTCGAATCCTACCCATTATACTACCGACGTGAACCCACTCCTAACACAAGCCTTTGAGCTTAGCTGGAGGGGTTAACAGGATTGCTAGTAATGTGACTCAATCCCACATTACTAGCTATCTTTAAAAAAAAAAAAGACTTCCATTAGATTTTGTTATTTGGACGGTAAGTTGTTTACGTAAGTCTATACTTGTATATAAAGGATAACAACAACGGCCATGTTGTGTGATAATTTGATCTCAAGACGGTATTTCCCACTTTGTACAAAGCCAGTCCAGCGTACTAGTATTATTAGAGGACAGTTGTTAGACGGTATATATAAATAGTAAAAGAATACTTACAACACAGTAAATCTTGGCTCTTTCAATTTCGAGGCGAAAAGGATTCCACTTTTAAGTGCAGAACGCACCTGAATGCTGGGGTCCACATTCGCGATGTGCGCTAATATCCTTATCATATCGAAGGTAGGGAAAGCCATGAAGATGTTCAACGCTGCCGCTACCCTCACCTCGTAGGGCTCAGCAGTGTTCCTTATTATGCTGTACAGCACTGAACGAACGTATGGGTCTCTTCTATTCGCTAAATTCCTCAAATTCGTCACCATCTGTGTTCTGAGGTACTTGGTCACAGGGATCTGTCCTTCGAAGTAAGGAGCGAAGACGTTTACGACGGCAGGATGAGCCAAGTTGCCTAAAACTGTTATGTAGACCAGTGCGTTACTAGACGCGCCAGTTTCTATAGCATGTTTCATTTCTTTAGATAGATATGGAATCACAGTTTCGACAGTAAATTTGTCGTCTACAGCTAAACGTAACAGCTTGGTTGTAGCTAGAAGCGCGGAGTTATTAACATATTGGGCATGTTTAACTTCTTCAGATATGGCGAAGTGGAAGAATTCTTCTAAGAGAGCTTTGGAAGGTTTAGGAGTTGAGGCGCCGATGGCTGTGATTAACTGTGCGGCCTCATTGCCTTCTACTTTTTTGCTTAAAACCCAAGATTTGATTTCCTGGAATGCTGCAGGCGTGCCTACTTGCGCAACTGCATCGCGATAAATTATCCACATGTTGTTTTTAGCAACATTCTTTGAAGTCTTGGCCACTTCCACGCTGGTCGTCATTTGTGTCAGTTGCTCGCTAGTTAATGAACCAAGGAGATACGAGAGTAGCTCGAATTTGATTAGGAAGTGACCTTTTGGCATGCTGTTAGGATCCTGCAGCAGGGGAGTAATTTGTTGCAAGATCTGTTGCGCTTTAGCGATGTTTTGTTTGTCACCGTGAGTAAACAAGCGCAGGTGGGGATCGGGAGTGTATAATAAAGAGTTCACTGAACGGAATTCTTTAGTCATCTCCCAGGTGGCACTGTTATCATCGGCAATAGATGTTAAAACAAATTGAACGTAAGTGAACACGTCAACTTTTTGACTGCCGTAGACCAGAGGGCTGACAGAAACAGTGCTCATGCCTTCAGATTTGTAGATCGATCCTTGCTTGCCTACGAAGATACGGTATTCAGCACCCTGTTTGATAAATTGTTTCTCTTCGTTATCGTAAGCTATTCCTTCCCACACGGCTCCTTCTGGCACGCCTGTTAGGTACGAGAAACGTTTGTGACAATGAGCATAGTTGATGCTTCTAACAACTTCAATTGTATCCTCTTCGGACGTGAAGTAGGATATGTCTCGTCGCATTTCAGCGGAGATTGGAGACACCGAGTAGAGAGCCTCGCACTCACCACTGACATCAGTCTCCATCTTCCTAAAGACACCCTGGAAAGCTTCTTTGTCATAGCTATTTGGATATGTGTGGACATAGCCGGTGCTGGAAAGATCTACCTGGAGAGTGCTTATCAGACCTTTGATTACGTTTTCCAAAGCAATAGAAAGGGTCTTAGGGAAGTTGGCAGAAATAACACGACCTCCATTGACGAAGATCTCAAAGGTCTGATCGAGATCCTTGAAAGGCTCGTACTTGAGATTTGAAGGCAGGTCGAATCTGTTGGATAGATGTGCCGTCACAGGTACAAATTGTGAGCTTTCGAGCTTAGCCAGAAGGTGTCCAGGGGCTTTGACGCTGATAATAAAGTTCGTTTTGAAGCTGTTTCCTTTGCTGGGGGACTGCTCAAAGCTGGTCAGTGTGTGTGAGGTTACCTCGTAGTGGTACACCTTGCCGACTTGCCAGGGCCATGGCTTCTCCTCCACTACTGGGCTCGACGCGACAGCGGCTGGAAGAATGGATAATATTTTCAGATTTGTTGAAAACGCTTTTGTGAGTTTCTTGGTGTTATATAGAATTAAACAGCTTTATTTGCGAACGTCATTATGTACCAATATGTGTTTGTAAGTGGCAAGTTAAACCTTAAGATTTTTGAAGCGAAAACTTATTTAGCGGCGATGTGCACCTTTTTTGGTATAGGTATAAAATGTTAAAACTCACGTCAGGATTACGTGACCGTAAGAATGTGGATTGGTGGGAAGACAGGTCGGAAATTGGGCAGTCTAGAAGCCAGAAGACCCAGGTTCGAGTCCAAATGATTATTTCTTGCCTTTTTTATTTTAAATTTTTGATTTTGTTTTTTAATTTGTGATTTTATATATCATATTTTTGATTTAATTATCATGTCGTTGTCATTGTCATTTTTCAAATTGTCATGTTTGCGTACGATAGCGGATAGTAGGTAGGTACTTTTTAGTGATCAAAATATGTTTTAAAAAAAATGACGTACAGATGACTGCACCATCCCTTTCAATTAAAAAGTAAAAATTTACTGTCTCTTTCTAGAGATGGTCAATTTTGTGAGGTTATAGCGCAGTCATGTTCTCTACGTCAATGGTATTTAACCCCATAAATGATAGCACCTATTTTTATACTGATAAAAAAAAATATTGCCTAACCATAAAATATATTGCATTCCATAAAATGCAGAACGTTAATGTTAAAGTTTTCACTTCTGCCGGCACTCCCGGAGTGCAACTCGTTTTTTATTGCCCAGTTACTTCTAACGCCCAAAATCCCGCATTTACTGATAGCAAACAACATAATGGCGTTTAATCGATGTAATTAACGACTATAATTTAGAATTTTAAGTTTGTTTAAACCAGTTATAAATTTTCACACCTCAATCCCGCATATTATTTCACTGCAATCCCAATATTTGGAAAAACGGACTAAACATTAGGCTGATAACGTAGTTGGAAAAGGCCTGCGGCCGACGGAGACGTTGTCGCTAAGCTGTTATCATTTGACCTATGACAGCTACACGTTACAAACAAAAGGTATCGTACCTAAAAACATGACCACCATTACGTCCAGATATCGTTATCACGAAAATAAACAATAATATGCATAACGTAATCAGCAATTTTGGATCCGCCACTGTACAAATATTTTATCTATTTAAAGCGGTAGACCTAATAGTTAGGTAAAGTTTCGGTTTCGGCCGTGTGGTACTTTTTCGCGTAAGAATAATGTCACCCCATCTCTTCCCATAGATAGGTGTCGTGAAGGCGACTTAGGGATTTCAAACCGGATGACGGGCAACGTACTTTAAAAACGTACAGCGATCGCCAACCCGCCTGCCAAGCGTGCTGATTATGGCAACTACCCCCAAGATCTATAATATGTAGGTTCTACTGGGGAGACCCGTGCCGAGCAGTGAGACATCATACTGATATGTCGTAATCCGGAATCACGCGTTCGAATCCCACCTATGATACCGACGTGAACCCACTTCTAACATACTTGTCTGCTTTTACTCCCACTGCGCTATCTAAACAGTCAATCAATAGAGAGATTACCTATTACCGTGTAGTGGTTAATGATCATCAAGGATCAAGGAAAGAGGTCGAGAGCTCAAAATTGGAATAGAATGATTCTACATTTATGAGACTCACAAATTATAAAACTGCAATAGAAATCAAAATGTATTCATTGAGTTTTAATTGCAATCATTTTTAGGGTTCGGGCATGTCCATACACATACGGACGTATGTCACAGGCAGTTTACTCAAAAACTGCTTGATTAATATTAACGAAATTTAGAGTGTAGGTCTCTAGTAAGCCGCTACTTGGTTCGATAATGAAATAACAAAAATCAATATTTTTAGGGGGAGGGGGGGGCACTCAATACAAGTAACAAAAGCCGTCTTAGGTTTTTAAGAAACTTTTTTAATTATTTAAATAATTTCGGAAATGATCGCTCCAAGAAAAAAGACTTTCAACTAAAATTATTTTCACACATATGCAACTTTCAGAGCGAATATTTCTAAAAACATTCACTAAATTAAAAAAAGTTTCTTAAAAATTGTTTTTAAAGACCTGTCGAATCATGTTTGCTGAAAAAAAAACAGCATCCAGGAGCAATGGAGTGATATTTATAGATACATACATACCTATTATAGACAATACACCCAGACACAGAATAAACCATCGTGCTCATCACACAAACATTTATCTTGGGTGGGAATTAAACCTGGCTTACCAGTCAGGGTCACTAACCACTAGACCAACAGGCCAACCGATAAAAAAGCGACTCTAAATCTGTAAAGTCACGATACATAGAAAAACATACAACCACAGATACACAAATACACACGTTAAACTCATTACACTCTTCCATTTTAACCGGCTTAATATAAATATGGTTATATGTATTATTCATGATGTATGTTCGCGATTTTCGCTACGCAACTGCACTTATGTGAAAGTTTTACTGTATAAAACATTGTTCGACATCATAATAATTCTTTATTCGAGTAACTATGATTCGTTGCAATAAAAGATAATAATAATAAATAATAGAATCAAATTATTAAAATTAAGTTTAAATTACTAAATGAAAATATTAAAATTAAATTATAAAAGGCTAAAATTAAGTTAGCGAAATTTCCATCGACCTAAAAATAAGCTAAAGATAAGCTTTTTTTATTGTTTTATTTATTTGAAATCAATTCATTTTTCTAATAAAAGTTACACTAAAAAAGTAAAAGGTGTTAATTTACTTACCGAAAATCGCCGTAAGTATAACAAGTTTCATGTTCAGGTCTGCAATAAGCCACGGCGAGGTCCCCCAGCGTCCTCGCATCTCGCGCCCATCACTCGCCTTATATACCTTCAGAACTCAGTACATATGCTCCGGCTAAATGACCCCTAACCTAAGACCACTGATACCTGACTGCCGATAACTTTAAGCTACGACTTCTTTAAGATAACGACTCAAAATGAATGGATGCCATTTTGAATCTACAATGTTGTCAATGAGCTTATTAAGTAGGTACTAGTAAATTACCTACTAGTTAGTTACTTATTTTTAATAGTGCATGTAACCGTTCCATACAAGCATTTCCTGTCGTCTGATTAATTAAAAATATACTAAGTAGCAACTTTCGCTCTTCTAACGATTTTTTACAAAATTCTATACTTACCGAGTACTTACTAATTCATATTTTCAACCGACTTCAAAAAAGAGGAGGTTCTCAGGTCCAGGCGTCTTCGAGTAACCCGATTACTCGAAGACGCCTGGACCTGGATATGAAAATTTGTTTTTTTGATCGAAAGAGTTCGTTCTTCCAGAATGGTCCCATGTACACTACCTATATCAATTTTGGCTCCGATGATGGGATCTTGTAGCAATCAAAATTTAAAAACATACCCATAGTAATTAAGCATATACTTGTAATAATACATCCTTAAATTTTGTATTAATTTATGCTTTTAAAAGAAAAAGCACCATTTAGTGAAGTGAAACTGATGGTGATGACAACAGATGACTTACTAATTAATAAATATTTCAGGTTGGGATTCGATTACTTTAATATGGTTTGCCGCAATGCACCTGATACTTTGCCTCCATCACATCACACTGCTGCTGTTAGTTAAGAATCAATATAAAGGGAAATATTCTGAAGGTAAGGTAAATAAGAACTTTTTACAAAAAAATATGCCGACTTAAAAAATAAATACAAGGTAACGCGTAACGGTATGCTATTTTTAGGGTTCCGTAGCGAAAATGGCAAAACGAAACCCTTATAGTTTCGCCATGTCCGTCCGTCCGTCCGCAGCTTAGCTCAGAGACTGTTAGTGCTAGAAGGTTGTCATTTTGCATGGATACACATATTACTCACGCCGACAAAGTGAAAGAATATAATCTTGAAAAGTTTTTTTGAGGGTTGTGATTTTTTCTCACTTTTCTAAAGTGTAGGGGTTGTGGGGACTATTTTTAGATTTAGGGATTTGTTTGTAAAATATTAAGCTTGAAAGTACAAATTTTTAAGTGTCCCCCCCCCCCCCCCCTGCCAGCTAAATGGTTAATGTTGGGTAAGCATGACAAAAATTTACGGTAGTAGAATATCTACTGGGTGGCGCAAAAGTACTGGCACTAAAGAAAATACTTTTTTTTTTTTTTATATGACATTTTCTGTCATTCTGTTGTTGAAAATTGTGTAGTGAACAAATGTAAAATACACTGAAAATAAACATGGACCGTTTTACTCCCCAAGAACGTGGAATAATTGTGTCAATGTTCTTACGGAATAATTCATCAGTGATAAGAACACAACGTGAATTTCGTCGACGATTTCCCCACCGTCCGGCACCGATTGGTCGCACAATTCGACGCTTTGCCACACGCCTTGAAGCAACTGGCTCAACATTGGATAGACCTAAGTCTGGGAGACCAAGAACAGGCCGTTCAGCTGAAAATATCGATGCTGTGCGCGAAGATGTGGAAGAGTGTCCAGAAACATCAACGAGGCGACGTGCCACGCAATTGGGCATTTCCAGACGGACCCTGCAGCGTATTTTGGTGAAAGACTTAAAGATGTTCCCGTATAAAACTCAAATGACTCATCAGCTGCTGCCTGCTGACCACCGAGCTCGTCTAGATTACTGCCAGCGCGTCATAAACCTCAACCTTGAAGAGGATGATTTTCCTTCAAAATTGGTTATGAGTGACGAAGCGCATTTCCATCTCTCAGGGCATGTCAATAAGCAGAATACTCGGTTCTGGGGCACTGATAATCCGCGCATTATTCAAGAAACACCTCTACACCCACTAAAAGTTACTGTATGGTGTGGCATCTGTGTTGACAGAGTGATCGGACCCTATTTTTTCGAAGACGCTGGAGGCAATGCGATAACTGTCACTGGAGAACGCTACAGAACCATGTTACGTGAGTTTTTGATACCCAGTTTGGACGAATTGGGGCTGGAGCACATCTGGTTTCAACAAGACGGCGCTACGGCACACACAGCGCGCGACACTATGGACTTAGTGAGGGACGCTTTTCCAGGCCGAGTTATCTCTCGTTTTGGCGATTTGCCTTGGCCTGCAAGATCACCCGATCTGACCAGTCCAGACTTCTTTCTTTGGGGTTTTTTGAAATCTCGGGTGTATGTGAACAAGCCACAGACTCTCGCAGCTCTAAAAGAAAACATTCGTCAAGAAATAACGAACATATCGCAGGAAGTGTTACGGCAAGTTATGCAAAATGTCATAAATAGGGCTCAAATGTGTATCAACTCTGGAGGTCACCATTTAAAAGACATCATCTTTAAATCCTAATGGTACGAAATTTAATGGCACAAATATACATTTAAAAAAATCTAAATCTAGTTTTCTAATTTAGAAAAAATGTTATAGCTGAACCAAATAGGGTCTTTACTTTTGCGCCACCCAGTATTTAAAGTAATAATAATAATAAATTCTTTATTTTCTAAAAGCTTTAGGAAACTAAATATACAGGTTTTTGAGATCCTCCTAGTAAGCTTTATAAAAGCCTGTAGCAGGAGGTCCAGCTCTTCAAATAATTTTGTTACTTAGGGAATTTAAAGTATAATTAAAGGAAAAACTATCACACCTAAGTAGGCTTTACAAGTTTACGAGTAACAGCTGATCAAATTAGAAGTACTTAACAAAATTTTCGTACAAATTTTATTAAAAAATATTAATAACTAGCTATAGCGTTGTAAGTTTGAAACAAAAACAACAGAAAACCCACTTGTTAAGCCACATTATTCGGATGGGGGAGGAGGTTAGGGACTACGGAACCCTACAACGTGGCAAATTATTGAAGTCGGTAATATACCTATTTTTGCATATATATTTTTTTTATTCATCATCATCAGCCTATCGCAGTCCACTGCTGGACATAGGCCTCTCCAATTGCACGCCACTTTGTTCTATCTTCGGCTTCTCGCATCCAGCTCCTGCCAGCCGTTTTGCGTATATCATCACTCCACCTGGCCTGAGGGCGTCCTACACTACGTTTGCCAAGCCGCGGTCTCCACTCAAGAACTCGTTTACCCCAACGGTTGTCGGTTCTTCGGCTAATATGGCCAGCCCACTGCCACTTCAACTTGCTAATCCGGTGGGCTATGTCGATAACTTTGGTTCTCTGCCGGATCACCTCATTTCTGATTTTGTCCCTAAGAGAAACTCCGAGCATAGCCCTTTCCATAGCCCGCTGAGCGACTTTGAACTTGTGGACCAGCCGTACCGTCAGTGTCCACGTTTCGGCTCCATATGTCATGACGGGTAGGACGCACTGATTAAAGACTTTAGTCTTTAGACATTGTGGGATCGACGATGAGAAGACTTGACGTAGCTTACCAAACGCTGCCCAACCCAACCGAATTCTCCTGTTCACCTCGTCCTCGAAGTTGTTTCTACCTAACTGCAAAGACTGCCCGAGGTACACATATTTTTGAACAACTTCGAGAACGGCGCCGTGCACCGCTATCGGTTCCGGTAGTACATGTTCATTGAACATGACCTTGGTTTTATCCAAGTTCATCCGTAGGCCGATGCGTACAGAGGAGTCAGCCAGGTCATTCAGCATCCGTTGCAGGTCCTGCAGCGTTTCCGCCATTATGACAATGTCATCTGCAAATCGCAAGTGAGAAATGTATTCACCATTGATGTTGATGCCCCGCCCTTTCCAGTGCAGCGTCTTGAACATATCCTCCATTGCATTTGTGAACAGTTTCGGGGAAATAACGTCCCCTTGCCTCACTCCTCGATGCAATGGTATAGGTTTTGTTTGCTGATTCTGTACTTGGACGGACATGGTGGCGGCTTCGTAGAGACATCTCATCACTTGGATATATCGCCAATCTACTTGGCATCGCTGCAGAGACTCCAGAACGGACCAGATTTCAATCGAGTCAAAGGCCTTCTCATAGTCCACGAATGCTAGACACAGGGGCTGATTATACTCCTGGGTCTTTTGTATAATCTGCCGCACTGTGTGGATGTGGTCTATGGTGCCATATCCGCTCCGAAATCCAGCCTGTTCCGGTGGTTGGAATTCGTCAAGTCTTCGCGCAAGACGGTTCGTGATGACTCTTGAAAACAGCTTATAGACGTGGCTTAGAAGAGAAATAGGTCGGTAGTTCTTCAGCCGGGTCTTATCTCCTTTTTTGAAGAACAAGACGACTACACTTCTACTCCACGCCTCCGGAGTTCTCCCTTCAAACAGGACAGCATTAAAAAGCTTTTTTTTTTTATTATATTTCTAAAATAAGGTCTTAGATATAAATTTTACTGTTTAACGTCATCTCTTGACGATTGAAGATGACATTATTTGCCAAACTACTTGGCAATATGTGATTAGGTATAAATGAGACAAAAGATGTAGTATAGTCTGGTTATAATTATCTAAAGGTGCATCTTATATACTAACGACTTCGTGTTGATAACAGATAGTAGAAACATTTAATAGATACTGAACGTGCGATAAGGAACATAAGATTGTGATGTAGATTGTAGATACAGCACAAAGATATTGTACTGTAACAGTACACCCCCCTTTAAAAAAAAAAAAAAATATGGTAATAGTGTTTACAATATAAATTTGACCTAGACCTTACTAGTTATTTGCTGATGTATATAAATAATAATGCTATTGTACGCGGTGGAATTTGATGACGCCTGTTGTGGTGTGATTTGCTGACGTCTGTAATTTTGACTTAGCTGTTGCACGAGTGTTTATTATTTTTTTCCGTTAAACTCTTCATTCTTCTGTCCAGTGTTTTCATTATGCCGTAAATTAGGATCACGCCGATTGTTAAAATAATCTGTCCCATTGCAACATTTCTTGTCCACCGTAAGTCCTCCTGGATCAGGTTACGGAGTTGGTCCGCTTCGTTTTGATTGAGGCAATTGTCCGTATTGTATGTTATCTGGTCCTTAGAACTTTGATTTCCCATTTTAGATGTCTTGTTGTTACGAGTAGTTGTGAATTAATGGTATATGTTAAGATCTATGTTAATATATATACGAATAGCTTGCTTATATCAGCGATTTTTTATAGACGTACTACTGGCTTTACTTTACGTCCCGATCGTGTAGTGTACGTGTGTGAATGCCTGTCGCAATCCTTTGAATCTGGCACGTAGTTTGATTCGTCATTGATCATGAAAGCTGGTTTCAATCTATCAATTGATATCACTGTCTCTTTATCCCTAATTCTAATGCAAAATGTTTTATCTGTTTTACTAATTACTGGGTAGGGTCCTTCATACGGCGGTGTCAGGGCTTTCTTAATTCTATCACACCGAACAAATACGTGTGAGCATTCTTTGAGTTCGGGATGCACAAATATAGCTTGATTGTGTTTTTTTCTTTTCGGAATTGATGTCATTTGTGTGATGTCCTTTTGAATTTGTTTTACAAACTCTTCGTACGTTGATAACTGTGCTGCTGATGACTCAAAAAATCCTCCAGGGAGTCGTATTGGCGTTCCATATGTCATCTCTGCTGAACTATAACCTGTGTCTTCTCGCAAGCTACTCCGCAACCCGAGTAAAACTGTTGGAATTTCTTTTAACCAATTTTCGTTGGATTCTCTTGTCATTAACGCCGCCTTTAAAGTTCTATGAAATCTCTCTATCATTCCATTGGATTGTGGATGATAAGGTGTTGTCCTAATTTTATGTATTCCCAAAAATTGTGAGAGTGACTCAAATATTCTTGATTCAAACTGTCGGCCTTGATCCGTAGTAATGCGCAATGGACATCCAAAACGAGTAATCCATCCTTCGAAAAGTGTCTTGGCTACTGTTTCTGCAGTTATATCTTCTACCGGAAATATTTCGGGCCATGACGTACAACGATCTATGATTGTGATTAAATATCTCTTCCCTTGTGAAATCGGAAGTGGTCCGACGATGTCAATATGTAAATGTTCAAAACGTTGCGCTGTCATAAATGTACCAGGAGGTGATATCGTATGTCGTTGTATTTTTGATTTTTGGCAGGCTATACATGATCTACACCAATTATTGATATCTTTGTTCATATACGGCCATAAATACCTTTGGGTTATCATTTTTCTCGTAGTTCTTTTTCCTGGATGGCTCATACCATGAATGGTATCGAAAATTTGTTTGCGAAAATGCTTTGGTAAGTAGGGGCGGCTTTTTCCAGTAGAGGTGTCGCAGGTGATGTTTATTGTGGAACCCGGAAGCGTAATGTTTTTGAATTTTAATCTTTTATTGTCATGTAATTTACTTAGTTCATTATCTGTTGATTGACATTTTTCCAATTCAGCGTAATCGATAGGTGATGGCACGTATATTTCCTCTATTCGAGATAAGGCATCGGCGGTAATATTGTCACGTCCGCTTATGTGTTGAATGTTGGTACTGTATTGTGAAATGAAATCTAACTGCCGGACCCGTCGCGGTGTATCGTTTGATGATGGTTTTTGGGAGAATGCGTATGTCAAAGGTCGGTGATCCGTAAATATTGTAAATTCTCTTCCCTCGATTAATCTGTGAAAATGTTTGACGGCCATGTATATTCCTAACAGCTCTCTGTCAAACGTAGAATATTTTTGTTGAGTTTCGCTCAATTTTTGTGAAAAAAATCCTAATGGTTCCCAATTGCGTCCGGATTTTTGTTGTAAAACTCCACCAACGCAAGTAGCACTAGCGTCGGTCATGAGCGCTAGTGATGCGTTGCGGGAAGGATGCGCTGTTAACACTGCGTTTTTCATGCTTTCCTTGCATTTTTCGTAAGCTTTGTCTGCTTCCGTTGTCCAAGGAACAGGTGAATTATCGTTCTTTTTTGAACCATGTAGATATTCGTTTAAAATTCTTTGATTTTCCGCTGCGCATGGAATATTACTTCTGTAGAAATTGACCATGCCCAAAAATCTTCTTAATTCTTGAATTGTTTTCGGTTTGGGAAATTCCATGATTGCTTTGTAATTTTCTTCGGTAGGGAGTATTCCTTGGCTCGTTATATGATAACCTAAGAAATCTATTTCCCTTCTGAGAAATTCGCATTTTTCGAGATTAATGGTTATTCCATTCTCGTGTAAACGTTTGAAAACCGTTTCTAAATGCTGATAATGCAAATCTTCGTTGTCCGATGCAATGAGACAGTCGTCTACAAATATAAATACGTAGTTTAAATCTCTAAATAAGGAATCCATGAATCGTTGAAATGTTTGTGCCGCATTGCGTAATCCGAAAGGCATTCTTAAGTACTCAAAAAGTCCAAAAGGTGTGATGATGGCTGTTTTTTCTATATCTTTAACAGGAATACAATGGTATGCTTTACGTATATCTATCTTGCTTAGTATCTTCTTATTTTCTAATATGTATGTAAAGTCAGTTAATCTTGGTAGTGGGTATTTGTCCGGTACTGTCGTGCTATTGAGCATTCGATAGTCTCCGCATGGTCTCCATTCGCCATTTTTCTTTTTTACCATATGTAATGGGCTTGCCCATGGGCTATCTGACGGTCGGCAAATTCCGAGTTCTATCATATTTTGAAATTCCTTTTTGGCTATGTCGTATTTTTCTGGAGGTAATGGTCTTGCCCGAGCTGCGACGGGTGGTCCTGTAGTGATAATGTGATGTTCAATCTTATGTTTGGGCGCATTGCGGAGAGAGGACCCTTTCGTGATGTCTTCGTATTTGTTTAAAAGTTGCGTAATACGTGGATTCGTTCCCACTGCGATATTACGAATTGTTTGTTGTGTCGCTTTTTCCGAAGTTACATGCGTTGTCAGCTCTGTAACTTTGTCGATAAGTTTGCGACCTGCTATGTCGACTAATAGTTTATAGTGCTCTAGAAAATCTGCTCCAATTATTGGTTGTGTAACATCGGCGATTACAAAATTCCATTTATAACATCGTTGTAGTCCTAAATTCAAGGTAAGCGTCTTCTCGCCGTAAGTCCTAATTTTAGTCCCATTTGCAGCGTATAGTGTGTATTGTTCATTTTGTAAAACTGAATGTCTCTGTTGCTTGCTAATGACTGAAATATTTGCGCCCGTGTCAATCAAAAACTTCATACCACTTTTTCGGTCGGTAATGGTGAGGCGATTGGATGGGTGGATTGCACAGAGTTTCGCCGTTGTCTGTGCTCTTATTCGTTTCCCTGGTTCCGTACGTAAGTCATTGGTTTCCAACTGCATGGTTTAATGCAGTTCTTTGCATATTTTCCGAATCTTTCGTGGTAGTAACAAAATCGATTTGCTCCTCTATAGTTTGTTCTCGGCCTCATAATCGGGAATTGTTGACGTTTCTTGAAATGATTGTGCGTGTTGGGTCGATAGCCATATTGACCTTGTTGAATTGCGTCAATATCTATCTGTAATTTTGCTAGCTGGGCTAAAATGCATGCTGTATTGTTGTCGTTTGAAGTGTCGTTGCTAACAGCTGATATTTCGGTTACTTTTGAATTCATTATTATTTTGTCTGCAATTTGGCTCAGTTTGTCAATTTCCATGTCTTCCGTAACTGCTAGAACCGTAGTAACTGATGTTGGTAAAAGCCTGAACCATAGTAGTTTAATTGTTTCGTCACTGATTTTTCCTCTCCCGAGGACTCGCATTTGACGTAATAACTGCGAAGGTTTTTGATCACCGAGTTCTGTCTCTGATATTAATTTTTGAAACTGTCGCTGTTCTGTTTCTTCGTAACAATCAATTAAACGTTCCTTGATGTTTTTGTATTTATCTGTAGTCGGTGGTGAAGTGATTAGGTCACTAACCTGTAGTATTTCTTCCTTGGATAACTTTGCTATTACTGTACAGTATTTGTATTCGTCTCCTTGCTTCTGTGGTGCTAATATGGCTTCTAGTTGCGTGAACCATAATCTTGGTTGGTCTTTCCAAAATTCCGGAATGCGGGATAAAACCGAGGTGCCAGCAGCTACTTCAAGTGTTCCTTGCTGATTTATGTTCGCCTTGCACGGTGATTGTGCCATGTTTCTTGCTGCGTATTCGTTCGTCGGGGTCACCAATTTGCCAAACTACTTGGCAATATGTGATTAGGTATAAATGAGACAAAAGATGTAGTATAGTCTGGTTATAATTATCTAAAGGTGCATCTTATATACTAACGACTTCGTGTTGATAACAGATAGTAGAAACATTTAATAGATACTGAACGTGCGATAAGGAACATAAGATTGTGATGTAGATTGTAGATACAGCACAAAGATATTGTACTGTAACATATGTATTATCTATATATTATATTATTATTATTATAAAATTGAAGCCATAACCGAAATCGGTTACATATCAACCCATATGATGGCCCACTGCTGGGCACGGGTCTCCCCAGTAGAACCTACTAGTATGTAAATCCTGGGGGTAATTGCCATAATCGCCACGCTTGGCGAGCGGGTTGGCGATCGCAGTAAGACTTTAAGTACGCAGAGGACGCTGCTGCCCGTCCTCCGGAGTGAAATCCCTTAGTCGCCTTGACGACACCCATTTCGGTTACGGCTTCAATTTTCTAATATTATTATTATGCATTTAGATAAAACCTGTTATTTTGATATAACAAACAGACACTGCAATTTTATTTATTTGTATATCATGGGTATACCCAGCGGGTGGATTTGGGAGTTGAAAATCCCTCGAATACAAGTACGCATAATCATTTGGCTGGAATTTAGTCAACTGTACTGTGTACACGTACCTGCTTATGAAGGGGTCATTTTATAATTGACTAGTGGACGCCCCGCGGTTTCACCCGCGTAGTTCCCGTTCCCGCGGGAATACAGGTATAAAAAGTCGTAAGTAGCCTATGTCACCTGAGGATAGTGTAGCTTGCCAACAGTAAAAGAGTTTTTGAAATCGGTCCTTATCCGCAGCGAAGCCCCCATCGCGCGACCCGTCCGCTCTACAGCGAATGGTTTCCGCAGAGTTTAGCAATATGAGTTAGCAGATTGGAATGGACTCCGCGATTTTTTCGCGTCCCACCCTTAGAGGCAGCTATGCTTCTCCACGGAGGATCCCGACGCTTGCGCGGACTACATCACGGATACGGTGCTTCAGGGTATGGAACTATTAATTCCCCATGCCCGAATTACCGTTGGCGGTCGTAGTCGCCCCTGGTTTAACCAGGCTAGTCGAGTGACCGCGCGCCACTCAGCCTGGAACGATGCCAGGAAACGTAAGGATCTGAACCTGAATGTCGAGAAACGTAAGCCATCACCGCCTCCAGAACCAACAAGAAGGTTATTGACGCGCAGAAGGATACGACCGCATTCCACGACCCCTCGCTCCGGACCATGGACAGAACCACGGCCGGCAGCGAGAGGTCACTTCCGACCACTGCGGTGAGAACTCGACGTTGCTCCCAAGCTAGACAATGCTGGAGGGTGTCGCAGTGGTGTCAGGCGGGACTCGGTTCCCTCCTAGCAACCGTGTGCAGGTACTTCCCGAAGCACCCGTGCCCACAAAGGACCTGCACTAGCCGGAAGGAAAGGATCCCGTGCTGCCGCCCTGCCCACTCCTCCAGGACCGGCTGAAGCGCCTACACGGTTCGAACACCTGCCCGTGGAGCCTCCAGCCGGCCCTGCCACCGGGCCATGATCGGTGTGCCTCACCGCGCCAAGCGCGTAGCTCCTCGGGCAGAGGCAACGAACCCCCTGCCCGAACGGCCACCGCCCGCCGATACACTTCGGCGAGCACTTCCGCCTCCAAATCCCACGGGGGTGTGCCGGCCAATGCGCACGCCGCCTCTGCAGACACCGTGCGGTATCCGCGTATGGCCCTGACCACAGGCATCAGCCTCCCCAGTGCGGTCGCCGTAGCCTCGAGCTTGGGCGCCAAAATGCGGAAGTGCTCGTCGAAGAGCCACCGCCCGTCCACCACTAGGCCCAGATACTTCATCTGGGCCCGGACCTGTACGAGGACCGAGCCGACGGCAATCGAGGCGCCTGCAGGTGGACCACGACGGGGCCCATGAAATAATAGGGCCTCCGTCTTGGAAAAGGCCACCCTAAGCCCCAGCGCCTCGATGCGCCCGACCATTCGGGAAATCCCTAGGTTGGCCAGGCGCGCCGCCTCCTCAAAATTCCCACCCCGGGCCGTGATGAGGGTGTCATCCGCATAGCAGATGACCCCTATCCCAGGGGGGAAACCACACCGCAGTGCCCAGTCGTAACCAATGTTCCATAAGAGGGGCCCCAAGACAGAGCCCTGTGGAACACCGCACGAGATGTCCCTGCGGATTACCTCACCCTCTCGGTTCTCGTACAGAATCCTTCGGCCTTCGAGGTAGTCTGCCACTAGCTGCCTCAGCTACACGGGCACTCCATGATACCGGAGCGCCTCTCTGATGCAGCTGAATGGCAGAGACCCGAAGGCGTTGGCGATATCGAGCAATATCGCCAACATCACTCCTCCACCGGCGACCACCTCCGCTTCGGTGACAGGCGGCACAGTTGTGTCGGCCTTCCGGTCGTCGGTCTCATCTTCGGAGACCATCGCCGGGGGCGCGTGCTCTGCCTGCAGCGGGAATAGGCCCTTGACCACTTCCGCAAGGAAGCTCGGCTGGAGAGTCTCGGTAAGGGGGGGCCCCGCTAAGCGGAGCTTGTTCAGCGCCGCTCGATATGGGCGACCCCAGGGGTCACGGTCAAGACCCTCCAGCATCTCCTCTCTCGCCCTCTCCTTGGCACGACAGATAGCCAGCTTAAAGGCGTCCCTCGCTTGGCGATACGCCTCATAAAGCTGGCTCTCCTCCTGGACATTGCGGTGACGAGTCCGGTTGCGGGTATAGGACCTCCGTGCACTGATGCAAGCGGCGCGGAGGGAGGCAAGCTCCTGGTACTACCAATACACCCTCTTCATCGGGGTGAAGTCAGCCATGACGTCCACCTCATCGGTCGGAGGCGGAGACGACCACGATGCAACGATGGCCGCCTCTTCCAGCAGGTCCCTGTCCAACGCGCCCACAGCCCACCGCGGAAACCGAGGCGTTCTGCGCGCCGTGTGACCCCTACCTGGATTCTGGATCCTGGAAGACCGGTAGGGCTCCAATCGGATGTAACGGTGATCCGAGAGCGTCTCAACCTCATCCAGGATGACCCAGTTCCTTACTCGCGCTTAGACGACAGGGGAAGCGAACGAAAGGTCCACTATCGACCCCCCCTGCCACCGAACGCATGTGTCGGTGGCGCCTCTGTTACAGGAGACAGAGACCCACCGACGCCGCCCACTCCTCAACCGCCGAACCGCGGACGTCCGTGCTGGGTGACCCCCACGTCGTAGATATGGCGTTGAAGTCCCCCAGCACTAGCACGTGGCGAGGTGCCAAGCGCCGTATCGAGGTCTCCAGGTTGGAAAGGAAGACCTCGAAATCGGCAAAACTCCGGTTTGGGTAGAAGTACACTCCGTAGAGTGTGAGTGTGACTCCCCCCCGGTCGGCAGCAAGCAACATATCCCGAGCCCTTGTCTCTGATCTACAAAGGCAGGGAATGAAGCGCAGCGGAGATGACGATTGCCACGGAGCCGTCCCGGTCACCGGGGAGGAACAAAGTAGGGCTCCGCGGCTACGGCGACACCTATCGACCACTCCGCCATGGCCTGCAGGAGAAGGTCCTGGGCAGCGGCGGAGTGGTTGAGGTTCGTCTGGAGGATGATGGAGGAGTTACCGCTGTCCATTTAGGAGTGTGGCACTACATCCATCACCTCCACCTCAGTCGGCGGCTGACCTCCGGGGGCAGCCTGGGTCGATTGGCTGCTGCCCGGGAGTAGCTTGGAAGCCTTGGGGGGCTTACATCCCTGCTGCCCCGTCATATGATTGGCGGGCAAATTTCCCGCCGCACACATGGGGCAGTGGGGGGCGGCAGAGCATTCCACCGCCCTATGTCCCGGTTGACCGCGGCGATAGCACATTGTGCTGCAAAACCGCTGGTGCACCTGGGCCGCAAGTGCCCCGTGGCCATACACTTGAAGCACCTCGCAGGCCTCTCCTCCAGGACGGTGATTCTTGCGGAAGAAAGGCCAACGAGGAGCCGGCCCGCATCGGCCAAGACTTTGGCCGAAGCGACGGGGCAACGCACCCAAGCAGCACCCACTCCACCGGGATAGCGGTTACTAACATTCTTGTTATCCAAGGTGATGGAAAGAGTTCTCAACATCAGACTCTTGCGGATCTTGACTTTGCTGGCGGTCGCTTATCAGCTGGTGCTCCAGCTGATAAGCGACCGCCAGCAACGTCCACTTTGGGAGTCATTTGGCGAGCAAAAAAGTGGGTGTGCTCAACAGAATGAGGACACCCACTTTTTTGCGTTGTTTGAATTGTGCTTTAGAAAGCGCAAGTCCGACCGCACTTGGAGTAAACCTCTCATCTCTAGGTGGGTGCCCACAACTACTTGCTCGATCCATTTGACTCCCTTCATAGGCGAGCTGTTCGGATCGTTGATGACCCCCAATCTCACGGACAGATTGGAGTTGTTACAGCTAAGGCGTGACTTTGGTGCATTTTGAGTACTCTACCATCTGTTCAACGGGAAGTACTCCAAACATTTCTACCATGGTACCATTCGACGAATACGAAAAATTCGGCACTCGGCACTTACACAAAGCAACCATCGGGGATACGGGGGTGCCCCCTCCCCCTATATCCACCCATGAGTATAGATAAGATTACAAAATTACCCTATGATATGAAATTTTTAGATAAGTCAGGATTAAGATGGATTACCTGTCGAAATAGATATCATTATCACGTACTCCGTAACTAAAGATATCTTTGATGCACTAACGAGACATTTACTTTATCGTTCACATTGTAATAGGTAAGTAACAATGTTTCATCAGTAACGCTCTAATGGAGAGGTCAGTCCACCCAGGATGAATAACACTGGCTAAGTGCGAGTAATTCGGGCGATTTTTTTTTACTATTGAATAGATCAACGTCGGCCAATGATATTTTATACCTTTTTTTGTAATATAATATCATTGTTTTGAAAATTTTGACACTGGACCGGAGTGTTTAGGAAATGTCCCCCCCCTCAGAAATTTCTGGACCCGTGCCTGCCACCACCACCGCGAATTCCGGAGTAAATTGTTGTTTTTACCCTGTAACTAAGATAACAAAAAATTTAAATAAGAATACCCTATTTAATATTTATTACGTACATAAATAAATGGCACAATCTAAATTAATGAATAACAACCTTTATTTAATGACGTTAACAAAATTTTGATTAAATAATATTTTACTCATATCTATTAATTGTTAAATAGGTATAAGAGTAAAATATTGTCTGTAATCTGACTGCCTCTGTGGCGCAGTGGCGGTGTATTCGGATACACCGCCACTGCGCCACAGAGGCAGTCAGCTACGCAAGAGCACTCAGCTACGCAAGAGGTCGTGGGTTCGATCCCCACCCAGGATAAAATCTTGTGTGATGAGCACGATGGTTTATTCTGTGTCTGTGTGTTATTTATCTATAATATGTATGTATTTAGAAAAAAATATTTAAGTATGTCTATCAGTCTAGTTGCCATAGTACAAGCTCTGCTTCGTTAGCGTTGTGTGAGTGGTCTCAAGATATTATTATTATTAAAAAAACGTTATTGAAATTTTCGGACATTTACATAATCGAATGAAATCTGGACACCTCATGGCTCAAATGGCGTATAAGACAAAACACTACTTTTCAGGAGCGCCCAAAAAAGAACAAAAACAATACAATTCCTTTTTATGAACTGAAACTGTCAAGAACTAATATATTGGCCCTACTATAATATCAACTCTGACGTTTTTTCATGTCATTCGCGTCATGTGAACACAATAACCAATTTGTGTCGGAGTCACCGGAGCGCAATTCGCGTCATATCTCGCATGAGATGAGGCTCCTTATCCGACCGCTCCGGGTCCGAGAAAGCTTAGACAAGCTTAAACGACGAAGACTTAAACGCAGAATATCCCGGAATCAACTGTGTTCATCAACAGCTAAATGAAATCGAGATTTTTTTTTTTTTGTAAAAAAAGATAACTAGCAATGTGGGGTTGAGTCCCACATTACTAGGAATCTTGTTAACCGAGGGGTTAACAAGATTCCTAGTAATGTGGGAAAAGCAAAAAATAATATACCTAGAATAACAAAAACAAATTAAACATTTTGAAGTTGGTGCCATGAAATAGTAGTCTTTATGTTTTATTCGGCACCAACTTCAAAATGTTTAATTTGTTTTTGTTATTCTAGGTATATTATTTTTTGCTTTTTAGTTGCCTTGTATTTATTTTTGAAGTCGGTAATATTTTTTGTTAAAAAGTTTTTATTTCTCACTTTTTAGTGGGTTGGTTTATAATTCACTTAAGTTACAATAGGCTTATGTCATCTGCTCAAATCCTTTTACGAAATATTGCTTGCCCCGATGCAGGGCCGTTAATTGTTGAGGAGTTCACTATCAGCTTTATTACATTGTATAATAGTAGTATATCGAGATTAAAGTGCTACTCAATACCATATTAAAGTACTTAATTGAATCGCAAACTGTGAAATATTGAATAGGTCTGCTCGTAATTTTTGGTCTTCATCATCAGTTCCACTTCACCAATTGGTGTTTTTTAAGAGTAAATGCACGAATCACTATGAAATATATCTAAATCACTGTAGGTTTGCTTTTAATATTTTAAGAGTTCCCTCGATTTCTCCAGGATCCCATCATCAGATCGTGATCTGATGGCAATGGGACCAACTTGGAAGTATACCCTTTCAAACACAAAAACAATTTTTCAAATCGGTCCAGCCGTCTTTGCGTAATCGGTGAACAAACATACAAAAAAAAAAAAAAAAAAAAAAAAAAAAAAAAAAAAAAAAAAAAAAAAAAAAAAAAAAAAACATACAGACGAATTGAGAACCTCCTCCTTTTTGAAGTCGGTTGAAAATAATAGCCGCGTGCCTAATTCAAAGTAATTAAAAAGTTGAAAAAAAAAGAAAAGTTTTTATGTAACAGTATTTATGGCCGGGCTTAACTAGTCCGCGCAAGCCAATAATATCTACTGCGCGAATGGAAATCATTCATCCAATCTAGGGGGAATGGATAAAATAAGAAACGAATATACCTATCTGCGGCACTTTTAAAGTTGCCCAATTACGATGACCAGTGTCACATGATGAGAGTGATGAACATGGAAGAGATAAGAAGAGCAAAAATGACACAAACAGATATGAAGAGACAACCCACAAGCCTAAGGTGTGGTGCAGAAATACTACAAGGGCAGACCCCAAATAATAATAATAATATCTTGGGACAACTCACACAACGCTATCTGATCCCAAACTAAGCAGAGCTTGTACTATGGAAACCAGACAACTTATAAACATACTTATATATTTCTAAATACATACATATTATAGATAAATAACACATCACGCAAAGTTTTATCCTGGGTACACTCCCACCGCGCCACAGTAGTAGTCAAATAAATTGGGAAAACCACCAGAAAGCAGAATAAGATTGAAATATTAAAAAAAAACAATGTGTGGCGCTAGGGGACTGCCGCATAGCATTTTTTATCAACCTATGCAATTATATTTTTTTTATTTATGCAGTTTTTTTTTTTCTTTTCATTTCCTAAAATCTGCCGCTCTAGGCTTGAGCCTACATAGCATGATGGTGAATCCGCCCCTGGGGCAGTGCACACATGCGCTGGACCGACCAACAGGGAGAGATGGTGACCGTACTGAAAGCTAGGTCGAAGTAACGACGACGATAGATATCCTACGGGTGGCGCTAGGACAAAATAAAACTCCGGTAACAATTTATTATAAAGGGTCTATATTAACTCCTGCTCATTTCCCTCACTCTCCTCCGATATCACGAACTTGAAGAGCAAGATCTACAAACTATTTTTTTTTTTACGATCTACAAGGTAGGTATGTACATCATAAAAACGAGGCGGCACTTGCATTCTGGTTATATCGAGTATTATGTTCATTGAATTGAATGAAAACAATCGCCACAACAATCGGGCCTATTTTGTTTTGAGAAAAAGACAACATGAAGTTAGGCCGCAGTTCCAAGTGTAAAGCT
Organism: Herminia tarsipennalis; assembly: GCA_945859575.2. Classification (NCBI taxonomy): domain Eukaryota; kingdom Metazoa; phylum Arthropoda; class Insecta; order Lepidoptera; family Erebidae; genus Herminia; species Herminia tarsipennalis. The sequence goes on from OX243830.2 coordinate 415,397, forward strand.
CATGTGAAAAAGCTGCCAAGAAACTCATAAACTTACGATTTTTAAAGAGTGGCCACTCTTTAAAAATAATAATTTAGTGGCGATAACTGCCTATGACCACGGGTTATACATTTATCTTACTTTTAGACATAATATCTTATTTTTTTGATCGTTTCACCTTTTTTTTTTCAAAAGTAGATAAGTAATGACGTTTCGAGTTGATTATGCGTGAAACTAATATCTTATTTGTTTTTTAGTAAAAAATAATTCCAAACTAATATAATAAATGTGAAGTACCTAACTCTGTCTGTCTCTTACGTTTTCACTAAAGATGTTCAGACTAGTCGGTCGGTAAACACTAAACACTAGAGATAGGCCGAACATGACTTTCGCCAACTTATCCTGACAAAAGTCATGGTCGGCCTATCTCTAGTGTTCACGCTTAAACGGCTGAACTAATTTAGAGGAAACTTGGTATGAAGATAGTTTGAGTCCAAGTTTTATCGCGAGAACCGACATACAAGCGGCCAAAATGCTAGTAAATTGTACTCTTACACGGTCAAAACCAGGTGCAAAAACCAGTATCTATGTTTATAAAGTAATAATCATTGCATCGTAACTAAACTTTACGTAACATGCATAGTTTACATTTTGGTGGCAAATTAACAACAAAATGTAGATAGGCATTGTTATCTTTTATTTTCAAACTTAAACTCATAACAACAAATATGTTTTGATATGATTCTCGTTATAACAGACATTACCTAATAAACTAGGTACCTATATATTTTATAATAATTCTAAATTTTCCTCAGGGCTTCGCACGTGTATAGTTTTTTTTAACAAGACAATGTTCGCCCACATACAGCTCAGATAGTGTTGGCCTATTTCCATAAAGTCGGTACCACTCACATTGAGTGCCAGCACGCAGCCCCGATTTAAGCCCCATTGAGTATGCATGGGAATCCGCCGCAAATCACGCTAAGTGAAATGAAAAAAGCTCTCATAGAGAAATGGGAGAATATTCCGCAGCATCGCCTCAAAAACCTAGCAGAAAGTAGGCTAAAGTAGGGCTTGCAACTATCCGTAGTTCCTAAGTAAAATATTGACCTGATACATCTTTTTTGAGCCTTGAACGCCATACATGTATTTGATGAGCCCCAACTTAACTAGTTGAACTTTGTGGTATCTACATTAACTATACTTTATTTGTTTAGGTTTATTTTGAGTACTTTAAACTATATAATATTTGGGTGGTTCTATTTAAGAAGGACGAAAACCATGTTAATTCCGGCACAGACTTTACCTACTTTGCATTTTAGACAAAAGAAGTAGTTTGAACTGAACCATAGCTTAGATTGCTTCTATAGGTATATTGATCTGAAACGGGCCAGTCAAAAAAACAAACTATGTGATAATTATTGCCCTTAATAATTTGAAATAGATTAGAACGTAAAACAATCATCTTTTTTTTTTGTTCGATTCCCACACGGGACACCACTTTGTGTGATCCACAAATTGTTGTTCCGAGTCTGGGTGTACTTTGTGTCCGTGACTTATATGTTTGTAAAGTCCCCCGCGACACATGGCTTGTACCCTAGTGCGGGAGTCGTCTTATAAAAAATAAATCATCTGATTCCTTTTTTCTCTTTTCTCTTGGAGTTCTCTTCCTTTTTCCAGTTTTTGTAGCCTTTCGTACTCTTTTTTGTAGATGATTTTTTTATTTGGCTTGCTTTTAATTTGAAGCCTATTTTCTTTCATTGTACATATCATCGTTTGACTTAACAAGATCTGATGATTTTTTTACTATGGTTCCTTTTACGAATGTTCATCGTCGAATCATCAAAAGTATAAATAGGTTTCTTAGAAGCCTCATCTATGTTTGGGCTGCCAGTAACAGTGTCATTTGGAAAGAAAATACTGGGCTCTATATCTAAGTCCTGTACGTCAGATCCTTCTGGAACTTCAAGATTGAGCAAGGTATTAATTGACGAGCAAGTCACATCAAATCGGTCATCGATTTCTGATCTTTTGAAATGCGCCAAATCGAAGTTACAATCAGTTGGGAGTTGATTTTCGACTATATTTGATATATCATCTCCGCAGGACACGATATTGGCAGCAGTTCTCTTGCAAACAGCTCCAATACCATCTGGCGCGCCTTTTTCCACGCCCAGTTAATGATTTGGGGGCATAGTTCTGTATTTTTTCAAGCTAAAACATAAGTAAATTTATATATATAACTGGCCCGTCACTTGCACAGGCAATGCAAATTTTCAACGTTTGTAATTTATCCAGAATTGCATAAACAATATGTGATAGATTAGTCCATACAGTGCAATATGATGTAAAAGCAAAGAGACAAAATACAATACAGTATTTTTAATTAAATTTCACACTAGTAACAAAATTACACAAATACGTTAAAAGATCATTTATTATGGATTTCTATTTCAGTGCAAAAAAACTATTTTTATTTCTAAAACTGGGTTAATATTAAGCATCAAAGCTTTTGTTTTGTACAAGAGACATGCCAGGAGACTGAGAAATTGGGTTCTAAAATTATAAATTTTGGTATAATATGTTTTAGAATCGAGCTTATTATCAGTGCCATAATAAAAGAAGTTGGGTGTTCAGGCTTGGTTGCGATATAATGTGATAAAATAAAAAATATATACGAAAACACGAAGAGCTGTTTAAAAAATTCCATCAAGAATAGAACCACCCGTATAGATTTAAACGCAGAATGTCCCACAGAATAAAAAAAACAAAAATGAAATCTTTAAAAGTAAGTATTTATAAAAGCGAGAGTATGAACTTAGTAACTAGTTACTTAATAGTAACAATCCAATTTATAAACACTTAGGTATATAAGCAAACTATGGGGCAAACTAAGAGGAAAAAGAAACACCTCAACAGAAGTTGGCTATTCGAGCTTCTTTGCTCATTCCCGCAGCCTCACTCGACTATTTTTAATAATAATAATAATAATAAAATAAAATGATTTATTTCCTTAGGAAGCGAAATACTACACTTGTGAAAAGTCCATTCTACATTTACTTGTAATGCCTGTTCGCAAACAATAGGTAAAGCCCGAGAAAAGAACAGGCAATAAAAACTCGTGGCCACTATTTTCAAATTGCCAATGTTTTTCTGTTTATAAACTGTATATGCAGGTAAGGTGCTGCCACCATTAGGTATATTAAACACCATAATATAGGACTGATGCAAAAAAAGAGGTCAATAATATTAAAAGAGTACACGAGATCGGATACATCAGCCTCAATGAGCACAACAGTAGGAGCATCCACTTACGATGTAAAAACTTTATGTGCATAAATATTGACCAATTTACTGCTACTTAATGATTAAGTATACATGTTTTTTTAAAGAAAGAAAAGAATGGCCGTAATTTATCACGCAGAATCTTTACTTACAAAAGTAAATCGTTTTCTTAACTAGTACCTAAGTAACATTATCAAACTGTGACAACAATATTTACCTAGTAAAATGCAATAAACTATATAGTCCGGTCAATTTAGACATTCGAAGTTACATAAAGTCCCAACAAGCTGAATTTCTGTGAAGTTGTTCAAAACATAATTATAAACAATGTCTAGAAGTTCCCTATCATTCCCCTGTATGGAAAAAAATTAATTCAAGGTCAAAGGTCAAAAAAATGAGATTTTCGCGATTTTCAGCAAAACGGTAAGTTTTATCATAAAAGTACCTCAGACAAAAATTGTAGATCATAAAATTATCTATAAAAAATGTATCAATACTTTTTTTCTTACGAGCCACCGTTCCTGAGATATAACGATTCAAAAAGTTATAAAAGTTGTTATCGTCATAATATTCACACGTTTCCACGCCACCTATGAGGTAGTGTAATCTGAAGATTCTAAAATCTGAGGATTTTCTTCTTTCACTCTCTTCATTTAATTTCTCGCCACAAAATAAGCATAGTTCTTTGAAACAAAAAGCTGATTCACTGATACGTGATCTAGTACGAGGAGGACTTGCTGTGGATGTACTGGCTTCTTGTTCGTCACGTTGTCATTTATTAGCTGCAGCAATAGAAGACTTTCGAGTATAATTTTTACGGCAATTTTCATGTATTGTCACAGATTTCTGATTTTTGAGATATTCCGAAAAATCATCAGCTCTTTCGATACTTGCATTAATTAATGTCTTCATACCACGTTCAACAGTTACAACTTCACTTTCAGTTAAAAGTTTAGCACAAATAAAACAATATTCAGACATTTTTAATATAAAACTCAAAACAGCACAATATAGGTTTGGATAAACACGTGTTTTCACTACAGAGTGACGCTCAAGACTAACAGTATTTCATTTATTATAGCAGGTATAAGACCCTTGCCACGCACATAATAGAACAAGAGACAGATGTCTCGAAGTTACACTGGCTTAAAGATTAAGGGACTGGGTTTCATTTTACCTGATATTCTTGTAGTTACAACTTATGTATATTTTATATTGTAAGTATAAGTTACAATGGCCAATAGAAAAATATTTAAACATTTAATATATATAATATATAATATATATATATATATATATATATATATATATATACATACATATATATATATATATATTATATAAAATATTACAACTCTAGATGTATATACGTGGCGTACTCATGCATATTATGACGATAACAACTTTTATAACTTTTTGAATCGTTATATCTCAGAAACGATGGCTCGTAAGAAAAAAAGTATTGATACATTTTTTATAGATAATTTTATGATCTACAATTTTTGTCTGAGGTACTTTTATGATAAAACTTACAGTTTTGCTGAAAATCGCGAAAAACTCATTTTTTTTACCTTTGACCTTGAATTATTTTTTTTCCTTACAGGGGAATAATGTGGAACTTCTAGACATTGTTTATAATTATGTTTTGAACAATTTCACTGAAATTCAGCTTGTTGGGACTTTATGTAACTTCACTCTCATTTTTTGGTCTAAATTGACCGGACTAATACAACAATATACATTAATAGGGAGCTACGAACTACATCCATTTATCTTTATCAGTTAAATAATCATCGATTGAATAGTAAGCTCTTTGTATAAGATTTCTCTTTCGACATTCTTAAATTTATTTACAGGTAGACTCGATATGCTGACTGGGATTTTATTGTATATATATATATATATATATATATATAATTTTAATACATCCATCTATTTATACCCACTGAGGTTTTTTATCTCTTGTTTTTGCATCAGTCTAATAAGGAGTATAATACAATGGTGGCAGCACCTTACCTATGGTCCGGAATGGTCCGGACTGTGAAGCTATTTTGTGGACGGAAGGTCAGATATGTGTACAGATGGTGGAGAAAAGTCCGTGCAAAGCCGAAGCGAGCCGCTAGTTTATTATAGTTAGGGTAACTGCAATTCATCTTGGTGAATGTAAATAACTTGGTCTAATTACTGCATTTTATGTTAATAACATTTTAGTTTACAATTTGCATTTTGTTATTATTGCATTGTGTATGGCTTACGTTGAAATTTCAAGAAAATAACTAAAATAATGGTTTTTGTCAGTTACTCCATTCTTCGTTACGACAGCAGAGCAGGCTATTGCCATCCTCGTCTACGAATGATGTAGAACGATAAGTCTTTCTCACTCTAAAGAAACTTTAATCGCTGGCAACTCCGACTGCGGGCACTTTTGCATAGGCAGAGGTAGTTTATCATGTTCAGTAAATATATAGCTTTAATTTGATATATTAATGATGAAAATACGCCATGAACGTAATAACGTAACAAAATATTATCTACCTGTTAGACCTGGCTGCGAAGGGGTTGCGGGCAAGTGCGCAAAGGCACCTATCGCTTTTTAAGTTCTTTAAGTCTATTTCTCTGTTTCTATAAAGTACCTAGAGTGTATTTCATTGTAATAACAAGTGAGTTTTTTTTTCCCAGTAAGTCGATTAATATTAATTTAATTAAAAATACTTGCGGGCAAAATTTGATAGGCAGACTGGCCGAAACATATTAACCCTTTTAGGATTGTATATAAAAACAAATAGGTACTCGGTGAACGATGAGAATCTGCAGCCGTATCTCAGTCTATATGATAGTTTTACAAAGCAACAAGAGTATAATTGTATACCACGGAACAGAAAAAACAAGTGGAAGTGCGAAGTAGGCGTGGCACGCGTGCCACAATTAAGCGTTCCTCCACAACTTGGTCCCAGTCGTGTTCTAACATCGCGTCGAGTTGGTAGTCTTGCGACAAATTTGTTTTTACCTAACTATGCCGTATTGCTCCATTTTGGAGTGCAAAAATGATAGCAGGAGAAAAAATCTTAAAAATGGAGGTGTTTCGTACCATCGATAAGTACGATTTTATTTGTTTTCTAATAAAATCTTAGTTAATTTCATTTTACTAATAATTTAAAAGAATGCTTAGTTAAAATCAACCTTATGCCATTAAATTAAAGTTTAATTTGGATTGATTGTATTCACTATTTTGTTCTCGAAAGTTCTTCGCCATTCAATTAGTGATGTAGTCGGGTCGGATGTTGGTTTTATCGATGGGTATCGATATAATAAAATAATTTAATACTTATTATTTAACATAACAGTACAATTACATTATAAGGTTGCCTAACATTCATACACGAAATTTATTTTATAACGTGTATTGAATGGCATAGGTGCTTCATATAAAGAATGTAATCAAACTTTAACAACGTAATTAATAGGTATAATTTTACACATTGCATTGACCAACCGGTCATTTCAGTGTGTAAAATCCTTCAAAAACCGCCATGCCGGTTCCCGCCTCAAGGGTAGCACAACAAACCTTTCAACGCCACTCTAGTGCCACTGGCCAATTCACTGTTTTCGATGATTTCAAATTAATTTTATTTATAAAGATAAGTGTATTTAGGTTTTCCCTTTGTATGGCATCTTTACCACCTCTTAAAATATATATTACTTAAAAAAAACAAATGTGCTTTATTTCAAGGGTAATAAATAAAAAGTCAAAATAACGCATTTTTAATTTTAACCCAAGTATGCAAGATGATTTTCACAATTAATTCAGTATTGCGCATTTAATTCTTATGATACGTGAATTTTCTCATGGAAATTCTGAAAACATGCAGCAGTAGGTAAGTATTTATTTATAAGGGATATTAATTTATGTAAAACACATTTATTTAAAGCAAGTAGTATATTATACAGACCGGTAAGGCCCTGCTGGGAATCCACATATGAGTATTTGTACCAACTAAAGCCAATTCCATCAGACACCACTGCTTATTCGTACTAGCACGAACAAGCTAAAAAATACCCTTTCAGTCCAACATGTCAAATTCCCAAAATGTCAAGCGGTTTCAAAATGTCAAGTTCTCAGAATGTCAACTTCCCAGAATGTCAAGTTCTCAGAATGTCAACTTCCCAGAATGTCAAGTTCACAGAATGTCAATTTCCCGAAAAGTCAAATTCCCAAAATGTCAAGATTCCAAATATCATGTTGTGTATCAAAATTATGTAAAAAAATAATTATAGACTATGACGTATGTAATCAAAATATTTTTATTAGTGATTAAGTAACATTTGTATGTAATAATCAACATCATTTCAAAATACACATTTTCGGATTCAAAATAAAGTCAAACAATAAAGGTATACATAATTTACTGTGTAACAAAAAAAACATATTTTTTTATTAGTGATTAAGTAACATTTGTATGTAATAATCAACATCATTTCAAAATACACATTTTCGGATTCAAAATAAAGTCAAACAATAAAGGTATACATAATTTACTGTGTAACAAAAAAAACATATTTTTTTTATTAATGGTAATAACAATACTCGGCTTCATTTGAATAACCTAAGGCGCAGAAAAATCATTTTTTTTAAAAATCGCTGCAATGTAAGTTCTTTGTTTTCTAATTTAATTAAATACTTTTTATATTTTTTATTAAACAGAATGTCTCTGACTCGTCTTTTATTTCTTATATTTTTAAACAGAGAACCCTTCAATCGACCATCCCAATACTTACTTTCTTTTTTTAATTTAAACAGAAATAAATAAAAATTTGGATTCTTTGGTATCCGCCCATTTAATCGCCTGTGCCATCCCTCTAAAGGGTTTGTTGTTCGGTGGCGCTGTCCAGCACAGCTTAATACAGCTGGCGATTTCTTTGGGTACCATGTGGATTCAAAATATTTACGAAATTTATCCATTTCATCTGAACTCGAACTTGTTTCCAAAATGTAGTGCCAAGCAGCTGGTATTTCATTTGCTGGTAATAAAGGAATAATGGCACACATTCGTGTAACGTTACGTCCTTTGCTAGTCGCATTTAATTTGAGCTTTTTTGATTGTTTCCAAATGGCATCATTGTAATGATGGAAACATCCAGTCACTTCTGCTTCCGGAAAAACGAATGAAACTGCATTCATTATACCTATTTCGTAATCTGATTTAAAAGTACGGATTTTGACCACTAGTTTGTCTTTTATAATTGAAAATAAACGGACATAAGTGTGTTCCGATTTGTTAGGTAACAGAGCGTAAATCACTGGTATCATGTTTGTTGTTTCTTCGTCAGATTTGACGTCTAAATGAATGACAAAAAACTGGTAAAACGGCTTAGGAGCTGATCTAAATGTCCCGTATGCGTAGTACGAGCCCGGTTTTTTTATAAACTTCTTCGTGGTGTTGGTAGCAAACACTAAAATGTTATCTGTTTCACCATCTTCAGCAATTAAAAATTTTTTAAAAAAATCTGGTACTTTTATTGAGCTTGTATCACTGTGCACTAATGAATCTGTATTAAGATATTTCTTGTGAAATCTGTACAAAGAATTCTTTATAGAATTAAATGTCGGTATTAAATCCTCATCCTTGGGGAATTTTTCTCTTAATGTTTTTAAAGATTTTTCACAAATTTTCTGTATGGGTCCTAAATCTTGCATACCGCATTCTTTAAAGTTGATTTCACTTTATTCACTTCCAGTATAACATTGTTTCGTTCACAGGTATGAGACGATTCCCTCAATACGTTTTTCCTGGATTTATCTATAGTAATTGATGCAGAACAATCCCGTCTATTAACACAACGCCAATTAGTGCTCTCATTTTTATTGGTTATATTTTTGTAAAATTGAAACCCATCTCGTATCAATGTAAGCTTTCCCTTCTGGTTACACAAAAATTCTTATTCTTCACTCATTATAAGGTTTACGAAAACTAAGTTAATATGAAAATCACAAAACAGACAAGGAAAACGAATAATATCTTGTGACTGCAGTTATTAGTATAGAATAATTCCTCGTTGCTTACACTGAGACAAAGGTAATTCGTAAAATAATATTTCAAAAGTACCCACATTGGCGACAAATATTTTACTGTGCACAAATGCGTTTAGTTCTGACATAGATTTAGACTTTTAAAAAAAGTGGAGTTTGTTATTACTACAAATGTTAACTAATTATTGATAAAAAATACAAAAAGTATTTAATTAAATTAGAAAACAAAGAACTTACATTGCAGCGATTTTTAAAAAAAATGATTTTTCTGCACCTTAGGTTATTCAAATGAAGCCGAGTATTGTTATTACCATTAATAAAAAAAATATGTTTTTTTTGTTACACAGTAAATTATGTATACCTTTATTGTTTGACTTTATTTTGAATCCGAAAATGTGTATTTTGAAATGATGTTGATTATTACATACAAATGTTACTTAATCACTAATAAAAATATTTTGATTACATACGTCATAGTCTATAATAATTTTTTTACATAATTTTGATACACAACATGATATTTGGAAACTTGACATTTTGGGAATTTGACTTTTCGGGAAATTGACATTCTGTGAACTTGACATTCTGGGAAGTTGACATTCTGAGAACTTGACATTCTGGGAAGTTGACATTCTGAGAACTTGACATTTTGAAACCGCTTGACATTTTGGGAATTTGACATGTTGGACTGAAAGGAAAAATACTCTTTCATTTAGGAAAAGCAACGACCATACAGCCCCTATATGGTCGTTGAGGAAAAGAGTATTTCTAGTAGTATTATTATACATACTCATACCACCAGTGCCTGACGGTTACCGGCTTTGAGTCCGACTGGTCAGTGACTGGTATAATTATATAATTTATTTTTAAATAATACTACGCAATTATTCTTACAATTTTACTGAACTCCACTGACACAAATCTTATTTTTTCGAATTAAACAAGCAATCTATCGAAATCGATAATGTAATTCAAAATTCAATATGTTCTGATGTTCTGCACTGGTCGAGTAGCAATATATATAGACCTATGACACGATTGTCAACCTTAGGAATAAAGAAATTAAATTCATAATTGCTTCGACTTAAATACTGCCATCTATGGTCGAAAACAACATAGATCCTATAAATAGGATATGAAGGTTTATTTCCAGATGTAGGATTCGTGAGTTATGCTAGTTATGAGTAAAATTAAAACGACAAATCAAATGAATTGTTTATTTGTAGTTCATTATATCAATATTGGTTTATATGTATGAGTTTGGCGACAACGGTTCCTATAGTAATTTTGTTGCATAGCACTTCCAACTGTTTTTTCTGTTCCGTGTTGTATACAGTCTAATGTCATGATAAACGCAACCACACAGACTGAATCGATAGTGTTGGAAAATGACAGGATTAGTGATCCACTGCCAGTAAGGTCGTACGAACAAACACTCATGAGAATTATAACTTTTTTCTATAATTACTTTAATATTTTACATCAGAATATAGCAGGTTTGATTAATAAATCCGATACATTAAGTCTAGGACTAGAAGAATTATGAAAATATATGTATATAACGGGTCTCAATCGCGTGAATAATTTAAGGTAAAATACCATATTTTCATAATGTCCACAAATCGCGAAAGTGTATCAACATTAATAGAAGAATTATGTAATAACGGCCCTACGATTAATGTTGTTTGTGTTTCTGAAGATTTTGTTAAAAGCGATTTTGAACATCTGGTGTCAATTGACAATTCGGAATTTCTGTCTAGCGGCATTTTACTCAAGAGAAGTAAAGCGTGGAGGAACAGATATTTTTGATAGACAAGGAATATATGAGTATACATATATATAGACAGTATCGAGAACTACGAGAAATGTCTAAACAATCTGTATCGGGGGTATTAGTGTTGTGCCATAGAAACAGAAGCTACTTAATATCATCATTTGCATTTACAGGGTACCTAGTCATAATTATCAGATATTTTATGTACTATTGGACAACGTATTAATAAAAACTAATCTAATCACTTATAAAAGGGTAATTTTATGTGGCGGCTTCAATATTAATGTTCTAAATAGAAACAGGGTAGCAATAGAACTAGAACATTTTTTAAGTCAAAATCTCTAATTATCTCTATACGAACTACTACTAGATTTTTTTATATTTATTCTAGTAATGAGATGTAATTGATTAGGCTCACCTACTATTTGTAACTTAAAATATAGCTCAATATATTTTCTAATTTTCTTTTAAGGCTTAATACTTTTATTATATCAGATTGTGGGTTCGATTCCCACTCAGGACAAACCTTTGTGTGAGCAGCACAATAGTTTATTCTGTGTCTGGGTGTAATTTATTTATAATAAATATATATTTATAAATATATAATATACATATTAAGTATGTTTATCAGTTGTCTGGTCGCCATAGTACAGGCTCTGCCTAGTTTGGGATCAGATGACCGAGTGTGGGTTGTCGTAAGATGTTATTATATATTTACTGCCATTGTATGTTTTTTTTTGTGTGTTAAAGTTTTTCTTAATAAATATTATTATTATTATTATTAAAAGGGATGTAAAGCTGAGGTAGTAGATCTAGTACTTTCGGATCACGCAGTCCAATACTTAAAGTACCTTTTAATAAAACATGCTAACTATGATATCTGTTGGAAAAATTTGAACAAATTTAGGAATTACGATGCAAATGAAAGAAACAAAACATAAAATTGTCATAGGCATTCAAATAATGCCTATGACAATTTTATGTTTTGTCTACTTTATCGACTGTGTCTTCCTAAAAAAATGGTCACAATAAAAACTCACAAATAACAAATGGATCTCACGTGGAATTAATACATGTAGCCAAAAACAAAGACGCATGGAACTACAGACTTAAACCTAACTTAAAAAACAAAATAGATTTTGAAAACTACACAAAATGGTTCAAAAAAATTATAAATCTAACTCAAAAAGCACAGAATGATCATCTCATAAATACATCCCTATCCAAAGCCACTTGGCAAGTAATAAATAAACATAAATTAAATATGCCATAAGACCAAATTATGTCTTTATGACAGAACCAATCCATAATTACCAACCCTAAAGACATCGCGAATACATTTCATAACTATTTTATTGAGTACATCGAAAATAATATAAAATCGGATATTAATTTAAATATAATAATTCTAATATATGCAATATTCTCAAATATATGACTTTAAAATCACTATTTATGTTACCAGTTCTGGGTCTGGACTTCTTTCTATCTTTCAAAAAATGCAATTATTTAATTAATAAAGTAGGTATTTGGCAAGAAATGCCTATAAAAGGTACTTTAAGATGTATTCGATCGATGAATGGTCTGAAATTAACGGACAGCTGTATACCGACCGTACTTTAAATCCCTAAAACTGTCAACTCTGCCATCGTTATATATATTGGCAACGGCTCTTTCCATATTAAATACCCTAACTTATTCACTAAGGTATGTGATGGACAACGAGGTCCAGTACGAGCTCAATACATTGGCAAGTTATGTAATATTAATTTTAAAACTGCACTGATGCAAGTTTCTTTGGCATAGCACCAAAAATTTTCAATAAAGTACCTGATGCAATAGCAATCTTGCCTTTGAGAGAATTTAAAAATATATTATAGCTGTTGAGTGCTAATTTCGGGGGGCAGCGAATTCCAGAGGGAAACAGACTGAACAAGGAAAGAGGTACCGACGAATCTAGAAGAATGAGAGGTACATAGAAGAAGCAGATTGTTGGTATGTCGTAGATCCCTACAGTGAGAGGAGTGCAAGTAAGTACTGAAAGTAAGAATTCAAGTATAAGGGTGCAGTAGGAGAATTAAGAATTGAAGAGAGCGTACCTAGTGAGAGCGCACAAACTATGACGCTGGCGAATAGGGAGCTATTTCAGTTTGGAACGGTAAAGAAGAGACTTTTCGTACACCAAAAATAGGAGCAGACAAAAATGGGAATAATTTTAGCAACAAAGAAAGGATGAAACGCATTGTTGTGTTTGCGGATCAGCAAGGACATAGGATTAGACAAACGCTACAAAAACTCACTGGCCCGGAATATACTGTTACATGTTACTGGAAACCTGGTGCTAAAGCAGAGGCGGTGCTTGGTTCATATATGGACATTATTTTAGATTTAAATATGAATGATTTTATAGTAATATTAAGCGGTACTAATGATTATAACCCCACAGATTTTATTTATTATCTCAAAAAATGGTGTAATTTAGTGCAAAATACAAATATAATAATATCTGAAGTACCGTACAACAAACCATTATCTGAAAAAAAATTAAATTATGAATTAAGATTTATGTGTAATAACATTAAAAATTTGTCGTACATTGACATGTGTTATAGCATACATGTACCATTTCGTAATCTTTTTGCGTTGTATGCCTGTCGCTCCCTATTAAGAGAAATTTTACGTATAGATTATTTAATGAAGTCAATAAATTATAAACAGAATTTAAGTTCTTACAGCCATAACGTAATTCAAGTTGCACATAAGTACACACAAACGACTACCCTAAATAATAATATTTCTGAAGATGATTTACCTCTAGATATAGCCAACACTTTTAAAGACGAACAAATAACGAATCCAGAGCTTTTTCGTGACATTATTGTATAACAATAATTTTTGTTGTAATAATACCTATGTCAACATCTATCTTCAAAATCGGAAACTCCTGTGGGTACTAAAAATAAATTAACGACGTTTACTTATAGACAATACAGTGATAAAACTTTTAATAACTTTAGACAAGGGGTTCTTAGCACGAATTGGTTCCAAAATATAGGAATAAACTGCTTTCTTAATATATTTCAAAAACTCTTTCATAATTCGTTTCCAAAGAGGAAAAAAAGAGTCAATATTGCTAAAAGTCGTGTATTACCTTATATAACAAAAGGCATAAAAGTATCCAGCACTATGAAACGATTTTTACTTAAAAATATTAATAAAACAAACTGTACAAATATAGAGCTGCGTTATTTAAATACTTATATAAGAATATATAGACAAGTACTAAAAAAGGCAAGGAAGTTAGCAGTCAGTAATGACCTAAAAAAAGCAAGGGATTCGTCTACAGCTATATGGCAAGTGGTAAACACACATAGAAATAAACAAGAAGTTTATAACAGTAACGATATTATGCTAAAAATGTATGGTAAAATAATTAGTAATTCGCAAAAAGTGGCGAATGTTTTCTCAGAGGTATTTAATAAACCAAACACAGTAATGGGAGTATCAAACACTACGCTCACAGCGACACAAATTCTACAAAATAATATCGACAGGATTGAGGAGTTTGCCAAACTTCTTGGCAGTATATGATTAGGTATAAATGAGACAAAAGATGTAGTATAGTCTGGTTATAATTATCCAAAGGTGCATCTTATATACTAACGACTTCGTGTTGATAACAGATAGTAGAAACATTTAATAGATACTGAACGTGCGATAAGGAACATAAGATTGTGATGTAGATTGTAGATACAGCACAAAGATATTGTACTGTAACAGTACACCCCCCTTTAAAAAAAAATTATGGTAATAGTGTTTACAATATAAATTTGACCTAGACCTTACTAGTTATTTGCTGATGTATATAGATAATAATGCTATTGTACGCGGTGGAATTTGATGACGCCTGTTGTGGTGTGATTTGCTGACGTCTGTAATTTTGACTTAGCTGTTGCACGAGTGTTTATTATTTTTTTTCCGTTAAACTCTTCATTCTTCTGTCCAGTGTTTTCATTATGCCGTAAATTAGGATCACGCCGATTGTTAAAATAATCTGTCCCATTGCAACATTTCTTGTCCACCGTAAGTCCTCCTGGATCAGGTTACGGAGTTGGTCCGCTTCGTTTTGATTGAGGCAATTGTCCGTATTGTATGTTATCTGGTCCTTAGAACTTTGATTTCCCATTTTAGATGTCTTGTTGTTACGAGTAGTTGTGAATTAATGGTATATGTTAAGATCTATGTTAATATATATACGAATAGCTTGCTTATATCAGCGATTTTTTATAGACGTACTACTGGCTTTACTTTACGTCCCGATCGTGTAGTGTACGTGTTTGAATGCCTGTCGCGATCCTTTGAATCTGGCACGTAGTTTGATTCGTCATTGATCATGAAAGCTGGTTTCAATCTATCAATTGATATCACTGTCTCTTTATCCCTAATTCTAATGCAAAATGTTTTATCTGTTTTACTAATTACTGGGTAGGGTCCTTCATACGGCGGTGTCAGGGCTTTCTTAATTCTATCACACCGAACAAATACGTGTGTGCATTCTTTGAGTTCGGGATGCACAAATATAGCTTGATTGTGTTTTTTTCTTTTCGGAATTGATGTCATTTGTGTGGTGTCCTTTT
The DNA here is from genome assembly GCA_945859575.2 of Herminia tarsipennalis. Taxonomy (NCBI): domain Eukaryota; kingdom Metazoa; phylum Arthropoda; class Insecta; order Lepidoptera; family Erebidae; genus Herminia; species Herminia tarsipennalis. The sequence goes on from OX243830.2 coordinate 431,100, forward strand.
GAATTTGTTTTACAAACTCTTCGTACGTTGATAACTGTGCTGCTGATGACTCAAAAAATCCTCCAGGGAGTCGTATTGGCGTTCCATATGTCATCTCTGCTGAACTATAACCTGTGTCTTCTCGCAAGCTACTCCGCAACCCGAGTAAAACTGTTCGAATTTCTTTTAACCAATTTTCGTTGGATTCTCTTGTCATTAACGCCGCCTTTAAAGTTCTATGAAATCTCTCTATCATTCCATTGGATTGTGGATGATAAGGTGTTGTCCTAATTTTATGTATTCCCAAAAATTGTGAGAGTGACTCAAATATTCTTGATTCAAACTGTCGGCCTTGATCCGTAGTAATGCGCAATGGACATCCAAAACGAGTAATCCATCCTTCGAAAAGTGTCTTGGCTACTGTTTCTGCAGTTATATCTTCTACCGGAAATATTTCGGGCCATGACGTACAACGATCTATGATTGTGATTAAATATCTCTTCCCTTGTGAAATTGGAAGTGGTCCGACGATGTCAATATGTAAATGTTCAAAACGTTGCGCTGTCATAAATGTACCAGGAGGTGATATCGTATGTCGTTGTATTTTTGATTTTTGGCAGGCTATACATGATCTACACCAATTATTGATATCTTTGTTCATATACGGCCATAAATACCTTTGGGTTATAATTTTTCTCGTAGTTCTTTTTCCTGGATGGCTCATACCATGAATGGTATCGAAAATTTGTTTGCGAAAATGCTTTGGTAAGTAGGGGCGGCTTTTTCCAGTAGACGTGTCGCAGGTGATGTTTATTGTGGAACCCGGAAGCGTAATGTTTTTGAATTTTAATCTTTTTAATTTACTTAGTTCATTATCTGTTGATTGACATTTTTCCAATTCAGCGTAATCGATAGGTGATGGCACGTATATTTCCTCTATTCGAGATAAAGCATCGGCGGTAATATTGTCACGTCCGCTTATGTGTTGAATGTTGGTACTGTATTGTGAAATGAAATCTAACTGCCGGACCCGTCGCGGTGTATCGTTTGATGATGGTTTTTGGGAGAATGCGTATGTCAAAGGTCGGTGATCCGTAAATATTGTAAATTCTCTTCCCTCGATTAATCTGTGAAAATGTTTGACGGCCATGTATATTCCTAACAGCTCTCTGTCAAACGTAGAATATTTTTGTTGAGTTTCGCTCAATTTTTGTGAAAAAAATCCTAATGGTTCCCAATTGCGTCCGGATTTTTGTTGTAAAACTCCACCAACGCAAGTAGCACTAGCGTCGGTCATGAGCGCTAGTGATGCGTTGCGGGAAGGATGCGCTGTTAACACTGCGTTTTTCATGCTTTCCTTGCATTTTTCGTAAGCTTTGTCTGCTTCCGTTGTCCAAGGAACAGGTGAATTATCGTTCTTTTTTGAACCATGTAGATATTCGTTTAAAATTCTTTGATTTTCCGCTGCGCGTGGAATATTACTTCTGTAGAAATTGACCATGCCCAAAAATCTTCTTAATTCTTGAATTGTTTTCGGTTTGGGAAATTCCATGATTGCTTTGTAATTTTCTTCGGTAGGGTGTATTCCTTGGCTCGTTATATGATAACCTAAGAAATCTATTTCCCTTCTGAGAAATTCGCATTTTTCGAGATTAATGGTTATTCCATTCTCGTGTAAACGTTTGAAAACCGTTTCTAAATGCTGATAATGCAAATCTTCGTTGTCCGATGCGATGAGACAGTCGTCTACAAATATAAATACGAAGTTTAAATCTTTAAATAAGGAATCCATGAATCGTTGAAATGTTTGTGCCGCATTGCGTAATCCGAAAGGCATTCTTAAGTACTCAAAAAGTCCAAAAGGTGTGATGATGGCTGTTTTTTCTATATCTTTAACAGGAATACAATGGTATGCTTTACGTATATCTATCTTGCTTAGTATCTTCTTATTTTCTAATATGTATGTAAAGTCAGTTAATCTTGGTAGTGGGTATTTGTCCGGTACTGTCGTGCTATTGAGCATTCGATAGTCTCCGCACGGTCTCCATTCGCCATTTTTCTTTTTTACCATATGTAATGGACTTGCCCATGGGCTATCTGACGGTCGGCAAATTCCGAGTTCTATCATATTTTGAAATTCCTTTTTGGCTATGTCGACTAATAGTTTATAGTGCTCTAGAAAATCTGCTCCAATTATTGGTTGTGTAACATCGGCGATTACAAAATTCCATTTATAACATCGTTGTAGTCCTAAATTCAAGGTAAGCGTCTTCTCGCCGTAAGTCCTAATTTTAGTCCCATTTGCAGCGTATAGTGTGTATTGTTCATTTTGTAAAATTGAATGTCTCTGTTGCTTGCTAATGACTGAAATATTTGCGCCCGTGTCAATCAAAAACTTCATACCACTTTTTCGGTCGGTAATGGTGAGGCGATTGGATGGGTGGATTGCACAGAGTTTCGTCGTTGTCTGTGCTCTTATTCGTTTCCCTGGTTCCGTACGTAAGTCATTGGTTTCCAACCGCATGATTTAATGCAGTTCTTTGCATATTTTCCGAATCTTTCGTGGTAGTAACAAAATCGATTTGCTCCTCTATAGTTTGTTCTCGGCCTCATAATCGGGAATTGTTGACGTTTCTTGAAATGATTGTGCGTGTTGGGTCGATAGCCATATTGACCTTGCTGAATTGCGTCAATATCTATCTGTAATTTTGCTAGCTGGGCTAAAATGCATGCTGTATTGTTGTCGTTTGAAGTGTCGTTGCTAACAGCTGATATTTCGGTTACTTTTGAATTCATTATTATTTTGTCTGCAATTTGGCTCAGTTTGTCAATTTCCATGTCTTCCGTAACTGCTAGAACCGTAGTAACTGATGTTGGTAAAAGCCTTAACCATAGTAGTTTAATTGTTTCGATTCTTCCTCTCCCGAGGACTCGCATTTGACGTAATAACTGCGAAGGTTTTTGATCACCGAGTTCTGTCTCTGATATTAATTTTTGAAACTGTCGCTGTTCTGTTTCTTCGTAACAATCAATTAAACGTTCCTTGATGTTTTTGTATTTATCTGTAGTCGGTGGTGAAGTGATTAGGTCACTAACTTGTAGTATTTCTTCCTTGGATAACTTTGCTATTACTGTACAGTATTTGTATTCGTCTCCTTGCTTCTGTGGTGCTAATATGGCTTCTAGTTGCGTGAACCATAATCTTGGTTGGTCTTTCCAAAATTCCGGAATGCGGGATAAAACCGAGGTGCCAGCAGCTACTTCAAGTGTTCCTTGCTGATTTATGTTCGCCTTGCACGGTGATTGTGCCATGTTTCTTGCTGCGTATTCGTTCGTCGGGGTCACCAATTTGCCAAACTTCTTGGCAGTATATGATTAGGTATATATGAGACAAAAGATGTAGTATAGTCTGGTTATAATTATCCAAAGGTGCATCTTATATACTAACGACTTCGTGTTGATAACAGATAGTAGAAACATTTAATAGATACTGAACGTGCGATAAGGAACATAAGATTGTGATGTAGATTGTAGATACAGCACAAAGATATTGTACTGTAACAAGGAGGATATGATTTTTTAGCACATAACAACATCAGAAATTAAAAGTATTGTTCAATCACTGCCAAATAAGAAATCATTTGGTTATGATGAAGTTCCGATACATAAAGATCAAATAGATGTACTTGCAATTCCATTAACGTATTTTTACAACTCGTGTATAGGTATGGGTATATTCCCGGATCAGCTCAAAATCGCTAAAGTGATACCGGTCTACAAGAAGGGTAGCAGATGTGATCCAAATAACTACAGACCCATATCGTTACTCCCAACACTATCAAAAATATTTGAGAAAATAATCAAAATAAGACTCCTTAAACATTTGTATAGAAATAAAATAATTACACCCTGTCAGTACGGTTATCAAAAGGGTGTGGGAACAAACGAAGCTATCAACACGTTGATCGGGCAGGTGGTAACTCACATCAACAAAAAGCTTAGAGTCGCGGGGCTTTTTCTAGATCTAAGTGCAGCTTTTGATACTGTGGAACATAGCTTGCTTTTGAATAAACTGGATCACTACGGAGTAAGGGTAGGTTCTAAATTTATTGAAATCTTATTTAAAAAATCGCATGCAGTACGTTGAAATCAATTCGGTCGAAGAGGGTTGTCAAAAGTCTTTCAAATCCAGTCTCAAAGTCATTAAAAAGGGTGTACCACAAGGATCAATTCTGGGTCCAATTTTCTTCATTATATTTACAAATGATCTAGTAAAACATATACAACAGAAAATACAAAATGTTGAACTTATCCTATACGCAGACGACACCAACGCAATAATTACAGCAAATGACATGGTAACCCTAGGTGACACCGTATACAAAACTTTATCTTTATTTCATAAGTTTTCTTTGAATGAACTTGTATTAAACACTAGTAAAACTAATTTAGTACTATTTACGACAAATTTAAAAAACAACGAGAAAATAGAAATAAGCTATAACAACAGCATAATACCCACCAGTAACGAAGTAAAATTCCTAGGAACGTTTTGTTTCGTATTGATAAGAGGCTCAATTGGAAAAGGGAAATCTCATGTATTGAAAGCACGATTAGTTCAGCTTGTTATGCTCTCAGAAGTCTAAGGGACGTGATTTCTCAAGATCAGTTGAAAACTGTATATTACGCATTTATCGAATCCAAATTACGTTATAAAGGGTCTTTCAAATAGAGCGGGTCGATATTAATAATCTGTGGCGGCCATTTTGATTTGGCGGCATCTGTCAAATCTGTTTTTTCTTATTCAGTCACTGATGCCAAATCACCATGGCAAGTTACACGGTTGAGCAGCATGTGCAAATGATAAAACTTTATTATCAAAATGAGTGTTCGTTAGTGAAAACGTTGCGCGCATTGCGCCCATTTTACGGCAGACGCGGTGGCCCTTCAAAGTCTACTCTCCAACGATTGGTGACTAAATTCGAGACGACCGGTTCGGTAAACAACCAACCAACACCTTTACGTCAAAGGAACGCCAGATCGGCCGAGAACATCGCCGCTGTACGTGAGAGTGTTCAGGAGACTCCGAAGCAGTCGATTTCTCGCCGTGCACAAGAACTCGGCCTTTCGCAGACTTCAACTTGGAGAATTTTGCGCCGGGACTTGGGTCTGCATCCATACAAGATCCAACTGACCCAGGAGCTCAAAGTTAATGACCATAGACAACGCCGTGTGTTCGCTGAATGGGCGTCGGAACGCTTGGAAGAGGACCCCGATTTTGGCCAAAAAATAATCTTTAGCGACGAGGCACATTTTTGGATGAATGGTTTTGTTAATAAGCAAAAGATCGTGTGATTTGACTCCGCTAGACTTTTTCTTGTGGGGTTTTCTGAAGTCGCAGGTCTATGCCAATAAACCACATTCGACCGTTGCCCTGAAAGCCAACATAACGCAGGCCATCGCTCAGATTCAGCCGGATCTATGCAGCAGAGTCATTAAAAATTGGACCTCTCGGATTTGTGCCACCATGCGAAGCCGCGGCGGACATTTGAACGATGTCATATTTCATGCATAATGGCATAAACGGGCCTTTCAAATAAAAAATAAATTTCGTTAATATCTCACACACATCTAGTTTTATTCAATTTTAACATCGACCCGTCTTTGTTGAAAGACCCTTTAGTATTAGCCTTTGGGGAAATAGCAACGCAGTATTAACGTTGTATTTGTAATACAACGTTAATACTGCGTTTATCGCTCAAAAAAAGGCGATTCGCACAATAGTTCGAATACCGCAATGGGAGTCATGCAAAGATCATTTCATGCGTCTGCGTGTACTGACCGTTCCAAGTTTGGTACCTTGTACTGCTAACAAATTTAATTAAAAAGCTACATAAAGAAGAGAGCCTAGCAGAAAAAGAAAAAAGACACTCCACAAGACGTAAAGACTTGCAGCACAACTTTACTCCACACTTTTGTATAGTGAGTCAAAGTGCTCTTTACCAATCTATTACAATGTTTAATAAATTGCCAATTGAATTTAAAGTCATTAACAGTGTAAGTTTATACGGTGGATGAATCATGATTTAAAACTATGACGCACGAATAATTATGTTATAATCTCATTCATTGCTCGGAATTATGTGTATGTCTACTTTTTAAATTGTGTTCAATAATTATTTTAAATGATTTACTATATTTGTTTAAATTATAAATTGTTATTTTATTGTGTTTTGTGCATGTATTTACTTTTTTTATTTATATTATGTAAAACATTTCAACACAATGTTATAATTGTTTCTGAAATAAATGAAAATGACTTCAGTTGTCTAGAAGCCGGTCATATTTATTATGGAACTCTGCATTCAGGTCAAGTATTATACTGTAGAGGATTTCTTAAATTACATTTCGATTTAATGAATAGACAATTGTAATTGATAATTTGTAATCTTATTTTTTTGGTAATTCTTAGTCATATATTTTATCTTATTTTATTGTCATTTATAATTTTGTATAATAATATTAATGGGTGTATTGTACTACTAAAACACTATATTTGTATGTCCTAACAAAAATCATGGCGCACAATGTTTAGTTTTTAAGAACCAACCATGTTTTACAAATAAAATTTTGATAGATTGATTAATTACACCTTTTCACCTGCAAGGTAGCGAGCGTAAATGTCTCTTTTAAAATCTTATTGGTTCTGGACTGGGCTCAGCTCGTCCGTAGGGGGGGGGGGGAGTCCCCCTCCCCCTCTCCCTCCTGTCGAGCTGTAAGTGGTGTAACTTCGTAAAAAACAGCCATCACAGTACTAATCCTAACGCTTGGCGCACAAACTGTAAAAGGGGACCAAATCAAAATAAAAAAATCTCGTTGCCCCCCCCCCCTGGTTCAAAAGCTGGGTACGCACATGGCTGTGTCAGATGTCAGAGGATATACCCGGTTTCTTCGGTTAAAAACTAAAATAAAAAATAAAATAACAACGAAATTTTAAAAAATCATTTAATTAACTTTGGTTACAGAATTTAAAATCAACATTAAATTCTTAACATGACTGATCGGCGGCCGTTTGTTCGTATGTATTTTTGTAACAATCTCAAAAACCACGGAACTGACGTACCACCGGACCCACAACCAACTAAAGCGAATACGACTTCCGACTTGCGAGTGCGTGCGACTAATCGTTGCGATTAATAGGCACTAATCGTCACTACTAATGATCGGAATGATAAGTCAGCGAGTGACAAATTTACAAAAACTCTCGACAAATCGGAATATTAATAAATTGAACAAAAAAAACACTAAAACTAAGGATATGCATACAACAACAGCGACTAAGTCTCGTCAGGTGTGACCAAACTGCGGCTAAAATTAATCTACATTTCATACCGCCAGTGTTGCCAATAGGAAAATAAAATATTTTTCCACCACCTACCTATTTTAAATAATGTTAGGCACAGTATAATCACACCCGTATTACCACAGTTTGATGCTCACGCAGTGACACTGCGCCTGCGTCGATCTGACTAGAACAATTACGCTTTCATTTTATGACTTTTACAAAGAGATTCCTATTTACACTCAGATCGTTTAAAAAAACAGTGAGGACGAACCTTTATTTTAATATTGTTTAAGTGGCGGATCTAGAGGGAAAGGGCTAACAGGCTATACCCGGAGGTATGGAGACACCTCCTCCAAAGTAACCACATTTGATAGGGGTATGATCTTCGTTTTAGCCATAATAAAAGCGACCCTCACCGGCACCCCCACCATCATCTATCAACCAAACCCGATTGGCAAGGAAGTCAACTCCCCCCTCCCCACCCTCTGGAAACCAAAACCCTGGATCCACCACTATCGTGTATCATTTTGAAGTAAACATAAGTTACAAAATATAACACTGTAACAAATTGCACTGGTTAAAAACAAAATAAACTAACATTAAAATTAATTTATATCTTTGTAATTATGTAAATAATTATTTTAAATCTTTGATATATTGACTATAACTTGTAAACGATCCGAGGTTTTAATAAAGGAGGCGGTTTTGTGATCATTTGTTAAGCAATTTTGAAAGCTGTAAACAAGTATGGGATAACAAGTCAAAACAAAATATCCTATACTCCCCCCCCCCTAATATTATTCTGCGTATACCCATTTATGACCTCTGGCTTAGCAGTCAGTGTTACTAACCACAGTCAACCTGTGACCTACATATTGAGCCTTTAAGGCTCAATTTACAATGACGCGGCTTCGAAACGAATTCTTCAAAATATTGAGTAGCATCCTCTATCTTACATATTGTACACAAATTAGTTTAATTTCGAGAGTTCGCACGTAGACGCTGAAATCCGCAATCATTTGCACGATTCTTAAACATTATCCGAATCTGAATTTTGTGTCGTATAAAATAAAGTTCAATCTAAATAAAGCATTTAATGAATTCGCTTCGATTCCTCCTCAATAAAAATTGAACCTTACTGCATCGCAAATATCTGCTTTAAATGCAGTTTTTGCTCTGACCAGGTAAATAATCTAAATATGTTGATTTATTATCCTACACTATTTATTGTGACAAATATTAAAAATTATATGCAGACGACATTTTGGAAACTACTTATCGTACCTACTATTAATCAGTCATTTTGTGAATACTAATTTATTACAATTGGCGCGACGTTCACGTTGTGCGACAAAGACAAAATGTATTGATACTAAATAAGTTTTCATTGTATAAGTGCTTTAAAGAAAATTGAACTATCTCTAAAATAAATAAAGATCATATTCGCTTGCTCAGACTGACTTAAAACAAAAGTAAGTTGCAAACGAATATGAACTTTAAGTGGGTTACAGACAGTTGAATTTTTTTTGACTCGGTCTATGAAGAGTGCTACTGGCTAAGTTTAAAATAAATGAGGTATTGTAAGACTTATATTTGGAAATTTGTGACTTCGGAGCATGTAAATAAAGTTCAAAATCTCTTACAACACTCAACCGCCCCCAGTCGCGCTAGCAGAACGCTTCAAACTGTGGCTTCATTGTGAGACTTTTGTAACGGTATGGCCAAGTAAAATATATTTTATTTTGTAGACATTTCAATTCAAATTTGTATAAACAATCATTTTATATATTTAACAATATTAAATCTTTGAATACATTAATATAACAATTTGTTGCTGCGATACCTACCAACGTGATGCTTAGCATTTTAACCGCTATGAAGAAAACTTATCTCGGGCGGAATCGAACCCGCGGTCATAGGGGATCCATCTCTAAACTGGATGTGTAATGTTTATTAACAAAATTGCTTAACAACCAGGATATCTTTCATACTTTTGCTGATGGTTGCTAAGCAACTTTGTATTAAACATATCACATTCATTTTTGCTTTAGTATACACGAGGTCACGACCGATATCTCCCATTTATACTCCATTAAGTTACAATTTTAAAGCAATAATGCTTAAAAATCCCAAAAATGAATTCAAGTTGCTAGACTAGAGGTGAAATGTTGTGTTTTTATCATAAATAAACCACTATACTAAGTACATACAATACAATTTCATAAATGAACAATAACTAGCCATACCGTCACACGTACACACCATGTAACTTGTCAACTAAAAATAAAAAATATAATAAACTCTATCAACTAATTTGGCAAACGTATTGCACTAATATCTAATTAAAATTAGCAATGGCTTCGATATGACACGATATTCGTAATTTGACACTCTTACACACTCATTAAACACTTATCGCGGTTCAAACTTATAAATCCGTGCCTGAAAGTTCTACTGACCTTTTTACTTACAACGGAAATTATTTGTAAATTTCATAATATTTTTATACTAGCTGAGCCCGCAACTTTGCGCGCGTAATTTGCTGCTCACTCCCTATAGACGTTAGCGTGATGATAAAGTAGCCTAAGTTACTCCTTACATCATCAGCCGTCTGACAGTGAAAGTTCCGTCAAAATCCGCCCAGCCGTTTCGGATATTACAACAAACAGACCGACAGATAGACAAAAAATTTAAAACTGTTATTTTGATCTTACAAACCGACACATCATTGTTATTTGTTTGTAGTACAATTTCATTTATGTGTGAAATATTGATAGGTTACAAACCTTTTATTTATGCGACACCGACGCGACGTCTCGATCGAAAGGCACCGATCATCGACATCGTCAAGACGCCACCATCCCCACTCGCCCCAGACCACGATCGGTGCCATTCTAATTGTTGTTCATATCTTTAAATATTTCACGCAATAGTCCTGACAATAGTGTCAAAATCTCAAGGTTAAAAATAATTATTTTTGACAAAAAATATGTCGTAAATGTACCTAATGCGTGAGAGTCGAACCTGCGAACTCACGATTTAAGCTACCATCATTTCGTTTAAAGTTAAATGGAAGTCTACTTTCAGTGACATTTTAAATCCTAAATCTTATACAATAAGGCACATAATACAATATCCATCAATTGAGTGTCAAATTTCAGATAAAAATACAAAACAAACCACGTGAAAAGTTAGTTAGACATCTTAGTTCAAAACTATGTGACCATAGTCAAGACAAGGCAAAAAAAACTAATATTCGCATTTAAAAAGTAAAGATTCTCTTTGGATTATACAAAAAGAAAATACTTAAAATAAAATGGCATTTAAAATCAATAACAAAAAAAAAAAATATTGAGCCATATTGTCTATGCACCCCACTGTCCTCTATAGTACTAAGTACGCTGGACTGTCTGCCACGTCACGTACAAAGTGACAACAATTTCAAATGCCGAATCGAATGACCGTCCTGTCAACATTTTTGACACTTAAGACGAATGGCCGTTGTTGTTAATCTTGTTACACACGTATAGTAGATTTCTATTTGATTTTGTTAAATGTCTGTTCAAATGTCAAAATGAAATGCAAGTGTGGTTGTTGTCGGTGGCAGGCCGGCCAGCGTACCATGTATTAGTTACCATGGTCAGTGGTGCTCCCCAAGGTTGCTACGATACAGAATAACTAGTTATTCATAATACGTTAGTAAAAGCATTTTAACTAGTGAATGTTTTGTCTTTGTTTTTCATTCAAACATAGAATAGAAGACAAAACATTGTCCAAATAAAATACTGTTTAAACGTAATTAAATTATAAATAATGAGGTTAGGCTCAAATTCAGATAGATATATTGGACACCGATTTAGTTAGTCGAAACCCCGCGGAATTATTGATTTCGATAGAGTATCGTGGTGTGATCCTCTTTCCGCGGGGATACGACTGACTAAAACGGCATCCAGGATGTAACTCGCATGAATTCTACTGCACTTTGGTATTAATATTAGTATTTTAGTTCAAAATTTGCTCAAGAAGCGCTTTCCGTCTCCGCCATATAGCACTAACTATATAACCATACCAAAATATAGTAAATTTCGTTACGAAACAGAAAAGTAAGCTTCACACGTATATCGCTCGAGCAACGCCAGGCGCGGTTGAGGGGATCTGAATCGCCGGAACACTATTTTTGGGCAATTTGAGAATTGGTGTGTTTTACAGGCGATTGCCCTGTAAAACACACCGGTACAGTAGCCATCGCCATCCCATTCCCACCTGAACAAAGATCTAGAATCGCGCCTGACAACACACACATAAACATCGTTCACGGACACGGAATGTCGGAACACCTTTCAAACAAAGTGGTCTGGCATATCGTGTTCCAACGATGTCTATGTGAGCATGCAGTGCTCAAATAAAGTACGTATTAAAGTTACCTACTGTACTCGCAGTTCGGCTCGTCGTCAACATAACGACATAAACCACATTTTTATTTAATACACATATTTCATATAACATAATAACCGTATTGCAGTGACAATACCATACTCGTTATAACATTTAGAATTTGTCGTTATTTTACACTTCAAAAAGTTTTTTATATATTATCTAAGGGTAACTTTGGACACTGAACAATTTTGTTATTTTTTTAATTACGAGTATTAAATTCTAGAATTAATTACAGTTACTGATCACAAGAAAATGCAAAACATTAAATAAATACCTTTTAAAAACGAATCTTCTAGCTAGACTTTATTAAAACCTTGTAAGGCTAAAGAAAGCAACGGTCAAAGTTACCCTGAACAATAAAAAAACTTCATAAATTGCAAAAAAATCAAGAATCTGTTTCTTCTACTATTAAAAAAAAATCTTTAGGACCTATTTTTTTTAATACATTTAAAAGGGGTTACTCCATGGTATGTAAAATTGTTGCTTATCTTCGTCTTGGGACCTACAAGTTTTATTTTAACTTGGCACCTGTTCACATGATCCGTCTGCCGGCTACATGGCGCCGCGCGCCGTCCATCCGGCGACTGTTCGTTACACCAATATCAACCAAACCAAAATGCGATTTCAAAGTTTATATTTGTTTAAAGATTTCAATTGAGTTTTAAGTTTAACATAATTTAAAACTCAAATTTGTAACAGTTAAGAAAATCATAAGGTACCTAAATATTAAGTACAATTTAACAAAAAATTTGAAAGCTGATCGATTTAGCCGACTAACCTGTCTTTTTGAAAGCGACCAGTCGCCCAATCGGCTAGACGGCCAAAGTCGTATAATTATGAGTACCGGACAGTACCTAATTATTCAATACCGGATAGACGACGGTCTCCTGGATGCAGAATAATCTGTGTCTCGAGGAAGTTAACAATCATACAAAGTGCATTAACACTCAGAAGAACATTTTATGGTTCGAATCGTAGGAATCGAACCCAGCAAAGTCTTGCACAAGTGTCGTACGCACTTCCACTGCGCTAGCGAGGCGGTCAATATAGTTTGCAGGTGCTAATAATACTAAACAGAAGGTTCCGTATTAATTACATGGAGCTTACTATAACTTGAAATTCTAAGGCCGGTGTCCTATTATAACTACATTATATGCTAGACTAGGCATCGAGAAACAACAATTTTATACAATATTTTTTGGCAACATGAAAATCCACAGTTAAATAATATCAACCTCACTTAAGTCCACCTCACACAAAGTCAACAGCATCTCACGCAGCGATAACGCCAACATTAAAGTTAACCAAAGGTTAAAAAAAACATTACATGAGGTCAACTTTACCAAATTTCAAATTCATGTACAATGTTTTATTTCATGTCAAAATTAACACAAATTTTATTCCCGATGTCAAATCAAGCTCTACATTACATTTTTTTTAAATAGGAAACAGATTCGGTATGATACGTCCAATTATTCCCGTACCTACCCTGGGGGCCAGCCCATTTGCCTGCCGCCCAAAACGTGGAGATGCAAGTGGTATACTGACTGGGCGCCATCTCGTCCGTTGTTGACGACTAGCCGCCAACCAGAGGGCGCCCGGGATGAGCCGAGCGACCTAGCGACCAGCATTAAGTGTCCAAGTAGCTGGAATTAGAGAGAAGTAACACGTTAATGGGAAAAAAAACGAATAATTGTCTATCCACACACGTCCCGTCAGTCCCTCTTTGTCCACACATGCCAGAGCAGTTTAATTTTTGGGCATTTAATATTTTTTTACTTGGAATCCATATATAGGATGACTTTGAAATCAGTCGACAAATTGATAGGGGAGTATCAGCACCGTAAGTATGTACTTACATTATGCATTGACAAATTACGAATTTATGTTATAAAAAAACATATGATTATGGTGACAGATCTATTAAGGTTTAGTAAACTAAAAGAATTAGTAATTTATCATTATTTCCTATAAATAAAATGATCAAAGTTTTAAAATCGTACGACACGCTATAAAAATCATATGATCATAATTTCGTAACGTAGAAAACGTAGTTCATTCAAAGGGTCATTGGTCAAACACCAAATAAAGAAAGTACAAAAGGTAACCTTCAAACAACGCGCGAGTTAAGGAACCCCAATCTCCTAAAGTGCATTTCAGCAAGCAAAATCAATAGAACATTCGACGTCAACTCAGCACTTTATCTAGGACATGCGTCACTTCTTAAAAGTGCCGCATTAGCAACTAATTAGTATATAAGATGGTCATTTTTGTAAGATAAATCAATTACTGTTAGGTACGCTGTAAGTCTGTCCAAATAAAGTTATATTTTTTAACTCTTCCGAAGTCGGTCTTTTAATTGGCGCAGCCGGTAGGATCTCTGTAGTCAGTCTGTCACGTATCCAAATCTACGAGAAGCAGCCGACGTCCGTTTCTACGGTTTAGCAGAGATCTCCGAACAAACAAATTTATTAAGAAACCACTCAAGCATCGGGAGAAGAGCAGCAGCCAGGCAGTAGTTCAAGGAGCATGGAGATAGTTGCGGAACTGTGAGTAAATCTTTTCACCTTCCTTTCAGCTCTCCTATTGTTCCATAACCTTGTAATAATTCTATGTGTGTGTATTATTAGGGATTGGACAAAGCCGTAATAATATTTTCATAGAAATTTTAGGTGTAGGTACGTAGTTCTTATTTAGATTGTGTTATTTTTCTTTATATATATCTTGTGTGTTATTTTCACATCTCAAGATGGAAGGCATAAACCGTGTACCACAAGAGATTATTAAAATCATTCCTTTATTTGATGGCGATACTAGAATGTTACCCTTATTTATAAAAAAATGCGAATATGTACTAGCGGCGTACAGTGGGGACATTACGCAAAACATTTATTTATTTCACGTATTAACGAGTAGGTTATCAGGCGAAGCAGCCAAGTTAGTAGGAGAAAGAGATTCCATTGAAACGTGGGATGACCTAAAAAGCTTGTTAAACCAACACTTCGGTGATCCGCGTACCGAAGACTGTTTAGCATTAGAATTAGAAACTGATAAAATACTAGTTAGAGACAAGAGAGGTGGGGAAGAGGTTCCGCCCCTTAAATTAGGAGATAATATCTTTATGAAAACTACTAGAACTAGGAAAGGTAAAGAAAAACCACGTTATGAAAAAGCAAAAATTATTGGTGAAGTCCAGCGTAATATAGTACCCGTAGAACTAAATAATCGAGCAACACGAGTAACAATAAAAAATGTAAAACGTCCTCCACAGGTCATGCCTAGTACTTCTGGTACTAGTGATTTCAGCGCAATCCCTGGACCTTCAAAACCTCGGTCAGAACCCGGGGATAACTTCACTGAAAATGGGAGTAGCAGTGAAGAGGATTAGTTACTGGACTATATTTAAGACTCTAGACTTAGAATCTGTAGGCATACAAATAGATAATAATATTCAGGATTTTAATGTTGTTAAAACTAAGATTATCGAAAACAAATTTAACAATGAAACTGTAGGAATAGAAGATCAAATAGAATATTTATTAAAATTAAGTCAGGATAGGTTATCGCAAATTATACCCTTTAATTATAGAACCAAACGAGCACTGTTAGCCCCATTAGGCTCAGTAATAAAAGCTATTTCTGGTAATTTAGATGAAGATGATGCCATTAAATACGATAACGAAATACAAACGTTACAACATAAAGAACATGTCATCGAACGTAGAGTATCATCAATGCAGAAGGCTTTTGATAGGCTAGTAAACGATTCTGAAACAATTAATTCAAATATTAAAAAGCTTGGCTTAGAAACGAATGAAATTGAAAAATTCGTTCAAAGTAAATCTAGGTTTAATAACTTGTTTCAAATAATTAATGTCATGTATCAAATTCTAAGCAACTTTCGGACTTGTTACGAAGACATACAAGAGATTGAAACAGCTATTGCTTTTAGTAAATTAAACGTACTGCATCAATCTATCTTAAATAGTACAGAACTATATAATACCTTAGAAGTTATAAGTAAACATGCCAGAACAATATATCCCATTAATAAAAGTAATTTGATTAAATTAGAACGTAGTATAGTCGTTAAATCCTATTTTAATAGTGGTAAGTTAATTTTTGTTTTAGAAGTTCCCCTAATAGGCGACGAAACATATGGTTATTACAAGGTAATTCCTATTCCAATTTTCCAAGCTCCTAATACTTTTACTATTATTCCTAAATTCCCTTACATAATGGTGAATGGATTGAAATACATGCCCGTAACTAGCTTATGTGCAGAGATCAAAAAGGATAAATTCATCTGCGAAGAAGACAACCTGGCCCAGTACCCAACGGAGACCTGCATTGAACAGATATTGTTGATGAAGAATAACTATACAAAATGCATTCGGAACCACTTAAAGATCGAGAAAACTAAGGTGCAAAAGGTGACTATAGGCCGACCGCTTAACTCGTATATCGCCTGCGCGGTGAGAAGGGAGCGCGGGGTGATGTTAACGGGTGGGTGAGCGGGGTGCGCGGGACAATCGGGTCCCGCGCACCCCGCTCACCCACCCGTTAACATCACCCCGCGCTCCCTTCTCACCGCGCAGGCGATATACGAGTTAAGCGGTCGGCCTATAGTAGTCAATGGTTGGTCTACACTGAAGAAAACCTTATCATTACCGAGAACTGTAATGCTGAAATTCGCAAGTACAATATTCTTGGCACATATATTGTAACTCCGAACACTCAATGCGAAACTCAAATAGGAGAAGTCATTGTTGCTGTTACCAGGAACACTACAATATCCAGTCTCCAGCTTCCAGCGGTTCAGATGCCCGAGTTACAGCACGACATTGAGACGAGGACTAGAAAAGTGGACCTAAGGAACGTGGACTTCAACAACGTAAAAGAGATATTACAAAGTGCGAGATTCAGTGAAGAAGACGATACAACTCAGTTTATAACAATAGGAATTAGTGTTTGGACCATTTTCGTGTACATAATTATAATAATTGTTATCATTGTTTCCATACTGTATAAATTCAGAACTTTTGTTTTTCATATAAATTCTCCAAAGGTGTCTGCAACGCCTTCGGATAATTTATCTCTTAGGGAGGGAGGAGTTAAGGAACCCCAATCTCCTAAAGTGCATTTCAGCAAGCAAAATCAATAGAACATTCGACGTCAACTCAGCACTTTATCTAGGACATGCGTCACTTCTTAAAAGTGCCGCATTAGCAACTAATTAGTATATAAGATGGTCATTTTTGTAAGATAAATCAATTACTGTTACGCTGTAAGTCTGTCCAAATAAAGTTATATTTTTTAACTCTTCCGAAGTCGGTCTTTTAATTCGCGCAATACCAACGGACACTTACCGTTCACGGACACGAAATCTCGCGTCGCCTTCCGAACAACGTGGTCTAAAGTGATATTTAATACCCTGTTCCATGTGAACGATGTGTATGTGTGCGTGGCTACGTATGCAGGTTACCTTCTGTACTCTCGGTGTTTTGTGTAATGCATTCCCGACGACGAATCCCGATTGGGGATTCCGCCGGCCGGGCCGGCACGTGTAACGCGGGTTGTGCCGCAGGGAGGAATGAAACATACCGACATCGATACTTTTACTCGAAATCATCTCGAATGTAAAGAATTGATATTTTTACAAGTGTTAATTAAACCGATTTAAAATTTCTAGTATACTCTATCCAGTATCTTTAGGATTACATTTTTTATCTGAGGATTACAGGTTGTTGTTAAGTATATATTTAACAAACTTCATTTATTTATAAAAAGAGGAATGGAAAACACAAATCACACTAAGAACAATACATTAAAGGGGCGACTAAACGGGCCATTTTGTGGCGGCAATGCTGTGTCCGGCAACATGGCAGTACTCTCCAATATTGATTTGATGGTTGCCGGAAGATCGCTGAGCGATCTATTTTCCGCAATGTTGCCCGGCCAATTTTGTTGTTGTTTCAGTCGCCATCTCTTTTATTGTTGCCGGGTTGTGTAGCCCGTTTAGGAGACTGAATCATGCGCCATACAATTGCAGACATATTGCCATGCCATGACTGCCTCGGTGGCGCGGTGGGAGTGTATCTGACTGCTACGCAAGAGGTCGTGGGTTCGATTCCCACACGGGACACCACTTCGTGTTATCCACAAATTGTTATTTCGAGTCTGGGTGTAATTTGTGTCTGTGACTTGTATGTTTGTAAAGTCCCCCGCGACACAGGGCTTGTAACCTACTGCGGGAGTCGTTTAAAAAAAACAAAAAAAAATTTTAAAAAGAAATGCCCGTTTAGACGCCCCTTAATACCAACACAGTATGCGAGTCACTTCAGTCCTCGTAAGTACAAGTACGAGTAAATAATTACCAGTATGTAAATAAAATAAGTAATGAAAAATCGATAAACTTCATTTGCTCCCATAGTATCATCCCTTGCCGGCGCGGGCGCGTGCCGATCGTTGCTAATGTAAATAAACGTATTTTTTTTGTATTTCAAAAGGATGGTTGAAGTTACACCGCGTCCGTCCGGGCTCCGACCGGGGCAAGGTCGAGACACGGTTTAACATGTACAACATGTAACAGAAAGGTATGGTCAAATTTCAGCAGCGGGTCGTGCATGTTGTCAGTATTGTTCCTGGTGGTGCCATCCCATAGCCGATTGCATTATTATTACATTGTTATAGCATATTTCAGTAGCGAAATGCGTACGGTATGAGTATTAATTTTTGCACTAGGGGACCTCCCCTAGTGCAAAAATTGATTGGTTTATTATGGCATAGAACTTTTTAGGCCATAATTTTGTTAATAATAACTTTTCCATTCATAAATAAACGAATGAAAAAATAATAAATAAAATTATAGGGTACTCTGATTTTGATTAAATTAGGTATGTGCATTGTGCACTAAGTATGACTACCCATGAATATGAGGACACCTTTCTGTTACACGTTGTAAAAAAATATTTTGTATTAAGTAGTTCATGGTTGGCCAACCAGTGTCACAACGTCGGTAGTCGGTATTGTTTTCCGACTTTGACTCTGGCCCGACCCTTCCTTATGACCGTCTCAAATAGCTCAGACACTCTCGACTGTGACATGTGTTGGCCACTCATTCATTGATCAACAGTGGTAATGTTATCCAGCATTTTAATGCGGTCTGGTTAGACAACGTTGATCCGGGAGTTTGGTTCGGAGGAACGCCTTGACCCCGTTGAGTGTAGTTTTGTATTAAAGCAAATACTAAACAAGCAAACATACATGGAAGGACTCAGATACCTTGAGAAGGGAGTTTAAGAAGCTGAGTCCCCCCCTCACTTAAATCTTTCACGGAAGGTCAAAACAACGACAGAACCGCGCCTCTAAGTTTCTATCGCCACATATCATTGTTATCACTTCGCTAAATATGTGTACATAGCTATTCATACACATTCCTGCGTTATCAGGCCAATCAAGATACACGCTATCTAACAACGAAGCTAAATTAGTCATATATACGTATGTTTTGTAATTAATAAAATGCGTAGAAATCTACCATGTTATGTATGTTATTTTCACCAACTTCTCAATATAGTATAAAACGAAAGTCACTTTTTCTGTCTGTACGTTTAGATCTTCTAAATTACGCAATGGATTAAAAGTCTGGAGAATGTTGGCCCAAAAGTCAGCAAAATTAAAACAGAAAACATTTTCCTCGATTACGGCGGTCTTGGTGATACTTGGTGGTAATCAGTACCGATCTGTTCCGACTCTCGTGCAAAGGGGTGGAGATATTGACAGGGACATTAGGCATTAGAGATGAGATTATAAAATAGATGTGAGGAGTAACTAGCACGGATAGTTTAAGAAAATATATATTAGGGGAAGCCTGAAAGTGCCCTTTCCTTGCGTCCTCGTCCTGACAGTTGATGAAAAGAAAACTTGTATAGATAATTGTCAGACAAAACTGAAAAGAAAACGTTTAAAGATCTTGGTCAAACATGTATTGAGAGAAGATGAAAGGGGGGGAGGGGGCAGGGCAAAGGGCAATTTCACACGATTTAGCGTAGTGTTTGGCGCCCCCATCAATATAGCAGTTTTTACCACTTCAACATGCCATTTGCAGCCCCTTAAGCGTGGCGCCCGCGATGAAGCACGGTAAATTTGTAATTAAAATATTTCATATCCATTTCGCCTTTAGTATAGACGAGGTTTCACCGACTCAGTGACAACCGAGCGAATTGAGTTATCTCTGAGGCCGTGGCGGATTTCTGTCACATCGGGTTATGAGAGTGACGGAATAGAGAGTGCACTTGTGTCTGCGCATACACTTGTACACTATAATGTCCCCTGCGCAGTATCTCTGATGAGATTGACCGCCGTAACCGTAACGTTTGTTGTCTTTCTTTTAACGACAAATGGCTAAACGGATCCTAATGATATTTGGTAAGCGGATTACGATTACTTCGGAAACGGTCACCATCTATTGACCGACAACAGTGGTAACATTGCTCGCCATTGAGTAACAAAGTTCTCTACAAGTGAGAATAAATGAATCCTAATTTCCCTTGGTCACGAGATAGCTGGAGAACGACTTACCAATTTCATTCATATTTTTTTTTTAGTTTTGGAATACTCTGTAGAAGGTTCTTAGGTAAAAAAAATAATGAAAATAACGAAAAAAGAACGGTGCGGTACAAAGTTAGGTACAGCTAGTAGGTGATATAATAACATATCTTGCAAATATTTCTTTTATTAGTAAGCCCACTGACGTACACAGTTCGTCAATTGCACGGAATTGACGCCAATTGCGTGCAATTGACGCAATAATTCTATTGTTATCGGATGATCACGATCAATTCAATGTGAGACCAATTGTCATCAGTCATAGGTACAACGATTAATTATCTATACTTATATTATAAAGCTGAAGAGTTTGTTTGTTTGAACGCAATGATCTCAGGAACAACCTGTTTTGAATAGAAAAAACATTTTTGTGTTGGATATTATCCCATACCCATTTATCGATTTATTAATGTTGCAAAAACAGGGACAAAATATTTCTTTTCGAAAGTGTACTAATAAACATGGTATTAGCCCTTAACGATATTCATTTTTTTTTTTTAACTATACTGTTCATTTGATTTTAATGAATATCTAAGGAGATTTCATAGTTTATATTAGATAGTATCGTATCGTGATCACCGAACGTTCCTCTATTATTCCCGTTTCACTCTTATCGATCATAGCGTGGTTACTGGTATAGTATTATATTATCTGTGGCGTGGTGTACCCTAAAATAGCCTAGGTATGTTATACTTTTAACATTAATCATTTTAAAAAATCCTTATTACAGACATACAGTTTCTACCGCGTGATTTTAAATGAGCATTGAGTTTAAAAAAAGAACCCTTTTCCGAAATCATAATAGGAAGGTCACAGTACGAGTACAGTACACATTTAGGCAGGCAGTGTTCAGTTAATTGTACCACGTAACTCCCCTCCTCCAAAATAATGATCCTAGGTACGCCTTTGACAGAAGTATATATGTTCTGCCGGCATGAATGTAAATGTACTGTAGTATTTCCGCGAGGATTTCATCAAAATCCATGAGAACGTCCCCCCCCCCCCTGGATACGCCTATGCCGTCTCAGATGCTTACCGGTATTTTTAAATACAAGTTATTACACTTCTTTAAAAAAACTTGTCACCCATGAAACAAAAAGTTGATTATCTTCAAAACAGCCGAACGGATTTTGATCAAACAAAGTTAAGAACCATCACGATTAAACTAGCTTTCGTTAGTCGCTCCATTTGGACACTATGATGGTACAGACACACAAATTTAACTTATTTATTTATCTATACTAATATTATAAAATGAATTTAAAAAATAGATTATCGAGGAAGGCTATATGCTAATATAACATCACGCTGCGACCAATAGGAGCGGAGCATCAATGAAAAATGTTGCTAAAACGGGGAAAATTGCAGAGGAAGTTGTGCAGATGAGCTATTAAATAATATAATAACACTCCAGTTGTATCGGGGGTCCAAATATCAATTTGAAAATTGACATGGCGACCTGTCGCAGACTATATTTTCGACGTAAAGGTCAATGCACACTGATCAACTCAGAATGGGATCGGCACCGTATCAACCCCAGCCGTTCACTATTCTTTGTATGAAACTCCCTACTGCAACATGTACTAATCGGATTCGTAACGTAATCGTCTCGCCTCAAGACTGGCCCACAAACAATCGACGGCGCGAGGCGATGCGGTGATGATCCCTTTCCGAGTTGATTCAATCAGAGTGCTTTGACCGTTATGAAGCCGCCTAACAACAAAACAGCCAGGATCCCTGACTATTAGCAAACATCTTTCTTGTGTTATGATTTGAAATGGAAGACAGACGGTGAATATATTGTTTTGATTGAGACTGAGCAGATTGACTAATCAGCGAGGTAAAGCAACATTACGACTGTCAGTTCCATACCAAGAAGCTTATAGTGAACACTGGAGACCAATCTCTAAATAAATAGGTATGCCAAGGTTTTTTGTGTCTGCTTTCTACTTGAGAGCCCACATTCTACTTGTGGTGTGTATCCACTGACATGAAGCAGACCATCAATTGACCTAGCACAGTGCTCAAAATCATACCCAGGATTATTTCGAGCATTATCATTTGTCAATTCACCATCTACTTCGCTCTACTCTGCCCCGCTCCACGTCCTTCAAACGCACCCAAAGAATAGTGGCATGGGCAAAAGAGAAGGCTGGCTCCTTAAAAGGTCAAAGTTAGACGTCTGTCTTCAGTATTTTGGTTATATTAAAAACTTCTTGCTCCATAGAATACTATACTGACAATTAACTAAAAGTGTCACACCACTCTTAAACCTAAAACCTGGAAGATTTTAATTTTAACAAAAATAAATATCAAATAATAACTTTCGCCAACTAGATAACTAGTCAATTTTAAAATGACCAAATGTCAAATAAATGGTGATTTTGCAATAGTCAACTAGTCTGCTAGTTCCCCAAAATAGCCTGCCTATCTCTAATGAAGCTCACTCCTGCATCTAATCTCCCATCACACTATTGTCATTATTGGTCAGTTTTTATCTCCGGCTTTAACCTATTTTGAACTTGGCATTATATGTACATGTAGGATCATTTCAAGTACTTTTTAAGAATGTGACTTTTGCCCCTATGTAAATCATAAAAACTGATTTTGGGCATGTTTCTGCTTTTAGGCACATTCTTAGAGAACCATATAAAGTATTTTTAGTGAGTTATATCTCTTGCAAAAAATAGTTTTGCATTTGAAACAAGGCTATCAAAATTTTAATGTATGTTATTATTTGTAACAAATATGTAAAAACCAAACTTTAATTGGCTCTCCAAAATATGCCAAAAACTGGTTGCAATGATTTACATAGCAGCCTTTGAAATACAAAAATTACAATATTTTCATTAGTCTCCAGTGAGTAATATGAAGTAGGTACCTATGCAGATAGGCTCTCCAATCTATTTGTCTTTGATTTTAAGTCAATGTTAGATAGACAGTTCGGACATTTGACATTCCTATAATTAGTGAACTTGTCAGAACTTAAGGTGGCTGTACACACAAGGTATCGGGCCAATGCACCTACATGTGAACATAGTTGTCAAGATCCTTTGCTTGAGTACATGAAAATCAAGGCCATTTGCTTGGACAGCCAGGTTTGGCACAAAATACCAACATACCATTATGAAGATCTCAGAATGTTGGTCCAAGAGGCAATGACAATACCTTGGCCTAATGTGTACAGCCTTTACACCAAATTTGGTTTACGGTAAACAGCTGCTGGTTGAGATGTAGGGACTAGGAATCTAGATACTACAAGTTCCTTGTATGGCGCTCCACTTGTCATCCTATAAGATTTAAATAATAAGTCGTAAAATTTATCATAGTCAACATTTTAAGTTAATTTTTAAATTGCCGCCTCAAATTCCATTTTCAAGTACATACACAAGTGAGAAGGGCTAAACTTACTTCGATATCACTCGGTTCAGCGTCTTGCAACCGCGCAATCTTTCGTTTGGGAATCACTAGGAAATGCACCGGTGCTTGTGGCGAGACGTCGTTGAAGGCCAAACATAGCTCGTCCTCGTAAATAATATCTGCTTTTATTTCTTTCGACATTATCTTGTCGAATACGGTAGGTCCCGGTGCGGCGACGCTTTGCGCCTGAGCGCGGCGCACTTCATCGCTATACGGCCTCCGTACCGCAATCGCAGACCCTCTCGATAAATCATAGATATTCGTAGGATAACTCTTCTTAATGCGGAACTTTAGGGCACGTTGTAGAACTTTATTAAACATTTTTAATGTATTTCACATCGAAAATCCATTCGCAAGCAACAACTGGTTTGACACTAATGACATTTTCGACAAACATTCATTTTTTTCACATTTTTTTGTTATATGTTTGACATTTAGTAGAATGTTGCAGCATAATAATTACGAAACTTACCATTGTTATTTATTTTTTGTAATTCGCCAGCAGCGTAGTGCTTCGCAACTGTCTTTGCATTTCATATTTATACAGGTCGTAATACAAAGAACACTAATACTCAAAAGCCATGAGAGAATGATATGTTTTATTCTTTTAGCCCATGGGTCAAATTATATGCTAAACTTGATTGGTGCTTAACGTGGCTGTATTTGTATATGAGATAATATACAATAAAAATGATTTATATAGAATAAAAAACGTAGTAAAAAATACCTTTTTATTTATTATCAAAAATAAGTATAATCTTATCACGATCCGCTAACTTATTAATACACATAAAATAATACCTGTACATTCATAAATAAGCAACAGTGATTTAGATTTTCTTCCTACATCCAAATTTAAAAAAATAGTTTTACTGTTTTTTTTATTTGTACACACATAAAATGATACTATTTATAAAGTAGTTTAAATATGTACGGTAGCGAAAGTCTAAAGCTTTAATATATACTTGAACAATATAGATGTTTTCGTACTCATAGGGACGACACAACACTTGCTCCCAGAATAATTCAAGTTTTGCAAGTACACTTTAAATGTATAATTTAAAAAATAACTATATTTCTATTACAAAATATTTTTGTTTTATTTTTTAAAGCTATATGCTTGCTGCTGGAATAGGACTCCATGTTTGAATTTGACTATGTTATAGTCAACGTTTTATACTAAGTTTATAATACATATAAATACCACACCATTTAGCGAGGATATAATGACATACAAAATTAAGCATAGTTTATACTTATTAAAAGATAATGCCTGCGCTAGATTACAAGCTATATGTCACGTGGGAAAATATATAAACGAACAATTTACATATTTTTTTAAAGAATCACATATGTTTTTCATATCATTAATATCTTACATAAATAAATTATATTAAAGTCACTCATAGAGCCACGAACCCTTTAAAATAAGTGTGTTTACATTATATGGGTGTATTTTCTAAAAATCCTTAGCTAGATTGTCTTACTCTGAAAAACGTTACATTTAACATAGCTAGTAACATTCTAATAGTTCTAAAGACGAAGGATTTGATGTACTGGTTCTGTAGCGCCAGTCGGAAGACCAGGGCCAGCACGAAGAACACCAGGCCGTAATGAATGTAGAACATTCTGAAAATAACAGTTTTTGGAAATCTTAAAATGTCTTTTGCTTATGGTGTAAGAATGAGCTTCATTTTTGAAACCAAGTTTATATAAAATATGCATGAATTTGATAACGCCAAGGGTAGATTGTTTTCTATGTAAATACTGTCTTAAATTTGTTAAAAATCAAATCAAAAATAGAAAAAAATATGTCAGTGGGATCTCCGAGTCTGCACAAGTAATTTACAGTCGAACCTAGTCATTTTTTTAAGTTTATAATTGAAAAACTAATAGTCAGTTGGAATCAACGTATTTTCATAGAGATCTATCGTGTATCCTAAAGTAAATCATAATGAAACCAACTCACTTCTTTAAATGTTTTTTGGCACCTTCTATATCTTGCTCCTTTTCTTGTAGAAGATATTTTCTTGTGCCCTTCACAAAGTTTTCGTAATGATCATCCCAACTGAAACAAATAATTCATTGAAGATATTTCCAAAGACATTTCAAAACATTAAATCAATAGCAAATACATAGGTAGGCTAAGTTTTTATTCACTAACCAAACATTTATATTTTTGAAGATAATAATAGCATAGGTACATATTTTTTTCTTTGAATCGCTTGTTACTAAAATATTGAGATTGAGTTATTTTCATTTGCGTACACTTAGGGAAAACTATTTCGACTCACATACACCGGGCCCAATATTTGGTTCTTATCATTCAGCTTGAGCTGTAGTGACCACAATGAAATAATCAAATACATAAAAAAAAAAAAAAATTTTTGCATAATACATGATGCTTTTAAAAATAAGAAGTTGATTAGATATTATTTATATTGTATAATTACTCCAACAATAGGTAAGAAATGTATTTTTTTAAAGTACATTGAGATGGTTACCACTATACCACTACTGCTCTTCCCATGATAATACTAACACAATCGTTTGAGGATCCAAGTTATAAATAGCTGTATCTTGAGGCGACAATTTTCTCATGAGCTGCTGAACATTATCAGTTTGGAAGTACCATTCACGAGTCGAGAAGAATCTCAACACATCATTCATTGCTTTAAGCCGCTGGTTTACTTTAATCAAACTTAACCTGAAATTAAAAACAAAATAGTATTTTTTTTACTCTTTCATAAAACCTTAAAACTTTTTACGGGTAATTTTTTCAGTAAAACTTGAAGTATTTTAATAACATACCTACTTATTTTATGTTCCCCATAAAATGTTATAATGGAATTGTGAAAATGGCGGCAAACTGACATGTCATTATTTTCACACATACTTGAAATACGTGATAACAGATTAAGAACGAGACTTTGTATAAAAAATAAAAATAAACTTGAAACTGGCGGATGCACAGAATTCATCCGAATAAATAAACGGGGGAAAGAGGCAAGTGCTAACAAAAGCGATATACTTACAAATACATTACCTTTGTACAATTTAATAAAATTAAAAATCTACCATAATGGTAGATTTATTACGTGACAATTTGATAACAACGTTTCATTTAACGCGTATATTTTAATTCAATAAAAATAAAATGTAACTTACTTTGTTTTAATTCTCAGTATTTTCGCTATGTATTCAGCAGTATGTAGAGGTATGGTTTGAAACAATGTTTCCAAAACTCTCTGTGCAACCCTGTAAAATAAACAAGTATTTATTGTCAGCGGTATTATTGTTAAAAGTTTAAGTACCTACCTATCTACCAAAATGTTGTTATGCATTATATTAAAACTTGCACTGGGGCACGTGCCGGGGGGCACGTGCACCAGTGGTTATTTTGTGTACCGATTTTTTTGTATTGTGTTGAATTTCTTTGCCTATTTTCATCTTGTGCCCTCTCCCCCCTCCAAATGTTTTTTCCGGCGTCGGGCGAAGCGCAATGCATGCAACACAATACCTCCCTCTCCCTCCATCGTGCATGCGACTCAAACTAAGCCGGTGTCGGGTAATACGAAATCCACCTCTCTCGTTCGTAAGCGGGGTTTTTCGAGGTAAAGGTGATATTTGTCTCTTGTGCCCTCCCAGAATAAAATCCTGGATCCGCGCATGCCTACTATAACTACACCTATACTAAAGCCGCGCACGATGTGAAATGTTTATTAACAATGTAGCTTCGGAACCATTGACGAAAGTATTTAAGTTGAATGGTTAGTAGGTAAGCAACTTTGTTATTAAACATTTCACATACATTGTGGCTTTAGACTAGTGTCAATGAAGCAACTAACTTATTCTCAACAGTGTACCCGCAGGGGTACCACATGGTGTTGTCGAGCGGCGAGGCGCGCAAGTGCCGCTGCAGCGCCGCCTGGAACTGCCGCCACGTGGTGGGGTTGCGGCACGTGCTGCAGTTGTACACGCGCACGTGGGCAGGTCTGTAACAGTAGACATAATCAATATTCTGCTTTCGCCCCGATCTCTGACTCAGAGAGGCGCGGCTCCAAGGGAGGCCCTCCAGTCTCATTATTTTTTAGTTTCTTTTTTATGCTATGAAATAGAAGACGAGCAGGTCCTGATGGTAAGCGTCAGTATCAGTGCCAGTCAAATCCTTGTTTAGCAAAGATCTGAATGTGACCGCACCGCGCTCCTCATTTGAGTCATTAGTATTCATAAGTCTCATTTGCCCAGTAATTACACTTGCTACAGTGCCCTTTAACCGAAACACAGTGATGTGTTAACATCAGTATTTCACGGACGGATCTGACACTGTTGTGGTACCCACCAAGACGGCTTATAGCCTATATAATTACGGACTATAGTAAAGCTTACGATCGCATACACTACATAATTATAATAAGTAAGCTGGAATATTAGAGTGGCCATGTTGCGGTGGTTTGCCTCATAATTATAGAGATACTAAGAGTCAAGCTGTAGTACTCGGTAGCTAAATTGATGAGTGTTCCATAAAGAGTCCCTCAAGGTTCTTTATTAGGGCCAATATTATTCTTCCCTCGTATATCTGACCTTATATTTAAACGATTATCCTGAGTGAGTGATACCATGGAACTTCAGCGTGTTTGGACAATTATTGTATTGTGAACAAACTGGATCTAAATCCCACCGATCAACTAGTGAAGGTTATTACCTTCACTAGTTGATCGGTGTCACGTTGCAACAATTTTTGAAACAAAATACTAAATTTATACAATAAAATCTTTATAATAACTAAAAATAATTAACTTTAAACAGATTAGTAACAAAAAAATTACTAAACAGTAAATAAACTAATTGTCCTCGAGTCAGCCATGTTTGCCCGCGCATGTACCCCCACTCCCCCACAATAGCACTCACTTATCCACCGCGATCTCCCAGGCGGCAGCCATGAGCGTGTCTATAGCGATGTCAACCGGCAACATGTCGGCTCGCGCGTGTATCTTCGCAGCGAACACGTGCATGAGCCCCTTGCCTGCGCCTACCACGATGCCGCTCGGACCGTTTAGGTTCTCTATCCATCCTGGGAACGGGTCGCGTAGGGACGATACCACTGGTAGGAAAAATGGATATTTATCAAAATAAGTAATACATTCATTGTCGTGTGGTACCGGCTTAAGAATAATGCCACCCCATCTCTTCCCGTCAAGGCGACTAAGGGTTTTCACATCGGAGAAGGCAGCAGCCACCGAGGAGTACCATAAAGCCTTACTGCGATTGCCAACCTGCTCGCCAAAAGCGTGGCGATTATGGCAATTACCCTCAGGATCTATAATAAGTAGGTTCTACTGGGAAGACCCGTGCCAAGAAATCGAGCTTAAAATAGCGGGCCACGAAAGCGCTACAAGCTGTTCTCAATTATGTCATGTACTTGACCTTGAATCTGTTTTTTTTAAAGATAACTAGTAATGTGGGATTGTGGTCCCACATTACTAGCAATCCTGTTAACCCCTCCAGCTAAGCTCAATGGCTTGTGTTAGGAATGGGTTCACGTCGGTAGTATAATGGCCAGGATTCGAACCCACGACCTCACGATTGCGAGACCGATGCCTTAGCCATTAGGCTACCGCCGCTTATAATTTATAATTTGTCAGGTAGATACTTTATTGTTAGGAGACATCAGCTAGGAACATATTTTTGGAAACACTCAGAATAATATCCACTCCATAAGACAATTAAAAAGTGTCATGAGGTATGTATGGAATTAACCGACTTACCACCGGGTGGTGCCACGGTTAACATTATAGATGAATCCACAGGACCTCCAGAGTTAAAACATAAGTAAAATATCGCTTTTTCACAGCGTTTTTGCTTGGTGTTACAAAAAATAAGTGAATAAGTAGAACAACCCCCATCTCCCTTCCCCCACCATCTAACATCGGTCTCTTTCTAGATTGGTATTAATAGCCTTAAAATAGGAAAGGTATCTCACCAATAGTAGGTCTGAATATGGCGACAGGGTATCCCTGGTTCTCGTGTTGCTGGACCACGGTCTCCGCCAGCGCCTTCGTGAACGTGTACGTGTTGGGCTTCGGTGATATGTACCTGAAGATATTGCAATTTATGTTATCTTAATCTTATAATATAAAAACAATATCCACTATAATTTCCTCATAAACGCTAAGCCCAAGTCCCTGGGCTTAGAAACTGTTTTTTTTTTTTAAGAAATTTATATAATTATGTTCTACATGTGACTAAAAATAGATGAAACGCACTATTTTATGGTCATGGTAAAATTAATTTGTTTGGAAAATAAGTAGGGAGTTCGAAATGTAAGAAAGATTTGCCTACCTAAACTCCCTACTATTTTCCCTACTACTTATTTTCCAAACAAATTATTTTTACAACGTTATTCCACATCCACGACTAGCCACGAGCAAAGTTTAAGTAAGAATAAACCTGGTCAAAGAAATAAGTAAGAATAAACCTGGAAGAGAAGTCGACCGATCTAATAACAGCAGAACTGAATGATGCTCCGTACGACGATTTATTAGTAGTGGGTTGACGTTGAAACCGCTCTACAGCGGGTCAAATGCCTTAACTACTAGGCTACAACCACGAATATGAGTGTGGAGAAAAGGGGGATCTTAGGCACTTTTGAGCGGGGAGAGGAATTATGAGGAGAGGACCGGGAGTCTTATAGTGAGAGTAGGAGAGGAATAACTTTGTAAATATTTGAGTGAGCAGAAGCGAGGTGGCATACACGACTCAAAATTTGTTTCGCTTCAAGAGTCCTAACATATTCTTATATATTCTTTTGTACATGGAATATGCATATCTGGCGAAGGACCGATGGCCGCTGGAACAAGAAAGTCCTAGAGTGGAGACCGCGACTTGGTAAACGAAAAGTAGGACCCCAGACACTGGGGCTGGCTGGACTGGATGTGGAATAGTCTGGTGTAAATTGGGGAGGCCTTTGTCCGGCAGTGGATCGATACAGGCTTATAGTTTTACCAAATGAGTGTCTAAGTAGATTACAGCAAGCAAACAACAAACAAATAGGATTCAAGTAATATCATTTAGCACTACGCTGACGATCGATGATTGGTGATTCTCGAGTTCCTGGTAATGGCGCTGACTTTGTACGAACAATTAGCACCACCATTCTCAGTACTTTGTACTTATGCACGGAATTATATAACGATTAGAGTACTTCTAGTTTTAGCTGATGACAATGATTGTAGGTAGAGGCGGGTCCAAGGTTCTATTTTAGCAGCACTTAGCCCTGCTAAGGAACCTAACATTTTTGTTTAAGGTGGATTTTATTAAGGAAAGGAAACGTGGGTTCGAATCCTACCCATTTTACTACCAACGTGAACCCATTCCTAACACAAGCCATTGAGCTTGAACCCACAACGTGTATTTCGATAACCGTCAATAGATAGGAAGCCTAGGTTTTCTATCTATCGACGGTCTAAATATCAGTTTCACTACTAGAGCTAGCTATTTTAACAAATAGATAACGGTATATAGGTTATTAAGACAGGCTGTAAATCGTCCCCCTGGATAGCACCAGGTTCCTTGGTCCTGTATACACCAGGCATACTCACTGCTGCGTGATGTTAGCGAGCAGATCTTCAGGCACGCTATCGACGAGCGCGTACACCTGATCTAGGGGCCGGGGGGGAGGGTACACGCGCTCCTCCACCACAGTCAGGTCTGCGTTGCTGTAGGCTGTTGATACGTGGATGAACGCCTGAGGTAGGACATTTAGCGTTAATATACCAGTACAATAAGTTTAAGCTCAGAGCAGAAATCGACCCTGCTACATTCGATTGGCTTGCCGGGTCGTATACATCCACGTAGGTATTGCAAATGAATAGTTCGGCTGTTACTAAATTCTTTTGTAGCAAATTTCACTTTACAGTGCATAGTGTGCCGACCCCAAATAATTGGCGTTAAGGGCAGAAAGATGATGATGACACATTATACATCAATCGTTAGAATTGACAGATCGAGGGTGAGGTGAGTTTTTGGTTTATGGAGGGCCGGACCTCGTTAAGGATGGAATTTATCAAGGAAATGCACACATATACGAGGGGACTCAGATAGTTTGGAGAAGGGAAGGATGTTTGAGCCTCTTCCTCAATTTAGGATAGATAACCGGTATGTACCCTGGTTAAATCAATTAACTTACTTGTATGTTGGGCAATTTGTCGCAGAGCTGCAGGACTCTTTCCACGGATCTGACGTTCTGTTGGATGGCGACCGGCAAAGGCTCGTCGAACTTAAGCGTAGCTGCTGAGTGGAACACTATAGACACCTGGAATATGCACCAGAATGTAAGAGACCTTTCGCATATGTGAGTAATCTTGATTTACCCTGCTACGAAATACTTTTAAACTTGATAAAATTAGACCAAACTTTCTTATTTACAGTTGATGTGTGGAACTTATTACATTTATAGAACACTGCTTTGTTTCTTCTGTAGTGATCCATTTTTAGGGTTCCGTAGCCAAAATAGCAAAACGGAGCCCTTATAGTTTCGCCATGTTCGTCCGTCCGCAGCTTAGCTCAGAAACTGTTACTGCTAGAATACTGTAATTTTGCATGGATACACATATTACTTAAACGGTATAAGTACTTATACGGTAAAAAAAGGTTTTCAAGATTTTATTCTTTCCCTTTGTCGGTATATGTTATACCGTCAAAGGGAAAGAATAAAATCATGAAAACCTTTTTTTAGGGTACCTCCCTTATACGTGAAGTGGAGATGTGATTTTTTTTCTCACCCACCCCATTGTGTGGGGGTGGGGTATCATTAGATAGATCTTTTAAAAACGTTTAGGGGTTGTGAAGATCAAATGAGAAGTAACGAAATTTTTCATACATATTCCATTGAAAATTAGTATAGTAGGTTTAACGTTGTAAGAATGAAACAAAAACAACAGCACTTGCCCGGTTTTACATACTTTGCTTAAGGTTTTCTTTTAACGTCAATATTTCAAATAGTTAGAAATGTTTATGACGAATAGGTAGGTACTATAAGTAATGATTTCACAATAGGAACTAAAAATAGCCAACTACCCATTAACATAGAGACTGTTCAGACTGATGTCCGTTACAATAACTATAGGGCAAACCATCCGAAACTCCCTTCAAGAAAGCCCACGTTAAGTGCAGCATCACTCACCTCTCTAAGAGCGCTGACAGCTTCGATGTCAAGCCCGAGGTTGGGCATCGAGACGTCTCCACAGACCACCATCAGCTTGTCCATCTGGCGAGGATACTTGGCACGGACGTTGTCGAAGATCTGGAGCCAAAAGTATAACTTAGTGGAAGAAGAGGTAAATTATGGTCCTTTTGAGCATTATTATGCTAATACATATCTCTTTGTATGAAGAAACAATACAAATCGCGTGAAATTCAAAAAAACAAATTTCTTTTTTGATTTGGGTTTGTAAAACAATACTTGTGATACGTCGGGATTCTACATATAAGTACATGTAATGCCAAGTTCGGAAACAATAGGTAAAGCCGGAGAAAAGAACCAAAATCGGCCTTAGTGGGTAGAATATAGTAGGAGCATCTACTTACAACAAAGGTAAAAAAACTATATGTGCTTAAATATTGGCCAAAGTACTGGTAACGAATGATTTAATATAACATATTATTTCTGATATCCAAAGGAAGAAAAGAATGGCTTTTATTCGTCACGCAGAATCTTTACTTACAAAAGTCAAATTATGGTCATAATCATTGTGACAATTAAAACAAAGTGACTACAAAATTCACCCAAAAATAATAAAGTGACAAGGAGCAAGCAACTAGATCCATAAAACTTTATCATTTAAATATTCATTAACTGTAACATAACCCCTACGTATAAGATGATTTTTGACTACATTTTTGAACTTAATCACTGATAGACTCTTAATACTAGCTAGTATCTTGTTAAATGCTCTCGGTGTTACTCGAACACATGCATTCCGTTCTTGATCATCGTAACTTGCTTCCAAGAAATTTGAAAAGTACAATAATATTCGGCCTGACGACATCATAGTTATTAAAATGCTCTTTGAAAGGAAGCAAAAACGTAGGTCCTGTAAAAGTTCGAGACAAAGGTCTTAAGAAGTTTGGAAAATGGCGTATAAAGTGGCTTTAAAGCTTGTAAAGAAAGGTAAATTTGAAGTTCTTAGTTAAACATAGTTCCAGCTACTTGGGCTAGTCTTCCACGGTCAAACGGCCACACCGTTTGACCGTGTTTTACTGTTGTGCAGTGCACATACTGTGCCATACTTAACAGTAACCATGCCATACCGTTTCTGTTATATTGGTGTTGAAACATTGTTTAAGTAGGTAAGTATACGTTTTAACTGAGTGAAAACGAATGGTATGGAGACGAAACATACCGGTGACTGCTTGAGATGTGCGAGCCTCTTGTGTGGTGGCTGTCCTCTCTTGTCTCTCATCAGCAGATGCAAACGTCCTACCTCCGGACACGTTGACAACAGACGTTCTATGAGCACCTGTAGGAAGAACCATCATTGAACTATTACTTTCATTTTATTACCGAAATGATTAATTAGGAAGAGACTATACGAACTGGTCATCCTCTATCAAGGTCAGACCGTAATAAGCAGTGGCTCCTAAAGCTTTTTACTCTTGTGGTCACAGTCATTCCCTCTCCCTGATCGCATAGTGACTTTTGAGAATAGGGATCGTTTTAGAGACTTTTTCAGTTTGAATGAGAAATATTTCAAAAATTGCATATGGTGATATATATTCTGTAGTTCCCATGAATGATAATGAAAAATGACCTCGGTCGCAAAAGACATCTAGTACATCACGCCTTACGAACAAAGTGGTCTGCGATTTCGTGTTCGGTAACGATGTCTATGTGTGTTGCTCGACTGAGGTATGTAACCCTCTCAGAACACTTGGCGTGGATCCAGAATCATGTTCCGAGAGGGGGGGCACAGGGGGCGAGGGTGCATTTGACTTAAAACCGGTCAAGTGTGAGTCGCTCACCCGACGGGGGTTACATTTCATCAACCCGGATATGGAGCGGTAACCGCTTGTCCCCCCAGATTCGCGTCTGGGTACGTATGAGGGTTACTTCCTGTACTAAAGAGTTCACTTGCCTTTCCCATAAACCCTGTGCCGCCAGTGATGAAGATATCCCTTCCCGCGTAGAACTTTGGCAGGAAGGGCACCGCGGGACTCGGTGATACTGGCCGTGGTACCATCGTGGACCTGTGGACAAACAAAGGGAAAGTTATGAGATTAGGATAAAAGCATGGGCGTACCCAGGATAATTTTTCGTGGTATTTTTATAATTGGAGGGGGTGAGGTGCTACAATTTACTAAACACCGGTCAAAAGTGTATTATGCAGCTACTTTTTTTCCAATTTTGGAAGAGGAGTTTTCAACCCCCAAATCGTCCCCTTGGTACGCCCATGGTTAGAAGTGTTATATGAATCCCGTGACATGGTATACGAGCAATAATTTATTTAGTTTTAGCATTCGACCGTGGCGTGGTCGTGAAAGCTCAAACAGGGCACACTTATCCTACGGGACGACCCCATAGGATAAGTTTGCCCTGTTTGAGCTATTAATCACGAAACGCTCGAAAGGGGGAAGGGCGTCCGAAAAAAATCACGAAATATAACCAGGGGGAGGGGGCGTGTACGTGTAGTCAAATATCACGTGTATTTGTTCGGCTCGTAACTCCACAGACTTGACCGGTGTTGGACCAATTGGGTAGTTGAGCAACTTATGACGTCATAGGTTGTTATTTCATACAACATTTTTATAGAGCTTGTCATTTTGACATTTCATAAAAAGACTGATTTGACTTGATCCCTATTGCACACCCCTCCGTCGTTCGAGACTCACACTCGTGTGCAAATTGTTGGGATATATTTTGTATCAAAAAATACACATGATGTTGGGTTGGAGGGGGGGAACCTCACCAAGTGCCAACAGAGATCTAACAACAGCCCTGCTCATAGATATCTGGCGCACTATTTATATACGATCGAAAATATACGTCGAGTAAAATTAGACTAAACTGCGGCAGAACCCATAGTCGATTTTCTGCCTTGTCCCGTCCTAAGTTTTAAAAATGACTGGCCTGTTGGTCTAGCGGTTAGTGACCCTGACTGCTGAGCCAGAGGTCTTGGGTTCGATCTCCACCCAGTATAAAACGATGGTTTATACCGTATCTGGGTGTAATTTATCTATATTAATAATTATAAAATATTTAAGAATTGAAAATGGCAACCAGACACATTTAACAGTTGTCTGGTTGCCAAACAGGCAACAAAAACTAGGCGGAGCTGCATAGTTTGGAATCAGGTGGCTTTGTGTGAGTGATGTTTTGTATGATAAAAAAGAAACAACGGATTGCTTCTCTAACACTCCGGGATTGTCGGCTGAAGTGAAAACTTGAATATTATAATATATGAAACAACCAATGAAATTTGAGTAATAGTTTTCGATCTATTATTTCATAATATTTTATTATTATGTCAGTAACATAATAATAAAATATTATGAAATAATAGATCGAATGTGGCTTAAGAAGTGGGTTTTCTGCTGTTTTTGTTTCAATATCTACATAATAATATTTTTCAACGGAATTTATACGAAAATTTTGTTACTTCTCATTTGATCAGCTGTTACTCGTAAACTTGTAAAGCCTACTTAGCTGTGATAGTTTTCCTTTTAATTTCACTATATGTACTACTACCGTGATTTTTTTTACATACCCAACATCAACCATTTAGCTGGCAGGGGGACACTTGACTCTAACATAAATTTGCACTTTAAAGCTTAATATTTTACAAACGGATCCCTAAAAAAAAGGGAAAAATATAATCGTAACTCGAACTCGAATTGGTGTCTTTTGGTTTCTGGACCGGCCGATATCCCACTTGAGCTATGTATAATAACATTGTATATGGTGGCCGAACTTGGATTATTCCCAGTAGTTCCATGAAGCCAGTTCCACGATGGATGGATTACCTTCGTATTCTAATTATATTGTAGCAGTTTTTCATTGCTTTTCACTTTAGTTTACTAAAAAGTTTTCACTTCAAAAACATGAATTGTCATATCCCCGTCTACTAAAGCGGAGTTTTTATGGAATTGTATGAAGTTTGTGACCTTAACAGCTGACTGGACGGAGGCCAACAAACATAACCTCTATTCTGCTAACACATAAATACCAAACAATTGTCACAAGTATCAAGTTCCTCCGCTCTAAGTCAAACTATTATGTACAGACAAACACAATTATGAATGTAAACAATATTCTCCGCATTCATGGAAACTGAGACAAATTGAGACAACATGTATGTTTGCTTGTCAGTCGCATATAGCAAAGTGCTGCATCGGCCAAGGTGATGTCAATATTTGTGTCCGCGATGACTCGTACTGTCCTACTTGTTAGGGCAAATGGGTAAGAAGAAATACCTAGGGCCAGTAGTATCTACCTGTTGTATTATTTATTATACTCTTTGAGCGGGAGGCCAAAGATTAGGTATTCCCACTCTAATCTATAGCTATATCTATCTAGCGACAGAGCTGCCGCGACGCGATGTCTCGAAATGCCAATTTTATACCTAATGTTATACCAAAAACTTAAGCGAGTATAAAATAATAAATGCATCATTCAGGCGGAGACCGATGCACACTATTTTGTTTGGAGTTGACGCTAATCTTGTGAATATTACTTCAAATAATAGATAGTGTACCTCGTCTGTTCTTCTCCTCCTCTGCGGCGAAGCCAAGAAGGAATGGTTATGTTTTTAGTCATCAGCATAGCCTGCCTTAATGCATATAAATCATCTGATCTAGATGGAATAGACAATAGGTCAATGATAGAAGAATTTAGTAGGGGCATGACCTAGCTGGGACGGCTTTTTTGATTGTGTAGTTCCCCTTTAACACCTGTCATTTTTTTAATGGAATGGCAATTAGAAATATGGGTCGCACATACAGCTAAGCTAAATTCTCTACACTTCGTAGGTATACCATGATGTTACACACATGACACACCCCCAGTGCGAGCGACTCGATAAAATCAATCACCATAGGTACCTACCTACTCTTAAATATTGTTAGAATGTCACCGTGTGCAGTTTTGCGAGTAAATTATTATGTTCGCGCATTCAAGAACGCTATTAATATAAAATGTATTAAGTTATTGGCTAAATGTCACGTATTTATACAGTAAAGTGATTATTAAGTAATAATATAATTTATGGTATGATCAAATTCAAAAGTCGTTATTCGTTATCAGATACCACACAAATAAATAAAATGAAAGAGTCTGTAAGTAATGGCAAAATAACATTTTTTATTTATTACCTATATACTTATGAAAGTATACATGGTACTTATTTAAAACGAATATAATTATTAAACAAAAACACGGTTTCATTTTTTGTTGCTGTCTGTCTGTTCGTTCCGGCTAATCTCCGAAACCGCTGGACTGAATGAAGGGCGCCAGGCGCCTGGACTGCAGACAGCTGATGATGTGAGGAGTAACTTAAGCTACTTTAAGTAGCACTGCTACTTCACGCGGACGTAACTAAAATTACAAAACCTCGACACGTCAGACTAAATTAGCTAAAAAATGGCTATTTTATATCACTTCACATCAATTAAAGTAATGCTACAGTTAATCTACGTCGATAACAGATTTAATACAATAAGGTTTACAACATTACAAGTTTAGAGGTCTTGGTGTGCCTATAGCGTACTACTATGTTTAAATACAGGCATTTTATTATTATTGGCCGTGTGGTGCCGGCTTAAGAATAGTACCACCCCATCTCTACCCGTGGGTGTCGTCAAGGCGACTAAGGGATTTCACCCCGGAGGACGGGCAGCAGCGTCCTCTGCGTACTTAAAGCCCTACTGCGATCGCCAACCCGCTCGCCAAGCGTGGCGATTATGGCAATTACCCCCAGGATCTACATACTAGTAGGTTCTACTGGGGAGACCCGGGCCATCTTATGGGTTGATATGTATGTATATGTTATTATTATGCATAAGCGCTCGGAACTGGTAAACACATTTCCAAGTACCTAATAAATCGTCATGTTTAGGAGAATTGAGTGAGACTTGAGTTTAAACTTAACTTTTCTTGGTGTGATTAACTTTATAAAATCGTGGAGAGTCGGTTTCGAGCGCCGACGGCCCGAGTGTATACGGGTGATGGATTTCATTCTTGAAATCTCCGTTAAAAAAGTGTTGTTCTTTTATTAGTTAAATTTAAATTGTGTGTGAACCGGCAGTAAATAAAACCACATCCAAATCTGCCCATCCATACACAGGCAGACACCTTTGACTATGGCGAATGGAGCGGTCGCTAAGCGACCTTCGGTTCGGCTGAAGAACTTAGGGCGCCAAATGCGGTGAAGGTGCGCTAAATAGATATGTGGAGGGAAAGCCTCCACATTTAATTCAATATCCTCCCTTCCCGTCTTACGTGCGACTCACACTTGATCGATATTGGGGGAAAAGATCTCGCTCCAACCTAAATCTGGACTCAGGTCGGCACTGACCCTGACTGCTAACTCAGAGGTCGTAAGTTCTATTCCCATCCAGGATAAATCTTTGTTAAAAACATGATAGTTTATTCTGATAGTCCGGGTGTAATTTATCAATACGCAATAATTTAGTAGTACGCTTGTTTGTATTTAGATGTAGGTATTCCTAAGTAGATTTGTTTATCACAAGACCAGCCCGTCCTGCGGGCGAACGGAGCGGCCGCTCCAGGCGCCATAGGTCAGTCAGGGGGCGTTGAAGTCATCCTCCGGCTACGGAATCTAGGGCGTTAAAATGCTATCAAGAGGGCTAAATTTATTTGCAAGGGGCACTAATTTGCACCGCCCCCCTGACGATATTGGTTTGTATTACCCCGTCGCGGGATATACTTATAGGCGGTATCGGGTTGGTTGGCACTCCCGTCACACTTGACCAATATTCGGACGCCAAAATTGGATCTGACTCCAACCAAAATCAAGCCTCGCATACTGCAGTTGTCGTATTGCCATAGTGCAGGTTCTGTCTAGTTTGGGATCGCATGACCGTATGTGAGTGGTCGGACATAGATAACTCAAACTCTTCAAATCCCTTTCGATTGCATATTATCGTAAGATCGTCTAATGACCTTCGCTCGAAGTTGTCATGAACTTGATCTCTTGTCAAATATTGTCACAGCCAGTTCACATGGCTGTGTCATTGACGCGCCGAATAAATGCCTGACTTAGCAAACATATTAGAACAAGTTAGAACTTAGTGTGCATCTTTAATGCACACCAAGTTGTTTGTTATAGCGGTTTTGTTTTTAAAGCGGTTGTTTGTTTTAAAGCTTCATTTAACAAATGACTAGCTTTCGGCCGCGGTGCCACCCGCGTGGATGTCAGTTATCGTAAGAAAAACGAAGTATCCTATGTTCTTTCTCGGGACTTAAACTATCTCCAGATGAAATTTAATTTAAAGTTGGCCCCTGACGATATGTTTGTTGTAATTTTGCTTACATCCATTTGGAATGCTTCCATAGATAGAATAGATATTGGTCTATAGTTTTTACCGACCTTATTGTTACCATCTTACTGTTACTTATTGTTACCTACATTCTGTACAAATAAAATATTCTTATTCTTATTCTTATTAACATTTTTTGGCTCATCTTTGTAAATGGGAACTATGTTGAATGAACACTGGAGGGATTGATTAAATATTAAAGATAATGGACGGGATAATTGTTTGGTATCATCATAGCTAGTATAATCCATATTATAATAGTACTTTTTTCGGTCTAGTAGATTTTGCGGCCCACTTCGTCTACGTTCTTCATTTTTGGCCCATCCGTGACTTTGAGTACATGGTTGGTCTAAAACAACACCACAAAAAATACTTATATTCCGGGAAAATAAGTTTGATTATTCGAAAACAAAAAAGGTTGGTTGTCCAAAGATGAGACCCATCTTATTTATTAGACCTCATCACCAAAAGGAAAATTGTACTATTGTGCCAATAAAACTGTAAGGGAAAAAAAGATCGGCTAATAAGAAAATTTTAATTTTACTCTATATTATTAATTGCTTTTTACTTGCCTTGTCTTTTTTTTTCAAGAAAATAAACACAAGGCACGAACCGGTTTGATTTTGAAATATTTTATGAATCATATAATATAATTCTCAAACAGATTTTTTGTTGTTATATTAAAAGTTACTGTGGATAATAAATTCTAAAAAATGTCTTTCGTTTCATCTTTAGACCATTCATTATTGGAACGAAGTTCCGTATCGCGCGTTGTGAAAGGGGGCTAGACGGAAAAAAATCTCACGAAAAGTTGTAACGACACTTTTTGACACACACAAGCCGTGCGGCGTGCGCTTAAGATATGAACATCTAATTTGACGAAGAATTCACCTGTCGATTTGGTCTAGAGGCATAAATTCGGTACACAGTATTGGTGACAAATTGTGTAGTTGTGGGTTCGAGCCCTCGGTATACAATCGTCTTTATGTAAGTTATTTTCGTTTCGTCTTTCTATTTTGCATTGAACAGTGTGGTGTTGCGAAGATTATAAAAAAAAAATTAAGATAAGAACTTCGTTCCATCCGGGTGTCCCTCGACACCTCTCAAGTTTTTTTGTTATACAAATACATAGTATTATTTATCTTCTAAGAACCATATTTTTTCCTGGAACAGATTTATTTGACATCATTAAGTTCGTCTTATATCGTAAACTTACTCTTGACGATGAGGTCTACCAATAATAATGACTTATTTCTGGACAACTCACCTTTTGTTTTGAGATTTTTGATGATGAGATAGGTTTTGTTACTCAATGACGACAGAAAGACTGAACGGATCTAGATAAATTTTGGCACACAGATACCTATATCTGGAATAGCGCATAGCCCATATATTTTATCTCGGAAAATGTATCTAATATTTATATGCGGATGAAGTTAATTGAAAGGTACGTCATTTGGCGCCATTGGCTAATAAATTGTCTACATGACTGACATCCACGCGTTTGGAGTGGCAGGTAAGTATTAATAGAGGAATTAATTATACGAATTTATAAACAACTAATTTTGCCCTGTTGCCACTTCCCCCCCCCCCCCCCTGCCTCCTTGGATTCGCGCCTGCAGATAGTAATTAACCACAGGCTTGTAACCCAGTCATTAGAGATGTCAAGTGTGGAATGGTCTCCAATTGTACCCCCTCCGCTATGCCAGCAATATTCGCTGAAGAGTCTATTGCACATTTCTATATGGCTATTGAACATCAGGCCCTCCATCAAAATTTGATACAGGACCCTCAAAGGCAAGTTACGCCCCTCATATTAGTATACGGGTCAAGATAATAAACTTGTTAGTAAATGAACGTTAGCTACCATATTTGTTAACTAAGTAAGCACAACGTTATGTACCTTCCTTATTACGTTCATACAATAGACAATCACACAAATTTTATCCTTATGTAGGTACCTACTAAGATGCTAACTACAGATGCTCGCCAAGGGTAACGTGACAAAAAACGTTTTTATA
This sequence comes from Herminia tarsipennalis, assembly GCA_945859575.2. NCBI lineage: Eukaryota > Metazoa > Arthropoda > Insecta > Lepidoptera > Erebidae > Herminia > Herminia tarsipennalis. Next base: position 473,466 of record OX243830.2, read on the forward strand.
TTTGACTAGCATTCCCCCGCTGCTCCGCTCGCGTGGATCTCGGTTATCGAAACAAAAACTGTTCTATGTGCTTTCTCGGGATTCAAACTCTCTCCGACTCCGTACCAAGTTTCATTTAAATCGGTTTAGAGGTTTAAGCGAATAAACGTATTCACATATTGTGTAATATTAAGTTTGGATTATCTTTTGTCGCGTCTGCGGCCACGTGTGTCATCTTATCTCAAAGTCGCTCCCCGCTGTCTGCAACTATGTAGAGATTCTAAACTTGGCAACGGATCGGTTTCGTTTGGATACGGGAGCACCCGCCGTCCCTAAAGTTCAAAAATGGTAGGTACACAGTATGAATATGGCCGGCGTTTAATCAATTGTACCACCTACTGCCCCGAAATCATGAAAAGTCATAAATCCCCTGAAAAATAATCGTGGGACATGGGCGTACCATGTCTCCCCCCCCCCCGTGTGCTTCCAAATCGCCCTGTTTGCAGCTTTCTCTTCCCAAATCTTCTCAATGGCATTCAGATCGCCACGCCAGCGTTTCCTAGGGCTGCCTCTACAGCGACGTCCATCTGTGTGGTGATCAGTGTCCCCCTATCTAGGTACATTCTATATAATGTGTCCTGCCCACTTGAGTTTTAACACACAAACATTAAATTTATAACACTTATGTCGGTGGCGGTGTGTCTTCTTTCTCTCCAATATGGCAAGGGGATGATGGCTGACCCTTGCGCCAAACTCGTTAACAGGTGCTACTTGAGGTGACTGGTCGACCTTGTCATTATCATCTTATAGGTTTATTTTTCACTAGCTCTCGTCCTCGGCTCCGTCCACATGGGTGTCCGTTATCGCGATCGTAAATCTATCCTATGTCATTACTCGGGACTCTGACTACCTGTTTTATCATTTTTGGAAAATCAACCCCTTTTTTATTTTAAACGAAATACCCAAATACGAAATTTTACATATCTATCTTCAAAACTGACGAAGTTTCATAAAAAAAATCCTATTTTACCCCTTTAGGGGTGGAATTTTCACACTCTTATATGGAAAATGATGTCTTTAAAACTTTCCGTCTCTACAACCAGCAGTTTACGCTGTGCGTTCATCCATCAGTCAGTCCGTTCAAAGAATTTTATATCAACAGAATAGTGGTTCATAAATATTTGTATAAGTAAGTACCTAGTTTTTCGTTTAATAATCGAATCGCATGTTGCCTTTACCCTCTCTTGTAAGTTGTTGCTCCCATCCACACCATAGGAGGCTAATTCATTTAAAACGTGATTATACCTACTTTACTTACTATTAATTTTTACTATTATATTTTCCCAAATAAATAAATTACTATGATTATTGCTTACGTGCGTTTCTTGGTGTAATGATTGCAGTTGCAGCACCTTACTGGAATAACTGTATAAAAATACAAATATATTGTAAAAAATGGCATTTAAAAAAAGTAGCTATGAGTATTGAATGGCATTAAATGTACTGAAGTTCATAATCGTTGCATTTTGTTACCTAAGTGAATTGACTTGACTTTAAATTGATAAAATAACAAAGTGTAGGTACTGCGTTCTAGCCACACTGTAAGTGATCATAAGAGGTATGTCAATACACTACGAGTACATAGTTCGCACATTATGTACCTACTACCTATGTAGTATTTACCTAGTATATCTACCTAAAGCGACGGTCGTCCCAACTGTTGACGGGGGGCGCGGGGGGGGGGGTGTAAGGTTTGCTTTAGGCCTTACTTTTAATGGTCGCCAAATGCTATGTTGAGGGGGACGCCAAATGGCATTAAGGGGCACCAAATTCATATATCGAGTGAAACGAATTGCACCCCTTCCCCATTAGAGTATCATGGTGTGCTCCCGCTAAATCGGTATCCAGGTGAAGGCAAATAGAATAACTCGGCATACGTTTGCAAAAATATGCAACTGTCATTTTGTAACATTTACAAATACAATTTACATATGCCGCGGCAATTTGTCATACGGCACAGACAAAATGTTGAGGTGTCCATGAAAACTGATGACCGCGGTATCTGTATCACCCGATCCGACAAGTGCTTCAAATAGTACATAGAAATAAAATACTTAAAATTATGCGTACCTATTGCACTAAATCGATTCGGTTAGGTTAGGTTAGAGCTGTGGCCGCCGAGTGCCAGAAACATTAAATTTAAGTTAAAAATATAGTTTTTTTTTAAGATAATTCCCGCGGTAGGGTACAAGCCCTGTGTCACGGGGGACTTTACAGATATGGAACAACAATTTGTAGATCACACAAAGTGGTGTCCCGTGTGGGAATCGAACCCAGTGAGGTGAGTTATCTATTATATTATTTCATAACATGGCCATTATTAAGTACAAAGCCATAACAAAGTCAAGCTAAATTATCATGGTCACCAATTTCAACTTCAAAGTAGACGTTAATACATAAACTCATCTACAAATAGCCAGGTGTTTTGTAAAACATACAAAATGTGGACGCCTTTTGTATAAAGCCGTGTTTTATGCTGTTTGACTTTGTTTCATATGTACAACGTTATATCTACTTTAAAATAATTTTCATAAAAAATTGTTACTTTTCATTTGATCAGCTGTTACTCATAAACTTGGAAGGCCTACTTAACTGTGATTGTTTCCCTTTTTATTTCAGTAAATATACTGCTACTGCCAATTGTTTCACAAACCCAACATCAACCATTTAGCTGGCAGGGGTGGGGGGAACATACTTTATCAAACGTTAAAGCTTAATATTTCACAAACGGATCCCTAAATTTAAAAATGATCTTCACAACCCCTAATCGTTTTTAAAAGAACTATGTAATGCTACCGCACACAATAAGGTAGGTGTTATATAATATCCCCACTTTGCATATAGAGACCTCCGCTACCCTAAAAAGATTTTTTTTGGATGATTTTATTCTTTCACTTTGTAAACTTTCATGGCGTAAGTGATATGTGTATCCATGCAAAATTACAGTCTTCTAACACTACCAGTCTTTGAGCTAAGCTGTTTACGGACGGACATGGCGAAACTGTAAGGGTTACGTTTTGCCAATTTGGCTACGGAACCCTAAATTACCCTTCCTTTTTAGCTTCACCGTAGTCGGGTAAAAAGGATTGTTGCTAACTATTTTTTTATTATTAGCTACAGTCATAATTTAGATATACCTTTTGCTACAGTTACCTTTATTTTAATACCCATATTGCAGTTTTCGAATCAACTTTTTTTCTCACACCTCTTTATTTTGACACCTTACAGCCGCCATGTTTGTTTTTTTAAAACGTAACTTATCTAAGAACACTTGAGCAGTGAAGACGAATCTAACGACGTATTAATTGTAAAAATCCGTCTAGTGGTTTGAAAGATATGAGGTAATAAAGAATATTATATACATACAAGATACGCAAAAAACATAACCCTTCCTTACAGTCGGGTAAAAAGAAGCGGCGACGGCGGCGGTAATAGCGTAATGGTTGAGGCAACGGTTTCGCAATCAAGAGTTCGTCGCGGGTTGGAATCCTACCCATTATACTACCGACGTGAACCCTCGTGAACATTACTAGCCAGTTTCAAAAAATCAATGCGGGTCGCACATTATTATAGTTAGTGAATCCTTAATCTAAGCTAAATCGCTTGTGTTAGGACTAGTTGGGAGTGGATTCACGTCCGTAGTACCTACCTACATAATATATAAGATTCACTGATCTCTATAGTACTAGCGCAGATAGTATAATACTATACTAGTAGTACTAGTAAGTACGCTGGACTGATTACCACGTAGGTGCAAAGTGACACCAATTTCAAATGCCGAATCGAATGACCGTCCTGTGAACTTTTTTGACACTTATGACAAATGGCCGTTGTTCCTTACCTTGTTAAACAAGTATAGACATCCATTTTATTTTTACTCTAAGTCATAACTTGTGAGAGAGAATAATAAACGTTTATTATATTATTATGTTATATTTATTTATTATATTTATTTATTATTGGACGACGGACGTAGGTACCTACTATAGTGGTCAGTGGTGGGATTCGAAACTGCGACCTCTATATTGTGTGTGAACCTTACCTACCCACTACGCCACCGCCGCCGGCTTCGAATCTTTCACATACATACTTAGGTAATAAGTTATAATAGTTGTAATTTATAATATCGCATTAGGATGTCCTGTATAAATATAATAAATGGTGATAATAAAATAAATAAATAAATTAGAAAATTTAAAACGCACCTGTCCTTGTATTTATAACTAATACAAATCAGCTAAAAGTCATATATTTCTGAAATTTGTCTTAATGTGGCCTTCATTTTATAATATTTAGGTATAATACCTATCTTGGGACAACTGTCACACATCTGATCCCAAACTAAGCAGAGCTTGTACAATGGCAACCAGACGACTGATAAACATAGGTACTTATAAACAGTGTAAACTCCATTTAACGGTCCTCAATTTAATGCCAAAGTCACTAAAACGTTGAAATTACTTGACTTTGGTTGCTTTGCATTATTGACCATAGAATGGTACACTGTAGGTACGTAACATCACACCCACTCAAAGTTTAAAGATAGGCCCTTCCCGGGACAGGACAGAGGATAGTTTTATAGCGGTAACCAACATCCATGCGGGCGAAAGCGAAGGCAAAGCTTGTATCACACAAAACAAAGGCAAGTAAATCGCTATTTTACGTCTATAACAAAACCCCAATCATCTCAATCCGTTCAGACGTTAAATGTTATGGAGGAATAAAAACGCACCACACACACCCAAAAGAACATTGAAAACAATACAGTAGACCCCCGGTAACTCGGCCCCCGGCTAATCGGACATGCCTATGCCTGCGAAGCCTCTTGTAACCATCCGGCATGCCTATTTCTCGGGTTTTAAGGTAGGTACCTACTGAAAAAAAACAAATTTAACAAATTCGATAGTCGTCGTGGATTTTTTATACGATTACCGCGGGGCAATCGTATAAAAAATCCACTATTTTAGTCTACCTATAATGTAAAACTAAACTTAGGACCGTCGTAGAACAGGCTAAATTATTACAAAACGAAAAAATCCTACTGCTTAAAATTAATAACTGAAATATTTTAGCGCCAAATTCCGATCCAATTTTCTAATTTTGATGTACCCAGTGTCACTCTCATCACTTAGACGAATCTTACGATACCTCTCCAGCTAAGATTAATCAAGACAAACGTTGGCACGTTCTATACTCTAGAGACTAAACACTCTAATGCCAAACATATGTAGGTAGGTACATGCATGTTACGCGTCGGTGTTATAGACGGACCGTCGACACCATTTATCTACGCTTTGGTGTAAGAGGCGGACCGTTGACACCATTTATCGAAGCAGTGCAGTTGCGGACCGGCACGAGGCGTCGAGTCAGCGCTACGTGATTTCCACATCTCGCCACTTCGATTTCGCAACCGTCTTTCCATAGTTGTAGTTTTAGATTTTAATAAAGAACGATTCATTCTTGGTACATACATCGACCATTTATCACTAGTTTTAGATTTTAGTTTAATGTAATTTATAATTAAATTTATTTAAGATGTATAGACTTTCTCTGCAACCTCCGGCTCCAGTTAACGTAATTGGCGCAGTCGGTAGGATATTCGCGGGCCGGTTCGCGATAATTAGGAATATCTCAAATCGATATCCGCGTTCGCGAGTCACCCGGGTGGTTTCCAAGCACCTTCAACGAATATCCGGATCTTCGGAAGCTGAAGCCAGAGGCGTATCCAGACATCGATACTGCAGAGGGGCCAACTATACACTTATTGAACCCAGACGGAACATCCGACCAGAAGAAGTAAGATGAACACCAGTGGTCTGGCAGCAATATTTGCCACTCCGCTTGACAAATAGTTGCTGTTCTTCGGGGGGAGGTGTTACGCGTCGGTGTTATAGACGGACCGTCGACACCATTTATCTACGCTTTGGTGTAAGAGGCGGACCGTTGACACCATTTATCGAAGCAGTGCAGTTGCGGACCGGCACGAGGCGTCGAGTCAGCGCTACGTGATTTCCACATCTCGCCACTTCGATTTCGCAACCGTCTTTCCATAGTTGTAGTTTTAGATTTTAATAAAGAACGATTCATTCTTGGTACATACATCGACCATTTATCACTAGTTTTAGATTTTAGTTTAATGTAATTTATAATTAAATTTATTTAAGATGTATAGACTTTCTCTGCAACCTCCGGCTCCAGTTAACGTAATTTGCATGCACTCAAAAACATAACACTCCTTCTTGCGCAGTCGGGTAAAAATAAATACTTAAGTAATAGAATAGCGGAAACCCCACCCAAATCGGATGAGTAGTTTTCAAGAAAATCTCGAACATAAAACCAACTGTTTTAAAGCCGGTTAAAAATATCATAATTTCACTACAGACCATAATTAAGCACATTTCCGGTGTTTACTCGTCAAGGTGCTTTCCCAATCCGTCTACAAAAGAAACCTGTTCTGTCCCCGTAATGTTAAGTTTATTGTCGAAGGTCGAGGGCGGGTTCTCCTCACGTCTTACGTAAACTTGTGAAGGTCGTACATATATTTGTAACACTTATTATATACCTCGCTATCGACTGCCTCGGCGCAGCGGGAGTGTGTGCGACCGCTGCGCTTTTATTCCCGCAGGGAACATCATTTTGTGTGATCCGTAAGTTGTTCCGAGTCTACGTACGTAGTACATATTACTAATTTGTGGTCGAGGTGAATTTGTCCGTTCATCGCATGGGCTTGACTAGAGGGGCTAATAGTATTGCTAGTAATGTGGGAACTAGGACCCGCAATTCCACACAAAAAATAAAATAAAATAAGTCCCCCCGGACCACAGGAGCTGTACCCTCATTGAATTGGGGGTACAGCTTGTTACGCGTCGGTGTTATAGACGGACCGTCGACACCATTTATCTACGCTTTGGTGTAAGAGGCGGACCGTTGACACCATTTATCGAAGCAGTGCAGTTGCGGACCGGCACGAGGCGTCGAGTCAGCGCTACGTGATTTCCACATCTCGCCACTTCGATTTCGCAACCGTCTTTCCATAGTTGTAGTTTTAGATTTTAATAAAGAACGATTCATTCTTGGTACATACATCGACCATTTATCACTAGTTTTAGATTTTAGTTTAATGTAATTTATAATTAAATTTATTTAAGATGTATAGACTTTCTCTGCAACCTCCGGCTCCAGTTAACGTAATTGGCGCAGTCGGTAGGATATTCGCGGGCCGGTTCGCGATAATTAGGAATATCTCAAATCGATATCCGCGTTCGCGAGTCACCCGGGTGGTTTCCAAGCACCTTCAACGAATATCCGGATCTTCGGAAGCTGAAGCCAGAGGCGTATCCAGACATCGATACTGCAGAGGGGCCAACTATACACTTATTGAACCCAGACGGAACATCCGACCAGAAGAAGTAAGATGAACACCAGTGGTCTGGCAGCAATATTTGCCACTCCGCTTGACAAATAGTTGCTGTTCTTCGGGGGGAGGTGTTACGCGTCGGTGTTATAGACGGACCGTCGACACCATTTATCTACGCTTTGGTGTAAGAGGCGGACCGTTGACACCATTTATCGAAGCAGTGCAGTTGCGGACCGGCACGAGGCGTCGAGTCAGCGCTACGTGATTTCCACATCTCGCCACTTCGATTTCGCAACCGTCTTTCCATAGTTGTAGTTTTAGATTTTAATAAAGAACGATTCATTCTTGGTACATACATCGACCATTTATCACTAGTTTTAGATTTTAGTTTAATGTAATTTATAATTAAATTTATTTAAGATGTATAGACTTTCTCTGCAACCTCCGGCTCCAGTTAACGTAATTAGCTCCTGTCTCCACGGTCGGGGGAGACTTTTCTAAAACTATACCTACAAGATGTTCTAGATTAGTTAGACACACGGAATACATTTTTGTGAGCACCGTATTATTTATTTCCGATCTGGTTATATCTACTTACGAATAGTGTCCTGTTGGTATGTTTTTAAACGGTCCCTTTTACGGGGATACTTCATAAGAAAGATAAAAGGCAATACCAACACAGACAATAGGTACCTAACTACATAATTTTGAGTTAATAGCAATCTAGGTAAGTATTGTTGTTATTTTCTGCCAGTGGCGAGTAGGTATGTATTTATAGTAGGTACACTTCAAATGCACTACATATAAGTGTTGGCGGAGAGGTGGATGTGTTTGCTCATTGCTAATAAACTGCACCCTTTAAAAAAGTTGTTTTGTCGTTTTTATGTGGCAGATTTTTTTTATTTAATTTGTATTGTGTTTTTTTTTAATATTTTTGTTTTATTATTCGTCCTTTCTGTTTTAATTTTTTTAATTTAAATTTTCCTTATCACATATCATTACTAAATTTAAAAAAATATATTTTTTATTTAGCTTTTAAAAGTAGTTACAAAAACTACCTACCTTATCATCACGCATGCTGTGACACTTTAAATTGTTGTGCATTAAAATATATTTTAAATAGATAATATACTATAGTCCGTTACATAGTAATATTGTAACAGCTACTCGTTGTCCATACAAAGAAATAAACTACCGAGTCTCGATATTGCACATAATAATAAACTCTGATTTATGAAAACAACAACAGCTCAGCTTCCCGCCATTATAAAACTCAAAAAGTCCACATTTGTCTCCATTAACTTCAAGTGTAACCAGACTTTTAACAAAAGTTTCTCGAAGCGCCCTTGCCCTTTAACCTTCCAATGTAAGGGCCAACGACATTTAAACAAACCAACATCACCACAAGGGCACCATCGCAGTTGCAACACTATAAAAGATATGCCAATCAAATATAATTACACCTTGCAACACTAATACATATTAAAAAGTAAAAGTCAAATTCGTTCGTCTTCATGGTTTTTTAAATTGCTGTTGTTAGTGAGAGGAACCTTGGAATGTAAATATAGAATTATAAATGTTAAATTATATGATTTATAGACACGTGATCCTGTAGGCTGAGATCTACAGAGCGCAATTAGGCTTAGCTCTACATTAGATTGTAAACCTTGACAAATAATGTTGACTGTTGAATTCATTGCACCCACCGTTCAAGTCATCTTAGATATTGAAGAAAAATGCTCGGATGGACCCGATTTCGTACCAACGATTTCATCCTCCAAGAATTATAAATAAAACTTCTTTCTTCCATCGTGCAAGGTCATATTCTCACTTTCTTTGGGCACATTTCGCGCCGAAATGATACGTCTGTGGAGCGACTGGTGGTGCAAGGAAAAGTTGAAGGTATAAGGTCACGCAGCAGAAGACCTATGCGTTGATTGAACCGACCAAATAAAAGCGGCACTAAATGGTCCACTGCATACTTAAATGTAAAAGAATTACCACAGTGAGAGAGAAATGGCGACTAACCCTGACAAGAGTGTAGTGACGCAGAAGATGGTTAAGTCTATAAAATCTACGACCAGCTTAAGCTTTGACAAGTATTTGTAAAGTTATACATAAGCTTAACGTAAGCACGCTCTATTTCGTTGAATCCACCGTGCATCGTCGACAAAGAGCTATTTCGTCCTAAAGAGTATCGGTAAAGGACGCCTTCGTAAAACCGACCGTCTCGATTATGAGTGTCTTCGGCGAAATGTTCTATTGGTAAAGGATTTATTCATTAAAGTAACAGTCGATCAAGGATGATTTAGGCAAACATTCTATCAGTCAAATGTGTTTCGGTATAGGTACCATACGTAGCTCGAAATAGCGGTCGCTCGAAAACTTTTAAGTTTATCACAAAAATCGAAAATATAAAAAGCAAATTATTAAACTAATAAGCATGCAAAGTCAAATTGCATTGTATCATGCATGAGTAGGAATATTTTTTGAACTACTCACAATCAGCTTTAATGAACTTTCGTAAAGATAAGGTACCTTACTTTATGTAGGTACATACATACGTAAAGTAAATACCTATTTTATTACTATAAAGACTCTTTGAAAAAACAAAAAAGTTATACGACACAAAAACTTACTACTATTGAAGGTAAATGCGAAAGTTTCGATGGATAGATATTTGTTACCTACTCAATTACGCCAGAACGGCGCAACGGATGGGGATGAAATTTGGCACAGAGATAGATTATAGTGTGGAATGAATAGCATACAGGCTACTTATTTATGATCTTGACATTTTTCAGGACAAACTTTCAAAACAAAAATTATATAACTCCGACAATAGTTTATTCAATTTACTTTATTTTATTTTTTAAATTTGATTTTACTTAAGTTGTTAATATTCATTCTGATTTTATTTTGTTATTATTTAAGCTGTAAATATTTAATTTAATTTCAAATGTAATATAATTGTAAATACTATTTTTTCACATCACATTTAATTTTACATTTTCTGCACCATTTAGACATATGTACATATATTTGTCTTAGGTATCTAAAACGAATGCTGTGTACATTTGTTATTGATATACATATAAGTATAATTACGAACGCATGCGAGAATATGATTGTATGTATATTGTTAATGAACCTTATAAATAAATAAATAAAGGTCATTCTTGAGAAACTTTCTTGCTGCTAAAAACAATCTCAAAATGCTCAAGTAGGTATTGATTATGGGAAACAATTTAATAAAAGTAGTTACTATATTTTAAAAAAGCTGCTATGTCTATTTACGATTAGATTTCAAAAATTAAACGATTACATTTCAAAAATTACTTTACATAGTCCTGAAAAAGTAGGTATCATTTCAATTCTGTACTAATACTACTAACCTGTGCGCACAAGCTTAGAATTACAATCTAGTTTTCTATTGTAATATTCTTGTTGTACCGGTTTAATGATTGTAATTTGTTTTGTGAGCCTAATTAATAAAATAAAATAAAAAAAATACATTTCCCTAGATCGCGTAACTACGATTTTCCTTCCGTTGCTGCCTCAAACCAGAGTTTGCTTGTTTGTATTGCAACTATGATCCCCGTAACATTTCCGTGATTAAAATGGTTCCAACCTTTACTTTATAATATAAATTCAAATATTTTTTGAATTTAATTAGATTCGTAGTGAATGTTGAAATAAAGGCAGAGTATTTTCCAAAATTTGCACTTCACAAAAGCGCCTAGCTGCAACATTTCATTCGAGACACTGATGAAATTTCATCCAAACGTCGGGCAATAAAACGGATGTATACATACAACCTTTAAAGCCTACGTGAATCTATAAGAACAACGTGGTAAAATAAAAATAACTACTTACCCAAATATATGATGTACAATCACAACAAAATATTCACTAGTATTATTGTTATAATAACTATTTTATAGCAACAACAAAAATAGTATTGTCACGTAGCGCGCGCGCATGCGTCCTGCGATCGACTGATCGGCGCGCACGACTCGCCAACTGAAATACTTACGTCCGTACATGCGCGTGAGTCGGTTTAAGATGTACTTAGATGTGTTATTGAATATTATGTGTGAATCTGATCATAAAACAAAATCATATAGTTAAAATCAATTCAAAAATTGATTAAGTCTAGGGACTTAATTATTTTTATGGAATTGAGCCAAAACTACAAATTTGGGGATGAGCATTTTCACCTTCAGGGATGTCTCACGATTATGCGACATGGAGAAAAAGTAACTCAAATATTTCATTTCAACTCAAGACTTCGTTTTGATTTCTACTCAAAGATTTTGTATAAGTACCTACTTAGGTAATTGCTTGTTCATCGCGCCATATCAATAATTCCACCTGTATTTTTACGATAACGATCGAAAGGGTCAATCATTAGAATTATTTTTTTGTAAATACAGAACATAATATAATTATTGAAAGGAACACATTACAAGTTGCCAAACTTGTATTCTTCATCTTTTATTTTGTACTTGCGCAGGTACGACTGTAGTACCTAGTTAGAGATTCAATATCCGATCTGGGCAGCTTTGTGAGTTCATAAACATTGATCCTGAATCCCGAGTTCCGGCACAGAATAAGTAATAGTATTACGTAGTTCCGAGTCTGTATGTAGGTACTTTGTGTCTATTAAGAAGTAATAGTCGTCAAAATAAAACGTAGTTATGACGTCATAACTGCGTGTCATCAAATCATTTACTTTTAGTATTTATTTTGATGATCATAAATTCTTAAACACGTTGAATTTACTCTCCTTATTTTGTAGTTATATAGTGAGCGGACGTATTGTAGGTATTTGTTCAGAGCTGCTTAGTGTAAAATAATTTACTTTGTGTATAAAATGTAGGTATTCTATGACCTTCCAAGCTAGCACAGAATGTCGGAGAGCTAGCCAGTCGTTTCAGATATTTTATTTCAAAATATTTACACATTTTCACATCTATGATTTTACATTCTAAATTATTGTTAATTATCTTATAATGGTCTCCTAACCGATGTTGGTCACGGTGACCAATCTCATTAGAGACTAGCCAACCACGCAGGAGAATTATAGTTTACAAGTGTATGCGCAAACACAAGTGCACTCTCTATTGTCTCACTCTCATAGTCTGATGTGACGGAAATTCGACACGAGGCCAGGGCCTCTAATCTCCAAGGAGAACGGAGTGGAGAAGGACCTATTCTCCGCTCCATTCTCCTTGGAGATTTACACTCGTGTAAAAATTGTTGGGTTATTTTTTGTACTAAAAAAAAATACAACAAAATGGTCTAAAATCTGACCAAGTATCCAGGGGGATCGAAGAAGTTTATGGACGACCCCCTAGCTATTATACTCGACTGCGCCAAAAGGAGGGTAAAGTGTTTTGAATATCTGTATGTACGTACCTATGCCAATATGTTTGGCACGTATGCCTAAGTATTTATAGATAATGTATATTATGATCTCCTTTTAATATTTCCTTTAGGCATACTTTTACTAATTTATTATCTTGGGACAACTCACACAACGTCATCAGATCCTAAACTAAGCAGAGCTTGTACTAAAGCATCCAGGACAACAATTGATAAACATACTTATAAGTATATTTTTAAATACCTACAATATTATTATTATCTTCTATATTCTTATAAATAAAAAATAAAGTGTCTGTTTGTTACCTATGTCTAAATAACAGTTTTTTTTACTAAATGCATACGAAAGTAGATATACCATAAATGTTTTTTTAACAAATACACCATTTTTAGGGTTCCGTAGTCAAAATGGCTAAACGGAACCCTTATATTCTCACCATGTCCGTTCGTCCACAGCTTTGGTCAGAGACTGTTAGTGCAGGCTGTAATTTTGCACATATTTCTTACGCCGATAAAATGAAAGAATAAAATCATTTTTTTGAGGGTACCTCCCCAATATGTAAAGTTGGGATATGATTTTTTTTCTCATCTACCCCATCGTGTGGGGTAGGTATCATTAGATAGGTCTTTAAAAAACGTTTAGGAGTTGGGAAGACTATTTTTAGATTTAGCGATCCGTTTGTGAAATATTAAGCTTTAAAGTGCAATTTTTTGTTAGAGTCAAGTGACCCCCCCCCCCACCTGCTAGCTAAATGGTTGATGTTGGGTATTGGAAAAAAATCACGGTAGTAGTATATATAGTGAAATTTAAAGGAAAACTATCACAGCTAAGAAGGTTTTGCAAGTTTACAAGTAACAGCTGATCAAATGAGAAATTGCAAAATGTTCGTACAAATTCCATTGAAAAATATGTGTTTTTTGTTTCATACATTGTAAGTATGAAACAAAAACAACAGAAAACCCACTTCTTAAGCCGCATTAATCGGATGATGGGAGGGGGACTACGGAACCCTACATTGTGCGTGGCCCGACATGCACTTGCCCGATTTTATTTTTTTGTTTGTCTGTTTGTTCCCGCTAATCTCCGAAACGGCTCGACAGATTTTGACGGGGCTTTCACTGTCACACATCTGAGTATGTAAAGAGTAATTTAGACTTTTAATACGCTAAGTTTATAGGGAGAGAGCAGCACTGCAACCTCACACGGACGAGACGCGGGCACAGCTAGTTATGAATAAATTACACCCAGACACATTATTAAATTTTATCTGTGATTTTATTGTTCTCTTTTCTTCTAAAGTTCCTAAGAAATACGATGCCTGGCCTATTATGTATTTCCGACATGTGTACATGTCGGAAATACATAATAGGCCAGGCGTGTACATATTTTCTAGTATTTCAAATTGTTGTCTCCTGTTTTTTGTGCAAGTTTAAATCTATACGAGCTCTATTATTTCAGGGCCCTTATTCACGACCTTTCTTCCTTAGGCACCAAGTACCGCGGCAAGCCCATGCGGAAGTGACACTTTTCTGACTGACACTTTTTGTGATGTTTCACGTGCAAAACAAAACATATTGTCATTAACGTATTACGAATTAGGGTTTTCAATTCATGAATAGCACATATTATATAATACCTACTATATAAGTTAATAGTAAACAATTTGGCGGTTTTTTTGGCGAGTCCATGACCACAAGAAAACCGATCTGTGAGTGACCTCGCTGCGGTTGCTTCCCGGTGACTTCACGCGCCCTATAAGGCATTCAATTATTACGACAACAATTAACTTTTATTAAGCCTTCCATATGTACGACTCCCACCAACCGGACGACATAGGAGCGTAGCGCAGCGCATTTCACACAGTGCCAGGGGAAATTCAAACTTCTAAACTTAGTCATAAATTTTACACTGCTTGAAATTCGGCTATATCCCCGCGCAATGCGCCCGCGCCCGGGTTCCAGCTAGTAGGCGAGGGGTGTATGGCCGGCAGCGGTGCGCCGACTTTTTGGGGGATCGTGATCAAATCGACGGCGTGACCTTTGAGATTGATATTTTCTCACGTCATGATATTTAACATATCGATATCGGTATCGATATGTTAAATATCATGACGTGAGAAAATTAGGGTTAAAAAAACAAAAACAGGGTTATTTTTGTTGGAATTTAAAAATACCAACGTAACTACATGAAAATAAACAGTGTTCCCATTGCAAGGAAAACACTTTACTTTGATTGGTCAGGGACAATTTATTTTTAAAAAATCTAGCAGTTTGACCATGGCAGCGGTTTCTATACAAACTTGTTTTTATTTTGTCATTGAACTACAAAGGGTATAATTATAGTAATTTTTATAGGCATTTCTTGCCAATTACTTTTTTAATACAATAATTTCATTTTTGAAAGATAGATTAGAAGTCCAGACCCAGGAATCGAACCCGAGACTTCCGTATGCCAAACCGGGGCCGGAATCGAACCATCTATGTTTGTATTTAATAATATGTTACTAGACCTCAATTTTTTCTATCCTTTCATGCTCGCGAGTTGGGCCCTCGCATGCGCCATCTATCTGGTAGTTAAAGAACTATGACGGCTTTTGTTAGTGCTTCGTTACAGAGAGCATTTTAACAAATTATGATGTCACAGGTCGAATATTACCTACAGTAATTTTTATAGGCATTTCTTGCCAATTACTTTATTAATACAACAATTGCATTTTTAAAAGATACACAAATTTTAAGTCTAGACCCAGGAATCGTACCCAAGACTTCTATATGCCAAACCGGGGCCGGAATCGAACCACCTATCTGGACTATGTTACTAGACCTCAATTTTTTCTATCCTTTCATACTCGCGAGATCGGCCCTCGCATATCGCACAGAGGGTAGGGTTGATTCCCTTGCGAGTCTCAGAATATGCGGCATAAGCAACGCTACCTTTTATGCGCAAAGTTGTACAAAGGTGGACTTAATGCTAAAAGCATCTCTGCCAGTGGTGAGTTAGGGTGATGTAGAAATGGAATGTGTAGGTGCAGTAACCTAATTGTAAATTAATAACTTCACATTGTTCTTACATAACAATACATAGCTAGATAGAGAATATAAAATAAATACTGAAATACAATATAACTATGTATACAATAATATACATACTTACAAAAATACATACATACATTTATACACAGAAAGTTCTTGAGACGATAAAGGCCCGCAAAGTACCCGTAACACGTTGTCCCGTGTATGGAGCCGTTAAATATAACCGGTGGTAATGTGTCGGTGTTCAATCGAGTTAGAAGGCGTTGACTCCCTATCACAATGGCCTGGCACTTAGACAAATTTACAGTCAAGCCAAACTTGTCTGACCAGGTCTTGATAGATCAACGCTATCTTTTGATTGCGTTAACTTGATAATAATTTCCCTTTAACCTGAAACCTCCACGCGTTTCTGAGAAAAAGACAGATGGACAGCGAAGCGATGCTTTGAGGGTTCTTTTTTTATTTCGTACTACAAAATGCAAAACGGAACCCTACAATTAAATATAAATCAACGTAATAAATTAATTCTGATGATACTCGTTTCACCAATAAGCCTTTGTTTGTAGTCTTTAAGTCTCTCAGCTGATATCTTCTAGTCTATCTGAATAACATAAGCGGAGGCAAACTTATTATTCTTATTACTGTTTGGGTTGGGCCCAATGACCCATCAGACTTATCCGTTTTCACAGCTGTGAGCCTGATGCTCTGTGCTGTAAGGAAACTTGTTATACTCAAATTCAAAGTTTATGAATGCTATTGCTACCAAGGCTGTGTGTGAACACTACACAGTTTTATCTGCACATCAATGTCTGCTACAAAATAGCGGCATTCCTTACTATGGGTACGACAGCACAGGAAACGCCTTTTGTTCCGGCTGTCTTAAACCATGTCAATGAGTGTCTGAATAAACTTGTATCTGAAGTTGAGGCAACACAATTCAACACAACACAACAGATTCTCGGATTGGGACTTAGTCCAATTTAACCTTACCGAGATAAAAGTTTGCAAATACACCGCAAAAAACCTCTCTTTGTCATTTCTGCCGATTTTGAGAACTTATCCCTGAAAACATTCCTCAAAATTGAAATCCGTTCAAAATTGAAGAAGTTCCGCAGCGTTTCGTTCTAGAAAACCGCTGAACTGCCTATCTTCAAAACAGCTAAAGTACTCGTAGGTACTCAACAGAGCGGGGCAGTATCTCACGGAGGCCCATCTCCTACAACTTTAAATAACACTAGTGTCACCTAAAGCCGGGTGCCCCTTAATATGCGGTGAAATAGAAGTCAGCTATGTCCATTTGACCGCTTTCAACATAGCATCTCATATCATCTACGACCAAACCCTTTTGATAGACTTCTTTGAGCTTTTTCATTGTTCAGACTAATTCACTAGCAGAGTTAAAACACCGTACTACGCGATGGATATTAAAAAAAACATCCTAACCATCTTAACACTTGGCAATCCACCCAGGCGCGGATCCAGAACTTTGTTCCAGGAGGGAGGAGGGGCAATATGTAACCCAACCGGCCAAGTGTGAGTCGATTGCATGGCGGGGATTTGCAACGATTTGCTTTATGATTTAAACTTGACAACCATGCCAACTAAAAATAATGTTTTTTATAGTTGTCGGTACAGAAATAATTTCAGTATTCTGTACCTCCAGAGGATCACTATTTTCACTGGAAAGAATCGTATTGAATCTGGATACGCCCATGTGGCCGATGTGTGGACAGATGAGCAGATCACGTGTACCATAGAGGTAAACACAATGTTGACACAAAATTACTAGCGTTCTCACCCCAGTCACGAACTGAACTGTCAACAAGGAAAATCAACATTAATTGTGATGTCTTCATTCATGTATTATGTAGACAGTAGATATTTCATTAATGTAATGATCTCCTGACTGATTTTAGTGACGGCGGCGGCGGGTGACCAATCTCATCTGAGACTAGCCAACTACGCAGGATACATTATAGTGTACAAGTGTATGCGCAGACACAAGTGCACCATCTATTGTCTCACTCTCATAGTGCGATGGGACGGAAATCCGAGATGTTTACAGAGAGATTAGGCGCAAGAACAACGGCTTCGCCTGCTCTCCCAGGCACACGGCGTGTGACATAGTAGAAACGGTCACCAATATATGGACCAACAATGTAAATGATTGTTTAACCTCGTAGATCCTAAGTTTAAATGTAAATAGCTATATTGTTATATTAAAACAAAGAGAGGTATCCTGTGGACACCCGGTTGGAACGTAGTTCTTTTTGCTATAGGTATCTTTTCCGCCTTATTCCAAAAGCTGGACTAAACCTGGTTTGACGAAAATCCTCGTTTAAACCATGGATCTACGAAAATCTTTATTACAAAACGAGGTTCATCGCTTAATCGATGATCTTCTTTGGTCTATAGATTAGTCTTTCGATCACCCTAGTTTAACTATGGTAATAACCTTAAAATGTCAAAAACTTGACAATTTGAAAGACCATTTACTATTTTGCGTATTTTAATTTCAATTATTAATGACGAATAATGCGTGTTTAGTGACTTTAAATTATTAACTAACTAAATATGGTGTGGCAACAAAATAAACGCAAAAATCGAGTGAAATGCGATGTGTGACCAAAGATTTAATAATACATGCTTATTATTGTTTTTCAAAACATTTATCACAGCTTGGAATTGAGAGAGAAGATTTAATATACAGAACTCAGAGATGTCCTAAAATTAAAGTGGTCTGTGCAATGTTTGTGTCAACCAGACTCGACGTGAAGTGTACCTATGCAGTGTGGAAAGTTGAAGATCAACACAGATTATTTTTGTTCGACAATAGTATCACTAAATAGTGCTCTATGTAAAGCAATCTGATGCATTCCACTTATAATATGTCACATTATTTATATTGAAGTTAGAAAATCACATTTGGAATGTCTGATAGGTGGTCTGGAGTAGTGCGGCAAAAACCAATGTTGAATTTACTCAAAATGCACAAAACAAAGTAATAGAAACATCATTATGACAAAATTTCTTACCTAAGACTTACTACTGAACTATACATATAGTGGAACTAAATAAACATTGATCAATTTAAAATTTAGTTGGTAAAGTGTATATCACTAGAAACAGATGTAAACTTAGGTTATAGGTAGGTACCAAGAACTGAATATTATGTTTATAAGAGCTCGGCTAGTTAATACATTGCTACAATGTTCATAGTTTAAACACTAAACAGAGAGTATAGATTAGTTACAGGTTATTGAAATTGTGATGTAATAACTATTATGCACTACTTAACAGTTTAGATAATTATATTTAAGATTCTCTGATAGATGAACTATGTTCTTAGGGAGAATAAATGGTATCTAATAAATAATGATTCTATGTATAATGTACCTAAAACTTACTAGTGAACTATATAGTGGATCTAAATAAACATTGATCAATTATTGATTGATTACTGTTTATATATTTATACATAAAATGCCTAAATACACATACCCTATTACTAGTAAACTATAAGGTGGATCTAAATACAGAATTATCAATTTTATTATATAAATATATTATTGATCACTGTTTATATATTATACAAAAAATGCATACAATTTATAATTTATTGTAAAATAAATATCTATACTAATATTATAAAGCTGAAAAGTTTGTTTGAACGCGGTAATTCTTTTGAACTTTTTACTGTTGGATAGCCCATTTGTCGAGGAAAGCTATAGGCTATATAATATCACACTACAACCAATAGGAATGGAGCAGCATTGAGAAATGTTGCGTAAACAGGGAAGATTTATGCAGACTAAGTTGTGCGGGAAAGCTAGTCATCTAAATAGAAATAAGGGATATCAACTCAATATTCCTTTTCAAACATAGTTTGAACAGGGAATACAGAATGGTTACAGGTTATTGAAATTGTTAACATCCATTTTGTTGTCAAATGGAATAACTATTAAGTGCTACCTAACAGTTTAGATAATTATATTTATGATTCTCATGAAAATGAACTCTGTTCTTAGGGAGAATAAATGGTATCTAATAAATAATGATTCTATGTAGTTATTTGAGAATTTCATTTCATAGCAAGCTCACTGATATAAAATAATAAATATATTCATAAAATTTGTTTCAATTGTTTGTTGTGCTTCAGCCGAAGCTTCAGTACCTATGTTGAATCTAGGCATACTTTCCCCCAATACATTCAGAACAACGAGTGCAACAAAGAAAACAGTAAGTATATCAAAAATGGATTATCTTATTCAGTAAGTATCCTTTCATGCTAAGACCTGTTCCAATGAAACTAGCTTTGTATTAAAAACTCGTATCCAAGTTCCTCTAAGTGTTTGGGCGCTATAGTTACTCAGATTAAACTTATAACATCCCTAATAATGTCTGAGTTAATTAAATTTAGGTTATCATTATTTGTTTACATTTTTAGTACCTACTATACTAATGACAACTACTTATGTAACGTTCCGATCCTGACAGAATTTATTTGATTTTTCGTAAATTGCAGGCCGAGGGCTTTTATGTTAGGTTAATATTTTGAAAATTACGTAGTGCTGGCGAATAATTTAGCTACATAGAACGTCTAAATATTTTATTCTCAATGAAAACTATACTTTCAAATTATATTGGTATAAAACGGAACGTTATTTTTGAATGATAAGAACAATGAATGAACTAAATTGATTATAATCTGTGGCTGATTGCTAGATCCTTTGGTATCAGCTGGTCCACGGATTATCTAAGCTTTGTAATAAGACCAATAGTACTGTACTATATCCTGGACTTGAAAGTCTTGATTTAAACCTTGATTTGATCTTTTCTTTGGAATAAGGCGGTTTTGTGTTTACATTATTAGGGTTCCATAGCCAAAGTTCTGTTCTGCAGCATATGCTATCAGCAAAGTCAAACAGCTTACCGATGTGGAAACAGCAAGGCTAGTTTATTTCGGTTATTTCCACAGCGTCATGTCGTATGGCATACTGCTTTGGGGCAAGACGGCTGATATAAAAAAAAAAATTAAGCACATATAGTTTTTTACCTTTGTTGTAAGTAGATGCTCCTACTATATTGTACCCACTCAGGCTGATTTTGGTTTATCTCATGTTTCAACTTTTTAATAATACAATTTACATCAGTCCTTTAACATGGTGTGCATATCAAGTTTATAAACATTCAAACATTGTAAAATTGACAATTTGAAAAGAGTGGCCGCAAGTTTTTATTGCCTGGTTCTTTTCTCCGGCTTCACCTATTGTTTGCGAACTTGGCATTACATGTACCTACATGTAGACGACAAGAGTTGTCTTGCATCCTAAGTGAATAAAGAATTTAGAATTTTCAAAATTACAATAATAACCCTTATAGTTTCGTCATGCCCGTCTCTCTGTGCGTCCGTCCGTATGTCACAGGCATTTTATTCAAAGACTACAAAATAAATATTTATGAAATTCAGTGAAAAGGTGTCTTGTAGTAGCCCTACTTAGTTTGATAGCTAAATAATAAAAATAAATATTTTTAGGACTCCATACATGACGCAGATTGTTTTTTTGTGCAATCTTCAATGTGTGACACAACACTTTTATTGAACTTTTTTGATTAAGTAGATATTTTGGAAAACATCGCTCGGAAAACCTTTTAAAATAAAAGGCAAAAAAAGGTAGCGCTTAATAGGTATTCTCTCGTTTGCCATAAATTAATTTGCACTAATATTGTTTGCCATAATCGTCCCCGATCATAATATTTACTTGCACTATTATCATTTATACTAATAACGTTTGCCTTAACAACTCAACAGTAATAACTTTTATTTGCCATAAAATGACTTTCCATAGCAACATATATCATAATAATTAGTTTCCATAAGTAACACGTCTCATAATCGACTCTTGACATAATCAAAATTTGATATAATTATGAAAATAATACATAATATTGTTAGGTCGAAATTAATTATCTTTAACACCCCGACTCAGAGCAATCCGACTCGGATAGGTTAGGTTAGAAGACTAAGGCGGGAGCGAAGCGAAGCGGAGCTCCCGCCTTAGTCTTCGTGTTAGGTTTTTTTTTTAAACCACCCAAAAGTAGGAGCCCCGCGAAGCGGGGCTCCGTCGAGTTTAGTAAGTAGGCGCCATATGAGGTTTAGTTTCAGGTTTAATTGTAAATAAAAAATCTGTGTCGTATAATCATTTATTAATCAACATAATGTAGTACTAATAGTGAATTGACCACTAATGTTAATAACTGACGACTAATGGATTGTCTATTTATGTCAGACTTATTTTGTTTTACCCTCATTATATAACTTTAACTGTGAATATGTTAATAGCAAAAAATATATTAACTTACTCATTAACATAAAAATTGCAGGCGCTTATACTATATTATCTTTATTTATATTATGGTAAATAAAAGTTATGGAAAATGGTATTATTGAAAACGAAAATTATAGCAAATACATTTATGGATTTAAATTATTATGACACTTGATCGATTATGACCAATGGAATTAGTGAAAGTCATTTTATGTCATTTCACGATTATGGCAACTGAAGCGTTATTTCTAATGAAATTATGGCAAATACCGGTATGGCATGTGAAATTATGGCATTTTAAATTATGACAAACATTAGTAAACCCGCTTAATAAATAGGTACTTTAAACTAAAATTATTGCGGACATGATCGGATATACCGTCATTGAGATATTGCCGAAATCTGCGTTTTTCAACAAAAGGGCGTAAATGCCATGAACATACCTACGCTCTTCTGCTGATGATTTTTTTCATACGTCAAAGGCTCCGGAACCCTACACTGATCATGGTCCGACATGCTCTTGTCCGCTTTCCTAATCTATACTAATATTATAAAGCGGAAGAGTTTGTTTGTTTGATTGTTTGTTTGTTTGTTTGTTTGTTTAAACGCGCTAATCTCAGGATCTACTGGTCCGATTTGAAAAATTCTTTTTTTGTTGGATAGCCCATTTATCGAGGAAGGCTATAGGCTATATAACATCGCGCTACGACTAATAGGAGCGGAGAAGCGACTAGAAATGTTTCAAAAACGGGGAGAAATTACGCATACGAAGTTGCGCGGGACAGCTAGTGATTTAATAAATCTGGAAGGACATAACATTTTCAACCGACTTCAAAAAGGAGGAGGTACCAACTCAATTCGACTGTATTTTTTTTTAATGTTTGTTATCCGATTACTCGCAGACGACTTCACCGATTTGAAAAAATATTTTTGTGTTTGAAAGGATTTGGATGGGCCCCACTGTCATCAAAGTTCGGATCTGATGATGAGATCTTGGAGAAATCGAAGGAACTCTTCAAATATTATAGGCACGGCTATAGTAGGTAATTTGGGTATATTTTGTTGTAATTCGTGCATTTACTCTTTTAAAACACCATTGAGTGAAATGGAACTGATGACGAAGACCACAGATGACTAGCGGAACTATTCAATAATAAATATTGCCGTTTACGATCTGAGTACCGTGTTCGATAGGTACCTGATTCTTCGCCTCCGTCAAATCATGTAATGGAGCTGATGGTCTAGTATCTGGTGAACTCCTCAAAAATCAACGGCCTTGTATCGCAAACGCAACATTTTGTAAAAAGAAATAAGCAGATTAAGTGGGCTATTGTAACATAAATCAACTAAAAACCAATACACTAAATTGTGAGAAATAAAAACATTTTTACAAATAAAAACATAAATTAAAATATTGAAAAACCCGCCTGCAAAAAGACGGAAACACGGTACCCTTCACATTTAAAATCATGCACTCGGAGGCATCAATGAATCCTGTTCAACTTAAAAACTTTCCAAATTACATTTACCTATATGTTATCTAATATATAAAATTCTCGTGTCACGGTGTTTGTAATTTAACTCCTCCGAAACGGCTCGACCGATTGTCATGAAATTTTGTGTGCATATTGGGTAGGTCTGAGAATCGGACAACATCTATTTTTCATCCCCCTAAATGTTCAGGGTAGTCCACCCCTAATATTTTTTTTAAATTCTTACGTAAATTTTTATTTTTTATGATACCGGATTCAAAAATACATACAACCCTGAATTTTCACCCTTCTACGATCAACCCCTATTTTTTTATTTACCCCTATTTTGCAAAAACGACTTTGCCGTGTGGTGCCGGCTTAAGAATAGTACCACCCCATCTCTTCCCGTGGGTGTCGTCAAGGCGACTAAGGGATTTCACCCCGGAGGACGGGCAGCAGCGTCCTCTGCGAACTTAAAGCCTTACTGCGATCGCCAACCCGCTCGCCAAGCGTGGCGATTATGGCAATTACCCCCAGGATCTACATACCAGTAGGTTCTACAGGGGAGACCCGTGCCCAGCAGTGGGCCATCATATGGGTTGATATTGCAAAAACGGGTAAATTTGACGCAGACGAAGTTGCGAGAATATATATACCTATATATATATGTCACTCTCACAACTAAGACGAATCTAACGATACCCTTTCAAACTAAAATCCATCAAGCCGTTTAGGCTCCAGGCCGTGCCAAAAAACTACACATAAGCACATACATACATACACAAACCTTCTTCTTACTCAGGCATTAAAAAATATAAACAACAGCTCCACATGACCATAAATACCTAATAGATTTTTGATCGATGTCAAAATGTTACACTCTTTTGATCGATATCAAAATACACTTTTTTTCGTTTAGCCTTTCAGCCCGCAAACAAAAACATGTGATAAGGAACTTCGTTCCAATAAGTGTAATCTGCCACTGTACTCTACACTGATTTGGCAGGCAAAGGGCAAATTTGCCTACCGAACTTTGGCCATAGCGTGCCCTACCTATATTTAAGTGTAATATCATATACCCAAGGTACCTACTCACTTACACGGAACAACAGTTCGTTGGATTGCACAAAGTGATGTCCCGTGTACGAATTAAATCTCTTGCACTGCGAAACCAGGCATTGACATTATACAATATTGATAAAATAAGTCAATAAAAACAACGATATTTTGAAATATTTAATATTTATTTACCACATATAGATATACAAAGGAATAGAAATCACGATATATTATATATATCCACAGACACACTCATTTAAACATTTATTATGAGTTAGTTCGAGAACGTGTGCAAAACGCAGACATTTTTATATCTAGGTATCAACTGTCAAAATCTAACCGGACTTATAACCGATTTTCGATTTCACTGAACTCAGTCATAGTATTATTACCTATTTCATGTTAAAAATTGCAAAAACACGACAGTAACATGAGATCTGACATGCTTACTAAATATATTTATTAATTTTAAATGTTCCCGGTAATCAATTACCTACAGACGTCAGTAATTTGTATTCATTCAAAGTAAAGTTCTTTCATAATTGAATGTTAATTTTTTATCGATTTTGTATAAAGCGATATCATTCATTTTATTTAATTTTATAGAAGTGTTGACGGGTAAAGAGATCTCTTATTCAAGGTCTTTGCAATACGATCGAATTGATGGGCAATTAAATGTTTTGGGAAAGTCTAGAAAATTGTACAAAAAAAAATGATTATTAATAAAAAAGGAACCCACTACTCACCCTAGATCTGTGAATCCCAACGATTGTAATGTACTGATCATCATGAATGTACTCAGTACAACAATCTAAATCGATTGACAGACTAAACACTCTAAAAAACGAAAAAAAACTTGTAACTAAAGAAATTAGTGACAGGTACTGTCACCAACTCGAGTGGCCTCTTGGGTAACGGGGGTCAAATTGGGTTTTATCCTTAATAATCAACTGAACATGGATTTCCACTATGAGAGGTCTGAAAATTGCATATGTAGGTACATATAATATTAAATGAATACAATAATTGCATTATTGAATTATGTAAAATGTAATAAAAAATGTCATTTCCTGTACACATTCTCGACTATTCCAGGAGTTATACACCATTTAAACAGTAAATATATTATAGTAGGTACACTGATATTTGTAGTACAGTACTATAGCACAATAGTACACACGCTAACTTTAGCAATCACCATTACTACCTATAGATGCACAGTATTAACGACACTGGTGGGAAAAATAAGCACATTTTTAATCCATTAATTTTATTTTTGATTTAAGCTGATAGAATTCACCAATAGG
This sequence comes from Herminia tarsipennalis, assembly GCA_945859575.2. Lineage (NCBI taxonomy): Eukaryota > Metazoa > Arthropoda > Insecta > Lepidoptera > Erebidae > Herminia > Herminia tarsipennalis. The sequence continues at coordinate 499,450 of OX243830.2, forward strand.
CGTTATTTCGTTATCAAGATATGACGACATGATCGATACGCAAATGCCATTGGTTAATTCCATAAGGTAATACCGAGTTTGATCATAATGATTCAAATCTAACCGAATGTGTCAGTCAATCAAACTTAAGATTTAGCACGCACTCCGATTAAATTATAACTAAAAAACTTATAGGTATGTGTGATACATGAACAGATCGACAGTTGGGATTCTCCTGGCGGGTACCAACCTAAATTGTTTGTGCGGTGTAATACAAACAATGGCGCATCTTGCATCATGACCGGCACACTGGAGGACTTGATGACTGCCGCCGACAATGCAGTTGACGTGGCCACTTTCTGGGCCATATATTTAATATCTACAATGCTTGATAAAACGCCAGGAAGAAGATTGAAGTACGACTAATCAGTAACCTGCTAAAAATTGTGACTCTGACGATTATTTTGTATTTGTATGTTAACTTATTGCCACTTCAACACAATCTAACCGAAGTCCGATTAACCATAGTGCACACTAAGCCGTTCGTTAAATTTTATTTGTGTCATCTTTCACTTATAATGTGTTTTATTTGTTTATAATACCTAGGAAATGTGGTTCCTATGTAACTGCATTATATGCATAAATTCGTACTATCTAAGCGATGCTATAGATTAACTAAAGCCAAGTACACACTGACGGGTTGTTTAACGACAGGTGCTTAAGGAGTCAAGTGATTAATGTCTCCACTTTCACACTTTTTCCAATATATTTAACCATTAATTTTAGTGTTTTTTATTGCCTTAGTACATCCACGCTAAGCAAATGAATAGCCAGTGTGTATTTGTCCTAAAGTTGTTAAATTCTCTTCAGGCAAAAAAAAAAATATTCGTCTAATTTACATTTTTTTACTCGTTATCCGGCCATAACCAGTAATATGTCACATTTGCGCGTTTCACACATATTTCATTTATTTACCATAAATCTAACAATGATCTCCCTTTCGAACGTGTTAAAATCAAATGGCGTAGAAAGAGCTCGATATAATCAGTACTTTCTTCTGCGAATTTAAACGGACACAGAATAATATAATTATAATAATCTATTGAGTCATGTTGCTTTCTCTTTCCTTCTTTAGATTTAAAAGAAGGAAAAAAAGGACAAAACTATTTTGCGACAAAACATCGTCATAACTATAATATGTTCGATTTCACTGTGATTACGGCGATTATTTTTACATCATTGTACCTAATTAAAAAATAACTGCCAACATTGCCCGACCAATAATAACAATACTCGTATCCAACTTTGCCCGGGTAATGTTGACAATACCCGAACATGTACGTTGTATAATTTTGCTCTAAATATTATTAATAATATTAGATCTAACATCATCCACATATTAATTTTAATTATAATAATAATTATATTAATTAATTACATTTATTTTTGGTGTTTTGGTTGCATAATATTAATTCTTATGTCTAATTCAGAGCTCGCACAAATATACAAACATTAGGTATATGCAATTAAGTTGAGACTTTATTTCAATAATTATAATTACATTACGAAAAATAAGACAATATACATTACTAAGACATTAATAATAAAGAAATATTTAATAAAAACTAGCGAATGTGGTTTAAAAAAGTATCCTCATATAAATGTAGGTATGTATAAATGTATGTATATATCTTTGACTTACCTACCCTTAGTGAGATCGAGTGGCCGAACTTGCACAGTCCGGCGGGCGAATCACACTTGGTAGATATTATTGTGTACACATACGCTTCCATGGGCCAAACTCCTGGATCCACCAGTGGTCTGGTGTAACCACTGTTACGCATTTTTGCGTCCCGACTTGTATTAGGTATATGCAATTAAGTTGAGACTTTATTTCAATAATTATAATTACATTACGAAAAATAAGACAATATACATTACTAAGACATTAATAATAAAGAAATATTTAATAAAAACTAGCGAATGTGGTTTAAAAAAGTATCCTCATATAAATGTAGGTATGTATAAATGTATGTATATATCTTTGACTTACCTACCCTTAGTGAGATCGAGTGGCCGAACTTGCACAGTCCGGCGGGCGAATCACACTTGGTAGATATTATTGTGTACACATACGCTTCCATGGGCCAAACTCCTGGATCCACCAGTGGTCTGGTGTAACCACTGTTACGCATTTTTGCGTCCCGACTTGTATATCTCAGTCCCGAATTAAAAAAAAACGAATAGGCAGCGCGATAAACAGAAAACATTTGAATCCAATAAGATGTTTTCGCGTAAAAAGACTATAAATGTAAAGACATTAATACAAAGTAGGTAAATAAGTAGCTATAAAACATTGTAAACGCTGAGGACAACAATACAAGTTATTTTGCTGATGTCATGTCCAAAACTACGTACTTAGCACAATTTGCACTTGACTTCTTGGCAAATACGTGTTAATGTTCATTAATTAGATAATAATACATCATTTAAAATAACTTCTTGTATTGTCTTTGTGTCATATGACTTTTTAAAGACGTTGGACATTGTCAGTAGATGTTTTAAATGTCATTGTTGGCTATATAGTTACTTAATTTATATTATAAACTGTTAATTAACATTAATATTAATAAAAACATAATAAGAAAAATAAAACATGTAATAACACGACTGCCATTGCAAATAACAGAAATATAACAATTAATAATAATAATCTCCTAACCGACACGCGACGTCGGTTACAGCGGCCTATCTCATCAGAGAGAGTTTGGGTGATGGCTTAACATGCTCTCCAAGGCACGGAGGGACAAAATGGTCACCCGTCTATGGACCGACAGTGGCAACGTTGCTTAACCTCGCTGATATCTCGATCTGCTCGCCACTGAGTCAGGGACCCCTAACATAACAATTGAGGACCTTGCAGCTAAAGGGGGGCAGATCCAAATTTTTGCTGTTGCACTTTTTTTTTACTACATTTTGAACAAAAATTAAAGCTATCGTTTGATGCAAAAACGAAACAGATCCAATGAAAAACAAGCGCGCTATAACAAAATTTGGACTTGCCACCCTATTGCATTTGGTGCAAGAAAAGAGCAAGTCCGGACCTGCCTCCTTCTTGCAACAAATTACATGTCATTACATGTTTTCAGCTCGATCCAAGAGGACGTATTTTTACATTATTGAGTCATTTGTGGCAAGTCATTACATGTTTTCAGCTCGATCCAAGAGGACGTATTTTGTTTGTATACATATTTATTTAACTGTAAACACGTTAAATATGAGTGACTATGAACCGTATAGTAGTGGATCGTCAGATGTTTACCTGCCTCCAGAATACTACTCAAGTTCAAGCGACGAGAGCAGCAATCTTGATTCTTCTGCATTTCGAAACCGAACTAATGACAACAACGATGAAGGTATGAATATTCCATGTGTTTCTGATAATCAATCCCCATCGACGAGTGGCATAACCCAAAAAAAAAGAAAAACTTCGAATCCTTCAGAATGGAAACGTAATGTTATAAAAAAATCTATTGCTACAGGAAAAAGTTATTTTAACTATAAGGGTCACGAAATAGGGGCAAGGAAAACAGGACCTGATTGCTGTTGCAAAAAATACAAGTGTTTTATTCAAGTTAATGACGAGTCGAGGCAATTAATGTTAGAAAATTTTAATAAATTAGAAGACTCCTACGTGCAAAACGTATATTTAGGCGGTCTGATTAAAACTGAAAATGTTGAGAGACAAAGACCAAAAACTGGTATGGGGAAGAAACGGAGTTGTTCACATAAGTATTATATCAAATTGGGGAATAAAAATATACAAGTCTGTAGAAATGGCTTTGCATCTATCCACGGGGTATCTAAAAAGCGTGTAGACAACATTGCTCAAGAGTTTCGTGACCCAACTGTTACTATACCACCTAAATCTGAGCGTGGGAAACATTAAAATAGACCAAATCGTATTTCGAATGAATGGGTTTCCAAAGTTGACTCTCATATTAGAAGTTTTCCACGACGGGAGTCACACTACAGCAGAAATAAGAGCTCTCGTTATTACCTGTCTCCGGAGTTGAATATTAAAAGAATGTACGATTTGTATTTACAACAGAATGAACCTAATATTGAGTCATCTGCTAAGCCCATAATATCGTTTGATTTTTACTATAGATACTTTAAACAAAATTTTAAATATAGTTTTGGATCACCTCGCTCAGATACATGCAAGAAGTGCGACATATTAGATAACAAATTAAAAGATACAACATTGGAGAGTGACGAAACTCAACAAATACAGTTAGAAAAAAGTCTCCACCAGGCCAAAGCCGACACTTTTTTTATTAATTTAAAAGAAAAGAGTAAGCTTGCTATCTCTAATGATGAGTGCGAGGTATTAACTTTCGATTTCCAACAAAATTTGCCATTGCCTAAAATTCCAGCTGGTGAAGCATTTTATAAACGTCAACTTTGGGCCTATAATTTTTGCATTCACTCAACGAAAACAGGAATCGCTCACTTTTATTTATATGATGAAACCATAGCTCGAAAATCACCAAACGAAGTCATATCTTTCATTAATCACTACATAAATAATATCTTACCAAACACAGTTAAAACGTTATATTTATTCTCCGATAATGCAGCAGCACAAAATAAGAACTCGACTTTAGTTCAGTATCTATACACTCTTATGAGATGTTCATCTATTGAGAAGATCGTTCATCGATTTCCTGAACCAGGACACAGCTTTCTACCCTGTGATCGCTGTTTCGGCGTAATAGAAAAGTTTAACAGAAAGAAAGATTACATTTTTACTACTTCCGAATATTCTGAATGCATTGAGCAAGCATCTAAAAACTTTAAAGTTGTGAATGCAGATCAAAATATGATTCTCAACTTCAGTAAACATTATGAAAGTCATTTCAAGAAAGTTATTACAAATACTGAGAAGATACGGTTCAAAATATCTCAATATCGCATTTTTGAATACAGCAAAGACCATGTTGAAACTATTGCAGTCAGTCTTACAACGGGAACGCCTATATTTGATTATTTTAACATAATGAGAAATAATGCTCAAAGTGATCTATCAGTTCTGCCTCAGGAATCTCTGTATGACCAAAGATTGCCTTTAAAAAAGGCCAAATACAACGACGTTATGCAACTAGTAAAGAACTATGTTCCACCAAATAAACTATATTTCTATAGATCCCTTAGAAGTGAGGCTGTTGGACCATCAGATGATATTTCAAGTGAAGATGATGATGATCAAGCTGAAGTTGATTTGTAACTTTTGTTAAACACCTTAAAACCTTCATTTTTGTTATTTTCTTTATTGTTTAACTCTTCACGTACTGAATAATATCTTTTAAAATAAAAAAATACTTATATTTATGTCTTTTCTTACCTAGAATATAAAATAAGGTAACATATTTCTTTAATTTTGGTGCAAATCGGAGGCAGATCCAAATTTTAAAAAATCATAGTTATTCTAAAACTTACTTATTCACCCAAAAACCTTTAGTAAAATATGTAAATGTATAGATATTATATTAAAATATATGATTGTAAGAAATTAGTGTAACAATGATTTTTTTAAAACGTTTTATTTGAATACTCAAAAATTTTAAATATTGGACCTGCCTCCTTTTTGCTGCAAGGTCCTCAATTATAATGATAGCGGCGGTAACCTAATCTTTCGCGTACCATGGGAATCGCAATCGAAACATCGCGGATTCGAAGCCCATCCATATCGGATATTTATCAAACAAGGCTAAAAAAAGACCATCTCAGTTAAATTGGCAAAATAACTTGATCTAAATTCGTCAATCCTTTTCTGCTACGATGGTCCATAAACAGACACACACGTAGTGGCGTAGCAACCGCCGTAACAGCCATACCAATGATATGAAGCCCCCTGGCTATAGTGACCCCCAACGTGAATTAGCAACTGCACCCCTCACCGAGCACCCTTTTTATGCCCCCCCCCAACAACAATATTGATAAAGGCTACGCCCCTGCACACGTTAAGCTCCCTTCATTTGATTCAAATTCAAGGTTTGCCAAAGAGCAATGCACTTATTACTATAAAATCTGTGATATTAATAATTACCATATTATACATTAAACAATAGATAAATAAACAATAAGTCGTCCGTCGTTACACTGGTGTACGCAGCAATTCAAATTTAAAATACCTTCGTTATTCACTGACTACGTATTTACATTTTTGTGTCAAGTTCACAAGCACAATCCTTTGTAGCGGTGATGTACCTACACCTACCGACAGTTAACAAACATCCGCGGTTTTTTAAATTAAAAAGAAACACTTGTCATAACTTATTATCCTATAAATTTCCATATTAGTTTTCTAGTATCTATCTGTTTGTTTGCATAAATCCTACGATAATCGTGAACACAGAATCATTGTTTGTTGAAAACTGTTGCGATTATCTCCCAGAATTCCAAAAAGGGCTCGATCTACTTATTTTTTTTTGTTTTGTTCACCTCTGTATTGGAATAGTTTACAAAAAAAAAAATTAGGAAAACCCCAAATAAACAGTCGAAAAACTGAAAATGGCAATTGTTTATAGGAACTGATTTAATTTATTAGATTACATTCAATTTTAAGTTCGTAGGACACACATGTCATGTATGATGGATGATCACCTGAGAACGGAACACTACTTCCGTGCGAAGGAAATCTGGCGCAGTCTTTTTAATAAATATCAATACATGTTACGTATTCAATTATAGAGAAGTATTATTCATCTATGTACAGTAACAGTACAATTGCATTTTGCACCACGGCAGTTGCAATACCTGTTATGAAAATATATATATTACGGGCCGCTATCGCGTTAATAATTACGGGTAGATTACCCGTGCCCACGGCCGTTGCAATACGGTCGAAACGTCTGGCAATAAACAAGGTATTTCACCTTAAATTATTCACGCCATTAAGACCCGTAATATATTTATATATTCATAATGTGTACAAATCGCGAAAGTTTATCAATATTTGTTGCAATACCTGTTCTATGCACTGTCCACAAGTAATTTGGCCACAACTTTCTGTCACACGTTGTTTAACTTCGTGTTTTACCTACGTCAAAGCCCAAAGGTAATGAAGTGCGCACGCGCAGGTTGAAAATTCCAAGGTAAAGGTCGTCGCTATATAGGTTCGTTTCGATGTCAACATGAAATGAACGGATATACATATGTAATCATTATCGACATATTAAATAACTTTGCCCGCCGGGTTGGTGTGGGTAAAATAGGCCGTGGTCATTACTGGCTGCGTGGCACAATGTGAACCTGTAAGTACTGTACGAGTGCTGTGCATACGATTTCCACACGGGACTTTTATCTAAGTACCTATTTGAATACAATAATAGCATTTCAATCGTAAATTTGAAGTTCAGACGAACCGGACACTTCCAATCGCTATACCGGGGTGCTAAAGCGCTACCAGAATACTATTCTGCTGAACTATGTCGCCGTCGCTAAACTACAAATTTCTCTTTCCTGTGCAGACGAGTTGGAAATTGGAATGGAATGCTAAAAATGCTCTTAAGAATAATTCACAAGGAATAGGAAGATAGTTTTGCCACAAACCCCTAAAAGGATATAGCGTCACCCCACTTTACCTAGGTACCCTTTACTATCCTGTATCCCCCACCTGTATGCCGAACATTGTACCTACTATTGTTTCCAATATAAATACTAGGGAAAACATGATGAACACAGGTGACATAAAAACTCAATTATCTACAAAACGACAATTAAATGGATTCTGTTCAAACATAGCTAATCATATAATAATTCAGAACGAAGCTACATTAATCATTATGACAGACAGCAATAAATAAAAGATAGACGGTGGGTAAAGTAGAATTATGTTTTATGGAGTCATGATTTCGTTTCGTTTTACTTGGTATGAATAAGAGTGAGGATAAACGGCTTACCCCGTCACCCCCACCCTCAAAAGTTCCTGACAAGTGACACGTCCTGTGTATTAGAGGAAGAACTCACGAGAGCCAGACATACGTTATTTTATAAAACTTAGTTTTTTTGCACATGCCAATAGGTACAGGTAAGAACGAACATGCATCTAAAAAGATATTATTCAACTTAAGGGTGTCTGGCAAGGGGTTGGAACCGTATTATCTACTTTAGGCGGGATCAAACACGTAGTCTTAGGCAAAATATTACCCTCATCATCTCGACACTCAGGAATCCACCACAGTGCGTTTGAAACACCATTTTCTGACAAGCACAACTATCTTGTGCAATCAACTTAGGGATGTTCAAAAATAGAGCCTACACTTTTCTAAAAGGCCAGCAACGCATCTGTGAAGTCTCTAGCGTCACAGATGTCCATGGGCTATGATAATCACTTACCATGAGGTGAGCCGCTTGTTAAAAGCAAGATGGAAAACCAAGAACAAGGCAATACGCATCATCCCTATACCTGAACGCATGAGACAGCTTAGGACTGGTTCCCAGTATGACGTGACGATTAATTTATTGTTGGACGACTGTCGTCTGTAGCTGTTCCTATTATATGGACTGTTTAATGCCACCGCGTCGTCGAAATATTTTATCGTTAAAAGAGTGTCGTATTTAGCTGTTCCCATTGGATCGTACACGGCAGTCGCTTAGCCGTCGTTAAAAGGTAAACGAGATATATTTTTATCGTGGCTACGATAACTTGTTGCAACGACACACGTGCTAGCCGTTCCCATAAACTTGACAATCTGTCGTCGACAAAAAGTCGTGGACGACAATTAATCGTGTTGAGAACACCTCCATTTAAATACACAAACCACGACGCTTTAAACGATCCGGCAATCTGTCACCACGACATAGTATGAACGTGCTCTTAGTCTGCACCAGTTCTTGCCAGACTTTTTGTATTAAAAATGTCTTCGATAATTGTTATGACGACAATGATTTTTTTAACCAAAATTATTCGCTAGTTTGACAGTAAATGCTATTGTTATTCGTGTTTATATATTTCTACGAGCTTCTATTCTTAAACAGGTAATTATGTACACTTATATTAAAATGTTTGTCACTTACAGAACAGACGCTAATGTCACTTAACACATTTTAATACAGAAGGTTAACATATGAAACTATAAGAATAGACAACATAACTCGTTGGTTAGGCACGCTAAAGTGGCAATAGGCTGCCATATCTGCCGAAGGACCGATGGCCGCTAGAACAAACGAGTCCTAGAGTGTAGACCGCTACTTGGTAAACGTCGCGGTAGGGCGACCTTCAGCCAGGTGGACCGACGACATGAAGAATGTCGCTGGGATAGAGCTGGATACGGAAGGCAGAGGACCGGATGTTATGGCAAAAATTAGGAGAGGCCTACGGCCAGCAGTGGATCGATACAAGATACGTAAGAATAGACGACCAATAAGAAATTTTAATTTGGAGACCAAACCGTCTCGATCAATTTTTGCGAGGTTGGAAGTGAGGCTAAATGTCACGGATACAAATTGCCCCAATTATCAAATTCCCCATTTCTTGGGGAATTTGATAATTTTGACACTGGATCGAAGTGTTTAAGCAATTGCCCTCCCTCGGCGGTGGTGGATATGGTGTACCGGTGGCGAGCGACTCACACTTAACCGGGTTTGACAGTAATATTTACTTATTTTTTTAAATTCCAGAATGTTGAATATACTTATGCATACACACACATAGCACATACACAAGTAGAGGACTTGTTACTTCTGAAATTATGAATTTAGCTGCATAAGAAGTATACCTCCCCCCCCCCCCCCGAAATCGCAAAAATGTAGATACACAGTATACATTTTACCGGTGTTTAGTCAATTGATACCTGCCCCAAAATATGATCCTGGGTGCGCCCATGCCAACTGAAAGAATGAAAGAAATTCCGAAGTTGTTCCAAGATGCCATATACTTCTCTATCATCAGTATTTTGTTCTGTCTTGGACCTTAGTGCAAAAACAAAATAATTTAGTACCTACATGGAATAGCAAGAAGTAGGGAAATAATTATAATGATCGTTAGATAAGGTCAATACATAATATTATAAGTATAGGTAGGTACTTACATCATTATGTTCACAAAAACTTTACGACACGTGAGGTAAATAATCGATTAGGTAGATATCATAGAAATAATAAATTGTTCAAGAGATGACTGCATTCCATTTGAGATGGACTGGGCCGAACTAGGAACCTAGACATGCGTACGGCGTACCCAGGATGTTGAGACCCACTCCGAAATCCTAAATGGAATGAGTCGACCCAGGCCAAGTATCTATACATTTGGCGTGTGGTGACTCACTTTCACCATGTAAAATGGGCAACTCACACACTGATCTGATCCCAAACAAGACTGAGTCTATACCCACAGTACCTACCTACGTTTAATAATCATACATTTTATATTTCTTTAAATATACCTACATTACAGATAAATTGCGACCAGACAATAAAATAATCGTGCTCCATCCTGGGTGGTAGTTAGCGAAACCACCAAGAATATGAACAAAATCGTAATGCGTAATTTTATATTTATTGGGGTTCTACGTAATATTAGACGAACGCCCATGGGTCACTAAACAGGCATCCACAGGGATATAAGCTATTTGTAATAAGTCTGGAACGCAGTAGATGGTCACCATGACCGGTTGCGACCTTAGACATTACAACTTCGTTCCTATATTCAATACTCTTAACTAATTAATTGTCAATTGTCAATTGAATTGGTATAAAATAATAGGTACCTACACTATATTTCCTGGATTGCATACATAATCTGTCTATTATAATAATTTATAATGAATTATGAGTCGTGCTCTCGAAATAGGAAGAAGGCCCTTTTTATTGATGATTAGCTGACCCGGCGAACTTCGTACCGCCTTAGCGTAAATTTGATGCACTACTTTATTTTGTATAGCTGACATTCGTAACGCGCTTTTATTGCAAAATTAAATGTATATTTTTCAATCTTTCTGAGAGATTTTCTTAATATTTTTTTCCGTAAGAACCTTGTACAGAGTATTAGAAAACTACAAAAAAAAATCAGCCAAATCGGTCGTGCCGTTTTCATGCTATGTCGTGACAACGGAAAACGGGTTTCATTTTTATATATATAGATGCTGTATGGCAAACTTCGTCCCGCCCCGTTATTTGTTTTTCGTTATTTTCTTTTTTTTACGTAAGAACCTTCTACAGAGCATTAGAAAAGTAAAGAAAAAAGTATGAATTAAATCGGTAAAGTCGTTCTTTAGTTATGCCGTGACCAAGGGAAATAGGGATTCATTTATATATATATATATATATAGAAGATTTAAGACATCGTTTTAAAATCGGACTCGCAATGGCGAGGTCGCGGGTTCGAAACCTACCCATTTAACTACCGACGTGAACCCAGTCCTAACACAAGCAATTTAGCTTTTATAGGGAGGTGAGTCAATTTTATGAGGCAGAAGACTAATTCCGATCGCTAGCAACTGTATAATCTTTTAACCCTCATAATATGGCAATGTTTTTTTATATATCAGTGACCCACCGTAATATCCACCCAATTGAGCCTGAGTACACGCAGCACGGTCAGACGTTACTAAGATCGCCCGTTAGCGTTTATAACAGTCCTCGGTGGCATACTGGCCGGTGGAGACAAATGTGCCCCCCCCTGAACAAAGTTCTGGATCCGTGCCTGTGTGTTGTGGGTCAAACACAGAAGATGCGCATCTCCTACCAGACATTAAATATAGAGCCAGTCACCGCGCTCCTCATTTGAGACATTAGTTCATAAGTCTCATTTGCGCAGTAATTACACTTGCTACAGTGCCCTCAATATTGAATTTTTGTTACCATCAATATTTCACGGAAGAGTAACTGACCCTATGACCCTACCACCGGTAAAGACTTCTCTTGTATCAGTTAATTGTAAGTTTGTAAAGTCCCCCGCGACACAGGACCTGTATCCTAACTACCGGAGTTGTCGTTAACAGAGTATTTTGACTTTGAAAAATAATTATACAGACGCCTTGCTCAAATGAATTATTACCCGACCGTCTCATGGTTCCACAGATCATTGTAGGTAATATATTTCAGCACCTACGCACTCTAAATATCCTTACGAAGTTATACTTTGTGTAAACATATCACTGTCAACAAGGAAGCTACTATAGTTTAGCGATGTTCAAGGTCGACCTTCGCAAATATAATTATATCGTCTAGGTATATGTCGAAACTATGTTAAGGTAGTTGGAGACTTTGAGGAATTTTATACTGACAGATGTCCTTACATGGTATGCTTTAGGTGGAAATGAGTAGGCCCCACTCGATTCCATCCAGAGGATACTATGAACGAGCAAGGGAAACGATACCAATGTTTGCAGGTTCTACCACAAGGATGAGGAAACACCTATACACGTCCCGCGAGGTGCGAGGCAATTCACTACACCAGAACCTTGAAGGGCATTTAATCACATCAGACGTTATTCTCTCCACCAAAGCTATTCGACTTCATGGTCAGATTTAACCTTAAGGATGTCATTTAAGGAAGAATGAGGTGTCACAGTAGATCTAGGTAGGGTTTCCAGTCATCCCGGTCGAATAGTGGTAAAGAAATGGAGGTTGATTCAATAAGCAATACTGTGTGTGAACCAAACTAGCATAGCAGAATTCGCATTTACAAAATCACATAGAAATGTTCCCACTGCTGTGACACAGACGTCTCTGAGAGCGTAGGTACACACGGACCTACGGCGGAAGAAAAACGTCACACGTGTTCGAACTTTTCTCCTAGGACATGCTGGTCTCCTCGTCCTCCTCGTTTACCATCACTGCTGTTAGTTCTGAATGTATTTTTAGGGTGGTCATATTATTTCTTTAAATATTTTCTTCCGGTCACAGTGTACCTGTACTTAAGTAGGTAATACCTACAGTGCGCACGATTGTTGATTCCGAGGCTATAATATGTATGTATCTACGTACATAGCCTCAGAATCAACAATAATATATAAAATGTATGTAAGTATGTTTCTATAGGCTCTGCTCTGTTGACCCACATGGTCAACTAAGCAGAGCCTATAGAATAAATGAAATATACGTTGTCCTAAGATAGATATAAAAGTTTTTGTTGTTATTGGGACAGCATCCTCCATCCCTTCACGAATACTTATCGTTCGACGAAAAGAGACAGAAAGATAGCGTATCTCTACTCTCAATCTTGTTTTTGTTTTATCTCACTCTTAATAAACAATAAATATAAAAAACAAAGAGTCAAATGTTCTAAGTGGAAATAACAAATTGACATTTCGCGTCTGTTCTCAAGTACATATAAAACTACCCTACACTTTATTCTAGAAAAAATTGTCAAAGAAAAAATAATAAAATAAAAAATTGTACTACAATGTATAATTGTGGCATAAAATAAAAATTACATACACACACTATATATTACACATTTATATATATATTTTTAAATGCCTCCTAAAATCTTACAACTATTTTTACAAAGAAAAAGAAAATAAATAAAAAATAAAAAATCTATCTACTTACAATAAATAAATTATTATAGCCTATATGTTTCCTTCTAATAAAATTATATTTAAAACTATTAAATGTACAACTTATTATTTTAAGAAATATTGTGCGATCAAAAACCAAAATTCTAATATTTAGACTACACAAAATTATAATAAAAAAAACAATATATATTAGCAACACTGATTTTGAAAACCATTTTTTGCTGGCAATTTTCGGCTTTACATTAGTCATATTTTTTTGTAATTCCCTGCAATTATTATCCAATATCACCTCTATAACTTAAATTGGTTTTGATCTCAAAGTAATAATTGTAACAAAACGTTGCCAAACCAAAATGTTCTAAAACCAGTATTGCCAAAGCCAAAAATTAAATATTAATTTGATATTTTTTTCACACACCATTGACTAACACAAAAACTTAATCTAACTAGGGTGTAACGGCCGATTGTCGGCCATCCAAATAATAAAGTATTAATTCTTTACAAAGCAGTAAGAACATTTTCAAAACTTATTATAAACTCTAATGACTTTACCATAGAGTTCGAAAAGCAATATCATATAACCTACTACCTTACACAGAATTAATTCAGGGATTATTCAACTTCACATACATTATTTTCGTAGGTTTTAAAATGAAATTCTATATTATGTTTATGCGACTTTGTGCTCATAAAATTCATGAATATTACAAGCTTGTTGTGGCAGTCCCTTCGTAAAAAATGATTCAGATCTAATTATAAAGACCTTAAATGACAATTAAAAAGATTAAAAAAGAGTAGTAGTTTTACACACTTTTTTGTCATATTTAGTTGTAATGTCACTTAAGCCCTCCATAATAGATAAACATAGTTATTTTAAAATAGCCAACAATAACCCATTATCAAATTTGAAAGACCTTTCGTACTATGTGATAAGCAATTATATTATAATTGGAGTGTACAAATCAACACGACTTCCTACGTTATAGTGTCTTCTCTTCCACAACAGAAACATTGCTAGGAACTTCGACCAGCTTGCACCAGCTGTAAACGAAACTTCCAAACATCATGCATTTTTAAGGTAAATACTTCGCGTTAATCCCCGTGTTTTATAATATTTGTATGAAAGTCTTAATTATTTCTCATCACATAATATGAAAAGTCTCGAATAGAACTACAATAACACGTGCGTAAAAACAATATTATTATAAATGTTATTATTAAATAATTAATTTCATAGTATCCGGTTGATTTTCTCACTTTTATTTAGTTATTGTGAATATTGATAGTGTAAATGATGTTTTAAATCTTGATATTTTGCCGACTATACCGACTTGAAGTCAAACTACACACATCAAAAGTGTCTAGGGATCAAGCATTTTTATGCGGATTTCTTGAGATTGAGATGTGGCTTTGTAATAAATTTATGATTTTATAAATTTATATGGATCCTTTTTGGTGCATTTCATAATTTGAATCAGGAACTGTGAATCAAATTCGAGTAAAAGATGAAAATCAGCTGTCAATATTTTCCCTATAAAAACATACAACGCATTGAAGACATTATTAGTGCTACTGTTTCCCTACTACTGATTAAAACCAACGTTATTATGGAGCGGCGACGTCATTTAAGCAGGGAAGAAATGCTCAGAGCCGTGGGAATGATAGAAGCTGGTTCCCGGCAACGTACTGTGGCTTTAGCTCTGAATACAAGTCAGAGTGTTATCAGTCGACTTTGGACACGTTACCGAAGCACTGGTACCGTGGCTGAGCGCCATGGAGGACGGTATCGCTGCACCACACGGAGACAAGACCGATACATTCAAATCTTAACTCGAAGAGGTCCAACAATAACCGCCATGATGTTAGCCGTGAGGCTTCATCACTCTTCAGGGAACTTAATTAGCGACCAAACAGTCAGAAACCGCTTGCATGAAGTGAACCTTCATTCCCGAAGACCGCTACGGGTACCACCTATAGCAATGCACAATCGTAGGATTCGATATCAATGGGCTCTTGAACACAGAAATTGGGCAGAAGAACAATGGCGTTTCGTGTGCTTTTCTGATGAGTCTCGTTTTGGTATGAGACCGGATACAAGACGTATACGACACTGGAGAACCCCTGGACGCCAACAGCGATTAAAATCCTGCCAGGAAGTCCATCCTTATAGTGGTGGAACCATCATGGTATGGGCGGGTATTTGGATCGGCGGAAGAACTGAGTTGATTTGGATCAGAGGCAACCTCAACGCTCAAATTTATGCTGAGACGATTGTATCAGACGTCATCGTTCCTCTACAAGTGCAAATCGGTCCCTTATTTCAGTTAATGCATGATAATGCACGACCGCACACCGCAAGAGTTGTAAGACAGACTCTCGCCGCAGCTAACATCAATGTCCTGCCCTGGCCTGCTCAGTCGCCAGACTTGAACCCGATTGAGCATGCATGGGATATGCTACAGAGAAGAGCTCTGCCGAATATGGAGGGTATCCAGTCGCAAGAAGACCTTTTTTTGTTGTTGCAACGAACATGGGCGGCCATTCCACAGCGTGATTTGGATGAACTCATTTTGAGTATGCCAAACCGATGTTCTTGTGTTGTTAGTGTTCGCGGTAGAAACACGGATTATTAATTGTTTAAGTTACCCAATAAAATTTTAAAGAAAACTGTTATTTCAGTCTTTTTTTCGAACTTTAATGTTAGTGGTTCAAATGTCAAAAATCCCTTTATTAGGAAAATGGCAAATTTCTTTATTAATGCAAAGGTGACTTGGTTTATCGTTACTGTGACCAACGAAAACACTTTATTTGATGAATCCTTAAAGAAATAAAAAAAAAAAATCAATCAGGAGAAAAGTTATTGCAAAAATATATGTTGATCCCTAGACACTTTTGATGTGTGTATTTGATATAGATTTTCTTTGAAGTCCTTTTATCTCTTCCTATGACGGCTGGACATCCAGCCGAGAGAGATAGATATCTCCATATATGTCAAATATTTTGACTTTGAGTATATTTACAGTGTGGACTCATTTAGTTATAATCTTCATGGTTGTTTCTAATTTTTAAATCAAAAAAATCTACTAAATTTGTGAAGTCTTAATTCTGTTGTTAAAAGTCGTTTGCTCACATGCTTTCAATGTCACTGTAACGCAAATAGTAGCGACAAAAATACTTGTACACACACTCTGTCTCATTACTAAACACCACGTCGAACCGCTGTTCCGTAGCTGTGTCAAAGAACAAACTAACATATAATCTTGCGATATTCTACTCTCATATCTCTCATTTAAAATTAATTAGATTAAAAGAAATTGAATAAATTATTACATTCATGGTCTATTAAGACGGCTAAATTAACATTAAGCAAAAATAGTATTTATAACATGACCGACAACAGGTTTTTTTACTGTGTTTTGAAGGCAACAACGCATTATACGGTAGGTGTTAACATTATTACATATTTATGGTTTTACTGTGTTCACATAATAAAAAACATGCGCGTTTATTGTAAATATTACTAAAGAATACTACAATGAAAAACAAACATGAACTTCGCCTCATGAATTCCGTCACAACTAACGCAGGGGATATTATAGTGCATAAATGTGTCCGCAAACACGAGTGCACCCTCTATCCCTCACTCTCATAGTCTGATGTGGTGGAAATCCGACACGATTACTGTGTTTTCATACACTGTGTTTCGGTTGAAGGGCACTGTAGCAAGTGTAATTACTGGGCGCGGTGCGGTCACATTCAGATCTTTGCCAAACAAGGATTTAGGTGTCACTAAAACTGTTACGGGCGACGCGTGACGCGCGACCATCAGGCGCACGTCATGCTCGTCTTAAGAGAGAATAAGCGCAGAACTTCTCGGGCTTTATCTATTGTTTTGCGAACTTGGCTACATGTACATATAGAACCATGAGTATCATGGGTTATCACAAGCATTGATTCTGCTTCCTGAATAAATAAAGAATTTTAAATTTCAATTCAATACACAACATATTAAATGGTCATATATAATGGTTCTTCTCACTTACATCATTGTCGCTAAACATCTAATGTTGACATAATTAACACTTGTGATATCTCGTATGTTAGCGGTAATAACCTCTACAAGTGCGCAAGAGCAACTACGTAATGCCATCTAGCGGTAAACAATACGAACTAACACAAAATGTTTAGATAATTTTAACTTTATTTGGTAGCGCGTAAGGTCTATAATAATGTCAATCTAGCGATTTATTTATTTAAAAACTGAAGTTCATGTTTAAGGTAATATGAACTTGGGATATAATGCAATAAGGTTAAAATTTGTTTATCAACATATTAATTACATTCAGGATGTTTAGTTATTTGTGTTTCAATTCATTCAATTTGTTGTCTTTTTCTATCTTATATTGTAATCTGTATAAGTGTGAAAGAGACAGTTTGTAGACGTTTTCAACCCTAGATCTCGCAGTTAGTTCATAAGTTAATAGAAAGGAACGAACTAACTGTCGCAGGTTCATTACCCCGTTCGACAAATATTTGAACTCTGTATTTGATATCCATATTTGTGGTATATTAAACTGTGGCATCTAACTGTATTCTGTTAGAAATACTTGACGAAAATGTGCAAAATATCAACATTTTGACCGAGATTTTGTGTTCGAGTACTTTTTTATACCACTTAGTGTTGTCGCTTTAACTAGTGTATAGCAGCGACTTCGCTCGCCTTAACTTTGTTTGACTAGAGTTCAAATTTCTAGAAAAACTTTCTTAGACTATTTCTCAAATTAATTTTTTTTTTTATTTTAGCAAAGTACAATTTTTAAAATTACATTTGTTCTTAAAGTTAAAAATCCTCGCCAAACATGCCGTTTAAAGGCGATGCCGTTTAATGGTTTATGTATGGAATAATATCGATTGTTTAAATATTGTTATCATCGTATGTCATCTTTACGATATCAAGGTAAAAAAACGCAGTCGAACTTTCAAGGCTTCGAAAGTTCGACCGCGTTTATAGTCGTAGTGGCAATATTTCCACTATAACCGATCAAATAAAAAAAAATAGTTAATGGAAGTTTCCATCAACTAGAAATTATATAATGTCTTATATCAATCAAAATCAATGTTAGTATGTTCGTCCTCTATGCGCTCCGAAACCATTGATCAGATTGTGATGAAACTTTGTTGGGTGTTCTTGAGGCGGCCGCGAGTGTTCTTGCCACAAAAAGGCTCAGCTAAGCGTGCCCAAGTTCAGCTGTATCTTTATATACATGGTCAACGTTATTTTTATGTACGAAACATTAACAACAGCTACAGAAAAACGGTACGTGCTTATTATTAAATAAAAAATGTATGCTGCAAAAATTAAAGCTATATTTTTTTACAAAGAATAGTCGCACTAAAATATACCTGTTTTATTACCCTGTTTTGTGTATAGAAACTAATCCCACAAAAATACTAAGGAACCCTTTTTGCATAGAGAATAATTCTTCCAAAATCCTTGTACAATTTCTGCCCAAAAACCATGCGACTAGAGACGTCAATCTCAATCAATACGTACAGCGTCATCTATTAAAAGTGTACTGTAAATCTATTATCTTCATCAACCATTTAAAACATACACACTATCAAAACAACAATAACCTTAAAAATTAACCTAAAAAAACAATTAAACCAGCTATAAGGGCAGGCAGGCCTGCTCATACAAACACAGAACCTTATGAATCAACTCGTACTGCTCAGAATTTTGCACCATACCTCCCCTATTCAGCCGCATATTACATACTATACCTAAAACATCCACTTTTTGTTCAATAGTCAACTGCTTTATACCATTTAAGATGGCTATGAGACACCCAGTCCGTCCAATGCCCGCAGAACAATGCACTATAGTAGGCGGACTCAATGTTTCAGTTGTAAAATCGAACGGAGTTGAAACACTGACCTTCACTTCACATGGTGTGGGTTGTTCGAGCGGTGGAAACACAAACTTAGAGTCTGTCTTAGGTGATTCACATTTGCACACATCCTCGTTGAAGTCACTAATATTATTAAAATCGTACACTCTATCTTTTAAAACGTCCAAACTTAGATTAAGTAATGCGTTGACATCCTTAGGGCATTTGTGATCGGCCCAATTGTGAAACCAGTAGTGGTATATAGTGACTTCCTCCGTACACTTTTTGTATTTCACATCCAATTTCCTTATTGTGTATCCAGGTTTTCTAATCATGCCAGAATTGGTGATGATGAAGGCATTGTCTTCATCGTCTGATGTCTCCGGGCAGGTGATGGTGACTTCCTCGTTGAGCTCCAAAGGGAAGTATTTCTCGCACTTTTGTCGGTTGTTCTCTATAAAGTTGGTGAGCATGACAACTTTTTGGTACGGTGTACGTGCAGCTTCCTCTTCGGTTAAACAGGATTGGTGTGCTATGGTGTTTTGATACACCATGAGCCAAAAATCGTGGATTGTGTTCTGCAGAGGGCCCTGGGTCGCTATGTATGTATTTTTCGTATATTCATGCCCCTGTAAAGAAAATTAAATGTTTAATATGTTAACAATTTTTTAATAAAATGACTATCCTCGTAAATAATATAAGCCTGTTAAGTGTTGTACAACGTGTAAATGAATCCCTGTCGGACCCGAAAGGGGCGTGTAAATATTCTATTTACAATGTTAAAATAATAGAATAAAAAAATATATTTTTTTCATTCGTTTATTTATGAGTGAAAAAGTTATTAATTAAAAAAAGTGTGACTTAAAAAGTATTAATGCCGTAATAATCCAGTCGAATTTTGTACCAGGGGAGGTATAATTCTTATGCCATACGCCTTTCACTACTGAATTTTAACAAAAATAATATACTATAACTATACGAGTATAATAATAATGCAACCAGCTATTGCACCATAGTAGGTGCAATACTGATAACATACCCTATCCGCTGCTAAAATTTGACCACACCTTTCTGTTACACCCTGTTTATTTGAAATCAACTCATTAAATAATATAAATAAAGTCCATGCCTTTGTTGTGATATTCATATTGACTCAATTAGACAAAATTAATAAATCCACTGAGACTTTAATCGCGTCTGACATTAGCAGCAATGCTTTATAGGGTTCCGTAGCCATAATGGCAAACAGGAATCCTTATAGTTTCCCCATGTCCGTCCGTTCGTCCGCATCTTTGCTTAGAGACTGTTAGTGCTAGGAAGCTGTCATTTTACATAGAAACACATATTACTTACGCCGACAAAGTGAAAGAATAAATATTTTTAGGGTGTTTCCCCTGTACATAGTGGGAGTGTGATTTTTTTTTTCTCCTACCTCATCGTGTGGGGTATCATTAAATAGGTATTTTAAAAACGGTTTTTAGATTTATGGATCCGTTTGCGTTTAAAGTGCAAATTTTTGTTAATCAAGTGTCGTCGTCCCCCACCCTGCCAACTAAACGGTTGATGTTGGGTATATGAAAAAAATCACGGTAGTAGTATGTAAAGTGAAATTAAAAGGAAAACTATCACAGCTAAGTAGGCTTTACAAGTTTACGAGTAACAGCTGATCAAATGAGAAGTAACAAAATTTTCGTATAAATTCCATTAAAAAAATATATTATTAAGTAAATATAATGTTGTAAGAATGAAACAAAAACAACAAAAAACCCACTTCTCACATTATTCGAACGAAGGGGTTCCCCATTTACGGAACCCTACATTATGCGTGGTCCGACATGTACTTGCCCGGTTTTTTTTTAAATATACCTAGACTAACATCAATCAAACCCAATGGAAGTTTATACTTGTGTAACTAAGATAAAATAACCAACTAACCTTAATAAAATTGGCATTGATGTATCCCTCCACAGCCTCCGTCGTCAACATAAACCTCGAATGCTCATTAGGCAGTATAGTCTTATACCTATTCTTAGGATGAGAACCAGACACTATCGGTTTCTCCTGGAAATTCGTCGGCATATCCCAAAACTCCTGATGTAAATTCCTTAGTAGCATTTTCTGGTATTCCGAGCAGGGTTGGGAGGTCACCGGATCTGGGATTGCCATTTGCGGGTTGTCCTTGGACATGTCTTCGACACGACCAGAGCAACAGCGTTGACCTTCGGCGCTGTTGTGACATTTGACCTTGGAATATCCGTTCTGAAATACGTCATTCAAATCTCTTAATTGTTGGCGAGTTAGTACGCTGGAAGCGTTCTGCAAATGCTGCATATTTGCCAAGTACAATCTAAAGTCTTCCGAAGTGCTCTGAGGACTTAAAGGTTTTGTAGTTATATTTCTTATAGTGCCTGGCTGGAAATTAGGTTCTTCTTGGCGGCCAACTACGTATATAAGCTCATTTTCCTGATCCCCGCACACATAAGTCAAGTTCTGAGGGTATTCTTGTTCTGTGGAATACGAAGTGGACCATAAATTGTCATGCGATCCAAAACCTACATTTTTATCCGTGGTTCGTAATCGCATTCGATTTTTATAAGATTTTGGAATCAAATTCTCTGTGCTTAATGATTTCCTATGTTTATCTCGATGTGGCAAATCTTTAATGTTCGTTTCTATTAAGTTTTCATCCACTTCCAATTCTCTGGGCTCTTGAGGTTGTATGTTAAGAGTAAGAGACGTATTTGAGCTGCGTCTTTCCAAGATTCCTTTTCTAGGTTCCGTAGGAGCATTGTCTATGCTATGGTTGCTATTATACCTGCTCAAATTACATGTAGAACCATTTAAGTTATAGTTTGAAACGCTCAAACCACGATTTACCGACAGTTGTGGATTAGAATTGTTAATATTTAAAGTGAGCGATGTATTTGAGCTTCTACGTTCCAAAAGGCCTTTCTTTTGTCCAGGTTTCGCGTCTTTATTCAATGACGTATTGCTGGAATGTCTACTCAAATTGTTATTAGAAAGTATGTTTAATGTCAGACTGTTATTTGAACCACGACGTTGCAGAAGACAGTTTTTCGACATTTCCCCTGATAAACTTGTATTTGATGAGCAAATTACACGAGTTGTAGGTAATAATTCGTTGTTGAATGACGTGTTTGAGTCCCTTCTGTCAAATGAAAGCTTTTTCTGTCTCGAATCAGAATTTAAGCTAAAATTAGATATGCTAGTTCTCACTGTAGCTAAGTTGTGGCAGGACGATCCTGCGCTATTTAGCGAACAGTTCGAACTTTGCAAGCTATGTGTGCTAAGCATTAAACTCTGGTTAGAATTCCTTCTGTGTAACTTTTTGACAACTTTCTCGTCTTCCGCCGTTGGCTCAAAGTCATCAGAGGGTACACCTTCAGGTAATGTCTTCAAATTTGTACTAGACACGCTCAAATTTTGTTTGTAATTCAACAAATTTGATCCCAAACTTTGATTTGGATCCTGATATGTCCTATTATCGGCTCCAGATATATTAATTTCAGGCGTATTTTCAAAATCTGTCATATTTTCATCGAATGATCCCATATTTCGGGAACCCATTCTTGAAGTACCAGGTTGGTATAACATCAAAGTGGCATGATTTTCTCTTAAATATATACCAGAATCTTGCCCTTTCATGTACAGACGACGTTGTTCTGCGTTCGATTGTAAAGAGTTATATCCTAATTTCGCTCCAGCGAAGTCATGTTTTACATTTTTCTGGGCAAGAATACGTTTCAATTGTCTTTTTGGTGTATTGGGCATCGAAACTGAATTCTGTGGCACTTCTAATGTCTTTTTCGGTGGTAATGACAAGTTCACTGTTTCAGACGAATCTAAGGAAGTTGCTTTCACTTTTAATGTAGGTGTTTTGACTTTCTTTTCTTCCGCATCCGTGTAAAGCTTTTCAAATTCTAGAAGTTCCTTTTCTAAATCGCTGTCTCGTTTTGTTAAATCTATTCTTAAGTTCCTAAGATTCTTTCCTTTCTTTTTGATCTCAGTTTGAGCCGGCATCGTTGCACCTTCTTCAGAAGTGACTGTTATTTCAAATTCTTTAGGAGAAAACCTCGGCATATCGATGAAGGATTGCGTATCGGAACTTTGTCTAAGACATTTCTTTTGTTTAATATCAGGCGACTTAGGTTCCTCCTCTGTTATTTTATCTTTTTGTTCGTCTTCAAATTTAAATACTGGTTTTTCGTTGGTTGGCGTTTTCTGATAACGTTCCATACTATCGCAAGATGTACTGGTATCCTGATTTTTATACGCTTCGTTCATTTGATCTTTCATCTGCTTCGCTATAGGCAGACCTAAGTTCTGTTCGATGATTTTAGCGTTATCTGAATCTAGAGATATCGATTTTAATCTCTGTCTTCTAGCTTGCGCAGAGTTCGATGGACTGGGAGCTACTACTAGCTCGTTCGTGTTCTCTTCGATTTTGGGTTCGATTTCTAAAGCGTCCATTTTGACGCAACAATCTGTTACATCTTCACCTTTTATCACTTCAATTTCTTTATTATCTTCGCACTTAGTAATATTAAGTTCTATCGTTTTATAATTCGTGTCGCAACTGTTATGTCGTCTGTATTTTCTAACATCAACTTTATCAGCTGGTGGTGTGAATCGTTCTTTTTCTATGGAGTTTCTTCCACCATATTTTCTTGGTCTCGGAGATGCTCTGGTCTCGTCTAAGCACGACTGCTCGAATGTGAAATAGTTCTCTTTATTGTAACTATGTACTTTCGGACTAGGTTTATTTAAGACTCTAGGAGAGCTCGGTTTTTCTGTAAGACCATTTCTGTTCAAATGGTCTCCTAAAGCTCGAGGTGATTGTGGCACTTCCATTTCTCTTGGTGTTTCCGGGAAGAACTTAGGAGACCGTACAGTGTCATAGTAAACCGATTTTGGACTCGGCTCAGCAAAGAACATAGGTGAAACCATTTCAGGAGGCGTAAAGAATCTAGGAGATGCTATTGAGTCAGCTAAAAGTTTTGGCGAAAAATCGAACTTTGGTGCTGAAGATTTTTCCTTAGCAGAACTGCACTCTAAAACCCTCGGCGAGTTCTGCATCTCCAGTCTCTCCTGCTGACCTTCTAAATGAGGACCTTCGTTGACACTGCACATGTTCAATCTCGTGCTAACAGAGCGAAACCTCCGCAGATTGCTTGGTGACGTATCCTCGTTCGGTGACGACATTTTATCTGCCATCTCTTTCTCATTCAACTTTTCCACCGCTTCGCTATCGAAACCGAACACTTCTCTATCCGTGTCAGATTTCGCGCTCAACAAAAACGGTGATTTGTCGTCCTTTTCTAACGACGGTGATCGAGTCGCGCTATACTTCTTCGCGCGGGATTCCTGTGATAAATCTGCGCCTAGATTCTCGTTCGCGATTTGAGCCAAAGGTCTAGGTATCGTTGTGTACTTATAGTCTAAAGGGCGCTTATGTAACCACTGTTCAGGTAAAGGCAATTTAGGGATTCCTTTGAATTCTGAAGGGCCAGGGGCGGGAGGGTTTTGTGTGTTGTTTACGACGACGATTTGGGGGGGTGCGGGTTGCGGGTCGGGGCGGTCGGCCGGAGCGCCCGCCAGCGAGGCGCGCGCGCGCCGCGGCAGGCCCGGCAGCGCGCGCAGCACGCTCACCGGCCCGCGTCGACCCGCGCCGCGCGCTGGCGCCCACGTGCTTACTACGTGCACCTGGAACATTGCACATGCTAGCTACAGAACACATCACATCCAATTGATAAATTGGAAAATTACAACAATCTGAGGCGAAATTCAAGCTTGGCTTAGCTCAAGCTAGCTTAGGTAAAAACTTGACAAACCGTATGCTGACTCTTGACTTCATAGACAATCATGTAATATTATGCTTAGCAAAACCTAAGATCTAAGTACACGTTATAGATTTCAGCATGTATTTACTAGCTAAGCCAAGATTTACATACTTGACATTTTTATAAAACCCAATAAAACATACCCATAAATACACCAGGTCATAACCCAGCCAGATAGATAATATACAGACACAAAGAAACGAATGTATTCAGTAACTTAGACTTAAACAAATACGCTGACTGATAGCGCCGTGAATTGATGTCATCAGCGCCGTTATCGGTGCAAGTCATTGATCTAATCGCCCAGCTGTTACACTGATCGCTAGTCATTGTGAATATGACGTCATTGATGGCGCAATGGGTAAGCAAACGCCTATCTAAGAACCCTTTACACGGCACATAGACAATCGTCTTTGGTAAACGTTGGACAGTATAAACTTAAATATTGAAAACAGCACGTTGTAGTCATCTTCAGCACACCCAAACATTTTGCTGTGCCACCTGGACCTGTTTGAAGACTCTGGGTTAGTTTGAAAAGTTTTACCGTGTAATACCAGCTGGTCCGGCACAACCTAGATACATCTAGCACGTCCAGGGGTTTTGCCATGTTTGAATATCAGAGAGGAATAACCTGATCCAGCAGTTTACCATAATCAGGTCCAGGAGTTTAGCCGTTTTACCGTTCTAAACTGATGACCTGGTTTAAGGGTCCAGCAGCTTTGCAGTTTCTAAATGGATGATGTGGCATAATCCAGTGTGTGTACTCACGTGGTGCGGCGCCGCAAGTCTCTTGGCGTTGCGGCGCGGGCGGCAGCGCGCGGCGAGCAGCAGCAGCAGCAGCGCGGCGGCCGCGAGCGCGCCGCACCACCAGCCCGCCTCCGCGCCCCACATGCCGCCTGCCTCACATCTGAGCAACATACCAACTTGGTCACTACACACCAACACCACTAGCATGTTGCTGTTCCATCTTCCTACAAAAGTAATTTTGGATGTTAGGGGATGATCCCGTATCGTTTACATTACGCATTTTTACTATGCAACGTTTTAGATGGATGTTTGTTACTCATCACGATACAAAGGATCTCGATAAATTTTGGCACAAAGATAGATTATACTCTAGAATGTTACTTTTTATCCCGGAAAAATGTACTATTCCTTAAAAATCCACGAAAAAGAATGTCGTGCGAGCCGATAGTTTAAGATAAAGTAGTCCACTATTGCGATTGCTCTCTTTTCCCCTTAACAAACATTAGTCCACTAATATCAATTCAGTAGACATTTGACAATCATCACTATCCAAAATACTGACCTTTGGCGGGCACCAAATAGGCGGAAAATTACATTTCTCTCCTAAGAATATCGCCCGACACGCCGACCAACAGTGGTCGTCTGATCAATCTTATAATTTTTTTGATTACACATATCCAAGAAGTATGAATGAACACTCACATTTGGCAAAAGTAACATAAATAATATGACCGTTTGATCTTCTCATCGATGTGTCTATTTACTGACTTAATTATAGACCGTTATATATAGAGGAAAGTTGAGTGACTGACGGCTCGGCTTAGACACTCAGTTTTGAGACGTCGTCGTCACTATAAAAGTGGTGTCAGTGGCGAGCAGATCGCGAGGTTACTTACAACGTTACCACTGTGTCGGTCAATAGACAAGTCACAGTTTTCTGAAACTATTTCACCCCTTCGTTCCACCTTGGAAAGCACGTTAAGCCATCGGTCCAGCGCCCAAGTTCTCTCCAGTATTGTCTATCTGTGAGAGTAAGGGAATGGAGAGTACACTTGTTTGCGCATACACTTGTGCTCTATAAAATCTCCTGCGTATATGGCTAGTCTCTAAAGAAATTGGCCGACGTGACCGAGATCGGTTAGATTATTATACAGTATTTAAATATACTAAACTAGCAGACCCGCGCAACTTCGTCTGTGTAATTGTTCCCCGTTTCTGTAACATTTTTTATTGATGCTCAGCTCCTATTTGTCGTTGCGTGATGTTACGTAGCCTATTATGTAGCCTTCCTCAATGAATGGGCTATCCAACACTAACATATTTTTTCAATTCGAAGAGTTTTTGAGATTATCGCTTCTACCAAACAAACTAATAAATAAATAAACAACCAAACCAACTCTTTAGCTTTATAATATTAATATAGATATTACAGAAGTCCTAGGCCGGAAGGAGACTGAATAATTTTGATGTTATCAATCGATTAATGTATATCTAAATAAGATTATCTGTTTTGGAGGATAGTGATAACAGATAATAACAAGTCTTTCAAAATCAAGTTCCGAATTCATTTCTTTATTATTTTCTACCATTTGACACATTGATTTGCAAGAAAAAGGTGGAGAGAATGATGCAAGTTACTTTTGGGACATTCCAAAGCAATCTCTAGTATCTCTAATAATCTCTAAAAGTCTCTGTCTGTGAAATTATACATCTAAATGACGAAAGTGATGGATGCTGAGGGAAATCCATTCCGTGTAAATGGAATAGAGTTCACTTGGTCCCACTGAGTCATACATCACATATTATTATGATTGTCATGTCGACCTGCAGGTACTAATTCTTTATTAATTTCTACTTTATAGATACCCTGGTTGGCCTGGTTCACGGATCAGGGACGACAGAGACGGGAAGAAAAAGGGTTACATTTTGCTTTTGGAATCTTAAAAAATATTTTAGAGGATTTTACAAGGGCAGCAACACATATGTGATATCCCGGTGTAGCTCGCGCTACTGTACCTGCGGTTACTGTTAGGAGGGACATTTTGTAATACACTACCAGGACATAATAAGTTCAAGAAGATCTATCTTAAGAGGTTCTTGTCGTAGGTGTAAACGTAGACATTATGATGTACTTTAAGCATACAACTGAGACATCTTCAGTTTACGCTGCCCTGGTACTTTGTTCAGAGAATACTACAGTAGCTGCGCGACAGTCAGGTGGGATGTTTGTTTGTTTTTCAAAAGAAAGTGGTCCTTTAATTGTCTAGTCATCGAGCCGCCCGTGACGTAGTTGCATGTTTGTTTACTCACTATTGAGCACTTCTCTCACAAACAACTAAGCTTATCTGCGTAATTACTCGTGTACCTACTTACATAACAGTCCTATGATAACAGTGATTGCTTGTTTTTATTATTTCATAATGTTTATATTTTGCGACTGGACTGAATTTCGAAAATTTGTAAATATTATGAAACTTTATAGAACCCATTTAGGTTGAATTTTCAAAAATCCTTTGTTAGCGGATGTCTAAGCTACGTCATAATAACTATATGCATGCCAAATTTCAAGCCAATCCGTTCAACGGTTTGAGCTATGCATTAATATATGAATCAGTCACGGTTTCCATTATTTTATAAAGAAGATGACTAAGACAGAGGGAGTAAGTATGACTGTTCGAGAGATTGCGAGGTCGGTTCCTTACAGGACTAAACGTATGTGACACAAAGCGCCTCTAGTGTAAATTTCACACATTACTTTGCTATTAGCTCAGAGATATGGAATTTCAGAACGCCTTTAGAACAGTGTTCCGAGACTTTGCATCCTTGAGCGATGTTTTTGTGTGCGTCGCTTGCTCGCGTTTGCATGAAGCTTTCTGTGTTGTTTTAATGTGCTCTCGTATGGCAATGGTCTAAAATTTTTCAAAAACGGTCACCTGTTGACCGACTGGGTAACGTTGCTTTCTCGCAGACCTCTCAATCTGCTCTGTCGACTATTTACCTATCTTTATACTAACTGCCGCTCTAGTTTCACACGCAGGCAGGTAGGTACATATGAACACTCACTAACATCTATATATACATAATATGCATGTATTATATTATAAATATAAGCCATCCGGAATAAATTATCTAACTGATAGTGTAAACCGCAACAAAATGCGTTACGTTGTTTAGAAAATGTAAGTTTACAGTTTATATCTAAATTTAATAAAATACTTTTGAGGACCACCTAAAGCTAAGTTTAAGTATTGAGAGAGGACAGACACTGACTCACCTAATTTGTAAATTTTGTAATCCATATTCAAAAATAAATAAATAATAAACTCTTGCGCACCGTGCCGTGCTACTGACTACTAGAAAACAAATGCGAGCTCGCCAAGAGCCCTACATTATATATATAAGTAAATAAATATGGCGACTATGAGTCATGCATGAAGTAATTAAGAACTATGACGACTGTGGCTTTAGCACAAATATATTATTACAATACGTTTGAAAAGTAAATCAACGCAATATACCACACTTTTTAAAATATAAGCAGATAATTCAAAAAAAAACTTATGCCTGAGTAGGACATTCTTTTAGGGCGTTTTCCCACGAGGCAACCTAAACCGAAAAAAATATATAACGCCGAGTCGTCACCGCGTTTTGTCGTGTCGTGCCCCGTGGGAAACAGCAGACTGCAATTTTCTGCTATTGCTGGAATTAAATGTATGAATTATTTTTTTAGACACCAACTATCTATTTCATTAATAGCCCAAACAATTATAACGACTTTGGTCCTAGTTGCGAACTGGAACATTTTACTATTACTACTTACTGCTATAAATGCACTTTATTGCAGTAGTAGTATTGAGTAAAATAGTAGTCGGTGACTTAGTGAGAACAAAACAGATCGAGATATAAGCGGGGTTAAACAACGTTACCACTCAGTCCATAGATGGGGGACCGTTTTCAAAAACGTCACAACCTCTCCGAGGTTAAGCCGTCGGTCCTGCGCCTAATCTCTCTCCGGCTGTGTCGGATTTCCGTGCCATTGGGCTATGAGTGAGTAATAGAGAGTGCACTTGCGTCTGCGCATACACTTCTGCACTATTAGTTATGTATCTCCTGCATAGTTGGCTAGTCTCAAATGAGATTGGCGGCCGTAACCAATATCGCCGTAACCATTATTATTAATAGTATTAAGTATGGAATAAACTATCAACATTTTTTTTAATATCTTTAAAGTACAGACACAGGTACTTTATAGTAGAGCAGTGAGAAGACATTAGCTTTCTTACTTTATTTCAAAATACTATAGTATACGGAAATAGATAAGTTCACGCTAGTGCCACCTAATGATAATGGTGCAGATAACATCTAATGTATTTACAACTCCTATCGAGTATTACTAATGTTTACATAATGAAGCGCCAGTAGCCTAGTGGTTAAGGCTTCGGCTCGTAGTCCAGAAGTCGTCGCGGGTTTGAATCGTAAGCAGAATCTGTCGATATGACGATATTTCCTCTTCCCTCATCATCTTATGTAATAACATGACAACGCTGTCAGTACTCGTCACCATTCCCAGAAGGCGCTACGTCACTCACCGCCTCTCCTCCACTCACACCCACAATCACAACGATGACACATACATTGCAACATTACAATTTAACGCTGAGGTTTTCCCGAAGGAATATACAAAAGAGAGAAAGAACATGACAAGACGAGTGGGACAAAAAGTTAATTATCTTAAAAACGGCAGAACATATTTTCATGAAACAAAGCTAACACCCATACCGATCAAACTAGATTTCTAAAGAAGAAATGTCATCCAAATCGTATGGACGGATTTGGATACATTTGCTTGTATCAGATGTACAGTCGCAGTGCACGACCTGGTTAAGGTAGCAGGAGCCAGGGAAGTGTTTGGGAGGGGCCTATGTTCAGCAGTAGACGTTTTTAGGCTGATGATGATGACGCACGTTAAGTAAACATACACAATGGTTACCTACATTTAAATATATGGTTGCGTCGGCGATCAAGAACCATTAATTATTGCAATAATATAAGAGTTTTCAAAATTCAGCAAAAGTGATACCCCTGATGTATCTACAATTCATAGATTTCATAAACTACGATAAATGCGTGACCAGCAGAATTGATGTAAATATGATCACCAACCAGGTCAACATGGCAATCATGAAAATATATAATAATAATAATATCTACTTAATAATATCTTGGGACAACTCACACAACGTCATC
The DNA here is from genome assembly GCA_945859575.2 of Herminia tarsipennalis. Classification (NCBI taxonomy): domain Eukaryota; kingdom Metazoa; phylum Arthropoda; class Insecta; order Lepidoptera; family Erebidae; genus Herminia; species Herminia tarsipennalis. The sequence goes on from OX243830.2 coordinate 530,707, forward strand.
TGATCCCAAACTAAGCAGAGCTTGTACTACGCCAACCAGACAACTGATATACATACTTATATATTTTTAAATACATACATATTATAGATAAATTACACCCAGACACAGAATAAACCATCGTGCTCATCACACAATCCTGGGTGAGGATCGAACCCACGACCTCCGGCTTAGCAGTCAGAGTCACTAACCACTAGACCAACAGGCCACAGTAACACACATATACATAATATTTGTCGAAACGTTGCAATATGGTCGAAACGTCGGGCAATACCTTGTTTATTGCCCGACGTTTTATTTTACCTTAAATTATTGACGCGATTAATATTCATAATGTGTACAAATCGCGAAAGTTTATCTACATTTATGGCAATCGTTATAATGAAAGGTGAGGATTAAGGCGGTACGCGGTCTACGGTACCCCCATAGTAAACGTGACATCTTACCCTACAGTTTCCGTCAAATACCTACGAGTATGTTATTAAAAATGAATTCAGAAATACAGACTGGATGTTGTTTTGTCGCCGTGAGGCCATAGTAACAACTATGGCTGCATTTTTTTTGTTGGTTTGTTGGTAAACGGTAGATTTTTGGGGAAGTAGACATTCGGATACATATACGAGGGGTGATCAATAAGTAATGATAAACAAGTATTTTTATGGACAGTAAAAAGCTAAAAACAACTCGTTAGTTGTTTACGACTTGCCAGACCAAAAATCATATAAATAGGACAGTATTTCGCAGAGTTATAGTCATTCGAGTACGAGCAGGCGGAGAGATAACACGAAGTAAGAAGCGTCATCAAGTACCTCTGGCTTATCGGAAACGCTGGAGGACAATGTTGCTCCATATTCCACAGTTGTACACTGGTGTAAGGAGTTTAAGATGGGTAGAACATCAACAAAAGATGAACATCGCCAAGGGCGCTCATCGATGTCTCCTGTTCTAATTCATCAATTCACAGAGATTTCATATGGCAGCATTCAGACGGTCCTTTGTACCTTGACTAGTGAAATGAAGATGAGAAAGGTCTCCGCGCGTTGGGTGCCGTGAATGTTAACCGACGAGCAAAAGAAGAAACGATTAAACATTTCCAGGGTCAATCTTGACAAGTACCAGGCTGATCAAGAAATTTTTGACCCGTTTTGTGACTATGGATGAAACGTGGATTCACCATTTCGATCCTGAGACGAAACTACAAGTCATGTCATGGAAGAGGCCATCCTCACCAACACCGAAGAAATTTAAAGTTTCAAGTTCTGTCGTTGATGTCCTATCCAGTCTAGATTCAGAATCGGAAGATGACCTTTATCTTCCTTGCAGTCAAACCAAGCACAATTATGAATACGGCAATTTTTGATTATTTTATTTGCTAATTAACTATTTCATTATGATTAACTGATAACTGACTTGACAACTTAAAGACTTATTTGATTTTATTCTAGAGTTATGATTTGTAATGTTCATTGTTTTGTTACTTAAGTGTGGGTATGTTTTGTCTGATTAGAATTTATAAAAAAATATATAAAAATAAAAAAACCCGCCTCCACAAAAAAGATGGAAACAAGATAATTAATATAATTTCTGAATCTCGATGAACTTAGTAAAGTGCCTCAGACTGCATGAAATTATTTAATTATGTAGGGGATCTTGTTTCCATCTTTTTTATGCAGGCGGGTTTTTTTTTTTATATATATAATACATTTTAGTGGTTATAGGATATAACCAATGTAACAACTAACTTCAATTTGTCAAGTTATTACAAAATTGAAAAAATAATGGTTGCTAACTAACTTTTTTAGTATTACAGTCATAATCATGTTATACCTTTTTGAAATGCTTATGCCTTTAATTTACAAAACAACTTTTTTTTTCACACCGCTTTATTTTGACATCTTACAGCCGCCTTGTTTGTTTTTTACAAACGTCACATAATCTAAGAACACTTGGGCGATCAAGACGAATCTAACGACGTCTTAATTGTATAAATCCGTTCAGTAGATTGTGAGATATACATACAAGATACACCTGAAAAACATAACCCTTCTTTACAGGCGGGTAAAAAGGTTTTGTTTTTGAGTTGATTTTTTGATAAGATTTTATATTTTTTAGCTGATTTTGCCTGAGTCGAGAGATTAAGAAGATTTTATGTTTTAGTTTAATCTGTCTAATTTTAAGTACCTAAATAAATAAAACATTAAAAAGATTTTAGTTTTTTTTAGTAGCGGCGGTAGCCTAATGGCTAAGGCATTGGACCTGACAAGACGCGGCTTTGAATCTTACCCATTATACTACTGACGTGAACCTACGCTTTAGGTGGAGAGGTTAACAAGATTGCTAGTAATGTGGGATTTAATCTCACATTGCTAGTTATCTTTAAAAAAGCAAATTAAATGAACATTTAGGTGTATGTAACACATATGCAAATAATATACATAAATAAATAATACGATACAATAATAATATGGCTTTTATACAAAATGATATATCAAATTTTCGATATATATCAGAAATATCGGATTTTTCGAACCCTGATGATGAACGACATTCACGCGATCGGAGCAGGAGCGAAATATTTCGTTTGAGGTATATAAGGACACTCAGTTTTATTGATTCAGAAATTGATAATAAATTGCTTATGTCAAATAAGACTAAATCAATATAATAGGTTGTATAAGTTTGAGAGTTATTCGTCGTTATATAGCCTATAGCCTTCCTCGATAAATGGGCAACAACAGTGAAATAATTTTTCGATTCGGATCAGTAGTTCCTGAGATTTAAACAAACTCTTCAGCTTTATAATAGTATAGACGTGACATCGCACTGATTTCAATATGGATGTCTGATGTGACGTCTGTAAAGCCAGAATGGTCAAATTGGCAGAATCACTCAAATTTTTGCTAAAAATTGGGTGCTTTTTAAGCGCTAATTTAGTGCTGCAAAATCAAATATTACGCTCAAATAGCACGATTAGAAATTATAAAACTGCTAGCTTATACGTAAGCTAGCATTGTACTGCCGAATATAACACTAGTACTGCTAACCAGAACTAAGTGTTAGCATTGATAATTTAGTGCTCAATGAGTGCTGACAATATAGATGAAAGAATTGCAAAAAAAAAATTTTTTTTTTTATTCTGAGAATTATTTCAGAAAACTGCTTGCTTATAATTAAGCTAGCATTGTACTGTCGGATATAACGCTAGTACTGCTAACCAGAACTAAGTGTTAGCATTAGTAATTTAGTGCTAAATAAGTGCTGACAATATAGACGAAAGAATTGCAAAAAAAAAAATTTTTTTTTCATTTTGAAAATTATTTCAGAAAACTGCTTGCTTATAATTAAGCTAGCATTGTACTGTCGGATATAACGTTAATACTGCTAACCAGAACTAAGTGTTAGCATTAATTATTTAGTGCTCAATGAGTGCTGACAATATAGATGAAAGAATTGGAAAAATATTTTTTTATTTTTATTTTGAGAATTATTTCAGAAAACTGCTTGCTTAAAATTAAGCTGGCATTGTACTGCTGGTTATTACGCTTATATTGCTAACCAGAACTAAGTGTTAGCATTAGTAATTTAGTGCTAAATAAGTGCTGACAATATAGATGAAAGAATTGCAAAAAAAACATTTTTTTTTTATTTTGAGAACTATTTCAGAAAACTGCTTGCTTATAATTAAGCTAGCATTGTACTGCTGGTTATTTCGATTATACTGCTCACCAGAACTAAGTGTTAGCATTGATAATTTAGTGCTCAATGAGTGCTGACAATACAGATGAAAGAATTGCAAAAAAAAATTTTTTATTTTATTTTGAGAATTATTTCAGAAAACTGCTTGCCTAAAAGTAAGCTAGCATTGTACTGCTGGTTATTACGCTTATACTGCTAACCAGAACTAAGTGGTAGCATTAGTAATTTAGTGCTAAATAAGTGTTGACAATATAGATGAAAGAATTGGAAAAATATTTTTTTATTTTTATTTTGAGAATTATTTCAGAAAACTGCTTGCTTAAAATTAAGCTGGCATTGTACTGCTGGTTATTACGCTTATATTGCTAACCAGAACTAAGTGTTAGCATTAGTAATTTAGTGCTAAATAAGTGCTGACAATATAGATGAAAGAATTGCAAAAAAAACATTTTTTTTTTATTTTGAGAACTATTTCAGAAAACTGCTTGCTTATAATTAAGCTAGCATTGTACTGCTGGTTATTTCGATTATACTGCTCACCAGAACTAAGTGTTAGCATTGATAATTTAGTGCTCAATGAGTGCTGACAATACAGATGAAAGAATTGCAAAAAAAATTTTTTTATTTTATTTTGAGAATTATTTCAGAAAACTGCTTGCCTAAAAGTAAGCTAGCATTGTACTGCTGGTTATTACGCTTATACTGCTAACCAGAACTAAGTGGTAGCATTAGTAATTTAGTGCTAAATAAGTGTTGACAATATAGATGAAAGAATTGCAAAAAAAAATATTTTTGTTTTATTTTGAGAATTATTTCAGAAAACTGCTTGCTTATAATTAAGCTAGCATTGTACTGTCGGATATAACGCTAGTACTGCTAACCAGAACTAAGTGTTAGCATTAGTAATTTAGTGCTAAATAAGTGCTGACAATATAGATGAAAGAATTGCAAAAAAAAAAATTTTAACTTCCCGCTAAGAAAATTAAAAATTTTCAAAAGTTGGAATTTATTGGTTTCACCCCGTTTTTTTGAAAATCGAGTTTTTATCAGATGTCGACGTTTTGAGGTCTTAGAAAGCTTCCGTGACTATTCCCGCGATGGTGTCATCATGTCTATATGTGTGTGTGTGTGTGTGTGTGTGTGTGTGTGTGTGTGTGTGTGTGTGTGTGTATGTATGTATGTAAACCTCTCATAACTTTTGAACGGCTCAACCGATTAGATCCTACCCGTTCCAAAGAGGTCCACCAAACTTAGATTTTCTGAAAATTTGAACCGATTCGGACCGATAGATTCCGAGAAATTTCAAAAATAAAAATTTTGAAAAACTTTTTTTTTAGAATAACTTTTAAACGGCTGTACCGATCGATCCCAAAAACTAATCAGCTCTGGAGCTTGACAAACCTCGTCGATCACCGCCGGGCCGGTCAAAATCGGTTGATCCGTTCGAGAGATATCGAAAACGAAAAATTCCGATAAAAGTGTTTTTTAGAATAATTTTGAAAATTTTCGTCTGAATGATTTTTGATCTAGAATTCTTCATAGGACTCAATAAGCTGCTTCGAATGCCGCCAACCACGTGAAAATCGCATGATTCGTTCAAAAGTTATAACAATTAGAGAATTAAAAAAATAGTGTTTTACGAAACTTCTATCAGACTTTTGAGCTCGAAGAGCTCAAAAACGTAATCCGCAGTACTAGCGTTATATCCGGCAGTACAATGCTAGCTTAATTATAAGCAAGCAGTTTTCTGAAATAATTTTCAAAATAAAAAAAAAATTTTTTTTTTTTTGCAATTCTTTCATCTATATTGTCAGCACTTATTTAGCACTAAATTACTAATGCTAACACTTAGTTCTGGTTAGCAGTACTAGCGTTATATCCGACAGTACAATGCTAGCTTAATTATAAGCAAGCAGTTTTCTGAAATAGTTCTCAAAATAAAAATAAAAAATGTTTTTTGCAATTCTTTCATCTATATTGTCAGCACTCATTGAGCACTAAATTATCAATGCTAACACTTAGTGGTGGTCCGCAGTACTAGCGTTATATCCGGCAGTACAATGCTAGCTTAATTATAAGCAAGCAGTTTTCTGAAATAATTTTCAAAATGAAAAAAAAAAAATATTTTTGCAATTCTTTCATCTATATTGTCAGCACTTATTTAGCACTAAATTACTAATGCTAACACTTAGTTCTGGTTAGCAGTACTAGCGTTATATCCGACAGTACAATGCTAGCTTAATTATAAGCAAGCAGTTTTCTGAAATAATTCTCAGAATAAAAAAAAAAATTTTTTTTTGCAATTCTTTCATCTATATTGTCAGCACTCATTGAGCACTAAATTATCAATGCTAACACTTAGTTCTGGTTAGCAGTACTAGTGTTATATCCGGCAGTACAATGCTAGCTTACGTATAAGCTAGCAGTTTTATAATTTCTAATCGTGCTATTTGAGCGTAATATTTGATTTTGCAGCACTAAATTAGCGCTTAAAAAGCACCCAATTTTTAGCAAAAATTTGAGTGATTCTGCCAATTTGACCATTCTGGCTTTACAGACGTTCTGATGTGGTCGTGTGCCACCTTGCTATATTAATGGCATACGAACACAGCTTTCCTCTGAATTCTCAACAGTCAGAGAAGAATATTTTCTTGTTTCATACTTTTTCTAGCGCAATTTTTTAGTATTAGTGTTTATATTTTGAACTTTTTTTGATAATACTACTTACTTTATAGAAACGAGTAACAAAGTACCAAGTACTTTTATTACATTTAGGCTTGTATCGGGCCCCATCCAGACCAGGCGACGATGTTTATTTACACACGATGGGTATTTTTTGCGTCTTATTTTAACATTATCAGTAATCCTTCCGAGTCAAAAGTCTGTTAAACTTACTGCCTTACTGTCTTCGCCGAGTACAATTAATTTTGGCTAAGCTGTGATAAGTTCACAGTTTAGCCAACATTAATTCCACTCACGCGTCACTTCTATGGATGTCAAGATGAACTATTGTGATTTTGTGAGAAACGGAGAAACTTGATACAAAAAAATAAGTGTTTACTGCTTATTGCAATATAGTGTTTTTAAAAATGTTTTGCTTTTCTTGACCCCTAAGGTACCATGTATCTACGTACTTACAACTTAAAAAGTAAAACGTAGTTTATACTCCTTGTGTTAGAGGGAGCCACTTTCCAAAGAGCCACTCTATGATCTTTATCAGATATCTACTTATTAACCTATGAAGTAGATGTTCTGTTTAAAAGTCCTAACAAACCACAAGATGCAGACAAATATTACGTTCAAGAGAGTCTGGGGGCCAATGTTAATATTCTTTTGCAATATCCCATACTTTATTGTAGTCACTAAATCATCCATCACCCTACAAAATATAGGCCTATAAACGGTTATCATCACAAATGACATAATCTTTGACCAAGTTTACTAAACAAGTCGCGGGAAATCCCCTTTCTTGGCATAAAAAGATGCATTCATTTTTAATCCTAATTCTAGTCTTTTCAAAAATGTATAGTAAGTATGATGTATCTTCAGTCGTCGACGACAGATGCAACTTTAACTTCATCGGAGCGTATTCAGACTTTTTTGTAACAAGTGTTGCTTTTATTTCTATGTGGTCATAGCAACATGACACACTTGTTGCACCCAGCACCACTGCCTGCTCATCAATAATGACGCTACTCATTTGTCATCGTAGGTCAGTGTTGCCAATATTTATGATTTTTCCCATAATCTTTCCCATAAATTTGTTACCTTCACCAAAGTTACTTTTGTATTTATAACCACAATCTCGGCGGCGTAATAGCGGTAAATACGACAGTTCCCACATGTGACAAAACTAAAAGTCACAGGGCTAGTAAAACATTTATTTATATAAATATACTGTCTTTACGTACCTATAATTTGCCGTAATAAATCATTCTTAGTTACATATAATAAATTTGTACTAAGGTCAAAAACTCATGACATCACACTGTAAATACTGCTGACTCACTATCACAACCCATGCTTCCTGTATCTTCTCTACTCCGGGCAAAAGCATGTCGGACCATGCTGTGTTGGGTTCCGCAGCAGCACCAGCAGAAGAGCGTTATGTTCATAGCACTTGCCCGGTTTTACACCTACACTCTGAGGTCGCGCTAGGGCTGTCAAGTCAAGTCTGGCCTACGCAAAAAGTTGTGTACGATGCAGAAAATAAAAATATTCGTGGTGTTGGCATCAACTTGAACTAAAATTTTAACAGCACAGCTATTATAATAATTTAGGTATACTTTAATTTGTCTCTCCTGGCGGCGACGCTATTCCTTTTCCTGCCGTTTGCCATTTCTTATAGAGTGGACAGGGGCGGAAACTGGTGCTGTTGGGTCGCTTAGGGTGCGTTGCGCTTCCAGCAAAGAATGGGAATCTTCACCCCACTGCCACGGACCGTAAGGAGTGAGGCGACTGGGGATGGTTCCCGAAGGGCCTTGGCTTAACAGATGACCTCTGGGGTGAGATGCGCCTTGAAAAATTCAAGGCGAACGTCAATGGTGATGGTAATGATGATGATAAGCATCACCACTATTACTACCACCTTAACACCATCACCTAGTTCAAATGTAAAGAACTAGAACCTACCTTATCTACTTTCGTTTTTAACAACTTTTTATACAAGAAAGAATCTACTAAGCTTTTTGAATTTTTGGGCACAGTTCAAAGTTGATTTTAAACACCCACTTACGTAACTATTATATTAATTGAAAATTACTCATTGCTTACGCGCGCACAAAACGAGCGATCCGCGCCGCGAGAGCGTGACATTGGCCCTGTCTCTGGTCCCAATTGTTCGAGCTCGGAACGTTCGTGTCTCCGCGCCGTGCTCCGCGTCTGTGACATGCACACACAGATATCTATGTGTGCGTGCGTCAAGAGGGTTCTGTATTATGCTTTACTTATGTACGTTAAGTAGTCTGTGGTTATAGCCCAGCGACCAAACTATTAGAACTACACACGCTTCTTGCTGTTCGCCATCTCGTTTGTAGTTTATGGTTCACTCGCTTCTCGTTCAGCGCCGTTGGTGGGACTTAATCGTGTAGTTTTTGAGAGACAGACAGACGGCCGGACGGACATGACGAAACTTTAAGGGTTCCGTTTTTGCCATTAACTAATCACGAGTATACAAAACTTTGTTTTTTTTTGAATGGATTGTGTAATTTTTTTTCTAACATAGTTAAGTACTTAACATTATTAAGTGCACACACTAGTTAGCTTGTCTTAAATCAATGTTTTCGGTATAAATAAATGCCCTATATTAAATATAGACTCAATCTAACTTTGAGCTATTAATAATAATCACCCCATTTCTGTGTGGCTGGTCAGTGGTTAAACTAACGGGTAGTCTACCCACACAGAAATATCTTTCTCAATGAACTTGAAATTTCTATTACTGTAGGGCTTAAATACCAAACTATTTTTTTCTATGACGCCTTTGTGGGTTTGTGATTTTTAAGCGACGCCCCCTGGCCCCTTCCCACTCTCTAGAAGTACTTACAGGTAAGTCTAGCCTACAAGTTACCAAAAAAATTACTCCAAATATAACATAATTTTTATTAGAAACTATAAGCAAAAACAAAATATACAATAATTAATTAAAAATAAAAGAAAAATCTATTGGCTGGACACTAATGAGAAGAATGTACTTGCTGTTGTGAACATAGCTTCTCAAAACAGGGCTCATATTTGGATAATCAAAATGGGTGAGCCACTAACACAACTCGGTCACATTAATACACACAACAGGCAATCTACATGGATCGCTTCACAATGCCTCTGGGATGATTCCGCGACACCCCAAGGCGGCGCGACATCCAGTTTGGGAAACCCTGCCATAGTGTACATCTATATGCATGACTACCTCAATGGCACAGTGGGTGTGTGCATGACTGCTGTACAAGATGTTGTGATCCATAAGTTGTTTTGTTGCATTTTAAAACATCTGTTTTGTTGCAGTTACCCATTAGGTATATAGCTAGCAGTTGTGAGAACTGCATTTGTGCAATTTGGTGTGCCATAGTGTATAATTTATGTGTATCTTTTCAATGCCAGTCTTAAAAGTCCTTTCTTCAAAGCTTTTATTTAGCTAAAAATAAGTATATAAAAGTTCATTAGGCTACACAATACTAACACAGTCTAATAACTAATACAGTTGTTCAATGAAGCCGTCTAGGTGGCGTAATGTGCGAGGGTTGTGGGGCACCAAGCAGCAGTTGGCCAAACCCAACTTAGCGACCATGAGTCAGGTCTGTAGGACTAAGTTATTTATTAGACTGTGTATCTTAATCAGCATTCTTTCAATGAACACAGCCTCTTTGCATTTATCCTTGTCTCTCAGCACTCTGTGCCATGGAAGGCCAAGGTTGTCTGACCACCTTTTTAACTGTCTTTCTCTTTTGCATTTACCGTTGCTGTATGGTCGCCATTTCATATTTTTTCTAGTTCGTTTGTTTGTTTGTGTATTTAGGTTTGTTTAAGTTTATCTCCCAAGCATGGGTTGTTGGGGTTTTACCATGAACTCTTTCTCAATTGTAGACTGTGCTAATTTCGTATCATAATCCTACCAAAAAGCAGGTGGAGTGATGATGTCACGAAAGACTGAACTGATTGAACTGCCCTGCAATTGGCAAATAATTTAGATGTTCATGGTATTGCTCCTGTCTATTTCTATATTTCATTTTCCAGTGCTTATAAAAAGATATTGGTAATTTGTGATTTATTTTAATAAGTTAACATATATATTTCGACAATAGTTCTAAAATTTTCTTGGATGGGGAAAATTAAACTTTGTTTCCTATTATCCATTTCCTTGGGAAATGTCCTAGGATTTTCCCAATAATCCTGTATTTGCAATTATCCTACAACACATAGGCAGTGCCGTAACAAGCCTTTTATGTGCCCAGTGTGAGGTTATTTTTTATTTTGTTTACACAGATAGCGACTTTGTGGTATACTATTATCCCTAACTTTTCTAGTTTCAGAATAGCAATTGATTCACATTGTAGAATCTTAATAGTGTAAATATTTTATTTTAAAGCAATTCTTTCGGCCTTTGAAATGATATTAATATTGTACATTTACAATTTTTAACAATCAACAGGTTCAATCACACTTGACTGGTCTGTTGGTCAAGTGGTTAGTGACCCTGACTGCTAAGCCAGTGGTTGTGGGTTTGATTCTTATTTAGGATAAATCTTTGTGATGATGAGTATGATAGTTTATTCTGAAGTTATAATTCTTCTGTGTGTGTTAATGTTACTCTTCCTAAGCCGCTGGACTGATTTGGGAAAAAAATGGTGTGTATATTTGAGAGAGTCCCTGGGTGGTTTGAAAATACAATTGAAACATTTAAGAAAAAAAAAGATAAGGTGATACAAAGATCAACGGGTTAGCTGGTAAATTATGTTTATTGGTTGTTATATTGGCATAAAACGGGTTCTGCCTAATTTGGGAATAGATTCTGCAATCTGTTCCTAAATTAGGCAGAGCCTGTGTGACTGGTTCCAAAATATTTACTTAATAAAAAAAAACTTATGTACTAAATAAAAAAACCCATGAAAAAGCTTTAAAAACATTATTAATGTAGAAATAAACTGTTTGTCAGCTTAACATTAATTCAATGAACTTTAGTTTTACATTACTTACAAATTGCGACAAAATTAGCTGCAACTTGATTTTTTAAAGAAAATACTAGACCATAATAACGTAAATATTAAAATTATAGTAGTTTGAATGCCATTAATAAACATTCAATTATGATTTATCGCGTATTTAATGCTCCGAACGAGACAAACAAATTTACGGTTGTCATCATGTGTTTATGAAATCTATTTAGGGTTCTGACAAACTGAGATGTGATGTGACCAACTAACAAACAACTACGTACAATAATATCACTGTTTTTGCATTACGACCTCGTTATATACGTGCTATCAAGGCTGAAGGCGCTTTAGATGACGATTTACAACAGTTACATACTACAGGACCTTCAAATACAACATCAGTAAAAGACTACTACGATATTCTACGTCTCCACATTTTAACACATAGTTTTACCTAAACTGCACTGTTAGCAACTGAAATATAATTTTATATGACGTGTAACAATACCTTTTCAATGTTTGAGTACTGTATTACAGCAAAACTTAGCGTAAATATACTTACTGTGCATTTATTTAGCAGTGGTCACTACACAGTTCTGGCCGTCACCATAAGATGTATATCCGAAAAAACACCAAGAAACACTATTATGAACACTAAAACACTTCACTAGCACTTATAAACACTTTTTCACTATCTCAATATTATTTTTTACACGTTTTTACAATAATCTCTCGCCCAAGAGTTTTGACATTACGTGAATCGGCCATTTTTCTTTCGGGAGACAACAAAAGCAGGGAGTGTTACCAGGTTATAAAGTACATCTTCCTACAAAAAAAAACTTTTATTATTTAAAATGTTAGTCACTTATTATATTTTTTTTTTAAATTAGAATCAACTCATTGCCTTTGTCTGCAAAGGTAATAGCGGTTCGCTGGTTGAGGTAATTAGCTGCATCCATACAGTTTGAAACAATGCATTTATAAACTGTTTTTAATTGTTTAATTCAATAAGCATTACGTATAAATTTAGGAGGTATTTTAAAAAAAAACTCATGTTACTCAGTTTTACCGCAAAACCGCGCAGATATCAAATAAATGAACACGCTTAGATATTGTTATGGAGCGTAGTCGGGTGTCCCATTCAGCGAGTGGACTGCACATGCGCGGTTCCTACCCCAGCCGCGATCTGGGCCAGTAGGGCATCGACTGGCCCTTGCAGCCCGTGCCTAGGTCAAAACCCGAACGTACATATTTACTTATCTACTATCTAGGTCGCGAGCCTCTAGTCTCAATTTTATTATGAACGCAATCAATTTCATTAGATTCTAAAATCGATAACATTATTGCATTGCTGTAAAACAACATATTACGTTTCTATTTAATACATGTTCCTTTAATACAAGTTTTTGTATTTTGTCGAAGGGGAATCGGTGTGTGTCAGCCGGGGGTCGTCCCACGCCCGTTGTAAAGTTGATTGAGTTATTGTGGTGCCTGTAACCTAGCAACTTGTTACTCATGCATGTATGTACATCATCATAATTTATTACGTTAAGTAGGGGTAGGTTACGAGCGTATTTCTGGGTATTTCACTGAATGACTAAATGGGTACATACGCGCTCAGGTACGATAAATGTATCGATTTTGTATATTGCACATAAGAAGTTAGAGGGGAGGAGGGTGGCATAAGGATGAATGAATTCATCCTTATTTACTTCGTTCGTTTTTCGTAAAATATACCTATTCTGGTAGTGAGCATTCAATTTTCTTCTTTTTCCCAATTTTGAAAAGTAGTCAAGTACAACTGGCTTCGATAAATTATAGTTTATTTATTCAATAGATACGAGGATAATAATAGCCATGGGCGTACCCAGGTATTGACCAAGGGGGGGAACACCAGATTTTTGCCAAGAGACCCTATTTTCAGTTTGTGCGCCGACATTTTTAGAACTGTTTTATGCAAAAAATATGTACACTAGTCACAGGAAGGGGGGGGGGAGAGTTGAGTCTTTCAGATGAGTTGAGTCAAGTTCGAAAGAGAATAAATAACGTAAAGATAAGTTACGAGCTAGCGAGCGTAAATGTCAATACATTTACGCTCGCTAGCTCGTAACTTATCAAAATCATTGCGCGTGTCGAGCTGCCTTAGAAGCTATTGAACAAGCTAGGTGACTAGCTGCAGTTTAATATTAAAAGTTCTGCGTGATGGGGGACTCAGCGTCTTCATGGTGGGAGGCACTCGTATCGGCATCAAATCTACGATTAAATATCTTGACCTCGTTCTCGATAGCTAATGGGATTTTAAACTTCACTTCCGTAGTTTGGCCCCGAAGCTCATAACGAACGCACTAGCGAGGTTGCTGCCCAATCTAGGAGGGCCCAATAATCAATGCAGAAAGTTGTATACAAGGGTCGTGAGGTCTATGGCTCTTTATGGAGCCCCAGTTTGGGCAGTAACCCGCAACATCGCCATTTTGCGAAGACCGCAGAGAGCGTTGGCCATCCGGGTTATACGTGGATACCGCACTATCTCCTTCCAGGCAGCAAGCCTTCTTGCAGGAACACCGACTTGGGATTTGGTAGCGAAAGGTCTTGCGTCACTGTATCAGTGGCGTAAGTGACGCGACGTACGACCGACGACGCTTCGAAAGAATAAGGTACAACGATCTTAGCTCTACGATAGGCGGATTGGGCAACAAGGCTTGAGCACCCAAGCGCAAGGCATGCTACAATAGCGGCAGTAAGACATTGGCTGGACAGAAGACATGGCTGTCTTACATACCGGCTGAAGCAGGTACTCACGGGGCATTTCAAACTCAAACTCAAATATCTTTATTTCGTAAAATCAGGTTAATTATTTGAAAACGTTAAAATTACATGTTCAAAAAATTATAAAATTATGAAAAAATAAAAATGAGGTTAGGCGGCAGTTCCAAGTGTAAAGCTCATGAGAAGCAGCAGCCAAGAAACTCATGGGCCACTCTTTTAAAATCATCAAGTTTTTCTTTACGAAAATATTTTCTACTGAACGAACCAGTGTGTTTGGTGAGTGTAATCGTTTATTTGCAATAGCATGGTTGCTTTGGAAAGTATCTGCTCCGCATAGGCCGGGAACCAACTCACTGTGGGAGTTGTAGCGAGGATACGGCACTGCACTCATTGACGGAATATCCAGCTTGGGCTGAGAAACGCCACGACCTTGTGGTAGCCATCGGGGTCCAAAGCCTCTCGCTAGCAAGTGTAGTAACGTCAATGGCACGCAATAAAGGGGAGTGGACATATGTCGATACCTTCTGCCAGGAGATTATGAGCGCCAAGGAGGAGGCGGAGAGATAACGAGAGAGAACTAGCTCACACCCGTCCCGGAGTAGACGAGCGAGGCGGCGAAGAGCATTAAATGATCATCGGTACCTATAGGCTCTGGCCTGAGGGCGACAAGGAGAGCAACTTTTTAGGCGACTGATGTGCCTGCTAATCTTGGAGGCACCAATTCCGCAAGGGACACCCTCACCTTTGGCCATAGGCATAAGCGCCGGAACACCGTGTGATTTTTAGTCGGTTCGACTCCGACATACCCCCTCCTGCGAGCCCTCGTAGGAGTGGGATCCGTGGGGATTTTTGATCATGATAAAAAAAAATAAAAAAATGGGGGACTCAGCGTGTACTCACAAATCACTGTGCAAGCAGAAGGGCGCATAGCGAATTTGGAAGTCTTACGCGAGCTGGTGAGCGCCACGTGAAGTTTATGTCTTATATATGATAACAAAAAATATTTGCACACCACAACGGTAAAATATAGATTGAACAGTACATATGTAACTACTAACACAATATGTACCCATATTTAGCAAATATTTACTGTACAAGTTAGTGGCCCAGGTCAACCTTTAAAGCCATTCCACAAGAAAAGAGATGCAACGCGAATTTAGAAGCACTGCGCTGCGCTAGCTAACTTGTGAAGCGTGATGTTATACAACATCAAAAGAGTTGTGGACAGCAGTGCGATCTTAATAGTCACTTTGCATGCAGTAAGGCGTAGCATGAAGGGCGAATTCACTAAATGAGTTGACGAGCACACCGTGAACTTATATGTAACCGAACGAGCTGGATGCCACAGCGCGATCTTATGTCACTGCGAGCAAGCTGGGACTGTAATTCTCACTGCATGAGGAGAGGGGCACAGTGTAAGCTCTGTGCCCCTGAAAACGAACAAAGAAACCAACACGAGCTGTAACCACAGCGCTGTCTAAAAACGACACAGTGTTGACGGGCACAGTGTAAGCCTAGAAGCTACTGCGCGAGTAGAGGCTCCAACGCAACTCTAAAAGTCACTGCTCAGACAGAAAGGAGCGGCGCAAAAGTAAAAGCTTAAATAAATTTTCCATAGCGTTCGACTAGGTGAAATTGCCAACGTTGTGGAAAACACTACTGGACATGGGCACACCACAACACTTCATGCACCTGCAAAGGGAGCTCTACGAAGGAGGAACGGCTTCTGTGCGGACAGATGATCTCGCAAACAGTTCCACCCCAGTGCGGGCATACGTCAGGGATGCATAATATTTTAACTTCTACACCTAGCTTGTAATGTAAAGACTGTACAGATGGTTTTGCGGTTGGTGGATACAAAATTGCGAACTTGCGATATGCAGGTGACATCATCTTAATTGCAAGTAATGTGGACCTTATGAATTTTTCAATTCAATTCAAATATTTATTTGCTGGAATATGGTACATTAGCTTGTTACAAACATTGGCATTCAGCATATTCTGGGGCAACTTCAATATAATATTAAGGAGGAATTACTTCTCAAAATAGAGAGCGTAAGCCTTTCGTTTGGGTTAGTGATAAATCGATCTAAGACCAAGTTTAAGATCGTGGACCGCGCCAACGACAATTCTTCCAAAGTTACTCGGATTGCGAACTGCGACGCGGTCCAGACCTATGTGTCCCTTGGAGCCTTAATAGCAAACAACAGCGGCTGTGTAGATGAAGCAAACCGACATAAACCAGTTTAACTAGAATTGCGATGGAGAAGTTAAGTTAGGGAGGAATCGCAACATTACCAAAGCCACCAAAGTCAGGTTGGTGCGAACACGGTATTCCCCATTTTACTTTACGCGGCAGAGTCGTCGACAGTGCGCGAATTAGAAAGAGGGTAGAGCTCTAGAGATGTGGCGCTGGAGGAAGATGCTCGGGGTATGGTGGACTGATGTTCGCACCAACGTATCCATACTTGAAGAGCTCAGAATCACGTAGCGTTTGTCGGTCGTGGTATAATTGCGTATATTGAAATTCTTTGGACATGTCTATATGTGACAATGACTACAGAGAGTGGCTGGTCATACAGGGACAAGTGGAAGAAACCAGACCACGCGGCAGAGCACTTATGTGCTGAACTGACCAAGTCTAATCCGCAATAGGAAGCCGCGTATCTGACTACACCAGACAATCTGTCAACAAGTAAAGATGGCGGGAGACCGTGCGAATCCGAATTTCTATAAATTTCGATGCAACAAACTCATTCCTGTCAATGAGTACCGAGTAATTCAAAATTACTTGTCTTAACTAGAAGCCGAGGGGGTGGCTTGACACTCCTACTCACTCCCCGAGGCGAGGAGACTCAAGATCGCGGACACCGGAGGAAGTTCAACAGGCGCTCTGCGACCTGGGGCACGACCCCGAGAACAGTCCGGGGCCGCGGACACCGTCCCGGTTGCATCCTGCTCGCTATACTAAAGCGGCACAAGGACACTACGCCGGGGATTTACGACATCACGGAGATGTTAGGTATCCCGGGCGTGAAGATAGAAGCCTGGCGGGGCAGGAAGAGGTAGAGGCCCAATGTCACCGCTGCCAGCAGTTTAGGCACAGCAGCCATAACTGCCATCGTAGGTTGGCACTTGTGCCTATTTATATAAATAGGCGCACTGTGAGCGGGTAAGGCACAAACACACACTCAGCGATGAGGGGGTGCGAGTTGGCCGCCGTCAGGTCGCCCGGAGCTGGACCTCCCCCGGGGCAACCGGGGGTCTCATCCGGCTCGGGCGGACCGCCCGACTGGCACAATGCCTGACTCGCCCCTATCTCCTCAAGTGAAAATTATTTGTGAAAAACCATACCCTCCCATGACTTACCCTTATCAAAGGGTAGCGGATGATCCCGCTGTCATGGGGCTAAATTGCCCCATTTACAAAGCCACCACGCGACCCCCGACGTAGCATTCCTGTCAGTACGGCACGAGCCGTGGACGAGGTCGGACCTTGGTCACATTTTTTTTAATTTTATATCTCGGTGCTTTCTATTGTTTCACATCGATTTCTAGAAATTCTCCGAGTGCAATGCTACGACTGCATAATCTTGATCGTTGTTTACATTATGAATGACGCAATTTTTATTGATTTACCTTTTTATGTACAAAGTTATATTCTCTACTACCTATTTTTATTTGTGTGTTATGTAAGAATATTAAGAAGTTATTAAATTACTGCACCTACACATTCCATTTCTGTACCATTCTGAAGTAGACTGTCAGAAAATGCTTTTAGCATTATGTCCGCCTCTGTAAAACTTTGTGCATAAAGATTTAATTAAATAAATTATGTTCAGTTTTAAAATTAACGCACGGCAACGATATTTTGTATGCACGTCTTTTAAATGATAGCCGAATACTTTTAGATTAGTAAATATAAAAAATAACTAAGCATCAGTTTTCACAGTGCTATTGCGGCATATATTAAAAATATAAATTTAATTATAAGTTGTAGGCATCCACTAAGAAAGGTTTTAAGTTTTGAAGCTAGATCGGTTTTGTATTTAGCTTTTTCGTTTAAAATAAAGAAACACGTGTTTCAGCGTTTTTAGAAAATCAACCCCTAAGGGGGTAAACTAGGGGTTGCAAGTTTGTATGAAACTCTGTCAGTGTTGAAGTTAGATCTATGAAATTTTGTACTTGGCTTATGCAATCAAATAAAGAAACACGTGTTTCAGCGTTTTTGGAAAATCAATACCTTGGAAGTAAAATGGGGTTGTAAGTTTGTATGAAACTCTGTGAGTTTGGAAGTTAGATCTGTTAAATTTATTATTTGGCTTTTTACTTTAAATTATAGAAACACGTGATTCATCGTTTCTAGAAATTCAGGGTTAAATAGACGTTGCAAGTTTGTATGAAACTTTTAAAGTTGCAAGTTTTAAAGTAAGATCTGTGAAATATCGTATTTGACTTATTGGTTTAAAATAAAGAAACACGTGTTTCAGCGTTTTGATTAAAAACGACAATCAACACATAACTGATTAAAGTCATCGAAGCCGCGGGCGACAGCTGTTCTAGTATATTACTCAAGCGTAATCATTTGAGTAATCTAAGTAATTACTTATTACGATTACAAGTAGGTAGTTGATTACTAGTGGTTATGATTACGTGGTGATGATGATGACGATGAATGACTGTGGTGCGACTGGTGGTGTGGGGGTGATGGTGGTGGTGGCGATGGTAGTTATAGTGGTGGTGGTAACGGAAAAAGAAGGTGAATAAGGACTAAGTAGTATAGAGTTCATTGTGGCTCGCAGATTATCATTAATAACTCGAAATTCAGTATAAAAATTTATTAATTTAATAACTTAGTGAAAACAAGCTTATTTTTATACAATACATGACAATAGCTTTGTCTCTTTCTATCAAAGCTCTCCCTTGCACAAGCATGATAGCGTGACAGTGCTTGAATACTTTGTATTAGTGTGTATTGTCAAAATTATTATACAGCATAAATCTTAAAATTTATTTTGACTAATGTGAACATTGTTATGCAACTATAAAAACTTGATGATAATAAATATAATCTAATGAACACAAAATACCTCTAGTACAGTAGGTAACCTTCATACGTACCTCGGTCGAGCATCGTTCACGGAATTACACACTTCGGACCACTTTATACGGTAGGTGTTCCGAAATTCGGTGTCCGTGAGCAATGTCGCTTTGGATGAGGGCTATACAGGGTGATTTTTAATATACTAATAACCTCCCGCTTGTGGCTTCTTTACATAACACTAGATAATTTTGTAACATCAGTTTTAGTATTTTTAATATATTAATCCTTTACCACCTATCTGTTTTTGGAGTTATGACCTTAACCAATAGAGTAAAATTGTTGCCTATTGTGAAGTTTAGGCCCTAAACCTGATAAAGAAACATCGATTTTACTCCGGGGTCTCACAGAAGAGTGGTAAATGGTTGCGTGACAAAAGAATGAAGTAGGTGAAGGCATAATTTGTAATTTTTTTCATAAATTATATTACGAAGTTATTTCGTGTAGTTACCTAATGTAAAGATGCCAAGAGCGAGAGGTTATTAGTATATTATCAATCACCCTGTATAATAGGTGTTTTGTGTAATGAAATGACTTACATATACTGCTAAGACTTACATCAACTTGTGCGCATAGTTTATCACCGTTATGCACTAACTTCTATAGTACGTCGTACGTTGGACACGCTGCCGCCGACCACACTTCCATTTGATTTTCACATTTGGACGGTCATTTGACAAAATCAAATGAAAGTATAAACGTGAGTACAGTACTCCAAAAGTAATAATGCGCATAGAAATCTTCGGAAATCTTCGTCATTGTTCGGCAACGGTCGTATTACCCGAGCGTCGAAAGACGATATTTATATAGAGTGGTTAAGAGCAATTTCTCTATGCCTAATTTTATATATTATGTGTTTTGTGCTAAAACAGATTTGATTTACCTGTAACGAAATTTGATTCGATAATTCCATGTAAGTAAATAGCGAAAACGCTACAATCATTGTTGGAGTGATTAGTTTTCAAGTGTCTTACCGAAGTTGGTGTAATTATGGAGGAAAAGGTTTAAATAACATAAGGTTTTATTAGAAGGAGAAAAAAACGTTTTCAAATAGAGGTTTACATAAAATATAATCAAAATCTCAGTTCAAATTTGTTTACAGCACTAATCATTCCAGAAAAATAATACAATTATAAAAAAATTAATCAGAATCGAGGAAGACCTCTATTCCCGACATCGCAGATTCATCAGAAGTTTCATTATGCTCTTGTTCATTTACACTTTCCTCACTGCTATCACCTGTGTAAATAATCAGTTTATCGGAATAACTATCGATTCTTGGCTCAAATTTTCTATATTCATCTTCGCATTGAACCGCATGATCAGAAACTTTTTTCCATTCTTCTGGTCCTATTTTATTGATTTTTTCTAATATAGCATCTTTAACTGACGTCACAGTCATTGCAATATTTCTCTTGGCCACGTGTTGCTTTATTTGGGACCAAATATTTTCAATAGGGTTAAAATCGGGATGATATGGTGGCAATCGTATAATTTTATGCCCATGTTCCTCCATTATACGGTCAATGGCAAATTCTGTGTAATTTTCTTTGTATCTTTGTATAATTTTATACAAATCGGGTTTCAGTTTCTTTGGGTCATGCGGAATGTTGTGTTGTTGTAACCAAGCTGTCATTTGTGGTTTAGATGTGTTTGAGTTTGGTGGTTTCACAGACAGCTTATTATGATATGGGGCGTTGTCTATTACCAACACACTATTAGGAGGCAAGTTGGGAATCAATTGATTGCGTAGCCAAGTTTGATAACGTTCCGCGTTTATTTCTTTATGATAGTCACCTTCTGAGTCGACACATTTATGTAACATTAGAGCCCCTGGGACGAAGCCTTTTTCATTGCCTGCGTGTACAATAATTATTCGCTCTCCTTTGGAAATGGGTTGTTTGATACCTTTTTTGTTGCTATCTTGCCAAGTTTTACCCTTAGTATGTGATGTGTGCACATACGACTCGTCCATAAATACTATGTTTCTACCAGAACTCCTCAGCTGTTGTATTTCTCTGAGATATTTGATCCTTTTTAGGCGTATATCATGTTTTTCCATAAGTAATTGTCTGTTATTATCAGTTTTCAGAAACCTAAACCCCATGTCTTTCAAGATCAACCTTAAAGTCTCGGCACAGCCTTTGAAATTAATAGCTTCGATCAACTTTATTCTTAAATTATTTACAGTTGGGAGTTCTTTCAGCGTCAATTGAAAATTGTATATCATATTACG
This sequence comes from Herminia tarsipennalis, assembly GCA_945859575.2. NCBI lineage: Eukaryota > Metazoa > Arthropoda > Insecta > Lepidoptera > Erebidae > Herminia > Herminia tarsipennalis. Next base: position 552,151 of record OX243830.2, read on the forward strand.
AATAACACAGTAGTCGAAATCATCAAGTACCAGCCGAAATCTACTTTTAGGTCTTCCTTTTTTCGGTGTAGAAAATTTCTTTGATTGATTATGTTTTTTTTCGTTTAAGATATTACTCAAAGTTCGTCGCGAAATTCCTGTAGCTTTTGTAACACGGTCTTGAATTTTTTTAAAATAACCATCATGGTCTCTGTTGAAAACATTGGCTTCATTTAAGAAATAAAGGTACACATTAAATACCATTTGCCGTGCTTGTGAATTAAGCGGTTTTCCACGTTTAAATTTATCCATTTTGGAAGAATTCGTCTGAAAGAAAATGGCATGGGCAGAGTTAGGTATATATTTTTTATGCATGTTTATCTATTTATTTAATTTAAATAAATCTCATTTTTTAAATGTTTTTCTAGTACTTAATATGTATTTAATGTAGGTATTTTATTTTTTTAATATTAAAAAAACGTGAAATATGTTATTTATTTTCCTTTTTTCAAAATATACTATTTAAATCTGAATAAGCTAATTAATGTTGAAATTATATTTACCAAGAAGGGTGTGTAATAGCAGCTCTATATATTTCCACAAATAGAGAACACGTGCAGTCACTACCAATATATAAAGACGACTGACAGACATTTCGCTGACCGGCGACAGCTGCCGAACGCCCGATTTGTTTTCGATTGTGCACACATGATATTGACTCCTATCTCTTTTAAACAAGGTGCAAAATGCAAATGCCTTGTTTAGGGCTCTTACGATTCCATGATTCGAGTGTTTCCGGGAATACGACAATTAGCGAAGATCTGCATGTGCATTATTAATTTGGGAGTACTGTAACAATTATATCAACAACGGACATTTGTCATAAGTGTCAAAAAAGTTGACAGGACGATCATTCTATTCGACATTTGAAATTGCTGTCACTTTGTACGTAGCCGGTCCAGTGTACTTATATCAGTACCGATATGGAACAATATAACACCGAGAGTGTAGAAGGAAATAAATAAAACGCACACATAGACATCGCTCATGGATGAACCTGCAGCAGCGTATACAACGAAATACTATTTCTGAAGCTGGCCTTGTTTAGGAAGACAAGCACAACAGTTAGGTTCTTCTTAATACATAAATTATAGTATACCTACTTAAACTCACCATAATTTTCTCTTAGCGCATTAAGAGTACAAATTTTCGTTGTTAAATGAAAACTTTGCTAATTCGGTGACCCATTTCTTTGCCGCATCTCCAAAACATGGAACTCTCTACCAGCACATGTGTTCCCTCCTATCTACGACATGGGGTCTTTCAAAAGAGGCGTGAAGAAGTAAGCTAACAGTCAGTGCTGCACATAGTGCTGTCACAGATAATATAATACTGATTAATATTATAAAGCTGAAGAGTTTATTTGTTTATTTGTTTAACGTGATCTCAGGAACTACTGGTTGGAATTGGAAAATTATTTTATTGTTGGAATGCCCATTTATCGAGGTAGCTAGTATCTAATAATAACTACACTAACTACGAGTAATAATAACTTTAACAAACGTAACAAATCAAATTAAATATCAACATACGAACGAAAACAGAGCCACACGTAAATAAAAGACGTAGGTACACTACGAAAGTTCCTACTAGCCTAGCCACATGTCTTGTCAGGCTCATTCGTGATGCGTACGGGAGTGTGACCTACCTATCTATCATTTACCTCAGAAAGAAGTTAAATCAGTGAACAAATAAGGTTGCTTTTTGTTTGAAGCGATAGTGAAGACATTTCCTCATAATAAATGAGGAAGCGGAAGGATGAGCAATCGTTAAAAAATGAGGAACTTATCCATTATTAGGAAGATGAAATTACGACGACCGGCTGCTGGAGCCGTACGGAGCCGCACGTGCGCCGCAACATACTTTCGGCTACGTGCGTGAAAAATACATAAAATACGTCAAAGTGAGTATATACTTGAGCCTTTACTAGTAACAGAACATCGAGTGTTGTTAGCTGTTGTTCAATTTAATCAAACTATTATTACAACCTGATTTTAAAAAGTAACGAGCGTTTTGGTGTAACGTTTTATCGAGCAATTACATTACACTGTAATGCTCTAGCAAATGCTCAAGTGTATACTCACTCTGAGACCGAGTCTTTGCGTAGTTAAAGTGTACAATACACTTATCACTCACAGAAAATACGAAATTATCAACTCTTTATATAAAAAGGAAAAAATAATCTACAGTTTTTTGAATATTCTGACCAGGCTATATCAATTATACGCCCCCCCCCCCCGCCTACAGGGCCACCGAACGTGCGTTAACAATTGCACACCTCCCCCCACCCCCAGTGTCAACAATTAAAACTAAAGAGAATCGCGTTAGTCCTTTGGGCTTTTGGCCTAAGCCAAGCAACGCGCCTGATTCTGACTAATATAAACATCTACGAAATTACAATCGTAATTGAAAATGTGCAGAAGTTGACTTAAGTAATAACTATAATAGATATGTTTGAACTAAATGATTAAATTAACTGTTATGTTCATAATATTGATCATTTTTGTCTGAGAGACTGACTAATATATAATATAATATAATATTGTTACGTGCCAGTTATGTGTAACAATATACCTATATAATACTTTTATCATTTTATTATATTGAAAAAGTAGGTTGTAAGTTTATTTTATGTAGTCTACCTTATTCGCAGTCAGTATCTGATTTACAAAACAAGCATGTACAGAGCTTGAATCTTTTATTATATAACAGTACTTACTTACATAGTAAGTATATTTTGTTTTTTGACACGAATAAATTTATTCGTAATTTTATTTTAACGAAAGATAGAATGTATCTTTCCACATTCTACAAAAGACAACTTGCTAAGTTATTAGCATTTAATTTACACCCTGACCTAGGTACAAACAGTACTTTGCAGGATTCATTTAGTGTTAGCAGTTCTACTTTGAATGTTATTAAGACTCCTAGTTTAAACTAGTAAGTCAGACAATGGACAAGCCCACAGGTGGTCTAACTGTAGTTCACCAAAATATTCAAGGCTTATCCAGCAAAATAGAGGAACTCGAATTGTTCCTTAAAATGCACAGTGTTGATATTTGTTGCATAACTGAACATTGGTTGAAAACTAATGAACTGATATTTAATAATAGTTATTATTGTATGGTTAGTGCATTTATAAGAGAAAGGGCTATACATGGTGGGTCTATGATATTTGTATGCAACAATGTTAAATGTAAGGAACGCAAGGATATAGTACATCTGTCTGTTGAGCGTACTATAGAATTATCATGTGTGGAGCTAGAGAGATATATTATAGTTTGTGCATATCGACCACCACTGAGTGATTTTAACTTATTTGAATCTGTAATGGAAGATGTGCTTAAAAGGGTAAGTTGCGGTATTAAGCATATAGTAGTGTGTGGCGACTTCAATGTAAATTTACTTGAACAATCATCTTTGTCTACCAGATTAGTTAACCTATTTAAATCATTTAATTTAGTGTACTTATTTAATGAACCAACAAGAATTACATCACATTCTGCTACTTGCTTAGATAATATATTTTGCAACTGTAGTTATTTTAATGAGGTAATATTGAGTGATTTAACATCAGATCACTGTGGGCAGAAAGTCACTTTTCCCTCACACACAGTGGCCAAAATAGATAAGATCACATGTAGGCCAATGAGTACGGCTCGCTTAGAAAAATTCAATTCTAACGTTTCTGCTAATATTACCAGTATAGATTTCAGCCACTCTGATCCGAACTATCTTTACTCCTCAGTGTTTAATATAATCAAAAGTGAATACAATAATATATTTAAATCAAAAACTTTTTATAAGAATTCTAAACTTAGCTTTTGTGATTGGGCAACTACCGGCATTTATAAAAGTAGAGCTAAGTTATACGAGTTATATGGTATGAAACAATTTAATTTTGATCAAAACTTTATTCAGTATGTGAGAAACTATTCAAAAACTTTTAAAAAAGCTTGTGCATGTGCCAAAGCTTTACTTATTAGTAGAAATATTAAAAAATCTGATAATAAAATAAAAGCCACTTGGAATATTATTAATTCGGAAAGCGGACGGGCAAAGCCTCGGGATAAAAGCTTTGAATTATTAATTAACAATAAGACTGTTACTGATAATTTAGACCTAGCACAAACTTTCAATGATTTCTTTGCTGACTTACCACTAACCACAACCAGCTCCTTGAACGCTTGCCCAGATAAAGCCGAATCACTCTTGAGAGATAATGTGGATCAATGCAATGTACCATTTGCTTTTAAATATATATACCCCAGTGAAATAATTAAAATATTCAAGTCACTCAATTTAAAAAAAACTGCTGATTTATGGGGTATTTCAGTAAAATTAATTCACAGTATAATTACTGGCATAGCGCCACAGTTATCTATAATTTTTAATCAATGTGTTGATACCGGAATGTTTCCTGATCTGATGAAACATAGTAAAGTAATACCATTATTTAAATCTGGATCAAAGAATGACACTAGTAATTTTAGACCAATATCCATCTTGCCAGCTATTAGTAAAATTTTTGAAAAGGCTATACTTATGCAGTTAGAATCACACTTTAATTTTAATAATCTACTGCATCCCGATCAATATGGTTTTACAAAGGGTCGCTCTACAATTGATGCAGGTACTAAGCTACTAAAACATATTTTTAGTGCCTGGGAAGATTCACAGGATGCCATTGGAGTGTTCTGTGATCTTTCTAAAGCTTTTGATTGTGTGGCGCATAGGACACTTCTCCTGAAACTTAGGCATTACGGTATTAAAGGTACAGCGCTGGATCTACTTGCCTCTTACCTAAGTGAAAGAATTCAATATGTTGATATAGGAGGAGTAAGGTCGTCTGGATCTCCAATTAGTATGGGCGTGCCTCAGGGATCAATACTCGGTCCCTTCTTATTTTTGGTATATATTAATGATTTACCATTTTATGTTAATAACTTTTGTGACATCATTCTATTTGCTGATGACACTTCTCTAATTTTTAAAATCGATCGTAAACTAGAAAATTTTGAGAAAATAAATAGAACACTCGCACTAGTTCAAGATTGGTTTACAACGAACAACCTACTTCTAAATCCCAAAAAAACTAAATGTATTAAGTTTAGTTTGCCAAATGTGAAAAGTACTAATACGAGTATAATTTTAAATAATGAGGTGATTAGCTTTGTCGACTCGACAGTTTTTTTGGGAATTACATTAGACAATAGGTTACAGTGGGGCACCCAAATATCATGTCTCGCAGGAAAACTCAGTTCTGCAGCGTATGCTGTCAGCAAAGTTAGACAGCTTACGAACGTAGAAACAGCTCGACTAGTATATTTTGGTTATTTTCACAGCGTCATGTCCTACGGCATTTTGCTTTGGGGCAAGGCGGCTGATATACAAACTATTTTTATTCTTCAAAAACGTGCAGTGCGTGCGATATATCAACTAGGAGCACGAGTTTCCCTTAGAGAAAAGTTTAAAGAGATAGGCATTTTGACAGTTGCATCACAATATATTTATGCAAACGTTATGTTTGTAAAGCAAAACTTACATTTATATAACAAAAATAGTGATATTCACTCTGTGAATACAAGAAATAAGCACAAATTGGTAGGTCGATATCATAGGCTTCATAAAACTCATAACTCATTCATGGGACTAGGTGTTAAATTTTTCAATAAAATCCCAGTCAGCATATCGAGTCTACCAGTAAATAAATTTAAGAATGTAGTCAAGAGACATCTTTTACAAAGAGCTTACTATTCAATCGATGATTATTTAACTGATAAAGATAAATGGATGTAGTTCGTTGCTCCCTATTAATGTATTGGGTTGTATAGTTTATTGCATTTTACTAGGTGAATATTGTTGTCACAGTTTGATAATGTTACTTAGGTACTAGTTAAGAAAACGATTTACTTTTGTAAGTAAAGATTCTGCGTGATAAATTACGGCCATTCTTTTCTTTCCTTTGAAAAACATGTATACTTATTCATTAAGTAGCAGTAAATTGGCCAATATTTAAGCACATAAAGTTTTTACATCGTAAGTGGATGCTCCTACTATGTTGTGCCCATTGAGGCTGATGTATCCGATCTCGTGTACTCTTCTAATATTAGTGACCTCTTTTTTTGCATCAGTCCTCTAATATATGGTGTATAATATAATGGTGGCAGCACCTTACCTGCATATACAGTTTATAAACAGAGAAACATTGTAAACATTGGCAATTTGAAAAGAGTGGCCACGAGTTTTTATTGCCTGTTCTTTTCTCGGGCTTTACCTATTGTTTGCGAACAGGCATTACCAGTAAATGTAGAATCGACTTTTCACAAGTGTAGTATTTTGCTTCCTAAGTGAATAAATGATTTTTATTATTATTATTATTATTATATCCTCAATGTAACAATAATTCATTATATTGGTAAAGTTATGAAAATGAATAAGTGGAAATGCAGAAAGAGAAAATCCATCTATTATGTTAGTATGTTCTGTGAATCCGACTACAGTGCAGTAAAATTGCAAATCGAGCGCCGCTTAATCAGGTTTTATTTTAATTTTCTGGTCGGGATATGTCTAAAATAACGTAAGTGACGTTTTAAAGAAATTAGTTCCATTAGTTTTCCGCAACATGGCGAAGTTTATATTTACCTGGTCGGGCTATATCTGTAAATATTAGGTCTAGTATTCTAGATGAAGCTTTCCCGTAAGGCTAGGCGCACACTAGGCAGTCTGGCTGCGGCCTGCGGCAGCAAGGCCAACATATGACGGTGTATGTTCATTAGGCAGCCACGATACAGATGAAAGGTAGTCGTCAAATTAACTATAATAAATTACACTGTGCAAGTGTGCGTACCTAATGACATATAACTAAATATTTAAAATTAAAATGATATGTGCAACAGAAAGGTGTGGTAAAGATATGAGCGCGAACCATAATACCCATCGTTATAGTATTTGGGGGTTAGAACAGTAACTATGCTAAAATTCCAGGAAATGTTTTGATCAATAGGGAAGATGCAAATATTTTATATACGAATATTTTATGATTATAAAAACTATTTTCCACAAAAATTAGACACACTTTGAAGTTGGTGCCAGGAAATGTAGTTTATGTATTAAGCACCACCTTTAAAATGTTTAATTATTATTCATTGTTGTACCTATAGGTATTATTTTTTGCTTTTTAGTTACCTTATTTTTTTTAAGTCAATTTGAATTTTAAAAAATAGTTTTTATTCTCACTTTAGTGTATCGGTACAATAGCATAATGCAAACTGCTAATTTCTTTTTACAAAATGTTGCGATTTGCGATACATGACTATACGAGAGGTAGCATTTTAACAAAACTAACAAAGGGAGGAATCAGATATTTAAGTAGTACTGTCCACTGTTGAAGACCACACCTTTCTGTTACACGTTGTTTTAAAACAATATTAAATAGGAGAAAGATTTGTAATCTTTGCTCACAGCCTCTTCTAAAGTACTTAAATATTACAACTATGCTATCTGAATAGAGGGTAAATTAAATAAATTACGCTAGTATTAATAAATTTATCGTCAATGATGACGGGGGGGGGGGGGGGGATTCTACAGAGCGTATAAAATATTATTATTAAATATTAATTATTATTATTAATATTATTTTATGTATGTTCAGTTATATCTCCTTCATTTGTAAACTGATTTGTACAATTATTTTTTTGTTTGAAAGATAATTATTGTGATTTCGTAAAGATCTGATGATTAGTTACTTTTAAAGACAGTCAACAGGACTTTCGTTACTGAACTGCGACTGCTGCTATCACATACACATTCAGTCAAAAAAGTATCGGAATGGATGATTTGTTTATTGTTCGAATTTCAATTTTGGCTTGATTTAGATCAAGTTTGAGTTGATTTAGATTAAATACAGTGCTGCTTTTAGTTAGATCATATCTAGGCCATTGTGAATTTCATAATGGACAAAAACATCAAGTTTATCTTAAATTTTGCATCGCCAATGGATTCAGTCCAGCCGACTTCTTTCTTTTTCCTAAACTCAAATTACCACTTCGTGGCACCCGTTTCCATTCTGTAGAAGACATAAAGGAGAAAACGCTGTACTGAATTTAGGAAAAAGTGTTTAAAGAATGTTTTGATAATTAGATTATTCGTTGGCATAAATGTATCATTTCTGAAAGAGCATACTTTGAAGGCGATAAAATAAATTTGGATGAATAACTAAAATTTTGTGTATTATTGATCGTTTCCCGGTACTTTTGTGACAGAGTAGTATATGAATTGTTCGCTTTCACACAATATAACATCACGACTGTAACCTTTAAAGGGGTTTGCAAATATGTTTCATATACCACGATTTTGAGATCGAGTTATTTGTTAAAAAAAAACGCCCGGTATTATGCCCCCCGCTTCCCCCGTCTCGTCCTTTACTCCAAAATTTAGTTTCAAATTGTATTGTTATGCAACGTCATAGCTTAAAAGTTATAACCACCATAACTTGAAGCACCTTACAATATTTTGAACCTTAAATTTAACTATTCGAAATTTCGAATATCATTGTTCATTTGGTTATCAAATATCACATAAAAAGGCAAATTAATTTCTTGCCACTTTTAAAATAAAAAACGTGCGAGGTGTTTGTATTAAACACCGGGTGAGTCACTCTTGCGCCGTACCCAGGATTATATTTCACGGGGAGGGGGAGATGTTGGTAATCACCGGCTAATCATGTGTATGTACCTTCTTATCTACCTTTTTGAAATTTCGGGGAGGGGGATTCAACCCCCAAATTCCCCCCCGGGTATGCCCATACATCCTACATCCTCCCTCCTCCGCAACCTTCCTTTATAACTTTATTTTAGCCAACAAGATACTCTTAGCACAAAAGTAGCTTTATAGTTATAGCTACTTAACTACAGTAATCAGATTACTGATTACTTTATGTAGTTAGATTACAAGTATTGTCAATTTATTTAAAATACAATTACAACACCATTACAGTTACCAATTCGATGTTGTAAGTAACAGAGTGGAACTTATTAATCTAAAACAAATCATTTAAAATAAACAAATTACAATAAAAAAAATAACATTCATTTTGTAAATACAAAATATAAAATAAAATATATATTATGTTATTAGGTTCGAGATAACTCTGAACCTTTTCTGTGAATTTCGGCAAGCTCAGATGAAATATTTCAATGTGTCTTTTGCTGTTTAATTTCCGAGTCGTAGCACAACACATTGGCGCAAATTGAAGGCCGTAGGTATGTGGGACCACTCCGGGCGACATCGAGCCCCTACATAGCCCTGCGGCGCAGATTTCTCCATAATCATAACTACATGTTGTTATGATTACTTTTGATTGAATGTAGTTAGTTGTGTGAGTGTAGTTAAAAAAAAGTAATCATAACTACATGTAGTTGTGATTATATGTAGTTATAACTACTCTTACTACTACTTAGATTACTGAGTGTAGTTGATTACGCGTACATGTAAAGCTGCGGCCGACTTTAATAAACGAGCCACGATTACCCATTAATCTGCCGTTTAAATAGCAGGCACCAATTGGTATTGATTACAAAAATGAGCAGCAGATGCATGTAAATCCGCCGTCTCTATTTAGATAGTAAGTAACGGTTACCTGTAATTCTGCTGTCTTATAAATAAGCAGCAAGTACATATAAATTTGCCACCCATTTTAGAATATGAGCGGCAATTACCAGTAAATTTAGAAGGTGTGCAGCAGTTCCCTACGCGTGTGGCGGCACTGGTCGTCGACGGTGAGCAGCATGTTGAAGCTGAGGTACATGGCGGCGGCTGACGTCACGTGCCACAGATCGTGCGAGTCGAACAGTTGCAGCGACGTGCAAGCGCCGTTGTAGCGACGGGATTGGGCTGGCGTTTGCTAGAATAAAAAATGTTGGTAGATAACAAATGGGCGGTAATTTTTTAAGTTTAATTTGTAAGCTAATTAAAACACTATATTTGTTTTAAGTCAAGAATCAGTCATAAAAATTTAAATTAGAAGAAAATAGTCACCGCAAAATTTGACTGTATGCAGATGTTATGAGCGTATCCAGGGGAGGAAGACTTTAGGAGCGAAGAGAAGAAACTAAAACTATACTTAATAACTAAAAACAAGAACTGTTAAACTAGAAAACATAGATTAATAAATTAACATTTACAAAAAATAGGTAATTATAAGAGATGTTACAACAATAAAAATAAAATAATTGTTAGTAATCAAACCTCTTTGTTTGTGCTGAACGTAACTGGCTGGTTTTAATACCATTAAATGTTGACAGAAATTCGGTACATTTTAAAGTTTTATTACAAAAAAGTAAAAATGAGAAGAAAGGCGCGAAAAAGAATTTTGCGGTTTACGGACCTGATGCGGTATCAATACGAGAAGCACAAATGTGGTTCAAGCGTTTCACTTTCAAGTCTGGCATTTTTAGTGTGAAGGATGAGGCTCGCTCTGGGCGCGGATAAAATGAGTACCGTCTTTGAAAACGTGAAGCAAGATCGACATATTAATAGTTACGATATTGCTGGAGAAGTGGATGTTGATTTATATTTAGAAGACACTGCGCGACCGAGGGCATCCGCGCAATCTTAAAATTCCCTGCACAAACGAAGTGCCAGCAGAGGACCAAAGAGAAACAAAGTTGCGCGGGTCAACTAGTTTGTATATAAGCGGCGGTAGCCTAATGGCTAAGGCATCGGTCTCGCAATCGTGAGGTCGCGGGTTCGAATCCTACCCATTATGCTAGCGACGTGAACCCACTCCTAATACAAGCCTTTGAGCTTAGCTGGAGGGGTTAACAGGATTGCTAGTAATGTGGGACGAAAATCCCAGATTGCTATTTAAAAAAAAAAACATAAAAAACTAGTTAACCCGCACAACTTCGTGCTATGCGCAAAATCTTTACTAATAAATGATTAAATAAGCTTTAAATGAGTCTGAGTGCGGCAGTTAATGTAATATTTCGCATTTTAACTGTCCGTATCCGGCCGGATAGCTACTTGTTATCCGGTATCCGGCCCGTTAGTTATTATAGGCCGGATAGGATACAGGATATAATCGGATTTGCATTTCATTTCTATTTTTAAGACACCAGAAAGATAGATACTGTAGTAATTTTAATAAAAATTGAACTGTTTTTAAATATATTCTGTAAGGAAATGTGTATGTACTCACCGACCACTTAGTATTAGAGCTTAGGAACAGTTTGAGCGCGCAGAACCAGGCCAAGTGCGCCAACACGAAGTACAGCCACGTGTACACCGCCAGCCGCTCTCGGTGCACCAGCTTCATGGCCACGTAGAACATCGTGTAGAGGATGGCATTGCCCATCAGGATGGCTAGCAGCTGCCGGGCAAAGTCTTTGTTGTGCTCGTAAGTGCTACAACATACAAAATTATGTTTTATTTTGATTGATGTGTGGGCGGTCGATTGTATCAACGGCAAAAGTTCATGATCAAAAACGGAATTTCAAAACTATTGAATCACATTTGTGGCAAATTTATTGTTACTTGCTTTGCAGAAAACCCTAACTTTAATTTTCTTAGACACCCATCTATCTATTGCACTATCAGCCATTAATGTCTGATCTTAACTTCTACTACCAAAACTGTCGAGGCCTCCGTACTAAGACGGCATCATTCTATCGGAACTTTTGTTTAAATAGTTATGACGTTATATTGCTGACTGAGACCTAGTTAGTTGATACTATAAGTGACAATGAGTTGTTCGACAACCGATACCTGGTATTTCGTCGTGATCGCGACTATACTCTTACAGGGCAATCAAAAGAGGGGGAGTGCTCATTGCCGTCATACGTCAACTTTCTGTTGAGCATAACCTTGATTGGCGTTCAAGTGCTCAGGATATCTGGATAACACTGAAAATCTACAATCCGCAAATGGGCCCAATTAAAGTTCATATCTGTTCATTATACTTGTGTCTACAGAATTACCTCTATTCTGTTGACACAAGTATAATGCACAGATATGAACTTTACCAAAAACAAACTCGTTGATTGTGCAGCTTAACAACTTTCTAAATTCACTGAAAATTCTTGTTGAAAGTAATACCTCCGATTACTTTTTACTCTTGGGGGATTACAATATGGATGATATTCAATGGATTTTGTGCGAAGATGGCCTTCAAGATTCTGTTACGAATAACATGCATTACAACAACTTTACTGCTACATTAAATGAATGTGGTCTCGTACAGTATGACGTTCACAAAAACCATTTGGGGCGAATTTTAGACTTGGTTTTAAGTAACAGTCATGTTTCTGTCTCTGTTTGTTCGGATCCCCTAGTCCAAGAGGACCCACACCACTGATATTTCATTTCATTTATTCAAGAACAATTTTTTAATTGTGTTTGAATTTTGTACATGCATACATAATAGTTACAAATAAAAAATACATCTTACACTATTAAAAATTATAACTCTAATAGACTGAGATACGGCTGCAGATTCGCATCGTTCATCGAGTATTGTAATAAAATCATGTTTTTATATATAATCATAAAAAGGGCAATACGTTTTGGCCAGTCTGCCTTTCAGATTTTGCCCGCAAGTATTTTTAATTAAATTAATATTAATCGACTTACTGGGAGAAAAAAATCTCACTTGTTATTGCAATGAAATACACTCTACTTTATAGAACAAGACGTAGAGAACTTGAAAAGCGATGGGTGCCTTTGCGCACTTGCCCGCAGCCCCTCGCAGCCAGGTTTAAGCAGGTAATATTTTGTTACGTTATTACGTTCATGGCGTATTGTCATCATTTATATATCAAATTAAAGCTATTGATTTCCTGTACATGATGATAAACTACCTCTGCCTATGCAAAAGTGCCCGCAGTCGGAGTTGCCAGCGTTTAAAGTTTGTTTAGAGTGAGAAAGACTTATCGCTCTACATCATTCGTTAGACGAGGATGGCAATAGCCTGTTCTGCTGTCGTAACAAAGAATGCAGTAACTGACAAAAACCATTATTTTAGTTATGTTCTTGAAATGGCAACGTAAGTCATACACTATGCAATAATAACACAAAAAATGAATAGCAAATTGGAAACTAAAATGTTATTAACATAAAATGTAGTAGTTAGACCAAATTATTTACATTCACCAAGATGAATTGCAATTGTCGTAACTATAATAAACTAGCGGCTCGCTTCGGCTTCGCACGGACTTTCTCCAGTCCATAAAATAGCTCCACAGTCCGGACCATTCGACTCACACTTGGCATTCAATGTAAACGTCGAACGTAAGGTACCCCATCCGCTGGCGACCATATTCAAGTAAGTCAAAACAATAGTCTCTAAGCAATAGTCTCTATTTGCTGATAAGCTACAGTCAGGAATCTCGATAAGTATATCTTAAAATAGTTTTATCATTAAATTTAAAAGATTGTCAGAGACAAATGTAAAGTGGACTGGTTGAGAGTGTAATAGTAGTATTAGGTACTGATAATAGTGGGCGCTGTCTGGGGCGGAGTGTCTGTCTAATGGGTGGCGGAACGTTTAGTGATATGTACTGTAAATGTGAGGGATTAGATAAGAAACCACGATTAGATTATCGTGCCTAAATACTTGTCAATACTTCATCAAAACATAAATGGGATAATAAGTAAGTCAGATATGTCGTATGTTAATCTAAATAAAATGAATAAGAATTTTGACGTAGTGTGCATTACAGAACATAATATGCTTCCAGGGGACGAACCATATTTATGTATACCTAATTTGAGCTTAGCGGCTTCCTTTATGAGGCAGTCTCGACATGGCGGATCATGTATTTTAGTAAAAATGGTATTAAATACAAAACTGTGCATGAAATGGACAATCTACCAATAGCAAACAAATGTGAATTGTCTATAATAGAATTTATTAGTTATGGTATTTATATTGCCTGTATATATAGGCCTCCTAAATTTGACTCATTATCTTTTGAATGTTTTTATGAAAAAATGCATACTCTCTTGTCTTATGTTTGTAAGAACAAAAACCAGAAAGTTATACTCTGTGGTGACTACAACATAGATTTACTAAAAAAGAATGGACTTTTGTTATGGAATTGCAAAATATTATTTGGTCATTCAATTTAAAAGCAGAATTCCAACAAGCTAATCGATATGCCAGTAATACTTGCATTGACAATATTCAACACAACTTGCGGGGGTACAAAAGTGAATTGGTAGAATTAAGTATATCGAATCATTCTGCGCAAATTATACAATGCCCTATTAGTGCTAGCATGGTATTAGAACATTGGTTTATACTTAAAAGGGATTTTTCCTCAGAATACAGATATAAATCTTAAAATAATATAATTCCATTTTTTTTTGTTTTTCCCAAGTATATGAACAGACTGAAGCAAATGAGGCATTTAACTGCTTCATAAACTGCTTCATATATGATCTATGTTTTCCAATTCATAGAATTAAAATTGTTTTCTACAACTAAAACTAAATGGATTTCTAAAGGAAAAAAACTAGGTAGTAAAAAGAAAAGAGAATTACTTTGGAAACGCTTATAGAATAAAGAAAATAATTAGATTAACTCAAAGGTCACAAAATGATCACTATATCAAAATAAATGAAAATAAATTAAAAGCAACATGGAGAATTATTAATGGCGCTCAAAATAAAAATACTAATTTAAACTTTACCGAGATAAAATATAATGGTGAAATGATAAAAAAATCCAAATTAAATGCATAGTGGATAATGGAAGTAACTCTAAACTTAGTAATAATTCACCTGGACATAATATATGCAAATATTTTTTTATGAATCCGATGTCATCTATTGCCATTTTTATTATAATCATGGAACTAAAGAATACAAAAAGCGCTGGCATCGATGGGATAATAATAGCTATAGTCAAAGACGTAAGTAGTTCTATAACATCTGTTTTATCTTGTTTAATTAATTTGAGCCTTGAACAAGGTTTATTTCCTCATGAATTGAAAAAATCAATGATTAAACTTCTGTACAAAAAGGGCGAAAAACAAATCATAGGTTGGTAGCAATAGTACCAATATTTGCAAACATATACGAAAAAGTGATTTATAACTGCCTCAATACTTTCTTAGAAAAGGAATCTATATTGATCCCCCAGCAATATGGATTTAGGAAGAATAAAAATATAAACATGGCTACTTATGATTTTTTACGATCCGTGATCCATAATATGGATAGGGGACAGCCAGAAGTTGGTCTATTTATGGACAGGATAAAAGCTTTTGATCACGTAAGACACGACATTTTATTATATAAACTTTACTCCTATGGAATAAGGGGCAATGCTCATAAACTAATATCGTCTTATTTAACTGACAGAGAGCAGGTCACGCAAATAACACGACTATGGACAAGAACAAAAATTGAAAAAGTGTATCAATCTGATGTAAGAAAAGTCAAATGTGGAGTGCCCCAGGACAGTGTGTTAGGCCCACAGCTCTTTATTATATATTTTAATGACTTACCAATAAGTATTAAACATAAAATGACATTACTTGCAGATGATTGCACAGTATTATTCTCTGACTTGACATTGACATCACTATAATCTACTATTAATAACTCATTGATATCTATTATCCATTGGCTAAAATTAAATAATTTAAAAAAAAATTAGAGAAGACGAAAATTATTAATTTCAAACAAAGACCACAAATTAATGACAATTGTATAGCATTCAATATGAATTATCAGGGGGTAAGAATCTAAGAGTGCTTATATACTAAATTTCTAGGGCTACATTTGGATCAATAAATTAACTGAAAATTACTGAGCATATTTGCAAAAAGATCAGCCAGTTTGCGTATGCATTGTACAGACTGAAATTTATTACTAGTAGAGACTGCCTACCCTGGATATCTCTTAGCAGAAACGCTGCATAAGAACAATGTTCGGTTTGAAGTCAAGAGAATCATGCAGGCCTTATGATATTCAATATTCTATGCTAACGTTACCTTGCAAATTCATTTATGAAAGCGCAATGTTTTAAAGCAGAATATAACCCTATTTAATAAGAGGGAACGTCAACGACAACTAAGTGTGGTACTAAGCAAAACCGCGTTGATGTATAGTAGCATATTTTGTAAAGCACCGCTGATTTATAACAAACTACCGACATATATCAAAGACATAGACAATAAGGTAAAATTTTAAAATGAGCTCATTATGTACTCTTAATAAAGTGCTACTACACGTTGAATGAATATTTTCATGATAATATTGTCATGTCAGTACTGAGCATGGTCGCGTGGGTATCAAAGCTTAGAAGTCTAATAAAGACGTCTAATTCGTGGTTTCTTATCTAATCCCTCACATTTACAGTACATATCACTAAACGTTCCGCCACCCATTAGACATACACTCCGCCCCAGACAGCGCCCACTATTATCAGTACCTAATACTACTATTACATTCTCAACCAGTCTACTTTACTTTTGTCTCTGAAAATCTTATAAATTTAATGATAAAACTATTATATGATATACTTACCGAGATTCCTGACTGCAGCTTATCAGCAAACAGAGACTATTGCTTAGAGACTATTATATTGACTTACTTGAATATGGCCGCCGGCGAAAGGGGTACCTTTCATTCGACGTTTACATTTTAAAAGCCAAGTGTGAGTCGAATGGTCCGGACTGTGGAGCTATTTTATGGACTGGAGAAAGTCCGTGCGAAGCCGAAGCGAGCCGCTAGTTTATTATAGTTACGACAATTGCAATTCATCTTGGTGAATGTAAATAATTTGGTCTAACTACTACATTTTATGTTAATAACATTTTAGTTTCCAATTTGCTATTCATTTTTTGTGTTATTATTGCATAGTGTATGACTTACGTTGCCATTTCAAGAACATAACTAAAATAATGGTTTTTGTCAGTTACTGCATTCTTTGTTACGACAGCAGAACAGGCTATTGCCATCCTCGTCTAACGAATGATGTAGAGCGATAAGTCTTTCTCACTCTAAACAAACTTTAAACGCTGGCAACTATACACGCCTCTATACAGTTGTTATAGAAACACGAAAGAGGTTCAGCTAATATTTTGACATGCTCTTTTACCACTGATATTTGAATTTCATCGTATCCACTAGAACTTTTACATGCCATTGCTTTAACAACTTTTGTTATTTCATCGGATGTTATTTGTGAAAAATATAAACTGTCTTGAACTTTTTCAGTAGTCTTCTGTAAGTTTATCTGCGCCTGCGTTATTTTGTGACGTAAATCCGAAAGCTGTTCATTATTTTTGAAGTTAAAATTATCTGCAAACGCATTAGCCACATCCCTCGGCTCGCTTATGAACTTTCCGTTACACGACAAAACTACTTTACTCATATTTTTTTCTTTAGTCTTATTTCTGTGGCGATTCACAACCTGCCAAATTTCTTTGCTAACATTTTTAACTTTACTTAACTGTCTTGAAACGTCATTTCTTTTAGCGTTTTTAATTATTCGCCTGTAAAGTCTGATATAATTATAATTATTTTTATAACATAAAATACTACCATGACAAGAACTTCTATTAATACTACATAAAAATCGTTTCATTTTACTTGCAACCTTTATACCTTTAGTAGTCCATTTTATTCCAGTACTATTTCTATTAAGATTAATTCTAAGGTTCCGTTTATTGAAACTGCGCTGAAATACGTCAGTAAACTTACGCAGAAAGGTGTTTATACCCATAGTAGTCAAATTTTTTTCTAATATAAGTTGTTTAAAAATGTCATGGTTTTTTTTTGTCAACATTCGTTTCTCAATTATTATGAACGCGTTATCATTTTTTGATGGTTTATTTTTGATTGACATATTGAAGAGATAAATTACAAAAAAGACCCCCATGTCCATCTCCTAAGCCATTATGATCTACGCTTATATTCTCTATATATTGATCATCTAAATTCGTTAAAAAATTGTCAATGCAAGATTGTGAATTATTACGAACAAAAGTAACATCCTTCACAAGAGCTCTAAAGTTATAACAGCGCAATAGACTTAAGAATTCTGTGCACTTTTTATTATCCGAGAGTAAATCAATATTAAAATCGCCACATATTAAAGACTTCCTATTAAAAAGATATTCTAACACCATTTCCAGATTTTCTAAAAAGGTATTGAAATTTTTGTCACAGGGGCTTCTATAACAACAACCTAAATACAGTCCAGTTTCTACATCCTTTACACAACACATTTCAAAAGAATCCTGCTTATATAATTTGTTAATTTGAGAGCAATTTATAATTTCTTTATTTTTAAGACCCAATATAAGAGTGCCACCTCGTTTCTTATTAACTCTGGTATTGTAAGTAACTAAGTCATAGTTTGAGAAATTAAATATTTGTGCAGATACTTTGTTCAAAAAATGTTCAGTCACACAAATGTAGTCTATTTTATTGGAACAAGTTTTAATATAAAGTTCCACCTCATCTTTTTTATTACTGATTCCACACAAGTTTTGATGAAAAATAGTTAAACTAATTTTATTGGATAATGTATTAGTAGACGCCTGTCCTGAAATTGAATCAATGTTCACGAAAAAACTCATAGGCGTTATCGTCATCAGTTTGAGTTGTTGCATTTGTGCCTGTACCCATGGACTTGCAAGAAATTATGAACTCATCTGTTTGTGTACACGCCGTATTATGGCACTTTTTGGAACACACAGTCACACATGTGTTTAACGATTCAACGTAACACTTACGTTTAATAGTATAATCAATACATAATATATCCTTCAAGAGATTACGACATACCAGAAAAAATTATTTGTGTTTAGGAATGAAGTTTATATAATTCATATCTACGTAAGTTACATTATTGTATTGACTGCATATAAATCTTAATTCATAATTGAGTTTCAATGTATTAAGAGATCTATTATACGGTATTTCACTAAAAATAATATTTGTATGAAGCACATTAGGTAACCAGTTCAATAAGCAGCTTTTAAATTCGAATGGGTTGTTGTCATTCACTCCTCCCAGTATTATTACATAATCGTTTTTTGACATTGTCTCTATTTCTTTTTTTACTGTATTGACGATTTCATGAAGTTTAGCTGCGGGTTTCCAAAAAACAGAGACACTAAACCTGTTACCCAGAAGGTTTTGCAATGTGCGTTGAACATTTTTTCCACGCTGATCAGCAAGCACAAGTACCTTTTGTTGTTTCGGCGATCTTTTTATACTGTTGTTCGAACTGGATACAGCGAAAGTACTCTGAGTTTTCGTCGTTAGTTCTGCTAGATCAATACTGCTGTGGAAGGATTTATCCTGATTCTGCTTCGGCATTATGTTTGAAGGATCTTGCAGGTTAAGATTATTACTTACTTTTTGTTTAATTTTGAGTTCTTTATATAACTCTTTACAGGTAGTGGCTGAATGGAGAGGTGAGATGCGCGGTGTTTTAATTTGGTTGATTATAATTTTTCGTCCTAGTGGTGTACATGTTTTTTGGCGGGTGGACGTATTATGTAGCGGAGTGTTAGTGCTAATTTTCTTGAGTACACTGATAGTCTTATCTTGAGCTTCAATTTTTTTTTTCAATTTTTGTATTTCTATATTTAATTCCTCTACCTCGTTATGTGCTACCTCTAACTCTGTGTTTGTACTAGTCAGCTGATTTTCAAGTTCTGCAATCATGGTAATATCCAGCGTTGGTGTCGTATCTTCACTCTGCGCAGATATATTTAAAATCGTGGAGTTAAAAATAGTATTACTCGATATGTCGCAGTCTGACAGCCTTCTTTGTTGTTTCCGCAATTTGATTTTTAATAAATGAACTTGCTTAATTTATCGTGTTTATTTGGTATGTGTAACGGAACGGTTTCGGCACAATTTTTGTTTCTTGCTCTGGCAACCCTGACAATTCAAAGGTTGATTGAGGTGTCGTGTTACAGGGTTTTTTTTGTTTCTGAACGTACAAATTGAAGTAACTCATTCAATATTGTTCTCAACACTAGTGTTTATTGTTTATGATTCGATGATTAAGATAAATTTCAATTAAATGTAGGTAATTTTGAAATTAATAACGGTTTACACGAAAATGTATTAAAATATAATATTTATGTTTACTTTTTGTTGTCATGGGTCACTTATATTACAAAACTGTTATTTAATTCAATCACTGGTTAAAATATAACATTTACTATTTGTTAGGAATATAAACAATGAAGACAATGTTTACATACTATGACAGCTGCTGTCAAACTCCAAAACAGAAGATCAGAAGCTTAATTATTAGACCATCGTTTCTTAATACCAACCTACTCAGAAACTGTCCTCGTGATGTCTTTTGTTATCAGCGTGGGGACTACGTCAGTATCTACAAGGAGCTATCTAACATTGGTTGGTGTACGGCGCTTGGTGCAATGTATCGATGTATCGATAACGCTCTAGATCATTTTTATAGGACCCTATACCGGCTTAGAAGTAAATATATACCTATGCGTCGGACTAGAAATACTAACTACCCTCCTTGGTACACTTCTGCTCTTATCAAGTGTATTAAAGAAAAATTCAAATTCTTCTAGAAATATAAAACCTACAATAACATGTCTGATGGTCACACATTCCATTTACTGCGCGACAGAGTTAAAAAAAAGAGAAGAAACCTGCTACAATAATTATATAAAGGTTATAGAAAATTCCATTACGAATAATCCCAAGCTCTTTTGGTCATATATTAAAAGTAAGCGAGGAAATAGTATGTATCCTGCATTAATGACCTATGGTTACCGCACTACTAATAGCGGAGCAGACATTAACGAGCTATTTTCTGAGTATTTTCCAACGAATTTTCTAGATTTTGGTACGTAGAT
Source organism: Herminia tarsipennalis (assembly GCA_945859575.2). Lineage (NCBI taxonomy): Eukaryota > Metazoa > Arthropoda > Insecta > Lepidoptera > Erebidae > Herminia > Herminia tarsipennalis. The sequence continues at coordinate 573,057 of OX243830.2, forward strand.
TACGTAGTAGTAGTATTAGTACGTACGTAGATTTGCTAGATTTTGATTCGCGAGCGCTTCGGTGAGGAGGCCACCAATCCCAACGTACATACCAGTACACAGCAAGCGACCAGTTGGCGACGTTCGCGAGCGCTTCGGTGAGGAGGCCACCAATCCCAACGTACATACCAGTACACAGCAAGCGACCAGTTGGCGACGTTCGCGAGCGCTTCGGTGAGGAGGCCACCAATCCCAACGTACATACCAGTACACAGCAAGCGACCAGTTGGCGACGTTCGCGAGCGCTTCGGTGAGGAGGCCACCAATCCCAACGTACATACCAGTACACAGCAAGCGACCAGTTGGCGACGTTCGCGAGCGCTTCGGTGAGGAGGCCACCAATCCCAACGTACATACCAGTACACAGCAAGCGACCAGTTGGCGACGTTCGCGAGCGCTTCGGTGAGGAGGCCACCAATCCCAACGTACATACCAGTACACAGCAAGCGACCAGTTGGCGACGTTCGCGAGCGCTTCGGTGAGGAGGCCACCAATCCCAACGTACATACCAGTACACAGCAAGCGACCAGTTGGCGACGTTCGCGAGCGCTTCGGTGAGGAGGCCACCAATCCCAACGTACATACCAGTACACAGCAAGCGACCAGTTGGCGACGTTCGCGAGCGCTTCGGTGAGGAGGCCACCAATCCCAACGTACATACCAGTACACAGCAAGCGACCAGTTGGCGACGTTCGCGAGCGCTTCGGTGAGGAGGCCACCAATCCCAACGTACATACCAGTACACAGCAAGCGACCAGTTGGCGACGTTCGCGAGCGCTTCGGTGAGGAGGCCACCAATCCCAACGTACATACCAGTACACAGCAAGCGACCAGTTGGCGACGTTCGCGAGCGCTTCGGTGAGGAGGCCACCAATCCCAACGTACATACCAGTACACAGCAAGCGACCAGTTGGCGACGTTCGCGAGCGCGACGAGCGAGGCGCGCAGCGGGTGAGCGGGACGGAGCGCGTGCAGCCCTCTCGCTCGCACCAGGGCCGCGCCGCGCGGGACACAGCCCCACTCTGTGGGAGGACGGGGCTGTTGTCACATAACTACTTATGATTGCCATCCAAAATGTGCGTTTTAATAATGAATGTCTAGCATCCATTTTGTTAAATATTAACTTATATGTTCAAGTTTAAAAAGAAATTAAAAAACACTTTTCACCGTGTAAACAGATGGGTGAAAGCCGTTCTCACTCGGTGCATAGTATCATGATTATATAAAAAATAAAGTATTTATTATAGTTTTTTTTACAATTGTCATTCGCAATATTTTTAAGTATAGCGAACGTTTAATCAAAATACTTTATGCAGTTAGGTTAGGAAATGCAACTATTATGAATGTCTGACGAAATTTGAAATAGTATAGTTTACATTTAATGGTAATTCGCAATGGTGACTAGTGTATACACATAACTCGTATCATCTGCCAAGTTACACTATTTGTATTCCAAAGATAATAAAATAAATATTTTTAATCAATTTTTCGCCCGATTTCAAAGTTAATATATAGTCTTATTTTATTAAAATCCTTACAGAAAACAGATATTTTTTCCTTTTAATAATGAAAGTAACTAGCTAATCCTCGCAACTTCGTCTACGTAAAATTTCCCAGTTTTTGCAGTTATTAAAAAAATACAAAAAAATCTTTACCAAATAAACAAAAAAAAATCGATCGAGCAGTTCCGAAGGATTTCGACGAGACTCGTGTAGGTATAAAATTTAATATAACAAACAAAATGACTGACCCATCTTGAACTTGCCCGCGTAGTATATCCTCAAGGTGAGCACGAAGCAGGTGAGCAGGTGTAGGATGGTGAACAACACCGAGAAGTACACGCTCGGGAACAGAATGCCGAACAGACCTGCGACACCAACGTTTGAACTCATGTGACATGCAACAAGCCGCAGTGTACCCAGGCGAGGGGGAGGGGACTATAGGCTTCAACTATAAACATAGGGACTAGACTGCGCCATAACCTCACAAAATTAACCACTCTCTAGAAAGAGACAACGCGACTGTGCAGCCAGTCCATATCCCTTTTCTGTAATGTCAAAGTGACATGACCATGGACCAATCAGAATTCTACAGAGATATAACTATTATCCGAGCGAGTGTTTTGTCTCTATCGCCCTTTGCAGTCTGTATTCACATCATACCTGAAAGAGAAGGCGCAGGCCAGTCTCAATGTCTATGGCTACAACATAAAGTATATTAATTTAAAAAATAGTTTCTATTCTGGAATTTATTCGAGGGACTTTGGGTCATTTTAATTTAGACCCTCCTGGATCTTATCCTAGTTATCTCATACTTTGTTAAATTTAAAATGTAAAAATTCAGTTGTACAATGCTTTTGAAAGAAACTACATATTTTACAATGTCAATTTACAAATGCCTGCTGACACAACATACACGTAGATTTGCACGCCATATCCATGCCTCAATATGTTAACGACCCACTGACGGCTATAGCACGTCGTGCGCTGGACAGTCTGCCGTCAACAACAACAACACTTACATTTGATTACGATATTGGGACGGTCGTTTGACAAAATCAAATTGTTGTGTTGTGTAACAAGGATAACAACAACGGCCATTTGGAATCGTAAAAATGGCGGCAAACTGACCTGTCATTATTTTTACAGCTCCGAGTTTAACTTGTAAAAATGAATTGCATACGTGATAATTGTATAGGAATGAGGCTTTGTGCAGCTAAAGTGTACAAAAAATACTTGACACTGGCAGAAATTAGCCGTTGAAACGGCTAGATTGACATAAATTCAAAAAAGAAGCAGAACGGCCATTTGTCATATGTGTCAAAATACCGTTCAGTAAGTTCACATTTTTTATTTCTATTCGACATTTGAAATGACTGTCACTTAGTATGAGGTAGCCAGTCCAACATACATAGTACTATAGAGGGCCATATCTAAAGTGGCGTAAATTACAAAATTATAATATGAGATTAGTAGTCCAGAGATAGAGTAGATCCAGAGCGTAATTGCCAAAAATGTTCCTTACCTAATGTTATGACAAAGGCAATCACCATGAAAGTAGTGTGCGCGCTCGGGATCAGGTCCGAGTGTCGGTTCTGATATAACTTTATCATAACTAGCACAGCTATTACGTACATGAACGATGAATCTGGAATTACAAAAATAAAAATTAAAATATTCACTTAGGAAGCAAAATACTACACTTGTGATAAGTCATGTTTCTACACAAAGAACTAAAAAAATCCTGAGAAAAAACAAGGCAATAAAAACTCGCAGCCACTCTTTTCAAATTGCCTATATTTTATATACTTATTGTTTTATTTAAATATATATTTTTAATTTTCACATAATTTTTTTTTAAGAAAAGACAAACCTTATGTACTTTACAAACATAGACCTACTCTGAACAAGTACTATTGTACTAATAAAGTAATTGGCTATAAAGAATACTATTGTGTCACACAAAGTTTCGTTTCGTCTGGGGATCGAATCCACGATCGGTTCTTAGTTTCGTGCAAATTTGTCAAATCATTATCATTGTTTTTTCTTCAGAGCCTGTCATTTTCACATTTCATAAAAATATACTGTATGGACTTGACAGTCAGTATATACAGATAGTACAGGAGTATTATTGAGTACCAAAATCGCGTGTATGTATAATAATTGTATTGCTCACCAAATTGAAAGTTCATCTTGTTCGGACAGAGATGGTAGCTGGCTGACAGTAGACCCTCCATGATGAGGCCCAGTCCCATGGAGTACAGCAGACCGAAGTGTTGCGGGATACCCATGTCCTGTCACCAAACAACATTGTATCATAGATAGCCGGCGCCTTACATCGAGATCGGCCGTGTGGTACCGGCTTAAGAATAGTACCACCCCATCTCTCCCCGTCGTGGGTGTCGTCAAGGCGACCAAGGGATGTCACAGTGGAGGAGGCAGTAACGTCCGAGGAGTACTTTAAAGCATTACTGCGATTGCCAACCCGCTCGCCAAGCGGCGAGCATGGCACTCACCCCCAGGATCTATGATAAGTCTGCTGAGTTGTGATCTGTCTGTTTTCTGTGGTGAGGGGGGGGGGGAGGTGCAAGGTGACAGCTGACCTAGAACCAAAAAAGAAGGTCTGTCTCATGAAAGACTAGCCAACTACGCAGCAGATATTATAGTGCACGAGTGTGTGTGCAGACACAAGTGCACTCTCTATACCTTCACTCTTATGGCCCAATTGCAGTTATGAATGCGAGGGCACGGGTGTACATCTACGTACCTGTGGCTGCTTCCTAGACTTGAGCTGCCTGTAGCGCACCTGCGCCATGAACACGGCGCCGAGCAGCACGTACCCAACGTTGCTGTACACGTGGTTGAAGTCCGACAGGAACCCGAGCGGATGGGCGCACAGGAAGTTGTAGTAGCACAGGTCCTGATCTCCTGTCTGGAATACCATCTGGAGGGAGGGGGGGGGGATTCTTTGTTTTATATCCTTGATACTACTGGCACAGATAATATAATACTATACTAGTACATCTGTACAAAGAAATGCGATCGCCATAACTCGGGCCATAAATTCTTCGGGCTATTTTATGAGACGCTAGATGGCGCTAGCAGGCTATGCTAGTAGGCACTCTGGCTACAGCTGATGGATTTAATAGGCCCTCCTTACCAAATTCGGCGATGACGGTAAAAAGATCGCGTTGTATAGTATTATTTTGCACTGAGCGCTTAAGCAAGCTGAATTGCACTTTGTTGCTTAGTAGCAAGAGTCGTGAGTTGCGCGAAGTGCCACTTCTGTACTTGTACTATTTATTCTGTGCTAATATCCTCCTAGTTATATGCAAACGCTTTATTATAAATAAAATCACTTACCTTTTGATATGTAAATAATAACTGTACGACTGGTAACGCGTACACCACCGCCACAGTAAGTGCGCCCCAGAAGTATCTACAATATAAATTAACATCTTAGGACAACTCACACAAGGCCATCTGATCCCAAACTAGGCAGAGAATGTACTATGGAAAGAGACAACTGATGAACATAATTGGGATGATGACTATAATTAAAATTAATTAATTTTCAGTAATTAGTAGAAGTTACAATAGTACGTCATAGCGACATAAATGCATAATTCCACAATTTAACGCCTGGAAGACTTTATAATCATCAAAACAAATACTAAAACTAATGATTTCACGATCATGACTTGTGGCTCAGTATTTTTTAAACAGCGTGTCGTTTTGACATTTGATAAAAAGACTAAATTTGACTTGACAGGCATGATGGGGACGAGCCAAAAATGGTGTGATCCATAAAAAACTGTGCCAAGTCTGTATGTTTTTCACAGGGTATATTGGCTGCTAGCCTGGTGTGTATTTTTAAAAACTAAATTATTACAAAACGAAAATTCCGACGGCTTAAAATGAACAACTGAAATATTTGGGTGCCAAATATCTGCTATTTTATTGTTTTTCTAATTTTGATGTACCCAGTATCACTCTCACAATTGTAACGAATTTAACGACACCTCTCCTTAAGCTAGAATCCATCAAGCCATTTAGGCTCCAGAGCGAGCCAAAGAAATATACACACATACATGCACTCGAAAAATACAACTCTCCTTCTTGCGCAGTCGAGTTAAAATTGCCACCCAGAATTTTTTAGCATTGAGCATTTCATGGATTTTTTGTAAAAGATAATTTTTCAGAATAGTTGACAACATATTGTCAAGTGATTTGTGCAATAAAATTAAAAATATATTTTAGTGGCTTATAGTGACTATGAAGCTGTTATTCTTTTTACCCGACTGCACAATAAGGAGGGTTATGGTTTTAGAGTGTGTACGATCACGATGCTCCGCGGTTAATTTGCGTATAAGTGAACTATATTGGAAGAAACATTGTTGGTCGAGTGAATTGCACCTGGAACCGGCTCCATACCGCAGGGGGTTAGGTTATTTATGGTATAGTATGAACCTTCTCTACTCTCTGGGATCCTGGTCTGTAAGGAGGGCACATATTATAACCTTGGTGTCATAACGCCCGTCTACGAGCTTGGGTAAATAGTTTTGTCCGTAATTTTAGTTTAGTCTATAAGCATTTAAATAAAGCTTTGTATCGAAGCTAAATAAACTACCCTTTTGGAATTCATTTTGGTGAGATGAACTCTGCCTTGGTATACCTTTGCCAGGGTGAAACCGTAGCTTACAAATTTCATCATTTAAGTGTTAAAGTTTTAATGTTTGCTTAAAAAATAGGGAATACCCATACTATATCATGTCTATTTTAATATATCATGTCTATAACATTTCAACCGCAGGGGTCATATAGGTAGTAAGTAAGTAATCAACTTACCAAAAGTTATCGTGGATTTAATTTTGAGAGGGACAACTTTCTGCTGCTGCTTTATTCAATATATTCATAGACTAGCTGTCCCGCGCAACTTCGTATGCGTAAATTTTCCCCGTTTTTGTAACATTTTTCATTGCTGCTCCGCTCCTATTGGTCGTAGCGTGATGTTATATAGCCTTCCTCGATAAAAGGGCTATCCCTATTCTACCGATTATAGCCTAAATGGTTTGATGGATTTTAACTTGAGTGTTTATGGCATTCATAAACAATATGCTTTTATTTTAGTTTCATTGTGGAACACTGAATTTAAATTGTCACTTAGAGATACTAGCTCTGCCGGGTCGTTACGCATGGCGTACACACCCTGTAAACGGTATTAATCGGGCAATCTACACCAGGATTTCATTTACCAGCGACCACAACAAACTACAGTCCACTGTTCGTCCCAATCAGGGAGGTATCGTTAGATTCGTCTCAGTTGTGAGACTGACACTGGATACATCAAAATTGAAAAAAATATAATATTTAAGTTATTAATTTTAAACAGTCGAGTTATTTGTTTTGTAATAAAAAATAAATATTCAAACAATGTCTGTCTCACCTGTCAGCGCGACGAGCCTGAGTCTCCGGAGGCGCTCGAGTTAACTTTTGTACAGTGAGCGGGTGTGAGCGGGACCACTTCTCTTCTGATAACACATTTTATTTGTTTTGTATTAGTGAGTAGCGAAATACCTAAATTATATTGAAATAAATATAACAAAGAATGTGTTTTGTAAAATTAAAGGATATTTTTACTTGAATGTGTGTCTGTTTGTTTAAAATTTTGGTGTAACTTTCACAATCTACTAAAATGTCTGACTAAAAATTTTGAAGATTAACTTTAAATATTAGTATTTATTTAGTTTCAACCTGAATTAAGCCGCACGTATAAATACGACTAAATATTTTTACGATAGAATTAATAGTTTTTTTTTTTGTTCATGCTAGGTAGGAGTATAAAAAAAACTATTTCGTTTTAAAAAAACATAGTAAAAAAAAGAATCGAGCAACCAACCTTCGACTACCTCATCAACATCAGAGTCATCGTCCCTCTCGACGCCCCCTCTGACCCCCACGACCCCCGGGTCCCCCGCCCCCACCAACACACCCTGTGCGCTCTCACTCACGCCTGTTCCCGACGTCGACGGCTCTATGATTGGTTCCTCTTCTATTAACACTTCTTCTGTTAAGTTAAATACAAAAAAATTCAACATTACAGCCGTAAGTGAATAAATACTTAATAAATACTTAAATACATTTACGGCCGGTCTCAGTAACATATCTAACCCTTATCACTTTTGTTAATATAGCTAACTCTAGTATTGAAACTGACATTTGTGCCGTCGATAGATTATTTTTTTTCGTATTTTCTATCTAGCTATTATAAGTTAGCTATTATAACAGTCAGTTAACCATACGGGTCAATCACCGTACAATAGGTTACACAAGTCGAATGTGTCAGCATTTCGCAATTTGCGCATCGCAGTATGACTATGGCATCGATATCACATATTAAGATTAATAATTTTATTATACGTAATACGTTCCACTTCTTACCGGCCGCGTTTGATACTCATCTCAAGCCTATAATTTGTAATTTACTCTGTACTGAAATATAGTCTATCTTTTATCTCGGTTTATCTCAATGTTACCTTTACCCCGCACACCGGCCGTTAGGAAACAACATAGAGAGTATAAGTTGTAATGCTCACGAAAAAGATTAGGTGTTACACGGATCTTCACTACATAGTATAAAACAAAGTCGCTTTCTCTGTCCCTATATCCCTATGTATGCTTAAATCTTTAAAACTACGCAACGGATCTTGATGCGGTTTTTTAATAGATAAAGTGATTGAAGAGGAAGGTTTATATGTATAATAACATCCATATATTTTATACCCGTGGGAAGCCGGAGCGGGCCGCTAGTTATAAATAAAAAACAATCGCCGTAATGTACTAAGACGTACATTAAAATGTACGCACTTCAGAACGATTGCGATAAATAGGCTGTTTCTTATATGAACCAAAAAAAACAAAACATTATTTAGTAAATAAAAAATTAAATTAAAAAAAAAAAGGTTAAATCCCGATTAAATTTTGTTTTTAAATAGGATTTCTTTTTTATCATTAATAATATCACAAAAAGAAGTGATTTGACAAGAAAAAAATAGTGACGTCATAGTCCGCATATAGCATTTGTATGTTAAAAAATGTGCGTTTTGCTATTTCATAAAGAGTTGTTGTTTTGACTAGTTGGAAACTAGCCTATTGGATAATTATTTTTGACGTGACAACGTCTTATAATTCGATAGAGTCGGCTGAACGCACGAAAAAAATGAGGCGTTACCTCGCTCTGAGGCGTTCCATTGTAAAAATAAATAAATAAAAATTGACATAATTGTATTTATGCGTACAAATAAATGTAACTTGATCAATTAAAATGTGATTTCCATTTACCTCCTTCTCTATATCCATACAAAATATCTATCAAACAAACAAAATTAAAATTTTATTTTGAAAAATGAAACCATTCCATCAGTATTTTCTTATGACGTTGTCACGTTCAACCAAATCGTCAGTAAACCGACTTTACAGACAACCGGTTTTTTTTATATGTTTGTTACCTGATTACTCGAAGACGGCTAGACCGATTTGAATAATTCTTTTTTGTTGTGTTTGTTATTGTCTGGTTAAGGTTTGTGTCATTTTTTTTAACCTTACGGTTTATATTATACCCCGTGCGAATCGGGCCGAGCAGCTACGTAGTATATAATATTTTACGTCACAGTAACATTTTTATTTAGGTCAGTAAAATAATTAGGTTCTACTTGAGTTCCATAGACTCTTCGTTATTTACACCTTAAAATAGTGGTTGTGTCTTAATGTTACGTGATTCAAATAATGCTGCTTTCCCACCAAAGGCACCTCATTGTTTTGTATTGTAATGTAGGTTTTGTTGATATTGATGGACAAACGTTTATAACGGTTACCGTCCGATATACGGTTCAAGAGGCAGTTATTGAATCTAAAAAGAATGATGGCTTATTTTAATTGTCTTCAGCTAACTAACAACAAAACTAAGCGTAAATAATATAATATCATACCAGTTTGTTGACAAGAGGTAGGCAGCAACAGAGCCACAAGCACTAACACCGCTACAATGAAGATGACAGCAACTGTCACTAACGCGCCCACCACGTACTCTTTGTATGATATAGTTGGGACCACTCTGAACCTAACATCAACAAAGATTTTATGATAAAAAAGACAATTAACATACAACTCACGGAGACAAAGTAAACACAGACTGGATCAAACAAAGTGGTGTCCCGTGTGGTAATCGAACCCACGACCTCTGGCACAGCAGTCAAAGTTTTGCTACACCGACCGCCTTTTTTACCATTTGACCGCGAAAGGCCAGCATATAGAGTTAATGCTACTGTGTTCTGCTAAATCCAGTCCAGGGGGCTAATTCAACTATTAAAAATAGTTTAGTTGCAGTTCCATTGTAATTGAATTCTCGTAACTTTGTGATTGATTTTAATAGTCATTCGCTCGCGTGACACGCACATGACTCGACCGTGTTTGGGTTCGACGAGACAGTTAATTAGCCCCATAAATATTAATTTACGTAGACCAGGGAGACCTGTGAGATGACTTAGCCCAGCCTAGCGGAGTGACTTGGCCCAGCCCAGATAGGTGACATGAGCTAGCCCAGTGGGGGACTTGACCCCTCTCACTATATGTTTAACTTCCGAGGCAGGGAAACTTTTCCAACGGTTTGTGGGATGCTCACAGTGTATGAATGTATGGCAAAGGCTTAACCAGAAAGAATCAACTTTTGTGGAATGGGTGGATTTGACGTCTAATTAAGAATCACACAACAAGGAATTGTAATCAACATCCAATTTTAGGTAAGTGTAAAGTGGGGAGAGGGGAGGAGGGGAGGAGGGGGAGGATGATTGACTTAACATCGGTCAAATATTTACTACTAGCTGAACTCGGCTCTTATTTTAAAGCCAGAAACACTTACCGGTTTTCCCAGAACATTCTGCTAAAGTTTCATCACAATCTGATCAATGGTTTTGGAACACATGGAGGACATACTGACAAACATTGATTTTTATATATATAGATAGACTTGCTGTCCCGCGCAACTTCGTCTGCGTGAATTGTCCTCGTTTTTGTAACATTTCTCATTGCTGCTCCGCTCCTGTTGGTCGTAGCATGATGTTATATAGCCTTTAGCTTTCTTCGATAAATGGGCTATCCAACAGTGAAAGAATTTTATCAATTCGGATCAGTAGTTCCTGAGATTACCGCGTTCAAACAAACAAACAAACTCTTCAGCTTCATAATATTAGCATAGATAAATTTTATACAAATTTAAATGTATGGTGGAAAATATCGTCTCAGGCCGCCTGAGACGAATTATTGACGTCACGGTTGCCATAAAATCGTATCATATAGAGGTTAAATTCCACTTCGGCGCACATGTCTCGGTGCCGGAGTTGGTAACGACTTAGGGCCGACCCGTAAGGTCGCCGTTTCAAGTCCCTCCTGAGAAGATTTTTTCTTCTGTACATTAAATCTATACTAATATAATCTCAAGAACTACTGGTTCGAATTGATAAAATATTTTAGTGTTGTATAGCTATTAGTATAGTATAGCATTTATAGAGGAAGGCTATAGGCGATACAACATCATGCTATGACCAATAGGAGCGGAGCACCAATGGAAAAAGTTGCAAAAACAGAGGAAATTGAAGCAGACGAAGTTGCGCGTGTCAGCTAGTATTAAATATAGACGTATTAGCCCATCAGGTCATTCAGGATGACCGTCACGTATGTTCAACTTACTTGAAATTCTTATGTCTGATTGTATTGTTAGGTCTGCTTATATTAGCATTGAAGGCTATCTCCACATTGCCGGTGCATTCGTCATCATTCTCGTTAACTATGAACACTATGTAGAAGCCGCTGGGGAACATTGATTGCTGAAACACACGTTTTAGATAAATATAGATAATTCATTAAATATCTTGGGACAAGTTGCACACGGCCACCTGATCCCAAACTAGACATAACCGGTACTAATCCACTGATAAACTTATACATGTATTTCTAAATCTATACATATAATAAAACTGTAAATTTCACGTGTCTGTACATGGCCGAACTTAGTGAAAAAAAATATTAGGAAATGTTCGAAAAGAGTATTCAAACACTTTGCTGCATTTTTAGAAATGTCTGTCTGTCTGTCTCACTGTGTCTGTCTGTCTGTCTGTTTGTTTGAACACGCATCACGCAAAAACTACCGTACAGATTCGGTTGAAATTTTGCACATGCAATCTAATAGATGCAGATTAACATTTAGGCTATAAATTATCACGCTTTTTCCCATAGGAGCTAAGCAGTAAGGGATAATGTCTGTAGCTATTTTTCGTTATAAAACAGTAACTACTAGACAGATCTTTATGAAAATTTGCAGTTTTATAGTAAATACTATAGGACATTATTTACACTATGAATCATTACGCTAACGTCTATGGGGAACGAGTAGCAACGTATTTTTTGTCGCACCATAATGGTTTATCACAAAATTTTCCACAATTAGACATTATCTATAATTGTAACCCATGGAATACATAACTTCACGCTAAAACTAAAAGGAGCTAAACACAACATTGTTAAGTTTCATAAGAACAATTATTTTGACGTGGCAAGTAGCGAACAGTATAGCCTCGAAGCTATGCTAGCGGACTTTGACGACGAAGTCCCGGGCTCGAATCCGATGTCTGATTATGTTCTTTTTGTATTTTTTTAAATTGTCTTGTATCCTTTTTTAATATTTTTCTCAATGTTTTAGTTATTTTTTCGACCGTAAGTAACTTATTTACTTTGGTTATTATTTTTTTAATATTAAAAATCAAGTAAATTATGCACGTAGGTAAGTTAATTATAAGTATTGCATGCACTGCTGAGAGTAATTAATTAATCGTAGTAGAAATGAAAAACAATATTACATTATAATTAAATGTATTCGACATTTTCCAGAAATGATGTGTTCGTCAAAAAAAAGACATTACACACGTAAAATAAAAACATGTACAGGTAAATTAGCTTGAAGAAATTTTTGCGTTTGTAGTAGTGTATGGTCAGCAAATAAAAAAAACAACATTTTATTTTTAGTTTTTATTGTTTTAAAGGTAATATACGTTTGTGGCTGGAGCACACCAAATGCGTGCACGTCTACGCATACGCACTACGTACTAATACGGTCGTGAAAATGTGTATCCACCTCATTGTAATCTATGGAACTGTATGAGGCAGACAAGCCAGTTCCAAACATTACAAGCATTGAATGCCGGTTTTCACTTCAGTGAAGACGTGTATGAATTAGGTGTTCTCCGGCCATAAATGTTTTATTCTAATAATTCATCAACCCCAGGCATATCACAATCATCCCCATCCTCGCTTTCATCAGATGAATTATTTAAATTAATTATGATTCGTTCTGATATTGTGTCTAAAGCTGCGTCTCTACCCTGATATTTGCTTTCCTCCTCAATAGCATGCAAACAAACTTTTCTCCATTCCTCTACAGTTATGGCGTTCATTTTTTCTTCAGCTAATGACATTATAACCTTCATATTCATTGCGACATTCTTTTTTGCGACATATGTTTTCACTATCCCCCATATATTTTCTATAGGATTAAACTCCGGATGGTATGGTGGTAAACGCAGCACAGTATGACCGTGCTGTCGTAATATTTCGTCTATCTTGTACTCTATAAATCTCGCCTTGTTTTGCAGAATCAGTTCATATAATTGAGGCTTAAGCAACGTGGATGAATGCTCAATGTTTCGAAATGTCAGCCAGTCTATCATTTGCTGTTTTCTAGAATTACTATTCGGTGCAGGATTTTGTATTGAGTTATGATATGGTGCGTTGTCAACAACAACAACACTATTTGGTTGTAAGTTGGGTATTAATTGAGTTTGAATCCACCTTGAATAGTTGTCATAGTTCATATTGTTGTGGTAATCTCCACTTTTTTGGTCGGCTTTAAACATAAGCAATGCATTTGGTATAAAGCCATCGATACCACCGGCATGAACAATGATTAAGCGGTTGCCTTTCGATATATGTTGCTTCAAACCTGAAGTGCTTCCATCTGACCAAGATTTCGAGAGGGTATGTGATGTATGTATATATGTTTCGTCGGTGTAAACAATTGGTCGGCGTTGTTCACGATATTCAGCAATTTTCATCAAATAATTAATTCGCAAGTATCTAATTTCGTGTTTTTCCATAAGAAGTTTCCGGTTATCTTCTGTTTGCTTCCAATTAAAACCTAATGACATGACGTGTTTTCGTAACGTGCTGACACAACCTTTATAATCGATATCTTCTTTCAATTTTGAGTGCAAAGTTTTTAAAGTGGGAACTTCTTTATTTGTGATGTGGAAGTCATGAATTGTTCTTCTGATAACTTGCTGATCAAAGTTATCGATTACTATTGTAGGTTTACGATTCGGTTTCTTTTTAGGAGATTTAAATGTTACTTCCTGATCTGAAGGACGACATTTGCTTTCTGATACTACCTTTCTGACGGATGCTATTGAAATTCCTGTTGATTTAGCAACTAATTGAGTGGGGGTCATAATACTGCTCGGGTTGTTATTACACTCATTTTCGAAATATTTGTACAAACAGTACAAAACTTCCTTAGTTTGAGAAGTCAAAGGCTTGCCTCGACCATGTTTTAACACTGGAGCCATTTTGAATTATCAATATAAAGTTACAACACTTACACACTTGAAATTAAACACTTCAACAAATATTTTAACAATAATAACAAACAATAACAACAATCAACAAATACAAAATTTCACAATGAAACTACTACGTATCTAATAATTATAATTTTTTAATGAAATGCGTGCTTTATGTTCTAACGGTATCAAGCGACTGACGTCAGACTGCACGTGGCACCTGCGGACAGAGTAAACTGGTTTATTCTGGTTTTGTGCGTGTTTCCACTTTCCACTATCAAGTGACGATTTATTTATTTGTTTTGTTTCGTAATTATTATGGTCAAAACTTTTTACCTATAGCTAAACTACTATCATCTAAAGAACGACACGATATTTTATTGTTTCACGGTAGTCGCCTTGTCGTTTGCTCAAGGACGTGAAATTGAATGACATATTTTTTTTAATAAAGTCAAAACCTTTTTCTTTAAAATAAAAACTTGTTTTTATTGAAAACAAAAATCAGAGTGTTGCTAGGGATAAGTATTAAATTAAATAGTAATGTTAGGATATTGAAACATTTTTGTAAGGGCCAGAACGATATAGTGGAAACGCGCTCTAATATCTAAGTAACATACACACCACTACATATGCAAAAATTTCTCGAGACTAATTTCACTGTAGCGCCATCTATGAAATCAAATTGTTCACCGTGATCAAATACACACATCAAAAGTGTCTAGGGATCAACATATATTTTTGCAATAACTTTTCTCCTGATTGATTTTTTTTTTTTTATTTCTTTAAGGATTCATCAAATAAAGTGTTTTCGTTTGTCACAGTAACGATAAACCAAGTCACCTTTGCATTAATAAAGAAATTTGCCATTTTCCTAATAAAGGGATTTTTGACATTTGAACCACTAACATTAAAGTTCGAAAAAAAGACTGAAATAACAGTTTTCTTTAAAATTTTATTGGGTAACTTAAACAATTAATAATCCGTGTTTCTACCGCGAACACTAACAACACAAGAACATCGGTTTGGCATACTCAAAATGAGTTCATCCAAATCACGCTGTGGAATGGCCGCCCATGTTCGTTGCAACAACAAAAAAAGGTCTTCTTGCGACTGGATACCCTCCATATTCGGCAGAGCTCTTCTCTGTAGCATATCCCATGCATGCTCAATCGGGTTCAAGTCTGGCGACTGAGCAGGCCAGGGCAGGACATTGATGTTAGCTGCGGCGAGAGTCTGTCTTACAACTCTTGCGGTGTGCGGTCGTGCATTATCATGCATTAACTGAAATAAGGGACCGATTTGCACTTGTAGAGGAACGATGACGTCTGATACAATCGTCTCAGCATAAATTTGAGCGTTGAGGTTGCCTTTGATCCAAATCAACTCAGTTCTTCCGCCGATCCAAATACCCGCCCATACCATGATGGTTCCACCACTATAAGGATGGACTTCCTGGCAGGATTTTAATCGCTGTTGGCGTCCAGGGGTTCTCCAGTGTCGTATACGTCTTGTATCCGGTCTCATACCAAAACGAGACTCATCAGAAAAGCACACGAAACGCCATTGTTCTTCTGCCCAATTTCTGTGTTCAAGAGCCCATTGATATCGAATCCTACGATTGTGCATTGCTATAGGTGGTACCCGTAGCGGTCTTCGGGAATGAAGGTTCACTTCATGCAAGCGGTTTCTGACTGTTTGGTCGCTAATTAAGTTCCCTGAAGAGTGATGAAGTGACGACTAACATCATGGCGGTTATTGTTGGACCTCTTCGAGTTAAGATTTGAATGTATCGGTCTTGTCTCCGTGTGGTGCAGCGATACCGTCCTCCATGGCGCTCAGCCACGGTACCAGTGCTTCGGTAACGTGTCCAAAGTCGACTGATAACACTCTGACTTGTATTCAGAGCTAAAGCCACAGTACGTTGCCGGGAACCAGCTTCTATCATTCCCACGGCTCTGAGCATTTCTTCCCTGCTTAAATGACGTCGCCGCTCCATAATAACGTTGGTTTTAATCAGTAGTAGGGAAACAGTAGCACTAATAATGTCTTCAATGCGTTGTATGTTTTTATAGGGAAAATATTGACAGCTGATTTTCATCTTTTACTCGAATTTGATTCACAGTTCCTGATTCAAATTATGAAATGCACCAAAAAGGATCCATATAAATTTATAAAATCATAAATTTATTACAAAGCCACATCTCAATCTCAAGAAATCCGCATAAAAATGCTTGATCCCTAGACACTTTTGATGTGTGTAATTCCTTAATTGTGAAAACATTTATTAGGGTATAGGTGCTTGAGATGCTGAGTGGCAACATTCTTGAAAGTAGATGGCGTTGTATTCAATAACGTTCTATACTTAGTAAAAGAAGTTTTAAAAGAAACACATTGCTATGATTTTTAGAAATGTTTGTCTGTCTGTCCGTTTGTTTGACCACGCATCACACAGGTGCATCGAGGATCATGTTTTGGGGTTATGGTTGGAGATTACGTGTTCATCAATTCAACGATAATGAATGGCTCAACATCGGTCAAGTGTGAGTAGTTCGGGTAACGGGAGGAGGGGGGTCGTTGTTTGTCAACCGTACCTTTAGGGATATCTGACATTTTCGCGGGCATGACACACATGACACGCTCTGTGTTTGCTTATTAAAGTGTTACAGCAGTTTTATTATTAGTATTGCGTTGTAACACTATATGAAATACACCCCATTTTTAGCCAAAATGGCAAAACAGAACCCTTATAGTTCCTTTATGTCCGTCCGTCCGCAGCTTAGCTCAGTGACTGTTAGTGCTAGAATTTACGATTTAGAACTTTTGCATGAATAAATTACTAACGCCGATAAAGTGAAAGAACAAAATCTTGAAAATCATTATTTTTTTAAGGATACCTCTCTTATATGTAAAGTGGGGATGTGATTTTTTTCTCACGTACCTACCCCATCGTGTGTGCTATCATTAGATAGGTCTTTTAAAAAGCGTTTAGGGTTTGTGAAGACTATTTTTAGATTTAAGGATTCCTTTGTGTATAATGTACTATACACTATAAAGCCTAAGCTTTATAGTGAACATTTTTGTTAGAGTCAAGTGTCCCCCTGCCAGCTAAATGGTTGATGTTGGGTATGTGAAAAAATTCAGGGTAGTAGTATAAACACTAAAATTATAAGGAAAACTATCACAGTTAAGTACTTAGGCTTTACAAGTTTACGATCACATGAGAAGTAACAACATTTTCGTACAAATTCTATTAAAAATTATTAGGTAATAAGTAGGTATAACGTTGAAAGAATGAAACAAAAACAACAGAAAACCCACTTCTTAAGCCGCACACCAAACTAACTATCTAAAAGAATAGAACAGATCGATTTTTATTTAGTAAGTATTTAGTCAACAGGACTGTTTCCAACATATTTACACAGAAGTTATTTCGTTACCTAAACTACCTTAATTTAAACCCGACTTTCACGCGAACGAAGTCGCGGGCACAGCTATTATGAATATATATATATATATATTACGGGTCTTAATCGCGTGAATAATTTTAGGTTTAATACCTTGCTTACCTACGTTTAATATGCATGATAGTTTAAGTATAATTTAATTTAAAGTCATCAAGTATTAAAATAAACTTATCCAGTTTTGAAAATAGATGGCGTTTAAATACAAATGAAACAGAATCAGGTAAATAGATTAAAAAAATAAATCTGAAATTATTACGTAGAGAGATATGAATTTATGATGATCTTAATTAACGACAGGTTCATCATCATCATCATCAGCCTATCGCAGTCCACTGCTGGACATAGGCCTCTCTAATTGCACGCCACTTTGTTCTATCCTCGGCTACGACAGGTTGACACACCTATTTTTTAATTCACCAATGTAGACATTATAAAGAAATAAGTTTAGTATTTAAACTAAACGTTTCTAAAAGATATACTAATTCAGTACATCTTTTAGAAACGTTTGAATGTTGTCTGTTTGTTTGAACACGCATCACAGTACCGCGGGAATGCAATGTTTTAAAAACAGGATATTTTTTTAAAAACTTATCTCACACTAGCCCTATTTCGAACGAGTACTTGGGCGGTATCGGGCTTCATTTAACCCGAAACCGATAATAGTAATATTTGATGTGATGCAAATCATTTTGGTAAAATACTATTATAATTTGTCTTCTAACCGTCTGGCGCCATAAACTTTGTCGCCCTTCATTTTGCTGCACTGGGCATTTGCTTGGCTTGCCTTGCCATAGGTCGGGCCCTGATTAGAGCTAGGCCCTAATATCCATAGATGCCACAGAGCATTGTGGAGCATGTTTCCAATATTGTTTTTAAACTTTCGCGATTTTTATACATATTAGTTATATTTCGGGACTTAATCGCGTGAATTATTTAAAGGTACGAACCTTTTATTTACCCGACGTTTCGATCGAATTGCACCGATCGTGGTCACGGGTCGACTGTCGACCCGTGACTACGATCGGTATGTTTCCAATATGTTTTACACAGAAGTTAAATTGTAACATAAACTACCTTAATATAAACCCAACTTCCACGCGAACGAAGTCGCGGGCACAGCTAGTACATACATATTATTTAAAAATAACAAATTGTACAAACAATCAACAAATGTTTATACTGGGTGGGGATCGAACCCACGACCTCTGGCTTAGCAGTCAGGGTCATCAATTACTATAATAAAGCCAAAATGGATATGAAATGTTTAATAACAAAGTTGCTTAGCAACCATTGACAAAAGTATAAAAGATTGAACAGTTGCAAAGCTGCAGGCTTTAGTATAGATTTCCTACCCGTGGATATTGCAATTCACCTTTATACCCAGTCGGGCCATAAGATCTGTTACAAATGAAAATGCATTTTTTTTAATGAAGTAATGTAATATTACTAAAACTTATATGTACATATTTATTAAAGTCTCAGCAAAAAATAAAAACAATATTCTATTCAAAATGGCCATCTTTGGCAGGCCTTTAATCTTTCTGGCCACGAATCTATGGATTGGATTTACGCACTGTTTCCATGGGAAATTTCATGGGTACCAACAAAACCCCCTCCTCCGAAATTACCCCCCCCCCTCCCCATGTATCTCTATATGTAGTATCCTAGGTACACATGATGTCATTTATACAACGTTTCCATGTGATTGTAAAATTAGAAAGTGCAAGTAACCTTTGTTGTGTTTCACGCTTCACCCGCCGATTCGATTTAGATGAAATTTAGTATGGAGTTAGTTTGAGTCCCGGGAAAGGACATGGGATACGCGGACGGAGCCGCGGGGACAGCTGGTATATAATAACTTACAGTAAGCGTGATCCCTCCCTTAGTAGTCATAGTGAGGTGATGTCCTTTGTACATTGCTTCCTTTTCATTGTCAAATACTGGACACTGGAATATACAGTTTAAACATTGACATACAAAGTTTATTTATGGAAAAGGACCAAAAACCGGGTCCCACTAGTGCATGGTAGGACAACTGGCACCATTTTTAATTGTGTCTTAGCGCTCTCATGGAACAAGTGACACCAATATTTTGGTTCTAGAAGTCCCGTTGCAGTCATGTGACTAGTACAAGAATATCGAACACATTTAACAAAAGTAAACCTAAAATATCAACTAAATAATGATTTTTGAATCTGAAACTATAATTATTTTACGGAAAACTCCGTGAGTAAATTTTGATTACTTTATTGTAATTTTAAAGGTAAAATTCTAAATTAAATAATTGTTAAAGTTTCTATATCCCGTACATACAGGATAACTTTGAAATCAGTCGACAAATTGATAGGGGAGATACACTACCTGTACTATATTCGTTTTATTTTGGAATATTGCCAATTAAAATTGCTAGAAAAATTAAACTGATTTCTATTTAAGAAACTAAAATATCAACGTGTTCTTATTTTCGTCAAGTGTTTAATAAACAAATGAATTATAATCAAATTAATAAATTTAGTCCGGCGAACATGTGATATAAAAATGAAAATTATGCTTTTAAATACCTAGGTATTTTTTTTTTAAATTATCACACGCGATTTTATCCCTTGAAATTTGTCGACTGAATCAAGAGTCATCCAGCTTGATTTTCATATTGTAAGCCGCGCTACACATTAGACAGCTCTACTAAAAAAGTCGCAATAATCGACACAACCTAGCGACATTTATATTGATTATACTTACGGAATTATTCTGAATGGAGACAGTAGCACAAATGTTGTCGTCAGAATCTATCATTAAAATGATGCTCTTTGGTATTGTATAGTTCAGTCTGCAGAGAAAAGGGAAATCATGATTTAGTGTTCGGGAGGGGGGGGGGGGTAGCAGCCTGGGGCGCTCACGCGACAAGGGGAGCTTATTCCTACTTTGCCAATAAATGTCTGTGCTCACTGTAATGTAAAAGTCTAATAATGGACAACTCACACAACGCCATCTGATCCCAAACTAAGCGTAGATACTATAGAACCCGGACAACTCATAAACATACCTATATATTTTTAAATACATATATATTATAAACAAATAACACCCAGACACAGAATAAACCATCGTGCTCATCATCACACAAAGTTTTATCCCTGGTGGGGATCGAACCCACGACCTCTTGCGTTGCAGTCGGACACACTCCCACCGCGCCACAGAGGTATAATTCTACTGTGCGTCTGTCACTGAACTCCTCCTAAACGGCTGGACCGATTTTGATGTTTTTTGTGTGTGTTCCAGTGGAGAAGTCGAGAATGGTTAAGATTCACAATTGCAATCGATTCACAAAAAAATAGGCGGTAGGAAGTTCGCCGGGACAGCTGGTATACTATAAAGAAGAAGTGCTAACCTGGTGAGTTGCCGGTCCCCATTGGTAACGTTCCAAGGGTCCTGGTCGAAGGAGAAGTAGTAGTATTTGGGAGAACTCGGCGTCACGTGGAGGGGGATTTCCTGTAAATATATTATACATATGACAATGGGCGCACAACGGGGGAGATTTATTTGTTGAAAAATATCGTACAGATCGATCATGTATCGAATACTGATTACCCCATTTCATTTTGTGGTGATTAAAAAATATTCGTGAATAATACGAGTATGTCAGAATTTATAAAATAATATCCAAATTGATTCAGACTCCCCTCCAACTGTAGTATAAAAGCAAATGTTGTACGAGCTACACCCGCTACCGCCGCCAACGTTCGGGCGATCTTTTAATCTCAGTTTTTAAAATAGTTATTAATAAATCATAATTTATATTAAACGCGCCGGTCTCGGGTAAAACCGACACCGCGCGGGGAGCGCCACACAACAACAGAAGGCCGGCGCGGTGGTGCCCTCGCCGTGTGGAAGGCGTCGGTCTGGCACCAGCGCCAACCCCCGGCCTGCACGGTGACTGGTATCCAGCCACCGCGCTTCGTTGCCGCGTTATTAACAACTCAAAATGAGCGAGCAGAAGACTGAACAAGAGGAAGTGGGATCCCGACGCTGCAGCACCAGCGTTTAAAACGCGATCGGGATAACGACCACGATTTCGACTCCCTTTGTGAAAAGGGAGGCGTGACTGGGCTTGTGTCTTACTTCCATGTTATGGAATGGCACCTCGGAGAAAAGGAGAAAGGTGACCAAACTAAACAGGATGCTGATAGACTGCATTTGGTCCAAACGGTCCTACTCGACCTTCTGGAGAGCAAGTCTGCCCCGCTCCAAGCCACCACCACTACCGTCGGCTCAAAAAGGCGGATCGCGAGGCGACCCGGCCCTTTAAACTAGCCACGCCCACCAACGAGGAAGAACAACCCACTGACGCGCACGCCCCGCTGTGTACATCCACACTGCGTTACTCGGACGTTTTATAAATTAATAATTGTTAATGAAGAACACAAAATTTATTTTCAATCACCTTTTTTTAAGCATAGCAATAAGAGTAAATTAACCAGCCGACAAGTCGGCGCATTGTGCTGATTAATCGGCTACAAATTGCCGACAACTCACCTCGTTAACCTTAACCCTGAAGTCAGTGACTCTCTTGAGCGTGATATCGACCGACACGTTCTGAGGGCTGGACGTTGTCACGTGTAACATTGGGGGATGTTCCTTGTTCACGTCTGAAATGTTAAGTTACAGTGAGTTACTCACCCTGGAGAAGACCAAGAAGTGGCGACTGTTTTCATTTAATTTATTCATAATACAATTACAAAAACGTTACAATTCACTGTACATTACCTTTATTAATACAATATCAATTATTTCATTAAGTAGAAATTTTTTGGTTTAATAATTTTATTCTTAAAAAAGACATAAATGCCACTTACATAAGAATATAAGATAAAATATTACATTACAAATAGAGCAAAAAAAAACAATCACCGAATTACATTCCAATTGATTTATGTGATTACGACACGTCCAGCGGTTTCATCTCCATTACTGTTCCTTTTCCGTATGATATTTAAATATTTATACTGTTTACTCATTGTTTTTATTATTCATAGTTTTCAATTATACAGGGTGGGCCAGAGTAAAATTCACTTTTGAAACCTTAATAAAAATAGACCGATAGTACTTAAAGATTTTATTTCAAATGTAACATAAAGAAAAACTATTATAATTTATTTTTTGAAAATGACATCATCGAGATGTTCTCCTTCTCGCCGCAAGCATTCTTCTAAGCGATGTTTAAAATTTTCGAAAACGCGCCGGCACGTCGCTGTCGAAATAGCCGCCATTTCTGATTGAATATTTTCTTTTAAGGCAGTAATTGTTTGCGGTTTATTTGAATAAACCTTATTTTTGAGGTATCCCCACAAAAAGAAATCCGGTGGAGACAAATCTGGGCTTCCTGGTGGCCACTCAATGTCACCTCTCTTAGAGATGACTTTACCGGGGAACATCTCTTTTATGACCCCCATGCTGGCATTAGACGTGTGGCAAGTGGCACCATCCTGCTGAAACCAAGTCAGAGAGTTATACTCTTGCAGCCCAGCAAGAGTTGGTCTTAAAAACTCTTCAAGCATTTTTACATATCTCTCCGTATTTACAGTTACGGCTTGGCCTCTAGAACTTTCAAAGAAATAAGGCCCAATGAGCCCTTTGGCTGAAATGGCTGCCCAAACTGTCACTTTCTGGCAGTGAAGAGGCTTTTGATGCTTGAGCGAAGGCTGTTTAGCGCTCCAATATCGAAAATTTTGTTTGTTGACGAATCCGCTTAAATGAAAATGGGCTTCGTCCGAGAAAAGGATGTTCCCGAAGTTAGAAAATCGCTCTAACATCGTGGAGGAAAATGACGCTCTTTTTATATAGTCATCGTGTGAAAGAGTCTGCACCAGCTGGATTTTGTATGGATGAAGCTTTAAATCACGTAAAATACGCCTTAAACTGCTTCTCGAAATCCCCAAAGCTGCCGAACGTCGCCGCGTAGAGAGTTCCGCATTTTGTTCAACAGATTGATTAACTTCCTGAATCGTTTGCTCTGTGCGTATAGTGCGGGCACGACCTTGACGTCTCATTGGAAGCGTCGAACCAGTTTCTTGGAACCTCTTCAGCCATTGTTTAAGTAATTGTGTACTAGGACACTGACGGATACTCGGTAAATTAAATTTAACCCTAAACATACGTTGCGCAACAATGTAGGAACGACCATTTTCGTAAAATGCTTGAACAGCGAACGCGCGGTGCTCTCCCGTGAACGGACTCATGGCGACTAAAAATGCAAGCGACGCGTGACCCGCTCACACCCCGCGCACCCCGCTTCCTGCCACGAGTAACAATCTATTTGACAAGCAAAAGTGAACTTTATTCTGGCCCACCCTGTATATGCCGAGAGCTGAGATTTAAAACCGCTAAACGAGCTTACATTTTTAATATCAGATGGTAAAGTATTATATAGTTGTGCTCCTTCATATGTAATACTTCTTTTTGCATAGTTGGTACGTGTCTTAGGTAGAACAAGTAAACTAGGCCGTCGAAGACTGCGTTTGCTTATTTGAGACTTTTTGGTAAATATTAAATCTGTGTCAATTGTTTTGTCCAAAATTTTCCTGATTAAAATGCAAGTATTATGAGCATAAAGTTGTCTAATATTCATTAATTTTGTTTCCTCAAAAATTTTGTCTGTTGGTGTCAAATAGGGGTATCGAAATAATATCTTAATAATTCTGTTCTGCATTCTTTGTAGTTCCTGTATCTTTGTCTTACCGGCATTACCCCAGATTTCTATAAAATAAAGTAGATGTGATTTGACGAGTGAATTATAGACTGTGAAACGAAGTTTTTTAGGTATGCAATGACTGATATTATGGAGTGATCCAGTAAGTGAAGAGATTTTATTTTTGATATAATCGATTTGTACATTCCAATTCAAACGACTATCCAACCTTAAGCCAAGGTATTTTTCGCAGTTTTTTTCTACTAGTGGGATGTTATCTATAGTTAACGGGTTATGTGATGAAATTATTTTATTTTTAGCTTTAAAAATAATATAGCATGTCTTGGAAATGTTTACGGTTAGTAAGTTATATTTGAACCATTCTGACATGGTATTTAGATCTTCTTGAGCTTGAGAAACAATGATATTTATATTAGTGCCGAAATAGAACAAGCAGGTGTCATCTGCGTATAGCGTTAGGTGGCCATGCAGTTTTAGATTTGTGATGTTATTAATATATACTAAAAATAATAATGGCCCTAAAATTGAACCTTGTGGCACGCCGCATGTGACAGCCATGGGACTACTTTCTACGTTATCTATTTTGACTACCTGGAATCTATTCGTTAAGTACGATTTTAACATGTTTAATGCATTACCTTTAACACCAGCGTATTCTAATTTTTCTAATAGCAGTTTATGACTCACAGTATCGAACGCTTTTTTCAAGTCTATAAACACTCCCAAGGCTATGTTTTTCTTATCAATGTTATCCCTGATTTTGGTTATCAAATCAATTGTTGCCGCCGTGGTATTATTTTTAGCCCTAAATCCGATATAAAACTAAGAGAGTCTAAGTAGTTTAATAAACGTTTGTGTATAATTTTTCCTAAAACCTTTGATAAAATTGGTAGAACAGAAATAGGACGGTAGTTGCCGGGATCAGTTTTAAGTCCCGACTTGTAAATCGGTGTCACCTTTGCAATCTTCAATGTATCTGGGAATTCTCCATCTTTTAAAATAGTATTAAAACAGTTAGCCAGGTTATTTGACATTAACTTTTTTATACATATAATCACTTTAGTACTAATTTTATCAGTGCCACTACTTGAATTTGGGTCAAGGTCATCAATAATTTTGGTAACTTCATTAGCGCTACATGGCTCTAACGTCAAAAGCTTATAATTATTATTGTCCAGCGACTGAAGAGCACATTGAGTAGACGTGTCATGATATTTTTTGGGAATATTCTTTGCAAGTATAGACCCAATAGTAGAGAAGTATTTGTTAAACACGTCAGTGATTTCGTTAGTTTTAGTGATTACTTTGGAATCAACTATAAGTTTTGAAGGAGCACAACTTTGTCTTATTTTATTATTCGCCAAATTATTTATGACTGCCCATGTTTTTTCAGGGCTTTTAACGCTATTTGTAAATAGTTTATGGTAGTAGGATTTTTTTGTAATTTGAATAAGTTTAGCTATTTTTTGTTTCATCTCTTTGTAGTCTCTTTCTAAATTTATATTTTCTTGATCATTCTTATATTGCAACCATAGTTGATTTCTTTGGCTAATTCCAGAAATTACGTCGTTGTTAATCCAGTCGTCGCGGGGTGGGTTCAAAATTTTTGTACTCTGTGTTTTGCTTTCTTCTACGTACTGCTTGATTTTTGATTCTAGTTTACTGTAGCAGTTTGATACATCTTCTAATCCGTGCGATTCCATTATTGTATATAGTTTCTTGTAATCTACTATTTCATATTTTAAACGTATTTTGGGAGAGGGTTTTAGCTTATTGATTTGTAAATACAATTGCTTATGATCTGACATTGGCGAATCAATTAAAGTCATATTGTACTGCTCATTTTTTAAATTTGTGCTGACATGATCCAATATAGACTTTTTTGTATTAGAATCTCTTGTGCTATAAGCTTCACTGATTTTATTTAAAAAAATATGTCCTGATTGCACTATGGTTTGTTTGTATTTTCTTACAGTTTCATTTTTTGTCAGGAGATCAATATTAAAGTCGCCGAAAACTATTGCTCGTTTGCGTTGTCGTAATTGTTTGTCGTAAGCATCAAGAAACTTTTCAAGATTAGTATGGCCTGGGTTATAAACAATGCCAACGTCTAATGCAAATTTATCTATGTGTATCCAAAGGTAGTTATTTCCGTCTAGGTATGTTGATTCTATAAGATTATGTTTGAAGTCGTTATGTATGTATGCTGATACTCCTCCTCCCCTAATGTCTGTTCTATAGTTGTAATGATGTGTATAATTTTCTATTTGCAGTTGTGAGATCTGGTTTTCATTTTGAATCCAGGTTTCTGTTATCAAAATTATGTGAACAGTTGTAGATATTGATTTAATAATACATTTAAGTTCATCTAGTTTTCCTTTTTTTAATATGCTTCGTGCGTTTAGATATAGAAATGAAAGGCGTGATTTTTCTGTATTTATTTTTCTGTAATCGCTTATTAGTTGATAATTTATTGTATCTGCCTTAGTATTATTTATTATTGGTTGTTGGAGTTTTTTGATGCCTTTTTTGTAACACTCGGTACTCCGTTGATGAATTTGATTGTTAGATCTGTTTCTCCAGCGTTAGTCCGTTGTGTTAGTTCTTCTTTTATGGCCTGGAAATATTTTTGCTGGGCAGGAGTTTGGTCGGAATAAATTTTAATATTATCAGGTATTTTTTCTCTATTGCGTAGTATTAGCAAAGCTGACTCTGGATTATCAAAGCAGACTTTGATTCTACGAGTTTTACCAGCATTGTACTTCCCAATTCTATAGATTTTATTTGATTTTTTATCACTTATTTTGGAGATAATATTTGCAACGTCAGATTCATCTTTAAGAAATCTCTGCTGGGCACTGCCGGCACTCTGTTCTGCTATACCAGTTATAAAAATATTGTTTTCCCTCTTTTTGCGGTCTTGAATTTCATGTATTATTTGCTCATTTGTATATACTTGGCTTGTTTGAGTAGGTAGCAGGCTTGATTTTAATGCATTATAATCAGCTTCAAGTAATTTTATTCTATCTTCACTGTTTAATATTTTTAATTCATCTTGAGTTAATTGATTTTTTAAATCACTGAGATCTACGGTTATTTTTGTGGTCGCGG
This sequence comes from Herminia tarsipennalis, assembly GCA_945859575.2. NCBI lineage: Eukaryota > Metazoa > Arthropoda > Insecta > Lepidoptera > Erebidae > Herminia > Herminia tarsipennalis. The sequence continues at coordinate 600,541 of OX243830.2, forward strand.
ATTTAATATCCTTAAATCAGCCATCTCGCTTTTAACCGCGACGATACTCTCGTTCATTGTACCCATCATCAGTGTATTTTGACCAATATAATTTTCCAATAATGAGGTAATTCGCGATAAATCATTTCTCATAAGTTTCAACTCATCCGAGCATGAGCATTCAGATGCAGAAGGTTGTTTTCGTTTACGGTAAGTTATTTGAGCCTCTTGTAAATCTTTGCCTATTTTTGATAAGTCCGGTTGTGAGCCTCCAGCAATGTGGCGCGATGTGGCCTCGCTACATTTGGTTAATTGCTCAATGGAGCTACTAGCACTTTGAGGTAGAGATCGTGTCACACTCATTATTAGCTGATATTTATATTTAACATAAACTGAGTATGTAAGTCGGATCGCGACAAAGCTAATTTGCGAGCCGGATCGCGGCAACGCTCGGTTATGTGAGTCGGATCGCGGCAAGGTTAGCTATATGCGAGCCGGATCGCGGCAATGCTAATATGTGAGCCGGATCGCGGCAAAGGTAGCTAGATGCGACTGCGAGCCGGATCGCGACCAAGCTAGTCACTTGATACTTTGTACTTTTCTGATTTATGTAGGTAGTTATGTTGCTACAACTTTTAAATAAAGTCACTGCACTTTATACTGGTTCACTGTGTTCCACCGTCGATATTAATAATTGTAACGTCTAAGTACATAAATTAATCAAATATTTCATTGAATACACAGTTAGTTTAACAGTTTTTGGGCAATATATTAATATTTATCACTGTTTATAATCACTTAGTGTTCATTGGATGCACTTATTAATATTTTTCTTCACGTTTCATAAATTCATAAGCTCACTTTTTGTTCGGCACTTTTAGTTATTGCAAACGATAACACACTTTTATTAGCCGTTTATTACTCCAATAAACATAACTTTTAAACAATTTGGTGAATACTTGAATTTTATCTTTCACTAAATACGGAGCCAATGTTTACTTGCGCACGCCCTCTAGCGGAGAAATTATATAAATAAAACAAAAAAATGTTTACCTCACTTTTTTCAAATTTCCGTTCTATTACATCATGAGGACGCGAGACTAGAGAGTGCACTTGTCTTGTACTTGTACTCTATAATTTTAACCTATTGTTGTTACCTTTGTTACCCTAGCGATGTTATTACCTTCTGTCAAAAAAATATATAAAATTCTGTTTTATTGACATGATTGAGGTTTTTAGGGATGTCACTTTTTTTGGTTCAGTTTTTTTTTTTTTCATTGACATTTATATACCACGGGTTGTACATACCAGGTCCAGCGTCATGCGGACACAGCGTCCTCGTCATGTCCGTGAATAGCAGCGCCCATTTGTGCGTCTGCACCAGCATCGGGAGCTCCCACGATGAAACTCCTGGGAACAAACGTGAGTCATATATGAGTCACAAATATTAACGTGAGTCACATATGATACACGGACAATAGCACAAATCACATATGATCTGAACATCTATCCTGATGAAATAGATAGACCATCAACATTAGATATTTTGACTTCAAGTAGTAAGCAGCCAATTCATCTTCATAGGTGACACTAGTTCGAAATCAAGAGAATATAAAGTTGAACTGACAATGGGTACCTCGGCGGCACAGCGGGAGTGCGGGTATGAGTCCTGAACAAGAGGTTGTGAGGTAGAGTACTACATGGGACTCTACTTCTCTCTTTTGTGTCTACTCTAATTTGTGTCCGTGAGTCGTTGCGACATAAGACTCGTACCCTAGTGGGTATTTTATAAAAAATAAAAAATCTAACCTTTCTGCTGAGTAGCCGTTACAAACAGTGGGTTATCTACTTTAAGCGTGCAGTTGGTTGAGATGTGAACTCGCGTCGGGTACGACAGCCCTTCGTCAGAATCCTGCAGGTGAAGCATAATTGAATTAATTTATATACCTTCCTTCCACTCAATACAATCAGGCGCGGATCCAGGAATTTGTTTAGAGGGAGGGCATGAGAGGGTGTGCCAGTCGCACGATGGAGGCCCTTCCTCCACCCTCTATCGTGCGAATGGCACCGGTGTCAGAATCTGATGAGTGAGTTGCTCGCGTCTGCTTGAGTGATGCCATGTATGTATGTACGTAGAAGACTAGTTTGCTATGCAGTCACGGCCAGCATCAACTTGTCTTTCAGGCTATCCTTGTATGGTCGGCCTTAGACTTTTGCCACTCGCCAGGATTCGCGCTTGGTTGATAGTTTTTGTAACCATAATACATTACCTATGTAGATAAAATATAAGCAAAGTAATTAATTTACCTCCAAGAACTCCATAATATGTTCCGTTGTACTATTGACAAAGATGGTGATTTTAGTGTTGTATTTGTAACTGAAACAAAAATATATAGGTATGTTAAAAGTTATAACAGTCTCAAAAATCAATCTCATCAGAGTAGGCACGGAACAAATCACACATAACAGTGATAAATCATATAATATGCTTTATCATAAATTCACACTTGCTATGTTACTTCATTTATAACATGGTCCATGCCAGATAATATAATACTACTAGCTGACCCGCGCAACTTCGTCTGCGTAAATTTTCCCCATTTTTGCAAACATTTTTACTTGCTGCTCCGCTCCCATTAGTTGTAGCGCGATGTTTTATAGCCTATAGCATTCCTCGATAAATGGGCTATCTAAAAGTAAAATATTGTTTTCAATTTGGACCCGTAGTTTCTGAGATTATCGCGTTCAAACAAACAAACAAACAAACTCTTCTATCTCTTCTAATATTATAGTATAGTTATAAATGTTAGGGGTGGATAACCCTTATCACTTAGGGGCATGTATAATAGATTGTAATTTTCCCTTTTTTCTTCCTTTTTTTTATAACATTTTTCATTGCTGCTCCGCTTCTATTGGTCGTAGCGTGATGTTATAACCTATAGCCTTCCTCGATAAATGGGCTATCCAACAATAAAATATTTTTTTCAGTGCAGCCCAGTAGTTCCTGAGATTATCGCATTCAAACAAACAAACTCTTAGGGGTATGAAAAATAGATGTTGGCCAATTCTCATAGATACCGGATAAGCACAAAAAATTTCATCAAAATCGGTCAAGCCGTTTCGGAGGAGTATGGCAACGAAAACTGTGACACGAGAATTTTATATATTAGATACTAGTATCCATACCATGTTATAAAAAACCCAATAATATCGCGCTTCGTTCTGATAAGTACTTAGTAGGCGCTGCAGAGACTACGAGTAAAGCAGAGTGAGGAAGTAAACAATAGCCATTCTAGATAAATAAAATGCGTAACCTGAGGCGTGTTAGAAAAGGACAAGCATATTTTGTTATCTTATCGCTATTTACACCGAGATTCCCAAGTTGCGACCGACCCATGAAAACGCACACGCGAGAGAACACAGATTGGAGGGGAGGGGATCGGATCCGTCCCCCTGGATCCGTCAGCGCGCCGTGGTACTCAAATACTCTATACACTACCCGAGTCCTCCATTACATTATCAAGAAATTTTGACCTTTTTTTCCTTAATTACACATGCACACGAGGCTAGGAGCGGTTATCTTACAGTACGATCAACGTAACTAGGCCGGACTGAAGTAGGCGACAAGTGGTTGCGCAGATGCATTTTTTGGAAGTAAATGGTGACAGGAAGCGGGGGGCGGAGGCGGTAACTAAACCAAGAGAATTAGAGATGCGATTACGCGTTACATTGTCATAATTAGTATTACTAACTCATGTTTTTTTGTGATTATTTTCGTAAAGAAATTGTTTTTCAAAGTTTCTTTAGTATTTACTGTAACTGTTCTAAATTTAAACTTTTATGAACTCATTTAAATAGTGTTTTTATATTGTTGAATTAAAAAGTTGTTAGTATTTTTAATCGATTAATCGTTTTCGTAAGTAATTTTAGGGTCGCATCTCTAAGACATGCGCGAAAGTGATAAAAACCTAACTTCAATCCGGTCAAGATACGTTGATCGTACTGTACTTATAGTACACTTTTGACACACCCAAATAGGGTCCAGTATGATACATTTTAAAGTTGTCAGTTTCAATTACGTGTTAACTTAAAATGGCAAATATTGTAGTTGAGAGTATTTGTGCCAGCCTATAACCTATTGGCTGTGAATTCCACTGTTTCATATTAACAAAAACATTGACAAGACTTATATTAAGGAATGCAAGTACATACCTACGAGTACTTTACTCCCGCTTTTATATTTATTATTACTTAAGTAAAAATAATTATAAAAGCGGGAGTACTGTACAAACAACAAATATGTGATGTTGAGGTACTTTCCCCTATACTTTGTTACTGTGAACTACCTTTACTCTACTACACGGAGTACGTCTACTACTATGGAGCTTACATAAGCTGCACAGTTGTCTGTTTCTTTGAACACACTAATCTTCAACTAGACTGGGTCAATTTTCATGAAATTTGATATGTAATATATGTAGATACTTTGAAGCTTAAAGGTTAGGCTCAGATCAAATACTACTAGATATGTACAATCGGGGGCAAGAGTCTCAGACCACCATAAAGAACCGGAAATCACTTGACGAACATTTCTCGTCTCGCAGGTTGGGCGGGGCCGCCAAAGATTATATACTTATACTGGTAGGGGCCGCCTTGTTCGCCAGTAGCTCACTATATTTCGAGGAGATTTTTTAAAGATGACTTAAAGTAATAATTTTTAACCTTACTCTGTTGAATTTAAGACTCATTATTCGTTAAAAAAAGGGGATAGCGGGCGGGACCTTTTGTCTTCTGTACCTATTTAGTAAACTAATCTGCATATAGATTTAACTTATGGTGTTAAAACCCTAGTCCTTTTATTTTAAATATATTAATAAAAAAAAAAATATGAAAGCCTCAATACAGGCTATTAATGTTATTTTTTAATTAAACTGGACATATACACTATTCGTATTGAATAGTAGGTACATTAAAATAATGGGGTCAAAGTAAAAAAACGATCACTATCAAACTTAAAAGCTGCAGAGAACGTCAACAACAGGTAAGTTGCGAATTGCCACTAATCAATAATTTGTTTAAAAAAAAAAACCGTCGCCATCGGTCTCTAATTGTTTCCGTGCGTGAGAGAGTGGGTCAAGAAGGTGGAGCTTCTCACGGCGCATATGATCGCAAGCGCATAGGAATATTTCAACAAACTGATACCTCACAGATGTCCCTAATTGTACTTAGCATGCCCACATAAATTTTTCTCGCTTCCACATTTTGGTGTTGCCAGAAAAAAGGCATTACCTGTTATTTAGGGTAATTTTGTCATATGATCAATTGGGTCAAACATGAGATGTTAATGTTTCAGCGTGCCGAAGGCAGCCCGGTGGAGCAATTGATATACTTATTACTTGTTTACCTAACCATAATGGGTCAAATAACACTGTTATTAACTACGATTTTTATTTATCCAAGTTAAGTGTAACATAACAAGCTCAGCAAAGTATTCAGAAATGTCGTAAAAGGACTATGTAATTGTAATATAGTAATTATAGTGGACAGTGGTTAACGCTACTTTGACTACCAACCAAAGAACCAGTTCTGACGAACGGCTGGCAGCCAAAGTCATTCTGTCGGCTTTCGCAAAGTATCTCTTCGTTTTGTAACTTAGATTAAAATACAACACTATATATTCATATATATATATTTTTTTTGATTTTATAAAAATCAAAAACAAATTCAAAGTCACATATTTTCAAGGTTTGTTTGTTTTATAAACTTCATAATTAATGATAACACTAATTTTTCTTTCTGAATTAAAACCTAAAAGGAAAAACATGTTTATTAACAGTGATTGCCAAATGTTGAAACAACCTATGCTACAATTGCTCACTACCACCGTTTGTCGGTCAACACAACACTCACACCAATACACGGCAATTACAGAGCAGTAAATGCAGTAAGTCTGACTCTGACTGCAGATTGTTATCTGACCAGCATACTCTGAATTTTACAGAAAATAAAGTTGTGATTTTTTCTGACCAATTAGGTATAGATTTTAGCAGGTTTATTATAGGTCACACAAAGTATAGGGTCATAAATTATTGTTCAACAGGATCAAATTTTTGTAATTTAATTAGTAAATTAAATAATACCACCTTAGATAATAGGTCAACAGTTATAGTATTATATGGTGACAGCTTCTCAGTCACAAAGAGAGACATAATTAAATTAACAGAAACTATTACATACATGCATGAAAAAGTAGGTTGTAAGTTTATTTTATGTAGTCTACCTTATTCGCAGTCAGTATCTGATTTACAAAACAAGCATGTACAGAGCTTGAATCTTTTATTATATAACAGTACTTACTTACATAGTAAGTATATTTTGTTTTTTGACACGAATAAATTTATTCGTAATTTTATTTTAACGAAAGATAGAATGTATCTTTCCACATTCTACAAAAGACAACTTGCTAAGTTATTAGCATTTAATTTACACCCTGACCTAGGTACAAACAGTACTTTGCAGGATTCATTTAGTGTTAGCAGTTCTACTTTGAATGTTATTAAGACTCCTAGTTTAAACTATAGTTCGTAAAATATAGCTTGATACCTGTGACTTTAGAGACTACGTTTAAAAGACTGCTACAATAAATTTGTTGTTGGAAAAGTTTTAATTTTTTAAATATTAATAAGACATTTGTATAGAAATCTAGAACACTTTTTTCAAATAGAACTTGTTATCAAGGAGATACTAGTATAAACAAAGGTAATTTAAAATATTTATTATATTTTATTATTTATATTTTTTTGTTAGCTTACTTCGTAAACTCTTTTCGCAGCCTGGTAGGGATGTGTAATCGACTGGCCAGCGAATATCGATAAAATAAATGTATGACAATTTCATTAATATAAATTGTATAAATGTTTTGTCGTTATTACTGTTGCTTTGTTAAGTTTTGTTGTTATTTCTAGTTATTTGTTTTTTTTTGCACCACAATGCCGAAAAGAACAAAAAAAACTGTTTTGAATAGCGAAAGTCGCGAGTTTGTGATTCGTTTGCGTGAGTATTTTGAGCGCGAGAATCAAAATGGCGGACCGCTACTACCGTTGGAGCAAGTGTGCAATAGAGTTGCTGACGCTCTTGGTATCGGACGAGCTACAGTGTCTCGAATTAGCAAAGAAAAGTATGGAGAATCGTCAAAGGAGATGGTGGCCGAAGATGAGGGAGGTGATATATTATCGACTCCTAATAAAAAAAGGAAGAGAGTTTCGCCAGTCACCGAAATTGACGACTTTGATGCTGCCGCAATTCGAAATCATATATATGCGTATTACGCACGTGGTGAATTTCCCACGTTAAAAAAAGTATCCGTTTCGCTTAAAGACGCGGATTTATTTAAAGGAAGTCCACCATCGTTGTCCAAAATATTGAAAAAAATCGGCTTTGCTTATAAGAAAAGCGATAAAAGAAAAATTTTAATGGAGCGAACAGACATTGCTTTGACCCGAATTGACTTTTTGCGCAAAGTCAAAAATATAACAGATTGGAATAAAGTGGTTTTTCTTGATGAAACATGGCTCAACGCAAACCACACTGTTTCAAGATCGTGGACAGACGATAAAGCGGAGTCTACCACCAAGGTGCCCGAAGGCAAAGGACAAAGTTAATAATTACTCATGCGGGGACATCGTCTGGTTTTGTGCCCAATTGTTTACTGGCGTTTAAATCAGTAAAAACAACAGAGTACCATGAAGAAATGGATTTTACAAAATTTAAGGAGTGGTTTCTAACTCTTCTAAATAATTTGAGTGAACCACATTTTATTCTGATGGACAACGCTCCGTATCATTCAGTACAAAAAGATAAGGCGCCTACGACAAGCAATCGTAAAATTGAAATTATTACTTGGCTGCAAAACAAAGGAGTAAAAGCCGACAACAGCATGCTCAAGAAAGAATTGCTAAGATTAGTAAGCATTCATAAGCCCCCCACTCCAAGATATATTATAGACGAAATTGCAAAGGAAATGGGCCACACCGTCATCCGTTTACCACCATATCATTGCCATTACAATGCAATAGAACTAATCTGGGCTCAAGTCAAAGGTTCGTATAATCTAAAAAAACATATATAAAAAGCTTACAAAGAATGTAGTAGGTTTTTTGTTTGATCGAATACCTTTTTTTTCTAGGTTACGCTGCCAGACATAATGTAGCACCGCCTTTCACAGCGAACAAAATGTTGACATTACTACATGAAGCTTGTGTACATGTAAATGCTGATGATTGGAAAAAGGTAGTTGAGAAGACAAAAAATGTGATTCAAAAAGATTGGGAGCGCGATATTCAATTTGACAACATATGCGATCAAGAATTAATTATTAATCTACAGGACTGCTCCAGTGATGAATCAGAATTCGACTTGGAAGTTGATCTCGGCTGTACACCATTTGACAATTAAACTTTTAAATACCTTCAAATTCATCTTTCATTTCCTTTTTTCTTTCTTTCAATATCGTTAAAATGTATTTTTTTTAATAAACTCATTCCATATAAATATCGATAAAATACGAAAGACGTCCCATACCTATTACATGTCATTCTGACAAACGTCACAGGTATCAAGCTATATTTTACGAACTATAGTAAGTCAGACAATGGACAAGCCCACAGGTGGTCTAACTGTAGTTCACCAAAATATTCAAGGCTTATCCAGCAAAATAGAGGAACTCGAATTGTTCCTTAAAATGCACAGTGTTGATATTTGTTGCTTAACTGAACATTGGTTGAAAACTAATGAACTGATATTTAATAATAGTTATTATTGTATGGTTAGTGCATTTATAAGAGAAAGGGCTATACATGGTGGGTCTATGATATTTGTATGCAACAATGTTAAATGTAAGGAACGCAAGGATATAGTACATCTGTCTGTTGAGCGTACTATAGAATTATCATGTGTGGAGCTGGAGAGATATATTATAGTTTGTGCATATCGACCACCACTGAGTGATTTTAACTTATTTGAATCTGTAATGGAAGATGTGCTTAAAAGGGTAAGTTACGGTATTAAGCATATAGTAGTGTGTGGCGACTTCAATGTAAATTTACTTGAACAATCATCTTTGTCTACCAGATTAGTTAACCTATTTAAATCATTTAATTTAGTGTACTTATTTAATGAACCAACAAGAATTACATCACATTCTGCTACTTGCTTAGATAATATATTCTGCAACTGTAGTTATTTTAATGAGGTAATATTGAGTGATTTAACATCAGATCACTGTGGGCAGAAAGTCACTTTTCCCTCACACACAGTGGCCAAAATAGATAAGATCACATGTAGGCCAATGAGTACGGCTCGCTTAGAAAAATTCAATTCTAACGTTTCTGCTAATATTACCAGTATAGATTTCAGCCACTCTGATCCAAACTATCTTTACTCCTCAGTGTTTAATATAATCAAAAGTGAATACAATAATATATTTAAATCAAAAACTTTTTATAAGAATTCAAAACTTAGCTTTTGTGATTGGGCAACTACCGGCATTTATAAAAGTAGAGCTAAGTTATACGAGTTATATGGTATGAAACAATTTAATTTTGATCAAAACTTTATTCAGTATGTGAGAAACTATTCAAAAACTTTTAAAAAAGCTTGTGCATGTGCCAAAGCTTTACTTATTAGTAGAAATATTAAAAAATCTGATAATAAAATAAAAGCCACTTGGAATATTATTAATTCGGAAAGCGGACGGGCAAAGCCTCGGGATAAAAGCTTTGAATTATTAATTAACAATAAGACTGTTACTGATAATTTAGACCTAGCACAAACTTTCAATGATTTCTTTGCTGACATACCACTAACCACAACCAGCTCCTTGAACGCTTGCCCAGATAAAGCCGAATCACTCTTGAGAGATAATGTGGATCAATGCAATGTACCATTTGCTTTTAAATATATATACCCCAGTGAAATAATTAAAATATTCAAGTCACTCAATTTAAAAAAAACTGCTGATTTATGGGGTATTTCAGTAAAATTAATTCACAGTATAATTACTGGCATAGCGCCACAGTTATCTATAATTTTTAATCAATGTGTTGATACCGGAATGTTTCCTGATCTGATGAAACATAGTAAAGTAATACCATTATTTAAATCCGGATCAAAGAATGACCCTAGTAATTTTAGACCAATATCCATCTTGCCAGCTATTAGCAAAATTTTTGAAAAGGCTATACTTATGCAGTTAGAATCACACTTTAATTTTAATGATCTACTGCATCCCGATCAATATGGTTTTACAAAGGGTCGCTCTACAATTGATGCAGGTACTAAGCTACTGAAACATATTTTTAGTGCCTGGGAAGATTCACAGGATGCCATTGGAGTGTTCTGTGATCTTTCTAAAGCTTTTGATTGTGTGGCGCATAGGACACTTCTCCTGAAACTTAGGCATTACGGTATTAAAGGTACAGCGCTGGATCTACTTGCCTCTTACCTAAGTGAAAGAATTCAATATGTTGATATAGGAGGAGTAAGGTCGTCTGGATCTCCAATTAGTATGGGCGTGCCTCAGGGATCAATACTCGGTCCCTTCTTATTTTTGGTATATATTAATGATTTACCATTTTATGTTAATAACTTTTGTGACATCATTCTATTTGCTGATGACACTTCTCTAATTTTTAAAATCGATCGTAAACTAGAAAATTTTGAGAAAATAAATAGAACACTCGCACTAGTTCAAGATTGGTTTACAACGAACAACCTACTTCTAAATCTCAAAAAAACTAAATGTATTAAGTTTAGTTTGCCAAATGTGAAAAGTACTAATACGAGTATAATTTTAAATAATGAGGTGATTAGCTTTGTCGACTCGACAGTTTTTTTGGGAATTACATTAGACAATAGGTTACAGTGGGGCACCCAAATATCATGTCTCGCAGGAAAACTCAGTTCTGCAGCGTATGCTGTCAGCAAAGTTAGACAGCTTACGAACGTAGAAACAGCTCGACTAGTATATTTTGGTTATTTTCACAGCGTCATGTCCTACGGCATATTGCTTTGGGGCAAGGCGGCTGATATACAAACTATTTTTATTCTTCAAAAACGTGCAGTGCGTGCGATATATCAACTAGGAGCACGAGTTTCCCTTAGAGAAAAGTTTAAAGAGATAGGCATTTTGACAGTTGCATCACAATATATATATGCAAACGTTATGTTTGTAAAGCAAAACTTACATTTATATAACAAAAATAGTGATATTCACTCTGTGAATACAAGAAATAAGGACAAATTGGTAGGTCGATATCATAGGCTTCATAAAACTCATAACTCATTCATGGGACTAGGTGTTAAATTTTTCAATAAAATCCCAGTCAGCATATCAAGTCTACCAGTAAATAAATTTAAGAATGTAGTCAACAGACATCTTATACAAAGAGCTTACTATTCAATCGATGATTATTTAACTGATAAAGATAAATGGATGTAGTTCGTTGCTCCCTATTAATGTGGTGAATATTGTTGTCACAGTTTGATAATGTTACTTAGGTACTAGTTAAGAAAACGATTTACTTTTGTAAGTAAAGATTCTGCGTGATAAATTACGGCCATTCTTTTCTTTCCTTTGAAAAACATGTATACTTATTCATTAAGTAGCAGTAAATTGGCCAATATTTAAGCACATAAAGTTTTTACATCGTAAGTGGATGCTCCTACTATGTTGTGCCCATTGAGGCTGATGTATCCGATCTCGTGTACTCTTCTAATATTAATGACCTCTTTTTTTGCATCAGTCCTCTAATATATGGTGTATAATATAATGGTGGCAGCACCTTACCTGCATATACAGTTTATAAACAGAGAAACATTGTAAACATTGGCAATTTGAAAAGAGTGGCCACGAGTTTTTATTGCCTGTTCTTTTCTCGGGCTTTACCTATTGTTTGCGAACAGGCATTACCAGTAAATGTAGAATCGACTTTTCACAAGTGTAGTATTTTGCTTCCTAAGTGAATAAATGATTTTTATTATTTTATTAATAGCTCAGCTTTTGAAGTGTTTACTGTTTAATCTTACATAAAAGTTCCCATGATCGGTTCATTCATGTATAAGCTCAAGAAATTCTAGTATGTGAGACCTACTAATTTCCCATTACAGGTACAAGAACAAGAAAAAAAATTGACAATTATCTAATCTGCCTCTGTGGCGCGGTGGGAGTGTGTCCGACTGCTACGCAAGAGGTCGTGGGTTAGATTCCCACACGGGACACCACTTTGTGTGATCCACAAATTGTTGTTCCGGGTCTGGGTGTAATTTGTGTCCGTGACTTGTATGTTTGTAAAGTCCCCCGTGACACAGAGCTTGTACCCTACTGCGGGAGTTGTCTTTTAAAAAAAAAAAAAAAAAAAAACTACAACGTAATCCTCAATATTATGTAGCTATAGTTTTCAGTAAAAAATCTTAGTAGGTAAGTCTTAAGCTTCACTAAAGCTTTTTAAATCATAATATATCCTTCTTGAATGAAATCAATTATAAAACAAATCAATTCGAAATTCATGCTGATGCTCATTATAGACAAGGATTTAGAATTACAACCTTCGATACTAGGGTAGGGGAAAATTGAACCCGAAAAGTGGGTATCACTACAATGTTTTCTTTGAGGTTATAATTCAGAGAACCACTTAAAAGCATAATACTCGAAGTATTCTGTTGCAATGTAAAATAAGCACTATATTGTAATACTTACAAATGAAATGTGATTCCTTTGGTTTCCCTTTCTCTGCGGCTCTTAAGGGACGTCTAAACTGGCCATTTTTTACGGCAATTTGTTGCGGTTGCCAAACAATCTCTGAGTGATCTCTTTTCCGTAATGTTGCACAGCCAATTTTGTTGTTGTTTCAGTCTCACTCTATTTTATTGTTGTCGGGTTGTAGAGACTATATCATGCGCCATACAATTGTAGGCCAAGCAATTAGTTGCATAGTGCCGACACAAATTGCCGTAAAAAATGGCCCGTTTAGACGCCCCTTTAAAGCCTAAGATGCTGCAGCCACTCATACTCTTCACACTTAAATACACTATTTTTAACGAACCCTTTATCTCAGTACACAAACAAACAATTATTAAATTAAACAAATATTTAAATAAATAAAAGTCGCATTAACTTGTTTGGGTCAATTTCATTGAGCCAAACAGAAAGAACGAGGATGAGGAGAGGATAGGATATGATGATAAGGAGAGAAAAAAAAGTTTTCAACCTTTTCTTTTTCATTGGAAACATAATTAACTAAATTCAAAATTCTTTATTCACTTAGGATGCAAAACAACTCTTGTACTTGATACATCGGGATTCTACATCTACATGTAATTCCAAGTTCGCAAACAATAGGTATAGCCGGAGAAAAGAATCTGGCCGCTAAAAGGACTGGCTGGAAAAGAACCACAATCCTTGTCTATCTCCTTAATGACGTCACATCGTTCATATCTAGTAGTTTTTAATCTCAATTTAGGTACAGGGTAATTTCTCCGGATCTGGACTACAGTTATTACATAGAAAAGGGGTATTAACCTGTTTCTAATCTTCAACATTATTTAGACCAGGGGAATTCCCGACCATCCTTTAAATAGCTGCAATTTAATACGCCTGAGCAACAAACTCTAAGACAATTACAGAAACAAATAAGTAACAATCTTGCCTAGTCTAATAACAAAGGACTGCTGAAGTGCTGATAGAAAATAATATAGTTACAGACGGTAAACAATAATATTGATATGACTTACGTGTTATAATAGATAAAGTTTCGGCCACTTGTGCCATTACTTGCGTATGTACAGAACACTGATGTCAAACACAAAGCTCCGGCTATAATTCCAAGCATATTTCTTCTTATTTTTAACATTTTTCTACAATTATTTACGTTCTAGCAAGCAAATCGTATAAACCACATCCACCTACTTCACAGAAATCCCCACTGCTGTAGCTGTCAGTTGTCTGGTCTGTCAGACATTGTCAGTAGTGACACGAAAAAAGTATCGATACCTTGTGGTATCGAGTACTTTACCTATCGAGACCGATACTTTTGTACTCGATACTTTGCCATCGATACTTTTACTCAATTAGTACTTTTTAGCTGGTATCGTATCGATAAATGTTTGAAATTACCTACTTTAAACTTAGTTTTACAGACTGTAGTTCAATTAAGTGTTAGGGCTGGGTAAAATTTAAGTTTTTTTTTCTAAAATAACTATCGGCGATATTTTCATTCTTCATTATATCAATTTTCGATATTTATTTCAGGGTATCTAAAACCGTAATGAAACCGTAATGGAATAAGTGGAACCAACTATTAAAACTGCAATGTCAGTTAATAACTTAACTTCTTTACTAAGCGAAATACGAGATATCGTTAAATTTTTCAAAAGCAGTGTAATGCTCTGCTGAATACATTGTCAAAGGATAATTGTCAGATAAAAACTTTTTTTTTTAATGTAATTATTGCAATCTATCAATCTACTACAATCTACATCTAATATCTATCTACAGGCATTCAGCAATATGTGTATTTTTTTTTTATTTAATTAAAGGGCTTGCACGAAAGCCGTCCAGTGACTGCTCCGTTTATTCTTGTGCCTCTCGGAGAAGGTATTGAGTAATCTATCTTTGTAGTCTACGAGCAACTGCTTGGGTGTTCATAAGATTGACTGCCAACATATTTGGATGATTGGTGATCCGCTTCTTTTACACTTTTGTTCTATCTGAGATTTCTTCTATAACACTTTTGACGCAGAGATCGTGATGGAGTCTAATGTTTGAGACATACCGTTGTGCGTTCGTTATCATTCTTAGTATCTTTAACTGGAGTCTCTGTATTATTTCAATGTTTGATTTTGCTGCCGTTCCCCAGAGTTGTAGGCCATATGTCCAAATGGGTTTTGTTATATAGCAATAGTTTGTTCTGAAGTGAGAGTCGTGATTTTTTTATTTAGTAGCCTGTACATAGTGTGCAACTGTTGGCCCATAGCTAACCGCATTGTGAAAATATGCTTCTTCCAGGTAAGGCGTCTGTCCAAGTATAATCTAAGATACTTGGCTTGTTTCTTTTGTGGTAAAGGTACGCCGTTGAGAGTGACGGGTGGACATGTTTCTTTTCTGTTTGTGAAAGTAACCTGGACAGATTTTGTTTCGTTGGCTTTGATTCGCCGATCTTTGAGCCATTTTGATACCTGATCGAGACTGTTTTGAAGCTTTTGTGCTGCAATGTCTGGTGAATTGTCCATTGATAGGATTGCTGTGTCATCAGCAAATGTTCCAGTAACTACTCCATCGGTAGTAGGGAGATCAGCTGTAAAAAGCAGATACAATGTGGGACCCGTGAAGACTATAGTAACGTTTAGATGTTACTGTTGCGAGTTAATCAAATAAGTTTCATTAGTTGTCCGCAATATGACGCGGTTTTTATATAAAGCTGGTCACGCTAAAAATTAAGTTTTGAATTTATAGCCGTTTTTTTTAAATTGTGTTATATTTTTTTACTATTTTTTTTCTAATGAATTTATTAAACTGAAACCAACTGACGTCATTGACTGACATTAACGTCCTGGTGTGTAGTTCTGTTCGCATTAGATCCTTAAAAAAACACTCGATTATTTGAAGTATCGATACTTTTACCTAATGCGTACAGTACTACACGTAATGACTCGTGAAGTAATGAGTTGTAGTATGCTGTACCGTACAGTACTTTAGTTCGATACTTTATCAATTAAGATACTACTTATCAGTACAGTATCGATACTTTCGCGTTGATACCGTGTTATTTATTTGTCAGACACTAAGGCCAAACCATTGACGTATAGACCTGGACCACACTATGCCTTTCAAATAAAAAACCCACCTGCACAAAAAGGATGGAAACAAGATCCCAAACAAATATTTTTAAGCAGTCGGAGGCACTTTATTATGTTCATCGAGATTCAATAATGTTTAATTTATCACAACTGTTGTCATTTATTGAACATTTAAAAAATATTGGTTGCTGACTAACTTTTAACACCACACGCGTAGAGCGGGAGTGCGATGGTTTTGTTCTTCAAAAAAGGTGATAAAACCTTGTTTATTGACTACAGTACGATCAACGTATCTTGACCGGATTGAAGTTAGGTTTTTATCAATTTCGTGCATGTCGTAGAGATGCGACCCTAAAATTACTTACTGACAACGACTAAATATGTTTGATCGATTAAAAATACTAACAACATTTATAATCAACAATATAAAAACACTATTTAAATCAGTTCATAAAAGTTTAAATTTAGAACAGTTACAGTAAATACTAAAGAAACTTTGAAAAACAATTTCTTTACGAAAATAATCACAAAAAAACATGAGTTAGTAATACTAATTATGACACTGTTTAAGGGGCGTCTAAACGGGCCATTTTTCACGGCAATTTGTGGCGGCAATGCTGTGGCCGGCAATATTGCTAGCAATACTGGCAAGATAGTAATATTGCCGTAATGTTCCGACCATATGGCAATACATGTTTTGTATGGCCACTTATTGGTCAATATTGATTTGATAGGTTGCCGGGCGATCGCTGAGCGATAGATTTTCCGCATTATGGCATGGGTTATCCTTGTCTACGCGACATGAAGTTTGCTGTGGGTGACGCCGCGCCGTGACTTATTGCTAAATTCTGTGTTGTCAGGTGTCATGTTGTTTTAGGTTATTTGTAAAAGGTTTTAGTCGTCTTTGATAGGTACTGAAAAATGAAGTCAACTAAGAACACTGACCTCTATAGTCATACTATTTGAAGTGAACTGCCAATGGTCTCCAATGAGCAGTACCTATGAACTGAATCGACCACCGACTGATACCAGTACCTATACGAAATTGCGGAGCGGCGATGGGAATAGTTCCAACATCAAATTATTTATACTACTGTCACTTACATTGATGTAACATCGTGCGAACATTTGAACGAAAATGAATAGATACTGTGCACCTTGACCTTACCCATATACTTACAGCATAAAGCAACGACATCGATATGTGAAGCGCAAATTCTAAACAACTGAATCACATCAAGCACTGCCTGGAAATTGTAAAAACCCAACAAGAGGCGTTCAATGTGAGAGCATAATCCCACGAAAGCCATCATTAGGTACACCATGTATGCAATTTTATTACTTGGTGGCTTATTCATAGGACTGTGTGGCACCCTCAATGTCAAGCAATGTCTCCACAACCACACACAACAGAGGAGCGCGGCGAGTCCACATCAGATCGCACTCAAGCAATATAATTGTTGTCGTGTACTGCTGGACACCAAGTCGACAAAGTGAGTTAACCCATCGTCAATCATAGCCATCAATGATAACATTTACAATTCACGAACCTTTGTAATGAGAAAATAAAATAAAGATTATATTATTTAATTTAAATATATTTTCCTTTACATATTCCATAGTTTGTGTTTATCTTAAGTTATAACTTTATGCTGCATAGGTTAAGCTAGCGCCTGTGCACTCTGTATATGTTTTTACTTTTTATACAATAACTTTTCCAGTACAATAAACACAACATATTTTTTCTCATATACATTACAATTTTCTGAACATGGTTCTTACCACATTTACCAAATTCTGGAAAAAGCTTGAAAATAAATAAAAAGGCAAATAATTTAGGATCAAATGTTTTATTAGTTAAAGTACACAGTTTGGTTTTTACATAAGAGTATTTATCGAATATGTCATCCAAAAACTTAGCTAGGGTAGATATACCTCATCATATCTATGTACCCCCGCCCAAATACCATGTCTGTGTCAACATGGGCACAGCAACCTACAGTTATATTTCCAACAACTGCAGCAATAACCTGAGACAACATCTATAGTATTGACAACATTTTAATAATAAATTACTGAAATAAGTTCTGCTACCAATATGTCTGGACTTTACTCTCTTTCTAATTAAATACCTATAATTAGAGGGATAACATCTTTAAGGGCATCCTAGTCAATGATTCTACCATACAAATAACTACAATCAATCTCTGTATGAGGTCGCAAGTCAAAGCTTAAAATCATCATATCATTTTGTTTTATCATAAACTAGGCTTGTAAAAAACGATAATTGAAATATTTTCAATTACTGCTTTCTACAAGCCTAGTTTATAAAACGAATTGATATTAATTTTAAGCTCTCACTTACACTAGGGTGCTCTTAATTTCATTATTTACTTCTAATGTGTAGGTGCCATTTATTCATACATGCTCACCACATCTTTGCTTACCACATAGTATGACCGGGCTGTTGATATGTCCCAATTGCCAACTCAATCTAGAATATGACCATCATAACATACCGTAAATGGCTTTACTAAATTCTGATATTTATGTAAACAATGTCTTTAAAAAAAAATAGTTGCTACTAGTTTGCAGATAAACATATTATGTTGCATCACAAATGATAATAGCAGGCTCGATTTCATTGAGCAGATCAGGATTTCCAAATAAGCTCTCAGGTATTATTCTGCTCCTCAAATCAACTTCTGCCACCATCGCCAGGTGTCATCTGCAGGCTCATGCACTCTCTTGCCTTAGACATATATCGTTCCAATGGCTTTCGGCTTATGACACAGACTACTTCTATACAATTTCTCCAAGTAAATACTTAATGCAACACTTGCAGAAGGTACTTCATCACCTAATCTTCCCATTAATGTCCCTAGTGCTGGAGGTGGTACAGGTAAGAGATACATTCTGTAAACAAGACAATATGATATTATTCCAAATTCAAATTGTTAACATATCTGTTAACATCTTGCTCAGTTACACCTACCTATGCACATTTCTCGTAGCAGTCATCCAACATGTTGCGCAAACGTGTTTATGATCTGTAATAAAAACATTTGTTACTTTTAATAGGTATATATAGAAACATTAGGAAGTTTGAGAATTGAAAGCTGGATAAAACGATACACAGTGAGTGGTGCTTGCTTCAAGTTTTATGAAATATGTACAACTTATTGTATTATCAAGTCCAAGAGATGAATTGAAAGTTTCAAAATCATGAATTGTGTGTGTAGGCAGCACAGCAGATTTAGTTATCTAAATAGATACTAACCGTCGTTGGTGACATCCAGCCACTAAGAACATTCACCATGGCTTCAGTTGCATCTAAAAACAAGCGCCGGCGCTGGTGCGTAAGTCATAACGAACCATTCTCGGTAGAGAGTACTTAAAAGAATAAAAGTAAAAATCATATTAAATAATTTTGACAGTTAATTGTTGTTTTATTGTAAGCTTCGGTGTTGCCAGTCATATCATAACATAATAAAGATTTTGAATTTGTGTATCGATTCTCATCTCCTGATTTTATTTTGTTATTAAATAAAGAATAAATTTACACTTGTATTTCCTTTTTTCTATTTTATTACAGTTCTATTGGATTATGTCGTAGATTTATGTAAAGAATTGTTCATATTTTTATGAAGACAACAAGAGATTATTAAAATCGTTTTTTTTGGTAAATCATTTATTATTAAAAATCGACTAATCGTAACATACTGGCATCTATATAAGCAGCAGGTAGTTATTTGGTAGATATAGGAAGTTACAGGTGCTTTGAACTAGACTTGGGTTTAGTTTTGTACTTTTTTCTGGTTAAGTTATGGTTGCTATTACACGGGGTTTTATGAGAATTAAGTTTACTTACTAGAAGCATTTGTGTATTTCAACATTGCAGCTGTCCAAGCACTAAGCATTTGTGCTGCAACACTCACTATATTTTGTTTTATTTTGTTGGGGATGACATGATACACATTCAATTTAGGCAGCGCTCTAGTGTGACCCAATTTGCTATTTATGTTATAAATAAACTTGATGTCTTTCCATGTGCCAACATCTTTAGCTATCATAAAAATATATAAGTACTTAAGTTCTGTCCTGCTTTTTGAATTACCAAGACCAGTTCGAAAGGTGAGACCTTGGTCACACATAAGATCCAATGGCGACGATCCTGCTTCTCTTCCAATACAATATCTTTTATTAATTGTACAAGCTCTACTGCTTGTACTTTTAATGCAGTAAAAAGCCAAGCTATTACTTCATACTAACTGACTAACTAACTGTCACCAAGGAGAAATATCCCCATGAATACCAGAGTATGGTCACGATATTTTTGCGACCTTTCATTTTGAATTATCTCTACAAAGCCAATAAAGATGTCCCTTGTTTCGATTTGTGTTAAATGTGGGTTTCTAACATTTGGTTGGTATCTCATCAAACACTAAGTATATAATTATAATCTATACTAATATTATAAAGCGGAAGAGTTTGTTTGTTTGTTTAAACGCGCTAATCTCAGGATCTACTGGTTCGATTTGAATAATATTTTTTTGTTGGATAGCCCATATATAACATCGCGCTACGACTAATAGGAGCGGAGAAGCGACGAGAAATACTTCTTATACGAGAAATACTTCATATTACTACTTCGTATGCGTAATTTTTCCCCGTTTTTTAAACATTTCAGGACTGCCTGTAACAACATTGTGCAATAAATGAATAAATAAATAATTTCTTATTTACTTCCTAGTTTTTTTAAAAACAAACTTGACTTGGATGAAACAAGAGAACAACAGAAACAAAGAGCATCAGAAAGTTTTCATATTTCTAGTCATAGTCAATATCAAATATTTTCAGATGTCATTAGTGACAGTTCAACCAAATTATATGCCATAGAGTTTGGCCATTGTTGCTGGGTTGTGTTGCCCGCTTATGAGTCTGGGTCATGCGCCATACTATTGCCGACATATTGCCATACATTGCCTAACCATAGATTACTTGGCCATCAGTTACATTTTTGTGATGGTTGGGCAATAAGTTGCCAATAGTGCCGCCACAAATTGCCGTAAAAAATGGCCCGTTTAGACGCCCCAGAATGCGTAATCGCATCGGTTTAGTTACCGCCACCGCCCCCGCTTCTTGTCACCATTTACTCCCAAAAAATGCATCTGCGCAACCACTTGTCGCCTACTTCAGTCCGGCCTAGTTACGTTGATCGTACTGTATTGCAATTAGTGGTAAAGAGTCATAGGGGTAAATTTAATTAATCCGAGAGGTTTTAGTTCAACAACTCATAGTCAAGGAATGTTAATGAAAATTTAAACTCTGTTGTCAAACAGATAGTTAAGCACTATTTACAGCATGGGTATACAACTGTCTGGTGTGATACATAGTTTGAAAAGGTAACATGTGCTTGCAAAGCGTTTTATTGAGTGTATTTGAAAACTGACGAACATTTTCATTCCACGACTAGTCATTGGCGGAAATAAATAATAAAAAAAAAAAATCGTGCATTTGTGTGTGACAGCTGAATTTTCGTTCGAAACTTTGATGACCTTTTTGTTCAACATTGATCTCATAGACAATCTTGAATATAAACTATTAAATAAAAAGCTGAAGAGTTTGTTTGTTTGAACGCGGTAATCTCAGAAACTACTGATCCGAATTGAAAAAAAAAATTGGATAGCCCTTTTATCGAGGAAGGCGACTATATAATATCACGCTACGACCAATAGGAGCGAAACAACAATGATAAATGTTGCAAAAACGGGAAAAATTTACGCAGATGAAGTTGCGCGGGTCAGCTAGTATCTCCGGTCGTGGGTTCGATTCCTACATGCCAGTTGGTGTGACCCACAAATTGTTGTTTCGAGTCTGGGTGTACTTTGTGTCGGTGACTTGTATGTTTATAAAGTCCTCCGCGACACAGGGCTTATACCCTACTGCGGGAGTCGTCTTTTTTTTATAATAATTAATTTAAAGATAGTCTGTCAACCTAATAAGTATAAAAGAAACAGACTCACATCTCATTTCACTGAATACATAAGTACCTAATCAGTCCAGCCGTTGAGAAGGCAGCCCATAGGACACGAATTTCCGAAAACCCTTATGGATGCTTTACAACCTCAATTTACAACATAAACCATCAATTGCCAAAACTTCAGCTGCGTTGATTGTGTATATTTTGTTTTTAAATTTTGATTGTGTATATTTTGATAAATAAATTTATTTTTTCATGGTTCAAGCTAAACTAAATTATTTGTCTATGGATTGCTGTCGAAACGAGAAGGGCCAATCCAATCCACAATCCAATGATAAATAAATTGAAAATGGCGTCGTTTAGCCGACCAAATGAACCGAGGAATTTAATTTTCAATTAATTTTTCCAACTATTCGACATATTGCAATAAAACGTTGAAAATATTTAAAATTAACTTATTAATGTGTGTTCTAAAGTTCGTTAATGTGCGTGGAAGCTGTTAAGTTTCCGCGAAACCAGAAATGGTGATATATGTTTTGTCAGTGCGATAACATTATAGTGTTTACATGAATTCCGCGCGGGGCATATTGTTACAATGCTACCCACCGTGGAGGAGACGCGAGGGTTCGACTTCTTGGACCCGGAGAACGCGGACAAATGGCGGGGCATACTACTACCAGCTCTTCGAAAGGTACGCTCAAAATCGTTGAAATCACGTCTTTATTGTTTCTGAAAAATCTCGTAACTCCCTTTTATATTCTTTAGAGTCATGCAGAATTACTGAAAATGCTCTAGTAATGTACTAACGGGAGTATTATAGTCAAGTATACAGTCCAGATGTTTATAAACTTGGTGTGTGTTTTGGCAGATTGTAATACTATTACATAGTTTCTTGTACGTTATCACAAGATAGGTGCTGTTCCTAAGATCATAAATGATTACATTATCATCTAATAAGAATTAGCACTTCAGAAGAAAAAGACAAAATTACACAATATTGTACCTAGTATACTTTTTATTGTGTACATTACATTCTACAAAAGAGCTAAGGGAGTTGTGGGCACAATTGAAAGAAATTAAGTTTTCATTTCATTCACTGCTCTACTGGTCTAGTGATCCTGACTGCTAAACTGGAGGTTGTGGGTTTAAGTCCCACCCATGATAATCTTTGTGTGATGAGCATGATGGTCTATTCTGTATGTGGGTGTCATTTATCTATAATATGTAATTTAGAAATGTTTGTTTCATGTGTCACTATGTTCTTCAGATAGGTGGGACTGGTTGTTTCACCTATATGAAAAACAAAGTAATTGTGAAATATAGGTTGACTTGTCGGGTTGTTATAGTACCTACAGGCTCTTCTAGTTTTTAATTAGATGTCTGTGTGGGAATTGTCCCAAACTATTATTATGTGAACAACTGTTTTGTTTAAAACAAGTACATTGTTATTAACCTGATTCAAAAAGAGGATGATATATGTGTCTATCTGTGTCATCTTAGGGTCAGGATTGCTCAATCAAGTTGATGAAAAACTGTTAGTAATTTTGATGTTAACTTCATTTTTATCTTACATTTGAAGATTTTTATTTGCACTTAACTTTCACAGAAAAAATATCTTCTTGCTTAGCAATCAGGGTCACTAATTACTAGACCAACAGGCCAGTCAATAGATATATGATATTAGATCTATTAGCCTTTTTACTGGCTGTTGGCACTGACCTCTATAGTACTAGCGCAGTCTAATATAATAAGCAACTTAGTTGAAGTCTTTGCTACTACCAATGTACATACCATTTTAATTTAAGAGACTTCGCCCAGACCTCATCTCTCTCCTTTTTTCTACCTCCTACGCTCTCCCTGGCTTCATTCTCATTAGGAATAGGGCCTATAGGAGAGGTAGTGAAGTTGCTATTTATACCTGTAGTAACTTTTCTTATTAAGTCTTTGTTTCAATGGGGCAAAGCAATTCTGGAATCTGTAGGGTCAAAGCATACTCATTATATCATCATGGACGATTTTAATACCAAACTCCTCTCGATTAATTCCCTCCGCTTTCATATATTACTTCAAATCTTTGACGCTATCAACTTTCACATATTACCACTACAAGCTACACATCACAACATAGATGGAATGGCTAGACCTAATTCTGACCTCGGCTCCTCTTGTTCCTGGGCATGGGCAGATTTTAGCTCTAGATTTTTCTCACCACAACTTAATATATATCTCATACTCACTAAAACTACCTAAATCCTGTCCTAAAGTTCTGAATATGCAATGCTCTCAAAGTTTGCCCTCATCCATTGAACCAAATGGGTGAGGGCAAACTTAAGGAGTATGCATCAAAATTAAATTTGCTTTTGAGGCGCTCTCTGTTGATGCCAATGTTAATATTGTTTTAATTTGCCCCACAACATCTGGTTGATTTCCTCTCTGGGTCTTGTCTGTACTGGCAACAGATAATGACATTAATATGGTTGTAATAGAATAACTACGAGGTCTATACTGTAATGGGTCCATGATACTCAAGTCAAATCAGTATTAAAAAAAAAAAAAAAACTATACACTACACTTCTTTCATGTTTATATGAAATACAAATCATCAATAGTTTACTATAATCAAATAATTTTCTTTTTGTTTTGTTATTATAAATTCATAAACATGTGATGCTTGTTTTTATATTAATAAATTGGTTGTGGAGCTGTGTGACTTTCATGCGCTATAAAATTAAGCATCCCCTTCTCCTTGGATGATAAACGGACTTACCGCAAATTCAGGAAATACTGCAATGCCAACAATTAGACCCTTTACAAAACTGCTGCAAGGAATCAGTACAATCAGATTATTTGCAACACCAAACGCCGTCATTTTCAAAAAAATATTAATTCTCCTTCTCCCAAGAAAATCTCGCAGTTCCTAGGGACTTTAGGAATCGGAAAACAGGGGCTACTGATCCTTATATGACGGCTGGTATAGATGAGATCAATACTAGTTTCACCTCTTTTGTGCCCATCACCATCTAATCAAATGTCATACATACATTTTGTGTCATAGGGTGTGAAAGGCCATCTAAATACTCACAGGATTTCTTTAACTTTTCTTCACTGGTTGATATTATAACTATAATTAATTCCATTATATCCAAAACGTTGGTAACTATAGCATTAGCCATTGCATGGTTAAAACTATCCTTGATTATCTTCTTCCTTCTCTATCTCCCATTATTATTTTCTCTCTGGAAACAGAGACTTTCCCATCTACATGGCATTATGCTTTTGTTATTTCTCTACCTAAAATTTCTAATCCTACTCTTCCTAACCACTTTCGACCTATATCTATTTTTCCTTTCTTATCAAAAGTGCTGGAAGCATAAACAAATGACACAATTTTTTCATTGTAACAGTTTGTTATGGCAGTTTCAATTAGGGTTGAGCTCTGCTTTTCTTAAAATGACTGGTGACATCATGGCAGGCATGGATGAGACCAAAGTCACAGTTTTAGCTGTGGTAGATTTCTTGAATGCCATAAATGTCACAAAATCTTACCCTCTCCTCTATTCTCTCTCATCTAAAGGTTGCGCCCATTGCGCCTTGATTAATTTTCATCCTATCTTGCGCCAGAAGTCAGTGCGCCTAAACGATTCTTCGTCGAGGTGGCATGATCTTGTCGCTGGTGTACCTCAGGCGGTATTCTTTCTATTTTTATCGATCTCGATCTCGTTACTAAAGTTCTTCAATGTGCGTTTCATCTTTACACTGATGGCTTGCAGTTGTACGCTCAGGCAAGTGTGAATGATTTTTCTGTGGCCAGGGATCTCGGCATTTTGCTAGACGCAAACCTCAACAGGCAAGCTCAGGTGAGTAAGTCAGAGGTTTACGGGTACTCTGCGTGCGTTACACCGTCTGAAGAATTTTCTTCCTTTGAAAACTAAAATAATGCTAGTCCAGACGTTGATATTTCCCGTGATTGATTGTATCTGCATTCAAATCAAGATAGCATACCGTTTTACTGTTGTAAAATTCTTTTTTTGTGGTTATTTTGTTAATGGTTTACCTATGGGAAATTTTCATTTGCAATAATATCATTTTGTTTATAGCTTTTCTACAAAAAAAATATTTAAATAAAATATAACTTATTTTTTTGTAATGTTGTACTTTTTGTTTACTTATATATTTATTTATTTGTAATGGTTCTTGTAAAAGAAAACAATAAACAAATTTAAAGAGAAATAAAAAAGAACTCTCTTCATCATCTCTCTTAATTTGCCCCACAACATCTGGTTAATTTGCTTACTGGGTCTTGTCTGTACTGGCAACAGATAATGACATTAATATGGTTGTATTAGAATAACTACGAGGTCTATACTGT
Organism: Herminia tarsipennalis; assembly: GCA_945859575.2. NCBI lineage: Eukaryota > Metazoa > Arthropoda > Insecta > Lepidoptera > Erebidae > Herminia > Herminia tarsipennalis. The sequence continues at coordinate 626,724 of OX243830.2, forward strand.
AATAGGGTCCATGATTCTCAAGTCAAATCAGAATTTAAATTAAAAAAAAAACAAAACAATACACTACACTTCTCTCAAGTTTATATGAAATACTAATACTACTATAATTTTTCTATAATCAAATCATTTTATTTTTTTATTTGTTTTGTTATTATAAATTCATAAACATGTGATGCTTGTTTTTTCAAAACATTTAAAGCTTAAAGTGCTATTGACTGATTAGTGTGGGTAATATAATGTACTGTTATCTAAGTGATCTAGCCAATTATAACGTATATCTTATCTTTACTTATCAAAAGTTTGAAACTGATTTTGAGCAATGAACCTTACTTTTGAATCCTGGACCTATGCCTCTTAAGTCAGGGCAGCTATCATGCTGATTCTTCCTGAATCTTGAAGCTAGAGAGCTGAAAGGATCATGCTCAAAATGTTTGGAAAAAAAACGAGTGAACAGACACAGGCTGTTGCTTAAAATATTTCAGTTAAAGATTCTATGGCTTAGTGTGTGATTTGTTTTTCATATAAATTAATAATAACAAAAACAAATCTTTTGGTTTATTTTATTATATATATTTATTAATATATATTATTTATTTATTTTGATTTATCTCATAATTCAACTTTTGATAATACAATTTGCATCAGTCCTTTAACAAGTTTATAAACATTCAAACATGGTAAAATTGGCAATTAGAAAAGAGTGGCCGCGAGTTTTTATTGCCAGGTTCTTTTCTCCAGTTTTACCTATTGTTTGCGAACTTGGCATTACATGAACATGTAGAATCCCGACGTATCACAAGAGTTGTTTTGCAATTTTGAATATTTGAAATTCAGAAATCGTAAAATATATGCTTCAAAGTGTAAACTAATGCTTATTAAGCCCATGAGATGTATAGAAAACGCTTTTTTGCCATTTGACATTTATAGTACTTGAAGCTCAGTTTTGATTGTCATCAAAAGAATAAATATATGAATTATTTATGGCTATACATAAAAAAAGGCTAGAGCTTGTTGAACTATGCTCAGTGTAAAGGTTCCGCAGCTATCACTACTAAGAAATGCACTATATATGAAAAAATACGATCTAAAAAGTTCAATAGCAAAGAGCGTATATTAATGGCACTTATGTCCTTTTGTTGAGAAGCGCAGTTTTTGGCAATAACTCCAAAACGGTATATCCGATCATGTTAAAAATAATTTTAGTTTAAAGTATTTATTAAGCATTACCTTTGTAATTTTTTTATTTTTTTTTTATTGATCAAACTGTTTAAAAAATAAAGGGGACACAATTTTCGCAACTTTCAGAGCGATTATTTCAGAAAATTATCCTCTAAATCCATCGTCAACAGACACACGTAACACTGTTCCTTACGTTTGCAAAACAAAAAAAAAAACAGCTTCTGTTACAAGGAGTGCTCCACTCCCCCCTCCTAAAAATATTTATTTTTGTTATTTAACTATCTAACAAAGAATATGTACTAATTACAAACATACTTAATATAATTATTTTTTTTACAACTAGTTATTTACATATATTTACAAACTAACAAAACCAAGTAAATAAAAGAAAGGCAAGACCCGGTTTACGCGTCGAAATATTCTTCCCCATCGATGTCGACTGGTAACGTACCCAGAAGGCTGGCAGCGTTGCCACGTTGAATGGCAATGCTTATTCTCTGTGCAAAGAAAAAACCAGCCCTCTGGTCACGTGAAGAACTGATAAGCCGATTTGAAATTTCCTTAAAAAGAAGTCGGGCACCTGGACCCCACGGACCCAGCGTCTCGACCCCAAACGGCTCAAATATATAATACATATCAACCCATATGATGTCCCACTGCTGGGCACGGGTCTCCCCAGTAGAACCTACTGGAATGTAGATCCTGGGGGTAATTGCCATAATCGCCACGCTTGGCGAGCGGGTTGGCGATCGCAGTAAGGCTTTAAGTAGCAGAGGACGCTGCTGCCCGGCCTCCGGTGTGAAATCCCTTAGTCGCCTTGACGACACCCACGGGAAGAGATGGGGTGGTACTATTCTTAAGCCGGTACCACACGGCGGAAATATATAATCTTCAATTAGATTTACATATTTGCGACGTTTGAGAGTCTCCGCTGATGCAGCAGCAGCGCAGGCACAGTCTGAGGTGCTTGAAAGATGAGAGGGCGCAAGGGTATCGACACAAGTTGCGTCCCATACCAATGGCCTCCCCATCCTCCATGGCAGCAATGTCATACCATCCGGTCTCTTGCCATCGTCGCGCGCCAAGCCATTCGGTTCAAGCATGGCTTGAACGTCGGCGGTGACAAGAGCCCGACGGATTATATCTTTTAGACCGGCATGCCGAGATATACGGCCTGCGCTCCTACTACACGATAGGCCGTGGTGTCCAAGGCCGGTGACCAGTTCTCCACAGTGGCATCGATGTGGAGAAACACACGAAGCGCCTAAACGTAGGCACGCAGCAATCCGAAATGTCGTATCATCTAACATAGTGCAGTAGTATATTGGACGATGCAAGTGCCTGTAACCAAAGACCCGATTCCCATTCCCCCACAGCCAACAGGCGAGCGCGCTCTACAGCGTTCGATGATGTGCTAATTAAATGTTCTCTTACTATGCTGCACAGCGCCCTATCCCATTGCCTCTGGGAGAAGGTGTTAGCGGGTAAGTCAGTATTAGGGCAAGCCATTTTCCAAGCGTTCAGCACTTCAGTCTTACACAACACTTCAGAATTAACCAGTGTAGGCGTTAAAATATTCCTGGTTAATTCGTCGGTGCTGTGGACCGAAGACAGAAACGCTGGTAAACTTACGTCAGAAATTTTGCGAAACCGAGGCCGCCGAGGCGAACAGGTAGGGACGCCTGTAGCCACGCTCGGTCGTTCAAGGCTATATTTAAAATTTTGCATAGGGTGTTTTGAATGACTTTGTCCATTTTTTCTAAAAGTGCCGAATGTTTAAAAAGTTGGGTAGACCTAAGAGCATGGGTAAATTTTGGGACGAAAAGCCAGTATCGAATAATTGTAAAGGCCGAGTGTATATTTATTTGGAGTAGTCGGTCCGAAACGTCACAAAAAAATTGGATTTTCTCTTCTACGAAGGAAACATAGGAATCTTGGGGACTCAAGGAGGCGGAAAGAATTGTTTTCTAAAATTTTTAAATTTGGAGCCAAAGAATTGGATTTTGAAAAAACTGTAGTTCTATTAATCTTATCAGCAATGAAAATTACGCATTTACTAGAATTTAACTCTAAGCCAATTGATTTAAATTTATCTTTAATTAAAGCCAGGTCGTTCAAGACTGTGTCCACGTGTCCTCCGAGAGTACCGTCATCCAGATACCAAACATTAAATTTAGAATTTAATTGCCGAACTATCGGGTGTATGGCTAAACTAAAAATGGCTGGTCCTAGCGGGTCACCCTGTTGACAACCAACTGCCGAACTTAAAAGATTATCTTTGTACAGTAATTTGGATGGATATCTGTAACATTAAAAAGGAATTTATAAATTTTGGGTGTTTCTAATTTTGCTTGTGTCAACAAAGTGTCCCAGATTGACAGAGTTAAAGGCATTCTTCAGATCAACCTTTAAGATGACCTCTCCTTTACCACTGCCAAGGTAAGTCGACAGGGCATGAATGGCAGCCTCACAGCCTCCCTTGGAACCAAAGCCAAGTTGCAAAGGCTGTAATTTACTAGACAAATATTCGCTGTAATATTTACAACAAAGTTTGGCCGCCAAACGCCTGTAAGTACACCCTACGGCAATTGGACGAATACCACCATCTCTCTTACACAGGGCGCATAAGTTCGCCCCATACAAAATATCAATGATTGCCTCGTCCACATTGCCGGAGAGCATCATGTTGACTAGAGCCGTTAGCTCCTTTAAAAAGCCCTCGCCAGCCGGACCAGCACTTGGGCATAATAAATCTTTTAAGTGCTGTGGCGACAAACCGTCAAAGTCGCCAGCAGATCCATTTTTAAAGGAGCCAACGGCTATTAGCACCTCGAAGTAATCTTTATAGGCATTTCTTGCCAATAACTTTACAAATACAATAAATGCAATTTTTGAAAGATTTTAAAAATCCAGAATCAGGAATCGAACCCGAGACTTCCGTAGCCAAACCGGGGCCAGAAGCGAACCACCTATCTGGACTATGTTATTAGATTTCGAATTTTTTATCTCTTGTTGCTCGCGAAATTAGGCCTTCGCAGCGACATCTAGTCGGTAGTTAAAGAACTATCACGGCTTTTGTTATTGCTTCGTTACAGAGAGCATTTTAACAAATTATGATGTCGCAGGCCGAATATTGAAGTAATCTTTATAGGCATTTCTTGCCAATAACTTTACAAATACAATAAATGCATTCCTGAGTCTGGATTTCAAATTTTTCTATCTTTCAAAAATGCATTTATTGTATTAGCACCTCCTTGGCAGTGACGCTGAGGCAGTCTGCATCTGTGTCAGGAGCGTCCGGGAAGGAAAGATCATCTAGAGGCGCTGAGTGCTTACTCTGCAGACCCGAGAGCGTATCTGGAGAGCAAGGCGCCACTTCGTCAGTACTGAAAAGTAGTCTGGAGGCATCTCTGATATCACCTTCCCTTAATTTGGATTCCACATAATGGAATTTGGAATTTCTGTGAAAAACGGTGAATTTTGCGTCAAAATCTTGAATTGAAATGTTACAATTTTGTTTAAGTTGGGTCGTCAGTTAGCCGTGTGGTGCCGGCTTAAGAATAGTACCACCCCATCTCTACCCGTGGGTGTCGTCAAGGCGACTAAGGGATTTCACCCCGGAGGACGGGCAGTAGCGTCCTCTGCGTACTTAAAGCCTTACTGCGATCGCCAACCCGCTCGCCAAGCGTGGTGATTATGGCAATTACCTCCAGGATCTACATACTAGTAGGTTCTACTGGGGAGACCCGTGCCCAGCAGTGGGCCATCTTATGGGTTGATATGTATGTATGTATGTATGTATGGGTCGTCAAAGTTTGCTTCCTAGATTGATCATTTTTAATGTGTAGAATCCTGTAAGGGAAGGTTAATAACTGATTCAAGGCACTTGCGGAATTCTCCCGGACAACGAGACCTATACAACGGGCCAGATTTTGGGCAACTGAAGGTCTCGCGCCACGGGGTACACGTTTTAAAATGGGAACTGAATTTTTATACTTCGCTAGGGTTTGCCAAAATGGAATTTGGGTTGTCGAACTTGATAATGATGATGGAGTAGTTAGGCTAGGAAGTACATTTGGGAATTTATGTACTCTACCCAAATACTTGTAAGTACTTTCAAGCCTCGCTCACCTTTGAAAAAGCGGGCTTGGGAACAATAAGGGCAGCGCACAAGGGACGTAGGTTGACCGACACTCGCATCACTTGGTCCGTCTCATCATCGTCTTGACCGACACCGTGGTCTTGGGACATAACGAATATTTAAAAAAATCACTTAATTTACAATATAAATAATATATATCACAATTTACAAAATAAACAAACTAAAATGTCTAATCACTGTCACTTTTTCGTATTGTCTTTGGCCATCGTGCCATGGCACCAGCGCACCAGCTGGCGTTGCGTCCTGTCACATGATATTGATAGGTTGGTAATTTCGCTTTTGTTAAGCGTCTTCTCATTAAAAATGTATGGTTTCATTTAGTATGTAGCTTGAGATATGAAGAAAATATACCTACATAATTTACATTTTCATACGTCAACATAATAACATTTATTATAGTATTCAATTCACGTAATCACATTTATATTTATTTTGTCATATTTTCAATTTTTATAAACATCAATAATAAAATGTTTGTCATCACTTTCATATTAAAAATCTAAAATGTCTTTTGCATATTTATAATTAATTTATTAATCACATGAATATTTTATGGTAAAAAAGTAAACTATCTAACTAAGTAGCTGGTGAAACAATACAAGAAACCTATACTAAGACAAGACGAAATTATAAGGGTTTCGTTTTTGCCGTTTTTGGCTAAAGTAACACTCAAAACCCCATTTTAAAAAATGACACTTAGCCATATAATCTTAAACTGAAATTATTAACTATGTCTCTGTATACCGCTAACAATCCTAGGTATAACGTGTCTGTTTGCTCTGGGATTTTTTGAGTATTGTCATTCTGCAGAGAGTTTTCTTTTGTAACCTAGACGAGCAATAAGATTTCAGGTAACTAGCTCTAAAAATGGCTTTGTTCGGGAATATTGTAGGCAAAGAGGATTTGAGGGCTCCAACCTCCTCTGAGACGATTTCCGGTTTTATTGTTGAGTCAAGTGTCCCGCCCCCTTCTATATCCAAATAGCCACCCCTTCCACCTCCGAAAAAATAATCGGGTACACCTATTTACACGAACTTTGCTTCATATATAGCTCGAGGGATTAAGAGCTAAAGCTATGATAAAGCTCCAGGAGTCATTCAATTATAACGTCAGCAGTAATTTAGTCATTTTTAATTCCCCCTTCTCGTTTATCAGCAAAAATAAGCAACACTCACACTCCCTGCACATTACTTTAAACAATACTGTTTTTTTTTGTAACGGTGTATTTCCCTTGACTCAACACGCGTTCGATCTACACTGTTTTATATAAATATTGGTGACGTAACGACCATCCAACTGCCCCTCCCCCCTCCTTCTCCCTCATTAAAAACAAGTAAACCAATGACCCCCTCCACCCCTCTTTGTTGTTTACGTAATACTTGAATGACCCCTATTTAACTTGGCCTTGTATGAATTTAAGCTAGTCATATGATGAAGTTTCTATCTACATTCGTGATATATTGTCCTTAGGTGGTAGAGCAGGTGCATCCGACCCTGAGCGCAGAAGAGAGCGCGCTCGAGTATGTGGAGTCGCTCTGTCTGCGGCTGCTGGGCATGCTGTGTGCGGTACCCTCGCCGCTCACTGTGCAGGTAACGTAACGTTCAGGATATTGCGTCTCACTTGGAAAAATGGCAGAAAACCATATTTTTATTCCACAACGCAAAAAGCTCGCACTTGTGGCGGTATCCACCATGATCCTTAATCGCCCAAGTAGAGTTCTCACAACTGCTAACTATGTATACAAAGTCTTGGGACTTTGTACGTCAACTGTTAAGCCGAGTCCCGACCCGAGGATCATCCCTTTGCGCTGGAGGGACGTAACACCTTGTCCTCCATACACGCACCTTTGAAGTTTCCTGTGCACGGATTCGCGAGGGGCCCGTCCCGGTCTTTCACTAACAACACCAGTGGTAGATCCATTGGAGACCCTCAGAAACTGCAATTCTTTATCCACCACCAGACGACACTTTTACCATGGTATGAAAATGCTCGCTGATTCTGACTGTTAGCAATATCACATAAATGGAGACCTCGATTTATGTGATATAGCTGTATAGCGATGGTCTAAATCTCCTTTATTCCTTCCTCAGGACGTGGAAGAGCGCGTGGCCCGCACATTCCCCACCCCGCTGGACAAGTGGGCGATCACCGACGCCAAGGACACCACCGCCCAGAAACGCAAGCGATCACTCTTACCTCAGGACAAGATACATCATATGCTGAAGGTAACATCATAGATATAGTTAATGGACTGAGCGTTCCCCTAGTATCCCCAAGTATGAAGTAAATACAGGCTTGTCGCACTATGCTCAGTGTAAAGGTTCCGCAGCTATCTTCATGGAATTTATGTCCTTTTGTTGAGAAGTGCAGTTTTTGGCAATAACTCAAAGATGGTATATCCGATCATGTTGAAAATAATTTTAGTTTAAAGTATTTATTAAGCATTACCCTTGTAATTTATTTTATTTTATATTTTTTGATCAAACGGTTTAAAATATAAAGGGGACACGTATTTCGCAACTTTCGGAGCGATTATTTTAGAAAATTATCCTATATATTCATCGTAATCTAAAAGTTCTTAAAATGTTTTTAAAAGACCTGTCGATAGACACACCTAGATGTTTGCAAAATCTGATTGTTCATTGACTCTGTATCATTGATAGCTATGCCCCTGCTAGCAGCAAAGCAAGATCGTGGGTTCGATTCCCACATGGGACACCACTTTTTGTGATTTACAAATTATACTTTGTGTTCGTGATTTGTATGTTTGTTAAATCTCTGCAACACAGGGCTTATTTAAAAAACACCACCTTGTAATGATGTTCCCACTACAGGGACACAACTTTGTCTCTAATTAACGATTAATGCGTCTTTCAAATTGTACAGTCTAGCGGCGCGCTCCGGCTTCGCACGGACTTTTCTGTAGTAACCAAAAAAGCGTTAAAGTTAAAATTAGTAACTGGCAGTATATAATCGCAAGGGAGAAACAAACTTATTGCTTTACGACGCGACAACTTCAACTTTAGGTTGATTGACCCCATTTTAAGGGTTCCGTAGCCAAAATGGCAAAAACGGAACGGAACTTATGGTTTCGTCATGTCTGTCTCTGTCTGTCTGTCCGTCCGTATGTCATAAACATTTTACTCAAAGACTACGCGATGGATATTGATGAAATTGGGTGAAATGTGTCTTGTAGTAGCCGCTACTTAGTTTGATGTTTGAGGCAGATTTTTTTTTTTAGCAAAATACGTGTGGCACATCACTCGACAGATCTTTTAAAAACATTTTAAGGTTTCTGATAAACTTTTTTTAATTAAGCGAATATTTTTGGAAATAATAGCAATTTATGCAAATCGACCTCGGGTTGTTCGAACCGTGTTACCAAAAAATATGAAAAAACGCTCTTCTGCTGGTGCAATTATTCAAATTGGATTTTTTCATACGGCAACGCCTGCGGAACCCCACAGTTAGTATGTTCTGACATGATCTTGCCCGGTTTTACACTACTCTCGCAAAAAAGACTAATGCTAATGTGGTATTTGAGTATATGTCTGTGAGTTTCTTTAGTTCACCGTAACTTCAAAATGCCTGACGCATAAGTGATACCTGTCTCTTTCGCTCCCATACTCAAAAAGCGAAGGGCACCGTAGCAAGTGAAAACACTGGGCAATTGAGACTTTAAAAAATGTCTCAAATGAGAACCAGTGTGGGGGTGACATTCAGATCTTGGCCAAAAAAGATTTGGGCGACACCAGATGCTTACCATTTAGCTCTCGACCTGCTCGTCTCTTCATTTCGTAGTATAAAAAAAAACGCCTGACGTCGACCACCATTACACCCATAATTCCCCCGAACTCCCAGGAGGTGCTGCTCTACAAGATCGACTTCTCCGTATCGTCGTTTATGACCGGCATCATCGAGTACGTCTCCGCGGACATACTGAAGCTGGCCGGCAACTTCGTCAAGAAGATCTCGCAGAAGTCTGGATATGAGACCATCACTTGTAGCGACATTAAAACTGCCATGTGTGCTGATAAGGTAAGTCTGAAGGTACTCGTTTATTTATTTGATGACTGTCTGACTGACGATGCGTCCATCAACCCAAATGACGTGAAAGTCTGTCAAAAACTTATCCACCACCATTTGGAAAGCATACGTATTGTCAGTGAGTGGGGAAATGATGAAGCTTATAGTTATTGTGTCCTTTCGTCTTGCTTAGAGAGAGGCCCACTTACCTTTCTAAGCGTACTATCAAAACATGGTTGCCATAGTCACGAAAGAGAAAGACAGTCTCGCAAAATGTCAAATTTGTTCCCTCTACTTCTTCTGAAACAACTTTATAGCGTTGACAGCAACCTTCTTGACAATGACACCTTGTAAGAAACCATCGACAAGAGATAACCTTCAAGAATCATCGAGATGTTTCAACAATCGGATAAAGCACTCGCTCTCTCTCACTTCTGACTCTTCTGGTACGTCTAACTTATGTGACATCTCTCCCCCAGGTACTAATGGACATGTTCTACCAAGAGTCCGAGCTGCCAACATCAGAGGCGTCAGGCTCGGAACGCCGAGGTCGTCGCGGCTCTCTCTCGTACGCAGAACTGGTCCGAGATCTGTTGACTGATGAGAAGCACTTCTTGAGGGAACTGAACCTCATCATCAGGGTCTTCAAGGAGGAGCTGGAGAAGATATTGGATAGGGATAGTCATGTGAGTGAGCAATATACTTCATTTAGTTAGACAACAACGTATCTACATACTGTCTGTTATAATGACTAACTCTAGTAGAGAAGGTGACATTTGCGCGGTCGAGATATAGAAAATCTTTCGGGTTTTCTTATCTTGACGGTTACCGAAACGCACAAATGTCGTATTTTTAACTCCTCCTGATCAGAATTACTAAGTAGCAAAACGTCCATCATTTGAAACGTCTAATAATTAGCGAAATGTCCATGTAGCATAACGTCTATCAGATGGTCTGTAAAGAAGAACGTTTATTTAGCATATCATCATTTTTTAAAATTGTACACTCATAATAAAAAGTGAAAATCATTCGTAAAATATAATATATATATTTTTTAATCTGGATTAAATAGAAAGCTAGTAGTCGCTTTTTTAAGATTATTAGTCTTTACGCATCAAATTTTTTGAATTTTATTTAACCACTAGCTGACCCGCGCAACTTCGTATGCGTCAATTTTCCCCGTTTTTGTAACATTTTTCATTGTTGCTCTGTTGCGTGATGTTATATAGCCTATAGCCTTCCTCGATAAATGGGCTACCCAACAGAAAAATAATGTTTCAATTTGGACCCGTAGTTCCTGAGATTGCCGCGTTCAAACAAACAAACAAACTCTTCAGCTTTATTATATTAGTATAGATTACATTCCTTTTGATATGGCCAAGGTTTATTAAAAATTCAAAGTGTAATTTCTTGCATTGATCCATCACAAAGTTAGTTCTGATTATAAAAATAAGCTCTACAAGATTGTTAAATTAATTGACAAATTATCATGTTTTCATATTTATTGATTGTAATACATGCACTTCACTCATTGCGCTGGAAGCATCTCCATAGAGTTGACCTTCTTTACTTGTTGTATTTAAATCGTACCTGTGACTTTCGGTAATAAGTGTCAGTCATCATTAAAAAAATATGATTCGCTACCAGAAAAAAGACTAATAAGCCTGTTCATATTATAATGCCATGTATTGTGTGCCTGAGTATCCAGACATTTAGAGAATTTTACGATTTGCTAAATAGACGTTCTGCTACACAGAGGACATTTTGCTAATTAGGCTTATTGCTCATTATCATTTTTTTAGTTATTTTAAGCATCTCGTGTACGAGATGCTTAAAATAATTAAAAAAATATACCTGTAATCCCGTGGATAGAGTTGTAACACATATTTACGGCCGGGGTCAAGAACTTATCTAGCAATGACTGTCTGTTAAAATGACTCCTGATCATAAGTTCTAAGTAGCAAAACGACCAACAATGCGAAACATCTAATGATAGCCCGGAGTTTTTACTGCCGTGTTCTTTTATATGATGTGACTTTAATAAAAGAACACGGCAGTAAAAACTCCGGGCTATTTTCAACTCCCAACTAAAAAGAGGAGTGTTGTTGAAAACGTCTGTTAGTCAAACGGAGAAACGGATTCAGATGCGAACTTTATATTTAGATTGTCAATCTGAATGCCAATGATCGCAAGTTCGAATCCCGACGAATTTTTTTTTTCATATACTGTGGCCGTACCATGAACTCTCATAGCCGGGCAACTGTAGACTGTCCTGCTAATTTCGCATCATAATTCTGCAAAAAGCAGGCAAGTTAGTGATGACGTCACCAAACCAGCGAGTGATCTCTATTTGTAAATTTTTTGCACTTCTTTTTTTTTTTTAAACATTACTAGCAATGTGGGATTTTGGACCCACATTACTAGCAATCCTGTTAACCCCTCCAGCTAAGCTCATTTGCTTGTGTTAGGAGTGGGTTCACGTCGGGAGCAATGGCTCTGTACGGCGCACCCGTGTGGGCGGCGTCCCTGACCGCCCAGAATAGGATCCGCTTAGGGAGACCCCAGCGGACCATGGCGGTCAGGGCCATACGCGGATACCGCACGGTGCCTGCAGAGTCGGCGTGCGCATTGGCCGGCACACCCCCGTGGGATTTGGAGGCGGAAGTGCTCGCCGAAGTGCATCGGCGGGCGGTGGCCGTTCGGGCAGGGGGTTCGGTGCCCGAGGAGCTACGCGCTTGGCGCGGCCCGATGGCAGGACCGACTGGAGACTCCACGGGCAGGTGTTCGAACCGTGGAGGCGCTCCAGCCGGTCCTGGAGGAGTGGGCGGGGCGGCGGCACGGAACCCTTTCCTTCCGGCTGGTGCAGGTTCTTTCCGGGCACGGGTGCTTCGGGAAGTGCCCGCACACGGTCGCTAGGAGGGAACCGAGTCCCGCCTGCCACCACTGCGACTGCGGTGAGGACTCGGCGCAGCACACCCTCCAGCATTGTCCAGCTTGGGAGGGGCAACGTCGAGTTCTCACCGCAGTGGTCGGAAGTGACCTCTCGCTGCCGGCCGTGGTTCTGTCCGTGGTCCGAAGCGAGGGGTCGTGGAATGCGGTCGCATCCTTCTGCGAGGACGTCATCTCGCAGAAGGAGGCGGCGGAGCGCGTCAGGGAAGAGAGCTCCCTGGCGGATCCGCTCCGTCGCCGGCGAAATGGGCGGCGTCGGCGCGCACATCTGCGCCTGATGCCGCCGCGAGGTGGGGCTGCGGGCCAAGTACGGGGTTATCTGCCTCGTCCGCGGCCTTCCGTGAAGGCGCGGCACCCTGTGTGTATCCAGGGGCCGCGTAGGTGTGAAATGCCCGGAACGCTACAACATCGCGTCCGGGCATTGCCACTGGGCGGACCGCCGACGGCATAACAAATTCCGGCGGCCCGTTCGCGAAGGTGGCGGGAGATACACGGCGGGTTTTTAGTGGGTGCGAACCCCACACTACCTCCACCGTCTTCCCCGGACGGTGGGGATGTTCGTAAGGAGGTTTATCCGCCAAATCAAAAAAAAAATTAAAAAAAAGGAGTGGGTTCACGTATAATGGGTAGAATTCGAACCCGCGACCTTACGATTGCGAGACCGATGCCTTAGCCATTAGGCTACCGCCGCTTCAACTTGACAGCAGTTCGGCGACTGACATGCATGCGTCACGTTCAAACATTAACTTGAGCTGCCGAGTTCATAGTACGGCCCCTGGGTGCTGATTTAGTTAGTAGAATCCCTGCGGGAAGGGGGTCACACTATAATGAAACTACTAATAATAATAATACACTCTACCGAAATCAATTAAAAAATAATAATAACCTTATTTCTTTTATAGACTCATTGTTAGTACATATGCATACCTATATACTGTATAATTTGTGTTCGGATTCGAATCGTAATTTAAAATATATATATTTGAATAAGGTTCGTCCGTCTGCCAGTTAAGACACTTTTTCGGGAACGCGTGGAAGTATCGAGTTGAAATTATAAACATACACCACGGTCTCCAGTCTGTTGAAGCTGTGATAAAATCAAACTTCTAAGTTAACGTAAAAAAAGATACAGCGTTTATGCCGCAAATAATGTAAATTTCGAGACTAGATTCATGAACTATTTATAATATGTACCTACAAATTTGTACGGAACCGTCTGTGAACGAGTCCGACTCGCACTTGTCTTGTTTTATATTGATTTTAGTAGAGTATCGTGTTGTGATCCTGTATCCCGCTGCATTTTTTTTTACGCAGCGCTATCCAGTATTATTATGGCAGCGCCAGTTAATATGTATAAATTATAATAAAAATTCAAACCTGATTGATACTTCCGATCGCCTCAGGGGGCGTTCATAAACTACGTAAGGTGATGTTGGCGAATTTTGACCCCCTCTCCCTTTAGTGAGATATCGTGAAATTTAGCTTGATCTCCTCCCCCTCCTGCCTCCCTAATCTCACGCGCAATTTCATATACGACTCAACACTGGTCAAGTGTGTAGCAAATCTTCCCCATGTGAGATTTGGTGAGATTCGGCTGGGAGCCTACTCCTCCCCAAACGGCTAACGTAATAAATGGACATCCTTTAACCGGGCCTCGAAAGCGAAGTATGTCGCCAAGTGCAATTTTTGTATAAACATTATCTTAGTAAGTTTGGATAGTAATAAATGATGTGTTGTATCGTTCGTAGGCAATCTCGTTGATATTCGGCAACATCGTGGACATCTACGAGCTGACGGTGACGCTGCTGGGCAACCTGGAGGACGCCATGGAGATGTCGCAGGACTCGCCCACGCCCTACATCGGCAGCTGCTTCGAGGGTACGCTTGTTACATTACAGCCTCATTCCTTATATACAAGGTGGCAATTGATCCCTGTCCGATCCGAAACATACCCCGTCTTGATATTCTGTTAACAATGATAAAAAAAAAATAGAAAAAAAATGATATCCGTTAAAATGTTTTTTTATTGAATATTAAAATTCACGATTTAAGTAGCTAGCCAAATTGATAAATGGTCAAGGTTTTTTCAATTCAGATGACTAGTTCCTGACATTATCGCATTCAAACAAACAAACTCTTCAGCTTTATAATATTAGTATAGATTTACGAAAATTGTAGCGAAGTGAAAACCCTACAATTTCATTTGTTAGTAAACATTTCACATTGTGCGCGGCTTTTGTACAAAAACCTACATTTATGGATCTCACAAGACTCTGTTTTCTGTGAGGATCGAACCCAGGACCTCTTGCATAACACTTTCACTGCACCATGACGGCAATATTTTTACATTTTTTCTTTCTGTTATTCAGAACTGGCAGAGGTAGAGGAGTTCCGCGCGTACGTGCGCTACGCCAACATCGTGACGCGCAAGGAGTCGCGGGACAAGCTGCAGAGCATCGTTGATGATCCCGAGGTGAGTAGACGGGAGGGGGGGGGGGGTGAAGTGCTATGTTGTGTAGTTCCGCGCGTACGTGCGCTACGCCAACATCGTGACGCGCAAGGAGTCGCGGGACAAGCTGCAGAGCATCGTTGATGATCCCGAGGTGAGTAGACGGGAGGGGGGGGGGGGGTGAAGTGCTATGTTGTGTAGTTCCGCGCGTACGTGCGCTACGCCAACATCGTGACGCGCAAGGAGTCGCGGGACAAGCTGCAGAGCATCGTTGATGATCCCGAGGTGAGTAGACGGGAGGGGGGGGGGGGTGAAGTACTATGTTGTGTAGTTCCGCGCGTACGTGCGCTACGCCAACATCGTGACGCGCAAGGAGTCGCGGGACAAGCTGCAGAGCATCGTTGATGATCCCGAGGTGAGTAGACGGGAGGGGGGGGGGGGTGAAGTGCTATGTTGTGTAGTTCCGCGCGTACGTGCGCTACGCCAACATCGTGACGCGCAAGGAGTCGAGGGACAAGCTGCAGAGCATCGTTGATGATCCCGAGGTGAGTAGACGGGAGGGGGGGGGGGGTGAAGTGCTATGTTGTGTAGTTCCGCGCGTACGTGCGCTACGCCAACATCGTGACGCGCAAGGAGTCGAGGGACAAGCTGCAGAGCATCGTTGATGATCCCGAGGTGAGTAGACGGGAGGGGGGGGGGGGGTGAAGTACTATGTTGTGTAGTTCCGCGCGTACGTGCGCTACGCCAACATCGTGACGCGCAAGGAGTCGAGGGACAAGCTGCAGAGCATCGTTGATGATCCCGAGGTGAGTAGACGGGAGGGGGGGGGGGTGAAGTACTATGTTGTGTAGTTCCGCGCGTACGTGCGCTACGCCAACATCGTGACGCGCAAGGAGTCGCGGGACAAGCTGCAGAGCATCGTTGATGATCCCGAGGTGAGTAGACGGGAGGGGGGGGGGTGAAGTGCTATGTTGTGTAGTTCCGCGCGTACGTGCGCTACGCCAACATCGTGACGCGCAAGGAGTCGCGGGACAAGCTGCAGAGCATCGTTGATGATCCCGAGGTGAGTAGACGGGAGGGGGGGGGGGGTGAAGTGCTATGTTGTGTAGTTCCGCGCGTACGTGCGCTACGCCAACATCGTGACGCGCAAGGAGTCGCGGGACAAGCTGCAGAGCATCGTTGATGATCCCGAGGTGAGTAGACGGGAGGGGGGGGGGTGAAGTGCTATGTTGTGTAGTTCCGCGCGTACGTGCGCTTCGCCAATTTCGCAAAGTTTTAGGTTCACTTATCAATATAGAGTGTCTGTCGGTCCCCAGTTATCAGAGCGCCTGGACACAGCGGGTCACGGGTTCCGCCTGGCGGTGAAGTACTACCTGCCGAAGTTGCTGCTCGCTCCCGTGGCGCACGTGTTCCTGTACCACAACTACGTGCTCGCGTTGCTGCAGATCGCGCCCGCCAACGAGGATAGGGAGAGTTTCAAACAGGTGAGCTTTTAGAACATTTTGTTACTATTTGCTGTCGCTCATTTTCTAGAGTATTTTTTCTCGTCTGCCATTTCCAGAGTATTTTTTCTCGTCTGCCATTTCCAGAGTATTTTTTCTCGTCTGCCATTTCCAGAGTATTTTTTCTCGTCTGCCATTTCCAGAGTATTTTTTCTCGTCTGCCATTTCCAGAGTATTTTTTCTCGTCTGCCATTTCCAGAGTATTTTTTCTCGTCTGCCATTTCCAGAGTATTTTTTCTCGTCTGCCATTTCCAGAGTATTTTTTCTCGTCTGCCATTTCCAGAGTATTTTTTCTCGTCTGCCATTTCCAGAGTATTTTTTCTCGTCTGCCATTAACAAATTTGTAACAATTGCTCGATGGAAAAAGGGTTTGAAGTTTGTGGTATACAAATTCCATCTGTAAACTCTACTATATTATGCTTATATAGAACTCCAACCAACAATGTTACATACACACATAATTCTTAATAAAAATCATATGAAAATTATTATTGTGGGTGACTTTAATATTGTTACTTTAAAATCAGGGGCTACAGTTACACCTTTAAAGAAATATTATATAACTATGGTCTTTCTTTACATATTAATGAGCCTACCCTCTAGTCGTTTTTTTTTTACTTATGAAGTACCTTATTTATATTACAATCTAGCCTAGTGACTAATAAGTAATTTTATTCTAACTTAATTTGCTATAAAAACGTATGTCTAAGAATGCGCCCATTAACACTTGTTCT
This sequence comes from Herminia tarsipennalis, assembly GCA_945859575.2. NCBI lineage: Eukaryota > Metazoa > Arthropoda > Insecta > Lepidoptera > Erebidae > Herminia > Herminia tarsipennalis. Next base: position 643,726 of record OX243830.2, read on the forward strand.
TATTGTTGAGGCGAAGACACTTTGTTCATGTGTGCTTTGTAGGCAGCACTTGTCACTACACTTAAATGTCTTATATCACAACACTAACTTGAATGGTTTTCTCCGTTTAAATCTTTTTACTAGATCAGTATTGTCGAAGAGACAATCCAGCCTCAATATTCACATTATGGTGAAGTCTATGCTCCTGGGCTTCAGCAAACTGCTGAATGGTTGTTGGAGGGCTGGTATACCAGCTCTCCAAAATATATCACAGATGTAAAGAAGGTATAAATACGGGACCCAAGGCACTCCCTTGGGGTACTCTAGCTTTTATTTGCCTTAATCTGAGTAGGCGTCTACATGACGAATGCGAAATATTCTGTTGAATTGGCTATATTTCTGGGAAGGTTTGAGTGTATAAAACGTTATCTAGCTCTAGCTTATAAAACACCAGAGATATAGACTAAAACATAGGAGTGATTCTGTGAAGTGCTTGATTTTTTTTGTTCTATTCGCCTCTTCTGAACAGGCTCTAATGTAACAGCTTATAGATTCATCAGAATAACATATAGGTTGTAAAGTGAAAGGCAAGATAATTATTTTGTTGATTTCAATCTACATAAAAAACAGTTCGTTGTAAAAAAAGTTATTACATCCACAGGTGGAGTGCAACCTACATCCAATCAAAAAGTTACTTATAAAAGCTTTAGGCAATGGACCGAAAATGTAAGTACAATTTTGATATTATTTGTTTTTTGTAGTAATTAAGTTTTTGGTCTTTGTTAAGGTTCTAAACGTCAAACTCTTCACTCCCAAATGGATAGACAGATTCGAATGCATTTTAAACTTGTTTGTTAACGGATCTAGGCAGAGGGTGACAAAGCCTCCCGAGTCCTCCCATATACGTGTGCCTTTCCAATCTGCCCCAAACTAAAATAGATAGCAAGTTGAATTCTGCCTTTCAAACCAACTAACTTTCGCGTTTGCCACGCACTGTTCGTTGCTGAAATTGAACCATACATTCCTGTTTCGTGTATATGAACAACTTGTTTGTGTCCCCAGGGACGCAACTTTGCGGATGGCGACTAGAGCGAGGCGGCAACTGGCGATAGAGAAGTGCAACGAACTGGCGAGGATAGTTGACAACTGGGACAATAGAGATATAGGACAGTGCTGTAATGAGTTTATTAGAGGTGAGACCATTAGCTCCTTTTCGCAGGTTTCGGTTTCTATCCGGCGCCGGACCGGGTGCTCGGCGCGTGGTGTATAGCGATGTACGGTGGCTTTCACATGTTCCGGCGCCCGTCCGGTCCAGTCGCCATACATTTGCGCCGACAAAACGAAACCGCAACATGTAATAGGACCTTATAATCCTTACAATCTAAGCTTCTTTAATTTTGACAACTTCTCGTTGACAATATCAAATGACGCAACGGTGCAGTGAGCACGGCTGCGGTATACTATTGTAAAAAAAATACAAATTTGACATTTGACAGACCCCATACCATATTTTATAGTTCTCGCAATATTAGTTGTTCGGGCTAAACTTAGGCACTCGTCCCACCAACAGCGAGAAAGCGAGTAGCGATTTTATCGCTCAAGAAACGTACATACTTATGTAGATCCCGTGTGAACAAAAGAGATACAGATATTAATAGGCCGGATGAAGTGCCTGGAAAAGTCGCTGGGACCTAAATGATGTATTGTGACACCATACTCGCTCTATACTGCTTCTATTTTGTTAACACGGACGGGATCTACAGTATACATCTATTGTACGCTTTTTGAGCTATAGAATTGGTAGTCTCCGTTGGTGGGACAGGTGCCTTAGCAACAAGTAGTTACACTTTGTAACTGCGGCCTGTAAGTAACCAAACTGAGAATTATACTTATCAATTAGTATTAACTTTAATATTATGCAGTTATTTATTAAAATAATCAATGTACGTTTGACCGGTAGATCATTTCTATGGCATTAAGTGCGAATGTCTTATCAAACCTAACTTCAGGCCGGTCAAGTTATATTGCGAGAACTGTGGAGCGTGTCGTATGTTACGAAGTCGTATACAGGGCGATTTGTAATATATTAATAACCTCCCGCTCGTGGCTTCTTTACATTACACCAAATAACTTTGTAATTAACCACCTACCACTTAGTTCTGCCACACAACAACTTACCATACGTCTGAGAGACCCCAGCGTAAAATCATCGTTATTTTGTCAAGTTTAAGGTGTAAACTTGACAATAAACAATGATTTACTCCAGTAAAGTGGTCTGTAGGTGGTTAAGGTCATAACTCCAAAAACGGTTAAGTAACGGTCAAACGATATAACAAAGTTATTTAAGGTAAAATAAAGTAGTTAGGAGCGTACAAGTGCACAGACACTTCGGTCGGTTGCAGAGGACACGCTGTCCAAGCTGGGTCCCGGCAAGCGCATCGCGGAGCGGCGCGCCTACCTGTTCGACGGGCTGCTGCTGCTCTGCAAGCCCAGCTCCAGTATCGTGCCCGCTGTGAGTTGGACTACCATATTTACTATATTACTGTCGAATTGAACAAATGTTTAAGTGTTGTATAGCTCGTTTATCGAGGATGGATATAGGCGATATAACATCACGCTACGACTTTAAGAGCTGAGCATCGATGAAAAACGGGGGAAAAAAGACAGGCGATTTTCGCAGGTCGACTAGTTGATTTATAAACACGATGAGTGTTCATGGCTATATATTTTTTTACAAATCCTTTACACTTTGAATAAAATCGAACATGGCTGTTTATGGCTACTTTGAACATGTAACTCGAACATTTTTATTGGTTAACGGACCAGCTGTTAACCAATAAAAATTGGTATCGAATGAAAGATAATTTCATTACGAAAATAATTGTATATCAACATACCAGTAGAGATCGAAGAGCACATAACATAGATCAAAGGTCACACAACCTTAAAACTCGATCACATTTCTAAATGATCAAAGGTCACATAAGAAATGAAAAAATCTGTTCATGAAATATTATTGCCGTGCTCTGAGATTTTAAATGCATAAAATAGCTATGAACACTTTTCGATTGTCAAGCTATCATAATAGTCGCGTTAGTTATACATCAATAACATTTGTTAAAAAATAAATCTGATCTGGTTATCAGAACCCATCTTCTTAATAACCAGATGAGTTATTTTTTAACAAATTTAAAGGTTGATATTTCACTTCTATATCATTGTGCCGAAACTACTTGAAGGTATTTAGAATAGAACACTTTGTCAATATAATCATGTACTAGCTGTGCTTGCGACTTCGCCCGCGTCAAGTTGCGGTGCTGCTCACTCCTTACAGACGTTAGCGTGATGATATAAACTTCATCATTAGCTATCTAACAGTGAAAGTTCCGTCAAATGCGTCGAACCATTTCCGAGATTGACAGACAAAAAAAAAGAATTGTTAAATTAAAATTATAAATTAAATACTTTTATATGTCTTTAGTAAAAAACTATTATATTGACGTTACAAACAGGGGGTCCGGTTGTCAATACCCACATTGCAAAAAACCTATGTAGTAAATAATCCATATATCATGTTTCCTACTTCGCATTACAACTAAATCGCATAATGACATAGTAGCAAAATGCCTACTTTTTCAAAGGTACAGCCGAGAAAAAAACCACTAGGACAGGTGACATTTTTTATATACTAGAACTTAAAATCTACATAACATGTATCAAACAAAACAAATTAGACCCTTAAACAAAACAAATTACACGCTTAAAAATGAAGTAAATAATCACGATTGGTGAAGAATTTGCTTACGTATCCTTATAATATTTTTTACAAATTGTAGAACTGTAATATTTTGTTGGTTGAGGGATATGACTTCATTGTTATACATTTTGTCGAACTGTATATGACGTCGCAGTCTGCGTGACTGGTTGAAATAATAATTTTTAATGGCAATATCTTTAAACCGTGCTTCTTTTCGCAATATATATAAAAATAAAATTAATGTAGCTTTGTGAGGAATTCGACAGTTAAGGCGTCTGTGCCAGCTCTCCATACCGTTGTTGGTACGGTGTCTTTCTGAGGCACAACAGATTAGTGAAAAAGACTTCGCCCACTGTCGTTCAAAATAATTTATAAACTTTTTTAAGGCCTTATCTTTAGCACTTTGTTCTATTATAGATTTCCAACCACTTTCTATGAAATTAATAGGCAATAAAGGCAAATTCGAAGTTAATCTGTTCATTTTTCACATTCAGATCACGGCCCTTCTTCCATACGGCCCTGTTATAATGATAATAACATCCAGTTACGACTGCCTGTGGGAATACTGTTCTAAATGCATTCATTAGAGCTGGTTCAAAGTCACATTTAAATTTACTAATAGTGATATTTAGTTTGTCTTTAATCAAAGAAAATAGTCTGTGGTAGGTAGCTTCCGATTTATTTGGTAGTAAGGCGTAAATGACGGGCACGATATTTGTGTGCTTTGGAGTACTATTTAAATCCACGTGAATAGAAAAAAATTGATAAAATGGTTTTGGGCACCTTTTAAAGGTTCCATCACCAAAAAAACATTTATTTCCCCAAAAATTTGCTGATTTCCTTGCAGTTATGGAACTAAATAACAATATTTTTTCCTCTTCGCCATCATGTGCCACCAAAAAATCAGATGCCAACATTTTTGGTATTCGAACATCTGCTAATTTATTAAATTCTGTATTTTTAAGGCCCAATGTTTTACGTCGAGCTGTATACAAGCTATCCTTTTTTTCGTCATACGATGGCACTAGCAAATTATTTGTTTGATGCTTTAAAACATACTTTTCAAATATTTTTTTTACCGGTTCCATATTGCTGCATACCTCTTGCTGACAAGAATCCATCATCAGAGCTATATCATTATCCTCTTGATGTGGTGCACAAATGTGAGAATTTTGTCTGATAATCTTCTCTTTATTTTTATCTAAAGTCACAGTCGCCGAACATTCATGCTTGTTGATACACCTCCACAGGCTCCCGTTTTTATTATATTTTGCAAAATTATAACGATGACCATCATAAAGAAGAGCCGGTTTTCCCTTTTGATTTGTAATAAACTTTAAATTATTAACCATTTTAACTATAATACACTGACGGACTTATAAACTGCATCAAAGTAATAGACGACTTTGAAATAAATATTTTAACCAAGTATGCAAACTTTCTATACAGATTTAAATTGAAACCTCTAGATTGGTTCGTGAACTTTAAAACAGCGTAGGATCATATCTTTAAGTTTAAGTTTATGTACTGGAAAGGACCTTAAGACCTTTTTTGAAGAAAAAACAGAAGTTTAAGGAAAAATTGTTTAATTAAAAAATTGGTTTTAACAATAGACACAAACTTTATGCAAGGGTTTATTTGTGTTTTAATAAAGTGTATTACCCCCACGTGCCCTTATTACGGATTCTAATCGGTTCCGCATAGATTTTATAAGGGTTTTTAAAAGATCTTGCGGAATATTGTCCCATTCTTCTGAAAGTGCTGTTCTTAGTGCTGCCACTGTCGTAGGCGAAGGGTTTCTCGCATATACAGCTCTTTTTAAATTGTCCCAAACATGCTCGATGGGATTAAGATCCGGGCTGCGTGCTGGCCAATTCATTGTACGTATCCCAACCTCTTCGCAATAATGTTGAACTTGTGCAGCTGCATGCGGCCGGGCATTATCCTGCATTAAAGTAAAATTTTCGCCTATGAATCCCATGTAAGGCACCACGTGATCTTCTAATATCTCTGTTATGTAGCGATGTGCTGTCAAACCCCCTCTATTACCGTTTTGACGGACCATGTCTATGAACACAAGTTCTGTTCGCCCGTTCATCGATATGCCACCCCAGACCATACATGAACCGCCTCCAAAAGGAACACGCTCCTCAATGCAACTTTGAGCATATCGCTCCCCACGTCGACGATAGACTCTTCTGCGACCATCTGCACCATATAAACATGTCCTATACTCGTCCGTGAACAATACAGAGGCCCACTGCTCTTCTGTCCAATTCAGGTGATGACGCGCAAATCTTAAGCGAGCTTGTCTGTGAGCTGCAGACAACTTTGGACCATTTGCTGGTCTAAAAGGGGTGATAGCCGCTTCCTTTAACCTTCTTCTTATTGTTCGTGCACACACGTTTTTTCCACGCACTTCATTAAGCTCGGTTTTGATGTTAACTGACGTGAAGAAACGATTTCGCAGGGAAGTTGTAACAATAAATCGGTCATCACGACCTGTGGTTGCTCGAGTTCTGCCTGTACCACGTCTCCTCCTGTAAGAACCTGTCTCTACAAACCTTCTGTATATTCTACAAACCGTAGACTGGTTTAAATTTCTACCAATCGTTCGTTGATCCAAGCCCTCCCGCACCAATGCTACAATTTGTGCCGCTTGTTCGGACGAAGTATCCATATTATGGTTCAAAAACTCTCGATGTGTTAAAAAACTAACCCAACAATTATGCTGGTAACAATAATTCAATTGACCAAACAAAAAAAATCAATGAGAATTAATTTAAAACTTTGCTATAAATAACACGCAAATCTGATACTACGAGTAAATTTTTTTTTCCCGGCTATATTCATTTGTTTTACCGCAGTTCTATTTTTAAATTTAATTTTTTTTTAAGATTAAGAGCCAGTCTTTCCATATTTATATAATTTAATCTAAAAAGTTTGCATACTTATTATAAAAAAATCCTTTTAGAGTAAACCTGAACTTTGATGCAGTTTATGAGTCCGTCAGTGTATAATAACTATAATGTGCCAATATAACAACAAAATGAAATATTATACATACATCAACATGACAGTGTGTACCTGTATGACATATTAATAACCAGCCAGATAGATTTTCCTTATGTATTTCGTGTAAATAGTTTCGAATGTAACTGTACTTATTTTGAAAAAGTAGGCATTTTGCTACTATGTCATTATGCGATTTAGTTGTAATGCGAAGTAGGAAACATGATATATGGATTATTTACTACATAGGTTTTTTGCAATGTGGGTATTGACAACCGGACCCCAAACAGGCACTTAAATTATATTTATTTGAATAGAAGATGTATTTAGACAATTTATGTTTGCATATCAGTTGTCTGGTTACCAAAGTACAGGCTCTGGCTAGTTTGGAATCTGATGTTAGTATTTTGAGATCCCTACTAAATACAATAAATGCATTTTTGAAAGATAGAAAAATTTGAAATCCAGACTCAGGAATCGAACCCGAGACTTCCGTAGCCAAACCGGGGCCAGAAGCGAACCACCTATCTGGACTATGTTATTAGATTTCGAATTTTTCTATCTCTTGTTGCTCGCGACATTTAGGCCTTCGCAGTGACATCTAGTCGTTAGTTAAGGAACTATCACGGCTTTTGTTATTGCTTCGTTACAGAGAGCATTTTAACAAATTATGATGTCGCAGGCCGAATATTGAAGTAATTTTTATAGGCATTTCTTGCCAATAACTTTACAAATACAATAAATGCATTTTTGAAAGATAGAAAAATTTGAAATCCAGACTCAGGAATCGAACCCGAGACTTCCGTAGCCAAACCGGGGCCAGAAGCGAACCACCTATCTGGACTATGTTATTAGATTTCGAATTTTTCTATCTCTTGTTGCTCGCGAAATTTAGGCCTTCGCAGTGACATCTAGTCGTTAGTTAAGGAACTATCACGGCTTTTGTTATTGCTTCGTTACAGAGAGCATTTTTAACAAATTATGATGTCGCAGGCCGAATATTGAAGTAATTTTTATAGGCATTTCTTGCCAATAACTTTACAAATACAATAAATGCATTTTTGAAAGATAGAAAAATTTGAAATCCAGACTCAGGAATCGAACCCGAGACTTCCGTAGCCAAACCGGGGCCAGAAGCGAACCACCTATCTGGACTATGTTATTAGATTTCGAATTTTTCTATCTCTTGTTGCTCGCGAAATTTAGGCCTTCGCAGTGACATCTAGTCGTTAGTTAAGGAACTATCACGGCTTTTGTTATTGCTTCGTTACAGAGAGCATTTTAACAAATTATGATGTCGCAGGCCGAATATTGAAGTAATTTTTATAGGCATTTCTTGCCAATAACTTTACAAATACAATAAATGCATTTTTGAAAGATAGAAAAATTTGAAATCCAGACTCAGGAATCGAACCCGAGACTTCCGTAGCCAAACCGGGGCCAGAAGCGAACCACCTATGTGGACTATGTTATTAGATTTCGAATTTTTCTATCTCTTGTTGCTCGCGAAATTTAGGCCTTCGCAGTGACATCTAGTCGTTAGTTAAGGAACTATCACGGCTTTTGTTATTGCTTCGTTACAGAGAGCATTTTTAACAAATTATGATGTCGCAGGCCGAATATTGAAGTAATTTTTATAGGCATTTCTTGCCAATAACTTTACAAATACAATAAATGCATTTTTGAAAGATAGAAAAATTTGAAATCCAGACTCAGGAATCGAACCCGAGACTTCCGTAGCCAAACCGGGGCCAGAAGCGAACCACCTATCTGGACTATGTTATTAGATTTCGAATTTTCTTGTTGCTCGCGAAATTTAGGCCTTCGCAGTGACATCTAGTCGTTAGTTAAGGAACTATCACGGCTTTTGTTATTGCTTCGTTACAGAGAGCATTTTAACAAATTATGATGTCGCAGGCCGAATATTGAAGTAATTTTTATAGGCATTTCTTGCCAATAACTTTACAAATACAATAAATGCATTTTTGAAAGATAGAAAAATTTGAAATCCAGACTCAGGAATCGAACCCGAGACTTCCGTAGCCAAACCGGGGCCAGAAGCGAACCACCTATCTGGACTATGTTATTAGATTTCGAATTTTTCTATCTCTTGTTGCTCGCGAAATTTAATACATGAAAAATTCGAAATCTAATAACATAGTCCAGATAGGTGGTTCGCTTCTGGCCCCGGTTTGGCTACGGAAGTCTCGGGTTCGATTCCTGAGTCTGGATTTCAAATTTTTCTATCTTTCAAAAATGCATTTATTGTATTTGTAAAGTTATTGGCAAGAAATGCCTATAAAAATTACTTCAATCCCTACTAAAATTACAATAATGTAACTGAAGGTATAAAAAAACTACGTACGATAACAATACGACTCGTGCGAAGCCGGGGCAGGCAGGTAGTTATTATATAATGAGCTTTTGGGCGATGTATGCCACTACCATATCCCCTCTCTAATACCCCTTATTCTCCAGTCTTTACAGGTAGGGACCGCGAGCAGCAGCGGCAGCAGCAGCTCGTCCGGCTCGCAGCAGCTGAAGCTGAAGGAGAAGCTGCACGTGCGCAAGCTCGAGCTGAGGGACAGACCTGACACTGAAGGTAATGTGTAGTTGAACATTTTTTTTTTTTTAGTTGATATGTTATTGATACCTTGACTCACCTCCCCCCCCCCCCTCCCCCCACAGAGGGTCGTCACTTGGTGGAGCTATGTCCGCGCGTGGGCCCGGCGGTCGTGCTGTCCTGTGCGTCATGCGCAGAGAAGCGCAACTGGATGTGCGACCTCGTCATGCTCAACACCAAGCCTATGCTCGATAGGGTGCTCGACAGGTATGTGACCTTGACCTTTGACGTTCCCTCGCTCTTCCCACAAAGAGTCGTTACACAGCGGATCTATGTCCACACGTGGAATCAGCGGTGTTAGACAAATGTGACCTTAACCTTTGCCGTACCTTTTTCTCTCCTTCCCCCAGAGGATCGTCACAGGGTAGATCTATGTCCACGCGTGGGATCAGCGATAAAAATAAAAAATGATTTATTCACTTAGGAAGCAAAATACTACATTTGTGAAAAGTCGATTCTACATTTACTGGTAATGCCTGTTCGCAAACAATAGGTAAAGCCCGAGAAAAGAACAGGCAATAAAAACTCGTGGCCTCTCTTTTCAAATTGCCAATGTTTACAATGTTTCTCTGTTTATAAACTGTATATGCAGGTAAGGTGCTGCCACCATTATATTATACACCATATTAGAGGACTGATGCAAAAAAAGAGGTCAATAATATTAGAAGAGTACACGAGATCAGATACATCAGCCTCAATGGGCACAACATAGTAGGAGCATCCACTTACGATGTAAAAACTTTATGTGCTTAAATATTGGCCAATTTACTGCTACTTAATGAATAAGTATACATGTTTTACAAAGGAAAGAAAAGAATGGCCGTAATTTATCACGCAGAATCTTTACTTACAAAAGTAAATCGTTTTCCTAACTAGTACCTAAGTAAAATTATCAAACTGTGACAACAATATTCACCTAGTAAAATGCAATAAACTATACAACACAACACATTAATAGGGAGCAACGAACTACATCCATTTATCTTTGTCAGTTAAATAATCATCGATTGAATAGTAAGCTCTTTGTATAAGATGTCTCTTGATTACATTCTTAAATTTATTTACGGGTAGACTCGATATGGACTCGACTGGAATTTTATTGAAAAATTTTACACCTAGTCCCATGAATGAGTTATGAGTTTTATGAAGCCTATGATATGGTCCTACCAATTTGTGCTTATTTCTTGAATTCACAGAGTGAATATCACTATTTTTGTTATATAAATGTAAGTTTTGTTTTACAAACATAACGTTTGCATATATATATTGTGATGCAACTGTCATAATGCCTATCTCTTTAAACTTTTCTCTAAGGGACACTCGTGCTCCTAATTGATATATCGCACGCACTGCACGTTTTTGAAGAATAAAAATAGTTTGTATATCAGCCGCCTTGCCCCAAAGCAATATGCCGTAGGACATGACACTGTGAAAATAACCAAAATATACTAGTCGAGCTGTTTCTACGTTCGTAAGCTCACTTTGCTGCGTCAGTCTGACTTTGCTGACAGCATATGCTGCAGAACTGAGTTTCCCTGCGAGACATGATATTTGGGTGCCCCACTGTAACCTACTATCTAAAGTAATTCCCAAAAAAACCGTTGAATCAACAAAATGAATAACTTCATTGACATATGCTAGACAGATATGTGACCTTGACCTATGAACCCCCTTTTCCTATTCCCTTTTGTTAAAAATATCTTGACTAGATTAAATACATATATTTATCCTAGTTTATACAAAATGTAAAGATGTTGTGTACACGGACTACCGCAAAGCTTTTGACCGAATTGACCACACTATCATAATTAAAAATATTATAATGTTAGTACTCGAGGGGACCTATAGGTCGCAAGCTGTGACACAGACATGTAGGTGCCGAGTGGAGTTCCCCAAGGCTCCCTCCTTGGTCCGCTATTGTTCGTAATCTGTGTAAAGAACATCGACCATCGTTTGCTGACATCTCAGTGACTGAGCTCGGCCGACTGTACGTCTGTATGTTGCAGTATTCTGCTAGACCTAGAGAAGCGTCACCCTTTAAAGTTACCTCCAGTATCGATGTACCGGTTTGCGGTGCCGGACTCCCTGTGCAACATCGTGCTGGAGGACCACAACTCCACGAGGCACCACGCCTCGCAGCCGCTAATCAAGGTATTTAAACACATTTATTTCAACAACAATGCAAACGTCACTTTTTTTTATAAAATGACCGGAGACCCCCTCTCGACATTCAAAAATAAAATTGCTAACTCTGTAACGTTTAGCAAGCCCTAATGTAAGTTTCCATTGGAGTATGAGCCCATCCCCCTGGCACGTATATCAGTCGGCCGTGTCGTGGTCCGCAGGGCGCCACCCTGCTCAAGCTAGTGGAGCGCCTGACGTACCACATCTACGCGGACCTGAACCTGGTCCGCACGTTCCTGACGACGTACCGCTCCTTCTGCTCGCCGGCCGAGCTGCTGGACCTGCTGATCGAGAGGTTCCGGATCCCGGAGCCCAGCGACGTGTACGACACGCCCAGGCCGGGTGAGTTGGCGCCGCCAAAGTGTGTCACGACACGCGCCGCGAGTATTGATACGTCACGTGACGCGCACTAAACGTGACACGCTTGTAGTACGCCATTTATAATATTAACGACATTGTAATTTGCAACATATACAGGATGAGTTTGAAATCACTCGATAAATTGATAGGGGAGATAAGTATCTGTAATACAATTATTTTATATTGAAATATTGCTAATTAAAATTATTAATAAATAAAAATGTAAACAAAGTCATTGAGGAGGTTAAATTTAATAAAGGAACCTAACGTAATACGTACAGAAGTTAATTAATTGTCAATATCTGAAAGAAGTCCGGTGCACATGTGGTATAACAATCAAATTTATGTAACACCTAGCGAAATATATATAAATAGTTTTTTATTACCTTGTCTACACGCGTATTTCACCCCTTGATGTTTGGCGACTGAATGAAGTCATTTTGTATATATGTTACAGTAAATTTGATTAATTCAGAGATTATATAATAGTCACTAGGAGATTTGCATAATAAAAACGCATTATAAGAATTGTAGTTATAAAGTCCGAATCAATAATTTTACATAATTATTATGTATAATATCTAGCAAGTCTCAGGTAAAGCAATATAATGTATATGTACAACACGAGTAGTAGGTATGTATTAAATCAAGTTCAAAACTATGACAAAACCGAATTAAACCTGACTTGACGTGGTACTTGTTTGTAATACCCCAAGGGTGTTACGTAAATCCCTCGGCGCTAAGAGAGTGCACGTCCCGCAGCGCCGGAGAAGAAATGATTTTTATGATCTGGCCGATAAAGTTTGATCCATACAAACTTGATAATTCATCATCATCAGTGTCACCATTAATACCATTTATCATCAATCATCGTAACCAATCATTATTATTTCCATATATACTACGCGTCTTTGTCAATATTCATAACGACTAGCTATTATACATAATCTCGAATGAATTATATTTTCGTCTTGAAGTCAATTATTTATTGTTAATGTAAAATTTATTCTAAAAACAATCGACTTCAAATAATGTTGAACCACACTATGTATACGAAATTCTTTGGTAAATCATATATATATTTTGCGCTAGGAAATTTATCTTGGTATATACAATATAATATAAGATGTTCGATGATGTGTGCGCACGCTAGTCGCTCGGATCAAGACTCCGAAGAAGGACGTGAGTCCTAACTCCTCGCTGCTCGACATCGATCTAGGTAACTATGTCTATGTGCGTAAGACCTCTGAGGGTATCCCCCCCCCCCCCACTTTTCCCACTACTTTTTTTATTTACCTGTGTTGAAATCCTCAGGGGCCGTTTTAGTTATTTTTGGTTTACAGACTATTACGAAAACAAGTTTTATTACGAATTTTATTAATTTGCCCGATATAGTGCAAAAACCATTCGCGCCTATTTTCACAAGATAATGGTTTCGACCCCATAAGGTTAAATTAAATTTTACATTAACTCCCCGTTGAAATCCTAAATGTAAACATGCGTGACTTTTGCACGTTAAGCCCAAAAAAAATAACATTTCCGTAAATGTGCATATGTCGGTTCTCCTGTTTTTTTACTTGCTTCATGGCGTACCTAGGTGAGATTTTGGGGTTTGACCACCCCCCCCCCCCCCCTCTGCCCAAATCTACACAGTATACATTTGGCCAGTGTTTGGTCAATTGTACCACATAACTAACCCTTCTCCATTACGAAAATCCTCCTCAAAAATGATTCTGGGTACGCTCATGACTTGCTCGTCTTTATAAAACTCGTGCACGTGCCAATGTATTCATAGACTTTGCTCTTCGTTTGAATACACTGAATAGAAGACTGAGAACCGATGTCCAAGCATGTGAATAGTGCGCTTGTAAGGTCCCCGCGGCTCAGGGCCCGAGCCTTGATGCGGCCATATACATACGAGAGGTGTAACATCAGTCTGTTCGTTGCGCAGCGGAGAGTATAGAGAGTGTGGCCAGTAGCGACGCGGAGAAGCTCAGCAAGAACACGGCCAGGGAGGACTGGAAGAGGTACCGGAAGGAGTTCCAGCAGCCTGTCAAGTTTAGGTATGTATTATTATATGTCGCACTAATATTACAACATTGTATCCATTTTGTATGTAACCTAAACAGTATTTCGTCGTTTCTTATAAAAGTCCTGTATTATTAGTGCGATATACATATATTTATTATCTATATTTCAATTAGCGGCCCGTCCCGGCTTCGCACGGGTGGACATGGGTAATTGCGACTATAAATTGAAATGTAAGCTATCCTATCTTTTAAGTTGGATCAAATTACATACGGTGTGCAAATCAAATTTAAAATCGGTTCAGTAGTTTAGGAGTTCATCGCGGACAAACAACGTGACACGTAATTTTTATATATAATTACAAATACACTCAGTTCAAAAATATAGGTATGTGGCGGCACCCACATATAATAATATAAAAATAAATTGACACTTGACAGCTCGCGCCAAATCCTGAATCGCGATATAGAAGTTTTCACAGCTGCTAACTATATATACAAGTTCCCAACGTTAACCGTTGGGCCGCGGCCCGCCAGGCACGATCACCTCGCCTGCTCGGAGGATCCTCCCTTTGTGTTGGAGGGACTTAACACCTTGCCCTCCACAGGTATTTAGATTTCGCCCGCGGCTCTGCCCGCATTATCAGGATAACTGACACCCACCGCGGGCGGGTCTGGGGGAAAGCTAGTGTTGTTATAAAGAAACTCTTCTGTTTAATAAACTGAAATAGGAAGAAAGAGGGATCATTGCCTTGCAGTGAAAGATTAAATAATAACAATACTACTTTTATCGGGCATGTGAACACAGCAATGTGTTCTGGGGGGCTTGAACCTACGAAGAATTTAAAATGTGTAGAGAGCGGGGTTGGTGTTACCTTGATACCGCATTTTATCAAGCAAATGCACACATCGTACACATAGAACCTATATCTAATACTTACTCATCCTCTTCCTCTGCAAGGATTGGACTGAGTAAATCGGCACTCTGTATACTGCTGTCCACAGGGTAATCAACGTGCTCCGTCACTGGGTCGACCAACACTTCTACGACTTCGAGCGCGAGGAAGCTCTGCTGGACAAGCTGAGGGACTTCCTGGAGTCCGTCGACGGGAAGCCCATGCGCAAGTGGGTGCAGAGTGTGCTCAAGACACTGCAGAGGAAGGTAGGGTACCTGCGACTGTACACATACAATAACACAAAGTCATTACTCTATGGCAATGCTACAGTGAGAGACCGCGTCTATACCTGTAACACGATATTGTTATTCTTACAGCTGCTCTCTATACAGGATTATTTGTAATATACTAATAACCTCCCGCTCGTTATTTCTTTACATTATATGAAATAACTTTGTATTATCAGTTTTGAAAAATTATAAGATTATACATACTACGGGTTTTAATCGCGTGAATAATTTAAGGTAAGGTCCTTTTTTATTGCCCGACATTTCGACCGTATTGTAACGGCCGTGGTCACGGAGAGATCCGTAGTATATATAATTTTATAATGTGTAAAATCGTGAAAGTTTATCAAAATAATTACATATTAACACTTATGCACCTACTACCTATTTTTGTCACACAACCACCTGCCTCACGTGTATGAGATCCGGTGGAAAATGTTCTTTTTTGTCAGGTTTAGGGCCTAAATAGCCCTCAGGCTGAGAACGACAATTTCATAAAATGACAACTTCCGAAAACGACAACTTCCTAAAACGTATATTCTAAAAAAGCCAACTTCTGAAAACGACATATTCCCAAAAGGACAAATTCCGAAAATGACCACTTCCGAAAACGACCACTTCCGAAAACGACCACTTCCGAAAACGACCACTCCCGAAAATGACAACTTCCGAAAATGACAACTTCCAAAAATGACAACTTACTAAGAAGTGTCATGTTGCTCGTGTTACTATCAATAGTAATGCAAGTAAATTGATTACCGTTCTTCCTACTGCAGTTGGAAGTTGTTACAACATCAGAAAATACGGGTATTTTTACCCGTGTTTTTCGCGCGTATGTTTGTATGTCTGTTCCATTGTTACCTTCTGTAGCCTAAACGGATTGGTTGATTTTGAATTGTGAGGTGTCATTAGAATCGTTCTCCCCCCGAAGTATCATTGGCTATGCCATGATACCGAAAAATCAAATTGACAGATTTTCGGCGTTATATTGTATGCTCCAAATTTTTTTTTCTTCCATATCAAGTGGGATATTAAATTAAAGGATTTTAAAGGTGATTTTTATTCAAAGGAGTTTATCAC
The DNA here is from genome assembly GCA_945859575.2 of Herminia tarsipennalis. Taxonomy (NCBI): domain Eukaryota; kingdom Metazoa; phylum Arthropoda; class Insecta; order Lepidoptera; family Erebidae; genus Herminia; species Herminia tarsipennalis. The sequence goes on from OX243830.2 coordinate 659,931, forward strand.
TAGCATTTCGAGAAATGTAAAGTGCACTTCAGTCGAGTATGAATATAATTGTTTGTTAATTTGTAACAGAAAGTAGCCAAGTGCGAGTCGGACTCAACTATTACGGGTTTCGTAGTAGCAAGTAATATCTGACTGGATGTAAATTTGAATTACTGTATGAATGACAAAGTTGCCATTTTAGGAAGTTGTCATTTTAAGAAGTTGTAATTTTATGAAGTTGTCATTTTAGGAAGTTGTCATTTTAGGAAGTTGTCATTTTAGGAAGTTGTCATTTTAGGAAGTTGTCATTTTAGGAAGTTGTCATTTTAGGAAGTTGTCATTTTAGGAAGTTGTCCTTTTAGGAAGTTATCATTGTAAAATGTTGTCATTTTAGGAAGTTATCGTTTTTGGAAGTTGTCATTTTATGAAGTTGTCGTTCTCAGCCTGAGGGCAAAATAGCACAATAAACAACAATTTACTCCAGTAAAATAGGTGGTTAGGCCCGGACTCCACCAAAGCGGAGATGAGAAGAGATTTTTTTCCGCTTGGGTGTATCCACCGAAACTTTGCGGAGATGTGTGCTGGCTAGGGTGGACATGTGTATTGATTAAAGTGGAACAGGCCCTCTAGACAAGTGAGTGGTATAAACTTTAATAATATATGAATAGAATGAACTGTAAATATGAAAATTGTTAATATGAGACTAGCAGTTGTGCGGCGCAACGACGTCATTCTATTCGATTTATGTCACTTGTCTAGCGGCCCTGAGCTGATTGCCACGAGCGTCGGTCGTACCCGCGCTGGGCACACCCCGCGCACAGCTCGCTCGCAGCGGGGAACAGTACCTGACCTGAGTGGAGACGGGATGTATGAATAAAGAAATTCTATTGGTTTTTTAAACCACATCTCAGCTCTGCCCGTCTCGTCTCTGCTTTGATGGCAGGTGGCAAATGGTTTAGCATTAAAATATTGAATATTTTTATTTACTAAATTATTTGGTGTATTGTTAAGAAGCCGCGAGCAGGAAGTTATAAGTATACTAGCTGACCCGCACAACTTCGTCTGCGTAAATTTTCCCCATTTTTGCAAACATTTATACTTGCTGCTCCGCTCCCATTAGTTGTTTTATAGCCTATAGCATTCCTCGATAAATGGGCTATCTAAAAGTAAAATATTTTTTTTCAATTTGGACCCGTAGTTTCTGAGATTATCGCGTTCAAACAAACAAACAAACTCTTCTCTCTCTTCTAATATTATAGTATAGTTATAAATGTTAGGGGTGGATAACCCTTATCACTTAGGGGCATGAATTGTAATTTTCCCTTTTTTCTTCCTTTTTTTTATAACATTTTTCATTGCTGCTCCGCTCCCATTGGTCGTAGCGTGATGTTATAACCTATAGCCTTCCTCGATAAATGGGCTATCCAACAATAAAATAATTTTTTCAGTGCAGCCCAGTAGTTCCTGAGATTATCGTATTCAAACAAACAAACAAACTCTTAGGGGTATGAAAAATAGATGTTGGCCGATTCTCATAGATACCGGATAAGCACAAAAAATTTCATCAAAATCGGTCAAGCCGTTTCGGAGGAGTATGGCAACGAAAACTGTGACACGAGAATTTTATATATTAGATTACAATTGACCTTGTATATATACAAGTACCTTTGTTTGTTGGCCAAGATCACCTGACTGAGAGGAGCATCTTGTCTTTCTGCTGGAGACTTGGACCTTGTGGACCTTGCCCTCCACATACCACATTTAATATTGGTTTAATGTAGTCATTTGATATAGTTTAAAAAGTAGTAATAAACTCTGAGGAATGCCTAATGGAAAACATATTTGATTGGATTATATTTGAAGATAAAGGTTTCATCCACTTCAGAAGGTTTTCATCTATACTAATATTATAAAGCTGAAAAGTTTGTTTGTTTGAATGTGACAATCTCTAAAACGATTGGTTCGAATTGAAAAAAATATTTACTGTTAGATAGTCCAGGATTTGACCAGTAATGAAAAATGTTGCAAAAACAGAGAAAATCCATGAAGACTAAGTTATGCGGGTCAGATAGTAGTAGTATATGTTTTTTATTGGTTCACAAACCAGACAATACATTTATTATATACAATAGTTTTGATACTTATAAATAAAATATACATTTATCCAAAGATAATAGATCTAGCTAGATGCCACATGTTCCTGTAACAGTATGAAAACAGAGCGTGCCATTTTATCCCCACCGCGCATGACATCACGCGAGCGTTTTAGTGATGAACCTAACATAAACAGAATCGTTTCAATCGTAAGACATCATTCATCCAACAGAGTATCGATTTTAAATTGACCAATTCGATTCGATACTGCTGTTTTGAATTAATTAATTTGAAGTTTTCTAATTAAAAAGAAAATGATTAAGGTCAACTGGGGCAATTGCTTTGTATTTTTGACTCACGCAATTTTTACGCTTTATTTCAATAAAATCATGAAATAATTAACAAAATTATTTCGTTACAATGTATTAATTTTTTTTTAATTTTGTTTGAAGCTATATTAAAAAAATATCTGCAGTTTTTAATTCCAACAAGTTAGCACAAGTTTATTATCTAACTAACTGGCGCCCGAGGCCCCCATGGAAACCGGGATCCGGGTTCAAGCTATCTCCATTAAATATCCGCCAAATATGTACAGCTGTTTTCCCGTGAAAGAGTATTAAACATCCACTCATCCATCCATCAAGCCTCACTAACTTTGCATTTTTGAGATTACTAGAATCATTCTTATAAATAAAAACATGGGTAAAATTAAACGACATAAGCATTTTATTTATTTTTAATAATTTAATATACTTACCTATCTAATCAATTGTAGGGACGATCAAGGTGGGATCAATATAATTTTTACACTAAGACAAAACTATTACCTGTTTTTAACGCTTATGATTTTTGAATATCACAGAATGCCTTCTTAGAGTAAATTAATAATAGATTGTGTTTAAATGCTGTATTTGCATTTATCTATTGTACTTTGTAAGTAATTTAACACTTAAAACTACTTAATCATAAAAATGCTTTTAATTTTTTATCATTATAGGAGCTAATGAAATCAGTAATAGGTCTTACACATATTAAAGTTAAAGTAAAGAATTGAACTATATAACATTATATAGATTGCACAAGATTACCACAAAACGGGAATAATGCACAATCAATTTTCTAGAAAATAAAAAACGTAAGAACATAGGTGGTATTTACGGACTAAACGTTATATTGAGATCAAAGTTATCAGTATCACATAAAAGACCTTCATTATAAAATTTACACTCTTACTTTTTGAATGGCAATGACATGACATAACGACTGTTAGCGAGATGATAACAGCCTGAACCGGGTTTTTACGTGATCTCTGAAGCACGGATACGTACAAATATAATATCACTATGCTATACGACTTAAAAATGTACTTAAAAAAAGTTTGAAACGAAATAATCGCGCGAACAGCGTAAGCCCACAAAATTGAAGGATCAAAATTAAAGACCCCCAATACGCTCCAAACCCGTTCTGTACCATTTAATAAAATAGTAAAAAAAAATGTTGTTTCAGATTTAACTGAATTTAATACCTCATAGTTACTAAATTATTGACCTTGAAATAGGACGAGTTTATTATATATTTGTCTTTTCGTAGTTTTGGTTTTTAAATTTCTCGTTAAATAATGCAAACGTATATCTATGTATACATCATCCTTTATAAGATTAACTAAATGGTTTTCAATAGGTGCTTGATCAAACTGATACCTATGTAGTTATTACAAAAATGCATTCTCGTTCCTCCGGCTATCTGTTTTCTGTTTCATTTATAGAACGCGATCAATTCGCGATTGAAGAAATCGATATAAAGTGCCTAAACTTAACATCACTACTTGTAGAAAAACGACAAAATCTCCTGTACCACGACATTTATTTGTTGTTGTGTTGTTTATTCGTTATATTTCATTGCGTACTTTCAACGTATGAGACGATGACTTATCACCTGATGACATCAATTGAAACGGCAATGTAAAACGAACAGAGTAAAAATACGTCAATGAGAGTTTATCGAAGTAGTATAACTCAAAAACGTAAATAAATCATTTTAAAATTAATTTCAGCTTAAGGAGCAACAAAATTACTTAGCGATGAAAGTATACATCTCCCTTGATACGGTCTACATTCTTCGACGAGTTTTTACAACTTATAACTGCACAGTTAGGCATTTCTTGTTGCAGTACACGCGACGTTATGCGGCCGCGATCGAACTTTGAATAATATCACGCGCGAACCAAATGGCGCCGTTGCGCTGATTGGAGACAGGCTTTGACTTACTACTGACTGATTCTAGCTATATGTGTGTTCTGTGCATTTATCTATGTCCTAAAAGAGTGAACACAACATTCTTTGTACTACATACATATTTCTTCTTAAAAGCTATAGTGAAAAATAAATTTATAATACTAAAATAAGTAACATAAAAACTAAATTTACATATCTAGAGCTCAGAAAATATTTGTTTTTGCCGTGTGTAGAGTGCCTGAGAAAATGTCAAATTGCTGTCTTATGCCATTGCATCCCGAGAACATGCGATAGAGGGGAGAATGTTGCTCTATGTTAGTTCGGCAATGAGGCGTAGCAAATGTTCGTCTATTGCATAAACGACTACTCTGACGCGGAACAACAATTTGTACTCTCTCTAGCAACTCTTTGCAGTCTATGAAGCTATTAACAACTTTATACAAATACATAATATCAATAGCTTTTCTTCTACAACTTAAAGTAGATATATTATGTACTTTTGTACTCTTTCAATCTTGCTTGTATATACTTTGTATGTTGGGTTCCATACTGGACTCGCGTACTCTAAGATACTTCGTATAATGCAATTGTAAACGGGTATTATGATATTGGAGCCGTGTGGTGCCGGCTTAAGAATAGTACCACCCCATCTCTTCCCGTGGGTGTCGTCAAGGCGACTAAGGGATTTCACACCGGAGGACGGGCAGCAGCGTCCTCTGCGTACTTAAAGCCTTACTGCGATCACCAACCCGCTCGCCAAGCGTGGTGATTATGGCAATTACCCCCAGGATCTACATACTAGTAGGTTCTACTGGGGAGACCCGTGCCCAGCAGTGGGCCATCATATGGGTTGATATGTATTATGATATTGGAGTATTTAAATGATCTGAGCTGCCTCGAAATAAAACCGGATAAGCGAGATGCCTTTTGTACCATATCATCTATAAAAAATCGGTAATTGAGTTGTTGGTCTAAGATTACTCCCAAGTCACGAATAGTTTCTACCTCTCCTAGTGGTACATTCTGTATATAATAGGTGGCCTGGAAAATATTTCGATTTCTTGTAAATTTAATATGTTTACATTTATTTAAGTTTAACACCATCTTGTTTCTCTTGCACCATTCAGATACTGCCTCTATTTGTTTCTGCAAATGACTTATATCCTGGGGACTTTCAATCGTTCTATACAACTTTAAATCATCTGCATACATTAAAAATTTACACTGAATTAGATTTGCCAAATCATTTACAAATATAAGGAAAAACAGCGGTCCTATATGGGAGCCTTGCGGTATCCCCGAAGGAATAACATTTGTTTGTGATTTAAACCCCTGGACGACAACGATCTGAGAACGGTTACGCAGGTATGATTCACACCAACGCAATAGCGATCCATGAATACCCATATGGTTTATTTTATCGACTAAGATGGCATGATTAATGAGGTCAAATGCCTTGCTAAAATCAGTGTATAAAGCATGTACCTCCTTACCACTATCCAAGGCTTCCGAAATATCACTGACAAAACATAAAAGGTTCGAAGTTGTAGACTTATTTGGCAAGAATCCATGTTGGGCAGAATTTAGCTGCTGCTTAATGTGGCCGTATATCTTTTTTACTACCAGTGATTCGAACACCTTTCCAGATGACGAGAGAATGATACAGGGCGATAGTTTGAGATATTTGCTGAATCGCCCGTTTTGTGTATAGGTGTAACACGAGCCTTTTTCCATTGACTTGGAAAAATGCCAAATTTTAAAGAGTCATTGTATATTAATGACAGTGGCTTAGCCAGGGCAACAGCGCACCTTCCCACAAGAAAGGGAGGAATGCCATCCAAACCACTACCTTTATTGACATTGACGTCGCAAAGAGCTTTCTGAACTGTGAGTTGAGAAAAAGATGGAACATTGTTTACATCTGTTATGTCACTAATGAAGGGAGTGGAGTTAATAATGCTGTAAACCGCATTAAAATGGTCCGCAAAAAGCTCACTTATTTGCTAACCACCATAAGCATGTCTCTGTTCAAGGTACATGCTATTACTTTTTAAATTGTTTATGTAAGTCCAGATGTATTTAGGATTAGAGCGAAGAGTATTGGCAGCCTTATCTTTAAAGCGTTTATGACATTCCTTAATCATAATTTCACATTTTTCTCTTAGTCTTTGATAAGTTAATTTGTTCATCAGGTTATTATATTTCTTATAGCGATTATGAAATTTTTCCTTTCTCTTTAAGGCATTTTATTAGAGATCTATTGTACCAAATCGGAAACCTAGAATTAGCTCTTCTAGAACAAGGGGTGTGATTTTTAATGATTTGATTAAGTGTTGCATAGAAAGTATCTAGTTTGGCATTAAGTATATTTTGCCAGAATTAGGTATTTGAATGTTAAATCAATCAATAACAATAAATTATTTTACACTTACCAAGTAATAATATGCCTTTAAATGATCTTTAAAATATATATTCGTGCATAATTTAATATGTTTTAGTATTTATAATCATCATAATAAATGCTAAAAGTAAATGATTTGAAACCAGAACATAATGACGTCACAATGTTAAATTGCATACAAATATCTACAGAACGAATCGTTTTGACATTTTAGAAAAAAAGATACTGTATTGACTTGACATTCAAATACCCTATTCGGTCCATTGTATTGCTTCTAAGTCATTGTTTATGGCTTCAAAATTGCATCTGTGAAAATTTAACGACGGGCCGCGATCCGGCCTAAGGCAATGATTGACCTTAGGAGTTTGAATTTGTATGTCAATGGCAGGATGATGAATATCAGGTTTAGTGAGTGGACAACGGATTGGGTGACCCTAATGTATGTAGCAAAATTTGAGAAAACTAAGTCCCAAAATACGGTTATTCTGATTGAATATATGATTACTCTGTTCTAAGCCTTGAAATGCCATTTCTTCTAGGAGTTAATTTTCAAGTACGTTACTACTTGGCAACGACGTGCATACACGAGTTGACATATCTAGATCCCATACAGGGTGAGGGCAATTAAAATCACCCATGAGTAAGGTCAGAGAGTTTTTTGCAACTTTATTTTGAAATACATTATTTAAATTACCCAGAAAACAGTCAATGTAATCTCTATCCACGGGTGGCGCTACGTATACTGAACATAAATTTATACTACACACATTTCTGCCTTCACCTATTTTAAGTGATAACCACAAGTCTTCGCAATTAGATTCCCATGACGTCATACGTACTACATTTATACTTTTCAATACTGCCACACATATACCACCGCCATATTTTCTATTAGCATAACTGGTAGCAGAGCGATCCCTACGATATATGTTATACCTATTATCCATTATCTCATGATCAAATACTGTCTCGTTTAACCATGATTCTATAAAAACAATAATGTCGTAGTCATTGCATAGGATTTTTTCATAAATGTCTTGGGTTTTGTTAATATAATTACAAAATGTGAGAGGTCTTAGCCTCTCACATTTTGTAAATATACAGAGAGTAGGAATTTACAGTAAATGGTAGTGACATGCATAATCTTAAAAATAAAAAGTAACAACTATGATATTAATTACAATGTTTGTATATATAATATACAATTTTATTTAATAACTTGCTGATTCGTGCAATATTTTTTGTTTTAATTCCTATATAGCCTTACAGCCTTCCTCGATAAATGGGTTATCTATCAGTACAATATTCAAACAAACAAATTCTTCAGTTTTATAATACTAGTATAGATATGCGGGTACCGATTCTATCGAAAGTCTCGTTGTCAGATGACAACGAGACTTTCGATAGAATCGGTCATAAGAATGCATTGCTTATGTTTTAAGTGATAAATGGATTACGTACTACGAGACGCAACGAATACGATAGCGCGAAGAAGACAAAACAACTTGAATGACTTTAATCTTGCAAGTTTTCAATAATATATTATGTTGTGGGTGTTGTTGCAGAGCGGGCAGAGCGCGGAGGAGGGCGCGGGCCCGGCGCACGTGTTCGACCGCGCGCCGCCTGCTGTGTTGCGGCACGTGGCGGAGCCCGAGCGCTGCGCCTGGCACCCGCTGGCGCTGCAGCCGCTGGAGCTGGCGCGCCAGCTCACCTTGCTGGAGTTCCATCTGTACCGCCAGGTAGCTGTGTGTCTGGCCTTGGCCTTCTTCTCGGAAGCGGCTGGAAACTGAACGTTGTATATGTCTCCTTCGCGAGTATGTTCTCAGCTAAGTTTTAATGTTCCAGACCGCCAGAAGGTGCTACAATACTCGTGTTTCTTCAAATGGTTATTATTTTTTGGGCTTGGACGATAAACAAATGTAAAAAATAATATTTTAGGGTACTCCGATTTTACAAGATTAGGTATGTGTACAGTCATGGACACATCACAATCCTTGAATTTGACCACACCTTTCTGTTACACATAGGGATGTTTGTTAAACAATCAGGCTACAATAGGTCAACTGATCTGGACGACATTTTGCCACAGAAAGAGACTATAGTCTGAAATAGCACATAGTTTAATTTTAATCCCAAAAAATGTTACCCTGGAAAAAAATATTTGTAAAGATTTTAAGAATATAATTATTTATTTACATTATTTTGTATTTAATTTCAGGTGAAACCATCGGAACTGGTGGGAGCGGTGTGGACCAAGAAAGACAAAGAGAAGACCAGTCCGAACTTGCTCAGGATAATCAAGCATACCACCAATGTAAGTGAATATTGATTCATTAACTGACATGGAATCATGTGGTTTTGTATGTATCTCAAGCTTGTCAATAACCCTTCTTGTTTGGCATGTACGGTAGAAATAACTATAGGCCGACCGTTTAACTCGTATATCGCCTGCGAGGTGAGGGGGGAGCGGGGGCGGGTAACCGACAACGCACTGCACCGGTTGACGTGAGTTCTCTGTCCCGCGCACCCCGCTCACCCACCCGTTAACATCACCCCGCGCTCCCTTCTCACCGCGCAGGCGATATACGAGTTAAGCGGTCGGCCTATAGGACTATTTCATACTAGCTCACCCGCGCAACTTCGTTTGCGTCAATTTTCTGTTTTTGCAATTTTTTTTATTGATGCTGCGCTCCTCTTGGTCATAGCGTGATGTTGTATAGCCTATAGCCTTCCTCGATAAATGGGCTATCCAATATTAAAATATTTTTTAATTGGAACCAGTGGATTTCCCGAGATTATCGCGTTCAACCAAACAAACCAAGGGAGACCAAGTTAAAAAGTGTCTAGCTGTTAACTATAAATAACGCATTCTCGGCATGAATGTATCAGATTAGAGATTGTTTAGTATTGTAGGGCCGCCCGTATGTAATCATATCGACGGACACTTTAGATATGTTCTTCGTACACTTTATATACTTTTAGTGTTCATCATATCTGGGTAAAATGAGGAATGGTCTAAAACTATGACTAGGGGTTTTAATTTTTTTTTATTAAACATTATAAACATATAGTGAGTATTAAAAATCAAGCGAGGGTAGTTTCCGAAACCCGCGCCTCATGGAGGCGACACTGAGCTGATCTAGTCTACGTCCACGGCGATTGCAATACGGTCGAAACGTCGGGCAATAAACAAGGTAAAATATTGACACGTTTTAGATCCGTAATATATATATATTTTCATAATGTGTACAAATCTCGAAAGTTTATCAACATTTATAATAGTTCGTTCAATGCAATAATTACTGTAATATAACTTGATGATTTCTAATGAGTTTTTTTGGTAAATTTTCTTATGAGCATTTCAAATAATCATTAGTTTGGTTATTCGAAATAAATTGAGTTTAAAGTTAGTCTCTTTCGTTTCCAGTTCACCCGTTGGATGGAGAAGTGGATAGTGGAGAGTGAGAACTTGGACGAGAGAGTGGCGGTGGTCTGTCGACTGCTAGAAGTGTGCGTGGCGCTGCGGGACCTCAACAACTTCAACGGAGTGCTCGCCGTGGTGGCCGCCTGCGGCTCGGCCTCCGTGCATCGCCTGCGGGCCACCTTCCAGGTACGCCTGCAGAGTACTACTTAGCTCCATACCACGGAAGCACAACGAGCCGTCGGTCCTGTGCCTAATCTCGCTTCGGTCATTTCCGTCTCATCGGAATATGCGAGTGAAGGAACAGAGTACATTTGTGTCCGCGCACTCATTTGTACACATTGGACCTCCATAGTACAAAATGACAGCAATTTCAAATGCCGAATCGAAATTCCTGTGAGTTAACTAGACGGTGTTTTGTCTTCTATGACGAATGGCCGTTTTTGTTATCCTTGTTACATTTGATTTTGTCAAATGCCCGTCTAAATGCCAAAATCAAATGGAAGTGTTGTTTAAGTTGTAAAAACGGCGCCATCAAACTAACCTGTCGCTATTTTTACAGCTCCGCGTTCAACGTATAAAATCACAGAACAAATCTACTATAGGAGTGCAAAATATACTTGAAGTATGTGAGAACTAGATAAGAACGAGACTTTGTGATTCTTATGTGAAAATAAACTTGAAACTGGCAAATGGACTCATGATCCCTACCGGGTATTATCAGCGGGAAAATAAAAAAAAGTGTTTTTGTCGGGTTATATAATGTGTATTATGTATCTGTTATTTTTTTGAAATTTAATAATAATCAACTTGTTTAACTTTTTCAAGAATTTGTTTACATTTTAGTCTCGGAAGTAGATTTTGCTCAAGTTTTTTTCCAAATTACCATAATTCTCACTGGTATGGGTATTCCCTCAATGCTTCAATCGTGGTGAGGCACGGATCGAGGTTGGGTGGGTTCTCTCTATGTGAAGCCTGATCAATCAGTCACTATGATGTTTCTATCTCCTGACTTGGTCGGCAGCTGGTCCCCCTGCGGCTGGTCCGAGCTCTGGAGGAGTTCCGGGAGCTAAACTCGGACCACTTCCGGCGGTACCAGGAGCGGCTGCGCAGCATCAACCCGCCCTGCGTGCCGTTCTTCGGCATGTACCTCACCAACATCCTGCACATCGAGGAGGGCAACCTCGGTGCGTATAGTGCGACCGCGACTCTAACACACCTCGCCGTGTCGCACAAAAATAATTAAACTAATTTCTTATACTGCCAACTGGAACGTCAAAATGTCATTTATATCATTTTAAACGTCTATTAACATTACTTTTTGGCAGAATTGTCGACATCGGCAGAGTTGCCATAAAAAAAAACATTACTTTTTGTAATTTGTATGCTAATTGTATACATCTTTAAATGTATGGAGGAAAAAGTCGGATCATATGGAGGTTAAATTCCACTTCGGCGGACATGTCTCAGTGCCGGAGTTGGTAACGACTTAGGGCCGACCCCTAAGGTCGCGGGTTCAAGTCCCGCCTGAGACGATTTCCACCATTTATTTAAATATATATAAAACATGTCTATTAACATGTATTAATAACTGTATGTATGTTTATGTACACAGACTATCTACCTGACTCGGAACTGATAAACTTCTCGAAGCGTCGCAAGGTAGCAGAGATCACTGGAGAGATACAACAGTACCAAAACCAACCCTACTGCCTCACTCTAGAGCCTAGGACACGGGTATGTGTCACTTCTCTCCCTTATTTTCTCACTCTCTCTCACTGTCTCACCATTTTGCTTTACTTCTATCTCTCACTCCTCCTCCTATCCCTCACTTTCCATTCTCGCTTCTCTCTGATTTAACTTCTTTTCTCTCCCTCACTTTCTTCGCTACTCCCATTTTATAACACTCCCTCACTTACAATCGCTTCCCTCTTCTCATTCCCCCTTTTCCTTACTTCCTCTTCTCAATTCTGTTCTATACTAAACCCCTCTAGGGGAGAGAAGAAAATGAAAAATAAAAAGGATAAGAGGCTCTCATTTTCCTCTCTCCCGCTATCCTTCATTCCTCCCCTCGATCCCACCTTTCTCTTTCTTTCGCCCGTTCATTTTTCATTTCTCCCCCCTCTTATCGAAACACAAATTTTACTATCAAAAATGAAATTGGTTAAAAAGAGTGTTTTGTCCGCAGGCGTTCCTAGAGTCCCTGGATCCGTTCCCGGGCAAGGACGACAACGAGATCACCAACTATCTGTACGCTAAGAGTCTGGAGATCGAGCCTCGACCGCCCGTCAAGCAGATGCCTAAGTTTGTGAGTATATGCCTTATACATATGGTGTAGTATGTAGATGGTATAACTCCATTAAAAAATAATTAATAATGGGAAAATCATTATTAATGTACCTTTCACATTTCGGAAAATATAACACATTGATGATGTTGTTTTCGGACGGAACACCGCTTTGTGTGATCCGTGCACTGTTGTTCCGAGACTAATCCTCTTATTCATTATAAATTAGAAGAGGTTTCAAACACATTTTAACTAGCGAATTTTTTGTCTTCTATTAGATTTTTAAAAAGATTTTATTTACCCAACGTTTCGATCGAATTGCACCGATCGTAGTCACGGGTTTACTGATGGCGGCTTAGCGATGTCCCTGTGAAGCGCGAGGGTTTTCAACTTCGCCTAATGGTCCTGTCAGTGTGCCTGAGTCCGTTACCTTGTCAACAATATCAATGTAAATATTTTATTAAGTAGGTTATTTAAAGCAAAAGGTAAAAGTTACTTAATTCAAGACTAGATAGATCATTTGTAAACATTAAATTGGCGTCGTACTTGTTATTCCCAAGTACTCCTCGCAATGTCTGTTTCCTTCCGGTCGAACATACGTTGGTTTTCGGGTTGTCTACAAAGTGCGAACATTTATGTGAGTGTGTGGATGTATGTCGACCAGTTAGATTGTGTGACAAAGATGAATGATTTTTGTTAATGGAAGCTGCATTTTTTTCTCCTGGTCCAGAATCAATGATAGAGAGCGAGACGCAACTCTCTTAATGGGACGATAGGTATAAAAAAAGACGAATGAGAATAAAAATGATAGAACGAGACTAGCTTGCTTCACACACTCATTGTCTCTTGTTTTATATTTGTAGCAACAAAAGAGTGAAACAAAACTAAAAGTGGGTGGTGATTTTAGCTCAAAACTGAAGTGCATTCGAAACAGCCGATTATATGTTAGTGTTGGGTACCTATCGGCAAAGTCGCATTTTCAGTATCTCGATGTTACGCACTCGATATAAAAGCAAAATCTTTATCTCAGCCATACTAATAAAATCGGAATTGGTTCCCCCGCAGATTTTGTACTTATATCTAACACTCTCCATTGCTGAGACATGACCACACCATTCTGTTACATGTTGTATGTATGTAAATTTTGTGGGTAGTTCCGTATAAAATATAGGAACATCTGTCTAACGTATGTACCTAAGACAGACGTTTCTTTATTTTATTATATTACGGTCGGTCTCAATAACTTACGTACCGTTAACTGTGTACAAATGAACTAACTCTAGTAACGAAATTTATATTTGTGTATTCAAACTCACAAATGTTAGTTTCACAAAATACATCCGTTGTATGTTTCTTGAGCGATAAATCGCTATTCGCTTCTTGCTCATCGTCGTTGGTGGGACAGGTGCCTTAATGAATTGTTTTTCGAACTATCTTTAGTGAACTCGTATGGAACTCGTATAACTATTATTTTTATATTATTCAATTAAATTTTTATTAGTTTTTTTATTAAATGTACACAAAATTAATGGTTTACGTAAGTAATTTTAGGGTCGCATCTCTATGAGATGTACGAAAGAGTTATGAACCCTAACTTGAAGCCGGCCAACTTAGTTTGCGTCAACAATCTATATTATGTATATGTGCAGCCCCGCAAGTACCCCGAGCTGTCGCTGAAGCAGGTGAAGGCGTCCCGCAGACAACACGACGCGCCTGTCTCCCACGCCTCTGACGACTGTATCAGTGAGTGACACACACACACACACACACACACACACACACACACACACACACACACACACACACACACACACACACACACACACACACCAGCTAAATGGTTATTTTTAGAAATGTGAAAAAAAAAAACGGGGTAGTAGTATATACCTATAATGTAATTAAAAGATAAACTATCGCAGCGAACTTATCAGAATTGGTATGGTCTATCGATAATATGTAATGTAAACGAAGTCCAATGACTTTGGAGGAGGAGGTTAAATTAACAAATAAACTGAAAATATCAACGTCTTATTAATTTTGGTCAAGCGTATAGTACTTTAACAAATCATTTAATAATCAAATTATCAAATTAAACAGGTACGCATGCGATATAAAAAAAACATAAGTATATATAATATTATTATTCATTTATTTCAGACGAATCCATATTATGTTAGTCATAATTTACTTACGAACTAATGTTAGTATAATAATATAGGTATTTCATGGCACAGCATGTACCCGCACCCAACGGCGCATGACCGGGGTCTGGTCGATCTGTAAGCACCCTCAGGACGGTGTCGGTGCTGGCGCGGAGGCGCGGCATCAGGGAGGTTTCCTAATTATGTCTGCAAAGCCGACAATTTGTGCACCTCCACGGCAACCCTAAGTGCGTTATTGTATTGGACACGCAGGTCGCCGTATGCCCGCCGACCATATCTCACCCACAGGCTGCACGTGTAGAACGACCGGCGGTAGGCTTTAAACGGCATAATCTTCACTGAGTTCGTACAACGTGCAAACCTGCGGGCCGGTACCTGACAAAAAAAATGTTTTTATTACCTTGACTACACGCGTAATAAAAACAATTAAAATTCATCTTGTAGATGTATTAATGTGTATGTCCATATGCGTGCGCAGGTATCATCTCGCAGATCTCCCCGACGTCCGGCACGTGGGACGGCATGTCGGTCGTCTCGTTACCTATTATACATCATGACGACCATAGAGGTGAGATATATCTTTTGTGTCCTGTTGGTCTAGTGGTGAGTGACCCTGGCCGCTAAGCCAGAGGTCGTGGTTTACATTTCCGCTCAGAATAAGTGTTTGTGTGATGACGTGGTTATTAGTATATTTAAAATCACCCGGTCTATTTTTGTACATTACGTGTATTTAAATTTAAATATCTTAATCGAAGCAGGGTCGTTCCAACAGAAATACAGCACTTGCCATGGTGGGGTGGGCACAGGAACAATCGGAACTTGTATCCAATAAGAGTGCACTTTTAAATTTGGAGTATATTTTTCTCTTGCATGAGGCAGCTTTAAAATTTGATAGCCGTCACCTATGATTATTGCGATTAATAAAAATGGAGTTTCACACAAAATAAAAACGTGTTATCATTGTAAAAACTTACTAGATAAAAAAAAGAATACGCGCGTGAAGTCAAGTTTGAATCCTACCGACATGAACCCACTCCTAGCTATTTAGCTTAGCTAGAGGAATTAACAAGATTGCTAGTAATGTGGAACCCTATCCCACACTGCTAGTTAGTTTATTTTTACAAGAAATGTTGCCAGTCTGAACCAGGGTCAGTCATAAGGATTTTTTTAGTATCTTATATAAGGAAGATCATGAAATTGAACAAAGCTATACAGGATAGCTATTACAGCAGCTGTGAAAACTACTACTCGTGTACGAACTATATCGTGAAACTGTTGTTTGTTTCCATAGTGACGAGCAATTTGCTTATATTATTCACATTGTTGTAATTACATTGCAGGGAGCAAATCAGAGATAGTAAGTCCGCGCCTGGAGCGATGCTCACTCAGTCAACTGAGCCAGCTCAGTTTGTTCGACAAGGGGCTCGCGCTCTTCGACAAGAACAAACCTACGCACAATAACAAGTATGTCTACATTATAATTCGTTCATATTACCATAAAACACTGTAAAATAATACTTTTTCATTACCATATCTAAGATATTTCTAAAAATATCACTTTTTAAAGAAAAACAAATAGCAAAATTACTCACTTAGCCATAGAATTTTAAACTGATATATATGCGGTGATATCACTATATTTATTTTTGACATTGATTTTGTTAAAATGCGGTAAAAAATTAAGCCACCAAATGTTCTACCGAAATTTTGTACATTCTGTAATAATTCGATTTTATGTTTTTCTAAATAAAAAAGTGGCTTAGCAACCATTGTATTAATATTCAATGGTTGCTATTTCGGATTTAGTAGTTTATAATCAGATGGGCGTGTGTGAGTTGTTTCAAGACCTCTATAGTGTGTCGTGCGCTGGACAGTCTGTCGTCCGCCAACAACAGCAACATTTACATTTGATTTTGATATTTGGACGGGCATTTGACAACATCAAATGGAAGTCTATACTTGTGTGTGTGTGTCCAAATACCGTCTTGTTAACTCATCGCTGTCACTTAGTACGGGGTAGCCAGTCCAGCGTACATAGTACCATAAGGGTGGCTTAGACGGATATTGTCTCTTTCGCTTCGCTTTCAGTTACAGAGAGATATATTGCGAGCAAGCGACACACTATGAAAGAGACATTATGCGACTAAGCCAGCAGGTGAGTGGTGTGTGTAGTGTAATATGTATGTAATACATAATGATGTATGATGTACACACACAGATGCAGCTCGCGCGACGAGCCGCCCTCCCCGCGCGACCGGCACTCGCCGCGACACGACCGGTCTGTCAGTCTGTACGTATGTGTTAGTAGATAAGGTTTAACAAATATATACCCTCATCTGTTATTTGATCCTAACAAAGATTATATGATAGATATTGTCTAGATTGATTGATCCCAAATCATGTGCTAATGTTGTAAATTGGTGTTATTAAATATACAAACGGCAGTTATTTAATTGTTTTTGTAATGATATTAAAGGTTAATTTATTCTTTATTTAATAGAATTAGTAAAAAAAAAAAAACAGTTAAATGCAAATCGAGCTCGGTTGTATCGTAGGAGGAGTACCGTATAAACTTGTTTTTTCTTAAGATGTAACTACAATTTAATGGTTTTCAGTTTATGTCCTTTATTTGTGTTTTATGTCATCGCTTTTTGGAGAATTTCATGATTCTAGATCAATAGGAAAGTATCCTTTAGGTTTTGATGCACCTTATTGGCACGAGATTTAGCATCGAATTCACGTGATTTATCGATCATCGTGATCGATCCATCTAGACTATATCTATACATACTCGTATAATAATCACTAGTCTCGATCGACCGATTCATCAACACAGAACCTAAACCGTTAGAGTTACAAACAAAACTCAAAAGATCGGTGAAATTTTGTATTTAGTTTTTTCGTTTAAAATTATAAAACACGAGTTTCAGCGTTTTTTGGAAATCGATCCCTAAGGGGGTAAACTAGGTCGCAAGAACGCGTGAAACTCCGTCGCAAGACGAGTGTAAAGCTCCGTCAGTTTTAAAGTTTAGAAAGTGAAATTTCTAACTTAAATTTTGGTTTAAAATAAATTTGGTTTATGTAAATCGCGTTTTTGGAAAATTAACCTTCAAGAGGGTAAAATGGGGGTCGCGAGTTCGTATGAAACTCTTCAGTATCGAAGTTGGAAGTATGAAATTAGCACGTACACGTGTACGACATAACACTAACAAGCGTTGCGCGTGCGCAGGCAGTCGGTGGAGGCGCGCAAGCCGGCCGCGCTGTCGCCGCGCGGCGCCATCGTCGACGCCGAGCTGTTCTACTCGCGCAGCGCCGACCACCTCGCCAGCGCCACCTGCCGCAAGGACCAGGTAGGCTCCTCTCGTGTTTATACGCTCGGTGCTGATGTTGGTCGGACTATAATTTGTTTATACGGCTTAAGTGATCTCAAATAAAAGAATATTGCGAGATAAAGGATGGTCGAATGGCCGTCCGGGAAATGCGAACGTGGAAGACCTTATACGCGCCGATGATACGCCATATAGGACGAGTCGGTGCGGACCGCTGGGTCTAACCGTTTGAAAATAGCGAGAGACAGAGAAAGATGGCAATAAAAATTACGCCATCTAATGTTTTTTTTTTTTTAATTTTAATGTACCCAATGTCACTCTTACAACTAAGACGAATCTAAATACATCTCGAGCTAAAATCCATCGAGCCGTATAGGCTCTGTAGCGTGCCAAAAAAATATACATACATAAGCTCAAAAAACATAACCGTCCTTCTTGCGTAGTCGGGTAAAAAAGAAGAATACATGAGATTGAACCTCCATCGTCAACTTCAACCACTTACAGTGTAAAAACTATACGTGCTTAAATATTGGCCAAATTACTGCTAAAAGTTTTGTAAAAGAAAGAAAAGAATGGCCTTATTTATCACGCAGAATCTTTATTTACAAAAGTAATTCGTTTTCTTAACTAATACCTTAGTAAAATTTCTAAAGGATTATGTAGTAAAATACAATAAACTGTACTATAAAATACATTAATAAGGAGCGAGGACTACATCCATTTATCTTTATCACTTTAATAATTATCGATTGAGTAGTAAATTCTTTGTATAGGATGTGTCTTGATTACAATGTTAAATTTATTTATTGAAAAACATAAATTTTCAAAAATCTTCCTTCTAAAAATTGAGATCAAATTGTATCCTATCTATCGTTATAAACTTAAAGCAGCATTTAAGTTAAAATATTACTTTAAACTGTAATGAACCGAACCGGTTCCGAAATTTATAATTAATTGATCTAGAACAGTTAATTTAAACATGTTCAATGTACAGATATACTTACTATACAATATTATAATTTATGCTGATAATTAAAATAAAAATTCTTACTCAACGACTCACGCCACGCGTGAATTTAATGACAAAAATGCATTATACTCTAAAATATCAATAACCGTAGTTTTTGTCCCGGAAAAAGCGTATGCGTTTCCCGTTGTTATAGTTTTGTTACTTCAACAATAAGCCTGCTTTTATTTTAACAATAGGTTAATTAAATTGTGTAATTTTTTAAATCGATCTGTGAAAGCTTGTATTAGCAGAATGTTTATCAAGCGATTGTATAAATATTAAATTTATATTAGACTGTAAACTTTCCGAAGAGAAAAAAAAAAATACGAGAAAAATAGTGACGTCACAGTCCGATATTGTTCTCCAAATATAATCTGTATTTTGACATCTCTTATAACGAGTTGTTGTTTTGACTAGTTGGAAACTATTCCACTCGCTAGTAGTCGAGGAACACCCAGTGGTACCAATGTAACACGATCCCCCGCGCAGGTGCCCCCGCTGCTGCCGCGCGCGGCGGGCGGGGGGGCCGCGGGGGGCGCGGCCGACGAGCGCGCGCCCCCCGCGCCCCCGCGCCGCCCCGCCTCGCCCCCCCCGCACGCCTCGCACGCACCCTGTAAGTATTGGTATACACTAGCCGCCTCGTTACACGACTTACGACCGGTCTCAATAATCTAACTATCGATGGATATAGCTACTGGCGGTATATATTTAAGATAAGCTCTATACAAAATATGTCAAAATTCTACCTCTAGTGACCAAATCCATCGATAGGTAGATTATTGAGATCGGCCGTTAGACCACACCTGGTCTGACGGTAGTCATAGTTTAAACCGTGAACATATAAAAAACTTTATAACGGAGCAAAGTTTATCGCTACTATATTCGGACTAAAATTAAACCTATAATACTTTTAAATTATATTGATAAAAAATGGAATGTTATTACTGAATGAATGAACTATAATCTCAGAGGTTTAAATCATGACTCTCTGCTCTTTTTAATAAGGCGGTATTAGCTTTATATTTAATCTATACTAATATTATAAAGCTGACGAGTTTGTTTGTTTGAACGCGGCAATCTCAGGAACTACTGGTCCGAATTGAAAAATTCTTTCACTGTTGGATAGCCAATTTATCTAGAAAGGCTATATAACGTCTCGCTATCACCAATAGGAGCGGAGCAGTAATGAGAACTGTTGCAAAAACGGGCAAAATGACGAAGTCGCACGGGACAGCTAGTATTTTTATAGATCATCTTTTATCTTGTTCGATATTCTGAGTGATATCGGCAACGACGAACAACTTCATGAGAGACTGACTATCTATACAGGATATATTAAAGTATACGAAAACACAATTACACTATAGTGTAAATGAAACGAAAGAATTGGTTATGCCCACTAAAGAGTAATTTGCACCCCCTCCTCTCTCTCCGTAGTAGGAGGACGACTCGCACTCGAGTTTTGTAACCCCCTCACTCATAATATAATAGTAACTCTAGAACGTTTCATATTTGACTGATCTATTTTTAAAATATAATAGAAGACTAAAATATGACTGTGTATTTTTTAATAAATGAATCGTTGTTACTAAAGTATAATAAATAAGAGGGTAAGCCGTTACCCGGCGTCGAACAATGAATGATAGGTGTGTGTGTACTCCTCAGCGGCGTGTCCCGCGCCGAGCGGCTCCCCGCCGGGCGAGGCGAGCCCCAAGCACCACGACCTGTTCAGGTACGTCTTGTGTTCTGTCTGCGGTCACGGTACTAGCGTCACACGGACTTTATGATTCTACATCGACAGGAAGTGACCTTTAGGTTTTGATGCGCCCTATTGCCACGGGTTTAGATAGGCGACCCGTTTGCGATTGATCGATCTAGACGATATCTATTAATAATAATCTTTGTTAGAATCGAATGACAGATGAGGGCGTATATTTCAGAGACCGGATCTTAGACCTCGTTATTTGTTAAAAAATTGAACGAACCTTTTGAACGAAAAACAAATTGAATGTTTAAAGCGCACCGAAGAAATAGCAGCAAATTTTGTGTAAGACGAACTTAAAATTATTGCTCCCACATAAGAGATTTTGCAGATATAACCTAATTTTTCATCATAATCCTTTGCGTCGTTTATGAGATCCAAGCATACAGACAGTGAAAGGGACTTTATTTTATATTAAGTAGATTATTATATATTATAACGTAGGTAATTATTGCATAAAAGTTTGCTATTGTAACATAAATTGAAGCGAAGTCACCAATTTTTAAGTTTCCGTATCCTAAGTGAGCGTAACAATAGATCTTTTAGGTCGCAGCGGCCCCTGGACTATACAGGGAGGTTTTTAATACACTAATAACCTTCCGCCCGTGGCTTCTTTACATAACTAATAAATAACTTTATAATATCGATATTGGAAAATATTTTATATATTAAACCCTTAATCACCTACCACTTGTTTTTAGAGTTATGACCTTAACCACCTATAGACTATTTTACTGAAGTAAAATCGTTCTTTATTGTGAGGTTTACGCCCTAGACCTGACAAAGAAACATCGATTTTACTCCGGAGTCTCCCAGATAGGGGGTAAATGGTTGTAAGACAAAAATAGTTAGCAAGTGGTGAAGGATTAATTTGTATTTTTTTTTCAAAAACTATATTACAAAGTTATTAGGTGTAATGTAAAGAAGCCAGTAGCGGTAGGTCTCGCAATCGTGAGGTCGCGTATTCGAATCCTACCCATTATTCTACCGACGTGAACTCACTCCTAACAAATTATTTAGCTTAGCTGGAGGGGTCAACAGGATTGCTAGTAATGTCTAAGATTCTCCGCTCGGCAGCCTAGCTTCACTTCAATGGATAGATACGTCGTGACGAACCATATACATCAAAATAGCACATAGGCTATAAAAATCGGACATAACTCCTTCGCTTGACGAAAAAAGCTAATGATTTATAAACCTAAACTTATATGGCGCGTAAACATCTGTTGTACATAATAACAGATATGTCTGCTCATTGCTATATTATGTTACATTAGTTATTGCGTATTATTATATCTATTATGTAATACTAAACCTTATATGTTGATGCAACATGTTTTATCGTCTGTTTGTTTATACTGGCTTCGCCTTTATGGTTGTTTTTTTTTTAAATCGCAATCGCAAGAGTAGTCTGGTTAACCCTCCAACAAAGCTAAATTGGTATAATGGGTAGGATTCAAACTTGCCACCTCTCGATTGCAAGTCCGATGACTTAACCATCAGGCCACCGCCGATACTTTTATTTTGTTTGATTTTGATTGCCTCTGTGCTATTCTTATATGAATACTTGTAAACTACATTACATTAGTTCTTGTGTGATGGCGGCTTAAGAATAGTGCCAACCCATCTCTCCTTGTTCGTGTCGTGAACATCCCTTAGTCGCGGGATGTCACACCGCAGGAGGCCGCTCGCGCTAACCCGCTCGCCAAACGGTGATTATGGCAGTTATCTCCAGGATCTATAATAAGGAGTTCTAGTGGGGAGATCCGCGGTCCGCAGTGTCACATATGTGGGTTGATATGAGTACAGTAGTTTCAGCGTGAAAGATCAACAAACGGATTAGTCGCATAATGTCTCTTTCACAAAACGTCTTTTGGCCGCAAAATGTCTCGTTCGCAAAATGTCGCTCTGTAACTTAGATTAAAATATGACATCCATACTAATATTATAAATGTGAAAGTAACTCTGTCTGTCTGTTACGCTTTCACGCTCAAACACCTAAACCGATGAAATTTGGTATGGAGATAGTTTGAGTCCGGGGAAGGACATAGGATAGTTTTTATCGCGATAACCGATATCCATGCGGAGCCGCGAGACAAGCTAGTTTCAAATAAAAATCGTTGAATTAAAAAAAAAAAAGTTTAGTGTTATTATTTTTGATCAAATTTATAAAACCAAGTTACCATGAAAATAATGTTTTATTTTACATTCTCCTTGTTAATTTAATGATTTAGCGAAGGTGACATTATGCAACTAAGTCCAACAAACATCCATCCAATCTAAATTTCGATTTATAAAACTTATCAGTAAGAAATAGGATTTCTGTAGCGGCGGGCAATCTCATTAAATTCAATATTCGTTATTCACTTTGGAAGCTTAAATAATAAGACAATAAAAAGTCGCAAAAGTTATAGTCAAATAAAATAAATATATAAAGTGAAACAGCGGTAAATATTTATAGTTAGCGTAGATAGTACAATATTATGTTACCGTAGATACAGTACAGTTGTCTGTTCCTCTATCATTTGACTGCCACTAACTAAACAGGTGAGCGCGTTATAATGTTCATTTAATTTTTTTGGCCCAATTTAATTGTATTTGTGACCGCAATTGGCTTTTTATTTATAAAATATGTACGTAAAAACCTTCGGGTAGAAATTATTCAATTGAAAGTGAAAACTACATCAACATCCGATCGGTAGTTTAGATAAAACGGACAAAAACACATAGAAAGTAATTACATTTTATATCAGTCTTTTCAGTTATTTTAAAGATTAATAGTTTTGTTTCTGATCTGTGTAATTACTATTTTATAGAAATTAGTAAAAACATATTGTTTTTAAGGACTATACTTTTGAAATCATTTTAGATTTTAATAATTTGTTTAAATCCTATTGTCAGCTATATGCCAGCAGAAGCTTTATTAACATCCATTGTTGTCGTTTTCCGATATGTAATTATTTGGGCTAGTAGGTCTACTCGATTTTCCCAAAAATAGTTTTCTTAATTTTTAGAGACAATATTACGGTTTATTTTTATATAAGTATAAAAAGTTACTTTCCATTAACGACTTGCATTAAAATTGCTAGATCTGGACATTCACATCAAATTTAGATTTTATCTTGGAACGCTTTTTGTCGAATTAGAACACTGGCCCCGACGTGTGGGGTAAATATAGATCATAATACGTCAAAACAAGTACAATAATGCTCAGGTCGTAATGACATCGGGGCATTTAATCCCGCTCTTTATCAAAATACAATACAGTCGCGTCACTGATGCGTCGTAGAATGTTATATATTGATTGTGGCAAGTACCCCCAGGATGTACAACAAGCATTGGCATGTACAGTACAATATATCGGTTGCAGAATGCCGGCCGTGTCCCCCAAGCGCTCCCCCGCCCCGCAGCCCCCCGCCAGCCCGCACGTGTCGGCCGACAGGTACGTACTCGCAGCCGCCCGCTCCCACTGACGTTGACGGACGACTGACACAACTGTGTGCTCTATGTGCAGAGGCGTAGCGTTCAAGTTCGAGTGGCGCGGCGCCCCCACGCCGTCGCCCCCCGCGCCCCCCGCGCCCCCGCTCACTCCGCATCACCGTATGTATTATTTTATTAGTTACTCTATACTGTACACGATGTCGCAGAAGTGTGCCACGCGGAGGGAAAGTACCTAAAATATTGTAGATTGAAAATTTTACTGAAAGAAGACTACGTATGGATTTTAAAAATAAATCGAACTGCATTCAATGTTTTTTTTAAATAATCGCCTCTCTGGACCGGGAATCGAACCCGTAAATTACGAATCGTGAATACCGTGTATTTGTACGATATCGATGAAGTCGATCATAAGTTTTTTTTTTAATCATAATATTTTAAATAAAAGAAAAACCATAAAATTTTACATTTCCCTCGGTGTGGCATCGTCGTGGGACATGCGTGTCTCATAAGGGAAATTTTATTCGTGCTATTAAAATGTCCCGATCTGTATATAATTAATTGTATATTTAATTTGTTACTTTTTATTGTCAAAATAATTAAAATTATTGCATATAAAAGAATTACACACCGTTGTAAGAAAGGTAAACTTAAAATAACTTTTTTGTCACTTGTGTACATTTCTAAAATGAATTCTCTTTATCTTTGGATAAATTAGTTTTAATGTATTTTAGAAACATCCTCTAATATTCACAATACGTTAATAACAATATTAACTAGCGAATATTTTGCTTTTTGTTTTCTATTTTGAAAATATAATGAAATACAAAGACGAAATATTAAAATAAGATAGCCATATATGGCGGGATACAGTGTAAAATTAAAATGTATACGATTTCGCCGATGCCTTAACCATAAGGTTAAGCATCGGCGCAGTCGTGAGGGCCCGAGTTCAAACCCTGCCCATTACACTACCGACGTGAACCCACTCCTAACACAAGCTAGTGAGCTTACCTGGAGGGTTTAACAGGATTGCTAGCAATGTGGAATCACAATTCCGCATCGCTAGTTATATTTAAAAATAAATAGTAACGTAAGTATTGCCCCCCCCCCCCCCCCCCCCAGCGGCGTCGTGCGGCACCCCCCCGCCGCTGCCCCCCCGGCGCCGGCGGGACTCTGCCGCGCCCCCTACGCCACTGCCGCCCGTGAGTATATCGTTTATATTATGTGTTGTAAAACATATATACGATTTTGATATATTCTGTATGTTTGTGAAGTCCCTAACGATACAGGACTGGTGCCCTGTGGCGAGACTTGTTTTTTAAACAAAAAAACAAGTATAATTCGGTTTCACGCTTCAAGGTTACGATTTTTTAGCACATTTTTTACTCGACCATGTGTTAATCGGATATACTGACACTTGAGCGAGTAAAAATTGTAAGTATAACATTTCTCTCTATTGTACTACGTTTAACAGAAATATATTTAGAAACTCAAATTATAATATACAGTACACATATACTGAATTTAAAAAAAAAGATTTATTTATAAAATATTCGATTCAATCTAATTTTGCTCTAGATGAGGTACAACATTTTGTCTTTAGTTTCCGTTGCTGAAGTTTGACACAACGTCTTTTTTGCCGATTTTATTATTTATCACCATTATGATTGTGTTTTTGGACATTAGACATTAGATCTTATTTTGACAGGCCTGTTGGTCTAGTGGTTAGTGACTCTAACTGCTAAACCGGAGGTCGCGGGTTCGATCCCCACCTAGGATAAAACTTCGTGTCTGGTCGTAATTTGTTTTTAATATGTATGTATTTAGAAATATTGAAGTATGTTTTTCAGTAATCAACAGACAGCGTTACCAAGATATTATAATAAGATATAAATAGAATAGATAAAGATATGAATCTAATAGAAGTAATTTAGTATCGACTTTGAACCTGAGCAGAACCGATGTAGGCACTTTCCACCAAGTTTTGTCTTAATATACGAGGGTGGATTGAAAAGTTCGCGGCCTCAGCAAGAAAACAATATAAAATATAAACAAAAGTAATTTTATTTTTCCACGTAATCTCCACTTAACTCAATGCACTTCTTCCATCTGGTTTCCAACGCCTGTATGCCGGTCATAAAAAAAGTTTCTTCAAGGCCTTCAAAAAAGTCACCCACCGCGGTTTCAACCTCCTCATTTGATGAAAATTTTTGACCTCCAAGGTGTTTTTTAAGGTTTGGGAATAAATGAAAGTCCGAAGGTGCCAAATCAGGGGAATAGGCGGGATGGGGCAGTAATTCAAAACCACAATCACGAATTTGAGCCATTGATTCAACAGACGTGTGAACGCGTGCATTATCCTGATGGAACAACACTTTCTTGCTGAGTAGTCCTGGCCTTTTCTCTTTGATCGTTTCACGCAAATGACGTAAAAGGGTGCAGTAATAAGCAGAGTTTATAGTCTCACCTTTTGCAAGGTAGTCCACCATGATGACACCCTTAGCATCCCAAAAAACTGACGCCATCACCTTGCCAGCTGACAAAATTGTTTTGGCTTTTTTTGGAGTCGGTTCATCAGGTTTTTTCCACTGCTTGGATTGCTGTTTTGACTCTGGGGTGTAGTGGTGTACCCAGGTTTCATCCATTGTAACAAATCTGTCCAAAAAATCTTGTGGATCAGTCTCAAACATTTCCAAACTGTCGCGAGAAATCGTGAGCCGTATTCGTTTTTGTTCAACTGAAAGCAATCTGGGGACCCACCGCGCAGAAACCTTAGAAAATCCAAGTTCATTGACTATGATGTTTTGTGTTCGTTCATATGAGATGCCAATAGTGTCAGCAATCTCCCTGATGGTCAATCTCCGATCTGCCAATATCAGATCACAGATTTTCCCAATGTTTTCTTCAGTCGTAGACGTCGTAGGCCGGCCGGAGCGAGGGTCATCTTCAATACTCTCTCGTCCGCGTTTAAATTCTGCAACCCACTTTTTCACAGTCGTATACGATGAAGCAGATTCCCCCAATGTTGTTGACATATCTTCGTGAATCTCTTTTGGAGTCAGTTTTTTTTTAAACAGGTTTTGATGACCGCACGTTGCTCAATTTTCTCCATTCTTTAAAAACGCTGCACTTAGGCTCACAAAATTCAGTCTAATTTAAAAACAGATAATGCTATTGTGACAGAATTTTACAATGTGACAACCAGAGAGTAAACAAATCGAATGAGGTCAGTTACATTAAAATAAGTCAAGTATTTATGTGGTAGGCTGCGAATATTTCGATCCACCCTCGTAATAGCGTTGCTGCAGAAGCCTTGTTCAGGTTCAAGGCTACTTTGATGTTATTACGATTTACGGTGAATCGTATATGTTTAGGGTACGATGAGACTGACATACGCTTTGCGGTTTAAAAGTCCCTGAATAAAATAGAATATATAAAAAATATATATATTATTATTATTAGACGCAGGACCGACGGCCCATTCCGAGAAGATCTATTATACGTTGTAAATGAATCCTATCTATTAAATCAACTCTAAAATATTGATTGTATTCGTACAAATAAACGTTTCCCGTGTGCAGTCATCATCGGCAGCAGGGGGCGCGTCGCCCCCCGGGCCGTGGCGCCCCACCAGCACCTCCGGCAGCAACAGCAGCTCGGCGCCCCCCCCACTGCCCCCCCGGCCGGCGCCCCCCCCCGAGCTGCTGCGGCCCGCGCACTCCACCATACTGCAGCGCAGACATCACAATAATGCGTGAGTATATTGTGACGTGAGTGGGGGGAGGGGGGGTCATGGTGTTTGACCACCCACTCCCCATAAAAAAATGGCGTGCAGTCAAGGTATTAAAAAATGGATCAATAGCATAATATGCAAGTCCGTAGTTCCGTTTATACCCTTAAAATTTCGTCCTGTCCGTCCGTCTGTCTGTCAGTCACGGGCATTTTACACAAAAACTGCACATTGTATATGGATGAAAGGTAGAGTATATGTGTCTTTTATGATAGTTAAATAAAAATAAGTATTTATACGGTGGGGAGGCACTCTATACATATATATTTTTTTAGCAAACATCTACGTGTGGCACATAACATTCGACAGGTCTTATAAAAACATTTTGAGGTTTCTAGGAAACTTTTTCAGAAATAATAGCTCCGAACTGAAACTCCTCTCCTTAAACTTTTAAACAGTTTGACTAAAAATACGCTTAATACTTTCAACTAATATTATTTTCAACATGATCGGATATACCGTCTTTGAGTTATTGCCGAAAACTGCGCCTCTCAACAAAAGGACACATGTCATGGACAACGTGTCATGGAGATACGCTTTTTTGCTGGTGCATTTTTCAGATCGTATTTTTTCATATGTAGAGCATTTGTTTGTAGTGATAGCTAGGAAACCCTACACTGAGCATGGTCCGACATGCTCTTGCCCGATTTTTTTTATCTATTTTTGTGCCAAATTTAATCCAGATTCATATAAAGTTCACTTTTAGACTATGTTTTGTATAATATTGTTTTTTTTTTTACTAGAAATCATTGTTCCAGTGGCTCAGCCCCCAAGCTGCCGCCGAAGCCCTCCCCCCCACTAGCGCCCCCCGGACCTGCCCGCACATAGCGAGGGGGGGGCATTGTACATAGCGCTCGGATGTCAAGCCCTGGGGTCAAGCCGCACAGGTTCGCGCCTAAACTTATACATGTATATAGTATTGTATGTACATTATACATTCCATTGTTAAGTGTATAAATAACCAATATTTTGTATACATACTATGTTTAATTTATCTTTTGTCTCGCTCTTTCAACGAATGCGAAATAAAATTGCAAACATTTGAAAATTTTATCAACAAATTTTGATTTCATCATCAGTTTATAAAAAATGAAATTATTTATCTAAAACAAAAAATAGTTAATTAAATAGTATATTATGTTTTTATTAAAAAAAAATTCACTTTTACAAAAATCTATCATTAGTTTATAATTCTGAAAGTTAAGCTGTATATGTCGGGCAAACAGTTTGCCGCCGAGTTTTAGAGTAAGCGGTTGACTGTATTATAGTGTGCGGCTGATTATAACTTAACAGCCGGGTGTCATAGTATGAATTGTTATATAATTGTTTTGCTGACTGATTTTCTTAGAGTAAGCAGCTAATTTTGTGCATTACGTGTATATGAAATTGTTTGATGTTACAGTCGGCTGCGAACTGTTTGCCTACGTTAGCTTACTGTTGATATACAAAATAGTGATTATTACAAAAAAATGCATTTATAAAATTATGTAAATATAACATATTGTAATGAGAGACGTACGTACAAAATGTGCAGGCCAAACTGCTAGACCGATTTTGACAAGTTCTACGACTGAGATAGATTTGTATGTGGTCATAAATGATTAACGATAGTGGTAAAGTAAATCTCATTGAAATCGGTCAAGCAGTTAACGATATGGAATATAAAGTTAACATAATATAAAAACTATCAAATATTTATATATTGTTTTTGAGTATAATGTTAAAAATACAAACATATAATTCCTAACGTGATGCCATAGTAAAATAAATGTTTGAGAAAATAAATGAATATATATATATATATATATATATATATATATATATATTTATATATATTTTAATGTTATTTGTAGAGTGAATGCAAAGACTTTACAAGATAGTCGGCCAATAAAATACATTAACGCCCATATCACCCGTTAACTGTCTGTTAACAAGCAGTAACGGTTAACTAACAGTAATAGCTAACTAGTAGCGAAACTGTCATGTGCGTCGCGATAACTGTAACGATAGACAGAAAACCTGAATGGTTGGTAATGAAAACCTACCTATCGACGGCACAAGTAGTTATATATTTCAACAGACAGTTAACGATAGATAAGATATTAAGACCGACCCTTAGTATGGAAACCGACTCGAGCAATTTTCGCTGTAGGGAGGGGGGGGGCGACTACATAAACTAATAACTTTACTTCACCAAAAACACCTGAGTGTTTTGTATAGTGCTGTGGGTTGTCAAAGGTCAACTGAGTTGACGTTATTGGCCTAAACTAGCGGTTACCGACCCATATATGATTTAAATGGAAAGTTCTTGAGGCGAAACTATAGTCTATTTTAAACTTATAAATATCTTTGTGTGGATACTTCTGAAAATGACTGGTCGGTGTATGAAATATAGATTATAATCCCAAGTCGCGGGTTCGAATCCCACTCGTTAAAGGGTTAAGCAACTCGCTGTCAGCTCAATACACGGGTGACAGGCTTAGAAAAATGCTACAAAGTTCGTTATGACGTCGGTCCTGCGCATAATCCCTCCGGTCGTGTCGGGTCACCGTCCCATCGGATTTCGAGAGTGAGGGGATAGAGAGTGCACTTGTGTTTACATATTCGTGCACTATAATATCTCCTGCGTCGTTGGCCGCAATTTCCAGGACATAAGTAAAGAAGATCTATATATACGAGTTGTTGTTGTAGGCGTCAATGTAAGCGTACAACTGTGATATATCTTCTTTAGCTTATGCTGCCCTGGTGCTTTGTTGAGGGAATATACTTATATTATTATTATTTTTTATTTTTTTTATTTGCAACTTTTAAAAATTATTAGAATTTGATACACTGACCAGTGCATATGTGTTATGAAAGATCAATGAATTAAAAATATATAAAAATATAACATGTATGTGAAATTGTTGTTAGAAGAAAATAATTATAATATGTACAGCTGATGCTAATTGAGACACAATATGTGCAGAATAAATAAAATGTATGTATAAAACATATAATTTATATACGTATTTATATATATGTGTGTCTGTATTTTATAATTAGGTAACATGATAATAGATATTTTAATGTAATTATATGTTGTTATTAAACATATAATATTAGATTGTCTGTCTGTCTGTTTGTCCTATACATAAAACCTCGGGTTTTATATGGAATGCTTGTTGAATTGAATAGTTTATAAATAAGACGTGTAACAGAATTTGTCAAATTCGAGCAGCTAACAATATATTACGATACAAGCATTGTACCTTCCATCACAAAATATTGCTCGACCAACGCACATCGACACAATATCCAAAACTCGGAACGCCTAACGAAGTGGTCTGAGTTTCTAACCCGTGATAGTTATATATACATATGTGCGTTGCTCAAGCGAAGTACGTATGAAAGTTATATACTAGTTATCTTTGATGCTCTTTTCTGGTTCAAATTAATGGCATTACTATAACATAAATATTTTTAATTGATAAATTAATAAAAAAATATGATGAAATTTCAATGTATTTAGATATAACGTGTAACTGAGTCACGTTTCTTCAATTTGATGACAACTTTCTGTTACACATTGTATATTATTATATTCAAGTTTCATATATAAAAGCATTATAGATTTGGGAGGTATATTTTAATTTAAAAATATTTAATATGATCTCATATTAAAGATACATATTGAGTTCATAACTAAATATTAAAACAAATTAATATCCCGGAGTGGGCTTTTTTTCAGTTGAAGTCAAGTGTGAATGAAGAAAAATCATTTACTATGATTATTAAGCATTTTTTTCTCGTCACCGCTATTTTGAGAAATTAAATATAAAATAAACAATGGTATGTAATAATTATTCTATCTTGAATCGATATTTTTTTTAATTACAATTTTTTTGTTCCAACTTTGGTCTTGTATAGCCGTTAAGGGCTCAATGGTTAGATGACACCAATAAAAATTGTTTATTTTCTCGGTGACGCAGTGGTAGTACTTACGATTGCTACAGGTTCGATTTCCATACGGGACAAAGATTTATGTGACTCATAAATACTTGTTCTGAATTAGGGAGTAAAAAATGTTATTTTTTACAACCAGACTTCACATTAATTAATGTTCGGAATCGAATCTAAATACCAATCGTTGATATATATCCCTCCCTTATCTTTAATGTTATTACGGGCCTTTTGGTATTGTTTTTGACTTTAGGTTATACCCTACCGCCTATTAGTCAAAATTCAACAATTGGCCCTCAGAGACAACAAACAGATTGACAGACAAAATGTTGACTATTATAATTATATGTACTACTTTAAGTATGTATATGATCTGAAATACAGACACTTGTGTATATATAATGTAATAGATATATTAGTTGATATAATATACAAGCTATATATACAGAAGTATATACAGATATATATGTATAACAGAGGAGTGAGCGGGCATTACTAGCACTTGTGGAAAAGAGATGGAAATTTAACTAGAGAATGTAAAAGAAGGTGATAAAGTTACAAAGTAATTTGAGCCGACCGTATGTTGCTAATAATAGCGTTCAAATTCAAATGCAACATTAAATGGCAATTTTCATACTGCTAACTCAGTCGTTTACCTAGATAAATAGATAAAGATGGTAAGACAATAGTTTTGAGAATCTCTTTTTTTTAACTAAATTAAATGATTGTTTTTCCCATTTATGAAGTCTGATATATCATCACAATTTTAATTATGTAAGTGTTAATACAAAATGAGGATTTAATAATAGTTTTAGAAATTTACTTTTGAAATGTCATCTCTGAATCTGTTCATTCAGGAAAGTAGTATCTTAATAGATATAGGCGTACCCAGAGAGGGTTCCCCCTTATTGAACAAATATACGGTAGGACCCTCCACCTGCTTGAAATTTGTTAGATTCAAGTTCTCGCTGTTCCGGGTGTGCCTATGAAAGAAATATTAAAATTCCACAAACCGCTCAGTTTTCACAACTTAACAGTTGACGCATTTATTTAATGTTTATGGTACGTAGTGTTGTTGTCCCGCTCACTGAGCGCGGGTGCGAGCGAGCAAGTAGTATGTATATAGAGTGTCAAGGCCTAAGGTCCGCTGAGCGCCGCTAATTGTAAGAGAGGACCACTTGTGTATATTGTTGTAAATATTACATTAAATGGATAGCGATTCATATTATAACACTGAATACTTTGTTTTATTTGGAATATACCTTCTATTCAATGTAAGGGTGCGTTTCCACTGACGCGGACCGTGCTTACCCGTGGCCTCCGGGGCGGGGTTCCATGAACCAAATATTTTTGCCTTTAGAACCCCAAGGGGAACAAAGAAATACCACGGGTAAAACTTTTGACCCGTGATACCCCTCTAACCGCCAGATAAAGATTTTTTTTATTTTAAATATTATACCCTATTCTTGGTACTGTGTACAATTTGAGACGTTCAACTCTTACAAAATCCCGACACTTCCACGAATAAATTTTTAAAACTTTTATTGTTTAATATGTTAGAAAATAAACTTATATTTCTACTAAAAATACTATTTAAGTGCTTGCAACACCAAAAAAAGTTGTAGACGGCAAGATGGCGGACCGAACGAGTGCGTCTACGCATCGCAAGGTAAGAAATATCATTATTTAATATATTTTGTTCAATTGTTTTCAAAAGCAGTCTGATTCGCATAGCTTATTATATATTCTAGCCATAAACGTTATTTTCCTACACCTAAATGAATTTTAAGTGCATGTATCTTTTGTGTTTTTCGAGTGTAGCAAATATGATACATTGCTAGATGGCGAACATTCTAGATATTTTTTGTTACGTATCAAATATGCAACATCGCCTGATATGTATAGATACTACTCGGGGTTGATTCCTAGATCGCGACTATAATTAGGCTACGTTAAATCTGCTATTGTGGCTAAAATGTGATCGAGATGAAAATTATTACTTCATTTCTTTCGCAGGTACTTTCTCATCTTATCATTCAACAACAAAAAAGAGCTCGGCAACTCGTAGCTCTTGTTCCGAAGCCGGGAGCAAAATCGGATTTGGATGAAAGTGAATCATCTGAGGATGAACTTCAGTACTACACCCGCCCAACTCACTCCTCCAGCAGCTCTTCACCGCCTCCATCATTGCCATCTTCAATAGAAAACCTTAATCTTCTTACAGATGACGATATAGAGGTAAATGAAGTGGTTGCTTCAACATCTTTGGCATTATATCAACAGTCATCACCATCAATCAACCCTTGTTCGCCATCAATTATATCGCCCAATCCATCAGCAACTGAGACTAGTACTTGGTGTCCGGTACCATCACCATTATCACCATCTATACTGGCTTCTCCCTCGCAAGTACCCTCACCACGAGTTAGAAACTTCAAGCGGCTTAATCAGTCACCGCAGCCTCCTTCAACAGCTACTCGTTCAAAGAGGCCTAGACTTGTCACAGTAAAGCGCAGAGTAATAGCACCTAAAAGGTTAGAACCCAATTGGGGTCGCTTTAAGTTTACTAGTTGTGCAGAAGTGGATGACGTCGCGTTCGAGCCACGTGAAGAGAAAAGTCCAATTGAATACTTTAGGCTTTTCTTTTCTGATGACATTATTTCTCTTATAGCGCAACAAACAAATTTATATAGCACACAATTAAAAGGTACTTCAATCAATATTAACGAAGATGATATCAAAGATTTTCTGGCGATCCTTGTATATATGGGTATCAATAAATTGCCAGCTTATACAGATTATTGGGCTAAACTGACGCGATGCGACAAAGTAGCTGATATAATGACCCTCAAGAAGTTCCAAATACTGAGGCGTTATTTGCATTTCAATGACAATTTGAAAGACGATGGTGATAGGTATTATAAAGTGAGGCCAGTCCTTCAAATAATACGTGAGAATTGTTTACAAGTAGAAGAAGAGACACATTTCAGCGTAGACGAAATGATGGTGCCACATAAAGGAACAAGAGCAGGCAGCCGTAAACAATATATAAAAAATAAACCAAAAAATGGGGTTATAAAATATTTGTTCGCGCAGGTGTCTCAGGGATAGTTTACGACTTCCTGATCTATGGAGGCGATGACACGTTTAGATTCCACTCATTTACGGATCAAGAAACTGGTATGGGCCTAGGATCCAAAGTGGTTTTAGCTTTGGCAAAATCTATGACACAACCAGCTTGCAAAGTCCTGTGTTTCGATAACTTTTTCACATCAATTGAGCTGTTACACTATTTACGCAATGAATACGGCATTTTTGCGATGGGTACAGTCCGAGCGAACAGGCTCCGAGGAGCAGAGAAAAAATTACCCACGGATAAAAATATAAAAAAAAGGGGTAGAGGATCTCATGCACAAGTAGTATGCAATCAAAATAAGATTGCTGTCGTCAAATGGTTCGATAACAAATGTGTTATTGCTGCAAGTACTTTTGTAGATGCGTATCCTACACAGTCTGTGGTTCGTTACAAAAAAGAACAAGGTAGAAAAATGCCCGTGACTTGTCCCAATTTAATAAAAAAATATAACACCTACATAGGCGGAGTTGATCTCGCCGATATGTTGATCGCTCTATACCGTACACCAGCTATACTCTAAGTGTGTTCCGCGGAACCCTAGGGTTCCGTGATACCTCTGTCGGGGTTCCGCAAGAATTTAGAAATAAAAAAATCAAAACACCTCTCTCTGGTCGCTCCGCGGCTGTGCGGACTCTATGAATGTTATTTATTTATTTATTTGTATTTGTATAAGCTTGTGTTACATTAGCTGGTACAATATCTTATAAGTTTGGTCTCAACAATTTTATACTTGTACAACGCGTTCGCTCTAAGTTTGCCGGTCTGTGGAATGCGCGTACCCTCCCCCACGTGACAACAAAACTTATAATATGTCATAGTTTTACCCAAATATCTACCGTACACAATTTTTATTGTTACAATTAAATAAAAAATTTCGAATGTCATACACTCATACCTATCGCCAGCGGCAAACTTAAAACGAGCGGGTAGTATACTTGTAAGCGCTCAGTCTCTTTGATAAAAGCCGCCTCTGAATTAGACGCTATAGTTGTCAACAAGCGACTTTCGTCTCTAACTTCAAAGGATAAAGTCGATATTGTTTACAACGCTATTTTTAAATTTCTGTTTTTATTTTTGCTTTTTGTTTATCAAAGGTGCCGACTCGAGTATTTTCGAGAATATTTGAGATCGAGTCTAGGACTAAGTATAAAAGCGGCGATCGCGCGTTGGCGTCGTCAGTTGATGATTAGCGTTCGGAGCGATAAGTTACTACCTACTTACAAGCTCGCTAGCGAGAAACTAGTGTTCATTGTTTTACTGCCTGCTGTATTCTGTTGTCTCAGTTTTATACATTTCTTCCCTGTAGGTTCTAAATTTAGTCTCTTATACGCAGTAACGATTGTGCATTATTTAAACCCCACTATCCTGACTTGTAACATTATAAATAAAGAAGAATGGAACGTTGGCTTAAAGGTGTTAAACGTGTTCCAACAACATCTTCTAATGACGCTGAATGTTCAAAAGCAATGCGCGCGGAGAATTTAGCAATCACCGATCCAGAAGATGATGCCACGAGTGCCACGACGTCAAGCTCGACGGTTTCAAAGACGAAAAAAAGGAAGTATGATGAATCTTATATCAGTTTCGGATTTGTTGATTCCAACGGCTCACCTCTGCATGCTCTGTAGTAAACTGCTTCCTAATAGTTCCATGGCACCTGCCAAATTGCGTCGACATTTAGAAACCGTACACCCCGAGACTAAAGACAAGAATAAATAATTTTTTGTTCGCAAAAAAGATCAGTTATTAGAAAGTCAAAAAAATATGATGCATGTAACACAAACTACCAACGAAAAGGCCACGGAGGCATCATATTTAGTTAGCTATCGCATTGCACAAGCAGGTGAAGCGCACACTATCGCTGAGAAATTAATAAAACCATGTGTATTAGACATAACAAAATGTATGCTTGATGAAAAATCTGCAAAGCATCTTTCTACTGTTCCGCTATCAAACGATACTGTTTCACGACGAATCCATGATCTGGCAAGCTACGTCAAACAAGAACTAGTTACACGTCTACAAAATACACGATTCGCTTTGCAAATGGACGAGTCGACTGATGTCGCTGGTTTGGCTATCCTGCTGGTTATTGTGAGATATCCATATAAAAGTTCTTTTGAAGAAGACATGCTTATGTGTTCATCGCTGCTTACAAACACTACCGGGGAAGAAATTTTTAATAAAATAAATATATTTTTTGAAGAACATAATCTCAGTTGGAACAATTGCATTGACATTTGTACAGATGGGGCCAAGGCGATGACAGGTAAAACAGCAGGAGCAGTGTCACGAATGAAAAATAAAGCGCCTAATTGTAGTTCCAGTCATTGTATTCTGCATAGACAAGCACTTGCGATGAAGCAAATGCCGTCTAATCTAAAATTAGTTATGGATGAAGCGGTAAAAATAATTAATTTTATCAAATCACGACCACTACAATCCCGATTGTTCTCATTATTGTGTGAAGATTATGGCAGCAAACATAAAACACTGCTGCTCCATACAGAAGTGCGATGGCTGTCTCGGGGAAAAACTTTAACAAGGCTATTTGAACTTAGAGCCGAGTTACAAATGTTTCTTTCAGCAGATACTTCTTTTAATTTGAAGGACCGTTTGTATGATAAAACTTGGTTGTTCCGATTGTCTTTTATGGCGGATATCTTTCAAAAACTTAACGAATTAAATTTATCGTTGCAAGGTAAACAGACAACAGTGTTTCAGGCCTATAATAAAATAAATGCTTTTAAAAGAAAATTAGATTTTTGGATCATTTGCATTGGTAAGAAAGAAATAGAAAGTTTTACGTTACTCAGTGAGTTTGTTAGCGAAAACGACTCAGAAATGTTTGAAGATAATGTGTTTGAAGAATTGGTCCAATATCTCAGTTCGATGCGCGCATCTTTTGAAAAGTATCTTCCCGAAGAACACAATACAAAAATTAAAGTGAACTCCTGGATTCATAATCCTTTTTTACCCAACTTGGAAAAGCCTGAAAACATGTCAAATGAGATATATGAATCTCTTTTAGAAATGTCATCAGACACAAGTATGGAGTCATTGTTCAAAACGACGCCTCTTAATGATTTTTGGTGCAGAATCCAAGATGAATATGCAATGCTTGGCCAAATGGCTCTGGATATTCTTCTCCCGTTCCCAACTACATATTTGTGCGAAACAGGATTCTCTACCTACGCAGCCACGAAAACAAAATATCGCAATAGACTGGACGCCGAAGCTGATATGAGACTCCAACTTTCTTCCATCAAACCTGATATCAAGCAATTGATGAAAAATAAAAAACAGTTTCATACCTCCCACTAGTTAGATTTTTTCTTTTTTAATGTTTTCTATTATTGTCCTTACCAAGTGGTGAAGTAAATAATAATTAGTAACTGATACATTGTACTTTTATTATGCTGATTAATAAAGAATACACTTATAAAAATAATTGTTTTATTGTAGGGTTCCATCAAGTATTTTGCTTCCCAAAAGGGTTCCGTCATTTAAAAAGTTTGAGAACCACTGCCGTACACCATTCCGAGGTCATCGCTGGTATTTACCAATATTTTCTCAAATGCTCGACATCTGTGTAAACAATTCCTGGCTTCTTTATCGGCGTGATAGAAAAGCCAGGATGGATACCAAAAAACGAAAATCCCTAAAAACCTTTAGAATGGAAATTTTTGAAAGCCTACGGATGTTTGAAAGAACTGATATGAGTGATAACAGCAGGCCTGGCATGAAATCAACCAAAACAATACAGAAGCCAGCAGCTGAAAGACCTCCAGATGCTGTTCGGTACGATCAAGTTGCTCATTTTCCAACAATAATAACCAGTAGAGGAAGGTGTATGTATTGCACAAAGGGGCAGACTAATTTTTTTTGTCTAAAATGTAAATTGAGATTGTGCTTATTGCCGGAACGTAATTGTTTCATAGAATATCATACAAAAAATAATACTTTATAAAGAATTTATTAGTAAGACTGATTATTGATTTGATTTTTAAGATTGATCTCAATTTACCAATAATTTAGATTTATAAGATACAAAGACTGTTTTTCTTTTTATTTTTTATACATATGTAGAAGTATAAAATAGTTGTGTTTTGTTTTTGTTATTATTGTTATGTCACTAAGAATGTAGACATTTTAGATTTGCTTTGTAACATGTTTAAAACTTCATTACTGCGCGACTGGCAGTGTAGCAAATTATATACGTAGATTTTATAGCGTTGATTGTTAAGGGTCTGGCAATGTATCTATAATGATACGCCCAATAAATGTTGATTTACATATACTATATTTTTTTTATTATTTTTCAACCCTTCTATAATAACCCAAGAACATATTAAAAACATTATTTTTCAATATTTCTATATTTTTTTTCTTGCCAAGTATAGGGTTAAGTTGCGAGAAAACCAATTATTTGTTTTCCTTTATTTGTCAAGCAACAGTTCGATTTTTTTTTCATAGAATGGTGTCGTATATTGAAATTTATTAGGTAGATAGTATAGGCCCATCCTTTAAGACATCCTACCAATAATCACCCATATTCTAAATAGCTCAATATCTAATGGCATCTTTGCATCGACGTGAAAAAATGCCCATCTCATCCCCTTTACCTAAAAAATTATAAATTACGTCTTCAGAATATCGCCCAATATCAATCCTGCCTTCCCTATGGAAAATACTGTAAGTCTGGTCACAATCACCTAAACCTTCCTTTGTAAAAATAATTTACGCAACAGTCTGCAATCGGGTTTTCGCCCAAGTCGCAGTACCGATTTATACGACCTATGTCAGACACCTAATATGTCAGACACACCTTTATTGTCAGAAATCGCAAGCTTAGTTGAGGTGCATTTGTATACAACTTGAACATGGATCCATTGAGTGAAGCTCAATTTATCGACACTCGGGAATCTTTTTCTAGGCAACCTTATCCTATCTTAATCCTATTCTATCCTAATACTGTTATACTTAAATGCGCAACTGTCTTTTTCATTCAGCTTCATGAGCAGAGATTTTGCGCTAGTTTTATTGGATTAGGACGGTTTGGGCCTTTTCGCATTTAGGCCCGCCAAAAAAAACCTTTGTTGTATATCCCGTTCGCGTTATGGCCCTTTCGCGTTATGGCCCGTTCGCGTTATGTCCCTTTCGCATTATGTCCCGTCCGCAATTTATCGATAGTTATATTATTCTACTGCTTTTGACCGTGGTCTCGTCTGCATTCTTTATTATTTTTAATAAATATATAGTTGGTATAAGTACTTGCTGAAAAGTCTCTATGACCTTTTGTGGTACGTAAAAGCGTGTCAAACAAGCAAACTTTTCACACTTTCGCAATAAGTATAACATCAATTTATTATTTGTAATTATGGAGAACCCTACGTATGTTTCCTGATCGCATTTATTTAAGTCTAAAGAAAATATAATATGTTATAAGAAATAAAAGAGAAAGAAAAAGAAATTCTTAAAAAATCACATTCCCTCACTATGTGTGGGGGAGGTACCTTAATTTTTTTTCTCAAGATTTTACCACTTTGACGGCGTAATTAATATGTATATCCATACCAAATAACAGCTTTCTAGTACTAAGGGTCTCTGAGCTAACCTGAGGACAGACAGACGCATATACGGACGGACACAGCGAAGCTATAAGGGTTCATTGTTTACTACGGAAACCTAAAAACAAAGATCAAATCCACGAGCAAAAGACAGTAAATAAATATAACACACTCCCACCGCGCCACAAACTGCCTCTGTGGCGCGGTGGGAGTGTATCCGACTGCTACGCAAGAGGTCGTGGGTTTGATCCGCCGAGACGGCGCCACTGTGCCACTGTTTACATCGTGTCCGTACTAAAAAACGTTTTAAAAATACTCAAAGTGATAGAATTAAACTAAAAAGTGCATAAAACTGTGTCAAAAAGTGATACAAACTTTTATAAACTGCAGTGATAAATGTAAAGTGCCTAAAATAAATAAAAATACATAAAAAGAAAACTGAAGGTAAACATTAACGGAAACCGTTCTAAACATTATAATATTATTGTGAAGTGAACAAGAATAAAATCAATAAATCAGATAAAAATAAATTAGTGACCATTGGAACAGTGATTTTCAACAACAGTATAAGCAATTAAGTGTTTTATGAAAAAATAATTGTCATCAAAATTGTCAAATCACTGCACATAAATATGTAGATAAGCGACATCTATTGAAATTTGAACAAATCAATAACATCAACTGCAACGCAAAATAACAAAAAAGAAACAAGTCACAACATTTATATTAATTTTGCTAATAAGCAACAGATGCCGCTGTTCCAAAGTTATATATAATAACTAGTAAAAAGTGTATGAAGTTGCAAGGGATCACCAATTTCGACTCTACAGTTAACTACTGTGATAGCTTGGTTGGCTGACGCATGGATTCGAATTCCGTTGCGACGATCGATGGTTCGAACCCCAACATAAATTAAATTCTTTTTGTGAATAAATTATAATCTTAATACTACTATACTACTTGTAAGAAATATTAGACAAACAAAACTTGACAAAAATATTACAAAAAGCAAGTATGGATAATGTTACGATTCGAAAGGCAAAAAACCGTTGTACAAATGACAACGACGAAAATTCCTTCGATGAATATACTGAATGTGTAGAAGAAAGTATATTAACTAGTGACAGTGAACAAATTATTACGAAATTAAAAGAACAAGTAGAAACGTTAAAAAATGAATTATGTAGCGCAAAATTAAGAATTGAGACGCTCACTCTCGAAAATATGAACCTTAGGAAACAAACAATAAGCAATAACATAACTCAGCATCTAGAAGAGAAAATGTCTAACCAAAATAAACATACGCAAACCGAAGCAACAAGCTGTTCTACATTAAACAATACTTTAGCACAAATGCAACCTGAGATGCAGCAATCTAATAGTGACGGCAGCGAAGCGATGCATAATAAGCCCGGTAATGTCCCAAGAAATACTAGGAATCGGCTATGCATAATAAGCAGCAATACAACTAACAAGGTGTTATCTATAGCAGAAGATAATTTTCTAAATCGACAGATATGCCACTACTTAAAGCCGAATTGCGGTATTAAAAACCTATTATGTGATCTAAGTGTTAAATTAGTAAATTATTCAAGAAATGACTATTGTATAATTTTAGTAGGTGGTGAAGACTTTCGCAGCAGTAACAATTATTTTGACTTAATTGTAGATATAAGAGATATTTTATTAAAGGTACAGCATACCAATATTATTCTTTGCGTGCCTACATACAAATATAGTGAATATTCTTCAATGTATAATGGGAGAGTCGAAATTTTTAATAATTTACTACACCTTGACATTCATACATATAAGTACGCATTATTATTTGACTCCAATAAAAATCTGTCATGTGATTATACCATGTTTATGAGAAATGGTTTGCTTAATAATAATGGTATGACTAATATTTTTCAAAATCTAAAAGATACAGTTGGCTGTAATGATAGTAACCTTGTACAAAAATGTAAATCAAATGACAACAACATTATAAATGAAGAAACTGAGCCTTTATTTCGTACATAACAATATATATATTTTTCATCAAAATGTAAATGGGTTGATAGGCAAATCGGACTTGTTAAATGTACATTTAAATGAATTAAATAACAACATAGATGTCGTGTGCATAACGGAGCATAACATGATGGGAGGTGATGAACAGTACTTGCGAATAAATAACTATAATCTGGCATCCTCCTTTATGAGGAAGAATAGACATGGTGGGTCTTGTATTATAATAAAAGCTGGACATCAATACAGAATGTTGGATGAAATAAATAAAATGTCAATTCCCAATATACTGGAATGCTCTGTAGTAGAGCTTACTATACATAATATTTATATTGTATGCATTTACAGACCACCAAAATATGACCTATTTTCAATCGAGTGTTTTTTTGAAAAATTAAGTGCACTTTTAGCAAAATTATGTAAAAATAAAAAGAAAAAAATTATACTATGCGGAGATTTTAATATTGACCTGTTGAAGCGCAACAAACTGTCTCTGGAGTTTGAAAATATATTAAGCGCATTTCATTTGAAAATTCAATTTAAAGAAACTACTCGATTTTTAAGCGGTTCATGTATTGATAATATTGTTCACAACATTAGAAATTGTAAGGGTGAGATAATAGACTTAGCAATATCAGACCACACAGCACAAATATTAACATGCCCAGTGCAAAGAAAATGTTTGCTTAAATTTTGGTATGCAAAAAAAAGAGATTACTCGATGGAAAACAGAAACAAATTTAAACAATATATATCACAACTAAGATTTGTTAACGTATATTCGGCAAATGACGCAAATGAAGCTTTTGCAAATTTCTTTGATATATTTAAACTTATATATGATTTATGTTTCCCAATCAAAAAGATTAAAGTATATTCAAGTGGTAAAGTAAGTTGGATAACGCGAGGGCTCAGATTATGTAGCTTACGAAAGCGAAAAATGCTGTGGCAATATAGAAGGACGCCGAACACATTGAATAGAAATAAATACAAATGCTATGCAAACCGACTTAAACAAATAATAAGATTAACTCAAAAACAAAAAAATGATCACTATATTAAATTATCAAATAATAAAACTAAAGCTACATGGAACATAATAAACTCAACCAAAGAAAAAAATCCTAAAACAGGGATAGCTAAGATAAATGTAAATGGTAAATTAATAGATAATCAAGAATTTATGTGTAAAATATTTAATAATTATTATACTGGTATAGTAGA
Source organism: Herminia tarsipennalis (assembly GCA_945859575.2). NCBI lineage: Eukaryota > Metazoa > Arthropoda > Insecta > Lepidoptera > Erebidae > Herminia > Herminia tarsipennalis. The sequence goes on from OX243830.2 coordinate 703,725, forward strand.
TGATAGCAATCAACAAAAATATAATATACCATTAGTAAATCATTGTAATTCAATGTTTTTGGCACCAGTTACTACAAATCAGATTATTATTATTATTAATTCTTTAAAAAACACGCACAGTTCTGGTTATGATGAGATTATAACCTCAGTGGTTAAAGATGTAGGGCATATCATTTCACCAGTCCTATGTCACTTAATTAATATGAGCAATGAACAAGGGATATTCCCCAACAAATTAAAGAAAACAATTATAAAGCCGTTATTTAAAAAAGGAGACAGACAAGACATTAGCAATTATAGACCTGTGGCACTCATACCGATATTTGCTAAAATATTCGAAAAGGTAATATTTGATAGCATGTACGCCTTTTTCGAAAAAGAAAATATTATAGCACCCGAACAATATGGGTTTCGGAAAAATAAAAATATAAATATGGCCATTTTCAATTTTTTGAGAGATGTAGTTACTGGAATGGATAGTAATCAACCTACTATAGGTATGTTTATGGACATGTCAAAAGCATTTGACCATGTGAGGCATGATATTCTCTTAGACAAGCTTTATAGATATGGCATAAGAGGAAATGTACATAATCTTTTGAAATCATATCTATATAATAGACAGCAACTTGTGGAGCTATCTAATATCTGTCTAAAAACCAAAACTGAAGTTGTGTATCAATCAGATTATAAAAATATCAGATACGGAGTCCCCCAAGGAAGCGTATTAGGTCCTCTATTATTTATTATATATATTAATGACATAACTACGACTAATGTTTATAAAATGACTTTATTTGCCGATGATAGCACTATTCTTTTTACAAACAAAAACTTGACATTACTCCAATCTGACATTAACAATTCATTATCATTAATTATACAATGGCTAGAAATTAATAATCTTAAAATTAATCTTAATAAAACTAAAATAATCAATTTTAAACAAAGAAGAGTTGAAACAGCTATTAATATTAGTTATACGGGACAGAAAATAGAGGAAGGAAAAGTAACAAAGTTCTTAGGGTTACAAATAGATAACCAAATGAACTGGAAAGCTCATGTAGAACATGTCTGCACCAAAGTCAGTCAATTCGCGTATGGACTCTATAGACTGAGAAATATAGCAAATACGCCCACAGTCATAACAGCATATCATGGAATAGTGTCATCAGTACTACGCTATGGGATCATATTTTGGGGGAATTCTACTGATTGGCACCTTGCGTTCAAAGCCCAGAAACGTTGTATAAGAGCTATCTTTAATTTGAAACACACGGACACATGTAAACCATATTTTCAGAAATATAAACTTTTGACTTTGCCCTGTTTATATATATTAGAATGTGCGGTCTTTGTAGTACAAAATATTGATAAATTTGTACAGCGGACTAGAGCTCGTCATGCTAATAAGTTGTGTGTAGTTCCTAGCAAAACAACATTAATGCAAAAAAGCTATTTCTGTATTGCACCCCATATCTACAACAAATTACCTAAAAAGATTAAACAGTCGAACAATGTGAGACAATTTAAAATAATGTTACAAGAAATGCTGTCTAATAAGTGTTACTACTCACTAAGTGAATATCTAAATGACAAATCTATAGAGATGTGTATTTAAATATAATTTGGACATTATGCGTAAAGACATGCTTGCTATTAATATTATTTTATTTTTCAATTTTAATTTCATGACATCATTTTTATTATATTAATTATTATTATTATTATTATTTTTCTATGGATTTTATTTAGACATTTCCTTAAAACCTAGTTATATGAATAGTATTTTGTTCCTACCGTATTTGTTTTTTTTTTTTTTATTTAGTTTCTATAAACATGTTTGCATGCCTAAAAGGTAGAACAAAGAGAAACTTAAAATTATAATATGAACAACAATGTATGTATACCTTTGTTCGCAAATAAAGATTGATTGATTGATTGATTGATTGATTGATTGATCCCCACCCAGGATAAAACTTTGTGTGATAAGCACGATGGTTTATTCTGCATCTGGGTGTTATTTATCTAATATATGTATGTATTTAGAAATATATAAATATGTTTATCAGTTGTCTGGATTCCATAGTACAAGCCCTGCTTAGTTTCAGGATCAGATAGCTTTGTGTGAGTTGTCCCGAAATATTATTATTATATCGCAAACGAGACAAATTACACAAGGGAAATGTCACGAAAGAGACATATTGCGAACGGGACGTACAGCGAAAGGGCCAAAACGCCTTACGGGACGTACTGCGAAAGGAAGAGTCGAGTGCGAGAGAAGGAAAGTATCGCTAATCGTTGAGCCAAAACCTAATCCGTTTTATTGTTGTTGTTATTTGTTGTATATTGTTAATTGTACTACGCGTTTCAAATGAGAAGATAATCGCGATCGTATCAACTTCACTCTGTAGGTACTTGTCAAAATTGTACCGCTAGCAACAAAAACTCCCAAGTCGGGTGAAGTACGTATGTGTATTATATTATATAATCTGTGATTATGGTAATGGAACGGACGAAATATTTATTTTCTTTGAACTATGTAGGTACCTACCTAACATTTTTCTTTAATATAATATTATTAGTATTCTTTATTATTCAATAAACACGAAACAGAAATAAGTAAGTAGGCATAATATAAGAATAATCTACACTTTAGTGGCCTTTCAGTCAAACGTAATATTTTTTTATCTAAAACATAATAAATAGTAACATACAGTGCTTATATATAGTTGATTAGAGTAGTTAGGTACTTCTGTGTAATACTAATGACACCTTTTTACGAATCATTTTATTGCTGACCTTACGTTACACAATGAAGTTGCAGTCGTTTTGCGAATCAAAATATAATCATGACAGTTAACAACTCATTTGAAACGCATAGTAGTTGTACTTATTAAAATATTTTCCTTGACAAAACTAAATCAAATTGTAAATCAATCCTGTTAACTATAACAACTTTGACAGTACAAAGTTGACAAATTTTAAAAATGTACGTATTTTTTATTTTTGTGTCTAAGTACAAAAAAGTAAAGTTATCGGTCACGAAAGATGTTTACTTTGGAACATAATCAGTGGTCACCACCGCGGCACCGCGCGCACCGCGATGTGTCGCGCTCGAGGACGGCAGCCAGAGATCAGCTGAGTCGAAATCAGTTGGCAGTACGACCTACGTAGTGCGGTTACTGACCCGTTTATTGCGCTTCGGTTTCGTGCTCCTACTAATTACTCCTACTGATAGGAGCACCAGGACACCCATGTCCGGATGCTCCTATTATACATAGATACAACGGGGATTGAATTAATAGTAAACTTTTTATTACTTGTGCTCCTATTGCATAGCATGGTGTACAGTCAAACAAAAAAAACTTCTTAATCTTAAAAAGGTGAGCTATGAATGAGCTATCTATGAATTTCTAGGAAATGGCCCACACTTATGTTGCCGTGTAGAAGTGATAATTGCGTTTCGCAAATTAAAGTGTCTCTTTCAATTTGATCACGACGTCGCTTTTTCGGAATGTTGCCCTTTTCAGCAGTTGCTTTCGATAGAAAATTTAGCAAACTTAAAATGGTTACATTTCTACTGAGTGCTTTGTTCAACGAGGTATTCCAGCTCTCAGCGACATTGTTCGTACGATGTCTTTCGTGGTGAATGCACCACTGACTTCTGAAATCACCTCTTAGCCAAGTTCGACGCACATATTTCAAAAAATTTACAATCTTGGCGTTTTCCGCAAACGATTCACTCATTGATTGAATGTATAACCAACCGTCGTCAATTAAATGTTCAGGCAGGAGCGCCAAAGCAGAACACAATCCAACGAATCTGCGCTCAACTTTATTATTTAAATTTAAATTTTTAGATTTTTTGTACAAACATTTTGTATAATGGTAAAAGCAGCCTTTAATGATTGCCAATGGAAACTCAGATTTGGCTGCTTTTATTATAGCTTTTTCATAGTCCATGTGAATTTTTATTGGCTTCCATTCGCTTATCTGCGATTTGATTATTTCAAATAGAACCACATAGCTTTCTTGTTTTTTGTCGGGTAATAATGCAAAAACCAAGGGAGTTGTATTTGTTTCGGTCGTTGTGCCTCCCAAATCACCATGAATAATTATTAACTGTGCGAATGGCTTAGGACAACTTTTGAAAGTCCCGTCAGTGAAGTATTCATCGACCATTAACATCATTTCTCTTGCCTTTTCCGTACAAAAAAACCAAGATTCGGGAGTCCATGTATGAATAATCTCCGATACAAAAATTTTGGAACTTCAAAGGGATTTCCACTTGCTTTAATTGGTCAAATTTTATTTTTTGAATACCTAAGGCATCGTATCTGCTTCCATAGACTTGTTTTCACACTCGATAGTGATGGCACCTTTACTATCATATTTACCCCCCGATCTAATAGAGGTCCTAAATGTTTCTTATAAATTTGTAGTATTGGTAAATCTGATGTCTTAGCTTCTGCTTTTGCAGAATTCACAGTCATATCTACATCATTCTTCAAGTGATTTTCTTGGCACGTGTGTTCCACTTCTTTTATTACATCACGATTCTATAAAGAAAACAAACATCTAATGAAGAAGCATATCAAACCTACATACAGAAACAAGGTAGCTCATAACTTAAAGTATATTTATATTAGACCGAACAAACACACTTACTGCAATAGTAACAGTCCCCAGACATTTAGTTTCAGATTTTTTTTTCATCATACTGCACTGCCATATTTCGTTAAGATTTTTATAAACACGTTGTTTATAGTATTGTCTACCTTTAAACAGTAATACAGTTCCACGTTTTCTTTTGATAAAAGTGGGTACATTGTCATCTCCAGTGCCACTCATATTAAAAATTTATATGAAATATTTTACTTCACATTACACAGACGCAGAAAATAACAAGAAATAAATATTAAAATTTATCATTTGGGATAAATTTTAATATTTATTTTATAATTTGCATTGGTTCCATAGAGAAGACTTGAAAAGAAGTATGTATGTTTTTTTTTTTTTTTTTGAATACTAATAATAATAATAATAATAATAATTTATTTATTTTCTTTAACAATATTTGTGTTGGTACATGGTTAGTTATTGAAGTATCCCTTTAGGCGGTATGTGCCTGTGTTAGGATACTTCGCTCTTCCAAAGCTTAGAATTAAGGTACAAATAATGCTTAACTAATATTTACTTAGGTACTAATTAATACTTATTCTCTATTATGTGTGTAAATCTGAGTACTAGTGAGCGCATGTGGGTGTGTGTGTTTGTGTGTGTGTGTGTTTATGTGTGTTTTTGTGTCCATGTAAATTTGTATATGTGTGTGTGTGTGTGTGTAGCTATTTGTTTGAAGCGATAATTATCAAAGTATGTACTGCAGTAAAGCCTCCGTGTCCTCGTATGTAAGGGATTTTATCCATGTAACGATAACACTTTTGCACTCGTGATGTTGTTTGTTATGTACATAAATCTTTTTATTTAATGTATTGTATAGTCGCGATGAACTTTTGTTGTATTGTTTATTACAGAATTTGGTTCTTGTTTGGGGAACTACGGCTATTCTATCTCGCCTTCTTTTATTCATGTCACCAGTATTATACTTCAGCTCTCTGTGTTTCTTTAAAACAGCTTGAACGATATAGAGCTTTCTTACTGAAAGTAGATCACTTATCTGATACAAACTTGTTGTCGAGAATCTCTTTTTTTTAAAGAGCATGATTTTTATAAGCGACCTTTGAGCACGCTCCAAATTTATAAATTTTGACTTAGATGCTGCACCCCAGACGGGTATGCAGTATACTAGTACGGATTGCACTAAAGCTGTATATAGCTCTTTCAGTAGATTTCGGCTGGTTTTGGTATCTCCAGTACTGATGGTGTTATTAGGTACTATATATCTTAAAGTTTTAAAAATCCAACTCAACTTTCTAATTCTATTTGTAACATGCTCCAGATGGGGGTGCCAAGATAAATGTTGGTCAATAGTGACACCAAGGTATTTGGTATACGCAACCTTATTAATTAAGGGACATGAGCAGGTTTTGTCTACGTCATAGTCACATGAGTGAATTTTAATAGAGAAGTCCTGGTTTGGCTGAGTACGTTTGTTAATGCTGTAACATATATAATTCGTTTTTGAGGTGTTTAGTGTTAATAGATTATGACTGAGCCACTTAGCAACTTGAGCCAAGCCAGATGAAACACTTTTTTCAACCTCACTCCAAGTATTACCCGTAAAAACGACAGCTGTGTCATCGGCGTAAGAAAACACTCGAGCGTTATTAATTTTCATGTTGCATAGGTCATTTATATATGCCAAAAATAGGGTAGGGCCCAGAATGCTACCTTGTGGGACGCCGTACAACACTTCCACATCGTCACTAAAATATTGTCCCAGCCTAACACACTGCTGTCTGTTTGTTAGGTAATCTTTAATTAAATTAAGAGGAGTTCCTCTTATTCCCAACTTTTCAAGTTTAGTCACAAGTGATGGAACAGAGACGGTGTCAAACGCTTTTTTGAGATCCAGGAATACAGTGACGCATTTTTTACCACTATCAAGCCTTTCAGCAATCAGTGAACTCAAAGCGATTACGGCATCTTCAGTAGATATGTGTTTTCTAAAGCCGAATTGCGACGGAGAAAGTAATTTAAATTCATCAAAATATACAATAAGCCTATTATTAATGATTTTTTCTATTATTTTGGATATAGCTGGAAGGACCGATATTGGTCTGTAATTATTGACATCGTCTCTGTCCCCCCCCTTGTGAACCGGGGTAATGATTGCCTTTTTTAGAGGAGCCGGGAAAACCCCGTCTCTAAAACAGATATTTATAAAATAAGTAATTACTGGAACTACTTCGTTGCTAATATATTTTAGGAATTTTGTAGTGATGTTATCCCACCCAGCTGCGCTATAAGATTTAAGGCTCATTAATACATTATATACTTCAGTAAAGTCAGTGTCCAAAAGTACAAATGAGTTACCTTTTGAAGGTTGGGTACATAAACTAAAGGGGTTATTAGTTGGGGTAGGTTGATGTTTTTGAGCTAGGTCCTTTCCAATATTTACAAAGAAATTGTTAACGAATTTTACTGATTCTGTGGGAGTAGATTTTATGTTTAAAAGGTCAGTGTTAAGTTTTGTAGAATTATTAGTATAGGTTAAATTTTTAATATTTTTCCAAAGTAATCTATTGTTTGAAATTGAATTCGAAATTAAGTCCTGTTCATATTTTGTTTTGGTTTTTTTTAAAAGAATGTTGCAAAACTTCCTGTATCTAAGGTAAGTTATTTTACTAATTTCGTTGTATGGGTCGTTCTTAAGTTTTTTTTGCAATTTATTTCTGTTTCTTATGCATCTAAGGATCCCTGGAGTCATCCATGGTTTTAAAAGTCTTTTACTATTTGGAATAACTGTTGTCGTTGTATTTAGACTTATTGCCTCAGACAGCGCTACAATAAGTTTGTCGATCAAAAATGCTGGGTCCTCACAAAAAAGCAGCTGTTTTAAATCTATTTCTTGTACTTTTTTTAGAGCTTGTTCAAAGTCTAGAGTTGTAGTAGTTTTTATAGCGGTATGTTTATTTTTGAGCTTTTGTAATGACATAAATGTAGTATAGTGGTCAGTGATAGTTGTAGATAATATAGCGATGGCGGCGAATGTCTTTTTTGTATTTAGTTTTAACATAAAATGGTCGAGGCAGCTATTGTCTCTAGTAGCTAGTGTATGTCCAGGTAGAATTCCATGGAAGGACAACATATCTAAGTAGTTTACTCTATTTTTCGAGTCCTGTGATGACTCTATTTCTTTAGGTTTAATGTTGATATTTATGTCACCCGCTATTATTATATTATCATGTGAAGATAAAGTACTGAGATGGGCATTGACGGATTCAACGAAGCTGTCGGTGTTACTGTTCGATGGAGATCTATAAATGCAAAATATGTTATAGTTTAGAATATTTAGATGGAGACAGGACGCCTGAACCAATTTAATTTCTTTGACTTTAGGTTTTAGTGTATTTTTGATGTATATGACTACTCCGTCATTTTGGTTTAAATGTTGTGTCGTAAAGAAACTTTCATAGTCATTAAGTTGAGGGATCGGTTTATTGTTATTAAGTCTGCATTCTGTTAGAATTATAATATCAATATCAAACTCCAGAGTAGACAACAATAAAGTGAAATCATCAAAATTACGATAAATGCTTCGTATATTTTGAGATATAATAGTTAGATCATTTTTATTGATTCTAATATGTTTTGCAATTTCACAACTATCACATTCAAAAGTCTGAGCAATTTCAATTTGATCAATCTCATTTACACTGTGTAATGTATTATCCATTTAAGAGGTAACTGTAAGAGTATTCGTCGAAAGCTAGATTGAAATTGATGTTAACGAGAAGCAGTAGCACTGTTTGCATTAAAAAAGATTTAAAGTGGTTAGACGATGGCTGTTTTTTGAAACAAATTTTGTAAAGTGAGTTAGAAGAGTTATGTGATTTGATAATAGTATTTTTGTGTAGTGTGTTATAGTGAGTGTAATTACTGTGATAGGTTATTATTTTATACATAGGATAATTATAAACTAAAACTACTTTTACAAATATATAGCAAATGTTAGGAGAAGCCGATACATTATGACAGCATAATTTGCATGTTGCTCTCAAGCATATACATGGCAAAAGGAAAGTATAAGAATAAAATAATAGTCATTTTTTTAGTAAAAGTTGATGTACCTGCTCCTCTGTAGTGATGTTGATCTTGGGAGACTGTTCATCCTTTTTTAAATAAACTTTACCATAGGAGGTCCAGCAAAATTTGTAATCTCTTGATTTGGCTAAGTCTCGAGCAAGAAAGTACAGCCGTGATCCTTTGGGGGTCAGATGTTCCGCTAGGAATATTGGGGTTTCTATGTGATCTTTAAGCCCCAGGTGCTTACAACGTAGTTTATCTGTGTGCTTTAAGTTGAAGGTTTTGCTCATTTTCATTATTTCTGACTTTAGCAGAGTGGATCCGGTTTCTATAACAATCGGTGATTTTTGGTTGTTTGTATTATTTCCTCGAACTCTATAAATATCCTTGATGTCGTATTTGTTTATAGGACAGTTTATATTCTTTGACAGACACATAGCCATTTCTATGAGATCCTCTTTAGATTCCTTATTTTTTCGAGGCACATTCTTGATTACTAGGTTGGATTTGCGAGACCCAATTTGTAATTCTTCTAGTTTATTCTGAAGCATTGTGATGTGCGTTTTGTCTTCCTTGGACTGTTTCTCAAGAATATTAATCTTTTTTTGAAGCTCCTCGTTTTGTGCAGTGACGAAAGCAATTGATTTTTCTATGCTGCTATTGGACTGTTGTATGTTTGTTAAGGTGAGGTTAATTTGTTGCAACTCATGTTCCCTTTTACTTGAAGAAACTACCATCATTTCCCTCATTTCCTTTCTAAATTCATCCAACTGTTCACAGATCGCGATGTCTTCTCGGCTTCGTTTAGCCCGTTGAAACACGTAATTAGGTGGAGGTGTTGTATTTCCGCTGTCCAGTAAATTAACATCCGATTCGGATATTGATCTGTTTAATGGTGATGCCATGATAATGTAAACAATTCGACCGATTCAAAAAAATACGCTTGGCAACACTTTTTGTGTATAATTCTGGTAACACTGGTTGTGACGTTGGCGAGTGACAGCTGACAGATGACAACCGACAGATGAAGACTGACAACTGACAGATGACAGCTGGCAGATGACAGCTGACAGATGACAGCTGACAGTCGACAGATGATAGGTGACACGTACCGAACTGGCAGCCGACGTTTGAAGCGCAGCAATACAACTAGCTCCGTTTCGTCTGTTGTTGTCCTTTTCTCTCACTCAACTTGAAGCTCCAGTGGTGTTATGCGCGCCTGGTACTTCAGATAATTAATGTGTTGTATTTTTGATTACAAAAAAGTTATTTTTTTATATTTTAAACTAACAAGGGGTGCACGTCTAGTCGCTGTCGCGGTCCGAGGGGAAGAGGAGAGATGTAATCAACAAACAAAAGGAAGTTCTTCCATTATCTTTAAGAAGCATCCACTAACTATAGATAATAAAGCGACTCTTGATATTGTAGATAACAGCTGCTTTCACCTGTACTTGAATCATAGTATGCTTACGAGTAATTTCATTTTTGTAATGTCATGATGCTCCTACTGGACACTTCGCAATTTCGTTTGTGGTAGGAGCATCAGGACATGGGTGTCCTGGTGCTCCTATCAGTAGGAGTAATTAGTAGGAGCACGAAACCAAAGCGGTTTATTGTACCTAAACGTAATTTGTAAACTCGTGTCATTCCATTTTTTCTTTCATCTTTATGACCTTAGAACCATTATAATGCAGAACTAAAGCATAATACCATTTAAATTCGTGAAAAGCATTAAGTTACGTATAACTTAAACACGATAGAATTGAAGAAGAACAGAAGACTGCAAGGTTGCGGATTCCCTAGGGTCACATACGAGCTACGCTTTCTCTCATAAAATTGTGGAGGGCAAGGAGTTAAGTCCCTCCAACACAAAGTGAGGATCCTCCGACCAGGCGAGGTGATCGTGCCGCAGCCCAACGGTTAACGTTGGGAACTTGTATATATAGTTAGCAGCTGTCAATTTATTTATATTATTATAAGTGGATACCGCCACAAAATCTTCGAGCTGCACGTTTGTTTTCATCACTTAATAAAATACACTCGCACCATTTCGTAATATTCGCGGTGAGTAAAATTAGACATTTTTGATACTAACATGAATACGTAATAGACTGGAGCGGGTGGGTTGCGGGGGGTAACATACATTTGATTTAAGCGGATTTTTTCATTAAGAGTTTATGACGATTTGCGAATTTGACAACTTGCGACCAAGTCTGCCGATTTAACAATATGCGTATTTGACATATTGCTTATCTGACATAAGAAAGCAGACTGGCGTGATAGATGCCTTGTCCTTCGCACGAGGTCTGAAACGGAGGTAAAATTTCATACGAAATTTTCAATAATGTTACATCACAACGCCCCAGCCAATCACAGCGCGCCATAGCAAGCCAATCATAGCCAATAATAGCCAAACATAGCCAATCATAGCCAATCATAGCCAACCATAGCCAACCATAGCCAATCATAGCCAATTATAGCCAATCACACCATTACGGGCTACGAATCCTAGCGAAGCTAATAATTAAGCAAACTGCTTACCTGACATCCTGTGGGGCAACAACAACATTCCAAATGAGAGTTCTATGATTTGATGTTTGCCAAAAACTCTAGGCCACCATGCGATATTAAGTGGGTGTGTTAGTGAGCGTGTGCAGATTAGACGTAATAAAGCAAGTGCTGGGCTAAAGGTAGCAAGTGACAAGATAAAAAGCAACTATGACAAAAGGCGAAAGTCAAGTCATATTTTAGTTCTTTGGCAGCAAGGCAGCAAGCACCCACAATAGTGCAACAAAAGTTAAAACTAAGCTCGATAACATTTATTCTGGTTATTTATAATATATTCTATTTGTGTTAAGGGAGTCAGAGGGTACAAAGCCTTTACAGACTTGGTTGCTGCAGACTCTTTAAGACCTTATCACAGTACAGTCCCTATATCTGACAGGGCCAGCAGTTCCGATGATCAACTTAAACCGAAGACCTTATTGACTTCCTAGAAAGCTAATCAACCTTCTCCCATTGCGGGAGCAATTGTTTCAGGACGGCCAAATGTTACATCACAACGCCCCAGCCAATCACAGCGCGCCATAGCAAGCCAATAATAGCCAATCATAGCCAATCATAGCCAAACATAGCCAATCATAGCCAATCATAGCCAACCATAGCCAACCATAGCCAATCATAGCCAATCATAGCCAATTATAGCCAATCATAGCCAATTATAGCCAATCATAGCCAACCATAGCCAATCATAGCCATGCCAAGCCGAGCCGAGCCACTGCCCGAGCTACCGAATGCCTTCGGTGAAAGGAGTCGACATAATGTGTTTTGGAACTCATTGCTGGGCATTGTCTATTAGGAGAGTAACTCTGGATGTCGATGGTTACGACTGGAGAAAGAATAATCTCTTGCCATTTTTGAAACGATACAAATTTATAAAAATATACTTGTGTGTGATTCAGTGAGTCTTTTTATTTATTGCCACTTTTACAATAATATTTCATTTTTAATAATTTTTAATATATAAATTAATAAACAGATGAGACTGGTTATTAAATGGGTGAAAGTCTATGTTCAGCATCTCTTAGGCCAAAAAGGGAATTAATAATATAAGAAACAAAATAAACTTCATCATTTATTAAAAAAAAAAAACCTTGTACAATATTTGTAATTATCGCCTTATGTCGTTAACAGTTAAACAGATAATTAACATACAATATAATAACGATAACTTATACCTCATGCTCTAAGAGGGGTGAGTGTCCCATTCTAGGTTAACCGAGCTTCCACTACAGAAAGATGGATGGCGAATATAATAATAACGACCGAGTTCAGGCGTGTTTAGGTGTAAGGGTATTGTTCTATTGTAACGGAGCGGGATATAGTGGAACGTAGTGGACCGTTAGTTGACCGATCACAGCGGCTCCGAGCGGACAGAATGGAGTCCGGAGGAGTGGGGAGGAGCTGAGCGGACCGGAGCTGCTTGAACCGTGTGCCGATCAGTTAAATACATTCTCTTGGAACGATCATACGTCATGTTGTCGTGCCGCTTCACTGTAGTCCGCTCAGCTCGGCTCTTTGCCGTTCGGCGTCCATTGAAAACGCACCCTAGGGAGAAGGGTACCTACAACACGAGCCGGTGCTAGTCTGACTCGAACAGGACGGACGGTCAAGATATTAAAAGTACTGGTCAACGTCTAATTATTCGGATTTTGCAGTTAATCCAGGGGGAGGCCACGTCCTACGGTCAGTCGTGTGCATAGATATAGCGACTGACCTGCGCTATAATCTCAAAAACTTGACCACTTTCTAGAAAGAGACAACGCACTTTGCGGCCAATACCTGTCTCTTTTCTGACGTGGACCAACCAGATTTCTAGAAAGAGACAGCTATTGGCCACTCGATTGTTTTGTCTCTCTCACGCTTTGCAGTCTGTAATTAGTTGATACATAAAGGGACCGCACCCAATCGTGACCCACAAGCCGCAGCGTTGTTATCTACAAGGGCCTTACATGTTTACGATTCTACTATTTTGTCCAATATTAGATGGAAGCCCGGTGTTACCACTGATATAAAAATCTAGCGTCTTGTATTTTTCATCTAAATCAAGTAATTATCGTTAATAACCTTCAATCTAGCTTTCTAGTATATCAGCTTGAGCTAATACTAAAAAAATTATAACTTATTATGAATTTGGGATTACCTTGACATTGTAATATATTATTGATTGTAATAAGAATTACCACGAATAAGATCGTCGAAACATAAAAACCGGTATTTTTTAACATTTTCATGTTGTGGACAACAACGAGCAAAGTTATCGGCAAGAGTTGATAACTCGGATGATACAGACAGTTACAGTGTAGCATGACACGTCATATTATATATATACACATACAACAAGCACTAACCCATCAGCACAATGCTAAAATAAGCCCATGACTCGTGCCGATAAAAACAAAGTGTAACAGAAAGGTGTGCTCAATTTACTTATGATACTGAGTACTCCAAATTCGTAGTTTTTCATTTCTATATTCATCAATTTAAAAACGTATAATAAAAGTTACATGCAATCGAATTCTGCACCATTGAATACACAAAACAATATTTATGGTATACATCAATCGAAATTCGCCTTTAATAGCCGGTCTTAGTGACTTATCTATTGTTAACTGTCTGTTAAAATAGCTAACTCTAGTTACGAAAATGTGATGACATTTGTGCGATGTAATAACCGTCGATGGATAGATAAGTTTTCCTATCTATCACGGCACTATACTATTTAACAGAAAGATAACTGCAGATGAGTAATTGAACGGGGTGTCAAAGCTGAGTGATGTTTCACTATTTGTTCTATACTATGTTATATGTTAATACTTCAGTTTTAATTTCTTTTTGAAAAATGGATTTATTGGAGATGGAGTGGATGGTTTCAAATTTGTTTTGCAAGGTCTTTTAGTCCCATCAAAAGGTATATCAGGGCTTTGCCTAATACTCTTGTAGTAGTCAATCGGAGCCTGCATAGAGTTATTCTTTAAGACAAACTTCACCTTTTTGGGTGTATCAAATGATTTGTTAGGTGAAGTGTCTTTTGTGGTCTGTTTCTGAAATTTTTTGACTTTATTAGTTAAAATTGATGGTGATTTTGGACTTTTTAAGTTATTTTCTTTTTTATTGTGGGCTTTGGGGGTTTCTGAATTATTTTTGATGTTCAGTACTTTCTTTTCGGGTGTTTTATTTTCCTTTTTGTTAATATCTTTACTTACAGACTTATTTTCAACTACTTTTTTATTATTTTTATCTTTAATGTTACCATTTTCCTTCATTTTCGTCACTTTATCATTATGTGAACTAAGTTTAATCTGCTCTTTATTATTTTTGTCTAATTTACTCTTATTTTTAACACTGTCATCACGTTTAATGTCAGTTTTCTGTCGTTTCTCTGTGACGTCACCGTTTATTCTGTCAACTCTCTGTTTTTTCTTCTGCCCTTCGTCCTTCGCGTCTCTTTTACGTTTCTTGTTCTCTTTGTTAGAACCATCTTGCTTTGGCTGGTTTAGTTCTGGATCTGTTGACTCAACTTGCCAGGAGCCATTCTGTATAAAGAACAAGAAAACAATTTAAAAAATTAAAAAGTTTGCCTTACGAGCTGCGAGTTTGATTTTGCGAGAGAGCCACGTGCTCTCTCGCAAAATCAAACTCGCAGCATTACATGAGCCAACTTGAAGTAGCATCTGGGAATAAACGTCACTGACCTCTATATAGTGCGTCGTACACTGTACGCTGTACAGTGTACGGTGTACGGTGTACGGTGTACGGTGTACGGTGTACGGTGTACGGTGTACGGGGCGTCGCGGACAACAACAACACTTACATTTTATTTTGACATTAGGACGGACATTTGACAAAATGAAATGGAAGTCGATACACGAGTCTATCAAACATGAAATGTATACCAGCTTCAGGAATTAGATTTGTCCCGTCTATTGTCTGAATCTTTTAATTTTGAATGAAATATTGGTAAAATACTACAAACGGGATTGTTTAATGCGAAGTTATCAGAAAACTTCAAATAATTTTAATAGCTAGAGAACTAAACAAGATTGATTAACTTCATCATTTACGGGTAAATGGACCCAACATGACTCTCAAACATTTAGAGTTTAAAAAATCTTAATCTAAAGCACTTTAGGGTGAGTGCTAAATGAACGGTTGGCAACACCATATCCAGTAGTAGCGACTTTTAGGCACATTTAGAATTTTATGGCACAACAAATACGACCATTTGTCATAAGTGTCCAAAAAGTTCACAGGACGGTCATTCGATTCAGTATTTGAAATTGTTGTCACTTTGTACGGACCAGCCCGACCAGCGTGCATAGCACTACAGAGGGCAGTGGTGAACGTAGAGTTTTAATCGGAGTTTTAGACAGCTCACACTTTAGCTTTTTAGTGCTTATTAGAAATCGCACAGTTTTAAAAGAACTTTAGTTCTTTATAGACCGGGCTTTATAAAGGCTGATTTTTTGATATTACGTCACATTAGTGGAGTATAGAAATACCCTTCCGTCAGTCAGGTGGATTCCTTAGCGTTTGGCGTACAGGACTTTAATCGGTTATTGACAGCATCTGTTACAGAGTTATACTGACTGACTAATTGTTATGTGATTTTGATAATATTCTTCACCGGATATACTAAATTTTTAGATCACGCATTCGATAGCACGCGCAGATCGAGCACTATTAAAGAACACAACTTTAACGCATGACTGATTACAAAATGTTACATGACTGACAAACGTAAAACTTGTTTTGAATTAATAAACTACTAATAAAACTATTTTTTCAAGTTTTAGAAAGCAGTTTCACTATATATTTAGATCAATCGAAATAAAATAACCTGCCTCTGCGCAGAACGCTAAGGAATCCAGCTGACTGACCAAAAGATATTTCTTTACTTCACTAATGAGACGCAATATCGAAAAATCAGCCTTTACAAAGTACTTGCACTTTTTAGCGCTCTTAGCCCCCTTAGCTTGGACTATTAGCCCCCCCTCCCCTGACTCAGCTAGTAGATAACAATATTTTTGCATTAAAGCAACTCACCGTAGCGTTGCTAATCTTCTGCTTGACAGTTATCACGTCGTCAACGATACTCATTCCGGAGCGGCTCTTTGCTAGCAGACGCTTTCTGTGCTTGCGACTTAGACCTGCAAGTAAAGGGGTAGTTATTTATATGTGTGTGGTGACGGACGTTAAGAGCCTGACCAGATGAGGCGAACGCGCCAGTGATACGCGCGAGACTAATTTGTTATTGCGTTCACATAACGCGAAACACGCGCGTAAGGGTTTGGGCCGGATTCAGGACAGTCAAAGAGAACTTAAAATAAAAAAAATAAAAACCTAATTTTCTGACATGCACGTACTACGCGCGTATAGCGGGCGAGTCGAGACACCGGCGAATGCCACGCGCGAATCATGTGAACGCAATGATTGTACGCCGTGCACCTCGCATACGCGCGTACGTACACGCACGTAATACGCCTCACCTGAACAGAGTCTGAGAATACAAGGTCATCATATGGGTGTCGTAAGAGGTGACAAACTAAAAGTCAAGCAGATGCAACCAATGCCTAAAGAAGGAAAACACCAAATCAAATCCTACAGCAACCCGTCTGGCCAGCGTGGAATAAGTAGTCCAAAACCTCAAATGGAGCCACACCAAAAAAGACGGCCCCCAGTTCCCGGCAGCCCTGCTATTCCTGGCCAAGGTACCAGCCATGGTAACATTGGGACAGGAGGTGCTAAGGATCTGAAGGCTACTTGGCTTTTTATATAGATTTAATATGAGAACTAGCTCTCTACTAACTAGGTTCTGCGTCGTCGTATGTGCGAAGACGCATAACCCGGAGCGGTTCGATCTGTTTAATTTGGTTTTTGTTTGTCTTTCTTTGTGGAAGTGATGTGAAATTGATAAAGAAACGTTGTTTATAAGTGTGTAACAGTGAATAATTATGAAATGGTGCATAAGTATGACTCGATGTCAATTTAATCGATGTAAGTATCAAGTAAGTTGATGGAGACAGTCTGCGCGGCTCTGGACACACGAACCAGACGGGCTCCGTAGGTGGTGCGTAATGCGCAACAATGTTATACAACGTGGAACTTATATAGCGTTATTTATAACATTAAATTGAAACACAGCTATTATTATCTATTTAAATGTTGTTCGCAGCATGATTTAAAACAATATTAATTTAAAAAAATACGAACAAACTTAAATATTTAAATATTGATAATTGTAAATAAATCCTTATTAGGTATTTCTGATCATTATAGTCATGTCAGGATTAATATTTTTTAAGTTTTTCAACATGACCACTATTTATTTTGATGCGTTAATAGCACGTTGGCACTAAGTTATGGTGCACATTGTTGACTAAGGGTTCATCTTGCAACGCGGGGCGTTGGGCATCGACATTTTCACTAAGTATCGTTAAACTACATGCACACAACATTGATAACACAATCACAAGAACAAGTTTACGTGTCTCGTCACAATTAATAACAGCCTATCTGGTGTCACCAAATCTACGCAAATGACGTATGCGCAACAGACCTGACCTTCGACACACTGACCTACCTGGTAGTAGCTGTAGTAGGTAGCTGATGTAGATAGGTGATCCAGAGACTTATAGGTACTGACCTTTTTGTTTATAGCGATGTCCGATCGTCTCTAATATGATGAAATTTTTGATACATAATTATCGATACAATACAATACGAAACGAAATATCGGCCTTTAACTAATCAGTGTAATGTGTGTACTTCCATAGATGGTCATACTGATTAACAGCCCGATTCATCCATCCAGGTCGGGCTGTTAATCAGTCTAAACAGTAAGATATAACAAAACAAACCTCGTAACGCAAGTTCGTCCGACTGCATCACCAATTTCTTGTCAAGCGCGTGCAGAGAGTGCGCTACTTTGTTGGGCTTCGCCGCGGGGGGGGGACTGTCCTGCTCGAAGTGCGACTGGATGGGGAGGGGGTACTCGTCGCGGCTCAGTTGCTCGAAACTGACAAACAAATATTTTTATATTAAAAAAAAAGTAAAAATTAATGGGTAGTTGACTACACTAAAAATAACATGTCTTATTAGTAATCAGGCAATAGTGAATGTGATTAAAATGTTTTGAAAAATGAATATTCGTTCGAAATTTAATATGATTTTGAGTTTCTAATCATGAAAACATATACTAAAGTCACATCGACTATGCGCTCGAAGCAGTGGCGAACCTGGCGGCTAGGCCCGGACAAAAAACCACTGATAATAACAAAAATCGGCCAAGTGCGAGTGGTACGTGTGCAACTATCTGTTACACATGTACGCGACTATCACTCGCAACACGCGCGGCCTACCCGCCAGGTTCGCCCCTGGCTCCAAGACAGCGAACATAGGGGCGAATTAAGTGCTTAAACTCGAATTTTAAATAAACGACAAAAGACGACAAAAATCAAAAGACTGGAAAACAAGCAAACATTGTAACGCGAGCACGTTCGTTGCGACATGAACATAGGAACTTGTCGCGAGTAATTTGTCCATACCGTCAAAAAAGATTTAACTTGACAGTTATGCACCCTTCTCCTTAGAAAGTATGTATATACTATCTCTCGCCCACGACTCCGTCCGCGTGTATTTCGGTTATCGCGATTTCGAAACTATCTCCATATTTTATCTAAATCGATGCAACAATCGAGATTAAGGTAACAGACAGATAGAGTTACTTTCACATTTTTAATATTAGTATGGATAATACAATTATGTTTACTAAGAAAATTGTATCAACAAAAATAAGATGCCTACCGTTGCAAACATATTCTGACGCGCTTGTGCGCTTTGCTGGTGGCCGTGGCGAGCATGTCGCGCAGCATGTCGGCCAACAAGCTGGCCGGCACCGGCAGCAGTGCCAACTCCACGTTCACTCGACCTGCACGGGGGTCCAAGGGCTTCGATGAACTGAAATAATAAATAATAGCATTATTATTTTCACGTTACATTGAAAATTTAAACAGTCACTATTTAAAATCCTATGCGCAAGGTGCATGAGTATTTTAATAACACGAACTTAACAATAAATAAAAATGTTGCATAAACGGAAAAAAATTACGCAGACAAAGTTGCGCGAATCAGCTAGTACCTTATATGACGCATGAACCACCTTTACGCGTGGTGTAAGTGGGGCGTTGGCAAAATATATACGACTATGAGACCGTACAATACTCGGACGCCACTGTACCACGGACTTCTATTAATAATACTCACGTGTCGTCATCATCATCATCATCGGTGACTTCACCGTTCTGGTCTCCATCCTCTTCATCATCATCATCTGACACCAGCTCCAATGCCTCCGGGCCTCCCGCCGGACATCCCATCTGTAGGTCAATGTTATATACATATTAACACATATAAACAAAAATAAAAAAAGCGTGTATCACCTTCTGGCAATGTAGGGGACTGGTGGGAAAAGATGGGGACTTAACCCAAAAAACACGCTATGGCTCTACACTGAAATAATAAGACCGATCATCGCCTACGGCTCAGTTGTATGGTGGCCCAGAACACCCCACAACTGACAACTACAAAAATCAAGTTTCAAAGCTTGCAGCGTCTGGCGTAGCAGCGACCGGATGCATGAAAACCACACCCTCGGCTGCGCTGGAACACCTTCTCAACATAAGACCGCTGGATCTCGAAATAGTAGAAGCAGCGACAGCAGCTGCACTTAGACTCAAAATAATTCTGGAAAGGTGAGGGGCCGTTACCTATGTGGAAATTCTATTAGAAACGCTCAAAGAATAGCCACTTTTAGAAACGCCCATTGATAGAACCCCAAATATACAGAACTTTGATCAAAGATACAAAATTAGGCTTAAACCCCACATATATACCGACGGCTCCAAAACCTCACAAGGTACAGGACAGCTGGTGTCTACTCAGACGACCTCAACATGAAAATATAAATCTCCCTAGACAAGAGGAGTACCATATTCCAAGCTAAATGTATTGGCATTATCAGAGCGGCACAGGCGATCGCATCCAGAAATGTTAAAAACCTTCGCATCAAGATCGGTTCTGAAAGCGCATCTGTGCTACAAGCTCTACAAAACAAAACTATAAACTCAGCCCTCCAAGAATGCCACGAGGCGCTACAGACGGTCTCTCATACAAACGAAGTAACCCTGCAGTGGATCCAGATCACAGCAACTACATCGGGAACGACGCGGGGGATGAGCTGGCGAGGCGGGGCACCAGAATGGCAACCTGCGGCCCAGAGCCGTTGGTGCCTCTGCCACTGGCTTAAATCTAGGCATAGCTGCGTGAAAAAATGGAAAACAGCCATGTTACGGAATGGAGAAACACAGCGCTTGCAGACAAACTAAAGAGGCGGTTCCAGAAACTCCAAGGAGATGCTCACGAAGCTTCATTAGACTCGAAAGGGGTAAGCTACGCAAGGTTGTCGGTATTGTGACAGGTGCCTGCTCAAGAGCTGGCCTGATTGTTACAGTATCCTTACTGTCCCCTAAACAAGCATCTCCACACCATCGGGCTGATGGACAGCCCGCTCTGCAGAGGACACATGAAAGCTGAAGTTCCTGTCGTCTGTCACTGCTGAGCTTCTGGGAGGGCCTCAGGTGACTGGAGTGGCGGAACTGACAGGGTAAGTATTTAACGCACACAATCAAGAGGCTAAGTGCGGTTTTCGTGGCAAGAAAAATAACAATTATACAATCCAAACCAATATTATAAATGTAAAAGCATCCCTGTTCATTGCGTTTTCACGCTTAATCGCTGAAACGAGTTAGATGAAATTTGGTATGGATATAGTTTAAATTCCAGCAAACAATCTATCCTAGATTGTTTTTATCGCGATAACCGACATCCGCGCGGGTGGAGCCGCGGGTATTTTACCAAATTTCATCTAAATCAGTTCAGTGGTTTAAGCGTTAAAACATAACAGACAGAAGAATTTTATAATATTAGTTTGGATATTATTTCACTATTTTTTTAAGAAAACTTTTTCATATTTTGACTCATTTTTTAGGCGCTTTAAAGGCGGGATTGCATTAGGCAAGTCGGGCATGCAAGTATGACGTCACATTTGCGTACAAGTTGCTTGCATTGGAAATATGTTTTCGAGAAACAATGGGTCATAATGTAATATACAAGTTCAAACCACCTCATACAAATTGTAGTTTGTATGCAGGTATGTTTAAGTTGTATGTAATTTGCAACTTGTATACAAGTAACTTGCGCTTTTCGCATACATACCTTGTATGGTTTGTTGGCCACACAACTTTACATAATTGAACTATAGAATTGATTGGAAGATTGAATTGTTATTTATTAATTGATATAATGGTGAGTAAGTAAAGGAGCAAGTAAACAGTACCTATGAATGATGTAAAGGTCTAGTTCCCTAGCTAAACATAAAAATCTAAAAGACTTATTAGTAAATAAAACTAGCATTGAAACTACCAACGAATAATTCTCGATTTAATTTTGAGTTAAATAGATTTTTTATAATTAATCTCTATTAATATCATAAAGCTGAAGAGTTTGTTCGTTTGTTTGAACATAAAAATCTTAGAAACTATTGGTTTAAATTGAAAAATTATTTTATTGTTGGATAGCCCGTTTGTCGATGAAGGCTATAAAGGACCACGCTACGACCAATAGGAGCGAAGCAACAATAAAATATGTCGCAAAAATGGGTAAAATTTACGCACACGAAGTTGCGGGGATCAGCTAGTCATAAATAACAAAAAAAGAAATGATTTGACAAGAAGAAAATAGTGACGTCATAGTCAGGTATTCGCATGAGATCTCTAGTCCATCGCTCTGAATGTAAGGCCGGGCGGAGTGCACTCACCTTCTGCCAGGCGCTGGTGGCGTGCCGGTACTGGATGCCTCGCGCGCTCTGGCGCAGCAGCGCCGTGAGCAGGCGCCGGGCGGCCGCGCACAGCGCCGCGCTCGGCCCGCCGCACATGTACGCGCACAGCGGCCGCAGCAGCTCCGCCAGGGAGCCCGCCGGGATGTCGCCCGATGACACCTGCCGTCAACGTTCCTTATTTGTACACAATATCTACTACAAGTTGATTTGATAAGTAATTATAACTTCTGTAGGCTTTAAGCCTTCTTTACATTACACCAAATAACTTTTTAATATCAGTTATGAGAAAATCTATAAACATTAAAATGAATCCCTCGGTCCCGAGATGACTAGAAAACGACTTTACCGATTTAATTCATTCTTTTTTTTTAGTTTTCTAATACCCTGTAGAAGTTCTTATTTAAAAAAAATAAAGAAAATATCGAAAAAAAAAAATAACGGGGCGTACGAAGTTCACCGGGACAGCTAGTATTTTATAACTAGTATTTACTTTTTCATCCACAAGTTTTTGGAATTATGACCTTAACCACCTACAGATTATTTTAATGGAGTAAAATCGTTATTTATTGTGTGGTTTAGGCCCTAAGCCTGGGAAAAAAAACAACGAATTTACTCCAGAGTTGTGAGCCACCACATGTTCATTTTTCACTTCAGAGATACGTTACACAAAAATATGTTAAAAATTTCCGTAGAATACAATGAACCAAAATAGAAACAACTGGCACCATGGGGACCTATAATAAATTGGGCCCAAAATTGGCCAAAAACGGTTTTTTTTTTCACTTTGCTTTGCCCTGGTGAATATAATAAAACAAAGGTTTTATACAAAAGTCGTAGAACTATTAAATACGGATCGATCTGTGGCAATTCGATGTCAAAAAATTCAATAACAAATTATTTATTTACAAAAACCGATAAAATCGTGTTTTTCTTTAAACACTCATATCTCCTAATAAAATAATTTGAAACTAATTACTAATATGAAACTATTTACTTTAATAACTATGTATCGGAGGCACGGTATTTGTATTTTTACGTATTGTCAGTATGCCTGCCATTAAACAACTGTTGCAACTTTTCATTCAATAACGATTTAAGTTTTTG
This sequence comes from Herminia tarsipennalis, assembly GCA_945859575.2. Lineage (NCBI taxonomy): Eukaryota > Metazoa > Arthropoda > Insecta > Lepidoptera > Erebidae > Herminia > Herminia tarsipennalis. The sequence continues at coordinate 726,997 of OX243830.2, forward strand.
AGTCTTGTCTTAGTACAGTGTCGTAGTCTGTTTTTAGCATTAGAGATATACCTGTCAGCCTTTTCACTAAATTAGACCTAGGATATAATATAATAATTTAAGGTATTTACTATGTTGGGGTTTTATCCCAACAGTGATTGTTTGTTGTTTGTTAGTGATAAGCCGAAGCTCGTAAAATGTTTGTTAGTTGAAATGAGTAGACGTGTAACACGGTAAACAGGTTTATTGCTACTAAATTATTATTGTATAATATAAAAATACTTAGTTCTAAAATGCTGAGCGTTGTTACTGTAATTGGACCAACTTACGCAGGTGTGACGTATGTGTAAAAGGTTAATGTACGGTGTAACTCGTACATCTTGCCCACTCGCAAAGAAAATAAATCAAAATAATAGAAATTTAAAAAAAATGTTAAAAGTATACAATTAAACTAGTTGATACAAATGTAAAATGTCACACTTGGGTAATTGTGTAGAACGTTGCTAAAATTAAAGGGTATACAAAATTACAATATATCGCTTCGCTGTATAGGCGCCGTTGCTTTGTCGAGTACGCGTGCACTGAATAGTTGCTGCCTTTCGCAGTCGTCACAGAGCATGAAGGAAGTGTGTGAAGTGCGCCGATACTTGCTGTGGATCTCCTGCGGGGTATAGGCACCGGTCCAGGCGGTGTCTAATAGAGTCTCTTGTATGTTTCTAATATGTTCTATAAGACTGTTAGCTGGAATAGCAGACATCAAAAACTCGATTGACAGTTCTTGTGTGCTGCTTTCTTTCTGAAGTCTGTTGGTAAAGTTATCCAAATGCAATAGATGCTGATTAAAGAGCTTGTATTGCTTCTCAACCGTTTTTTCTGATCTCTTCAGCAAGTTGTATTCCGCTAAAGATGTCTGATTTTTCGCCAGTAATCTCAAATGATTTTCGTTTGATTTAATCGAGGCAATGTCCCGTTCATATTGCTCGGCGAATTGGTCATTCAATACTCTAAACAATGAACGAGCGATGGAATCGACACCGTTGATAAGGCCGCGCTTATTTCTCATGTTCCCGGGTCCTTGCGTATTCAGCAAAATGCGGTTGTAGTGTTCAAGTTCAATAAACGCGTGTCGTAATTGTAGTAATATTACATCACACTGTGTCCGTTGTTTTATTTTTGTACAGATGTTTTGTAACTGATCGTTGAATTTGTTAAACGTTTCTATGCTATTCCAATAGGGCTGGACGTCGTAATATACAACTATGTATCTTTCATTCATCTCGGATTAGTTGCATGTTGTGTTGATAGCCGTTACGGGACATAGTAGGTATAGTAGTGCCATAACTAGGCCGATAAAGTTTGGTTTTCTGTTTGTTTTGGGGCTGCTCAGGTCTGTTGAATATTTCTCATTTGTTTCAAATTTCTTCCCTTCGTCGTTACTTGACGTTTGTTGTTGGGAATGTTCGGTGTTGTTGATCGGCAAGACGGATAGTTTTGTAATAGGCCTTTTCATGTAGCCGTTTTTTGTTTTAAGGCTAACGACACGAACGTACCCATCTTCCCCTGGGTGAATTTCAGTGATTCTGCCCAATAGCCATTTTCCGGCCGGGAGGTGATCGTCTTGAATCACCACCAAGTCGCCGATATGCAGGTTCTTTTGCGGCTTGAGCCATTTAGCTCTGGCTTGTAGTTGGCTTAAATATTCTGCTTTCCACTTTTTCCAAATTTCCACGAACATTTTTCTTGTTAGTTCCCATCTTGTTCGAGCATCTTCTGCTGTCTCGATGATGGTTAATCCTGCTCTGCCAGTTAAGAAATCAGCTGGCGTCAAACAATCCAGGTCTTCCACGTTCTCACTCAACGGGCATAGAGGTCTTGAGTTTAAGCAGGCTTCGAGTTTTGTTAAGATGGTCGTGAACTCCTCAAATGTCAGTTTCTGTTCACCTACAACTCGCTTCAAGTGGTGTTTTAGACTCCGAACTGCTCGTTCCCATAATCCGCCGGCCGAGGGCCAGGCGGGAGCATTAAAATGCCATTGAATGCTCATCTCCGTTACTTCTTTTTGCATTTGTTCGTTGTTATAGGTGTTCTCAATTTCTTCATATTGTTCTATAAGAAGTCTATTTGCGCCAACAAAATTCGTTGCGTTGTCGCTGTATATGTGTCGGGGAGCCCCTCTTCTTGCCGACGACCTACTCAAGGCTGCCAAGAACGCAGCGCTTGTAAGGTCGGAGACCAGTTCTAAGTGCACCGCCTTCGTGACCATGCATACGAAGACAGCAATATAACCCTTAGTTGTTTTTGCACCTCTGCCTTTGTTCATTTTTACATCAACAAATCCTGTATAGTCCACCCCCGTGTGGTAAAAGGGTGGCGCTGGATTGGTTCGAGATTCAGGTAGGTTTCCCATCAGTTGGTATTGCTTGATTGGATTATGTTTTCGACACGTTACACACTTTCTGACTTCCATTTTTGTTGCTCGAATGCCGCTGATAATCCAGTACTTTTCCCGCAAGTACGATAGAGTGAGTCGTGGCCCGCCGTGGAACGTTGTTTTATGTGCTTGTTGGATAAGTAGGCGCGTCAATAAACTATTGTAGGGAAGTATCATTGGATGTTTTCTGTCATCACTGATCACAGCGTTTTTCAGTCGTCCGCCCACTCGCAGTATCTCGTACTCATCGAGAAATGGATTGAGAGGTAATAATTTGCTTTTTGTTGAAAGTGTTCCGTGTTTGCGTAAATGACTAATATCTGTGTCAAATGATAATTGTTGAGTTTGCTTTACGATGACTCCGATTGCACAATTCAATTCTTGTAATGTGAGATACTTAGGTAATTGACTCCGTCGTGGGTTCAATACTCTAAGTACCCATGCGACAATTCGAATGATATGATTCATACTGCTATGATTTTCTAATAATTGTTGAATAATGTTCATTTCTTGTATTTTATTCACCGCTATATTTGCTAATTTTCGAATGTTTGACTTTTGTTCTTGATTAGTCGAATAACTAGGCTTTTTCAAGGTTTTAGTATCCAGAGATGACAGCCAAGCCGGGCCATGCCACCACAACTGATTTTCTTTTAACTCGCCGGCGTATTGGCCTCTGCTTGCCGCGTCAGCTGGATTGACGTTTGATTTGACGTAGTTCCAAGACAATCCCGGTATGACGTCATTGATGCTTCGAACTCTGTTTTCTACGTACATCTTCCATCGTGAGGGGTCTCCTTGTAACCATCCCAGCACGACCATGGAGTCCGTCCATCCGTAAATTCGTAGATTATACTGAGTCAGAGCTTCCTTGACTTTATGCATTAGTTTACATAACAGAAGTGCTCCATTCAGTTCTAGTCGAGGTAATGTTGTTGTTTTGCGACGGGGTACAATTTTTGATTTTGCTGCTACTAGTGTTACTGCTGTTGATGATGGACTTCTCGCGTAAATGATGCAAGCGTAGGCGTCCAGAGAAGCGTCACTAAACCCATGCAGTTCCATAACTTGGTTTTCATCTCCTAACAGCCATCTCGGAATTTCACATGAATTTATTGCCTGTATATCCTCTTGCAGTTTACACCACTCTTTCTGAATGTGATTGGGAACCTCTTCATCCCATTGTAGGTCTATTTCCCATAGTTTTTGAAAGAGTAATTTTAGTTTCGTTGAGAGCGGAGTCAACCAGCCGAGGGGGTCGAATAGTTTTGATATTGCGGCTAATAAGCTACGTTTGGTGTTTGTCTTGTTTATTGTTGAAATGTTGTAATTAAACGTAAAAGTATCGTCTTTCGAATTCCAACTTAGGCCAAGTGTTTTTGCTGTTTGGTCAGTTTTGAAGTTGAAGATCCTTTCCTCATCACTCTGATGTTTTGACACTTGGTTCAGTGTGTTTTGATTGTTAGATGACCATTTTCTTAGGTTGAACCCTCCACTTCTAAGGAGTTGATCAAGATCCGAAGTAATCTTTTGACCTTGTTCTATCTTATGAGAGCCGTGGACTAAGTCATCCATGTAAAAGGATTCCTCCAGAACTCTCGATGCTTCCGGAAACCGTTCCCGCTCGTCTGATGCCAGTTGCCGGAGTGTCATCATGGCTAAGAACGGTGCTGCTTTTGTGCCATAGGTTACAGTCGACAGTTGATATGTACGAAGTGGTACTTCTGGTGAATCGCGCCATACAATTTTTTGTAGTGGCTGGTCACATGGGGCCACCAATATTTGCCGGTACATTTTCTCAATGTCTGCTGTGAATGCATATTTATATTGTCTCCATTTGATTAGGAGTGTTTGTAGATCATGTTGTAAGTTTGGACCCTTGTACATCAAATCATTCAAACTTCGTCCTGTAGATGTTTTAGCCGACGCATTAAACACCACTCTGTATTTCGTTGTAGCTGATTCGGCGCATTGCACACCGTGGTGCGGTAAATAGCATTCAAGTATCACGTTGCTCGGTGTTGATAATTGCATGTGACCTAGGTCAATGTACTCGGACATGAAGTCATTGTATGCGATCGCTAAGTTTTTCTGTTTATGTAATTTTCTTTCCAAATTTTTGAATTGGGCTACAGCCATAGGCTTGGAAGTGCCTAGTTCGTTTTCAATGTCGTTTTTCATTGGCAATCTGACCTCGTATCTCCCGTCTTCTAATCGTTGCGTGGTTTTCTTGTAGAATTCTATGCAGGTCTGATCTTCCACTGATAAATTGGATTGATCACTAATGTCTTCCATCTCCCAAAATTGTTTGATGTCTTCCAAATTGTTCAAAACTACATTACAGTGCAATGTTTTCACGTTACCGCATAGCAACCATCCTAGGTGTGTTTGTTGAGCAATGGGTTGTGTGACGTCATCGCCCTTAATCATGCCGCCAAGCATGATTCTCGAATAAATATCTGCACCAAGCAGTAAATCCACGGGACGACTCTTATAGAAGTTAGGATCTGCTAGGTTAACGTTTTCTATGTGAGACCAGTCGGGTTTAGCGAACGTCTTGTTTGGTAAGTTGCTGATTAGGTTATTCATTATCAGGACAGGTGTATCAAATTTGTAATTTTTGTAAAGAGAACTGCATGAGATTGTTATCGTTCCTTTGCAGTTATTTTCTTTCTGCCCGACGCCAAAAATAATTCCTTTGCATTTTTGGCGCTTGTGTCCAAGGAGTTGAGCAGCATGCTCTGTTATCAGTGATATTTGTGATCCTTGATCAATAAGTGCTCGCAAAGTATGTTGAGTACCATCGATACCTTCCACGTACATTTCGGCAGTTGCTAACAATATCTCCGAAGCATCTTCCTGCTGAGAAACATATGTCGAATTTGCTGCTGCTTGCGTTTCAGTTTCGTTTAGCGTACATGCCTCGTGTAACAAAGTGTTGTGTTGTTTAGGGCACTTGCGACATCGTTTCGTCGACGTGCACTTATTTCCATTGTGACTATATAAGCAATTGATGCAAATATGTAGTTTTCTAGCTGTGTCTAGCTTCTTGTCGTTCGACATTTCCAAAAACCTTGCGCAATTATAAATGCCATGTTCATTTTTGCATAGTGGGCATGTGAATGACGCATGATAGGCTTTCGCAATCTTCGTGTTGCTACTTGATTGATTCGTGTTGAAATAACTTTTCATTTTGTTTTGTGGTGAATTTTGCAAACGATTCGGCATGGAACTAGATTTATGGAGGCTGTCTTGTTTACGTCGCGATGCTTCCATCGAAGTAAATTTATTTTCCAGGTAGTCCAGAAAGTCAGTTAAAAGTGGTAATTCGCGTGAATTCTTCAATGTATCGTGATAGTCCGAATTCGTCTCAGCATCCAACTTTTGTGACAATAGGTACACGAGAAGAGTATCTCTATCTACTCCGAGGTTGTTGATAGCGTGTAAGCACTCCCAGGTTACGTTGTAAAGTTTCTTGATTTGTATTGCAGATGGCTGCTGCATGTTTGGTAAGCCGAAAAGTGTATCAAGATGCGTTGTAGCTATGCGTTTCTTGTTGTTGTAGGTATGATTGAGAATATCCCAACATGCTTGGTAGTTATCCGAGCTGATGTGTAAGTGCTGTATCATCTTTTCAGCTTCACCTTGTACCTTGCTCTTTAAGAACTGCATCTTCTGAGCTGGTGTAAGGCCTGAATTGCTATGGATAACTTCTGTAAATAGATCTCTAAATGAAATCCATTGGTTGTACGTGCCATTAAAAGTCGGTATTTCAACTTTTGGCGTAGTTTTTTCTCTATAAACTCCGGACCACATCTTTGTATTCAAAGCTTTCTTAAGATCCATGTATTGCTTTTCAAACCTCGTAAAACGATCTTCGTATGTCTTGTTCTTCTCTCCGTTGAATTCCTTAACTATTTCCCAATGTAAAGAATCAACTGTTGACCAACGTGTTTGTAAACTTTGTAGGGCGTCTTGAAACTCCCACTTTTCCGATATAAAATCGACTTGTATATTTGCTGCTGTTCTCATAAATGCTTGAAAGTTAACTAACTGGTTTCTTAGCATGTCGTCCAATTTGCTGTTGCATCCCGTATCTTTCTTCGGGGTGGGTGCACCCTGTAGTTGTTCGTGCCGACGGCTTTTCTCCTCTTGCTCAGTCTCTACTTGTTCTGGTTCAATCGCACTACTATGTTGATAGGTTGTACCGCTCACAGAAGGTTGTTGAACCGTAGGCTCTTCTGAGAACCGTGCCGGCGGCTGCGGCTCCGACAGTTGCCTATGTTGTGTCAGGATAAGTTGTTTGACTTCCTCACAGCTCCGAAGAGTTATCTTGTACAAATCGCTTGTAAAGTAAGGATGGTTAGAGTCTACCTTTTCCGATAGGGTTTCATGGTTTAACTGGAAATCGTTCCACAAATTTTCCAGCATCTGCATGCGTCGCTTGAAGTAATCTGTGTTCTTCCTGTCCCAGCCATCTTTCTTGATGTTGATGCCAATCTTCGTTATGCTGTCGTAGAGAACGCGTTGATTTTCGTAAATATCTGCTGACGACATCTTGTTGTTTGCTTGTTAGATCTCGAACTCAGATGTGAGAGTGAGCTGCTTTTCCACTCTTCTGGTTCTGGTTTTGCTCGAAGGACCAAATGTTGGGGTTTTATCCCAACAGTGATTGTTTGTTGTTTGTTAGTGATAAGCCGAAGCTCGTAAAATGTTTGTTAGTTGAAATGAGTAGACGTGTAACACGGTAAACAGGTTTATTGCTACTAAATTATTATTGTATAATATAAAAATACTTAGTTCTAAAATGCTGAGCGTTGTTACTGTAATTGGACCAACTTACGCAGGTGTGACGTATGTGTAAAAGGTTAATGTACGGTGTAACTCGTACATACTACTTTAAGTATTTAAGCTCATTAAATTAAATATTAAATAATAAAAGCTGCAACAGTTTCTGTGTAACTGTTATTTTTAATACCAGTCATACCGACAATACACAAAAATACAAATACTTTGCCTAATATAACCGATGCATAAATATGTGAATTATTTTTTTGTTATAAAGTCTGGTTTTAGGTAATGCATGTAATTTCTGGGTAATGATTGCTAAGTTGGAAAAAAGGTAAAACATGGATGAAATTAAATACAATTCAATGACGTACCTACTTTAAAGTAATTTTTATTTGTAAACCATGCACAATAAAAAATGAATGATTTTATCGATATATAATTTTTTCATGCCTATTATTTTGTATGTATGAAAGGAGGAATTTGATGCTTGGCGTGGGGAACACAGATTTCCGTTATTGACGTGGCGGTCAAAGGGCTAATCGCTTGAACATTACGTAGATAATCTACCCGTGAACAACGTTTGCAATACGGTCGAAATGTCAACAATTTTACGGTATTTACCTTAAAATATTCAAGCGATTAAGACCCGTATTTTATAAGATATATACTTGTTAATAGCACACCGAGCAGAAGATTCCTGCCACAGATGTTTGAACAATAATGCTTCCTAACGTACAATAGTGAATCTAAACCATTGGATATATTCAAACACAGATTGGACTGGCCTGTTGAGCTAGTGGTTAGTGACCCTGACTGCTAAGCGTGAGGTCGTGGGCTCGATTCCCACACGGGAAACCACTGTGTGGTTCAAAAATTATTGTTCCGAGTCTGGGTGTCCTTTGTGTACGTGAATTGTATGTTTGTTAAGCCTTCTGCAACACAAGGCTAGTCTCCAACTGCGAGAGTTGCTTTTTCTTTCAAAAAGTTCGACAAGAGTCATTTATAGTACCCCTGACTTCTAGTCTTCTACCAGAAGTCAGGGGGCACTAACCAATAGCCCAATTCTGCTGATTTCAATTCAATTGGGCAGGTATTGAGGCGTGGCATAATCTACCTTTAAATATTACATTTAAAGTCACAAAAGAAACAAAATGCCTAAAGCATATTTTCTTTGCAAAAAAAAAATGATTTAATTTAAAAAAAAGATTGAAGAAGCCTTAGATAAGTTTTCAGGGTGACAAATACCTCCCCAAAAATAACCATCAGCTCTCGGACAATTTTAAGCCAGATCAAGAGTTCGATTCCCACCTAGGGTATTTTTCGTGTGACCAGCATAATAGGTCTTTTTTTAAGATAACTAGCAATCCTGTTAACCCCTCCAGCTAAGCCCAATAGCTTGTGTTAGGAGTGGGTTCACGTCGGTAGAATAATAGGTAGAGAGTCCGATAATAATAATAATTAGCTGACCGATGCCTTAACCATTAGGCTACAGCCGCTTCAAAATTGTTTTATGAAGTTATGAACATACCTTAGCAATCTCTTCTAGGTAACAGTCTATAAAGTGCAGTAACATCGATGTGGCATTGCGAGCGTACCGCGGTGTCTTCAGTGCGAATATACCTATAATAAAAAAGCATATTTATTTCTTATAAACAGCATTTTTAGGGTTCGTATCTCAAAAGGTAAAATAAGGAGCCCTTATAAGATCATTCATTGTCCGTCTGTCTGTGTGTCACCACCGATTTTCATGTGGGATTACAGATACTGCGGTCTGTAGTCTCTATTAGGTGTATAAAAATCAAGGTCCTAAGTCAACACGATAAATAGATATGGGCAAATTTAGATTTTCGCGAGATTGTAAGATGTAAAATTTACCTTAATTTTCAACTATTAATATTTTTCGGAATTTTCCCTTTACTTGTGCTGTAGACCTTGCTTTTAACCAAAATTGACAATTTTAAAACCCTCTGGACGACTCCGTCCACTTTCCTTAACTCGTCTACTTCCTAAGTTGACTACTTTCCTAACTCGTCTACTTCCTAAGTTGACCACATTGCTAACTAGTCCACTTCCTAAGTTGACCACATTGCTAACTAGTCCACTTCCTAAGTTGACTACTTTCCTAACTCGTCTACTTCCTAAGTTGACCACATTGCTAACTAGTCCACTTCCACATAGGAAAGTAGATGTATCGTCGTCGTTATAGGGGACTTAGCCTTTTATGTTGTAATGCGGCGTAGCTACTAATGCGGCTACGTTGTACAATGTACCTAATGAAGAATAGCCCATCACCCACCCGTTTTGATTTGTAGTTATCTATTTGTGGTAAGTACTACATGGATAGCAGATAAAACCTTCATGGTCAACTAATCTTTTCCTGTTACTGGCCGCTTATGATCTATGACTGAAATATTTCCCTTATGTGTGATTTATGATTGAACCTAGTACAATGACAGTTGGCATTTCTGTTTAATACAGAGTTTTACGGTCTTGGGTAATTTGTATTGACTATAACGTATTAAATAACGAAATGTCTGGATCTGAACTACAATTTTCAAAAAATCAAAGAGGTAATTAATTATTAACATGGCGAAGTAAATACACTTACACGAGGAGTTGTACTAACAACAATGGTAATACTCGTTGGAGATGCACTAATAGAGCCAGATGTTCCGCGACTATGACCCTGGATGTGACTAAAAGTAAGATTTTGCGGAAAAATATACACACATGTCAACCGGAAAAGGCAAAGGTAAAGATTCGCCAAATGATAAATAATGCAAAGGAGGAAGTACGTTACAATTTAGGCTCAATACAAGAAATCTACGAGGACGGCGTTGCGAAAATTAATAATACAGTAATTTCTCGAGACATTCCACTATTTAAATCAGTAAAAAGTACATTATACCGAGCCAGAAAAGTACATTTGGGTACTGACAAATTATATTTTAATAACTTGAATGAAGTTAAAGTGCCAAAAGGCATGTCACAAAAGTTTCACATAATTGAAGACGGTACAAGTGATAAAATACTAATTTTTTGTTCTTTTATGGCCAAAGAAGTTATTAATAAAAAAGTAAAGTGCTCATATTATGGAGATGGAACTTTTCGGGCTGCACCAAAGCCATTCTATCAGTTGTATATAATACACCTCGACTACTATTCTAATGATAAAAGTGTCAATATATTACCAGTTATTTATACAATGCTTCCAAACAAAACAGAGAAGACTTATAAACGTTTTTTTGGACTAATTAAAAGCCACTTGGGTGTTTGCATTGATTATTTTAAATGCGATTATGAAATTGCACAATTAAATGCAATTCGAGCCATTTTCCCCGAAGCTGAAGTTACTGGCTGTTTTCAGCACTATAATAAGGCGGTGTGGAAACAGGCACATAAATGTAACCTAACCAGCACGAGTGAAGGAAGAAATGTTTCGAGACTTTGTGCACTTTTTGTTCTACTACCTGCACCATACATGAAAGAAGCTTGGCAATCTATAATGGATATAGCACCAAATAATGCAGAATGGCAAACATTTAAAAAATACTTCCAAGAGCAGTGGTTTACGAAAGATCATAATATGCTAAGTTGTGCACATAATAAACATAGAACAACCAACTCAGCAGAGGGGTATCATCGAAGACTGAATCTGAAAATATCTGGAAAAGGACACCCAAATTTTTATTATTTATGCAGCATTTTAATTAAAGAGGCCATTCATGTTGACCACCTAATAATGAGAAGCATATTTCATAAATTTACAAAAAACCGAAGAACAAAAGACATTTATTTTGACAAAGAATATTCACAGCTACGAAAACAAATAAGTGCGAATGAAATATCCCCGATAAATTTTCTAAAAAAAATTATATACATAAAACTCAAATGTTAGGGCTTATTTTAAGTATAAATTGAAGTTATCTTTTGTTTGAATATTTTTTTAATAAATAATTATTAGTATTTGTTAACTTTATTATAATTGCACCATACTTAAGGCCACTGCCGGTTGACTGATTACCCTATTTCTATTATTTGAGGCTTATGGGGCTAAGTTAGGCTCGGTTTTCGGACATTGCCAACGACATGTAAAAAATTGAGCGCGGCTTCTGGTGTGTTCTGTATTCTGAGCCCATGCTATGCTGTAAAACAGTGGACAAATTAGGAATATGGACGAGTTAGGAAATGGACAAGTTAGGAATATGGCCGAGTTAAGAAGTTGACAAACTAGGAAAATTAACTAGTTAGGAAGTGGATAATTTGGGAATCGTAGGTGGACGAGTTAGGAAAGTAGTCAACTTAGGAAGTAGACGAGTTAAGGAAAGTGGACGGAGTCGTCCAGAGGGTTTTAAAATACCCTAAATTAAAGGGTGTCCATAGTACCTACCTGATCCATCGATTCCTGAACTATATATTTATAATTTGTATGGAACCCTCCGTGGGCGTTACTTTTTTTTCGATATTTTCTTTCTTTTTTTTAGTTTAAGATCTTTCTACTGGGTAATATAAACCAAAAGAAAGACTGAATGAAAAAGTCGTTTTCTAGTTACCTTGTGACCAAGGGAAATAGGGTTTCATTTTTATATATACAGTGTGGACCAAACCGATGCTCCCTAGAGGGAAAGTACCTTAAATATTTGAGTTAGCTAATTTTACTCAAAGGAAACATTCTTTTATTATTATTAATAAAAAGAACTGCATTCAAACATTTACTAAAAGTGACTGGTCAGAGCTGGGAATCGAACCTGACCTATATGTTGAAATTAAACATCCTGTGCCTGTTTTTATGATACCATATCTAAAGAAGATAAATCTTCTTTAGATTTTAGATACTTTTTCTTAAGGTAAATCTTCTTTAGATTTTACTACTTCTTTAGGGTTTGATTCTCGGCTCTGTCAAGTCACTTTTTCAAAATGTTTGAATGCAGTTATTTTTATTTCTAAAAATCAAGGAATGTTTCCTTTCAGCGAAATTCGCTAACTCAAACATTTAGGGTACTTTCCCTCCAGGGTTTGGTCCTGATTTACTAAAATTGCTAGTAAACATTTTACATTGCGCACGGTTTTAGTATAGTTAAGGGTCTGCGATGATGAATCAATGGCTTCATCACGAAGCCACTACCGCAGAGACAATTGGGTTATTTTTATGATGACGTAGGCACAAATTGTTTGATATTCCATCTCTAAGAAAAAGAAAAGGAATTGAAAGGTTTACTGTCATAAAGTGCTGGTACTGTAGTAAAGGGTGCCGTAGCCCTGTTGCGAGAGAGAGGGTGCAATGACTAGTACGCCTTTACAGTGAGACTTTCGAACTAATATCTCAAATGAGGAAAGCAGTGTCATTCAGATCTTTTCCAAACAAAGTATTGTGTGATACTGTTATGAGTTAGCGTGAAGCTTCTGATCAAGATAACGACTTGCCGTAAAATAAATGGTGGATCAGATCCACATATCGACATGCACTCACCATCAGTACCAGAAATGATGTCTGCGTACATTATACAACTAGACAGACTCCACTGAGAGCGTAGTAGGCAGCGAAGACTAGCACGGAGGTAGCGGCGGACCAACTGTGAACAACATGTAACAGTTGAATGGCCTGTCGGTCTAGTGGTTAGTGTATTACAGTTAAAACATTGAATTATAAATTAGTACAAGTCATTGGTGAATTTAATTGTATTAAAGTTTGAAATTAAACAAAAAATTAAAAATTATGTGTATGTGTATTATAATAGCATTTGTCAAGGAGAGGTTTATGTAGTGCTTTTTTTAATTGGATCAAGTGTAAAGTTTTCAATGAGTCAGGTAACTTAATGAAGATATTTGGGGCCATACCTTAGAAACATTTTTGCATAAGTGTTGTCCTACATTTTACTTGGCATGTTAAAACTATCATTCCATGATATGCAGTTAACAACGCTTCATTACTAACTTTCTTCGAAAGTTGTGTCAAAGCATAGGATGATTTACTAAGCCGTTTACACAACTGTTCTACATGTGCCTCCCAATTGAGTTATGATTTACTGTTTTGATTTCACTAAGATTATAAACCAAATCAATATCAGGTATTTTATACCATTGATGAAAGTGCATGATTTTAGTTTTCTTCATGTTTATTATTAAATTATTAATATTAAGCTAATTTATTATGTTATGTAATGTATTATCAATGTTCATTCTATATGTATCTAAGTTGGTTCATTTGACGACACATCATCGCAATACTGGCAATTCCACGAAACTGACATCCTAGCAACACTAGCAAAGAAGGATATTGAAGAATCAGGACAATGCCTAACTTGTGAAATTGTCAACCAACAAACTCTCTAATGAGTAAACTAGTGAATTTGTGATATTGACGAGTAAGGAAACTGGCCAGTGGTACGCTAACTCTCTGAACTGATTTTGAAAATTCGTTTACCAATAGAAAGTGACATTATTTGTAAGTGTCATAGACCCAATAAAGTGGGCACAGGTCAACTAGTGCTACATAATTTGTGAGTGGCAGATTCAAGATCCAGATTTTGGTTTTATAGCTTGACTTGATTGAGGGTTCTTTTTATAAGGTACTTTAAAAGAAATGGACATGGGAGGACTCAGAAACTTATAAGGTGCACACTTACCATAAGGAACTTGTCCATCCTGTGATGGTCGACTCCATACCATTCCGTAGCGAGCACCCTCAGCCCTGCCTTGTACATGAGGAGTGCATACTTCAGTTGCTCGAGAGGGAACAAGTCCAGGATTGCCGAGATGCTCTCACACAGCTCTTCCTACAATATCAACAGAAATTCAGTTTCAGTGTTCAGTTGCATCTTTGTAGGTACCAAAGCATTGTGTGTAACGGGTAAATTTTATTCCAACCCTTCAAATTTATTGAGGAGTTTCATTGTATTTCTCCAAAAGATCTTAATGAAGTTTATATGGGCTCCCATATAAACTTCATAAACATCTTCAGAATAAACCACTTTTAAACAAAAAAAAAAGAAAATCTGTCTATATATGACAGAGTTATATAAATCATAAAAAAAAAACATCACAAATTAACTCTACAATATACCTAGTTTGACCAAGAACTGAAAAAAGTTGAAGTACTAAACTTAGAGATCTACACTTATGCAACCTTCTTCAGAAGCTTTTCTTTAAAAAATTCTGCCCGTATTTATTCAGAACCTTACAAAAACTTCAGCAAGGAACACTATTGGAGTATTGCACCTTTAAACTGTTGCTCCAACCATGGCCACAAGCTGAAAGTTCAGCCAAGTGCGAATAACTCATTCAGTCATTCGACGGAAGACTGCCTTATTTTTAGAGTTGCATTAAATTGATACCAATATATACAGTTTTTACGACAACCCTAGCTTCGAGATGCTCATGTTCGCTTTTATCACAACTTTAAAGACATTGACCTACTGTATGCCTTTTATACCATACTTCAGCCATGGTTGGTGCCACCATATCAAGAGTATTATGTGATTATTTTCCTGTCACAAGTTAATACTGCTGCTGATGCCTATAATAGTTTATTATACAAATAGATGGTCTACTAACCTGTATAAGAGGTTTATCTGACATCCACACGGCGTAAAACAATCCTTTCCACATGCGCACAAAATCATCTTCCTTGAATTCTGCAACAAATTAATAAAAGTTTAACATTTTATTTAAATCTTTAAAACTCTTTATTCACTTGACCCTCAATTCTCAAATGATACTTAAGTCATGCTTTTCAAAGTTAAATTAAAAAGTATTTCTGTCAGACAGCATAAGAGTTTATGGCATCTCAAAGTGACACCTCATTTTTTAACTGTTAAGGAGCAAATGCTACACTTGCAGTAAGTAGTTGAAATTATTCAACAATATCGCACACTCAACAAGTTCGCAAAGCAATAATTTAATGCAATAGAGAGAGATATTTACAAAAGTCTGGTAACATAGCATGCTTCAATGATCAATTATTTCTTTTATAAAGCTCCAGGAGCCCTAATGTACAAACTTACTGATCTCATAAAGCAGTTTGCTTTAGGGTGACGTAACGATAATAGAATTCCTAAAAAATGTGGGAACCAAAGCAAAACAACATGAGATTTTGAGGTTATGTACCGAAAAAGACACGACGCATTTTTTATATCTATAATTCCGTATATTGTATGTACCGTTATAAAATATCAATAATATAATGTACTACACTTACCATATTTCTTCTCTAAACAATTCAAAAGCCATTTTTTTAACGTTTTTAGCACTTTATCACGACTTTTTTTCTCATTGCCTGATAGTAGTCTAGCGAATCTAATTTCTTGTGCTACAACCAGAACTTGTTCCTTTTTAGGTTTTAATATTTCTTTCTTTTTAACTTTATCTTTCTTCTCTTTGTTTTTATTAGGGATCTTCATTTTGGAAATATTTTGAAAAACAATCGACCACCATGCGACAATCGCGTTTTGATTTGTTTGACATTGACGTTTATTTGACATAAAAATTGCTATGAAATGAAAAAAAAAACTAACATTTTACTCTTTCATTTGGTAGAATTTTAGAAATACCAAAAGACTAAAGCTGTGCATTCTTTGATGACTAAATGAGACGAGGAGATTTATTAATTCAGTACACATATTTGTTATTTTTGTATGAAAATTATTTGAGATTCCGCATTTCTAGCCTTGCACATCCCAACATATGCTTTTTATTTTTTTTACACTTTATTTCCCAACTTATGCTGAAAACAAATTATCGGAAGCGGCTGACGGACATGGTAGACCACAAAGCGCTGTAAATGAAGAAAGAGAAACATCTCGGTTGCTAGTTGTCCACTCAGAAAGGAAATAAAAAGAAGCGTTTGGGTCTATCTATGGCATAAAAAGAAAGAACAGAGTCTGGTGAATTTCACACTGTCGTAGTCTATGTCCTTCTGGCGCACGGACGTATCCCTTGCATAACGTCCGCGGTCGTTTTCGGCTGACAAAAATATCCAGCGTGCCAGATTTCTGTCGGACGGCCGAACGCTCAAGGTCAGCCCAAACTTGTGTCCACGACTTACCTCCGATAGTTTGCAAAGTTCGGTGTACATTTTAACTAAATACCTTTAAGTCGCGGCTGTCAGCCGCGTCCGACAATTTGTTTTTAGCTTTAGGCGCCAAGTCGTAAGTCGTAGTGAAGTAACACACACAGACCTCTCTGAGAGAGTGTACGGACAGTAATATTTCACACGTATGCAAGTACCTAGCAAAGAGAATTTTTAACTCGTAATAGTACCTAGCGGTAGTGCTAATGTGTCTTGGAATCATATTACTAATCTGTGCTTGAGATGTTTCGTCAAATAAGTACCGCACCATGTTTTCCTTCAATTCTTGGATTATTCCTTTACCTGACCCGATCTTACAATGGGTATGTTTAACCATAGATATTATATAGTATCTATACTATACTAGTAGTTTAACTATACTTTTTTATTTTTAGATTTGTTTTTAGAATTTTTGAAGTGAAATCTTCTTTAGCGGCGTTGTGCACTTGTTTTGATATGGTTAAGAAATGTTGAACTCGGGTCAGGATCAGGTGACCCCGTTCGAAAATTCGTAGATCACGTGATCCTGATCGAAATTTCGTAAAACTGAGGGAGAGCAATGAAAAACTGCTACAATAACATTATAATACGAAGGTAAATTTCGTCACCATCTATAGTGTTATTATATCTCAGGTGTGAAATCGGGCGGTCCAGAAACCAGAAGACCCCGGTTTGAGCCCAAGCAGGGGCGTAGCTAGAGTGGGTTGGCGGGGGTGGTCCGCATCGGGTCACCTTTTTGGGGTGACACCCGGTTACTTAACTTTAAGAACAAAATACAAACATTAAGACAAAATAATAATCGCTCGCTCAGCCATCATTTTCAAAAATTTCCTCACAAGCACTGACTAAAAAAAGTATTAATTATTAAAAAGAGTGAGAGGATAGTTTTAGCGTTACCAAGAAGGTCGCACAATCGTGCAAAATGGGTTCAAATTTGATAGTAAATAATATTATTGATGAGATTAAGTAATTTAGACCTGTTGTCTTATCTGCTGTTGGATTAAATACAGTTTAAACTGCCTAAGTGGCGCGGTGGGAGTGTATCCGACTGCTACGCAAGAGGTCGTGGGTTCGATCCCCACCCAGGATAAAACTTTGTGTGTTGAGCTCGATGGTTTATTCTGTGTCTGAGTGTTATTTATCTATAATATGTATTTACTTAGAAATATATAAGTATGTTTATCAGTTGTCTGGTTTCCATTTTACAAGCTCTGCATAGTTTGGGATCAGATAGCGTTGTGTGAGTTGTCGCAAGATTTTTATTATTAAGCTAAATAAATTCAGCAATGACCACTTATTGCGACACTCGCTTTCAAACCACACTGTGATTTTAATTTTATTTCTGGAATAAGGCTTACTAGGTAGGGGTAAAACTGTACTGGGGAGTAAAACTCTACATTGAAAACGCGATGTAAAGCTGCATTTTTGTTATGTGGACGGCTTAGGAAAGTTTAAAACTGAAGTATTAGTACCTGCATAATACGCAAAAAAGCTGTAAAATTTTCGGACTTTTTCGGTTTTTGTAGTTTAAATCCTAACCTATGGGTTTTTTTTTATATTAAATGTGTGCTTCATTTTGACAGTAGGTATATTCAATCTCAGTTTTTTTTGTAATATTATTGAGCTTAACATGCATATCGACCATACCACTAGATTTAGGAGTCACAAAAAGAACCGAGCAACTACCCGTGACTTCTACAAAAAAACTAGCCCTTCAAACTTTCTTAAAATTCGATATTAAGATGAAAATAAGCAATACCTAACCTAAGTCACATTTCCAAAACTATTAGTCATACGAAGCCGTAATCTAATATAAAAACCAATAGTTACGCGCACGTCGCAGAGTTTATTTTGCTTGCAAAACGTTATTCCACATTCAGCTTTAAGAGCCTCCTGATGGCTTGAATTCACGGAGATCTATATCGTTGGTTTTCGTCTTACGTAGAAAATAGATCACAAGCAGTGGTATTGCAGGGTTCACCCTGCAATACCACTGCTTGTGATCTATTTTGCATAATGCATCCGATGCTTATTGCATCCGAGAGCCGGAAAAAATCTGGTTTAGGTTTTTCAGTTGCTGAGATTGCTTTCTTTCTGAGAGACATAGTAAGTCTTTCAAAATATGCGGTCTAATTACCAAGAAAAAAATTAAAACCTAATCTTATTATAATAAAACCTAATCATAATCATAACCCAATTCACGTGGTACAGGAAGCGAGAGTAACTACGAGTATTTACTCAGTTTTTCTTCAAAAATTGAAACATAGTTTATTGTATCTTAAGATGTTTGTGGACTCTTGAAATTTGAATATGACTCATCTGATCGGCACATATTATAACTATTTAATAAACGGGAATTAACGCGCATTGTTTACTCTAATTCAGTGAAAACGAAGTTTCTATCAAAAATAAGGTGGTGATATACAGAGTCAGGAACATCAATTCAATCAACTCGTATTTGAAAGTCGTCCATGGGTTCGGACTTCTAGTGCTTATCAAAAATTAAAAAGAATAGTCCCTGTAAACTCAAAATATATAAGAGAACGAAATTTTTTGAATTTCGTTCCAGAGAGAGAGAGTAGGGCTACAGGTTGCACCGGCCGTGGTCACAAGCGGACTGTTGCAGCGATGTTAAGACGCTGAATTTTCGTAAAGTTTCGACGTAAGGCCGATGAATTTTCATCTACTCTCACTTTTTTGTTTCTCGAAAAGTTAGGGTCACTGCACACTACACTGATTGTGGCCAACCGACTGCGAACTAATACCAGGTTGTGTTTTATGAATCACTGAATTCCACATCATGGATAGTTTGAAGCCCTCTTCCCGATTGAAAGTTTTGTTTTTTAATTTCAATCGCTTCACGCACAATTTTTGAATAAAAATGTGTATGCAGCAGTGATTGGTGTTCGATTGCAGTATATGAGTTCTGCAATTGCCGATTTGTTCGTTTGCCGGTTTTTCACTGCTGCGACGTGTTCTTTTAGCCTTTCCGCTATAATTCGCTTTGTTTGGCCAATGTACGAACTACCGCAGCTGAGGCAGTTGCAATCAATTTGTAGACACCTGGCGTCTGCAGAGGTATAATATCCTTCGGAGTGCCCCCAAGTTACCCACTTTAGCCACCGTTGTGTAGATCGTACGAATCGAGTACTTTTTTTATTACTGTTCCGATCTTGTCTGTCACTCCTCTGACCGGTGCAACCTGGTCGAAACGTCAAGCAATTTTAAGGTAAACAATGCGCGTTAATTCCCGTATAAATAGTTATAATCATGCAACGCGAAAGTTTAAATGTTAGTATCGGCGCATATTGTTATTGTCGTAGTTACTCTCGTATTTTTGAATTGAATAGTAATTGTCTACTAGTACTACTGGATTTTTGGACAGATTTTACCAAACGTTACCAACTTCAGCACCAAGGCATTTCTCCATATCAGATGTAAAACGATGTAAAACGATTTTATCGCAATTGTATACACAAAAATGCTTTAAAAATACGAAAAGTAATATTCAGGCCTAGCGTCATCAAAAAACTGTTTATATGATTTTTATAATGAAACTCACAGAGCGGTTCAAGTCACGATTCATAAAATCATATCCTAAGGAGGTTAAATTCGACCTTGGCGGACATGTTGCATTGCCGGAGTTGGTCGCGTATTCATAATTTTAACTAAACATAAATATAGAAATCTTGAACATTATGGCTCAATGCTATCCCTCACGCAGGCTTGTCTGTTTTAAAAAATAGTATGAGCAGCACTACACGGGGCGGACGCGTGCACCCACGTGCTGTTTATTGTAGTTCTGGCTAGTTGTATCAACACCTCTGCTGTTAGACGGGTTGCATGCGTCAAAGGCAGTGTTGCACAAAATAAATATGAATACAAACAACTACATCAAGAACTAGCTGCGTGAAATATGGTGGGCAAGCGGCGCGACGCGGCTAATTCATTAAAAAATACTCGTTGTCATTTTTGTCAACGAGAAGTTGTTAAAAGTAATGTCAAAGCAAAGTAAACTTAGATTGTAGGGGCTACACAATATTTGAAGATTTCCCTCGATTGATCCAGGACCTCATCATCAGAGCCCGACATGGTGACAAGGGACTAACTTGAAAGTATACCTTATCAAACAAAACGGAATTTTCTAAATCGGTCCAACAGAGTCAGAGTCATCGAGTAAACGAGCAAAATAAATAGTATAAAAATGTGATGAATTAAGAAAATCCTCCCTTTTTTTAAGTCGGTTGATAAATATATTTAGTTCAATGTAAGAAATGAGATTTGAAAAAAAAGCTAGAAAGGAGATATTTTAATTGTAAAATATTGTTTTATCTTACTTTTTATTTGTTTTTTGTTCAATATTTTAAATATTAATACGTATTTTATGATTCCATGATGTTTATCATATATCAACTGCCACACCGGGTGCCGTCCAAGGTAGCAACGCCACTGAGTCCAAGTAACGATTACTTTATTTCCTTTTTTTATTTTATTTTTGATTTGTGATTTATAATTTCATATTTTTTTATTATAATGTCAGTTTAAATAAAAAAATATTATTCCTTAACCATTCCAAAATATTCACAAATGCATAACGTTAATGTTCAAGTTTTCACTTCTGCCGGCACTCCAGGAGTGCAACCCGTTTTTTTTGCAATTCTGAAAGGACTTTGTCAATATTCAGGTCATTAGACCATCATCCTTTACATCTTTCACTGTCTAATTCTTGAGCAGCAAAATAGGATTTATTGCTAGCAGCACCGCACTTTGTTATATAGGTAGGTATAGTCACTCCTGGCAACATCTTGTTGAATTCTTTATCATTTCATCAGCGAAAAGTATTTGTCTTGGAATGACCCTGCTATTCTTATTGTCCGCTTCAATTCTGCTGCCATTATCAAAATTTCAGTGGATAAATATTCTACAGCTGCCGCTAAATAAATAGGTGCTCCCACTGCCATTTCTTGGTGCGTGATTTCCTTTTCTTAAAACTTGTGAATTTTGTCAACTGGGATCTGCAGTCCAGCTCTGGAAGACGAAGACCTGTAGGCCTACCTATTCTCTTTCTTTAATACGAAATTCATGAATTTCGTTTAATTAAATTTCTTGACTTTACCAAGGGGGTGTCACTCCGCAGTTTAGGTATATTCGGGCAGCGCGCCGTTCGAAGGGGCATTTATATGGCATTTGTATCAGTTTGCTGTCGATCGAGTCGCACGACAGCCGCGGTCACGTGTCACGTCGCGCTCGCGCATACTTGAAAATATTTATTTAGTTTGCATTTCGACACCCGCAATGTCTTCTAAGCCTAAATGTCAATATAATCCGAATAAAAGATATTGCTGTGTTTACGGATTTATAATAAACACATTTTATTTATTTACTTATTTGTATTTTATTTTGTTAGAAATACCCAGTTAATCACCCATCTGTGCAAACTTAACATAAATAAGCTGCCAGCTCTCAGACTACGATTATGGCGCGCCATTGAAGTACGTGTAAATGCAGCGGCAGCCGGTCGTTATACTTTAATTCCTTAGGTAGTTAGGTCCTATAGTTAAAATAAAAATCCTTAATTAGTTGCCCAGAAATAATAATAGGAACAGGATAGGATAATGTTTACAAAGGAATACCTACACCCGTGGGAATCGAACACACGACAATTGGAATTTATATGTTTACAGAATCAACGTTTGTAATGCATAATCTATTAATAAATTAACTAGGTACAAAAACTTCTCAAGAGACAACCCCGTGCGGACTTCTCAGCTCGGTCATAAAACTGGAGAGTGTAATAAAAATTGACGGTTCGCACGCGGTTATAAGTTTCAATTTAGCTTGCAGGCGTGTAGCTCTGGCGATTCTAGGTATATTTTTATACCTAAACCTGACTTGTTAGGGAGTGAATCTTCTGTACTGTAGTACTATTACTAATTCTGAGATTTTAAAGGAACTATTCTAATTTTTGGGTAAGCACAAGAAGTCCGAACCCATAGACAATTTTCAGACACGAGTGGATTGAATTGATGTTGCTGGCTATCATTTTTTATTGAAACTTCGTATTCATTGAATCAGGGTAGGCCTCCTGAATTTGTTCTTCGTTCTGGTGACTTTGGAATATTTTTTTTTATATATTACATAATATGTATATTATACTATATATACATATACATATACAGTATATTATACTTGTCACAGATAATATAATACTATACTAGTACTTGTACTATGTTATTTATTATAATATTATAAAGAGGTAAAGTTTGTGAGCTTGCAGGAGGTAATCTTGGAATCTACTAAACGTATTTTGGAAATTCCTTTACCAATAGAATTTGTGAGTGTCATAGCCCCAATGAAGTGCTCAAGGGTATGTGTGTTCTGAGGTGTATTTACTACGTACTGTTTCGTTATTTCAACAAGTGCACTCTCTTTTCACTCAAAACAAAGAAATAATTTTTATCATTCTCTCTCACCTCCGTACTTGGCGTGGTTTAGCGCGTTTTTTCAAAGTATAATCATAACTTAGCGCATATTTGTGATCTTATGTAGGTAAGACCTGTCAAGGCCGCCATTTGTTTTTACAAGTGGCTAAAAATAAGACATCGTCGACCCCATAATGTGTCTTACGTAATAAATTAATGTCGTCTTAACGTGCTCAGACACGGAGGGGCGAGACATGTTTCAAAAACGGCCATCCACATATGGACCGACTGTGATAATGTTACTGAACCTCGCTGATTTAACTCGTTCTGCTCGGTGGCCACACAGCTATAGATCATCTATCTCCAAAACGGCTGAAAGGATTTTCGGAAATTTCGCGGGTAATTAGTTTTTTTTTTACATGGCGTAAAGGCGATTGTTCAAGTGACTATGGAATTTAGTATCGCTACAAATTTTGTTGTGCCAAGATAAAAACTACTGATTTATGTAGACATTAATATATACTTTCAGAAAAACCAACAATGATTTACCTAATTTGCCGGGTTTAATTGATATGGGTGGATGAACTTCGAAAATCGAAATATTTATATATATATTTTTTTTGAAAATAGGGCATAACTATGATATTGCTTATTAATTATGTATTACACATGATGTGTAACACTAGTTTATGGCTATGAATTCGGCTTTGCAGTGATATATAATCCGAATCTCTATCTCACAAACACTTCACAATTGTCACAATATTGGTACGAGTCTCTGTCTCACAAAATATTTCTGATTGTTACTATGTATATGGAGTCTCTATCTCAAACTCACGTAATGTAACCACAATATCATACACAACACGAGAAATAACAAAAGCTATTTGTTATTAATACTTTAAACTGTTTTCATAATGGACCGGCGCCAACAATCTTTAAGCACAGATAAACAAGTGACATGACATTACACTTCAGTGTTGCCATAACTTTTGTCATATCCTATAGAAATCGTTTTTTTATTAAAATTCATTATGTTCTTATTTTTAATCGAGCCGGGTCCTAATCTAAAGGTATCAAAGAATATGCTTATTAAAAAGTATAGTGTATAAATATTATCATTCTTTACATTCAAACGGTGCAACAATTAATAGAGTATTTATATTAATTATGTAATAAAAATCGATAATAACCCTAATCGATATTACGATTTTATTTTTGTAATAGTGTTACCACCGTTAAAAATAACTTCATACGAAAAAAAAAGAAATAAATAAACTAAAAGACTAATAATTGCATCTCAATATTCCGGCAAATGTGAGACTCCATATCATTATATAATAACGTTATAATTAGAAACAAGAATTATACATTTAATCAACTTGTGGCACAACGTAAATACTAGCGATACTGCTGGTGGGCATACCCCTTTAGAGAGTCCAGATGACGATGACGATGAGGTAGATATTAAATGTAAATATAAAAACACAAATGTTCAATGTATAACATTTTATTACATTCCATATAATAATAATTCCGTAGGCACTTGACAGAGCGAAATAACATCCATTATAATAACCAATTAATAACAATTTTATATTTACAATTATATTTAATTATAAAAAACAATCTCATATGTAATATAAATATAATAGTCTGTTAATAATACAAGAAAACTTTTTACTTAGAAAAAATGTCAATTTAGTCCAATTTCGAAAATCCAATCTAAATCGGATCAGTATATTTAAAAAATAAAGATCTGTTTGAAAAAAATAAAAATATATAGGTATATAGTCTGTTATCACAATCAACTTGTATTACTTCCAAACTAATATTAAACAATTAATAAAATAACATTGGAATGTATTACGCTCAAAGCTAAAAGCATAACTAATAAATAAATATTAAGGCGCGAATCATAATTGTTCATAATTTCACCACAGTGGACCGTGGTGCTAGTGTAGCGAGAGACCTAAAACTTAAATAGTTTTAAAATAAATATGTTTCTTTTCTTTATTTTTTAACCCAAAAAGATAGAAAACTACACACAGATAATTGTATAATACACTAATTTTGATTATAGCGATAAATCCCATGTGTTAAACCCGATTGTAAACTATCTATTAGCCAAATTTTATACGAACCCGTTTAGCCGTCTTCGCGTAATTGAGTTACAAAATATCTAAACTTCTACATTTTTAATATGAGGTCGTATCAAATCTCAAAATAAACTAAATCAAAATATGATTCTTACACGAGCGAGCGGCGCCGAGCTGACACCGAGCCGACGCCGAGCCGACGACGAGCCGACGACGAGCCGACGCCGAGCACTGCGTGAAATGAGCTGCGTTGCGCTGCTGCGTAGCTCGGTTGGTGAAAATCGTACATTATAATACATTTTTTTAAATATATGTGCTGTGTCTATAGAATGAATATGAAATCAAATAATTATGGTTTTTCTTAATCAGAAATTATGCTTTGTTTTTTTATTTACTGCTTTTATTTTTATTATTATTTTTGCTACAAGTTGCATCAAAATCGGTTAAGCATAACGGTACATACAGCTTGTTCTCCCTTTTTAAAGCATTTTTATGCTAATATTATACACATTAAATGTATCGAGGAAAAATTCCTCTCAGGCGGGACTTGAACTTGATAAGGTACTGTACCCATAAGGTAGCGAGTTCAAGTCCGGCCTGAGACATTTTTTTCAATATGTACGTTCATTTTCTATACGTAGTCTCAGTCTGAACCATATAAGCTTGACATTATTTACCCATATTTACTGTAATCTAATAACTCATGGGCGTACTAATCCCTCCCCCCTGCGGGGGAGACAAGTTAGTGATTCCCCCCCCCCCCTACCAATTATTATGGGTACGGCTATGAACTTAGTTACAAATTAGTTTACTATTTTAACATCATGTATTTCATAGTTCCCTCGCACCACTAGCGCCACCTACATATACAAATTGCACACTAGTCTTCATTGCCGAACATCGATAGAGGGTCTTCAAACACTGGTTGCGTGGATTTTGGAGTTTCTTTGACAATAGGCGTTGAGCGAGATGGCGCCGGCTGCGGATCTGTTGATGAAAGAAGACTAATATTGATAAGGCTCGAAGAGAAAACATCGACAAATAGTGAAAGCTAGTTTGCTATTAATCAGCGTCTCCATACTTCTTTGATGATGGAGATTTGGATTTGGGTAGTTTTGTTCTAAATTAGAGAATAAATAAATAAAATTAAATACTAGTTTTGTGTGTTTTTGAAGACAACTCCCGCAATAGGAGGGTACAGGCCTCACAACACAAATAGCTAGAATCGGTCAGTAGTAAGTCAAAGCGTGTCTCCAATCAGCGCAACGGCGCCATTTGGTTAGCGCGTGATAATAATCAAAGTTCGATCGCGGCCGCATGACGTCGCGTGTACTGCAACAAGAAATGCCTAATTGTGCAGTTATAAGTTGTAAAAACTCGTCGAAGAATGTAGACCGTATCAAGGGAGATGTATACTTTCATCGCTAAGTAATTTTGTTGCTCCTTAAGCTAAAATTAATTTTAAAATGATTTATTTACGTTTTTGAGTTATACTACTTCGATAAATTCTCATTGACGTATTTTTACTCTATTCGTTAGGTATCAGTTTGATCAAGCACCTACTGAAAACCATTTAGTTAATCTCATAATGGCAATAGCTGATGTATACATAGATATACGTTTACATTATTTAACGAGAAATTTTAAAACCAAAACTACGAAAAGACAAATATATAATAAACTCGTCCTGTTTCAAGGTCAATAATTTAGTAACTATGAGGTATTTAATTCAGTTAAATCTAAACCAACATTTTTTTTTACTATTTTATTAAATGGTACAGAAAGGGTTTGGAGCGTATTGGGGGGTCTTTAATTTTGATCCTTCAATTTTGTGGGCTTACGCTATTCGCGTGATTATTTCGTTTTAAACTTTTTTTAAGTACATTTTGAAGTCGTATAGCATAGTGATATTATATTTGAACGTATCCGTGCTTCAGAGGTCACGTAAAAACCCGGTTCAGGCTGTTATCATCTCGCTAACAGTCGTTAGGTCATGTCATAAAGGGTGATCTGAATAATTCTGACACAAGTTTGGCCATTCAAAAAATAGGAGTGTAAATTTTATAATGAAGGCCAATTATGTGATACTGATAACTTTGATCTCAATTTAACGTTTAGGTAGTAGGTACGTAACTACCACCTACGTATGTTCGTACGTTTTTTATTTTCTAGAAAATTGATTGTGCATTATTCCCGTTTTGTGGTAATCTTGTGCAATCTATATAATGCTAAATAAGTTCAATCCTTTTCTTTAATATGTGTAAGACCTATTACTGATTTAATTATTTCCTATAATGATAAAAAATTAAAAGCATTTTTGTGATTAAGTAGTTTTAAGTGTAACATAAATGCAAATACAGCATATAAACACAATTTATTATTAGTTTACGCTAAGAAGGCATTCTGTGATATTCATAAAATCAAAAGCGTTAAAAAGAGGTAATAGTTTTGGCTTAGTGTAATAATTATATTGATCCCACCTAATCTTCCCTACAATTGATTAGATAGGTAAAATAAAAATAAATAAAAATATGTTTATTTGTATCTAAAACATTTTTAACAATTTCATGATATGAGTCAAAACCGTTAAGTTACCGGAGTACTTGTGTTGGTTTTGACTCGCTCCTTCCCTTACATACAAAAACAGATAAATGTTTAGACCAATCTTAAGAACAAAACATGAATATATGAAAATTATTGAATACAGAACTAAACTTTAACTTAATTTAATTAGTCTTTTAAAGAAAGTGTGTGTGTCTGTGTATGGGTTTGTGTGTGTGTGTGTGTGTGTGCGCGCGTGTGCGTGTGCGTGCGTGCGTGTGTGTGTGTGTGTGTGTGTGTGTGTGTGTGTGTGTGTGTGTGTGTGTGTGACTGACCGGGTGAGGTAAGTATATTAAATTATTAAAAATAAATAAAATGCTTATGTCGTTTAATTTTACCCGTGTTTTTATTTATAAGAATGATTCTAGTAATCTTAAAAATGCAAAGTTAATGAGGCTTGATGGATGGATGAGTGGATGTTTATTACTCTTTCACAGGAAAACAGCTGTACCTATTTGGCAGAAATTTTATGGAGATAGCTTGAACCTGGCAAAGAACACAAAGGTTGCTTTTATCCTGGTTTCCATGGGGGATTTCATTCAAAGTGCAAATTTAGTGTAAGTTCGGTGGAGCCGCGGGCGCCAGTTAGTTAGATAATAAACTTGTTGGAATTAAAAACTGCAGATATTTTTTTAATATAGCTTCAAACAAAATTTAAAAAAATTAATACATTATAACGAAAGAATTTTGTTAATTATTTTATGATTTTATTGAAATAAAGCGTAAAAATTGTGTGAGTCAAAAATACAAAGCAATTGCCCCAGTTGACCTTAATCATTTTCTTTTTAATAAGAAAACTTCAAATTAATCAAACAAAATCAAACAGCAGTATCGAATCGAATTGGTCGATTTAAAATCGATACTCTGTTGGATGAATGATGTCTTACGATTGAAACGATTCTGTTTATGGTAGGTTCATCACTAAAACGCTCGCGTGACGTCATGCGCGGTGGGGATAAAGTGGCACGCTCTGTTTTCATACTGTTACAGGAACATGTGGCATCTAGCTAGATCTATTATCTTTGGTACAGGCCTTGTGTCGCGAGGAATGACATACAACTGATACGAAATGTAACGTAATAATGGGGTCCTAACTGATGTCAGATACAGCGGCTTATCTCATCAGAGACTAGCCAACTACGCAGGAGATATTATAGTGCACAAGTGTATGCGCAGACACAAGTGCACTTCTATCCCTCACGCTCTTAGCCCGATGGGACAGAAATTCGCCACGACCGGGGTGACATATTTTGAAAACGGTCACCCATCTATAATCCGACTGTGGTAACGTTACTTAACCTCGCTGATATCTCGATCTGCTTGGTCGCCACTGAGTCAGGGACCGCTCTAATACCTATTTATGAGAATGCAAAATATATACTCACTAGCAATCTTCTTAGTCTTGAAACCAAATAGATCATCATCATCATTGTCATCACCAAACAGAGAACCTTTAACTTCTTTCATCACCTTTTCTACTTTCTTTTCAACTTTCATCGCTTTTTCAACTTTCTTCGTAGATCCGAACAGCTCTCCTTCACTATCAGAATCAAAAATCGTAGCTTTTGCTATAGGTTTCTTATTTTTAAATATTTCATCATCGTCTGAATTATCATCTTCACCAAAAAGTGATTTTGACTTTTTATTTTCATCACTTTTTGTAGATTTGTATACACTGCCTAGAGTTTTTATTCCTGTTGAATCTATGTTAGCATTTGTATCTTCTGTTACTTTGACAATTTCCGTGGTTACATCTTTTGTGGCTTTAAATTCTGTTTCCTTATTAGTATTTGTAGTTGTAATGTTTTTAGTTTCAGATGTTTCTACAGCGCTAGTATTAAATATATCTTCATCATTTAGGATATAAACTATTTTCGTGGTGCTGTCTGATTTCACAGGCGGTTTTAAAGGTTCGACTTTAGTTAAATTATCTGGTTCTTGAGTATAAATATCAGTTTTTATAGGTTTGTCATCAGTTTTAATATTCTTAGGCTCAATTTTTGGACTATCTAAGTAATTTACTTCATTTTTATTAATTATTTCTTCATTATTTACATTTTTCTCTTCATTTTTAGCTGTTTTAACAATTTCTGTTTGAATTTTGGGTGGATCGTCTATCGAACTAGAGTTATCTGTGGAATCTTCTCCAAAATCTATTCCAGATTTTCTAACAGCCTCTCTTCTAGCTTTCCGAGTAGACGGTCTTCTCTTAACCTGAATTCTAGGTCTTTCTTTAGACAGCTTATTATCTAACACTTCTGATTCAGGTTTACCATCGAAACTGACAGGTTTGGTCAATTTCGGCACATCTTTTTCTATTTCAACCTGACTTTGAGCCTGACCATCTATATTATCCGCTGGTTTAACCTTTTTAGGTGAAGCTCCAGGTAACAGAGCATTAACATTTATGTTGAATCCTACTTTTAGTTTTCCGACTTTCTTCACTTCAGACTTATCCGACTTTGAGTCAGATCCAGATGGCCATGACTTTTCTGTGGGTAATTTGAAACTTTTATTACGACCTAAACTTGATTTAGGTAATTCTTCTTTATGTGGTACCGATTTATCGATGTTGGGTAATGACTTAAATAACTCCTCATCTGATTGTTCATTTTTAGAAAATATTTCTGTTTTTGATTTACGTAGTTGTACAGGCAAAGATATAAATAATTCTTCATCATCATCTGATAAATTCATTATTTTATCTGTTACACTACCGATTAAACTTATAGGCTCTTTCAACATATCTTCCGTACCATCAAATATATTAGCTGTATCTTTGTTAATAAGCGTTTTAGTTTCTTTCTCAGGTTTCATTATATCATCTGTATTATCTTTTAATTGTGGAACAACTGCCTCTTCTTGTAACGTTGTTATTCTAGGTTTATTGTCTGTGTTTTGTGTGGTTATATTTTGAATTTTATCGTCAGTTTTAAGTGTTTCATCTAATACTGGTATATTGAAGTCAATTTCAACATTAGACTTTATATGTTTACTAGGAATTTTAGGTGTAGGCATCGAACTGAATAAATCGTCATCGATTTCACTATCAATTTTACTAAAATCGACGTCTGGTGGTTCATCTGTGAATATATCGAATAGTCTATCCTGTTTTACAGTAAAATCTTCAGGTTTTTCATCAGTAACAACATCATCTTTCTTAAAGAATAAGCTTTCATCATCAGAATCATCATCGAATAGAGCATTAACGTTTTTACTTCTCTTTGGTTCTTTAGGTTTTTCAAAAATAGGTGGTTCAGTTATAATATCAGTGAAAAGAGCAGGTTTAGGGATTGCTTCAGAGTTATTGTCATTCTCAGTCTTTGTTTCAGGTGTTTCAATATTGGGCATAACATTAGGAGATGCAAATATATCTTCTTCTAGTAAACTGTTATCGAAAATATCATGTATGTTTGTTTGTGCTTCAGTAACTTTATCATCTGGAGCGATTATTGGTATATCACTAGTATTTGTATCAGTGATAGTGATATTACTTTTTTCATGTTTAGTTTCAAGCAAATACTCGATTTGAGAATCAGGTTCACTGAAATCGTTATCTGATAATGTTTCTTTATTGTCATCTATTGGTTCCTGTATTAATGACGTTTTAATATTAGTATTCAAATTATCTACAGTATTAGTTACTTTCACAGGTTCAATAGAATAAGAACTACTTTCGGAACTTTTTTGTTCATTAAATTCATTACCTATATTTTCTTTAAGTATATCATCATTTGTAGTATTTGGTTTGTTATTTTCTATATTTTCTTTGGATTCTTGTTCAAATATATCTTCTTCTTTAATTGCAACCTCATTAATAGTCTCTGATTTTATTGAGTTTTCAGCTATATCGGTATCTTTTTCTTCAGTTTTATTTGAAATTTTACTAACAATGCTTTCTCCACTAACAGAAATAATACTTTCAGTCTTATCTTTAGTAACTTCTGGCTCAATTGTAGTTTTAGGAGTTACTTTATTATCATCAATATCTTTAGTTGTGATTTTAGATTTAAAAGAATTAGTAAAAAGTTCACTTTCATCGTCATCGTCATCAAAAAGTGATGGACTTTTAAATACATCTTTGGGGGTTGCCATATTTTTAGGTACATTAATACTTCCTGTACTCGCCACACTTTGTACTTTGGTAATTTCTTTATTGGTTTTAATATTACTAAATATATCATCATCGTCGTCGTCATCATCGAATATACTAGTGGACTCTTTAGTAATTTTAGAAGTTTCTGCAATTCTAGTCGATATTTCATTGACTTTAGGTTTTCCAATTTCAGTAGGTTTTTCAATTGCTTTAGTAGGAATTTCATTAACAACAGCAGATGAATTATTAACTTTAACGTCCGTGGGTTTACTTATACTAGGTTTAGAAACATTTTCCGAAAATAAATCATCATCACTATCAAACAGACTTTTCTTATTATCATTCCGATCTTTAGCTTCGTGTTGCACCGATTTCGTTTCAGTAATATCGGAGAATAGATCATCATCATCATCAAATATAGATTTTTGTTTCTTATCAGTAGTTTTAACAACATTTGTTGTGAATATATCATCGATATCATCAAAAAGATTATCGCTAAACAAATCAACAGGTTTAGGCGTATCTTTCTTTTCTATTTCTTTATCTTTCTTTTGTGTATGTTTTTTAATATCTTTAACAACATTGTCGACTTTAGGTTTTGTCTTTTTGTTTTCAGATTTAGCAAAAAGATCGTCGAATATATCTTTTTCTTTCTTAGCTTGTTCTCTTGCTGGTGATGATTGTGAAAGACTTTCTGTTGTACTTTCCTCATCAGAAGTAGATGATTTACGTTGGTTTCGTTTCAATATGGCTGCCCCTATTTCTGTCCCTTTTTTGGAACCGAATAGTGAGATACCACCAACTGGTTTCTGTAAACAATTGAGAACAATGTATTCAGTGGCGAATCCAACATTTTGTATGAGAAACCCCTTTCTCACACAAAATGTGTGTGAGGGATGGGGATGATAAAAAAGCGGACAGGTTAGCATATTTGCATATATATAAAAATAAATTGGTGTTTATTACACACGTTAAAATTTAAATATTAATTTTGATTTTCACCTCAATACAGAGATGGTTCAAAAAAAATTTAAAAACCCGTAAAAAACAACTTAAAAAATATTATACATGTCAAATTGCAGCTTTATAGTACTATTGGTGTCTGTGCTAACCTAGGGACAGACGGACGGACGGACAAAACGAAACTATACTACTATTGGTTATTTTGTGATTACAAGTCAATTTAAATACCAAATAATATTCTACATACCTTCACGCCTCTACTATCATCAGCATCGGCAGCATTCCTAGTTGGTTGTTCAATCGTCCTGGTAGGCTGGTCTACAGCCTGAGACTGAGATTTGGATGGGTGTTCGGTAACAGGTTGTTTGTTGAACACGTTAGGTTTAGGTCCCGCGTCGAATAGTGATGTTGGTTTTGAAGGGGGCTGAAAATAATATTAGATGTTTTGAAAAGTTAGTTACAAAGATGATATGGGAGAAAAGGCAGATTGTACGTTTGGTGGCCGTACTTTCCTTTCTAATATAAAAATATCGGAAAATTAAGGTAAATTTAAGGTGATCATTTTATTGGCACACTGGCCACTTAGCCGTAACGAGCAAATATCAACAATTTTCTCCCTCAAAACACGTACAATAGATATAGGTCCCGTGTAAACAAAATATGTATAGTTGATCGCTAATTGTTCACCTGCCGACCGACGAGAACTTACCCTGTACTGCATCTCTTTTGTTTACACGGGATCTACATCTAATGAATGTTTCTTGACGCACCTATTATAATTTTTAAGGAATTTAACCAACTACAAATAGTGTATCAAACTCACCTGATTAGCAAAATCACTAAATATATCCCCCCCATCGTCCGTGTCGCTGCCCCCGAACAGCTGGTCTGCGCCCGTCCCCCTGTAGGGCTGGTTGTAGGGCTGCTTGCGGTGGAGGTCCGCGAATATGTCTGGCTCGGAGTCTGTAGACTCTAAGGGGGGCGGCTCGTCTGGGAAAATTGTACCTGAGGGAGGGGGGGAAGAAATATTTACTTAGATGTAATAGAAAACAAGCTAAATTATTACAAAACAATAACCCGACTGCTTAAGATTATTAACTTAAATATTTTGGCGCGCCAAAGATCCTACAATATCTTTTTTTTTTTTTATATTGATGTACCCAGTGTCACTATCATCACTTACGGCCGGTCTCAATGATCTATCTATCGATGGATTTGGCTACTAGAGGTAGAATTTAGACATATTTTATATGGAGCTTATGTCAAATATAGGTATACCTCTAGTAGCCAAATCCATCGATAGTTAGATTATTGAGGCAGGCCGTTAGACGAATCTAACGATACCTATCAAGCAGAAATCCATCAAGTAATTTGTGTTCTAGGGCGTGCCAAAGAAATACATACATACAAACATACTTACATACACACGAAAAACACCACCGTTATTCTTGCGCAGTTGGGAAATAATCCCAGTAACATATATTTGCATGACATATTAAACAAAGACTTGAATTGAGCGGATCGATCTGCAATCCATAGATAGGTACCTAACCGATTTTTGACTGCCTCTGTGGCGCGGTGCTGGTGTATCCGACTGCTACGCAAGAGGTCGTGGGCTCGATCCCACCCAGGATACAATTTTATCAGATCAGATAGCGTTGTTTGAGTTGTCCCAAGATATTATTATTATTATTAATTTAGTTGCCATTGACAATCTACTCGATACTGCGACAACATTAGCCCGCAAAAAACTTGCGACTTACCTGTCGTAAATCGGGGCTATAGATTTGTTTATTGATGTCGTTTTGCTGATTGGTAGGGCTCGAAAAAAATCACAAGATAAGTACATTTATTATGGATCCAAAAATGTCAAATACGGAAAAAATATGTAGTTAAAAACTTTTAATAGACGAAGAGGGGTGCAAATGAATATCAACATATCAATTTTAGCATTGCACAATGTGAGTACCTATCACCGAGGGTGTTTGATTAAGTCGATATTCGACGCGGGAGGGGCAGGGGGAATATGTACTGAATAACTTAACGACTACACTCTGTCACAGATAATATAATACTATACTAGTAACTCTGTATATAGCGTCTGAGAAAACAGGAAAGATACCATTGATATTTTCTGTGATCTGTTAAATGTACAGGTGCATAGTACACTTCTACTAAAAGTTAGGCATTATGGCATAACAGGTACAGCGCTTAATGTTGTTACTTCCTATCTTAGTGAGCGAATACAATATGTTGATGTTAATGGAATAAGGTCTTCCGGATCACCAGTGAATATGGGTGCGCCACAGGGATCAATTCTTGGTCCTTTGGTATTTTTGATGTACAATCGGCCTACTCGGCGGTCGTACACCCTTATGGCTCTATTGGCTTGCGAGAAACGTTCGCTCTCTACGTAAGCGCACTCACACAGGCACATCTGCGCCTTATCGGATGCAAGGAGGCGGGGTCCTTGTTTTTTTTAGTGCATTGCGTTGTTGTTGTGCATATTTCGAGCCGATTAGACAGTTGTAAATACATACTAATAAAGGATTGTGACTTTTGTTGTAAGCGCGCTTTTTGCAGTTGCGCGAAATAGCAATGAATTATTTAATTGTAATACATACAAATCTACATTAATATTATAAATAGTTTATTTATATATTTATTCGTTTGTGTTGTTGAAATTGTAAAGAGGTAGTTTAAAGCTTGGAGAGGAATATAGTATATTTTGCCTCAATACTATTATACATATGGAATTGTGGACGGGGGTACGGGAAACTGTTAGCTTTTAATATTTTTATGAATTACGTTTTGATTTTTAATCT
The DNA here is from genome assembly GCA_945859575.2 of Herminia tarsipennalis. Lineage (NCBI taxonomy): Eukaryota > Metazoa > Arthropoda > Insecta > Lepidoptera > Erebidae > Herminia > Herminia tarsipennalis. The sequence goes on from OX243830.2 coordinate 762,271, forward strand.
ATCTTTTCTACAAATATGAGTTAGTAGAGGGGTTTAAAACTAGTGCCTGTATTTTATGAACTAGAACCTATTTTCGATGTTTTATATTGTGCGTATGTTTTAGTATGATTCTGTTAAGAAGGATTATCGAAATTATTTAATTTAATTTTTGTAAAATTATTTTGCATTTTTGATACATATCCATACTAATATTATAAATGCGAAAGTAACTCTGTCTGTCTGGCTGTCTGTTAGGCTTTCACGCTCAAACAGCTATACCGATTTGGAGGAAATTTGGTATAGAGATAGTTTGAGTCCTTGGGACATCCACGCGGGTGGAGCCGCGGGCTTAAGCTAGTAATATATGTTTCAATAATGCGAAATGATCGTTTTGTAAGAAATATGTTACAAAACGATCATAAATATTTTTCAAATATGTATTTAAGTTATTTACGTCTTCATTTTGGCTTGCCCCACGTAAGCATTTAAGTGGTAATTTGATGCAACTATGAGTTCTATGATTAATCTATACTTATATTTTTTGAGAGTTTGTTTGTATGTTTGAACACGATAATCTCGGGAACTATTGGGTCAAATTGAAAAAAATATGTTACTGTTGGATAGCCTATTTATCGAGGAAGGCTATAGGCTATATAACATCACGCTACAATCAATAGGAGCAGAGCAGCAATGTAAAATGTTAAAAAAACGAGGTAAATTTAAACTGGCGGAGTTTGCTGGTCTTCGTCTGCTTCAGACAGCTAGTATGCTATATATAGTGGTTCCCAGTGACTTTGCTCGCGTATATCTTGATTCGAGAGATAAGAATCCTACATCCTTCACCTGTTTTAAAACCTATATTATTTTGTAAGTTCTCTGTTATAAGTATTTTATCTAAATTTAATTTCAAATAATCATTGGATTGATTTAACGAAATAAAGATATTTGAAATTTAAAATTTAAATCGGGCTAGTAGTTTCAGGGTTAACCTCTACATACACTTTAACTCTTTAATATTAATAGTATGTATGGTTTTAATTCAGCAAGTTATATTTAATTTTTAACCAGTAATTATTTTAATAGAAATAAATGTATTACCTGGAATGAGGGCAAGAAATAATGAAACGAGTAAATTGTTTTATTAATTTTATGGATCAGTCAAACAATTCCATTACACATTTAATACTTAATTATACTTTAAATTGTGGATGAGGTATGCAAACTAAAACAATAACGATATATTTTTAACATTAAATTATTATTTTACCCTGCTATATAGTCATCAAAGTGCTTAATTACCAATTACTTTATCAATAAATATTATAGTAATAACGTCTTAGTTAGTGATAATAGTCAGTTTCATTAAATTTTTAAATTTACTGCCTCTGTGGCGCGGTGGGAGTGTATCCGACCGCTACGCAAGAGGTCGTGATTCCCACACGGGACACCAATTTGTGTAATCCACAAATTGTTGTGCCGAGTCTGGGGGTACTTTGTGTCCGTGACTTGTATGTTTGTTAAGACCCCGCGACACAGGGCTTGTACCCACGACTGCGGGAGTCGTCTTTTTCAAATTAAGTAACAATGTATGAATTAATGTATTATCTCAGATGCTAGCTTATATTTATTACAGTAAAATAACCAATAAGTTTAATTTAGAATACATTTTAAAATAATTACAAACATTTAATTTCAATACAATCTATTGGCTCTTCCGTCAATACATATTAACTCTCCTGGAACATCAGCACTCATCTACCCCCACATATTAACAATAATTCGTCCTCACATTCACACTTCCAGATTCATATTTCTGGGCTTGTATCTAGTATTTATTTTAAAAAAATCGTCTGAAAATTTAGCGTGTGATAAATCATAACCTCTGTACTCTCGAGCGAAACGCACTCCTGCTTCTTCTAGGTCCTGGCCTAATTTTTGTAGCGGAATAATGCACACATTTCTTATAGCCTGCATGCCGCAGTCAAATAGTCGAGCGAACGTCGACGTCTTGGTAAATGGCTGCACTTCGTATGTGCTAACCATTTTCGTTACGCGATCCGACGTTAAAAGAGTCCTCCTCAGCATCCCGCTTTACCCAACGTCACGCTGTAAGCTCTCTGAAAAAAAATAACAAGTTAAAATAAATGTATAAAAGATCTTCGATACCTATTCATTAAAAGTTTGAATGAATAGAACAGTAAGTCAAGCACATTTTTAAAAATGTGTTATTTCATTATACTTAATATTATTTCTTTACAAATCAACAGACAATGAACGAGTTGTTACTGATAAAATTAGATAATAGTTCTTAAACAGTTGAAATATGATTGAAAATAGAATATGCGTTATTATGAGAAGCTACCGTTTGCGAAAACAAATTCGCATACAAACTATTATCAATCCTATTCGATTGATTTTAAAGATGATAATTGCCATAAGCGTTTCTAGTTTTAGGACATTTACTGTGCGTAGGTATCATGAACCTATTTTTTCGGCAAATATATTTATGGCACCTGGAATTACCGAACCGTGGGAAAGCAAAAACTTATTGCATGCAAACTATTTTCGGTTCTTGTGTAACGATTTAAAGACGATAATCGATTAAAGGATTTTCAGTTTTACAACTTTTACTATGGGGATCATAAATCTATTGTTTTATCAACACAATATACGTTTTATGATGCCTAAAATTTACTAAAACGTGGGAAGAAAACAAATTATTTTGTCAAAAGTAAGAATGAGGATTTTCAATACTTCAAAAAATTGAACATAATTTATTTTGTTTAAACATAAATATTTTAAAAAGAATTATACATGACATCTTTTATGTGAGAAAAATAAAAATGAAACACTATGATTTAATACGGGTGGATTTAAGTATAAATCATAGAAAAAAAATATAAGTGTATAAAAGCAAGAAATTCCTACTCTTCACATATCAGTAGAGACAGCCTTTTATATGTTGCCACTCGTTCTACAAAATAGTTTTTGTTCCGATTAGTACTATGTTTCGTTAATATATTTCAGATTAATTGATCGAGTGAAAGTCTAGTTCCAAGAAGTTCACCTTTAAAAAATATACGAATTAGCAAGTGACTCAGAACGCCACGTTTAAAGTAAACTAAATGTAAATATTATTGGACATCAAAAAATATAAATGAACTTTTACTTTACATTGATTTATGAAAAAGAGGTTTATGAATTTATAATAAATCATTTTTATTATTATTTATTTGTTGAATAATCATAAGTACTTAGTTCTAAACCTATGTATGATAATAAAATATTTAAATATATTTTTTTAAATAAAATTACTTATTTTCTTATCATTTCGGTAGTAAATTAGTAGAATGATTTTTCGACAATCATCGTTATATTTGAATATATTTACATAAATGTTTAATAAATTATGCACTTAAATCTTTCTCACCCATTGCACCGTCTATTAACAAAAACCATTTAATAGTTATTGTTTTTTTTTAAATAATATATGAAATAAATACATTTCGTAAAATTCAAATAATAAGTTTATATACTTAAAATATTAGGAATAAAAAACTGCGATTGATGAAATAACTAACCCTAATGTCTGCCATCATCATTGAGAATATTATTATATTATAACAACGAAACAAACCTTAGCTATGAAATTAACCATCGTCTTCGGAAATATTGATTATATTATTATTTGGTCTCCCCCAATTACTTTTTAACCAATAGCCAATTCTATTGATAAACATAATTTATAATTATTGTAATAAAATATACGAGTAATTTGAATTTGACTTACCGTAACATTGGTAAAGGTTTGAATCCTTGGCCATGAAGATCCAAAATTTTATTCACGGTTTTAATTTCGGTTAATTGTGAAAACTCACTGAGGTCAGCAAGAAAGCATCCAACAGTTCAGTAAAACACAGCCACCCGTAGGTAAACAGATGAAGAAGAAACTGTCCACTAATTCACACCACAAGTCAACGAGAGTTCTATCAGTAGTCAACGAAGTGGCAATCGGAATCCGTAAACAGAACAAGTCGTGAGCAAAATACAGTAAACATGCGCGCGTCATCATACAAGGAAGTGCAAATTGCAACTAAGTTAACTAAAATGTTTTATGTTCCCGTTGGTTAAGGTGTGGACCTTAGCCCCGTCCTAATTGGTTGAAAGTAAAATGTGGGAGTGGTTTTTGCGTTTGTGTTTGTGACCGAACCGTTGTGAACCGCTCATAGCAAAATATTTTCAGGTGGTCGAGCATCAAGTGGGCCGATTGTACATACACAATCTACCGTTGTTTATGTTACCTATCGTTACTTAACAACTTATGCAACATTGTTTTATGTCTCTTATTTTTCCTGAAGGTAGTAAAACCGATCATTCCGACTAAGTAAATAGGTCCCTCGCAATAGTTCTGTAATGGTTTACATCAAATAACTTACTATTAATTCCAAAGGAAAACAAATGTATTAAAGTTACCTTGCTAAATGTAAAGAATACCAATACGAAACTAATTTTAAATGAACAACACCCACAAGACTACCATTGTAGGAAGAAAGGGTTAAAAATAAACCCCTCATTCTATATAGAGGGTTTAAAAATGGCCACTCATTTGTGAATTTGGCCCCAGCAACTGTTATTTAATAAATGTACTCACTAGCAACGGGTTCCTGTGGTTTATAAATTTTCTTGCCAGTCGGCTTCGTTGGTTCGTCGTATTCGGGTTCTGTTTCTACCGACTGGAAAAAAAAATAAGTTGTTATCATCACAACATTATGTTGTAATTCTCGGTCCAACTATATTGTTTATATATTCATAAAGTTGTGGGTTTTAAAATTATTATTATTAAAATGCCGCTAAAATACAATATATAATCACATCGCTACGATCAGGTCTCGAATCTGAGAACATAGCGAAGTTGTCGAAAACTTAAAGGTTCAGAATGTACAATTTCAACAGTTTCAATTTGTCCCATTTCTAAAATGTCTGATTCTCGTACGAATTAGACATTTTGAAATCAATATTTTAAGAAGGACCGATAGCAAGTCCAAAGTTTCAACTACTAGGTTATTGCCGCTTCAAAATGTATCTACTATACATCACCTGAGCAGGTACATCACCGCCGCCCAGCCTCCGCGCTATCTCCCGCGCCACGTCCGCAGGCGTGGGCTTGGATGGAGGAGTAGCCTCAGAGGGTACATCCGAGCTGCTCTCTGACAACTGGAACAAGGCATCAAGAGTCATCAGTACTTTTGGGAGGAGAGAACCTTTTACACCGGTACTAACTCCAGGTCTAAAAGACTGCAATAACACTGTTCGAGGGGGGGGGGGAAATGGTTCTTACAATAATAGCCGATGAGCAGGGGGGGGGGGGGGCAACCAAGGAAGCCAATTACGCAGAAGATATTATAGTACCCAAGTTCATTCTTTATTCAGAGAAATGAAAACCAACATGAGAGTTGTGAAAATGGCGGCAAACTGACAAGTCATAATTTTCACAGCTCCGCGTAAAATATAGTAATGACTTAATAAGAACAAAACTTTGTAATTTTAAGAAGAAAACTAGATAGAAAATGAACTTGAATCTGGCGCATGTACAGAATATGCAATCCCGAATAAACGAACGATGGAAAGAGAAAAAAAAAACCAACATAGCCTAAAAGAGATTAGGCGCTGGATCGACGACTTAACGTGCTCTCTGAAGCACAAAAGTCTTTTTTTAGAAGAGATTACAGCTATAGCACATAAAGTCAATAACAAATTCCTATAGATTCACAAATCACTCGTCAATGGATTGAAAATGGCTTAATCTTGCACTTATTATGAGGCAAGACGACTGTAAATAATAAATTGTAAATAATACTAGTGGTACTAATATTCTTTGTATGATGTGCAAATTCCCGTCATGCACGATGGACCTGTTCCCGGAGTCAATGCAGTCAGGCTCGGACTGTTAGTACTTAGTTCCCTAAACTCTGTTCGTTTTAGGTTCAAAAATGATGTCAACAAACCGTTGCCAACCGTAAACGGTTGTTGATGACAGCCCAACAATTGGTTGTTGAAACATGACAGGTGGCGCTGCTGTAGTCGCAACTGACTCAAACAGCCATTACGTAGTCGTTCTACGGATTAGATGCACTTTATATCTAGTTAGTGTATTTATTTAAAAACTGTTTTTAGGGTCGTTATTTTAAGGCTTTTTATAGTTGATCGATTACAATACTTTACATTAACATCAAACATTTTAAATAATTACTTTTTTTCAAGGTTTTTGACGTATCCTCAATACATTTAAATTTTTATATATATCATAAAAGTTATGGCAACACTGAAATGTAATGTCATGTCACTTGTTTATCTGTGCATAAAGCTTGTTTGGTGCCGGCCATTATGAAAACAGTTTAAAGTATTAATAACAAATAGCTTTTGTTATTTCTCGTGTTGTGTATGATATTGTGGTTACATTACGTGAGTTTGAGATAGACACTCCATATACATAGTAACAATCAGAAATATTTTGTGAGACAGAGACTCGTACCAATATTGTGACAATTGTGAAGTGTTTGTGAGATAGAGATTCGGATTATATATCACTGCAAAGCCGAATTCATAGCCATAAACTAGTGTTACACATCATGTGTAATACATAATTAATACGCAATATCATAGTTATGTCCTATTTTCAAAAAAAAAATGTATTTAAATATTTCGATTTTCGAAGTTCATCCACCCATATCAATTAAACCCGGCAAATTAGGTAAATCATTGTTGGTTTTTCTGAAAGTATATATTAATGTCTACATAAATCAGTAGTTTTCATCTTGGCACAAAAAAATTACACATGATGTGTAACACTAGTTTATGGCTATGAATTCGGCTTTGCAGTGATATATAATCCGAATCTCTATCTCACAAACACTTCACAATTGTCACAATATTGGTACGAGTCTCTGTCTCACAAAATATTTCTGATTGTTACTATGTATATGGAGTCTCTATCTCAAACTCACGTAATGTAACCACAATATCATACACAACACGAGAAATAACAAAAGCTATTTGTTATTATTACTTTAAACTGTTTTCATAATGGACCGGCACCAAACAAGCTTTATGCACAGATAAACAAGTGACATGACATTACATTTCAGTGTTGCCATAACTTTTGTCATATCCTATACAAATCGATTTTTTTATTAAAATTCATTACTATGTTCTTATTTTTAATCGAGCCGAGTCCTAATCTAAAGGTATCAAAGAATATGCTTAATAAAAAGTATAGTGTATAAATATTATCGTTCTTTACATTCAAACGGTGCAACAACTAATAGAGTATTTCTGTTAATTATTTAATAAAAATCGATAATAACCATAATCGATATTACGATTTTATTTTTGTAATAGTGTTACCACCGTTAAAAATAACTTCATACGAAAAAAAGGAAATAAATAAACTGAAAGACTAATATTTGCATCTCAATATTCCGGAAATGTGAGACTCCCATATCTAATATATAAAATTCTCGTGTCACAGTTTTCGTTGCCATACTCCTCCGAAACGGCTTGACCGATTTTGATGAAATTTTTTGTGCTTATCCGGTATCTATGAGAATCGGCCAACATCTATTTTTCATACCCCTAAGAGTTTGTTTGTTTGTTTAAACGCGATAATCTCAGGAACTACTGGGCGGCATTGAAAAAATATTTTATTGTTGGATAGCTCACTTATCGAGGAAGGCTATAGGTTATAACATCACGCTACGACTAATAGGAGCGGAGCAGCAATAAAAATGTTGTAAAAAAAAAAAGGAAGAAAAAAGAAAAAACGGAAAATTTACGCAGACGAAGTTGCGCGGGTCAGCTAGTCATTATATAATAACGTTATAATTAGAAACAAGAATTATACATGGCACAACGTAAATACTAGCGATACTGCTAATGGGCATACCCCTTTATCGATATTTCCGTAGATAATGATCATTACTTTTTTATTTACATACTGGTAATTATTTACTCGTACTTGTACTTACGAGGACTGAAGTGACTCGCATACTGTGTTGGTATTAATGTATTGTTCTTAGTATGATTTGTGTTTTCAATTCCTCTTTTTATTAATAAATGAAGTTTGATAACGTCTTAGAAATCGATGACCGGCTGGCCGCACAAAAAAGTGTCACGTTCCGCCTAGCAGCCTCTCAGCATAGGCTGATAATATCAGCCTATCAGCAAATGGCGATTTAAGCGATATGCGATACAATTGGAACTAAAGCTGTCACCGGCATGGCTGTTTATTCATAGTACCTGGATGACCGAGCTTCGCTCGTTATTTTTTTTAAACGATGTTTTCCAAAATTGAAACCTAGCTAGATCGTTTTGTCTCCCTCGAAAGCCCCTGCATACTAAATTTCATGAAAATCGCTGGAGCCATTGCCGAGATTCAGATTATATATATAGGTATATATATACAAGAATTGCTCGTTTAAAGGTATAAGATAAATTTAAATGTATGGACGATTGCCATAAAATCGTATCATGTGGAGGCTAAATTCGACTTAGGCGGACATGTCTCGGTGCCGGAGTTGGTAGCGGGTCTAAAAGTCTAAGGTCGCGGGTTCAAGTCCCGTCTCAGGCGAATTTTTCCTCAATGCACTTAAATTTATATGTATAAAATTAGCATAAAAATGCTTTAAAAATTACAAAATGTACAGGTTCTTTATTACAATGTCATCAATGTTTTCTTATGACGTTATCACGTAAAAGTACCGTCCGTGAAATTGTTTATTTACATTAGTAACGATTGGCTCGCGCCAGCGCCGGTTAGGGATATGAAAATGAAATTTATCGATATTTCCGTAGATAATGATCATTACTTTTTTATTTACATACTGGTAATTATTTACTCGTACTTGTACTTACGAGGACTGAAGTGACTCGCATACTGTGTTGGTATTAATGTATTGTTCTTAGTATGATTTGTGTTTTCAATTCCTCTTTTTATTAATAAATGAAGTTTGTTAAAAATGTACTCAACAACAACAATTAATCCTCAGTTTATAAGGATATACTGGATAGAGTATGCAAATGTACTAGAAATTTTAAATCGGTTTGTTTCTAAATAACTAATAACACGTGTAAAAATCAATTCATTACGATTTCGAGTAAAAGTATCGATATCGGTATGTTTCATTCCTGCCTGCGGCACCACCCGCTTTACAAGTCGGGGAAAACCCCGATCAACCGACAAAATACCTCGAGTACAGGAGGTAACCTTCATACGTAGCCACGCACACATACACATCGTTCACATGGAAAGGGGTATTAAAGATCACTTTAGACCACGTTGTTCGGAAGGCGATCCGAGATTTCGTATCCGTGAACGGTGTTTAAGTGTCCGTTGTTATTGCGCGCGTTGTTTGAATGTTACCTTCTGCACTATCTTTATTTTGTGTTTATGACCAATGACCCTTTGAATGAACTACGTGTTTACGAAATTATGATCATTCGATTTCTGAAGCGCGTCGTACGATTTTGAAACTTTGATCATTTTATTTATTTGTTTAAGTTTTAGACATATGGAAATTATGATAATGTACTGATTCTTTTAGTTTACTAAACCTTAATAGATCTGTCACCATCGTTTTAAACAATAAAATCGGATGTTTTTTTTACAACTTAAAATCGCATTTTGTGTGTGCTGATACTCCCCTATCAATTTGTCGACTGATTTCAAAGTCACCCTGTATAAGTATAAACAAATTATTTTGAAGAGTACAGATAATAATATAATATTTACTTACGTTCCTAGCATGATACGCTATAGGGCCGTCGTGCAAGTTGGACCTGTTACCAGAGTCAATATCCTCAGGTTCGGACTGGGAGTACTGGTCTGTGTCTCGGTCCGGCTTCGATACGGTACTGTCCGAGTCGCTGTCTTCTGCTAACAGACCTGGGCGAGAGGGGAAGGGATTAATGGACAAATTTGTCAATTCATACTTCAAATATATTTTAGTACCTGTTGCCCGTGACTTCGTTCGCGTAAAATTTTGAAACACAAAATTATCCCACGGGAACAGACTGTTATCTATGCCTTACGCGGTGTTAGACTGATTCGGGATGAGGCATAAACTGTATTTGGCAGAATCGTGTTACGACAGAAGTACAGTTGGGGACAGATTTATTTGAAAATGTATGCTTTTTAATAAATATAGCTTCGGTATTCGGTAGATCTTCATTTTTATTACATTCCAGTGCCCCCAGCAAGTGCATCAGCATATGATTGACGTTAGATTTCAACTACTCTCTCTGTCAAGCAATGATTCTATACGTATAAGACCGTTTAAATAATTAACATCACGCGAAACAAACATATAAGAGAACACTCACATTTCAATGTTAAAGTATTGTCGAGAACGACCAATAATAAATTTCGTCTCTTTTTAAACGTCTCGTAAGAACTTTTGAAGAAGTTGTGACACATCAGTTTATAACACATCATGGTGTTCCCGAGCATGACGTAGAGCCGCTGTTGAATAAAATATGTTATTACCTGCGTGCCATTTGTTCTTCCAAGGGTCTGACCCTATGATGTAGGGGAGAGGCCTGTCTGAGTACATGTCCTTCGGCTTCATCACCAATCTGAAGATCAAATAATACAGCAATTGGGGAAATATACATACAAAAAAACAAACATGCACTCGAAAACCATAACCCTCCATCTTGCGCAGTCGGGTAATAACTCGGGACAAAATATTTTTGGCTCCCAAGTTTGGTCTCATTTGTAAATCAAACCTCTTGGGTTTGATTTACAAATGAGACCAAACTCTTTCACCTTCTTGCACGTCTTCACTCCCACAGCAATGTAGCAAAGAATAGCATAAATAACTGGTTCCCAAACCTTTTGGTTCTCATTACCTTTTTTGGGTCCTCAAAGCAAAGTGCGACCCCCGTGGGAGTAACTACCTACAGGTTGGGAACCCTGGCTCTAAAGTGTCGCTAGCGTAGATAAACAGTATGGAATGAATGTAGCAGTGGCAGACAAATTGAAGTGTAACGATTGGAGGAATTATCCTGTTGTTGTTCCTCGTCTTTATTCTCTATGCTTTGTCTGTAACAGAATCCCTTCACTCCCTCACCTGTGAGGCGCGTCATCATCGGTGTCAGTGTCAGTATCGCTGTCGTGTATAATGGCGATCACCTCGTGAGACCTCTCAATCACCGCTATACTTCGCTTCAGGATCGAGAGCTCATCTGGCGGGGATGGTTTTGGAGACTCCTGGAACAAATACATCATTCATTATAATCAAACTTAGAAAAAATCAAATGAAATGACGTTTTTAACCACGGTGTTATTATTATTTGGCAATATTTGTTGAACAACAAAGTCGACCCGAAGCAATTATTATACAGTTCAGGTAATTCATTCGGGTCGGCACATCATTCGATTCGGCAGTATTTGTTGAACGGCAAAGCCGAGCCGAACAATCGTCTACCTACATACAGGGTGGGAAAGTACCTTTAATATTGTAAATACAACATTTTCATTTATATTTTAAAAATAATTGGAATTGCGAAATATTTTTAAATAATCGTCTGTCTGGACCGGGAATCTAACGCACAAAATTTGACAAAGAAACATCCTGTATTATTACGATACCAATCGAAAGGGTATACCAATCTTTACAAATAATACGTTAAAGTTCAGTTTGTAACTTGAAATCATCTTAAATAGAAGTGGACACACTGTAAAAAATGCAAAAGTAGCGCCTATTTCATTAAATGTAAATTTCATAGCCTTCCATTTATTTAAGATACTATGTTATTTAGAAAAAAATAATCCCTATGACTGAACCTTTGGATGGGTGTTATAAAAATACAGAAGTTTTACGTTAGGCGTTTCGATTTCCGATAAAAATCTTTGAATGCAGTTCGAATTATTTTAAAAATCAAAATTTAGTCTTGTTTTAGTAAAATGTTCTATCTACAATATTTAAGGTACTTTCGCTCCGTGTGGCATAGTTTTGGGACATCTTGTATGTGTGCACTAATATTATAAAGAGGTAAACATTTGTGAAACCTGCCTCTGCGCCAAACGCTAAGGAATCCTTGAATATTTGTCAGTCTGTTGGTAATATTTGACGATTTGCAATAGAGCTAAAGCATTTCAATTGTACTCCATGTTTATATATTTTTGGGAAAAAATGATAGAATGTTGATTGTTAATTACAAACAATTAATTATTACGTAATACAAAGATATGTGATTACATCATCTATTCTATACAAGTAGGACAATATATAGATTGGTACTACATTATTCAATCTATTGTCTATATTTATTAAACATAATATAATAATTTAACCGGTGGTAGGTGATTTAGGTACCACAACAGCATCAGTTATACTGCCGTGAAATAGTACTGTTAACACATCACTGTGTTTTGGTTGAAGCGCTGTAAGCAAGTGTAATTACTGGGAAAATAAAATTTATGAACTAATATCTCAAATGGGGAGCGCGGTGCGGTGACATTCAGATCTTTGCCAAACAAAGTTTTGTGTGACACTGTCACTGTTATGTGCAACGCGTGACGCGTGACCATCAGGAGCACGACCTGCTCGTCTTCTCACCTCGTAGTATTAAAAAAAAATTGAAAACACTATTGCGACATTCGCAGATGATACAGCCATCATGGCCACAGGAGTGACACACGAGGATGCAGTAGAAAAGGTCCAAATAGGCGTCAATATTGTCGTTAATTGGACAAAAAAATGGCGAATTAAATTAAATGAATCTAAATCAACCCATATAGATTTCACTAATAAACACCCGAAATATCAACCGGTATATATCAACAGCCATACTATACCGTACGAAAATACAGCCAAATACCTGGGCATGACACTTGACGCTAAGCTTCGCTGGAAGGCTCATGTTAAAAAGAAACGATCCGAGTTAGAATTTCGCTATAAAAATATGAACTGGCTACTCGGTAAACACTCCACACTATCAGTGGAAAATAAAATACTTTTATATAGACAAGTCCTCATGCCAATATGGACTTATGGTATTCAGCTCTGGGGCTGCACCAGACAAAGTAACATTGACATCATCCAAAGGTTTCAGAACAAAGTACTTCGGGGTATTGTAAACGCTCCCTGGTACATTAGAAATGAGGATCTCCATCGTGACCTGAAGGTTGACCTTGTTGTAAATGTTATAAAAAAGTATGCCGAAGCTCATGAACAACGACTTCTCCAACATGTGAACGTTGAGGCTATCCAGCTCCTCGACACCACAGACATAGTGCGAAGGCTTAGGAGGACTAAACCTTTTGAATTAACTTAGTGAAGTTAGTGTTAAGTGGTATAGTGAATGCTACTCGTAAAGAACACAAGAACAAAGTGTCTGACCTTTACTGGAGACAATAAGAAAAGTGACTATGGACACACTCTTAATATTATAAAATATTCACCCTAGCAGTTTAAGTTACAACAAAATTACTTATTAGTCGAAGACTAGATTGTAATCTCAATGAAAAAACCTAAATAGGTTCTATCATTTAAAAAAATAATAAATAATATTAGTATAGATAATATAAATTATGAATGTGAATAAGGGGAACTGACTCCTAAGCTAGACGTCGTTGGTTAGATCTCATTCAGCATAAATACACACATCAACAAGGTCTAGGGATATTTAAATCTAGAGTTAATCATGACCTCATAATATCAAAACTTTTTGAAATGTAGTCTTTGGTTCTAATTTTAAAAATCATTTAAAATCAATGGCACACAACATTAGCGCGAACGTTTGTACACAATTTTGCGTCGCAAAATTATTACATTGTTTGCTTAGTCTAAATAAAAGTGGTATAATTCGGTTAAATCTTTTAAAATTTAAATTTAATTGTTTGGAGGACGTTGTTAATAGCATGCAACGTCGTTATTTAAGTAATAAAGAAACGTTGAGAGCGGTGGGCGTGTTAGAAGCCGGTGCTGTCCAACGCGTGGCTGCTGACGCACTGAACACCAGACAAAACGTGATGTCCAGGTTGTGGTCACGTTATGGTGTAACTGGGAGTGTAGCAGAGCGGCGCAATGGGAGCAATCGTGTTACCGAGAGATGGTATCGGCAAGACCGATATCTACAAAACACAGCGAGGAGGCGACCCAACATTACGGCGATGCAACTAGTGCAGAGGCTTCAGTCAGACCACCAGGTGTTAGCAAGTGACCAATCTATCAAGAGAAGGTTGCATGAAGTCGGTCTTCATGCCCGCAGACCGCTTCGAGTTCCAGCTCTACGGAGTGGCAATCGCAGTCTTGTTTATGCTTGTCAACATTTATTATGGACCAATAAACAATGGTCGATGGTGCTATTCACTGACGAATCTCGCTTTATATTCCACCCGGGTTCGAGAAGAACACGTGTTTGGAGACTTCAAGGCAGAGAAAGCCGTCTGCAGCACCCACAAGAGGTCTGAGGTCAGAGGTTTAACGTGACATATATAAAATTACTAATTAATGAAAAATTATTAATGTTCTTACGTAGAAAAAAAAAAGAAAATAACGATAAAAAAATAACGGTGCGGTATGAAGTTCGCCAGGATAGCTAGTTACAAATAAAAACTGAAAACACAATCTTAGAGATGCTTTTAGCTTGAAGTTTTGTATTTAATAGCCGTTCGTATTTTTCATTATTTATAAGTACTAGTTTTGGTTAAAAATTAGTAAGTACTGTGTTACTAGTATTATTAGGTACGGCATTTTAAAACTATAGGTAGGTACTTACTCGTGTGCGTGTCATTATATTAAGTAGGTACCTAGTGGGTACGATACCTACATTATACTCGTACGTCTTATCATAAATTAAAAAAAATGTAACACGCAACAAAAACGATGCTCGGACATGCTGTTTCTTGATTTAGCCGTCTAAACTTTTTTATTCAAATAAAATCATCTTTATCAAAATGAATTGAGCAAATGGCGCTGAATTTCGAAAAAAACGAGTATTTGTGTCCGGTGACTTTGATCCACATTTCCTTCGCAGTAGGATCGCTTGGAAAACTAAAAAGAATATATACCTAGGTAGTTATTACAAAATTGAATTATCATTCTTCCGGTTATGTTTCATAAATCGAGTGCGATCAATTCGCGATTAAAGAAATCGATCTAAAGTGGCTAAACATAAACATCAGTACTTGTAGAAAAACAATTAAATCCTCTGTAGCACTGTTGTTGTGTTGTTTAATCGTTTAAAATACATTGCGTACTTTTAACGTATGAGACGATAACATATTACCTTATGACGTCAATTGAAACCGCAATGTAAAACGAATAGAGTAATAAAAAAATAAATTATAAAAATAAAAAAACCCGCCTGCACAAAAAAGATGGAAATAAGATCCCCTGCATAATTATATAATTTCATCCAGTCGGAGGCATTAATGAATCCATCTTATTTGTGCAGGCGGGTTTTTTTTTATAATTTATTTTTTTATTTAATACTTTTTAGTAGTTGTAATATGTACCCGATGTATCAACTAACTTTTATCACAGCTATTGTCAAGTATTGAATATTGCTAACTTTTTAGTATTACAGTCATAATCATGTTATATCTTTTTGAAATGCTTAAGATGAGCCCTTTAATTTGATACCCATATTGCAGTATTCAAAACAACTTTTTTTTCACACCTCTTTATTTTGACATCTTTGTTTTTTTCAAATGTCGCATATCTAAGAACACACGGGCGATCAAGACGAATCTAACGACGTCTTAGTTGTATAAATCCGTTCAGTGGATATTGAGATATCAGGTAATAAAGAATATTACATACATACATACAAGATACGCGCGAAAAACATAACCCTTCTTTACAATCGGGTAAAAATGCGCCAATGCAAATTTATCGACGTAGTGTAACACAAAAACATAAATTATATTCAGCTTATGAAGCAACAAAATTACTTAGCGATGAAAGGATACGTGGTACGGTTTCATTACATTCTTTGACGAGTTTTTACAACTTATAACTGCACAATTAGGCATTTCTTGTTGATGGTTTAAATATTTGCAAATATTAAGCGACTTATGTAGCTGACTGTAAGTATTTTATACATCTTCAAATGCTTTTATTGTTCTATTATGCATATATTTTAAAAATATTATTGAATTCACATGTAAACTAGAAGCATTTTTGAAACGCTCTGAACGCTTTGGTACCATAGTGCGCCGGGGGGAGATTTATACTACCTTCATTACCCGCAAAGAATTGGTGTTTTATCTCCACAGAGGAGATAATGATCTGTGGGTGAAATACCCACAGATTGGGATCCCAGGCACTAGAACAACACATCAGTCAGAAAACCCGACACGTAACACAAAAAGTTAATTATCTTTAAATTGCCGAACAGATTTTCATCAAACAAAGTTAAGAACAGCTCCGAAAAAAAACTTATCTCAATCAGTCCATTCGTTTGGGCGCTACGAGCCAGATGCCACACAGATAGTGTGGCATGTTTCACAAAGATTCCAGGGTAGGAATTCTGAAATCTATGAAACCTGTTGAATGGAATTTTATTACTTGAATCATGTGTGAGGATAACTGCATCTTTAACTTATCACCAATTCAATCCTCCTAAATGGGGTATTCAAAAGACTAGAAAACATTATGTTTTTTCATAACTTTTGACGTAATAACGTCTTATAATCGATGAACGCACGAAAAAGTGTCACGGTAATTCACGTTCCGCCTGCTGATAGGCTGAAGTATTGTGTCCCGGCCACAATACTTGCGCCCGGGTCTACGAAAGCTGTCAAGCATGATTGTTTATTACAATGACATCAATGTTCTGTCATACAAATGGAAAAAAGTATCACAGGCATGTTTATTTCTTATGACGTTATCACGTTAAATTACCATCCGTTTTTTTTTTACTTTACAGACAATCATTTTTATAATTGAATCTTTGTGCAATGAGCACATTTATTAATTTCTGTGTGTGGATGTAATTTATCTATATATACGTACGTTTATCAGTTGTCTGGTTTTATTTATTTATTAAGTAAGTAAGGCTTACCAACTAAATACATACAAAGGCGTTTGAGTGAGTACAGTTATTATAACAAAACTGTCATGGATCTAAATTAAAGGTAAGCTCAGAATTATTTATTTTGTACGTACGTACAAGTTCTACATTTTGTAAGTAAAGATACCTTTAAAAAGTAGTCAAAGATGAAAATGACAATTCAGAGAAGCTAAACAATTACAAATATGTATATCTCAATATAAACATTTGCAAGCATATTTTGTCTTAACAATTTAACATTCAATAGGACTTTTTAAATGAATATAGACTAACACCAAAAACATCGAAGGTCACAATCGTAAAAACAATTTAATGCATTTTCTGGGGATATGGAAAAGTTAGTTAGTTAGCACTGTAGTTGATTCGGTTGGATTTGATCGAAAACGTCATGGTTGTCATACTACAAGCTTTGCCTAGTTTGATCTTTTGTCTAGTCTCATAATATAGTAATTTTCATAGGCATTTCTTGCCAATTACTTTATAAATACAATAATTGCATTTAAAAGAAAAAAAATGATTCGATTCCTGGGTCTGAACTCATTTTTTTCTTTTAAATGCAATTATTGTATTTAGTCTCATAATATTTATTTATTTTTAAATGTGTACAGAGCTTATGTTCTACATACCTTAGTTTCGGGAGTGTCAGTCGCTACATCAACGTCGTCGTCATAAACTCGCCTCTCAATAAACTGACTGCTGCTTAAAGACATAAACCTGTAAGAAATAAACATACATACATACATAATGAGCATTTGCATCTAAAGATAATATGGTAGAATAGTATACTTAAATATAATAAAGAAACCCATAAACATACATATATGTACCTTTGTGAATACAGTAGATTTTTTTAAGGCACTTAAATAAAAAAATATGCCATAGACCAGTGGTTCCCAACCGTTTTGGACCCGTTACCCTTTTTGAGTTCTTTAAAAGCCATTACTCTTAACATCGGTCATAGATCGCACGAGGGGAGGGGGGAGGCGTAAATGAATTATTAACATTGGCCACACACTTGGTGTGAGTAGCTCGAAGGTGGGGGATGCGAATTAAAGACCACACAGACGTCGTTTATACCTCATTACCCCCGAAGAATAGCTTGTTTTACACCCGCAGGGGTGAAACATAAGCTATTAGTTGCTGAAATTTGACTGTATTTTTTTTAACGAGATTATCTAAAACTGAGATCGTTTTATCGCCCCTGAAACCCCCTGCATGAATACTGTTACATAAAAACTTTCCTTTTATTCAACTTTTTAATTACTTTGAATTTGGAACGCGTTTATTTTTAAAAGTTTCACGTATTGTTTCGTGTTCATTATCAAATTACAATATGGATTGGGGTGTTAAGGAAAATAGTATTTATATTCTATTTCGCATTCTTTTCATATTACAGACGTCTAGTTAAAAAGGGGACCGAATCAGATTTTTTAAAATACACCAACTATATACAATCGAATATTAGACGCGACCCCCAAACATTTTGGACATATGTACGGAGTAATAGAGGAAACAACGAGCAAACTACTTTTGGGGACAGGTCATCCACTCAGATAGCGAAAGAATTCTCGAAATATTTCAGTAGCGTTTTTCTACCAAGAGCTCAGACATTAAATATAGACCATGCATATACCGCAAATATACATACCAACAACCATATATACATCAATGAGATTCACGAATGTGAAGTTGTCAAAGCCTTGGGAAGACTGGCGCCAAAAACCACTCAAGGTCCAGATTGCATTCCACAGTTCATAGTTAAAGATGGTAATAGAATGTTTTCAAAACCCCTACACTACATATTTAATCTCTCTATCAAAACACAAGAATACCCCTCAATATGGAAGACTTCTAAAGTGCTCCCCGTCTATAAAAGTGGCCTAAAATCCGATATTACAAATTATAGACCCATAGCGGTTTTGTCCGTATTCGGTAAAGTCTTTGAGTCAATCCTACATAAAAAAATATATGATGACATGCGTGGATGGTTTGCAGAGGAACAGCACGGTTTTCTACCAAATCGTTCGACTATGTCTAATCTTCTCAATATAACTACACTCATAGCTACCTAATAAAATCAAACAGATGTGGCCTATTTTGATTTCCAAAAAGCTTTCGATAGGGTGGACATTAATATACTTCTATGTAAAATGGGAATGGCTGGTTTTTCAAAACCATTACTACATTACTTCGCCAACTATTTAACGAACCGCAAACAATATGTCGTATACAAAAATGCGCGCTCTGACCTCTACCCAGTTACCTCCGGGATAGGTCAAGGTAGTAGTTTAGGACCTTTGTTATTTTTAAATATTAATAAATGACCTTCCAACATATATAAAAAAATCCACAGTTCTCATGTTTGCTGATGACGTAAAGATCGCCTTAACAATTAATAACGTAAATGATACAACCAAACTTCAAACAGATATCAATAATATCTACGACTGGAGTACTGTAAACGGCCTTAATCTTAACATCAGTAAATGTGCCGTAATGTCCTATAACAAAACCCCACAACATATACACACCATTCACACTCTAAATTCCAAGCCACTTCTACGAGTTTCAACAATACGCGATCTTGGAACCCATTTTGACCCGCACCTGACTTTCAATCAAAACATAATTAATACCTGTAACAGATCCCGCAAAAGTCTAAGCTTTGTATTACGCCAAACAAAGATATTTGAAAACAGCCAGGCTATTACCATACTCTATAATTCATATGTCCGTAGCCTGTTAGAGACGAATAGCGTAATCTGGAATCCACATGAAAAAACTTATACATTACTAATAGAAAAAGTTCAAAAAGGCTTTCTTCGTTACCTCTACCTGAAATTATATGGTTATTACCCGTACATGTACCCCACATCATTTGTGTTGGGCATGGTCGCATATCAAAGCTTAGAAGTTAGAAGAAACTTAGCTCTTATTAAATACTTCTTCCGTCTAATTCGTGGTTTCCTAACTAATCCCCCACTGCTACAATATATCTCACTTAACGTTCCGCCACCCATCAGGCAGACACTCCGTCCCAGGCAGCGCCCGCTATTCTCGGTACCTAATTCTACTATCACCCTCTCAACCAGTCCACTTTACCTTGCTCTCACTCACATTAACAATCTTCTATTGAGTAATGAAACAGTAGATATATTTAATTATACGGAACCGAGATTTCTGACTGCAGCTTGTCAGTACTTGGAGTCTATTGCCACTCCTAGTACCATTAGAGTAGAATAAATGTAACTATGTATCTAAAAAGCTATAAAAAAAACCGATATTATTGTATATTTTCATTGATTTTTACTAAATAATATGTCATGTACTTATCTTAAAACTTGTATGGTTGGATTGTCTGTTAGTATAAGTTGGATAAAATAAATAAAGAAATAAATAAGTATTGCGGTGATCGCCTTGCACAAAGTGGGTATGGAGCCGTCGGTCATATTCCAGACACTTCAAAAGCTTGGTATCAGCCGTATATTCGTATATCGTACTATCAACAGATACAACAACACTTCCTCTGTCGAAGACCATAAAAGATCGGGGCGGCCGCGTGCTGTTAGAACTACAAAGGCTGTTAAAGCCAGAATTCGTCGAAATTCCATTAGGAAGCAAAAAATCTTATCGCGAAAAATGAAGATTCCCCCTAGGACTCTGTCGCGTATTATAAAACAAGACCTGAATCTCGGTGCTTATCATCGATATAGGACATGCCTTAAATCAATCTTTACAATTAAAGAGAGTGGATCGATCATAACGCCTTCTGTCGCGATACGCAGATGAAGGGCACAGAAATAACCTCTTTACCGATGAAAAAACTTTCTTTACTATAACCAAAATGATAAAGTGTATGCTCACAGTTCTAAAGAAGCCACTTAGGTCGGAAAGGTACAGCGTGGTCATCATCCTGCGTCAGTGATGGTTTGGTGGGGCGCGTCACAAAGCAATATTTTTGTGAAAAAGGAGTGAAAACTTCAGCCAAAGTGTATCTAGAGACAGTCTTGGATCGTGTTGTGAAACCTCTCAGCAATATACTTTTTAAAATGTACCGTAGACTTTCCAGCAGGACTCTGCACCTGGTCACAAAGCACGGACTACCCAAGCCTGGCTTAAAACCAACGTTTCGGACTTTATAACAGCTGAAGACTGACCCTCATCTAGCCCAGACCTCAACCCTTCAGACTACAAATTATAGCCAGTTTTAGAGGACATGGCTTGCTCTAAACGACACGGCGACCTTGAGTCTCTTAAAAAAGTCTCTGGAGCAAGCAGTGGCAAAAGTTCCCATGGAAATCCATAGATTCGTGGCTAGACCGATTAAAGGCCTGTATAAAAGTCAAAAGTGGCCATTTTGAATAGAATATTGTTTTTATTTTTTGCTGAGACTGATGTTAATGGCTCACTAGCCTCCGTTATGATCTGGCTAGAGATAAATACGTTGAAGGTTAACGTAATAAAAACTAAATTTATGATTTTTTATTAACGCACCTCCACCTCAATGTATCTTACAATTCATTAATTTGCAAAACATCTATTTTAATTATGATCATTTGTATTTAAATGTCATTACCATTTATTTGTTATTATTTTAATAATCTTGTAATGTTATTATGTATTTTATTTATTGCTTCAATTTAATCTATTATCCTTGTATGCATGAAACTAAATTTTGCACACCCATAGTGGTATAACTCAGAGAATCTATATTTTAATATAATTATGTGCCTTACCATGTTCTGTACCTGTGTTATGCAAATAGATGAATCTGAATCTAATAGTCTCATCAAAGAACTATGAGATACTCGCGACACTCTGATGGGACGGAAATCCGACACAACCAGAGAGAGATTAGACTGTGTCGGTTATGACCGACGGCTTAACGTGCTTTTCGAGGCACGAAAAGGCAGTTCAGGCAGTTTCGAAAACTGTCAGCCATGTAGGTACTACCCATTACCGTCAGTATTAACGCTGCTTAACTTCGCTGATTTCTCAATTTGCTTTTTCGTGACGGTACCACGGATTTGCCGTATGACCGTAATCTATACATAATAATCACTTGTCTTCACTGACTGACTGATTCATCAACGCAAAACCTAGATCGCTGGGCTACAAAACTGAAATTGGTAGTTGATGCCTTTTATGTTGTAAGAATAATATTAGGAAATAATTTTAGGAAAATCGTTCTCTAAGAGGGTAAAATAGGGGTCAGTCAGTAAGAAACTCCGTCAGCTTTGAAGGTAGAAAGAGAAAATTTGTATTTGGCTTTTTGGTTTTAAATAAAACAAACACATGTTTTTGTTTTTAAACTTTCGCGTTTTTTATATATATATTAGATATTATCTTTAAATAATTCACGCGATTAAGTCCCGAAATAAATCTAATTTTGGAAAATGACCCCTTAAGGAGCAACAAAATGAAGTTACGAGCAGGTCATGCTCCTGATAGTAAGCGTCACGCTACCCTAACTCTATCAGTGCCACTCAAATCCTTGTTTGGCAATGATCTGAATGTCACCGCACTCACTCATTATTTGAGATATTAGTTCGTAAATCTCATTTGCCCAGTAATTAAACTTGCTACAATGTGATTCATCAACATCACTATTTCACGGAAGAATAATTGACACTGTTGCGGTACCCTCCAAGACGGCATTTGATTATGTGGATCTGCAGTACCATTTCTGTTCAACCAATCTAGTTCTTCACTCTTGTTTGTTCTTAGAAAGTAGTTTTAATACCGATAGCTCTTAAATTTAGTTTTGTTTAGATTCTAACTAGAAACTAACCATATTAAACAAAAATCTAATTAAAAAAGTACCTACTAATGATATAAGTACTTATATAAGTAACAAAACGAATTAATTACTGTATAAAGTGAAATTTTTGTAATTATATATTTAAATCATTTTGGAAGCAACAAACCGTGAAATATATAAGTAGAGGGCGTTTTCTGTTTTGTCTTAAATTTCTCTTAACCTAATTTGAGTCTTAACATAGTATAAAACAAAGTCGCTTCCCGCTGTCTGTACTTAGTCGCTAGATACGGATCCGTGGTACAGTGGCGACCGAGCAGTAAGAGAGATAAGCGTGGTTAAGCAACGTTACCACTGTCAGCTCCACAGAGAACTCCTCGCCTTTATGTGCGCCTGGTACTTTGTATCTAAAATGTCACTAGCTAAGGGTCCGTGGTACAGTGGAGACCGAGCAGCATGAGAGATCAGCGAGGTTACTACTGTCAGCTTCGAAGATGAGTGTACGTTTTAAAAGTGTTACGTTATTTCGTCAAAAAACTTAAAACAAAATGCCTCTAGTAGGTACAGAATGTAACTTTCATAATTACGTACCTACTTCGCTCGAGCAACGCACACATAATGTCTATGTGTGCGTTGTTCGAGCGTTCCGAGACACCGTGTCCGTGAGCTATGTAGCTCACATATACGGTATCTCGGAACACTTTCCTAACAAAGTGGTTTGAGATTATGTCCATATACTATGTATGTTTTCGTTGCTCAAGTCAAGTAAGTACGTATAAAGTTACTAGGGGTATGTTGTGTCCGTGGCGACCGAGCAAACCTAGAGATTAGCAGGGGGAGGGGAGAAGTCAAAGGGTCCAAGCCCCCCAAAAGTATCCGAGACCACCAGATATGAGGATATGTGCTTTTCTTTGATGAAAGGTTAGGTAAAGGTAAAAACAGTATATAGTCATATTAGTAGATAGTTTAAAATAAAACAGTAGTAGGTACTTACTGATTATTTACATTTTGTAGACTAATACTGGCATCGTCCAACGCGGTCACCATCTGTTCCAGTTGTGAGTTCGTCTCCTGACACTTGGATATTATTCTCTGAAATATTGTTATTACTTTACAAGATGCTACGACATTTAATTTCCTACAAAAATGTAAATAAGCTATTAAAGTTAATAAAAATCTATGACGGATTGATCAATGGAACTTAGAGAACAAAGGGTAATTATTCATAGCTCAATGTAAGTATAATCGCTTGTTTAGCTTTCGCCCGCGGATTGGTCTGTGTAGATGTCGATTATCGCAATAAAAACTAAACCTATATCCTTTCCCGGGACTCAAACTATCTCCACAAAAATCATTTAAATCGGTGCAGCGGTTTAAGCGTGAAAAAGTAGCAGACAGACAGACAGGGTTACTATCACTTATATATAATTTCAGTTTCGATTTTGAAATGATTTACATTGAATTGTTTTATACATTTGATTGATTTACATTGTCTTTATAGAATTATCCCTCAATAAATACCAGCATCCTCACAAACCACACCTTGTATACCTGATGGCAGAGCCTTAGGCAACCACATTGCTAGAAAAACCTATAGCCGATGAGACAAAAAGGTTCTTAAGTGTCGACCGCGACTCGGTAGACGTACGACCTCCCACCAGATAGACAGACAATCTGATCAAAGGAACCGTGAACAAATGGATGATTGTGGTCCAGGATCAGCAGGAGTGGAAACAGTTGAGGGAGGGCTTTGCCCAGCAATGGGCGTCTGTTGGCTAAAATAAAACAAGAAACAAACAAGTAATGTATCTGATGCGTACGCTGCAATATGGTGAGCAGTCCCCCCCTCCTTTCAGGATCCAGTAGGATGCCAGCTTGAGCAGTGTGTCTGTGCAAGAGTCCTCCATCATCTATCTTGTTTCTATACAAGAACAAACAAGTAATGTACCTGATGTGTACTCTGCAGTATGGTGAGCAGTCTCTCCCCCCCCTCTAGGGTCCAGCAGGGCGCCAGCTTACGGAGCGTGTCTGTGCCAGGGTCCTCCATCGTCTATCTTGTTTCTATTAAAAAATAAGGTCCATATCAGATTGGCGCAATAAAATATTTTTCTAACTCAAAAAGAAGATGAAGAAGAAGAAGATTATAGTATTCACACACTTTGACAATTCGTTATCGATGTTGTAACGCTCTTGTGGACTGTTTGTTGCACTTCCTTTAAACAGAATCTAAGGTGGCATTACGCCGAGGGCTTCCGAAAATACAGAGACACGGCCGCCCGCCTTGCTCACACACAACCATTACTTTACAGTGCGCAGGAGCACAGGACTAAATAAAGTCGAATACTCGTCCGTACACATATTAGATCCTCGTTTTATGCATTGTTTCGTAACTTAAACATTTTTTTAGGAGTTAATATTAAGACGTTATTTATTGTCTTTTAATTTTCTAAGTCGCATTTTTTTAAGTCTATATATTGTATCTATGGGTACTGCAATAACTTGCCCTTTAGTTAACAGCTCAGCAGCCTTCCTAGGAGAGATTTCATCAAAGCTTGAAACAGTGATTTCAAGCTTTGATGAAATCTCTCCTAGGAAGGCTGCTGAGCTGTTAACTAAAGGGCAAGTGCTATTGTTTCTTTCATTATTGATAACAAACCTTTATTTCTAACTAAAAGACTGAACTACATTCACTTTTTGGAAGAAATTCATACTCACTTCACTACACTATTGTGTAATATATCTAATATGAAATAGTAAATCTAAGCACTCCAATTATGTGCACACTTATGGTTACAGCATCGGTAAAATAGTGGTAATTGGTTCATCTGCTGAACGAGTTTAGAGTTGCATTAAAAATGCTCTACCATTAGGTACCACATTTGAGGCAAACAGCGTCTGTTGAGTCTACGTTCTCCTAGGTAGCAGCTCCTGCTACGAGGGGAGGTCCAAAAGTTCGTAGAATGGAGGGGACGGAGTGGGGATAGGTGCGCTCGCTCAGTGACATACTAATTGGGGACACCACCGCCAAAGAAATTCAAGGTGTCGGAGTCGGCGGGAAAGTTGATGGCTACTGTTTTATGGGATTGTGAGGGGATAATACTGATTGATTACAAGGAAAAGAGAAGGACCATAACAGGAGAATATACGCGCCTACTACGCAACGATACTAGAAAAATTAAAGGAGGCCAACAAAAATGTGTTGCTCTTGCAAGACAACGCGCCGGTTCACAAGAGCAGAGTTGCAATGGCTGCTCTGCACACGCATGGCTTCGAATCACTAGTCTACCCACCCTACAGTCCAGATCTGGCCCCAAGTGATTTTTATTTGTTCCCCGATTTAAAAGAAGACTTAAGGGGAAGGAAATTTTCCGACGACAATGAGGTAAAGGTAGCAATTTTGGCTCATATTGAGGCAAAAGATAAATAAATGTATTCAGATTTGTTGTTTTATTTTATTTAAAACCCTTTCATTCCACGAACTTTTGGACCTCCCCTCATATTTCAGTGTCACATAAGGGCGAGTGTTGCAAGCATACCGCAATCCAGATTCCGGGCCTTCCTTGACCATAAGAATGTTGGCACATGTCGGACAAAATAACATTATGGAATCATATTATTAAGTTTCTTCACATTCCCTTTGTTTACAATTAGAAGATCATTAATGCGGCGAGGAAGGATAAACAAGTCCCGTAACTATCTTTTTTTTTTTTTTTTTTTTTTATTTTTTTTTTTTTTTTTTTTTCTTGCACACCACATTTCCTCTAACTTCATTAAAATATTATTTATTTATTCTTCCCACATCATGTCTTATTATGAAATCGAGAAATTGAAGTTTTGTTGATGTCTAGCCCATGTCATGGACCACAAAACAGACATGTGTTCCAGGTTTCACTTCTGACGAATAGACAAAAAAAAAATATTCCAGCTATATAGGGTAAAAGTTACATTGCCCTTTGGATGCGAGATTTTGAGATTGTAACTAATATAGTATTTTCATATAAAGTGCTAATAAAGGAAAACTGTTCTGTTCCATTCATATTATTAAAGACTTCCGGGTTTATAATTGCTATATGGAATAACTGGGAATTATTTCCTTAATTATATAAATAAATATGTAAATTATATTCATATGAAAAACTTACTTGTGTTTTTCACTTAATGTAAATTCGATATAAATTACAAAAGAAAAGAACTGACTGCTTAAAATTAATAACTGAAATATTTTGGCGCCAAAATCGGCAATTTTATTTTTTTCTACTATTGATGTACCTAGTGTCACTCTTACAACTATGACGAATCTAACAACACCTCTCAAGCTAAAATCCATCAAGACATTTAGGTTCTAAAACATGCCAAAGAGATAAACATGCATACACTTGGAAACAAAGCCCTCATTCTTGCGCAGTTGGGTTAAATGCCCAACACAGTAGGTAATCACCAAAACGGCTGAACAAATGTATGTGCAACAAAGCTAAAACATCCTAATTAAATTAGCTTTCTATTAAAAAAATCCGGGCAAGTGCATGTCGAGCCATGCACAATGTAGGATTCCGTAGCTGCCCAACTCCTATCAATAATGTGATAGAAGAAGTGGGATTTCTGTCGTTTTTTGTTTCATACTACTAACAACATTACAATTATAAGTAACTTTCAATGGAATTTGTACAAAAATGTTGTTATGTCAGCTGTTACTCATAAACTTACAAAGCCTACTTAGCTGTGACAGTTTTATTTTTAATTTCACTATATATTCACTACCACTGTGATTTTTTTTACATATCCAACATCAACCATTTAGCTGGCAGGGGGACACATGACTCTAACAAAAAATTTGCCCTTTATAGTTAATATTTCACAAACGGAACCATAAATCTAAAAATAGTCATAACAACCCCTTAAATTAAATAATAATAATGTTGATTTCAAATTAATTGGCTAGGACTTAGAAATGATTCCATATTAATTCATTAAAAAATAATCCAATTTTCAAGGGTTTGCCTACTCCAAGTTTACTCATTGTCAAAGAGAAGTTGTTAAAAATGTATAGTGTGTTTGTGAGGATTATAAGTTGCTTTAATATTTCCAATGCTAACTAACTTTCTAATTAATAGTAGAAATATTAAATAAATGGTGTAGAAAATGACATTGTCTCAAAATTGAAGAAATTTGAAGTCTATAAAAAACTAAAAATAATGAACTCAAAATATCCTTATTTAAAAATACATTGTGGTTTTATGTGGACGTGTAAAAGTATATATGTTTAAGTATGCAACATAGATAGTACATTATTATCTCCAGTATAATAACAGCAAACACAAATCATGCCTTTTAGATTCAAAATAAAGACTATTAAAATCAATCATAACTACTACATACTAGACAATTTTTAATCGAATTAACGTAGGCGGTATCCCGAGCGGTCAATAAAGATAAAACAAGTAGCGTATGCGAACTAATAACACGATTATATGTTTTAATATCGTTCTGACATTGGAAGCGTAATTTTGTTTACACATAACCACTTCATAACTCACCGTGTTTGTGTTTTAACTGGTTCTCACATCACTATTTCACACTTTAATAATTACTATAACGTATAAAAGCTGTCTATTAAAAAATAAAACAATAATTATTTATTTTCAGCAAAAAACTCCGTCGACAACTACTGCTGAGCAATGCGAATCAACAATGTCTAACAAAAAATATTATGACATATTGTGACAGTGACAGTAAAAGTGTTGCCAAGTGTAGGTTTAAATTAACCATGTTTTTTTTTCCTTAATCCTAATCCTTCCTTCCTAGACTTTTTTTTGTAGTTTACTAGATAAGTTAGAAAAAATGTTAAAGATATATAGTAAGTTCGTACGGTAATCTAGCATTTAATATCATTGTAAATTTTCATTTTAATAAACACCATGCTTATAAGACACAAACCCCGATTACTAAATTGTTCATTTCTTTTATATGTGTCAGCATGAGAATTTACGGTTACATAAATCTGACTGCCTCTTGCGAATGTTTGTGTTTATGGACGGTAAAATGATTTCTCTTAATGTTAAATTCTTAACATTTCTTTAATTTACTAACATTTCAATCTTCTAAAAGCCAAGAGTGTTTCTCTGTTTGAATCAATAACTCATTTATTAGCATCGGGAGCTCACTTTTTCAACACTTAACACGCAATGCTTGTTTTTGTTTAAATATATGTTGATATTTCACACGTTCGTCCGAGCTGCGTATACTGAAAGTATACAAGAACGACACCCATTTATAGAATTCTTACACTGTATGATTTCAAAATGTTTTGATTAAAAAGCAAGTCTATTGACTCATTTAAATATGACCGCCGCAAGATGGCATGTCTTTAGTTTGCCGTTACATTTAAAGTGCTGATAGTGGGGCAGGGAGTCAAATTCGGCAGTCTTACTCGAGCTATCGGAGCGACAACACGTCTACCGATAAGCGTCGCTATTTTAATAGTCGTGTGTGCAAAGCGTTAGTGTGGTAATAGAGTCAGTGATGCAGTGGCATTTGTGTAATCGAAATTATTAGAACTGTTGGCGGACTTTACCTTGCTCGAGGTATCCGCGTTCATACGATCGATTACAATAACCGCAATGTTAATTCGAATATTGAGTCGCTAATAGCTCCTGGTGAGCTATTATTTCCATTTAATTTTCCGATAAGCCAACAACCAAGAGCTGAATGAAACTTTTTCAGAGAAAGTAGTTTGAAGTGACTAGGGATTTTATTAAAATTTTTAATACACATTGCAGGACAATTTTGCTGAAGCTGTTGTATTGGGCATGATATTTAGGAGTCGACTACTTCTAGAAGTACCTAGAAGACGGTCTGTTAGTTGTTTAACCATTTTTCCTACTTCTTAAAATAAAGACAAGCAAGAGGGAGTACCTTTAAAGTTTTGAAGAAGCGGTAATATACGTTGGGCGCAATGTTGCAAATGGACCTTATGCATCTTTTCTTGGCAATAAAAGCTTTTTGCACATCGGTACCATTTCCCCAAATTAATAAACCGTACCGCAGCACAGGTTCAATGTAAGCAAAATAGGTGGAACACGCGGATTTTTTGCTTGCAACCTTCAGTAATTTAAGCGGCGGTAACCTAATGGCTAAGGCATCGGAAACCAATAATATTTTTGCTGACTTTTTCAATATTTTCAGCCCAATTCAATTTACTATCAATAATTATGCCAAGAAATCTCACATGGTCAGTATATGGGTTTTTAAATTTTTTAAATTAATGAATTTCGCGTTAGATAAATTGACTTGAAGATTATTATTCTATAATTAATGTCAATGTAGAATAGCCATCCGCTTCATGTCTTATGGGTGACATTATTTTATTAGTGGTAATTATAATAGAAATGTCGTCTGCAAATAATATTGTTTTGTGGTATGTAACATTGGGAAAATCATTTATGTACATCAGAAATATGAGTGGTCCCAAGATACTCCCCTGAAGTACATCAAATTTATTAATCGTAGCCTGATCTACACGTTTGTTCATAGTTTTTTGGGTTTAGCTGGGCGATATGCACACATTGATATCTTTTTCCCAAATACGTTTGTACTCATTTTAGAGTTGGTCCCCTAATTCCATGCCACTCTAGTTTTTTTTAATAGTTGCTCATGTGACAAGAAATCAAACGTTCTAGTCATATCTAGAAACACCACTGTTGTCGTGTCATTTACAACCAAGAAAGTGGCACCGCTCCTGTGGAACATCGGCTACGACTGGGTGTTGCGCGCTGACGTCCCCAGCTGTGTCAGCGTAGTGTGCTACGCCGACGACACGCTGGTTCTGGCACAAGGGAGGTCGTACGATGACGCAGCGATGGAATGCGGGGTTGCAACGGTTGTTAACCGAATCCGGCGACTGGGTCTCGAGGTGGCTCTGTACAAGTCCGAGGCCATGTGCTTTTATGGCCGGCGGAACGGACCACCCCCGGGATTCCAGGTGGCAGTAGGGGGTTCACATTGGCGTCGAGTCGAAGATGAAATACCTGGGACTCGTCCTCGACAGCCGGTGGAACTTCGTAGAGCACTTCCGACGTTTGGCTCCAAAATTGGAACGGGCTGGCGCCGCGTTAAAGCGGCTCCTTCCTAATATAAGGGGTCCAAACGCCCCCTGCCGAAGGCTATACGCGGGGATTGTGCGGTCGATGGCCCTATATGGGGCCCCGGTATGGGCGCTGTCCTTGGGGTGACGAGCCGCCTATTTCCTGAACGCGCCCCAAAAGGTGACAGCTATCAGGGTCCTCCGGGGATATCGGACGGTCTCCCGCGAGGCAGCTTGCCTCTTCGCCGGAATGGCGCCGTGGAATGGGAGGCAGTCGTCTCCTTCTGCGAGGAGGTGATGCTGCAGAAGGAGACGGCGGAACGCGTGAGAGATAGACGATCCTCACGCCCCGGCCGCCGCGCGGCACGCTCCGGGCGACGGGTGCCAAAGGACGACATCCGGCCACCCTAGGCGTAGGCCTGCGGACGACTAGCAGTGGGTAGCTTGCCGTCCAGCTTAGGACCAGGCCCGGGTCGACGGCGCGCTAGTGTTCCACGCGCGCCTCAAAGAGGTGTCAGCAAGTGACGGGGCCCATTGGGCCGGCGCCCACCGGGAGTGCAGGATCGTTCGAAAGAGTTACCGTGCTCCCGGAACACCAGGGCGAAAGAAGGAACACAGATGAGTTTTAGTCAGTAAGAGACTGACACGCCCTCCAGCTCATGCCCATAGCGAGAGAAGTCATTTGATGATTTCCCATCTATAAAAAAAAAAGACCGTTTGCACATTATATCTGTGGCACGAATCTGACCATTTATTATAACTGTTGTAGAATTAAAATGCCTAATATACGGGTGCCTATTCTGATATTTACTCGTTAACACTACCTGGTTTTATTCGCAATGAATTAAAACAAGGTAGTGTTAATTTTCCCTCGATTCCACGTCGGGGATAGTTTAAATCAATCTTCTCAATTGAAGTTTTTGATTTTTTAATTTCAATCGCTCCTCGCACAACTCTGGAATAAAAGAAGCGATGAGCGGACTTCTTCTTCTTCCGTGCGGTTTTTAAGGTATTGTATAGCTTTTATCACTAGCTTTTTAAGCTATTGCATAGCTTAAAATGGCGGCTTTGAGCGCGGCGACCTAATCTCGAAATTCCATAACGAAAATAAAACCTAACACTCCGCCTACCATGTAGCTCGGCCGAGCGTTTG
This sequence comes from Herminia tarsipennalis, assembly GCA_945859575.2. Taxonomy (NCBI): domain Eukaryota; kingdom Metazoa; phylum Arthropoda; class Insecta; order Lepidoptera; family Erebidae; genus Herminia; species Herminia tarsipennalis. The sequence continues at coordinate 794,320 of OX243830.2, forward strand.
CTTAACGTATATGTATATGGTACGACTGCACGAAGCTCGCACGGATCGAGACGCGCTGCTCCGATATGTAAGAAAAAGAAGAAAAAAATGTGTGGCACTCGGGGACGGCCGCGGTAAAGCTATTGCATAGCAGTTTTTATGAGTTGTAAAAATGGCGGCAAACTGACCGGCCATTATTTTTACAGCTGCGAGTTTATCTTGTAAATCTATAAAATCTATAAAACAAAAGTCAAAAAATCTAAAATATGAAATAATAAATCATAAACTAAAAAACAAATATCAAAAAATTACTATAAAAAAGAGAAGAAATAATCATTTGGACTCGAACCGGGGTCTTCTGGTTTCTAGACCTACCGATTTCCTAGCTGTCTTCCCACCAATCTACCAAGACGGGACTTTAACATTATATGCCCATACCAAAAATTAAAAGGCATTAAAATTGTAGTTTGTATGTTGATACACATACAAACTACATATATACGACATCTTAAATTCAGAGCTCTTAATTATTATTGGCTGATACCATCTCAAATAATTCAACATAACAAATACTTATAGGAGTCTCAGCCCTACTCTGCCTCCAATGCTAAAACCGGATGGCTCATTGGCTCATAGTGCAGCAACCAAAGCGAACCTATTTACTGCTCTGTCTCCTGTGTTGACACGCATCTACCGTCTCTGTAATGAGAGGATTGTTGCCGAAATCGTGGAAACTCGCCAATATTCATCCAGTAGGTACCTAAAAAGCAAACTTATATTGTAAAAAAAGTCTAAGTGACTAAAAAGACCCATATGAGAGCCGCAACAGCGACCACTGGCTAGTAATTTTCGTTGTAGGAAGTGTGTTCGTTCTATTTATCCTTTGTTTTCCCTCGAATTCTCATATTTGTCTATTTGTGTGAAATATTCATTCTATAGCTTCTTCGATTAACGCGTGCAGGTAAATACATCGCGCCTATTTATAGATAATTTTATAGGCGCGATGGGAACTTATCTTTAAGCTATGTTATTTGAAGAAGTAACACGCGGATAAAAATAAGTTTTCTTAGGATTAGCATTAAGACAACACTGTCATTGAACTTTATTACTTGACAAATAAATGAGTACGCCATCCGTTTCACTTGAACAGTTATACGTAACAACAACGATAAATAAACTAATAAACGTTAATTTAGTGCAATTTAAAGTATATTTATTAACGCTCGCAACATTGCAATGTACAGTTAAACTTTTTCTACTTTCACGTAAACTCGAACGAGGTAGGTATAGGATAGGTATCAACGCGTACAACCAATTATCTTTTTACTACTTCCTTTTTTAATTTATCAACAATGTTAGCACTCTTAATACTTATTATTTGTACAGCGAACTAATCGAAAATAAAAAGCGGCATTTCTGTTCCTTCATTTGCGTCTTGATTCGATATTATTACAGGAAATAATAAATTTACAGTTTTTTATTTATTGTCCTCGTGTTTCAAGTAATTTGTATTTCCTTCCTTTTACATAGGTACCAATATAGTCTAGGCAGGTAGGTATATTTTATTTTTAATTATGTAGGTACTACTACTATAAACATAGTGTTAAATTATTTATCTTTGTTAGATACCTACGTAAAAATCAATTATTCTGTGACATAATCTTTTTTTCTGTAAAAAATATCATTGAACACAACCAAGCAAATTGAGCGCTTCGGTAGCGTAGCGGAGCGTGTATGAATGCAGTGTAAGAGGTTGGGATTTCGATTACCATATGGGACACCATTTTGTGTTATCCACAAATAGTTTTTTCCCAATCAGGGTACACTCCGACTGATGAATGAGATTTGTAGGTATCTGTGATTGATAATATACCTACCTGTAGCTATTTGTAAAGTGACCCGGTATTAAGAACCTATTCTATAGTAATAAAACACTATAGTATTATACCTACAGATAATGGCGGTCCGATATGTTTCGGAGTCGATTTCCGGGTGAACTTATTTTTTTTCTCTTTGATTCAATTACCTATTAGATAAAATACCTACTTAATATATAGATATTCTGCCTGAATGTATGAATGTATTTAATTTACTTTACTTTAATTAACTTTGATTATGGTCAATACATTATGTATTTACCATAATCAAAGTCATGCGCAAGCTACTTAGATCAATAATCGTTGATCGAAGGCAAGTTAGCAAGACAAGCGTTTTAATAATTGACATTTTGACAAGACTGTTTGCCCAATTAAAGTACATAATTGCACCAAACCGATGAGCAAAAAACCGGGCAAGTACATGTCGGGCTACGCACAATGTAGGGTTCCGTAGCTACCCAGCACAATAATGCGGTATAAGAAGTGGGTTTTCTGTTGTTTTTGTTTCATTGTAATAACAACGTTATACATACCCAAGTATAGGTAAGTATTTGTCAATGGAATTTGTACGAAGATTTTGTTACTTCTCATTTGATCTGCTGTTACTCGTAGACTTGTAAAGCCTACTTAGCTGTGATAGTTTTCCTTTTAATTACATTATATAGGTATACTAATATCCTGAATTTGTCCAAGTCTTCAAAAACCTCCACTTAGCGTTAGCTGGCGGGGGGGGCACTTGACTCTAACCAAAAATATGCACTTTAAGGCAAGGTTATTTCACAAACGGAACCCTAAATCGAAAAGTGATTTTCACATCCAATTTTAAAGTCCTATCTAACGACACATCGCACGATCGGGGTAAGTTAGATGATAAAAAAAATCACATCCCCACTTTACGTTTAAGGCAGGTAAAATTTATTTTTTTAAGATTTTACTCTACCAATTTAATTGTCGCCGTAACTAATATGCCAAATTACAGCTTTTTACTACTAAGGGTCTCTTAGCTAATCTGGGGACAGACAGACGGATGGACGGACGGACGGACGGACATGGCGAAACTTGTTCCGTTTTGCTATTTTGGCTACGAACCCTAATAAACAAACAACAAAACTGAAGGTATAACGAGCCCTCCAATTACGATAACTTCTTTATTTCAAATAGGTACCTATCTAGCAATCTTTAATGCCGCACTTGACACTTGACAGCTTTGAATAATGCTGGCGCTAATTTGTCAATTACCTAGGTTATTGCTCGCACTATAATTTCTAATAGATAGGGCCGGATTTAGAGGTGTGGAGGCCCTGAGGCAACGAAGGAGCTCATTATTTTCCGAATAAAAAAATCAAAATCGTTCATTGCAAATACTGATTGTAACTACAATTGCTAAAACAATGTTAAAAGCTCTTTATATTCTAAAAAGAAAATAGCAAAAACCTACAAACAGGTTAGAAGAGACGAACACTTTTTGTTAGTGTTATCGTTTCATTTGCCACACGGTGTCGCGTCCCTTTAGTACAGATCCATTTTTCGAAATGCCTCATAGCCTTTTTGTGGTATGATAAATTTTCTTAATCGTTATTAGATAAGTAATAAATAGATGAAATTTAACAAAAATCGTATGTTGCAATTGCACTGGTGCCAGCTCGGGGCCAGGCACTTGACTCACATGGGTAAGGAAGGGACTTCTATACAAAATATTTAAGGTTTTTTTCTAGACCCAACTACTTTAGTTGTAGCTTGCTTATCGTATTTAATTTATTTTAAAAATATTTATCTAAAAATTAAAAAAAAAACTAAATCATTTGTTTTTATTTTTATTCGGCATCATCTTCAAAACGTTTTTTTTCCTAGTTTTTTAAATCGGTTATAATCTTACTTCTTATCTATGAACTCGCAATATAATAATTATCTTTGGTATTAAAGTAATGAAGCGAACGGTGCCTTAACGCTATTAATACCGCTATCGAGAGGTTGCGAATCTAATACTGAACCTCTTTCTTAACAAACCTAGTATGCTAGTGTTAAACTAGGTAATTAACATAAGGATACTTAACTAGAAATTACATAGTTAGCTTAGATACGTTAATATATTGAAATTGAAGGCCTAAAATTATGAAATTAATTTACATTGTAACTCGAATGTTAATTAATGTGAATGATAATCTTCCAAGCAAAAACTTTAACTGATGAACTTAGGAAACTTTAGGTGCTTAAGTATGTTAAGTAAGTCGCGGTACTAGTATAGTATTATTTTATCTGTGGTCGCGGGTTCTACGTCAGCCCGCGACCAGATGCCAGATGGTTCAATACTACCACACCGCCCCGCCGCAGTATTATATTATTATTTGTAGTGTTCTGAAATTATATGTGTCATCATTTCAAATTTTCTCCAAAATCAAAATAATTAATCTACTTATCGCAGCAGCATACAAATTAATTATAAAATTATTAAAAAAAAATATCAACATTTTTAAACACAGGAATTTTAATTGGCCAAAGTTACCCTTATAATTTAACGAGCACGTGTCCGGCTGTACAGCGGGTTTCCTACGTCAATTTAATCAGTTGTTTTATCCGAGTTGGCGGGGACTGTTGGTGCGGACAGGTACAGACAGACGATAAATAAAACTACTTTCTCCATCACCAGTTGCTTATTATCTGAGGTTGCGAGTCATGGAAAATCGCGGCAGCGGGCAATAACAAGTAACAACAGTTGGTCACCTTTAAAACGAACCATAGACATTTTCGACAAAGCTTCACAAGGAAAGTTTTCAGTAAAAAAAAACAACAATCGTGCGTTTTTTTCCATTGGTAATTGTTTAGGGTTTTTTATATACATATAGTAAGGTTCCAACGCTGGCCCTCGCTCCAACCGGGACTAATGTCCTTCCCCTCCAAAATTTTACTCTGAGTATTGGTTACCGCCAATCACAATCATAACACCGCTGTCTGCTAAATTAAATTTTAACATGTCTCTCTAGCCTAGGATTAACCTAGATCATTTGGGTCGGCTCTGTTCGTCATTCTTTGCCATTCACTACGGTTTTGGGTAGTCGAGTCATTAAATTGGGATTTATTCTATGTACCAACTAGCTGTCGCCCGCGGCTTCGCCCGCGTAGTTGATTGTACCCCCTGAAGGGTTGATTTATCGCTTTCGATCAAAACGCTAAAACACGTGTTTCCTTATTTACAGCCACAAAGCACAATACAAAATTTCACAGATCTAACTTCAAAACTGACGGAGTTCTATACAAATTTGTAACCCCTATTACAGCCCTTTAAGAGTTGATTTTCCAAAAACGCTGAAAAACGTGTATCTTTATTTTAATTTAAAAAGCCAAATACAAAATTTCACAGATCTAACTTCAAAACTGATAGAGTTCCATTCTAACTTGCAACCACTACTCTACCCCGTTAGGGGTTGATTTTCCAAAAACGCTAAAACACGTTTTTCATTATTTTATTTCACAGACATAACGTTAAACCTTACGGAGTTTTATGCTATCTTGTGACGGAGTTTCACATAAACTCGCAACCCCTAGTTTACCCCCTTAGGTGTTGATTTTCCAAATAAAGATTTTTAGTGGATGCCTACCACATAAATGGAATCAACTGTCAAAATTGCCTTCAAAACACATTGTTGTGTCAAAATTCTCAAAAATCCCCAGTCAAAAAAAGGTCAGTCACGTCGCTCTTCATTTATAACTTGTGCCAGGGCCGAAATACGCGCGAATCGGTCACCTTCGCGTTGTGGAGCAGAACTTTCGGCGCGCGCCGTGGGAGACCGGCGCGGGCGCATCGGTAACTAGCACACCAGACGCCACGTGAGCACGTCACCGTGTACTGACTGATACTGATCATCTCCTCAATCTAGTGATAATGTTAATAATTGGGCTGCATCCCTTTGCACAAAATACCACTAGTATAATAGGCGTACCCAAGATTATCTTTCGAGGGGGTAACTTCAAGGGGGGATTTTATGTGGTATAATTTCAAACAAACTCTTTTCGCAAGGCGTCCCGAGGTACCGTGTCTAAGGGGTCGTTGAACACTAGGAGGAGTTGTTGTAGTCAAATATTGCGTGTATTTCATCCCACCCCTCCTCCTTCTCCGACGTGGGAGTGACTCACGCTTGACCGGTGTTGTACCTAGTTGCACCCCCCGTCGTTCGAGACCTACTGTCGTGTGAAAATTGATACAATATTTTGTGTAGGTACCAAAAATTACACATGATGTTGGGTAGGAGAGGGTTGATCTAAAACCTCACCACTTATCATCACAAGGGTGGGAAGGATCCAAAAAGTGAAAAAACGCGTTGTGTTAATGTTACCTTCTGTGCTAGAAACATTTTGTGATGGCTGTCAAGTCTAATCAGTTCATCACTGTGATGAGTGATGATTTTGACGATGATTGACATTTCATAAAAAGAGACCGATGAGTCATCCGTCTCTTTTTATGAAACGTCAAAACGAGACGCTCTGTGTAAATTAAGTTTCGTAAACAAAGTTATAACGTCATAATTTCAAATCATTTACTTCTACTTAGTAGGTTAGGTGTTTATTTGTTTTGTTCAATGATTATGAATAAATTGGAAAACATGTTAAAGTGTGGACAAATATTTTCAAAGCATTTTACTATGTAACTATCATGTATTTACTTAGAATAATTAAGTAAAACGATTGGTAGAATAAATTAGTGTAATCATCAATTATTAAAATATGTAGTAGGTAATAACAGTGCCAAGTGCAATCGATTTTTGCACCACATAGTGTGAATACTCTATCTACTTTTTAACCACCTTGAAATTTGTAAAACAAAACGCTCTATAACTATGCTATAATAAAGCAGTCGAATATGGCACTATGGCGGGTGCACTACGACGACATAAAGAAGGTCGATGGGATAAGATGGAGCTGGATTCGGAATTCAGAGGGCCGGGTGTTGTGGCATTAATTACCAACTCAGGCCTGAGTCCAGCAGTAGACCGACTCAGGCTGGTGATGATAATAATAATATAGGTACTTGCGATTCAATGTACAATCAAAAAGCCATCAGTAACGCTGATTATATTTGAAAATTAGTAGGTGGGCTGTGGAGCAAGTATGTATCAAAAATGATACCATGGGAACCAAATATACTACCTACGATACATTGTTTAAAATAATTATTACATAGATTGGAAAGTGATCAGTGTGCCTTGGGAAAATGTTATTTTCAATTTGTAATTTATAATTAACCCGTTAGGAGAGCGAAAGTAATTTGTGCTAGGTAGCCATTGACACAGAAAATGTTGGGAATTGTGTTGTTAAAGGCAATGGCGGATCCAGAAGAATGAGCTCTATCGCTTTTTGATTTTCATGTCTCAATCCTGGTTTTTCACTTATTTACCCAAGCGGCGCGGCGGTAGCCTAATGGCTAAGGCATCGAACTCGCAATCGTGAGGTCGCGGGTTCAAATCTTACCTATTATACTATCGACGTGAACCCACTCCTAACACAAGCCACTGAGCTTGAGGATTGCTAGTAATGTGGCACATTACTAGTCATCTATTTCGAAATAACTAAAATAATCTAGTAACATCTGGAAAGGACCAAGGCAAGTTGGCCTGAAACATGCAGGGACTGAAACTGGACATCAATCGAGGCAGGGTCAGATCCCGAACGGAGGGTGGAGAGGGAGCCTGAGAGGTGTCTATGAATTGTGTCTGCATTATGAAGCACCTACTGCCATAATTTTGGCATAGTTAGAACTCGCGCTCTTTCTTCGGTTATAAAAATAAACATCAAAATTTCGCTTTTACTAACTAATCATAATATTGTCAGCCAATCTTTCGGTAGCTACCTGCTTATATCATAGTTATTATTTTTTTGGCAAGTTAGAAAGTTTTTACAAATGATTAGTCTAGTAGCAATTTGCGGTTAGCATGGAATCATGACTGTTGTTTACTGACTATCTATCTACTTATAAACTTAGATTGAAGTTGTTGTACAGAACGTATAAAAGATTAAGATCCCGTGTTCCCAGGTATTACTGGATTCAGAATGGGGGGAGAGGGAGCTAAGGGGCTCGACCCCTACTGCCCCTCCCTTAAAAGAATCCAAATCTTCCGGTGTAGATGTATACTTACCCTAGATAAAACCTACCCTCATTGATGTTGTGATGTGTCCCTGAGGGTAGGTTTTTCAATGGGTTAAGATCTCTCATCTATAGACTCAATTCAAACTATATACATATAATACTAGCTGTCCCGCGCAACTTCGTCTGCGTAAATTTTCCCCGTTTTTGCAACATTTCTCATTGCTGCTCCGCTCCTATTGGTCGTAACGTGATGTTATATTAACAATATTATATTAAAACTTTTTTTATATGACGTCTTTCGCAGTAGGGTATAAGCCCTGTGTCGCGGGGGACTTTACAAACACACAAGTCACGGACACAAAGTACACCCAGACTTGGAACAACAATTTGTGGATCTCACAAAGTGGTGTCCCGTGTGTGAATCGAACCCCCGACCTCTTGCGTAGCAATCGGACACACTCCCACCGCGCCACAGAGGCAATCAAAGCATATAGCCTATAGTCTTCCTCGATAAATGCTATTCAACAATGAAAGAATTTTTCAATTCGGATCAAACAAACAAACAAACTCTTCAGCTTTATAATAATAATATACTTCAAAACTCCAAAAATAAAATTACACAACCAGACTGCGAACGAACTTATCTTTTTTTAAATCGTTTAGAAATCATAAAAGGCTATTCAATAGCAACTATTAACTCTGACACTACACATTTAGAAGTAACAATGAATTCACTCAAAAAGTGTAATTTTCTTCACCAAATTGCCATTTATAAAAACATGTCATTCTGGATTCTGGCATGTTCGTGGCTTATTCACATTGAGAAAGATCTTACGAATGTTTGTTGGAAGACCCTATCATTTTTATATAAATAATAATTTAATTAAGTTGGTATGTTTAATTTTTTTTTTCTTTTTCGCACATTACTAGCAATCTTGTTAATCCCCCCTGCTATGCCAAATTGCTTGTATTAGGAGTGGATCTCTCTCTCTCTCTGCAACCCCTCAATTGCGAGTTCGATGCCTCTGAAGCATTAGGCTACCGCACGCCCGCCGCTTTAAATTAATAAATACTATTACCACATAAGGTGATAGTCACCAATCTCCAGCAAACGAGTCAATCCAGTAACGTCCCCAACGAATTATGTAATTCCCTCATATTGTCAATGTCGCTCAACTATAACATGGACGGTACTTCCGCAGTCTAGCTGCTCAATTCTAGCTATGAAACAAGTTTTGTGGTCTCTTATAATGAACGACGGACACAAAATACCTCTAGTGCAGAAGGTAATCCTAATATATATCTCGCATACATAGACAAAATTCACGGACCTGGAGCCGTATCATGAACTCTTGAAGCCGGTCGATTGTAGACAAAAAATAAACTGTGTTGATAATTTCATACTATAATCCTACCAATAAGCAGGCGAGTCATGGATGACATCGCCAAACCTATTATCTATTTGTCAATTCTTTGCACATGACAGTAGTCCAGCGACTGACATGCGTCAGGTTCAAACATGAAGTTGAACTGCCCTGCACTTAATTAGCAAATTTAGATGTTCATGGTACGTCCACAGTACTTTTGTAATAACTTTTATAACTACCTGTATTTATGCAATCTGAAATAAATAAATAAATACTTACCTACCTACTCTCTTTCCCTAAAACGAAATTCATAAACTTACGCAGTCTTCAATTTAAGATAAAGCGAACTATCTATGGTAATTATTTTTTGGATAAGCACAAGAAGTCTTCAGTGAACTCTATGGTTGGTATCTTCAAGTGAAAGCCCCTATATTAGTTAACTGGTTGCATGCCCTATTCTGTAGGTATATTACGAAACTTTGTTTTCATTAGAGTAACAGACACATTGTTAGGTAGGCGTCCCTAGATGCCGTGTCCGTGAGCGATGTCTATGTGTGCGTTGTTCGAGCGCGTTGTACGAAGGTTACCTTCTGTACTAGGTGTTATTTTGTGCATACGGATGTCATTATTTGCTGTAAGAAGCGTAAAAATTGTAACAATTGCTACAATCCTAGGATCGTGGTGCGATTTGAAGCAATTGTCGGCTAGCTGAGATAATTAGTAAACTAGACTCCTAGGGCAAACTTAGACTTCGGCTTAGATTGTTAGATATATACCTACTGTTAGATTTTGCAAGTGGCAAAGAAAAGCATAAGCAGCCCTCCCCCCCTCCTCCTCCTTCCTCCGTCCTTAAACACGGCCACAGGCAAATCCAATCCATTGAAGACCTCATAGCCTAACGAATTTAGAGCTTAGAATCTTCGAAACAATGTGGAAAAGTTTAGATTTTGAGATGAAAATCGCCCAGAAATGTCAAAAATAAGTAACCCCTCATTACTGTTTTTTTTAGCTAACAACCCTCGCACTAGGGTACTAGCCCTACCCAGGTACTACTCAGTCTCGAAACAACAATTTGTGGATCACAGAGTGGTGTCCCGTGTGGAAATCGAACCCATGAGCTCGGGCTTAGCAGTCAGGGTCACTAACCACTAGACCAACAGACCAGTTATCATGACGAGCTCATATTTTATCCCCGGTCAACTCAATTGTATTAGCGACCCCTGTAAAAACACTCCTCACCTACCTACCCTTTTACAGTTAAACATTGTTACGGTAAGTAGGTAACTTAGGTAGGTACCTACCGATTCAATTTTATTTTAAAAACAAATGACATTCGATTTACAAAAAAAAAGAACAAAGAAATAACGGACATCTCGGTTCGAATGATTCATCTTTCGAATTTAAAAAATAAAGAACAAAGCTATCAAGCCTTACAACTACCTACCTTCTTATTTAAGAGTTCTTTACCATTACCTTACCAAGAATGAAGCCATGTCAGTTACCTGAGATTTGAAATCGTATAAAGGAAGAGTTATTCTAACAAAAAAATCTAAAATACTTTTATTTTCTTTTGTAAAACTGACCGTTGGAGCCGTGAACCGTGAAGCCGCCGAACTTATCCGAACTTCCCCGACGTTGCCCGAGTGTACGATGAAAGTTGAATTACGGTGTTGCCAGTTAATAAGTTCAGTAGAATTGTCCCGTTTCTATGATATTTATTTTATTAAAAATGAAAATATTTTGTAAAGAAGGGAAGAGAATCCAGACAGGCTCATTAAATAATTATTTTTAAACTTTTTTAACTTGCTTTATGCTATTTTAATATTTGTGCTATTGTAATTTTGTACCACTTCAAATTCATGCACACATCAATAAGTTAATAGAAAAATGAAATAATATGTACAATATGTATATTCAAACTAGGCAAATTATTGCTCTTTTAAATGCTCGAATATATATTTTTTTACATTGTGGTTTTTTTTATTTGATAACGAATTGTATTTGTACATATGTATTCAACTACTACTTTGCTACGCTGCTTAACTTTAATATTATATAAATAAAAATATAAAAGATTAAAAAAGTGATACCTATCTTATTTTATGGGGCAACTTACTTATCCTTGTTTTATTATTATCTTATTTTGATCGTAAAACCAAAAGCAGCGACAATTTGCTATTTTTCTACGTAGTAATTTTATTTACATTTCTTGCTTTATATTAAAGTTTATCTTAAACTAAATTGAAAAACTATAGTACCTACTTTATTTATAACCACTCATACATATAAGACAAACTCCACATTTACATATTTACATATCTACATTTATCATATTTTTTCATTGTTTCTATTCATTTCCATAAATAAATATTAAATATGTTCCCTAAATAAATAAAAATATTAAATATTTAAAATAGTAGGAATTTGAAATGAAAACAGCATTCAGCATTGACAAATTAGGTAACAAAAATTATCACAAAAGACATAATTGGAACTGCAAAACTAATGCAATAAATTTTAAAAAGTCAAGGTTTAAGATAAACAAAACATTACACTTGTCATTAACTTTCTTTCCAAGTGATAACGGCATAATTATTCAAAAAGATAAATTTCCCAATATCCTTTTTTCGTAATCCTGTGCTGGCAACATAGCGTCCCTTTTTTTTTCGACAGCCAGTTCCATTGTGACGGTCGTGGAGTGTGTTCGTATCTGACGGCGTTCGCGAGTCGTGATTACTTTTACGTGGTTACATACAAAACCGGTTGGAAAGTGCCTGAGGTGTGGCGTGGGCGCAGAGTGCGTCGTTCAACCATAAAATACTCTTGTTACAGTTCCAAAATTACTTTTTTTTGTGTTCAAAATAACTTTTAGTGTTTTGTGAGTAATCGGATCCCTGCGCTTATCAATCGAGGTAATCAAAATACAGATAATATAACTCTTTTGTTATCATTGCGTTTCTCAGCAACGCACCTCTTTACTCGATGTCCTCAGGTGTCAAAAAGCCGGTCGTTGGATATTTATTATACCTTTCCTTTTTTTAAGTAAGTAATTAAAAAAAAAGACTATTTCAAGATGGCATCACATTTTTGTCTACTGTAGTTTACATATTATTTTATTATCAGTTGTAATGGAATTCTGTTGTTTAACAAATATGACCCTATCGGCTAATAAGTTTGATATCTAAAATTCTAAATAGTCTTTCAAGTAGGTATTCTTGGCAAAATTGATAATTAATTCGTAATAGCTGCAAGTAACATAGGTAGGTAGCTAACCAGAATTTACTTATTCATATTTAAAACGAAATGCCGTTTTGCCGGCCAATTAGAAATAACAAGGTGTGCCTTGCAGATTATTAATTTATCTGAGATAAAACTACTAACTAAAGTTATGTCCGTTAGAGTTTTAGCTCTAAACTCGAGTTACTAGGCAGTGTGCCGTTGTTTTCGTTGACAGTAATCTGATCTAGAACGTGTGGGATTAGATTACAATGAAGGCGGAGGTTGGAACACTGCAGTTTTATGTTCGTTAAGTTTAACTTATGGGAAGGTACTTACCAGTTGTTTTCAGAGAATAAAGTGTGAAAATAAGGTAGGTAGGTTTAGATATTCAAAGAGGTCTTTGAGTTTTTCGCTCGCATTGTTCAAAAAAGAGAATCACATTGTGATTTTAATTTCAATACAGAAGGTCCAATAACGTTCCCAATGAATAACGTCGGTCACTCACAGAAATACAGATTGGTCAGTTTCAACGAAGTAGCAAATGCCTAAGTTTTTATTTTTACCTTTTATTATCTTTCGGTACACCAAATGCTGCCAGTGTCAACAATGTATATACATATTGTACACTATGTATAAATACACAAAAAATCGGTCTTACGGGTTTTGTCTTGCGGGGTTTTATATTATTTTGTATTTTAAGGGCCCGTTCCCATTAAAAATCGGGTTTTTTTATGGGTGTGCTGTTTATGATGACCTGATGTTGTGTTGTTGAACGATGTTTAAATTGTCGGATCGGATACACGACAAGTGGGAACGAGCCCTCACTCGTTAAAATTGTAGTTCTGATAATGATGAAGGCTCAGTTTGCCGCCATTCGGCCATTTTCATATTTCCTACTAGGTATAACCTTTTTAAATTTAACCTCTGAAACCATTCGGAAACTAAACGTTCGAAAACAATATTTTATTGTTAGATTTCACGTTTATTAAGATAACGGTACTTTCAATTATAAGCAGATAAAAAGCGATATTGTAAAATTAGTGAAAGTTAATAAAAGTCTTATCCTATCTACTAACTATCGCTTAGTCTCGATCGCTATTGAGTGCTTTCTCTATGGACTTTGAGGGCCTGTGTGTACCTACCTATAATATCAATCTATGATAAAGAAATCACGCTTCGCCTGATAGAAACCATTGAGAAGAAAGACTTTCATAAGACTGCTAATAAGGATGTGAAACTCGTTTCGAGTTTCGAGACGATGATTAAAAAAAATGTAGGTACCTAGTTCAAAGATATCAAAATTCGCTGTTTTGAAATCGAATTAACCAGACACAATGCATGGTTAATTACCTTTGCTTAGAGCAATCGAAACTTTTGCTCAGATAAATAATTCAAAAATAAATAGTTTCTATTTGATAGTCTTTCAGTGTCCACCACAAACACGGAATGTCAGACCAGTTTGGTCTTAAGTGTTCTGAGGTTCCACGCCCGTAAATGATGCCTTTGTGTACGTCTGTGTTTTAAGCTTCATGCGTCATACGTCGTACGTTAGAGGGGTCATATGTAGTGATTCAGTCGTGGCCGAGCAGATATATTGCGATTATATTCATATCTATATTTGCATTCCGCGATGTGAATTATATATTAAAGCAGGATCAGCGAGGTTAATCAATGTTTTCAGTCATTTTTTTTATGTCAATCAACCCTGTCCGCGCTGGGCCGTAGACTTGACTAGACTTGAGTTTAAGGTACCTATTAGACGTAACGTAACGCCCCCCCAAGGTCTGCACCCCCAAGCCCTGAAGGTAGGGCATTGCCCCCAATGTAATCCTCCGCCGCCCCCTCTACCTACGGTCCTGTACCCGCGCCTCGGTGAACATTGCCTATGTCTACCAACGTGCTTCTACCGTTAACTATAATGTAATCGCCATAAAAAGCGTTTCAAGCTATCTCCATACAAATTTGCATCTAAATCGGCCCTGTGAGTATCTTCGGAGATTGTAGCGTACAAACAAACAAACTGTTTAGATTTATGGTAGATACTATAGAACATTCTAAAATGTATTATATTGCTGCAGTCTAAACTTAATATTATAAAGCTGTAGAGTTTGTTTGTTTGGCTGAACAAACGCGCTAATCTCGAGAACTACTTGTTTGAATTAAAAAAAATATTTTATTGTTGAATAGCCTATTTATCGGCGAAGGCTATATAACATTACGCTACGACCAATAGGAGCAGGGCATTAATGAAAAATGTTGCAAAAACTGGTAAAATTGACGCAGACGAAGTCGTGCAGGTCAGCTAGTTCATGATAAAGTGACAAACAGAATGAGTTGATAAATTCAATCTTTTATCTAGCTTAATTATCACAATATACCGAAATTACAGAAAATAGCCTTAGTTCGTACAAACGCGCTAATGCAACACACGGAATCTCGGAACACCAACCGCACAAATTGATTGGATATGATCTAAGCTTCCATGTCCACGAACAATGACAATCCGTGTCCGTGATCATTGTTTGAGCGAGGTATGAATGACTGAAGGTTACCTAGAGAAGAAGGTTAGGTCTGTACTAGAGAGAACGTATTTTGTGCTTTTGTTGTGGCTACATACCTATTTTCTAATAGCTTAAGGATAGGAGGTATTTACGCCTTCCTTAGTTTAAAAAATCTACGCCACCCACACCCCTTGATGACCAGAACCTTGAGCAGCGTTAGTCTTTGTCCATTATGTACATGACCTTAGCACAAAAAATAGACTAGTTGACTAGTACCAGTACATGATAACATGACTCAGACAGAGGTCACGTTTACAACAAAAACCTAAATATGAATGAATTAGATCGAATAACATCAACCACGTCAAAGTTTACAACTTGGAATAAATATGTAATTCTAAGCAAACAATTTGAATATTGCCGAACCGAACGAAATCAAAACACTCACATTTATTAAAGTCGCTGAATATTAACAATGTTGGTACCTACTTACTTATCTATAATCTGATGTTAAAAAATATGTTTTTAATTTAGAAAAGTTTTTGTTTATGTGAGCTCAAAAGCTTAAAAAATGATATAAAACTAGAAGAAAATGTTCTATTATGTAACATATTTAAACACTTTTCCATCTAAATCCGGGAAAGAGCATGTCGGACCATGCTCATTAAAGGGGACTCCTTTAAAACTTTCCATTTGAATAATTGCACCAGCAGAAGATATTATGGCCCCATGGTTCAAAAGATAAGAGGGTACACAATTTATGCAACTTTCGGAGCGATTATTTCCAAAAATATTTACTTAATCAAAAAAAGCTTAAAAACCTAAAAATGTTTTTAAGAGACCTGTTGGTATTTGCCAGAAAAAAAAATTGTTACATGTATGGAGTGCTCCCCCCCCACTACAAATATTTGTTTTTATTATTTAGCTATCAAAGTAAGTACCTACTTAGCGGCTACTATGATGTCTTACCTTTTTACTAAGTTTCATCAATATTCATTGTGTAGCCTTTGAGTAAAATGTCTGTGGCATACGGACGGACAGACAGACATGACGAAACTATAAGGGTTCCGTTTTTGCCATTTTGACTACGGAACCCTAAAAATAGCGGTAAGAAAAAAATATTTTATAAGTAAAACCCGCGCTCGCACCAAATGTTTAAAGAAAAATGATATGGCGAGGCAAAAAGGTACTTCCATCACAGTGCCTATTTACCTGTTCGGATATTCTGGTGAAATGAGGTTTTGTTTTTTTATATAAAATTTGTAATCGAGGTATCGGCTATTTGAGATTGAATGTTTTAGTAAAAGAAGTGGTGTTGGTAAAATAAATATTATTAAAATAAGTTTTATTTGTGCTTTCATAAAAGCACAAATAAAACTTATTTTAATAACGTCTTTATGACTCGATCATTTTATCTATTTAAAGTGTTCCCTCAGTAAGTCTAAAAAATAATTATGTCACTGTTATATAGATAGGTAAGCTACGTTTGAGCCAAAACTTACAACAAATTTGGTTTAACTTTAAATTTGAGACGCCGGACTCTGAATCCAGATATTCTACAATCAACGCTTTTTAGTTAACGTTGCTATACAATAAAAAGTTACTTGCACTAAAAATAAAAAAGTTTTCTTCGGTATAGTGCTTTTTCTTTTTAGTGCGGTCAAATACGTACGGTGTAGACCGGTAAGTGCCATTCCCTGTACGCTACGCTTAACACAATCTCAGAAGCTAATATTTTATATTAAACTAAAAATACTAAAATCTCATAAATACTAAATTACCGCAGCAAAATTACCTATATCACAAAAAGAGGCTCTAGTTTCTGAAAAACATACAAAATACGAGTACTAAGAAACTGTGAACTTGGTCGTTTAAAAACCTATGCATTTATAATGTTTAATTATGTTCCTATGTTTATGGAATAAGTTATTTTTTTGAGAAATTCTTACGTGGTTATGGCTGATTACCTTGTTTCTTATAAATGATTCATGTTATTTTAAAGTAGTAAAAACAATGTATAAAACCTTGTAAATATTGAAATTAGGATCCACCTACTAAACTACAACTATAACGTAAAAATAAACTAGCCTGACTCATATCGATGTATAAAACCGGCTATAGAAACCCGCCTACACTATCATATTCATGGATAAAGTATTTACAATAATCGATAGAATTCCAATATTAAAAAATAAAAACAATTTTTACATCAGTTATCCGATATCCGAACGAATGAAATTTTAAAAGTAAAATACAAAAGGCTGGAATGGTTAATTGCAATACTACCAATTGAAATAGAGTTTGAACATTGCGTGTTTTACCGATTATTTGTTACATAAAATAGAATAGATTTATATAATCAACCCATTTTTGTATGTAAACGAAGCGTAGATGAGTAATGAATAAATACTAAAACCACAAAGATGGCTACACTTTGATATGGTACGTGAATGTTGCGTAAATGTAGATTTACGTGAGTTTTACTACCAACTTGATGTGGTTTACAGTTATATACGTGTTCAACTTTTGAAGTATTTTGTGTTCTGAAATTACTTTTCGTTGGTTTGTGTTTTACAATATTATAAAATGTGAAAGTTTGTTTGTTTTATTTTGGAACGGCTTAATTGATTTGAGGCGTAGAGATATTCTGGGGAGTTGTGAAAATGGCGGCTAACTCATCTGGTCATTATTGTCACAGCTGCGCATTTAACTTGTGAAAATACATGAAATACGTGCAAAATATGTAAGACTGATTCTTTGTACAGTTATAGTGTACAATACAAACTTGATAATTACAGAAATTGATCCTCGAAAATCGGCAAGATTGCCATTAACCAAAAATAAGATGAAGAAGTAGAGCTGTTTGGGTTATTTATGGTTTATTGTAGAGACATTGTGCACTTAAAACATGCAAATGCTTTTAATACTTATAATTAGTATTTGCCGCTATTCTTACAACTAGGTCATACATAAGAGAATAAAATACTATTATAAACTGATAAGTTGTGATTCATTTAAATTATGATTCATGGTAGTAACAATCAATAGCAATGTTAGATAACATAATAAAATGTTATTACCACCAAGCATAAATTATGAAGTTTTTTTTTAAATAAAGGTTTATAAGTTTAACCTGTGCCTGTGTCTGTCTGTCCAATAAAACGAAAATAGATGGACATATTTGGGTGCGTTTTTATTTTATTTGATGACAATCCGTTTAATCGTTGTGGAGTTATCTAATAAACTTTTTGTCTCACAGCCAGTATTCGGGCTTACGGCAGTAGGATTAGAAACACAATTACACGTAATAAAGTTAATATATGGAATTAAATGTAAGCTATACCTACACAAAGGGCGCTCGAGCAACGCACACATCGTTCCTCGAGCGCCCTTCCTGTAGGTATTCTGGGGAGGATCGTACATGGACACAGAAACCTGGACCACTATGTTCTGAATGTTTCCTGTAGTCCGTAAACGATGTCTGTATACGTTGCTTGAGGTACGCACCTATCAAGGTTACCCTTTGTATGTACTAGGTAGGGTAGAGGTATTGCGGTATTTAGAGGGGTCCGTTAAGGAACGTTACCACTGTCGGTCCATACCTACGTGAGTGACCGTTTTCGAACATTGTCACACCCCTCCGTGCCTCTGAGAGCACGTTAAACTGTCGGTCCTGCGCCTAATCTCTCGTGGGACTTGTGGTGGTCTCCTAACCGACATGCGACATTTAGGTTATGACACCATCATACTAGGTATTTAATTTGTGACTAAATGTTCCGAAGGTGTTCATATATTTTGTGTCCGTGATCTACGTTGCGTTCTATCTATGTGTGCGTTGCTCGAGCAAAGTATTCGTTCGTATAAAGCTTTTCTTCGGTGTTTTAAGTAGTACAAGTACCACGGATATGATACTTAGCTCGATCTCGAGATCACTCGGCGCTATTCAAACACTCTTTCATCTCTATTGGGCTATTAAAGCCAATATAGGAAATTATAAATGTGTTGTAAAGCTAAGTACACGCTTGCGGATGTGTTTTTAAGTTTTATAAAAAAGTGAGGTGTTCATTCAAAGTAAATTGATAAATTCATTTTACTTTTGGTAAATTACATACTTTATTGGGTGAATAAAAATGTAAAAGTACATACTACCTTTACACTTTTATCCACCCAATATCATTTTATATCCGGGAAAAATAATTATGTAGGTATACATGAAACACAATAGAAAAAAAACATAATAGACACAAAAAAGTCTAAATAGATACGAAAATCTACGATTTTGCCGTATTTAAGTATTTAATTCGTGAGTTTTTTATTATGTGCTTAATAAATAATAAAACAAATAATCAAAAAAATACAAATAATTATAGCAAAGGACAAATACTTAATATAAATAAAGACGTTATTGGTTTATAATATACTAATATTATAAAGAGGTAAAGTTTGTGAGTTTCTAAGGGGCACTCTCTGTATCTACTGAACTGATTTTGAAAATTCTTTTACAAATAGACAGCTACGTTATTTATGAGTAGAGCAGTAAATCATAGGCTATATAACATCACGCTACGACCAATGGGAGCGGAGCATCATCATAAAAAATGTTCCAAAAATTTAAGAAAAACACACAAACGAAGTTACGCGGTTCAGCTAGTTTAGTATACATTTATTCAATCAAGACAGCGTTTAAGTAGGAGGGAAAACAAAACAATAAATAAGCTCCAAGGATACATGATTCAGCCTTGTTTGTGTAGAATAAAAGTACAATTAGATACATCATAACTACTACTTACATACATACTCGTATTATATTCAAAATAAATCCACCCGGAGACAAAAATAATCTTCCAATAATGTGTACCCACCTTATAGAAAGCATAGTCCAGTGTGTGAGAGAAATAGCACTATTTACAAGAGCGAGAGGTCCGGTATCCTAGGAGGATTTAAAAATAATACCGGAAACCAGTTTGGAGATGTATACGAACGAGATTCTTAGGAGATAGAACTCGTAATGATTGTTGCCTTCGGCGTTGTTAGCGAGGAAAAAAATAGAAAAAAGTTAACGAAACTCGATGGTTGGACGAAGGAAGCATCATATTGAGCTTATTATGTCATATTATATGACGCCCGCGGCTTAGCGTAGTAGTATGTAAAAAAAGAAACTACGCATAGACACGATGATAAATTCAAAAAAATACTTTTTTGTTGTAGGTTTATAGCAATTCTTGTTTTTATTTTATTCTATTAGATTTAGAATATCTACATTACAAACATAATACATGTGCGTTATTTATTAAACACATAGAGTTATTATAGATAGAGAAGACAAATAACTGACAGACGAATGAATCTGTCAATCAAAACAAGGCAACAGGCTGTTATTTTCTGCACCTATGTAAAAAGAGAACAGTAAGGTATTGAAGAAGAAGAAAATTCATTTATTTTCGACAAACACCAAAATAAACAAAATCAGTACCTAATGGAGAAAAAACAAACTAAATAAATACGAGTACTAAGACCTAATTGAAACATACGCAGGCGAGATGCATGACGCTGGTCAACTAGCCTCTTGGTATAAATGTTTTCTTCTTTTTAGTCAAGAGACAACTAGTTGGCTGTGGGATCCCCTTTGTTCGCATAATTGTTTTTATCCTAAAATACTTACGCATACTTTGGCATCATGTTTTAGTAGGCATAAATATTGTTTAGGCTATGTCCATTTGGTCTAACTTTGTATCGCTTAAGCTATATTAGTATAAAAGCAAAAAAAAAATTAAAAAAAAAAACGGTTAAGAGTATGTCGGACCATGCTCAGTGTAGGGTTCCATAGTCAATACTACAAAGAAAAAAAGACCATGTGAAATAGTGCACCAGCCGCAGTTTTTCGGCAATAACTCAAAGCTAAATCATTATCACGATCTCGATCATGCTAAAGATTTTAGTAGAAAGTATTTATTAAGCGTGATTTTTTTTCATATTTAAGGGGGTACAATTTATGCAACATTCGAAGTGATTTTTTACCAAAAATCAATACTTAATCAAAAAACTTTCTTAGTAACCTCAAATTCTTTTTAAAAGGCCTGTCGAATAGTATGTAAAATACCTATGACTTGTGTGTGTACTTAAAAGGCTTTCATTTTTGCCATTTTGGCTACGGAACCCTGAAGAGGACGTATTGTAACAATAGGTTTAGGTGCGGCGGGGGAGGCCCTGGGGCCACCCCTAAGCTACTAACGTATTTCTTTTCTACACTATTACAATTCGTATCGCATTGTTATTATGCCGTGTAGCAATATGCACACATAACGTTATGCGAATGTAGCATTATGCTATAAAATCGTTATGCTAATAGTAGTTATGTGTAAAAAAAATGTGTGTTAGGAATTATATGAAATAATATTATGCGTAACACCTATTAGTACAAACAAAATTAGTCCTTTTATTGGGTCGCATAATTTTTTCCCCCGTTGGCTGTCTTTCCTACTCTATCTATAATAACTCTATCTCTACGACTATACTGCGTACCAGCGTACATAGAGTCTGATAGCGGAAAGCCATTTTGTTTTATACGTCACGTAGGTAAGTTTTTAAGTAGGTAAATATCAGTCATACACATGGTTTAAAGGTCTAATAGCCCAATTTCAATGTTAAATAATGCATATGATTTATAATAACATGGAATTTCGCTTATGCAAGGTAAGTACGTGACCTCGGCACTGTTATGCATATTTTGTACATTACACATAATCAACTAATTAAAAATGTGTAATTAAATTACTTACTTGCAATATTTCACATCTTACATTATTTACCTGGTTTTTTTTTTTTTATTAGCTTAATAATACAATCTGTCTCATTTGGACATTCAGCAATACTTGTAGAATAATTTTATGTAGCGCTTGTGGTCCTAGTCCAGTGACAAGGCCACATTATTTTTTTTTTTTTGGCAGAGTTCCAAAGTAGTTACCTATATGTAGTATTCACAAAAATTATAAAATTAACTTTAAAAAATCTTATGTAATTTAATAATCCAATCTGTCTGTTATTATGTTTTGTTTTCACACGTAACCCGCTGTACCTGTTTAGATAAAATTTGGTATGGAGACAGTTTGATTCCCAGAAAGGGTTAAAAAATAATACTTTTTGTAGTAAAAAAATTGTTTATTATTAAAAAAAAAAGTGAACTATTTCCATACTGGGGGAATCGTTCACTTTTTATTTGTAAAATAAATATTAGCAAGTTTTTTTATTCACAATTAAAGACTTACAGTAAAATGAAAGTGCGACAGGTTAAATAAAAAATGTCTACGTGTTTTAATTTGAATTCAAAACGTGTCCAAATCGAATCATTGTCATTTTGAAAGTCATCTGAATATTTCTTGTTCTTTTTGTCTTGGTGACAATTTAGTTGATTTTTAGCTAATTTCTGTGTCACTTTATTTACACAAAGATTTTGTTCCCATGTTCTTACAAACTTCTTTTGATTTTTGTCGTTGATGGCAATCAAGTTATTTTGTGCGAGTCTAAGCTGCCTGTCATAAGAGGATTATCCACTAGAGCGGAGCAATCCATTCCAGTAAATGTTATGCAATATTATTAGTTAATATTTTTCCGTTTCTCCGCTGATGGACAGGCATCCTTATGCCGGTGTCAAGTTTTAAATGTACATTTTATTTGTACAAAGACTCGGTCTTACAAATTTTGTCCGTATTTAATGTTTTTTCAAATTCACACGTCACCGCGGAGCCGTGAAAGTAATAACAGGTCGGTTTGCCGCTATTTTACCAATTCCCTTAAGATTCTTTCCCATGTTGCCATCAATTACATTGTATGTATTTTGACATGTTATAGATAGTAAACTGTGACATTGTGGCAGCACATTTACGCGCCATTTTTACAGTTGTTAACTGTCAAATTAAATTGTCATTGATAATTGAAGTGCCAAAACGTTTGCCATGACACGTCATTCATAGCGTGTTAAATATTTTGACGTTGTAAAGTCCCCTGCCGCGTTTACTCAAATAGAGCTATTCTTACGTAATTGGTTTAATTACTAATCACGTAATACATAGTATGTAATTTTCACTGAATTATCTCCATGTACTCAATTTAACATGTTTTAGAAATTATAATCATCAAAACCTTAAAAGTACTTAAACGTACTTCTACGGAATGGAAAGCCCCGACCTGACTTATTAATAATAATAATAAAAATTGTTTATTCACTTAGGAAGCAAAATAAGTACTACACTTTGCCCGTGCCCCAGTTATTATAGTTTTCTAGTTCTTATTTCTTCTATCTTTGTAAGATTAATTGCACCCCCTAGCTCCCTAGTCCCCGCAACCCGTGTTATAAGTTTTGGGAACCTCTGATG
This sequence comes from Herminia tarsipennalis, assembly GCA_945859575.2. Classification (NCBI taxonomy): domain Eukaryota; kingdom Metazoa; phylum Arthropoda; class Insecta; order Lepidoptera; family Erebidae; genus Herminia; species Herminia tarsipennalis. The sequence continues at coordinate 817,714 of OX243830.2, forward strand.
TAGTCAATGTGTCCAGGAAACTTGAGTTCTAAGGGGTTCGACCAGATGGAGCCACGTGCTAATCCATCTAATATTAAAAATGTGAAAGTTTGTGAAGATGAATGGATTTTGATGAAACTTTACAGTAATATAGTTTGTACAACAGAATGATAGCACATACGCTATAAAAATGAAACATAACTCGGGAGAAGCCGCGGGGAATAGCTAATAATAAAAAAAACAGGATCTGAAGCTCCCTTTCCCAAAAGATCCCCAAAAGATGGTTTCAGGAACCAGGAGACTTTTTGGGAAAACGACCTTCTAAGCCTGAACGAAATAAATGTTAGTTTCTACGAACCATTGATCAGGAAGTAGGTATTTTCGTTTTCCGACACTCAAAAGAATATGTTTTTAAGTAAACTACATATTCATCTATGGCGAAAGACAATCCATCATTTCATGATAGGATGATATATCTATTCAGAGTATTATCCATAGATCTAGTTATTTGTCTCTTGGGAAATGTTCCCGGATAGTCTACCATCTTGTATGAGATCAAGTAGCTATATTTCATTTCTGGAGTAAGTAATAAAATATATGTAATAAAAATAATCTGTTGGGACAACTCGCGCACGGTATTATCTAATCCCAAATAAGATAGGTAGAAACTAGTCCGCATGTGACCACGGCCGGTGCAAAATGGTCCAAATGTCAAGCAATTTCAAGGAAAATAATGCGCGTTAATTCCCGTATCTTTGCATAATATAAAACAAAGTTGCTTCCGCTGTCTGAACGCTTAGATCTTCTAAACCAGTGGTTCTCAAACTTTTTAAATGACGGAACCCTTTTGGGAAGCAAAATACTTGATGGAACCCTACAATAAAACAATTATTTTTATAAGTGTATTCTTTATTAATCAGCATAATAAAAGTACAATGTATCAGTTACTAATTATTATTTACTTCACCACTTGGTAAGGACAATAATAGAAAACATTAAAAAAGAAAAAATCTAACTAGTGGGAGGTATGAAACTGTTTTTTATTTTTCATCAATTGCTTGATATCAGGTTTGATGGAAGAAAGTTGGAGTCTCATATCAGCTTCGGCGTCCAGTCTATTGCGATATTTTGTTTTCGTGGCTGCGTAGGTAGAGAATCCTGTTTCGCACAAATATGTAGTTGGGAACGGGAGAAGAATATCCAGAGCCATTTGGCCAAGCATTGCATATTCATCTTGGATTCTGCACCAAAAAACATTAAGAGGCGTCGTTTTGAACAATGACTCCATACTTGTGTCTGATGACATTTCTAAAAGAGATTCATATATCTCATTTGACATGTTTTCAGGCTTTTCCAAGTTGGGTAAAAAAGGATTATGAATCCAGGAGTTCACTTTAATTTTTGTATTGTGTTCTTCGGGAAAATACTTTTCAAAAGATGCGCGCATCGAACTGAGATATTGGACCAATTCTTTAAACACATTATCTTCAAACATTTCTGAGTCGTTTTCGCTAACAAACTCACTGAGTAACGTAAAACTTTCTATTTCTTTCTTACCAATGCAAATGATCCAAAAATCTAATTTTCTTTTAAAAGCAGTTATTTTATTATAGGCCTGAAACACTGTTTTCTGTTTACCTTGCAACGATAAATTTAATTCGTTAAGTTTTTGAAAGATATCCGCCATAAAAGACAATCGGAACAACCAAGTTTTATCATACAAACGGTCCTTCAAATTAAAAGAAGTATCTGCTGAAAGAAACATTTGTAACTCGGCTCTAAGTTCAAATAGCCTTGTTAAAGTTTTTCCCCGAGACAGCCATCGCACTTCTGTATGGAGCAGCAGTGTTTTATGTTTGCTGCCATAATCTTCACACAATAATGAGAACAATCGGGATTGTAGTGGTCGTGATTTGATAAAATTAATTATTTTTACCGCTTCATCCATAACTAATTTTAGATTAGACGGCATTTGCTTCATCGCAAGTGCTTGTCTATGCAGAATACAATGACTGGAACTACAATTAGGCGCTTTATTTTTCATTCGTGACACTGCTCCTGCTGTTTTACCTGTCATCGCCTTGGCCCCATCTGTACAAATGTCAATGCAATTGTTCCAACTGAGATTATGTTCTTCAAAAAATATATTTATTTTATTAAAAATTTCTTCCCCGGTAGTGTTTGTAAGCAGCGATGAACACATAAGCATGTCTTCTTCAAAAGAACTTTTATATTGATATCTCACAATAACCAGCAGGATAGCCAAACCAGCGACATCAGTCGACTCGTCCATTTGCAAAGCGAATCGTGTATTTTGTAGACGTGTAACTAGTTCTTGTTTGACGTAGCTTGCCAGATCATGGATTCGTCGTAGTTTGTGTCATTCGTTGGTAGTTTGTGTTACATGCATCATATTTTTTTGACTTTCTAATAACTGATCTTTTTTGCGAACAAAAAATTCTTTATTCTTGTCTTTAGTCTCGGGGTGTACGGTTTCTAAATGTCGACGCAATTTGGCAGGTGCCATGGAACTATTAGGAAGCAGTTTACTACAGAGCATGCAGAGAGGTGAGCCGTTGGAATCAACAAATCCGAAACTGATATAAGATTCATCATACTTCCTTTTTTTCGTCTTTGAAACCGTCGAGCTTGACGTCGTGGCACTCGTGGCATCATCTTCTGGATCGGTGATTGCTAAATTCTCCGCGCGCATTGCTTTTGAACATTCAGCGTCATTAGAAGATGTTGTTGGAACACGTTTAACACCTTTAAGCCAACGTTCCATTCTTCTTTATTTATAATGTTACAAGTCAGGATAGTGGGGTTTAAATAATGCACAATCGTTACTGCGTATAAGAGACTAAATTTAGAACCTACAGGGAAGAAATGTATAAAACTGAGACAACAGAATACAGCAGGCAGTAAAACAATGAACACTAGTTTCTCGCTAGCGAGCTTGTAAGTAGGTAGTAACTTATCGAGTGTGGATCCTTTGAAGTTAGAGACGAAAGTCGCTTGTTGACAACTATAGCGTCTAATTCAGAGGCGGCTTTTATCAAAGAGACTGAGCGCTTACAAGTATACTACCCGCTCGTTTTAAGTTTGCCGCTGGCGATAGGTATGAGTGTATGACGTTCGAAATTTTTTATTTAATTGTAACAATAAAAATTGTGTACGGTAGATATTTGGGTAAAACTATGACACATTATAAGTTTTGTTGTCACGTGGGGGAGGGTACGCGCATTCCACAGACCGGCAAACTTAGAGCGAACGCGTTGTACAAGTATAAAATTGTTAAGACCAAACTTATAAGATATTGTACCAGCTAATGTAACACAAGCTTATACAAATACAAATAAATAAATAAATAAATAACATTCATAGCGTTTTGTCTCCGCGCGGCCGCGGAGTCCGCACAGCCGCGGAGCGACCAGAGAGAGGTGTTTTGATTTTTTTATTTCTAAATTCTTGCGGAACCCCGACAGAGGTATCACGGAACCCTAGGGTTCCGCGGAACACACTTAGAGTATAGCTGTTCTAAACTATGCTACGGATTTAGTTGCAGTTTTCATCAATAGACAGAGTGATTCAAGAGAAAGGTTTATATATATAATACATGCATATTATGTGTATAAACGGTGGACACTAAGCCGGAGCGGGCCGCTTTACTAATCCGTAACGTAGTAATGAGTTTAATAATGCTATCCCGTTGCATGTCCTAATGTTAGTACACAGAGGGCCTGTAACATAGTAACCAGACAACTGACAAACAGTCGGATGCTCAGAGCAATGACTAAAGTAAATGATCTGAGGTTGGATGCAAGCTGCTCAAAATCAGTCGTTGTGGAAATTTTGGAGGCATTTTATTCTTGAGGCCTATGATTAACAGCAACGGTGAAAGTTTTTAGACTAATGATGAAGATTAAAAAAATATGTTTAGAACATTCGGTTAAAAAATGGTTTGTTGTGCTAAATCGACTAATAGAGTTGTCGTCTTTTTATTGATTTATATTTTTTGAATTTGATATTTTGATTATTTTTTTTAATTATGTACCTAAAGATAACTAGTAATGTGGGATTGTGATCCCACATTATCATATTACTAGCAATCCTATTAACCCCTCCAGCCAAGCTCAATGGCCTGTGTTAGGTGTAGTATAATGGGTAGAGTTGGAACCCGCGACCTCACGATTGCAAGACCGATGCCTTAGCCATTAGACTACCGCCGCTTCTAAATCGATTCGATCGATCTTGCTTTTAAATCGACTAATAGTGTTGTCTTTTCATTGATTTATATTTTTTGAATATCATATTCAAAAAATATAAATTGATGAAAAGACAACACTATTAGTCGATTTAAAAGCATAAACCGTGACGTGTGACAAAATGAAGGCTACATGAGCATGTAATACACAATAGATATATGAAATCATTTATTAACTAAACTACTACAGTGAGTTTTAACATATTATGATGTTTTTGACCACTATGAAGTTTTCTAATTGATTCAACTCATTACACAAAATACCGAGAGTACAGAACACTGACTCCATAGTACGTCGTACGCTGGACAGACTACACTTACATTTTATTTTGACATTTGGACGGTCGTTTGACAGAATTAAATGAAAGTCAACAGTTGCCATAAACAGTTCACAGGACGGTCATTCTATTCGGCACATTGACGTATAGACCTGGACTACAACATAATCTCACAAAATTGACCACTCTCTAGAAAGAGACAACGCTAATTTGTGGACAATACCAGTCAAAGAGACGGGGCTGGACGAGATTTTTCTCTCTTTCACGCTTTGCAGTTAATATTACTTTTAAATTGAAAGAGATGGCGCGGTCCAGCGGGTCAATTCACGTATTTAAAGCAGTGCCGTTGCAGTTATGTTTTGATTAAAACGGCCATTTTCGCATTCTTGTAACTTTGGGATCGATCTTAAAAACGCTTCCGCACCGTACTAGAATGTCGTTATTGCGCTCTCGAGACGCATACTTGACGCAAGCGTATTTGAGATCGATCCCAAACTTACAATAATACGAAAATGGCCGTTTTAATCGAAACTTAACTGCAACTGCACTGCTTTAAATACGTGAATTGACCAACAGCTCTATACGTCAATGATTCGGCATTTGAAATTGCTGTCACTTTCTACGGGGTAGACAGCCCAGCGTACAATGTACTATAGAGGTCAGTGGTACTCGAATGAACACAGCCATAGCTCACGGATACAGGATCTCGGAACGCTTTCCAATAAAGTGGTCCGAAATTCTTGTCCGTGAACGATATCTATGTGTGCGTTGCTTGCGCAATGTACCTATGTGTGCGTTTGACACAAAATCCACTGTTTTCGTTAAATTTCAATCAATTAAATAATAATAATAATAATTTAATATCAATTAAATAATATTAAAAACTAATATCTAAATATCCTTCTACTTCCTCGGAATCCATGAATGATTTCAAGACTAATATTTGCAGAGATCATTTATCAAAATGGCAAAGATAAATAATATAAAGTTTTACATCAACCCCAATGCCTAAAACTTTGATATCGTGAGAGATATTGCTAGAAAGGTCAAGCGCTATCAAAAATAAATGAAATAGAGCTAATATTTTATGTAGCAAGTGCGTAACATATTTTCTTAATTAAATAAGTAGGTATAATAGTAGTAGCACCTTTCCTGCAAATAGTTTGTGATAAAAAAAAACACAAATTGGCAATTCAATGATAATTTTGCTTATGTATAGGTACTAATCTATGAGCTAAAAATCCGTTATGTAGTTTTTGCGTAAACAGTAACAAAAGTCCATACATCAATTCATACAAACTGTCACTTTTAAATAACAATTTCGCCAAAACATTTGACACAAATCGTTAAAAGACACTAACCAGAACTCGCCACCCTATTTAAAAAGTCATAACATCAAAAAACCCTGTCACGAACATTAGGAAGAAAAAAAAATGGATATTATACCTTACCCTCTGTTATCTGTGGCTACCGGTGCCTCGTAAAAAAAAGGTCAAAGTGAAAAAAATGGCGCCAAGACAGTCCTCTCTATTGGTTTTGGAACCTGTGCTTCATTTTGACAGTTTGTGAAAATTATTGTCGAATGTGCGTTGTATTAGAAATACTGGATGTTCTTATACTTTTTTCTAATGAACTTATGAATTTAGACCACACAGTAGGTAAAAGATCTAGCCTGACATTTTGAATTGTAAAATAGCGGCATACTTAACTGTCATTATTTTCACATCTCTGCGTTTAACGTGTAAATAATTCTTTAACTACAAAGAAACTAAATAGAACTCATAATTGAATATTTAAAAATTTGCTAAATTAGGTACCAAAAGTCTTAACATTTTAAGTGTCTTACTTTTTTCGGCAATAGAGCCGAAGTGTCTTCCAATTCTACCTATGTCGTATGTTCATATTTCTTGTAGGTAGTTTAACAAAAATTGTCATTAACGTGGTAACAACTTTAACACCACCCATCTAAACGCTTAAAAAACATCATTCATACATTGTTACGCCTCATATTTCAAAACGTAGAGCTGTCATTAAAATTACATGACATTTACGGGCGCGTAAACTTTTATGTAAGAGTGATAGCGCTCTACCGACGTGTGAGGTATTGCTAGTTAATTGCAGACGTTTTTCAGAGCTATGATGGTGTAATAACTCCATGTCTTTAGTCTTCTTTCTTTGAAATTATCTAGACGTGACACTAGCAGAAATTAGCCGAAAAATCGGCAATCTAGCCGATTTTTCGGCTAATTTCTGCTAGTGTCACGACACATTCTTACATTGTTTTTCATCTCACAAAGTCTCGTTCTTATCCATTTAACACGTATTCAATTCATTTTTTACAAGTTAAACTTTAAAAATAATGACTTACGATACATTTATTGTTTTTCAAAGTATATTACCTCGCCGTTTAAGCAGTCCAGTCCAGGACCAGTCTTCCTCAGGGACCTCTTCAATGGCTTGACGCATTTAATTTTACCGTCGATTCAGAGCTCGTGAAACGTGTGCCTCTAAGTTTGTATTTAATTTATCAGTTCTACATTTGAAGCCTTCAAATAGGCTTCTGTTACGTTAGCGGAATGTGATGATGCGTTATCGGGGTGAAGGAGGACATTGCTTCGAGGATGCTTTTCGCGATTTTTTTCTAAGACTGGGCAATTATTGACGTACCAATTTGCAGTCTCTGTCGTTTGATCTTCAAGTCTTTGATATTGTAGTGTAATGTCTTGATTTGCCTAAATATGAAGCAACCATTTTTTTACCAATGCTTCGACTTTTCCTAACTTTTGTCGGAAAATCTTCAAAAGGAATGACCCACTCTGCCGACCGGCTTTTTCTTTCGGGTTAAAAGCTGTACACCCAGGTTTCGTCACCTGTCACGATACTATAGCCAAAGAGGCCCCCGGTAATCGTTTTTTTTTTATCATTTTACGGCACTACTAGACAAGCAGTTGTTTCTGGTCTTCCGTTATGTCATGCGGATCCATCGAGTACAAAAATTCAGAACCTTCAGATGCACATGTTAAATTTTTCGCACTTGGCTCATTCCAATGCCTTAACAAAGCACGAATTTTCCGGCAAGTAATTTTTCTATCAGTTTTAATAAGTTGTCGTACGGTTACCTTAACCTTTAATCTTTACTTTTCTTGTCAATATTTACTTTTTAATTGAAAGGGATGTCGCGCTCCAGGTCTTTAAGTCAATGAGTATTGACGTATAAACCAGAACACTGCGCCATAACCTCACGAAATTGACCAGTCTCTAAAAAGAGGCAACGCTACTTTGTGAATAATACCTGTCAAAGGCCGCACGAGATTTTTCTCTCTTTCACCCTTTGCAGCCAATATATACTTTTTAATTGAATGGGATGGCACGGTCCAGGTCTATACGTCATTGGCCCTACGTCTTTTTTTTATTAGGCTAAGGTAGCAAATATGCATACGGCCTAGTTTTTGGTGAATGGTTAAGAAAGCTAGCAACACTAAAAGTATCACTCGCATGTTTTTGACTCTGCTATTGAAGAATTTAGTGTTTGAGGCTCTGCCTGCCTGAGACAAATTAAATTATATTGAAATTAGATACTAGAAATGTTAATAATTACCAGTTAAAGTAAACATAATTGAGCACTTAGGTTTACCTATGTATTTCTAAATTGCTCCAGTATAAAGGCAATTTTGTAACGAAATTGTGAGCAAAGGCTAGTATAAACTATTAAAGTAATCAATAATACGTCACGGTTGGTGTGATTAATTAAAAACTATTAATTAATAAACAAGTACCGGTAATTATTTATACAAACCAACTCAGGCTCACAGTGATAAATTGATTTATTATTGACATGATTAATCAAATTCATAAGGTCGTGGAAACTTGGTTTTAATGTTCCTTATTGAGTTGGAAAGTTGAGGAGACAAAGATGTTCTCGAATGGCGACAGGCTGAACTGTTATTTTGACAGATGCACCTTAAAATATTTTTATTCTCAATTTTTTTGACAGACTGTTTAACTCGCGAACGGTTTTTTATTTAATTATCAAAATTCTATTGAAACATCTGCTAATTTATTATGAATATAAATAACAGACTTTAAGTGTAAAATTAATTGTAGTAAATCCGTAGTCAAGTTATAGGGAACTTTTTAAAAACTAGCTAAAATTTGCTAAGGAATGGCCTCGATTATAAAAAACAAAAGGAGAGGAGGTTTTTTTAATTGTGAACCATAGATTGTCATAGTAAATACCAGTTTTTAAGTGTTAAAATTACCCTGTATAAAAATAATCCTGACTATTTCACTAATTGACCTAAAATATTTTATTGTAAGTTCAAAACGAGAAAAAACATAAGGTTTACTTTAAAAGTATCCCCAAATACAGTTAGCTCTCCCTTTATTTATTCTTTCCTTCCGATGAGCCAACTTTATAACTTAACCTTTCAACACGAAGAAATAAAAAGAAAACTTATGAAATAAATCATCTGTGCCCACAGAATGTATTCCCTTGCGAATTCAACGGAACCCCGAAAAAGTTTTTCGCATAAAACCTCTTGGAAGCAACAAGTTGTCTTGTAAGTTATAAGGACATTTTGTGTTCCGAAAAAAAAGTTTCGTTTCACGCATTTGTGAGAACATTTCCTTTGCTAAGATTAAAATACTGGCTCTATTCTCTAGAGGTTGTTATGCGAGGTTGATCAATTTCTTTGTGAAACGGTATGTACGTAACAACATAATTTATACTGTGCAATTTTTCTAATTTTTAAGTATAAATTTATTATACTTTCTCGTGTTTATCTTGTTTGCTTGTGATTTTCTTACATATCACATGTATTACATTTGCTTTTCAAATAAGCAGGACATTTGGGCGGTGAAAGTTTAAAATTTATAGAAAGAAAAAGCTAAAGTAATCATTTTCCTCAATTTCGTGACCCAGTGACTTGTCATCAGTCTCAATTTGCGAACTTCTTTCTAGAAAATTCCAAACGGCGTGCCTTTTGACTTTATTCTTTTAAATTACGAGATTACGCTCATTATTTAACGTAACCTACTAAAATGAAACCTATCATATAATACGCGCCGAAATCAAAAGTACCTTATACTAGCACACCTCAAAAAGCATACGGCGTGAAGATATAAATCTTACGTGGAAAAAACACGTAATTACATAAACTTATTACAAAAAGTAACAATAGCGCGGAACGACGTTCGTCTGAGAGCATAGACAATCACTTTCCATGTCGCCTGCATATTTTTTTACCCGCCCAACGTGGGAAATTGTATTGTTCTGGTAACACCACATTATTGGCGGGAATGGAAATTGTAATCCGTTATTTATTTATGTTCTCTTGGTAGTCTTCGTATATAAATTAAAGAAAGTTTATTTATTTTTAGGTTTTACCTTTTATTTGTTTTTTAGGAAACTTAAAAACTTTATCGAAATCGTTAGATAAATCCGTTTCGTATTGCAAGAATTATTGCTTCTTTAATGATTTTAGAGACAGACGTTATTTTGACGAGATCTAGCTCTAGACTAGATCGCTTTATCGGCATATTTATTATCATGTATTTATTGTATTATATTTTTACAATGTTGATACTAATTTCCATCAATTTTACATACCTACTAACGTATTTTTGACAGTGGCCTAATCAGGAGACATAAGTGCGGTTTTTTATATGCCCGTGAAACTAACTAACATACCTACGCATTCACAAATATTTTCACACATAAGCAGAGGTGTAAAAATACATAAGTACATCATTTTTGCTACCCTTATCAGAGAGAACAAAGTAGCGTTGTCTCTTTCTGCAGTGTAGTCAATTTTGTGAAAAACGGCCATTTTCGTATTCTTGTAACTTTAGGATCGATCTTAAAAACGCTAGCGCACTGTACTAGAATGTCGTTATTGCGCTCTCGAGACGCTTACTTGACGCAAGCGTATTTGAAATCGATCCCAAAGTTACAAAAATACAAAAATAGCCGTTTTAATCGAAACTTAACTGTAACTGCACCGCTTTAAATACGTGAATTGACTTCCTGGTCTCTACGTCAATGATTTATTTACCTCCATATTTTTTTAATTTCCTAGATGTTAAGTTTTATTTCGTTAGCATATCCTATTTAGTAAGGTCTCATAAAGGAGCAAGGTATGCGAAGTTTTCTAGTGACTAGCTCGCAAAGAGTTAGCAGTTACCAGAGATGTACAAGGAGTAAGTTTAGGAGCAATTAGCGAGACTGAACTTCATCCGTTTTGTAAAGGACGGTTAGGGTTGCTACCTTTGATCATATAATATCTACGTCCATAGTATTTTTTTTAAATTGAAGCTGTTCAGTTTTCAAAACATATATCGATGAAAAATTCGACAGGTTCGTTCAGGTTATGCACAGCCTTCTATCTAGCAATAACTTCATTTTTATAGGTTTATTAAGGGAGCGCTTTATTTAAATTTTAGACAATATAACCTAAGGTAGTCTTACTTAAAAAAGATAGAACAAGTAAGAAGTTCACGTTACTTCTATAGTCTGACGGAAACTCAGGCGTGATAGAAAGAGATGACGGACCATTGATGGACTTGGGACGGTTCTTAGCTTTGTTTTATGAAAATCTGTCCAGCCATTTTGATGATAATCAAGTTTTTGTCTGACACGTCGTAAGTTTTTTAATATTACAATTTCCGTTCTCATATTTTACTGACCGATATGTAAACCAAGTTACCAGCTAACTCAAAAACATCGCAGTCATATTGCATAACCATTAGGTACCTACCTATCTTTAACCATATCTTACGTTTGCTCCTTTTTAATCATTATCGTTTATCAACAAAAAATAATCTATTTGGCTTCCTACAGACCACCAAGGTTGGAACAAAAAATGCCCGAAGTTTGGGCAAAAACTGTCAAGTGCCAAAACTGCCAACCCTAATGTGATGAATGATGGCTACCGACTAGTATTAGCTTGTTTTACAAGTCTTTTAAGATAGGACTTTAACCTACTATATCAAAGTTTGCCTATAAGTACATTTTAAATAGTCATGTTTGTATATTTGTCACAGAGTTTTTGACGTGATAACGTCTTTCATTTATAAATCAATGACCGGGTGCACGCACGAAAAGGGGCCTGTAGCAACGGTCACGTTATTGATTGGTTGCTAAGCAACAGCGAATGGCGATTGCAGTGACATGCGATAAAGTTGCAACTAACGTTATTGGCTGGTAGCTAAGCAACGCCAATGGCGATATGTCATCAATGTTTTCTTATGACGTTATCTCGTTAACTGACTTTACACAACACTAGCTTTTTCGCCGGGTAAACCTGCGTTATGTTTGATTTTTATACCTTATCCTTTATTCTGATGTGTAAACTACATAACTTTAAAGTTTTAAGAAAATCTATTCAGTAGGTTTTTCTTAAAATATAGACACATCCATCCTCACGAATTATCGAAATCGTAAGATATGTAAGTAGGTACCTCGTAGGATTATTTCGTAGATTTTGAATATCAAAGTAGTTGTAATACTGTGTACTAACTAATTACGTATGATACAATTGAAAGAGCCATGAAGCTTAAAAGGAAGCTCCTACCATTTTTCAGTTAAGTTGAACTATTGTTAAAGCAATTAAAAGTCTTTTGCGCTTCTGCATATTCCTCACTTGTCCTCTGGGCTGGGCCGGATGATCTTCCCTACAATGAGGGAGATGGTTGTTACAATCATCATCATTTAGAAGTTGTTAACCGTGTTTTTATATTTTCATTTTATAGATACGATACTGTACAAACAACAAACTGTTTGTTTAGCTGTATCAATTACTTACTGTTATCCTTTGGCAGTTCAAAACAATTAACGCTATGTGTTGCGAATTGCGTAGCCATTTTTATTTGACGGCGCGACGCAAAGTATGGTAATATGTTTATCAGCCCTAAAGCGCGCCTATATCACGTGAGCCGATTTAGATATTTTAATTTTTTAATTGTATTTAAATATGGCGACTGCCACGCGCCATATTGCAAAAAAAAACCGTTGCAAATGGTTCATAAATGTAGTTTAATGATGACAGATCAGATTGCCGCCATTTTCCAAAAATGTCATAATATGGTCATTTCACGTCAGTGTTCCCGCTTCCCCGACCCCCGCCTTTTATTTCAAGGTTTCTATACTCTGTGGTAGTAGTGAAGTGCAATGATTTGCATAATCGACTAATTACTAAACGAATTACTAACGATGTCACATTAATGTTGTTAGTTTATATAAAGTTCAATGTAATCTATTTTGCGTGAGTTAATTATGAAATTAATGTAGTTGAAATAATTTATTTGTTAAGTTAAAGCTATTAGTTAGAGTATTAGATAGTTTGAAACAGTGGAGGCGTACAAATTGGTGTTTCTTGAGATTGGTTTGTTACTAAAACTAATTATGTAGTTTTTGTTGCGAATACCTACTAGGCAACATTAACTATTAGCCATTTTATTCGCGATTTGACTTGCAAAAATGTAATATCTGAGTCCAAACTAGGCAGAGCCTGTACTGTCGCAACCAGATAACCGAAAACATACTTATATATTTCTAAATACATTATACAGGTTACCTTTCAATTGGTTGCTGCTACAACTCCGCTCCTTTTGGTCGTAGCATGATGTTATATAGCCTTCCTCGTTGAATAAGCTACCTAACACTAAAATATTTTTTCAATTTACCCAGTAGTTCTTGAGATTATCGCGTTAACTAAACAAACTTATTAACTTTATAATATAAGTATAGATAAGTATTTAGAGATGACACAAACACAGAGCACAAACGCAAAGCTACATAAATACCTACTGAAGGGACGCACGTAGACATCTCGCACGGATACAAAATCTCGGACCACTATGTTCCGGAGGTGTTCCGAGATTTCATGTCCGTGAGCGATGTACATATATGTGTGCGTTGCCCGAGCGAGGTACCTATAACGCTTTCGTTTTGAACTCTCGGTGTTTTGTGGAAATGATTTGCCAATGTAAAACAAAGCATAATGGCGAAGCGTCAAGTGTATCATTACGACTTACGAGAACTACCAGACATTAGTTTCATTTGACTGTAAGTTGAAACTGTAAACCGTTACTTAACTCTCATTCAGTTTTATTTTCTTCCGAGTTCAAATGCTCTTCAACTATCTCGCCTCTACTCTACGATTTACTTTAACATATTTCTAGTATATATATTATCTTCAAATCAGCTATACCGATTTTCATCAATCAAAGCTAAAAACATGTCAGTTAGCTTACTATAAAATAGCTGCATCAAATCCACCCACCCGTTTAGACGATATAATGCCAAAAGGCGTCGGCTGTTAAAAAAATGGCTACATTCTTCTAATAAAAGAAATATGAACAAAATATCAAGAATTTGACAGCTTCGTCTACAATTCTGACTATTAACACAAAAAGTATCAAATTTAATTACCATAAGAACACTAATTGTTGAACGAACGGACAAAGGAACCGTCTAAAGAAACGTTGTAAAAGAAAAAAGAAAGGAAAAGTCAGTAATTAAGTTAATTGAGGGAATGAAACAAATTTAATGTGGCCGGTTTATTAGCAGGTCAAAGGTACAAAGGTAAGTTTTATCCTTTTTTTATATTTCTTTTCTTATTATTTGAATTGGAACGTTTGCTACTTTGTCAAGTCTTTTTTGTTGAGGGCATAGACAATATTTTTTTTTGTTTCAATTGATTTTATACATACATATAAATTTAAAGATAGAACAAAGTGGCGTGCAATTGGAGAGGCCTATGTCCAGCAGTAGACTGAGATAGGCTGATGATGATGAAATTTAAGTATATAGAGGACAAATTTGTCATAGGCGGGATTTGAACCTGCGATCTTAGGGGTAGCGACCCTAACCGGAGTTGGTAAAGACCATCTCCGGCACCGCGACATGTCCGCCAAGGTTGAATTTAGCCTCCATTTGATACGATTTTATGGCAATTGTGACGTCATCCACCGCGTTCCTAAGGAATTTGTACGACTCTGTGAGTTTCATTGCAGAAACCATTTAAACACCGATTTTTGTTTTTCAAGTCCCGCCTGAGACGAATTTTTCCTCCATACATTTAAATAAAAAGAGCAAGTTAATTATAAATATAAACATGTATAAATATATTTTTTAAATAACAAGTAATTTAGTACTGCGCCTCCGGCATTTACTGAACGCAAAATACCTCTACTACAGAAGATATTCTTCACACGTACATCGGGGGCGTAGTCTACCGCGGGCCTACCGCGCCAACCTGCCTATCTACGAGTACTTAGTAATGTTCACTGTGTTTTCATTTTTCGTTGTATCTTGGTACAAACAAAAAAATATTTTCTTCTTCTTCTTCATTAATTACGTGAGGCGTTGAGGGAAAATTGGAAGTGGGGCGTCAAGTAGAATCTTATTAAATCTCACGTGAGAGAGGGGATTCTTGGCAAGTATCACGTAATTTAAACCTTCTTAAACTGGATGAATTAGTAAAATTTACTCTCTACCCCCCCTCCCCCCGTCATGCCAGCGACAATACTTGACCAGCGTTGAGTCAAATGTGATATCACTTGAGATTTGGGAGGGGGTCAAGCAAGTCAAATACCACGATATCTCACTAGGGGTGGGGGGGGGGGGGGCAAAATCATCTTTCGTAATTTATGCACGCCCATAGACATCACCACTATAAATATGTTCCGAGATTTCGTGTGCTCGAGTAAAGTAGGTACCTACTAAGGTTCTGTACTAAGGCTATTTTGTGACTACAACCTTTATCTTTTAAAACAGCTTTCGTATTAGATAATTAAGATTCTGCTTGTTAATTGGTTCACTTAAGTATAAATTAATTAACTTAGTTATTATCTCATATGTGTATTGTTTTTATCTCCCGGAGGAAAAGGAGTGATATAAGTTTAAAGTGTGTATTTGTATGTCTGTACGTATTATCGCAACGCTAAAATGAATCATCAAAATTTGAACTCTCCTTTGGACGCTACGCTCTCAAAGAGAACGAATTAATCTTTAGCACTCACATATCTACTTATTATAATGTGCTAGGAACGGATTTGTATAGACAAAAATAAAATCATAACTCGACGAATCGATTTTGATGGGCTTTTTACTCCCGCCCTGCCTCCCTCCAGTCAGATATCGTGAGGTTTCACATTTGACTCAACACTAGTTAAGCGTGACTAAACCGGCCAAAAATTATAAAATCAAAAGATATTTTTTACCCAGTTTGAGATGGTTTCTTTCTAGCAAATAAAAATTAAGTGATACTTGCCTACATTCACCTCACCCCCACGTGATATTTGGTGAGATGCTTGTTGAAAATCTGACCCCGAAAGGTATGAATCAAAATCGAACAAAACCGCGGGGAAAAGTTTGTATACCTATCCATAATATTGACAAATTAATTAACAAATTAACATCGTTTGATATTCATGTTAATTTGTTATTCAGTCATAATTAATTAAATAAGTACGCGTCTTAAGAGATAAGTGGATATTTCTCTCTCTTTTTATCGTTCAAAAGAGAATGTTTTCTAAATTAGATATTCATTTTTGTCATAATTTCGTACTTATTTAACAAAATTGGTATAAGTTTGGAGAACATTTTGGCGGAAAAATTAATCGATCGATTTTTCTTGACTGCGGTCAAATCCTTACAATTATGTATGCGTCTGTTTGTATAAATATCCGCTGACTCCTCCTAAACCACGCGACGAATTTTGATGCGGTATTTACCATCAGTTACATAATTTCGTCCGGATTTTTTTCGGACTCCCGAATTAGGGTACAGGCCCTGTGTCGCGGGGGACTTTACTAACATACAAGTCAACTCGGAACAAAAATTTGTGGATCACACATAGTGGTGTCCCGTGTGGGAATCGAACTCACGTCCTCATGCGTAGCAGTCAGACACGCTCCCACCGCGCTATAAAGGCAGTCAAAAGGCGGTTCGTTTATCGTGGAGGTAGCTTAAAGTTTAAGGAATCCGATGGCGCAGCCCCGTGCAAATGCTAGGCTATAAATGAAGGCCTTTATTTAATTCAACTTATTTAAATACTGTCCTATGGTAGGTACATATTATAATTTAAAGGTACGTTCATAATTTGCAATTAAACGAAAAAATCTCCGTAACTTTCCTCCATACCTTCATTCTCATACATAATATACCTCTTTTCTATGTACTTGTCAACTTTGAAGATACAACACACAAGAAACAAAACAAGCAACAATGCCTGGAGCAACAAAACATTTTACACATAAAATATCCTGTTATAACCAGTTCAGAAAAACATCCCTAATCTCCCTTGCTCTGACGTCAGTACACTGACGTCATAACAAATTAATTACACAACATTTCACATTAATTACGAGCACAAAATTAATAAAAAAATATGGAAATAAAAGTGTTGTTAGGAACGTCCTTTTAAAAAACATATAACAAGGCTGAATGCGGACAGTTGTCGCTCGATTTAAAATTAAAAATAGAATTTGAATAGAGTTGCCAGTGGTGAAAATAATGAGGCGGATGTATAGTGTCTCTGGCTCTTGTTTTGGTTTGTAATTTTAAAAAAGGAATGCGTGTTCATACTTCGTGTCGTCCGGTAATATTATTTTAGTTTTAGTAAGCTGTTATTAATCTACGCTTACATCTAAAAGATGGTGATTATTGTACTGTTACATTTGATTGAAATGTCTTTTAAATTGTATTTGGTCTTGGTGGTCAATTTAAAAAAATACAGTGGCCAACTTTGCTGGATATATTTTTCTGTGTATCTGGGTGTAGGTGTATGTCTGGATGTGACAACGTAGCGCCTAAACAGATAAAGGAATTTGGATGCGGTTTTTAGCTTTGTTTGATGAATATCCGTTGTCGTTTTGAAGATAATCCATTTTTGTCTCACTACTACCTGTATTTATTAGCTATTCATTTCTAACTTTCACCCGCGGCTCCGCCCGCGTGGATGTCGATTATGTCCTTTCTTGGGACTCAAACTATCTCCATATCCAATTTCATCCAGATGAGCGTGAAAACAGAGTTACTTTAATTTTTATAATAGGTAGGTACTAATAACCCACATTCACCACGTGGACACAGCCACGGGCAACAGCTTATAGCAACAGCGTACAAAAAACTTTTTACTTAGGCATCCCTTCGCCCCGATAAGCCCAAATAAGATATCTGTCTGTCAAAACAAGGATAAAGCCCATTTGATCGACACGCCATGTCAAAGTGGATGGTGCCGAAGATTTTAGTAGTTTATATTAAACTAGCTCAATACTCCTGGCTTCGGTGAGAAAACCTACTCATAGGTGAAATCGATAAATATTCTTTTTTAGAACTTACGTTACATAATGAACATATATATATATATATATTTAAAGAAAGTAGAAGGTATTTTATCCGTAACTCATTGTTATTAATGTTTGGCGCCATTAGAATATATATTAATGCTTTTAAACACAAATGCAATAATGATAATTATATGTCCGGTAACCGGTTACGGAATATCCGATCAACGGATATCCGCCGCGACATAAATTATACGTAATCATAGCTTTTTGTTCAATTTAGTTGCACTTACAACGAAAACTATACTTTTTTATTATAACAAGAAAATCGTTATGGAGACCAGTTAACTTGTTCATTTTATTGCTTCTCACTCTTGTTATCGCACTCAAAATTAATTCAAACCAAAACCAAAAAAGACGTTAACATATTTACCCAAATATTTGAAAACAACGCGTCTACAACGCAATAAATCGTTGAATATTTATTACTGGCAACACCACTGGCGGCCATGTTAGGCGCATCTGTCATTGACACGCGGGAAATTCTCACTGGATTCGTTTTTTAAACGTTCTTTCTTCCTGTTCAGTGGTGTGCATTCGAGCTGCGAGTAACCGTCGCTCGGCTCGGCCGGTCCGGCGACAGTTGGCCTGCACTTGGTTACGCGTGAAAAAGAAATTGTTAAGATAATAGTATAATTATGAAGAAAATAATAAAATAAAGAAATATTTTATATAGGTAGAAAGAGAAATGTTTTCATTAAATATTTTACGTAGGCAAGATGTAGGATTATATTTCGGGAGTCAGTTCAGGTTTTAAAGGTTATAAAAATATACCCGTGTGTATATTTTTTGTAAGCACCTTCTACAGAAAATAGGAAAACTAAAAAAAATAAAATGAAATCGATAAAGTCGTTCTCTAGTTATCTCGTGACTAAGGAAAATAGGGATTCATTTGTATAATATATAGATAACTAATTTGTAAAGTCTATTAGGGTCTCAGATAGGGTGGGGAGGAAGTTGAGCCATAAATCCCCCCTCTGCGTTCCACAATACATGGTTAATCATGATAATTTTCTACAAATTTCGGTCATGCAGGCCAATCTGAGCGTTTATTAATTGATTTTCTTGTAAAATAAATAATTTTGATATAATTCAAAACTTATTATCAGAAAAAAAGCAATATCTGTACGACTTCAATCACGGTTGTTTGCCGGCAGTTATTGAGGAGTTCCGTTGTCTGTCTGCGAAACTCATAATTAGATCTTTACGAAATTTAAATAGGAGTCAGAATTTAACCACGTTCGAACAAAAAATAATGAACAAATCCACACATATCCGAATTGAGAACATCATCATTTTTTGAAGTCGGTTAAAAATGATTACAAGCACGTGTAAGTACAGAGCGTAAAGATCCTTGAATTTGACCGCACCGTTCCATTACACGCTTGTAGAAACACTTATTTTTGTGTCTTTGAAAAGCCATTATTCCGATAACCTCTTAGAGGTCCAATTTCCGTATTACCAGCTTATCTTAACGACAAACTCTCCTTTATATTGATTCTCAATTAAGACCCCTCAGATGAGAGGGGGGGACTCGACAGTTTCGACATGATTAATTAAAACTGTTAATTAACAAACGATCAGTTCGTTTTTGATGTTAAAGAGTATTTCAGTAGCTCAAGTAAGAATATAAAAGTATACCTACATAGAATATTATAATTTTGAATAGTAGGTAATCTAAAATTTTAATCAAAATCCTACTAACATTATAAATACGAAAATTTGCGAGGACGAGATCAGACAATTGAATAACATATTGTTTGTTTTGTTGAAAGCGATAATTTTAGGAACTACTGGTTCGGATTGAAAAATTCTTTTACTGTTGGATAGCCCATTTATCGAGGAAGCCCATTTATATAACATCACGCTACGATGCACGAGCGCACCTCTAGTCCTAAAAGTGTCCGGGTTATAATTCATTGGAAACTCTGACGCCCGCAGGGAGTTTACACTCAGACTCGGAACAACAATTTGTGGATCACACAAAGTGGTGTCCTGTGTGGGAATCGAACCCACGATCTCTTGCGTTGCAGTCGGACACAGTGGCGGGATCAGTGCGTGTAGTTCTTGTGAATACTCCGTGGTACAATCTGTAGAACACCGACAAGCAGGCGGTGTTGCAAGCTGTGGAGCTTTTTTTCCGGATCTGGGTGTACTCTGTGTCCGTGATAGTGGTCGGCGTTGTCTTAAAAAACTATTAAATCCAGACGTATTAAACAATGGAGCTTATAACTCAATGATTTATCCTGGATTAGAATAGAACCCACGACTTCTAGCTTAGCAGCCAGGGTCACTAACCACCAGACCAAGCCAAATGAAATAAAGTATTTACGTTACAATATTTAATTCATTTCAATTTTTAATTAAAGCGATGGATTCAAAATGGCGGAGTATTAAAGAACCATAAATAATGTTAAGCTAAGGTTATCAGAGACAAAAGAGTTTCTTTTTAAACGAATATTTATAATTAATTACGATTGTAAATAGGAGCGGAGCGAAATGGAAGGAGGGTTACGAAAAATGAGTCCAATAAAATGATATGGACTCAAGTTATCGCAAATGGGATAATGAAACAAAAGTTTTACAGATTTTTGGTAACAACTTATAAGTTATTGATTTTGTTCGTTTTATACCCAATTGTGCCAGCGGGAGGCGGATTACACCAGTAATGACCAGTATCATGGTGTGATCCCCATCCCGCGGGGGTTCGACTTACTAAATCGGCATTCAGTTTATTCAGTAGGTATGCTTCTTTGCTTTGTTCGATGAAAATCCGATTGAAGATATCCACCAGTTTATTTTGAAAAACTCTCGCATCCTAATCTGATCAGCTGTTTAGGCGTTATGAAACGGCAAACAGACATACAAGTTAAACGTAACACCTCTCCATCTTTGCATCGGAAGTTATGAAAAGTGACAGTTGTCGACCATTTTATTTTCGTGTAGAAATACAAATACAACAGTGTATTTTCACAGTAATTGCAGTTGTATATGGGTTAGATTGTCTTAGATAGATTAGCTGTGTCGGCGTTTTTACGAGTGCCAAGCACGCGACATGCATTTTATATGTATTTACTGTTCGTAAAATCACGAAATACTGAGAATACAGAAGGTGGGCTTCATACTTTTGATTATACTGAAGACCAGCGTTTCCCAAAGTGGTTCAGCGGAATACGTTGGATGATCCCAATGGGTCCAATTATATCTGTTCCCTTTTTTATTTGGATCATAACTGGACATTTGGTAAATCTGCGGAGATCTTTTTCAGATTCATTGCAAACCCCTCCCCCCCCCCTCGTCATGAACTTGGGGTTCTAAAAAATATAAGGTACTTCGTAGGTGTTACGGTTCATTAAGTTTGGGAACTCCTGCTGTAGACACTATATTTCTAGTCCGGCATTTCAAATTGAAGCCGTTCCCCTGTCAAAATATAGGTAAGTACACCAAATTTAGTTTAAGTTTTGACAAATTCTCTTATTGCGAATGTCAAACGTCAAAAACTTCTATCTAACAGTGGCTTCAGTTTTTGATAGGCTTACCAGTATGAATCTAGTCATTGATAAAACTTCACAGCAACACCATTGACAACAAAGTATCTCGGACCACTATGTTTTGAAGATGTTCCGAGATGCCGTGTTGCTCGAGCGAAGTACGTATAATGGTTACCTTCTGTACTAGAGGTGTATTGTGTCGAGAGTGAGGATTACTTTGTCCTCGTATACGGTAATTAACAATTATTTTAATTGTCAATGAGTTGGTTTATTTTCGGAAATAAAATGTGTAATACGTGTTAAAATAACCTGGTGGTGCATATTCCATACTTCTACACTAAATATTATAAAGAGGCAAAGTTGTGTAATTGTTGTACAGCCTATGTCACTCACAAATAACGTGACTTTATATTGGTAAAAGAATTTTCAAAATCGGGTCAGTAGATCCAGAAATTACCCCTTAAAACGTCACAAACTTAACCTCTTTATAACAATAGTATAGATTTTAAGTAAGGCTTCTTTATTTTATTTTTTTATTTGGCGGGAAAAAATCCTGACGAACACCCCCACCGTCCAGGGAAGACGATGGAGGGAGTGTGGGGTTTGCACCCACTAAAAAACCCAACCTAACCTAACACCTTACATTATGTTACTGTTTTGGAATTTTCGGTTTTAACAGATGTGTGTTTTCTTATCCTCTTATATTTCTGGGTACTTCTGTATTATGAACGACTATTATTTATATTTATATTTTCTTACTTTTATATCTATAACATAGTTTTTCGTCCGTCACTCAAAAGTAGAGAGGAAAATTTCGAGGAAAAAAAGACGAAATACAGATTAATCTTGGAACGCTTTCTAACAAGTTATTTTTTTTAAATATTAGTGTTAATGTTGGATTATGGGTCCCACATCACTAGCAATCCTGTTTTGTTATGAGTGGGTTCACGTCGGTAGTATAATCGGTAGGATTCGAACCCGCGACCTCACGAGTGCGAGACCGATGCCTTGTACGCAGATTACGCTCCTGCCGCACAAAGCTCGAGCGAAGTACATTATAAAGGTTACCCACAGTATTCCCATAATTTGTGATGTTACTTTAGTACATTAAAGTATATAAAATCGTTACAAAGCATATGAGTCCATCATAATGAACCAGGCTGACCTGCGGTCGACAGTACCATACATTTGGACCATAGAGTATAGACCATTGTTATTTCACAAAGACCATAATGCGTCACGCTTTTTTTTATTTACTGACAGGCTGAATTGTGGCGTTGCGTGGTATCATTAATCATAAGGTAACTTTGGCCCGAATACATTGGGAATGTAATTTTTGTGTGTATTTGAAAATGGCGTTGTGGTAGGTATTAATTAGGGTTTTCTTTCAACAAATGTGAAAGTTATTACGATGTCTAGAATCATATTCATATTTTAAACTAGCTGTGAAAAGCTAGCTGTGTAAATTTTCCCCGTTTTTGCAACACTTATCATTGCTGCTCCGCTCCCATTGGTCGCAGCGTGATGTTATATAGCCTATAGCCTTTCTATAGGCTATCTAACCATTTTTTAATTCGGATCAGTAGTTCCTGAGATTACCGCGTTCAAACAAACAAACAAACTCTTCAGTTTTATAATATTAGTATAGATATGAAGATTACGGTGATAAAAAATTACAATGCTTGAAACGCTAAACTGTCGAAATAACTACAGACAAACATCAATATAAATACTATGAAACGTACAGACGTAAGTCCAGGCAAAATAAAAATCGTGCTCATCACTCAAATATTTATCCTAGGTGGAATCGAACCAACGACCTCTGACTTAGCAGTAAGGGTCACTAACCACTAGACCAACTAGCCGGTCAGGTTTTTTACACGTTACACACATAAAAAGAAAATGGCAGCCATGACAGCTGACTTTGCCGCCAATTTCACAATCCCTAAGTACTATAAATTAACAAAGCATAGCAAATTGTTTTTTTCTTACGACATAAGTACGTGGGAAACGTTCTTCTGTTGGTACCTACTTACTTAACATAAACTTATGTCACGCTACGCCATTAAAAAATCTACAGCACGCAGAGAAAATATGCCAAATGGCTTACAAGGTTATTATTACAAATGTGTTAGCTGCTTCGTCCTCTCTCTTGCGATGCCATCGAGACTTACTTGAAGGCTATTGTTTTCAATTTATAGTGGTCCAGCTTTCGCCTGCGGCCTTACCCGCATGGATCTTGTTTTTTTAAAAACTTTGGACTCCCGTTTCATCCCCTTAGGATGTGAATTTTGGAAAATCCTTTCTTAACATAATGACTACCTGCGTGCAACCCGTTCAGTGGTTTGAGATATGTGTTGATAGATCAGTCAGTCAGTAACGGTTGCTTGCTGTGGTTAAATACAGATAACAAATAGACCGCCATAGATATAGTGTTAGATTGCTTAAAGGACTCTTTTTTTTTTAAACAGAAGGTAACCATCAAACGTGAATTGCTCAAGCAATGCACACATGTTACGCTTACATTATGTACTCTGTTTATCGTAAAAAAAATACAAAAAATATAAAATCTTCCAAAAAATATTCTTCTTTATACTCGACAATATGCTTTGCTTACTCTAAAAAAAAAGATACAATTTTGTTGTTAAGTAAGTATATTCCTCCACGATTTGCCCCCTTTTAAATGTTGGTTTTTAACAAAACAAATCTACGCAGTTGGTAGGTACTTTCTGGGAAAAGAGCTGTCAAACAAACAAACTTATAAGATTACACATATTACTCGTAGTACAAATTTAAAAAAAGGTATAAAAATTGAAATATGTATATTACTAAAGTAAATATAATTTATCTACAAAAAAGAATCCTAAAACAAAAGCCTTCAACACCAGACTGAAACATAAATTAACATTATACAAATAATTAATTTGTAACATTCTACCATCGCTTTCATTAAAAAGGTCATGTACTTACTTAATTTTAATTGAAAATATTTTAATTTGCAATCAAATTGTCTATTGAAATACTTAAAATCATTAAAATCAACAAATTTAAATTCAGAACATTTTTTTAATACAACCTACAAAGTCGTTTCGCAAAGAGGTTAACATTACTCGAACAAAATAGACAATTGAATTTGAACTGTAATGATATAGAAATAAAGTAGGAAATTATTATGAGTTAGTTGTTGAGGTCTTTAACCTACGGTAACGGAGAACACCGTTAGTTCCCGCGCAAACAATATGGCTGCCAGCGAGGCAAAAGGCTCTGTCGTAAGTCCTATATTTTTTATTGTGCAACTCTTTGTAAATTAGGTGAAACTTTGTAATCAATGTTTGTTCAGCCATTGCTTTTTACTATAGGGCTGTTTTCTTATTTTTATTTAAGGAACTGAAATTAAATTAAGTGTGGCAAATTATACTTATCTAGTTTGTTCGTTAAAACTCAAGTTTCTTAAAATCCTTTCTTAACTCTTGATCTACATCACACAATAAAGCTCTCTGCAACATTTCAGCTCTCTAGCTTCGTGGGCTTGGACTGGTTGAACTATTATTATTGCTGGTTCGAGAGTAGTAGTGGTATCGAGAGATCTGCAAGGTTAAGCAATGTTGCCACTATTGATCCATAGACGGGTGACCGTTTTCGAAAAATGTAGCAAAAAAATGTGCCTCGGAGAGCACGTTAAGCCTTCGCTCCTGCACCTAATCCCTCTCCGGTCGTGACTGATTTTTGTTTCATTGGACTAAAAGAGTGAGGGGATAGAGAGTGCACTTGTGTCTTCGAACACACTTGTGAACTATAATATCTCCTGCGTCGTTGGCTAGTCTCTTATGAGATTGGCCGCTCTGACTAATATCTTCTCATACTTCTTAAAGCTAAATATTATTTTAGTTTTAGCTAGGTAATAAACTGCCTATAGCTGGCTACTACAGTCTTGTGAAATAATATTATACGGTAACGTTCAATACTATATCAAATTACATCAAAATTGATTTAGCAGTTATGCATGATCAACTGACAGACGGTAGTATAGACAGATACTTTCATAATTATTTATTATGGTCCTATCTATGGCTTAGTACAGGTAGCTTAGTTGTTTAGGCATCGGACTCGCAATTTCTAATTACACCCTTTATACTACCGACGTGAAGTTACTGCTAACACAAGCAATTTACCTGGAGTGGTTAAAAGATTGCTAGTAATGTGCAAGCGACAGTGGATTTGGTAGGTTATTTTACTATCTGTTCCCGTGGCTACCGGTTCCGACTAAGGGATTTCCCACCAGAGGAGGTAGCGCGTCCTCTGTATATTTTAAAGTCTTACTACGATCGCTAACCCGCTTGCCAAGCGTGGCGATTATCACAATTAAGTAGGTTCTACTGGGGAGACCCTTGCACAGCAGTGGGACATCATATGGGTTAATATATGTCCCGTGGCTCTGCTCTCTTTATTCACCTTTAATTGCTAAATAATGTTCGTTAATCACCGAGTCAGATTATCAATAAAATTTAAAACAAAGATTGTATCTTAAACCAACAAACAGGCACAAAAGAACCAAGCCAACATCGTAACTAACTATAAATCAAAGTTATTCACTCAGCTGCGCCGGCGCAGACAGCGGGCTAGTACACTTGTACTCATAACGGAACAAACCACCATCGTCGACTTTCACATTCGACGGAAAACTTTGCCGTTTATCTCAACTAATCTATGGCTGAGCAAACTTACAAATTGATGTTTAGGTCTAAGCCGTAGGCCGCCTTGGTGGAGACCAGAACAGTGTCAGTTTGTTCTTCTGTGAAACAGTGATGTTAACACATCACTGTGTTTCAGTTGGAGGGCACTGTAGCAAGTGTAATTACTGGGCAAATGAGATTTACGAACTAATGTATGAAATGGAAGAGGGCAATGCGGTGACATTCAGGTGCCTACTCTAATTCAATGAAGCGAAGTTTCGATCAAAAATGAGGTGGATATCACCACCTCATACAGTTCTAAGTCTGAGTGTACTTTGTGTCCGTGAATTAAAAGTTTGTGAAGTCTTGACTTTACAGAGAGAGGCTTGGACTCTATATCGAGATTAGTCTTAAAAAAAACTACTGGTTACTAAATGTATATCGCGCTACTAAGCCGAGGGAGCTTGAAATCCGAGGAAATATAAAATGTAATAACATTATCAAAATGTAGATAACTTTTGCAATAAATTCACATAAAATTGATAATACTTTTCGCAATAAATTGTATTTAATGATATCCGCTAAGGGATTGGCATGGTTCACTAATTGGTTGTTTTAATACATAGGTACATAGTAACTATGTAGTTAGTAAATGTAACTACGCAGATATTATAATGCACAAACGTATGTGCGATACAACTGTGAAATCCGACACGACCGAAGAGAGATTAGGCGTACGACGACGGCTTAGCGTACTCTTCAGGGTACGGAGGAGTCTAACTTTCTTCGTGAACATTCACACATCTATTGAACCCAAACTGGTAACGTTGCTTAACCTCGCTGATCTTTCTTACTGCTCGGTCACCACTGTACCACGGACCCCTTTTTATTATCATTCTAGATTATATTGTTATTATTCTATTATATTTATAGCTATATTAAAATCATTTTCATTTGATTTCAGGTACGTAAGAAAATAATCGTCTAAAGACTGCCCGGCTAAATAGAAGTGATCACAACGGGAACTGTATAACGAAGAATATAATTATTTATCAATCTCAACATATTATGGTAATATCCGATGTATATTTCTTTGCTTTCCTATAAAATTCAATACGTTGCTAACCAGATCTATTCAATCTCATCATAGACTAGCAAACTACACAGAAGATATTATAGTGCACAAGTGTGCGCGCAGGCGCAAGTGCGTTAAAAAGAAAAAGCGTTTATTTGTTGCACCGTTGAAAGTACACAGCCATAAATCATCTATACTAATGTTATAAAGCTGAAGAGTTTGTTTGTACGCGGTAATCGCAAGAACTACTGGTCCGAATTGTTATTTTTCTGTTGGGTAGCCTATTTATCGAGGAAGGCTGTAGGCTATATAACATCACGCTGCGACCTATAGGAGCGGAGCAGCAATGAAAAATGTTGCAAAACGGGGGAAATTTACGCAAACGAAGTTTCGCGGGTCAGCTAGTAACAATATAAAATAACAACAACAGCGTTCTCTATTCCCTCACTCATAGTTCAATAGGAATAAAATACGACCCGACCGGAGAGAGATTAGGCGCAGAACCGACTAATTAACGTACCTACCTACCCTCCGAGGCATGGATAGGTGTGTCAATTTTCTAAAACGGTCACCCATCTATGGGTCGGCAGTGGTAGTGCTTAACCTCGCTTATCTTCTTATCCTAACACTAGCTGTTCTGCGCAACTTCGTCTGTATAAATTTCCCCGGTTTTGCAACGTTCCCCACTGCTGCAACGCTCCTATAGGTCGTAGCGTGATGTCATATAGCCTAAGTCTTTCTCGATAAATGGGTTGTCCAACAGTAAAATAATTTGTCGATTCAGACCAGTAGCTCCTGAGATAACCGCGTGCAAACAAACAAACTCTTCAGATTTATAATAAAGGTAAGTATAGATGGCATAAAGTAAAGTCCCTTCCCGCTGTTTGTACGCTTAGATCATCTAAACTCCACAACAGATTTTGATGCGGTTTTCACCATCATTTAGATGATTTCTTCTGGAAGGTTTATATGTATAATACATGTATATTAGTTGAATACATATATAGTAGAGAAAGATCCGTACGAAGCCGGGGCGGGCCCACTTATTCGATTATAAACTAAACAAATTCATCGAATGCAATTTATTTCATAACTAAAGGGTATTTAAACATAAAATTCTAGGGAAAACTATATTACTATCTACCCACATTTTATCTTCACCGGGAACCGTGAAATTTATTCATGAATTTTCATTATTATTCCTTTACCCACAAAGGGAATAAAATACATTATAGATATCCATTAAGAGCTTCCATATTGGTTAAAGGCATGGAGAATAAAAACAAGGAGGACGAATTTTTCTTCTTAATTTTTGAGTTGTAGGCACAGGTTGTAGGCAATGTTTTCCGGACATATTTTTCTGTCAATAGTGTCCAGTATTTATTATTTACTTACTATGGCGCGCGGCTCCGCCTGCGAGTGTGTCGGTTATTCCGATTAAAACTAAGTTATGTCCTTTTATATCCATACCAATTTAATCTAAAACGGCTTAATCGTGGACACGTAACAGACAGTCGAAAAAATAATCAATACAATTTTAGGGTACTCAGATTTTGATAACATTAGGTGTATGCACTCGGTATCATGGGATGTGCCCATGATACTGAGTTACACTTGGATTTGACTACACCTCTCTGTTGCACGTTGTTTATAAAAGGCAACCCTTACAGACTGACCTTTCGACATACAACTCAGACCACTGAACGGATTGCGCTAAAATTTGGTACCCACATACTTGTTATGACGTAGGCATTCGCTATGAATGATTTTTCAAAAATCATCCCCTAAGGGGATGAAACGGGTGCTTTTTCCTAAGATCGTCCTCTTGGTCTTCTGCGCTCCATGATTGCAGGGTGGTCGACCGGGTGTTGACAACCGAAAAACCCATGATTGAGTACTAAAGAGCTATTGTACACATTAATTTAATTTTATTGAGCTTTATTGTCGAGCAATATTGTTTTTTTAGGCAATCTTCTGTATTTGTACGTTCAGAAACATTGTAAGCTGAGCTCTTATTTTTAGGGTTCCGTAGCCAAAAGGAATGGAACCTTATTACTAAGACTTCGCTGTCTGTCACGAACCGAGGTAGTTAGACAGTTGATTATTTTTTTTTACAGTGTATGTATTTCTGTTGCCGCTGTAATAATAAATACTAAAAAACAGAATAAAATAAATATTTAAGGGGACTCCCATACAACAAACGTGATTTTTTTTTATAGATTACGGAATACGGAACGGTACGGAACCCTTCCTACGCGAGTCCGACTCGCACTTGGTCGGTTTTTCTATTTATAGCTCAGCTCTTATAAATGAGATTTTGAAAAAAATCTTATTGATAAGAATGATAAATCGAAATTAGGTTGCCTATATAAATCACATGCTAATGTTGTAAACAGGCA
This sequence comes from Herminia tarsipennalis, assembly GCA_945859575.2. Lineage (NCBI taxonomy): Eukaryota > Metazoa > Arthropoda > Insecta > Lepidoptera > Erebidae > Herminia > Herminia tarsipennalis. Next base: position 847,223 of record OX243830.2, read on the forward strand.
TTGTTAATATACACACGTCTGCGTAGCATGATGTTATATAGTGTTATATGCCTATAGCCTTCCTTGATAAATAGGCTATCAAACAGTGAACTATTTTTTAAAATTCGGATTAGTAGTTCCTGAGATTACCGCATTCAAACAAACAAACAAACTCTTCAGCTTTATAATATTAGTATAGATATATTTTCGTGGTTTTGCGCGCGCTATGACGTCATTCTATCCGATTGTCATATTATTCGATTAGAGTTTATGCCACTTGCCTAGGGGCTCTGTTTTTCAATACTATATGATAATATCGATATGATACATATAATACATATACCTATTACATGCAAAACCTATAACACGGGCGGGGGCTGCTGGATTTTAACGAATAAAATATTGTCATTTTAGAAAATTCTAGCTAAAAGTCCAGTCCGTAAAAATATAAGTATACACTTAAAACATAACATGTACACAGTTTCAAGTAGCCATAAAGTTTAAGTAACAAACCTTGTCACTGAGCCCTGAGTCTCAAATGGCTCAAGTTTATTATTTTTACTTATGGCAACACAGACAGATACGTATTTTATTTTTTTAGCTGGCATAGACAACATTTATTATGGATAAACTTTTTCTTTTTGTATTTCTTGTGAATTAATATCGCTTTTATATTGAATTTTCTATCTGATAAATAAAGGTCACTGTATAACTAAATAAATGATTTTCCCACGGTTTCGCTCGCAATGAATTTGTATTATTGTATAGCATGCTCTATTTATTGAGATGTTAAGAGCTATAACATTGTAAAGTTTAATCAAAATCCATAAAGTAGTTTTTGCTTGAAAGAAACATCCATCTATCCTCAAAAACTTCCGCGTTTATAGTATTAGTAAGATAAATAGTTCATTTCAGGACTTTCTAATTCACAGTCATATTGGTCATCATCATAATATAATGACATATCCTCATGTCTCTGTATCAGCGGCGACCCAGCAATGAGATCAATGAGGTCAAGTAATGTTACCAATGTGACCTTCATAGATGAGCCACCATTTTCTAAAAATATAGACCTAAAGCCGTCGGTCCTACGCGAAATCTGTAGACCTGTCAGATTTGTGTCCCATCGCCGGCGTTTGGCACATACTTCTTGTATTCTATGATATCTCCAGATTCCAGGGTATTTGCACAAAATAAGAAGAGTAGTTAGAGTAGTTGACTAGTCTCTGATGAGAATATTTTAAGAAGACATTACATTACTGACCTGAGGAAAAGTACGATGTCGTGTGGAACAATACTATTACTTGCAACCAGTTTTTAAAGTTTTAAATCAATAAATCTCAACTTTTATTTATCACTTTGTCGCTCAAGTCCTTAAAAAATAAATAAACAGTATCATAAAATCTACGCCCCCGTATACACGCTCACCAAAAACCTTCTACCCCACTATAAAGACGTCGTAACTGCTCAGCTAAATCATAATCATGGTTTATTAAGACTAATGGTTGGTACGTCCACTAGATGTGGGTCGAGATAGGATTAATGACGTCATACAGTCGGCAGACACTGTGTTTTCTAATCTGTGGAGGCAGAATGGTACAGCTCCTTGGTCAGTTAGAAAGTTAATTGAAAAAAAAATTAAATGTCACTTTGACGGATTAAAATTGGCGCGAGAAAAAAGTAAGTAAGAATGTTTTTAGGTTATTAAAAAGGTTAATCTATTTTTAAGAAGTAGAGAGGTACACTTATAATATTGTAATTTTGCTTGAAAGTTTAAAACATAATTAAACGATCTGAACAATGGCGTACCCAGCATTATTTTTCTAGGATTTGACTCTTACAAATAACAACCAGCCCACTGTTATGTTTGAGTCGGACTCCGCACATCAAGACATTCATTTTGACTTTTTCTAAAGTCTATCTATATAATATAATAAGTGATAACGTCATAAGAAAACATTTTGTAATAAACAACCATGGCAACAACTGTGACAGCTTTAGTGGAACCGGGCGCATGGGCCGGGTATGCGAATGGCGACAATACTTAAGCCTATCAGCAGGCGGAACGTGACCAACTGTGACACTTTTTGTTCGTGCACCCGGTCATCGATTGATAAGACGTTATCACGTCAAAACACGAAATGACCGCGTACCTGTGACAATTTGCCATTCCATAAATCATCAAAATTGATAATATACACAAATGTTTCTATCACATTATCAATAGTAAAAAGATATATTATTATCTATGCGATGTTATCTATGACCTAAAGAGTTGGAATACGTCATAATTCTTATCAGTGTACCTACTGTAATTTATCGGTGATATTGACATCATTTTAGTTTAACGTAACGATTAGGTGTTACGAAGCTTTACTTCAAAAATTGAATCTATTAACGCTTATCAAAAAAAAAAAAACCAGGCGCGAAGTCAGTTTGTTTAAAATTTAAATCATTAAATGAAGAGACGAGCGAGGATGGCGTGAGCCTGATGGTCGCGCGTCACGCGTCGCCCATAACAGTATCAGTGACACCCAAATCCTTGTTTGACAAAGATCTGAATGCCACCGCACCGCGCTTTTCATTTGAGACATTAATTCATAAAGTCTTACATGCCCAATTACACTTGCTACAATCCCCTTAAACTGAAACACAGTGTTGTTTAATATTACTATTTCTCGGAAGAATAACTGACACTGTTGTGGTACTCAACAAGACGGCCTTTTGTTCAAGGGGTGATCCGGCCAAGTGTAAGTCGCTTGCACCACGGGGAATTGGGCTTTACCCCCCTTGAATCATGCCTAATTCTATAGACTTCTCGTTTCCAACCTTCTACTTATAATCTGACAGGCTGTAAATGTACTTGCTATATTATACTAACAAGAGAAAAGTGCGATAAATTCGTCATCTTACTGTGTTCTCATTAAAATGAGGTAAGCGATTACTTGCTGTACTTACTATGAGTCAACTTTAAAAGCTACCATATTGACTCACAGACTCCTACTACTGAATAATCTAACTAATGTGTGCACATTAAGTAAATCTGCTTGCATATCATGACGAGTTGTTTATTTTAAGACGGCTTTTTATTAAACAAACTAGCTATTTTATTTCAAAATTCCCTGCTCTCTCTTTCTATGCAGTCGGTCCCTCATGTCTAAAGATCTTGGCCAGCCTCAGGGTTAGTATACAGAAAGCTAGTTTTGGTCGGTTTACTAGTATACTAGTCTGTTGACTAATCTGCTTTTTGCCACCGACCAGCCCATCCAAATCCTGTTAAATAAATAAATAAAAACTTATTTATTCGTTGAGATAACGCACACTACATAATAATTAAGGTACGGTACTGAAATATAAAATAGGCAGGTAGTAGTAGGTAACAAAACAAACACATATATATATTTTTCAATGTTATAGTAACTCTGTGTACCTGTCTGTAACGTTTTCACGCTTGAACTGCTGAAACTATTTAAATGGCATTTTGTATAGAGATAGTTTGAGTCCCGGGGAAGGATATGCATAGTTTCTATCGCGATAACACTTCCACGCGGGTGTAGTCGCGGGCGAAAGCTAGTCATATAATAAGTACATATTAAGACCCAATTTGCAGTACATAACCATTTCGCAGTGGCCGAGTACTAGGAATTCACAACTGACTAAGAGTTCTAGTTATTGTAACTAGCCACTTTCACACGCATACTAACTGATAATGAGTTCAAATGTAAGGTGATACTTTCAGAACGAAAAAAAATAGACGTTGTTTTTTAAAAAAATATCGATTAATTAGTCTTATGGGAGTCAAAATGAAAGCATACTAAGGTGTCATCGGTGACAATTATGGTACGAAAACTGTAAGGCTGTCTTTGTGCAATATTTGACTGGCCTGTTGCTCTAGTAGTAAGTGACCGTATCTGCTAAGCTAAAGGTCTTGGGTTCGCTCCCCACCCAGGATAAACCTTTGTGTGATAGCACGATGGTTTATTCTGTGTCCGGATGTAATTTATATATAATATGTATGTATTTAGAAATGTATAAATATGTTTATCAGTTGCCATAGTACAGGCACTGCCTAGCTTGGGATCAGATGGCGTTGTGTGAGTTGCTCTTAGATATTATTGCTAATTAAAGTTTTGAATAAATAATTGACACTGGATCAAACTAGCCGGAGTAATATCGGCCAGATTGCCATCAACTCGAAAGAAAAATACATCAACCCTTATAGGGATGAAATGGAAGTTACAAAATGTAATCAAAATCAAAGTTTACGGCCGCTAAGTTTCCTAGTTACATAAATATATTTAGTTTGCTAGCTTTTGCTTAGTAATCAGATCGGGAGAATTTCCCTTAGGAATATGGTGTGTTTTGCCCGGATAAAAAATGTTTAATGGCACTCTCGGAATCAGTAAATTGTTTCTACAGAAAAAAAGTCTTTTTTAATGAATAGTGATTACAACTATTGTGAAATTTTAGTAGATTTAATAATCTGTGAGAGCGATCATTTGTTTAGCTTACAGAGGCTGTAGCTTACAGCCCCTCGACAAATGACACAAAAAATTGATTATCTACAAAACGGATTTTCATAATAAAGCTAAGAACCATCCTAATTAAACTATCTTTCTAATAAAATCGAACACATTCATTTTCGCCTCTCCGTTTAAGCGCTACGAAGCCAAAGCTACAGGCAGACACACAAATACATAGATACGTTTAAAACTTCAAATAATATCCCACATTTACCATGCCGGGTTAAAAAAATAAAGGTACTTATTATTATACGTATGCATTAAATTAAACCATTATTTTCTTTTACATGTTGTATAAGTAAAGATAAGTAGAATAGAAAGAAAAGAAATAGGTATTTCTAAATTCTTATTTAGTCCTGTTCTGAGTTCACTGTCCTATAATGTTCGTTTTTTTTTGTGGCAGCTAATGTTACCAGCAAAATGGCTAACTTCTAATTGCGCGGGACGCTACGCGTTCGATTTTTAAATTTGAATTTTATTTTGTGTTCAAATATTAGATATCCTACCGATTTCAATTTAAGATTGCATTGATTAATTGATTTCCAAATTTAATCTAGTTTAATTTGTTCAAAGCTTTTAGGCCAAGACATGAGCAACTATTAATCAATCACGGACAACCATGCGACCGAAACCGGAGAGCACATTACCTAGTATTTAATGTATGATTGTTATTTCCCGTTCATTCAGCTCAAATTCAAGGAAGTTACTCACTCAGGTATGTGCAGTATAAGTAGTTATCATACCTCGGGCTAGTAGGACACTCGATGCAATCGGATATGCCCTTGCGTCGGTGAAAGGCGGTCATCTTAGCATAGCGCGCTTAGACTCAAATGTCGATGGGTTAAAGGAAATAATAACGAATTTGTTACGTGTTTTGTGTAATTTGGAACCAGAGGGTGGGTTACTTAGGCTATACAGTGATGCCAGGGTGAAATATAATGTGTTTTTATATTGGAGGGTAATTTTAGCATTTAAGTATTGCCAGGGTGATATATAATGTATGGTACTCTTTTAGCTCCGACTATTCAACGATACCCAAGATTTTAAGATGTTCTCAAAAGTATTTCTTTCGCTACAAATCGCTTTTAAGTTATAGTGACAGAGCATTATATTCAATGATGTCTTATTTAAATTTTAGTTGTGTTACTTGTGTTTGATTATTCTACATTTACTTTTTTTGTTATTACAGTTCACACCCCCAACAAAACCTCTTTAAATACATATTCTTGAAATGTCCTTTAGACTACTTCACATATGGGACACCACTTTGTGTGATCCACAAATTGTTGTTCCGTGACTTCCGTAATTGACGTTTCGTACTTTGTGTCCATAATTTGTAAGTCCTCCGTGACACACGCCTTGTACAATGCGGAAAAAGCATTTAAAAAAGTTAAATTTCATATGAGCCCCAATTCTATCGGTCACCTTACTGTCGACTGTGTGACTCCACAACCTTGATCTCTTGATCCGCTCAATCTTAGTCACCGCTGAGTCACAAATACCGACCTACTTTCAAACACATAATACATTATTTCGTAAGTTACACATTCATACATATGGGAAAAGAACACAGCTATTCTGTAGAATATAACAAACAAACAAACTCAAATAATACACTTGTATTCAACATAAGTACCTACTGATTGTAGTGACACAGAAATTTGACCTGAAAACGTAACTACTGCTTTGGTTTACAATGGAAAATAATAGAACTTAGTAGGTACAGGTCCCACTGTAAGCGATTATTACCCACGAAGTGTTGGTAAAAACGGTCCCAAATTTAAGTATTTATTTTCGATCTGAAGGCACGAATCATACTAATATTATAAATAAGAAAATTTATATGTATGTTATTTAATCACGTTGGAACTGTTGGACGGATCTGGATAATTTTTGGCATATAGATCGATTATGATCTAGGATAGCACCTAGGCAAAAAGTATCTCAGAAAAATGTACCGTTGTCGTGGGATGGATTTGTTTTTCAAATTCACGCAAACGAAGTCGCTGGCTACAGCTAGTCTAGTGCAATATTAATTACCCCACGACGATTAAGTATAACTGAAAATAAACTACTCCGACTTTATCGTACTATTAGTAAATCTTTCCTTTACAGTACGACGACAAAACAAACTAAAAACCAATTCCTAATTTTTCAGAAACTGAAAAAAAAAAAGTTACGCGAAATGTGGCACAGTAATGTGCACATTTTCTATATTACAAATAAATAAAATTGAAGTTTCTGTTTGTAATTTTAAAATAACAGTTTTTACAAGCTTTTGTTTAACTTGCCCTGTGTGTATGTTAGTTAGTTTGTATGTAAATTGTTATGACTCAAATCTTGGAAGCTAAATTAGTTCTACTTCCTGTGGTTCGATTGACTCGAAATTGGGTATACTAGTGTATCTTTGATGTAAATGCAATATTGTGGTACCATAGACCTGATCTGATGATGGAGTCGGAAGGTAGCTATAGGAACTCCTAAACTAAAAAAGGAACCCTAGCAAGTTTAGGCTCATTTGATTCGTCTTGACAAGTAGTAGATAGTTTCCAGGGTCTAATGATGAAGTCGGAAGGTGGAACGGTGGTACTCAACAGTCATGTAATGTAGTGTACGTGTTTGAGCTCGTTAGATTTGCCTTGACAAGTGCTCTAGTGCTCTTACTAATCTCATTTAGTATAATAATAATAATAATGTGCTTACATACATTCGACAATTGATTTCACGTAGCACAAATTGCTTTTTCTCTTAACTCGCTGAGTCTTCAAAACCGCTACTCGCTCACACTAAGACCGATACCTAAATAGGTCATGTTGATATTGATATAAGACTTTTCACTTATTTGTAGCGAGGAAATGCAAAATGGCGGTTTTAATATAATAACTATAATAAGAAAGGTGTGGGTGTACCTATATTTTAATTTAGTTTAAAAATATCCGTCTATTTAAGGTATCATACCGGTCGACGGATTTGGATGTGGTTTTATCTATACTAATATTATTTGTTTATTTGGAAGAGTTTGTTTGTTTGTTTAATCGCGCTAATCTCAGAAACTACTGCTCCGATTTAAAAAAAAAAATTGTTGGATAGCCCATTTATCGAGGAAGGCTATAGACTATATAACATCACGCTACGACTAATAGGTGCGGAGTAGCGACGAGAAATGTTGCAAATACGGGGAATTTACGCATACGAAGTTGCGCGGGACAGCTAGTTCATTATAAAGCTGGTTTAATAAGGAATATTTTAGCTATATTCGGTGAAAATCTGTTTAGGCATTTCAGATATTTTACCTGACTTAAAAAGTTGCTTCTCTGCTGGGCCCTTTATGTAATAACGACGACTGTGTGTTATTTTCAATTGTGTATTTTTCTGGGGAGTATTAAATTATAAGACACCAGATCTATAGACTAAGAAAACAAAGAAGTAAGGAGGAAAAATGCTATACATTTATGTACATATTAACAGACATACATTGTAGACATAACATGTACTTCAAACGTACAACTGTGATATATCTTCTTTAGCTTATGCTGCTCTTGTACTTTGTTAAGAGAATACTACACTAACTCCGCGACCATTAGTCCGGGACGTGTTTGTCTGTCCGTTATTTATAATTATACATCTAGCCTGTGAGAACTATGCCAAAAATAGCTGTAACATTTCTCATAAAACTTGTTTTTAAAGAATCCTGCCATTTCCTGGATGAGTGTTGGGCTAATAGGTATAAAACTGGTCGTTTCAACGATTTGTGCATTCGTCATGGTTCGAAACAATTTACTATGGTTTGTAGTGAGTGTGTGTGATAATGTTTAGTTACGTTAGGATTGTAAGGTTTTTAGTGTATGAAGCGTTAAGTTTGTTTCCAACTGTTAGCTCAGTCTAAGGATTGGTGACATAGTAGGAGTGCTATTTATTTATTTATGATAAAGCTTACAGTTTTGCAGAAAAAAAAACTATCTTTGATATGAGTACATTTTTTGCAGGCGTAAGACCGATAGGGACTTTTAACATTTCCTTTATAATGGTGTTCCAACATTCGTAAAATGTCTAAATTTAATCATAAAAATCGTCAATCATAATATTCAATTTTATCAAGTACAAGTTTATAAATTGATTCGAGAAAAATACAAGAATACTGCTGAAATACATGAGAACCTGTACTAGTTAAAACCTAGATTAACACACCTACCTACAACAACATTTTCATTGATGTTCAGCTCTTATTAGCGTAGCGTGATGTTATATAGCCTATAGCCTTCTTCTATAAATGGGCTATCCAACACTCAAATTATTTTTCAATTCAAACCTGAGATTATAGCGTTCAACCCAACAAACAAACTCTTCAGCTTTATAATATTAGTATAGATTATTTAATTTTACAATATTTCAACCACATTTATTATGCGGTTTGAGCGTGATTGAAGAACAAAAATAAACGCAATATTTATCTCATACATATAAGACGCCAGTTCGTGGCCAACAACCAGCCACAAACAATCAGCGCAGTCTGAACTTGCCTTATTACAAAATGACGAGTAGCAAATGCCCGTGGGTGTTGACAAATTATGCATCATCATTCATAGTGTGTGGTCCCAGGGAAGCAAAATAGATGGGTGGATGACTTCCATTAGTTGCATACCTATCTATTGTAGATGTGTGGCTGTCGTTTCTTGAGGTGAAGGTGAGGGGTCCCTGTCTTAGTGGCAACGAACAGATCGAGATATCTGAGAGGTTAAGCAACGTTACCACTGCATACATGGGTAACCGTTTTTAAAATATAACACACCCCTCCGTGCCTCGGAGAGCACGTTAAGCCGTCGGTCCTGCGCCCAATCTTTTTCCGGTTATGTCAGATTTCCGTCCCATCGGGCTATTAGAGTAAGAGAATAGAGAGTGCACTTGTGTCGGCACATACACTTGTGCACTATAATATCTCCTGCGCAGTTGGCTAGTCTCTAATGAGATTGGCCATTGTAGCCGACATCGGCAACCTCAAGAGGACGGCTAATAATGGTAGGAGACCATTATTAGCCGTCCTCTCGACAGTTGAAATAATTTATACGACATTTGTCTTAACGCGCTTTCATTTGAAACTAGCTTTCGACCGCGGCTCCGCCCGCGTGGATGTCGGTTTTCGCGACAAAAACTATCTTATGTTCTTTCCCAGACCTCAAACTATCTCCATACCAAATTTTATCTAAATCGCTTTAACAGTTTAAGCTTGAAAACGTAACAGATAGACAGGAACAAAGTTACCTTTTACCTTACGGTAAGGAAGGGTTATGTTTTTCGCCCGTATAATATAATAATAATATTATATAATATTCTTTAATATCTCATATCTTTCAAACCACAAGATGGATTTATACAATGAATATGCCGTTAGATTCGTCTTGATTGTTCTCAGATAAGTGACGTTTGCAAAAAAAGGTGTGAAAATAAATGGTTTTGAATACCGCAATATGGGTATCAAATTAAAGGGCTCGTCGTAAGCATTTCAAAAAGGTATATCATGATTATGACTGTAATACTTATAAAGCAACTATTATTTTATCATTTTTCAATACTTGGCAATCGCTGTGATAAAAGTTAGTTGTTACATCCTACAACCACTAAAAAGTATTAAATTTAAAAAAAAAGTTAATATGTCTGCACAAAAAATCTTTTTGCAGACATTTTGACTTATTTTTTTGGGTATTTTTTTTTTTTTTTTTTAAATCGTAAGTTCTATAAAGTTTACTTACATGAAACTCCTACGTAAATATGCAAAAATTTTTTTTTACAAAAAAACATTTAACCTAATTTAATCACAGTTTATTAACTGGCATTTATTGATGTCTGTCTTCTAATCTCATCATCAGATCTCTTTCGAACAAAAAAATAATTTCGAAAAACCGTCTATACATAACGAAGTTATGCCCGAAAAAATACCAATGTCCGAAATGAGAACTTCCTCCTTTTTGAAGTGTGTCGAAAAACGCATCAACGCCGCCACTTGTTACTTACTTCAGGCCGACCAAGTTAGATTACGCCAATTCTTCCATAAATTTCAAGTAGGGCAGCGCACAACAACAATTTTCTTAATGTAATCAGAACAAAATGTAGGTTCCGATAACTTTTATAGCTCTGCCTAGTACCTGTACGTTGCAAGTGTGAAGATAAAGTTTATTGTATTGCTGCTTTACTGGCCTAGTTTTAGTAAATTAATTTGATTTCTATAGTTAATCGATTAAGGAAATAATTTGTTTTATGGGGCGGACAATGACAGCCGCTGGATTGAGTTGAAATTGGGCACACAAATTGTATATTTTTTTAAAACACAGCCCCTAAAAGGCGTGAAACGAGGGTTTCTAACTTCAATTAAAATCAACACAGTCACTGGCATAATTTAGATTTCTGTAGGAGAATACATAACAATTATATGTATATATATATAGGTATATATTTCTTTGATGTTACTAATCTAAACTACCAGGGGCTATAATTATATTCTTTATTATAATATTCTCCTGTTATAATTCTTTTGACATCTTTTACTATTCCTTTTGTGGTAGATATTGTATAGATATTACATCTAAGAAATGTATTAGAAAACCTATAAACATAGCCAAATGAAAATAACGTGGGATAATCTTTATATGTGGGACTATCTTTTGCTCGCGGCATTGCGTGCGTAAATGATTTTACCCCGTTCAGGGGTAATTCACCAAAAACGCTGAAATACGTGTTTCTTTATTAAAAACCTAAAAGCCTATTCACAATCAAAATGATCTAACTTTAAAACTGACAGAGTTCCACGTAGGAGTTTCATGTAAACTTGTAACCCCTATTTGGTCGGTAAATAATTTTCTTTTATGTCTACAAGATAACAGGCGTTCAACTACAAAAATTTTAGGTATGTTGTCCCAGCGGTTTAGACTCTATATGAAAATAGGGGGCCAACATACAACCGGTTCTTGGACACCAGGCCGGCCTTTTCGAACGGAGTTAGTCTCTTCCTCTAAGACATCTTGTCATTACAAAAATCTTCGGAAAAACGGATGATACAAAACTAGAACAGATTTTCGTCACCCTCTACCGAGTTAACTTGTGACCAAATTCCATGCAACCCGGTCAAAACGTCATGTATTACATTTAACAAATACTTATTTGACAACAATGCGGCTGTAGCCTAGTGGCTAAGGCATCGGTCTCGCAATCGTCAGGTCGCGGGTTCAAACTCTACTCACCATATTACCGTCGTGAACCCACTCCTAACACAAGCTGTTGATGATATTGATTGGAGGGGTTAACATGATTGCTAACAAAATGGGACCTATAATCCCACATTGCTAGTTATCTTTTTTGTATAAACAAAATTTAAAGAAATGTGACAGTCTTTTTTGGTACCTACGCGTAGGCTAGCCAGCAGGTTAGCCTAGGTTCAAATTCAAGAGATTTTATACCTATATATAACGCATATTACTTACCATGTGAGCGCCTTAAATAATATAGAAGAAGTAGTTTAATACGACCCTTTAATTTGACTACGATAAAACATTTCTTTACTGCCACAAATTATGCAACCTTAAATTAACCCTTATAAGAAACAACCTTAAATAATTAACCTTAACTAAACAATAAATGGTTCCTATTCAGCTTTTATGTAGCATTGTAGAAATACGCGATATATTGCACACTGAAATCAGCATCGTCTCGGATATTTAGACGTTTTTACACCATTTAAGTTTAATATTATGTCTTCACGAAAGCGTGGGGGTGTAAAACCACTCTGGGGTCGCCATGTTGTGACGTCATTGTTGTCATTACGTTGCTTAGCAACCATTGATTGTATTTCACCCCTTATGTAATAATACAAGCAATAACTATTTGTTATTTCATTGAACTGGTTTATGAACAGGTGTTTTTGTGTTTATTGATCGGGTTTGATATTTGAACAAAGCTATAAATATAAGCTCCTCATGTGAATTTGCCCAGTAATTCCACTTGCTACAGGTCCCTTCAACCGAAACATAATGTTAACATCACTATTTCACAGAAGAATAACTGACACAAAACGCTAACAGGAGTAACAATCATATCATGTTTCTTGAATCATGATATGGCCGACCATAATGAAATAGTGGTATTTTATGATATTGAACAGAAGGTTTTTATCCCGCTGACCTTTTTGCAGGTACTTTGTACTTTTCTTTTGTAAGAAAAAAGAGTGGCTTAGTCGCATAATGTCTCTTTCGCACAATGTCGCTTAGTCGCAAAATGTCACTTTCACAGAATGTCACTTTCGCAAAATGACACTGCTAAAAAGAACAATGAAATTAATGTTTTTTTCTAAGTTACAGAGATACATTCTGCGAAAGAAGCATTATGCGTCTAAGCCAGTGAGTGAAGTCGTAGTCATAAGCTAGTCTAACTACTATTATAAATGCGAAAGTTTGGATTGTTAATCAAACAGGCTAGAACGGGTAAACGGATCTGGATGAAATTAGGCACAGAGCTAGACTTAAAATCAGAGTAGCCTGGACTACTTTTTTAAATATTTCCACGCGAACGAAGTCGCGGGCTACAGCTAGAAGGTAATAAATATGCAAAATACAGTCAAATGTTAACCATTTCAATTAAATATAATGTAATTTATTAACACGTAATATTTCACAAAGGCCGAGCTATAAATGTCAAATACATTATTAATATCGTTGCTAAATAATTATTGTATATTATTTATATAGTATTTCACAATTATATTAATAGTTAAAATATAACTAGATTCAAATAATGTTCTAACCGATTTTTTTAAAGGTAACTGACAATGTCGGGTTGTTAGTCCCACTTTACTAGTAATCCTGTTTCGAAGTAGGATTCGAACCCGTGACCTCACGATTGTCAGTCTGATGCCTTAGGCGGTCAATCTCATCAGGGAGTAGCCCACTAAAGATATTATAAAATGTGTGCTCAGACACAAGGGCATTCTCTTTTTCCTCACAGTCACGAGACATCACCGGAGAGAGAATAGGCGCAAGGACTGACTGTTTAAAGTGTTTTTTTTTTTTTTTTTTTTTTTTATTTACCATAAAAGATACATTAATTTGTTTATTTTGTACATACAAAATCGCCAAACTGTTGAACAGTTTGTTGGCGATAGTGGCGCTCATGTTCTAACAACAATGTTACTCTAAGAAATACTGTTTCAGTCTCTTTTTTAACTTTACTGTGCCTATCTCTTTGGTCTTATTTCTTATTAAATCTATTTTATTATATAATGTTGGCGTTATATATCGTCTGGTTCTCTTACCGTAATAATTTCTTATGGATGGTATTACCAGCTTACCCTGTTCGGTCTGCCTTGTGTTATACTTATGACTTATTGGCTTCTTATGTATATCTATATTATATTGTTCTATTGCTAATTGGTACTCTACTTTTGCATGTACTGGTAAAATTTCACATTTCTTAAATAGTTGGTCATAGTCTTGTTTACAAGCTGTTTTTACCTTTTTGCTTACTAGATATTTTATTAGCCTAATTTGTAGTTGTTTTATTCTATCTAATTGTGTTTTAAATGTAAGTCCATAGCTGCTTATACCATAACCAATAAGGGAGTCAGCAAGTGCATAGTAAAGTACATACAAAACTTTCTTATTAACAAAACTACTGAGGTGAAAGAATTTACCCAGAATTACCTCTAATTTACCACACACTTCATTCACATGTTTCTTCCAATTCATATTACTGTCTACTGTTAAACCTAAATATTTATAATTATTGACTTCTTCTATATATGTGCAATGGCAGCCATTTTTATTATTATGTAAACATAGGTATGTATGTCCTAATATTTGTATTTTATTGTCCTGTTTTATATAACTACTATACGGTGAATTTATAATCATTAATTTCGTCTTAGATACATTGATAATTATTCCGTTATCATGTGCCCATTTAGTAATATTTTCCAAATCTGTTTGTATGCAATTTTGCGCTTCTGTCGCGTTTTTTGATGAATACAATAAACACATGTCATCCGCGTAAATAAACGTTTTACAATGTTTTATCACATTGATGACGCTGTTGACGTGCATTATGTACCCAACCGGGCCGAACACCGAGCCGGTCGGCACACCGAGTTGCACACTTACCTCGTCTCCCATTGAGCCGTCTATGGATGTCGACAGCGTTCTGTTCTCCAAGTACGCTTTAAACCAGCGATTGACGGGGCCTCGAATCCCGCACTCCTCCATTGCTTTCAATAGCACAGCATGATCCAGAGTATCGAATGCTTTTTTATAATCAATAAAAAGCGCCGCGACAATGTTGCCTTCGTTCAGCGCGTTGTTAACATAATCGGTGAAGTGCGCAAGCGCAGTGGCGGTGCTCCGCCCGCGCCTGAACCCGTGCTGCGCGTCTGTTATTATATTATGTGTTTCTAAGTAGCTACTTACCTGATTCACTATTACTTTTTCCACCAACTTATTTATTACGGATAATATCGCAATTGGTCTGTAGTTAGAATAATCTAAATGGCTGCCCTGTTTGTATATCGGTCTTATTATTGACTTTTTTAATAAATCTGGGTAAACACCCCCACCTACACACATATTAATGAACTTGGCTAATATTGGACTAATCTCATTTTTAACCTGCTTTAAATCTTTTACTCTTATTCTATCTAATCCTGGTGCTTTATTACAGTCTAAATTATTAATGTATTTCGCTACTGTGCATGCTTCTACTTTTTTAAAATAAAACGAAGTATCACTTGGCTTTACATAGGAACTTCGATCTAAAAAAATATTATTACAGTTATGCTTTATTTTCTGTATTTCTTGTGTGAATGTTTCCGAGAATTTGTTACAAATATTATACATAGTTTCCTTCTGTCCTAAATACTTTTTAATTACGTCATCTAAACTCGTCCTAGGACTACCTATCCATTTGTTTATATTCCACCAAATCTTTCTAAAATCATTATTACACTGTTCTAATTCCTTCTGTCTATGCTTATTTTTGGCTATGTCTATTAGTTTGTTAACTTTATTTCTATATCGGGTGTATGTTAATCTGTTATTCATATTATTAGGCGAAGATTTCCAAATTCTAAAAAAGTAAATCTCTATGCTCAATTTTTTTTCCCAGTTGACTAAAATTTGGAAAATCATTTCATGGTTCTCAGAGACGGGCAAGCAGAGATGGTTTTTTTTTATTAGAAAACGGATGCTCATTTATACATCGTAGCTCCAGAAATGTCGTCGCGAATAGCTCGATATGGCCCGTCACCACTGAGTCATGGAGCCGAAAAACAACAGAATTATTTACTTTAATTTCATTAATTCCTTTTTAAAAAGTTGGTTACAAAGCAATCAAAATCATTTCATGGTTGGTCACACGAATATTAAAACAAACAGCCTTTTGAAAAACAGACAATAATAAACAATTTTCATACAAAAGAGATCTATTTACTTTTTTTTGTTTGTATATCAAAATGATTGGTACAGCATTATACAGACCGGACCATTCATATTTGTCGATAATAATGTAACCAGTTATTTGGAAAACTTGTCTGTTTAAAAACATAGAGCGATTCAATTGGGAAGGGCGCGCCTCCCTAACTGGCGTGAAACGGAAAAAAATATTAAAGGTATCACAAACTGAACATTCGTTATTTTTAAACGGGCAAACTAATATTAAAGTTAAAATATTACTTATTCTAATATAAACTAAAAATCACGAAGTTTTGAGTCAACCTCGAATAAACAGACATAAAAAAACAAAGCAACATTTTGGTTTTTTTTTTTTAAAAAGATAACTAGCACTGTGGGATTGTGGTCCCACATTACTAGCAATCCTGTTAACCCCTCCAGCTAAGCTCTATGGCTTGTGTTAGGAGTGGGTTCACGTCGGTAGTATAATGGTCAGGATTCGAACCCACGACCTCACGATTACGAGACCGATGCCTTAGCCATTACGCTACCGCCGCTTCTATATATATTATGTAATACTAATTAGTATGTAATATAATAGACACATCTACTTTGCAATTTCATAATATTATTGAAAGATATAAACCGCCTGGAAGAAACTCTTTAAAGTATAATGAAAACCGTATCAAAATCCGTTTCGTGCACTAGCCAAAATAAGCTCAAAAACAGACACGAAACACGACATTTCTTAGACTTTGTAGTAGTACATCAACTCATACATAAGTAATTATGTTTTAAGTAATATAGCAATGACAGCCGCAATGAGCCAAAAAACCTGTTAATGACATATAACAAAAAGCTACAAACGTAGCTAATCGCTTCAACCACAATATGCCAAGACTACAGTAAGTAGGTAACCGTCATACTTTATACGTACTTCGCTTAAGCAACGAACACAAAACATAGACATCAAAGTACAGTCACTCATCATCAGCCTGTATCGGTTCACTGCTCGACATAGGTTTCTCCAAATTTACGCCACAACACCCGGTTCTCCACCCTTCGCATCCAGCGACCTTCTTTATGTTGTCGGTCTATATGGCTGGGAGACGTCCGACCGCGACATTTACCAAGTCGCGGTCTACAATCTAGAGATCGTTTGCTCCAGCTACCATCGGTCCTTCGGCAGATATAGCCAGTCTATAACGCTTAGATTACAAAATGAAAGATATAATGAGTTCGAAAGGTAAAGCCAGTAGGAAAAGAAATAAGCAATAAAAACATAACCATTTCTTTTAAATGCTATTTATTACAATATTTGTTTGTATGCAACCATTACCTACCATGATACGTTCGAATGGATTCGAACTTTATACCTGCGTTTATAAACTATGTCTATACTAGATCCAGTCAGATGAACCAACGACCTAAAGAAGAAGATGATGATGAACAATGTCTATAGTACGTGCGTTGTGCCTAGAAAGTATTTGTCTGAAGTTAACCTTCGGTACTCTCAGCGTTTTTTGCTTCATAATATTCTCGCACCGCTGCAAATCGATTTAAACGCGCGTCACCGCCAATTCTTAGCTGTCGTATGTTTTCATATCTAAGTTTTCAATAGCTACGGTCTATCGCACACAAATTACTACATTTTAGATACTTTTACTTACAATACGAAATACATTGTAGAATTATTTCAATAGATAAATAAATAGTGAAAATATAATAAAGAAATACATTGATATTATTATAGGCGACTATGCGAGAGTTACATAGTGCACAAGAGTGATTTTGTCTCAAATTCTAAGTCAAATACGTATTATCTTTATTTCATAAAATTAAATTAATGATTATTCGCAAACGTCACTTTGAAAAAAAGATGAAATTAGGCGGCAGCTCCATGTATTAATCTCATGAGAAGAATCTGCCAAGAAACTCTAAAATACGCCACTGTTTTAAAAAGTCGTCAATTAATTTTATAGTAATTATTTTATAGACAGTGTATTTGGTATTTTTTTTTTAATAAAAAGACGGCTCCCGCTGTGGAGTACAAGCCCTGTGTCACGGGGGACTTTACAGACATACAAGTCACGGACACAAAGTACACCTAGACCCGGAACAACAATTTGTGGATCACACAAAGGTGCCCCGTGTGGGAATCCAACCCACGACCTCTTGCGTAGCAGTCGGACACACTCCCACCACGCCACAAGGCAGCCTTAAATTTATGAGCTAAAACTAAGACAGGTAATACTTATGAAATACGTTTTATCTACAACAGTAACAATAGATCACATCTTACGAATAAATATAAACTTCATTCTCAACGTTTGGATGTGACGGAAATCTGACACGACTGGAGAGAGATTAGGCGCAGGACCGACGGCTTTACTTTGTCTCCGATACATGGATACTTTGACATTTTGAATAATCGGTCACCTATCTTTCGATCTGACAGTAGTAGCATCGCTTAACCTCGCTGATCTCTCGATCTGCGTCATGTACCCCTCATTCCATTTTTAGACCACCACTTTACATAAAAAGTACATGCGTTACACATTGTATGCGTGCACGCATCGCACCGTTATTTTAATGCAATTCAACGCACTTTGGGACAAAGAGGTTATTTTGGGGAGATCGCCGGATATACTCTGTAATGACAGACTGACGGACACTGACACCAATTTAATTATATATCGAAACACAAAATACCAACGGTGCAGTAGGGAAACTTCATTACTTCGCTCCAAGAATGCACACATAGACACCGATTCTCAAAGTGGTGACACGCCTATTCTTCGTACAGAACACTTCCCTTTCAATATAATAGTCTCCTAACCGATGTCGGTTACGGGGGCCAATCCCATCAGAGACTAGTCAACTACGCAGGAGATATTATAGTGCACAAGTGTATGCGCAGACACAAGCGCACTCATTATTCCCTCACTCTCATAGTTTGATGGGACGGAAATCCGACAAGATCGCAAAGAGATTGGGCGCAAGACTACCGGGTTAACGTGCTCTCTGAGGCACGGAGAGGTGTCACATTATTTCTATAATTATATGGTATACCTACGTGTATTATACATTTAAATATTCCGAAAGAAATTCTGTAAATGGTAATGAAAATTGTACCAAAGTTAATTGTGTAGTTTAGATGAAATCAGCACACAAATAAATGCGGAAAATGACTTTACACTTATTTCTTTGTAACAAAAATAGAGCCAATGACGTATATTTGTTACACTTTCACACAAGAACTACTGAACGCATTTTGATGACACTTATAAGTAACAAATAGCAAAGCCATTCCCCACAGCTCCGATCACATGGATGTCTATTTGCAGTCATCGATCATCATTCGATATAATGTATTTGGGATCCTACCTCTTAGAGAGTGGGATTTTCAAAAAATCAATTTCACTAACTATTGCTTGCGTCTCATAAACACTAAAAAATCACCGTTCAGGAACTGAAGCCGCGTCCTTTAAAGAATGCACCATATTCACTGCACGGCGGTTATTTTTAACTAAGGACAACAAAACATTAAATTGTTTTGTTTCTCGTATCCTTTGTTGGTACGGTCTGCATACAAATTTAATTATTTAAATCCATCTTTGTGAATGATAGCAATATAGTTAAAAACACCTCTAAAGTACCAGGACATGATAAGTTCAAGAAGATCTATCCAAAGGGTTGTAAGCGTAAACGTAGACATTATGATGAACTTCAAACATACAACTGAGATACCTATATCTACTTTAGCTTATGCTACCCTGGTACTCTGTTGAAATTATTCCTACAGTAACTGTGCGAGGTACGAGGACGAACGGACGGACTGACAGACAGCGGAGCTTTAGTACCTATAATAATGGTTTTTTGTGACTGTTTTTAAGGAGTTTTGCTTAGCTATGCTTCTAAAATACCTACTTTTAGATGGCTTGTTAACCACCTTAGTGGTAATAAACCAATATCCATCGCAAGTTTGATACCAATTCGGTTTCACCTGTCAGTTCAAATCAACCCGCTACGTGCAGAGTTCAAGAAATGTTATATTAAATGTGCATTTACAATTCAAATAGTAGAAATTCTAAGCTGAAGTATTCTCGAGTTGTTTACAAATTGACATTTACTTGGTCTCACTGTGAAATGCTGATATAGAATTTACAACTTAGGGATATTCCCCCTAAATTTAAAAAACTATTTATTATACGGGAATTAACGCGCATTGTTTACCTTAAAATTGCTTGACGTTTCGACCAGGTTGCACCGTCCATGATCACAAGCGGTTATTTAAATAGGAAAGTTTAAATGTTAGTAAATTTAGATAGACATAAGTGTGATGAGTATGATGAGTATGGGGGTCTTTTTAGGGGGATAATAGACCCAGGTAAAGCCGGTGTATAGTCAATTTGCAACTCCTCCTCTCCCTGGCTTACACTTGACCGATTAGGGGGATTTTCAAATTGCTTGTTAACATTTTAGAGGTTTTTGAAATAAAAATAGGTTTTGGTAATCCTGTGCTAACATAGAAGTGTTAGTTGTCTTTAAGGTAATAAATAATTTTCAAGCCGTGACTCAGTCGGAGCCGTGGTCGGAGGTCGTGGGTTCGATCCCAACCCAGGATAAACTTTGTGTGATGAGCACGATGATGGTTCATTTTGTGTCTGGGTGTTATTTATCTATATTATGTATGTATTTAAGTATGTTTATCAGTTGTCTGGTTTCCATAGTACAAGCTCTGCTTAGTTTGGGATCAGATAGCGTTGTGAGAGCTGTCCCAAGATACTATTTACCTTTGTATAAATCTGTCGTCATGTTGTATTTCTATAGGTTTACACGAAAAAGTAATAAACATCCATCCATCCATCGATACTCAAAAGCTGTCGTATTTATAATATAAGTAGGATGTATATTGTTTTGGTGTCGGTACCGCACACGTGTCTGTCTCCGTGTGAACGGGAGCAGCGCGGGCGCAGGCCGCAGGCCGCAGACTCACAAACAGACACAAAACAAATACACGCCGGTCGGCGAGTCAACGCACGCACCGGCCCCGCACCGGGCCGAGGCGGAGAATGACTTACGACTTGTTTTATTTCATAGGGTTTTTGTTGTTTTTACTTCCGTGTTAGGGTCGAAAAATTTCAAAAGGATCTAAGTTTAATTATGTGACTTTTAGTCCGGCATCGCAAATGGTAGCCGCTCTGTCACCTACCACCTACCTTAACTTACACAAGTTTTGACAGATCATTACGCGAATGTCAAACGTAAAGTCTTCTATCTACCAGTGCATACACTTTTTTTTGATAGACTTACTGAAAGTAAACTTCATCCAAACAATATATTTTATTAATATTATAAAGCTGAAGAGTTTGTTTGTTTGTTTGAAAGCGATAATTCAGGAACTACTGATCCGAATTAAAAAAACATTTTATTGGTAGATAGCTCATTCATCGGGTAAGGCTATAGGCTATATAAACATCACGCTATGACTAATAGGAACGGAGCAGCAATAAAAAATGTTGCAAAAAAGGGGAAAATTTACGCAGTCGAAGTTGCGTGGGTCAGCTAGCACCTATCTATACTAATATTATAAAGCGGAAGAGTTTGTTTGTTTGTTTAAACGCGCTAATCTCAGGATCTACTGGTCCGATTTGAAAAAATCTTTTTTTGTTGGATAGCCCATTTATCGAGGAAGGCTATAGGCTATATAACATCGCGCTACGACTAACAGGAGCGGAGAAGCGACGAGAAATGTTTCAAAAACGGGGAAAAATTACGCATACGAAGTTGCGCGGGACAGCTAGTACTATATAAAATTATAAATGCCATAAGCCAGCTACCAAAATAGATGGACTATAAGTATTAGTTATATTTCGGGACTTAATCGCGTGAATTATTTAAAGGTACGAACCTTTTATTTACCCGACGTTTCGATCGAATTGCACCGATCGTGGTCACGGGTCGACTGATGGCAGCTTAGCGATGTCTCATTGATGACACCACCCATAATATCCTTGCGAAAGGGTTAAATTACGCATTAACACCGAAACAGATTCCGTACGAGAACATCATAAGCGGCATAGAGGAAGTGATAACTCGCAAAAAGGTACCTGCTATTGACGCGGAAACGCTTAGACAGGATGTTGCGGTTATATTACGAAAATCAAAAGTACCTAAGCCTAACATCACGATGGAAGAGCGTCAAGCGTTGAGAGACCTGCGTAGCAACCAGGAAATCTTAGTGCTTAAGGCTGATAAAGGAAACGCCACCGTTGTGATGAACTCCAGCGACTATGATTGTAAAATACGGAATCTGTTAAGTGATACTTCCATCTACAAGCCGGTGTCATACAACCCTACCGCGAGAGTTACCAAACGTGTGCGCACATTAATCGGGGACCATAAACATTTGTTTACGGATGAAGTGTTCGACCGTCTGTACAAGCCGAGAATTGTGCAGCCTCCTAAACTATATGGCTTGCCAAAGATTCACAAGAAAGACGTACCATTACGCCCGATCGTAAGTCAAATTGATTCTCCTACTTACGATCTAGCGAGACACGTAGCTTCAGTACTGCAGCCATTGGTAGGGAAAACTGCATCGTTCGTGAAGGACTCTCGCCATTTTGTGGATATACTCAAGAGCGTACGCTTGGAACCGGACGAGATAATGGTGAGTTTCGATGTCGAGTCATTATTCACTAGTGTTCCGATAAGCGAATGCCTTGACGTCATAAAACTAAAACTGAGGGACAGCGGCCTGCCAAAAGAGTACATTGTTCTACTGAGTAACTGTTTAGAGGGTAACTTCTTCCTCTACCGTGGACAGCATTACCTCCAGATCGACGGAGTGGCTATGGGTAGTCCAGTAGCACCGGTAATGGCCAACATCTGGATGGAGCATATAGAAGAAGTTGTCGACCTGCAAGCGTTTCACGTCAAGCTCTGGAAGAGATACGTCGATGACGTATTCTGTATCATGAAGGGCGACAGGGGCACAGTAGAACAATTTGTAAAACATCTAAACTCGATCCACCGTAATATCAAATTCACATTTGAAATGGAGGTAGGTAGGTCGTTGCCTTTTCTTGATGTGAAGGTATCGGCCAGACAAAATGGTACCCTCGGACACGCAGTATACCGAAAATCTACAAACACGGATAGGTATTTACATGCTTTATCGCACCATCATCCGCGCCACTTACAGTCCGTTGTAGCTTCTTTAACAAACAGAGCATACGACCTTTGCGACCCCGAACACTTGGAGGGTGAACTTGCACACGTTCGGGAGGTACTAAGAAGCAACGGATACAAGCATAACCTTCAACGTCCAAAGAGCAGAAAACCAGAAGTAAATGCCGACAGAGTGCCAGCTTTCATGCCGTACGTCAAAGGAGTTACGGACAAAATTGGAACAGTATTGAAGAGTTACTCCATTAAGACTGTATATAGTCCGCACTCCAAGGTTTCGAAGTTTTTACGAACGGCAAAGGATGTTATTCCGCTCCAAACACCCGGCGTGTACAAGGTGGATTGCAGTTGCGGTAGTTCCTATATCGGACAGACCAAAAGGACAATCGCAGACAGGGTCAAGGAACATATCGCTGCTGTAAAAAACCGTCAAGTTTACAAGTCTGCTATCGCTGAGCATTTGTTGGAATCAGGACCAAATCACTGGATAGAATTGCATAAGCCACAGGTACTTTCCACCGATCGCCACTATTATTCCAGGATAGTACGCGAGGCGGTTGAGATCAAGAAGTATAAGAATTTCAACCGAGAAGATGGATACCGGCTCTCACCATCTTGGAACCCTGTTATCAACAAATGTAATCGTAGCCGTAAAGACACCGCGCCTCAGTGTAAAGACGTTGTAAGTGTAGTGTGTAGAAGTACCGACAGTACAAATTATCAAAATTATCAAGACCAGGCGAGGGTAGTTGAAAAACCCCGCGCCTCACGGAGACATCGCTAAGCTGCCATCAGTCGACCCGTGACCACGATCGGTGCAATTCGATCGAAACGTCGGGTAAATAAAAGGTTCGTACCTTTAAATAATTCACGCGATTAAGTCCCGAAATATAACTAATATGTATAAAAATCGCGAAAGTTTAAAAACAATAATGGACTATAAGTATACAAGTATACAAATAATATAAGTTTAATAAGTTTAAAGTGTGTAGTGTGTATCTGTGTGTCTATCAGTAACATCGTAACGCCTAAACGGATGAGCCGATTTTGTTGTTTTTTTATTACAAAGCTAGTTTCGAGATGGTTCTTCGCCTTTTTTGATAATAATATTGCCTCCTCCCTCCTGGATGCTATCACAACACCATTCTAACTTTTGCCACTTTTTCTATTCTTCTCTGAAAAAGTGCCTGTCACTGCCTAGTTTATTAAATCCACCCTGTACGTACATTAGTCCAAAGTCCAGCCAATCTTAATCTAAGTATACAATAAGTTACAGAACTTTATAATTCGCCCAACATTAAGTAGTAACTTATTGTTGAACTTAAATAATTAAATTTTGTAAGTCCTCCAGTCCCGTGCGCCTTAAATTGAAAGATAATATTTAATTTTAACTTCGGTTATAATTATTTTGTTTTAATATTCATTTTTGGACTTACAGGTGTCTTTAATTCAAAAGGATTATAAACTATATTTAAATGGCTTTTACCCGCGGCTTTGCTCGCATTAAGTTTTTCACCCCTTAGAGCTCAAGTTTCTTAAAATCCTTTCTTATGCCTTATCTACATCACAGAAGAAACCCGTCAGAATCTTATTATGTCCAAATTATCATCCAAACTAATACTATAAACTTAGCCGCGCAACTTCGTCTGCGTCATTTTTCCCTATGATGATGCTCAGCTCCTATTGGTCGTAGCGTGATGTTATATAGTACATAGCCTTTTTCGATAAATGGGCTATCCCCGATTTATATAGATATACTTACTAGATAAAAGATTTTTTCAATTCGAACCAGTAGTTTCTGAGATTATCGCGTTCAATCAAACAAACAAACTCTTCAAGTTTATAATGTTAGTATGGTGTTAAAATTGCCAGCTGAACCGATTTAGATAAAATTTGATATCGTTTTTTTAACGATAACTGACATTCACGCGGGCGGAGCCGCGAGCTCAAGCTCATAAATAATATATCTAACAAATATCTTGGGACAACTCACACACGGTCATCCCGAAATAGACAGAGTTCTGGATGCAAATTGAACCCGTCTTAGTAGTCCAGATTAGTCAGGTCACTAATCACTAGGCCAGTCAAAAGTCGCTTCGTACCTCCATAGATTGCTCTAATAGTGAATTACATAATAGGTAGAGGTCAGGTAAGTGTACTACGTTTTATAAAATCTGATATCTACTAGCTCTCCCGGCGAACTTCGTACCGCCCGTTATTTTTTTCGTAATTTCTATTTTGTTAACGTAAGAACCTTCTTCAGAGAAAACTAAAAAAAAAATGAACGAAATCGGTAAAGTCGTTTTCTAAATACCTCGTGACCAAGGGAAATAGGGTTTTATAGATATAGATTTTTCATTCGTTCATTTATCATTGAAATAGTTATCAATTTAAAAAAAAATATATCTTAAAAATATTAAGCTGTAACAATGCAATCGAATATTACACCTTTTCGCTTCTAGAATTTGACAAAAAGTAAAACCAATAACTATGTGATTATATTGCTATCGGAGGTTCCCTATCCATTTGCCTAAAATTTTAAGACCTAATATAACTTAGCATATTTTTGTTAGGCATAATTATATATTCGCATAATATAATTACGCATAACAGCTTACGCATAATGTTTTAGGCATATTTTTTCAAACCATAACAATGATTAGGCATAACCTTCTAATGCATAAATATATTAAGCATAAAGTTCTATAGCATAACTTTTTTAAGCATTATATCCTAAAACATAAATTTATTTACGCTAATTTAATTGTTTTTTTTTTAGTAATTGTAATAAATAAAAGTTGATTTAATGATAATTATTTGGTTTTTATATCCTTGCCCATGAGAGCATGTTCGTTTCTGGCACTCGCCGGCCGCTGCCGCGGCACGCTCGCTTCGCTCGCTCGGCTCGTGCATAAGAGGTCACAGTTCTAACCTAACCTAACCTACGCATTTTTAAAGAAGAAAGTAACCCAATCTATATTATTCTAATTGAAATTCTATGATCTTCATAGTTTATGTGTAATAAATAATTTGCATAAAAATTGTTTTTGTTTTTTACCTATATTAATTATATGCTTAAATATTATTATGCTAATAGTCATTAGGCCTACTAACGTCATGCTAATAGTTATTAGGCCTACTAACGTTATGCGAATCTAATTTATACCAACACAAATTAGTCTTTAACATGATTGTGCCAACATAAAAGGTATGCCATAAAAAATTAGGCCGAAGTATTATTATGCCAAAACAAATTGTGCCAAAATCGTTATGCCGAAGTATATTAAGACAAAGAACATTATGAGAAAAGAAGGGATCCCGCTATCGGATATGGCACCGTAGTAGGTGTACTTATAACTTACATTGTCCGCTGATGAAATTTGACCACACCTTTCTGTTCACGTAGAAAGGCATCCTTAAAATACCTACCGACTAGTTGAACATAACATTACATAACAAAACCTTAACTATAAAAAGACTTATTTTTTGTTACAGAGTGAAAGGGACAACGCTACAAGAAACCACGCGTGCTAGTGAAACAAAACATCTGGATCAAACCGGTCTAAGCAGTGTCCGTTGAGCATCGCCTAGTATGCTCGAGTTCGAAATTTGAATCTAAAAGTGTTGTGATTAGTTATTTGAAAGTGTATTCAAAATGGCTGCTTTTCCCGCTCTTTTTGGATTGTTAATGGCTGCTGTTGTTACAGGTAAGTTGTTATAATAATCGGTTTTATAACCTCCTGAGTGCAGGGATACAGGCCTTCTCTAAATCCTTGAATTAGCTCCAGGTTTTGTAGAAGGTCTGTATCCTCGGCTTGAAATATTGCAGAGAACTCAAACTCCTAACAGATATATTTATTTCGTAAAAACAAATCGCCATGTTTGAAAAAATAGTTACTTAGACAGCAGTTCCAAGTGTAAAGCTCATGAGAAGAAGCTGCCAATAAACTCATGGGTCACTCTTTTAAACTCATCAAGTTATATTACTGTAATGATTTTATTGAACGAACTAGCAGCGAGTTTTTAATAAATAGTTTACGATAATAAATGCAAGGATCACTAAAAAATACCTTAAATGAACGTATATAGCAAAGACAGTAGTTCATTTCTTACATAATTTATATAATAAATGTAAATGTAATATTTGAATTATTAATAGTAATATTTGAATATCGCTCGAGAGGTTTCTTTTGTGATGTCGACAACGAATAAGAAAGTATTTTAGAGAATTACGTTTTGTAATTTTGAAACCATAACTATACCAGTTTTCAAGCGGGACTTGAATCCACTACCTTAGGAGTACCGGCTCTAACCCGTTACCAACTCCGGCACCGAGACCCGCCTGACAAAGTCGAATATCGGGTTCGAGTCCCGCCTGAGACGAATTTTTCCTCCACACATTTAGTATGGATTTTAAAGAACTCAAGCTCTAAGTGGATTATGTTAGTGAAGCCACGAATTACAGCTAGTCTTAAGATATATTTAGCCGCAGACTAAAAGCTGTTTGCTTACAAACATTTGCGATTCAAATACAAATAAATTTAACATGATAGAAGCGGTTTTCCCGCTCGCTGATACAACAACGCAGCTCTAGTACAGAAGGTAACATGCATATATACAGTTAAAACAAACGCTTAAAATTTGCAAATATTCAAACCCACCTAAGAAAAATATTTATTTCAAATTAGAACAAGATAGTCGGTGGGCTAATGGCTAAGGCATTGGACTCATAATCGTAAGGTTGCGGTTTCGAATATTACCGACGTGAACCCAATCCTAACACAAACCATTGAGCTTAGCTGGACGGGATAACAGGATTGCTAGTAATGTCTTGGGTTCGATCCCCACCCAGGATAAAACTTTGTGTATATAAGTTATGTTTATTAGTTTCCCTGTTACAACAGGCTCTGCCTAGTTTGGGATCAGATGGCATTGTGTGAGCTGTCTCTAGATATTATATTATACACTCTCGGCAGTTTTGTATTCTCGCGATATTTTGTGCACAGAATATCGGACTACTCGCTTCCGAAGATGTTCTGAGATTCACTAGAACTCCATGCACTGAACCCGCCGCGCCGTCTTCTTTCCATCATCGGACATCTAGGCGCACTGCAGGTTACCATCCACACGTTGTGGCTGTGGCTATACCTACCTGTCGCACAAAGACGTACGCTTCTACATTTGTTATGCGAACAGCTAAAGTGTGGAACTCCCTGCGGGCGTCAGTGTTTCCAATTATTAATTATAACCCGGACACTTTTAGGACTAGAGTGCATAGGCATCTTCTGGGTGCGCTCGTTCCATAGTAGGCTTTATCAATGCTTTCCTCAGGCATGATCAAAGCCAAGAGCAAGCCCATTTATTGAAGTAATTTTTATAGGCATTTCTTGCCAAAGACTTTACAAATACAATAATTGCATTTTTGAAAGATAGAAAAATTTGAACTACGGGGGCCTTACCCGTAAGCATTAAGAGATAGAAGAATTTGATATCTAGTAACATAGTCCAGATAGGTGGTTCGCTTTTGGCCCCGGTTTGGCTACGGAAGTCTCGGGTTCGATTCCTGAGTCTGGATTCAAAATTTTTCTATCTTTCAAAAATGCAATTATTGTATTTGTAAAACCCATTTATTATAAAAAAAAAGGTTTGGTTTCGTCTGTGTGTGCGAAGTATGTGAAGTCAAAAATACTTTATTCATTTAGGTTACAAATGCAACGTTATGAACGTCAGTGTATGAACATCAGCTATCCTTCTGTATTTCATATTTTATATAACATTTACATTCAACAAGAAAAACAAGCCATAATGTGAGAAGATTGCAATATTTATTTCCAAAGACATTTGTATTCCGTCGGCAAAGGCGTAAAGTGACAGAGCCTATTGTAAATTTTCGTCAAATTCTGTAGCTTTATGTTTTTTTGATATTTGGCGCGTACGTGACGATATTTGTGACCGCCATTTTTATTTTAATTTCTCTTGTCTATGACAAACATTTCGTTCTTTTTCTTTTTTTAATTTATGGCGATCTAGCCAGTTTATCGGCTGTTTCTCTTTCAGTGTCAAGTATTTATTCTACACTTTAACTACACGTTTGTTCTTATCGATTTATCCACGTATTTCCTATATTTTCACACATTATAGCTACCTACTACTAAATAAATCTAAGCCACAGGCGGTACCACCAGTGTCAGTTATTCTTCCGTGAAATAGTGATGTGAACACATCACCGTGTTTCGGTTGAAGGGTACTGTAGCAAGTGTAATTACTGGGCAAATGAGACTCACGAGCTAATGTCTCAAATGAGGAGCGCGGTGCGGTCACATTCAGATCTTTGCCAAACAAGGATTTGGGTGGCACTGATACTGTTATGGGTGACGCGTGACGCTTACTTACCATCAGGCGCACGACATGCTTGTCTCTTCATTTAGTGATCTCAACACAAAAATGGCAGGTTACTTTGCCGCAATTTTCGCAATTCCCGATATTTTTTCTTTTCATGGCTTAGCCCGCCATTCAAAGTCCAAGTTAGTCCAAGTCATTGGACTAACTAATTACATTAAAAAAGTTTATGTTTTTAGTAAAGTAGTTGCTATGAATATAATATCTGTCATCGACAAGGCAACAAACAATTTCTTCCGTTCGTTCAACTAACGGCGGGATTTTGACTTATTCAGGGTTGTAACAAAATTTTAAAAGTAAAATATTTTGTATTTAACTTCGGATGTAAAATATGTCAATGTTTGTATTGTAAGCCGATGCCTGTTTCTCCGCTTTTTATCCGCTATGAAATTTAAAAGTAGTTCAGCGATTTAAATTGAGGAAAAGCTCTAACTTTGTCATAAAATCATCAAACATTTAGAAACCTAAAAGTTCGAACTCCATTTATTATATACCGACGACGTGAATACCTACACTTCTAACACAAACAAAAATGCTAGTAATTTGAGATGCACATTGCTAGTTATCTTCTAAAATTAAGAAAAAAAATGATTTAAAAATTAACCGAATAACCCACTGAGACATATTTCTTTTGCGTGCATAGTTTTTACTACTATTCGTAAACTGTTCGTCTTAAATGGTGACCCATCAAAGAATAAACCGTGTCTAACAACACTTAACGACATTGATTAATCTATCCTACTTTATCAATTAGCGTCCCCTCTTAAACAACTATTTAAGCATTAATTGACATGGCCAGTCTCAACTTGTTTGCGATCCCTGCCTCAATTAGAGGTCATTGGCCCAGAATCAATTTCGACAGTGCCTGTAAATTATTAGATAAGTATATCTTGATTCAATTATGAAGGAATGGCACTTAATTTTGGTAGATTGTGATTGATAGATTGGTGATTATAGCGGGCGTAAGATTTGGTATGTATTAATTAATGTGCATTATAAATACGCAAATTTTATGAATGGAAGGCTCGACTACAACAACACTTCTCTATACCCAATTCCCAATTTTGTCAAAATCGGACCCGCCGTTTAGCCGCGAAATCGTAACAAAGAGACAGCTTACTTTCGTACAGTACAGCCAGGCAGTTTAGTTTTGTATTTAAGAGATTGAGGTTATTACACAATCTTATACATCTAACCAACCATTTCTGTTATAGTCAAGATAAAAATTGATTAAATACCCAATACCGAGTGCAATAGTCATTGGTGACAGCTACCTGTATTAATGTTCTTCATTCACCCCCATTCATTTTGGATTAAAAAATAGACCGTTTCAAAACCATTTAATAACTGCTGTGATAATGTCGGCAAACTGAATTATAGTTATTTTCACCGCGCTTAACGTGTGAAATTATTTGAAAGAATCTTTGTTTTTTAATTGGTCAGTAGTACACTTCAGTGTACAAAAAACATGATATTGGCAGGAAATAGCGTGAAAGTCAACTGAATTGATGATACGAAAGCTTCTACATTTAAAGAATATGTTTTTAAGTAAATCAAGTTAATTTTATCGATTACCAAAGTGCAATTGCAAAAGCTATGTATAAATAAATCATCGACTTAAACCCTTTTTTTAGTTTAGACAACTTTTTAACGATATTTTGAATATGGAACGCAATTATTAATATGCGAAAGCGACAACCCTAATTTTTGTAACACCGACACAGACAACTCATTCGGTGTGTTTACGAAGTCAGTTTTAACTTATAAAGTAAACATTCACGGGGATAGCTACGTACAGGCATATACAGGTTGGTTTGTTTATTGTTTCATATTAGTTAGTTTACTTGTTCATAGTGTTAGCTTGTTTTATTTACGAATGAGAAGGAATGAGAAGCGATTCCGTTTATTATTTTTATGATATACATAATGAATATATAATATGGTAGTTTAGCGGCTTTCTCGATTCAATATTGATTCACGTGTACGCGTACAATGTATGGAAATAAAACAATACGTATCATTGGACAACTCAGACAGCCTCTGTACTATGGCAACCAGACAACAATTGACGAAACAATTATTGACGAATTACACCTAGGCACAGAATAAATTATTTTGCTCGTCACAAAGATTTATCCGGCTCCAGCTTAGTAATCAAAGTCATTAATAACACACTAGACCTATATGGACAAAGTATCTATATGTATTTATACTAGCTGACCCGCGAAACTTCGTATGCGAAATTTTTTCCCGTTTTTGCAACTTTTTCATTGCTACTCCGCTCCTATTGGTCGTAGCGTTATGTTATATAGCCTATAGCCTTCCTCGATAAATGGGCTATCCTGTTATCCTATAACAGTTAAATAATTTTTCAATTCGGACCCTTAGTTACTGAGATTATCGCGTTCTAACAAACAATCAAACTCTTCAGCTTTATAATATTAGTATAGATGAACAAAGTAGAATAAACCAGTAGAAAGAGTATTTTTAGTAGAAATATGGGATGAATGACACATTGTTGACTTATTTTAAACTTTTGTCTTAAAGTGTAAGTTGTTCATTATAGGTGCACTATAGCGCATAAATATCTTTCTTTTAGTCTACAAAGTCCAAGTTTATTTACACCTGAGTTTTCACAACAACCTGTATATCACTCACGTAGGTGCGCGGTACGCATGCGCGACTACACTGCGCAGGAGTCTGTGCCGCGTCACCTTGGGCCACGTGACAGTGGGGCAGGTCTACAGTAAACAGTAGTGGTTTACTGTTGACTGTTGATGATAAACAGACACTGTTTTGTGTGTATGTGCTTCCGATGTAGGGCTACGGAAATAGATTGCAGGGTGAAGGTTAAGCAATGTTGTCTAGGTCAAGCTTATGGATGGATGTTCGGTTTTATTTAATTAGTTACTTTTTAAAATTAGTTCTGTCCGTTAACCTTTTTTTTAAGAGTTATGAACCGATTTTTAGTGAAAATGAAGCGCATCACCGATTATTGGAAATTTCACTGACTTACTACTAGGTTTTAGTATGTAGCTTTAAAAAACTTTCTCAGATTAAAATTAGTTTTTCATACACTAAAACCTTCCGAGAAAAATATGCAGCCGATTAGGGGGGAAACACCGTCAGTAGTATTGAAGTCTATTTAGGGTTTCCTAGACAAACTGGAAAAACGGAACCCCTTATAGTTTCGCCATGTCCATCCCTCCGTCCGCAGCTTAGCTCAGAGACTGTTATAGCTAGAAGGCTGTAATTTTGCATGGATACACGTTACTTACGCCGACAAAGTGAAAGAATAAAATCTTGAAATATTTTTTTTAGAGTAGGTACCGCCCCTATATGTAAAGTGGGGATGTGTTTTTTTTCTCACCTACCCCGCCTGTCAGCTAAATGGTTGATGTTGGACATGTGAAAAAAATCACGTTAGTAGTATATATAGTAAAATTAAACTAGGATTCCGTGTTGACTTTGAAATTCTTAAAACACATTAATAACCTAGGTACTTTGATGACAAATCCATAGTCCGTTATACACAAAGAGTTACGATGACTCAAACACATTATGTCACATAAGTGACTGTGATCTCGATGGAAGCTGTGACTCAAGTGTGACTCACTATCGATTAGCTTATTAATCGATTTATTTCCGATATGAGGTTATGTTGTATTCGTAATTACAATAACAATTACTATTTAAGTTTAGCTTTTGAGAATTTCTTGTTGACAATGACTAAATAAACCATCGGAAATTCGATTATATCTGGGGATCATTTTAGCCGACTGTGTTATGGGATGTTTGTTGTGTTATGGTTATGTATATTTCTTTAGCACGCCCTAAATGGCTTGATGGATTCTAGATAGAGAGGTATCGTAGATTTTTTTCCAGTTGTGAGAGTGACACTGGGTACATCAAAATTTTGTTGTTTTGTTTAATTAGAAGTAAACAAAATGGCGGATTTTTGGCGCCAAACATATTTCAGCTATTAATTTTAAAAATTTGGGTTTTTTCTTGTTTTGTAATTTTAATTCATTAATATGGAATCGTTTATCTCAATATATATATATATATATATGTATATATATATATATATATATATGTATATATATATATGTATATATATATATATAACCACAACGAAATCCGTTCCTTAGTTTAGAAGATCTAAACGTACATAAAGACAGACGGAAAGCGACTATGTTATATACTATGAAACTATAAGTTCCTTATTTTTTATGCCAATTTATGGTGATAAACAAACACACATCTCGTTTGATAGTCGTGCAGTTGCATATTCTCTCTACAAAGTACCAGGGCAGTATAAGCTAAAGAAGATATATCTATAGTTGTATGTTTGAACTGAACTTTTGAAGTGTGTGTCTACGTTTACGCCTACAACAAGAACCTCTTTAGATAGATCTTCTTGAGCTTATTATGTCCTAGTACCAGGCATCGTAGCGAAAACGTTCACCCATCTATGGAGTTGACAGTATTAACGTTGCTTAACCTCACTAACTGCCTGATCGCCACTTTAAACAGGTATAGACAGCAGAACCTTGGGAATAGGGTTCCATTGGCACCTTTTTGGATGCCGGAACCTTAAAAGAAACCTGTAGGTAGCATTATTGTTTGCTGAATCGTTGATTCAACTCTTATGTAAGACCAACTGCAATTCTGAGTCATCACGGTTGCACCTTTTGTTGTTTCTGTGGTTTAGATCAACTTGTTTAAGAAGGTCATTCGTCTCGCTCGAGGTTTTAAACAAAGAATTAAATATTTTGGGACAACTCACACACGACCGTCTGATACTAAATTAGGCTGAGCCTGTACTATGGCAAACAGACAACTGATACATTTTTTATACTTAGTCGATTGGCTTGTCTAAGTAACTTTAACACGTAGATATTCTTTGCTTAAACTGTCTGGTACGTTTTACGCTTGAATCGCTGAACCATTTTAGATTTATGGAGATAGTTTGAGTCCCGGGTAAGGACATAGGATAGTTTTAATCGCGATATGGACATCTACGCGGACGGAGCCGCTGGTGAAAACTATAGTTATTATTCACAAATAATATCCACCAAAGTGAAGTCAAAAGTTGATTTTTTCAAAACTGTTAATCCGATTTTCATCAAACAAGCTAATAACCATTTTGGTTAAACTGGCTTTAACCAGGATGGTTCTTAGCTAGTTTGATTGGGGCAATATATTAAAATTTCCTTTTTTATTTTTGTCGCGTGTGTAATAAGAAATGACGTCATTTCTCGTACAAGTGACAGATGACAGACATACGTTCTGAAATTTCATATATTGAACAAAAAATGGCGTCTTCCGAAATATTATTTATGAGTTCTTTTAACAAGGGATATTTTTTTTCTATTTATTTATTTTAGCTGTG
The DNA here is from genome assembly GCA_945859575.2 of Herminia tarsipennalis. Lineage (NCBI taxonomy): Eukaryota > Metazoa > Arthropoda > Insecta > Lepidoptera > Erebidae > Herminia > Herminia tarsipennalis. Next base: position 882,133 of record OX243830.2, read on the forward strand.
CCCGCGACTTCGCCCGCGTGAAGTTGCTTCTTATAGACGTTAGCGTAATGATAAAAGTATCCTAAGTTACTCATTGCATCCTCAGCTGTCTGACAGTAAAAGTACCGTCAAAATCCAATCCAGCGGTTTAGGACTTCACCTGGAACAAACAAACAGACTCAAAAAATAAAAACTGTGTTTTTGTTATCAGTAGCACATATCCTTTAATATGCATTTAGTAAGAAACTATACAGTCTATGAAAAACTATTATTTTTACATTACAAACAAACACTTAAATTTTATTTATTTATATAGATCTCATGTATAGTTTTATTTTGTATGAAAAAATGGTAAAAGAACTATCGACATCAAGATATTAGTAAGTATATTACCTAGTTCCTCCTATAATAAAAACAAAAATAGAATAGATTGTATTATTGTAAATACTCGAACTACTGTAAAACTTAATATATATTTTCCCATAAATCCAAACATTTATCAACACTTGTTGTCTAGCATATTATTTGCTAGGTATTTGAGAAATGTAAAAGAATACCAAGCCTGTTACTGCCAAACTGACGAGCTGGAAAAAAAATTTGTCTAAGTATAATATAGCAAGCGGCGGTAGTCTAAACGATAAGGAATCGGACTCGCAATCACGAGGTCGGGAAATCAAATCATACCCATTATTCTACCGACGTGAACCCACTTCTAACACAAGCTATTGAGCTTAGCTGGAGGGGTTAACAGGATGGCTAGTAATGTGAGATTCGCAATCCCACATTACTTTCTTTAAAACAAAAAGAAAAAAAGAAGTTCCTGCCAATCCAAAACGGGCCGTTAATTAATAATTTATAATTTATTTATTTCTTCTCACAATACTTTAAAAACAGAGGTAAATTAAATACAATTGAATAGAATTGAATAAGCAATTCACAATTATCAATGAAGGTATGTGAGAAGCTGGTGTCCGTTGTAGGTGTAAACCTGTAGTACAGACCACAAATATATTATAATTTTAAATATTTCATTGGGTATTGAAAGGCAGAAAATGTAGTGAAACGAAATGGTCCTTAAATGGGTTTTTCCTCAGCACAGAACTCTAAAAAGTTGATACAGCGAGCGAATTTCAGTAATCGTCACTCGCCCGCGCCGTTTAGTTAGCCGAGCCACGTCATCAAAAACTGTTTTAAAGCGATTCAATTCTTCCTTTCATTTCACAGACTTTTCAATATCTCAACCATTACAATTATTTCCCCCAAATATCGCTCAATCCCTTCGCGTAAATGCGCTTTTTAGTTTTTATTATAACAAAAAATCTCTCAGCGGGTGAAACTTCACCAAACCGAAATACTTTATGGCTCAGCGAGGTCCAGCCCCCACCACCCCTTCCCCCTCTAACCATAACCCTCAATCTGCCACTATTGCATAAAGAATTAAAAAATAATACCAACAACAGTCACCACATCACCAAAAACCGTTTTGAAGTTTTAAAAAATTCTCCTCTCAATATCGTATCATTACCTCTTCCTACCAAACTCGTTCGTATTATACTCCGTTCCATTTTCCGTGCCGTATTCTTTTATTTTTAATGTAAAGCAAGTACAAATGGGTGAACATCAATTAGTTGTTGCTCATTGAGGTGAGCGTGACTGAGTGGACGGACGTGTAATGAGCTCGCGGGAAAACACGTACGTGACACGCTCCGTTGTAACACGGCACGACAATTTTCTCATGACGATGACGGATCACGCCGGCTTCGCGTGCACATTTTATTTTACACGCTTTGTTTTCGCATGCTAATCTACTGGAGGACATGAAATGGAGCATTTATAAACTCCGTGGAGTAGTTTAGAAGATCTAAACGTACAGACAGAGAACGATTTTATTTTAGTCTATGTCAAATGAAGACGTGAGATGATTTTGGCGATTTTTCGACCTGCCCTTACCTCGCTAGTGAGATATTGCTTGAGTCAATCTAAGCTTGATTCATTTTAGGAAAGGTACTTATTTTAATTAACTATATTTAACATTGATTTCTTGCGGAAATGATATATGCTGAACCCCTTGCTTTCTTTCTTGTATTGGAGAATATATGAATACTTATGTCGATCTGTCGTGGACTGAAACTTATCTGCTATTTGCAGAGAGAAATGGCGAGTAGGTATCGCAACACAATGGAAACAAACCACGGAATACATTACAATGAAACGGTATTCCTTTAGCAATAACTCTAGTTTTCTCTCCCTATTTCTTTGTTTCTTAAACAGTCGACAGTTATTCTTTAGTACATTTGTAAAAAACTACTAAAATGAATGGAGTAACACTACACTTTCATTTACAAACACACATACCGCCGTTTCTGCAGTATATTCTCTTAACAAAGTACCAGGGCAGCATAAACTAAAGTAGGTATATCTCAATTGTATGTTTGAAATGCATCATATAATGTCTACGTCCACGCCTACAACAAGAACCTCTTCAGATAGATCTTCTTGAACTTATTATGTCCTGGTACTTTTGAGTTGTTTTTGTACTATTTAAGTAACAAACAATCATTTACCGTCTGATGGTCGCGTAGACCACAGAGAAGTTAAAGTTGCGTAGACCATAGAATATGTTCAGTAGAAACCTCTTTATTATGGTTTAAATAATATTTTAGTTTGAAATACGCATTTAGGCGTTAGTTTCTCTGTTAATATTGAGTTAACTATTCGAAGATACAGCTTTGCGCTAAAATTACTAGTTCATACAAACGCGTTGGAGCAACTCATAGTTCATGGACAGAAATCTCAGACCACTTTGCTTAGACGGCGTTCCAAGATTTCGTGTCCGTGAACGATGTTTATGTGTGCGGTGCTCCAACGATGTACATATTGTGGTGGAGGCCATTCACTGACCTCCATAGTACGCTGGACTGACTACCCCATACAAAGTGACAGTACCTATTATCTTGTAACTCCGCATGTCGGTCCCAACGCCACTCGTCCAACATTGGACTTATAAAATAACATTGGCACCAACGTTTTGGACGAGCGTTATTCTAGATCCACACGTTAGACGAGTGACGTTGGGGCCAACACGTCGAGCCGGCATTACACAAGTATTCTTGTGTAAACAAAAAAAAAAGTAAAATAAAAAAAAAGCAAAGCATACAAGTACATTTGATTTTGTCAAATAATCGATCAAGTGTCAAAATCAAATGGAAATCTTGTTGTGGTCGGCGGTAGCCGGTAGCCAGACCAGCGTACGACGTACTATTGAGGTCCCTGAGGCCATTACATTGTCAGCTAGATTAAAAACAGGACATAAACATATTTAATTCAATTAAAATATAGTGGATAGTTACATTTTAGTTCATACAGTAAAATTAGTTAGCTGTTGGTCTCTAGTTTAATTTAATAACGGTTGTATGTCGCAACACTGTTCTGTAATGGCTGACAAGACAAGCTTTGAGCAAATATCTAATATTACTAAGTAGATACTTAATATATTTGGAAACTAAACTAATCCATACTAATATTATAAATGTGAAAGTAACTCTGTCTGTCTGTCTGTCTGTCTGTCTGTCTGTCTGTCTGTTACGCTTTCACGCTCAAACTACTGAACCGATTTAGATGAAATTTGGTATAGAGATAGTTTGAGTCCCGGGGAAGGACATAGTATAGTTTTTATCGCGATAACCGACATCCACGCGGGCGGAGCCGCGGGCGAAAGCTAGTACATTTATAAACTAGCGATTCGTGCTTATTTATTCTTGTTTTATTACCCGTTTGCATTAGAATGAGGGTAATGTTTTTCGATCGTATTTATTTGGCATGCTCTGCAGCTTAAACGGCTTGAAGATTTGATATTGTGAGCTGTCGTTGGATTCGTAATTTTTCAGGTAAAGGGCGTCCTGTGAGGTGAGAGTAATACGATATCGTGAAGTTTGGCTTGACTCTATCCCCCCCTTACCTAATTTCATATTTGACTGACTAATTTCACATTTGACTCACTCAAAGCTGGCCAAGTGTAAGTCGCACGACAAAACCGGTCAAAATATTACAAAATTTAATTCAATTTTAGATGTTTCTTGCGATTAAAAAATAACGTGAGAATTGCCAAAACCCAGATTTGGTGAGATTCGGCTCGACTTTCCCCCTCCCCCAAACACCTGAAGTAATTAATGGAGAGCCCCTAAGCAGTCAGGTTTTTTTTTAATTTAGCTTGTTAATCTGTAGTTTAGCTTGTAATTTGGTCACGGCGGCCAACCTCATCAAGTCATCAGAGACTAGCCGACCATGCAAGTGCATATTATAGTGCACGAGTGTACGCGGACATCCGGACACAGAATAAACAACCACGTTTATCACACAAAATGTTATCCTGGTTAGGGATCGAACCCACGACCTCTGGCTCAGCAGTCAGGGTCACTAACCCCTAGACTAACAAGCCAGTCGTAGTAATAAATAACTGAAATATTGTCAGGTATTTATTTCACTTGAACAAATCAAAATGGCTTCGTAATGAACGTTGATATTTCGTAGTTACCTTGACAAACGAAACGAATCGAGACAATTTGTGGTGACGAGATCGATTCTCTAGTCTATAGTTTTCATCAGAACTGTTATTGCTCAATAGTGATGGTGTGTTTACCTCTTACTAGCCTGGGACCGTGGCTCCGCCCGCGTGGGTACCGGTTTGAGAAAAACATTTTAAAAATAAATAAACATGAAGTTGGTGCAATTAAATAGTACTTTTTATGTTGGTTTTTGTAGTTTTACATTTTTGAAGTCTGTAATATTTTTTGACGTGATCATTTCATATAAATCAATGACCAGATGCACGCATGAAAAAGTGCCACGTTATTGATTGGTTTTGGGTTCCGTAGGAAAAATGGTAAAACGGAAGCCTTGTAGTTTCGCCATGTCCGTCCGTTCGTAGCTTTGCTCAGAGACTGTTAGTGCTAGGAGGCTGTAATTTTGCATAGATACACATATTACTTACGCCGGCTAAGTGAAAGAATAAAATCTTGAAAAAAAATGTTTTATGGTATATTCCCTATATGTAAAGTGGGGGTGTGATTTTTTTTCTTACCTACCCCATCGTGTGGGGTATCATTAGATAGATCTTTTAAAAACGTTTAGGGGTTGGAAAAACGATTTTTAGATTTAGAGATCCGTTTGTAAAATATTAAGCTTTAAAGTGCAAATTTTTGTTAGTGTCAAGTTCAGATGGGGGGGAGGGGGCTACGGAATCCTACATTGTGCGTGGCCCGACATGCACTTGCCCGGTTTTTTTTATACCTTGAGTTACATTACTGCAATTTTCGTCAAAAATTAGAGATCAATTTAGAGATCCCTTTATCAGACAATAAAATATAGCAGATGTTACTCCCCGATAATGTAGCTTTCTAACGACAACAGATTTTTTGAAATTGTATATTTCTAAGTTGTAGTGTGTATGTAGTTCCTCTGGTCACCTCTGGTTTTAAGAGAAAATGCCATCATCAGATCCCGACCTGATGACCATGGGACCACCTTGGGAGTATACCCTTTCAAACACAAAAAATATTTTTTGGTCCCTCCGTCTTCGCGCAATCGCTGCAGCTGTCCTGCGCTTAGTCTCTCTCCGGTCGTGTCAAATTTTCTTTCCATTGGAGTGAGGGAATAGAGAGTGGTACACAGTTGTGCACACACACACATATATATATATATATATATATATATATATATCGTGTGTAGTTGACTAGTCCCAGATGAGATTGGCCGCCAACGAAATCGGTCAGGAGACCATTATTATTGACTTTAATAAAGCCGTGTAATTGACCGTTACATCTAAATACTTTGGTTCCGAGTAAGTAATCGATTCTGTGTCCTACAAATTATGGAAATTATTGTTTGTCGAATTTTAATAAACCATTAATTTTCCTATAGCCTTCCTCGATAATTGGGCTATCCAACAGTTAAAGACTTTTTCAATTTGAACCAGTAGTTCCTTAGATTATCGGGTTTAAACAAACAAACAAACTCTTCAGCTTTATAATATTAGTATAGATAGAAAGATTTCGATCCCCTTTTTGCGAATGTTTAATTTCCAAAAGTCGTGTTGATGTGCACGTGTTGGGCTTTTTAGAGTTTCATTGTCAATAAAGAACCCTTATATGTATTTTAATGTTAGGTTACATTCTGTATTACCTATATAAAACGTACGACGTAACGACGTTAACGACGTAACGTATTTTGATGAGGATTTCAATATTATTTATATAATAAGATTTCTTAATGTAAAATCCAAAAATAGTATTGTCTGTTACGTTTTCACGCCTTAACCACTGAACCGATTAGGATGAAATCTTGTATGGAGATATTTCAAGTCTCGGTAGAAACAGAGGGAAACTTTTTATCCCGATAACCGATATCCACGCAGGCGGAGCTGCAAGCGAAAGCTATTGTAGAAATTGAGAAAATAATTATTTATCGATATAACATCTTCTAGCTCAAACAGAAATTCAAGATGGCGTTATATTTACGAACATCCCAACTTATACAATGGATTCTACACTAAAATTATACACAAATTGTAAACTTTGTTCAAAATATTCAACAGAGCTAAGTTCTACCAACTAGTTAAACTGTATAACTTAAATACTTATTTAAAAGGCTTCTGAGTTATAATAGTTTCTATACAATAAGTTCAGGTTTTCAATATAATGTCGGTCTAGTGGTTAGTGACCCTGACTGGTAAGCTAAAGGTCGTGGGTTCGATTCTCAAGCGGGACACCCGTTTGTGTGATCCACAAATTGTTGTCTGGTTGTACTTTGTGTCCGTAATTTGTATGTTTGTAAAGTCCCCCGTGACACAAGTCTTGTAGTCTTAAAATATTGAAATAAATGTTGGTATGCTGAAAAATGAATATTTCGTATTCTCGTCATAATCTAAGCGAGATTCTTTACTGTAAAATATCGCGGTAACTCAGAGTTATGCCCCAAGTATCTGTTTCTAGGGATAGGGGAAAGTATTATGGTATCGAGTAGTTTTATCCGACGCTTCTCAACTCGATACTTTTTCACCAGATAAAAGTATCGAGGCCAAAAGTATACTTAAATGTGTACATAATACCAATTAGTGTAATCTAAGGATGCAATGGAATCTTGCAATTCAATTTTCACACACTGTCGTCTAAATAACTGAAATTTTGCACACATAGAACCAATAAAAATTGGGTAAATATACATTATTATATAATGTACTTTTTAAAATGTACATTTTTTGCTTCAAGCTCACGCTACGTCAAGTATAATAAAAATCGGTCTTAGAGTTAAGACGTAATAGGCAGTTACTTTCGCATATACGATACCATTCACAAGTATACATAATACTGATATTTTTAATTTAATATCCTGTCCCTATCAGGTCCTAGCTTGTAAATTCTTGAAAGGAGAGGCATCAAAAATATTCGCCGGTACAGGAATAATAATGTCGGTCTGTGCGTACTGGCGCTGTATTTGGAGCATGAAACGACATGCCACTGCCAGAGAATAGGGCTGCCACCACACAAGTTAACTTATAATGCTAAATTCTTATAATAAGCTAAATTATATTTTAAAAAAAGTTGAATTTAATAACTGAAAATATGTTACCTAATAAATAAAAGTTACTAGCTTTTTCCCAGCAGCAACCAACTATCCTCATAGACTTTCAAATCTATCTAGTATAGATTTGAAAGTCTATGAGGATAGTTGGTTGCTGCTATTAGACAGCTCGTTTGCTTGTACGCGATAATCTCAGGAACTACTGGACCGAATTGAAAAAATATTTTACTGGCCATTTATCGAGGAAGGCTGTAGGCTATATAACATCACGCTACGATCAATAAGAGTAGAGCAGCAATGAAAAATGTTGCATAAACGGGAAAATTTACGCAGACGAAGTTGCAAGTAAGTTTGTAATATTAGGATTGCCTCGCTTCGTGCGTTCCTCAGAAAATGCTGATAAATGACAGACATAACAAGAAACGCAACGACTGACTAAAATGTATACTAATACAATACTTACGTAAAAGCCAGTTTTTTAAACTCTTATCTGACTGTCATATATGTATATATCCGGTTAATACCGGTAATGGTTTGACAGATACTGATAATACTTAAACTGCTTGTAAAAAATGAGTTCTATTTAAGTATTCGAAACTTCTTAATAAATTAATTAGTGTATCCGGCTCCGGTTTAGTGAAGAAACTGGTTAACTCTTTTCGATATAATATCGAGCATTTTATACAATTTTGATAACACTTTCACTGGTGGGTAGAAATTGGATTTGAGTATCATTTTGATAAACTAGCTGCCTACTTCGGCCTTGGAGTGTTGTCAACCATCTATACACTTAATAATAGAAGAAAGAAGAAGAAGAAATCAAAAGAGTCAAAAGAAAAAAATATACAATAAGTAGTAGAAATTCAAATAATAGTAGTATTGAGAGACAAAAATGGTCCTAGCTCAGCTAGATTGCAACTCCGCTTAATGAGGAGCTGCGCTGGTATTCTGCTAACACCAAGGTGACGACACGAACATTAACCGTCAATATATAATAAGAAAGTATAACATAAGTATAAACAGAAAAAATAAAGTTTATATAAGCAATATTATAGTAAATAAAATAGTAATTAAGAAATAAAAATAAATAAAAAAGCATGTTACCATCCATAAGAAATAATACTCGTATGAATGATAATAGAAACCGCATCAAAATGAGTTGTGTAGTTTAAGCGAGAAGAATTAAGCGTATAGACACAAAAAGTGTTTTGTTTTAATCTTGCAATCATTACATAGTATATATAACAAGATTAAATTGGTGACAGCCCTAACAGTCTGCGTCTACAATGTCAATCAGTCTGCGTAATATGTTAAGCGTACTTATTTATATTGTTGAACGTTAAATATACCTTAATTAATACATTGTTTATGAAATACCCGATAATCACCTTGTATATGTAACACTATTAATTATAATCTAGCTTTTTCCGCGGAAGCGCCCACGTAACGTTTGATTTCATAGTCTACTTGATGAACCCGATCACGCTTTCATTGAGCCACCTTTGCGGCCGTCCCCAGAACAAGTTTCATTACAATGTGGAAAAAAAACATACAAGTTTTTTAGGGTTCCGTATTAAACAAAGAACCTCTATAGTTTCGCTCTGTCCGTCCGTGAATCATGAACAATTTTTTTTGTTTGCCTCCTCCACACGTAAAGCGTGGCCCGTGGATGTGATTTTTCTTATCTACCACCCCTATTTTGTGGGATATCGTTGGATAAGTACGAAATTCCTCTAAAAAGTCCGGCTAGCACTTGATCGGTTTTTTGTACAATGTAAAGGTCATGGGACTCAAACCTGGTACAACCGTTATGTAACATTTGAGAATTAAAACAATAGGAGCATTGTTTCAAACTGTATCAGATTGTCAATAGCTGACCGATTAGGTATGCGAGTTTGATACCCGTGTCGATCAATGTCAAACAATTGAATAACTGTACTTTGAAATGACAAACAAACTTATTTACTCTCCATGCAAACAAACACACATCCCGTCTAATGATGGCGCAGTTACTTTAATATTCTTTCAACAAACCAGGGCAGCATAAGCTACAGAAGATATTATCTGTAGTATGTTTGCAGTACATCATATGTCTACGTTCACGCCTACAACAAGAACCACTTTATTAAATAGATCTTCTTGAACTTATTATGTCCTGGTACTTCTGGTAGATGTGATGCAAGAATTTGGAACAAACTTTATAATCCCTATTGGAAAACAATTAAAAAAATTAAGCCAATCAAGGGCTACTTCTCTCTCTCTCTCTCTCTCTCTCTCTGTCTCTCTCTTATAATGGTTTCTTATAATTAGAAATAAATAGGTAAAGAATTAGAATTAAAGAAGTAGAATTTTCACCACACAGTGTTGAAACTGGATTTCAAATAACATCTCGATCTCTATCAATAGTGAAATCAAAACGGTACATGGTTTTGATTATAAGATTATACCTATTAAACATATAAATCATCCAGAAGAAATTTTCCAACGTCAAGATCCCGTGCATGGTTTATAAGATCTAAGCGTAGGAAAAGGCAATGGCAAGAAAGCGACTTTGTTTTATGTGTAAAGATATTTACTTAAGTATTCATAAGTCTAGTTTAGTAATAGCATACCTTTCCCATACCGGGTTCTGCAGAACAAGTTATCAGGGTTCCACGAAAAAAAATGTTTAATTTTTTATAAATTTAGAAACAAAAGTCGTGACTGCCTGAGCAGAAAGAACAACAACGACAAAACAAGAGTTAAAAGTTTGGGAACCTAGAAGCAAAAAGTTTGTACCCCTGTTTCCAAAACTTGCGTTACCCAAGGAGTATGAAAGGCACAGTTAACGTTTATATGCAGAAGGAGTGCACCTAAATATTTTTAAAAAATATGCATAAAAATATATAAAACAATACACACACTACCGCGTGTATTTACCCACACTGCCAATGTCAAACAGAATTATTTTTGACAGATTGAGTTTCGTTTTTTTTATACTACGAAATGAGGAGACGAACATGTCGTGCCCCTGATGGAAAGCGTCACGGGTCGCCCATAACAGTATCAGTGGCACCCAAATCGTTGTTGAGCAAAGATCTGAATTTGAGACATTGGTTCATAAGTCTCGTTGTTGTCTTGTGTTCAGTAATTACACTTGCTACACTTGAAACAGTGATGCGTTAACATCGCTATTTCACGGAAAAATAACTGACACTGTTGTGGTACCCTCTAATAACCTATAAAGTTGTAATTTATGAAAATTATGAAGAATAGGCGTCCACTATTAATAACATAATTGTATAGGAGCTATAACTTATTGTGAAAGAATGCATGTAGTCCGGTATTCCCTCTGAGTCACTACAATGGAATGAGCCACGAATGTTTTATATATGACGCTTAGGGACGTGTGTAGCTGTCAGACCTTTTTATTGATAGTTGTCATGCCAGGCTTGCGGTTATACATGGTTTGTCTGCTTGTTTTTAAGTTCTGAAGCAAAAGGAAGTTATTCCTAATCCTAACTAGCGGACCTACCGCTTTGCATGAACTTTTCTCTAACATCTACATCTATATTAAGCGTGTATTATACACATAAACCATCCTTAAGAAATTATCTGAATGATAGTGAGAACCGTATCAAAATCCGTTTCGTAGTTTAGAAGATCTAATCATACAAACAGCGGGAGCGACTTTGAGTCTTGTATGGGAATCTCGTGTTCGGCATCGGCAGCAACCAGCTTTAAAGAGACATGTTAGATATTACCTTAAATTAAGTAAAACTAGTTAATTACCTAGTCTGGCCATAAATACTGTTACAATTAAAAATAAGAAAGATATTACATTTGAATTTGGAATCTGTCATTTTTATACGATTGTTCATTGTATTTTCTAATTTTGGCGCCAATACATTGTACAATATTTTGCTATATTAAAATGGAGTGGGGTGATAAAGAAAACCGAATCGCTGTGATTGCATTACACAAAGTTGGTATGGAGCCGAATGTAATTTTTAAAACTCTCCATACGCTTGGTATTAGTCAAATGTTTGTGTACCGGGCTATTAATAGGTACAATGAGACCTTCTCTGTTTGTGACAGAAAAAGATCTGGCCGTCCACGTAGTGTTCGTACGAAAATGGTGGTCAAAGCAGTAAGGGAAAGAATTCGAAGAAATCCTGTCCGAAAGCAAAAGATTTTATCTCGGGAGATGAAGATAGCACCCAGAACCATGTCACGCATTTTAAAAGATGACTTAGGACTTGCAGCCTATAAGAGACGCACTGGTCATTTTTTAACTGATAATTTAAAAAAGAATAGGGTGGTAAAATCGAAGCAACTACTGAAGCGGTACGCAAAGGGAGGTCACAGAAAAATTTTGTTTACGGATGAGAAAATCTTTACAGTTGAGCAACATTTTAACAAACAAAATGACCGTATTTATGCTCAAAGCTCTAAGGAAGCTTCCCAATTAGTCGACAGAGTGCAACGTGGGCATTATCCGACTTCAGTGATGGTTTGGTGGGGTGTTAGCTATGAAGGAGTGACTGAGCCATATTTTTGTGAAAAAGGTATCAAAACATCGGCACAAGTGTATCAAGATACCATTCTTGAGAAGGTAGTTAAACCCCTTAACAACACCATGTTCAATAACCAAGTATGGTCCTTCCAACAAGACTCAGCGCCGGGTCATAAAGCTCGGTCCACGCAGTCTTGGTTGGAAGTGAACGTTTCGGACTTCATCAGAGCTGAAGACTGGCCGTCGTCTAGTCCCGATCTTAATCCGCTGGATTATGATTTATGGTCAGTTTTAGAGAGTATGGCTTGCTCTAAACGCCATGATAATTTGGAGTCCCTAAAACAATCCATACGATTGGCAGTGAAGAATTTTCCCATGGAAAGAGTGCGTGCTTCTATTGATAACTGGCCTCAACGTTTAAAGGACTGTGTTGCAGCCAATGGAGACCACTTCGAATAAGCTTTTTATATTTTGAATTGTTTTTTATTTATGTATTAAACTAACACACTGTAAAAGTAATAAATATTATTTGCAATAAAAAAAAATGTTTTTTCTTCGTAACAATATTTATGGCTAGACTAGGTATATTCAAATCCTGCACTTAGTGTTAAAGCCCGGTGCACTAGTTCTGATCACGAACGCATAGATTAACAAACTCTGCAAGATTATGCATCCTCATACAGTGTCTTATTCTGGAGAAAATATGAGATAGTTAATATCACATAACCTAGAAGCATTTATTATTTGCCAATGACGACTTTCATAAAATCGACTTTTCACCGCTCAATTTGGTCGAATCTCCCTATGTGCGGCGGCGGCTCAGCAGATTTTGATGTAGTTGTCATGTCACTATCATTTAGGTACAATGGTCATCCTGAACGCTTTTTTACCCGACTGCGGCGAAACCAAAAAGGAAAAATTTTTGTTAATAAAATAAGTGGAGAAAATTGCGGTAAGTTGGAAAGAGTAAAAGTAAAGTTTTTCGTCTGTCTGTTGGTTTACGCGATTAGCTCTTCTAAACTTTGCACCGGATTTTAATACAGTTTAAACTATCATTTAGACCAGGGACTCCCAAATTATTTTGGGCAAGGGATCCCTTATCCAAAATGAACTGCTACTTATGACTTGTTGAGTTTTTAAAAGTACAACAATGATACTTCCTACTAAAATATTAGACATTCGCATAACAAGTATAGGTTGTGTTACGTGTACACGTAACAACTTACTCAGACAGTATCTTAAAAGTTTCAAATAAGAACTTGTGTTTAATAATAGGGGATCGACCCCTGGGAAACCTTTAAAAATCCCTGATTAAGACAATTTCATTAATAAATCTTTACATGTAGGTATCATAATGGTTCGCTCATCAGAGACTAGCCAACTACGCAGGAGATAATAAAGTACACAAATGTGTTCGCTATTCCCTCACTATCATCCCGACGGAAATCCCACATGACCGGAGAGAGATTAGGAGCAGGACCGATGGCTTAACGGGCTTTCTGAGACACGGAAAGATACAACATTTTTGGAAAACGTTCACCCATCTACGGACCAGCAGCCGTAGCTTAACCTCGCTGATCTCTCAATCTGCTTAGTCGCCACTGCCACATGCATATTAAATTACAACAAATTGAATAAAACTCCGAATAAAACCGAGGAGAGCGAGCAATTCAAATAAATTTGCAACAAGACCACCACAATTTGATGTTTTTACTTCATAAAATAACTTGTGAGGGAGCATCGCCACTGAGAACGTTCACCTTGCACTGTAGACGGACAGACATACCTACTTTTATATATACATATTTACATTCAGTCTGCCAGATCCAATATAGCGACTGACAACAGTGCTATAAAGTTAAATAACTTTGAAGTTCAAATGAATGGAAAGTGCATGACTTAGATAAGTTTGTCTTCCAAAAAAAGTTAAATGTTTTCAGGATTTATGTGATTGTTGTATGTATGTGAGTGTCTTTATTCACCATAACTTCTAAACGCCTGAACTTATTTAGATGTTAGGGGTATTGATAGAATTGATAAATGAGTCCAGGTTAAATTAGACAAATTTAAAGTTTCGAAAGTTTTGACGAGTTTAGGCAGGGGGTCTTCGCGGTAACATCATCATGCGCTAACTTTGAACCTTTGTCTAATATCCTTTTTAGGGTTCCGTAGCTAAAATGGCAAAATGGAACCCTTATAGTTTCGCCATGTCTATCTGACTGTCCGCTGAGCTTTTAAACGGGGGGGGGGGGACGTCCACGCTTAAGCTTAGAGACCCTTATTACTAGAAAGCTGTAATTTTGTATGGATATAAATATTTAGGGGTTGTGAGTAAGGGTTGCGTTTGTGAAATATTAAGTCGTAAAGTGAAAATTTTTGTTAGAGACAATTGCTTTTCTGCCAGCTAAATGGTTGTTTTTGGAGATGTGAATAAATTCAGGATAGTAGTATATAATGAAATTAAAAGAAAAACTATTACTCATCACAGAATATATACTAATATTATAAAGCTGAAGCTGAGTTTGTTTATCAGATGGGTTGTACGCGATAATCTCTGGAACTACTGGTTCGAATTGAAAAAAATATTTTATTGTTGGATAGCTCATATAACGAGGAAGGTTATAGGCTATATAACATCACCCTATGACCAATAGGAGCGGAGCATCGATGAAAAGCGTCTAAAAAAAATTGACGCAAACGAAGTTGTCTGCCTTTTCTGTCGACTATTTTGTCATTCCGAAAATCTTAAGATGATTGTAAAGGAGCGAATTATAGGAAACAAAAAGAAATCGTGTTTGATCGCACCTTTCTGTTACATATACGTTACATATAAATGCTACAGGAGTTCAACACATCTCCCCTTAATTACACGTTGATGAGTAAAAAAAGTTAATTAAAGCACTGAAATCGAACATTTCCCGCTCAACGGTAAAAGTATGGAATATATGAATATCGTTTATTTATCTGCATTGAGCGATGGTATCATTCACGTAGGATGCGAGGAACCTATATTATTGGATTTTTTTAATTAAAAAGGCTTCATACTAGCTATGATGATTGATACTTGGGTTCACTTGGTTGTGGCAAGTTTTTAATATTAAAATATTCGACTATTGTGAGATTTTGTAAGATTGTCGTTTTAGTCTGTAGGTTTGTTGTGCTCAACGTTTTTGAGCACTTCAGTTTTTGAGTCAAAATATGGACTGATTTTAATGCGGTATAAGCTAGACAGGTGTGGGGAGAGGGGGGGGATTTGAAGGATGATTTTATTAAAGTTTGTATCCGACTCGCACTGTGTCATGTACAGAAAAATTTTAGCAATCAAGTTTTTTATTTATACAAATATCGGTCTCTCCGAAAGACATAGTTACGGGAGAACAAAAAATATTAAAAAAATAACAGCAAATTTAGTGTAAGACAAACTTAAAGTTGGTCCCCTGATTGGTCAATGTGATTACTTGTCGTGACTGACTGACTGATTCAACAACGCAGAGCCTAAACTGATGGATTTTTGGAACGAGTCCTCTAAGTTATAAGGATTGCAAGGTTGTCCATTTGAAACTCAGTCAGTTGAAAGTATGAAATTTTGTATTTAGGTTTTTGGTTTTAAATAAAGAAATACATGTTTCAGCATTTTTCAAAAAGTGGTAAAATTATCCACGGGGGATCCTTGAGCAACAGCTAGTTTCATACATTAACTCATTGACGGACAAACGGACAAGCCAATAATAATTTGTTATAGATAACACTTAAAATGGAAATCATACGGAGGGATATTTTCAATACTCAAGCAACGGATATACAATTTCAGTATTTTTATTTCGTAAATCGTATTCGTACTTCACGATATATTTTTCCTCAAAAAAGGAGTATAGTTTTTTTACGGTGATTTTTTATGGATACCTTTTAAACGCTCCAATAGATATACATAGATGATTAAGGTACTGTTGAAATAATTGTTAAATAAGTTCCTGTAACATACGCTAGGTTATTTTTTTTATGAAGCAATATGGCTGCCCCATTGGCGTACATAGATCATTTTTCGGCCGGGATTTTCGTAATTTCGGTGGTTCTAAACACCGACCAAATGTGAACTGTGTTTTTTTAATTTTGGGTACGCTAATGGGCTGGCGTTAGAGGAGATTAAAGTCACAATCGATTATTATTTTCTATTTATCGGATCATTATGGACCGTAATACCAAAATAAAGTTGGCTTTGTGTTAGTTACAAGATAAGTGTATTTTGGCGGTGATTATGACGGATTTTGAACCCCCTTCGCCTTCTCTGGTGAGATATTTCTCCTTCCCTCCCTAATCTCACGACTTTTCACATTTGACTTAACACTGTCAAGTGTGAGTTGCTCACATGGCGGGGGGAGGTAGCAAAGTATGTCAAAAAAGTAATCTCAGGAACTACTGGTTTGAATTGAAAAATTATTTTAGTGTAGGATAGCCTATTTATTGAGAAATACTATAGGCTATATAACATCACGCTACGACCAATAGGAGCGAACCATCAGTGAAAAATGTTGCAAAATCGGGGAAAATTGATGCAGACGAAGTTGCGCGGGTCAGCTAGTGTACTTTTTATAATTGTACATATACTTAGGTAGTAATATACATATATGTGTGACAAAGAAAGGTTTACGCACGGACACAATAGTGGTCGGTGTAGCACGCAATTCTTATGCGAAACGAGTAGTCGGGTGGGGCCATTGAGTGAGGGAATTAACAGAGAAGCCATTTTATATAATAATTAAATATACTGGAACAGGACACATTTGGCTAATCAGATAGCCAAATGTGGTTTTGTCAATTGTCTTATAATCTTAGGTGCCGCTTGCTGAGCGCTTGTAGCTATCTACACGTTTTTACTTAAAACATCATTGTGTCTAGATCTATATAGGGGTAGACCTCATGAATTTCGAAACATTGTTGTGAATGTTTTTTTTGTCAATTAGTTTCTAAATAATTTATACTTTTTAACCTATTCTTTAAACTATTTTTTTATTATTGTTTTATTATGTTGAGTTTAAGTTAAAATTTTGAATGTTATGTAGGTATTCTTCTTAAGCTACTATGTTGCACGCCTACAACTAAGTACTTCTTATCTATTAACTTTAAGAGGCTTATATCGTGGATACTGTAATTTTGCTTATCAGAAAACGTACGAGCTGTTTGTTTCCCAACATATACATAAACAAAAAAAAATCGTGCTCTTCACACTAAGATTTATTCTGGGTGAACATCGAACCCTTGACCACTAGATTAGCAGACAGGGTCAATACATACATACATCATACATATCAACCCATAAGATGGCCCACTGCTGGGCACGGGTCTCCCCAGTAGAACCTACTAGTATGTAGATCCTGGGGGTAATTGCCATAATCGCCACGCTTGGCGAGCGGGTTGGCGATCGCAGTAAGGCTTTAAGTACGCAGAGGACGCTGCTGCCCGTCCTCCGGGGTGAAATCCCTTAGTCGCCTTGACGACACCCACGGGTAGAGATGGGGTGGTACTATTCTTAAGCCGGCACCACACGGCTAACCACCAACAACTACGTAACCTATGTTCCAAATCTCGGGGAGTATTTTCGCAGTATATGATAAGTATGTCAGTTGCAACGTTGTTTTTCAAAGAATTACAAGAACTGGCATAACAAAGTGTTAAGTTCCATTCGCATACAAACAGTGCGAGTCTCGTACAAGTGTAGTGTGGTCTCATACAATTGAGTTGTTCGTCAACTGGCGTGCGTGGAACTGCAACGTCCGCGCGAGACCTTCCGAATTTTACGATTTTTTTGTCGTGAACTGGTTTGATTGTGAAAATCTGATGTATTTATGTACAGTCAGCTACAAAAACGTTTTCTAGATCACAAGATAACGTGGTCTAGTTGTTAAAGTCCTAGAGGGAAGCACCAAATATGCTACATTTTATAAAGGCTGTTTTTTTATATTACGTCACATTAGTGCAGTAAACAAATACCCTTCCGTCAGGCAGGCACGTCAGTGTGCATAACACTGGCGTGCGTGTTTCTGGTTTTAGTAAATAGTTTCGTGATTATTTCATAAAAATGGACCTGCCTCTGCGCCAAACGCTAAGCAATCCAGCTGACTGGGGCTATTTCTTGACTCCACTGATATGACGTAATATATAAAATCAGCCTTTATAAAATGCTTTAATTTTTTGCTTTACCCTCTGACTGCTAAGCTCGATGTCGTGGATTGGATTCCCACACGGGACACCAATTCGTGTGATCCACAAATTGTTGTTCCGAATCTGGGTATCCTTTGTACCAGTTAAGAAAGTGCCTATAAACTAGCTTTAGGGTGAGAAAAGAACCGAATCTAACTCCGGCCGTCCGTTAAAGCCCGATTTATGCCACAAAAGATACACAGATGCACAGATATTATTATTGTCTCTATTGCTGATACTAAACAATTACACACAGTTACAACAATTACAAACGTACGAGCTGCTGATACTAAACAATTAATTTATTTAGTATCAGCAGCTCGAAATTTATTTATTATAACATACGGTCGACCTATAAGAATAACAAAGCTATATCTGCAAAAGTTCTACTTTACGGGAAAGTTACTTACTTACACAAAATTTGGTGATATTTCTTTTAACTTATTAACACTTTTGAATCAATAATATTATAGTCTGTACAAAGATATAGTAGCAAATTTTGTTTAAATCAAAATTTAAGTTGCTCTCCCGCAAAGTAGATTTTGCAGATATAACTTTGTTATTCGGATAGGTCGATATGTTTATATCAACTCATCAGATTGCCCGGTTTAGTAATCAACGTGTTCTGTGACACGAAAGCCTCTTGTCTGCTAGACCAGGCTGATCCTCCAATATTCTTGATGTCATAGTTCTTGATGGCAGACAAGTTAAAAGATGGACTCTTTTAACTTGTCTGCCTCTTTTTCTGTTGCCAGTACGTGGTTGCCATTCAGTTATGATCTTTGTCAATTTTATATGTATGTTTCCTGTCCGTCCCCATTTTATCTCTCTCATTTTTTTAAGAACATCTTCCTCCTTTGGTAAAGATCATATTTCATCAAAATGCATAGACACGCAGACACGCAACTCACACACGTGTTTGGTGGTCACTGTAACTGTATATTTGCCTACATACAACTCATGTTGTGACAGTAAGTATAATATATTTTTAAAGAGTAAAAATATTAAAATTCCGCAGCGCATGCGCATACCTTCACAGTATGTCACCATTTGCCATTGTTCTTTGAACGAGGCTATGAAATAAGCGACCCATAGCGTATGGTTTGAACAATAATTTCACGATTCAGACGACGCCATCTGATCACAAACTAGGCAGATCTTGTACTATGGTAACCAGACAATTGACACATACACTTATCTCGTATCTTATCGTATATGATTCATAATATTAAAGAGGCTACTACATACTAGCTTTTTATAGATAAATGACATTCAGACGCAGAATAAACAATCACATTCATCACACGAAGATTTGTCCTGAGTGGGAATCATCACTAACTACTACGAGACCAACAAGTCTCTCAAACAATGTCCTTTGACTTTTGATTTGGGCTTATGTTTTTAATGAGCGGCGGCCTGTTACACACACGCACATTATAGTGCACCCTGATTCAGTAGCTACCAACTCGAGATATCTGCCAGGTTAAGCAACGTTACCACTATCGGTCCATAGATGGGTGACCGTTTTTGAAAAATGTCATACCCCTCCTAGCCTCGAAGACCGCCTTAAGCCGTCGCCGTCGGTCCTGCGTCTAATATCTCTCCGATAGTGTCAGATTACTGTTCCATCAGGCTATGAGAGTGAGGGAATAGAGATGATCTTGTGACTGCGCACACACTAGTGCACTATAACATCTCAGGCTCAGGCGGTCAGTCTCTGATGAGATTGACCGCCGTAATCGACATCGGTTTAAAAACTATTATTACTTAATATGTAGTATTGGAGTAGTAACAAGACAACAGCTCTATGATTGTAAACAATTTAACCCTAAAATTAAATTAACTACAATCGAATTTGGACTACTAGGCGACATCTAGTAAGTCTTATTAGCATAAAATTAAATGCTCAAAATCACAAAGTGTACCACAAAGTATAACTTCCATATATGTAGATACCCTCAAAGCTAAAAGCTTCCATTTCTGCGTCATTCATCCCAATGACGTCTGTACGACGTGTGCTTATAATAAAGGTCTGCGTCCAGCACACTGTATCTTAGTAGGACCATAGTCACCCATACTAGACGTCCTCGGGACGTCTAGTATGGGTGACTATGGTGTCATATATGGTGGTGTATGGTGGTGTGGTGACTTTAAGCCAAAATTATCATCTCCCGCGCGGGATGAACGAAATCCCGCTATTTTTTAAAATTTTTGCATAATCTAGCAGATCGTTACGCACGTAACGTTGTATAAAGCAAAAGTTATACAACGTTATAACTCTCAGTTCATTGATGGTGACCGTTTACTCGAAATGACAAAGTTCGTGCCTCGGAGAACAGATAAGCGTGTCGAATTTCCGTCCCATCGGACTTTGATATGCGCATATGTAGTTAATACCTAGTCTCTTATGAGATTTTCAACCGAGACCGAAATTGCTTAGAAGATTTTTGTACACATAAAAATATTTAACACGGTAATTAACGCGCATAACTTACTTATAAATTGCTTTACGTTTCGACCAGGTTGCACAGCCGTGGTCCGATTAAACGTAAATAATTCACGTTAATATCCGTGTTCAATATATTTTACAATCTTGCAACGTCTTAATGTTAGATTTTTTGACAACATGTGACAGAACAATTGCCATTCTTACTTTGATACGGTGTATTGGGCGCAGACCTTTATACGTAAGTGCGCGCGGACGCTTAAGCGATCGGTGACCCCCAGTTCTGGCGATGGCTAAAATTAGTTATACTAACAGAATTAATTTTAGTATTGATGAGTGGGTTGATGCCATTAAAAGTTTTGGTTTGTAACATGAACGAAATCCAGCGAGTTTTTAATCATTTGTTTTACTTGACTACCTGTTGGCCTGTTAGTCTAGTGATTAGTGACCCTCACTGCTAAGCTAAAGGTCGTGGGTTCGATCCCCACCCTGAATAAAACTTTGTGTGATGAGCACGATGGCTATAATACGAGTACCTATGTATGTATTTAGAAATAAATAAATATGTTTATCAGTTGTCTGTCTATAGTACTAGCTCTGCTTAGTTTGAAATCAGATAGTCTTGTGTGAGTTGTCCCAAGATTATGGAACATAGAATATGGAACAATAAATAATGTTAAAAAGGAAAAAGGGAGCCCTTTTATTTTTTTTTTAAACAAGAAAAGTCATTTTAATTCGGTACGTTAAAATGAGGCCGACCTTTTTATGTATGGTTTAATTAATTATTTAAAAAAACGGGCAAGAACATGTCGGACCATGTTCGATGTAGGGTTCTCCAGCATTGAATAGTTGCATCACCAGAAGAGCGTATGTTCATGCCACAATTTATATAACAAAAAACAAACACATATTATTTATGGCTGTGGCGAGTTTACAATGAATTTATGGCACTTACAAAAGTGTGCCGTATCGATAATGTGGCAATAATCCGTATAAACATTTATAAATTACACGAAGTTTTGTGTCGTATGGGAATCTAACCCAGGACCTCTAGCGTAGCAGTCGTATGGACTGTCACTTATGCTATATTTATGAACGAATATTGTATTGTTTTGTTTCCAGGTAATTAGTTTGGTTGTGAACAAAGGTGTCAAGTCATCAGTTCGGTGAGCTAATTGTGCAATCTGTATTTATAAAGAAATTTGTTGTAATTTGGGTTACCTACTGCAGTTTATATTAGTCATTTATATATTGAATTTGGGCTTCATTACAATCTATAACAATAAATGATTTTACTCTACCTAATCATGTTTATATATAATACGCTTTTAACTGATCTGAAAAAGTTACTCCACAATTTTAACAAGTTTAAAATACTAAAAGTAAATGATTTGATAGCAGAAAATGATAACGTCACAATGTTAAATTGCCGTACTAACTAGTAAGTAGGTACCTATACTGTGTGGTACCGGTTTATGAATAGCACCACCATATCTCTCCCGTGGGTGTCAAGTCTGCTATCACTGAGCAATTGTTGGAATCAGGACCAAACCATTGGATAGAATTGCATAAGCCTAAGTACTTTCCACCGATCGCCACTATCACTCCAGATAGTGCGTGAGGCGGTCGAGGTCAAGAAATACAAGAATTTCAACCGAGAACATGGATACCGGCTCTCACCATCTTAGAACCTCGTTATTAATAATTGCAATCGTAGTAGTACAAGTAAAGACTTTTTTCTTACAAGCCCCCCCCACCCCCCTGGGAGTCATGATAGTTCGTAAAAACGTTTATAAAAATGGTACCTTTGATAAATAATAATTAAACAAACCATTTTTTAGGGTTCCGTAGCCAAATTGGCAACAGTGGAACCCTTATAGTTTCGTCATGTCCGTCTGTCTGTCTGTTCGTCCGTATGTCACAGGCATTTTACTCAATGACCACTCAAAGAATCGTGATGAAGTTTGGTGAAAAGGTGTCTTCTAGTAGCCGCTACTTAGTTTGATAGCTAGATAATACTCGTAAATATAAATATTTTTAGGGGGGGCACTCCATACATGTAACAGATGCTGAAAAAAACAGCAAAGGTCAACTTGTGGTACTTCATTCGATAGGTCTTTTAAAAACGTTTTAAGATTTCTAATAAACTTTTTTGATTGAGTGAATATTTTAGGAAATATCGCTCCGAAAGTTGCATAAATCGTGTCGGCCCTTAGCTTAAAAAACATGGAAAAATTCACTAAGATAGCTCTTAATAAATACTTTAAACAAAAATTATTTCGGATAAGATCGGATATACCATCATTGACTTATAGCCAAAAAACTGTTTTTCTCAACAAAAGGGCGTAAGTGTCATTAACACACGCTCTTCTACCGATGCAATTGTTCAAGTCTGCGAAACCCTACACTGGAATGGTCCGACATGTTCTTGCCCGGTTTTTTTCCTTTAGATTCTTACATAATAAATATTAAACAGAAGGGGAGGGGGTCGGTCTTATTTTGTATTTTAATATCGTCTTACGTAATACGTTACCAATAGACTTATACCTAGCGTTCATACGCATCATCTCTTCTCCCTGACCCATCATATTTATAAGTCTCACGTCCTTACTTAACTAATTATGCGTCACCCACTGGGAATAGGCGCCAGGATCATAAATATTCAAGCTCATACGCCGACCTAAATGCATATGAAAAAGAACGCCAACTAAAAGACTACTTTGTTAAGTTTGTTAGGCATTTTTATATACCTAGTCTTAATTGTACCACAGTATAATAGATAAATAATAGTCTTGGGATAACTACCACACGGCCAACTTATCCTAAACTAGGCAGAGTCTGTACTATGGCAACTAGACAACTGATAAACATACTATCAATATGGGTATCGGAATAATCTTAATCTCATTGAGACGATTTCAAAAATATATTTTTACTTCAAGAGCTATCGTGTTTTTAATAGGTTTTTTTTTTAATTTCAACATGTCTGTCCCGTCGTCCATACTAATAGACGGATTTTTATGTGAATATCTATAAATCGTTGTCATGATATACTTGATCATGGCCGTGTGGTAGCTTAAGAATAGTAGCACTCCATCACTTTCCGTGAGTGTCGTCAAGGCGAATAAGGGATTCCACACCGGAGGATGGGTAACAGCGTCATCTGCGTAGTTTAAAGCCTGAAGGCAATCGCCAACCCACTCGGCAAGCGTATAAGTAGGTTCTACTGGGGAGACTCGTTTCCAGCAGTGGGACATCATGAGGGTATTTCAGCCCTTGATTTTACAACTTCTAATACTTTCCTTACGGGTAATTTATATTTGAAATGGGTTCATTTTCCTCAAAAAGTTACTCGTATTCCATGCATTTTGTCGAGAGTCCGAATATAGTTTATTTAAAATGTTATTACTATAAGTGAGTCTATATTCGATAGCGCAGGGTTAACTTGTGACCATGACAACACCGTTCTTATTCTTTCAACAATATTAAATTCCCCCTAAAACCAGTATAAATAGGGTTGCCACAAGTTACAATGGATATTCGTTAAAATATTCTATAAATTTACAGAGCCCCTGGACTAGTAGCATAAATGCTAATCGAATAGAATTGCTTTGGAAAGACGTCTTCAATCCTCATGTAAAAAAACAAATACGCAACGTTATTCTATTCGATTAGCGTTTATGCCACTTATCTATGGCTCTGGTTACAGTGGTAAAAAATAGCTTATGGCACTGAAAAAGTATTCAAAACGTCGTCAAAATTATATATTTGTTTTGATTTGTAATGTATATTTCTTTTCTTTAGAGGTCTCTAGAGCTCCAATGTCTTCAACACAACTTCAGAAACAAGAACCAATAAAAATGTAAAAAATAATTTTAAGAAATAGTCGACAACCCTAAGTACAATCTTCTTCGACTAAGCAACATTAAAATTCGTTTTTTTTTCTTAAAAGACCCGGGCAGGTAGAGTATTAAATTTAAAAAAGTATACACACAAAAATAGACTCTGTTTTGTACAGCATAAGACTGACATTCTATTAACCTTTAACCTCTTAACCCACATGCCGCGACAGGTGGTCAAATCGACCCTTCCTTTGTTACCTTTTCGTATTTTTTTGTGTTTTTATAGTTTTTATGTGTTTAGATACATGAGCGCCCGCAGGGTTGAAATGACGAATGGGTATTACATAACCTTATGAGATATTATGTAATCGTTATGATATTTAGAGGCCTGTGACTTAGGGGTCCACGGTACAGTGTCGACCAGAGAACTCCTCGTCGTTACTGGGCGCCTGGTACTTTGTATCTGAACTGTTAAGGGTCCGTAGTACAGTGGCGACCCAGCAATAAGAGAGATGAATAAGGTTAAGCAACTTTACCACTGTCGGACCATAGATGGATAACCGATTTCGAAAAAAATCTTGGATAGCACGTTAAAACGGTCTTGTTCTTAATCTCCGGCCTTGACGGATTTTCGTTCCTTCGGGCTATCTCATAGAGAGGGAATAGATTGCACTAGTAACTGTGCAATCTATTCCTTCACTATGCACTAAATATCTGTTGCTTAGATGCCTAGTCTCTGATGAGAGAAAACTCTAACACTCTTCTAGTGCTCGAGCAACGCACATATTGATTTAGGTAGACATCGGTTACGGACACGAAATCTCGAACCACTTTGTTCCGAAGGAGTTCCGGTCATCGAAGTACTAGTACTAGTACGCTGGACACGACTTCCATTTGATTTTGACATTTAGACTTCCATTTGACACAATCAAACGGAAGTCTATAGTTGTGTAACATGGATAATAACGGCCATTTGTCATAAGTGTCAAAAAAGTTCACAGAACGGTCATTCGATTCGGTATTTTAAATTATTGTCACTCTGTACGGAGCAGACAGTCCAGTGTATTAGTGATTTCGTGTCTTAAAAGGGTTTTCCTACACGCGGACGAAAAGACAAACAATGGCTATTTATAAAGACCAACATATATCATTATGAACGGAACTCCATTTGTTTCACAACTACCGGCAAAAGGGTACGAACGGTCAAGCGTGAGCGGCCACAAGCGAACCGTAAAATAGAGCGGGAAGTTGAGATGGACAGATAACGGTTCTGACGATTTTTACGGTTGAAAGTGTAGCTATATACTATGGGAATCGATCATTTGATTGTAAATTGTGTTGGGGTGATTTACCCCTAGTGGTAAACTGTGACGAAGTTCTATGATTACTATGAGTAGTTAACTTCAATGTCAATAATTCTTTATTGACTTAGGAAACTAAACTTGTGAAAAGTCATGATTCTACATGTACTTATTGCTGGTTCGCAAGCAATAGATAAAACCGAAGTAAAGAAGTAAAAAAAAGCCAATGTTTACAATGTTTTTTTTTTTTATTTATAAACTATAGGTTTAATATAATGATTGCAGGAACCTTTTTAGGTTTCTGTAGTCAAAGTGGGAAAAACGGAACCCTTATAGTTTCATCATGTTCATCTGTCTGTCCGTCCGTATGTCACAGGCATTTTAATCAACGACTATTCAATGATATTGATGAAATTTGGTGAAAAGATGTTTTGTAGTAGCCTTAGCGGCTACAAAACACCTTTTCATCAAATTAGTTTGATAGCTTGATAGCTTAATATTAATAGCTGATCATTTTTGATCACAGAAAAAAACAAAGTTTAAAATTCATTTGATCATTTTTGATCGACGATGCATCGTGCGTTGTTCGATTCAAGCTAGCTATACTTTAACTTCTGACAACTCACACACGGCTGTCTGATCATAAACTAGGCAGATCTTCAATCAATCAATGATTCTGCCTGTATCGATTCACTGCTGGACATAGGTGGGACATATGCTTCTCCTGACCCACAACATCGGTCGTCGGTCCACCTGGCTGTGGCTCGTCCTACCGCGACGTTAACCAAGTCGCGGTCTACGCTCTAGGACTCGTTTGCTCCAGCTGCCATCGTTCATTCGGCAAATGTGGCCAATCCATAGCCAAACAACTGATGATGATGACATAAAACATCGACGGAGACGGAATATCGCGCGACTTTCCGAACAAAGTGATCTTGAGTGGGTTGTAATGCCGTGTGAGTGAACGATGTCTGTGTGAGTTGCCCGAGCGAGGTCCGTATAAAGGTCACGGATCCAGGGCACGAAGGCACGTGCTTTACTTGGCCGGTGTCGGGCGAAACGCAATGCTCCCCCCCCTGGTACTAACCTTTTTCTCTCATGTCCCCCTCCCCAATTAAAATCCTGGATCCGCCCATGGTTACCAGAGGTATTTTGATATGTCGCAATTAAATACAACACTGTATTCATAATTCTGTGATATTAACTCAGTATTTGTCAAGTTTTAGATATTTTAGAACGGCGCGGCGGTAGCCTAATGCCTAAGTCTTGCATTCTTGAGGTCGTTGGTTCGAATCCTGGCCAATATACTACCGACGTGAACCCACACCTAACACAAGCCATTGAGCTTAGCTGGAGGGGTTAGCACAATCCCACACTGCTAGTTATCTTTCTACAAAAAAAAAAAAAAATTATATTCAAATGCGAATTAAAATTACCGGCCTACTTAAAAATCGTCATTAAAATAGTGCAAAGAAATAAAATAAGATAATATGGCACCATGAATCATCAATCATCATTCATTCATTGACCGACCATTAAAACTTCAACAGATTTTGTAGTTTCTGAAAAAAGTATCATTTTGAGTTAAAACAGTCTTGTGTTATTAGTGCTATAACCCCCCCCCCCTCCCTTCCTCCCCCCCTAACTGAAAACGTGTGACACAGTTATATTTACTCTGCTAACTGTTTTATAAAACCACATATTAACAGAAAAAACAAAAGTGATTATTACGCCATTATGGGGCATTCGTCTGCGCGTACGCCGAACCGGAAGTGTCCGCCATTATAACGGACGGTGCTTCCGGTTACGGTTCGACTAACATTCACTGTGGGAAGAGATTGGCGCTAGTGGTGTACGGGACTTGGCAGATATGGTGGTTTTTGAACGAAAAAGTATTACTTATGTCAATATTTAT
Source organism: Herminia tarsipennalis (assembly GCA_945859575.2). Lineage (NCBI taxonomy): Eukaryota > Metazoa > Arthropoda > Insecta > Lepidoptera > Erebidae > Herminia > Herminia tarsipennalis. Next base: position 909,887 of record OX243830.2, read on the forward strand.
ACTAAAAAATGGCTTATTTCAAAAGTTAAACCTTTAACTTTTGAAATAAGCCATTTTTTAGTATAAATTTACCACATACCTATGTGGTAAATTTCATGTAACGCATGTTAACGCTATATGCTGGAGGGGGAGCATTGCATACTTTTGGTGACAAGGGGGAGAGCGGACTTCAAAATGACTAAAATAGTGACATCGGGAGGGTTTGCTGTAGTTTTCCTTAATTACATCCTCCCCGTACCCGCTTAAAAGACACACTTGAAAACGATCTAAGTACATCTGAAAATCCTAACCTTAATAATGGTCTTAGAAACCTACAAAATACAAATAACAACACCTACCTAATTTCTAGGTCATAAAAGAAAGTACTGCACTACGATAGATGCCTGCCTTGTCCTCATTAGTCAGCGTTAAGATACAAACAATTAACAATATGTGGGAATATTATTATGTAAGAATTGTTAAAACTATGAATGTAGCTGTTATGAGTGATTGTCGTAGAAGTTAAAAATGTATGATGTTTGATGTTTATCGGATTTCGTTTGCGACCATAGATTTATTATATAGGGTGGCGCCTTTGATTATAAAATCAAAGTGTAAGTTGTAAATCATAAAATTGTTACTAACAAAATATGGACGTATGTTCGAAATAAATGATTAATATTTTTATTATTCCAGGTAAAAGTAGATACTGTTAATATTAAAGTAGGAATTAAGTCAAGTACTTTTTTATTCCTATGATCAACAAGTTATCAAACCTTTTTAATTATTTACTTAAAAGCTGGTCTTAATTATTATAACGGTTTGCTTTTGAAATCGTTGTCAAAAGGTGGACCTTTGTTTTCCAATAATAAACAAAAAAATTGGTTAGCACCTGACATAAAAAGTTGTTGTAAAAATAAAAGACGATTGTTGTGGCAATACAGAGCAAATTCAAATAAAAGTTCCCAAAACAAAGTCAAAGAATATTCACTAAGACTGAATAAAATCATAAAATTAACACAGAGGGCAAAAAAATATCATAAGATATCGACGTCAAAAAATATGGCTAGAACATAATCTGATGGGAGGCTTTTTACCTCTCAAAAAGTACGTCCATTCGACCCAATTTGACGGTACTTTTTTACAGTTTTTTGCTTCAATTTTAGATGCCGGATCTAGACATTATATAAATAATTAATCAAACGGTGGCGCTAAAATAGTGTCATAGTTTGAATTGGCCACCATTTTGTAAAAGAGAGTTCTGTTTTCATGAAACGTTTATTTGAAAATGTAAAATTTGTATTAGTTTCATGACAATAAGTCAAAAAAATGATACCGCTAAAATCACCACCTCTTCATTTAATTGAAATAGTAACTAAAAATCGAACTTAGTAATTTTGCATGGGAAACGCCATATCCTTATTAAAACCAAAATCCTCATCACAATTAATTATAATAAAACCATAAAGATATAAACCATTTCCACTTCACCATAAACGTCAAACGAGCACAAATGGCGGAAACACTGACAGCTGTCAACTACACAAGATGGCCGCCATGACATCATTAGCAAAGGATTAATTCTATTATGCCTCTGGGAACTCCTTTGTAAAACAGAGGCTGACCGCGCTTGTTTCGTTTCATTCAAGAATATTCTGTTTGTAACCCTTTTATAAGGATTTCTGTATAATTAACAATATTTTACCGAGTGTATTGGAAGGAATTATCAGTATTAAGGATAATTATTGTAATCCCTAAGGCTTTTGATATCTGCAGGTTATTTTGATAGATTAAAAATGAAACAGGTTCTCAATTCGACGGTATTTTAATGAGCAATATTTTTCTGGAATACAGTGGCCGGCAACCTTGCATGCAATACCACCCAGACTAAGCCACATTTTATTTTTTAAAGGTAACAATGGTGGCAATGTGAAATTGAATCCCACGTTACTAGCAATCTTGTTAACCCCTCCAGCTAAGCTCAAAGGCTTCTGTTAGGAGTGGGTTCACGTCAGTAGTATAATGGGTAGGATTGGAACCCGCGACCTCACGATTGCGAGATGTCTTAGCCATTAGGCTACCGCCGCGTAGCATTGCAGGAATCCCGGCCATATAGCTATACATGTTTAGTATGGCCACGTATTGCCGATATTGTTTTGAAAGGTTGCCGGACGAATGCTGAGCTATCCATTTTACTGCAATATTGCCCGGCCAGTTTAATTGTGGTTTTAGTCGCTTTCTATTGTTATAGCATAGTGTATCCTTTTCTACGTAACTTGAAGTTGGCTAAAAGTGACGTCGTGATTGCTATATTCTGTGTCCGTACGTCCGTCTGCCTGTCAAGACCCTTCATCTTGGGAACGCGTGGAGGTGTTGAGTTGAAATTTAAACCGCATATTCAGAGATATTCCGTATATACAATCCCTAGAAGCTGTGAAAAAAACAGACTTCAAAGTTAACAAAAAAAAGAGACGGCAGTTTATTTTAAAAACTGCGAAACTCGATTCCTGACATACATATAAGTAACAAATTTGTACGTAACCCTCGGTGGACGAGTCCGAGTCACACTTTTCCGGTTTTTTAATTTTCAACAGACTTCAAAAAGGTTGCTTAGCAACCATTGACAAATGTATTGAAGACTGAATGGCTGCTAAGCAACTTTGTTATTATACATGTCAAATTTATACATTTTTATAAATAAATGGCTAGGAAATGTAGTTTTTTTGTTTTAGGCACCAACTTCAAAATATTTATTATTTTTTTGTTGTTATACTTTTATACCTTATTTTATGCTTTTTAGTTACCTTGTATTTATTTTTGAAGACGGTTTAATTTCATCGTAAACAACTTTTTATTCTAATTATATCAGCCGCTACGACAAGCGTGATTTCGTCAGCCGGTTTGTGTAACCAGTTTAGGAGTCTGCATCATGGCATGGGCATACTATTGCAGACATATTGTAACACTGCCCAGACATAGATAGCTCGGCCATCAATAGCGATAAAATATTTTTTGTGGTGGCTATTTGCAGCTTTATCCCTACATGCATTGACATAAATCAATGAATCCTCAATATTAATAACCTATCAGTAATATAATTATATAAGGCAGTATATCTCCCGTAATGCACACAGAACTAAATTCACAGATAATTATTGCCGTGAGCAATCAGAATTGTTAATTAACAGGCATCTACGCTGTAATTATGCTTGTTATGTGCACTGCTTATTATATTATGTTGGTATAATCTTGTATACTGATATAAGTTTAGACTACTAGCTATTGACCGCTGCTTCGCCCGCGCGAAAGTTATTTATTAATTTAAAATTGTATAAATACAGGTAGGTATAAAAGTTATTACAGATTGTTAAGTGTCACTGTACTTCACCTCACGGCATACAATGGAATACATTATTTAAAATAATAATAATATTAATAATAATAGGAATCAGATACCACCAAAAAAAAATATATATTAGAAATTAAAATTCTTACAAGCTTAATTTCTTAAGCGTCCCCTTAAGTGTTTATTTTTTAAAAACGCTACTATTTCGAAATATATCACTAGCAATCCGCCTCGGCATTGCACGATTTTTCTCGTCTTTTTATTAACCCGCGTTTGCTAGAAATAACTAATTTTCAATAAAAAAACTTTTAATCCCTTGTTGGTATTAATTTACCAAAAATGTATTTTTTTATTTGTAACCAATAATCTTATTACTAATTTTCACAGCACATACGGACAGCTCAAAATATCCAATTTTCAAATAATCTTTTAGCTGCTATATAACTTTTTAAGGGGCGAAAGATCAATAAATCCTTCCTTAGTTGGTGGCTGCGTCAATATCCCATGTCAAAATTTATACCAAATTTTGACAGATAAACGATGCGACGTCAATTTGAGATGTAGATGATGCAATCTGGACATTATAATAAATAAAAGGTTCAAATATATTCTCACACTAAAAGGGCCAAATCTAATAATAATTATAAAAACTTTCACCTATAGAACACGTATACATTAAAACCACGCTCATATCCGCCATCTTAAATATAACCTTTTTGCTTTAAACGTGACTGGCGATCGTAGAAAGTTGTTTTTAAACATTAAATAATGGTATTATTTGGCATTCACCACAATAATTATATGTTTTGCGAGTTCCATCGTTTTGGAAGACAACTTCTATACCGGGGTATATACAAGTCATATGTCGAAAGAACTCTCCAACCCCCCGCCGAAAAATGATTCTGGGTACGCCCATATACACAAAGTACATCAAAACACGGGAAATATGAATCTCAAAAAGTTTTATTTATCTAGTTTTCGACAGTGTTAAGTTTGATTGTGGCAAAAATTTGGAACTCTTGATTCACCCCTTTAAGGATTAATATTAAAAAAAACCTTCGTGCGCCAAATTTCAACTTATGATTACGTTTCTTTTGTTATCAATTAGTCAATATCACTTGAAATTACTCAATCAATTTTGATCAAGTTTGGGGCCGTTCTGGCATGAGAAACAACGTTTTTAACCTACCGTGCTTTTCATAACTGTAAAATTAGTCAGCCTGAATGTTTTATCAGCTTTTTCATTTAACATATTTTTTTACAACACCAAAAGCAGTATAACTTTTAAACTATTATTATTACTAATGATGCGTTTTCACCCCTCGCTTAAGTCATAATGACTTGACAATTAGTAACCACAGGGGGTCAATAACATGGTGTTAAAAGCGTTGCATTTCATATCTGTCATTTACAAAACAGTCACTTTTTAGATTCTATTTCACCCCTTAAATCTGACGTAATTAACTATGTTCGTAAATGGTTTCATAGTGTGTTATTGGATTCAATAGTGATGACGAGCAGTGGTACAGATAAGCGAGGTTAAGCAATGTTAATCACTGTCAGCTCCACAGATAACTCCTTGCATCTACTGTGCATCTAGTACTTTGTAAAAAACTGTCGCTAGCTAAGGGTCCGTGGTACAGTGGCGACCGAGCAGTAAGAGAGATCAGCGAGGTTAAGCAACGTTACCACTGTCAGTTCCACAGAGAACTCCCCGCCTTTACTGTGCGTCTGATACTTTGTGTTTAAACTATCGCTAACTAAGGGTCCGTGGTACAGTGGCGACCGAGCAGTAAGAGAGATCAGCGAGGTTAAGCAACGTTACCACTGTCAGTTCCACAGAGAACTCCCCGCCTTTACTGTGCGTCTGATACTTTGTGTTTAAACTGTCGCTAACTAAGGGTCCGTGGTACAGTGGCGACCGAGCAGTAAGAGAGATCAGCGAGGTTAAGCAACGTTACCACTGTCAGTTCCACAGAGAACTCCCCGCCTTTACTGTGCGTCTGATACTTTGTGTTTAAACTATCGCTAACTAAGGGTCCGTGGTACAGTGGCGACCGAGCAGTAAGAGAGATCAGCGAGGTTAAGCAACGTTACCACTGTCAGTTCCACAGAGAACTCCCCGCCTTTACTGTGCGTCTGATACTTTGTGTTTAAACTGTCGCTAACTAAGGGTCCGTGGTACAGTGGCGACCGAGCAGTAAGAGAGATCAGCGAGGTTAAGCAACGTTACCACTGTCAGTTCCACAGAGAACTCCCCGCCTTTACTGTGCGTCTGGTACTTTGTGTTTAAACTGTCGCTAACTAAGGGTCCGTGGTACAGTGGCGACCGAGCAGTAAGAGAGATCAGCGACGTCAAACAATGTTACCACTGTCAGCTCCATAGATGGGTAACCGTTTTCAATTAATGTCGCAGCCCTCTGTGCCTCGGAGAGCATGCTAAGCCGTCGATCCTGAGCGTAATCTCTCTCTAACTACAGAGTGAGAGAATAAAGGGTGCTTTATTTTATGTCTGCGCATACCCTTGTGCACTTTAATATCGCCTGCGTAGATGGCTAGTCTCTGATGAGATTGGCCGCCGTAACCGAAGTCACATAAATGGTGTCCTGTGTTATGAACTATATCCGTGTAATTATTAAGTAAACTAATATCTATAGAGATATATCTTAAATGCTTTCATGGTCACAAAACGTTCACAAACAATTCAATCATTCAATTAATTGTTGCACGCAACGATGCTATCTCGACGACATTTTTATGACATTCAATTGGCACAGTGACTGGCCTGTATCTTCACTCAAACTCGTCAAATACCTGTACCACGGAAAGTACCTAATCTTCAAATAAACGTGCTCGAGCAACGTACACTCGGACCACTATCGAAGGTGACACACTACCGAAGTTTTTGCGAAATTTCCTATACGAAATACGAGTATGTGGAAAGTTTGCTTTTTGTACTCTGCCTCTGTGTATTTACACGACTGCGTACGAAGGAGGTTAAGTAAGTAGGTATGTATATTTCTTTGGCGCACTCTAGAGCCTAAAAGACTTAATGGATTTTAGCTTGAGAGGTATCGTTAAATTCGTTTCAGTGTGTTTGTGACACTAGGTCGTTATTAGGTACATCAAAATTTGAAAAAAAAATGGATTTTTCGTTTCGTAATAATTTTGCTTGTGGTTAGTAGTGATATAAATATGTGTATCAGAATTTAATCGGTTCAGTAGAATTGGATCAAAACAAATTGACTGTGACAGACAGACATACATGGGTGATCTAACAGGGATTCCGTTTTCACTTTTTGATGTACAGAACCCTAAAAATGGCAACAGCTAATGTTGTTGATATAATTGACCAATCAGTCTTCATTCAATCATAAGATATTTTTCTTCGCAAACAATATAACATAATCAATCTTCTATGAGTCATATCAAATTGAAACCACCCCTTTTTCTTAGAAAATGTATGAAATTTCACCCCTTATAATGTAAGGGGTAAAACCTCGGTGAAACACAAGAAGGTTAATAAAAATGGCAACGTACTATTGTACCTGGCCTGTTGGTGTAGTGGTTATTGACCCTCACTGCTAAGCCAGAGGTCGTGGGTTCGATTTCCACACAGGATAAAACTTTGTGTGATAAGCAATGTCTGGGTGTAATTTATTTAAAATAATATATGTAACCATAGTGCAGTCTCTGCTTTGTTTGGGATCATACGGCGTTGAGCGAGTTGTTCCGAGATACTAGTGCCTTCAAGATTACCCTAAACTATCGGTCATTGGACTATGACTATGAAAGTGAGGGAATTGTGCACTATAATACCTCCTGCGTTATCGGCCAGTTTCTTCAAAAAAAGATAATGACAATAAGTCACTAATACTCCTAATGAAAGTTATAACTTTCTCTTTTATTAAATAATAAAGTTTCATTCAATTCGCTTTAACGGTTTAAGAGAAATGCGAACAAGTACGTCAAACTAATTTATAAGTTAAAAGCAATGATGACTAACAAAAATATTATGTGAAAGGAACAAAAGTGAAATAAAAATGGTTATATTTCGTGTCATGGCGGCCTTAATGGTAATTCTAAATATTTTGTAGTAGGTTAAGTACTTTGTGATAAGAATTATTATACTGTACACTAACTGTTGCTCGCGACATCGTTCGTGTGAGACCGTACATTTCCCAAGGTACAACCTATGCTATGAAACTGTTATAATATGCAATCGGTGGCATATATCAATCTTTGGACGACATGGTGTTGCGTACCACCAGCACAACGTGAGGAAACTGCTCGCAGGCGAGGTGGAGGATCGTGCTTGCCTGTCGTGCCTGATGGGCTGCGGCACAAAGGTTAACATTGGTAACTTGTATATAGGTATAGCTAGCACTCAGCAGCTGTGAGAACTTCACTTGCGCGAGTCATGATTAGTCCGAATTATGTCACCACAGATTTCGTAAAATTAAACATAATGCCTCTAAATTTATTTAGTTTTGTGTTTTTAATGAAACAAGACCTCTGCGAGAGCTTTTATTTTTATTTTAACGACTTAGTGTAGTTACCTGTTACAGTAAATATGATTTATGTATGATGATTATGTATAATAACTAGTCATTATGATTATTGACAAAGTCACGTAGTAAATATGACAAAATAATCATTTTCACTAGCTATTATTTATAATAGGTAGTTGAACTTAGGAAAAGTACCTGTCGATCACGAGTTGATGATGACGGATTGATGATTGATGATAAATGGTATTAATGGTGACACTGATGATTAAAAACGATAAAGATGAACTGTTAAGTTTGTATGGGTCAAACTTTATCGCCCAGATGTTAAGAATCGTATGTTTTCCGGTGCTGCGGGAAGTGCAGCGTCTTCGCCCGCCGCGTAATTAAGCGGGCGGAGGCTGCACTCCCTCCGCGCCTCCGGTTCTAAATAACACCCTCGGGGATGTCACAAACAAATACCACGTGAAGTTGGGATGAGCTAATTCGGTTTTCTTATAGTTTTTAACTTGATTTACTACATACCTACGACTTTGTTATTTTACTTAAGACTTGCTAAATATTATACACTAGCTGTCCCACGCAACTTCGTCTGCGTAAATTTTCCCTGTTTTTGCAACATTTCTCATTGCTGCGCCGCTCTATTGGTCGTAGCGTAATGTTATATAGCCTATAGTTTTCCTCGATAAATGAGCTATCCAAGATTTTTTCAATTCGGACCAATAGTTCCTGAGATTACCGCGTTCAAAGAAACAAACAAACTCTTCAGCTTTATAATATTAGTGTAGATAATAACTAGGCAAAACCATTAATTCGGACCTTATAATCACAATTCCGAAAATGCGTTTTTATTAAGAATAGTTCCTAGTGAGTAAATATAAATACTAAATTAATCAAATTTACTGGTAACTGATATACTAAATATGACAATGTTGCATAATTTCATTGACCTGTATTTTCTAGGAAAATACTTATAAAAAGTGCGAAGGGTTGGGTCGCCACACCCGTTTGTCCGTCACGCCCTACCTCGTAAACACGTAAACAGTTTGTAACTGTAGAAAGACTATAAAAAGTTTTATGATATGCTTATGATATTGAGTGTCACATATTAATCATTTGATTAAATCTCAATGTCCTCGTGTGTGATAAGTGGTACCTCTACTTCTCTCTGTGAGTTACTGCACTGATATTTCTGTTGTCAGTAGGAAGTTAAACAACGCTACCAGAAAAGGCGCCCCAGTGCAGAAGACCATTAAGCCTTTGGTCTTGCGCCTAATCTCGGAACGATCGTGTCGGATTTCCGTCATATTAGACTATAGAGTGAGGGTATAAAGTGCACTTGTGTCTCTGTCTATGCACTAAATTATGTCTCTTGATAGATTGCGTAGATGCGGCTAGTTTTTGATGAGATGACCGTCATTACCAGGACATAATAAGTTCAAGAAGATCTATTTAAAGAGGTTCTTGTTGTAGGCGTGAGCGTAGACATTTTCAAACATACAACTGAGACATATAACCTTCTTCTCTTATGCTGCCCTGGTACTTTGTTAAGACAATATGCTACTGTAAATACGCGAGCTAGTCGCTACTTCAACCCTCAAAATATACTCTAATTTAGGACCATCAGCTCAAATGGAACAGCCCCAACCAAAATATTTCACGTCTAGACAAATGATGGCTGTGGTATTTTCGGATGTATTTTAAACTTAAGTTCGCGTGGCAGCCATGTTGCATGCGACACGCGATCAAAGTAGTAATTACTGTCTATGGTCGTGAATTGGAACGGGTAACGGAATCTATGGGCTTAATAGACTATATTTTGGACTTACTGTACTTGTCATTATGCTGCTGAAGGCGTGGCGCGTATTTAGACTGTTTAATACAGTGATATCATACACTGGCTCTTGCCCAAGTCTACGCTAGTATTATATTTGTTTTTTATAGCCCATGTGCTATTCTGATATATAAACAACATTACTACTAAATTCTACTAAATACAACAACAAACATCAACCAACTCAGATAATTTTAGCCCTTTGCTCAAATCCTATCATCCCTTCGAAGCTGCCACTGATTTTGGGCCTTAAATTTTCCAAAAACGCTAAAACACGTATTTTTTTCTAATCTGATATAGAACAATACAAAGCGAGCCTCCCCACATTCCCGGGTTTAGGTCTTAGTAGAAAACTCATTGTAGTAGCTTATAGATTTCGAGCTGGACATGTTTCGCTCAATAAGTTTCGACATCTCATGGGAATAAGTATCACCCCAAATTGTGAAGAATGCGGTATTGTGGACGATGTCTACCACTTGTTAGTGGCATGTGTCAAACTAGCGATGAGTTAAATATTAATTTGATATCTTTCAGAGCATACACCCCTATCGGCAGCTGCCGTGTTATAGTTTATAAAATAGTAGAATAAGTGTAGATATTCATGTTTATAACGATGGCGCTGACATGGTCGCATACGTCACCCCAAGCCTCCAAATAAATAAGGAGAAAAAACAACTCAACTAGGTTAATAACTAAACATACTAACCTATTTAATTAAATAATTAATTATATAAAATATCATATATTTCTAACACGCACTTGCAGTATTTGTCAAAAAAAGATAATGGCGCCCACGAATATAAAATGAATTGTCTATACGCATGGAAATGACGTAATTAAAAAAGAATTATTGTCTATGCGTGGTAATGTATGCGTTTAAAAATGTATTAGGGTGAAAACACCTGTTATGGTATATGAATATTAATTGTTGCAATTAAAAATTTATGGGCTTTTTATAGTTGATTTTTGGAATGTGTTAGGGATGGTGTTAAAAATGAGGGAATAATGTCTCAACTTGTAAAGGTTCATAAAAAAGATAGGAAATGAAATAGTGAGCTTTTTCGGGGGAGACAAATCACAGTTACAGATACATTGCATTTTATTGTTTTACTAATAGTAAACAGGGCATTTAATGCAAAATTTTTGATCATCATTAAGAACCCATCCACACCCAAACCCTTGGACTTGAGAACAGAAATTATTTTAGAGAGGTTTCTTTTGTGATGTCCACAAAGAATAAGAAAAGTAAATAAACTTAACGTGCTATTGTTAAGCTATTATTAACATGAATTTTCCGTCGATTTAATTTCACTAATGTGTACGATACAATCGCAATTTCCAGCTCTAAAAATCCCTGCAAATCATACGAAACCCCCCACAAATGTACAATAACATATGTATGCACTTGTAACGAGTGGTAACTCATTTCATTGCGGTTGTGGCTGCTAATTGAGTTGCGGAAACATCTACCGTCCGAGGCAGATTTGCGTGGAAAAATGTACAGATGGTGGTAGAGAACTTGTTACATTCACGTTCGATATTTGTATTTAGATGGTTATTTATAAGACTGACACGCCGGTTATGGGCTTTCGTACCCTAAAAAAAATGCGTTCACATGACGAACGACGTTGTTTTTACTGCAGTAAACGCAAAGGCCATACTACCTAAGTAGCCATTAGTGTTATATCTTGCTGGTCCTTGCTCTGAACTTTATGCGCTCTCTCTATGTCACTGTTTAAAAATGTGTGCAAGAAATAAATTTATAAAATACGCTTGTAATCCGATATATCTAATGATTTACTTTCTTGCTTTATTTAATAATAGTTTTGCTAATGTGCGTTTATATTGTTTTTTTTCATTTTCTTTAAATAAGCTGGCATATTATGCTTCTTGTTGTTAGCGAAACATGCGTCAACGTCCGTCAAGCATTCGAAATCTGAACAGGCGAAGGAACAGTTGCAGAATTTATCGTTGTCTGTCAATTTGACTGGCCTGTTAGTCTAGTGGCCTTGACTGCTAAGCCGGAGGTCATGGGTTCGATCCCCACACAGGATAAAACTTTGTGTGATGAGCACGATGGTTTATTCTGGGTGTTATTTATCTATAATATGTATGCATTTAGAATTATATAAGTATGATTAACAGTTGCCTGGTTTCCATAGTACAAGATCTGCTTAGTTTGGGATCAGATAGCGTTGTGTGAGTTGTCCCAAGATATTATTAAAATCAATCAAGGTCAATACTTAGTTGGTGACTTACTGCCGATAATTCGTACGTTTAACGGCCGGTTTCAATAACCTACCTATCGATGGATTTGACTACTAGAGGTAGAATTTTGACATATTTTGTATGGAGCTTATGTCAAATATATACCTCTAGTAGCCAAATCCATCGATAGCTAGAGTATTGAGACCGGCCGTAAATCAATCAATAATAAGGTGTTGACATACAAAAGCTTTGCTAAGAAATGATTTAAATATTTTTGAGTGCCACAGTATATGGTAATAAAAAAGCACATAAAATTGAGGTATCCTGTCTGCCTAAAAATAAATTAAATGTTACACCTTTAAATCATACAAAAAATACGACCGACATACAGCTAGGTTTTTCCATTACCTTATTACATTTCTACAAATTCTTTCCATATTGTCCTACTTCCTGACATTTTTACAACCAATAAACAACAAAACAACAGGTTAGAAGTTAGGTAACGTACTCATACTACGTAACCCATTTAAGGGAAGACTCTTTAAAATACCACTCTTAGGCACAGGGGTCAGCGAGAACTTAGGTCTTCATCATGTAATCAATGTTTTTACACTTGTTTTTTTTGCTTGACAATTCTCGTATCTTGATAAAACGAATTTTAAGACATTTAGAAATAGAACTAATAGGCTAATAAACATGGACATCAAATATCTTGATTACAACATTGAAAATGTGGAAACTTCTAATAATATTAAATAAAATTCTTAGGTATTAATTTAGATGTTAGCTTAAATTGGTAGTTACATGTTGAGTAGTATGCACAAGACTCTATCAATTCTCATACGCACTCTTTGATTGTATAAAAGGGCAAACATATAAACTATTTTAACCATCGGTTATGTGACACCCATCTTGAGGTATACGATTCTGTTCTGGGGCAATTGTACAAAGAAGAAAGCAGTACTTATAGCACAAAAAAATGCTTGAAAGGGAGGGATCTGTAAGTTAAGGCAGACTGATATCTATCTACTATCTGCGATACTCAAAAATGTATTTATATTTGACTATCGCAGAGCACAAATAATTGGAAATGATTATAAACTTATTTGACATTATATACCTACTTACAATTATAAATTATCATTTTTACCCTTGATACATTCTGAAATTTCAACATGTATACTGTATTTAGAAATTTAATGTATATTTATTAGTTGATGTTTATTTTTAGATAAAGAGTAGATAGCTCCACAAAAGTGCACAAAAAACAGCTAGCGCTGGGTTTTGCACGGGGAAGCGCCTTAATTGATTCTCATTTTGTTTCTTAGATTATATTATTTAATTAGCATGCTCAAAGCAGTTCATAGTTATTCTTTATGTTACTATTATTGCAACATTATTTGTGCCCATATTACGCAAAAAATGGAATATAATTGAATTGATTTTTTTTCACGTGGTATGGCAAGCAGGAGTCGTATTAATAAAAATAACTTTCTGTTTCAAAAATTATATTAACTCCCTTGGATCGATAATTAAGTCCATCATTGGAAATTTGGATAATGAAGATGCATTAAAAAAAATATGATTAACTAATCACTATGGGAAAACTAGAAGGGGAGGACTTTTGGTATATACTAAAGGGGGTCACCGAGGGGGCGAAGGGGGTAAAATATTGTAAAAAATGGGTCGCGTGGTATGGGTAGGTTCCCTTACAGGTTATTCTAAACTCGCCGCTAATGAAATAACAAACATAGTGAGGGTTTTATTTAACGTATATTTGGGTCGAGGAGCGGCCGACAACTGGGCGCGTCACCCTACCTAACAATAAGGGTTTGTAGGGTGACAGTACCTGTTCACTGTCTACTTAAATAGATAAATGAACCTTTTCTTGAGTTACCTTTTTAACTCTAAGCAAATGGGGTAAGTGGGTGTACCTAATAGGTTTAATGTAAGCTAGTTTTACCGGGATGTTATTTAGCTTTGTTTTATCAAAAACCGTTCTGCCGTTTTGTGACATTGACAGTGACATTGTATGTCATATAATGCTAACCGCTTTAACTTTAAGACGAAGGTTCGTATTTTAGTCTTCGAAAAATCATTCAAAACGTTGGTATGTAATTATATTGAATGTATGTTTGTATGCATGTATGTGTATATATGTATGTTTGTGTGTATTAATGTGGGTATGTAGGAATATGGACGCGTCTATATTTATTTGTATGTATGTGTGTGGGTACTAATATTATTATTTCGTTTTCACGTACCTATTGTTTATTATTATATAGTTTAGCTGCCAACATGTTTACTGTATACATATTTCTATTTGTAACTCTAGATGACCTAAAGGTTGACTGATAGAGTATGCTTTTAGCATTAAGTCCGCCTTTGTACAATAACTGTGTATATTTTTTTTAAAATTAATAAATATTATATTACAAAACAAATAGATAAGAAAATTTGTAAAGGACTTTTAGTAAGTAAAACTTATTTTTACCCAATTGCGCAAGAAGGAGGGTTATGTTTTTCGTTTTTACTCACTTTGCTTCTAACTTCCTTATTCAAAATAAATTATCAGTCGTTGTAATAGCATTTTAACTAGCGAATGTTTTGTCTTAGTTTTTCATTACATTTGAAAATTTGAATAGAAGACAAAATAGGTGACCCTGTGGTTTTACGATTAATTGGCGCGATTTGATGGTTTGAACTGACCGTTAGCTACTAGCTGACTGTACCACACAAGTACTCACCATTATGAGCGATTACTTTTATTTAATGCTATCCAAACCTCCGTCTATTCACATCGTGTCTTTCACTTATTTCTTCTATATATATATATCTCTCGTTTCTAATTACACTCACGTTATTTACCTACCTCACAAAATAGGGTAAATATACCCATTACCGGTCTCCCGCTGCTAATTGAATTCCATTAATGGTGTACTTGAGTCCCGCTATGCGAATAGATTCGTAAAAATCTTTATGTGGCTGCTTTTCATCTAATAATTATGTAAAACCATGTATTATACGAATCCTACTAATATTATTTGACTCAGTGGCGACTGAACAGATCAAGATATCTGCGAGGTTAAGCAACGTTAACACTGTCAGTCCCTAAATGGGCGACCGTTTTCGATAATTGTCACACCTTCCGTGCCTCAAGGTTAACGTTCAGTACGGTAGAACGTTAAGTCGTCCTGCGCCTAATCTCTCCGGTCAGTCGGATTTCCATATCTATATCATTCTGTCTGTCGGTTACGTTTTAACCTTAAAACCGCTGGACCGATTTAGATGAAGTTTGATATGGAGGTAGTTTAAATCCTAGAAAGGACATAAGACACATTTTTACACGCAATAACGTCCAACCGCGTTCGTGGAAGTAGGCTTTATATAATAAACAAAATGCGGGCGAAGCCTTGAAGCAAAGCAAATTTATAAATTAGTAGAATGTACTTGTTACCGTGAGAAATAGCCGTAAGTATATGGTGACATTTATAAGATAATCTGCTCTTGCTTCCTTTTATAGGTAAGTCGTGCGGTCCCTATATGAAGTAAAGTACTTTCTACTGCGGTCACTGGGAGGATGGTACGGTGATGTGCAAACGTTTGAATTTACTTTTCACTCACTAAAAATATCTTTGACTGACTGGCCTGTTGGTCTAGTGTTTAGTACCCTCTTATCTATGAGAGACCCTGATTGATAAGACATAGGGAGACGAGCAGTTCGGGCGCTTGATGATCGCGCGTCACGCGTCGCACATAACAGTATCAGTGACACCCAAATCCTTGTTTGACAAAGATCTGAATGTGACCGCACCGCGCTCCTCATTTGAGACATTAGTTCATAAGTCTCATTCGACATAATTATTGTAATAATTACACTTTTTACAGTACCCTTCAACGGAAACACAGTGATGTATTAACATTACTATTTCACGGAAGATTAACTGACACTGTTGTGGTACCCACTAAGACGGCCTATGCTTAGACCTCTCGTTAGAGCCCCCCCCCCCCCCAGGATAAACACGATGGTTTGTTCTGTGTCTGGGTGTAATCTATACATATATAATCACTTGTCCTGATTGCCTGACTGACTGATTCATCAACGTAGAGCCTAAACCGCTAGGGTTCACACCTAAAAGTTTGGTAGTTGATGCCTTTTATGTTGTAGGCATCCACTAAGAAAGGTTTTTTAGAAATTCATTCTCTAAGGGAGTAAAATAGGCTTTGCAAGTTTGTATGGAACTCAGTCACGTCAGTTTAGAAGTTAGATCGGTGAAAATTTATATTTAACTTTTTTATTTAAAATGAAGAAGCACGTGTTTCTCCGTTTTTGGATTATCAACTCCTAGGGGGGTAAACTAGGGGTTGCGAGTTTGTCTTAAACCCGTCGCAAGATGGCCGTCGTAAGTTTTCCAAAGATATAATTTCGAAAATATGCGTATTTGTGTGTTTTGATTTCCGTAGGTAAAGAAAAAATCAGATTTTTTTTGTGACATTATTGACTAAATTTGTCGACGAAATTTATGGCCTATTTATACCAAGTATGAATTAAATTGGTAGTCTTTGTGTACCCGTCAAACCTTTATTACTTGTCTTCAACAAAGGAGACCGAGGTTTTCAACCGGGTAATTGGCGTTTTCAATATTATCATGTATTGTGCTTATACCCGAAGCATATAGGATTGAAGACACTTAAGTGCCTTTAGAGCGGTTTCACGGACTTTTTTTTCAGTTTCTTGTAAGTACTAGGCATTTTCCTATAATAAATGTGACCTTCTTTTTAGGGTTCCGTAGTAAACAAGAAACCCTTATAGTTTCGCCATGTCCGTTCGTCCTTTTGTTTGTTCGCAGCTTAGCTCACGGACTCTTAGTACCTACTAAGTATAGTTTGAATGCGACCGCTGCACAGCGCGGTACAGAGGTCAAACTATAGGAAACGTCAAATTTAGGGATCCTGAATATATACATTTAGTTATTTTCTTTATGTTTTTCTAAATGTAAATCATAACCGTATCACGGATGAACAGGCAGACATTTTTTCAAACATATAGGGTAATATGAAACTCTAAATATATGGGTCTGTAAAGTCGGTTTACGGAGAATCATTTTACGCGATAACGTCATAAGAAAACATTGATAACATTTCGCCATTCGCGTTGCTTAACAACCAATTAGTAACGTTAGTTCCAATTGTATCGCATGCCATGTCGCTGCAATCGCCATTGGCTGTTTCTTAGCAATCAATCAATAACGTGACTGCTTAGTAACCAATCAATAACGTGACCGTTGCTTAGCAACCAGTCAACATCGTGACACTTTTTCGTGAGTGTCATCGTTTACACATACCAATTTATCTATACTTCACTGTTAAATATAAAACAATGATATTCCTCTAATTATAACCTCTATATTCGCTCAACTTACTGTAACATAACCCCTCTTATTTACACCGTTGGTTAAAAAACAAAAACATAAGAACATCATTAAACATTTTAAACTTTCATACAATCATGATTGAAGTAACAAAATCAATTAATTTTGTTTGAAACAAAACAAGACGGCAGCCCGTTTGACAGTTACTTGTATGAGTTGTATGTTGTATGATACACATCGATACCACAAAATACCTCTGGAACAGAAGGTTCATGGACTCGGCATTACAGACCACTTCAGATCACATAAAACTGTGTGATGAGCACGATGGTTCATTCTGTGTTAGGGTGGGAGGTGTGTGTGATCTATCTATTTTTATTTTATTTTTTATTTATTTATAAGTACAACCACATCATACATATTAAACATTTGAGGAAACAATTATTATACGAGAGAATTCTGATATGCATGACACTTATGGTGTACATAGCATTTGCTTAAACTACTAACATCAGACAAAGATAAGAAAATACTACAAAAAATTAAGACTATCTAAACTAACTTAAACTAACTTATAATAAGTACCTCATTACAAGAAGAGACCAATTTTTGTATCTTTTGTTTGAAACTATTGAATGAGTCATGAAAGATGTCAGCTTAGGGCCCTAGAAAGGGGGGCCTGATGTCCTAAGTTGGTTCTGTAAAATGGGACATGAAATATTTTTTTAATTTTATTTCTGGGATAACAATAAGGGATGGTCAGGGATAGTCAGGGATATTTTTTGTATCAGTTGACTACATTGGACTTGGTTGTTAATTAATTTGTGGAAAAAGCATAAGTCGAGTACACTTCTGCGATTACGAAGTAATATTAGTATTTAGAAATATATATGTATGTTTATTAGTTGTCTGGTTGCCATAGTACAAGCTCAGCCTTGTTTGCGATCAGATGGCCGTGTGTGAGTTGTCCCAAGATATTTAATAACTTATTTATTATTTACTACCTGTTCCTCGCGGATACGCCCGCGTAGCAGATTTGTTGAAAGTTTGAAACACATGTTTCTGTATTTAAAATTAAAAACTCAAATACAAAATTATACAGATCTGACTTTAAAACTGATTGAGTAATTAAGTTTAGATAGGTGTGTATATGTATATTAGTATGTATGTTATGTTTGTAAGTATACGTATGTTATATTTTATAATGTATTGTATATATCATATATAACCAGCATTGGCTGTTAACAATCTGCACCTATAGCATTTTATTTTTCATCACCCAAAGGTTGGCTGGCAGAGAATGCTTTTAGCATTAAGTTCGCCTTTGTACATTATTTTTGTGCATTCGGTCAATAAATAATATGTACCTAATTTTTTATTCGCAAGAAACCACCTAAATTTGAATTAAATGTAGTAAAAATATTGTATTTTTCATGATTTTTAAGCAATTATTATAACTCCCCCCCTCCTCCCCGGCATGCGGGCGACTCACACTTGACCAGTGTTGAGTCAAATGTGTCGGTGAACGATGTCTATGTGTGCGATGCTCGAGCGAGGTATGAAGTTTACCTTTTGTACTAGGGGTACTTTGTGTCGATGGTACATCGCGTATGATGCCTGACATAAAAGGTACAGTCACTAACAGAAGTGTTAAAGAACTGATGCTTCATTGGAGGTGCGGGCAGACGAGCGATATTAACTCTAGAAAGACCCGTCCATTGAAGCGGAGTGGAGTTTTTATACGATTCTATTGGTTATATTGGAAACTCAGCGGACTTACCTCCACAGAGCTGCCTGGCTACAGAACCGAAGAGGAACGCCTCTATGCTACTGTGGACAGACTTCTTGTAAGAAATTAAAAAAAAAACCCTTGTTAGAAACCAATTTAATATTCGCCTGAACTAGGTTGAAACCTCTGTTTCTAGCGAGAAATTATATAATATACTAGCTGACCCGCGCAACTTCGTCTGCGTCCATTCTCCCCGTTTAAGCAACATTTTTCATTGATGCTCCGCTCCTATATGTCATAACGTGATGTTATGTAGCTTAGAGCCTTCCTCAATAAATGGGCTATCCAACACAATTTTTTTTTTTCAATTCGAACCTGTAGTTTCTGAAATTATCGCGTTCAAATAAATAAACAAACAAACAAACTCGAGCCTCACAATATTAGTATAGATTAAAAAAATAATAATTACTGTCAGAGATATCAAGAATAGAATAATCAAGAACTCATTTTTCTAACGCAGTAATCATTTACCTAACGCCTTTTTGTTATGTTTGTAGGTAATTGTCATTGATGTGTATGAAAAAAATGACATTTTATTTTACTTACCTACTGTTGAAGATTTGGGCTCATTTTCTTCATTAAAACACCCCTGCGTAGCCGACGTGGGTAGCTTGTTGTATAAGCCAAACCCATACCGATACCCGCCCGTCTGCACAGTCCACTCGAGTGTTTATGAAGCCGTAGTACAATCACGCTCGCAAGTGTCACAGCTCGGAGCAATGACAAAGTGTTTCTGCAACTTCCAACTCGTTAAATTTTATAACGAGAGTGTAGCTACACGGAAACGCTTTTATACGCGACTGTACATGTATGTACATCATAATCATCTCGTATACATATAAAAATTGACAGATGTCTGTTTGTACAACAGTATCAAAATTATTATTTTTTTGTAGCGTATTTACGCGGTACCTGTATCTCATTCATTTTCTGTCTCCCTGTCTGTGTGTTTGAAGTCTGACTAATTGACAATCAACGAAATAAAGTAATGGCTGGACTGTTTTTGATATACCCTACACTTGATTTCAAAAATATTTTGTAAAATTTGTTTTTTTGTAAATGACATTACCAACTCGAAAGTTCAAGATAAGTCGAAGTGTATCATACATACTTGTCACTGAAAGAAAAAACGTCTGATATATCAGCTTAGAATGCTATCAACTCAAAAATAGTAGTAGAAAAAGTATTTAGAAATTCCAACATTTCCTCAAGATTTCCTAAAGATTTTTTTACGTGAAGCCTTTAGAATAACCTAGTTTTAGCTTAAAGTCGTGTACTTATAAATCTAGTACTTAAAAACCCCACGTAAGTGCACTCTAAATTTAATTATTCATTTCTCTAATTAACTATGAGAGAGCTTTTTATTGTTTGTGTGCATTTTTGTTAACAAAAAGATTATTATATTTGTGCATTATATTTTTTGTATTAATTCATAACAAACACCTAAAACTTAAAAAAATATATATATTTAATCGACTTCAAAAAAGTAAGTTCCATTTAACCTGTACCTATTTAAATGTAAGTATGTTTGTTATTTTCTCAAAGGCTACAAATCCGATTTGGTTGGGTTTATTGCTATTCGACAGCATTTTTTATAGGAAGGTTTTAGTGTACAAAACATTCTCCTAGATTATAAGACCAGAGCTATAGACTAAAATGTGTAAGTCAGTAAAATTTCCATTAATTGGTGATGTGATGAGCTTGTTTTGAAATAAATATACAAAGTTTCATACACTAAAACTTTCTTAGAAATTAATGCAGACGAAAAACACCATCTAAATCAGATAAGTAGTTTCTGCGAAAGAAAGAAAGGTGTGTACACCATAACACCGGCTCCATTCGTTGGCCCCAACGTCGGTGCAAACGCCACTCGTCCAACGTGTGGATAGCATTGGCGCCAATGTTGGGACGAGCGTTATTCTAGATCCAACGTGTGGATCCGGCCTATTAAGTAAGCAGTTACCGCAGCCTAAAGACGTTTAAAAACCATAGATGTCACACTCGCGTTGCCGACCCTGTAAAAATGTAAAAACCTTTTTACTCGATTTTTGAGAAACTCCATGTATGTTGGATCATGTTTCTCTGGAACCGTATAGTACGCGATGATATTGGTATTAAGTTATGAGGATGAATTCGCTGGCGATGGCAGGAGGTGCGATGAAAGAATGTGGCCGTGGGCATATTTCCTGCGTAGTTGGTATTCTCTGGTGAGATTGGCCGCCGCTACTGAGATTAGTTAGAACTACTTTACAAAAAGTTATGGTCATGTCAAACACGCTCTAAGCTCCAAGATTTCTCCAGGGTAATAAATTCTAAACCTCTTTACAATATTTGCTAGTTATTATTATAATTTGGATCGCTTGCGGTTAGATCCCAAGAGGTTTACTCACATTTATAATACTAGCTATTCCGCGCGACTTCGCTCAAATTTTGTTTGTTGTTTTATATCCTACTAGCTTGTGCCCGCGGCTCCGACCGCGTTGATGTCGGTTATTGTGACAAAAATATTGCTATGTATTCGAAGTATGTTGACAACAAATGGATCTCCATCGTAACATAATTTTTTGAACAAATAACAAAATGGCAGCGCTCTTCAAATAAAATGTCAAAGGGAACCCCATAGAAACCTAATAACAAAATGTTTTTTAATGTCACCTCAAATAATGTTTTTATAGGTTATTTTTTGATACCTTGGGTTATATTGTTGTAATTTTCGTAGGGATACCTAATTAAAAAGAAAACAGCCTATGTTATGATAATGCAGCTTTTTATTGGTGAAAGAATTTTTGAAATCGGCTATGATTAGGCGTGAA
Source organism: Herminia tarsipennalis (assembly GCA_945859575.2). Taxonomy (NCBI): domain Eukaryota; kingdom Metazoa; phylum Arthropoda; class Insecta; order Lepidoptera; family Erebidae; genus Herminia; species Herminia tarsipennalis. The sequence goes on from OX243830.2 coordinate 931,736, forward strand.
AAAACTCACTTTCCCATTTATAATATTAAGTTAGGATTATGATGTGCTATTTTGATGTATACTGTCTACATCACTGTAAAGCAACAAACATCCATTAATCTATCCTCTAACTTTCGGATGTATATTATTAGAAAAACAAGAAGACTAAGATATCTGCAAGGTTAAGCAACGTTACCACTGTCGGTCCATACATGGATGACCGTTTTAAAAAATGTCACACCCCTCCGTGGCTCGGAGAGTATATTAAGCCATCGGTCCTGTGCGCAATCTCTCTCCGGTCGTGATATCTGTCTCATCGGACTATGATAGCTAGGGAATAGAGCACTTGTGTCTGCACATACACTTGTGAGATTGGCCGCCGTTACCGCCATCGGTTGGGATTATTATTACGAAAGACCATTTGCTCTTATTATATTAAGATTGTAAACTTAATATGTTATGTTTTTGTTTCAGGTAATGTACATTAAAGATCAACATTATCAGTCCAGTACTACACTACTGGTCACAGACTGCTGCTTACACCTTAATATTGTAATAGAGCAGGTAACTTAAAGGCCTACTTTCCAACTAATCAAAACAACAACTTCTTAGGCAATGTCAAAATTCAGATTTCGGCCAACGTCACTATTTTTTCTGGCCAAATCATTTCTTGAGTTGTAAAAATGGCGGCAAACTGACCTGCCATTATTTTTACAGTTCCGAGTTTAACGATATATAGTATAACTTGAAATAATGAATTGAATACGTGATAATTGTATAGGAACGAGACTTTGTGCAACTAAAGTGTACAATAAATACTTGTCACTGGCAAAAATTAGCCGTTAAAACGGCTAGATTGCCATAAATTTTTTGATTTTTTTTTCAACATTGCACTGGTATAAAATGATTGATACACGAATGCTAAAAGTAAATGATTTGACATTATCAGGCTCGGATACAAGGCGGGGCAACAGATGACTCCTTTTCGGAAAATTTTAGAGTAGTGTTTAGACAGGCAATTCCAGTTCTGAGGAACAGACTTAAAATGTTAATTATTTGAAATATAATAAATATGCCACACTTTTTGTCCAGTAATTGTACGTTTGTAAAGTCCCTGCGACACAGACAGCAGTACCTACCCTACTGCGGTAGTTAGGGGAAAATAATGATGACAGTCTATTTCTGCCTCCATTTTCACAATTCCATTACAAAAGCTAATAATGACAACAAAAATCAATAGGTATCTAATTGATTGAGCAAACATTACAAAATGGCTTCCGTGGCCATGGAAATGACTAAATTTATTGATTGAAGTAGACACGCGTTAATTTATTTCATGAAAGAATATTCTAGACTTGTTTTGTAAGTCGCTTCCCGTTGTCCCCTAGCCCTATGTACGCTTAGATCTTCTAAACTACGCAATGGATATTGATGCGATTTACATTATCTTTCAGATAATTTCTTCCCGATGGTTATTATCTATATTATTATTATAAAGCTGAAGAGTTTGTTTGTTTGTTTGAACGCGGTAATCTCAGGAACTACGGGTCCAAATTGAAAAAATATTTTACTGTCGGTTAGCCCATTTATCGAGGAAGGCATTATATAGGTGTATATAACATCACGCTACGATCAATAGAAGCGGTGCAGCAATGAAAAATGTTGCAAAAACGGGGAAAATTTACGCAGATGAAGTTGCGCGGGTCGGCTAGTGTTATTACATGAATATTATGTGCTTAAATAGTTGATAAAAGTTCGTTTGAAGCCAAAGCAGACCGCTAGGGTAAGTATAGGATGATTATGAACACACACATAAGAACCAATACTAACTTTAATCTTAGAAATAAGTGTGTAATAATGACTGTTGTTTGTCTGTCCCACTAATTAGCGACAATATAAAAAGATTCTGTGAGAACTAGCTGTAGGTCAATCTCCAATTGAGGCCAATCTTAGATCAATTACTAAGACCAGGCGCTAATAGGACTAATTTACACGTCACCACTTTAAAACAGCTCCTCGACTAATGTAGATCAAATGACTTGTCGTTTGAGAATGCAACACATCCTACTAATATTACAAATCAAAAAAATTGTAAAGATGGAGAAATTTCTGTCACAAAAACTTGATATCTACTTTCGTAAAATCGTCACCGTTCCTCGAAGAGCATTTTAAGCAATGGATACCTCTCTCATCACTCGTATTGAAGTTCTGTCCCATCGGACTATAAGAGTGGGGGAAAAGAGAGTGAATTTGTGTTCGCACTATAATATCTCCTGTGTAAATTGACTAGTATCTGATAAGATTGGGCGCCGTAACCTACATTATAAAAATACTTTTAAAATACCAGGACATAATAAACTCAAGAAGATCTATCTAAACAGGTTCTTATTGTAGGACCGAATGTAGACTATGATGTCCTTCAAACAAACAAATGAGATTATCTTCTTTAGCTTATGATTCCCTGGTTCTTTATAGAGCTGTGCGACGTGTTCATGGGGAGAATTGCCCCTCCCCATGCTGTCCCCCCCTTTTACACCTTGAATGGAGATGGAACGCACAAAAAAAAGTTTATTTTGGGATCATGACCTTTGTTACATAAAAATCTATGATTTTAAATTTAGTAAATATAAAAAGAAGGGTATGCAAATAAGTACTTTTGAAGCCCATTATAATGCATTCGCGTAGAGTCACTCCCCAGGGTGAATAACTCTCCCCATTAGATAGTAATATAAGTTAGAGAATGGGTTCTGAATAATATGTAAGGGGGAATTTTCTTTTCTGGAGAATATACGGAAAGATAGTGTGTAGAGCCTGTGTAAAATATTTTTACATGACTGCCCAAAAAAAGGAATGTATTGTTTTCAGACTAAATGTATGTATGTCTGTGAAGTGTGTATGCAATCCTATCGGTTAAGATTGGACAGGCAGCCTATTTCGTCTTAACTTTGAGTTTGAATTTGTTTCGTAAGCGAATAAATTTGAACTGGAAATTGTTTATTCATTTACAATTGCATCACCTGTAATATGTTAGTTGACAACATTGATAGCAATTCTAATTCGACATTATCATTTAATGTCAAGTTCACAACGTAATAGTTAAGGTATGATTTCCACCAAAAGGTGTGCATCGCATCGCATCGCTACGATACGAAATTACGAACGGATGCCGATCGCGCGTCGCAGCATGCTCTCGGCTACGATCGCGTGTCACTGAACACGCTCGCAGTCAAGCTGCTGTGCGCTGCTTGATAATATAGACTTTAAAAGTAACTTACACGATTTAATATATTTTAAAGATTGATAAATCCGTCCCGATTCGATGTGATGCGAGCCGATTGGTGGAAATCATCCTTAAGCCTCTAGTGCAGAACGAAACCACACACACATAAACACGGAATCTCGGAACGCCTCCCGAACAAAGGGGTCCAAAGCGCTCAGGAATCAATATTTCGTGCCGTATGTTTTCTTAGCTTAGCAGCACGCATTCAACATTAGTCAGACAATGATTTGAATATGTCTGCTAACTCCCTTCACGTCGTCATGATATGAAGAATACTGGGATTGGCTTGTAGATGGCTTAATAGTGAAGATAGGCCGACTATCCAACTGGCAGACTAGACGGCGGCTACATGGCCAAGTGGACTAGCTTTTTACCCGACTGCGTGAAAAGGGAGGGTTATGTTTTTACATGTATATTTCTTTGGCACACTCCAGAGCCTAAATGGCTTGATGGATTTTAGCTTATGAGGTGCGTAACATTCGTCTCAGTTGTGGAAGAGACTCTGGGTACATCAAAGGGGAGATTTTTATCGCCAAAATGCCAGTCGGGTTTATTTTTCGTTTTTCATAGAAACTGTAGTATTTGTCTTATGGATTGCTTCACGTTTCGACCGAGTTGCACTCAGTTTAGACATAGTTGGGCCTTTTTGTGAACATGGTTGATGCAACTAGGTCGAAGCGTCTAGCAATCTATAAGGTTTACTTATTTATAAAAGGAATATGTAGTTACAAAACATTTTAAACAAAAATGTGAATGATGACGGTTACGATTTCATTTAAATCAACCTTTTTAGGAAAAATAAACCGAACCCGGTTAACTAACGGCTCTGGAAAATCTACCATAAAAGTCGTAAAAATAGATAAAATTTTTGTATGAAGATTTAAAAAGTCCGCCAGTTTCCTTAACAACTTTAACTTATACACAAAGTGCCAACCCTACTTTAAAAGACAAACAATGAAAACAAAATTGATAATACTTAATTAACAATTGAATTGTACCAGTTTGTTAATCAATAAATACGTTTATTAGCATATATATCGGGACTAAATTGCGTCAAAAATTTAAATGTACGAACCTTTTATTTACCCGACGTTTCGATAGAATTGAAGCAATTGTATCGAAACGTCGGGTAAATAAAAGATTCGGGATCGTGGTCACGGGGCGACTACATACCGTACGATTAAGTCCCGATAACATTCTAATAATATAATAATCTATAATGGTCTTCTAACCGATATCGGTTACGGCGGCCAAACTTATTAGAGACTAACCAACTACGCAGGAGATATTATCGTACAAAAGTGTGTGCGCAGACACAAGTGCACTCTCTTTTCCCTCCGTTAACGAAAAAACCAAGGCGCAGGACCGACAGCTTAACGTGCTCTCCGAACTGCTCGGTCGCCACTGAGTCAGGGACCCCTGGTGATTCCCCGTCTCCCTCCCACTCCTCCCTAGATCCATCTTTCCTGGGGAAGGACATAGAATAGTTCTTATCGCGATAAAACAAAAGTATTACCTATGTGCAAAAATCGCAGAAATTTAAAAACAATAATATATTATCACATGGATGGGTCACCATTTTGAACGTGCTTTACCATGGTTCGGTTCGTTTATCTTTAGTTCATTGTGTGGTCTCGCTCTACTTGTCTTTGGCTCATATCCGGTACATGTTTTATACTTAGGGTTGGCACGCGTATTAATATCATCTACTCTCAATTGATGGTAATTTACATCGATTTTTGTCAAGTAATTATTGAATGTATTAACTGGATTGTGGGTCTATTGGATATTGACCCTGAAACCAAAAAAAATCGAAAATATGGATGGGATTTTTGTATGAAATCTAGTCTTCGTTAGTTTCCTTTAAAAACTAACCAACTACGGTCTGGTGATTAGTGACCCTGACTGCTAACCTAGAGGTCGAGAGTTTGTTGTAAACATTGGCAATTTGAAAGAGCGGTTGCGAGTTTTTATTGCCTTGTTATTTTCTCCGGCTTTACCTATTGCTTACGAACAGGCATTACATACATGTACATGTAGAATCATGACTTTTCTCAAGTGTAGTATTTTGCTTCTTATGTGAATAAAGATATTTTGATTAATTGTTTCGTCGTATCGTATACCGTAGTTACATCGTGTGGTCACTCACTCACCAAAAAAAGCATCACTATAGGTCAACTATAACTTGGAAATACCACACACAACACTGAGATTAGAACTAACAAACTCACTGTGTCATATCATTCTATTGGATACGACTGATCTCATCAGAGACTAACCAACTACGCAGGAGGTAATAAAGTGCACATGTGTATGGGTAAACACAAGTGTACTCTCTATTCTCCTACTCTCATAGTCCGATGGGACGGAAATCTGACACGGCCGTAAAGAGATTAGGCGCAGGGCGGAAGGAATGTTGGAAATCTATGGACCGACAATGGTAACGTTGCTGAACCTCGCTGATCTCACTTACTGCTCGGTCACCACTGTACCACGTACCCCTCAAGTGCCATACCACTTAAGTGACAACCCTATTTCATACGTTACGAAGATATTTATGAGTCGGAAATATCTTAAAGGCGTATTCTTTGTGACCAAACGGTATGGAACGATAGAGCATCCGATGGAAACTCGTGCCTAAAGAGTGTAAGCAGAATGATAGCTATTGTTTGCTTTGCGAACATCGCTAGTTCATAATCTTCCTCGCGTTATTGTAAATTGGGTAATGTAAAATATATTTTATAACACGCTTTTTCATGAAGCTGCTTTTACTTCACTGTTTTCAGTTTCTTAGTGGCTTCTATTACGTCTTCGTGCGATGATAATAAATTAACGCACAAATAAATTTCAAATATTAGTCAATTAACTGAACATGAATTATTTAAATTTGTACTGTAGAAGGCAAATTGTTTATTCTGTGTCTAGATGTAATTTATCTTATATAAGTATTTATTTGGAAACATAGTCTGGTTGCCATAGTACAGGCTCAGACTAATTTGTGATGACATGGCAGTGTGTTAGTTGTCCCAAGATTTGTTATTCCTACAACATTTTCTAAATATCATAAAGTTAACCCTACCAGCTACTAAATAGTTTAACCATAGAAACATCGTTTCTAATCATTATTCAACTATTTAATAAGCATCCCCTAACTTGATAAGGGTGAAGAACAAGGGTTAGCTTAGCCCTTTACTACTTTAACCTGGTATTTGCTAATTATATTTAACCCAACAGAGGGCAAGTTTGGTTGTTTTAAAAATGGCGTAGTTTTGGTTTAAAAGAAGTTACAAGTGATTGGGTTTTAATTTGATTAAGCACAATTCCCGTTAATAAAAATTTAACTGACTTTAGTGCCCATGTTTTGGTCTATAGCTCTGGTGTCTAGGACAGTGGTGCCTAAGCTTTTTTAATCGACTCCAAAAAAGGAGCAAGATTGAGAAATTCCTCCTTTTCTTTTACACCTTTTGTTTTTTTTATGTGTGTTCGGACTTTCGAGTATTATAGACGGATTTGTAAAATATTGTTTTTGTTTTATTTCCGAAATGATGTGATAATGACTTTCGGAGACTGACAACGGATCTCCTTAAGAACGGCAGCAAATCAACCGTGATTGAAGGCGGTTAGATTTTCCTAAAATATAAAAGTTATGTAGTTATTCGTTACCCATTTTACTATTGTAAAGTCTATTTAACCCCAACATCGGCCAAATATAAGTAGCCCGGGCTACTTATATTTGGCCGATGTTGCAAATCCGAAATGCAAACTGTCGGGTTTGCATTTTTGCAATTTAATATCAACATTGGTCCCAAGTGTGAGTAGCATTAGCATGACGAGCAATGCAAATGCATTAAGAGGGGGTGAAAACCTTCTCCAAAGCGGATCCGTAGTTTTTGACAAAATTACATTTTTTGAAGTTGGTTAAAAATGATGCAAAATGCAAAGTTACGTTTTAACTAATATAGTTGGTTGAATTTTGACACTGTTATCTTACGAATATTTCAATTTTATGTAACATACGGGCTTGATATAACCTTGAAATGTTTAAAAAATACCCGTATTTTATACATTACAATCAATAATTTTGTAAAAAACACGTAAGGTCAAGCCCATGCGGAACTGTCAAAATCTTGTCATAATGGCAAGTGGAGAGCTGCGCTTAGAAATGCATCATCGCGCAGGCGCGGCGGACATGTTTGAGCGCACCGCGTGTACACCTTGATGCATTTGTTAGCACACCTTCCCATTTACCATTATCGCCAGATTTTGACAGTTCCGCATGGGCTTGCCGTGGATAAATTTAATAATGGAATAAAGCTCTTGAATAAGGACCCTGTTGCGTTAACGGCGGCTGATCTCATCAGATATTATATTCACAAGTGTGTATACAAGAGCACAATAGTGTGTGTAATAAATTAAAGTGTACCATTAAGAAAAAAATGTGTAGATATGAAAAGTTACTACATACTTACTAGATTGAAGACAAAAACGCTTGGGCAATTCCAAGCGTCTTCTGCTTTCTCTCACAGGCTATTTAAATGTTCCTTAGGATTAGCAGTACTTACTGTGTAAGAAGTAAACTACGGTAGCATTTTCTCTCCAAGTACCAGGGCAGCAAAAGCTAAAGAAGATATATCCTAGTTGTATGTTTGCCTACGTTCACGCATCTACAGCAAGAACCTCGTTAGATAGATCTTCTTGAGCTTATTATGTCCTGGTGCTTTAGAGGTGTTTTGTATCACTATTGTAACAAACAATCAAGTCTACCTATCTCAGAACAATATATCTCTTGACATGGCACACAAAATCTCGGACCAATTATGGAACAAAGTGGTCCGGTGCACCGGTTTCACCTGGCGTGATGATCACGCCATACATCCGGTCTTCCGCCGCACGCATCCAGCTCCATCCCAGCGACCTTCTTTAAAGATGTGACCTTGTTCTGCAAAGATCAGAGGCATCACGTCATTAATAGACTGCAGTGACCTTGAGTTTTTATTGCCTTGTTCTTTTCTTTGGAGTTTTTGCGAACTTGGTTTATTGCGAATAAATGTACATGTAGAATCATTCATGACTCACAAGCGTTGCTATTTTGGTTTTTTGTTTGGAGTTTCTCTGATGTAGGAACTAGCACAGCTGCAATAAACCAGTATAATACAATATGTAAATTATATGTAGTTGAAGTTGCGTCGCAACAGTATGTACGTTTACACATAATATACATACCAAGTTAGCTTCACAAGTAAATCGTTCAATTTCCTGTGAAACTTGCACAAGTACTCAGTACCGAGTGTACCGAGCTGACACTGCATCGGATGTGGAATCGGTATTATGAAACTTACGGTAACAAACGAACGGCTGCAGATTTTAATGTACCTATAAACCGTTGTCCTTGATTCAGAGCTGTAGGCTAACGACCGTTTTCAATAATCTATCTATCGATGGATTTGGCTACTAGAGATAGAATTTTGACATATTATGTGTGGAGCTTATGTCAAATATATATCACAAATCTATGTATATAAAAATCAATGTCTCTGTATGTCCTCTATGCGTTCCGAAATCATTGATAAGATTGTAATGAAACTTTAGCAGAATGTTTTGGCAAGGCCGGTGAGTGTTCCTGGCTTTAAAAGCCACAGCGAAGCGTGGCCGAGTTCAGCTAGTAATATATAAAACAAACGGTTCCATGTATGTGACACGGAATCTACATGAGAAAATCGTTTGTAGTTCCTCGTTTTCTCGCCGTTGATGGGACACGTGCCCTATGTGGATAAAATATGGGTGGCAATTTTGTATAAAACTCCCATAGTTTTAAAGTTAGTAAGTTTTTTTTTTTTTTTTTTATTTAAACAAACAGGTGTTTTAGCCATTTTTGTAAATTCAACGTGTAGGTGTAGTGAGTGGGTAAAATTATCCACGCGAATGAAGTCGCGAGCAACTGCTTGTTTAGTACAAATGCGTTTCTCACAATATATTATTATGTAAATGTCGGCGCGAATATCGAATAGAAACAGGAAATTAAACGAGTAGCTGTATGCACTGTAACTATAATTGAATGTATTATAATAGTTTATTTTGTCCGCGAACTGGCAAGTTTACTATCGAGTAGATGACTACAATAAATAAAAGGTCTTGGGAGTTTGGGACAACTCACCCGGCCATCTGATCCCAATATAGGTACCTAGAGGCTGTACTGTACTTTGGCAACCAGACTGATAAACATATTGTAAGTCAGGGCGAGTTGCCTTAGTTAAAAAAATACCAATACTAATTAATTCTATAAATAAGATACTAAACGAAATTCGAATTGTTTAGATCTGCTTTTTAGGGTTCCGTAGCCAAAATGCCAAAACGGAACCCTTATAATTACGCTATGTCCGTCCGTCCCTCCGTCCGTCCGTCCGTCCGCACTTTTGCTCAGAGACTGTTAGTGCTAGGAGGCTGTAATTTTGTATGGATACACATATCACTTATGCCGACTAAGTGAAAGAATATAATCTCCTATATGTAAAGTGGGTGTGTTATTTTTTTCCTCACCTATCCAATCGTGTGAGGTATCATTAGACAGGTCTTTTAAAAACGTTTAGGGTTTGGAAAGACGATTTTTAGTTTATATAAATTTTAAGCTTTAAAGTGCAAATTTTTGTTAGAGTCAAGTGTCCCTCCCCGCTGCCAGCTAAATGGTTGATGTTGGGTAAAAAATCACAGTAGTTGTATATATCGTGAAATTAAAAGTAAAACTATCACAGCTAAGTAGTCTTTACAAGTTTACGAGTAACAGCCGATCAAATAAGTAACAAAATTTTCGTACTAATTCCATTGAAAAATATTATTAAGTAGATATAACGTTGTAAGTATGAAACAAAAACAATAGAAAACCTACTTTTTAAGCCACATTATTCGGATGGTGGGGGTACTACAGAACCCTACATAGTGCGTGGGCTGACATGCACTTGCTCGGTTTTTTAAATAATATTTATTGTAAACAATAAAACCGGGCAAGAACATGTCGGATCACGGTCAGTGGTTCTGGAGCCGAGTTAAATGCCTGTGACACACGGACGGATATAACGAAACTATAAGGGTTCCGTTTTTGCCATTTTTGCTACGGAACCCTAAAAATCGTGCAAGTGCATAGGGTTCCGTAGTCCTTCCCCACATCCGAGTAATGCGGCTTAAGAAGTAGATTTTCTGTTGTTTTTCTTTAATACTTACAACCAATACAACGTAATACCTACCTTATAATAATTTTCAATGGAATTTGTACGAAAGTTTTGTTGATTCTCATTTTCCTTTTAATTTCACGATATATACTAGGTACTAGCGTATATTTTTTTATATACCCAAAATCAACCACTTATCTGGTAGCGGGGCGGAGTTAATATTTCTCCAAAGGATCCCTAAATCTTAAAATGGTCTTCACAACCCCCACACGATGGAGTAGATAAAAAAAAAAATTATATCCCCAAATGTTTTTCATGATTTTATTCTTTCACTTTGTCGGTGTAAGTAACATGCGTACCCAAGCAAAATTACAGTCTCTGAACTAAGCTGCGGGCGGACGGACATGGCGAAACTATAAGGCATTTTGGCTACGGAACCTTAAAAACAACCTTTCCTTTTTGGCTTCGCCGTAGTCTGGTGAAAATAGGCATCTCAACCAGGTATATGGGTAAGTTGCCTATACAATTCGCTTGCAAATTCTTGATATGCTTAACAATCCTTTTTTCATAGGCCCAATGCAAGTCGCCCTTTTTTAGAAGTACCTGTGTTTTGTTAGGAATATTCTTTACTGCTTGAAAAATAACGCGTGCGAAGTCTCGGATAAAACTAGTTTTTGTTGACAACGACCACTCATACTGCCTATTCCGCAATGACAAGTCGTAATATTGACTGGCCTGTTGGTCTAGTGAGTTCGACTTCAAACGTCGTAAAGTTTTTTTGAAGTGAAAACTTCTTTAGCGGCGTTGCGCTCTTTTTTTGGTATGGGTAAAAAATGTTAAACTCGCGTCAGGATCACGTGAGCCTGTTCGAAAATTCGTATATCACGTGACCCTGATCGAAAATTCGTAAGACGGAGGGAAAGCAATGGAAAACTAGTACAATATCATTAGAAGGTAAATTTCGCCACCATCTACAATGTTATTAAAGCTCAGGTTCTTCTACATTTATTTTAATTTTTGATTTTGGTTTTTTGATTTGTGCTTTATTATTTCATATTTTTTTAATATGATGTCAGGAAGATCGAAAAATGTTATTCAAATTTCCTCAGTAGCTTACGTATTTTTATCTGAAATAAACTTTTTAATTGTCATGTTTGTGTACGATAGCGCAATAGATGAATATTGTATTTAACCACCTTTAATCTTTTTCAAATCCGTCCAGTAGTTTCGGAGCCTATTCAATACAAACAAACAATCAAACCTTTCCTCTTTATAATATTAGTATAGATATAGATTATGTTTATCAGTCGCCTGGTAGTCATAGTACAGGTTCTGCCTAGTTTAGGATCAGATGGCGTTGTGTAAGTTGTCCCAAGATATTATTATTACAATATAACAAGTACGCACAGGACATACGTAAGTATGTCTTATATACAGTTATATGTAATACTTAGCCGGTTCGCTCGTATCTGGGGCACGCATTCCGATACATACTGCCGCCGCCCAGACGGGACGTGAGTTTGATGCCTGACTGATAACTTAAAAGTTTTTACACTACTTTCATAGCGTAGCAGTTAAGGTATTGGTTTTAAAATGAGAGGTTGCGGGTTCGAATCCCACCTATTATACTACCGACTAGAACCCATTGCTAACACCAGCAATTTCGTTTCGTTTTTTTTTTATAAAGATAACTAGCAATGAAAGATTAACAAGTTTGCTAGTAATACAATTATTTTTAATATTTTCCTCCTGAAATCCTACATTGTGCATGGCCGCACAATGTAGGATTTCGTTTAACCTGCGATATAAAAATGCGGACTAAAGAAGAAGGGTTTCTGTTGTTTTTTTTTATTTTATAATTCATACTTCTAATAAACAAAAATATAAATTGAGGTAGCATAAATACTTGCGAGGAACATAGACTATAGCATAGGCTATTTTATCCGGAAGTGCAAGTTCCAAATGCACGGACCATAAACAAGGGAGCTTATGGACCGAGATCAATGACTTCCGGTTGTCGTAACGGAAGATATTAACGTACGGTAGGGGGTTCGATTCCTTTGTTATGTTAAAATGTATCGTAAGGGTAGTTTTGTTAGATAATGTATGTTGAAAAGTTTACTGAAGTGATGCAAAAATAACCATAGAGTAACAGAACCATAAAAAAAAACCGGGAAAGTGCTTGTGCAGTATAGGGTTCCGTAACTAATTTAAGTAAGTGTGTTTACTGTTGTTTTTGTTTTATACTACAACTACAACGTGATAGTGATGAATCATCATCATCAGCTCGTATCAGTCCACTGCTGGACTTAGGCCTCTCCTATTATTTTTTTATTTATTTATAAAAGATAATTAGCAATGTTAACCCCTCCAGACAAGCTAAATAGCTTGTGTTAGGGGTGGATTCACGTCAGTAGTATAATAGGTAGGATTCGAACCCGCGACCTCACGATTGCGAGTCCGATGCCTTAACCATTAGGCTATGGTCCTCTGCCTCAGCTCATGTACTTAATTAATATTACCAAAATTGTTTAAAATCGTTCCATCTGTTACGAGACCCTGTGACAGATGACAGAAACATGAACTTGGGACCGTAATTCAGATTATTACTTATGTTTTTAATAAAAAGCGGATTAACTCGCAGGGTTGTCAACTGTGTTCTATTAAAAGGGCTTATTTTTTATTAGCTTTTCCCTGCTCCTTCGCTCGTGTTATGTTTGATTTCTACAGCCTATAAACTATATTACTGTACTAATTTCATCAAAATCTGTTTAATAGTTTTTGCGTGAAAAAGCAACAAATATCCATCCATCCTCACCAACTTTCGTATTTACAATATAAGTAGAATGTATAATAATATCTCCTCTTCTAATATACTACTAGAACTATGAACTGTCAATTTTGTATGGGTTAACCCCTACAAAATTGACAGTACATCGATACTTTATCGCCCAGATGTTAAGAAACGCATGCTCTCCGGCGGTGCAGCGTCTTCGCCCGCCGCGTGACGAAGCTAGCGGAGGCTGCACTCCCTCCGCGCCTCCAGTTCTAAATAACATCTTCGGGGTGTAACAAACAAGTACCACGTGAAGTCGGGGTGGGCTAATATGTTTTTCTCACAGTTTTGAACTTGATTTACTACATTACTACTACTTGTTACAAATGAAACATACCTACCTATTTTAGGCTTTACCTAAGATTTTATTATATATTATATAGATTATACATAATAACTAGGCAAGCTGATTAATTCACAACTCCTAAAATGTGTTTTTATTACTATGCACTCTTTTACACGCAAATAGCAGATGTTATATGAAGTAACGTAGGCTAATTTAAGCAAACTTCCAAATTATTTTGATTCTGCATACAAATTGATGGGTCATGCATGTCTGAAATATATTTGAAGGATTAAATTCATAAAATATGTAATAGAAAAAATAATTTAATATCCATAAAATACAATCGACTTTAAAACATGGCAACCCTAACGCAAAATGTCGCTCTTAAAACACATAAAGGGTCCTTAATCCTTCTATTATCTGTGAAAGTTCAGCGCAAAAGGCTTAGCCTCCGTAAGCTTACGTTTTAACATTAATATTTAATGTTAAAGGTTAAAAATGAAAATTTTGGTGAAAAGACCGACATTAAAACAACTAGACCATGTTTTTGTGTTTGTTTTCTCAACGCACAGCTCAAACTGCAAATTCTTTTTCTCCCAATTCAAATTTGGCACACAGTTATGGTACACAGTTGAGAACAGATTTTCGGAAGTTCTATTTCTAAAGTGACACAACGGGACTCCCAATTTTAATGGCTGCCTCGGTATTCGGTGGAGCAGTTAGTATGTATGGTAACTGCTGTGTAAGAAATAGGTCGTAGTACTCCCACTATCCATAAATTATCGTTACGAGTCTGGGTGTACTTTGTGTGCATTAAATTGCATTTTTGTAAAGTCCCCGCTATGCCATAAACGCGGGCGAAGCTGTGGGTTTAACAACTCAATAAAACACTTCAATAACCTTAAAAAGACAACTCGTACATCAAAACGAGTGTCCCAAGTTGAAATGCATTCATTATTTGTTCCCTAACATCACGGTTGAGCACAAGGGGTGGGCAGCAAAGTATGCGAGTGTAAAATTAGATGCGCCATGCACTCGTCGAGGCAGAAGTGATTAAGGGACGATGTTTTGTATGTTGTATGCGTTTGGAAGCATTTTGTGTTTGTGGAAAGGGCTACTGTGTACAGGTTTGTCAATCGATAGGTTGACATTTTTCAAACTAACACCGGCTTCACACGTTGGCTCCAACGTCGGTTCCATCGCCTCTCGTCCAACGTCTGGATCTAGAATAACGCTCGTCCAAAATGTTGGCGCCAATGCTATTTTCTAGATCAGGGGTATCCAACACAATTTTTTAGAGGGCCAGGGTTAATATTTTTGTAACCGTAGCGGGCCAAAACAACTGCCCAATAACTTCCCTAAAGCTTGCCCAAATATTTCACTTATAAATATGTGTAATGCATAAACTAATGCCAATTTGGTAAGGTTTGGCTATTGGTTGGGGTTAATATACTTCTTGTAAAATTCAATCAGTCCGTTCGATAGGCAATCATTGTATGCCATTTTAAAATTTACCTACATAATTTAATAATATTTTTTAAAGTTTTTAAAAGTAACCAAGTCTCGGGCTGGATGAAGGACTTACGCGGGTCGCATGGTCTGGGGCCTTATGTTGGGCAGGCCTGTTCTAGATAGAGAACTAGAGAACGTGTGGAGCCGGCGTAAGAATCTTGAATTAATCAATCGTATCTAAATAAAGAATTGTACTCTTAAGTGTACAATTCTTTTCGTCTTTCCTTGTATGTACCGATTTATTTATTTTTAACTAGTGGCCCGCTCCGGCTTTGCACGGGTATAAAATATATGGATGTTATTATACATATAAACCTTCCTCCTCAATCACTCTATCTATTAAAAAAAACCGCATCAAAATCCGTTGCGTAGTTTTAAAGATTTAAGCATACATAGGGATATAGGGACAGAGAAAGCGACTTTGTTTTATACTATGTAGTGATGGTATGTCGGTTACGGTGCCCAATCCCATCAGAGACTAGCTAACTACGCGGGACATATTATAGTGCACGAGTGTATGCGCAGACATAAATGCATTCTCTATTCTCTCACTCTTATAGCCCGATGGGACGGAAATCAGATCGGAGAGAGATTAGGCGCAGGACCGACGGCTTAACGTGTTCTCCGAGGCGCGGAGGGGTGTGACATTTTTCGAAACGGTCAACCGTCTATGGACCGACAGTGGTAACATTGTTTAACCTCGCTGATATCTCGATCTGTTCGGCCGCCACTGAGTCCGGGACGTGTTTATTAATACCTACATGACTACCTCAAACAAAGGAGTACATCATGATTTCAGGGTTCAGGAGTGTAATGTTAATGTTGCCGTAACTCATAAATGCCTCATCAGAATTAAATGATTGTAGTACTGTTAGAATCGATAAATGACTCCGCATAATATAGCAAAGCAAAACGGCTGCCGTCAGGCGTCATTTAAAGTCACACTCATTTTTTTTATTCTGATCAATCATATCAAAAAAGGGCCACTTTATGACAATTTCGAGAATTGTTGTATCCCCAAAACCGCACTTTTACAGCAATATATAATACTTGACTGCCTCTGTGGCGCGGTGGGAGTGTGTCCGACTGCTACGCAAGAGGTCGTGGGTTCGATTCCCACACGGGACACCACTTTGTGTGATCCACAAATTGTTGTCCCGAGTCTGGGTGTACTTTGTGTCCGTGACTTGTATGTTTGTAAAGTCCCCCGCGACACAGGGCTTGTACCCTACTGCGGGAGTCGTCTATTAAAAAAAAAAAAAAAAAAAAAAAAAAAAAAAAAAAAAAAAAAAAAAAAAAATAGATTTCAAAGGCTTTAACAAATAAAAGCGTGATTATTTAATTTATGTGTTTAAACTGAATGTAAACATTCTAAATTTTACAATCATTACGAATTTAATAATGTATACTTATCAGGTTTGTGTTAGCTGCAAGGAGTGTTTTTTTTTAAATTTTATAATTATGTTCTTTCTAAATTCAAAATTATAAAAATAACAATTTAGATATTGAAGAATCAAAAAACGAAATAGTTTGTAGCCTCTGAGGGAATTCTGGTGAATGATCAATTTGGAAAAATATTGATATAGTATTAGTAAGATGGTCGCTTAAATACGTAGATACAAGTACATTATATCTATAAATAATATATATTCCAAACTATTAAAGTAAAAACTCTAGTTCGCAGCGAGGATTGTTCGGAGTAGATCTCAAGTACTGAACATTCTTACTCGTAGTTGTTCAACTTACAATATTCAGTTTGCATGAATATTGTACGAACTCCGTCGACGAACAATGTTCTATGTACCTATATTATATGCGATTATCTGGTTTGTAGAAACTCACTTTCGTATTCGGTTTTGTCCATAATTACATCAGAAATTTGTTTCACTTAAAATGACAGGTACGATCCGAATTTTGGTTTCATTTGGTGCTTAAAATTGAAATGAGAGCAGCAATGAGAAATGTTGCAAAAGCGGGGAAAACTTACGCAGACGAAGTTGCGCGGGACAGCTATAGGCCGACCGCTTAACTCGTATATCGCCTGCGCGGTGAGAAGGGAGCGCGGGGTGATGTTAACGGGTGGGTGAGCGGGGTGCGCGGGACAGAGAACTTCCCGCGCACCCTGCTCACCCACCCGTTAACATCACCCCGCGCTCCCTTCTCACCGCGCAGGCGATATACGAGTTAAGCGGTCGGCCTATAGTAGGTATATAAAAGAAGCTGGCTGACTGACTGACATATCAACACAGAGCCGCCCTTAACTATAATGGTTAGAAACGTGAAATTTTGCACAGGGGTTCCTTTTATGACGTATGGGGAGCTAAGAAAGAGTTTTTGAAAATTCACCCCCTAAGGGGGTAAAAATATTTGAACGGCAAAGTTAGTATGAAACTTTGCCGTTCAAATATTTTGGTAACAATCTAGCATCCACGCCGGCGAACCCGCGGACATAAGCTAGTCATATATAACATAACCTCTCAGATTAAAAACAACCTATGCTACAATTGCTCACTACCACCGTTTGTCGGTCAACACAACACTTGCACCAATACACGGCAATTACAGAGCAGTAAATGCAGTAAGTCTGACTCTGACTGCAGATTGTTATCTGACCAGCATACTCTGAATTTTACAGAAAATAAAGTTGTGATTTTTTCTGACCAATTAGGTATAGATTTTAGCAGGTTTATTATAGGTCACACAAAGTATAGGGTTATAAATTATTGTTCAACAGGATCAAATTTTTGTAATTTAATTAGTAAATTAAATAATACCACCTTAGATAATAGGTCAACAGTTATAGTATTATATGGTGACAGCTTCTCAGTCACAAAGAGAGACATAATTAAATTAACAGAAACTATTACATACATGCATGAAAAAGTAGGTTGTAAGTTTATTTTATGTAGTCTACCTTATTCGCAGTCAGTATCTGATTTACAAAACAAGCATGTACAGAGCTTGAATCTTTTATTATATAACAGTACTTACTTACATAGTAAGTATATTTTGTTTTTTGACACGAATAAATTTATTCGTAATTTTATTTTAACGAAAGATAGAATGTATCTTTCCACATTCTACAAAAGACAACTTGCTAAGTTATTAGCATTTAATTTACACCCTGACCTAGGTACAAACAGTACTTTGCAGGATTCATTTAGTGTTAGCAGTTCTACTTTGAATGTTATTAAGACTCCTAGTTTAAACTAGTAAGTCAGACAATGGACAAGCCCACAGGTGGTCTAACTGTAGTTCACCAAAATATTCAAGGCTTATATCAGTCTCGTGCGTGCATGCGTTACCGATGGACGTGCGACGAGCTATCGAGATTTTGTTCGTATCGAGTTGTTTAAGTAAATATGGAGGTGTCATCGCGAGTGCTAAAGTGTTCAAGCTGCAATATAGTTATAAACGAGCTTCTTGCATTTGTGTGTGATAGGCTAGACATCTTGGATGAAGAAAGTGTTAGTCGCATATGCGTAAGTGCCTTTACCGAGGAAGATATACGTAAGGCAAAAATTATGTTATTTGACTCTGTACCGGAAAGCGAACGAGAGCGTATGATAAATAGGAGAGGAGGAGGGAAGAAAAGGCGTGATATAGATGACATTATCAGTCTTATAAAACAGTGCGAATCCGAGGTATTACCGGTGTTTGTCGCAAGGGACCTCAAAAATCTTCCACCTGTACTCTGGGACAATGTAGATGTTAGCAGTCTTCTTAAAGAAATGCTTTGGATGCGTAATGAAATCAAGCGGATGAAAGAGCAATATGCAACCATTGACCAACTGGAATCGATAAAAAGTGTTATAGATAAATCAACTGTTTTCAACACAAATGATTCCACCAACATTAACACTCAAAGAGGTAGTTGTGTATTAGATAGTCCACAGTCAAATAAGTCTACTACTTCTGATATTTATTTGTCCCCTGATAGACCGTTATTATTATCTCCGCTGACAGAGGGTAGACAGGAAAAAAGATCGTGCAGAATTCGCACAACTTACGCTGCAGCGGCGAACAGTGTGAGCGTTGATAACACGGTGACGCATCGAAAACCAGTAACCGTTGAGACGGGACACACGGACGCTTTGAGTGCCGCACGTGTTGGGATGCATCATGCAAATCTACTGAATGTTAATACTAATACTGAGGTTCCACCAAAATATAGTAATGGATGGACAGTAGTGCAGAGAAATAAAAGGTTTAAAGGCAACAAAGGGAAGGCAACTGTAAATCCGGAAGGAAAATTTAAGGCGGCAGACATTAAGATACCAATATATATCTATAATGTCGATAAAGGGGTTTCCAAAGATGACATAATGTTGTATATCAAAGAAAAGTCTAAGCTACAGGTAACCGTTGAAAAGATGAACATGAAAACAGCCAAAGAATATGATAGTTATAAAATATTCGTTCCCAGAGCTAGTGAAGATCTATTTCTGAGCGAGGAGTTCTGGCCAGACGGAATATCGTACCGACGGTTTATATACTTTAATAAGAACAAAGAGACCTCTGAGCAGTCACAGAAAAATCACAGTAAAAATGGATAGATCTGTAAAAATAATTAGCTTTAATTGTAAGAATGTGAAAACGTCAGTTGGATGTATTAGACGTCTGTGTGTATCAGCTGACATTCTAGCTATACAAGAACATTGGTTAACACACGACGACCTACCTATACTGGATAGCATACACGATGACTTTGCATACACTGGAACCTCTTCTATGGACACTTCGACTGGTCTTTTGATAGGAAGACCATATGGAGGTGTGGCGCTGCTCTGGAGAAAGAGTATGTTCTCATCGGTGGAGGTAGTGCAGTGTAACAGTGTACGCCTAGCGGCAATTAAAGTGAAGTTGTTTGAACGCGAAATACTCGTGTTCTCCGTGTACATGCCCACTAATTGTAACGAACACTTAGTTGAATTCACAGATACTTTAAGTGAAATTAACGCGATAGTGGATAATGGTGATATTCAATCAGTTTTTGTGTTAGGTGACTTTAATGCTCACAAAAACGAGCTTTTTTATAACGAGTTATACAATTTTTGTGAGGAACAATCCTGGGTCTGTGCGGATGTGGAACTATTACCACTTAATACGTATACGTTTGTTAGTGATGTGTATGGCTGTAAGCGCTGGCTCGATCACTGCGTTGCGACCGAGGCGGCGCGGCGTACGATTGTTGATGCACAGGTACTGTACGATAGTTATTGTTCTGATCATTTGCCGCTTCTGATAATATGTAACTTAAAACTAATTAAACCTAACATCGTTGTGCATAAGGTTCAACAAAATAATGTTATATGGGGTGAACGAGACTCCAAACAAATTGAGTTGTATGGGAAACTTTGTCACTCATATCTACGTGAAATTCAATTTCCATTGGAATTTATTACCTGTGCGGATAAGATATGTAAAGATGTGAGTCATCATGTAGTATTAAATAATTTGTATAATAAAATTATTCAAAGCCTGTCGAGGGCTGCGGAACTTAGTGCAACTTGTAAACAGAAAATAAAATATCAACCCCTGGTGGGTTGGAATAAACATGTCAAAATTGTTCACTGTGAGGCTCGGATTGCGTTTCAAATGTGGCATCTTTATAATAACCCAACTGTGGGCTATATATATGATAAAATGTGTGACACGCGTAAATTGTTTAAATCTAAGTTAAAGTGGTGTCGTAATAACCAAACTCAAATAAGATTAAACATTTTAGCAGATAATCACAAGTCGAAACATTTTAGAAGTTTTTGGAAAAATACGAGTAAAATGAACCCCAAGCCTAGCCTCCCAGCGAGTGTGGCGGGTGAGTGCGATCCCTCTGCGATAGCTAACATGTTTGTGAGTCATTTTAAAGTTGATTCGCTTTTGGTACATACTGCGCCAGCGTCGTCGCCGGTGTTGGTCGCTAAATCCATGACCGTGTCCTCGGAACCTATAGTTAGATTCTCTGCCAAGGAGGTGGATAAAGTTATTAAAGGCATGGTAAGAGGTAAGTCTCCGGGACATGATCACCTTAGCGTTGAGCACTTGCGTTACGCTGGCGTACATTTGCCGAGGATACTAGGTATGTTTTACTCACTCTGTATAAGTCATTCCTTCTTACCGGATGATCTCATGAAAACGATTGTTGTTCCAATAATTAAGAATAGGACAGGAGATAGTGCCGATCCTTCCAACTATAGACCAATTTCCTTAGCCACAGTTACAGCTAAAGTGCTGGACTGTCTGCTTGATGCACATATGGCAAGTCGTATCAGCCTACACGATGCTCAATTTGGCTTCCGGCCGGGGCTATCTACAGAGACTGCTATACTGTGCTTAAAGCAGACCGTACAGTACTATGTCGATAGAGAGACGCCGGTTAATGCGTGCTTTCTCGATTTATCGAAAGCATTTGACCTTGTGTCTTATGAAATACTGTGGAAAAAACTACGTCAGGAAAGTAATGTGGACAATGCGGTGATTTCTGTACTTAGTTATTGGTACAACAATCAAATGAATTATGTCAGGTGGGCTGGGGAAGTATCCGACATGTATAGGTTGAGCTGCGGAGTGAGGCAGGGGGGGATCACTTCGCCTCGACTTTTCAACCTGTACATCAATCGGCTGATCGTCGAGCTCAGCAACACCAGGGTTGGTTGTCATATAGATGGTATTTGTATAAACAATATAAGCTATGCCGACGACATGGCGTTGCTGAGCCCGTCGATCAGGGCTCTCAAGCAGCTTCTGCAAATATGTGAAGGTTATGCCGAGGCTCATGGACTGAGGTATAATACCAAGAAAAGCGAGCTATTAGTTTTCAAGGCGGGCACCAAAAGTCACCGTAAAGTGCCACAAGTTAGGCTAGCTAATACGCCACTAAAGCGAGTGACAGAGGTTAAATATCTGGGTCACTGGGTCACGGATGACCTCAATGATAACATGGACATCGAAAGGGAGCGCAGGGCCCTGGCTGTTCGAAGCAATATGTTGATCCGTAGATTTGCCAAATGCACTAAGGAGGTGAAAACATCTCTTTTTAGAGCCTATTGCCAATGTTTTTATACATGCAGTCTATGGGTCAAATATACGCAGAAGACATACAGTGCCCTGCGGGTCCAATATAACAATTCGTTTAGAATGCTTATGGGGCTGCCACGCTTTTGTAGTGCTTCCGGCATGTTCGCCGCGGCAGAGGTTGATGGCTTTCATGCCATTATACGAAAACGCAGCGCCTCCATCATACGCAGACTGCGTGCTAGCTCCCACAGCATTCTAAGCACATTGTGTGACCGGTGGGAATTCCCTATGGTGAAGCATTGGATACGTTTGCACAAAGAGATACTTGTGCAAAGGTATCCCATGTTTCGTATGTAGATTTTATATTAGGTTAACACTAACACTAGGTTAAGATTGTAAGACTAACACTAAAATATGGAAATTTTTATTCCGAAATAAATGTTTATTATTATTATTATCCAGCAAAATAGAGGAACTCGAATTGTTCCTTAAAATGCACAGTGTTGATATTTGTTGCTTAACTGAACATTGGTTGAAAACTAATGAACTGATATTTAATAATAGTTATTATTGTATGGTTAGTGCATTTATAAGAGAAAGGGCTATACATGGTGGGTCTATGATATTTGTATGCAACAATGTTAAATGTAAGGAACGCAAGGATATAGTACATCTGTCTGTTGAGCGTACTATAGAATTATCATGTGTGGAGCTGGAGAGATATATTATAGTTTGTGCATATCGACCACCACTGAGTGATTTTAACTTATTTGAATCAGTAATGGAAGATGTGCTTAAAAGGGTAAGTTACGGTATTAAGCATATAGTAGTGTGTGGCGACTTCAATGTAAATTTACTTGAACAATCATCTTTGTCTACCAGATTAGTTAACCTATTTAAATCATTTAATTTAGTGTACTTATTTAATGAACCAACAAGAATTACATCACATTCTGCTACTTGCTTAGATAATATATTCTGCAACTGTAGTTATTTTAATGAGGTAATATTGAGTGATTTAACATCAGATCACTGTGGGCAGAAAGTCACTTTTCCCTCACACACAGTGGCCAAAATAAATAAGATCACATGTAGGCCAATGAGTACGGCTCGCTTAGAAAAATTCAATTCTAATGTTTCTGCTAATATTACCAGTATAGATTTCAGCCACTCTGATCCAAACTATCTTTACTCCTCAGTGTTTAATATAATCAAAAGTGAATACAATAATATATTTAAATCAAAAACTTTTTATAAGAATTCTAAACTTAGCTTTTGTGATTGGGCAACTACCGGCATTTATAAAAGTAGAGCTAAGTTATACGAGTTATATGGTATGAAACAATTTAATTTTGATCAAAACTTTATTCAGTATGTGAGAAACTATTCAA
Organism: Herminia tarsipennalis; assembly: GCA_945859575.2. NCBI lineage: Eukaryota > Metazoa > Arthropoda > Insecta > Lepidoptera > Erebidae > Herminia > Herminia tarsipennalis. The sequence goes on from OX243830.2 coordinate 955,200, forward strand.
AAACTTTTAAAAAAGCTTGTGCATGTGCCAAAGCTTTACTTATTAGTAGAAATATTAAAAAATCTGATAATAAAATAAAAGCCACTTGGAATATTATTAATTCGGAAAGCGGACGGGCAAAGCCTCGGGATAAAAGCTTTGAATTATTAATTAACAATAAGACTGTTACTGATAATTTAGACCTAGCACAAACTTTCAATGATTTCTTTGCTGAAATACCACTAACCACAACCAGCTCCTTGAACGCTTGCCCAGATAAAGCCGAATCACTCTTGAGAGATAATGTGGATCAATGCAATGTACCATTTGCTTTTAAATATATATACCCCAGTGAAATAATTAAAATATTCAAGTCACTCAATTTAAAAAAAACTGCTGATTTATGGGGTATTTCAGTAAAATTAATTCACAGTATAATTACTGGCATAGCGCCACAGTTATCTATAATTTTTAATCAATGTGTTGATACCGGAATGTTTCCTGATCTGATGAAACATAGTAAAGTAATACCATTATTTAAATCCGGATCAAAGAATGACCCTAGTAATTTTAGACCAATATCCATCTTGCCAGCTATTAGTAAAATTTTTGAAAAGGCTATACTTATGCAGTTAGAATCACACTTTAATTTTAATGATCTACTGCATCCCGATCAATATGGTTTTACAAAGGGTCGCTCTACAATTGATGCAGGTACTAAGCTACTAAAACATATTTTTAGTGCCTGGGAAGATTCACAGGATGCCATTGGAGTGTTCTGTGATCTTTCTAAAGCTTTTGATTGTGTGGCGCATAGGACACTTCTCCTGAAACTTAGGCATTACGGTATTAAAGGTACAGCGCTGGATCTACTTGCCTCTTACCTAAGTGAAAGAATTCAATATGTTGATATAGGAGGAGTAAGGTCGTCTGGATCTCCAATTAGTATGGGCGTGCCTCAGGGATCAATACTCGGTCCCTTCTTATTTTTGGTATATATTAATGATTTACCATTTTATGTTAATAACTTTTGTGACATCATTCTATTTGCTGATGACACTTCTCTAATTTTTAAAATCGATCGTAAACTAGAAAATTTTGAGAAAATAAATAGATCACTCGCACTAGTTCAAGATTGGTTTACAACGAACAACCTACTTCTAAATCCCAAAAAAACTAAATGTATTAAGTTTAGTTTGCCAAATGTGAAAAGTACTAATACGAGTATAATTTTAAATAATGAGGTGATTAGCTTTGTCGACTCGACAGTTTTTTTGGGAATTACATTAGACAATAGGTTACAGTGGGGCACCCAAATATCATGTCTCGCAGGAAAACTCAGTTCTGCAGCGTATGCTGTCAGCAAAGTTAGACAGCTTACGAACGTAGAAACAGCTCGACTAGTATATTTTGGTTATTTTCACAGCGTCATGTCCTACGGCATATTGCTTTGGGGCAAGGCGGCTGATATACAAACTATTTTTATTCTTCAAAAACGTGCAGTGCGTGCGATATATCAACTAGGAGCACGAGTTTCCCTTAGAGAAAAGTTTAAAGAGATAGGCATTTTGACAGTTGCATCACAATATATATATGCAAACGTTATGTTTGTAAAGCAAAACTTACATTTATATAACAAAAATAGTGATATTCACTCTGTGAATACAAGAAATAAGCACAAATTGGTAGGTCGATATCATAGGCTTCATAAAACTCATAACTCATTCATGGGACTAGGTGTTAAATTTTTCAATAAAATCCCAGTCAGCATATCAAGTCTACCAGTAAATAAATTTAAGAATGTAGTCAAGAGACATCTTATACAAAGAGCTTACTATTCAATCGATGATTATTTAACTGATAAAGATAAATGGATGTAGTTCGTTGCTCCCTATTAATGTATTGGGTTGTATAGTTTATTGCATTTTACTAGGTGAATATTGTTGTCACAGTTTGATAATGTTACTTAGGTACTAGTTAAGAAAACGATTTACTTTTGTAAGTAAAGATTCTGCGTGATAAATTACGGCCATTCTTTTCTTTCCTTTGAAAAACATGTATACTTATTCATTAAGTAGCAGTAAATTGGCCAATATTTAAGCACATAAAGTTTTTACATCGTAAGTGGATGCTCCTACTATGTTGTGCCCATTGAGGCTGATGTATCCGATCTCGTGTACTCTTCTAATATTAATGACCTCTTTTTTTGCATCAGTCCTCTAATACATGGTGTATAATATAATGGTGGCAGCACCTTACCTGCATATACAGTTTATAAACAGAGAAACATTGTAAACATTGGCAATTTGAAAAGAGTGGCCACGAGTTTTTATTGCCTGTTCTTTTCTCGGGCTTTACCTATTGTTTGCGAACAGGCATTACCAGTAAATGTAGAATCGACTTTTCACAAGTGTAGTATTTTGCTTCCTAAGTGAATAAATAATTTTTATTATTATTATTATTATTATTATACATATCATAAAAATAATTGATTTAAGTAAAAAATAAAAAAAATACAGTCACAACCACCGCAGCACCGTCTATGTTCTATGTTAGGACTTTTGGTTTCCGCACTTAGTCCTTTAGTGGACCATTGTACGTGAGCCATGGCGGCCGTTATTCCAGCCAGCCCACCTCCCTCTAGAAGCAGATTAGTCTTCCCGGTCTTTTTAGGATATCCGCAAGGGATCCTGGTATTCCAAGTGTATCCTTGCGGATCTGGATGACGCCGGTGCACTCGAGGAGTACTATGCGCTATAGTTTCCTCCGCCTCCATGCAAGCTCTGCACAGAGGACTTTCAGTGAAACCTAAGGTGTGAAAGTGTTTATTCAGTGAGCAGTGTCCGGTGATGGTCCCCGCCACCAGTCGCAGGCTGTCTCTGTCCAGGCGCAAAAGACGCTTGGTCAGTTTCGTATCCAGTGATACACCATTTCTCTGCTTGTGTTTGAGTGTGATCCTTTAACCAGCTCCTCAGCTGGTTGAAAGGAATGGGCACAATGGGCTCGAGTCCAATGGCTTTTGTGTTAGAACCCCTCCTGGCGAGTTCATTAGCTGCTTCGTTTCCAAGCGATCCACTGTGTCCTTCGTTTCCAATCACAAAGGGCACCGTCTGCGGTTCTCTGTTTGAATGCATATTAACGATTTTTTCAAAAACTACTTTCTAATCCAATTGGTTTTCGCTATTAGACTGTCTTACTACGGTACTGCGCCACCATCAGCCGAGATATAATATGCTTGTTTGTCATTTACGTTCCATAAAACACTATACCTATTTCGTATTTCTCGCGTCATGGACCCTTGTATTGCTCTCCATTGCTCTATTGTTGCGGTTTTTTGCCAGTTGCTCGTTCAAATTTGTCACAATAACCACTTATGGACAGATGTGTCGAGCGAGATATAATCTGGTTAGTTTTTTTATCTGATGTGTCAATAATAGGGCGATTTTTGACGGTATTATTACTTTGCGGTATGTTTGTGGGATTAAGAGGGGGCCGTAGTACAGTGGAGACCGAGCAGTACGAGAGATAAGCGAGGTTAAGCAACGTTACCACTGTCAGCTCCACAGAGAACTCCTCGCCTTTACTGTGCGCCTGGTGCTTTGCATCTAAACGGTCGCTAGCTGGTCCGTGATATAGTGGAGACCGAGCAGTAAGTTAAGCAACGTTACCACTGTCAGCTCCACAGAGAACTCCTCGCGTGTACTGTCAAAGCCATTGATTAGTGACAATTTTCTCAAAAACGGTGTTTGCGAGTTCCGAATGTTTGGTCGTGGCTTTACATATAGGATTCGAACCAGTAACCCTACAATACCTTTATTAAAAACTGACAAAACCGCTACCGGCCACATAGGCTTACGTCAACCACGGTATTTAAAAATGGGGTGACCACAATATAAAAGGATTTTTTTATTTGAATAGACCGGCCATTTGTATGACAAATGTACTCGTATCAATGGGGCGATCGAGAGCTTCAGATACAGGATGTTACATAATATTATATGGAATTTTAAATAAAATTAATTAATATGCGTAGAATAAAAAGAATCCGAAACACGAGTTAAAGAACTGATTTAAAAAATAAATAAAAATATTATTATGATTATTAAAAATTACAATATACAGATAAAAATATACAATAAATTTCAATAGTTTAATCAGATAAGCTAAGAACAGTTTACTAATTAAAAAAAATACATTTAAATCTATAGACATAGGAAAAGTAATACATATGCAAAGTCATACATAGACGTCAAAATAATAAAACCACTTCTTATAGCTCTTAAAAACTCATAAACGCCGGTTTTAAAGTGTAGTTACAAAATAAATAGATATATAAATATATATTTTTAGACAATTTTATAATATTTAGTATTGGGATGTTAAATATTTTAACTTTAAAATATTTAACATTGCACTTCGATTGCAGTGTACGTACGACTGCTGTGCAAGAGGTCATGAATTTGATTTCTTCATATATTTATTTCAACGAAGTCTCTTATTTAGGAGAAATATGTTTTTTCTTTCCTGGCAGTAAAAACATTATTGAATTAAAATCCAAACTAATGTTATAAATGAGAACGTAACTCCCTGTACGTTTTTACGCTTAAACCACAGAATCGATTTAGATGCAATTTGGTAGGTATATAGATAATTTGAGTTCCGGTAAAAGACATATAATAGTTTTTATTGCGAAAACCTACATCCACGCGGCTATAGTTGCGTATAGTTTAAATAAAATAAAGAGAAGACTCATATACCCTATGTAGGAAAAGTTTATTTGTATTTGAAACACCCTGTACGATCCTACTTAAACACAGTGACCACACTCCCCATAGTATTTGAACACCGCAACCCATAATTGGTCGCGCAGCCGATAATCTGTGAGCAAATAGACACAGCGTGTGTCTGTGACATTGTGCCCAAGTGTGTGTCGCTCGCGTGTCGAACGGGATTGTCCGGGATTCACGAGGATTAGTGTGGAGTGCCTACACGTGGAGTGATTTAAATTTTATAGGATAGGGACGATCCTTTCATAATTTGTTTTTGGTTATTTCGTCGGATTTAATTTTGTGCCGGATTATTTTTATTTGATTATAGATATGTTTGGGTTTGTTTTATACTGTGAGATTGTTTGAATTGCGGAGTTAGATTCTATTTCCTCCTCTGTCCTCTGCCTTCCTCATCCAGCTCCATCCTAGCAACCTTCTTCATGTCGTTGGTCTATCTGGCTGGAGGTCGACGTTAACCAAGTCGCGGTCTACACTCTAAGACTCATTTGCTCCAGCTGCCGGCATATATAGATTAAATTTCTACTTCTAAACAAATACTAGGTTATGCCCTCGGTTTCGCTCGTTTTATTTTGTACCTTAGAGCTCAAGTTGCCTGAAACCATTTCTTATCAGTTATCTATATCACAAAAGAAACCTATTACCAAAATGCCAGCTCTTTAGCTCCAAGGGTTTGGACTTGATGTTGCTGTGTTAAATGTAAGAGTCAGAACTTTCATTTTTATATATTACTTTAGATTTAACTCGCGGCTCCGCCCGCATTGATGTCGGTTATTGCGATAAACTCCTATGTCCTTCCTCGGGATTGAAACTATCTCCATACCAAATGTTATTTAAATCAGTTCAGCGGTTTAGGCGGGAGAACGTAACAGACAGACAGACAGAGTTACTTTCACATTTATAATATCAGTTTGAAAGTTTGAATTAGAAGATTTTTGAAGTATTTTATTAAACTTACCTACTAGGTTATGACCGCGACTCCGCCTGCGTGGATATGATTATAATATACTAGCTGACCCGCGCAACTTCGTCTGCGTAAATTTTCCCTTTTTTCTTTTTTCTCCCTTTTTTTTTTTACAACATTTTTCATTGCTGCTCCGCTCCTATTAGTCGTAGCGTGATGTTATAAAACCTATAACCTTCCTCGATAAATGGGCCATCTAACAGTAAAATATTTTTTTTATTTAGGACCCGCAGTTTCTGAGATTATAGCGTTCAAACAAACAAACTCTTCAGCTTTAAAATATTATAGTATAGTTATAAATGTTAGGGGTGGGCAATGACCCGCGCAACTTCGTCTGCGTAAATTTTCCCTTTTTTCTTCCTTTTTTTTTTTACAACATTTTTCATTGCTGCTCCGCTCCTATTGGTCGTAGCGTGATGTTATAACCTATAGCCTTCCTCGATAAATGGGCTATCCAACAATAAAATATTTTTTCAATGCGGCCCAGTAGTTCCTGAGATTATCGCGTTCAAACAAACAAACAAACTCTTAGGGGGATGAAAAATAGATGTTGTACGATTCTCAGACCTACCCAATATGCACACAAAATTTCATTAAAATCGGTCAAGCCGTTTCGGAGGAGTATGGCAACGAAAACTGTGACACGAGAATTTTATATATCAGATGAAGTGGCTAATAAAACTGAGCACCACACCGTAATATTTACAGATTATGACTTTAACAATTATGATGTAACTTGTAGCAGTATGTAAGTTACCTCTAAAGGTACTATGAAGTAATCTATTTCTATTCAAGAGTTTATTTCAACAGCAAACAAATAATTTGGGTCTATAATTAACTCATGAGGAGGTCTATAATTTACACGCTAAATTATAAACAAACACATACTTTCAGAGCATATTAAGACTGTTGCCTGATTAGTGCAAAATAATTTATCTACTCATAGTCAATGGTGTACGTTTACGAGCGAATGTTACAAAACATTAAACAGGTATCATTGATGTTGTCTACCCTCTTTTTGCGCAGTAGAGCAGTACAAGGGACAAAAGGGTTCAGGACTAAGTCCCATTTACCTCGTAATCCATTGTCACTGCACGGTAGCCGCGGGCACACAATATAACAATCTCTTTTGTAGTATTGGGGTTGCTCTTATTACGTATTTGTTATATATAACCTCGTATTTGTAGAAATAAATTTTGAATTGTATAGTTTTGTGATAGGTTTTGATATATTTATTTGATTAAAAATAGATAGAAGCTGCCCGAGATTTTGAAAGCAACGAAACGAGCAAGATGTTATGTAGCATGGCGAGGAAAATTTAAATTGTAATTTTATTACTTAAAATGGTTGTAATTCCATCTTGTAATATGATCAACAGTCGTCGTAGGTTATATCAAATTAATACGAAAAATAAACCGACTTCAAATAAAGTGCTAAGTGTAAAAATCAAAGAAATATTTGGTCAAACCCGTGGAAATTTCACTGACTTACTTCTATCATCATAGAACAAGGTTTCATGCACTAAACCTTTCCAGCAAAAGTAAATTGTATTTTTTTTAAACAAGCTTTAAGTTTAGATTTGGTGTTAAAAAATACTACTCAAGACGAACCAATCAAGGCTTATCTTGTTTAATTCGGAAGTTCTTTTGACCACCCGACTCCATCAAGAGACTCTAGATATTATGCAGCAGTAAAATACTCATTAAGACAAAACAAATAAGCCTAAACTAGATAGGTATAATTTATATACGTAATTATAAATATATAAAAGTACGTTTATTGTCTGGTTTCCATAGTACAAGGTCTGCTTAGTTTGGAATCAGATGATGTTGTGTAAGTTGTCCCAAATATTATTATTATTTAGTTTGGTCGTTTTCCGGCTCCATCATCAGAACAGCTCCATGGTACCATATTATTGAACTGTCACCAAAGACACCCAATCGGACGCCGGGAAGTGGTTCTAATTTAACTTTCAAGATTCGTGCCGAACATACAAATATTGCAAGTTAAATAAAAGTTTGTAAAATATATGTACATATAGTCGGTTGGTGAAAACCCCTTTTAAATTGAATCAGGAGATTTTAAGTCGAATAGGGAATCAACATTTTTGATGTCGGTTAAAGTGTGAAGGTTTTTCATTAATTTATGGGAGAAACGCCCATTTTTAAATCAACTTTTGGTTTTGTTAGTATTTTACTTACCATAAATATGTTGGACTCGTCAAAGTTCATCCGCACATTTATTATTATTTTTAAACTTATACGATTTTTACACATATTAGATATATTTTTATTTTATTATTTATCTACGATCAGTGCAATTCTATCAAAACATCGGGTAAATAAAAGGTTCGTACTTATAAATAATTAACGCGATTAAGTTCTTATAACCAATACACTACACATATCTGTCTGTCTGAGAAATAATAAAAGTTATTATTTCTCAGACAGACAGATAGCTATTCCTTGTTGATATCTTATTGCTCGTCTGCCACTATACCAGGAACCCCTTAAATCACATATTTATTGTCATCCTCGCCCCTCACATTACCACTCATAGACGGATCGGATCAGCGCGGTGACCACGAGGGTCCATATATTATTGGATATTCAACCACCCTGTATTAACATAATACCGGCACATTGTAATTAGGACTGTCCCATGAGTACGATCGTTATCATTGTCATCCTACTCTCTAGGGTTTGATGCTCGGATTGCGATTTGCGAGCAGACGGACAAAATAGACCTTAAGGAGTAATAATATTAGAAACTATCTGTTCCCCGCGGTTTCGTCCGCATATGTTCTATTCCATGTTTTTCTTTAGCCCAGTAGTTTTAGAGTTTAGCAAGTTCAAACAGACAACCTTTTTTTATTTAATTTTGTATAATTAATTATCTATTTTCGTATTGTTTCAGGTAATTTGTTGTTACTGGGAAGAAAGAGAGAAATGGAGAGATTTTGGTATTATCTTATAACAAGTTAAGTTTAAAGTTAATTTGTACTTTTAAAATGTCTCAAAATTTACGAACATAATTTCGCCCTATATTTCACCACTCGGAAGATTATTTTTAATTCCTTAGTACCTTAGAATATACATAAGAGGGCTTGCTTATGTATACTCTAAGCTTAGTACTCATTTATATTATTAAAGTAAATTGTACTATAGCTACAAGACAACTGATTAAACATATTTTTATGTTTCTAAAAAATAAAAAGATAAAGTTTGGTAATCTCTGGATCTACTGAACCGATTTTTACCAATAAAAAGCTACGTTATTTGTGAGTGTCATATAACATCAAGCTACGACCAATAGGAGCGGAGCATCCGTGAAAAATGTTGCAAAAAGGGGGAAAATTACGCAAACGCAGTTGCGCGGGTCAGTTAGTATTAGATAAAAACATCCGATATACCGATACTTATCATTTATCCTGATTGGAAAAGGAACCCACGACTTCTATATTAGCAGTCAGGGTCCACTAACTACTAGACTACCAGGCACAGTCGAATGACATTCACTCTTACCACATTTCCATTTAACTAACAAATAATAACCATAAAAAAGCCAATACAAATAATAACTATATTCCTTTATTGCCCAATCCATCTCACAAATAACATAAAAACCAATAAAATAAAATCTAAAAGACGAACTACCCTACAAAAGGGGAATTCCCTCAAAGGAACTAATTGCTAATCACCCCAGCCTGTATATTGGGGTGCACTTAATAAAATCACTTTGTGAACACCCTTTGTGTAATATTGCGGGTTTTTGATTACCCATCGTATTGCGTAACGACCCTCCGGTCCTTTTGTTTGAAACAGGTTCGATTCTTGTATTGTAACAAAGTTGGAAGACAAAAGTTCGCAGTTCGTAACAAGATCATTGTACTTAACATCAGACGAAAAAATAATATAAGGGCAGAACCAGACTACTTAAAATTAATTAAGTAGCTAATAAAAATATATAGCCTACTAACTATCGCCCGTGTGGTTGTAAAAACTATTATAATGATGTCCTTCCCCGGGACTCGAACTATCTCCATACCAAATTTTATTTAAATTAGTTCAGCTGTATAAACTTGAAAAGTAACGGATCGAGTTAAGTTCACATCACCTACTTAATATTATAAAGAGAAAAGATTTGTATTCTTGTATGTAACGAATAAACTTAAAAACTACTGGACTGATTTCCAAAATTCTTTCATCGTTGGGAAGCTACGCTATCCCCGGGCGACATAGGCTACTTTTTATCCTTGTATTCCCACGGGATCAGGAACTACGCGTGTGAAACCGCTAAGCGTCCGCTAGTTTATAATATTAGTAATTTAGTATGAATGTCAATCTGACAGAAATCAAACCATTTGGACTGTAGAGCGTGCCAAAGAATATTCTTTTGTAGCATATTCTTTTTGTCAAATTTTACTAGCAAAACGGGCATACCTCCCCTGGTGCAATATTGGATTGATACATTTTTATTCATAAATAAACGAATGAAAAACTAATATTTTTTTTATATATTTTCCGATTTTTTATTAGAATTATTTATAGTAAAATAGTTACGATTCTGATATATTTTTATAGTAAAATAGTTAACGCTTGCTTGTACTCTACTACGCGAGTAATTTAAAAAAAAATCGTAACAAAGGTAATAAATATTTAGCACGTTATTATAGGATTTTTCAACGCTCTTCCTCCTTCAAATATCGTTATGAGGTTACTTACATGGTATACATAGATTATGTAAAATGTCATCGGTATCGGATACGTTTCGATACTTACCGTAACGTTTACACATGTCGCCAGCTAAGTTTGCGTGCCTGATGTTGGCGCGTAAGCTGCGCACAACTCGAATTTAGTTATTAGTTAGAACTACAATCGAATACAACTTCACCAACATAAACGTAGGTGGCGCGAATTGTACCTATACTTTATGGGCTTACTAACCCGTTGTAGCACGAATCTTTCAATACTTTGGTATAGCGCTACCTTTGTAGTAATATCTCGGACAACTCTCACAACGCTATCTGATATAATATATATACTAATAACCTCCCGCTCGTGACTTCTTTACATAACACTAAATAACTTAGTAATATCAGTTTTGGAAAATATTTAATAAATTAAACATTAATCACCTACAGACTATTTTACTGGAGTAAAATCATTGTTTATTGTAAGGTTTAGGCTCTAAGCCTGATAAAAAAACTTCGATTTTACTCCGGGGTCACAGATGTGCGATAAATGGTTGCGTGACAAAAGTAGGTAGTAGGTAGTGAAGGGTTAACTTGAATTATTTTTTCAAAAATTATATTACGAAGTTATTTGGTGTAATGTAAATAAGCCAAGAGCGGAAGGTTATTAGTAAGCATATTAAAAATCATCCTTTATATTATACATAAATTACACCCAGACATAGAATAAACCATTATGCTCATCACACAAAGTTTTATCCTGGGTGGGGATGGAGCGCACCACCTCTGGTTTAGCAGTCATTATGTAAGAATGCTGTCGAGAAATAAATATATATCAAGAGTAAGTTTGAAACACTGTTCTATGTCTTTACACACTATAACAATCTATATAGATCCAACTAGCTGAGGGACTTTTGAATTCAAGGGAATGATGCCAAGTTCGTAAGCAATAGGTAAAGCCGATGAAAACAACAAGACAATAAAACCTCGCGGCCACTCCTTTCAAATTGCCAGTGTTTTTTCCAAAACTGTATTGCAGCTCTGCCCATAGGAAACTATGCTTTGTGCTATAGTTACATGTAGCGTCACAAGGTAAGTAAAACATAGATAGATACGATTCATAACGATTACGTTTACGTTCAACGAGCTCACCATAACGTTTATATTTACGTTATGGGTTTCAGTATCGTAACAGCGGCGGTGTTACGATAATAACGTGATATTCAAATATAAAGAAAGTACGTAAAAACAAATAAACTTAATGCTTTTATAGTCGAAGAGGCCGTGGTGTGATTTCTGAGCTCATGTTTTATTTTGGTACTAGCTGTCCCGGCTAACTTCGTAGCATCCCGTATTTTTTTTTCGTGTGTCTTTATCTAATGATTTCATATGAATTCTGCTATTCGAGACGGAGGCTCGAATATCGATCTAGCCGTTCTTGAGTTATAAGTTTTCGAACAAACCCGACTTTGTTTTATATATTAAGATAACTATTGATCGGCATAGGTAGTGCCATTTCGCGGGATTCGTCAACCGTGGCACAACGTGGAAATACCACCTCATCTCAAAAATCCCGGGATTTTAAGGCTAATAAAATAATAAAAAAATCTAATGTCACCAATATATAATTAACAATTTATTTAAAAAATCCGGATTCCCAGGGTAGGTCCATGTTAACATAGCATTTGAGGTCATTGATCCTAAATGGCACTACCTAAGCCGATCATTAGTTACAACTTTAGAGTGACAAAAACGAACCGATTTAGATGAAAAATCCCGGGAAAAGACATAAGAGTTTTTATAGCGATAACCGAACACGCTGGCGAATTTTCTAAAACGAGAGATCTCATCGCCCTTAAACATGTCCTTGATCGCCACTGAACCATAAACCGCTTAAAAAATCAACATAGAAATCATACCATAGGATCCTAGACTATTAATACTGTTACTACGATTATTTATATTGGTGTCTGCAATATTTGTAACAACGCCATCTATCGGGCGTGTTACGAGTAAGTGGCAGTTCACTTGCTATGAGTGACATTCTATAAAGTCGTCGTCGTCGTTCTTGAAGAATTGGTAATCAGGGCTGTCACTAATAAATCATTATAGATGCGATTGTTTGTAAGGATGTATGAAAGTGTGTACATTTTCACGCCTACTAACTGGTGAATCAATTTTGGTATAGGAATAGATTGGATTTGATTTGTTTTATTTTTTATGAATTTTGGGATATATATAGATTGAATGAAGAACTTTTGGTCACTACCAAACTTGAAGGTTGTGTACTAGGGGATGATAATTCGTATGGATGTAGTTTCGTGTCATCTGTAGCAATAATATCACCGACATCGAATTAACAAGATTATGCAACGTTATTACTATGAGGTCCACAGATGGGGCAAGATTTGGAGCTCCCGATCTAGTCAAGGGAGGTATTATAAGTTTCACGTGTGTATCTGTGTGTGCCATCGTAGCGCCTAAATTGGTGAACAGATTTGGATGTATTTTTTTTTTATTAGAAAGTCAATTTAATCGGTATGATTTGATACTTGTTGAAAATCCGTTTAAACGTTATAAAGATGATAAACTTTTGTTTAAATTATTTTCATGTGCACACATGAATTGTTTAAGATTTCTCCAAATCCGATTAACCGGTTAAAGTTGGTGCATGTTAGTAGTAGTGTAATGAGTGCGATTTGAACCTCAAACCTCGACTTCAAATTGCCAGTCCGAACTACTGCCGTTTCATAATTATCATATGACTAGCTTCCGACCGCGACTTCGCCCACGTTAAGTTTAGACTGCCATTTCACCCTTTTAAAGATTTGCATAGGCTTTGTAGTGGATGATCATCATAACAACTATCTGTGTACCAAATTCCAGCCCAATCAGTTCAGAAGTGTGAGCTGTGTGTTGATATCAGTCAATCACAGTTTCCTCTTACGACTCTTAAATACACAGATAGCTGATCCCCGCAACTTCGTCCGCGTCACATGAGAGGGATCGAGAGAGTGCCTATAATACAATCCTAAAGGAGTTGAAACTTTCTTTGTTTTATCCACGAACCATTTGAGAACAATTAAACAAAATTTGGCACCTACAATGCTAATTTAAAATCACGCGGAAGAAACCAGGGGAAACATTGTTTGTGTGTCTGTAATGGGTAATACCTACTTCTTTTTTATTAACCTTAAAAGTATACCAAAGGCTATTTTAGGGTACACCACGCTATGATCGGTAAGAGTGAAACAGGAATAATAGAGGAACGCTGGGTGGTTACGATACGATAATGTGCCCTAAAAATAAAATATTATATAGGTATTTGTGTGTATATTCAAGTACATTCCTTCCCCGCCCTCCTCTCAGCGGTAGTGGTTGATGTGCCGGTGTTGAATCTAATCCCCAAAAAACCGAACAACTCACACTTTGCCAGTTGAGCCAATAGTTGTCCCCCTTGAACAAAGTTTTGGATTCGCGCCTGAACACTTTCGCAAATAAATGCATTATTTTAGAACAAATTTGATTACCATAAGAAAGGTAACCTTAAAAGATAGGCATTTGCTGTCGCGGACATTTTTTTAGAACTTTTTAAGAGGAACAAATCCGTAATACATTATTGTTGTGTAACTTTAACCGTTTACGCAGTGCACGCAACGAAAGCTCTCAAAAATAATATTTTTTCCCCCTTTTTGCAACATTTTTAATTGCTGCTCCGCTCCATAAATGGGCTTTCCTAACAATTTTTTCAGCTGGAACCAATAGTTTCTGAGATTATCGCGTTCAAACAAACAAACAAATTCTTCAGCTTTATAATTTTTTTTTTAAAGATTGCTAGCAATGTGGGATTGTGGTCCCGCATTACTAGCAATCCTGTTAAACCCTCCAGCTAAGCTCAATGGCTTGTGTTAAGAGTGGGTTCATGTCAATAGTATAATAATAATAAATAATAATAATAATAATAATATCTTGGGACAACTCACACAAAGCTATCTGATCCCAAACTAAGCAGAGCTTGTACTATGGCAACCAGATAACCGATAAACATACTTATATATTTCTAAATACATACATATTATAGATAAGTAACACCCAGACACAGAATAAACCATCGTGCTCATCACACAAAGTTTTATCCTGGGTGGGGATCGAACCCACGACCTCTTGCGTAGCAGTCGGATACACTCCCACCGCGCCACAGAGGCAGTCGAGTCAGTATAATAGGTAGGATTCGAACCCGCGACCGCACGATTGAGAGACCGATGCCCCATTAGGCTACCGCCGCTTCAATAATAATATAAGTATAGATTGTTTGTCATTTTCATTTTTACCCGACTGCGCGTTGTAAAGGAGTGTAATATGTTTAGCAGCCTATGTATGTATATGTATTTGTGTTCCTTTGTGGCACTATACAGACCAAACGCGTGGACCTATTTTCATACATACGTCATTCGAATCGTATTAATCTTGCGAGTGTCACTAGATATGGCAGCAATCAAAATTTTGAATGGCGACAGCCGGACGCCATATTGTGATTGAGAAAAAAATTAATTCGACAAACTATGTAATGTTTCATGCTGAGGTTTCTTTAATAATTTTTTTACTTAAAATGACAGTTTAGGATATACATAAAACGATTTAATGGTTGTTACCAACCATTTTCACTTACATTTTCAATACTTACAGTACTCTACTGAAAAGTATTATAAATAAAAAATAAAAATAAAAAAACTTGCCTGGTTATCTCGCCTTTTTTTTTCGCAGGCGGGTATTTTGCCAAAAATAAAGTTAACTCAATCTAATATTATTTTGACGTCATATTTTTGCATCGTTTGTCAACTGTGACTGTAATATATAAAACTGTCCATGTTTTGTAATTCAATATATGTTATCCTTGAAACTATGAGGGTGCAGTATATTATTATAAATCGTTTTGTCGATATGTCCCTCCATTATACTGAGTGCTGTTAAACTGATTGACTTAGGGTTGGCACGTCATAGATTATCTAGAAGTAAATTATAGTTTGCATTCCTGCAGATGGGACCTTTCTAACTAGCGACCCGTCCCAACTTTGTGATGACTTGTTATACAATTTTAATAATTATATATATATATAGGTTAGGTACTATTAACTAAACTATTAAAATCAGTTGTATCGTGTGTATGAAAAAGGCAAATAAGTACACAAACGCAGAAACCAAAGAGTAATGATTTTTAAGGAAAACTAACTCACTGACTTACTCCTATTTTTTGTCTGTAACTCTGGTGTCTTATATAATAATCTGGAACAAAATTTTGTACATCGAAACCTTTCCAGAAAAAATTGGCGGCGATTAGAGGAAACCTCATCTAAATTGTAACCATAGTTTTTGAAAAAATCGCAAACAGATACTTCCATTTCAGAAGCCGGTAAAATAAAACATTTTTTTACTCTAAAATAAAACAAAATAAGATTTCTACGAAACGGCAACATAACAATCTTCACTCCACGTTTGCGAGTAGCTGAGTTCCTTGGTGCACAGGTAAGCCGATAAGCTGAAAGCTTACTCAAACAAACAAACTGATTTTAAGTATACAGGTTGAGATCGAAGTCTTGTTTGTCTTGTTCAAGCTTCAAACTAAAATATTTTGTTGGCAATTATTGTCAAATAATTGTTGGCATAATCTTTTCTCACCCTTTTCTTACCCACACTGCTAAGACGAGAACCCATACCTAACACTATCTTTTAAGCTTAGTCAGAGGGATTATCTTTATACAGGTCAAAAGAATAGCGAAGTTTAGTAACGTTACCACACTCAGATTTAAATATATAAAGTGACCATTTTCCATATATGTCACAAAAAAATGTCCGCCGACTCTTAAGAGATCACATTAAGCCTTCGGTCCTGCGCCCCAACTCTCTCTCTTGTCATACCCGATACATATATTCATTCTGAGTGAGGGAATTATATTTGCGAAATGCGTGCACTATACTTCTGCAATGTTGGTCTCTGAAGAAATTGTATAACAGGAAAATTTTGAGTAAAACTTTACTTGGAGCAACTTCCCTTTAAAATGACGTAACCAAACTCCATTTTGGTTATTACGCGACAACCACAAAAAGTTAAAAACATAACAATTTTACTTAATACAAAATTTCTCTCTAAAGTTATAATTAAAATTAATTTGCGAGCCTAAAATTAAACAAGAAAGTGTCATGAAAATTAAAGTTAACATTTTATTAAGAATTTGTGACAGCCCTGGCTTATGTCACCGATGGTTGGCAGGTAATAAAAACAAATTGTTCGTTTTATAAATGACGGACGAGTATTATTGGCACCCCTAGGGAATAGGGGTGGCACTCTCGATTATTTGAAGTGTTATTATGGTGAGGTTGTGTTTTGAATTATTTTATCGATAGTTTTTTTATATGCGTGGCGTATAGTGATTTCTTTTGGACATCATGCATACTTCTATACTAATATGATGTATGATATTTGTGGCATCGGCTTATCTGCTTATAATTGAATTTTTATTGTTTTGTTCTTTTTTCCAGCTTTACAAATTGATTTGTGATTTTGCGTAGTACATATTTTGTTTCCCAAGTAAATAAAGAATTTTGAATTTATATTACAAATGCGAAAATGTGTCTGTCTGTTATTACCTTTTCACGACATTGATAAAGTTTATCTAGGGTGGTATGGATGTAGATGATGGTATCCCGGGTTGGACTGGGCAAATGAGATTTACAGACTAATGACTCAAATGACGCGGTGCGGTGACAGCCAGATCTGGTTGTGTGACGCCAACATTCGGGGTACGACCTGCTTGTCTCTCAGTGTCGTAGTATTAAAAAAATATACTTTAATCGATAATGAATACCTTAGGCGGAGTCGCTCGAAAGAATAATCCATACTCATGCACTCACTTATTATCAACGCCCAGCATTACAAACGCATTTAAGGAATTGTGATTATAAAGTCCAACTTAATAATTTTGCCTAGTTATTATGTATAATATTTAAACTAAGTCTAAGTAATAAAATGGGTATATTTAGTATTTCACTCGAAACGAGTAGTAGGTATTTAGTAAATTAAGTTCAAAAGTATGACAGAAGCGAATTAACCACCTTGACTTCACGTGGCACTTCTTTGTGACACCTCGAGGGTGTTATTTAGACCTGGAAACGAGGAGGCGAGCATAGGTACCAGCGATTTGTTACGCGGCGGGCGAAGAGGCGGCACTTCCCGCAGCGCCGGAGAACATGCGATGCTTAAAATCTGGGCGATAAAGTTTGAGCCATACTTAACAGTTCACCTTTATTTTATTTTTTACTAGCTGATCCGCGCAACTTCGTCTGCGTAAATTTTCCCCGTTTTTGCAACATTTCTCATTGCTGCTCCTACATGTATTCAATCTACTTATACATGAATTATACATTACCAAAGTCTATACAGCTAAATCGAGCCTAATATGGTATTTATAATACGTTAGGTACTCTGGTGACAAACATTTTGGTCAGCAAAGATCTAGTACATCCAGCACTTGTAGTAAATAAATCAAAAGACCTGTCATTGTTAAAACTCTAAGCAGATAGCTATTTTTCATAAATTTGGTATGACATGAAGGGATGTATAGCAAATCGTTGTTGCGCAGTCTTCTGAATGATGTTCTTAACTTAATTTCATTAAGAAGATTCGGGCAGTCGATTTTACCTTGAGCAAGGTTGAGTAAGAAATATCTGCAATATTACGTCGTACATGCAGAATTATCGTCATCAATCATCAGTGTCATCATTAATACATCATAATCGTCACCAATAATTATTACCAACCATCAACACCAATCATCAACATTCGACATCATCAATTCGTGATCGATACGTTTTTACCTATTATGAATAATAACTAGCGAAAATGATTATTTTGTCATATTTACTAAGTGTTTTTATCACTATTCATAATGACTAGCTATTATCTAAATCTAAACAATATTCTATGTCGTTTCCCAGGACTCAAACCATGTCAAAACCAAATTTAATCTAAATCGATTCAGCCGTTTAAGCGTGAAAACGTAACAGACAGACAGTTACTGTCACACAAGTTTTTTTTTTTCTAAAGGTTATTAACAATCTTGTTAATCCATCCAACTAAGCTCAAAGGCTTGTGTTAGGGGTGGGTTCACGTCGGTAGTATAATGGGTAGGATTCGAACCCGCGACCTCACGATTGCGAGACCGATGCCTTAGCTATTAGGCTAGGCATGTTCGTTATGTCAAAATAACAGCTTTTTACTAAACGCACATGAAAGTATATATGGTACCTACGTAATTATTACAAAAAACAGATTTGTTCCGGCTTATCTCCGAAACGACTGGACGGATTTTGACAAGAGTCTCACTATCAGATAGCTGATGATGTAAGGAGTAACTAAAGTTTTTATATAATAACGCTAACGGCTATAGGGAGTGAACAGCACAGCAACTTCACGTGGACGAAGGCGCGGACACGGCTAGTTTATAATTATATTAGTTCGGATTAAAAATAATGTTACTTAACGTAAAAGAAACACTGACATATGACACAAAAAGTTGATTATCTTCAAAACGGCTGAACGGATTTTCATGAAACAAAGCTATGAACCATCCTGATTAAACTAGCTTTCTAATAAAATATATCGCATTTAAATTCGTCAATCGGTTTGGGCGCTATGATGTCATAAATACGCACTCAAACAAACACGTTATATAGCCGTTCGCTGTTAGCACCCATCATTTTTATCGGCGGTTAATGAATAAATGAATAATTCAAAGGTTATAGGTTATAGTCAGTACTTTCGCAGAAGGTCACATTTGGGATGGAATATCAAATCAGTGGTCGAGTGTTCATACACGTGTAACGGGCGAAGCAGAATGTTTGAGTAGTACATATCTAATCATGTTGACCGTCTGCGAGTATCTGTTAACGGACAGGAAAGATATAGAGACTTCTTCGTGCTACAAACATTTTATTATTGAATCAGGCGTCACCTCTATACTAATATTATAAAGTGGAAGAGTTTGTTTGTTTGTTTGTTTAAACGCACTAATCTCAGGAACTACTGGTCCGATTTAAAAAAATCTGTTGTAAGAATATTTCGAAACTGATCCCTTAGCGAATGTATTCTATTCTCTATGCGAACGAAACGGCGGAAATATAATAATATAATAATATAATAATATCTTGGGACAACTCACACAACGCTATCTGATCCCAAACTAAGCAGAGCTTGTACTATGGAAACCAAACAACTGATAAACATACTTATATATTTCTAAATACATATATAGATAAATAACACCCAGACACAGAATAAACCATCGTGCTCATCACACAAAGTTTTATCCTGGGTGGGGATCGAACCCACGACCTCTTGCGTAGCAGTCGGATACACTCCCACCACACAGAGGCAGGCAAATATGCATTTATCTGTGTTTATATGAAAGAAAACCATAACTGGCTGCTCAGACCACCGAACGATTGGGTTGAAATTTGGCAGACAGATAGTTATTATCACTAAAAACAGATTTTTATAATTCAACTCTTAAAACGATGAAACGGGGGTTCTATATTTCAATAGAAATCAGACGAATCCGCAAGAAAAAGTTAGTTCAATATATAATAATATCATGGGACAACTCACACAACGCCATGTGATGCCAAACTAGGCAGAACCTGTACTATGTTAAACAGACAACTGATAAACATAGTTAAATATTTCTAAATAATATAAATAAATTACACCCAGACGACCTACGACCTCCGGCTTAGCAGTCAGGGTCACTAACAAATACTAGACCAACAACCAAGTCATAGTCATTCTATACCTACCTAAGCGACTATGGCTACATTTATGTATAAACCAGGTTAAATAACTAAGTGACGCGAAAAATGTTTTAAAGCCATAAAGTTTGATGTTTCCCCGAGGTACAGTAAAGAAGTTTTGACAGCGTATTTCATTATTTTAGCTAACAAATGGCTGAGGACATGTACTCGTATCGTACACGTAGTAATTGACTGCCTCGGTGGGGCAGTGGCTGTGCCTAGTGGAATGTGGTAGTGGGATCGTATCTTTGTTAAGTCTTGAGTGATCTTAAAATTTTGTTTAGAGACTAGGTATGTGTCAGTTTTTTATACGGAGTTCAAGAAATAGGAGGGTTCAATTCGGATAATTACAAATATATTTTTTTAGGTAAGTCATAATTTTCAAAATTATTTTTTTGTTTGAAAAAGATTTATTCCGTAATGATCCCATATAAATTTCGTAGAGATCTGATGATGAGTTTCGGAGACAGACAACGAAACTTCTCAGTGCCAGCAAATTAACCGTCATTAGATGTCGGTTAGATGTTTTTTGTAAAAAAAGTAATATTATTCCTTATATCAAGCTCAAGAGAGTGTCGCAGGAATAATTTGGTATCATTTTCTATATTAGTAGGTACAACACCCGTGCGAAACTGGACCTGGCAGTTATGAAAATAATGAAAAAAACGACTCCATTTATTTTCTATTCCTATTCAATAAACACAATTGATTGCCACGAAGTCATGTTAAGACGTGTTCAATTCAATTGTCGTAGCGAGGTTTCCCAAAGATAGCTCTGTCCCTATCTATCTTATAGCGTTAGAGAGAAACAAAAGATTTGAGCTGAATATTTGATGTAAATCAATTGATTGTATAGCGATCTTCTTTGTTTAGTAACTATATCTATTGATTTTGACTGGCCTGTTGGTCTAGTGGTTAGTGACCCTGGCTGCTAAGTCACAGGTTGTGAGTTCGATTCCCACACGGGACACCACTTTGGGTGATCCACAAATTGTTGTTCTGAGTCTGGGTGTACACTGTGTCCATGATTTGTATGTTTGTAAAGTCCCATAAGTAGGTTACAATTAATTTTTTTAAAGATACTATTTTTAACTATGAGTAGCTATGTGGGATTGTCGTCCCACATTACTAGCAATCCTGTTAACCCCTCCAGCTAAGCTCAATGGCTTGTGTTAGGAGTGGGCTCACGTCAGTAGTATAATGGCCAGGATTCGAACCCACGACCTCACGATTGCGAGACCGATGCCTTAGCCATTAGGCTACCGCACTAATTGTTACAACAGGCTAATTAAAGACATAAACAAGGATTTTTTCCATATTAGTTACTAGCGGCCCACTACACATGCACAAAGCACATAATATACATGTAATATACAAATAAACCATATGTAAGAAATTATCTAAATGATAGTGAAAACCGCATCAAAATCTGTTGCGAAGTTTAGAAGATTTAAGCGTACAGACAGCGAGAAACGACTTTGTTTTGTATAATGTAGAGATTGTTAGGTCAATGGGTCGATTCCCGGGTCAGACAACATTCTGTATAGCTTTGAGCTATAAAGAATAAGAAAAAAATTGTATAGTAATTTCTTTAGGCATTTTTTGCCAATTACTTTATAAAAATTTGAAGTCCAGACCCAGGAATCGAACCCGTGACTTCTATATTCCAAACCAGCCTGAATCTATCTTATTAATACTATCTTTCAAAAATGTAATTATTGTATTAATAAATAATATAAAATATAAATGGTTTTTGGTAAATGCTTATCTATCTATGATATTGACTGTGGCAACGTTGCTTAACCTCAACGAAGAGCGTAGTAAACTGGAAAAAAATAGGGAAAAGTGAGACTTTTTCAAAATGGTAACCCATCTTTAAAACGGCACGTGTAACATTGCATAACCACGCTGATCTGTATGTAAACCTGCTCGGTCATATCAAGTGATAAAAATAGGGCATTATAAAAGTCAAAGAGAAGTTGTGCATCTATTTAGTACACTGCGACGTCTAAATCACTGAACCAATTTGCATAAAATTTCACATTGACATGTAGTTTATAGCTTATGGATATATAATATATAAGTTTACTATTGATAATACCCCACGAAGAATACGGCGAGGTAAGCAAGTACCAAATCGCCTTTGCAACACAACACGCACATATTTCATCTTAACTGCTTAACTTATTTTGATACGGTTTGCTTTATCATTAAGTGAACTTCTTCGTGGAGGTTTATTAGCATATTGTATATGGAAAATGAGAAAGATATGTGCGAAGCCGGGACACGTCGCTAGTGAATAAATGTTCGTTTGCTATGAACTTTTATTAAGTACTCGAGGCTATGCAATCTGTTAAGACAGCGGTTCTCAAACTACATATTACATTTTCCTTTTAATGACATTAAAAAAACTACTTTTTTACCAAACAATTTGTTTTTTATTACAACATTCTTTGGACCCGGAAAGCTCTGGAATTGCTTATAATTTCATATGTTAATTATTTTAAATTTTTTAGAACCCTTACTAATTGTTATTCTATTAGAAATGTTTTCAAAATTTAATCAGTTATGTTACAAACAATAAAAAAAATATTAGTGAAAATGTCTCTGCCGAACCCCACATGATACAATCATCATCAAGAAACAAGTCAGCTATCTACAGCCTTCCAAATTGTTCCTAAAATTAATTCCCGCTTGTACTCCATAAACAACAGTTAAGTTCTCAATAAAGACAGAAATGGTTTCTCATTACCTCAAAGGGAGGGAAAGAAACGTGGCGAATTTATAATCATGGGGTCTGTCAATGATATTTTTGGGTTTTATGAAAGTTTATGTTTGTTAACGGCGTGATAGGCGATGGAGTTTCGATGAGATTTTGACGACGGTTATTTTTTTTAGGATCTGTACTAAACATTTCAAGTCAAGATTATTTATTTATCTATCTACGTACTTTCTATAAAAGGTCAAAGACTTCCCACAAGGTTCCTATGAACCTTGTGGGATGTGTTTGACAGAATTGACATTACTGAATTTTACTTAGACCTTTACTACACAGGGTGGCGATTTAGTCAGTCGAATCCTTGCAGGGGGTGATCAGACCATAATACTGAAGCTATTTTTTTTAATGTATCTTAATTGTTAATTTTTCGTGGGCGATCCCACATTGGACCTCACTTTGTTGGTTGAGTATGCCTTGTTCGGTGGCGGCGGGGTGCGGGTATATAGCTGCAAACCACGGCTGCCTCCGCGTGGAATAAAAAATAAATTTTAAAAGTTTAAAGTATCCAACTTACCACGCCTTAGCTTACCAAGTTAAGCAAAAATATGGTACTTATCTACCGTTAACCGTCTGCTAAAATAGCTTACTCTAGTAATTCGAAGTAAGTCCTAATTTAGATTTGTTTCAATCAATAACCGTCGATAGATAGAAAACCCGAAAGATTTAACTAAAATTGCGAAATTGTCATCGACCATAGATTCTATCTACGGCTAAATGTCAATTTCGCTACTAGAGTTAGCTTTTAACCGACAGTGAGGGGTCATGACCCCTGAAACTGTAACTTTGAGAGCCTCTGCCCGACTACAATATCCTCATGGCCGCAGGCTAAACAGCGAATAGTAGAGCTTTAGTTGGTTGTATGTGCTGCATATAACCTCTGGCTAAATATTTTTATAACGAAACTAAAATATAAAAAAATACTGCCATAAGTTTGTGCTTATCGTCGAAATATGACACGCTAGCTTTTTCTTACGGTTTTTTCCGTGTTATGTTTGATTTTTATAGCTTATGTGCTGGTTTATTCCACCTTGTTCACCTGGGTGAACAAAGTGGACATAACTGGTGTCCTTTAATCACCTGTGTACTATAATCACAATATTTTTTTCAATATTTTGGTGTTTCAATATTTTGGTGGACTTTATTCACCCACGTTCTAGTTTGCAAAACGTTTAAAACATAATACTTAACTGAATTCACCTGGGTTGTTTGATGGATGCAATAATTCTAAGGTAATATGAGGACACTAGTTATGTCCACTTTGATCACACAAGTGATATCTCCCAGGTGAACAAGGTGGAATAAATCTATGTGCTGTTCTCGAATTTCAAATATCTTTGTTTCGTAAAACCAAATTAATGATTATTTGAAAACGTCAAAATCATACATGCTATTAGAATAATAAAATTATAATTTCTTTGTAATAAAAAAAAACAATATGAAGTTATGCGGCAGTTCCAAGTATAAAGCTCATGAGAAGAAGCTCACTCTTTTAAAATCTTAAATTTTTCTTTACAGTAATAATTTTATTGAACGAACCAGTGTGTTCGGCCAAAGTAAAAATATTCTGGTGTATAACTACAGTATTACACGGTTTCATTTAAAATCCGTTCAGTGGATTTTGTGTGAAAGAGTAACAAACATCCATCCGTTCACAATTCTACACATTTTTTGGATTTTTAATGTTAGTAGGATCTACGAGTTTTGATTACGGCTGCATCCGTGTGGGTGTTAGTTATCGCGATAACGCAGTCCATGATCCTCAAGTTTCAAGTTACGTACCTATAAAATTTCATCCAAATCGGTCCAATAATTTTGATTAAAGTTACAACCAAACAGGCAGACAAACTTCCATTACCATTTAGGTCACGCGGTTACCGTAGCATATTCCCTCAAAGTACTAGGGCAGCATAAGCTTAAGAAGATATATCTCAGTTGTATGTTTGCCTACGTTTTCACGCCTACAACAAGAACCTCTTTAGATAGATCTCTTGATCTTATTATGTCCTGGTACTGTAGAGGTGTTTTAAACCACTACTGTAACAAACTACTACACATGGTCGTAATATGTACGGTCGCGACAATGTTTTGTTTAAAAACAAAAAGAAAAAATATATTCAAGAAGTATCTTTATACAACCAAAAGTACTCGTATGTAATTTGGAAAATAAAATACTTTGGTCTAATTTATTGAGAAACAACGACAGCGACTTTCTAGTCCCTGTCCGATCTGACAATATGTTCAGGTATGACAATGTTTCCATTCGATTGACGTCATTTTTTTTTAAATATATAAATTAACCCAATTTTATTTTCTACACAGAAGTTTTCGAGAAAAACATGCTAGGCCATGTACAAAAATTGTTGATAAAAAATCTTGAAAAATTAGGTACCATTTGACGTTTATAATTTTCTTTGCATTGTAATACCTACACTTTTGAGTCGGACTGGAATTAATTTACACGTTGTATATTATTTCTTTACATATTATAAGCATACCAACAAAACAGTACAATTTTCACAGAGACAAATGCCATCTCAATATCTCGCGCACTGCGTCCATATCCAGTTGTGTCTACTTTAAAGCGGATATAACTGGATATATCCGGATTGTGAAGGCGCTGAGTGGTACGCAAATGGCGTTTCGTCGTGCTTTCAAAGTGGTGCAGTATGTATATATGTATATACACGTATGTACTGACGTATATGAGAACTTTTAGGTGTTTTTTTACACGAAGAGGCTGAAATCTTCCCTTATAGGCGAAATCTACCAAATTGGTGTTTGTTTATTAATCTCCGAAGATAAAAGTTAAAGTCTTGTTACAGTAGGCATCTACAGTTATAAATTATAGTTAACCGATTTTGATAAAACGGCATTTTGTATAAAGTAAATATGTATTTACAAAACGCCAATCGCAAAATATCTTTGTAAAATTTACGACGCTGTTTCTACATAGGCGAATTGTAGAATCATTTATAACGTTAACATTATAACGAAATCTGGGTATTTAAGATATTTAATTTATAAAGTATTAGCTGACCCGTGCCCACTTCGTTGGGCCTACAAATAACCTGGCTATCCATTAGTAAAAGTTTTTTTTTAAATCGGGGTAGTAGATCCAGAAATTAGCTCCTACAACCTCACAAATTTTACCTCTTGATAATATTAGTATAGACGTAGATAATAGCTTTACCTTTGAAACTGGGTATGTTTAATAAGAAGCTATTATGCTAATTTACTTAACATCTGTAAGACAAATAAAGTATACTTATTTAAAAAAAAAACATTCCAGCACTGTCCAGCGGGTCAATTCACCTATTTAAAGCAGTGCAGTTGCAGTTCAGTTTCGATTAAAACGGCCATTTTTGTACTCTTGTAACTTTGGGATCGATCTCAAAAATATGACGAAATGCTTCGAGAAAAGGTAGGTAGTGCCCTGTGCTTTCAATATCTCGTCCTGGCGGAGGCACTGCCGATGCCGTGCCCCATGATTAACCTGCGATAAGTACTTTACCTAGTAAACTTGGTCTCTTACTATAATTTATTTTTCTTTTGTCTCCAGCTCAAAATGTGGACATCACACCTTCGGAAGCTGTTAGAAGAGTAGGCGCCGAGCTCACAGTGCTCTGCAAAGTGCCCTATCCCATAGATTCTTGCAGGTATGTTGATCGTAAGGTTCTACCGTCCATGAAAGAGAAAGTCCTCTAGAAAGAGACAACGCGACTGTGCGGCTAATGCCTAACTGTCTCTTTTCTGCAGGCCTGTAAAATGACAATTTATGTCAATACTTTTGATAACTACTAGCCGCACGAGTGTTTTGTCTCTCTCACGCTTTACAGCCTATATTTACTTCATACCTGAAAGGGAACGCGTAGGTAGTTCAGTCTATGCCGTTGCCTATGCAGTTGACCGACAGTGAAGCAACGTCGATGTTGTGTTTCTGTGACGTGACTCGGCTGACGTAACTCATCGAGGATGGACCACATAAGACCGGCACATGTAATTGATAAGTGTTGTGCGCCAAGATGTGCGTCGTCTCAAATTAGTGTCCGACCGAAGCTCCAGCTTCGGCTTCGGCCACCTTCGGGCAAAAAGCCGAACGTTTCGCCGAAGGTGGTAACCTTCGGCGAAAAGTTCGGCCCCAAAGCCCGGACGAAGCCGAAGGTTCCTAACAAAATGTCGAAATTGAACGAACTGTTAGACTCCATATTATTTTAATCCGTTATTTAATATAATTCATTTTATTTTTAAACTCAATCATATTATAATAACGTTATTGAGATTTGATTTGGACGGTTGACATTCGAAATGTAAATGTCGGTAGTGACATCACATGACGATGACATTTGTCATGCGGTGTCACTCCCACACGGAGGGGGAATAAAAAGATGATTTAATGTGAGAGTAAGTAATCACTTAATATGACAACATTGTGATTACTTACTCTGTGGTCATAATGTAATCGCGTGTTAAACAGTGCGGACGTTTGTAATAGTTCGAATAAATCCGAAATCGAGTTAAAATGATTTGCAAACCAATTCTAAATTAATTCTAAACAGTCTGTTTTTAGGGTTCCGTATCTAAAACGGAACCCTTTAAGGATCACTTGTTGTTGTCCGTCCGTCTGTCTGTCTGTCAAGACCCATTATCTCAGGAATGCAAGGAGGTATCAAGTTGAAATTAAAACCATATACTCAGGTCGACAGTTCCTTGAAGCTGTAAAAAATTCAAACTTCTAAAAAAAAGATACGGCCGTTTATTTCAAAAACTGTGAGACTTTCCTGAACTATTTATAATATTTGTTTTTTTCGTTGAGTAATAAATAACTATGTTAGATTAATATTGTTGTCCTTGGGTTTTCAGAATGACAGTGGGTGGTACATCGTATCGATTGATACCTGAGAATCATGAAGGAGACGTCATATACACTGGAGAAGGATTACAGGTAAGAACCAAAATCTTTTAGATGCCACAAAGCGCCTGTTCTTCGTTGTAAATGAATGGCAATCTTACCGTTTTTCGGCTAGATTGTGTCAGTGTTAATAATTATGTATAGTTTACAACTTTAATTGCACAAAGGGTCGGTCTTAACGTTTTTCATGTGTCACTCGCGTTCAAACGCAGAGCCTAAAAAAAATCAAAATATAGATATTTAAAAAACCTATGAAAGAATCAAACAAAATTTTAAAGCCCCCCTTACTAAAAGTAGGTAAGTAACCGAAGAAAATCAGTGGGGGCTAGTTTTTACTGCCCTAAATTGAACTGCAAACAAATAAACATCATCGAATTCTAAAAGTACTACAATAAAACCAATAGTATAACGTTGCCACAACAGCGACACAGTCTATCACACAAATCGACTGCGGATTATTCGCAGTAGGCATACAAAATTAAACAAATAAGGAAACAAAATCGCACTCACCTGCTGCAGCTTGTCTTTAACTTAGCTATTTTTTATCTACAGCGCGGTGAATGTGGAGCGTTAATAAAGAACATAAGAGATGAGTGGAACGGGAATATCTCCTGCGTCCTGCCTCCTCGCACTGGCAGCATCGAGCTGACCGGCACCATGAGGCTGACTGTAGCACGTAAGTATACTGGTCTACTTTGATCTGCAGGTATTTTGGTTTACTGGACTTTTGGGTTTATTGGCTACTATGGACCTTGGCTCTAATATGGTCTACTGGTTATTTGGTCTACTGGATCTTGTATCTGCTTTAGTCTACTAGACTTATAATCTGCAGTGGTCTACTAGTAGACTATGGTCTACCGGTCTACTATTGTCAACTGATCTACTATAGGCTACTGATTTATTGTGGTCTGCCATAGTGTAGGTACTGTCTAAAGAACAAAAAAGATAAGTAAAACGGGAACATCTCCTTCGTGCTGCCACCTCGCTAACTGCAGTCTACTGGTCTACTATGGTGGTCCTTCTGGACTACTGGTCCAGTTAGTCGAGTAGTCCTTTTGGTCTACTGGTCTTTTTGTGTATTGCAGTCTACCTGGAATTTTGGGAAATATCATCTAAATACGAAAACCTAACAGAATTACTTTCATATTTATAATATTAGTTTGAGTAACAAAAATTATCGTAAAACACTGTTCTATATCCTCAGGTCCACCTGGCCAGCCCCATCTGATAACTCCAACTCAGGCAGCCTTCAGAGCTGGCGACGGCTTTATGGCGCAGTGCGTCGTGCCCAATGGACGACCGGCTGCCAAGATCACCTGGTTCTTGGGTAAGTAAGCCTTTGTTATCATTCAGGAGATGTTCTGATCATAAAAGTTGATGAAGGTTAGGAACCTTCAGTGTCGGACGTAAAGAGGGAGAAAGTCGGGGCACGCGCTCCGGGCGCTACGTTTAATGGGCGCCAAATGGCATGTTGAAGTGGTACAAACTGCTATGTTGAAGGGGGCGCCAAATCGGGTGAAATGATTCTCACAATGGCGGTATTGGGTGAAACGAAATGGACCACCTATGAAAGAATCAAACAAAACTTTTTGCCCACCCCTTTTGCCCCGCCTCGAAACAATCCTAGATCCGGCACGGTACACCTACCTCAATGTGTGTTCTGTTCTAGCAAATTATTACTTTTCTTTAGGGCTATACTAGCAGCATGATTCTCTACCATTGGAGATCATTATTACATGCGTATTATATGTATAAATTACATATAATACGCATGTAATAATAATCTCTTAACCGATGTCGGTTCCGGCGGCCAATCTCATCAGAGACTAGACACAAATGCACTCGATGGAGAGGAAACCCGACAAGACCGGAGAGAGATTGAGTAGTTGACTAGTCTCCGACATCGCTTAAGAGACCATTCATATTATTATCTCCATACTTCATAACAAAATGAAATCCACCCAGAGGTTTGGCCATCAATAAGGCCCGATCTACCCATTTAGCCGCTCAGGGCAAAATAACTTTTAGCCAAAAAAAAAAATTGGCCCACCCCAATATTGGCCAAGTGTAAGTCGCACGCACAAGGAGAAGGGGATGCAAATTACACCGCCCTTCATTTTTGCCGCTCTGGGCATATGCCCGGCTTGTCTTGCCCTAAATCGGGCCCTGGCCATCGAAATCATTATTTCACCTACATAATATTTGCATGAATAAGTTACTCAAAATTTTGTTTTTTTTTTCTTGTAGCCGAACAAAACCTTCTATCAGGCGTCCACCAGCCCATCATCACTTCTGAGCCCGGCAGCGACCTACAGACCATCATGCAGAATGTATCCAGGACCCTGTCGGTGGATGATGACAACACCATGCTTGTCTGCAGGGCCGAGCATGAAGCCCTGGAGCAACCCATGGAAGTCAAGAGACAGCTTGTGGTTCATTGTAAGGAATTTTGTTACTTTTCCTATTCAAATTCAAATTTGAAGCGGCGGTAGCCTGATGATTAAGGCATGTACTTGCAATCGTGAGGTCGCGGGTTCGAATCCTACCCATTATACTACCACCGTGAACCCATTCTTAACACAGGGTTTCGTAGTCTGTCTGTCTATCTGTCCGTCCTTATGTCACAGGCATTTTACTATGAATATTAATTAAATTGAGTAAAAAGGTATCTTGTAGTAGCCGCTACTTAGTTTAATAGTTAAATAACAAACATAAATATATTTAGGGGGGGCACTCCATACATGTAACAGAAGCTGAAAAAAAATTGTTGAGCCAATATTCGACAGGTCGTTTTGTTCGTCATTAGTCAACTTAGCAAAAAGTCCACTAAAACATGATCGGTCAACTTCGTAGTCGGTCACTTTCGTTATTGGTTCACATAGCAATCGGTCAACTTCGCGGTCAGTCATTTTCGCAGTCGGTTCACGTAGCAATCGGTCAACTTAGCAATTGGACAAGGTACCTAGTAAACTACCATGACTTTTCATTCTCTTGTTTGTATTCCAAACTGCTTGTTCATTACATAACATACTTAAAGATACTGGCACTCCAGATTAAATGCATAGGTACTAATTTGTTTTTGCGATCTGTCAACATGATTTCAATAGTCAATTATTATTTTCCACGTTTTAATATTTTAAACCCTATTTCATTTTAAAATGGATTTAGTGTTTGAAAAAAATCAACAGGGAAATAGTTTACTTTTGAGAAATGGTTACAGATACAATCTTCAAAAAATAAATAAAGGCGGATCGTCATTGTGGAGATGCGGTAATCGTAATTGTTGTTGCGCTACAATTACTTTAAACAGGGAAAAGGATAAAATATTACGAGAAAATCAACATACGTGTAAAGAAAATTATGAGAAAAACAATGAAATAGTTTTGATAAACAAGTGCAAACGCGACGTTACCTTAAGTTTAGCACCAATACCTATGATTTTTGAAAATAATATCGAGTTTGAAACAACTACTACATCGTTTCAGTCCAAAAAAGATACGCTGTACAGGACGAGGAAAAAGTTTTTGAATGTGAATAGGACCACATTTGAACGCTTGCAAGATATAGAGATACCGGGAATACTAGCCAATGATTTTTTGGTTTGGGATGAAGGCATTGATGACAGAATGTTAATATTTTGCACAAAATATACATTAAACTACTTAAAAAGCTTTAATAAACCGTTGGTGACTTACGGCGACGGTACTTTTAAACGGGTACCAAATCCCTACTGTAAAGGTCAGCTATTCACGTTGCATGTTGATTTGAGTACAAGACACGAGGAGTACACAACAGTAGTCCCAGTAATTTTCGGGTTGCTCCCTGATAAGACTACAGCCAGTTACGAAAGGTTTTTTCTTGCCTTGAAGCAATTGGGAATAATAATTACCAAATACAAGTCTGACTTTGAACTGGCACAAATAAACGCTATTAAAAAAGTTTATAAAAATGTTAGATTGACTGGTTGTTACTATCACTATACAAAAGCTTTGTGGAAAAAGTCAAAAAGTATTGGTTTTTGTGATACCAGAGAAGGTAGACGCATTACAAACTTAGTTTCTAAATTACCGCTTTTACCAGCAGCATATATACCAGAGGCATGGATTTCAATAATTGAAAATGATTCGGACGTAACAAGTTTTGATGTATTCAAGAACTACGTCGATAAACAGTGGATGTTGAAAATTACACCACAGATTCTGTCCTGCTCTTCTCAGAAGAACAGAACGAATAATGCATTGGAAGGGTGGCACCATCGTTTCAATATTAGAATGCCACATAAGCCAACATTGTTTTTGTTTATTCAAATTCTGATGAAGGAAGCAAAATATCAAAGCAGAAAATTGATGTTAAAAAATATTACCAAAATATTGAGAAAAAGAAGGAATCAAGATATAAATTTTGATAGATTACATAAAAAGTATTTAGGTAGACTGTTTCGCAATGAACTTACGCCAATTAATTTTTTAAGAAAAATGAGGAAAAATTAAAATTACCTGTAGTTTAATTCCAAAATAAGTATGTTACGACTCTTTTAGTTATTTAAGTTTAACAAAGAAATATAAGTGACTTTTTAATTAATTGGCTCTTATTTCATTATTTTGGTTCACTCATTATCTACAGCGAAAAGTTCGTATGTGAACCATAAGCGAAGTTGACCATTTGAGAAGTGGACCGTTTGCTAAGTGGACTATATGCGAAGAGTTCGTATGTGGACCATAAGCGAAGTTGACCATTTGAGAAGTGCACCGTTTGCTAAGTGGACTATATGCGAAGAGTACTGATTGCGTATCTCCTACAGAAATAAAATGTTGACGTTTTGCTAAATTGACTAATGACGAACAAACGGACAGGTCGTTTTAAAAACATTTTAAGGATTCTAATTTTTATTTTTTTTATAAAGTAAAATTTTTTGGAAGCAATCGCTCCGAAAGTTGCTTAAATTGTGTCCTTATCTTTAGACCGTGTGACCAAAAAAAAATCAGAAAGGTAGCGCTTAACAAATACTTTAAATTAAAATTATTACTTACTATAATAATATAACATATTACTAAAATATATCGTCATTGAATTATCGTCGAAAAACTGAGTTTCTCAACAAAAGGGCGTAGGTGCCATGAACATCCGCTTTTCTGCTGGTTCAATTATTCAAATGAGATTTTTTTTCATACGACAACGTTTGATCGAGATCGACATGCTCTTCAACGAGCTTGATCCGACATGCTCTTGCCCGGTTTTATTTATATAGATATAGAAAAAACAAATGCCACTTTCCTAAATCTCATAATTTTATTTCTAGACCCACCACAGCGAGTAGACAATGCTGGATCCTTAACCATTTTTGGTCTGAAACTGGGAGCTGAGAACAGATTGAACGTGACAGTCAGGGCAAACCCTGCCCCCAGGGCCGTTTGGACGATTGGTGACCAACGTATTGAAGCACCTAATAGGGACAATCCTGAATTTATTGCTTTGGAGCCGCAGTTATTGGTAAGTGATAAACGAACAGGCAAAATGTACGGTTACTGTAGTTATACTCTCAACGAAGTTCCAAGGCAGTATAAGCTAAATCGTATCAAATGGAGGCTAAATATGACTTTGGCCGTTACCAACTTACCGGAGTTGGTAACGGCTTAAGGCCGCGGGTTCAAGTCTGAGACGAATTTTGCCACCATACGTTTAAAGAACCACTTTAGATAGATCTTTTTAAGCTTATTTTATGTCCTGGTATTATAAAGGTATTTTGTACTACTAAGGTGCCAAATTCGAGGTACTTTTTATATACACTTCGAAAATTAAAAAAAAACCTATTGCGAAAACCTCCTTCCATTAAATATTTTTCAAATTAAGCATTGCATACGAAATAAGATTCGTAAGGGTAGTTTGTCCAGGGAAAGTCTTTCTATCCAAGTGTAAATAATTTACCAAATCATTTGTTTATTAAAAAAAATCTATGAGCTTCTTGGCAGTTTCTTCTAATAGACCGGGAGGAGAGCGCCAAAAAATGCAATCATTTTATAAATGCAGATTTTTTTTATATACGTTGCATTAGTGGAGTATAGAAATACTTTTTCGTTAGTCAGCTGGATTCCTTAGCGTTTGGCGTACGCGACTTTTATCGGTTATTGACAGCATCTGTTACAGAGATATACTGACTGACTAATTGTTTTGTGATGTTGACAATATTCTTCACCTAAATATACTAAATTTTAGATCACGCATTCGATAGCACGCGCAGATCAAGCTAGGTAAAGAATACAACTAAAGAATACAACGGCGAGCGCGTCAGCAGCGCCGAGTGCCGCGTTCGCTCATCTCGCACG
Organism: Herminia tarsipennalis; assembly: GCA_945859575.2. Classification (NCBI taxonomy): domain Eukaryota; kingdom Metazoa; phylum Arthropoda; class Insecta; order Lepidoptera; family Erebidae; genus Herminia; species Herminia tarsipennalis. The sequence goes on from OX243830.2 coordinate 989,477, forward strand.
CCTTGACCGACCGGCGGTTATGAGAGCGCTGGCCGCTCTGCCGCCCAAGCACTCAGTAGGACCGGATGGTATTCCGCCGTTTATTATTAGGGACTGCCGAATGACTTTAGTTGCACCATTGCTACACTTATTCAACACGTGTATAACTACTGCAAGGTTTCCTGATCGATGGAAACTCACTCGGGTGGTACCAGTACCTAAAGGTCGGGGTGGTACTGATGTTACAGACTATAGGCCAATAGCGGTGTTGAGCGCCACAGCTAAAGTATTTGAGATGGCTATTCACAATTGCTTATATACCCAAGTAAGTCCTTATTTATCTGATGCGCAACATGCTTTTCGTCATGGCCGACAAACTATGGGAAACCTACTGCACCAGATGACACAGCTGATACCGGCAGTGGACTCTGGGCTGCAGGTTGATGTAGCTTATCTCGACTTCCGGAAAGCGTTCGACACAGTTGATCATGACGTTCTCCTTTCAAAGATGGCGGACTTTGGTTTTACACTGCACACGCTAAAATTCTTCACAAGCTATCTAAGTGATAGACGTCAATTCGTCGACTGTGCCGGACACTGTTCTGAGGCTTACTACACGAGATCCGGCGTGAATCAGGGCTCAAATCTGGGGCCCTTTCTATTTATCCTTATGATAAATGACCTACCTAAAGTAGTAAGGTCAACATGTCTACTCTTTGCTGATGATCTTAAGATGTCTGTGGTTGTTAAAGACCCTGCAAATTGCTATTCATTACAGCAAGACTTAGACAGGGTTGTTAGATGGAGCCACGATAATAAATTATTCTTTAACGTTTCTGAATGCTCGGTACTTTCATTCAGACGTACACTTAGTCCAATACTCTACCAGTACAGTATGGACGGCGAGCCGTTGCAACGTGTAGACGAGGTAAGAGACTTAGGTATACGTTTCACCAGTGACTTACATTTCCGGAAACACATCTCAGATATTTGTAAAAAGGCATACCGAAATCTTGGATTTGTTTTACGTCAGGCGAATGAATTCACAAACATCTGTGCGTTAAAGGCTTTATATGAGGCACTTGTGAGGAGTCATCTCGAATATAATGCGGTTATATGGAGTCCTAGTGAAGCGAAATACTCATCAATGGTTGAACGGATACAGAATAAGTATATACGATTTATGTATACAAAGCTGTATGGAGTATACCCTGGGTACCCGTTGTTATATCCGTCCTTGTTTATTCTTGGAATGATAGGATATTATAAGTTAGAAGTGAGACGTGAAGTAGCACTAGTGATCTATTTATTTATGGTGTTACGTGGTAGGATACAAAATCCACCGATTTTGTCGCAGATTAGCTTTTGTGTTCCTAACCATTACGCGGGGCGGCGGCGAAAGCCACAGTTGCTGGCGGTGCCCCGCGCGCGTACCAACCTGCTGCAGAGGGCGCCGCTCTCGCGGGCGTTTCGTTCGTTTAATGCAGTGGCCGATGTCATTGACGTTTCTTGTTCACTGAGCGAATTCACTAGGGTCACCTATCATGTACTTAGTTATAGATGATTTATTGATTATTATTTTATATTATAAATTGTCTGCGTGTACCGCATTAGATTATTAAAATCTGTAATGGTAGACGTAAGTATTTTGTTGTAAATAAATAAATAAATAAATAAATAAAACTTTAACGCATGACTGACGCGCCTGGTTACAAAATATTGCATGGCTGACAAACGTAAAACTTATTTTGAATTAATATAATGCTAGAAAAGAACCTTTTAAAGTTTTAGAAAGCAGTTTCACGATATATTAAGGCCAATAAAAAATATATATATATCTGCCTCAGCGCCAAACACTAAGGAATCCAGCTGACTGACAAAAGGGTTGTTTCTTTTCTCCACTGATGTGACGTAATATAAAAAAATCAGCCTTTATAAAGTACTTGCACTTTTTAGCGCAAGAGGGGAGCTCTTGGACTATAACGAGTGCCTAAATTCTTATTACTTATTTTGTTTTAGAAAATAAAACTTGAGTTTGAAATTAGAGCATTTTCTATGTGCTACTATGTATATATAGGTAGAGCCAACATTAATTTCTTCTTGATTTCAGGGCAACGGTTTCTACAACATCACCCTCATCTTAGCCACAATCACCAAGGAGGATGTGTCCAGGACATACTACCTGCAGGTCAGCAACAACCTGGGATCAGATGACCTGGCCATCAGGATCAGTACCATGGATGAGCCGGCTGGTAAGTTACGGGGATAATTCCGCAACGTTTTGACGGAAAATTAACGTCTTGACTGAGATTATTTTTGTTGTACCATCATTGTACCATTTCCCCCGCGACCTGACAAAATGCCTCCTTTCTTTAATTGGATAGATAACTACTATGAAAAAATAAATAAGAAAATAAAAATGATTTTACAACTCTTAATTATGACGTAATGATTTCGTATTCCACAAAGATGATAGATATGTTGCATAAAAAACACTTGTCGTCTAGTTTCATTGACATATAGACCTGGACCGTGCCATCCCTTTAATTAAAAAGTAAATATTGACAGAGAAAAACTCGTGCGGCCCTGTCTCTTTGACAGATATTGTCCACAAAGTAGCATTATCTCTTTCTAAAGAGTGGTTAATTTTGTGAGGTTATGGCGCAGTCCAAGTCTATACGTTAATGTCTAGCCTAGACTTCCCTTTGTCCCAAACCATAGTAAAATTTCAAATGTTAACACGGATTTGTCTATAATGATGGCTCAGTCAGTCATTTTCTTCATTCTTTTTTTAAAAAACGTCATTAGCTCCACGTCATGTTTTCTATGTAATACATTTTATATTTTTTTTAATGATTAAAAAATCATTTAACACTTTAAACACGTTATGACGTATTAAAATATGGTTAGTACAAAATATTTTTTTATAATAGTAGTCAAATATCTAATTGGTTACTATTATTATTATTTTTGCTATTTATTGCAAAGATAATAACTAACTACCTACCACCAAAATCCTGCCCTTGAACTGTTGACGGGAACAAAAGTATTCCTGACTATTTACAACTTAATTCTCAACTCATGACAGACATATTTACGGTATACCCCAGCATATTTACGAAACTGATATTCCCCTCCCCCTCTTCCGACATCATACTAAAATACATAGTTCACGACATAAATGACTAATAGAATGTATAATTTTATTAACTGTGCCTTTAAAATTGCAATCTACCAATCTACGTTATAAAATTTGCAAATTCGTTCAAATATTGACAAAATTTATAAATTCCCTACAGCCTGGAGAGCGATCACTTCTTCCCTAATTAATTTTTATGGTAAGAAACGAGAAATCATTCGTTCATGAATGGTTTTAAGTGAATGATCGCATCGCGAATGAACTGTTACGGCTATTTTTGTCATTTTTGTGAAGTATTTTTGTTCTGATTAGCGAAAAATTTGCTAATGAAGAAATGGAAATTATTTTATGTTGCCATAAAAAGCATGATATTAAAATTATTTTTTATTGTAAATAAGCATGATTTTTGATAAAGTTCTTACTATAGTTTATGACTATTTGTTCAAGGTAGGTTGTTTTTCTAAATTAAATTTTCTTAAGCATGATATTTTTTAATTTTATAAATAACTTAATTGATAATTTGTTTTATATTTGAAACTGTGTATCGATTTTTAAGATTTAGGAAAATGCATGCATCAGGATACTAGTTTTTGCCTGCTGCTGCGCCCGTGTGAATGTTAGTTGTTGAGATAAAAAGTAGCCTAAATTCCTCCTATCATCTAATAAATCTAGTTTTTGGGAGTTTAATGTATTTTTCTGTAATCATATTTACTTTAGCACGTATTTTAAAAAAAATGCGACTTTAAAACCAATTTGTGCCGGTGTGTATTTATTTTACGTTATTTCAAATATTTTTTGAAAATTATGACAGATCAGTTTGCCGCCTTTTTTTCCTTTTTCCTCCGTCCGTTTATTCGGGAGGTTTATGGCTCGCACACTCTGTGCATCCGTCAGTTTCATTTTACTCGTATTACTAGTTTTCTTGTTTGAATTACCAAGTCTTGTCCTTATCCAGTTATCACATATTTCAAGTAGATAATTTTTTACACATAAAACGCGAAGCTGTGAAAAAATTACATGTCAGTTTGCCGCCATTTCCACAACTTTTCCCGCTCTTTTACAATTCTCATAGAAAGTGTTTGATATTCGCGGTTTTCATAGACTTATAGAATGAACTGAGCAATACCTTTACAAAATGGACCACTTTCTAGAAAGAGACAACGCGACTGTGCAGCCTAAACTTGTATCTTTTCTATAGTGTCAAAAAAGATGACGTAGACATAAAAACAGATAAAGAGACAAGTACCGGCCGCTCGAGTGTTTTGTCTCTCTCACGCTTTGCAGTCTGTATTTACTTTGTAACTGAAAGGGAAGGCGCAGTCCAGTCTCTATGTCTATAGAGGCTTCCACCCAACAATATTATGCTACGTTTTCTGAGAATATATATATTGTGTTTCGGATCAAATTCAACAAAAACAAGTATATTTTCTGTCAAAATTTTAAATATTTTTTTTTCTTTAGGATTGGAGTTGAACACAGGAGAAATAGTCGGCATCGTAATTGGTGTGCTGGTGGTGTTGATTGCTGTATTCCTCGTCGTCCTAGCATATGCTACCGATAGATGGTGCTTCGCCGGTAAGTCAAGCTTAATTATATATTATATACTTATTTATGATTGAATTTAATAATGAATTAATGAGCTAAAATCTCTTGGAATGAAAAACAGCATGATTTTATAAATTTACTTTTTATACATTTTCATTTTTTTATATGTAATTCGAGACTGGAATAAACGTTGTCATGCTAGGTGGTTCAGTGGGAGTGAGTAAGACTGCTATGCAAGAGGTTTACAATTCGATTCTTACAAGGGCCAATATTTAGTGTCATTCTCTAATTTTTGTTTCTAGTCTAACGTAGCAAATTTTTTGGTCTATTTTTTTAAATACAATGGAAAAACAGTGAAAGGATATTTGATTATTGAAAAAATAGATAAAATTTATTTGATTTCATAAAATAGAAGTATAAGTATTTGCCTTCTAGATTGCTTGACTTTTGGCCGGATTGCAGTCAGATAGCTAGTGACTATCTATCTGACTGCAATCTAACACAGTCGATACAATTCGATTATAACGTCATACAATCCATAAAGTAAATACTTGCCTAAAGCATGATCGCGAATATTCTAGTGTTGAACTTTTAACTATGCGATAATATTAAATTTATAAATTTGATTTCATTTATTTGGAGATTTTAGTTGAAATTGATTATTATTTCTTTATGTATGTTAGCTAATGAGTGAACCAGTCTCAAGTAATTTCGTGAAATTTTTGGAGCTGTAAATTTTAATATATTTTGTTTTGTTATTTAAAGTGAATGTATATTTTGTTTGTATATTTGCATGAATGTCCAATATAGCACATTACAAAAAATGTGTAAATGTTTTTTATATTTGTTTTTATTTCTGCTCCAGAAATGTTGTCGATTTTTCCTTTTTATGTCTTTTGTTTTGTACTATTTTAAGTACCTTTTGGAATATAATACATGTCTTGTTTTTATTGTCTTTTTAAAACTTCTCAATTTCGTGAAATATCAATAAAATTAATAAAAATATATGGGAATTGTGTATGGTAAGCACGCTTGGTTATTATTAGGCTCTATGTAGAGGCAAAAAGCACACACAGATTCTAGGTTCGAATCCCAGACGATAAACAAGTTATTTCTGTAAAAATATTATAGCTGAAACATATTATTATTGATATTTCACAATTGCATCATGATTTTGAACATGCTTACAAATGCTTATTAAAAATATTAGGCATGCGTTATAATTTCTATTTCAGATAATTAGTAATAATCATTATTATTAATAGTTAATAATGCGTAATAATATCTCTGGCAGGCTCACGGGCAGTTGGTCGATAGGTAAAGTGGAAAAAGTGTAGTAAAAATCACAAATCACATTAACAGTTTGGGGCTTGCACCTATGCCGCGAAAAAAATACAAACGCCTCTTTTTTTTTAAAAGCAAAAAGTCTTGGCTGCCGTAGAATAGAGAAAAAAAAAACAAAATTAATGTGCATTTTTTGACAGTGTTATTTTGCTTTTAAGTTTATAATAAATGTAAGTTTTTTAAAATTAAGAACAAAAGAATAGCAATATTTTTGGCGATCAAGAACTAAAAAAAATTTGCATGATTTTTTAACATCGCATGTGGATGTGTTTTTTTTTAAATAAAAATTAAGCATGATTACTATGGTTTCGAATTTGACATGTGCATGTTCTTTTTATAAATTTCGATATCTTATTCTTTATTTTTTTTTATTGTCACATTGCCAGTGACTTTATTACATAATAAGGTGGTGGAATTATTAAAACACAATTACTCGTACATTAGTAGATTTGAAAGTCACGTTTTGTAGTTTGTATGGGCCTTGGGTGTGTTAGGAAGATAACTGATATTACTACAATATTAGATAATATAATATAGCCAGTGTGTTGTGTTGATTACGTTACATTCCTAATAAAAACTGATATAATTCGTTTTGCAAAATTTTACTGATTATAATAAAAAAACTGGCAAAAACAGTTTTTAAGTTTTAATTTAACATTTATGAACGCTATTATTTACAAAAGATAAATATGACTCAACATAAAATACAAAGTACCTACTCAATGCAATGGACAAATAAATATATAAAAATGACACGGGAAAAACACACGACCGCTTTTTTAATTTTTAATAAAATTGAATCAAAATTAATTTGGTTTACAAATTAATCTAAAATACATATCTAAATTTCATAATTATAATAATAATTTAAATATCTAAGTCAATAGAAATAATAGTATGGATATAATTTTAATTTTGTTTCAAATTTAATTCTCGTAGAAGTTTTATTTTTTATTTTTAATCTAATTACAAAGGTTTTGGGAAGGAAGGGGACATTGATTTAACACAAACTTACAATGTACTAAAATTATACAGTCATACTACAAGAGATTTAGACATGTGCTGAACGTGTGTTTAAGAATTCTTTACTAGAAATTGAGGTTTAACAGTATTTTTAAATTAAATAACCCCTAAGTTATATTTAACTTTAAATTACCGTTAAACACGATTCTGTAGCACACGTAACATGCGCAATTATTTTGTAGTGAGAAATACTGTTAGAAGCTTTTCGATGGGTTTTTGTTTGTAATTAACACCTCAGGCCCTAATCACCAATCACACAAATCACAAACAGCACCGATACTAAACATGCAAGGTATAGTTCTTGATCGCTTAATGTATTGTACAACAGGGCGATCTCACCGGACGGATATCCCCGACGGGGCTGACTCGGAGGCCCCCTTGCCCCCCCATGATGACATCAAGGGTTCAGAGAATCCCACCATCGACCATGGGGATTACATCAGAAATGGAGACACCAAACACCCTGAAAAAAAGCCCGACACTGAAGTCTAAAGCTGTCGAAGTTTTAATCAATTTCGAAGTCGGTAATCTTACTTTACACCTTTTTTTGAGGTTTTGTGTTTATTTCAAGAACTAATAAATATAATAAATAATCACAGGTTTGTTTACTTATTAATCTACTTAAATTTGATATTAAATGTAGTTTTAGCTAAGTAAAAACTTTTTTTTACCGACTTTATATTGAATATTTTTCCGACTTCGAATATTTGGTGTGGTTTCGACTTGTCCACTCATTTGGACTTTGGTTTATATAGTGTCGATTAGTGCCAGACATTTGACATTGTTACTTATTATTAATAAATAATAAAATATTGTATTTAATAAAAAAATATTTACGCGATTTCAAAAATAAATTCTAAAATATTAAGGGGGGTTTTAGATGAGATTATTAGATATGTGAACGCATTCAGATTTTATTACTAATATTGTTTAAATATCTATTTTATTTAAGTTTCATTTATTTTTTTTAAGACTACTTTGATATTACTTTTGATATTTCATCTCGCGGACTTTAATAAATTATTCCTAAGGTATTAAAAAAATATATTTTTTTTAACTTTCATATTTACTTCTTAACTTTAGTTAAAAGTAGTATTTTTGAATGCGTTCAAAACAATGAATCTAGTAGATATATTATTATGTAAAATTTAAATCTGTTTTCATAGTTACATGTGTGTTGTTGCCTATCAAATGTCCGATTATATTTGACGTTGCAATCTAGGAAAAAGTAGCTACATATTTTTGATTGCATAGATTTTATAGCATAAACACTGAACTATTACATATTTTGTCTCGTTCATTCTTACCATTGAATTTGGTAATGTTAAAAAACGCAAACTATGATTCTGTCATACGTTTTATTTTTAAATAGATGCGGGTTGCATATACTAAACCCAGAAATTGTTTGTGTTAAGAGTGGGTTCATGTGCGTCGGTAGTATATAGGGTGGAATACGAACCCAGGACCTCTCGATGGTGAGTTAGATGTCTTAATCACTATCCTATCTCTGCTTTAAAATTTATAAGAAAAGCTCTGACTATTCTTAGTTTCCTGATCAAATGTTATTACTTTATTCTACTAAAATTGAGCCACCGTTTTGGTATGTCCACGCATAGATGAAATTAATATCGCCTTGTAGCGTTTTGTACCCCACGTAGGTAAATAAAAAAAAATCCTGGATTGCAATTTTCCAATAAACGTAACCATTTTGTATACATGTAAGCTAATGAATCTCAAATATGACTTCGTAGCATGTAACAGCGAAATCCCAACGCGTAAACTTTAAGAAAATAGTTAAAATTTTGAGCACAAAAACTTTTGAGACTTGTAACTTAAATATTTGCTTGTATGTAATTATAATTTACGCAATTTAATGTTTATTAAAGTTTTATCCACTTCGAATGATTTCATGTAGTTATAAGAAAGTGGTACTTGTTGTCAGCTTAGCTAAGAATATGTAGCGCTAATATGCGACTAACTGGAACGACTATTTTATTTTGCTGGATTGCAATAATTTGTATTATACAGGTTGATTTGTAATATACTGATAACCTTGCTCGTGGCTTCTTTACATTACACCAAATAAATTCGTAATATCGGGTTTAAAAAAAAAATAACCCAACCACCTACTTCCTACTTCTGCCACACAGCCATCTAACACACATCTGTGAGACCCTGGAGTCAAATAGCTGTTTTTGTCGGGTTTATGGTCTAAACCTCTCGATAAACAACTATTTTACCCCAGTAAAATAGTCTGTAGGTGGTTAAGGTCAAAACTGATATTACAAAGGTCACTCACGAACGGAATTATTAGTATATTACAAATGACCCTGTATATTGCAATACAGTACAAGCTCCCGATTTTTTAAACGATAGGTACTTCTTAAAAGTGACAGTCACAGTATGAGTCATAACTTTGTTTTATATTAATATTGAAACTGCGTTTAAATATTTGGCGGTAATTTTTTAAATGTCTTGACCCGGCTGACAATTGGTGTCTCTACCCTTTAAGTGTACGATGTGTTCGAACCACCATATTAATATTGTTGTATATAATATGTAGTAAATCAAATAATTTTCATTTTTAAAGTAAGTTTTTATCCATTTTTTAAGACTAGCTTTATTTTATTGGTACATTGATATTAAAATCAAATTCAGACTTGAAAAGAAAATTTAAAAATTTTCACCGACTTAAGTCGGTAAACAATTACAAAATTGTACAATAGATACATCTTTTTTAAACGTTTAGTTTTTTAAGTCACCAAGAATGTGATTTTTAAGTATTTTGTAATTAAAATATTAATTAAGAATTTATTTTTGTACCGATTTAGTTTAGTAGGTACGTATGTTTTAATTACCCATTACAGATTTAAGGTCAATTAGGATAAAAATAACACTGCCATTTTGCACTTTTACCAAAACTACCGTTAGATGAAGAAGTATGGTTTTCCCTCTCACTCTTATTTTATCCTGAGAAAAATGATACTGTTAATAAAAATCTGTGCTTGTTAAAGTGCATCTACACTTGTTTATAAAACGTATCAATGACTGAAAAAGAGTGTTTCATCGCACAACGCCACTTTGTGTGATCCCCTAACAACTGGCAGTACCTTGTGTCTCTTTATTTACAAAAATACAAACTACGTTGCACAAAATCTGTCGCGAAACGTTTAATGTTCTACTGCGTGACTGTATTTCAAAGATCTGGGTCAGAAATGTTTAGTAAGATTTTGACTGCCTCAATGGCGCAGTGGTGTCCTGTGTGGTAATCGAACCCACGATCATTGTGCAGCAGTCGTACACACCCAGTGTACTGCTGCACAAGATCCTTTTGCACTTATCTACCTATAAATTGTTCTTCCAAGTATTTTGTGCCCGTTAATTGTACGTTTGTAAAGCAGCGAAGCAGCACCTGTACCCTGGTGCGAGAATTGTCTTAAAAAAGGCTCTTACTCTGATTAATTTTGTTTACGATTTCATTTTGGTAACGTACTCTCGTACGAGGGAATGAAAAGAAAAGTAAAATAAATGAAAATAACATTACAAAATGTAATCATGTTTAGCGTTAGTATTTCCGACAAGTGTGGACGCACCTTTAGACTAATAGCCAATTGAAAACAATAGCTTGATTTTTTAGCTTATATTTTACTTCCGCCGAGTTTTTTACTGTAAAAATAACAAATAACATGACATAAAAACAAAAAATATTATCATTTATTTTATGAGTTATAGGTAGATACGTAATAAATAAAACATAAAAAAATTAAAATGTATTTTTTGGTTATTTTATTTTTGTATCATGTTATTTTTATTTTTTTTAGAAGTAAATTAAATAGCTTAATCCACTATCAATGTCTATGATACGGTTATGACGAAATATTGAATATAAAGTATTTATTAAATAAGATATTTGATGTTTTATTTATACCACTACGGCAGCCAAACACTTAAATTAAAAAAAAAACCGGCCAAATACGAGGTCGGACTCGCCCACGAAGGGTTCCGTACCATTATCTATACAAAATTAGACACTACTCGTATATTATAATATCGAGCAAAAATGGCAAAAAAATTACGTTGTATGGGAGTCCCACTTAAATATTTATTTTATTCTGTTTTTGTGTATTTGGTGTAAGCGGCAATTGCATTGTGAAAATTTCAACTGTGTAATCTTAACTATCATGGCTCATGAGATACGGTCTGGTGACAAACAGACGGACAGTGGAGTCTTAGTAATAAGGTCCCGTTTCTACCCTTTGGGTACGGAACCCTAAAAATGATAATTAACCTTTTTACAATGACAAAATAATTATACACGATATATAATTTAAAAAAATATGTACCTATGTAACGTTTGTATGAAATTTGTTGGAATTTTGAGCAACCTGAAATTAAAATCTATACGCAGGCCTATTTTTCAGAAAACAAAATGTTTTTTGACGCAATTGCCATTTTTATAAAATCTGAATACATTAAAAGGTAAAAAATACATAAATGGCTGTGTTTGATTTAGTTGTTAACTTAAGATGGCATTACCAAAGGCCGATATAAAAAAACTGATAAAATAAAGCATTCTCTACTTATAACATTATAGGAAGGAGACGTGACAACCCAAGGAGCTCTGGCGAATCGTGAGTATATTTTCAATACATAAATATACATAGTGTATGTATATATATAGTGTTATTTTCGGCCAGTCTTAATAACTTATCGTACCTTTACAGTAGATAGAGTATCGAAACTGACATTTGAGCCGTTGATAGATTGCAAATCTATCGGGTTTTCTACCTATCGACGGTTATCGAAACGCACAAATGTCACTTCCGCTACTAGAGTTAGTCATTTTAACAGACCGTTAACGGTAGATTAGTTATTAAGGCCGGCCGTTAATGGTTTACTTAGTACCTTTATTATTTCCCTTATTATTACGGGTGAAAAGACAATAAATTGGCTTAAGCGACATTTTTGAAGTCCACATCAAATGAACATCCGCTCTTTTGATAACATAAATTAAATTTATAAATAAGTGGAATATATGTGTGTATGTGTGTGCGTGCGAGTGTGTTTATATGTGTGAGTGAACAATGGACATGTGTGAGACACAAATAACTATATGTCGCTTAAATCAAATTGACTTTCCCCCCTCTTTTAATGTAAATAGTGTTATTTAAATTAAATTAAAATACTTTTTGTATTTAAAGCATTTTTAAGCTTTTGAAAGCTTATAGTACTTGCTTGTTTTAATAATGCTGCGTCTTGTTATTAACTATTAAGGATATTATGACAATTGGCTGTACCACCTTTTTACAATTAACGGTCTTATTTTTAAACAATAGTTATTAGTTGATTAGTTTGTTAAAAAAGTATACATACTATATTATCTTTATTGTTTCTTTTTGTAACAGATAATTATAGTTTAAAATCAAAATTAGAAAATATTAGCTAATGCTAATGCTAATGCTAATGCAGGTGCATCAATATATAACCGATGACATAAAGAAGGTCGCTGGGATGGAGCTGGATGGGTGCGGCGGAGGACCGGGTGCTGACGTACATTAGGAGAGGCCTATGTCTAGCAGTGAACTGTTATACAGCCTTATGATAATTATTAAATAATGCTCTTTCTTGAGAGGCTGCCTTCTACAGTAATTCTTCTGTCAAATAGTGATGTTAACACATCACTGTGTTTAGGTTGAAAGGCGTTGTAGCAAGTGTAATCACGGGGCATATGAGATTTACGAACTAATGTCTCAAATGAAAGAAAGAAGAAAGAAAGAAAAATCGTTTATTTGCCACAGATACAATACGCTTCATAGAAACAAGTAAAATTACAACTGAGTTTGTGCTTGCACGTCGTATCTGCGACAAACGAGGTTTCCACTCAGCTTAAATGCCATATTGTGGCATGAGCCACAACATAGCGCTGGTTTTCAGTGTGAACCCCAAGTGACGTCCGAAACCATTAAGGTATATCCATAATTAAATAAATAATATGAAGGTATAATACATTGCAATAAATATGTTAGTAAATTATAATAAACATTTTTTGTTATAATTGTATATAGATGATAAACATATAAAGGCACAGAACATAAAATTATATTACATTAAAATATATAAATACATGACTACAGTCTTTGTACTCATCTCCTACGGAACGAAAACTAGGCATCCGTAGTGGCTTTCGACTATCAATGATACAATGCCGTGCGTGACCTATCTATGTGCGGAATAGCGCTCTGTCTCACTCCCACACGGGGTTCGCAATGCGCTTGCACAGGTTGCGTCGTAATAATAATAAATTAGTGTCGAGATCGATACATGGGGGACTGTGCTGTGCTAGTCGCGTTACAAAAACAAATACCAAAAACTATGAAGAAACGGGCTAAAAGTCATTGCTGAGTGTCCTGGTTTAGTGTTCTGCGTCAGTGTCAGTCAGTGATGTGTTATTAAGTGAGTGACTTGGTTTTGAGAATAGGAGTGCATATAGTGCAGGAATGTGGAAGTGCTTACGCGTCTCTTGTAAACGGAGTCTACATATATATATATATACATATACGCCGCCTCGCTTCGCTTATGGGCCAGTTCACCTACATAACCTACAGGATCTGAAACTACGTAAGTAAATAATATGAATAATGTTACTATGAAAAATGTTAGATATAAAAAGAAAAAATAAAAAAATATAAAAAATAAATAAAAATGCTACTGATAATATAGTGTCTGTTCATTTTTTTGATTAGTTAATAAGTATCTTTTAAAGTGGAATTTGAAATTTTCCTTTGTTTTCAGGTATCTCATGGGAGGTGGGACATTGTTCCAGCAACGCGTGGCGGCATATTTGAAGCAACCCCTGAAAGCTGTAGTTTTGTATTTTGGCATCGACAGCGGATTGGCTGTGGAGCGAGCGGAATAGCTGTAGTGCTCCTGCTTCCAACTTAGTTTTGTGTACAGGTATTGTGGTTTCTGTGTGTCAATTAGTCCAAACAGCATACATGCAAGGTGTAGATTCCGGCGCGCAGCCATTTTCAACGTGTTATGTTCATTTAAGTATGGTGTAATATGACTTCTCCGAGGTATACTATAACAATATCGGGCACACGCATTCTGCACTCTTTGTATTAACCGTTCTGTCCGGGCTAACAGACACGGGCCGTAAACATTGTCGCAATAGTTAAATTTAGAAAGGACTAGAGAATCGGTTAGCTTCTTCCTCATTTCGACGCTAAGAAACTTCCTTATTCTATATAAGATCTTCAATCTAAAAAAACAATTTTTTACTAAGTTTCGGATGTACTCCTCAAAACGAAGTTCCGGGTCAATGATCAAGCCAAGGTTACATGCCGTTGGGACTCTTTCTATGGCGGCTCCCAATATCTTAATTTTAGGGTCAGCGGATGCGATTAAATTAATTTGATTTTTGCTGCCCATAATAATAAACTTTGACTTTTGAGAATTTAATACTAGTGAGTTTCTTTTAGACCACTCAGCTACCCTATCTAATTCTTTATTTATCGTTTCCACGGCGGATGTAATACTGTTAGCCTTAAAAGAGAATGACAATTGTGTATCATCTGCGTATATATGATACTTAGAGTTATGAAGACACTTGACCATGTCGGCACTGTATAGGATGTACAGGATTGGACCGAGAAGAGATCCCTGGGGAACTCCTCTGGAAACAAGTCGTGGAGGGGAGGCATGCACAGAACCATCTTTTTTACGTATTTCAACTTGTTGGTACCTATCTGTCAAGTAGGAATCAAACCACTTTACTGTCTCCCACTCAAAACCATAGTAAGAGAGTTTAGACAAGAGTAAGGAGATATTCAAAGTTTCAAAAGCGCGGGAAAAATCTAGTAGCGTTAGAATAGTACCCTCTCCACGATCTCGAGCCTCTAGGATATTACCCACCACATCCATAAGGGCGGTAGCGGTACCACGTCCTTTTCTGAAACCTGACTGCAGGTCGGGTAGGATACCGTTAGATTCCAGGTAGTCGACAACCTGCTCGCACACCACTCTTTCCAACACCTTGGACAGACAGGGTAATAGACTTATAGGGCGAAGGTCCTTAAAGCACTGCGGGTTGTTATTTTTAGGGAGTGGTCGCACGATCGCCCTCCTCCACAGGTTAGGGAATGTGTAAGTTGTAATTGATTTATTTACTATCTCAGTGATAGCTGCTAGAGATTGAGGTAGGGTGAGGGTTATCATATCCTTTGATATACCGTCAATTCCTTGCGCATTACTGGTCATATTTGTAATTATTTTAAAAATAGCTTGATCGTTTGTTGGTTTTAATGAAAAAGTTGCCGGGCCATAGCGATCAAACTCATAGCATGTCAGTTGAGAGATGCTTATATTTGGGTCACCTGGGATGTCTAGGAAAGCTAAATTTATTTTGTTTGGGTCGTCAAAATGACTCGGGAGTACACCGTCAGTCCTACCCACTGGGATAACGTGCTTTTTTAGATTATACCAAAGTTGTTTGGAGTCGTTTATGTTATCGTTAATATATTTATTAAAAAATGCCTTTTTTTCATTTGATAATGCAGATGAAGCTTGATGTTTTAAATCTAGGTAATAGCGCTTATGTTCATCGACTTTGCTTTGGCGATACCTCTCACGGGCATCATTACGTAACTTAAAAATTAGTTTGATGTTGTCTGTAATCCAAGGCGTTGGAGAGCCCTTGAATATTTTAGTGGTGTTAGGTGCATGGACATTGAAAAGAAAATTCACAAAAGTATTGAAACAATCTACCATATCATTTACATTTGCTAAGGCACAGATTGAATCCCATGGGATCGCCCTTAAATCCTCTGTAAAAAAATCGTGTAATATATTTTTAAGGGGTCGGTATGTAATTAATTTATTAACAGGTTTTTCTTTTTTGAAGAGAATCTCACATGTTATAAAAGAGTGGTGACCTAGTTCTTCAATATAATCTATGTTAACATTTCGACACGGCGCGTCTGTACAAATCACGTCGATCAAAGTAGCACTGTCACCTACGAAATGCGTGGCTGTAGGTACTGTTTGGTTCAAGTTGCAGTAGTGTAAAAACTCCATCACTTGTTTTGTTTTGGAGTTATTGGAGTCCAACATATTTACATTGAAGTCTCCAAGTAATATGATATTATCATATGGAGCCAGGGCATACAAGCTGTCCGTGATTGCATCCAGGAAGGTACCCAATTCTAACCAGGGAGGCCGATAGGCCGTACCAATTAATAATTTTTTATTATATGTTGTCAAACTCATCCACATTTGCTCTACTGTAGGGTGGTGAGGGTGGGATCTTACACGGGTATTTATTCCGGTCTTAATATAAAAAGCAACACCCCCCCCGCGCCCCTCCCGAGTAGTAACTGGTCGAGGAATGTGACGCAGATAGTAACCTGGGACAACCGGTGCGCGAGCTTCCTCCCCCTTGCGCAGCCATGTCTCGTTTATTGACATGATATCTACAGAATGCTGGTTCATAGCTAAGAGAAATTCATCATGGTTAGTGGCCAGTGAGCCAGCGTTAAGTAGCCCAAATTTTACACTCTTGCTACATGACATCATTACAGCCGACAAAAGTGTTTAAGTACATATATATAACTGAAACTCTGCACAACAATAAAATATATACACATACTAGATTTCTACCGCCACAATTAATAAATATATATAAGTATGAAATATTGTAAACCATAAATACACATAAATCAAAATTAAACACAAATAGACCAGTACATAGATAAAATATAGTTTTTTGCTGGGATTCCCTACACTTGCCCATTAAAGCCCCCCCAAATGTCACATATACGGCGTGCAAACACAAATATACTGTGCTATACAGCGTAAACAATAAAACACTAAGAGGTACCAAAAGACTACAAATACAATTAATTTTGATTTTGAATTTGGGGACTCTTATCCGTGAATGCGCCAAAGACGCGTGACAAATCTGCCTCGGAATGAATGAGACTTGCCTGCTCTTCTGGTTTGCGTCTGGCAAGGATACGGCCGTTCTTCGACCAAACAAATTGCCAGCCAAGACGCTTTCCCGCCTCCCGAGCCCGACGAAATAAATGTCTATTTGTCTTGGTTAAGCGCTCGTTGACATAAAATCTAACCGGTGGCCCAGACATACCCAGATCTGCCGTATTCGCTCCCCTTCGCACTCGTGCACAGCGTATAAACTCGTCACGCAGGTCGCGGCGAGTTAGTCGCACAACCACGGTGCGCGGCCGTGACTCCATTGGCCCTGCAGATTTCGTCGCGTCTATGTGTCTGGTACCGCCGATGCGATCCGCGCTAACAATGTCTCTCTCGTCGATATTGACGCCCAGTTTGCTCGAAACCAACATAACTGTATGTATAATATTTTCTTTTTTTGGTTCTGGCAGATTTGAAATCTCAATATCATTCAATAGGCCATGCTGATCACGATCATTGAGTTCTCTTTTCAATAGAGCAATTTCCTCGCTCAAATCCCCCGACCCTGTCAATTTGGCCTCGATAGCTCCCAACCTAATGTCCATACCATGACTTGTGCTTTTATACGCAGAAAAAGAGTCTTTTAAATTGTCCACCTCCGTTTTAAACCGCCTGAGCTCCTGGCGCAAACTGTTGAGGTCACTCTGGAAATCATTCTTCATTTTTTTAAATTCAGCCTGCAATTCCTCTTTGAGCATCATACGCAGCTCTGAATGAAACTCCTCTTTGAAGTCACGTAACCTTGACGCAATGATCGGGGAAAATTCATCGGTGGTAACAGAAGAACAAATGTGGGTATTTGGCGGCGTTTTTTTGGGCTCCTGCGGACCCCTTTTATGCGCAGAATCTTTTCTGCCTTCACCACCTTTTTTTTTACACTCCTGGCATGTCCAAGTTGGTGCAATGTTTCCAGTGAGCGGCAATAATACACACTCCCGGTGAAACAAATTATTGCAAGCACTACACCTAGCGGCATCTAGCGGTGAAAGGTATTTCGCACAGCTCCCGCACTTCGCCGACGGCATTGTTGATAAGATCGCTTCAACTACTTATGATTAGTCGCTAATCGATATCCGGGTGGGTCAGTAGGTGGCGATGCGCTCGTGCCGAGTTTGGGACTTGTTTTTAGTTACCTCGGAAGTTCATAGATGGAGCTATATTCGACCGCGTCTGATCGATTCTTAATAATTGACGCACTGATAGCACAACACAATGTTAGAGATACGACTAGGTGCTATGTTAGAGATAAGCGCGCTGTTACACTGGTACACTTTTAAGTACAACTTTTGTAATTAAGTATTGTAAATTTGTTCACTTTTCTAGAATGAGGTAGTTTTAAGTCACTTAGGATTATGATAATTATTTGTTCACAGATTTTATAGATTAATACTTGAAAATAACACTGAATAACGTTTTATATTGTTTATCACACTGAATGTAAACTTTGAACAATAAACTCTTTGCAAAAAAATCGCAACTTTTATTGATTTTAAACGAAATAAGTACGAGCTAACAATCACCGTTCTGTCAACCTTAACGTCCGTGACGTCACTCCAAATGAGAAGCGCAGTGTGCCAAACAAGGATTTGGGTGTCACTGACACTGATATGAGCTATCGCAAAGTTTATCTTCATTGTTGGTTCTAGTGGTATTCAAAAAACTATTATGCTTAGTTTCATCTCATAATTATTCCCCTGGGACATTCCCTATTTGGGGTCGGCCCGCCTGATACTCGATCGCCATATGTTACGGTATCAGGCCATCGCTGGCGCTAGTCCAAGCGCTCTCAAATCTTTGGATGTGGTTTGAGCCCAAGTAGTTGGTGAGTGACCCCTCATGTGGTCTCTATCCCTGCGCATTACAATCGCAGCCTGAACTTATTTAACGATAACTAGCAATGTGGGATTGTGGGTCCCACATTCAGATTACTAGCAATTCTGTTAACCCCTCCAGCTAAGCTCAATGGCTTGTGTTAGGAGTGGGTTTACGGCGGTAGTATAACGGGTAGGATTCGAACCGAAGCCGAGATCTCACGAGTGCGACTGCCACTGAAAAGTAGCGATAAAAATATTTTTAATATTATATTCGCCGAATATTAAATATTGTTTATGGTATATTAAAATTGAATTATTTCAGCAGAAACAAACAAGCTAATCAACTAATATACATAAGACTACCTTTATAAATAAGACAAGATTTTTTATGCTTACCTATAGGTACCTGTTTTTTTTTTCAAAATTTATTTGTTTTGCAAGGACGCCGGCCGGGGTTGTACTTTTAGAGCCTGGCAACCCGCTTCCTAGAAAGTACGTTCTAACATTTGTATAGCATGGCTCGCTTCACTGCTTATCAATCGTTTTATCACTGTTTTTCTAACGTGGGGTACAGAACACACGATACTTTACCAGCGGCGATCAGTGAAATACGAATATCCTTTGCGTTTTCGCGTCCCTGTGATAACTACCTAAGTGTATTATGGTGGAATCGAAGTCACTTTTTTCCGAAAAGTATGAACTCGTAATAAAAAAACTGTCCAGCATTTATCATTTCTGAGATACGAGAACTCTTATATATATGTAGGTACCTACATAATATATTTAGTTTTTCCGCTATTGTTGTTGTGCAGCTGAGCATTGTCAAGTTGGTACAGTCATTTTAGCATCACACAACCTCGGAATGAGAGATACAGAATAGAATAGGCTTAATTTCCGTATATAGTCGCACATGTATTTGGCTTAAATTGTTGAAGGGATTTTGTGGAGGTTTTTCTGTGGGAGGTTTGGGCATTGAATTAAATACGCCACATATTGCTATACTGCCTCATTTATATATAATATTAGGTACTATAAAAACCTGGGATATTTTGTTATCATAGACATACAAAAAATCAACATGAATATGTGAACATCATGAATATTGCACCATAACACTTGATTGATATATTTATCAATATTCCTATTTTTATTGTTTTTAAACTTTCGCGATTTTTATACATATTAGATATATTTCGGAACTTAATCGCGTGAATTATTTAAAGATACGAACTTTAAATTTATGAATGAAATAAAATGATCGAATTGCACTGATCGTGCAATTCGATCGAAACGTAAATAAAAAGTTCGTATCTTTAAATAATTCACGCGATTAAGTCCCGAAATATATTTAATTCCTATTTTTTCTTAATTTACTTAATATATATAAGGTTTAGTACGGCAGTTTTCTGGTATTTCTTTAATTGCAGTTGCATATTCATAGCCCATTTCGTATCGACCATTCAGCTTCGATCGATCGATGATTTCGTTTTGACGATGTCGTAAGTTATTCTGTTTTTTCTTGAACTTCATTTTTCGTAAATATTTGTTTTGAGGCAAATTTGTGTTATCCTAAAAATAAATGATTAAAACATACAGTCCAATAGATAACTTAAAGAACTACAAAGTATGATACCAAAATGCTAACAGAGGGATCATTAAGCATGCCCAAACCTCCCTACATAACTAATGTCTAATGCTCCCTATACCCTTATTTTGTCAAATATATTTTTAATTTGTTTATTTTTGACAAATATTGAATCCAAATTTACAAATATATATATTTTTTAATAACCACCAAATTAGACGTTAATACAGAAACTTACACTTGTAGATTGCTGTATTTTCTTCCAAATCACAACTAAAATATTTACACTCTCACACGTAAGAAACCGATAACAGTTTGTGACTTTGAGAGTTAAGCGAAGTAATAACTAATATTAAGATAAGCGGTAGTGTCAGTAACCAGGCTATAAGTTCTATGGTGGATAACGGAAAACACCTATTGTGTATTTCAAGTAATGAGAGGGTACCCGAATCTCCCAACTACCCAACGCTCCCCTATCTCCCCTTACCTTCATTTTTCTACAAGTTGTCTCAAAAGTCTCATGAAATCTCGTGTCTGTGTAATAGTTTTTCGCGATTATCGCAATTTTTATTGCTCCAATGATGTTTACATCTATACTAAAAATTGTAGACCATAACGTATGCCACAAATTTTCATTTGTTTTTACGATGCAGCGTTTACAGTAAAGCAATATTAACATGAATACTACCTTGAATTTTGAATAATTTGTATTATTTATGAGTTAATACATTGTATTTAATAACATTTTACATATTTTTAATAAATTAAAAACTCTTAATTTATTAAGTGTCGTATTTTTAAAAAGTGATTTTTTTTAGATATTACACTTAATTGTATAATTATTGATTTATACTATAAAGTGAAAATTGATACAATGATACATTATATTACAGTTAAGACTACCCTACGAACTAATTATAAGGTCGGGGCAAAAGCATTTTCGTATTTTTATACAAAGATTTTTTTATTTAAGTAACAGTTTATATTTATTTACTAGCTGACCCGGCAGACTTCGTACTGCCCTCAATCGATAAAAGACCTAAAGTTTTGTATAAAATAAACTTAAAACAAACAAAAGGAATCCGTAAATAATAAAAAAAATGCTCGGTATGAATGAGTTTTCCTGAAATACTGGCTATACTTCACAGAGTTACAATATTCCACATTGATGTGAGTCTGTATCTCGAATTTAAATCGATTGGCTCCATCGTCATAGGACAGCGTATGAAAAAAAGGTTCAAGAAAAAATTGACGCAAATTGTATGCTGTACCTAGCTTTTTTATCATCATTGAGCATTTAACAACGAGATGTTAACATCATTGGAGCAATAGAAACCGAGATATTCGCGAAAAACGACACTTAAACGAGATTCTATGAGATTTTTGAGACAATTTTCAGAACGCCAAAATGAGGGTATAGGTCATAGGTATACAAAAATTCAGCTTATCTCTCATTCCGAGGTTGATCCATAATTTGATTGAACTAACTAGATAGCTTAGCTATATACCTAAATACTTTTCAGGATTTTTAAATTCGATCTAAAGTGGAAAACAACTAACTCTGCTCTTTTTATTTTAGAAATAAAAATATTAATCGAAGTTTTCAAGGCTGAAAAGTAGAACGCATTGAGCGTCTTAAGATAACATATGTGGCTGCTCGCTAATCTTTAAAGTATCGTGTTTGCTGTGGATCTTGATCATATTACCTACGTTATAATAACACTCAATAATCTAAACACATTTATTCCATAAGGTTAAAAAAATAAAAATAAATAGCTGTTTAAACCTAAAACACGTTCGTTCCAGTACGCCATTTCTAAACACATTTTAAATTAAGTTGTAGTAAAACTGTAAGTATCTACAAATATAGGTACTAATAAGTAGAAAATTCATTTTCTTACACTTGCAACAAATGAATATTTGACCGGATACCGAATAAGTACGTTTTTAACAGTTTACGAAAAAGTTGTTTTGCTATCCGACCGATTAGGTGCATGTGTAACAACATTACTAAAGTAAATTTGTATATCTAATTTAATTAACTTAATCAAACTCTTTTATTATTAGATTAACAAAGAGAACTTCATGTGGTCGAAAAAAGTAACAAACACTTTATAACCACTGGTTTTGCAATTCAGAATTAACGTGGCCGTCCGTTTGTTGCGTATCTACAGCAAAATCGTTGTTTTTTGTAGTTAGATACATTACCAAAATCCACACATTTGCTTTTAAATCATACCTATCTGCACTGAAAATATAACTACCACGCAACCACCATCGAATCCATTAGGGTGAGTACTGACCAACGTCACGCGGTACAATGTAACCTTCACGGCGAGCATTACGTTACACCGTGTGCTAAAAATCCGTGTAAACATGCTCGCTGCTCGCCCGTGTTCCATATTAGTCTGACGATAAGGTTATGTTGAGATTTTTGACTGCAGCGTACTGACTGAATCGCGTAACACTTAAAGGATTCAAAACTCAAAATAACCGACAGTGAGCGGAGCATTCGCAGCGAGCAGCGAGTGACACGTTGCTCGCGTGTACTGGCTGCGCGAATGCTCGCTTTGTAACATGTGACATTACACCCCGTAACATTGGTCAGTACCCACCATCACTTGTCTCTCTAGTTGGCACCAGCCACTAACTTCTTAATTAATTAGCAGCGACACCGAGAGTGCTGTGGGCGGACGAGAACGTTCCCGCATCGCTCAGCTCAGCGCGAGAATGAGATCTGTTCTGCCTAAAGCTAAGGATAAGGTACAGGCTACTGAAACACAGCTGGATACTGAAGATAAAGTAAGTCATAGTTTTGTTCTACAATAGTCCAATTTAAGATAGATGTTAGATCTAAAATTATTATATTAGATCTACAACTTAGGTCTAAAATTATTATAGCAGATCTAAGATTGATGGACGGATCTAAGATTTAGACCTAACTTAGATCTTAAAAACTTTAGATCTAAAACTTAAATCTATACTAATATTAAAATGCTGAAGAGTTTGTTTGTTTGTTTGAACGTGATAATCACAGCACCTATGGGTCCGAATTGAAAAAATCTTTTACTGTTGAATAGCCCTTTTATCAAGGAAGGCTAAAGGAACATCACGCTACGACCAATAGGAGCGGAGCGGTAATAAAAAATGTTGCAAAAACAGGGAACATTAACTCATACGAAGTTACGCGGGTTAGCTAGTCTAATAAAACAATGTTCTTCTTACAAATTTTAGTCAATAAGGTCCATTAACGGTGTCTCGATAGAGTTTGTCCATCCGTTTGGAAATCGGCTTTTATGTAGGCTTTACTCGTAATGTTTTTTTTCGAAATAATTACTAAACCTTTATATTTATCTTCACAGCCTCTCTCAGACGACAAAAAAGGCGTCGTATACGCGGAACTAGCGCTCGGCGAACAAACTACTACTGACAAACCACCCCCGCCATCGACGGAGTACGCCGAGATCGTCTACAACGACCAGCCGAAAGAAAACAAAGAATAAAACGTGGTTATAACAACCCCCTACTAAATACTTTAGAATATTATTATAATTATTGTATCTTTGATTTATAGTATCGTAAATAATAATCGAATATCGAGATCGTTATTGGTATGAGTCGTGAGCAACAAGTTGGTATGAGGACTTGATCAAGAATTTCGCTGACTCAGCTGAGGGTATTTATTACAAAGGAGAAAACATAAACGTAGGAGAACCCAGATACGTTGGGGGTTGCAAACCCTTTTACCCCCTCCCCATCCTTTGGAACCGGCGTTTATGTTTTCTCCTTTGTAATAAATACCCTCAGTATTTATTACAAAGGAGAAAACATAAACGTAGGAGAACCCAGATACGTTGGGGGTTGCAAACCCTTTTACCCCCTCCCCATCCTTTGGATCCGGCGCTGAATCTACGATTAGGTATTTCGAGGCAGAGCAACAAAAAAAATAGGTTCTGTAAAATCGGTTTACAGACGCAAATTTTACGTGATAACTTCTTAGGAAAACATTGATGACATTGTAATAAACAACCATGCCTGTGACAGCTTTAGTTCCATTTGTATCGCATGTCGCTGCAATCGCCATTCGCTGATAGGCTGATACTTCAGCCTAGCCTAGGTACCCGATTAGATCCGACGCTATCTGGATCCGCCAGTGATTTCTTCATACATCATACATTATACCTACTCCAATATATGATGAGCGTTGGCTGACCAATAATTATGACGAATCAACGGGCCAAGATACATTCAAATACAAACGGATTAACGAGCTCACGAGTTGTGCCGGTAAGTATACTGGTATAATTGTTGATACTTCATCAATTTTAACACATTGATCTAAGCCCAAACATATAATTGACGAATTATAAAATACTTTTGTATTACTTGCATTTTAGTTAAGAGTACTATAGATATGAAACCCAAAATGTAATGCATACTTATATAAAATGAATTTTATACGTTTAAATAAAAAAATAATATATTCTATAGGAATTGAGTTATACTTATCTATTATGATTTTTTTATTTATCATCAGTTATTCTTTAGTTTTTATTTTTTTTTTCTTACTACACATCAATTTAGTTAAAATCATTCATATTATTTTTACATACCTTGACTTAGTAATTTCCATCTATCCCATAAATTTATTAGACTTGCGCTATCCAGGTAAACGTTATTTCGAGGTTACGCTATTGCTCATTTAACTTTAAGCGTATAAATAAATATATTAAACATAATTTTTCTTCATTTCATACATTCATTACTTACATTCTTAAAAATTAATAGAAATGTCATATCAACTTTAGTGCCTTTTCAGTAATAATCTCTCTATAGATCAGCTAATTGGTATAAGCGACAAATTTAGTAACAACAATAATGAAAAATATATAAAAACTTCGCAGTCGACATCTTTCTGTCCTTATTTACTTTTTTCAAACTATTTTTCCATGTTTCCTTCATGTTTACAACACTATTTTTGAAAAAGGAATATTGTAAATGGTTTCCTAGCTGCTATGCATATCGAAATGGCGTTTAAATCAAAGAACTCAATCACCATTGTTTCATAAAAGCTCACTTTAAATGTAATTTAATAAAATTAAAAAGTTTTTCTGATTTTCATCACAATATAAGAAATTATTTACATTTATTTATTATTGGAAATCCACCGAAATTTATATTATTTTCTTACATTATTTATTTCTGTTTTATAATAAATCATAGACAAGTTTAGACAACTAAGTATATACTTTTTAAATTTAGTTATAACTTTATTGGTCAAATTGATTTTAATATGTCTTCAGCTTTATATTGCGCGTTTTTGTAGTAGGCATAGTATTATAATCAATTAGGCTAATTTGTAGTAATCTCAAAACTATTTAAATATTTTATCGTATTTTAAAATTAAGGCGTGCTGTCGATGTACGTAGATTTTTAAAATGTAATAGGCTAATTCAAATTTATTTTAACCATGTACTGATTATATCTCAATTACTTTGACCATAATGTAATCAATTTAAAGATTTTTTAAATAATTTGACCATTTTTTAAGATATTTTTTTTAATGACTAGGTAATACGCTACCATGAGGCGAGTATGCTTGTGTCCAATAAGTTAAAAAAAATAAAAATAGCAAGTATAAATATATTTTTCACTCAGCAACACATTTACCTACGACAAAACGAGACAAAACATTATCAAGTGTTTGCAATACCAAGTTTATTAATTTATGTAGATATCTGTAATGCATATTTATTTTAATAAGTAAATGAAAAGATATTGTTTTATTTTTTAAATGAAAACACGTGTTCAAGTTCACAAAATATTTTTAATGAATTTAAATGTAAGTGAAATGTGCTATTTAATATAAATAATTGTCGCTATTTGATGTACTGTTTTTGCAGTTACTTTATCGTACAAAGTGTAGTAATAGTTATAAAGATGTATATGGTATGCACGTACTGTCATAAAAAAGCCGCATTTATTTTTATTTTACCACATTAGCTGGTAAAATTGTTAAAAATTAAAAAAAAATATCTGTTTTGATTTATTTTTTTAGCATTATTACGAAATTACGCAAATAATGACAGTACCGTAACGTCTAGTGCTCGATTGATTTATAAATGATGTATCCCATATCAATATACTTAAGTAACTTTAATATACTTAAACTTTCACTTTTACACAAACTTTTACCACTTTTACGCGTTCATAACTTTGCTTAACAGTGTGCTACTGCCATCTGTTATCATTATTAAATAAACCAAGATTTGAAATGTTTGTACTAGATGGCATTGTAATCAATTTAATGTAAGTTAAAATAAAATCGGTACCTATTACAATTTTATGCCTTGTGGTGGTTTTAATACTTTTATTATAATTGCAGGTTACTTTGGCCGTATGTTATACTTCAACTTTTAAGTTAGCATTCAAATAGCCACAGGGCAACTTTTTTACTACGTATCCGTCCAATACAATTAAGTTTAAGTTTTGAATATACCTAATATATTTTTTGTATTATAAAATTAACAATAGTTTTACAATTATACATTTTGATTACCTATTTAATTTTAGGATATTAGCACAGTTTTGCGGTGCATTAGTTAGTATGTACGAATTTGATGTATGAGATAATGAATCCTACGTAATTTTTACTGAAAATAAATTGTGTGTTGGTGTGCTGTATGTATTTCACAAAAATGAAAATAACGACATGCTTTTTATCCATTTTATATAAAATTTGTACCTATCGAGCGTCATATTGACAAAATATTTACCATTTATATGCTATTAGCTTGGTACAATAGATTTAGAGTAAATATAGTGTAAAATACTTGTGGTGCTTTCTCGCGCATTTTGTCTACACAGATAATTATAATCTATGATATTATTATTGTCTATTGTATTTGTGAATCTATGGTACGTACTTATTCATTGTACTGTGTATTTTTAAATTAAAATGTGTCATTTTTATTATGGTTTTATTTATCCCAGGCCAGCATCCTTTTAGATATTTAAAATGTTTTGTTTTTTGACATACCACAGAAATGCAAAAAACAACCTTGTACAAGTGGCTCTAAATTGATAGCAATCAAAGAAGTGTAAACGTCTGACTACGCGACGCGCAGTGAGACGCTTTAGTACAACACTAAATATTCTACAAAAAAGTATTATATTTGCCACCTGTAAATAATGATTATGTTTATTTTATGATGTTATTTAGCTCATGATTACTCATAATCAATATTGATTTACTTTTACTCTCCGAGAAGGATGTGTTCTAGCTATTATTAGTAACAGAATCCAGGTAACTACCGCGAGTTCGTGAAAAAAATGTCGTTTAAAATTAGGTCCTGATACAAAATTGATAATTTCGGTGATTGACGTCTCATGGTCTCCTATCAATATTTTTTTTTAATGTACCTAAATGTAATAGAGTTTTTATTACTTTTTATAAACGCACATTATTTCACTATTTTTCTATTAATAATAATTATGGTATCCTGACAGATTTCGGTTACGGCGGCCAATCTCATTAGAGAAATAGGACTAGCCAGCAACACAGGAGATATGATATTCTCTCACTCTCATAGCCCGATGGGACGGATATCCGACACGACCGGAGAGAGATTAGGCGCAGGATCACAGAGTAAATAGTACAAGTACAGAAGCGGCACTTTGCGCAACAATAAATAGGAATAGCAACTCTTGAATAGCTACAAAGTGCAATTCAGCTCGCATAAGCGCTCAGTGCCTACCGCGATAGTCACCTAAACGTTGCCGCTCTCTTCTAACGCATAACTCTGTCGCTGTCTGGCGCGGAGTGACGCGATAGCTGTGTCGCTATGGTTGTCGGCTTGCTGCTGCGAGTAACAATTTATTTAAAAACTATTTTAACAAACGTTATTTTTATTTTATTTTAATCTGGGTCTAATTCAATAAAAAAAGGAATAAAATTTTATTTGTGAACAATACGGTAATCTAAAATACATATGTAGGTCTAAAATACAACTCAAAAATATGTGACATTAAAATAAAAATAAATTTGAATTATGTACTTAGTCTTTATTTAATTTATTTACAAATTTTGATTAATGTTAGTGTAGAATATGTATAACGCGCGCGCGAGCGGTGAGAACCGACTGTCGGAGTGGCGCCGGCACCACGCGACAGTGTAGGCATTTATCGCTGTAGGTACGACCTTAAATTTAACTCCCAATGACGATTCTGACGATGAAATATTTAGGAAACGGCGTCTTAATCAGTTTGGGTAAAATGTCGTCCTTTAAATCGCTGTCCATATTAGTAGGTATTAACGCCAGTAAATTGAAGCAACAGAATTAATAAAGAACAGTCGTGATAATTTAATAGAAAAGAGGCGCAAGAAATATCATAATACTACATCTGTCCGGTACAAGATATGTTTGACCGCATCAGTACACAACTGAGAAGTGTGGCTTTCATTAGTAAACCGTTTGAGGACAAAGTTGAGTTGGAGTGCATCAAGGCTCGGCTTATAAGTCCACTTCTATTTAACGTGTCAATGGATTATCTTACTAAGCATATCCAAGCCTCTCTCCCATGGTGCTTGCTATATGCTGATGACATAGTCATAGCCGATAAATGCGTAAAGAACCACCTGCAAGATTGGAAACAAGCGCTAGTGAGCAATGGTTTCCGCATTAGTAAAACAATACAGAATGCCTGCATTGCAAATTTTACGACGGACCATCATCTAATGTAGCTATATCTATTGACGAACAGCCATTGCCGAAGGTACATCAATTTAAATATCTAGGATCAATGCCAAGCTTTGATGCCAACATCGATGCGGACGTCAACCACAGAACAAATGTAGCCAGGCTAAAATGGAGAACACTTACACTTACTTAGGTGTATTATGTGATGCCAAAATGCCAATCCAGCTGAAGGGTTAAGTTTACAAAACGGCAGTAAGACCCATGATGTACGGTGCCGAGTGCTAGGCCGTCAAAAAACAGCATGAACAAAATATGCACGCCAATTAAATGGAAATATTACGGTAGGCAGCTGGAGTAACAAGGCTTGACAAAATGCGAAACGAAGGCGACGAAAATAGCAACGAAAGGAAGGCCGTCACCGGCGGCCACCGAAAGGCGTAAAATATAGAGGGCGACCACAGGCCACGTGGTGGCTAACCGTTACTTAGGACCTAGAACGGGCTCAAATAGACGAGCAGACAACCCAAGACCGACTGTCTTAGTGCCGTAAAACGAGGGGGCCGACCCCAATTAAAGAGATAAGGCACGGAAGAAGAGTCATAACTCGGTAGTTACAGATTTTCACTCTTCAGTTAGTGTAAACTTCTCCTCGAAACATGTCTCCTACCAAGAATAGTTTTTAACTAGACCCATTCTTGATGCGAAACTGCCACTTTTGTAGCAGTTTATTTATTAAATAATTATTCTATTTTTACCTAGTCATTGTCATAGAACAATAACTTTTTCTGTTTAGTTACTTTAACTTCTCTCAAATGCCTTGTATATTAACTGATTTGTGAGATATATAGCAAAAAATCAAGAACTGCATAAGGTGGCTCTTCTTCTAAAGTATTTCTTCTTATTTGATATTATTATTATTAAAAAATTTCAATTTCAGATTTATATTTTTAATTTCGGTGGCGTGTAGCAATTTCAGTGAGAGACAATTTTTGGTTGGAGGTTTAATTTTAAAATAATTGTAGTTTTTTTTACATGTCGTAAAAAAAAAATTAGTGCATTAAGTTAGATGATAACAATAGCTTCAGTCTATAAATAAATAATACCACCGATATTAAACGAGCTAAGGCGGTGTATAAAAATTGGGTCGATTTCAACAAAACTGACCCCATTTTTTACCCATCCGCTTTGTCAAACTCTACCAAGTCATCATCATCATCAAGGCCTATACCATCTTGGTAAGATGACTAAAACAACGTAGTCTCAGCATTTTCATTGGTGACTTTAAAGATCGATTTGGGGGCCGCAGCAGCGACCACAGAGCTAGCAAGTAAAGTTTGAAGGAAGTGTTGCGATGTTAGCTTGCTCGTTTTTGGGTCAGCGCTTCCAACCAAGCCTTATCGTGGGTTTTGAGGCCATCTGCAATGGGGTCATCTCCACTGATCACGCTCTTCTGCGAGGTCTTCCCAGTGGAAAAAGTCAATGTCAAAGGTGATCATGTCACGCTATAAGCTGTCCTTAAATCTTAACTTTGATTAATTATAAAATCAATGAACTTTGAAGTGTAATGAAAAGAGTACCTTTAAAACTATGTACATGATATTTCTTGATACAGAAGTAGGTACCTACATGATTTTTCATTACACTCACTAAACTAACGAAACCTGGACGATAACTACACACCAAGATAATATCAAAATCACAGAATCAAATTAGGAACCTAACTATCAAAACAACAACAATCTGTCTCGTCAACGCATTAATAACCTCACAAATTTGACTGCAGTCAAATCAGCATCATACAATCATATAAATCAATGCAATGATGCTACTTATCAAATAACGAAGTAATGAGTAACCATTATTACTTTTAAAATAGTAACCAGTTATATGTGTATAATCTATGATAGTAACAATGAAACTACTAACATGTAACAATGAATTTAATAGAGAGGCGTTCGTAATTCGTTCAATAGATGGTTTTTTGATTTTGTGAAAGCAAGCAACACTTTAGGACATAGATTAAACACATAAACTGGTACTTTAGAAGTTTCACTTCTTTTATTAATAGGTATAGTAATATGCGATTCAAATGAGTTGATAACTGTCATGATGACATTTCGATTCGCATTACGATTGCAACTTCATTAGGTCAGCAATAAAATAATTCGTGAAAAGGTGTCATTAGTATTACACAGAAGTACCTACCTACTCTTCTGAACTATACATAAGCACTGAATTTTACTATATATTAATATAGATATGTTTTAGTTTAAAAAAAAACACTAAAGACCATAAAAGTGTAGAATATTCTCATATTTTGCCTATTTACTTATTTCTGTTTGGTGTTTATTAAATATTATAGAATGCTAATAATATTGTAATAAAGAAAAATGATAAGTTCATAGTTCAAAGAAAATAAATATTACGTCAGTTCTATTACCTTATACATACGTACTTCTTTTTTAGTTTGCTTGGTTTGTTTGGTGCGTTATGAGCCATATTGACTTTTGAAGGGGGAGAAGCAGTTTCAGGGTAAATGCAATAGATGACGCTTTCAACAAATTCTTATACATAAATTTGTTGAATATTCTGAAATAGAAACAAAGTAAATTGCTACTTTTTGATATAAATAACGATGTGCTATTTTGTTATGTTTAAATAACTACTTATTTAACAGTTAAGTAATATAATATTACCGAACATATACATAGTATTATATTAACTATGACGGGGGCGTCACAGATAATATAATACTATACTAGTACCCCCGCCCGTGTATGCACCCCGAGTCTATTTTCTGATAATTCCCCCTAACGGAATGTAAGAATGTTACCAGTTTTTTTAATTTTTAGAAGTATTAATTAGGACGCTGATGACTATTCACCTTAATATATCCCATTATGCGCACAAATATGATAAAGTTACAGGGAAAGTTCGCAATATTGATTCCAATTTCATATTCTGCTTTTGGTCTTTATTTAAATATTTTACTAATGATAGCAAATGGATATTAAGCTTTGGTAACTGGTAATATCGATATTTTTTATATGTTGACGTTAGTTTGACATTGGTTTGACATAACAATTCTAATTATTTATTATCTGAATTTCAAAAGTTGATTATTTCAATAATTTATTATTTACTTGACCTTTAATATCAAATTCATTCGAATTTGTTCAAATACAAAGTAAGGATGTGAAATTAATGATTGGAGGTTAAACATAACCAAAAAAACATCATGAAAATAGATATTTTGTTAACTTTATGAAATCTACAATATGTCGAAGAAAAAAGGCAAGAAGAATGTAATTCAAGGTAAGTAAAGAACTATTTTACAACTCATCCACGATTTGTCTATATTATAGTTCTTTTTTCATTCTACGACACTTTATCTGTGCGTTTGTATATAAACACCCCCAAATTTTTATTTGTGATTTTCTGCGCCACCTTTTTAAAAAATCTTATCTTCTGCTTAGGTTAAATACAATAATTGTATATTTCGTGCCAGCTTTCGTGCTCAAGTCGTTAATATACCTTATTGTCTTAATTGTAGTTTGTTTTTACAAAAACAATTTCAGATTTCACCATACACGACAGTGCAAACGCCATGAAACCCGTCAAAACTATCAGAAAATCCATCACAGACGTCACAGAACCCTCTTGGGATGAAATCCCATTTGACACAGATATTATAGAAGAAGCCTGTACCGATGGAACCAAAAAGTTTACATACAAACAAAAAAAAACACCAGACACGTCTCAAAACCATCCGGGCCAAGAATATCCAGAAATAATCTGGTATTTGATTTCAAAATTCATATTGCCTGAAGACATAGGCTCATTTGCACGGATAAACAAAGCAACTTACAATGTAACAAGAAACAAATCATTTTGGTTATTAATTTACAAAAAACACTGTGAAAAACATCCAAGACTGCCTGAGAAGTTACGTAGCAATAGTTGCAAGGCATACGGTTTAAGGCAGACAGTCATACGAGCATTGTACCATACTTATGACATCTTTGTAACACGTTTAGAAAGAATGGCATCACAGGATAGTCCACCACATATTTTGGTGAATCGAAAATGCGTTAATGTTTGGTTGTGCAAAAGTATGATGTATTGGTCTGTGTATTTTAAACTGAAGAAACCGCAGCTAGAAAGACGAGATATGGACTTTGATGTTCTAGAGGAGTTAGCAAGAATAGATGCAAATCCAGAAGAAGATACTCAGGTTTTACAGGTAAGATAAATGTCTTTTGTTTGTTTAATATTTAGCTGTAGTTTATTTGATAGTATGTATAAATCTCTAAAGACACTGGGCTGATTTAGATAATATTTAGTAAAGAGGTAGCTTGACACAAGTTTAATCATGTATTGGTTATTTATTATTCTATTTAGTTCTTCATTCCAGAAGGCCAGTTCACGTATTTAAAGCAGTATACTTCCACTGCCGTTGCAGATAAGTTTTGATTAAAACAGTAATTTTCGTATTTTTGTAACTTTGGGATCAATGTCGGAAACGCTTGTGCACCGTACTAGAATGTCGTTATTGCGCTCTCGAGACGCATACTTGACGCAAGCGTAATTGAGATTGATCCCAAACTTACAAGAATACATAAATGGCCATTTTAATCGAAACTTAACTGCAACTGCACTTTACTTTAAATATGTGAATTGCCCCTAGGTAAAAAGAGGCTTAGCTCCAGGAATAAAACAGGCGATAAATTTGCAGTTTGAATCCCCAGACCCTCCCCCTCTGGGGTACTTTTGTGCCTAGATCCTTTAACACAAGTGGATAACTTTAATTGAGAAATAAACAAGCAACTTAGGCATTATTTAGATTGGGTACACCTAGACTTGGAAACAACAATTTGTGGATCACACAAAGTGGTGTCCCATGTGGGATTTTAATCCACAACCTTAGGCTTAGCAGTCAGGGTCACTAACCAGTAGACCAACAGGCCATATTAATTTTTTATGTTCTACTTATTCTATGTGCTCAAATTTGTAATAATATTTAACAATTTGCTAAAATCCGAACATAAAAGCACATTCCCAAGAATTCTCGCGCGGCGTCTAACGCAATGAGGCGAAAATGATCTTCCGTTCTGTTCGCTTCCATTCCACGGCAGTGTAGGTTGAGCTTTTTTTTGTGCCAATATTATTATTTCCACCAATGACCAGTCGAGACTAGGTAGACTAGTAGAGATCAGGGTTCTGCGGATGTACAAGATAAACAAAAGTATAAAATTAAAATAAATAAAATGATTTTAATGGGAACAAAGCAAGACATAACAATTGAACAGGAATGTAAAATTTTGAATTTGAGGAGTCACAAAAAGCAAAACTGATTAGTGGCATTAATTTATATATATATATATATATATATATATATATAATATCTAATATATATATATATATATATATATATATATATTAGATATTAATATATTTAAATTACAAGTATAAAAAGGGGAAAAAACAAAACTATGTTGAGCTTTAAAATGTGAAAATTTTAGGGTATTTGTATTTTGATAAAAATCGATGAAGCTGTAGCATTACTTATGTATGTAACAACCCTTGAATTTGACCACACTTATCGTATGATATTTAAGAAAGAATTGTTGTTTCTAGGTAACCTGCAAGAGATTCCAAGATGTGCCACCACTAATGGGCATGACACTGTCTTCCGTATCCATGAACATAGCACAAGGGTTCCGACATCATCGACTCACACTTGGATTTAATAGCACACCTTATTCTACTAAAGGTAAGATCTTCATGTATTAAAGGGTTAATAATAATAACTTTTTATTTCGGATCCATATTTTGTTAGTAACAAGATGAAACTTAAAAATTAGTGTTAGTATTATAAAACTTAATATTAATTATAAAAATATGCTGTCCGGTGGTACGCTAAGTAACTTCAAAGTTTATTTGAGTGCATGTAGTTGCACCCATCGCTTGAGCAGCGGAGAGTCCCATCGGTCAGCCAATACGCACAGGATGCTGTTGGTACTGGATCGCAGCCGTTCAAGCGTAGAGGCACAGCGCTTACGCATTATTGCGGCAAAACTATCTATGCCAGCATCCGCGAACATGCCCGACGCACTGCAGAACCGTTGCCACCCCATCAGCACCCTGTACGCATTATTGTACTGGACACGCAGGTCGCTGTATGCCCGCTGCGTATAGCTGATCCATAGGATGCAAGTGTAGAAGGACTGGCAGTATGCTTTGAAAAGCGTCTTCTTTACCTGCTCACTACAGCGTGCAAACCTACGGGCCAACATATTACTACGGACAGCCAACGATCTGCGTTCCCTTTCAATGTCCACATTATCTCGCATATCATCGGTGACCCAGTGGCCCAAATACTTAAACTTATCTACTCTATTTATTAAAGCACCACAAAAGTGAATATCTGGTACGACTTCATAACATTTATTGCCAGCTTTGAACACCATAAATTCACTCTTAGTTGGATTATATTTGAGCCCATGGGTCACGGCGTATGACTCACAAATACAAAGCATTTTTCTTAATGCACTGATTGAGGGGCTCAACAGTACCATATCATCGGCGTAGCTTATATTATTAATACATACCCCGTCAATATGACACCCAAATCCGGTGCTGCTGAGCTCCCGGATCAGCTCATTTACGTACAGGTTGAAAAGGCGAGGGGAGGTTAACCCACCCTGCCTTACGCCACATTCCAGCTTATACTCATCCGAGAGAGTGCCTGCCCATCTTACATTGTTTCTTTGGTTGTCATACCAATGCTCCACCACGGATACTAGCTCCCTAGATACTGTAGTGTTACGCAACTTTTCCCACAATATATTATAAGACACAAGGTCAAAAGCCTTGGAAAGGTCCAGATAGCATGCGTACACTGGTGTTTGTCGGGATGTACGAGTATAGTAATGGACAGTCTGTTTAAGAGTCAGGATTGTAAAAGGATTGTTAAAGTTTTAAAGTATTATCTTCCGGTCAGGGTCTGAAGGCCCTTTCCTAAAACAGACCTGAGCCTGAACTTAAAAGGTCTGGTTCCCAACTGTAACTTTCTTGAAAAATCATTATCCCAGAATGACCCTTTTCTGTATCTATCTATCTAATACCTTTTAACAAGCAATTCTTGTATATATATAATCTGAATTTTGGAAACGGCTTTCATGTCAACTCTAACATGGTTTCATTTTTAAGAAAACGTTGTTAAAAAAAAATACTACAGAAGTATTCAATCAACTTTGAAATTAGTTGGTAGTATTTATTGATTGGTACTGTAGCAAGTGTAATTACTGGGCAAATAAGATTTACGAACTAATGTGCGTGGTGCAGTGACATTCAGATCTTTGCCCAACAAGGATTTATATGGCACTGATACTGTTAGGGGCGACACGTGACTTACCATCAGACCTGATAGTCTCTTCATTTCGTTGTAAAAAAATGGGAAATTTGCTCGGAAAAAAAAACCGCATTTTTTATTCTCGTAAAAACGCATTTTTTATTCTTGTTGCAACTATTCTATCAATGATCAGTTGATCATGCAGCTTGCTGTATGCAAGCTGCAAGTTGTATTATTTGTGTAATCTAGCAATAATCTACTGGCCCTATTGTGATAAAATTTGGTATATAGGTAGCTTGAAAATATGCACATAACAAACCTATCGAAATTGGTTAGACTTTTGATATACTAGCTTTTCTTTCAGCTCCTACCGCGTGGATATCGATTATTGCAGTATAAACTATCCTATATACTTTCCCAGGACTCAAATTGGCTTATATTTTCAGGTGTTATGCCCGAATGCTCAGTAGTTTTGGATGCAGTGATAGCCACTATGGTATCTAACTGGTGGCACCCGACCTACCCCCATGAGGTAGTCCGCCTACCGAGGCAGGAACCCCCACTGTTGAAGAGGAATTTCTTTGATGAGGACCATTGTTGATTATAATAATTAGACTTATTGTGTTTGTGTTGTGTTGTCAATCAATATAGGTGTACTAGAATCTGATGGGAAATGATGATATCATAATTTAGAGCTGGTAATAAAACTGTTACATAGGATACAACAGCAGTATTGCCATATAAAAATCATTTTTTATTTTATTTAATGGTATGAGATTCTGCTCCAACTATAGTAATATCGATTAATGTTTCAATACAATTGGTGTTTAAAAAACTGTAAATATTATACAATAGATAGATACCTTTATCTGATTACATAGGAGGGGCATTACGGGTTTTCACCTTCCCCCTTCAAGTAGTTTATTGCTGGTTTTATAGTTACAGTCAAGCGCCACTCTTCTCTTTTACATGGACAGAATCCCCCTCAAAAATGGAACTCTAGATCCTGGTGAAAACTATAGGTATATGTAATAGAAATACTGGGTTGTCAGTTATAAACTTCTATTTCTGAAAGTAGCTCATTCGATGTCTCTGTAATGCATATCTGTACGAAGATTAGAAATACACAAATAACTGTTAGTTTGGTTGTAAAACTACTTGGCCGATTATGATGAAATTTAGTAATCATGAATTCATAATGTATTTAAGATTAATTTTTGTTTGCTCCCGATGCAAAAAGAGAGTCTTTAGTGTTTTATGTTTGCTGATGTTGCTTGCTTTTTTTACCCGACTGCACAAGAAGGAGGGTTATGTTTTATTATGATGGTTAATTTTAAACAGTCGGGTTTTTTGTTTTTTTTTTTGGTTGGTTCCTTGCGATATTGCATTAAAAATCGGCTCAGTTGTTTTGAAAACCTTTTCCCTCATGTGTTGCCAAATTTTGAATGCATATATTAGCTTATGGCGGTTGTATGGAGAAACTAAAATTATTTTGCATTATTAATTTCGTATTACGGAAATTTTATTTTTAACTTCCGACACAAAAAGTTTAACTGCTCATGTACAGAATCTCCAATTCTCAAAATGTCCAACGGTTTCAAAATGTCCAATTCAGTTTCAAAATTTTACCAGTATGTGGTAATTGTTAACAAGTCTTCCCTTAAGGTTAATTTCCGTGCATCTCTGTCTGTCGCACACCTCGGAAACAGCGCTATATATTCTCATACTCTGACTATTGTCGCATCAGCCGGACGCGATCGAACGCGCGCTGCTACGATCGACGGCGATGCACGGAAATGAGCCTTTAAGCATTTTTAATTACTTATGTAAGTTTTCCAAACAGTAAAAACAGTACAACACTTGGACATTGTGAGAATTGGACATTTTAAACCTCAACGAGTTTAACATGTGTCTGTCTGTACCATCTTAGCGCAAAAAACGGATGGACGGACTATGATGGGATTCATTTGTTCCATTAGACAGCTAGTTTAGTCGCAGTGGTTCTTAGCCTTGTTTCATGCAAATCAGTTCAGCGGTTTTGTAGATAATTAAGTTTTTGTCTCACGTGTCGGAGGTTTTTTGTGTTAGTTATAAACACTATTTGTACCTAAAGTTGTATATATTTTTGTAAATAAATGTAAAGTTATGTGATACGATCATAAATACATATGTTTATTTGTGGATGTTCATTTTATTTATTTCGAAAAGACCATGCTTATAATGTATGGACATGAAAAGTCAGAAAATAGACACAGGTGTAGTTCAGTAATGCAATAAAAAACCTGATCATAATTGGTCATCATGCGTCACGTCGCTTAAAATGAATATAATACGGCCGAAACACCCTGTATTATATTCATTTTAAGCAAAGTGTGTCATTTTGGCATTAGTCTTAATAAGTGGATTTTCCATATCGCTGATCTTAATTTACCAGGCGATGTAAAACTATTATTTAACATTTATAATCTTAACACGTTTAGGGCCGATGTCGTGTTTTCACCTGAAGTAAGATTTTCCTTCACGCGCCGCTCACGCTTCTACACGGCCAGCGAGCTGAAGGTTTTTTTTTAAATATAAAAAAATAAAACAAAAAAAAAACAAGTTGACATATACTTAGTAGTTATGAGCCGTATAATAGTAATACATTGTACGAGATTCGCCGGCGTACGGCTACATGCCGCAAGTAAAACGCTCGCCCCGCTCGTGTTAAGAAAAACAAATAGCAAAAACACAATTGGCCATCAAACATTTGAATATTTATACTAGCTGACCCGCGCAACTTCGTCTGCGTAAATTTTCCTGCTTCACTACTATTGGTCGTAGCGTGATGTTAAATAGCCTATAGCCTTCCTCGATAAATGGGCTATCCAACAGTGAAAGAATTTTTCAATTCGGATCAGTAGTTCCTGAGAATACCGCGTTCAAACAAACAAACTCTTCAGCTTTATAATATTAGTATAGATTTCGTGAATAACGAAGTGAGTCACATGTGTTTTGTACAATTTTTATAATACTTTTGATTTTTTTAGAGTGTAACTGTTAGTTATTCCAAATAAATAAATAAATCTTAATTATCTAAAATATTAACAGAATAATATCACTCACTACTAGATAACAGACTGGCCTGTTGGTCTAGCGGTCAGTGACCCTGACTGCTAAGCCGGAGGTCGTGGGTTCGATCCCCACACAGGATAAAAGTTTGTGTGATGAGCACGAAGAATATGTATGTATTTAGATATCTATATAAAAATATGTTTATCAGTTGTCTGGTTACCATAATCGCGTGAATAATTTAAGGTAAAATACCTTGTTTATTGCCCGCCGTTTCGACCGTATTGCAACGGCCGTGGTCACGGGTAGAGTCTACTCACGCGATTTAGACCCGTAATATATATATTTTCATAATGTGTACAAATCGCGAAAGTTTATCAACATTTATGTTTACCATAATACAACCACCGCGGTCGACATGTACCTGTTGTCAACGACACCACTGCCAACTAGTGATGTGTCTAAGTCATGTCCATTCATTAACGTAGAGACTAGGAATGCGCAATATCCTCACAAAATTGACCACTCTCAAGAAAGAGACGACGCTACTTTATGGACAATACGTGTCAAAGGCCGCACGAGATTTTTCTCTCTTTCACGGTCTGCAGTCAATATTTACTTTTTATTTGGAAGCGATGGCCCAGTCCTGGTCTATGCCTCAATGGTCATGACGCAATCTTACGAATGATAAATAAATTGATATCGATAAATGCCAGTTTTATATTAGAACTTCATTACGGTGGTGTGGTTAACAAAAAAACAATTGTAAACGACACCACTGTGGTGTCGGTTACTATACACGGCGGGCAGTGAGCGATTTTATCACTTGAGAAACGTACAATAGATGTATACAACGTTATTCTTGGTATAGTCCAAACAACAGTACCTACCTAACAGAATCCTATGGGGTAGTTTTTGAACCATGTTATATTTTTCTATTAATTAATTAATTCATGAATCAGTCTGACAGCCCAAATCCTTTTCACAACGTGATGTATAACTCTGCAAGTTTTCAATATTTGTATTATTTTTACCCGACTGTTTTTGTATATGATTTCTTGAAATAAAAATCTTGTTGGTGGGTTTGAGCTTACCACTATACCAAAAATAATCTTGTATTGTAGATTCCGTCCGTATAAACAAGAGATGCAGTATAGAGCGAGTACTCGCCGGCAGTGTGAACGGCCAGCTATTAACTATTAATATCTGTATCTTTTGTTTACACGGGATTTCTGGGTTTCTTGAGATAAAATCGCTACTCGCTTTCTCGCCGTTCGTAGGACAGGTGCCTAAAATTATAAACTACATCCTGGCTGTTCGTCTGGGTCTGTTTAAACATTGTCTTAGTCGACGCTTACTCTCCCCTTCCAACCAATCCTGGATTCGCCACTGGTACCACAGCTAAATAGGGTTCTGTTACGATTTGTCAAATAAAATATTTTTTACAAGTAATTTAATAATATATTTTACAATACAATATTAGCTATAGTTAATTAATAAACTAATATTTATTAAAATCTATTTATTTTTACATTAACTTTTAATATAGGAAGAAGACATTAACGAAATTTCTAAAACTACCATTGCATCAAAATTTACTAAATTTTACTACTATTTTTTTCTTCAAGATGATGACCTCACAAAAATATTGCCCGTATCACGAAGCGGCGGCAAATTCTGCCACCAAAGCAACAATTTAAGTGCCGCTTGTAGTACGTAGGAGGCGGCAAATTATATGAGCGAGGCAGCAAACGAATGCCGCCCGGATTTTGTAAGGGATCGCCAAATCATATCATCAAACCAGCTAAATTACTCGAATATTTCATAAAAAAAGAGAACTCTCACTAGGGCACAACGGCTGTCACGGAGGATTTTACAACTAAAATATACAATTGACACTCAGATTCGGACCAAAATATTCACAAATAACATTGTAATATATATATATATATTGTGTATAGTAACAAGTTTTGTCCCATGTAGAAATAGAACCTATAATCTCTTGCACAGTACATAATGAAAAATAGCTGCCCAAATAACATTATTCCCATTTAAAGAAACAAATAAATAGTAATAA
Organism: Herminia tarsipennalis; assembly: GCA_945859575.2. Taxonomy (NCBI): domain Eukaryota; kingdom Metazoa; phylum Arthropoda; class Insecta; order Lepidoptera; family Erebidae; genus Herminia; species Herminia tarsipennalis. The sequence goes on from OX243830.2 coordinate 1,031,077, forward strand.
TCAGCAATTATTAAGTTCCATAACTTCTACTATTTTATATCTAAATAACATTTTTTCAAATACAAAACGGCGTATTATTTAAAATTTGTATTAAGTCCCATGCATTTTAGGCGTAATTCAAAAATCCCTACTACTGGGAGTTTATGGAAAAATACCCATTACCACCCACCTTTTGCAATGCAACACTAATTGGCAATTATCAAAAAATCCCCGACGACTTTATTTAGTAGGGATCTTCGGAAATCATCAATCTGCCCTAGTGGGGATTCTGAAAAATACCATTATAGTCCATACTCTTTTTATATTGCAACATTAATCTAAATTTTTTATATTAATATTTATTAGTAAAATTTCTAAGTGATATCTAAATATTTACTCTATATGTATTTAAGAAATCGTTACAGACTAGAACTGTTATAGTAAACTTTAATAAAATCACTAGCTGATGCCCGCGATTTTGTAAAAAAATTATCCCACAGGAACATTTTTCGGGATAAAAAGTGCTATTCCAGACTAAAGGTAATAATCTATCTCTGTTCCAAATTTCGTCCAGAGCGGTTTACCCGTTGTGGCGTGATTGAATCATCCATCCACACATCCATACATCAAAACTTTAGCATTTATAATATTAGTATAGACATAGATTTTTAAAACTTACATCTTGTCGGGAGACATTTAGAGGGTGTACAATTTTGAACTAGCGCCACTCCTTTTAAAAAAACCTTATCTCATGACTGAGAAATGCTGACGTCTATAGAACTAGTACGCTGGACAGCCTAACGTCAACAACAAGCCTTTTGATTTGACAAATGTCAAAATCAAATGGAAGTCTATACTTGTCTTGTACAAGGGTAACAACAACGGACATTTGTCATATGTGTCAAAAAAGTTTACAGGACGGTCATTCGATTCGACATTTAAAATTGTTGTCACTTTGTACGTAGTAGTCAGTCCAGCGTACATAGTACTACAGAGTCAGTGCTGACAAGGAATTATGACACCCGTTAAGTGTCTACAATCTTCTAATATATTTTATAAAGTTTCATATAAAATACAATTAAAAGCGGTTCTGTAGAAAAGTTACCAGGGTTCTGCAAAATATTTTTTTTATAGTTTTGAAACACAAAACGTGAATGCTTGCGTAGAAAGAACAACAAGAAAACACGATGAATATTTCGAATGTGTCCAGTCGTGATAGTTTACATCTCATTTGGATTACCAAATGAAATGGGAACTATCATAACTGGATATTGGTAAATCTACTGAGGTATTTGTGTCAGGTTAATTGAATCCTCTCCAAACCTACCATAAACTTGGAGTTCCACGAAATAAAGGTACACTTTTATTTCATGGAACATTGTTTGGGAACCCCAGATCTAAAGGAATGCGGCCAATTTCTGTAGATCGAATTTTGTTGCTTCGTGTCTCAATATGAAACTGTAGAGGTGATTTCTGAGAATACTGAGAGGTAGATGAAAACTGAGAAGATTATTGGTTACTTTATCGCGAACCAATACAATTACAGCTATTAAAAGTATATTACTTAGTTTAATAAATGCTAGAAATTTTCATAATAATTTCATATATTGCTACATAAGCATTGTACAAGCATGTCTAAGATAAATAGGGATAGGGTTCGTACAGATAGTTATCAAGGTAAGTATAAATGTAACCGAAGTTTGTGATTATTTGGTTTATGGTCTTCCATTTATGGCCCTGACATACTAAGGCCCTTTTCACATATTCCAGTTGCCGGGTAGCCGGTGTCGGTTACCCGGCGACCTTCAGCTTTCACAAAATCCGATTTTATATCCGGTAGCATCTAAACCGTCAACGCAAGTACAGTCGCGTTGTGAAAATAAAATATTTTTTTTCTCCTCTAAAAATAATAAGGAACTTTATTCCAACAACAAAAATGAAATCGAATAGTATGGAGCATTCTACCTTACCTTATTTCCAGATCTAGTAAAAGGTTTTTCACGTACTTTCGAATGCCAATATCCTATTTTAAAAAGTAATAAATAACCGGGGCCAGAAGCCTCTCGCTTCTGGCCCCGGTTTGGCTACGGAAGTCTTGGGTTCGATTCCTGAGTCTGGATTTCAAATGTTTCTATCTTTCAAAAATGCAATTATTGTATTTGTAAAGTCTTTGGCAAGAAATGCCTATAAAAATTACTTCAAAGTTATATTGCAGTTTAAAAAAGTAATGTGGGCGCGTTTCCACTATACGTAACGACAGATCATCGTGTCGTTTAAAGCGTCGTGGTTTGTGTATTTAAATGGAAGTGTTCACAAATAGGACGTCACTATTAACTGTAGTCCATGACATTTTTCCAGTGACTATAGATTGTCAGACCGGCTCGCGGCAGCACGACAGTCGTTATAATGGGAACAGATAGAGATGACAGTCGTCTAACGACAAATTAATCAGTCACGACATAGTGGACACGCGCCTTCTATCACTGCTCTCCGTGGTTGTACCCGGATGACTGGCCGGCGATTCGTATGAAAGCTTGTTGCGCGTTCCACACACCACTATGAGTCAGGCCGCTAGCTAACCGGTCGGTGCTTCCGGTGTACACCCGGCGAACGGCTCGCCGGACAAAATCCGCTGGAAAGTGTGAAAGCTACCGTACATCGCCAAACACTTCGCCGCCGTGTACTCGGCACCGGATATCCGGCAACCGGAGTGTGTGAAAAGGCTGTTATAGACCGAAATCCCCTTTTTTTTACTAACTCCATTTTGCCACCTAAGCGATTAGAAATGGTGGCAAAAGTTATTATTATAAAAAAACATATTTATCCGACCAACATTTCATTCAACCCAGTATCTCACCAGGATCATCACTATATTTACTTTTAATAGTATCCCAAACTTTCAGAGCAACAGAAGCATCCGTATCTTTACATTCGTACTTGGCATTTGGATGCTTCCTCGTATAATGCCTCAAAACATTCTGCTTATGAGAAAATTTCTTCGGACATATCTGACAAGAGAAATGTTTTTCATTAACGTGAGTTTTCATGTGATATTTTAGTCTACTCTCTTTCGGAAATTTCTTATGGCATATATCGCATACTAGATGTTTTATTTTATTATGCCTAATAGCATGTCGTTGCATATTATGTTTGTGGGCGAAAGACTTTTTGCAGATTGGACACGGGTAAGGTTTCTCGCCAGTATGAATTCGCAAATGTGGTTTGAGCAAACCCGAATGAGTAAAACTCTTATCACAAAAAGGGCAAGGGAATGGCCTGACGCCATTGTGTAACTGAATATGACGTATCAAAGTACTCTTATATTTGAAGTTCATAGAACATTGGTCGCAAGAAAATGGTCTGTCGGTCTCATGTCTTCGTAGATGACTTTTTAATAGAAACTCTTTCTCAAACGTTTTGTTGCACACATTGCATTTTATCGGCTCGTCTATTGGTCGCTTGCAACGGCTTTTTCCTTGGTGTTTCGTTAAATTAGCTTTAAAGGCGAAACTCCTATGACATTGTGTACAGAAAAATGGCTTAACTGCCAAGTGAACTCTTTTGTGTTGCATCAAATTTGAAGAAGATTTAAATTGTTTGTTGCAATGGTCGCATATATAATTCTTTTCGGGCGGTACGTAAGCATGCCTGGCTGAATGTTTCTCTAGTTGGTCGTTAGAAAGAAATTGTTTTGGGCATTCGGTGCATTTGAATTTTCTTTCGGCGTGGAGTAGCATGTGACGTTGAACGTTGCCTGGATTGGCAAATCGTTTAAAACAAATGTTGCAAAATAAACCTACTTCACCTGGGTGTTGCGGACCTGGAAAATAAAAGAAAATGAGATTAATGCTTAGAATCCGCGGGAAAAATCAGCAGTTAAATCCAATTTAATATTTGATTTTAGAAGAACGAATTTAATAAAAATTAAGCAGCGATAACTTTTTAGCTTTGCAATTAACAGGTTGCGGGTATCTACATGAACCCACTCCTAACACAAGTCATTTAGCTTAGCTGGAGAGGTTAACAAGATTGCTAGTATCTCTTAAAAAAACAACGAATGTCATTGTGGCCACGACGACACCATACGTATGTTTATACATAAACACAAAACGGGGAATGCGTCCTTCCACAATAGAGTATAGGTACAAATGGTACACTAACCTAGGTTTTCAAACGATGTTGTTGGTTGAACAAAATAATGCCCTTCGTCCCCATCGCTTGCTGCATTATATTGTAACTGTAAATAATATAATTATTACTTCCTAACTGCAAAATTAAACAAGATTGTTATGACAATACTTGACATTAAAAGCATCCGACACATTGCACAAAATCATAATTATTAAAAAAACAGCTGAATGTATTTTCATCAAACACAGCTAAGAACCATCCAGATTACACTAGCTTTCTAATAAAGAAAAAACACATTGTCTATCTGTTTTGATGCTGTTATGGGACAGGCAGACATCATTATGTTTAATAATGACCACTCCTTTTTTAATTTTTAAAGCATTTGTATGCTATTTTAATACAGATTAAATGTTTAGAGGAAAAATCGTCTCAGGCGGGACTTGAACCCGCTACCTTAGGGGTACCGGCCCTAAGCCAAAGTCGAATTTAGCCTTCATATGACACGACGTTATAGCAATCGTGACGTCATCCACCGTTTCTTCGGCGGACATGTCTCGGTGCCGAAGTTGGTAACGGCTTAGGGCCGACACTCCTTTTGTGTCTGGGATTAAAAAGGAGACAATTGACTGCTTCGGGGGCGCGGTGCGACTGCTGCGCAAGAGGTCGTAGGTTCGATTTCCACACGGGACACCACTTGTGTGATAAACAAATTGTTGTTCCGAGTCTAGGTGTACTTTGTGTCCGTAAATTGAATGATTGTAAAATCCCCCATGACGCAGGGCTTGTACCGTACTGCGAGAGTAGTCTTTTTTAATTTAATAGGAATACACCTTGGCGGCATTCAAGTCTAATAATATATAATAATCTTTATTTTTACGAAAAAGTATTACCTAAGCAGTATTTTTGTAATTTTCAACTCCCTCCTCCCACTTGCCAGCAAAACTAAGCAACGATCCCTCATACGTCTATGTTACACATACATACATACCTCTTCATTAGGCTCCACTTTGATGCTGACTTCCACGCAATTATCAGGTAGTACGCAGTCAGGGTTCACAATAGGCACCGACCAGGATTTGTCGAATTTGTCTGTCTCGCCATCTTCTGGTGGTTCGGTTTTTATACTGCAACAATAGAGGGTTGTGAAAATCGCGTGAAAATGCATCATTTTCGCAACTATGCATTTGTGTTCACAAGTGCGTGCGCAAACACAAGTGCACTGCTATTCCCTCACTCTCCTAGCCCGATGGAACGGAAATCTGACACGACTGGAGAAAGATTGGGCGCAGGACCGACGGTTTCACGTGCTCTCCGAGGCACGGAGGGGTTTGGTATTTTTCGGAAACAGTTACCCATCAATGGACCGACCGTGGCTCCTCAACATGTGTAATACTACTTTTACTGGTGTAGAACTATTCGCATGTTCACAATCTATGTATACTAATATTATAAAGCTGAAGAGTTTGTTTGTTTGTTTGAACGCGGTAATCTCAGGAACTACTGATCCGAATTGAAAAATTCTGGTCAGTAGTTCATCACTGTTGGATAGCCCATTTATTATGATAGCCGTTATAAAACGGGGAAAATTTACGCAGACGAAGTTGCGCGGTACAGCTAGTTTCAAATATTGCCAAAGAGATGCTGAACATCGATAGCCAGTTATGACAAATTTTATATCAAATTTTATTGATTTATAAACACGTCTATGATAGCTTGCCTATCAAAGTGGCCATTTTCTTTTATTTTTCATAACTGACTAAATCTGATAGTTTTTAACATGGAGATTATTGTTTTGGTAGGTTTGCCAACTTATTTATGTTCATGTCTACCTGGCAAGGTATGAACAGGTAAGTGTAACTAGCGGACCCGCGCAACTTCGTTTATGTAATATTTCTCCGTTTTTGCAACATTTTTCATTGTTGCTCCGCTCCAATAGGTCGTAGTGTGATGTTATTCTAGCCTATAGCTTTCCTCGATAAAGGGGCTATCCAACAGTAAAATATTTTTTCAATTCGCAGACAAAGTTGCGCGGGACAGCTAGTAACCAATAAAAAATGATATCGAAAGAAAAATAATCGTAGGTATAGGCTTGCCTGCAAAAATCCGTTTATGGAATATTATTGCCATGCTTGCAACTAGTTTAAAAAAATAAAAAAATCGAAAAAAAAATAGCTAAGAAAACTTTTTGATTGGCAAGAGCTAGGTTAAAGTTGGTCCTTACTAAAACAATATCCTTTTATTGCTTTATATTTTTATTGTTAGAGCACATACTGGTTCTATTGTCTGAGGTGGGTACTAAATATTATATAAATAACTAGGTAGCTGTCCCGGCGAATCGTACCACACATTTTTTTTTTTTGGGAATCCGTTTCAATTGTGAATCTAAACCATTCTCGAATCCACTGGAACACACGCAAATAAATTCGTCAAAATCGGTCCAGCCGTTTAGTTGGAGTTCAGTGACATACACACAAACAGTAGAATTATTTATATAAATAAAGATTAGCAATGAAGCTGGTTGCACTATAACCTTTAAGCTATTAGTGTTACTGTTTGTTGCCAGATATAAATAAAAAATTAAGATGTGCGAGGTTTAACAACAACTTAACTTTTAACCGTTGACATAGAGACCAGGACGCACCTTAATCTTACAAAATTGACTCCTTCTAGAAAGAGACAACACTAGTTTGTGGACAATGCCTGTCATAGGCCTCACATGTTTTTTCATTCTTTCACGCTTTGCTCTACTTTTTAATTGAAAGGGATGGCGCAGGCATTTATTCATTGTATTGATGTAACCCTTTTAAAAGTAAATATTGACTGCAAAGAGTGAAAAACAGAAAAAACTTGTGCAGCCTTTGACAAATATTGTTCACAAATTAGCTTCGTTTCTTTCTGGAGAGTGGTTAATTTTTGTGGGGTTATGGGCACAGTCCTGGCCTCTATGTCAACGGTTAAAAGTTAAGTTGTTGTTGAACCTCGCACATTTTATTTTTTTATTTATATCAATGTTGATGATTAAAAGTCACCTATGTTTTCTTAGATGTTATTACGTAGAATTGGGTATTTGAATGTCAAGTCAAATCAGTATCTTTTTTATAAAATGTCAAAACGATTCGTTTTGTAGAGATTTGTATGCAATTTAACATTGTGACGTCATTATGTTCTGGTTTCAAATCATTTACTTTTAGTATTTATTTTGATGATTATAAATACTAAAACATATTAAATTATGCACGAATATATATTTTTAAGATCATTTAAAGCCATATTATTACTTGGTAAGAGTAAAATAATTTATTGTTAATGATTGATTTGACAATCAAATACCTAATTATCATCCGTAAACCGACTTTACAGACAGCCATTTATTTTTCTTGCTGCAATAAAATTTATAATTTTCAAAAAACCATCAGATTACTGTTATATTACTATATGTCAATCCAAAATATATTATCTATCATACTGCAAAATTTAATCCCAATCTATTTAGCAGTTTGATTATAATTGACAAACAAACATCAAAACTTTCATAATATTATTATATGAAATAGATAGAACTGTGTTACTTTAATATTTTAATATAAATGTAAAAGTAACTGTATAACTATAAATGCTGGACCAGTTTTGATGGTGTTTGGTATGGAGATTAAGTGTTTAGGTATATTATTGATTTAAACTAATCTGAGGAGTTTGTTTTTATGTTTGAATGCACTAATCCCCTTAATACTGAAGATGAAATTTACTATGAAGGTAGCTTGTAGCTTCAGAAAGGATATGTTATCTGCTCCTACCATGTTACCTATATCACAAAGTTTTCCTTTCAGCTGTTTATAGTTTATCAAAGACCTGTTATCTGCAGGTACCTACACTCCTATGCAGAGTGTGTTTCATGAATAATGATCTGATAGGTGTGCCTACTTGCTTTGCTATCATCTTAGCAATAATCTAAGCCTGGCTGGCAAGCTCAATTCGCTATTAAATTCGATTAGTTAACCCCGATATGGTTAGGTACAATGAGGTTACGAGAACAAGAATTTGTTATAAGCCATTCCTGATCTATTGCATGAAACATAAGAATAATTCTAAATCACGGCATTTTATGATAAAAAGATGCATAGTTAGGAAAACTGTAGCAAATATAAGTAATATTGTTTTTTTTTTATTATGGTTTTAGTTATAGTCGGCGAAAGTCTAATATTATTCAGCCTACTTAAGACCTCAAAACAAAATTATAAATTAAAAATGTTAAACAAAACCATATTTTAAAATTATATCGATTATGTTTATTAAACTTACCTAGTTTCCGGACTCAGTGCCTCAATTTCCATCTTAATATTTACAAATTCTGGTCCATCAGCGTTAGAATCCGGCGGTCTATTTTCGGCACTTTGAGATCCATTTTCGGCTTCTTCCAGCAATTCTGTCGGCTCTGCCTTTATTTTAACAACCTCCATTGCTATTTTTGTTAGAAAACGTAGAATTACACCGTTAAGTACACATTTTATAATATCCGTAACACCTCGAAATAATTCGATGATCCGCTCACAGCTATTCAATCGAATGCACTTTGACACATAATTATTTTGACAGTACAGTTAGGTAGAGTGTTGCCAGTACAACAGATGATTAATATTTTCTAATAGACTTATGTAGAACATTCAGTATTGAAAAATTGAATTTTACTGTTGATGTATGAAAAATAAATACTTATTATATAAATTTCCAACCAGATGTATGAGAGAATATAGTAATTTAGAGATGGTAATACTGGGTTTAGGTAAGTAGGTCCAAAATTTATCCAAGATCTACAACCCAAAAAAGTCTCGATCATTGTATTATAGAATAAATTAAAAATAAGGATCCCCATTACTCCTCGAACAAAATAAATAGTTTATACAGCAGCGCGTGAATGTTAGTTTTCACATTATATTTATAAAAGATAAAAGTCTAAGAATGTGGGATTGTGGTCCCAGGCCGAAATTCACAGCAGACCACCAAAGATCGCGCCTAAGTTGGTCATACCTACAGTTTTTCTCACATTTCGGATGAGTGTAAATATGCTGCATGATAATGACGGAAGGAACAAGGTGTACACACGAAATGCAGAACGCTATGCACGCCTTCAGCAAAAGTGAGCTATGGCGGCGGTTTGTGGACAGTATGGGGAGGCATTAGCACCAACGGTAAAGGCAGACCTTGTCTTCATATCTGGACCTCGTCTGCCTACATTAAACTCTCATCGTTATGTCGAACAATGACTCGAGCCTCATGTGATGCCCTATTCACATTTTATAGGCGACTGGGGCTCACACTGCGGCCATAGTACGAGATTATCATATACCTAGTCTAGCCATAAATATTGTTACGAAGAAAAAACATTTTTTTTTATTGCAAATAATATTTATTACTTTTACAGTGCGTTAGTTTAATACATAAATAAAAAACAATTCAAAATATAAAAAGCTTATTCGAAGTGGTCTCCATTGGCTGCAACACAGTCCTTTAAACGTTGAGGCCAGTTATCAATAGAAGCACGCACTCTTTCCATGGGAAAATTCTTCACTGCCAATCGTATGGATTGTTTTAGGGACTCCAAATTATCATGGCGTTTAGAGCAAGCCATACTCTCTAAAACTGACCATAAATCATAATCCAGCGGATTAAGATCGGGACTAGACGACGGCCAGTCTTCAGCTCTGATGAAGTCCGAAACGTTCACTTCCAACCAAGACTGCGTGGACCGAGCTTTATGACCCGGCGCTGAGTCTTGTTGGAAGGACCATACTTGGTTATTGAACATGGTGTTGTTAAGGGGTTTAACTACCTTCTCAAGAATGGTATCTTGATACACTTGTGCCGATGTTTTGATACCTTTTTCACAAAAATATGGCTCAGTCACTCCTTCATAGCTAACACCCCACCAAACCATCACTGAAGTCGGATAATGCCCACGTTGCACTCTGTCGACTAATTGGGAAACTTCCTTAGAGCTTTGAGCATAAATACGGTCATTTTGTTTGTTAAAATGTTGCTCAACTGTAAAGATTTTCTCATCCGTAAACAAAATTTTTCTGTGACCTCCCTTTGCGTACCGCTTCAGTAGTTGCTTCGATTTTACCACCCTATTCTTTTTTAAATTATCAGTTAAAAAATGACCAGTGCGTCTCTTATAGGCTGCAAGTCCTAAGTCATCTTTTAAAATGCGTGACATGGTTCTGGGTGCTACCTTCATCTCCCGAGATAAAATCTTTTGCTTTCGGACAGGATTTCTTCGAATTCTTTCCCTTACTGCTTTGACCACCATTTTCGTACGAACACTACGTGGACGGCCAGATCTTTTTCTGTCACAAACAGAGAAGGTCTCATTGTACCTATTAATAGCCCGGTACACAAACATTTGACTAATACCAAGCGTATGGAGAGTTTTAAAAATTACATTCGGCTCCATACCAACTTTGTGTAATGCAATCACAGCGATTCGGTTTTCTTTATCACCCCACTCCATTTTAATATAGCAAAATATTGTACAATGTATTGGCGCCAAAATTAGAAAATACAATGAACAATCGTATAAAAATGACAGATTCCAAATTCAAATGTAATATCTTTCTTATTTTTAATTGTAACAGTATTTATGGCCAGACTAGGTAGAAGTTGGTATCTCTGCTATAGAATGGCAAGCAAGAAGCCTGACATGAATACATATCAACCCATATGATGGCCCACTGCTGGGCACGGGTCTCCCCAGCAGAACCTACTAGTATGTAGATCCTGGGGGTAATTGCCATAATCGCCACGCTTGGCGATCGCAGTAAGGCTTTAAATACGCAGAGGACGCTGCAGCCCGTCCTCCGGGGTGAAATCCCTTAGTCGCCTTGACGACACCCACGGGTAGAGATGGGGTGGTATTATTCTTAAGCCGGCACCACACGGCACAGCCGGCACCACACGGCACCTGACATGAATACTAAGTATAGAACATCTATGGGATGATTTAAAAAGACGAATTTGAGCAAAAGATCCGGGTCCAGAGACTCTTAGCTAACTACATCACGCAATCCAAGAAGAATGGGAGAACATTCCATAACTTGTGATCGTGGCTCTCGTCCGTTCGATGAGGGACCGTATGGAAGCAGCAGGTAATAAGAGTCCGGAGAGGGAATACCAGCAATTAAATTAACTGTTAAGCTTTTTTTCATTTAGGTACGCGTATTGTTTTTCTTATGTTCTATAAAATATACACATTTTTTTTCTAATATATAAAATTCTCGTGTCACAGTTTTCGTTGCCATACTCCTCCGAAACGGCTTGACCGATTTTGATGAAATTTTTAGTGCTTATCCGGTATCTATGAGAATCGGCCAACATCTATTTTTCATACCCCTAAGAGTTTGTTTGTTTGTTTGAACGCGATAATCTCAGGAACTACTGGGCCCCATTGAAAATATATTTTATTGTTGGATAGCCCATTTATCGAGGAAGGCTATAGGTTATAACATCACGCTACGACCAATAGGAGCGGAGCAGCAATGAAAAATGTTTTAAAAAAAAAGGAAGAAAAAGAAAAAAGGGAAAATTACTATCTATTATTCATGCCCCTAAGTGATAAGGGTTATCCACCCCTAACATTTATAACTATACTATAATATTAGAAGAGAGAGAAGAGTTTGTTTGTTTGTTTGTTTGAACGCGATAATCTATGGGAGCGGAGCAGCAAGGAAAAATGTTGCAAAAATGGGGAAAATTTACGCAAACGAAGTTGCGCGGGTCAGCTAGTGATATATCACAGTCATCGTCGTATCCATGAGAGGATTTGGGGGACAAAACCCCCTTAAATAGGGCCGTAGCTCGACTTGAATTTAAGATATATGTTGTTAAAGGTAGGGCGTTAGTAATTCGAGTGGTCCCTGACTCTGGCGACTGAGCCGATCGAGACATCTGCGAGGTTAAGCAATGTTACCACTGTCGATCCATAGATCGGTGACCGTTTACGAACATTTTCACACGCCTACGTGCCTCGGAGAGCACGTTCAACTGTCGGACCTGCGCTTATTCTCTCTCCGGTGGTGTGGGACTTCCGTCTCATCGGACTGTGTGAGTGAGGGAATGGAGTGCACTTGTGTCTGCGCACACTATCCCGTGGTAGCTGGCTAGTCTCTGATGAGGTTGACTGCGTGGCCGAAATCGTTGAGGCGACCATTTACGGACGTTTAGGAACGATTACGGTCCGCCCTACTAACCTACTTCTAGAGTGGAGGCAGGAATCCCAGCAATCAAACATTTTACGTATGAAATGCTAATAATATGATGAGGCGTATCCCAGGCGGCTGTTTTGTTTGCCGAATATCTGTGCCAATTTGCCCCCCCCAAGGTGGGGGACCTTATAGGTTTTTAGGGCGCCCCCCCTACCCGTCGCGCGGTTACACTTGGCCAGATTGGTCAAAACGAAATGCACCCTCCACCGTCGTAAAAATGTTAGATCCGCCATTTGTCTCTCGTGCCCCCCCCCCATAATGAAATCCTGGATGCGCCCGTGGATACGTTTATAATTAAATAAATCGACAGACTGGTAGGTAAAGGTGTACTTATTTTATTTTCCACAGATAAATGAATATACCCACAATTAATTTCGTAGCTTATGTATTGTATATTAATTTATTGTTCTCCTGCGTTTGTTTCTAATTGTATTCGCCATGTGGAGCCCGAATATCATGCACAGCAACTGGAAAAAATAAATGTACGTAAATAAATAAATAGTTAAAATATAATTTTTAAAGACAACCTTTTATTTAAATTATCTAAAAAGAGAAATAAAAAAAATTAAAACAAATCCATCAATTTGTTACATTACACCATTTATATGACAGTGAAGCTTGTCGTGAATTCGATACCAAGACGTTCTAGTGAATTGACTCTACTTAAAGGGGCGTCTAAACGAGACATTTTTTACGGCAATTGGTGGCGGCACTATTGGCAACTAATTGCTGGGCCAATAATGGCAATATGTCTACAATTGTATGGCGCGTGATCCAGTCTCCTAAACGGGCTACACAACCCAGCAACAATAAAATAGAGGGCGACTGAAACGACAACAAAATTGGCCGGGCAACATTGGGGAAAATAAATCGCTTAGCGATCGTCCGGCAACCATCAAATCAATATTGGAGAGCTCTGCCATATTGCCGGCCACAGCATTGCCGCCACAAATTACCGTAAAAAATCGCAGTCGCATGTTGTGATCGGAGTACTTGTCAAGACGAATCAAATGAGCCCAAACTAGCTAAGTAGGTTTCTGTTTTATAGTTTCTATGGTAGAGTATATGGTACCTACCATAATTTTTCATTGTCATCAAAGATACAATAATGTACCAAATTTGAGCCTAATCGAACGACAAGAAGTGGTACTAATTTAGCTTCCAAGATTTGCCCCATACAAACTAACATACACGCAGGGCAAGTTAATTAAACACTTGCCTTGTACTATTAACAAATATTGAAATAGGTACTGACAGATTTAAAAAAAAACGTTATTATAAGAAAATAAAATGCCGGTTCTCTGGTTCTGCCGTAAATCTATTTCCCTATTAAAGAAAATGGCTAGGTGTTAAAGCAAGCGCTGTGGAAAGCCTGGTATTTTTGGAGTTTTTAACTAGGGATATATTCCTTTATAATTATGGAAAATCAATTTTTAACGGGGGGATATCTAATAACAAGGATGAAAATTTGTATGAAATAATTTTTAACTAATTATTATTTCTAGCAGCGTATTTTTAAAGCCGCGGGAAAAAGCAACTATTATGTACCTTTACTAAATAGCTGAGTCGCAAAATGTCTATTTCGCAAAACATATCTCTATATCTTAGAATACACATAATTTCCCATGCAAATTATGAAAGAGCACTTACATTCAGAAATGTGCATAATGATTAATTGTATTATATTTACTGACATCTAAATAATAATTGTTATACTTTCTAATTCATGTACCTAAATAATAATTGTACCTACTAATATACCTATTTTATTTTAATTTTTAAATGCATATTGTCTAATTAGTTAAGGTTTTAATTGAATGTTGTAACGTTTGCATGCCCATTTGGTGAATTGTGACGAATCAAAACTTTGTAACACGTTCATGTACCACTTTTCATTCAAATAAAGATTCTGAATAAAAAAAACGCTTTAAAGAAAAATCATTAAATTTACAAGGAAAATTGAAATTTTAAAAATAAAAACACAATTTTAAGGTTTGTTTGAGTTCGATCAATAATTATATGTATCTACTAATCTTATTTATTTTTTTATTACCTAAAGTTTTTGATTTAAAATCTATACTAATATTATAAAGCGGAAGAGTTTGTTTGTTTAAACGCGCTAATCTCAGGAACTACAGGTCCGATTTGAAAATAACTTTTTTTATTGAATAGCCCATTTATCGAGGAAGGCTATAGGCTATATAACATCGCGCTACGACTAATAGGAGCGGAGCAGCGACGAGAAATGTTGCAAAAACGGGAAAAATTTACGCATACGAAGTTGCGCGGGACAGCTAGTATTATATATATTACTAGCTGTCCCGCGCAACTTTTTCTGCGTAAATTTTCCCCGTTTTACACATTTCTCATTGGTGCTCAGCTCCTATTGGTCGTAGCGTGATGTTATATAGCCTATAGCCTTCCTCGATGAATGGGCTATCCAACTGTGAATAATTTTTCAATTCGGACCAGTAGTTCCTGAGATTACCGCGTTCAAACAAACAAAAAAAGCTCTTCAGCTTTATAATATTAGTATAGATAAGTTACAGAGAGATATTTTCGATTAAGACATTATGAGAAAGAAACATTCTGCGAAAGAGATATTTTGCGGAAGAGGCATTCTGCGAAAGAGACATTTTGCGACTAAGCCTAATCGACAAAATTTAACATTGACGTGATATACATATAATAGTTTCTTTACCTCAACAATAATAATTCCAATTAACACAGCGCCAATAGCAGCTCCGAATGACTCGAACCACGAAGTTACAATGTTAGCACAACCGCCATATGAATCATCTGGTGAACATTGTCCATTTATAGGGTTGGCGCAGCAACTCTCTGGGACTGACGAACCATCGTAGGAGCCAGCGCCATTCACACCGCAGCAACGGAACTAGAAAAATAAATTATAATCGATTGAACGGTTTATTAAAAAAAGCTTTTAGTAAAAAATATTTATGGATTACAGTTCTTTGTGTCGCGTGTGGGAATCGAATCGACAATCACTCCTACCCTTGTATCTGGGGGTTGAGACCCCGTCCGAGACACAGTACACTTTTGGCCGGTGTTTAGTCAATTGTCGACTCCCCTACTTAATATAATAATTGGTATTATTTTGCGGCCCCAGCTAAGGGCAGCAAATCTTGATTTGAAATTATAATAATATAATATTTTGGGACAACTAACACGACGCTATCTGATTCTAAAATAAGCAGAGTTTGTACTATAGAAACCAGACAACTGATAAACATACTTATATATTTCTAAATAACTACATACATATTACAGATAAATAAGACCCAGACAGAATAAATCATCGTGCTCATCACACAAAGTTATATACTGGGTGGGGATTGAACCCATGACCTCTTGCGTAGCAGTCGGATACCCTCCCACCCCGCCACAGAGGCAGTAATTGAGAATTGGCTTTATTAACATGGTAAATAGGGGTCGAATGCACCAACAGCCTTCTAAAGTTAGCAGTGGCTTCTGCCTACTAGCTTTGTCAGAAAATGTTGGTGTAAGAAGAAAGATGCCTTCTTTTTTGAGCTATTACAAATTAATGAAGTAATGAAATTAAATACATTAATTTGGCATTAATTTGGGCTCGGCCTTAAGACGCAGTTAACATTCGAGTTCGTTCTATTTATTTATTATACTTATTTTTTTTATTTTTATTTTAATATGCCTACATTTATATTTCTTATGTAGGTACCGTTCTTAAAATGTCTTTCTTTCTCTTATCTCTACTAGTGTCTAGTGGTTAGTGACTCTGACTGCTGAGAGGTTGTGGGTTCGATCCCCACCCAGGATAACTATTAGATTTTGACATTACTTGTGTAAGCATATGCTGTCAGCAAAGTCGGAGAGCTTACCGATGTGGAAACAGCAAGGTTAGTTTATTTCGGTTATTTCCACAGCGTCATGTCGTATGGCATCTTTACCTATTGTTTGCGAACTTGGCATTACATGTACATGTAGAATCCCGACGTATCACAAGAGTTGTTTTGCATCCTAAGTGAATATTGAATTTTTTGAATTTTGAAAGTTAGCAACAACTGCCATTTGTCATAGGTGTCAAATTATGAAGAAGAAATCCATAGAGATAGGAAATTTAAAATTTATTTGACATCTAAAATTACTGTCACTTTTACGAGGTAGCCAGTCCAGCGTACTAGTAGTATAGAGTCAGTGGTATGCCTAGTTTGGGATCAGATGGCCGTGTGTGAGTTGTCCCAAGATATGAATTATTATCATTAAATACCAAAATGTACTCACAAGATTCTCCATGACGTTGTACGTAGGTCTCAAATTTTGGTTATTAAAAGCACTGTTGATCCATCCAGCGACTGTGCTCTGTACAGTATCTAAGAAGTTAAAGATAACCACTGTTATCCAGATCTTGATACCTGCCAGGACAGCCATGCAAATTGCATACTGAAAAATAATGTCAAAAATATTAGGAACCGACCTTATGGGCGGCACTTTAAAGATAGAAGTTTAATTATTGTAGTTAATTTTTGCATCCAGTTAATTTAAATACGAATAAAAGAGTTTCAATTTATGGTCTATATACTTATAGTTCCTTTATAGAGCCCAATTACATTTAAGTACAAAAATAAATTAGGTACCTAAACCTAAATGTGTTAACAACAGCATTTTAATTAGAGAATGTGTTAACTACATAATCAGAAAAATTCCTAGTTTGAACACTGTTAGAAAGTATGTTCTAAATACATTTTTACAAGTACCCAATAAATATTATTCTGATGTTTAAACTGTAAAGTTTCATCAAAACCTGTTCAGTAGTCTAGCGTAAAAGCGCAACAAACATTCATTCATTCTCACAAACTTTTGGATTTATGATATTAGTAACATTAACTTACACTTATCAACATGCATCTTGACTGCTGGATAGCCCCACAACAAGCCAGGTACGAGATGACGAAGACAATAAGTCCAAGAACTATAATTCCAATAGATAAACCCGAAAAATTTACTGGAATGAGGTCATTAATTTGGTTTAGTTGTATATGTGTGGCTATACCCAAACCTGCTATTGCCAAACCGGCGAGCTGGAAAAAAAGAATATTGTTGAAGTATAGCAAGCGGCGCTAGCCTAATGGTTAAGGCATCAGACTCGCAATGGTGAGGTCGCGGGTTCTACCGACGTGAACCACTCCTAACACAAGCCATTGAGCTTAGCTGAATGGGTTACCTACGTAGAGTAATCCCACATTGTTTAGTTTAGATAACTTTAAAAAATAATGTTTTTATCGAGTATTAACTTCGTCTCTACCGCCTGAAGACCAAGGTATTTAAGCAGTTCGTCCTACCTGTTATGACTTACGGTATCGAGACGTGGACGCTTACGGTTGGGCTAGTCTACAAATTTAAAGCAGCGGGCTGTGGAGCAACCTTTAAGGGTAAAATTTGCTATGAGATCATCCCACAAAGTTACCGACACAGCTCGGAAGTTGAGCACGCTGAAGTTGCAATGTTCTGGCCATAAGGACTGATGGCCGATGGAGGAAACGAGTCCTAGAGTGTAGACCGCGACTTGCTAAACGTAAAGTAAGACGGTCCCAAGCCAGGTGTGGACCGACGACCTAAAGAAGGTCACTGGGATGGAGCTGGATGCGGAAGGCAGAGGACCGGATGTGTGGCCAAAAAGTGTACAATGAATTCACTTGACACTTGCAGAAAATGGCTGGAATATTGGCTAGATTGCCATGAACTCAATTGGGAGAAATGAGCTATCATGTCATTTCTGGTAATAGGGTTCCGTTGGCAAGCATCTAAAGTCAGTTTCACTATTTTTAGGATTCCGTACCTCAAAAGGAAAACACGAAACCCTTATAGGAACACTTTGTTATCCGTCTGTCTGTCAAGAACCTATCTCGGGAATGCGTGGGGTATCGAGTTGAAGTTAAAACCATACACTCAGGTCTACAGTCCCTTGAAGCTGATTAAAAATCAAACTTCTATGTTAACATAATAAATAGATACGGCCGTTTATTTTAAATACTGCACGACTCGAAATGTGTACGGAACACTCGTTGGGCGAGTCCGACTTGCACTTTGGCCGGTTTTTTATACAAAACTGACCTGCAATGTTTATTGTTTTAAACCTCTTGTCGAGGTTTCAGATCGTTTGGACACACACACGAGTGGTCGTGTGCGTGTCCGAAACGAATGAACTGATTTGGGTACCGAAGTTTTTATTAGAAAGTAAGTATAATCAGAATGGTTTTAACTTTGTTTGATGAAATCTGTTCAGCCGTTTTGAAGATGTCTACTTAATAAACTTATTGTCTACGAGTTGGGTAGTATTTTAATGTTAAGTAGCATGATTATATATATCTAGGGACTATAGAGGATATATATATATATATATAGACCTATGTCCCAAGATATTTTATAGATTTATTATTAAGTATTTATATCAGTACAGTAGTACGTGCATAAATACGATAATACCCAATAATACCTTTGTATTACCTAGTCTGATATTAATAGCTATTCTAATCTCAATATTATCAATTTATGAATAAATTCTTTATCTTTAGTTATTATCTCTACGAAAAGAATCTAAAATACTTAATTCTACTGTTAAGTATAGATTTCGAAATAAACACATAATATTAGAAACAGTTATTTTGTAATACAAATACTTGATGAGTTGTTTTTTAAAATATTTGGAGGACAACACAATTTTTGCAACTTTTGGAGCGATTATTTCCGCAAAATATTGACTTAATCAAAAATGTTTATTAGAAACCTTAAAATGTTTTCAAAAGACCTGTCGAATGTGCCACGCGTAGATGTTAGCTTCTGTTACATATATGGAGTGCTGAGTGATTTATTTTTTGTTATTTAACTATCGAACTAAGTACCTACTACAACATACAAGACATGTACACTCTAAATTTCATCTATATATAACGTGTAGTTTTTAAGTAAAATGCTTGTGACATATGGACGGACAGACAGACGAAACTAAACGGGTTCCATCTTTGCCATTTTAGCTACGGGACCCTAAAAAGGTCTTTCAGTCGAGTCTGGGGACTCTGGGGTAGGCAATTGCTCCTGTTGCGTGGGGTATCCCCTTGGATCCGCGCCAGGTCCGCCCAGTACATCTACTTATAGATACGTTTCGGAGCGAGGAATTATAACGGCGAGTGTTGTTTTCCGCGTTCCGAACTTTACGTGTAAAGGGCGCTATTGTCTATGTGTGCGTTGCTGGAGTGTGGTAGGTATATGAAGGTTACGAGTGCCTTCTGTACTCTCGATATTAGTAAGTAGATTGGCCCCCACCCAATCACAAATATGACGCATTCATCAACAATCATGATTGGGATAAAATAATGTAGATAAAACAAAATTGATTACTTCCAACTTGATACAGGTTCACATGAATCACTAGTTAACACCGGAATTCGTAATCAGATAAATAAAAAAACAACGGAAATTGGGAAAGTACAATTAACATTATATCATCGTAGCAGATGACTGATTTTTAGGGAGCCGTACCTAGTCAAAATGGCAAAACGGAACCCTTATAATTTAGTCATATCCATCTGTCTCTGTCTGTCCGTAAGTCACAGGCATTTTACTCAAAGACTAGGTACTGAGTTGAAATTTAGTGAAAAGGTGTCTTGTAGTAGCCGCCACTTAGTTTGATAGCTAAATGACAAAAATAAATATTTTCCCTCCATACATGTAACAGAAGCTGAATTATTTTTCAGCAAACATCAACGTGTGGCACATCATTCGTCAGGTCAGTAATAATAATAAAAAATATTTATTCACTTACGAAGCAAAATACTACACTTGTCAAAAGTCGATTCTATATTTACATGTAATGCCTGTTCGCAAACAATAGGCAATAACGAGGGAATAAAAAGTCGCGTCCAAACTTTTCAAATTGCCAATGTTTACAATGTTTCTTTGTTTATTAACTGTATATGCAAGTAAGGTGCTGCCACCATTATACTGAACACCGTATTAGAGGACTAATGCAAAATCAAGAGAACAAGAACAAGAAACCTCGTGGTTGTAGGGAATGGGTGTCCAGTTCAACAAATGCTAGACTTAGAGCCTGGCGCTGATTGTTTTGCCTGTAACATGGACCAGTGTATAGTGGATGCAAATTATTTCACCCCATTTGGTGCCCCCTTCAACATTGAAGTTCGGATCACTTCAATATGCCATTTGACGACCATTGATAGCTTTGGCAGCACCTTCAACGTAGCAGTTTGTATCACTTCAATATGCCATTTGGCGACCCTTGATAGCTTTGGCAGCACCTTCAACGTAGCAGTTTGTATCACTTCAATATGCCATTTGACGACCCTTGATAGCTTTGGCAGCACCTTCAACGTAGCAGTTTGTATCACTTCAATATGCCATTTGACGACCCTTGATAGCTTTGGCAGCACCTTCAACGTAGCAGTTTGTATAGCTTCAATATGCCATTTGCCCCTTTAACGTGGTGCCAGGGGTATGGGCCCCGGATTGCCCCTGCTGGATCCGACCCTGACATGGACGGTACCACACGAGGGTACTTTAGATAGAGAGAGACGAACGTATAAAGAGACAGAGGGACGAATAAATACACAGGTGTATAGTCTGCGACAGGTCTACATGTCAATATGCAAATATTTTTTTGGACATGCACAAATGGAGGATAAAAATGAAGCCAGGTTAAAATTAATAAATAATATCTGACGCGAAACGGTGCAGGCTAACACCCAGTCTCAATGACTTATACACCGGTGCTTAACTGTCTGTTAAAGGAGCTAACTCTAGCAACGAAACTGACATCATGTGTGTGTTCACGTTCCGATAGAAAACTTTTTCTCTTTATTTTATTCCTTTTTCATGGCTAATTTGAAATTAAATCTAGACAAATACGAGTATTCTGAACCAGAATTGCATTCTAGAACTTAATTGAATAAATCACGTTAAGTCAACAGTTTGCTATTTAATATTAAAAGTAGCATGTTTCTGTCACCGAAGTGATGGCAGATGAAGTAAAAGTCCTAGATGAGTCTGAAACTGGCAGCAAAGAAAGAGTAAGTATGTCAAAAGTGTACGAGTGGGACGTCGTCTTAGTGTTGACATTTGAAAACACCTTTGTAAGGGGTAGCTAGAGCAGCGTACCTGCTATAGAGGTCAGTGGTCCAACCTCATGTGGAGGGCAAGGTGATACATCCCTCCAACACAAAGATAAGATCCTCCTCGCAGGCGAGATGATCGCGCCTGGCGAGTCGCAGCCCAACGATTAACATTGGGAACTTGTAAACTTGACAGTCCATTAACGCAATTCAGGATTGCCCCAAGCTGTCAAGTGTCATTTTTTTTGTATTATTGTGGGTATCAAAGAGGATATAAAACTTCGTAATAGGGGGATCGTCACGTCACACTCATAGACTTAGGATAATATATGTTCACACTCTATCATAATTACCACGGTGACCTTTCGCGGATTATAGGTGTCCTAATTTTAGACAAATATAAAACAAAATAATGAAAACTACTTACAGAGAATATTACATTTGCTGCTATAAGCAAAAATTTTATTATAAATTCGGCTAAACAACACATTTTTAATTGTTTTTCAAAACCTTTGCATCAAATTTCAACAATGCTACTACTAATAGGGCACACAACGTATACTAACAAAAATATCCGTTAGATTAATATGTTTTAGGTGATAACGGGTAGATTAGATAATATCATAACTAGTATAGATATATGGATTCACTCGATAATGTGACAATATCCATATCAGTATTACAATACTATTAGGTAGGTAAGTACACCTTTATTCAGCAATAATTGAATTCAGGAGGCACAGCTCTAGCCCAGTGACGGATCTAGGAATATTTCGACGTTAAACCTTGATGATAGCGCCCCTCCACCCAATACCGCTAGCGTAAGTACCTTGCGCATAAGGGCCCCTCCCTTTGCCCAAGGTACTTGTGTGTTTGGTGTGAAAAAGCAATTCCACTCGACCTATGAATTTTGAGCCCCATTTGGCGCACCATTTAATATATCATTTGGTGCAGAGTATCTGTACTTTTATGATGATGATAAAATCATGAGTCCCTGGCCTGATTCCCCAGGGGATCCAATAAAGTCGTTTTATTTTTGGTTCTTCATCAGAGTCGAGTTACGAGCCTTGTACTCGTAACTCGACGAAGGGGTGCCAAATGTCGGGGCCTGCGTGATGCCCGGAGCATGTTCAGGTTTCCCCCTCTAGATGGGACTGCCGTTGTTGTGCTGCGGCTCGCCAGGCACGATGGATGACGACCTTGGCTGCGAGGATCCTGTCTTCCTCCCTTCTCTTCTACCCAGGATTTTGACTCTCAACACCGGCCAAATCGCTCCCAGGACTGGGTGCAATCAATTCAACACCGGTCAAGTGTGAGTCCCTTGCGAATGTGCTGTGTACTTTATCATTTTGAAGTCTACTTTTGAACTCGCCTTTTCCCCCTTAATTACCTTATTTTCCACTATATTATACCCGAAATTAAATTAAGTACCATAGTCGTACTAGGCGTACCCAGGGATTTGGGGGTAGAAAGCCCCGAAATTACAAAAAGGGGTGTACCTTTTTGTCATTTCTGGGGGTACACATTTGGAATCCTTCCCTCCTAAAATTACTAAAACCCACCCCGAAAATAGAGTAAAAAAATATCTTGGCTAACGCCTATGGACCATGGAACTTCCATGGGTATCACTCGCTATCAATGGCGAACAAAATTGGACTATGAGTCAAACATAAACATTAGATACTGCTATCTTATTGAATTCACAACATTATCAGTTTTCATAAAAAAAAAGTTTCGCGAAATTGCTGATATGCAATGTAGGGTATCTGATAGTCCACTATATGAGATACCATGTAGTACATACATACATTCCTAATTTTCTATATTAGGATCGTTAAAATGATCAGATGAAACCACTCACTGTTGTCATCGCTAACGGCTCCCATATTTTGATGAAAAAATCCAAATGTTAGTGAAGTATATCTTGAGCAACGTATTGCATCCCTTATCCATGTAACCTGATAAAAGGCTGCCAACCAACTGTATATAATTTTCGGCCCAGTGGTTATAAAAAAAAATGTACAACTTTTTGAAAACATGACTATGCAGTCAATGAATACCAGTGTCATTAAAGTGAGAGCATAGAGAGTGCATTTTTTCTCTGCGCATGCACTTGTGAACTACAATAAACTAGTATAATAAATATCTCCTACGTACTTGACTAGTCTAAGATGAGACTAGTCGCTGTAACCCAAATACGAAAACAAATAAAAAACAATATTCTTAAAACTTCATTTATTACATTTTAAATATTTATAATTTATCGCAAAAGCGAATTTAAGTACATTGAATACAGACTGATTTACAAATTATATCATTTTTATATCATTTACAAATTATATCATTCAAACTTTGTTTAAATGAGTACAGCCGTTGTGTAAGATTAACAATCATATACAGACAAAACATTTTATTACAATATAGTCACATATTCATTGAGAAATAATTTTGTGTGGAAAAATTATCAAAACGGCTGAACAGATTTTTACTAAACAAGGCTACAAGAATCATCCCAATTAAACTAGCTTTCTAATAAATAAAACTGCATGCAAATCCGTCCATCCGTTTGGGTGATACGACGTCACAAAAATACACACGTTAAACTTATACACGTTTCTTTTGAGTGTGACGTAAAAAAAATATACCAAAGTGAATACATAACTATTTGTAATAATAGCAATAATATTTTCTGTACTTATAACAGCAAAAATACACAGTAATTTAATTTACAATTTAAAAAAAGGCAAATAGGAGTACGCTGGCAACACTATACAAAAGCTATTTAAGATTATGGCACATTAGATACTGGAAGTATAATTTAATTTATAAAAATGAAAGTCTAACGGCTGGTCTGTCAGTTTTGCTACCAGAGTTAGGTAATTTAACAGACAGTTAACGGTTAATAAGTTGTTGAGACCGGCCATAAGATGACCTACAGACATACATCCCGTCTGACCCGTCGCGCAGTTACTATATACAAGGTGTGGTCATATTTAAGGGTTTGTATGTGCCCATGATACTGAGTGCACATACCTAATTTTATCTAAATCGGAGTACCTAAAAAACTTCTTTAGATAGATCTTTTTGAGCTTATTATGTCCTAGTACTTTAGATGTATTTTTTTTATCGACGGTTCCCTTGGGAACAGATGTTTTTTTAAATTTCTACACGAACGTAATCGCGGTTAACTGATTGTAATATTATTAGTAAAATGGTACCTAAAGATAGGGTACTTATCATTGACGTATATACCTGGACCGCACTATCTCTTTCAATGAAAAAGTAATAGGGTATTTGACTGAAGTCAAATCAGGCCCTTTTAAGCAACGTCAAAAACGACCCGCTCCGTAATTTTTTTTAAGAAATACTAGCATGTGACGTCACGTCTTCTATGGTCAAGTCATTTACTTTTAGTGTTTCTCATTATAATTAAAAATTAATAAACACGTTAAATTATAGATGAACGTATTTTTTCAGAACACTTATTGGAGATATTTTTACATGGTTACTTTATAATATTTTATTTTGGTTGTAGTCAAATACCCAATAAGCGTGAAAGAGAGAAATTAAACTCTTGCGGCCCTGTCTCTTTACCAGATGTTATCCACAAAGTAGCGTTGTCTCTTTCTAGAGAGTGGTCAATTTTGTGAGGTTATGGCGCAGTCGTGGTCTATACGTCGATGGTACTTATACTGCATTCAATTTTAAAAATGGCACACTAATGCACACATAAATAACCTATATCTTATGTGCTATAACCTTAAAACTTATTAAAAAAACAATATTAAAAAATGCCAACCAACTCCCTTTTTATTGTACTTTTTAAAAACAATATAATGTTTAATATACGTATATTACAATTATTTACAAATTGTTCGGCAGTATTATACATAAGATTTGCATATTTATGGGACGTACCCAAGGGCTGTGATTAGGGTTTCAGCCCCCCCTGTTAGGTAATTGCGAATAATTTGAATTTTATGACAGTCAATAAAACTTAAATTTGCTTGTTAGTGAACGTGAAGTACGCGGTCACCTAGCGGCGGCCGCAAGAATTTTAATACGTCGTCTAAACGCAGCCTAACACAAAATTTATGAAATATAAGCATACTTCAAAAGCCTTCATAAAAGGTGGTTCTGTTTGATCCGTATGTATGTATGTATGCATGTTCGCGATTTTGATGAGGTTTTTCACTATTCGATTGCAATTTTTTTTTAGGTAGGTTTTCAATGTATGTATATAACACATTGTCCTAGCTTATAAAATACCAGAGATATAGATTAAAACTTAGAAGTGAGTCAGAAAAAAATTGCATTCGGTGATGTGCTTGAAATGTTAACAGGTATTTTTTGCCACTACAATGATTGCACTGGAAACAAAAATGAGAAAATTCAGTCTCAGTCAGTTTGTCTTTTAAAGCGGAGCGAGGTTGCGAAGCGAATATTAACTAATAGGACTGGTCTACTGCAGCGGAGCAAAGATTTTGTGTAATCCTATTGGTTAATATTTCTCCGCTTCTCCGTTCCGCTTGAATAAGGCACCCTTAGACTTTCAATCGGCATACGAGGCCGCAAAATTGCAACCAGCTGTTATGAACTATGTGTAGTTATAACTTCAAATTTATCTATCAAAATAGCAAAAAAATGGGTGTGTGGTACGGAATCCTTTGCGCACCGATTCCGATTCTTATTTCAACAGTTTTGTTGTAAGGTGATACAGGATACGCCACCACTATGTGTCTCTTTAATCATACTCCTCCTCGGAGAGCATGTTAGGACCTCGGTCTTGCGCATAATCTTCCTCCAATTATGTCGGGTCTCCGTTCCATCGGACTATAAGAGTGGACCAGAGAATGCACTTGTGTACACATTTGTGCCTATTTGGCTAAGCTCTGATGAGATTGAGACCAAAATCGGCTTTAGATAACTCTATTTTTCATATTTGTAGATATAATCAATATACTACCTCTATAATACATCAAAAATATTTCAAAAACCCCACTATATCCCTCATTTTCTTCTAAATAAATACATAGCCAATTCATAAGCATGCAGTCCATATTAATATTATTATATTATATATAATTTATTTTATTAGAGTATGAATGAGGACCGAAATATACCTATATAATTTTAAACGTACCTAGTGTTTCGGACCACAAATGAAATGTAAACGGGGCAAAATTAATTACAGTTCGGTCCGTTTTCATTTCATATGCCGTAAAATGATCTCCGCACTATTAGAATCGTAACATCATATCGTCAGAGGCAAATCTAGAGATTTTATATGAAATACTAACATTTAACGCCTACTACATCGTTTCGACCGAATCGACATATAATAAGTATCCGTTGTCTGGTTGCCATAGTACAGGGTCTACCTATTTTGGGATCAGATGGCAGTATGAGTTGTCCCAAGATATATAGGTTTACCTTTGACAGTACTGTTGCGATGCTAGAGACACGCCCTCTTATTCATAATACGATAAACGTGAAAGTAACTCTGGTCTGTCTGTTACGCTTTCACGCTCAAACAGCTAAACCGATTTGAAATTTGGTATGGAGATAGTTTGAGTCCCGGGGAAGGACATAGGATAGTTTTTATTGCGATAACCGATATCCACGCGGGCGGAGCCGCGGGCGAAAGATAGTATATGCTAATTAGAGAGATAGGGATTTTTTCTAAATATTAAAGAGAGCAAAATTCATGGTCTATACCCAAACTCAACATAATGACAAGATGTAGTAAAGTCTCGTTGATGTAGCGGCATGCCTAAAGATTTTGCGGCATGCCTAACTATTTTGTAGCATGCCTATTGGCTAAGGATTTTGTGGCATACATAAGGATTTCGGTTCATGCATAAGAGCCATAGCACAACAGTCAACAATATGCTATTTAATCGGGCTTAAGTACTCACATTCGGTATTACTCGATAGTTTTACTTCAAAACGAGTAGGACCGCAAATGTCACAACTGGAAGGCTCGCATCGAGTCGGCTTGATGGGATTAAATAAATGTAAACTCGAAGCGAGCCGTTAACTGTTCGTGAATTGTGATACTGAGCGTCGCGCGTCGCTCGATAGATAAATGCTGAATTCTATTTAAACCGTATGTGAGAACTTAGCTTTAAATCGATAGTTAAGACAAACTCTGCAAAAAAAACAATAGTCGACTACTCATACGATTTGGTCGACACAAAGTATAATTCGGTTGAAGTTAGGTAACATTTTAAAATTTGTAATTATTCTTCTGAAACGCATGCAATGTAATATAAATCGACTTATTTCACTATTAAATAAACTCAGCATCATAAATTACACCAGTCAACTACTGGTAGAATTCAGTCGACATAGTACAATATGGTCGAAGTTAGGTAGCATTTGTTTCGACTTCAGTTATTATACAGTCGAATATTATTCGAAATATCAATCTTGTTTCACAGCTGTTACCTACTTGTATAATTCGGTCAACACATAGTACAATTCGGTCGATACATAGCACAATTCGGTCGAAGTTAGGTACAATTTGACTGACTTTAATTGATGGGCTCGTAGTCCATATTCCCACAGTATTCGGCCAGGAAGTCGAGAAATAGTGTGAATTTGCCGGTCGATGACTTAGACCACCGTGCTGAAACTGTCTTCATGCACGTCGAAAGACTTTCTAGAACATTCTGTGGACAACAAATAAAAATAAGTTTCTAATGTTTCTTCCCAGATTATAATTAGCATTATTTTGACATTAAATTAGCATAAAATGCTTAAAAATTATAAAAAGTAGGGCCAGATTTATAAAAAAAAAAAAAAACTTTTATAATGAAACTAAACGCCGTACAAGTTCCTTAAAATTGGCTTAAAATCGTAACATAATGAGAGATCTTGCGTGCGGGCTCAGTTGTTTAACCAGCGTAGAGATCGCTTATGATCGTAGCTTCCGAGAGTTAATTTTTCTTTTATACGTTAATGGTACCATATACAAATACCAAATTTGAATTCAAAAGCGCAATGGTTGAAGTGTATTATAAATACTTGTCACTCGCCGAAATAAGCTGAAAAAAATCCTCTAGATAAATTAGACATCGTAATTGCGACGTGCACTCTCACCTGATGCCAGTCCTGCCTGTAGACAGCCAGGCACTGCTCGGTGAGCGAGTCCTCGCTCAAGTAGCGCTTGTTGAGCAAGAACACGAGCGCCGAGGACATGGCGGCCCACACGCGCGGAGAGTCGCAAGAGTGCAACAACACTATGTTGCGGGGACACAGGATGCGGGAGAAAAACTCTAGGTTGTTGTCTTCAGGTTCCATTTGTGTTAGTTTTGAGAGCTGTTGGTGGAAAATACACCTAAAATTACTTGTCTCGACTGACTGACTGATTCATCAACGGAGAGCCTAAACCGCTGGGGCTACAAACCTGAACATTGGCAATTGACGCCTTTCATATTGTAGGCATCCAATAAGAAAGGAGTTTTTGAAATTAGTCCCCCATGCATGGTGTTGTAAGTTTGTATGCAACTCTTTCAGTTATGGAGTTAGAAATATAAAAAAATATTAATACGCTAATTGATTTCTGTTGACCTAGTATCTGGCACGCAGTACATGGCCGCCGCGAGATGGCGTGGCCTTAGTTTGTCGGTAGTGGGGCAGTGAGTCTAATTCGACAATCTTACTTGAGCAGTCGTAGCGGCAACACGTCTTCCGATAGACGTCGCTATTTTTATAATCGTGTGTACAAAGTGTTAGTGTAGTTATAGAGTCGGTGATGCAGTGGCATTTGTGTAATCGAAATGATTAGAACAGTTGGCGGACTTTACTTTGCTCAAGGTATCCGCGTTCATATAATCGATTACTATACGACGACATAATTATATAAAATAGTAATTATGTCGTCTAATGTGGGATAAAAGATCCTATAGCAAGAACCTGATTCCAAACCGCAGATAGATCTGTGCAGTTTAGATAGCGGTAACTGTCTAGCTAATATTGTGTTTATGGGTTGGGACGCGGGCGAATCTTACATGTTTAAAGAGGTTACATGTTATGAGTTTACGTCAAACCGTGTTTTTAGGGCTCCGTAGGCAGCAAAATCCCTTAGAATTTCGTCATGTCCGTCTGTCTTTGCATCCGTATGACACAGGCATTTTACTTAAAGACTATATTGATTAAATTTGGTGAAAATTTTGCCCGCTCCTTTTGTTCTTGTAGTAGCCGTTTGATAGGTAAATAATAAAAATAAATATTTTTAGGGGGGACACAACTTGCTCTTGCCCAGTTTTTTCATTATTTTGCGTAACATGCCAGCTGCAACTGTGAGCCGCGGGACGGACGTTCCGAACTTTACGTGTAAAGGGCGCTAATGAAACATAAGCTACTATGAAGATAACAAGAAAATTTTAACACTTACTTACCTTCAAATGTGGATTGCTATAATTAAACGAAATCGGCGATCTTGGCCCTTGAAACACAGCATTAGGAGACCTAGGGGACCTAGGAGACCTCGATCCTTGCATAAACGCGCTAGGAGATCTCGGTCCCTGGTTGAAGCTAGGTGACCTAGGGGCCGGACCGAAGAAATGTGGAGATTTAGGAGATCTAGGCGTGTTGTTTAACGAATTAGGAGATCTCGGTATTTTGTTGATGATTTTTAGGTCTTGAAGCTGAAATTTAAAAATATATAGTGTTAGATAGTGCATTTTTGATGGCTGACCTGTCGGTCTAGTGGTCGTACAACAAACCTGTATAATCCTGTTGTTGGCATCTTCATCGTCACTAACCGGCGTGACCGCGCGCTCGTCCGGCTCCAGGCGGCGGTCAGGGGACGCGGCGGTCAGCGCGACCGCGCCGGGCGGCGAGGCGCCGGACCGCCGGCGGTCCGGACAGCACACGTTCCACAGACTGTGCAGTTTGTTGAGGAATGATTCCGTTACGTCTGACGGTCTTCGGGATACTGCGAATAAATATTGTTGATTCGTGAATAACTTATTGTTTCGAAAGAAAAACAATCATTTACTTCGGCATACTGACCTCTATAGTAGTATGTACCTACGCTGGATTGGCTACCAAGTACGAAGTGATAGGGTACTTTCAGTAATGAAGATTGTAAAAATTGACATGATAAAAAAAATGGTATTAAATGTTCAATGTTCATTACAATCATTCTATCCCAAATTTTGTCTGACGTTTTATGAACGTCAGACAAATGCAAAGGGCAAACATGCATTTTGTAACCTAAGTGAATTAGTGAATAAAGTACTTAGAATTTGAACATAATTATATTAATTCGATAAAATTATAAAATTTATATAAATAAACATAGATGAGAAATATACATACATGAACATGTGTTCATGATTGTTTTATTAAATTTAAATTAAAAGTTGATATTTTTTACCTGTACTATCATGTGACCTGAAACGCGAGCTGCCATATTGTGACGTAATATAGGTAAAATAATCCGCTGTCAGTACTGTCTTAAACAGGACACTGAAACTGTCATACTAATAGTGGCAATAAAAATACGAATAAAAAGTAAAGCCAACTAGTGCTCATGGAACGTAAATAATTGTTACGTTGCCTTATAGCCAGCATAGATGGCATTGCCGACACGATACCAAAATGACGTCATAAACTGACAGCTTTACGCGGAAATTAATTTTATGACATGAAAGCGTGCCCATTTTGCTGAAATATATATATTTTTGTGGCTTTTTATTACGAAACAAACATTTTAAAGAAGTCTATTAAACATAGTGGAATACCCTATTTCAAATATTGAATAGAAATACCGTCCTGTGAACTTTTGTGACACTAATGACATATGGCCGTTATTGTTATTCCTGCTACACAAGTTTAGACTTCTATTTGATTTTGTGAAATTTATTTATTTACAAATTTTTTACAAAAAAATTTGCGTAAGGGCAGGAAGTCAAAGCTTTCGGAAAGGACTTTAGGGCTAATGAAGGAACGACGTGAAAACCCACCCGTCACTTCGTCGGAAAAGCGCGCTCTAAACCAAGAGATCAACAAGCTTATACGACACGACCTTCGGTGCTCCAACACTCTTTTGATTAAAAGAGCGATCGAGCAGAACCGGGGGTCAAAAGTGTTCGTACAATCTCTTGGAAGAAGCCACCTGACGAAGTTGACCACAACAAGTGGAGAAGTCGTTTCTTCGAAGCCGGCAGTCCTCTCCGAAGTGGAAGGCTTCTATGGCCGGCTATACGCTTCGCATGCATCTTGACCTGATCCAGGAGATGAGGGTCCTAGAGCCACTCTAACACGCCACTACACCGAAGACCTGCCAGAAGTCAACATTGACGAAATCGTGCTGGCTCTTAGACAGCTAAAAAATGGAAAAGCCCCTGGAGAGGATGGCGTTACAACAGAGCTGTTAAAGGCTGGAGGTAAACCCGTACTGAGGGAGCTCCCAAAAGCTCTTTAATGCTGTCCTGTTCGAAGGGAGAACTCCGGAGGCGTGGAGTAGAAGCGTAGTCGTCTTGTTCTTCAAAAAAGGAGATAAGACCCGGCTGAAGAACTACCGACCTATTTCTCTTCTGAGCCACGTCTATAAGCTGTTCTCAAGAGTCATCACGAACCGCCTTGCGCGAAGACTTGACGAATTCCAACCACCGGAACAGGCTGGATTTCGGAGCGGATATGGCACCATAGACCACATCCACACAGTGCGGCAGATTATACAAAAGACCCAAGAGTATAATCAGCCCCTGTGTCTAGCATTCGTGGACTATGAGAAGGCCTTTGACTCGATTGAAATCTGGTCCGTTCTGGAGTCTCTGCAGCGATGCCAAGTAGATTGGCGATATATCCAAGTGATGAGATGTCTCTACGAAGCCGCAACAATGTCCGTCCAAGTACAGAATCAGGAAACAAAACCTATACCATTGCATCGAGGAGTGAGGCAAGGGGACGTTATCTCTCCGAAACTGTTCACAAATGCAATGGAGGATATGTTCAAGACGCTGCACTGGAAAGGGCGGGGCATCAACATCAATGGTGAATACATCTCTCACTTGCGATTTGCAGATGACATTGTCATTATGGCGGAAACGCTGCAGGACCTGCAACTGATGCTGAATGACCTGGCTGACTCCTCTGTACGCATCGGCCTACGGATGAACTTGGATAAAACCAAGGTCATGTTCAATGAACATGTACTACCGGAACCGATAGCGGTGCACGGCGCCGTTCTCGAAGTTGTTCAAAAATATGTGTACCTCGGGCAGTCATTGCAGTTAGGTAGAAACAACTTCGAGGACGAGGTGAACAGGAGAATTCGGTTGGGTTGGGCAGCGTTTGGTAAGCTACGTCAAGTCTTCTCATCGTCGATCCCACAATGTCTAAAGACTAAAGTCTTTAATCAGTGCGTCCTACCCGTCATGACATACGGAGCCGAAACGTGGACACTGACGGTACGGCTGGTCCACAAGTTCAAAGTCGCTCAGCGGGCTATGGAAAGGGCTATGCTCGGAGTTTCTCTTAGGGACAAAATCAGAAATGAGGTGATCCGGCAGAGAACCAAAGTTATCGACATAGGCCACCGGATTAGCAAGCTGAAGTGGCAGTGGGCTGGCCATATTTGCCGAAGAACCGACAACCGTTGGGGTAAACGAGTTCTTGAGTGGAGACCACGACACGGCAAACGTAGTGTAGGACGCCCTCAGGCCAGGTGGAGTGATGATTTACGCAAAACGGCTGGCAGGAGCTGGATGCGAGAAGCCGAAGATAGAACAAAGTGGCGTGCAATTGGAGAGGCCTATGTCCAGCCGTGGACTGCGATAGGCTGATGATGTGATGATTTATTTACATAGATTTACCAACATTTGTTAACACCATTTCATTTTATAACAATAACAGTGCAAATTACAGATAGGCCTTGTGTAACAAACAATTATAGATAAATACAGCATTTACAAAAAATAAACAGCTTAAACTAAACTACTAACTAAAAATGAGTTAAGAGTATTTTGGATTTTGTATTATTTCGGAGAAAGATACTTCATCAGAATAGATCGGAACCGACCAAGCGAATCAAAGTGAATATCAACTAAATCACTACAATCGTTCAACAGTCTGCAGAATCTGGGTAATGATGAGTTAGCATCCAGTTGTGTTCTTCTACGTGGCGGATAAAGGGGCGGTATGCAATTCCGTGGATACCTAGCTGGTACACGATAGCTCACTTTGCTCAAGAGCCCCGGACAAAACCGACCGTCCAAATGTGAAAATCAAAGGACATGTACCAAATACGGCCCATAGCGGACAGAAAGTTGTATAACGTTAAAATTAAACAAATATTTTTTGAAATCTGTACGTGGTTTTCATTTTTTGATAAAACTTGGGGGAAAGATTTTAGTTTTAAAGATTATTATAATTTGATTCTTAGGTTACGGTAATGGCGGATAATTGTTTTATGTTGCCAGCTTTAAAAAGTCAAGCTTCAAACGTCGTTTTATCGACGTTGGATAGGTAGAAATTGTTAGTAAAGATAAAATATTTTTATTACTTTAATATAAAACAGTGTTTTTCAATTATTTTGGAAATATATTCGGTAAAAAGTAATTTAATATAATTGTGTTGTATAATTATTTGGTCGCAATCGATTTTTGTTTATAAATCGATAGTATAAATATTTTTTCAAAGCATTTGCAACACTTTTTTCATCTGTCATGTCATTCGTGTTGTTATTCATTTCATTCCATTTCATTCATTGATTTTATTATTTGGTGTTGTAAAAATGGCGGCAAACTGACCTGCCATTAGTTTTACAGTTCCGAGTTTAACGAGTATAACTTGTATAAAATGAATTGAATATGTTATAATTGGGTAAGAACGAGACTTTGTGCAACTAACACAAGCCATTGAGCTTAGCTAGAGAGGTTAACAGGATTGCTAGTAATGTTTTTTGGTATGAAATCATTTCCATTTTAAATATCTCGTACCTCAATGCCACCAAGTTTTATGGGAAAAATAATAATAATGGGTAATAGAGTAGTCATTTCTCTTCAAAACAAACATCGTTTCGTGTGAGTCCTTTCTGGGCCTAAAATGTATGGACAAATGGACCACTCCTTTAAATATTGTTGTTGTCGGCGATTGGCTGGCCAGCGTACGACGTACTATAGAGGTGAGTGCGTACAGTACTTACCATACACCATACACAGATCCACGGACAACTGCAGTATAGCCTTCTGAGTAGGCGCCCGACCGAATATATTAGTGGGTGAGCAAGCGACCACCGCGGCGGATATCACTTCGTCTAGGTCCTGCGGCTGCTCGCCGTCGAGGATCTGGCATATGTGTTCCTGTTAACAAAGTCATCTATATGGATGGATGTTAGTTATTAAATCGCGCCACAACGGGTAAATGGATCTGGATGAAATAGCACAGAAATAGATTATAGTCTGGAACAGCATATAGACTACTTTTTATCCCAAAAACAATTGTTGCCTCGATTTTTTTTTACAAAATTTTCACATAATAAGAATATCTTGGAACAAGTGACAAATTAGGCAGAGCCAGTACTATGATAACTGACAACTGATAAAAATACTTATATAATACAGGATGTTCCACGGCGATGCCTCACGGAGGGAAGGTGCCTTAAATATTGTAGTGGCAGCGCCGAGGGACAACCTGTATATTTCTAAATACAGACTTATTATCTATAGATTGTCTCACCTAAAAAAAAGTAAAATAACGAAAAAAAAATAACGGTGTGATACGAAGTTCGCTGAGACAACTAGTTTGTAATAAATTATAAACTTTAAAAATAACAATAACATACCTTCATATTAATAATACAAGTGGCCGGACTAACGTTGTTGGCGTCAAACACTTCGGCCGGTGACGTCATAGCGGTGACGTCACACACGCTTTTATGTACAGATGTCATAGCGAACGGGCCCAAAGCTATGAATGTCTTCATTTCCGCTTCTATGTCTTTGCAAAGGATTGCTGTCAACAAAAATAGGTAAAGCAATAGGTAAAGACGGACAAAAGAACAAGGCAATAAAAACTCACATCCACTCCTATCAAATTGGCAACGTTTTTTATAAACTAAGTAAGTAAGGTGTTGCCATTAACATTTTATACACTATATTAGACTAAAGGTGGCCATTGACGATGCATCCATTTAGAAGACTTCCAAATGGACGACGTCCGAATGGATGTACGGAAATATATGGCACTATTATTGGCATATCCATTTGCGTATGGCATATTCTTTGCTGGTGTCAACACTACAAAGAAGTGAAAAGAACATATTTCAATTTATTTGACGTTTAAATCAAAAGACTTATTTTACTTAATTTTCAGGCTTCAATCAGAAACTCTGTTATTTTTTTTTTAAAGATAATTAGCAATGTTAGATTTTAGTCCCACATTACTAGTTATCTTGTTAACTCCTCCAGCTAAGCTCAATGACGTTAGGAGTGGGTTCACGTCGGTAGTATAATGGGTAGGAGGATTGTTACATTTTACAATTGTTACATTCAACCGTTGTCTACGCCCATAACTCTAATGGTCTCTTCAATTCTCTCTCACTTTTGTGTTATCATTAACAAAAGTGAGGGAGAATTGAGGAACAGGGCATTTTCAAAAAATAATGACATCTCAAAAGCCTATGCAGCTGTTACATAAGATTTAAAATACATTACGCAGACCTCAGGCCAGATCACAGAAAAAAAAATGTCAAG
This sequence comes from Herminia tarsipennalis, assembly GCA_945859575.2. Lineage (NCBI taxonomy): Eukaryota > Metazoa > Arthropoda > Insecta > Lepidoptera > Erebidae > Herminia > Herminia tarsipennalis. The sequence continues at coordinate 1,067,278 of OX243830.2, forward strand.
TTTTAAACTACCACGGTCATAAATATAATGTGAGGTGATTTGGTGAGATTCGGGTGGACCCCCACTTCCCCCCCTCAGCAGTACACTCACCGGTGCTGTTCCAGTTATCATTGAGCCACTTGGTGAGGCGGCTGTAGGACGCCTTCACGACCAACGTGACGAGCGGCGCCGGGGCCGACGCCAGGAGAGATGCCACTGCGCTCTCCGCGCGACTCTGATCAACAACATCGAGATTCATTATTTGTAGTCATCGGCGTAGGTAGTGCCATTTCGTGGGATCCGTCGACTGTGGCATAACGTGGACATAACACTTCATCTTTAAAATCCCGGAATTTTAAGATTCACGTTCATCAATACATAATTTAAAAAATCGTCTCATAAAAGTGTCTATACTTTAGCTAGATAAAATGAAGAATAACTGTTACATAAAAACCTTTCAAATTGCTATAGCGTTACGATTCAATAGTAAATACTCTTACACAAATAGTGTTTTAATACTAATGTGATATTTACATTTCTTATACCGTTTATTATTGACGATTCGATAATTAAAAAAATCCGGAATCCCGGGATAAATCCTTGCTGTGTGGCCCTTTTTTGTGTGCGATTGGTAATCACTCACGAGAACAACTTATAGAGGGTGATTTTTAACCACCCACCACCTACTTTTGTCACACCACCACACCGGAGTAAAATTGTTGTTTATGGTGATACAATAAACAACCATTTTACTGCAATAAGATACTATGTTGGTGGTTAAGTCTATAAGTACAAAAACAGGTGGTCGGTAACTAAGGGTTAAAATATTAAGTATTTTTCAAAACTGATAATACTAAGTTATTTGGTTAATATAAAGCAGCCACGAGCGGTAGGTTATTAGTATATTAAATATCTGTAGTGACTCAAAAATTAGATAAGTCTGTATATAGTTCTGCAAAGCTAAGATTTATAACTTTAAAAAAAAAATTACCAGACTCCCCCTCCAAGCTTGTAGTGTCTAACCTCGGTTGATGAGGGAATTTTATTTTTTTATCAAAAGATTTGTTAGCTCTTGCGAAATTGGGGTCCCGCCAGGTCTTAATAGCTCTGTAATAATTCCGTCATTGCCCAGCGCTTTGACGTACTTAAGAGAGCGAGGATATGAAAATCTTGCGGTAACGGTTTTGCCATCCATATTGTTTATTTCATCAGATAGAGTCTGCTCAGCTCTTGCGCAAAAACTTTTACGAATTGTTAATTTTTTATGCTAGATTTTCTATACAATGACCTCAAAATATTGTATTCAGATAATCTAACTAGATAGAAACACTAGAATGTGAAGGAAAATTAATAATTATCTATTTGAATGTCAAATCAATCAATAACAATAAATTATTTTACACTTACCAAGTAATAATATGCCTTAAAACGATCTCAAAAGTATATATTCGTGCATAATTTAATATGTTTTAGTATTTATAATCATCAAAATAAATACTAAAAGTAAATGATTTGAAACCAGAACATAATGACGTCACAATGTTAAATTGCATACAAATCTCTACAGAACGAACCGTTTTGACATTTTAGAAAAAAGATACTGATTTGACTTGACATTCAAATACCCAATTCCTATTATTTTCAGCATTTTTATTTACAAAACCGAAAAATGGGTCTAAAAAAAATATAAATCCATAAACACCGGTTTTTTAAAACTATCCGGTTCTTGCATGCCCTAGTTCCAACCGGGTGTCCAAAAGACACCTTTATTTTTTCCAAGCTTATTTGACCGCGCTATGGTATGTTAAATATATTGTTTATGAACTAACCTGTATATTAGGTCGAGCTGACGTAAGCGCCATACTACGTAGCTGTTGTAGATGGTCGCGGTACACTTGTTGGATTGAAGATAACAGACCTGCCTGAAATATATTATTTATATAGCATTTATAGTATTATTTATAGGACGCTGTAGTAGGATTAAAATACAACAAATCAAATAATCAAATGTTAAAAATGTATTAAACTTTGTAAAAAAGCTGCTCCAAGCTGGACGTTGTTGAGTAAAGACTCAACAACGTCCAGCTTGGAGCAGCTTTTTTACAGAGCCTTTGCATGACTTTCCTGAAATCCAGTCTTATCTATACTTTGTCTACAGACAAGGGATAAGGATTTTAGGAAAGTCTAGCTCTAAGGAGATCACACGAATGAAACCGCGGGCTTAAAAGCCCGTAATTAAAAAAATGTATTTCTAATTATATTCATAAAAAAAACAATGTGGCCAAAACCTTACAAAAAGATGAAGAAATTCCTTTCTGTTACTATTATGTAACAAGCATTTATTATACATATAGATACTTTACAAGAATAGACAAACAATATTGAACGTGAACACCGTCTCGACTAATTTTGACGGGGTAAGGCACCTGTCCGATCAACGGCGAGAAAAATAGTAGCGAGTAGCGATTTTATCAAGAAACGTACATACTTATGTAGATCCCGTGTAAACAAAAGAGATACAGATATTAATAGTTGATCGTTGAGTGTTCACACTGTCGGCGAGTACTCGCTCTATACTGCATCTCTTTTGTTTACACGGACGAGATCTACAAAATACATATATTGTACGTTTCGATAAATCGCTACTCGCTTCTCGCTCATCGTCATTGGTGGGACAGGTGCCTAAGGCGCAAAGCGAAAATTAGTCGAGACGATTTTCACGTTTGGGTAAAGAGTGGAATAAATGTTACGTGATACAAATAAACCACTCACGTCGCTTTTCATTATTGCTCGACAAAACAGCGGGCCAGAAATGTCAATTAAACCGTGTTTTGCATAAATGTCAATTGAATTGACATTTCTGGCCCGCTGTTTTCACCTGATATATGGTTTAAGGGTAAATTCTAGAAACCAAATAAAATGGTGGTCAATTGCAACGTGTTCCGGCGTAGTTTCTTTAACATTTTACATAATGTCACACTAGTTGACTCGCGCAACTTCATGTGCGTCATTTTAAAAAAGAGTCCGCCGCATTTTTCATTAATGCGTCGCTCCTGTTAATAGTAGAGTGATGTTATATAGCCTTATAGCCTTTCTCGATAGATGAAAAAAAGATTAATTCAAACCGTAAAGTAGTTCCTCAGGTAAGCACATTCAAAATTTGTAGCTTTATAATATTAGTACCTATAGATATGCCATTTCATTTTGTTCACTTTATTTTATTTTGTTTCATTTATTTTGTTCCATTTATTTTCACGGGTTCGAATCCCGTCCGAGCGAAAATATATTTAAATTGGCATAAAATATAATATTTTTTATTTTATTTTTACATTTTTTGGAATGTGTATCAGTGATTTTTAGTCGATTAGTGTATATGTCGAATAGTGTTTTGATTAGATTCTGATAGTATTTTATTCCCGCCCAAGTGAAAATATATTTAAATTAGCATAAAATATGGTTAAAACACGATAAACACCTTCTCCGCAGTCGGGTAATAACAATATGGTGCTATGGTATTTATTTAATATTCCTCCTGCGTAGTTGGGTAGTCATGATAAGATTGGCCGCAATTAGAAAAACAAATAAATCTGTAATCGATACTAAGGGTTCGATTACCACACAGGACACCACTTCGCGTGACGCACAAGATTTGTAAGGTTGTAAAGTCCCCCGTGACACAGGGTTTGTAACCTACTGTAGTTGCCTTATAAAAAAATAGAAAATAATTACCTGATCACCAGTATACCCTCTCGCCCTATTTATAGCTTGCTCCCTCGCACTTTCCCTCATACTGACAAGTGCGCGCGCACTCAATTCCCTCACTACAGCTGAAGTCACCCGCTCTATCACTAATTCTAACACTCTACGTGTTGATGATGGCTGACTTTTTAGTAATTCTTCTTCTAAACGTGCCTGGAACAAACAAAGTTATTTATAGTAATAATAATAATTTTGGGTTAACTCACACACGGCTATCTGATCCCAAACTAGGCAGAATCTGTACTATGGCAACCAGGCAAGGGATACACATACTATTATATACGTATTATAAAGTTTATAGAGTTGGTCTATGCTAAAGCCGAAATAGATGTCAAATGTTTAATAACAATGTTGCTTAGCAACAACTGTCAAAAGTGTAAAAGTAAGGGCTGTCATTTGTTTAGTCAAAGTTGAAAATTGCTAAATTATGTATTCTGGGCGAATTCATAACCTATCATATGTTCCGTATATACTATGCGTTTCAAATGAGTTGATAACTGTCATGATGACATTTTGATTCGCATTATGACTACAACTTCATTATATGACATAAGGTCAGCAATAAAATAATTCGTAAAAAGGTGTCATTAGTATTACACAGAAGTACCTACCTTCTTTAATGAACTATTTATTATTATAGATATGTTTTAGTTAAAAAAAAATACTACATCTGACTGAAAGACCGCAAAATTGTAGAATATTCTTATATTTTGCCTATTTACTTGTTTGTTTTTGGTGTTTATTAAATTATAAAGAATTGTAATAATATTATAATAAAGAAAAATGTTAGGTACATAGTTCAAAGAAAATAAATATTAAGTCCGTTCCATTAGTGTGTTTTGTGTAACGGTGTAGAATGTCAATGTGTTGGACTGTTCGGGAGACTCTTCAAGTAAAGATAGTTTTGGTACAAACTATAATATTTTAACAAACACTTTTACAATCTGTATGACCGTTAAACTTATTAAAGCGTGTGCGCTTCGCTGTGGTCTCTGTAGCTCTGCCTAATGGCGGCGCCGGCGTCCCGTTGTTCGTGCCTCGTTCGCGCGCCGTCGGTCGTACTCGGTGTTTTGGCCCCGCCTACCAGTGTGGCCAGCGCAGCGGCGGCAACACCATACACATACGTACTTAATTCGACTTGGGAGTTTTTGTTGCTAGCGGTACAATTTTGACAAGTACAGAGAGAAGTTGTCGCGATCGCGATTATCATCTTATTGCATAGTACTTTTTGCTCCTAAACAGCTGGTAACGTGAAATCATAACATGAGCAAGCAAAATATTGTTGTTATTTTATATTTAACTGCGGAAATTTCAGTGACGTGGCAACCCTACAATTTGGTTTATTAGTAAAAATTTACATCTTGCGCGGCTTTAGAATAGTCGTTAGTGACCCTAACTGCTAAGCCAGAGATAAAACTTCGTGTGATGTTTATACTGTGTCTACATGAAATCTAATTTGAAAAAATCTCGTGTCACGGTGTTTGTGGTCGAACTCTTCCGAAATGACTCGACCGATTATAATGATTTTTTGTATATTCGGTACGTACGAGAATAGGTCGTAAAGTATTTTGCAAAAACGGGGAAAATTGACGCAGACGAAGTTGCGTGGGTCAGCTAGTTTCTCTATAACATGTAATTTAGAAATATAAAAGTATATTTATCAGTTGTCTGGTTGCCATAGTACAGGCTCTGCTTAGTTTGGGATCAAATAGCGTTAGGTGAGTTGTCCCAAGATATTATTATTATTCAATCACGCCATCCAAACACATACATCTCTTTTTTGCGTCAAAGGTTTAAAAAATCGAAGTTATTTTCACAACTCCATTTTATTTCTTTATTAAAAGTCACTTACTTGTAATTCCTTTTCCTTATTCTTAATCCGATCCTCCTGATTCAAAGTCAGACTAACCGGAGTGATGTGCCTATAGCTCCCCATCTCTTTCTGATCTTGAGACACACGACAAGTAGACAACAACACATTTAAATCCTTCAAATGAGGGCACAACTCTACTAAAATCGCTTCATCGACTAAATCGTAATTATCTATACTTATATCTGTCACAACACTATTATTCAATCGATTCTCGTAAAACAACTCTTGTGGAAAATGTGGCAAATCGAATAACCATCCAAGAATTGATTTTAAGTATATAATAGTGTTTTTTTTGAAGTGTGTATCAGTAATTTTTAGTCGATTAGTGTATATGTCGAATACTGTTTTGATTAGTTTGTGATAGTATTTTATTCGTAGTGATGTGTAGTCGAGCATCGATAGGTAATGGGCGATCCATGGTATCGTTATTGACAGGCGTCCTGTGTCGTTTGCGTTTGTTAAAATTCCTTGTAAATCTAATGTTGGCTGGCTCTGAAACAAACAAAAATTTCGGTATAATACGGTATTTGGCTGTAAGCACTTACATCTATAGTACTATGTACACTGAATTGACTGCCCTGTATAAAGTGATAGCAATTGCAAATGCTGAATCGAATGACCACCTGTATACACACCATCATTTTTTGACACTCTTTCTTTAGAAACGCGTGTTACCTCATAGCATGCTAGCTTGTGTTACATATTCATCTATACTCAAATCATTTACTTTTAGTAATAATTCTGATGATTATAAATTAAAAAATACGTTAAATTGCGAACAAACATTAATTTTCTGAACATGTTAAAATCTTTTATTGCCTGTTTATTATAAAATACTAGCTAACCCTCGCATGCGACAGTTTTCCCCGTTTTTGCAATTCATACAAAAATATTAAAATCGCGATTAAAAAATAAATTCTTTACGAGCTATTCTCATACTTCCCAAATAAAAAAACACATAAAAATCGGTCGACCCGTTTCGGAGGAGTTCGACCACAAACACCGTGACTGGAGTAAAATTGTTGTTTATTGTGAAGTTCAGGCCTAAAGGCTAAACCTGACAAAAAAAACATTGATTCGACTCCGGGCTCTCTCAGACGTGTGATAAATGGGTGTGTAACAAAAGTAGTTGCTAGGTGGTGAAGGGTTCATTTGTAATATTTTTCTCAAAAATTATATTACCAAGTTATTTGGTTTAATGTAAAGACATTATGCCCGAACATACATCCGAATTGAGAACCTCCTTTTTTTTAAGGTGGTTAAAAATAAAACATAAATTTTGACTGCCTCTGTGGCGCGGTGTGAGTGTATCCAACTGCTGCATACGCAAGAGGTCGTGGGTTCGATCCCCAACTTTGTGTGATGAGCACGATAGTTTATTCTGTGTCAGGGTGTTATTTATCTATAATATGTATGTATTTAGAAATATATAAGTATGTTTATCGGTTGTCTGGTTTCCATAGTACAAGCTCTGCTTAGTTTGGAATCAAATAGCGTTGGGTGAGTTGTCCCAAGATATTATTATATTATTATTATAACGCGGGCGAAACAGCATTTAGCAACTAGTATATACTTACATAATTTCTCAACGCTAAATCATTTTCGTGTACTTTTTCCTTAGGTGTGGCAAAACTCATCTCTTTGTGTATAGTCTTTGTGATAGCTCCCTTACTTGTGTTCAGTTCTACTATTTGCGAGTAGGGGAGTGCTGCTAGGAACCCTAGGAACTTTGCTAATAATGCTAGCTTTTTTGATAGGATTAGGTATTCTTTTGTTATGTCTGTGTTGGCTGAAAAGAAAAAGATAATACATTAACTGCATCGTGCGACTGCGTTTTGGGTTCGATTCCCACCCGGGACACCACTTTGTGTGTGTGTGTTTCCTTTATGTGATAGGCAAACATGTTATCCACAAATTGTTGCTACGAGTCTGGGTGTACCTTGTCTCCATGATTTGTGTTTGTAAAGTGCCCCGCAACATAGGGCTTGTTGTACTGCGGGAGTTGCTTTTTTTTTTAATTAGTATCTACATACTCACAGTTCCCTCTATCATCGGGCGCTAACTGTGCAGCATCCAACGCGCTGATCTCAGAAGCGAACGTATCTCTAAGATGTACGCGAAACGATTCTGATTCTGCGTTTATTATAAATTCTCTGAAAATAAAGGAAAATGGTTTGAAAATAAAGAAAAGTTGTTTTTGAAGCGGCGGTAGCTTTATGGCTAAGATATCGGACTCGCAATCGTCAGGTCGCGGTTTCGAATCCTACCCATTATACTACCGACGTGAACCCGAGAACTCCTAACACAAGCCATTGAGCTTAGCTGGAGGGGCTAACAGGATTGCTGGTAACCAACAACCCCACATTGCAAGTTATCTATGAAAAAAAAATCTCTAAAAATTAGTTTTTTTTTTTTTGTAATTGTAAAGTAACTGCGTCTGTACATATTTCACTGGTCCTGATTGATCGGCTCATAAACGCAGAGCCTTAACCACTGGAGCTACAAACCTGAAAATTTGGCATGAGATGCTTTTCAACCGACTTCAAAAAGGAGAAGGTTCTCAATTCGACTGTATGTTTTTTTTTGTATGTTTATTTACCGATTACGCAAAGACGGCTAAACCGATTTGAAAAATTATTTTTGTGTTTGAAACTTCCCACTAAAAGTGAGAAATAAAAACTTTTATACAAAAATATATTACCGACTTCAAAAATAAATACAAGGCAACTAAAAAGCAAAAAATAATACACCGAGATTTTGTAGTCGTTTTGGAGCCGAAGATTTTGAACTCCATATCAATAACATATTCCATAAAAAATATCAAATGAATAAAATATTAACACTTTTTTTTTAAACCTTAAAATTAATTACATTCACGGCGAATAAATGACAACTGGTGGTAAGGCCACTCAATTTCACGTATTTGTAATACTACGTTCATTGTGACAGACTCATTCATAGTTTACCTACACATTAAAAGCCGCCGCCCGGCCAGTCAACCAACGCACGGTACGCGGCGGGGCGGGAGCGGTCGAACGCTCACGGGCACACGAAACCCGCCAGCTACAGCATACAGCCGTACAGCGCGACCTTCCCCCCGCTCTTCTTCCCCGTACCCCGCATAGCGCGCGGCGATAACGCTCAATGGCTTGCGAAACCCGGCGACTCCGACGCACCCTTCTCCCCGCTCTCCAATTCCCCGCGCGGCGCGCGGCGGAAACGCTCGAAGGCTTCCGAAGCTTGGCGACTTTGACACAACATACCCCGCGCCCCGCTTTAGTACAACGACGACCCGCGCGCGAGCATGTTGCATAATTACATAATTTACGTTGTTGTGGTTACGCAAAAATGAGTCGCCAATACGTGTATTCGAACGCGGAGTATTTGGCAATGGTGCAGTTGTACGCTATTGCCAATTACAATTTGGAAGAGGCCAGTCGGTTGTACTCCCAGCCGGAACATTTAAGTGCGCTGCGGCTACGAGGGATTGAAAGCCCTCAAGTACCATCCACCCCCACTATCTTGGCTGCAACCCAGCGTCTTCTCGACCATGGACAGTTTAGTGTGCCTGCTCATGCCCAAGGCCGGGGACGGCTGAATGACACACCAGAGATTGAAGAAAGTATTTTAGAGTACTTCGAGCGAGATCCGCGACGGAGTACGAGAATGGCGGCACTCGAATTTAATGTTAGCCAATACTTTGTATGGAAAACATTAAATGTCAATGGACTACATCCTTATCATTTCCGTCGAGCTCACTCAATTTATGATAATGATGCACCAGCAAGAATCTTGTTGTGTCAGTGGTTATTGGATAATTCCAGCGCTAACATACTGTGGACCGACGAATCGTTGTTCACTCGAGTAGGGCTCTACAACGTGCACAATGAACATTACTGGGCTCTTATCAACCCGCACCTCATACGGGAAGATCACCACCAAGTTCGGTTCAGTTGTAATGTTTGGGCCGGTATTATAAACGACCACTTAATAGGGCCTATTTTCATTGAAGGTTACCTAACCGGCCGCTCGTATTTAGAAATGTTACAAACTATGATATCGGATTTATTAGAAGATGTGCCGTTAACTTACTTAAGAGGTATGTACTACCAGCACGACGGCTGTCCCGCTCATTATGCAAGTGCAGTGCGTGCGTATCTGAATACTCAGTTTGGTGATCGATGGATTGGCCGCGGTGGGCCCGTGGCTTGGCCGCCGAGGAGCCCGGACTTAACGCCCCTGGATTTTTATTTGTGGTCGGAAATTAAAAGACTAGTTTATACACGTGAACAAGAAAATCGTGAAGACTTACGCAGTGCGATAATGGACGCCTTTAATGCAGTGAGAAGTGATAGAGACACGCTTAGAAAACTAAAAGACAATAGCCTAAAACGTGCACGTTTGTGTATTGAACGCGGTGGACTGCATTTCGAACAGTTGCTTCGTTATAGGGAAGTGTAAATAAATAAACTGTTATTAGGTATGTAAGTTGATTATTTTGTAAATAGCTCCAATTTTTTAAATACGCCTGAAATACTTACGTCAGTTTTCGCTGCTTTCAGTTTTGACACAAAAATAATTTTATTTTATCGCAAAGTAATGTTCAAAAGTATTTTGGCGGTCCTAAGCCCGTATAAAGTATGAAGGAGAAATTGGAGTACTTACATCGTTATTTGTAATGTTTTATAATGCAGTTTTATCTTTCATAATGAACGTAACGGAAGAAAAGGTATTGCGTCCATGCAGCATACTCCTTATCAGCTGTTTTGTGGTGCACCATTTGTTTTAATTAACTGTTACCACTTTCTTACCATTACGCACCATAAATTTCGTTGCAATTGTAGTGTATTTTCTTATTTGTTGTGTAGCTACTAGTTTTTAAACCATGCGTAGAATTCGGTCGGGTTCTGCGCGCGCGTCGTCCGCGCCGATCGCGCCGCGCCGCACAGTGGGACGAAAATGAGGTTTCATAGACATTGGGCTTTTTAAAAAAAAGTGTTATTTTCTGACTGGGAACCGACGCAGAACCGTTTAATAAGTCTCGAAATTGTTATAAAAACGCATCTGTAGTCGTTTGGAAGCGAAAATATTTTTTTCTTTTTTTAAATGTATGGAGAAATACAGAAAATCGCACTTTATTCCGGATCCGAGAGAGTGCCCCTAATATCCTCTCGTACGAATTTTCTTTGTATTTTTTTCCATTTTTTGACATATCTCACATACCTCGGGCTCGATAGATTTTGGGCGAAAAATAATGAAATGTGTTTTTTCATTAAAAATGTATGGAGAAATACAGAAAATCTTATTTTATTCCGAATCCGAGAGAGCGCCCCTAATATCCTCTGGTACGAATATTCTTTCTATTTTTTACTATTTTTTGACATATCTCACATACCTCGGCCTTGATCGGTTTCGGTTAAAAAAAATGAAATGTATTTTCATATTATTTTTATATTTTATTCTCATTATTTTTGATGTGCAAGGTATGTAAGCTGCTGAAGGTTGTCCCGTATAGCACTTTGCGCGCCGCGACACTATCTCAGGTAACCGATACCTTGCTTTACCCGCTAATTTATAATTGTTATGTTTACCAAAGTAATTTAATCTTTTACCAATCATTAGTACATGATTAACTCTTACAATTAGAAAGGATTAACTACACGTGTTGAGTCATATAATAAAACTCGACTGGAGACGGCGATTTTCTTAGCATTTTACCTGAATCACAATACGATACCATTAGTTAATGCCGCTTTGCGGTCACTTTGATGTTTAATAGAATAAATGACAATATTGTGAGCACTTTATCGAGATTAACTGGCAGATTACCATACCTGCGGCACGTGCCGCTTGACAATAAAGTGCTCACAATATTGTCATTTATTCTATTAAACATCAAAGTGACCGCAAAGCGGCATTAACTAATGGTATCGTATTGTGATTCAGGTAAAATGCTAAGAAAATCGCCGTCTCCAGTCGAGTTTTATTATATGACTCAACACGTGTAGTTAATCCTTTCTAATTGTAAGAGTTAATCATGTACTAATGATTGGTAAAAGATTAAATTACTTTGGTAAACATAACAATTATAAATTAGCGGGTAAAGCAAGGTATCGGTTACCTGAGATAGTGTCGCGGCGCGCAAAGTGCTATACGGGACAACCTTCAGCAGCTTACATACCTTGCACATCAAAAATAATGAGAATAAAATATAAAAATAATATGAAAATACATTTCATTTTTTTTAACCGAAACCGATCAAGGCCGAGGTATGTGAGATATGTCAAAAAATAGTAAAAAATAGAAAGAATATTCGTACCAGAGGATATTAGGGGCGCTCTCTCGGATTCGGAATAAAATAAGATTTTCTGTATTTCTCCATACATTTTTAATGAAAAAACACATTTCATTATTTTTCGCCCAAAATCTATCGAGCCCGAGGTATGTGAGATATGTCAAAAAATGGAAAAAAATACAAAGAAAATTCGTACGAGAGGATATTAGGGGCACTCTCTCGGATCCGGAATAAAGTGCGATTTTCTGTATTTCTCCATACATTTAAAAAAAGAAAAAAATATTTTCGCTTCCAAACGACTACAGATGCGTTTTTATAACAATTTCGAGACTTATTAAACGGTTCTGCGTCAGTTCCCAGTCAGAAAATAACACTTTTTTTTTAAAAGCCCAATGTCTATGAAACCTTATTTTCGTCCCACTGTGCGCCGTTGCGTTCGTTGACCGCACAGCTGATATGTTACCTAGCAAACGAGGAGCGCGGACGGCGACGCGACGAGACATGCATTAGTGAATGATTTCTCGATCCCCTACTATTAGTAAGCTCGGATGAGTGACAAATTTAACGTGAATTCCAACTTTGTCATTATAATAGGTGCAATTTTTTTTTGTTATTTCTTTGCTATTTCTATTTATTCTAAGTTACCACGCTTCGGCTCCAAAACGACTACAAAATCTCGGTGTATACCTAGAATAACAAAAACAAATTAAACATTTTGAAGTTGGTGCCGAATAAAACATAAAGTCTAGATACTATTTCATGGCACCAACTTCAAAATGTTTAATTTGCTTTTGTTATTCTTGTGTCTGTGTCTTGTGTTAATGTCAGTCGAATCGTTGCAGGGGGTGATAATAAACCGATTTTTTTTTATTTGTGGTGGATACAGCAGTGTGAAAGTAGTTAGGTATACCTAACTATCTATCATTTACGTTTGAAACGTTGAAGCAGTGAACATAAGGTTGATTTTCAACCGACTTCAAAAAGGAGGAGGTTCTCAATTCGTCTGTATTTTTTTTTTTTTTTTTTTTGTATGTTTGTTCACCGATTACGCAAAGACGGCTGGACCGATTTGAAAAATTCTTTTTGTGTTTGAAAGGGTATACTTCCAAGTTGGTCCCATTGTCCCCAGATCACGATCTGATGATGGGATCCTGGAGAAATCGAGGGAACTCTTAAAATATTAAAAGCACACCTACAGTGATTTAGGTATATTTCATAGTGATTCGTGCATTTACTCTCAAAAAACACCAATTGGTGAAGTGGAACTGATGATGAAGACCAAAAATTACGAGCAGACCTATTCAATATTTCACAGTTTGCGATTCAATTAACTACTTTAATATGGTATTGAGTAGCACTTTAATCTGGATATACTACTATTATACAATGTAATAAAGCTGATAGTGAACTCCTCAACAATTAACGGCCCTGCATCGGGGCAAGCAATATTTCGTAAAAGGATTTGAGCAGATGACATAAGCCTATTTGTAACTTAAGTGAATTATAAACCAACCCACTAAAAAGTGAGAAATAAAAAACTTTTTAACAAAAAATATTACCGACTTCAAAAATAAATACAAGGCAACTAAAAAGCAAAAAATAATATACCTAGAATAACAAAAACAAATTAAACATTTTGAAGTTGGTGCCAAATAAAACATAAAGACTACTATTTCATGGCACCAATTAGTTGCCTTGTATTTATTTTTGAAGTCGGTAATATTTTTTGTTAAAAAGTTTTTTTGTTTGAAAAGACCACATTCTCATAAATCCCTCATAATAAATGAGGAAACGGAAGGGGAAGAGGATATTTTAAATCACATTTCGAGGATGCGGAAGAGGAATCATAAAAAAATGAGGAACTTCCTTATAATGAGGAAGAGGAAGAGTATTCCTCTTTAGATCTTCTAAACTTCGCAACGGATTTTAATGCGGTTTTGACTATCATTCAGATAATATCTTACGAATGGTTTACAGTAGTGCGAAGCTGGGGCGGCCGCTTGGTAAAAAATAAAAAATGAAATTAATACTTACTTATAAAACATTTCATTAGCAGTGAAGTGCGGCAGTCGATGTGACTCAGGCGCAGTGGGGCAGGTTAGTCGTCGTTGTAGCTTGCTCAGCTTCGATTCCTGTTCAAGACAACGATCTTGAGTCAAAGAATAAGCATGTTTATCAGTTTTTAAGATATATAAATAAGCATGTTTGTAGGTTGCTCTGCTGCTCTCTATACTAAAGTCGCACATAATGAAAGTTGTTTAGCGGCCATGTCTAAAGTGTCGAAGTTAGGGTTGTCATATAATTCATCAAAGTTGACAATTGCTATTTTACATTAATATTTTTAAATAAAGGTAGTGCCATTCAGGATCAATGGTATGTCAACATGGACCTACCACGGGATTCCAGGGGGCTTAGACAAGGTACATTCGTTCCGTGGCGAATTCGATAACGCCGTACTAATCGTTTGCAAAAAAAACCGCAAACGTCCCGTTCAATACTATAATTCTTTTCCATTAAAGACATCGCTGTTCTAATGTGACTTTGTCTAGACCCCAGAATGTTTAAATTATCGAATCGTCAATAATAGGTAGTATATGAAATGTAAAAACTCCAAAAGTTTAAAAACAATGTTTCAGTAACGCCGTAGCGAGTAAATGACTTATTTTATACAAATAGCTCTAAATCTCTAGTATAAACACTTGTATGGTTCGAGTTTTTATTACTATATTGGTGACATTAGATGAAGGTGAATCTTAAAACTCCGGTATTTTAAAGATGACGTGGTAAGTCCACGTTATGCCACAGTTGGCGGATTTAACGAAATGGCACTAACTATGCTGACGTAGTTCCATATCGCACGTTTTTGTTTACGGGTTGAGAGGCTAGACGGTATAAAAAATGTAACAATTTGAGATCGATCAAAAATCTATAATTTATGATTATTTGAAGCTAGAATAAGGAGGTTGTGTTATATAGGTTTATTTTACCTATATCAACCGGTTGTGTGTCATATAAGTATAAAAAATCTTAATTTAAAATAGGAGAAAAATGTTATGTTCTTACTGTTTTTTTTAATCGTTAGATTTTACAAACACAAAAAAGATACAACAAAAAGAACTACGTTCTAACCGGGTATCTATAAGACACGTCTTTTTTTTTAATTACAAACCTGTTTACAGGTAGGCAAACAATGCTGCAACATATGCTGCGTCAACAAGGCAGCGAGGTGACTGTGGTTGGCCGGCGCGGTCCCGCCCGTCACGAGCGCCTTCACACGCGAGCGGAGCGAGGTTCGAGACCCGCCTGAGGCAAATGTGTCTTGGTACCATCTGTGGGTGAGTAGACATCGATAATAAAAAATAAAATAATAATATACCTCAATAATAATATATAATACCTATCTAAATACAATAATATACCCCAAGTACAATGCATAAAAAACTGTAAAGAACAATGCGACGCGAATATTCGAGATAATAAGCGTTCTGATGCGTCTGCATAGTATGCTCTGGAAACTCGAACAATAACACGCAGTTGTTTACAGATAGGCAGCGACCGACGCAAAATGTAAACAACACTTGTTTGTGTGTGTGTGTGTGTGTGTGTGTGTGTGTGTGTGTTTGACCTTCCCGAACGTGTCTGATCGTTACAGGAGTTTCTTGGAAATTGGAACTGTGGTATAAAAAAATACAATAAAGAAGTCATTGCGAATTTTAGCATTTTATTCGAACATGACACTATGTATGAAATGGACACTCCATTTGACATTAGTTAGTTATTTATCCCAATTTATTTTATCGCTTTCAATGTATGCTTCTTTAGAAACACGCCAACGAATAATCCAATCATCATAACATTTTTTTAAAGCTTTTTCCGGAATTGAGTTCAGTTCTCGCCGTGAATTCTCCTTTATTTCTTCTATTGAATGAAAACGGGTGCCACAAAGTGAGAAAAGAAATAAGTCGGCTGGAGCCATATCTGTGGGTCAATTCACGTATTTCAAGTAGTGCAGTTGTAGTTCAGTTGCAGTTAAGTTTCGATTAAAACGGCCATCTTCGTATTCTTGTAACTTTGGGATCGATCTTAAAAACGCTTGCGCACCGTAGGTACTAGAATGTTGTTATTGCGCCCTCGAGACGCATACTTGACGCAAGCGTATTTGAGATCGATCCCAAAGTTTCAAGAATATAAAAATGGCCGTTTTAATCGAAACTTAACTGCAACTGCACTGCTTTAAATACTTGAATTGACCAGCAGGTGAATAAAGTGGTTGCTCGATGGTTATTTGTTGAGTTTTTGGTCAAAAATTCGTGCACAATGTACCTAACCTTGTACGAAGGTTAACATTGTTGTGGTGCAAAATCCAAGAAATTTCTTCCCACAAAAAGGTCCGTAAATCCGTTACACGGCCTCTGGTATTTTTCGTCGAATTTCCTCTCGTAGACGCAAATAATATTCTTTATTTACCGTTTGACCTTCCAACAAGAATTCTGAGTGCACAACACTGCGATAGTCAAAAAAACTGTCAACATGACTTTGACTTTTGGTCGACTTTGGCATGGTTTTCTCAGTTTCGGTTCAGTTGAAAGGCGCCACTCCGAAGTTTGTTGACTAGTTTGCATGTCAAACTCGTAAACCCATGTCTCGTCACCAGTAACAATGTGGTTCATAAATGTTAGATCGGAATTGACTTGTTCTAGCAAGTCCTCAGCGACTTAAGCGATTTTGTTTTTGAAGAAAATTTAGATCTTTTGGGACTAGCCGAGCAGCAACATGTTTAATACCCAATTGATTATTTAAAATGGTACAGATCGACTCGTGAGACACAGAAAGTTCAGCGGCTATCTCTCTTAAACTTGAATGAGGATATTTTAACTTCAATTGAAGACGTTGACGGCCTACCAGAGCAAGGCAAATCTTCCATCACATCTCAACTTTTTTTTCTCATCTCAATGCTTTTGAATGCTTTGTGCCACTCATAAGCACGTGTTTTAGATAAAGTTGATGCACCGTAAGTCTTCTGTAACATTTTCTGGGACTCCGAACACGAAATTCCATTGGCGATTAAAAATTTAAGACAAACTCTTTGTTCGCTGTTTTTGTCCATTATAAAATTCGCAACACACACTAGATATCTAGTGTGCCATGATCTAACTATAAACAGCACTGTTTGGAATCTTAATAACAGATGCAACTCAAACTCTGTACCAAAATGGAAAACAGTTGTGCTAATTTACCAAAAAAATCACATACATATGTTTTTTTATACAGGGTGGACCAAAAGTATGCCCCATGGAGGGATAGTAGGTACCTTAAATATTTTAGATAGAACATTTTACTGAAAGCAGACGTCATTTTGGTTTACAAAATAATTCAAACTGCATTTAACGATTTTTAAATAGTAGTCTGTCTGGACCGGGAATCGAACCTACAAAATATGATAAAAGTTACATTCTGTATCCAAAGGGTTAATCGTTAGAATTATATTTTTCTAAATATCATAGTATCTTAAATTAAAGGAAAACCAAAATTTAACATTTAAGTTAAAATATTGACACCGGACTGCAACTTACAAGTTTAAATTAACAAATGCTCAAAGTGTGTCCTATTCTGTAATACGCAAATTAGCGCACTTATAATATCACTATTTGTCGATTTACTAATATTTGCGTGATGAATGTTTGAAATATATTGAAACATTTAAGTTCCGTCTGTAACTTGAAATCATCATAAATAGAAGCAGAAATACTGTGAAAATGCACTAGTTGGGCCTAGCGTCGTGATTAACTAAAGAAACTGTATTTCATTAAATGTAAAATTTCATAGCCTTCTCTTTATATAAGGTACTATGTTTTTTAGAAAAAAAATATCCCTATGACTGATCCTTCGGATTGTTGTCATAAAAATACAGAAATAAAATAGTACTTTTTCACATTCGGGTTCAATTTCCGGTTCAAACAGGCGATTATTAAAAAAAAATGGGGATGGAGTGTACTTCAGCCTATAAGCAGACGGAACGTGACGGACTGTCACACTTTTTCGTACTTGCACGTCAAAAGAAAATAAAAATAGAATTTCGAACCATAAATTAATCATCCATTCCCGATACTTTTTGACGTGATAACGTCTTATAAATCGATGACCGGGTGCACGCACGGAAAAGTGACACGGTCGTCACGTTCCGTCTGCTGATGTTCACAGTTATGATTGTTTATTACAATGTCACCAATGTTTTCTTATGACATTTATCACATAAAATTATCGTCCGAAAACCGACTTTACAGACAACCATTTTTTTGACTGAATGTATGTAGCTTGCTATTTGCTATAACGCCGATATTAATAAATTTCTTAAAAATTAATTTCCATTGGAATGTGTTAAATAGGTGTGCCAGTTAAATCCTATTTCTCTAGTTAAGTTCGTATTTCCCCGATTACCTTCCCTCTTACGACATAATCAGCATGTGTGTGACTAGGCCCTTTTAAATCAATAAAGAAAAAAACCATCCCTCTAACATAGTCGGGTATAAATAGTTGGGTATTTGACTTTTTTCTCTTTTAATTAAAGACAAGCCCGTAGTAGGGCACAAGCCGTGTCGCGGGGGACTTTACAAACATACCAGTCATGGACACAAAGTACACCCAGACTCAAAACAACAATTTGTGGATCAGACAAAGTGGTGTCCCGTGTGGGAATCGAATCCACGACCTCCTTGCGTAGCATTCGGATACCATCCCACCCGCGCCACAGACACAGGCAGTCATGAATTATTTTATGCAATAATATCTCATAAAGTATTCTTAAAAAATATGTTTGTATATATAATTTACCTTATTATTTTTACTCACCAAAACAAACACAAAAGTAAATGATTTTATCATTAACAATATGACGTCACACGCTAGTATTTCTTACAAACTTGTAGGGGAGCGTACCGTTTTTGACGTTTCTTAAAAAGACACTGATTTGACTTTAGTCAAATACCCTAATAAGCAAAAAGTCTAATTTCCTTCAATACTTACCTCAAAATTTCATAAAACATATCCCTTTGCTTTTTAAAGTTCTGGAAGCTCAACATATTAGGAAAGTTGTCAGCGTTGTCTGTCTCTAAATTAAAACATATGACACCATTGGATCGTTGCTCTATAGGTCTGGTTCGGTCCTGTGTGGTCTCAGCTTCGCACCTCAGACCGTAACAGTTTAGGAGAAATTTGGCTAGGTCAGGGTAAAATGAACGGACTTTTTTATTTTCTCCTGGAAGAAAGAATACAATTTTGTTGAAGTACAAGTCTAATTTTCAGATGACACTCTGGAATAACCTTTGATGAAAAAAAAGAGGTTATAAGTTAAGCCTTTGTGTGACTGTTAGTGGCATTGTATCTCTTTAATAGTTTAACCAATTTTAATTTGATGTGTTAAATTAAAAATGCATTTCCACCAAATTATGAACACAGATCACCCAAATTATGAACATTGTGAATCACAAAGTGGTGTTTTTTATGGGAATTGAATCCACAGCCACTTGCGCAACAATCATATGCATAGCATCATCAAGGCAGTAAATGTAATGTGTTTAACATGCTTCTTTAAAATACAAGTATACCTGAACACCATAAAGTTTTGTAGTATAAATGGGTAAATTTCTTAGATCTACAAACTGAAAATACAGAACTCACCTAAAGTTTTTAAAGAACTCTTATCAAGCATAACTTCCAGTATAATCCGTTGATGCCAAAGTGATTTAATAGCAAAATATGTGCTATTGTGTATAGTCTTCAATAAACTTCCAAAATCATTATCTTGCAGTTTACTTTCAGCCGAAATATAATCACTTTCATACTGCTTAGATATCAAAATCGATATCAAAAAGTAAATTTCAGTATTAACACTCAATATCAAATTATTTTTAAGTAAAATTTCGTAAATATCAACTAACAAATCTAACTTTTCTTTAAATACAACCTTAGTTGAATCACTTTTGATGAAATTTTGAGTTTTTTCAATTGAATTCTTGTGAGATATTTTAATTTGGGGCGATATTAGTTGCTTTTGGGGTAGTGATGTATTCAGAATATTAAATTTCTCCATTAATTTGTGCCTCTCTTGCTTTAAAATGTTACGTTCTGCTTCAAAACTGTTTGATTCTTTAACTTGAATTCTTGGTTGCTTAAAAGCAGAATTTTCTTCCAAAAGTAACGGAGACATATGAATAGATTCTGCACTGAAACTATTTAAAGACAAACTCTTATGTGACTTATCAATATTAGTTGGTTTAATTCTTCGTTTCTCTGACTTCAGCGAGCTTGATTTCCTCGCACCAATTTCCGGAAACATCTCTGAATTTGTCAAGTCCAATTCAACTTTACTTTCATCATTATCTGAAGAAATTCTTTTATCTTTCTTTTTCTTTGAACTTTTTGTAACATTGACCATAAAGTCTCCTAGACAACTTTTATCTTGAGATCTAGAATGTCTATGGCTCAACCGAGGAGTATCACATCTTTCATGATGCTCTTTTACAATGCTACGAGGTGTAACTGGACTGGATAATGGTAAATTTGGATATTCCGATGGTTTCAAACCGTTTTTCATTGGTGTACTGGATAAGGCTATTCTATCCACCCCGAGGCTAATCCGTGATTCATCTGACGATATTGATTGGTTGGATTTTTCTTCTGTAAATAGCTTTGCTTTAACCCTTCTGCCGGTTCTTTTCTTGTCTTTGCTGGGGGATTCGTGAGATCGTTGACGGTCTATCTTGACTGTAAGGCTGTCCATGGTCCGATCTTCGCTTGTTGGGTCGGAAACTGATCTGCGATGTTTCCGACGGGTGCTGAGGAGTTTCTCGGGTGTACTGTGTTGTAGGATTTGGACGGCATTACTGTTTGTTTGTAGTATACTAGAAAATAATTAAATTTGATTATTAGTTTCGAGATTCTTTTTGATTTGATTGACTAGACTGTCAGTCTAGTGGTTAGTGACCCTGACTGGTAATCCAGAGGTTAAGAGATAAGAGGGTTTAATCCCTACCCAGGATAAAACTTTATGTGATGTACATGATGTATGTTTTGTTTTTGTATTGTATATGTTTTGTTATTGTATATATCTTAAATAACTAGCATTGGCTATTTATGTTACATCACCCAAAGGTTGGCTGGTAGAGAATGCTATTAGCATTAAGTCCGCCTTTGTACAATATTTTGTGCATGAAGTCAATAAATAAATAAATAAATAAATATGTTTATAAGTATGTTTATCAGTTGTCTGTTGTGGTGCAAGCTTTGCCTATTTTGGGATCAAATGGTGTTGTGTAAGTGGTCTCAAGATTTTTTATTATTATTATACACACACACACAGTTAGATCTAAGAAAATTCAAAAAGTTTACATTAATTAAACCTTGTTAAGAAAATGTATGAAAATTAGTTTGATTAGCTTAAAGCCTATGATTCTAGAGCAGTGGTTCCCTACCAGTGGTCCATAGGAATCAAAATATTTTCTGCAATGAAAGGAATCAAAAAAAATCAAATTTCAGGTGCATACAAGTTTTTTTTTTTGCAATATTTGTACTAAGGCGGTCTTAATTCCTTAGGTATTTCTACCAGTTAACCTTAGGGTGTGTATGTACTTAATCAACTTCATAATACCAAAGAAAAAGGGTGTTTTCTAAAGTAAGCAAGTTATACTAAGTTTTTCAATAAAGTTTATGTATTTAAGTTTATTTTTGGTTTATGTTAGTGTAGAAAACTGTTCAAATAATAAAGGGACTTGGTGGTGCCTGCCAACAACAAAGAACTAAATATGCTCCCTATTCAAGAAAAGGTTGGAAGTCACTGCTCTCGCCAGCTTGGGTTTTACTGATATACTTTTTTCATAACAAAAGAAACTTCTAACTTCAAGCTTTCAGCTCTCTAACTCCAAGGGTTTGGGCTGGATGCTAATGAATGAGTGAATGAGTTTAAATTGCATTTAAAATTTATCAAAATTAATATTGTAAAGTTATATAGAAATGCGTCTAGTAGTTTTTGCGTAAAGGAGCAATAAACATTCACACAAACTATTTTGTACATAAAAATAATAGCATTGGAAAACTACATAGCCAGAAATCTACTCTTTTCATAGTATCGCTTAAAACGATAATAGACTTGTCTACTGATACTATAATAAAAAAAATCGAATAAAAAGTATATAGATACATGGTTCTCATGTAAATTATTTTTTATTGTCTTGAAAAGTGGAACAAATTTGCAATGTTTACAACTTTTTGTCTAAGCCTTACCTGTCAGTTTGATTCCGTAAAAACGACAAAAAACAGGTTACAAATTCATTCCTATTACAGCAATGCAATATACAGTCTTCAGCCGTGTCCTAAAAACATAAATAATATAAGATTTACGCACAATTAAGCTTATTTTCAATAATATTTTAGGTTAGAGCTTTACCTCCAAAGATTCATTGTTTAACCACTTTATAAGTAAGTCAGCGTCTATTTTTCCGGTAAGGACACTTTCTATTATTGTATCTGGCATTTTGGTGTTATAATTTTTCACTTAAATAGCACTAAAATATTTTATTGAGCAAAAATCGATTTTCGTATGCTGCGCGCTCAAACTTTGAGAGCGCCATATTTACGTTTTGTTGCCTTTTCAAAAATTTATCAGTGAAATGTCATAATAACTAGTGATGTCAAATAATCAACTAAGAAGAAACCGCTAATATAATAAATATAAAAATCAAAATTCCATGCGCAGCACATCACTAGAATTGTCAAGTTTAATTCTGAGGAGCCACTACTATCTATTCAAAACTCACGTATGTACTGCTCTTTTACCCAGTAAAGTCGATGTTTTCTTTTCTACATTTTTATCACAGGTGCGATTTTTCAATCGAAATACTTGTACGTTTCGTAACAATAGTAGTGGCCTTTCTCCTTTTGTTTTACATTAAAATGCATACGTTTGGTGTTGCGTTTTTGGCTTAGATTATCAGAAAAATGAAATAAACATTGATTTAAAATGTCTTTAACGTGGAATATGGACGGCTTATGTCGCTGTTGCCATGCTCAAGGCAATTTTAAGAGCCTAAATGTGTTCACAACTAAAGATAATGAACAAGACTTTTCAGTGTTGTTGAAGAACACTTTCGATATTAACGTAAGTAATTATTGCAAAAAAACTGCCAATAATATATGAATTTATAACGAAATGTTTGTAATGTTATTGTCAGGTTGTATTTTTAGTTTACTAATAAGAAAATTGCTATTTTTATGATGAAAAAATGTACACAAATAATAAATCTGTCTTAAACCTATATTTTACGAATAAATCGTATATGAGCTTTTATAATATTGTCTTTAACATAGCAAATAGCTTAAAAAAATATCTCAAAAGAATCTTGTTAGAAACTAGGAAACAAAAAGGCATTAACTTTTTACTTTGTAAGAATAAAAATATTATTTTAAACTGGCTTTTGCCCGTGGCTTCGCCCGCGTTATATTTGACTAAAATAGTCTTTATGCTACTTTGATGTAACTACATTACTGTTAAGTTTCATCAGCATCCATGCAGGAGCTTGGTAACTTAAGTTTTAGGTTTTTATTATACCAGCGGATACCTGCAAATACATACCTGTGGATCCTGTTCCCGTGGGATGATATATATATATATATATATATATATACACACTTAAATCAGTCTATCTATTGCACAAGTCCATATTATTTGCTCAAAGCATTTTTTCTACAACATAATGTATTCTGCCTACTTGCAGATAAACCTTATACCACACAACACAGGGACACCATACAGCATATGTGGTACATGTGAACCACGACTCAGAGATGCAGCATTATTCAAGAAACAAGTTCTGTCTTGTGAAGATAAGTTGAAAGAGTATTTGTTTAATAGTTGTGAATTTAAAGGTAATCATTATTTCTATAAATCTTAAATAATCACACTAATATTATAAAGGCAAAAGTTTTTGAGTATGTGAGTGTGTATGTTGTTACTTCTTCACATCTAAATGGCTGGAGCGATTTTAATAAAATTTGGTATGGAGTTAATATTTTGAATGTAAATTTAAAAACTTACTCATTTTAGCCTTGTCATTTCATTTTTATATTTGTATCATTCATTGAAATTTGGAATCTTTGTCACCCATTTAGGGGATGAATTAAAAAAAAAACTCTTAGCAAATGCCTGCGTCATCAATATCTTAAATCAATGTATGTAATGTATAAAATCTAAGTACTAAATTTATATCCAATTTGTTCAGTGGTTTGATTTGTTGAAATTATACCAGTCACATGTGGTTTCCTTTGATATCTGCTTTTTTTTTTCTAGATGTATTTTCCAAAAAATCTAAAATAAAAAGGAAATAAAAAAATGTTTATTTTCAGTCAATATATACAACCTATAAAGTTAGTAACAAAATCTTAAAACCTATGTTAAAATTAATGGAAAACAAAATAATACTTATTATTTAGAGTTGATTTGCACCTCTCACATACAGATCAGTGAAGCAATCTAAAATTGCAGACTCCAACTAGTATGCTATCATAAATAAATGTATTTTATAAATTTTTCACTGCCTCTATTATTGTGCAGCTACAGCATATAAATCTGCTTTCGATTCTCTTAAGTTTAAGTTTGTAAGATCACTTCGAGCACCTTCTTCTTTTTTTTTTTGTATTTTTCAGATTCAATTGTATTACAAAATGAAGTTAAAAATGAGGTAGAACAAGATGGTAAGTACAATAAATGACATTAATAACACAGATCACTACAAAACTCTCTCTGAAAATAAGCAGTAATTATAAACTAGCAACAACAGAGTTATTACGACGCACTTCTATCACTCAACCACAAAATAACTCTGCTACAGTGAATTTAATAGGTGTAAAAATAGGGTATATGCATGTATTATATTTTAGTTCTTATACAGTAGCCTACATCGACATATCATTGAAAAAAATATGCAGCTCCAAAAAACTACTCCTGAAGCAATTTCAAAAGCACGTCATCTTAGTGCGTAAAAAGTCATGGAATGGACTATGATGTCACGGCAATCATGATAGCCGTCATAATTTGATCTGACTAATAGCATTCGTTTCAACTACCTTGAATATCCTTGAATTTAATAATTATTTACAAATTAAATTAAAAAAATATTGATGTAGACACAATTCGAACGTGATAAAGTTAATGCATATTCCCTATTCACACTTAGCCTATGTATCTCCCCCCCCCCCATCCCCCTTTTTTTTTTACCTCTGGACTGATTCTCCCGAAATATCATGACCGTACCTATACTTCATACATACGACACGTCGCTGATCCAAGATTTTACTTTAGAGGGAGGGGGTTAACTTCGCGGCCGTAGAAAATGATAATTCATAAATCTGGGGGAGGAGGCAACTGTCCCTGCCCAGGGACGAGGCCTCAGATAGTTAATGAGAGGCTTCTGAACAAAGTGGTGCGACATTTGTTTGATTCCGATGCTGTATCATTCTTGTTTCGTGACTTCTCGTGCAGTAGATACAGTAAATCCCTACTAGGACCACTTTGTATTTTCACTTTGTCCTTTTTAATGTGTCAAATAAGTACTTTTTGGTGTTGGTTTGAAAGCGGAATCTTTAGCAATTGAACAAGATGGGACAGAGTCTAAATATAGTGGTGAGATATCTTTATACCACTAAAATACCAAAAAAGGGGTAAAAATAGTGCATGGGCGTCGTAGCCCCGATTCTATATTTATTTCGAACCGGCCCCCCTTTTCCCTCTCTTAACACGAATCCACTGCGTGAGTGGGAGATAAAATTTTTAGAAAAGGGTATCTGCGCTGGCGGATCGTGTCGACCATTCGTATACATTCGTCGAAGTTTCCTCAATTACTCTTAAGTTCATTCTCCAACACTCAGCTCGCGCAGCGACTTCTAAGTTTTCGTTTCGGTCCTCTGTTCTTACAAGACAATTTTAAGATCGTACTGCTGACCTCTTCTCGCGCAGTGGCTTCTATGTTTGGGCTGGAACTGGTTTTGCACGCAGTGACTTAATTTCTTAGTCAGAGTTGTGGCTTTTAAATTCACGCTGTATCCTTCTGCTCACGCAGTGAATTTTAAAACTGCACCGGACGCACGGCCCCTGCTTGCTCATCTGCTTCTAAGTTCACGCTGTGTTCACCACATTTAAAGCTCGCCCCCTGCTCCTGATCGCGCAGGGGCTTTTACTTTTGCGCTGCGCCTCTCGGTCAGCGCAGTGACTTCTAAGTTCTCACTGTGCCCATCAACACTGCGAGGCTGCAAACTGTACCCTTTTTAGAGACAGCGCTGCGGTTTCAGCTCGCTCAATGGCTTCTTTGTATGTTTTTAGAGGCATAGTGACTACACCGTGCCCCTCTCCCCACTGTGAGCTCTCCTGACCATACTGTGATGGACATGCTGCGCCCAGAAGGTCACAGCGTGTACTTCACAGTTACAGTCAGTAAGAGCACGAGGGGAACCTTGTGCTCTGATTTTTGAGATAGCATTGCGACTTTAACTCGCTTATTGACTCTAACTGAACGCTTCTGGCGAAGTAGGGCTCTCATCCTGGGAGTCTCGATCTCGAGTCACGGCGATTTTTTGGATTATCGAGAGCTTCAGTCTCGGTAATAAGTAGAAGGAGACTTTCAAGACGTAAGTCAAAGAGTCACTATTATATCAAACTTATTGATCACCAGTACTAGAACATCGAGGCCCGCGCATACTTTAGGAACCATTTTTCGATTCCAAACTAAAGCCTCTATCTACTCTAGTTCCTTTTGTTTTACGATTAGGTCCTTTGAACACTTTCATCAGTCAGATCTTCGGCTGTTGTTTTTAACTCGATAACGAATTCTTTACTGTTCGATCTATAAAGTACTTTATTGAGCCATCTTGTATAGGTTGCCTAAATAAATATTAAATTCGATTTGCGCAGTGACTTAATATGCTGCGAGCTGGCGAGCGTAAATGCCACTTTTAAAATCCTCTTCGCCTCCGGACCAGACTCAGCTGATCCGGTGGGATCGCCGATCTACCCCCTTCCCCCTCCTGTCAAGCTAAAAGTGGTGTAATATATGAAAAATCCAGTTCTAAAAAGTCTAGTCCTGTACCCTTTGCACGCAAACTGAATTTGAGCCCAGCTGAAAAAAGCTGGGTACACCTATGTAATAGTGACATAGTTTCACTGCACTTTCTTAGGGCTAAAGAATGTGCCGCCTAAACGAAAGAGTTACAAAAACTTAATAACGTCAGTTAAACGTGTGTATCATCAAATTTTATTTTTTAAACGCAGTATTTTAATGAACACATTATTTTTACCATGAAGTGGGTACGCAAACAAAATGGATACGTAACGTGAGAGTCTTATGAGGTAATTGTTTTTTTTAAACAATTGAACCATCCGTCCATCCATTTTAGAACCACAATAGCACAAACAGGCAGACACATACACATACCTACGTTAAACTTAAAACCTTTTGTATCAGTGGTGAATAAAACTAAGGTTTTAAAAGTTAATATTTCGCTTGTAGAAGATAAATTTCAACGTATCGACATATACCTACATCAAGAAGACGACGATCGACCTCTATCGACCCTGCGAAGTATCAAACAATCAGAAACCACCGAGCAGTTAGAACTACGTGATGATGGAGGCTTGGAAGACGGGAATTGGGTAGCACCTTGCTTGAGTGATGGTAAGAATTATATATTTTTTTATAGTTATGTCACAGAGACAGACGACATCGACAGCCTCTGTGGCGCGGTGGGAGTATGTCCGACTGCTACGCAAGAGGTCGTGGGTTCGATTCCCACACGGGACACCACTTTGTGTGGTCTACAAATTGTTGTTTTGGGTCTGGCTGTACTTTGTGTCCGTGACTTGTATGTTTGCAAAGTCCCCCGTGACATAGGGCTTGTACAATAATGCGCGAGTCGTCTTTAAAAAAAAAAGTCTGTCCACAGCATATTTTAAATACTCCATATTTTAATAAATACTTTAGTTTGTTCCATTCTCTTTGAAGGTGGTTTGAATAATTTGGGCTATGGGTTTTTTAAGAGACTTGTGGGGTTGAATGTACTTTTCTAGGCATCTTCATCATTAAGTCATATTTAATTTTTCCTTTCAGATGAAGAACCACAAATAAAAAAAACCAAAACAAAAAAATATTCGTGCGAGATTTGTCAAAAACAATTCTCTTACAACGGCTCTTTAGAAGTCCACATGAAAATCCACAATGGAGAGAAATCTTTCGCTTGCAAACTTTGTAACAGTTCACACACAAACAACAAAGAACTCACAAAACATATAACAATAACACACATAGTAGATAATATGTACCCTTGTAATGTTTGCGAAAAAGTTTTCGAAAAAGCTAGGCTATTAAAAAAACACATAAACATACATTTTAAAGAAAAATTTCAATGTACCGAATGTCAAAGGGAATTCCAAAGAAAGAAAGGATTAAAAGAACATATGAAAACACATAGCGGAGAAAGAAAATATACCTGCGAGGTTTGTAATAAGTCTTTTGGCCATAATCAGACTTTGAAATCTCACATGTTCACGCATACGGGAGAAAGGCCATATATTTGCGATGTATGCGGTAGGAGATTCCCTCAGAGAACGCATCTGAAAAGGCATATTTTTATCATACATGCGGGCATAAAACCACACTCTTGTAACGTTTGCAATAAACAATTTTCCAGTAAAAGTTATTTGGCAATACATGAAAGACAACATACAGGGATCAAACCATATTCTTGTGAAGTTTGTAAGAAAGATTTCACAGCTTATACCACTTTGAAAGTGCATATGCGCGTTCACACAGGTCTTAAGCCATATGCGTGCGGTTTTTGTAACAGACAATTCGCACAAATGGCTAGCTTTAAATTGCATCAACGAACACATACAGGCGAACGACCATTTTCATGTAAAATTTGCAAAAAAACTTTTTCAGATAATGGTTATTTGAAAATTCATATGCGCGTACATTTAGGTATAAAACCCTATTGTTGTGAAATTTGTAAAAAATGTTTTAGGGAAACTGGGCAATTGAAAAGACATATGCGCGTTCATAGTGGAATTAAACCTTATACTTGCAAGATTTGTAACAAACAAATAGGTAATTTATCTAAGCATATGAAGGTACATTCAAACGAAAGGCCTTACAGTTGTAGTATATGTAATAAGCAGTTCTCTGTGAATGGTAATTTGAAGCTGCATATGCGGACTCACAGTGGCGAGAGGCCCTACAGTTGCGAAATGTGTAGTAGCCAATTTACTCAAAGCAGTGGTTTAAAACGACATAGATGTATTCATGTAGGTAAAAGTGATATTTAAGTGCCTCAGCAACTGGCCTTAAGCATTTTGAAAATGGGCGTAAACTATGCTAATACAATAATTGCATTTAAAAGAAAATTAGAAGTTCAGATTGCGAATTATGCTGTCATGATTTTACGTGTGAAAATACATTAAATATGTGCAAAATTCGTATTGACCGATTCTTTGTGCTGTTAAATTGTAGAATATTAATAATAATAATATCGTGGGACAACTCACACTCACTATCTGATCCCAAACTAAGCAGAGCTTGTACTATGGAAACCAGACAACTGATTAAGATACTTATATATTTCACAATAAACCATCGTGCTCATCATACGAAGTTTTATCCTGGGTGGGGATCGAACCCACGACCTCTGGCTTAGCAGTTAGAGTCACTAACCACTAGACCAACAGGCCCGTCAAAGCCCTTACATTATACTGACTCTAGCAAAAATTGTTTAGAAAATCGGTTAAGATTGCCGTCAATTTAAAAATAAAAGCACTGGCTCTAAGGTAACTCGGGTGATCGCTCAGGAAAAGAGAAAGTTCATAATGTTGTCCTAATCGCTTCGTAATCGATTTCGTAAACGACAGCCAAGTTCATGACATTAAGGGCCATGACATGAACTCATATGGCCGGTCAATTGTAGACGAAAAATAAACTATCCTGCTTCGTACCATAATCCTGCCAAAAAGCAGGCGAGTCGGTAATGACGTCACCAAAATGGCGAAAGACCTATTGTCTATTTGTCAATTCTTTGTACATAACAGCAGTTCAAAATTCTATAATCACGAAGCAAAAGCGACGCTTGTGATAAGTCATGATTCTACATCTACCTACATGTAATGCCAGGTTCAGCTGAAGCGTCTGTACTTGGCAAATAATTTAGATGTTTATGGTACGGCCCCAGTGATGATCGAGAGATCCCCCTATTCCATATAGTCATACACTTAGTTTTTCACACACTCACTTAGTTTTCTACATGTATGACTACTAAGAAAAAAAATCCTCCTAGTTCTACATCTCATCAGATTGAGAAATCTGCCCGGTAAATAAAAAGCTGCAGAAAATAAAGGCAATATATGAGGAAGAAAGAATTTGATAAGCACATGTAGCAAGCAAGACATTTATCACAAAATAAGGAGAATAAATTTGTGCATTTATGCGGCATATTAGAGTTTGCTATATTGATAATAGTGACAAACGTTTTTAAAATAAAATGTTAAGCAGCTAGTAATATAATGACAATAATCAAAAAAGGAAAATGTGTCATTATAGTTGTAGTACATATTTAAAGTACGTACGGGCAAAACTGAGGCAGCAAAATGCAAAAACAGCAGCTTAAAAATGAGGTTTAAAACTATGTATATACGGATACGTAACTACTGAAGTTAAAATTTGTATTTTTTAAAATTAAAGTGATTTTCAAATTAGGTATCTATATAGGGACGACGAACTATTGCATTTTTTTATTTGACTGTTTTTTTTTTGTTTTAAATAACCTTGGTAATTGTAATTCTGGTAATTTCCTTTTATTCGTGAAGAGCTGTCTTTTTAGGATTTACTGACAGCTTATGTGCTGAGCGCAGTACTTTACATAGTACGTTCTCTGCAGTACTATTTATTAGTATTTTGAGGTCATCTGAATAGCCAATTATGGTGTACCCTTTTTTATTTAGTTTCCTTAGGAGGCTGTCCATCACAATGTTCCACAGAAGTGGCGATAGGAACCCTCCTTGAGGGCATCCCCTCACCACTCTGTTATTTGACCGTATAAACACATGCAATAAGTTCTAGAACAAATATATTCGCTTTAAATTCGTTTATGAAAGACTTAAGTAGTTTATAAGGTAATCGATACAATTGTTATAAGAAAAATATTTTTTACACGATAATTAACACTTATATTTATTTAATAGTTATAATTATTTTAGTGCTTACATTTTGTGTGTAAATGAGGAATTAAATGAGATTATTTTTTTATATTAAATCTGTGTCAGTTTTATTCCTAGAAACCTCGTGTAAAAACATAACCTTTTCCTTGCATTCGGGCAAAGGCTGAGATATGTAGGGTATTTGCATACCTCAGCTATTATGTTATTATTATACCCGACTGTAATCTACTTTACATCTATAAAAGGAATATCTTAGGCTGCCTGTCCATTAAAGCGGAGTAAGTCTATGAAGCTGAGAATCGGAGAAGTATTAACCAAAAGTGTTCATTAAAATCTCCGCTTTGCTCCTATGGACAAATCCTACTGGTTAATATTTCTCCGTTTTTCCGCTCTAAGGTCGGGCAGCCTTAAGGGACCTATACAGGATGACGTTGCCGAGATTGAAACGTCATTTTCTTAACGGGACGACGTAACTATTTCGAGACGACATCGTCTGAATCGGGAAGACTGAAACTATATCGGAATGTCGTCGTCCTAATGAAACGACATTGTCTGTATCGGGACGAGGCATCCTATCCTGAGATGACGGTATCCATATTAAGCCGTCGTAGTCTAATCCGAGACATCTTAGTCCAAATCACAGTTGTATTCAATCAACCAGTCTACCCGTGACCACGGCTGTTGCAATACGGTCGAAACGTCAGGCAATAAACAAGGTATTTTACCTTAAATTATTCACGCGATTAAGACCCGTAATGTAGGTATATATTTTCATAAAGATAATGAATTAATATTTATGCCAAAATTTGGGTCAAAGGCAGATTCGCAATCGTATAAGTAGTCGGGATGGCTATTAAAACAAGGTACTAACAAACACTTTGATCCAGTCTTTGGATAAAGAAAACCATAACTATATCTGAAACGCTCAAACTCAAATATCTTTATTTCGTAAAAATCAGGATAATGATTATTTGAAAACGTCAAACATATAAAACTAGCTGACCCGCGCAACTTCGTCTGCGTAAATTTTCCCCGTTTTTGCAACATTTCTTATTGCTGCTCCGCTCCTTATTTCTCTACTATTTAATGGATGTTATTGTACATATAAACCTTCCTCTTCAATCACTCTATCTATTAAAAAAAAACGCATCAAAATCCGTTGCGTAGTTTTAAAGATTTAAGCATACATGGGGATATAGGGACAGAGAAAGCGACTTGGTTTTATACTATGTAGTGATGGTAAATAACTTTTCCCATATCCTACATCGCCGGCATCGATCTCTGCTGATACCAGTCAGCGACCGATTGCGAATCAAAGGCCGTATCATGAACTCTTATAGCCGGTCAATTGTAGACAAAAAATAAACTGTCCTGCTCATAGAGGGTAAGCCAGGAACAGATTGACATGACCAAGTTCCTACCAGGCGAAAACTTGTAAAATGCTTCCAAGAGTTGTATTATGAAACTCTGAGAAAATCTACTGCGGTTTGGTGGGTAGGTTAAGCAGTGGTAGATTCTGACACACGTTACGCAAAAAAAACAACTCCAATTAATTGACTGCCTCTGTGGCGCGGTGGGAGTGTATCCGACTGCTACGCAAGAGGTCGTGAGTTCGATCCCCACCCAGGATAAAACTTTGTGTGATGAGCATGATGGTTTATTTTGTGTCTGGGTGTTGTTTAATGACGTTGACATTCGTAACGCGCTTTTTTTAAAATATGCAAAATTAAATGTATATTTTTCAATCTTTCTGAGAGATTTTCTTAATATTTTTTTCCGTAAGAACCTTGTACAGAGTATTAGAAAACTACAAAAAAAAAACTGCCAAATCGGTCAAGCCGTTTTCATGCTATGTCGTGACAACGGAAAACGGGTTTCATTTTTATATATATAGACTAGCTGACCCGCGCAACTTCGTCTGCGTAAATTTTCCCTTTTTTTTTTTACAACATTTTTTATTGCTGCTCCGCTCCTATTGGTCGTAGCGTGATGTTATAACCTATAGCCTTCCTCGATAAATGGGCTATCCAACAATAAAATTGTTTTTTAATGCGGCCCAGTAGTTCCTGAGATTATCGCGTTCAAACAAACTCTTAGGGGGATGAAAAATAGATGTTGTCCGATTCTCAGACCTACCCAATATGCACACAAAATTTCATCAAAATCGGTCAAGCCGTTTCGGAGGAGTATGGCAACGAAAACTGTGACACGAGAATTTTATATATTAGAAGAAGATTATGATTGGTTGAAAAAAAAACAAAATTAGGTTAGGCGGCAGTTCCAAGTGTAAAACTCATAAGAAGAAGCTGCCAAGAAACTCATGTGCCACTCTTTTAAAATCATCAAGTTTTACTATACAAAAATAAATTTTACTGAACAAACCAGTGTGTTTGGTGAGTGTAATCGTTTATAAATAAAGGTTATCTAATTAATAATACTATTAGTAACTATAAAATAAGAAAATATATACGTATTCAGCAAACACAACAGTTCACTTCTTAGAAAGTAAATATCTATATCTATATCTATTCTATACATATAATAAAACTGTAAATTTCACGTGTCTGTACATGGCCGAACTTAGTGAAAA
Source organism: Herminia tarsipennalis (assembly GCA_945859575.2). Classification (NCBI taxonomy): domain Eukaryota; kingdom Metazoa; phylum Arthropoda; class Insecta; order Lepidoptera; family Erebidae; genus Herminia; species Herminia tarsipennalis. The sequence goes on from OX243830.2 coordinate 1,101,017, forward strand.
AAAATATTAGGAAATGTTCGAAAAGAGTATTCAAACACTTTGCTGCATTTTTAGAAATGTCTGTCTGTCTGTCTGTCTGTCTGTCTGTTTGTTTGAACACGCATCACGCAAAAACTACCGTACAGATTCGGTTGAAATTTTGCACGTGCAATCTAATAGATGCAGATTAACATTTAGGCTATAAATTATCACGCTTTTTCCCATAGGAGCTAAGCAGTAAGGGATAATGTCTGTAGCTATTTTTCGTTATAAAACAGTAACTACTAGACGGATCTTTATGAAAATTTGCAGTTTTAGAGTAAATACTATAGGACATTATTTACACTATGAATCATTACGCTAACGTCTATGGGGAACGAGTAGCAACGTATTTTTTTTCGCACCATAATGGTTTATCACAAAATTTTCCACAATTAGACATTATCTATAATTGTAACCCATGGAATACATAACTTCACGCTAAAACTAAAAGGAGCTAAACACAACATTGTTAAGTTTCATAAGAACAGTTATTTTGACGTGGTAAGTAGCGAACAGTATAGCCTCAAAGCTATGCTAGCGGACTTTAACGACGAAGTCCCGAGATCGAATCCGATGACTGATTATGTTCTTTTTGTATTTTTTTTAAATTGTCTTTATCCTTTTTTTAATATTTTTCTCGATGTTTTAGTTATTTTTTCGACCGTAAGTAACTTATTTACTTTGGTTATTATTTTTTTTATATTAAAAATCAAGTAAATTATGCACCTAGGTAAGTTAATTATATGTATTGCATGCACTGCTGAGAGTAATGAATTAATCGTAGTAGAAATGAAAAACAATATTACATTATAATTAAAAAGTATTCGACATTTTCCAGAAATAATGTGTTCGTCTAAAAAAAAGACATTACACACGTAAAAAAAAACATGTAGCGCCATCTATGAAATCAAATTGTTCACCGTGATCAAATAATTCCTTATTTGTGAAAACATTTATTAGGGTATATAGGTGCTTGAGATGAAGGATTTGTTTCTTGCTGAGTGGCAACATTCTTGAAAGTAGATGGCTTTGTATTCAATAACGTTCTATACTTAGTAAAAGAAGTTTTAAAAAGAAACACATTGCTATGATTTTTAGAAATGTTTGTCTGTCTGTCCGTTTGTTTGAAAACGCATCACACTGGTGCATCGAGGATCATGTTTTGGGGTTAAGGTTGGAGATCACGTGTTCATCAATTCAACGATAATGAATGGCTCAACATCGGTCAAGTGTGAGTAGTTCGGGTGACGGGAGGAGGGGGGTCGTTGTCTGTCAACCGTACCTTTAGGGATATCTGACATTTTCGCGGGCATGACACACATGACACGCTCTGTGTTTGCTTACTAAAGTGTTACAGCAGTTTTATTATTAGTATTGCGTTGTAACACTATATGAAATACACCCCATTTTTAGCCAAAATGGCAAAAGAGAACCCAGTTTCCTTATGTCCGTCCGTCCGCAGCTTAGCTCAGAGACTGTTAGTGCTAGAAGGTTGCAACTTTTGCATGAATAAATTACTAACGCCGATAAAGTGATAGAACAAAATCTTGAAAATCATATTTTTAAGGGTACCTACCTCTCTTATATGTAAAGTGGGGATGTGATTTTTTTCTCACCTACCTACCCCATCGTGTGTGGTATCATTAGATAGGTCTTTTTTAGATTTAAGGATTCCTTTGTGTATAATATTAGGCTTTATAGTGAACATTTTTGTTAGAGTCAAGTGTCCCCCTGCCAGCTAAATGGTTGATGTTGGGTATGTGAAAAAATTCACGGTAGTAGTATAAATACTAAAATTATAAGGAAAACTATCACAGTTAAGTACCTACTTAGGCTTTACAAGTTTACGATCACATGAGAAGTAACAACATTTTCGTACAAATTCTATTAAAAATTATTAGGTAATGAGTAGGTATAACGTTGAAAGAATAAAACAAAAACAACAGAAAACCCACTTCTTAAGCCGCACACCAAACTAACTATCTAAAAGAATAGAACAGATCGATTTTTATTTAGTAAGTATTTAGTCAACAGGACTGTTTCCAACATATTTACACAGAAGTTATTTCGTTACCTAAACTACCTTAATTTAAACCCGACTTTCACGCGAGCGAAGTCGCGGGCACAGCTAGTATTTAATATACTTAAGTACATAATGATATTGTAGTAGGTACATTTGAATAGCCTGTGAGAGAAAGCAGTTCAATCCCAAGCGTTTTTGTCTACCATTAGACATAATCAATTAATGAGTAAGTAGTAACATTTCATACATTTTTTTTCATATACCTACAACTAAATTTATTACGACTCGTTTCTGAATATCGTTAGGAATTTTATTGTAGTTTCTACAATAAAATTCCTACATTGGCCCCGAAATGATTTGTTTACTTTTTGTAACCTGCCAATTTATGATTATTTTTTCATAACAAAATATAATATTTTATTATCCTGATATTTTTTATGGAGGTCTAGGACTTCTCCTAGACCTCCATAAAAAAATCCTTCGATTTAAGTATTCATTTTTTTCTGCTCTAGAACGACTGCTACAAAATCACGGTATAGAGCAACAGTTGGTGAAAATGTTTAACTAGTTTTTTTGATATCTTCTTATTTTGGTAAATAGGTAGGAGCGAAATGGGTAGATATACAGAACAGTTGATTTCAATTGATTTGGTCTATCTGGCATTTCAGTATAAACAAGTACCTACTAGTGATCTGGCAACGCTGATGACAGCTATTTGTTTGTAGGGATGGGCAAGTGAGAAAACAACGATATTTATCGTATCGATATTTTGAAACAGTATCGATGATTATCAAGTGAAAAATTATTCAAAAAAAAAATAGTAGACATGAAGATAATAGTATTTTTTATTAAGACTCCAGCTTAAACAGTTGTTGTTAAATTGTTGCTAGTGCTTCGTCTGCTTGAACATAAGAACGGTGAAGTACAAAATTTTCTTGTGAAATTGTAATGTATGTAGTCTTTTCTTATACTACGACATGAAGATACAAGCAGGTCGTACGCCTGATGGAAAGTGTCACGCTAGCCCATAATAGTAGGTATCGGTACCATCCAAATATTTTTCTCGATAAGATCTGAATGTCACCATACCGTGCTCTCATTTGAGACATTAGTTCGTAAGACCGCAACTCAGTAAATGTGTGGTAGGGCACAGGCATAAAGTAGATCGCCGGGATAAACTGAATGCGGAAGGCAGAGGACAGGGTGTTGTGGCGTAAATTAGGAGTGGCCTATGACTGATACATGCCAATTTAACATATATTTAAAAGTGAGTACATTAATTGCCCAGTAATTACACTTGCTACAGTGCCCTTCAACCGAAACACAGTGATGTGTTAAGATTACCATTTCACTAAAGATTAACTGACACTGTTGTGGTACCCACCAAGACGGCCTATGGCTTAGACCTTGTTATTTGCATTTCATAAAGATTATGCTGGATTTTTTTAAGTAAACGATGCGCGCAGAGCATACAAGTTTCTAGAAATATTAAACGCAACCAGAGCTGTTTTAAAAAATATCGAAATTGACATATTATACCAGTATATATGCCAATATATTATATGTGCGACAAAACATCCAACTGTATAGTAAAAATCGCTAATCGCAATCGCTGCTCTGAAATTAACTAAAACATTTCAGTGTGTGTTATATTTTTTGTGTTATATAGGCAGCCTCTGACTTATTTTTTTCGTACAACTTACCTCTTATAAGTCGGGGTGTCTAAAATTTTATTTTATACTTTTCCATAGAGTGCGTTGTGGGTTATTTCAAAACTTTTAACTTTGTTTTTTTAATACTTTTTTAGAGGTTTCTTACAAAACTTTAAATACTGTATTTTTGTTGTAGTTACACTTTTTTATCTTTTATTATTATGCTTATAACCTTTTAACCATCAAAAATATTTGTTGAGTTAACGTCTTAACATCAGTCTAAGGAAACAAAAACGAATGCTCTTGAGTATATTATGAGTTGTCAAATGCTATTATAAGTAAAAGAGTCTGCTATAATGCAATAGTAAGAATGTTATTAGGACAAATAATATGCCTATAACTTTTGCTTTTAGAACTACTTTGATTGTTAGGAAGGCCGTCATCTATCTTGGACCCAAAACATTCGCTAAAGGACAAGCTTACGTGACTCTTAGCAGAGTTAAATCTTTAGACGGCTTATTAATAATCAATCTTGATCCAATAAAACTCTTTAACAATCCTCATAATAGCATGGCTTTGAAAGAGTTAGACCGTTTGATAATTTATATCGCGAGCGTTACAAAACGAAAATGCCAAACAAATGCCCAGATGTTTAGAGGAGCTGTATCGCTAGAGCAAGATATATCGGACTTATTCAGTAACACATAGTTCTTTGTGTTACTGTAAAAGCCCGAACTACGGCAAATCTTACGATTTCCTAGTAAAACCTAAGATTAACCATATCCGTCTATAGATTGATCTTAGGTTTTACTAGGAAACCTTTCTGATTCTCACAGTGACATATATATTTACAACGTGTGACTACTCTATTGTTTAAACTCATTCTTAGCATTGCTAAAGAATCACAAATCCTTTACAGAAAATTGCATCTGAAAATTTTCGAAATAAGTCACAATTATTTTTGCTGCTCACTCTGGTGTATTAACATCATAACATCAATTTAAGAAATGTTGCATAAAAACACTAATAATAACCTTTACTGACAATTTTTATTTTTACTTTACGTGTTACCGTCATAAAATATATATCTAAGAACCATCGCAGACAAGACTCTTATAGGTTTCCACTCTAGGCTTTACTTTTGCGAACTTGGCATTAGGTACTTATATTATGTGGAATCACTCATCATCAGATGGAAAAAATATCGATATTTCGATTTATCGATATTTTTTGCCCAAACCTATTATTGTGTGACAGCTACATAATTCTATTCTTTCCACATAATTATATTTACGTTTTTATTCATTCTTTTGAATAAAAATGGCAGAAATATGGAATTTAAGTACACTGTGTCGATGTTGTCATTCGGATGGTTGTTTTAAAAAGCTAAACTTCCCGTATCACAATGAAAATATTGTCGAAATTTACGAGATTATGTTGCGAGAAACATTTTCGATAACTGTAAGTAATATTATTTTAATATTATTGGTCTCCTAACCGAGTCCTTATGTAGCGGCCAGTCTTATCAGAGACAAGCCAACAATGCACAAGTGGTGATTATATTGCACAAGTAAATGTGTAGACACAAGTGCACTCTCTATCTATCACTCTCATAGTTCGATGGAACGGGGATCCGTTACGACTGGAGAGAGATCAGGCTTAGAACCGTCAGGTTAACTATGATTAATACCTCGACCTCGAGTTGGTCGTTTGCCACTGACTCCTAAACCCCTTAAACAATTGGTCATCTATCTATTGTTTATTTCTTTTTCTTATGTAAACATTACAATAAAATAATTACAGATAGTTCAGCCTCCTATGGACCAAGCATCATACACAATATGTGATACCTGTATAAACAGATTAAGAGATGCGTCTCAATTCAGAGAACAAGTGCTGGCTTGTGAACAGAAGTTTAACATTTATTGTAAAAGTGAGTATAACAATTTAAAATTAACTTTAAAATTTAATTGTAAATGTTGTCCTAGAATATATTATTGAGAAAATACTACCATATTTACATACACATCAAAAATAACCATCCTTATTAAAGCTAATCTATACTAATATTATAAAGCTGAAGAGTTTGTTTGTTTGTGCGGTAATCTCATGAACTACTGGTCCGAATTGAAAAAATATTTTTCTGTCGGGTAGCCCATTTATCAAGGAAAGCTATAGGCTATATAACATCACGCTACAACCAACAAGTGCGGAGCAGCAATGAAAAATGTTGCTAAAACGGGGAAAATTTACGCATATGATATACTGCGTTCAAACAAACAAACAAAATCTTCAGCTTTATAATATTAGTATAGATAAGATTCATATAATTTAACATAAACACAAGTGATCATCATCATTTGACAGAATTATCGACCCCGGCAGACGCCGTAAAAGAAAAAATGATTGAATTAATATTTTAAATCTTTTAAATATATATCCCTGTATCAAAAGAACGACTTTTCCGATTTTATTCATTCTTCGTATTTTCAAATAAAACAAAATCGCGGAGTCGTGGTGAGGCGTGTCACTCCGCAGTCTAAGGTAGCGCCCCCTTCGAAGGGCCGTATGGCAGTGGCTGTCGCTCGGCTCGCACGACAGTCGCGATCGCGCTCGCGCATACTTTAAAATATTTTTTTTGCTTTTCGACACCCGCAATGTCTTCTAAGCTTAAACGACAATATAATCCGTATAAAAGATATTGCTGTGTTTACGGATATATAATAAACACATTTTGTTTCTTTACTTATTTGTATTTTATTTTGTTATAAATACCCAGTTAATCGCCCATCCATAAATTAGTTATAGATGGCGGCTAGCCGAGACAGATAGTACGCTCGGAACTAAGCCGGTCAATGCGTTCGTCTTGGACAAAAGTTCAACCGGCCTGCCGCTTGCGAGCGTTTACTAGTTATATACGCATTGATCTTTTGCTGCCTGCTAAAAAATGGATAAGCGTTTTTATTACTGCTGCAGTGTGTTTGGATGTTTGAATACAAATTACACTTTCTTAAAATTTCCAAATAATATCGAAAGGTAGGTAAAACTAGGTTTTCTCTTGTAGGTAAGTACAAATAAGCTTTGATAGCGATCAATCATTAATATCATTACTTACACATTCAAACTCAGCAGAAATAGGCTTTTAATTTTTCCTCAACAACAAGTAATGTTAATGTAGTAAATCTTCTGTCGGCGCGCAGCCACCGCCGCCGGGAGAAACTATTTTACATTTATGTTTTTGGAGAGGTATAACACATTGGCACAATTTGTTTTTTAAAGACGACAACCACAGTAGATTACAAGCCCTGTGTTGTTGGGGACTTTACAACAAGTCGCGGAAACAAAGTACACCTAGACTCGGAACAACAATTTGTGGATCTCACAAAGTGGTGTCCCGTGTGGGAATCAAAACCAGGACCTCTTGCGTAGCAGTCGGACACACTCCCACTGCGCCACAGAGGCAGCTACAGTACGATCAACGTAACGACCTTATTGAAGTTAGGTCTTTATCAAAAATGCATCTGCGCAACCACTTGTCGCCTACTTCAGTCCGGCCTAGTTACGTTGATCCAACTGTATAATGCTCGTAAAATGGCGGCAAGTCACCATAGCATAGTTACCGTCGTCGAATAACTTAACACAAATAAGCTGCCAGCTCTCCGGCTACGATTACAACGCGTCATCGAAGTACGTGTAAAAGCAGCGGCAGCAGCCGGTCGTTCTTCTTTAATTCAATAGTCCTTAAAAATCTTGAATTACTTGCCCAGAAATAATATTAAGAACAGTATAGGATAATCTTTATAAAGGAATACCTACACCCGTGGGAATCGAACACACGACTATTGGGATTTTTATGTTTATAGAATCAACGTTTGTAATTCATACGGTCAGTTGCATGAAAGTTCATTAAATAATAATGCCGGCATTTAAAATGTAATGCCGCTTTAAAATCTTTTTAACCGACTTCAAAAAGGAGAAGGTTCTAAAACAAATTAAACATTTGAAGTTGGTGTCGAACAAAACATAAAGACATATTTCATGGCACCAACTTCAAAATGTTTAATTTGTTTTGGTTGTTCTAGGTAGGTATATTATTTTTTGCTTTTTATTTGCCTTATATTTATTTTTGAAGTCGGTAATATTTTTTTATAAAAAAGTTTTTTAGGTTAGGGAGTGAACCTTCTGTACGTAGTACTATTACTTATTCTGTGGGCGTGGTCAGTGTTCTACGGAACCCAAGGGTTCCGTAGAAAACACTTTGGGAAACCCTGATATAGAAGGCAGTGGCTATATGATTTTTAGTAAATTGTTATTAAGCTACCTGATTCTTTGTTTTTATAATAATTTCATGTTTTGGCAATGTTTCAGATGAACAATTTCTTAACACTAACACCAATGTGTTAGACAATTTAAAAGCTGAAGTTGAATCAAATGCATCAGATAATGATGTCAACATGGACGATGATAATCAGGATATTGACAATGGTAAGTTTAGAGATTTATAACCAATGCAAAAAATGTGTTTTAACATGTGTTTCTGTGTTGGTTTATTTGTGATATAACTCCCAAAGGTTAGCCTTTGGGAGTTATATCACAATGGGGTTTTTCTTAAAAAAAAGTTAGTTTATTCAAAATGGTTTTTCTCATTTAGAATACAAAAGGTATAAGTTAGTTATAATGTGTTATGAATGTGGTACCGACTTAAGAATAGTGCCACCCATCTCTCCCCGTGGGTGTCGTCAAGGCGACTAAGGGATGTCACACCGGAGGAGGCAGCAGCGTCCTCAGGATACTCAGTACGCTCGCTACTCGTGGCGATTATGGCAACTACCCTCACGATCTAAAATAAGTAGGTTCTACTGGGGAGAGCTGTGTCCAGCAGTGTTGATTGATTGTCCTACTATCCCAATTTATTTTTCAGACGCTAATGACAACGTGCAAAATGATAACAACTTAAATGCTGTGGATGTTAAACACGGTAAGAAAATCCTACTAATTTCATAAATCTGGAAATTTGTGAGGACAGACGCTAATCCAGGATAATGATCTGGGAGGAAGGAGGGGGGGGGGGGTAATTAGACCTAACACCGGCCAATTGTCTGTCAACGCAGACCAAATGTATGGCGAACACTTGAAAATTCATGAGTCTGGGGAGATCAGAATAGCTCATAGGCATGGTATTCCATACGGTAAACATTTTTTTTTAAATATATTAGTAGCTGTGTGTTTATTACTAGCAATCTTTGCTAATCCCTGCAATTGGGATGGGATTCAAACCCTCCCCGAAACAAACACGGGCAGTCTCGGTAAGTAGTCAGTAAAGTGGTGTTCAGTTTGGGTAACGAACCCACGACCTCTTGCGCATCAGTCTTACACACTCCTACCACAATAATAAAATCCTAGAATTACTAGTTTATAAGGTACTAGCTGTCCCGCGCAACTTCGTCTGCGTAAATTTTCCCCGTTTTTGAAACATTTCTCATTGCTGCTCCGCTCCTATTAGTTGTAGCGCGATGTTATATAGCCTATAGCCTATAGCCTTCCTCGATAAATGGGCTATCCAACAAAAAAGAATTTTTCAAATGGGACCAGTAGTTCCTGAGATTAGCGCGTTTAAACAAACAAACAAACAGAGCAAACAAACAAACAAACTCTTCCGCTTTATAATTTTACTAGCTGTCCCGCGCAACTTCGTATGCGTAATTTCTCCCCGTTTTTAAAACATTTCTCGTCGCTTCTCCGCTCCTATTAGTCGTAGCGCGATGTTATATAGCCTATAGCCTACCTCGATAAATGGGCTATCCAACAAAAAAAGAATTTTTCAAATCGGACCAGTAGATCCTGAGATTAGCGCGATTAAACAAACAAACAAACAAACTCTTCCGCTTTATAATATTAGTATAGATAAGGTATGTGTGTCATCAAAATCGTTATTCTTACGTATTTCACACTAGCTGTCCGGCGAACTTCGTTCCGCTCCGTATTTTTTTGTGTATTCTTCCAATGGTTTAATAGTTATCCTGTTATTCCGGATGGAGGAAAATCCAATAAATCAAAGATCATGATAATCGGCCCACTTATTGTTGAGTGAACCTAACCTCACTATAGATTTTGGAGATTTAATTTTGTTGAAGGACTTCTGTAGCTGATTGTATATTTTTGCTTTTTGTTACAGAAATTACGATTGAAGTAGATATAAATCTACCTATTCAAAATAATGATGAAAAAGATAAAGAAAATATAAAAATTAAATGTGTCCAAACAAATTTGAAGAAAAAACCAACAAAAATTAGGAAAATCTTAAAAAAAAGGAAGCCAGAAGAGAGATTAAAACAAGCTGCCCTATATAATCGTAATAAATTAAGTAAGTATGGCGGGTTTTATACTATTTAATGACAAAACAAAAGGGCTCGTCAAAAGGGCTTATGCGCAAAATGTCCCTTTCGCAAAATGTCTCCCTGTAATCTATATAATATATAAAAATGAATGTTTGCCTGTATGTCCTTTATAGAATCGTAAACTATGCATTTGATCATGTGATGATCTTCAGCAAAGTGTTGTGCATGAGCCCACGAATGTTACGGCTACGGGTGGTATCAATGAAAAATGTTCCAAAAATGGAAAATAACGCAAACGAAGTTGCACGGATTAGCTAGTTTAGAATAAAATATAACATTTTAAGATTTTCAACATATTATCTTCTGGTAACAGCAGTTGATTTCATATGTTTGCGGGTTCGAGTCTCGCCCGAATAGTATTCTTTCTTCAAACAATTTGCATAAAAAGTTCTCAAAAACCGAAAAAATAAATGACCCGTGACCACGGCCGTCGCGATACGTTTTTTTTACTTTAAATTATTCTCGCGATTAAGACCCGTAGTATATATAATTTAATAATGTGTACAAATCGCGAAAGTTTATCAACGAAAAAATAAACTTTTTTTTTTTACAGAAAGACGCCGTACAATTTTAGGACATATAAAAAAGGAAGAAACAGCCGACGGACTCAAATATTCTTGCAAAACTTGCGAAGCAACATTCAAAACAAACAAAGAGATATACAGACATGTAATCACTGAACACGAAACTTGTTGCAAATGCCAGCGCTGCGGCAGGCAATTTAAACACGAATCACATTTAAAAAACCATATGAAAAAACTGTGTAAAAAGGAATATTCATGCCAACAATGTGACAAAAAATATGATTATGAGTTTAGATTGAAGGCTCATGAAAAATGTCATACTGGACCTGATAAATTTCAGTGTGATATTTGTAAAAAAGTGTTACATTACAAAAGTAGTTTAAGGAAACATATAAAATTGCATACCGGAGAAAGTAAAGCGGTTTTGTGTGATATATGCGGTTGGTCATTCAATCAACAGTGTAATCTTAAAGCTCATATACGTGCTGTCCATTTAAAATTGAGACCGTTTGCCTGTTCAATATGTGGGAAGACTTATACAGCTAAAAAACATGTCAAATCTCATATGAAAAGCGCACACTCTGGCAACACTAAGCCTTATCAGTGTGACTATTGCTCAAAATGCTTCGCTTGTCCAAAAAGTTTTAAAACTCACCGTTTGACTCATGAAAATCATTTTACTTGCAGATATTGTCCATTATTTTTTAATAGTAAGAAAGATTTAGATGTTCATACTAAAAGTCATACACAAAGATATTTACTAAGTAGTTCATTTTCGTGTCATTTTTGTGGTAAAATTTTAATGTCTAGATTTACATTAAATCGACATTTAGAAATACACAGTGGAATTAGAAGGTTTCATTGTGATATTTGCGGTATGAAATTTACACAAAAAAGCTTATTGAAACGACATCATCTTAGAAAACATGATACCAGTGTTAAAATTGAAAAAGTGAAGTGTGATTTGTGTAAAAAGTTTGTCCGAGATTTGGATAAACATATGGAGATCCATGATGCGGACAAAAGAAAGTTTTTCTGTGATTTATGTGGAAAAAATTATCCAACAAATAATGCGTTAAATAGGCACAAAGATCAAAAACATTATGGTGTGTCGTACGATTGTGAAATATGTGGTAAGAAATATATTAAAAAAGGTAGTTTGAAAACGCACAAGTTAAAAATTCATAAAATAAAAGAAGAGACCGATGTTTCTGTTAATGTTATGGAGTTAACGACGGTTGTGACGTAAGATCAAGGTATGTCATTGGTATTAGGGGACATTCATTAATTAAGTAAGGTAGAGGGGGGTTCAAGAAATCTCTTCCTGCCCTTATCATTTCATTTACCGAATGAACCGCTCCCCCCGAGTGGTTCATTCGGTAAAATTTATTATTGTAAAGAAAAACTTGATGATTTTAAAAGAGTGGCACATGAGTTTCTTGGCAGCTTCTTCAAATTTTGTTTTTTTTTTCAAACAATCATAATTTTATAAAAAATTTAGTATGTATTAATTTGACGTTTTCAAATAATCATTAACCTGATTTTACGAAATAAAGATATTTGAGTTTGAGTAAAACTTATTCTTACGTAAGATTTTGTTAATCAACATTTAATATTAAAAATCTGTTATGTTATAAATAATAATTATAGAAGATTTTCGTTGCCTCTTTACGTACGTAACAAGAGGGAGGTGGGGAGGGTTTACTCTTGTAGAGGGGGTCAGAAGTCGCCAAATCATCCCTACGTAATAAGTGAAAGGCCTCCCCTCAAGCCGTAATTATGGAGGGTAGAAAAGCTAACTATGTGTGTGAAACGTCTCGTCTAAAATGTGTTGAATAAGGATGGTGTTACAGTAGCAACATGATCAAAATTTTTCCAATCGGCACACTTCAATCCGTCTAGAACTTCTACATTCACACCTTACCTTATTATCTACGCTAGTGCCACTTTGGAGGGTTTTAAACTGTTATTTGCAATTTAAAGCGTGATTTTTAACTTGTCTCACTTTAAAATATATAACTTCTTTACCGTTCTTTGTCGTAATAAAACACGTTGGTGGACGAGGCGAATACTTGCCATGGACGAGGCGCAGACACGAGCCTTTAAAAATATATAAAAGAGGCGAGACTGGCACAGTCGGGTTAGAGCTTGGAATATGTACCATGTCACCCTCATCATATGTATTAATAATAAATGTATTCATGAAAGTAAAAGTACTCAAAGCCTATAGAGGGTGTCCTAAAAACTGATCCACACGGAGGGAACCATAAATTGTAAATAAAACATTTTACTAAAAGACTTCATTTTGGTTTTAAAAATAATTCGAACTACATTTAAAGATTTTTAAATAATCGCCTCTCTGGACCGGGAATGGTACCCGCCTAATGTGAAAAAGCGTCATCTGTATTTTTATGACGCCAATCCAAAGGGTCAGTCATAGGGATCATTTTTTTTTCTAAATAACATAGTATACATTTATAAATAACAAACGGTACATTAGGATATTTGCCTGGACTAGGTTGAAAGCCGCATTGCAGGCAAAAAAGTATTTAAAAAATTCTCTGAAATTAAAAATTTAAACTGATATCCTGTCTGTGTTGTGTCTACGCCCCGTCTACGCTTCGTCGATGCGCTGAGGGTAGGTTTTATACTTTTGGGAGAAGAGACGGGGCTCAGCCTTTGCCCCCCTGGCTCCGCCGGTGACACCCTTATCACACGTTCCTCGTAAACTACCGGGCACCAGCTATTTGTTATGTAGGTACTTAATTCTGTTTGTTGATAGTCTACTTGTTCAGCTAGTTATTTTGTTACTTTCAGAGGTTCTATTTTGTGTTATAAGATAAATTATCTAAATAAATTATTAAATGTAATTGTAGTGAAAAACGAATGTCGTCATGGGCCGGCGTTGCTTACGACGGCCCATGACGACATGACTCCTTTAAGTCAGTCGTTGTGTCGAGCTCGTTCCCTACTATCCCATATGTAAATGGTTAATATAACGTATATCTTATTTCGGACTATTATTTATCTCTGCACATCAACCACGAATACATACCTCAGTGACCGAACACAAGCTCTGAAGATGTGACCCCGACGTGATTCTCAGAATCACATGCTTCCAGGGATTTATCATAAAAATATCCGTGTATCCTAATATTAGTACCATACAACATTAATGCTGCGGTTACGCCGGTATCTAACTTGACAGTTGTGTGTAATCCCAGCATAGCCTTTGGTAACTCATCGATCCCAGATACCTACTGTATTACTTAAACGTGCCATGAGAGCTGCTTTTAAAGATATGCCAACGCTCGATCTTTCCATTACTTTCTGGATGGTATGGCGTGGTGCGGATTCTCTTAATACCCATTTTTATCATTAATTGCTTAAATAGACTAGGTACTTTTGAACGGTCTGTAGTAATTTTATCACAGGTTCCGTACCGGCTTATCTATACCTTGAAATGCTTCCGGCCAGTTAGTATACCTATCAATAATTATCAGAATATACCTATACCATTATAGAATTTTATATGCTATATACCTTTGTTTATTGCCCGATGTTTCGACCGTATTGCAACGCCCAACATCTACGCCCAACATCTTTTTTTACTATTTTTTTTATTTATCCATTAAATACAATGTTAAACATTTTAACTTAATAATAGCAACTAAAAACCAGCATGGTTTAAGCCAGTGCTAAAATGAGTCCATCTTTAGGCTAATTTAAGTATACATTATTATAGACAACCTACCACACTAGAGAAGAAAAAAAAAAAGCTATTTTTTTTTCTTTACATCATCATCTAGATAACTATCGTTAATTTACGGTAGTACCGTAAATTAACGATAGTTATCTTAGATTGTACCGTCGGTACAATCTATACATATAATAAAACTGTAAATTTCACGTGTCTGTACATGGCCGAACTTAGTGAAAAAAAATATTAGGAAATGTTCGAAAAGAGTATTTAAACACATTGCTGCATTTTTAGAAATGTCTGTCTGTCTGTCTGTCTGTCTGTCTGTCTGTTTGTTTGAACACGCATCACGCAAAAACTACCCTACAGATTCGGTTGAAATTTTGCACGTGCAATCTAATAGATGCAGATTAACATTTAGGCTATAAATTATCACGCTTTTTCCCATAGGAGCTAAGCAGTAAGGGATAATGTCTGTAGCTATTTTTCGTTATAAAACAGTAACTACTTGACGGATCTTTATGAAAATTTGCAGTTTTATAGTAAATACTATAGGACATTATTTACACTATGAATCATTACGCTAACGTCTATGGGGAACGAGTAGCAACGTATTTTTTGTCGCACCATAATAGTTTATCACAAAATTTTCCACAATTAGACATTATCTATAATTGTAACCCATGGAATACATTACTTCATGCTAAAACTAAAAGGAGCTAAACACAACATTTTTAAGTTTCATAAGAACAGTTATTTTGACGTATTAAGTAGCGAACAGTATAGCTTCGAAGCTATGCTAGCGGGTATAGTTTCGAAGCTATGCTAGCGGACTTTGACGACGAAGTCCCAGGCTTGAATCTGATGTCGGAATATGTTCTTTTTGTATTTTTTTAAATTGTCTTACATATCAACCCATATGATGGCCCACTGCTGGGCACGGGTCTTCCCAGTAGAACCTACTAGTATGTAGATCCTGGGGGTAATTGCCATAATCGCCACGCTTGGCGAGCGGGTTGGCGATCGCAGTAAGGCTTTAAGTACGCAGAGGACGCTGCTGCCCGTCCTCCGGGTGAAATCCCTTAGTCGCCTTGACGACACCCACGGGTAGAAATTGTCTTAATCCTTTTTTAATATTTTTCTGAATGTTTTAGTTATTTTTTCGACCGTAGGTAACTTATTTACTTAGGTTATTATTTTTTTATATTAAAAATCAAGTAAATTATGCACCTAGGTAAGTTAATTATAGGTATTGCATGCACTGCTGAGAGTAATGAATTAATCGTAGTAGAAATGAAAAACAATATTACATTATAATTAAAAAGTATTCGACATTTTCCAGAAATTATGTGTTCGTCTAAAAAAAGACATTACACACGTAAAAAAATACATGTAGCGCCATCTATGAAATCAAATTGTTCAACGTGATCAAATAATTTTGATCACGGTGAACAACAAAACAACAGCAACATTCTTGAAAGTAGATGGCGTTGTATTCAATAATGTTCTATACATAGTAAAATAAGTTTTAAAAAGTAACACATTGCTATGATTTTTAGATATGTTTGTCTGTTTGTCCGTTTGTTTGACCACGCATCACACAGGTGCATCGAGGATCATGTTTATGGTTGGAGATCACGTGTTCATAAATTCAACGATAATGAATGGCTCAACATCGGTCAAGTGTGAGTAGTTCGGGTGACGGGAGGAGGGGGTCTTTGTCTGTCAACCGTACCTACCTTTAGGGATATCTGACATTTTCGCGGACATGACACACATGACACGCTCTGTGTTTGTTTACTAAAGTGTTACAGCAGTTTTATATGCATTTCAGTTGTAAACCTTAGCAGACAAAGGAAAATCCTGAAAAAACATTTTATTAGTAGGTATTGCGTTGTAACACTATATGAAATACACCCCATTTTTAGCCAAAATGGCAAAACAGAACCCTTATAGCTCCCTTATGTCCGTCCGTCCGCAGCTTAGCTCAGAGACTGTTAGTGCTAGAAGGTTGCAACTTTTGCATGAATAAATTACTAACGCCGATAAAGTGAAAGAATAAAATCTTGAAAATCATTATTTTTTTAAGGGTACCTCTCTTATATGTAAAGTGGGGATGTGATTTTTTTTCTCACCTACCTACCCCATCGTGTGTGGTATCATTAGATAGGTCTTTTAAAAAGCGTTTAGGGTTTGTGAAAACTATTTTTAGATTTAAGGATTCCTTTGCGTATAATATTAGGCTTTATAGTGAACATTTTTGTTAGAGTCAAGTGTCCCCCTGCCAGCTAAATGGTTGATGTTGGGTATGTGAAAAAATTCAGGGTAGTAGTATAGTATAAATACTAAAATTTTATGGAAAACTATCACAGTTAAGTACTTAGGCTTTACAAGTTTACGATAACATGGGAAGTAACAACATTTTCGTACAAATTCTAAAAAATTCAGGGTAGTAGTATAAATACTAAAATTTTATGGAAAACTATCACAGTTAAGTACTTAGGCTTTACAAGTTTACGATAACATGGGAAGTAACAACATTTTCGTACAAATTCTATTGAAAATTATTAGGTAATATGTAGGTATAACGTTGAAAGAATGAAACAAAAACAACAGAAAACCCACTTCTTAAGCCGCACACCAAACTAATTATCTAAAAGAATAGAACAGATCGATTTTTATTTAGTACACAGAAGACACATGTATAGATATTATTATAATATAACAGGAAAAGTCATGCAGAAGATAAAAATAAACAATAAATAAAACAGTGAAATAATAAAAATAACAATAGACAAAAAGAAAACAAACACAAATTAATAACAAAAAACACAATTAACGAATACATAGTCATAGTCTGTATTTGGTACTTATTTATTTTCACAAAGCTTTTGGGTGTTGAAGCTATCAATAGATGAGTATATGACGATTCTCCGCTGCTGAGTCATATCGCGGTCCACCCGACAGGACTGTTTCCAACATATTTACACAGAAGTTATTTCGTAACCCAAACTACCTTAATTTAAACCCGACTTTCACGCGAACGAAGTCGCGGGCACAGCTAGTAAACAATAAAATTCAGAACATTCATTTTATAATTTATAATCTAAATTTCAAATCATAAATTAAAATTAAACTTTTCTATGCTATAGAATCTAGTAAAAACATTTTTAACTTCTTCTTAATATTTTTATTTGTTATATTTTTACATAGATTTATTTTACATGCTCTTTGTCACTGGAACTTGCGGCATTCAGTTGCGATTGCGACTCATTGGAACTATCAGAATCTAGTTCCGATTCAATGGAACTACTCCCCATTGGCACTGGCTGCTCCTCAAGAAGCGACGACAGCTGACTAGTTGGATCAACGTAACTAGGCCGGACTGAAGTAGGCGACAAGTGGTTGCGCAGATGCATTTTTTGGAAGTAAATGGTGACAGGAAGCGGGAGGCGGGGGGGCGGTAACTAAACCGAGAGAATTAGTTTTTTTTTTTCTCTTTATTTCTTTGGAGGCTTGTGGTCACATAAACGACCATGTCAGCCCCATCGTAACCTAAACTTAAATATCTACACTTATTCTACTATTTTATAAACTAAAACGGCAGCTGCCGATAAGAATGTAGACAGTATGCTTTGAAAAATGCCAACATCTATCAAATTTATATTTATCTTGTACATTAAAGACTGCCTTTTAGCCCTAGTCTTGACACATTCTACTAACAAGTGATAGACATCGTCCACATATAATCGATTATACAATTTAGTCGTTTTCGTAAGTAATTTTAGGGTCGCATCTCTATGACATGCGCGAAAGTGATAAAAACCTAATCAATCCAGTCAAGTTACGTTGATCGTACTGTAATCAACACTATCAACCTCCGTTCTCGGAGGTAAAACGTAGTGATTACTTTCTCTATACTCGGAGGGGAATGATGTGGCGGTATTCACTTTTAAATGCTCTTTGGTACACATAACTATTTATTTATTTTATTTTATAAAGGGCAATAAAATTTAAAGGCTAATTTTTATGCAAGGGTCAAGTTTAAAATAAATTAACACTAGGTGACTGCATGTATTTCAAGTATTTTTTATATGTTACACGCGGATCTGTAAAAACAATGACAGGTCAGTCTGCCGCCATTTTTACAACTGTCAAATTGTTTCTGTTATTTAGGTGGGTAGCCACCTAAATTAGCAGAAACTTGATATTGGAGTTTTCACAGCTGCTAGCTATTTATTTATTTATCGTTACCCACTGGGCCGCAGTTCGCCAGGCACTATCATCTCGCCGGACCAGAGAATCCTCCCTTTGTGTTGAAGGAACTTTGTTTGAGCAATGATTTGTAAGATAACGCTGAATCTCTGATCGTGCAGTAACTTTTAAGATTGGTCTGAGGTCCCTAGCTTGTTCAAGGGCTTCTAAAGTCGCGCTGCGCACGCCATCACGGCTCGCACTAACTTGCTAAATACACACACATATAAAATTCCCTTCTCCTCCAGACCGAATTCAGCTCATGCTGAGGGGGTTCCCCTCCTCCCCCTCCTGTTGAGCTGTGATTGGTGTAATTTACATAAGTACTAAGTATATCGGAATGGGCAAACGTGTATTGGATATAAAAAAAACTCGAAAATCGGTAGATCTACGGATAAAATTTTGGCGCCCCCCAATAGTGACCGGATTGACCAAGTGTGAGTCGCGGGGACAGTCGCATATACGGCGCCGGCGGGGGGTGCGATAAGTTGATGAAAAATTATATTTATACTAGAATACTATGGTATCTTCAGAATTAAGTACATTAATGGCTCAAGTTGGTGGATAGGTAGACTAGGAGCGGAATAGGTAGATCTACAGAAAAGTTGGTAGATCTGGCAACGCTGATGACCAAAGAGCTTAAAAAATACTGATGACCACTGATGACAATTGACAACCAAATGACAAGTGACAACCAATTGTTTGGTTTGGCATTTGGCAATATTGATAAAACACACAACAAACAGATGTTTATGTTCTATTTTCCTAATAGAATAATAAAATAAATATTTTTTAACAAAGTGTAAAAGACAGAATAACTTTAATAAATATGACGGATATAGATATATGGAATCTTAGTACTTTATGCCGTTGTTGTCACCGCGACGGCAGTTTTAAATCGCTCAATACGCCTTACGAAGGCGAAAATGGAGATGAAATGTATGAGACTCTATTGAAAGAAACTTTAGGTATAAATGTAAGTGCTTATTATCTCAAGTTTTCTGATTAAAAATAAAGTCCTGACTCAACATTGTCATTCACTCATCATTGTCCAATCCCTTGGAGTTAGGCTGAGATCTGCGTATTTGGCTTTAAGCTCAAGCTTAGCTTAGGTAAACATGACCAAGCGCGTGCTGACCGTTGACTTTGTTGATATAATGGTCTGAGATTAAGCTAAGCTTGCACTATGGCTAAAAATTTCATCAGTCAGCATTTGCATGGTCAAAATAGCTTGAGCTACACTCTATAGATTTCAGCCTTAGAGAGCTAAAATTTTGTAAAGTGGTTTTTTTATAATGTAAACACTCTTTGTGATAGAGAATAAACTGACATGTCGTTATTTTTACAGCTCTGCATTTAACATCCATACTAATATTATAAATGTGACATTAACTCGGTCTGTTACGGTCAAACTGCTAAACTGATTTATATACAATTTGGTATGGAGATAGTTCCAGCCCCGGGTAAGGACATAGAATAGTTTTTATTGCGATAACCAACATCAACACAGGCAAAAGTTAGTGTAAAATGTAATTAAAATATGAATGGTTGCTAAGCAACTTTGCTATTAAACATTTCACATCCATTTTGGATTTAGTATAGCTCTAGTATTGTTTCTCTTGTAATACAAGTGAACTGGACACTACAGTAAGTCTCTGATTAGTTACATTGATCACTCATGTCACTTTTTCATTGTTATAAATGTTGATAAATTGTTGCTAAAAATATAGGTACATGGCCAGTTTTTATATATAGTACTAACTTTTCCTGTGGCGCTGCCCACTTAGATGCCTATTGGGACTCAAACTATATCAGTTCAGCAGTTAAAGAGTGAAAATGTAACAGACAGACAGAGTTACTTTCACATTTCTTATATTAGTTTTGATAAAACAAAGTCACTTTTTCTGTCTGTATGCTTAGGTCTTCTAAACTATGCAATGGATTTGGATGCAGTTTTTACTATCATTCAGATTATTTCTTACAACGGTTCTTAACTTATAGTTTATTAGTTTTTTCCCACAGGGTTTGTATAATTTCAGATAACACAACCTCCAGAGCACCTGGAAGCATCTCACACAATATGTGATTGTTGTATCACAAGGTTAAAAGATGCGACTCAGTTTAGACAGCAAGTTATGGCTTGCGAGGAGAAGTTTAAGATCTATTGTATTAGTAAGTTTGTTTATATTGGCAGTAATCACTGTTAGTTAATAAGCTGAACACTTACAAAAGCCGTCACAAATAAGATGCTAGTTTTACAACATGCAATGGAGAAGAGCATGTTGAGAAGTCGAGATAAAAAGTACTACAAAGACATACAAAAACCTGAATTAGATTTATTTATTACACAGCCGAGAATAGAAATTGGGAAATTTGTGGCTTATATAATAATAATAATTATTGCTGTTGATCATAAACGAAAACGAAAAGTGGTCTCTGTATAAAAAATGTTCAGATACATGCGAAAAATTTCAAAGTAGATAGCTCCAAAGCCCGATTTACTATATAGCCGAATTAGGCTGAAACATAGGGCTCAGGTTTGATTTTCTATTAACATAGGGTGAGGACAGGGAGAGGATGTGGTGCCCTTTATAAGAACTGCAGTTTGCCTTACATATCCTATAGAGAAGACTAGATGTGGATGCAACATATCAAATTACTTAAAATAGGCGAAGCGTTTTATCGTTGCCCTTCTGTTTGTCCTTGCTCCTTCTGTTTTTAATATAAGAACCTCATTTTTAACTTTCTAGATGAAGAGTTTATAAATGAAACAGCAATTGATGATGATAATGTAAAACCAGTGGTTGAATTTAATTATGATGGATTTGATGATACCAGTAATATTCACCAAGGTAAGATTGCCAAGCCAGGTTTCTACCGTGAAAGCGCAAGTCACCTGTCCCCCCAACGGCGACGAGCGAGAAGCGAGTAGCGATTTTATCGCTCAAGAAGCGTACTAGAGATGTATATTGTAGATCCCGTTCTATACTGTCCACGTAAACAAAAGAGACGCAGTACAGAGTGAGTACTCGCCGGCAGTGTTTAAGATCAACTATTAGTATCTGTATTTCTTGTTTACACTGTATTTACAAAAGTATGTACGTTTCTTGAGCGATAAATCGCTAATCGCTTTTTGTCGTTGGTAGGACAGATAGATTTATTGAAAACTGTCTTTAATTTTTTTTTTTCCTATTTCTTGTGGTCACCATGGGCTCCAGGGGAAGGAGGAGGGGATTTGGGGGTTCAAACTCCTCCCTTTATATAATAAAAAACAGGCCAAGAGCATGTCGGATCATGCTCAGGGTAGGGTTCCGGAGCCGTTGCCGTATAAAAAAACCGATTTAAATAATTGCACCAGCAGAAGAGCCTATTAAGAGAGCATATAGCGATAATTACTGATAGATAGATACTAGAAACATAATATAAATAAGCTTTTCGTAGAACTGTGTAGAAGTACTAACCTTTTAATTAATCTGAATTTTGTATGCACGGGGTTTTAGGGCGATAAATTGATGTAGCTAGGTTTAATATAAAGAAAACGTTGTTTAGTTTTACTATATGTAATATAAGCTTTCTATCAATCTGTTTAGCATGTATACATATTAATATATATAGATTAATTACAGATAATGACATAGTAGTCAATACAGAACCTGTTAGTGATATAAATCCGACAAAAGTAAGAAAAAGGAAATCAACAATTAATAATGGTGAGTATACCAATTAATATTTGTATATATTATCCAAACTAACCCCTTGATCTGCACACACATACACACACACACGCACGCACGCACGCACGCACGCACGCACACACACACGCACGCACACACGCACGCACACAGAGAACCAAATAATTAATGAAAAAAGTTGCCCAGGCCTGCGACGCGAGTATGCCCCGAAAACCCGGCATAAATCAGCGTCCTTCAGTGCACTGGTGGAATGATCATATCAGCGTTCTTCGTACAGAGTGCCTCAGGAAAAGAAGAATATCACAGCGTGGCTATTGACGACCAAACTCTACAGAACAGAAGAGTACAAAATAGCGCGTCAGAAACTAAAAATGGCCATCAAAGATAGTAAGAAAGAATGCTAGGATCAACTCATCAACGAAGTACAGAGGAACCCGTGGGGTAGGCCATATAAGGTGGCTATGATTCGCTTGACAAGCCAACCTATGCCGTCGCCAAAGGGAATCCAACTACCCACCAGTTCAGTGCCAATTGGAGGAAATCTTGCCTATAACAAAGGACGAGCTGATGGAAGCATGCAATAGAGTGGGGAATGATAAAGTACCGGGATTTGACGGCATTGCAAATATTGCTTTTAAAAACAGCTATCAAAGCAGCACCGGCATTGTTTCTAGAAGTCTACAATACATGTCTCAAAGAAGGTACTTTTCCTCAAAAGTGGAAGCAACAGAGACTGGTACTACTCCCTAAAGGAAAAAAGCCACCAGATGAACCGTCATCCTATCGTCCACTATGCATGCTAGACACGGCTGGCAAGATACTGGAACGAATAATACATCAACGAATCGAGGCAGCAGTTGAACCGCTGCCGGCAGACAACCAGTACGGATTCAGGAAAGGGCGATCAACCCTAGGCGCGGTCAATTTGGTTGTGACTATAGCCAAGGATGCGATCTCAGGAACCAGACGGAAGGGAGGTACAAAGAAGTATTGCTTGGTGGCTATACTAGACATCAAAAATGCCTTTAATTCCGCCAATTGGGACTGCATTATGCGGCCCCTTGAAGGTAAAAGCGTACCAGGATACTTGCGCAGGATAGTTGCGAACTACTTCACTAATAGGCTCCTGAAGTACGACACAAAGAACGTCCGAAGGAATACAAAATAACTGGAGGAGTACCACAAGGTTTGGTTCTAGGCCCCTTACTGTGGAATATCATGTACGACGGTCTACTGAGATTGGTATTGCCAAGAAATGTCAAACTCGTAGCTGATGCAGATGACGTGGCCGTGGTGATTGTCGCAAAGCATCTTGATGAGATAAATCTGGCGTTTGATATTACTTTTGAAAAAATCAGACAGTGGATGAACACGGTGAACCTGAAATTAGCACAGTACAAGACCGAAGCAGTGCTCATCACTAGCAGAAAACAGGTGGAAACCATCACGCTGAGAGCTGGAGAGCACAATATTACAGCGCAGCCGTTCATACGGTACCTGGGAATGATGCTCGATGCCCGACTCAATTTCAAACAGCAAATAGAGCATGTAAGCATGAAAGCATCTGCAGTCAGGGCATGCTTATCACGACTGATGCCTAATGTTGGAGGCCTAAAACAGAGCAGGAGGTTATTACTGTCGTCAGTAGTCACGTCGGTGTTGACTTATGGAATTTCCATTTGGGCTGACGTCCTCCGAAACCAAGAATCCGGGAGAAAAGTGGCATCAATATATCGACTGGGCGCCCTGAGAGTGGCCAGTGCCTTTCGCACGGTGTCGGAGGAAGCGGTGTGCGTAATTTCTGGAATGCTGCCTATCTGACCCAGATGCTCTCAAGGCATGGCTGCTTTCGAGCATATCTCCATCCCTTTAAACGATGATTCTCCAGAACGCCTGTCCTGTCCCGGAGTTCATGAAGACACGGAGCACGTCTTCTTTGCGTGCTCTCGTTTCATCTTGCCACATAGTGCTCTGGAGACTGTCCTCAAACAGAAAATCCAACCAGAGACTGGTTGATTCAATGATCTCATCAAGGGAGACCTGGAACTTCGCCACGGAAGTCCTCCAGGATCTCCATACCTCAAAAAAGAAGCGAACAAAAGACAAAATGGTTAGAAGCGAAGAAGCCGTGGCTTCAACTATTTGAAGGAAGAGCGACAGCTAAATCCTCCCCCCGTGAAGTTTTCGCTGTGGATACAGAGGCTGGAGACAGAGGAGGTTTTTTAGTCGGTATCTCACGGAACATCTACATTATCGAGCCCGACATACCAGGCTAGTCCTGACGATACGTAAAAGTATTTTTCTACCTCTATAAAAAAAAACGCACGCACGCACGCACGCACGCACGCACGCTCGCACGCACGTGTGTATAATATGTGGATGGTCTCAAACATCGTCACTTATTATACTTTAACCGATCAAATCATTTAACACCTACTACACTAATCGTGTTATTTAATTCCATTAGGAATATTCAGTCTATTATACACACTATACAAACTAGCACCACATTTTCATTATAAGAAGTAATGTATCACAACAACATTATTTGACATTTCAAACAGTACGTAAACATCTGTGATCAGTAGATACGTATTTGTTGTTGTGATACATATAACATACATTTGATGCCTTTATAACGTGTTATGTTTGATTCTTTGTCTTTGTTCGAATAGACTAATATCCATATTCCTTGCACCATAACTGACTATTTAACAAATGGATTGATTATATAGACATGGCTATCAACATATCCATATCGCCCAATCCCTGACAAGCGTAACATATGTATCGTTGCACCTTTGCCCTTTTGTTGAGAAACGCAGTTTTTCGGCAATAACTCTTAATGCTTATCTTTGTTAAGCGCCACCATTGATTTTTTTCATATTTTTTTGGTCACACGGTTCAAAACATAAAGGGGAGGGAGGGTTGGGGGCACAATTTATGCAACCTTTAGGAGCGATTATTTCCGAAAAAAAAACCTGCTTCTGTTATATTTTTATAACTAGTGCAGTATGGAGTGCCCCTCCTAAAAATATTTATTGTTATTATTTAGCTATCAAACTAAGTAGCGGCTACTACAAGACAGCTTTTCACCAAATTTAATCAATATTCATTCATTTAATTTGGTGAAAAGGTGTCTTTGAGTAATATGCCTGAGACGTACGGACGTATAGACAGGCAGACAGATAGACATGACGAAACTATAAGGGTCCGTCCGTTTTTGCCATTTTGGCTACGACACCCTAAAAAGAATTTTGAAAGTCAATCTACAAATATATGACGGAGTTATGCCCTAATGTACATAACAAAACAATACAAATATCCGAATTGAGAACCTCCTCCTTTTTGAAGTTGGTTAAAATGTATTTAATTTTAAGTGGTATGATATCATCAAAGTCTGCTTGTGTTGTAACTATAAATACTCCTCAACGTCCACCCCAAACCCTTGTAGCTAGTGAGCTGAAATATTGCTGAGAGCTTTATGTGACGTAGATAAGGTATAAGGAAGAATTTTAGAAAACTGGCGTTAAATAGCTAAGCATTATTATACATTAATTACAGATAATGAAATAGAAGTCGATACAGAACCTGTTTGTGATATAAATTCGATCAAACTCAGGAAAAGAAAATCAAAAACTAATAATGGTGAGTATTTTTATGTATTATCCAAACTAACCCCTTTATCTAGTAAAACTAAACTATGGCATAGTTTAGTTTTACGGATAGAAAGTACTCAAATTTTGTAGATGTAACATTTTACTGAAAGTAGACTTAATTTTGATTTAAAAAAATATTTTTACCTACATATATGTTTACAGCGGCACAAATTTGGCCCCTACATTGCTGTTGTTGTTACCTGTGGACTATAATGCTAGTATTCTTGTAGGTCCTTATTAATTTGGTTTTGCTGTCATTATATCATATCACTAGCTGACTCGCGCAACTTCGTCTGCGTAAATTTGCCCCGTTTTTGCAACGTTTTTTATTGCTGCTCCGCTCCTATTGGTAGCCTATATCCTTCCTCGATAAATGGGCTATCCAACAGTAAAGAATTTAATTTAGACCAGTAGTTCCTGAGATTATTTTGTTATATGACATAACTAGATGTCGGCCGCGGCTACGACTATAAAAGAAATGACAACCGTCTTGGTCGCATTAACCGGTAGTTGGGTTGTAAGACCAGTTTTCGTTTTAATACTGAAGGCTTATCGCATATGGTTGGGAATGGTTGTTTGACATTTACCAATGATGCCTATTACCAAATCATCAGCGTAGCCTTGTGTGTAGAAGCCGGCTTTATTTAGCACGGTCAGCATATTGTCAACCACCAGTGACCAAAGTAAAGGTGATAGGACGCCTCCTTGAGGGCAGCCTGTCTTGAGTTTTACTCGTACTTTGATGGTCGTATCTAGTAGAGAAGTTGACGCAATTCTGTTGCAAAGCATTGAGTTTACCCAACTTGTGATTGTTTTATCAATGCGTATTTTTTCCATACTTTGACTTATAATACAAAATAGCTTAATCGTCAAGATGACGGGACCATAATTTACGGTTGATATTTTTGAAACGATTCATGCAAGTGATTATAAAAAGCAATAATCTTTTTGGTAAAAAAAAAAATAGACTGCCTCGTTGGCGCGGTGGGAGTATGTGCGACTGCTGCGCAAAAGGTCAGAGGTTGTTCCCACACGAGACACCACTTTGTGTGATCCACAAATTGTTGTTCCGAGTCTGGGTGTACTTTGTGTCCATGACTTGTATGTTTTAAAGTACCCCGCGATACTTGTTGTGCCCTACTGAAGGAGTAGTCTTTATTTAAAAAAAATGTTTTTTACGCGCGTTAAAAATGCGCTCGTGCGAATGAGGCCTAACTCTAATCGAAGAATCGAAGGCCTAACTCTAATCGAAGAATGACGTTGTGAGGGCTGGTCAGCTTGTGTTGTATCGATAAATAAATCTAATAATAATATTATATCTTGGGACAGCATACGCCACGCCATCTGAACCCAAACTAGGCAGAACCTGTACTATGGTAACCAGACAACTGATAGATCTATACTAATATTATAAAGCGGAAGAGTTTGTTTG
Organism: Herminia tarsipennalis; assembly: GCA_945859575.2. Classification (NCBI taxonomy): domain Eukaryota; kingdom Metazoa; phylum Arthropoda; class Insecta; order Lepidoptera; family Erebidae; genus Herminia; species Herminia tarsipennalis. The sequence goes on from OX243830.2 coordinate 1,128,372, forward strand.
TTTGTTTGTTTAAACGCGCTAATCTCAGGATCTACTGGTCCGATTTGAAAAATTATTTTTTGTTGGACAGCCCATTTATCAAGGAAGGCTATAGGCTATATAACATCGCGCTACGACTAATAGGAGCGGAGAAGCGACGAGAAATGTTTCTAAAACGGGGAAAAATAACGCATGCGAAGTTGCGCGGGACAGCTAGTATACTTATATATTTCTAAATACATATATATTAAAGATAAATTACGCCTAGACACAGAATAAACCATCGTGCTCATCACACAAAGTGTTATCCTGGGTGGGGATCGAACCCACGACCTACGGCTTAACAGTCAGGGTATCTAACCACTAGACCAACAGGCCATAGAGAGCTGAGATTTTTTATTTTAGAGGTTTATTTTGTGACGTAGATAAGATATAAGATAGGATTGAAAGAAACTCTAGTTAAAAATAATTACTTTATTAAATATTAATTACAGATTATGAAACAGAAATCAATATAGAACCTGTTAGTGATATAATACCGACAAAAGTCAGAAAAAGCAAATCAAAAATCAATAAAAGTAAGTATTTTTATGTACTATCCAAACTAATTTTATAAATGTTAAAGTAACTCGGTTACGTTTTACCACTTAAAAAAGCTGAGCCGATTTAGATGAAATTTGGTATGGAGACAGTGTGAGTATAGGTAAATGACATGGCTAGTTTCCCTTCGGCCGTTTATATAATCGAAGATTTAAAAGTGGTTCCGATCGAAGTTTTTAATTTACTTGTATGGAACTTGTTCCGATCGAGGCTTTTTATTTACTTGTATGGAACTGGTTCCTTTGTGCAATTTCGGGGAGGGGGGAGGGTTATATATGAGGTTGCTTTTGGCTATGATAATACCTGATGGAAAGCATTGATGAGGCCTACGATAGAACGAGCGCACACATTGTCCAGGAATTAATTGGAAATACTGACGCGCATAACAACTGTACGCGCGTACCGCTTTGTGTGACGATAGCCATAGCCATAACGGGCGGATGGTAGCCTGCAGTGCGTCTAGATGTCCGATCAGTGCATGGAGTTTTTGTGAACACTCCGTGGTACAATCTGTAGAACACCGACAAGCAGGCCACGTTACGGCGATGTTGACCATTGGGAAACGAGGTTTAAGGTCGAACTCGTACGCTCTACCATGGCTACTCTATGGGAAAAGGCGTCATCCCTTCCGGGTCTCGCACTAGAAATATACCTCTCCAATATAGTGCTATCGTCCTGTGTATCGTCAAAATAAAACCATATACTCAGGTCTACAGTCCCTTGAAGCCATGGGCGGACCCAGCTTTTGACCCTGGCAACCAGATTTTTTTTTAAACTGGGTCCTTATGTTCAGGTTTCGTGTTAAGCGCCAAATCTGGACTAGAGGTAGGATTATTAGAACTCTTTTTTTTGCATAAATTACACCAGTCACAGCTCGACAGGAGGGGGAAGAGAGTGAGGAGGAACCCCCCCCGAACGAACTGAGTATACTGAGTATATATCGAGGAGAAGAAGATTTTAAAGGTGATATTTACGCTCGCCATCCCGCAATATATCAAGCCACTGCGCAAGTCGAGCTGACGAGCGCTTTTCTTTCACAAATCACTGCACAAAAATAGGCGCAGCGCAAAGGCAGAAGTCACTGTGCGAGCTGATGAATGAGTGTGAACTTAGAAGCTATTGAGCGAGCTGTGAGTGTACAAGTGTACAGCGTGTATTTCACTGTGTAGGTAGGGAGGTAGCGCCCTTAGGGACCATCCCCATGGGCGAGAGAATCGCGACGATTCCGCTCTACTATCGTCGTGTAGTCTCCACGAACCAGCGATTATTCCCCCAGCGTATCGTTGCGACTCGTGATGGAATGGACACGTGTCCGCGAAGGAAGCGTCACGCTACGATAGCGCGACGTTCCGCGGCGAGCGCGCGGCTACACCATGACGTTTCTCTCGCATTCAGTACTTCGTCGCAATGCCGCGATAATATCGCCGTGTGGTGGCACACACGTTTTAAGTGAGTGTAATAGAAATAGGTCGGCCAACGATAATATCCCCGAGATTCTATTTCTTAGATATCACTGCACGAGCAAAGGAGCCTATAGGAAACTTAGAAAACATTGCGCAAACTGGCGAGCGTCACTTAAATTTGAGCGAGATGGACCCCAGCGTAATCTTATATGTCACTGCACGAATAAGGGCGCAATCCTCAACGTTACTGCGCAAAAGGAGTACTACTTAAACTTAGAAGTCACTGTGCAATCAGTGCGTGGGAAGTTATTGCAAGAGCTGACAAGCGCAACGTTCAGTTTGAAGCCAATGGGTGAATTGCAGCCACAGCGCTGTCACAAAAGTCAAAGCACGAGGAGAAGGGCGCAGCGTGTTTTTCAAAGCACGGGCAGGGGAAACTTGAAATTCACCGCGAGCAGAGGGCTTAGCGCGAATTTTAAAGTAATGCTCAAGTTGGTGCCCTGGGTCAAACTTCAAAGCCACTCTACAAGCAAAGAGATGCAACGCGAATTTAGAAGTCACTGCTGCGCTAGCAAACTTTCAGAACAGCAAGCTAGGACGCAGCACATTATTAAAAGTTACTGCGCGATGGGGGGCTCAGCGTGGTCTCACAAATCACTAAGCAAACAGAGAGGCGCATTGCGAACTTAAAAGTCACAGGGATAGCGCAGTGCAAATTTTCAAGCATTGAAGCAAGCTGAGAAATTATAAGTGTCACAACATAAAGCGCAAGCCACACTGCCAGCTGGCGAGTGAGCGAGATGGCGGGCGAAGTGAGACGCAAACAGAGAGGAGCAGCGCAAAGGTAAAAGCTCAGATCAGGAACAGGAGGTGAGTCTGAAAGCTGCGTCAACTTAAAAACAGATGAGGGCGAGCAGCGGCCGCGCAGTCTTAAAATTAACTGCGTGAGGAGAGGGGCACAGCGTAATTTAAAGTCACTACGTCGACAATGAGTTCCAGCCCAAATATAGAAGCCACTACGCGAGCAGAGGGCAGCAGTGCAATCCTGAAATTCCCTGCACAAACGAGAAGCCTGCAGAGGACTGCAACGTAAACCAGACTGAGAAACAACTTTAAGAGCCCTGCTGCAGCGGAGGTACCTACGCGGGGACATTCAAATCCAACATTTTATGTGTTTTAAAATATCGTCTTGCATCGCGTTTTGGTCAATGGTCGGTGCCTTACTTCCCCCCCCCCCCCCTCCCTTAGAACCGTCAACTGAACCTACCTAGCAATCGCGCAATGTCGTCAAAGTTCGCACCCTCCCCTTGCGCCGACACCTTTTTGTAAAACTTCCACACACGCAGTGGATTTTTTAAAGGCTGGAAAATTTTTGGGCCAGTTACAAAAAATGGAAAATCGGGTGAAACGTGGATTTTCTGTTGTTTTTGTTTTATACTTACGAATATGTACGAAAATGTTGTTATTTCTCATTTCACCAGCTGTTACTCGTAAACTAGTAAAGCCTACTTAGCTGCGATAGTTTTAATTTTACTTTATATCCTACTACCGTAAATTTTTCACATACCCAACATCAACCGTTTAGCACAAAAGTTTGCACTTTAAAGCTTAATATTTCACAAACGGATCCCTGAATCTAAAAATGGTCTTCACAACCCCTCAACCAACGTTTTTAAAATACCTATCTAATGATACCCCACACGATAGGGTAGGTGAGAAAAAATCCCCATCCCCACTTTACATATAGAGACCTACCCTAGTAAAGGGGATTTTGTTCTCACAACAAAAAAAATAAATCAAGATATTTCTTTCACTTTGTCGGCGTAAGTAATATGTGTATCCATTCAAAATTACAGCCTTCTAGTACTAACAGTCGAACGATCGAAGGACGGACAGACGGACGGACATGGCGAAACTATGGACTATTTTGCCATTTTGGCTACGGAACCCTAAAAATAGATCAAAAACTGTTTAGACGTCAAATAATTCTTACTTATCGTTGTCAGAAGGTAATGTTCCCAGAAGGCTGGCAGCGTTGCCACGTCGGATGGCAAAGCTAATAGGTTTCCTAGCTAAAACAAAAAAATCCAAAAGACTAATTAGTAAATAAAAAAACTAGCATTTAAACTACCAACGATTAACTCCTGATTAAATGTTGTGTGAAATAGGATTTTTCAAATCACTTCTTTTTATGATAACACTTTTTGATTTTTTTATGATGAAGAAAAATAGTATCTCATACAAAGACCGACCTATGCCGGTGTTTGTATGAGATCTCCATATAAAATGTGCGTTTTGACATTTCATAAAGAATTGTTGTTTTGACTAGTTGGAAACCAGCCTATTCTAGTAGTTGTGTGTTGGTTATAATGTTGATTATATTTTAAATTAGTTACAGATAAAATAGCGAGTCAGAAAATAAATACACAAACAATATCATCTAAACGGAACATGAAACTGGCACAAGATGATTTGTTAAAATATTCTTCTAATTATGATGATGGTAAGTGTTGTTAATTATTAGATCGAGAGATCAGCGAGGTTAAGCAACAAAATATGGTCTATCACCCTACGGTTGAAATTCTTTTGCACATCATAAGCAACAAGGTAAATTTTCCCTTGCGATACCATTCTGACAGACACACAAATTCGACCTTAACGCTATATTGGTTACAAAGGAAGCTTTATCAAAACTGGTAGACCACTTTCTTGACTGACTGTACATATATACAAACGCGACGTTAAACGAACGTGCCCAACGTTAAAGCAGCTGGTGGCAATTGGCCGCCGGTGGTAAACCTCGCCCGCGCCCCCACGGGCAGAGCGGGATGGCGTGATTGTAACTGTTGACAAAAATTGCAACGTTAACGTCCCGTCTGCATAGCGTCGTCGCTGCGCAGACTTTGGGACAACGCCAACGCTTATAAAACGCCAGGGGGATAGCGGCCTTAATCCTGTATTTGTTTACAGATAATCCAGAACAGCGTCGCGATAAAATAATATATTTGTACAAGCAAGGACACAGCAAACGGATTATAACAAAAGCTTTAAATATGTCGGTAAGTTTGTTATCTATCTATACTTATACTCGTTTCAAAGGCGGCTCTGCCCGCGTGGATGATTTTACTCCTTTAAGGGTTGATTTTCCAAGTAAGTCGAATACAATTATTTACAAATTCTTCAGTTCTTAAGTCAAATACTTAAAAACTGTCGAAGTTTCATACAAAATAGCAACCTCAATTTCACCCCCTTAGGTATGGTTATGTGGGTTATGTAGTAGGTTATGTAAGGATACCTAGAACAAAGCTTAAAGTGATTGATATCAAACTCAAATTGTCATAGTTGGCTTAGTTTAGACAAGATGCCCATCTTTTATGTATACGACAAATTTATATTATGTATAGTGGTATGTTAGTGAAGAGAACAGATGATACCTAGAACAAAGCTTAAAGTGATTGATATCAAACTCGAATTTTATAATTTCAAACACTTATTAGTTTTATTAAAAAAATAATAATGTATCTCAGCCATTTTGCTAATTTTTTATGCAATTTCATTCAGAAACCATTATTTATAGGGCTACTGAACCGATTTACAATTTCAAAGCATAATTTATTAGCTTTTATATGGTACCACTATATAAAAGCTGCTTTGAAATTGTAAAATATTGTATGCAGCTTGGTTAAGTGGTTTTTGAGATAAATCGCTTTGAATGCGTACTTGAGGGTTGAGTCGATTCACTTGCTCGCGAGTGTATAAGGGTTCCTTGTTTATTACCTAACCCTAAAAGCAACGTTTTTACTCTGGCGTCTCACAGGTAGGGGTCGAGCCGAGTCTTGGCAAATCTCACGTAGATTTTTTTTCACAAGGAACCATCGAAAACTGAATTAAATTTAGTATCTATTTTTTATAATTTTGACCGTTTTTACAATCATTGCTAACCTGTCCCCGCCCCCGTCATGCGAGTGACTCACACTTGACCAGTGTTGAGTCAAATGTGAAATCTACGTGAGATTAGGGGGGGGGGGGGTCAAACCAAATCTTACGATATCTCACCAGAAGGAGGGAGGGCTAAAATTAGCTATAATCACCTCACGTAATTTATGGACGCACCCCTATCAGGAAAAATCTATCCTATGTCCTTCTCTCACGATATCTCACCTGAAGGAAAGAGGAGGTCCCAAATTTGCCAAAATTACCTTACGTAATTTATAGATGGTCCTTATCGCGATAAAAATGATCCTATGTTCTTCTCTCACCAGAGGGAGGTAGGGGTCCAAAATTCACCAGCCCTATGTTGTGGGGAATTTACTAACATACAAAATCAGGGACACAAAGTACACCCTAACTCGAAACAATAATTTGTCATTTGTGGATCACACAGTGGTGTCCCGTGTGGGACCAAAGTGGTGTCCCATGTGGGACCAAAGTAATTTTCCGTGTGAGAATCGGACCCAAGACACCTGGCTAAGCAGTCAGGGTCTCTAACCGCTAGACCAACGGTCCAGTCAGTTAATTCAAACTTCATAATAATATTTATTACTTGTTTTCTTACAGCGTAATACAGTAAGATTATGGATAGCGCGACATATTCGAGGCGACAATTTAACCGATAACCGCCGATTTAATCATGGCGTAATGCGAGTGACACCGGAGCAACGAACTAGTATGTGGCAGTATTACGAAGAACGTGGGCTCACCAATACAAGACAATTTGCTACAGAATTTAACGTTACCATGTCAACAATAAGAAATCATCTAAATTCAATGGGACTACATTACAAAAACACAAAAAAAGTAATTTTGACAGACCGCCAAAAATCTGACAGATTAAACTTCGCTCATTATTATTTAAATTTCGATTGGTCTAATGTCATATTTGCAGATGAAAAAAGTTTTTATTTAGATGCAAATGGCAACTTGAATTTGTGTTCAGAAGAAAATGTTGCCAGTAATAAAAAATCGAATAACATCTGTGTTAATTTGTGGGGCTGGATGAGTCTAGCGAGCGTGGGTGAATTAACTGAAGTACCTCTTCGTGTAAAATCTAGAGATTACGTCTGTATTTTAGATGAAATAATGTTGCCAACTGTTAGAATTATTTACCCACAAAATGAGGTACCTAATTTTTATTATATACAAGACAATTGTCCGATACATACTTCAAAAATTGTCACTACTTGGTTCAAGGAACATCAAAATGAAGTTAATGTAATACAATGGCCAGCAAATTCCCCCGATTTGAATCCTATAGGTGATTTATTCGGGCTTTTGTGTAAAATGTGGGATAATAAAATGGGTAAATCAAAGGATGGTTTTATAGAACACTGTCATAAAATATGGGAGATTTTAAGGGCATCTAATATATATTCGGGTTTAGTTGGTTCTATGCATACTAGGTTACAAGATGTCATTGCAAATGGTGGGGGGTATACCAGATTTTAAAAAATCCAAACAATTACGTGTATAGGGGTCGTCCATTAGTCACGTGAGACTGTAAAGGGGAGGAGGGGGAGGGGATTTCGGCAATAATTACGTAATATTAGCAGGGGGATAGAGGTGTAGTTAAATATCACGTTTGTATTCTTTCTAACGCGAGATTCGGCATTGATTATTTTGCACCCACCCCCCGTCGTGCGTGTGACTCACATTTGACCGTTTGGATATTTTTTTAATTCAAAAAGTACACGAGTAGTATCACCAGAGGGGAGTGGGGTGTCAAAATATGGCTAAAAACATCACATGATTAATGGACAACCCTTAACAGATAGTGTGCTAGAATTTTCATTTAGGTTTTTGCACTGCGGTAAGCTGTTGAAATTTGAGGACTTGTTTAAATTACAATTTACTTTTTATTGCGATTATATTGTTAAGATAACATTTGTAAATAAAATTGTTAATTCATTGTTATTTTTTGGCGTTTTACTTTTAACCAATTTGATACATCCAGTCCAGATTCTTGTAAAAGAATAGTAATAGGGGGTTGCTACCGCCCCTCCCCAAAAATTGTGTAAGGTAGGTACATATTGCACATTTTGGCCTGTGTTGGCCCACTACACCACGTTGTTTTGTATCATGACCAGTGGTTGGCCAGTAGTGCCATTTAACGGGACTCGTCAACCGTGGCACAACGTGGACATACCACCTCATCTCAAAATTCTGACGAATTACGAACGATTCTATAATTTTCAGTAAGTCCACGTTGACATAGCATTTGAGGTCATTGATCCAATATTGCACTATTTACGCGAATCACTGATTATGACCACTCCCACAATAGGTCAATAATCGTAGGGAGAGGGGGGGGGGGGTAGTTTATAATTATCACAGATAATATAATACTATACTAGTATAACTACATACCAATCGGACACAAAATAGATTCGATTTGTGCATCTCACAAATTGGTGTCCTGTGGGAATCGACTCTACATCCTCTCTCACTGCATACCTACGCCCAACATCCAGACTCTAAACAACAATTTATGGATCATCTAAATGTTTGTAACTTATGGGAATCAAACCTGCAACGCTTTGAAAGAGTGAGTATATCTTTCATCCAATATGATTACGATACGAATACAATATCTTGAGAATGTAATATTAATCTCACAAAGGGTACAAACAAGCCCAAGTATCGTTGAGGAATTTTAACCTTTAACCACTGACGTGAATTTACTTACGTTATTACTGACGCGGGGTCTCCTAGACCCCCATTTTTAAAAATACTCTCATGAGCAGTTTCTTTTAAAATGTTTTTTTGGTTTATAAATAATTAAATTAGTATCTTAAAAATTCAAAACAAATCAAAGACAAGAGTTACTTTTTTAAATGTATTATATATTATAAAGCGGAAGAGTTTGTTTGTTTGTTTAAACGCGCTAATCTCAGGATCTACTGGTCCGATTTGAAAACTGCTTTTTTTGTTGGATAGCCCATTTATCGAGGAAGGCTATAGGCTATATAACATCGCGCTACGACTAATAGGAGCGGAGAAGCGACGAGAAATGTTTCAAAAACGGGGAAAAATTACGCATACGAAGTTGCGCGGGACAGCTAGTGTATTATAAAACGTAGGACGTAAAATTTCTCTCTCATAACTTGGTTATAAGCTTAAATTACAACACACTGCCGGCTGTTCAGCGAGCGAGCTGATCCTGTTTCGGTTCACACCGCGAAGTACAGAGATAAGCTATGTCAGCGATTTAAACGATACGAACGATATATCCGACGATACAAGCGAACCTATTCGTTCACCTCGTAGTCATAGATTAGTTCTGCACTTCGCGGTGTGAACCAAAGTATGAAAAGAGATGAAAAGATGCTCATGCGCCGCACTTGCCCGCCCGCTAACTCTACCGCCCGCTCGCTTCTTTTTAGTGTGAACCCACATCGCTTAGCTCGCCAAAGCTTCACTTAGTTTGTACCTAGCACCTGTATTTCATTCAGTACTTACTTACCTTCAGCACAGATAATATAATACTATACTAGTACCCTCAGTTAACTCAATGTAGGTACCAATACGTAGATAGTATTATCTACTTATGTATTTAAAAACATAAAAAAATGAGTTGTAAAAATGGCGGCAGATTGACCTGTCGTTATTTTTACAGTTAAATGTTTATCATCTAAAAATACTTTATCCCTGACCCTGGCGGAAATTAGCCTTGAAATAGGCTAGATTGTCAAAAATTAAATTTAAAAAAAACCGGGCAAGAGCATGTCGGACTGTGCTCAGCCTAAGGTTCCGCAGCCCTAAATAATTGCATCAACAGAAGAGCGTATGTTCACGGCTCTTACGCCCTTTTGTTGAGAAACGCAGTTTTTCGGCAATAACTCAATGACGATATATCCGATCATGCCCGAAATCATTTTAGTTTAAAGTATTCGTTACGCGCTACCTTTGTGATGTTTTATAATTTTGGTCACGTTGTCCCCCCCAAAGTCAAGGGGGGGGGGACAATTTATGCAACTTTCGCAGCGATTATTTCCAAAAATATATCCTCAATCAAAAAAAAAATTAGAAACCTTAAAATGTTTTAAAATACATGTCCAATTATATGCCACGCGTTGATGTTGCTAAAAACAAATTATTATTATTTACCTATCCAACTGAGTAGCGGCTACTACAAAACACCTTTTCACCAAATCTCATTAATATTTATTGTAGTCTTTGAGTAAAATGCCTGTGACATACCGACAGAGACATATCTAGACATGACGAAACTATAAGGGTTCGGTTTTTGCCATTGTGGCTATGGAACCCTAAAAACATAAAAGATAATATTTGTCTACCCACAATTGATTTTTATTTCTAAAAATCCTGGCCTACATAAACTTTATTATTATTTATCACAGCTCAAAGTAATTAAATATTAATTAGTATTTTATCATCTTACATTTTTCATAATATAGGCCTCAAAACTCTTGTATAATACACATAACATAAAAATATGTGTTACTACTTTGCGGATGTTCTACCTACATAAAGAAATTACACAAAATCAACTTTAACACCCGCAGAAAAAGTAGAAAATGCAATACCGGACGAAAGTAGCTATTAAAACTTAACTTTTTTAATTATTCCGTTCATAAATCTAAAGGCAATTGAAAGATAGACTTTATTCTTTTACAATAAGGTAGAAAGGAGGTTTGTGATTGTAGAAAAAGCGTTTGGTATGCCATAGTGAGTACACGAGATTCGAAAGTGGACACTAGTTTGTCCGGCAAACGGGCCGAATGCGCACGTCCACAACCTCTCATTGAAAAAAAAATAAACACTAGTGTTTTTGACAGATGTCAAAATTGATTTCCGTGCGAGTTTGAGTGATTGTGTAAATAAAAAGTACTTTTTATGTGTATTGTGGATTAAAGTCGGCAAACTTTAAGTTTTTAAAAGGTAAGTTCGTTTGATTGTGACAAGAATGTTTAATTTAAACGCTGGGTACATACATTTAGTATGACCGGTTTTGTTTGAACATATTTTTCTATGCGTATACCTATATATTATGTTTTTAACTGCTTACCTAAGTTATTAATGACTTGCGTGCATTATTATTCGGTTATTATAAACTTTCTCTATTTACCTAATTACAAAAAATACCTACTTATGTAAGTAGATATTTAATTTTATTTTATGTAACCGTATGACATATCCAGGATTAATTTTTCGGGGGAAGGAGTGGGGTTAGCTCCAGAAATAAATGCCAAGTGCTAGTCGCTCGAACTATAGACGGGGGAGAGGGGTTAGGGGTGCAACACTTGTCAACCTTTATGAAGTAAAAAGTAAAGTACTCCGAGGACGCTGTTGCCTCCTCCGGTGTGACATCCCATACGGCCGATTACAATAATTTATCTATCGATTGATTTGGGTACTAGAGGTAGAATTTTGACATATTTTTAGCCAAATCCATAGATACCTAGTTAGAGTATTGAGACCGGCCGTTAGACGCCTTCACGACACCCACGGTTAGAGATGGGGTGGTACTATTCGTAAGTCAATACCAACGTAGGTAAGGGTAAGGTATTCTTAAGTCTATTTTTCTTTGTTTTTGGAGGGATTTGAACCCCCAACCCCTTCCCCCCTGTGGACGTTCATTTTATAAACCTCCAACGCAAGGTGGTGTGTTTTTATGTGTAGGTACTTGTGAGTTGGTCTGTGCCATCGTAACACCCAAAAGAATGGCCTGATTTTGATACGTTTTGTTATTATGGTGAATTTCGGTTCAGCAGGCCCGCTGGCCGTCTAGCTGACCCGCGCAACTTCGTCTGCATAAATTTTCCCCGTTTTTGCAACATTGTTCGTTGTTGCTCCGCTCCTATTGGTCGTAGTTGATGTTCCTTTATATAACCAGCATATAACTTACCTGGATACATGGGCTATCCAACAGTAAACCAAATTTTCAATTCGGACCAGTAGTTTGAATGAGCAGCTTTTTCTCCATACATTAATGCGTCAGCTTAACTCACCATCTCACAAAACCTTGCAATTAGCGTGATTATTTTTTCAAAAATTCATACACGGAATCACAAACAACTTTAGTTAGACCACTTTGTTCGTAGGACGTTCCGAGATTCCGTGTCTGTGAACGAGTCTATGTGTGCGTTGCTCGAACGCGCGTTATATAAATAAGATAAATTCTGTGTTGTTTTTTTTATTGAAAAGACAACTCCCGCAGTAGGTTACAAACCCTGTGTTGCGGGGGCCTTATAAACATTCAAGTCATGGACACAAGGTACACCCAGACTCGGAACAACAATTTGTGGATCATACAAAGTGGTGTCCCGTGCGAGAATCGAACCCACGAGCTTTTGGGCACCAGTCGTACACAGTGCCACCGCGCCACCGAGTTTGGCCTAAGCCTAGATTAGCTTAAGTACCCTCTATAGATGTCAGTCTTAGCGAAAGCTGGATAATTGTGCTTTTGAAAAGTCATAAATTTAAACCACAGGCTAAACCGCGTTGTATAGCTATCTTTTAATGTCTGCACCGGCAACAATGACATACTGACCGAGTTACATAATGCCGTATTTAAAAAAATTGCATAAACCATTGACGTTAATAAAATGGACCTCTTACGTAGTCGAAGATCTGCGTGGTCCATAGTACGGAGATTACTGAGAGATTATAAATACTGTGCCTTACAAATAACATGTTTAAGCCAAAACCAGTAAATACCACTCAGTTTAGGAAGAGAGTTTGCCTCTCTATGTGTGTTCTACCGCTTGTATAATGGGATGTGTTCCAAAGAATTATTCGAGATGATGCCCAGAGCCTCCTTCTACCGTTGCACCGCTCGCCATTGACGGGGAGTTCATCCCTACATTTTGGAGCCTAAATGGTCTTGCACCGTGCGGTTTCAGAGGCAATTCCTCCTCCGAACGCTCTGGTTATGGAGTCAGCTCCCTGCAAAGGTTGTCCTTAAAGACTACAGTATAGGGTTCTTCAAGAAATTGAATATTAATGGGTCGACAACGCGTCCATAGTACTGTTTGCTACCGTTCGTAGTATAAAAAAACTATAAAGGTTCCGTTTTGCTACGGAACCCTAAAAAACAGAATATAGAAGTTAACCTTCATAGAATCCCCCTCTTTTTAGGGTTCCCGGTTTACGCCACCCTTATACACAAAACAACCACCACGCCATCCTTATGTACAAAGATGTCAAGGTTTTCATAAAATAATAATATCTTGGGACAACTAACACACGGCCATCTGATCCAAAACTAGGTAGAACCTATATTATGGCAACCAGACTACTGATAAAACTGATAAACATATTTAAAATATATTTCTAAATACATACATATTATAAAATTATACATACTACGGGTTGGCCGTAGCAATACGGTCGAAACGTCGGGCAGTAAACAAGGTATTTTACCTTAAATTGTTCACGCGATTAAGACCCGTAGGTATATAATTTTAAAGGTATATAATTTTATAATGTGTACAAATCGCGAAAGTTTATCAACATTTACATACATATCTATACTAATATTATAAAGCGGAAGAGTTTGTTTGTTTGTTTAAATGCGCTAATCTCAGGAACTACTGGTCCGTTTTAAAACAATCTTTCTGTTGGATAGCCCATTTATCGATGAAGGCTATAGGCTATATAACATCATGCTACGACTAATAGGAGCGGAGTAGCGACGAGAAATGTTGCAAAAACGGGGAAAATTTACGCATACGAAGTTGCGCGGGACAGCTAGTCATAGATAAATTACACTCAGACACAGAATCCTGTGTGGGAATCGAACCCACTACTTTTGGCGTAGTAGTCAGGGTCACTAACCACTAGACCGACAGGCCTACCTATACCTACAGAAGATGTCAAAATTTTAATGAAATCGAACAAAAAATAAATACAAAACTATTCACTTTTTCTTTCATGTTATATTAATAGCATTATTTAAATAATGTTATGGTGTTCTTTATACATAAAATAGGAAAGTATTTTACGCTTTCTCGATGCGATACGGGCTTGGCCATTTGCTATGCAAATTGTACGCCATCTTACTGTACTAAGTCTTCTTATTACCATTGAGGTGTATAATTCTACAATTGTAACTGTAAAAATATCATTTATGACTACTATACCTACTATACTATCCTAGGTAGGTTTCTAACCTTTTTGATCTCGGCCAAGTCGCTCAAGCGACTATTAATCAATATAGCCCTAAACCGCCTAGGCAAGTGGCATAAATTCTAATCGACTAGAATGACTTTGTTGCTCGTGTTCGATTGAGCAAACTTTTAACATGAGGATTCGCAGTTCTTTTTTTTGACACAACATGAATTGTGACGATATGAATACTTCGCACGATGGATTGTCGATTAAGTCGACACTGACAGGTAGAGGAGGCTTATACTTCATCCGTTACCCCCAAAGAATATCTGTTTTACCCGGCTTGAGAAACCAGGTAATAATTAATTAAAGGTGTAATAAACTACAATCTTATTCCAGCGGCTTCACCCGCGTCATTTGATTGTTTTAGCCTATGTGCTAATCTGATGTATAAACTATAAACTGTACCTAAAGTAGTTCAGTAGTTGTAGCGTGAAAGAGCAACAAAAATCCATCCTCACTTTCGTATTTATAATATTAGTGGCAGCCAAATTAAGGCCTCTGTCTCAGCGAGTAGCGATATTTTTCGCTCAAGAAACGTACATAGTCACGTAAATCCCGTGTAAACAAAAGAGATACATATATTAATAGGTGATCGCTGTGTGTACACACTGCCGGCGAGTACTCGCTTTATACTGCATCTCTTGTTTACAATTTTACACGGACGAATGGTTTCATGAGTAATAAAATAGCTACTCGCTCATCGCCGGTGGTGGGACAGATGTCTTAAGTTGGAGCGAAATGAAGGTTACAAGTGGGTACCTGTAACTGTGTCGCGGGGGACTTTATAAACATACAAACAATTTGTGGATCATACAAAGTTGTGTTCCATGTGGGAATTGAACCTACGACCTCTTGCGCAGCAGTCCTACACACTCCCATCGCGCTACCGAGGTAATCGATTTGAAAAGGATTTGAGGACATCTTTGGTGCCGTGTTCAACCGAACTCAAGTTAATTTTCTTGTCTTGAGTAGTAACATAAACAAAAGAGCAACAAAAGCTATTGTGTTTTAAACAAAAGCTGTGAACTACATTTTAGTAAAAGTCTCAATGATATTTCACTTGATTGTTACTTTGAATTCATAACAATTCGGAGGCCAAGCGTATTGCAATTTTATTTTATTATTATGTGTTTCTAAAGCAACTAGGTGCATAGTTTTTATTATTTTAATTCATTGCTTTTGCCTACAGAATCGCTCGCAGGTTTATTTAAAACTGCGGCTATAATTAGGTAGTTACTTACGTAGTACTTACTTTTTCTAGCATTTTCCTACCTTCTAAGGTTCACACTGATGTGGTTCATCAGCGCTTTGATGTGGTTCTCCGCAACAAAGGAAAATGTGGAGTGTGAACCTATCTGTCGCAAATTATATGAATCTATACTAATATAAAGCTGAAGAGTTTGTTTGTTTGTTTGAACGCGGTAATCTCAGGAACTACTGATCCGAATTGAAAAAAATATTTCACTGTTGGATAGCCCATTTATCGAGGAAGGCTATAGGCTATATAACATCACGCTACGACCAATAGGAGCGGGGCAGCAATGAGAAATGTAGCAAAAACGGGAAAATTTACGCAGACGAAGTTGCGCGGGACAGCTAGTAATATTATAAAGCTGAAGAGTTTGTTTGTTTGTTTGAACGCGGTAATCTCAGGAACTACTGATCCGAATTGAACAATTATTTCGCTGTTGGATAGCCCATTTATCGAGGAAGGCTATAGACTATATATCTCACGCCACAACCAATAGGAGCGGAGCAGTAATGAGAAATGTTGCAAATACGGGGAAAATTTAAGCAGACGAAGTTGCGCGGGACAGCTAGTTAAGTATATACGTATGTGCTATGTGTCTATTGTTGAATCTGTGACAAATAAATATTTTTTCACAGATTTCTTTTGTAGACTACGTGATATGAACGGACTTCAGGAAACTGGAGCTGCTAGGGATTGTTGATAGGGAGCCATGGGCTTAAGCTAGTTTAATATAATTCTCGCCAATCAACAATTAAGTTTTCTTGGCGGATTCCCCCGCGTTAATTTCTTTTTTTAGATTTCCGTAGCCAAAATGGCAAAACAAAATATTATTATTTCGCCCTTATAGTTTCGCCATGTCCGTCCGCACCTTTGCTCAGAGACTGTTAGGGCTAGGAGGCTGTAATTTTGCATGGATACACATTTTACTTACGTCGACAAAGTGAAATTATAAAACCTTGAAAAAAAAATGTAAAGTGTAGGTGTGATTCCTTTTTCTCACCTTTCGTATCGTGTGAGATATCATCAGATAGGTCTTTTGAAAACGTTTAGGGCTTGCGAGGTCGACTTTTAAATTTAGGGATCCGTTTGTAAAATATAAAGCTTTGAAGTGCAAATTTTTGTTAGAGTCAAGTGTAACCCCCCCCCCCCTGCCAGCTAAATGGTTGATGTTGAAAGAAGTGAGTTTTCTGTTGTTTTTGTTTCATACTACTAAAATTTTGTTACTTGGTCTGCTGTTACTCGTAAACTTGTAAAGCCTACTTACCTGTGATAGTTTTCCTTTTAATTTCATTGTATTTACTTTTACCCTGAATTTTTCACATCTGCAAAAATATCCACTTAGCTGGCGGGGGGGGGGGGGACCCTTGACTCTTATAAAATATTTGCACTTTAAGGCTAAATATTTCACAAACGGATCTCTAAATCGAAAAATGATATTCACAACCCCTAAGTATTTTTAAACTGACGGACGGACATGGCGAAATTATAAGGGTTCCGTTTTGCCATTTTGGCTACGGAACCCTAAAAAGTAGCATTAGTCCTCGTCTACGGACAAAGTAGCGGGAAAAAATTAGTTTATTCGCGTCTTTGCCTTTGATTAGATTGTTATAGCTGACCCTCGCATCTACGTCTGCATAAAATCTCAAAAAATTTAGAGTTTGAAATATTAAATAGGTTATTATATAATTTTGTCACAATAATCCACAAAAACCCAGGTAAAAACCCGCGTAAAAGCTAGCAAATTTATAAAGTTTATTCTGTTTAATTGAAAGGCGTATATGCCCGTTTACTAGGTTTTTGTACCTTAGCTGAGTTATTTTTAGTATGTTTAGTACTGACAACCTTGCGATGGGCTGGTAAACCTGTATCTGAGGAATGTGAACACGTTATGCTGTGGAAAAAACTTGATGTCGTTAGTACATCTGCATTAACAGATATTATAGTAATGTCTTGAGTAAAATCCCTATTTACTATATTTTTTAAGTATTGCTCGCAGCTTTGTTAAATTAAAAACAAATCTATACCGCCAGAATCGTATTTTTTTTTTGGAATATAACGTAGCCTATGTTCTATTCCAGACTATTATCATATTCCAGACATCCATCTCTGTGCTTCATTTCATCCAGGCCCGTTCCGTCGTACTAATGTAATTTAAACTTTGTCATCTATCTATAGGTATACATAAATAATCCTCTGACTGACTGATTCATCAACGCAGTCTAAACCGCTGGAGCTACAAACCTGGAATTTTAGCAGTTTATGCCTTTTATTGTTGTAGGCATCCACTGAGAAAGGATTTTCGGACATTCGTGCCCTAAGGGGGTAAAATAGGGGTAGCAAGATTGTATGAAACTCCGTCAGTTTTGAAGTTACATCTATGAATTTTCATATTTGACTTTCTAGTTTAAAATAAAGAAACACATATTATAGCGGTTTTGAAAAATAAACCCTTTAAGGGGTAAAATAGGGGTTGCAAGTTTTATGAAACTCTATTATAATATTGTATAAAACTTCGTCAGTTTTTAAGTTAGGTCTGTAAAATTACGTATTTGGCATTTTGGTTCAAAATAAAGAAATACGTGATTCATCGTTTTTGGAAATCAACCCCTAAGGGGATAAAATGGGGGTTGCAATTTGAATGAAACTCCATCACTTTTGAAGTTAGATTTGTGAATTTTCGTATTTGACTTCTTAGTTTATAATAAAGAAACCCGTGTTAGAGCGTTTTTAGAAAATCAACTGTTCTGATCAACTAGATACTATATGGGCTTGTAAGTTTTGTGAAAATTTGTCACAAGATTGTATGAAACTCCATCAGTTTGAAGTCAGATTTGTGAAAGTTTTTTTTTTTTTTTTAAAGATAACTAGCAATGTGGGATTTTGGTCCCATATTACTAGCAATCCTGTTAACCCCTCCAGCTAAACTCAGTTTGTATTTGACTTTATGGTTGTAAATAAAGGAATAAGTACTTTATTGTTTTTAAAACAGTACCATAATAGCATTTCTTTGTTGTACGCCCCTGAGGACAGACAACAAAGAAATACTAATAAGGTATATGTATGTACTAAAATCAAGAATCAAAAAATTGCGTTATGATATAAACTCCCCATATCTTTTAAGTAGATAGGTATGTACCTACCTAGTTATGTACACCTGATTGATTATTGATGTTATCTAAAAATAACTTTAAATGTTACTCAATATTTAGTGTCAAGGATTATTTGATGGATGTAATTTTAATTTGGAATTATTCCATATTATTTACATATTAAAAATGTTACAAAAATCCATTGACACAATTTCCTTCAGTGGGCAATCTCATCAGAGACTATGCACAAGCACCTATGTGAGTTCAGTAGGTAAATAGATGTAGTTTTCGCATCTTGGTCTAGTACCTAGTTTGTTGACCCTGACAGCTAATGTAGAGGTTCCCACCCAGGATAAATCTTTGTGTGATGAGCACGATGGTTTATTCTGTGTCTGGGTGTTATTTATCTATAATATGTATGTATTAAGAAATATTTAAGTATGTTTATCAGTAGTCTGGTTTCCATAGTACAAGCTCTGCTTAGTTTAGGATCAGATGACGTTGAGTGAATTGTTCCAAAATATTGTTATTATAATTTTTCCCGACTGCGCAAAAAGGAGGTTTTAGTTTTTCAAGTGTATGTTTGTATGTACATATGTATTTCTTTGGCACGCTCTAGATCCTAAATGTCTTGATGGATTTTAGCTTGCGAGGTATCGTTAGATTTGGTCGTGATAGTGACACTGGGGAAGTACATCGACGTTAAATATTTTAGTTATTTATATTTTAGCAGTCGGGTTTTTTTTTTAAATAAGGATAGATAAAGATGACCATCCCCCCTTAATAATAGTGATGTAAACTATACCCCAGATACGTCGTGTGCTAGTGTTGCGCCATGCGCGTGCGCACGTAACTTGATGATCACGTAACATAGCCTGCGCCGGCGCAGTGACGCCCTCTTTACTCGGTTTCCTGTTTTGTGACTGTTTGAGTGAATATTGAGGAGTCCGTGGTAAGGTGACGAACGAGAGATTAACGAGGTTAAGCAACGTTATCACTGCCGGTACATAGATGGGTGACCTGACAGACTGCTGAGAGGTGTAAGGCGGGGTGGCGTCGAATTTTTGGGGTTGGCGGCGGCGGCGTAATCGGCGGTGTGACCTTTCAGCTTGACCTTTTCTCATTTGATGATATAAAACAAACATACCTACATGAAAGACAAATACAGACAAGTACAAATACGTGCATGAAAGAAAACAATGTTCCCATTGCAAGAAAAATATTTTTAATAGGTACGTTGATTGGTAAGGGACAATTTTTTTTTTTTAATCTAGCAGTTGGACCATGGCAGCGCACCGAGGGTTCTATACAAACTTGGTTTTATTATGTTATTTAACTACAAATTTATTTCTCTCTAATCTTCTTACCATTAACTCTAATTTAACGCAAAAAAATACAAGCCCACTTACCTCTTAGGTAATTTTCATAATGAGATAATCCAAGAATCTAAAGAAGACAAATATTTAGGTTTAATACTAGACATTATACTAACATGGAAGAATCATATAGAACACACAAAATCAAAACTGTTACCACTAATTGGAGCACTACACCGAATTAGAAACTGCATTCCACATAATATTAGATTTCTCATGTATCTACAACTCGCTTATAAAGCCCCATCTAGAATACCTAATTAGGATTTGGAGGAGTCCCGCTATCACATGATAACCTAACACTGACAGATAAAATATACAAAATTACTAAACAATTATGTAAAACATGCATGCTTGTCAGGAAAATAATTCTAAAAGAAACACATTCACAACTCAACTTCAACAACAAATCACACCCATACCACACACGACGACACAAATTCCAACTACCAAAACCCAGAATTGACTATGGAAACAAGAATTTACTAAATGAAGGTGCACAACTATATAACAAATTGTCGGATTAGGTATCAAATAGTAAAACCTTACTTATGTACCTATATAAAGCGTTTATTACAATATGTCACCAAAAATTGTTAATAAACTTTTATAGCGTAATATTGCAAACTCAAATATGTTTTATACACAATTTTTCTTTGTATATCTCAGCTAGCTGTGCCTCGCGGTGTTACCCGCGGTTTATTAAGCTATGTTAATTCAGGGTGTCAGCTAACTCCATACCAAATTTTATTAATATCGCTCCAGCCGTTTAGCCGTGAAGAAGTAACAAACATACACACTCACATACTCACAAACTTTCGCCTTTATAATATTAGTGTGATAAAAGTGAACTGTATTTGTTCTTTTTGAGAATAAATAATCTTTAACCCGATATTTAATCAGTTGTCTGGCTGTGGCTGCCATAGGTCAGGCTTTGCCTAGTTTGGGATGAGATTGCCAAGTGATAGTTGTCTCAAGATAAAATTATTATCTATCTTAATGCAACGTGTGGTAGGTTTCAGCCATAAGCTGTCTTGGTGGGTATCACAACAGTGTCAGTTAATCTTCCGTGAAATATTGATGTTAACGCATCACTGTGTTTCGGTTGAAGGCAAATGTAATTACTGGGCCAATGGGATTTACCTACGATCTAATGTCTTAAATGAGGAGTGCGGTACGGTGACATTCAGATCAACAAGGATTTGGGTGGCACTGATACTGCTATATGGGCTAGCGTGACGCGCGACCTTTAGGCGCACGACATGCTAGTCCCTTCATTTCGTTACACCTATATTAAAAAAACCGGGCTGGAGCATGAACCGTGACACCAAAAAATATGAAAAAAATCCCAAAGGTGGCGCTTAAAATTTAAACTATTTCAGACATGATCGGATATACCGTCATTGAGTTAATACCTAAAAACTGTGCTTCTCAAAAAAAGGACGTAAGTGCCATGAACATACGCTGATGCAATTATTCAAGGCTGCGGAACCCTACACTGAACATGGTCCGACATGCTCTTGCCGGGTTTTATTTCTTTAAGTTATTTGAAAATATAAGTATATTGTAACTGTGCAAATCCGGTAGGCGTTACTAGTAACATATAAAGAAACGTGACCAATTCGTACTTGTGTATTTGTGACTTACAACATAGGTAACTGCTTGCTTATTATCAATTAAATTGTTTTTCCTTGAGTATTCCTTGCGTGACTGTAATAGACGGCTATTACTTTATTGCAAACTTAGACTTTATTCCTATTGCGTTTTATTTATAAGGTATATATATGGAAATCATAGCGAGTTACTAAGCTTGTTTAAGACAGACTATCTATCGCCCGCGACTACGCACGCACATGTGTATCGCCAAAAAGCATTAGGTATTATCTAAAAGGTTTTTCAATAAGCGCCGGGTAGATGTTGAAATTAAAAAAACAAACAAGCTGTGTGTGAGCCTCACATAAAAAAATACATTGTTAATACCTCACACTGTGAGGTATTAACAATACTATTTTTTTTATTTTAAGGGTTTTATGTGCCATTAAGTATGAAATATGAAATGCCCGCCTCTGCTTCTTATAGTGGCACGGCTCCGAGTGGTCCAATTTTCAATGACTCGTCCGCATAGATACGGCTGAGTTTTAACGAACACTCATTTTGATAATAAAATTTTATCATTTGAACGTGCTGTTTCATCATGTAACTTGCCATGGTGATTTATCCTAAGTAACTGAATATTAAACAAAAGATTTGACAGATGTCACGAAAACAAAATGGCCCCTTCGGCCCGCCATATTCTACTCAAATTGTTTAAAAGAAAAAAAAAATCTTTATTGTCATTACACTGTTTCACTTATCTAAGTATATTACCTAGGAAATCGCCTTTTAAGCAAGGAATTCTTGCAGTAGGAGATACCGCTCTTCTATTAACAGTAATTCATAAACATGTGCAATTACAAAATTACGACGTACTTTTATTTACCCGACGTTTCAATCGGATTGCACTGACCGTGGTGACGGATTGACTGCATACGCTTTATATTTCACGCGATTAAGTCCCGATATACGAGTAGGTATATGCCTTTATCTAAATTCTAATAATATGAATAAAAAAGTTTGAAAACGATAATAAAGTATAACATCCTTCTCCAAGTTTTGATCTACTTAGTATTGGGATTTTCATAAAAAATCCCAATAGTTGCAGAAATAGGTATAATACCTACGGTATGATATTCTCTTAACAAAGTACCAGAGCAGCATAAGCTAAAGAAGATATATCTCAGTTGTATGTTTGAAGTACCTACTTCTTATGGCTACGCTCACGCCTACAACAAGAACCTCTTTAGATAGATCTTCTTGAGTTTGTTATGTCCTGGTACTTTATACCTATTTTAGCACTTATTCACTTGTTGGGCAGGCCGTGTTGAATGATTTCATATAAGGTAAAGCCGGAGAATAGAACAAGATAATAAATTAAACTCGCGGCCACTCACTCTTTAAAAATTGCTTATGTTTGTTTCATAAATTTTGTCCGCAATGTGCTATTAAAGTCGTATAAAAAAATTTAAATGGCCGATTAATCCTACGTAAAGACATGAAATTCTTCAAGACCAAGTGTATCAACTCAGGAATTATAAAGAAAAGCGTTGTATACGTACGTTATAGTGGAAATGGTTCGATATTCGTTACGCTCTGCTTATGTACATAATTGTTTGGCGTGAAGAACGCACGCTACCACTACTGGTCTAATAGACGATGTATAGCCTGCTATGTTACTTAAATAATTATATGGCATGGTGAATTAGCGCGGGATATGCTACTAGGCTTTATCCGGAAAGTTAAAAAACTTTCCGGATGGATTTATACTGTTATGGATATATACTAGATATATTTGCATCCAGTATAGAGTGTTGGTCTAGTAGTTAGAGATCCCCTGATTGCTAAACCAGAGGTTGCGCGTTAGATTTCTACCAAGGATAAATCTTTATGCCATGAGCAGAATTGTTTATTTGTGCAATTTGTCTATATTAAGTATTATTTACCATCCCAAATTTGCACCGATATTTTATTATTTATAGCCTATGTGCTTTGCAATATATGTTCGTAAAATGTCTTAATCGCGTAAATATTTTATTTTAAATCTAAGTACCTACCTTTGTTTTATTGATGTTTCGACCGTATTGCAACGGCCGTGATCACGGGTAGACTCTTATAATAAAATATTTTTACGCAATTAAGACCCGTAGCTTATACATTTCTATAAAGCTTATGTGCTATTCTGATGTCTAAACACATTACTGTAAAGTTTCATCAAAATCCGTTTAGCAGTTTTTTGCGTGAAAGAGTGATAAATATCCATACATTTATCCCAATGAGTGAAAAAATAAATTTAATAGGTCAACGATTTATCCATTTAGGTACATAAAGACACAGTTACTTTCATGCACTGAACTCTATACCTAGTATACTTACAGTAAGTGTACTAAGTAGTAAGTGACTTACTAATACGTTGGACAGCAGGGGCGAAGAGTTAAAATTTTCCTAAGGGACTCGATACAATAATATATCTCGCTGTATACGGTTGTTCGCACCTTTGTTAATATGTAACTACAACATATAGGGAAGCCGAAAATATTGGTGTTCTAGTTCTAGTTCTATACACATGTATCTAGGCCAAAAACAATGGTAATCTATACCTACTAATATTATAAAGCTGAAGAGTTTGTTTGTTTGAACGCGGTAATCTTAACAAGTGCTGATTAGAAAAAATATTTTACTGTTGGATAGCCCATTTATCGAGGTAGGCTATAATGCTATATAATATCACAACCAATAGGAGCGAAGTAGCAATGACAAATGTTGCAAAAACGGGGAAAATTTACGCAGACGAAGTTGCGCGGGTCAGCTAGTTGGTCATATATGTCAAAAAGTTGACCGGATAGTCATTCGATTCGACATTTGAAATTGCTGTCACTTTGTACGTAGTGGACAGTCAGTGCTTTCATGTCACGTTCATAAAAAACCCAAAGAGTCTCCTTGGTTCCCGGACCAGAGTCGAACCTTCATACTGTGTCGTAACACACATATATGGCCGCTAGAGGTCGCCGTTGCGTTAATTCACCTCGGTATAACTACGTGTTATGAATACTAAGACTAACACCAGATGTATAGAAAAGCCGCTGTAGATGTTGTGAATCGAACGCGTTCGATTGTGTCTGGCGGTCTAGTGCGGCCATGTGATGTGGTGACTCAAAGTCACTGATGGGCCAAAAGCATGAAGAACGTAGACTAAGTGGGCCCCACAACCTAGTCTTAATCACGAAAGGTACTGAAAATCACGAAAAAATATATAATCCTACTGTACGTGTGTATGTGACTGAACTCCTCCTAAACGGCTGGACCTATTTGAATGATTTTTTTGTGTGTGTTCCAGAGGATTCGAGAATGGTTTAGATTCACAATTGAACCCGATTTACAAAAATAGAGGTGGTACAAAGTTCACCGGGACAGCTACTATTAGTATAGATAATAACTTCTTTTACCAGATATTTGTTATATCTTTTGTCTTTAAGTAAGGTGTCAATTTGTGGCGTGAATTTACATTTAAAACTATGGCCAAGTGTGCGTCCGTTTTACGTTTACG
This sequence comes from Herminia tarsipennalis, assembly GCA_945859575.2. Classification (NCBI taxonomy): domain Eukaryota; kingdom Metazoa; phylum Arthropoda; class Insecta; order Lepidoptera; family Erebidae; genus Herminia; species Herminia tarsipennalis. The sequence goes on from OX243830.2 coordinate 1,153,343, forward strand.
TTTTACGTTTTACGTTTACACGCTCGCGGGCCGCATTATCTAGCAGTTTTCAAAACTGATACGGGCCGTAAGAAAATGATCAGGTGGTTAGTGACCCTGACTGCTAAGCCGGAGATCGTCGGTAAGAAGCCACCCAAAGAAAAAACATTGTGTGATGAGCACGATTATTTATTGTGTGTCTGGGTGTAATTTATCTATATGAATTTGAACTTCTAATTCCAAAGTAGATATTTAAAGTCTACCTTATAATGTTAATATATCACATTCACACCCAATCTTTTCACTCGAAAGCTTTCATTTTTCAACCATAGGTAGATATATCCGTATGTCATCATGAATCACCAAATTCTCGGAAATGATTAAAATCTGCCATAAACGGCACGATTCTTACCGCAAGATGGCTGACACTAAAAACAAGAATATATACTTAGGCACTCGGGTATTTTTCCTATAATATCACATTCACAATCTGTCACAATGGCGTAAGTTTAACATCACGATGTTTTACTTTATTGTTTTTAAGCAAATATATTACTGTAAAGTTAATAATAATTTCATCACATAATTAATATAGATAATAATAATGCTTTTTGGAACATTACTGAAAAAGTCGAAAATTTGGACGATAACTCATTGAATTATAATGAATAATAACACCATGGCCATCCAACGTGGCAATGCTGCCAGCCTTCTAGGAACTTTATCAGTTAACATCGATGGGTAGGAATTCTTTGACGCATAAACGGCTGTGTAACTTCCCCTTTTTTATTTTATTTTTGTAAATATCTTGTATTAATCCCTACAGACTAACAATAATACAAAATGAAAAAAGTGCTAGTAAATAGTACTTAAAGCTATGCTAGTATGCTTCACTACTAGGTCTTTGTGCGTTCTTGCGGCGCTTGGTCTCGGAATCAACGGAAAACCACATCTTGCGGCCAAAAGTCATGATGAGAACTTTTTGACATTTTCAAAGTAGTTACCTACCAGCTGCACGCTGGTACTTTGAAAATGTCAAGTCAAGTCAAATTAGAATCTTTGAATCCCAACGACTGAAATAGTCAATTTCAAAGGAAGCAGTGGTAGTCTAATGGCTAAGGCAGGTGAGGTCGCGAGTTCGAATCCTACTTATTATACTACTGACGGGAACCCACTCCTTTTTTTTTTTTGTCTGGCGGGAAAAATTCCTGACGAACACCCCCACCGTCCGGGGAAGACGGTGGAGGTAGTGTGGGGTTTGCACCCACTAAAAAACCCGCCGTGTATCGCTCGCCACCTTCGCGAACGGGCCGCCGGAATTTGTTATACCGTCGGCGGCCCGCCCAGTGGCAATGCCCGGACGCGATGTTGTTGCGTTCCGGACATTTCACACCTACGCGGCCCCTGGATACACACAGGGTGCCGCGCCTCCACGGGAGGCAGCGGTCGGGGCAGATTACCCCGTACGCCCGCCCGCAGCCCCACCTAAGGCGGCATCAGGCGCAGATGTGCGCGCCGACGCCGCCCGGTTCGCCGGCGACGGATCGGATCCGCCAGGGAGCTCTCTTCCCTGACGCGCTCCGCCGCCTCCTTCTGCGAGATGACGTCCTCGCAGAAGGATGCGACCGCATTCCACGACCCCTCGCTCCGGACCATGGACAGAACCACGGCCGGCAACGAGAGGTCCCTTCCGACCACTGCGGTGAGAACTCGACGTTGCCCCTCCCAAGCTGGACAATGCTGGAGGGTGTGCTGCGCCGAGTCCTCACCGCAGTCGCAGTGGTGGCAGGCAGGACTCGGTTCCCTCCTGGCAACCGTGTGCAGGTACTTCCCGAAGCACCCGTGCCCGGAAAGGACCTGCACCAGCCGGAAGGAAAGGGTCCCGTGCTGCCGCCCCGCCCACTCCTCCAGGACCGGCTGGAGCGCCTCCGCGGTTCGAACACCTGCCCGTGGAGCCTCCAGTCGGCCCTGCCACCGGGCCATGATTGCCCGGTGTGCCTCACCGCGCCAAGCGCGTAGCTCCTCGGGCAGAGGCACCGAACCCCCTGCCCGAACAGCCACCGCCCGCCGATACACTTCGGCGAGCACCTCCGCCTCTAAATCCCACGGGGGTGTGCCGGCCAATGCGCACGCCGCCTCTACAGACACCGTGCGGTATCCGCGTATGGCCCTGACTGCCATGGTCCGCTGGGGTCTCCCTAAGCGGACCCTATTCTGGGCGGTCAGGGACGCCGCCCACACGGGTGCGCCGTAGAGAGCCATTGACCGTACCACCCCCGTGTACAACCGTCTACTCGAGGCACTAGGCCCGCCCAGGTTTGGCAACAGCCTCCCCAGTGCGGTCGCAGTAGCCTCGAGCTTAGGCGCCAAAATGCGGAAGTGCTCGTCGAAGAGCCACCGCCCGTCTATCACTAGGCCCAGATACTTCATCTGGGCCCGGACCTGTACGAGGACCGAGCCGACGGCTATCGAGGCGCCAGCAGGTGGACCGCGACGGGGCCCATGGAATAATAGGGCCTCCGTCTTGGAAAGGGCCACCCTAAGCCCCAGCGCCTCGATGCGCCCAACCATTCGGGAAATCCCTAGGTTGGCCAGGCGCGCCGCCTCCTCAAAATTCCCACCCCGGGCCGTGATGAGGGTGTCATCCGCATAGCAGATGACCCCTATCCCGGGGGGGAAACCACACCGCAGGGCCCAGTCGTAGCCGATGTTCCACAAGAGGGGCCCCAACGGGAACCCACTCCTAACTCAAGCCATTGAGCATAGCTGGAGGGGTTAACAGGATTGCTAGTGATGTGGGACCACAATCCCACATTTATTTTTATAAATGTTAAGAAAAACGTTTAAAGTAGCAATATTTAAATTAATGCCAATACAATCAAGTATCAATGAACAAGCTAGGTTTTGTTGTTGTGAATCATACAAATATTTCTGAGTACTGGAGGCCTACTCTAATTCAATGAAAACGAAGTTTCGATCAAAAATGAGGTGGTTATATACAGAACTAGGAACATCTATTTACTCCACTCGTTCCTGAAAATCGTCCATGAGTTCGAACTTCTTTTGCTTATTCAAAAAATAATTTTAGAAGTAATTAGTAAACTAAAGATATTTTAGGAAACGTAATTCAGAAATTTCGTCCTAAAGAAACAGAGTAGGCCTACTGGTGTGAGTTACATTACACCACAAAAAACCTCTAGGACAGAGGGTACATGCCTCGGTCGAGCAACACTTACATAGACGTCGCTGACGAACACGGAATCTTGGAACACTTAGTTCCGTAAGTGTTTTGAGATTTCCTTTTCTCTTGTGTTTATCATTTTTGGTTCGTTCATGCGTACACGGCTTTGGCTGTGTCTATGTGTGCGTTGCTCGATTTTTTTGTGTTTGCAAGTCTGTGTCGAGCGAAGTACGTATGAACACAAAATACTTCTAGTCATATTAAATGTAGGAATGAAAAAAAATGTCACATTCGTGATTGGAACCCGCGATCATTAAGAGTATTTTGTAGTAATAAGAGCTTAGGTACTTTATGACTAACACTTACTAAGAAACCGGTACCTAGTGGTGGAAGGTATTTACTCACCTTGCATTGTAAACAGTTTTGAGTCATACTGTCATATTTTAGTATAATTACTAATTGCAATTTTATCAAAGGAGGTACCTGGTTTCAAGTTTATATTCTTTCAAGTTTTCTTGTTTGAATCACAAAGTCTCAATATCAGTTCCAAGTTTATTTTCTCTCAAGTTTTCTTCTTTCCATTTTTAAATAACGAGCATCTCAAAACTTATCGAGTGACCTACGTAGGTATGTTTGATTTGAAGATAACTAGTTGAAAACTAGCGTCATGCCTCTCGCCTGGCAGCATATGCCAGGCGAGAGGCATGACGCTAGTTTTCAACCCTCTCCTATTTTTCGACATTAACACCTTTTAAATATTGAGTACCTGGATGACCGAGCTTCACTCGGTTTATTTTTTAACAACGTTTTCTAAAAATGAAACCCAGCTAAATCGATATATCGCTCCCGAAAGCATATATAAATATACACCAATTGCTCGTTTAAAGGTATAAGATAAGTACCTACTGTGTAATTTGACGGAAATAAATGTATTTTTTTTCTTTCTTACATGGGTGAAGCTGCGGAATAAAGGTAGTAATGAAATATGAGAATGCAGAGAGTAGAGAGTGCACATATAAATTTCTAAATTGGCAAATATTATTTAAGAATAGCCGCAGCGACCGAAATCTTCTAATGGATCTGCCCTGCCCTGCTCAAAACATCTTTAAATATCTCACTTCTTATTCCGTGCCCACACCGGCCTGCCCGATGACATACACTCGTTGTTTCACTATACATGTGGCTAGTGTAGTGATATCTCGCGCGTTGTATGTGGAGCAAGTTAAATGTTGAACTTCAAGTCGCCTCATCGCCGGAATAACAAAGTGTCCATTGTTGGAGAACTAATGGCGTTTGGTTTAAGACATAAGTTATTTGTGTGGCTGTGTTTATGTGGCAATTTTTAAGTAAATATTTGTTATTTTTAATATGTAACTGATATCTTGTGACAACTCACAACATATAGCCTTCTGATTTCAAAAAAGGGACAACCTGTTCTGTCGCAACCAGACGATCTGTAAACATATAAATTGCACCCAGACACAGCATTAACCAGGTAAATTACACCCAGACTGGATTCGAATCCACAACCTTCGGCTTTAGCATTTAGACCAACAGGCCACAATTCAGAAAGAAGAAATTTAATGCAAAAAAAAATGGCGTACTTATACATTAATATAAAAATACTTTTCAACTGACGGACTAAATAAGATAACATACATACAGATATATGTCACAGCAACATAATGTCGGTGAACACATTGAAATTGACAAATAACCTTAACGTTGCTAAATGTCGCCACTGGAGGAGAAAATAATCTTGTCATCCTACTAATATTATAAAATCCGAAAGTATATTAAGATATGGATAGATGAATATTTGTTACTTTATCACGCTTAAACTATTAAACGGATTTTGACGAAACTTTCCAGTAATTATAACTTTTAAACTTACGCGTTGCATTATAAATACAATTTGACACGGGAATAAACGCGTTTAATCTAGGTAAAGTTATTTACCTTATGCTTGACGTTTCGATCGGGTTACACCGACCGTGGTCACAAGCTGACTGACTTGAGTCAGCTTGTGACCACGGTCGGTGTAACCCGATCGAAACGTCAAGCATAAGGTAAATAACTTTACCTAGATTAAACGCGTTTATTCCCGTGTCAAATTGTATTTCCAGTAATTGTTAATACTTAGTAATGCAAAAAAAAAAAAAAATCAACCTTCATTATTTTTTTTTTTTTTTGGCTTTACATATCATATAGGCTTAAAAAGCAAACCGCGGTGAAAAGTTAGTATATCATATGTCCGCTTCGGTGAGATCCGGTCCGGTGTTCGTCAGTAACTTGCGCCATGCGCTGCCGCTTTCACCTGTGCATATTGGTACAAGAATCACTTTCTGACTGATGTTTAGTACTCAGCACATGTGCTAGTTGCTACCAGTGGGCCGGTATCGCCTTTTATACTATACTAGCTGATCCGCGCAACTTCATATGCGTCAATTTCCCCCGTTTTTGCAATATTTTTCATTGCTGCTCTACTCCTATTGGTCGTAGCGTGATGTTATATAGCCTATAGCCTTCCTCGATAAATGAGCTATCCAACAGTAATTTTTTAAAATTTGAATCAGTAGTTCCTGAGAATATCGCGATCAGACAAACAAACAAACAAACTCATAAGCTTTATAATATTAGTATACCTAGATAAATAATCGGTCCTGTGATATTAGAGATCATCCGTAACAAGCAAAAATCTTTTCTTAGAAAGTTTGTGAGGGTGGATGTCTGTTTGTTGTTCAATCACACCAAAACGGCTGAACGGATCTGGATAAAATTTGGCACAGATATAACTTAGAATAGCACATAGACTATTTTTCATGCCGGAAATATGTACAGTTACGTGGGTAGGTAATATTTGTTTTTAAGGGTTCCGTAGCCAAAATCGCAAAAACCTTGATAAAAACCCCTTATAGTTTCGTCATGTCCGTCTGTATGTCACAGGCATTTTACTCAAAGACCCAATAAATATAAATTAAATTTGGTGAAAAGGTGACTTGTAGTAGTAAAAATACATATTTTTAGGGAAGAAAGGGGGGGGGGGGGCACTTCATACATGAAACAGAAGCTGAATATTTTTTTTTGAGCATACATGGCGCGTTATTCGACAGGTCTTTTAAAAACATTTTAAAATTTCTAATATTTTTTCTGAGTAAGTGAATATCTTTGAAATTAATCTGTGGCGCGGTGGGAGTGTGTCCGACTGCTACGCAAGAGGTCGTGGGTTCGATTCCCACACGGGACATCACTTTGTGTGATCCACAAATTGTTTTTCCGAGTCTGGGTGTACTTTGTGTCCGTGTCTTGTATGCTTGTAAAGTCCCCCGCGTCACAGGGCTTGTACCCTAATGCGGGAGTCGTCGTTAAAAAAAAATAAAACAAAAAAAAGTCGTTCCAAAAGTTGCATAAATTTTGTCTCCCTCCGCACCTTTATCTTTTGAACCGGCCTTGTCTTGTGACCAAAAAATATGAAAAAAGTCAAAAAGGTAGCGTTTGACATATACATTAAATTAAAATTATTTCAAAAATAATCGGATGGAGTTATTGCCGAAAAAAATCCTTTTTCAACAAAAGGGCATAAGTGTCAGAGCGCATGTTCACATCCGCTCTTCTGCTGGTGCAATTATTCAAATCGTTTTTTTTTATACGGCAACGGCTCCGGAACCCTACCCTGAGCATGATCCGACATGCTCTTGCCCGGTTTTTAAATTTCCTAGCGATCGAAGTCCCGGACAACCGTAAGTAAGCTACAAAAATCAAACATAATTCGGGCGAAGCCGTATAGAAAAACTGTTTAACTAATTTGTAGTCTACTTATTATAATTTTAGTAGAATTATGTATTAGATATTCTAAAGTTGATTAAACCCGTCAACCAGACAGATTGGTAACAGTAATGTCGTAATGAAATAATTTAAATATTGGTGAACAAGATGACCCCGTTAGATGTAGCGGAGTCACTCTTACAAAATGTAGCATTTCTACTTTTATTTGCCAAGATATTATTGCTAATCTTATAGATTAGCTGTAGCCCCTGACTTTTAATTATATATAAGTCTATACCTTTGGCAAGTCTAACCCATAGACTTAGATTAGATTGCGCCATAACCTTCCCAATTGAACACTCTTTAGAGCAGTGGTTCCCAAACTTTTCTTGTCTGGAACAGGAACCACTTTTAGTTCTTTGGTGTTCCCAAGGACCACCATGTATCTTTATGGTTTGAAGAGTTCTCTTCACTAAATCAATAAACTTTAAAAACTCAATGTAACTAGAAAACTTATTTATTACCCGCACTACAAGGAAGGGTTCTTTTTTTTTAATCTAATAATTAAATGTTGAATTAATGTGATTTTTGAGCTTGAACACGCAAAAATTGAAATAGTTCGCGGATCAATTTTTCTTTCGACACACTGGTGTTACGCGGTCCACCGGTTAGGAACCACTGCTATAGAGAGACAACGCGATTGTGCGGCCGATACCTGTCCCTTACAAATAACTGACACTGTTGTGGTACTAACCAAAACGGCCTACGGCTTAGACTAAGATACTTATTTAGAAATGTACTTATAAGTATGTTTATCAGTTGTTTGGTTGCCATAGTACAGGCCATACTGGTAGTACAGGCTCCGCATAGTTCGAGATCAGATTGCCTTGTGTGAGATGTTCCAAGATATTTATTATTAACTGTCCTACTGGTATAGGCATTGTTAAAATCTCACTGACATAATCCATTTATGAAATGATATCACCCTCCTATTGTTCTGTTATATCTATAAATCTAAATAAAGAAAAATTAAAAAATCGGGCAAGAGCATGTCTGACCTTGCTAAGTGTAGGGTCAGGAAAATCCGATTTGAATAATTGCACCAGTAGAAGAGCGTCAGCGGCACTTATGCCCTTTTCTTAAGAATGCACTACCTTTTAGTTTTTTTTAAATTTGTTGGTCACACGGTTCAAATGATAAGGGGGACAATTTTTTCAACTTTCGGAGCAATTATTTCCAAAAATATTCACTTAATCAAATAAGTTTATTAGAAACCTTATTTTTTTAAAAGACCTGTCGAATGATGTGCCACACGTTGATGTTTGTTCAAAAAAATCGTAGAAGAGGTCGTGGGTTCGATCCCCCCCCAGGATAAAACTTTGTGTGATGAGCACGATGGTTTATTCTGTGCCTGGGTGTTATTTATCTGTAATATGTATGTATTTAGAAATATATAAGTATGTTTACGGTTGTCTGGTTTCCATAGTACAAGCTCTGCTTAGTTTGGGATCAGATAGCTTTGTGTGAGTTGTCCCAAGATATTATTATTATTATTATTATTAAAAACGAAATTTAAACATGTTTTTTTTAGCTTCTGTTACATGTATGGAGTGGAGTGCCCCATCTAATAATATTTATTTTTATTATTAAGCTATCAAACTAAGTAGCGGCTACTACAAGACACCTTTTCACCAAATTTTATCAATAGTCATTGTGTAGTCTATAAGTAAAATTCCTGTGACATACGGACGGACAGACAGACAGACCTTTTTGCCATTTCGGCTAACGCTAAAAACATATTGCTACAAGTAGGAGAGGTGATCTATCATCAATTGAGAACGCCTTGACAGATTTTGCTAACTTTTTTTGTTGTTTTTTAGTATTTTTGTAACGGCTAGTCTAGTCTTTCGACAGTTTAACTTTCACAGTTTTCTGTTAGTTTGTATATCACGGAAAGGTTATAAATTGCCGAATGCATATTATCTACATATATTGCATCACTTTAGAACGGTTGCACCCGGTTGCACCTATTAGCTAATAGTTTTTGTCAGGACATGATTTATGAATTTTCATAATAATATAATAATCCTAGCTGAACCTCGCAACTTCGTCTGCGTCAATTTTCCCTCGTAATAAAAAAAAGTTTACGACCTATTCTCATACCTACAAATAAAAAATAAAAAAATCGGAGGAGCTGTTTCGGAGGAGTTCAACCACAAACACCGTGACACGGGATTTTTTTACATATATTAGAATGATTAAATTATGAAAAATCATACTTATATTTTAAACTTAATAAAATTTATTCATAAAACATTAGCGACAGCATTTTACCTAACGAGTGTTTTGTCTTCTTCGGCTATGAAAATATATATATTACGGGTCTTAATCGCGTGAATATTTTAAGGTGAAATACCTTGTTTATTTCCCGACGTTTCGACCGTATTGCAACGGCCGTGGTCACGGATAGACTGCTGACTGTTCTTTTGCTATATTTTAAAAATGGAACGATAAACTAAGACAAAACATTCGCTAGTTAAAATTCTGTCGCTCAAGTATTTTACATAGTACCTACAGGCTCTGTCTAGTTTGGGATCAGATGGAGTTGTGTGAGTTGACCCAAGATATTATGTATATCATTATATAATTTTATTAGGTCGTACGGGGAACGTTCATTTTCATGAGAAGCCGGGGCGAGCAGTTCTATAAAAAAAATCCAAATCCCAAAGTTTGTTACACTTTCACGCAAAAACTACTGAACGGATTTTGATGAAATCTTACTATAATGAAGTTTATATATCAGAATAGCACATGGGCTATAAAATCAAATATAATACGAGCGAATACGCTGGGACTAGCCAACTACTCGTATGATTATTATATTACAGAAGTGTGTAGATACAAGTGCACACTCTCTCTCTCTCTCTCTCCGATTAGACGGAAATCCGACACGACCGGAGAGAGATTGGGCGCAGTACCGGCAACATACCTACGGTGACAGTTACATTGCAAGTAATAATAAATAATAATTTTATAATCATTGTAAACCGGTTCAATATGCCTACGTAATCACAAATTATAATGATTTCTTTGTACCGTATGATTCATTGTTGAACCACAAAATAATCCTAGTACAGAAGGTAACTTCCACACGTACCTCGCTTGAGCAACGTACACATAGACATCGTTTAAGGTCACGGAGTTACAGACCACTTTGGTCGCAAGCTGTGCCGAGATTTTGTAATTTTTCTTATGCGACTAAATGAAGAGACGAGCGGGTCGTGATCCTGATGGTCGCACGTCACGTCGTCGCCTATAACAGTATCAATGACACACAAATACTTATTTTGCAAAGATCTAAATGTCACCGCACCGCGCTCCTCATTTCAGACATTAGTTCGTAAATCTTATTTACCCTGTAATTACCCTTGCTACAGTGCCCTTCAACCGCAAAATATTTACTATTTCACGGAAAAATAACTGACCTTTGGCTTTGACCAGTGGTTCATAACCTTTTAGTTCTTGTTGCCCTTTTTGACTATTTTATAACCCATTTAAACCGACCAAGTGTAAAGTACCTCGAAGGGGGTGAGTGCGAATGAATTTTAACATTTGCCAAGAGTGTGTTGTTAACACGGAAAGGGGTTATGACTATGGGTTATAACTTATTACCCCCAAAAAAGCTATTTTACCTGCGGGGTTAAATGTTAAATTCCCACACGTTTTGAAACCAAGGCTAGATCTTCCACATCTAAACAATCTTGTCTAAAGTTAACTTCTGCATAAAATGTATTTTGTAGTTGTTTAATGGACAGTAACTCGTGGCTAGTTCGGTGCGCAAGCGCAGGCGATATGTAAATAACGGAATATTCCTTGATATCATACCTAACGGTGTATTGATATTTGATTATATTCAAGCCTATGAATATGAGATGAGTCAATATCTTTGCGAGTACCGTGATGGTATGTAAAAAATATGATAAAGTCTGCATCGCACATCTACTAAGTTAGAAAAATGTTTTAATAATCGTGTAAATATAGATCAGTCATACATTTACTTTTAGGTTAGGAAAAGCTGAACATGGAGTTTCACCCATCGTATATTAATGAGACAAAATTTTGTTTTAAATTGTATTGGTTTATAAACACGTTTTATAGATTGCTTGCCTATCGAAAAGCGTTCATGACTATTTTTTTTATTTTTCATATTCCTTACTCTTTTGATAACTAAACAAATTTTGTTGTAACTAATAGTTTTTAACATGTATATTTTTTTAAATATTTTTTTATTAAACAAAAGTTACAATAATTATTACATAGTATTCTCGATAAACTTAAAATTTGATAGCGAGATGAGATAATGTTTTGATAGGTTTGCCAACTAATTTATGTACATGGCTACCTGGTAAGGTGTGAACAGGTAATAAATTAATTTAAGTAACTACATTGATCTAATAACCAATAAAAAATGGTATCTAAAAAGAAATATAATTTAATTACGAAAATAATCGTATAGTTGTATGGAATATTATTGTTACGCTTTAAAGTTTTAAAATCTGAAAAATAAATAGTAATGAACACTTTTCGATTTTAAAAGTAGTTATCATAGTCGTGTTTATAAATCGATATTATTGAAAAAAAAAAATACCACTTATTTGTTACATTCTTAAATATACACTTATAAAACCGGGCAAGTGCATGTCGGGCCATGCACGTGTAGTCATGTAGTCCCCTCAGCCCTTCTTTCATTTTCTGTTGTTTTTGTTCCATACTTGTAACGTTATACCTACAATATAATAATTTATAATAATAATAATTTGAACGAAAATGTTGTTACTTCTCATTTGATTAGCTGTTACTCGTAAACTTGTAAAGCCTTCTTAGCTGTGACAGTTTTTTTCGTCTCAGGTACCCTAAAAAAAACCTTTTTCTACATTTACTTTATCGGCGTAAATAATATGTGTATCTATACGAAATTACAGCATTCTAGCACTAACAGTTTCTGATAGCTCAGAGACTGTTAGTGCTAGAAGGCTGTAATTTCGTAGTTGCCGACGGATGGACGGACATGGTGAAACTATAAAGCGAAACCCTTATTTAGGGTTCCGTAGAAATTTTGGCTATGGAACCCTAAAAAACATATACATTTAAAAATATAAAAATAGTGCTCCACCGACTTCGGGTACAGGGACGCTACCGGTAGTTACGGCTCATTCGAAGCCTCCCAATGGTCTCCGAACGGTCAAAAATGCATGTTGTCTATAAAACTGTAGTAGAATAATTGTAGTATAGAGATAACGGTCAATGAGTGTACAGTACTCCCAAATTAATAATGCACATGCAGATCTTCGCTAATTGTCGTATTCCCGGAAACACTCGAATCATGGAATCGTAAGAGCCCTAAACAAGGCATTTGCATTTTGCACCTTGTTTAAAAGAGATAGGAGTCAATATCATGTGTGCACAATCGAAAACAAATCGGGCGTTCGGCAGCTGTCGCCGGTCAGCGAAATGTCTGTCAGTCGTCTTTATATATTGGTAGTGACTGCACGTGTTCTCTATTTGTGGAAATATATAGAGCTGCTATTACACACCCTTCTTGGTAAATATAATTTCAACATTAATTAGCTTATTCAGATTTAAATAGTATATTTTGAAAAAAGGAAAATAAATAACATATTTCACGTTTTTTTAATATTAAAAAAATAAAATACCTACATTAAATACATATTAAGTACTAGAAAAACATTTAAAAAATGAGATTTATTTAAATTAAATAAATAGATAAACATGCATAAAAAATATATACCTAACTCTGCCCATGCCATTTTCTTTCAGACGAATTCTTCCAAAATGGATAAATTTAAACGTGGAAAACCGCTTAATTCACAAGCACGGCAAATGGTATTTAATGTGTACCTTTATTTCTTAAATGAAGCCAATGTTTTCAACAGAGACCATGATGGTTATTTTAAAAAAATTCAAGACCGTGTTACAAAAGCTACAGGAATTTCGCGACGAACTTTGAGTAATATCTTAAACGAAAAAAAACATAATCAATCAAAGAAATTTTCTACACCGAAAAAAGGAAGACCTAAAAGTAGATTTCGGCTGGTACTTGATGATTTCGACTACTGTGTTATTCGTAATATGATATACAATTTTCAATTGACGCTGAAAGAACTCCCAACTGTAAATAATTTAAGAATAAAGTTGATCGAAGCTATTAATTTCAAAGGCTGTGCCGAGACTTTAAGGTTGATCTTGAAAGACATGGGGTTTAGGTTTCTGAAAACTGATAATAACAGACAATTACTTATGGAAAAACATGATATACGCCTAAAAAGGATCAAATATCTCAGAGAAATACAACAGCTGAGGAGTTCTGGTAGAAACATAGTATTTATGGACGAGTCGTATGTGCACACATCACATACTAAGGGTAAAACTTGGCAAGATAGCAACAAAAAAGGTATCAAACAACCCATTTCCAAAGGAGAGCGAATAATTATTGTACACGCAGGCAATGAAAAAGGCTTCGTCCCAGGGGCTCTAATGTTACATAAATGTGTCGACTCAGAAGGTGACTATCATAAAGAAATAAACGCGGAACGTTATCAAACTTGGCTACGCAATCAATTGATTCCCAACTTGCCTCCTAATAGTGTGTTGGTAATAGACAACGCCCCATATCATAATAAGCTGTCTGTGAAACCACCAAACTCAAACACATCTAAACCACAAATGACAGCTTGGTTACAACAACACAACATTCCGCATGACCCAAAGAAACTGAAACCCGATTTGTATAAAATTATACAAAGATACAAAGAAAATTACACAGAATTTGCCATTGACCGTATAATGGAGGAACATGGGCATAAAATTATACGATTGCCACCATATCATCCCGATTTTAACCCTATTGAAAATATTTGGTCCCAAATAAAGCAACACGTGGCCAAGAGAAATATTGCAATGACTGTGACGTCAGTTAAAGATGCTATATTAGAAAAAATCAATAAAATAGGACCAGAAGAATGGAAAAAAGTTTCTGATCATGCGGTTCAATGCGAAGATGAATATAGAAAATTTGAGCCAAGAATCGATAGTTATTCCGATAAACTGATTATTTACACAGGTGATAGCAGTGAGGAAAGTGTAAATGAACAAGAGCATAATGAAACTTCTGATGAATCTGCGATGTCGGGAATAGAGGTCTTCCTCGATTCTGATTAATTTTTTTATAATTGTATTATTTTTCTGGAATGATTAGTGCTGTAAACAAATTTGAACTGAGATTTTGATTATATTTTATGTAAACCTCTATTTGAAAACGTTTTTTTCTCCTTCTAATAAAACCTTATGTTATTTAAACCTTTTCCTCCATAATTACACCAACTTCGGTAAGACACTTGAAAACTAATCACTCCAACAATGATTGTAGCGTTTTCGCTATTTACTTACATGGAATTATCGAATCAAATTTCGTTACAGGTAAATCAAATCTGTTTTAGCACAAAACACATAATATATAAAATTAGGCATAGAGAAATTGCTCTTAACCACTCTATATAAATATCGTCTTTCGACGCTCGGGTAATACGACCGTTGCCGAACAATGACGAAGATTTCCGAAGATTTCTATGCGCATTATTACTTTTGGAGTACTGTAATGTATTTTAGGGATTTTGTGTCCGTGACTTGTATGTTTGTAAAGTCCCCCGCGATACAGGGCTTGTACTCTAATGCGGAAATAGTCTTTAAAAAAATATTTTTAGCGGTTTCACTCAAAGATAACGCTTACAAAGGATCAATTATTCAATAATATTATTTTGCAATGCTGATGATTAAACCCTAATTCTTGTTTATTCTTTACGTATCGAATTTCGACGATTGAGATTATCCTTCATCGATATTCAATAATATATTTTTGAACCGCTGAACTTTGAACTTAACCAATCTCGTGAAGAAGCGCGATTGGCGGCCAACCTATCTTCGCCTCCTCCACAAACACGTCCGAATTCAATTAACCGATAAAAACTATTGCTTGTAAACAATCAGGGGGCTGAGACAAATGCCACACACTTCTTTTTCCGCACACGATAACGCTAAAAAATGTATGCATTTGACATAAAGTTGACAATACGCCACGTGACTGCTGCTGAATTGGTGGACCAAAAACAACAGTAGCGTGTGCCAAAAAAGAAGCGTGTGGCATTTGTCTAAGCCCCCAGGGTGTTTAATAATAATGATAATTATTTGCAACAAACAAACATTCTCATTAACATCATTATGCAGCAAGGAAGTAGAAATCTTCAATTATAACTAAGTAATGACAAATACTATGAAACAATGTATGCCTATGCAGATTTTTATAATTAGTCAAGCAACCTTGGACATAACAATGGGAAGTTACAAGCCAAGCTTGTGTTCAGTGCTCGAGACAGTTGTCGCCATAATATTGCTATTATACAAAGAATGGACTAACTATACACAATACAATATATATTTTAGTACATATTGTATTGTGTATATTATCTTATATGACACCAGTAACCGCTAATACAAGGCACAGATAATATAATACTAAAGGTAAGCACAAGAAACCGCCGACGGCGACGTTAACATCGCTGACAAGCAGATTCCCTAGTTGAAAGTCGCTGAATTAACATAGTCATAACAAGTTTTACTTTTTGGTACAAAAAAAAAGGGTTGTTCCGGCATCATCCGATGACGTTTCATCCTACTTTTGTATCTATACGTCCTTAACGTCCTTATAAATTGTCCTAACTACATTATTCATAATTTTAATTATTGTTTATTGTATTTTTTTTTATCTAAAGAAGCTGGTACCTACAAAGTCTGAAGTCATTTTCTCAGGGCGAGCGAAGGGAGCCCTAACTCTATCCCACAACGAATGCACTTTTGTAATACCATACTAAGAAACTATCACACTTTCAGGTTTGAGCTTTTATACAGTTACTACGCAACTTCGTATGCGTATTTCCCCCGTTTTCGCATTATATTTCATTGCTGTTCTGCTCCTATTGGTCGTAGCGTGATGTTATATAGATAATGGTCGTCCCAGCAGGAAAATATTTTTTCTATTCGAACTAGTAGTTCCTGAGATTACCGCGTTCAAACAAACAAACAAGCAAACAAACTCTTCAGCTTTATATTATTAGTATAGATTTAATTTTACCGATTACAAAATCACCCTAAAACTAAGGTTTGTGTTGAAATGGCGGTCTAAAAAAAAAGTGTTAGTAATAGGTCTTAAAATAGTTAAAAGTTGTTTAACTGTTGCTTTTGTATTGTTCTATAAAAGAAACCCTAAATTCCTTAGCCGGAGGACGGTTTTGGTACCCCCAGACCTTGGCGCCTGGAGCGGTTGCTCCGTTCGCCCGCTGGACCAACCACTTGACCAATAGTCCATTCAAATAGACCTAGGTATGATAAAATAAATTAACGACTTTTATTATAAATAACATATTATAGACCAAGCGGAGAGCGCCAAATATTGCAAGCATTTTAGAAAGGCTGATTTTTTGATATTACATCACATTAGTGAAGTAAAAGAAATATCCTTCCGTCAGTGAGCTGTATTCTTTACCGTTTGGCGTACAGGACTTTAATCGGGTACTGAAGACACCTGTTACAGAGTTATGCTGACTGACTGATGGTAACGTGATTAATATCTTGGGAGCACTACACAACGCTATCTGATCCCAAACTAAGCATAGCTTGTAGGTACTATGGAAACAAGACAAGTGATAAACATACTTATATATTTCTAAATACATACATATTACAGATAAATAACACCCAGACAAAGAATAAACCATCGTGCTCGTCACACAAAATTTTATCCTGGGTGGGGATCACGCATTTGATAGCACGCGCAGATCAAGCACGATTAAAGAATACGACGACGCGCCAGGTTACAAAATTTTGCTTGACTGTCAAATGTAAAACTTATTTTGAATGAATATACTCCTAGAAAAGTTATTTTTAGGTTTCAGAAAGCGGCTTCACCGGCTTCTTCATCTTTGGGTTTCACGATATATTAAGGTCATCCAAACTTGCTATTGCGCCATACGCTAAGGAATTCAGCTGACGACGAAAGGTTTTTTTTTCACTAATATAAAATATCAGCTTTAATAAAGTACTTGCATTTATTGGCGCTCCCCTCTTGGACTATTACTTAGTACATATATCAACGTATATGATATATTGAGTAATATGTATACCTAATAAAAATAGTCGGCTTAGAAACTCGTAATACTTGAATATTTGAAGGCTATAGTTTAAAATTATAAGTACTTATATTAATAACATCCGCATAGGATTTGCTAGTAAAATATAAAATTATATGTTTTGCAAATTTTATCTGACTTCATGTTTTTATTTACTAGCGGCCCGCTCCAACTTCTTACACACTCTTCTACACCATCTATACAAATAATATGCATGCATTATGCGTCTAAACGGGCCATTTTTTCGCTGAGCGTTGCCCGGCCAATTTTGTTGTCGTTTCAGTCGCTCTCTATTTTATTGTTGCCGAGTTATGTAGCCCGTTTAGGAAACTGGAGTATGCGCCATACGATTGTAGAGATATTGCCATTATTGGCCGAGCAATTATTATCTGAATGATAGTAAAAACCGCATCAAAATTTTAGTTCAGAAGATCTTAGCGTACAAACAAATTTGGAATATGATATGGGGTTTTTTTAGATTATCCTGACAACTTTTCTAATTTACCTCTACAAGAAAACGTTATGTTTAAAATACTCTAAAAATCTGACGAATCAGTCTAGTTGTTCTTGACTTTTGCGCTCTTAGTGTAGGGCCATATATTATCTGCTGAACCACCGACTTTGGAACTTTTAATTTTCTACATATTTAGTTTTTGTGTTTTATTTGGCACCAACTTCAAAATGTTTATTTATTTTTCACTCGATTTTAAAAAGGAGGAGGTTCTCATTTCGACTAACATGTCGCGATCCGTCAATCTAAGGCAATCATTACACGCTATCCAGATCGTGATCTGATAAAGGTCGCGGATCGCAATAGATTGATACATTTTGATTCGGCTAGTTGTAACATGTCGCGATCAGTCAATCTGGATCAAGATCACTGATCACAAACGATCACGGTATCTCGATCTAGATTGAACGTGAAATGGCTGCCTAACACATTACACAGTCAATCACTATGATTATGTGGTACAATCGACTAAACACCGGCCAAATTAGTACCTACTTGCCTTACCATTTTGCAATTCAACCCCAAATCCCAAATCCCCATCTCGGGACGCACGTGGTGTGAGGCAATGGGAGATTTGGGGTTTGGGGGCGTAGGTACTTACACAGTACCTACATTTACAACCAAACCTTATATAAGCATAGTGCCAACGAGTTTACTCATTCGATTATAAATTTCGCAACCTTAGAACGATTGCTTAACTTGTGTTCTAAATGTAACACAATAAATTGATTGCAACGAGCGGACCCTGGGAATATGTATTGTTGTCTCTAATTATTGGCAGCCATTGTCTTATTTTGTGTCTGTCTGTATATTCCCACATAACTCCGAAACCAAATTATCATACCTGCCTTTCAGGAATTATTGTATTTTTCCTGATTTTTTATGTGTATTTCAAAATTGTAACTGACCTTGTTATACTAATTTGCAAGATAATGTTTTTATGTTTAAAAATAACTTTAGAAATTAGTTAGCTCACTTAAACTCCGTTTCTTAATTCTCCGTTAATTACTAGTACGAGTAAAGTATCATTGTAGTCAGTCACTATTGGGCGATATCGATTTTCGATTACCATTCTGAATAAATTTAAATCTAGTAAACAGAATATTAACATTAGAAATTAAATAAAACTTAAATTAATATTAAGTTTTGTTTCTTATCCTAATTTATAATGAGAAAAAAATCTTGTTTATTTTTAATCTAAAATAAAATTCGAAGAAATCCTGAGTTAATCGATTTCTTTGGTTCAATACTCAAACGATTTTAAGTCATCCCATAACTATAACTCGTTGTAGCAACTGTCGTATTTGTGCAAAATTAAAGTAACGCTCTACTGGATTGTTTCTTTCAATATTAATTGCTTTTTGGATAGATTTTAACTAAATTATGTTGTCCAAATAACACAAATTGCCCGGGGTTTAGAAATTGTTCCGTATTAATTCATAAAAAAACTCGAACTTCCGATGGCTTTTAAACTCATTACTATGGTGAGGTTGTCATCTTATGTCAAAAGGGACTTCGTATATGAAACGGAGTACCTATAGGTGTTCACCGTCTCTCCGTCCGCGTGTATTTTGGTTACCGCGATCAAATATAGCCTATCTCCGTCCCCCTCCATCCAATAGGCTAGTTTCCAACAAGTCAAAACAACTCTTTAAGAAATGTCAAAATGCAGATTTTATATCGAGTTCATAGACAAATGACGTTATTTTTATGACTCAAAATTTCATCGGTACTTAATCGTTAGTAGTTTAAATGCTAGCTTAATTTACTAATAAGCCGTTTTCATTTTTTGTTTACCTAGGAAACTAAACTAGCCTATTGGAGGTAGGACCTAATATAAAACGGCACCTCTTCCTCCTTTCCACCTGGACTGGATCCCCCTACCCTAAATAATCCTAGGTACGTGCAGAATAACCTCCAAAGCCAAACCAGGACTTCATAAGCTCAAGAAGATCTATCTAAAGAGGTTCTTGATGTAGGCGTGAACGTAGACATATGATGTACTTGTATTGAGATATGTTTTTTTTTTAGGATATGCTGTCCTGGTACTCTGGTGTGTTTGCTTGTATATCAATGTTTGTCTCTAAAATCACCGTTATACTATTTAATACTGCCTCTTTTTAGGGTTCTGTAGTCAAATGGCAAAAATGGAACCCTTATAGTTTCGTCATGACAGGCGGACATGTCTGTCTATCCGTCACAGGCATTTTACTCAAAGACTACACAATGAATAGTGATAAACTTTGGTGAAAAGATGTCTTGTAGTAGCCGCTACTTAGTTTGATAGGTAAATAATAAAAATACATATTATTAGGGAAGGAGGGGCGGGGCACTCCATACATGTAATAGAAGCTGTTTTCTAAGGTTCCGTACGTCAAAAGTAAAAAAAGAATTATAACATCACTCTCTTGTCCGTCTGTCTGTCCGTGTGTCACCACCGATTTTCTCAGGAACAGATGGACCTAGCAAGTTTTAAATTTATACCAGATACTGAGGTCTATAGTTCCTATTACATGTATAAAAATCAAGGTCCTGAGTCAACATGATAAAAAGATATAGGCAAATTTAGATTTTCGCGAAATCTTATCCAAAATTTACCAAGTATTTTTTTTTTTAGGATTTTCCCTTTACTTGTGCTGTAAGACCTTGCTACATTTATTTGTAATAACGGCTGCGGAACCCTACACTGAGCATGGTCCGACATGCTCTCGCACGTTTTTTTTTCAAAGTAGGTTAATAATAGACTATTCATATTTCGTAGTAGGACATTGTCCGTCTGTTTATAGCCAAATGAAATAAAATTAGTTCACCTTTACATTCTATTATACTATCATAGTTAAGCAAAGAAGTGTATTAATATTTGGTTCCGTAGAAATTGTTTTCCTGCCAGATTTAATGAACCAGATGCACAGTAAAGGCGAGGAGTTCTCTGTGGAGATGACAGTGGTAATGTTGTAAGCAACGTTACCACTGTAGAGACCAGCTAGATTAAGACCTCGCTGATCTCTCTTACTGCTCGGTCGCCACTGACTTAGGAACTATGTAACTTTTGTGATAGACCAGTTACGAACTACATTAAACAAAATAATAATATTGAGTTTTCTATAACGTATTAGACGACTAGTCCCAAAGAAGATTGGCCAAAAAGTTGCATCAAAACCCTTTTTGTAGTTTTTCCATAAAAAAGCAACAAATATTCATCCACCCTTACAAATTCAATTATGTAATACTAGCTGTGCCCCGCGGTGTTACCCGCGGTTTATTAGCCTATGTGTTAATCCAGGGTGTCAGCTAACTCCATACCAAATTTTATTCAAATCGCTGCAGCCGTTTAGATGTGAAGAAGTAACAAACATACAGACTCCCATACTCACAAACTTTCGCCTTTATAATATTAGTGTGATGAATAGAATCCACTGAGAATAGTTTAATGATTTTTTTTCCAAAGCATTGAAAGTGACTTTTTTTTAATGGTGACCGTCACATCCTTGCTTAACATTACAAAGTTTAAAAGAAACAATGAATAATCGCGAAGCTTCTGCATTCGTAAAGTTCCAAGCCAACGGAATTTCCTTTACCTATTGATTTACGCGTGACTAAGTCGAGATGCGTACACGCATACAAATCGATTGTGGTGTTTAAATGTGAGTTTGCGTTGATCCTAGGATCAATGACCATTACCTGCGCCTGCGCCGGGCTGCCAGCGTGCAAGGGTATTGATCTCTCCATGCCATGTTAAAATACACATTCAATATTTGTGTCTTTGTAAGCTTATTTCGTCTAAACTACTCAACGGATTTTGATGCGGTTTTCATTATCATGTAGAGAATTTCTTTACAAACGTTTTTGTATATAATATACTAGATTATGCCTACGGCTCCGTCCGTGTTAGTGCTGTTTATTATTCCATTCTATTTGTGTTTTTAAATGTATAGCGCATAGCGCGGCTAGTAGAAGGAACAAGCTGTATGTATGTATCTAATTTTATGCCAGTTAACATAAAAACTAAAAACTTATACCAGTATGTGGGCAGGCGCGGTTCCAGATGAGATTTCAGATGAATGATGAGAAAAAAAACACATTTCCACTTTACATGTAGGGGAGGTAAAAACACACTAAAAAAATAAGATTTTTATCTTCCACTTTGTCGGCGTAAATAATATGTATCCTACCCCTACTACTAACAGTCTCTGAGCTAAGCTGCGTCCGTCCGCAGCTTAGCTCAGAGACTGTTAGTACCGTCGGACATGGCGATACTATATGGGTTCCGTTTTGCCATTTTGGCTACGGAACCCAAAAATGGGGGTAAACGATAAATATACTGAATCATAGCTATAAGCCACTATGAGTATCTATACTAATATTATAAAGCGGAAGAGTTTGTTTGTTTGTTTGTTTTGCTTAAACGCGCTAATTTTAGGAACTACTGGTCCGATTTGAAAAAAAATTTTTTTGTTGGATAGCCCATTTTATCGAGAAAGGCTATAGGCTATATAACATTGTGCTACGACTAATAGGAGCGGAGCAGCGACGAGAAATGTTGCAAAAACGGGGAAAATTCACGCATATGAAGTTGCGCGGGACAGCTAGTATATAGATATAGAAGTATAGGTGACGTTAAATGCTTAACCTCCATGCATCATAAAAAAATGCTCGTCCGTATTCTTTGACCGTGAGATGTAATTAATTTAAATCTAATATTCCATCAATTCCGGTCCGACCAGAATGCGACCTCAAAGTGATTTTGAAAAATGAGGCTACTGGCTGAATATTAATTAATAAGATATCACTAAGTCTCTTGCTGTCACCGTCATTTATACGTCATTATCGGTCCAATGCTGGACATAGACCTCTCCTAATTTTCGGCACAACATCCGGTCCTCTGCCTTCCGCATCCAGCTCCATCCTAGCGACCCTCTTTAGGTCGTCGCTCCACCTGGCTGGGCGCTGGAGGCTGTCCTACCTTACGTTTACAAGTCGCGGTCTCCACTCTAGGAGCAACAGATATAGTTTTGAGAACGACCCAGGTCCAAAGGTCGGTACCTAAGTAAAGAAGTGCGAATGCAAGGGCTACTGCAATGGCAATTGTCCCTCCCCCTCCATTTCAAATTTAACCCCCCCCCCCCTAGTGCGCGACTAACAAAGACAGGTGGAAACAAAAGCGAGGTGTTGATTATTCCTGAATTCGCGCTCTTGTCAAATACTGTAGTTCATCAGTGTTTTACTGATGTTATACTACGTATTAATGTAGGTGTTAAGATTGGTCCGCAACTCCGAGACCATCGATCAGATCGAGAAATCAGCGAGGTTAAGCCACGTTACCATTATCGGTATATAGGTGACCATTTTAGAAAAAAAGTGCTCTAAGTGGCTCAAGCTATACGATATAAATCTAATTCTTAGGCTGAAGTAACTATTGTGAATTCTAAAGGCCTTAATTTAAATGTAATTAAGTCAACCATTTTGAATTTAAATCATCCGTTGCAAGTGACATAATCAAATGTTACGGTACCCTAAAAGATCTAGATCAACGGCGATCGTTCCAATTTTTAAACACGCGGTGTGCATTGAAGCGGCGCGCGCGCAGTCGTCGGCTATACGATTAATATTGTGAGTATTTATGTGTAATGTTGGTACACGAAATACCTCTAGTAATAAGGTAAACATAGACATACGTTCACATTCTTATCAACCCATAGGGTGCCCCGCTGCAGGGCACGAGTCTCCCCAGTAGAACTGGGGAGACTCGTCGAAAAATTGCCATAATCGCTTCGCAGTAAGGCTTTAAAGTACGCAGAGGACGTTGCTGCCCGTCCTCCGATGTGATATCCCTTAGTCGCCTTGACCACACCCACGGAAAGAGATGGAATGGTACTATTCTGCCGCAGTGTTTTATAAAGCCCATTTTTTGGACATGCCCTTTTTATTGTAAAATCGGGTAGATTCAGTCATTTGTAATTTTTGAGAAAAAAAATATTTAAAATCGAATATTTTATATCTCAAAATTTAGAAAATTAATTTCTCCCAAACTAAGCATAATATGCACAAATATTGTTAGAAACAGTCTATAGTGTCCTATGCTGCATTTTTTAAAAAATAAATAAATTTCGTAACTTTGATAGATCAATAATACGAAATTTTCGATTTTTAGTTTTTATTCGATTCGATAATTCTACCTACCGTATTGGGAAAAATTAATAATAGTAATATAGGTAATGATTTTCACTTACGCCATATAAATTTCACATTCCAATTTCATGGAATCTAGTAACCACAACCATTTTCAGTTTTATCTGGATTTTCCGTCGTTAGGTCCGTACCTAAAGATGTGAAATCCATCACGCAGACGAAGTCGCGGTCATAGTTAGTTATAAACTTTTAAATAAAATTGAATGCGACTTTAATCTCACCTGATGCCTTTATCACCTCCACGCCTTTACCACCACATTAAAAATAGGAGTGCTATAAGTTTCGTACTGGTCAAACTAACTTTTTCCTAGAAAGCTAATCATTTGAGATAATTCTTAGCTTTTATCGTCATCATCAGCTCGTATTTCTCCACTGCTGGACATAGGCCTCTCCTAATTTTCGCCACAACATCCGGTCCTCTGGATTCCTCATCCAGTTCCATCCCAGCGGCCTTCTTTATATCGTCGGTCCACCTGGCTGGAGGTCGTTCTACCGCGACGTTTACCAAGTCACGGTCTACACTCTAGGATTCGTTTGTTCCAGCGACCATCGGTCTTTTGGCAGATATGGCCGGCCATTATTTGCTTTGGTTGATGAAAATGCGTATGATGTAATGCTTATTTTCCTATAACATACTACTCAATCAAGTGTAATAAATACCTAATGATTTTAATTACCTATCTTGGTTCGCTGTTAAACATGATCTAGCAAGGTTATAAGGCTGTTAGGCTGCCTTGCCATTGAAGATGATACGATATAGAATCAATAAATTTTACTTAGCATTCGCTAGTTGACTGCCACGGTTCCGCAAACTTTGACCCCCGTTTTGGCCTTCTTTACTGGTGGAGTTTCCAAAATATTCTATCTGCTAAAATTTAGCTTCTTAGGTAGGTATTTTTTTTAAAATTTTCTGTTGAGTAAGTCACTTCTCTGGCTATTATAGATTCACCAGCTTTATAAACTCAATTTTTCCCGTTTTATGCAATTCATACAAAAAATAGTAAAATCGCGATTAAAAAAAAATCGACCTATTCTTATACCTAACAATGATTCTGCTTGCTTAATTGTTTTTTCCTTTCTATAACTTAGTTTACCTTTTTAATCGTAACATTTCATACGTTTAATGTATGTATGTATTTGTGTCTTTGCCATCATATGTGTATTTGTCTATCTGTCTGTGCCATCATAGCGTCTTAACAGTTGAACAGATTTGGATGCGGTTTTGTTTTATTTAAAATCTAGTGTAGTTAAGAAACGAGATGACTGTTTTAAAATTTCATTTGGCTTTATGAGGATAAACTACTTTCTCGGTTTATTAATGTTATGTAATTATTACCTACCTTGTTAATTCCATAGTTTCGCTTGTTCAAAAGAGTTAAATGAAACTTTTTTGTATGAAGCAAGTCCAGTTTTTAAGCCTGGCTAAACCTCGCTCATCTTTACTGTAAAGGCAGCCTTATCTATCTTTGTATGACGTCATTACCACGTTTAAAATGCTACCTGTAATCGTGTTTAAAGAAACTTTGAACTTTGTACAACCTTCGCTCAACATGATACAAGATTAAATAAAAATGTCTGCGTACCTATACTTTTTGTTTCTATATTGCCACAGTAAAAATAGCATTCAGTAGGGCGACCCTTTGATGTTGTGATAAACACCGACAACGTCTATGCTAAAGCTAAAATATACGTGAAATGTTTAATAACAAAGTTGCTTAGCAACCAATTTTCAATTTAATCTTCTAATACTTTATCAATGGTTGCTAAGCAAACATTTGTCATCCATTTTGGCTTAAGTATAGACTGTCTTACTCTAAGCCACTAGTGGTCAAAGAGCATGAAGACAGTAGACTAAGTGGGCCGCAAAACTTAATCTTAGTTACTATCGACTGAAAATCTTAACGAAAAAAGGACCATTATAATACAAGCATATTTATTATTTTCCAATAAAAAGAATATTACAAAAAAAAACAGCTTCTGTTACATGTATGGAGTGCCCCACTAAAAAAGTATTATTTATTTAGCAAACTAAGTAGCGGCTACTCCAATACACCTTTTCACCAAATTTTATCAATATTGAAAAAGGCGAAAAGTTTGTAAAGTATCCATAAATATAATATCTGTATGTACACTTAGTTGCAATAAATTATTTGATTTTGATTTTTGATAATTCATTGTGTAGTCTTTGAGTGAAATGCATGCTTATCCTGCGAGCTATATCGGTAACTTTATTGTCGGATGACCTCATTGTGAATTTTATCTTTCAAAGAAACCCCAAGCATAGTCTTATCCATAGCCCGCTGCTCAACTTTGAATTTGTGGACTAGCCCAACCGTAAGTGCCCACCTCTCGACACCAGAGATGATTAGAGGTAGAACGCGCTGGTTAAATACCTTATGGTAGAGGCGAAGTTTGCTAAACGCCACCCAACTCAATTGGATCCTCCTGTCTGCCTGTGT
The DNA here is from genome assembly GCA_945859575.2 of Herminia tarsipennalis. Classification (NCBI taxonomy): domain Eukaryota; kingdom Metazoa; phylum Arthropoda; class Insecta; order Lepidoptera; family Erebidae; genus Herminia; species Herminia tarsipennalis. Next base: position 1,179,686 of record OX243830.2, read on the forward strand.
GAAGTTTAGCAACAAGCTAGCAGTTTTCAAAATTTATACGGTCGCAAGAAAATGACCAGTGAGCCGCATGTAGCTCGCGGGCCTCTTGTTTGACATGCCTGCTTAAGACGACTTCGTCGAACGACTTTTTGAATTATTAGACTGTGGTATTGCTAACGTGACAAACAGGCAAACGGATCGTCTGATCTTTAGGAGTTACCGCGAAACGACAAAACATACCTACATAATTAATTATATTCATAATGTGTGACACTTTAAAAATACCTCGACGGACACAGATTAATATCTAGATAATTATGTTGAAAACGGCCAAAAAAAATTGACAACTTTATAAATATAGTGCCTTTAAGGACAAATGCGGCAATATGTGTTCTTTTACTTTAAAGAGAACTCCCGCAGTAGAGTACAAAGTCCTATGTCGCGGGGGATTTTGTAAACATACAATTAACTGACACTGAGTACACCCAGACTAGGAACATTAAGTTTGTGGCATCCCGCGAGAACAAAATCTCAATGAAAATGGAAATTGATTTACTGAGCTTAATTTTTCTATAAAATTCTTTTATATAGTTCATGTACAATTTTTTCGTAAATTGACTAACGGGCTACTGATTGACAGGCTTCCTAAATGGTTTAGATTAATAAATTGGTTTTGTGTCTTATAGAGCGCCCGCGACTCTGTCCGCATTGATCTTGTTTCTCCATGCAAATTTTAGATACCCGTTGCATCCCCTTAGGGGATGATATTTGGAAAATCCTTTTTCATCGGATGTCTACTTCATAGTAGCAATCTGCGTGTAAAATTTCAACGAAATCGAGTTTCATAGATTAGTCGACCAGAAACGGTTGCCTTTTATACCTACACCTATACAGATTTGTTAAAAGATAATCGATTTACTTTAAAAAAAACATATAGTACCTACAAGTTACGTAGTGAGGTGACTACATAATGTGTGTCACGGTCAACGAGGCCATTTAACTAGTGGATTGTATGACCTGCAAGACTGTCCCCAAGGTTATCTCCATGAATTGTATAGGTAATACATTCTAGTTGTTGTTCTAATTGACTGTCATGATGGTCAATCTCAACTGAGACTAATCAGCTCAGCGCCCGATCAGCGTTGCATGTTTGTTATTAGGACCAGCAGCTTATGTCTCAAAAGAGGAGCCTACAGTGGTGACGCGTGACGCTTACCATCAGGCTCACGACATGCTCGTTTTTTCATAAACGCATTTGATATCAATGCAATGAAGGTGTCAATCGATTCGTTATTACCCGTATTTTTCCCCCGTTGTCAACCACATGTTTGATGTATGGCAGGAACGGGAGCACGGTATTATTTTTTATTAGCTTTCGTTGCGGCTCCGTCTGTGTGAAGATCTTTACCAGGACTCAAACCATCTCCATACCAAATATCATCTAAATCGGTTGAGCGGTTGATGATGTTGGATGATTTTAAATATAATATACCTTGTTAGGTATCAAATGTAACGGCTCAATGAGCATAGGTACTCAAAGTAAATAATGTAGATATTTATTTTATAAATCTTGATTACCGCTTCGTTTACCTTATCTTGCAAAATCACGATCTCAAAGATTGTTTGTCATAGCCGGGTGTATACATTTTCCTTAAACTTAAACTGTTGTTTCTAGGACATGCTGATTTTCTCATTATGTTTTAAAAAGAAAGTAATTTATGCACTTAATGAATGACAGATAGTACGGAAATGTCACAGTAAGATGTTTACAATACCTATAGGGAAATGCCATGGTTTCAACAAAAGGTGAAGGTCTATGTGATCTGGATCATAAGTTCAAAGGTTAGCTGTAGTCTTTAGCTCTTAAGATATCACCATAAATGGTGCTTTCGATATTCTTTTCTTTCAGGAAGTCCCTTTAGTTTGCAACACACACTTAACACTTAAATTAAAGTTCAAAATATGAGTACTTTATTCACTTGATTACTTCAATAAATCGTCGATCGAAGTGATGTTGCACGGATTGATGAATGAAAGACATTCGGTTCGGCAGTATTTTCCGAACAACAAAGCCGACCCGAAGCAATTACTAGACATGTCCGGCTTTATTAACCAGACCAGCGTACGACGTAGTAGGTACTAAAGATGTCAGTGTGTTTTCCCCTAAACCACTAGGCCCTAGGTAACCGCCCGCTTCGCCGCTTCTGTTATAATTTTCTTTATATATAATTATAAACGCAATGTAAGTTTATCAGATGTAACAAGATAACGCACTTTCTAATTGTTATAAATGGTTTTTATGTGATAAGTAGCTTGTGTCCGTGACTCTGTGCGTCGATGTTGTTCATTGTTGGTTAAACGATTTAGAGCAATGGCGATTAGATAAATCACCATTCTGTTACAACAATCAATATTCATTGTAGTTTTTAAGTAAAATGCCTGTGATATACAGACAGACGGACATGATATAAGGGTTCCGTTTTTGCCATTATAGCTACGGAAACCTAAAAACGGGGAAAATTTACGGAGACGAAATTGCGCGGGTCATCATCAACCTATCGCAGTCCACTGCTGGATATAGGCCTCTCCAATTGCACGCCACTTTGTTCTATCTTTGCGCGGGTCAGTCAGTCCTAAATAAAGCTGATGGCAGGGTTGACCGACAACTGACTAGTCAACCAGTCGGGCTAGTCGGGCCATTTCTAAACATTTTTCACATTCCCTGACAACATCTAAGCAATTTGAATACAACATGAATATCTCACAATATTCTTACTAAACTGACAGCCATTTCTAAGACGCTAGTCAATCCACATGTCAAGGTCCATCCGATCTTGTCTTCACTATATGTCGTAACAACCGAAAGCCAACTTTGTTGCTCCGGCAATATGGCGAAATATAGCATGCAACTTGTTATAATTGAACTATTAATTGGTTATACTGTCTGTCCGGCTGCGTACGGTAGGTAGCTGAGTTTCCGTCTGTCGCAAGTGCTGACGTGTTGGGCGAGTTGACCTTATATGTAACATTGCTGATGTTATAGTTGGCTGGAGCGTAGTATCGGAGTTCTCCGGTGTGTTTAGTATATACCTGAAGCGTCTCTACCTCTGTAGTAAACAAGCAGATCGAGATATCACAGACGGTCCATAGAGGTGTGACCGATTTTGAAAAATAGCACACGCCTTTGCCTCGGTCCTGTGACTATGCCCGTGTCAGATTTCCCTTATCCTTATGCTACGGTAACTGCTTACCATCAGGCGGGCCGTGAGCTTGTTTGCCACCTTAGTAGTATAAAAAAATCCTAAACATGTCGGGCCACAAAACCCACTTCTTCAGCCGGATTATTCGGATGGGGGAGGGTGGGGGGGACTACGGAACCCTACATTGTGCGTGACCCGACATGCACTTGCCCGGTTTTTTCCTCATATGCCATTACATTTAATAAAACAGATCTAGCAATGTTCTGTTTCGACTTATAACATTAGTTTGCGCATAGACCAAACGCGCTCGCTGCGTGAATGAAAGGACAGTGACGTCACAATACAAGATGTAACCACCATTTTCAATTCAAAATAATAAGCATAAGCGTTACTGACACATCTCGTAGTTAAGAACACCTTTCAAAAACACGCCAAAAACAGTTTTATCGTATTAAAATAGAGTTTAAATTCGCTTGTTAACTGTGGATTCTTGTAATAACAACTTTCACAGTTGTGTAATACAAATACATGTCATATTATGTGTTCGTATTAAAACTGTGTCGTGAACACAGTTCGCTTCCGGCAATGTGCGTATCAACCATCTTTTTACTTGTGTTACCTACATTTAAGTAATAAAAGTTCGCTTAAGCTATTTCATTAATTCATTTTTGTGTTAAGTGAGTTTTTGTAGGTCATTGTCATTATGTTATGATATACATAATATACATAACCAAACTAATAAATTCTTACTGCTGGGATACAGTTCTACTCTTTGAGGCACCTGTCCGACCAACGGCGAGAAAAAGAGTAGCGAGTAGCGATTTTATCGCTCAAGAATGTATATGTATCCCGTGTAAACAAAAGAGATACAGATATTGATAGTTGATCGCTGACCGTACCCCAGTACCCACTGCCGGCGAGTACTCGCTCTATACTGCATCTCTTTTGTTTACACGGACGGGATCTACAATATACATCTGTTGTACGTTTCTTGAGCGATAAATCCCTACTCGCTTCTCGCTCATCGTAATGTAATCATGTTATCCACCACGCGTGGTCTTAGGATATATCCGTATTGTTCACGATTATGGGCACTAGTTTTTTGAGGGACCCTGTGACGTTAAATGAGTTAATGAGTAGATAACGTATTTGTTTACGCAAATACCTGTAAACTTTAATAAAGTATATTAAATCAAATACGTATCTACCAGTTAGCTCTAAACAACCAAGACATAATATGCTCAAGATCTATTTATATTATATTTTTTAACAAAGTAAACTTTGTACCTATAGCTAAATCCTTAATTAAAAAAATATTGTCTGTAAAGTCGGTTTACGGACGATAATTTTAAGTGATAACGTCATAAGAAAGCATTGATGACATATCGACATTCGCGTTGCTTAGCAACCAGTCAACAACGTTAATTCCAATTTTATCGCATGTCGCTGCAATCACCATTCCCTGATAGGCTGATACTTCATTTGTATCAGCCTATCAGCAGGCGGAATGATCACTTGTATCAGCCTATCAGCAGGCGGAATGATCACTTGTATCAGCCTTTGAGCAGGCGGAAAGTGACCGTAGCCAGAACGTGACACGTTTTCGTGAGTACAGCCGGTCATCGCTGTATAAGACGTTATCACGTCAGTAGGTTGCGTGAATATAGACATATGTTGTAGGGGGAGTCCGGGAGACTTGCCCAGGGGGGAGAGTTGAACCATATTCCAAAATGTTATTTAAAAATTGGCGCAAAACTTTCATGTGGTCATTGGACACGCGTGACAGGCCAATCAAGAGCCAATCAGTCATTTCTCTAGATGCTCGGTTTGATTGGCAGAGAGAGACTGCAATGTGTTTTTGATAGTGTGAAGTATTTTTTTTATAATTTTACTAGATTTGAGATCACTGTTGTATTTACGTATTGTGTGTTACTACTATTGTGTTGCCCAATAAAAGTAGTTTGACGAGAGCTAAGTATTTTTTCTCTGTAATTAGATTTTTTCTGTAGTTAAGACAAAATTTCAAATGTGTGTCGGCGGGAGACTTGTTTAGTGGTTTACTTTCTGTACGTCAAACTTAATTTAATGTGGTTACCTTTTAACTTTACCCTTTCAAAAAGTGCTGAAAATGAATGCTGAAAATGGTTTTTTCTCGCCATAAAACAGAATGGTCAACTCTCCCCAACCCCTAGTTCAAGTGTCCCTGCTGGTAATTGCATTTTTTACTAAAATACCATTATCTTTTAACAGGTATGTTATGTTGTAAATTTAATAATGCATAATTGTACCTACTAGATTAAATTATTAAGATGTAAAATTGATTCTCCAGACCCGAAAAAAATGAACTTATGATGTTTTAAGTCAAAAGTGGTTCAAGTCCCGGACCCTACTTACTTCAAACATACAACTGTGATATATCTTCTTTAGCTTATGCTGCCCTGGTAATTTGTTGAGAATACTACGATAACTCCGCGACCACCAGAGGGTATGTCTGTTTTTTTGCAACAAGTAAAATATTTAAAATCCAATGTCAAAATTTTTATAACTCTGTTACTTAATATGAACGGTAAGAAACAGTAAAAAAAGTTAATAAATATAATTTGTAATGGTTACTTCTATGTACCGGTTTCGAAGGTCGATTGTAATTTGTGAGTGAGAGGTACTTATTGACAAAAACTTGATACATGTGCCAAATATGTTATTTTATTTACTAGTCGATGTCCGCGACTTTGTGTGTGTGATGTTTATCATACTCTGTTGAACTTTAAACGGACCAAAAAGTTTAAAAAAAGCTTTAGTAAAACACCGGCCTAACGAAACAGGTCTAACTCAAAGTCAAATATTAACCATATTCATTTTACAATTTCATAGAGTACGGATCTTAATCGCGTGGATTTATATAAGGTTACCTTTGATTAATTCCATAAATTTCCGTCAATTCGTGACCACGGCCTTTGCAATATGGCCAAAACGTCCGGGTTTAAATCAAAAGACTTCTAACTTTAAATATTTTCGATAAAATTGTTATAACTTATAAGTATAACGTATACAAACCTTAAATATTAGTAGGGAAGCCGTGGAACATCGACTTTCAGCCATCTGAAAACCAGATGAAACTTTATTTTTTTATTAAATTTGATTGATTTATAAACACGACCATGAAATAGATTGCTTATCGAAATGTGTTTTTTTTATTTTTCAGTAGCGTTGCCCGCGTGATTTGCAGTACTGCTCACTCCATATAGACGTTGGTGTGATAATAAACGTAGCCTAAGTTACTTCTATAATCTTTATATATAACAATAAATACCTATGTCCCTTGGTCATAGATAACTAGAGAACGACTTTACCGATTTCGTCATTCTTTTTTTTTTGTTTTCTAATACTCTGAAGAAGGTTCATAAGTAAAAAAAAAAAATAACGGGGTGGTACGACGTTCGCCAGAACAGCTAGTAAATCAATAAAATTTGATACATTTTTTTTCTGGTTATCAGATGGGTAAAGTTCGATGTTCAGCGTCGGCGTAAGGCCAATATTCTTTAAAAAAAATATTAATAACGTCATTTAAAAAAAAAAAAGTTAAGTAGCAGTTTCAAAAAGAATGGCCCATGAGTTTCTTAGCAGCTTCTTCTCATGAGCTTTATGAGAAGAAGCTGCTAAGAAACTCATGAGCCATTCTTTTAAAATCATTTTATTAAATGAACTCATTTTATCATTTATTGTTGAAGATGTAGATATTAAGATCAGGTTACAATGGAACCAACATAACAATCTGTTAAAGGTTTCTAAAATAAGACTTAAAAAAAAAAATATTGTAGTCATGATTTTATTAATGAACAAGTGTATTTGTTACTATAACCTAGTTTAAAAATAACGTTACTACTGTCGATCCTTATTACTACTATTTGGGACCGATTTTGAAAAAGCACGTTATTAAGCCGTTGGTCCTGTACCTAGTCGCTCTTCGGTCGTGTAATATTTCCATCCCATTGGGCTATGAGAGTGAGAGAGTAGAGAGTGCACTTGTGTCTGCTCACACACTTGTGCACTCTAATATCTCCTACGTAGTTCGCTAGTCTCTGATGAAATTGGGCGCGCCGTTATTAAGAGTTTTTTTTTTAAACGATAACTAGGAATGTGTATTTTTCGTCCTACATTACTAGCAATCCTGTTAACCCCTCCAGCTAAGCTCAATGGCTTGTGTTAGGAGTGGGTTCTCATCGGTAGTATAATGGGTGGGATTCGAACCCGCGACCTCACGATTGCGAGACCGATGCCTTAGCCATTAGGCTACCGCCGCTTATATATTAATCTGCAAACCGTAGTATCTGTGTATCGACAATGTGATTGGGTAATTATTTTTACATTGTATTAAATCACAAGGTACAAATTAAAAAAAAAGTTGTAAAGACGACAAGATAATTACGTATATTTATTGAAATAACATCCAACTACATAAAAAATATGCGGAAATAATAATACGAGATTATTATAATAATTATTTCATAGTTCGAGGTGAAGGCCACATCGTGAACTTGAAATCGTAATGGTTTACAAATTGGCTTGTAATGAGTAGTTTTAAAAAGTCAAGGCATTTGACATCAAAAATTAACTGCCTCATATTATAACTGTAAAAGGGCCTTTCAAGGGTTAATAAAAGATCAATAGTTATGGTATAAAATACCTCTAGTACAGAACAAAACACACTGATCAACTCTGAAAAGGTGAGGAAGAGAATTCCAAAGCCTCACCGCTTTTATGGTGAACAGCAGGAGTCAAAATCGTTTGTGAAATCATGTGTGAGTCCAACGCACCATGACGGACGGGTTGAATGTCACAAGATGAAAAGTAGGTGTGTACCCAAAATTAAGAAAATCTAATTCAAAGTGAGAGTCGATTCTCGAAGACAGAAGTCATTTCCAAAAAGCCCATTATTATTATTAAAGAATCGATTTTCGACTAAAGTAAAAGTCGACTTTAGTCGAGTGCTAGAGACGATCCTGCCCCCTTAGACCATAAACGTTAATCGATAAGAATGACAAATCATCGTTGCGCGTGCAAAACCGCGAAAATGAATATTTGGATATTCAGCTAATTCGTCTCGTCGTGTAAATTAACCAATCGTTTCAGTATTCCGGTATATTTGTTTCAATTAATGAAAAATCTCCAGAGACTAGAAAACGCACAAGCATGCATGCAACAAAGGAAAGTAGCCTATACTTTTGCTACCGGTTTCTCATTTTTTAAACGCTGCAATTATTTCGCACATCTTTTTGTAGAGGAAATTGTTTTTGAAAAAGGTTGTGAGGTCTTTTGTTACATCATTCATGTATAGTCTTAGTTGTATAATCTATAGTTGCTTTACGGACGGCTTCGCTAGTTTTCTCTTTGATTTTTAAAGACTATGTGCTATTCTGATGTTTAAACTATATTACTGTAAAGTTTCATCAAAATCCGTTCAGTAGTTTTTGTATGACAGAGCGACAAACATGCATCCATCCATACAAACTTCCATATCCACACACTCGTAGGTACAAGTAAATAAAATTTAAGTGTCTGTTTGTAATACAAAATAACAATTATTTACTAAATGTAAGGAAGTAAAACACATTTTTTATTGTTTTTGTCTGTCTGTCTCTTTGTTCGGCTAGGTAATCCCCGAAATAGCTAGATGGATTTTTACGGGACTTTCCCCTGTCAGACAGCTGTGGATGTAGGTTTTTGTTTTACCATCACGCTAACGTTTATAAGGAGTGAGCAGCACTGCAACTTCACGCGGACTTGTCGCAGCACAGCTAGTTTATAAATACTGCTATTGAGTCACGTACTCTTGAAAAACAATTAGCAATTAGTATTAGTTGTTAGACAATTAAAGTATTCCATTAGGTAATTTACAATTAAAGAATATTTTTGAGTAATTTTCATTAAGGCCGACATCGGAAGAACGTTTTTTTTTACCACTGAGGCTTAATAATCTTACGACCCGCCAGATGGTAAGTAGTTACCGTAGGCTATGAACGTTTGCAACACCATAGGTTTTCATCACCTTTCATCTAAGTACTTCTTTTTTGAAGAACCCCTGCTGTAGTAATTAGGAAAAAACCTTGGCAGATAGCAGGTTCCACAGCCTGATTGTACATGGGATGAAGTTCCTCTGAAATAGTACAGTACGCGATGATATTGGTTCTAAGGTGTGAGGATGCATTTGCTGCTGATAGCGAGAGGTGCGATGATGATGATAAAATGTGACCGTGGGCACCTATCAAACAATTCTTCAGAACACAATCCGTTGTACAGGCGGTAGGTACACTTAGAAGTAGCTCACAGTTCAAGTTTAGCTATGTAATATATCCCAAGGAATAGGGAAAACCTACGGACTACGGCTTATATATCTCGCCTATATTATTTACCGATTAGATATTACCTACCGAGTAGGGGAGACGGGGGGGAATGAGAGTCAGTGGGTAATACGGTTCATTTCAAAATAAACTGAACCTTGTGCCTCACAGAATACGACTACGAGTCTGGTGTACCTTTCAGCATACTTCAAAAAAGAATAAATAAAGAAGACTATAAGCCTCCAAAATCAAGCAATAATAATATTAAGATTTAAGGAGATAATCTTTAGGTTTTTATTTACATTTAATGTAAAGAATACTGCGTTTTCTTTGTAAACTTGTATCTAATTACTCCACGAACTGACTCTCATTTCCCTCATATGTAATCGTAATTGGAGTAAAAACAAATTTTTTGTGTTTCTTTCATAATTGTATAATTAACACGATAGTCAAAAATTAACTATGATAAATTGTACACTATCAGTTCCTAAATTTTATTAAAATAAACCAATTAGAAAACTGATTATAAAATTATATATACTATATGTATACTTAAGCATATACTATGGTCACGGGTAGACTCAGTCTACCCGTGATCACGGCCGTTGCAATTCGGTCGAAACGTCGGGCAATAAACAAGGTATTTTACCATAAATTATTATATTCAATTTTATAATGTGTACAAATCACGAAAGTTTTTCAACATTTATAGAAAACTGATGTTGACTAATTAAAACAACAATTTTTTTCTTAAGTGACTCCCATTTCCCCTATCTCCCCTACGGCCAGTTTTTTGTACAGTAGTTTAATTAATATGCCAAAATATAATGAAAAAAAACTTGTGAATTTAGAGACCTCTAAAATATATTACGTTTATGAAGCTTTATAAACCACTGCATGCGTCAGTTGATTTTTATTTAAATATCTACTACACTTAATATACATGTTTTGATGTGTTATACCTATATACCACCCGGAATAAATTATTTGAATGATAGTGAAAACCATATCAAAATACGTTAAATAGTTTAGGAATTTACGCCTGAAACACAGCAAAGGTTTTCCTAGTTCATTCATAAGTATTGTTGTAAACGTATGTCTATTTCTTTATCACGCATTACCCAGTCCAAATAATTTGACAGGTTTCATTATGAGAGGTATCGTTGGATTCTTCTCAATTGTGGAAGTTGGTAACATAGCCATTTAATTTTAATTTTGACCAGTCTGGGTTTTTTGTTTTTATAACATTTCTTGTTTGTTATTGCGCACATCACATGTTAAGAGTAAAACCATGTTACATAAAAACCTTGATTTATATAATAACCTTACATTAATAAAATTGATAGTCTATAGCATAAATAATACTGTGAATTCAATAAAAAATATAGAATCGTTCCGCCATTAATAAAAAACTTGTTTATATGATGTTGCTCATTAATAAGTGATCAATAGTTAAATATTTTTCTGGTTTCATTTGTACGTTACTAGCGGCCTGCCCCGGCTTCGCACGGATGTTTCTTTTTGCATATTATGGATGTTTTTCCACTATCTATACACGATAGTGGAGAAACATCTATAATATGCATGTCTTATACATTTAAACAAGTGTTACGAGTGGTAGGTCTAAGCCATGGGTCGTCTCGGTACCACAACAATATCAGGTATTCTTCCGTGAAATAGTAATGTTAACACATCACTGTGTTTCGGTTGAAGGGTACTGTAGCAAGTGTAATTGGGCAAATGAGACTGACGAGCTAATGTCTCAAATGAGGAGCGCGGTGCGGTGACATTCAGATCTTTGCCAAACAAGGATTTGGGTGTCACTGATACTGTTATGTGCGACGCGTGACGCGCGACCATTAGGCGCTTGACCTGCTCGTCTCTTCATTTCGTTTTATTAAAAAAAATCTTTATCCAGGATGGGAATTAAATCCACAAACTAATTTACGAAGCAATTACACTTGCTTGCTAGGGCAGGGAAAGCCGGGTAAATGCCCAGAGCGGCAAGAATGAAGGACGGAAGGTAAAATTAGCATCTCGACAAAAATGTATTTCTAAGTTTTTTGTAAGAATGGTAGGTGACCCAGCCTTCGTCGCGTGAGGTTTTTTGGCGGTATTGGGGGAAATCATTTACAAAACGTCGTACATGCGACTCACACTTGACCAATGGCACTTTCACATCTTTGGCAAAATGTTGCAAGAGTAAAGGGCGGCAAAACTTATTTTTGCCCGGAGCGGTTAAATGGCTAGATCGGACCCTGAGCGCCCTTCAACCGAAATACCGTGATGTGTTAACATTATTATTTCACTGAAAAATAATTGACATTGTTGTGGTACCCACCAAGACAGCCTATGGCTTAGATTTAGTTTTGTGGGGTTTATAAATTTTGATTTTGTTCCCTACTTTGTGTTTATGTTGTATGTATTATTGTAAAGATGTGTTTACTTTAAAATGAAAGAAAGAAAGGAATCATTTATTTTCGAAATACTTAACATAATAATACTAAAATAAACGCACTATATAAAACAAAACAAAAATCAAAATAGGACTACTATTTTGATTTTTGTTTTGTTACTATTTCAATAGGTACTAGATATTGAAATAGGTCATTTTGATTTTTGTTGCCTGACGCTGGTTTTCCTCCAAAATGACATGGCCATTTGGCAATTTTACCCAACATTTTTAGGAAGTCCCACTGTAAGGACAGCAGGAAATGTACTCAGTTAATGTACAGCACAAGATCTAAAACTAAAAAAAAATGCATTAAAGCTCAAAGGTCTTCGCGACCGACCTTCGAATGTTCAACACAAGTTATAATCATGGCCCATTCACCCGCTAACCATTTCGACATACAAGCGTATCTCGTACGAAAATCTTTACCACACCATGGAACTAGTGTGCAAAAATCTTTAATAAACATAATTATTTGTATTGCAGGCAGCGCTTGCGCATACGTCGCGTCGCTCTACGCTGTAGAGCTCAGTCGACTTCGTCCTACTAAGGTGAACGGACGTCCCGCCGCAAACAAAAAAATAAATGGATACAAAAACAGTGCAGTGAAGTTCTGTGAAATGAAAGTGTTCTAAGTGCGAGTGCTAAATTATTTTGAAAAAAAATATCAGTTTTATACATTTTAAAATTGTTTTTGGATTTTTTTTTCGCTCAAAATGCAAGGCCGTGATAAGCTGTGCGCGAAACTTACTAGTGCATTCCTAAGGAAGTGGTGTAAGTAGTTTGGAATAGTTTTTTTATTGCTTGTTTTACTAGTTATGTGTCCCGGTTCTGTCTACTTTAAGTATTATAGTTACGTATACGGTTTCACTATGAGGCAACAGCGGATGACATAGCGAATGTGAGCTTATATTTCTTATTCATTAGTCGTTCTACAATTTTGAATTTAGGTACTTGTTTTACTAATATTATGTGGCAATGTATTGGCTTATTATGTCCGGATTACTGAACGGTTTTGGATGGAATTTATGCTGATTTATAGGCACACGGGAAATGACGACTTGCTTGTTTCTCAATAGGAAAAACAGGTTCGGTGTAATGACTATCAATTTGAAAGATATTTGTAATCTATACATACATAATCAGTCCTGACTGACTGACTGATTAATTAACGCAGACCATAAGCCGCTGGGACTATGAAAAGATTTTTGGAAATCAGTCCTCTCAGGGGGTGAAATAGGGGTTTCAAATTTGTATGAAACTTCATCTTTTTTGAAGTTGATATGATGTATTTGGCTTGTTGAATAATAAAATGTATATCAGCGTTTTTGGAAAATCAAAAGCAAACCTGCTAGCAAGCTCTATACTTTCCTAATCTAGCTTTATTCTGCTGTATTTATAAGTTTATACTGTAGAGTTACTGTGTAGGTTATAAGTTTATACAGACTTCCTCTCTAAGAGAAGGTCTAACTTAAAACTAAAATGTTAAAAAAAAAATTAAGACTGTTGTTTTTTAAGATTTTACTCTTCATAAAAATGTTTGAACGAAGTTTGTATTTATCCATTGAATTGGAATCAACCAATAAATTATAAGTTTTGTAGGTACATCGATCGTCAAACTTTAATGACATAGCGATAGATTATCAGATATCATTAGAGAATTGCATCACTCTTACTGCAGTTTTGTTCAATTACAAAATAAAATATATATATTATAGATAAATATAAGTTTGTGTTCAAGCTTTGAACATTACTAAAGGCTACCGTTAATTGTAAAAAGTAGAAAATCAATCATAATAAGTAAGTCCTTTAGGCTAAGAACACATGAGGTCTCATTAGCATTGGTCCCGTCCGCAAATGTCTCATTTACATTAAATCCCGTACGTATAAGGTCACATTCGCCTAATGTCCTATTCGCAAAACGTCCAATTCCTATATTTAATAATGGAACATCCTGCGCCTAAACCGATTTATTTCAATTGAAATACATTGGTTTGGCGACAGACCAAAGTAATTCATTTACGAAAAGTGCAACTCTTATGAACGTATAACAGAATACTAAATAGAATTTGAAAAAAAAAGAATGACTACATTATACGCCAAGTTCTCAAAATGTAAAGCCAGTGAGAAAAGAAATTGTCAATAAAAACTCATGGCCACTCTTTTCAAACCATTGTGAGGAGATTTTTAACTTTAGTTTAGCCTAGTTTATGCCTGCGGTTATGCTCGCTGGGATATGAATTATCGCTATTCTAAGTACACAATATAAAATGTGCACCATTTTTGCCCTCTTCAAGGGCAATAATCCGAATACCCTTCTTGGCTGATGTCCTCCTACCTATAAACAATTATCAATGTCTTAGTTTCAGGTCTAATAGTTTAGAGATTTAATAAAGGAAAAAGTAGTGTATGTATGACTCTAGGTAACTTAGCTACGATTAAAATCTAACCTACTCTATTATTTTGTTTTCTGATCAGTTTGATATGGTTATTAAAAGAAGAATTCATTGAAGCCATTTCAAATATACGTAATACCCAGCGGATCTTTATAATTTATTGGGGTTGTTGTGTTTTTTAATTTTCTAATGAAAAAGGTGCTGCAGTTTTCTTTAGTTTGTGCGGTTTGAGAATTTTTGATGGTCTGATTATGATAACCGATTGAATCAGGCGTTACATGGCGGAAATCCATCTTAAGTAGATTATAAGGGAGGGATCCCACCACCCACCCTCGATCGAGTAGTAAGGAAATGCCATGAAAATTAGTGACAGGTACTCTTACCAAGTCGAGTGGTAGGCAATGCCTACCACTCGACTTGGTAAGAGTACCTGTCACTAATTTTCTTTGTTACAGGTCTCTCTTTTTGAGTGCGGTCTGTCAATCTATTTCGATTGTTGTATTAAGAGCATTTCCTTACTACTTCAATCGTGGTGATTCACAGATCGAGGGTGGGGGTGGGATCCCTCCCTTATATTCTACTTGGTCTGATTATATTTGCCATGGAAAATTCGGTAAGGAAGGTCTCAACAAGCAACTGTTCCCAACCTTTGTGTGAGTTCTCCCTTCCTCAATCCGCTAAAAGACAAGACAGTGGCATTAAATCTGGCATACTAATGCCACTGTAGGTCTTACATGATAGGGATCCTCTTTCATTTTATAATTATGTTAAAACGCTCACAACAGAAAACTGCCAAGAATTTCAACGATGATGAGTATTTAAGCCGATAAATCTTGATCCACAATCCAAGGCCGTATGCCATGGTATACTCTATGATCCGGCTAAACATCAAAATGACGTAATCGCAGTATAAACACTTATTGAAATACGATTAAACCAGACTTGATCATTTGAAACGCTAATAAGCTGATAGTATTACTTGAATGTTTCGTTCACGAAAATATGTTAATTTGGTACGGTTTTTTATGTTGTAAGTATTACTAAGGTGACATATTAGCCGTCAAAGATTGTAATTTTTCCAGCAGTGTTATATTTTTAGGCGACTGCCCCATAAGTGGAGTGTCATGTTTTTCAGGGTTCATATACCCAGTCTCTTTATTTAATCATAATGTCTAAACGCCTGGTGTATATGTAGGTATTGCTAAAATCGTGAAATGAGTTCGTATAACATTAAATAATAATTCGACCATAACTTACACCCAATTTGTACTTAGTAAGTTTAATTAGGTGAATAAACTTAATTTGAGACGCCAGACTAAGAATATAGACATAATCTGTTACAAAATGAAAAAAAAATATATTTAACCGAAAAAATGTGCAAGTCCTTATAACCATAATCACGCCAATCAAACTAAATTTTCATATAATATCTTAACAGATGGTAATAACACCTATAAGGTAACGAAGGCAACACAATTTGTTAAATAAATATTTTCTTTTTCAGGGAAATTTTGTAATACGTTGTTCAATCGAAGTTGCAACACTAATCGGTTATAAAGATGGCCGATTAATAGATCGACTAGTCGACCGAGCCGGTTACTATTACTTAGGACAATTTTTCGGGTAAAATGGAAGTTCTTGTAGGTTCTAAGTCGACTTTAATGGATAACTACAAAAAAGGAATAGTCGCCACCTAGTTGGCGACTATTTAGTACATCTCTAGTCAAAAGTGATTTCAATATGAATGCACCAACGTTGTAGCAACCATATAATTGAAACAAATCATAATATTATCACTATGTAAAGGTGTAGGTACTATTGTTATAATTCATTGTTAATTACGTTATTGTGATACCCACTGCTGTTGAAAAGATAAACTATGGACTCATTACATTTGCTTCACATTACAGAGTACATAACTAACAATGTAATTAACGGAAGTAGGAAGAATTCTTTGCGAATTACTCCATCCTCCAGCACGCAAATTAAGTCAACTATTTATTAGGGTTCCGTACCTTAAAAGGAAAATGTAGGTATCCTTATAGGATCACCTTGTTATCTGTCTGTCTCTTGTCAGGAACGCGTAGGGGTATCAAGTTGATAATAATAGCAAATAATTACTCAGGTCTGCAATCTCTTGGAGCAGTGAAAAAATAAAACTTATATGTCAACGCAATGAAAAGATACGCCTTTGGCTTTGCAGCATATTTCTTAGGTTATTTGCCTCTTGTTAGTCGGAGGGTTTTAAAATGTTTTTTTTTTTAAATTTTCAATTATGTTTTTATTTCAAACTTTTTATAGTTTTTTTTTACAAAATACAACGTTACTCATGTTGAGAGTAAACATTTTATTGTAATGGATCTAATATATATTTCGTAGTATTAATAAAAAGATGAGCTTAACCCTTTTTTCAGAAATAAACGCGTGTACTGTAGCGCCCCCTGGCGGGTCTTATCCAACGCAAAAAAAAAAAGATTTCAAATCGGCCAAGCCGTTTCCGATAATAATGGGAAAAGGCACACACACACAAACACCTCTTACCACAAACGAATACCTATACTATCGCGGTAGCCGTCACGGGTAAAAAGAAATATAAAATTTTCGTCATTTTCAAAAGATTTTCCGGAAAAATACTTTTATAGGAACAGCAATTTAGAATACAACTGAGAATCGGGTACTCTATCTATCTCTTTCATACACAATGTGGCAAATGGCAATTGATATTTGTTTTACATAGACAGCTTAATACCTATATACATGTAAAGTTCCTCGAAGGATGAGCTAATATAAGCATTCAAAGCATTTTAAGTTTGTTTTTGCCGCCGATCAACCGTATCTCTAAGACTTGTAATATGAAAAAAAAAAACTTTTTGCTTATGATTAGTATCGTCGTTGTTAGTACTTTTTTGCTGAAGAATTATTTATTTTTAATTATTTATGTTACTGCTTAGTTTAAAAACAAGAAGTTAGTTTTTAGTAAAATTGTTTAGGTATCTATAATAATAATAATAATATAATAATATCTTGGGACAACTCACACAACGCTATCTGATCCCAAACTAAGCAGAGCTTGTACTATGGAAACCAGACAACTGATAAACATACTTATATATTTCTAAATACATACATATTATAGATAAATAACACCCAGACACAGAATAAACCATCGTGCTCATCACACAAAGTTTTATCCTGGGTGGGGATCGAACCCACGACCTCTTGCGTAGCAGTCGGATACACTCCCACCGCGCCACAGAGGCAGTCAAATCAAATCTGATTGTTTAGTTTTGTTTTTGTTTTACTGTTTATTGTTCATGGAAACTGAAAGAGTTTTTATTGTTTTGGTTTTGATGTTTGTCGTGGCATCTTAACGATTACAGTAATGGATATGAGTGTTGTTTTGATAATGCGAAGATAGTTTATTTGGAATGGTTTATAATTATTTTTATTTATTCTTATTCGTACCCCCGACTCGAAAACGATGGGCGTTATAACTGTGTTTTTACCCGACAACGGGGAAGCCAGAGAGGGAGGGTTATGTTTTTAATAGTCTGTTTATGTTTATATTTACCTTTGTTCTACCGTAGCGCCTAAACTACTCATCCGATTTCGATCAATAATGTGTCGATCGTGTTAGCATACGTTACAACGTTAATTTAAATTTACGCTGTGTGGCTACCCTCCACAAGTAAAATTATGTTTAAATCAGTGTTGCCAATGATATATATATCCCTCAATTATTGTGTATACTAACAATCGATACGATTGTACATTTTCTTTCATTCCGATGATCACATAACGTATGGCAAGGATGTAAACTGGGTATTTTTACTTATTGTTTTTAAATATGCTGTGTTTGTTATAAAATGAAAGGCCTTAATTAGCGCGTTCCTTTGATACTAAACACATTACTAGATTTGTTAGTGCGTAGTATCTGCGTATCTCTTGTTGGAGGACTAGTTTATCCACAAATGCCTTCCCTACCAAATTCCTTTGAAAAGAAGTTTATATCACGACCAAGTTATTTAATTATCATTGAACTATTCCAACGTTCTATTTCTACTGCTCAATTTAGAACCATTATTTAATAGATAGATTACCTAATGAAACATGGCGAATCATTAAATAATTGACGAAAATTGCGCAGATTACTAAAAAAACGATTGCCATTTTGGAATTTGTTCGTTTAAAGTGTATTCGCGTGTGATACGTCTATTGGTTAACAGTAAAACTTTAATTTCAGGTTCTTAGGTCAAGTAAATAAATAAATTAAAGTCTTGGGACAACTCACACAGTGCCATCTGATCTCAAACTAGGCAGAGCCTGTACCATGGCCACCAGACAACTGATAAACGTATTATATTATTATAGATTAATAACACCTATTCATAAAATATACACTCGTGCTCATCACACAAAGATTTATCCTGGATGGGGATCGGACTTAAGACCTCTGGCTTAGTCTGGGACACTAACCACTAGACCAAAAGGGCAGACATCTTCTTTACATAATACGCTGTCTGTACGCTTAGATCTTCTAAACTATGCAACGAATTTTGATGCGGTTTTCACTATCATTCAAATAATTTGTTACAGATGGTTTATATGTACAAACCATTTATATTATGTGAATAGATATGGAGAAAAGTTCGTGCAAAGTTGGAGCGGGCCGCTGGTACCTACTGTGTAAAGCTGAAGAGTTTGTTTGTTCGTTTGATTGAACGTGATAAACTTAGAAACTACTGATTTGAATTGAAAAACTCTTCTG
Organism: Herminia tarsipennalis; assembly: GCA_945859575.2. NCBI lineage: Eukaryota > Metazoa > Arthropoda > Insecta > Lepidoptera > Erebidae > Herminia > Herminia tarsipennalis. The sequence continues at coordinate 1,198,819 of OX243830.2, forward strand.
GTTGTTGGATAGTTCATTTATCGAGGAAGGCTATATGCTATATATCATCGTGCTAAGACGAATAGGAGCGAAGCATCAATGAAAAATGTTGAAAAAACGGGGGAAAATTGACGGAGACGGAAGTTGCGCGGGTCAGCTAGTAAGATATATTTACGAAAGACATCTTGTTTGTCGCTCAGTATATTATACTACGTCTTAAGAGTGAACACACGCAACGTTTTTCCTTTCTGTAGTAATTTCCTGTGTTAAGAGTAACAATTCACACAATATACATACAATAGCGCGCATTCCAACATAATTGCACTACTCATTATATTTCACATGACAGTTTAAGTTTCAAAATATAAATAGAAAATCTTAATTTTGTACATTTTGAACATGATAGCGAAGTTATGTATACGATTGTCAATGCTGCTAATATTATAAATCTGTTAGTTTATGAGGATGGATGGATTATTGTTGCTTTTTACACAAAAACTACTGATCGGATTTTGATGAAACTTTACAGTAATGTAGTTTATACATTACAATAGCATATCTGTATATATTTAAAAGAAGAAGCTGACTGGCTGACATATCAAAGCCGGGCCTAAACTATAAGGGTCAGAGACTTGAAATTTTGCAGGGTGGTTTCTTTTATAACGTAAGGGAGCACTAAAAAGGATTTTTTTTTAATTCACCCCCTGAGGGGGTAAAACGGGGGTGCAAAGTTAGTATGAACGTTGCCATTAAAATATTTTGGTAACAATCTGGCAAGCAAGCGGGCGAAGCCGCGAGCATAAGCTAGTAGGCTATAAAAATTATACTAAATGCTGGCAAAGCCGCGTGAGGTGCGGCTGATGATCGCGCGCCACGCGTCGCACATAACAGTATCAGTGCCACCCAAATCCTTGTTTGACAAAGATCTGAATGTCACCGCACTGCGCTTCTCATTTGAGACATTAGTTCATAAGTTTCATTTGCCCAGTAATTACACTTGCTACAGTTCAGTTCAACCGAAACACAGTGATGTGTTAACATTACTATTTTACAGAAAAACAATTAACACTGTTGTGGTACCGACCAAGACGGCCTATGGCTTAGACACCACCGTCTTAGACTACCAACGTCGGATTAATTTAAAATTTTGCACACTTATCAAATACATTTAGTTGGGTCTTTTATTAAAGCGTATTTTCCAGTTTTTAACTACTACATATTTTTTAAATTGTACATTGTAACATGGAACCTTAATTGCCAATGTCAAAAAACAGGTCTAGAATAAATCTAGTTTGTCTTGTCTTTATGACACACTCAACACTAGTTTTTATTAAGTTTTAGTTTTTTAAAAAAGCCTAGGCTATTATATTAATTCTAGAAACGTCCTTATTATAGATTAATATAAAAGCTATCGATTTTGGCTCCTTATGGGTTTTTTAAAGTTTGAGGATAAATCTTTGTATGATGAGGACGATTGTTTATGTGTCTTGATGTACCTACTTAATTTATCTATAATAAACATGTTAGCAACAAGGAACTGATTCCGAACATACAGCTTACGCTAGTTTGGGAATCAGAGCTTGCAAACATATTGTACAAACCTTTTGTTACAATAAAAATGTATTATTATTATGTTGAGTAAGTTTATTTATCAGTTATCTGGTTGTTATAAACTCGTGGTTTCTTTACACTGAATATCTTCGTAATTTCAGGTTTGAAAAGTATTTAATATGCCAATGTTATAACCCTTCACAAAATAGGTGGTTAGGTAAGCGATAAAATATTACAAATCACCCTTTACATGTGTGATGTTAGACAAATAACATCTCGGTATTTAAATAAAAACAATTACATTTATCAGTAAGCGCCATCGATCACAGATAAATCAAAGCTAGTGAGGCGACACTATCGATTAGGTATGCACTGCATTTACTGATATGTCACAATATGCTTCGTCTAGTTTAGGACAAGATGACCGTTGGTGTATTGCTCCCAGGACATGTCAACGTCTACACAGGATTTCTAATTTACCTTTGCCACAACAGTGTCAGCTATTCTTCCGTGAAATACTTAGTGATGTTAACACATAACTGTGTTTTGGTTTAAGGGCACTGTAGCAAGTGTAATTACTGGGCAAATTAGACTTACTAACTAATGTCTCAAATGAGGAATGCGGTGCAGTGACATTCAGATCTTTGCCAAACAAGTATATGGGTGGCTCTGATACTGTTATGACTGTTATGAGCGATGCGTGACGTTCAACATCAGGCGCACGACCAGCTTGTCTCTAGATTTCGTTATTTAAAAAAAAAGGGACAAAAAGCTTGTATCGCGGGGAATTCTACAAACATAGACTTAACAGAGGAAGAGTACCTATGCTCAGACTAGAAACTCACAAAGCTATCCGGGTGGAGGTATCGAACCCACAGCATCTAGTAACCAGTCGTACGCTCTACTCCGTCAACGAGCCATTCAAATAGGCATTAGTTAAGTTAAATAATAAATATTTGCCAAAGTCATTACGTAAATAGTACTTTGTACGAACGTATTAAAACATCCTACTACGAAACCTGCTCATGTATTAATACATGATTTCTATATTTGGACATTGTACCTACCTACCACAAAATACCTCTACCTACTTACTACAAAAGGTAACTTCATAAAATGCGAGTACCTTTATACATCACTCATCATCGCCAGCCCATATCGGTCCACTGCTGGACTATTTCCTCTCTTAATTTATCCCACAAAACAACACCTCCCGCATCCAGCTCCATCTCAGCGACCTTCATTATGTCGTCTTTCCACCTGACTGGGGGTCGTCCTACCGCGACGTTTACCAATCCTCATATCCCATACTAGCTGACCCGTGCAACTTCGTCTGCATCAATTTGTTCTCAGTTTTTGCAACATTTTTCATTATTGCTCCGCTCCTTTTAGTTGTAGCGTGATGTTATATAGCCTATAGCCTTCCTCGATAAATGGGCTATCCAAACGTAAAAGATTTTTTTAGTTCGAACCAGTAGTTCTTGAGATTATCGCGTTTAAACAAACAAACAAACTCTTCAGTTTTATAATATTTATATAGATTAATGGTCGGGGTTGTGTTTTCTATCTATCGACGGTTATCGAAACGCATAAATGTTAGTGTCGCTGCCAGAGTTAGCAATTTAACATACCGTTAACGATAGATAAGTTATTGAGACCGGTCGTAAGAGAAAGGGAGTTTCCTAGAGTCTGGAGTGATCTAAGATTTATTTTTTCTGAGCGATGTGTATGAATGCATCGCTTGAGTGAAGTTCGTATGAAGGATACCTACTGTACTACAGGCACTTTGTGATTATTATAACAAATAACGACGTAAAAGCAGTTTTTATTTAACACTACTTAAAAAGCAAGTGCGAATTTAGGTACTACTTACAACTTACCTAAAGTAGCGGCCCGCACCGGCTTCGCACGGAGTTTAGTCCACTATCTGTAGATGTAATAGACATAATATGCATATATTATACATATAACCACCCAAGCAAGAAATTATCTGAATGATAGTGAAAACCGCATCAAAATTAGTTCAGTACTTATTGAGATTACATATCAACCCATAAGATGGCCCACTGCTGGGCACGGGTCTCCCCAGTAGAACCTACTAGTATGTAGATCCTGGGGGTAATTACCATAATCGCCACGCTTGGCGAGCGGGTTGGCGATCGCAGTAAGGCTTTAAGTACGCAGAGGACGCTGCTGCCCGTCCTCCGGGGTAAAATCCCTTAGTCGCCTTGACGACACCCACGGGTAGACATGGGGTAGTACTATTCTTAAGCCGGCACCACACGGCAATTGAGATTATACCAAGCATACAATACTACAGACGCGGTGAGGGACTTCGTTTTATATTAAGTAACGATAGTGATAAGAATCAATCGCCAAGTTGTTACTTAGCGTAAAACTCGAGAACGACTGGACCAAATCGGCTGAGATACCGGAGTCGCAGGCGGGGTGTCGCGGGTTCGAATCCTGTCCATTTGCTCCAAGCCATTGAACTTAGCTAGATGGGTTAACAGGATTGCTAGTAATGTGGAACCCAATCCCATATTGATAATTATCTATTTACTATTAGAAAAAATAAAATAATTTTGAAGTGAAAAATTGCTAGAAATATGTAAATTCCTTTTCTTTCTCTCATTTAATCTGAGAAGTGAAACGTGGAATCCAAATTTTAATCAGAATCAAATTCAACTAACGCGAAGCCGCGAAGATCCAAAGCTAGTAAACTAATATATATAATAAATCTGAAGAGTTTGTTTTATTTAAGTAAATTAAACGGAATATGAGCTTTTAAAGATTCTTCTCAAGTGGGTATTGCTAAGAATATGCTAAAGCAAACGAGTCCTACAGTGTAGACCGCGACTTGGTAAACATTGCGGTAGGACGACCTCCAGCCATATGGATCGACGACCTAAAGAAGGTCGCTGGGATAGAGCAGGATACGTGAGGCGAGCTTGGGAGGGGCAACGTCGAGTTCTCACCGCAGTGGTCGGAAGTGACCTCTCGTTGCCGGCCGTGGTTCTGTCCATGGTCCGGGGCGAGGGGTCGTGGAATGCGGTCGCATCCTTCTGCGAGGACGTCATCTCGCAGAAGGAGGCGGCGGAGCGCGTCAGGGAAGAGAGTTCCCTGGCAGACCCGCTCCGTCGCCGGCGAACCGGGTGGCGTCGGCGCGCATACCTGCGCTTGATGCCGCCTTAGGTGGGGCTGCGGGCGGGCGTACGGGGTAATCTGCCCCGCCCGCGGCCTTCCGTGGAGGCGCGGCGCCTTGTGTGTATCCAGGGGCCGCGTAGGTGTGAAATGCCCGGAACGCAACAACATCGCGTCCGGGCATTGCCACTGGGCGGGCCGCCGACGGTATAACGGATTCCGGCGGCCCGTTCGCAAAGGTGGCGAGCGATACACGGCGGGTTTTTTAGTGGGTGCAAACCCCACACTACCTCCATCATCTTCCCCGGATGATGGGGGTGTTCGTCAGGAATTTTTCCCGCCGAACCAAAAAAAAAAAAAAAAAAAAGGATACGTGAGGCGGAGGACCGGATGTTGTGGCGAAAGTTAAGAAAAGCCTATGTCCAGCAGTGGACAGATACAGGCTGATTGATGATACTATAACAATGGCGGAAAGCTACATTGCTTTTGTTAGAAGTTGGTTTCAAGTCAGAATTGTAATAGGTAGGATTCAAACCAGCGACCTCGAGATTGCAATGCCAAAACCTTAACCACTACGCTTGACTTATTTGTAAACAAACGAAAAGTCGGAAGTTTATAATATTTTTTATGCTGTTAATGTTTCGAAACAACACGGGAATCAAAGCCGCGACCCTGAGCGTAGAAAGCGAATACTATACTGCTTTAATGAGCAACCATTGATCAACAGTTACGCTTGTAATAACTGTAATTAATATTCAATGGAAACGGAAAAGACATTAAAAGATTTACGGCCAATGAGAAATAGCTGAATTGACTCAGTCTCGTTAGGTGTTTTTAGGGTTGAAAAACATAAACGATGCAAGTATGATACGGGGTGCCGTTGGTACTAAAACAAACATTGTTAGGTAATCTCCCGTGAACTAGTGATTTTAACACATCATTGTGTTTCGGTTGAAGCGCATTGTAGCAATTTGTAATTATTGAGATCTTTGTCAAACAAAGATTTGTGTGTCGCTAATATTGTTAAGGGCTGTCGTGACGCTTACCATCAGGCGCACGAACTGCTCGTCTCTTATCTCTTCGAAGTACTTATTAAATAAAATAATATTTTTGTGTAAACTGCGTTTTCGTCTGGATAGAAATAAACTTGTATTAATGTTCATTGAGTAGTTTCGTAACTTTTATAGCATTTAAATTAAAGGCTGGCTAGCCTGCGAAATAAATCGTACCGATTTTCGCAAATCTCTATCTGTAGTAGGTACATTTTCTTTAATAATTGCTGTATATTAAGTTAAAGAAATATAATAAAAAAGTATTAATTAAACATATCTGTACTCAAGAAATAAAAAAGATTGCTACATATCTATACTATACTAAAATTATAAAGAGGTAAAGTTTGTGAGTTTGTGAGGTTTTAGGGGGTAATCTTTGGATCTACTGAACCAATTTAGAAAATTATTACCAATAGAAAACCACGTTATTTGTGAGTGTCATAAGCATATAACATCACGCTACGACTAATAGGAGCAGAGCATCAATGAAAAATGTTGCAAAAACGGGGGAAAATGACGCAAACGAAGTTGCGCGGGTCAGCTAGTTACTATTATAAAATGAAATGGATGTTGAACACTTTGCAACGCCTGTTAAAATTACGTGACAAAATTTATTAAATATTTCGTTAAAGATTATGCTAATAAAATTCGTGCAGGCGTTTCGTTGATATTTTTATTTCTAGGTCAAATCACTTTACCGCATTTCGATGCGAAATAACATAGATGTATTTCGTTGTGTGACCGATGTAACTCATTGGAGAATGTACTCTAGTGACTGGCCTGTTAGTGAAGTGGCTAGTGACCCTGACTGCTAAGCCGGGGTACGATACGTAGGTCGTGGGTACGATCCCCACCCAAGACAAATCTTTGTAGGATGAGCTTGATTGTTAATTCTGTGTCCAGGTGTAATTTATCTATAATATGTATGTAAGTATTTACAAATATATATAGATATATGTTTATCAGTTGTCTGGTTACTAGTAAAGGCTCTGCCTAGTTTGCCAAGATATTATTATCTACTCTCACTTTACTGTATTGTACTGACTCATTCAATACGTTAGTACGACTAAACAAACATACAAATAGTTATTAACTAACCATTAACTAGAGTCAATGACCTATAGTACATTGGCATTTGAAATTTATTGACATTTCAACACATTTTTTAAATGTCAGACACTTTGACATTTTGTAAACTTTGATTTGAGCATTTCAAGTATTAGTTACTCAGTGGAATAACACATTAGTGCTAATGTTTTAAATGTGAAAAAAGTATTTTATTTATAACACTACCTGACCAGCACAACTTCGTCTGCGTATATTTTCCTCGTCTTAAAACATTTTTCGTTTATGCCCCGCTCCTATTGGTCGTAGCGTGATGTTATAACCTATAGTCTTCCTCAATAAATGGTCTATCTAACACTAAAATATATTTTTTCAATTTAACTAGTAGTTCCTGAGACTAGCGTTATAATATTAGTACAGATTTGATACAAACCTCAAACATTTAGAAAAATATATGAAAATGAAATGAAAAAATATTTATTGCAGCAATAGATACAGTATTACATTAAATGCAAAGATACAATCATTCATAATCTAAAGCTGGGTGGACATTTACTGCTCTGTTACTGTTGGTCTTCTCACTAGGCTAGCCTGTATTGAGGAGACTGTATCTTAACTCGTATCTAATTATCTACCTTTATTAGATTAATATTTATTATACTATTTACACAAGAAATATTTGAATTATAAAATTAAATTAAACAAAACAAAAAATGTAAGTAAAGATATCTCTGCATATGAAATAATAGATTGAATAAATTGATTAATTATTAAAGAGTCCACCGTTTGAAGTACCTAGTGCAGTCATACTCTCAATACAACAATCGTAATAGATTGACAGACCGAACACAAAAGAAGAGACCTGCAACAAAGAAAATGAGTGACAGGCACTCTCACTAAGTCGAGTAGTAGGCACCTACGAAGTAAAACCTAGACACGTGTTTCGCATCTACACGAGGCATCTTCAGGACAATTCGGCAGTCTAAAATATAATAAAATAATAAAGTTGTCATCCTTAATAAATTGCCATGTCTACGAATGAAAAATGTACTGAAAAATTGAGAAATTAACATTGGTTATTTTTTATCATAATAAAGACATCAACGCGGTCGGTACCGCGGGGAATTAAGTACCTACACCCTATATTGTCAATCAATGTATTGTTGTATGTCAATCTTATTTCTATCCATTTTTATAATTATAGACCAATATTTGTACGCTAGTTAATGGTACAATATGGCTTGCACCTTATATGTAACTACAACAACATTGTACACCCATATTTTGAACAAATAAATGTTTCTTCTTCTTCTCTTGTCACGAAGTTTGTGATCGGACTCCTCCGAAACGGCTCGACCGATTTGAATATTTTTTTTGTATATTTGGTAGGTACAAGTATGAGAACAGGTCTAAGTTGTTTTTTTTTTTATCGCGATTTTGGTATAATTGAATGAATTGCAAAAGCGGGGAAAGTTGTCGCAGACGCAGTTGCGAGGGTCAGTGACAGTTGATTTTGCGGTGACAAGCCTTTTTATACCAGGAGGTATTGTTGAACGGAATAAGTAAAAAACAATATTTGTATGGTCTCTGCGCGTTCCGAAACCATTGTACAGATTGTGATAAAACTATGCTAGGGTGTTCTGAGGACACACGCGAGGGTTCCTGGCCTTAAGAGAAACAGCGAATCGTGACCAGGTTCAGGTAGGACGAAATAAATCAATCTACAATGTTAATGTAGTTGCTTCGGATCGGATTTGTTGTTGGGCAAATAATGCCGACCCGCTTGTGTGTAGCCTCCCTTAGTCTCAAAAAATTAGAAAACGGCTTGACTAAATTCAAAAATATATTTTTATTTTAGTAGCTGGGGTAAATCAACATAGAATAATGTACAAAAGGATCAGCCGAAAAATCGAAAACGTCGCGCGTTCACTACGTGTATTTTTTGGTATGCAAAATGTCCCAACGTTTTTCAGACAAACACACAACACTGGTCAAGTTAAATCGCTAACGCGTCGCCGATTAAGGCTGAGGAGTCACAAGCCGAAATAATACATGTAATATCTCACTACACTCCTCCCCCCCCCCCTTTAGAGCCTCACAAAGACCCCTTAAAGGTAAATAGTAGCGACAGAGATACTTTTGAGCACAACTCACTTTAATTATTAATTTTACGTTTTAGTATTAGAGAGCTTCTCTTTGTTAAAATTTAACGGTTCAAATAAAATATAAATTAAGTGCTAAACGTGGTCATATATTTCCGTAAAAAATCGGACACAACACTTATCGTGTTATTAACTTTAAGAACGGAATTCTTATAAATCTAAGTAATAATTCAGTCCTGAGCAAAGGGCAATAAACTTGGAAACAAAATAAGATAATGCATGTTATAAGTGTAATTTATGTACTCTTTATTAATGCACAAAATATACAGAATGATTTGTAATATATACTTAGTTAGTTAGTTTTGTTTGTTTATTTTTTTGAACGCGATAATCTCAGGAACTACTGGTGAAGGCTATAGACTATATTACATCACACTGTGACCGATAGGAGCGGAGCAGCAATGAAAAATGTTGCAAAAACGGGGAAAAATAACGCAGACGAAGTTCTGCGGGTCAGTATTATATATATTTTGTGAACTAATAGGCGGTAGGCAATTAGGTAATTATTTTCAAAAGTACGAGTACATTGATGTTAATATAAAGAGTCCGCGCCATATACCTATTCTCAGAGTTATCTTTGTGTACTTTAGTTACACAGGTAGATACATTAGAGCAGCATCGGTAATGACTTATGTCAATAAGTTACTTGAAAATCCAACGGACAGACGCTGACAAAATACACCAACATACGTCGAAGTTGATAGTCATGTTATAGGTACTCATGATTGTGGAATAGAAGCGTTATGATATGACTTATGATAGATAGCAGTCATGTCTAGATCGCGTTTTGACAAAATCTCGATATGACTACATCACATTTGGTCTAAATCGCTATAAGGCAGTCGACTGTACGAGTATTATCATTTGTTTTTACAATTATGCACGAAAGGAGTCTCCTCGTATGGCGCATTTATAAATCCAATGTGTCTGGGCACCTTGCCGACTCTTGAATTTGAGTCCAACTCGTTAAGGAAGAAGTTATCTACATACTATTTAGAATATTCCGTTCTTTTCTATATTGATTTTTTATAAAATAAAACAAATGAGTAAGTATAGTATTAATATAATTTATTACTTAATATATAAAAGTCCCGGGTTCAGTTTGGTAATATAGCAAAATGACAAGTCTTTTCTCATTGTAAATTGAAATTTAAATATAAAAAATGGTACAGGAACTCCCATAATCATCAAAATTAACCCACAACTTAGAAGACTTTCTTTTCACCAAAAACTAAATCCCAAATAATGGTGATCGGCCTGGGTGACTAGTCTACAATTCCGCAACCGATTAGGTGATCAAAGACATGTCGACCTATCTCTATTATAATAATAATATCTTGGGACAACTCACACAACTAAGCAGAGCTTGTACTATGGCAACCAGACAACTGATAAACATACTTATATATTTCTAAATACATACATATTATACAGACACAGAATAAACCATCATGCTTATCACACAAAGTTTTGTCCTGGGTGGGGATCGAATCCACGACCTCTTGCGTAGCAGTCGGATACATTCCCACCGCGCCACAGAGGCAGTCAATTATTTAGGTATACTTGCACTTTGCCAGTTTTACACCTAGACTGTGTAGATAAGTCAATCTGATAACAGGACATATCCATATGTGGTTGGACAGCTATTTAGACCAAACGCGATGTAGTTATATCAAGATTTCAATTGTCAAAAAGCGCATTACTCTCTTATCAAGATCTAACTTTCGCCTGCGGCTTCACCCCCACGCGAGTGTCAGTTATCGTGATAAAAACCATCGTATGTTCTTCCTCAGGACTCAAACTATCGCTTTACCAAATATCATCTAGATCTGACAGCGTCATTTTCACATGTATAATATTAGTTTGGTTACGTTATGTCATTATCAGCCCATAGGTACAATATTCTTTCTGTTGTGATACTCTCGAGAGTTGGTACACAGTACACACATAAGCGGGGCTGCATCATTCGGCACAGGCCGGACGGTAAAACCGAATATAATGTAGATGAGTGTTAGGGAAAAAGCTACTCGGCTTTTCCGAACACGTTCACTATGACGCGCGACAACGGCTGGCATCAATCGGCACAGCCGGGCGGTAAAATCGAATGATGAGCCGAACATGAGTTGCATCGGGTCGGCTTTGTTGTTCGGCAAATACTGCCGAACCGAATGTCCCGACCCGCTTATGTTTGTAGCAAGCAACCCTGAAATAGTGTACGGGACCTAATACACTCCTCGTGCCTAATTGATTGGTGGATGTCACATATTTTAGAATGTTTAGTTTTGTAACATGTCGGTTACTTCACTATGTTTTCTTCACCAATTTTAAACAGTGATGAAATAAGACGCAAAGTGCAGGCGAAAGTCAGACTGGTGTCAGTCACTTTTGTTTTTTTTTTTTTTGCATATTATAATGAAAGGTTTTATCATAAATCTAATAATTAACTTATTGCCATATTTATGTTAATGTGTAGTGCGAAATATGAGTCAACATCGCCTTGAATGCATTAGTTTTAATGCTTAGTTTTGTAAGTGTTTCAATGTTGCAAGGATTTCTTGCAAATGGAGAACTAAGTCATACGCTAAGTATACCTAAATAAGTATAAAATATTTTTTATAAACGGAAATGGTAGTACTTAGTAGCTTTAACTGGCATGTTGGTCCATTGGTTAGTGACCCTGGCTACTAAGCCAGAGGTCGCGGGCTCGATTTCAACCCAGGATAAATCTGTATGTAATGAACACGATTGTTTATTCTGTGTCTGGGTGTAATTTAAGTACAATATGCATGTATTTAGAAATTTATAAGTATATCTATCAGTTGTCTAGTTATACAGGCTCTGTCTAGTTTGGGATCAGATGGCTGTACCTATATGAGTACTGTCGGCCCATAGATGAGAAATCATTTTCGAATATTTTCACAGCTCTTCGTGTCTCGGAGAGCACATTAAGCTGTCGGTCCTGCGCCTAATCTCTCTCCGCGCCTAATGTCGTGTCGGATTTTCGTTCCCATCGGACTATGAGAGTCAGGAAATAGAGATTGCACTTGTGTCTGGTATCACTATCTCGTGCGTAGTTGGCTCTAATGAGATTGGCCGCCCCGCAACCAACAAACGTTATACCACGAGACCGTTTAACGTGAACCGAGTAGTAAACATGAGACCATTATTATTATTGTTTATTGAAGTAGGGCAGTTTTACTTGTAACAGCAGAAAAACTAGTAAATCCTATTCTCTTTATTTCTGTACTATGAAAGGAAAAATACCTTAATTATACATAAACCTACTTACGTATATGTATACACACATAATATTTGTTAGTTTACGTAACTATATGTCAAGCATCCGGCGGAAAGCCATAGATTTACGTTTACTTAAATCGGTATGGTGCGAGTCGTGCGAGCAAGGCTGTTACACATAGACGTACCCAGCGGGGATTTAAAGGTTAGTTTAGTCCCCCCTCCGAAATTTTAAAAGGTTTAGGTTTTAGCTCTACGGTTAAACTAATGGTCAATAGTTTTAGCGTCAAAGATACTGCCCTCTGTAGTACTATGTACGCTGGACTGGCTGCCCCGTACGAAGTGACAGTAATTTCAAATCTCGAATCGAATGACCGACCTGTGAACATTTTTGACACTTATGACAAATGGCCGTTGTTGTTATCCTTGTTACACAAGTATAGACTTACATTTGATATTGTCCAAATGTCAAATGGAAGTCTTGTTGTTGTCGGCAATGGACTTTCCAGCGTACAACGTTAAAGAGTAACAAAAATCCATCTAAACTTGAAACTCACAAACGGATATAAAATAACATAACAGTAGGCCTACTCTCTTTCTTTAATACGAAATTCATGAATTTTCGATAAGTTTACGAGGACTATTCTAATTATTTTTTGGATAAGCACAATAAGTTCGAACCCATGGATGATTTTCTGGAACGAGTGGATTAAATAGATGTTGCTGGCTCTGTATATCACCACCTCATTTTTGATCGTAACTTTGTTTTCATTGAATTAGAGTTAGAGAGTAAAGAGAGAAGAGATTTGAAGATTTCACGAGTAGTGTCCGTTATTGTTCCATGAAATAGTACTCTTAACACATCACTGTGTTTCGGTTGAAGAGCGCTGTAGCAAGTGTAATTACTGGGCAAATGAGACTCAAGAGCTAATGTCTCAAATGAGGAGCGCGGTGCGGTGACATTTAGATCTTTGCTTAACAAGGATTAAAGTGAGGCGAACGACCTGCTCGTCTGCTCATTTCGTTGTATATAAAAAAAGTAACTTTAAAATATAAAATTGATTAATAACTTCCAAATTTACACAAAATAAACATTTACACAATATCTTCACGCCACTTAAATTCAATGCGTAGACGGCTACTTAGATAATTTCATAATCACGTGAATGATTCGGTATCTTTTATCGTACCGAACTAGAAAATGGAACGGCAATTTGTCGACCTCTGCGATTGTGAAGTAAAAAACTCATTAAGACAATGTCGAAGAAACTTTGGATCTGTAAAAAATTAGGACAAACCTCGGACGATGAGTACTTAGCTTTATTTGTATCTTTTTCTATTTATAACGAGTTAATGATAGTTAGAAGGCCTAATATCATTTAACGAAAGACGTTACGAAAATTTATTTAATTATATTAGCTGTAAAAGCCAGAGTTACATAAATTCAGCATTAATTTGTTCGTGATAATTGTCAATAGGTCCGAAATTGTGCTGTAAATTGGAAAATGAATTCAAATAATCTACGAAATTAAGAAAACTAAAACTATGAAAAGAGAACACATTTAATTTAACAAAATTTCAATAAAAAGAAATCAAATAAAATAGTCTTCGTAAGCTACACAAATTTGAATCTACAAAAGTTTAAGGAAATAGAGAAGGCGAAGAGCGAGATTTGTACATGATTTTTCAAAAACTACTGGTCCGATTTGCATGAGGTTTTAACTATTCAACTGCATATTATTCGGGGAAAATGGTATTGTAAACGATCAGTCATCATCATCAGATTGTAAGCAATACAGATAGTAAGGCATATAAACTGAAGGGATTTCGTTGCTCTGTAAATTTCAAACTTAGGCCATTTACGACCTATAAAAGAGGCCCATTCTATATTAAATGTGCGTCGATACTTAGATATAAAGATACAAAAAAGCTGTGTAAATATATGCCTTACACACTAATAAATAACTAAGATATTTGTTTTACTCACTTGGTTAAATAATAACGTACATATACCTAGTTGATTCAGAGTGAAAATATGCTATTGTCTTTACATAACGTTTCAAGAGCTGTGTACTACCGAATTTGCTTCGGTTATTCAATGTTTTTATTATTGTTATAGGCAACTAGTGTATTTTAAAATAATATATTTGTAACAGTCCATAGGAGTGTTACTTAAATACAGTCTTACAGCTTTCCGACAGCAGGAATATCTCGGATCTAAGGGGAGCAACCCGCGGCCTCTGTTTATGGCACTTTTCACTCCTACGGCGAGAACGCGAGCAACAAGATTCTCTCGGTAAAGAAACGTACTATATATTATTGTGTAGATCCCGTGTAAACAAAAGATATACATGTCGCTGAACAAAAGATATCATTGATCGCTGATTGTTCCCATTGGCCGACGAGACCTCGCCTAGAACATAAAAAAAACAAAATTCTTTATTCACTTAGAATACAAAACAACACTTGGGAAACGTCCGGATTCTACATCATGTAATGCCAAGTTCGCAAACAATAGGCAAAGCCAAAAACTTGCGGCCACTCTTTTCGAATTGCCAATTTTACAATGTTTATAACCTTGATATGGGGGTAAGGTGCTGCCACTAGTACTACACCATGTTAAAGGACTAATGCAAATTATATTATTAAAAAGTTGCAACATGAGATAAAAGTAGGAGTATCTACTTACAGCAAGGGTTAAAAATATATTATGCTTAAATATTGGCCAAAGTACTGGTACATATAAAATAGTTGATAGTTGCTCGCTACTCACCGGCGTTGGGACAAGTGCCTATCTGTGGCATCATAGCGCCCAAACGGATGGACAGATTTTGTTTTGAACTGAACTGTTGCTACCATCAGACGTGATTTAAAGTCACAAGTGTTATTTATAATATTATTTAATTTTATAATTAGGCATGTTCTTGTCGCTAACTAGCTTCAGATTTGTACTCGCGTCCTACAACCCGCAACTATGCCATCACCACTAGTACATCACGACAACGTTTCAATTGGGACCTTACAAACGTAATTACAGGCTGTCATGACATAACCGTATGCGTTTACTACCGTATTTGCGCAACCCCCACTACTTAAGTACTTCTTAAACCAATGCCCTCCCCTCCCCCCTCGGCGTTCTCCGTTCACCATAATTTACCAGTCAACTAGTTCGGCAAAATGGTATTGCGTAGTCCCATAAGTTAACGAGTTTGTTAAGTTGACTGTGGTTCTGCATAACGCTAAATACTTTGTTTGTGAATCACTCCAATTTTAGGCGAATAAAAAAAGAAATATATTAAAATTCTAGCCATTTTCGAGGGTCTCTGCGAGACTAACATTTCGGATGGCTTGTGTGTCTAGTCCAGGGATTCCCAAAGTATTTTGGGCAAGAGACCCCTTTTCCAAACTGAACTTTTACCTCAGACTCCCTGTGCCGTAGGCACATACCTAATCTATATTTAATCTAAATAACACGCGAGCTTATCTTGTTGAGTTTCTTAATAGTACAATACTGATACTTCCAACTAATATATTTATTTTTCAAGTTGGTACACGTAAGACAACTTATACAGTATCTTGAAAGTTTTAAACAGGAATTTGTGTTAATTATTTAAGTTAATTAATTAATTAAGGGGTTGATAGTAGACCTCGTCGACCCCCAAAATCAATTTTCATTTATGTCGACCCCTGGAAAACCGATACCCAAAGGATCACTATCGACCGCTTTGGGAATCCCTGGTCTACAGGTTAGTGACCCTGACTGCTAAACCAGAGGCCGTAGGATCGATTCCTACCCAAGATTAGTTTTGTGTGATGGGCGTGATTGTTTGATATTTTGATTGAGTGTAATTAAAAAAATAAAGGAATTAAAAGTAACCCAAGTTTAAAATCAGCTATCTTTTTGTCAGTGAAGGTCCCATCAAATTCAACTATTTCGGAAGAAACACTCCCCTAACAGATGACAGGTAGACATTTTTTTAAAATGATTATTTTGTACCTTGTATACAATATAAATCTATAATAATAAATCATCGTAAATCCAAAAGTATTTAAGAAAAAGCGGTTATTTTAACATTATAAACATAGTTAGATCAAGATCAGAATTTTGGCAGATTTTAAACTAGAAACGTATGGTCCATCTTACCTCTTTATTCTGTTGTCGGGTAAATATCATTACATATACGTACTTGTGATTCATATCGCTCAGAGCTAAAAATATTGACACCTTACTAATATTTACACTGCATACAGATTGGTTCCTTGTTGGGAAAACCGTATTTAACTTCTTTTGTTATGATTTTAAACGTCGCCATATTGGTATCAGGAGTACAACAAAAACTCTAGTACGTAAAGAAGAAAAAAAATATATCGAGCATCGCACACATAAACAAAGCGCATCATAGGTGGTACCCAGAGGGGATTTCGGAGTTGAAACCCCCTCCTGAAATATCGAAAAGGTAAAAACACAAGGTTCTTATTTCAGTTTAGAGTTTCAGTCAGTAAGTCCAATAACGGTCGTGTATAATAGTGTGTACCTACAGATCTGGCGAATGCGCGGCTCGCGCGCCGCCACTGTACAGTACAGTACAGTAGTGTCGCGCGGCGTTTCTCCCAGGCGTTGTCGACATGACTTGGCCCATGTTGGCTGAAAAATTGGTTTATATAATAGACCAAAAAGTTAGGAACGACTGAACTAGAGGTTTATAAAAACTTAATGACGCCTACTGGACTTAAATGGGTGACCTTTTCAAAGTTTCAAAATAACTGACCTGTTGGTCTAGTGGTTAACTGACACAGACAGTGGTCGTATGTTCGATCCCCACTCAGGATAAAACTGTGTGTGGAAATGCTTTATTCTTCGTCTGGGTGTAATTTATCTATAATATGTATGTATGTTTATCAGTTGTTTGGTCGCCATAGTACAACCTCTGCTTAGTAACGCTGTGTGAATTGTACCAAGATATTTTAATTGATTTTTGCTAGCAGATTTGCCTGTATTGGAGTGACGAAAACCACCCCAAGTGGATTAGAAATTGTATTTTTAAATAAACCTATTTAATCTCATAGTACCTACCTAAGTAAACTATGTAACATTTTCATCTTCTAGACTAAATCATAGGCATACCTGAAAAGGAGAGGACGAGAGGATTTCAGGAGTAAGACCACCTTCCTTCCCATTATCGCAGAATAAGTAATAGTACTCCATTATGTACGTTACGGTATTTATAATGTCCATAATATAGTCCGAAAGCTGATGGCATTTTTGGGTAGATATTTGATGTAAACATGTCTAATACTTTATCTATAGTACCTAGCTAAGCAGAGAACCGTATAACTGGCTGGGGGATACCGGTGTTAATAAACTTTTAATATCCAATCAAAACTATCTGAATTTTTAAAATATTTATTCACAACATACAAGCACACTTTTGTTACAATCCGCCAAACTGCACAGAGTGCACAGCAGTTTGATGGCACAATGTTTACTCCCTTATAACACTGCATTATAGTTAAATTACTAATTGGTAGATATTAAATTTAAAATCACAAAAAAATCAAAGTGCCTCAAGCATTTTTTTTAATAAATATAAGAGTCAATCGATTTAGCCCCATTATCCCCCAGTCAGGTCTGTGTTTCTGTGCTTGGGTATTATGAGGGAGGTTTTACACAAGCTTTCAGCGGGCCTCAAATACCTTCTCAAAAATTACCATCAGGTCTCCTACTAATAGGAAGGTTAATGGAACAAAAACATTTAAAAATATATGGAAAATTCGGATAAGTCCTTTTTATTACAAACTAGCTGAACTCGGCCACGCTTTGCTGTGGCATTTAAAGCCAGGAACACGCGCCGGCCTTCCCAGAACATTCTGCTAAAGTTTCATTACAATCTGATCAATGGTTTCGGAACGCATACAGACAAACATTATTTTTTATAGATTATGTTTTGACAATAGCAACAAACTTCTGACAGGTCAGCTAGACGTTATAATAATTAAGTCTCTTGCAAATATTGTATATTTAGTTATAGCTACTGCATTTATTTATGTACCAGAAGTAAACAAAAAACCTCAACGCGTAAAACGGAAAACGAATCGCATTCGCACCTAAGCGGACGGAACTCTAAAAAAAACAACATAGCACCGCGTAAAACTTAGCGTTTCGCTCGACACAGGCCAGTCACTCCCGCGCATTCGCCCGAGATGCGGCACTGACCAATCGCAGACGATTCATAATTCGAAATTTTTGAAAAATAAATTGTATTTCAACAATGGCAATCAGATCAATCGGACGTATGGTCGATTACGTGAAATCGAATAGAAAAATCAGTGAGTGTTTTTATTTAAAAAAATGTTTATTGACGGTTTTCTTTTTTGGTCAAATTGCGTGTGTCATTGAAAATGCGTGATCTATGTTATGTTGTGTGTGTTACATATGGAATTGAAGTGAAATTTTACTTTATTTTGTTTTGTTAACCTTCGTGGTTTGTTTTATTGAGAAACTGCAGCGGTTTTAACGGTTTTTACCTTCGTTTCATGTTTATTGCAGTAGATATTACGTTTTTTTTCGCTTGGCTATAATTGCAGTTCCGATTCGGTACACTAGTGACGATTATTACGATATAGCATTGTCAAATGATGTTAATTTTGTTCTGAAATTTGAGTTGGAACTACGTTTCGAGTTGGCCGACAGTTCATTAAAGAAAGTAAACTCGTTAAATTTAATCTAGCTTACACATTTTTATGATTTGTTTAGCGAAAGTTTGAGTTGGAAATTATGTTAATTTTATATGTTTTAGCGTTTTAACTACTTTTTAACGTGTAGATGACAATCTGTCTGGTACGTTTCCGTAGCCTATGAACGGAAAGAACACGAGGTATCACTGTAATTGCTAATCCTGTAAATTCATTAGAAAGTGCAGAGATAATTTATCAAATTACTTTTGCCCGCGAGTCTTCACGTGTGGATATGAGATGTGGCTGTAAAAAGTATCCTATGTTTTGTGCGTGTGTGTAAGTAAAGTTTTATCAAAATTCGTGCCTGACATCTCGCGGGATTCTCTGATGAACATTGAATTGGAAGGCGCTGACATGCAACGGTTGAGAGCATTCTTAGACTAAGCTCAAGTCTAGCTTAGATAAAACTAGACAATAACTTGACTGAGAATCTGACTGTTAACTTAAAAGACAAAATAATATAAGATTATGGTAAGCTTGACCTACAATTAACTGACTTAATCAACAATTTCAATAGTCAGCATAGCATAGTATTTTCTAAAGTAAGCTTGAGCTATACGCTTTAATTTTTTTACACAGTGACTGTTTATTTTTTTTCATGTTTTGAAATTATTATATTACCTACTTCTTGCAATGCGTAAAGGTACAAAAGAGCCTTTTATTACCTTTAATTACCTTATTTGTTTTTACGCTTAGCTTAACTAAACTACGCATCAGATTTTTATACGGTTTTTACTATCTCACTATCATTTAGCGAATTTCTATAGGTGTGGATAATACATACATAATATCATATTTATATAAAGTGTAGAAAATACATGCAAAAAGTCGGGTAAGGTCGATAGTATGCAAGCATTTAAATTTTAATATAGGCAATTTGGCATTTCTTTTTGGTCCTAAAGTTTATTTTTATGCAAGGATATTTTAAGAAACTCGTTTCAAATCAAGCTCAAAAGCTCTTTACCGTTACCCACCGGTTTGGGGACAGCAGAATAGCAGGTTATGTGTCTATACTTGTTATAAATACCAGAAATATCAGAATAGTCTGTGTGGCATCCGTTAAAGTCAATAGATATATAGAAGGTTAAGCGACTTTACCACTGTAAATTAATGGACCGCCGAATTTCGGAAGTTTGTTTGGTTCGCTAAATTCAAATTTGCAGTTTATGACTTATGAAATCATAACACCGTATAATTCCACTGATTCATTTTATTAGAAAATTAGAACTACTTACTTTTGCTGTTCTTTGAATGACAGATTATAAGTCTACTTTATCTATACAGATTTTTCTCAAGCATTCGACAAACTGAGTCACATTATAATTAGTAGTGACCTACAGGGATTCGGCAAAATGGCATTAGTACAATTGATCGAGTTTTATCTATTGCTGTAAAGTACAAGATAAGCCAGTTGTGGCTATTGAAAGGTATGTGTCAAGTTTACTTTATTCCTTGCACTTCACGATTGCCCCAGGGATCGCATCTGGAGCCCCTATCCTTCTTCGGTAACTGCTTACCACCGCTTACCTAATATGCTGACAAAATATTATGAAGTCGTGTGAAATAGGGATCTCACGTCACAATTTTACCGTCTATTCATTGTAAAATAATACCTGCGTGATGGTCCAGTGCCTTCTCTTGGCAGTAGACATGTGTCATATCAATGGGAACATAAAAGACCTATAATATATATTTACGTATCCATGGTGGTAACCATTTTAGTGGCATTCCTTGGACAGTAGCCTAACTATTGGCCTTGCAATATAAGTAAAATATTTCATTCTTAACTCACACATTCAAAAGTAAAAGTCGGTCAGTGCAATCAGAGCCGCTCGACAGACCGTAAACAGTTCTCAACTGAATTATATATTTATAATTCAAACATTTCGTTAATAAAAATGACATAGAGACAATCAGTGATGGTCTATGGTTCGGAAATTATAGCTTTAGGTCTATGATGTAAGTCAAAGTTAGTCATGTATCTAAATGGATTCCACACTATGAATACCTGATAAGTGATAAGGTTCTCGAAGTTAAAATATTTAAAGTAGATTTTCTTCGGAGTTCTGGATGTCCAGACCGTTAAGATAGATAGATCCAGAAAGTAAGTCAATGTCAAATATTTCTACTCGATGTTAGTATTTATAGTATCCATGTTGACCACTCTACTTAGATGTTATTATTATGCCTATATTGCCCTATAGGTGGGTCAATGCGTTGATACTTTATTTACTACTGATCAGGTCAATTTTAAAATATCATTGAAGTTTAGATAATTTTGTAACAAGATGAAGTATCTAAGTAAAAGAATATACCTGCCACTGCTCAAAATCTTATAGAGTACAAAAGTGCTTCTTCTGTGGTTGTCGTCACGTCTCGTTGTCTGAGTGAATCAGGCTGTTAAGAAAAATGGGCACCTATGTAACTGTGTAACTAATGCAGGTGTAGGGCGCTTATCATCTACAAAATATATTTCATATTTTTTTTGCTCTTATTTTTCGCGGCAACACCCAGTCCTCTGCTTTCCTTATTCAGTCCATCACAGCTCTTCTTTCTATTTTCATACTCCTATAAATTGTCACATCGACCGGTTACAGGCTACAGTAAAAATACATTTTGAAAATGTTATCCCTCAAGTGTCAAAATGGGAGTCAAAGTTAGAATGAAATGCGATGATTAACATCTAGTTACTTCTATTCCTGTCAAATGTCTATCAAAACATGCACCAACTTAGCAATCATTATACTTATAAGTAGTTAGTTAATAGTCGCTAGTTTTTGCTCTCTTGCGTCAACTGAGCTTAACAATGACTTGGCTAATATTGTGAAGTGGGTTGGTGATTTGAAACTGTGTAGACATGCCTGCTGCATTTAATATTAGTATCTCAATATGTTAATTATTTTCTATAGGACCAACTTTTTTTCAGATTTTAAAACTACCTATGTATACTACCTACCTTATAAGCTGCTTGCTCCAGCTTGGCATGGGTGTAAATATTTTTCGCTTTTTCGTTCATGTAAACCTTGTCTTGACAATTTCCAACATCTAAAAAGAATTAGCCAAATAGGTGCAGCAGTTCTGAAGTAATGCCCTTGCATAAATTTGACAATTGATTTTTATTTATAATTTAGTCAAGTGCTAAATTAATTATTGTCGAAAGTGCCATATAATCTAAATAGATAGAAGATACAGAACGCGACTCTTAACTCATATGTCAAGTCTTATACTTGACATAATAGGTTTAGAAACGCTGGACAACGACCTTCACTTCTTCAAATTTTATTGATTTTTAAACACACCTATGATAGCTTGCCAATCGAAAAGTGTTCATGGCTATTTTTCATAACCCACACTCTTTTGATAACCGAACAAATTTAGCTTCGACTGATAGTGTTAACGTGGAGATTATTTTTTGGGAGGTTTGCCAACTTATACATATATGTTTATGGCTACCTGGCAAGGTATAAACAGGTAACTCAATATAAGTAACTACACCGATATGATAACCAATAAAAATTGGTATCGAAAGAAAGGTAATTTAATTACGAAAATAATCGTATCGGTTTGCCTGCAAAAAACCGTTCATGGAATATTATGCCAGTGCTTTGAAGTTTTAAAATCGAAAAATAAAATAACCATGAACACTTTTCGATTGGCAAGCTATCTTAAGCGTGTTTATAAATCAATAACATTTAATAAAAATTATGTCCCATCTGGTTATAATATGTGTGAAGGTCGCTATGCCACGTCTCCCTGTAAACACAGAGAAAGAAAGACACATTAATGATTATCTGAATGTACAAAATAACCTGACTTAACGAAACGTTAAATCTTTATTCAATTTATAGTAAAATATTTTTTCGTTACCCTATGTTATATTCTGTAAGTTTCACCAAAATCCGGTCAGTACTATTTGTAAAAGCATCAAAGTATTTTTTATCCCGAATTATCGTACAAACTTGGGTCGATCTGCCCCTGTGTCAAATGACCACTTGCACAGTTGCTCCTAGCCAATTCTTTGTGTAGCCTGATAGATATTTTCTCTGATTCGGTAGCTTCCATTAAACTTCAACTTAAGGAATTAATTTCATAATACCATATATTATTATAATTACAATATCTAAGTTAACATTAGAGTGTCACGTTGATTAAGGTTCACATCAAGTAGATGACAATCCGAAGTATTTTATTACCGCTCTATCATTTACCTAGAATGTTTGATTAAATATCAGTTTTGTGTAAACTAAATGAAAAAAACCGGGCAAGTGATGTCAAGCCACCCACAATGTAGGGTTCCGTAGCTACCCACCACAATAATGCGATATAAGAAGTAGGTTTTTTTTTGTTGTTTTTGTTTCATATTACTAACAACGTTGTAATAACTAATTTTCAATGGAATTTGTACGGAAATTTTGTTACTTCTCACTTGGGCTGCTGTTACTCGTAAACTTGTAAAGCCTACTAGTTTTCCTTTTAATTTTATTATATGTATATATAATAAAATTAAAAGGAATATAATACCTTGATTTTTCACATCTCCAAAAATAACCATTTAGCTGGCAGGGGGAGCTTAAGGCTAAGGCTTAATCGAAAAGTAATATTTACAAACCCAAATATTTTAAAATACCTATCTAATGATACCCCACATAATGGGGTAGGTAAGGAAAAAAATCACATCCTACCTTACATGTAGAGAAGGTGTTTTAGATTTTATATTAACACTTTGTCAGCGTAAGTAATTATGTACATCCATGCAAATTACAACTTTTTAGTACCTACTAACAATCTCTGAGCTAAGCTTCGAAAGAAAACTATAAGGGTTGCGTTTTGCAATTTTGGCTACGAAACCCTAAAAAATAATTCATCCATTTCCGAATAATTTCGAATTTATAATATTACCGACATACTTAGTAGGATGGAGAAAAGTCCTTGGCAAATCGATGCGATCTGCTAGGTACCTAGTTCTCATTTGTAATTTACTTCGCCTATTTTGCCTTAAGTATCTTCTTTCATCGACTACAATGAATCATAACATCGAACATATTACTTAACACAATAACAGCTGCGCAGCTCATTTCTCGGAAAAAATGAACGTTTTTTCCATCAAGAGCTAAAGAATTATTTACAATCTACGATTTCGAGGCGATTTTGTGTAGCTTTTTGACAAAACGTCGATCGAAATAACATCTCGACATACAATACAAAATAGATACTACCATGAAACCAGCATAATCTAATCTAATTGACACCTTGAAATCAAAAATGATGGAAATAAAAAATTTACCTAAACACTTAGTGATAAATCATTGACGTAATTCTACATGTAATGCCACGTTGCCAAGCTGGAGAAAGAACAAGGCAAAAAGCAAAAGCAATGCCACTCTTTTAAAATTGCCAATTTTTGATTGTTAATAAGTATAACAGTATAAATAATAACTTATAATACAAGTTGAAAATCAATATTACATCAGCAAACATTTAGAAATAAGTACTTTGTTCGGGGAACACGCACATACAAATCACTCACAGACATCGATGATCGAAATGAATCGTTGTCGGTCAAAATGGTCCGATGTAGAAAGGAATCTTGGACCACCTTTTGTCAAGATTCCTTTTCCGCGCATTTCGTACTGGCTTAAGAATAGTACTACCTCATCTCTTCCCGTGGGTGTCGTCAAGGCGACTGGGGTCTCACACTGTAGGACTGGCAGCAGCGTCCTCTGCGTATTTTAAAGCATTACTGCGATCGCCAACCCGCTCACCAAGCGTGGCGATTACGGAAATTACCTCCAAGACTAATAATAAGTAGGTTCTACTGAGGAGACCCATGCCCAGCAGTGGGACATCATAAGGGTTGGTATGAACGATGTCTATGTGAGCGTTGCTTGAACGCGTTTGTGTGAAATGTACCTTTAACGCCCTGGGTGTTTTGTAAAATCAGCCTCAACGTTACTAGTGGCTTCATCCTTAGAACATTTTTCTATCGGCTTTGCTTGGAATTCTAGTTACTTAATATTACAGATACAAATAACGGTCTAGCAAGAAATATTTCGGTATGGAGTTATCTCAGGCAAATTTGAACCATTCGTCTCTGGAAGGTACGCGCTCTTTCAACGTCATTTAACCAAAGATAGGCGTATTATCAATATCGCATCGACCTCGTATCGTCACAATGAAATACCCCATTGTTTATTTAAACAATTATTATATTATGTTTGCTCTTATTTACCTTTATATGTCACGTTCGACATCGTTTCATGTTGTATTCTTCAATGTATATATATATATATGTCTTGCGGTGTAAGCAGACATCTAATTTATGTTAACGATTATATGCGTGGTCGCACAAGACTTTATGACATTATTGTTTGATATAATGCCCGTCAAATCTCTGTCATAATATTTCAGGACAAAATTGTATGATAGACACGTTTAACGGTCTTATTGTTAAGCAGAGAAACGTTTTAAGTAGTTGTTACTATTCGCAAGAGTGAGATTTGGTTTCACCATTACTTGAACGGAAATCTGACACGACTGGATAGAGATTACGCGCTTTCTGTTGCATAGAGGGGTTGTATGACAGTTTTGGAAAAGGATCTCTAATATATGAACAGACAGTGGTAACGTTGCTTACCTCGCTTTACCTACAGATCGTTTGTTTGTTTATTCCTACAATGGAATGTGATCTAACAGTATATTTTTCATATTATTGTCTCCAGCCTTCGACTGAGATATAAATATTATGGAAAAAACGCACGTTGTGTGTATATTTATTGTTTATATTTCCGTGTTCATTATTGACGAGAAGAAAATCTTTAAACACCAACACCAGCACGTAATATCAAATGACTATTTTAGTCTACTAATGAGTGACCCTGACTGTTAAGCCATAGGTCGTGGGTACGATCCCCACCCAGTATAAATCTTTGTGTGATGAGAACGATTGTTTATTTAGAAATATATATAAGTGTGTTTATAAGTTGTCTGGTTGCTATAGTACAAGCTCTGCCAGGTTTTGAGTTGTGTTAAAGATATTATGATGTTGAATTACTTATCACAATTATTGTTTTGCTTCTTAAGCGAATAAAGAATTTAAAAACATTACACTATAAATGAATGATATAATAATAGTTATATCATTTCACGTACAACAATGACTTCTAGATTATAAATAGAGATATAAGATGCTATCTTAAACACTTTCTCTAACGTTTTGCAAACGAAACGAAAATGAAATCTTAATACTAGCTACTTAAAAATGCATTAGCATTTTTCTTCAAAAGAGCCGTATAGTTACTTGCCTTTTCATCCTTACAAAAAGTCCCAATTATAATACAAAGACCGCGACTTGGTAAACGTCGCGGTAGGCCGACCTCCAGCCAGATGGACCGACGACATAAAGAAGGTCGCTGGGATGGAGCTGGATGAGGAAGGTGGAGGACCGGGTGTTGTGGCGAAAATTACAGTTCTTGTCATTAGTCAAATACATGGAACTCGCAGGCATTCTCATTGCACCACAGTAACAGTCTTACATTAACACCTCCCTTTTGGTATTCAGTAATAAAAATAGTTTTGAATCATGTACAATAGTTTTATGAAACACTTGAATAACGACTCTGTTTGTGTAATTGTAACTTCTAAACGCGTGTACAGATATCCATGCAGTTGTCTTTATTAAAAAACTTTATGTTTGGTGAAAAGATTCAGCCGTATAATAGGTATACGACGAGTATACAAAGTCATTTAATTATAAAGTTTCTAAGGAGATAAAGTTCGTAATACTATTATGTAATTTACTCATTATACAATAATAATATTGCCATAATTGTTTGGTTAATTAGCCTACAAACTTAATTAGTTACGTTATAATACTTAGGGCAAGTGAAACTAACAATTGTCTATATTATTAATACGTGCAGTGGAAACTGGAACCCTTTTTAGGGTTCCGTAGTAAATATAAACACGTGTGCAGGAAGTACGGTAAAAAAATCATATAAGAAGAATTGAACTATTTGTAAAAGTAAAATTCCGAAAATAATTTGAAGTTAATAATTATACTATTTTCACCCCAGACCCATATTCTTAATAGTGTTTTGATTACACCATATACTTTTTAAAATTGTTAAATTGGCATTTACAACCATAAATAATATTTTCGGTAATACGCTGTCGCCGTGCGGTGCCGCGTCTGTGGTAAAACGGGCGCGTGGAACCTTATTTTCGGAGTTAAATTAAAACTATAAATAAGTAATAGAGGTACAGCTGCCGAGTCGGACCTATTTTTATAGGAATATTCCTCCTCTTTAAGAATATTCCTGTTTCGATCCTTAAATATTTATAGTTTTATTTTATTGTCACAAAACTAAATATCTACCTTGATTTTCCCAAACCTATTTGATATTTTTTATCTGCTGTAAAATCCTGCGATTTTTTTTTAACTCATTCCGAACCCAATGAGCTATCGCTCATATTTATAGAAGCTTTATCACTCATATTCACGCTTTTCAAGTAGTTAACTGCACTATGGATCAATTATCGAGCTCGCGATATTATTATTGCCAATTTTCAATCAACTACTACAGATGATTTTTTAATTCGTATCATTAGGAAAAAAACAAACTGTATTTTTATGAAGTTAATGCAATTTAAAATAGAAATTAGTGCTTCGTGCGTGTAGTTAGCCTTCGACTCATACGCTAGAGCGTTATAAGTTTTGTTTGTGTACTGTCTGTGCCATCGTAGAAGTAAACGAATGGACGAATTTGGATGTAGTTTACTTTATCATAATATTTTTAAATAAATTATTTATTTAAGAATATATATAATACAGAAGCTTCAAATTTTAAATTACGAGCATCTCAAAACTTATCGATGATCTGCTGCGGGTCAATTCACGTATTTAAAGCGGTGCAGTTGGTGTTTTTTGTTTCTTTTTTTAATTTTACAAGAATAATAAAAAGGCTGTTTTAATCGAAACTTAACTGAACTGCAACTGCACTGCTTTAAATACGTGAATTGACCCTCGGATGTATAAACTACAACTAGGTACTAAAAGTTTCATCTAAATCCGTTCAGTACTTTTAGCGTGAAAGAGCAACAAATCCTGACAAACTTTCGTATTTATAATATAGTACCTACCTATATATAGTATATTATTGTTAACCGACGCAAGCGCAACTTCGTCTGCGTTAATTTTCCTCGTTTTTGCAATTCATATAAAAACACTAAAAGCTCGATTAAAAAAACATACTTTACGACCTATTCCTACCTAACAAATATACAAAAAAACAATCAAATCGCTCGAGCCGTTTCGGATGAGTTCGACCACAAACACCGTGACAGAAGATTATCAGATACTGACATATTAGAAGTACCTACCTAGGATATCTGTAGACTAATTTAAATTAGGTACCTAATATAGTAATTAGTTTTAAATTATAAGCTGGGTAGGCACTATTAGATTCTACACAATGTATTGATTAAATCTAAACAACATAATTTTCATTGTTTAATCCATACTATGCCATCAGTTGTCACGGTTGAAGAAACACATTGTTTAGCTTTACCATAGATAAGGAATCAGTCAATATGGATTTAAAAATAATTTGAAAAATACAAAAAAAAACATGCGTTGTTTGATATGGATCATGTTGATTTTGAAAATGTAGTGTGACATCATAAAGCTATTAGCTATTGTTATAGGACGACGTTCTATAATTTTAACGACTTTTTTTTATAATAGTGCTAAGAGTCTCTGAGCTATACTGCGGACAGTGGGACGGACGGACATAGCTAAGTATAAGGGGTTCTCGTTAACTACGGAACCCTAAAAATTTAACCTACTTTAGGGGAAGAGTTAATGGTTATAAAGTCATGGAAAAAGAATTGATAAAGCACATCACCGGTTAATGGAAATTTCTTCGACTCACCCCTATCTTTTAGTCTATAGCTCTGTTGTTTAACCTGGACAATTTTTTATACGAGTACAATAAACCTTCTTAGAAAAATATACAGTCTAATAGCGGAAACCCCATCTAAATAACTATGGCAACCAGACAACTGATAATATACTCATAATCTATATACATCAAAATGAATGTTTGTATGTCCTTTAGAGAACGTAAACTATGCATTTGATCATGTGATGATCTTCAGCAAAGCGTTGTGCATGAGCCCGCGAAGGTTTACGGGTACGGGTAGCGGGGCATCAATGAAAAATGTGGCAAAAATGGAAATTAATAACAAACGAAGTTGCACATGTTAGCTAACTAGTATGTCTATAAATAAAGGACACAATCATGCTCTTCACACTCATGTATCCTGGGTGGAAATTGAATCCACGACCTATTGCTTAACTATCAGGGTCACTAACCACTGGACCAACAGGTCAGTCAAAACTGCAGACTTAGGTAACCTAGTATTATATTAAAGTCTAGATTTTAGTGTTTAAACTAGTGAATGGCACCGATGACCTAGATTCAATAACTAGTAAGAACCTAGACCGGTTTGCGCTAAACTAGTTTTGTTAGTTAGTATTTCCAGTCAAGTTGATACGATTTAAATGAAATAAATAGTCCTTTAACCAATATCGGTTACGGCGGCCAATCTCATCAGAGACTAGCTAACTACGCAGGAGATATTATAATGCACAATTCCCTCACTCCCATAGTCTGATGGGACGGAAATCGGACACGACTGGAGAGAGATTGGGCGCAAGACTTTTGACTGCCTCCTGTGGCGCGGTGGGAGTGTGTCCAACTGCTACCCAAGAGGTCATGGGTTCGATTCCCACACGGGACACCACTTTGTGTGATTCACAAATTGGTGTCTCGAGTCTGGGTTTACTTTGTGTCCGTGACTTGTATGTTTGTAAAGTCCCCCACGACACAGGGCTTGTACCCTAGTGCGGGAATCGA
Organism: Herminia tarsipennalis; assembly: GCA_945859575.2. Classification (NCBI taxonomy): domain Eukaryota; kingdom Metazoa; phylum Arthropoda; class Insecta; order Lepidoptera; family Erebidae; genus Herminia; species Herminia tarsipennalis. Next base: position 1,228,660 of record OX243830.2, read on the forward strand.
CTTTTTTCAACAAAAAAAAAAGAACGACGGATTAACATGCTCTCCGAGGCACGGAGGGGTATGAAATTTTTCGAAGACAGTCACAGTCACAGTCAGTGGTAACGTTACTTTACCTCGCAGCTATCTCAATGTGCTCGGTCGCCACTGAGTCAGGGACAGGGATTGAAATGTACCAACTCCTAACCGTGTTCGTTTACGGCGGCTAATCCTCAAGGAGACTAGCTAACTGAAGGAGGTACTAACTACATGATGAGCGGTCATGACTGTTTATCGCCAAGTTCTTTTATTACTATCTAGCGAATATTTATCACAACTACAAACTGTTGCCTGTGACTTCGTTTGCGTAGATATTTAATGTTTTTCGTTATAATACACTATAATCTATCGCTGTACCAAATTTCATCCAGATTCGTTCACATTTATTATTTATTATATTGTTTAGTTATTAAAGAGGAAACCCACTACTCAATCCTGATTTGGGAATCCCAACGATTAAAGTATTCAGGGAATTCCCTCAGAAAATCCAGGTTCTACTACATTTGGACTGTGGTAACATAGAGATACCACACATAATAAAATATACATACCAAGGATTTTAAACGACGGTTTTATGAATTAAACCGGCGTTAAACCTTTTAGGAGGAGGGGGCTGCAAGAGACACAAGGACTCATCAATATGAGCCGACATGCAATTTTTTTTGTTAGGATAACTAGCAATGTGGGATTTTGATCCAACCCTGTTAACCCCTTCAGATAAGCTCAATGGCTTGTGTTAGAAGTGGGTTCACGTCGGTAGTGTAAAGGGTAGGGTCCGAACCCGCGACCTCACGATTGCGAGACAATGCCTTAGCCATTAGGCTACCGCCGTTTTTATAATATCTCAAAACTCACCTTTTGTAGAAATAAGAGATTTTATTTCTACAATATGACATTATTTTAACCTACTTATAGAACGTTTTAACATCGTTATGAAATAATAATACGAGTATTGTATCGTAACTACGATTTAAACAGTTCTTACTTGACCATAATCTGTAACAGAAATATGAAAAAAAGTGAAATTACACAAAGTTATTTTTAATAATGGCAACATTAAAGTTGTTATGTCACTTTTAATGTAACGGACGTTACGAGCGAGTGCCCGTCCGTTTGAATTCAGAATACTTAAATTCTAATTTTGTGTATTTGTTATTGTTTTTTTTTTGTAGTCGCCATTTTCTCGTGTATAGAATAGTGCGACTATTTCAATTAAGATATTTACTTACATTAAGAGATATAAATTATCATTTATGTATTTTTTGCAACCATTGAGTAAAGCGCAAAGACTGCTCTTTCAATAGAAATAACTATTATCAGATCAGCTTTTTCCCGCGGCTTTGACCGCATTCTGTTTGGATTTTGTGCTATTTAGATGTATAAACTACATTATTGTAAAATTTCAAAATCCGATTAGCAGTTTTTACGTTAAAGAGCAACAAATATTAATCCCGCGAATTAAAAAAAATAGAATTTATTAAAAAATATATATAATAATATGTAACTGAGGTATAATATAGCTGTTACCTACTAGCTGTTACCCGCAAATTCGTTCACGTGAAAATTTTGAAAACCAAATTTATTCCACGGGAACATTTTTCCGGGATAAAAATTTGTCTATGTAGTATTCCAGACCATAAACTATCTCTGTACCAACTTCATCTAGATCTAATTACCCGTTGTGGCGTGATTGTATAAAATTACACATTTCGTTGTTTTTATAGAAAGAAATAAATTTCATTCCTTCTTCCACTTATCCCCTACGTTAGCTTAATGTATCAGTTTATAACCTAAATATTTTCAAAATATGTACCTTCCCGCTAACATCGTTAATATCAACACTGTCTGTTGTACTCCGACACTCAAAACATTGTCAATGGACATCCAATATGGCGGTTATTTTCAAAATAATATCAACTTACTGTATTGTTGGTTTCTTTGTATAATAAGGTATGATAATACCGAAGAATGCCATTAAACAGCGTGGGTATCTGCAAAAGACTGGCCTGTTGGTATAGTGGTTAGTGACCCTGACTGCTAAGCCAAAGGTCGTGGATTCTATTTCCACACGGGACACTACTTCCTGTGATGCAAAAATTGTTGTTCCGAGTGTACCTAGGTGTACTTTGTGTCAGTGATTTGTATGTTTGTAAAATCCCCCGCGACACAGGGCTTATATACTAACTAGCGGCCCGCTCCGGCGTTGGATGGTCTTTACTCCACTACTATACATATAAACCTTCCGGAAGAAATTATCTAAACGATAGTAAAAACTGCATCAAAATTCGTTGCGGAAAGAGCTTTAGAAGATCTACACGTACAGACAGCGGGAAGCGATTTTGTTTTATAAACTGACGAGCAAATGCTCCGGGTCACTTACAACATAAACCTCGATGTCTACCAGTATATCGAACATAGCCCATTAAAATAAGTTGTATGGGAAATGGAATATATAAGGCAGTAATTAGTTTACTACCTTATATATTCCATTTCCCATTTGCCTTTTAATAAATTAATTAACCTTTTTTTGCTATTCTTAAAAATCCAATAGCTTAAAGCATAAAGCTTGTAAATATGTAAATTGTATTTGTATTTACATTGTACTTTAAACTACTTCTACTGTTCTATGGTTTTGTTTGTTTAACGTTTTTGCAACAAATTTCATTGCTGCTCCGCTCCTGTTGGTTGTAGCGTGATGTTATATAGTCTATAGCCTTCCTCGATTAATGGGCTATACAACAGTAAAAAACAAATCAATTCGGACCCGTAGTTGTTGAGATTATCGCGTTCAAACAAACAACCAAACTCGTCAGCTTTAAAATATAAGTATGGGTAGATAAATTTTATTTTATTTAATGCGAGATAAAATTACTTACAACATAGGTACTTTTTATTTGAAATCTGTTATACCTTGCACATTTTAGGAGAAATCGAAGTTTTTTAAGTGACCCGGAACTTTTGCTCGCCAGTTTACTATGTAGGTAAAGATGCAGGAGTTGCTTTTAATAAAATGGTCTGAGATGTTTCGGAATTCCTTGTCTGTGAATTGTGTCAATGTGTGCGTTGAAATACTTCGTTTCCATAGGCCGTCTGTAGCAAGTTTTATTACTGGGCAAATGAGACTTATAAACTAATGTCTCAAATAAGGAGCGCGGTGCGGTGACATTCAGATCTTTGCTAAACAAGGATTTGGGTGTCACTGATACTGTTATGATGCGTCTCTTCATTCCGTGGTATAAAACATATATTTTCTAATATAAGCGTTTTATGTTGCATCTTCATCATTCGCTGCGATTTATCATTACATCACAATTTAATCTTAGTAATATAACACTAGACTGACAGTATATCACAGTTGTACTCAGAAACAGCTGAGCCTTTCGTAACAGCGTCGACGACCTACTAGTACATTTCATAACGTTAAATGTCATATATTGTATAACTTGTGTGTAATATTGTTGTTTATTATAGTTATTATTTACTTTTTGTATGCTGAGGGGTCTGTCACTCAGTGGCGACGGGCGACTGAGTAGATCGTGAGATTATTATTGCGGGGCCTGACAATGGCCCTAACGGTCTAAGGACTAATGTGAGCTCAAATTTGCAATTGATTCTTGAGTGCACGAGGGGGGGGGGTGCGGTAGCAATCGCTAAGGCACGTTCAGGGCTTCTGTAGCCTAGGCCCCGTATCATTGACACGGCTGATATGGCGGTAGCTACGCCTCTGATGAACTGATTATAATTATAGTTCAATTAATCAAAGAACAGGCATTACCTAGTTTGGGATCATATGGACATGTGTGACTTGTTCTAAAGTTTTTTTTTGTTGGTACTGAAAATGAGATTTTGAGAATGGGCCCATGAAACCCACCCCGAACACAATACAAGTTATAATCTGTCAGTTTATCATTAAGCTCACAAATTAGAGGTGTTATTAACTTAAAGCCTCCGTGTCTGTTTGTAGCCTCATAGCGCTTAAATGGGTGAACCGATTTCAATGCGTTTTTTTAAATTGAAGGCTGATTTCCTTATAGTAAGGGAGCCGTGGAACATCGACTTTTACCCATCTGATAACCAAATAAGACATAATTTTTATCAAATTTCATTGATTTATAAACACGACTATGATAGCTTGGCAATCGAAATTGTCCATGGCTATTTTTTTTCGATTTTAAAACTTTAAAGCATGTCAATAATATTCCATTAACGATTTTTTGCAGGCAAGCCTATTATGATTAATTTGGTATTTATATGATCTTTCATTTGATACCAATTTGATTGATTATAAGATCGGTGTAGGTACTTACCTATATTGACTTACCTGTTCAAGGTCACCATGAACATAAATAAGTAGGCAAGCTTACCAAAACTTTTAATCAAGCTTATTGTCCAAGTTAAAACCTATCAGTTAAAACTAAATTTGTTCGGATTTATCAAAAGGGCTTATCTCTTCGATTGGCAAGCTTTCATAGTCCCGTTTAGTCCCGTTTATAAATCAATAAAATATGATAACCAGATTAGACTATGAGACTTATTTTTTATCAGATGGGTGAAGGTAGATCTTCAGCGTCTCTTAGGCCATCTTTTTCGTCAAAATTGGTTTAGATGTTTTGAAAATAATCAACTATTGTCTCATATGTATTATAAAAGGTTAACTAGTGATTATCATAATAATATTCTGTTTTGTTCTGTTTTAGGGTTCGTCCTAGCATCTGCCGTGGTGCTTCTCCTATGCGGCATCGTCTGCGCCATATTCTTCAGTTCATGGGTCCGGATGGTCATCGATCATGTAAGTATATCATTTATTTACGTTACATTATTTTAAATTGGCATAAAATGTTTAAAAGAACGCAAAAAATAATATTGACTGGCATATTGGTCTAATGGTTAGTGACCTTGACTGCTTAGCCAAAGGTCGTGGGTTCAATTTTCAATCAGGATAAATCTTAGTGTGATGAGCATTGTAGTTTATTCTGTCTGGGTGTGATTAATACCTATATAATATGGATACTATATATTTAGAAATATATAAGTATGCGCTCAATTAAACCTAGTCGTATATAGATACTATTGCTTTGCGAATTTTCCATAATAGATGGGGAGCCCAACGCCCAAGTAGGTTAACTTGGATTTATTCGAACGAGGCAGAATTACGAAGGGGTATACCTCGTACCCAGTACCACCCACCATAAGCTTGCGACTTGTCCGAATCGTAAGTCATTTCAAAGGGAGCTTATTTTGGGTTCATTTAATATCCTTGTTTCATGCGAAAAAGTTTTTTTTAAGACATGGAGCTGCATACTCTCTCTCCCACATCCTAAACATTTTTTCTTTGTACTATAATAATCTTCAAAATCAAATAGGTCCCCACGACGCGACGCTTGAGCAAATCCAAGATAGCTACTTGGGCTCCCCAGCCATTATATATGTAATCATTTTAAAGCTAGGAAATGAGTATAAATAAGTAACAACAAATTTTTGAACAACCTGTCAACCCGTATTTGACCCCTTTGGGGTAAAACATTTTTGTTTTAGATGTTACCGATTTCAACTTAAATTATTTGTATTTACAAAGACAAAGACAAAGACAAAGACATTTATTGCATAAACTGTGTACATAGATGACAAGAAAAAATTAGTTCCAACAGTCTGCCCGTACGGGCGTTGCAATTTCTTATTTAAATAGGTAATTCAAAATTGTACAGTACAGAGATTGTTACTTAGTGGCAAAATATTCAGACATGTTATAAAAAGCATTATCAGTTAGCCATTTTTTCAATGTTTTTTTAAATAACATTCCTTCTAGTTTTTTAATCTCTATGGGTAAGTGATTAAATACTCTGATTGCTGTGATGTATGTGCTTTTATAATAAATCATATTCTTTATATTAGGTAAAACTAAATTATATTTGTATTTATTTCTTACATTACATTTGTGATGACACTTGAGATCAAAATATGATATATTATTTTTGACAAACAGACACAGCTCCAACAAGTAAATGCCCGTAAGTGTAAGGAAACCTTCTTTGGTAAACACAGATCTTAGTGACTCGATATTTCGCATATTGTAGATAGTACGAAGACATCTTTTTTGTAAGATGAAGGTGGATTGTATATCAGTCGAATTACCCCAGTATATAATACCGTAAGTCAGTAAAGGAAACACATAACCATAATAAGCTGACTTAGCAGTGTTTTCAGAGGTCGTTTCGACAAGTATGGATAAAGCATAACTGAAGGTTGATATTTTTTTATTTATCTTCTCTATATGATTCTTCCAATTTAAATGATGATCGATCGTGACACCTAGAAAGTTGATATGATCAACCTCTTCTATGTTAGTGCCTGAATTTAATATATTTAACTTCGGTGGTTTAGTTTTGTAATTTCTAAATTCTATGAGCTTAGTTTTTGTAAGATTTACCTTTAAATTTATAGCTTTTAGCCAGCTTGTCACAGTATTCAATGTATTATTTATTTCAATTACGTATTCATTGTCATTTAAATTATTATTACAAATAAAAATAGTGGCATCATCAGCATACATTACGCATAAATGGTTTATTAATTTTGGAAGATTATTTACATAAATTAAGAATAATAACGGTCCCAGAATGCTCCCTTGAGGGACACCTAGCAATACGTTTTCAAATACAGACTGTGTATAATTCAAAGTTTTGTTACGTTTGTCATATGATTCAATAACTGTAGCTTGTTTTCTATGTTTTAAATAAGAATCTATTAGGTTTCTAGCTACACCTCTAATTCCAATAACATCAAGTTCATTTAAGAGGATGTCAAATTGAACGCAGTCAAAAGCCATTGACATATCAAGAAATACAGCGGTGCATCTCTTTTTTTTATTTATGTTATCCCATATGCTATCGAAAAGCTTGAAAATGGCCGATGAAGTGCTTTTATTTTTCTGAAAGCCGAATTGATAGGGGCTTAGCACTTGGTGACGGTCAAAGAATGTAATCAACCTATTATGTATGACCTTCTCAAAGATTTTGGAAAAACTAGGTAAAAGAGCTATAGGTCGGTAATTGTTCATATCCCGTTTGTTTCCTTTTTTATATAAAGGTTTAATTACGGCTATCTTTAGACAGTCTGGGAATACACCAGTTTCTAGCATAAGATTTATAATATAAACAAGGACATCTGCAGTATATGTTATACTATTCTTAACAATATTTACTGGAATACCATCTACAACATAGCTAGTTTTATTTTTGAGATTATTCGCAATGTTTACAACTTCACGTCTATCGACTGGGAAAAGAAAAATGGAGAACGAGTTTCTTTCTATGGGTAGTTCGTTCTTATACTCGACATTCGGATTATAATTTTGTGTAACATATAATTTATTGAATGAGTTTGCTATATTTGTTGGTGATCTGATTTCTTCGTTATTATGATGAATGTAATCAATAGTAGGTTTTAATGAGTTTGTTGCTTGGGTATGTTGTTTTATTAAAGCCCAGCTAGCTTTGGTTGTATTATCACTATTTTTTATGTATTTTATATTAGATAACTTTTTCGATTCTTTTATAACTTTTTTCATAATATTACAATATTTATTGTATTTTTGTTTAATATTTTTACAGTTATTTTTTTTGGTTTGCAAATATATTTTTCGTTTATTTTTACTTGATGTAACAATACCTTTAGTTTTCCATGTAGTTTTTTTTTTATATGTAATTTTCGTTTTAATTATAGGAAAGCATAAATTAAAAATGAGTGAAAACAGTTCAATGAATTTCATGTAGGCCGCATTGACATCTGATTCTTGATATACCTCTTGAAATGTTATTTGAGCTATGTATTTTAGAAATAAATCCCTATTTTCCTTTATATTCCGTCTATTTACATACCAAAATTCTTCTTTAAAACTCAAACTACAAGGTATTTTGATAACTTGACCAGTATGATCCGAAATACCTAGGTCTAGAATTTCTGTTATACATTTTTTATGGTTTGTGATGATGTTATCGATACAGGTAGCGGATTGTAAAGTTATTCTAGTTGGATTTTGTATAGTTAATTTTAAATTAAATTTATTTAAAATGTCCACGAATTGTTTACTTTTTGTGCTTACAGAAAGTGTATCCACATTGAAGTCTCCTAAGATGAATAGTTTTTTTTGCATATTTCTAGGCCTAATAGTTAGCTTGAATAATAATATCTCGAGTTTGTCAATAAATAATTGGAAATTACCATTTGGAGTTCTATACATACATAAGATATCCCAATTTGTGTCTGTAATGTGTATACCACAACACTCAAAATGTAGTTCTGTTGAGAGTTCAGTTATCCAGTCCAATTTATGGAAACATATAGAATGTTTAACGTATATACATACTCCACCCCTCCGTTTATCCTTTCTAGAGAAATAATTAGCCAACCTATATCCAGGGAGTTGTAATATTTCTGCACATTTGTCTAGAAAAAAGGTTTCGCTTGCACAAAAAATGTCAATATTCCTAGAGTGTAATAAGAGCTCTAGTTCACTTGCTTTAGATTTCATACCTTGAACATTGTGGTGTAATAAAGTGAAATAATTATTAGACTCTAAATTATTAGGTACGAAAAAACTCCGTTTCTGTTTGGGTGGCGACATTTAACATAACCGGAGTTGAATAATGATCAGTTTGGGTAGCGATAGCCGTACAGTTTCTACTAGTCTTTACATTTACATTATTTTTATATTGTTCGTATCTCTGTTTATGGTACAAATGAAGTATGTTTCTTAATAAATATCTAGAAAGAGTATAAATAAATGAGTTAAAAGAAAGTACACCATCAATGCCTATGAAAGTACTATGGGCAAATTGAGAGCATATGTGTTGACATAATTCATTTAGTTTTACTTCATTTAAATTTCTGTTTTGATGAATGTTACACACTAAGACATTTGTATGAGTCAGTTTGTTCACATAGTAATATAAGAGAGATTGTACATGAATAGGATTTTTATCGTTACTGCCACACATCAATATTACATAATCGTATTTATCATAGTCACTACATAGATCTAGACAGGATTCTAGTAGTCTATCAGTTGTAGCTCCGGGTTTACTGATACATGTGACAAAATATGACGGGCCTGTAAGACTTTGAAGCATATTTCTTAGGTTTGAGCTGTATCGATCCGTAAAAATTACAATTCTTTTTAATTTTGAGTATGTTGTAGTGTTGGTTTTTTTGAGAATATTAATGGGTAATGCATTCGGAGAACTATCATTGTCTGCTTTTATACTGTAAGTTTTTTCAAGCGAGTCACACGTGGTAGTATTCACTTTTTCTGATACCAAGTTACAAGTCATATACTCTACACTATTTTCATTCTGAGGAGTGTCGCTTTTAGATTCAGATTCCATAAGGTTCTCAATAGAGTCTGTGCTAAACAGTTTCTTACGACTTTTCCTCTTCCTAGTTGTACGAGTAATAGGAGTATTATTTTTGCATAGAGTTTTTAGATGATCAATCTTCGATTGTTGACTTAAAATGGTTTTTTGAAGGGAAAAGTTTTCTGCGTTTAAAATATCAATTTCACTTTGAGATTGTTCTAGCTCCATTTTAGTTTTCAATAGTTCCTCTCTTAGCTCCTCAACTTCATTATTTAATAAGATTTTAGACAGGTCTGGCAAACTTCGCCCAGAAATGGAATGGTTAAGAACAGTAGAGGTATTTATTGTGGTTTCATGGCTGTTCGGGGATTCTGTTTCTTTGTTGTGTTTCCGTCGCTGTGTAATGTTTCTTTCGCCCGAGTCCATTATTCTATGCACTTTTCTTCTTCAAAACAAATAATATGATGTATAATAATTGTAAAAATGGTGAAAATTAATAAAAATGTTCAAAACACAAAAAAGGAAATAAATAAAAAAGTTCACAAAAAGTCAACATTGACTAGGATTCGAACCACCGCCTACTTGCATGCGATGCTAGTACCGTACGCACTTAGCTACGGACTATACCAATAGACAGGTCTAAATTTTGACTTATATGGAACAAGTCATTAGCGATGTTCGCAACTGCGGTAGGTATAGATCGGTTATCGGTTCACACTAATGAGTCCAAAGTTCAGTCTTTTGTTAACACATCCAGTGACTCATTAAGAATTCGAAATTTTAACAGATTTTGTATGCACTTTTTAACGTTTTTACACTAAATACACAGTAAATCAAATAAACTATTTATACTACACGATGTATAGTCCGTTTTTTAATGTTTTGAAATAGGTTTTGTCTGATTAAAGTCACTTTTTTAACACTTTTTGAATTTTATTTTGTAGACAAAAGTTAAACACGTCTTCCTTGCACAAAATCGTACGGAGTACCTTTATTTGCAGTTTTTACCTTTATTTTGCAGTACAGCAAAAAATAATAAAGACTAACCCAAAAAATAAACATTTTGAAGTATTTTGCCATGAAGTAGCTAGTCTAATGAGATGGTTCATAGCTCAGTTTGATGCAAATCTGTCCAGCCGTTAAGAAGAAGATATTATCTAAATATCCGACTCCTTACTTGTTAAAACGCCGATAAAATGGTTAATATCTATCCAGCTAGGCTACATTACCTAACGTTGCCAACAATCCGGCCAAGGTTCGAAGCGAGCGAGTCGCATGCTCTTGCGCAACTCGAGACAATACAACAGTTAACTAATACTGTACTGTTCGCTAATTTGATATGTGACGTCTTGTGTTTTATGGGATCCTGGTACCTTTTGTTTTATTTTATAAACAACTAGCTTTCGCCCGCGGTACCGCTCGCGTGGGTGTCGGCTACCGCTATAAAGACTATTCTATGTCCTTTCTCGGGCCTCAAACTATCTCCTTACCAAATTTTGTCTAAATCTGTTCAGAGGTTTAAACGTGAAAACATAACATATAGGCAAACTGAATTACTGTTACTTTTTTGATATTAATTTGCAAGAAAGAATATTGGATATTTACCCCCGCAGAAGTAACAGCACCCCTGGGACCTTTGTACTACATCAACAGACACTGACCTCTATAATACTCTAGTACCCTGGACAGGCTGCCGTCGACAACAACACAATAATAACAACAACTGCCATTTGTCATAGGTGTCAAAAAAGTTGACAGGACGATCATTCGATTCGATATTTGAAATTGTTGTCACTTTGTATGGGGCAGCCAATCCAGCGTACTAGTAGATACTACAAGTGTCGGACTCCACTACCAAAGCGGAGATGTGAAGGGATGTTTTTCAGCTAGGGTTTCATCGAAACTATACGGAGATGCGTATTGGCTAAACTAGCGAAGATGTGTGCTGGCTAGGGTGGAGAAGTGCGCTGACTACAGCGGAACTGAGTTGCTTGCGGCGAGCGTTGGACATAATGGTTAATTACATCACCCAAAGGTTGGCTGGTTGAGAATGCTTTCAGCATTAAGTCCGACTTTGTACATTATTTATGTGCATAAAGTCAATAAATAATGAATAAAATAAACATACCCCGAGGCGGGGCTGGAGAGTGGGTTGTATGACGTGGGGCTCACTGCGCACATCGTCTCGTCTCCGCTGCCCGTCGTCGTCAGCTTGCGAGACGAAACTCACACTCTCCGCCTTGTACCGCGGCCCAGTTCAATCTCAACCAGGGGCAGCTCACATATACGCGGCACTATCCATCGTTGCATACAAATATGGTACATCTCCGTTCAGTGGTATCCACTTAGGCCGGGACTCCACCAAAGCAGAGATGTGTGCGGTGTGCTGTGTGCTGTGCGAGAAGAGATGTTTTTCAGCTCGCGGGACTCCACCAAAGCGGAGATGTGTGCGGTGTGCTGTGTGCTGTGCGAGAAGAGATGTTTTTCAGCTCAGGTGCGAGGCGTTGAGTGCTCAGTACGCATTCTGACACGAAAGGTAGACGATGTCGCTATTATTACAAAAAAAGTATCTTCTTTTACTTGAAGAAGAACTACAGTCTGAAGAAGCAGAATTGATAGCTTTATACTACCTAAACAAAAGAAAACATCGGTTTTGGAAAAGAAGTCACTTGTATTACCATACCAGTCATGGAGAATTTTTTACTCTGTTTAATGAGTTAGATGATGAAAGTTTTACCAAGTCCTACAGACTACCGAGGAATATATTCTACGAACTACATAACTTAATTAAACCGCATATATTTAAGCAAGATACTAACTACAGGAGATCTATCTGTACCCAAGAGCGGCTAGCAGTATGTTTGAAGTAAGTACCTACCTAATTATTTTTTTGTTAATGTGTGTTTGTGTTTATGTGTGTTATCTGCGTTTGAATGTGATCAGTCTTTTTTGAGTGTTTGTTTTTTTTTGTGTAAAAGGGCTAAGTGAGAAGTACTCAAAACGAGAATCAAGAAGTACGAGAATACATGAAAAATATTATGTAAACTGAGGTATGTAAGGATTACGAGAAATCGAGATCCGTTGTCTCTTTCTACCCCTCCGGGAGACGGAGACTGGAGTGATGCATATTATGTAAAAACCAAATATATTTTTATATTATCTTATTTATTCATAAAGAAAACAAAAAATCAACTGCCGTTCTGGGAGTAGCAAAAAAAACGTAAGGTTATATTAGAAACATAACGTACAAAAAAATTATAACAGTAAATCACATGAGACATATTGCTTTCTTTTCCATATAGTTACAAATTATCATATGTGTCTTCTTCGTTTCTGAATGCTTCTTCTATCTGTTCATCGGTCATGTGCGTATCTTCCAAGCTTGGAACAGGTGCCTGTGTCGAACTTGGACCCGGTGTTTGTGTTGAGCTAGGAACCGGTGCCTGTGTTGAGTTAGGACCACCGGCCTGTGTTGATGTAAGAACCGGTGCCTGTGTTGAGCTAGGACCCGGTGTCGAACTTGAACCCGGTGCTGAAGTGTAACCGGGGGAATACCAATTATTTTCATTTGTGTTATACCATGTGTTTTGTAGCTCAAGTTCTTCCAATTCTAAAAGAACATTGAAAATTTTACGTTTAGCCTGAAGCTGCATATATTGAGAAAGTTTTTTTACACTTTTTGATATCGACAGAAAAAAAGTGTCCATTTCGTCAAGGGTATTATTTTTCTCTATCAATGATTGTATTTCTAGTTTTTCTTGGCGTATTCTTTCACGGTTTGCATGGTGCTGTATAAGTAAATTACTTATTTCATCCGATTTTCTTGTTGCATTTCTGCATGTCGAGGCTGAGACGCTTGATGTCGGTGACGGCGAATGTTGTACAGATGGACGATCTTCTGTAGTGCTTCTTGAATGATTGCTTGATGTTTCAAAAAACTCATCAGTTACATTATTTTCCAATGAATTTGTTTCCTGTTCATTTATATTTGTTTGTGAGGTATAATTTGTAGTCCTGTTTCTATTCGTCATATATGGTATCAAAAATTCCATTACCTTCTCATATTTCCATTCACGAATTTGTTTACCACTCTGTCCACTTCTAGTGGCATTCTTCCTTTTTAATGCGTCCCGGTGGCTGTCTCTCAACTTTTTCCACTTAGATTTAGCCGTTTTTACTGAAATAAAAATAATTGAAATCATTATAAATATTAAATGTTGACATTGCCATAGTCAAAATATACTTACCGCATTATCACTCATGCAGAATTTATAACCATTATAAATATTTAAAAAATACCAGAGTTTCAAGGGAAACCAATTTATAAAAAAAAATATCTGAAATCAAACAAACAAAACGGATTGTATCTCTCGTACGTGGTCGCGGCAGACGGCGGCGTCGAAATTTGAAATGTTAATAAATAACGAGTGATAAATCCATTTTATTTGTTTGATTTCAATGTGTTGTGCTCGTGTGAATCTTAGACTTTTAATTGTTTATTTTCTATTATTTAAAAATGGCTATAACTTTTGAACGAGTGAAAATTCTGTAAATACATAATTTCAGTAATGCCTAATCTTTTATAGTTCCGGAAACAACACGACACTGATTAAGATATTATTTTGAAATGACCCTTCTATTCTAACTGAAACCACGACACATAAATATAAATCTATATTATAATTATTACAGGTATTTGGCGACTGGTTCAAAATTTTCACAAATAGCTGAAAATTTTAGGATTGGAAAATCGACTGTTCCAAGAATTATAGAAGATGTCTGCGATGCCTTGTGGACAGTATTACAACCTTTGGTTATGCCAGAAATTAATGAAAATGATTGGAAAAAAATTTCAAAGCAATTTGAAGAAATCTGGCAATTCAAAAACTGCGTCGGAGCCATTGATGGCAAGCATGTGTACATGTTTGCACCCCCAAAATCTGGGTCCTCATATTACTGTTATAAACACAGGTTTTCAACTGTAATAATGTGCGTAGCCGACGCTACCCGAAGAATAATTATGGTAGATATAGGTTCAATGGGAAGGTTCAGCGATGGTGGTATTTTTGCTGATAGTATATTCGGAATTCGTTTGAGAGAAAACAGACTAAATCTACCACAGCCACAACCCTTGTACCAAAATGGAGAACCTGTACCGTTTGTTTTTATTGGAGACGAAGCTTTCCCTTTGATGCCTAACTTAATGAGACCATATCCACGCGATAATTTAAATAACGAAAAACGAACATACAATTATAGACTTTCAAGAGCTCGTCGTATTGTGGAAGCTACATTTGGTGTATTATCACGGAAATGGTACGTATACCGTAAAGAATTTGAATGTAAAATAGAAACAGTGGAAAAAGTGATAAAAGCAACGTGTGTTCTACACAACTTTTTAATTGACAAGATGCCTAGCTATCTAGATAATAATGAAACGGGTTTGGCCACGACTATGTTTAACGACACAAACGTGGAAAATCTATTATCGAATGACAATATGGATGCCTATCAAGTTCGAGAAAAATTCTGTAGTTATTTCAACAACGAGGGCGCCGTTCCATGGCAAGACACTCGTATTACAATATTACTTGAACGAAATACTTAGTATAATAAATTGCACTTACCGTCAGATAATTGAGTTTCTTTCAAAACGTTCTCCCAAGCTGCATCTTTGACGTCAGTAAGTTTATAGGTATCTATTGATGTGTTCCATAGACATGGATATTTTTTTACTGATTCAATAAATTGTTCATCCATTACGTTTTATTTAAATTAACTAATTGTTTACGTTGAAAAATACAAACTGCACAAATTATTCACGATAAAAGCGTGTGCTCGCGTGCACGGTGCTAGCAAGATGGCCGGCCGGCCGGCCGGCGCGCGCGCGGGGTTTCTGCGGGTTGCTAGCGGGCGAGAGGGGGAGGATGACATCGCTCACTGCACGCCGCTCACATCTCTCGTCTCCACTGCGCGTCGTCCGCGCACAGCTCACATCTCCGCTTCCATCGCGACATACAAATATTACACATCTCCGCACAGCGATCTCCACTGAAGCTGAGCGGAGAGGAGACGTGTCAATAACTCAATTCTATTGGTTGTTTAAAAAACATCTCCTCTCCGCTCGTCTCGTCTCCGCTTTGGTGGAGTCCCGGCCATAAGCTGAGTGGAGACGAGATGTGTGAATAACGAAATTCTGTTGGTTTTTTACAACACATCTCCGCTTTACTAGTCTCGTCTCCGCTTTGCTGGAGACCGGGCCTAAAGGTCAATGCCAACAGATCAGTCCAATATTTTTTAAACTCGATTTAACGTTAAGTACCTATCAAGTATACAAAGGTTAATTACTCAATACTATCTTAGAGGTACCGGATGAGTGAAATTAGGGGAAGTGTGCATGCGCAGAGGATGTGTGTATTGCTTAAGTAATTACTCATCCGATGAGTATGTATTGCTCGTTCGTGCGAAACCACCTTGAAATCACGTGTGTAATACATAATGAGTTTATGGTACGGTCAGCTGCAAAAGTCTGCTGATAATAGGTATAATTTTTAAAACATAGTAATAAATATATGTTCGTAAACTGTCGCGATTTGTACTTATTATAGAATTTTATAAGCTACGGGTCTTAATCGCGTAAATATTTTATTTTAAGGCTAAATACCTTTGTTTTGTTGCCCGACGTTTTGACTGTATTACAACGGCCGTGGTCACGGGCACTAGTAATAGGTACTAGTTCAGCTCAGCGTCGGCTCCGTGAAGCGCGGGTTTCTCTCTATTACGGAACCGTCGGTACTTCGACACACGATACTAAGGACATCTGCACACTGGCGTGTAATGTTTGTTTGCCGGTGTGTACACTTGCTGATCACGGGATTCCACGATAATAAAGTAGGTAGTAGTAGTAGTAGGTAATAAAATAAGTAATAATAATAAAGAAATATGATGGGACAATTTACATTCGCTAAAATCCCAAACTAGGCAGTCTGTTCTATAATCTAATACAATGATAAACATACTTGTATATTTCTAAATACATACATATTATAACCTAGATATCCGCCGCCGCGTCATGGTTATGGTTGATTTTTATTTAATTCCCTTTTTTTAAATTTTATTGCGCTCAACTTTAAAAGTAAGCGATTTTTAATCAATTTTTATTAATTAGTGGGTAATGAGGATTTTTGAGAATGATGTCTTTGAATTTTTATTTCTAGAACATGTCGGTTTCCTCCACAATATTTACTTGACTGATTGTAAACAATGCCATTGAAATGAAATACATAAAATGCAGTAATTAAATTTATGTATATTTTAAACGGAACACATAGGTACTACGAATACCTACTTGATATACTTATATTTATATCATACCTTGCTACAAAGAAAGATTTCATTTTACAACTTCTTTTTATTACTATATAATACTTATTAAACTATTAAAGCAACAACAATCTATTAATACTTAAAAAAAACCGGGCACTTGTAAGGTTCCGTAGCTACAACAGGTACGTCACAAAAAGATATTCACAACCCCTAAATATTTTTAAAATACCTATATACTGGTACCTCATACAATGGGGTAGGTAAGAAAAAAAATCACATCCCCACTTTACATGTAGCGGAGAACTCTAAAATATATTTTTTTCTAAATTTTATCCTCCCATTTTAGTGTGTGTTGTGAATTCATGGTTCTTTTGAATGACCTGTTGGTGTAGTGGTCCTGACTACTAAGCCGGGGGTCGTGGTTTCGACTCCCACTCAAGAGAAACCTTTGTGTCATGAGCAGTAGCGGATTTGGCGGGCAGACACGGACATAAGAATTCACTAATGATAACAAAAATCGGCCAAGTGCGAGTGATACTCGCGCACTGAGGGTTCCGTACATGTGCCGCAGGGATAGTTGCACAAATACCTACAGAACCTCGTTTTTTTTTGTCCGAGCCTACGCGTCAAATCCGCCACTGGTCATGAGCACGATAGTTTATTTTTATATTTAGAAATATAGATATAAATATGTTTGTCAGTTTTCTGATTGCCATAGTACGGGGTCTTCCAAGTTTTGGATGAGATGACCGTGTGTGAGTAGTCTTTCTCTAGAAATCGTTACCAGGACCGCAGCAAGTACCATGTATTACTATACTTACACCTGAGAGGGCTCCGTGGTGCAGTTGCGACCGAGCAGATTAATATATCTGCAAGGTTACCACTGTCGGTCCACACATGAGTGACCGTTTTCTAACGTCACACGGTCACACCCTGCCTCGGAGAGCACGTTAAGTCGTCGCGTCGGTGTCGGATTTCCGTCCCATCAGGCTATATGAGAGTGTGTACTGCAGTGTTGTGTCTGCCCATACACTTGTGCACTATAAAGTCTCCTGCGTAATTGGCTAGTCTCTGATGAGATTGGCCGCTGTTACCGACATCGGTTAGGAGATAATTATTATACTAATACTTCGTCCCTTTCTCCCCAGGAACTGGTACTCCGTTCAGGATCGATGACCTTCGAGTGGTGGGCGCGTCCCCCCGTGCGGCCTTTCGTCAAGGTCTACGTGTACAATGTGACGAACGCGGACGAGTTTCTCAACAACGGCTCCAAGCCCATCCTGGACGAGTTAGGGCCTTATGTTTACTCGTAAGTATTATCACAGTGTAGTAAATATCTACTGACATAGGGGATTTCGGGTTAAATGAATGTACACCACAACACCCGGTCCTCCGCCTTCCGCATCCATCCCAGGAACAAACAGCGAAGGATATTTACAACATCATTCTCTCAACAAAGTACCAGGGCAGCATAAGCTAAAGAAGATATATCTCAGTTGTATGTTTAAAGTACATTGATCATATGACTGCGTTCACGCCTACAACAAGAACCCTTTGGATAGATCTTCTTGAGCTTATTATGTCCTGGTAACATTGCATACAAAATCTGGGACCAATTTCGGAACAAAGTGGTCCGTTTCACAAGTTTCACCTGGCGAGTTGATCACGCCACAACACCCGGTCCTCCGCCTTCCTCGTCCAGCTCTATCCCAGCGACCTTCTTTGTGTCGTCGGTCCATCTGGCTCAAGGTCGTCCTACCGCGACGCTTACCAAGTCGCGGTCTACACTCTAGGACTCGTTTGCTTCAGCGACCATCGGTCCTTCGCCAGATAAGGCCAGCCCATGAAAGGTTTCTTGAAAGCTATCTCTGGACACTAGGTTAATATTAAAAGATTTATTTGTTATAGGTAATCTCTGAAATAGCTGGACTGGTTTTGATAAATGAGTTGACCTTAAACTTAGGAAATGAAGTAGGCCAGATTTTATAATGATAACCGACATAAGTACATGCTACTGGCCTATTGGTCTAGGTCCAGTACCTAACTATCGTTCGCAAAAAAATAAAAAAATTGTCTATGGTCTCCACTGCAAACGTCAAATTCTTAAAAAATAAAATAGCATTCCATTTCGTTTTCTACATGGTCTCGTTTGCTAGATTAGTGATCAATCGATTTGAAAAATAGCGAAGTTATTGTCAATAGTGCAGCTTATCCACGCATCGACTTGGATTGACCACGTGACATATTTCTATTCCATACATTTTGTACCCACGTTTCCATTAACGACATCGCTATTCGAATCGATTGTGACTTTGTCTAGGCCTCCTGGTTGCCACAGTACAGGCTCTGCCTAGTTTAGGATCAAAAGGTGTTGTGTGAGTTGTCCTAAAATATAAAAAAATAAACGGGCGAAACCACAGGTATTCATTAAGAAGAGGATTACAAATTAGCCGATACAAATGCATAGAATACAGGTTTTGGCTAAAACAAGTACCTACCTATATTGCGATAAAGTCAAGTTTCCTAATTCATTTAAATATGCAATAGTTTTACGGAAATACGAAGTATGTTCTGAATACATAGCAATATGCAGAACGCTTATATGAGTAATAATACCGTTATTCAAAGCTATAAATGGATACTATCAGCCTTTAACGCAAAATACTGAAAGTCCAAAGGGTACGTATCAATTGCGCCCCTACCCCCTAACCGCTCCCTCCGGTGGTGGTGGCGGCTTGGTGTACCGGTGTTAAGTCGAATGCACCTCCCCTCCCCATGTCATGGCGAGCACCTCACAGTTGGCCGGTTAAGTTAAATGTTGCCCGAACTTTATGATTTTGAAATTTTAAAACAGTTACCCATGAATTTTCTTAGCAGCCCTTGTTTAACTATATTTACCCCTCAACAGGGAGGAGTGGGAGAAGGTAAACATAACTGACAACGAGAACGGCACCCTGTCCTTCCACTATAAGAGGACGTACACCTTCCAGCCGGAATTGAGCAGTGGACTCGACGATGATGCCGTCGTCGTACCTAATATACCTATGTTGGTGAGTACATTTGAGATACCTCGTTAGATAATACAACATTTTTTTAGACTAGATTATTGATATGGAGTTCAAAATTGTCGGCTCCAAAACGACTACAAATGCGTGGTGTATATGCTGTGTGGTTTTGCCGTTCGGTTTAAGAATAGTTTTGCCGTTCGTTCGTGAGGTCAAGGCGACTAACGGATATCCTCAGAGTACTTTAAAGCCTTACTGCTATCGCCAACACGCTCGCCAAACGTGGCGATTACCCCCAGGACCTATCATAAGTAGGTTCTACTGGGGAGGCCCATGCCCAGCTGTGGGACATCATATGGATTGATAATATGAGGGGCTCGGCTATGACGCACAAAGCACTAGGCCGGGCAACAGCAGTAATTGCTTCGAATCGGCAGTGTCGTTCAACAAATACTGCTAATTCAAATGATATGCCGTCCCGAATTAACTACCCGATCGGCACTAGTTATTGAAGCCGAACATGCGTACTAGCCTGCTTCTCGCCTGCTTTGTTGTTCGACAAATACTGCCAATATAAACCAACAATGCCGACCCGATTGTGTGTATAGCAAGAAGCAACCCTGAACGAGGAGACTTGGAATTAAATTCGCCGCTAGAAAACTAAAGGGACATTTACACGCATCGAAATAAATATATCCTCTTGACATTACAAGAAAATGGCGTCGTGTATATGAGCTTTTAGGGACACTTTGAATACCTATTTGTGTATTCTTGTGTGTGTGTGAAACACCACCTTTTGGTATAATTGTTTATAAAATATCACTATTTCATACTTTATTCTGTTTATTATTGAAGTGTTTTAGTAATTTTGAGCAAACGTCCATGATGCGAAAATGCCTTTTCGCGCATATGGATTCCCGCAAGAATCTTTCATCAAAGTATATCCCTCACCGTAATCTATTTCTTAAGGTCACCCATCTAAGACAAGACTATGGAAACACTGCTTAACCTCGCTGATCTTTCAATCTACTCGATTACTTCATGTTCTAATAGTCTATCATGTTCTATAATAGACTATTATAACATACATATATTATTATTCATAAACACGCAGAAACAATTTTTCCACCTACTCGTTAAGATAAGGTTAAGACATACTTGGGTTATGCTGCTACACATTTCATAGATCAGCGTAAAATGGGTTCCGCGAAACCCGGGTTCCGTAGAAAAGTTACCAGGGTTTCACGATTTCCTATTAGAATTAAAAAAAACGTGTTTATTATTGAATAAGAAAATAAACTATTAAGATGAAATTATCTAAATAATTTGTAACTTTGTACTTATTTTGTGAATAAATGAATTATGAATTATAATGAAAATCCCATTTAATTCCTTTACATAGTTTAGAACAGGGGATCCTAAATTTTCAACATAAAAGAACACCTAATAAGTACCTTCTATTTGATGGAACCCCAAGTTTATGACGGGTTGTAGGTTTATCATGCTAATTAATACTAAATAAATTTACTTATCGGACTGGTAACTTTTCTACGGAACTCTTTGAATTCCGCGGAACCCAATTTGGGAACCCTGTTTTAGAAGATCAAAGCTGGGACGGACAAAGAGAAGCGAATATTAAAATAATTAATATTTTGCGTTTTAATTCGACACGGAAATAAAAGTTTCTTTAGTTCTTTCTTAACTGATATCTCACCTATGAACTATCTAATTGCCAAATATCAGCTTCTTAGGTCAAGTAGTTTTCGACATTTCTTGTTTAGATAGTGAGTGAATGTGTGACCTTTTACTTTTCATATTGAGATGATAGATTTGTAATACCAGTAGTACGTAGATGAGGAGACCGTTGTACAGTAGCGTCCGAGCCAATCTAGAGACTAATAATACCTATAATAATAATATCTTGGGACAACTCGCACAACGTTATCTGATCCCACACTATGCAGAGCTTGTACTATGGCAACCAGACAACTGATAAACATACTTATATATGTCTAAATACATACATATGATAGATAAATTACACCCAGACAGAATAAACCATCGTGCTCATCACACAAAGTTTTATCCTGGGTTCCCACCCAGGATAAATCAAACCGACGACCTTTGGCTTAGCAGTCAGAGTCACTAATCGCTAGACCAACAGGCCAGTCATAATGTAGGTATTTCTCTCTAGAAATATATAAGTATGTTTATCAGTTATCTGGTTGCTATAGTGGGTACAGGCTCTACTTAGCTTGGGATCAGATAGCCGTGTGTGATTTATCCCAAGATAATTATTTATGTACCTATCGTATGTCGTGGCGTAACCTAATGTTATTGCAACTAATAAACTATAATTATGAATTATTATAAATAATTACTTGCGATGTTACCTTAGTCGCGTAGTCAGTGTTTTTAAACGAAACATATTTAAAAAATAATTTATAATAATTGAGTGTATTAGGATTATGAGTTTTCTTGTATTTTTGTGTTATAAATATGTTTTTAAAGGTCGAAAAATATCCTCTTTATATCACTAGCTTTTGCCTGTTGATTCGTCCGCTTTCAGTTTGTTTCAAACCCCTGTTTCACCCTTTTAGGGATTACATCATGAAATCCTTTCATAGCCCTTGCCTACATCATAATAAGTATCTGTGTACTAAATTTTAACCTAAATCCGCCTAATACCGCCATTTCAAACATCAAATTTAAGTCTTAATATGCAAAAAATATAGTTATTTATTATATTATTTTAAAATACTGCCAATATTATGTAGGTATATAAAGTCATAACAATATCAAACTGTATTATCATGATCACCCTACTTACATGTACGCCTACGCTTAATGCACTGAAATGCATTTATAATTTGCCTTAGTCGTTTTATAAAACGTAGGAAATGTTGACGCCGTTTATATAAAGTCGGGTTATGGTATTGACTGCGACAAATACATAGCTACATATTTCTTTTTATAGGTAATTGGGTATACAAGGTGAAAATTTATCCCTGACCAACCCGAAAGGGTTGTGTTGGTATTCTGTTAGCAATGCTAAAAAAATAGAAAAAAAATATGTATCCGTTAAAATGGTTTTTTTTAGGTATCCAATTTTAGAAATTCAGAAACAAGTTAAAGTTTAGGTATCCAATTTCGTCAAAATGTGTAAATTTTATACCCAAATCGTATTATAAACAATCTTGAAAATTTACACATTTTGACGAAATTGGATACCTAAATCGTATTATAGTACGATTTAGGTATCCAATTTCGTCAAAATGTGTAAATTTTCAAGATTGTTTGCATAAAGCCTCTTTACAATCAAAACAATCGTTTCCATTTCCACATGTTTCCCATATGACTTCAATGGGAACGGTCAGCAATTAACGATTGATATCTCTTTTGTTTACACGGGATCTATCTATGTATGTACCAGGGAGATGAAAGCGCAACTCGCTTCCTCGCCGTTGGTGGGACAGTTGCCTTATGATAGTTGTTAGGAGGTAAATAAATAAATAAAATATCTACTAATCTATCATAACTTTAACCTGTTTCTGAATTTCTAATCAACAAAACGAATAATAAAAGTACCTACATAACAATTTGACAATAGCAACGTATGGCATCAAAAATCAATGTCAATATCTCTATTAAACAAGTTACTTATGTTAGGTATATTATTTTATTCATAAACCACTTGAACTGTAACCGAAATGAGAATGACCCGCGACCTTCCACCACCATGGCTGCCTTAACATTGCTTAACTCCGATGACCTAATCACTCGCCGAGATGGTGTGGCAATGACTTACAAACAACTGGGTGAATGGTCTTTTTGTGCTAAAAGTTACAAATATGAGTTTAGAAACAGATATATATTATTATTATTTTGGAATAACACACGGTCATCTGAAATTAGGCAGAGCTGGTTCTGGCAACCGAAAATTTCTTACCCATACACAGAATAAACAATCGTGCTCATCACACAAGGATTTATCCTGGGTGTGAATCGAGCTCACGACCTCTAGAATAGCAGTCAGGGTCACTAACCAACAGGCCAGTCATTTCATTACGGCCCGAACATTTTCTCTGAAAGGAGACCTATGTCACTGCAGTGGGAACGTTATTTGGAGCCTGTATCCGTCCACTGCTGGACATAGGCCTCTCCTAATTTTCGCCACAACACCCGGTCCTCCACCTTCCTCATCCAGCTCCATCCCAGCGACCTTCTATGTGTCGTCGGTCCATCTGGCTGGAGGTCTCCCTACCGTGACGTTTACCAAGTCGCGGTCTACACTCTAGGACTCGTTTGCTCCAGCTGCCATTGGTCAGCGATTTTAAGAAAAAATATAAAATAGAAATGATACAAGTACGTACAAGTAAAGCGCGGATCTGTTATCTGTATTACGTGAGTCTATGTAGGTCAGTTTGTGATTGTATGTGTTCAAATCGAGTCTGTCGATTACGTGGTCATATTAAATGTTATACGAGTATAGTAATCGATTTTGTTCGGTTTGCAATCTTGTCGATTTTTTTTTACATGTAATGTCGCTACTCGCTACTGTACATATACTACGGTAACTACGCGACTATCTGGCAGAGAATTTTTGTTACATCAGTGATACAAAATTCATCTTATGTACTAAGACATGATAAACTCAAGTAGATCTATCTAAAGGGGTTCTTGTTGTAGGCGTGAACGTAGACATTTGTTTGTTGTCTGTTTCAACAGGGCCGCAATATCGTTAGCTTCTTGATTGGGCCATTGTATGTAATTTAACGCAGTCATATGATGTACTTTAAACATACAACTGAGACATATCTTCTTTAGCTTATGCTGCCCTGGTACTTTGTTGAGAGAATACTACGGTAACTACGGAAATATCAGACGAGATGTTTGTTACCTAGAATTACCTAAATATATTTAATTACTGTAGTTCTGAGCCGTTTGATGAAATACTGTTCAGCCAATTTGAAGATTTCACCATAACATTATATTAAGCAAGAAATTTCGCAGTAGCAATCATACAAATGAATACTAATTTTAAATTTAGCAACCAATCACTATTGCTAATACATAATTAAGTAAGTATTTCAGTTTATAATATTCTTTATACATAATGTGCTTAGAACATTCCTACTGCAATGATACACAGCTCCTCTCTGAGAGAGTGTATGGACCGTAAAGGTCACAGCACACATATCAACTCGGAGAGGGATCGGCACGGTATCAACTCGAGCCGTTCAGTATTCTTTGTATGAAACTCTCTTACTGCAACGCACACTAATTGAATTCGTAACGTAATCACTTCGCCTCGGGACAAGCTCACGAACAGTTGACTGCGTTTTTGGTTCTAGGACATCTCGGTTTACTCACGATGATGTTTTGATTACATGTTTTGATAATTTTAATCTTGCTTACGTTTTTTACTACATTTGTGTAATAAATATAATTATAAAATTGCCATGTTAACCTGTCGCGGACTACAACAACTACCTGCTTAGACTAACAGAGACTTGTGCTAAAAGATGTTCCTAAAACACCAAATCAATACTAATATTATAAACCTGAAGAGTTTATTTGTTTGAACGCGGTAATCTCAGGAACTACTGGTCCGAATTCAAA
This sequence comes from Herminia tarsipennalis, assembly GCA_945859575.2. NCBI lineage: Eukaryota > Metazoa > Arthropoda > Insecta > Lepidoptera > Erebidae > Herminia > Herminia tarsipennalis. Next base: position 1,254,002 of record OX243830.2, read on the forward strand.
AATTATTTCACTGTTGGATAGCCCATTTATCGAGGAAGGCTATAGGCTATATAACATCGCGCTACGACTAATAGGAGCGGAGCAGCGACGAGAAATGTTGCAAAAACGGGGAAAATTTACGCATACGAAGTTGCGCGGGACTAGTAATATTATAAAGGCTAAGCCCTGTATGCACTTTAGTAATTGTACCGTCTTAATATACCAAGTTTTAATGCTAATACATTTATTATTAAGTATTGAATCGGCGATACGACTGTACTGCGTACCAAGAATCTTTAGGGTGAGAGGGGCATGGACTCCCCGTCCAGGAGGGTTAGACAAGGTACGTCTAATTCTATACTATAATTATTTTTTATTAACGACATCGCTTTTCGAATGCGACTTTGTCTAGACCCCCAGGAATAACAACGGCGTCTTGATCAACAGCGGTCAAGTGAGTCGCTCCCACGACGGGGACTGGGTGTAATTGATTCCTCAAGATGCCAGCTGTTCAATTCACTCAAACGACTAACCGACCAAGTGTACCTACCTCAATACCTTAATTTCAGGAGGGGATAAAATCCCCCTAGGTGCACCCATGCCATCACTGCTTTAATCAGATTAATTAATAACAAAATTGAGGTGTGACTCACACCGTGTGTCACGCTCGCAAGTCACACAGAGAAACGGTCACGGTCTGATAATGAACGCTCCGAGATTTTTGTAATAAATCAATACTTTATCGCATTTTTGTGTTAAGTTAGGCCTATTAATTCGCCAGTTAATTGAGTTAGGGCTGTCGCATTTAAAAATAATTAACAATTATATGCACATTAAAAATATCTTTGACAAGCACCTTTTATTTTTCATATTAAGTACACGATACAGTTTGCGATTTATTTTTTTTCCATTTTCAAAATTTTGGTACTTATTGTAAAATGGCTGGCTGTAACAAACAGACAAACGAGTGATCATAAAAGACTTTAAAAATTCAAAAAATTTTTGACATGTGATATAAAAGTTGATTTTCTTCAAAATGGCTGAAGGAATTTTCATAAAACAAGGCGATCCGATAAACTAGCTTTGTAATAAAAATAAAATGCATTCAAATTCGTCCTTGGGTTTAGGTGTTACGATGGTGCCGATTGACACATACATAAGCGTTATTATTTGCACTACACAGTTGAAGCTTGTAAAATAATTATATTATACTTTTTATGATGTTAAAAACTTCAAAAACATGTTTATGGTATACTTGCCTAGAGAATAAAAGGTATCATTACCTTTTGTTGTTATTTAAGGAAAACCTGACTAATTGACTAGCCAATCAAGCATCTGGCGTAACCTTTGAATCTAGAATCAAAAACAGTTTATAAAAAAACATGGGAAAAATTGGCAATTTATATGTAATAACAATAATTTGTTATTTGCATAAAACATGATATATGTATTAAGTATTTGTAACACATAAATAGGTACAAACATGTCTTGCTAGAATATAACATGCAAAAATCATAAGAAAAATCAATAGAATCATATATATAATCTAATATAATCAGAAAAATCATAAGAAACAAAGACGTCAATTTCTTGGTTAACAAACTCCTCTAAACAAACAAAAAAACTAGGATTCATTCCAGCCGTAAATAATATTTAGGGTTTATAAATGATTTGGCAGTTTGTTATAGATACTGGCACACATTGCTACACATGTTGTTGCATTTGCTTAATCTACGTATATCAACAAAGTTAAAATAAAAAAATAATAAGTGGGACAACCCTAAAATTAACTGAAAGAAAGGGTATTCATAATATTTGAGAGTTAAAGCGCAAAACAATTTTAATACAGGAAAGCTGTAATGCAGGAATCTGGGACCACTGTGTTCCGAGATTCCAAGTCCCTGAACAATATCTAGGTATGGTTCAGGGACACAGAATCCAGAAGGAGATTAAATAAAATGTATTTGACTGGCCTGTTGGTCTAGTGGTTAGTGACCCTGACGGCTAAGCCTAAAGTCGTGGATTTCAGTGGTGTTCGATTTCCACAAGGACACCCCCCAGTGTTTTTCAGAGTCTGGGTGTACTTTGTGTCCGTGATTTATACCTATGTTTGTAAAGCCCCCCGTATGTATGTCCATTTCCTTGGAACAGTTTACAGCACAAAAGGTTTGACGGATTTTATCATGTAAGGTGTTAAAGTGACATAAGCTAAATATTTTTTCAGTTAGGTAATTTTCAACAGTCAGAATTGCAGAGAGACAGTTTATTGTTTTTTAACACGCTTATTTATATTAACTTCACTTGTAACTAACTATAATATACATACATTATAACTATACATATATGATCACAAAAAATCTAGAATTTTTTGACAATGAGTAACATTGGAGAAAACATACCCTAGAAAATTCGAGTATTGATGGAATAATTTCTAAGTCCCGGGCAATTAATGTAATTTGAACAACATAAATAAGTTAAAATCTGACCAAAATAGGTATTCATGCTGAAACAAGTAATTCAGTAAATCGTCAATATAATTTTAAAAATTAATAAATCAAAAATCCCACCTGCTTAAAAAAAGATTGATACAAGATAACCTTAAATCATTCAGTCGGGGGCATTTTAGTAAGTTCACTTGGATTCATGAATGACTTCAAGTCAATAAACCCGCCTTCTTAAAAAAGATTGAAACAAGATAACCTTAAATCATTCAGTCGGAGGCATTTTAGTAAGTTCACTGGGATTCATGAATGCCTTCAAGTCAATAAACCCGCCTTCTTAAAAAAGATTGAAACAAGATAACCTTAAATCATTCAGTCGGAGGCATTTTAGTAAGTTCACTGGGATTCATGAATGCCTTCAAGTCAATAAACCCACCTTCTTGCTTCCGCATGTAAAAGCAGGCGGGTTTTTTGAGTTTTTAAATTTATTTTTTATTAATTACTTTTAAGTGCTTAGTTGTAAGACGTAACGTAACATACACTATGTAACTATAACGTACACTACGCAACATAACTGTAACTACCGAAAATTAGAGTAAAAATAGTTGATAACAAACTTTATATCGCTATATATCCTAAATGGTTACTTTAAGTGAAAAATGATTTAAGAAACCTCATCATGATTTTAAAATACCTACACGATGATACCCCTCATGACATAGTTTGTTGACTTTATTTTTTTTCTCTATCACAATATGGCGTCTGGCTGTGATGATATCTTCTAAGATATTCATTGAAATCAAATTAAGTAAGAGTTTTGTTCAAAATTAAATATTTGTGATGAATAACGTATTTATGTGGATAAGGGTTAGTACAGTGTTTATTAGAACCCTTTGAACAAATTTGATTACCATAAAAAAGGTAATATTAAAGATAGACTGCTGCGGACTGTTTTTTAGAACTTTTTAAGAGAAACAAATCCGTCATACTCGTTCATTGTTGTGTAACTTTAACCGTTTACGCAGCGCACGCAACGAAAGCTCTCAAAAGGAATATATTTCCCCTGTTTTTTCAACATTTTCCATTGTTGCTCCGCTGCTATTGATCATAGCGTGATGTTATATAGTCTATAGCCTTCCTCGATAAATGAGCTATCCAACTGTAAAATATTTTTGAAATTCCGACCAGTAGTTTTTGAGATCACCGCATTCAAACAAACAAACAAACAAACTCTTCAGCTTTATAATATTATAGTATAGATTGCAGAGGATGTGACGTCATTAAAAACTAAGTAGAGTTCGCAATTGTAATCCACGGCTTATTCACTAAGCCTGGCACAATAAATTTGTCTAGATTATCAATATTTAACATTAGATTTAACAATATAATCTTACTTGAATGAATTGACTTGCGCCATTATGCGCGCTTGGTTCGGAAATCTCCAACCATAGAGTATAAAACATGTAATAGACAATATAGATTAATGTGCTATGCTCAAAGTTAAACACATACAATGAATTTCAAACAGACAGAAAACCAGTTGTAGATGCAATATGACCGGACGTTCAACTTATTAAGAAATATACACATGAATGTAATTTAAACTCTATTTTTATGACTTTGAGATTAATTTTACTATAGTGCGTGTAAAGAAATGCAATAGTATCAATCACTTTATTGTAATTTGATCTTTGTGTATATAAGAATAAGGTTTTTTTTTAATAATATAGGCAGTATTTGCTAATTGCTTAGTATTATTATAATTTGATAGGGTATACTTTCTATGCATGGAGTACGAATGTTCATCTTCGATTATAGGTTCGAACCCTAACTATTACGTACTTTAATATATATAGCCTGTTAATTAAGACTATAAATAGCTCAAGAAATGATTTCATAGTTATGACCAGGAGGAGAACTAGCAATGTGGGATTGTGTGTCCCATATTATCAGCAATCCAGCTAAGCTCAATGGCTTGTGTTAGGAGTGGGTTTACATCAGTAGTATAATGGGTAGGATTAGAACCTTCGACCTCACGATTGCGAGTCCGATGCCATAGCCATTAGACTACCGTCGCTTTATTTCTTCCGTGATTAAGACAGCACTAGAATATTAGAAATGTTGTCTCCTGAGGGGATAAAAAAAAAATGAAAATATGTATCTTAATTTAACAGTTTCAAAGTAGCAGATCTTTTGGATTTTATAAATTTATTTTTTTGTTAGGGAATAATAAAAGATGAAGATCTAAATTTTGAAGTAGCAGACCTTCTAGATTTTAGAAAATTCATCCCTTGAGGGGATAAAAAGGGGATGAAAATTTATTTAAAGCAACGGGCCTTCTATCCATCTATACTAAGTATAAACCTACATACACACAAGCAACAGCAAAAATCTAGTAGAATCAACAACTGGCTCGCTGTACACATAATTCGCTGTTTGGCATACTTTCACTAAGTAACTTAGCTGCCATGATGCTAGCAATTCTGTTCGGCTCGGTTGTACGATACCGTCTTAAATGTAGGTACTATTGCTCGTAGCTTTCGACCTCTAGATGGACTAAGTTAAGCTCAAAAGCTAGTCATTATATATAGACTAGCTGTCTTGTTTCTCCATACAAACTTTGTACCCCGTTTCATCCTCTTAGGGGGTGAATTTTGGAAAATAGTCTCATTGTGGATATAATACTACCTGCGTCATAATAACTATCTACGTGCATTTTTTTTTAAATAGTTCAGTGGTTTGAGCTGGTCAGCAATGCCGGATTATTTCCTTCAGAGAACTTGCTTACGATGGGAGGAGGGTGTGCAAATCATTTCACCGGATTTGGCGCTCCTTCAACATGCCATTTGGCGCCACTTGAACGTGGCAACCAGGGCGAGTGCCCTCCCGCAGTAGCCTCCCCCTAGATCCGGCCCTGTCAGTCAGTAAATAATAATAATAATAATAATAATAGCCTTTATTTCAGACAATCATACATAATACTTAACACTAATTACACTTTTTATTTAATTTAATTTATATAAATATATATATTTTTTTTTTTTTTTTTTTTAGCGTTTAAATATACGCTTAACCTATGCAACGATAACCTTGTCTGTATGCCACTTATTGGCAAAGGCCTCCTCCAACTTTCTCCATTCCTCTCTATCACTAGCTAGTCTGGTCCATGTGTTTCCTGCAATGGCTTTAATGTCATCTACCCATCTTCTAAGGGGTCTACCTCTTTGCCTTTTCTTATGACTTGTGAACCAGTTCATTATCACTTTTGACCATTTGTCCTTCCCTCTAATTGTATGTCCTGACCACTTCCATTTTAGTTTCAATATTGTTTTTGTAACATCTTTTGTTTTTGTGTGTTTCTTTATAGTTTCAGTCCTTAATCTATCCGACAGTCTCTTCCCGGTCATACTCCTTCCCATGGCATTTTGGCAAGTTTCTAGCTTTTTAATGTGTGCTTTATTGAGTGCCCATGTCTGGCAACCATAAGTGAGTATAGGCAGTATGCTTGTATCAAAAAGTTTACGCTTGATGGTGATGTTAATATGTTTATTTTTCATTATTTCTTTTAGGCTCCAATACTGCTTCCAAGCATTTCCAATCCGCCTATCTATTTCTTTTGAAGTTAGATCTGTAGGTGAGATAATTTGGCCTAGATAGATGTACTCATTGACATATTCTATTTCGTTTCCATCAATCTGAATAGGTTCTTGCCTGCCATTGGTCATAGCCTTGGTTTTTAATGTATTCATGAGTAATCCCACTTTTGCACTTTCCTTAACTAGGTCATTCAGCATTGCCTGTAGTCCCTCACTCGATGGCGAAAGGATTATCAAATCATCCGCAAATCTCAAATGTGAAAGGTTTTCACCGTTGATGGACAGCCCACAATTCTCCCAGTCTAACTGACGAAAGACTTCTTCTAAAACGGCTGTGAAGAGTTTCGGTGATAACGGATCGCCCTGGCGTACCCCTCTTTCTAATTCGATCTCTTCCCCTTCCTTCTCGAGTTTTATTTTAGCCTTGCTGTTATCATAGATGTTTTTTAATACTCTTATGTACTTATTTTCTATACCTTGGCTTTTGAGTGCCTGCCATATTTTATCATGCTCTATCGTGTCGAAGGCTTTACTGTAGTCCACAAAGCAGCAATAGAATATTATGTTGTATTCTTTGCCTTTCTCGAACAGTTGTTTAATGACATGTAGATGATCTAACGTTGAGTAACCACTCCTGAAGCCCGCCTGCTCTCTTGGTTGATTTTCATCCAGCGTTTTAGTTAGTCTGTGGAGTAGAACTTTAGCGAAGATTTTGTAGATATTTGATGTTAGACTTATAGGTCTATAGTTATTTATGTTGTTTTTATCTCCTTTTTTGTGTAGAAGTACTATAGATGATGTCGTCCATTGGTTAGGTATTATTTCGGTTTGTAAAACTTCATTAAAAAGATGTTCAAGGATTGGTATCAGATGGTTTCTATTTAGAATTAGGAACTCGTTACTTATGCCATCCGATCCTGGAGCCTTTTCTGCTTTTTGAGTTTTCAGAGCCTTATCTATTTCTTCATATATTATGTCTGGTATTTCACTTTCTCCCGTTAAAAGTGTTGTTTGCGTAGTGTTTTCCCTAGAATCAGTAACTGTTGCGAAAATAGGTCATAATATTAAAACCTATCCAATTTACGGGTCATAGGTATTTATCCAGTAGCTAAATCGCTCCATTTAGAATTTGCTACTAGAGATATATATTTGACATAAGTTCCATCGATAGATAGATTATTGAAAACATCCGTTATAGAATCTTTGCTCTAGCAGCAACGGATAGATAGACATCGCTCACGAATCTGCGCATCATAATGGTCCGAGGTTCTGTATAACAAACACACAAATTATCTCAAACGTCTTGATGATTTCTTAAGCAAGGTGTCGTTGGATTCATCTTAATTGAGAGAGTGACATTAGCAGTGGCGGCGGGGTCTTAGAACACCATTATTTTCGGTTTCCCTTTGAATTCTAGTTAATATTATCCCCTCAAGAACGGTGTTACCTCTGGAAAATATTAACCCTTCGCCTCTGGTCATTGGCCATTATTGTTTTTCAGTTTGTTTTCAAGCAGCCTAGTTTGTCGAGAGTTAAAAATATCTGAATAAAGCCTATGGCAACCAGACAACTGATATACATACAAATCTATAAACTTAAAACATAAATGGGCTAGTTCACCATTTATAACTCATCGACGGGTGCTCGGGTGGGCCGATTTTCAAGATCTTTAATTTGTTGCATTTGTCTCCGTCCCAAATAGCCGAATAACTATTAAAATATAGGAAATAATCACGAAAAAAATAACGGGGTGATACGATACAGCTAGTCATACATAAAATACACCCTGGACACAATAAAAAATCAAACAAAACAAAGATTTATCCTGAGTGGGTTCGATACCCACTACTTTAACAGTCAGGGTCACTAACCACTAGACCATAGACCAACAGGCCAAACGACTAGGACTAGTTTCCAATCGGCCATGTGGGCATGCGCAAGCGCACGCCATACATATCCGAGTTATCACGCACTGATACTGCACCTATTGTATCGTAACGATGCACCGTACGATAACGGTGCCGATAACACTATTGTACTGCATTACTCACTTATTAACTTCATCATTAAATTTTAATTTAAAAATCCTATTAAAAAATTTTACAAGATATTTTAACTGGTTAAAATAAATTGAATGAATTAAAACAATTGGATAACAAGCTAAATAATTACAATTAACTCGAAAAAAACTCGAGCGCTTATATGAAAAATTTTAAATATATTGCTTCTGCAAATGAGGCAAATGACAAATCTAACGAGTCCAACGACACCTCAACCTTATACAAATCCATCAGCTTATACAAATAAATGATGATTATGATGATTATGATTACCTCCAATGAAGTCCGTAAAGCCGCTTCGGCTCTAGACCTTGACAAAGAAATGGACATACATACATAAATAGGTATGTATATACCTACGCTGGAACAAACTTTATTCTCCCTCTGACGCAATCGGGTAAAAACTCTTGTAAAGCATATAACTCTTATACATATTTAAAAACTTCTTAAAGTGGCCTTAATTTAAATACTAACCCGTTCAGAAAAAAAAATCGAGTGTGATTTTAATCACGTTTGACGGCAGCCATATTGTTTTGGAAAATATCATAGTCTATGTTACTAGGATTCATTTAACGTTTCCAACATGCCATAATCATCTAAATCCATTCAGGCGTTTAGAAGTTATGGTAAAATACTCTTGAAATCCTCTTTTTATGTCATGTCAAAAAGAGTTTAGTCTTTTCGAAAAGGCCGGCTACAAAACTTGTTTTATGCCACTAAATGAAGAAACGAGCAGGTCGTGAGCATAACAGCATCAGTACCACTCAAATCCTTGTTTGGCAAAGATTCACCGAGTCGCCCTTCAACCTAAATCATCACCAAGACGGCCTATGACTTAGACCTACCGACGGTATGCAGTAATTTACCATCAGATGGATGAGCCGCTTATTCGTTTTCCCCCATTCCCATAAAAAATGCAAACGCAGTCTACTTATAACAGTTTTCTAATCAATTTCGCTTCAGCCGCATCGTTGACACCTAATAGGTAAAAGCTTGATCTAGATCGCAATAGAAACGACTCACGCTTGACCGAGTGTAATAGACACATTTCTAGTTAATACCGCGTGGTGATACGGTCTGGTGCGGGGGAAATTAGGACAACTTGTCGTGTAAATAGGTCGGTAAATGGATGGTTTCAAATGTGAAACGAATAGCAGTTTCACAGAATGTAATAATGTATCATTATGCCAAGGGTTTACTTTATTGTGAGTGTGACTTTACTCTGAGCCACCTAGGGACTAATTGAGTGTTCAAAATACGATAAGCCTCAGAATTTATGCAGAAAAAATATTGTATTTTTTGCATGTGCCTAATTGGTCGGCTGATGAAAAATCCTGAAATGTTTATTTGAGGGTGTGAAATTGTATACCTACATACAATATAGTTAATAGAACGGAGCAACCCCTCACATAGTGAGCTATGTGAAATAGGAAACGATGAATATTTTGAAGGCCGAAGGATGTCTCCCGTTTTGGAGATTTGAACTAGAAGTCCAAGAATGGCGCCAGACTTCTTCCTTTCGTTACCACTATAAACCACAATAAACCACAAATGACAACATTAAAAAAAAAAGAGATTTGCGAGCAACAATCAGAAATTTCGTAAAACGATCACAAGAGGTAATGATTTGAGTTAACTCTTGTCACCCACCAACATTATGTCCGTCTACGGGAACATAATAGACGTATCTACGCTACGCTACTGGGCATAAAATCGTAAAGTGTCTCTTATGGACATCTAGGTGAAGACACAGGAGGTCCTTGACCTAACAAAACCAAGACCACAGACACCGGAGCCAAGACCAAATACAGATATATTGGAATAGGTCAATAATATCATACGCAGAATTAATCAATTCGAATCAAAGTCTCTATCAAACGGCAAAGACTTAAAACGGTAAATTATGTTAATTTTACCGTTTTGTCTATAATGTGGGCAGTTCGCATACTGACCAGCGGCAGTAGGTCAATGGCTGACTACCTTATTAGTTATATTTACTAGTTTTGGTAAAGTTCATTGTCTTTTACCAAAAGGTGTTTGACCGTACATAGTTTTGTTGGGAACTAAAATTTGCCTGCGACATTTTTAAATAGATACTTTCAGTTTTATCTAAAATCGCAGTGCCCTCATGCGTGGTATGTCCACGTCACAGTTGACCGATATTCTTCTTCTTGTTAGATATGATTACTTGTTACATCAGTCATACAAACCAGTACCAGGACATAATAAGTTCAAGAAGATCTATCTAAAGTTCTTGTTGTAGTCGTAAACGTAGACATATGTACTTCATTTAGCTTATGTTGCCCTGGGGGCCTAGACAAAGTCACATTCTAATAGCGATGTCGTTAATGGAAAAGTTGACGACAGAAAGAAGTGGTGGTGAAAGAGAATATACATAAAAGAATTACACTTACTAATTAATTACAGTTACTTATGCATAACCTAAAATAACAAAACAGTACAGTTATCTATAAATTAAGGTAGCATTACATGGTATCTACTGACCGGCTTCTAACTCTCTGGACTTATTTGTTATCCTTTTTAGGGTTCCGTAGCCAAAATGCCAAAAACGGCACCCTTATAGTTTCGTCATGTCTGTCTGTCCGCCCATATGTCACAGACATTTTACTCAAAGACTACTCAAGAAATATTGATGAAATTTGATGAAAAGGTGTGTTGTAGTAGCCGCTACTTAGTTTGATAGCTAAATAATAATAATATATTTTTGGAGATAGAGATATATGTAACAGAAGCAGTTTTTTTTTCAGCAAACATTAACGTGTCGCACACCATTTGACAGGTCTTTCAAAAACATTTTAAGGTTTTTAATAAACTTTTTTGATTAAGTGAATATTTTTGGAAATAATCGCTCCGAAAGTTGCATAAATTGTGTCCACCCCCCTTAACTTTTGAACCGTGTGACCAAAAAAAAATGAAAAAAATCACAATGGTAGCGCTTAATAAGTACTTTAAACTAAAATTATTTCGGACATGATCATTGAGCTATTGCTGCTGCGTTTCTCAACAAAAGGACGTAAGTACCATGAACATACGCTCTTCTGCTGATGCAATTATTCAAGGCTGCGGAACGCTACACTGAGCATGGTTCAAAATGCACTTGCCCGGTTTTTATTATTATTACCCGACTGCGGAGGGTAATGTGTTTGACGTGTATGTATGTATATGTTTTCCTTTGTGGCACTATATAGACCTAAGCCGTGAGCCGATTTAGATGATTCATACGTCAATCGATTTGTATTAATCTTGCGATCGTCACTAAAGACATGACAGCAATCAAAAATCAAATTGAGTAATAATAATAACAATTTATTTGAGGCTACCAAGGACCATATCATACATATACATACATAAAAAAGATTTCTTAATAAACTAATACATAAGTTATATAATATTTAAAATTAAATTATCACTATACACGACACTAAGACAGACGACGCACACAGATCAATTTTCAACTTTTAAGAGGACGACAATTTTAAAGGGCGGAAATGAATTATTTTCAATGTAAAATTATTGTTGTATAGAATGTAACGTTTGCGATGGAAACCATAGACATTTTATTTTGCGAACAATTAGAACGGCGTTAGCGAATTCGCCACGGAACGAATGGTACCTTGTCCAAGTCCCCTGGCACTTTGTTGAGAGAATGATACGATAAATGCGCGATCATTAGACGGGATGTATGTTTGCTACTTCAGTACAATAAAATACTAGACCTATTTAAACTCTATGTACCGGCCATATATTAAAATCCCAATCTCATTGTATGACGTCTATTAGTACCTATTTAGTTCTCGAGTCACGTATTTGTAGATGATCCACGCTCGTGCATGCGACGATAATGACGTATATGTGAAGTAATCCTATATTTACATGCGGTACAGACCGGATTTACGTTACCATGTGCCTGTAGGTGTAGTCTAGCTTATGCTCGCGTCTTCGCCCGCTAGGATGCCAGATTGTTACTAAAATATTTTAACGGCAAAGTTTCATACTAACATTACCCCCTTGGGGGTGAATTTTCAAAAATCCTTTCTTAGTGCTCCTCTACGTTCCCCTGTGCAAAATTTCAAGTTTCCTACCCTTATAGCTTAGACACTACGTTGATATGTCAGTCAGTTTCTCCTTTTACAAATATAGATTGATAGGGTCAGTAGTACAGTAAAACGAACAGATCTAAGCAAACTTTTTCAAGATCCGTTCAGCCCTTTACTAGCCAAAATCTAACAAACACACAAACTTAGTTTTTAAACTTTTAAATTTGGGACAAGTTTTGTGAAAATTTAATTTGTTTAAACGTGATAATCTCAGGAAATACTAGTTCTAATTGAAAAAATATTTTAGTATTAGAAAGCCCAGTTATCGAGGAAGGCTGTAGGCTATATAACATCACTCAGCATCACATCAGCTATGACCAAAAGGAGCGGAGCATCAATGAAAAATTTAGCAAAAATGGAAAAAAGACGGGAAAAGGACGCATACGAAGTTGCGCGGGTCAGCTCCTATTATTCGTATAAAACAAAGTCGGGTCAGTTACACCATTTACTAGTGGGCCGATTTTCTTGATTTTTTTTTGTTGGATTTGTCTTCATCCCAAATAGCAGAATAACTATTAAAATATAGGAAAAAATCACGAAAAAATATGATGCGGTACCAAGTTCGCCGAGAGAGCTACTTGTAGCTGTCGCCCACAGCTGCGCCCACGCGGAGACTTTCCTAGCGAAAACTACCCCGTTAAGGGTAGTTTTTGCTTTGAATCAAAACGCTGAAACCCATATTTCATTATTTTAAACCAAAAAGCCAAATTCGAAATTTTACAGATGTAACTATAAAACTGACGGAGTTTGATACATACTTGCAAGCCCTATTTTACCCCTAAAGGGGTAAAATAGGGGATGATTTTCCAAAAATCACATCACATAAGGAACATTATCAAATATCACGTCTCTGTGATCAGCGGTTTAGGTTGTACAGGGTGCGTTAATCCATCAATTAGCCAGTCAGGACTCTTTGTCCTGACTGGCTAATTGATTGTTAATATTATATAAATTTTATGAATTAATGTATAGATTATTAATTACATACACGTTTAGCAAAAAAGCGTATTATTTTAAGAATAAGATAATTAACATTTTTAATTATATTTTAAGCAATAACAGGAAGTATTTAAGTTATTCAAGCGTAAACCAAAGAAAACCATTAAGTACTTATGTTGTAAAGGCCTTCGCACACTGTACCCTCTTGAACGAGTCACAAATCAAGGTCTTTTAACAGGAAAATCGTAAAACTTGCTGACCTTTTACATAACCTTAAAAACATATAGTCCAAACAAGTCGAATTCTTTTTTACCCGACTGCCCCAAAAAACGAGTGTTTGTTTCCGGGTCCATGTATATTTATCTTTATCTAACTGATCACCACCACTGACCACTCAACTTCGTCTGCGTCAATTTTTTTCGTTTTTGCAACATTTTCTGTTGATTTCATGTGATGTTATATCCTATATATATCCTTCCTCGATAAATGAACAATCCAACACTAAAAGATTTTTTTAATTCAAACCTCAAATTGCTCTTGAGTTTATCGCGTTCAACCAAACAAACAAACAAAAAAAAACTCATCAGTTGTCTTGTCAGAGTACAGGCTCTGCCTAGTTTGGGATCAGATGGCAGTGTGTGAGTTATCCTATTTATTTATTTGTATCAGTTGAAACATCGATATGATTATGTAGGTATATAACCTTGCACTTTGTACTGAAGTAACTACGATATAATAATATGAACTTGAACTGACACCGTGAGGTCAAACATGACATGAAAATACTACTTTAAAGTATAATAAGTATAAGGAAATTACGTAGCAATAAGGGTATGTGCATACTGCATGCTATTGCCGCGCGGGTGTGGCAAAAGTACCCCCGCGGTTTTACGTAGGGGTGCAATATTGTGACATGACTCTGCTCATACCTCATTAGCAATCTTGTTAACCCCTCCCAGCTAACCTCAAAGGCTTGTGTTAGGAGTGGGTTCAGGTCGGTAGTATAATGGGTTGGATTCGAACCCGCGACCTCACGATTGCGAGACCGATGCCTTAGCCATTAGGCTACCGCCGCTTCATAACTTGATAACACTGCCCGTTAGCAAGATATTCCCAATTCCAAGAAAATATGAACTTTGGCCCGTAATTAATGACTTATTTAGCGGCACTCGCATCGATGGGGACTTTGGGATTTTGACAAAAGAAAGGCTCATGCAAAAATCTAGCTTTCCTTAAATTATTCCCAAGTTTGACAGTTGTGGTTGCTATTTTCTCTGGACTATTTGCCCACTACCTGCCGCGGGCTAAAACGTAGCAGCACTTCAATAGTAACTGATTCTGATAATGCTGCAAAAACTTATAGTGTGCGCTTGGCCTTAAAGTAGTTATTTTGTATTCATACCATAGTAGGATCGTTTTGAGGAACTCGTATGTAATGAAGAAATTATACGCGGAAACGTACATGAAATTATTTCGGTTGTTTTCTTTGCTGTTTTGAGACAACGAACTCGGTAAGAAGCTTATCTTTAAGTAATGGAAAAGGATCGCAGGGTTGAATCTTTACTTCATACGTTAAATAATATTTTAATGTCTCGTTTATTTAACAGTTGGGGAAAAGCAAGCTTTCTAAAAAAATCCGTAGCTAAATTCCGACCATCACTTGCGCTACGATCCCAAATATACACTGACGCACATATACATAGATGTGTAAATTTTCCTAATAAAGATAAATAAAACTACTAAAATGAATGTATATGAATACAAATACATAAACAGACAAACATATACACTATAGCAAAGACATACAGATATATAGACCTGAAACTTATAAATAACGCTTTGATGCATCAAAATTCGTAAGGAGTTAATCCTAGAAATTCTTAAAATGGCGATATTACCAGTTCTTTTAACAGCATGCTGTTAAATTTGACTTTCAATGTAGTTTCCTAATGATTTTCGTTAGTCATCATCGACAGTAACGACACGACAAATAGCTGGCTAAATTTAGACGGTACACAGGTACGCTAACATACTAATCAAATATTCAGTACAGTGACGTCGGATTCGTGGAAGTTACAATCACCATAATAACGAATGCTCTAAAACATCTAAATGTTCAACTTACCTATATCGGTCACTACGGCCAATCTCATAAAAGACTAGCCCACTGCTATCAGCCTGTATCCGTTCACTGTTGGACATAGACCACTCCTTATTTTCGCAACAACATCCGGTCCTCCAGCGCACGCATCCAGCTCCATACCAGCGGCCTTCTTCATGTCGTCGGTCCATCTGGCTGGAGGTCGGCCTATCGCGACGCACCAAGTTGCGGTCTCCACTCGAAGAATAATTTTCTCCAGTTTCCATCGGTCCTTCGGCAGATATGGCCAGCCCATTGCCACTTGAGACTAGCCAACTACGCAGGAGAAATTATAGTGCACAAGTGGATGCGCAGACATAAGTAAACTTTTGTCACATTTCCGTATGTGACAAAAGTTTCGTCGTCACGAAAATCGTCACGACCGGAGCGTGATTAGGCTCAGGATCCACGGGTTAACGTGCTCCCCAAGGCGCAGCGTGATGTGACAGTTTTGTAAAACGGTCACCCATCTATGAAACTACTATAGGCCGACCGCTTAACTCGTATATCGCCTGCGCGGTGAGAAGGGAGCGCGGGGTGATGTTAACGGGTGGGTGAGCGGGGTGCGCGGGACAGAGAACTTCCCGCGCACCCCGCTCACCCACCCGTTAACATCACCCCGCGCTCCCTTCTCACCGCGCAGGCGATATACGAGTTAAGCGGTCGGCCTATAGTAGTGTTGCTTAACCTTGCCAAATATCTAGTAATTCAAGAACAACTTAAATCCGCTCAGAATTATTGAAGTAAACAGGATATATGTATTTTTTGTTAAAGCTGTCATGTTTAATCGATTTCAAAATTTTTTTAATACTATATGTCATGTATGTTTTGCAACGAATTATAAAAAACATAGTGATTTGAACTTCATTTTACCAATTAACTGTCGAATGCGGCAAGTTTGATGTTCAAAAGATTAGCAATTATTCTGGTTATTGTTTTGATAATAAAACTTTGAAGATTTGGACAATAACAAATTCAATTCAAACTAACTTTTTCCACCGCTTCGCTCGCGTTTTTTTATTTTTATAGTTTAAGTGTCTACTTAAAAACTACATTAGTAACTGTAAGGCTAGGCGCGCACTAGGCACCCTGCCTGCCAATCGAACGTATGACGGTATATGGCATAGCGCGCACATATACACACAAAGACACGGTATAGACAGCCACGAAATCCTATAAATGTGTTGGCTGCCGCAGCCTGGCTGCTGGCTGCAGGCTGCAACAGCCAGACTGTCTAATGCGCGCTTAGCCTAATAGTGCTTCCACACGCGGGGCACCGCAGCCCAGGACGCAGACCGGAAAGCAGCTCGACAATCAGCCCAACACAGGCCGGCGGTCCGCACAAGCTGTTCACAAACACCCGAACACCATATTCACACGCTTGTACTCGGTTCTTACCCATTGAATGTCGCTTTGACGCGAGCGTTTGAATGCAGCATTAGGTTTCATCAAAATCCTTAGTAGTTTTTAGAAAGAGTAACAAATATATCCATCCATACATTCTCACAAACTTTCGCGTTTATAAGTTTTAGACCGACCCCTAAGGAGATTAAATAATGGATGAAAATTTAAAAATTGACATTTTAAGGTTGCCGACTTCTTATAACCATTTTTAATAAGTACTTTTTTTTTAATAAAAAATTGGTCTCCGTAAATGGCGACGTTGTCTACACTAGTTGAAAAACATTTTAACAGGTCTGTGATAAAATTCCGTTGCTGGTCCGCTAGTAATAGGAATCAAAACATCTTCTATCTTTTTCACTCTCACAAAATGCCAATACTTACACCATCTCTTTCTTTCCAGAGCGCGACATCCCAATCGAAACACGCGGCGCGTTTCCTCCGTCTCGCCATGGCTTCGATCATGGACATCTTAAAGATTAAGCCGTTCGTCGAAGTGTCTGTGGGACAGTTGCTATGGGGGTACGAGGATCCTCTGCTCAAATTGGCCAAGGATGTGGTGCCGAAGGAACAGAAGCTACCTTATGAGGAGTTTGGACTGTTTTATGGGGTAAGTTCAATGTTCTTTTAACCATTTTTGCAGGAGGTATTGTGGTCAGGGTCTGTCATCAACCATCTAGGCCAATTAGGCTGAAGCCTGCAAGCCATTCTCTCCGAATCAAAGATTGGAAGGGTACGTCTGCGTGGGGGATTACAGCCGCAGAAAGGCCTGTACCCCAGCAGTAGGAACGTCATGACCTACCCTACTCTCGGGCCAAGTCCTGTCTTAAAGCATCGTTTCAATAACATGAAAGAAAACTTCCCAAAAGCTTTCTTAAATCATAAACATGCTTGGGTTTCTTTTAAAGAATATGATCGAATCAACAACAAACATTGTATGATTCCTACTTCAGAAAACGAATCTATCTCTTCCAGAAAAACGGTACATCCGCAGACGTAGTAACGATGTTCACTGGAGCCACAGACATGTCGCGCTACGGCATCATTAGCCACTACAACATGCGAGACAAGTTGCAGCACTGGACCACGGATCAGTGTAACAGCATCGCGGGCTCCGACGGTTCCATCTTCCCTCCTCATATCACCAAGAATGATACCCTGGCTGTCTATGACAAGGACCTTTGCAGACTTCTTCCTCTCAAGTAAGTTATTTTTATGTATCATTGTGGCGTCTTAAAGAGTGAGCAGATGAGGAACAAGTTGCAGTATTAGACAACAGACCAATATAACAGTAACTTCACTCCTCATATCATCAAGAATTATACCCTGGCAGTCTACGACAAGGATAGGATTTACTTCTTTGTTTCAGCGGTTTTGTGTCTGTAAAATACCCCGCGACATTAGGTTTTTTTTTTTAATAAAGTGGTTACTAACGAATCTGCGATCGACATTTAACGATCTCCCCACTTTCAATATACACTAACTCCTAGTTTATTCACGCCATAGTAATTGTTTAGCCACGGTACACGCGTGGAAATATCGATATATGCGCGTAGAACAATAATACATGACGAATAGAATAGTATATATGACGCATGAAAACTTTACCGTTCAATATTATGTAAACAAATGTTTATAGCACAAAATGTTGAGACAAATAGAAGGTAATTTCGTATAATCGCGCTCAAGTAGCGCATAGTTGGTCAGTGTTTGGTGTCAGCTAGTCTGTAATAAGTATGTATTTAAGAACAAAGAGTGCCCACACTGATAAGCCTTAACAGCTTAACAACCACTAGACTAACAGGCCAGTCTTGGTCTAGCAGTTAGTGAGCAGTCTGGTTGCCAAGCCAGGGGGTCAATTCACGTATTTAAAGCAGTGCAGTTGCAGTTCAGTTGCTGTTAAGTTTCGTATTCTTGTAACTTTGGGATAGATCTCAAATACGCTTGCGTCAATTAAGCGTCTCGAGAGCTCAATAACGACATTCTAGTACGGTGCGCAAGCGTTTTTAAGATCGGTCCCAAAGTTACAAGAATACGAAAATGGCCGTTTTAATCGAAACTTAACTGCAACTGCACTGCAACTGTACTGCTTTAAATACGTGAAATGGCCTCCAGAGTTCGTGAGCTCGATTCCCATCCTGAATATTGTGTTGTGTGTAGAGCATGATTACTGTATTAAGGGCCGTGTCAAATATACGGGGCCGCCAGGGTATTGGAGGACTCTTCTCTCTCTTTTCTGAGTGAGTGGTTTTATGTGGCACAATGAACACCGGCCAAGAGAGTAACTACCGACACATCAGGCGTATCAACTATACGGGGCTCCCAGACTATGGGGCCCCCGAACGTGCGTCAGCAATTGCACGTCCCCCCCTCCGTACTAGCAATACTCACTGAAGACAAGCGACAGACGCATGACAATTACCTTCTGTAGTCTCGGTGTTTTGTGGCATCAAGTACATAAGTAAGTTGACAATGGTATTGCTAATAATTCAGCGTATAATTGTTTAATTTGGTTTATTTGGTCGACAAAGCTGTCTGTTATTGAATTATGTAGGTACTTAGTATCTACTTATTTTGGCCGCGTCCTTTTTAAAACTACCTACCAAATAATATAACCTGTAACAGATTTTTTTCATATATGACCAAATTCAAAAAGGTTAATCTTCTAATACATAGAAATCTCGTGTCACAGTGTTATAGTCGAACGGTTCGACCGATTTTAATGTTTTTATTGTAAGTATATTTGGTATGAGAATGAATCGTGAAGAATATTTTTGAATCGAAATTTTAATATTTTTGATGAATTGTGAAAACTCAGCTAGTAAACTACCTACTAGTAGAAGTCTAAAGCAGATATGTTATGGAGCTCCGTAACCGAAACCGGATCTATCGGATATCCGAAATAAAAAACTATCCGTAACCGTAACCGAATCCGATATAAAAGTTTCGGATATGGGCGGAGTATAAAATTTATACTCGTCATCAAAAACCTAGTTTTTGGTTTTGTCGACCGAGCTACACACTAGCGCTTTAGCGGCGCGTGTGTCTCTTGCAGACTGATGATGTGTTGTAATACCTCTTATAGGGATATTGAAGAATATAATAGTTGTTTTCTATTATATAGGTATAATAATAATTTTCTTACAACGTTTTTCTAAGTAGATAACTTAAGAAATAGCTATAGCTAATAATTACATAAGTAAACGACTGTTTGTATTTTATTATTACTTATTAGTATTTTTCTTATATTCCTCAATAATCCAATATCCGTAACCGTAACCGATATAATATTATTCTTATATCCGTATCCGTATCCAGATCCGAAATGTCATATCCGTAACATCCCTAGTCCAAAGAGAAACATTTATTACGGAGAAGGTAGTTTTTCCAGTGTTTGTATGGCTTGTATATTTGTATGGCAGGCCCTAGAGCCTAAATGGATTTTAGCATGAGAGGTGTCGTTAGCTTTACCTTATATAGTTGTGAAAGTGACACTGGTATAAAAGGGATAATTTTTGGTGACAAATAATTTCAGTTATTCATTTTAAGCCGTTGGGTGTTTTGTTTTGTATTTAATTTTTTGCGTGGTATTTTTTTTCCTGAATTTTACAGCACTAAAACCCACCCATAACTCTTGCCTTGAATTTTCATATTTAAAAAATATATTTTATTTCGTCGCGTTTCAGATTCCTTGAGGAAGTAAAGTTAGCCGGCGTAGAGGGGTATCGTTTCACTCCCCCAGAGGACGTGTTCGCTAACGATGAGCACAACAAGTGTTTCTGCCCGGCGGGGCCCCCATGCGCTCCCAATGGGCTGTTCAACGTGTCCCTGTGCCAATACGGTGAGTGACAGTTTTAAAATTGGGGCCTCAATTAGAAAATTATTTTGGGGCCCCAAACTTAGACCGGAGAATCATGTATTTTTAATATCTGACTTAGAAGAGGAACGTTATAAATTTGACGTCTATATGTCTGTCTATCATCCGAACTGTTGAGCAAATTAGAGATTTTTTAAAACAAAGTTTTAATCCGTTGGTGTAGGTAACCATTTTCGAAGAAGACTGGCAAAGAATTTTGTCATAAATAAAAAGAATATGTTTTCTGAGCGAGCGGGAGGGGGTGGGGAAGTACGCCCTCAGAATCTCTACGAAACGTAGGGAAAATACTATAAGAAATATTAATAATAAATTTGTTTATTTATTCTTCACAATTATACTTATTACAAGTTAATGCCTATTCCAGAGTAGTATTGACAAAATTGTGAGAGTCTGGAGGCTGAGATTAGTATAAAAATACCTGTATTCTGTAATATGGGTCACCAAGACCGCTGATGTCAAATAACCAGATAGGGGTTATTTAATCATATTTATTTGAGTTGCCAACTCATAAATTTAGGCGGAATAGAGATTTTAGGGACGTTAGAGTTTTATATCTTTAGGGGGATTTTTAGGGACGTTTTTGAGGAATCAAGAGTTTTTATTTAAGGGGATATTAATATTAGTTGTGAACATTTTAGGGGTGTTTTTATTTAATTTAATTTGGGGAAAAAAATGGGGCTGGCAACACTGTTAAACATTACTTTCTGATAGTACAATATAATTACAAGAAGTGAAGCGACCTTCATGGGTTTATAATGTTTATTTTATCCATAGACTCGCCTATAATGCTGTCATTCCCTCACTTCTACTTGGCCGACCCGAGCCTAAGGGAGAAGGTCGAAGGTATCTCGGAGCCCATTCCTGAAGACCACAGACTTTTCATTGATGTGCAGCCGGTAAGTAGCTCTATATATATCCTAAAAGACAAACAAGTGAAAACTATTAACAATAATAAAAAAACCGACAGTTAAAACTTTTTTATCATTATAATATGTAGGTATGTTACAGTTGTCTAGTTACAGTTGCCATGGTAGCATGGCAACTGTCACCGGTCCTGTCTACCGTTCTGACCGAGTAAGAAGTGTCCCAAGATATATAATGTAATGTTGAATGTAATTTGACAGGAGATGGGCATAGCGATGCGCGCGCGGGCTCGCATACAGATCAACCTCGCGGTGTCGCAGGTGGTCGACATCAAGCAGGTCGCCAACTTCCCCGATATCGTGTTCCCCATACTATGGTTCGAGGAGGTAAGCAAAGACATACAAAGATACATTCGGCGTTTTATGATTTGAGTACTAGCTTTTGCCCGCCACGTTTAAACTTCCACTTGAGCTCTATAATTTAAGGCGCGGCTAGTAAATTGGATATCAAGCTGTTTAATATACTATTATACTTAGCCGATTTTGATGAAACCTCTCCAGGGTCAAAGCGAAATTTTCAAGGCTAATGTCAACCTTCAGTACCTAATTGGAGAAGAACATGAAGATGAAATTTGTATCAGTATTTAAGTTACAATATTATTTAACTGCAATAAAATAATCGAAATCTATCTAATCTATTTTTGCGTGTTTTGTGGCAACCCCGAACCACAATTAAAACATGTTTACGATTCAGAAACCTTTAGTTCATTTAGGTTAGTATTTTTAAATGTCTCTAATGTGTAGACACAGTTATTTTACAATGTCATAATAGTAGAGATAATAAATATATCGAAGCGCCAGGGTGGTCTTGTGAGCTATTTGCGGCCCAATATTTGAATTAACATTATGGTAATCTATCATATGAACGCTGATACCACGAACAACACAAATGCCACTGCATCATCGACCCTATACTCACACTAACACTTTGCAACCACGACGGAACGGACGCCTATCGGAAGATGTGTTGTCGCTACGACCGCTCAAATAAGACTGCCGAATAAGACTCACTGCCCCACTACCGTCATTTAAAATGTAAACGTCAAACTAAAGTGACGCCATCTTGCGGCGGCCAGTTTAAGTAAGTCAAATGACTCGCTTTTTAATCAAAACAAATAATAGGTCAACCGAAACCAATTAGCGTTTTAATAATTCTCCGACAAATATTTGTTTCCATAAAATTAGATTGTTTGTCTAGACAATAATAAAATAAGCTGCAAGTGTATTATTTGAAAAATAATCTACAATAATGTCAGGGTTGCACAACGTTCTCCAAGTTAGACTAGCATGTGTTAGGAAAAAACAGCTCATTTCCTTTCGGTGTTGCTAGTTTCTCTAAGCAAAAATAAAACTGCTCATAAGTGTGGCTTTAGAGTTTATACAAATAACATTTGACATGTTCCAGGGTATAGACGAGCTCCCCGAGCAAGTAACATCGCTGCTGCGGCTCGCGACCGTCGTGCCGCCCGTCGCGCGCGCGGCGCTCGGCTGGGGGCTCTCCGCGCTCGGCGCGCTGCTCATACTGCTCGCCGTCACGTGCCTTATTA
This sequence comes from Herminia tarsipennalis, assembly GCA_945859575.2. NCBI lineage: Eukaryota > Metazoa > Arthropoda > Insecta > Lepidoptera > Erebidae > Herminia > Herminia tarsipennalis. The sequence continues at coordinate 1,277,023 of OX243830.2, forward strand.
GGTAGGTGGTGTTGTAGGGCCCCGGGGGACTGGGGGCTCTCCGCGCTCGGCGCGCTGCTCATACTGCTCGCCGTCACGTGCCTTATTAGGTAGGTGGTGTTGTAGGGCCCCGGGGGACTGGGGGCTCTCCGCGCTCGGCGCGCTGCTCATACTGCTCGCCGTCACGTGCCTTATTAGGTAGGTGGTGTTGTAGGGCCCCGGGGGACTGGGGGCTCTCCGCGCTCGGCGCGCTGCTCATACTGCTCGCCGTCACGTGCCTTATTAGGTAGGTGGTGTTGTAGGGCCCCGGGGGACTGGGGGCTCTCCGCGCTCGGCGCGCTGCTCATACTGCTCGCCGTCACGTGCCTTATTAGGTAGGTGGTGTTGTAGGGCCCCGGGGGACTGGGGGCTCTCCGCGCTCGGCGCGCTGCTCATACTGCTCGCCGTCACGTGCCTTATTAGGTAGGTGGTGTTGTAGGGCCCCGGGGGACTGGGGGCTCTCCGCGCTCGGCGCGCTGCTCATACTGCTCGCCGTCACGTGCCTTATTAGGTAGGTGGTGTTGTAGGGCCCCGGGGGACTGGGGGCTCTCCGCGCTCGGCGCGCTGCTCATACTGCTCGCCGTCACGTGCCTTATTAGGTAGGTGGTGTTGTAGGGCCCCGGGGGACTGGGGGCTCTCCGCGCTCGGCGCGCTGCTCATACTGCTCGCCGTCACGTGCCTTATTAGGTAGGTGGTGTTGTAGGGCCCCGGGGGACTGGGGGCTCTCCGCGCTCGGCGCGCTGCTCATACTGCTCGCCGTCACGTGCCTTATTAGGTAGGTGGTGTTGTAGGGCCCCGGGGGACTGGGGGCTCTCCGCGCTCGGCGCGCTGCTCATACTGCTCGCCGTCACGTGCCTTATTAGGTAGGTGGTGTTGTAGGGCCCCGGGGGACTGGGGGCTCTCCGCGCTCGGCGCGCTGCTCATACTGCTCGCCGTCACGTGCCTTATTAGGTAGGTGGTGTTGTAGGGCCCCGGGGGACTGGGGGCTCTCCGCGCTCGGCGCGCTGCTCATACTGCTCGCCGTCACGTGCCTTATTAGGTAGGTGGTGTTGTAGGGCCCCGGGGGACTGGGGGCTCTCCGCGCTCGGCGCGCTGCTCATACTGCTCGCCGTCACGTGCCTTATTAGGTAGGTGGTGTTGTAGGGCCCCGGGGGACTGGGGGCTCTCCGCGCTCGGCGCGCTGCTCATACTGCTCGCCGTCACGTGCCTTATTAGGTAGGTGGTGTTGTAGGGCCCCGGGGGACTGGGGGCTCTCCGCGCTCGGCGCGCTGCTCATACTGCTCGCCGTCACGTGCCTTATTAGGTAGGTGGTGTTGTAGGGCCCCGGGGGACTGGGGGCTCTCCGCGCTCGGCGCGCTGCTCATACTGCTCGCCGTCACGTGCCTTATTAGGTAGGTGGTGTTGTAGGGCCCCGGGGGACTGGGGGCTCTCCGCGCTCGGCGCGCTGCTCATACTGCTCGCCGTCACGTGCCTTATTAGGTAGGTGGTGTTGTAGGGCCCCGGGGGACTGGGGGCTCTCCGCGCTCGGCGCGCTGCTCATACTGCTCGCCGTCACGTGCCTTATTAGGTAGGTGGTGTTGTAGGGCCCCGGGGGACTGGGGGCTCTCCGCGCTCGGCGCGCTGCTCATACTGCTCGCCGTCACGTGCCTTATTAGGTAGGTGGTGTTGTAGGGCCCCGGGGGACTGGGGGCTCTCCGCGCTCGGCGCGCTGCTCATACTGCTCGCCGTCACGTGCCTTATTAGGTAGGTGGTGTTGTAGGGCCCCGGGGGACTGGGGGCTCTCCGCGCTCGGCGCGCTGCTCATACTGCTCGCCGTCACGTGCCTTATTAGGTAGGTGGTGTTGTAGGGCCCCGGGGGACTGGGGGCTCTCCGCGCTCGGCGCGCTGCTCATACTGCTCGCCGTCACGTGCCTTATTAGGTAGGTGTTGTGGTTTAGGGCCCCTGTGGGTCCCACATTAAACTACATGGTGCGCCGTGGCATACCACTAAGGGTCCCACATAAAATATTCCACTACGGGCCCTTCCGCACAGGGCCCCTAAAACTACATCATTGGGTCCCTTCTCAAACCACACAATTGGCCCCTTCGATATACATGCTACCTACTGGGACCTGTCACAAGCCCGGCTATAGAGGCGCCTCAGTGGGGCATTCGGTCAGTCAGTTATTGACATATACTCGTATAATAAGAAACCGTAAGCTGCACGTATAAAACTGACAGAAAGCATAAAATAATGTCAATTTCACTTGCTAGGTACTTCGTGCTAACTTGCGGTCCTTCGCCTTGACTGATAGTTTCTTCCATTCCCTAGCCGTACCCACCTTGCCTTGCCTCCCTTGCCGCTCCAGTTATACAGGTGCTTCACTGTATTACCTATTTTTAGTAGTATCATGGTACCCAGGTAGGAGGGATTTAAGGGTTGAAACCTTCTCTATAACGTAAAAGGACACAGAACATATTTGGGCTGTTTTGAATCAATTTCACTAGATAAAACCCCCTGAAATTGTAAACAGTACATTTGGTCAGCCTGGACCCAATTGCGTCATGCGAACAACTCACACTTGGCCGATTCTGAGTGAATTAAACCTTCCCTCCTCTTCCTCCCCTCCCCAGTCGTGTAAGCCTTTGTTGGCCCAAGCCGATATAAATGTATTTATTCTATCTATACTTGGCCGATTTTGATTCAATTGGAACTCCGTCGTGCGAACGACTTGTGTCTGTTAAATTGAACCCCCCCCCCCCCCCTCCTATCCTCCGAAAAATGATCCTGGGTACGGCCATGAGTAGTATTCAGTGTAACGCTTGTAGAGTTGTAATTTTTCTATCATCTCACCTTTATTCTCATTGTCATAGAGTACTTTATTGACTATCATACCATATAGTTAGAGCCTATTTCAGTCCACGGATTTGAAAGATTTTAGGTTAGAGACTGTCACAATATTTCATATAGCAAGCCTTCAATGTGTTCAAAAAGAATATTAATTAGGATTCGTTACTGATTTCATTAAAACCGTCGCCGACTATGTGATAGCGACCAAATCTAGTACCACTACGGTATTAACAAACATAGAACCTAAAATGCATAATTATTCTTTTGCTTTCACCATCCATAGGCTACAATATTATGTTGTTTCCAGGTCATCCCACCGCCAAAGCACGCTAAGGCTCGAAGGTCACGTGGTGGCCAAACCACCGCCCAGCAAAACCCCCAGCAAAGAGAATGGCTACGAACTAAATAGCAGGAGATAATGTAACTGTATGAGCCTATAATGTAATAGCGGTAGCAATTTCTGATAAACTAATTAAAAATATATGCAGGGTCATCGTGGGTCCAAATGACCCTTGTAAAGTGTTGGGTCATAATGACCCCATGCGCGTTAAGTGTGTATTAAGTGCCGGGTCAAAGTGACCCCAGTTTACAAAAAAATGTAATAAAACAACATTTGCATAGGGTCTAATTTACTAAATTGTCTATGTTTAAACGATGTAAACCCCATTACAATAGTTAGGGGCAGTTTAATTGTACACCCTCCGTGTTTTGACCCTGTATATTAATATGCGCAAAAGCTTTTCAGAAATTGATCTAAAAGAAAAACTGTCTTAAGACTATTAATATTTTGTATTTGTATTTTAAAGACTGTTTTAAACGCAAAATTAAAAACTAATCCATCCACAAATCCAAATATTGGTCTATTTTAAATTAAATAAAAGCAACTGCTGTATCTAAACTTAAAATTTTACCAACGAGTTACTTGTGTAACATAAGTGAGATAAAAGGATATTTGTAAATTTTACTCCTAAGGGGATTTCCTAGCTCACGTAATCTAAATTATAGTATTCTTAAAATACAAACACAAAAAAAAAGCTGGAATACTTTCTTAGTTTTTATTTTAGATGTATATTCTGTAGTCACAAAGTATTTTTAATCTATGTAACAGTTGTGTTGCCAGACCAAAAATATATTTTCAAAATGGCGACATGTCTTAAGACAGTTATTTTTTAACAATAATCATTGCTCTTTACATACCTAATTTAAGTTATTTTTAGTGGTGCAAATAAATATATATCATATTATTATGGTCTGAAATATAGATCAATTTTATAATACATTATTTTCTGCGGCTTTAGTGCCTATCTGCCTGTTTTTATACCATTTTTGTAGCATTACTAAAACAATGATTAATTATAAAAATAATCACTTTACTTTTAATAAAATGGTTTTAATTTGGTATTTAGTTTTTTACATTTCAAGATCAAGGATTTCTTCGTATTATTATTTGCATCGCTAAATCAAACGTATCCTAAATGTAATAAAGCAATGGAGATTTTATCGACATCGAATAGAGACATTTTTAAATACTTTTGTAATACATACTGTTAGTAATGTTGACTGTCTGTCTGTTTGTGTTTTCGAATTTTATACAAAAATATTACTTAAATCTCATTATTTTGCTTAAACATTTTATATTTGACAGAAAATTATTTTTTATCAATTTTACTTGTCTTTGACAAATACAAAAAATATCTTTAGTATTTATCATTTTTGGGGCAAATTTAAAGAACGTATTTTTATCTTCATTTCTTTAATATGAATTCACAAATACACAGACAGTATTAAAATGAATATTAATATGACATTTTTGAAGGATAAGCATTTGCTGTATGAACCCTCCTACTTTACTTACAATATTATGCGCTTAAGACGGCTACATATAGGGGCCCCAAAAGTACATGAACTAATTGGATATTAACACAGAAACGCTGCAATACTGGAGCCCTAATGGGTTTTAGAGGCCCTTTTGCTTTTGGATGATGGATCGCCTTAAAATAGTGTTTCTTAAAACTATGTTCACAATTGGGTTCTTGATTGTGGGGCCCTATTGAAAGGGCTCCCATAATTGATATGTCGTAATAAGCGTTAAAATATTGCAAGTTATTTGAAACTGTATGGGGTATATTATGTGATAGTATATTCCATTTTTATTATCAAAACCTTGAACAAATATTGATTTAAACAATTTGACGATTCAAATGAGATTTTTTTAATCACACGTTGACATATCAATCGACTGTAACTATTATTTAATCTGTAAATATTTTAGCCCATTTATACTTTATAATTATGGTTACAAATAGTTTAAAAATTATAAATAATTTATTCCATTATTCACATTTTTTATATCGAAATTTTATTCATTTTTTTAAATGGCAATAAATTATTTGCGACCACAATTATAGCTGTTTATGGCAATATTAATTGTATTTTTAATTCTCTGGGCTTCGGGTTGCCATTAAAATCTTATTATCGGTTTTTAATTATGAATGCTGGTGTAATATGTGACTGCGATAAAATCGATACTTCTGCTAAATTGTTTAGTATTTTTTCTCAATATTTTCCATAAAAAATCCAAAAAATATTGTTGTAAAAATTGATTAAACAGTTTAGCTGTATCGAGCACTTTGTAGCGATTAGATATTTTTTAATTAAAAAACTAATTTACCGTTAGTTGCTAGTCTACTTCTGGGTCCGTCCATAGATTCTTAGCTTAATATATTTTTTACCAATTATCAAAGTTTTATAATGGAGCGGTACTATGTTTATTTTATGTAATTAAAGCGCGTCAATATGTGAATTTTCTGAGTCGGAACTTGGCCATTCTTTTTTACCTATACTCTTAGTCTTGGCAAAACAGTCTCCACGATACACTGCCCACATTTAATAGAACAATTTGGTCAGGATTTACTTTTTTAAAGACTTGCCAAGTTTACATATTGACACGCTCGGGACACTAACGAATAGTTTAAAATAAAACTATTACGAAATACGTACTTAGGAATGTAAAAAATGGCGTTGTATGACATATTTGCCAGAAAATGTTTAACATTTACATATTTAGTCTTCCAATTTAAGCCAAGAATATAACTATTTGGTGCTATGACGTCACTTTATTTTGGAGCTAAAGTTGTGCTATTTACACTCAAATTTTGTCAGACCATAATGTTCTTTTGTCAGATGTTCATTTTTCGAACTTGGCTAAATCCATTAACGTGCATTATGATGCGAGGCCTAGGCGTGAGAAAAATCATATCTAGAAATAGTTAAGAAAAGCATTCAACTTGGCGCATCATCTAGATGAATTTTCACCTTAACTTGTGAACTACAAACATCCTCGAGGCTATCACAAGCTTATTAGGAAACATTTTTATTACTGACATTAAATAATAGTACCCATTCGCAATTGGCTTTATTAAATCAAGATTAAAATAGAAGAGTTTGTGGTATGCCCTCTTATTATATTAATAGTGGCTTTGATTTAACTTACATTTTGAATGCATTTTGACATTTGGAAAAGAATAAATATTTCAGTCATCACAATCGGATCTGTACCAATGTAACTATAATATTAAGATTTTTTTGAGAAATATTATAGTTATAAACACGGATAGACTGTCTTGTTAGACAGACTTATTCAGTTCGATAAATTACAAAGTATGGAATTAGAATAGATAAATACATAAAAAACTAAATAAGACATATTTTTCATATTACTCTAATGAAATGTAACAAGACAATTTAATTGATTTTATTTACATCTTGGCCGGTTTATAAAATATTGTCTATTTTTTTTATAACATGCCAAGTTTTGAAAAAGAACTAAATAAATAAAATTCTTTTCATAAACGAATTTGGTCAAGTTGGAGTTGTTACAGTGCCTATATTCATTGTATGCATACTTGGCCAAATTTCACCAATATTAAACAAGTTAGGCTTAATCACAACAGCCAAGTAAGCCAAGTTATACACGAATGTTGCTCAAATTCAGTAATTTAGAACATCACTTTACTATATTTTTTAATATTAAAAATTGTTTGTAATTTGTAAATAAATGAAGGTGTAAGTTAAGTTGTGTTTTATTTTTTACTAGCGGCCTACAGTGAAATTAGTCTCGAGAAATTTTTTATATGTAGTGGTGTGTATGTTACTTAGATATTAGAGCGCGTTTCCACTATATCGTTCTGGCCCTTACAAAAATGTTTCAATATCCTAACATTACTATTTAATTTAATACTTATCCCTAGCAACACTCTGATTTTTGTTTTCAATAAAAACAAGTTTTTATTTTAAAGAAAAAGGTTTTGACTTTATTAAAAAAAATATGTCATTCAATTTCACGTCCTTGAGCAAACGACAAGGCGACTACCGTGAAACAATAAAATATCGTGTCGTTCTTTAGATGATAGTAGTTTAGCTATAGGTAAAAAGTTTTGACCATAATAATTACGAAACAAAACAAATAAATAAATCGTCACTTGATAGTGGAAAGTGGAAACACGCACAAAACCAGAATAAACCAGTTTACTCTGTCCGCAGGTGCCACGTGCAGTCTGACGTCAGTCGCTTGATACCGTTAGAACATAAAGCACGCATTTCATTAAAAAATTATAATTATTAGATACGTAGTAGTTTCATTGTGAAATTTTGTATTTGTTGATTGTTGTTATTGTTTGTTATTATTGTTAAAATATTTGTTGAAGTGTTTAATTTCAAGTGTGTAAGTGTTGTAACTTTATATTGATAATTCAAAATGGCTCCAGTGTTAAAACATGGTCGAGGCAAGCCTTTGACTTCTCAAACTAAGGAAGTTTTGTACTGTTTGTACAAATATTTCGAAAATTAGTGTAATAACAACCCGAGCAGTATTATGACCCCCACTCAATTAGTTGCTAAATCAACAGGAATTTCAATAGCATCCGTCAGAAAGGTAGTATCAGAAAGCAAATGTCGTCCTTCAGATCAGGAAGTAACATTTAAATCTCCTAAAAAGAAACCGAATCGTAAACCTACAATAGTAATCGATAACTTTGATCAGCAAGTTATCAGAAGAACAATTCATGACTTCCACATCACAAATAAAGAAGTTCCCACTTTAAAAACTTTGCACTCAAAATTGAAAGAAGATATCGATTATAAAGGTTGTGTCAGCACGTTACGAAAACACGTCATGTCATTAGGTTTTAATTGGAAGCAAACAGAAGATAACCGGAAACTTCTTATGGAAAAACACGAAATTAGATACTTGCGAATTAATTATTTGATGAAAATTGCTGAATATCGTGAACAACGCCGACCAATTGTTTACACCGACGAAACATATATACATACATCACATACCCTCTCGAAATCTTGGTCAGATGGAAGCACTTCAGGTTTGAAGCAACATATATCGAAAGGCAACCGCTTAATCATTGTTCATGCCGGTGGTATCGATGGCTTTATACCAAATGCATTACTTATGTTTAAAGCCGACCAAAAAAGTGGAGATTACCACAACAATATGAACTATGACAACTATTCAAGGTGGATTCAAACTCAATTAATACCCAACTTACAACCAAATAGTGTTGTTGTTGTTGACAAAGCACCATATCATAACTCAATACAAAATCCTGCACCGAATAGTAATTCTAGAAAACAGCAAATGATAGACTGGCTGACATTTCGAAACATTGAGCATTCATCCACGTTGCTTAAGCCTCAATTATATGAACTGATTCTGCAAAACAAGGCGAGATTTATAGAGTACAAGATAGACGAAATATTACGACAGCACGGTCATACTGTGCTGCGTTTACCACCATACCATCCGGAGTTTAATCCTATAGAAAATATATGGGGGATAGTGAAAACATATGTCGCAAAAAAGAATGTCGCAATGAATATGAAGGTTATAATGTCATTAGCTGAAGAAAAAATGAACGCCATAACTGTAGAGGAATGGAGAAAAGTTTGTTTGCATGCTATTGAGGAGGAAAGCAAATATCAGGGTAGAGACGCAGCTTTAGACACAATATCAGAACGAATCATAATTAATTTAAATAATTCATCTGATGAAAGCGAGGATGGGGATGATTGTGATATGCCTGGGGTTGATGAATTATTAGAATAAAACATTTATGACCGGAGAACACCTAATTCATACACGTCTTCACTGAAGTGAAAACCGGCATTCAATGCTTGTAATGTTTGGAACTGGCTTGTCTGCCTCATACAGTTCCATAGATTACAATGCGGTGGATACACATTTTCACGACCGTATTAGTACGTAGTGCGTATGCGTAGACGTGCACGCATTTGGTGTGCTCCAGCCACAAACGTATATTACCTTTAAAACAATAAAAACTAAAAATAAAATGTTGTTTTTTTTATTTGCTGACCATACACTACTACAAACGCAAAAATTTCTTCAAGCTAATTTACCTGTACCCCGGCTTCTCACGCAGTTATCTGTACTCATAATATGCATATATATGACTGTTATAGTAATTGTGATTAATTCGAGATTATGCTTATTAGATAGTCATTATGAATAATGACAGTCGTGTAATAAATGACAAATTAATCATTCTAACTAGGTATTAATCATAATAGGTATTTAGTTGATCTTAAGGATCTATCACGAATTGATGAAGATCATTGACGATGACATTTGGTGATGATGGTTGGTATTAATTATTGGTGACGATGATTGATGATAAATGGTTTTAATGGTGAAATTGAGGCACCTGTCCCACCAACGGCGAGGAAGCGAGTAGCGAGAAACATACATACTTATGTAAACCCCGTGTAAACAAAAGAAATAAAGCCTTTCCGACCCTATTAATAGTTGATTGCTGACCGTTCACACTACCGGTGAGTACTCTCTCTATACTGCATCTCTTATGTTTACACAATATAATACATCTATTGTACGTTTCGCTACTCGCTTCTCGTTTCTCGGTCATCGCCGGCCGTTGGACAGATGTCTAATGATTGATGACAATGACGATGAACTGTTAAGTTTGTGTGGGTCAAACTTTATGGCCTATAGTAGTCTAAGCATCGCATGTTCTCCGGCGCTGCGGAAGTGCAGCCGCTTTGCCCGCCGCGTAACAAAGCGGGTGGAGACTACACTCCCTCCACGCCTTAGGTTCTGAATAACACCCTCGAGGGGTCACAAACAAGGACCACGTGAAGTCGTGGTGGGCTAATTCGGTTTTGAACTTGATTAGTATATTGATTGATTTTGATTGATTGATGATTCCCATTTATTTACTTTACCTAAGCCTTGATATATATTATAGTTATTTTACATAATAACTAGGCAAAGTGATTAATTCGGACCGATAATCACAATTACTAAAATGCGTTTTTATAATGCACAATTCAATACAATATATATTTAGGGCTGGACATAGACGTCCGGTTTCTTGATTAGGTTTCCTAATCAGGAATTCAGATTTGGAAACCTGAATACCTGCTTACATACAAAATGCTCAACAAAGTGCACATGTTCTTATTTTTTTCGTGCAGAAAAATCCTACTACCGCTATGTAGGTACGTATGCGCTAGTCTCACGGAATTCCTGGTCATGATCAGGAATCGTAATCAGGAAACCGCACGTCTGCGGCCAGTCTTAATCACTTTGACGGTAACATACCTATACATAAAGCATCCGTAAGAAATTATCTCAGTGATAGTTTAAACCACATCAAAATCCATCCATTCGCATCAATTGCGTAGTTTAGAAAATTACTCCTTTTATCATGGGCGTAACTTTAAACCTAATAGGTATAAAGGGTGCCGATTTAATCGGTGGAAATCTTGCAGGGGGTGATCAGACCATGATACCGAGACTTACGTAGCGTAGTGGCACCAATGACCGACACTTTTAGGAGATAGTGGGCTTCTTTCTAAAATTAAAATTTATTTAGTCACCTTTAAACAAAAGTAACGATTGAGTATGGTAAGGTATATTCTTGAGATAAGAATATGATTTATTATTTTTATTTACTATACTCAGAATACAAGAAAATCCAAAAAACTAAAAAAGTGTAAAAATCTCCAATTGGTCGATGACACTGAATCTCCAGTAATCAACACCCAGTTACCGATAGTCACCAGTTACCGACACCCAGTTATCGACTATTACCCGTAAAGTGCACCTGCCAGATAATCAGGCAGGCAATTGCCCCCCTCCCCTCGGTGGTGGTGGATATGGTCTACTGGTGTACACCCCAGACATGCGAGCGACTCATATTTGACCGATTAAGTCAAATGTTGCCCCACGCCCCCCAGAACCAAGTTAAGTAAGTAGTAAGTTTAAACACTGAACTTCCCTGGTCGTGCTGTGATTTTTGTGATCGCGTTGCGGCTTCAACTCGTCCATTGGTTTCAAACTGAACACTTCGCTTGTCTTGTACTTTTCCCTACACTTTACTTGCGCAGTTGGTACCTTTGAGGATTGCGCTGGGCCCCCTTATTCGTGCATCTCTCTCAACTGGCTTCTTAATTCACGTGACGCTCGCCAGCTCGCGCAAGACTTCTAACTTCGTTATAGGCCCTTCTGTTTGCGCAGTTATTCGTGAGATGAGACCACGCTGAGTCCCCCGTCGCGCAGAACTTGTAATATTGCACTGTGTCCCTAGCTTTTTCAATGGCTTCTAAGGTCGCGCTGCTCGACTCGCGCAATGACTTGACCTCTTGCTCGAAATTGGACTTGCCTAATTGGATTGTTTGTCCCAGGTAGACGAATATGTCTACAACTTCGAGCGCAGTGCAGAGTCTCCGATTTTACTTGAGTGGGTGTAACATGGATGTTCGCTACAATCTTTGTCTTATCCATATTCATTTTAAAACCCACTTGTTCGGATGCTCTGTTGAGGTCGTCGAGCATTGCGCTCAGATCTTCCATGGTCTTAGCCATAATCGCTATATCATCGGCAAACCGAAGGTGTGTGATGTACTCGCCATTATGTATGATGCCAAATAAGGATTTTGGAAGATATCTTCAAGGTTTTGAACTGGAAAGCTCCAGTCCAGAACCTTGAAGACACCTTCCAACGCAGCAGTAAACAATTTCGGAGAAATTATATCTGCCTGTCTCACTCCTCGTTGCAGTTAAAAGGGTCCGAATTCTGGTATTGTAATCAGACTGACATAGTGGCGTTTTCATACAAACCCTTCAGTACTTCGATGTATATCTGGAGAGCCTGTAGCTCAGCCCACGGTCCACAAACAGCCAGTCCACAGCAGTCCACAAACACCAAGCATAGAGGTAGGTGACACTCTGAAGTATTCTGTATAACTTGCCGCAGCATATGTAGTGTATGTGGTATCTGGTACAAAAGCCTTTACAGAAACCAGCTTGTTCAGGAGGCTGGAAGTCATCAAATCGGATCGACTCTCGAAAACAACTTGCATACGGGGCTCAGAAGAGATATGGGCCTATAGCTCTTCAGTATGATGTTATAGCCTGTTTTGAAGAAGATCACCACCATACTTCTGCTCCACGCTTACGGCGTCTTGCCATCGAGTATGACGGAATTAAATAACTTTTACAAGACTTTCAAGGTCGGCATTCTGCCTGCCTTCAGTAACTCAGTTATAGTAATTCCGTCAACACCTTGTTGTTCTTAAGTTGTTTGGGGGCCACACTTAGGTATCTCACACCTACTGACTTCCGAGATGTTTTCGGTATAAATGTTGATAAACTTTCGCGATTTGTACACATTATTAAAATATATATAGTGAGTGATAAAAATCAAGCGAGGGTAGTTTCCGAAACCCGCGCTTCACGGAGGCGACGCTGAGCTCAACTAGTCTTCCCGTGACCACGGCCGTTGCAATACGGTCGAAACGTCGGGCAATAAACAAGGTATTTTACCTTAAATTATTCACGCGATTAAGACCCGTAATATATATATTTTAATAATGTTTTCGGTATAGTATCGGATCATCTGGGTGGGAGCTCTTGGGTTCTCCGGATTAGCAACAGGTTTCTTTGTCAACGTTTATAACTGTCCAGAGAAGTTCTCAACAGCTTCGGTCTGGACGATATAACTTTGCCATCGTCGGTCTTCAGTTTCGTCATCTGGTTTTGCCCCATAGACAAATCTCTGGTGAAGACTTTGGAGCCTTTGTTCGGCTCTATGGCCTCTTTAATACGATCAGTATTAAATCGACGTATGTCACGTGTTAGAGACTTTGAGATCTGTCTCTTTAGCTGGCGATACCTCGAAGCATCGTCTGAAGTATGCAAATTCAAATATCTTTTCGTTTAAAAATATATTTGGCCTCGACAGGAATGAGGTGGCTAGTTTTATAGTTTTTCGGTTTTTTTTTTTATATATACAGGGCCGATTTAGTCAGACGAAATCTTGTAGAGGGGTGATCAGACCATGATACTACACGGAATTTTATGAAAAAAAATTTTAAATGATGCATTTAGTAGGGCCGAAAGACTTACTTAGTAGCTATTTATCTCAAACCCATATTAATACCAGTAAACTGTCGTGGAGCGATTAATCTGCTTCAGTAGCGCAAGGCAGTTACCTCCTTTTTTTTAAACTTCGGTTCAGTATCATGGTCTAACCACCCTTCTACAGATTTCAACTGATTAAATCGGCATCCTGTATATTAGGAAAGTTAGGAAAAAAATAAAACAGACACAAACAGTTGTAAAAATGGCGGCAAACATGTCGCCATTTTTACAGCTCCGCCTTTAACGTGTAAAATCACAGAACAAATATAGAATATATTTGCAACATATACGAGTGCAAAATATACTTGAAATAAGCGCTGGATAAGAACGAGACTTTGTGATTCAAAAAACTTGGAACTGATATCGAGACTTGGTGATTCAAAGAAGAAAACTTGAAAGAATATAAACTACAAACTGAAAGAAAATAAAATATTGAAACTGCACCATAATCCCTATCGAGTAATATCGGCGAGAAAAGAAAAAAAAACAGACAAATTTCATAGTTAACTTTGTTTATTCAATGAATTTCTTACATTTCTTACACACATATAAACATACTTAGAAATATTATACTATAACTACGGCAGTTTAATATAATTAACCAAAACATATTAACATTTGAAAATATTTTATAAACTGTTACACACTGTGACGCGGAATTTTATACAGTATAGTGAACCCACACTTAAAGTATACTTACGACCTAGTTAGGTTGGGGTTTAGGTGTACCCAGGATTATTTTCCAGATTGATTAGCCCAGGTTTAACACCTCCTTTTTTACGCATGGACAACCTTACTCCAACAAAGATAATTCTCACTAGATTCTATAATCGGCGTGAAACCGTTCGAACACTCCCAAATTGGGAGATGGATTGTACCCCCTAATCCCCCCTGGGTATGTCTATAGGTTGAAGAAAATAACAAGTACGATATCGACATAACATAACCTGTTAAAAAAAATACGTTGTTATAATTAATAACACTGCAATAATGTCATGAATGAATGTGAAGAAATAATGTTAACTTAATACATACAAACATGTTTCAAAGAAGAAAATAATTTAATCAAAGAAATTAAAACTTAAGAGGCGTAAATGAATTTGTGAGTTTTTGATACTAGGCATACAGGTATTTCCTAAATACAATCTTAAATGAATATTATAAATATATATAACTAGGGATTAAAGCGATTATACCATAGTTACCTATAAATGGCTTGACGTTTGTCCGTTTGTATCCAGTCGAAACGTCAAGCAATTTAAAGTTAAATAATGTACGAACTCGCGAATATCTAGATGAAGTCAAATCATTTTATGTTGATAGTCTACCTATCTCTCTCGCCTGGATGGATATTAAGAGGCCGTAGAAAAAGATAGATGAACCCTCGAAAGAACATCACTGTCAAATATTTTGACTTCGGAGTAGACATTCTGAGGTAGTCCCTACATTTATTTTTTGTTTATTGTACTTTATTTTCTGTCATACACGCCATTTAAATTTTCAACTCCTTAAACCCTCTGAACTTAAAACTACTTAAGATATTTTTAAATATGAATAATGCAAATAACTAAAAACATTAATACATAATGGTCATGAAAAAAGTACTGCATTTTAGTAAAAATTACTTTAGTAAAAGTTTTTATAGTATTCATGAACAAGGGCGTAAAAGACAAACTAAGAAGGGACATAAAGGACATCAAATAACAAATAAAATTGTCCTTTTTAAACCACAATTCGAACATTTGTCATTTACCTCGATATCTTATAATAAAAAATAGCAGCATATTATGTTTCAGTGAACAACCTGGTCTTAACTGGTATTGCATTGCAGATAATAAAGAAAAAAATAATTATAAAAATATAAAACAAAAATATCGCTCTATGTTGACACAAGTAAGTCAATTATAACTAAACGTTGCATTTAGATCATTGAAAAAATGAATTACAGCAAATTATAATTAATATATTACATACCAAATATAACAAAGTTTATATAAAGATGTGGTTAAATTCATGTATTGTTACATACACATGATACTGTACGCTTGTACCTATTTTATCTAAATCTAAGCACCCTAAAACAATATTCTTTTAAATCTTTGACATCTTTATTTTTCAAAATGTTATCCGTATAAAAAACATCAATTAAAAATATCTGTGCCATAATAAAGCGATCGAATTATGCACCATAGAAGATGCAATACTCAGGCCATATACTGTTTGCTACAAAAATAAAACTATGGGTTTTATTTTTGTTTTTTATTTTTTTATTTTTTCAGTATATGGCCTGAGTATTGCATCTTCTATGGTGCACAATTCGAACGCAAACAGATAATGCACTATTTGCCTTAAACATATACATATACAATACTTTTGTCATGTACTTTCCGCTGATAAAGGATTTGACCACACCATTCTGTTACATGTTGTATACCAATATTCAAATCTCTCCTTAAAAAAATAAGTCTAAATCGTATACTCATAATTATTAAAATGATACAATTTTACAGATTCATCGCCAAATTTTCAAATAATATTAAACTTCAAAGCACTCAAAAGTACACACTCTATTCCCTCACTGTCAAAATTCGATGAGCTCTATAAAATTATACCATTTTTAAAAGGCATAGAAATTAATTCATCAGATTTAATACCCGTATTGATGTTTCTTTTAACTATAGCTACTATAATTGGCTGTAAATTTATCCCTTTGCGAATTCAAAAGACATCACATATTTTCAAAATCGAAGTATTCGGGAAAACGTCATTTCGCACCTATTCTTACTACATACTTCTAAGGTAATAGGTAAATAAAAAACTAAGTGCTACAAATCTAAGGAACTTGAATCTTAAAGTGAACAAATAAATGTCGTCAAATGGCTTGAAACATAACAGAGAATAGTAAGTCGCTATTATACGTTCTTTAAATTGTAAACTATAGTCAAAATTTGACAAATTATACATCAAATTTTACAATTATATTCATTTGTTGCGTTCCTAGTGTAGATTCATTTAATTTTGCATCCTTGTTGGAGAAAAATGTTTGCGCTTATTACCGCACATTACACATCTTTGTACCATCTATATTTGTAAAATAAATACCTTTGTCCCCATGCCCTATATTCATAATACGCCAATAACACCATTTAAACTAGCCAAAATGTTTCAAACTGGCTTTTCAGCCAATTTTAAAAGTGTAAGGGTAGGTTTTGTCAAAGAAAAGTCTACATATATTAGATACTTTTGCAGGGCTTGGGCCACTTAGCTCCTGGATTCACTATTGTCTTTGTATATTAATTTGTCAAAGTCCCCCGCGACACAGGGACTAAGTCCTATTGCATAAAATTTATAAAAAAAATAAGTTCGCTCTATGCAATAACCGGCACTACCGGCATTTCTTTGGCGTGCATTTGTTTCGCCATGACTACTCCAAATCAAAGATGAAATAATCGTAAAAACGATTGTCATTATCGTAGTAAAGATAACCGATAACACAATAATGATAACCTTTATCGGAATAACGAATACCATTATCGTAATAAGGATTACCATTATATTAAGAACGATTACCGTTATCATAATAACGATTACCGTTTCGTTTTTTTTAAAGTTCTCCTTCCTACCGTGTTTGAATACTTGATAGCTTTTAAATATAGTATTTGACTTATTATAAGTCTTTTGTTACGAAACGTCAAAATTTCGCATTAATAAGTGATTAGTTGAGCCCCGCGGCTCTGCCCACGTGGTACAGTATTACGTTTAAAAGCTGTACATGATATGAATCAGATTAATATTATAATAAGGATTGTAAGTTTGGATATCAGAAATTACTAGGCCGATTTTAATACAATTTTGTATGGAGATAACTTAAATCTTGAGGAAGGATAATAACTGTAACTTTTTACTGTGGCATATCTACATAATTGACGTCAGACTGTATAAAGTCAATGAAATACTAGTAAAGGTCTCGTATTAAAAAAAAAGAGATTACTTGAACAGACACAAATTCTTTTGAAAAAAAAAGCTATCAAGTACTCATTCTCTGTGTGATTCTATTTTTCCAATATTTCGAGAACGCCATTTCTCGAAATAACCGAATATTCGGTTAGTCATTCGTATTCGACTTTTTACTACTCGGTTCGACCGTAATTTCAATTTTACGCTTATTTTTCGACGGCACAGATTTCAAAATCAACGGTTTATTTAATTGAAAACTCTGCACTTTTGACATATTTTTCATGATTTCCGATTTCATTGTATCGTTGACCGGTAACCGGTTAAGATTTTGACCGGTAATCGTTTCACTTCTAACGATAACCGCTTGGGTCGTTTGTGTAGAGGGTGTAACTACAGGGGGCGTATAAGGCACTTGTAATATAGTCGCTTTTTTAGTATTTCTCGGATTTTTAACCATTTTCGGTGCACGTGAACGTTTTGGTGTATTTTCTATTGATTTCATATTAACTTTCCCCATTTCGTCTTTGACAAGCATAAACGAATCTATTTTTTTGACGCCTTCAGGGATTTTTCCGTCGTGAAAGTTTCTACATGTCATTTTATTAGCGATTAACATTGATAAATCGCCGATATTACATTCGGTTAATAGGTCGTTTACGTTGGAACCGGCGAAATTGCTTAAATTCGGATCCCCGCCGCCTTCAACTAAGATCTCTATAGTTTTTCTGAAGTGATCCACTACTTTTGATTTGTCGCCTCTTTCTGTAAAAAAAAAATATATTTTTGTAAAAAATATCTTTTAAATGTTTTTTTTTTTATAAATTGTAAAGTAGTTTTATAAAATAACTAGCGGTATGAATTGCAATCTTGTTGAACATGGAATCGCACGTCCATTGCGGATAAGGTGCAGTTGAATCTGAAAAAGATCACAGTAGATTTACCAATTATCCCCGTTTTTGAAACATTTTTATTTGCTGCTCCGCTCCTATTGCTGGTATATATATATAGCCTTCCTCGATACATAGGCTACCCAACAATAAGATTTTTTTTAATTCGGACCAGTAGTTCCTGAGATTATCGCGTTCGAACAAACAACCAAACTTCAGGAGTTTGGTTTATAATATTAGTATAGATGATAGCAATTTAATAATTCCAGCGTTTTTTCTTGTAGAACGTTGTTTCAACCTACAAGTGGAAAACATTCCATGATGTCCAGGGGCTTAGACAAGGTACATTCGTTCCGTGGCGAATTCGCTAACAAGTAACAAAAAAGTCTATGGTCTCCACCACAAACGTCAAGTTCTATACTATAATACTCTTCCATTAACGACATCGCTATTCGAATGTAACTTTGTCTAGGCCCCCTGATGTTCTTTCTACGCAGGCAATCAGACAATTCCATTCATTCATAATTGCGCGGAAGCCTGGTAACTTTTTTATGGCACCCCTAGGTTCGGCGGAACCCACTTTGGTAACCGCTGGTATGAACAAAACAATAGACATATATAAAAATATATATTACCTATGGAGTCCATACAAGCAGCTCTAACAGCAAGGTATAGCGCTGTATCTCCACTGCTAGGAGTTCTAATGTTGACTGCATTGGGAGTATTGTCCAGCAATAGTTTCACATTTTCATATCTACCCAATTTACTAGCTAACATCAAGGGCGTATATCCTGAAAATAAAAAAATACAATACAACGTTATTCTTGGTATATTGAAAGTGCAAACCTGAAAGTAGTTTGTTAACAATCAGTAACACAATCCAATGGGGTTGTTTTTGGACCATGTTATATTTTTAAATTAATGAGGAGCATGGTGCGGTGAATTTTTCAATCAGATTTAGTCAAAATTAAGTACTGATACTGCTATTAGTACTGACACTGCTTTTAGTACTGATACTGCTATTAGTACTGATACTGCTATTAATACTGATACTGCTAGTAGTACTGATACTGTTATTAGTACTGATTCTGCTATTAGTACTGATACTGCTATTAGTACTGATTCTGCTATTAGTACTGATATTGCTATTAGTACTGATACTGCTATTAGTACTGATACTTATTAGATATATTTCGGGACTTAATCGCGTGAATTATTTAAAGGTACGAACCTTTTATTTACCAGATGTTTCGGTCGAATTGCACCGATCGTGGTCACGGGTCGCCCACGTCGGGTAAATAAAAGGTTGGTACCTTTAAATAATTCACGCGATTAAGTCCCGAAATATATCTAATATGTATAAAAATCGCGAAAGTTTAAAACAATAAGTACTGATACTGCTATTAGTACTGATTCTGCTATTAGTACTGATTCTGCTATTAGTACTGATTCTGCTATTAGTACTGATTCTGCTATTAGTACTGATACTGCTATTAGTACTCATACTGCTATTAGTACTGATACTGCTATTAGTACTGATACTGCTATTAGTACTCATACTGCTATTAGTACTGATACAGCTATTAGTACTGATTCTGCTATTAGTACTGATTCTGCTATTAGTACTGATTCTGCTATTAGTACTGATACTGCTATTAGTACTCATACTGCTATTAGTACTGATACTGCTATTAGTACTGATACTGCTATTAGTACTCATACTGCTATTAGTACTGATACAGCTATTAGTACTGATTCTGCTATTAGTACTGATTCTGCTATTAGTACTGATTCTGCTATTAGTACTGATACTGCTATGAGTACTGATACTGCTATTAGTACTGATACTGCTATTAGTACTGATTCTGCTATTAGTACTGATTCTGCTATTAGTACTGATACTGCTATGAGTTCTGATACTGCTATTAGACTGTATCGCATAACACAGCAGAACCATGCTTGTGACAGCTTTAATGGACCCGGGCGCACGCACGCGCATGACGGGCTGGACCTGACGGACCGTGACACTTTTTCGTGCGTGCACCCGGTCATCGATTTATAAGACGTTATCACGTCAATAAAAAAAAGATTTTCTCCCGCTAAGTTAAGCCCCTTACAGTCTAAGATGCGAACTAAAAAATATACAGAGTGATTTGTAATATATTAAAGACCTACCTACCGCTCGTGGCATCGTTATTTATTGTCAGGTTTAGGGCCTAAAGAAACTCTAAGATGTGTGGTAAATAGTTATGTGACAAAAGTGGGTGGTAGGTGGTGCCGGAGTTGGTAACAGCTTATGAGAGACTGAGACGATTTTTTCGTCCATACATTTAAATTAATATAAAATTAGCATTAAAATGCTTTTAAAATTACAAAAAGTATTTTTTTCTTACCTTGATTATCGCACAAGTTATTTATATGGTTAAGTAGTATTTTAGCTAATTCTGTGTCAGTTTTCTGTTCATATTCTTTCTTCCATAACTCTTCATATACTTCTAGGATCTGCCTGCAAAAGAATAAATAAAAAATATTTTAAAACCAATTTTGACTTGCTACAACTTTGCTTCGATGGTGCGATGGGAGTATCGTTCGATTCCTGTACGGGATACCACTTTATGTCTGGGAATTGTATGTGTGTAAAATGACCCACAAAATCGGGGTTGTACCATAATACTGTAGGCAATGCTTTTAAAAAAATGTTTTATCAGTATCCGCTTATCATGCATTTAACTAAGATTGTACTGTGTGTCTGTATGTGCATTTTGACTTCAAAAAGTTTCTCTGTTTGACTATGTAATTTTGTATGTATGTTCGCGTGCCGATTTGGATAAGGTTTTCACTAATCGACTGCAAATTTCTCTAGGAAGGTTGTGGTGTATAAAACATTGTTTTTTAAATGTGGACATATTATATACTATTTAATTTGATATTGACTAGACAAAAACTGTTGAAGACGATTCTGAACAGGTTTTTTGAAGATTTTTTTACTTTTTAAGTACTTGTAACTAAATTTGCGGTAAAACATAGTTTTCAATAGATAAGTACATAATCTTTTTATGATAATAATTTTGTTACAAATTCTACGGAACTTATCGCATTCAATGTCATGAAGGTCATCAGTTAGCCTAAATATAGACTAGACTACAAAATAATGTGATAAACATTAAAATAACCCCCGAAGCATGAGACATAAACTTAATTATCTTAACAGAGTTTCATCAAACAAACGTAAGGACCAATCTGATTAAACTAGCTTTCTAATAAACTAAATCGCATCAAAAACCGTTTATCCGTTTGGGCGCTACGATGCCACAGATAGACACACAAAAGCTATTGTGTCGAGGATTAAAAGCATCGGTTTTTTAAATTAATGTGTAATCCCCCATCCAACGAACCAAAATTAAAATCTTTGGTTTTTAGAGGACTCAAGTGCCCCTCCCCAAATAAAAACTTGGGTTCCTTGGCCTGGTCAACATACCCTCAGTGGGGTCAAGGCGGGGGGGCCTTGACTCCACTGAGAGACTGATGTCATAGGTTTCAATAAAGATGTTTTACGGCCGGTCAAAATTTCAGTAATAGCATATTTGACTAATGTCAAATCAGCCTCTTTTTAAGAAACGTCAAAAACGAGCCGCTCCGTACAAATTTGTATGGTATGCTAGCATATGACGTCACGTTTTCTATGGTCAAATTATTTACTTTCAGTGTTTCTCTTTATGATTATAAATTAAGTAACACATTAAATTAATAAATGAACATATTTTTTAGAACACTTTATGACATATTTTTACCTGGTTATTTTAAAATATTTTATTTTGATAGTAGTCAAATACCCAATTGTAGTATACCTAATTCTAGTGGGGAAACTGACATTAGTGCCGTCGATAGAGGTCTGAACCACTTTCGGACCAAAGCAGTCGTTTAAATTATTTAAATATATTTCACCAGCGCAATTTTCTATCTTGCAGGGAAATCCCTGCATAGTATCAAATCAACCGGTGAATGACTCTAGTATGAGTACTTTAATAAAAAAATGACTATTATGTAATATTACATTAGGAGGGGATTCCCCTTATATTATGTTACATAATTAACTTGTCTAGTGGTTAGTGACCCTGACCCTGAATGCTAAGCCAGAGGTCGTGGGTTTGATTACTACTCAGGACATTTTTTTAACGTTGACTGATGAGCATGATTGTTTATACTGTCTATTGTCTGATTAACCATAGTATAGGCTCTGTCTAATTTGGGATCAGATACAACAGCTAATCTCCAGTCTTGTAGGAGATTGGTGCCATCGAACAAAGAGAGTAAGGTAATAGTATATATAATAGTAATACACACACTGGTGCACTATAATATCTCTCGTAACTATAATTTTGACTGCCTCTGTGGCGCGGTGGGAGTGTATCCGACTGCTACGCAAGAGGTCGTGGGTTCGATCCCCACCCAGGATAAAACTTTGTGTGATGAGCACGATGGTTTATTCTGTGTCTGGGTGTTAATTACCTATCTATAATATGTATGTATTTAGAAATATATAAGTACGTTTATCAGTTGTCTGGTTTCCATAGTACAAGCTCTGCTTAGTTTGGGATCAGATGGCGTTGTGTGAGTTGTCCCAAGATATTATTATTACATTATTATTATTAATTTCAGTTGTTTACTCCAGGGTTTCCCAAACTGGGTTCCACGGAACCCTGGGGTCCCGCGAAAAAATACTTTTTTAGAAATATAGAATAGTAATAAAAAAGTCGTGATTGGCTGCGTAGTGAGAACCACAAGGACAACACGAGAACACGTTGGATAATTCCAAATTGTGTCCAGTTATGATAATTTTCATTTAATTTGGCAATCCAAATGAAATAGCCGTGTGGTGCCGGCTTAAGAATAGTACCACCCCATTTCTACCCGTGGGTGTCGTCAAGGCGACTAAGGGATTTCACCCCGGAGGACGGGCAGCAGCGTCCTCTGCGTACTTAAAGCCCTACTGCGATCGCCAACCCGCTCGCCAAGCGTGGCGATTATGGCAATTACCCCCAGGATCTACATACTAGTAGGTTCTACTGGGGAGACCCGTGCCCAGCAGTGGGCCATCTTATGGGTTGATATGTATGTATGTATGTAAATGAAATAGGAACTTTCATAACTGGTCATTTGGTTAATTGCACCCCCCGCACCCAGCCCCCTCCCCGCGTCTTGAACTTGGGGTTCCATGAAATAAAATATTCGTTGGGTGTTCCACTTTGGTCCGCTTTGTTAAATGTTTAGGAACCCCAAAAACCTAAACCCAGAAAAATTAAAGTCCTAACTCATTCACTAAACGTGAATGAGTTACTACTTTCATTTTTATGTAGGCATTCTTTCGTAGGCATTCTTTTCTTTCGTAGGTCATCTTCATGGGAAGGGGAATTCCCGTATAGTGTGTTAGTTTATCAAATTGATGACTATTGGAAATACTAGGGATTTTAAAGTTTCAGTAATAGTAAAATTACACAGTTTGAATGGATAGATGTTTGTTACTTAATCACTTCAAAATGACTGAACGAATCCAGATGAAATTTGGCAGAGATAGATATTTTATAGTCATATTTTAACACGGAAAAATGTTTGGTTCTTATTGTATAGATTTGCTTTTCAAATTGACCAACATTTCAAACGAAGTTGCTGGAAACAACTAGTACATGATTAATAAATATGTTTATATGGCAGCACTATACCTGCAATTTGAAAAAAAAGACCGCAAATTTTTATTATCTCCGGCTTTACGTATTGCTTTAGAACTTGGCATTACACGTACATGTAGAATCAATACGATATGCATCCGAATAATCGGATGCATATTTACTTAAAATTAATTTTCGGCTAGCATATTATGAAAGCGACTATTGAGATTTTTTTTTTATAAAATCCCGGTGTTCCGGGATTGCTTTACTAGTCAGATTTATATTTACACTAGCTGTCCCGCGCAATTTCGTCTGCGTAAATTTCCCCCGTTTTTGCAACATTTCTCATTGCTGCTCCGCTCCTATTGGTCGTAGCGTTAGGTTATATAGGCATCCTCGATAAATGGGCTATCCAACAGTGAAATAATTTTTCAATTCGGATCAGTAGTTCCTGAGATTACCGCGTTCAAACAAACAAACAAACAAACTCTTCAGCTTTATAATATTAGTATAGATAACGTTATTTATGTTAAGTATGTATTTATATGATATTATTTGAATATTTTTAGCCGCGTATCCGACCGGATTGGTTAAAATCCCGCCTGAGATAATTTTTTCCAAATTTTTGGCTTTGACCTACCTAGCACTATGTTGGCAATGGTTGACCAGCGCCTGCAAGTGTTCCGTATTCAATTCCGCAGCTATATGGAAGTATGACTTGTCGTCTATATCACTGTCCAGTACGTCGGCGTTGTGCTGAAGAAGAAGAGCTGTCATCTGCACGTTTTCTTGGTATAACGACATTTTTAATGGCGTCTGTAATAGAAAATAAAACATGTAAAGGGGAGTTTCATGGTGTAATGGTACAGCACCTTAGACGCGATCATTTATTACGTGAAACGATTAAGGGGGGGGAAGGGGTTCTTATTTTGTGTGTGTTGGGGGGGTCTTGACTGTTCTTACGTAACATCACAAAAATGCGTAAAGTTATAATTATATTTAACAAATACAATATCTTTCAAAAATGCAATTATTGTATTTGTAAAGTAATTGGCAAGAAATGCCTATAAAAATTACTTCGTTATAATTATACTTTGAAAAAACGTGTAATTGCAAGAAAAAATACTTACTTTCAAAGTAAAAGTCAAAACTTACCCAAATATTGTTTTTTTTTTTTAAATAAAAACGAAAACAAACCTAAAGTATATTCATTATTCCTTCAGATTACGTACGTAATAAATATTTATTTTTTATTTGAGGGAGTCAGCCCTTTTTTTTTGATGGGGTAAAAATGTGGCAAAAATCGTCTTACGTAATAAATTAACAGCGCCTTACTTACTGGTATAAATAATGAACATGGTGGTGTATATCAGCGTTTCTCAAAGTGGATTCCGCGGAACCCAAAGGGTCCTTAGAAAACAGGGTTCCGCGAAATATATTTTTAGAAATTTGAAAAAAATAAAACGTGGTTGCCTGCGTATCATTTGGTAGTCAAAATTTTGCAACAATTGGGTTATCTACTGAGTTCGTTGTTAAATTTATTCCAACCTCCCCCCCCCCCCCCCCTAAAAGTTACTTAGTGGGATTACGGGCTGAATTATTAGGCTACTTTGGTGATTGTAAATTAGTGATCAATTTGGATGTGTCTAAGTATTTGGTAATGTTAACTGTTATTTTGTAAATGACGTTGACTGTACAACGTTATCACAAAGACCATTTATTAACGATCAATTAGTGCATTTAATTAAGATATATTACACTGCCGGCATACCACAAAAGGCGGTGCATTTGAAATACTAACTGCATATTTGTGTAAACGACTGTAGTTCGACTACTTAGTTTAATAATGATGCAACTGATCATAAAATAATGTCAACAATTTGTAATGTCAGCTAGGAATCTCAAATTATCAATAATTTAGATAATAGTATCATAGCTAAGTAGATTAGAAGAGACATTAGACAAAACCGAAATCCCAATAAGTCTTCACTTGTGTAACAAGATTAACAATAACGGCCATTTATCATAAGTGTCAAAAAAGTTGAATCAGTGTGCGCAAGGCAAAAATCAAATATAATACGAGCGAAGCTGAAAGATAAATATAGCGTACAGACAGCGGGAAGCGACACGGTTTTATAAAAACAAAGTCGCTTCCCGCTGTCTGTACGCTTAGATCTTCTTAACTACGCAACTCATTTTGATGCGGTTTTTACTATCATTCAGATAACTTCTTTCATATGATTTACAATCGGATCCGCTCAACTACGTCTCATTGCTGCTCCGCTCCTATTGGTCGTAGCGTGATGTCATATAGCCTATAACCTTCCTCGATAAATGGGCTATTCAATAGTGAAACAATTTTTCAATTCGGACCAGTAGTTCCTAAGATTATCGCGTTCAAACAAACAAACAAACTCTTCATATTAGAATAGATATGTATTATGTTTATAAATAGTAGAGAAAAATGCGTGCGAAACCGGCGCGGGTCGCTAGTGTGCGATAATAATAATGCATCGTTATCAAAAAGGTACAATAAATATTTACGATAACATTTCATAGTAAAGTATGAAGTTTTGTATTATTTTCCTTATATTTACCAATATTGACAGGAAAAGCTTTATCACGAGTGGATATACAAGGAACGTACTTAGTATACTGCAGGGAAGCCCCTTTGGATATGACTAACAATCTATATATGCACCAATAATAACGTTCGTTTAACCGATATCGGTCACGGCGACCGGGGCGACTGGCGACCGATCACATCAAAGACTAGCCAACTTTAATCAACCCAAATGATACTCTACCAAAATCAACAAAAAATAAATACATTAATTATTATGGTACAAAAATTTTAAAATTTTATTTGAATCCGAAGATAACGCGCGGAGTAAATGTACTAACATGGTGTGATCACGCGGGGATTCGCTGGCTAAATCGGCATCCAGTATAATAATTAACCCTAAATGTTCACAAGAATGTTGTGTCGCACGCACGACGGGAGGGTGCAAGTGTCCGACACACGTTACAACTGGGGGGTGGGGAGAGCTGAATTAGCAATCATCAAGCTTATTTTGCCTTAAACTGTTTGCTACTAAAATTTGACCACACCTTTTAGTTACACGTAGTACACATGTACTGTCATCTACGTTGAATAGAATATACTTTGTGTACATAACTATCAAACACGTGTCATTTTTATCATTTATCTTTGATATTTAACATTATGTGCGTTTTAATAGGTATTAAGTAACAGATAATCCGCGGTCTCACGTGGCTTACACATATACACAAGGTAATAATATCTTGGGACAACTCACACAACGTCATCTGATCCCAAACTAAGCAGAGCTTGTACTATGGCAACCAGACAACTGATAAACATACTTATATATTTCTAAATACATACATATTATAGAAAAATTACACCCAGACACAGAATAAACCATCGTGCTCATCACACAAAGTTTTATCCTGGGTGGGGATCGAACCCACGACCTCTTGCGTAGCAGTCGGATACACTCCCACCGCGCCACAGAGGCAGTCATGGTGTTGTTTGTTAGTTTTAGTACTAGGCACACAGTAAAGCCAAGGAGATCTGTCCAGGGTTGCAATTCAAAGCGTTGTCAATATCAATATCATCATAATCTGTTAGAGGTATAATGTACGGTGTGCCTATCGAAGTACTAGGCGCACAGTAAAAACGAGAGATGGTTACAGTTCAAATTTTCTTTTCTTTAACATTTATAATATTAGATGAGATGGAGAAAAGCCCGCGCGCAATTCGGGTAGCTATCTATAAATACCTATACCTACCTAAATCAATAATTAATCAAAATACTTACAATCAGTTGTCTACCTGTTCCGGGAATAACCGCTTTAAAGCATGTCAATGTCATTTAACGGTGTCATAAAACAATACCAGAGCATATCGGACCATGCTCATAGTACGGTTCCGCAGCTGTTACTACAAATAAATGCAGTACGGGTGACGACTACACAATTTTTGCAACTTTCATAGCGATTATTTCCGAAAATATTTACTTAATTAAAAAAGTTTTTAGAAGCCATAAAATGTTTTTAAAAGACTAGTCGATTGATGTTGATGTTTGCTAAAAAAAAACCGCTTCTGTGCCCCCTAAGTTTTAATTATTTAACTATCAAACTAAATAGCGGCTTAAACAAGAGCTACGGTCTCTAAATTTCATCAATATTCATTTTGTAGTTTTTGAGTAAAACGACTGTGATCATGACGAAACTATAAGGATTGCATTTTTGTCATTTTGGCTACGGAACCCTAAAAAGAAGCATTTTAGCCTATATATCAACATTTTTATCGCAAAATAAGTAAACATAAACATTAAAGTAATCGTACGTCGGTACTTTACATTTTGCGGGAATTCCCCGTACGCAGATAAGCGTTAGGTTCATTTTACATTTGCGCGGAACGAAACGCATAAAAGTGTTTAACGTAGGATTTTGACCTTTGTTTTGTACGGCATAGTGTACAAATAGTACATATTTATAATCAAATACATACGTATTATTATGTAAAACCTCATTACGTATTATCTATACTAATATTATAAAGCGGAAGAGTTTGTTTGTTTGTTTGTTTAAACGCGCTAATCTCAGGAACAACTGGTCCGATTTGAAAAAATCGTTTTTTGTTGGATAGCCCATTTATCGAGGAAGGCTATAGGCTATATAACATCGCGCTACGACTAATAGGAGCAGAGTAGGGACGAGAAATGTTGCAAAAACGGGAAAAATTTACGCATACGAAGTTGCGCGGGACAGCTAGTTATAGATAAATTACTACCGAGACATAATAAACAATCGTCCTCATCACGCAAAGATTTATTCTGAGTGGGGATCGAACCCATGGCCCTTGGCATAGCTGTCAGGGTCACTTACCACTAGATCAATAACCCTTCATCAACATATATTTTATTCAGTATATAAATAAAATGACTGCCTCTGTGGCGCGGTAGGTGTGTGTCTGAATGCTACGCAAGAGGTCGTGGGTTCAATTCCCATACGGGACATTACTTTGTGTGATTCACAAATTGTTGTTCCGAGTCTGGGTGTACTTTGTGTCCGTGACTTGTATGTGTGTAAAGTCCCCCGCGACACAGGGCTTGTACCCAACGACCATACAGCCCCTTGTACCCTACTGCGGGAATCGTAAAAAAATATATATTGTGTTGTTTACAAATATAAACCACTAGCTGTTCCGCGCAACTTCGTCTGCGTAAATTTTCCCCGTTTTTGCAATACTTCTCATTGCTGCTCCCCTCCTATTGGTCGTAACACGATGTTATATATCCTATAGCCACGCCTTCCTCTATAAATGGGCTATCTAGCAGTGAGTTTTCAATTCGGACCAGTAGTTCCTGAGATTAGCGCGTTTAAACTAACAAACAAACTCTTCCGCTTTATAATATTAGTATAGATTTGGAAATGGCGTCAATTTGTAAATCCACATCTATGAGTTTACTGGAAGCAGGTATAAGCAATTCCCGGGATTTTTATGACACACAATCAAACATTTCCTTCCTTATTTACATACATGTTTTTCCCGCGGCTCTATCCACATTTATTACGGTTTATACCCTGTATCCGTAAGCTCGTGATAAAAATGTAAGTCACAAAAAAACATCTAACCGACTTCAATGGCGGTTGATTTGCTGACACTTATTGAGGAGTTTCGTTGTCTGTCTCCGAAACTCGTGATCGCAAACTTTGCAAAATGATTATGGCACAATTTCGGAATAAATTTCTTTTGAACAAAAGGGAAGAATTTTGAAAATCGGAGGATATATGACGGAGTTAAAAAAAATGCAAACATTCGAATTGAGAACCTGCTCCTTTTTGAAGTAGGTTAAAAATAAAATAATTGCATTTTTGAAAGATAGAAAAATTTGAAGTCCAGACCCAGGAATCGAACCCGAGACTTCCGTAGCCAAACCGGGGCCAGAAGCGAACCACCTAACTGGACTATGCTACTAGACCTAAAATTTCTCTATCCCTTGATGCTCGCGAGGTTAAAAATATCTATGGCAAATTTCAGCTTTATAATAGGTACTAAGGGTATATCTCGGCTAAGCTGCGGACGAATGGACGGAGATGACGAAACTATAAGGGTTCCTTGTTCATTAGGAAACCCTAAAATGTGGTTCATTTTCCACTTGTTCTGTTTTATACAACGAAATAAAGAGACGAGCAAGTCGTGCGTCTGATGGTAAGCGTCACTCTGGCCCATAAAAGTACCAGTGCCACCCAAATCCTTGTTTGGCAAAGGTCTGAATGTCCTCCCGCACTGTGCTCCTCATTTCCGTCGAACAAGCGACTCCTACTTGGCCGGTGTTATATATCCTGGACTGACAAAAATTGCCCTGAGTGCGTTCATGTCTTCCCATATTTTTTGTACACACACCACTTATAACCGCCCCTTCAAAACTAATCCTATAAGTACCTATATTACTCCCTCAAGAACAAGATCTTGAGACGAAGTGGTACCCTAGGGATGGCGAATGAAGTAAGACAGGCAAAGGAAACGATGGGAGGACGATCTTAAGCTCACACCAGGCCCGGCTGGAGAAGAGTTGCGAGGGATCGCAAGCAGTGGACATGTTTAGAGGAGGCCGTTGCCAAGAGGCACACTGAACTCTGTGACTTACTATAAGATAAGGAAAAGGAACAACCAAAAAACTAACGAATAAAGAGGCTATTGAAATTTATATTGAATGTTACCCCATTGGTTTTTGTCGTGGAAATCGTCGCCAATAATCACCGCACAGCAACTATGTATGTACCTACCTCTAAAATTACGAAATGAATCACAAAACCATGTTTTTTTTGTTATCATATCTAACTATCGCACGTAATAAAGTATATATCTAATCTGGTAAGTAAACAGTTTGTAGTTGTAATCAGCTGTTTTGGGTGACAAATTTTAAGGCATAAAGTATAGAAAAAACCCACTTTATCTACATCTATCTATCTATATGTATGTAGGTACATTAAAGATATATAAAAAAACTAACCTAGATCAATAAAAGGTTTCTTGATTCGAAACAATAAAATGCTTTGTTTCTTTTTAAATCTGTTCTAGTTTCACCACGAGTGAGAGAACCCTTTATAAAACCGAGCAAGTGCATGTCTGGCCACGCACAATGTAGGGTTCCGTAGTCACCCCCCTCCATCCGAATAATGCGGCTAATGAAGTGGGTTTTCTTTTGTTTATGTTTCATACTTACAACGTTATACCTATTTAATAATAATTTTCAATGGAATTTGTACGAAATTTTGTTACTTCTCATTTGATCAGCTGTTACTCGTAAACTTGTAAAGCCTTCTTAGGTGTGATAGTTCTCTTTTAATTTCACTATATATACTACTATGGTGATTTTTTTTCACATAGTCAACATCAATAATTTAGATGGCAGGGGGGGACACTTGACTCTAACAAAAATTTGCACTTTACATCTTAATATTTCCTAAATGGATCCTTAAATCTAAAAATGTTCTTCGCAACCCCTAAACGTTGTTAACCTTTTGACCGCCAGAGCAAAATCGCTTCGCCGTGCCCTCCACGCCAAGCCACAAATTCAATGAAATAACCTTGAAAAATTATAGGGAGTCCAAAACTTTATCGATAAACTTAAGTGAGTTGTAATTTTCGTTTGAAATTTACGATTAAACATTGCTTATAACTTTAAAAAAATATTTATTTAACCTCATTAAAACTTCCCTACTGTAGTAACCTTTAGATCAATTAAAAAATCAACCTTATAAGATACCTAAAAAAATAAAAATTTACAGCAAGTTACAGCATTATTCTTTATCAGTTGTCGTGTATATATGACGTTGGCGTCGCCAACCATCCTTTTTTTTATAATCTCTCGCTTCTGATTAGGGATGTAGCTGTACAGTAAGTAACTTATCGACTTTATCGAATAATAATTTGCGGACGGCTATTTTTCTGACTTTACATAAGTAGGTAGTTCTTTTATTTACCTTTACCTAGTAACAGGTGATTTTACTAACAAATGAAAAGTAAGTGGGTCTACTTGTTACAGTAAAAGGCAAGCTAAGTACCTTCTGTGTTACTCAATTTTGTTGTACTGCGAAAATGAACTTTATTTTATATAGAAATAGCTGTTAAGTGTTTCTATTGTTGGACGTAGGTATACATCCATTCACTGCACACAAATAACGAGCTGCTATTTATCGTATTATTTATATTTTCAGTTACCTAAGTATCTACTTAATAAAGTTAATTATGACAACAAACACAACTCGCTACAATATTTAGCCGGGGCGGCCCCGGGCGGTTTACGCTCGGTAGTATCGCATGTACGTAATAGTAAGTAGGTACCTACCTAATATCGTAAATACAAGAAGTGCGGCAGGTGTAATATAGGTATACTTTTTCACATGTTGATAACTTTATCTACTTAATGTTAGTTTAAAAACTAAACCATGCGTTAGTCGGAAAATGAATAACATACCTGTAAATCATTTTCTTCTAATGACATCGCCTCTGTGAACTCATCATCGTCCTCAACGCCTTCTAATATTCGGAGAAGTTGTTCAGTTGTTAAGGCACTCATTTTTTAAAGTTAATTAAATAAATAATCATTAATGAAATAAAATAAACTTCTCTGCACTAAAATTAAAAGCACGCGCCTCAGACGTCACTCGTGCGTCGTCTATATGTGTCGTTGGCGTACAAGGAACTGATAATTGATGAGGCGCTAGGGATGGGCGCGAGTTAAAATTTGCAAATATCGACATTAGACCTTACCTTTTTTATTTTAAAATATGTAGCTGGTACTAATGTTTTGTAAGGTTTCTTTTAAAAAAATCGTTTCCACTTTAAAGATACTGCTTTAACATAATATAATAATAACATATTAAACGTTAAAGTTTAACTTTAATCTTTGTTACTTCCTAAGGATATTCATCATGCGTTACATCACTATCTGTCATGTTTATGTGACTTTGGCGTGTGAGGGACTTCTTTAATTTCTTTTTTTAAATATTTTTTTGTACCTTAATTTCTCAGTATCCATGGTATAATTAGATTCGTTTCATGCACTTAAATACGGACAGCAGTTTAAACTTGTAGGATATATAAAAAAAAAGACAAACGTAATGCTTTAATTCTTTATTTCGCGTCAAATTGCAACACAGTTTTAGGTCATATTTTTGTGACGTTGGCGTACAGGGTCAGATTTCACTTGTCACGTTTTTATGACTTTGGCGTCCAAAAGGTTAAAAACCTATCTAACGATACCACACACGATGGAGTTGGTGAGAAAAAAAAACACATCCCCACTTTACATTAGGCCTCAGCCCACGTGGGATTCATGTACGCCTCCGACTCCATGATTTAAGGTAATCTTGTTTTTATTTTTTAAAGCAAGCGGGTTTTTGAAAAAATGGTTGGTAACAACTTTAAATAGCTATAAATCCTAAATGGTCATTATAAGTGAAAAATGATTTATGAAACTTTATCATGATTTGAAAATACCTACACAATGATATTGACATGACATAGCTTGTTGACTTTTTTTTTTCTATCACAATATAGCCTCTAGCTGTCGCCATTTTCAATTTTGATTGCTGTAATGTTTTTATTGACACTCGTAAGATTAATTTGAATCGATTGACGTATGAATCGTCAAAATCGGCCCAGGCGTTTGGTCTATATAGTGCCACAAACATACATACATAGACGATAAACACATTACGCTCCTTTGCGTCGCGCAGTGGGGAAAAAAAGGGAAACTTACCAAACTGTCAGCTTGTATGTCGACGGATAAATCCCTCATCTTGAAAACTAGGCATTGTCTTTTTAGCAGGCCTATATCGTTGTTTAGAACGGCGGCGTGAATCGGTCTGAAAAAAATACAATGTTGAGATTTGAAAATGGGTAAAAGTGGTCTGAATTTCCTGAGCGATGTCTCTGTTGCATGGGCGCCATGATCATCTTTCAGGGGAGCTTAGTACAATGGACCTAACACCCTCAAATGAGTATGGTGTACCTTTTTAACATTTCGGGGGGGTCAATTGTTTATGCTTGTTATACTTTGTTATGTGCAGTGTTATCAAATTCCAAATTCTAGCGAATATAGTTCGTATGAGTTTACCTATTCTGTGTTTTGTAGTTCTACCGTCATATCGAGAGATTCCCTATCGGGAGTTTCCCTTTCATCAGGTTTCTGAGAATGGTTCGCTTCAGAATCAAACTTTTCTTTGGAATTTGATAACATTGAATGAATCAATTTGCGACAACATAAATTTCATGCAAAATTCTATGATTCATAAAAATAGTATTGAATTTTTGTTGATTTAATTCTCTGTCACACTTTGCGGGAAAAAAACCCTAGTGTAATTAATTTGCCCTGCGGCTCCGCCCGCGTCTATGTCCGTTATTGCGACAAATTTACATAAGCTCAATATTGTAAGGCGCGTCTAGTGAAACGGAAATCAAGCAGAAATTGAGTTTTTTTTTGGGTCTTTTTTCCAATGCAGTCTTTGGTGAACCCAATCCTAACATAAGTATCTATATAACATAGTTAAATCACAAAATACTAGAGAGAGGTAGCGCAGACCAACACGGAATCTCGGAACGCCTTACTAACTAAATGGGTTGTGGAGCCATTCAACATCATTAGTTACGTAAGAAGGATTTTGGCGATTTTTGACCGTCTCTTATCCCCATGTCCAATGACGTACATTTCAAATTCGATTTAAATCGTACATCTGATAGCCCTGCCGCGGACGGTATAGAGTAACGGCTGGTCTCAATAATCTAACTATTGATGGATTTGGCTACTAGAAGTATATAGGTATTTGACATAAGCTCCATACAAAATATGTCAAAATTCTACCTCTAGTAGCCAAATCCATGGATAGGTAGATTATTGAGACCGGCCGTAAAAGAGCGTGGGGTTAAAAAACCGCCATATTTTGGAACAACATGGAAACTACCTTAGAGATTAATTGAGATTGAGAAACCCCCTCCCCTCTGGAACCTCTCGTATTTAATGAGTGGGCCCTAATATCCTATCTGGACATCTGTTGCTCAAGCAAAATACGTACAAAGAATACCTTCTGTACTTTCTGTATATTGGGGTGAATCAGATTGCTACTAATAATACTTGTAATTAGTTCAGCCATTGTGAAGATAAATCATTCATGCCCCTAAACAGACACAGCGATTTTAACATAATTATGCATGTTTAATCAAACAATACGTGTTATCAGATAAATTAAATGTACCTAATATTTGTATTATTGTGGGTTTTCCGCTTTGATTTTATAGACAGCTTTCGTCTGGGATTCCTCCCACATAGATGTATGTCCTTTCCCCGTACCTACTCAAACTATCTCCAAATCACATTTAAATGTGAAAACATAATAGGCAGACTTTTACATTCATTATATACATATATTACATTACAAATCATGGACACAAATTACAACACATACTCGGAACAATAACAATTTGTGGATCCGACACACAATCTCTGGTTTAGCAGTCAGGGTAAGCCAGTTGTTAGTTAAGTTTGTGACTCAATCATACCAGAATGGCTAAATAGATCAGGATGAAATTTGGGTGATAGACAATTCTTGGTAAAATGTTTGGTTCCCATGGGATAGATAGAGCATAAAAGCACCAACAGCTAGTATTTTACAAAAATCTGAGGTGAATTTTTTTTTATACAAAACTTTACTTATTTTATAAAGATGAAGAGTTTGTTTTTTTGTTTGAATGTGGTAATCTCAGGAACTAATGGTCCTAATTGAAAAATTATTCTACTGTTGGATAGCCCATTTATTGAATAAGGCTATAGGCTATAATATAATATCATGCTACGACCAATAGGAGCGGAGCAGCAATGAAAAACATTGCAAAATCAGGTAAAAATTACACATACAAAGTTGCGCAGGTCAGCTAGTGACTTAATATGATGAAGCAGTATTCTGAGCTTTATTGTTAAAAAAGAATTTAATTGTAGTAGTTCTTTAAAAAAAAACATTTGAGACTGTAACAATTCCAAGTCATACTACTTGGCTATTTAATAAAAGATGGTATGCTATTTTACCTTTGTTTTTCTAGATGGCCACTTGATGTGCCTTCATTATTGTATCATGTTTCAGTATACTTTGTGTATGTTAATTTTAATGTTTGCAAAATCAACAATGAGTTTATATCTTAGGCCACTCAAACATGGCTATCTGATCCTGAACTAGGCAGATCCTGTACTATGGGCACCAAACAACTGACAAATATACATGCAGTTACAGAATAAACAGTCATGATTGTGACACAAACATTTACCTATTCTGGACTAACAAGCCAGTCAGGTAAATATTTTAAAGAAATAAGATTAGACAATAAACTTACAAGTGACCGCTTTCATCCCAGTTCAGACAGTTGTTATAATCGCTGATCCCTTGTTGCATTAACATCTTCATTCGTAGATTTGGAGGTAAATTCCTTAACATTTCCTGTGACGGTGACAGTTTATCATTTGCACAAGTATTTTTAACAGCATCAAAATCGTGAATCCTGTACTGATCAGTTTCATTTCTTGTTAGTTTATCAACATTAGAGATGATGCCTAATGGATCGTTCATTAATTCGGAACTCGTTGAGGCCGATACCATCGAAAATTTTCCAATGCTATTATTTGAATCTTCATCGAATACCATACCACCTAAATCCGGCCATGTGGAGCCCGTTTTCTGAGATTCATCATCTTGCAGGTTAGGAGTATTTTTTAATATTGTGCTAAAATCGTTCGGAGAAATGATAATTCTTTTTGGTCTTTTCTCATCCCTGTCATCCATTACAATGTATGGTGCCACCTGCTTGCGCTTAGTTCTTCGTCTTATTTTAGTCTTCAACAAATTAATATAAGATTCGTCCGTTTGCGACTGCATTTCGACACAATTCACTTTATTTTTAATACAAGCACCATCCATTTTAAATTCTTCAGTCTGCGAACTCACTTGTTTAGTTGAATTAGGAACTGTTAGAAGCGAAAAAATGCCACGAATTTTTAAATCCTGATTTATGACGGAACACAATGCACTGAATAAAGTATCATAATTATTTTGTCCAATTATTTTTGTCACTTCCTCGGATGTTTTTTCGAATGATCGTCCGGTAAGAGATTTGCACAATGCGACTGTTCGGCACGAATTGTTCAGTTTGTTTAGTCTGTTTATAAGAACGAATTCATGGAGATCCCCTGGCAAAAACCCCCCAGACTTTGAATCATAAATCACATCCTCTTGAAAAGAAATCGATTTCACAACTTTAAGATTTCTATTTCCATGTATTAGTTCCTTTTTTAATATAATTTTATTCAACACCAGCGGTAAATTGCTATTCAGCCTCTTAATCGTTATTGGCTTTACTTCGTGCGACATTTTGAACTGTTTTTTTTTCTTTTTTCCTCGAGTAATCACTACACAGCGCTTGATAATCAATATTGCGATTTATGACACGACAAATACTCTAAGCAATCATGTTTATTTCATAATTTTTTAGCGTTACGCTTTGGGGTAACCCCCTGAAGTATCACAACTCAAAATGAAGTATAATTACATATTTATGGTAACATGATGTTTAAATTGACCGATTTTTGTTTTTGTCGGATCGTAGTCGTGTCGTCTGTCATTACAAAATTGCGAATGGCGGTGCTACCACGGAACAAAAAAGGGTGCTACCTGCATGTTCGTTGGCAATTTACAATGTTTTTGAATTAATAATTGTTGAGATAGTTTTTTTTTGTAATATCTACTAATATTATTTAAAAAACTAGCTTGTAAGTCATAAAACTTTTACTTATGAGGTATCATCTCCAGTCCAATATAATTTGGTTAAACGAATGAAGGCACTTAATTAATTTTGTCAGTAAGTGTGGCTACAGGCACTTTAATAGTCAATTTAGTAGATTATAATTTGATTCATAATTTGATTATCTGTCAGTTTATGATAAAATTCTTTATAACATTTCGATAAAAAGTTGTACTTTTTGCGTTTTCATCTTAAGGAAACACATATAAAAAGTTAATGAAATACGTTTTAATAAACCTAAGTGACTTTATTTAATTGAGGAAGCAAAAGTGATTTGTGAATCTAGAATGTGTAATTACTTATGGTTTTTGTGTATCCTTTGTTGAAGGTACAATAATTAAAATAATTATGTACATTTGTGGTTCGCGTTCCCATTGAGGGACCGCATGTCGATTTTGAGTTTTAAATGCGCCACCCTTTGGTAAAAAATCTCAAACAATTGTTTAATTGTTAATTCAGCCATTCATTTGTAAAAGATACCATTCAAACGATATAATTTATAGGTCCCTCAATCGTGACTGACTGGGACCCATATCTCTTATCTTACTTATAATAATATGAAGCTGAAGAGTTTACTTGTTTGGTTGAAAGCTATAATCACAAGAAGTAAGTAAATATTTTTTCTTAACGAACCCTACTGGATTGAATTGAAAAATTATTTACTTACTTCCAAAAATGATATTACTATTGAATAGTCCATTATCACGCTACGACTATTAGAAACGGAGCAGCAATGAAAATTGCTGCAATAGCGGAAAAATTGACCCGGACGAAGTGGGCACAAACCATGAAAGAGCTGAGACCACTAGGAGCTGTAACTATTATTTGATTATTGCGAAGATTGTTTGATTTTAAGATATGACCGTAAGACATGTTTAAAGGGATGTAAGCTCAATAATACGGTAATTATTATAATAAGTTTCTCCCTGTCACAATTAGTTACAAATAAACAACAAGTTTTGCATTTACACATTCGTATCTAATGCCTAGTTTACACGTATTAAGTGGTTAAGTCGTCAACTAAATTTTAACTAAATTTTAAGTGAATTACTGTTATGTAACTGTTTACACGTGTTAAGCTTAACCGTACTCTTTAGTTCATAAAATCATAATGGACGATCAAGAGGGTGTTGAAGTTTTAAATTCAGTAATCAACACTAATATTATAAAGATAAATGATTTGTATTTTTGTATGTATCGAATAAACTTAAAAACTAGTGGACCGATTTTAAAAATTCTTTCTCCATTAGAAAGCTACATTATCAGGGAGCTATACATTATTGACAAAAAAGTAGAGATCGTTACAAAAACTACATTAACGTAACTTAAGGTATAAAAAAATAAGAATTGACGCTCAGGCCGCCGCCGGGGCAGGCAGCTAGTTAGACATTTGCATAATGAAATTATTGATAAAGTAAAATATGGAATTGCCATTAATATCTAGTACCTGGATGACCTAGGTTTTATAAAACGAAGTTTTCTTAAAATGAAACCTAGCTAGATCGATTTATCGCCCCCGAAACCCCCTGAGTACTAAATTTTATGAAAATCGCTGAAGCCGTTTCCGAGATTCAGATTATATATATTATAATTATATTTAGATTATATTATATTTATAAACAAGAATTTCTCGTTTATAGGTATAAGATTTGCCACCTTGCCATTATATCTATTGTGTTTTTCAAAATTTTTCGAAAACAATCAAAATAATTAAACATAGGCAAAAGCTTCGAACTAAATTATTTGTTCCTGTCCAAACAAGAACTAAATGTCAAAATTTCCCGCTCATCGCCCCCGCGCGCGGTGCGGGAGGGTGGGTTACTTATCCAAAAATAGAATCAATTCTATTCCACTTGCTCACTTAACCACTAAATCGTTACTTATCACTTAAGACTTAACAGGTATTAAGTGGCTGTTTACACGCTGCAATTTAGTTAAAATTTAGTTAAAATTTAGTTGACGACTTAACCACTTAATAGGTGTAAACTAGGCATAAGTAGCAAAAAAACGGTGATTTTGTAAACTTTTTGGTAACAATTAACCCATCTATTTGAGCCAAGTATATTGTCATGTTTCAAAATCATCATTATCCATATCATAAACTAGCCGCTTCGCCCGCATGATTGATTTTATTCCCTTAACAGTTGATTTTCCTAAAACGCTGAAACACGTGTTTCTTTAATTACAACGAATTTTTCAGATTCCAAATACGAAATTTTTCAGATCTAACTTCAAAACCAACGAAGTTTCATACAAACTTGCAACCCCTATTTTACCACCTTAGGGGTTGATTTTCCAAAAACACTGAAATATGTTTTTCTTTAGTTAAAACCAAAAAGTGAAACTTCACAGATTACACAGAACTTCAAAACTAAAGCGGTGGTAGCTTAATGGCTGCGCAATCATGAGCCAAGCTGGAAGGGTTAACAGGATTGCTAGTAGTGTGGTGTTGCTAAACCAGGGGGGTGTCACTCCGCAGTTTAGGTATATTTGGGCAGCGCGCCCCTCGAGGGGGCGTATGGCAGTGGGCTGCCTCTCGGCCCGCACGACAGTCACGGTCACGTGCGTCGCGCTTGCGCGTACTTGACATTTTTGATTTCACCTGCAATGCCTTCTAAGTCAATTTAATCTGTATAAAATATATTGCTGTGTTTACGGATGTCTGAATAAAACGAATTAACATTTTTTACAATTCCACTGCGTCATCGAGTACGTGTAAGCAGCGGCGGCGGTCGTTCTTTTTTAATTCCTTAGGTGTACTTAGTAATAGTTAAAATAAAAATCCTTAATTAGTTGCCCAGAAATAATATTAGGAACAGGATAGGATAATGTTTACAAAGGAATATCTACACTCGTGGGAATCGAACACACGACAATTGGATTTTTTATGTTTATAATGCTAAATTTACGTTTGTAATGCTTATTCTACTTAATCATCATAAAACTAATAAATTATCGAGGTACAAAAACTTTTCAAGTGTCAACCCCATGCCGACTTTGCAGCTCGATCATAAAACTGTGGCGCGCAAAGAAAATTCACGGTTCGCTCGCGGTTATAAGTTTAAATTTAGCTTGCAAGTGGGTAGCTCTGGCGAGTCTAGGTATTTTTATACCTAAACCTGACTTTTGTTTGGGAGTGAACCTTCTGAACGTAGTACTATTACTTATTCTGTGGCTAAACATACATTTTTTTTATGGGAAACCTTACACCGTTTAGTGTACAGTTCAACGGTTTTTCCACATTTTTCATGAGCTTTAGAGCAAGATTAGGTAATGCTAAAGAATTATATAATTACGGGTACTTTATGCAATGAAATTGCAACAGTTGTTTGATCTTGATGATACAACATAATCTTTTAGGGATTTAATATATCAGAAATAAAATGCTACTTAGCATTTTATTTCTGATAGGATTAAGAAATATCAGATTAGGAAAAACCTACTTAGGTTTTTTCTAATCTGATCGTGAGTTGTAAAGTGCCTTTACCTTCTAAAACCACGAGGCATTCCCCTCGCCACACGTTCCATTTCGCACATTCAAATCTATCAACCTTGGCCTCATTTAAAAATTTTATAGTTACCTAAATTTAAAACAAATATCTAAATAAAAGTAAGTGGGAAATAATAATACCGTTTAAATACAAATAATCTTTGGTAAAACATGAAAAATAACAGCAATAAACATTAAAAATAAATAGATTTTATTGTTATGATTGCGTATAAAGGATTACATTTTTGATTACGGCGCAAATCGTGCGAAACGGCGAGTACCTTTGCGGTGCGTTCTGAACACAT
The DNA here is from genome assembly GCA_945859575.2 of Herminia tarsipennalis. Classification (NCBI taxonomy): domain Eukaryota; kingdom Metazoa; phylum Arthropoda; class Insecta; order Lepidoptera; family Erebidae; genus Herminia; species Herminia tarsipennalis. Next base: position 1,318,532 of record OX243830.2, read on the forward strand.
AACTATTTCTTTTCTATACATATTTTATAATAGTAGTTCGCAATTGATTTACATTATTTAGGCCACAATTAATAATAATAAATTAATTAATGGTTTAAGTAAGTTAAAGAAACAGTAATTAAATGTTATCCCTTTTTTTGTTTAAAAAATTGTGTAGTTTTGCAGATTTGTTTGAAAATTGTCAAATCTGTCTGCAATGCTAATCGAGAGCGATCAAAAACTAATTCCTAAAATCAGTAGAAATATTAGAACAACATTTTTTACAGTTTTTCAATGATATTTTGAATTCTATACATAAAACCCATAATAATTTTGCATAAAACAATTTAATATAGCTTTATTAAAGCTTATATTTATATAGCTTTATTTATTTACCTAATTATTACAAATAATTTAACAAGATTTTTATCACATTATCAAATAGTTTTTGTTTCTGAACTATTCTAACCAACTTTTGAAAGTTTTCAATAGGTTTGTACTTTATAATGTCAAATGTTTTGTTTCTAAAGTAATAATGAAACGGCTGATAATCAATTATTGTTGGAATTATGCATTATTATTGTAAAGGTTTGAAGATTTTAATATTTTCTACGTAGTTTTGATGTAAAATAAAGTTTAATAATAACGAATATTTTTGATGATACTAAATGCATATATGTTTATTCCTTAAAAGTTTATTGCAAATTATTACATTAGTGAAGGCGTTAGAAAACGGCATATGTACATAGTACTGTTTCTTATAATTGTTTCAGAACTCTGGTAACATAGGAAATCTATGCGTATCTTTATACAACTGCCATAGACATATTTCAATTAATTTATTTTTCTCTACTAAATACGCTCTTGCTGCTACTAAAACTTCATAGCTATCATAACATTCATATACCCGATCTTAAGTATGCAATGGTTTGAATAAAAGAAATACACAATAGCAACATATAAAATGCGCTTTCAATTTGATAATTAAAACAAAATATTAAAATTCTTATTTGTTTAACTCAAAAACATTTTAAATGAAGAACTTCTATATTTCGATCAAAACTACACATACTCATTATATATACAAACAGTCATGTCATCACAAGTTTTGAAATAAGTTTTATGATTTCTGGTATCCGAATGTACCGTAACAATCAAAGTCAACAAAAAAATAATCTAAAGGGAATGCCCCTGACCATAGAGTGTAGAGTTAACCAAGATAATATTCCAAGGAGGTTTTTAAATAGCTTTAAAACTTTTTAAACGTCGGTTTTAATACTGTTTTAATGGTTAAAAAATGATTTATTTATTGTTTAGTTTATATTATTTATGGGCTCTTTTGGTTTTATATGGCAAGCTTATAGTGGGATTTCCCAGAGAATATAACAGTTAGGTGCATTACAAAGTCAACAAAACATTTTATACCTAAACTTACACTATCTGATTTGAAAAGAAAGTATGTAAATAAAATGTAGCAAGTCTTTATACAACATGTGTTTAAAGACTTGCTACATTTTATTTATTTAAAAACTTTATGCACAGTTATTGTACAAAGGTGGATTCAATGCTAAAAGCATTCTCTACCAGTCAACCTTAGGGTGACCGACTGTAGAGATACAAATGGAGAAAAGTGCAGTAAAGTTGTTGGCAGCTAAACTATAAATACATGAAAATGAAATAATAATATACATCCGGATAATAGAGATAGGAACTAGGAAACTAAAGGTTTAATACTCATGTATAAAAATTAAAGGTCATTCATTCACACACTAAACACAAATCTCAAAAACCACTTGACCTAATCTGATAAGGGAATGCATCCATTTGCATTTGGTCATTTCATGCCTCATAAACATGATAATATTTGCCCCCCTTGCACTCCTTTGACCCAGTGTGGTATTTTGAAGACCTCATCCTTCTGAACAGGTCATGTAGTATGTATACATTCCTTAATGTAAGCACATTAAAAACCTACATGACGTCTTCAATTGAGAGAGAATAGATTTTCATCAAACAGAAATCATCATCATCAAAATAAGAACATGGCATTTAAAGCTAAAGCTGTCCATCCGTTTGGGCAGATGGACAGCCAGACATGTTAAAATTATAATTATCTTTTTTGCCTAGGTGAGGGGGGGGGGGGGAGAACGTACATATTGGTAGTTAAGGGTTTAGAATTAAGCGTTGTATTGTAAACACAGGCCTTAAGCTGAAAGACGGCATCCAAACTAATATTATAAATATGAAAGTAGCTGTCTGTCTGTTACGTTTTCATGCTTAAACCGGTGAACCGATTTAGATGAAATTTGGTGTGGAGATAGTTTGAGTCTCGCGAAAGGACATAGGATAGTTTTTATCACGGTAACCGTCATTCAAGCTAGTTAGTTTAATAAATCTTACTACGAAAGTTTGGATGGATACATAGGCTAAACCTATCGTACCCAGAGGCGTCATTCGTCACATCATCATCTTTCTACACTTTGGCCCACTTATTTGGGGTCGGTACAATATGTACCTACATGGGCGTACCCAGCTTTTGACCCAGGGGGGCAACCCGATTTTTTCTACGGTACAGAAGAGAATAGTGACATTTACAATCGCCAGCTCACAGCATATCAAGTCATTGTCGAGCTGGCGAGTGGAGCGCAACGTAGAAGCCATTGAACAAGCAAGGTACCGCAGTGCAACATAAGTTCTGCGATGAATAACTCAGCGTGGTCTCCCAAATGACTTCGCAAACATTTTTGATGGATGTCTTGCGTGAGCTGACGAGCGCCACGTGAATTTAGCACTGCCCGAATAGGGGGACCCCAGCGCAATCCTCAAAGTTACTGGGCAAGCAGAGTAGTTCTACTTATACTTAGAAGTCACTGCGCAAGCAGCGCGTAGGGAAAAAATATTGCCTGAGCTGACAAGCGCAGCGTTCAATTTAAAACCAATGGACGAGTTGGAGCTGCAGCGCGATCACAAAAGTCACAGCATGATCAGGGGAGTTCAGTGGAGTACTTAAAATTTATAATAGTATTTTTTATAGGCGTTTCTCGACTTTATAATTTCAATAAGTGAATTTTTGGAAGAAGAAAAATTTGAAGTGCAGACACAGAAACCGAACCCGAGACTTCCGTATGCCGTCCCAGCTCTGGAATCGAACCATCTATGAGGACTATGTCTCTGACCCTCAAATTTTTCTAGACTTCCTGCACGTGAGTTGACTGAATTGAGCCCTCGCTTGCGCCATCCGTGATAGTTCTAGTAAACAGTGGCTAGATGACGCAAGCAAGAGCCCAACTCGCGTGCAAGAAGGATAGAAGAATTTGGTTCATGGGTCTGAACCCTGAACTTCAAAAAAGCATTTATTATTTAATAAAATTCACTACGAGTAGACTTATATGCCACAGCGTTTTTAAAGTTATTAGGTATTATAGAATATTACATACCTACATACATACAAGATACGCGCGATAACTTAGGTAACCCTTCCTTGCAGTCGGGCACAGATAATATAATACTATACTAGTAAGAGTCGGGTAAAAAAGGATACCTACCATATTGATTTACCACATCACGACTGATAAATAATGCCAATTTATTAGAAAAAGATAATAGTTTTAAATAAATATTACGTAAGAATAATATGATGATTTATTAAACGTTTACTAAAATTATGACTAATAACGTTACAAAAGTTTTGAACTGTTAACTGAAAATTATCGGACGCCGCTAACAGCCGCGACCTAAAGGTATCTGGATAATAATGCACCTACACTGAGCTGTGCAAACTATCGGAGGTAAGTTGTGGACGTAACTTTGGGCTGTCCTTGAGCGTTCGGACGTCCGACCGAAATCTGGCGCGCTGGATGTTTTTGTCAGCCGAAAATATCCGCGGACGGTAGGTATGCAAGGATGTTACGGAGGTGGTTTTATCGGAACAGAAATCAGAGTTTTAAAAAATGAGATATTGTTGTGTTAGGGGCCATCATTCAAGCATTAGGTAAACACCAAAGGCGGAGGTCATTGGTGTGATTATGTCAGCACACGCCCGATTCGTGCGAAAAAAAAAGAGTGGCACTCGGGGTCTGCCGGCCGCGGTAAAGCTATTTATATATAACATAGCATTTTTTATTAAATTAAGCAAACAAAAAAAAAGTTTTTTTTTTCTGTTTTTTTTCCATTACATTTCGGAGCAGCTCGTCTTCTCGTATACGTTATGCGAATGCTCGGCCGAGTTACGTGGTTGGTAGGCGGAGTGGGGGCTGTTAGGTTTTATTTTCGTTACGGAATTTCTTGATTCAGTCGCCGCGCTCCAAGCCCGAGCCCGCGATAAAAGCTATGCAATAGCCTAATTAAACTTAAAATCACATGATGTTCCGGCGCAAAAGCCTATTGCCAACCGTGAGTTCTTTTGAGGATCGGGCTTGGTCGTTGATTACAACGCCTAACTACTGTGGTTGACTTCACTATGGCTTCGTGAAAGAAGGTGCGCGCGTGTTAAAGCCGTGGAACACGTCACAACACCGTGTGATTTCGGGCTTGCTTCTGTTACCACGACAGGTTGCTCACCCTGTCGCCTTCAGGCGTCGTACGAGTGGAAGGTCTAAGCCACAGTCATGCCTATACATATATATAGGTATACCACAACAGTGTTAGTTACTCTTCCGTGAAATTGAAATAGTAATGTTAACGCATCACTGTGTTTCGATTGAAGGGTACTGTAGCAAGTGTAATTTAATTACAAATGGCAAATGAGATTTACAAGCTCGGCGCGGTGACAATCGGATCTTTGCCAAACAAGGATTTGGGTGGCACTGATACTGGTATGGTCTGGCGTGACGCTTACCACCAGGCGCACGAATTGCTAGTCTCCACATTTCGTAATATAAAAAAAGGCCAGCGCCTATAGAGCCCGAAGATCATTTATGCTCTTCGACTCTCCTTTCGTCTGCTGCTGGACCTCTCCCGTTCCCTCTCCGCCTCCTTCATCCTCTAAGTACTTACTTATTCTAAATACTTAAGTAAATCAAATAAATTGGTAATTACGTGAATGCGAGTTAATAAAAACATATGAAATACCTATTGACTTAAAGCTAAAATCTGCTAGCAATAGTAACATCGAAATACTCGAACGATTTCAGAATAAAGCACTTAGGACTATGTTTACCATTCCAAAATGTATAAGTAATAAATACATGTAGGTATTTAGACATTAATATACGAACAATTATGCAGGAAATAAGTCACTACAGCGCTGTATACCAAAACAGACTGTCACAGCATGAAAATGAACTCGCATTGGCTTTGAGTGGAGATGGAGGCTTTCATCATACGCGGTTGAAGCGTAGTGAAATTCCCTGCATAAGTACCCGATTCAATTATGGAAGAGCACATTATAAGGATGGCCCGACCAAGGGTCTCCCTAAAAAAAATATGAATGACACTAGACTGGAAAATCCAAACAAGAATGGCATATTGTTTTCGAATAGATTGCCGTTAAGCAGAAAAAAAAAAACAAAAAAAAGCTTAAATGATTTTAACATTTAAATTTATTTCGTATGAAAATCTGATTACCTACATTACAATATTACCTACATACGTAGGTACCTAAATCACTGGTGTCTATGGCTCGGGAATCCCCATTTCGGTATTTTCGGCGTTAGAAAAGGATAGATAATACATTTACGTGGGTTGAAAGAACGGGATGCAGGTAAACTAGGTAGTGCGTACTTCTGACACGGCTAAGATAAATTATATTGCGTTTTAAATAATAGTTAAAGTATTTGATAAGCTATTGTTTTTATTTATAGGTACCTACCTAAGTACCTGATTCCAATCTTATAATTAGTTGGTATACCTACATATTAGTACATAGCGACACGCTTCGTTTTGTAAGGTAGATATTTATTTACAAAGATATCTTAATTTAGATAATAAACTAGTTGTCCCGGCGTACTTACGAAGTAAGTAGTGTTGTATTTCGTTAATCGGGTTAAATTGTGAAAATACAATTTAACCATCCAGCGGCCACTCATATATGTATAAAGACCCCACACAAAAATTGTCATCCAAATCAGTCTACCCGTTTAGGAGGAGTTAGGTGACAAACACACGTAGGAACCATTGGCGTATCTAGGGTTATTTTCCAGGAGGGACCTCACCCCTGATATGCCATACGAGGCGGGGAGGGGGGGGGGATCATTGTATTATTGTGTTGCCCTCATGTAAGTAGCGTAATTTGTACTTTTTAACCGCCTTCAAAAAAGGTGGTTCTCTATTTGACCCGTGTATGTTCGTAAAAGCTGGTGCTATGTTGTGTTATTTCCAAAAAACCGGGCAAGGGCATGTTGGACCATGCTCAGTGTAGGGTTCCGCAGCCTTGAATAATTGCACCAGCAGAAGAGCTTTTATTGAGAACCGCAGTTTTTCGGCCAAAACTCAATGACGGTATATCCGATCATGTCCGAAATTTTAATTTAGTTTAAAGTATTTATTAAGCTACGCTACCTTTGTGATTTTTTTCATATTTTCACCTAAACACACGGACATGACGAAACTATAAGGGTTCCGCTTTTGCCATTTAGGCTACAGAACCCTAAAAATGCGATGTCCGATGACGGCGTTTCAGCCAATGGCATCCTTGCCTTGCTAGTCGCTTAGCATTGTGCCGCTAAATTTATACGTAGCCTAGCTTAGTACCTATGTTAAGTAACTAAATGGAATAGACAATATTATTTCTTATGTGTCATAATCCAACATCCTGGGGTGCTTTTATGCGCCCATGGTAGGAACAGAAGAATGATATATTTATAGAAAATAACTGGCGGCCGCTCGCTTCGTACGGACTTTTCTCAACTATCTACCTACACATTTATACTAATACTAGCTGTCCCGCGCAACTTCGTCTGCGTAATTTTCCCCGTTTTTGCAACATTACTCATTGCTGCTCCGCTCCTGTTGGTCGTAGCGTGATGTTTTATAGCATATAGCCTTCCTCGATAAATGGGCTATCCAACAGTGAAAAAAAATTCAATTCTGATCAGTAGGTAGTTTCGCGAGTTGAGAATACCGCATTCGGGTCGTTTTCAAATTTGGGGCCAAAAGCATGGTTTTTGATTTAACTCTTCTGGACTAGATATTTACGTAACTAAAATTATTTTAAATCAACTAGAACTTTGACACGTATTAGGGCCCATTACAACAAGTTTCTTAACAAAATATATGAAAGAGATAGGCTTACGAATGTAACCGAAATCTCACTAGTGTCACTGGTTCTAATCGCTTTATATTTTCATAATTGCTATTTAAACAAAAACGTATGCAGGAAATTGGAGTTTTATTTTTACAATATGTAGGTAATATAGTTGTGTAAGAAGAATTATGAATAGTTGAGAAAATCATGAGTTTTCAAAAAACAACATTTTTAAGTGTTTTTGTATCGGTTGTTTTTTAAATATCATTTGTGTAACTGTAATCAAATGCACCAGTAAACACAATACGCTGCTATACCCCGCTCCTCACCTAGCAAAGCACCCGTGTGCTCAGTTGCTTCACGGGCGTAGTGATTTGTTGTGTTCGTCGTTATTTTGAGAGAAAATCACAAAACTAGGTAAGATTTTGAAATCTGTCAATTTTTCTTATCATTTGTGTTTCAGTGCATAACGTGCTGAATTTTGTATTATTTTGATTTTAATTTTTAGAACTAAATATGCTTTACTGAGTATATTTGGTTTCTAAGCAAGGTCACATTCTAGAACTTTCCATTTTGGCGGTAAAATCAAAATAGGTACTTCGAAAAATCTCATTCGTGTCACTCTCATTCGTGTCGATTCACTAGTCCGACTAATGATATTGAATTTCATACAAATGATAAAAGGTTAAGCATTCATTCAGCAAAAAGCACCTAACAAGGGGTATATCATTCAAATTCAAATACATTGTGGTTTATTATTACCTATAATGGTATTAGGTACAAATACTCGAAATTAGTAGGTACAGTATTTTTAGTGTTTATTTTGGTAATTTAAATATTTTCGCCCATTTCTTTATTATTTTTTCTTTTAGCAACCTAAGTGTCATCAACGATGCCGAAACAAAAAAAAACAAGAGAGGAAGAGTTAGAAAGACGAAGAAGGGCTAGAAGAGAAAAATATAAAATTATTAAGAATAATCCTGAACTTTATACGGCAGAGCAAGAAAAAAAAGACAAAGTTATTTAAAAGGAAAAGAGAATAAAAAAATTAAAGGTATTAATGACATGAGCCCGCGCGAACAACGAGCGCCAAAAAGTATTATAAAAAAAAAGTAAGCCAAAGAATAATATAAAACGTTACAGTTAGTGAAGTAAGTGAGGAAGATGAAAATGTGAATCCTACTGTAGACCCGTTGAATGTGGTGCAACGGCAAGAAAAAACAAAACGAAGTAATGCTGAATTAAAACTGATGAAAAAAATAAGGACGATAAAACTGCACCACAGAAAACAGATGAAAAACGTTATGTTACTAATAGAAAAGTACAGAAACAGAATAAAGACTTTACAGAGACAATTACATAAAATGACAAATCAAGCGAGTAATGAACCAGAAGATAGTACAAAAGAAGGCAAGAAACAACTGTTTGACAGACTTTTGAGTGATGGAGTAGCACAAAAATTTACAACAACTAAAAGTAGAAAAGAAAAACATCTTATAACAAATTTAATCGATAAAAATAAATTTAAATAATTTAAAGTTTCTTCTGATCTTCGTAAAGTGTGTCTCCGAGAACGATTTAAGAAATATAACAGCAACACAAATATAAAAGAATTGATACAATTATTTTATGAAGACGACATTAACAGTCGTATTACTCCCGGCAAGAAACAAAATAAGAAAAAACATGGAATTGCCAAACAAAAGCGATATTTATTAGACTCAATGAAAAACTTGCATAAGAAATTTTTATCCGAAAATACTAATATTAGAATCAGTTAAGTACACCCTTTACACGACTTAGCCCATTTTGGATTTCTCTTCCAGTCGATGATCGTCGTGATACGTGTGCCTGTACATTACACACAAATTTTAATTTATTGATAGCAGCTCTTACTAAGAACAAAATACTTCATGTAAAAGATAGTCAGAATTTAATCATGGAAATCTGTTGTGATAAATATAATCTAGATTGCCTTAACCGTAAGTGCGCTGTTTGTAAAGACAAAACTTTACCATATAAAGAGATTCGGAATGACCACGAAATACAATACTTGGAATGGGAAAGAGATACGAAGAAAGTCGAGGAAATAAAAAAAATAAAAAAAAGCCTAAAACATCCGATCCACGTAACGTAATAGTTAAACTAGAGAATATGTTGTCTATATTTTTATCATACACAGTTAACATTGTTAATCAGTATGCCACTATTAAATGTTTAAAGGAAACATTGAATGCTAACGAGACGTTGAAACATATGGATTTTTCGGAAAATTACGCTTACAAATACGCAGAGGAAGTTCAGGGTATGCACTTTGGTGGCAATCGTGGTCAAGTTTGCCTTCATACGGCGGTGCTTTATTTAAAAAATGAGTTGAATATAACTGAAAGCTACTCCCTTTGTACAGTCAGTGAATGTACCCGCCACGATGCAGCGGCGGTGTGGGCTCATCTGAATTATCTGATACAATTTGTTTACACTAAATTACCACAAGTTGATCGTATTCACATTCTAACAGATAGGTTTTTAAGTTGTACCTACTTTTGTTTTTGTTATTATAAAACGTGTATTTTATATATTTTATTAGAATACATTTAAGTAAGAATATTTTTTTAATAGTATAGAACGTTATCATTAGTGTAACCAGAGTTCTCATCAATAAATCACATAATATCATTAGATAAATTATGCAGCTCATTCTTGTCACCTGAAAAGTTGATTTATGCCTTGTTATTTAAATAAATAAGTGTTTTGATTTACTGAATACACCTAAATACTAAAAAATGCAAATATTAAAAAAAGTAAAAAATATGAAATCGTTACTTTTTTGGCCCCAAATTTGAAAACGACCCATTCAAACAAACAAACAAACTTCAACTTTATAATATTAGTATAGATGAAGAGTTTGTTTGAACGCGGTAATCTCAGGAAATACTGATCCGAATTGAAAAATTCTTTCACTGTTCGTTTCAGACGAAGTTGCGCGGGACAGCTAGTTATACATATAAACCATCCGTAAAAAAATACCTGAATGATAGTGAAAACCGCATCAAAATCCGTTAGAAGATCTAAGCGTACAGACAGACAGCAGAAAGCGACTTTTCTTTTATTTTATTCTATCTGTCCCGGCGAACTTTGTACCGCCCGTTATTTTGTTTTCGTTATTTTCTTTTTTTTTACGTACAAACCTACAGAGTATTAAAAAACTAAAAAAAAGAATGAATGAAATCGGCAAAGAACGACTTTGCCGATTTTATTCATTCTTTTTTTTTCGTGTTTCTAGTTGTTTCGTGACCAAGGGAAATAAAGATTTATTTTTAGGGTTCCGTATCAGAAATTACAAAACGGAACCCTTATAGTTTATAAAAATCTGCTTGCTTCTCATAATGTCTACTTCCCACTATGTCCGCTTCCCATGATGCCTTCATCCCATAAATTCAACATAAAATCACATACCTCATACATATTCTCCCCGACGAAGGGGTAGGCAGAGGTGTAGATCTATATCTTCCGTGGTATCTGTACATCCACGCTTCGTCAGTTACACTACAACTGCTGGCTCTCCTTCAAAAGTCTAGTCGTCATTTCAAAATATGGACATAATGGGAACAGGGCATTCTAGCAAATCGACTTTATGCAATTCAGTCATTACCTACTCATTACGAGAACCTTTTACATAATTTTTAAGAGTTACATTTTTTTTAATGCCGTGTGGTACCGGCTTAAGAATAGTACCACACCATCTCTTCCCGCGAGTGTCGTTAAGGCGACTAAGGGATTTCACATTGGAGCACTGGCAGTAGCGTCTTCTGCGTACTTTAAAGCCTACTGCGATCGCCAACCCCTCGCCAAGCGTGGCGATTATGGCAAATACCCCCAGGAACTATAATAAGTAGGCTCTACTGGGGAGTCCCGTGCCCAGCAGTGGGACATCATATAGGTTGATATATTTTTTTAATATAATCATTTTGGGAAAAGGACAAAGTAACTACAAAAATCCAAAGCGGTCATTTTTGAAAGTGGTTGTTGTGGTCCCAAGGGCCCTATACCTAGTCTTTCGTTTACGTTTAGGGTGGATCACCCATTATCTGAACTATCTTGGGCTCGACGCAAGCTGTCAAACGAGAATATTACCTATTCTACTTTTATATCTAAGCTGTAATAATATTAAAAATGTGAAATTAGCTTTGTTCAGATGATGCGAATTACGCGCGAAGGCATACCTACGCGCGTAGGCTAGTTACACGGCATACAATTATTATGTTCACATGATTTGTGCGAGGTTTAACTCGCGCGTAAGCGCGTTATTCGTCGGAATCTCGGTCGGTTTCTACCTGAAAATGACCCAAATCCTTAACGTTCGTGTTTTGAGTTATGTAAACGCAATAACAAAATTGAACAAGCCCTTTAAAAGCCCTTAAACGGCTAAACCGATTTAGATGAAATTTGGTATGGACATAGTTGTGTCAAGAAATGTACCTAGGAAAGTGTGTACCGCGATAACCGACATCGACGCGGGCGAATCTTAGTGATGTTTTAAATCCGAAATATTGTGAGGATGGATGGATCAGGGTGTCCATTTCTAATGTTCAAAAATTTTTTTCCAAATATTTTTCAAATTTCCCTGGCTAACTATATTCATCCTTACGGGCATTGGCCCGTAAGGATGAATGTAGTATAGGGCTTGTGGTATTCGAATCCGCGACTTCTTGATTGCGAGTCTGATACTCCAACCATTAGGCTACCGCACCGCCGCTATGACATTAAATGTCTTTTACACATGTTACGCGTCGGTGTTATAGACGGACCGTCGACACCATTTATCTACGCTTTGGTGTAAGAGGCGGACCGTTGACACCATTTATCGAAGCAGTGCAGTTGCGGACCGGCACGAGGCGTCGAGTCAGCGCTACGTGATTTCCACATCTCGCCACTTCGATTTCGCAACCGTCTTTCCATAGTTGTAGTTTTAGATTTTAATAAAGAACGATTCATTCTTGGTACATACATCGACCATTTATCACTAGTTTTAGATTTTAGTTTAATGTAATTTATAATTAAATTTATTTAAGATGTATAGACTTTCTCTGCAACCTCCGGCTCCAGTTAACGTAATTGGCGCAGTCGGTAGGATATTCGCGGGCCGGTTCGCGATAATTAGGAATATCTCAAATCGATATCCGCGTTCGCGAGTCACCCGGGTGGTTTCCAAGCACCTTCAACGAATATCCGGATCTTCGGAAGCTGAAGCCAGAGGCGTATCCAGACATCGATACTGCAGAGGGGCCAACTATACACTTATTGAACCCAGACGGAACATCCGACCAGAAGAAGTAAGATGAACACCAGTGGTCTGGCAGCAATATTTGCCACTCCGCTTGACAAATAGTTGCTGTTCTTCGGGGGGAGGTGTTACGCGTCGGTGTTATAGACGGACCGTCGACACCATTTATCTACGCTTTGGTGTAAGAGGCGGACCGTTGACACCATTTATCGAAGCAGTGCAGTTGCGGACCGGCACGAGGCGTCGAGTCAGCGCTACGTGATTTCCACATCTCGCCACTTCGATTTCGCAACCGTCTTTCCATAGTTGTAGTTTTAGATTTTAATAAAGAACGATTCATTCTTGGTACATACATCGACCATTTATCACTAGTTTTAGATTTTAGTTTAATGTAATTTATAATTAAATTTATTTAAGATGTATAGACTTTCTCTGCAACCTCCGGCTCCAGTTAACGTAATTCACATTAAACAACATCGGGTAAATAAATAAAAACAACAATAATACATTAATAATACTTTTTAATTAATACATATTTTTCAGTTAATTTCCAAAATATAGAGATCAAAAACATTAAAAAAAATTAACAGTCTTTTTTGCAATACTGAAATGTAATTATTTATAATCAGTCTAATTTAAACGCTTAAAGTTTTTCACACGACTGCCTCAAAAAAAAAGAGAGAGAGTGAGGTAATGTTAGCAATTTTTACAGTCCGGGTTCCCAAGCTGTGGGTATTTATTACCCCCGCGGGGGTAAAATGGCTATTTTGGCCAAACGGCTTTGAGAGTATTGAATGAAGGTGGTATATCCCCACTGATCTCTATAGTACGTCGTACGGGACAGGTTACCGCTGACAACAAGACTTCCATTTGATTTTGACATTTGGAGACGGCAATTTGACAAAATGCAATGGAAGTCTATACCTGTGTAACAGAGATAACAACAACGGCCATTTGTCATACCTAAGTGTCAAAAAAGTTCACAGGACGGTACTTCGATTCAGCATAAGAAGTTACTGTCAAGTGCTTTGTACGGGGTAGCTAGCTAGTCCAGGCGTACTAGTAATGTAGAGGCCAGTGTTTAACCCCCACCCCCTCTTTTACAAGGCATTTGGTCAATATTGGGGTTAAAATGGGTTTTGAACTAGTCAAAAAGAGTAACGAACACAAAACGTTTGGGAGCCATTGGTATTCAGGAGTTCATGTATGTCTATAAGTTTCTTTATTCCACCAACGGCGGTAGCCTAATGGTTAAGGCATCACACTCGCGATCGTGAGGTCGCGGGTTCGAATCCTACCCATTATACTACCGACGTGAACCTTCTCCTAACACAAGCCATTGAGCTAAGCTGGAGGGGTTAACTGGATTGCTAGTAATGTGGGACTTATATTAGAAAAAGTTATCTTTAAAAAAAAAATTAAACGCCTGAACGTATTTCAGATGATTGGGATATTGTTAGAACCGTTAAATAAGTCCGGATAACATAGGCTGGATTTCTTTTAAGAAGCAATATGGCTGCCGTCAGATGCACTGATCTCTATAGTATGTATACTGGACTGGCTACCGGTACAAAGTGATAACAACTTCAAATGCTAAATCGAATGACCATCCTATGAACATTTTTTTGACTATTTTTTGACAAACTAGCTGTGCCCGCGACTTAGTCCGCGTTAAGTTGCAGTGCTGCACTCTCCCTATAAACCTAGCGTTTGTAGGGAGAGTGCAGCACTGCAACTTAACGCGTGATCTAAAAAGCCTAAGTTACTCCTTAAACTTTCGCGATTTTTATACATATTAGATATATTTCGGGACTTAATCGCGTGAATTATTTAAAGGTACGAACCTTTTATTTACCCGTGTCTCGAAATATATCTAAAATGTGTTTTTGTTAAAGTACTTACTTTTATATGCATTTAGTAAAATACTGTTATTTTCACATTACAAACAGACACTTCAATTTATATTTATTTGTATAAATGTTGTTATACTTGTTACACAAGTATAGACTTCCATTTGATTTTGTCAAATGACCGTCCAAATGTCAAAATCAAGTGGAAGTCTTGCTGTACTCGGCGATAACCTGTACTATGGATAGAGGCGAGTGCCTCAGACGTGATTAAAGTGACACTAGATTTATTTATTTACTTTGATCGGGACAATATGAGTATTAAAATAAAGATTTTGTCAAACATTGAGAAGATTGTTTGGGCAGTCGTGTTTTTCTTTTAATTTTCTAATTATACTCATGTTAACATCAAGCTTGTTCTTATCCGACTATGACATAAAAGGAAGATTGTTTTTTGCAGTATATTTAGGTCTGGATTAGTGACCTTGACCGCTAAGGAGGTTGTGGGTTCGATTCCTAATCAGGATAAATCTGTGTCTGGGTGTAATTTATATGTTTATAAGTTGTCTGGTTGCCATAGTACAGGCACTGCCTAGTTTGGGCTCAGATAGCTATGCATTCATAATTTGCCTCCGAAGTAAAAAAAATGGCAAGTAAAACTATACATTTTATAAAAAAACAAGCTTGATGCAACATATTTTAGAAATTATATAGGTACATTTGTTTGAACAAAACCATTTCATGTATTGTAACAAAAAAAACAAAAGCGTTACAATAAAAAAAAGTTTGTTAAAAAAATTTACAATTAAAAAAAAAAAACTTACTAACATTATAAGTCTTTTATACAAAACGTAATGTAATGAGTTTATTATTATTTATTAACTAATAACTAAGGCACTAATATTAATACTAATCGTTTCATTAATTATCAAGTAAAGGTTTGATCAAACAGCGCGCGTTTTAAACTCGCGTTAAGGGCGGTTACGGGCTAGCGTTTTATATGCGCGTATAAGCTCGTTTTTGGATATAGACGCGCCTTTTGCCATACGCACAACTAGTACGAGCGTTGACGCGCTTATAAGCTCGTATGAGCGTGTTGATACTGACTCACCACTATTACGGTTTTTTGAAGCACGGAATGTAGCACACGTGTAAGCGCGTATGCTTAAACGACCGTTACGCGCAGAAGAAACGCTAGATTGAAACAGTCATTAGGCAGCGACAGCGCCAAAGTACAGTAATGTACTTTATATTTGAAAGTAAACAAACATGTTCACAGTACAGTACAAAAGTAAAATAAAGAGAACCGAAGGTATAAATAAAGAGAACAGACATCGTTCACGTAAACGAAGTCTCGGAACGCCTTTAAAACAAAATGTTCTTAAATTTCGTTTTCATGAACTATGTCTATATGGTTGCTACACACATGGGCGGCATATCCGTTCGGCAGTTTTAACCGAACCGAAAGTGCCGACCCGAACTACTACACAAGTCGGCGCATTCATCTACATATATTAGGTTTTACCGCCCGGTTGTGCCGATTGATGCCAACCCACTGTCGCCTGGCTTAGTGTACGTGTTCGGCAAAGACGAGCTGATTTTTTTACAAACATTCATTCACATACATTCGGTTTTACTGCCCGGCCTGTGCCGAATGATGCTGGCTCGTTTATGTGTGTAACAACTCTCGAATTACTCGAGGGAAATACGTATGAAGATTACCTTCTTAACTATCTGTATTTTGTGATCGCGTTTTGACGCGCGCTATGTACGCTCACTGTTTGACGAATCCCTAACATTACAAGTGATATTAAAAACACTATAATGTGTCTGTAGTTGGCTAGTCTCTAATGAGATTGGCCACCATAACCTAAATATAGGTTAGGAGAACTATAAGTTACATAATTTGAAACGAATACTACATCTATAATCTAAGTACTACTCGTCTAAGTGTCTGCGCAAATAATTCACCAACCATAGCTACCTAGTGGATGTAATGTCGACTGGCCTGTTGGTCTAGTGGTTAGTGATCCTGACTGCAAAGCCAGAAGTCGTGGGTTCGATCCCCACCCAGGATAAAACTTTGTGTGATGAGCCCGATGGTTTATTCTGTGTCTGGGTGGAACTTATCTATATTATGTATGAATTTTAAATATTTAAGTATGTTTATCAGTCATCTGGTTTCCACAGTACAAGCTCTGCTTAGTTTGGGATCAGATGGCCTTGTATTGATATTGTAACCACAGCAGCGCACTTAGCTATGGTCGGTGGCACATATGCGCAAGGCCTTAGAATTAAAGAATGAGTAGTCTATCTAATTAGGAGAACCACATCAAAAACGACGTGGCCCTTATATATCGGTGGATAAACAGTCTTTTGCAAATTCGTGATTACATTTTTAAATATTTCATTGATGAAAATGAACAATGATTTGGAATGACAAAGATTTTTTTTTTCAAAACATCAGCTTAGCTAGAACACGTCAAATAGAAAATAATCCAAAATTATAATAAAAATTACATTGGGTTATTTTTTTTATTGAAGCGGCGGTAGTTTAATGGCTAAGGCATCGGACTCGCAATCGTGAGGTCGCGGGTTCGAATCCTACCCATTATTCTACCGACGTGAACCCACTCCTAACACAAGCCAATGAGCTTAGCTGAAGGGGTTAACAAGATTGCTAGTAATGTGGGACCCAATCCCACATTACTAGATATAATTTTTTTTTTGCTGTTGCTTTGTTTTCCTAATTTTCCTTTTCATTCTAAATAATTATGAAATTCAGGCAAATCAAATCAATATGTACATCTAACGTAAATTATTTGTCAAATAATTTACGTTAGATGTACGATTTTATTGAACGAACCAGTTCAATAAAATCATTACTGTATTATGTATACATGATTTTAAAAGAGTAGCACATAAGTTTCTTGGCAGTTTCTTCTCATGAGCACTTAGAACTGCCTAACTTATTTTTTTATTCAAAAAAGCATTTATGACAATGCCAATGAAATATATTGATAAATAAATAGATGTTTGAGTTTGAACTAGCAAAAAATTCGTAAGCTGATATAATGAAACAATTTTTTTTGAATCCACCAAAATTGATTGATCCGATTAAAAAAAGATGATGTCTTCGTATAAAATACAAAAAATATACATTATTACTTATAGACTAAAGGTGGGTTCATATCTACAATGTACTGACAGACAGACATTTATTCTATACATATAAGAAAGTTCTTGTTGTGTAGGTATGCTTCAAAAACTTTTCTGCTGCAATTGAGCTCAAATTTTGACACAATATACAACCCGTTTTAAAGATGATTTTTATATGGGAAACGCGGGCGAAGCCACGGGCAATAACTAGTCTTACATATTTGGGTATTTAAATGTCAAATCATGGGTGGATTCTGGATTTATTGGCTAATTGGTAAAACGCGGTGCTGTATATAATGACTACTCACGTCAAATTGCATACAAATCTCTACTGAGCGAATTGTATTATTGTTTCATAAAAATATATTGATTTAACTTGACATTCAAATATATGTAGTAGTATTTTATGGTAGTTTTTAGTATAATATTAATAGTTAGTATCGAAGATGATCTCGTCTCCTCGTTTGTGAGTCCGACGCCTTAACTATTACAGGGCCGGATCTAGGGGTATTGGGGGGGGAGGGGGGGCACCGGCGCCACATTTATGTGGACGAAGGTGTAGAGCGCTATCATCAACACTTCATCCTGCACTGAATCACTTGCTATTGCTGCTTTAAATACAATAGTGTAGCCTTTATTTAGAAAAGACAAAAGCCATATTGGAATGAGAAACTACCAAGATTTTTTCAAAAATAAAATGTATCATAACTAAAAATATTATACAAAATGCTACCCAATTATAAAAGATAACAAACAAACACACATCCCGTCTGACAGTCGCGCAGTTACTATAGAATTCTCTCAACAAAGTACCAGGACAGCATAAGCTAAAGAAGATATATCTCAGTTGTATGATTAAAGTACATCAGCCTAAGTTGACGCCTACAACAGGAACCTCTTTAGATAGATCTTCTTGAGCTTATTACGTCCTAGTACTTTAGGGGTGATTTGATACCGGTATATTTGAGTTAATGTCTATCTGTCATTATTATAAATGTTATTATTTAAAAAATACAGTCTTAATAAACACTTCTGCTGATAAAAAAAAAATTTTTGTTCAAAGCATTTGATAAAATAAAGACAAAATGAGTAAACTGTTTTTTTATTGTATATTTTACGAGCGTCATTTTGTTTTTATTTTATCAAATGACTAGTAAAGTTGTCAATGTAAAAATTATTATTAAAACTGAAATAAAATTTACATAATCAACAATATTTTTTACAGAATATTTGTAATAATTATGATACTTGATAATTATCACAACAGAATACTGGAAATTATCAATTTTATCAGCAGAACCAATGTAATACTAAAAATCTAAGCTACATTCTCATCTATAACTAAATTATTATCATCTAAATTATCACTTAAACTACTATCACAATCATTATCATAATTATTTCTAGATACACTCCTTAAATAGTTTTCCATATTAGAAAAACTTACCATTAGCTGTTTCTCGAATATATTAGTATTAAAAATATTTTTTTCTACAGTATTCTTTAATAAATTTGCTAAAATCGGATTTGATTTTAACATTTCAGGTTTTAAGGTATTGAGATCAAAATTTTCCTTACCATTTTGTAAGCCATTTTTCTCATTTTTGTGTGACCGCTTATGTAAAATGAATACATCGGGATCTTTAAAGCATTTCAAGCAATCATCGCATTGATATGAAGTTGTGCTACTTTCTTGGTAGTTCCGGTTGTAAACGTCCTGGTTTGTTGGTTGTTCGTGGTTGTCATCGTTGTCAGATTCTGTTGGTGATGAATTTTGAGGGGTTTGTGTGGGTGCGGTGGGTTCTCGGTCTTCTGGGGTTGATGGTGGGGGTAAACCTGAAATGAGGTAAAAATGAAACAGTCAGAAATAGGTAACGAAATACCTTTAGCAAAGAAAATATTGATGTTGTATAATAATAATTTATTTGCTAGAAACATGGTTACAAAGATGTTTTTATGGTTATGCCACAGCATGTTTCACCTTAATCGGCATGCAAAGTTACATAAGGTTATTGAAATTACAATTTATTACATTATAGATTGTTAGCACAAAAAAAACATGAAAAAATCTAAACGATCAATTACACTATATACACACACACATTAAACATTGGCATTCATTATGCAAATACAAAAGTTGAAGAAGTACACGTAACAAAATTTCTTGGCCTAAGCATTGATAATAGTCTAAACTGGAAACATCATGTAGAATCTTTGTGTTCAAGAATCAACTCATATTCTTACGCATTGTATATGCTGGGGAAAACAGTGAGTAAACAAACTGTGCTGACGGCTTATTATGGGTATGTTGCGCCCCTTCTTAAGTATGGTGTTATATTCTGGGGCAACTCTACAGATAGAGATTACGTATTTAAAGCACAAAAAAGGTGCGTACGGGCTATATGTAATTTAAAACCAACTGACAGCTGTAAACCGCATTTCGTTACTTTAAATATCCTCACGCTTCCGTGTATATATATATTAGAAGTCGCACTGTTTGTAAGGAAAAATATGCATTAGTATGAGACACTAAGAAGCAAAAGAAATAATTTCAGCATTTGTTTACCTAAGAACAGGACCGTACTATTCAACAAAAGCATATTTTGCATGGCTCCACGTATTTATAACCATTTGCCAAAACATATTTTGAGTACTTTTAATGTTAATGTGTTTAAGAATGAAATCAAAATACTATTAGTGCAAAAATATTATTACTCAATTAATGAATATTTATCTGACATAATATAATCAATTATTTATTATTAATGTTATTATTTTATTGTTATCAATTTGACATTTATTCATAGTCTGTAATTATAGTATTGATATTATTTTGAAAATGTAAGTGTAAATTGCATGTACTTAATATTTTATATTTGTAATTTTTTATAAAACGATTATGTTAAACCAATCCTGCATACCGAGACGGTGGAGCATGGTGAAACACAATAACAATGTAACAACTATATTTAAGACCCATGTATCGCGAGAATAAATGATTATGATTATGATTAAAAATAATAATAGCAGTTGAATTGAAATAAATAATGACAGAATGGCATTAATTAATTTTCATTAGCCCTAGAGCAATTAAAAATGTCACATATCACCTTATTGCTATTAGCCATGTCCAGTACCTTTAGTTTATTTTTTTTTTTTCATTATGAAATAGTCTACTATTATTATTTATTAACATAACCAAAGTTATTTCTTTGGTCAGGGTCACAAGCGGTCTGTTGAAACAATGTTCATGTGACCACGACCGACCGGACAATCACGTTATTCAAATTTCAGATAAAATAATTTATTTTACGTAATAAAAAATACTGTATTGTTTAATTGTTGTTTACTACTAAGACTGTGTTGTTTGTAATATTGTATTTGTAACTAGCTGACCCGCACAACTTCGTCTGCGTAAATTTTCCCCGTTTTTGCAACATTTCCCATTGCTGCTCTACTCCTATTGGTCGTAGCGTAATGTTATATAGCCTATAGCCTTCCTCGATAAAATGGTTATCCAACAGTGAAAAATTTTATCAATTCGGGCCTGATATTACTGCGTTCAAACAAACAAACAAACTCTCCAGCTTTATAATATTAGTATAGTTAAAGTCTTAATGTTAGTCTCCGAAACGCCTGAACCGTGTAATTTAACGAGCTATAGGTAATTTCTAAATATTTTGGCGGTCCCAAAGAACGTGCTTACGACCGGGGTTCGGTTTCGAAAGTACCTCGTACCTCGCCCCAGGGTGGGCGACCCTGGGCTCGACCAGGAAGTCATCGCATCGAGAAGCGGATTACCGAAATTTGACTGTTACGTAATGACCACGACCACTCTGATAAGAGTGAACCGACAAATAAGAAGAAGAATTATAAACCTACCATTATAGATGGTGCTAAGATTCAAGGGGTCTGTGACTCCGGCAGCTTGCATCGCCAGCATTGTTTGCATATAAATAGCCTGTGCCAACTGATGTTGTATCTGTAATATTAAAAATTAATATAAAGAGCGGTGTTGCCATATTGACAGATCGGCAGAAATAAAATACTTTCTTTTTAAAGATAACCTGCAAGGAAATGGCGGTAGCCTAATGGCTAAGACATCGGTCCCGCAATCGTGAGGTCGTGAGTTCGAATTCTACCCATTATACTACCGTAACGTAAACCGACTCCTAACACAAGCCTTTGAGCTTAGTTGTAGGGGTTAACAAGATTGCTATAGGCCGACCGCTTAACTCGTATATCGCCTGCGCGGTGAGAAGGGAGCGCGGGGTGATGTTAACGGGTGGGTGAGCGGGGTGCGCGGGACAGAGAACTCACGTTCTCTGTCCCGCGCACCCCGCTCACCCACCCGACCCACCCGTTAACATCACCCCGCGCTCCCTTCTCACCGCGCAGGCGATATACGAGTTAAGCGGTCGGCCTATAGTAATGTGGGACTCAATCCCACATTGCTAGCTATCTTTAAAAAAAAATGTATGGTGGGATATTATAAGCTAGAGTTAAGTACGTATTCTTAGTACTCTATGGAAATTTGAATAATCCCCAAATTCTGGAATCGTTGATATTGCTTGTTCCTAACAGCATGCTACGAGAACTAACTAGAAACAAGTTATTCGAGGTACCAACAGCCCGCACCAATCTAATTTTTGCACCGATTGTTCGGGCGATTAATATTATTAACTGAATCTCTCCAAAAATGGTAATTTGTATTGTATTTTTATGTGGCCGGACAAAAAATGCAATGTCGCCTTACCCAATGAAAAGTTGTGTTATTTTTGCTATGAAATCTGATTTTTTAGGCTTTGTATTTCCACTAACGGAAAAAGTGGGAATGTTTGTCCCAGAATTTCCATTGCGGTCCTTGCTTATAAAATTTTCCTGATTGAATTATTCATTTTTCCCCGTTTTTGCAACATCTAAAAGAACTCACTAAAATAACTTTTCAATGTCAATCAGTACTTTCTGAGATTATTGCGTTCAACCAAACAAACCAACGAACTTATCAGCTTTATAATATTAAGTATAGAGACAAATAATAAATTTAAATTTCCAAAATTAAATAACGAACAAAACAAATGAGTTAATTTGATAAATAATTCTTCTATAGTTTACTTGAAGAAGTAAGAAAAAGAATTAAAAGAGAGAATAGGCTTTTTATTTTATGTCTTTGCATTGGTAAACAATAAGTTATAAGGCACATTACCTGTGGATCTATCGCTGGCACATTACTGGGTACATTACTCATCCAAGCACCAGACTGTCTTCGTTGGTATGGAGCAGGTGAGTCCGATGGTAAGTTTTGAGATGGGATTGCATCTTTTCTCAGGGTTCTCCATTGACCTGTGGGAAAGGAAAATAAGAGAATAATTTTTTCTTTTTTCCTAATACAAAATTAAATTTGGACCAAAGAGATTCAATCACTGACATCTATAGTAATAGCGTGCTGGACAGGCTATCACCGACAAGAACAAGGCTCCCGTTTGATATTGAAATTATTTCATCTGACAATATTTCAGCATTTGAGATTGCTGTTACTTTGTACAGGGTAGCCAGTCCAGTATACTAGTACTATAGAAGTTAGTAAAATCAATCCTGGAATCATAGATCATTAACATTGTATGTTTGTATTGTAATAAAACAATGAATGGTGACAACAGAACAATATCTAGTATGTTAAAACAAACACATACGTTAGAAAATAGAACAGAGAACCTGCACCTCTTGCTAACTATTTTGTTACTTTATAGAGCCCATATGTATATTTTTTAATAATATTAATATTTTGGGACAACTCACACAAAGCCATCTGATCCCAAACTAGACAGTGTCTGTATGGTAACCAGACAACACCAGTTATTTAATCAACAACATGTGTTGCAGGTGCAATTTTGCCTGTTGAGCTAGTGGTTAGTGACCCTGACTGCTAAGCCGGGTCGCGGGTTCGATCCCTACTCAGGATAAAACTTTGTATGATGAGCGCGATGATTTATTCTGTTTCTGGGAGTAATTTATCTATAACTAGCTGTGCCCAGCGGTGTTACCCGCGGTATGCGCTATGTGTTAATCCAGGGTGTCAGCTAACTTCATACCAAATTTTATTACAATCGCTCTAGCCGTTTAGACGTGAAGAAGTAACAAACATACACACTCACATACTTTCGCCTTTATAATATGAGTGTGATAGTGTGATAAGTATGTATTTAGAAATATTTAAGTATGTTTATCAGTTGTCTGGTTTCAATATTTCAAGCTCTGCTTAGTTTGGGATCAGTGAGTGCAGACGTATTGATTTTCTAGTAAAATTAATAAATAATTCGTTGCTTAATCGTGGCCTAGTTTAAAGAAATTACGTAATCTGAACCTACATATGTGCTAAGTGTTATCAGATCAATTACTAGTGTATAAACTGTAATACACTGAAATATAATGGATGATAGTCCATTAAACTGGGGCGGCAAGACTGCTTGGTCCCCTCTCCTGCACCCGCGCCCGCGTCGCGGCTTGGGCCACTGGAAGTCATCTCCATACCGGAAATCCAAAACTGGATGACAGGGATAGAACATAATTTAAATGAGATACGCACTATTTCGTGGGAAGGAAAACTGAACAGCAAGGAGAATTTGAGAATCAGTAGTTTATGTCGCAGTTAGTGGTGCAGTATCAATCTGTCAAGACGAAAGCAATGCAGGCCTACATTTTCCCAAGACCTGAAAGACCTCAGCGAAATAAAAAAACGAGCTTTTTTCTTTCGCTGACATGGTCAAAAAGGAGACAACAACTTTGTGCAGCCAAAAAACATAACCTCAGTAGCCTACCCTAATGACAAGATGAAGTCCTGCGAGGAGACAAAACACTTGTTCAAAAAATTATCTGCCTTGAACAAATGAGACTGCAGGTGCAAGGAACGGCGGTGTGATAATCAGCACAGACACTAAGGCAGACATCGACAAACTCGCAATTGTGAGGTTGCGGGTTCGAATCCTACCCCTTGTAATGTGGGACTCAATCCCACATTGCTAGTTATCTTAAAAAATAATAACGGACTCAGGCCTTAGACGCAAGCCGAAGAGTTGTAGTCATCGGAGTGCCCTCATCTCATCTTTGAAAAAAAAGGAAGTATGTACCTGCTTGTACTACCAGAATCTTGCCGATAAACTACAGGATATGCAGCTGGAGAAGTTTTTGACGTCCATCAGCCAGACTAAGTCATAAGTCAGGAAAAAATTACTACAACTACAGTATAGAAGTGACAGAAGACGTACGTAAAGCCCTTACAACGAAAGACAGAGAGTTTGTGAATTGGTCTTCTTGGCCTGTAAGAGACTTAACCCTAGTCACACGCTGCTATAAATGTCAGCAGTACATCATGCAGCCAAGTCATGTCGAGGCGATCAAGAACACTCAATAAAGGACTGCACGAAGAAGACAGAGGAGTCAAAATGCGCCGGCAAAAGACCGGTGGTGCCGCTGATTGCTCTGAAATACTACTTTACAAAAAAATATAATTATGATTGGAGATATTAATAGAAATATCTACCCAGAAAGCGTAAATACCACTGCGCAGAAGTACCTCAATTTATTTTCCTTTAATGGCATGCTACCCGCACATACGCTACCTATACACGAAAGCGGTTCTTGCTTGGACCAAATCATACTTAAATCAAATTTTCCTTCACTTGCACTTATTACCAATTCCCCAATAACCGATCACAATACTGCCCTACTTAGCTAAGATTGTAAATTACCTAAGCAATATAACACGCACACAATTTCGTTACATCAAGGGAAACAAGCCAGTCCTTAGTCCACTGCACAATGCGATCTAGGCCCTGTTGTAATATATTATTTTCGGGTCATCAGCAAACATGGACACATCTGATCAGATAACAGATTTCAAAATACCAAACAAGATCAGACCAATCATAAATCCCTGAGGAACTCCACTGTGTACAGTCGCGAAATGGTTTGTCACCTTTAAGTTAAATTTTGCTTGAACCGAATCAAGGAACAGTAACGTCAATATGTCAATGTTGTTTCACATACAGAGATTTTGTTGGAACTAATACTTATTTTAACAAATTATTATCATGTATTGCAATCAGTGGCAGAGAGTGCTAGGGGGTATAATGAGAGAGATTCTATTTAATCTTCGCCCTATCTATTAATTTAGTTACTAATCAATGAGGTTTTAGTTTAACTACTCATAGTCAAGGAATATTTGTCTGAGTAAATTTAAACTCTGTTGTCAAACAGTTAAGCACCATTTAGAACAAACGAGTTTACAACTGTCTAATGTGATACATTGTTTGAAAAGGTAACATATGCTGGCAAAGCATTAATCGAGTGTATTTGTAAACTGACATGCACGGCCAGGTGGTGCTGCTATCCATTTAGCACCCTAGCTTTGCTATAAGCCTCTTAATGGGACAATCAAGAGCTTTTTCATAGTCCAGTCCAGATATATATTTGCAGTAACAGTTGCTTTATTGTTATTCCAATTGGACATTCATTTGTTTAAACAAGTTAGTAAATTTGTGACTGTGGATTGCTTTGGAACAAAACCATATTGTTCATCAATTTTTTCCATGGTTTTGCAGACAATACTTGTGAGCCTGATTGGACGATAGTTAGCTGCTAGAAATTTATCACCTTTTCTTAATGCGAGGCATTTTTATTTATTTATTTAAAACTTTATGCATAAAATTGTACAAAGGCTAAAAGCTTAATGCTAAAAGATTTCTCTGCCAGTCTACCTTAGGGAGATGTAGAAATGGAATGTGTAGGTGCAGTAACCTAATTGTAAATTAAAAACTTCATATTATTCTTACATAACACACAAATAAAAATAGAATAGATAGAGAATATAAAATCAATACTAAAATACAATACAACTATACAATAATATACATACTTACATACAATACAACTATACAACAATATACAAACATACATACAATACAACTATAAAATAAATACATTTTTATAGTTTAAAATCAACTACTTTGTAGTTGATTTTTTACATTTAATTTTTATGCACCAATAATAATTTTATTGTTTTACTCTCTAATCACCTAAAATACAGGTTTTCCTAGTTCAGGCCTAAATATTAAGCTAGACATTTGTAATAATTGTTATATCTTGTTCTTTGTTCTAGGGAACCCGTATGATTATTTGGTGTAATGTAGAGAAGCCACGAGAGAATATGGAATAAATAAATTGAAATTGAATTGAGATAGTGTTGTGTGAGTTGTCTCAAGATTATTTCTAGTAAAACGGTATATCAGAAAAATTATTATGAATATGATGTGTTGAAGCCACTAAATGTCTAATGCGCTTATTACACTACACTGAATCAGTGACCCTGAATCCTTAAAAAGAGCGGTGTAATAAGAGTTAGGGCCCTAATTCTCTAACAAATTTTCAAGGTCACCTCGATTTAGGGCCCTGATTCAGGGTAGTGTAATAGCTGTTTTATTCCTTAAATTTATTTTATACTACTCCTGCAATAAGTTGCAAATCCTGTGTGGGGACTTACAACTGACACATACCACCCCAGATATGGAAAAACAATTTGTGGATCACACAAATTGGTGTCTCATGTGGGATAAAACTTTCACCTAGGATAAAACTTTATGTGATGAGCATGATGATTTATTTTATGTCTGGGTGTAATTTATCTTTAATATATAAATACATACAGTATTTAGAAATATAATTATAAGTATGTTCATCAGTTTTCTGATTAGTTTGGGATCAATACATTGTGTAAGTTGTCCCAAGATATAAATAATATCAGTAATCTTGAAATCCCCTAATAAAATGCTAAATTGCCTCTAGTAGGAGTAAATTGACATCAGTAGTTTAATGGGTGGGGATCAAACTTGGGACATTTCAAAATTGTGAGTCTGATGCCTTAACCACTAGGCTACAGATTTTTTTTGTTAAAATTGTATGCAACAAGCATATTTCCAGGATTGCATCATGTAAATATTTAAAAAAAAATCTTCTAGTTATAAAACTTATATGTAGTCACTAGCTGTCCCGTGCAACTTCATATGCATCAATTTTCCCCATTGTTGCAACATTTTTCATTGCCGCAGCTCTCCTATAGGTTGTAGCTTGATGTTATATAGCCTATAGCCTTCCTTGATAAATGGACTATCCAACAGAAAAAGTTTTTTTCAATTCAGACCAGTTCCTGAGATTACCACATTCAAACAAACAAACTCTTCAGCTTATAATATTAGTATAATCAGATGGCTAGGAATGCTGTAACTGATGGTGTAGAAATAGTGGGACCATATGGCTGTGAAATCATACCATGGGTTAGGAAGGTGTGTCAAGAGCAGTGGTGTTGTGAGTTTGAACAACTTTGTCAGACGAAGGGCATTTGGTATCACACCATACAAAACAGACCAACTACCGTTCCTTGGTATGACTGCATCAATCTTTCTCGAGAAGCAGTAGTATTGGCTCTTAGGCGTTCTGGTCATGTTCCACTTAATAAATTTTATCATTTGATGGGTATTAAGTCTTCACCTATGTGCGATTTCTGTGGTAAAATGGAAAACTATCCCTTTCGGATCGCTCCAATACAATTGTGCGGGTCACAAAATTGAGTATTGCTCATTAGTTTTACGTTAGCAGTGGACGGGCCTAGTATCGTACGATTGCGCGGGAAGCGAACTTTCAGCTCCCGTGCAAATTTTGACTGACGCGCAGTCGGCGAGCCGGTTTCATCATCTACAGTTCACGACTGATTTCGTTCCCCGACTTGGCGAAAGTAAGTACCTACTATTGTTTTGTTTTGTAAGTGTAGTAATATACGAGTTATTGATTAGAAAAATAGTTAAACATAGAATGTTTTTGTGACAACGGTTGGCAAGCAAACGCTTTGGCGTAACGGTTTAATAAACTTTATTGACACAATTGTATCGACGTAGGCCCTGCATTACCTCATACGTATTATAAGTTTCTTATGATTATTCATTTTTTACAGTTTCCGAGCCATATTTCCGGTTTTAAACGACGCTGCTGTCTCAGAGATGCTCAATGACTCTGGGGACGAAGACGATGACAATGACGAAATCGATTTGGACAACGTCAATGAAGAAAACCCCGAATATTCAACTCCTTTTCTTCTTATAAAGACAAAGAAAGTGACAGATAAGAAAGGGATGACGATAACATACCTATAAGTATGCTAGCAGGATGGCAAAAGAAGCCCTTCAATGGCAAACCTCTTCCAGAAGAGGCTGTTCGTGATCCAGAAGATATTAAAACTCCATACGAATATTTCGAGCGCTTTTTTACTGTCAAGCTCATGTAAAATATGGCTTTGACCACAAATCAATAATAAATGGCCAATACTGGTACACAAATGAAACCTATTTGTTCTTTACTGGATGTAAAGAAGTTTTTTGGAATACATGCCATTCTTGGGTGTACCTATACAATTTCCAAGACTGAAGATGATTTGGAGCGAAAAGCATTTGTTGATTATCATTAATATAACCAATACCAAGATGTGTTTCTGATTTCTAATAAATAATATTGTAATTTTCATGTTTATTTCATTCATGGTCTCTTTTCAGAAAAACGTAAAAAGGAGGTGTTGGTCCGAATTTGATACAACTCACAATTGTACGTAGGAAATAAAGGGCCCAGTATGATACAATTGTTGATATACGAATTTTCCAAGATGGCGGCGGAAAATCTGGAAAATTATAGCAGATTCGTAATCTGAGACCCCAAATTACCTAAGATTCAAGTTCAAAATTACAAATTTCTTTGTAGTTTGAGCGCCGGTCCGAAAGGGCTATATACACATACTAGTGAATGTGTATAAAGTGTAGTAGTGTGACCTACTAGTGGAATGTGACCAGCATCATACCCTGAGAAATCGATTAATGGCAGGTGTGCCTCTGGAGAATGGGGCACTTAATATTATATTATCCAGACCAACATCTGAGAGCTGTGAGCGTTTGTTGTGTTTCATGAAAATATGTATGCATGAAAGAATATAGTATGAATGTCAGGTTAACTTGAGGGCTCCTATGGGGCTGGCATAGTCACCTAGAGTGACTAAAGCCCCGTTAAAACAAAAAGATTAAAAAAAAATATATATTAGTATAGATTGTTGAAGTCTCTTTGAAGGAAATTCGCAGTGAATAAGCATGCTGTAGTGGAAATGACCGCTGGAGCAAACAATACTAGTGGAGACCGCAACAAGTCTAGCAGTGGACCGATACAGGCTGATTGATAGCAGCCATAGTCTGATACCAAAGCTATCATACAATTTTGTTCAAACACTAATAATGCATGCGACTATGTAAATAAAAGTAAAAATCTGTTCATTTATTATTCAATCACGCCATAACCGCGGAACAGATTTGAATCAAATTCTTATGCAAATTGGTGGTCATATTATCTATGTATTAAACTTAAATCATAACTAATAATATAATGAACTGTTAGACTCTGTTAGAAGTAGATAAAACGAACAAAACAAATGTAACTTAGAATGCTTCCTATTTTTAATGATAGGGTATCATTACAACGAAAAACTATCATGCAAGATTGTAAGTAGTTACCTTTATTCTTCCCCGCGCTTGTTATAGTGTAATCCTCAGGCTTAAAGTGTAGACTGCATACTTTAGAGTATTTTGTGTAAGGTTTTCCTCGTTTAAGTATATTATTCCATAGTTTCGCAAGTTCTTCGTCTCGGGGGAACTGGTGAAACGATACATTCTTTGCTTTGCCAGCCATGGACGTGCAACGCGGCACGGTGCAGTAGTAAGGCATCTTGTTAACTCAAAACTTGATCAAATACACAAATTAACATATCTAACAATTGTACTGTTATTAGTACAGTTGTATTTTTTTATAAAAACAAACAAAACTTCGCGCATAAACACCAAGCTCCGACATTTATCAAAATTTAAAAAAAAAGTAGGGCATACCAGCGGGAAAATAATTTCAATTGTCTATGATCGCCTAAAAATAATAAATGAATTGGTGGTTGGTGAGTATTACTCGATTCAATCAATAAATTTATTGCTTTTTTTAATACTACAGTGCCTGCAGATAACGGCTATCACCGTAGTATATTGACTAATCTATATTATTATTATAAAGAGGAAAGATTTGATTGTTTGTTTGCACTGAATATGCTCCCAAACTACTGGACCGATTTTAGAAATTCTTGCACCATTAGAAAGCTAAATTATCATAAAAAATAGAGATTACAGGATACATAATTTAGCCGAGTGGTGTTGAACATTAATACTACCTTTTCCCAGGGAAACGTAGGTACACTTATTACCAAGTTTATATTCTCTTTGGCTCAGTTATATGAGATTAATAAGTTAATAACTCTATCATAGCCATAATTCGTTAATATATTATTATGACTAGCCTTCTTAATTTATAAACAATTACATTCACCAAACACACTAGTTTATTCAGTAAAATTTATTTTTGTAAAGAAAAACTTGATGATTTTAAAAGAGTGGCACATGAGTTTCTTGGCAGCTTTTTCAAACAAAAATAATTTTATAAAATTTTTAGTATGTATTAATTTGACGTTTTCAAATAATCATTTAACCTGATTTTACGAAATAAAGATATTTAAGTTTGAGTTTGGCCTGTTAAACTAGCTAGTGGTTAGTGACCCTGACTACTAAGCCGGAGGTCGTGGGATCAATTCCCACGCAGGATATAACTTTGTGTGACCATTTTCTTTGAATAATAATTTCAATTTGGACAAGTAGTTTCAGACTGAAAAAAACGAACAAACTCTTCAGCTTAAAATATTAGTATAGATATTAGATAAAATTCAATGAAAAGTAATACTATTCATGTAACCGTTAAATCATTGATTGAATAACTCAAAAACGATTAAAGTTGCGCACGTTTCGCATGATACAGATTTGAAAATTTGTATCATTCATATCCTACTCAAATACCACTTTCAAAAGCATATCCATATTATTGACAACAAACAACAAATAAGTATAGTTAATCCGATTCCGATCATAAATAAAAAGCACGGAGGACATAAATTAGCAACGACACCGCGGCGTACTATTCTTAAAGTTCATTCCATTCAGACTCTGCACTCGCGCAGAGATTCAAGTCTATCTATAGATGTGACATTCTCTGTGCTTGTAGAAGGAAGGAAGGAAATGTTATGTTATTACCTTAGTTAGTTAGTCGACTTTCGATAGGCAGGACGAGAACAATACTACTGTGCGCATTTATAAAACATACGACGTCAAATTGTTGTCTGTGGTGCTTTTAAGTGGCCATTTTTTTTCGGAAAAAAAAGTGGGAAGGGAAAAATAGATGTCAAATATTTCAAGGCTACAGTGTGATGATTCCATTTTTTTCCAAACCAACGTGATAACATTTTTAACAAATAAAATAAATAAGTTATTAGTGTCCGGGACTAGAACTTACATTCTTAATTGATGTGTTGTGTTAGTTTCGCCGACTGTAAACACAGTTAAACTCTGAAGAACAGCTACGAAAGTAAGATGGGCTATTATTGTACAGTCCCGCAGTGCACATCGTTAGCCGGCAAGACGAAAAACGTGAAGTTTCACAGATTTCCCCGCGATGAGTCTATGGCAGACAAGTGGAACTTGATATTAAAGCGAGGAAAACCATACACGAAGTATTCAAAAGTGTGTAGTTTACACTTCACACAGGCCGATTATAACGTCACGACTATGGGTAAGAATAAAGGTATTTCGGGTTTTTCCACGTCTGGTAAAAACACTAATAATATTTCCTTTGCGATGACTCACATACTACTCTCGCCGCTTATTTATTTTGCTTCCCATAAGACTCCTATAAGTTTTTATTTTGCAATGATAACCATACTTTCGCTTCGTCGAAAGGCTGAGTGTCGCATGATCATTGTCATTTTTGTTTTTTTTTTTCACGGATTTAGGAGACAATGCAAAAACAATATTTTTGTTTTTTTAGGTCACACACCTTTGTTTGTGTTTTAATTTCATGCTAAATTAAAAAAAAACCTTAAAGTTATCATTGTTTAGCAGTTTTTATTATAAATTGGTTGTTATGATGATTTAAAAGTTAAATTAACCTTAAAATCGCAAGTCAGAAACTTTTCGAGACTTCCATTATTAAATTGATGTAGTTTTAAAAGAGCCATTTGCAATTCAAATTATTAAATTTTGCTTGTTTTTCTCAATACATTTTCGTTTGACATTCTGTGATTGACTGGCTTGTGAGTCATGGCTCTAAATTATCAATGTTGATCATTGTTTTTATCTTTATATCTATTATATAAATGATTTATCTGTCTCGACTATGACAGCCATTGCAAATCAAGTTCAATTTATGTATAGACTAGCTTTTGCCCATGGCTTAGCCTGCATAATATTAGTTATAGTGATTAATAGTATCCTATACATGACTCCAGGTTATAAATTAGCCTTATGCCAAATTTCATTGAAATTCGTTTGAACTTTTTAATTATTAAAAATTGTTGCTAGCTTAGTAATTAACCCATCAGACTCCCAGTCAAGATTGCTGGTTTGAGTCCTAACCATTAAACTACAAACCTGAATGCACACAAGCCATTTCATTTAGTTCGAGGGGTTAAAAAGCTTTAAATTTGTAATAATAATTGAATAGACAAGAAGTATTGAAAAGACAATAGACATACTACAGTTTAACATCTTATTATGATTATTATTTGCTTTGTGTTGCTTTCACTGTATTCCCACCACACAATTCCAAGCTTTACTATGTAGGTATCCCTTTTTGTTTAAATCTTAAGGTTCTTGTGCTATGCAAAATAACTTAATTATAATTTATTGACATAAAATATTAGACAAAATTTGAAAAATATTCTGGTCCCTGAACTAGTATCAACAGCATTTCAGGAGCCAGTGTCTTTGCCAATTATTTAAATTTACATAACTAGTAAGTCAAAAACTATAACTTCTACAGAAAATATGTTATTCTATAAACTTGAAATCAATTTTGTTTGTGTTGTAAGTTTTCATTGTTAGTTAAAATAAGCTAATGAAAAGTAACCAAATTTTACTGAATTTATTTCATATTGTTTTACTATGAAAACCACAATAGTAACTTATTATTATGATACAGTATAGCTATTCCCTTACTAGACAATAGTTGAGATATGTCACATGTTTTGACTGGGAAAGTACCTCAATCATAAATTAAAATACTAATTTGAAATGGTGTAATTTCACTGTAAAAATGTTGTTACAGTCATTATAATTTGCTATACAATATGCAACAGAAAGGTGTGGTAAAGTTTCAGTAGTCAATGGTATATTGCATAACATTTCATCTGCCTCGGTGACAAATTGGGAGTGTATGATCCCAAGAGATTGGTTCAATTTCCACAAGGGACACCACTGTGTGATTTATAAATTGTTCTTTTGAGTCCGTATATACTACTATATATATCCATTTATGTTCAAACCTCCCTCTAAAATTGCATAAAGGTAAGTGCATAGTCAACATTTGGCCTATTGTACATTCATTGTGTTTAGTCATTTCTACCACCTGAAACCCCCACAAAAAGTAAACCTGGGAACTTTTTTTGTACCTTTGCCCTGAAGAAGTTGTCTTAATAAAACACACATTATACTATTATACTAAACAAATAATACTTCATGTAGGAAGAGGAAATACCTCAAACTAAGTTTTTTCATAAAGACTTATTGTCTATTGTACCTAGAATATGTGCCAATATGTCAGTATAGTCAGATACCTAGGAATACACCTCAATCAACGATTAACTTGGAGAACCCACATAAAACATAAAAGGGATGAACTAAACATATGCTACAGAAACCTCTATTGGCATATGGGAAGAAATTCCAAACTCTCCATAGACAGCAAGCTACTAATATATGAAAGCATTTTAAAGCCAACCTACATGTATGGTGCTCAACTCTGGGGAAGCGCTAGTGACTCCAACATAAATATATTGCAGAGACTCCAGAACCAAATTCTTAGAACCATATCAAATGTTACATGGTACACTACAAATATCAAAGTTTGTGAAAACATAAATATAAAAACAATTAAAGAGGAGGTTCTTAACACTATTATTTGCTACAAAACAAGAGTAGCTAATCCCAATAACTTAGCAGCCCAGCTAATAATAGACCAGAGCGAAACATGTTTGAAACGGCGTGCTATTCTGCAACTTGACTAAATAGAGTCTATTCTAAGAGCAGTTGCACTCAGTGGAGTACACGCTCGACATGATATCCTGCACTCATCAGATTTGCTTATAGTCCAGGACTGATTGTAAATACAAACACTTAAAAAAAAAAACAAAAAAATAATATGTCAGTATGTATGGACTATGTTTTAGAGAAATCTATTGATATATTGACAAAGATTATTTGTATATATTTCTTATTGATATATATTGACAAAGAAACAATGCATCAAAATGTAAACCAGATAGTTTTACCTGGGCATATAAGAAAAACCATAGGCCACTGATTGGGCCATTGTGCGGGTTGTACTTATCACATCTGTCACTCCAGCCACCCCAGGCACTCCCAGAATGCCAGCACACACAGGCACACAGTCACAATAAATCTTTTAGGTTGTAGCAAATTCCCTGTCTCTATCTCAATACAAAGTCAGATATGACAGACTCCATTTCCTGCTTAAAAGGAGGCTCACATCATAATAAAATATGGTGGCTGTCTTGAGTTTTTTTTCTAAAACTTGGCAGTCTGTGTCAACTTAGCACAATGAGCCATAGAGAAGCCTATGCTGTATACGGTAACCTGACTCAGTAGTGTCCGAGAAGATCAAGATATCTACCGGTCCATAGATGAGTGACCGTTTTCAAGCATTATCACACCCATCCGTGGCTCGAAGAGCACGTTAAGCCGTTGGTCCTGCGCCTAATCTCTCTCCGGTCGTGTCAGATTTTCATCCCATCAAACTATGAGAGTGAGGGAATAGAGAGTGCACTTGTGTCTGCATATACACTTGTGCACGTAGTTGGCTAGTCTCTGATGAGATTGGCCGCCGTAACCTACATCGGTTAGGAGACCATTATACGGTAACCATTTACCATAAGACAGACCATGGTTTATACCATCACTTCCGTAGCAAAACAAACACCGTCACAAGCTTTACAAACATTTAAAACAATGACACAAATTGTACTCAGACTCTGGACAAATACATGAATCATAAATTTTATATCTCTTGCTGATCATACTAACTGTATTATCTTTACAAAGTATAAAACAAAGTCGCTTACCGCTGTCTGTACGCTTAGATCTTCTAAACTACGCAGCGTATTTTGATGCGGTTTTTACTATAATTTTGAATTTGATAATTTCTTACAGGTGGTTTATATATAATAATAATAATAATATGTTGGGACAACTCACACAACGCTATCTGATCCCAAACTAAGCAGAGCTTGTACTATGGAAACCAGACAACTGATAAACATACTTAAATATTTCTAAATACATACATTTTATAGATAAATAACACCCAGACACAGAATAAACCATCGTGCTCATCACACAAAGTTTTATCCTGGGCGGGGATCGAACCCACGACCTCTTGCGTAGCAGTTGGATACACTCCCACCGCGCCACAGAGGCAGTCAAATATATATACTTCCTGTGCCCGCGGCTTCGCTCGCGTGTAGTAACCGTGCTGCTTACTCCCAGCAGACGTTAGTACAAAAAGTAGCCCTAGTTTTTCTCCTTAAATCATCCGCTATCTGACAGTGAAAGTCCTGTCAAAATCCTTCCCACCGTTTCGGAGATTAGCCGGAAATTTAGAATGCTTAGCTGAAAGGCACTAGAATACAAGACCTATGTCGCAGTGCACATTTATGACTCTTCCAAAGCTCTGTATGCTCATGTCGAATCAAAATCCATCCATTCACAAAATCTTTCAAAAGACTGTGACTTGTGGAAGCGACTGTATTTTTTTTACTATGCGAAGATGTGACTGTCAAGTAAAATTAGTCTTTTCTTGAACTCTATAGGAAAATAAGCTTGTCACAATTTTCCACTGACCAAACCATTTATTTTTTGTATTTGTTTTAGATTATAATTTTAAACTTGTGGCTGAACTGACTGTACATTTTTTCAGAACATTTTTAGTAATACTATATTAGTAATATTACCTGTTGTTGCGAAATAAGTGTAGGTACTCGTAGTAGTTACCGAATTATCTTAATATGTACTAGCTCTTGCCCGAGCCTTCGGCTCGGATCGGTAGCTTTTCTTCATTCCATATTAAATTTCATTAATTATATTATAATAAATCGTCTCAGTATTTTATGAGATAAGTGCATTAAAACAAACAAACTTTTAGCTTTATTATGTTACCAGCTGTTGCTCGTGGCTTCGCCACGTGGATGATTTTTTAAGGGCTGATTTTCCGAAAACGCTGGAAAGCGAAATACCAAAAATGACAGTTTTATACAAATGCAACCCCTATTTCATCCCCTCAAGGGTCGATTTTGACTGTGTTTTGTAACCAAAAAATAAATTTTAAAAACGATTTTAGAACAATATTGTATTTAAATGCTCTAAAAGGAAGAAAATATTTTTTTAATTAAATTAAACCCATCAATTTATGTAAATGTTGTAGTGTAACAAATTGATGTATTTGTTGGAATTATCCAAAGTATTTTCTTGTTGTCCTTTCTACGCTGACAATCAAGGTTTTTTTTTCAAAATTCTAAAATTGATAATTAACCTTATATATTGAAGCTCAGTTTGGGAAACGCTGATCTCATAGATGGATGGAACCCCTCGGGTTCCGTAGAACCCACTTTGATCTAACAGATACAAAGGTACTTTAGACAACAAAGACTAGAAAGGGATAATCCGATCTGCTTTAGACGTCTATATATTTAACAAACAATAATACCATTGTTTGTGTGATCATGCTGATCATCTATAATATGCACACATACTACAACATACAAAGGTACATCCATCTGTTAGTAATGTAAGAAAATTACCAAACTACCGAAAATATATACCGGCACATATCTATCCATATGATGTTTCCAGTAGAACCTACTTATTATAGATCATGGGGGTATTAGTATTAGATTAAAGCAGGCTGACGATCCCAGTAAGGCTTAAAAAAATACGCAGAAGACGCTGCTACCCGGTCTCCGGTGGGAAATTCCTAGTTGCCATGAAGAGACTCGGGAAGAATTACCGAATAATAAGTTTAAAAAAAAATACTGGTTTTTCTGGTTAATCTCCTAATCTCTCACTGGTAATGATGTTTTATGGCTTAGACTATTTTATACTTTTGATTTTTTTAATTCCACGCAGAGAAGTCCCCGGTCGCAGATAGTGTGAGCAGAGGCTAATGCTCACACTATCTGCGATTCAAAGATTTGCATAGTATAAAATAGTCGATTCCCGCTGTCTGATCTTCTAAATTACGCAACGGATATTGATGCACTTTTTACTATCATCCTGATTTTTTAATGATAGAAAAATTTGAAGTCCTATACCCAGGAATCGAACCAGAGATTTCCGTATGCCAAACCGGGGCCGGAATCGCACCATCTATCAGGGCTATGTCACTAAACCTTTAATTTTTCTATCCTTTCCTGTACGCGAGCTGGATCCTCGCTTGCACCATCTAGCCGCATCTAGTTAAGAACTATTACGGTTTGGCATACGGAAATCTCGGGTTCGATTCCGGGGTTTGGATTTGAAATTTTTCTTTCTAATACTAAAAAGTAATTGGCAAATATCTGCGAGGTTAAACAATGTTACCACTACCGATCCATACATGGGTGACCGTTTTCGAACATTGTCATCCCTTCGTGCCTAGATTTCCGTCCCATCGTGAGGGAATAGAGAGTGCACTTGTGTCTGCGCCTTTTGTTATTGTTAGTGGAGAAAAGTCCTTGCGAAGTAAATAAATTTAATAAACCCAGGGGTATTTCCCATACATTTTTCTGTCAATTTCCTGTACACCTGTTACCAAGGAGATATCCTTGTTAACATGAAAGCAAGTATTGTATTTTCCCCGAATTAAATAAACCAACATCATTTATCGGTAGATTTTATTTATAGTTGCGACTGCGTTTTGTTTGATTTTTATAGCCAACTAGCTTTCACCCGCGGTTCCGACCGCGTGGATGTCGGTTATAGCGATAAAAACTGTCTTATGTCCTTTCCCGGGACTCAAACTACGTTTCAACGGTTTAGGCGCAGACAGAGTTACCTTCTCACTTGTAATAATAGTTTGATTGTCTTAAGGGCGCCCTAGTCGATGATTCTACCACACAAACGCGCATAAGTGATTACTCCTCTGTATAAGGTCGTTAGTCAAAGCTTAAAATTAATATCAATTCGTTTCATCATAAACTAGGTCTGTAGAGAACCATAATTGAAAATAAATTAATATTTTGAAAGTTATATTTTATAAGCTTTAAAACATAGAAATTTCGCCAAAATTGTTGTTCATATTGTTAACATTCTTAAATGTTTTAATGCTTATAGCTTTCAAAATATTAATTCATTTTCAATTATGACTGAATACAGGCATAGCACAAGATAAAACAAATTGATATTAATATTAAGCTTTGACTTACGACCTTAAATAGAGGAGTAATTACTTATGCGCGTTTGTATGGTAAAATCATCGACTAGGACGCCATTATGTGGCCTTTGTTTTGATATCCTTATTGGCCCGATCAGATGAAAAAAAAAACGAGTGCGGCTTTAATAACATCTGACTAAAAAAACCTGGCATCCCACTCCGACTTAACACACATAACATGCATGTATTACACATATAAACTATCCGAAAGAAACGATCTGAATGATAAAAAAATCGCATCAAAATCTGTTGCGTAGTTTAGAAGATCTAAGCGTACAGACAGAAAACAGGGGCTTTGTTTTATACTTTGTAAAGATAATGTAGCCTATGTTACCGGGACTCATTTAACGATTCTACCAATACCCAATTATTCTAAATCTTTGCAGGAGTTCAAAAGTTATGGTGAAATAAACCGATAGTTGTAGATACGAGATGACGTCATAGAACAAAATAAGACATATTTTTTCCATTTTGTACTATAGAACATGTCATACTTTTATTTCCCAACTGGAACAAGGAAAATAAGACCTCTTTTAGCGCTTTTATCAAAAAGTTGTCACTATCTGTGTCATTTAATGTCATTGAAGATTTGGGAAAATATATGATTCCCAGTTTGTCCTATGGCGGTAGATTCAGGTGTAGATTTAGTCACTAATTCTATGGAGCAGAAAAGGGAAAAACCGGGAAAGTGTATGTCGGACCACGCACAATGTAGGGATCCGTAGTCCCTCCCCCCCCCGGCCATTTTGTTTTCTATTGTTTAGTTTCATACTTACAACGTTATACCTACTTAATAATATTTTTAATGGAATTTGTATGAAAATGTCCCTTAATCTAAAAATGATCTTTATAACCCCTATACGTTTGTAAAATACCTATCTAATGATACCCTACACGATGGGGTAGGTAACAAAAAAAAATTGCATCCCCACTTTACATATAGGAGATAACCTCAAAAAAAATGTTTTTCATGATTTATTCTTTCACTTTGTCGGCGTAAGTAATGTGTATCCAGGCAAAATTACAGCCTTCTAGCTATAACAGTCTCTGACCTAAAGCTGGTCGTTTTGCCATTTAGTCAAAAAAATGTGTTTTGTCCTATGACGTCATATTCCGTAGAACAAATGGGAACTACCCAAAAAAACTCTCAGACATACATGAACCCTGAAAAGAATACACTTATTTTTTCCGACAGTCGCGTAAATACTTATTTCGCATAATAATGTAATTATTATTTATTTATTTTATCTGTTTATTTTATTACATGTGTTGTCACATACCCTTATACAATAGTAATATTAATAATAATTTAATTATTCTATTATATTCATTATCCTATTATTCATCATGAATAACTTATTCTTGTGATATAATTATAATAAACAATAGTAGTTGATATAACTAGCAATATGGCTGAATTAGCCTTATGGGGGAAAATACCATAATCAATGTATTATAATAGTATTTTTAATGATTGATTAATCATTATTTGATTGATAAATTGCCATTTTAATTGGTAATTAGACTGCCTCGTTGGCACTACGGGAGTATGTACGACTGCTGCGCAAGGGGTCGTGGGTTCTATTCCAGCATGGGACGCTTTGTGTGATCCACAAATTGTTGTTCTAAGTGTACTTTGTGTTTGTTAATGTAAAGTAAACGCAAGGGGTCATGGCTTATAATAACCTACCTGTACCAGGGCAGCATACGCTAAAGAAGATTTATCTTAGTTGTACCTCATATGTCTATGTTCACGCCTACAACAAGCACCTATTTAGATAGATCTTCTTAAACTTATGTCCTGGTACTTTAGATGTGTTTTATACTGTTACAATCACACATACAGTAGTCTTTTGGTAATTTATTATTAGTTGCAGCGTTGTAGGTGCATAATGCCCAGGCCATTTTTTGGGAGAATTTTTATTTTTTGCAAAAATGGGGAGGGAAGGGGTTTGACAATCTTAAAAAGCTTAGTTACTAAGCTTTCGGGCAATTAGCACTGAACAACCAAGTATAACCTTGAACATTTCAAATGTAATGTATTTATATAACGTTTGTAATGTGTAAAATGAATTTAATAAAGTAATAAAATACCTGTTTATATCTCAAGATTATAAGAAAATTAATAAGTATACTGAAACCTGTCTTGATTTATTTGCCTCGGTGGCTTAGTGGAAGCACGTACTACTTTGCAATAGGGCATAATATACATGTACTTTTTAAATTTTATTCCCTCTTTACATAATTATAACGTAATAAAAAAAATATTAAAACAGTCCACAGAGTTCAAATTATTTTTTTAAAAATATTGAAAACAATAGATACAATTTTGACCTGTTTGACCGCTGGCATATTTCGCGTGCATTGGTGACCTCACATGACACGCTCTGTGTTTGTTTACTAAAGTGTTACAGCAGTTTTATAACGATTTTCAGTTGTAATATCTTTGTAGACAAAGGAAAAAACCATTCTATAAGTATTGCGTTGTAACAAAACACTTCATGAAGTACACCCGATTTTCTTTCCTTTTCTAAGATATGCGAAAAACAAAAGCAATGATGTAAATTAATGAGAACAATGACGTTTATTGTTGTGAGGATCACTTTAATATAAGTATATTACAATTTGATTTGCTAGCATAGTGGGTGAATTTGTCAGAAGTAATTGATGTATATTTTATACTAGCTGTCCCGCGCAACTTCATCTGCGTAAATTTCCCCCGTTTTCGCAACATTTCTCATTGCTGCTCCGCTCTTATTGGTCTTAGCGTGATGTTATATAGCCTATATCCTTCCTCGATAAATGGGCTATCCAACAAAAAAAGAATTTTTCAAATCGGACCAGTAGTTCCTGAGATTAGCGCGTTTAAACAAACAAACAAACAAGCAAAGCAAACAAACAAACTCTTCCGCTTTATAATATTAGTATAGATTAGTATAGATATCGAGGAGAAAGCAACTTGTCCAACAATACTTAAAAAATCTCATATAACTACCTTATTTGTTCTTTTCGTCGATGCTTCACTAACGTGAAGCATACGAACTTATTTCAGGTCGCGAAAAATACAGTTATTTAATTTAATACAAAACAACATTATGAAAGAATGTGGGGAAAAGGTTACACTAAGTTTAAAAAATACGTTGTGTCTCATATATTCAGTTTCAATAAAAAACCAAATCTACCACCACCACTACTGTAGAGAAGTAGTGCTATGTAAAACAATATCGATCATCCTCCTAGATTTTTCCTAATACCACTAAGAATTCTAAAAATAATTTATCTACAGGAAAAATACGTAGAAACAAATAAAAAATCTATTTTTCTCTATAACACTTGTGTAGCACAATACAAATATCGACGCCGATTAACGACAGAACGTGTCATGTGACGTCACGTTGTGTTTCGACCAATAGTAATGTTTTGCAAATATGAATTTCTGTTTTTAGGGTTCCGTAGCCAAAATGGCAAAATCGGAACCCTTATAGTTTCGTCATGTCCGTCTGTCTGTCTGTCCGTATGACACAGGCGTTTTACTAAAATATTACTGTATGAATATTGATCAAATTTGGTGAAAAGGTCTTGTAGTACCCGCTACTTTTGATAGGTAAATAATAAAAATAAAATGTTTAGGCGGGACACTCTATACATGTAACAGAAGCTGATATTTTTTTAGCAAACATCAAAGTGTCTCATCATTTCAAAAACATTTAAAGATTTCTAACAAACTTTCTTGATTTAGTGAATATTCTTGGAAATAATCACTCCGAAAGTTGCATAAATTGTGTCCCACCCCTTATCTTTTGAACCATGATTGAAGAATTTGATTGAAGAAAAAAGAATGATATTTGAAGAAACCTCGTGACCAAAAAATATTTAATAATATTACTAAGGTAGCTTAATAAATACTTTAAACTGAAAATGTTTCGGACATATCGGATATACCGTCATTGAGTTATTGCCGATAAATGCGTTTCTCAACAAAAGGGTCTAAGTGCCAGGAACATACGCTCTTCTGCTGATGCAATTATTCAAGGCTGCGGTAGAACCTAATATGAAAATAATTGTTTAGGTATACGAGGT
Organism: Herminia tarsipennalis; assembly: GCA_945859575.2. Taxonomy (NCBI): domain Eukaryota; kingdom Metazoa; phylum Arthropoda; class Insecta; order Lepidoptera; family Erebidae; genus Herminia; species Herminia tarsipennalis. The sequence goes on from OX243830.2 coordinate 1,361,712, forward strand.
GTAAATTAATCTCTGTCCGACCCGAAATTGGTGTATAGGTATTCTGTTAACAACGCTAAAAAAATATATATATCCGTTAAGATGTTTTTTTTTATTGTATTAAATTCACGATTAAAGTACCCAATTTCGTCGAAATGTGAAAATTTCCAAGATTTTTTTATCAACATGGCTTGCATAAAGCCCATTTACAATTAAAACAATCTTAATGAGTTTTTTTAATACTAGAGACGAGCAGGTCCTTTACCTAATAGTCGCGCGTCACGCGTCGCCTATAACAGTATCAGTGCCCCCCCAATCCTTATTTGGAAAAGATCTAAATGTATTTAGAAATAATACATATGTAAGTACTACTCTGTCAAGAAAGTACCGGAAACGAATAATAATACACAAAATGTTAGTTATTCATCCCAATTTATTTTATCGCCTTCAAAGTATGCTCCTTCAAAAACGATACGCTTACGCTAACGAATAATCTAATCATCAAAACGTTTTATATACGCTTTCCCGGAATTGAGTTCAGTTTTCGTGCAAAATCTAATATTTTCTTTCCACAAAACTGGCCTTTTTCGTCTTCGTCGTTTTTCGTCGTCGTCTATTTGCTCTCTTAAACAAATAATATTCTTTATTAACCGTTTGTTCTTCCGAGAAGAATTTCGAGTGCACAACACCGCGATAGTCAAAGAAAACCGTCAACTTGACTTTGACTTTTGATTCACTTTGGCGTGATTTTTTCGGCATCGGTTCAGTTGGAAGACGAAACTCCGAAGCTTGTTGACTAGTTTGCATGTCAAACTCATAAACCCGTGTCTCGTCACCAGTAACAATGTGTTTCATGAATGCTGGGTCGGTATTGACTCGTTCTAGTATGTCCTCGGCGACTTATGCGATCGAGTTTTTGGAGAAAAATATTTTTGGAATAGCCGAGCGGCAACATGTTTCATACCCAATTGATTATTTAAAATGGTATGGATCGACTCGCGAGACACAACATTCAAAGGCTATCTCTCTTAAACTTGAATGAGAATTTTCAGTCACCATTTCCTTCACTTTTGCGAAGTTAACTTCAGTTGAAGACGTTGACGGCCTACCAGAACGAGGCAAATCTTCCGTTTTTGAACGCTCTGTACCACACATAAGCACGTGTTTTTGATAAATTCGATTCACCGTAAGCCTTCTATAACATTTTCGGGTTCCGAAACGAAAGGGGTCCGAACACGAAATTCCTTTGGCGATGTCAAATTTAAGACAAACTCTTTGTTCGATGTTTTTGTCCATTATAAAATTCGCAATACACACTAGATATGATTTAACTAAAAACAGCATTGTATTTAATCTAAATAACAGATGCAACTCAAATTCCGCGCCACAATGGAAAACAGTTGTGCTAATCTAACAAAAAAAAAGAAATACTATAAACTAATCATCCATTCTCGATACTTTTTTGACTGAATGTATGTTTATCAGTTGTCTGGTTGCCATGGTACAGACTCTGATTAGTTTTGGATCAGATGGTTGTGTATAAGTTGTCCCAAGATAATAATGTCGATATCATTTCCCACTTAAATTGGGGTCATTTACAAAGAGCAATGAGATTGAATTGATTGCTACAGTCTTATGCGTTATAAATTATTTAATACACTAATTATATAACATTATACACGTTATCTATATACTAATGAATTGACTCGACTTCTCTCATGTATTTATTTGAATTTTCTCCACTTTATTATTTATACTGGGCTTTTTCCGCAGTTTTGGAAACTCCGTTCAGATGTTGCTATGCAAGTGGTTGTTACTAACCAAATAACGCGGCTAAACCCGGAGGGAGAAGCTACAACAAATACGCGTATTTTCATGTTTGGTCTAGTTATGATTACATGTTTAAATATGTTATTATTATACATTTTTATCAAAGTATGAGTCAAATCCGCTGATGACTTATTGTCCAACGATTTATATTTATTTTTCGAATTAGTATAATACTAATGTTTTATCATATTTATATTCACGCTTAAACCGGTGAACCGATTTAGATGATATTCGGTATGGATATAGTTTGAGTCCAGGGAAAATCCTATGTGAATTTTCACAGCAGTAACTGACATCAACGCGGACGGAGCCACTGGCGAAAGCTGGTAGGTTCATGATATGATCTAACGATTTCGGTAACAGCGGCCAATCTCATTAGAGACTAGACAATTGTGATTGACACACCGAATGCATTCGATTGAAAAAAGATTAACCTGCAACAAAGAAAATCAGTGACAGGTACTCTCACCTACTCGAGTGGCAGGCACCTCCGGACCTTTGATATTAAACATTCTGCTTCTAAGGTGAGGAAATAGTTTTCAGGCGGGTTTTAGGTGGTATACATGGCCAAATGTATACTTTGGTACCTTTTTGCAATTTCGCGGGGAGGCGGGGCAGACTGCAACCCCCGGCTACATTGAGGACGGTGTAAGCCTGATAGTCTTGGTCTCTTGTAGTTTTTAAGATACACCTATTGCAAACGTAGGCCAAGGTACTTAACCATCAGGCGGGTCGTAATCTTGTTTGCTACCTCAGTAGTATAAAAAAAAATAACGCTACATCTACTACTCATTAAAAAAAATACTGCATATTAGCTGATAGTAGTAGATGTAGCGATTCGTTACATAAAAATCCGATTCGAAGCCCGACACATGAGCAAAACAACTGAACGGGGTAAACCAGATAAAAACCGCATACGATTCCGACCATCCGTTTGGGGGTTTAGACGACACAGATACACACACACACACGTTAAACTTACACTCATCTATTAACGTGGAGACAGCAGATCGGCAGATCAGGAAGTTTAAGCCACGTTACCACTGTCAGTTCCACAGAGAACTCCTCGTCTATGCTAAGCACTGTCTTCAGAGTGAGGAAATAGGGTGCAATTTTTTCTTCTTTTCTCCTGCGTAGTTAGCTAGTCTGTCCAGAATGGCCGCCCGTGACCTTTCAGTCATCATTTAGAACAAAATTCATTTCGATTAAAACTTAAACAAACATATATTAAAACATTATGTAATATGTATCTTTTTGTTTGCTTTATCAGTTGTCCCCGTTTTACAGAAAAAAAAACAATTGTTCCGATAACATTCAGAGAAAAAATATATAGATTACTGTTTCTTTTATTTTTATATTGTTATTTTATGCATTATAATTATGGGTACTATAATAAGTAGTCATGTGGTTCTTTTAGATAATATTGAATTGAAGCCCCCTCCCCCCTCTTCCATTTGCAAAGATAGCAATGGTTTATCTATAACTGGTTGTTGCCTCCTAACGCGTGGCAATTTTTTGTTTTTCCGGGATAAAAAGTAGCATATGGGCTATTCCAGACTATAATCCATCTCTGTGCGAACAAACCACCCAGATCTGTTCAGCCGTTCTGGCGTGATTAGATAAAATATCTTCGACTCTTTGGATGATAAATAATGGTACATTCATTCATACGCCATTTTCTGCCACGCACAACCGCCTTGTGGAATCAATAGTCGCCAGCCAGCGGTATTTCCGGACTGATATGACTTTGGGACTTTAAAAAAAAAAACTACTGCCAGTATGAATTAGCGAGTTCATATCCGCTGCAAACTATGTGAATAAAGTTCTTTGACTTTTCGACCTTTAAGAAAAACGTATTTTGCCACGCAAAACCATCTAATGGAATCTTTCGCCAGCTGTTTTTCCAGCTACATATGATTTAAATTATAAAAGCCGGACAAGTGCGAGTCGGACCCGCCCACCGACGGTTCCGTACAAATTTGTAGGTACATATTATAAATAGTTTAGGAATTCAGTCTCACAGTTTGTAAAATGCCGTATCTTTTTTTTACACAACTTAGAAGTTTGTACTGTAGACCACAGCATTTATGGTTTAATTTCAACTCGATACCTCCACGCGTTTTCGAGATAAAGAGTTGACAGGCAGACGGACGGACGACAAAATGATCTAATCCTAAGAATGAGCCTACTCTTTGCTAAAAATCTGGCAAAGCACCCCTACCCAATTAAATGCAAAATTTCCTGGAATTCTCAAATTGGTAAAACTTGTTGAAATTATTTTTGTCACTACTGCCGTATTTAAATGGCAGTCACAATATGCGATTTAATGGTTTGAGTTGCAATCGAGAACTAGGCTGTTATATCCTTAAAATGTTGCAAAGCCCGACAAAATATCCAGTTAATGTTTTGGATTAACAATGCAATACGTACGTGCTACGGAAAAAAAATCTGTAAAAACCCAAACTCATTATGTCACAACCGAAATGGCTATACTAATCATTATATTTTTGCGAATGAATTATATAATATATTTTAATAATAATATTTAATACTCACAACGCCATCTGATCCCAAACTAAGCAGAGCCTAGAAAAAGCTACTATGGAAACCAGACAACTGATAAACATACTTAAATATTTCTAAATACATACATATTATAGATAAATAACACCCAAACACATAATAAATCATCGTGCTCGTCACACAAAGTTTTACCCGGGGTGAGGATCGAACTCACAACCTCCGGTAATAGACGTGCATTTATTTATGTTTCTAATTGTTTCTTTTCATTTTATTTTTTTGTAATTTTTTTTCTTCTTTTGTGGTCTCTCAAATGGTCTGATTGCATTATTTGCAACATGTCTAATTACAGGTCCTCACCGCTATCGGTGAGGACCTGTAATTAGACATGTTGGAAATAATGCTGTAATCATATTGTTGTTATTGCTGTAGATCTTCCAATTAATTAAATAAATGTTCAAGCTACAACAAGCAACAACAATGAAGTCCGTTTTGACAGCTAAGCGACAACTGTCAAAAGAGACCTGTAATTGGAACAGGGGTTTTTCCATCCTTACGCGGATGTAGAGGCTATTATTAAAAATAAATAAAACGAACTAGTTTTGCATACAATTTCGTAGAAAATGTCGGATTTTTTTTTATCAAATTAATTGTCATAACAGTCTAATTACTACGCGTTTCCCCAAGGGTCAGCTTGCAAAATTATCTTGATTTGATTATCATGTACGTAGCCAATGACACTCGACCTCTCCGATGATTAGGCCGGTTCGTCGTTGATTTTTTGCTCAACGCCATGATGATGATAAAACTTCTTAAAATTTAGATTCTCATGTAATATTTTTGAGTGATTTTAAAACCACTATGTAAACAGGGTGTGTTACAGGCCTAACGTGTTCTGTGTCTGTCCGTGCCATTTAGCGTTTAGATCAGTGGTTCCTAACTTTTTTGATGTGGTTACCCTTTTTGACACAGGAATCGATAGCTCCTTTGTCGTTCGAGCTACTCACGTTGGGCCGATAGGAATCAAAAGCATATCCACCATTAAGCACAGCATTTGCAGTCACTACCGCTACCGAACTACAGCTTATAAATGAGAAAGTAATATAATAATAAATAAAATACAATAAACCATTAAATAAAATATATTAATAGGGAGCAACGAACTATATCCATTTATCTTTATCAGTTAATTTATGATCGATTGAGTAGTAAGCTCTTTGTATAAGATGACTCTTAAATTTATTCTTATTCTTAAATTTATTTATTGGTAGACTCGAAATGCTAACTGATATTTTGTTGAAAAATCTTATACCTAGTCCCATGAATGAGTTATGAGTTGTATGAAGCCTATAATATTAACTTACAAGTTGTGCTTATATCTTGTATTCACAGAGTCAATATCACTATTTTTTTTATATAAATGTAAGTTTTGTTTTACAAATATAACGTTTGCATAATACATATTACATATTGTGATGTTGAACTTTTCTCTAAGGGAAACTCGTGCTTTTATATATCTTATACCTTTAAACGAGCAATTCTTGTATATATATATACCTATATATATAACCTGAATCTCGGCAATGGCTCCAGCGATTTTCATGAAATTTAGTATGCAGGGGCTTTCGGGGGACATAAATCGATCTAGCTAGGATTCATTTTTGGAAAACATCGTTTAAAAAAAATAACGAGCGAAGCTCGGTCATCCAGGTACTCGTATCTGATATATCACACGCACTGCACGTTTTTGAAGAATAAAAATAGTTTGTATATCAGTCGCCTTGCCCCAAAGTAATATGTCGTAGGACATGACGCTGTGAAAATAACCAAAATATACTAGTCGAGCTGTTTCTACATTTGTAAGCTGTCTAACTTTGCTGACAGCTTACGCTGCAGAACTGAGTTTTCCTGCGAGACATGATATTTGGGTGCCCAACTGCAACCTACTGTCTAAAGTAAAAATGAAGATAGCTTGAACTCCGGAAAAGGACGTAGGATAGTTTTTGTAGCGAAAAGCGACATTCACGAGAGCGAAGCCACAGGCGAAGGCTAGTTTACAATACCTAAGACAACTAGAGTGTTTGGCATTGAATCTCCTCTTGATTCATATATCGGACGGTATATCATGCCAGTCTTATCAAATCAGTTGCTGTTTGATTTGGGTGGCACTGATATTGTTATGGGCTATCGTGGCGCTTACCACTAGGCGCACGATCTGTGTTCGTTGTATATAAAAAAAAAACCGCGATGGTGAAAAGCGACGTGTGTATATGTTTGTATCACGTGACATTTAGCTTCACTCCTTACCTCGCAAAAATTGATCGACACGGTTTTCATACCAAATGTTTCTTATTGTATTTGGTGACAATGTGATTAATTGACCAAAAGTGTCTGTTAGAACCAAATATGTAATGAGGAAACATCTATCGATAAATTACCCAAACCTCTATTTTCAGATGCATTACGTACTTACACAATATTGAATTCCAGTTATAATGTTGAATAGAATTGCCCTGGGTATTTTGCACCAAAAAGGAGATTTTCCAGTTTCAAAAGGCTGTTATCGATTGGAAAAGACTTCCACTAACAACCAGTTTTGGATTTAATGAATCAGAGTCTTCTCTTGAAACAAATAATGTTTACGCGACTGAGACGGAGCGTCAGCTTTTTCGAGCGAATGTCCATTTCTTTATCATGTTCTACAACCCAAACGGCTTGATAGATTTCATCATGGGGGTGTCGTTGAATATGTAAAACCAAAGCGTGCAGCTTAAGAGCTGCCAGAGCAGAAGAGGGATAGAGGTCTTCCGGTATTGACCTGCGGGTCAATTCACGTATTTAAAGTAGTGCAGTTGCAGTTAAGTTTCAATTAAAACGGCCATTTTCCTATTCTTATAACTTTGGGATCGATCTTAAAAACGCTAGCGCACCATACAAGAATGTCGTTATTGCGCTATCGAGACGCAAACTTGACGCAAGTGTATTTGAGATCGGTCCCAAAGTTACAAGAATAGAAAAATGGGCGTTTTAATCGAAACTTAACTGCAACTGCACTGCTTTAAATACGTGAATTGACCCCCTGGTGGTCAGCTATAAATAGAGACCTCAAGAAAGACCAGACGACCCAAGATAGAACATTTGGGCATAGAGTCGTGAGGAGGTTCGACCCCAGATGGAAGCAAGAACGGAAATTCAATTGAGGTGTCGTTGAGTTCGTCTCAATTGTGAGAGTAATATAGGCTATATATATTTTTTTTGCCCAGCCGGGCTAGAATGAGGGTAATATTTCCAGTTATTTTTAAGCAGTCGTTTTTGTTGTTTTTATACTTAGTGAAAACGTTGCTATGAAATCCGCAGTTGTGATATATGCGGCCATAGATACAGAATTCACCCTGTCCTCGACCAGATAGAATTGGACAACCCAACCCTAAATATGACGCACATAACTTGATGCATCAATACACAGTGACAAATCGACAGAAACGTGTATATTTTTAACTTAATATATGTAATTTCTTTACAATTTTCCTCAAACGCTTGGTAATGGTGAAAACCCATTGGATTGCGTTAATTAAAGCTTGGGTACGACGCAATTAATGACATGATAACTTATGCATTTCGTATCGGCGTTATTCCAATATTTCCCTTCCCCGCTGCTTCATCCGCCTTATGTTTGATTTCTACAGGATTTTAATAAATCTCTGTCCGATCCATTAATGTGTTGTCAGGTATCATATTACATTCGAATTACTTTTTTTTTTAAATTTCATGACGAAAATGTTTTTATTGGCGGAAGTCACATGACAAAGATATGTGGCGGCGGAAAAAATTGTTTTAATTGTAAAGAGTCCTTTCACAAACCATGTTGTTAGCTAATCTTAATTTACACATGTCCGAAAAATTGAATACTGAAATCGTCCATAAAAAAATCGTCTTGATGTTTTTGTTTTTTGGCATTGTTAATAGGATACGTACACACTTCTTTCGGATCGAACAGGCATTAATTTAGAATTTACACATTGTATAACTGTGTGCTTTTCTGGTGTTTAGACTACATTACTGAATAGTTTCATCATCTAATCCTACTTCCTACTACCTAATATTATAAATCCGAAAATGGACGTTTTTTGCTCTATACCGTAAAAATACTTGAATATTAATGGCCTCCTAATCGATGTCGGTTATGACGGCCATTCTCTTCAGAGACTAGCCAACTACGCAGGAGATATTATAGAGCACAAGTGTGTGCGCAGACACAAGTGCACTCACTCCCCTCACATGCCGGCAGTAGTGGTGATCAATCGGACAGCGAAAAGCGATTCAGGAGGCGGGACGGTGTGTTTATATACTTTGAAGACAACGCAGGTGTTAAGATCCACCATCACGGGGCCTCGCTAAGGAGTGCGCGGATCTGTGGCCCTGCATTGCGTCGTACGCTAGTAGCTACTCTATTGCTTGAGGAGATAATATACACTCATAGCCCGCTGGGACGGAAATCAGACACGCCGGAGAGAAATTGGGCGTGGGACCGAAACCTCTTCGTGGCACGGAAGAGTGTTAACATTTTTCGAAAACTCGCAAATATCCCGATCTGCTCGGTCGCCACTGAGTCAGGGACCACTTAGATTATATCATTAGAAAAGTACAACCACAACCACTGATAAAAGACCAGACAGATTTAGTACATAACAAAAGCTTTATCATATGTACTTCGCTCGAATAAAGTACACAGAGTAAAGTACATAGTTCGAACGATACGGAATCTCGGACACTCGTGTTCCGAAACTTTTTCTGAACTTTCGGTATTTTTTGTCAACAAATGTAATAAGGTCAAGGACGAACTTGTGACGCATTGTAGGTGTCAAAAGTTCGTGTTCTATCGAGAAACTGCTGTCCCATGATTTCAGTGGTGGGCTAAAAGGCTCAAGAGTTCTCCCCTTCTTTTCACAAGTGAGTCTGAACGTCAGTCCTCCACCGGTTTCAGTTTGGTTTTTTTTTCGGCGGTTTGTTACGCCAAAACTACTGAACGGATTTTGATGAAATTTTACAGTAATGTAGTTTGTACATCAGAATAGCACATCAACTATAAAAATCTAACATAACACGGCCAAGTTGTTAGGAAATTCTAGTAAAGTGATATTTAAGTAAACAGTTACCGTAGTATTTGAACGGTAATATTACCAGGGCTATCGCTAGCATATAAATATGAACAAAAACATTAACATTCTACACACATCAGGAAAAAGCAAAAAATAATCAAGGTAAATTTTATGGTTTTCCTTAATACAGCACTTGTTGAGCGGTCGAAATTTGGTCATATGATCGTGATTGTGCTCACACAATGCTCTTCAAAGCATGAGTGGTCATTGAATGTGGCGTCATCTAGTGCGCGCTGGGGAAGTTATCCTGAATCACGGTATCAAAGTTTACATGGAAGGAAGAACTAATTTCTTATTTGAAACTGCTGCATTGTTACTTTTATTTTAGCCTAGCTCTCCCGCGCAATTTCGTCTTCGTAAATTTTCGCCGTTTTTGCAACATTTATCATTGCTGCTCCGCTCCTATTGGTCGTAGCGTGATGTTATATAGCCTATAACCTTCCTCGATAAATGGGATATCCAACAGTAAAATAATTTTTCAATTCGGGTCAATAGTTCCTGAGATTACCGCGTTCAAACAAACAAACTCTTCAGCTTTATAATATTAGTATAGATTAATTTTAGATTATATATAACTCCACTATTTGTACACATCATATGCATTTATTTTATGTCAAAACTCATACCTACTTAATAATTTACAATGGAATTTGTACGAAATTTGACTCTGACAAAAAATTTCACTTTAATTTTAATATTTCATATTAATATTATTTTATTTTTTTCATCTTAATATTTCATGAACGGATCCCTAATACTAATGGTCTTCCTAACCCCTAAACGTTTTTAAAAGAACTATCGAACGGTCACGATGGGGTAGGTAAGAAGAAAAAATCACATCCCCACTTTACATATAGAAAAAAAATGTTTTTCAAGATTTTATTCTTTCACTTTGTCGACGTATGTAATATGTTTATCATTGCAAATTTATAGCCTTCTAGCACTAACAGTTTCTGAGCAAAGCTGCGGACGGACGGACGGACATGGGGAAACTAAAAGGGTTCCGTTTTGCCATTTTGCCTACGGAACCCAAAAAAAAGCTTTAAACTATCTCCATTAAACCTTTTCAATAAAACATACCACATTCAAATACGTCTACACGTTTGGGCACTAAGGTGCCACAGACAGATAAACACACACGTTAAACTCAAATCACCCTTTTGCATGGGTTTTTTTATTTATTATTATTTAAAGCCATACTACATATATACATAATTGCCTATTGTATAACAAAATCCCTCCGCCGCGTCTGTCTGTCTGCATGTTCGCGATAATCTCAATAACTGCTAAACGGATTTTGATACGGTTTTCACTATCATTTAGACGATTTCTTTCGCATTGTTTTGACATAAAATAAATGCATATGGTGTGTACAAATAGTGGAGTTATATATAATCTAAAATTAATCTATACTAATATTATAAAGCTGAAGAGTTTGTTTGTTTGAACGCGGTAAATTGTAAGTATGAAACAAACACAACAGAAAACCCACTTCATTAGCCGCATTATTCGGATGGGGGGGGGGGGGGTGACTACGGAATCCTACATTGTGCGTGGCACGACATGCGCTTTTAAAAGATAGAGAAGTTTTTAAAATATGTGAGTCAGATATCTTTTATATCTTTGCTATTCTTAACACCTTATCAACTAAATAAGGGTTTCTGCATTCAAAATGATGAGTTGTTTTTACCCAGTCGGGTAAAAACAACTCGTAATTTTCATGTCTATTTGTTGGAGGTTGACGCAAAACGACGTGAATAGATTTTAATTATTTTACTGCAGTTTTGAAACTAATATCCTAACTTGAAAATAATTGTTACTAGTTTCATTCAAATTTATTACAAAAATAGGTAGATACAGCTTGACCTCCATATTATTACCTGTACATTGACGAGCTCAAATACAATGGTCACGACACCATGTCCTTTTCTGAGACTTAAGCTATCTCTATATCACATTTCATTTTAATCGGTTCAGTGATTTACGAGTGAAAACGTAATAGACAGACAGAATTATTTTTACATTTATATAAAATTTATTGGACTATCTTTTAACCTCGCCTTTGCAACCCATTAAGTTTGAGTTTGAAATACCTATGGAGTTTCTGTCGGAGCTTGGACTTCAACGAAAAATGGACTAATTGGTTTAGCAATTCTCGAGTTTTGCGCGCCTGGCAATAATCTCAAAAATCTTTTTGGCAGTTAATTTTTTATTCGCGATTTCGTCAGCCTGAATGATTTTATCCCGTTACGGGTTGATTTCGTTTTCAAACGTTGAAAGACGACTTTTTTCCACAAAGCCATTTTTTCACAGATTTCCCTTTAAAACTGACGACGTTACATACAAACTTGCAACTCCTATTTTACCCCATAGAGGTTGATTTCCCAAATACGCTTAAACCCGTTTATCATTATTTTAAACCAAAAAGCCAAATACGGAATTTCAAAAATCTAACTTTAAAAAAACTCATGGAGTTTCATACAAACTTACAACCACTATTTTACCCCCTTAAGGGATGAATTTTCAAAAATCCCTTGTTATAGGTTGCTTACATTATATAAGGAATACGTCCTCGAAATTTCACGTCTCTACGATCAGCGGTTTAGGCTGTGCGTTGATCCATCAGTCAGTCAGGAGTTTGAATTTTATACAAAGGTATAGATTACTATAGACTGAAACATAATTGAAGCTCATTGATTTAAATCAGGGTAAAGCCCCGTACTATACAAGGAAATCCGTATCATGATATTGTAAAGGGCTTAAAACAAGAATACGACGAAGCACAGTCAAAGGCCGAATACTCAATTTAAGTCTGTGACTCAATAGCGACCGAGCAGATCAAGAATTTGCAACGTTACCACTGTCAGCTCCACAGAGAACTCCTCGCCTTTACTGTGCGCCTGGTACTTTGTATCTAAACTGTCGCTAGATATCTGTGTGTCAAATTTCAACCAAACTCGTTCAGTGGTTTGAGCTGTGCATTGATATAATATCAGTCAGTCACGGTTTCCTTTTAAACAAATATTTTTGTAAATAAGTACGTCAGCGGATGTCGGGAAAAACCCGATGTGTTGTTTGTATGTAACTAGTGTGACTATTGCTGTTTTGTTTACATCATAAATTCCTGATTTTCACCTCGGGAGCGATAAGCGAAAACCTCAAAAGATGTAGGTAGGTCCATTAGATAAAATTGGGTCTAGATTTTTTATTATTTGAATTATTCAAGGTAATTTTAATTATAAATAATTATGTATAAGTTTGATACGTATTTGTGTAATTGTAGTTTGAATGATGTATTAGTTTTTATGTATAGTATTTGTAAGATATGGGGCTTAGTAACCTGAAATAAATTATTATTATTATAATTTAGGTAATATTTACTTATACAATACTTATTAACTTTGATTGATCAATTTTTCCCGTGATTTTCTTGCAACATTTTTCATTGATGCTCCGCTCCTATTGGTCGTTGCGTGATGTTACATAGCCTAGGTTATAACATCAAGCTAAATGGGCTATCCAAAACGAAAAAATGTATTAGTTCCTGAGATTATCGCGTCCAACAAACTCTTCAGCTTTATAATATTAGTATAGATTTAAAAAAAAACCTGTTTTGTGAGATTAATATTTACGTAATTATCTTCAAAACGACTGAACGATTTCTTATCAAACGCTCAAAGCTTTATAATAAAAACTGTATGGGGCGTCGTAGCGCTGAGAAAATACAATTGGTACTTAGCTCACTCAATCTTGGATCAGACAGCGTTGTGTGAGTTGTCCCAATGTATAATTATTATTATTATTATCTTGACGGCAAGACGGAGGGACTAAGTATTTCGTTCAATTCGTTAATTATAAATCCAAGATTTGATTTCTTCATATTGACTGACAACATTAATTATTACACATTGATAATGAAATCATTAAATATTAAAAATACAAGTTTCCTATTTAGTAAAAAAGGAATTAATTATTATCAAATTGTTATACCATGTAACAAAGAACCCGTTATCAAAGTATATGACGCTGGGGCCTTTCCCGACACCGCAACGGACCGCAAGCGCTATTATTTTGTATGTATACTTACGTATATAATGGTTTAATAATGTATTGTAATAATAAAAAAAATCTGTATCTGTATATTTTTCCTCTGGTTGTATGTAAAAATAGCTAGTGTTATTATATATAGAGTGTGGGTAGTCAGGTCATTTTTTAGGGTTCCATAGCCAAAATGACAAAACGGAACCCATATAGTTTCGCCATGTCTGTCCGTCCGTCCACAGCTTTGCTCAGAGACTGTTAGTGCTAGAAGGCTATAATTTTGCATGGATACTATATTACCGGCATAAGTAATATATACAAAGTGAAAAAAAAAAAATCTTGAAAAAAATGTTTTCAATATTTTTGAGGGTACCCCATCGTGTAGGGTATCATTAGATGAGTCTTTTAAAAACGTTTAGGGGTTGTCAAGGCCATTTTTAGATTTAGGGGATCCGTTTGTGAAATATTAAGTGCAAAAAAGTACACATATTTGTTAGTCAAGCGTCCCCCCTCTGCCAGCTAAATGGTTAATGTTGGGTATGTGAAAACAATCACGGCAGTAGTATCTAAAGTAAAATTAAAAGGAAAACTGTCACAGCTAAGTAGGCTTTAAAAGTTTACGAGTAACAGCTGATCAAATCAGAAGTAACAAAATTTTCGTACAAATTCCATTAAAAATTATTATTAAGTAGATAAAACGTTGTAATTATGAAACAAAAACAACTGGAAACCGACTGCTGCATTTTTTGGGTGGGGGGTGACTACGGAACCCTACATTGTGCGTGGCCTGACATACACTTGCCCGGTTTTTCTTGACTAGAAAGAGAAAGAAAACGGCAGTACATTATCTATCTCTTTTTACTTACGCATGCGCAAGAATTCAATTTGATAACTACTATTAATCGCACATTTTTATTTGTGACTTATTCGGCAAAATGGTCACCCTATGCAAAATTGACGTATATAATATATGTGTAACGTGTGTGTGTCACTGATGTAATTTGTTACAAACAATATTTGACTTAGTGTAACACTTTGCAAAATAGCAAATATTCAACGTCTAACTGATAGAAGAAAAAGAGAAGATAATAGCTGCGCATGAGGTCGTGGGTTCGATTCCCACCCAGGATAAAACTGTGTGTGATGAGCACGATGGTTTATTCTGTGTCTGGGTGTATTTATCTATAAAATGTATGTATTTAGAAATATATAAGTATGTTTATCAGTTATCTGGTTTCCATAGCACAAACTCAGTTTCGTTTGGGATCAGATAGCGTTGTGTGAGTTGTCCCAAGATATTAATATTTAATTAAATATGTATAACCAAATGTTCATAAAAACTTAACCTTCAGTTTCATGGTTACAATAACCCTGGAATTTCACCACACCTTTTTGTTACACTTCAGGCAACATTGCTTATTGTCACAGATAACAATACTAACATCTTCTTCTTTAAATCTCAATGTAAGTTTTCAAAATGGTCTCGTTCAATTCTGTAGATACCTATCTACAGAACAAAGACGGCTTAACCTTATTAACATAGTACCAATCTCTGATCTTTAAATATATGGTTATGGCTATAGGTGTACCCAGGATCTTTGGAGTTGGGGTCCATTTAAGGACGAGTTTTAGGGTGAGTTTTTTTTTAGGTACAATTGACTAAACACCTTTACCTTTTCGCAATTTCGGAAGGGGGGGGGGGGGGTAATATTGACTAATAGAAATTAACTAACATCTTTATATTCGGGTAGAGATGGGGTGGTACTATTCTTAAGCCGGCACCACACGGCATGTCGGGTGTCGTCAAGGCGACTAAGGGATTTCACCCCGGAGGACGGGCAGCAGCGTCCTCTGCGTATTTAAAGCCTTACTGCGATCGCCAACCCGCTCGCCAAGCGTGGCGATTATGGCAATTACCCCCCAGGATCTACATACTTGTAGGTTCTACTGGGGAGACCCGTGCCCAGCAGTGGGCCATCATATGGGTTGATATGTATGTATGTATGTATGTTTATATTCGTAGGTCGTATTTTCTCTTCTTTGAAAAGTCACTTAATCTTACTTTTATTTCTGTTTTCAGGACAGTGGAAGACGTTAAGCAAAGACGCAGTACCCTCACAGAACCTGCCCAAGCTGAACCCTGATGGTACAGTCATGGTCTTCAGGAAGAGCCGCACAGTTAAATACAGGGAAGGCAAGAAGGACGATATTATTGGGTAAGTTTGAAACCTACATGAAGAAGGAGATCTTCATATGCAAGGCGGTCACTACTTTTGGCATGTCACGAAAAAAGGTGACACCCGATAAGAGTGACGCCTATAAATTTTACTACCAAAGGGGATGATTCCTAAAATGGTGACACCTCAAAAGGGTGCCCCCAAAACAGGTGACACTAAAAAAGCGACACCAATAAAGAGTGACGCCTAAATAGGTAACTCTAAAATTTGACCAAGTAAACTTCCATTTTTAACACAACGCAAAAAAGCGTCGCTTACCGGAAAAATGTGTTTTTTAAAAATTGAAAGTTGATTTCCTTGCATTAGTTTTTTTAAAGAGAATTTATAGAAATACAGTTTAAAAAGATAACTCGATTTTAGGTTACTAGACAGTAGGTACTATACAAATTATTTTAATTTTGTTTATGTTATTGTTTAGTGAGAAGCAAGACAAGTGGCCACTATCAACCGCTACCCACGGTCTCAGTATAGTGCCCTCAAATCCGGACAGTCACATGAATTGCGACCCACAGGACCCAGTAAGTATATATACTTATTTTTGTAACTATTAAAATAAGGTAACCCAATTGCTAATACGGTTAGTAATTAAAAAGGATGCCTATTGATAAATTTGAACATTTTTGTTCATAATTTATCAGTTTTATCACATTAAATTGTTTTTTTTTAATAAGTATTTTTTTTATATATAAATTATCTAATTTTACATGATTTTTTTTTTGATAATTGTCATGATTTTTTAAAATATTTTATCACATTAATTTGCTTGATAATAAAGAAGAAATTATATCAGATAATGTTCTGAACATTGTAGATACTCATAAGAATGCCAGACAAGAATACCAATATATTAACACCAACATATTAACACCAACTTATTTCCAATTCACAGATACCTTACCGGTACCCACTAAGCAGTATGAATATATCACCACCACAAATACACAATCCTCTGAGCATCAAGCCTAAGAAACAGGATGCTATCATGCAAACAGACCCAGTTCAATCCGAGGAAGATGACACACAACCCAACAACAGTTACAGTGAAGTTGCTGAATACCCCACAGACATGACCGAGTACGCTGCTGTCCAAAATTTCCAAAAAAACCAAGAATATGACAAAAAATATGAAGCAAAAGACTACACAAACAAACCAGAGGATTACATCCCAAAAACTAATGAGGAATACAACAAAGAAGCGGAAAAATATGCTTTAGAAAGAAAATCGTTGAACGGTTATGAGAAATCATTGGTTGATTACCAGAAACCCGTTGATAACTATCAGAAGATTTCTGATTTGTACCAGTTTAATGATAAAGGATATCAGAGAAATGATTACGTAGGTTACGGTTATCATGATAGTGCGGAGCATTTAAGGAGTCAGCAACAGAACTTGCAACTATTGCAAGAGCAACATAGGATAACTGAAAATCAGAACTTTTTTAATGAAAATCATATAAAACAAGAGATTGATATTAATGGAGATGAAGATAAGTTTCTTTATGATAGGAATAAGGAACAATTAGGTATGTATTTTTTTTATTCAACATTATTTTAGCATATTAAATGTATGAAAGCTATAAAATAACGCGTGTGGGACGCGAACCCACGAACATAGAGGTAGGCACGCAACCACTCAGGCACCTTGACCATGCAAAATTATTTGTCCGGTTGAGTATGTAACCCGCCTGCAAAAGACCGAAACTAGATACCCTTCACATTTAGTATCATGCAGTCAATCTGTTGTCCGTCTGTTGAACTTAAAAATGATACCTCCGACTGCTTACTACCTAAATGTGTATATTATATGTATCTTGTTTCCACCTTTAGGAGTTTTCTTTTTATATTTACATGCTTTTCTTATTTCAAATTACATTCAGCTTTTAAAATCCTTTATTTTGATACCCCACTCGATAGGTCTTGAAGATTTTTTGTTTAAACAAGTACCTATATATTGGCGCCAAAATTACTTTTTTTTAAATTTTAAACTCTCTCACTCTCACAACTAAGATGAATCTAACGATAGCTAAATTCCGTCAAGCGGTTTAGGCTCTATGGCGTACCAAAAAAATATACAAACATACACTCGAAAAACATAACCCTCCTTTTAAGACCCGTAGCTTATAAAATTCAATAATGTATAATCGCGAAAACATAAAATGTGTTCTTCCACAATTTAACTGATTTGTCTTCGCCTCTTTCCGTTTCGCGGGATCAGCTTTTCTAATCTTGAGGCGCCATTTTCTGCGTGAGACAGGCCCAACTTTGTACCTTCGTCAGCAAATATAATAGTTATAATCATGCAACGCGAAAGTTTAAATGTTAGCAAGAGTGGTCTACGTCTCCCTCTCTTTTCTGCAACCAAGAAATACCTTTTCATGGTTGCAGAAAAGGGAGACGTAGACTGTCTTCACGCAACATGTCCAAACCATTATAGAATTTTATATGCTACGGGTCTTAATCGCGTAAATATTTTATTTTAAGGCTAAACAACACCTTTGTTTATTGCCCGACGTTTCGACCGTATTGCAACGGCCGTGGTCACGGACGAAACGTCGGGCAATCAGTTCAGAAGTGTGAGCTGTGTGATGATATATCAATCAATTACAGTTCCCTCTTACGACTCTTAAAAACACAGATAGCTGATACTCGTAACTTCGTCTGCATCACATGAGAGGGCTAGAGAGAGTGGGCAGACCTACAATACAATCCTAAAGGAGTTGAAACTTTCTTGGTTTTATCCACGAACCACTTGAGAACAATTAAACAAAATTTGGTAATACTCATTTAAAATCACGCGGAAGAAACCAAGGTACACATTGTTTGTATGTCTGTAATGAGTAATCTTTTTTTATTATTAACGTTATAAGTATAAAATTGGCTATTTTAGGGTACACCACGCTATGATCGGTAAGAGTAAAACAGGAATAACAGAGGAACGACCACAGCATCATATAGTAGCCACCCAGTGGCTACTATACGATGCTGTGGTCTTATAAATAAATGTAGGCATATAATAATATAAAATAGGTATTTGTGTGGCGTACACGTTGTATTTAAAGGTAACATATTAATATGTACATATTTTTTTAAAATAAAAGATAAATTTATTTATTTAAAAAGTATTACTATAAATATCGCAAAAAACATTAAAAAAACAGTTTGCTGAACCATTAACCATTCCATAGTCGAATATGCCGTCATAGCATGCCGCGCGGCTTCCCTCGCAGAGCTACCGACCGGACTTGTACCGTGCCCATTTAACTGCCCGCACATCATTCCGCAAAAGGCTTGTGGTACTTGTCTTGCCTCCCAGCAGATTCGATTGATGATAATTTTGACACTGGACTGGTGTCTTTTGACAGGCATATTAATCACCCGCCCTCCCCTCGGCGGTGGTGATTGATGTACCGGTGTTGAATCTATTCCCCCCCCCCCCTCCAGTCATGCGAACAACTCACACTTAGCCAGTTAAGCCAATAGTTGTCCCCCCTGAACAAAGTTCTGGATTCGCGCCTTATTTTGTTGCGTAATATTTTAAAACTATGATATCTTCTAAGATATTCATTGAAATCAAATTAAGTAGAAGCAGTTTTGTTCAAAATTAAATATTTGTGATGAATAACGCATTTAAGTATACTTATAAGGATTAATACCATGTTTATTAGACTAGGTATACGTTGTGTTTTGTCTTGTATATTGTTAATTGTATGTTTGTAAAGTCTTCCTGATGTAGGGCTTATACCCATTTCGATTAAATATTGTGCGATTTTAATTTACAAGGCATCGGTCTCGCAATCGTGAGTTTGAAACCTACCCATCATACTACTGACGTGAGCCCACTCCTAACACAAGCCATTGAGCTTAGCTGGAGGGGTTAACAGGATTGCTAGTATTAGGGACCACAATCCCACGTTGCTAGTTATATTTCTAAAAAAATAAAAACTCTTTATAAAAGAGAAGTTGTCAAAAATGTATATATAGTTCGTTTGCGAGGACTATAGTTTGTCCTTATACTGCTACAAGGATCTTTTCGCTCTTCGATGATATTAAAATAAGGGCGCTTTACAAGATGGCGGCGTTAGTTCAGATTTCGGCCACGCGCCAAAAGATCCTTGAAGCACTGTACATATCTGTAATTTAGACTTTTTTGAATGTCAGAACGAGACAAAACAATTTATAACTTACGAAAGCTTGCCAATAACGCTTTAAAATTTTTACCTTTTTTTTTCTAACAGTTAGGTATTGCTAGAAAAAAAAGGTTAAAAATTTTTAACTTTTTTTTTTTTTTTTTTTGTAAATATCTTGTATATATTGTATTATTATAGATGTAATTTAGAGTAGTTTTTATCATTGAAGAATATCAATAAACAGTAGCTTAGAAAAAAAATAGGTTTGAATTCAAGTTAAAAATTACGTAGTATCTAACGAACTTTTTAGTAGGTATTTTACGAGTCGAGCATAGCGGGACTAGGCCAATACGGGAACTAATTGATTATTTTCGCCAGACCTAATTTGAGATTTATAATATTATATGAAATATTAAATTTTCCTTGATCGAATTAATTTGTTTGTCAAAAGGTAATTCTATTACAATTTCGCAGAATTTTGCGTTATATTTTCCTTTGTTTGGTCATTATTTGTAACATAAGGTGTTATTTTAATTTAATTTAGTGAACAGGGTTTTCCCAAAATAATGTTATTACTTTTATTATATATATTTGTCCTAGTATACCTAAATTCTTCATATCAAAAGGAATTTACCAACCGCTTTTAGGTGACGAGGCTAAGCGCTAATTTATTATGATTCACGAACCTTTGAATATGTATTTTTTCTGTCCGGTTTAAGAATGTGCGTTCGCCTATGCAAATGAATGAGTGTCGACCAATGGTGAACCTACCTTCGGGGTCGTGTCTCTGTCCGTGTCTCCCTTGGGGGGGGGGGGGGGGGGGACAAGGGGGTGTTGCTGGTAGCCGTAGCCCGAACGGGGAAGAGAAATCCCCTACATTTATTCAATGGTTTTGTGGTGGTTTTGGCTGCCTTGTGTTTGAAATCGAAGTGACAAACTACTGAAATTCGTAACGAGTTTCGAGAAGTATTGAAGTCTGTGTATGCATTTACAGTTGTATAAAAAAGTGTTTTTAATATAACCACTTTTTAGAAAAATAGGCCGAGCATTTTTGAACATTGACAAAACTTCAAAGTTAGGAAATATTTAAACTACGGCTACTTGCAACATCCCTTTGTCCAAGAGAGAGACGACCCCGAGGGGCTCATTGCCCTTTTTTACCATTAAAAAGCCATTTTATCCCCAACATCGGCCAAATGTGAGTCGCTCGCACGATGTGAGGAAGGAAGGAGGGGGGGGGGGGTGCTAATAAATTTCAACATTGCCCAGTGTGAGTACCTCGCATGACGGGGGGTTGACTAAGTCGACACCGACAGAGGAGGCAGGGGTTTATATCTTCATTACCCCCGAAAAATAGCTGTTTTACCCCCACGAGGTTGGCAACCCAGGGTGTAGTCCAGTGTTTCCCAAAGTGGTCGGTGGTTTTGGGTAGAAGTCACCAGGGTTTTACGAATTAATTTTTATTGTAATTTGAAAAAAGAAATGGTGTTCCTAGTAAGAGAAACGAGGACAACAAAAAAAGACAATGGTGATAGTTCTCATTAATTTAATTTGGCTATTTGGTAAATGTATTTGAGATTGATTTTTTATCTTTGTAAATTCCAGACGATTTGTACAATAATCGAAGACTGTTGGAACAACAACGTCGTGATCTGCTAGAGTCACTACAGCAACATCCCTCGGTGAAACAGGAACCGGATACTGCCAATGGTAAGTTTTATCTATACTAATATTATAAAGCGAAAGAGTTTGTTTGTTTGTTTAAACGCGCTAATCTCAGGAACTACTGGTCCGAATTGAAAAAATCGTTTTTGTTGGATAGCCCATTTGTCGAGGAAGGCTATAGGCTATATAACATCGCGCTACGACTAATAGGGGCGGAGCAGCGACGAGAAATGTTGCAAAAACGGGGAAAATTTACGCATACGAAGTTGCGCGGGACAGCTAGTATATAGATATGTACCTAGAATGGGGGCAGAGGCGGATTTGCAGTGTTGGCCGCCCTAGGCCTAGGGCCATGCCAGAGAATCCTGGACAGGGCCGTGGGTGCAAATTATGTCACCCTATGTAACATCATTTCACTCAATACCACCTAAGTACATCGCGCGATGGGAGGAGAGGGATTATCACTATTAGCCGCACTTAAGATCTAGCCGCCCTAGGCCCGAGCCTATTGTCGAGCCTTAGGGCAAATCCGCCTCTGGAAGGGGGTCCCCCGCCCCCCAAGACCTATGACACCGTTGATTTGTCCAATTTCAAAATTATTAACATATCATTGTTGACAAATGCATCAGTCCCCTCTTGCGTCCTTGCTGAACAAAATCCTGAATCTGCAGCTGAAAGGCCCCAGAGGTATAGATTAAAATTGATAAAAGCATTTGAAAACAGTTCAAATTTTATAAATAATATTTTTTTGTTACAGCATGTGATAACGTGATGCAGCCTCAAGGCAGCCCGTATTACCAGTCCAGCACTCATAATAATGTCACAGGTATGTTATTTTTATAAATAACTGATACTGGTACTGTGTATCATGTCAAAATTTGAGCATAATCGATGCAAAATCAACTTCAGAACGGATTGGTTTTTTTTTTGTTGTGTTTTTATTGTCAGGAAAATCACGTATGGAAAAGTTTTAAAAATGATACTATGATACTATACCCGTGTGAAACCGGCGCGGGGCTGCTAGTATAAATAGAAAAGAAAAGTAAATGCAAAACTCCCGAAAGGATATGCCAATTCAGCTGAGATCATTTTTAAAATATCCGTTCATGTCCAAGGAAAATTAGTATTAAGAAAAATCTGCATTATAGTAAAATCTCCGATTTTTCTTTTACTCTTTTAACCGTTACAGCAGCGTACAAACAGCGTGACGGGGGGGGGGGGGGGGGCAACATCAGTCTTCTAATATGGTTATAATATAATGGTGGCAGCACCTTACCTGCATATACAGTTTATAAACAAATTGTAAACATTGGCAATTTAAAAAGAGTGGCCACGAGTTTTTATTGCCTGTTCTTTTCTCCGGCTTTACATGTACATGTAGAATCGACTTTTCACAAATGTAGAATTTTGCTGCATAAGTGAATAAAGAATTTTTATTATTATTATTAAATATTGTAGATTTTACATTATTGAAAAAAAAAAACATGAAAGGTGCATATAATATGATGATGAAGGTGCTTTAAAGTTTTCAGTTTACAAAAAAATAATCGTAAAAATACAGGCTGTTTATTTTTTTCATATTTTGCGCTTTCGATTCCTGATCCAGACAGGCGATCATTTAAAAAATCTTTGAATACTTTTCGAATTATCAAAATATTTATACTACCTTCCCTCCGTGAGGTATAGTTTTGGAACAGCCTGTAAAGTATGTTTAACAATTGCGTGGTTGCCATAATACAAGCTCTTCCTGATATTATTATTAATTTACCCAGATATTATTATTAATTCATCTGTTTGTCCACCAGGTCCGTACTACGAGGGCCTGTCTCGGCCGGGACCCGAACTGTTGATCGCGAAGCAGAATGCACTCGCTGCGCATACACAGTTATGTATGTACTAAATTAAGACTTATTTTTCTTACTTTGTGCGATGAGCACGATGGTTTATTTTGTGTCTAAGTGTTATTTATCTATAATATGTATGTATTTAGAAATATTTTTATCAATTGTCTGGTTTCCATAGTACAAGACAGACATAGTTATTTTCTTATTTTATAAATATCATGCTCTCACGTATATTGTATTGTTTCAGGGCAAAACACAATGAAGAGACCATTCTTTTATAGTGAAAGTCCACATTATAATGGTACACCATTACTTCATAGATATGAGGTCAGTTACACTCTGTTTATTTGTATTATTTTATATCTTACAGTTGTTGGACAGTTTAACAGTTGTTTATGGAAAATGACAATTACAAGCTTCCACATGTTTTTTAAATAACAAAAATGGCAAAGTTATAATCTACCTTTGATAAAAATGTTTTTTTTTACAAAAAAAATCATTCAACCGACTTTATTCACGGTTGATTTTGCTGCCTCAGATCTTTACTTTTAATTTTGAAAATCCGTCTATGGAGTTATGCCCGAACATACATAAAAAAATACCATCATCCAAATGAAGAACCTTCTCCTTTTTGAAAACGGTAATAAAGTTGGCTTGAGAACGCTGTAGGAGCCAAGATTTTGAGATGGCCGGCCATCTTACTTTATTTTCCGGCCTAAGAAAAAAAGGCCCTGTTATACATTTGTTCCGAAAATAGTCATCAGGGTCAATTAATCTTTACCAATACGGAGCGTTGGTTTCTATGTTATATTGTCTCATTTACCTATATAAATGCACACACTATTGTGCGTTCATCACGATGTGTCTCTTGACTTGTCAATGTTGGCACCACTGCGCGTTACTAGGGTAGATATAAAATGTATACTAGCTATTACATTTTTCCATTCTACTGTCTGAATCTGAATAATTAAAAAAATAAGATCAATTGGGGAAATTGTGTAAGCTCACTTTTAATCATACGCGTCTTTGTTAAAATATTAGTTAGTTAAATATTAGACAAGTTAATTTTTTGAGATTAAATATACATAAAATACTACAAACGGCATTGTGTGGTATTGGTAATGGCTAGAAAACCAAACAAGATTTATCAACATTGGAGAAAATGCAACTACTTTTGCACAGCACGTCTGTGCAAAAGTAGTCGCATTTTCTCCTATGTTGAATAATAAACCTAACATGATGCTACTCTCTACATTTAGATCCTTTCAAAAATTAATGTAATGAGCTTTATTTAGGGTGTATGTCAGGTGAACGATTGCCAACATCATATCCAGCACTACTAACTTTTAGGCCGGGGGACATTTTGTGAACGGACAATAGTATAATGTATGCTAGGGGTGTACTGTTAAAATACTTATATAATGTCATATATTTTTGTTTTAGGATATCCCCAGAATTCTTCAGTGATCGAGGACATTCCAAAGCTGCGACAAAAAAAAGTAAAAATAATGTAAAAAAGATAATTTTCTCTAGCCGACGATAATCTCTCGACTTTTACTTTTTTATAATAATTATAAATAATGAAGCGATAATAATATATTTTTAATAATTAAATTAATTAACGCCCGGTCTCTCGTTTCGGTAAAAAAGTTATATTTTGTGAAAGTTAATTTTTCTATTTAAGTATTTATTTTTTTAATGTTGTTTGTTTTCTTTGCGAGGGACTGTGTGTTGTATTACTATGCCATTTGTGATATAAAAAAATATATTTAGTGAAGTGAATTTTGAAAATTTATTTTTTAATGTTGTTTACCCTTGCAAAATTAATTTTGACATATATTCTTACTTATTTTTCACTTACGTTACATAAGTTATCGCTAGTTACCAGTTAATTGGTTTCTTATCTATATTATCTATATACTAATATAAAAGGAGAAGCTGACTAACTGACTGACATATCAACGCAGGGCCTAAACTATAATGGTTAGACTTCAAATTTTGCACAGGGCTTCCTTTTATAACGTAGGGGAGAACTGAGAAAGGATTTTTGAAAATTCACCCCCTAAGGGGGTAAAACGGGGGTGCAAAGTTAGTATGAAACTATGCCGTTAAAATATTTTGGTAACAATCTGGCATCCACGGGGGCGAAGCCGCGGGCATAAGCTAGTATAATATAAAATTCAATCGCTGTTCATCAGTCACGCTAGAACTCAAAAACGGCATAACCAAACAGAAATTCAAAATTGGTAACAATGTATGGGCAGGTAGTATGAAGCACCATGATCAGATTTGTGTTATATAAATAATTATTAGGGTAAAATAATATTAAAAATTATATAAAAAAATCCTTCACTAAATACATAAACCATAGTAATATTAATATGTATAAATATGTATATTTAAAACGAATAAATGAAAGTGTACAAAATATTATATTATCAAAAGATTTATAAATTCTTTTGTATGTACATTTCATTTTTCCAAATAAATTCTGTTGGAGATGTTAAAAATAGACGATTTTTCTAATGAATTATGATACTCCTAAAACAATGGATTTTTTTTTATAAAACATTTGTCAATATGCGAGCTCGCATAGCGATTATAGCTTATTTAGATAATTATTTTATCAAAATGAAATCATATTATATTTTATTTTCGCATTATATTTACAAGTGTCTTATTAGTTTTTTTAGTAATAACTATATTGATTTATATTTACAATAAAAATCTCAAATTTGTGTAGTATAATAATAAATTTGCAATACATTCTGTATTATCAGCTGTTAAATATATAAAATAGACAAAAACATAAAAAAATAATATACCTAATTAAAACTTTATACATTTTTAGACGGGTTACGGGTTTTTGCCGTATAGATATTTTGAAAATCAAAATGTTTCCGACATTTCGACCATATTGCAACGGCTGTGGTCACGGGTTATTTTATTAATACTGTAGTTTATAAAATCGTTCAATATCTCTAAATCGTAAAAAAATAAATCGTAAATGTATAGCCTTTTATCAAAATTATTAAATATAATTAAAGTTTTATTTAAAAAATAAAACTTTAATTATAACGAGAAGCCCTTAAAATCGATCTATTTTTAACATGTCTACAATTTTATTTAGTGTAACATATTTTGTGGAACGACTCACACTTGACCGCTAGCCCTCTAAATTTGAGAGAGATACTCTCAAATTGAAATGGCAGTGCAATCGTATCTACAAAATATTTATACCGAGTTTTAAAGTTCACGATAATTCTAATATTATGATTTTACCTGCTGAGAAATGCAAGATCTTGGGTTACTTGGCTTGTCATATGTACACTGACCTCCATAGTACATTGGGCAGGTTACAGCCGACAACAACTCACAAAATCAAATGGAAGTCTATACTTGCGAAAGGAGGTCAACAACAATGGCCATTTGTCATAAGTGTCAAAAAATTTGACAGGACGGTCACTTGACATTTGAAATTGTTGTCACTTTGTACGTAGTAGCCAGCGTACATAGTACTTTATAGGATGATTACCTCCCGCTCGTGGCTTCTTTACATAACACTAAATAACTTTGTAATATCAGTTTGGGAAAATATTTAATATATTAACCCTTAATCATCTACCACTTGTTGTCGCAGGCATTCAACACCTATATTTTGCTGGAGTAAAATCGTTGTTTAGTCCTTAAACATGACAAAGAAACATCGATTTTACTCCGGAGTAAACGGTTGTGTGACTAAAGTAGGTGGTGAAGGGTTAATATGTTTTTTTGTTTTTTTCAAATATTTATATTACGAAGTTCATTGATGTAAAGAAGCCAAGAGCGGGAGGTTAATAGTATATTATAAATCATCCTGTAGAGGTCAGTGGTAGGCGTTCCTAAATTCCGTGTCTGTGAGCGGTGTGTATGTGTGCGGCTCGATCGCGCTTTGTATGAAAGTTCAGACTAAATTGTCGACCGATAAAAAGTCTGTTGTGTGGGGACTCAAAAACATTTCAACAACATTAGATTATCGTGAACGTAACATCCTGATGGGTTGCCATTCTTTTGTTTTTAAGGTATTTCTCTTAAGTTAAACAAAAAAAAACTATATGTTTTTTTAAATATTATTAATTTTTGATAAAAAACAAATCTGATATTTTCCAAGTTGTTTTTAGTATTTACTTTTGTTTTTATATAAAATATATAAATATCTATTGCATTATCTGAATTATAGATGGCGTGTGGATATTGAAAAAAAATACGGACATGATTTCGTCATGCATGACAATGTTCTGAAGCATGACGAAGCGTGAGATTTTCAAATTTGAGCCTTTTTTTAAATTCAGTTGTATTAAAATTGTGTGTCATTTAAAATTAGTCAATTTTGCCGTCATAATTAAGACACGATTTTAACGTCATTGAAACAGACTTTATCTTGTCTGTTTTTTATTCAGTTTAACACAATTCTGACACGATTTTAATACAATTGAAAACGGCTTAGATAATCCTGTTCTTTTGTCCGTATGTTTTTTTCCAACACACGAATAATCTGATTTATTTTGTAAAATAATAGTTTTTAGCAGATAAAGTTACCAGAATCGTACGTTATTTTCGTAATTAATGCTCGTTTATTATTTTTTTAAATATACGTTAAGCGATTATTCGACTAACTAAAAAAAACCGTATTAAAATCATACGAAATAAGAACACAAGCAGACATAAACGGTGAAAAATATTTAGTCATTAAATAGGAAGTAGTACAAAAAGAAAATTAACTAGTCTCTATTACTTATCTATCAAGGTTTCAATTACTTATCTATCGTTAACCTGTATGTTAAATAGGTAATTGGGATGATGACTACAGTAAAAATGAATTAAATTTCAGTAATTACGTCATAACGAGATCTGATAAAATGTGTTATTACACAATCAAACGTCTAAAATAATTTATAATCATTAAAACAAATGCTAAGTAATGATTTGTGACGTCACGCCTCAGTATTCCATACAAATTTCTAAGCATCGTGTCGTTTTGACATTTCATAAAAATACACTGATTTGACTTGACAGTCCACGGGTATGTTCCGATATGCACTCGAGTACTGTAAAGTGTGACGTCAATTTAGTATACTGCGATTTTTTATAGTGAGCTATACCTGTTACTGTATAAAACGGAACGCAGTCCAGTATATTGTCATCCACTTAGTTAAATTTTATATGTACAATGTTTATAATCAACATAATTTTTTTTAATGTTGTTATATTTAAAAATTGAATAATCAAGGTAATTTATTAATTAAAATAATTGCATAAATAATGTCTGAATCATTGGAATTAATTTTAATTTTTTATTGCTGTTGATCACGTGATAAAAGTGCTGAGAGCACCTTACCTCGAAAACACAAGTGCTTACAGTACAAAAATGGCGACGATTTATGACGTCACATATTTCCCAAGGGTACTGCGGCAGTATCGCAGAGTATATCGGAACATACCCCACATCACCTTCGTTAGATAGAAAACGTGAAAGGTTTTTTATCTATCGACGACACAAATCTCAGTTTCGCATCTAGAATTAGAACATATAATTAACGGTAGATGACTAATTAGACCGGCGGTAAAAGGCTAATAATTGAGATTTTAGTTTAATAGTGACAGAATAGCTAAGAAATTCTACTGACAAAAGAAATTTCACTATTAAGTGTGCCTAATCTCTCATCAGTCATGTCGAATCACATCAAACTGTGAGAGTAAGTCCACTGTTACATCTGCGGCTAGTCTCTGATGAGATTAGCCGCCGTGATCGACATCGGCTAGTAGTTAGTCAAATAATCGTTTAAAATTGTAATAGTTTACAGCTTTGGGTAAACTAAAATGTGTAACTGTGGGCAACTTGTATTATGGTCCAAGATCCCAGGGCCGCCAGACGTTACTTATTTTCTGATAAACGAAATGTGCCGTACAAAGTAATATTTGTATATACTATGAAGATGCACATACCCGCCAGTTTAAGCTTACGGGCAATTTCTTGGTCTCTGGTGCTAAAGTACACAAATATATTCGTCACTTTTCTTAAAGTCTTTTATTATTCAGTCTGAGTGGTAAACTTCAAATTTCAAGACGTAAGTAAACTTGTTATTTTTCAAACTTAAAAACGTCTGCAGAAGTTACCGCCAATGGGGACTGTCTTATCTTGTCTTATGATATCATGTAATATTACGTATAAAAATTTGAACTCAAGATTTTAAGAAAACTAATATTTTTGTGTACTTTATTTAGTATATGATACCAAGAAATGGGCTATTGGCTTGAACTACCGATTACGTGCATCTATATAGTATGTACGAATACTACTCTGTACGACACACTTCGTTATCAGAAAATAAGTAACGTCTGGTGGTCCAGGGATCTTGCTCTATTTAATTTAGTTCAATCTGTCGTTGAAATATTGAAAATGACAAGCAAATTATGTAATTTTGTTGTTTTTTTTTGTAATAAATAAGTAGAATTAATTAAGTTCAATGTTGTGAGAATAATTACAGTTTATGTAATTAGAAAAATAGTTATCGCCCGATATACGGTTCTAACCAGAGTTATTATAGGGGAGATATGACTGCGTGTAAGTAGAAATGTCTTACAAATAGAAAGAGAGAGAGAAAGTGGTCGTCCATTAACCTCGTGGGGCTCGAAAGGGGTTGTGAGGTGGGGATTCGGAAAAAAGTCACGAAATATCACCAGGTGGAGATATGTGTATTGTTTGGGCTCGTGACTCTTCAGACTTGACCGGCTTTGAATCAATTGCACCTCCCCCCTCCTGTTAGCGACTCGCACTTGACCGGTGTCGGACCAATTGCACTCCCCCGTCGATCGAGACTCACTCAGGTAGGGGAAAGACTAAACCATCACATGTATCACCAGACCCCTCTGGTGATACATGGTAGAGAGGGGGGAGAGGGTGTAACCACAAAACCGCAGTACAGTACATCAAAATAAACTGTTACTTTCTGCATTGAATGAGCATGCACATCTTTCTAGTCAAGAGAACAAACTGGCTGTCTCACCTACTCTATCTATAATAACTCTATGGTAGAACTATACCGGAAATAATAATTCTAGATGTCAACACTGGTCTACTTTTTAAATTGTCTTTGGCTTGTGCTTTTAAATGTAATAACTATTTTTTTAATGAAATATTTTGTGCTTTGCAGTCAGTTACCAGTTTTAAAAACCAAGTGCGTAATTATGATTTTTAATTACATTTTTTGCTTGTCATTTCTCATATAATTGGGGTTGATCATTTCCATAAAATTTATCACTAATTGTGCTTATAACTAAAAAAATGAGTATAAGGAAAAATATTTTTGAAAGTGATAATTTATCGAATTTATGTGGCAATTAAAAATGGGAGTAAAAAGTAGTCATTTAAGAAATCTAATTTTTGGTCACAATTAAAAAAAAATGTTTCGTTGATGTATAAGTCTTGCCAAAGTTATTTTTTTGTTTTTTGATTGTTATTGTAAAATGTGGGTGATCAATAGTCATTTTTTTAAGAAATTTTTAGTTAAGTAACTAAGTCATGGGGTTGGGGGGTTAAAATCATGACTTTATTATTTTTTTTAATTATTGTTTTGGTGCTCTTTTTTCTTTGAACTCCGTTTTTTTGCATTTCTTTTTTCACATAAGTACAATAAATATTGTTCTAGACGCACAGTAGGATGATCGCTAGAATTTTTTTATTTTTTTTTTAGAATAAAATTTGAAAAAAATATTTACCATAGACTTAAGAATAAATAAGGAATGGGAAGGTAGTTAGGTAAGAAGAGAGAAAGAGCGCGACTTTTTAAATATTTTTTTTCATTTGTGGGTATTTATGTCGAAGAAATAACGCGCTCTTATAGACCAAAGCTGTGAAATAATGTAAAGATCGTTGAGTAAGATTAAGAATAAAGTATGCTTTTACACAAATCACTTGTTTTTTAATAATATTTACCCCTAATATATCCTAATATTAATTCTGTGGGTTAAAATTTCATCGGGGTTTTAGGTGGTACAATTGAGTAAAACCGGCAAAATGTGTACTGTGTACCTACCTTTTTTTTAATTTCGGGGAGGGTGAAAATCCCCCGTGGCCACACTCATGATGTTAGAAACTGTCGAAGAACGTGTAGGACGACCTCCAGCCAGATGTACCGATGACATAAAGAAGATCGCTGGGATGGAGCTGGATGCGGAAGGCACATACATACATACATATCAACCCATATGATGGCCCACTGCTGGGCACGGGTCTCCCCAGTAGAACTTACTGGTATGTAGATCCTGAGGGTAATTGCCATAATGAGCGGGTTGGCGATCGCAGTAAGGCTTTAAGTACGCAGAGGACGCTGCTGCCCGTCCTCCGGAGTGAAATCCCTGAGTCGCCTTGACGACACCCACGGGAAGAGATGGGAAGGCACATGAAGGCACAGGACTTGTGGATCGAACCACTTCGTTCCGAAAATGGTCCGAGATTTTGTGTGGGATGTCAGAAGATATTTGTTTTGATATAAACATATACACAAGACCTATGGAGTACCAGGACATAATAAGTTTAAAAAGTACTATCTAAAGAGGTTCTTGTCATAGGCGTGTAGACTTAAGATGTACCTCAAACATACAACTGAGATATCTTCTTTAGCGTATGTTGCCCTGGTACTTTGTTGAGAGAATATATTGTATACAGGGTGTTTTGTAATACATATATCAATAACCTCCCGCTCGTGGCTTCTTTATCAGTTTTGGAAAATATTTACTATGACCTTAACACCTACAGACTATTTTACTGGAGTAAAGTTGTTTATTGTGAGGTATAGGCCCTAAACCTGACAAAGAATAATCGATTTTACTCCGGAGTCTCTCAAATGTGTGGTAAATGGTTGTATGACAAAACTACTACTAGGGTTAATTTGTATTTTTGTTTTCAAAAATTATATTAAGAAGCCAAGAGCGGGAGGTTATATTAAAAATCCTGTATTTGAATATATTCTTGTCGCTAAGATAGAGCGCTGCATGCGGAAGGCGGGGCCTTGTTGTGGGGGACATTAGGAGACTCCTTTGTCCAGCAGTGGACCGACACAGCTGATGATGGTCAGCATCGTCAGCTTTTTTCCCCTTTAAAACCATCGAACATCTCCATGGATGGTTCTCTCACTAGAAACATAGTTCGGATGAGAAAAAATATTCTCACTTGAACCAATAATGGATCCACGTATTTGATAAGCAGAGTAACAGTTGTTTTACTTTTTGTTTAAGTAAGTAAATATTCGATGTTTCAAGTACCTATTGAAGTAGGTAACTTGTTATATATTCGAGGCATCATACAAAATATACTGCTATTAAATAAATTTTGTTCTATTAGACGGAAGCTTTATTTAGAAATTATGTCTTCGACTACCAAAAGTCTCAAACATGTTAATATTCTTCCTCGCAAAAAGTACAACTTCCAGTATGTAGATGCATGGAATAGTGAGGAGGTTTAATTTTATGAAGTAGGGTAGACCTAGCTGGAGGATAACGGGGCTGAATCGATTAACCCTTAATAAAACGCAACGAAACTATGCATTTGTATTTTGTGACTTTAAATTTAATATTTAAAGAGTGAAAAAAATAATAAATCATATTATTTAGTCAGGTCCTAAACTAACTAAAAACTTGATTAAAATATATTCTAGTCACGCTAAAATTGTAATAGGATATTATTTATAATTAAAAATAATTGTTTAATAAATATAGATAATTTCGATTAGACAATAATCGAAAATTGTAGTAAAATATAAAAGTTAATTTAGCTCCGCTATCCCCCAGCCAGGTCAATGGTACTATTGAAGAAGTATTAACTAACATCAGGTGAAATGAAATGACCCCCCCCCCCCCCGTCGTATACATGT
Source organism: Herminia tarsipennalis (assembly GCA_945859575.2). Lineage (NCBI taxonomy): Eukaryota > Metazoa > Arthropoda > Insecta > Lepidoptera > Erebidae > Herminia > Herminia tarsipennalis. The sequence continues at coordinate 1,395,025 of OX243830.2, forward strand.
TAGATCCGGCAATGCCATTTTCCGCTTGGCACCCTCCAGAATAAAATCCTGAATCAGTCCATGTTCAACATGCTGTAGAAATATAAATAAATTACACCCAAACACTTACCAATAAACATTCGTGCTCATCATGCAACTATTTATGCTAGGGGGGGATTCGAACCCACTACCACTAACCTCAAGATCAATCAAGGACCTACTTTATCAATCTGAATATTAGGTATATGAAAGTATACTTAGATTATGCTACTGATTTGATAACGCTGGGCGGTAGCAGAGTACCTACTAGTTTTTTAAATGCAAAATGAGAGACTAGCCGTACAGTTTTAGAATATATTACACTGGTTGCGAACGCGGCATGTGCACTATATCTTGTCGCCCGCAGCAACTAGACTCATCTCCCAAATGGGTGCTTTCGCCCAAAGGCTGGATCTCGTTGATGTAACGAGAGTCATCTTGGACCAAGCCGCCGAGCCGCTTGTTTACAGGCTACTCACCAGACTGCCTGTCTCGGGGGGATACGGCCGGAACTTGCTAGCATTGCTAGTCTTGAACTGAAGTAAGGCCATCTGTTGTTAAGGACCCCAATGACGATGCATCAATCAATCTAAATGGCGTGGACTACTGTCAAAAACTTATCGTAAATGTCAAGAACGTAATCTAAGAAGAAATGGACATTGGTAGCTGGACTGAGTAGGTAGGTATTTGCGGGGCGATCTAGCCGCTGTGGCCGTGTAGTACCGGCTTAGGAATAGTACCACCCCATTTTTTCGCGTGGCTGTGGTCCCTTAGTCGCCTTGACTAAGGGATGTCACATAGGAGGATGGGAAGCAGCGTCCTCTGCGTGCTTTAAAGCCTGACTGCGATCGCCAACCCACTCGCCCAACGTGGCGATTATGGTAATTACTTTCAGGATATATAATTAGCAGGTTCTGCTGGAGACCCTGAGTAGGGGAGGCCGGGGTTCAAAGTGCCGAGGGTAGGTTTTTCCGATCCAAATAGCTCCGCGAAGAAAAGAGATAGGAATGGGTGTGAAATGCATTTCTAAACGTCTTACTATTTCACTGTTGAATCAACCTTTTCAGTGATGGCATGTCGGCATGTGAGAGTGGTAATCAATTAGTAGTAGGTACATAATACTAATAATATCTTGGAACAACTCACACAAATCTATCTGATCTCAAACTAAGCAGAGCTTGTACCTACTATGGAAACCAGACAACCGATAATTAATTTAAAACAAAAAATTTAATTATTTAAGTTGAGTTTTAATTTATGTTGTTTCGTGGCACAAACCAGCCCCCTGCCAGATGAACTTTGAACCCCAAATCCCCCTATCTTTTAAGTGACCTCCAATTAAATATAGAATAGGTTAGAAAAATCCAACAATGATACTAAAGGCGGCCTCTGTGGCGCGGTGGTAGTGTGTCCGACTGCTACGTTGTGTGATCCACAAATTGTTGTTTCGAGTCTGTGTGTACTTTGTGTCCGTGAATTGAATGTTTGTAAAGTTCCCCGCGACACACCTGGCTTGTACCCTAATGCGGGAGTAGTATAAAAAAAAGATAGGCAATCACTATAGTTTGCCCTACTTATAATACCTAGCAAGTTACACACAAATAGCTTAAATATTGATTGAAATAGACCTAAAAGTTTTAGGACGAAATAATTTACTTACTTGTTTCGACTGCCTCTAAAGGCGGCCTCTGTGGCGCGGTGGGAGTGTATCCGACTGCTACGTAAGAGGTCGTGGGTTCGGTCCCCACCCAGGATAAAACTTTGTGTGATGAGCACGATGGTTTATTCTGTGTCTGGGTGTTATTTATCTATAATATGTATGTATTTGAAAATATTTAAGTATGTTTATCGGTTGTCTGGTTTCCATAGTACAAGCTCTGCTTAGTTTGGGATCAGACAGCTTTGTGTGAGTTGTCCCAAGAAGATATTATTATAATAGCGCCTTGGTGCCTAACGTAACCGTTAATTGCAATTATTAATGAATTCATAAATTTTAATGGCTTTATCATTATAATTAACGATTTTAATAGAATACATTGAAATATTCATAATTCTAAAATGTTTATGTTTCATTCAGACACTAATGTTTAACATAAAAAGTTACGACACCGAATAACGAGCTACTGTTAACTTTAAACAAAAATATATCTTTATTCCAATGATTGACACAATAGGGTACTATTAAACAAAATTACATCATCCTCCCTTCGTTCTCAACATATAATTACATGGGAGTGGCCTCAATAACTCCTCCCAAACTTTATTTCCAAGCAAAAAACAATATTTAGGCAGGCATGGCGCTGTCAAAATTATAACCTCACTTTTAAAAACATTCAGAAACCTCTTAAGACAATTGATATAAGGTTTATTTTAACTTGTTTTGTGTATTTAAAAGTCTTGTCCTATGTTTGTTTATATTTCAACAGTTGTATTGCAATTAAAAGAGGTTTCTTGTTCATGGTAACGTTTAAATGTTTTTTGACGGATTATTTCGTTCGGTAGCGTTTTTGTTCGCGCCAAATATTTTTGGTGTACGTGCTTTTGGAATGTTGTGGAGTCGGCTTTTGAATTTAATTTTTTTAAGTGTTAATGCGAATCCATTTGCTTGTATCGTTTTAATAAGTTTGTATCTAAGTACTGATAATATTAAATCGTCGCTGGAGCAAACGAGTCCTAGAGTGTAGACCGCGACTTGGTAAACGTCGCGGTAGGACGACCTCCAGCCAGGTGAACCGACGACATGAAGCAGGTCGCTGGGATGGAGCTGTAGGCGGAAGGTGAAGGCGGACTGGATGTTATGGCGTATATTAGGAGAGGTATATACCCAGTAGTGGTCCCATGCAAAATGATGATCGATTGATTGAATATTTTATCATTTAACGTTCCTAATAATTATAACAGTGAAACGAAATCAGCTAGATTGGCCTCAACTCTAAAATATGAAGTTAAATAAATACCTTGGGACAACTCACATACGTCCATCTGATCAGCAGCAGATAGGTGATAAAAATATTTATATATTTCTAAATACATACATATTATTTTTAAATTACACCTAGACACAGAATAAATAACGGTGCTTTTCTTCTTTTTCTTCTTCTTCAGCACTGTTTTGCCTACCATTAGGCATATGCCTCTAATAAAATCCTTCTGTGAAGCAGCGGTAGCCTTATGATTATGGCATGGGACTCGCAATCGTGAGGTCGGGGGTCCGAATCTACCCATTATACTACAGACGTGAACCCACTTCTAACACAAGCAATTTAGCTTAGCTGGAGGGGTTAACAGGAATACAAGTAATGTGAGATCCATAATCCCATATCTTTAAACGAAATTAAATCTTTAAACGAAAAAAATAATTAATATTCTTTGTCGATTCCATCTCGGCGCGGTCTAAGGCCTGTCGGTGCCATAGATTATCAGGGGTTGCTCTTACAATGGTGCTCATCACACATATATTTATCCTGGGTGGGAATCAAAGCCACGGACTCTGTCTTAGCAGTCAGGGTCACTGACCACTAGATCATCAGGCCAGTTGAGAGAGATGAAGCCTATTCCATATTGCCGTATCTTTTAGTAAGTAATGCGTTTAACTGTCATTTAAACTTGTTTATAAAATTTTCTTTTTATGACAAGAGCTTTACTTTTTCGGCCATAATGCTTTTTAATTTTGACATACAATTAAAGTCATAGGTTTTTGTAGAAGCTATACCATACCTATGAGACATCATATATCACTAGGTATAGCTTTCGCCCACAGATCCGCCCGCGTCGATGTCGGTTATCGCGAAAAAAATATGATGAAATGATGTCCTTCCCCAGTACTCAAACTATCTCCGTACCTACCTACCAAATTTCATCCAAATCGGTTCAGCCATTTAAGCGAGAAAACGTAACAAATGGACGGTTGGAGTTGCTGTGTGGTACCGGCTTAAGAATAGTGCCACCCCATCTCTTTCCGTGGGTGTCATCAATGGGACTAAGGGATTACATACCGGAGGACGGACAGCAACGTCCTCTGCGTACTTTAAAAGCTTACTGCGATCGCCAACTCGCTCGTCAAGCGTGGCGATTATGGCAAATGCCCCCAGGATCTATAATATTTAGGTTCTACTTGGAGACCCGTGCCAAGCTTTGGGACATCATATGGATTGATGTGCATTTTGACACACAATGCAGGTATAAGTAATAAGTATTGGTATAAACTTTATGAGATTTCACATAACATTATACCTTCTTTCGGTTACCATTGTCAGCTTCGTTTTTTTTTTTTTAATTTTAAAAGTTATCTCCGCACTGAGGTACAAGCTCTGTGTCAGGGGACTTTTCAAATATGAAATTAACTGATCAATGTACTACATACGGACTAGGGCCAACAATTTTTGGATTTTACAAAGTGGTGTGGGAATCGAATACACGACATCTTGCGAGCTGTCGCGTCGCCAACACAGGGGCGGTCGAGAGAATCTCTTTAACAATTTTGAAGATAATATATTTAAAGTAGCCCACTAGCTGTTGGCAACGACTTCGTTTGCGTGGACATTTAAAAAATATATATTATAGGTACTCTGGTATATTCTAGACTATAATCAATCAATTTCATCAAGATCCGCTTTGGTGGTTGGTTTGTTAGTGACACTGACTGCTAAGTCGAAGGTCGTGTGTTTCTGCGAGTAATTTATATAAGTACTTATAAATAAATAAAAAAAGAAAAAAAAAAGCTTTATTTGCTTTAACTTACATGCTGAATTACAAATAATAAAAAGAGCACTCCTTTTAAGTATACAATACTTGTGTTAGGAGGCTCTTCTCTTCTCTTAACAATATAAAACCGCTAAACAAGTAAATATAAGTATAATATGTATGTATTTAGAAATATAAGTTTATCAGTTGTTTGGTTGCTATAGTAGGTACAAGCTGTGCTTAGTTTGAGATCAGATATAATAATAATAATAATATAATATCTTGGGACAACTGACACAAAGCTATCTGATCCCAAACTAAGCAGAGCTTGTACTATGGAAACCAGACAACTGATAAACATACTTACAAATTTCTAAATTCATATATATTACAGATAAATAACACCCAGACACAGAATACAAATCGTGCTCATCACACAAAGTTTTATCCTGGGTGGGGATCGAACCTACTACCTACCTCTTACGTAGCAGTCGGATACACATGACGTTGTGTGAGTTGTCCAAAGATATTATTATTATTAATTCAAACTGTAATTGTATAAATAAATATGACACATAATGTATATTATTTTCTTTTAGTTGATAAACTACTAAACACATTTTATTTTTAACTAGCCGTCCCGCGCAACTTCGTATGCGTCAATTTTCCCCATTTTTGCAACATTTTTAATGAATGCTGTGCTCCTATTGGTCGTAGCGTAATATTATATTGTATATAGCCTTTCTCTCTTCTCTTCCTAATTTTAATATCTATCTCACGACACACGGTTTCATAATTTTAAAAAAATGCGTCAGCAAATCCGTTCATCCATTTCAACGCTAGGTTTAGATACTTAAGTAGGTGACATTCAGATACACACACAGAAAGTCACAACCCCACTATTTGCATCAGAAATTATATAAATGCTCACAAATCAAAATCCAAACCTCACACACAGTGACCCATGATTAATACATTTAAAACATAACTCTTTAACCCTAACATATTTTTTTAAAACCACATTTGATTAAAATCTTTAAAAAAAGTTGATGTCCTTTAGGATTTCGTTCTTGAGATACGAGTTCATAAACTGATACACAGATAATACATGGGTTTGTATGTTCTTTTATATTTTTTTCCGCTCCATGACCTAGTATCATCAATAATATAAATTCGGATTTTATATGACACGATACGGACACGACACGATACGGACCCCATTGATTTGTTTATATTGTTTACTAGCTGTCCCGCGCAACTTCGTATGCGTAAATTTTCCCCGTTTTTGCAACATTTCACGTTGCTACTCCGCTCCTATTAGTCGTAGCGCGATGTTATATAGCCTATAGCCATCCTCGATAAATGGGCTATCCAACAAAAAAAGATTTTTTAAAATCGGACCGCGTTTAAACAAACAAACAAACTCTTCCGCTTTATAATATTAGTATAGATAGATAGTATTTAATAATATGCTGCCAAACTCGTCATGGGCATTATTATAATGCCCATGACGAGATTGGCATAATGTTACTGTGGCATATTAATTCTTTAGTACCTATATCGTTTTAATAGGCCTACATTATATTTAGGCTTTAATTTTTGTTACTTTGAATGTCATAAAGTTATCCATACTAATATTATAAATGTGAAAGTAACTCTGTCTGTTACGCTTTCCCGCTCAAACAGCTTAACCGATTTAGATGAAATTTTGGTATGGAGATAGTTTGAGTCCCGGGAAGGACATAGGATAGTTTTATCGCGATAACCGACATCCACGGCGGAGCTGCGAGAGAAAGATAGTATGTTATGGGTCATGGACATACTCAGGGTAGGGTTTGAGGCGTAACCCCCCCCCCCCCCCGAAATTGCAAAAAGTTGGTACACAGTTCTCATTTGGTGGGTGTTAACATACTGCCTCTGTGGCGTGGTGGGAGTGTATCCCACTGCAACACAAGAGGTGTCGTGGGTTCGATTCCCACACGGACATCACTTTATGTGATCCACAAATTGTTGTTCCGAGTCTGGGTGTACTTTGTGTCCGTGACTTGTATGTTTGTAAGGTCCCCCGCGACACAGGGCTTGTACCCTAATGTGGGAGTCGTCTTTAAAATATATATATATATATATATATATGTCGATTGTACCTACTACCCAACCCAACCCCAAAATTACAAAAAATCTCTCTTCCTGAAAAATTATCCTAGGTTTTTCGTTTAGGACACAGCGCTTGTACCCTACTGCGGGAGTCCCATTTAAAAAAATATATTAAATAAAATAATAATATTTAGAAATATATAAGAATGTTGATCGGTTGTATGTTTGGAATAGTACCTACATAGGCTGTGTGTGAGTTGTTGCAAGATATATAGGTACGTATTTTATTTATTTCCCAGACCGAGTCCCAAATCGTAATGTATAAAAGTAATTCTTTCTTTATAGTCAACATAACTTGAATAAATTTAAGTTAGTTGTTTGGCGGCCGTTTTTCTGATAAATTGTCTCCAATAAGGTTAGCATTTAGAACGTGAGGACATTAGTGTCAGAATGAGTAGGTACATATAGAGTGCTCTGTAGGTTATAAGGTTCGATTCCCGGTTTGCTACATCAATCTGAATGTCATTTTTTTTATCATCAAAGCTCAAAATTGCTGAAAGAAAACATCTGGATGGTCTTGCGCCTAATCTTATCTCCCTTCGGCAATGACAGTATTTTTTCTTAAAAAAAAAAAAAAAAAACTAGCGCTGTTGGTTTGTAGGTCCCACATTATTAGCAATCCTGTTGACCCATCCAGCTAAGCTTAAAGGTTTGTGTTAGGAGTGGGTTTACGTTGGTAGTAAATTGGGTAGGATTCGAACCTGCGACCTCACGATTGCGAGTTGCGATGCCTTAGCTATTAGGCTACCGACGCGCGCCGCTAGATTATCGTCCCATCGAATAAAGTGAGAGAATAGAGAGTGCACTTATGTTTCTGTACACACTTTTGCACTGTTCTCTACTTGTGTTTATAGTAAGAGTAGGTAATATTTTATTATATTTATATCTTGGGACAACTCACACAACGGCATCTGATCCCAAATTATGCAGAGCCTGTACTATGACAACCAGGCAACTGATAAACATACTTGTATATTTCAGATAAATTACCCAAACACAGAATAAACCATCGTGCTCTTCACACAAAGTTTTATCCTGGGTGAGGATCGAACTCATGGCCTCTAGCTTAGCAGTCAGCGTAGCTAACCACTAGACTAACATGTCAATCAAACATTTTGCTTCATATGTAAGTAAAGAAATTTGAATATAAATTTTACCCAAAAATAAAAATAAACTAAATTGAAAAGCCAAAATACAAAATATTTGTACATATTATAGAGATATAAATTCAATAACAAATGTCAGTCTAGCGCCCCGCGGCGTCGCGTGCCTCTCCTTTAAGACAACGTGGATATTTCGCGATGTGTTAAGAATATATTTATATAAAGGTATGCACCCTGTGGTCACACTTAATTTCGGTTAATTTTATTATGCGTCCAATATTTTGTTATTTAAACTAGGTTTTGCATGCAGACCTGGCCAGTGGCGGGTCCAGGATTTCACTCAGGCAAATAACATGTGATTCGGCAGAGAACCAAAGTTATCGACATAGCCTACAGGATTAGCAAGCTGAAGTGGCAGTGGGCTGGCCATATTAGCCGAAGATCCGACAACCGTTGGGGTAAACGAGTTCTTGAGTGGATACCGCGTCTCGGCAAACGTAGTTTAGGACGCCCTCAGGCCAGGTGGAGTGATGATCTACGCAAAACCGCTGGCAGGAGCTGGATGCGAGAAGCCGAGGATAGTACAAAGTGGTGTGCAATTGGAGAGGCCTATGTCCAGCAGTGGACTACGACAGACTGATGATGTGATGTGAAATGACATGTATGCGACGGGGGGGGGGGGGGAGCAATTAGTTTTGGACAAGTGTAAGTTGCACGCACGATGGGGAGGGGTGTGTTGTATTTCGCCATTTATAATATATCTCTTATAAATATTAAAATTAATTGTAAACATTATTTTTCATAAATCAAATCTGTCATGTCGACAAATATTTTCTATGGTTGCTATGACAACAAGATAAGCATAGAGTTCTTTGTAAAGTAGGGACTACATTGTGAAACTGGCTGTGCGTAAATTCTAAATTAAAAATAAGTTAAGCTTTAAAATTTTAAATTGCTTCTAGAGAGTTTTCTTTATGAATACAAAACCGAAGAAGAGTGAGTGAAGAACCAGCTCTCTAAAAGAGAAGGAAGAAGAACGAGCTCTCTAAAAGAGAAGGAGTGGGAAATTACGAGATCACGTACTCCCGTGCCCCCCCTCCGACTGTATTATTTTTGTCTTACGGGCTATTTTCCCCGCGTTTTTTTTTAAGCCTAAGGTACTCTCAACTATGTCACTGTAAAGGCGATCCATGTTGTTTATCGTGTGTGTCTGTCTAAACGGATGAACACATTTGAGTGCATTTTTTTTCATTCAAAAATATTTTTCTTAAAAAAAACTAATTTAATTTAAATGCTTCTAAACGTTGTTTGATCAAAATCCGTTCAGCCGTTTTCAAGATAATCATTTTTTTGTCTCATAAATGTCAAGGTTTTTTTAATGTGCGTAATAAATAATACTCCTGTATTGCCAATCCAACAATGTAAGCATTATACACACTGACCTCTATAGTACTAGTACGCGGGACCAGTTGCCGACAACAATACCCAGACTTCCATTTGATTTTGACATTTGAATGGTAATTTGATAAAATCTATAGAATAGAAATAGAAGTCTATACCTACTTGTGTAACAAGGGTAACAACAACGGCCATTTGGAGTTGTAAAAATGGCGGCAAACTGACCGGCCATTATTTTTACAGCTCCGAGTTTAACTTGTAAAAAATGATTTGAATACGTGATAATTGACTTGAGAATGAGACTATGTGCATGTAATAAGTGCATAAATACTTGACACTGGCAGAAATTAGCCGTTAAAACGGCTAGATTGCCATAAACTCAAAGAAGAAGAAGAAGAACGGCCATTTGTCATAACTGTCAAAAAAGTTCACAGGACGGTCATTCGATTCGACATTTGAAATTGTTGTCACTTTGTAAGGAGCAGCCAGTCTAACATAATATGGAGATCAATGATTATATGCATATTAATACTCCTGGATTGCCAATCAAACAATGTAAGCAATATACATTAAACCAATAAAATACAAAGTTTAAAAATGTTAATCAAAATTAATATTGTTTATGGCACAATAATATTCTTTTTAGTCGATTTTTGGGTCAATTTTAGTAGTTTTATTTGTTCATAAAGTTGTTTCTCTTGACATTTTTATTATTTTATAACTTTGTAAGGATACTTTGAATTATGGAATCATATGAAAGACATTTCGGTAATAATGTTAAGTTGCACGAAATTATTTTTAATTGTCTTACAGCCGGTCTCAATAACTTATTTACCGTTAACTGTTTGTTAAAATAGCTAACTCTGGTAGGCAAACTGACATTTGTGACATTAATAGGTAGAAATATTTAGGGTTTTCTATCTATCGACGCTTATCAAATGTAAGTTTCGCTACTCGAGTAAGCATTTTAACAGACAGTTAACGGTAGGTAGGTATTGAGGCGTAACGAGAGAACCTATCAAATCTTACACCAAGAAGTATGGTATAAGCTTTAACAGATGAACGGCTTCAATTTGATATGGAAAATAAAGAAAGAAGAATATTCTAGGCCATTTTTTACCTCATTTCTGCCAGTAATAATTAAGGGTCTTCTTTTATTTTTGTTTGATGACAATCTAGGCCTTTTTAGGGTTTCTTAGTCAAAGCCAAATAACAGACACGGAACCCTTATAGTTTTGTCATGTCCGTCTTTACGTCCGTATGTCACAGGCATTTTACTCAAATTCTACAAAATGAATAGGTATTGATTAAATTTGGTAAAAAGGTGTCTTGTAGTAGTAGTAGTATTAGTTTGATAGCTAAATAATAAAAATAAATATTTTTTAGGGGGTGGGGGGCACTCCATACATGTGAGAGAACCTCATAAAAGGCAGCAAATTAATCAATGTCGAATGATGTACAACACGTTGATTTTTGAGCAAAATCAACGTGTGGCACATCATTCGTCAGGTCTTTTAAAAACATGTAAAGGTTTCTATACGTCAATGGTGACAGTTCAGTTGGTCACCATTTTTGTAACTCCCAATTTGAATTGGCTACCATTATGTCACAAATAAAAAAAAAATATGGGCCGAATGATCTCCCGTTTTTGACATTTGAACTGGCCGTCCAAGAATAGGGCCTTTGGATATTAAATCTCTCATTTCCCACTTTAAACCACAAATTTTTCAAGTCGCTTTGAAAGCTGACATTGATGAAATAATAGGGATTTCCGCGATTGAGCAACAATTCAAAATGTTGTGAAACGAGCAGAATTGTGATCAACTCTAGAGGTGGTGATTTGAGTGATATCATTTTTTCGACTTATTGTTATGAACTTTACATTTTCAAATAAACATTTTATGAAAACAAAACATTTTTTTTTCCAATTCAAACTATGACATTACTTTTGCGTCACCCTATAGCCGTTGTCCGCGATTTTATTGCGTAGCCAGTGTGCTATTCCCATAGAGTTATTATAGAAAGAGTAGAAGATACGACATATCTTCACGACTTACGAATCGAAAAAGAGAGAAAACCGCAGTACCCTAAACCTCTATCGTCTCTCGTAATTTCCATTGTGGGTTAGATTTCCTACCAGGATATTTTATTTGTGTGTTTGTTTATTATTTCATAATTGTTTTTTCTTTGTCTACTTAGGTGAGCAGTGGACGCATACAGGCTGATTGATTGATTTATTAGTTATCTGGTAGCCAAATGGCGACCTAGAAAATCGAGATATCTGCAAGGGTAAGCAATGTTACCACTGTCGGTCACATTGTCACACCCCTCCGTGCCTCGAGAGCACGTTAAGCGACGGCTGAACGTCCTGTGCCTAATCTTTTTCTGGTCGTGTCGAAGTATGGTCCTATCGGACTATTAGAGTCAGGGGAATAGAGAGTGCAATTGTGACACTCTGATGGGATTGGTCTCTGTAACCGACATCGATTAAGAGACCATTATCTGGTTGCAATAGTACCGGCTCTACCTAGTTTGGTATCAGAAGCCCGCGTGTGAGTTGTCCCATCATATTTTTACATATCCTGTCTTTTCAACTTTTGATGTACAAGATAAAAATCATATTAATTTTGTCTTTGACTCCCGCAAAGTCGGGGGTCGGTTTTGAACCATAAATTATGGAGGAACTATTTCATCTGCCGCTCGTTTCAAACTAGAGATACGATCCTTTATTTTTTTATTAAAGGGACATCATGTCAAAAGATGTTTTTTTTAATCTTTGTCTATGAATGATTTTTATAAGTTAATATTGTTGGGTGGGTTCCGTGCATTTGTTTATAATGTTATAGGACTTTGTGTAAAATTTTTGAAGGCTTTGGTTGAGTACGTACGTTGAGTAAGTCCTGTACGCACTGACCTCGATAGTACCTACGTCGTACGCAAAACAGACTACCGCCGACAATAACAAAACTTCCATTTCATTTTGACATTTGGACGGTCCTCTGACAAAATCAAATGGAAGTCTATACTTGTGTAACAAGGATAACAACAACGGCCATTTGTAATAAGTGTCAAAAAAGTTGACAGGACGGTCATTCGATTCGACATTTGAAATTGTTGTCACTTTGTAAGGAGTAGCCAATCCAGCGTACATAGCATAGTGCCTGCACGGAATTTATTAGTTTCCGAGTTCCGAATCTGTGTGTACTTTGTTGTTCGTCTATTGTATCACTCTCTTGCGCTTTTGCAGATAGGCCAGCTACAGCTACAAGAGGACTGATATTTGACTGACCTGTTGGTCTAGTGGTTAGTGGCCCTGACTGCTAAGCCAGAGGTCGTGGGTTCGATCCCCAACCAGGAAAAAACTGTTTATTGTGTGTCTGGGTGTAATGTCGATAATACATATGTGTTTAGAAATATTTAAGTAAGTTTATCAGCTGTCTGTTGTCTAGGCTCTGCCTAGTTTAGGATCAGATGGCGTTGTGTGAGTTGTCCCAAGATATTATTATTTATGAGCGGAGGAAAGGCCAGAGCCACGTTAGTACTAACGTGATGAAATTTATTTAACATATAGGCCATATATCTACTGTGTATCTACACTACGTACACAGTATACCTACATATAATTATATCTTTTTAAATTATCTATTTACCGTTAAATATTTCATAAGGGGGGGGGGGGGTTAAGTCCTCCCCCAGGGTTGTTTTTATGTATTAATATATGAGCTTGGCTCCGATCATGCCTGATGGCAGCCATTGATGAGGTCTACCTAACGAGAACCTATGCACTCTAGCCCTAAAAGTGTCCGGGTTATAATCAATTGGAAACTCTGACCCCAGCAGTCTGACCATAACAACTGTACGCGCGTACCGCTTTGTGTGACGATAGCCATAGCCACAACGTGTGGGGGGTAGCCTGCAGTGCGCCTAGATGTCCAATGATGGAAAGGAGACAGCAGGATCAGTGCATACAGTTTTTGTGAACACTCTAGTCTCCGTGGTACAATCTGTAGAACATCGAAAAGGGTACGTACGTCCAAATATTGCACTCAGCAGAATAAGATACAACTAAATTACTTATTTATTACTCAGACTTAAAATTAGGTCGTCATTTTAAAGAGAAACCTGTGTTTCTCAGCTCTTGAATGAAACACAACAACAGTTATTTTGTAAATCCGAGGCCAAAAATCTTATTTAGCGAATTATCAACACTTGGAAATAATAAATATAATTTTATTATCAACTTTTAGTACTTTAAAACATTATTTTATACCCAAAGGATCCCTAAAATATAATATTGAGCGAATGAAAGTAAACATTCAAAATATTCAAGTAATATTCATTTTTATTTTCTTGGTTGGAGCCTTGTTCCAACTGTGTATAGCTTTCTCTCGCTCTGTCTTTAAAGGTGAGAGGGAGATGCAAGACCATCGCGGGCGCAGGAAACAAAACGTCTTGAGTTCTTTTTTTTGTTAGGGTTCAGTGAAAAGTTGATGAAATATGTTTTTATATTTTTTGATGTTGTAAGTTAGTGTGCATATCCTAACTAATTATGTAATATAAGTACTAGCTTTTTGTATCATGTGCCATTCTGATGCAAGGTCGTACCCAGGAGGTACAGTTGGGAAGTTGATAGAAATTGCAAAAGGTATATAGTAATCATTTGGCCGGATTTAATTCATTGTACCACCTAGGTACATCTCCCCCCTGAAATTGCCAAAACTCACCCCGAAATATGATTCTTGATGTCCTGATGTACAAATTACATTACTGTAAAGTTTCATCAAAATCCGTTATCCTATCCCTCAAAACATAAATGTTCTGTGATCTATACATTCATCCATTCTCAAAAAATATAAGTAGGAATAATACGAATGTAAGTTTGTTAGTTAGTTCGCCCTAATTATTGAACCAAGTATTTTTAATAACAAAGTGACGTTATTAAAAAAATGCATATTTTACCTTAAATTATTGACGCGATTAAGACCCGTAATATAATATATATATATATATATATTCATAATGTGTGCAAATCGCGAAAGTTTATCAACATTCACTCGTGAACTGTTGCACTCTCGAGCAGAAGTTATGCTATGCGTCACTGAGGCTACGGAACCGAATTGCATATTTAACGAATCAACATGGCTGATATATTTTTTATTCTTTTGAATACAAATAAAATAAGTTTAGCACACCGCGGGGAGACAAATAGGCTATATATGTATTAGTACTTTGATTGTAAGTAGATATAATTCCTTGATCGTGAGGTCGTGGGTTGGTTCCCAGTGACTAAAAATGTTATAGTTTTTTTTTTGTAATAGTCACCTTATGACAGACAAACATACGTTCCGCTCGATGTTTAGGAGTTATTGCGGCTTATAGTAGCGATAGTTTCATCAGAAGAAAGAAATTAAATTTATTTAATGATTGACTGGCCTGTTGGTCTAGTGGTTAGTGACCCTGACTGCTAAGCCATAGGCTGTGGGTTCGATTGTCAATTTGTCCCCCAAGATAAATCTTTGTGTGATGAGCACGATTGTTTATTCTGTGTCTGGGTGCAATTTATCTATAATAGTAATGGTCTCCTAATTGATTTCGGTTACGGCGGCCAGTCTCATTAGAGACTAGCGAACTACGCTGGAGATATTAAGTATAGTGCACAAGTGTATGCGCAGACACAAGTGCACTCTCTAGTCTGATGGGACAGAAATCCGACACGAACGGAGAGAGATTAGGCGCGTCTATTCAATCTATAATATGTATTTAGAAATATATTGAAATGAGTTGTGTGAGTTGTCCCAAGATATTGTATTATATCTAATACTAGCTTTCGCCCGCGGCTCCGCCCGCGTGGATGTCGGTTATCGCGATAAAAACTATCCTATATCCTTCCCCGGGACTCAAACTATCTGAAATATATATATATTTCATCTAAATCGGTTCAGTAGTTTGAGCGTGAAAGCGTAACAGACAGACAGACAGACAGACAGACAGAGTTACTTTCACATTTATAATATTAGTATGGATAGTATAGTATATAGTATATAGTATATAGTATATAGTATGGATATAAAATTCTCGTGTCACAGTTTTCGTTGCCATACTCCTCCGAAACGGCTTGACCGATTTTGATGAAATTTTGTGTGCATATTGGGTAGGTCTGAGAATCGGACAACATCTATTTTTCATCCCCCTAAGAGTTTGTTTGTTTGTTTGAACGCGATAATCTCAGGAACTTCTGGGCCATGCGGCCCAGAAGTTGTGAAGTGAAAAAATATTTTATTGTTGGATAGCCCATTTATCGAGGAAGGCTATAGGTTATAACATCACGCTACGACCAATAGGAACGGAGCAGCAATGAAAAATGTTGAAAAAACGGGCAAAATTTACGTAGACGAAGTTGCGCGGGTCAGCTAGTTATTATATATTATAAAAGTATGTTTATCACTTGTCTGGTTGCCATAGTACAGGCTCTGTCTATACTAAAGCCGAAATGGATGGAATGTACTAAACATTGAATGGTTGCTAAGCAAGGTTGTTTTGAAAAAAAAAAATGCATGATCTTTATCTCTTCACCTGTTTAAGAACTGTGAAGACTCATAGACACGCACACAGTAGCTCAAGTTATTTTTTTCATCATTTTAAAAATATCAATAAGACATCAGAAATAATAAAATGTTAAAATTGATATTTACTTTAAAATGTCTTTCAAAAAATCAGTCATAGTCCGCCCACTAGCAAGTACCACAAAATAACGAGAGTACAAAAGGTAGGCTCATGTATGTATTTCGATTTTTATATGTACGTACGTTCGGTGTTTACGTTAGGGCTATCAATTCTGGCTAATGTTTCGCCCACATTATGTTTAGTGTTTAGCCCATTTGGTACTATGTGCTATTCTAATGAGTAAACTACATTAAGAACTGTAAAGTTGCATCAAAATCCGTGCAGTAGTTTTTGCGTAAAACAGCAACAAATATCCATCCTCATCATAAACTTGCCCAAAAAATGTTCCGAAAATAACTTCCGACGATATTTCGATTTCTATGTACATTATCAAAATGCATGATTAGGCATTACATATATTAAAAAATGTGTAATAAATTTGCATTATTTAAAAAGATGTTTGTAGTAAGCTAGTCAAAAATATGCGAAGCACTCGTCCTGACACTGGTCTGTAGTGGTCTGAGATTCTGTGTCCGTTGGCGATGTTTAAGTGTGCGTTGCTCGAGCAAGGTACGTATAAGGGTTGCCTTTTGAACTCTCTGTATCTGTGCTTGAAGGCATAACGAGAATTTCGCTTATTTCCGAGAAACGTACGCAAATATGTATAAACATTCCAATATTGTTTATTTATTGAACGGCCACGTTGGTTATTATTTATGTAGCCATGGAAACAAATTTCAATTATATCATTTGTAAACTTTTATTTTAAGTTGTTGAAGATATATAAAGGATAATGTGGATGTGACCTTGATTTTTTGTGGTTCTGTCCGCGTGGATATATATGAAATTCTTTATTGTACACCATACCACACATAAATTACACCCGGATTCAGAACAACAATTTGTGGATCCCACAAAGTGGTGCCCGTGAGAGGATCGAACCCATGACGTCTCGCACAGCCGTCTCCCACACTCCCACCGCGCCACCGAGGCAGGCAATCTTGTAGTTCCATTAATGGAAATAGTAGGATCGTTTGTCCCCCTATTCCCATTACGGTTTCGTGAGGCTTTTGTCGAAAGCGGATTTTAAGTCGACGTGTACACAGGCACTGTCATAGTTCCTATTTAGATAAATCACTTTATCAAATGTTTAAGAGACCATTCCCGCAGTTGGGTACAAGCCCTGTGTCGCGGGGGAGTTTACAAACATACAAGTCACGGACACAAAGTACACCCAGACTCGGAACAACAATTTGTAGATCACACAAAGTGGTGTCCCGTGTGGGAATCAAACCCACGAGCTCTTGCGTAGCGGTCGGAAACACTCCCACTGCGCCATCGAGGCAGTCATTTATTTATATCTATCCTGTTTATTAAAAATTAAAACGCCTATCTCACCTATAATGCACCAAGTGTATTGTGAAAACGCCCTTACCATTTGCGATTTGTTGTCATGGAAATAATCTAATATATTAAAATGAATGTTTGTCTGTCTGTATGTCCTCTATGCGTTTCGAAACCATTGATCAGATTGTGATGAAACTTTGGTAGGGTGTTCTGGGGACGCCCGCGAATGTTTCTGGCCACTTGTCCCTATTAAACTATTTTCATGGAAATAAAAAATAGAAATTATATATTTCCATTTTATATTTCCATGGAAATAGTTGGTGTAACCCCTTGCGCAGTAGACGTACGCTCTACCATTTCACCACCGCAAGACTCCCATGCATTTAATTCACGGAATGACTTCTTTATTTTCCCATCGACAAGGAAGCAAATTAGCATACTATAGGAATGGACGTTTTTCCTACATTTTTCTAAAGAAACAACGTGGTTAGTTGCACAGTTGGAGGTGCCGTATTGCCTTATAGAGAACCAAACGGTCCACTTTTTATAACAAAGTGCAGGGCAGGAGTTGAGTAAATGCTGAGTTGAATATCGTCTTCGTGACTATATTATGAGAGCGAGTTTGCTTGTTAGAATGTCTCATACGAGGGAAATTTTCAAATATTTATTTATAACAATGTAATCAAGGTTTCCGAAGCAGCTAGGTCAGTAGGTAATCCTTTTTGAGTAAGCCATTTTATAACGGTTAAACTTACGCGATGCACTACATAAACAATTTGGCACGGGAATAAACGCGTTTAAACTAGATAAGTATTAAACTTATGCTTGATGTTTCGACCGGGGTCACCAGGCGCGGATCCAGATCTTTGTTCTGGGGGGTGGGGGAGCAACATTTGACTCAATAATAATAATAACAAGCTGACTGAAAAGCCATTTTATCCTTAACATGGTTAAGAGTGACTAGTTCTAACGACGACGACAAATGAATTTTAACATTGCACGGGAAAGGGGGGGGGGGTGAGGAGTGTACATATCGCCTTTATTACCAACAGCCTCTATGGCTACAGGTTCGGAACCCAGGAGTTAGGCGATGACTGAGTAAAAACTGTGCCCCGTTAGAAGATGAGCGAAGCGAGATATCGCATAATGATTGACAACATGTTTCTAAAAGAAATTAGCCATATTTACCAAAGCAAATATTAAGAAAATATTTTTGTTTCTATTATATGGTCTAAGAAAATTCTGTCAAATTTATCGTAAAGCTACTGTGCCTATTTTTATTATTGTTACTTAAATATATTTTTTTAATTCGTTTCGTAGGTGTTTCATACGTTTTCTTGCTTTTGTGGCCTACAAAAGCAAGAAAACATATGAAACACCTGGGCCGAATTTAATGCATTTTATTTCTTCCTCTTCTTTTGATGAATTTGTCGCATGTGGAAGAAATCTAGCCATAGCTAGCTTACTATAAATGGTTACTTTACTTAATATCATTTATAGCTTTCAAAATTAATTTAATTCGTTACATATATCTAGTTCCGTTCCTGTAGTAACTCCACGAGCTACCATATTACCATGTAAGTACGGCTCACTCATCCGCATATCTGTGCGGAGTCCCGTTATATTAGCTACCGAAATGAAAAAAATCTTCATTATTGGTACCTATTATTTAAAAAGACCACTCCCTTAGTAGGGTAACCTTGTGTCGCGGGGGATTTTACAATCATACAATTAACTGACCGTGATTCATCGGCGACCGAGCAGATCAAAAATTGCCACTGTCCATAGATGGGTGACCGTTTTCGAAAATTGTCACACCCCTCTGTACCTCGGAGAGTACGTTAAGCTGTCGGTCTTACACCAAATCTCTCTCCGGTCGTGTCAGATTTCCGTCCCATGGGGCTATGAGAGTAAGAGAACAGAGAGTGCAGTCTGCGCGTGCGCACATACTTGTGCACTACTATATCTCCCGCGTAGTATCTCTGATGAGATTGGCCGCCGTAACCGACATCGTTTAGGAGACCATTACATTAAAAGTTTTTAAATTCTTAAAAAGGCACATCCATGCAATTCCAACCTCTAAATCCGACATTCAATATTTATTATATAAAATTATAAAACGAAACGCATTCTTAAATAACCTTTATTACTATAAAAATAGAGTTTATACTCCTTTAAACAAAAATTCTGGAAGAAAAATTGCATCATTTTTTGTTGCGCTTTTTCAATCGTAAAAAGTGTTTGGCAATGCGGGTCTCAAGCTTTTAAGATATATGTTTAAGTAACTGTCTATGGTAAAGGATTTCGAGAAAAAAGGCTCAAATGAGCATACAAAGGTGTCTTACTGATGCTTTGGTGTCGTCATTCTAAATATTGGAAGTACCTACCAGGAAGGCATGAATGAAAAGAGTTTAAGAATATAATTTGGTCTCCTAGTCGATGTCCTTTACAGCGGCCAATCTAGCTAGCACTAGTATAGTTTATATTTAATATGTAGTGTGGTTTATATTTAATCATTTGTTACAAGTACTTTGACCAATATTTAAGCACATATAGTTTTTACCTTTGTTGTAAGTAGATGCTGCTACTATATTGTACTCACTAAGGCTGATTTTAGTTTATCTCATGTTTCAACTTTTTGATAACACAGTTTGCATCAGTCCTTTAACATATTAGTCGCAGCACCTTATCCCCATATCAAGTTTATAAACATTCAAACATTGTAAAATTGGCAATTTGAAAAGAGTGGCAGCGAGTTTTTATTGCCAGGTTCTTTTCTCCGGCTTTACCTTTTGTTTGGCATTACATGTACATGTAGAATCCCGACGTATCACAAGAGTTGTTTTGCATCCCAAGTGAATAAAGAATTTTGAATTTTGCACAAGTGAATGCGCAGTACACAAGTGCACACTCTATTGCTATTCTCTCATGGTCCGATGGGACAGAAATCTGACACGACCGGGGAGTCACTAGTGACAGTGGTAAAGTACAAAGTAGGTACCAGGCGCACAGTAAAGGCGAGGAGTTCTCTGTGCAGCCGACAGTGGTAACGTTGCTTAACCTCGCTGATCTCTCTTACTGCTTGGTCGCCACTGTACCACAGACCCTTAGCCAGCGACAGTTTAGATACAAAGTACCAGACGCACAGTGAGGAGTTCTCTGTGGAGCTGACAGTGGTAACGTTATCGCCACTAACTAACGGACCCATCAAAAGTAAGGAGAAGAAGAACTGGCCTACTCAGAAACTGACCTCTCTACGACTAATAGGTAGTAAGTACTTAAAATGTTCGATATATTATTTTTTAAGTTACTTTTGAACTTTTACCCGACTGCTAAAAGGAGTAATAATGAGTATTACACATGTAAATATAATATATTATAAAGTACAGCTGATCTCCGTGTTCAGTTAACATATGTAACAGAATCTTTAAATGTATGAGACTAAACACTTCTCGTCAGTGGAATGTCTTAACATAGATGTTAAGGGGTATACTATCTACATCTGGGTATAGGATCTCTACTATAATAAAAATGTCTAACATCGAAGATATAAAAAAATAAAAAGATTTAAAAATATTATTATTAATTACTTATTTATTATCATTATTAATTCTAATGGTACCTAATACATAGTTTGAAAAAAATAGATTTAACAACGATTTTTTTACAACGGCGCCAACGTTGGGACGAGCGTTTTCAAGATCCACACGTTGGAGGAGTGGCGTTGGGACCGACGTTGGCGCCAACATGTGGAGCTGGTGCGAGAATATAGAAAAAATGTACACTTGACAGCCTGCGTCAAATCCTGGGGCCTTTGACCAGGTACATTTGTTCCGTGGCGAATTCGATAAAGCCGTACTAATCATTCGCAAAAAAAAAAAAAAAAATGTATATGGTCTCCCCCGCAAACGTCAATTTCTATACTATAATTCTTTTCTATTAACGACATCGCTATTCGAATGTGACTTTGTCTAGACCCCCAGATTCGCGATACTGTAGATCTCACAACTGCTAGCTATATGCTGAACTTCAAAGACCAAAAAATGCCCACCGTTAACCATTGTGTCCGTGGCCGCCAGGCACGATCACGTCGCGTCGCCTCGCAACCGTGCTCTCCTCACGGGCTTTACATATCATACCAACCCATATGATGTCCCACTGCTGGGCACGGGTCTCCCTAGTAGAACCTACTCATTATAAACCCGGGGGGTAATTTCCATTATTGCTACACTTGCATAGCGGGTTGGCACAAGCTGCTGCCCGTCCTCCGGTGTGAAATTCCTTAGTCGCTTTGACGATACTCTCGGGAAGAGATGGGTAAAATCCCTTGAATTTGATCACACTTTGTAGACTTGTAAATATTAGAGGACACTTCCCCTTAACTAAAGAAGCTACAAGCTCGCCCTCTTTGTATCCCCGCTGATTTATTGTGCCCCTGAATAAGGTAGAGAGCATAGTGCATCCAACAGCGGATTGTAATCACTAATATTATATTACTAGCTAGTCTTCGCGGCTTCGCCCGTGTTGTCGCCCGGGAATCGACTGTGTGAATGTCGGTTTTCGTGATTAAAACTATTCTATGTCCTTTCCGGGAGTTAAACTATCTTACCAAATTTCATTTAAATCAGCTCAGTGGTTTAAGCGTTAAATGGTAACAGACAGACAGACAGAGTTACTTTAAACTACAAACACTTTTACTAAAAGTTTTATTAAAATCCGTGGAGTAGTTTTGGTGTGAAATAGCAATAAACATCGATGCATCCTTGCAAACTTAGGATGTAATAATACACATTGTTTTTTTCCTCTTCCCTCTGATATGATTCGGTAGGGTTTATGCTCGCACATTCTGTGCATGCGCCAGTTTCAAGTTTATTTTCTTTCTAGTTTTCTTCTTTGAATCACAAAATCACATTCTTGTCCAGATAACACGTATTTCAAGTATATTTAACACTGTTTTACACGTTGAACGCGGACCTGTAAAAATAGCGACATGTCAGTTTGCTACCACTTTAACAACTCTTTAATACACTTCTTATAAAAAAAATTGAAATACTTATTTTTTATTATTTTTGTTATAGTTTAACACAAAACAGGTTTAATTCAATAAAAAAATAGATTTTCAATTGTTAATCCTATAAAAATACAAGTCACAGACACAAAGTACACCCAGACTCGGAACGACACTTTGTGGATCTCACAAAGTGGTGTCCCGTGTGGGAATCGAATCCACGACCTCTTGCGTAGCAGTCGGGCACACTCCCACCGCGCCACAGAGTCTAGCTTCTTTCCGCATCAAAATACTAGAGGCCTTATTCGCATCGCCGGGTTTTTAACGCGCCTTAAAAAAACGTCAAACCAACTCTTCAGCTTTATAATATTAGTATAGATTAATCATTAATTAATCACATGTGCCGTCATTTATCACTCAGTATCATTTATATGTAACAACCCTTGAATTGGGCAACATCTTTCTGTTATACCTATATGATACAACCCCGCTTTCGCTTACCGCTCCGCTCATCACCGTATTACATTCCCAACTAAAAGTGTCCACTACAATTCTTAGTTTTTTCCTAGTATCATTTATCATAATAAGTATTTATCTATTTGGGACCCTCGGATACCGGGGTGAGTCATTTTTTTGGGTTCCCCGTTACCTTGGGAATTTCTGACCTTTGGAATGTAGATGCATATTTGTTTATAGTTTTTTAAGTCCAGCTATGTTAGTTAGATTTTGAAATGGATGGGTGTCTTTTGTTTTATTTGTTGGCTATAATAATATCAGGAGACAACTCAGAACCCAAACTAAGTGAGCTGTTCTATGGTGACCAGATAACTGATAAACATGCTATATTTCTAAATACATACATACATACACATTATAGATAAATTACACCCAGATACAGAATAAACAATGCTGCAATTACACAAAGTTTTATCCTAGGTGGGGATCGAATCCACGATCTCTGGTTTAGCAGTCAGGGTCACTAACCACTAAACCTACAGGTAAGTTTTGTGTTTCTCTGGGAGTTTTGTGATTATACTGAACCATCTAAAATTACACTACTTCGATCTTTCCCGTCTTTTTTTTACGTCAAAAGATTAGGGCAGGTCAGTTTACGAGACAACATTTTGTTCAAAAATACATTTCTTTTTTGAAAAAAGGCTCATAATCTGTCCTACTACATTGTGATGGCTCAACTGTGCAGGATTAAAAAAAAGATTATTATTTATGGTTAAACTTCTAGACGCCCACTTTTAGTCTGTAGTATAAAATTATAAAACCAAATTGTATACACTTAGCATCAAGATAATATGTACGTTGTACATTAATACATCAATTACATTTAGTTGCAAATAAAACCCTTGAATTTGAATATGACTGCCAATCGGCAGCAGTGTAGACC
This sequence comes from Herminia tarsipennalis, assembly GCA_945859575.2. Taxonomy (NCBI): domain Eukaryota; kingdom Metazoa; phylum Arthropoda; class Insecta; order Lepidoptera; family Erebidae; genus Herminia; species Herminia tarsipennalis. Next base: position 1,418,798 of record OX243830.2, read on the forward strand.
GCGACTTGGTAAACGTCGTGGACCGACGGGTCTACCTGGCCGGGGGTCGTCCTACCGCGACCTTCTTCATGTCGTCACATGAAGAAGGTCGCTGGTAACGAGTTGGATGCGTGCGGCTGAGGACCAGATGTTGTGGTATGATCACTTCGCCAGGTGATACTTGTGAACCGGACCATTGTGTTTCAAAATTAGTCCAAGATTGTATGTGATGTTAATTGATGTCAGAAAATATTAGACGGTAAAAAGTACCAGGACATAATATGTTCAAGAAGATCTATCTAAAGAGGTTCTTGTTGTAGGCGTAAACGTAGACATATAATATACACATTCACCTGAGATATATTTTCTTTAGCTTATGCTGCCCTGGTACTTGGTACTTTCTTTATATTTGGAAATATGCTGTTTGTCACTGGGATGGATCTTGATGTGGAAGGCGGAAGACCGGGTGTTGTGGCGTAAGTTAGGGGAGGTCTATGTCTAGCAGTTAACTAATACATATGATGATGATGATGATCAAAAGCTTAGATTAATATTTTGATAGGCGATGACCGGTGGTTGGTCTAAGAAATAGGCATTCTTCCGTGAAATAGTAATATTAACGCATCAATGTGTTTGGGTTGAAGGGCTCTCTAGCAAGTGTTATCGTAGTGTGGTGACGTTTAGATCTTTGTCAAGCAAAGCTTTGTGTATCACTGATATTGTTATGGGCTAGCGTGACGCTTACCGGCTTACCATCAGGCTCACGACATGCTCATCTCTTCATTTAGTGGTACCTACATTAATAAAATAATAATAATAATTAAACCCGCATGCTTAAAAAAGATTGAAACAAGATAACCTTAAATCGTGCAACCGGAGGCATTCATGAATCTCGGTAAACTTACTAAAACGCTTCCGACTGCATGATTTAAGGTTTTCTTGTTTCAATCTTATTTAAGTTTTTTTGATTTTGAAAATTTATTTTTTAATTATTACTTTTTATATAGTGCTTAGTTGTAATACGTAACGTAAAAACTGTAACTACCGAGAATAGTTGATAACAAACTTTAAATCGCTATAAACAGTAATTTTAAGTGAAAAATGGTTTATGACACCTCATCCCGATTTGTTTCATGATTCCCCACATGGTCATTGACGTATCGACCTGGATCGTGCTATCACTTTCAACTAAAAAGTAAATATTGACTGCAAAGTGTGAAAGAGAGAAAATACTCGTGCGGCCTTTGACAGGTATTGTCCACAAAGTAACATTATCTCTTTCTAGAGACTGGTCAACTAAATTACTATGAACTAATTAATGCTCACTACCTGTTTAATTCATGGAAAAACACAAAATACTGACAATGACATTCCATTGCAATGTTTCACAAAACTAAACCAAATTTCAAATAAAAAAAAGTGGAACGTTCGTTGATCGTTATCTTGTCATCTACAAAACTAAAAGATGTTCCTTTTGTTAAAAGCTAAGTCTGTTTATTTGTTTGTCTATTTATCTGTACCTACCCTATACTTCTGAGTTTCTGATGTAAAAATATTTTGTGTATGTGTGTGGCATTCTAGCGCTTATGCTGATAAACATGTGGTTGGTTTTATTAGAAAGATATAATTTAATCAGGATCCTAATTTCTGATAAGCCTTTTTAGAAGCTAGTCAAGTATGCGGGAGGTATTACACTGTACAAGTGTACGCGCAGGCACAAGTGCACTCTCTATTCTCTCACTCTCATAGCCCAGTGGGAAGGATATCCGACAGGACCGGAGAGAGCCGTAGTACCGACGACTTAACGTACTCTCTGAGACACGGAGGTGACTGACTGTTTTGGATAATAGTCACATGAAGATCTATGAAGCAAAAGTGGTAACGTTGCTTAACCTCGCTGATCCTCGGTCGCTACTGTACCACAGACCCTTAGCTATAGACAGTTTAGATACAAAGTAGCAAACGCACAGTAACGGCGAGGAGTTCTCTGTGGAGCTGACAGCGGTAACGTTGCTTAACCTCGCTGATTTCTCTTACTGCTCGGTCTCCACTGTACCACGGATCCTTAGCTAGCGACTGTTTAGATACAAAGCACCAGACGCACAGTAAAGGCGAGGAGTTCTCTGTGGAACTGACAGCGGTAACGTTGCTTAACCTCGCTGATTTCTCTTACTGCTCGGTCTCCACTGTACTACGGGCCCTTAGCTATAGACAGTTTAGATACAAAGTACCCGACGCACAGTAAAGACGAGGAGTTCTCTGTGGAGCTGACAGCGGTAACGTTGCTTAACCTCGCTGATTTCTCTTACTGCTCGGTCTCCACTGTACTACGGGCCCTTAGCTATAGACAGTTTAGATACAAAGTACCCGACGCACAGTAAAGACGAGGAGTTCTCTGTGGAGCTGACAGCGGTAACGTTGCTTAACCTCGCTGATTTCTCTTACTGCTCGGTCTCCACTGTACTACGGGCCCTTAGCTATAGACAGTTTAGATACAAAGTACCCGACGCACAGTAAAGACGAGGAGTTCTCTGTGGAGCTGACAGCGGTAACGTTGCTTAACCTCGCTGATTTCTCTTACTGCTCGGTCTCCACTGTACTACGGGCCCTTAGCTATAGACAGTTTAGATACAAAGTACCCGACGCACAGTAAAGACGAGGAGTTCTCTGTGGAGCTGACAGCGGTAACGTTGCTTAACCTCGCTGATTTCTCTTACTGCTCGGTCTCCACTGTACTACGGGCCCTTAGCTATAGACAGTTTAGATACAAAGTACCCGACGCACAGTAAAGACGAGGAGTTCTCTGTGGAGCTGACAGCGGTAACGTTGCTTAACCTCGCTGATTTCTCTTACTGCTCGGTCTCCACTGTACTACGGGCCCTTAGCTATAGACAGTTTAGATACAAAGTACCCGACGCACAGTAAAGACGAGGAGTTCTCTGTGGAGCTGACAGCGGTAACGTTGCTTAACCTCGCTGATTTCTCTTACTGCTCGGTCTCCACTGTACTACGGGCCCTTAGCTATAGACAGTTTAGATACAAAGTACCCGACGCACAGTAAAGACGAGGAGTTCTCTGTGGAGCTGACAGCGGTAACGTTGCTTAACCTCGCTGATTTCTCTTACTGCTCGGTCTCCACTGTACTACGGGCCCTTAGCTATAGACAGTTTAGATACAAAGTACCCGACGCACAGTAAAGACGAGGAGTTCTCTGTGGAGCTGACAGCGGTAACGTTGCTTAACCTCGCTGATTTCTCTTACTGCTCGGTCTCCACTGTACTACGGGCCCTTAGCTATAGACAGTTTAGATACAAAGTACCCGACGCACAGTAAAGACGAGGAGTTCTCTGTGGAGCTGACAGCGGTAACGTTGCTTAACCTCGCTGATTTCTCTTACTGCTCGGTCTCCACTGTACTACGGGCCCTTAGCTATAGACAGTTTAGATACAAAGTACCCGACGCACAGTAAAGACGAGGAGTTCTCTGTGGAGCTGACAGCGGTAACGTTGCTTAACCTCGCTGATTTCTCTTACTGCTCGGTCTCCACTGTACTACGGGCCCTTAGCTATAGACAGTTTAAATACAAAGTACCAGACGCACAGTAACGGCGAGGAGTTCTCTGTGAAGCTGACAGTGGTAACGTTGCTTAACCTCGCTGATCTCTCTTACTGCTCAGTCGCCACTGTACCACGGACGAATCTTTCACTATAAATCGGGTACATATCGCTCTATATAAAATCCGGTACCTCACAAATCGACTTACGAACACATGCGCAACAAAATTTGATTAAACTCATTAATAATAATAATTATAAATTAACATCCATATTTCTCCAAAAAGCAATTTAGTGGGACAGTAATTTTAATTACTCCATTACAGATTTGTAAAACCGTACATAATTACACAAAATATCTGTAGTACAGTAGGTAAAGTTCACACGTAACTCGCTCGAACGACGCACACACGTCAGTCACGGACACGGAGTCTTGGAACATCTCTGGAGGAAAGTGATCCGAAATTCCATGTCGTTATCAGTGTCTCTGTAAGCGCTCCCTGCTATGGTTCAAGCCTTGTGTTGCTAGGACTTTACAAATATACAAATCGCGGACACAAAGTACACCTAGACTAGGAACAAGAATTTGTGGATCACAAAAAATAGTGTTTCGTGAAGGAACAACAGCCTACAACGGAGTGCGCCGTGAGTAGAGAGCGGTCCGCTGCGTTCTCTGACGCACAGCTGAGACAGCTCTCTCTGATCATCGGGAGTCTAATTGACGCCAGCTTTGAGAACCGGGTGACGTGGAGGCGCAGTCGCGGGTGTCCCACACTACCTCCAGCGTCTGCCTCGGGTGCTGGAGGTGTGCGTTAGGCATTTTTGACGGCCATAAAAAAAAGATGTAGTATGATGGCCATAAAAAAAGGATGTAGTTCATGTATGTAGTATGATTGGTAGGATTCGAACCCGCGTCCTCACGATTGCGAGACCGATGCACTAATCAATAGGCTTATGAAGCTCAACTTCTGTTTTCTCTACATTTTGTGATAATAATAATGAAAATTGTAATTAATCATGACTTTATTAACCAAAAATTGTATAGAAGTCCATCAAAGGTATCATTAATATAACTCAGTTTGAGCACAATGTCGGGAACAAAAATTTGTGCCTTGAAAATCTTTTTTTCTTGTTTATTTTCGCCAAATCTAATTACGTCAATGATTCGGGAATCGGTCGAATGATTGATGAAGAAGGGCTTATACACAGTGTGAGGGAAATTTTATTTTAAATATGAAAATATCTTGGAACCTGATAGATAACTGATCGCAAACTAGACAGAGCCTGTACTATGGCGACCAGACAACTGATAAACAAACTCATACAGGGTGATGTTTAATATACTAACAACTTCCCTCTCTTGGCTTCTTTACATTATACTAAACAACTACGTACGTACGTAGTATAATTTTTGAAAAAAAAATACAAATCAACCCTTCAACACAACACATCAACTTTTGTCACACACCAATTTACCACACATCTGACAGACCCCGGAGTAAAATCGATGTTTCTTTGTCAGGTTGAGGGATTAACCTCACAATAAACAATGATTTTACTCCAGTAAAATAATCTGTAGGTGGTTCAAGTTATAACTCCAGGAATAATTGGTAGGTGATTAATATCTATATTAATATTATAAAGCTAAATAGTTTGTTTGTTTGTTTGAACGCGGTAATCTTAGGAACAGTAGGTACTGAGATAACCGCGTTCAGAAGGTCCAAATTGAAAAAAATATTTTTCTATCGGGTAGCACACTTATCGAGGAAGGCTATAGGCTATATAACATCACGCTACGACTAATAGGAGCGGAGCAGCAATGAAAAATGTTGCAGAAACGGGGAACATTGACGCATACGAAGTGGCGCGGGACTTTTCGTATGCTATTCTGATGTATAAACTACATTATTAAAATTGTAGTTTCATCAAAATACGCTCAGTAGTTTTTGCTTGAATGAGGACCAAACATTCATCTATCCTCACAAACTTTTAGTGTGTAGTGAGGGAATACAGAGTGCACTTGTGTCTGCGCATACACTTGTGTACTATAATATCTTCTGCGTAATTGTCTATTTTCTAATGACATTGACCACCATTACTGAAATCGGTAAAATATCTTCCTGCATCTTTCTATAATATAAAACAAAGTCGTTCCCACTATCTGTGCGCTTAGATCTTCTGAACTAAGCAACGGATTCCAATGCAGTTTTCAACAATAGTTAGAGTGGTTCAAGAGGAAAGTTTGTATGTATAATAGATAATTCTGCGGGAACGGGATCCACGCGTACGAAGTCGCGGGTATCCGCTAGTCGTAACTATAAAACAAAGTCACTTTCCGCTGTCTGTACGCTTAGACCTTCTAAACTATGCAACAAATTTTGATGCGAATACAATAATTGCATTTTTAAAAGATAGAAAAATTTAAAGTTGTAAGGAAGACCCAGGAATCGATCCCGAGACTTTTTTAGCCAAGCCGGGGCCAGAAACGAACCACCTATCTGGATTATGTTACTAGACCTCAAATTTTTCTATCCTTTGTAGCTCGTGAGTTGGCCCTCGCATGCGCCATCTAGCCGGTAGTTAAATAACTGTCACGGCTTTTGTTATTGCTTCGTTACAGAGAGCATTTTAACAAATTATGAATTGAAGTAATTTTAATAGGCATTTCTTGCCAATTACTTTACAAATACAATAATTGCATATTTGATAGATAGAAAAAAAATTATATCTTTCAAAAATGCAATTATTCAAATTTTATGCGGTTTTAACTATCATTCAGATAATTTCTTACGGATGGTTTACACCTATAACACATAATATGTGGTAAGAAAAGTCTGTGCGAAGCCGGAAGGGACCGCTAGTTCATTATAAACGCACCTTTACTGAGCCCAGGTGTGGTATCCATCATTGGAGTTATGTTAATTTGACAACAGTCGCTGACCAAGAATCGAACCCACACTATATGGACCGAGGAATAATGAATGTAGCTGTTCGTTGTACGATTTTGGAAATACAATTACTGACTCTGTAAGATATGTAGAAAGAGATTAAACTACTTATGTTCATTTCAACCCATATGATGTCCCACTGCTGGGCACGGGACTCCCCAGTAGAACCTACTTATTGTAGATCCTGGGGGTAATTGCCATAATCGCCACGCTTGGCGAGCAGGTCGACTGATGGCAGCTTAGCGATGTCTTCGTGTATTTGACTGCCTTGTGTGTGTTTAACTACCCTCGCTTGGTCTTGATAATTTTGATAATTTGTACTGTCGGTACGTCTACTGTACACACACTACACACTACACTAACGACGTCTTTACACTGAGGCGCGGTGTCGTTACGATGACTAAGGATTCCAAGATTATGAGGGCCGGTATCCTAGGTAGGCCGGTAAAAAGTGCAAGAATTTATACCGAGAAGAAGGCTTTTCAGTATAAATTCTTGCACTTTTTGCTCTAGAAGATCACGAATCTCGGTTGAAATTCTTGTTCTACTTGATCTAAAAGATCTCGAATCCTGGTTAAAATACTTGTACTTCTTGATCTAGAAGATCACGGATCTCGGTTGAAATTATTGTATTTCAACCTAAAAGATGGATACCGGCTCTCACTATCTTGGAATTGTGTTATTTACAAATACAATCGTCGCCGTAATGTTATCGCGCTCAGTGTAAAGACGTCGTAACTGCCGTAAGTGTAGTGTGTAGAAGCAGTAAAAAGACCAGGCGAGAGAAGTTGAAAAAACCGCGCGCCTCACCTAGCTAAGCTGCCATCAGTCGACTCGTGACCACGATCGGTGCAATTCGATCAAAGCGTCGGGTAAATAAAAGGCCTTTAAAAAATTCACGTGTTATAAAAATCACGAAACTTTAAAAACAATAACACCTCAATGAAATGTATGTTAACAAATTATAACGGATGTTTATATGTAAACATAGAATGTTTAAAAATCCTATGTTATGTTCAAAATATTGTAAAATTGTAACAACATTGTAGCACAAAATAAAGTAAATAAAAACACACAACTGATATACATAACTCTTCATTTTTGTATATATATGTATAGGTACTTACATATTAAAGGTCAATGACACCCAAACACAGATTAAACAATCACGCTCATTACCTACATAAAGATTTATCCTAGATGATAATCGAACTTCGGAACTCTATCTTACAAGGCAGGCTCGCTAACCACTAGATCAACAGACTAGTCAATAGTAAAATTAATATTAATATTACTATTTATTATACGGGAATTAACGCGCATTGTTTACCTTAAAATTGTTTGACGTTTCGACCAGGTTGCACTGCGTGTTAATTCCCGTATAATAAATAGTTATAATCATCCAACGCGAAAGTTTAAATGTTAGTATTATTAATATTATAAATTCAAGTTATCTCCAAACAAAACCAATTCAAGCAGTCGGAGTCGCGAGTATGTTAAATATGTAAATAAAAATAGAAGGAACCCGGTTAGATAATAATCTGGGTCAAATTTTTTTGCCTTGCCCTAGGGGTCCAAAAATCCCGGCTGTCTGTTTATCTATAGGAACGTATCTTGAAAATTTTAATCCTTATACCTATCATATTTCTGTCATCTATAGTTTTGTTAAAACTTAGAAATTGTTAATCAAAAAATTCTAAATTCTTTATTTACTTAGAATTCAAAACAACACTTGTGATACGACGTTATTCTACATGTAATGCCAAGTTCGCAAATAATAGGTAAAGCCGGAGAAAAGAACAAGGCAATAAAAACTCGCGGCCACTCTTTTCAAATTGCCAATTTTACAATATGGGGGTAAGATGCTGCGACTAATATACTATACACCATGATAAAGGACTGATGCAAGTTATATCATTAAAAAGTTGAAACATGAGATAAAATAAAACCAGCCTTAGTGGATACAATAATAATAATATCTTGGGACAATAACTAAGCAGAGCTTGGAAACCAGACAACTGATAAACATACTTATATATTTCTAAATACATTCATAAATAACCCAGAATAAACCATCGTGCTCATCACACAAAGTTTTATCCTGGGTGGGGATCGAACCCACGACCTCTTGCGTAGCAGTCGGACACACTCCCGCTTATTCCCCTCCTCGCCACAGAGAGAGTTTGAGAGAGACTTTGACATACAACAAAGGAAATAACTATATGTGCCGAAATATTAAATTGAATAAAATAGAATATATATATTTGCATGTTATGTGGTACAGAGGTGGTAAAATAACGTATAAAAGTTCATACATATAACGCCATACAATTGGCATGCAAATGTAAAATTTAATGTAAAACAAATATATTTAAAGTAATGTAAATAAACTAAAAATAATGTCAATTTTTAGAATACATTACATTAATTTTAATATAAATTCTAAAATACTTACACATTTTTATTATTTAAAACAGTGCATTTCTTAATGATACGAACCACTTACATGGCCAAAGTACTGGTAACTAATTACTTAATATTAATTCAGATAACAAAAGAAAAAAAATAATGGCTTTTATTCGTATTACAAAAATCAAATCATGCTCTTATTTAATGTGACAATTGAAACTAAGTGACAACAATATAACCCAAGCATAATAAAGTAACAAGGAGCTAGCAACTATATCCATTTTTCTTTATTATTTAAATATTCATCCACTGTACGTATGTACCTATACCTATAAGATGAGTTATGACTACATTTTTAAACTGAATCACTGATAGACTCATAATACTAGCTGGTATCTGAAATGAATTATAGGTTTTATGTAACCATGATATTGACCTATTAATTTGTGCTTACTTCTCGTGTTCAATGAATGATCATCACTATTCTTGTGGAATAAATGCATATTGTGTTTAACAAACAATAGTGTTGTAGCATTTGTGTAAGTGGCCGGTTGGTCGAGTGGTTAGTTACCATGACTGCTAAGCCAGAGCCGTGGGTTCGATTCTCAGTCAGGGTAAAATTTTGTGTGATGAACAGCTTCGTCAATTCTGTTTCAGCCAATTTCTTGCGCAGTTAAAGTATCTATTTTATTTATTTTTATTTATTTATTTTCTAAGTACAAACTATACATAAATATAATTATTAGTATTATAGTATTGCACATATATTGGCCTAAATTGCCATCACATTAAATAACAAGAACAAAATACTATTATTATTAACTAAAACATTTTATCTATAAAATTAATTCATATCTAGTAAGTAATTAATTTAAATCTATAACAATTTAGTATAACGTGCACTAATTAGTGATAAACAAAACGCCTAATTAGTTCATACATAATTATTAATTAATTGTAACATGTTTTCTTAATTAAGTTACATAAGTTTTTAAAAAGAAACTCATTTAAGTACACAAATGACATAGCCCCATCTAGGCAGAGTCCTCCTATGGCAACCAGAGAACTGAAGCACATACCTATATATTTTTAAATACATAGATAGTATAGATAAATTACACTCAGAAACAGAATAAATAATCATACTCATTAAAATAAGGTTCGTTCTGAATAGAGATCGAATACGACTTCTGACTTAGTGGTCAGGATCACTAACCACTAGACTAACGGACTTGTCAAATTAATAATTAATTAAATAAACAAATGCCTAATTAATTAACTTCATAATAATACTTTATTCTTTAACAACACACAACACTCCCTTTGAAGTATAAAACATAAAAAAAACAAACATATAAAAAAACAATAATATCTTAAATATCCTACTCAATGGACTCACAACGGGGGCATAACTCACGGCTGCTATAAAGATCTATAGATCATATAGATCTTTCAAAGAAATTAAAAAAAAAACGTCCACTTAGTCTACCATAATGCATGCCATTATACCTATCTCGCTCTCTCTTGAAGTTGTCAGTTAGAGTGAAAGGGATAAATATAAGTCTTTATTGATGGTCTTAAAAATGGTCGCAGCAGTCTCGTACGAGTTTCTTTGACGTGCGGTCGTGTGTCTCATTTTAATAATTATTATATTATTTTGTTAATAAAAAGACGATAAAACATTATAATAATAATAATTTGTTATTTTATAAACTAGTGTGAGTGAGTGAAGTGACATTTGTATTGAAATTAAGCAGTTTTGGAATTATTATTTCAAATTAAAGGTTTGTTTATCAATAATTTGTTACATATTTTGTTTTTTTTTACTTATTTTATTTATCATTACTTGTGCTATGAACGTAAAACTATGCGTAAAAGTAAATGTTCGGGTACAAATGTAATTGGAATTTAGTGTATTTTTGTTGCATAACTTAAAAAATATTTTTGAAATATCTAATATTTTTACTTGTAAATAAAAATTCTAAATAGTAATATGAAATTAAAAATATGGCAAAAATCGTTACTGTTAAAGAGTTTACTTGAATGTTTTATTATCCGAAACTACTTGATCGATTACAGGAAATTTGGTATGGAGATAGTTTGAAACTTAGTGAAGAATAAAATAATATTCCTATATTGTTAATTTACAATGATTTAAATAAAAGTACGTTGATAAGAAAGCGTCAAATCTGTCAGTAACTAGATTTAAAAATCATTACTATAAAGTAAAGGTAAAAAAAGCACATTGTTAGTTATTAACCGTCTTCAAAAAAGAGCAGGTTCTATGTTCGTATGTAGGTATGTTTGTTTTTAAAATAAATACATTCAAGTGTACGACTTTTGCCCATTGTCAGTTTTCAGGATAAAATAATAAATAGTAATAATATCTTGGGGTAACTCGCACAACGCCATCTGATTCCAAACTCTGCAGAGCTTGTACTATGGCAACCAGACAACTGATAAACATATATATTTTTAAATACTTACATATCATAGATAAATTAAATACAGACACAGGATAAACCATAGTGCCCATCACACAAAGTTTAGTCATATATCTCCTTGTCAAATATTAGATATTAGGGATCATATTCATTATACAATTTGGCAAGGAATTTTGTCTTTTAGTCATGAAAAAGTAACAAGGTTATTAACTTATTTCAGCATTTACTTATACCTAGCTAGGGAATAATTAGGGAAACATTAAAATTCTTTACTGTACACACTGAAAATAACAGAAAATTACAAAATGCTTAATAACTATGTAACTAAGTATACTGTATAGTACTCGATATTGAGTTTTCTCCCAGCAAACCTTTGAGAGAAGAAGGTCAGTTTAAAATGTATATTTACAACATATGTATCTTCTTGCTCTCTACGTCTCCATATAAACTTTAAGTATGCCAAATGTCACATTCCTTCGTACGCGAAAATTTCTTACTAACGGATCCGAAATATCCGCTTCATTTAACCAAACATAAATATTATAATTGTGAAAGTAACTCTGATGTCTGTCTGTTACATTTTATGCCTAAACAACCGACCGAGTTAGACGAAATTTGGTATATTGATAGTTTCTTCGCGATAACCGAAATCCATGCTGGAGCCGCGGAGAAAGATGAAAATGTTCCCCTGTCATCTCATTCGCGTGGATCTCTGTACATTTTTGGAAATAAAAAGTTGCCCATGTGCTATCCCAGACTATCTAAAATCTATCTCTGTGCCAAATTTCATCCAGATCTGTTTAGTAGTTCTGGCGTGATTAAGTAAAAGACATCCATCTGTCCAAACATTCGCTGTTATAATGGTAATAAGAGTATGTAGAATTAGAATTGTAAAAAATATATAAACTAATATTGCCATGTAAATTATATATTTCATCAAACAGCGCTAAAACTATTCCAATTAAACTTGCTTTCTAGTAAAGAAAACTGCTTAAAATCCATAAGTTTAAGCACTATGCTGCTATATACAGATACACAGACACATACGTTTAACATTCATGTTAGGAGTTTAAAAGGATGATAGCAGCAGGAATGGATCTGCCGCTACATCAGCCGTATCAATAATAGAGGGCACCTAGGCCACAGGGGCCTTAAACGTAGGGTTGCCAACTAAAGAAGAAGAAATAGAATAAATCCGATTTCGAAGGATCTCCTTTACATTACTCTGTTATACAAGTCCGTACTCTTTATTTATCTAAATAAAGAGTACGGACTTGTATAACAGAGTAATGTACTCAATTTTTTAAAAGGATAACGGTTATGCATCATATATTCATGACTATAGTAAATATTGTAAAAAAATAATACTTTAGCGTACTCTATTATTGTTATAGATTATAGAGTACGCCTACATGATATACAATAGTAGTATGTAGTATGAGTACAATACTCTATTCTAGAGTATGGTTGGCAACCCAACCTTAAAGTGTATTACCAATCGCAGTGTATTAGTCATACCGACAGAATAGTACCACCCCATCTCTTCCCATGGGTGTCGTCAAGGTGACCAAGGGATTTCACACCGGAGGAGGCAGCAGCGTCCGAGGAGTACTCTAAAGCCATAAGCAATCTCTAACGCGCTCGCCAAGCGTTGCGGTTATGGCAGTTACCCACAGTATCTATAATCAATATGTTCTAATAGGGAGACCAGTGCCCAGCAGTGGGACATCAAATGAGTTGAAATGATGACACCGTTAGGGCCATTGGCAAAGGGCCCCCTAATAAAGTATGTTACGGGGCCCATCGAAGGCAAGCTACGCCCCAGGATGGCAGTAAACAGAGGTTTTACCTAACTCTGTTCAGAATACGAGTTTTCTAGTATTTATTTTATGTCGCACTTAGTACTTGAACCCCAGACCTTGCAGCTTCGATTGTAAAACTTTATACAATTTGTTAGTACTAGGAAGTTCTTTAGTAACAATTGTAAAGGGTTTGATAGGACCACGGCAAGTCTTTGAACTTCACTAGAGATTTTCAAATATACTTAGTGTGTAAAAAACATTAACAACAATACTAAAATCCGTGTAAACGACAATTTTATTGATTTTTTTATATTCCATTAGGGGTAGATTACACGAAACAGGGTTCGGCTCTCTCAAAAATTTGTATAGAAAACCTAAATATTAGGACACGAAAAAAATTGTGTCACTAGTCATAGACTTTTTCTAGTAGACGATATAAATAAATTTAAGTATAGGTATGTCTTAATATGATCCCGCAAATAAATTTTGAAGTTGCGGAAAAATGCAAAAACGAGCATTTTCGTATTGTCATAGTCATGGCGTTCGTAAACTAACATATGTATGAACGAATATTCTACTTTATTTAGACCTGCGCTCCTGCGCACTGTGAAGTAATGGTTGTGTGCGGAAGAGCGAGGCCGGCGATGGTGTCGTTGTGTACGTAGCGCTAAATAAATAATTCTCTTAGTGTTATGCCCCCTTAAATGTAGAGATGAGCAGCCTGATAGCGTCACGCTAGCACTTAATAGTATCAGTGACTATCAAATCTTTGTTTAGCAAAGATCTAAATGTCACCGCACTGCGTTCCTCATTTAGAACATTAGCTCGTTAGTCTCATTTGCCCAGTAATTACACTTGCTACAGTGCTCTTCAACCGATACACTGTGATGTGTTAACATTACTATTTCACAGAATAATAACTGATACTGCTGTTGGACCCACCAAGACGGCCTATGGCTTAAGCTTAGACCTACCAAAAAACATTCATTATATAAGTACCCAATTTGTTATCACTATTGTTTGTCTAAGAGTGACCGCTTTTAGGGTTCCTTATCTTACAAGGTAAAAAAAAGAAACCCTTATAAGATCACTCTCTTGTCCGTCTGTCTGTCTATGTCACCACCGAATTTCCCAGGAACGGGTGAACCTTGCAAGTTGAAATTAATACCAAATACTAAGGTTTATAGTTCCTGTTAGGTGTAGAAAAATCAAGGTCCTGAGTCAACACGATAAAAAGATATGGGCTAATTTAGATTTTGGCGAAAACTTGTAAGTACCAAAATTTACTTACCTTAATTTTCAACTTTTTTATTTTTCGGAATTTTCACTTTACTTGTGCTGTAAGACCTTGCTTTTAAACAAAATTGGCAATTCTAGGTCAACTGAAAGTATCCTATAGGTTTTGAGTCGAAAACCTATAATGTAGTTCCCGTTTACTCTACTAGAATCATGAAGTTTGGCAAAAGCAAGGTCGTACAGCACAAATAAAGGAAAAAACCTAAAAAATAAAAAAAATGAAATTTAGACAGTATCTACCTGATCTATAGATTTCTGAACTATATATTTATTACTAACTGACTCGTGCAACTTTGTCTGCGTTTTTGCAACATTTTTCATTGCTGCCCCGCTCCTACTGGTCTGATTTTTTAAATTTGGATACTATTTCCTGAGATTATCGTATTCAAGCAAACAAACAAACTCTTCAGCTTTGTAATATTAGTATAGATTTGTACGGAACCCTCGGCGGGCGAGTCTGAGTCGCACTTGTCCAGTTTTTAAAAACCTCACAACGCTTTATGCCTTGGAAAGCACGGCCATCAGAGACCTCCATAATACTATTTGGTACGCTGGACAACAACAACACTGCCAATTGATTTTGATTCCATGTCATTTTATAAAATCAACTGGAAGTCTATGGTAACAAGAATAACAACAACGGCCATTTGTCATAAGTGTCAAAAACGTTCACGGGACGGTCATTGTTTTGACATTTCAAATTGCTGTCTTCGGCAACTATAGCGGTTAGTAAGAGTGATTCTTTAGTTCGTCGTCGTAATCTGTATCTCTCTCTCTGGGCCTGTCTGATTCCATATATCCCATGGTTCTCTGTTCCATCAGACAATAGAGCGATGGAATAGGGAATGCACTTGTGTCTGCGCACAAATGTGCATTATTATATCTCCTGCGTATTTGACTAGTTCTCGATGAGATTGGCAGTTAGACAGCATTAGTAGGACTAACTAGGGCTTGAAACAAAGATACCGTGATGTTTTGAAACCCTAGGTATTATGGAAGAAACCTAGATTCTCGAGCGATTGCTCACAACTACACAATACGTTGCACAATATTATATTTTGACCCAGTCTCTGTTCCAATAACAATAATAAGGCATTTATTTATATATTATATATATTCGACTGCCTCTGTGGCGCGGTGGGAGTGTATCCGACTGCTACGCAAGAGGTCGTGGGTTCGATCCCCACCCAGGATAAAACTTTGTGTGATGAGCACGATGGTTTATTCTGTGTCTGGGTGTTATTTATCTATAATATGTATGTATTTAGAAATATATAAGTATGTTTATCAGTTGTCTGGTTTCCATAGTACAAGCTCTGCTTAGTTTGGGATCAGATAGCGTTGTGTGAGTTGTGCCAAGATATTTATTTATTTATTTATTATTTATTTATTTATTTCAAACATAACATCCATGTTTTGATATGAAAAAAAGAATAATGGAATCGTGAGGTCGCGGGTTCGAATCCTACCCATTAAACTACCGACGTGAACTACAAGCTTTTGAGCTTAGCTGGAGGGTTCAACAGGATGGCTAGTAATGTTGGACACACAATCCCACATTGCTAGTTAACTTTAGAAAAAAAAAACGGTAAAATTACCTACAATTCATTAGAAGCCAGAGGTCGTGGCTTCGATTCCCACTCGGGATAAATATTTGTGTGATGAGGACTATCGTTTTTTCTGTGTCCGAGTGTCATTTATCTATAATACGTATTTAGAAATATATAAGTATATTTATCAGTTGTCTGCTTGCCATAGTACAGGCTCTGTCTAGTTTGGAATCAGATGCCGTTGTGTGAGTTCTCCCATTATTAATACCTACGGGTAATGCCAGGTTCAAAAAGCAATAGGAAATACGACGCATCGATAATGTACCTATGTCGTCCTAAAAACCATCCCAATTATACTGGTTATCTGATAAACAAATCCGCAGCGCATCATTATTAGTATAAATTGTCGGAATTGCACAGTTATAGGATTCCGTAGCCAAAATGGCAAAATCGAAACCTTATAGTTTCGCCATGTTCGTCTGTCCGTCTGCAGCTTAGCAGCAGTCTGAGTTATAATTTGCCATAATTATTAATTTACTTACGTCGACAAAGTGGCAGAATAAAATCTTAAAAAAAAAATGGTTTAGTTCTAGTTATATGTTGTATGTATATTAGTCTATATCAGCTTCTAAACATAGCGTCAAATTTAAGGACTTAATAAAATCGCGTTAGAAGTAACGGTACATTTAGTAGTAAAGTGTTGTACCTACATGCTAACAGGATAATATATTAATCAAATAACGTGTTTTTTTTCTTAATCAACACATAAATAAATATGAAGTGTTTGTAATGTGTTTATAACTGCGTTTTACTTCATTCTGATATCTTGTTAAGGAATTTTACACATAATGGTATTAAAAATATACGGTACCAACATACGAATTGGCGCAAATAAATGAAAATAATTGAATTGTCTGTTTGTAATGTGGTACCGTATGGGGGAGACCTTTGCCTACTTTACTAAAATTTGTTTTATTGAACAACTGTTACAATTAACCTAACTAAGATTATGCTACCGACTGTACTAAAAGAAATAGATTTGAAAGATTGAATAAAAATGGCGGGTGAACGGGTCCCCAGCGACACAAGGCTTGTTTTTACCCTACTTCGGAAATGGTCTTTTTATTAGATTTTAAAATTTTCGTACAGATATAGGCGAGAGAGGAGCTTAAGGAAACAGCAATCATTTAATAAGTCATTAATAAGCAAACATAATAATTAAGTGGTCAAAAAATACTTAAGATTTTATCTAACACATTCTTATATCTCGCTCAATTAGATTGGGTATATAAATTTTACGAGCAAATGAGCTAAACTTGGTGTTTTATATCTATATTTAAAAATAAATGAGGGGTCCGTGGTACAGTGGCGACCGAGCAGTACGAAAGATCAGCGAGGTTAAGCAATGTTACCACTGTCGGTTCATAGAAGATTGACAGTTTTCAAAAATGTAATACTCAACGACTTTCTTTCAAGTTGGTTGAAAAATCAATCCGCGCAGACACTTGTAACTAAATTCTGCTTAATCTAATAGCTTTAAAAAAAAATAGGGCAACTCTCACACATGGCTACCTGATCCCAAACTAGACTGAGGCTGTATTTTGGCAACCAGACAACTTATAAACATTCTTAAGTATGGATTTCTAAATACATACTATAGATAATTTATGCTCAGACACAAAATAGACCATCGTCCTTGTTACACGAAGACTTATCCTGGATGGGGATTGCATCTATGACCTCCGGTTTAGCAGTCAGAGTCACTAACCACTAGACCAACAGGCTATGCAATACTTCAATGTTTAAAATTGTGATGAGTCAATAATTTCATTGACATTCCTTAAATAGTTTCTCTTCAATCGAGTCCCAGGTCAAAAAAATGTCAAGAGAAGTTTAAAAATAGTACCTCTGCTCACGTTTCTTATTGTATATGTCGTGAACTCGTGACCTCAACGATTTCAGGGTCCTAGGTTCGAAGCACGATGTCAAAGTTTAAATTGTGTTTAAAAAACTATGAATGGGTATACCATTTCTTTGTGGCCAATCGAAATGGTTAAGCATTACTTGGTCGTTCAAAAGGTTTTTATAACTGACTCAGCCCGCCCCGGCTTTGCACGGAATATTCATGAATTATACATAAAAACCATCCGGAAGAAATTATCTGAATGATAGTGGAAAACGCATCAAAATACGTTGCGTAATTTAGAAGATCTAAGCGTACAGAAAGCGGGAAGCGACTTTGTTTTGTACTGTGTAAATTTTAGGAACAGGAATTTGATCAATTTTTTAATACACAAATACAAATTATGGACATAAATGCTGAAGGCTGATGCAATTTGGTCAAAACATTCGAACTAAAATAACAATGGAAAAGTTATTAACCTTTTAAACTGTAATTCGTTGATGTCTTTTCTACAAACTACAAACAAGCTTTAGAAAAAGACATCAACGATTTAAAAGTGTCATTTTGAGTTGTGCTCAAAAATCTTTTAGTTGTAAGTTTGTTGTTTCAGTTGTTGTGCCCGCAGGCATGTCGGTTATCACGATAAAAACTATCCTATATCCTTCCCCGGGACTCAAACTATCTCCATACCAAATTTCATCTAAATAAGTTTAGCTGTTTGAGCGTGCAAGCGAAACAGACAGTTACTTTCACATTTATAATATTAGTATGGATTTTTAGGAAAACAAACAGTTCACAAATCTTAAATACAACTTTGTTAATATCTGAAAAACATTTAAAAGTTTTCGCGTGTTGAGTTGACAATGACAGCGTGAGAGTTAATGACGTCTCAAAACTGAGTGACGTTTGACTTTGCAAAAGTTACACCAATTTGTGTCTTAATGAGCACATTAAGCGGTAAGCGGTTAGTCTTGTGCCTAATTTCTTTTAACTCAAAGACGGTTTTCCATCACTTATGAGAAAGTGAGGGAATAGAGCGTGGGCTGCCAGTATTATGACAAAAGTACTAGGACATAATAAGCTCAAGAATGTCTATCTAAATAGGTTCTTGCTGTAGGCGTGAACGTAGACATTTAGGGTATGTTCCGATATACAATGCGAGCACTGTGCAGTGCTTTTACTGGGGGGAAAACCGTTCCGTTATGACTGACAGTATACTGCCGCAGTACCCTTGGGAAATATGTGACGTCATAAATCAACGCCATTTCTGTACTGTCTGTGACCACTGGTGTTTTCGAGGTAAGGTGCTCTCAGTACGTTGATAGCGTGATCAACATGCGAGCAGAAATTAGGTAAAATTAGGTAAGTAATTAGAAATTATGCAATTAATTTAATTCATATAATAAACTTGAATATTCAACTTTTAATTTTTAATTATTTTCGAAAACAGTCCAAAAAACGCGGATGATATACTGGACTGCGTTCCGTTTTAAACAGTAACCAGTATAGTTAACTAGATGTAAAGGAACGGCTTCGCAGGAATCAAATTGACGTCACACCTTATAGTGATCGCGGTGCATAGTAGAACATACCTACCCATTAGTCTGTGTATCTTCAAACATACTACTAAGATATATCTTCTTTAGGTTATGCTGCCCTGGTAACTGTGCGACATCAGACAAGACTTTTATGTTAGTTTTGCCACCTAGTGGTATAATTTTGTATATTTTATTACTAGGTATCAATTTTCGTGTTTCTAGTAACAAAATTTGAGAATTTATTGAATATATAGGTATTATCTGAATACATATATTCTAAAAATCACATTTTATCAATATTTGTTAAAGTATAATGCCAAACGAATGGTTGAATTTCAATATTTAAATGTTTTTGAAACCGGTTGGTTGGCCTCGGAGTGTTAACTAGTGAGGGGACACTACTAATATTATAAATTTGACTGGCCTGTTGGTCTAGTGGTTAGTAACCTTGATTGCTATGCCGGAGGTTTGATTTCCATCCAAGTTAAATCTTGGTTTGATGAGCATGATTGTGTATTCATATAATAAACAATCATGATCATGGTGTAATTGATTTATAATATGTTTGTATTTAGAAATTTACAAGAATTTTATAAGTTACCTAGTTGTCATAGTTCAGGCTCTGTCTAGTTTAGGATCAGATGACCGTAGGTATCAGTTGTCTTAAATTTGGATGGATGGGTTGTTTGTCTTTCACCCAAAAACTGCTTAACGGATTTTGATAGAATTTTACAGTAATGTAGTGGGCGTATATGAAAAACCTTCGCTTTTTAATTAGGCCTTTTTCTTAGCACATTAGTTATAAAAAATAAACGTAACCCTAGCAATGCCGCGGGCAATAGCCGGTTAAATATAACTGTAGTCCATGACCGATTGTCATCAAAATTTTCGAAATCATTTTTAGCACACAACTGGAGGTAAAAACGTAAACAACTCTTTTTTCGGTGGCCGAATTCGGCTTTCTGCCTCTGCTGTCGCTTACGGCATTCGTCTTTCGGCCTTTTAATGCCCATCACTAGCAATAAATATTGGCGGGACCGCTACAAATTTGTCCATTTTTATAAATTTTGTCATTTCCTTTAAGTTTCACATAAATCAGTACAAATTGAGTAAAATTTGTCGTAAATTCTATTTTTTACGAGAAGATTTAAAGTTTGACTAGTTAGGATCAGCGGTTGGGTTCATAGCTCGAGCTGTAGGTATTAAATTACTTAATAGGTTTGATTCCCCTTTAGGGTAAAGATTTATTAGATACGAACTTTGCCTTCGGCTTCGTCCGCGTTTGGTTAGGCTTTTGCTCGCAGCTTCGCCCGCGGACCTATTATAAAAAAAATCCCTCAAGCGAGTTGTATATTGTGTAAAAAATTTAGTTCAATCGATTCAAACCAACTTACCATTTTTATGTATGTATAGATAAATGTGCTATTCTGGTGTATAATCTATAACTGTTTTTAAACTTTCGCGATGTTTACACATAATAGAATATTATCGGGACTTAATCGCGTGAAATAATTAAAGGCACGAACCTTTTATATATGACGTTTCGATAGAATTCTCTACTGCGGGAGAAGTCTTTAAAAAAAAATGACGCATTTAGGGGGAGAATCGGAAAGCTTGGCATTTGACTAAATAGATATGAAAAAACTGGATATGTTTTTTCATAATTTTTGAGTCAAATGTAAAATCTACGTGAGATTAGAATGACAAATCGCGCGATATCTCACTAGAGTAATATAATAAGAGTAGTATAAAGTAAGAGATAATCACCTCACGTAATTAATGGACGCCCCGCTATGTCTGTTCCCAGGATTCCCATTTTTTTATTTTCATAGAAACTTTATATATGTACTTCATTTTCCCTTCCAAGGGTTGACTTTTAAGAAACGCTGGAACATTTGTTCCTTTATTTAAAACCAAAATGCCTAATTTCACAAATCTATTATGGATCTCATACAATGAATAAAATAAGAGTTGTTTGCCAAACTACTTGGCAATATATGATTAGGTATAAATGAGACAAAAGATGTAGTATAGTCTGGTTATAATTATCTAAAGGTGCATCTTATATACTAACGACTTCGTGTTGATAACAGATAGTGGAAACATTTAATAGATACTGAACGTGCGATAAGGAACATAAGATTGTGATGTAGATTGTAGATACAGCACAAAGATATTGTACTGTAACAGTACACCCCCCTTTAAAAAAAAAAAAAATATGGTAATAGTGTTTACAATATAAATTTGACCTAGACCTTACTAGTTATTTGCTGATGTATATAAATAATAATGCTATTGTACGCGGTGGAATTTGATGACGCCTGTTGTGGTGTGATTTGCTGACGTCTGTAATTTTGACTTAGCTGTTGCACGAGTGTTTATTATTTTTTTTCCGTTAAACTCTTCATTCTTCTGTCCAGTGTTTTCATTATGCCGTAAATTAGGATCACGCCGATTGTTAAAATAATCTGTCCCATTGCAACATTTCTTGTCCACCGTAAGTCCTCCTGGATCAGGTTACGGAGTTGGTCCGCTTCGTTTTGATTGAGGCAATTGTCCGTATTGTATGTTATCTGGTCCTTAGAACTTTGATTTCCCATTTTAGATGTCTTGTTGTTACGAGTAGTTGTGAATTAATGGTATATGTTAAGATCTATGTTAATATATATACGAATAGCTTGCTTATATCAGCGATTTTTTATAGACGTACTACTGGCTTTACTTTACGTCCCGATCGTGTAGTGTACGTGTGTGAATGCCTGTCGCAATCCTTTGAATCTGGCACGTAGTTTGATTCGTCATTGATCATGAAAGCTGGTTTCAATCTATCAATTGATATCACTGTCTCTTTATCCCTAATTCTAATGCAAAATGTTTTATCTGTTTTACTAATTACTGGGTAGGGTCCTTCATACGGCGGTGTCAGGGCTTTCTTAATTCTATCACACCGAACAAATACGTGTGAGCATTCTTTGAGTTCGGGATGCACAAATATAGCTTGATTGTGTTTTTTTCTTTTCGGAATTGATGTCATTTGTGTGATGTCCTTTTGAATTTGTTTTACAAACTCTTCGTACGTTGATAACTGTGCTGCTGATGACTCAAAAAATCCTCCAGGGAGTCGTATTGGCGTTCCATATGTCATCTCTGCTGAACTATAACCTGTGTCTTCTCGCAAGCTACTCCGCAACCCGAGTAAAACTGTTGGAATTTCTTTTAACCAATTTTCGTTGGATTCTCTTGTCATTAACGCCGCCTTTAAAGTTCTATGAAATCTCTCTATCATTCCATTGGATTGTGGATGATAAGGTGTTGTCCTAATTTTATGTATTCCCAAAAATTGTGAGAGTGACTCAAATATTCTTGATTCAAACTGTCGGCCTTGATCCGTAGTAATGCGCAATGGACATCCAAAACGAGTAATCCATCCCTCGAAAAGTGTCTTGGCTACTGTTTCTGCAGTTATATCTTCTACCGGAAATATTTCGGGCCATGACGTACAACGATCTATGATTGTGATTAAATATCTCTTCCCTTGTGAAATCGGAAGTGGTCCGACGATGTCAATATGTAAATGTTCAAAACGTTGCGCTGTCATAAATGTACCAGGAGGTGATATCGTATGTCGTTGTATTTTTGATTTTTGGCAGGCTATACATGATCTACACCAGTTATTGATATCTTTGTTCATATACGGCCATAAATACCTTTGGGTTATCATTTTTCTCGTAGTTCTTTTTCCTGGATGGCTCATACCATGAATGGTATCGAAAATTTGTTTGCGAAAATGCTTTGGTAAGTAGGGGCGGCTTTTTCCAGTAGAGGTGTCGCAGGTGATGTTTATTGTGGAACCCGGAAGCGTAATGTTTTTGAATTTTAATCTTTTATTGTCATGTAATTTACTTAGTTCATTATCTGTTGATTGACATTTTTCCAATTCAGCGTAATCGATAGGTGATGGCACGTATATTTCCTCTATTCGAGATAAGGCATCGGCGGTAATATTGTCACGTCCGCTTATGTGTTGAATGTTGGTACTGTATTGTGAAATGAAATCTAACTGCCGGACCCGTCGCGGTGTATCGTTTGATGATGGTTTTTGGGAGAATGCGTATGTCAAAGGTCGGTGATCCGTAAATATTGTAAATTCTCTTCCCTCGATTAATCTGTGAAAATGTTTGACGGCCATGTATATTCCTAACAGCTCTCTGTCAAACGTAGAATATTTTTGTTGAGTTTCGCTCAATTTTTGTGAAAAAAATCCTAATGGTTCCCAATTGCGTCCGGATTTTTGTTGTAAAACTCCACCAACGCAAGTAGCACTAGCGTCGGTCATGAGCGCTAGTGATGCGTTGCGGGAAGGATGCGCTGTTAACACTGCGTTTTTCATGCTTTCCTTGCATTTTTCGTAAGCTTTGTCTGCTTCCGTTGTCCAAGGAACAGGTGAATTATCGTTCTTTTTTGAACCATGTAGATATTCGTT
Organism: Herminia tarsipennalis; assembly: GCA_945859575.2. NCBI lineage: Eukaryota > Metazoa > Arthropoda > Insecta > Lepidoptera > Erebidae > Herminia > Herminia tarsipennalis. The sequence continues at coordinate 1,442,704 of OX243830.2, forward strand.
TAAAATTCTTTGATTTTCCGCTGCGCATGGAATATTACTTCTGTAGAAATTGACCATGCCCAAAAATCTTCTTAATTCTTGAATTGTTTTCGGTTTGGGAAATTCCATGATTGCTTTGTAATTTTCTTCGGTAGGGAGTATTCCTTGGCTCGTTATATGATAACCTAAGAAATCTATTTCCCTTCTGAGAAATTCGCATTTTTCGAGATTAATGGTTATTCCATTCTCGTGTAAACGTTTGAAAACCGTTTCTAAATGCTGATAATGCAAATCTTCGTTGTCCGATGCAATGAGACAGTCGTCTACAAATATAAATACGTAGTTTAAATCTCTAAATAAGGAATCCATGAATCGTTGAAATGTTTGTGCCGCATTGCGTAATCCGAAAGGCATTCTTAAGTACTCAAAAAGTCCAAAAGGTGTGATGATGGCTGTTTTTTCTATATCTTTAACAGGAATACAATGGTATGCTTTACGTATATCTATCTTGCTTAGTATCTTCTTATTTTCTAATATGTATGTAAAGTCAGTTAATCTTGGTAGTGGGTATTTGTCCGGTACTGTCGTGCTATTGAGCATTCGATAGTCTCCGCATGGTCTCCATTCGCCATTTTTCTTTTTTACCATATGTAATGGGCTTGCCCATGGGCTATCTGACGGTCGGCAAATTCCGAGTTCTATCATATTTTGAAATTCCTTTTTGGCTATGTCGTATTTTTCTGGAGGTAATGGTCTTGCCCGAGCTGCGACGGGTGGTCCTGTAGTGATAATGTGATGTTCAATCTTATGTTTGGGCGCATTGCGGAGAGAGGACCCTTTCGTGATGTCTTCGTATTTGTTTAAAAGTTGCGTAATACGTGGATTCGTTCCCACTGCGATATTACGAATTGTTTGTTGTGTCGCTTTTTCCGAAGTTACATGCGTTGTCAGCTCTGTAACTTTGTCGATAAGTTTGCGACCTGCTATGTCGACTAATAGTTTATAGTGCTCTAGAAAATCTGCTCCAATTATTGGTTGTGTAACATCGGCGATTACAAAATTCCATTTATAACATCGTTGTAGTCCTAAATTCAAGGTAAGCGTCTTCTCGCCGTAAGTCCTAATTTTAGTCCCATTTGCAGCGTATAGTGTGTATTGTTCATTTTGTAAAACTGAATGTCTCTGTTGCTTGCTAATGACTGAAATATTTGCGCCCGTGTCAATCAAAAACTTCATACCACTTTTTCGGTCGGTAATGGTGAGGCGATTGGATGGGTGGATTGCACAGAGTTTCGCCGTTGTCTGTGCTCTTATTCGTTTCCCTGGTTCCGTACGTAAGTCATTGGTTTCCAACTGCATGGTTTAATGCAGTTCTTTGCATATTTTCCGAATCTTTCGTGGTAGTAACAAAATCGATTTGCTCCTCTATAGTTTGTTCTCGGCCTCATAATCGGGAATTGTTGACGTTTCTTGAAATGATTGTGCGTGTTGGGTCGATAGCCATATTGACCTTGCTGAATTGCGTCAATATCTATCTGTAATTTTGCTAGCTGGGCTAAAATGCATGCTGTATTGTTGTCGTTTGAAGTGTCGTTGCTAACAGCTGATATTTCGGTTACTTTTGAATTCATTATTATTTTGTCTGCAATTTGGCTCAGTTTGTCAATTTCCATGTCTTCCGTAACTGCTAGAACCGTAGTAACTGATGTTGGTAAAAGCCTGAACCATAGTAGTTTAATTGTTTCGTCACTGATTTTTCCTCTCCCGAGGACTCGCATTTGACGTAATAACTGCGAAGGTTTTTGATCACCGAGTTCTGTCTCTGATATTAATTTTTGAAACTGTCGCTGTTCTGTTTCTTCGTAACAATCAATTAAACGTTCCTTGATGTTTTTGTATTTATCTGTAGTCGGTGGTGAAGTGATTAGGTCACTAACCTGTAGTATTTCTTCCTTGGATAACTTTGCTATTACTGTACAGTATTTGTATTCGTCTCCTTGCTTCTGTGGTGCTAATATGGCTTCTAGTTGCGTGAACCATAATCTTGGTTGGTCTTTCCAAAATTCCGGAATGCGGGATAAAACCGAGGTGCCAGCAGCTACTTCAAGTGTTCCTTGCTGATTTATGTTCGCCTTGCACGGTGATTGTGCCATGTTTCTTGCTGCGTATTCGTTCGTCGGGGTCACCAATTTGCCAAACTACTTGGCAATATATGATTAGGTATAAATGAGACAAAAGATGTAGTATAGTCTGGTTATAATTATCTAAAGGTGCATCTTATATACTAACGACTTCGTGTTGATAACAGATAGTGGAAACATTTAATAGATACTGAACGTGCGATAAGGAACATAAGATTGTGATGTAGATTGTAGATACAGCACAAAGATATTGTACTGTAACAAGTTGTATTACTCTTTTCTATACTAATCCATACTAATATTATAAATGTGAAAGTAACTCTGTCTGTCTGTCTGTCTGTTACGCTTTCAGGCTCAAACTACTGAACCAATTTAGATGAAATTTGGCATGGAGATGGTTTGAGTCCCGGGGAAGGACATAGGATAGTTTTTATCGCGATAACCGACATCCACGCGGGCGGAGCCGCGGGCGAAAGCTAGTATTAAGTATAAACGTCAAAGTAACTCTGTCTGTCTGTCTGTTACGCTTTCACGCTCAAACAGCTAAACCGAAATAGATGAAATTTGGTACGAAGATAGTTTGAGTCCCGGGGAAGGACATACACATAGTTTTTGTCGCGATAACCGACATCCACGCGGGCGGAGCCGCGGGCGAAAGCTCCTTTTGCCGAAGTCAGATTTGTAGCTCCCGGCTTAGGATCTGCATTGATGAATCAATCAATCAGGACAAGTAATTATATAACTACCTACAGATAAATAAATATTACGTAGCGCCTTCATATTTAATATTATTCAAACAAACTTGCCATTATTAATTTTCTATGTAAATATTGTACAGGTTGATTTTGAATATACTAATAATCTTCCACTCGTGGCTTCTTTACATTACACCAAAAAAATTCATAGTAAAATTAAAAAAAAACATACATAGAAACTTATCACTACCTAGGTACCACCTACATTTATCACACAACCATTTACCACACGTCTGGGAGACCCCGGAGTAAAATCGATATTTTGTTGTCTGGTTTGGGCCTAAACCTCTTAATAAATAGTGTTTTTACTCCAGTAAAATAGTCTGTAGGTGTTTGTGTATATTATTTAGAATTAATTATAATAAAAATAATGATCATCTAATCGATTTTTGGTCACGGCTCACAAATTCATTAGAGACTCAACTTCGCAAGAGCTATTATAGTGCACTAGTGTGTACGCTAACACAAGTGCACTCTCTATTCCCTCATTCATAGTCCGATTGGACGGTAATCCGAAAGGACTGGAAAGAGATTAGGCGCATGACGGCTCAACGTCTCTTTGGGGCACGAAAGGGCATGTCATTTTGCCAAATGGTTTTGGTCCTCATTTATAAACAGTTGTAACGTACAAAGTACCAGGCACATAGTAAAGGCGAGGAGTTCTCCGTGGAGGTGATAGTAGTTTAAAATACCTCTAAAGTACCAGGACATAATAAGCTCAAGAAGACATCTAAAGTAGTTCATGTTGTAGCGTAAACGTAGACATCTGTAATGTTGCACTTCAGATATACAACTAAGATGATTATATCTTCTTTAGCTTATGCTGCCCTGGTACTTTGTTGAGAGATTACTACGGTAACTGTGCGACCATCAGACGAATCGTTTGTTGGTCACATTAGTATATTCAAACAAGATTTTATGTGCTGATTCCGTTAAGAAAAAAGCGTAAAGATTGTCCCCGATAAAGTTTATTTAAAAGATTATAATGTAATATTATACAAATATACACACACCGTATATATTAATAGAAAATAAGGAATTATTCAAATGAGCCGATAAATTATTAATGATAGTTGTAATTGCGACGCGTTTGTCGCGAGAAATAGTCGTTTAATGTGACTTGTGAGTAAGGATTTATTGTTTGACACTAGTTAGGGAGCGCGGGTTTACTTTGATAATGTAAGTTATTGAATTAGATTTAAACGCGTTACAGCAACGCACATATAGACATCGCTCAAGGTCTTGGAATCTCGGACCACCTCGGACCACTATGACTTCTTTGTGACTTCTTTGTATTAGTTTTTGTTCAAGTTAAACTTTTTTTATTCTTAGAAAGCAAAATACTACGCTTATAATAAGTCACAATATTCTACAAGTTATGCCAAGTTCGCAAACAATAGGTAAAGCCGGAGAAAAGGACAAGGCAATAAAAACTCACGGCGACTGTTTTTCATTTGCCTATGTTTACAATGTTATGCTGATGGAAATTAAACATTTATAACACCCCGCGTTAGAATAAAAAAAAACATTCGAAATATGATATCAATACCTCAAACAAAAAAAATACAATAATATTTTTTATAAATAACCAAAAACTTACAAATTTGGTCGTGATCAATTAAAAAGTCAACAATAAGAATTGTCAGCAGTCCAGGGTTCGAGTTTCGGCTTTGCAAAACGTATAATTGTCGCGATCGGTTTCTGAGAATGCATGGGACATACAAGAAACAAAGAAATTCCTATGTCATTAAGTTTGGCAGTTTTTGTGTTGGAAACATATTGGTATGCGAGGACTCGAACGGCGAATGATTTGGTGTAGATATATGTCTATACTACCGTTTTAACCACTAACCCACTTATCTAAACTAATATAATAAACGAGAATCTAACTCTGTCTGTCTATTACGTTTTTACGATTAAACTGCTCAACCGATTTAGATGAAATTTCGTATGGAGATAGTTTGAGTCCCGGGTAAGAATCTACGATGGTTTTTATCGTGGTAACTGAAACACACGCGGGCGGAGCCGGGAGCGTAAGCTAGTTCATAACACTTTAGTAACTGCATTTAACAAGTGAAATTCTCATTGCATTGTATTAAAAAAATCTGTTTTTTTTTAAATATAATAGAAGAAGACAAAACATTTGCTACTGTTGGTCTCATAACCGATTTCGATAGAAGGTATCATAGTGCACAAGTGCATGCGCAGACACAAGTGCACTCTCTATACTCTCACTCTTATAGTCCTATAGGATGTTCACTTAGAAAGCAAAACCAACGCTGGTCAAGTCATGATGCTACATGAACATGCCAAGTTTGCAAAACAAAAGGAAAAGTAAAACAAGGCAATAAAAACACGTGGTTCAAATTGCCAATGGCGTCTCTTTTCAAATTGCCAATGTTTACAATGTTTGTTTGTGTATAAACTTTAAATACATAGTAAAGTGATGCCACCATTACCTATATATACATACACCATGTAGAGGACTCATGCAAAATATACTACACTAGCGGACGCATCGCGGTTTCACCCGCGTAGTTACCGTTCCAGTGGGAATACAGGGATAAAAAATAGCCTATGTCGCCCGGGGTTAGTGTAGCTTCACAACGATGAAAGAATTTTTCAAATCCGTCCAGTAGTTTCGGAGTCTATTCAATACAAACAAACAATCAAATCTTTCCTCTTTATAAAACTTCGGATGCTGAAATTTTCCACGTTTTTGCAACATTTCTCGTCGCTGCTCCGCTCCTATTAGTCGTAGCGCGATGTTATATAGCCTGTAGCCTTCCTCGATAAATGGGCTATCCAATAAAAAATTATTAAAATCGGTCCAGTACTTTTTGAGTTTATTTGTTACATACAAAAATACAAATCTTTCCTCTTTATAATATTAGTGTAGATTATAGTATAGAAGTATAGATATATTAAAAATGGAACAGGAGGTTAAATATATCAACCTCAATGGTTATAACATAGTAGGAGCAACACTTATTCAGGGTGATTTTTAATATACTAATAACCTCCTGCTCGCGATTTCTTTTCATAACACTGAATAACTTTATATTATCAGTTTTAGAAAATATTTACTAAATTAACTCTTAGTCACCTACCATTTTATTTGGCGTTAAGACCTTAACCACTTACAGCCTTTTTTACTGGAGTAAAATCATTGTTTGTTGTGAAGTTTAGGCCCTAAACCTGGTAAAAACATCGATTTTACCCTGGAGTCTCCCAGATGTGTAGTAAATGGTTGTGTGACAAAACTAGGTGCTAGGTGGTGAAGGGTTAATTTGTCATTTGTATATAAAAATTGTTATTAGGATATAAAAATCACTTTGTCGTTATAATAATGGTAAAAACGATATGTACATAATTAAATATTGGTCCAAGTATAATCTATTTTCCGGCTTAATATTGGCACAGATAATATAATACTATACTAGATATTGGTATGCAAACTTGACATTACATGTTATTATACTACAACTCAAATGAGTGTATTTAAAAAAAAAAAAAACAATACGTTTCTTACTATTTTTTATGGAATACCTCAGATATGACGTCATAACTAAGGGTCGAATAATCATTTGGTTTTAGTACTTTTTTGAATGTCTATAAATTTGGAAAACTCGTTTTATTATTGTATTAACTCACCCGTGCAATTTCATCTGCGTCAGTTTTCCTCGTTTTTGCAAATTTTTTCATTGCTTCTCCGCTCCTTTTGGTCGTAGCGTTTTTTTATCCCGGATAAATAGATATATTGATATTATGAATTCGAACTAGTAGTTCTTGAGATTATCGCGTTCAAACAAACAAACTCTTCAGCTTTATTATATTGGTATAGATAGACCAACGAACGTATTTATTCACAGTTCTTTAACATATAATTTAAAAAAGTAATGTAACTCATATGAACATCTGACAAAACTTGGAATATAATGTTTCTACATTTAATATCAAGTTCGCAAAACGTAAAGCCAATGAGAAAAGCACTTGACAATAAAATCTCATGGCCACTCCACCAGATAACTGATAAACAAAACATATATGCATGTTATAGACAAATTACACCCAGACACAGAATAAACAATCGTGCGCATCACACAAAGATTAATCCTGGGTGGGGATCGAACCCACGACCTCTGGTTTAGCAGCCAGTGTCACTAACCACTAGACCAACAAGCCATTTAAAACTATTTAGTTAACGAAAAGTTTATTTTTGAAAATAATAAGTTTGTTCGGAAGGTACGTTATAGAGACGTCTAGCGACCGGTCTGGGCATCGAATGCGGTACCTTTCGGCAGATAGCATCAGTTGTGGGGCGGTATTCCAAGTATTTCCAACCGACGATATCGTACCGTCCGCAAAACAATCAGGTTGAAGTTTATGTCTCAACTTTTATTTAAAGACAGTATTAGATACATTTGCACAGTTTGTTTATCAAATTCATAAGGTACTAACGTACAAGAGTAAGTAGCCATCGGGAACAAAAATCTTTATCTTTTTTAATTTCTAAAATCAGCTGCTACGATAAAACAAAAATTATGTTTAACCTAAGGAATAAATAAACACATTCAAAATTATCCAAGAAATCGTCGGCTAAACTATTAAACAATGATAGATGATATGGGAATGCTATCCCCAGCCAGTACAAGGAAGAATGCAGTACAAGTATTCACCTAAGGACTCAAATGTATAACGATTGTATTTATGGTATAATTTCTCGCGGCCAAAGAGCCACAGTGTTCTCTTATAATTATGTAGGCAGAGCCAAAGGCTAAATCTAAGGTCATGGGTGTACCTAGACTCACTTTGGGCACGGGGGGGGGGAGGTTAGGTAGTACTACGGACTAAATACCTAGTAAGGACTAGTACTGTATACGCTTTGCAATTTTGGGGGCTTTCAACCCTCAAATCTCTTCTTCCCTTCTTGGTTTTCCTATGGCTAAAGTATTATAAAGAGAGTGTGGATTTTGTGATTTTTTTTATGTATGCATACTTTATCTTCAGAAAGGAAAGATGCATTTTTTTGGCGTAAGTTAACAAGCAGTGTGGGACTGTAGGTCCTACATTGCTCCAGCTAACCCCAATGGCTTGTGTTAGGAGTGGGTTCACGTCGGTAGTGTAACGCGCGACCTTACGATTGTGATTCCGATGCCTTAGCCATTAGACTACCGCAGTTTCAAAAATAGGTGTATAGGCTTTGTAATAAAGTAGAATAAGTTATATAATAGACTAGCTTTCGACCACGGCTCCGCCTGGGTAAGGAATAACGAAGTTAATTTAAATGAATTTTGTCGACATTTATAATTTTATTCTAGTTCGTCCGTTTGCTTAACTCATCATCCAATTTATATGCAGACCTTACCGAAAATGCGTCAAGCAAGACAAAATCATTCATGGTCATATGTATAGTTTTTTTTTAAACCGCCAAAAGCAACATTGTTATACATACTGTCTTTATATAGGTACATGTATAAAGTATAATATCGACTTATCGATTTCGCCAAAAAAATTATACATTAAGTACTTGTTATTGGGCAGTTTTTTGAAAAAGATTCTATGCCGATTGTGGGTTTTTAAAATTTTTATTATATTTTTTTTACGCGAATACGTAATTATCTGATGGGATTGATAGCCCCGAGGGTCTTGTCATGAAATTGGGGCCGTTAACATCGATCATAATATGAGGAAAAGCAATGTCGATGAGGTTGAATTTTGGATGGGTTACCATTTGTATCTATATTGACTGTAGTGTTGTTCTAGTGGTTAGTGACCCTGACTGCTAAGCCAGAGGTCGTGGACTCGATTCCCACCCAGTATAACTATGTTTATTTTGTGCCTGGGTGTTATTTATTTATAATATCTATGTATTTAGAAATGTATAAGTTTGTTTATTAGTTGTCTGGTTGCCATAGTACAAGCTCTGCCTAGTTTAAGATCAGATGGCCGTGTGTGATTTATCCCAGAATATTTATTCATTTATATTTTGAGGGCAATTCAATGTCGTTGAGGCCATATTTTGATTGAGTATTAATGATGTTAACAAGTTACCGAAACATAAACCTAGTGAAACTAAATACACAACAGAAGGTACGGCTGAACAAAAAGCGATGGATTCCAATAAAAAGGTAGACAAGGCACAATGATATGATCTGTAGTTCGATTCCCCGTCTCTGCCAAAGAATATAATAAAAAGATTTGGTAGAAGTTATAATAGGTAGAAAATTATAATATTATAAAAAATAAAAATTTTGACAAGCAAATATTGTAATCTATTTAATTACTAATTGAGTGAGTTCGCCTGCGTTAGGCTCCTGTCCCACTAACAGCGAGTAGCAAGTATATTGTAGATTCCATCCGTGTAAACAAAAGAGATGCAAGAAACAAAAGATTGTGAACGGCCAGCGATTATCTAATAACATCTGTATCTCTATTGATACACGGGTCTATATACCTTATACGTATGTACGTTTCTTGCGCTTGCTCGCCGTTGGTAGGACAGTGCATAAGGCGCCTGTCTTAATAACGGCAAGAAAGCTAGTAACCTAACCTAGCGATTTTATCACTCAAGAAACCTACGTAACGTTTTGGAGATCGAACGTAAACAAAAGAGATACAGATACGTAAGGTCACTCGATAAGTTTTGCAATGCTCGTAATTTAAAAAATGTAACGCATCTGTAATAAATATTTTTAATAAGCAAATTTATTTTTTGCTGAGAAAACTCCAAAGACCTCGTTACGTTGGTAAAAAAATAGTGGCTAGTTTTTATTCTCGCAGCGGGCATGTGTTTAATCATAGATCTGTTAACTCGGAATGGTATACAACAGTAGCATTGCCAAAAGTTTTTTAAGCTCTGCGAGAGAGGAGACCAAAGACTCGGCTTCGGGGAATCATGCTGCATCACCACAACATTTCGTCGCATTCGTGCCTCAGTACAAAGGCGTTTATTGAGGAATCCGTTGAAACCTTGCCCCAATAACTGTACAGTCCAGATGATGAGCTCTTTGTGATTTCTTTTTATTCCCGATAATCAAGGAAAAAAGAAAAGGGATTTTTTTTTGCCTACGAAGTCAGAATTTTGGAACTATCGGATCAAGACTGGCGAAAGTGTTTTAATAATTGGCTTAGGTGAATGGAAGGAGAGTATTTCGAAAATGATAATATCTTGTATAGTTATTTCTTTACAAATACAATAATTGCATTTTTGAAAGATATAAACATTTGAAATCCAGACTCAGGAATCGAACCTGAGATTTCCGTAGCCAAATCGGGGCCAGAAGCGAAGCACCTATCTGGACCATGTTACTAAATCTCAAATTTTTCTATCCCTTGATAGTTATTTCTTGTCTTAAAAGTTATCGAGTAATCTACATAATAGAAGTTGATGGCTGACCGTTCTCACTGCAGGCGAGTACTCGGTCTATACTGTATCTCTTTTGTTTATACGGATGGCATCTACAATATACATCTATTGTACGTTTCTTGAGCTATAAAATCGCTACTTGCTCATCGCCGGCGGTCGGGCAAGGGCCTTGGGTTTGATTTTTATAGTCTACTTGTGCTGTTGCCCGGGACTTCACCCGCATTTAGGTCAAAAACATATAAACCCTCATTTCACCCCCTCAAGACTACACACACTTAAAAACGTCTGTTTTTTAAGGTTCCAAAAGAAAAAAACTTTTTTTAACACTTTGTTGTCCGTCCATCCGTATGTTTGTCAAGACCGTTCATCTCGGGAACGCGTGGAGGTACCGAGGTGAAATTAAAACCATATCTCTGCGATCAAAAGTCAAATAAAAAATTTTGAACTATCGGGCAATTCATTCCAGCCTTTTCCATATACAATGTATATTCCAAATACCTATATAGATATATAAACTACATTACTGTAAAAAATTATCAAAATACGTTAAGTAGTTTTTGCGTGATTGAAGTTTTGTCGTTGTACAACAATCTAAGATGCTCGTACCTTCTGCGACTTATTGATCTATGATCTATAGATCGGTATCATTAATCACGAGAATTAACTATCGTATGCGCCCAAGTCATCGTGATGTGTACAATGTAGTTTTGTTAAATCATTCCAAATTCTAGATAGAACCACTTTGTTTGCAGTTGAATGCCTTTGTAAGTGGTTGTGGGGTACGATTCTTATACGGGACAGTTTTATGAGGACATAAATGTTGGTTCGTAGCTCTGGTAATTATCTGTTGTTTCTAGTCTCGGTGCACGTTAATATACTGGGACAGCTCACACACGGTCATCTGATCCTTAAATAGGCAGAGCCTGTACTCTGGCAACAACTGATAAATATATTTATATATTTCTAAATACATTCAGACACTGAATAAACAGTCGTGGTCATTATACAAAGATTTATTCTGTGTTTATATTTAGTTTCTGTGGAATCAAAACCACGACCTCCCAACCACTCAGGCCAGTCTTAATGAATATTCAAGTATACATACGTAGCAACTGATTTTTGCACAGTATTCTCCCAATAGCACCAGAGCAGCATAGGCTAAAGAAGATATATCTCAGTTGTATGTTTGAAGTACATCATATGTCTACGCTCACGCCTACAACAAGTACCTCTTTAGATAGATCTTCTTGAACTTATTATGTCCTGGTATTTTAAAGACATTTCGTTCTATATCTGCCAACGCACTCTCTCTATTCCCTAGATAAAATAAAAAGAGATTAGGCGCAGGACTATGTAACTGAACGTCCTTTCGAGGCACGAAGGGGTGTGACATTGTCTATATCTATAGAACGAAACCTATCACCTATCTGTGAACCGATAGTGGTAACGTTGCTTAACCTCGTAGCTGCTGAAGCACGGATGCCTATCCATGAACACATTTCAAATACAAGTTGCACACAGGTGTGACATTTCATGGTACTAATAAATTTATAGCCGTTGGCATGCCTTCAAGCTGTAGGCATGTCTACGGCTTTAAGTTACTTCCCATAGAGTTAAATAACTGTATCCCTTTCTTAAAGCTGTGCAATAAATTAGATGAAGTTGATATTTATTCAATAAGTACAATAGTTATTATTTGGACCACCCACTTATGAGATACGTCGTGATCGCTTCCGTATTTTATGAAAATGTTTGAATATGTAGGTAGGTACTAGCTATCGCCCGCAGGTCCGCCCGCGTGGTTGTCGATATTTGTGATAATAACACTAATTATACTATGTCCTATCCAGGGACTCAAACTATCCCCTCTTTCCGGCTGGACAGTCAATCGGTCCTTCGTGTAATCTCCCACCGGTCGCATTGGATTTATACTATGACAGTGAGGGAATAGAGAGTGCACTTATGTTTGCACATTGTGCTCTACAGTATCTCCTGCGTAGTTGGGTAGTCTCTAATGAGATCGTCATATAGCGTGCTAAAACAACAAGAATTGATAGTTTTGCTTACAAAATATTATAAATATTTATCATAATATAAAACAGCCGCTTTCCGTTATCTATTTTTTCTGGGATTTTGTTGAGGTTTACACTATCATTCGGTTAATTTGTCCCGTGTACAATGCATAGAATAAAATGGCTGTATTAGCTTCGTCCGAACTATTGAATGAATGAATGAGTGTGAACTACTGTGTTGGTTGTGTTTTCATCAGTAGGTATTTCACGGTTTTAGAGTATCTATACTAATATTATAAATTGAAGAGTTTGTTTGTTTGAACGCGATTATCTCAGGAACTACTAGTCCGAATTAAATTTTTTTTTTACTATTAGATAGCCCATTTATCAAGGAAGGCTATAGGCTATATAGTACCGCGCTGCGACCAATAGGATTGGAGCAGCAATGAAAAAGTTGCAATACAGGAAAATTTACGTAGATGTAGTTGTGTGCGTCAGCTAGTTCATAATATGTGTAATTAATAAGACTAATTTACCTAGCAGACTGGTTGATGTCTAGAAAATCATTGCTGTAATTTAAATTAATGAATTTAAAGAGCATATTATGAGTATCTTGGTAGATTCTCCTCATGAGCTTAACATTTGGAACTGCCGCCTTACTTCATGAAGAAGAAACTTCTCTCTAGGTTCAACGGTTTGGGCTGGGCGTTGATGAGTCAATGAGTGAGTTAAGACTCTCATTTTGTATAGTAGCTGTCCTACGCAACTTCGTCTGCGTAAATTTTCCCCGTTTTTGTAACATTTCTCATTGCTGCTCCGCTCTTATTAGTCGTAGCGTGATGTTATATAGCCTATAGCCTTCCTCGATAAATGGGCTATCCAACAGTTAAAGAGTTTTTTTTTTTAATTTGGACCAGTAGTTCCTGAGATTACCGCGTTCAAACAAACAAACTCTTCAGCTTTATAATATTAGTATACTTAGATAAATAAAAGAAGGTCAGTCTTCGCCGTACGCTTCGGTGATGAGTCGTTGATGGGTGGTTTGGGCTCTCTCAAGGTCGTTTTTGATCAAGGACGTCCAAGTTTGAAGGGGTCTTCCTCGCTTCCGTGGTCCTGTTTCTATATTCAGGACCTGCCTGGTTATGTGATCTTCAGAATCACTTTCAGATAAGAAAATTTAAAAAAACCGGACTAGTGCGACGATTAATTGTCGGACTCATCCACCGAGGATTCCGTACAAATTTGTAGGTACATATTATAATAATAATAGTTTCCTAACCGATGTCGGTTACAGCGGCTAATCTCATCAGAGACTAGCTAACTACGCATGAGGTTTGGTAGTGCACGGGCACAAGAGCACTCTCTATTCTCTCACTCTCACCGTCCGATCGGACGGAAATCGGCCACGACCGAAGAGAGATTAAGCGAAGGACCGACGGCTTAACGTGCTTTCCGAGGCACAAGAAAATTGATGCGCTCACGTAGATAGGTAGGAGAATTAGGATTGTGAAGAATAGTATAGAGAAGAGAACACCTCAGATTTCTCTGAGATTAAGAGACATGGTAATATTTACGTAATCCAAAAATAAAGCGAATACACTAATTCTGCAGACGTTCGAGCTTGTCAACGAGTTCCGCCCTAGCATCCAGAAAACAAACATCGGCATAGTCGATGCGTGGGAGTAGAAGAGATTGAGCCAGAGTTACTTTAGTTTGGAACAGTAAGAACTGCAGAAAACGTTCAACCTCTCTAACGTCTTCTGAAGTTCTTATTGTTTCAAACTAGAGTTACTCTTGCCCACTAACTAACAGCTAGATTTTTTAATTTAAGATAAAAAGTAGGTACAACAAGTAATCAATCCACAAAAGAATTAAAAAACGTGACTAACAAACTATTGTACGACAGATGATCTCTATTAATTCAATGCCCAAATATGGTGACCAATCCAATTCTAAGCCTTGACAAGTACAGTTTAACCTCGCTGACCCCAACCCGGATATAGGTAGGTAAATCTCACAAACAATCGATTGTAACTCACGTTTGTATAAACGAGATATTACAATCTATCGATTCGTGTATTCGATTAGAAATCATTCGTTGAATTAATCGAATGATCTTTAGTTTCCCTGACTTTCAGAAAAGGTTATAATAGATATTGATATTAAACATTAGTCATCAAATATTAAATACTTCATGATCCTAACCAATTTATATCATAGCGCCCAATCTCATCAGAAACTCGCAGGAGATTATAGTGCACAAGCAAGTGTATGCGCAGACACAAGTGCACTCTACTAGTTCTCTATCATCGTCATCGTCCAAGGGACGGAAATTCGACACCACTGAAGATAGATTAGACGCAGGGCTGACAGCTTACCCTTAAGAGGCAATTCGCATTTACATGTCAGTATCCTGCATTTTCAAGAGCTAATTTACCCTCTTATGAAATACTTTTACACTTTCGAATATCCATACTAATATTATAAATGTGAAAGTAACTCTGTCTGTCTGTTACGCGTTCACGCTCAAACAGCTGAACCGATTTAGATGAAATTTGGTATGGAGATAGTTTGAGTCCCGGGGAAGGATATAGGATAGTTTTTATCGCGATAACCGTCATCCATGCGGGCGGAGCCGCGGGCGAAAGCTAGTATGTTATAAATAGACCAATCTTTGATATTGACAGTTAATGTACCAACATTTACAAATACTGATTTGTTTCTGTTGTAGTCTATTTCCCACACTCGGTTTTAAGGAAATTCTGTGTGTAGCCATTTTCAAATGGCTAATTCTTTCATTAAACCTCTTTAAATATTCTGTAAAAATTACCAAAACATCCGATATATAAATTTGTTGCCACACAATATACCACATTTTTAAAACTTCATTACATTAAATGGTAAAAAAATAAAAACTGTCGTCAATTTTTGCGAGAATTGTCGCCATTTTATAGTATATTTTTTTATTAAATAAAATTTATTTATAAGTAAAATTAAAGTTATGCTATTTTCTTTATTATAATTTAATTTATTAAGTCCTAAAAACATAATTATTATCATACGAATTTTAATAAATTGCAATGCGCAAACGTCATTCTTCTCTTAATTCGGCTTTGCAGAACATGTTCTTTAAAGTATAGAGTGATTGGTATCTAAAAAAACCATCACCCGTGATAGTTTTAAATGCTGTATTTGTTGTTTAAATGTTTGTTTTGTAAAAGAAAAGTCTGGTGACTGATATAAAATTGAATGAGTTAAAATTTGGTATACAGATAGCTGTTAGTAGGTCAAAAAAAGAAACTAAGAGCGGGAGGTTATTAGTATTTTAATAACACCCTGTACATAGATAATACACCCAGACATAGAATAAACCATCGTGCTCATCAAAGAAAGTTTTTTCCTAGATGGGGATGGACAGGGTGGAACTGGGTATTCCAAATTTCACAGAAATCGTTCACCGACACCGTATCTCGAATCACCTTAGAAACAACGGGGTCTGAGATTCCGTGTCACTACATTGCTCGAGCAGAGTTGGAATAAGCTTTCCCTATGTAGGTACTAGAGGTATTTTGTGTTCACGCTTTCTAATAAGCAAAGACAGATGCAAAACTTAGTCGCAATTATAAATTAAAAAGTTTACCAATCGAAACCACAAAAGAGCTAAACAACAATAAATTATTTTTAATTGGACACAATCTCTTAATTGAGACATTCATGATGTCGTTAATTGTAATGACTTGCAATCGTTGACAACTATTGAAATATAGAAAATGTACTTATTAAAGTGCACTATAGCTAAGTTAAAAATTAATTTAATAGGTAATTTCATTGCAAAACTATCTTAATGCCAGTTAATATTCGATTTATTCGCATGCTCCCAACTTCTAAATACGTCAGCATACCTTTTCTTGATGTACTTTGTGTATAACATAAGCCCGCCCCGGCTTCGCACGGAGTTTTCACAACTATGTATATACACATAATATGTGTGTATTATACATGTATACTATCCAGAAGAAATTATCTAAATGATAGTGACAATCGCATTAAAATCCGTAGCGTAGTTTAGAAGATCTTAGCGTACAGACGGTGGGCAGCGACTTTGTTTTATACTAATGTTAATAAATTGTGACAATAAACTTGCAAGTCGTATTTTAAAATACACAAGCTTACAACTATATTTCAAACTAATTTGACCTTTTGATTTGGATATAAGTAAACACTCAGTATTATATGTAGGTATATGACTATTCTTGAATTCAACTACACAATCTTTATCATTAGTTTAATGGTCGCAGTGGAAGAATCTCCCGCTGGGATAAGGGTTTGATTCCCATTTGAGGCAAATATTTGTGTTCCTTCCGATATTATTTATGAAGGTAACGAGTAAGAAACCCCAGTGGGTTATGTTAGTTATGATATTATGGTTTATCTTGTTAACCGACTGTGTGAAAAATGTTTAAATATGTATTTTATTATATTAAAATTTGTTTATAAGTGACAAACATACATAATTTGTCTGTATATGCAGCATATTCTCTCAACAAAGTACCAGGGCAGCATAAGATAAAGAAGATATATATCAGTTGTATATCTTCTTTAACGCTACCACAAGAACCTCTTTGGATAGATCTTCTTGACCTTATTATGTCCTGGTACTTTAAATGTATTTGTTCCACTAATGTATACAATAAACAATCAATCTGTCGACTTCAAAATATATTTATTATCCATTCACACACGTAATCTCTCGCCACAACACCTGGTCCTCGTCTTCCATCTGGCTGGGGCTCATCCTATCGCGACGTTTACCAAGTCGCGGTCTACACTCTAGGACTCGTTTGCTCCAGCTGACATCGGTCCTTCGTCAGATATGATCACCCATTGCCACTTCAGCGTGCTTAACCTGCGATCTGTCTACCTTTGGTGATTATTCGATAGTGTCTTACCTACATTGACTGGCCTGTTGGTATAGTGGTTAGTGACCTTGACTGCTAAGCCAGAGTTGTGGGTTTGATTTCGACTAAGGATATTTTAGTATAATCTTTGTGTGATGAGCATATTCTGTGTCTGGGTGTAGTTTTATCTACAATACGTATGTATTTAGAAATATACAAGTATGTTTATAAGTTGTCTGGTTGCTACAGTATAGGCTCGCTTAGTTTGGGATCAGATGTCGTTATGTGAGTTGTTACAACATGTTTTGCGTACTTGAAATATTTAAAATAATATAAAATATTGATGTAAGTAGGTCCACTTGGCTCTTTAAATCCTGTTTTGCAAGCTGTCACTCAAATTTATCGCGAGATCTTAAAGTAGTATGTAAATGAATAATAATTTATATTATATACATACTTAATATTATTTCTTAACAGTGGCCGGGATATAAGCTTTAGAATTATCCTGTGTGGGAATCGAAACCCCGACCTTTGGCTTAACCGTCAGGGCCACTAATGACTAGACCAACAGGTCAGTCGGTATAAAACTTTGGGCTTGCCTGCTTGCTAAACGTACGACCGCATTGGCCACAAGAATAAAGTCCTACTTTTTAAAAACAATTTGTCCCATATACCCATGAACAAATTACATTGAAAGACTTTTTTTTATTAAAAAAGTACACTTGTCGATGTCACAAGCGTGTGTTTGACAGAATTCCTACAAATGTTAGAGAGACATAAAAACTTGGGACATATACTTAAGTTAACATGTTTATAGGTGACGGGTTCCGTACACCAACAGAATTTAAAAAAATGGAACGACTAGTCGACTGACTTACATAGTCGGTTGTGGAATGGCCGGCCAAGCCGTTCACCATTATATTGGATTTATTTATTTCGATAATTAATTATTGAATTTTAAATATTAAATGGGGATTGGTTTTTTTTATTTGTAGATAGCCATTATAATTAACCAGAAATTAGATTATATCCGGGCGATAATATCCGATTCGAAGCGACGGTAGCCTAATGGCTAAGGCATAAGGCGGTCTCGGGTTCGAATCCTACCCATTATACTACCGACGTGAACCCACTCCTAACACAAGCCTTTGAGTTTGGCTAAAGGAGTATCAAGATTGCTAGTAATGTGGGACTCAATCCCACATTGCAAGTTATCTTATAAAAAATATAAATATAGTTAACCAAGAATCTGAAAGACCTCAAATTTTAATAGAAAAGAAAATTTTTCCCAAGTAATGGTTATCTGTTTGGTCTACAAGTCGGCCATTTTTCTGCCGAATAGTCGTCCAAAGTCATAGTCGGTCCATCTCTAATCCAAATATAATAATATAATTGTTCGTTTTTGTAAGAATTACATCAAATTTATTTTTAAAATAAAACTATTTCTTTTATCCAAATCCAATATTATAAATTCTTGAGAACCCTTTTATCAAAAGAACCCTAAGTCGACCGCAACATAAAAAAGAGAACAAAAAATCAACTTCTTGGTTGGTCCCAATGTGAAACAAAAAAACATCTTGTTAACTCAGTATTTATATAAAGTGTTTATATAGGATAATACCTCCATTTTGAAATTAAATTAAGTTACAAGCTGTTATTAACTTGACCTGTGCTACTAGAGATGTGCCAATCGCCTATTTAATATAGTCGGTTATTAGTTGGCTATCTATACTAACATTATGAATGTTGGTTATTCATCACGTGGTAATAGGATTAGAATTAAATTTGGCACAATGTTTTTATGTTGTAATGTTGACAAAATGAGATAGACTATAGTCCGGGGTCTATAGTAGGTACATAGGCTACTCTTCATCCCGGAAAAATGTTCATGTGGGACACTATGGATTAACACATAGGCTAATAAACCGCGGGTAACACTGCAGGGCACAGCTAGTCTAAAATAATAATATATATTTGGTTATTTCGTTAAACGGGATAATCTCAGGAACTACTGGTTACAATAGAAAAAATCTTTTAGTGTTGGACATTTTGTCGAGACAAGCTATAGGTAGGTATAAATAAAGTCTATATAACATCACGCTACGACCAATAGTAGCGGACAGTGGTATATCAATGAAAAATGTTGCATAAACGGCTAAATTGCCCGGGTCAGCTACTTCTGCTTAATGGTAATCGGCTTGACCGTGACTCGTCTTGTCGGCTAAAACCATAGTCGCCCCATCTCTACGCCCTACTTACAATATTAGTATGGATTATTCAATTAAGCTGTATAACAAAGTTGCAGAGGGCAAGTTTTTAACACTTTTTAATAATAAACATATTTTTAATTTAACAAAGACGTCCTGCTGTGGTATTATTCGATTCAACAAAAAACTACTAATTGAATTAATGCCTTAATGTTCAAAGGATGTACACACTTGCACATGGGGAGTACAGACAGAACCCACTTCTAACAACAAACAACTATTTATTAGAGATGGGCCTACTATGACCTTGGCTGACTTGACCTTGGCCGACTAACTGATTGCCCGAGTAGTGATCAGTGATATTTATTTTACAATATTAATATAATTGCTTGAGTGAGTTTCATGTTGTATAGGTTAGTTGCAGCACCCAACTGGCTGACATAACTATGTACAACGATTTTTTGTAAAAAATTGGTGTTTAAAAAGGTGGCTATAAGTTTTTATTGCCGAGTTCTTTTCTCACTGGTTTTACTTCTTGCGAATTTGGCATTAAATGGAGACTCATACTATTGCAAATTTTGTCAGATGTTCATTAGAGTTGCACTGTACAAGTGAATAAAGTATTTTTTACTTTGACTTTAGTCGATTGCAAGCTAAGACTATTCGCTTAAGTCGATCACCATTACTTTTTTTTTTATGAAAACTGAGGTCTTCCATGTTATTCTTAATTAATTTTAATAATTCTACAAAAAAGAGACTTTCTGTTCTGATACTTTAATTAAATTTCAATTAATAATGTTTAAGGAATTGTCATTTAGGTATGTTACAAAACCTAAATGACTAGCCCTTATTCATTAAACGAAACTGAATCAATAATACGTTAGGTTAATTCTCTTTTTTATCACATTTTGGTAACATTGCTTACAAAAAAATATAGTCGTGCTTCAACATGTTTTATACCAATTTTTTTTTTTTAATGTTTTAATATTTTTTTAAATTTTTTAATTACATGCTAACTATTGCTATTTTTTTTAAAGCTTTCATACTGATTAATCCTGTTTCAAAACACATATCTCCTAACATTTGTTACAATTTGTTTTGTTACCGTTTGAAAACAAGAAACTCAAGCAACATTATAAAAAAAACAAAATTAGTAACAATATATCTTATTAAAAAAGGATAAAACATATTTATTTAACATTTTTAACCGCAGCCGCACTGTGTGGCAGTATCATTCCTCCCCTTTAATACTTAAATGGTTGGTGTATTAGCCACTCTATGTAGTTACAGGCGTGGCTTGCTTGTAACATATAATTATATGTGTTATAGTGACGCGGGACAAATATTTCGAAAAAAAGGGTTACAAAAAATGCATTTTTTTAAAGCCTTATGGTAAAGACGTAGACGGGACGAACCAATCCATCATCCCTGTCCCTGACGTTCGTTGCAATCGCGAATCGATCAATCAACGAAGTTAAGCAATGTTGTTGAGGATTGTAAAATGATGGGTGACCGTTTGTATATTATGTATATTTTTCGAAAAATATCGTTGTACCTTAGAAAGTATGTTTAGTCATCGGTCCTGCGTTCAGTGCTCAGGTAAAGCCAGAGAAAAGAGCAAGGCAATAAAAACCTTGCGTCTACTCTTTTGGAATGGACAATGTTTATAATGTTTGTTTATATATACATTTTAAGGGGATAATAATTATAATATCTTGGGACTACTTACACAACGTCATCTGATCCCAAACTAAGCAGAGCTTGTACTATGGCATCCAGACAGCTGATAAACATACTTATATATTTCTAAATACATACATATTATAGGTAAATTACACCCAGACACAGAATAAACCATCGTGCTTATCATATTACACAAAGATTAAAGTATAATAAATGTTATTACATAGTTTATAATGTTACACTCCAGATCTATTCTAAATAGAGGTGAAAAATTTCGAATATATTGGTCAAGTCGTTTCGGAGGTTTCCGACTATATCTAAAGTTACAAAATTTACAATAATAATATAAATAAGCTTTTATTACTAAAACAAATACTAATTTCAATTCTCTTTTGTTACAGGAATACACAAAAAGAAAAATGACTTCGGCAAGAGAATAGAAGAAAGAAGGAGATAAACAAAATGGAAAAAATAAGAGAAGAAATTAATCCTCCAGCTTACACCGAGAGAATACCATCGCTAAGAGATTTTGGAGAAAAGAATATTGAAATTATAAACATGCCTATAGACTTTAGACAAAGACCTTACATAGTTTTTAATGACGTAACAAAAAAGAGCAACAAGAAAGATAGTTTTACCTATTGCTTCATAAGTGTTATAATTAGTTTTGTATTTGGTCTAGCCATTGGCGTTATACTAATGAGCGGACAATACGAAGAAAAATTCATAGTAAAGGATAGACATTTAAATCAAAGAAACATTAATGTCGATAAAGAATTACTAAAGACAGGTAAAGATAAATTCTCAGCTGTATCTTTTACAAGTTTAGAGAATAAATATGCAAAAGATGTATATCCTAAAGGTTTAACAGAAGTTATGAAAGATATTTTAAAAGATACAACGAGTAATAGACATAGTTTTGTTGTTAATAAAACTTATGAACCAGATGATGCGACGATTCTATATGGGAATATATTTTGGGGGCCGGAAATAGAAAATGCTATGCCTCAAGGCTATGGAGAAAACTCTGCAGAAATTTGGGAAGAATATATTAAAGAAACAGAGGTTATTAAAATGGAATCAGGTTGCGGAAGAATGCAGAACAGACTTGTAACTTTCAAAGATGGTTTGCAAGCCTGCGTCAGATATAGACAAAATACAGATCAAATTCAAGGAGAAATATTCAGTTTTTATGTTGGAAGATTATTAAATTTGACAAATTTAGCGCCATCTGTGGTCAAAATTGTTGATGTAAAAGATAAATTATGGAGAAATGTAGCTAATGATATCGCTGCTGCGCAATGGACTTCAAATAGAGCTGTAGTTCTAACTCAATATATACCTAGTTTGGAGTCTGCGTCAATACCTGATATTTTTAGACCGACAACCAGACAACTCAATAAAATAGACGTACTCAAAATGGCCATGAAAGAAAACGATACTGATATTTCCAAACAGATCCTAATTGAAAAACTTCGTTTGAAAAATTTAAAGCAAAAGCAGGAATATAAAAACTTCACTCATATAGATGTCAAATTAAATAAAAAAACCATAGATAAATTCTTGGAGTTAGCCCAATGGTCAGATTTGATAATATTTGACTATTTAACGGCAAATTTGGATAGAATTGTCAATAATCTGTTCAATTTTCAATGGAATGTCAACATTATGGATGGTCCTGCTCACAATTTGGCCAAGAAAATGGACAGTGGTCTTTTAATTTTTCTGGACAACGAGTCTGGATTGCTGCATGGATATAGGCTTTTGAAAAAGTACAATATTTATCATAGTTTGATGTTAGATAACTTGTGTGTGTTTAGAAAAAGAACAGTGGATGCTTTGAAAAGACTTTATTCAAATAAAAACATAGGTACTATTATTAGTAATATATTTCATAAAAAAAATTCTGTAATTATTAGAGATATTCTGCCATCTTTGCCAGAGAAAAATGCAAAGATATTGCATGAACGAATAGGTGAGGTATTAACTCAAATAGAAAAATGTGAAACTGATTTTAGATAGCTATTTTGATAAGGAGAACTTGCACTTAATTTTTCAAAAATAATTTCCATCTAAAAGTTCCTATGAATATTGTAAGTAGGTATTTTTTTGTAAACTTATTTCTAGTAAATTTCAAAAGTCTTCTGTAATAAAGAATTAAGTTGCATTCAATTGTCAAAAAAAATATTCTTCTTTACTTACTTTTTAAAAGATCTTTTTTACTTAATAATCGAATTATCTTTAGATGTCGTTTAAAGTTAAAAGTTACATTCCATTTATTTTCACATGTAAACTAAATTATAATTATTAAAAATATTATACATACACATTACTATTACTGTGTGCTGTGTGCCTACTTTAGGTGTCCGAGTATCTCTGTCATTATTAAAAATCTAATTTCAATTAAATACTATAATTATTAGGTACCTACCCTGTCTATTTAGGGTTGAACTACATTTGGCCGCATCGAATCGAACGCGGCGGAATTGACTAGGCGCTCGGCAACCCGGTCTGTTTCTAGCTCTGTTACATGACGATTCAAAGTGACAGAAAAGGATAGAAGCATTGAAAAGTGCGATTCGGTACTGCCAGATGTAGTTCAACCACATAAAACTTTATGAATGGTCCGTGACTCAGTGATGACCGGGTATACTTTGACCACTAATTATATGCTAAAACTTGTTAATTTTAAAACTTGAGTGCATGAATATGTCCAAAGTTTATTACATTTATATCACTTAATATAATCTATTCAATAACTGTTCAAAAAAATACTATTTAAATAAATCTAAAATTGACAACACTTGTCAAATTTTATCAATAAGTAATGGTCAGAGTTGAAATCGAGTTAAATATCCGCTAATAATGGTCATAAATAATAATATATTGTACTTAGTAATAAAAAGTGCGAGTTCAAAAAGTGATAATTATTGTAAATGTGTTTGATGCCAAATAATTATTATTTATTGTAAAAAATATACGATTAGAATAATTAATATTATTTAAAATGTGCCAGTGTTTTTGTCAAATGTATGTGTAACTAATATTTTTAGCCTGTAAGGTTAAAAAACTTATTTACATTTTCAACAAAATAAGTCTTTTTAATGTTTAAAAATTGCCCTGATTAATGTCCATAACATGAATATAATAAGTGCACAAGATTTGTGACGTTTTTGTCCAAAATTTCTAAAATAAATCATCTAATTATTTTTTGAAAACAAAAAACTAAATTTGTTACGCTTTAGATCTTACAAAATATTGTTTATTGTGATATTATTCTATAATTATTTATAGGACGAAAATAATCACATTTACATTTCAATGCCAATACTTAGTCAGTAATTATATTGTCAAACTCTAAAAATGGTCAACCGTAATTGTCAATATTTATTAGAATAATACTGACTGGCCTGTTGGTCTAGTGGTTAGTGACACTGACAGACCCCCTAGACGAGTGGTATAAAGTTTAATCGAATAGAATGACATCGTTGCGTGCGCAAAACTGCGAAATAATATTTAAAAAAACATACGCACGCGGTCTTGCAAGCACAACGATGTCATTCTATTCGATTAGCATTTATGGGTTCGATTCCCACCCAAGATAAATCTTTGTGTGAGAGCACGATTGTTTTTTGTGCCTAGTTTGGGATCAGATGGACGTGTGTGAGTTGTCCCAAGATTTTATTGTTATTTGTAAACTGTGGCATTGTTTTATTTACTCAAATATTGTAAAAACTACAATTTAAACTGTCAAAAGGCAAGCTTTAATGAAAATAATAGATTGTAAATAAAAATGTAAATAATTTGTAAAATATAAAACAAAAATAAATGATGATTTCAAATTAATTTATTTGTTTTGATTTTAATTTAGTGTTTCTTCAATATCAACTCATTCACATTTGCTACAAACTAGAGCGAGCCGGCATCATTCGGCTCAGGCCGGGCGGTAGTACCATTGACGTAGAGAACAGGACTGCGCCATAACCTCACAAAATTAACCACCTCTAGAAAGAAACAACGCTACTTTGTGAACAATATCTGTTAAAGGCCGCACGAGTTTTTTCTCTCTTTCACGCTTTGTAGTCAATTTTTACTTTTTAATTGAAAGGGATGGCGCAGATGGCGTGTCTATTACGTCAATGGGTAAAACTGAATGTCATTACATTCAGTTTAGCGGCAATATTAATTCATTCACATTTGAATGAATTAATATTGCCGCTCTAATGTGAAGTCGCTCGGCTTTGCCGTAACATACGGAATCTGACTGATTCGATAGCCCAGTGGGAGTCTGTTATGGGTGTACCCAGGGGGAGGGGGTTTGGGAGTTGACCCCCCCTACGGTAAAATGCTAAAAAAGTAGGTACAGTCAACGGCAAACGTAGATGAGCAAGAACGGAATGGCAAAACTATTGAATGATGTTTGTGACTAATCTAGCTAAAGGTTCATTTCCGTGCATCGCGACCGATCGCGAGCCGCTCGCGGCTTACGACAAGCGGCTGAGGTAAGTGACAGTCGCGCGCGGCCGACAACTGTCGTAAGCCTGCGCGCGCACTGTGAATATTGTCGCATCGGCCGCGAGCGTCAGCCGCTTGTCGTAAGCCGCGAGCGGCTCGCGATCGGTCGCGATGCTCGGAAATGAACCTTTATGGTACAATGTTCCTAAAGTAGATAAGAGATTGAATAAGTTGCCGTTCAATTATCTGATTGTAGTGTCACCAAACTTGATGATCAAAAACGTTCTGAACTAAATGATAGAATTTAAAACCATAACTTGGTGAATGTGTCCCACTGCTACGCAAGAGGTCGTGGGTTCGATTCCCACACGGGACACCACTTTGTTTGATCCACAAATTGTTGTTCCGAGTCTGGGTGTACTTTCTGTCCGTGACTTGTATGTTTGTAAAGTCCCCCGCGACACAGGGCTTGTACACTACTGCGGGAGTTGTCTTTATTTTTGTATTCTTTGGAGAATTGCAACAAACATCCAAAAGAAAATTATATACTTGAATATCATTTCATGCCTTCCATATCGGCCATGGTAATACGTCTTTAGGGGTAGGACTCTCATCGGGTTGGACAAATGGGTTGGACAGGGTGCTCCATCTCTCCATAGACTTTAGATTAATTAGTGAACGGTATGAATAGTTATTGAAAGATTATGTCAAAGTGAAACTAATGAAATAATCTTCGTACCTATTTAAATTGGGAGAGGAGTACTTGTCAATAGCCACCGAGCAGATCGAGATACATAATACAAGCAACATTACCACTGTTATCCATAGATGACCGTCTTTGTAAGTAATAATAATAATAATAATATCTTGGGACATCTCACACAACGCTATCTGATCCCAAACTAAGCACAGCTTGTACTATGGAAACCAGACAACTGATAAACATACTTACATATTTCTAAATATATACATATTATAAATAAATAACACCCAGACACAGAACAAACCATCGTGCTCATCACACAAAGTTTTGTCCTGGGTGGGGATCGAACCCACGACCTCTTGCGTAGCAGTCGGATACACTCCCACAGCGCCACAGAGGTACCATAACAGTACCAGTTATTCTTCCGTGAAATAGTGATGTTAATACTATGTGTTTCGGTTGAAGGGCACTGTAGCAAGGGTAATTACTGGGCAAATGAGATTTACGAACTAATGTCTCAAATGAGGAGCGCGGTGCGGTGACCAAGGTAAACAAGGATTCGGGTGGCACTGATACCGTTATGGGCGACGCGTGACGAGCGACCATTAGGTGCACGACCTGGAGGCCTACTCTAATTCAATGAAAACGAAGTTTCGATCAAAAATTAGGTGGTTATATACAGAACTAGGAACATCTATTTACTCCACTCTGTCCAGAAAATCGTCCATGAGTTCGAACTTCTTTTGCTTATTCAAAAAATAATTTTAGTAGTAATTAGTAAACTTAAGACATTTTAGGAAACGAAAATTCAAAAATTTCGTCTTAAAGAAACAGAGTAGGCCTACTGGTTCTTCTATTCATTTCGTTGTATATAAAAATGTAACTAGAAGACATCGGTTAGGAGATCATTATTAATATTAAGACAACACCATCTTTAAAATATGACTTTCTATAGTATGGTCATCCATATGGAAAACGCATAGTAACAACGTTCGTAACCTCGTTGAACTCACAATCTACTCAGTCAGTCATTATTTTTTACATTTATTTTTTCATCTCACAATAAATAAATCGATTGGAACACTAATCAAGTTATTGCAATCTTAATACCTACCATTTAAGTTGAATTTTGACATCTGTCAAAGTTGTCAAAATACATGATTGTTTGTTTTTTGTCCGACTTCTGAGAAAATGAGAGTTAAATTTTGTTTATTTTTGGTGATTAACGGGTAAGTATTAAGGAATGTGTGTTGCTCTTAATTCGGACTCAAAAGGTGGGAGGGAGGGGTTAGGTACTTATACTAAGTTATATCTTGGGACAGTTCTTACGCGGCCGTCTGATCAAATATAAGCAGAACCTGTACTATGATAACCAGACAACTGATAAACATTATGGTAGGTATACCTATAGGTATGTAGGTACGTATGTTCGCAACGATCTCAAAAACTACTGTATAGATTTTCAAGTTTTTCACGATGAGGATGATTTTGAGGATGGTTTGTGGTTTGGAGAATGGCATAACTTCAATACGACTGCGCCAAATTTGATAATATTTTTTTTGTTGTTTGTTATTGTCAGAACAAGGTTTGTTTAAATTACTATCGTATGTAGATATACGGAATAGTACAGATGGGAGTATATACGACTGCTGCACAAGAGGTCGTGGGTTCGGTATCCACACGGGACACCAATGTGTGATCCACAAATTGTTGTCCCGAGTCTGGTTGTACTTTGTGTCCATGATTTGTATGTTTGTAAAGTCCCCCACGACACAAAG
This sequence comes from Herminia tarsipennalis, assembly GCA_945859575.2. NCBI lineage: Eukaryota > Metazoa > Arthropoda > Insecta > Lepidoptera > Erebidae > Herminia > Herminia tarsipennalis. The sequence goes on from OX243830.2 coordinate 1,470,684, forward strand.
ATTGTACCAAATAGCGGCAGTTGTGTTAAAAAAACCGGGCAAGAGCATGTCGGACCATGCTCAGTGTAGGGTACAGGAGCCGTTGCAGAAAAGCGTATGTTCATGGCACTTACGCCCTTTTGTTGAGAAACGTAGTTTTCGCCAATAACTCAATGACGGTATATCCGATCATAATAATTTAAGGGTAATATTTTAAGTTTAAAATATTTGTTAAGCGCTACAATGTTGTTTTTTTAAAAGACTTGTCGAACGATGTGCCACACATCGATGTTTGCTCAAAAAAAAAAAACAGTTTTGTGTATGTATGGAGTGCCACCCCCTAAATATATTTATTTTTATTATTTAGCTATCAAACTAAGTAGCGGCTACTACAAGACACCTTTTCACCAAATTTAACCAATACTCATTGGGTAGTCTTTGAGTAAAATGCCTGTGACATACAGACGTACATGACGAAACTATGAGTTCCGTTTTTGCCATTTTGGCAACGAAACCCTAAAAATGGTATCACTTTTTTCATTTTTTTTAAAGGTATCTTTCACACATATCTCGCTCATAACACACACATGGACATCGCTCATAGACACGGAATTATAAACCTTGAAGCGGTGGTAGCCTAATGGTTAAGGCATCGGACCAGCAATCGAGAGGTAGCGGGTTCGAATCCTACCCATACTACCGACGTGAACCCACTCCTAACACAATCAATTTAGCCAGAATTGCTAATAATGTGAGCCACATTTCTAGTTATCTAAAATAACTTTTATAAGAAAAATTAACCATCACCGAATGCAAATTTCGCTGGCTCACTACACTCCACTCCTCCACACTCATTTCTCACTCATGTTTTAGTTCATATCTGTTGTGATTTATAAGCTAAGACAACGTTTTATACACTAAAACCTTCCCAGAAAAATAGGCAGTCGAATAGTGAAAACTCCATCTAAATCAGATTGCTTTCGATAAAATAGCGAACATCCATACATACTAGTCAAACAGAGAACCACCTTTTTTGAAGGTGGTATAAATAAATCATTTCAGGCAACTTTTTTCAGAACGCGTTTTGAGATTCCATCTCTGTGCGAGTCTATGTGTTGCGTTAATCGACTGAGATAAATACGTATTGAGTATCTTCTGTGCTATTAGAGGCCTGTTAATTCCCACCCAGGATAAAACTTTGTGTGATGAGTACGATGGTTTATTCTGTGTCTGGGTGTTATTTATCTATAATATGTATATTTTTAGAAATATATAGGTATGTTTATCAGTTGTCTGGTTGCCATAGTACGGGCTCTGCGTAGTTTAGGATCAGATGGCGTTCTGTGAGTTGTCTCAAGATAATTAGATTAACTGGTATTTTATGTTTTCATCCAACATTCCAACTACACAACTCATATTTCAAACTACTTGCCAAATTAAAATGCTTTTCAACATTTTTGAGATAAAAACAAAAAGATGAACTAAAATGTTTCGGTATTTGAGGTGACATACAGACATACAACGATGATAAGAGGTAGGTATGTGCTTTAAGCTAAAGGATTTAACTTTGCTGCGTGCACTTAAGGGGTAGATGACCGATTACAACGATGGGTCAAGTGGGATCTTTTTTTTGAAATGGTTCTGTACCTATTACGTATTTTTTTGTTTGAAGTGCCGACTTTGTTATATTTTTCTTTTAATATCTTAGGACAACTCACGCAAGGTCACCTGATACCAAATGAAGGCGCAGATCAAACAATCGCGGTTTTCAAACAAAGATTTAGGATCAATCTTTGTTAGATGGACACGATCGTTGGTGAGGTACATTTTTGTGAACCACAAATTGTTGTTCTAAGTTCGAGTTCGTCCATTAATCACGTGAAGCTTAAAAGGATGGGGATAGCCCCCCCCCCCCATCCCTATCCTTGGGTGTTGTGATGCATTGAATCCTTTGCACATTTTCACCACACGTCGTGCTCACACTTGACCGGTGTTGGTTCAATTGCACCCCCGTCGTTCGAGACTCGTGAAAAATAGTCGACATTTATTCTTGGCTAGGGGATGAGGGGTTAGGCTTAAAACCCACCACGTATAACCAAAAAGTGGTCAAGGAAACATCACTTGGTTAATGGATGACCCCTAGTATGTTTGTAAAGACCCCCCAACCGTAGCCTAAAAATGCAAAAGTGGAAAAGGTTTTTCCCTCACCCACACGGGCCCCAGCGGCCCGTCACCCACTAGGACTCAGCTAATGGCAGTTACATTAAGTAAAAAAAGTAGCGTTATGAATCATCCACTATCGCGATGTTAAACCTTTTGATAATGGATGGGGCAATGATGGGTGGACAGATGTGCCAGAGACCTGTTGTGTATTGTGCGGTGTGCCTACAAGGATTAAAGAGATGGTAAGTATTATACAGGGTGTAAAAAACTAAGCCATACGGAGTGAAAGTACCTTAAATATTGTAAACAGGACATTTTACTGAAAGAAGACTTACCTGACTTTATTTAATATAAATTTAATATAAATCGACCTGCATTTAAAGTTTTTTCAAATAATTGCCTTTTCTCTTCCCATGGGTGTCTTACGACGAATGCAGGAGCGCAGCGCAGCGGATTGTAGCAGATGCGCCAGCAGCCGACCGCATCCGCGTGCTCCATTATCCGGTAGCATGCTCTTAGTGACTAGAGATACAACACATGAGCGCGCGCGATGGTAGCTGAGCGGAGCCGATCGGATGCGACGGCAGCCAAGCGTCGCCTTCGTGCGCGAGGAGCCGTCCTGTTGCCGCGGCGTCCGCGCGCATCCGACCGGTTAACCGAGTTCCAGGCAGTGTAAGTTCCATGCAAATATGAAAGTTATGAATAAGTTTAGCAGTGAATTTCCTCTGGCACAGTGCGAAATGTGCTGCGCTGCGCTGGCATTTGGCCGGCCAACCTAACCTACCTAATGTAAGCCCCCCCCCACATCGCCAAATTGATGAAACCCTCCCCTGAAAAATGATCCCGGGTACAACAATGGTTGTGCCCTTAAAAGTGGATCCACACTTGCACGGCTTCGACACGAGCATCGGACGGCGCATGAAGGAGGGTTTCTTTATCGAGTGTATTTATATATGTATGTATATTTCTTTAGCACGCCCTAGCCTAAATGGCTTTTTGGATTTTCGTTTCATTCTCACAACTGTGATGAATATAACGAAGGTATCGTTATATTCATCACAGTTGTGTACACTGGGTAGGTAGGTAGGTAAATCAAAATTAGAAAAAAATTAAGTGGCGGATTTTTGGCGCCAAAACGTTTCAGTTATTAATTTGAAGCAGATAACTTTTTGTTTTGTAATAATTTACTTTTTTTCTTAATATTATTAGGCAGAAAACCCGACCATTTTATAGCGACTCTCTGTTTACGTACTTAGTGTATGCCCGCCACTTGTACCGGGAGGTCTGTAAGTGACACGTCCTCTGGTTTACCACCGCGACTTAGTTAAGTGCCACATGACACTATATGTCACTAAATATACCTACTGGTAGTACTACGTAGTATTGGTACCAATCTGTACCGGTTTTGTTTATATTAGAACCTGTTTTTGTCATTTGAATTTATAGGTACCAACTAATATATCTATACTTACTTCAATAATATAATTCTACATATACTAATACTATAAATACGTTTTTTTTTAAAGATAATTAGGAATGTAGGATTGGGTTCCACATTACTAGCAATCCTGTTAACCCTTCCTGCTAAGCTTGTATAAGAATTGGGTTCAGGTCGGTAGTATAATGGGTAAGATCCATTCCCGCGACCTCACGATTGCGAGCCCGATGCCTTAATTATTAGGCTACCGCCGTTTTTGGGCTAAAGAAATTTAGTACAGAGTAGTTCTTTTATTTCGGTAAAATGTACAGATATGGTTCCTATAGGATTGATTTGTTTATAAATAAATCCGCACTAGAGATCGCTGACAACAATCTGAAGTGTTAGGTAGTGTAACATTTACAGAATGTCCCAAAATTTGCCTTAAATATTAAGAATATCAGCGTTGTAGTTCACAGATTACAACAATAGCTGACGTAGGTCCTTATTTATTCCGCGCCAATCTACCTACCTACTTATTTTGAAATGTTTTCTTTTCTTGTATCGTGGCACAAATAAAACTATTTTCTTTCTTTCTTTCTTAAATATTGTAGATAGAACATTTTACTGAAATAAGACTTCAGTTTGATTTCAAAAATTATAGGCGATTAGATACAGTTCGTATTTAAAGATTTTGAAATAATCGCCTGTGTGAACTGGGAATCGAACACGAAATTCGTGAAAAAAAACAACGAAACAAAAGTGTCAATCTTAACGGTTGTTTTTCTAAATAACATGGTATCTTAGGTTCCCCCTAGTCGCTCATTCTACCATACAAACGCACACAAGTAATTACTCCTAATATCAATTCGTTTTATCATAACCTGGGCTTGTTGTCAGCGACAATCGGAAATAAAGTAACATTTTGAAAGTTAGAAGCCTTAAAACATTTAAAATTTTTGAGAGACTTTACATGTTTGTATGCCAAAAGGTAGAATGTATGTACAAGGATTCATGAACTGTTGTTACATCTTATTGTTACCTACATTCTGTACAAATAAAATATTCTTATTCTTATTCATAACAATTTTGGCGAAATTCCAATGTTTTAAGGCTTATACTAAACTTTCGTGTTGCATGATTACAACTATTTATTATACGGGAATTAACGGGAATCCGCTTGTGACCACGGCCGGTGCAACCTGGTCGAAACGTCAAGCAATTTTAAGATAAACAAAGCGCATTAATTCCCGTATAATAAATAGTTATGTTTTAAGGCTTATTAAATAACTTTCAAAATATTAATGTTATTTTCAATTATTGCTCTCTATAAGCCTAGTTTATGATAAAACGAATTGATATTAATTTAAAGCTTTGACTTACGACATTAAACAGAGGAGTAATAACTTATGCGCGTTTGTGTGGTAGAATCATGGACTGGGGTGCCCTTAAATGGAAGCAAAAGCATAAAATTAGGTACTAGCAATCTTATGAAATTCTCCAGGACCAGGTAAGCTAAATTGTTTGCGTTTGAGTGGGTTCACGCAGGTGCGGATACAAGCAACAATAGCAACGTCGTCGGTGCAATTCGATCGCAACGTCGGGTAAATAAAAGGTTCGTACCTTTAAATAATTCACGCGATTAAGTTCCGAAATATACCTTATATGTAAAAAAATCGTGAAAGTTTAAAAACAAAAACCTAAATATATATTCTTTCTTTCTATAACAGACATACCTAGATATAGCCGCTTATAAAAAAACGTTATCTACCAACAGTTCTACTCACCCAATTTAAGCAATAACCGCAATAACGAATGGTTTGTCAAAACAGTTGCGTTTGCGCATTACTCACACTAAAATGGCGGCTGGCAGCCATATTGACAAATTGCCTCACATAGAGCTACGAAATTTGATCGTACTTCATTTGGACTAGACAGACGGGTATTAAGTAGGTACGAGTATAGGTAAGATTGTTTTTATTCGTACCCTGGAGTGATCTCATTGGTCTTGCGCCTAATCTCTCTATGGTTTTGTTAGATTTTCGTCCCATTGGAAAAAATCGTTAATCTCTTTAATGCCACTGGGCAGTGGCATTAAAGAGATTAACGATTTTTTTTGCCCGGTTTGCCCGGATTTGATTTGCCCGGCATGATCCTCACCTGCGAGCATCATCCTGTCTTCGTGGTAGGTGGGTATATCTACTGTTACCACGGGCATACCGAAAGGGGAGTAGGGAGAACTCCCTCCCGAAGAATGATCCTGGGTACGAATATGAGCGTTACCTATCTATGGATACGTAATAGACTTTGGAACATATGCAGTGTTTAACTTAAAATATGCCCTTTAAAAGTACTAGTAAAAGTAGAGTAATTAGAATCTATACACATTACGAGTTTCACGTCGACCCCGAACAAACGAAGCCCTAATTCAGGAACTTTTAATTTTAATTTATCTGAGTTTTTTTTGGCGTAATGACGCAAAAACGTCTTATTAATCGATGAGCTGCACGCACGAAAAAGTGGTACGTTATTGACTGGTTGCTAAGCAACTGCGAATGGCTATTTCAGTGACATATGATACAGTTGGAGCTAAAGCTGTCACAGCCATGGTTGTTTATTACAATGTCATCAATGTTTTTTGTTTTTCGTGCCATTATCACGTAAAATGATCGTCCCTAGGAAGGTACTTTACAGATAACCATTTTTTTTAATATTTTCAATATACAGACGGCTACTTCAGACAGATTTTAAGGTCCCGTAGTCAACATAGCAAAAACAGAACCCTTATAGTTTCGTCATATCTGTCTGTCTATCCGTCCGTATGTCACAGGCATTTTACTCAAAGACTACTCAATTAATATTGATGAAATTTGTTGAGAAGGTGTCTTGTGGTAGCCGCTACTTAGTTTGATGTCTAAATAATAAAAATCATTATTTTTAGGGGGGGCACTCCATACATTTGTAATAAAGCTGTTTTTTTTTCAACAAACATCAACGTGTGGCACATCATTCGCCAGGTCTTTCAAAAACATTTTAAGGTTTAAGGCTTCAAAGTTGAATAAATTGTGTACCCTCCCTTATCATTGAACCGTGTGAGCAAAAAATATGAAAAAAATCACAAAGGTAAGTACACTTAATAAATACTTTCAACCAAAATTATTTGTGTGTTTGTAGAAAAACTACGGTTCTCTACAAAAGGGCGTAAGTGCCATGAACATACACTCTTCTGCTGATGCAATTATTCAAGACTGCTGAACCCTGCACTGAGCATGGTCTGACAAGCTCTTGCCCGGTTTACTTACAGTAGAGAGGACAAGAATGTTCTAATTTGCCTTCTCCAAAAGAATGCGTAGCTCGATGTAAAGGTAGCCATTTGTTAAAGCCTGCCGTTCTTAACTGCGGAATTATTTAAATAAGACAATATTTATTATAGAAATCAATGATACCTAGTTTTGTGTTTGTTTGTTTGTTTGTGTGCGTGTTGAATTAACATGTATCAAGTTATTATATAATCAGACTTTAATATTCCCATTGGAATTGTGAAAATGTCGGCAAATTCAATACACTACCCTCCGCCGTCATGAACTATATAATAATAATAATAATAATAATATCTTGGGACAACTCACACAACGCCATCTGATCCCAAACTAAGCAGAGCTTGTACTATGGAAACCAGACAACTGATAAACATACTTATATATTTCTAAATACATACATATTATAGATAAATAACACCCAGACACAGAATAAACCATCGTGCTCATCACACAAAGTTTTACAATGGGTGGGGATCGAACCCACGACCTCTTGCGTAGCATTCGGATACACTCCCACCGCGCCACAGAGGCAGTCATGTATAAAGAATTTAGTTTAGTGGGTGTTCCATTATGTTAAAAGTATGGGAATATTGTTTCCTAAATTAGTGGGGGTCTTGGGTCGTTTTCAAATTTGGGGCCAAAAAAGTAACGATTTCATATTTTTTACTTTTTTTTTATATTTGCATTTTTTAGTATTTAGGTGTATTCAGTAAATCAAAACACGCATGTCAATCAAAGAGACCACTTATTTATTTAAATAACAAGGCATAAATCAACTTTTCAGGTGACACGAATGAGCTGCATAATTTATCTAATGATATTATGTGATTTATTGATTTGTTATAGTATATAACGTTATCATTAGTGTAACCATAGTTGGTTACACTAATGATAACGTTATATACTATAACAAAAATATTCTTTCCTAAATGTATTCTAATAAAATATATAAAATACACGTTTTATAATAACAAAAACAAAAGTAGGTACAACTTAAAAACCTATCTGTTAGAATGTGAATACGATCAACTTGTGCTAATTTAGTGTAAACAAATTGTATCAGATAATTCAGATGAGCCCACACCGCCGCTACATCGTGGCGAGTACATTCACTAACTGTACAAAGGGAGTAGCTTTCAGTTACATTCAACTCATTTTTTAAATAAACCATCGCCGTATGAAGGCAAACTTGACCACGACTGCCACCAAAGTGCATACTCTGAACTTCCTCTGCGTATTTTTAAGCATAATTTTCCGAAAAATCCATATGTATCAACGTCTCGTTAGCATTCAATGTTTCCTTTAAACATTTAATAGTGGCATACTGATTAACAATGTTAACTGTGTGTGATAAAAATATAGGCAACATATTCTCTAGTTTAACTATTAAGTTACGTGGATCAGATGTTTTAGGCTTTTTTTTTATTATTTTTATTTCCTTGGTATCGACTTTCTTCGTATCTCTTTCCCATTCCAAGTATTGTATTTCGTGGTCATTCCGAAACTCTTTATATGGTAAAGTTTTATCTTTACAAACAGCGCACTTACGGTTAAGACAATCTAGATTATATTTATCACAGCAGATTTCGATGATTAAATTCTGACTATCTTTTACATGAAGTATTTTGTTCTTATTAAGAGCTGCTATCAATAAATTAAAATTTGTGTGTAATGTACAGGCACACGTATCACGATCATCGACTGGAAGAGAAATCCAAAATGGCCTAAGTCGTGTAAAGGTGGTGTAACTGATTCTAATATTAGTATTTTCGGATAAAAATTTCTTATGCAAGTTTTTCATTGAGTCTAATAAATATCGCTTTTGTTTGGCAATTCCATTTTTTCTTATATTGTTTCTTGCCGGGAGTAATACGACTGTTAATGTCGTCTTCATAAAATAATTGTATCAATTCTTTTATATTTGTGTTGCTGTTATATTTCTTAAATCGTTCTCGAAAACACACTTTACGAAGATCAGAAGAAACTTTCATTTTTTTAAATTTATTTTTATCGATTAAGTTTGTTATAAGATGTTTTTCTTTTCTACTTTTAGTCGTTGTAAATTTTTGTGCTATTCCATCACTCAAAAGTCTGTCAAACAGTTGTTTCTTGCCTTCTTTTGTACTATCTTCTGGTTCATTACTCGCTTGATTTGTCATTTTATGTAATTGTCTCTGTAAAGTCTTTATTCTGTTTCTGTACTTTTCTATTAGTAACATAACGTTTTTCATCTGTTTTCTGTGGTGCAGTTTTATCGTCTTTTTCATCAGTTTTAATTCAGCATTACTTCGTTTTGTTTTTTCTTGCCGTTGCACCATATTCAACGGGTCTACAGTAGGATTCACATTTTCATCTTCCTCACTTACTTCACTAACTGTAACGTTTTTTTAATATTCTTTGGCTTACTTTTTTTTATAACACTTTTTGGCGCTCTCTTTCCACTTCCTTCTTTGAATCCGTTGTTCGCGCGGGCTCATGTCATTAATACCTTTAATTTTTTTAATCTCTTTTTCTTTTAAATAACTTTGTCATTTTTTTTCTTGCTCTGCCGCATAAAGTTCAGGATTATTCTTAATAATTTTATATTTTTCTCTTCTAGCCATTCTTCGTTTTTCTAACTCTTTCTCTCTCGTTTTTTTTTGTTTCGGCATCGTTGATGACACTTAGGTTGCTAAAAGAAAAAATAATAAAGAAATGGGCGAAAATATTTAAATTACCAAAATAAACACTAGAAATACTGTACCTACTAATTTCGAGTATATGTACCTAATACCATTATAGGTAATAATAAACCATAATGTATTTGAATTTGAATGATATACCCCTTGTTAGGTGCTTTTTGCTGAATGAATGCTTAACCTTTTATCATTTGTATGAAATTCAATATCATTAGTCGGACTAGTGAATCGACACGAATGAGAGTGACACGAATGAGATTTTTCGAAGTATTTTGATTTTACCGTCAAAATGGAAAGTTCTAGAATGTGACCTTGCTTAGAAACAAAATATACTCAGTAAAGCATATTTAGTTCTAAAAATTAAAATCAAAATAATATAAACTTCAGCACGTTATGCACTAAAACACAAATGATAAGAAAAATTTACATATTTCAAAATCTTACCTGGTTTTGTGATTTTCTCTCAAAATAACGACACACACAACAAATCACTACGCCCGTTCGGAAGCAACTAAGCACAAGGGTGGTTTGCGAGGTGAGTAGCGGGGTATAGCAGCGTACAATTGTGTGTACTCGTGCATTTGATTACAGTTACACAAATGATATTTAAAAAACAACCGGTACAAAAACACTTAGAAATCTTGTTTTTTGAAAACTCATGATTTTCTCAACTATTCATAATTCTTCTTACACAACTATATTACATAATGTAAAAATAAAACTCCAATTTCCTGCATACGTTTTTGTTTAAATAGCAATTATGAAAATATAAAGCGATTAGAACCAGTGACACTAGTGAGATTTCGGTAACATTCGTAAGCCTATCTCTTTCATATATTTCGTTAAGAAACTTGTTGTAATGGGCCCTAATACGTGTCAAAGTTCTAGTTGATTTAAAATAATTTTAGTTGCGTAAATATCTAGTCCAGAAGAGTTAAATCAAAAACCATGCTTTTGGCCCCAAATTTGAAAACGACCCTCTTATAACTATGCGAAAGCTGTGCAAGATGTGAAATGTTTGCAAACAATCCAAATTGTAGGGTTGTCACGTCACTGCAATTTCCGTAAGCTAAATATAAAATATAATAAATAATAACAACGATATTTCGCTCTTTCGTGTTATGATTTCAAATGACCAACTGTTAATGATAAGAGGTTAAGATAGCAACTACGGAATTAGCTTATAATTTAGCCCAGAATAGATAATTTAATAGTTTTGTACTTTAATTATACAAATGACAAGCCTATCTTTGACACTTTTACAGGGGTTGCTAGGCAACATTAACGTAGAGACCAGGACTGCGCCATCCCTTTCGATTAAAAAATAAATATTGTCTGCAAAGCATGAAAGAGAGAAACAACTCGTGCGGCCTTTGACAGGTATTGTCCACAAAGTAGCGTTGTCTCTTGCTTTAGAATGGTCAATTTTGTGAGGTTACGGCGCAATCCTGGTCTCGTCGCGACAATGTACTTGTGAACTGCCTCTGTGGCGCGGTGGGAGTGTGTCCGACTGCTACGCAAGAGGTTGTGGGTTCGATTCCCACGCGGGACACCGCTTTGTGTAATCCACAAATTGTTGTTCCGAGTCTGGCTATACTTCGTATCTGTGAATATTTGTAAAATCCCCCATACCACTGGGCTTCTTGTGATTTCATAATAACTTCCTTTTTTGAATGGGAATCAAACTCACTACAGTAGGTTCGGAAAGCAGAATGCCGTCGCAGTATTCCTTGCTCGTTGAATGTTTATTTTTATTATTGACACTGGGGTCACTTTGAACTTGTAGTTTCGTTGCTGTGAGTCCTATTCTATGAATAAATGCTTACTGCCTCGGTGCGCAGTAGGTGAGTACGATTATTGTGCTAAAGGTCATGGGTTCGATTCCCACACAGTATTTTAAACCACTTTGTGTAAATATAATAATTGTATTTTTGAAAGATATATATTTTTTTGTAAGTAATTGGCAAGAAATGCCTTTTTTTAAATTACTTCAATATTCAGCCTGTGACATCATTCAGTACGATCAACGTATCTTGACCGGATTGAAGTTAGGTTTTTATCACTTTCGCGCATGTCATAGAGATGCGACCCTAAAATTACTTACAAAACTGATTAGTCGATTAAAAATACTAACAACATTTTAATTCAACAATATAAAAACACTATTTAAATGAGTTCATAAAAGTTTAAATTTCGAACAGTTACAGTAAATAATAAAGAAACCTTGAAAAACAATTTGTTTACCAAAATAATCACAAAAAAACATGAATTAGTAATACTAATTATGATAATGTAACGCGTAATCGCATCTCTAATCCTCTTAGTTTTGTTACCGCCCCCGCCCCCCGCTTCCTGTCACCATTTACTTCCAAAAAATGCATCTGCGCAGCCACTTGTCGCCTACTTCAGTCCGGCCTAGTTACGTTGATCGTACTGTAGTTTGTTAAAATGCTCTCTGTAACGAAGCAATAAGAAAAGCCGTGATAGGTCTTTAACTACCGGTGGCGCATAAATAAATGGCGCAATGGCAATCATTGGGGTGCTTACACGTTTTGTACATAAACTAGTTATACAATTAGCATATGCTTTTGCCTGAAAAAAATACATCGTGGTATCTCCTCTATACCTACCCAGTAGTAATTACATCAACATATTATATAACTAGTAAAGAAAACTAGCAATATGGGATTATGGGTCCCTCATTACTAGCAATCCTGTTAACCCCTCTAGCTAAGCTCAGATACTTGTGTTAGGAGTGGGTTCATGTCAGTAATATTATTGATAGGATTCCAACCCTCACGCTCACGACTGCGAATCTGATGCCTTAACCTTTACCGCCGCTTCTATATAGAATACAGGTAACGCCTGTATCTCAAACTAGTGTAGTATAGAATAAGTCTAACAATTTTTACAATCCAATTTTATTGCTATGCATAAAATGACGGGTTTTTATGTCCTGAGGTCACCGGGGACAGACGGACATACATCTTTTGTGTACCCAGTTTATTGTAGTGTTATAAAGTTAAAAGAAACTTGATATATAATTTTAATATCACGAAAGGTAATCCATTAGTTTTAAAAACTCACAGCCAGCTATCTGATCCCAAACTAGGCAGATCCTGTACTGTAGCAACTAGATATTATGGTCTAAAGTACCAAATGTAAAAAAATTCGTTTTGAAAAGAGTGGCCGCGAGTTTTTATTGCCAGGTTATTTTCTCCGGCTTTACCTATTGTTTGCTAACTTGGCATTACATGTACATGTAAAATTCCGGCGTATCATTAGAGTTGTTTTTCATCCGAAGTGCATAAAAAACACCAAGGCAGGTGGATGTCGGGCCACGTACAATGTAGGGTTATGTAGTGTCCCCCCATCCGAATATTGTGGCTTAAGAAGTGGATTTTCTGTTGTTTTTGTTTCATACTTACAACGTTGTATCTACTTAATAATTCTTTTAAATGGAATTTATACGAAAATGTTGTTACTTCTCATTTCATCAGCTGTTACTTGTAAACTTGTAAAGCCTACTGTGCTGATAGTTTTCCTTTTAATTTCACTATATATACTACTACCATGATTTTCACATATCCAACATACATCAACCATTTAGCTGATAGGGGGGGAGGGGGGGGAGGAGCTCGTCTCTTTAACAACATTCCTATAACTGTTTTATTTATAAAAATTAGCACTTTAAAGCTTAATATTTCACAAACGGATCCCTAAATCTAAAAACAGTCTTTCCAATCCCTCAACGTTTTTAAAAGACCTATCTAAAGATAACCCTACACGAAGGGGTAGAAATGTTACACAACATTTTATTCTTTCACTTTGTTGGTGTAGGTAATACCTATGTGTATCCATGCAAAATTACAGCCTTCTAGCACTAACAGTCTCTGAGCTGAGCTGCGGACGGAGGGACATGGCGAAACTTAAGGAATCCTAAAAATTATTTTAATTTTTCATACTTATATATTTATATTTCTAACTAGCTGACCCGCGCAACTTCGTCTGCGTAAATTTTACCCGTTTTTGCAACATTTATCATTGCTGCTCAGCTCCTATATGTCGTAGCGTGATGTTATATAGCCTATAGCCTTTCTCAATAAATCGGCTCTATCCAACAGTAAAATATTTTTTCAGTGCGGCCCAGTAGTTCCTGAGATTATCGCGTTCAAACAAACAAACAAACTATTAGGGATATGAAAAATAGATGTTGTCCGATTCTCAGACCTACCCAATATGCACACAAAATTTCATCAAAATCGGTCAAGCCGTTTCGGAGGAGTATGGCAACGAAAACTGTGACACGAGAATTTTATATATTAGACTAGGTACCATTTTGCATAAATGGCACCCAGATACAGAATAAACAATCGTTCTCGTCACACAAAGAATTATTATCCTTGGTGGGGATCAAACGACGTCTGGCTTAGCAGTCAGGGTCACTAGAACCACTAGAGCAACAGGCCAGTCAAATTTCTGACAACCGAGTCATCACTATGGAGAATCGGAGTATCTCTGCCAATCTGGCCTGCTGAGAGCCCTCTCCCTGCACATTAATTACCCTTTATTAATTAGCCTGTATCGGTTCACTGCTCATAGCCTCTCTTAATGTACCGCACAACACCCGGTCCTTAGCCTTCTGCATCCAGCTCTATCTCAGTAACAAACGGCATAACTATATACAACAAATTCTCTCAATAAAGTACTAGGGCAGCATAAGCTAAAGAAGATAATATCTCAGTTGTATGTTTGAAGTACATCATGTGTTTACGTTCACACCTACAATAAGAACCTCTTTAGATAGATCTTCTTGAGCTTATTATGTCCTGGTACATTATGGGTGTTTTGTAACAAACAATCAATTAACAAACAACCTAACAAGATCTCGGACCAATTTCGGAACTTTCACCTAGCGAGATGATCACGCCACAATACCTCCAACCCAGCGACTTTTTTTATGCCGTCGGATCACCATGGCTGATCTAAAAGACAAACAGACTTTGAACTCACGGCCCGAACAAGGAAAACATGTTTAAGTAAGGATTCTCGGTAGGTGCCAGACTGAGTTGCTTAACGACTGGTCTAAATAACTTATCTACCGTCAAATGTCTGTTTTAATAGCTAGCTCTGGTACCTAGTGAAACTAACATTAAAACGTGTGTTTCGGTAACCTTCGATCCAATAGAAAAACCGAAATCGTTTTTCCGGTTTTCTATCTATAGAGTTAGCTTTTTTTTACAGACAGTTAATGATATATAAGGTTTGCTATAAATTTTGATAAACTTTCGCGATTTGTACACATTATGAATATATATATATATATATATATATATTACGGGTCTTAATCGCGTGAAGGTATTTAAGGTATTCACGCGATTAAGACCCGTAATATATGTATTTTCATAAGATAAATAAGGCGTTGAGATAAGCCGTAAGTCGTCAGTCATGAGTCTAATCACTTTCTGGTCTCTCTCACTCTCTGGTATAGAAATCGGACTATGAGAGTTAGGGAATAGAGGGTGCACTTGTATCTACTAAATATCTTCTGCCGTTGTTAGCTAGTCTCTGATGAGAGTGGCCGCCTTATCCGAAATCAATTAGGAGACCATTATTATGAGTAAGATTTGGCCTTGATACAGGTCAAAATAGCACATACAACATACTCGTATCTCTAAAATGTCTATACCACTACAAGACTTAAGCAAATATAACAATTTATGTATAAAATATGCAAAACATTATATATTTTATTGCATAATGATTTGCTAATTCGTTTTATTGATTGTTTCGCTAAACAGCAATAAAAAACTTCTATCTGTTATTACTTATTACTATTATAAAATTGTAAAGTGTCTGTCTGTACATTGAAGATGTGTAAAAAAGTAGTCTAGATCAACTAAATAAGGGGTTTTAAGGGACTTCAATAAAGGAGGAGATACTCAATTCAAACGTTTATATTTTTTTATGTATGTTTGGGGATAACTCCGTCCGTCCGGTTTACAAATGCTATTTTACTATTTCGAAATCGAAAATTGTCCACACAGGAAATAAAATAAAAAAAGAGATTTATTTAATGATATGGGTGGTTATTATAGTAGAATGGTTAATCCTACATCAGGAAATTATAAATAGTTATGTTTTAATCAGTATTTATAAATTAAACTCTAATATTCACACCGAATCCGGAATTTCTCCATACAAAATTATTTGTCCTCTTCTTGACTTGCGTCACAAAAAACGTTACAATTTAAATAATAGTTGAAACATTTCAATATTTTGTTTATTTTTTGTTAAGACAATACAATTTGCCATAGTTATAGGGTATAGTAACTTTAGATCATTTTCATTTATAAAATTATGGATTCAAATCAATGTCCATTATTTTGATCATTTTTTACGATCAAATTTTGTAATACCTATTTGTTACTTATCAAATGGCAATGCTGTGTCTCAGACTATCCAATCACATGTGAGAAGCGATTATGGATCAGCCATTTTGTTTTCGTATCCAAATGTGAATGATACGTGTTTTTTTGTCGGCAATCAAAATTCACTTTTTTTGGGCTATTTTGTTTTGTTAACTAATTAATTCAGGTAAATATAATAAGTAATCAAGGCACTATTCCATTAGGCAAATTACTAGCAAATTGCATACAACTTGGACAAAATATACTGTATATTTGATTTATTAGTTATAGAAATGAGAGCGTTTGGTTATTATCGATTTTAACCCAAAGAATACGTTTTAAGAGAATTAATCTTCCTCCAAATTATAAAAAATAATAAAGTGTTTTATTTCTTATCACCTTGCATGTAGTCAATTTCAAATAAAATGGTTATTATAGTTAGTGTTGTGAAAATGCCTTAATTTTTGTTATTTTTTTCGTATTTCATTTTTGTAACAGTTTAATTTTTGTTTTTTTTTGTTACACTGGTCATTTTAAATATAGACGGATTTGTAAAATCATTTTTTGTTCGAAAAAGCCCCAGACTCATCATCAGATATTTACGAAATTATTTAAATTTCGTAAAGATCTGATGATGAGTTTCGGAGACAGACAACGAAACTCCTCAATAAATATAACTATTTATTATACGGGAATTAACGCGCATTGTTTACCTTAAAATTGCTTGACCGCTTGTGACCACGGCCGGTGCAACCTGGCAACGTCAAGCAATTTTAAGGTAAACAATGCGCGTTAATTCCCGTATAATAAATAATTATAATCATGCAACGCGAAAGTTTAAATGTTAGTATAGCAAATCCTCAATAAATACCAGCAAATCAATCGTGATTAACGATGAGTCGGTTATTTTTGTTTGTAAAACAAATTCTAAATTACATACTTTGTTTTTAAACTCTGTTTGTTTGTTTATGAGAGTTTCACGGTAAATTCCGTGAATAAATTTGATGACTTTGTTGCAGTTTTAAAGGATTATTCTTACTTAAATACTGCTACAAGTTGTATCAAAATTGGTTAAGCATAACAGTATATACAGTTGGACCTCTACATATAAACTTTACATTCAAAATATAAAACAAAGTCGCTTCCAGCTGTCTGTACGCTTAGATCTACTAAACATCATCATTCAGATAATTAATTTCATATTGTTTATATATACATATAATACTTGCTTATGTGTAAAGATGTATCAGAAATAGGGTGCCGGCCCTAACGTACTTCGTAATATATCTATCTACTAGCAGTTGCTTGCAGCGTGGCGTCCGCTTGAATGATTTTACTCCCTTGTGGGTTGATTTTCCAAAAACGCTGTTTTATTTAAATTTTAAACCAAATAGCTAAATATTAATTTTCATAGATCTAACCAATATTAAAATTGACGAAATTTTATAACTTCTATTTTACCCATTTATGGGAAATTTTTTTTAGAGGATGCTTTGAACACCCCCCCAAATCGCAAAAAGCTAGGTTAGTAGGTACACGTGGCACAAGTTATTGGTAGGATTCGGCGACTAGGTCTTGAGGTGGCTCTCAACAAGTCCGAGGCACTATGTTTTCACGGCCCTCGAAACAAGCCACCCTCAGGCTCCAGCATTATGGTGGGAGGCACTCGTATCGGCATCGAATCTACGATGAAATATCTTGGCCTCGTTCTCGATAGCAGATGGGATTTTAGACCTCACTTCCGTAGTTTGGCCCCGAAGCTCATAAGTACAGCGACTGCACTATCGAGGTTGCTGCCTAATCTACAAGGGCCCAATAATCAATGCAGAATGCTGTATATAGGGGTCGTGAGGTCTATGGCTCTCTATGGAGCCCCAGTCTGGGCACTAACCCTGAAGGCCCGCAACATCGCCATTCTGAGAAGGCCGCAGAGAGCGTTGGCCATCCGGGTTATACGTGGATACCGCACTATCTCCTTTGAGGCAGCATGCCTTCTTGCAGGAACACCGCCTTGGGATCTGGTAGCGAAAAGTCTTGCGTCACTGTATCAATGGCGTAAGGAGGCACTGGAACGCGATATACGACCGACGCTTCGAGAGACTAAGGTACAACAATCTCAGCTCTACGATACTTTACTGGCGGATTGGGCAACAAGGCTTGAGCACCCAAGCGCAGGGCATGCTACAATAGCGGCAGTAAGACCCATTATGAAGGATTGGCTAAACAGAAGACATGGCTGTCTTACATACCGGCTGACGCAGGTACTCACGGGGCATGGTTGCTTTGGAAAGTACCTGCATCGCATAGGCCGGGAACCAACTTCCGAATGTCACCACTGTGGGAGTTGTAGCGAGGATACGGTACTGCACACCATGACGGAATGTCCAGCTTGGGCTGAACAACGCCACGACCTTGCGGTGGCCATCGGAGTCCTAAGCCTTTCGGTAGAAAATGTAGTAACGTCGATGACACGCAATGAAAGGGAGTGGACATATGTATATCGAGACCTTCAGCCAGCAGGTTATGAGCGCCAAGGAGGAGGCGGAGAGAGAACGGGAGAGAACCACCTCACATCCGTCCCGTAGTACAAGAACGGGGCGTCGAAGAGCACTAAATGATCTTCGGCCCCCATAGGCTCTGACCAGAGGGCGACAAGAAGGGCAACTTGTCGTCCTCAACGAAGTAAGCCCGAGATGGTGTTGCGACGTGTTCCACGCGCACCTTCTGTCACGAAGTGGTAATGAAACCACCCACATTGTCGCAAAAATTGTCGTTGTAACCAACGACCAAACCTGCTAATGGTGGAGGCACCAATTCCGCAAGGGACACCCTCACCTTTGGCCATAGGCTTTGCGCCGGAACACCGTGTGATTTTTAGTCGGTTCGACTCCGACATACCCCCTCCTGCGTGCCCTCGTAGGAGTGGAATCCGTGGGGATTTTAGCACACGATAAAAAAAAAAAAAAAAAAAAAAAAGGTTAGTAGGTACACAGTAAACATTTAGCTGGTCAATTATACCGCGGAAATCCTCCACCAAATTACGACCCCGCCGAATAAATCACAAACCTACTAAAAGCTGGTAGCATGGGCGCCCCATGTTACCAGCTTTTCGTATATAGATACGAAAAGCTGGTCTTTGTCTGAGATAAACTTTTATTATTATTATTTATTATTTTTAATCTCGTTTATATTTTGGCCGTATAATAGCATAATATAGGTATAGGTACTAACTATAAAACGAATTCTTAAATTGCGACTTCGACCTATTGCGAACTTTATTACATATATTTCGGGATTTAATCGCCTGAATTATTTTATGGTACGAACCTTTTATTTGTCGACCCGTTACCACGATCGGTGCAATTCGATCGAAACGTCGGGTAAATAAAAGGTTCGTAAATAAAACCTTTAATTAATTCACGCGATTAAGTCCCGAAATATATCTAATGTATAAAATGGCAATAGTTTAAAAACCACTATTGCGAACTATTGATACCTACTTAGTATTGTAACAATAAATAATATCAATAAAAATAATATTAACTTAAAATCTATTATAATAACCTCAACAATTTATGTGAAATATAATAAAATTTGATTTTGAATGGTTATATTATTACATGATATTATTATAATGTAAATATTTGATATAAAATAAATTATAGAATGTCGCCTGTGTTCATTCTCACGGGAAATTGAAAAGTTTGTTTATGTGCTTATTTTACCTAAACTAGTGAACGGATTTTGATATGGTTTTCGTTATCGTTTAGACAATTTCATCCGGAAACTTCACATCAATGATATAAGTGTGTTAGGTTTATTTAAAGTGGATAAAAGTTCCTTAAACACCGAGGTGGGGCGTAATGCAGCATGTTATCAATATGGACAGTATTATGTTGTCAGTGATACACATTATTTCATAGTTAAAGCATTTTCTTTTTGTCAATTTTCAGTAGCAATAATCGGATGTCTTAAGTATCATACTGTGGGGGGCAAGGTGTTAAGTCCCTTTAACACAAAAGGAGGATTATATGTGGGTACCGCCACAATACCTCCTTATTGCAAAATTTGATTAGATTTTTACGGCTTAGAACTTTTTAAGTCATACTTTTCTAATACGCTTTTATAAGCTTCATACGTTTAGTATTTCAGTATGTAGGTATGTTAGTATGTAACGGAATGATTGGACATTTTTTATTTAGTTTTTTTTTTAACTTTATTTTATCTTCTAAATAATGTAAATATGTACCTATTTGTAAATTAGTTAAATCTACTATTTCATTTATAAATACATGAATGAAAAAAATGTAATTGCAATTTTAGGATATTACAATTTGATAAAATGAAAGATATGTGCACTCAGTACCTATTATGGACACATAAATTTTACCGCATTTACTCGTATCTGTTACACCTTGTATACAAACAGACGCTATACATACATACACCATGAATTTGTAGACGTTTTGGAACCGATAATTTTAAACTCCATATCAATAACCCAGTCTGTGAAAAATATGAGTTTAAGAAAATATTGACATTTTAAGAATAAACAATGATATAAAATAAAATAAAATGTCGTTTGCGTAAAATAAATGAGTACTTGTAGTAACGGTACTCGATTTCACATAATAAGAATAGGTAGGTGCTACGATCATTAGATGTCATTCATAGTTTGCCACCACCCAAAAGGGCTTCACGCGCCGGTATAGGCTATATAGGCTTATTTTTTATAAAAAAAAATATATATTTTATCAAACATATATATTTTTTTAAATATTTTGGCTTTAAAACGACTACAAAATCGGTGTATAGTTACAGACAGGCAAGTCGGATTATTTGTCGGTATCAATAACCAACAAAATGTCAGTTTCACTACTACAGTTAACCATTTAACAGACAGTTACCGGTAGTTAAGTTATTAAAACCGGTCGTACCTATGTCAAGCATAAAAAGGTTTTCTGTCAGTTTTAGGGTTGCTAAACACGTGAAAGCCATTTAAGGTAAGGGACATTCTGATATGCAATAAATAAAAAAAAACTAGTTCCCGCCATTTTTCAATTGGTTTTCAAGCAAGCGAAATACATTTTAGAGTTTTATTACAAAAAAAATAGTTTAAAAAAAAGCTTCCTTACAGTCAGGTAAAAAGGTAAAAATTTGACGAACGAACGCCGCGAATAAAATTTGTGCGGTTTACGGACCTAATGCGGTATCAATACGAGTAGCACAAATGTGGTTCAAGCGTTTCAAATCTGGAAATTTTTGTGTGAAGGATGAGGCTCGCTCTGGACGGATAAAAGCAGCGCCATCTTTGAGAAAGTGGACCAAGATCGACATATTAGTAGTTACCATATTGCTGAAGAACTGGATGTTGATCACAAAACAGTTGTAAGTTATTTACAAAAGTCTGAGTACAAGAAAAAACTTGATACTTGGGTACCACAAGATCTCACTGAGAGAAACTTAATGCCTATAATTTCAACAAAGAATCGCAAATGGAAACACGTTGTTTCCGTTTCCGCACTAATCTATAGCCACTCAGCAAAAATTGAGAAAGCGTGGCTGGGATGTGTATAGCCCTGATCTTGCTCCATCAGATGTGTTAGGAGTGGGTACACGTCGGTAGTAAAATGGGTAGGATCTGAACCCGCGACCTCACGAGTTTGTCTAAGTTTAATAGTAATACATTGCATGCTTTTATTTTAACACGGCATGTATGTAACTATGTATGTTTTTTGTATTTCGTTCTACGAAACGATTGACCGTTCACTTTGTACGGTTCATTAATTTAACATTCTGTGGAGTAATAGATTTTGATACTTTAATGTGGCGATAGTTTTTATTATTCCTTAAATTGATGAGTTCCGACCGGGTTGCACCGATGTTGGGCAAAAGTCGAGGCATCTTTTGACAAGAGTTAAACACTTTAGAAAAGAAACTAACATTTTAGAAAAGTCACCAAAAATGTTAAACAATTATAAAGTCTAGTCTTGTTTATGCAATTTACCCTGCGGGAGCTGCCTTTACAAGAGTCCTTATGTTCCTGTATTTTATTACGCAATAATCGTTTATTTTGATTTTATTCATTATTATTTTTTATTATAATTATGTATATAGTATAAGTAAATTATAGTAGCAAGTGTTAGTAGTGTAGTAGAACTAGATCATATCGCACATTGTAATTATGCGCTGTAATAATTAGCCAAAATGAATAATTAGATAACTGTCAATAAAATACAATAAATTGTAAAATTGAGTTGGACAATTTAATCATAATAAAATTATAATCATATTTTATTTGTGAAAACATATGTAGGTTAGTTACAGGTCTTAGGATTATGTTAGAGATACACTATGTCCTACCAAATTATGTGGGGTACAAATAATAATATGGTAATAATTAAATTCAATATCGTTACAATTAATAAAATAAAATAAATATATATTCGCTTTAATAAGAAATGTCTTATGGAAGATGTTCAAAAGTTCATTAAAATTGTCAAAAAGCAAATTAAAATTATCATCATATATAGATAGCATAAAGTTATGTTATTTTGTCATTTAAGTAATCCCCGATAGAATAATAAGCTTTATTTAACAGGAAGCTTTATTCAATCGCCTTTTTTTTCTTTTAATTTATTTAGTGGTGTAATGTGTTTATTGCTGGAATCACATGTAGCCTGCCACATCTGTAGCTAATAGTTTCTGGTATTCTTTTTCAGGCATTCTTCTGTCCGTTTGTATGTGACTGAAATCCTCCAAATCGATTGGAACGATTTTGATAAAAAAAATTGTGTATGTTTCAGTGGATTCAAGAGTCGTTTAGATTCACAATTGAATCCGATTCACAAAAAAAGAGGCGGTACAGCTAGTCACTCAGTCACTCTATAATATAATTACAGGTGTAGTTACTAATTTAGCAGTATGCTTAATTACTTTTTTAAACAAAAGTTAATTATTATAAGTACATACTGCAGTACTCTTAAAAACTACTAATACTGCTACTACGAATTCTTGCGAGTTCACTCAAATATAATGTTAAAAAATATGCCAATTATGACCAAATTAACACAATAAATCTCAAAAGTGATCCAAGTATCAAAACTGTTACGTCGTAGTAGATAGTTTAGTTAATATTATATTGATTAATCACTTGTGACTGACTAATACTACGGCGCTTAGTTTGTATTTGAGCGACGCAGCGGGACAATGAGAGTGTAGTGTGTGACGGGGGACAGGGTTCCTTTAGTCATTCAGAAAAACCATTGGTAAAAATAAATGTTAAATTTGTTAAGAAAAAAATCACTCAGGCGGGATTTGAACTCACGTTCTGAGAACGTGAGTTCAAATCCCGCCTGAGTGATTTTTTTCAGGGTATGGTTCCTACACCGTTAACTACTCAGCACCGAGCCACCGCCCGATACACTAGGATTTATCCTCTACTAGCTTATGCCCGCGGCTTCGCCCGCCTGGATAGCACAACAGTGTCAGATTGCTACCAAAATATTTTAACGGCAAAGCTTCATACTAACTTTGTACC
The DNA here is from genome assembly GCA_945859575.2 of Herminia tarsipennalis. Lineage (NCBI taxonomy): Eukaryota > Metazoa > Arthropoda > Insecta > Lepidoptera > Erebidae > Herminia > Herminia tarsipennalis. The sequence goes on from OX243830.2 coordinate 1,494,191, forward strand.
CCCTTAGGGGGGAGGGATTTTCAAAAATCCCTTTTTAGTGCTCCTTTACGTTATAAAAGAACCCCTGTGCAAAATTTCAAGCTTCTAACCCTTATAGTTTAGGCCCGGCGTTGATAATTATGTCAGTCAGTCAGTTAGTTCTCCTTCTACATATATATAGATATGTAACGATTTAAGGCAAAAGTCGTTTCATTTATCGCGTCTCGTGATTCATTGAAATTGGTCCAATAATTTTGCTTTTTTTTTTATTACAACAAAATGAAGAGACGAGCTGGTGGTGCGCCTGATGGTTAGCGTCCTACTAGCCCATAACAGTATCAGTGTCAACCAAATCCTTGTTTGGCTAAGATCTCAGTGACATTTCGTAAATTCCATTTGCTCAGTAATTACACTTGCTACAGTGCCCTTCAACCGAAACACAGTGATGTGTTAACATCACTATTTCGCAGAAGAACAACTGACACTGTTGTGGGACCGACCAAGACGGCCTATAGCTTAGACTTACTCCTATTTTTATCATCATTATTATAATCATGTCGTCTGGTGAAATTTGAAATTTAGCGACATAGTTTAGTTAAGAACAGCTGACCTATATTATGTCAATGAATCTTAAAGTCTTGGGTTCGATTTCTGGATTTAAATTTATATTTTTACTTTCTTATGCAAGACTATTGTACAGATTAGTATTCGCAGAAAAGTAATTGGCAAAAATGTATAAGAATTATTAAAACTGCGGAACTCTACATTTTTGATACCGACTCATGCTTGACCGTTTCTAGATAATAAATGTAGAGATTACTTGCACAGACACATGTTAGGCAGCATAATAATGTTATTTATCATAATGTAGATTATATATATCCATAGATTATGATTCTTCGAGCCAAAGACAAATATAGAGTAGGTACTAACTCTTCCCTGCGGCTTTGTCCGCGTTGTTTTTTTTGCTTATGTGCTATTTTGATGTACTCGTATATTTGATACTTTCAATAGATTTTTAATAGAGCCACAAGTATCCATACATCCATCTTTAAACAATTTTCTAATTGAAAATATTAAAAGGACATTCCTCACTGCAGATTAGGCGCAGGATTTGTCTCTTTCACCCATGGATCGTCACCTTGTGGTACCGGCTTATGAATAGTACCACCCCATCTCTTCCCATGGGTGTCGTTAAGGCGACTAAGGGATTTCACACCGGAGGACGGGCAGCGACATCCTCGGAGTACTTTAAAGCCTTACTATGATCGCCAACCCGCTCGCCAAGCGTGGTGATAATGTCAATTACTCCCTGGATCTATAATAAATAGGTTCTACTGAAGAGACCGGTGCCCGGCAGTGGGACATCATATGGGTTGATATAGATCCATGGATCGATATTGCCTAAGAGTTACACATTATACCTAAGCGGGTTGTCATCAATCGACACAGTTAGGCGGCAAAATCGAATATACAGGTTGCCGATTTAGTCAGTCGAATCCTTGCGGAGGGTGATCAGACATGACACAAAACAGATTTTTTGAAAAAAAAAGGACGATGATTCGCGCTTTAAACCGCGACAACGGTTACCGCACTTTAAAGTGTGACTTGAAGGTCACCGCTGACTTTAAAGTGTGACTTAAAGGTCATCGCTGACCGCATCAACCCGGCATCGTCTCGCTTCTACAGAGTAACGCTCACTACAGTTGGATCAACGTAACTCGGCCGGATTGAAGTTGGCGAAAAGAGGCCTCTATTTGTAAAGTTAATGGTGACAGGAAGCGGGGGGCGGGGGCGGTAACTAAACTAAGAAAATTAGAGATGCGATTACGCATTACATTAGTGTCATAATTAGTATTACTAACTCATTTTTTTGTCATTATTTTAGTAAAGAAATAGTTTTTCGAAATAGTTTTTTAAACGGGAGTTGTAACTAGGCAACTGTTTGGCCATATTGCAATGATATAACAAATGCCACAAAAATCTTTTTTGTATCGATTCCAGCCGACGTTTATATATTGTAGTAGGGAGTCCAAACTATGCTACAATATTCTAATCCGGATCTTACAAGAGAGTTAAAAATTGAAATTTTGCTTGAGGCATGTTTAAACTCCCTACTGTTACCCAGTACAAAGCCCAAAAGTTTAAAGCCCTTCGAGGCAATGCTATCGACATGGGTGTTAAAACGAAGTTTATTATCTATATAAACTCCTAGGTCGCGAATGACTTCCTTTTCCTCGATTTCTCGGTTGTTTATAACGTATCCGCGGAAATAAGGGCCTCTCTTTTTAGATAAGTGTACATGGTAGCATTTGTCGACATTAAGCAACATCTTATTGTTCAGGCACCACTGAGAAAAGCGATCCAGGTTCTCTTGCAAATTATGTATATCACTATCATTATCATTTTGCTTGACTATTTTAAGATCATCGGCGTATAAGTATACATGGGAGTGCAAAAAACAAGAGACAACATCGTTTATGAAAATGTTAATAACTAAAGCGATATGGTATGGTGTGGTCTATTTTCGATTGCATAGTTTCCTATTTTTCTTTATAGTCGTGATCAGTGGCAATCGATAAAATCGCTTGCACCTGTTTTTCTTAATGGTATTTAGGTAACAGGGAACCCTTATAGTTTCCGTCCGTCCGTTCGCACCTTTGCCCAGAGACTGTTAGTGCTAGGAGGCTGTAATTTTGCATGGATACCTACACATATTACTTACGCCGACAAAGTGAAAAAATAAAATCAATTAAAAAAAATGGAGGGTACCTCCCCTATATGTAAAGTGGGGGTGTGATTTTTTTTTCTTACCTACCCCATCGTGTTGGGTATCATTAGATAGGTCTTTTAAAAACGTTTAAGGGTTGGCGAGACAATTTTTAGACTCAGCGGTCCGTTTGTAAAATATTAAGCTTTAAAGTGCAAATTTTTGTTAGAGTCAAGTGTCCCCCCCCCCCCCCTGCCAGCTAAATGGTTGATTTTGGGTATTTGAAAAAGACACGGTAGTAGTATATATAGTGAAATCAAAAGGTTAACTATCACAGCTAAGTGGGCTTTACAGGTTTACGAGGAACAGCTAACAAAAGAGAAGTAGAATTTTTTTTCAACAACATCCATTGAAAAATATAAGTAGTTGTAAGTATGAAACAAAAACAACAGAAAACCCACTTCTTAAGCCACATTATTCGGATGGGGGGGGGGGACTGTGGAAATATACATTGTACTTGGCCCGATATGCACTTGCCCGGTTTTTGTGTTAGTGCCAATCGCTGACACCTACCCGGATATGCGCGAATTTTCGGATTCGAATTTTGATTATATGAAAAAAATTACACCTCTTTTTAAAAACTAAATTGGTTCTATATCATGGATTTTTTCAACTGAATCCTTGCAGGGGGGTGATCAAGCCCCTTCTAGGATTCGATTTAAATTAACACCCTGTATGTATTAAGCACGGCTTCTTCTACACTAGGCCGGGTGACAGTGGGTGGTCGGCATAAATTGTTACAGCCGGGTGGTGAAAAATACTGCTGAATCGAATGATGTGTCGACCCGGATGAACTACTCGATCGGCACTTGTTAATGAAGCCGAACATGCGTAGACGCTGCTTCGGGTCAGCTTTGTTGTTCAACAAGTACTGCCGAACCGAATGTGTTGACCCGCTTATGAAGGTATATATAGGGTGTCCCAAAACTATGCCACACGGAGGGAAAGTACAGTAAGTTAAATATTGTAGATACAATATTTTACTGAAAGCAGAATTCATTTTAATATTAAAAATAATAAGCATTTTTTTTTTTTTAAATAATCGCCTGCCTGAACCGGGAATCGAACTCACATAATTTTAAAAAAGAAACACTTTGTATTTTTACGATGCCAATCGAAAGGTTCAATCATTACAATTATTTATATATATTTATACTTATATATTATTTTTATATCTAAATTAATCACACTAATATTATAAAGGCGAAAGTTTGTGAGTATGTGAGTGTGCATGTTTGTTACTTCTTCACAGGTAAACGGCTGGAGCGATTTTAATAAAATTTGGTATAGAGTTCGCTGACACCCTGGATTAACACATAGGCTAATAAACCGCGGGTAACACAGCGAGGCACAGCTAGTAATAAATATATCTAAATATGTCCAAATAACATAGTATCTTAAATGAAAGGAAATACATACATTAAAATATTCACACCGAACTGCAAATTACAACAAATGTAACATAACAAATGTTCAAAGGGTGTCCTATTTTGTAATACGCAAAATAGCGCACTTATAATATCACTATTTGTCGATTTATTGATAAACACAAAAAAATACAATAGGTAGATATACGGGCTCAGCGTCGTGATTAACTATACAAATTGTATTTTATTAAATGTAAAATTTAATGCGAAGGCCCTTTTATTTAAGATACTATGATATTTAGAATTTAAAAATATATAGCCTGCACATTTTGCTATGTATCCATTATTTTTTTCTAAACCATCTCCTTTGGATTGGTGTCATAAAAATGCTTTTTCACATAAGACGTGTTGGATTTTCGGTTCAGATAGGCGATTATTTGCTTTGATTTTATTCATATTATATCTATTACCCGATACGCGCGATGGGGGGGAGGGGCGTGCAAAAATTCCCCAAAATCCCCCCATCGGGTACGGCCATGAGCAAACCTAACTTCACTGATCTCTCAATCTGCTCGGTCGCCACTGTACTACGAACCCATCAGGCAAATATGACCTACATATTACTTTATATCACTGTCCATTGTCCATAGATTCCAACCCTCAAATCGCTTCTTGGTTACTCTCATGCAAACGTTAGCCTTGTAAATAGCATCCCTCCTTTTGGATTGGCGGTTAAAAACTTCAAAATAAAGTGAGTTGCTCCAAAATGCTAGCAAAGCCACGAGTCAACAACATGGCACATTGTCAATAATCATTTCATTAAAACGCTTTTATAAAATCAAAATAATGTTTATTTTTTATTTAAAGAGGTTCAATAAAGAACATTTTTATAAAAATAAAAATGGTTCGGTAAAAAAGCTTGTGAGCAAGTGTGACTTGTTCTAGCAACGTGGGTTCTGTATCATGTATCATGGTAAAAATGGTAAAGGTCTCATTAGAGGCCAGTGAAATACGCAGAAGATATTTAGGTGCACAAGTGTGTGCCCAGAAAGGTGCACTCTCTGTTCTTATACTGTCATAGTCTGATGAAAAGGTAATGCGAACTCAACAAAGAGATATTAGTGCTGAATAAAGTGCTTTCCGAAGCACGGAAGGGTATGACATTTTTCTAAAACACTCGGGGTAATTCCAATGCGCTCAATTGTCACTGTCCACGGATCCTTCAAAACGCAAAATCACATATCAAACTGTCTATCGATTGGCCATTAGACATACAATTTATGTCAGTTATATGAATGCCGATATTTCGTATGATAGCTACCATTTTTCCCCGACTTCCTTTTGTCCTTGACCACACAATTCTGTTGACAAAAATTCCGTGTGAAGCCTGAGCCCGCGGTAGTTGATAATAAATAAGTTTTATAGAGTCATTTCAGTGAAATTATTGTGTTTATGTGAGACCCGCATCTTATTTGCGGTTTCCGGAATGGCGACAAACCGACATACTGCAGCACAAAAATATATCTTGATATATAGGTCCCTGTGACAGCTGTCAGTAAAATAACGCTTAACAAAGTTTTATAATTTTAAGGGTTAAAAATGCACTCAAGACTATGTAGTTGCGAATCCGGCCGGTTGAGCGTTTCCAGGACTTCAGTGACCTCTGGAGAGTTAGTTGCGCTCGGGCCGGTTTGGCTCGGAATCTTTCGTCAGCTCAGCTGTCAGTGATCTGGACCAGATGGTGGGTGGGTCAGGATACGCTCCAGAGATCTTGACGACTTGCAAGCGCCGCGCTCACCATAAAAAACCCGAAGACGACGAGAACCTTTCTGAGGCTGACCTCGAAGCACCCAGGAAGATGAAGGGGGGGAACTGTGGCGAGATTATCTCGCCCGAAGACACTCCCTGCAATGACGGCTCCCAACATTAAGCCGGGAGCTTCAAAAACTGGCGTGTTTGCCAGGCGGGAGGCCTACAATCATGGCCGCACGGAAGGGGAACTGGTTGCTGAGGATCAGGTTCAAGAGTTTTAGCGTGAGGTACGTTCTGCGGGGTAAGCGCCCTAAAAACCGTGAAGGAACTCAAAAGTTTGGCGACGCGTTCCGTGGAAGTCATCACAAATGTAGCCTCCAAGAGCAAAAACCTCAAAGACATCTTTGCAAAGGGCCTAACAGAGTCTGCTTTGATGTTGACGGAGGTAGTGGAGGCACTGTTTGAGCGCTCCACCGTCACCAAGGCGGAGATCCAACAGTTGTGGGCCGATAACACCCGTCTAGAAAGAGAATTATAGGCGCTGCGCGCCGAAATAGTTAAGTTGCGGGCTGACTTTGCGTCAGCCAAAGCTGGTTCTGCACCAGCTAAGGTGAGCGCGGTGTCAGCTGGTTCTGTTCCAGCTGCGCCCGCCCAGCACAAAAAGCTGCCATCTGATGACTCCTTCATGGAGGCGCAATTGAGGCAGCTCATCAGTCTCCTCTTCGGGGGCCTTATTGAAGCGCGCCTAGAGAGCGTCAAGACCTGCAAGCGGAGCTGAGCTGTCGGCTGCCGCTCGCGGCTCCTAGGTCAAGGGGCCGTTGATGACACCCCCTGCGCTCCCACCTCATACAGAGGGTCGCGCTGGTTCTTGCGCGGGATACTTGCGGACTTTGTTTCCGCTACGATCAGACGGGGTACACGGATGCGGCAATTCTGACACTCCCCACTGTCCGGTGTGCGCTAGCTGGCACCCTGCCAGCCCACCATAAAATGGGGAACGCGAGCTGCTGCTCCCAAGGCTGCCCGCGAGGACAGGCCGAGTTTCGGCTGTGGCTTTAGTGGGGGCCTGAACCACAATCACCAGCGTCTGCCCCGGGCGCTGGAGATGTACGTTAGGCAGAACTTATAATCTTAAATTTTAACAAAATTTAATTCCTAAATAATAATGATCGGCTTGGCCAACTAATCGGCCATTTTCCAGCGTGCCCTAATGGCCGTCGTAGTCGGCCAACTAGTCGAGGTTTTTTTATTTGTAACAAATATATCTTAAACTATGGCAATAGGACACAAAGTAGGTACACTCGGGTTCGGAAAACACAAAATAGTGTTCCGAATGGGAAGCGACACCACGACCTCTTCCGCAGCAGTCGTCTGTATTACCACCGTGCCACCGAGACAGTCTTGTGTCTTCTTTTCCTTATTTTTAAGTCCATCGCAATCTGTTTAGTTGTTTTTTTCAGCCAATTTATACAAGTAGGTTATCACGGTAATATTATCTATATTGTCGCACATTATAATCGGAACTGTCAAATTATGACAGGTAATTTTCCCGCTATTTTGACAACTCAAATTTCGATGAAGTTTACTACCAAATTTCAAGGAACCCTACCATTCACTAATAATAAGAATCCCAAAAAAAGTGTGACTGGTCTTAACTAACCGAATTCAAATCTCTATTGTCGAATATTGGCCACAAAAACCATCTTTTGAAAAAACTTAACATTGACAACAAATTTATTTAGATCCCTCACTCTTTACAATTCTTACAAAGAGCATACATAACACAGGGCTCAAGTTAAATGGGTTGTAATCACTAATATACGTTGACCTCCACATCAATATAAATCTGCAAAGTCTTTAAGTAAATCCAGAGCTCTTTTTATACTGGGTTACATACATTCCAATATAAATTGATCCCCGCGTTCATACAAAGTAACAAAGTACTGAAGTAAATTCGAAGATCTTTTTAATTTGGTTATTATTTTGTTAAAAAAAATGTTGGATATGTTCAATATGAATTGCTTGGTATGGGGTCGATTCGATTTCCGCTATTTACACAAATTTGGGTAGGCAGAGATTAGTAGCACAAGAAGGGGTACGACAACCGTATTTTAATGCTACCATAAAATCAATGTTTTGATTAACATCGGCTCAACGTTGGTTACTCTACCCCACACGTTATACTAGTGACGTTGGAACCGACGTGGCAAACATATAACACTAAACACTTATTTATCAATGTTAATTTAATTTATGTGTCAATAAACTATTTTTTTTTTTTTTTTTTTTATATGTATGTAGCCGGCGTTGGACAACATATAGGTAAATAAAGACGCGCACGATGTGAAATGATGAATGTGATTATCAATGTTGCCTAGCAACAACTGTCAAAAGTGTCAAAGTTAGGGTTGTCATTTGTTTATTCTAAGTTTGAAATTGTTAAATTATCAATTCTAAGCAAATTCGTTACCTACTTATCATATGTTCCTTATGGTACACTAGCTGACCCGCGCAACTTCGTATGCGTACATTTTCCCCGTTTTTGCAACATTTTTAATTACTGCTCCGCTGCTATTGGTAGTAGCGTGATGTTATATAGCCTATAGCCTTCCTCGATAAATCAAAATACTTTTTCAATTCGGACTCGTAGTTCCTGAGATTACCGCGTTCAAACAAACAGACAACTCTACAGCTTTACAATATTAGTATAGATTAACAGTTTGTAATGTGAAATCATAATGTGGTAGAGCGAAATATGGTAGTTATTTTATATTTCATTTACGAAAATTGCAGTGACGTGTAAGCTCTAGAAACAATTTGGTTTGCTAATCTATACTAATATTATAAAGCTGAAGAGTTTGTTTGTTTGTTTGAACACGACAATCTCAGGAACTAAGGTAGTGAATTGAAAAATAATCTTTACTGTTGGATAGCCTATTTATCGAGGAAGGCTATATAACATCACGCTACGACCAATAGGATCGGAGCAGCAATAAAAATGTTGCAAAAACGGGGAAAAAAATTGACGCATACGAAGTTGCGCTAGCGGGTTACCTAGTACATATACTATATTTCACATAGTGCGTTGCTTTAGTACAGAGACGGACCACTAGTCGGCTATATAGGATTTGTAGTCGGCGACACGACGACGACTAGTTGGATAAAATAACCGACTAGTTGGTTGATTAATTTATTCATAGTTATTTCTATGCTTAAAATAAGTTGGTTGAAATCAAATCGTATCTCTGACGATGACTTTTACAAGTCAGATTTTAACTTCTGCAAGAATTATAATTTTTATTCATACAAATGGTTCAAATTCACGCGTTTTTTATACAAAAGGTGTTATCTACTCAAGGTAAAAAATGTTTTGGAACACAAGATTCCAATTTTAAACTTCTACGAACTTAAACGCCTTTAGAGCCGATTTTGTAATTGAAAGCAAAGGAATTGATAATACATCTGCTAAATTTCGCAAATTTTAACAAAAATTATTTAAACATTTCACAAACACCTATTCAGACCTTATTTTAAAGATCATAAGATTCAATTTTTAATAAGGAAAGGTGGATACTAAATGCAACATTATCTTTGTCAATAGGCCACGCATTCAATAGAATTTCGATTTTGAATATTTTTGTCAATTTTGCTATGCGGTTTATAACACTATCATATTAAGTTCTATTGCAAACCAGATAAGGTCGAAATTTAAATTGTCTTCGTTATAATACCAGCTTTAATAAATTTGTTTTTAGATTCCATTGTTGAATCCTAATCCCAATTTTTTTTTAAGTCCTTTGTAATTTGGCGCGTAACTTTATACTTTGAAATTGGAATACAGATTAAAACGCAGATGTTTTCGTAAATTTTGTCTGTGCTAGTAGGTACAGATTAAAAAAAAACTTTTATTCTCTTTCAATTCGATTTTAGGGAAGATGTTATCCAGTGGGGAAATAAAAGCATTGTACAATTTTCTTTTGTTCCTGTGATATTATTTAGAGAGTTACGGTATATTTTAAGTAATCGGGTAGAGATATTTTTAAACAGTAAGTACAATACATCAGTTTGTATTATGTCATACGTTGTCGACATTGACATATAGATCTGGACCGTGCCATCCCTATCAATTAAAAAGTAAATATTGAATGCAAAGCGTGAAAGAGAGAAAAACTCGTGCGGCCTTTGACAGGTATTGTCCACAAAGTAGTGTTGTCTCTTTTTAGAGAGTGGTCAATTTTGTGAGGTTATGGCGCAGTTCTGCAAAGTCAAGTCTAAAAACGCTTGCGCACCGTACTAGAATGTCGTTATTGCGCTCTCGAGACGCATACTTGACGCGAGCGTATTTGAGATCGATCTCAAAGTTACAAGAATACAAAAATGGCCGTTTTAATCGAAACTTAACTGCAACTGAACTGCTTTAAATACGTGAATTGACCCCCTGGTCTGTATCGTTTAAAGCCATTGACGTATAGACCTGGACTGCGCCATAATCTCACAGAATTGACGACACTCTGTAAAAGAGACAACGCTACTTTGTGGATAAAACCTGTCAAAGAGACAGGGACGCACGAGTGTTTTCTTTCTTTCACGCTTTGTAGTAAATATTTACTTTTTAATTGAAAGGGATAGCGCGGTCCAGGTCTATGAGTCAATGACTAAACAAACAGCACAGATTATATAGCGGAATGCGCAAAGGCAACAAGTAGATTATGCCTAGTCGTAAAACAAAAAACAGACCACCAACACTTAGGTGCGAGCTTGTATAGGCTGTTGGGGAAACGATTGATACCTTGGTTTTTTTTTTTTAGGTACGTTCATGAAGGTTTTTACCTTCGCTCCTCCTTGGCTCCCATTTTAAATACTTTTCACTTTTTTTAAAAGATAACTAGAAATGTGTGATTGTGGGTTTCACATTACTAGCAATCTTGTTAACGTTAGGAGTGGGTTCAAGTCGGTAATACAACGGGTAGGATACGAATCAGTGAACTCACGATAGCGAGACCGATGCCTTAACCATTACGCTACAGTCGCTTAAATTTCATAAATTAAATGATGTTTTTGGCTAATTTCTGTGAGTGTCAAGAGTTTTTACTGCAGAAAACTAGGTATTTGGATTTTATTTATATTTACTGTTAGGGCAATGGAGGCAAGTAAGTTTGGCGCTTTTTACACAAGTGTAGATTTTGTTATATTTGAGTCGTAAAAATGGCGGCTAACTAAGCTGCAAAATCGGCAAGACATACAGAAAGTTGGCTAGAACAACTGTTTTAAATCGTGCTCTAAAATGCCACCATGAGTTGTTTCTTTTCTTTATTAGCACATCTTTTTAAGTTGGTACTTAGTGTAGGTATGTATAAATTAGCATTAAACAATGCTCAAAATCACAAAAAGGACATATGTTTTATATTTATTATAAAACCAATATCATCCTGTACACAAAATAAGGCTATGTTTACATTGTCGAGGAACGACGTGCGACATTTGTCGACAAACAACGCGACTACGAGAACTCGCCCTAATTGGTATTAAAAACAAAACCCCTGCACCTCGGTGTTTGTTCTCAATGAATAATTTTGAATAAATTCACGAAGATGAAAAAGAAGTGGAGGTAGCTTAGTGGTTAATAAAATGGATTCGATATCAAGAGGTCGCGGACTCAAATCCTACCCATTATACTACCGACGTGAACCCACTCATATTATAAATGTGAAAGTAGCTCTGTCTGTTTGTTACGTTTTCATGCTTAGCTGAACCGATTTAGATTGAATTTGTGTCCCGGGGCAGGACATTATGATAGTTTTATCTACGAGGAGCAGCGGGCGAAAGCTAAGCCAGTCGCTAATACATATTTAAAAAAAATTAAATATGTACAGTCGCGGAATGAAATAAATAACACAAATTATCTATACTAATATTATAAAGCTGAAGAGTTTGTTTGTTTTTTTGAACGCGGTTATCTCAGGAACTACTGATCCGAATTGAAAAATCACTCACTGTTGGATAGCCCATTTATCGAGGAAGGCTATAGGCTATATAACATCACGTTACAACCAAAAGGAGCGGAGCAGCAATGAGAAATGTTGCAAAAACGGGGAAAATTTACGCAGACGAATTTGCGCGGGACAGCTAGTGTGTAATAAGTAAGTATACTCGTAGTTATTACACTATGGTAATAGTTAGTATTCTTTGCCCTGACACAGAATAAACAATTGAGCTCATCACACAAAAATTTATCGCGTGTGGGAATCGAATCCAATATGGCTTAGCAGTCAGCGTCACTAACCACTAGACTAGGCCAGTCTATTATTTTATGTTTATTTTTAACCCCTATAATAAAATTATTATACGTTTGTTAGAATTTTATTACGTTTTAAACAAATATAACCTAAATAAATATTTGTTTAAAACGAACAGAAAAGGATAATTTGGAGTTAGTAAAGTTTTTATCATTATTTGTATAACAAGGGGTTATAAAGTTTTTGAGGTTGGCAATTAGCAACACACGAATTGAGATAGCGTTGGTGTTGCCAGCATTCGACGAATAATTTGATACAAAAATGAAAGTTTGAGAACATAATGAGTTCAAGAAGATCTGATCTATCTAAAGAGGTTCTTGTTGCAGGCGTGAACGTAGACTTAAGATATACTTCAAACTTTTTACTCGTAGTTTATGCTGTCCTAATACTGTTGAGAGAATACTACGGTAACCGCGCCACCGTCTGACGGGATGTGTATATAACTATTTATTACTAGCTGTCCCGCGCAACTTCGTATGCGTAAATTTTCCCCGTTTTTGCAACATTTCACGTCGCTACTCCGCTCCTATTAGTCGTAGCGCGATGTTATATAGCCTATAGCCTTCCTCGATAAATGGGCTATCCAACAAAAAAATATTTTTTCAAATCGGACCAGTAGTTCCTGAGATTAGCGCGTTTAAACAAACAAACAAACAAACAAAGCAAATAAACAAACTTCCGCTTTATAATATTAGTATAGATATGGGAATTAACGCGTATTATGTACCTTAAAATTGCTTGACGTTGTGACCAGGAATGTGTGTTTGTTTGTTTGATACCCTGTCATTCTTATGATTGATCTATTTATATGTACCTAGACTAGATTTTACCCGCAACTTCGTGTGTGATATTGAGGTAGTTTGCACCCCCGTTTTACTCCCTCAGGGGTGAATTTTCAAAAATCCTTTCTTAGTGATCCTATACGTTATAAAAGGAACCCCAGTGTAAAATTTCAAGTTTCTAACCCTTATAGTTTAGGCCTTTTGTGGATATGTCAGTCAGTCAGTCAACTTATCCTTTTATTTAATAGATTGATAAAACTGAAATACGCAACAACGTTTTTGTCTCCCAGACTCAACAATTTGGGATTGATCGAAAAACTTTGTCAGTTAGTACCTACTACTAACGACCGGTCTGAATAATCTAACTATCGATGGATTTGGCTAGTAGAGGCATATATTTGACATAAGCTCCATACAAAATATGTCAAAATTCTACCTCTAGTAGCTAAATCCATCGATAGGTAGGTTATTGAGACCGGCCGTAAGCCAGAGGTCGGGTATATTTATCTATAGGTAATATGTAGATAGATATATATTTAAAGATACTTGGTTCGCCAATTGCTAGAAGGCATTCTAAAAAACACAATTCAGTTTCCCCACCGATTCAAAACGTAAACAGAAACCAGTCTGTCATAATCATAACATCCCACATAACATGGCATTGGCATAAAGGCAATATTATGTAATTAGTACAGTACTGACTGCCTCTGTGGCACGGTGGGGGTGTGTAACTGCTACGCAAGAGGTCGTGGGTTCGATCCCCACCCAGGATAAAACTTTGAATTTATCCTGTGTCTGGGTTGTGTTAGATGTTATTTATCTATAATATGTATGTATTTAGAAATATTTAAGTAAGTATGTTTATTGGTTGTCTGGTTTCCATAGTACAACCTCTGCTTAGTTTGGGATATCAGATAGCGTTGTGTGAGTTGTCCCAAGTTATTATTATTATTACTGTACAACAAAATTAACAAACATCTAAGGGGAAGGAATTTGGGAACAGTACTCATTTGGACGGGCGGTGTTTAGCCAATTGTAACACCTAACCCCTACACCCTCCCTGAAATTACTCACCTGAAAAGTGATTTTGGTACGGCCTATTTTGGGACCAGATAGCGTTGTGTGAGTTCTCCCACCATATTACTAAGTAGTCGTGTCTTGTAAATTTTTAAGATTTGTTACCACCACTATTTGTTCTAGGGATTCTTTACAATCAAACGAATTGGTCGCCAACAGTTTAGCCATGAGATTTGTTTTCTTTTAGAATTTTAATAAAATTAAGTAAATAGAATCGGATCATGATACCTAACAACACATTATAGGATCGGACAAGAAGCGGAGGTGGCCTAATGGCTTAGGCATCGGTCTCGCAATCATACCCATTACACTACCGACGTGAACCCACTCCTAACACAAGCTGTTGAGGGGTTAACAGGATTGCTAATAATGTGGAACCGACAATCACACATAGCTTTAAAAAAGGACTTGGTTTTTGAATACATATTGTATTCAAGACACGCCAATACATTGACATGTACCTACCCCACAGCAACATAGCGAGAAGGTACAGAAATGCCTGCCAACCTGGATAATGGCAGTCGGAAAGCGACAGACATACTCTGTCAGATCTGATGGGCAAAGAGTAAGTAAAGGTATAAAGCCTAAACAGAGAGATATCAACATTTTTTGAGGTAAGAACTTGATGATTTTAAAAGAGTGGCCCTTGAGTTTCTTGGCAGCTTCTTATGAGCTTTACACTTGGAACTGCCGCCTAACTACATTTAGTTTTCAAACAAATCATAATTTTATTATTCGTTTCATCATCATCATCAGCCAATCGCAGTCCACTGCTGGACATAGGCCTCTCCAATTGCACGCCGCTTTGTTCTATCCTCGGCTTCTCGCATCCAGCTCCTGCCAGTCGTTTTGCGTAGATCATCACTCCACCTGGCCTGAGAGCGTCCTACTACTACGTTTGCCAAGACGCGGTCTCCACTCAAGAACTCGTATACCCCAACGATTGTCGATTCTTCGGCTAAAATGACCACTGTCAGCTTGCTAATCCGGTAGGCTATGTCGATAACTTTGGTTCTCTGCCGGATCACCACAATTGCACATTTACGCACGTCCTGGCCCCTGTATCATTGACCAGCTTCCGCCCGCGGCTTCGCCCGCGTTATGTTTGAACTGAAATTTCACCCCTTTGAGGATTTGCTTTAGGCTTTGTAGAGGATAACAATATCTTTACTAACTATAAACCAAATTTCAACCCAATCTATTCAGGAGTGTGAGCTGTGTGTTGATATAACAGTCAATCACAGTTTTTAAACTTTCGCGATTTTTATACATATTAGTTATATTTCGGGACTTAATCGCGTGAATTATTTAAAGGTACGAACCTTTTATTTACCCGACGTTTCGATCGAATTGCACCGATCGTGGTCACGGGTCGACTGATGGCAGCTTAGCGATGTCTCCGTTAGGCGCGGGGTTTTTCAACTAACCTCGCCTGGTCTTGATAATTTAGATATTTTGTACTGTCGGTACTTCTACACACTACACTTACAACGTCTTTACACTGAGGCGCGGTGTCTTTACGGCTACGATTACATTTGTTGATAACAGGGTTCCAAGATGGTGAGAGCCGGTATCCATCTTCTCGGTTGAAGTTCTTATACTTCTTGATCTCAACCGCCTCGCGTACTATCCTGGAATAATAGTGGCGATCGGTGGAAAGTACCTGTGGCTTATGCAATTCTATCCAGTGATTTGGTCCTGATTCCAACAAATGCTCAGCGATAGCAGACTTGTAAACTTGACGGTTTTTTAAAGCAGCGATATGTTCCTTGACCCTGTCTGCGATTGTCCTTTGGTCTGTCCGATATAGGAACTACCGCAACTGCAATCCACCTTGTACACGCCAGGTGTTTGGAGCGGAATAACATCCTTTGCCGTTCGTAAGAGCTTCGAAACCTTGGAGTGCGGACTATATACAGTCTTAATGGAGTAACTCTTCAATACTGTTCCAATTTTGTCCGTAACTCCTTTGATGTATGGCATGAAAGCTGGCACTCTGTCAGCATTTACCTCTGGTTTTCTGCTCTTTGGACGTTGAAGGTTATGCTTGTATCCGTTGCTTCTTAGTACCTCCCGAACGTGTGAAACAGATTCCGTACGAGAACATCATAAGCGGCATAGAGGAAGTGATAACTCGTAACTAGGTACCTGCTATTGACGCGGAAACGCTTAGACAGGATGTTGCGGTTATATTACGAAAATCAAAAGTACCTAAGCCTAACATCACGATGGAAGAGCGTCAAGCGTTGAGAGACCTGCGTAGCAACCAGGAAATCTTAGTGCTTAAGGCTGATAAAGGAAACGCCACCGTTGTGATGAACTCCAGCGACTATGATTGTAAAATACGGAATCTGTTAAGTGATACTTCCATCTACAAGCCGGTGTCATACAACCCTACCGCGAGAGTTACCAAACGTGTGCGCACATTAATCGGGGACCATAAACATTTGTTTACGGATGAAGTGTTCGACCGTCTGTACAAGCCGAGAATTGTGCAGCCTCCTAAACTATATGGCTTGCCAAAGATTCACAAGAAAGACGTACCATTACGTCCGATCGTAAGTCAAATTGATTCTCCTACTTACGATCTAGCGAGACACGTAGGTTCAGTACTGCAGCCATTGGTAGGGAAAACTGCATCGTTCGTGAAGGACTCTCGCCATTTTGTGGATATACTCAAGAGCGCAGGCTTGGAACCGGACGAGATAATGGTGAGTTTCGATGTCGAGTCATTATTCACTAGTGTTCCGATAAGCGATTGCCTTGACGTCATAAAACTGAAACTGAGGGACAGCGGCCTGCCAAAAGAGTACATTGTTCTACTGAGTAACTGTTTAGAGGGTAACTTCTTCCTCTACCGTGGACAGCATTACATCCAGATCGACGGAGTGGCTATGGGTAGTCCAGTAGCACCGGTAATGGCCAACATCTGGATGGAGCATATAGAAGAAGTTGTCGACCTGCACGCGTTTCACGTCAAGCTCTGGAAGAGATACGTCGATGACGTATTCTGTATCATGAAGGGTGACAGGGGCACAGTGGAACAATTTGTAAAACATCTAAACTCGATCCACCGTAATATCAAATTCACATTTGAAATGGAGGTAGGTAGGTCGTTGCCTTTTCTTGATGTGAAGGTATCGGCGAGACAAAATGGTACCCTCGGACACGCAGTATACCGAAAATCTACACACACCGATAGGTATTTACATGCTTTATCGCACCATCATCCGCGCCACTTACAGTCCGTTGTAGCTTCTTTAACAAACAGAGCATACGACCTTTGTGACCCCGAACACTTGGAGGGTGAACTTGCACACGTTCGGGAGGTACTAAGAAGCAACGGATACAAGCATAACCTTCAACGTCCAAAGAGCAGAAAACCAGAGGTAAATGCTGACAGAGTGCCAGCTTTCATGCCATACATCAAAGGAGTTACGGACAAAATTGGAACAGTATTGAAGAGTTACTCCATTAAGACTGTATATAGGTATAGTCCGCACTCCAAGGTTTCGAAGCTCTTACGAACGGCAAAGGATGTTATTCCGCTCCAAACACCTGGCGTGTACAAGGTGGATTGCAGTTGCGGTAGTTCCTATATCGGACAGACCAAAAGGACAATCGCAGACAGGGTCAAGGAACATATCGCTGCTGTAAAAAACCGTCAAGTTTACAAGTCTGCTATCGCTGAGCATTTGTTGGAATCAGGACCAAATCACTGGATAGAATTGCATAAGCCACAGGTACTTTCCACCGATCGCCACTATTATTCCAGGATAGTACGCGAGGCGGTTGAGATCAAGAAGTATAAGAACTTCAACCGAGAAGATGGATACCGGCTCTCACCATCTTGGAACCCTGTTATCAACAAATGTAATCGTAGCCGTAAAGACACCGCGCCTCAGTGTAAAGACGTTGTAAGTGTAGTGTGTAGAAGTACCGACAGTACAAAATATCTAAATTATCAAGACCAGGCGAGGTTAGTTGAAAAACCCCGCGCCTAACGGAGACATCGCTAAGCTGCCATCAGTCGACCCGTGACCACGATCGGTGCAATTCGATCGAAACGTCGGGTAAATAAAAGGTTCGTACCTTTAAATAATTCACGCGATTAAGTCCCGAAATATAATTAATAAGTCAATCACAGTTTCTCGTATCATTTTATCTTCGCTGGCTAAAGAGAGTGGGCACCTATAATACAATCCTAAGGGAGCTGAAACTTTCTTTGTTTTATCACCGAAACAACTGAACAAAATTTTGATAAAATTTGGTACCTACAGTGCTAATTTAATATCACGCGGACGAAACCGTATGTCTGTAATGGGTAATATTTTTTTATTACTAACGTTAAAAGTTTAAGGCTAGGCATAGGCATGGGCTATTTTAGGGTACACCACGCTATGATCGGTAAGAGTAAAACAGGAATAATAGAGGTACGCTGGGTGGCAACGATACGATACTCTGGCCTTTTAAAAATAAAATGTAGGCATATAACAATGTGGGTATTTGTGTGGCATACTTTGTATTTTAAAAGACCTTTTAAACATATTTTTTTAATAAAAAAGCAAGTTATTTAATTAAAAAGTAGGTCGCAAAAACACATTAAAAAATAACGGGCCCGACTTGGTACCGTGCCCACATAACCGTCCACCTCGCACATCATTCCGTAAAGACCTATTCAAATCTAAGCGGTATAAACCGAGAGGGTAGGTACGCGGCAATATTTCTAACCAACTATTTCGCTCTAGCTGCAGAACTTCATACTAAATACCTGAGCGAAACCTGCGCGGTATTATCTCGACTCACAGCGGCAGCGAATACCACTCAGGTTCGAATAGGCCTTCTAAATAGGCGTACGGTACTTGGCTCGCCTCCCAGCAGACTCGATTGTTTGAAAATTTTGTCACTGGACTGACGTGTTTTGGCAGGCATATTTCGCTCCCCTTCCACCCCTCGGCGGTGGCGGTTGATGTACCGGTGAACAACTCACACTTGGCCGGTTGAGCCAACAGTTGTCCCCCCTAAAAAAATCCTGGATCCGCGCCAGATTTGCTAAGCCAGAGGTCGTGGGTTCGATCCCTACCCAGGATAAAACTTTGTGTAATGAGCACGATAGTTTAGAAGTATATAAGGATGTTTATCAGTTGTCTGGTCTCCATAGTACAAGCTCGGCTTAGTTTGGGATCAGATGGCGTTGTGTGAGTTGTCCAAGGATATTATTATTTTTATTAATTAATTATTTGTGATGAATAACGTGTTTATTGGATAAGGGATAATACTATGATAATCATGGTATTATCATACAACACTTTCGCAGATAATCCTTTATTGTAGAACAAATTTGATCACATAAAAAAGGTAATAGTGCTGCTCCGTTACTGTTGATCATAGCATAATGTTATATGTCTCAATAAATGATCTATCTAACACAATTTTTTTTATTTTATTTTGAACCAGTAGTCCTTGAGGTTATAGCATTTAAACAAACAAACTCTTCAGCCTTAAAATATTAGTGTAGTCACGATAGGTACAATACTAATTTCACATACCTCGGACGGGCAGCAGCGTCCTCTGCGTCCTACTTTAAGGCCTTACTGCGATCGCCAACCCGCTCGCCAAGAGTGGCGATAATGGCAACCACCCCCAGGGCATATAATAAGTAGTTTCTTCTGGGAAGACCCGTGCCTTATGGGTTGATATGATTTATGGAGGATTATGATTCGTATACCTTTACACACAGAAGGGGCCTAAGTCCTTAAATAAGTGTGTTTAACATTGGTGTTCAACTAAAAAACAAATTAACCATTTAAAGCCTGTGTCGCGGGGGTCTTTACAAACATACAAATCTTGTAAAGAAACGTACACATATACTGGGAACAGCTATTTTATAAAACTGGTGTTCCGTATGTACGGAAAAAACCACAGCCTCTTGGCACTGCTACCCTGGCAATTGTCGTATCTGCATTTCTCATAATCACCACTCACACATAAATACATAACGACATGACATTTTGACAGTAGTATGTGTGTGTGTCCGTCATACGATGATATATATTCCAGCAATGTTTTAATACAACCAGGTGGTATGCCAAACGTTTTGAGAGATCAAAATTTTATATATTGATAAGTTATACGTCTGTTTGGTTGTATGTCGATATATTATAATGAGAAAGGATCCGTGGTACAGCACTAAGAGAGGTCAGCGAGGTTAAGCATCGTTACCACTGTCAGCTCCACAGAGAACTCCTCCGCTTTGCTGTGCGCCTGGTACTTTGTATCTAAACTATCGCTAGCTAAGGGTCCGTGGTATAGTAGCGACTGAGCAGTAAGAGAGATCAGCAAAGTTAAATAACCTTGCTACTATCGGTCCATAGATGGTTGACCGCCATACTCCTCAGTATCTCGGAGTGCATGTTAATCTTTCAGCCCTGCACATAAACAAACAATAAAGTGAGTTCCTCAGTGAGATGAAGCTCTCCGAAACCAACATTTTGTAACCCCCATGGGTCCCCACAATTCTCGAAATCAATCTTTGCCCATTGACAGTCTTTCTTTGCAAAAGTAAGTAGTGTAAAACGGAACTCTACAATCCCTGAAACTCTAATTCTCTATTCATAAAAATTATGAAAGGAAATAATTATTAAATATAAGCAAACCCAGTTGTCTCAACTATACTTTCAACTGAATCTTTACCTTTTTGTTCCAGGATTTTTTAATTGCTCCCTTGGTTGGTGAAATTTTGTACATACCACTTAATTACAAACCGAAATCAACCATAAACCTAGTTGAAAAAGTTTAAAATCACTTGGCAAATTAGAAAAGAAAAATGTTCGTCATGCCTCAAAACCTCCATACAAAAATCGATCTAATTACTATAGTGATAAAGTTTATAATTGTATGTGATACCAAAAATGTATTTTGCCCGTCTCAAAGTCGTCTTGGTTCAGTTTTTTTTGGCGCCTTTTTGGAAAAATTACAGTAAAGGGGCTCCTTTTCATTTTTCACCGACTAATTGTTATTTCGCAGTATTGATTTTGCTATAGTATATATTTTTTTAGTTAATTTGATATAATATGTTTCTTTAATTAATCATAATGATTTTCTGGCAACACTATCTTTTGGATAAGTACTTTTAAGAATCAAACCGTGAAAGTAATTTTCTTGAAAATGTGGTTTCTGGATTTTACTTGTCAAAGTTGTAATAAAGAGATTAAGCATAAAGTGTTGTAATTAGCCTTTTATGCAAACTTACGCCTCTCTAGGGTCTGCGCCCAGTGCTTGGGGACCGCCCTAGTTACGGCACTGTAGAATAATAATAAATCATATCTCGGTAACAACTCACACACTGTCATCTGATCCCAAACTAGGCAGAGTCTGTAAACGCAACCAGATAACTTCTAAATACATACAAATCTTGTTTGCATAGATTAAAACAAAGTCTCTGTCTGTACGTTTAGATCTTCTAAACTACTCAACGGATTTTGATGCGGTTTCCACGGTAGTTTCTTACGGATGGTTTATATGTATAATACTACATGTAATATTTTTTTTGTTTTGTTATTTTTTTTTTAATTTTCGTCCCACATTACTAGAAATCTTGTTAACCCCTCCAGCTATGCTCAATGGCTTGTATTAGGAGTGGGTTCACGTCGGTAGTATAATGGGTAGGATTCGAACCCGCGACCTCACGATTGCGAGACCGATGTCTTAACCATTAGCCATTAGGCTACCGCCATGTGCATTATGCCAATATGTTTATATATAGTGGAGAAAAGTACGTGTGAAGCCGAGCGAGCCGCTAGTCTATCTATATATATATAGAAATGAATCCCTATTTCCCTTGGTCTCGGCATAACTAAAGAACGATTTTACCGATTTCATTCATTTTTTTTATTTATTTTTCTAATACTCTGTAAAAGGTTCTTACCTAAAAAAATAACGACAAAAAATAACAGGGCGGTACGAAGGTCGCCGGGTCAGCTAGTTATAGATAAATTGCACCTATACACAGAATAAACAATGACTGCCTCTGTGGCGCGGTGGGAGTGTAATCGACTGCTACGCAAGAGGTCGTGGGTTCGATTCCTACACGGGACACCACTTTGTGTGATCCATAAATTGTTGTTCCGAGTCTGGGTGTACTTTGTGTCCGTGACTTGTATGTTCGTAAAGTCCCCCGCGACACAGGGCTTGTACACTACTGCGTGAGTCGTCTTTAAAAAAAAACAATCATGATCATCACACAAAGATTTGTTTTGGGTGGGAATCAAACTTACGACCACTGGCTTAGCAGTCTGCCATAATAGTCTCTAACCACACTAACAGGACAGATAGGTACTAATATGACACAACTGAATATTATTTTAAAATTAGCACGCAACTTCGTTTTTGCAAAATTTTTCATTACTGCTCCGCTCCTATAAATGAAGAATGTTATATAGCCTATAGCCTTCCTCGATACTACCACCTACCCAACAGGTAAAGAATTTTACAATTCGGACCAGAAGTTACTGAGATTGTCGCGTTCAAACAAACAAACTCTTTAGCTTTATAGTATAGATTTGTATTCTGTACCGTTCACGCATTTCATCTCTTTCTGTTTGATGTCATATATAAGATGGAATATATGTCCTCCCATCACTGGAGTAGTGCTAGAAAGGGATAGAACACTTTCATAGTCGGCTCTAACTCTAACTATCGAAGGACCGATGGCCGCTGGAGTAAACGAATCCTAAAGTGTAGACCGCGACTTGGTAAACGTCGCGTAGGACGACTTCCAGCCAGGTGGACCGACGACATGAAGAAGGTCGCTGGGATGGAGCTGGACGAGGAAGGTGGAGGACCGGTTGTCGTGGCGACAGAAACTTATGATGCCGTAGTGTCAACTACCAAACACCGCCATTTTTACTGCTCCCAAAATGCCTATTTTACCCTTATGTTTGTTTGAACGCGATAAACTCAGGAACTACTGGTCTGAATTGAAAAATCCTTTTAAGGCCGTACCCTGACCGACTAACCTTGAGCATTCGTTCCCTCTTCGCCGCACCGTAGCGAATGCGCTCAGTTTTTGGAATAAATCTTTGTAAAATAAAATTTTGGTTGTTTGATAAAAATGTTTTTAGGATAATGTTTTTTTATTAAATTGCCTATCCATTAGTGTAAGTAGGAAATCAAAGAAAATTGTATATTACGAGGAGATGCATTTTATCAATAAGTATTTCTCATTTCTGTGGTTTCTTTGTGAGGAGATTAAATAAACATTATACTCCTTTAACAAAAACAAAATCTATCATTTTGGAGTCAAAATTATGTAGAAATTGAATGTATTTTTATTAGTTGATATTTTTGTTTGGATAGCCCGTTTATCGAGGAAGGCTATAGGCTATATAACTTCACGCTACAACCAATAGGAGCAGAGCGGCAATGAAAAAACCTCCAAAAACGGGTAAATTTACGCAGACGAAGTTGCGCGCGCTTCAGTTAGTTTATTAAATAAAACGTTATGACTACTGTATAATTCTTTATTATTAACCATTGAGGGATCCTGGGGCGTAGTGGTGATCAAGCAGATCGAGCTGTCAGCGAGGTTAAGTAACGTTTCCACTGTCGGTCCTTAAATGAGTTACAGCTTTCGAAAAATGTCACAACCCGCCGTGTCTCTGAGAGCACGTTGAGTCGTCGGTCCTGCGCCCAATCTCTCTTCCGTCGGATTTTCATCCCATCGGACTATGTGAGTAAGGGAATAGAGAGTACACTTATGTCTACGCACACACTTGCGCACTAAGTATAATATAATATCTCCCGCGCATTTGACTAGTCTCTGATAAGATTGGCCGCCGCAACCTACATCAGTTATGAGCTCATTATTATTATTTCTGGTATAATCCCTTTTCTTAACAAGCAAGTGTACAGATAATAATATTAAAGTTAAAGAACGCGACATCTAACCAAAGAGACGGGTTGTTTTTTTATTTCCTTTTCCAATATGGCGGTTCATTTGCGCCTTATTGTTAAAACGTAGCTCGGGTTTGTAGATCGGACGCACAGGAATTATACGGACATTTATTAAATTAAAGAAATAAATAAGAGATTATTTTGCCTCTTGGTGTAGTGGTTAGTGACCCTGATTGCTAAGTCAGAGGTCGTGGGTTCGATCCCCACCCAGGATAAAACTTTTTGAATGTAATCTATACTCTATACAGATAAGTAAAATAGAAGCGCTTGTTTGTAATGTCAGTTACTTATTAAATGCAGGCAAATGTATACATGGTACTTATAACAAAAACGCGGTTTTACATTTTGTTGTCCGCCTATCTGTTCGTTCTGGCTAATCTCCAAAACGACAGGACAGATATTGACAGGACTTTCACTGTCCATCAGCTGATGATGTAAAGAGTAACTTTAGGCTACTTTTATCATTGTTTTTAAACTTTCGCGATTTTTAAACATATTAGATATATTTCGGGACTTAATCGCTTTAATTATATAAAGGTACGACCCGTGACCACGATCGGTGCAATTCAATCGATACTTCGGGTAAATAAAAGGTTAGTACCTTTATATAATTCACACGATTAAGTCCCGATATATATTTAATACTTTTATCATCCCGCTGTCGCCTATAAGGTGTGAGCAGCACTGAGACTTCACGCGGACGAAGTCGCGGGGTCAGCTAGTTTACCTATCTATATATAACTAGCTGTGCCCGCAACTTCATTATTTAATTTTATTGTATAGATATTTTATTTATTGACGTATTTAGAAATATATTACAATGTTTTTCAGTTGTCTGCGGTTGCCATAGTAGTAATCCTATTTTTTTTTTTAAATGTAACTAGCTATGTGGATCGCACATTACTGGCAATCTTGTTAACCACTGCAGCTAAGCTAAATTAGTTTCATGTCGGTAGTAGAATTCGAACCCGCGACATCTCGATTGCGAGTCCGACGACAGTGTGTGAGTTGACATGTCAGAAAACCCCCTGACACGTGAGACAAAATGTTGATTGTCTCCAAATCGGCAAAACGGATTTTTTGCAAACTTTGAAATGTAGAGACGAGCAGGTCGTGCGCCTGATTGTCACCCAAATCTTTATGTCACCGCACCGCGCTCCTCATTTGAGACATTTGCCCAGTAATTACACTTGCTACAGAGCTCTTCAACCGAAACACAGTGATGCGTTAACATTACTATTTCATGGAAGAATAATTGACACCCGGTCTAAGCCTTAGGATGTCTTTGTGGTACCCACCAAGAAAGCCTAAGGGTAACCTACCACTATTACATTAGGATATAAATTGTAAAGATGTTATAAATATATTGTAATCATCATCATCATCATCACCCTATCGCAGTCCACTGCTGGACATAGGCCTCTCCAATTGCACGCCACTTTGTTCTATCTGCTTCGGCTTCTCGCATCCAGCTCCTGCCAGCCGTTTTGCGTAAATCATCACTCCACCTGGCCTGAGGGCATCCTACACCACGTTTACCAAGCCGTGGTCTCCACTCAAGAACTCGTTTACCCCAAGCAACGGTTGTCGTTTCTTCGGCAAATATGGCCAGCCCACTGCCACTTCAGCTTGCTAATCCGGTGGGCTATGTCGATAACTTTGGTTCTCTGCCGGATCACCTCATTATTATATTGTGATAAATAATTAATATTAAACAAATCCTGTATCGTAACACTATTTTAAAAATCAAACTATATTTTTAAATTTATAATCTAAATAAGAAGTCTTATTATAATATAATAAGACTTGTTTTTGAGGCCGTGATGCACAAACACTATTGTAATGACTTGAGGAATGCATCTTAGATTTACAATTTGTTATCAATCCTACATATTCGTTACCGACGATCTGTATACTTTTATTATTTATTTCTAACTAGTTGTGCCCCGCGGTTATACCCGCGGTTTATTAGCCTATGTGTTAATCCAGGGTGTCAGCTAACTCCATATCAAATTTTATTAAAATCGCTCCAGCCGTTTAGACGTGAAGTAGTAACAAACATACACACTCACATACTCACAAACTTTCGCCCTGTATAATATTAGTGTGATTAATTGTCTCGAACCAAACAAACAAACATACAAACAAACTCTTCAGCTTTATAATATAAGTATAGATATGTAGTGACATTTTTGTAGGTCACCCTACATACTTTCCCTTGTTCCTCTTTTTAATATGCTCAAATAATCACACTAATATTATAAAGGCGAAAGTATGTGAGTGTGTATGTTTGTTACTTGTTCACGTCTAAACGGCTGAAGCGATTTTAATAAAATTTGGTATGGAGTTAGCTGACACCCTGCATTAGCACATAGGCTAATAAACCGCGGGTAACATCGCGGGGCACAGCTAGTGTATAATAAAAGCCAAAAGTAAATTCCATCAGGAGCGCTATCGTTCTAATATTTTTTCATGTTTGTTATGCTGTCTGTCTAAATTTCAAGTAACTTAATCACCGAAGCATAAAAAAAAATAACGAATAATGGAAGGAAACGTGAAAAAATAAAGATTTAAATTTAAATATCTTTAATTTAAATATCTATTAGAACGAAACACAATTAAAACTCTGGACGGAAGGTGATTTTTTTATGTGGGGCATAACTTCGTGAGTCAAATGCAAAAACAAATCATCCGATTAGTTATTTAGTAAGTAGTTTTTGCATCAAAGAGCAAGACACATCCAACCTCAGTAACTTTCGGATATATAATATTAGTAGGTAAGTAAAGAATTCAAGATGTCCGCTGTACTCCTGTGCTCCATATGTTTATTCAGTCTTCATAGTATTACTCGGAGGTGCATCGTTGCAGCGGCCATCCAACAATACACCTTTGTACACTGTTTGTTTAACTTTGACGGACATATCCGGGAAATATAACAAGTCTATCTGACTATTAATGTCCGCCTAAGCGATATCTCCAAATTGAACAGTTGATTTACAGTAAAAATACTTAATTTTTTTACTGACTAGGCTATACTCCATACTGAGATGTTTGTTATGGCACATACTTATTTAATTTTGTTTCTCATAATTTCTTCTCGGTCATATGTTACCGGCTTACAGTAGGATCAATGTAACTAGGCTGGACTGAAGTAGAAGGACAAGCGGTTGCGCAGATGCATTTTTTAGAAGTAAATAGTGACAGGAAGCTGGGGGGCGGGGGCGGTAACTAAACCAAGAGAATTAGAGATGCGATTACGCATTACATTGTCATAAATATACTATACTAACTCATGTTTTTTGTGATTGTTTTCGTAAAGAAATTGTTTTTCAAAGTTTCTTCAGTAAGTGTTTACTGTAACTGTTCTAAATTTAAACTTTTATGAACTTATTTCAATAGTATTTTTATATTGTTGAATTAAAATTTTGATAGTATTTTTAATCGATTGAACATAATTAATCGTTTTTGTAAGTAATTTTAGTGTCGCATCTCTATCTCGCGCGAAAGTGATAAGAAACTAACTTCAATCCGGTCAAGTTACGTTGATCCTACTGTAAGAATTGGTAAGAATAGTACCACCCCATCTCTTCCAGTGAGTGTCGTCAAGGCGACAAAACTCCGGAGGACGGGCAGCAGCGTCTTTTGCGTAGGTATTTTAAAGCTGTATAGCCGGATCTATAATAAGTAGGTTATCTCGCCCGTGGAAACGGTCCCTTAAATAATTATTATCTACTTACCATCCATAGAGCAACACTCAGGCCGACCGTTGCTCTATGTTACCATCTGACGGGTGTTTTGATTGTTTGTAACCTTAGTGGTGATACGAAATACATACCTCTAAAGTACCAGGACATAATAAGCTTAAGAAGATCTGTCTAAAGAAGTTCGTGTTGTAGGCGTGAGCGTAGACATATGATGTACAGTCGCGGAATGAAAATGTTCGTCAGTTTTCAAATACACTCATTTAACGCTTTTTTTTCAATCGATGTATCACATTAGACAGTTGTATACTCGTATGTTCCAAATTGTGTTTAACTGTTTGACAACAGAGGTTAAATTTATTCAGACCAATGACTATGAGTTGTTGAACTAAAACCCATAAAACCTCTAACGGCTGGTCTCAATAATCTAACTATCGATGGATTTGGCTACTAGAGGTGTATATTTGACTTAAGCTCCATTCTAAATATGACAAAATTCTACCTCTAGTAGCCAAATCCATCGATAGATAGATTATTGAGACCGGCCGTATGATTAATAACTAAATGAATAGATGGAACGTATTTAACTGCCTCATTATAATCCTATCATAATCCTTGATTCAGTTCAAGCAAAATTGGACTTTAAGATGATGGATTTTCATTCCGCGACTGTACTTCAAACATACAACTGAGTTATGCTTCCTTTAGGTAATGCTGCCCTGGTACTTTGTTAAGAGAATTTATACATTTAACTGTGCTGTGGAAAAAACGGGACGTATGTTTGTTTGTCACCTTACTTACATAAAAAAACACAATAAGAGCGGTATATTTGACGCGTACAAACAATTAGGTATACACATTCTTCATTATATGAATGATTTCGATATTCAAAAGACATGACGTCACGCCATTTTGCATTCTTTAAACTATCCCTTTCATGTAAAATGTATTTTGTACAATTTTCTATTGTTAAACATGTATTTAAAAGTTTTATGTGACTATGAACAAGTCAGGCGCATCCGGGACGCAAAATGGAGTAATAAATCTTAGTATTAGTCATTTTAGGCAGGTGTTGTAGTATGCAAGCTATAATATAAGTAAATATAATCCATCTACTCTTTTTCTAGCATCATAGAAATGAAAGTTGAGTTTATAAAGACAATCTTTCAAAATACTGAGTCGGTTTTGAGGTGTGTTGATCATGATCTGGTTATAGTTATAATTAAAATGATATCTTGAATTTTTTTAAGAAAATTGAGTAGGCACTAAAATTGTTGTTGATTTTATGGTTAATATTATTTTATTACTAATTACTTTTAATAGTTACCTTTGTAGATATTGGGAACTACTAGTTATAGACTAGGACTTTTTTTTCTACATACTACAAATAAGTAAACCACCTCAAAATACATTATTATTTTATTAAATCAAATAATTAAAGGATGTGTTTACAAATATCGAGAAATTTTGAATAAATTCGGCAAGTTCAAGCGGCGGTAGCCTAATGGCTAAGGCATTGGTCTCGCAATCGTGAGGTCGCGTGTTCGAATCCTACCCATTATACTAGGTACCGACGTGAATCCACTACTAACACAAGCCATTGAGCTTAGCTGGAGGGGTTAACAGGATCGCTAGTAATGTGGGACCTATCATTGAACATTGCTAGATGCATTGATCTTTTAAAAAAATAAGTTAAAATTTTGATAAAATGAGGGACAATCACTCAGTCTCATGTTTAGAAGAATTTAACGGGCCTCGAATTTGAACACGCCATTATACCCTTTTCACAAGTTCCGGCTGCCGGGTATCGGGCGGCAAGTGTATATCCATGTACCTACGCCGGAACGTGTGAAAGCTAAAGTATACACGCCATACACATTGCCGCCGGGTATCCGGTTTCTGTTACCCGGCAACCGGGGCGTGTAAAAAAGATCTTAATCGTATCTAAAGCATAGCTAATTTTAAGTGTAGCACCAACTTAACAAACGCGTGAAGTAAAAGAATGCGTCCGCGCAGGAAATAGCAACATTTTTTGTGACAAACTTTTGTCAATATCAGGGTCCCTTACAAATGAATGAATTACAAATCGCATTTACCTGAGAATCGAGACGCAAAAAAAAGAATTAACTGATTAGTTCGGCTTTTGTGTACAGAAATCGGGCACAGCTCGGTGGAATTAGGTCTTTGTGTGTCGTACTGAGTGTCATGTTATAAGTAGTTGATAGACATTGAAACAGCGTTGATTTTTTTTCTATTGATAGGACAGCAAATCGCTCCATTCTACAGGTAAATTAGCTTGAACAAATTTTTGCGTTTGTAGTAGTGTATGGTCAGCAAATAAAAAAAACAACATTTTATTTTTAGTTTTTATTGTTTTAAAGGTAATATACGTTTGTGGCTGGAGCACATCAAATGCGTGCACGTCTACGCATACGCACTACGTACTAATACGGTCGTGAAAATGTGTATCCACCGCATTGTAATCTATGGAACTGTATGAGGCAGACAAGCCAGTTCCAAACATTACAAGCATTGAATGCCGGTTTTCACTTCAGTGAAGACGTGTATGAATTAGGTGTTCTCCGGCCATAAATGTTTTATTCTAATAATTCATCAACCCCAGGCATATCACAATCATCCCCATCCTCGCTTTCATCAGATGAATTATTTAAATTAATTATGATTCGTTCTGATATTGTGTCTAAAGCTGCGTCTCTACCCTGATATTTGCTTTCCTCCTCAATAGCATGCAAACAAACTTTTCTCCATTCCTCTACAGTTATGGCGTTCATTTTTTCTTCAGCTAATGACATTATAACCTTCATATTCATTGCGACATTCTTTTTTGCGACATATGTTTTCACTATCCCCCATATATTTTCTATAGGATTAAACTCCGGATGGTATGGTGGTAAACGCAGCACAGTATGACCGTGCTGTCGTAATATTTCGTCTATCTTGTACTCTATAAATCTCGCCTTGTTTTGCAGAATCAGTTCATATAATTGAGGCTTAAGCAACGTGGATGAATGCTCAATGTTTCGAAATGTCAGCCAGTCTATCATTTGCTGTTTTCTAGAATTACTATTCGGTGCAGGATTTTGTATTGAGTTATGATATGGTGCGTTGTCAACAACAACAACACTATTTGGTTGTAAGTTGGGTATTAATTGAGTTTGAATCCACCTTGAATAGTTGTCATAGTTCATATTGTTGTGGTAATCTCCACTTTTTTGGTCGGCTTTAAACATAAGCAATGCATTTGGTATAAAGCCATCGATACCACCGGCATGAACAATGATTAAGCGGTTGCCTTTCGATATATGTTGCTTCAAACCTGAAGTGCTTCCATCTGACCAAGATTTCGAGAGGGTATGTGATGTATGTATATATGTTTCGTCGGTGTAAACAATTGGTCGGCGTTGTTCACGATATTCAGCAATTTTCATCAAATAATTAATTCGCAAGTATCTAATTTCGTGTTTTTCCATAAGAAGTTTCCGGTTATCTTCTGTTTGCTTCCAATTAAAACCTAATGACATGACGTGTTTTCGTAACGTGCTGACACAACCTTTATAATCGATATCTTCTTTCAATTTTGAGTGCAAAGTTTTTAAAGTGGGAACTTCTTTATTTGTGATGTGGAAGTCATGAATTGTTCTTCTGATAACTTGCTGATCAAAGTTATCGATTACTATTGTAGGTTTACGATTCGGTTTCTTTTTAGGAGATTTAAATGTTACTTCCTGATCTGAAGGACGACATTTGCTTTCTGATACTACCTTTCTGACGGATGCTATTGAAATTCCTGTTGATTTAGCAACTAATTGAGTGGGGGTCATAATACTGCTCGGGTTGTTATTACACTCATTTTCGAAATATTTGTACAAACAGTACAAAACTTCCTTAGTTTGAGAAGTCAAAGGCTTGCCTCGACCATGTTTTAACACTGGAGCCATTTTGAATTATCAATATAAAGTTACAACACTTACACACTTGAAATTAAACACTTCAACAAATATTTTAACAATAATAACAAACAATAACAACAATCAACAAATACAAAATTTCACAATGAAACTACTACGTATCTAATAATTATAATTTTTTAATGAAATGCGTGCTTTATGTTCTAACGGTATCAAGCGACTGACGTCAGACTGCACGTGGCACCTGCGGACAGAGTAAACTGGTTTATTCTGGTTTTGTGCGTGTTTCCACTTTCCACTATCAAGTGACGATTTATTTATTTGTTTTGTTTCGTAATTATTATGGTCAAAACTTTTTACCTATAGCTAAACTACTATCATCTAAAGAACGACACGATATTTTATTGTTTCACGGTAGTCGCCTTGTCGTTTGCTCAAGGACGTGAAATTGAATGACATATTTTTTTTAATAAAGTCAAAACCTTTTTCTTTAAAATAAAAACTTGTTTTTATTGAAAACAAAAATCAGAGTGTTGCTAGGGATAAGTATTAAATTAAATAGTAATGTTAGGATATTGAAACATTATTGTAAGGGCCAGAACGATATAGTGGAAACGCGCTCTAATATCTAAGTAACATACACACCACTACATATGCAAAACTTTCTCGAGACTAATTTCACTGTACCTGATGTTAAGTGCAAATACAGACAGTACAGCACTATGTGCAGCACTGACTGTCCTTACCTTGTTCACCTGCAAGGTGCTTCTTCACGCCTCTATTGAAAGACCATGTCATACCATCCATGTCGTAGGTAAGGATTTCCATTTTTGGATGTGCAGCAGAGAAATAAGTCACCAATGTTGTATTTCTGTGACACTGACCTAGTATGCAGACTAGTACTATAAATAGTACTAGTCCGCGGGAGGGCTATTACCGACAATAACAATACTTTCATTTGATTTTAACATTTGGACGGTCATTATATTATTCGATTTAAAATTGACTAGACTGGTTAACAATTTTTATTTTTCATTAAATCCAAACTAATGTTATATATGTGAAGGTAACACTGTCTGTCGGTTTCGCCTTCACGCATAATCCGTGAACGGGATAGGATAGCTTTTATCACTTTATATAGAGACGCGAGCGGAGCCGCGGGCGAAAACTAGTTTATTTTAGCACTCTTTTTTATGAAATGTCAAAACGACACGCTCGCTCTATAGAAATGTGTATGGAATATCAACCGATGACGTCATAAGTTCCTATCGTCAAATCATTACTTTTAGTATTCGTTTTCATGCTTTTAAATTCAAAAATTATCTATATAATTATTTTGAGAGCTTTTTAAGATCTACTATTAGGTACTTTTCTTGTAGTCAACTACCCAATTATGACAGCATTTTAATATGGCTGATGCTTTTTTCATCTATTTATTTTGAAAATGGAATGAATAACAAAGACAATACATTCGTTACACTAACCTCTATAGTACTATTTGCGCTGGGCCGGCATTTGTAATTGCTGTCACTTTGTACGGGGTATACAAAATGACAGCAATTTCAAATGCCGAATGGAATAGAAGTCCTGAAGACTTTTTTTATGACAAATGCCCGCATAGACTTCCAATTGATTTTGTTTTTTGATTATTGATCTTGTTGATGTCAGCGGTAACCAATCCAGCTCCTAACTTGACCTACCTACGACAATTTGTAGTCCAAGTCCTATAACAAGGTCTAGATACCTATAATATTTTAATGACACCTTACCTGCTAATACCTAAGTGAACAAAGAATTTTGAATTAGGTGCAAGTGTAATAAAAGCAAATGAGACATAAGAACTAATGTCTCAAATGAGGAGCGCGGTGGAAAAAATGGTGGCACGGATACTGTTACGGGCGATGCGTGACGCTTACCATCAGGCGCCTGGAGGCCTACTCTAATTCAATGAAAACGAAGTTTCGATCAAAAATGAGGTGGTAATATACAGAGTCAGGGGCAGCTATTTATTCCTCTCGTTCCAGAAAATTGTCCATGGGTTCGAACTTCTTGTGCTTATCCAAAAATTAATTAGAATAATCTCCGTAAACTTAAGAAATTTAAGTAAACAAAAATTTATGAATTTCGTTTTAAAGAAAAAGAGTAGACCTACTGACCTGCTTGTCTCTTTATTTCGTAGTAAAAAAAAACAGTTAAGTAGACCAATTCGATCGAAACGTCGGGTAAATAAAAACTTTGTACCTTTAAATATTTCATGCGATTAAGTCCCGATAATATTCTAATATGTGTAATTATGTAGATATGTTTAAATAAAATAGACAGAACCATATAAATTCATAGCCATTTTATCATTTAGCGTCGCTATTGCACAATGGATGTCAATAGTGAATTATTAGACAATGTGTCATGTTTAGGCCCGTAGCAGACTAGACGTATCAACTCGGAAAGTTCCTTCCCGAGGAGAGGTGATTTCATTACGAATCCGATTAGTATATAAGCGTTGCAGTAGGGAGTTTCGTACAAAGAATACTGAACGCAAACGGCTCGAGTTAATATGTTTGCTATGACCTAGAGACGGAAATGTGACACTATGAGCAACACTCGCCAATCTGCACACCTTTATGTTACATGTTATAATTGTAAATCGGTTGTATTATTGTAAGTAATATAATGGATATTATATAAGATATCGAAGTCTCGAGTTCGATACCTGGGTCTGAACTTAAAAAAAATCTATCTATTAAAAATACATACAGTATTTTTAAAATATATAAATCTGTTAATAATTATTAATAAATCTGTTTTGTAAATGGCTTTGTAGTTTTAAATAAATAAACTAGACGGTAAAGTCAGTCATTGCCGATTGAATAAATAAGATATGTATTCATAGGTATTTCCATGCTGTACTTGAATTGAAAAGAGTTTTTACAACTCAAATTATAGAACATAAGCCTACCGTACTTATTACATTATTACAAATTTACAGTTTCAGTTTTATAATATACCTGAATGACCAGTCCATAAGCATTATTAAATGAAATTTAAATATAAATTTAGTATAGGAACTCTTTCTTGGTACCTAGTTTACCATCAAAAATAACCTACAACCTTGAAAGCTTAAATTTTAACAAAAAATATAATTAACAATAAATATATCGTAAGTGTCTAATGTCAGAGTCCGGCACTGCTTAGTAGTAGTACCTACGGTTGGCCATTTAGTCGCTCGACTAGTCGGTCAACATCATAGTCAGATCATCTCTAAAATAAACATGTTTCAACGTTAGTAGAAAATCAACCATTAAGAAGGTAAAATCAATACAGGCGAAGCCGCGAGTACCAACTGTAACATTTCTAAATATTTTTAAGGAAGAAAAACATGACCAATCTGTCACATTCGTTTAGTAATCAACATATTATAGGTACCGGTTACACAAATTTGATTTACAAAAACATCGAACAGAGGGCGCTGTAGGTATCTATATAATCAGTAGTTTCTGCCAGCGAGTGAGACGGACATTTTGATAAATTGGGGGTTATTTTAAACGAGGCGGGACGAGGCGGGACGAGGCGGGGCGAGGCGGAACGAGGCGATAATTGCATCCTCTCCAAATATTATTACTTATCTTACTACTGACACGCCCTAGCTTCGCGTGGGGTGCAATTTAATAATTACAAATTTTGTTTTTGATTGGCTTCATAAAAGTTGGTTCCTGTTTGACCTGTATGTGTGTTCGAGATTTTCTCAAAAACTACTCATCCTATTTGGGTAGGGTTTCAGCTATTCGATTGCATATTCTTCTCGAAAGGTTAAAACCAACCTCTTATACACTAAAGTGTATAAAACGTGTTTCTAGATTATAAGACAACAAAGTCTAAAACAGCGCTTGGTTCGCTGTTTTTCGGGTTCCGTAGAAAAGTTACCAGGGTTCCGATAATTGATAATTGTCAGAGTCATGAAAGTTCTCATTTCACACAAGAGAACTACTTATCATAACTAGACATTTGGAAAATCCTGATCCTTTGCCCTGTGTAAACTCCTCCGACACAGGGCTTGTATGCAACTGCGGGAGTTATCTTTATAAAAAGAAAAAAATAAAGAAAATATGTTTGAGTTTGTGTATGAGGATGTTTTAGTACTTATAGAGTCGGTCGATTAAACTATACAATTCCTTGTTATTCCAAAATAATTATCATTCAAAAGTACTTAGTTGTTTCTACTAAAACATAATTTCTCTCAGAATCACATCATCAAATTGCTTCTCCATCATTTTAAATGTCTTTTCCACTCTCCAAAGCCTTAAATACCACGATCTTAAAACAAGCATTTTTAATTACAGACTTTTTTCGGCGGAGCGCTCTGATTGGTCGAGACGGCAGTTCGGTAGCCGCTTGCGCTTTTTATACACCACAACTTTCGTAGAAACGAATTAAGTAAATAAATTTAATTTTGAAATGATCTTGTAATAATTTTAAAAACTTTGATTGCTTGGGACAAGAATTTACATAGGGGTTACGTAGAAAAAGTAAATGGGGATATTTTGAAAGGAATGTTAGCTAATGATAATAATATAACTTGGACGCGAATAATCCCTGAAACTGGTATTTTTGTGGTATAAACACCACGAATATTAACCTAATACCTACCTACTAGTGGTTAGTAGCCCGTTCGTGGGTTCGATTCCCACCAAAAATAGTAATGTGATGAGCACAATTATTTATTCTGTGTTTGTGTAACTATTTCGAAATAGGTATACATTTGTGTGGTTGCCAGAGTAAGTAGGTACCCTGCCTAGTTTAGGATTCGATGACGGCGTGTGAGTTGTCCCTAGCTGAAGCGGCCAAAAATCTTATTCATCTCTAATTTCCATAAACATACATATTATAATACTACACACAATTATGCTCATCACACCAAGATTTAGCCACGACCTCTGGCTTACTCACTTCTTACTCTTGTTGACGGGCCTGTTGGTCTAGTGGTTAGTGACCCTGACTGCTAAGCCGGAGGTTGTGGGTTCGATCCCAGGGTAAAACTTTGCGAGACGAGCACGATGGTTTATTCTGTGTCTGGGTGTTATTTATCTATAATATGTATCTATCCATACTAATATTATTAACGTGAAAGTAACTCACTAACTAAAATAGCTAAACCGATTTAGATGAAATTTATTTGGAGATAGTATGAGTCCCGGGGAAGGACATATGATAGTTTTTATCGCGATAATCGACATTCACGCGGGCGAAGCCGCGGGTGAAAGCTAGTTTAAAATATTTAAGTATATTTATCAGTTGTCTGGTTTCCATAGTACAAACTCTGCTTAGTTTGGGATCAGATGGCGTTGTGTGAGTTATCCCAAGATATTTTTATTATATTATTACTCCTGGTCACTATCCACTAGACCAATAGACCAGTCAATCTTGGCCGATTTTCCAGTCATTTTCTGTTAATATCAAATATTTATTGTACACGTAGGTATTTAATGTGTTTTCATACGTTAATGCGGAGCTGTATAAATCAATAACTGACCCGTGTAACTTTGTCTGCGTAAATTTTCCTCGTTTTTGCAATATTTTTCATTGTTGTTCCGCTCCTATTGGTCGTAGCGTGATGTTATTTAGCCTAAAGCTTTTCTCGATAAATGAGCTATCCAACAGTAAAATAACTTTTCAATATGAACAGTAGTTTCTAAGATTATCGCGTTCAAACAAACAAACAAAATCTTCAGCTTTATAATTTAAGTATAGATGACAGTTCAGCTCGTCGCCAACAGAGGCCGACCACTGCCGCGGACCTATACTACCTATACTATAAGTATGCTGGACAACAACAAAAAGACTTACATTAGATTTTGACATTTGGACGCTCATCTGTCAAAAGCAAATGGACGTCTATTAGTCCAAGTGGGAATCATCAAAAAATGCAAGTACCTACTTTATATAGCCTGATTTTTTGATATTACGTCACATACCCTTTAGTAAGTCAGCTGGATTGTTCAGCGTTTGGCGCAGAGGCAGGTTATTTTTTTTTAATGTACTAATTATACCTATCGTAAAACTACTTTCTAAAACTTAAAGAATAATTATCGAGTCATATATTAATCAGTCATGCAAAATGTTGTAACCAGGCGCGTTAATCTTGCCTTAATAATAATAATAACCATTTATTTCAGGCTACTAAGGACCATATCATACAATTACACTCATTTAAAAGATATCCTAATAACCTAATACATAAGTTAGATAATATTTAAATTATGTATTAGGAATGCGTGATTTGAAATCGAATATAACTATTCGGTGACGAATAATATAGGAATCACATAACATCAGTCAGTCAGTTTAACTCTGTAACAGATGTTGTCAGTAGCCTATTAAATTACACGCTAGGGAATCCAGCTGACTGACGTAAGAGTATTTCTTTACTCTACTAAAGTGACGTAATATAAAGTAGGGACAAGATAATAGGTCACTTTTGACATTTCATCAAAATTCAACAACGTAACCTTGTAACGGCGGGCATAAAATAAGAACTGCACAATTGCTTAACTTTTTTCAATTACGTTTACATATTT
Source organism: Herminia tarsipennalis (assembly GCA_945859575.2). Taxonomy (NCBI): domain Eukaryota; kingdom Metazoa; phylum Arthropoda; class Insecta; order Lepidoptera; family Erebidae; genus Herminia; species Herminia tarsipennalis. Next base: position 1,532,370 of record OX243830.2, read on the forward strand.
ATTGTAATAATGACCGATACGAGTAATTTTACGATTTGCTTTCACTAATAAACCATTCTAAACATAATAAACAATTTCTGATCTAAAGAACTGAACGTCGTTACAATGTTGCGTCAGTCAACCCTTTTTCTTTTTAAACACTAGGGATGTTACTCTAAAAATCGAAAGCTGATAGGATTGTAAGTTGAATCGAATGCAATGATTACTTGTGAAGAAAAATCACCATAAATTTATAACCACGTTGTGATTATAATAAAACCTAATTATACATATTTATTATTCTTTTAACTAACTATGAAAATACAAAAAAATAACTAAATAGAAAGGTCATTGATGTTGGGTGCAATTTAGGTGGATGTTGCTGGCAACACCAGTGCCTGTCGATGACGCATGTCATGTCGCCATAACATGATGATGACGCAGTCTTTTGTTGTTGTGCGAAGTGACTGTGCGTTTTTGGTGTGCTCTCTGTTATTTTCTTCTGATCCGGCTTTTTCATTGAACTGATTTTACTGACTACGTTTACCTGGCTATAAATTGGACTCCGATTGCTTAACGATTATTAAACAAGAAAAACATTACAGTCTTACTATGTCGAAACGAGGGAAAACTCTAAACAGTCAATCTCGCGAACTAGTGCTGAAATTGTACAATTATTTTGGACGTGAATCAGTTAACGATGGGCCTCTTTTACCATTGAAACCACCGAGAGAACGCGTTGCCGAAGCATTGGGAATAGGGAAGAAGACAGTAACTCAAATTCTGAAAGAGAAATACGGACCATCAGGCTCAGAAGATAATACTTTACGTACACCGAAAAAACGAAAGAGGGACAAGAAAATTGTTGACGTTGATAATTTTGATGCTGCTGCAATTCGCAACCACATTTATGGATATTACTCGAGAAAAGAATATCCTACACGGGAAAAGCTATTGAGTTCGTTAAAAGGCGCAGGCTTATTTTTTGGAGGCAAATCGTCTCTATCAAAGGTTTTGAAATCGATTGGCTTTAGATTTAAAAAATCCGACAAGCGGAAAATCCTGCTAGAACGCTACGATATTATTTTGAAGAGAATAACATTCTTACGTCAGGTAAATAAAATTACGGATTGGGACAATGTCGTGTTTATTGACGAAACATGGTTGAATGCGAACCATACGGTTGCGCGGACATGGACCGATGATACAGCGGCCTCCACCTCAAAAGTTCCATCGGGAAAAGGAGCCCGACTTATTATATGTCACGCGGGATCAGCTTCTCAAGGTTTTATTCCAGACTGCCTCCTCGCATTCGCCTCTAAAACTACAACAGATTACCATGAGGAAATGAACTTTGATGTTTTTAAAGAGTGGTTTGAGAAGCTGCTAGTCAGCTTAGAAAACCCATCGAAAATTATAATGGACAATGCTCCGTATCATTCTGTACAAGTTGATAAACCACCAACTCAAGCAAATAAAAAGCAAGAAATTGTCTCGTGGCTGGTAAGAAATGGTGTGGAGGCAAGTCCAACTTTATTAAAAGTTGAGTTGTTAAATCTGGTAAAAGCAACTAAGCCGTCCAAGCTCCGCTATGTAATCGATGAACTAGCCCTAGAGCATGGACACGAAGTTATTCGATTGCCTCCCTACCATTGCCAGTATAACGCCATCGAGCTTATTTGGGCACAAATAAAGGGTCATGCAGCGCGGAACAATACTGAACCACCCTTCAGTACTGCTAAAATGATGACTCTGCTACAAACTGCATGTGCAGAAGTCACTACAGAAGACTGGCGAAAAGTCGTGGAGAAGACAAAGAAAATAATTTTACAAGATTTTGAACGAGATGTGAGAATAGACAATATTATTGAAAATGAATTAATAATATCTCTGAGTGCTGACAGCAGTGATGAAGATAGCAGTTCCGATAGTTCAAGTGAATAAAAGCAATTTTTTTGTTAAATTACGTAGGTACTTGTCTTATTTTGCTCCTTTAATTTATGAAAGAAAAAATAATAATGGGACAGGGATTCGCATGATCATTTTTAAAATTCACATATGTTTCAAGTCTGTATCGATTCATTCGATTCATTCATTTAATCGATGTTTTTAAGCAGGTCACCTCACTATGAATATAAAACTGACATCTGTCAAAAGTGACCTATTATCTTGTCCCTATAAAAAAATCAACCTGGCGCTCTCCACCCCTATATGCTTGTGTAACCAGGATAAAAACAACGGCCATTTGTCATAAGTGTCAAAAAGTTGACAGAGCGGCCATTCGATTCGATATTTGAAATTGTCGTCACTTTGTACGGAGTAATCAGTCCAACGTACATTATATACTACCATAGAGGTCAGCGGGCGTACCATGCTAAATTATTTTCCAAATGCAAAAAAAGTAATTGGGTAGTGGACTATAATAAAAGTAAATTATTTTATAATAGTAATAGTAGATCTTAAAATGCTCTGAAAATAACTGTTCTTTTACATTTTAACATGTTTTTGAATTTAAAAGCATGAAAACGAATACAAAAAGCAATGATGAACTTATGACGTCATAGGTTGCTATTCCATACACATTCTTTAAAGGTTGTCCAATTGACATTTCATAAAAAGAGCCTGATTTGACTTGACAGTCAACATCCCCATTCAGCTTCATGTTTGAACCTGTCGCATATCAGTCGCTGTACGGCTGTCATCGACGATTCAACCACTGTGCACAGAATTGACAAATAGACAAAAGGTCGTTCGCCGGTTTGGTGACGTCATCACTGACTCGCCTACTTTTTGGCAGGTTATGGTACTTTTTTTTTTAAAGACGAGGACGAAAAAAAAAATGGTACGAAATTAGCAGAGACAGTTTATTTTTCGTCTACACTTGGCCATCATACGGCCCCAGGCCGTTCAATAGATGGGTTACCGTTAGCCCCTACCTTCTTCTTCTTCTTCATATAAGGCACAGGCCCTCGCCGTGTGACCCTCATACCGTGACGGAGCTCATAATGAAGTAAACGTAATGTAGACTCGACTAATGTCTGAATGTGTTTTCTGAGAAATGTTCCGACACTTTTGAATGAGCATTAAAAGTGGTAGTGATGTGGTTGTTGATATTTTTGAATTTTGTTATCGATCGATGTTTTGAAATTATTTGTAAGTACAACGTGTGACAGAAAGGTATTCTAAAATCAAGTGGGGTTCAATGTCGTTTTATCAAAATCTCGCTAGTTTACTCTTTGACAACATTTTGAGTCAATCGTTTATATATTACTTATTAAAAAAAGCCGAACAAGTGAGAGTCGACGACGAGACAGACGGACGGACAGCACAGTGTCCCCATGAGGGTTCCGTTTTTTTCCTTTTAAGGTATTTAACCTAAAAAAGGATAACATAATCAGAATTATAGTCATTATCTACTCCCCCTTCACCCTTTTCAGAAAAACACGCTCAATACGATCCCTATGTACTATATTCTATACAAATATTACAAACGAATCACTATTCAACCCCTTCCCTCCGAACCTATCCCTTCGGTTATTTCGTAATACTTGAACATAATATCAACCCATATGTTGTCACACTGCTGGGCACAGGTCTTTCCAGTAGAACCTACCTATTATAGATCCTGGGGGAATTTGCCATAATCGCCACTCTTGGCGAACGCGTTGACGATCGCATTAAGGCTTTAAAGTACGCAGAAGACGCTGCTGCCCGTCCTCCGGTGTGAAATCTCTTAGTCGTCTTGACGACACTCTCGAGAAAAGATGGTGTGGTTTCTTAAGCTTAAGGTTGATTCTTAAGCCGGTTTCAATGGCCCTAAAGAATTCAATAAACTAGCGCTCTAAAATAGAACTAATCCCGATAACTTTTATCGACATCGACCATCCCTACTAACGAACGCCTAACCAACCTATTGTGTATCGCACAAAAAGTTTAGTCCGAACTGCAGTCGCTGAGCGAGCTGCCATGGTCCGTTCTGACTTTAGGATGTGGTGCCATTGAAGCGGAGATGAGCGGAGCTGGTTCAACCGTTAAATAAGAAAAAATGATTAAAACCCAATTTATTAGATGGGGCGTATATTCCATGTTGTACTCTAATATTATGTAATAAGTTTATTAAATAAAATTGAAATGTCTGATTGTAATGTAAAATTTTATTCAGTTTTTACTATATGTATATGAAAGTATTTAAGGTACATAGAATAAAAACACTATTTTTAATAGTTTTGTCTGTCGGTCTGTCTGTTTGTTCCGGCAAATCTCCGAAACGGCTGGATGGATTTTGACAGGATTTTCACTGTCAGACAGCTGAGATGGATCTTGAAAATAGCATTGGCGCAACGTTGGGACGAGCCTTATTCTAGATCCACACCTTGGACGTGTGGAGCTGGCGTACGGCTTAGAACCGTCATTTCGTCGCTCTAGTAAATGACGATTCTAATAGACCGGGAGAAGAACGCCAAAAAATGCAAGCATTTTATAAAGGCTGTTTTTTTATATTACGTCACCTTAGTGGAGTAAAGAAATACCCTTCTGTCAGTCAGCTGGATTCCTTAGCGTTCGGCGTTCAGGACTATTATATATTACATATATGCTGTTCGTAATGTGATTCTGACAATATTCTTCACCGGTTATAATACATTTTAAATGACGCATTCGATAGCACGCGCAGGTCGAGCATGATTAAATAATACAACTTTAACGCACGACTGACGCGCCTGGTTAAACTTATTTTGAATTAATTTACTGCTAGAATACTATATTTTAAGTCTTTGAAAGCAGTTTCACGAAACGTCATTCAAAAATCAACTGTCTTTGCGCCAAACGCTAAGGAATCCAGCTGACTGACGAAGGGGTATTTCTTTACTCTACTAATGTGACGCAATATAAAACGTCAGCCATTATAAAGTGTTTGATTTTTTTGGTGCTTTCCTCTTGGATTATATGTGACAGAAAATACGATCTGGTGCGGTAAGCTCGAGCTGTGAGAAGAAGCTGCCGAGATACTCATGGGCCACTCTTTTGGCCACACGACTGCCTCTGTGGCGCGGTGGGAGTGTATCCGACTGCTACGCAAGAGGTCGTGGGTTCGATCCCCACCCAGGATAAAACTTTGTGTGATGAGTACGATGGTTTATTCTGTGTCTGGGTGTTATTTATCTATAATATGTATGTATTTAGAAATATTAAAATTTTATCGGTTGTCTGGTTTCCATAGTACAAGTTCTGCTTAGTTTGGGATCAGATGGCGTTGTGTGAGTTGTCCCAAGATATTATATTATTATTATTATTTTAAAATAATATTTTTTTTATGTTCCTATTCTACTCGTATCTGTACCTTTGTCATGCTTCACAGTCCAAACAGCTTGGCAGATTTCATTGGTGAGGTGTCATTGGATTCGTCTCAATTGTGAGAGTAACATAGGCTACGTAGGTATACGTACACTATAACTTTTCATTATAGTAATTTCAATCAGTTGGGTTTACAGGTTTTTATTTATCTTGTTTGTTAATTATTATTCATTGCCCGCACAGCTCCGCCCACAATAAGACCACAGCTTTACACTATTTAAACAAAACTTAAGGAAATAACATGAAACTCATTATTGTATTACTTACATACCTAAAGTACGGGAAAATAAATAAATTCCTGCTTGCACTACGTTCGTGACTATTGCAATCATTTCAAAGATTAGAAAATAATTTGCGTGAAAGCAAGGTGACTTTAAAACATGGAGAAAGCCTTGTGGTTATGGCATCGGGATCGCATTCGTAAGGTCGCAGCTTCGAAGTGTAACTATGTTCTCTTGATCGGTCACAGCGGACAATCTCATCAGAGACAAGCCAACTACGCTGGATATATTATACTGTACAAGTGTATGCGCAAACACAAGCGCATTCTCTTCGGCTGCCTCTGTGGCGCGGTGGGAGTGTATCCGACTGCTACGCAAGAGGTCGTGGGTTCGATCCCCACCCAGGATAAAACTTTGTGTGATGAGCACAATGGTTTATTCTATGTCTAGGTGTTATTTATCCATAATATGTATGTATTTAGAAATATTCAAATTTTATCGGTTGTCTGGTTTCCATAGTACAAGCTCTGCTTAGCTTGGGATCAGATAGCTCTGTGTAAGTTGTCCCAAGATATATTATATTATATATTATATCTACCGACATAAAAAAGCTATTTATAATAATAATTTCTTAGGTATTCGTCTGAAACATTTCATCTGAAACAAATCATTTAAAATTCAAGAAGACATTGTTCAAGCTTCTAATAAACAAAGTATAATAAACCACAATGGAGTACTTGCAAGATGATAATAAATATATAAAATGATTTAATGTGTGTTATGTTTTCCTGACGTATTATGTGCACGTTTCTTGACATTTTAATTATATGTATATTTATATATATATATATATATATATATATATATATATATATATATATATATATATATATATATATACATATATATAAAATAATTTAAAATGTGAATATATACAGTTGCATGCCCTAACCTGTATTTTTATAATGTACTTGTGTTTGCAACAAATATGAATATATTCCTCATAGTCTGATGAGACGGAAATCCGACACGACCGGAGAGAGATTAGGCGCAGGACATAAAAAATAGATAAGTACCTATATTTATCACTTTTCTGGCTCAGTATTGGTTCTGTCCAGTTCGGGATCTTCTCACCCTGTGTGTTTCACGCACTGAATTTTTTTTTTAAATTTGTAATACTACTAATAGGTACATATACTAATAGATACATAGGTTGTGTTTAAAAAAGATATTACATGAAGACCTATTCATGACAAGTTTTCATGTAGGTATACATTACTACGTGTTTTCTAAATATTGGCAGACGACAGCCTGCAAATGAATTTAAAAATAAAAAACAGAAAAAAGAAAAGGAATCTAAATACAAAAAATAAAAACATAATCTTATAACAAAGTAATTGGACACACAATAATGCTGCTCTTCTAACGTTCGCCGAAGAAAGCATCAGCCAATGTTATCTTTAGCTAAACTAAGCTTGCTAAATAGGTCAATGTCTTCAAAGTCCTCCGATATTACATTATGGCGATAATTGGAATTTGCCGTAGACACATGTAATAGTTGGAGTTTTCTGAGACAGCAGCGGTGGACTCGGAAACTCTAAGAGCTCCAGGCAGTCGATAGAACCTAGTGAACTCTCGTTTATTTGTTTTTACCTCCGGCGTCACCTATCATTTGACAAAAGTATTAAACACTAGCGGACGCCTCGCGATTTCACCCGCGTAGTTCCCGTTCGCGTGGATATAAAGGGATAATAAATAGCCTATGTCACCCGGGGTTAGTGTAGCTTCACAACGATGAAATAATTTTTCAAAACCGTCTAGTTGTTTCGGAGCCTATTCAACACAAACAAACAAGCAAATCTTTCCTCTTTATAATATTACTAGCTGTGCCCGCGACTTCGTTCGCGTGGAAGTTGGGTTTATATTAAGGTGGTTTATATTACAATTTAACTTCTGTGGAAAACATATTGGAAACATGCTCCACAATGCTCTGTGGCATCTATGGATATTAGGGCCTAGCTTTAATCAGGGCCCAACCTATGCCAGGGAAGCCAAGCAAATGCCCAGTGCAGCAAAATGAAGGGCGACAAAGTTTATGTCGCCAGACGGTTATAAGACAAATTATAAAAATTCCCATGCTTTCAGCACCTCGACAAAAAAGTATTTCACCAAAATGATTTGCATCACATCAAATATTAATAATATTGAAAAATTCCCCCCCCCCCCTCCCCCGTCACGCGAGAACTTGGGCGGTTTCGGGTTAAATAAAGCCCGAAACCGCCCAAGTACTCGCGCGAAATTTTGAGTTAAGGAGCTTCGATTCTGACTCCGAAAGGTCGAAAATTCCGATTGATTTTAAACCTCCGACTCCAATTTCGGCTCCGACACTTTTAAATTGGACGTTTTAATCGGAGGTACCTTGCCGCTCCTTCAAGAATTTATACATCTATACTTATAATAAATCTGTAGAGAGGTCAATTCTGTACATGAAATATATTTCCAAAATAACTATCAAGGGGTGATTAGGGATCGATACTGATGCCAAAAATGCAATCAGTAAAATTTTTGTCTGTCTGTCTGTCTGTCTGTATAACCGCTATAGAAACAAAAACTACTAGACGGATTTTAATGAAACTTGGTACAATTATTTTTCATACTCCTGAGGTGGTTATAGTATACTTTTCATCACGCTACAATCAATAGGAGCAGAGCAGTGAAGGGAAAACGGGAGAAGTTACTCCATTTTTTAAGCTTCCGTCGCGTGTGCAACCTTAATGGTTAAAGCTACACAGAAATCATGTATGACGGAAATGTTCTCCTTAAAATTATATAAAAAATATCCCACGACAGCATATGTCTATCTTTTATGGTTGACTCACAATATCGCGTGTAACTCCCGATAGCTTAGCAGTTCGAAGCTTTCTAATTATATTTGTCTACTCTTACGTTTATAACACTCTCAGTCATCCCTAATTCAAAAAGTTAACATAATTAACTATTCCATAAAAAAGAATCATAGAAATCGGTATATAAACACCAAAGTTATACATGAAATACGCTAATAATAAGCCATCGCGCTTGAATACTGAATCATGCTATCTATCTATATCTATCTATACATATAATAAAACTGTAAATTTCACGTGTCTGTACATGGCCGAACTTAGTGAAAAAAAAAATTAGGAAATGTTCGAAAAGAGTATTTAAACACTTTGCTGCATTTTTACAAATGTCTGTCTGTCTATTTGTTTGAACACGAATCACGCAAAAACTACCAGACAGTTTCGGTTGAAATTTTGCACGTGCAATTTAATAGATGCGGATTAACATTTAGGCTATAAATTATCACGCTTTTTCCCATAGGAGCTAAGCAGTGAGGGATAATGTCTGTAGCTATTTTTCGTTATAAAACAGTAACTACTTGACGGATCTTTATGAAAATTTACAGTTTTATAGTAAATACTATACTTAGGACATTATTTACACTATGAATCATTACGCTAACGTCTATGGGGAACGAGTAGCAACGTATTTTTTGTCGCACCATAATGGTTTATCACAATTAGACATTATCTTTAATTGTAACCCATGGAATACATAACGTCATGCTAAAACTATACACAACATTTTTAAGTTTCATAAGAACAGTTATTTTGTCGTGGTATGTAGCGAACAGTATAGCCTCTAATAACGAAGCTATGCTAGCGGTCTTTGACGACGACGAAGTCTCAGGCTCAAATCTGATATCTGATTATGTTCTTTTTGTATTTTTTTAAAATTGTCTTTGTCCTTTTTTAATATTTTTCTCAATGTTATAGTTATTTTTTCGGCCATTGGTAACTTATTTGCTTTGGTTCATATTTTTTTATATTAAAAATCAAGTGAAATATGCACTTATGTAAGATATCTATAGGTATTGCATGCACTGTAGAGAGTAATGAATTAATCGTAGTAGAAATGAAAAATAATATTACAATCCAATTTAACAAGTATTCGATATTTTCCAGAATTGATGTGTTCGTGCTCATAAAAAAGACATTACACACGTAAAAAAAACGTGTAGCGCCATCTATGAAATCAAATTGGTCACCGTGACCAAACAATTCCTTATTTGTGAAAACATTTATTAGGGTATAGGTGCTTACGATGACGGATTCATTTTTTGCTGAGTGGCAACATTCTCCTATTTATTTAATTAAATTGCTTAAATTAATAAAAAAACATTAAGTGTTAGAAGAAACTTCACTGGTTTTGAAAGTAGATGGCGTTGTATTCAATAATGTTCTATACTTAGTAAAAGAAGTTTTAAAAAAGTATTAAAAAGAAACGTATTGCTATCATTTTTAGAAATGTTTGTCTGTCTGTCCGTTTGTTTGACCACGCATCACACAGGTGCATCGAGGATCATGTTTTGGGGTTATGGTTGGATATCAAGTGTTCATCAATTCAACGATAATGAATGACTCATCGGCCAAGTGTGAGTAGTTCAGGTGACGGGAGGAGGGAGGTGGGGGGTCATTGTCTGTCAACGTGGAGTCTGGGGGAGGGGGAGTCCATGTCTTTTTTCTTACTTGCATCATTGTAACATATAAGAGAGGCACTCTCTTATATGTAAAGTGGGGATGTGATTTTTTTCTCACCTACCCCATCGTGTGGGGTATCATTAGATAGGTCTTTTAAAAAGCGTTTAGGGTTTGTGAAGACTATTTTTAGATTTAAGGATTCCTTTGTGTAATATTAGGATTTATAGTGAACATTTTTGTTAAAGTCAAGTGTTCCCCTGCCAACTAAATGGTTGATGTTGGGTATGTGAAAAAATTCACGGTAGTAGTATAAATACTAAAATTATAAAGAAAACTATCACAGTTAAGTACTTAGGCTTTACAAGTTTACGATAAACATCTGATCAAATGGGAAGTACCAAAATGTTAGTAAAAATTATATTTAAAATTATTAGGTATTAAGTAGGTATAACGTTGAATGAATGAAACAAAAACAACAGAAAACCCACTTCTTAAGCCGCACACCAAATTAACTATATAAAATAAGAATAGAACGATTTTTATTTAGTACACAGAAGACACATGTATAGACATTATTATAATTTAACAGGAAGTCATGCAGAAGATAAAAAAAGCAATAAATAAAACAGTAAAATAATAAAAATAACAATGGACAAAAAGAAAAGAGACACAAATAACACATATTAATGACAGAAAAACAGAGTAAACGAATACCTAAAGAGTCTGTGTTTGGTACTTATTCATTTTCACAAAGCTTTTGGGTGTTGAAGCTATCAATAGATGACTATATGATGATTCTCCGCTGCTGAATCATATCGCGGCTCACCCGACAGGACTGTTTCCAACATATTTACACAGAAGTTATTTCGTAACATAAACTACCTTAATTTAAACCCGACTTTCACGCGAACGAAGTCGCGGGCACAGCTAGTAAGTAATAAAAGTATGATGGAAAAAACTCTCACAGATTCCCTATGATCCTGCCCGAGCGATCTTTTCCGAGTCTAAAGTACACCCACTTTGTGTCCGTGTTGTAAAGTCCCCCGCGAAAAAGGGCTACTTATGTTTTAAAAAAATATCCTGTTTTTAAAACATTGCATTCCCGCGGTACTGTGATGCGTGTTCAAACAAACAGACATCATTCAAACGATATCTTTTTTTGTGTTTAAATACTATTTCTAAACTTATTTCAATATTTTTTTTCACTCACTTTAATAAGATTTAAATATTATTTTATGATGTTTTCAATTAATTAATTTTATATTGGTGAATTAAAAAATAGGTGTGTCAAATTGTCGCAAATTAAGATCATCATATATTTATATCCCTCTACGTAAGAATTTCAGTTTTTTTTTAAATCAATTATCCTGATTCCTTTTAATTTGTATTTAAACGCCATCTATTTTCAAAACTGGATAAGTTTCTTTTAATACTTGATGATTTTATATTGAAGTATACTTAAACTTTCATGCATATTAAACGTAGGTAAGCAAGTTATTTAACCTTAAATTATTCACGCGATTAAGACCTGTAATAGATATATTTTCATAATGTGTACAAATCGCAAAAGTTTATCAACATTTGTAGGTAAGCAATTTTGGCACTCAGAAGAAATCGAATCACAGATGGCGCCACGTGTTTTATACATAACACTAACATTTATAATTCTAGAAAATATCAAGTAGTTACTGTTTATTTGTAATGTAATATTGTTTTTCATTTCTACATTCATAACATAATTACGATTCATGGAAAACAATGATAAAGGTGCCTATTGAAAGTGATTGATTAATATGAATATTTGTTAAACAAAGTAAACATGTTAAAGTCGAAAATAAAAGCTTGTATAATAAGTATACATTTGGAAAAATACCTAAAAAAGAATAAAAAGAATTTTAAAAACAACACAAAAAGAAACTCGCACTTGAGACTCGATCCTCCGACCTCGCTCGTACAATATCGCCATCTGTGCCATTAGACCACCTTAACCGATATCAAGGTGGTTTAAATAGCTGATCTTAAGAAAATTGAAAATGTTGTGTTTAGCTCCTTATACTTTTAGCGTGAAGTTACTGTTTCCATGGGTTACAATTGTAAATAAAGTCAAAATGAAAAAATTGTGAAAAACCATAATGGTTCGACCAAACATACGTTGCTGCTCGCTCCCCATAGATGATAGCGTAATGATTCATAGTGTAAGTTATGACCTATAATATTTACAATAAATCTGCAAATTTTCATGAAGATCCGTCAAGTAGTTATTGTTTTATGACGATAAATAGCTACAGACATTATCCGTTATTGCTTAGCTCCTATGGGAAATAGCGTGATAAATTATAGCCTTTATGTTAATCCAGACTTATTAGAATACACATACAAAATTTCAACCGAATCTGTCTGGTGGTTTTTGCGTGATGCGTGTTCAAACAAACAGACAGACAGACAGACAGACAGACAGACATTTCTAAAAATGCAGCAAAGTGTTTAAATACTCTTTTCGAACCTTTCCTAATATTTTTTTTCACTAAGTTCGGCCATGTACAGACACGTGAAATTTACAGTTTTATTATATGTACCTATAGATAGAAGATATAGATAAGTATAGATTGAATGGTTGCTAAGCAAATTTATTATTATACATTCACCTCCTTTATTTTGGATTTACCTGGTCGCTTGGACCTTATTTAACTTCCATTTCGGTTTCAGAGTATAATTCCAATCCGTTACTTCGCATCTTAAAGTTAAGTAGGTAGCATTTAAAAATAACGCATGAATGAATGAATTCGTCCTGTCATTGACAGGTGCTAACTATACCATCTGCGTTTGTGACCAAAACGAATCGTAACGAAAAGGAATCCACACCAGTTACAAGTGATAAATGGAAAGAGGATTACTTTGCAGTTTTCTTTTATGTTCAGTGTCAATTGGTTAGCGTGGCAGATTGGAATGTGGGAATGGTATTTGGAGATACTTTTTTTTTTACATTTCAACCCACTTGATGTCCCACTGCTGGGCAGTAGAACCTACTTATTATAGATCCTTTGGCGAGCAGGTTGGAGATCGCAGTAAGGCTTTAAAGTACGCAGACGATGCTGCGGCGAAGATACTTTAACAAGATTATTGTACGGCCGGTCTCAGTAATTGATCTACTGATAACTGTATGTTAAAATAGCTAACTCTAGTGGGAAACATCATCTGTGCCGTTGATAGACACAACTTTTCGGGTATTCTATTTATCGATGGTTATCGAAACGCATAAATCTCCAGTTCCGAAACTCTGGTTCTCGGCCGAAGAGATCTGCCCCCCTAGACAAATGGTATAAACGCTAATCGAATAGAATGACAATCGAATGGAATGACGTCGAAATTACGTCGTTGCCCAACAAAACTGCGAATCTATGTTGGGCCACGCACAATGTAGGGTTCCGTAGTCACCCCTCCTCCCCATCTGAATGGGTTTTCTGTTGTTTTTATTTCATACTTACAACGTTATACCCACTAATTAATATGTTTTACGTAAACTTGTAAAGCCTAACTAGCTGTGATAGTTTTTCTTTTAATTGCACTGTGTATACTACTACCGTGTTTTTTTTCACATACACCCACATACGACAGGGACACACACACACACACACTTGACTCTAACTAAAATTTGCACTTTCCCTGATCCCTGAATCTAAAAATGGTCTTCACCTAAACCCTAAACGTTTTAAGACCTATCTAATGATGATACCCCACACGATGTTGGTGACAAAAAAATCACATCACCATTTAATATTTATAGGGGAGGCCAAAAAAAAAAAGGTTTTTAAGATTTTATTCAGTAATTACAGCTTTCTAGGACTAAAAGTCTCTGAGCTAAGCTGCGGACGGACGACGAAACTATAAGCCCTAAAAAACTAGCTGACCCGCGTGATTTCGTCTGCGTCCATTTTTCACGTTTTTCTAAAATGTTTAATTGATCCTCCGCTCCTATTAATCATAGCGTGATGTTATATAGCCTATAGCCGAACTAAATAATTACAAAAAGACCAGAATTTTTCGATTAATAAAAATTATTAAATACTTATGGGTCGTTCGTCATTCGGGACCGGGACCGCGGTACCAAAAAGCGAATTCGATTTAATTATTTATTTTGCTTCGTCATATGGGACCATCAATAAAAACAAAAAGTTCTTAGGTCGGAAAAGTACAGTCGACACAAAAAATAAAGGGTCAAAAAAACTGATATAATAAATCAACAAAATATTTAATTTTATTACACCTATGACTAAAAGTCTTTGACAAAAATAGTATATCATATTAAGGATACGTAAATTATCACAACTATTATTAAGTATGTTTTTGGCTGTTACTTGTTAATTTATATCACCTTTATGTATATTATTCAAAAGTATTGTTAACACAATTACTGTAATCTTGTAAATTATAATATATATTTAGTAGTAGGATATTATAGTAGTGACTGGTGTATCAAGATTTTTTTCAATATTTTTTTTACATTCTTTCATTTTAGATTTTATTAGCTTATCGAATGCAGTTTTTGTAGTGGTGGTTATCACCTTAGTGAATAATTGATCCATTCCATATTTTGCCCTAGTTTTGTTCGATAATTAGGTAACTAAAGCAAAAAAATATATACAAAAACAGTTTTTACCTAATTAGGTTAGCTTTAATGCGTTACTTCAAAATATTATAAATCAAACCAATACGAAACATTTTTCACATACTTGTGTGTAGGTACTAATAATACATATAAAACTACTATGTTAAATATGTAATGCAATTAAACTCAATATTTTTTAAATAAACCACTATCACACTATCTGTTCAAGACATATAACAAAAAACAGCATACTGTTTTAAAATAATGAAAAAATAGTAGTCAATTTTGTTGAGGAGCGAGTGCACAATAGGGGTGTATAAGAGAGATAGCACTATGAACGTGCAAGTCATCTTAGCACGTGATACTCTAATATTTAACTAATATAAATATTTTTAAAGACAGCAAGGCTCTTGCGCCCTAATGCGGGAATTAGGGTGCAAGAGCCCTGTGTCGCGGGGGACTTTACAAACATACAAACCATGGACACTGAATCACACAAATTGGTGTCCCCTGAGGGAATCGAACCAACGACCTCTGGCTTAGCAATCAGAGCCACTGACTACTAGACCAACGCAGAAAGTGTTTCTGAAAAAATGTTACTAATATTCCCATTTATTATTATTATTTACTGGAATATATTCCATGCTATCTTTTTTGACAACTGTACTTTTGAAAGAAACGGTGCTTTTTTATTTGTGGTCCCATATGGCGAATCAAAATAAATAATTAAGTTTAATTCACTTTTTGGGACCGCGGTCCCGGTCCCAAATGACGAACGACTCCCGCACTAGGGTACAAGCCCTGTGTCGCGGGGGACTTTACAAACAAACAAGTCACGGACACAAAGTACGCCCAGACACAGGACAACAATTTGTGGACCACACAAAGTGGGGTCCCGTGTGGGAATCGAACCCACGACCTCTTGCGTAGCAGTCAGACAAACTCCCACCGCGCCACAGAGGCATTTTTCACACAATTCATTCACAATTATTTTGTAGTCTCAACTATTTCATTGTACCTATTTTATGATACAATTTGTTATGTATCAAATGAATGTGCTAATTAAGGCCTTTTTATTAGATACCTACCAAACTCATCATATTTGAAAATAATAAGTAAAAATAACCAATTTACAATGTACGAAGATAATATGTCGGATGCCTATATCATCCACACCTTAATAAAGAATCCATTGACACCTCATTCATAGAAATTGAATGAGTAGTTTCGGTTAGTGTTGCCCAAATTCAGTCTTGGTCTTGCAGTCTTGGTCTTGTTCTTGCGTTTTTGCAAGACCAAGACCAAGAACAAGACCGCGTATTTTTAGCAAGACCAAGACCAAGACTGACCGTGCAAGACTTGAGCAAGAACAAGACATAGCCTGCAAGACTCTTGCGTCTTGCAGCTAGGACTTAGCGCTATTTCACTGAGTAGTTAGGTGTAACAGTTCGGTGTATAGGTAGGTACGCTTAGGAATTCTATGAGACGCAAAAAACTGTATCAAAGAATATGAAAAACTGGACCTATGCGCATTACGACTAATACCATAAACATAGCGAATAAAAAAATATCTATTAAAATCAAACTGAGTGCATGCATAGTTATGTTTTAACCATCGGCACTTTGATAATGCGGCATCAAAGGTTTTGTACTTACTTCTCAAAGAAATTTGCCGCTTTTCGGAAGTACATGGTTATGATACACGCGCCGGCGGCTTCTTTTGAAATCTAAAACAATCGTTGCCGCCACGCCGAAATCATAACATTTGACACTATTTGATTGCCGCCATAGGGCGAAGGTATACTCATGCAAAATAATTTCCTAGTAGAGTACCTACAGGTGTTCCAAAGAATAAATAAGTTTCAGAGTGCTTAGAATGAAAATGAATACATTATACTGATCACGCAAGTAGTATTATGATTAGGATAAAATGGTAAGGATAGGTAGTAGATGTCATATTAATTCATTCTAGTAAGTATATATTATAATATTGATTACTTATATGGTTTTAAACTAATTACTTAGGTACTATTATTGTACATTTAGTCATTATATTTCTTAAGTTTTTACAAGAAAAAATAGCAAAAAAGTGTTCAAATATCACCCGTTTAATAAATTTTGTAGCCACTTTTAAATATACTTGAAACGTGTAAAAAAATTCTACAAAACTAATAAAATAATATAAAAAGCGTAGGTACTTACCTACTAATAAAATAAAAAGCCTGCGATAAGAGTTTTGTATTACTTACCAGCCCGAATATCTCTGAGAGAGATGATGAGAGTAAGTATTTACTAGCTGTGCCCGCGACTTCGTCCACGAGGAATAGTAACTTTGGAGGTATAGTGACGTTCAGGACTTATTTATTTATTTTAAAACTTCTGTCATCAAACATACAAACGAACTCTTCAGCTTTATAATATTAGTATAGATGTACGCCAAAACATTCACTTATATGTAAAGAATAGTGATTGGCACTAATTCTATTTTATTCACGCGTCGCGTCTGTACAAGTAGGTAATATTTAGTGTGTGTTTGTACGCCGCACGCGGCATTGTTTGATTTGCGGCGGCATCCTTTTCATAGAGCCGGCACGTGGCGAGGCGGCGCGGTAAAGCAAGGAAACGTACTATAAATAAAGGAATTATTTTAATTCCAGTCATTTCCAATTGAGCTGTGCTTCGAGTCTAACTTGATAATTGTTTTTACTAATTCTCGTTGTTTTCTAAAAACGTATCACGTGTACAATTTAATATGAGTGACGAAGATTCAAATTATTCTAGTCCGAGTAACGAGAGTTTGAGTCACAGATCTAAAAGACCCAAAAGCAAATTTGAGGAGTTTTTCGAAATAATTCATGCATCCCAAACTGCCTTCTGTAAATTGTGCCAACATAAAAAGATTGAAATAAAAATGAAAAACAGAAACACTTCAGGCTTAAGGAAACATCTAATATCTTTCCACAAAAAGGAATCAGAAATATTTCTTCCTGTTAAACCAAAATTAAGTGGAGATATCACAAGCTTTTTAGTAACCGCTGGAAGTGGACAGGTAAGAATATTTTTTTAACAGTTAAAAGAATTTTAACTCCGCGTAGCTATTCATGCGATACTTTCAAAAACGCCATTAACTTACGTAAGTATTTTTGAGTTAGTGGTGTTTTCACAGTTTTCATCTAGGGGTGCGACATATTAAGTATGTAATTATCGTCTTAAATATTTTTTATAAACACCCATATTTTCAGTTAATCGGCCAGTAACAACTAAGTACTTTATTTTGGTAAATTACAGTACAGTGCAACCTTAATATAACAAATATCAATTTAACGATTTTCTCGATTTAACAACAACAAACCTCCTCCTCTTATACGCTCAAACCTAATAACACAAGATTTATTGTTTTGTTTCAGTCGGAAAACAGCAGTGACAACATCACGACAGCTACAGTTGATTGGGTGGTGAAAAAATATCTTCCCTTCTCATTTTTCGATGACGAAGCTACACAAGTATATTTTCGACGTATTTGCCCTAATATGGTGTTTCCTAAAAGGTCTACACTTAGAAGGAAAGTCAAAGAGCGATTTGAAGAGCTCCAATTGAATCTCAAGGAACGACTTCAACAATTATCATCTAAAATGTCTTTTACCATTGATGGGTGGACGTCAATTGCTGGTAGGAGTTACTACGGGGTTACTATTCATTATATAGACAACGCATGGAAGTATCAATCTGTAGTTCTTGATTTTATACCATCACGCGGTCGACATACTGGGGAAGATATTGCAACGATTTTCCATGAATGTTTATTGGAATATGGCATAATTGATAAAATACAAGGTATCACGGTCGACAACGCAACTGCAAATACCAAATTCATGTATGAACTGGGCAAACAGCTGCCGCCACACTTTGATTCAGACAATCAACATTTCCGGTGCTTTGCTCACATTTTAAACCTTGGTGTACAAGATTTATTAAAGACCTTAGCATTACACTGTGAGTCTGACACTAACGCGCAAGATCAGCAGTACGAAGACTATGCAGACGAAACTGAGGATGAGGAAGATGAAGAATCTGCACCAAATATTGCTGACTCGCGTACATCTGTAACAAAGTTACGCAGTATTTCCAGTAAAATAAAAAGAAGTGAGATAGTGAAGAAGAAGTTTCAGTCTGCTTGTGAAGCAGCTGGCGTGCCATCAAATCTAAATGCCATTCTTGACTGTCCAACGAGATGGAATTCCACACATGATATGATTGGATTTGGTTTAAAAGTGAGAGCGGGCATTGACATATTGTGCAGTTCTGTCACCGAATTAAATGATTTTCAAATCACAGCTAATGAATGGCAGGTACTCGAAAAATTACATAAATTTCTAATAAACTTTAAACTTTTAAGTACAAAACTTGGTGGAGACAAATATGTTACATTACCGCTAGTCATTGTATCATTCAATCTCTTGCTAGATAAAATTGAATCCATGGTAAAACAGTTAGATGAGAAACCTAATCGATCTGAAGTGGATGAAAGGCTCATTCTAGCTTTCCAAGCAGCTCGAGACAAAATGCTTAAACATTACAAGAAGAGCAACTGGATTTATTGTACTTCTTTAATTTTAGACCCAAGGCATAAGGCTCAGACTTTTGACCTGACAATGTGGGGGAAGCAACTTAAAACAGAAAGTCTGCGCAAGTTCAATGAACTTTATGAAGAATATAAAAGTCTACACTCACTGAACAAATCTCTGGAATTACCAGAAAAAGAAAATAAAGTATGTGATGAAGATGAAGACGTAATAGACTTTGATAAACTCTATGAATGTCCCTCGACGTCCTCTGGATCTTGTCTTCAAGGCTTAGTGATAGACGAGTTGGAGGAGTACCTGAGAAAACCAAGAACTGCCAGCTCGGAAGACATTTTAGATTGGTGGAGGACGCATGAGACAGAGTATCCGATTTTATCGAAAATGGCCCGTGATTTTCTCTCAATACCTGCAACTTCAGTACCTGCTGAGAGGTTATTTTCTAAAGCATCATTAGTAATTAGAAAACATAGAAATAGGTTAAGTGATGAGTCAGCCAGATAGTTACTTTGTATTAATTCTTGGTCAAAAAAAATTATATAAAGTATCATAACCTAATGATAAAGCTGTTGATTTGTGTTGTATTTTATTTTTTATTCAAATAAATGATAAATCGTAAACTCTTTTATTAAATTTCTTATAAGTTGAGGGTTCAATCTCTTTCTAGACAGATAAGTATTGTTCTTTAAAATACAGTCAAGTTATTGTAATTAATTTGTTTTTTTACATGTTTTAGCAAATGTAAGCTTATAAATCATAAATGTTTATTAAGAAACAGTTACTTCCATGGAAAACGACATATAGGTCAGTTGATTTTTCGAATTTCTTATCAAATCTTCAGTTACTTATTAATCTGCTTGATCTTTACTATGGCTATGTTAATTCAAGCTCACAATGTTCCAATTCTAATACGTTTTTCTAAGATTTAAAGTAAACTTTAATAAATAGTAATAGACTAATAGGTAATTGCAAGACTTGCAAGACTCTTGCTGCAAGACCAAGACCAAGACCAAGACTGGGAGCGCAAGACCAAGACCAAGACCAAGACCAGGTGTATTGGCGCAAGACCAAGACCAAGACTGGCTAAGTCTCGTCTTGTTCTTGCATTTGGGCAACACTAGTTTCGGTGCTATGAAACATACCTACGTAAATACAAAAACATAATACCTATAGACTGTTAAAAACAGCAGTTTCCCTTCCTTTTTGGCTTCGCCGTAGTCGGGTTACAAGACGTATGTATATCACTTTTAAAAATTTATTCCGTTCCGGAAAAAGTGACCTTTTTATTACCATGACAATGGTTTATTTTTAATCCATCGTTAATTTGGTTTAAATTAACATTTGTTGTAAGTTTTACTTATAAATAGATCTGAATTGTTTTTTTTAAAATTAAAATGCCTACATAGTATTAAATAAAGTCGCTCTCGCTGTATACACATATACAAGATTACTTTTTCACTATTATTAATAAAAATAATATTCTATTCAAAATGGCCACCTTTGCCTTTTTTACCTAGGCCTTTAATCTGCCTGGCCACGAATCTATGGATTTACGCACTATTTCCATGGGAAATATCGCCACTGCTTGCTCCAGAGATGTCAATGCAAGACTGCTATTTTCTTTAACATCTGAATCTGAAATGGCGCGAAATCGAAAGAACTTTTAAAAAAAATAAACGCGCTCCAAATTCAAAGTAATTAAAAAGTTGAAAAAAAGAAAAGTTTTTTACTTAACAGTATTTATGGCCGGACTATAAAACATCATCAGGTCCGCTAGTACTTATCACACTAATATTATAAAGGCGAAAGTTTGTGAGTGTGTATGTTTGTTACTTCTTCACGTCTAAACGGCTGGAGCGATTTTAATATAATTTGGTATGGACTTAGCTGACACCCTGGATTAACACATAGGCTTAATAAACCGCGGGTAACACCGCGGGGCACAGCTAGTAATATTATAAAGCTGAAGAGTTTGTTTGATTGAACGCGATAATCTCAGGAACTACTGGTTCGAATAAAATAATTCCTTTGTTGTTGGATGACCCATCGAGGAAGGCTAAGGCTATATAACATCACGCTACGGCCAACAGAAGCGGAGCAGCAATGAAATATGTTGCAAAAACGGGGAAAATTGACGCAAACGAAGTTGCGCGGGTTGGCTAGTACAGAATTTGTCTACTTAACAGTTAGAAATTTAGAATTAGGATTAATTATTATTAATATATTGAAAATGCTTACCTAAAGAAAACAATGGGAACTGTAATTTAGGGTTGTTTAGTTTTATAGTCAAGGAGGTGGTGGATACTGTTGTGTAATAGTGAAGTGGTTAGTGATCCTGACTGCAAAGCAAGAGGACGTGGGGTGTATCCCCGTGCAGATAATTTCTTCTGTGTCTGTGTGATTTATTTATTTATTATTTACTAACGGACGCCTCATGATTTCACCCGCGTAGTTCCCGTTCCCGTGGGAATACAGGGATAAAAAGCAGCCTATGTGACCCGGGGTTAGTGTAGCTTCCCAACAGTGAAATAAATTTTGAAATCGGTCTAGTAGTTTTTAAGTTTATTAATTACATACAAAAATACATAAAAACAAATCTTTCCTCTTTATAATATTACTAGCTGCTTTTGCTACTTCGTTTGCGTGAATTTACCCCGGTTTTGCAACATTTTTCATTGCTGCTCTTATTAGTCATAGCGTGATGTTATATAGCCTTCTTCGATAAATGGGATATTCAACAGTAAAATATTTTATTCAATCGGACCATGACTTCAAGAGATTATCGCGTTCAACCAAACCAACTCTTCATCTTTATAATATTAGTATAAGATCATCAGATATCAGCAGCGAAGGGTTAAAACATTTCTAAGGTAACACAGTGGACAGAGTTAGTAGTAGATTCACATTTACAGACTAGATAAAGATAAAAATATTAATCTTCGTAGGTATATACTCGTATAGTAGATAGTGCCAAGCCCAGACAACCATCCAATATTTTCACTTCAAAAAAAATAATAAAAGGAAGGGAAGCTGCTGTTTTTACCCGACTGTAAAGAAGGGTTATGTTTTTCGCGCGTATGTATGTATGTAATATTCTTTATTAATAATAATAAATAATAATAATAATAATAAAAATCATTTATTCACTTAGGAAGCAAAATACTACACTTGTGAAAAGTCGATTCTACATTTACTGGTAATGCCTGTTCGCAAACAATAGGTAAAGCCCGAGAAAAGAACAGGCAATAAAAACTCGTGGCCACTCTTTTCAAATTGCCAATGTTTACAATGTTTCTCTGTTTATAAACTGTATATGCAGGTAAGGTGCTGCCACCATTATATTATACACCATATATTAGAGGACTGATGCAAAAAAAGAGGTCACTAATATTAGAAGAGTACACGAGATCGGATACATCAGCCTCAATGGGCACAACATAGTAGGAGCATCCACTTACGATGTAAAAACTTTATGTGCTTAAATATTGGCCAATTTACTGCTACTTAATGAATAAGTATACATGTTTTTCAAAGGAAAGAAAAGAATGGCCGTAATTTATCACGCAGAATCTTTACTTACAAAAGTAAATCGTTTTCTTAACTAGTACCTAAGTAACATTATCAAACTGTGACAACAATATTCACCTAGTAAAATGCAATAAACTATACAACCCAATACATTAATAGGGAGCAACGAACTACATCCATTTATCTTTATCAGTTAAATAATCATCGATTGAATAGTAAGCTCTTTGTATAAGATGTCTCTTGACTACATTCTTAAATTTATTTACTGGTAGACTCGATATGCTGACTGGGATTTTATTGAAAAATTTAACACCTAGTCCCATGAATGAGTTATGAGTTTTATGAAGCCTATGATATCGACCTACCAATTTGTGCTTATTTCTTGTATTCACAGAGTGAATATCACTATTTTTGTTATATAAATGTAAGTTTTGCTTTACAAACATAACGTTTGCATATATATATTGTGATGCAACTGTCAAAATGCCTATCTCTTTAAACTTTTCTCTAAGGGAAACTCGTGCTCCTAGTTGATATATCGCACGCACTGCACGTTTTTGAAGAATAAAAATAGTTTGTATATCAGCCGCCTTGCCCCAAAGCAATATGCCGTAGGACATGACGCTGTGAAAATAACCAAAATATACTAGTCGAGCTGTTTCTACGTTCGTAAGCTGTCTAACTTTGCTGACAGCATACGCTGCAGAACTGAGTTTTCCTGCGAGACATGATATTTGGGTGCCCCACTGTAACCTATTGTCTAATGTAATTCCCAAAAAAACTGTCGAGTCGACAAAGCTAATCACCTCATTATTTAAAATTATACTCGTATTAGTACTTTTCACATTTGGCAAACTAAACTTAATACATTTAGTTTTTTTGGGATTTAGAAGTAGGTTGTTCGTTGTAAACCAATCTTGAACTAGTGCGAGTGTTCTATTTATTTTCTCAAAATTTTCTAGTTTACGATCGATTTTAAAAATTAGAGAAGTGTCATCAGCAAATAGAATGATGTCACAAAAGTTATTAACATAAAATGGTAAATCATTAATATATACTAAAAATAAGAAGGGACCGAGTATTGATCCCTGAGGCACGCCCATACTAATTGGAGATCCAGACGACCTTACTCCTCCTATATCAACATATTGAATTCTTTCACTTAGGTAAGAGGCAAGTAGATCCAGCGCTGTACCTTTAATACCGTAATGCCTAAGTTTCAGGAGAAGTGTCCTATGCGCCACACAATCAAAAGCTTTAGAAAGATCACAGAACACTCCAATGGCATCCTGTGAATCTTCCCAGGCACTAAAAACATGTTTTAGTAGCTTAGTACCTGCATCAATTGTAGAGCGACCCTTTGTAAAACCATATTGATCGGGATGCAGTAGATTATTAAAATTAAAGTGTGATTCTAACTGCATAAGTATAGCCTTTTCAAAAATTTTACTAATAGCTGGCAAGATGTATATTGGTCTAAAATTACTAGGGTCATTCTTTGATCCAGATTTAAATAATGGTATTACTTTACTATGTTTCATCAGATCAGGAAACATTCCGGTATCAACACATTGATTAAAAATTATAGATAACTGTGGCGCTATGCCAGTAATTATACTGTGAATTAATTTTACTGAAATACCCCATAAATCAGCAGTTTTTTTTAAATTGAGTGACTTGAATATTTTAATTATTTCACTGGGGTATATATATTTCAAAGCAAATGGTACATTGCATTGATCCACATTATCTCTCAAGAGTGATTCGGCTTTATCTGGGCAAGCGTTCAAGGAGCTGGTTGTGGTTAGTGGTAAGTCAGCAAAGAAATCATTGAAAGTTTGTGCTAGGTCTAAATTATCAGTAATAGTCTTATTGTTAATTAATAATTCAAAGCTTTTATCCCGAGGCTTTGCCCGTCCGCTTTCCGAATTAATAATATTCCAAGTGGCTTTTATTTTATTATCAGATTTTTTAATATTTCTACTAATAAGTAAAGCTTTGGCACATGCACAAGCTTTTTTAAAAGTTTTTGAATAGTTTCTCACATACTGAATAAAGTTTTGATCAAAATTAAATTGTTTCATACCATATAACTCGTATAACTTAGCTCTACTTTTATAAATGCCGGTAGTTGCCCAATCACAAAAGCTAAGTTTAGAATTCTTATAAAAAGTTTTTGATTTAAATATATTATTGTATTCACTTTTGATTATATTAAACACTGAGGAGTAAAGATAGTTCGGATCAGAGTGGCTGAAATCTATACCGGTAATATTAGCAGAAACGTTAGAATTGAATTTTTCTAAGCGAGCCGTACTCATTGGCCTACATGTGATCTTATCTATTTTGGCCACTGTGTGTGAGGGAAAAGTGACTTTCTGCCCACAGTGATCTGATGTTAAATCACTCAATATTACCTCATTAAAATAACTACAGTTGCAAAATATATTATCTAAGCAAGTAGCAGAATGTGATGTAATTCTTGTTGGTTCATTAAATAAGTACACTAAATTAAATGATTTAAATAGGTTAACTAATCTGGTAGACAAAGATGATTGTTCAAGTAAATTTACATTGAAGTCGCCACACACTACTATATGCTTAATACCGTAACTTACCCTTTTAAGCACATCTTCCATTACAGATTCAAATAAGTTAAAATCACTCAGTGGTGGTCGATATGCACAAACTATAATATATCTCTCTAGCTCCACACATGATAATTCTATAGTACGCTCAACAGACAGATGTACTATATCCTTGCGTTCCTTACATTTAACATTGTTGCATACAAATATCATAGACCCACCATGTGATATTACCTGATATCTCACAATCCACTGAACGGATTTATACAATTCACACATCATTAGATTCGTCTTAATCGCCCAAGTGTTCTAAGATAGGTGACGTTTTTAAAAAACAAACATGGCGGGTATGAGATGTCAAAATAAAGAGGTGTGATAAAAAAAGTTGTTTCGAATACAATATGGGTATCAAATTAAAGAGCTCATCATAAGCATTTCAAAAAGGTATAACATGATTATGACTGTAATACTAAAAAAGTTAGTTAGCAACCATTGTTTTTTCAATTTTCAATACTTGACAATAGCTGTGTTAAAAGTAAGTTGCTACATCGGTTACATCCTACAACAACTAAAAAGTATGGAAAAGAAAGAAAGATGGAAACAAGATCCCCTCATAATTATACAATTTCATGCAGTCGGAGGCATAAATGAATCTCGACGAACTTAGTAAAGTGCCTTTTTGTATTTACGTAGGTATGTTTCATAGCGTCTAAACTACTCATTCAATTTCTATGAATGAGGTGTCAATGGGTTCTTTATTAAGGTGTGGATGATTTAGGCATCGGACATATTATCTTCGTACATTGTAAATTGGGTATTTTTACCTATTATTTTCAATTATGCGGTGTTTGGTATCAAATAACATTATATGTCAATAATTTGTAGGTATCTACTAATCTCGCCGGGTTTGCAGGTATAAATAAGTATGGCGCGGTGGGAGTGTGTCCGACTGCTACGCAAGAGGTCGTGTGTTCGATTCCCACACGGGACACCACTTTGTGTGATCTACAAATTGTTGTTCCGAGTCTGGGTGTACTTTGTGTCCGTGACTTGTATGTTTGTAAAGTCCCCCGCGACACAGGGCTTGTACCCTACTGCGGAAGTCGTCATTAAAAAAAAAAAAAAACCTACACCCTGAGGTCTGATTAATAATATTTTCTGTAGATTATAGATAAAGAAGTTTATCATCAGATAGTAGGTACCTACTTATATTATATAGTAAAAGTGCCACCACCTCACTGCCTATATAATCGTGATTATATTAAATTCTAATCAGTACTATACAATACGTGATTAAGTAAACATTCATTAGTACCATCAGTTAGTTTCTGATCTTACTCAGTGAAGTGTCTATTAACATATCATTTAACGGTAGGTAAGTTGAAAATTATAATAAAACTAGCTGTCCCGCGCAACTTCGTCTGCGTAAATTTTGCCCGTTTTTGCGCATCAGAATGTTTGTGAGTGTAGATGTGTGGATGTTTGTTCTTCTTTCACGCAAAAACTACTGAATGGATTTTCATGAAACTTTACAATATATTTAGCTTATACATCAGAATAACACATAGGCTATAATTTATAAAGATATTGTGTAAATTATCCAAAATATAACGATAAGTGTCAAGTAAATAGGAAAAAATTCTACAATCCATAGTAATTTTTAATATTATAAATATTGTATTTAAATGTGAATGTTAAATCGTAATGGTTTATATCTATACTAATATTATAAAGCGGAAGAGTTTGTTTGTTTGTTTGTTTAAACGCGCTAATCTCAGGAACTACTAGTCCGATTTAAAAAATATAATATATTTTTTTTTGTTGGATAGCCCATTTATCGAGGAAGGCTATAGGCTATAACATCACGCTACGACTAATAGGAGCGGAGTAGCGACGAGAAATGTTGCAAAAACGGGGAAAATTTACGCATACGAAGTTGCGCGGGACAGCTAGTGTATAATATATATATATATATATATATATATATATATATATATATATATATATACATATATATATTATACATATAAACCATCCAGAAGAAATTATCTGGATGATAGTGGAAACCGCATCAAAATACGTTGTGTAGTTTAGAAGATCTAAGCGCACAGACAGCGGAAAGCGACTTTGTTTTATACTTACTATGAAAAGGTGTGACAAAATGTTAATTATCTACAAAACGGCTGAACCGATTTTAATCAAACAAAGTTGAAACACCTCACCGATTAAGCTAGCTGTCTACAACTACAATCTACTGCTACTGCTGTATAAACTACATCTAAATGCGTTCATTTGTTTAGACACACGGTAAACTTATATCACCCCTCTCGCTTTTACCTTGAGGGTTAAAAAACAAATATTTTTTTAAATTTTATTATACTTTTCGTTATGTGTAGTCATATTATTTGACATTTATTTCATTTGGAGGGCCATCTGTCTCTGTCTACGACGTCTGGACATCCAGCCAAATGAGAGAGATAGACCTACGTACTATATTTTGTCTATAGGTGGATATTCGTAATGTAGACTCCATACTCCAATTTGAGACTATTTTCATATATGAGTCTGGATTATTTTAGTGAGTTCTGTGACAGAAGAGAACATATAAATTAAAAAGTTAAACATTGCTATTAGCTTTCGCCTGCGGAACAGTCCGTGTGAAAAATTTGAATGTCTTTTCCTGAGACTCAAACTGTCTCTGTACCAAACTTTATCTAAATCGGTTCAGCGGCTTAGGCGTGAAGACGTAACAGACAAGCAGACTTACTTTCACATTTATAAAACTAACTAGCTGTGCCTCGCGGTGTTACCCGCGTTTTATTAGCCTATGTGTTAATCCAGGGTGTCAGCTAACTCCATACAAAATTTTATTAAAATCTCTCCAGCCGTTTAGACGAGAAGAAGTAAAAAATGCTATGCAATAGCTTTACCGCGGCAGTCCCCGAGTGCCACAGTTTTTGTTTTTTTTTTTTTTAATGTGGACTGTTGTGATCTGTCTTCTCAACATTCAGCAATAGGTGGGAAATTATAATGCGGGCTTGCGTGGTATATGTCCACTGACACATCCGTTTTCTTATAGCATCGTAGCTATTACTCTACCCAAGTAGATCTTGTGGTATTTTCCTCTTAAGCCTTCTTGGCAAGGTTGGCGCGTTCATTAAATGCATTGCTAGTGTGTTCGGGTGCCGCAACAGCCTTGTTTTGTATGCGTCCACTTTTTCTTGAACTTCTTGCTTGACCGTTTTTATAAAAAAAAAATTGGATTATTTTAACATTTCTACATATAGGTACTTAGATGTATACTTACCTACTTACAGTTTATTTATTTTGTTTATAAAATGATGATGATTTTATATATAACTGATATTATGCATAAAGTGATTAGGTGTTGTACATGTTTATTCAATACAACATTATAAATGTATTAAACAAACGTGATATATTTTAGATGATTTCGTGCTTTATCTACAATCTCAGCAATTATTGCAACTTATAATACCTACTATTAAATTATGTACCACCTACTGCATAACACAGTATATAGGTATTTTAGGGTTCCGTACCTAAAGGGTAAAACGGACTAAGACTCCGCTGTCTGTCTATCACCAAGCTGTAAGAATCTCATAAACCGTGATAGTTAGACAGATAAAATTTTGACAGATGGTGTATTTCTGTTGCCGCTATAACAACAAATACTAAAAAACAGAATAAAACAATTATTTAAGAGGGGTCCCATACAACAAATTTGTTTTTTTTTGCTCGTTATTGCTCGATTTTGATAACGGCAACAGGTAGACGCTTGAAATATTTACAAAATATCTAGTTATATGTTAACTTAAAATAAATACCAAAATCAAAATAAAACAAAGATTTTCCCATACAACAGATATCATTTTTTGCAGTTTTTATAGATAATGGTACGGAATCCTGCGTGCGCGAATCCGACTCGCGCATGGCCGTTTTATTTTTTAAATTAGGCTTCACATGGTTGTAGTGATTCCGTACAAGTTTTGTCAACATTTACCTCTTAACAAACCCGGCCCTGACATTAACGAACACAACAAACTATAATTATCCAATTTGATGCAATCGTTCTGAAGCTATACGTGTATAAATATTTTGGTGTTTAATTTTTATTTATATAGACACATATAACATACATAAATGTGCTCTTCTAAGGTATAAGCTATATTACGTACGTAGGTACCTAAATTGTTGAGACTGCCTCTGTGGCGCGGTGGGAGTATATCCGACTGCTACGCAAGAGGTCGTGGGTTCGATTCCCACACGGGACACCACTTTGTGTGATTCGCAAACTGTTGTTCCGAGTCTGGGTGTACTTTGTGTCCGTGAGTTGTATGTTTGTAAAGTCCCCCACAACACAGGGCTAGTACCCTAAAGCGGGAGTCGTTTTATAAAAAAAAATTGTTTAGTAGTTTTTGCAGTACGGCGTAAGGCGTCGCGTCGCCGACGTACCGTGGTTAGACGGTATCGGATGAAAAAATTATGCCTTTGCCTATTTTGGGATCAGATGCCAGTGTGTGAGTTGTAGTAATGGTAATAAATCACTTTTTTTCAGATTATTAGGTAACATGGCAACCACAAGTCCTCTCTATTCAAAGGAAGAACCTCTGGACCCTGCCCAGGTGTTCGAGGCTCGTCTGCTCTCCCGCCACAAAGCCATGCATGCAGCTACTGATCCTGGCGACTCCAATATACAACAGTTCTACGCTGGAGCCACTGTCTTCGTTACAGGGGGGTCTGGGTTCCTCGGAAAACAGCTGATTGAGAAACTCTTCAGGTAATGGAGATAAATGGGGAGGGAGAGGAATTCAGTTTTTCAAATTCCGCCCGAAATCGTAGTTAGAACCTAAAACATAACTTTTTTTTGACACATGAACATACTTGAATTAAAAATCTAGGGAAAAACTAAACATTTCCCTTATTAATCCAAAATGTTACTGACTTACTCTTATGTTTTAGTTTATAGCTCTGGTACCTTTTAATTTATGGTGGCTACACACGATCACTTTTAACTTTCAGTTAAACTAAACAGTTTTGTCTGACAGTCAAACTGACGCTCCTTATTGACTGAACTGACAGTTTTCATCGTACACACACTCAGTTTTCACTTTCAGTTTAAAATCTTCAGCTAAACCTGATAGTTATAAGTGATCGTGTGTAGCAACTATTAGGACAACAAACATGTCCAGAATAAATGTAGTTCAAAACCCCAAAACTCCACTCAAATTGGATCAGGAGTTTTTAAAAAGAATCGCGAACATACATAAACAGAGAACCACCTGTTTTGTAACCGGTCAAAAAGTCACAAGCCAGCGGCTGAAACCAAAGAGAATTTAACACTTTGTTTAAATTCTCTTCGTTTAAATTAGTTGGAACTATAGTGTGGCCATTAGTGCTGTGCACTCCCTGAGGTATGCACGGCGAGGTGGGGGGCGAAGAAAAAAGTGCATGAGTTCACATGAGGTCGATACATGTCGGACAGATCTTACGATATCAGTTTGCATTTCTAAGGCAAGACTTGTGGCGGGACGTTGCGTTGGTCGGAGGCTATCTATCTGTAATATATACTTACTTTGTTGATTAAAATGTAACCCAAATATACTCATATTTTATTAAAAATATGCAGGTGATAAATAAGAATTGAAAGTTATAATTCACAACAGGACTTGTTTTATTAAACATTTTTTATATTTACAAACAATTATATATTCTAACGAAAGTTATTCTGACATAGATTCTGTTTCAACTTCATCTTCCATTTCGTCATCATCTTCATCTTCCTCTTCGCCACCGGAACTTGAATCAGAGTCTTGCAAATTTATTATGAATGAATCGATAACATTATCGAACCTACTATCGCGACTCCAGTAATCATTTTCATTTTTCTGGACATGATCGTCGCATTTCTGCCATTTTTCCGCCGTGAATTCCGAAAACAATTTATCCAATAAGATTATCTTTTCGTCTAGAGAAGAATTAATATAGTTTTGGGCTATGTTGTTTTTAATATCAGCCCAGACCAACTCGATTGGATTTAAATCTGGATGGTACGGAGGTAAACGCAGAACAGTGTGTCCACTGGCTTTCAGGAGTTCGTCAATTCTATACACGGGTTCTTTTTGTGTATTTTTGATAAGAAGTAGCAGTTGAGCCTTTGACATGGTTCCTGAAAATTCTACATTATGGCGTAGCAACCAGTTCTGCATTTCACTTTTGAGGCTTGATATAGTTGGTTTCTTCTCAATCTGAACGCTGTGGTAAGACGCGTTGTCCATTACAACCACAGAATTCGGCAGCAACTTATCTTTTAACTTTTCATCTACCCACTTATAAAAAGTAGGTCCGCTCATATCTCCATGATAGTCACCGGTTCTAGCATCGGATTTGAATATAGTCAATGTATCATCCACTAAGCCATTTCGACACCCAGCGTGGAGTATTACTAGTCGCCGTCCTTTCCCAATATCAGCATGAATACCGGGTTCTGACGATGATTGCCAACATTTGCTGGCATGGTGACTGGCGTTGATGTATGTTTCATCAAGAAAATATATGTTTCGGTTTTCCGTTCTGTAATTTCTGATTTGTGTAAGATATTTTTTCCGCCACACTGTAATATTAGGCTGCTCTATAAGGAGATGTCTCTTTGATTTGCATTTTTTGTAACGGTAGCCCATTTTGTGTAAAAGCTGTCTTAAATATTCCCGTCCACAATTCAATATGCCATCCTGTCTCAAACTTGATAGTAACTTACGGACACTTGGTATTTTTTTTTCAACTTCGTAAAACTGATGAATTTTTCTTCTGATAACTCCAAGGTCAAAATCATCCACAACGTGTTTTTTCTTTAGAACTTTTGGTTTTTTTGGCGATTGAAATTTTAATTGGCTTGAATTTTCAATTGATAAATAGCCCGCAGAAATCACATTATGTACGGTTCTTTTGCTGTATCCCGTAGCCTCCGCAACGATTTTAGCAATATTCACGTCATTTTTAAATTCAAAGCTTTCTTTGTCTGCTTTTCTTTTCTTAAAATATTCAGCCACCTTAAAAATGACAGTCTTCATATCACGAGATAACGCACGACCCATCTTTGAATATTTATCTCGTGTGCGTCTGACATAGACAGTCCGATACAAATAACACTACCTGCCGTCACAAGCGTTGACGGCGCACTGACAGCGCAGCAGCCGATTCTAACCCCCCCGTCTCACCGCGCGCATACCTCAGGGAGTGCACAGCACTAATGGTCATACTATATAAGGACATCTCTGCGTGATCATTGGCAAATCAAATAATAGCGTGCGCTTTCTCTACTTCCTGTTACACACTTCCGACCCTTCTAACAAAATCACTCCTATTAAAACTTAGAGGGTAGAAGATACACATCAATAATCATGAGTACGTACGCCTATTGTTTGTTATCAAATACATCTAAAGTACCAGGACATAATAAGTTCCAGAAGATCTATCTAAAGAGGTTCTTGTTGTAGACGTGAACGTATTTATAGACATATTATGATATAGAGAGATGTATCTTCTTTAGATTATGCTGCCCTGGTACTTTGTTCAAATACTACACTACGGTAACTGCACGTGTTTTTCTTTGATTTCCAGAGCCACAAATATAGCAAAAGTATTCATTTTACTAAGGACAAAGAAAGGGAAACCAATCAGGCAACGGCTTGATGAAATTCTGGAAGATCCTGTGAGTAGATGCATACGGAACCAGCCCGGTATTAAATGTAATTCATAGGCGTAACCCAAAACTGTTTAACGCTAGTGTTATTTTGACAGTAAAGCCTCCCCTTTTTACACCTGGGCGAACTCTCCTCCTCTCTTTAAAACAAAAATATATGATAATCCCGTAATTCAATTCACTGTGTCATGATAATTGTTCGTAAATCATTAAAACAAAAAGTAGGAAGTCTTATTTTGGATATCTAGTTTTCGCAAACCTAGGGGGGGGGGGACTTGGCAGGTGACTGAAGGCGGCGAAGGGCGCATTATCAAGCTTTTTGCCCCTCACAGATCTTGCCAGGTGATATACTTAATGATATTTTTTCTCCAGGTATATGACCTGGTTCGCGGACATAAGCCAGATTTTGAACAGAAGATAGTACCAATAGCAGGTGATGTAGCAGAACTGAAGTTAGGCATGAGTGATGAGGATTGGAAGACTGTTGCTGACCAGGTAAGAGCTATTATGGAACCTTTAGTTGGATGGTTTTGTATGATTATTCTCCTAACCGATTAGAAAACTATGCAGGGGACATTACTTTCTGTTATTTTTTTATACAAATACTAATAATTAATTCTATATTCATCATAATAATAAATTTGACAGGTACGGTGGCAGAGCGGTTATCGTTCGGTCGGTACCCCTATGTTCGTGGATTGAGTCCCATCCCAGTCATTTTTTCTTTATATATTTAGGAGTTCTTATGGTACACAAGTGTGTGTGGAAACATAAGTGTCTCCCTTATTCGTTCACTCTCACAGTCTAGTGGGACTATGATAGTGGGAGAATAGAGAGACATAACTATTACGGGAATTAACGCGTATTATTTACCTTAAAATTGCTTGACGTTTTGTCCCGTATAATAAATAGTGATAATCATGCAACGCGAAATTTTAAATGTTAGGATTGAGAGACAATTACTCATAGTCATAATCTTTATCTCATATTATTATATCTCGAATGAGCCAGTGTCAGCAGTGCAAATCACTCACTCCACAGATAATATAATACTATACTAGTACTCACTTCTAACACGCACTCCTGCGTGGCCCAGAGAGCACGTTAAGCCGCCGGTCCTGCGCCCAATCTCTTCATCTCCCTCGTGTCGCATTTCCCACCCCATCGGACTATGAGATTGAGAGAATAAAGAGTGCACTCCAAGCATACCTAATCGCGTTAAAAATTATAAAAAAACAACGCACAATGTAGGACAAGTGGGATTTCTATTGTTTTTGTTTCATACTACTAACAAACGTTAGTATTTTTTAATGGAATATGTTTGAAAATTTTGTTACTTCTCACTTGGTCTGCTGTCGTTAAGTTGTAAAGCCTACTTAGCTGTGACAGTTATCCTTTTAATTTCACTTTATATTAAGGGGGGGGGGGGACCCTAACAAAAATTTGCATTTTAAAGCTTAATATTTCACAAATGGATCTCTAAACAACAGAAAAGGAGTCTTTACAACCCTGATTTTTTTTAAAAGACCTACTCGTATCTAATGATACCCCACCGATGGGGTAGGTGACAAATAAAAACACATCCCTACTTTACATATAGAGGAGATAACCTTAATTTTTTTTTTCTAAATTTTATATTAACTCTGTAAAAACTTTCAATTTGTCGGCATAAGTAATATGTGTATCCATGCAAAATGACAGCCTTCTAGCACTAACAGTCTCTGAGTTAAGCCGCAAGTGGACGGACGGACGGACGTACGGCATATTAATAAATGCATATGAAAAGATAGGATCTGAAAAAGTGCACCAGCAGAGCGTATCTACGTGGCTCTTACATCCTTTTGTTGAGGAGCACAGTTTTTCGGCAATAACTCAAAGACATCCAATCATGTTAAAAATAATTTTAGCTGAAAATATTTAATAAAAAGTTACAAAGGTAACGCCTTTGTAACTTTTTTCATATTTTTGGCCCTACGGTTCTTAAAAAGGAAAATTAAAGGCTCCCTTTATCTTTGGAACCGTAGGGCCAAAAACGATACGAGACCAAGAAAGATACCATTTTTGCAGCTTTCGGAGCGAAAGTTACTTAAAAAGTTTGTTAGAAACCTTATCCGTAGACCTGACGAATACAAATAAGACCACACTTATAGATTTGCAAAAAAAAGAAATTTCGGCTTCTGTTACATGTATTGAGCACCCCACCCCCCTCCCCCAAAATTTCTTGTAAATACATTGTTTTGTTAATGCCTTTTTATTGCCTAACGTTTTGATCGTATTGCAGCGGCCGTGGTCACGGGTAGACTGGTGACTTCAGTCTACGCATGACTACGGCCATTGCAATAATGCGTACAAATCGCGAAAATTTATCAACATAATCGCGATTCTTCCCGTGTCGGAATAATACATTATATTATAATTTATTCACAGACAGACATCATATTCCACTTAGCTGCAACCACTCGTTTCGATGAGGAGCTGAAGACTGCGACACTAATAAACATCCGTGGGACCAGAGAGACGCTGCAATTGGCTAAAGAATGCACTAAGCTCAGGTAAGATTAAGAACGATGTTAATGGTGGGTATTTCACTCACGATGTAAAAGAAGGGCTATTAAAGAGTAGGTATAGTTTCAAAAAAAACCGGGCAAGAGCTTGTCGGGCCACGCACAATGTAGGGCTCCGCAGCGGGACGACACAATAATGCGGTGAAGACCTAAGAATTGGGATTTCTGTTGTTTCTGTTTCATACTAACCTAACTAACAGCGTTATGTATTTTTCAATGGACTTGGTCGACTACTACAAGATACAAGGCTTACTATTTCACAAACGGATCCCTAAACCTGAAAACGATATTTTTAAGCCCTAAATATTTTGAAAAGACCTATCTAATAGTGGAAACTATGGGATACACGATGGGGTAGGTGAGAAAAAAATAACATGTAGGGATTCTAGATTTTACTCTACTACTTTGTCAAAATTACAACTTTCTAGTACGAACGGTCTCTGAGCTAAACTGCGGACGGACGGACGAACGGATGGATGGAAGGACATAACGAAACTATAAAGGCTCCGTTTGCAATTTTGGCTACGGAAAACAAATAATAAATGAGCTTCGTCTGCTTAATTTAAACATAATATTGTAAAACTACCTCGAAATTTGCTTTATCTCCTTTTTGTGGAAAATATAGTACTTAGTTGTTGCATTTATATTACTAACAAAATAATGTTATTATTAAAGTTTATCTAATGTAATGACGCTTTTTTCTCTAATAATTAATTTATATCTAATCTTGGATACGCCACTGTGTCAAGTGTATTTGTTGGTGCTATCGTAGCGCCCAAACGAGTAGACGGAGTGACGGTTTGGTGAAAATATGTTCAGCCGTTTTGAAGATAATCAAGTTTTTATGAAAACTCTGACTCGATCCGAGTTTTCATTGAACTGCCATTGGTTATGGTAATGGGTTTAGATTACAAACTTTGTACTTCATGAAATAAAACTCAGAAATTCACGACAAACACATAACACCCCTATTTCTTTATTGGTTAAAATAAACAGCGGTGGCGCGTTGTTGAGAGTGTTTACGACTACTGCGAAAAAGGTCGTGAGTTCGGTTCCCACATCGGACACCACATTGTGTGATCCATAAATTGTTGCTCCGAGTCTGGGTGTACTTTGTATACGTGTATCAAATATTTGTAAAGTCCCACAGACACGTCTTGCGAACTACTGCGGAAATTGAAACAGATATTATAAAGCTAAAAAGTTTATTTGTTTGGTTGAACACTATAATCTCAAGAACTACTGGTTCGAATTGAAAAAACCTTATAATGTTATTTAGCCCATTTATCGGGGAAGGCTATAGGCAGTAGACGTAAAACGTCATGCTACGACCAGTAAGAGCTGAGCATCAATGAAATATTTAAAAAAAAAACGGCGAAAAATGACGCAGACAAAATTGCCAGGGCCAACGAGTTTAAAATAAAAGTTGTCCCTAAATTAATGTAAATAGGTAACTATTTAATTCATCCTATTATTTGCTTACAATCGTTTGTTTTATAACCAAACAGAATTAAAAATATAACTGTATCTACCCTGCATAAATAAATATTCATTAATACCTAAAATTATTTAATTTAGGTCAGTGTGAATGATCTTTTGATTTTATTAGGGTAAAACCGGATGGATGCCCCAATTTTGAATGCACTATGTTAGGGATGTTGGTGGTGAAAGAGCTTTGCTATGACAACAAGACCTTATTACCATGTTAAAGATTTTTGTCGGTAAGAGCAATAATCTTCTGCGGCGATACTTTGACGGGCATTATTACCGACTGCGGTTTCAGTAAGTTTTTTTTTTCTTTGTATGTTTACAGTTTAAATTACACTGTTTATTACGTATTAGGTATTGTTAAAAAGTTTTTATTTATTTTGTGAATAAAAAAGGCAAGACAAGTATCCGTAATAAAATGGATAGACTTACTTACTAAAGGTTCATTTCCGTGCATCGCGGCCTATCGCGAGCCGCGCGTGGCTTACGACGAGCGGCTGATGCTCGCGGCCGATGCGACAATAGTCAGAGTGCGCGCGCAGCCTACGTCAGTCGTCGGCCGCGCGCGTCTGTCGCATTCCTCGGAAACGGCACCATACAGTCCCATACTCTGACTATTGCCGCATCGGCCGCGCGCGTTGGCCGTTCGTCGCCGTAAGACGCGCGCGGCTCGCAATCGGTAACGATGCACGGAAATGAACCTAGGAGAATAGTCGCCCTAAGGTTTTATGTTCTTTGCTCTAGGGCAACCATATTTTTTTTTTAAATTGTTCTTTAGGTGTTTTTCCAACCTCTTTTTTTTTTTTTTTTTTTTTATAAAAGACAACTCCCGCAGTAGGGTACAAGCCCTGTGTCGCGGGGAACTTTACAAACATACAAGTCACGGACACAAAGTACACCCAGACTCGGAACAACAATTTGTGGATCACACAAAGTGGTGTCCCGTGTGGGAATCGAACCCACGACCTCTTGAGTAGCAGTCGGACACACTCCCACCGCGCCACAGAGGCAGTCAGAAACCTCTTGTGACTACAATTTCTTACCCGACTGCCCCGACGTTAGTCTACCCGTGACCACGGCCGTTGCAATACGGCCGAAACGTCGGCAATAGGTAACCAAGGTATTTTACCTTAAATTATTCACGCAATTAAGACCCGTAATATACCTATATATTTTCATAATGCGTACAAATCTCGAAATTTTATCAACATTTATAGGCTTTATTTGTTGTGTTTATATAGTTTAAATACTTGAAACATTATTTAATTTTAGAAAGTTGATTTTTCGATTAGCATTTGTTTCTCTTAAAAAATGACTGTGAAGAGTGTATCCCTGCATGAAGCGAGTATCCCCGCAACCGATTTCCTCGTTGGGCAGCTATACGCCACAAGGCAGGTATCCCCTTTTTAGAGGTGTTTTTAAAACAGAATTTACTCAAAACCAATATTGATTATGTTTACAAAAATAGGCTGATGGTAAAGATGAAAGACCAATGTTTTGATATATCAACGTGTTCTTAATTTTAATTGTAGAGTTTTTTAAAAGTGGGGCTTTTACCCTAATTAGATAGTTGAACAGTATAAAACCCACGGAGGAGTTAAAGCTATAAACAAAACCCATACCTGCCACAGACTATAAACCTTAGAAATATATATATAAAATACAACAAGTCAAGTTTTTTTTTGAAACGCCTCGCGCATTAGGGTACAAGCCCTGTGGGGGACTTTACAAACATACAAATCACGGACACAAAGTACAAAACAATTTGTGGATCACGTGGTGTCCCGTGTGGGAATCGAACCCACGACCTCTTGCGTAGCAGTCGGACACATTCCCACCGCGCCACAGAGGCATCAAGCTTAACCTAACCTAAGCACGCTTTAAAGATCTCAGTATCAGTCAGTCATACCCCAGGAGGGAGGGGGGGTGTTGACGGTCCACTCCCCTCTTCTCTCCGTAATATAGACACTGTACACTGGTAATTTTTTACCAATTAGTTATTTTTTTTTATGTTATATTATTAAAAACACTTTTAAGTATGTTTTATTCACTAATTTCAGGTAGGTCTGAAATTAGTAATGCCCAACCTTCAGAGCCAGGTGCGGATACAGAACTGCGTTCTGAGGGGGGGGGGGTAACATTTGATTCAATCAGTCAAGTGTAAGGCGCTCGTATGGCTGGGGGGGTGCATTTGATTTAACATCGGTACACCATATCTATCACCAAGCAATTGCGCAACTTCGTCTGCGTAATTTTTTCCCGTTTTTACAACATTTTTCTTTGCTGCTCCGCTCCTATTAGTTGTAGCGTGATGTTAAATAGCCTATAACCTTTCTCGATAAATGGTCCATTCAAGAGTAGGTACAATATTTTTTAAACAAATAAACAAACTCTTCAGCTTTATAATGTTAGTATAGATTATATGTGTATAGATTATAAAGAGGTACCTACTTAATGTTTGTGAGTTTGTGTGATTGTAGGGGGTAACGTCTGGATCTACTAAACCGATTTAAATAAATCTTTTACCAATAGAAAGCCACGTTATTTGTGAGTGACATAGGCTCTAACATCACGCTACGACCAATAGGAGCGAAACAAAAGGACGGCAACGAAGTTGAGCGGGTCGGCTAGTAACTAAATAAATCCTTACCATACATTACTGATGTCTTAAATGGTATACCTTAAACTAAGTTTAGCTACAGCCTTGGAAGGGGTAGGCCCTTAGTTCCATATCGCCCTCTGGATACGCCACTACTTTTGCAAAATGTCTAGAATATAATATATCTTAATATCTTGAGACAACTCACACAACGCTATCTGATCCCAAATTAAGCAGATCTTGTACTATGGAAACCAGACAACTGATAAACATACTTATATATTTCTAAATACATACAAAGTATAGATAAATAACACCCAGACACAGAATAAACCATCGAGCTCATCACACAAAGTTTTATCCTGGGTGGGGATCGAACCCACGACCTCTTGCGTAGCAGTCGGATACACTCCCGCCACGCCACAGAGGCAGTCAATACAATAGAATAGAATTTATTTGTCATAACGTGTGGTAAGTTACTTGTGTTATTATTCCCCAGATCATTTGTCCACGTGTCAACAGCATACTCCCATGCTAAGGAGAATCTGATCAAGACTGAAGTCCGAGAGGACTTCTACCCGAGCCCCGTGGATCCTGACGCTATGATTAAGATGGCTGAGACCACAGAGGTGGACAGATTGAATGATATAACGAGCAAGTAAGTACACTTCAATGTAAAACTCAAAATGCTTTAATCATAAGACGAAAATACACGTGCCTGTAACTGACACAATTATTGCAAGATAGTTCTTAGGGAGCGTCCATAAATTACGTCAGGTGATATTGACGGATTTTTGGACCCCGAAGAAATCTCCCAATAACTTCCTAGGGGAGCGCAGTGAGATATTGGGAGATTTCTTCTTAATCTCACGCGGGAAATCCAGTTTTTGAGATATTGGGAGATTTCTTCTTAATATCACGCAGGAAATCCAATTTTAGACGGTTTCTTACGAATAAAAGTGCTAAGACCCCTTCTTCCCGATTACGTGATTGCTCACGACACTTCACGTGATTAATGGATACCCCCTTAATTGTTCTACTTACTTCTCATGTGTAGATATAGGTACGCTAACTGGCATGCTTGTGTCTTAATAGATTTACTGGCATGCAAGTGTGTACGCTGCTGTTGTGGTTCACTGATATGCATGGGTGTCATTGAAATGTACAGTCGCGGTATAAAATGGACTCGGAAATTAATGTGCTCGACTCGCAACGCAAGATTTTAATTAAATGCTTCCACCGTGAACGAGTATGTGGTTTCCTGCCAAGCTCACTCCTCGAAACTCGCCGGCAATGGAGGGCAAATCCCATTTTTCACTGAACCTCTTTCTTAATGGATGGTGAGGACTATTACTTCCTTTCCGTTCAGCTATATCTCACTCATTATAACGAGAATACGAGCTCGATCAAGGTACACATAGACATTATATTGTACCTACCTATACTTTTTTTTCAGTATAATAAAAGGCTGGCCGAATACTTATTCGTTTGCAAAGGCAATTGCAGAAGAGATGGTTCGAACTAGAGGCGAGGACTTGCCGATTTGTATCATCAGACCTGCTATAGGTAAGGTTTTGAATCAACACCGAGCTTATATTTTTATAAGGGTTTATATTTTGATTAGGTGAATATTTTTGAAAATAATCTCTCCGGAAGTAGCAAATCAAATAAAATGAAAATCGAAAAATTGCGAAGAGAATCGAGAAATTGCAAATCAAATAAAATGAAAAAAGCGTGCGCAAAATTGCGAATCGCATATTAAAAAATTACGTATTCGCGGTTTTGCGCGTGCAACGACATCGATCATTCATCATTATCATCATCATCGATTGTCATTCTATTTGATAAAAGTTTATGCCACTCGTCTAGGTCTCTGATATTTGTGCGTTTCGATAACCATCTTTAGATAAAAAAGGTCATTAAATAGGCGACTTTATAAACTAATTTTGTTTTCAGTGATAGCAGCATATCGTGAGCCTAATCCAGGCTGGTTAGATTTATCCTGTATATATGGAGCAAGTGGTGTAAGTAGACATACATAATTTAAACAATACAAAATTATAGATCTAATGATTATTCGCGGTATTTTCATCAAAGACCTGTACTTTTCCAGATTATTCTAGCTCCAGGCCTAGGTCTCATGCATGTCCTCTACGCCAGCGATGAGACTAGGATAGGTCTCATACCAGTCGACTACGTAAACAACGCTACAATTGCCGCTGGTTGGGAGACAGCTAGAAGACATGGTAGTGGAGATACAAAGACTAAGATATATACAGTAGTTTCGTCAACGAGGACTGAAGCTCTTTGGGGTGAGATAATAAGCTAATAACATTGTATAAACTGGCCTGTTGGTCTAGTGTTTAGTGACTCTAACTGCTAAGCCATTTCTGTGTTTCAATTTCCACCTGTTCCTTCCATTGTTCCTTCGTTTTGTGAATCCCAATGACTTGAAGTACCTAATGCAGGAATACCCTCAATACAACAATCTAAATAAATTGACAGTCCGAACACCTTCTATTGAAGAAAAGACAGACGCAGCAAGAGTGAGTTTGTAAGCGACAGAATCGCCGAGCGACGCGGGATTTCAATCTATGATTTTCTAAAGAAATTATATTAAGGCCATAGACGTGCCGTCACTATATATTTTTTTATAAAGATAACTAGCAATGTGGAATTGTGGGTCCCATAGTAAAGGAAGGGTTAACAGTAACAGTAACAATCCTGTTAACCCCTCCAGCTAAGCTTAATGGTTTGTGTTAGGAGTGGGTTCACGTCGATAGTAAAATAGGATAAATAAATAATTAACGGAGACATCAGGATCACCG
This sequence comes from Herminia tarsipennalis, assembly GCA_945859575.2. Taxonomy (NCBI): domain Eukaryota; kingdom Metazoa; phylum Arthropoda; class Insecta; order Lepidoptera; family Erebidae; genus Herminia; species Herminia tarsipennalis. Next base: position 1,574,949 of record OX243830.2, read on the forward strand.
TACATTTTGGAAATATGAGAGCGAAATAAATCACTTTTTTAAGAAAAATCAATCGCCTTATAATGAATAACAAGAAACAACATTACCGAATGCACATTTCGCTGACTTACCTACAGCTATTTTCGAGACTACATATTTGATGTTTTATGAGTTAGGATAACTTTTTATACACTAAAACCGAATAGCGAAAGCCCCATCTAAATAGGATTACTAACTTTCGAGAATATCCCGAACATACATACATACCGGTCAAACAGAACCACCTTCATTCTTCAGAGTGAACTTGGTGACCGGTGGCGTGCCCATAAAAAATTATCGCGTGCCCTCAATGGCACGAGTGCCATTGGTTCACCACCCCTATCATAGGGTATTTGATCCTACAAAACGGTTCGATACCACTCGAGATATATTGGGTATGTTCCTATTTACACTGCGAGCACTGTTCAGTGCTTTTACTGTGGAGAAATTCGTTCCGTTATGACTGACAGTATACTGCCGCAGTATCCTCGGCAACTATGTGACGTCATAAATCGTCGCCATTTTTGTACTGTGAGCACTGGTGTTATCGAAGTAAGGTGCTCTCAGTAGGTAATTTGATCACGCGATCAACAGCGACCAGTAATTCAAATTAATTCCATTGATTCAGACATTATGCAATTAATTCAATCGATAATAAGCTTGAATATTCATTTTTTAAATATAACTATATTCAAGTAGTTTTTTTTCTTGTTGATCTTATACATTGTACATATCTAATTTATATACGTGGATGACAGTAGGTATACTGGACTCGTCCCGTTTTATACAGTAACCATTATAGCTCACTATAAAGGAACGGCTTCGCAGTATACCTGCTAAATTGGTGTCACTCCTTACAGTGCTCCAGTGCATGTCGGAACATACCCATAATAAAATATAAAAGTTCCTAAGTAGGTAATGCCAGCCACTGTCACCAACTATCACGGTAGGCACTTCCTGACCCTTGACTTGCAATATTTCGCATCCACGAAGCGTCACGTCACGTGTTTCGTCACTACACGAGGCATCCTCAGGACAATTCAGCTCGAAAACCTTTTAATGCTTTTCCAATATGGTCCACTACACGTAGGTGTCTAGTCCTTTTTACATTTGGTCTACTACGGATTTGGACTATCTGGATACTAAAACACGGCTAAATACCTATTTATTTAATTACAGGTGATTTCAGCAAGAAACTAATAACAATACCTTTAGAATGCAGTAGCCCAGCGGTCGTTTGGCACAACTATTATGTACAAACGAGAAACGCGTTCCTATTCTGGTTTCTAAGTTTTGTGTTACATATGATTCCTGCTTATATCATAGATGGCGTCTGCTTGTGTTTGGGAAAAGAAAGAAGGTTAGAAAATCATCGTTTACTTTACTTATAATACTACTACTACTACTATAACTAGCTTTCGCCCACTCTATGTTCTTTCCCGGGAAGCTCCCAAAAATCCACCAAATCATACAACGAATTTACATAGGAAACTACTGAAACCTTAACAAAAACAGACGCTGATGAAAAGGATAGAGTAAGTAGGTACTACAAAGGACCCCGATACCACAACAACCAACGATATAACGACTGAAGGTAATACTGACGCAACTACACCTTCTAGCCCTGCCGTTGATTTTTATTTGTTTTATTTTTATTTATTTATAGTTAATTAAAACGGTACATCACCAATTACATTAATTAACTAAAAATTAAACACATTATACAAAAACAAAAAAAAAACATTAAACTATATCAAACAATAAATAACATTTACAAAATATTCAAATACATTAATAAATTTAATAATACATAAACATTTACAAATTAATATGAAATAGTAGAATCTCTCATATATCTTTTCTCGCAATACATTAGAGCTACTTGCATGATCTTTGCCCACTCGTCGGCAAACACATCAGTCTCAGGGTTGGCAGACAGTAGGGCGTTGAACACCTCTAGAGTGCGGCATATGGGGGATTTTGCTCTGGCGACAGTTCTACATGCCGGCCTCACAAACAGATTAGGTCGGTGGCTCTCACGGTGTCGAAGGTATCTGTCAGGTACGTATAGTCTACAGAATAGAGAGTGGAGCTCTGGGCTTTCGATTCGTCCATGTAGAACTTTACAGGCTATGATGAGCTGATTCAGGCCTCGTCTTACCTCCAAAGAGTTAAAGCCTAATATCCCCAGGAGGTAGTTAGTAGGGTACATGTAGGGAAAGAAATAATAAACTCTTTTATGAAGGTATCTGAGAAATGTCTTTTGTACCTTTTCAAGTACTAGAGCCTGGGACGCTGTATGAGGATTCCAGACACATGAGCTAGTCTCGAGTTTACTTCTTACAAGGCCGGTATATAGAACTCTTATGGCATGTGGGTCCTGGAAATCGTTAGAGTTCCGCAAAACAAAGCCTAGCCGTTTAAATGATTCTTTAGCAAGAGCGGAAATATGATCATTAAATGTCAGACCACGGTCAAAGGTTACTCCCAAGTCTTTAATAGTGTGAACACGCGTTATATCATTACCGTCAAGTGTGTACTTGTAATGAATTGGTCGCAGACCACGACCGTAGGTCATGACATAGCATTTTTTTGTGTTAAAAAGTAACTTGTTCCTGGTGCTCCATTGATAGAGAGCGTCAATATCCTTCTGTAAGTTTAAGCAGTCTTCAGTGGTATGGACTTCAAAAGGCAGTTTGCAAATTTGACTCCGGTTGGGAGATCGTTAATCATGATCATTGATAGATTTATACCACAGATAATATAATACTATACTAGTATTTATACTAAGTAATATTATAAAGCTGAAGAGTTTGTTTGTTTGTTTGAACCCTGTAATCTCAGGAGCTACTGATCCGAATTGAAAAAGTCTTTCACTGTTGGATAGCCCATTTATCAAGGAAGGTTATAGGCTATTTAACATCACGCTACGACCAATAGGAGCGAAGCAGCAATGAGAAATGTTGCAAAAACGGGGAATATTTACGAAGTTGCGCGGGACAGTACTAGTATTAAATAAAGATGATGACAATAACAAACAAACAACGACGGAAAATTGCCTCTGTGGCGCGGTGGGAGTGTGTCCGACTGCTACTCAAGAGGTGGGTTCAATTCCCACACGGGACACCACTTTGTGTGATCCACAAATTCTTGTTCCGAGTCTGGGTGTACTTTTTGTCCGTGACTTGTATATTTGTAAAGTCCCCCGCGACACAGGGCTTGTAGCCTACTGCGGGAGTCGTCTTTAAAAAAGAAAAAAGTTGTACCTAAAGAATTTAGTCACATACCTACTGAATCAACAACAAATAGATCAGTTAATGACACCAATTCACACCAAATTTTTAACTCATATAATTTATTTTTCAGATTTGTAAAACTATACACAAAAATGTACAAAATGTCTAAAGCACTGTCCTATTTCTGCATCAACCATTGGAATTTTGAGGACAGGAATTTGGAAAACCTTTATGAAACACTTTCTGCAACTGACAAGGAAATATTCTTTTTTGACATAGCCACTATGGATTGGAATGAATATTTACTGACTTGGGGTGTGGGAATTAGGAAATATATAATAAAAGATGGGCTAAAAGGCAGTTATTATGGCAAACAAAAACGAATTTTGTTTAAAATTCTCCATTTCATAGTTATGCCATTGTATTTTTATACATTATTTAAGGTTTTATGTTTATTTGTTATGTTTTTTAACGTAGTTTTAAGATTATTCGTTTAAGTAAATAAATATTTTTTTAAATTCCTTATTGGGTTTGATTTTATACAACCTTTTTCGTCAAATTTGAATTTGACGAAAAAGGTTGTATAGTTATATGTGTGTACCTGTGTTATATTACAGCACACTACCGGATGAAGTCGTTTAGATGTATTTATATGAAATCATTAACTAGCTGCGACCCGCGATTTCAGACGGTTGCCTCCAGATTCAGATTCAGATTCAGATTCATTTATTGCGAATATAGGTTACAATAGATGTTTTAGTTATGTACATTTGTGCTGCTATATTCTACCATAGGCATGCAATAATTAAAAAACTTTTAAAGATAATTAACAATCAAAATTAGAACTATTAAGTAAATAAATTAAAATTAAACTGTAATTAATTAATTAAACAAAATCAATCAAAATCAATGCAACAAAAGTCATAATATAAATAAAAATGTGGATAAAATAATTAAATCACAATCAAATTATAGTAAAAAAATCAATTAAAAATAACAATCAATATAATAATAAAAAAAAAAAAAATTAAAATAAAACATAATCATTAACAAAATAAAAATTAAAATAACATTACGGAGCATCAGCAATCAGGTAATTTGAAATAGCCAACTTACTACACAGGTACTAATATAACACCAGCAACCTATCAGTAAAAGTCCCAGTGTCAACCGTTTCAGAGATTAGCTGGAACAAACTGACATATAGAAAAGAATACGTAGGTAACTCGACAACTTTTGATACAATAAAAACTATACAAGATAACAATATTTTTTTTCGAAATACTCTCCTTTATTCTCAATGCAAAGTTCCATTCACCTAAACCAACTACTAAAACACTTTTGCCAGTCTTGATCCGATAGGTACGAAATTGCGACTTCGTAGGCAGCCACGGCCTCTTTGGCTCACGAAAACAATATCCTTTTATTTTTTCCTTGATTATATGGCAACAAAAAGAAGTCACCGGGAGCTAAAACAGGACTGTACGGAGGATGAGGCAAAGACACCGGATTCCTAAAGAAACGTCTTTGTTCTGAGAGACGTAGGTATGTCACGAAGCGTTGTCGTGATGCAGCACGATTCCTCGAAGCCCAGTCTTTGGTCTCCTCTCTCGCAGAGCTTGGAAAACTTTCGGCAATGCTACTGTTGTGTACCATTCCGAGTGAGAGATCTATGATTTTCCAACATTGTTGTCGACACATGACCGCTGCAAGACAAAAACTAACCCCATTTGTTTTATCAACTTTACAAGGTCTTTGCAGTTTTGCCAGCAACTTTCTGAAGACTGTCTATTATTTTCCGTCCCCTGTGATGATTTCCGAAACACGTCTTGACGTTCCATTTTCAAATCGTAGACGCATTTCGCGGTACCTATCCACACGGGCCTGTTTCTCAGCGTCTGAGAGCAAACGCGGAATCCAACGACAACAAAGCTCAATCCAAGATGCTGATGCAAAATAATCATAACGCTCCACGAATGAACGCCGAGAATCTTCTCGATGAGATGATTCTCTTGAATGAGTCTCATTAACCATTGAATGAGTAATTCGTGGGTCTTCTCGCACCATATGTGATTAGTCCATACATTTCCTGCAGTTTGTGGGCGACCACTTCTCTGGTCATCTTCGAGGTTTGTATTACCCCTTTTAAATTCACTGAACCATCTAAAAACTATTGCGAGATGGGGCAGACTCCCCTAACTCTAATTGTAATCGTTGAAGGCTAAGTTTTCCAATTAAACTAAATTTAAAATATCATACAATATATTAAGCACGCAAATGTTCGCGGTTAAGCTTCATAGTTGCAAAGAAAAACGCGGGAACTGTAGTAGTAAAATTACTGGAACATATATTTTTTTAAAAAGGCAACAAGCGTTCTATTTTTAAATAGATTTACTTTTTAAAAATATATAATACAGATGCGTTCCATTTTTAAATTACGAGCCCCTCAAAACTTAAGTAATTAATATGAGGAGTGATGCACGTTTTTCAACATATACTGCCGAACTGACTATACCGAATCGCATAGTGTGTGAAAGTTCACTTGTGTCTACGTATACACATGTGCACTATAATACCTACTGCGTAGTGACTACTCTCCGGAGGCGGCGGGACCTTAGAACACAACTCTTTTCGGCTTACTATACTACTATCTATATATCTATACTGCACTATCTTCCATTTAAATTTCAGTAACTTAATATTAAAGGTACAAATAACCGCGTCTAGCAAGATATATTTCTATTACGAATTACCACTGGAAAATGTTAACCCATATCCACTGTTACTCTCTGATGAGATAAGAAATAGGTTATTATAATAAAAGATATAAACAGCTTTGGTAACCGACATTTATTATGAAACAACTAATAAATATAATAATAATAATTCAAACAATTAACATACAAATTAAATGTGATCACGCTTGAAGCGGGGTACATAGAAAACACATCTACCACCGTTTTATATATAGCTCATATTCCATCGAAGCGGAGTGGAGACGAGCTGAGCGAAGATGAGCGAAGCGGTGTGAAGATGAGCTGTTTATCGAAACTGAGAAAATGTGCGTGGTAGAATAATTGGTTGTAAACGCATCATCTTTATGCAACACCGCTCCGCATGACACGGTTTTAAGTGATGTTTAAATATCCTACTAATATCATAACTCCGAAAATTTTGGAAAATGGATGTTTGTAACTAACATTGCTTTGCGGATTGTGGGTTCCAGATGAGCACAATGACTTCTGTTAGGAGTGGGTTCCCGTCGGTTGTATAATGGGTAGGACTCGAACCGTGAGGTCGCCCCACGGTCGGGAGTCCACTATCTACCGCCACTTTCACTCAAAAACTACTGAATTTTGATAAAACTTTACAGTAATGAAGCTTATAAACCGAGGAGTAAAGCAAATTTTAATATCAAACTCATCTCCGCTTAGCTATTTCTCTGCTTCAATGGAGTATTTTAGCTTAACTTAATGTATTAATGTAATTTATTAAAATATTTTGAACAAATTACATTTTACATTATTCTCATTTTTCAATAAAATAATATACATTTTTGTGCAGTCTATTTCAGATTTATTTCATTACTCTCAAATGGGAGAGATAATGCATTTTCAAAAGTATATAAACGCCCACTTATTATTAAAATGTGCTATATTCAAATTGAATGGGGTATTTTTTACAAGGACAGCTATTTGGCAAAAAAAAATACATTTAAAATTAATAAATGAACACTTAAAATGTTACGCTACTGTAGTCGAATTATAAGGCACCAGAGGCATTTTAGTTTATATGGGGCATTTTAAGGCATTTTTGGACTAACAAAAAAAATACCAATAAAGTTGTTTAGCTGAAAAAAGGGATTTTTGGAATAATAGTGATTTTAGAGACCTTCTAAAATGATCAGCCCTTTTCATAGGGTATTGCCATATTACTAGCAATCTTGTAAACCCCCCCAGCTAACATAAATTGCTTGTGTTAGTACTGCAATAGATAGGATTCAAAGTCGCGACCTCTCGATTGCTAACCGGATACCTAATACACAGGTAAGCACCTTAAATAGTTGATTTTAAAATTTCGAGTTTCAATTGTCAAAATTTATTGATAGAACATTGAGATCGAATTGTAAATAACTAAAGATAATTGTAAAAATATTCAAATAATCAAAATTAGCATTTATTTTGTAAAATACGTTAAAAAATTTAAATGCGGTCAAATTTTTAAGAAGTTAAAAATGCTTTTTAATGTTTTCACATTATGATAGTAATAACAAAGTACCAGGGCATCATAGAGCTAAAGAAGATATATCTCAGTTGTATGTTTGTAGTACATCAAATGTCTACGTTCGCGTCTACGACAAGAACCTCTTTAGATAGATCTTCTTGAACTTATTATGTCCTGGTACTTTGAAGGTGTTTTGTATCACTAATGTTACAAACAATCCTACGCACCGTCTGATGGTAAGCAGTTACCGTAGTATATGTACGGTAACGAAATCAGACGTATTAAAATCGTCAATTTATTTTACAATTTTAGTCAAAATACCTATTCTATTCAATTACTCATTCAAACCATTTGATAAAACCATCAATCATTACTGAAACAAACCCCGCCATCACAGCGTGATACTTACACCCCTGAATTCTCAAACGATATTTATATTAATTATAACTCGGGCAATTTAAGTTGGCCGGCCTAAAATCTTGGGTTAACTCACACACGGTCATCTGACCCCAAACTAGGCGGCGCCTGTACTATAGCGACCAGACAACTGATAAACATACTTATATATTTCTAAATACATAAATAACACCCAGACACAGAATAAACAATCGTACTGATCACAGAAAGATTTATTCTGAGTGGGGATTGAACCCACAGCCTCTGACTAAGTAGTCACGGTCACTAACCACTACATCGTTTAGTGTAATTTATAAGTATGTTTATCAGTTGACTGGTTGCCATAGTATAGGCTTTGCCTTGGGATCAGATGGCGCTGTGTGAGTTGTCTCAAGATATTATAGTTTATATTAAATAGCGTTTGAGTATTCATCAATAATACAATGCTATATAGTGACTACATATATTTAGTATATTACTACATAATACTACACTGTGACGCATCAGCTTGGGTGGGAACTGCGAACCCTTGTGGGGGGGCGCCGATGTCTCCTACTAGCTCAGTGGGGGGCTGGCCTAGGTCTTGCATCTGGAAAAAAATATACATTTAACATTTTGGGCATTTTGGGACTATGGAGACTAAATATGCCATGGGACGTTTTGAGACTATACAAATAGAGCTTGTGTTTAGTAAATGTTGATAAACTAAAAGACAGTTTTGGAAAGAAAAACTTAGTTCATTAGTATAATTTCTTCTAAATAATCGACACCATTAAGAAGCTGAAAATGGTGCAATAAAGCCTAATTTATGAGCAAATGTATTGAAAATAGTATTCAGTAAATTACCTACATATAGTTCCTAAACAAACAAACATTGTAAACATTGGCAACTTGAAAAAAGAGTGGCCGCGAGTTTTTATTGCCTGTTCTTTTCTCCTTTACCTATTGCTTAGCGAATCATGACGTATCACAAGTGTTGTTCAAAGTGTAAAAAAAAATGTTTTTTTAGTGTTTTTTACAAAGAAACTAGTTGACCTAAACTTCGTTTGCGTCAATTTTCCCCGTCTTAGCATTTCATACAAAAATATTAAAATTGCGATTTAAAAGAAAAAACTATACAACCCATTCTCATACCTACCTACATAGTTCGACCACAAACACCGTGACACGAGATTTTATATATTAGAAAATTGGCGACTATTTTCAATATTCTATCTATAGATCGATTTGGCTACTAGAGATATATAGTTCACACTAGCTGCGTCCGCGAATACGTCTGCGTGAAGTTGCAGTGCTGTTCACTGCAACTTAAAAGTAGCCTAAGTTACTCTCTTACATTTGATGATGTATGAGAGTAACTTAGGCTACTTTACTATCTGATAGTGAGTCCTGTCAAAATTTGTCAGACGTTTCGGAGATTATAGCAGGAACAAACAGACAGACCGATAATAGTAAAGAACTGTTAATTTGATTGACATTGCAAACATAAACTTCTATTTTATTTATGTGTAATAAGTTCCATACAAAATATGCAAAAATCATATCTCTAGTTGCCAAATCCATCGATAGATAAATTATTTAAAACAGCCTTTAGCAAATTACCTTCTGCATAAGATCCAGTACAATTTCGAACCTCTTTCTCTTGACGTCATCAGGGTCTGATTCCTGTTCCGGTTCCAATTCGTTGCACACTTGATGCATCAACTGCTGTTGTTTCTCAAACCTGAAAGAAATCACAAAAATATCGTAATGTAGGCATATCTTTTACATTTGACTGGTCTGTTGGCCTTAGTGCTTAGTGATCCGGACTGCTAAGCCAGAGGTTAGGAATTCGATCCCTACTCGGAATAAATCTTTGTGTGGTGCAAGGAGAAATTACTATTATAATATATAATATTTTACTATATTATTTCTACAGGCGAAACGAACAGACTATAGTTTAAATGGTTCTCACCTTTCATATTCACTCTGTTCAATCTTCCCTTTGTTTTCCGCAAGCCATGTTGGATATTTATCCACCAGTTCTTTTAATGATGGATATAACACTTCCTTTGATAGAAGAGATTGCATCATACCTTGCATGAACGGTACAAACATATTGCCATCCTGGAAATTAAGGATTAAATGGATAAAGGCATTTTTTATAATGTCGGATATTTTTGGACTATGAAAGCAATTTAGAATAATTGTGGCATTTTGGGACTATAAAGGTAATGTTGGACTAATGTGATACTATTACACAATTGGTTGATTTTGAAGAATAGAACTTTATAATTTTGGACAATGTAGTATTTTTTGGACTATGTAACAAAATAGAGTTTTTTAAACTATTGGCTATTTTTTATACTACAGAGGTATTTTTAGACAATATTTGACTACCGAAGCATATATTATACTAATTGGGGCTTTTCAGGAGTATAGCAGGCAATTCGACTAATGTAAAACTATCTATTTACATTAGTCAATGTTAGGCATTTTTAAATAACATAGACATTTTAGGACTATCAAACACTTTGGGATTTAAAAATATTTCAATTGCATTTTTTACTATTGAGGCATTTTTGGATTCAAAAGGCAAGTGAACATTTTTGGACAATCAGATATTTACCAAAATCGTAACATAAATTAATAATTACCTGACCACCCCCTTCTCCCATATTGAAATTAGCGAACATATTAGCGAGGTCTGTGTCTGTAAATGGAGTTTGTAAGGATTCTGTGTTCGTGTTGAGGTTCTTTAGAGTCTGCGAAATAGCTGCCGACACCTGAAAAGTAAATAAATTACATATAAATATCATGGGACAACTCACACACGGCCATCTCATCACAAACTAGGCAGAGCCTGTACTATATCAACCAAACCACTGACAAACAAACTTAAAATACTGTAGATAAACTAAGTGGGAATTGAAACTACAACTTCGGTCTTAACAGGCAGTTACTATAGTAACCACTAACGGCCGGTCTCAATAATCAATCTATCCATGGATTTGGCTACTGGAGCTATACATATATTTGACATAAGTTCCATACAAATATCTCAAAATTCTACCTTTAGTAGCCAAATCCATCGATAGATTGATTATGGAGACCGGCCATAAACCAACAGGCTAGTCCAAACTGTAGGTAATAATAATATCTCGGGACTACTCACACAACGGATTGATTTCTAAATACATATATCATAATAATATTATACAGCTGAAGAGTGTGTTTGTTTAAACGCGATAATCTCAGGATATATGGGTCCTAATTGAAAAATTATTTTACTGTTGGATAGCCCATTTATCTAGGAAGACTATAGGCTATATAACATCACGCTATGACCAATAGGAGCAGAGCAGAAAGGGAAACTGTTGCAAAAACGGGGAAAATTTTCGCAGAAATTGCGCAGGTCAGCTAGTTAGATAAATAACACCCAGACACAGAATAAACCATTATGTTCTTCACAAAAAGTTACATCCGCGGTGGGGATCGAACCCTCCTCTGGTTGAGCAGTTAGGGAATAGTGAGTGCATTTGTGTCTGCACATACATTTGTGCATTATAATAACTCCTGTGTAGTTGGCTTGTCGCTAATGAGATTGGTTGGCGTTAAACATACCTCATCAATTTTGCCCTGTACTGCCGGGTCTTCGGTAGGTACTGAAGCTACTGCAGCTTCTTCAGCTTCAGGTTTCAAAACGTGAGCAGCTGCCTCTGTAGAACAAAGATATTGTATACTTTAGTGATACAAAACACCTCTTTAGTTAAAAACCGGGACATAATAAGTTCAAGAAGATCTATCCAATTAGGTTCTTGTTGTAGGTGTGAATATAGACAAATGATGTACTCAAACATACATCATCATCAGCCTATCGCAGGTCCACTGCTGGACATAGGCCTCACCGATTGCACGCCACTTTGTTCTATCTTCGGCTTCTCGCATCCAGCTCCTGCCGCTTAGATGATGATTGCCGCCGGAGTGATCACTCCACCTGGCCTGAGGGTGTCCTACACTACGTTTGCCGAGCCGGTTCTTCGGCTAATATGGCCAGCCTACTGCCACTTCAGCTTGCTAATCCGGTGAGCTATGTCGATTACTTTGGTTCTCTGCCGAATCACCTCATTTCTGATTTTGTCCCTAAGAGAAACTCCGAGCATAGCCCGCTGAGCGACTTTAAACTTGTGGACCAGCCGTACCGTCAGTGTCCACGTTTCGGCTCCGTATGTCATGACAGGTAGGACGCACTGATTAAAGACTTTAGTCTTTAGGCATTGTGGGATCGACGATGAGAAGACTTGACGTAGGTTAAACGCTGCCCAACCCAACCGAATTCTCCTGTTCACCTCGTCCTCGAAGTTGTTCTTTAGCTTATGCTGCCCTGGTACTTTGGCAGGAGAATACTAAAGTAACTATGCGACTGTCTGACGGGATGTGTGTTTGTTACTGTAGTTGATTTAAAAATAAATTTGAGTATATTTACCTGCCATTTTTGAGAATGTCTGTGCAATCTGTTCTTGTGTGATTTGTTCCTCTGAAAAAAGAAATAAATAATAATAATAATAATAATTTATTCATGAAAGTAAAGGTACAATAAACTTATATAAAGGTATAATAACAAATAGCACAGTTAAGTATTTGCCTGAACTAGGTTGAAACCTGTGTTTCAGGCTAGAAAGTAAAAAGTATTTTAATAAATACTTTCCGAAACTAAAACTATACTTAATAACTAAAAACAAGAACTAAAACTTTTTTAAACGTTAAACTAGAAAACATAGACTAATAAATTAACATTTACAAAAAAAATAGGTAATTATAAGAGATGGGGGAGGGAAGTTGCTCGCGTCCGTAGGACTTACCATCTTTTCCTAGATTCACCCTACACGTCTCCCCCGGGTGGTGCTAAACGAGCAACAACGCCGAGTCTCGGGCGGCGGTTACTAACCCGACTCAGCTTGCCTAACAAGCAAGTCTTTTAGGGGTAGGAAATTACCCCTTCAACCCGCAACTCTATGGTCAAATTTTGGAATCGGGGGCACTGGCTTGACCGCCCGTGCCGTGAGGTAGAAAGCCTCTCTAAAAATTCACCCTAATCCTAAGGTGGGAAACGCGCCAGAGGATGAATGGCTTGCAGGTAGCAAGTTACTAGCGCCAACCTCAACGGACCCGGCTAACGTTGCTGTATTGAGCCTTCTTGAGGGAATAGGCGTCACCCCTCAAGGGACAATTGATATCGTCCTTACTCGTGGGAACAGAATGAATGAAATCAATAAAACTTTAAATAATCCTAAACATATGATCCAACAACAATTGAACAAAACTTTGTTCATCAGACACCGCAGTAACAGCCTACCATCTGTCGCAGTCAGTAAATCTAGCGACAAACAAACTGAAAGCAATGAAACCGACCCTGAAAACAATGCGGAGAACTATTTATCTCCGTGGCAAAACGACAAAGTACCTGCTAAACGACAGAAGAGAAAGGAAACAAGTCCGATTCAAAGTGACAATACAAAAAAATCAAAGAATGCACCAAACTACACTGTACCAACACACAACAAATATGATATCTTAAACAGTGAAGAAACAGAAGAACCTGTTAAAACTAATGAGTACATACCAAAGCCTGAACCAATTTTTGTGACAGGAGTCATGGATGTCATAGCATTAAAAGCTACACTAAATAAAATTGTTGACAGCGAATTATATAAAATGACAACTTTAAGATCTGGCCATATTATCAAGCTAATGCCAAATGATATTCATACTTACAAAACTATCAGAGAGCAGTTTATGGCAAACAATATATCACATTATACCTACAAATTAAAATGTGATAGAGCATACAGAGCTGTATTACGGGGGCTACACTCTACCGAAGATACTACTCTAATAAAGCAAGAACTAAAAGAACAAGGACATGATGTTAGACAAATAGTAAACGTTTTACATAAATCGACCAAAGAACCATTACCAGTCTTCTTTGTGGACTTAGAACCAAATAAGAACAATAAAGAAATATTCAATATAAGATATTTAAGCCAAATGAGAGTGACATTTGAAGCTCCTTATAAAAAAAAAGAAATAATGCAATGCAAAAGATGTCAGAGGTTTGGACATACCAAAAAATCAATGTTTTAGGCCATTTAGGTGTGTAAAATGTGGAAATGATCATCCGACCTCTTCGTGTACCAAAACACCAGAAACAGAAGCGACATGTGCAAACTGTCAAGAAAGACATCCAGCTAGCTATAAGGGATGTACAAAATACAAAGAATACAAGGAAAGAATATTAAAAACCAAATCGAACGTTACACAAAAAAATCAGTATGTAAAAGACATCCAAACAGCAAAAGAAACAATTAAATCAAATCCAATGCAGATTAACCTCAAAGAAAAAAGAAGCTATGCAAATGCAACAAAAGATCGACCACCTATTCAAAATTTACCCGAACCGGAAAACCTTCCAGACAGACTTGAACTAATGTTCGCTAAATTTCAACAAATCATGATGAGCATGATGGACAAAATGATGGACCGTATGATCCAGCTTGTCACAAGCCTAGTAACCAAATGATTAATTCCCTCCGAATTGTCATTTGGAACGCCAACGGCTTGACGGAACGTCGTCAAGAGTTTCTAACATTTCTCCAAACAGAAAAAATTGACATAGCATTAATTTCTGAAACAAGATTCACTGAAAAATCTCATTTCAATTTACAAAATTACTCAGTATACACAACAAACCACCCATCTGGAAATAGTCATGGTGGAACTGCAGTAATTATAAAAAATAACATCAAACATTACGAAAAAGAAAAATACCAATCGGATAAAATACAAGCCACGTCAATAAACGTAGTCGTCAACGAGAAAGTCGAGACAACCTTTTCTTCTGTGTACTGTCCACCCAGACACAGGTTGACTAAAGATGACTACAATAAGTACTTCTCTTCCCTTGGGACCAGATTTATTTGCGGTGGGGACTGGAACGCAAAACACACTTTTTGGGGCTCTCGTCTTATCACATACCGTGGAAGGCAACTACATGGCACAATACAGAATTTAAGACTCGAGTGCATGACCTCACGTGAACCAACATACTGGCCAACTGATCGAAATAAAATTCCTGATCTGCTCGACTTCTATATTACTAAAAATATAAGTCGAAACTACATGACAATTGAAACCTGCACGGATCTGTCATCTGACCACACCCCAGTTATATTGAACTTAAGCACAACAGTGGTCTTAGAGCAACCGGTAGGAAGACTACACAACAAAAAGACTAACTGGAAGATGTATCAGGACGAAATCACAATGAGGATCAAGCTCTTAAGCACATTAAACACTGTTGAAGACATAGAAAAGACTATTGAAAACCTAAATAAAGTCATTCATGAAGCAGCAACTATCTCCACTAAAGTGCGAAAAAAGATATCTCAAACACATAATGAATATCCAAAAACCATCAGAGATAAAATACTGGAACGTCGTAATTTAAGAAAAATATGGCACAGAACTAGATACCCGGTAGACAAAACAGCGTTCAACAAATCTTCCAACGAACTAAAAGACCTTATCAAAAGTTTTACCAACAATAACCTCCAAGCTTTCCTGTCTAACTTAACATCAAGCTCAGACACTAACTATTCACTGTGGAAGGCAACTCAAAAATTAAAACGTCCCAGTAGTCAAATACCCCCCATCAAAAAAACGAATGGGAACTGGGCAAGATCAAACTTGGAGAAGGCTACTATATTTGCTGAACACCTAACTCGCGTATTTCAACCATTTCCTGAATTAAGGCCTGAGCACAACGCTGAAATAAAAAACTATCTGGAAAGTGCAGAGCAAATGTGTCTTCCATTGAAACACACGAGTGCTACTGAAGTAGCACGTGAAATTAAACACCTCAAGGATGGAAAATCGCCAGGATACGACAGTATAGACAGCGTTCTGTTGAAACATCTGCCTAAAAAGGGTATAGTAGCAATCGTTAACATTTTCAATGCCTGCCTAAGACTTAACCACTTTCCAGGACAATGGAAAATAGCGCAAGTCATAATGATACTTAAACCGAATAAACCACCTAATGAAGTGGCTTCATATCGACCTATAAGTCTACTACCTTTACTCGGTAAACTTCTCGAGAAAATCTTAATTAATAGGATGAAGGTACACCTGAGTGATATTATCCCCAATCACCAATTTGGGTTCCGGGAGAATCATGGAACAATTGAGCAAGTCCACCGAATCGTCGACGTTATAAGTAGAGCACTGGAGGAAAAGAAATACTGTTCAGCAGTATTTTTGGATATTAGCCAGGCCTTTGACAAAGTATGGCATGAGGGCCTATTATACAAACTTAAAAAAATGCTCCATCACTCATTTTTTCGCATAATAAAGTCGTACCTCAGCAAACGATGTTTCGAAGTTAAGCAGCACGATGAACTCTCAAACTTGTATGAGATTAAATCAGGAGTACCACAGGGAAGTTTACTGGGCCCAATTCTCTACATAATATTTACTGCTGACCTACCAACAACAGACAGGACAACGGTCGCAACATATGCAGACGATACAGCTGTGCTATCCACACACACAAATCCAATAGTTGCATCAGAACACCTACAACATCACATTTACAAAATAGAGGACTGGCTTAAAACTTGGAGAATTCACGCAAATCAAAGTAAGTCAACACACGTTACTTTCACTCTCAGGAGAGACACATGTCCACCAGTTACACTTAATAATGAGGAAATTCCGTTAGACGATAATGCAAAATACTTAGGCATGCACTTAGACAGAAGGCTAACATGGCAAAAACACATTTGGACAAAGAGAAAGCAACTAGATATAAAACTGCGTAATATGTACTGGCTAATTGGACGCCACTCACAAATGAGCAGACATAGCAAGTTGTTAGTTTACAAAGCCATCTTGAAACCAATATGGACTTATGGCATACAACTCTGGGGCACTGCCAGCAACAGTAACATAGAGATATTGGAAAGATTTCAAACAAAAACGCTGAGGTCTATCTTTAACATCCCCCAATACATCGGTAACAAGATCATATACCTTGATATAAAACTACCAACTGTCAAACAGGAGATAGCAAAATATAGTGACGCCTACCAGAATAGACTATCAAAACACATAAATGAGCTGGCCGTCCGACTTAGTGGAGACCAAGGTCTCCAATATCGAAGACTAAAGAGACATAGCGTACCAACTCTTCAGGATAGATTCATCAGGATGGAATGAGACACTCATCTGAGAAGTGTCTCTCCAAGCTAAAAGCCCTAATCAGATAAAAAAATATCAGCCAAAACAGTGGCTTATTGTTGTGTGCAACAGATTGCCATGGTGCAGATTTAGACACAAAAAAAAAAAAAAAAAAAAAAAAAAAAATTATAAGAGATGTTACAACAATTGGTCTTATTTATTTTAGTACAAGTAATAAGTCCTCCGTCTGTTCGTATGACATATCTTGTAATTGGGAACTTACAGCTTTTTTACAATTAAAATAATTTAGGTGGTATATATTAACAATTCGATTTAATCTATTATACAAAAAAGGGCCTAAGAAATTAAAAAATCGGTTTGAGAACATATATCTTGAGGTGGAATCAGATGTGCAGACTATATCTTTTCGTCTCTTATTAGTTAAGCCAGTATTAAAAGTAAGTAGCTCGTGTTGTTTTAAAATTATATTTACTATAAAAAGCTGACGGACAGTCAATACCTTACAGCATTTATACAGGAGGAAGGTGGGAAAAAGGAAATGTCGAAAAGTAGCTACTTTTAGAACGGCTCTCTGTGCTCTTTCAAGTGGCAACATAACAGTTTTTAGTGCTCCTCCCCATGAAGTGATGCAACACTGAATGATGGACTGACATAGGGCCTTTTATACTTGTATAATTAATTTCGAATCGGCAATAGAACGCAGTTTTTTAAAGACATATATTAGTTTTCGCACTCTAGTCACTAAAATTTCTATGTGTTTCTTGAATGACAGTGTGTTGTCTATATTAATGCCGAGATATTTTATGTTGCTAGTGCTATGTATAATAGGACAGTTACACGTATTTTCTAATGTGTTATTACAATAGTGTGCAAATAAATGTGGGTCATCGTCGCTGTGGTATGACTGTCGCATAGAAAAGCGGATATATTTTGTCTTATCAGCGTTTAATGTTAGCAAATTATGACTAAGCCAATTATTTTTGAAATTAAAACCTTGCTGAGCGTTTTCAAATAGGTCGTTCTTGGTTTTGGCCGTAAATATAATAGCTGTGTCATCAGCATAGGATATTATCTTACCATGATCGATATTCATATTGCAAAGGTCATTTATGTAAATAAGAAATAAAGTAGGGCCTAAAATACTGCCCTGAGGAATACCAAAACCGGAACATTTTTGATCTTCACTAGTAATGTTATCTATTTTGATACATTGGTATCTTTCATTTAAATAGTCTGCCAAAAGTTTTAGTTGTTTACCTCTTATGCCCAGAGACTCCAACTTGTTTAGCAGAATGGGAACAGAAATTGTGTCAAAAGCTTTAGCAAGGTCAAGGAAGATGCCCAGGACTTGGTTCCCTTTGCTGAGCTCTTGTGAAATATAATCAGTCAAAGTGTGAGTCGCGTCGGCTGTAGACAATTTAACTCTAAAACCATATTGTGTAGGGGATAGAAAGTGGTTGTTTTCTAGGTAATTAATTAATCTAATATTTATAATTTTTTCGAGTATTTTCGATATTGAGGGAAGTAGGGAGATCGGTCGGTAATTGGATACAAGTTCTTTATTTCCGGATTTATAGATAGGAATAACCACTGCCTTTTTTAGGCATTGAGGAAAAATCCCTCCAGAAAGGCAAAGTTGAAAAATATATGTTAAAGGAGGTACTAAAATATGTTTAAAAAGTTTAAGGATTTTATTGCTAATGTTGTCCGAGCCAGTGGCGCAGCTATCCTTCAGGTCAGAAATAATTCGAGCTACCTCGTGTTCGTCAGTGTCTAGCATAACGAAAGATTTGAGACTCAAGTTGCGGACAAATTGGGGGGGTTGCGTACATCCAAGGCTATTATTTTGATTTTGAATACGCTCGGCAAGATTTTTGCCCACATTTATAAAATAGTTATTTACATGGTTAGCTGAATTTAGTGGTGATGAGTTAATATGCAGTAAACTCGAATTTGATTGATGATTTTTCGAGGAGTAAGTTATGCTTTTAACATGTCGCCAAATTTGCTTACTATTATTTCCTGCCCTTTGTAAAACATCTCTGTCATAATTAATTTTTAACTTTTTGAGTAGGTTGTTACAGAAATTTTTGTATCTTTTATACGTAGTTAAAAGTATTAGGTTGTCAGGGTACCGTCTTGTTCGCTGATGGAGTCGATCTCTGTGTCTTATACAACGTATAAGACCAGGAGTAATCCAGGGCTTGATATTGTAAAATTTCTTATTTATTGTCGTTACTTTCGTGTTGCATAATATTGCTTGTTGGACATTTTTAATTAAATACGACAGAGACATATTAGGGTCGGCATTATTGTAAACTGGACAAAAATCGATGTTGCATAAATCATGTTCGAGTTTGTGTATGTTTAATTTAGACCTTGTCTGTGGACGACTCTGCTTAGGTGGCGTTAAATTTACGGTTAGTAGGACAGCGTGGTGGTCAGTTACAGTAGAGTTAGTAACAAGAGTGATGTATGTCAAGCTGGTTTTAATCATTACATGATCGAGACAGGAACCGTTATGATGAGTAGATAATGTGTGAGCGGGCTGAAGACCATAGTATGAACATAAATTAAGGTAGTTATGGGTTCCTGAATCGCAAGATCCTGAGCTAATGTTTAAATTCAAGTCCCCTGTTAATATTATGTTTTTACATGAGGATAGTGATTTCAGTGTTTCACCTAGAGATTATTAAAAGAGGTCAGAGTTTCTGAAGGAAGGAGATCTATATATAGCAATAATCGCTGTATCTGAACCAATGTTAAGGATCAAACCATTGCAGTCTTGAAGAGTTGGCTCCTCGACTGTGATCTCTAATGTTTTTTTAGCATATACCACGACACCATCATTTTGATTGTGATTTGTAGCGGTATAGTATACATTGTACCCCGGTATTATTGGGAGGCGATCGTGCCGGTTTATTAACCAACACTCGGTTAGAATGATTATATCACAATGAACATTAAGCCTATGTAGAAAAACATGTAAACTATCTATATTTTTATGAATACTGCGAATATTCTGTGTAAGTATGGTTAGTGATTTTTGGTATCCGATAAGATATGGTCTGCAATCTTCAACCTCACAAAATCTTGATTCCGATAGGAAACTATTATCTAATTGCTTAATTAAATTTAAATCCATTTATGTAACTTAAATCTACCCTTAGTTCTAAAATACACGCGAGTATGTGGCGCTCTTAGGCGCCTTCATAATCAATTGAGTTAATGTACCTGAGTTCGGCTGCTTTTTTTGCAGGGCAGTCATTGTCACCCGTCTTGTGATTGTTCGGCTTTTTGAAACGCAAGCATGTTGCACATTTAGGCGCCTCTGATTTTGATTTGCAGTCTTGAATAGAATGGCCATCTTGACCGCAATGTCCACATGTAGAGTTAGGTGTTT
Source organism: Herminia tarsipennalis (assembly GCA_945859575.2). Lineage (NCBI taxonomy): Eukaryota > Metazoa > Arthropoda > Insecta > Lepidoptera > Erebidae > Herminia > Herminia tarsipennalis. The sequence continues at coordinate 1,595,463 of OX243830.2, forward strand.
TGCATGTTTTGGCTGCATGTCCGTACTGCTGGCATTTGTAGCATCTAGTCACTAGTGTAAAATCTCGCACAGGACAGGACGTCCAATTGATAAAAACTCTTTCTTGAATTAGCAGGGCTTTACGTATGACTGCTGATACTTCCAGTATATAATTGCAGGTCACTGCGTCTTTCTTCCCAGATTTGTGGCTGAGTCTTATTGAGGTCAAAAATGAATCTTTAGTTAAAGAGGGCATTTTTTCTACCAGGTTTTGTTCATATACACATTTAAAAACCTCATTATCACTCATTTGTGTCGGGACTCCTACGATAGTAATGCGTAATGGTTTGCGTTTTTGGGTTTCGTCGACGGTAAGACCTGACTTGGCAAGTTGTACAGATTGTTTGAGTTTTTCTAGGTCATTTTTAGACTCTGTGCTGATAATGACGCCTCCGTTTTTCGTGTTTCTGACTCCGCGGACTTTGAGTTTCATATCTTCAGGGCAGACGATTTTCTGGACCAAGGTTTTGGTTTCGTCGCTGGTTTTTGACCTGTCACTAGGGTAAATGGTCACGGAACTCAGGGGCGTTGGTCGAACGAAACTATTTGTCCCCTTCTTCACCATGTCAGCAAAAGATGAATTTGGCAATGCTTGTTTGGAATAGGACTCCTTAATCGTCTGTTTTATCTCAGATAAATCGTTTGCCAGATCTAGTAGGGCAGATTGGTTTTGCAAAGATACATGGGATTGGACTGCTCTATGTTTGATTGACTGATATTGGACAGCCAATTGTGAAACCCCACTTCCAACTTTCCGGCAGAGGTTGGAAACTCTTAACTTCTGTTCCGAGTTCAGTTTACCTTCGGCTGAAATAGTGCATATTTCATTTAAGTATTGTTGGATAGATCCCATCCATTGCTGTAACTCAGGTGTTGATATGACTTCAAATTTCTCACTTTGTGACGTCGGCGGCCCTGGACTACCTTCCATTTTTGAGGCCAAATGCACTAATAATAAATGTTCATAGTAAAACTAAACACGCATAACACACAAAGTCGGTAAACTAGGTCACTATTTATGCAATTGTCAATTTATTATTTTTAATAATTATGCGCACGTCTGTATGGAACGATACATTAGATCAGTGTACATATATTTATGGTCCATGCCAGATCTACTTGGCAATAGTGAGCCAAAGAAGATTCTTGAAATACCTCTAAGAAAGATTTAAATAATGCATGATCAGTTAGTTCACATCATTTCATAGTTTTCTAAACTACACTACAAGTGATAGCAAATGTTGAATTGAATTACCTTCCTGTTAGCTTTTTTGTCATTACACAATTTTTGACATACACTGAGTGTACCAAATATCAAAACAGGTGAGGGATGGGGGAATTGGTGGTTGAAACCCCCCCTGAAATTGTAAAAATGTAGATACATAGGATACAGTTTAGTCAGTTGTACACCCCCCCCCCCACTCCCCGAAAAATGATCGTGCCTAACGTCATGTCAGCAAGAAGAAGAACATATACTAACCAGGCACGCCACTAAAACTGCTCAATATAGCAGACATGTTGCTTTCAAACTGTGCTGCAGCCTCCTTGATAAACTCCTCACTCCACATGTTCTGTGGTATGTCGTCAGAGCTCGCTGGTTTATCACCCTCGGCTTTCTTCGTCATGTCTTGTAGAGCACCTGGAGATTAAAATAAATATCACAACCAATCTTTTAGAGAACAGTGACTAAGTTTTTAATTCCTTTGTCTATCCTTTTTGACTGGCTTGTTGGTCTAGTGATAAGTGACTGCTGAGCCGGAGTTTGTGGGTTCTACGAAAAAAATATCAAACCCACTTCAAACACAGTTGATTTGCTGGCATTTATGGAGGAGTTTCATGCCTGTCTCATAATCTCATCTTTAATTCATATCTAAATATAATTTCCAAAAAATGTGATTAATCAAAAACATACAGAGCAAAGCTGGGTTAGATGACTAAGCTTTGCTCAGTATTTTTTTGGTATTCATTATTGAACCAAAAAGTTGAACTAGATGTGTATTTAGATTTTTCCATAATCTTTTCTTTTTTTCCAAAAAATGTATGTTTAATATGTAAAAAAAGCATATGGCGAGACCATATGCTTTGCTATGCTGGGTTTAAACCCAGACACTGTATAAACCAATTCTTATCATACAAAGATTTACCCAGTCTCGAGCTTAGTTGTCAGGGTCGATTACTACTGGGCCAATCAATTGGCGTACAGTTATTTGCCATGTCAAGTCATTTAGAATAATAAATTCATTGTGCTTTATCTGTTTACGTAACTTATGGCCAACGTAATAGAGGATGCCCACAAAGAAGCTGGGAAGACAAAATCTGCTCTGGACAAGAGTAGCAACAGACAGAGTACAATGGTGGCAGTTAAAGAGGCCTTTGCCAAAGGCACGCAGAAATCAGGGACATAATTTGAAACTAAGATATTACATTATACAATTAGCAAAAAATAATTTCTGTATTTCTGAATTTAAAGGATATGTTATTTAATTATTAACTGTTTAAATGGGAATTTTATTGATATAAGTAAATGTAACTATATCATTTTTACTATCTATAGTGAAAAGATGAAAAAACAATTGCTAAAGAAAACCGAACAGTATTTATAACTAAACAATGGCCGGTTGGTCAGTTAAAAAATAAGCAAGCATTATGAATTTCTTTTTTAAATTATGCCCATTATTATTGTCACATTTACAGCTTAGAATAGTGGTTAATAATCTTTAAAAATTCATCATATTACATCATTTATTTACATTACCTATTTTTTCTATAGAAAATGCAATTGAATGACACATCATTTTTTATTACTTTTTTAATTAAGTAGATGATTGTTATTGTGTAAGCTTATGGAATACATTCTTATTTATCCTAATAACATTGACACAGTTTTATAATCACAGAATTAGCCTCCACAGCAACTTGTCGGTCAATAATTCATGCAAATCATAACGTGCGCCTCATATCCTTCAAAATAATTAATCAATTATTTACATTTTCAAATCCATAGAGGTTATTACGTGTTGTGTAATATGACCATGCTAAATTTTGTTAAAAATAACCAACTCACTATCCAGTAGGTCATCTAATTCCGGATCGACGTTAGTTTTAGCCACTTCCTTGTTTTCCGACATTTTTATTTTATTAATGTAATAGTTATTTACAAAAAATCCGTATAAAATTACGAGCAAAAAATTTTACTGTCACTGTCTGTCAGAATGTCACACGCTCAAATCATTGAATGAATTTTATTTTTATTTAGACTGATGAAGTGTTGCTACTTAATATGTATTTTTTTCCCTAATATTCTGCCTGGTAACCATTTTCTCTGTTTTTGAATGGGTAAGATTTATAAATTTCGAACGCTTATATAATTTGATAAATGTTACTCACAACAAAAGTAATTGTGATTAATAAAAATGTGTTCTATGATATTAGGAAAACTGCGTCAATACAGGATTTATGCAACTTTGACCTTTTTTACCTTTGTAATACCTAGATATGTTTTGCTTTTTTGTTTGTAAATAAAAATAGAGCGATTATTTATTTATTGCTAGCATTTTCTTATCGTGCATGGCGTAAATTAATGAAATTAGAAGTAACAGTTTTAACACTATTTTGTAAAGTTATAAATGCGTCTCGGGAATTCATATCAACCCATATGATGGCCCACTGCTGGGCACGGGTCTCCCCAGTAAAACCTACTGGTATGTAGATCCTGGGGGTAATTGCCATAATCGCCACGCTTGGCGAGCGGGTTGGCGATCGCAGTAAGGCTTTAAGTACGCAGAGGACGCTGCTGCCCGTCCTCCGGAGTGAAATCCCTTAGTCGCCTTGACGACACCCACGGGAAGAGATGGGGTGGTACTATTCTTAAGCCGGCACCACACGGCACGGCTCGGGAATTCGTTTAGAACATAATTCATAATAGAGAAACTTGTTTAGTTTGGCAGGTGTTTTTTTAACAAGTTTAGCTATCTAGTAAAATTATGAAGAAATACACCAACAGACACATTTTATTAATGGGGTTTAGCCATCATTTTATGTTTTTTATTTATTTAACTATTAATCAGGAAAACAACTGTTATAAAATCACAAATAGCGTTTAGCTAGTATATCAATAAAATGTGTTAAAATTATTTTTTAGTTAATTAGCTAACCGCCCCAGCTCCCTGGCCCGGAACGGGTGTAATTTTTACGTACGATTTAAAAAATATATTTTATACAAATGCTGTCCTGACGCTAAAAACACAAATAAAGAATTATTCAACTTGAAGCAGTCGTTCTGCGCTTTGGCGATTCGTTTTTATTTACATAACTAACTGATTCGGCGAAGTTCGTATCACACAAAATTAAATGCATTATTGTTTTCCGGTGGACAAAAATCGAACGATAGGTCGTTACCAAAATGAGTGTTTCCTAACTCAGTGGCAAATTTTCAGGACTCTTTAGCATAAAAGCACTTTAAACATACCTTTTCCACATACGGTCATGATTTTGTTAATGAATTAATAACTGTTAGTATCTATCAAAAGAAACTATATAATAAAAAGTCTGTTTCCAAGGAAATGCATGTGGGTAGTACTGGGTAGGCAGACTGTCACGGGTTAAGATTCAAATTTGTTGACTATGCAACTGAACAGTTGGCTGAACCAAAATGTCTTAATATCCTTTTATTAAGAATTCGCACAAGAGTCATCAATCATGTAGCGATCAGCTACATGATTAACAGTAACAACTGTTATAACTAAATACCAAGTGGAATTTCCTTGATTGAATTGATTTGCAATTTTATAACAATCGTTACTTATTTACTGCTAATAACCTCCACAATGAAGAGGTAAATTCCTACTATGGCAACACTGTATTTGATAAAAAAGATCAGGTGACTCAACGTTTTGTTATTGCATGTTACTATAAAAATAAAATAACAACCGTAAAAAATAAACAAATTAATGTAGTAATTTTTTAAATATAAAAAAGAAATACAAAAAAAACCAAATACCTTCATTGTACAATCAATAGTAAAATAAATCTAAAAACAAATAAAAGCTGGCACAAAAAACAAAGTAAAAGAATAAAATTGACAAATATTAGAAAAAAAAAGTTAATACAAAATAATCGAGCAATCCATGCGCGATGAAATGTGGCAAAAAAATAATGTTCTAAGTTGTTAAAAAATATATAAAATATAAAAAAAATCGTTACAGGTAATGTTACAATTAAGTTATTTATTTTATTAGATATTATAAGAATTATTATTATGTTATTAGGTATGTTGCTTCGATCATATTGTTGATCGAAAGGTATGTTTTTGTTTATGTTTGTTTTGGGCACCTGTGTTGTGGTTAATTCTCCAGTTCGAATAAAATTAAATATAACATTAGGCCGCTTTTCAGCTGGGTCCCTTAATTTTAGTTACCGCGCCAGTCACGATTAGATGTACACCAGTCACAGCTTGAAAGGGCTGGAGGGGAGAGGGGGAAGGGAGGAAAGACCCTTGCGGATGACGAGTCCGATCTGGAGGAGAAAAGGATTTTAAAGCTGCGGCCCACAGCTCACTTAAGTTTCCAAGTTCACGCTCATTCGTCAGCTCGTGCAGTGACTTCTGCCTTCGGTCGCTACGGTCCCTTGCTTGTTCAATGGCTTTTATGGTCGCGCCGCGCTCGCCAGCTCGACTTGCGCAGTGATCTGGGGGTCAATTCACGTATTTAAAGCACCTACCTTAGACGGGCCATAGGACTAATGTGAGTCACTGATATAAATTTGCAATTTACTCTTCAGTATGCAATTGCTACCTCACATTCATGGCTCTTGTAGCCGTAGGTGATTTGGGGGTCAATTCACGTATTTAAAGCAGTGCAGCTCAGTCACGTTTTTGAGATCGATCCCAAAGTAACAAGAATACGAAAATGGCCGTTTTAATCGAAACTTAACTGCAACTGCACTGCAACTGTTTATACACTGACGGACTTATAAACTGCATCAAAGTAATAGACGACTTTGAAATAAATATTTTAACCAAGTATGCAAACTTTCTATACAGATTTAAATTGAAACCTCTAGATTGGTTCGTGAACTTTAAAACAGCGTAGGATCATATCTTTAAGTTTAAGTTTATGTACTGAAAAGGACCTTAAGACCTTTTTTGAAGAAAAAACAGAAGTTTAAGGAAAAATTGTTTAATTAAAAAATTGGTTTTAACAATAGACACAAACTTTATGCAAGGGTTTATTTGTGTTTTAATAAGGTGTATTACCCCCACGTGCCCTTATTACGGATTCTAATCGGTTCCGCATAGATTTTATAAGGGTTTTTAAAAGATCTTGCGGAATATTGTCCCATTCTTCTGAAAGTGCTGTTCTTAGTGCTGCCACTGTCGTAGGCGAAGGGTTTCTCGCATATACAGCTCTTTTTAAATTGTCCCAAACATGCTCGATGGGATTAAGATCCGGGCTGCGTGCTGGCCAATTCATTGTACGTATCCCAACCTCTTCGCAATAATGTTGAACTTGTGCAGCTGCATGCGGCCGGGCATTATCCTGCATTAAAGTAAAATTTTCGCCTATGAATCCCATGTAAGGCACCACGTGATCTTCTAATATCTCTGTTATGTAGCGATGTGCTGTCAAACCCCCTCTATTACCGTTTTGACGGACCATGTCTATGAACACAAGTTCTGTTCGCCCGTTCATCGATATGCCACCCCAGACCATACATGAACCGCCTCCAAAAGGAACACGCTCCTCAATGCAACTTTGAGCATATCGCTCCCCACGTCGACGATAGACTCTTCTGCGACCATCTGCACCATATAAACATGTCCTACACTCGTCCGTGAACAATACAGAGGCCCACTGCTCTTCTGTCCAATTCAGGTGATGACGCGCAAATCTTAAGCGAGCTTGTCTGTGAGCTGCAGACAACTTTGGACCATTTGCTGGTCTAAAAGGGGTGATAGCCGCTTCCTTTAACCTTCTTCTTATTGTTCGTGCACACACGTTTTTTCCACGCACTTCATTAAGCTCGGTTTTGATGTTAACTGACGTGAGGAAACGATTTCGCAGGGAAGTTGTAACAATAAATCGGTCATCACGACCTGTGGTTGCTTGAGTTCTGCCTGTACCACGTCTCCTCCTGTAAGAACCTGTCTCTACAAACCTTCTGTATATTCTACAAACCGTAGACTGGTTTAAATTTAAATTTCTACCAATCGTTCGTTGATCCAAGCCCTCCCGCACCAATGCTACAATTTGTGCCGCTTGTTCGGACGAAGTATCCATATTATGGTTCAAAAACTCTCGATGTGTTAAAAAACTAACCCAACAATTATGCTGGTAACAATAATTCAATTGACCAAACAAAAAAAATCAATGAGAATTAATTTAAAACTTTGCTATAAATAACACGCAAATCTGATACTACGAGTAAATTTTCTTTTCCCGGCTATATTCATTTGTTTTACCGCAGTTCTATTTTTAAATTTTTTTTTTTTTTAAGATTAAGAGCCAGTCTTTCCATATTTATATAATTTAATCTAAAAAGTTTGCATACTTATTATAAAAAAATCCTTTTAGAGTAAACCTGAACTTTGATGCAGTTTATGAGTCCGTCAGTGTAGTTAGTTGCAGTGCAGTTGCAGTTAAGTTTTACCCCCAGATCACTGCGCAAGTCGAGCTGGCGAGCGGGGCGCGACCTTAAAAGCTATTAACAAGCAAGGGATCGTAGCGCAATCTTGAAAGTTACTACGCGATGGGAGAGTCAACGTGATTTTAACAAATCACTGCACATGCAGATTGGTGCAGTGCGAAGGTCACTCAGCGTCACTGCACGAGCTGACGAATGAGCGTGAACTTGAAACTCTTATGTGAGCTGTAGGCCGCAGCGTGATCTAAAAATCACTGTACTAGAAAAGTGTACAGCGTGTATTTTTCTATGCAGGCAGGAGGGGCAACGCCCTTAGATGTCACTGTGCGAGCATAGGAGACTATAGCAAATTTAGAAATCATTGCCCAAGCTGGCGAGCACCACGTGATTCTAGAAACCGTTGAGCAAGCTGGGCCCCAGCGTAATCTTAAATATCACAGCACGAATATAATATAATATCTTAGTATATTGGCACAACTCATACAACAAATGTGCAGCGCAATGCTCAAAGTTACTGCGCAACCTGCTTACATTCAGAAACCGCTGCAATATATTTACGAGTCTCCTGGGAAAACACGGAGACTTGGTCTGGTCTTGAAATTACCGGGATAAACGAGACTTTGACTAGTTCAAAAATAGGTTTCATATTAAAAAAAAAGATTTCAATAAGTACTCATTTAGGCAGCCTGATGATGATGATACAAGATATCTCATTAAAGTATCTACTTTCTGTTTTAATTAATTATCGAGTTTAAAATAGCATTATGAGTATACAAAATTCTGACTGATGAAAACAAAAAATGCCCTGTTTTTTTCATTCTTTACAATCAATAAAAAAACTAAATACAATACATTGAAATTGTCTTCTGTACCTAATCTCGGTTTTGTTTGGCACTCGCGAGCAGCACGCCCGCGCCGTCAACTCTGGCCCGTGCGTTCACCCAACGGCAAGCACGCGAACTTCTTTTGTCCTGTGATGCGAACACCGGGTTGTTACCGAGTTGTCCACTCGCGAGCGAGGCGATCCGGTGCCGATAAAGAGTTGATGTAGTAATCGTTACTCTGTACAAATCCATGCAAATAATATTAACCGCTTGAGGCGATGCGGTGCTAGGGCGGTGTCGCGTGCCGGGGTGATGCGGTCAGCGATGACACTTTGGTTTTCTTAGCCGCGCCTCGCCAGGTTTCCGTTACGCCTGGGGGCCGTCCATGAATTACGTCACTGGTAAGAGGCAGGGGTCAGGGGCGTAGCTTACCATAAACGTGTCAAAGGACTAATGTGAGTCACTGATATAAATTTGCAATTTACTTTTCAGTATGCAATTGCTACCTCACATTCATGGCTCTTGTAGTCGTAGGTCGTATATAATTTAAATGGCTGATACAGCCATACAGTAGGGGTCAATGTGACTTGCGACGAATATCTTTAAAATTGTATAACTATTATGTAATACAATGTTAAAACCTACGTAATTTTTGTAAATAGCATTTGAATTACATTTTTAATTTAGAATTTCTAAATATGTGACATAACAACAGGGGGAAGTGTTATATGATTGTGGCCACCTGTAACAAAGAAGGAATATATTATATGAATGTATAGCATATTCTGGGTGTACCCCCGGATATGCAATGCTATTTTACCCGGGAGGGAAATCTCCGGGGGAGATTAAACCCAAAATTCCCATTTTAAATTGATAACATTGTTCCAGAAAATAAAAAATAAATTATGACTGTATGCCAGTCATAATATTGAAATCAACGAAAGTGTGGATTTAGTTTTACGTGAAAAATGGCTAATAAACCGTAAGTACTTTGATACCAATAGGGGGGCATTTATCCTTCTAGTAGCATATTTTCCAGGAGATGACTGCTTACCTACATGAAGCAGTGGACCTACACACGCGCGGATCAACAAACACCGGTACAGTCTCAAAAATCTCCAAAAAAATGTTGCCAAATGGTGCTGGATCTGGGGTCCGTGTTGCGGGCGCCACGTTGAAGGGGCTTCATATGGCATGTTCTGCCGATGTCGGGTAAAGTTAAACAGAAATGCACCCCTAGACTACCTGATTCCACAAGATGGTTGTGCGTGGTAGAAAATGGCGTTTAAAACGCACTGTGGTGGATTGCCAAGTGTCGAGATGATGAGTGTGACACTTGGATGTTTGACGCGGTGTAAAGTGCCCAAACTGAGCTGGTGTAATTAGTCCGAACAATATAATCTACCATATGGCATTGATTATTATTTTAAGATATCAGTAAAAATTAATATTCACTTTCTAGTTAACTTTTGTCACGTCAAATTATGACAGTGTTTATGTAACATATCTTCTTGGTACAAGATATCTTCTTGGTACAACACAAATCTATTCTCAGAACACTCCTTAAAGAAGTAGATCCGGCTTTGTGCTAGACAAGTGTGATCATAATCGTTGAACGTTAACGCCTGCGGAAAGAAAAGATGAGAATTGTCAGTCTAGGACTAGATAAATGCTCTTAAAAATGGCCTCCATAGTTACTTAATAAATCATCTATAAATCAGTTCAACGGTTTAAAGGTTCATTTCCGTGCATCGCGCCCGAGCCGCGCGCGGCCGACGACTGACGTAGGCTGCGCACGCATTCTGAATATTGTCGTAACGGCCGCGAGCGTCAGCCGCTCGTCGTAAGCCGCGCGCGGCTCGCGATCGGCCGCGATGCACGGAAATGAACCTTAAGCGTGATAACATCAAACAGTTATGTAAACGTTACTTTCACACTTATATTAATAGTTTGGATTGTTAGAATTACTTTGTTTTTTTAGGACTGGCTCGGGTGATGCTAAGGGCAAGAAGTTTCCCGAGGAAGACTTTATAGAGGAACCGCCAAAATCACCCTCTGAGATCATGAGAGAGTGAGTATAATGATGATTGTCAAGATGTTGACTGTCAAGTATAGACTTGACAGTCAACATCTCTAACTAGCTCTATAGAAATGTGTATGGAATAACAACCTGTGACGTCATAAGTTCCTATTACTTACTTTTCGTTGTGTAGGTACCTATTCGTTTTCATGCTTTTAAATTCAAAAACATGTTAAAATGTGAAAAAACTCTTATTTTCAAAGTATTTTAAGATCTATTTTGTGTAAAATATTTTTTTCTTGTAGCCAATTACCCAATCGTTTAAAAATGTTTGCTATTTTTACACATATTAGATTACTAGCTTTCCCTGCGGCGTCCCCCGCGCGTGTATCAATCAAGTTTCCAGCGGTGTATCAATAGATAGTTAGGTATAATATTGAAAACGGTAATTGATCATGTGAAATGGTTATGGATAAGCATCGGTTAAAGTCTAATGGTTAAGGTATCGGACTCGCTATATAGAAGCCGCTACTTAGTTTAGTAGCTAATTAATAAAAACAAATATTTTTAGGGGCACCATAGAGTGCCCCTAATGAAACCCTATTTCGACAGGTCTTTTTTAAAAAAAAAAAGGTTTCTAAGAAACTTTTTATTGAGTAAATATTTTTGGAAATAATCGCTCCGAAAGTTGCATAAATTGTGCCCCCCCTTAACTTTTGAACCACGTGACCAAAAAATATGAAAAAAATCACAAAGGTAGCGCTTAATAAGTAGGTACTCGTACTTTAAAATAAAATTATTTTGGACATGATCGGATATACCGTTATTGCTGAAAAACTGCGTTTCTCAACAAAAGGGCATAAATGCCATGAAAATATGCTCTTCTGCTGATGCAATTATTCAAGGCTGCGGAACCCTACACTGAGCATGGTTTTGCCCGGTTTTTCACCGGACAGCGACGTTTTGATCGAAATGTAACCTGTAGGCCTATTTATTATCTAAAACGACATTTTAAATTTTCGTATCAACATTTCTACATAATCTTACATTTCTAACGGAGACTATTCTAATTAGTTTTTGGATACGCACAAAAAGACTGAACTCATACACAATTTTCGGGAACGAGTGCATTGAATTTATGCCTTGCTCTTTTTAACAGAGACGCAGATATGTGCCCCGGATGACATCTCGTACCTTAAATACCCCGGCTACGAATTGGAGCAGACATTCCTCCGGAAAGCCGGAGTGTGTGTGTTCATACGGGGCGATATCTGCTGTCGCCGCCTTCGGGGCCTCGAACATGGGGATCTGTCTATTTTATGGCTTCGCGTAGACCATGAGGGACTTACCCGAATCTACGCGTGCCTCTACAGATCTCCTTGCGGTGATTCGGGTTCAAGTCTACTTTTTGAGAACGTCGAAATGATTTCGCCGATTGCCCAATTTTTGGAGCAATGCCCATCCGCAGAAGGGGTGGTCCTCGGTGACTTTAACGCTCATCATAAAGAGTGGTTGGCATCGAGGACCACCGATCTCTCGGGTAGGACTACTTTCAATATGGCCTTGGCCTATGGTCTCTCACAACTGGTAACACATACCACCACCCGTATACCAGATGTGTTGAGCCACATGGCCTCCTTGTTGGATATTCTGCTGACAACACATCCACGCGGATACAGGGTAGTGGTCGATGCTCCACTTGGGTCGTCTGACCACCGCCTTGTCCGCAGCGAAGCCCCCATTGCGCGACCCGTCCGCTCTCCAGCGGTTGGTTCCCGCAGAGTTTGGCGATATGAGTCAGCAGATTGGGATGGACTCCGCGAATTTTTCGCGTCCTACCCTTGGAGGCAGCTATGCTTCTCCACAGAGGATCCCGACGCTTGTGCGGACTGCATCACGAATACGGTGCTTCAGGGAATGGAACTATTTATTCCCAATGCCCGAATTCCTGTTGGTGGTCGTAGTCGCCCCTAGTTCAACCAGACTTGTCGAGTGACCGCGCGTCTGAAACAGTCTGCGTACTTAGCCTGGAACGATGGCAGGAAACGTAATGATCTGACCGTGTATGTTGAGAAACGTAAGTTCAACGCCGCCTCCAGAACCAACAAGAAGGCTATTGCTATAGCAAAGGCAGATCGAGCGACTTCGAAGGCATCCCTCTGGGAGTCGTGCATTCTGGTCGCTCGCCAAAGCTGCGCAAGATAAATTCTGCCAGTCCAACCTCCTGCCACTGCGTAACTATGATGGCAGTCTGGCCCACACTGCTAAGGAGAAAGCCGATCTCTTGGGCCGACTATTTGCCTCTAACTCGACTTTGGATGATAGAAGAGCCGTGTGGCTCCTCTATCCCAAAGAGTAAGAGCTCCATGCCAGAAATACGCATTACGCAACGTGCGGTTAGGCAGGAGCTCAGGCTCTTTGATACCCAGAAATCGAGCGGGCCGGACGGCATCCCTGCAGTGGTACTTAAGACGTGCGCCCTGAGTTAACCCCCGTTCTGACGCGCTTCTACCGTCTCTTATATAAAAATGGAAGGGTTCCATCTTCGTGGAAGGTCGCCAATGTCCACCCTATTCCAAAAAAAAGGTGACCGGTCGGATCCGTCAAATTACAGGCCGATAGCGGTAACATCCTTGTTATCAAAGGTGATGGAGAGAGTTCTTAACACCAGACTCCTGCGGTATCTTGAGGAGCGCCAGCTGATAAGCGACCGCCAGTACGGCTTTCGTCACGGTCGCTCAGCTGGTGATCTTCTTGTGTTCCTCACGCACCGCTGGGCTGAAGCCTTGGAAGGCAAGGGCGAGTTTCTCGCTGTCAGCCTCGACATCGCCAAGGCGTTTGACAGGGTCTGGCACAAGGCCCTTCTATCCTAGCTTCCTTCTTATGGAATCCCCGAGGGGTGTTACAGATGGATCGCTAGCTTTCTGGACAATCGGAGCAGCATGGTCGTCGTTGACGGTGCTTGTTCCGGTCTGAAAACCATTAATACTGGCGTTCCACAAGGCTCGGTGCTCTCCCCAACACTGTTCATTCTGCATATCAATGATATGCTGTCCATAGAGAACATACATTGCTATGCAGATGCCAGCACGGTTGATGCGCGATATACAGAACGTCCCTCGGAGCGTTGTTCAGGAGACACGGTTGCAACTTGTGTCAGAAGTCGAGGACTCTCTGGGGCGGGTCTCCGAATGGGGTGAGAGGAACCTGGTTCGATTTAACCCCACAAAGACACAAGTATGCGCATTCACTGCGAAGAAAGACCCATTTGTCCTAGTGCCACAGTTCCAAGGAGTTACGAGTCTCCGAGAGTATTGGGATCCTCGGTGTCGAAATCTCCAGCAAAGTCCAGTTTGGGAGTCATTTGGAAAGTAAAGCCAAATTGGCGAGCAAAAAGGTGGGTGTCCTGAACAGAACGAAGAGTTATTTCTCGCCGGCACAGCGACTTGTGCTTTATAAAGCGCAGGTCCGACCGCACGTGGAGTATTGCTCTCATCTCTGGGCGGGTGCCCCCAAATACTTGCTCGATCCATTTGACTCCCTCCAAAGGCGAGCTGTTCGGATCGTTGATGACCCCAATCTCACGGACAAACTGGAGTCTTTACAGCAGAGGCGTGACTTTAGTGCACTTTGCGTACTCTACCGTCTGTTCAACGGGGAGTGCTCTGAGGAACTGTTTGACATGGTGCCACCGTCACCTTTCTACCACCACACCACTCGACATCGTAGTAGGGTTCATCCATTCCACCTGGAAACAATACGATCCTGTACGGATCGCTCCGGCGTTCTTTTCTTCCACGAACGTGTGGACTCTGGAACGAACTACCTGCTGCGGTGATTCCCGAGCGCTACGACATGTCTTTCTTCAAATGAGGTTTAAAGAGAGTTTTCACTTCACGGTAGGCAGCGGCTTGGGTGTGTCCCTGACATTTCTGTAGTCCATGAGCGGCGGTTACCGCTTACCATCAGGTGGGCCGCTAGCTCGTCTGCCGACCATAGGCAATAAAAAAAAAAATTTGCTGTCCCGTGCAACTTCGTATGCGTCATTTTTTCCCCTTTTTTGCAACATTTTTCATTGCTGCTCCGCTCCTATTGGTCGTAGCGTAATGTTATGTAGCCTATAGCCTTACTCGGTAAATGGGCTATCTAACAGTGAAAGGTAGTTTCTGAGATTACCGCGTACAAACAAACAAACAAACAAACTCTTCAGCTTTGTAATATTAGTATAGATATAACTTACATTCGTGGGCCCTGTATGATTATACAGCCCCCCCGAATGTGAGTTAGCAATTGCACCCCCTCTCCTTGCGATACACACTGGCCGAGACTCGCATTAGTCGTTTGGCCTATTGGGCCTTTACTCTTCTGGCTCCTCAACATTTTGATACAGTGTACGGACACTGTATCAAAATGTTGTAGAAAAAAAATGTGTGTAGCATCCCGTAGACGGCTACGGGATGCTACACACATAAGTGGGTCGGCACGTTCGGTTCGGTAGTGTTCGCAGACTCGATACAACTAAGGTACCTACTACACATGTTTATTCGGGCCCGAACTTTCATCTACGCATTCGGTATTATCGCCTGGCTGTGCCGATCGATGCCCTTCGTTGTCGCCCGGCCTAGTGTACGTGTTCGGCAGTCTTTTTTCCCGAACGTTCATCCACATGTAGGTGCTACTCGACCTTAGGGTTAAGACAAGGTACATTCGTTTCGTGCCGAATTCGATAACGCCGTACTAATCGTTCGCAAAAAAATAACATAATAACATTGAACATAAAATAATAACATTGAATTCTATAGAATTCAATGTTTGCGGTCAGAATTTAATTTCCATTCACGATATCGCTATTCGAAAGTGACTTTGTCAAGACCCCCTGAGCCCCGAATGATGACGGCCTGCTTATGTGGTGGTCGCAGATAAGTGGGTACGTATTCGTTATTAAAGCTAATGTGATGTATGAGTATGTGCCTATTAATATACTTATCCTTTCCTTAGGGAATGCGCAATGCGCGCCATGATGAGAAAGGCGCGCTTCAAGCGCCGGTGGCCGTCTATTACTAAAGTGAAGATTAACACTGTACCGTGGCACCCCCCACCGCCGCCGCAAAAACCCCCGCCCATTGTTAGTATTATAGATATACGGCTGGTCTCAATAACTTATACCTCTGCTAATAACTGTCTTAACTCTTGTAGCGAAATTAACATTTGTGCCGTCGATAGATACAAAACTATTAACGGTTATCAAAACGCACAAATATCAGTTTCGCTACAAGTTAGCATTATATATATATATTATCTATCTCTGCTCTGCCCCAAATTATGATAAATCCATTCAGCCGTTTTGGTATTTTATTTCGTATCCATCCACACGTCCGAACATTCGCATTTATAATATTAGCACAGTCTAATAAATAACACAATAGTCATTCGACAAAGCCGTCTAGACGGGATAATCGTGACGCAGGGGCGAGGGCAGACCACGCTACAAACACACAGCGTGGTCTCAGTATTCAGGGTTGACGTATTTGTAGTCAATTGTATCTTATTCTACTAGCGTACGATTTCTCGCCACTAAACGTGCGAGAAGCTCTTTTCATTTATATGGCTCTTTAGTATAGATGTTGTCGCTCGTTGTCGGCATTTATCACAAGCACTATATGCTTTATTTTATCTCGATACAGATAATAGACGTGCCCGCGGTAGAGACCCGTCGTTGGGTCCCTCCCTACCTGAGAAGACGTCGCAAGAGGCCGAAGAGGCTCAGGATCCCCATAGAGGCGATACAGCAGCCGTTGCCAGAATCACACAAGTTGATCAAGGTGAGCTTTCTTTTTGGTTTTGCTCAAGTATGATTTTTATTTTTATTGAAAATGGCTAATCCTCGCAACTTCGTCGGCGTAATTTTTTCCTGTTTTGCAAATCATACAATAAATACTAAAATCGCGTTTAAAAATAAAATTAGACCTATTCTCATACCTACCAAATATATGAATATCATTAAAATCGGTCAAGCCGTTTCGGAGGTGTTAAACCTCAAACACCTTGCCACGAGATTTTTATATATTAAAATTTAAACACCCCTTTAGCGGTGGATTTTTTTAATAATTGCGAGTTAAGGTATGGGATCAAAAAGTGTAACGTGTAACCCAGGCCCCCCCCCCCGGGGGGGGGGCCTGGCCCATTTGGGGGTAGAAACCCCCCTAAATTGCAAACAGGTAGGACATGTGACAGTAAACATTTGGCCGGTTTATAGCCAATTGAACCATGTAACCCCCCCGCCCGAAATGAAGACCCCTCCCCCCCTATAGTTAAAAAATGTATGCCCTAAAAGATTTTTTTTTAATTTTAAATTAATGAAGTTAAATTTTTGCGTTGGAATGCAAAAAATAATTAAATTTTTGCGTTGCTATGCAAACATTTTTATAACTGCTCCGCTCTTATTAGTCATAGCGTGATGTTTATAGCCTTCCTCGATAAATGGGCTATCTAATAGTAAAATAATTTTTCAATTCGAACCAGTAGTTCCTGAGATTATCTTGTTTAAACAAACAAACTCTTTAGTTTTATAATATTAGTACAGATAGATTACACCATACACTAACTGTCCCACGCAACTTCGTATGCGTACATTTTCCCCGTTTTTGCAACATTTTTCATTACTGCTCCGCTCCTATTGGTCGTAGCGTGATGTTATGTAGCCTATAGCCTTCCTCGATAAATGGGCTACCCAACAAAAACAATTTTTCAATTCGGACCTTTAGTTCCTGAGATTGCCGCGTTTAAACAATCAAACAAACTCTTCAGCTTTATAATATTAGTATAGATAGTCTTGTCGCGAGGTCCAAGGTACCAAGACCTTCTATTCTAGGGATTTGACTGTACTTATGGACAATGGTCAACAGAACCACACTGCATTTTGTCTATATGCAGCACAGCATTAGGCAGCAAAATATGGCGACAAGCTTTAATGTCATATAAATTATATTATGTAGCTTAAAGATGGGTTTGTTTTAATTTAACAATTTTCTTCCTTTTTACCCGACTGTGGAGGGTAATGTGTTCGACGTGTATGTGTGTTCCTTTGTGGCATTATATAAACCAAACGCGCGGGTCGATTTTGATGATTAAAAGACATGACAGCAATCAAAATTCAAAATGGCGATAACAACGTTAACGACATATTGTGATAGAGAAAAAAAAGTCAACAAACTATGTCATGTGGAATATCATCGTATAGGTATTTTAATATCGTGAGGTTCCTGAAATAATTTTTCACTATAGTTCGTAAAATATAGCTTGATACCTGTGACTTTAGAGACTACGTTTAAAAGACTGCTACAATAAATTTGTTGTTGGAAAAGTTTTAATTTTTTAAATATTAATAAGACATTTGTATAGAAATCTAGAACACTTTTTTCAAATAGAACTTGTTATCAAGGAGATACTAGTATAAACAAAGGTAATTTAAAATATTTATTATATTTTATTATTTTTTAAATTTTTTTGTTAGCTTACTTCGTAAACTCTTTTCGCAGCCTGGTAGGGATGTGTAATCGACTGGCCAGCGAATATCGATAAAATAAATGTATGACAATTTCATTAATATAAATTGTATAAATGATTATATCTAATCGTTTTTTCACAACGAATTCGTATTTTTTTAGTCTTGCAATACCTGCTGCTTTCGCATGCAGCGATCAAGCGGGCGCCATCTTTTTTGAGTCAGTACGAGTGCCCACGCCTTGTATACGCTACCGCTACGTGATTAATATTGTTTTGTCGTTATTACTGTTGCTTTGTTAAGTTTTGTTGTTATTTCTAGTTATTTGTTTTTTTTGCACCACAATGCCGAAAAGAACAAAAAAAACTGTTTTAAAATGGCGAAAGTCGCGAGTTTGTGATTCGTTTGCGTGAGTATTTTGAGCGCGAGAATCAAAGTGGCGGACCGCTACTACCGTTGGAGCAAGTGTGCAATAGAGTTGCTGACGCTCTTGGTATCGGACGAGCTACAGTGTCTCGAATTAGCAAAGAAAAGTATGGAGAATCGTCAAAGGAGATGGTGGCCGAAGATGAGGGAGGTAAAATATTATCGACTCCTAATAAAAAAAGGAAGAGAGTTTCGCCAGTCACCGAAATTGACGACTTTGATGCTGCCGCAATTCGAAATCATATATATGCGTATTACGCACGTGGTGAATTTCCCACGTTAAAAAAAGTATCCGTTTCGCTTAAAGACGCGGATTTATTTAAAGGAAGTCCACCATCGTTGTCCAAAATATTGAAAAAAATCGGCTTTGCTTATAAGAAAAGCGATAAAAGAAAAATTTTAATGGAGCGAACAGACATTGCTTTGACCCGAATTGACTTTTTGCGCAAAGTCAAAAATATAACAGATTGGAATAAAGTGGTTTTTCTTGATGAAACATGGCTCAACGCAAACCACACTGTTTCAAGATCGTGGACAGACGATAAAGCGGAGTCTACCACCAAGGTGCCCGAAGGCAAAGGACAAAGATTAATAATTACTCATGCGGGGACATCGTCTGGTTTTGTGCCCAATTGTTTACTGGCGTTTAAATCAGTAAAAACAACAGAGTACCATGAAGAAATGGATTTTACAAAATTTAAGGAGTGGTTTCTAACTCTTCTAAATAATTTGAGTGAACCACATTTTATTCTGATGGACAACGCTCCGTATCATTCAGTACAAAAAGATAAGGCGCCTACGACAAGCAATCGTAAAATTGAAATTATTACTTGGCTGCAAAACAAAGGAGTAAAAGCCGACAACAGCATGCTCAAGAAAGAATTGCTAAGATTAGTAAGCATTCATAAGCCCCCCACTCCAAGATATATTATAGACGAAATTGCAAAGGAAATGGGCCACACCGTCATCCGTTTACCACCATATCATTGCCATTACAATGCAATAGAACTAATCTGGGCTCAAGTCAAAGGTTCGTATAATCTAAAAAAACATATATAAAAAGCTTACAAAGAATGTAGTAGGTTTTTTGTTTGATCGAATACCTTTTTTTTCTAGGTTACGCTGCCAGACATAATGTAGCACCGCCTTTCACAGCGAACAAAATGTTGACATTACTACATGAAGCTTGTGTACATGTAAATGCTGATGATTGGAAAAAGGTAGTTGAGAAGACAAAAAATGTGATTCAAAAAGATTGGGAGCGCGATATTCAATTTGACAACATATGCGATCAAGAATTAATTATTAATCTACAGGACTGCTCCAGTGATGAATCAGAATTCGACTTGGAAGTTGATCTCGGCTGTACACCATTTGACAATTAAACTTTTAAATACCTTCAAATTCATCTTTCATTTCCTTTTTTCTTTCTTTCAATATCGTTAAAATGTATTTTTTTTAATAAACTCATTCCATATAAATATCGATAAAATACGAAAGACGTCCCATACCTATTACATGTCATTCTGACAAACGTCACAGGTATCAAGCTATATTTTACGAACTATAAAAACTCTACTGTTTGTGATATATAATTATACATATAGCGATTTAAAGTTTGTTACTAATTACTTTCTCTCTGGGCTGACATGGTTCTATATGCCTCCAAATAAAAAGATAAAACAAATATATATATATACATTTTCTCACACATTTTAGGTAGTTAGTTATTACATTACGTTAAGTCTTACAACTAAGTACTGAAAAGTATTAAATAAAAAAAAGTGGGGGGGCCGCAGGTACATTACATGACTGTTGAGTACCACCGTTCCACCTTTCGGCTACATCATCAGACCCCAGGTATCACCTGGGGTCAGAATACTCGGCAATCAAATGCTAGGTTTTTGTTTGTGTTTAGGAGTTCCATCCTTGTTTTTTTTAAAAGATAACTAGCAATGTGGGATTGAGTCCTACATTACTAGCAATCTTGTAAAGTCCTGGCGAAAAATAATAAGGAGAGCCGACCCCAAATAATGGGAACAGGACAAGGAAAAGAAGAAGATTACTAGCAATCTTGTTAACCCCTCCAGCTAAGCTCAAAGGCTTGTGTTAGGAGTGGGTTCACGTCGGTAGTATTATAGGTAGGATTCGAACCCGCGACCTCACGATTGCGCGACCGATGCCTTAGCCATTAAGCTGCCGCCGCTTTTGACGCTTTGGCCACCTTCCAAATGGATTCCTTGGCAAATTTCATCATCGGATCAGGTCTATGGTAGGTACCATAATATTGCAATGTCATCAAAGTTAAGCTAGGGTACCAAATTATAGCACAATCGAACGTCAGGGTACGTAATTTAGCTTCCAAGAATGACCCACACAAATTATCCAACAAACTACGAGTAACATACACACAGGGTAAGTTAAATCAAAGTTTGTAATAATAATAAAAAGACTAAGTTTGTTTTTGCTGCAGGTCTGGCACAACTTCAAGCATGTGGCATGTAATAAGATGATGCTCCAAGGAACCATCGGATGTAACTCAAAGAAATTCTCCTCTACTTGTGGTTTGTTCAATTTATTTGATTTCCTTCGAAACTTAGATTTATTTATTTATTAATTTATTTTTAACAACATTTACAATACCATTACAGGATTCCCAATGCGGTATCATAAGCTACATAGATTTAGTAGGTACATAATAATGATATCTAATTAAATATGTATATTTGACTCAATACACATTCGAGCAATTTCTGTGAATTTCAACAGGTTACAGTGATATCGGCCGTTTCCTCGTGGTCATACTAGTTTGTCACACCAGTATGACCACGAGGATATAAATGTCCTCGTAGTCATACTAAAACCTAATCTATTAGAAAAATGGGTTTACTTCCTCCTGTATAAGTATACCTATACATTGGTATTGAAACTTTTCCGCGTATGACCGCATATTTCACTCATTAAGAATAAAACAGAATAGGCAATAGAGCAAATAATTAAACTGTCAGTATAATTAAACTGTCACCATCGAAATTGTGTTGTTCTACAATGGAAGAATTAGTATTTTTAAAAAGAAAACGGGGACAAGTATTGTTATATAACGGCCGCCAACATTACAAACAGCGTTCTTATAAAAATGGAAGTTCGATTTGGAACTGTAGTCAAGTGAGGAAAGATAAGTGCCGGGGTTCAGTTACTATTAAAGTAAGTCTATCTACACTAATATTATAAAGAGGAAAGATTTGTTTGTTTGTTTGCATTGAATAGGCCCCG
This sequence comes from Herminia tarsipennalis, assembly GCA_945859575.2. Lineage (NCBI taxonomy): Eukaryota > Metazoa > Arthropoda > Insecta > Lepidoptera > Erebidae > Herminia > Herminia tarsipennalis. The sequence continues at coordinate 1,617,190 of OX243830.2, forward strand.
AAAGTACTTGACCGATATCAAAATTTTTTTCGCCATATTCACTGAATAACATAGGCTTATATTTTCAAAAAAAATTAACTATAAGGGCCCAGGGTCAGCCAGGAGCCCGGGATTTGAAGACCTGAGACGGTGTGCCGGTTCAGTGTTTTCGAGTGCTACATAATCGCTCCCGAAGGCCAGCAGGGCTGGCATCCGAGAGGAATTACCTACGCACGAAAAAAAGTTTACGCAATAAAATTCCACGCGGGCGAAATTATATCTTCCTTTATTTAGCTTAAATAAATTATCATCTTCCTTGTGCATTTACAACACTGAAATATGCATCAATTATTTTAAATTTTTAGGGTAACCATGCGTTGAAATCGACAGTTCATACCTGCATGCCTGACTTCACTAAAAATGATATAGATGTTTCAGTGGATAACATGAAAGAGCAAGCCCGACTTACCGATACTCCGATTCCCCAAATTTATAATTTAGGCATAAAAACTTTAAAAAATAAAGGTGCACATTTCATTAAGCCATTACCTACGCTACAAAGTGTAAAAACATCTTTATACGCACAAAGGAATAGATCATGTTTTAAATATACTGATGATGTATTTATTCCTGAAAAGTTCGAAAGTTATATTCTGGCAGACTATCATGAGTTAAATTGTCGAATCATAGCATTCGCTTCCCAAGAAGCCCGAAGACTGATTCTTAATGTAGATGATTTTTTTATGGATGGAACATTCAAAAGTTGCCCTAGGCCTTTTGAACAATTTTATTCCATACATGGAGATATCAGTAAATCATCAATGGAAACCAATGTCGTACCTCTAATTTACGTGTTAATGTCGAACAAAAGACAAGACACATATAGGGCTTTATTTGAGACTAGCTGTGCCCGCGACTTCGTTCGCGTGAAAGTCGGGTTTAAATTAAGGTAGTTCAGGTAACGAAATAACTTCTGTGTAAATATGTTGGAAACAGTCCTGTTGACTAAATACTTACTAAATAAAAATCGATCTGTTCTATTCTTTTAGATAGTTAGTTTGGTGTGCGGCTTAAAAAGTGGGTATTCTGTTGTTTTTGTTTCATTCTTTCAACGTTATACCTACTTATTGCCTAATAATTTTTAATAGAATTGGACGAAAATGTTGTTACTTCTCATGTGATCGTAAACTTGTAAAGCCTAAGTACTTAACTGTGATAGTTTTCCTTATAATTTTAGTATTTATACTACTACCCTGAATTTTTTCACATACCCAACATCAACCATTTAGCTGGCAGGGGGACACTTGACTCTAACAAAAATGTTCACTATAAAGCCTAATTATACACAAAGGAATCCTTAAATCTAAAAATAGTCTTCACAAACCCTAAACGCTTTTTAAAAGACCTATCTAATGATACCACACACGATGGGGTAGGTAGGTGAGAAAAAAATGACATCCCCACTTTACATATAAGAGAGGTACCCTTAAAAAAATAATGATTTTCAAGATTTTGTTCTTTCACTTTATCGGCGTTAGTAATTTATTCATGCAAAAGTTGCAACCTCCTAGCACTAACAGTCTCTGAGCTAAGCTGCGGACGGACGGACATAAGGGAACTATAAGGGTTCTGTTATGCCATTTTGGTTAAAAATGGGGTGTATTTCATATAGTGTTACAACGCAATACTAATAATAAAACTGCTGTAACACTTTAGTAAGCAAACACAGAGCGTGTCATGTGTGTCATGCCCGCGAAAATGCCAGATATCCCTAAAGGTACGGTTGACAGACAACGACCGTCCTCCCGTCACCCGAACTACTCACACTTGACCGATGTTGAGCTATTCATTATCGTTGAATTGATGAACACGTGATCTCCAACCATAACCCCAAAACATGATCCTCGATGCACTTGTGTGATGCGTGGTCAAACAAACGGACAGACAGACAAACATTTCTAAAAATCATAGCAATGTGTTTCTTTTTAAAACTTCTTTTACTAAGTATAGAACGTTATTGAATACAACGCCATCTAGTTTCAAGAATGTTGCCACTCAGCAAGAAACAAATCCTTCATCTCGAGCACCACAGGAATTATTTGATCACGGTGAACAATTTGATTTCATAGATGGCGCTACATGTTTTTTTACGTGTGAAATGTCTTTTTTTTAGACGTACACATAATTTCTGGAAAATGTCAAATACTTTTTAATTATAATGTAATATTGTTTTTCATTTCTACTACGATTAATTCATTACTGTCAGCAGTGCATGCAATACCTATAATTAACTTACCTAGGTGCATAATTTACTTGATTTTTAATATAAAAAAATAATAACCAAAGTAAGTTACTTACGGTCGAAAAAATAACTAAAACATTGAGAAAAATATTAAAAAAGGATAAAGACAATTTAAAAAAATACAATAAGAACATAATCAGACACCGGATTCGAGCCCGGGACTTCGTCGTCTAAGTCCGCTAGCATAGCTTCGTGGCTATACTGTTCGCTACGCATCACGTTAAAATAACTGTTCTTATGAAACTTAAAAATGTTGTGTTTAACTCCTTATAGTTTTAGCGTGAAGTTATGTATTCCATGGGTTACAATTATAGATAATGTCTAATTGTGGAAAATTTTGTGATAAACCATTATGGTGCGACAAAAAATACGTTGCTACTCGTTCACCATAGACGTTAGCGCAATGATTCAAAGTGTAAATAATGTCCTATAGTATTTACTATAAAACTGCAAATTTTCATAAAGATCCGTCTAGTAGTTACTGTTTTATAACGAAAAATTGCTACAGACATTAACCCTTGCTGCTTAGCTCCTATGGGAAAAAGCGTGATAATTTATAGCCTAAATGTTAATCTGCATCTATTAGATTGCACGTGCAAAATTTCAACCGAATCTGTGCGGTAGTTTTTGCGTGATGCGTGTTCAAACAAACAGACAGACAGACAGACAGACAGACAGACAGACAGACAGACAGACAGACAGACATTTCTAAAAATGCAGCAAAGTGTTTGAATACTCTTTTCGAACATTTCCTAATATTTTTTTTCACTAAGTTCGGCCATGTACAGACACGTGAAATTTACAGTTTTATTATATGTATAGATAGATGATAAAATCACAAATTACGGGATGGTCACCCAAAAAAGTGCACCTAGATTTTGAAATGGCTGTTTCTAATGCATTATTGCAAATATTTCCTAAAGTACAAATAAAAAAATGTTATTATCACTTTACAAAATGTTTGTGGAAAAGGGCAAAAGATCTAAAATTTAATTCCAAAGTTGAAAAACGAATTGTGGGACTATGTACCGCGTTGCCTTTGTTGCCGGAAACACAAATAGAAGATGGAATAGCGTACATAAAAAGCAACTGTCCTCGGACTGAGAAATTAACAAAGTTCCTGAAATACATGAATACCACCTGGTTTAACACATGTTCTAAGAGACAATGGTCCGTATATGGTGAACGCCACAGAACTAATAATGTGGTGGAAAGTTGGCACTCCCAACTAAATAAAGAAATGAAAAAGCGAACTCCGGTATCAATACTGCGTTTGCTTAACGTTTTAAGTGAAAGAGAAAATGATATAAGGGAAGAAGCAAAAAAAAGACGCCAGGAATATATTGATCGTGATGATTTCATTACAAATTGTCAAATGGAACTCATACATGGAGAAATTTGTATAGGTTTTTTTCTAGAAAAATTACGATAAAAGTATTTTTATTCTTAGTTCTGATTTTACTTTCCTTATTTTTTCTACAGGGGGTGTCAAAATGATAGTATGACTACGAGGACATTTATATCCTCGTGGTCATACTGGTGTGACAAATTAGTATGACCACGAGGAAACAGCCTAAATATCTACGTGGGTAGCAATTAAATTAATTAGTCGTATGGCTCGCGACAATGGGGCATATTTCAGCAAATTAGTTCTCGTGACTGGGACGCTAAGCGTAGATGTCCTAGATTACCGTACTTAATTGCTCCTCAAACAAAAGATTGTTACTTTTTTGCAAGATTGACATGCTTTTTTTTGAAAGATAGACTTTTTTGTTGTAAATATATGGCATTTTATTGTAAGAATTATATGACCTTTTTTGTAAGAATTTGTGGCCTTTTGTTGTGAGAAATGTGTGGCCTTTTTAGCAAGACATATAATAAGATCTTTTTGTAAGAAATATATGTCCCTTTTGTAAGAATTATGTGACATTTTTTGTAAATGTGGCCTTTTTTGTAAATGTGGCCTTTTTTACTATAAAATACGTCGTCTTTTTTAGTAAAAAATTAATGGCCTTTAAAAAAAATCTTATATTTCTTACAAAAGAGACTTTTAGTTTGTTATCGAGGGAAATCAAATGTAATTTTTTTTTTGGGTAGAAATCAGTCCTTTTTTATATATCCTATTACGATTGTTTACAAATTACATTGTCACCAGGTGCCCAAACCGGTTGCATAGCAGTAGTATGTCGCGCACTACTAGAAGAGAAGACTCCTGCGCAGTTAGTATATAATGACGTGGACGATGTGATCGAAGCCGGTGACCGGTACTACAGGCAGTGTTTGATCGCACTCAAGTGTTACAAAGGTATGTGTGGTACTTCATCATAATCATCATCACCATAATCATCATTATCATCATCACCATAATCATCATTATCATCATCTACTAATATAAGATCGCGATCTGATCGAGGAAGGTGATCGGTACTATAGGTGCAGTGTTTGATCTCACTCAAGTGATATAAAAGCGTAGGTGGTACTTCAGGTCCGTTAGGTCTTATTCCCTGACTTTATACTGGAACGTCCATTACCAGATCGTCTATTTCTCCGAATATTCATTAGCTTTAGTCTATTTCCCGGAACGTCTAGTTCCTTGAATGACTGTTTTCACGAACATCTACTTCCCGGTATGTCTATTTCTGGAACGTCTACTCGTTGATTTTCGTTATGGTCTACACCTGAAATAGGCGTTTTTAGGGTTCCGTAGCCAAAATGGCGAAAACGTAACCCCTATAGTTTCATCATGTCTGTCTGTCTGTCCGTATGTCCTGCTATTTTACTTAAAAAGTACACAAAGAATATTGATGAAATTTGGTGAAAAAGTGTCTTGTTATAGCCGCTGCTTAGTTTGATAGCTACAGTCCGTCAAATCTAAGAAGTACCGTTTGACAGTTCTGACAATTGAATGATAGGGATGGGATGAAAAAATCGATTACTATAATATCCGAACTTTAAGAGATCGATTACTATAATATCCGAATTTTAAGAAATCAATTGTTATAATTAAATAAAAGAAATGTTTAGGATATTTTTTTATTCACTACTAGTACTAGTATCGTCGTCTTCGTCATCATCGTCATTTAAATTAATGACCAGTTGATTGTCCATTACATTATCAAAGTGTACGTCTCTTTCGAAGTCGTCCATTATTATTTTCTTTGTTTTTTGTACTACTTTACTCCAATCTTCCTGTGTAACTTGGGCACATGCTTCCTTTAATAAACCTTCCATTTTCTTGACACTGAAGGGTGGTTTTGTGTTGTGTCTTGCTGCATAACCTGTAAAACAATAATGTAACTATTTGATAGCAGACGAAAACCATTGTTTAAATTATAAATGTTAGAAGTACTCGTGTTATTATTATAATATTATAAAATATTACCTTTAACTTGGGCCCAAATCAGTTCAATGGCATTATATTGGCAATGGTACGGAGGAAGTCGTATGACTTTGTGCCCGTGCTCTTCGGCCAATTGGTCAATTACATATGTCGGTTTTGGTGGTTTATGCAATTTCACTAACTGTAATAATTCAGCTTTTAATAGTGACATGTCGGCATCCACTCCTTTTCTTTGCAGCCATGCCACCAAATCTGCTTTCTTATTGGCTGACGTAGGTGCTTTATCAATTTGCACAGAGTGGTATGGGGCATTATCCATTATAATTGTGCTGTTAGGAGGGATATTCTGTAATAAATTTAAGAACCACTCTCGGAACCTTACTGCGTCCATTTCTTCATGATACTCTTAAGTGCTTTTGGATTGGAAAGCTAATAAAGAGTTTTCCACGAAGCCTGTAGACGCTGACCCAGCATGGCATATTATGAGGCGTCCACCTTTTCCTATCGGCACCTTCGAGCACGAAGCTTCAGAATCATCAGTCCATGTTTTCGGCACAGAATGGTTGGAATTTAGCCAGGTTTCGTCCAAAAATATTACATTATCCCAGTTTATAATTTGTTTAACTTCGCGCAGGAATGTTAGTCGCTGCATAATTATGTCATGTCGCTCCATAACAATTTTTCGTTTGTCAACTTTTTTGTATCTGAAGCCAATTCCTGTTATTACCGTTCTCAACGACTCTATGCTTCCCTTATACAGCCCGGCATCTTTTAAAGTTGCACATAACTTTGCCAATGTTGGAAATTCGTCTCTTGTAAAATACCCGTATATATGGTTTCTAATAGCATGACTATCGAATTCATCGATGCCTGTCACAGGTTTATTTCTTTTTCGTTTTTTCGGTGTGTGAAGTACGTTACTGTCACTCCCCGAAGGCCCATATTTTTCACTTAATATTTTGCCAACGGTGCGGCTACCAATACCGAGAGCCTCACCGACGCGATCCCTAACTTGTGTAACTGGCAGTAGAAGTCCACCATTTTGAGATTCACGCTCAAAATACTCGTGTAATTTCACCACCAATTCACGAGCCTGGCTGTTCAAAGTACGTCCTCTTTTCGACATTATTAATAAACACTTGCTTAGTTCGGAGTCCAGTATAAATATTGCCAAGGTAAACGGATAAAGAATGATCAGTCCAGAAAAGTAATAGCCAAGTCACAAATTGTAAAACACAAACGAGAAAGCAAGTACGCGCACAGTCAGCTTCCAAGATGGCGAGAGACTGCTGACGCCGAACCGACCGAGCGGACCGCGTGCGCTTGTAGTTGGCAGTGTTGCCAGAAAAAAAAAATTGTAGAGACTTGGACACCTGCGATTTTGCCTATTGACCTAAAAATAATTAAATTAATTTATTTTAGGGTATCTGTGTATTCAGTGCATTATGCGGTCGCGCAGTAACGTCGTTAATTTATAACATCAGGCAACAACATTTTTGTGAATGGGTTCTACATACCTTATTTTTATTAGTTTTAGACGTAGAAATAAGACTTAGAAGAAAAAATTGTAATTGTAAAATCAATGGATGTGCTTGTTAAAAATTTGTTTATTTCTCTGTAATATGCAAACCCATACTATCATACACAAAAATAAATGTAAAAAACACTATCCCTGACTCCATTTACTATTTCGACAGCGTTAGCGCGAGAAACCCCGACTTATTTGGGCGCGAAAATCAAAAATCGACAAATCGCTTTCGACAACTTTTTAAAGAAGCAAATATATTTGATTTATAAATACGTATTTTTGGTGAATGGGTTTTATCTCATATTTTACGATTACATAACTATTTAGTTATGTAATCGTAATATGTGAGATAAATCCCATTCACATGAAAAAATATTTGTTTGGTTGTCAAGTGTAATTTGTAAATAATACATTCGATTTTTCGTATATGTAAACGATTTTTTTGCATACAAGTGTATCCGAAGAGTCGCAACACTACGTGCAGTGACCTAACTACGTAACTTTGTAATGAGGTCAAGAATATAACTATTAGAAATTATTTACTGTGTAAATATGTGTTATTTTGCTTTGTTTGAAAGTTTTCAATTACATTTAGATATTAAGAATTGTACATTTTTAGATACAATAATGAAATCTTTCTAAATTCATGGTTTTATGAAAAAGGTTATCGAAACTGAATAATGTACGTATGAACAAAGTTGTTTCGGTTTGAAAAATATGAAACGTCAAACGGTACCTCTTAGATTTGATGGACTGTAAATAATAAAAAAATATTTTAGTGTAGCTCAATTTTTTTTTTACTAAAAATAAACGCTTGGCACATAATTTGACAGATCTTTAAATAATATTATAATGTTTCTAACTAACTTGTTTAATTTAGTGAATATTTTTGGAAATAATCGCTCCGAAAGTTGCCTAAATTGTTCCTCCCCATTATTTTTTGAACCGCGAGACCAAAAAATATGAAATGAATCGCAAATGTACCGCTTAATAAATACTATAATCTTAAATTATTAGGGTATGATTGGATAAACCGCCATTGAGTTATTGCCGAAAACTGCGTTTCTCAACAAAAGGGCGTAGGTGCCATGAACGTTACTAATATGTAGTGCATTTATTTGTAATAACGGGCTGCGGAACCCTACACTGGTCATGGTCCGACAAGCTCCTGCTCGGTTTTTTTGATACTAAGAATGATAAAATTAAAATAATTGTAAACCGAAAAGGCTGTTGGTTGTTTTGTTCCCTCGAGTCCATAGCCTGTGTCTACTTTGGAAATAAAGTCACAACTTTATTTTCAAAGTAGACATTCCAGGAAGGTGACGTTCGGGGAGACATACATTCAATTACTTCGGAAAATACATTCAGGGATATTGACGTTCCGATGAAAAGACGAAACAGATTGAGTGGACGTTCAGGGAATAAGACGTAACAGACCTGAAGGACTTTATCACCATCATCACCACCATCATCATCAACATCATCATCAACATCATAATCATCATCATCATCATCAACATCATCATCATCATCATCTTCTACTACTAGAAGAGAACGATGTAATCAAGGCTGGAGACCGGTACTACGACCGTTGTGTGTGTTACTTCATCATTATTCTACATCATCATCATTATTCTACAACATCATCATTATAATAATACTTTATTACACGTTGGCTACAAGATAGTTACGCGTAAGTTATGTGTTACGTGATAGTTATATGTTGGCTACGTGCCGGTTACACGTTAGCTATGTGTTGGGTCCGCAACCTTCCAAATCTCGCCAAGCATCAACAAGCTACGTATAGATAGGCAGTTTGGCCTATTTTCCAAAGGTTTGCAAGCGTTTGCCGCCGACCCGTCCCGAGTCGGTTTTTGATAAGTAAATAAAAAAAATGCGGCAAGCGTTTGTGACGCGTTCACACGTTTGTGTTTGAAGAGGTTTGTAGTTTACGTTTTTTTTTTATTTTATTTTTTGTTTGGTTTTTATTTTTTTAAGTTATCTAGCAATGTGGGTTCGTGGTCCCAAAATACTAGCAATCCTGTTAACCCCTCCAGCTAAGCTCAAAGGTCTGTGTTAGGAGTGGGTTCACGTCGGTTGTATAATGGGCAGGATTCTAAGCCGAGACCTCGCGATTGCGAGACCGATGCCTTAGCCATTAAGCTATAGCCGCTTTATTACCGGTGTGTTATTAATTACACGTTTGCTAAGTGAAAAGGTAACATATTATTGTGTCGTTATGTGTAGTCTATATGATGGTTACACGATGGGTTCAAAGCCTGAAGCGATGCGACTATAATATAAAGGCCACGGCAGGGTGGTTACACGACAGGGTAGTGACACAGATGACCGTGTTTTTAGTCACTCTTCTGAGTTTTAACATGAGTTTTAATAACATTTCAGGAGATCCAAAGTTGCAGTTACACCAGCAACTGACGCATTTTTTTCTCCACGACACAAAATACATCGTTAAAATGTCTGAGACGGACAGGGGAGTGTTGGCGAAGCATCCGGATCAAGTTGACGCGACGCCTGATCTTATGTCGTGAGTAAATATTTTAGTGAGACGACATGATAGTTATACGATATGGTAATGATATACCTAGCCCAATAGCGACGTGTAACTGTAATGATACGAGATGGAAGTGACACTTACACAAAATAGTCCCTAAATGCTTGGGTTGTAGGGACGGCACAGTAGTGACGTGACATGACAGGGTAATGAGGGAGGCTACACACAATCGGGTTGGCATAGTTGGTCAACAAACAAATCTGGCCCGAAGCAACTGCTACACACGTTCGGCTTCATTAACAAGTGATCGAGTAGTTTAAAAAAGTCGAACCGCCCGACCTATGCCGAATGGTGCCAGCCTGAGCATGAATGTAGCCTTAGTGACACGACATGATAGTAACATAACGGTGTGGTGACATGACAGGTTAGTGACACGACAGGCTACTAATATACTTGCTTCTAAATATATCATATTTTCTCCAGCCTCATGGAGAAGCGCACCGGCTCAACCTACATGATGATACTTTCCGTGGGTGACAATCGCCACTTCTTGATCTGGGGTCACCCCCCGGCGCCTGAGGCTGGTAGCTCCGCCAAGACCATCTGCTATATCTTCGACCCTTACATGTTGAATCAAATCGGGCTGGTTGACAAGCTGTGAGTAGTTTTTGCTTCAGTTTGAAAATATCTAGAGTATACCCAGAATCATTTTTTGGGGTGAATTCCAAATATGTAGCATTTTAAGGATTTCGTTTGGGGACGGCCTCCCCCCCCCAATCCCCCAACGAAATCACGAAAATCACACAAAAGTTAGTTTGTAGTTTTTTACAATTTTTGAAAAATTTCAAACTAGCTCTTGTGGTCTTCCGTGATGATTTTTTTTTTTGGATTAAAACTAATTCATCGCTGTGCTAAATTTCATTTAGATCCATTCTGTTGTTCTGTCGTGAGTGACTTACCAACTATTTATCCATCTGAACTTTTGCATTTTTAATATTAAAAGGATTTAATACTGAATTATTTAAATAGAAATGGAGCTGGTGCTTTCCTTCGCTACGCCGGTATCACATCATTCGTATTAGACTTCCTGGCAAACTATGGAAACTTTGCCGGCTCCAAGAAAAGTGCTCCTAAGCCTTCCATCGCTCTAACTAATATTGAAGTAAGTATTACAACATGTTGACTCATCATCATTACCCTAGTTACGGTCTTGGGCCATCGCAGGCGTTAGACTTAGCGCTCTCATGTCTTTGAATATGGTTTGAGTCCAAGTGGTTGGCCATCTTCCTAAGTCATCACTCTTCTCGTCATGTGGTCTCTATCCCTGCGCATTATATGACCGAATCATCACAGCCGGCCTTTCTGCATATTAAGATGTCTATCCGCAACTTTGAAGGTAACGCAACGCCCAACACAACATTTTAATTTCGGTGACATGCAAATTTTTGTTCGTCACAAACTTTTAAAGCCCAGCATTCACCTGTAGAGTAAATCAGGTCTCACAGACCTTTAATACACCTTGCCTCTTGTTTATACCTATTAGTATTTTTGCGTCACAAAGAAAGAAAAATGAAAGTGCATAACACGTTGAATGCGGAAGTCAAATTTACTGACTTACCAATTGACTGTTTATTTTTTTATTTTGTTGTTATGTTTAATAAGCTATGATAAAAATTATAATATATAAAATTCTCGTGTCACAGTTTTCGTTGCCATACTCCTCCGAAACGGCTTGACCGATTTTGATGACATTTTGTGTGCATATTGGGTAGGTCTGAGAATCGGACAACATCTATTTTTCATCCCCCTAAGAGTTTGTTTGTTTGTTTGAACGCGATAATCTCAGGAACTACTGGGCCGCATTAAAAAAATATTTTATTGTTGGATAGTCCATTTATAGAGGAAGGCTATAGGTTAAAACATCACGCTACGACCAATAGGAGCGGAGCAGCAATGAAAAAAAAAGGAAGAAAAAAAAAGGGAAAATTTACGCAGACGAAGTTGCGCGGGTCAGCTAGTATTTATTATATTTTTGAACAAGATAGGTACTTGGATTCTGTTTAAATGTAACGTGACTTTTACGAACGTGGCATTCCATGTATAGACTTGATACTTTGCAAACGGGACTTTATGATATAGTCATTTTATAGGCATTTCTTGCCAATTTTTGAGTCAGGCCTTCGCTTGCGCCATCTAGCCGATTAAAATAGCCGGTTAGATGGTTTGATTCAGGCCCCGGCTTGGGTTCAATTTATGAGTCTAAACTTCAAACTTTTCTATTTTTCAAAAATGCAACTATTGAATTAATAAAGTAATTGGCGACAAAAGCCTATAATAAAATTACTATAATATTCAAGCTGTGACATCATAATTTCTTAAAAATGCTCTCTGTAACGAAGCAATAACAAAGGCCGTAATAGTTCTCAAACTATTGGCTAGATGGCGCAAGCGAGGGCCTAATTCGCGTGCAGGAAGGGTAGAAGAATTGTAACATAGTTCCGGTTAGATGGTTGGATTCCGGCCACGGTTTGGCATACGGAAGTCTCGGGTTCGATTCCTGGGACTTTATGCGTGAGGAGGGCCTACACATATACTTGTACACTATACTATCTCTTGCGCAAGTGGGCCGGTCTCTGATGAGACTGATAACTTTATTGTTGAACATATTTGTACTTTTTCTGCCAGATATTCCAAAAGGAGCACTTGATCCGCGAGCCAACTTACCAGTTGGACCTAAAAGCTCTGAGCGCTCATTGTAAACACGTCTGGCAATGTATGAACACTAATGCACTGATTGAGAAGAAAAGATATCATGTAAGTTTAATTTATATACTGCTTATCTATCTCTCTATATGATTTTTGGTACTTAGGGTCCATAAACGATTTAGGAACTTTTCTGCCCAATGAGTCATATATGACTCATTGAAACGTTATGAAAGAAGTCTATGAATGATATGCGACTCATTTCTAGTTTTTTTTTTCTATGCCACGCTAAATATGATGTTTACAGCGATTTTCAAAGAGTAGATAATAATAATAATGTCTTGGGACGACTCACACAAAGCTATTTGATCCCAAACTAAGCAGAGCTTGTATTATGGAAACCAGACAACCGCTAAACATACATAAATACTTCTAAATACATAAATATTAGAGATAAATAACACCTAGACACAGAATGAACCACCGTGCTAATCACACAAAGTTTTATCCTAGGTGGGGATCGAACCCACGTCCTCTTTCGTAGCAGTCGGATACACTCCCACCGCGCCACAGAGGCAGTCATTTAAGTGTTTATTTTTATAACGTTCGTCTTTCTGAACCTATCCATCTTATACCTTGTCTGTTACAGGGCGAGTACCCATTGGGTTCACTAAGTATGGTGAGTCTGGCCGCTTCACAAGCTCATTCTAAGAAAAAAGTGAGGGATTTTTATCAGAAACTACCAAAAGAAGTAAGTATTTATGCTTTATCATCATCAGCCTATTCGGTCCACTCATATAGGGCTACCAGATGAATGATGTAAGTCGTGTTTTTTAAGTCTTTTTCTCATTTTAACTCGTGTACAATCGCTAGACCGAGTTGATTTTTTAAGACATACCCGGGTCACGGCCGTTGCGATACGGTCGAAACGTCGGGCAATAAACAAGGTATTTTACTTAAAATTATTCACGCGATTAAGACCCGTAGTATAAATATTTTCCTAATGTGTACAAATTGCGAAAGTTATACATTTACCTGAAAATCTTTTGATATTCCCGGCAACATTTTACACCAAAAACCGAACACATATTTTTGGAAAAAATTTGCAACAGTTGTTAGATTGATGTGTGACGGAGAAGTTTTAAAAAATTACAAGCCAACTTAAGAAATGTAGAAAAATGATTTCCTACTTTAATTATAATTTCTTGCAGTCTTCTAATTCTAAACAAGTAATTTTTAATAAAAAAAAAGTTTTATACGGTATTTTTCAACTACATCAAAATGGAGATTTTATGTTTGACCCGTATGTATATTTGCGATTTTCTCGAAAATTACTGAACCAATTTGGATTGGCTTTTTGCTATTCGACAACATATTTTTCTATGAAGGTTTGATTGTATAAAACATCTTGGGATAGGAAACACCGGAGTTATAAACTAAAACAACTAAAACTGTACTGTACAGTAAGTGACTGAAATTTCCACTAATCGGTGATGTGCTTGATCATTCCCTTAATTTTCAATTGAAGTCTGTTTATTTTAATTTCAAAACTTCGTTGGAGTACCTATTTTTCTTCTTCGTTCAGGCTCTACCGGTAGTACCAGTTCTTCCTGAGAAAGCGCCACCAAATCCTACCATAGAGCAAATAATGGCATTGAAAGGAGAAGACTTCTTTCTCTATGCTCCTAATATGGAAGGACATGCGTATGGCAGGTAAGTGCTACTTTGTGAACGCGGTCATTTTGTCACTTTGTGAAAGTTTATGTCCAGAGTTTAATGCTTTTGCTAGTGGACGTTTTGATATAATAGAAGTTATTAGGAGGTGGACATTTTGAAGAGGTGTACTATTTGCGAAAAAAGGTATTTGAGGAAAAGTAGTTACTGGTCAATTTGACGTTTAATTTGATTTTGATCTTGTGTGTGTGATAGTATGCTCCTGTGTATAATTTTTACACTGTATTTCAATTGCAGCATAAGATAATATTATTTATTTCATTAGTAAACCCTCAAGCAGTTCCAATTAGACCGAAATGTGTATAAAACCCTTTCAGAGACGACCTGATCCCTCTCCCTAAGTCAGAGACAGTTCTGCACAGCCCCGTGGAGGTGGCCACTCACCACTTCCACTCGCAGTTCCGCCAGCTCGATGTAGGCAGGTGGATCCTGAGAGGCACCAGGCATATGGCTAGCTATAGGTATGTATGTTATTAACTGACTTCTAGGTTTTTCGGGACATTTTTCACAATTTTGCCTACCTAAAATTTGAGTTTGATAGCTTGTGTTGGCAATCTAATATAAATTTAAAACCTGGATTGGGCATGCCAAATTTTTAATATTTGCTTAGTTGGGAAATTATAAATGTTCCCGTCACCTGACACCAACCTGCTTGCGAAGGCAAAAACCACCAGAGGACTTGCCTATGGCACAGTCACCGGGGCCGAGTGCTGCCAGATGTTAGGGGCGACCCATCGTGACAAAAATTCTTCATATATGTAAGTACAGTCGGCCAAGAAAATGCTTTACCAGTTTTGACAAAAGGTTGACTTTTTTTTAGCACAAAATTAGATGCATATTAATGACATATTGTTTATTACTGATAACATACTATGCATAATAATGACGTATTGTTTGTTACTGATAACATACTGGCAGGCATTTCACTACGTAAAGGAAATATTACTGACAACTGCCAAGCGTTTCTAATCTGTCATTTTACGTAAAAATAAGTGGTTCTGATTACTTATACTTATTTTTATTGATTTTACTGTAATGAACACAATTTATGAGCTGAACTTATGGCTCAAAGAGATATACAGGGTGTAACAGAAAGGTGTGGTCATATTCAAGGGTTGGTATGTGCCCATGATACTGAGTGCACATACCTAATTTTATCAAAATCGGAGTACCCTAAAAAAATATTTATTATTTTTTAATTCGTTTATTTATGAATGAAAAAGTTATTAATTAAAAAAAGTATGACTTAAAAAGTTCTATGCCATAATAATCCAATCAAATTTTGTACCAGGGGAGGTATAATTCTTATGCCATACGCCTTTCACTACTGAATTTTGACAAAAAGAATATACTATAACTATGTAATAATAATGAAACCAGCTATGGCATCATAGTAGGTGCAATACTGATAACATACTCTATCCGCTGCTGAAATTTGACCACACCTTTCTGTTACACCCTGTATAGGCGTTTCAATGTATCCAGACAAGCTGTTCGTCTCTGGATATACGATCTTGGAAATTTAAACGATCGTCACCAAAGCGGTCCGCGGCCTAATATCTCAACAGTTAAAGATCAATTTTGAGACGTGAATACGGAAATAATAGTTTTACGCCCACGAAACATTTTGCAGAATTTTTTGAAGTGTCTACTCGGACACAATCTGAAACCACTTAAATAATATAGGATTGCATTATAGGCATCATGCAAAGAAAATATATATGAAGGACGCGACGCTCATAAAACTGCTAGACGGATTTTGCCCCAGACTATTTGAATTTTAATTGGGATAGCACTGTGTTGTGACGAAAAAACTTAATTTCAGTCAGCTTTTCCGTTTACATCTCTGGCGATATAATAGCACGCGTTACACACCAGACCATGTGATACCCAACAGCGGATCCGGTAGAATTTCTTCTTGGATGACTGCTGCTGGTGCTAGACTCCCCAACACCAGCAGCAGACATCCAAAATGTACTGTTTGCCACCACGAGCAGCGCCATTAGACTTAATAGGTATATGTTCTCCAAAATGCAATGTTTTCCGCCATCCGTATTTTTTATCCGGAAAGTGAAATGCCACAAATTAGCTACTTTCAAGAAACAAACTAACATTCGCATTTATAATATTACTTTGGATTTGGATAGGAGGATTTTTAATTGCGACAATCTAAACTTGGAACACAGGCAAAGTGAAGTAACTAAAATATGAAATTTTAAGTATGATAAGACAGCGGCATTAACTGTCGGAACATTATTGCAAGGAGAAATAAACCTTATTGTTTTATGACGTGCAAATGAACCTGAACCGTAGGGTGATAGACCATATTTTTGGCCGACTGTACCTATGGAATTCAACTTTATACCCCGCAGAATGAGGGCAGGTTGGGTGGTAGGTACTTACTACATGGCCTGGGGTCAAGGGGGGCCAAGACCGCCACTGCATCCACCCTTTGTGTTGGAAGATGTTCTATTACAGTTAGTGTTGCCCAAATGCAAGAACAAGACGAGACTTAGCCAGTCTTGGTCTTGGTCTTGCGCCAATACACCTGGTCTTGGTCTTGGTCTTGGTCTTGCGCTCCCAGTCTTGGTCTTGGTCTTGGTCTTGCAGCAAGAGTCTTGCAAGTCTTGCAATTACCTATTAGTCTATTACTATTTATTAAAGTTTACTTTAAATCTTAGAAAAACGTATTAGAATTGGAACATTGTGAGCTTGAATTAACATAGCCATAGTAAAGATCAAGCAGATTAATAAGTAACTGAAGATTTGATAAGAAATTCGAAAAATCAACTGACCTATATGTCGTTTTCCATGGAAGTAACTGTTTCTTAATAAACATTTATGATTTATAAGCTTACATTTGCTAAAACATGTAAAAAAACAAATTAATTACAATAACTTGACTGTATTTTAAAGAACAATACTTATCTGTCTAGAAAGAGATTGAACCCTCAACTTATAAGAAATTTAATAAAAGAGTTTACGATTTATCATTTATTTGAATAAAAAATAAAATACAACACAAATCAACAGCTTTATCATTAGGTTATGATACTTTATATAATTTTTTTTGACCAAGAATTAATACAAAGTAACCATCTGGCTGACTCATCACTTAACCTATTTCTATGTTTTCTAATTACTAATGATGCTTTAGAAAATAACCTCTCAGCAGGTACTGAAGTTGCAGGTATTGAGAGAAAATCACGGGCCATTTTCGATAAAATCGGATACTCTGTCTCATGCGTCCTCCACCAATCTAAAATGTCTTCCGAGCTGGCAGTTCTTGGTTTTCTCAGGTACTCCTCCAACTCGTCTATCACTAAGCCTTGAAGACAAGATCCAGATGACGTCGAGGGACATTCATAGAGTTTATCAAAGTCTATTACGTCTTCATCTTCATCACATACTTTATTTTCTTTTTCTGGTAATTCCAGAGATTTGTTCAGTGAGTGTAGACTTTTATATTCTTCATAAAGTTCATTGAACTTGCGCAGACTTTCTGTTTTAAGTTGCTTCCCCCACATTGTCAGGTCAAAAGTCTGAGCCTTATGCCTTGGGTCTAAAATTAAAGAAGTACAATAAATCCAGTTGCTCTTCTTGTAATGTTTAAGCATTTTGTCTCGAGCTGCTTGGAAAGCTAGAATGAGCCTTTCATCCACTTCAGATCGATTAGGTTTCTCATCTAACTGTTTTACCATGGATTCAATTTTATCTAGCAAGAGATTGAATGATACAATGACTAGCGGTAATGTAACATATTTGTCTCCACCAAGTTTTGTACTTAAAAGTTTAAAGTTTATTAGAAATTTATGTAATTTTTCGAGTACCTGCCATTCATTAGCTGTGATTTGAAAATCATTTAATTCGGTGACAGAACTGCACAATATGTCAATGCCCGCTCTTACTTTTAAACCAAATCCAATCATATCATGTGTGGAATTCCATCTCGTTGGACAGTCAAGAATGGCATTTAGATTTGATGGCACGCCAGCTGCTTCACAAGCAGACTGAAACTTCTTCTTCACTATCTCACTTCTTTTTATTTTACTGGAAATACTGCGTAACTTTGTTACAGATGTACGCGAGTCAGCAATATTTGGTGCAGATTCTTCATCTTCCTCATCCTCAGTTTCGTCTGCATAGTCTTCGTACTGCTGATCTTGCGCGTTAGTGTCAGACTCACAGTGTAATGCTAAGGTCTTTAATAAATCTTGTACACCAAGGTTTAAAATGTGAGCAAAGCACCGGAAATGTTTATTGTCTGAATCAAAGTGTGGCGGCAGCTGTTTGCCCAGTTCATACATGAATTTGGTATTTGCAGTTGCGTTGTCGACCGTGATACCTTGTATTTTATCAATTATGCCATATTCCAATAAACATTCATGGAAAATCGTTGCAATATCTTCCCCAGTATGTCGACCGCGTGATGGTATAAAATCAAGAACTACAGATTGATACTTCCATGCGTTGTCTATATAATGAATAGTAACCCCGTAGTAACTCCTACCAGCAATTGACGTCCACCCATCAATGGTAAAAGACATTTTAGATGATAATTGTTGAAGTCGTTCCTTGAGATTCAATTGGAGCTCTTCAAATCGCTCTTTGACTTTCCTTCTAAGTGTAGACCTTTTAGGAAACACCATATTAGGGCAAATACGTCGAAAATATACTTGTGTAGCTTCGTCATCGAAAAATGAGAAGGGAAGATATTTTTTCACCACCCAATCAACTGTAGCTGTCGTGATGTTGTCACTGCTGTTTTCCGACTGAAACAAAACAATAAATCTTGTGTTATTAGGTTTGAGCGTATAAGAGGAGGAGGTTTGTTGTTGTTAAATCGAGAAAATCGTTAAATTGATATTTGTTATATTAAGGTTGCACTGTACTGTAATTTACCAAAATAAAGTACTTAGTTGTTACTGGCCGATTAACTGAAAATATGGGTGTTTATAAAAAATATTTAAGACGATAATTACATACTTAATATGTCGCACCCCTAGATGAAAACTGTGAAAACACCACTAACTCAAAAATACTTACGTAAGTTAATGGCGTTTTTGAAAGTATCGCATGAATAGCTACGCGGAGTTAAAATTCTTTTAACTGTTAAAAAAATATTCTTACCTGTCCACTTCCAGCGGTTACTAAAAAGCTTGTGATATCTCCACTTAATTTTGGTTTAACAGGAAGAAATATTTCTGATTCCTTTTTGTGGAAAGATATTAGATGTTTCCTTAAGCCTGAAGTGTTTCTGTTTTTCATTTTTATTTCAATCTTTTTATGTTGGCACAATTTACAGAAGGCAGTTTGGGATGCATGAATTATTTCGAAAAACTCCTCAAATTTGCTTTTGGGTCTTTTAGATCTGTGACTCAAACTCTCGTTACTCGGACTAGAATAATTTGAATCTTCGTCACTCATATTAAATTGTACACGTGATACGTTTTTAGAAAACAACGAGAATTAGTAAAAACAATTATCAAGTTAGACTCGAAGCACAGCTCAATTGGAAATGACTGGAATTAAAATAATTCCTTTATTTATAGTACGTTTCCTTGCTTTACCGCGCCGCCTCGCCACGTGCCGGCTCTATGAAAAGGATGCCGCCGCAAATCAAACAATGCCGCGTGCGGCGTACAAACACACACTAAATATTACCTACTTGTACAGACGCGACGCGTGAATAAAATAGAATTAGTGCCAATCACTATTCTTTACATATAAGTGAATGTTTTGGCGTACATCTATACTAATATTATAAAGCTGAAGAGTTCGTTTGTATGTTTGATGACAGAAGTTTTAAAATAAATAAATAAGTCCTGAACGTCACTATACCTCCAAAGTTACTATTCCTCGTGGACGAAGTCGCGGGCACAGCTAGTAAATACTTACTCTCATCATCTCTCTCAGAGATATTCGGGCTGGTAAGTAATACAAAACTCTTATCGCAGGCTTTTTATTTTATTAGTAGGTAAGTACCTACGCTTTTTATATTATTTTATTAGTTTTGTAGAATTTTTTTACACGTTTCAAGTATATTTAAAAGTGGCTACAATATTTATTAAACGGGTGATATTTGAACACTTTTTTGCTATTTTTTCTTGTAAAAACTTAAGAAATATAATGACTAAATGTACAATAATAGTACCTAAGTAATTAGTTTAAAACCATATAAGTAATCAATATTATAATATATACTTACTAGAATGAATTAATATGACATCTACTACCTATCCTTACCATTTTATCCTAATCATAATACTACTTGCGTGATCAGTATAATGTATTCATTTTCATTCTAAGCACTCTGAAACTTATTTATTCTTTGGAACACCTGTAGGTACTCTACTAGGAAATTATTTTGCATGAGTATACCTTCGCCCTATGGCGGCGATCAAATAGTGTCAAATGTTATGATTTCGGCGTGGCGGCAACGATTGTTTTAGATTTCAAAAGAAGCCGCCGGCGCGTGTATCATAACCATGTACTTCCGAAAAGCGGCAAATTTCTTTGAGAAGTAAGTACAAAACCTTTGATGCCGCATTATCAAAGTGCCGATGGTTAAAACATAACTATGCATGCACTCAGTTTGATTTTAATAGATATTTTTTTATTCGCTATGTTTATGGTATTAGTCGTAATGCGCATAGGTCCAGTTTTTCATATTCTTTGATACAGTTTTTTGCGTCTCATAGAATTCCTAAGCGTACCTACCTATACACCGAACTGTTACACCTAACTACTCAGTGAAATAGCGCTAAGTCCTAGCTGCAAGACGCAAGAGTCTTGCAGGCTATGTCTTGTTCTTGCTCAAGTCTTGCACGGTCAGTCTTGGTCTTGGTCTTGCTAAAAATACGCGGTCTTGTTCTTGGTCTTGGTCTTGCAAAAACGCAAGAACAAGACCAAGACTGCAAGACCAAGACTGAATTTGGGCAACACTAATTACAGTGGACATTGTTGCGACAACAAACCGCGTAGCGTGTGAATATTTTGCTTTCTAAAAAATAAACTATTTGCTGAAAGTTAGACAGCGGCAAGTGAGATCTGGCGCCCTTGACCATGTTAGCAGCAGTGCGGACTGCAACCGCCGACCGCACTGCGATCTGCGATTGCGGTCTGCAGTCCGTCTGTCTTGTACCTTGAGGTCGTCGAAATATCACCAAGGGCGTGGGGTGTAGTGAGATCTCGTATATTTTTTCCTTGAATGCGGGATTTTTAAGCCGAAAAGCGGCTGTGACTCCTCACACTCAACCGGTGCGGCGTAGAATCTATTACACCCACCCGTCGTTCGAGACTCACAATCTTGTGAAAATTATTTTGGTTAGTTAGGGTTAGTCTAAAACCTTACCACATCTGGCGTTCATAAAACATCACGTGACTCATGGACGACCCCTTAATCCTCATTGTTACCATAGGTACCAGACATTCAGAACATACACCGCTATACCATGTTGCGTGGCTGCACTCGCCATGTTACACCGGCACAGAGCTAGAGCCTGGAACGAAGACACCATCGATGAGACGTTGGATGCTGGGTATAATCTGTACAGGGTCAGTATTTGTCAAATAGCAGTAGACTCATTAGTGGATCCAAAATTTTGTTTTGGGAGAGGGAAGCTGAAGAACTGATAGTAGGTTTAAGGTTACTTGGTGGATACCACAACAGTGTCAGTTATTCTTCTGTGAAATATCGATGATGACACATCACTATATTTTGGTTGAAGGGCACTGTACAAAGTGTATTATTTTTTTTTAAATAAAGGTAACTAGCAATGTGGGATTGAGTCCCACATTACTAGCAATCTCGAAAACCCCTCCAGCTAAGCTCAAAGACTTGTGTTAGGAGTGGGTTCACGTTCGGTAGTATAATGGGTAGAATTAGAGCCCGCGATCTCACGATTGCCAGACCGATGCCTTAGCCATTAGGCTACCGCCACTTATTACCGGGAAAATAAGACTTATGTCTCAAATGTGACATTCAGATGTTTGTCAAACTAAAGGTTTGGTTGATCATACTGTTATGGGCTAGCGTGAGGTTTAACATCAGGCTCACGACCTGTTCATCTCCTTATTTAGTGGTATATAAAAAAATATATTTAGAGTTCTCAGCCTTAAACTTCATTTCAAAATCAATTTTCGCATTGCCATGAATGGGTATCTGCGCCCACCCGTGTACATGTATTTTTCTTTGGCAAAACCTACATTTTGGTTTCTTCAGTGGAATTAAGTCCCGCAAAACAACTTCCGTATTCGACACTGAATGTTTGTGGTACTGAATTGTTCACTATTTCAGGAATCTTTAATGCCCCGCAGAGGTCCGATTCGTCACCTCACAATCGGCGAAATTATTGAAAATTTCAAAATAAGGGATCGTGAATTTAAACACAAGGTATGCAAAGACTTTATTATATAAGTTACAGAGATACATTTTACGAAAGACACATTTAGCGAAAGAGACGTTTTGCGAAAGATACATTATTGCGAAAGATACATTATTGCGAAAGATACATTATTGCGAAAGAGACAATTTGCGAAAGAGACATTTGCGAATCTTGTAATCCTACTATCCAACAATCCTAGTTGGTTTGACAGTCTGAATAATATCACTAATATCAACCGTACCTACTTAAAATAAATTTATTATTGTTGAAGGTATTCCGGTACTTTCTTTACAGAGTGGTATAGTTACTCTCACAGTATTGTAAATCTACGAGAACTACTAGGAAATCCATTTTATAACTCATTAGTAAAACGTGAAAAAATAAATACTTCTTTCTAAAACTTCTGTATTAAATTAAAACTAGTGCTACTAGATAAAAAAACTGATGTTCTTTTCGCAATCCGCACCGTTATTTTACCAAAAGAAAAAATTCAGTGTTGACTAGTGGTATTAGCTGTAGGTGTGATAAAATTCTAATCCAAAGTATCTTCTTTGGCAGGAACGTAATATCGCTTATTGGGGCAGAATAATATCATCGAACCCAATGGTGTTTGATCTATGCCGAGGTATTGAAGCATTCTTCAGGGAATCAGACTCTGGTCTACTGCAGGTCAGTAATTGATGTAATATGGACAAAGCTATAATTTGGCATCTTATGTATAATTCTTCTGTGTATGTGACTGAACTTCTCCTAAACGACTAGATCAATTTTGGTGAACTTTTTTGTGTGTGGATTCGAAAATGGTTTAGATTCACAATTTAACCCGAATCTTTAAAAAAAAGAGGCGGTACAAAATTCACCAGGGCAGCTAGTAGTCCATATATTATTTTAATTTTGAATTAAATATTTTTGTATATACTTACATTATATAATTTTTCTTGCATACTTTTAAAATTATGTACCTATACAAAATTAGCTTCAACCTATACAATATCATTACCACGAAGACCTTTTAGGGTCTATCTGAGTAACAGGCACTTCTGACGAGCGAAGCCACCTGTATTAATATAATTATAAATATAATTTTTGACTTTTTGACTTTTGCACCCCTTCTTCCGTCGTACAAGCAACGAGAAGGCTAAAAGGGCGTTTAGCCAACAAAGACCTGCAAATGGTTGTCGGATCATTTTTTCAAGAGGTCTTATTTTCAGATTCCTGGTGAATTTGAAGTAGCCATATGGAATGAAGGTGGCAAGTTCTACGTCTATCATCCCTGGCCGGCAGACAGATACGGGCACAGGGTGAGTAACTCACCTTTACTTAACTTTTGCTTGACCAGGGTGAATAATTTACAATGATCTATCTGGGTTAGTAACTCACTTTTACTTAATTGCTTATCCAGTGTGAATAATTTACTTTGTCTGACTACTTAACTTCCCAGGGTGAATAACTCACCTTTTTAGTAATATTCCCTAAAATGAGTATATATTCCAAACTGTTAGTAAATATGTACCCTGGATACTCTCTCATACTCTGTTTATTTTCGCATTAGAAAAGTGTAAACAGTGTGTCATTCGTTGATGACAGCTCTAAAGTTGGTTGTTGAAAACTTGATAAGTGGCGATACTGTAGTTGCAACCGAATAAAACATATTAGACCTAGTCGTTTTACGGAATAGACGCACTTTATATCGAGTTAGTGTATTCGTATTAAAACTATTGTAAGTGTTGATTTTTATAGTTTACCGTTTGCAATACTTTGCATTAGCTGCTCTAATAAATTTCAAACCGTCTCGAATAACATCCTGGATTTCGTCTCAATCTGCAATCCTTTATTTATCCACTGCAAGGTCATATTGAGGATAGCATTAATTTCGGTGTTCTTAATATATACGACGGAATTTGTGCTATTGTTTTTAATATGCTATTTGGCATTCTTTGTAGAAGTGCAAGTAGAAATGGCTATATAAACAACCTAGCCTACCAAGGTTCCGTAGCCAAAATGGCAAAACAGAAACCTTATAGTTACGTCATGTCCGTCCGTCCGTCCGTCCGTCCGTCCGTCCATCCAGCCGCACCAGGGTACCTCCCCTATATGTTAAGTGGGGGTGTGATTTTTGTTTCTTACCCCATCGTGTGGTGTATTATTAGAAAGGTCTTTTAAAAACGTTTAGGGGTTGGGAAGACGATTTTCACTGAACGGACTACGAAACCCCATTGAGCGTGGCCCGACATGCCCGTTTTTTTTACTTTGTTTATATTTATTCTACAGTCAAAAGACTATAATTACCTATTTAAATAGGGTTAATAACTCACCATTATCTATTTAACTGACTTTCGATTTTGTGTCGCGAAAAAAATTGACTAATTTTGATAGTATAATTTTACAAATTCGAATAATATCCTAATCTTTAAGCACTCGAGTTGGTATGAGTACCTGCGAGAATTGCCTATACGCATAAGCGGGATGGCATTGTCGGTTCGGTAGTATTTGTTTGAGGTCTGACCCGAAGCAATTACTGCTGTTGCCCGGCCAAGAAAATGTGTGGCAAAACCGAGCACTTTTTTTTACCAAATATGCATCTAACTATATTTGATTTTACCACCAATTTGTGTCGATTAGTGCCGGCCAGCAGTGAACAGCAACAACCTTCACTTATTTAGTTTTTTGTTTATTTTTACTGAGGATGTTTCGTCTGTGAATATATTTTGATTGTTGTATTGAGTCTTTGGTTTCTAAAGAACCTTAAAAATTATACTCCATTTTTGGAAGAATCGTGCAAAAAATTAAAATTATTTTCCAGGTGGGTCTCCAAGATGGAGGCAAAGCCTGTCTCCTATACTTCAACAATCCGACGAGGCTTTGCGAACACTTCTTAGAGAGCGTCAGTGATCTGAAGAGAAAACCCTACAGTATCTCCGACATTAAAGTCTTTGAGAGGAGGAAGCAGTTGCCGGAGCCTGTCAATAATATGAAACGTGAGTTGAACAACCTTCCCTTCCTTTGAAATTCTAGCTAGTCCTTGCGTCCTCCACTTTTTAGACCTTCCATCCTTGCTTGCTTGCTTGACCTTCCCTCCCTTCCCACATAAAATCCTTGGTAGAACATGCATCCTTTTACTGATTTTTAAGATATACCTTGTACAAAAAAATCTTAAGTAGACTAAACCTTGCTCTCCCCGGCCTACTCTAAAACCCTAAGCAGACCTTGCATCCGCCCTCATAATTTCAGGTAGAGCTTGCATTCATTCCCATGATTTTAGGTAGATCTTACAACTTCCCTAAAATTTTTCAGTTCAGATTCTGGGTTTGTGTCCGTGAAATTATTTTTTGTAAATTTCCCCACAACACGGGCTTGTACTACTGCATGACTAATCTTAAAAACAACTTCTGTATTTCCATTACCATAAAAGATTCCTGGTAATTATACCGATGCCCTTCACAGCCGTGGCCCCAGGCCGTTGGATAGTTCGAGGCAGTTTCCACGAGGGAGATGCTCGCTTCCCTGAAGAGCATCGAGGCAGGCAGGCCACTCCCTGCTCCCTCATGGCCTTGGGACTTGCACATGTTGTGGATCCCTCTCAATGGACTAAGGAAGATATTGATGAGGTAGGGAAAATACCTCTTGAACTCCCTTTTTTTCAGGATTCCATAGGATTTTGTAGCTTTATAGTGCCTCGGTGGCACAGAATGGTTGTTTCTTTAAAGCCTGCAGGCTGCAGCCGGCAGGCAGGCTAAATGCTTGCTTCCACTTTTGGACTTGCACATATATTGGATCCGAGTCAGTGGCCTAATATAAAATGAAGAATGTTAAAGAGGTAAGGAAAAAAGCTTTTGAAAGGATTTAAGGTTTCTTTTAGAATTCCATAGGTTTATTCAGCTTTGAATTGGCGTTTGTTCGTTTGTCTCAATAGCAGACAAGCCACTTTTGCTACCTCATGGGTATAAGTCCAGCTCAGTGGACTAAGGAAGGAGGTAAGATAATCTTTCTTACGGCAGACTTAGTGTGAACTCTGAAGTCATGGTCCGAAGAAGATGCTTCCCTCGGCAGTATCGAGGCAGGCTGACTTTTCCTTGCTCCCTCAGGACCTTGGGACTATCACATATGAAACGAGGTCAGATGATCCCGTTAAAATCCAGTCCAGTTAAAATATTGACGAGGAAGAGATCTCTTGTACGAAGGTGTGGGATTTTGGTTCTTTTTTTGTAGGATTACATAGGTACCCTATAAGGTTTTGAGGATCATCCAGGCAGGCAGGCGACTGCCATGGCCTTGCGAATGGAAGATGTTGATGAGGTAAGGAAAGGACCTCTTAAACTTTGGCTAGTGATAGGCCTGGTTTAGGTTTCCACAGGTACAAGGCTTTAGAATGAACTGCCTAGATGGTGAAGTGCTAGAATAACCACTGCTCGTGAATTAGATTCTCACACGAACCCAAAAGTTGTATAATTCATAAAAAAAAGGTTTAAACTCCCTTAAAATTTGTCACGATTATTATAAAGTAGGCATCTGCTAAGAACATGTTTTTGAAAATTCAATTATTCGAATTTTAACCATATTTAAAATTAACTCTGACGTGCAGTGAGTAAAGACCAGTCGATGAACCAACGAACAGAGAAGTTTTATACTACAGAGTTTTACTATCATAAAACCTTTATTTTACAGACGCTAACTCGCGGTGATGTTCTATACCAAAGCACTATTGAAAATTTAGAAAAGATGGGCATCAGTCTTGATTCTCCACCAAAAAGTGACGAAGAAAAAGAGAAATCTGGAGATGATGAGGAATCTCCCGAAGAAGATAATTCTTCAGGAAGTCTTGCAGCCGCTGATGTGATCAACAGGTTCAATGTTACAGAGAATGACTGTATCGAAGCTGATGTTATGGATAGCACGTTTAATGGTGTGTAGATCAAAAAGTTCAGGAAAAATAGAGGTAGTGATAGACTAAAGAAATACTGTAGACTAGTTGGACTAAAATATACTTTTAGTCTAACTAGACAAATGAAACAAGATACAAGTTGAACAAAGACCAATATTCCAATAGAGCGTTCTGGATTAAAAAACTTTTGTTCAACTGTAATCTTGTTTGTCTTTAGGTCCATCGGTTTTGCGAATTCCTTATCTTTTAAATACTAACCTATATTTAAAATGTGACCAATTCTAGTAAACCGGATGATTTTCCTGTATTTGTCTGGTTAACACATGTCGTGTAAACTTGTAGAAGCAGCGGCCTAATGAGGAAAGGCATCAGACTTCCAATCGTGAGGTCGCGGGTTCGAATCCTACCCATAATACTACGGACATGAGCCCATTCCTAACACAAGCCTTAGAGCATAGAGAGAGGGGTTGGAATTACTCCTTGAGCTGCTGAATTGCTAACCTGACTTTTATTTCTTCATCTTCTTATCTCCCAGGACACCTGGACCCGGAACCAGGCAGTGATGTGCCGTCCCTCAAAACAGTTCTCACTCACTTTTTCAAGGAGTACTCTCATGGTATATTCACTGCGAGAGGCTTGTCGACCGCCATATGGAAGCAAGATGGAAACTTCTATTTCTATGATCCTCATGGGTGTGATGAGAATGGTAAGTGTTGTATTCTAACTGATTTCGGTTACAGCGGCAAATGTCAGTAGAGAATCTATATTTTATTGTCTTGGACTCATTGGTGAAAGTTCTTGATCGACTGCCCTGCAATAATTCACACAAACTAACCATATGACTATTTGACCAAAAGTTTGGGACGCAAGCCTCGCCTACTTACGACATCCGTTCTTTAGTTTTGAGGTCTGAATCTTAGATGGGGACGGACAGGTTAAAAAAAAATCACGTCTCTGTCCAGACAACATTTTTAGCAGTTGATCTCCCATAATAGCATATTATTATTAGGCTTTTGGCTCACCACCAGATCTAATTATGATATTAATTAACTTTTATATCGGGATCAAATTACTTGATATATTTATGATACTGTATACAGTGTGTATAGTGTATATTAATCCCTTTTCGATCCGAAAGTGAAATGTAGGTATTCTATATTTTTTAAAGATATTATCCGTCAAAACGACATTCGTAAGACGATTTTTATAAAGCAAGGGAGCCTTGCTGTAGTCGCAATTCTAACACCGCGCGCGCTCGTTAGTCGCTCGTTGATCAAATAGCGCGCGCTTTCCTTGCTTCCTGTTACACACTTCCGTCCCTTTTCATGAAATTACTCTCATAGAAACCAAGAGGAAAGATATTACCTTCGGACCACGAGAGTGAACAGTCGTGTGCACTTACTAATTTCTAATTAAATAAAAACATTTTTGAAAATAGATTCAATTTCAAAAAGCAAAGTACCAGGCGCGCATAAGTTATCAAGTGGTATTGACTGGTGGAGTGAAGGGGACGACAACAGTCGAAACGGAAATAACGGGTGAGCTACGCTGCATTCTTCTCACACTGAACTGACACCCGTCAATACTGTTCTTTGGCGTCTGTCATCCTGCGTCACAGTGGACTGTCAACTGTCACTTTGACACCTGCTCTGACGTCTGTCACACGTTGTGTCATCTGTCACCTTATCTGACAACCCCCCATCGCAAATACTTGCCAGAGTAAAATATTTATTTGTATTGCGGGAGAATCTGATCTACTGCACGTTAGTCAACCGCTAAAATAAATCTTTGTGTAATCGCTATCAGTTTATTACTGAGAGTAAAATTATATTATGCCTCCTAAAAAGTGCTCCCAAAATGAGGATGACCTGACAACCTTCATGAACAATATGAAAACGAGCATGGAGGAATTTAAAAAACAACAGCATGATAAACCTAATATTTTACTAAAAGAGATAAAAGAAATAAAAGCCCAAAACAGTGAAATTAAAACATCAATGGCGTTTATTTCCCAACAGTATGAAGATATGGAAAAAAAAATAATAAAGATAGAAGCTGAGAGAAAATCATTTTTAGCATGTATACAAACGCTCGAAAATAAAATTGATGTAATGGAGAGATCACAAAGAGCATCCTGTATAGAGATTAAGAATATACCTCCAAACAAAGGGGAAACTAAAAAAGATCTTCTACAATTGGTTGGTAACATAGGAGAAGTACTTAATAGCAATATTCAGGTATCGGAAATTAAAGATATATACCGCATACACACAAAGAAGGAAGAGAATAAACCTATTATTGTAGACTTCATATCAAATATTAATAAAGAAGCTATTATTGCTAAATGCAAAAATTATAATAGAGAAAATAAGGAAAAACTTAACTCAACTCTCATAAAGTTGCCGGGTCAGATGAAACCGATTTTTATTTCAGAAAATCTGACAGCTAGAACCAGAAAATTATATGCACAAACTAGGGAACAAGCGAAACTTTATGCGTATAGTTTCTGTTGGGTTACAAATGGGAAGATATTCCTACGCAAACAGGAAGGAGCTCCATACATTCGCATCGACACCGAAAAGGACCTAGATAAAATAAAAGAAAAAGAAACAAATTGACTAGTTTTAAGTATACTGCATCAACTACAGCTCTCTAGTTTATTATCCCATAGAAGGTTATCTGTTGTACATATTTTTATCTTTATTGTATCTTTAATTCATTGGAATACTACATTGAAACGCAACACTCACATATTCTTACATAAACCAAAACGCAACACATTCACAGAAACTAATAACCACTCATTACGAATTACTATATTATTTAATGTAACACCTTACTCTGACCTTTTCTACATTAGCCCACCTAAATTGACCGATCATAATCCAAGTACAGATTTTGTCACTCTCACACTCAATTATGTCTTCACTACTTAATATAACATCAGATATAGATGCTATTTCTGTGTCAAACTCCTTTATCAGCTCTCCCGAAAACCTCGATTTGCACATTGGTAAAATCCAAAACCCTATAACTATTTTACATCTAAATATTAGGAGTTTAAACTGCAACTTTGATGGTCTTAAGGTGTTGTTATCTCGTACTAACACCCATTTTCACGCCATTGCCCTTTCAGAATGTTGGCTAAGTAAAGTCGGTTCTTCGCTTCCAGAGTTGGATGGGTACAGGTCATACTCTTCTAATCATTATAATCAAAATGATGGTGTTGTCGTATATGTACAATCGTCTATTCAACACAGTGTTACTCAACCATCAGTTCGGGATGCGAATTGCCTCTTAATAAAATTTGGTAATGAACTTGCTGTCCTATCTGTATATCGCTCGCCCTCTTATGGTATGATTGAGGATTTTTTAGAAAGTATTGATGATGTCCTTACTTTGCACTCTTCGACAAAAACGCTGGCCATTATTGGTGACTTAAATATTAATATTACACCTGCAAGGAATGAAACACTATCAGAAAGATATCTAGAACTCATGGCAACACACGGTATTCTGCCGGGACATCTTTTTCCTACTCGTAATAACAACTGCATCGACCACGTTATGCTAAGGTCCACCAATCCATCTACTACAATTGTGCTTGACTCTTACATCACGGATCACGCTCCTATCGTCTTTTGTACGAGCCCCAAAATATTACGTCATAACAACACTTGCTTCTTTACACAAATTAACTATCCCAAATTCTTATGTGAATTATCAGTAACAAATTTTTCTTCGGTTTATTCCACAACCGATGCCAATACTGCTGCGGATAATTTAATTAATCTAATATCGAACGCTATTGACAATAACTCTAAGGTAGTCAAGATACCCAACCGGAAAAGATGTATCAAGGCGTGGATTACTCCTGGCCTACTCAGATGTATTAGACATCGAGACGTGCTTCATATTAAAGCAAAAACATCTCCTAATAATGCCATTCTACAGACGAGCTATTCCAGATACCGTAACTTCTGTAATAATTTGTTAAAAAATCTGAAAAATGCACATGATCGTAACGAGTTACTAAAAAATAAAAGCAACCCTAAAGAAATGTGGCGAACTATAAAAAATATCACAAACACGAAAACCTTACGGTACCCCCCCCTTGAATTATTAAACACTACTCATGACCGGGAACATTCCGTTAATCTTGTTAACAATTTTTTTGCCGACATCGGTGCTAATATGGCTCAAAAAATTACGAAAAAATGCTCGTCTTCGTTTTCACACACTACAAATGTAAACCCGGAGCGTAACCCCTTGGGTAACTCAATGGGGCTCCTTGAAACAGATGAGGCTGAGGTTAATGCCCTGATCGTTGGTTTACGTAGTAACTCGTCTGTAGGAATTGATAAAATACCTGCCGCGGCAATAAAAGCTGCTCGACACTGTCTCACTCCCCACATTACCCACGTGTGCAATCTTTGCTTAAGGACGGGCACCTTTCCTCACATTTTTAAGAGGGCGCTAATAAGCCCAATCTACAAAAGTGGTGACAGATACAGAGTCACAAACTATAGGCCTATTTCCGTTCTTACCACCGTTTCCAAGATATTGGAAAAGATTCTAAATAAGAGGCTTATCAACTACCTTGAGACAAATAATCTTATCTCGATGACCCAATTTGGTTTTAGAAAAGATAAGTCAACTGAAGACGCAGTGCTTGAACTTACTGAAACTGTGGTAAAGCAACTGGATAATGGAGCCAAGGTTGCTGGTATATTTTTAGATCTGTCAAAGGCATTTGACACTGTCTCTGTCCCTATACTATTATCTAAAATTGAGGCTCTCGGGGTTAGAGGCGTTGTACTTGGCATGTTTAAAAGTTATTTGTCAAACCGAACCCAATATGTTAGAATCGGTAATTACATAAGTGATGCAGCTACTCCTAATTTTGGAGTCCCGCAAGGTAGTGTGCTTGGTCCCACGCTCTTCCTTATTTACATCAACGACCTCTGCAACAAATCGCTCCCAAACTGCAAAATAATATCGTATGCAGACGATACGTCGTTATTGGTGTTTGGTAAGAGCTGGGACCAGACGCGTAGTTATGCTGAATCGGCTCTAGCAGAGGTTATGAATTACCTTAATTCTAACTTACTCACCATCAATGTTGACAAAACGAAATATATTCTCTTTTGCCAACGACGTGACACATTGCCCTCTTCCAACTCATTCCAAATTACCGCACATACTTGTAATACTCGATCTGACACGTCATGTGCATGCGAAAGGATTACACAAACTAATGAAATTAAGTACCTGGGCGTAACCCTAGATTGTACGCTAAATTGGCAAGCACAAATTAGTAACACTGTCGCCCGGGTCAGAAAACTTATGCCAATATTTAAAAAACTCAGGCAAACTGCTGATTTCGACACTCTATTGTCTGTTTATTGTGCCCTTGCACAATCAATAATATCTTATTGCATTGTTGCATGGGGAGGGACGGGTTCAACTTGTATGCTTAGGCTAGAACGTTCCCAAAGAGCAGTACTAAAGGTTATGCTTAGCAAACCAAGAATGTACAGTACGGCGGCCTTGTATAAAGATTGCTCAGTACTGACAATAAGGCAGTTATTCATTTTGCGAGCTGCGCTCCGCAGGCACAAATCTATATTGAACAAGCCACCAACAAACCTTCGTAGGAATAACAGGGTCTGCCACATTAAAACCCACAAAACAGCCCTAGCAGCACGCCAGTACTATATAATTAGCAGCCGAATCTACCACAGAATTAATGACGCTATAGATGTACTTAATTTAAACTACATGCAAACAAAAAGTAAAATTAAACAGTGGCTTCTTACCTTGCCATACTCTGAAACGGAGAAAATAATTTTGTAGCACACACACACACATACGCACACACACACGCACACACACACGCACACACGCTACCTTCTATGCTGGTTTATTATTTAAATGAAAGTATATGATATGGAAGGCGCTGGCAGCCGTCACACAGTTTATACTAGTACGGCTGACAACGTTTAAATATATCAGTTGAACACATACTATGTATTATTGGTATAGTATTATGTATTCTAAGCAGTTTCAATCTGATATGTAATTTGTTAAAGTGTTTATAGTTAATAAATATATTATTATTATTATTATTATTATTACACGTAAAAAAATACGTAAATTGAATTGAATCATGATACCTAACACAACGTTAACGGTCGGATTTAGGGGAGGGAATTGTTGTCTTTATTCGACGTTACAATCGAATGGCGTAGGTATTAGAATATCAAGTCAAATTACAAATAGGGTATCTTTTTATGATATGTAAAATGATTCGCTCTGTATAGATTTGTATGCAATATTACATTAAAGAGTCATTATAATCATTAGTAATCATTTACTTTTGGTATTTTTTTAATGATTATAAATACTAAAATATGATATAAACATCTTTTTTCTTTAAAGATAACTAGCAATACGGGATCGTGGGTCCCATAATTACTAGCAATCCAGTTATGCCTTCTAGCTAAGCTTAATGGCTCAATGGTCACAGAACGACACTTGGATATTTCCCAGGTCTCCCATCGGACGAACCTCGTGCCACCGCGTGCCTGGTCAGGATCCAGGGCAAGATCAACGAGTTGGCCGACGTGTTGGTCAACAACATACCTCCTGGAAGCGACAACAGCTTCAATATATCGCCTGTCGCCATCACTGCTACTAAGCTGAACCCTGAGATTGGAGCGCCGGAGACTAAATTAGATGTAAGTATACGTAATAGACCAAAATATATAAAATCCCAGTAGACGAAAATACCAGTAGACAAAAATGCCAGTAGACAAAAATGCCAGTAGACAAAAATACCATTAGACAAAAATACCATTAGACAAAAATACCATTAGACAAAAATACCATTAGACAAAATATCATTAGACAAAAATACCATTAGACAAAAATACCATTAGACAAAAATACCATAAGACAAAAATACCATACGACAAAAATACCATACGACATAAATACCATTAGACATAAATACCATTAGACATAAATACCATTAGAAGAAAAATACCATTAGACAAAAATACCATTAGACAAAAATACTATTAGACAAAAATACCATCAGACAAAAATACCATTAGACAAACTCCCTTTTGATCGAGTTACCTTAAGCGCGAGATGCCAATGAAGGTGTTCTGCCTAAAAATAAGATTTGCCTAAAAAGCTGTTTGCCTTAAGTGAAGAATGCCGATGAAGCTGCATGTCTGAAATGTGAGGTCGACTAAGAAGCACATTGCCTAAATTTAATTTAACTATAAGGCAGTTTGCCAGAAATACAAGATGACTGAGAGGTCTGTTTGCTCTAAACGAGAAATGACAATGAAGCAGCATGCCTGAAATGTAAAATGACTAGGAAGCCGATTGCCTGAAATACTATAATAAATTTAATGTCTGCATAGCCTTATCAAAAAAAGAATTACCTCCTTTTGTCGATCAAAAGGGGGTAGTTCTTCTTTAAAAGTAAGATGCCAATGAACGACTAACTGGGACCATATTTGCTAATCTCTATAGAAAACTAGGCATGTGTCGGAGTCGAACCCTCTGTGCTTTGTTGGACGGGTCGAACAACGCGGATATTTTCTCCTACCATTTTTCCTGTTGGTTGGATTGATGATGAAAAATAGTCACAATTTCTTATGTTATTATTTATTTAATAATATTATATTATTATTATATACAGGTGAACTTAAAATCAAATACAAATGAACTTAAAATCAATGCAATCTTATCTTACCTATTAAAAACAGAAAAAAATCTACATAGTAATAATTGTACTTAAAGACATAAAACTGCCTTATTATATTTTTAATACAAAGATTTTATTTGGTTCCTAACTTTACACAATGTGTAAAGTTAGGAAACTCCTTATGAATTTATAACAAACATGTCATGTTTGTTATAAATTCATAAGGAGTTGTAGTGTCATTTTCTAACTTTTTTAATTCCTTCTTGTACCTTGCATTAAACAGAATATCGACCTTATTGCGATTGCATCGATTAAACATTGAGTGTTTAATTTTTCGGTCTTGCCATTTGGCCTCTCGCAGTCATTTATGAAGGAAATTGATAAAGGTTGAATTTGGTGGAATGCGGCCATTAATCCTTCTATGCCACCCTTCTAAGCCATTATTGGTCCTGTGAGTTTCATTTGCACAACTTAACATATCCGGTACAAATTTTAACCACTGTTTTTCAAAGTATATCTTGAACTCTTTCATTTTTTCAGTATTAACCAGTTTTTGCACTATTGAATTCCAAGCATTGGGTATATACTCTGCAGGCAGAAGTGGTAAATTGGCAGTCTTACTTGTTAATTCTCGTCCATACAGCTTTAGAGTAATGGTAGAAACAACCAGATATCGAGACCATGGGAAAAACCATTTTTATTCCTTGGATCTGTGCCAATTCATAGTCACATTTAAATAGGGTTATTTCAATGTTAAAGTGCACTTTAACAAGATCAAAAAATCTTTCATACGTCTCTAGAGACTTATTGGGGAGAAGTCCGTAGATAACAGGGACAATATTTACCGTGTCATCATCGCTGTCCACATCGATGTAAAGAGTATAGAGTTGGTAAAAAATTGACGGCACTCTTTTGAAAGTCCCATCACCAAAGAATTGTAATGGCTTACTATTATTATTTTGAAGATATTTTCTGCTGAATGTCGTTGAAAAAATTAAAATTTTATTCTCTTCGCCATTATCACATACGAGGAAGTTGTTACTAAAAATATATGGTACTTGTACCTCACTCAAGCTTTTAAACTCTGTTTTCACTGTGTTTAAATATTTTCTTCTTGCTCTCAATAAGCTATCCTTCTTTGATTTAAAAATTGGCATTACCGAAAAATCCTCATCAACTTTCATCTCCTCAGTGAATTCATGTTCTGCAAAAACCTTTTCAAAAATTTGTTGAACAGGTATGAAGTTCTTTGTTACTTCCTCTTTGCACTTTTCCATCAATACCAATACCTCATTTCTTGTATTATTATCTTTACAAGTATGTGTGCTCTCCCCTAAAACTCCATCTCTCGTGTTATTAATTTTTAATGACGCACTACATTCGTTCCGGTTGGAACATCTCCACAAAGACGAACCATCTTTATTTTTATAATTTAAAGTGTACCGTCTCCCAGAATACAGTAATGTAGATCCACCTTTATTATTTTTTTGCTGCGTAGGTATTTAACCACTTAAATATTTTGCTTCATAGGCAACGACTTTAGGCAATGTGCTTCTTAGTCGACCTCACATTTCAGACATGCAGCTTCATCGGCATTCTTCACTTAAGGCAAACAGCTTTTTAGGCAAATCTTATTTTTAGGCAGAACACCTTCATTGGCATCTCGCGCTTAAGGTAACTCGATCAAAAGGGGACAAACTATCTCCGTACCAAATTTCATGTAAATCGGTTTAGCTTTATTAAAAAAGGTAACAAACGACAGACAGAGCTACTTTCAAATTTATGATATTAGTTTGATTAAACCTTAAATTTCTTAATTGTTTCAGAGTAAAGCATTCGAATGGATAAGGAAAGGCACAGCCGCCATAATGATGGGTCCCCGCGGAGAGAATTCTGCTATTGGCAAAGCTGCAACTAACGCTGGCATTGATGATGTAAGTATAAAATAGACTAGGTCTAGTGGTTAGTGACCCTGACTGTTAAACCTGAGGTCGTGGTTTCTATCCCCACACGGGACACCACTCTGTGTGTCCCATAAATAGTTATTCAGAGTCTACATAAAAGTTTATCCGATATTGTTCTATACATAAAAAATAAAACATTATGGGACTGAAAGTGATAAATCACTATATTGTGCTAACAAAAATTGACAATAGTATAAACAGTACAATCAAATGTGTTGACAGGCCGCTTCAGTAATGTGGGCATTTTTCTAAATAACGTATATACTTTTTAGGATGACAAAGCTGGTCGTAAGATAGCTCTTCCGGCAGCTGCGGCCTTCGTGGCTGCTGCATCATCAATACCGCCCCCTCATATGCATCAGGACCATATGTATAACTTCCTTGGTAAGTACCTACAGAAAAATAAAGTAAACCATTATAAAATTATATATACTACGGCTCTTAATCACGTGAATAATTTAAGGTAAAATACCGTATTGCAACGGCCGTGGTCACGGGTAGACTGGTAGACCGACCAGTCTACCCGTGACCCGTAGTATATATAATTTTATAATATGTACAAATTTTGAAAGTTTATCAACATTTAAAGAAAATCATGTTTAAAAAAAAGCTATTTTTATTTTTATACCATTTTGAGAAACAAACATTGTGAAGCCGTTATATATTCTTTCAGCCATAGTGTAGGTTCAAGAAAATTGTTCTCAGTTGTTGTTCTTAGATGTCAGTTGGACAAATGAACCACATTATATCATGGTACTAGAGGTGTTTGGTCTAAGAGACGCTGAACATCGACTTAATCCATCTGGTAACCAGATGAGACAAATGTGGTGTCAAATTTTATTGATTTATAAACACGCCCGTGATATCGGAAAGTGTTCAGGCATTTTTTTTTTCTATTAAAAATAGAACAATTATTAGTTTCAACTAATAGTTTTTATCATGGAGATTGTTTTGGTTGGTTTGCCAACTTATTTATGTTCATGGCTACATGGCAAGGCCCGGGCCCACAAACAAATGTCATTCTATTCGATTAGAGTTTACTAATCAAGTAGAATGACGTCGTTGCGCGCGCAACACTGTAAATACGAAAATTGTTAATATAAGATTAGCAGGTGCGCGCGCGCCACGACGTCATTCTATTCGATTAGCGTAAACTCTAATCGAATAGAAAGCCATTTGTCTACCGGCCCTGACAGGTACGTCAAGATAGGTAACTACACCGATATGATAAGATAATTTAATTACAAAAATAATCGTATAGAGTTGCCCGCAAAAATTCGTTCATGGAATAGTCATGCTTTGTTTTAAAATCGGAAAAAAAATAGCCATGAACACTTTTCGATAGGCAAGCTATCATAGTCGTGTATATTAATCAATACAATTTTAAAAAGGTGTCATCTTTCACTCACACCTCACTATTGCGAGACCGATGCCTTGGCCTAATGGCCAAGGCATCGGTCCTAAGCCGGCCATAACCATAGCGGCGGTAGCCTAATAGGCTACCGCCGCTATGGTTATGAGATAGGTGAAACTCGATGTTCTACATCTCTATTATTAATAAGAAATAACAGCAAATTTTGTGGACATCAAACTTCAAATCGACTGTCCTGAAAAGCTATTTTGCAGATTTTAACTTTGTTCTTCGGATAGAATCCACTTTCAAAGATCCATCTATTTATTTCTACGGTTATATCCAGTTTCCGTTTGATCTGTGTAGTTTGTTATTGTCACCTGCTTTCTCAATAACCTTTTACGGAGAGTGTTCTTTACCTTTATAGAGATCATCACAAAGTTGACACCCTTATAACTTTTTCATCCACCAGACGTTGGGTCCAAGTACTATTTAAAGCATGTCAAGGAAACGGGACGCACAGATATGAAAGTAGAAGATCTCAAAGATAAGTTTGAGATGGGCGCCAATACTTACACCATCGAATTGGACGAACCCACCAGACTACCACTAAGGCAGCCGGATAAAGTTGCAACGGTTAGTAACTATAGGAATAAATACATTAGAGACATAAAAATCATGTAAAATCATGTTCCGTAACAAAACCATACTCGGGAACGACGACATACTCTGGAACCCCGCCATACTCGGGAACCCGCCATACTCGGAAACACCGCCATACTCGGGAACACAGTTTTGTTCTAAGTGTTATCATGATCAGGAATGCAATTATACTCGTAAACGTAACCATTTTCGGGAATCCAAGTATTTTTGGGGAAGAATTGGGATACGTGCTTTGAGATGGTCATGACCATTTGCTCAAGGAGAAGTTTGAGATGAGTGGCAACACTTACTCCATCGAATTGGAGAAACCCACCAGATTACCTCTGCGGTACGGCAATCGGATCAAGCCGCAACAATTAGTAAAAATAGGAAATTAATTGGAGAGTTAAATTAATGTACTTTACATTCTTTGGGATCTTCATGTTCCGAATCGTGATTACCTTCCGTCATTATATGGAATGCAATCATGCTCGTAAACACACCAGTTTAAGGGTCAATTTTAGGATAGTCGTCGAGCATATAAATAAGATACTATGTTTATAAAATTACCGCAACACGGGAATTGTTCCCTAGCATCGGAGTAGAATATAATAAAAATAATACTCGTAACATATCAGCAAGTCTTATGAAGACTCTTTTTTTATAGGAAGGTGAGGGTGGTGATGAAGAGAAAGAAGAACTAGGAGAGGGTGAAGAACAACCAGAAGTAATGAAAGGTGAGTACTTGTAGGGAGTTGTGAAAACGGTGGCAAACTAAGCTGTACTTATTTTCACAGTCCATATTTAAGAGGGCATTACGCCGAGCGAATTGTTCATTGTCGCGCTCCGCTCAGCGACCACACAACTATTACTTCACAGTGCATGAAGCGCAGCACAAAATGAACGCGAATATTCATTCGTACACGTTAGATTACGAACGCCGTAATACGAAAACCATCCCTTATGGCTCGTTACGTCTTATTCCCTGAAGGTCTATTTGTCTATTTTAACGGAACATCCATTCTCGGATACCCGAACGTCTCCTTCCATGTTATTTCTGTTTCCCCAAACGTCAACTTCCCTGAATGTCTGTTCTTGGAATGTCTACTCCTTGAATGACCATTTCCCTTATTCTCTACTCTTGAAATAGTCGGTTTTTTTATAAAATGATTGATTAAAAGCCGGAAAGGCTGTTGGTGGTTTTAATACCTTAGTCAATTTTATTACATTTCCGAAAAATGTAACATATATTATTGCCTGTAATTTTATTTTACCATCTTAACGTAATAAGACAAAGAGAATTTCGAACTCGAGATTCGCCTCATCTGAACAGGGTGTTGTCCACATTTAGGTCAAAGATATTGGTTTGAATGAATTTAAACTCTATTGTCAAATATGTAGTTAAGTATAATTTACAACATACAAGTACCTCTACCTATACAACACCGTATGTAGGGCTTCCATTACGTAATTACGTAATTACGCAATTACGTAATTACGAACTTATTTTAAAGTATTTTTAATTCCGTAACTGAAGATGTCAATTCCGTACTTACGTAATTATTGGTATAATAAATTAATCAAAATAGTCAACCAATAAAAAAAGGATTATACATACCAGTTATAATGTGGCAACACTACGTTATAACTACTTCGAAACTATACAAACAGGGGATTCCCCGCAGTTTATTTCATCGTTTGTTAAATCTTTCAAAAAATTGTTCTAAGACGTACAGAATAGAGTTCAAATATATTAACTTGGCGAGTCGGTAGGGCCGGGGAGTCCCTGGCGAAAAGCCCCTACGACCACGGGGAACTACTATGCTCTTCACTTTCTTAGCTAAAATGAAAGTGTAGTTTCATTGCTCAATTGTCGGTTATTCAGTTCACATCGCTAGATTCTCACAGTTGAAATTTGATCAAATTACCTAATTAAAAGTTGGTGCTAAATGCGTGCAAATATTAACAATTTATAGCAGTTGTATCTTTATCGTGAGTGACTTTGAAGGTGTGGATTATCTCTTGAAAGATGTAAGTACTTAAACCAAAGCCTTAATAAGTCTATTTAGTATTAAAAGGGCATTAAAAACCCCGTAGAGCATGCATAGTTCATACAAAATAATTTGTAAATCAAACATTTTCTTAAGGTGTATTTATTCCGATTAGATTATAGAATATCTAGGTTCCCAAATACATATTAATTAAGAACACTGATTAAAACATAAAATACCTATAAGAAAAATAAGTTATTTATCAAAAAAATTAAATGATATAGCTCGTCTTTAAATCAGGAATGAATGAACTAAGCATGCTCTGTCGTTTGGCTATAAAATACGTAATACGTTTGACGACACGGTTGGCGTAATGGCTGAGTGATCGACTGTTGCGCAGCGTATCGCGGGTTTGATCCCCGCACGAAACAAATACA
Source organism: Herminia tarsipennalis (assembly GCA_945859575.2). Lineage (NCBI taxonomy): Eukaryota > Metazoa > Arthropoda > Insecta > Lepidoptera > Erebidae > Herminia > Herminia tarsipennalis. The sequence continues at coordinate 1,658,665 of OX243830.2, forward strand.
TATTTGTATGATCTGGAAGTAGTTGTTCCGGATCTGGGTGTTTGTGTGTTTCTGTGTTTGTAAACGTAATTATAAAAATAAAAATAAAGTATATTTGTAATGAGTGGGCAACTATGTTTAACAATATCATGATTATTAACCTAACTTCCTTTTATTTTTTTTCAGGTCTTCTTCAAATAAGACTGTATATAAAGAGTTTTTGAACAAACGCACACAAAGCTCTATCTGGGAACATTTCTTGAGAGCTGATAATGGACAGAGTGTTGAATGTAAACATTGCAAAAAAATATTGAAAACTCCTGGTGGCGCAACTGGAGCGTTACACACTCACATGCGTGCCAAGCATATCGGAGAGATGCCGCAAGAACAGGAGTCGCAAAGGCCGAGTACATCAACGTCTAATAGTGGTCTAATTCAAACACGAAAACGTACGAATGAACCTTCACAAAAGAAAATTAAACTCACTGATTATTTTTCAAATATGGAAGTTCGAGTGACCAGAATGGCTGCATTGGATGGGATACCATTGAGCACATTTTGTACTTCAGAAGATCTGAGATACCTTTTTAAAAACTCTGGCTACGATGTGCCAAAATCTTCTACAACTATAACACAGATAATTCTAAAACAGAGTTATAACACAAAAAACAAATTGAAAAATGAATTGAAAATTATAAAGTCTGAAAATAAAAGATTTACTACATTCGGTCGCATACCGCCAACCTGCACAGACGTGTGTCAATTTGTTGATCATTATTTCTAATTTAAAATCCCTGATTGGCTTAAAGTGTAAATTACAATTCTCTTTCTAACTAAAGTGATTTAAATGTGATTACTCCACCCACTGGGCGTGTTTAGAAAGGGATAACTATTTGTTGCAATACTCTACATCACATCGTCGAAACTAGCCACATCTCTTAGAAAGAGAATAAAGGAAAGGCGAACTAACGTATTCGGTGTTTTGCAATATTTGCATAACAATGAGGAATTTTTTAAAACTGCTGCCACAGAATATTTCACGAAACCTTCGTCGGATGATATACGAATGTATATAGTGGAACTGTTCGAACGGTTGAAATATAATTCTACAGAAAAATGTACAAATTCACAACCACAACCGAGTGCATCGGACGCAATAGCCACCAGTGACGATGATGACGAGGAGTTGACAATCGCACAACAGTTAGAGAAAGAAATAAACAAAGTTACTATAAATAAACCAATTTCAACAGTAAACACAGATCTCCATTCCATTATTAGGGTGGAAATGTGCATTTACGACAGCGCTGGCGGCGGTCGCGAAGTTTTTTTGACTGCAGCGTATAATTATTTGCTTTCGATAACGCCTACAAGTGTTGAAGCCGAGCGAGCCTTTTCATCCGCCGGATATTTTTGTAGTAAATTAAGAAGTTCCTTGAGTGACAAAACCTTAAATGCCTTGTCATTTATGAGAGCACACTTCCAGGAAGAAAAATTATATTCGGGACGAAACAAAATGGTTTAACTTAAACGATGTACATACGAATACGATAGTAAGTTCTTGAATAAATATTTTTTGTTTAAATATTGTGTTCATTTTGATAATTCCTTGAATTTGAGATAGTAAAAGATAATTGTAAAAATTGTAGATCTACAATATTTACAAAAATTCATAGTCGATTAAAAAAAAATAGGAAAAATGACGTAATTACGTAATTACGGAATTGGAGAAAAAAGTTGCGTAATTAGTTACGTAGTTGACATTTCCGTAATTTTGGAAGCCCTAACCGTATGGTGTGATATGATATATACATAGTTTGAAAAGGTAACATGTGCTTGCAAAGAGTTAAATTAATGTATTTGTTATAATGTATATATACATTTGTTATATGTTAATAGTTACAGTAAAAAACTGACGGTTATTTTCATTCGGCGATTTTACAAAATTTACTACTTTATCTGTACCTACTAGCTTTCGCTACAACTAGCTTACTAGCCATTTATATTAGGTGTTATATATAACTAGCTTATGCCCGTGGCTTTGTCCGCGTGGATGCCAGATTGTTACCAAAATATTTAAACGGCAAAGTTTCATACTAACTTTGAACCCCTGTTTTACCCCCTTAGGGGGTGAATTTTCAAAAAATCTTTCTTAGCGAGTCTACGTTATAAAAGGAACCCCTGTGCAAAATTCTTGAGACTTCTGATCGCTATACTGGAGTTCGAAAGCCGTACCATCTAACCTGAACTACTCGTATGTCACTAAACTTGAAATATTTCAATTGGCAAGAAGCCTATAAAAAATACTATAATCAACAAATTGTTGTTCCGAGTCTTTACTTCATGGCCGTGAATTGAATATTTGAAAACTCTTCGCGATACAGGGTTTTTTCTTAAGACTCTTGCAGTAAGCCAAGTTACTGCAAGAGTCTTAAAAAAAACCGGTTCAAGCGGTTGAACGTAACAGACTACCAGACAGAGTTACACTTTCACATTTATAATATTAGTTAGGGTTTCAGAAATGAAAGAACTGTATGTTTTAAATAAATTAATTGCTTTTAGACTTATTTAATCTTCTTATGTTACAGAAATGAAAGATCTGTTATTCAAAATGTGGTACGACCACACAAATCCGACCACGATTTCTCTTCTACTCGGTGATTACCACCAGCTTGGTTTGTGGATGACAGCTGGTGGGAAAGTGGTGGCTTTTGATCCGGCACCCACTTTGTATAAAGGGATGTTGACTACCCATAGAATTGAGAAGGGTGAGTTGTGTTAAAACTAATAAAAAACATTACATTCGGACAGTGCTACCTTGCTAGCCAAATGCAAAAGCTTCAAACTCGCAACATACGAGACTCGCAATATACCAGACTCGCAGTTTACCAAACTCGCAGTTTCCCACTTTACCAGACTAGCAGTTTACCAGACTAGCAGTTTACCAGACTAGCTGTTTACCAGACTAGCAGTTTACCAGACTAGCAGTTTACCAGACTAGCAGTTTACCAGACTAGCAGTTTACCAGACTAGCAGTTTACCAGACTAGCAGTTTACCAGACTAGCAGTTTACCAGACTAGCAGTTTACCAGACTAGCAGTTTACCAGACTAGCAGTTTACCAGACTAGCAGTTTACCAGACTCGCTGTTACGTATCTAGAATATCAAGCTGAAGCATCTGTATCATCTAATGCACTCGAGTATCTCTATTGGTATTTTTTTAATAAATATTTTTGATAAGCTAAGGCTTGCTGCCCAAGACGTACAGTACTCCAAAAGTAATAATGCGCATAGAAATCTTCGGAAATCTTCGTCATTGTTCGGCAACGGTCGTATTACCCGAGCGTCGAAAGACGATATTTATATAGAGTGGTTAAGAGCAATTTCTCTATGCCTAATTTTATATATTATGTGTTTTGTGCTAAAACAGATTTGATTTACCTGTAACGAAATTTGATTCGATAATTCCATGTAAGTAAATAGCGAAAACGCTACAATCATTGTTGGAGTGATTAGTTTTCAAGTGTCTTACCGAAGTTGGTGTAATTATGGAGGAAAAGGTTTAAATAACATAAGGTTTTATTAGAAGGAGAAAAAAACGTTTTCAAATAGAGGTTTACATAAAATATAATCAAAATCTCAGTTCAAATTTGTTTACAGCACTAATCATTCCAGAAAAATAATACAATTATAAAAAAATTAATCAGAATCGAGGAAGACCTCTATTCCCGACATCGCAGATTCATCAGAAGTTTCATTATGCTCTTGTTCATTTACACTTTCCTCACTGCTATCACCTGTGTAAATAATCAGTTTATCGGAATAACTATCGATTCTTGGCTCAAATTTTCTATATTCATCTTCGCATTGAACCGCATGATCAGAAACTTTTTTCCATTCTTCTGGTCCTATTTTATTGATTTTTTCTAATATAGCATCTTTAACTGACGTCACAGTCATTGCAATATTTCTCTTGGCCACGTGTTGCTTTATTTGGGACCAAATATTTTCAATAGGGTTAAAATCGGGATGATATGGTGGCAATCGTATAATTTTATGCCCATGTTCCTCCATTATACGGTCAATGGCAAATTCTGTGTAATTTTCTTTGTATCTTTGTATAATTTTATACAAATCGGGTTTCAGTTTCTTTGGGTCATGCGGAATGTTGTGTTGTTGTAACCAAGCTGTCATTTGTGGTTTAGATGTGTTTGAGTTTGGTGGTTTCACAGACAGCTTATTATGATATGGGGCGTTGTCTATTACCAACACACTATTAGGAGGCAAGTTGGGAATCAATTGATTGCGTAGCCAAGTTTGATAACGTTCCGCGTTTATTTCTTTATGATAGTCACCTTCTGAGTCGACACATTTATGTAACATTAGAGCCCCTGGGACGAAGCCTTTTTCATTGCCTGCGTGTACAATAATTATTCGCTCTCCTTTGGAAATGGGTTGTTTGATACCTTTTTTGTTGCTATCTTGCCAAGTTTTACCCTTAGTATGTGATGTGTGCACATACGACTCGTCCATAAATACTATGTTTCTACCAGAACTCCTCAGCTGTTGTATTTCTCTGAGATATTTGATCCTTTTTAGGCGTATATCATGTTTTTCCATAAGTAATTGTCTGTTATTATCAGTTTTCAGAAACCTAAACCCCATGTCTTTCAAGATCAACCTTAAAGTCTCGGCACAGCCTTTGAAATTAATAGCTTCGATCAACTTTATTCTTAAATTATTTACAGTTGGGAGTTCTTTCAGCGTCAATTGAAAATTGTATATCATATTACGAATAACACAGTAGTCGAAATCATCAAGTACCAGCCGAAATCTACTTTTAGGTCTTCCTTTTTTCGGTGTAGAAAATTTCTTTGATTGATTATGTTTTTTTTCGTTTAAGATATTACTCAAAGTTCGTCGCGAAATTCCTGTAGCTTTTGTAACACGGTCTTGAATTTTTTTAAAATAACCATCATGGTCTCTGTTGAAAACATTGGCTTCATTTAAGAAATAAAGGTACACATTAAATACCATTTGCCGTGCTTGTGAATTAAGCGGTTTTCCACGTTTAAATTTATCCATTTTGGAAGAATTCGTCTGAAAGAAAATGGCATGGGCAGAGTTAGGTATATATTTTTTATGCATGTTTATCTATTTATTTAATTTAAATAAATCTCATTTTTTAAATGTTTTTCTAGTACTTAATATGTATTTAATGTAGGTATTTTATTTTTTTAATATTAAAAAAACGTGAAATATGTTATTTATTTTCCTTTTTTCAAAATATACTATTTAAATCTGAATAAGCTAATTAATGTTGAAATTATATTTACCAAGAAGGGTGTGTAATAGCAGCTCTATATATTTCCACAAATAGAGAACACGTGCAGTCACTACCAATATATAAAGACGACTGACAGACATTTCGCTGACCGGCGACAGCTGCCGAACGCCCGATTTGTTTTCGATTGTGCACACATGATATTGACTCCTATCTCTTTTAAACAAGGTGCAAAATGCAAATGCCTTGTTTAGGGCTCTTACGATTCCATGATTCGAGTGTTTCCGGGAATACGACAATTAGCGAAGATCTGCATGTGCATTATTAATTTGGGAGTACTGTACGTCACTATATAAAGAGCTAATATTCAGTAGGGGTACTCAACAGGGTACGAGGTATCCCCCTTATGTTAATCTGCCGCGCTCGATTGAATCCAAGTTAGCCAATCGAGCTCCCCATCTATGGGTTCATAATTATGTGATATGTAAATCAGTGACTGTACTCCAATATTTATTTCTTGATATTGTTATGGTTTTAAAGGTGATGAGCTTCGTTTACAACGGATTAAAGATGAAATGGACACTGAAGGTGGCGGTGAGCCCGAGGAAGGTGACGAGGAGGCTGGCGAGGGTGAGTATTCACCTTTAAACTTTAATAGGTGTTGCTGTGAAAATTTTGAAAAACAGATTTATCCCACGGGATCATTTTACCAGGATAAAAGTAGCTTATGTATGTGATGTTCCAGACTATAAGCTCTCTCTCCAGATTTCGTTCAGATCTGTTTGCTCATTGTGACATAATTGAATAATAAACATCAATCCATACATCCAAACTTTCGCATTTATAATATATATATTTATAAATACATAATAAATTATATAGATTAATTTTTTACTTAATAAGTTTATTATTTATTAAATTTATTATTACTACCTGAACCCGGACACCTAAACAAAGTTTGAACACAATCTGATCAATGTTGTCAAATCAATGTTCGCCCCAACACAAGTATTCATTATTACTTACTGGGGTGGGGATGTCTCATTTTTACCAAAATGTATGTTTACTGTTTTGAGACAAAATAAACAACAAAAAAATAAATACCTATTTAAAAAAAAAAATGTAGATTTGACCTCTATGCGTTACGAAAACGCATGATGGTCAAATATAAACACATTAATTTTTATTCATATAGATATATTATTAAATAAAAATGTTTTACAGCTTTAGCCTGTGGATGTCGGTTATTGCGATAAAATTATCCTATATCCTCATTAATACAATAATAAATTGCATTAAAAAGAAAAAAAATCAGAAGTTCAGACCCAGGAATCGAACCAGAGACAAGACCTCCACAAGACGTCACGATTGCCATAAAATCATATCATGTGGAGGCCCGTGTCCATGTCCCACCTGAGTTTCCTCTATTCTTTTAAATATATATATATATATATATATATATATATATATATATATATATATATATATATATATATATATATATAAAATTAGCATAAAAACTCTATAAAAAAAGTAATGTTCAGGCGCAGCGTCATCAAAAATCTGTTTAAATGGTATACGATTCACCCGCCTCTTTCATAACGTTTCGAGGCCTTTACAGGCGCTGCTGATCATGGGTAGAGGGGATTATAGTATTTGTACAGCAACTCGATAATAGGTCATTTTGCTATCAGGCCATTTTGGTCTTGTCATTCCGATAATAGGACGTTTTGCTACTAGGTCATTTAGATCTTACGTCGTTTCAAAATGTAGGGCATATTGTTTTTAGGTCCTTCTGATGTAAGGATACTTTTGTGGCTCAGTTTGTACGCAGCTGCCAGGCAAGATATATGCACAAAGTCACAATGTAGTATCTATAATGTACCTAAGTATATTTGCTTACAATAAAATTGATGCAAAATGTTATAATGTTTTTATCCGATATAATGGTTTTTTTTATTAAATATTAAAATTTATGATTTAAGAACCCAATTTGTCGAAATGTGCATAATTCCAAGATTTTCCACATGTTTTCCCATATGACTACTATCAAGAAAAATAAGTTACTTATGTTTTTTTACAAAATTAAAAATAAACATAAATAGAATGGGAGCATGATACCTAATAACCGGCTATTCCCAGTAGTACTACCATGTAGTCCTACCAGTAGTAGTACTGGGAATATTTATCCCATTAGACTTACCGATAGTAAGACTTGCCTATTATATTCTTTTCCCAATAGTCCTACTGTTATAAAATATAGACCTAGTAGTGTCATAGATAAATCAATTAAAAAAAAAACAATTTTAGCAGAACTAGTAGGTATCACCTATTCACCTACGTATCTTTTCCAGAAAATGACCAATAGTTATTGTTCCATTAATCAATTGCATTTGAGCATCCTGAATAAGTCGATCTCTTTTAGTTTCAGCTTTATCTCTTTTAATTTTTCCATTATTTTGTATTTGGATTTTACGCATTTTTTGATATGATGCATCTCTTTGTAAAATATTCAGCTGGTGTAAATTAGCTTTTTTCTTACCAACTTCACGGTTTAATGTAAAATTGGTGCGGTGTCGTTGGCCAAATACACACATTCTCTCAATACTATTAGGTTTTAGCCAATTCCTGATCATGTAACTCTTAAATGTGTTCATATTTTCTTCTATACCGGTGCATTCCATTTCGTCACGTACATAATCCCAACCCTCTAGAATCATTTCCTTGGGTAAAACATTTGGCAAAGGGATACTATTCTGTACTCCTTTAATTTTAAACTTTTCGATTTTCTCTTCAGAGTTTCACAATAATGATAATAACAACCGCTTGATACTATTTGTGGAAAAACTAACTTTATAGCCATCATCATAGCATCTTCATAGTCCGTTTTAAATTGCGTAGGGTTTCATTGCGGTATTTGACTTTTTATTAATTGCAATAATGTAACGTATGTTTGTGTAGTCTTGTCTGGGAGAAAGGAATAGATAACTGGTATTATATTAGTAGTTTCTTGAGAGCTACCTAGATCACAGTGTATACTATACAGCTGATGAAAGGGTACTGGGCAAGCTCCAAATGTGCCATCACCGAAAAAGTCATTACTTTCTGTCATTATTGTTCTAGCGTCACTGGAAGCAAACACCAAAATTCGTGCACCATCATCTCGATAGTAGTCAGCTAAGATAAAAGAATCAAATTTAGATGGTATCTTAATGTCTGAAAAGCTTTTGTAGTACAGCTTTTCAACTTCTAGGGTTTTATTGCGCTGCCGGTATAAAGTTGACTCCATAGCCGAAAATTTGGGCAACTTGTTAATTATACCTGTATTTTCTAATGAAGCCACTGTTTTCTTATAGACACTGGGCACTGATATAGTGTCTGATTCACTGACTCTTTTTTTACACTCGTGTATCTCCAGATCTATTTCATTTTTCCCATGATCTGGAGCGCAAGTAATTAAATGTAGTTTTAACTTTATTACGTTATTATGATTAATAGTTACCGATCCAATACATTTACTGTTACGGTACAGAGCACATCGCCAAATTATTCCTCCGTCACTATAAGTTTTTAATTTGTAATACTGGTAACCATTCAGAAGTAGTATTTCACCTCTTCGTCTTTTTATTATATTTGTAATATCACACATATTTATGTTAATAATTTTTAATCGTGACTTTATATTATAATGCAATATTTTACTCTTTGATACAATTTCAAACTATGTAATGAGCTGTCAATCACGCTAATGTTTTATCTTAGGTCATAGATTCAAGTTCAATAAGAAGGTTAGTCTAGTTTAATATTAGGTCTACAGTTCGGTAAGTCTAATGGGATGAATATTCCCAGTAGTACTACTGCATTTTTAAAGTAAGTCTAATGGGATGAATAGTCCCAGTAGCACTACTGCGTTTTTAAAGTAAGACTAATGGGATGAATATTCCCAGTAGTACTACTGGTAGGACTACATGGTAGTACTACTAGGAATAGCCGCTAATAACACATTAACGGGACGGACAAGGATTAAATATACACACTGTGTATTTTTATATGCCCGAAAAACGTTACGGGGATAAAATTGTTTTTCAAAATTTACACGCGAACGAAGTCGCAGGCTAGTATGGATATAACTGCCCACTGCTATTCGGGTCTGAGACAAATCCAACAAATCATAGATCATGAAATTGGGTTCACCCGTTGTTGAGTTATAAATGTGTAAATAACCCGACTTCATAACCGAAATTTACGTTCCCTAATGTAAAATTCAGGTGAAGCTCAACCAGAACCAGAACCAACTCCTGTGCCTCCGGAAGCATGTCCTGCACTCATTGTAGCAGCCAGTCCTGGGGAGTTCATTGACAAACTTGGTGAGTAGACCTGTGGTAGAAGACGATAGATATATGATTACGGTCGGCTAATCTGAACGGAATCTTATGATTAACTAGCTTATACCGGCGGGTGGCGCAGTCTTCTGGAGGATTTGATCTGGGTTTTTGTCCCTACAGTTCCCCCAAGGGTATTTTTTTTGCTATATTAATCTATTGTGGAATCCAATTGGATAGAGGAAAGTTCGGTAATGTATGACGCCGTTAGTAAAGTGGCGATCAGATTGAATCTACACTCTGTCCTTTCGTGACAAACTTGGTGAGTAAAGTTATGGCAGAGGCAGAAGCTGATTGATATTAGGTGACAACGAAGATTAGTCAACTACGCGGGATCATCATTTTATCGGTAACGTTATATTTTAAAGAAAATTACTTATTGATCGAAATCATCAGCCATTGCAAAGAATGTTATGACATTTTAAATATACAGGGATATTTGTAATAAACTAATAAGCTCCCGCTCGTAGCTTTTTTAAATTACAGTAAACAAATTAGCATATTAGTTAAAGAAAATATTCAGTATTTCACCCTTAACCACCTGTTTTTGAAGTTATGACCTTAACCACCTACAGACTATTTGACCGGAGTGTGATCGTGGTGAGATCGTGGTTCCTTGTGAAGTTTAGACTCTAAGGCCGACAAAAAATAACGATTTTACTCCGCGATCTCACAGACAGGTGGTAGGTGGTTAGTAAGTTTTTTTAACTGTTAAACGCCACAAGCGGTAGGTTATTAGTATTTTGCAAATTACTAAATACTGAAATATGATGAAATGATTTTGAATTAAAATATTTTGCAACTTAGAATGTAAGTGAATAAAGCCCACAAGAGTATACTCACCTGGGTGATTATAATACCAAAGACAATTCACCTGGGTGGAATGATTCCAAATCTGTGCACATCTAAAGTGAAATCATCTAGGTGAACAAGGTGGAATAAACCAAAAAAGTAGAGTTGTCTATAGATATGTTTTAGTCTTCTATACATAGAAAACTTCTTAGGTGTTTTTGGTGCATTAAAGGATATAAGCAATTTAGTTAGCTGGAAGGGTTAACAAGATTGCCAATAATGTGCTGACGACATTGCTAGTTTGCTTTAAAAAAAAATTAATCGACTATTATCGAAACGCAGAAATCTTGTTTTAACAGACAGTTAAAGATAGATAGGTATTGAGCCCGGCAGTTGTTGTTTATTTTGGACCAGAGGCGGAGAGAGTAGATTTACTAAAACTATGTTTCCACAGTGGCGCAGGGTGGTCTAGACAAGAAACAAGCCTTGGGCCCATACTGGCTGTACAGAGCCAAAGTGACGAACGAGCTGACGGCTTCGCTAAAGGACAAGTCACCGAAGAAGGCGGTCGCGGAAGAAGGAGCAGGTATGCAACAGCCGCGAAAAGTTGACCCTATTTTTGAACCTTTTCCATAGGCCGTCTTGGTCGGTACCATAACAGTGTAGTTACTGTTGTTATTCCATGAAATAGTAATGTTAACACATCACTGTGTTTCGGTTGAAGGGCACTGTAGCAAGTGTGATTACTGAGCAATTGAGACCGCGGTGCGGTGATATTCAGATCTTTGCCACTCAAGTATTTGGGTGGTACTGATTTGGCTGACTGAGTTGGTACTGATACTGATACTGTAATGGGCGACACATGACGCGCGACCATCAGACGCACGAACTGCTAGTCTTTTCATTTTTAGGGCAACTCCCCTCTTTGTAAAGTGGGGGTGTGATTTTTCTCACCTATCCCATCGTGTGGGGTATCATTAGATAGGTCTCTAGGTCAACGTTTAGGTGTTGAGAAGACGATTTTTAGATTTAAGGATCTGTTTGTAAAATATTAAGCAAGTGTCCCCCCCTAAATAGCTAAATGGTTGATGTTAGGTATGCGAAAAAAATCACAGGAGTAGTATACAGGGTGGAATTTTGTAATGCCACCTGGAGGGGAAGTACTCTTAATACTTTAGATAGAAAATTTTACTCAAAGGAAACATTTCTTTATTTTTGAAAAGAAAAAAAACGGCATTAAAGATTTTTAAAAATTCGCTTGCCGCACACGGTAATCGAACCGACTAAAATCTGTAAAAGTACCGTGTACTTTTATTGCATTGATTGTTAGGGTCAATAAGGATGAAATCTCTTTAACAAACTTCATAAATTGAATTACATGAAAACAATTAAATTTTAAATTAATTTAATTATGTACAAAAATTTAAACTAACTAATTAATTGCTCGAAATGGGCTCCATTTTCTTGGATACACAAATTTATTCTTCTAACGAATTCATTTCTAGTTACCTTCAATAACGTATTGTGGTGAATGTTATAAATCGTATTCTGAACTTCAACTCTCAACTCGTTTACATTCTCATAAGATTTAGTGTAAATTTGATTTTTTACATATCCCCACAAAAAAAAATCTAAAGGGGTGAGATCTGGTGATCTCGCAGGCCATCTGATTGTGCCGTTTGTACCAATCCAGGTATTAAAATGGTTATTAATGTAGGCAGTAGTGATTCTGCTGTTATGGGCTGGAGCACCATCTTGCTGTAGAATTATTTGGTTTCGCTCTTCCTCGGGGAAACCATTTAACTCGTTTCTTAATAAATCGAGTATTTCTAAATACTTAACAGTGTTTAAGTGACCTTCGTATACATGGACTAACACAACCATATTTCTCATAATTCCGCACCAAACGTTGAAAGAAAATCTTACTTGACTGTTAGTTTCATGAACACGAAGAGGATTCACTCTAGACCAATAGTGATTATTGCGGCGATTGTACATGCCGTTATTGCTGAAGTTGGTTTCGTCAGACCATACAATGTTACTCAAAAAATTAGGGTTACGGTCAATTTCTCTCAGCATGTTTTGACAAAATTGTAGTCGTCTCTCACAATCCCCAGGATGCAATTTTTGTACCAACCGACCATCACGATAACATCTAAACTTATACTTTTTCAGCACTTTAAGTATGCGAGTGTGGGTTGTTCCAATTACTTCGGCAGCATCTCTGCTTGAAGCCTTCGGAAATGCTTCGAAGTATGTTAAAATATTTAATTCAAAATCAAAGTTGTTTTGTTGAAGAGGGTGCCGTCGCTTTTTGAAACTTCCAGTGTTCTTTAAATTTTCTATCATTCTTTTCAGTACAAATCGAGTTGGTGTCTGACGGTCTCGATATCTCTCTCCATACCACCGCAGAGCACGATTCACATCTTTATTATTTAAAAAATAAGCTTCCATTAAATCAAATTGCTCTTGATAAGCCATTTTTACCGTGAAACAATTATGAAATGATTTGTAAAAACAATCAAATGTGAATAACAGATGAAAATCTATTTTCAAATGTAACATTCCATATTTAAACTACGTCATACACGCAGTTATGTCGCATCTAAGAAAGGAGTCTGCATTACAAACACGTGCAAATTGCAATCGTCTTATCTAAATAGTAATTCGTCATTTCGATGGATAAATGACGTCAATGATAATAATTAATGAATAACATAAGTACACAGATAGATCTTTGAGTAAAAGTTGAACCCATTGAATTAATAATTTAAGATTTCATTGTTTTCCATTCATTTAACTTCTGAAAATGGAGCTCATTTCGAGCAATTAATTAGTTAGTTTAAATTTTTGTACATAATTAAATTAATTTAAAATTTAATTGTTTTCATGTAATTCAATTTATGAAGTTTGTTAAAGAGATTTCATCCTTATTGACCCTAACAATCAATGCAATAAAAGTACACGGTGCAACTTTTACAGATTTTAGTCGGTTCGATTACCGTGTGCGGCAAGCGAATTTTTAAAAATCTTTAATGCCGTTTTTTTTTCTTTTCAAAAATAAAGGAATGTTTCCTTTGAGTAAAATTTTCTATCTAAAGTATTAAGAGTACTTCCCCTCCAGGTGGCATTACAAAATTCCATCCTGTATATAGTGAAATTAAAAGGAAAACTATCACAGCTAAGTAGACTTTACAAGTTTACGATTAACAGCTGATCAAATGAGAAGTAACCAAAATTTTTGTACAAATTTCTTAAATCCAGATCCTGTAAAGCGCTCTAATGTCAATGTCATCTAAGTGCCGTTGGGCAGTATTGTTAACTCATTGCATTGGCACGTTTCCAAAATCCGAACTAAAGCCGCCATCTTGTAAAGCGCCCTCGTGTCAATGTCATCGAAGCTCCAAAAGATCCTTGCAGCACCACTGTAGTGTTGATAAACTTTCGCGATTTGTACATATTATTAAAATATATATATTACGGGTCTTAATCGCGTGAATAATTTAAGGTAAAATACCGTCTTCCCGTGACCACGGCCGTTGCAATACGGTCGAAACGTCGGGCAATAAACAAGGTATTTTACCTTAAATTATTCACGCGATTAAGACCCGTAATATATATATTTTAATACACTGTAGTGTTGTTTATCCCGGACTGTCTGTCACACATGATATATATTTTTTATCCCGTGATTCCAAAATCGAAGATTTAGTACATTACCTCGTGATGTCAAGACCGCCATTTTGAAGGTGCCTGATTTTTTTAAGAAAAGAAAAGCAGACAGTCGTACCATAAAGTAATATATTTTTTGATTTGTCAGACAATATCTATCTCGTGTAAACTCACTTTCCTTTCCGGGTGGCTCCCACCTCGCTGTTTCCTCTTAAGTTGCAGTACAGCGCTTTCGGTCATACTATATGCAACCTCTTTTAAAAAAAGAAAAAATGTTTATGCTGGATGACATAAAAGAAAAGAGAAAAAAATGACACATGACACATTTGTCTGTCATGTTTAATTTCTGTAGAAATAAAACATGATAAAATACAATAAAACGTAAAAATATAAAAAATCTTCCGAGTATAATATGCAATAAGATAAATTTTCCATGTTTCTCAACTGCTCCGAAATGGACAAATCCGACTCTGCGGAGTGGTTAACGCCGTAGGAGATTATGTTCGCGTATTAACACTCAGGGTATGTTCTGGTATACACTGCGACCACTGTTCAGTGCTTTTACTGGGGAGAAATTCGTCCCGTATAGACACAGTATAAGTACTGTCGCAGTGTCCTAGAGAATTATATGACATCGTAAATCGTCGTCATGTTTGTACTGTGAGCGTTTTCGAGGTAAGGTGCTCTCAATACTTTGATCACACGTTCAAAATTTAAATTAATTAATTTTATTCTGAAATCTGTTCAATTGGTAATTAACTTCATTAATTAATGTTATTATTACAATGTTCAAACAAAAAAAATCAACCCATTTATAAATATTTTCACGTTATAACTGCTCGTGTAACATGGATGACAGTATACTGAAATGCGTTCCGTTTTAAACAGTAACCGGTTTAGCTAACTATGAAGGAACGGCTGCGCAGTATACCTACTGAATTGACGTCACACCTTACAGTGCTCGCAGTATTTAACAGAAAATACCCTCAGTGTTGCCTACGCGGCTATATTAAGGCCCGAAGTAATTTTGCCAGATCTTATATTTTTATTAAATATCTATCCCTATTTTTCTTAAAATCTCTCCACAAAATACTTTTGATAATCTAATATAACAAATTACTTTTTCCTGCATAGCAGCCTTGATTAACGTTCAAGAACTGCAAAAAATATACTTTCAAAGATTACAAAAATAGAATGTCTTTTCTACCCATCAGTCAAATCGCATTTTCTTTGATCAAGTAATTTCGAGGTTTCAGATAAATAAATGATCCATTCTCACTTGACAGAGGAGGAGCCTGTGGATGACCGTATACCAGAGTTGCCAGACGAGGTGATAGGGAAATACTTTGAGAGAATGAAGAGAAGTGTAGCTGCTTTGAGGGGCAGATGTTCTCAAGGAGAGAACTACTTCATAGATAATCCCAATAGGAACAATCAGGTGTGTAGAAAACTACTTAATCGGAACGTTGTCGGCGTTTCTTTCTGTATTGTAAATGTCCAAATTCTAAGGCCTCATTTACGGAGAAGCGGGGACGTCGCGCGTGGCGTTGGGCGGCGCGGCTCGCACTGAATTCAAACATAATAATGGCGTTGTATGAATGCGTTCATGGAGAAGCGATTTTACACGCGATTGTTTGAAATGGAGCGTTTGTTGCGGCGAAGCCCGCGGCGCCGGTCGCGGCGGCATTTCTCGGCGAACCGATGCCCGCGTCGAAACCTTCTGTCAGTCTTATTTGGAAATCGTATTACCTAGATTCGACTTATTTTTAAAGAAAAACACCATTCCATACCATAACATAACAATATTCTGTGTTAAAAAGTGAATTATTTAGTACCCCGCGTGCGACGCAGCGATAGCCGGCGCGTGCTTTGCTACACGCTTGAGGATTTGCCACAGTCGCCGCGGCGGTCACCACCACACTGCCCGCCCGCGTCTCTATAAACAACATTGTATATTGCCATAAGTTTATGTTTACGCGTGCGATGACAAGTTCCGCTTCACGCGCCGCCTCTCCGTGAACAGAAAAAATGCCCAACGCGACGCAAGACGCCCCGCGTCTTCGTAAACAAGGCCTAATATTTTCACATTATTTTATTTCTAAATTCTACTTTACCATATTTCAAATTTTCCGAATTATTGTTTTTACTCATTCTTAATATCTTTAATGACTTGTATTTCACATTAATATGTTTCATATAATAATACTCGCTATACAAAATTACAATCCTACGGTCAAAGACGTTTTTTTTTTCAGTTTGTTATTAAGTACTTGTGATAAAAAATCGGAATTTAGAAAAAATATAAATTGGAAAATTAGACATTCGAAATCCCTACTAATATATAACTGTGAAAGTAAGTTTGTTTGTTACGCTTTCACGCGAAAACTACTCAACCGATCATCATGAAACTTTGTACACATATTCTTGGAGGTATTGGAAGTAACATAGAATTATAACAAAAAAAAGAGGAAAATTTACGCAGACGAAGTTGCGCGGGATAGCTAGTATTCAAATAAAGATTAGATAAAAAATGTAAAATTTCCCTTGTGGAAAATTTGGAATTAGGACTTATCGGCCGACAGGGTCGGAGGTCCTTCTTCCAAAGATAACTTTTTTAATAACACACCATCTGTCTTCATCAGAAACTTCGTCATTATCCGTCAGCCTGTATTGGTCCACTGCTGGACATAGCCTCTCCTAATTTACGCTACAACTCCTTGTCCTCCGTCTTCATCATCTATATTATTTTCCATATTTATTTCTTGTGAAGAGCACCCTCCGCCACGTCGCTATCCAACTCTCCCATAAATTTTGCTATTTTTTTTAATTCGTCTGTGCTGTCCTTCTGTTGGGCAAATGTCTCCCTGTCTCGAGCTTTCTCTTTCCACACCTATTATGACTCAGTGTCAACAGAGCAGATCGAGACATCTGCGAGGTTAAGCAACGTTACCACTGTAGGTACATAGATGGATGACTGTTTTCCATACCCTTCCATGCCTCGGTCAGTGCCGTCGGTCCTACGGATAATTTCTCTTCGGTGGTGTCGATTTCCGCCCCATCGGACTATAAGAGTGAAGGAATAGAGAGTGCACTTGTCTGCGTATACACTTGTGCACTATAATATCTCCTGCGTAGTTGTTAGTCTCTAATGAGATTGGCTGCCGTAACCAATATCGGTTAGGAGAGACTATTATTTCCATTATAGTAAATGAATAAATGTTTATAATTATAAAAAGCTCGTTATGAACTTTTAACTCAATCCCCTAAAATATTGCTTGCCAAATCGTGTTGTCGCAGAATGAAATAAACTTCCAAAGATGTTGTTATGGCACCCACATTGAATACATAAAAAAATCGACTCGACCAATTATCCAAATCACAAAGTACACATGCATCTTGCAGCTTAGTCCTAAAGATCATGTAATGTCGTCGGTCCATCTGCCTGGGGGTCTTCCTATCGCGACGTTTACCAAGTCGCGGTCTACACTCTAGGACTCGTTTGCTCCAGCTGCCATCGGTCCTTCGTCAGATATGGCAGCCCATTGGAACTTCAGCGTGCTTAACCTGCCTGATAGTCGATAACTTGAGTTCTTTGTTGGAAGAATTGCGAATTTTGTACTCCGAAAATCTACCGTATCTCACTTCATAGCCTGTTCGCTTTTTGGAATTTGTTGACTCGGCCAAACTTAAGTATTCACGTCTCAACACTATAGGAATTTAGTTGTTTTTTTTTTAAAGATAACTAGCAATGTGGCATTGTGGGTCCCACATTCATCATAGTGGGTTCACTAGATTCGAACCTCGCGACCTCACGATTGCCATTCCGATGCCTTAGCCGTTAGGCTACCGCCGCTACCAAAAATCATAGTCATAACATTGAGATAAAATACAGATGTTAAACAGTTCCCTTTTCCACAGGACGCAGCAAACAGCGTGATGGGTATAATAGTAGAAAACATAGAACCTTACACTGTCTGGAAACCAGAGCTACTGGACGCCATATTGAAATATGGCGATAGATTGTACACGTTGTCTTTGCCTAATGCCAAACATCCTCCCCGGTTACAACCTGGGGAGATCGTTAAGGAGTTCCATGTTACTAATTTTAATGTGAGTTCTTTAGATATTTTATTTATCATCAAAATAATTCCTCCGACAAGTTAGGAAATCAAAGGCATGCGTAGTTGGACCAAACCAATGGCCCCTGGAGGGAAAGTACCCTAATTATTTGAGGTAGCTAATTTTACTCAAGGGAAACATTATTTTAATTTAGAAATAAAAAGAACTTCATTTTTTCTTAATTCACTAACCAAACCGCCGAATGTAGAAACCAAAAAAATCTGTTTTTATTATGCCAAGTTGAGGGGCCAATCATAAGAAACAAATCTCTTTTATAAATATTACATCTAAAAATTGAGGAAGGCCATAAAATTTTACAAATATTGGCAAAGGCTAGACGAAGCAGAAGCACTAACTATTGGAACTGGTCTTCACACCAGAATCTACTTATTATAAATTCTGGAGGTAATTTCCATAATCGTCACGTTTGCCGAACGGATTGGCGATCGCAGTAAGGCTTTAAAGTACTACTCGGTCGCTGCTCACCCACAGGAAGAGATAGGGAACAATTTGATAAAATAAATTGACGTTGTCGGGCGTGGTCTCGTTGCCGGTGCAGTTAGCGGCGTGGGGACATATCTGCTATGATAGCGGATTCGAATCCCGCCTGGGCCATGTTTTCCTTTTTTACATTTTTTTTTCTTGTTCAAATAAGCTATAATCACCAATCGAAAATATGAAGTGATTTACTTAAATTCTTATAGTTAAAAAACTTATGTATCACTTACTTTTTATCAGGTGAGGCTTGAAATTGTACCAGACGTAGTCCAAGGAGACATAAAGGCAGGCGAGACTGGGGCAGTTCTTAGTCTAAGACGAGGCATCGAGAAGTTCTTATCTGAAGTAAGTATATCAAGTGACAAACAAACACATCTCCCATCTGAGTTGATAACTGTCATGATGACATTTTGATTCGCATTACGAATGCAACTAACTTCATTGTATGACATAAGGTCAGCAATAAAATTATTCGTAAAAAGGTGTCATTAGTATATACAGAAGTAGCTACCTACTCTAATGAACTATAAATAAGCACTTTAAATAACAGGTAGATATCACCAAAGTTTAGAATATTCTTATATTTTGCTTATTTACTTATTTCTGTTTGGTGTTTATTAAATATTAAATAATACCAATAATATTATAATAAAGAAAAATGTAAGGTACATAGTTCTAAGAAATGAATCTCACGTCCGTTCCATTACCATACACATACGTACTTTACCCGACTTGGGAGTTTTTGTTGCTAGCAGTACAATTTTGACAAGTATAGAGTGAAGTTGTCGCGATCGCGATTATCTTCTCATTTAAAAAGCATAGTAAGATAGTTAACATTGTTGTTAATTTGTCACTAAATAAAGATCCCATTACTATTAGGTATTTGTCTTTTTTATTATTTACATTTTGAAAAAGTAACGTTTGTTACGGGCACGAATTAAGAAAGCTTCCCTTTTTCTACTTGCTCCATACCGTAGCGAATTCATCAGAATTCCAAATGTCATTGTTGCTTATTGCAACCAGCAACTAGCTGTTTACTTAAATCTCAACGACGGAAATACACACGCGTAGCAATTAAGCTGTAATTCAGTTTCTGCAATTGATGACTAATTGCAAATGAACAACTGAATTTGTACCGGTTGTGTAAAGTTGTTTGTTTCTCCAACCGGCAATCGCAACGCGTCAGGCGATTTCACATGGCAGGTTCCTCCCCCAACTTTCCCTGTCCCTCGCAGCGCCAGTGGGTTTGTTGTAGCATCTGGCAACTTTTATAGAAAACCTGAAAAAAGTCTTACCTATCTAAAGTTACTCCACCTGCAAAGCGCCTAAAAGACTCAAGTTCATCCGACCTTTGCCCCTCAATTCTTTACCTCTCTGACTTTTGCCCAACAATTGTTCTAGAACCAATACGGTGTTCTTTGCGCCAAAGCCTACTGCGTGGCAATCTTCAGTACTGGTTCAGTAATGTTATGGGAGCCCCACGCTGTGGGCCCCACAGGGCTCACCTCCCCGGCGGGGGCCGCCTCTGCGATACATTTCTCTACTACAGATGAACTAGCTGATACGTTTAAGGCTAATGTTGAGAATTTGGATCTTGATAGGCCTGGTAATAATAGGTAAGTCTTTACTTTTCGTGATTTGAAAAAATGTAGATTATTTTTTCATACCTACTATTTGGATTTATACATAGGGTTTTTAAAATCTATCTGCTTTTTCATACTATATCCATCTCTGTGCCAAATTTTCACAGAAACCGTTTTTTAGGGTTCCGTAGCCAAAATGGCAAAACGGAACCCTTATAATTTTGCCGTCACCGTCCGTCCGTCTGCAGCTTTGTTCAGAGACTGTTAGTGCTAAAAGGCTGTAATTTTGCATGGGTACACATATTACTTACGCCGACAAATTGAAAAAATAAAATCTTGAAGAACGGTACCTCCCCTATATGTAAAGTGGGGATGTGATTTTATTTCTCACCTGCCCCATCGTGTGGGGTATCGTTAAATAGGTATTTTAAAAACGTTGTTGAGAAGACCACTTTTAGATTTAGGGATCCGTTTGTGAAATATTAATATAAAGTGCAAATTTTGCAATAGTGTGCACTATTGCAAAATTTCACCCGGTTTTTGTAGGGAATTTTCGATAAGTGACCGTTGATAATGTACACGCCAAAAACTTTAGTGGCCTTTGACCTCGAATAACTTATTCTTATTTAGGCGGCACTCGGATCAATAACTTTTGGGATTTTGTTTAGAACTACAAAAGGAAGGTTCATTCAAAAATTCTGCTCTCCCCTAATTTTTCCCAAGTTCGGTAGTTTTTGTGCGTTTTTTCCTGGATTATAATGTTGGCATTACTTTACATATTGCTTTGCGAACTTGGGTTCGCAAAGCAATATGTAATGAATGTATGTAGCTGAAGCCGGAGATAAGAACCCGACAAAACTCATGACCACTTCTTGAAAACGTGGTTTCTCCACCAGGTTCACAATATCCGCTGTAAAAGTGTTCTGGGAGTACTCCAAATCCAAGAGTGTCGTATCGCCCCAGGGTGCGGTGCCTGACGAGGGTTACGAGTGGAAGGTGCTCACCGCTTACGTGGAAACTGCCAGGGGAAGGACCATTCTCCGAGGGTCTAGGCCAGCGGACCTTACCAAGTAAGCTGGGAAGCAAGCATACCTTTTTTTTCAGTTAAGAGCGTGCATTCAGCGGTCTGGCAATGGAGACAATTTCTTTTTAACCCGACTGTGGAGGAGGGTTGTTTGACGCGTTAGTGTGTATTCTTCTAATGTTCTTATATCTACTTAAAACCAAAACTTTCGAGGGCTTTACCGATCTTAATAAATGTTTTGTTTTTTTTTAATGAACCCAGGTTGGTTGGCAGTAACAATCCAGTCTTTAAGACTAATAAATAATTCTTTTTTAGCTTAATCTGCTATTTCCTCATTGTCTTTATTGAAGGAAATCACTTTGTTCTTGTGTTCTAAAGGGAAGCAGTCATTGCATTACGAACACACTCACTAAACTAACTCAAAAGGTTTAGTCCTTTTGAGTCTTTCACTATGTCCGTGGTGTCGAGGAGTTGGATAGCCTCGACGATACGATTTCTGTATACAAAACTGCAGTCTCACCTGGGATTTTTTGAGTGTCAGTGGGCCAATAGGTGGGCTTTCGTATTGATGTAACATTGCATTTTGTTTGTCTTACAGCACAAAGTAATTATTTTTCTATAATTGAGGTCAGTCTTCATCCCCATTGCGTATTCTTGGTATTAAAATCGCCCCTCTAATATGAATTTGTTGCTAAGGTCTGACAAGAGGGTTTGATTTCATGTTTTGATGGACAGTATATAACAGCTATAGTGACTTCATATCGCGCCTCCTATCCCTATCGGCCTGCGACATCATAATTAGTTAAAATGCTCTCTGTAACGAAGCAATAACAAAAGCCGTGATAGTTCTTTAACTACCGACTAGATGGCGCTGCGAGGGCCCAACTCGCGAGCATTAAGGAATAGAGAAATTTGAGGTCTAGTAACATAGTCCAGATAGGTGGTTCGCTTCTGGCCCCGGTTTGGCTACGGAAGACTCGGGTTCGATTCCTGAGTCTGGACTTAAATATTTTCTATCTTTCAAAAATGCAATCATTGTATTTGTAAAGTAATTGGCAAGAAATGCCTATAAAAATTACTTCAAAGTATAAACATATTTAGAGTTTCCTTTTCCCTCCAGCTTAATTTATTGACTGCTTCCTGGATTTTAAATCCTTTTGATGAGTCTTCAATAACTTTCTCCGGCAAACAAGCTGAATGCAAGTTTTTAATTTTTGATTTGCCAATTAATTGATGCCCCCCGACTTTTGACCGAAACAACTGGTTCACGATATAATTTATCAAAGTATTTAGGGAGAACTCCAAATCCAAGGCTAACGAGTTATGGATAGAAGGTGCTCACCTCCACTTACGCGGGAACTGCCAGGGGAAGGACCATACTCCTGGGGCAAGCAACGGGGGTAATTGTCTCCCCTCTGACTCATCCTGACGGCAAGGATGGACTAGCCTATGGACAGAAGGGTTTACCTAAATACGAAAAATTGGAAGGGGGTTTAATATGCTAATGTAACTATACAAAATTTAAGGAAACCCTAAAATCCCCGCCCTTGGAACACTTATATGTACAAACTACAAAATCTCATCTACGCCCCCCAGATTCACTCGTGACGCTCTCCTCCAATCATCATGCGGCGCAGTAGTAGCGGCGGCTATGTCTGAAACACGACGCCCCGCGCTCTGGACGAGGCGAACTGTGGACGAGATCATGAATATCTCCGGACAACTCTTCGCTACGTCTCTTGGATCTTTGGGCTATGAGTTCAGGCCTGGAGAGGATGTGTTATTACCGCAACAGGTAAAGGGAGCAGTTTTTAGTTATAGACAGATAGAAAATTTATCCGGCATAAGATAAAAATCATAATAAAATTTTTGAAAAACATATGGGTTATCATGGGAAACGAAGGTCATTGTGGACGGGGGTCATTATATCATTATAGATAGGGCTCGTTTTGTACGGGGATCATTATGGATGTGAAGTGCTATTATATATGGGAGTCACGATCACGACTAGTGATTCATAAGTGCGCCGGTGATGTTAAATGATAGGTCGTCAATACGGGTCGGGTCAATTTAAGACTACACAATGACACAAAACTACGTCTATACTTTTGTCATTGTGTGGGGTAGGTTGCTATGGTGGTAAATGGCCATCTTCTCTTAGTGGACAATAATTAAATAATAATAATTCCATAAACTATCAATAGATATTTTCAACCGTCGCGTCGGTGTTGAAGAAAATGCATGAAGTGCAAACGACTCACTTTTGGCTGGAGTTGAATCAAATGTTACTCTCCCTCTCGCTCTCAACTAAATCCAGAAACCGCGCTTGGCAATGAGGTGTAATTCGGAGCTTGTTCTTGTTACAGGTGTTGAAACGTTTCGTCCTGGGATCTAACTACGTGCGGTTTGACCTGCACGAGATCTTCGTTGGCAAGCTGGAACAGAAGGAAAACAACGGGGTGACTGTCAGGTACAACAACATACAAAAAGTTTTCTCTGGTAAGGTCCTATGTACTAACGACCGACTTAAGATAGGATTTCGGAACGATTCAAGACCCATTGTCGCTGTTCCACTTTTTTTCTGATTTATGTAGTGGCGTATCCAATAGAGTTCAACCTCTTTCCATTTATTATAAAGGGTAGTATTTTCGTGAGTAGAGAATGAGGTTATGGCCTCCTTCAGCGGGCTGAGCCCCTAAAAACAAAATTCAGGATCTGCCATAGGACTTTGACAACTGTGTATATTAAACTGCGTTTTTAACTGTGGTAACACCTTCACTTTGTCACAACTAGGTCTGCACTGGAGCACTTCTTCGACCGCAACACCCTCGGTATCTTGTGGTCAGTGCCGTACGCCGTGGCCGTGTGGCGCGTGGCCGGCTCGCCCACCTACTACATGATGGAGCCTCACGCGTGTGGACCTACTGGACTTAGGACTGATGCACAGGTAACGGAGGGGGGGTAGGTTAGGTTAGTCTAGGGGGAGTGGAGATTGCTTAAGTTTTGGGGAAGGCCGGGTGGGGGGGGTGGATAGATCCATATAATGGCGCCACGCGTGCTATACTCACGTCCTTACCATTGTTAGAAGAAAGTGATGGGACTAAGACGAAAGACCTCAATGATCTTATTTTCTTTATTGCTCCTTTCAGGATGAGGGCGCCGCTTGCGTTATGACGTTCACATCTCCTAAGCTTATGGCATTTGCGTAAGTATAATTTTTAAATATGGCGCTAAATCGATCTAGCTACGTTTCATTTTTAGAAATTTCGTTATAAAAAAAATCCAAGCGAAGCTCGGTCATCCAGGAACTTATTAAACAAAAGCTAACACTTTAATTGGACCACCCTGTATTTAGAAATAAATAAGTATGTTTGCCAGTTGTCTGGATGCCATAGTCCATGCCCTACCTTGTTATAGATCAGATTGCTACTTGTGAGCGGTCTCAAGATATTTATAATTATTTTGATACAATTGAAGCTTGTTTATCGAATTTTCCTCTACCTCCCTCTCTACCAGATATCTTCAAAACACTCCACCACCGGATCGAATAAGACATTCTTTCCAATTATACTCCATGACTATAAGTGTCCAACCTATCAAGAAGCTTGGTCCTGATCCACCGATTGTGAAACAGGGGATTGGGCCACCAGGGATTACCTTAGTACCTGCTACTAGCAAGGTAAGGACATCATTTATCAGCTCTTTTTTTACAAATCTGCCCCAAAAATAGAAATGTATTCTTTATCGAAACTTAGAGTAGATCCACCGATTATAAAACGGGAGTTGCTTTAGTGCCTGCTACTTGCAACGTAAACGACATTTTTGTGTTAATTTCTCATAGATCTTATGGATTTTGCACGTATTTCTACGCCTTTTTAACCACCTCAAAAGTATCGGGTTACGTTCGTGTATATACCTATGCTTTTCTTTGGTAGAAAATGGTGGACAAAGTGACTACAAAAACGCAAAACGGTAATTTTGGGAAGTGATCATTGTAGTCCTAAAGCCCTCCGGAACCATCGGTCTACTTTACCGATCGGTCCACTTTCCTGATCCGTCTACCTTCTCAATCGGTCCACTTAGTTTTCCTGATCCGTCCATTTCCCAAATCGTCCACTTTCTTTGATCCGTCTATTTCCCAAATCGTCCACTTTCCCAAAACGTCCATTGTCTTAATTGGTTTACTAACGGTAATTTTGGAGCAAAATATACGAAATGACAAACATATGAAACAAATGTGGGTCTCATATTACTAGCAATCCTGTTAACCCCTCCAGCTCCAGAAAAAAAAAATGAAACAAATGACTGCTAGGTTCATAATTCTCATAATAAAATCATACATGAACTTTTGCATTACTTTTTAATATTTAATCTACTTATAAGTAACAAAAATTCTCTTAACACTAATATATAAAATATTTATATTACTTCCAGAACAAAAAAAACGTTACTAGGAGATATCTCCGCCATAACCACTTCCAACGCTACGAATAAGAAATATTTTTAAACAAGAATACGCTAGTTGCCTAAATTAAAAAAAATGGTTTATAATATAGGTACCTTAATGTCTATTAACCCCAAACAAAAACAAAAACCTGTAATTTTTTTAGAAATCAAATGAGTATTTTGAAAAAAAAAATCTGCCGTTAATTGGACACAAGACTATTACCGGTATTTCTTTTTTATACGTAGTTTGTAATGAACGCCTAAATGTATTTTAATCCAAATTATTTTCTTTAGAAAAGTCACACTGCTTATTTGCCTAGTCTCAAGTTTAGTCAAGAGTTTTGATAATTTGCGATCGAAAGATATATCACTTTTGCGCCTATTTTTCGGCAATGGATAAAATAGGCTGTATTTAATTTTGCTGGACGTATAAGTCGCTTCTTGTCTTAGCTTGTGTAGAAAGTGGTAGAAATTGGGCCTTTTAGGTATATTGGCATTAATTCTCCTATGCCATCCCTCTACAGGATTAGTAGTGCGATGGTTTTCGTATGCACAGCTTAGCATTTCTGCTAAATCATCCGGTTTCCATTGTCGTTCGAAATACCTTAAAAATGTTTGTATTTCCAATGACCTTGGTGCCGAGTCTACAATACTGTGCCAGGCTTGTTTCATCTCCTCAGGCGGAAGAAGTGGCAGGATAGCACACATTTTGGATATGTTTCTGCCTTCTGCAGTCACTTTAGTTTTTAATTCCTTCGCTTTCTTCCACACTGCCGCATTAAAGTGATAGAAACAGCCACTAACCTGAGCTTCGGGAAAAACATTTTTGACCGCATTCATTTGGGCTTGCTCGAAGTCACATTTGTACAACGTGATATTTACGCCAAGCAAATCTCGAACGAGCTTAAAAAATCTAATGTAAGTGTTTTCTGTTTTATTCGGCATTAAGGCATATACAACTGGAACCACATTGCTACTAGCTTCAGTTGAACGTAGGTCTATATGTAGTGAAAATAGCTGAAAAAATGGTTTAGGTACACACTTGAATGTCCCATCACCGAAATATGTTTGGGCTGGTCTGGTCGCTCGAGTTTTTATCAATTTTTTTGCCACAGCATCAGCAAATATTAAAATTTTCTCTACATTCCCATCTGCACAAACGAGAAAAGAGTGTGCTATTTGTTGAGGAATTTCAACATCTTCCAGTCTTTCAACAACCAATTTATTTGCTGAGAGACATTGCTTCCGTGCTCTATAAAGAACATTTTTAATTGAAGAAAATGTGGGAGTCTCTCTTAAATATCGACCGCCTTTTTCTTTTAAATACCCGAATATACGACAGTAGATCGGTTCGATGGGTCCAAAATCTTTACAAACTTCTTCTTTACATTTATGTAATGCTTTCAACACTTCAATTTTTACAGTATCCTTCAAACAGGCGTGCACTCTTTTTTTTAAGATTTTCGTTTTAGTTATATCTATCGTTACAGTAGCCGAGCATTCTCTGCGATTGCTACAACGCCATAACGTAGACCCACTATTATTGCACTTGCTGCAATTATACTTATAACCATCTTCTAATAAAATTTCGTGACCATTTGGCTGTTTTAGGATGATCATATTTAAATAATTTTCAATAAATCACAAATAAAATTATAAATGTTGAAAGACGTAAATTGCAATGGAAATTGACAGTGTCATTGAAGTGGAAAACATTACAACCTAATCTAATCTTTTTCTAAGTGGCCAATACTCTATACACATGTAAAAAAGTTTATAACGGCAGGTTCCGGAGGGAAAATAAACGTATTTATTTAAAGTGGACCGATGGGTAAAGTAGACGAAAGGAGAAATGGACCGATAGGGAAAGTAGACGAAAGGAGAAATGGACCGATAGGGAAAGTAGACTATTTGTACAAGTGGACCGATTGAGAAGGTAGACGGATCAGGAAAGTGGACCGATCGGTAAAGTAGACCGATGGTTCCGGAGGGTCCTAAAGGTTAGGAAACACTCATCTAACATACTCGTATACACAGTATTTCAGCGAAGTGTTACCTTTGCAGGTGACAGTAGAAGGAGCTCCACGTCGAGCTTCAGAAAGAGATCGCAAACATCCACCAGGCAGTCCCACTTGTCAGGATGCTCAGAGAGCTTCAGAGAGAGCCGACAAGGAAATAAGTCGGCTTAAAGGTATGTGCTAAGTACATTAAGTTAACAAACAAGCATACGTCCCTCCTGATGGTAGCTTATTCTCACAACAAAGTACCAGGCGGGATTAATGAAAATGGCGGGAAACTGACATGTCATTATTTGCCCAGCTCCGCGTTTAATGTGTAAAATATACTTGCTTGAAATGACAAACATTGATTTTTATTTATATAGATCGATGTGTATGTATTTAGAATATGGTATACGAGTATGTTTATCAGATGTCTGTTTGCTATAGTACAGGCTGTGCCTAGTTTGTGATCAGATGGCTGTGTATGAGCTGTCCCAAGATTTTATGAAGTGTTGTCTCTTCCAGGACAACGCAACTGGAGCGGCTGGCTGGTATTGTACGATGGTACACAGTTCTTGTCAGCTTGTCATTCCATCGCTTGCAAGAAGTTCTCTCACGCTTCTAGAGGAAACCAGGTAATTCAAATTAAAAATTGTTTTTACGAAATTATAATCTTTACATTATCCGCTGTCTAGCTCCCCCTCTAGACTCCATTTCCAAACGAAAACATAGTAACTCTGCTGAGTGCAGTCTCGTCCAAACCAAGCCAATAGTGGCGAATCTAAAATGTTGGTTTAATTGAAATAGTCGGACGCGTCGATTTGAAAAAAAAGAGGGTTCCGAATGTAATTAGAATAACTAAGGTCATTAATAAGATAAAGACCTTGTTTCGTCGTCCGTATGTAAAAAGTCGTCTGTTCCTGTCTGTCATATTTGAATTGCACAAAAACATGCGATGGATTATGACAAGTCCGAGGCAGTCACTTTAAGACAGAAAATCACCTACACAGAAGTCTTAAGGTTCATTTCCGAGCATCGCGGCTGACGCTCGCGGCCGTTGCGACAATATTCTGTGTGCGCGCGCAGCCTACGACAGTCGTCGGCCGCGCGCGTCTGTCACTTACCTCAGCCGCTTGTCGTAAGCCGCGAGCCGCTCGCGATCGATCGCGATGCACGGAAATGAACCTTTATAAACCTGACACGTCTCGATTTCCACTTTCTCCTTCAATTATTTTGTAAAAGTCGTCCTTGTTTACTTTTCCCCTTTATTTTTGTTTGTAGCGTTATTTTATTTCTCTTTCTATTATCAATGCTTTTAAAATAACTGTCTGTCTCCGTACACCATTAGTCCTCTTCTTCGTTGGTTTGTTTCTCTGTCCAGTTAATTTTTGTCGTTCTCCTCCAGCACCATATAGCAAATGCTGCTAATACCTTTTTGATACCTTTGTGATAAAATGCAATGCTATTTATGTAAGTCATCAGCAACACCCGTTCCCAAAACATTCATTGCCATCACTACCGTTTCCTTATTAATTAATCCGTTTCCCCGATATACAATTTATTCCTCCTGTTTCTACAATTTACTTTTCTCAAAAGATACCATTCAAGAAGACCAAAACTTTCAAAACTCGAAACGATCGTTCCCCAGGAAACGGCAGTAACGGATATAAAATCAAATGTATCTTTTGGGAAAGAGACGTTTGGTTTTATATGCGTTTCTCAAAACGTTCATTTTCATTCTCTTCTCTCGTTTCATAATGTAAGTAGTTACTAATTTAGTTGTTTGTAAATAACTATATTGGTTTTAAGTTATAAGTAAGTGATTTTGAGTCACTTTTAAGACTTGGATTTTATCATTTTGAGATACAATTGTTTTGACGTCTTTAGAAGACTAGTTGACCCAAATCCATCAATTTCCAGGCGTTAGCATGTTCAGTCATGTCAGTGGCGATGTCCCGAGTAGAAGATGTGTGTCGCTGGTGCTCCGGGACCCTCGACCAGATCCTCGAGAGTGGAGACCAGCTATACCAGGACAGCTACCTGCACTTTAGGCCTGCGACCAAGATACTGCAGATACAACAGGTATATAAGTGTTAACTCACTCTCTCACACCAGGGCCAGGGCGTAGCTAGACTTGAAGATAAGGCATTTGTTTGATTTTGACATTTCGACGGTCATTAAAACAAAATTAAAGGTAGTCTATACTTGTGTAACAAGGATAACAACAACGGTCATCATAAGTGTCAAAAAAGTTCACAGGACGGTCATTCGATTCGGCATTTGAAAGTGTCGCTTTGTACGGAGTAGCCAGTCCGATGTAGGTACTTGTAATATAGCGGTCAGTGCCCTTAACTATAGCTCTAAGCCCGGCCACGCTTAGCAGGCCTCCCCAGGATACCCAACCAAATTTATCAGTTGTCCTGTTGTCTGTTTGCCATATTATAGGCAGTGCCTAGTTTGGGATCAGATGGCGTTGTGCGAGTTTTTCCAAGATATTAACTTGACACATGTATCTCTCCCAGATCTTACGCAAGTTCTACACGCCGGGCAACTGCGTGTGTCGCGTGGTGGTATACCGGCCGAGACATACTGGCAGTGTCAATGAAGACCTTGTTGACAAGGTATACATCTATATTATATCACAGACTAGTTGTGCCCGCGACTTCGACATTTCTTTGGAACGCCCTAGAGCCTAAACGGCTTGATGGAATTTAGCTTGTGAGGTGTCATTAGATTCGTCTCAGTTTTTAGTGATATTAAGTACTTTGAAATTTAAAAAAATCGTGTTTTTGGCGCCAATATATACTTGTTCAAAACCTATCAAGTGGGGTTTAATCAAAATAATGGACTTAAAAAAACTTGTATTTTGAAATAAAAAATGTTAAAAAAACGAAAATAAAAAAATTAAAAACGAAAATAATAAAATTAATAAAACTTCCCTGCACATAGGCAGAAACAAGATAACCTTCAAATTTTATATGATGCAGGCGGAGGCAGAATTTTTAAACTTAACAGGATTCATTAATGCATATTATTAACATTAACCTCTGGTTTTAGGTGACAGAGTTCTTCCAAGAAGAAAAATTAGGCGTTTTTGTCGCAACCCCCGGTACCTTTGCTGTTGCACTGTTCAGAACTCCTAGAGGTAAGCGTAGTACCTAATATCCTGACTAAAATAAGGCCAACTTAATAGATCACATCTGACAGTATATCAAAATTCTACAACATAACCTTGACATTGAATAATGTCCATGAAAAATTTCATTAATTTTACTAATGAAATAATAGATACCAGAGCTTTAATTAAAGAAAACTGAATAAAGTAAAACTAGTTAACATTACAAATAGTAAGAAGAAAACACAAGGGTAAGAGCTTAAGTCTAATTAAAAATAAAAATTATTTATTTTTGTTAAACAAAAGGTAAACAATAGACAATAAAAACAGCAGTGGGTACCTACTCTTGCTTATCATAAAACATCCATATCCCGAAACATCCATATCCCAACATATTCACGTCCCAAAACATCAACATTCCGTTCCAAAAACATCCACATTCATAAACATCCACATTCATAAACATCCACATTCGTAAAACATCCACATTCGAAAAACATCCACATTCGAAAAACATCCACGCTCCAAAAACATCCACGTTCCAAAAACATTCACATTCCAAAAACATTCACATTCCAAAAACATTCACATTTCAAAAACATTCACATTTCAAAAACATTCACATTTCAAAAACATTCACATATAAAAACATCCACATCCAAACATCCAACTCAACTCCACCACATATCCAATGTACCGTTGCCCCAGACTACTACATGTTCAACCCAGAGGACAGACACCAAACGGTTACGCGGTCGCGCCTAATAATCATCTATTTCAGATTTCGAATGGAACCCATTTCATAGCCATGTTGTAGTGGTGTTGTGATGTATGGATAATTATTTTGTGCGCTGGTGTAACACAAAGACTGGTTTAGTTCAAATTCCGTTATTCTGATTAAATGGTATCCTAAAATGCCCACATCCTAATAATACCTCGTCCCAAAAACATCCACATACTAAAAATTCCCAAAACACCCACATTCTGATACATCCACATCCCAAAGACATCCACATTCCAAAGGTATCCACATCTAAACATCGTCCACCATACACGTGCAAGTGCCCGTTCCCCCAGGCTACTACATGTTCGACCCGGCGGACCGGGATCGCTACGGTCGCGCGGTCGCGCCGCCCTGCATCGGACGAGCACGCGCTTGCTTCTCACAGTACCCTAGTGTAAGTATATTTAAAAAGTGGTTCCCAATCTGTGGGTATTTACCCTCAGGGGTTAAAAATAGCTATTATTTATTTTGGGGGTAATGATGGTAGTAAAAAAAAGGAAGACATGTGCTGATCCAGGGTATTATTAGGGGGAGAGGGTTTTACCCGCCACCGGCCAAGTGTGAGTAGTTTTGACGGATTGGGACGGTTTGGGCCCTTCCCGCGCTTAGGCCCGCCAAAAAAAGTCTTCGCTATATGAACAGGTAAATTAGCTTGAAGAAATTTTTGCGTTTGTAGTAGTGTATGGTCAGCAAATAAAAAAAACAACATTTTATTTTTAGTTTTTATTGTTTTAAAGGTAATATACGTTTGTGGCTGGAGCACACCAAATGCGTGCACGTCTACGCATACGCACTACGTACTAATACGGTCGTGAAAATGTGTATCCACCGCATTGTAATCTATGGAACTGTATGAGGCAGACAAGCCAGTTCCAAACATTACAAGCATTGAATGCCGGTTTTCACTTCAGTGAAGACGTGTATGAATTAGGTGTTCTCCGGCCATAAATGTTTTATTCTAATAATTCATCAACCCCAGGCATATCACAATCATCCCCATCCTCGCTTTCATCAGATGAATTATTTAAATTAATTATGATTCGTTCTGATATTGTGTCTAAAGCTGCGTCTCTACCCTGATATTTGCTTTCCTCCTCAATAGCATGCAAACAAACTTTTCTCCATTCCTCTACAGTTATGGCGTTCATTTTTTCTTCAGCTAATGACATTATAACCTTCATATTCATTGCGACATTCTTTTTTGCGACATATGTTTTCACTATCCCCCATATATTTTCTATAGGATTAAACTCCGGATGGTATGGTGGTAAACGCAGCACAGTATGACCGTGCTGTCGTAATATTTCGTCTATCTTGTACTCTATAAATCTCACCTTGTTTTGCAGAATCAGTTCATATAATTGAGGCTTAAGCAACGTGGATGAATGCTCAATGTTTCGAAATGTCAGCCAGTCTATCATTTGCTGTTTTCTAGAATTACTATTCGGTGCAGGATTTTGTATTGAGTTATGATATGGTGCGTTGTCAACAACAACAACACTATTTGGTTGTAAGTTGGGTATTAATTGAGTTTGAATCCACCTTGAATAGTTGTCATAGTTCATATTGTTGTGGTAATCTCCACTTTTTTGGTCGGCTTTAAACATAAGCAATGCATTTGGTATAAAGCCATCGATACCACCGGCATGAACAATGATTAAGCGGTTGCCTTTCGATATATGTTGCTTCAAACCTGAAGTGCTTCCATCTGACCAAGATTTCGAGAGGGTATGTGATGTATGTATATATGTTTCGTCGGTGTAAACAATTGGTCGGCGTTGTTCACGATATTCAGCAATTTTCATCAAATAATTAATTCGCAAGTATCTAATTTCGTGTTTTTCCATAAGAAGTTTCCGGTTATCTTCTGTTTGCTTCCAATTAAAACCTAATGACATGACGTGTTTTCGTAACGTGCTGACACAACCTTTATAATCGATATCTTCTTTCAATTTTGAGTGCAAAGTTTTTAAAGTGGGAACTTCTTTATTTGTGATGTGGAAGTCATGAATTGTTCTTCTGATAACTTGCTGATCAAAGTTATCGATTACTATTGTAGGTTTACGATTCGGTTTCTTTTTAGGAGATTTAAATGTTACTTCCTGATCTGAAGGACGACATTTGCTTTCTGATACTACCTTTCTGACGGATGCTATTGAAATTCCTGTTGATTTAGCAACTAATTGAGTGGGGGTCATAATACTGCTCGGGTTGTTATTACACTCATTTTCGAAATATTTGTACAAACAGTACAAAACTTCCTTAGTTTGAGAAGTCAAAGGCTTGCCTCGACCATGTTTTAACACTGGAGCCATTTTGAATTATCAATATAAAGTTACAACACTTACACACTTGAAATTAAACACTTCAACAAATATTTTAACAATAATAACAAACAATAACAACAATCAACAAATACAAAATTTCACAATGAAACTACTACGTATCTAATAATTATAATTTTTTAATGAAATGCGTGCTTTATGTTCTAACGGTATCAAGCGACTGACGTCAGACTGCACGTGGCACCTGCGGACAGAGTAAACTGGTTTATTCTGGTTTTGTGCGTGTTTCCACTTTCCACTATCAAGTGACGATTTATTTATTTGTTTTGTTTCGTAATTATTATGGTCAAAACTTTTTACCTATAGCTAAACTACTATCATCTAAAGAACGACACGATATTTTATTGTTTCACGGTAGTCGCCTTGTCGTTTGCTCAAGGACGTGAAATTGAATGACATATTTTTTTTAATAAAGTCAAAACCTTTTTCTTTAAAATAAAAACTTGTTTTTATTGAAAACAAAAATCAGAGTGTTGCTAGGGATAAGTATTAAATTAAATAGTAATGTTAGGATATTGAAACATTTTTGTAAGGGCCAGAACGATATAGTGGAAACGCGCTCTAATATCTAAGTAACATACACACCACTACATATGCAAAAATTTCTCGAGACTAATTTCACTGTATGTCCTTCTTGATATGTCCCGTTCGCGTTATGTCCCGTTCGCGTTATGTCCCGTTCGCGTTATGTCCCGTTCGCGTTATGTCCCGTTCGGGTTATGTGCCGTTCGGGTTATGTGCCGTTCGCGTTATGTCCCGTTCGCGTTATGTCCCGTTCGCGTTATGTCCCGTTCGCGTTATGTCCCGTTTGCGTTATGTCCCGTTCGCGTTATGTTCCGTTCGCGTTATGTCCCGTTCGCGTTATGTCCCGTTCGCGTTATGTCCCGTTCGCGTTATGTCCCGTTCGCGTTATGTCCCGTTCGCGTTATGTCCCGTTCGCGTTATGTCCCGTTCGCGTTATGTCCCGTTCGCGTTATGTCCCGTTCGCGTTATGTCCCGTTCGCGTTATGTCCCGTTCGCGTTATGTCCCGTTCGCGTTATCGCACAACACAGCGAATATTTTTGCAACATTTTTCATTGCTGCTCCACTCCTATTAATCATAGCGTGATGTTATATAACCTATAACCTTCCTCGATAAATGGGTTATCCAAAGTTTTTTTAATTCGAACCAGTAAGTTCTGAGAACATCGCGTTCAGACAAAAAAAAACAAACTCTTCAGCTTTATAATTTAAGTAAAGATAGTATTGAAGAACCCCCCCCCCCCTTATGTTTCCTGATTTATATAAGACATCGTTGCACACCTATACAAAAAGAAATGTTATGAGAAATAAAAGCGAAACCTACTAACCATTGCCTACTATTTCCCATTAAATCGAAAAATGGTATATAAAAGATCTATTTAACAACACCCCACACGATGTGTGGGGGAAACCCAAAATACAATATTTTTCATGATTTTTTTACCACTTGGCGTAACTAATATGTACATCCATGCCAAATTACAACTTTCTAGTATTATGGGTCTCTGAGCTTACCTTGGGTGTCCCAAGGTGACAGACAGACGGACATACGGACCGACACAGCGAAGCTATATCCTTGTTTACTTTTACTAAATAAATATATCGCAAACGAGACAAATAACACAAGGGACATGTCGCGAAAGAAACGGGACGTATTGCGAAAGGTACGGGACGTATTGCGAAAGGGACATATAGCGAACGGGACGTAGGTACTACAAAAGGACAATATTGCGAACGGGACATATCGCTAATCGTCGAGGCTTTTATTAGCAGGCTAAATCGCGAAAGGGCCCATACCGTCACAATCCGTTTCGACGCAACGGTCAAAATTCATTAAAATTTGGCCGTTGCGTAGGTAAAGAGGCAAAGAAAATTTAAAGAACCCCCTGGATTTGCCAATGAAGGGGGGATAATGGTGATCGACTTAATCAATCCTTCATCGTGCAAGGTACTTTAATACCAGCCCCCCCCCTCCCCATCTCTTCCATCGTTTGAATGACTGGAGGTAAAAATGTTAAAGCACACAAAAAGGAACGAAATTAAAAACGGTACATAAAGTACCTATACTTCCACTCCTTTAATGGTTCGTAGAAATCATTAAACAAAGAAGTATGTGGTATATATGTACCCATTGGACGTTAAGGGACTGGACCCGAAGAAAATTAGTATTTTAGGGAAGGGAACGTAACAGACGAACTAGACATTCTGGTAATAAGACCAAACGGGCTGAAAGGGTAATCTAACATTTAATACCATAGTTCCATACAAGGTGCCGATTTATAATCAGTCGAATCCTTGCAGTAGGGCCAAATCATGATACTCTACCGAAATCTATAAAAAAATAAGTACCTTTTCGTTAAAAAAAATAAATAAGTTTCGGTAGAGTAACATGGTGCGATCCCTTCCCGGGGGATTCGACTAACTAAATTTACATTAAACACTATTTTATTTACAGGTGAAGAGTTTATGTGACAAATTAGGTTCAAACATACCTCCGGAGATACAAATTGAAACTGATGAAACAATAGCCGAAGTAAGTAGATAAATTAAAATAATTGATATTGCGTCTGTGGGCAGTGGTCCATGGTTCATCGTCCATCGGACGAGCAGTAAGAGAGATCAGTGGTCTATGGTCCATCGTCCCGAACGAGTAGTAAGAGATCAGTAGTTCATGGTCCATCGTCCATCGAACGAGCAGTAAGAGAGATTGTTGATCCATGGTCCATCGTCCCGAGCGAGCAGTAAGTGATCAGTGGTCCATGGCCCATCGTCCATCGAACGAGCAGTGAAAGTGATCAGTGGGCCTTGGTCCATCGTCCATCGAACGAGCAGTGAAAGAGATCAGTGGTCCATGGTCCATCGTCCATCGAACGAGCAGTGAAAGAGATCAGTGGTCAATTGTCCATCGTCCATCGAACGAGTAGTAAGAGAGATCAGCGAGGTTAAGCAACGTTACCACTGTCAAAACTCCTCGCCTTTAGTATACGTCTGGTACTTTGTATTTAAACTCTCGCTAGCTTATGGGTCCGTGGTACAATTGAGACCGAGCAGTAAGAGAGATCAATGAGGTTAAGTAACGTTACCATTGTTAGCTTCATACATGGGTAATCGATTTGTATACATACACCCATGTTTCGGAGAGCACTTTTTTCCCAATTTCTCAATCTACCTTTAATCAAATTTCATGAAAATAGCTCTAAACCTTTTAGAGCTATTCCGAAAACTTTAGATCTGTATCCAAACTAATGTTATAAACTAGCTGTTCCCGGGACTTCATACTCGTGGAGTTACAGTACTGTAGACGTTAGCGTTATAATAAAAGTTACTTCTTAGCTCCTTAGCTGTCTGACAGTGAAAGTCTTGTCATAATCCGTTCAGATGTTACGGCGATAAAAAAATACCCTATGGCTTTTCCCGTTTTCGAAATGGATGTCAGCATCCACGCGGCTGGAGCCGCGGGCGAAAGCTAGTGATATATAAGTACTATTTAACTTCCAGAACCAGCCACAAGCATCTACATCAGCTGCGCCACAAGCATCTACATCACCTGGACCTACTGAGTCTCAGAAGGAGGTAAGTTGGTCTGACGAGCATCAGTAAGTTGTTGAAGACCACTTTCCTAAAATAACCACTATTCGGAAATGACGACTTTCTAAAATGTCCAAAATTTTGCGTAAATAATATATTTTTTGTTAATAATAAAAAATATCAGATGTAATGCTTCTACGGCAAGTAGGTTGGTAAAGATTTAATAAAAGTGGACATTTTGTGTAAGTGGACATTTTGGGCAAGTATGTAGGTGTAGTAATTCAGTCATATCAGGACGTTAGTCATTTTAGGAAAGTAGTCTTATCGGGAAAGTGATCATTTCAAGAAAGTATGTAGTTATTATTTAGATTAAATTATAACTACATACTTATTTATAAAATATAATTATATATAAATTATAATTTAGATCAAAAAACTATAAACTTATACTAGCTTCTGCCTGCGGATTCGATCGCGTTAAGTTTGGACTGCCATTTCAACCCATTAAAAATTTGCTTTAGGCTTTGTAGTGGATGCCTATATCATAATATCTTACATGAGAGGGCTAGAGATAGTGGACAGTTGGGTACCTACAATCCTAAAGGAGCTGAAACATTCTTTATCCACAAACCACTTGAGAACAATTGAACAAAATTTGGTACCTACAAGGCTAATTTAAAATCACGCGGAATAAACCAGGGAAAACATTGTATGTCTGTTATGGGTAATATAATAACGTTAAAAGTATAACATAGGCTATTTTAGGGTAGACCACGCTATGATCGATAAGAGTGAAACAGGAATAATAGAGAAAATCTGGGTGTCTACGATACTGTGGCCTTTTGAAAATAAAATGTAGGTATATCCTATACTTTTACACGAACTATTCTTGTGTATATATAGGATTTCGGGGGTGATAAATCGAACTAGCTAGGTATAAAAAACGAGCTAAGCTCGTAGGATAAGTTACCTGTCTACGTTAACTGTCTTTTAAAAGCTAATTCCAGTAGGGAAACTGACATTTGTGCCATCGATAGATATAAACTTTTCGATTGAAGGTTATCGAAACGCACAAATGTCAGTTTAGCTACTAGAGTTACGCTTGGTTTAGTAAGTTTTTTTTTTAAAAGATGCTTTTAATATCAAAAACGTGATTTATTTTCCTTTACAGGTCCATTTCGAACAGTCAGCCTCGTTTAGCATCTACGGTATGGATGTTACCACTTTGCGAAGACTAAATCGACACGAACGATAATCGAACCTTTAGTGTCGCTTTCACACTAACAACGCCCCATACCAGCTATTGAGACAATTCCAAAATGGCATTATCCCAATCTCAGGATTGATACGTCATTAAACCGTTTTCGACATTAAATCAAAATGGCACTTAATGGTACTGAATCTTCTTAGAGAAGACTGATGCATAATTGAAGCAATAGTAACACCATTCCAAAATAGCACTACACAAATCTCCTTCTGACGAGAGTGATGCGGCATTAAACTAGTTTTTGACACTATACCAAAATGGTACTATTCGAACCATCTTTTAACAAAACTGAATGCGTCATTCAACAACACTTCTGAATTTATAAAAGAAGTTATTATTTAAATTCGTCAAAGTTGTTGCCCTAAACGTATTTTGTACAAGCAATTGGCATATGATAATGGAAAAGCATTTTCTTTTATTTCAATATTTTTTCATACAAACCTCATTCTGACAATTAAAAACACACACAAAAAAATTGCTAAATAAGACCATCAGACGCTATGTATGATAGTTTGTTATATTAGTATTACAAAAAACATCTAAAGTACCAGGAAATAATAAGTTCAAGAAGATCTATCTAAAGAGGTTTTTGTTGTAGACGAGAACTTGGTCATATGATGTACTTCAAACATACAACTGAGATATGTCTTCTTTAGTTTATCCTGCCCTGGTACTACGCTACGCTGTATTCTAGACTAAATAAAGACACGTTTGTTTGTCATCATAGTAGTCAATAAAGACTATCATATCTTGCAGATTCTTTGTCGTATTTTTGTTTTTATGATTTGTTAAATAATAAGTTAGTAAAGTAGTTAGTAAGTAGTGTGTGAGCGATGCGAAATGATCTGTTTGTAATGTTATGTTCAGGTCATTGCCACATTTCGTTGAAAATTGTCAATCACAGTTTAAAATAAAAAATATATTTTCAAACCGGTGTTTAATTTAGTATCTTCGAAAATTATGACACCACAGTGGTGTGGTTTACAATATTTTTTTGGTAACCATACCACTACCACTGGCTGCCATACGTCCTGGTACACCAGGGCATGTCCCGGTTTGAAGCGTTACGATACGAACCGATATCCCGGTCATTAAACCCCTTGTTCGCTTTATGGCAGATTCGCTTTATGACAGATTCGCTTTACGGCAGAAATTGTACAGTTAAGTACATTAAAATAGTTAAGTAAAAAAAGGCATTTATTCGCATTTGGTCGGATTCGCAAATGGTCGGATTCTCATTTCGTCGGATTCAGTACAAATGAGAACATAAACATTAATTGTAAAATAACTGCTTTTGAACTTGTCGCACTTATGGTCAGTTATTTATATTATATTCGTAGGCAACTTATTTTCCTGGGTATATAAGAACCTATTTGTTAAAGGAAAAGGTTACTTACCTCTATGGTGGTAATATAATAAAAATTAAAATAGATCACATTTGACTTGTGTCCTAGCCTGTCATTGTTTTGTGTTATATAGGTAGTGAGAAAAAATAGTTTATCGAGTTTTTCAACATGAATCTAGCGGCAGGAAGTAGTGGCTTGAGTGAATTGTGTTTTATTGAAAGCAGTAGGTAAAGGCAAAAAAAAATTATTGCGTGCTGGACACAGGTATCATTTGCCGTTTCTAATAAATCTGGTTCAACAAATTGGCGCTGTACTAATAGAAAAGATTGTTATTCGTCTATTACATTAGACTCCAAAAACAATATAATAAAAGAAGCTGTTCATTCTTGTTTACCAGATTTCGACCGTAACAAAGTTGATAATTTTTTTTATAAATGTAAACAAGAAGTTCAGTCTAATATGGAACCAATACCTAAAATATTTCGGCTATTCCCAGTAGTACTACCATGTAGTCCTACCAGTAGTACTACTGGGAATATTCATCCCATTAGTCTTACTTTAAAAACGCAGTAGTGCTACTGGGACTATTCATCCCATTAGACTTACTTTAAAAATGCAGTAGTACTACTGGGAATATTCATCCCATTAGACTTACCGAACTGTAGACCTAATATTAAACTAGACTAACCTTCTTATTGAACTTGAATCTATGACCTAAGATAAAACATTAGCGTGATTTACAGCTCATTACATAGTTTGAAATTGTATCAAAGAGCAAAATATTGCATTATAATATAAAGTCACGATTAAAAATTATTAACATAAATATGTGTGATATTACAAATATAATAAAAAGACGAAGAGGTGAAATACTACTTCTGAATGGTTACCAGTATTACAAATTAAAAACTTTTAGTTTTCCACAAATAGTATCAAGCGGTTGTTATTATCATTATTGTGAAAGTCTGAAGAGAAAATCGAAAAGTTTAAAATTAAATGAGTACAGAATAGTATCCCTTTGCAAAATGTTGCCACTTTTACCCAAGGAAATGATTCTAGAGGGTTGGGATTATGTACGTGACGAAATGGAATGCACCGGTATAGAAGAAAATATGAACACATTTAAGAGTTACATGATCAGGAATTGGCTAAAACCTAATAGTATTGAGAGAATGTGTGTATTTGGCCAATGACACCGCACCACTAACTATTTGGAGTCGTGGCATTTTACATTAAACCGTGAAGTTGGTAAGGAAAAAGCTAATTTACACCAGCTGCGGAATATTTTACAAAGAGATGCATCATATAAAAAAATGCGTAAAATCCAAATATAAAATAATGTAAAAATTAAAAGAGATAAAGCTGAAACTAAAAGAGATCGACTTATTCAGGATGCTCAAATGCAATTGATTAATGGAACAATAACTATTGGTCATTTTCTGGAAAAGATACGTAGGTGAATAGGTGATACCTACTAGTTCTGCTAAAATTGTTTTTTTTTTTAAATTGATTTATCTATGACACTACTAGGTCTATATTTTATAACAGTAGGACTATTGGGAAAAGAATATAATAGGCAAGTCTTACTATCGGTAAGTCTAATGGGATAAATATTCCCAGTAGTACTACTGGTAGGACTACATGGTAGTACTACTGGGAATAGCCGAAATATTTGAAAAACATTACTATAATGAAAATTTACCAGAAACCGAAACATACATAGAA
Source organism: Herminia tarsipennalis (assembly GCA_945859575.2). Classification (NCBI taxonomy): domain Eukaryota; kingdom Metazoa; phylum Arthropoda; class Insecta; order Lepidoptera; family Erebidae; genus Herminia; species Herminia tarsipennalis. The sequence continues at coordinate 1,700,576 of OX243830.2, forward strand.
GAGCATAAAATACCATTATTTACATCAAAAAGAGACTCACTGTACCGAAATAGAAAAAAATCACTCAACTTAAGCAAATGTAAATTTAAATATATACATGAAGTACGGTTATCGGAACGCATTGTTAACAATTTTTTTGCTTATGACGATGGTTCGGACAATAAAATATTAATTTTTGCAACTCCCTTAGCAAGACAAATAATAAAAACATGTCATTAATTTTACGGAGACGGAACTTTCAAATCTAGCCCGCCACCATTTTATCAACTATATTCCCTGCATGGCTATATCGGCACTGATGGTGATACGAACAATCTAGTTCCATTAATTTATGCCCTGCTCCCGGATAAATTAGAAATAACATACACAAGATTGTTCACTTTGATACGCGATCAGTTTTATGTAAATATAGAATATTATAAATGTGACTACGAATTAGCTGCGATAAATGGCATGAAAAACACATTTCAAAAAGTGTGCATTAACGGTTGCTTTTACATATCAACCCATATGATGGCCCACTGCTGGGCACGGGTCTCCCCATTAGAACTAGTATGTAGATCCTGGGGGTAATTGCCATAATCGCCACGCTTGGCGAGCGGGTTGGCGATCGCAGTAAGGCTGTAAGTACGCAGAGGACGCTGCTGCCCGTCCTCTGATGTGAAATCCCTTAGTCGCCTTGACGACACCCACGGGAAGAGACGGGGTGATACTATTCTTAAGCCGGTACCACACGGCCGGTTGCTTTTACCATTTCACTAAAGCAGTTTGGCAAAAATCGAAAGATCTTGGTTTGTCTTCATCTAGTGAAGGTCGACATGTCACTACTTTATATTCAAAGTTAGCACTGCTTCCACCTTTAATAATCCCAGAAGCGATTCTTGCTATATTAGAACAAGCTCCTGAAACTAATGAATTCAGCAAATTTCAAAAATATTTTTTAAAATATTGGATGGAAAAAATAACTTGTGATACGTTTACCTGCTTTGGTGAAAAACAGCGTACCACAAATGCGATAGAAGGATGGCACAATCGTCTTAATAAGAAGATTCCGAAAAAGCCAACGTTGCATTTATTTTTGTCGTTACTTAAGAGAGAAGCTGCCTTTTATGATGCAAAGCTCAAACGTATTCAGTTGCATTGTTCAATGAAAAAACGTCGTCCAAATGACATTCAAAAAGATGTTCAAATTCAAGCAATCATATCGGACTGCATAAGCAATAAAATCAGCGCAATTGATTGTTTGCAGCGTTTATGTACATTAGGTTAATTTTAATTTTTAATAAATTAATTTAATTACTCGATAACACTTTTCTTCTCAACTGAAATACGACGAAATGAGAATCCGACCATTTGCGAATCCGACCAAATGCGAATAAATGAAAAAAGGTATAGGTTCAAACACGAGAGGTATAGACGTTCTTTAAATCTTTATTAAACGCTATTCATGGAAACGTTTTAGCAGATTTAATCCTTACATTTCTGTTGCCCTGGTACTTTCTTTTCAATTTATGTTATGTATAGTTGACCCGACCGGGAAACGAACCCGAGACCTCTGAGATAGTTATACCATAAAAACCGATGTTCTAGCAGCCACTCGACCCCTCAGGCTGAGAACGACAATTTCATAAAATGACAACTTCCGAAAACGACAACTTCCTAAAACGTCTATTCTAAAAAAGACAACTTCTGAAAACGACATATTCCCAAAAGGACAAATTCCGAAAATGACCACTTCCGAAAACGACCACTTCCGAAAACGACCACTTCCGAAAATGACAACTTTAAAAAATGACAACTTACTAAGAAGTGTCATGTTGCTCGTGTTACTATCAATAGTAATGCAAGTAAATTGATTACCTACCGTTCTTCCTACTGCAGTTGGAAGTTGTTACAACATCAGAAAATACGGCTATTTTTACCCGTGTTTTTCGCGCGTATGTTGGTATGTCTGTTCCATTGTTACCTTCTGTAGCCTAAACGGATTGGTTGATTTTGAATTGTGAGGCGTCATTAGAATCGTTCTCCCCCCGAAGTATCATTGGCTATGCCATGATACCGAAAAATCAAATTGACAGATTTTCGGCGTTATATTGTATGCTCCAAATTTTTTTTTTCTTCCAAACCTATCAAGTGGGATATTAAATTAAAGGATTTTAAAGGTGATTTTTATTCAAAGGAGTTTATCACTAGCATTTCGAGAAATGTAAAGTGCACTTCAGTCGAGTATGAATATAATTGTTTGTTAATTTGTAACAGAAAGTAGCCAACTGCGAGTCGGACTCAACTATTAAGGGTTTCGTAGTAGCAAGTAATATCTGACTGGATGTAAATTTGAATTACTGTATGAATGACAAAGTTGTCATTTTAGGAAGTTGTCATTTTAAGAAGTTGTAATTTTATGAAGTTGTCATTTTAGGAAGTTGTCATTTTAGGAAGTTGTCATTTTAGGAAGTTGTCCTTTTAGGAAGTTATCATTGTAAAATGTTGTCATTTTAGGAAGTTATCGTTTTCGGAAGTTGTCATTTTATGAAGTTGTCGTTCTCAGCCTGAGGGCACTCGACCAAGGAGGTCGTCAATGGCGGTGTATCCCACTATTTCCATTATGTATTTCCATTAATGGAAATACTGGGACGGAATGTTTCCAAGAAGTTTCCGAGCATACAAAACTACTTCAGTTTATCTATCAAAAACTCCTTTATCTATTAAGACCTCTTCAGTATATTTGTGTTTCATGTAAATGGCCACTTGTAGGTATTTATTAGATTTCATTTTTCGTCGTTAAGTCACTATTGTCGCATTTGTCAGCGGTACTTCGATGATTTCTTTTTTGATAAAATACTTGCAAAAAAAGCGTAATTGAATTACAATGGATTTGCCTACTCACAGCATCGGGATTAAATTTATATCTAGCCGAAAAGGTAAGCCTGTCTTACTAAGTGCTGGTTTTCGCTATAATTTCGTTAAAAAAAATAAAAATGGTCATACCAATTGGAGATGCTTTAATAAAATGGACTGTAACACTTCTGTAACTTTAGATATTGAAAATAAAATAGTAAAAGAGTCTGTGCATTCATGTATCCCTGATGTAGTTAAAAATGAAATAGACAGCCTAATGGACGAGTGTAAGAAAAATGTATGTACCAACCTCAAACCCATCCCAAAGTTATTCGAAGATTTTATAGAAAGTGCCAAATGTGATCTGCCGGAAGACGATATACCTACATTTACAGAAAAAAAAGACTCGAGCTAGAAAGGCTTTCTTGAATTTGGATAGAACTACTTGTATAAATCTAAAAGACCTCAAGTTGCCTGATCATCTAGTAAACAATTTTTTCTTGTTTGATGATGGGACTGAAGAAAAAATTTTGTTTTTTTTGTACACCATTAGCTAAAAGCAAATTTAAAGTATATAAGTGCTATTACGGCGACGGCACCTTCAAAGTTGCTCCTAGGCTCTTCTATCAATTATATACTTTACACATTAATGCTTCACAAAACGATGATACTGTAAATTTTGTTCCCTTGATTTATATACTCCTGCCGAACAAAACGCAAGCTACTTATGAAAGACTTTTTACTATATTACGGGATAAATTTTTACTAAATATAGAACAGTACAAATGCGATTACGAGTTAGCAGTAATTCAAGCAGTTAATGTCGTTTATCCTAATGCCAAAGTATCTGGTTGTTACTTCCACTATTGGAAAGCGCTTTTGAAGAAAAGCAAAAATGTGGGTCTCAAGGATATTGATGGTGGAGACCGTATTACGCGGATGTATATGCAACTGGCATTGCTACCACCAATTATGATTCCCGAAGGCATCTTAACCATTCATGAATTAAATAGCGATTCCGAGGAATGTACTGCGTTCAGAGACTATTTCTCAAAACAATGGATTGGATTAATTACTACTGATAAATTCAGTTGCTACAAAGAAATATTCCGAACGAATAACCCAGTTGAAGGGTGGCATGGCCGCCTTAAAAACAGAATTCCTGTAAAGCCGCCGTTGTATCGATTCATACAGTTACTCAAAAAGGAAGCCCAGTATCAAGACAGAAATTTAAGAAGGATAGAAACCTTTTGTAAAGGAAAACGGCGTAGTTTAAAGTTAAAGGAGAAAGATATTAAAATTGACCTGATTATTACTAGTGCACTGAAAAACGTAATAACCGTATTGGAATGTTTAGAACGCTTGTGCAGAGTGAATTTAATACGTTGACTTGAACGTGTCAAGAAGCCTGTGTTTTTTGTAAATTAAATTTCAATAAATGGTTCAATTCATTATTGTCGAGTTGTCTGTACTTTTGCCTTAAAGCGAATCTGTCCTAAAGCGAACAAGGGCATTAAACCATATGTCACGTCATGCTGCGTGCCGGAACCACCTTTGCCTTAGGAAGTATAAGTAGGTACCTATACATAAAAAAGTGTCCATCAGAATGGCCTACCCATATTTCCTTTCAGACCCACGGTACCCCTGGCCATACCGCCGGTGGTACCGTGGGTTTTTAAAAGTTAAACGGTACCATCGACTACTAGTGTTGTGATGCAACAGCCATGGCTTATAAAACACGGTGTTAACAGTAAATAGGCAATAACTATAATATGTTTATTATTCTAAAATAACTAAAAAGACATTTTGTATAACAAATCATAGCTTTTTTTAAGCTTTTCACTAAACCATCATGTCACACACTACAAAAAAAATGTATAGGTACTACGTAATTAACGCAATTTCTCTAGTCCGTAGCCTACAGATATGTCTTTATTTACAATTTGGAGCTGTATGCTCATTATGTAATCATCGTTGACGATTTGATCTTTGCGTCTTTTTTTTTGGAATCATCTCCAAAGTGTGAACTTGCTCTAGTACGTGAAGCAATCGCATCAACGTAACCGTGTTTTTATTAATCAGTTTATTTTTGAGTAAAATGTTTGTTGTTCGGTGGCGTTCACCAAACACACTAATTATTTTCGGACTATGGACCTTGAACCAAAACGATTCAAGATATTTTATAAATGCTTCTGGTATGTTATGGGCTTCAGCTTTTATGTAGTCCATACCCTGTTGAATATTGTCTTCAGGAAGAAGCGGCAAGGTACTTGCCAATGCAACGATTCTACGCCCAGATTTCGTTTTTGTGTATCGTAACGACTTGCCTTTCTTCCAAATGTTGCGAGTCCAATGATAATAGCACCCTCGTAATGTAATATCTGGACATACATTCAAAATTGCATTCATCGCACCATTTTCGTAGTCAGTGTGAACTTTATGTGGACTCCACTCTGGAAGTTACGATTTTATCATATTGAACAAAATCGTATAACTTTTTTCAGTTCGATCCGACATTAGTGCGAAGATTAAGGGTCTTAATTTAATTGTTTCCACACCACTCCCTATGTCACCGTGAATGTTATATAATTGTGCAAAGGGTTTTGGGCAACAGTAAAAAGTACCATCAAAAAAGGATTCTTTTATATTCGGAATTATTAATCGAGACTCCTTTGAGCAAAAAGCAATGATCCAGGTTTGTTTGTTTTCTTCCTCGCAATAATAATCGGCTAAAATTAAATTGTGATATTTAATGGGCACTTCAATTTCTTTCAAATTCCGAAATACAGTTTTGGAAACTTGTGCTGACTTGTTTCGCGCATCTTGAAGGAAGTGCTTTACGCTTTCATATCAAGGATATTCCCCATTCACAAAATTCAGTCCAGAATTTTTAAATGCTTTCTTTTTCTCGTCGTATAGTTGTTCGATGGGTTTATCCGAATTAAGCACTCCTTCACGCAGCTTTATCTGTTCTTTTAATATTTCATTACTAAATCCATTAAACTCACAACTATGATCTTTGCTTTTGATTAATATAATAATAATAATAAACACTTGACAGACCGTGTGTTTACGACGGGAGGAGTAGTATTTGGTGGGGTCATGGATTTTTAGGATCAAATTGAGAATGAACAGTTTCCGCACCGATAGAACATCGCAGATGTTATAAAGTTCGGTGGTGGAAAACTGATACGGTAGCTGCCAACCAACTTTTAATAAAGCTCTTTGGCCCCGTTCAAGTCTCAAAAGGTTAGTTTTTGTGGTCCCACCCCATACAGTGACACAGTATTGAATGAGAGGCTGGGCCAGTGCCGTGTAAACCAGTTTCAGTACCGACGAGTCAGCAGAATGTCGCAGATTCTTAAAGACGAAGATGAGCCTCCTGAGCCTCGCGACAAGCGCTTGAACGTGAGGCTGGAAGGTAAGTCTGTCATCAATCTGGATTCCCAGGTATTTGATGCAGTTGGTGAGTTCAATAGAAGGGCAGTTACAATTCGCAGAGGGACGCGTACCACAGGAGTGAGCAAGCAAAGGGCTGAGGAGAGAATTTGGTTTACCAGCGGCTGTAAACGAGAAATGCAGGTAGAACGATTTACTAGCATTCAATGTGAGCAAGTTCTGTGATAGCCAGTTAGTGATTTTATTAAGGCCTGTTTGTGCACTTGCAGTAACTGATTCCCATGTGGAGTTGCGGAATATCAGGGCAGTATCATCGGCGTACGTGAATATAGAGCCGTTATCTAGGTTTATACGACAGAGGCTATCTATATAAATTAGGAAAAGTGTGGGACCGATAATACTGCCCTGGGGCACCCCGCAGACCACCGGGAGTTCATCACTCCGCCATTCTCCAATCTTCACACACTGTCGTCTACCAGTCAGGTAACTAGAGAAAAGCGAGAGTTGGGCACCTCTTACTCCCAGCTTTTCAAGTTTAGACACAAGCAGCGGGACAGATACCGTATCAAAAGCCTTTTTGAGGTCAAGGAATATGCCAATAACTTTAGCTTTTTTGTCAAGGTTGGTAAAGACTTCATTGGTTAGATCTTTCACCGCATTTTCTATCGAGACACCTGAGCGGAAACCATATTGATGTGTTGAAAGGAGCTTATGTTGCTCTAGGTGCTTGATAAGCCTGGTGTTCATTAACCTTTCGAGAAGTTTTGAAAGAATAGGCAGTATAGCTATTGGCCGATAATTGTCCGGGCAATGTTTTTCCCCGCTCTTGTGGATCGGATGTACAATGGCTAGTTTGTAGGCGTCTGGGAAAACTCCAAGATTTAGGGCCATATTACAGATGTGTGTGATGTGCGGGATCAGGATGTTTTTAAATCGTTTCAGAAAATTGCCCGAGATGTTGTCTGAACCTATTGCGCAATCGTTTTTAAGGTTTGTCACCAGCTGGTCGATTTCGGACTCATCTGTTGCCAGCATACCGAAAGAGTTAGGTAAACTAAACGACTCAACAGTTTTGTGGGGATTGGTGGTTGCAGTGATGTTTTCGGCTAAGGCGCGACCCACATTAGAAAAGTAACTATTTATATGCAATCCTAAAATGAAACACAGACGTAAGTTACTTAGTACGAAACTCCGAAAACTGGAATAATTATTAAAAAATACATTACAGCATTACCTTTGAAATTTTGACAGTACCACAACATTTACTTTTATTGTATGTAGAACACCGCCATAATGTTGACCCATCTGTGTAAGTCTTGTGTCGATGGTAACAGTAATTACCCCGAAGAAGGGCGGTTCCGCCATTTATTTTAATGTAATCTATTTCCATTGACTTTTCTTTATCTTCCTCTTCCATGGTATTTTCTCACAAGTACAGAAAGAACTCGCAAAATATTAATATTACAATTCCCTTGTTTTTAAAGTCAAAATTTTAGACATTTGAAAGAAGAACAATAAGAACACACTTTCAAAAACCCAAGAGGTTGTAAACAGAAGAGGTTTTACTATTTAAACGCAAAACAGGTTTTACCAACTATTTAATAGCAAATATAGGTACTTACTTGCATTCATTATTGGAATATGCATTTTCTATTATTTACCTAATTAACTAGTTATCATGCGAGAGATATATAGGTCAACACATAACTAGGGTCATATACTTGATGGTACCGTTTAACTTTTAAAAACTCACGGTACCACCGGGGGTATGGCCAGGGGTACCGTGGGTCTGAAAGGCCATATTTTACATCGAAATAATTTACAGAAAGTTGCTTCCTAGTTGCTACTAATCGTCGGAAAACTGCTATCCCCGATTTAAAAAAAATACTACTTACAGATGGCCGGTCACCTCTGCGCAAATTAATCTTATATTTTTATACACTTTGTTTCTTCTAGACTGCTACCTTCATAAACATCGTTTTGGCCTTCATAGCCTGATTTACTATTTTAATGCCTAAACGTCTGTAAAATTAAAATTAGCAAATGAGAGGATTAGGACCCCTCAGGCTGAGAACGACGACTTTATAAAATGACAACTTCTGAAAACGATAACTTCCCAAAGACAACATTTTACAATGATGACTTCCTTATGACAACTTCCTAAAATTACAATTCCTTAAAATGACAACTTCCTAAAATGACGACTTCCTAAAATGACAACTTTGTACTTCTACGAAACCCTTCACAGTTGAGTCCGACTCGCACTTTGCCACTTTTTGTTGTGCACTTTACTTTTCTCGAAATGCTACTTCCTCATTACCTCATTAAAACTCAGTGATAAACTCCTTTGTCCAGCAGTCCTTGCCACTGGCGTAATTAAAAAGTATTTTTATAATATTTCTCTATGATTTATTTTTACACATCAAAAACTAAAAATTGTTAGTTTGACAATCCTAAAATCAAGTGTTGATTTTTTTCAAGAAATAACTCCTACGCTACGATGCAATTCATAAAATCGTTTACTAAGTAATGGTTATAAATACAATTTATTTAAATTAAATAATAATAATACAACGTTATGGATGCTGGATGTGCTAATAGGAATTTGTGTAGTGCAGCTTTATAGTGCTAGCTTTATGCACAATTTATAGTGTGTATAGTAGCTTACGAATGGCTACTATATACACTATAAATTGTGAACTAGATTCACTTGAAGTAACGAACGCATATCGTTGTAAGTCAGAAGATTGTCAATCCGTCCTTCACACAAATCTAGCTATTAACATACTTCATATGAACATTCGCAGTATACACAAAAATTTTGACCAACTCCGCATGTTAATAGCAATGACTAAAACAAGATTAGATGTCATAGTATTGACTGAGTGTTAGCTCAGGGGTATAAGTACCCTACCCAAATTAGATGGATATTCTGCTCGCCCCACCAGCATCGCGCGAAATCAAAACGACGGCATCGTTATATATACATATTCTAATCTGACATACAAAATACGTGAACCGGTATTTAATGATGCTAGCTGTCTTTGTTGTCACTTAGAAAACGATATCTATATTGTGGCAATATATCGCTCACCTTCACTGAAAACTAGACTAAATTTCAGTAATTTCTTAAGTAGTCTAAATAATACGTTCAATGCAGCACCTACAAAAATATTATCCTAATTGGCGATATAAACATAGATATCTGTTCAAATAGTACTGACAGCTTACGCGAAGAATATTTGACATTTAATGCAACCCACGGATTATTTCCCACACACACTTTACCCACAAGAAACAATAAAACATGCCTGGACCACATTTTGACCAAATCTACTCTTCCACAAACCACACTTGTATTAGAATCAAGTATAACTGACCACCAGCCATTACTCCTACACATAAATACCAAAATTCCTATCCGAGAAACCGGCCAAACAATATCTCGCACAGATTGTAACAAAGTAAAGTCAGACTTAGACAGCACAGATTTTTCAAAAATCTTATCGATGTATGATGCAAATCTGGCAATAAATCATTTCATAAAATTAGTATCGGATACCATAGCAAAAAATTCAAAACAGATAACAGTTACCAAAAGAGAAAGAATTCTGAAGCCATGGATGTCCCCAGGACTATTACGCTGTATAAAAAATTGCGATAGGCTACACACAAAAACTAAAGAATCACCTAATAACATGACAGCAAAATTAGTATACACGCGATATAGTAATATCTGCAATGGTCTAATACGCAAATTGAAAGTAAGTTACCAATCAAAACAAATAGAACAATCAGGTAATGATCCAAAAGCCCTGTGGAAAGCCATACAAACATAACAGGTACGCAAAACACTAAAAATAGCCCCACAGAATTACTGAAAACATCACCTAATCCTATTGCATCCGTAAATAATGTATATAAGTTTTTCACGAACATTGGCAAAAATTTAGCTGACAAAATCTCTCCAACAGACACTCCTATCAGTAACGACTCTACCTCTCAATCACTCACCCCAGTCAACTCACTTGGCGTCCTTGATGTCACGGAATCAGATATCGAAAGCATTGTATTACAACTCCGTAGCGACTGTGCTATTGGCTGGGACGGCATCTCATCTCAAATCATAAAACAATGTCGGCACATATTGATTCCTCCGATAACACATATTTGCAATCTGGTGATAAATTCTAGTGTGTTCCCCAAAGCCCTAAAAAAATCGCTAGTACACCCGATTTACAAGAATGGAGATAGAGACTGTGTCGACAATTACCGTCCTATATCAGTTCTACCAACATTATCAAAAATTCTAGAAAAAAATCTTAATAACGCCCTAAAAAAAATTCTCGCTAAATATAAAATATTAGCTCCGAACCAATATGGTTTCCGTACGGGTTACTCAACGGAAGATGCCGTACTGGACCTTACCAATTCTATAGTGAGAAATCTAGACGAGAGGAAACGGTGTTTATGCATATTCTTGGACCTCTCCAAAGCATTTGACACAGTCTCTGTTTCAACTCTTCTTAATAAATTAGAAAAACAGGGTGTACGTGGTTCTGTTCACGCAATTTTTAAAGACTACCTATCAGACCGAACACAACGCGTCAAAATTGGTGATTGTCTCGGTGATGCAAGAGCAAGGGAGCGTACTGGGTCCTACCTCTTCCAGGTTTACATAAACGACCTCCAAATTTCGCTGCCATATACATCTATTCTCACGTACGCTGATGATACGGCTATTCTTGTCTCTGGTTCTGAATGGATGGTGGTTAAGGAGAGAGCAGAGTACTCCCTTCGCATAATAAAGGAGTGGCTCGCACGTAACCTTTTGACAGTCAATCTGCTAAAAACCCAGTACGTAGCTTTCTCAATTAATAAAACTACTGCTCCTCTACCAGATTACACTATTATCGCGCATAATAATTGTAATTCTCTGACCACTTGTGCGTGCCAGTCTATCACGCGCACGGATTGCGTTAAATACTTGGGTGTACATATGGATAGTGGACTGAACTGGAGTAAGCATATAGAAATAGTTACTTCCAGAGTGAGAAGACTAATTTATATCTTCAAAAAACTGAGATTGCACTCCACTCGACAAATTAAAACTTATCTACTTATCCCTGGTTCAGTCCATTATCCAGTACTGCATTCCGGTATGGGGAGGAGCAGCTAAAACATTGTTACTTGGTCTAGAAAGAGCACAAAGAGCAGTGTTAAAAGTGATGTCCAAAAAGCCTATTAGATACCCCACTGTCAGATTATACGCTGAGTGTGTGGTATCAACTGTTTGACAGCTCTTTGTGCAAAAATCTATACTAAGAAGGCACCGTTACGTCCCCCCACCAGACCCTAAAAAGCGCAGGAAAGCAATTGTTTGCCATAGTGTCCGCTGTAGTACCGCTTTTGCCAACAGACAATTCCACCGTATAAGTTGCAAACTATATAATCGTCTAAACAAAGATTAAGTCTTTGTTTATGTTTATATAGTAAGACTCCATAGCAAAACTGCGAAATGTCGAGTTGCTGAGTGGCTCCAACTAATGGACTACCAAAAAACTGAGGACCTACTCACTCAACTAACTCAAGCCTGTGTACTTTTAATTATTATAATTTTAATAACATCCAGCTACACACACACATATATAATTAAAAAATAGTTACATAATATCAGTGGCACTGTTCACTCCACATATCGATTACTGTTTTTAAAACATTATAAATGTTATACTAACACTGTTTCCCAAGATACAAGCTTTTGCTTAGTTTGGGAAACAGAATCTGTATCTCTTGTTAGATTAGGATAAAACAAAATTGAAATTGTAACTTATCGACAATAAACCCTTTTTTTATTTTTATTTTATTTATAACTTCAGATAGTACGAGAGCCAAGATTTTACGAAATGGTGTTCATGTGTGTTTACCTGTTTTACAATTGATAAATATTTGTGAAATAGAGGTCTGCAAAAATTTTGATCCGATCCAGAAAACTTTTGAAGACAATGCGGAAAAAAATATTACGAAACAAAAATGTCATACCCGATATACCAACATTTCAAAGTATTAAAAGTAATGTGCATCTGGATCGAGGGCGCATTTTTAAAATCCTTACATAACGAAATAAGATTTACAGGGAAATTAATTAAAAATTTGTAGAACTACGTAGAAGTACTACGACTCACTGTAGACCACTACGACTCATCGTAGAAATATACTTACTACTGTGTCAGGATATTTGGATCATATACCCAATCAGTTGCAATCTAAAGTTATCATTCAGTATAGTATCGATAGGTAGTAGGCAATAGAATAAATCAGGGAGGTACATAATACAAAGGAATAAATGGCAAGTATCATATATTTTCAACCTTGTTTAGTCTAGTTGTGTCAAATGTTTCGTAATAAGTAGGTACTCGTAGGTATACTAATGTTGGTTCCAAGAGGACCTACTGGGTAGGAAGAGAAACAAGAAAACGAAGTCTTCGATTGGTTCCTAATTCTTAAGTTTCTACGTAAGTAATTTTACAAATTATTATCGGGACGAATTCTTCTTTGTTAAAAATCTTAATTTTACCAATTCTTAATTTTCCGAATGCCTCATTTTCTTGATTATAGATAGAACGAATTCGGAATATTTCTAAGTGCGGTCACCAGCATAAATATGAATTTGTATATGTTTGTATATACTCGTATCTAATAAGTACAGTCACAAGTATAAATATGAATTTGTATAGCGAATACATTAAATCATTAAAAACACAATTTTACTAAATTTCACAAAAAAATCTTTCATTTTGATATCTCGACTTCGATACTTTTTTTTATTTTGGTGACATTAAAACATACAACTAATTGAAATCAAATTTATTTAAACTATGTAATGTTATGTTTAGTACCTACATTGTTGAAACCAAACTTTTAGATATTAATTATTGTTTCACTATTTTTTTCATCAACATCTATATATAATTACCTACTTAAACCCCCCTATTCCACCTTGGCCATACCGACATAAATTTCGTAAACATTCTTCAGGTGTAACTTTTCCTATTAATACGTCTTCTATATTTTTGCTAATTTTAGCGTCTTTAATTATAAATTTTGATCGTCTTTTCCGCGGCTCAGTATATACCTACTTTATTTTGTTTAATCTTTCTTTCATAATAGATTGCTTCTTTTTTCAAAAAGTTTATATATGAGAAAAGATCTGTCTTCCCAATCTTTTTGTTTAGGCGGAAGTGCCATCCTTCTAGGGCGTTCGTAGTTCTGTGGCGCTCATGAGAGCGACATAATTTTGTCAACCACTGTTTTTCGAAATATGATACAAAATTTTCTGTTGCGGTATCGTTCAAAGCCTCATTCAAAATAAACAACCAAGCGTCTGGAACAAATTGAACAGGTAGAAGAGCTAAATTAGATGTCAGTATTACTATCCTTTTGTGTTGTTTATCGATTAACATACCCATTTTGACGGCATTTTTCCAAATCGCCTTCGAAAAATGGTAAAAACAACCTTTTATACGTACCAATGGATGCACAGTTTTGACTGCATTTATAATGGCAGTTTCCCAGTCACTTTTGAAAAAAGATATTGTCACTTGAAAATTCACTTCTCTTGTACTGCCAATGTCTACATGAATAGTAAATAACTGTTCGAAAGGTTTTGGTACGCTTCAAAATGTTCCATCAGCTAAATACAAATCTGTTTTACTTATTAACTTCATGTACCCTTGGCTGCCAAAAATAAAAAAAATGTCGTCTCCTTTTCCTTCATGTAAAAGAAAATTCTTACTAAGTAAATCCGGAATCTTAACTTCTTGAACACTTTTGAACCTCAATTTGGAGATATTTAAAGTAGTTTACTAGCATGCGTCTTTTATTGAGCTGAATGGCGGTGGTTCCAAGTTTTCGCTTGAATCCGAATCGCTGTCTAATCCCTTCATAGACTCTTCGTATAGTTCTGAAATAGGCTTCCATTCTGTGTGGAAACGGTTTTTTAATTTATTAACAGCAAATGCTACTTTATTTTTCGAAAAGTCTGGTTTGCACGTATGGCTACTTTCCCTTACTATTGAGTTCATTGCGGAGTTTAGGGTTACAGATGCATTGCAGCGTATTCCTTTGTTAGAACAACGCCAAATCTGTGTTTCGTTTTTATTTTTTGCTTTAAAATAATATTGATAAATACAATAATTGCATCTTTGAAAGATAAAAAAAAATTGAAATCAAGACTCAGGAATCGAACCCGAGACTTCCGGGGCCAGAAGCGAACCACCTATCTGGACTATGTTACTAGATCTCAAATTTTTCTATCCCTTGATGCTCGCGAGCTAGGCCCTCGCAGCGCCATCTAGTGGGTAGTTAAAGAACTATCACGGCTTTTGTTATTGCTTCGTTACAGAGAGCATTTTAACAAATTATGATGTCGCAGGCCGAGTATTAAAGTAATTTTTATTGACATTTCTTGCCAATTACTTTACAAATACAATAATTGCATCTTTGAAAGATAGACAAATTTGAAATCCAGACTCAGGAATCGAACCCGAGACTTCCGTAGCCAAACCGAGGCTAGAAGCGAACCACCTATCTGGACTATGTTACTCTATCTACTACTACTATTATTGTCTGCAAAAATATATATTTCTATGGGCCATTGATGCCTGAAATAAATGATATTATTATTATTACTACCACCATCACCAAAACCGCCACCACCACTATAACCACCACTACTATCACCACCACTACCACCATCACTACCACCATCATCATCACAACGTGGTGGTTGTACCATAACCACCACTGCAACCACCAAGTTCAAATGAAGAATCTACTCTATCTATCACAGTTTATAGTTGATTTTAAAGAAGAAGAAGAAGAAGAAGAAAATAATTTCATTTGTACTACGATACAACACGTAATGAATATTACAAAGTAGGTAGGTAAGTTGGCGCGGAACAAATAATGACCTACGTCAGCTATTGTTGTAATCCATATCCATATACTAATATTATAAATGTGAAAGTAACTCTGTCTGTCTGTCTGTTACGCTTTCACGTTCCAACAGCTTAACCGATTTAGATGAAATTTGATATGGAGATAGTTTAAGTCCCGGGGAAGGACATAGAATAGTTTTTATCGCTATAACCGACATCCACACGGGCAAAAGCTAGTCTGTCTTATAGTAGTCCGTCCGTCGGTCCGTCAGCATCTTTGCTCAGAGACTGTTAGTGCTAAAATTATGAGAAAAAAATATGATTTTTCTCACCTACCTCATCGTGTGGGGTATCATTAGTTATAAAAAAAAATATATAAAAACGTGTAGGGGTTGGAAAAACGATTTTTAGAATTAGGGAGATTTAGGGATGCGTCTGTAAAATATCGAGCTTTAAAGTGAAAGTAAGTTTACGAGTAACAACTGACTAAATGAGAAGTAACAAAATTTTCGTAGAAGTTCATTGAAAAATGTTACTAAGTAGATCATCATGGTTTCATAGTTATCTGTCTGGTCGCCGACAACGCGTTCGCATTGAAGAGTCTTATTCTTCCTGGTGCGATGTAACGGTTGGTGTACCGCAGGGTGGCGTTCTTTCTCCTCTGCTCTTCGCAATTTTTATAAATGCTATTTCTAACCAATTAGTTTCATCCTACCACCTTTATGCAGATGATCTTCAAATCTACACACAAGCACCACTGCGACAGTTGCCACTAGCCTTTTCAATTATTAACACGGATTTGGAGCGTATATGTGAATGGAGCAACCACCATGGTCTGAAGGTTAATCCGTCGAAGACTCAGGTTATCGTAGTTGGTAGCCCGAGGATGATTTCGCGAATCGATTGGAACCAATTGCCACAAGTCACACTCAACGGTACCTCTATAACGATTAGCGACACTGTAAAGAACTTGGGCGTTCTCATTGACAAAACCATATCTTGGGGTCCTCAACTGCAAGAGGTCAGCCGTAAGTTATTTGTATCTACAGGGTCTTTGCGAAGACTCCGCAACTTTCTCCCCATTACCACTAAAATTGCACTGGCACAGTCTCTTCTTCTACCTATACTTGACTATGCTGATGCCAGCTATCTTGACCTCACCGAGGAGCAACTTGACAGACTTGAGCGTCTCCAAAATTTATGTATTAGATTTATATTTGGCTTGCGCAAATATGATCACGTTTCAGAATTCCGTAATGAGCTCAAGTGGCTCCCAATTCGTCTTCGTCGGAATACTCACATTATTTCATTGCTGTACGGTATACTTTTTAATCCTTTCACTCCCTTGTATCTCAAAGAACGTTTTAAGTTCCTGCATGACACGCATTCGAGGTCCCTGAGGTCATCGGAGGATTTGAGATTGGAAATTCCAGTGCATTCCACACGATTTTATGACAAATCATTTACAGTTGAGGCAGCAAGACTATGGAATGCTTTGCCTTTGCCTATTAGACGTGCTCAGTCGTTGGTATCGTTTAAAAGGATGTTGAAGGCTCATTATCTTACTACTTAAAACTATAAATATCTATTTTGTTCTAATTTCTTGATAAGTTTAGATTATTATACTTAAATATATGTATATAGCTAAATGTAATAATATACCTATATTATTTATTCATGCTGTACACTACCGCTATTTATTTCTTGTAGATAATTTGTTTCTATCCATCCAAAGGTTGCCTGGAAGAGATCGCTATTAGCGATAAGGCCGCCCATTGTACCTACATATAAGTTATACAATGTATACCACCTTGTTCTTGTATATTTAGTGTACAATAAAGAGTATTATTATTATTATTATTATTATCATCCACAGAATGGATATATATATTTATTTATTTTTATTTATTTATTTAATGATGATCATGTACAGAAAACCCACTTCTTAAGCCATAATATTCAGATGGGGGGCAGCCCGACATGCACTTGCCCTGTTTTTGTAACTATAGATAATGTAAATACTATCCTTATACTGGGTGGCGCAAAAGTAAAGACCCTATTTGGTTCAGCTATAACATTTTTTCTAAATTAGAAAACTAGATTTAGATTTTTTTAAATGTATATTTGTGCCATTAAATTTCGTACCATTAGGATTTAAAGATGATGTCTTTTAAATGGTGACCTCCAGAG
Source organism: Herminia tarsipennalis (assembly GCA_945859575.2). Lineage (NCBI taxonomy): Eukaryota > Metazoa > Arthropoda > Insecta > Lepidoptera > Erebidae > Herminia > Herminia tarsipennalis. The sequence continues at coordinate 1,717,942 of OX243830.2, forward strand.
TTGATACACATTTGAGCCCTATTTATGACATTTTGCATAACTTGCCGTAACACTTCCTGCGATATGTTCGTTATTTCTTGACGAATGTTTTCTTTTAGAGCTGCGAGAGTCTGTGGCTTGTTCACATACACCCGAGATTTCAAAAAACCCCAAAGAAAGAAGTCTGGACTGGTCAGATCGGGTGATCTTGCAGGCCAAGGCAAATCGCCAAAACGAGAGATAACTCGGCCTGGAAAAGCGTCCCTCACTAAGTCCATAGTGTCGCGCGCTGTGTGTGCCGTAGCGCCGTCTTGTTGAAACCAGATGTGCTCCAGCCCCAATTCGTCCAAACTGGGTATCAAAAACTCACGTAACATGGTTCTGTAGCGTTCTCCAGTGACAGTTATCGCATTGCCTCCAGCGTCTTCGAAAAAATAGGGTCCGATCACTCTGTCAACACAGATGCCACACCATACAGTAACTTTTAGTGGGTGTAGAGGTGTTTCTTGAATAATGCGCGGATTATCAGTGCCCCAGAACCGAGTATTCTGCTTATTGACATGCCCTGAGAGATGGAAATGCGCTTCGTCACTCATAACCAATTTTGAAGGAAAATCATCCTCTTCAAGGTTGAGGTTTATGACGCGCTGGCAGTAATCTAGACGAGCTCGGTGGTCAGCAGGCAGCAGCTGATGAGTCATTTGAGTTTTATACGGGAACATCTTTAAGTCTTTCACCAAAATACGCTGCAGGGTCCGTCTGGAAATGCCCAATTGCGTGGCACGTCGCCTCGTTGATGTTTCTGGACACTCTTCCACATCTTCGCGCACAGCATCGATATTTTCAGCTGAACGGCCTGTTCTTGGTCTCCCAGACTTAGGTCTATCCAATGTTGAGCCAGTTGCTTCAAGGCGTGTGGCAAAGCGTCGAATTGTGCGACCAATCGGTGCCGGACGGTGGGGAAATCGTCGACGAAATTCACGTTGTGTTCTTATCACTGATGAATTATTCCGTAAGAACATTGACACAATTATTCCACGTTCTTGGGGAGTAAAACGGTCCATGTTTATTTTCAGTGTATTTTACATTTGTTCACTACACAATTTTCAACAACAGAATGACAGAAAATGTCATAAAAAAAAAAAAAAGTATTTTCTTTAGTGCCAGTACTTTTGCGCCACCCAGTATATTGTATATTTATACAATATTTTTAATTAAATGCTATAATATATAATAAATAATATATTATATATAATAAAATTGTAAATTTCACGTGTCTGTACATGGCTACTAGTATAGTATTATATTATCTGTGACATGGCCAAAAACATAGTGAAAAAATAATATTGGGAAATGTTCGAAAAGGGTACCTATTTAAATACATTGCTACATTTTTATAAATGTCTGTCTGTCTGTTTATTTAAACACGCATCACGCAAAAATAAACTTTGCATGCGTATTTTTATAAGCCTGGATTAACATTAAGGATATAAATTATCACGCTATTTCCTAGGAGTTAAGCAGTAACGGATGATGTCTGTGGCTATTTATCGTTAAAAAACTATAACTTCTTGACGGAACTTCGTGAAAAGCAGCAGTTTTATAGTAAATACTATAGGTTACATTACGTACACTATGAACCATAACGCTATGGTATATGGGGAGCGAGCAGCATCGTGAACCATAATGGTTTTGATACAAAATTTTGCGCAATCAGACATTGTCTACAATTGTAACCCATGGAATACATAACTTCGTGCTAAAACTATAAGGAGTTAAACATAACATTTTCAAGTTTCATAAGAACAGCTACTCGTATTTTCATACATAAAGTAACGATCAAAATGGCCTCGAAGGTAAACTACCGGCCATTGACGATGAAGTCCCAGGATCAAGGCTGATATAAAAATACTCTTTTTGTATAGTTTTTAAATATCTTTTAATCATTTCTAGAAAACAATCTCTAAAAACGTGAGTATTTTTTTCTGTCAAAAATGTCAGCTTCGTCTAAGACATGTATCTTTGGATCCTTTTCAGATGTGTCATTTCTATTCCTATACTGGACCCTGCTAATAGTTTGCAATTTATTTTTATTTTTTATGTTTTTTATTTATTTTATTTACTTTTATGTTAATTTTATTTTTATTTTTTATTGTATTTTTTTAGTTTTCACTGTAACATTCATGTGGTGGGTGGATGGGACTGTTTTTATTTTATAACTTTATTTTGGTTAGAGATATTAATCTTGTATCTTTTATGTTTGTATGCTTCCTCTGTATCCGTGTCGCTGTAGTACCTCCTAAACATGTTTTAGCTCCTGAAAAGGTCGCCGTGTGTCGGTCGGGTGTACTACCTACGGAAGGGCGGATAAAACTACGTAATGGTATTTTACACTCCGAAGCGATTCTAAAAAACGCATGTGTTCGTTTTTTGAAACAATTACCTAATACGGAACTATCGGTATGATTTAAATAGTGTGCAGTGCTAACTATACGAACTACATAAGGAGTGCAGTGCAGTGTTATCAGTGGGTGATTTTAACTTGTGTGACCGCGTAACATACGAGCAGACGAGTCGTGTATATTATTTGAGCACTAGACGACTCGAGAAGTTAATTTGTCGCCGCGACGAGAAAAGCGCTCAAAAATTACCACCTACTCACAATGAGACTGTAATAAATTTATCGAGTACTAATATTGATGACACTACATAAAGCATACTGGCTAAGGGGTTAAATTATATTGTAACGCCTAAACGGATTCCACATGAAAATGTTATCAGTGGCGTCGAAGAAGTGATTATGCGAAACAAGTTACTGTCTGCGGCTGCAGAAATGCTTAGACAGAATGTAGCCGTTATTCTTCGTAAATCGAAGTTGCCCAAACCCAACATCACTACAGAAGAGCATCTACCATTAAAAGAGCTGCGTGATAACACGAATATTTTAGTGCTAAAGATTAACAAGGGAAACGCGACTGTAGTGAGGAATTCTAATGAGTATGATACCAAAATACGGAGTCTGTTAAGTGACACATATATTCATAAGCCACCCAGTGTCATATAACTCCACTGCGAGAGTAACAAAACGAATACGAGGACTAGCTGAGGACCACGAAGACCTCTTCACAGGCCTTTTCAGACCTAAGAGCATCCAGCCGCTCAAGTTGTATGGTTCGCCAAAGATCCATAAGAATAACGTGCCACTACGCCCGGTCGTAAGCCAAATCAGCTCACCTACTTACGATCTGGCCACGATACTGCAACCATGGGCATGGGCCAGTGGGCTAAACAGCGTCGTTCGTGAAGGATTCTCGCAATTTTGTTGACATTATCAATACCATGACAGTGGAACCAGACGAGGTGATGGTAAGTTTTGATGTGGAGTCACTATTCATAAACTGGAGCTTTTACTTTAGCTCTCAATGAGTGCAGACGTATTGTTCATTTAGTAAAATTAATAAATGATTAATTGCTGAATCGTGGCCTAGTTTCAAGTAATAACGTAATCTGTACATATGTGCTAAGTGTTAAATATCGGGCCAATGTTTAGTGTGCAATACACTGCAATATAATGGATGATAGTCCATTAAACTGGGGCGGCAGGACGGCTTGCTCCCCTTCTCCTGCACCTGCGCCGGCATCCCGATCACTGGAAGTCATCTCGACACCGGAAATTCAAAACTGGATGACAGGGATAGAACAACAACTTAATGAGATATGCGCTATTTCGTCGGAAGGAAAATTGAACAACGAGCAGAAATTAAGGATCAGTAATTTATGTCGGAAGGTGAGTCATGGCACATCGCAGTTAGTAGTGCAGTATCAATCTGTCAAGGCGAAAGCAATCCAAGCCCACACTTACATAAATACTCTACGCGACCAACTCGACCTGTCCCAAGACCTGAAAGACCTTAAAACGAGCATTGAAGATTCTCCAAAACTGACTACGACAGGCTCTTTCGCTGACATGGTCAAAAACTTTGTGCAGCCAATGAACCTGAGCTCAGTGGCTATCTAACCTAATGACAAGATGAAGTCCAGTGAGGAGACAAAAACACTTGTTCAAAAAATTATCTGCCCTGAACAAATGAGACTGCAGGTTAGAGGTGTGCGCGGGACAAAGAATGGCGGTGTTATAATCAGCACAGACACTAAGGCAGACATCGACAAACTAAAACAATCGGTGCAAATAAAGGATTCAGGCCTTAGGATCGACGAGCCACTTAAACGGAAGCCGAGAGTTGTAGTCATCGGAGTGCCCTCATCTATGCAAGAAAAGGAAGTTTTTACTTGCTTGTACCACCAGAATCTTGCCGATAAACTGCACGATATGAAACTGGAGAAGTTTATGACATCCATCAGACTAAGTCATAAGTCAGGAAAAAAGGACTCCGATTCTTGCAACTACATTATAGAAGTGACAACAGACGTACGTAAAGCCCTCATAACGAAAGACAGAGTCTTTGTGAATTGGTCTTCTTGCCCTGTAAGAGACTTTACCTTAGTCACACGCTGCTATAAATGTCAGCAGTACGGTCATGCAGCCAAGTCATGTCGGGAGCCAACCTATATCTGTGGCCACTGTGGCGATCAAGGACACTCAATAAAGGACTGCACGAAGAAGACAGAGGAGTCAAAATGCGCTACATGCTTTCATTTTAAAAAACCTAGCAACCATAAGACCGGTGCCGCTGATTGCCCTGCAAAAATAATGGCTGAAAGGAGGTATATTAACTCTATTGACTATGGAGGCGCCTAAGAGCGCCGTTAACTGTGAGTTTATTTGACCTGTAATTTATTTATTTTTTAGTCTATATTTTAGTTTTACTGATAGTTTAATGAATACTTTTATTAGCGAATTAGATAATTTCTCGGTATCTGAGTCCAAAATCTGTGACGTTGAAAACTGCAAACAGCTTATCTCCTCCCACAGCAATCCACTAACAATACTAACACAAAATATACGCAGTGTTTATAAGAATTTTGACGATTTCATTATTTTTCAACAAAGACTTAAATTGTGATATTATAGTTTTAACAGAATGTTGGCTTGCTCAGCAATATAATTTACCGCAATTAACGCAATACAATATACACAAGAGCGATACAATTTATAATCAAAACGACGGGCTAATAGTTTATACAAAAAATCTCCTTAATGTATCCGTCGAAGAACCAAATATTCAAGATTGTAACAAATTATTAATTAAAATCGGATTGGAATTTGCAATACTAGCAATATACAAGCCTCCTTCTTTTAGAAACATTAGCAGTTTTATTAATTCTTTAAATACGACCTTACAAAGTTTATCATCCTACAAAAATATAATTTTGATTGGAGACATTAATATAAATATCCATCCAGAAAGCTTAGACACCACCGCGCAGGAGTACCTCAATTTATGTTCCTTTCATGGCATGCTACCCGCACATACGCTACCTACACACCAAAGCGGTTCTTGCTTAGACCATATCATACTTAAATCAAATTTTCCTTCAATCGCACTTGTTACTAATTCCACAATAACCGATCACAATGCTGCCCTACTTAGCTTAGATTGTAAATTACCTAAGCAAAATATCGCACGTACAATTTGTAAATTAAATATGAATAAATTTGAAGACGATTTATGCAACGTCAGCTTTGACCCAGTCTACAATTCCGACGACCCGCAATCATGTATGTTATATGTAATTGAAAAAGTGCAAAATGCTATGCAGAAAAATACTTCCTATATTCGATTGTGCAACAAAAATTACAACTTAAAACCATGGATAACAACAGGTCTTATTCGCTGCATGAAACACCGAGATAAACTGCATCAAAGGTCTAAAGCCCATCCAGATAATTTTATGTTGCAAGTTTCATACAAAAGATATCGGAACTTTTGTAACGATCTTTTAAAAAAACTTAAGATAAACTACAACAAAAACGCACTAGAAAAGGCAAGTAACAACAGTAAAAAAATCTGGCAGCATATTAAAAACGTAACTCATACACAAAAACAACATAAGTCGTCTTTAGATTTATTACAAGCACAGTCATCACATTTAACTTCTGCCAATATTGCAAATAACTTCTTTGTGAACATCGGCAAATGTTTGGCCGAGAAAGTTCAAGTTCAATCATATTACGATACAAGGGCATGTGCTTCGGATAATACTACTTTTAGCTCTGAAAACAAAGCTTACATGCATGCGCAATATGGGTTTAACAGAGTTAACGAATGGCTTCAGCACAATTTACTAACACTAAATGCGGAAAAAACAAATTTTATCTGTTTTTCAATGCGCAAAGTCCCGAAAACACAAACTACGCCAACATTATTTGCTTATTATTGCAGAATCACCACTGAGACTGAATGCACTTGTCCCGCCATTAAAAGTACAAATAAAATAAAATACCTGGGTGTTATTTTAGATGAAACCCTTACATTTAAATACCACATAGAAGCTTTAAATAACAGAATCCGTAAGTTAATATTTGTTTTTAAAAAGTTGCGTTATATTGCAGATTCTCAACTAACTAAACAAGTTTATTTTGCCCTATGCCAGTCACTATTAACTTACTGTATTACCACATGGGGTGGCGCTGGTAAAACATTGTTATTAACAATTGAGAGAGCACAGAGAGCTATCCTCAAAGTTTCTACGTTCCGCCCTTTTCTTTATCCCACTAACCTACTCTATCAATCTTGTGAAGTACTAACAGTTCGACAATTATTTATTATGGACATAGTAACAAAGCAGCACACTTGTCTCCCCTTCAGCACTGCATACATTAATAAACGAAGAAAAGATATAGTTTGCAATAGAGAAATAGCAATAAAACATGCTTTCACTGCCAAGTTCTTCATCTTCCTAGGACCGCTTCTTTATAATAGGCTAAATGCGATTGCAAATATTTATTCCATGACCCTAGGAAATTGTAAGAAGAAGCTTAAGGAAGTCCTCCAAAATATGTCTTACGAAGATACAGAGAAATTATTAATTGTACTCAAATAAATATAGTTTTTATTATATTAATATTAATTAATTTAATTAAGAAACTAATTATTTACAGCTTTCGTTTCATTGATTTATATGTACATATAGTGTTGTCTAAATATTATATCTTTATTCTTTAAAACTCACTCATAGTTATTTTTTACTTTTAAATGTTTTAAAATGTGATTAAAGTTGTTTTTAGGCACTAATCGCCTGAAACACAGGTTTTCCTAGTTCAGGCATAAGTATTAAGCTAGATATTTAAGTAAACATTTGTAATAATTGTAATATCTTGTTATCTTCTGTATATGGAATAAATAAATTGAAATTGAATTGAAAAATAAACGTTCCCATTCAGGACTGTCTTGAGGTTATCGAGAGGAAGCTTAGCGCATACGATCTGCCTAACCTACCTGTATATTGTTTTCTGAAAAACTCCCTAGAGGGCAATTTCTTCGTTTACCAGGCACAACACTACCTCCAGATCGACAGAGTGGTCATGGGTAGCCCAGTGGCGTCGGTGATGGCCAACATCTGGATTAAACATTTTGAAGAAGCAATTGAGCTTCAACTGTCCCAGGTCAAACTATGGAAGAGGTACGCCGACGACGTGTTTTGCACCATGAAAGGCGGTAGACTAGAAGTAGAACCATTTACTGATTACTTGAACTCCATACACCCTAACATCAGGGTAACTTTTGAAAAGGGATTAGGTATCAAATCGCTGGCTTGTCTTAATGTGAAAATAATGATTAAGGCAGATAGTACCCTGGCACACTGTCTACAAAAAGCCAGGTATGCAAATAGACAGGTATTTACATGCTGACTCGCACCACCATTCAAGACATCTGCAATCCGTAGTATCATTGCTGACAAATAGAACATATGACATTTGTGACCCTGAACATTTAGAAAGTGAGCTCACACATCCGTTTCGCTTTAGTAACTCCTGAACGAGGTACTAAAGCAAAACAGATACAAAGGTACGATGATGACGCACACGATGTACGAAGAGGAGAGACTCCCGACCGGGGGTTGACAGGGCTCCAGCTTTTCTACCTTACGTGAAAGAAGTGACGGATAAAGTTCGAATAGTACTGCAGAAATATTCCATTTAGACTGTATATAGTCCGCACTCCAAGGTAGCTAAGCAGCTACATACTCTTCAGGCTGTCATTCCTCTACAGACACCTGGCGTCTACAAAGTGCATTGCAGCTGTGGTAGTTCCTACATCGGACAAACCAAATGCGCAGTAGCGGAAGCATATCGCGGCTGTGAAAAACCGACAGACAAACAAGTCAGCAATACCGGAACACTTGCTGGTTGCGGGATCCAATCACTGGATTGAAGTACCTAAACCACAGGTCCTCTCCATTGACCGTCACTATTACTCCAGGAAGGCGCGGAAAACGGTTGAAATAAAAAATAACGTCAATTTCAACCAAGAAGATGGATATCGTTTGTCAACATCGTGGAATCCTGTGATGTCGTTAGTGTTGTGTATTGAAGTACCGACGGTTCCGCAATAGTAAGTGATAAAAATCAAGCAGGATTTTGGTCCTATATTACTAGCAATCCTGTTAACCTCTCCAGCTAAGCTCAATGGCTTGTGTTGGGAGTGGGTTCACGTCGGTAGTATAATGGGTAGGATTCTAAACCGTGACCTCACGATTGCGAGACCGATGCACTTAATTCATCTCAGATATTGCTCACAACTACAAAAGTCTAATTAGAAATAAACCCGCGCACGGATTCATTTTCGTGCATCGCGGTCGATCACAGCCGCGCGTGGCTGTCGAGTTGCAGCTGATGTGCGCAGCCGATCCGACAATAGTCATACAAACTATGAAATTTGACATGTCGTGGTCCTGAATCTACTACTAGCGCCTCTAGCGGCGAATTGACACGCAGTAAAGGGGTACTGTAGATAAATAAATATTGCGCTTTTATTGTTATTGTTGGAATTAATATTAGAGTATCTTGAAACCTTTTTTTTTAAATTTGTCTTTGTCAATAATAAAAGTAAGTACCTAATTCAAATTACAAGAAGTGTCTCAATATTTAATTAAAATATTAAATTACATTCATATTCACACTCTATAAATAAGACACCGTATCAATATACGTAATTGCTTTACTAGGGCTTATTCTTAATTTTGATCCATCCAGCATCATAACGAGGTATCTTGGTGAACTTCGTGACCGGCTGGTATGCCTTTGACTTGGCTTCGGTCTTCAAGGCCAGGGTTTGGGGGTCAGAATCCTCGTCCAAGGAAAATGAAGCTCCGTAATGATCTGGACGGTCCACCAGGCCCCATGGAGTCATGTAATCATCCTGGATTTGACCGCTATTTTTCCCGCAAATGCCTTTTGTTGTAGTACGGTGATCGTTGGTGAAAATAACCAGGCGATTCTGGTCATATAATATTCTAACAATATTGATATTGAAATTTTTTAAAAAGTCCATATTGATTTCTATGACCTGGGTGCCATCAGTGCCAGAGTAGTATTCTGGTATAATTCTTTGTCTTTCTATTGAAGGCTTGATCAATATATTTCCAGGCTTGATGTCTATTTCGAAGAACGTGTCGCTACTACGACTGTAATCCCTGTAATAGTAAATAGACAATACTAAATATATATATATACACCGGGTATATAAATAATTTAAAATGGTTGTAGTAACTTTTATAAGAGAAAAGAACTGACTTCAATTCGAACCGAAAAGCAAGAGAAAAAAACACATCACCGATTAATACAAAATGTCTTTATAATAATAATAATTTGGATTAGACAAGGCTGAAAACATTGAATATAAAAACAAGAAAATTAGAAACCAGGAGATCACACCCTTGAAAACGGAGAAACTATATTAGCCATGGAATCAGACGAATTATATCAATATTTAGGATACCAACAGTTAAAACAAAAGTAAAGAACTTCGTGCATTGATTTCCAATAATAATCTAGTATTCCATATAGAAGAACCAACACGTCATCAATTTTACTTTGGGTCAATAATAACGGAGATTATTCCAAAGGCTCAAGAACATTTAAACACTTTGTACTCATGGTTTCGATATAACCTTAATATTTCAAAAACTTCTTATGTCATTTTTAAATAAAAAACAAAACAATCCATCCCTATGAACCTCTAGCCATTAATAATATAGTCTTACAGAGAAAATGTTGCGATAAATATCTTGGTCTTAGAATGGATAGTTCACTTCGACACACTATCCGGCGTATCCTGCGTCGGATGCGCTATAGATGCAATATGTTGTATGGGCCACTACACTAATTAATAGTTATGTTTATAAACGATTTGAATGCATTGAATAAGTCAATTACAAATATAAAACATTGTGAAATGAACAAGTAATATTTTACTTTGTAAACTATGTTCTCATGTAAGTGACTTCTTGTATTTTTTGAGAATAAATATCTTTAAACCCAACACGTCAAAAAAAACTTGTATTGATCTAGTAATAAGCAATATAAAACTAGCCATAGGAGAACTTTTTCCTTGGGATATATCTGATCATAACACAGCACAATTACTAAATATCCCTGTAAAACAAAAGGATATTAACATACATTATTACATATATAGGAGAGACTACATCTTGGAAAATACGAAAAAAATCAAAGAATGTCTATCAAATCTTTCTTTTTCAACCTTACCTTTGAAATCTTTCATGAACTATTGCTCCTTTTTTACAAGTAGTGTTTCCCTAAAATTAAAATATCAAATAAAACTAAACGAGCTAAATGGGTAACTAAAGGCCTTAGAATTCGTTGTAAGTGCAAACGATCATTGCGTTATTTATATTATAGGAAAAAGTCCAATTCAAATAAACTGTTTTATAAAAGATATTCTAAAATATTAAAATCCTGTATTGAAAATTCCATTAAAATAACTAACTCGTAATATCATAAACAATTCTAAAAACAAGTGCAAAGCAGCCTGGTCACTAATAAAAAGCGAAACAGAACAAATTGATAAAAAAGTTTTTCTCTACTTTATTATGTTATATTATTTTAAGTTTAATACGGTTAATTAAGCCCATTATTTGTAAAGTTTGTGTAATGCCTTCACCCTTAAGCTACTGCCGGCTCGCAATCCTAAGGAGCTAACGACGTGACCCATTATACTACCGACGCGAACCCTCTCCTAACACAAGCAGTTTAGCTTAGACGGATTGAACTAACAAGATTGCTACTAATGTGAGACCCACAGGTATTTGTTTTTAGGGAAAAAAGATTAATTAACTATTTGAACTTTCAAGATACGTACTCAAAAGAGATATAGACCTCCGTCTGGTTTGCACTCGGTCTCCGCGCGAGGATGACCAGCTTCTGTCCGGGAATGTTGTCCGAGTCTACCATGACGACGTGCCAGGAGCCGGTCAGAGCGTAGTCGTAGCTGCGACCGCTAAATGTCCTAACATTACTACCGTCTACGGCGCAGTAAGCTGAAAATAATCAAGTAAGATGTAAAAAAGATGTTTAATGTCCTACTAGTGACACTTTCAGATCACACCAGTGTTTCTTTGGCATGCCTCAACAGCATTTTTTTTATGACTTGTGTATCATTAAAAACAGACTTACGCAGGTGTTGGTAGCCTGTATAGTAATTCATTGATCGCTCCCAGGCAGTGACGGGGCCGTAAACAGCCATCCCAGAGGGGTAATACCACAGCCCTTTCACGTTATGCCACTTTAACTTGCCATACTTGCTCAACAGCTCGTAGTTAATGAAATTCTCGTAATATAACGCCTGAGCTTTTATTTCTAACTTATCACCAGTGATTGCCTTCAAAGGATTTATCTCTTCCTCCCAAGAATACACTTTCTTCAAAGCTTTAAAAAGGAAGCTAGACTTCAGAATTGCTGGATCGAAGTTATTGTAAGTGACTGCAGCTTTGAAATAATCAGGGGCGTGCGCCTTCACGATCATCTTGTGACAATTCAACTGATAGTAGTTCTGTTTGCTCATATCTTTGAGGCATTGCTTCGCCATTGGGTCGGCCTTAAGCAGCTCGATGTACTCTTTGGAGCGCACGCCGTAGCCCTGCAGGTTAATGTTCGTCTTCTGATAATTAAAGTCTACTTCGTAACTCACTTTTATCTCATTTTTCAAAGCGTCTTCGAAGTTCAAAGGCACAACTTTTGCTTTGCTCATGTCATATTTAAAGACTGTGCTGAGCTGGTTGTTACCCTGGACAAAAATACCAGCTTGTAACTTGGAATCGACGTGGCTGTAAGCATACCCAGCAATAAACATGTATTCTATTCTTTTGGATCCGTTGAACTCAGCGCTGATGTCTATTATACCGCTTTGCGTAGAGTTTATTTCTGATGAGATCTTTTTCACGACTTCTTTGCAACGCACTCTGCTGGTAGGCTCCTCTTCTTTTTTAAAGTATATTTTGGTGTCATTTGTGTGACATGTTTCGCCTGAAAAAAAAAGTCAGTTAAAGGGTACTGTACGTTATTTGGAACAAAACTATAGCTTTAGTTTATAGGTTGCTATTAGTTTGGTGAATTTAGCTTAATTCTGTCACAATTGTGTTATAGCATCCAAAAGAAAAAAAATGAAGAAAAGAAGGCCCAGGAATCGAACCTGTGATTTCGAATCACCATACCGTGGCGCAAAAGTGCACTAACTGTACAACAGTTGCGCCCCGGTATGGTGATTGAAAGACAGAGAACCATGTTGTTAAATTTCAAATTTATTTTTCATAGTACGGCAATTGTACATACGTATATAGTTTAGAGGATACAGAAATGGTATGTAGCATTTTGGTCCAAAAAAAGCTTACTAGTATATAGCACGAAAGCGGCCGTCTTGACATTTGTCTCAGATCCAAGATAGTTAAAATTGATCTCGGTGTGAGCGACATCTTTTTGGTACAGCAAGCTACCAACAGCTGTCAGAATGTCATTCTTTAACAGATCTTCAGTTTTCTTATAGTCAGTGGAAAAGGAGGATCCTTGAATCTGGTATATTACACCAGTCCAATACCCAAACTTGACATCAGTTGATAGCGTCTTAGCAGATCGCTTGATAATCTCAATATTATAATTAACGGAATTTTGTTTTTGAACGCCGGTATATGGCAGAACACTAAAATGAACAATATTTTCATCTTTTCCTGGATGCAGAGATTCAAATATGAGTTGTTCTGTTTTGTAACCTACGTAAGTGTGTTTATATTTAAGGGGCAAATGGATCTGAAATTGGTTGATAATGCCAGCAGCTGCAAATGTTTTTCCTAAAGTATCCATGTAGCCAACGGTACCATCTATGTTTCTGGCAAATGTAATATTGGCTGCAACATTGAGTTTCCACGAAAAATGTTCTACAAATATCTTTAAATAAGCTTGGCAAACGACTGGTTCTCTGTACTCAAATGCAAAAGGCATGCCGCTTACAAGTGGAAATACGACAGACATCTTTTTATTGTACAGTAGTTTTGTATATTTGAAGTCAAATCCATCCTTCATTAACTGTTGGTTCAAAGCAGAAACTATGTTATTCAAGTTTAAGTCATCTTGACGAAAATTAAACAATTTCTGTTGGTTTAATATTTCTATAAAGAGAGAGACCTCTACAGGATCGCGGGTTTTCTGCTCAATGTTTAACATTTTCATAATCTTGTTGGCGTAGAATTTTATTCTTGAGTTGTTATTAGAAGGTTTAGGATAGCCAAGTCCTTCAATGTAATTTTTTAGTAAATCTTGAAAACTGGTTATAGACAGTGTAACCTGAAAATAATAAGTATATTATTAGGCTCTACGGCCGTAGATATTTTTATTAATCTTAATTAAAATAGCCTTCTAATAACCCGCTGTTTAGGCGTCAAGCGCCTAGTCTTTTTAGCACAGCAACTCGGAATTCTGCAGTCCTAGCTAATGACTCTAATTAAGAATACCGTCTGAATTTTTGTAATTTATAAAATCAGTCTTCCATTAAATTTGTAACATCAACACGTCCAGTTTTTTAATTCTTCGAAGTTATCCTGCTTATCCCGCACACCCGCATTAAAAGCCTTGCACTCGTTTAGATAATCGCAGCATCCAAGATACCACAGAACATCGATACCTTACTTACTTATTGATACACACGTTTGTGTCCGTGGAACATTTCTAGCAGTGGACATAAAGGCTGTAGTGTACACCCAGACTCGAAACAACTATTTGTGGATCGCACAAAGTCACACTGATGTTCCGCAGGTTTTAGTTCGCAGAAAATTAGGTCAGCCACTGCTCTCCATGCAACATCAACAACTTCGTTATCAATCGCTAAAGCTGTTCATTAAAGCTCCCAGATAGATGCGCAGATTAAGATGAGGTTATTTAATTGGAACGTTAGTTTAATTTTAATAGGGTTCTTAATTATATGAGATAAAATTCTGATCAGTTTTTATAGATGCGCGGTATCTTTATGCGTTTTATATACAAACTAACCTGATTTTCTTCAGTCAAACCAGTTTCCATGAACCTTAGAGCAGATCTATGATACTTCGGTAGGTAGAAGTCATCACTACCGATGTAGGATAGTTCACTGAAAAAGCTGAATTCATCATCGCTCGAGTATCCATCGTGTAATGACTCAGTTGAGTACCGGTATCCAAACTTCTCCTTAGGGACCAAATCTAGAACTGCTTGGGCTGTCTTGGCGCTAAAAAAATCAGAGATTAAACGAAATATGACACAACAACGCATTAAGTAAAGAAAATAATGCACAGGTTTGTTCATAAAACAAACACATTTTCTATGATGTTATTTTTTAATCAAATCTTATATCGTGTAGAATTTCCATCCCATTAAGGTGGAAATCCAACACGATCAAGAAGAGATTATTGATCCAATTTGCACGTTGGTTGTGTCAACTTATCGTTCTCTCCGTGAACGGAGGGGTAGGTTTAATATTTCAGACACGGTCACCAATCTATGGACTTTCTAGCCAGACCTACGCGTACAAGAACGCCGGCTAATTATTGAAATACTTACAGTACTGTAAAACGTGGATCCTTCAGTTGAGCTGCGAAAATAATGCCATTCTTAAGCACAGCGCGCACTTGTGTGCTGGGATCGTTCTTAGCCATGATCGCAAGGATCCTCATCATATCGTAAGTAGGAAAAGCCAGGAAGATGTTCAGTGCAGCCGCTACCCTCACTTCATAAGGCTCGCCAGTATTCCTTATGATGCTGTACAGCACTGAGCGTACATACACGTCCTTCCTGTTTGCTAGATTCTTCAAATTCGTCATCATCTGTATGCGGAGAAACTTGGATACTGGGATCTCTCCTTCGAAGTATGGAGCGAAGACATTCAGGACGGCAGGGTGAGCTAAGTTGCCTAAAACCGTCACATAGACCACAGATTTGGTATCTCCTATTTCTACTGCTTGTTTCAGTTGTTTCGATAGATATGGTATTACAGTGTCAACGGTAAATTTATCTTCTTCTGCAAAACGGAGCAACTTAGTTGAAGCTAAAAGCGCGGAGTTGTTTAAATACTTAACTTCCACTACTTCTTCGCTTGCGGCGAAGTGGAAGAATTCTTCCAAAAGCGTTTTGGAAGGTTTTGAAATGGAAACACCTATGGTTGTTATCAGTTCCGCCGCTTCCTCACCCTCAACTTTCTTGCTTAATATCCAAGATTTAATTTGTTCAAAAGCTTCTGGGGTGCCTGTAAGAACTACAGCATCTCGGTAAACAAACCACATGTTGTTTTTGGTGACGTTCTTAGACGTTTTATCCACATAAAAACTATTAGTCAAATGGGTTAGTTGTTCGAGGTTAAATGAAGCAAGGATGTAAACCAGCAGGTTGAATTTGATTAGGAAGGAGCCTTTTGGCATATCGTTTGCATCTTGTAGCAAAGGGCTGATCTCCTGTAAGAGTTCTTTTGCTATTGCCACATTTTGTTGATCACCGGGAGTGTAAAAGTTCGTAGAGGGATCCTCAGTATACGGGAGAGAGTTCACTGAACGGAAATTTTGAGACATCTGCCAGGTAGTGTTATCATCTGTTACAGAACTCAATAAGAATTTAGTATGGGTATAAACTTTAGCTTTTTGTTTGCCGTAAATCATAGGGCTTGCGTAAACGAAGCCCATTACTTGGGACTTGTATATTGTTCCTTTTTTGCCAACAAGGAGTCGAGTCTCAGAGTTGTGGGTAATAAACTGTCTTTCTTCGTTACCAGAAGCGAGGCCTGCCCACACGGCACCTTCAGGTAAACCAGAAACTGATCTGATGCGTTCGTGGCAGTTACCATAATTCCTGCCTTTGACGATCTCAATTGGGTCTTCATCAGAGCTGAAATTAGGGATTTCACGGCGCCACTCAGAAGATATAGGAGATATGGAGTACAATGTCTCACAGCTACCAGTGACGTCACTCTCTATCTTCTTAAAAACACCCTGAAAAGCTTTGTTGTCGTAGCTATTTGGGTACGTATGGATATAGCCGATGTTAGACAGGTCCACTTGAAGAGCGCCGATCAAACCCTTGAGTACATTTTCTAATGTGATAGAGAGAGACGAACGAAATTTAATAGAGACAACACGACCGCCTAAGACAAATATCTCGAAGGTCTGGTCGAGGTCCTCAAACAATTCGTACTTGAGGTTTGAAGGCAGTTCCCAGTTGTTCGACAAATGAACCTTCACCGATGCATATTGTGAGTTTTCTAGTTTAACCAAGAGACGTCCGGGGGCTTTGACGCTGATGGTGAACTGGGTTTTGAGGCCGTGTCCGTTGCTGGCGCCCTGCTCGAAGCTAGTCACTGTATGCGACGTCACATCATAGCGGTACATCTTGCCAACTTGCCAGGGCCATTCTTTTTCATTTGCAACTGGATTTGAGACGACAGCAGCTGTATGAATAACATGTTTTTATTATTAACTAACAGACCAGACTCATATTTTTTCATTTTCATAGCAAATATATTGAAAAAAATACAAAAGTTAGTTCCTAATTTATATATTGCAGGAAAAATAATAAGTCTAAATTAAAAAAATGGGAGTCATTTACGGGGAGCCAAATAAGAAATTTAAAAAAATGTTCGGCTAACTGTAATGCGCAACATATCAATTAAAAGGGCTTGGATGTCAAATATATATTTTTATAGTTTTAAAATTATTACTTTTAACGTTACTCAGGAAAAACCATGAAAATGATATGTACTAATTTATTTATTATATGAATTGCTGGCTTGGCTTGGCATCCGTACATATATACTATACATAGGTAAATGGTCTCATTGAAAATCAGCGTTGCAAGTTTGTCGCGAAACTCGCAACATATATGCTGAATGGGACCATTTATTGTCCTAGCTATGACGTGCCAACTGAAATCATTGTAGGTATATGTTAATGATTAAGACTTATATTGTTTAATTTAAGGTTTTTAATTTCGTATTTTAATTTTTTTTTTATGTACGTCATTTTAAGGCAATAAAGAAACTTTTCTTTCTTCAAAAAAAAATAGATATCCATGAAAATATACTCCGAAGCTACTGAGCCTTAACCTATAGAATGCAGGAAAAATATGAAGAAGTCTGAATTTTGAACATGGGGGTCATTTATGGGGCAAATGAAGAAATTGAAAAACCTTTGGAAACGATATGATATAATATTAAAACAAATGAAAGGTTTAATTGTAAAGGAATAATTAGGTCATAAAGTTATTTATAAAAGTTCATGAATATTGACCCCCTCTTTGAAATTACTTATTTTGAAAGAAAGTTGTGTAAAGATAATGTCGTAAATCGCCTAGCCTATTGGGTGTTGGTCTAGCTAAAAGCTTTGGTTGCATCAAACCACGGACTTGTTGCGAAGTCTCTAGCTGGGTCAAGGGCCTGATGCAGAAGGCGGTACTCCTTGACATAGCAGGTATATTGAGGAGGTTCCTTTCCCTAAAACCCTAACCACCGGTGACTTAGTCCCTGTACCCGACGCCGCCCGGTGGGTTTGCAATTTTTATGCAATGAATATATATTTTTTTGACTGCCTCTGTGGCGCGGTGGGAGTGTGTCCGACTGCTACGCGAGAGGTCGTGGGTTCGATTCCCACACGAGACACCACTTTGTGTGATCCACAAATTGTTGTTCCGAGTCTGGGTGTACTTTGTGTCCGTGATTTGTATGTTTGTAAAGTCCCCCGCGACACAGGGCTTGTACCCTAATGCGGGAGTTGTCTTTAAAAAAAAAAAAAAAAAAAAAAAAAAAAAAAAAAAAAAAAAAAAAAAAAAAAATTCTATTATTTAGCTTTAGCTTATGCCCGCGGCATCGCTCGCGTAGATGCCAGATTGTTACCAATATATTTTAACGGCAAAGTTTCATACTAACTTTGCACCCCCGTTTTACCCCCTTACGGGTGAATTTTCAAAAATCGTTTCTTAGTGCGTTATAAAAGGAACTCCTGCGCAAAATTTAAAGCTTCTGATTCTTAAAGTTTAGGACGTGCGTTGATATGTTAGACAGACAGTAAGCTTCTCCTTAAATCCTATATACAGGCTATAACAGAAAGGTGTGGTCAAATTTCAGCAGCGGATAGGGTATGTTATCAGTATTGCACCTATCATGGTGCCATAGCTGGTTGCATGGTTATTACATAGTTATAACATATTCTTTTTGTCAAAATTCAGTAGTGAAAGGCGTATGGCAAAATAATTATACCTACCCTGGTACAAAATTCGATTGGATATATTTATGGCGTAGAACTTTTTATGTAATACTTTTTTTAAATAATAACTGTTTCAGTGATAAATAAAAGATTGAAAAAATAATAAATATTTTAAGGGTACTTTGATTTAGATAAATTTAGGTATGTGCACTCAGTATCATGGGCACATACCAACCCTTAAATATGACCACACCTTTCTGTTACACCTTGTATAGATAGATGTAAAAAATGAAAAATGGTAATTATATGAAATATTAATAATGTTTATTGAGATGGGATGTAAACTTACAATCTAGTTGATGTAATTTGTATAATCTTATTCGTTGAACTATGGTTCCTTAAGTAAGATTTAACTTTTGAAATTCGATTAATCATTTGTTTACAAGTTTGACTGTCTATCTAGGTAATGTTTATCATTTTTATTATTAAAAAGATACGAGTACAAATGTTTTATACAAAGCATCTGACTTCATAAATATAATAAAGATAGTAGCGATATCAGTTTCGATTCCTTAAATAGAAGATGCTTGTGGTTCAGAACAATAATATAGCTCACATGTGGTTTTTTAAATTATGAATACTTAAAGGTACCATGTCCCCATAATAACAACCACTATCGCAGGATAGATGCCCCAACGCAGGCTTTCCATCACTTCTTCTGACTATTCTATAGGTACTTACGCATTTACAAAATTGTATTCTTCGCTATAGTATTTTTTATAGGCATTTCTTGCCAATTACTTTACAAATACAATGATTTGCATTTTTGAAAGATAGAAAAAATTGAAGTCCCAGGAATCGAACCCGAGACTTCCGTATGCCAAACCGGGGCTGGAATCGAACCACCTATCTGGACTATGTTACTAGACCTCAATTTTTTCTATCCTTTTATGCTCGCGAGTTTGGCCCTCGCATGCGCCATCTAGCCGGTAACCTTCAAGAATGCAATTATTGTATTTGTATTCTTCGTCTTTAAAAAGTGATTAGCAAAGAAACGTTTAGCTATGTCCTCTTATTCATTCGGGCAATGTGTATACTACCTTGAGGCACGCCAAAATATTAAATACATAAATTTAGTAGTTTCTTCTATGCTTTAGTTATTTATTATTTATAGGTCAAGAGTTCAGTATAATAGCAGATAAATTACGAAAACATAAATATTTATTTTATTTATAATTTAGAGTAGTTTAAAAATATCTTGTATTTAATGTATTATTAAAAATGATAACAGTTACAATCACATGCTGTTGCCATCATTAAAACTCCTCAAAAATACGGCATGTATATGAGGTCAATCGCAGTTCTTGGTTGTTCGAAAGAAGAGTCTTATCCGGTACCTACCCATTGAATTTTGAAGTATAAGTTAGAGATGTTCGGGGATCAAGGGGGGGCGCTAAAATCCTGTACACTCTCCTTCTATGTCGCATAAAAACTACTGACGGGCTCACAAGTTTAAAAAAACTTGTGACTTTCGTTGCAGAAACCATTTAAATACTGTCTTTTGATGACCTTGGGTCTAAAAACTTTTTGTGATTTATAAGAAATTTTATGCTATCTTTTTTACCCGACTGCTCAAGAAGAAGCGTTATGTTTTTCGAGTGTATGTATGTATGTTTGTTGGTATAATTTTTGGCACGCTCTAGAGTCTAAATGACTTGATACATTTTACCTAAAGAGATATCAAAATTAGACAAAAATTAAATGAGAAACAAGGTATTTTACCTTAAATTATTCACGCGATTAAGACCCGTAATATATATATTTTCATAAAAATATTTAAGTTAATAATTTTAAGCAGACGGGTTTCTTTGTATGAAGAAAAAAATAGTTTCAGGCGGGATTCGAATCCGATATAGTCAGGTAAAAAGAGAAACATAAACTTACCGAAGATTGTAGTCAAGATAATGAGCTTCATAGCGCTAAGTTCTAGTCTTCATCAGCGGTGCTTCCCCCGCGGCGTCCACACCTCATCTATCCCTCACTACACTTAAATAGGTATTCACTGGAGGTCAAGGTCAGAGGTCGTGCATCTTAACTCTGATAAGTAGACATTCTTATTGCGTTATCGCAAAAAAAATTGTGTGTGTAAATGGAAATTTTGTTATATAATTTTTATCAATATCTAAATTATTCGTACCTACTTAATTTCATAAAGAGGAAAAAAAAATATGTACATTTGTTTGTAATGGTAATTCACACTTCAAAGAGCCGGCGCCCGTCTACCACCAGGTCCAGATACTTTATGCCCGGACCTGTATGTATTTATGTAGGACCGAGCCAACGGTAATCGAGGCGCCTGCAATGCGATGGGCCCCATGGAATGACAAGGCCTTCGTCTTGGAAAATCCCTAGGTTGGTCAGGCGCGCCACTTCCACACATTTCCCGCCCTGGCCGTTACAAGGGTGTCATCTGAGCTCATCCCTACCCTGGATACTATACAAAATCAAAAAGAAAAATGATTTATATTTAATTTTGTACAGCACTTTTGGTCTGGGCAGTCTTTGTATGATCCAGCGTGGTCTGCTGTCATATGTCAGTCCTGACAACTAGCTATATTTTTTCTACAATCCCTAGGTCATGATCAAAGGCCCAAGATGGAATCATTCCCTTTGATCCACCATCAGCATAAAAGTAACAACATTATCAAGGAAACAATATTTGTCTCTGTAGGTGACACCTAGGTTTTGCAAACGGGAGCCCTCTACTCCAATATCATAGTAGGTAATAATCGTAGTTGATTGATTTTTAACTTTCTGTGGGGCTCAACTTTTTTCTTGTTATCCAAGGTATTTCCAAAAGACACCTGATTTTTAAAAAAAAAAAAAAAAAAACTTTTTGAAGTTGGTGCCGAATTAAACAAAAACGACTATTTCATGGCACCAACTTCAAAATGTTAATTTTTTTGTTATTCTAGGTAGATATTATATTTTGCTTTTTAGTTGCCTTGTTTTTATTTTTGAAGTCGGTAATATTTTTTTGTAAAAAAGTTTTTTATTACTCACTTTTTAGTGGGTTGGTTTGTAATTCACTTAAGTTACAATAGGCTCATGTGAACTTCTCAAATTCCTTTACAAAATATTGCATGCCCCGATGCAGGACCGTTAATTGTTGAGGAGTTCACATGATAGTTCACATCAGCTCTATTACATTGTGAAATAGTAGTATGACGAGAAATAATGCTACTCAATATCATATTAAAGTGCAAACCGTGAAATATTGAATAGGTCCGCTTGTAATTTGTGGTCTTCATTATCAGTTCTACTTCACCAATAGGTGCTTTTTGAGAGTAAATGCATGAATCAATATGAAATGTACCTAAATCACTGTACTGTGGCGTGCCTTTAATATTTAAAGAGTTCTCTTGAATTCTCCAGGATCCCATCATCAGATCGTGATGAAAGTATACCTTTCAAACACAAAAATATTTTTTCAAATCGGTCTAGCCGTCTTTGCGTAATCGGTGAACAAACATAGGTACAAAAAAAAACAATCGAATTGAGAACCTCCTCCTCGGTTGAAAAACAAGTAATAAAAATAAGGAGCAGCGGCTGATAATTTCCGGCTGGCCCCGGGCGGCAAGTACCCACGCTACGCCACTACTATTATATATGTTTGCAATATTCTTTATTACCTAAAGGGTAATAAAGAATATTGCAAAAATAAAGAATATAAGTACCCTCTATCGAGAGCCTCATATCTTTCAATCCGCTGCTGGTCGGATTATTTTTTTTGGGCACTATAGAAGAAGTATTGGACAAGTTTTCAGCTTTCCTCAAATGTCAAAAATGTGCCCCTGTAGAAAATCAGCGTCAGGCATCTGCCTGGCACATGCTGAAAGGCGTCCTATTATCGGTATTCTAAACAATGTGACACCACAATCATATTTCTTTTGATGCCATTGTGTGCACTTTTTGTAATGTTTTCTTCAGCCGAAATAAATGCTTTTTCTTTCTTTATTTCTCTGCTATGTATATGTTTGTTTGCTCGAGCGCAAATGTAATTAAACTTGAATTTATTTTATGATGTTTTTTTTTTAATCAAACAACCAGATACGAGTGCCACCATAATAATACTATATATTTTTCTGCATCACAATTTTTTGCATAAACCAGAATTGATAGCCCTAGCACGACCACCGAGAGCAGGTTCTCGGTATATTATGTCAAAATTTACCATAATCTTTCTAATGTCGCACCAGTTATGCCACATAAAAGCATGAACATAACTAAAGAATGCCACGCAGGTCTTGTTTTATCTCTTGGTTTGCATATAGAACTACTGGGTTTCAAGGTAGGTGGAACACATCGAGAAGGCTTTGGAGGATAGCACGGTGACATGCAGGGTTGAGGGGAGTTTTCGAATGAAGGTTCTTTTGGTGTAGGTGGCTCTTGTGGTGTAGATGCCTCCATCTTTTTGCGACAACCGCAGCCATAACATATTTTGCTATGGTCCTGTGGTGTATTAGGCGGACAGTATTTCGAATATGACAATATGCAGGCGTTGCAATGGCCTGAGGATTTCTGTGAACAAATTAAGATATAATCAAAATTGGCCTTTTATTACAGACTAGGGGCCGGTTCCGGCTTTGCACGAAGTTTTGTCCACTATACAAAACCCATGTAGAAGAAATCATCTGAATGGTCTAGTGGTTAGTCATTCTGACTGCTAAGCCAGAAGTCATGATTTCGATTTCCTCCTACGATAAAACTTTGAGTAATGAGTACGATGGTTTTGTGTAATTTATTATAATATGTATACAGGGTGTAACAGAAAGGTGTGGTTAAATTTCAGCAGCGGATAGGGTAATTTATTTATTTATTTATTTTGATTTGGGAAACAAACAGCTTGTATGTTTTACGTTATAAAAATTACATTGTTTAAGACTTAAGCCTAAATACAGTTTCCACTTATAGGTACAACAATAAAAAGAAGCAACAAAATATTAAGTACCTAACATAATAGATTCAAGTTAACAATTTCTGTTATCAAAGCAATATAAAACTAAAACGATATAACACGCTATTGATCTACGTAACTGGAGAGGAAGCATATGATGTCTTCGGCAGCGGGCCTCGTAGTTTGTATCATAGCACTTGGTTTTAAATTGTAGATATTTTAGAAACCTTTTTTGAACTGATTCTATTTGCTCAATGTAAATGTTATATTGGGGGTTCCACACCTGACAAGCATATTCCAAAATACTTCGTACATACGAACAATAGAGTATTTTTAGAGCTTTTATACTCTTAAAATTTGAACCTGTTCTAATGATAAAACCAAGTGCCTTGGATGCCCTATTTACGATATTCTCTATGTGGTGGGTAAACAGCAACTTCGAGTCGTGTATAACTCCCAGATCTTTTATTTGCTGTGCTCTTGAGACATTTTGACCTTTAAGCATGTAATTATATGTAATTGGGTTAGCTTTTCTAGTGAAACTAATAGCAAAGCACTTTGAGACATTAAGATCTAATTTGTTAGCAGCACAGTACTGTTCTAGACGGTATAGATCTTCTTGCAACTGCAGGCAGTCTCCTGTATTGCGGATCTTCTTTATAATTTTCATGTCATCTGCATATAAAAGGAATTTTGAGTGGAAAAAGCATGCTTTAACATCATTGATGAAAATTATAAACAAGAGTGGCCCGACCAGGGAACCTTGAGGGACTCCAGATGGAATAGAATGCCAGTCGGATTGAAATCCGTTAACAACAACAGCCTGCGTGCGATTCTTTAGATAAGATCTAAACCAATTAAGGAGATCTCCGTACACTCCGGCCGCTTCCAATTTCGTTATTAGAATTCCGTGGTGGATACGATCAAAGGCCTTGCTATAGTCGGTAAATATTGAGTCCACTTGTCCACCGTTATCCATACCAGAAGATATCAGCTCATTCGAATGGACCAAGTTTGTTGTAGTCGACCGTCTTGCAACAAATCCGTGCTGTTCGTTGATGATCGAATATTCGATGGTTGCATAGAGTTGTTTGTAAATAATGCGCTCAAAAACTTTGCTGAAAATACAGAGTTTTGATATCGGCCTGTAATTTGAAATATCGTTCTTGTTGCCCTTTTTAAAGATTGGTGTAATAAAAGCGCTTTTCCAGATCCTCGGAAATGTACTTTCAGCAAGGGAACGTCGAAAAATTAATTGTAACGGTACAACAAGACTACGCGAACTGTTAATAATAAAGATTGGAGAAAGTCCATCGGGTCCTGCACCCTTGTTGAGATCGAGCGACTGTAGTAACTTGTATAACTCATCAGCTTGGATGTTAATACTAGAGATAGAGCCACATGCACAGCTCTCTCGCGGTACGTAACTATTATTCACTAGTGACTCCTGGGGTAAGTAGGTGGACTGAAAATAGGTAGCAAATAGTTCGCACACTGATTGGCCGCAGTCTGCTGAAGTGTCATTGTAGTGCATAATGGATGGCAAAGTGCCACCCCCTCCTCGCGAGGATTTAACGTACGACCAAAAAGTCTTTGAATTTCCACCCGATATACTACTTTCTACATTGTTCAAGTACTGATAATAGCATTCCTTTTCGATATTTTTAGCCTCAGTTCTAAGAAAAGAATAAGTGCGATAGTCTTCAAAGTTACCATAGGTTTTAAATTTATTAAAAAAATTTCGTTTTTCTTTAAGGACTTTCTTCAGTGTTTTGTTGTGCCACGGAGGAGACCGCTGCCCATCTGATACCATTTTGGATGGAACAAACTTATCACGTAGAGAGAATAAGATGCTATAAAACGTATCAACAGCAGTTTCTATTGTACAATTCAAAAGTTGCTCCGGCCAAGCCACATCATCTAGACTGTTGCATATAGAGTTATAATCTCCCTTTGCGAAGTCAAACTTTTCGTTTTTGAACCCTGGTACACCCAGTAGTACCACTAGTGGTACTACGGTTACTTATTCATGACCGTGGTACCCTAGTAGTATCCCTGGCGGTACCATAGTTATTAAAAATAACCGTAGTACGACAGGTGCTAAAGTAGTAACAGGGTAATTACCGTGTTACCACTCAGTTTAAGTGATTATGTCAAGTGTTTTTAATCTTACATCAGAGTATAAGTGGTACTCCTTAGTTATAAATATGGATGGAGATTTTATTTGTTTACGTATTCATTTCATTGTCAGTGTGTTCAAATTTTGAAATTTTCAATGTCAAAATAAATTTTCTTCTTGTCAGCCGAAATACGTATACTTAAATAAAATTTGCGGATTGCGTATTTCAACGTTTATGTTCTTAAAATAATGTCGTCGTCCAGTGATGTAGACATTACTCATGAGTTTCACTATATTATCAGAAAAGGAGGAACAGTGATGTTAAGCAATGGGTATCAATATTATAAACATAAAGTGTATAAAAATGGAAAATCATTATGGAGATGCTCTTACTTCAAAAAAACCAGATGTCCCGGGAATGTAACTATTGAAGTAAGCCCATAGTATTTTTATATAATAATAATAATAAAACAGCCTTTTATATATCCCACTACTGGGCTTAGGCCTTAGGTATGTTTATATACTAGTTGTTAAACATTTTAATGTTTAGCAACGAGAGCAACGAGTACACATAATAATATAATTTTATACTTTCAGAATAATCAAAAATTAATTAACGCTAAGGACCATACTTGCACTTGTGACTTCACAAGGAATGAAATAGATTTGAAATTAAGTAATCTAAAAAATAAAGTGATACGATCTGATAAGCCTGTTCCACAACTGTATAACGAAATGTTGACAAAAATGAAGGACAAAGGTTTTCATTTTGCTAGCACGTCAGGTTTGCCATCTCTTCACAATATTCATCGTGGATTATATCTAGCAAGAAATAGATCCTTATGTGTGAAGAATACTGTTTTTCAAAATGTTAAAAAAGTAGAGGTACCTGTACAGTTTTCAGACTTTTTGTTGGCCGACTACAACCATGAACATGATAACGACAATGAGCGTATTTTGGTTTTTTGCTCCCATGACGTGAGAAATATGATAGGTGAAATAAAAGAAATATTTATTGATGGGACATTCAAAAGCTCCCCAAGACCTTTTACTCAATTGTACGTTATACTTGGAGAACTTAAAAGCACTTCTGACATAACACACGTAGTGCCATTAATATATGCATTGATGAGTCGAAAAATACAAATTTCGTACGTCAAATTGATGAGTATGATAAAATCCCAATTACCGCAGTTTAACCCCATTACAGTGCACTGTGATCTCGAGATAGCAGCTATCAATGCTGTATTGAAAGTTTTTCCATGTGTTTCTATAAAATGCTGCTACTATCATTGGTCCAAAAATATTTGGAAACACGCCAAATCTTGTAACCATACAAAAACGAAGGTAGAGAAACGTATTGTTGCTCTATGTGCAGCATTACCTCTTCTACCAAAGGAAAGAATCTTAGAAGGATTTGATTACATTCTAACTGAAGCAAAACGATTTAATATGGGCAAATTTTTAAATTATGTAAAAAAATTCTGGTTGAAAAAGTCATTGATTAAATTTATAAGTGTTTTCGGTCTTAGACATAGAACCAATAATGTATTGGAAGGTTGGAATGCTAAATTGAATAGGTCCATTAATAAATATAGAGTAACATTACTACACTTGTTAAATGTATTGAAAAAGAATAATGTAATTGCTGAAGTAAATAAAGTTAAAACACAACCCAAACGGAGGGCCTTATATGTTATAAATGATGACGTGATAAGAGAGATTCAAATCGAATTAATAACAGATGTGATATCTGTCGGCTATGCTCTAGAGAAATTACGTTAATTATGTGGTTTTTCAATAGCCTCTGCCTTTGTAAGGGTTAAACTAATTGTCAATAAACGAAATTGTTTTTTTTTTCAGTTATTTTCTTTTCTCGTCAAACCTGTATTTTGTCAATTTCAATTTTCGTCAATTATACGACTTGTTGATGACTGGCACCACGGTAATTTTTACCTAACTGTGGTACCATTGACTGTGGTTAGTAGTACTACAGTTATAACCTTAGTACAACCAATCCACCGATTGTACCACGGTCATGAATAAGTAACCGTAGTACCACTAGTGGTACTACTGGGTGTACCAGGGTTCAAAAAGGAAACTTTTTGCGTTTGCTAGATGTCAGCTTGCTGTAAGATCGTAATGGTACGTTGATAATTAGGGCCTTATGGTGAGCGTCTTCTGGAACCAAGGGATCGTCACTGTGCTCAACTGTTATAATTTCGTTGGCAAAAACTAAGTCTAAAAGTCTAGTATTTATATTGTATGCGTTATTGTATTGCTGTAGATCGCATTGTGTAATTATTTGCATAAATAGTTGTTGGCTTTCACCTTGAACAAAAGAGCATTCTAGATGTGTCAAAGGAGCTGAGGTGGACCATACTAGATTATGTAGATTAAAATCTCCTGCTATAATAAACTTGTCGCGTGGGTTATTCATGTAGATATTACTTAGTGTGTTTGAGACATTAGTTAGCTGCTGTGAAAATGTATAACCCTGGTTTTGTGCAATTAGATATAAGACACATGTATGAATTTTATATTCATGCGTCTTATAATTTCTTTCATCCATAGTTTTTGTAATAACAGTTAACCAAAGGTCCTCTGCTGATGAAATCCAATCAGGCCGTTCTACTACGGGGAATTCATTTTTTATGGCTATTAGCACTCCTCCACCGCGGGACTGATTGGTCATACTGATATCTCTGTCCCTTCTCCAAACAACATAACGGTCATCAAACAACTCTCGATCGAAAATGCCCTCAACCAACCACGTTTCCGTTATCAATATAATGTCAAAAGAGTAAGAGTACACATTCGATTTAAATACATGGGTCTTACTTCTAAGACCTCTAGTATTCTGATAATATACCTTAATCATCATAAATAACAGTATTTAATATACAATACGAGAATGAAAATAGTTTTATAACCAATTTGTAATTTAGGTAAGATATCGTAAGAATAGAATTAATATATTATATTAAGTATTTGCTTACTTCATTAGTTGCAAAAAATCTATAAAAAATGTAATAAGACGAGTGCACATAATTTACTGTTAATGCACCATACAATGGCCGTGTGGTGCCGGCTTAAGAATAGTACCACCCCATCTCTTCCCGTGGGTGTCGTCAAGGCGACTAAGGGATTTCACTCCGGAGGACGGGCAGCAGCGTCCTCTGCGTAACTAAAGCCTTACTGCGATCGCCAACCCGCTCGCCAAGCGTGGCGATTATGGCAATTACCCCCAGGATCTACATACCAGTAGGTTCTACTGGGGAGACCCGTGCCCAGCAGTGGGCCATCATATGGGTTGATATGTATGTATGTATGCACCATACAAACTACGACCCTTGTTGGAAACTGATAGGTGACTATCAGTTTCTATATATGTAAATTGTAAAATAGTAGCACGGATATGGATAAGGTAACTTGCAACAACCGATCCTCTAAACAACCCTGAGATAACTGTAAGAGTACACTTAAGACCCGAACATCTAAACAAAGTCAAGTCATTTTCAGAAAGTAGATATGGCTTCTGACTAATGCAATTGACACCAACTACCGGAAAGTCAGAGTTTAATATCATTTGAGATACATAATGTTGAATAATGTTGATTAATATTGACACTAACATTTTATTAAATAATATTGGACTTCTCAGCTCATGCCGCATCAGAACTAGTGTACTTTTACATGACATAACAATAACATTTAAATAATAAGCAGACACTATATTTTTATTCGATATAATACATCCTAGTTTATTTTTAGGAGATCTTTTTCTGTTTGAATAACAAACGTTTTTGAGGTTGCACTTTTCCTTGCAAGTATTTTGCAATGCTTGACCCATACAAAATGGAAGTTGGATTCTCTTGCTAATACCTTAGCCTTAGATAACAGATTTTTATTATATAATGTTAGGTGGTCATTCACAAAAACAGAACCCTCAGATGGAAAACCCAGTAAGTTTAGCTTTAAGTTTTTGAAATGACGAGCTGCCGCCACAAAATCCTCTTTAGTGTACCTATTGATAAAAGACACAACAATAGCCTTATCCAAAGAAGCAGGTTGCCTAGATGGTACTCTGGTTACGAAATTTATGTCTTCTTTTTTAATTGGATAGTTAATAGCGGAACCAATTTTGATGGCAATATCAAATAAGTTTTCTTTGTGCTTTACGGGGACTCCTTTTATTTCGACGTTGTTAGATCTAGCCCGTTGCTCGTTGTCCCGATGCTCATCTGCAATCTTGGTAATATCTGCCTGTAGGAGCGGGATCGTACCCGCAATATGTTCTACAGCTTTAACTCTGTCTTGTAAACAATTGATAGTCTCAGTAAATCTGTTAATTGTATCGTGAGCCATAGAAAGTGATGCTTGTAGGTTAGAAATTTCCATTTTAATCGTTTTCACGTCCTCTACCAGAGATGACAACGGCGCCAGTTGTTTCTGTATACCACGCAACATCCCTGCCACTCCCTCCAGGGATAGTTGTTCCTTTGATGTTGAGACTTCAGTGACAGGTCGAGGGGATGCAGACTGTTGCTTACACTGCGGACAGCGCCAGCTAGCTTTCCTGTCCCCCAGTCTTCGGTACCCTGCTTCGGTGATGCCGGAGCAGGCAAAGTCAAAATGGCTCTTGCAGATACTGCATTTAGCGCCGTCCGAAAAAGTAATGTTGCAACTTGCACAGGTAAACATTGCTACCAGCAGGGCTAGAGAGATGGTGCTTGTATGTAAGTGTGCGCGTCGGCGTTCAGTAACATGCAACGCGATTAGCAGGGGCAAGCGCAGCGGTGTCTATGTGTGCGTAGAAGCGGGCAATTTGCGGGTTGTCCTAGGTCATGGACAACTGGACAACGGTCGGTAGAAAAATATTTTATATTAATATTGCACTTTTGTATTTGTTGTTTTTACTCACGAATTGTAGCAATTCCGGTTTAAGGAGTACACTATGACAATTCACCGTACACCAGCCTTATTTCGTTATATAACACTAGTAGAATGATTAACTTTTTACTAGGTTTTAAGAATAAAAACTACGACACAGAGAAATACGTTGTTGCTTGATGCAAATTTGACGTGGGTAGTAAGCCATCAGTATTCCACCTACAATGGTGCCAAAGCTGGTTGCATGATTATTACATAGTTATAGCTTAATATTTTTGGCAAAATTCAGTACCTAGTGATTACGTACTGGTATAAAATTCAATTGGATTATTATGGATTTTTAGATAACTAGAAATGTGGGATTATGGGTTCCTCATTACTAGCAATTCCAATAACCCTTCCAGCTAAGTTAAACTATTTATATTTGGAGTGGGTTCACGTCGAAAGTATAAAGGGTAAGCTTCGAACCCGCAAGCTCACGATTGCGAGTCCGATGCCTTAGCCATTAGGCTATCACCGTTTCTTAAGTGGGTATTCTTACTTTTGAAGGGAAATCGTCGAATGGCGGAAGTCCAAAGAGTTCTGGTTTGAACTCCAATAGGCTATCTAAGACCACAGTCGCATCTTTGGAGTCTTCAGGATTTAACTGCCTTGTATGAGGAGTGAGCACCACCTAGAAGTAAGTTACAATTAAATATACAACATTGCAATGGCCTGACTCGTAATGTAGAAGTCGTGCATTCGAATCTCATCAGATATACTACCGATCGGAACCCAATGTAACCTGGGCAAACTACCTGTAAAGTACCGGGACATAATAAGTACAAAGAGATTTATTTACTATTTTACTAAGAGCTTTTTTGTTGGCGTGTACTTTGACGTATGATGTACATCAAACATACACCTGAGTTATATCTTCTTTAGCTTATGCTGCCCTGGTACTTTGTTGAGAGAATTAGCAACGGTTTGCCCATGCTAAGGTAATGGTGAGTTTGCGACATGTCTTTGTTGTTTATTTTAAGTAGAAAAGAGTAGTATAGATTGTTTATTATTACCTGCATTCCTGCGGCTACTCCTGCACGGAGTCCCACTATGGAATCTTCAAACACCAGACACTGAAATTGTTTTTTTTTTCAAAAATCCGCTAATTAAATTAAAATTTAGGTTATGATGACTAATCTTACGCCTTAGATTATATAGTGGACATTTTTGTATAATCTCATCTAGATAATCTATATTTCATTTTGTCCAATCATAGATGCCATAATAATAACAATAATAAATATTTTTCATTTATTTTCCCCTTAAATTAAAATCAAAAATTCCCTAATTTTTTCGCTGGTGAAGAAGAAAAGAAAACCAGTCAAGCGGAAGCTACTTGCGCGACAGGTAGATGGCTCTCAATGTACTCAACACCGGCTTAATTAGGTTCTGTTATTCCCCAAAAATCCTGCAAGTCATCGACTCACAATCGAGCAAATAGTGTTCTTAGTGGTTTGTTTGGATTAGGACGGTTTGGGCCCTTTCGCGTTTACGCCCGCCGAAAAAAAACATTCGCTATATGTCCCGTTCGCGTTAAGGCCCTTTCGCATTATGTCCCGTTCGCGTTATGTCCCTTTCGCATTATGTCCCGTTCGCGTTATGTTCCTTTCACATTATGTCCCGTCGATATTCTATTGTCTTTTAAATTTGTCGATAGGTATAATAATCTACTGTCTTTTGACCGTGGTCTCATCAGCATTCTTTTTTATTTAATAAATGTATAGTTGATATAAGTACTTGATAAAGTACTTATATCAACTCCCAAACGACAAGTCCCTATGTCCTTTTGTGGTAAGGTCACCCGGGGCGAAAGCAACTAACAAAAATTAAAATTTAAGTTTGGCTCCTTACACCATTAGCTACTTAATTAGGAGGCTTATTTAGATAAACTTATTTAATTCTGTATCTTTCAATTAACAGTTTCGACCGTTTACATATTACAAATAAGCTTACATATTTGAATAATTCATATTTTTGTTGAATTAGAGCACTGTTAGTTACATTCGCCCCACTTTGGGGTAAATGCAACTACGAGGGTCAAACTGAAAGTTCTTAGAACTGGCCACTTATAAACTATATAATAAAAAAATAATTCTAAAATTTAAAAATATAACTCTTTGCCAATATTACTGAGTACATATTTCATTCATTTGTCATTTGTTTTACGATTTGGCGGCAAATTGAAAATTGTCTGTGTCACGTCAACATGAATTTAACACGAGAAAATTTTCGTGCAATGATTTTTTATGACTTTCGATGTCATTTAAGTCAACAAGAAAGTTATGATAGACTACGATTGGCCTTTCACGATGAAGCCCCATCTCGTGCGACTGTTTACAACTGGTTTAATGAGTTTAAACGTGGTCGCACTAATCTCACTGATGATTTACGTGAGGGACGGCCTTCTACGGCGACGACTGAAGATAACATCTGTGTTGTGCGGCGTATGATAGAGACTGACAAAAGAGTGACCTATCACTTGACTGCCTCTGTGGCGCGGTGTGTGGTGTGGGAGTGTATCCGACTGCTACACAAGAGGTCGTGGGTTCGATCCCCACCCAGGATAAAACTTTGTGTGATGAGCACGATGGTTTATTCTGTGTCTGGGTGTTATTTATCTATAATATGTATGTATTTAGAAATATTTAAGTATGTTTATCAGTTGTCTGGTTCCCATAGTACAAGCTCTGCTTAGTTTGGGATCAGATAGCGTTGTGTGAGTTGTCCCAAGATATTATTATTATTATTATTATCAGCAGATTCGGACAAGCTTAGGCATCGGTATGAGTCAAGTGCACAAAATCCTCCACGAACATTTAGCGGTCAGGAAGCTTTGCGCCCGGTGGATACCTCATAATTTGACTGAGGCTCAAAAACTCCATCGTGTGGACTGGTGCCGTAAAATGATTGAAAGATTTAACGGAGGTGACTCAAATGCTGTGTTCGACATACTAACAGGTGACGAAAGCTGGATTTACTGTTATGATCCTGAAACCAAAAGACAATCTGCTCAGTGGGTGTTTCCTTTCGAGGAGTTGCCAACTAAAGTGAAAAGAGATCGAAGTGCGGGAAAAAAAATGGTGGCCTCGTTCTTTGGAAGGATAGGTCATTTCGCAACAATTGTGTTAGAGGATCAAAAAACAGTTTCTGCAGAATGGTACACTACCAATTGTTTGCCACTTGTCTTGGAAAAAGTTCGAGAGAAACGACCTCGCAGTAGGATCCTCCTTCACCACGACAATGCCTCGTCGCACACCGCCAAGCGAACGATCGACTATTTGGCGACATCAAACGTTGAATTACTGGGTCACCCGCCGTATAGCCCCGACCTCGCGCCTTGTGATTTTTATTTATTTCCAAAAATTAAAGAAAAACTTAAAGGAAAGCGGTTTATGAATGCTGAAGAAGCGGTGTCTGCGTATCGCGATGCCATTGAAGAGACCCCTAAGAACGAGTGGGCAAAGTGCTTTTCCCAGTGGTTCCATCGCATGCAGCGGTGTATTGACGTGAATGGACAATATTTTGAAAAGATATAATAAAACTAATAACTGGCTAATGTAATCAGTTTTTGATCTTCTAAGAACTTTCAGTTTGACCCTCGTATCAGTTATAAAACCTTGTTGTAATTAATAAGTAGATATAAGGAATAAGTGCATATGTAGTTTCATACACCAGCTATCCGAAAATAGTATCTATCTGCTGTGAAAACGCTTCAGTTTCCAAAAAAAACACTTTTAATTTTTTTTGGGGCGAATGCAACTGTGCTCCATACTAGCTAGTGTCGTAATAGTTTACATATCGATAAATCAAAGTGAAACAAATTTTCGATAAAAAACACCAAAAATGTTTAGTCGATATTTAGGTGCAGAAGAAAAAGAGATTCATGTCTTATGTTAAATGTTTATTAAAAAAATATGTTTATTGAAAAAGTCTTTTATCTTACAAACAAATACAAAAGTCTAAGGACGGTACAAAATCTTAAGTGTCTTAAATGTTTTACTTAACAACTAGTTTATTTGGCATGTAATAATGGCACATTAGTAAATAAAACTGAGTTATATTAAAATAAACTAATCAGTACAGCAAGTCTTAATCACAGTCGAAATACTTATAATCCTAAGTAGATTCATGTCTTATGTTAAATGTTTATTAAAAAATATGTTTATTAAAAAAGTCTTTTA
This sequence comes from Herminia tarsipennalis, assembly GCA_945859575.2. NCBI lineage: Eukaryota > Metazoa > Arthropoda > Insecta > Lepidoptera > Erebidae > Herminia > Herminia tarsipennalis. Next base: position 1,752,743 of record OX243830.2, read on the forward strand.
ATCTTACAAACAAATACAAAAATCTAAGGACGGTACAAAATCTTAAATGTCTTAAATGCTTTACTTAACAACTAGTTTATTTGGCATGTAATAATGGCACATTAGTAAATGAGTTATATTAAATTAAACTAATCAGTACAGCAAGTCTTAATCACAGTCGAAATACTCTAAGTCAATTCTACATTTCCGTCTCACATTGATGATAAAACTGGACGCCATAAATTATTTTTCAATTACATCAATGTTTTCAGAAAACCTGTAAATTCCTCCTTCGCAATTAGGCTGAGGAAGCACGGTGATAATATCCGTCAAATCTATTATAGATACGTCATTTTTAATAAACTTAAACGTGTTCTTTTGTTTATATGACTTTAAACCATACACAACAGCTTTTTTTTCAGAAATGTCTTCAATTAAGCAAACATACTTGTAAGTTTTCTTTCCCAAAGCAGAGTAAAATTTTGCTAATATAAAGTCACCTTGATTAGGCATGAATACGAACTCATCTTTCGAAGTAGATGGTACATCCACTAGTTTATTATAAATGACGCGTTGATTTTCTTTTTTATTCAAACTTTCTTTTTTGCTGCTCTTCTTTTTTTCTGATAAACATGGCTTCTTTCGGTTTCGTTTTGTCATATTAGTTTCTTCTTCAGATATTTGGTCAATTTCTATTGTTAAATTAGAGGGTTCTTCTTCATTATCAGATTTCTCTTTTAGCAAATTTTCGAAAAAGGTTTCTGCGGTCTCGCTCTCTGACGAAGTGTGACTTTCGTACAAACCACTGGAATCACTGTCCGTTTCGCATCGCCTTTTCTTTTTTTGTGTTATATTCTTATTTATTATTTTTCTTTTCGGTCTGATTTGTTTCTTTTTTCCTTTCCCTTTTGTCTCTTCTTGTCCTCTTTCTTTTTGATCATCAGCTTCTACTGATGTCAATATTTCTTTTCTTTTTGCTGATTTTTCCTTTTTTAATTGTTTTCTGACATTTTTCATTTCTGCTTCCTTTTTTTTCTCTTCTTGGTCCCTTTCCATTCGGTCAACTACTTCCTTATAAGTCAAGATTTCGGCACCTTTACTCACTCGCTTCTTTTTTGATTTGGGTGGATCACAGCGAGCAATTTTGTTTAATAGAAGTTCCTGAAATGATACATTTATAATATTTTGTGTTTCAGTGTTTTCTAGATGGATTCGATTATATGTATCTAAGTTTATGACCTCTTGTAAGTGTTGCATATTTTGATTAATATCTATTTTTGTTGTTTTTGTACAGTTTACAAGAGAAATTAATGGCTGCTTTTTTTCATATGTTTTGAGTTTTGCTTTTGTTTCTTTTTTCACTTCTATAGTTTCTATACTTGGCGTTGCCGAATGAATTAATAAATTTTGTGGTGTCCTTTCGTTTTCTAAGTTAATTCGATTATATGTATCTAGGTTTACCACCTTTTGTGAGTGTTGTAGGTTTTGTTTATATGCAGGTTTAATTAATAAGTTCTGTAGTATTACTATTTTTGAAGATGTATTGTTTGTAGTACCATTAGAAATGATTTTCTTAACTTGTTCAAAAGGCTTTTGTGTCTCGTAGACACCTTCGTTACTCACTATTTCTTCTTGATTTTCTATTATTTGGGCCTCTGTACAGTTCTTGATAGACCTAATATCATCCAGAATATGTGCGCTATTATTAAAAATTTGAAGTGACAAGCTTAAAAGTGTCGGTACGGTTGCAAAAAAATGGTTTTCAACAATCTGATGTATGTGAGTTCATAAAGTTTCATCAAGAGTTTCTGCGTTGTTCTCAACTTTATTATTTTCGGCACGATTGAGTACTTGTTCTTTTTCCCATTGGGCTAATGCCAAAGGATCGAATATGTTTTTAGAAATTGCATGGCAGTTAAATGGGTATATTATGCCAGTTTTTTTAAATCCATTTTGGAGGATGACTGGGTTTAAATTGGCCCATATTTCAGTCAGAATTCTTGAGAATTCCATTTTTGGCAGTTTAGCACCAATATGCAGTCTTTGCCATTTAACGAGGGCTTCATCCCATCGGTCTTTCATGGGTTTCATACCACTGCAATCTAATGGTTGAAGATTGTCGGATGAGTGTGGTGGTAATTTTATAATAGTAATGTTTTCGGATTGAGCCAACTTGATAACATTTAAATCCACATGAGTGGAGTGCCCATCATAGATTAACAATATCGTCATAGATTAACATTTCCAATTGCAGGCAAAAACACGCTTCTAAAATATTTTTCAAAAATGGAGGTCTCCATCCAACCCTTTTGACTAACGGTGTAAGCTGTTTTGACTAATTGATCCTTATAACACCACTCATTCCACAAATGCTTGCCCTGAAATATAATAAGTGGTGGGACTTTATCGCCGACTGCATTTGTCGCCAATAATACAGTTGTGTTATCTCTTCCCGGGGAACTAGTAGTTCTGGTGCAGCGAACCCCTTTTTCACCAATGACTCGGGTTTTGGACGGATCATTGCAAAAACTCGTTTCGTCGAGGTTGTATATTCTTTCAGGTTTATCAGTGAGATCAAGGTCATTCAAAGTTTGTTCTAATAAATCGAAATATGCATAGACTGTGTACGGATTGCATGCCCGTTTACGGGCAATTTCTACTGATTGCGGTTTTTTTAGTGATAAACCGTTTCTATTGCGAAAACCACGAAGCCATTCATCGCCTGGTATATCTTCTTTAAATGGTGTACTTATACCATTTCTTTTTACATATTCTGACACCAACGCCTTAACTTCTTTAGTTGTTAAAGGAAATCCGTTTTTTTCCATTATTTTTAAATAGGAAGATATTTCTTGCTCAAATGATCTAGAAAATACAGTATCTTTTCCAGGGTTCGTCTGTTTCTGTCCGCGCGTAGCGTATACATGAGATATAATTGTTGACCGAGGAATATTAAATCGTTCCGCAGCAGCATAACTGGATAACTCTTTTTGCTTTACGAGTTGAATAGCTTCAAGAAGCGTTTCCCGGGTATAAGCTTTCTCTTTTTTTCTATTATAGTTTCGAACCATCTGAAATAACACATAAAATTATGAAACTAAGAAATAAATAAAATAAAAACCCAAATATCTAAAAGATAAAACCACCAAGGGTTCCATACGTATCATCACAAACATAAAGTTGCTAAATCAACGCATCTAAAAGATACGACTCTTTGTACATGTTTTATGTCGACATGTGCAAGGGAATCAAAACCTATGAGGTACTTCTCATTGACCTAGATAGAATCATGAAATTTGATAAGAAGCAATGTTATGTGACACATGTAAAGTAAAATCTCATTACATAAACAACTTTAAAAGTTTTTAATAATTTACTGTTAGACTCAAATAAAAATAAACAGCAACAAATTTTCGGTTTTTGGAAATTTTCCCTTACTTGTGTCACATGACATTCCTTCTTGCCAAAATTCATAATTATAGGTCAATGGGAAGTACCCTACAGGTTTTGATTCCCTTACAAATGTCGACATAAAACATGTAAAAAGAGTCGTATCTTTGAATTGCGTTAATTTAGAAATTTGATTTTTTTATTGCACTGAGAGATAGCAGACCTAAGTAAATATGTGATGTAAATTAACATCACATATTTACTTAGATCTGCTAACTCTCAGTGTAATAAAAAAATCAAATATCAGCTTGATATGTCCACGCATTTCTGAGAAAAAAAATCTTAACAGACTGACAGACGGACAACAGAGTGATCTTATAAAGGTTTCGTTTTTATGTTTTGACTTAATTTTTAGGTAAGTACCTAAAAATGCAAAATTTTAAAACTACTTTGCAGATAACTAAGCAATTAAGTATTTACATAAGTGAATTTCACTTATCGAAATATCGACACGGAACATCACTAGTGATTTTCACTTTCCATACAAAAGCATAAAAAGCAAAATAGTTGCAATTACCCATTTACACAAAAATTTGGGGTTAATGTAACTATTTTAATAAAATGTTAATTATAAGATCTAGCGTTTAACCAAATATACCAAAAGCACTTACCTTTATTATTTTCACTGAAACTAATTTGCAATTTTGATGTAAACAAGAAGAAATATTTTTTTCGTCACAAAACTAAACACACGACGCCGCAAGCTGTTGCTCCAAAATGGCGGTTGTCAAAAAATGCTCTGTCGGTACGACAGTGTGAGACCTAGTAGCGCTATCTACATTTTATGCGAAAAAGCAATTCTTACTCGACCTTCCAACAGATGCCGTTTTTTAATATGTTCGTTAGATTGAGAGAAAAATCAATTAGTTGCATTAGCCTCATAGTTGCTTTCGCCCCGGGTGACCTTACGTAAAAGCGCAATGCAAGCACTTTCGCAATATAACGTCTTCAATTTATTATTTATAATTTTAAGGAACCCTACGTATGTTTCCTGATCGCATTTATTTAAGACATCGTTGCACACCTAAACAAAAAGAAAATATATGTAACGTTTTAAGAAATAAAAATAAAGAAAAAAAAATACTTGCCTACTTTTTCCCATTACATCGAAAAATGGTCTATGTAACAACACCCCACACGATGGGGTAGGTTAGGAAAAAAAATCCCCCCCTTTGTGTGGGGGAGGTTTTTTTTCTCAAGATTTTATTATACCACTTTGTCGGCGTATATATCATCATCAGCCTATCGCAGTCCACTGCTGGATATAGGCCTCTCCAATTGCACGCCACTTTGTTCTATCTTCGGCTTCTCGCATCCAGCTCCTGCCAGCCGTTTTGCGTAAATCATCACTCCACGCCTGAGGGCTAGATCCTACACTACGTTTGCCAAGCCGCGGTCTCCACTCAAGAACTCGTTTACCCCAACGGTTGTCGGTTCTTCGGCTAATATGGCCAGCCCACTGCCACTTCAACTTGCTAGTCCGGTGGGCTATGTCGATAACTTTGGTTCTCTGCCGGATCACCTCATTTCTGATTTTGTCCCTAAGAGAAACTCCGAGCATAGCCCTTTCCATAGCCCGCTGAGCGACTTTGAACTTGTGGACCAGCCGTACCGTCAGTGTCCACGTTTCGGCTCCGTATGTCATGACGGGTACGACGCACTGATTAAAGACTTTAGTCTTTAGACATTGTGGGATCGACGATGAGAAGACTTGACGTAGCTTACCAAACGCTGCCCAACCCAACCGAATTCTCCTGTTCACCTCGTCCTCGAAGTTGTTTCTACCTAACTGCAATGACTGCCCGAGGTACACATATTTTTGAACAACTTCGAGAACGGCGTCGTGTACCGCTATCGGTTCCGGTAGTACATGTTCATTAAACATGACCTTGGTTTTATCCAAGTTCATCCGTAGGCCGATGCGTACAGAGGAGTCAGCCAGGTCATTCAGCATTCGTTGCAGGTCCTGCAGCGTTTCCGCCATGATGACAATGTCATCTGCAAATCGCAAGTGAGAGATGTATTCACCATTGACGTTGATGCCCCGCCCTTTCCAGTGCAGCGTCTTGAACATATCCTCCATTGCATTTGTGAATAGTTTCGGGGAAATAACGTCCCCTTGCCTCACGCTCTCGATGCAATGGTATAGGCTTTGTTTGCTGATTCTGTACTTGGACGGACATGGTGGCGGCTTCGTAGAGACATCTCATCACTTGGATATATCGCCAATCTACTTGGCATCGCTGCAGAGACTCCAGAACGGACCAGATTTAAATCGAGTCAAAGGCCTTCTCATAGTCCACGAATGCTAGACACAAGGGCTGATTATACTCCTGGGTCTTTGGTATAATCTGCCGCACTGTGTGGATGTGGTCTATGGTGCCATATCCGCTCCGAAATCCAGCCTGTTCCGGTGGTTGGAATTCGTCAAGTCTTCGCGCAAGGCGGTTCGTGATGACTCTTGAAATCAGCTTATAGACGTGGCTTAGAAGAGAAATAGGTCGGTAGTTCTTCAGCCGGGTCTTATCTCCTTTTTTGAAGAACAAGACGACTACACTTCTACTCCACGCCTCCGGAGTTCTCCCTTCAAACAGGACAGCATTAAAGAGCTTTTGGAGCTCCCTCAGTACGGGTTTACCTCCAGCTTTTAACAGCTCTGTTGTAACGCCATCCTCTCCAGGGGCTTTTCCATTTTTCAGCTGTTTTAGAGCCAGCACGATTTCGTCAATGTTGACTTCTGGCAGGTCTTCGGTGTAGTGGCGTGTTAGAGTCGCTCTAGGACCCTAATTTTCAGGATCAGGTCGAGATGCATGCGAAGCGTATAACCGGCCATAGAAGCTTTCCACTTCGGAGAGGACTGCCGGCTTCCAAGAGATTGTACGAACACTTTTGACCCCCGGTTCTGCTCGATCGCTCTTTTAATCAAAAGAGTGTTGGAGCACCGAACGTCGTGTCGTATAAGCTTGTTGATCTCTTGGTTTAGAGCGCGCTTTTCCGACGAAGTGACGGGTGGGTTTTCACGTCGTTCCTTCATTAGCCCTAAAGTCCTTTTCGAAAGCTTTGACTTCTTGCCCCTACGCTGCATTTCACAAAATCTCGTACCTTCTTCCCTGAGTATCCGAACCACATTTACGAGCTTCTGGTTTACGTCTGTTGTGGTTTCCATGGCAGTAAATCGGTTATCCAGGTTTGACTGGAACGCTTCGGATCCTATCATGGTTTGGAGCAAAGTAGGTCGAAGCCTGGACCTCATGAGACGGGCACGTTCCGCCTTGAAGTCGATATTCAGAGAGCCTCGGACAAGTCGGTGATCACTACCGGTATTAAACCTGTTGATCACGGTGACGTCTCTAAATATATGCTTTTTGTCCGTCATGATGAAGTCGATCTCGTTTTTCGTCAAAGTGTCGGGGCTTTGCCTCGTCCACTTCCTTTGGGGCCGTTTCTTGAAAAAGGAGTTCATCAAGAAGAGCCCCTCCCGTTCGAGGAAGTTGACTAGCATTTGCCCCCTATGATTTCTGCTTCCAAATCCATGGGATCCTACTACCAATTTGCTGCAATTTTGTACTCCCAATTTAGCGTTGAAGTCCCCCATAACAACGTTGTAGTGGGTCTTAGTGGTGAAGTGGAGGGCCCTCGATATGTCATCGAACATATCCTCCACTTCGTCGTCTGGATGTGCCGAGGTCGGTGCGTACACTTGCACTACCTTTAGGCTATACCTCTCGGTGAGCTTGATAATGAGGTACGCTACCCTGTTCGACACGCTAGACATTTCCACAACGTTGTCAGAAAGGGACTTATTTACCAGAAACCCAACACCACCTTGGGATTTTTGGTCTCCCTCGCGGAAGTACATAAGGTGACCTGACTCGAGGGTTATGGTGTCCTCTCCCTCTCTTCGGACTTCACTTAACCCGAGGATATGCCACCTAATCTTCCCAAGTTCCACCTCAAGTTGTGCCAGATGCGAGTCTAGCCGTAGCGTGCGTCCGTTATACGTCGCCAGGGTCAGTCGGTTGTGGTGGCCTTCCGTAGCCCGGAGATTCTTAGCACCCCCCGCCACGCCGTTACCGTGGACGCCACCATGTCCAGGAATAGCGTGACTGCCGGGAACTGGGGGCCGTGGCCTTAGTGCTTCGTGCATTTGGGGTAATGCCCATAATCGCCACGCTGGGCAGGCGGGTTGGCGATCGCAGGGCGTAGCTGTCGCATCAGTGACGCTGCTGCCCGTCACTGACCTATTACTTTAGCTACGCCTTAAATTGGGATGGTTATACCGCCACCAGCCGGTCGCCAGAGCCTCGTTCGTTGTACAGCAGGATGTGCCGCGTGCAGGTGAGGTTGGCTTGGAGCGGAAGATGGTGATGCGCCCCCTTACATCCCATGGCATATATATATATATATATATATATATATAAATATATATATATATATATGCCACATTACTGCTTACTAGTACTAAGGGTCGCTGAGCTAACCTGGGGACAGACAGACGAACATACGGATGGACACAGCGAAGCTTTAAGGGTTCCTTGTTTAAAAAAAAAGATCAGATCCGCGAGTAAAATACAGTAGAGTGAATATATTGCAACCGAGATAAATTACAATATATTCACAAAGGACATGTCGCGAAAAGGACATATCGCGAACGGGTCGTATTGCGAAAGGGACGTATTGCGAAAGGTACATTTTGCGAACGGGACACATCGCTAATCGTTGAGGCTTTTACTAGCGGGCCCAATCGCGAAAGGGCCCAAACCGACCTAATCCGTTTGTTTCAGCACTGCTCGAAATCAATTCATGGTATATCAACTAATGCGCTAGGTCTGTAGTGTATTACGTCCCGCTCACTCTCTTAGAAAGCAGGTCTGTGTCCCTGCAGCGGGAACGTTATATGGCTGATCATGATTATGTATGTATGAGTCCATATTTACCCTTTCGGGTAGCGGTTGCTCGACGAATTTCGAAGCTGCCAGTAAAAACAGATCTGGAAAAGGCTTGGCACGACCGACGTCAAGATCACTAGCAGTTACCTGAATAACAAATGAGTATCCCTACTAATATATAAATGTGAATGTAAGTTTGTTTGTTACGCTATCACGCGAAAACTACTCAACCGATCATCATGAAACTTTGTACACATATTCTTGGAGGTATTAGAAGTAACATAGGATTACAAAAAAAAAGGGGGAAAATTTACGCAGACGAAGTTGCAAGGGACAGCTAGTATGACGTTTTCTGTCCCTTTGGATTATTAGAGTAAAGGTACAAAATCTATTTGATTTTCCACACACACATTGACCCATCTCACACAAAGTTGTCCACTGCTCGAATCAATGAAATAGTTAGTTAGTTCTACCTAGACTTCTAACTGGGCCACAGTGCGTGCATTACTTAGCCTATCTGTCACTCTAGCTAACCCAGGATATCCCAGAACGCCAGCAGTCTGCCCAGACTGTTGCAGGCTTCAAGGTGGGATGTTGGTAATGCTAGGCGTTGTGCCACTAGGTCTGATACACTGCTACAATCCGTGAGCACTTAACGAATGAATAAAATATTAATGATCTTCTCACCGCATGACGAAAGACGCTGAAGATCTCAGGTTTGGTCTGGGCATGGAGTTGGACCTGATGAGCGGTGGAGTTGGTCGCCAAAGCCATCGGGACCTGATGCAGAAGCAGGTGCTTTAGAAGACGCTCCACTCCTGAGACATATGGTACATCGTCAGTCACGAGCAAACGAGCAGGTCGACGAGATTTTTTATACCATAAAATAAGGAGCCGAGCAGGTCGTGAGCCTGATGGAGTCACGTAGCTCATAACAGTACCAGTGCCATCTAAGTCTTTGTCAGTGGAAACACCTTTAAAGTGAGTTTCATAGATGACAAGCTGGTTTTTCTAGCGGTTAGTAACTCTTACTGCTATGCTATGGCAAATGGCTGTTGTTGTTATCCTTGTTACACATGTTTTGACTTCCATTTAATTTAGTCCAATGACCGTTGAAATTTCAAATTCAAATGGAAGTCATCTTGTTGTCAAATGAACCGCCTTCTTCGTCTTTACACAGTAGGTATAAAACAAAGTTGCAGTTCGTCTAAACTACGCAACGTATTTTGATGCTGTTCTCACTATCATTCAGATAAATTCTTACGGATGGTTTATATGTATAATACATAATTATTATCTGTATAGATGGTGGAGGAAAACTATCATCCGTGCGAAGAGTAAGCGGGCTGCTAGTTTGAAATATACCTTTTTGCAGGGGCGCATGAGGGAGTCTTTCTGCAGAGACTTCAAGAAGATGCTGCTCAAATCTCTCCACGGATTCATTAATCTTGAGTTCTTTGACGACATATTCGCTAATTGCCCGATCTGTACCTCCAGTCAGCTAAAGAAAAATAGTTTTACTTAACTTTAAACAAACTAAATTTATAATACGGCTGAACGGATCTAGATGAAATATGGCACGGAGATGGATTTTAGTCGAATTAATTTACATTGCCTATTGTGAATGTGGCACGGGGTTCGTTTACAGTGATGGTTGAGTATATCATCTTCGTAACCCTCAAAGAATAGGTCCTTTACCCCCGCGGGGGTAAATACCCACAAGTTAGAAACCCAGTCTCTATTTTAACGTACTTTACTTTGCAGTTCCTCTGTGTAACTTTTGCCGTATTTTTTACAAACTTCCCGTAGGACCTCGTGGTACATCTGCTCAGAATCTGTAACCAAATTCAAAGCAATTTAATATGCCATGGATATACCCTGCAATTTCCGTGGAGGGGGGAAATCCCTCAACCCGGAAATTCCAAAAAGGTATGTCAATTCTATCACCTAACCCCCTTCCCGCGAAATCACGAAAATGTATCGATAAGTTAGCCAAACTAGCGTACTAGTAGGTACAATAGAGAGCTGTGCGATGGGTAGATATGAGGGGTCGTTACGTGACGACTGCTAAACGTTGCTCAAACTTCCTCAAATAAGAGCGAGGTTAAGGAGTTACCACTGTCAGTCCATAGACCGGTGACCGTTTCCCAAAAAAATGTCATAACGTTTCATGTCTTGGAAAGCAGGTTAAGCCGTTAGTCCTGCGCCTAAACTCTTCGGTCGTGTCGGATTGCCGTCCCATCGGAGTAAGAAAGTGCATTATGTCTGTGCATAAACCTGTGCTCTATAATATCTCCAACGTAATTAGCTAAATTCTGATAACACTGGCGGCCGATTAACCATTAGGAGAATATTACTCTTTATAAAACTCATTACTCCATCCTAATGCAAACCTGACGTATTTTTCCACAACGTCCATGATCCTGTCTACGTCCATGTTTCTGACAATTATACCTCCTGCATTCTTGGCTATAACTGAGATTGGCCGCCGCCACTGTGACCGAATAGTGTAGATACATAACTGATGAATCAACGAATACAAGCCCGAATAAAAATTAAGCTGCGTGAAAAAACGGAGAACAGGTTACAGACAAACCAATATGACGATTGCAGTGGCATCCAAAAAGTACACTCGGAGCCCAGTTATAGGTACCAAACAGGAACAAACTGCGCAAAGGCAATTACGTCTTTATGGGCCACTGTCCTCAGCACCTCTACACCATTGAGACTATGGACAACATACTATACTTTGGTTGTCAATAGTTTGTCGAAACTATGCGGCAGAGGGACCACACCAGGCAGGATAAAAAATCATACAAAAACTAAAATTACACCACAATGAATTCCCCCTTTAAAGCAAAGAGCGGCATTATCAGGGGCATTCGCAGATGCGGAACCAGAACTTTGTTCAGGGGGGGGGGAGCAATATTTGAGTAACTATCACGACGGTGGGGGTAGTGTAGCGTAGTAACCTAATGCGGGTGTCGTCTTTAAAAAAAAAGTTTGCGGCGAAATTTACCTTCGTATTCTAAGAATTTTACGGTCACGTGATCTCTGCGTGATCCTGACGCGAGTTTAACATTTTATACCCATACCAAAAAAGTGCAAGTTATTATATATTAGAGGTTTTTACTTATAAAATTACCTACTACCCTTGTGAGAAGTCGATTCTACATGTATACATGTAATGCCTCCGTCGCTATATATCATATTCTCAAAAGACCACATTCGTAAAACATCACATTCGCAAAACACGATATTCGCAAAACATCATATACTCATAATACCATATTCTCACAACATCATAATCTTATAAGACCATATTCGCAAAACACGACATTCTTGTGATACCACATTCAAAGTACAGTTCAGTACAATAAAGTTTAGTCTGTGGTGCTTTTTTAATTTTTTTATGAAATTATTTTTAGGCAAAACAAAAACATAATAATAATAAAATACTTTATTACACCTCAAAAAAATTAATTAACTAATTGTACATAAGCGTTTCAAACACACTTGAATGCATATTGTTTTATTAACACAATTGTTGACTATACTTTGAATTTTTTTTTTTTTTTTCAATTATTTTTCTATTTCGTTTTACATCAGTACAATGTAAATTATTTCTTTTTAATTTTATGTTTTGCAATTTGGCTTCCTTTTTTAGCAGTGATATGAACTGATACATACTGGGTTTTGATGTAATTTTCGTGTTGATGCGGCGATGCCAACCCTCAACACCATTTGTGGTTCTATTCTTTTGGTCATGACAGCATAATATGTTACTACTTATCTTTTTCATCCATTGGCTATTGAAGTAATCTAGGAATTTGTAGACATGTGGTGATGACATTTCAATGATGGTATTAAAGGCTTTTGGCATCAATTTCGGAGGCAGTAAGGGCAAAAGTGAACAGTATTTTGCTACTTTTTTATCTTCAGATTCTTCAAGTTTTAATTTTTTGGACATTTTGAACACGGCGTTACAAAAATGATAGTAGCAACCTTTTATTTTTATATTTGGAAAAACCTCTGTTACTGCTTTTATAACTGCTAACTCGTAGTCGCATTTGTACATATTTATTTCTAATCGGAATTGTTGTTTTAGTATTAAAAACAACCTCTTGTATGTACTCTGTTTTTTATTGGGTAAGAGAGCAAATATTATGGGTATAAAGTTCACCGTATCATCATTCCGTGCTGCATCTACATGCAAGCTATACATTTGATAATAAGGAGCTGGTACAATTTTAAAAGTACCGTCGCCATAATAAGGTTTTGGTGGATTTAAAATATTCTCGTAACTCTGAACGTGTTAGCACTGAAAATATGATTATTCTGTCCGACAAATAATATTCGTCGTATAAAAAAAAATCCTGCACCAAACTACACACATCAAAAGTGTCTAGGGATCAACATATATTTTTGCAATAACTTTTCTCCTGATTGATTTTTTTTTTTTTATTTCTTTAAGGATTCATCAAATAAAGTGTTTTCGTTTGTCACAGTAACGATAAACCAAGTCACCTTTGCATTAATAAAGAAATTTGCCATTTTCCTAATAAAGGGATTTTTGACATTTGAACCACTAACATTAAAGTTCGAAAAAAAGACTGAAATAACAGTTTTCTTTAAAATTTTATTGGGTAACTTAAACAAATAATAATCCGTGTTTCTACCGCGAACACTAACAACACAAGAACATCGGTTTGGCATACTCAAAATGAGTTCATCCAAATCACGCTGTGGAATGGCCGCCCATGTTCGTTGCAACAACAAAAAAAGGTCTTCTTGCGTCTGGATACCCTCCATATTCGGCAGAGCTCTTCTCTGTAGCATATCCCATGCATGCTCAATCGGGTTCAAGTCTGGCGACTGAGCAGGCCAGGGCAGGACATTGGTGTTAGCTGCGGCGAGAGTCTGTCTTACAACTCTTGCGGTGTGCGGTCGTGCATTATCATGCATTAACTGAAATAAGGGACCGATTTGCACTTGTAGAGGAACGATGACGTCTGATACAATCGTCTCAGCATAAATTTGAGCGTTGAGGTTGCCTCTGATCCAAATCAACTCAGTTCTTCCGCCGATCCAAATACCCGCCCATACCATGATGGTTCCACCACTATAAGGATGGACTTCCTGGCAGGATTTTAATCGCTGTTGGCGTCCAGGGGTTCTCCAGTGTCGTATACGTCTTGTATCCGGTCTCATACCAAAACGAGACTCATCAGAAAAGCACACGAAACGCCATTGTTCTTCTGCCCAATTTCTGTGTTCAAGAGCCCATTGATATCGAATCCTACGATTGTGCATTGCTATAGGTGGTACCCGTAGCGGTCTTCGGGAATGAAGGTTCACTTCATGCAAGCGGTTTCTGACTGTTTGGTCGCTAATTAAGTTCCCTGAAGAGTGATGAAGCCTCACGGCTAACATCATGGCGGTTATTGTTGGACCTCTTCGAGTTAAGATTTGAATGTATCGGTCTTGTCTCCGTGTGGTGCAGCGATACCGTCCTCCATGGCGCTCAGCCACGGTACCAGTGCTTCGGTAACGTGTCCAAAGTCGACTGATAACACTCTGACTTGTATTCAGAGCTAAAGCCACAGTACGTTGCCGGGAACCAGCTTCTATCATTCCCACGGCTCTGAGCATTTCTTCCCTGCTTAAATGACGTCGCCGCTCCATAATAACGTTGGTTTTAATCAGTAGTAGGGAAACAGTAGCACTAATAATGTCTTCAATGCGTTGTATGTTTTTATAGGGAAAATATTGACAGCTGATTTTCATCTTTTACTCGAATTTGATTCACAGTTCCTGATTCAAATTATGAAGTGCACCAAAAAGGATCCATATAAATTTATAAAATCATAAATTTATTACAAAGCCACATCTCAATCTCAAGAAATCCGCATAAAAATGCTTGATCCCTAGACACTTTTGATGTGTGTATATGGCAGTTTTACATTTTTTGAGTTAGTCGCTTTAAAACTGTTCAATTTTAAAAAAATCTTGCGTGCTCTATAAAGAGTATCTTTCTTAGATGAAAACAATGGCAATTCATGCTCTTGACCCTTAAAATCATGGTTTATGAAATGTTTTTCGAAAATCTTTTGTGCCGATTCAAAGTTATTGCATACCTCTTTTTTGCAATCGTCCATAACTGTGTCTATTGTATTATGTATAAAATTTGGAGAATCACAGGTGTGCTTAGCGGATCTCATGATCTCATTATTAGTATTTAGTGTTATGGAGGTGCGGCAATCCTTCTGCTTCGAACACCGCCAATTCGTTGTTCCGCACTTATTTTTTAAATATAGATTATACCTATATCCATCATGTAGTAATACCGGCTTATTTTTTTGACTTCTAATGAATTTTAATTCACTTTTACTGCCACTGGGCTGATCCATTTTCAGAATTTGTCTTAAATGAAAATTACAAGAAAATGCACTAATGCAATAAAATATGACTAGACAATGACATGTCATTATCACTCATAAGAGGAAATAATTTACCGGCCAGTATGAATCAAAGAGGTTACGTATGTACATAAGAAGGTTATATTCAGTTATGACGGAACGTTTAAGCACATTGATACATAAAGTCGCAAAGTTTTTGAACACCAGTGTACTTTTCACCTTTTTTAGAAAATATAATGTTTAGAGAATGTCGTGTTTTGCGAATATGGTCTTATAAGATTATGATGTTGTGAGAATATGGTATTATGAGTATATGATGTTTTGCGAATATCGTGTTTTGCGAATGTGATGTTTTACGAATGTGGTCTTTTGAGAATATGATATATAGCGACGGAGGCCATGTAATGCCTATTCGCAAATAATAGGTAAAGCCGGAGAAAAGATCAAGGCAATAAAAACTCGCGACCACTCTTTTCAAATTGATAATATTTACATTTTTCTTTTGTTTATAAACTATATATGCAGGTAAGGTGCTGCCACCATTATATTATACACTATATTATAGGATGGACGCAAAAACAAGAGAAAAAATATTAAAAAGAAGAATACATATGATTGGATATATCCTCCTTAACATACCGATAACTTCAATGAGTACAGCATAGTACGGGCATCCACTTACTACTTAAAACTTTAAGTGCTTAAATATTAGCTAAATTACTGCTAATTAATTAATAAGTTGCAGAAGAAAGAAAATAATGGACTTAATTTATCACGCAGAATCGTTACTTACAAAAGTAAATCCGTTTTAATTGAAACGCCATTTTTCACCTGTATCTAGTTGCTTGCTCCTTGTTACTTATGCTTGGGTAAATTATGTTGTCACTTTGTTTTAATCGTCACATTGATTAAGAGCATGATATGACTTTTGCAAGTAAAGATTCTGCGTGACGAATAAAGGCCATTCTTGTCTTCCTTTTGATATCATAATTAATATTGTATATTTAATCATTCGTTACAAGCACTTTGGCCAATATTTAAGCACATAAAGTTTTTACCTTTGTTGTAAGTAGATGCTCCTACTATATTGTACCCGCTGAGGCTGATTTTGCTTTATCTCATGTTTCAACTTTTTGATAATACAATTTGCATCAGTCCTTTAACATGGTATCCATTAACATATCAAGTTTATAAACATTCAAACATTGTAAAATTGCCAATTTGAAAAGAGTGGCCGGGGGTTTTTATTGCCAGGTTCTTTTCTCCGGCTTTACCTATTGTTTGCGAACTTGGCATTACATGTACCTACAAATAGAATCCCGACGTATCACAAGAGTTGTTTTGCATCCTAAGTGAATAAAGAATTTTCTTGAATTTTTTGAATTCACCCTTTTCTTCTCCACTCTGTCGCACTCCACTCCGCGTCCATTGGAAAAGCAATATAAAGAATATAAAGAAGTACTTACTGAGAATTGTGCCATCTAAATCAAAGATACAATGAGTCACTTCACCGTATATTTTTTGATTTGTTTGTGTATACTGACTATATATTCTCAATATCAAGGTATATTGGGGTTTTCGAAAAAAATCATTGTAAAATTTGCCTGCCTAATAAGTCTCTGCATTTTGTATAAATTTGGTAGATATTTATACCAAATATTTTTATTAATTATTTTTAGTTTTTCTTTACATGATTGGATTGTTGTTTTTAGAGTGAATGACAGATGTCAGTTTTGCAGGTTTTTTTTTGGTTTTTGTTTTTTTAATATTTATAGTCATAGTGGCCAATTTTAAAAATAAAAAGGAATCCAAACTAATGTTATAAATTTATTGAGAAAGTAACTATGTTTGTATGTCTGTTACGCTTTCACGTCAAACCGATTTAGATAACATTTGGTATGGAGATAGTTCGAGTCCCGGGAGAGGGCATAAGATAGTTTTTATTGTGATGTGTCTGCATGGTTGCGGCAATCGACCTTTATTATTATTTGTGACGGCATATTTTTATTTTTAGGGTATCGTGGCCAAAATGGCAAAACGGAACCCTTATAGTTTCGCCATGTCCGTCCATTCGTCTGCAGATTAGCTCAGAGACTGTTAGTACTAGAAAGTTGTAATTTTGCCTGTTGGTCTAGTGGTTAGTGACCCTGACTTCTAAAAATGAGGCGTGGCTTCGATCCCCACCCAAGATAAAACTTTGTGTGATGTGCACGATGGTTTATTCTGTGTCTGGGTGTAGTTTATCGATAATATGTATGTATTTAGAAATATATAAGTATGTTTATTAGTTGTCTGGTGGTCATAGCATACTAGCTCTGCTAGTTTGGGATCAGATGACGTTGTGTGAAGAGTTGTCCCAAGATATTATTATTATTATATTACATTGCCTACTTACGCCCACAAAGTGGTTATATAAAATCTTGAAAAAAATTTTTTTTTTCTTACATTGTGTGTCTTTATTGTAGTTTGGTGTTTTCACAATATTTAAGGGTTGTGAATATCATTTTTTGATTATGGATCCATAAGAAAAAAAGAAAAGCATAGTGTTGCACTATACGTCACAACTTTACAAAATTAAATAAAAAAGTAAGACTTAAAAATAAAATTATGCAGAGAAACAAAATTAATAACGAATATCACAATATTACTTTTTTATAATTTTTTGTACTTACTATTAGACGGTTACAATGAAATAAAGAAAATTTTAATGATAAAAGTTGTGCCTCGTAGTTGTAACAAATGGGTGTCCAGTTTAGCATTATGCCAAGTTGACAAAATGTAAACGTTGTCAATTTTTCAAATATATGTAAATACAGATATTTCTAAAAATGTATCTTAAGTTAAGTTCAAAATAATGTAATCAAAGTCTTTATCACAATTTTATATGCATTGTTTCGGAATATAAAGAAAACAAATATTGATCACTAATTACCACCCACTTTAACTTCCATTATGATGTATACATGATAATTGCAGTTATATGTATCCTTTGCAATTACATAATAATATTTTAAATCTTTTTCTTCAAGCAATTTTTCAGTTAAGGAAGAGATTTTCACTAACATGTCAACAACATATTTATACCAAATATATACAAATTCTTAACCGCAAATCCTAACCACGCTTAAAATAAGATTTTCATATTTTTATGATAAGATTTTTACTAACATGTCAACAGCATAGTTGCACCAAATATTACAAATTCTTTGCCACAAATATGTATAGAAATATTAACAACCGAACGCTTGGGCCGATTTTGATGTTTTTTTCCATCTATTTGGCTTAATCTGCAAGTATCATTAATTAAACGACAGTATTTAAAACTCACTATGGCGACAGCCAGGCGCCATATTGTAAAAAGTTATGAAACAGTAGTTTTATTTTGGCACCAACTTCAAAATATTTATTATTATTTTGTTGTTATATAAATTATTGCTTTTTATTTACCTCGTACTATTTTTTGAAGTCAGTAATATTTTATTTATTTTTAATCTTTGCATGAATTCCGGTATATTCCCCTCATATTTAAAAAAGAGGTATAGTGCATCCAATTCATAAGAGTGGAAATAGAGACATCATTACAATTATCGACCCATCACAGTTCTACCAGCAATCTTCAAAATACTGGAACGATTAATAAATCAAAGGCTAGTAAAGTATCTCGAAGATAAACAATAGCTCTAACAATCAGTACAGTTTTAGGCGAAACAAATCAACAAATGAAGCAATTATTAAATTGACAAACCACATCATTGAACAATTAGACAAAAAGCGAAAAGTACTATCAGCCTTTCTGTATTTAAAAAAAGGAAATTGGAACGGTTCCCATTCCCACCCTTGTCGCTGAATTGGAGCAACGAGGAATTCGTGATCTGCTACTCAAACTTTTTAAAGATTATTATCTATGTAACAGAACACAGGCTGTTACGATAAAACAATTTACAAGAGACGAACTTCCTGTTACTTTCAGAATTCCACAAGGTAGCGTTCTAAGTCTCGAGAGTGGCTTAATTACTGCCTTCGCAGACAACACCGTTCTTACCTTCTCTGTTGGGACTTGGGACGAGGCTTTTAGGACGGCCCAGAAAGGTTTGAACAGTGTGAGGTTTGACGACGAAGGTTTGACAGAGTATATAAAACCTGTGAAGTTGCTTTCTGTCAGACAACTCTTTATTTTAAACATCACCCATTTACAACACAGGAACACACCCTATAAACCAATCACCAAACGTCGCAAAGACAAGGTCTGTCGCCCGTTTAAATGCAATTTCTCTGCAACACAACCAACACAACGTTTTTTCCGCTTCCTGGGGCCACATCCATACATCTCAATTTATAAGCACCTTAACATACACGCACTACCTAGACACACATGCAAAGAGTTAACTTCAAATTGGCTACTAACAAAAAATTACGAGGAAAACAAAGCTCTTCTTCGCGCATATTAAGTACAGATGCACACACTCAAAAACAAACAAAAGGCATACACACACACACACGCGCGCACGCACACACACACACACACACACACACACACACACACACACACACACACACTTTCATTGTGTTAGTTTATAATTTAATCTAAAATAAGAACCGATGGCCATTATATCTAAGCCACGCATTCACTTTTAAAAAGATTTTCTTTTCCCGATGCAAGGCAGTTGAGGATTTCATCTAATACTTCACCATTAACTGATGGCTGATCCTGACATTTCACTAGTGAAGTGTCAGTTTCATTGTGACAAATGATAATAATGTGATCCAATCACAACCTGTGAAAAAATTATTTATTATTGAGTAGTTCCGCTGGTCATCTGATGCCTCCGACTAAGAGTAAGTAATGCGCATAATACACTACACTGAATCAGAGACCTTAAATCCTTAAACAGAGAGGTGTAATAAGAGTTAGGGCACTAATTCTCTAACAAATTTTCAAGGCCACCTCGATTTAGGGCCCTGATTCAGGGTAGTGTAATAGCCGTTTTACCGAAGAAAATCCGTCGGGGAGGGGTAATCTCACCAAATACCACGTGGGGGAGAAGGGGAGTCTTGGCAAATCTCACGTAATATTTTTAGCGGCAAAATTAAGAGCGCTAGACGCACCCAACCCCACGTCTCGCAAGATACTTCTATATATGCCCGGGATTGAGACTTAGACAACACAAAAAAACGTTTCATAAGCGGCCCAGCCGTTACCGAGAATAATTAAAGGACACACACACACACACACAACCACCTCCCACTGATGAATCAATGGACAAATAAATTAATGTCCTTTAAATTTAAGTATAAAATAATAAAGGTTTAAGGTACAACTACTTACAGTGAAATTAGTCTCGAGAAATTTTTGCATATGTAGTGGTGTGTATGTTACTTAGATATTAGAGCGCGTTTCCACTATATCGTTCTGGCCCTTACAAAAATGTTTCAATATCCTAACATTACTATTTAATTTAATACTTATCCCTAGCAACACTCTGATTTTTGTTTTCAATAAAAACAAGTTTTTATTTTAAAGAAAAAGGTTTTGACTTTATTAAAAAAAATATGTCATTCAATTTCACGTCCTTGAGCAAACGACAAGGCGACTACCGTGAAACAATAAAATATCGTGTCGTTCTTTAGATGATAGTAGTTTAGCTATAGGTAAAAAGTTTTGACCATAATAATTACGAAACAAAACAAATAAATAAATCGTCACTTGATAGTGGAAAGTGGAAACACGCACAAAACCAGAATAAACCAGTTTACTCTGTCCGCAGGTGCCACGTGCAGTCTGACGTCAGTCGCTTGATACCGTTAGAACATAAAGCACGCATTTCATTAAAAAATTATAATTATTAGATACGTAGTAGTTTCATTGTGAAATTTTGTATTTGTTGATTGTTGTTATTGTTTGTTATTATTGTTAAAATATTTGTTGAAGTGTTTAATTTCAAGTGTGTAAGTGTTGTAACTTTATATTGATAATTCAAAATGGCTCCAGTGTTAAAACATGGTCGAGGCAAGCCTTTGACTTCTCAAACTAAGGAAGTTTTGTACTGTTTGTACAAATATTTCGAAAATGAGTGTAATAACAACCCGAGCAGTATTATGACCCCCACTCAATTAGTTGCTAAATCAACAGGAATTTCAATAGCATCCGTCAGAAAGGTAGTATCAGAAAGCAAATGTCGTCCTTCAGATCAGGAAGTAACATTTAAATCTCCTAAAAAGAAACCGAATCGTAAACCTACAATAGTAATCGATAACTTTGATCAGCAAGTTATCAGAAGAACAATTCATGACTTCCACATCACAAATAAAGAAGTTCCCACTTTAAAAACTTTGCACTCAAAATTGAAAGAAGATATCGATTATAAAGGTTGTGTCAGCACGTTACGAAAACACGTCATGTCATTAGGTTTTAATTGGAAGCAAACAGAAGATAACCGGAAACTTCTTATGGAAAAACACGAAATTAGATACTTGCGAATTAATTATTTGATGAAAATTGCTGAATATCGTGAACAACGCCGACCAATTGTTTACACCGACGAAACATATATACATACATCACATACCCTCTCGAAATCTTGGTCAGATGGAAGCACTTCAGGTTTGAAGCAACATATATCGAAAGGCAACCGCTTAATCATTGTTCATGCCGGTGGTATCGATGGCTTTATACCAAATGCATTGCTTATGTTTAAAGCCGACCAAAAAAGTGGAGATTACCACAACAATATGAACTATGACAACTATTCAAGGTGGATTCAAACTCAATTAATACCCAACTTACAACCAAATAGTGTTGTTGTTGTTGACAACGCACCATATCATAACTCAATACAAAATCCTGCACCGAATAGTAATTCTAGAAAACAGCAAATGATAGACTGGCTGACATTTCGAAACATTGAGCATTCATCCACGTTGCTTAAGCCTCAATTATATGAACTGATTCTGCAAAACAAGGC
The DNA here is from genome assembly GCA_945859575.2 of Herminia tarsipennalis. Classification (NCBI taxonomy): domain Eukaryota; kingdom Metazoa; phylum Arthropoda; class Insecta; order Lepidoptera; family Erebidae; genus Herminia; species Herminia tarsipennalis. The sequence goes on from OX243830.2 coordinate 1,774,442, forward strand.
GAGATTTATAGAGTACAAGATAGACGAAATATTACGACAGCACGGTCATACTGTGCTGCGTTTACCACCATACCATCCGGAGTTTAATCCTATAGAAAATATATGGGGGATAGTGAAAACATATGTCGCAAAAAAGAATGTCGCAATGAATATGAAGGTTATAATGTCATTAGCTGAAGAAAAAATGAACGCCATAACTGTAGAGGAATGGAGAAAAGTTTGTTTGCATGCTATTGAGGAGGAAAGCAAATATCAGGGTAGAGACGCAGCTTTAGACACAATATCAGAACGAATCATAATTAATTTAAATAATTCATCTGATGAAAGCGAGGATGGGGATGATTGTGATATGCCTGGGGTTGATGAATTATTAGAATAAAACATTTATGGCCGGAGAACACCTAATTCATACACGTCTTCACTGAAGTGAAAACCGGCATTCAATGCTTGTAATGTTTGGAACTGGCTTGTCTGCCTCATACAGTTCCATAGATTACAATGCGGTGGATACACATTTTCACGACCGTATTAGTACGTAGTGCGTATGCGTAGACGTGCACGCATTTGGTGTGCTCCAGCCACAAACGTATATTACCTTTAAAACAATAAAAACTAAAAATAAAATGTTGTTTTTTTTATTTGCTGACCATACACTACTACAAACGCAAAAATTTCTTCAAGCTAATTTACCTGTAGTTTAGCTATAGGTAAAAAGTTTTGACCATAATAATTACGAAACAAAACAAATAAATAAATCGTCACTTGATAGTGGAAAGTGGAAACACGCACAAAACCAGAATAAACCAGTTTACTCTGTCCGCAGGTGCCACGTGCAGTCTGACGTCAGTCGCTTGATACCGTTAGAACATAAAGCACGCATTTCATTAAAAAATTATAATTATTAGATACGTAGTAGTTTCATTGTGAAATTTTGTATTTGTTGATTGTTGTTATTGTTTGTTATTATTGTTAAAATATTTGTTGAAGTGTTTAATTTCAAGTGTGTAAGTGTTGTAACTTTATATTGATAATTCAAAATGGCTCCAGTGTTAAAACATGGTCGAGGCAAGCCTTTGACTTCTCAAACTAAGGAAGTTTTGTACTGTTTGTACAAATATTTCGAAAATGAGTGTAATAACAACCCGAGCAGTATTATGACCCCCACTCAATTAGTTGCTAAATCAACAGGAATTTCAATAGCATCCGTCAGAAAGGTAGTATCAGAAAGCAAATGTCGTCCTTCAGATCAGGAAGTAACATTTAAATCTCCTAAAAAGAAACCGAATCGTAAACCTACAATAGTAATCGATAACTTTGATCAGCAAGTTATCAGAAGAACAATTCATGACTTCCACATCACAAATAAAGAAGTTCCCACTTTAAAAACTTTGCACTCAAAATTGAAAGAAGATATCGATTATAAAGGTTGTGTCAGCACGTTACGAAAACACGTCATGTCATTAGGTTTTAATTGGAAGCAAACAGAAGATAACCGGAAACTTCTTATGGAAAAACACGAAATTAGATACTTGCGAATTAATTATTTGATGAAAATTGCTGAATATCGTGAACTACGCCGACCAATTGTTTACACCGACGAAACATATATACATACATCACATACCCTCTCGAAATCTTGGTCAGATGGAAGCACTTCAGGTTTGAAGCAACATATATCGAAAGGCAACCGCTTAATCATTGTTCATGCCGGTGGTATCGATGGCTTTATACCAAATGCATTGCTTATGTTTAAAGCCGACCAAAAAAGTGGAGATTACCACAACAATATGAACTATGACAACTATTCAAGGTGGATTCAAACTCAATTAATACCCAACTTACAACCAAATAGTGTTGTTGTTGTTGACAACGCACCATATCATAACTCAATACAAAATCCTGCACCGAATAGTAATTCTAGAAAACAGCAAATGATAGACTGGCTGACATTTCGAAACATTGAGCATTCATCCACGTTGCTTATGCCTCAATTATATGAACTGATTCTGCAAAACAAGGCGAGATTTATAGAGTACAAGATAGACGAAATATTACGACAGCACGGTCATACTGTGCTGCGTTTACCACCATACCATCCGGAGTTTAATCCTATAGAAAATATATGGGGGATAGTGAAAACATATGTCGCAAAAAAGAATGTCGCAATGAATATGAAGGTTATAATGTCATTAGCTGAAGAAAAAATGAACGCCATAACTGTAGAGGAATGGAGAAAAGTTTGTTTGCATGCTATTGAGGAGGAAAGCAAATATCAGGGTAGAGACGCAGCTTTAGACACAATATCAGAACGAATCATAATTAATTTAAATAATTCATCTGATGAAAGCGAGGATGGGGATGATTGTGATATGCCTGGGGTTGATGAATTATTAGAATAAAACATTTATGGCCGGAGAACACCTAATTCATACACGTCTTCACTGAAGTGAAAACCGGCATTCAATGCTTGTAATGTTTGGAACTGGCTTGTCTGCCTCATACAGTTCCATAGATTACAATGCGGTGGATACACATTTTCACGACCGTATTAGTACGTAGTGCGTATGCGTAGACGTGCACGCATTTGGTGTGCTCCAGCCACAAACGTATATTACCTTTAAAACAATAAAAACTAAAAATAAAATGTTGTTTTTTTTATTTGCTGACCATACACTACTACAAACGCAAAAATTTCTTCAAGCTAATTTACCTGTACGGCATTTTATAATTAGATTTTTACCCTTTGAAGGGTATCATTATAATCAATTTATCTTTTGACATAGCACCAGTAGCTTGCAACTTTACATAAATTACTTTTAAACAGCTTAATCGATTTTTGTTAAGCATTTCCTAAGTTGGATTAAATGTGATCAACTAAACATGATCACAAACCGATTCATAGTTTCTGAAAAATGTAAATTTGTTTGGAAGGTGCACTAGCTCATCATATGTAAATATGATCTAATTTTAATAATATGACATACCTTCATATCGAATTGATAACATGTTTTTTTATGTCTGTGAACAAGGTACCTACTAAATCTATATATACCTATACTAATATTTTATAGAGGAAAGATTTATATTTTTTTAAGTAATGAATAAACTTAAACCCTACTGGACCGATAAAAAAATCACCATTGGAAGCTACTATCCCAGGGCGACATTCATATCAACCCATATGATGGCCCACTGCTGGGCATGGGTCTCCCCAGTAGATCCTGGGGGTAATTGCCATAATCGCCACGCTTGGCGAGCGGGTTGGCGATCGCAGTAAGGCTTTAAGTACGCAGAGGACGCTGCTGCCCGTCCTCCGGAGTGAAATCCCTTAGTCGCCTTGACGACACCCACGGGAAGAGATGGGGTGGTACTATTCTTAAGCCGGCACCACACGGCATAGGCTACTTTAATCCTGTATGTATTCCTACGAACTACGCGGGTGAAACCGCAAGGCGTCTGCTAGTTCTAGATAAAAAAAGCAACTGCATTGTATGGAGTTTAGGGTGGAGTAATTAGTGATCACGGTTTGCTTAATTTAAATTGTAAAATTACGCGTAAAAAATTGTGACATAGACTTTGATTTCATTGTTTTGTAAAAACTGACATTCTTTTTCTTTCAATTATCCTACGTTTACACATGTGCGCTTGTGTGTGTGTGTGTGTGTGTGTGTGCGCGCGCGCGCGAACCTGTGTATGTGTGCATACCTACATGTGTCGGAGTGCCATGATTTAAATAACCTTTTATATTATATAGCGGACGCCTCGCGGTTTCACCCACGTAGTTCCCGTTCCCGTGAGAATACAGGGATAAAAAATAGCCTATGTCACCCGGGGTTAGTGTAGCTTCACAACGATGAAAGATTTTTTTAAATCCATCCAGTAGTTTCGGAGCCTATTCAATACAAAAAAACAATCAAATCTTTCCTCTTTATAATATTAATAATATCTAATAATTAATAATAATAATAATAAACCCCTACCGCCTTATTCCAAAAGATGGACTAAACCTGGTTTGACGAAAATCCTAGTTTAAACCATGGATCTACGAAAATCTTTATTACAAAACGAGGTTCATCGCTTAATCGATGATCTTCTTTGGTCTATAGATTAGTCTTTCGATCACCCTAGTTTAACTATGGTAATAACCTTAAAATGTCAAAAACTTGACAATTTGAACGTTAGACCATTTACTATTTTGCGTATTTTAGTTTCAATTATTAATGACGAATAATGCGTGTAAAGTGACTTTAAATTATTAACTAACTATGGTGTGACAACAAAATAAACGCAAAAATCGAGTGAAATGCGATGTGTGACCAAAGATTTATTATTGTTTTTCAAAACATTTATCACAGCTTGGAATTGAGAGAGAAGATTTAATATACAGAACTCGGAGATGGCCTAAAATTAAAGTGGTCTGTGCAATGTTTGGGTCAACCAGACTCGACGTGAAGTGTACCTACGCAGTGTGGAAAGTTGAAGATCAACACAGATTATTTTTGTTCGACAATAGTACTCTATGTGTGTGCTCTATGTAAAACAATCTGATGCATTCCACTTATAATATGTCACATTATTTATATTGAAGTTAGAAAATCACATTTGGAATGTCTGATAGGTGGTCTGGAGTAGTGCGGCAAAAACCAATGTTGAATTTACTCAAAATGCACAAAACAAAGTAATAGAAACATCATTATGACAAAATTTCTTACCTAAAACTTACTACTGAACTATACATATAGTGGAACTAAATAAACATTGATCAATTTAAAATTTAGTTGGTAAAGTGTAACCATGGGTATACCTATCACTAGAAACAGATGTAAACTTAGATTATAGGTAGGTACCAAGAACTGAATATTATGTTTATAAGAGCTCAGCTAGTTAATACATTGCTACAATGTTCCTTTAAACATAGTTTAAACACTAAACAGAGAGTATAGATTAGTTACAGGTTATTGAAATTGTGATGTAATAACTATTATGCACTACTTAACAGTTTAGATAATTATATTTAAGATTCTCTGATAGATGAACTGTGTTCTTAGGGAGAATAAATGGTATCTAATAAATAATGATTCTATGTATAATGTACCTAAAACTTACTAGTGAACTATATAGTGGATCTAAATAAACATTGATCAATTATTGATTGATTACTGTTTATATATTTATACATAAAATGCCTAAATACACATACCCTATTACTAGTGAACTATAAGGTGAATCTAAATATAGAATTATTAATTTTATTATATAAATATATTATTGATCACTGTTTATATATTATACAAAAAATGCATACAATTTAAAATTTATTGTAAAATAAATATCTATACTAATATTATAAAGCTGAAAAGTTTGTTTGAACGCGGTAATTCTTTTGAACTTTTTACTGTTGGATAGCCCATTTGTCGGGGAAAGCTATAGGCTATATAATATCACACTACAACCAATAGGAATGGAGCAGCATTGAGAAATGTTGCGTAAACAGGGAAGATTTATGCAGACTAAGTTGTGCGGGAAAGCTAGTCATCTAAATAGAAATAAGGGATATCAACTCAATATTCCTTTTCAAACATAGTTTGAACAGGGAATACAGAATGGTTACAGGTTATTGAAATTGTTAACATCCATTTTGTTGTCAAATGGAATAACTATTAAGTGCTACCTAACAGTTTAGATAATTATATTTATGATTCTCATGAAAATGAACTCTGTTACTAGGGAGAATAAATGGTATCTAATAAATAATGATTCTATGTTGTTATTTGAGAATTTCATTTCATAGCAAGCTCACTGATATTAAATAATAAATATATTCATAAAATTTGTTTCAATTGTTTGTTGTGCTTCAGCCGAAGCTTCAGTACCTACCTATGTTGAATCTAGGCATACTTTCCCCCAATACATTCAGAACAACGAGTGCAACCAAGAAAACAGTAAGTATATCAAAAGTGGATTATCTTATTTATCTTATTCAGTAAGTATCCTTCCATGCTAAGACCTGTTCCAATGAAACTAGCTTTGTAATAAAAACTCGCATCCAAGTTCCTCTAAGTGTTTGGGCGCTATAGTTACTCAGATTAAACTTATAACATTCCTAATAATGTCTGAGTTAATTAAATTTAGGTTATCATCATTTGTTTACATTTTTAGTACTAATGACAACTACTTATGTAACGTTCCGATCCTGACAGAATTTATTTGATTTTTCGTAAATTGCAGGCCGAGGGCTTTTATGTCAGGTTAATATTTTGAAAATTACGTAGTGCTGGCGAATAATTTAGCTACATAGAACGTCTAAATATTTTATTCTCAATGAAAACTATACTTTCAAATTATATTGGTATAAAACGGAACGTTATTTTTGAATGATAAGAACAATGAATGAACTAAATTGATTATAATCTGTGGCTGATTGCTAGATCCTTTGGTATCAGCTGGTCCACGGATTATCTAAGCTTTGTAATAAGACCAATAGTACTGTACTATATCCTGGACTTGAAAGTCTTCGTTTAAACCTTGATTTGATCTTTTCTTTGGAATAAGGCGGCTAGGGGCTAGTCGTTGTCTCCCTTTACGAGATTAACGCAGCACTCTGAGGACATAGTAGTAGCTCTTGAAATCCTTATGACACCAATAAAAAATGTCTCATGAGGGTAAAATAAGAGTACACAAACCGCAGGGCAGCTTTGTGGCGAGCTGAATGTGCGTGGCGACACTGCGGTCCCGATGCCTCAGAGAGTCGGTCAGGGCCTCGTCTCCCGCTTGCCTTTACTGGCCGGCGGGAGTGGAACACCAAGAGCGCCCGCAGGACTCTCAACTCTGTCTTGCCTTAATCGGCCGGCCAGAGGGAGGTCGCCAGAGCTTATATGCTCGGGGGTGGAAGTGTCATTTTCAAGGGCATAACTACGGGGAAACCCGCTCACGGGCCTTCTTCGTGATGGTGAAACCGGCGCCGCACCGCTCGACACCACAAGCTGCTCACACCCATGTTGCTCCCTGTAGCCTGTTTGGCTGTATGCCTGTGGCGGCCAGAAGGGAGCCCATCTAGTGAGTGCCGAGTCACCGCCTGACCATTTGTCCGTGTGTTTTTGCCATGTGTTTGCAGGGCAGGCGCCATAGTCCTTCAATAGTACCAGCTAACCATTCCACTAACACATCACCTCCATAACCCAGTTTCTTAGCTACCACTTTTTGACAATAGTTTTACACTAACCGGGGAATGTCGTTGGGTACATTTCTATAGTGTTTACAACGATATTCGCCAGTTTGTGTCACATAGCCTTTAGATTAAAGTGTCTAACGGGCCTCTACGTGTTGGCTTCGGCACCACGCACGCCTCCCAAATGACCGGGACTCCATAGTCCCGTGTTATGAAAACGACATATATAATAATAATAATATAGTAAGTATAGATAGTATAGATTAGTATTAGTATAGTATTAGTATAGTACCTATATTATTAGTATAAATATACAAGTATAGATTACTGTTAGTTTATATCATCATCATTCTTGTTAGGTACAATATATTCTTGTTATATCACATCTTTAACACAAGTTACGGAAGCTAATAGGTCAACAACGGGCCCATGAAGAGCCCGAAAGAACTTACTGTGAAGCTCCTTGCTCTGTCATACCTCCCTGCGCTTGTTGACACCAAGCACTACAGGCCTGCGCCAGTTCTCTTTGGCTAAGGAGAGTGAGGTTAGCCCGCTGTCCACCGCGACGACATCCCGATGCACACCCACATTCATATGCAGGAAATATTCCCTGAGGTTATATATCTGGCGGTTATGAAAGGACTTGAGGTTCAACAAACCCCGGCCCCCACACTTCCGCGGGATATACAATCTCAACACAGATGAACGCGGGTGATGCATTCGGTATGACGTCATCAGTGTTCGGACTTTCCGATCCAGGGTGTCCAATTCAGTCTGAGTCCACTTGAGTATGCCGAAGGAGTAGGTACATAAGAAGAGCATTTGACTTCTTCGCCCGGATCTTGTTTCCACCTGACAAATGGCTATTAAGCGCTTTTTTCACGCGGCCCAAGAAACGTTCCCGCAACAGCTGTTTCATGTGAACCTCATTTACGCACAACGCCTGCGACATACCCAAGTACCTACTTATAGGTCTCAGTTGCGAGTGATCTTAGGTGAATGGAATCCGAGAGTAGAGTCCCTTCAGATTCCACTATCCGCCCTCGCTTTAAATGAACGACTGCACATTTGTCCACACCAAACTCCATTCTAATAGAATTACTAAAGGTTTCAGTTACCTTCAGTACTAGTATAGTATTATATATCTGTGCCTTCAGTAACGCTATTAGCTGTGAGCTGGTGGGACCAAAGAGCTTCAAGTCATCCATATAAAGTAAATGAGATATAACCTGACCACCACGTCGCAACCTGCAACCTAGCCCTGAACCCTCTAGTAAGGTACTAAGTGGGTTCAGTGCTAGGCAGAACCAAAGATGACTCAGACTATCACCCTGGAATATACCCTGCTCAATCCTTATAGATACGCCGCCACTTCCTTGGATCCCTCGGCACCCTGGATAGGTAAGAACCGTATTCCATTGCCCCATACACGACTTCAAGAAGGTACGTAGAGTTGTATTAACTTTATACAACTCCAGCACCCTCAGAAGCCATGTATGTGGCACGGAGTCATACGCCTTCTTATTATCTATCCAACATGCCGATAGATCCTTTCTGTTGCGGCGAACATGCTGGCTAATAGTCGTATCAATGAGGAGGAGCTCCTTAGTACCCCGGGCCCCACTTCTACATCCATTCTGAGAGTAGTACACATGATGGAGTTTGTGTGTACTTATATCTTTGCTTATTTTAGCTCTCAGTATGGATGTAATAAATTTAATATTATTCAATTTATTATTATTATATTTTGTTTCGTAAATATTACATTTGTTTTGTACAAATTTATTAAAAAAGTGAGATTTTCAATCAAAAGTTAATTCGTTTTATTATTTTAAACGCGCTGATTTCCGGAGAGTGCCGATTTAGATGAAATTTGGTTTCTATACCAAATTTTATCTAAATCGGCAAGTACCTAGCTTGAGAATGTTAAATTAGGCTACTTCGTATTACAATAGTCTTAAGATATACTAAATCTATATGCAATCAACAGATATTTCCTTGCAAAAGATAATACTTCTATCAGTATCAGTAACGTTGATTATAAAGCAGGAATTAAAAATAAATGAAGTATGTTTAATCAAGAGATCTTTGTAAATATTATACAGACTAATTTAAGTTTTTTTTAAGGAAACGTCAAAATCCTATTTTTTATTCGGGAGTTTACCTCTTTACGAAGTTTTATATAATTTTTTTGGTAGTAACACAAAAATCTTGAGGGTAGTTAAAAATAAACAACATAATTACTCCAAAACCTTTATACATACTAGCACAAATTTAACTTAGTTCTAAATATATTGAATACACAGTTTAATGTTCATTATTGATTTAAAAATATAACATAGCTGATCTATTATGCGACAACGTGTAACAGAAAGGTGTGGTCAATGCAGCGGGCGGTGCATTTGTGTACCCAGGGGGGGATTTAAGGGTTGAACCCTCCTACCCCGGATTGCAACAAGGTAGGTAGGTCACAGTACACATTTGGCATTTGTTTAGTCAATAATACCAGTTAACTCCCCCCCCCCCACTCCCTTGGAAAATGAGACACAGCCAATGGTCTATATCTATACTAATATTGTAAAGAGAAAAGATTTGTATTTATGTATATAACAAATTAACTTAAAAACAATTGAACCAATTTCAAAAATTCTTTCACCGTTGGGAAGCTAGTATTTGATATATAATAACTAGAATTTGACTACACCATTCTGTCACACATTATATATTTCAACAAAATAGTATACAACAAAGCAATATTATACATTTTCAATCAACATAAGCAATTTAAAAATATTTTATACAGTTATTATGATATGAGGTATATAAAAATATAAGGGAAAAGTGACCAATTTATAGAAAAGCGCGAACAGGAACATTATTTAAAATTTCCAATGTATATTTATACTTATTCAGTTGAATTAAAGTATATATATCATCCTGGGCGTACCCATGAGGTGATTTGTCTCCCCCCCACCTCCCCCGAACACCCTAATAGGTAAATTTAAAAAGTTGAGTCAATGTAGTCAATGCAACCTGCCCCTTGTGCGACCCATTCAACTATTAAAAAGCTGAAATGGCTGTGATATGTTTAATAGTTGTTTAGCGACCATTGACGTAGTAAAGATTGAATGGTTGCTAAGCAACTTTGTTTTTAAACCTGTTACATCTATTTCGGCTTTAGTATAGGCTGGTGTTAAGTCCATTTATACTTCTGCCTTACGAATAGTAATCTATCTTAGGTATCTTTGGGGGTGAGACAGGTTGCAAGCCCCAAATCTCCCCCTGGCCAATCACATAATGAGTTACCAATAAGCTTGCATTTCAATAGAAAAAATATAGCAAGAGGCATTCCAAATGTTGTTTTTTTATAAAAAAAAAAGCAATATACCTCTTTACATTATAAAAATTAACTTTTTTTTTATTAAAACACAAGCAAAGCAATTTTGTATTATCAGACAATTTTTAATCTATATTTTGTAACAATTTCAATATAATAATAAAAAATATAAGTGAAGATAGCCTTGACTTAAAATATGAAATATAAATTGGACATTTCGAAGGTTTTGTTAGAATCATTAAATGAGTCCAGGTAGCATAGGCTATGTAAAATTCCTATATCGAAATTGATACAAATATAGAATTCTAAAAATAAATGAATAACTTAACCAAATATGAAGTAAAAAATGCAGTTTGTGTAATTGTTACATATTTTCGAGACCCTTTAAACATAAAAAATACTATTTTTTTTACATATAATCATTTTATACATAAAAATCTGAAGGAAACGATTTTAACAAACATAGCTACTCAGGTTAAACACAACGAAAAAAATGAGTTTAATATTTGATTTTATTTTGGTGTTTATGCTTAAATTAAATTATGGGTTTGAGACTAACCAGTATATTATTCGATGTTTTTAGTGACTATATAGTCAACTAGTCACACATTAACATAATATATAATTTTATGAAAAGTAGATATAATTATGAGCAAAAAATATAAATAAAAATATAATATAACTTTGTCGCTTTCATACAAGTATTTTTAGTAAAAATGCCTTTAGCAAAAAAACTTTGGTATTTCATTTTTTTTGTAATTTCAAGGCCACATATTTAAGGGCAGATATTTATTAAGGAACGCTGAAATGCGTATTTTATACATTTATACATTGTTATTATATCATAGTGTATATATCTTATACACATTTGAGAAACTAAAATATAGACCTTATGTTACAATATTAGAAACGGCCTACACACGCGGTGAAATCTCACCTTCTCTGACAGGTGGTGAATATTCACCGCGTTTGACAGGAGGGTGAGTATTCATCGCGTATAAAGACTAACACAAAACAGGCATAATTTTAACAACCAAAGTCCATATAACAATAAAAAAACACCCATTTTAACCCCTCTTCCCCCTCTCCATACAAAATCTGGGGGGGTGGGCTCATAGACAAAGAGAGGCAGTGATCACAGTTTGTATTGAGAAAAAAAAGTTAAGAAAAAATAACAAATTATTAAAAATATGGCCTGTAGTGCGAACATGTAAATAAAAACCTTAAATTTAATTTTATAGTAATGTCTTTCAATTATTTTAGCATGGCAATAAGGGTAACAATAGCCGCCAACTTTGAGTTAATATATCAAAGTGAGAATTCTACAATACAATACAAATATTTTTATACAGGTGTAACAGAAAGGTGTGGTCAAATTTCAGCGGCGGATAGAGTATGTTATCAGTATTGCACCTACCATGGTGCCGTAGCTGGTTGCATTATTATTACATAATTATAGCATATTCTTTTTGTCAAAATTCAGTAGTGAAAGGCGTGTGGCATAAGAATTATACCAAAAACAATCCAATCGAATTTCGTACCAAAAAACCTGATACGAAATTTGATTGGATTATTATGGCATAGAGCTTTTTAAGTCATACTTTAATTAATAACTTTTTCACTCATAAATAAACGAATGAAAAATAAATAATTAAGGTACTCCAATTATGATAAAATTAGGTATGTGCAGGATCATGGCTACATACTAACCCAAGAATAAGACCACACCTTTCTGTTACACCGTCACTAATAACCTCCATATTTTCCAAAACTGATATTACAAAGTTATTTAGTATTATGTAAAGAAGTGGCTTCTTTATATAATACTAAATAACTTTAAAGCGGAAAGTTATTAGTATAATTAAAATCATCATGTATATATACTATTTTATATACATATTATATCATCTAATGGGCATTAGGTCTAAAAAATCTTTAAAAATAAATATTCGTTTACAATTAACCACGGTTGAAAACTTAAAATAATCAAAACGAATATTAAAAATAAATGATTTGGCGATAGGAACTTAACATATTAAAAAAAATAACTCTTGCTACAGTTACCCGCACGGCCAAAGTTATTAACTATTTACATGATAGTAGCATTTCGATTGTCCTAGTTTTCAGTCTCAGTTTGTAGTCTAGGCACTTCATTTAGCGATCTAGGCCTACATTATTTCAGAATTTAAAAAGTCGAATTCCGAGTAAAAATGAGACGCAATAATTGAATCGAAATAAAAATGAATTTTTAGAACTAATTTCGTTTATATAAACATGTGACCAAGGATTTACATTTGGCTTAGTGGTAACCTGCAATCCATTGAAATAAGGATTTTAGATCCTGCGAGATACCGCAACGGATGCGATCATTATTGCTTATTTGTTGCAACGTAATTTCGCTACAATTGGGTCTTTTGTTGTAATATAGTGTCATTATATATAGTTTGAATTTATCTTGATGGTATTATTACTTTATGACTGAATCATTGACGTATGGACCTGGACCGTGGCATTTCTTTCAATTAAAAAGTAAATATTGACTGCAAAGCGATAAATAGAGAAAACCTCGTGCGGCCTTTAACAGGTATTGTCCACAAAGTAGCGTTGTCTCTTTTTAGAGACTGGTCAATTTTGTGAGGTTTTAACGCAGTCCTGGTCTCAATCAATCGTCAATGAACTGAATATGGATATACATAATTTATAATTTAAGCATTAAAAACGTAGCATAGCCAGCACGCTTTATGTACTTAAACTATTAAATTATTTTTTTAAATATACCATAACCTCATTTGTAAAATTAATAGAAACTATTTACATATAAAAATAAGAAATGTGTGCTGGTTTTTTTTTAGTTTTTTAATGTTTTTTCTTTAAATATATGGCCTAATTTTGAGACTCTTATTTGATATTTAAGAATATTCTCTTAAAAATGTAGAGTAGTTTGTAAAATATTGATTTCGTTTGTAATACATTTTTCCCCTTTTTTGTATGTGCCTTAATCTTCTAGAATTCTTATATAGACTGTCATGTATTCGAAATGCTACTAACATATTCCGTGTTTAATTTATTAATTTTATTATTTAATGGTACAATTTTATCACTAAATGTATTATCTAAATTGTTATGAATATTCTTTGTATTTTCGATTTCAACATTTTTAGATTTCTCAGAATCTTCTGTTGTATTTTGACAATTGATTTCTTTGATAATAAGAGTACCATTGTCATCTTTCTTTTCATCTTGAACACCACCTGTATTTAAGCTATTACTACCATTTCGCTCTTTAGTATCGACTGTGCTGTCCGAATCATTAAAACTATCATTATTTTCTAATTCATCACCTTTATAATCTGCCTTTCCATCTTCATTAACTTCTTTATTACAATCTTCTTGATTTAATTCTGCGTTCTGCCTTTCAATTTCTTCATTTTTTAACCTTTCGTCTTCTTTCAATTTTTCTGCCGCTTCTTTTTCCTTCTTTTCGGCAATTTCTTTTCTCCTCTGAGCGTGCCACCACGGCATGAATCTTTGGAACATGATTCGGGAGCGGTGTTGAGGTTTCAGAACCCATGAGATGGCCATATCCACGTTAGAAATCCTGAAATGATAGAAAATGGTAGGTATAATTGTATGGTACATTAGAAGTTATGTGGATTGCTTCGACTAGGAGCTTGAAATTTGCATTGCAGCGCCCTATTTGATAATACATGTGGTATAATAACATTGAGGGGTCCGTGATTCAGTGGCAACCAAGAAGACCGAGGGATCAACGAGGTAAAGCAATGTTACCAGTGTCAACTCTATAGAAAACTCCTCGCTTTTACTGTGTGCCTGGTACTTTGTATCTAAACTGTTGCTAACTAAGGGTCAAGCCAACAGTCCTATTTAGTCTCACCCACAAAAATTAGCCGAAACGGTTTCCCTACTCAAAATTAAAAGCGCTTAACACCATTGAAAACATGCAAATTCATACTTATAACTCGCGTTACCATGTGAATGCCTAAAACAATATGGAAATTTCAATGGAATTTGTACGAAATTTTTTTTACTTCTCATTTGATCAGCTGTTACTCGTAAACTTGTAAAGCCTACATAGTGATAGTTTTCCATTTAATTTCACTATATATATCACTACCGTGATTTTTTTTTACATACCCAACATCAACCATTTTGCTGGCAAGGAGGAGGGACACTTAACTCTAACAAAAATTTCCACCCGTTAGATCCCTAAATCTAAAAATGGTCTCTCACCAACCTTAACGTATTTGAAAGACCTATCTAATGATACCCCACACGATGGGGTAGATAAGAAAAAAATTACATCCACGCACAGGGTACACTAAAAAAGTTTTTCAAGATTTTATCATTTCACTTTGTCAGCGTAAGTAATATATGTATCCATACAAAATTACAGCCTTCTAGCACTAACAGTCTCTGAGCTAAGCTGCGGATGGACGGACGAACGGAACTGACAAACCTATAAGGGTTCCGTTTTGCCATTTTGGCCACGGAACCATAAAAAGGCAGCTGTACACATTTCCGGGTGAAAGGTGCAAGCCATAGGACATCTTGGTTGGTATTACTAGTGTCAGTTATTCTTTCGTGATGTTAACACATCACTGTGTTTCGGTTGAAGGGCGCTTTAGCAAGTGAAATTACTGCGCAAATGAGACTTATAGACTAATGTCTCTAATCAAGAGCGCAATGCTGCCTGTGGCGCGGCGGGAGTGTGCGCGGCTTCTACGCAAGAGGTCGTGGGTTCGATTCCCACACGAGACACCACTTTCTGTGATCCACAAATTATTGTTCCGAGTCTACTTTGTGCTCGTGACTTGAATGTTTGTAAAGTCCCTGTTATGGGCTAGCGTGACGCTTACCATCAGCCGCACGACAAAGCTCGCAAAAGCGGTTTGCGTGACATTGTAAAATCAGCCTTAAAATAGATACTTTAGCAAATGTTACATTGTCAAGATATATATTTCTTTGTAAACGTACTTGTTCTTAAACCTCTCTCTGTCGACAGCAAACTTTTCCCAGTAACGAAGGCGGGTCTGCCTCGCTGAGAATAACCAGACGTGCATCAAGTGGACCTTCGGTGGATTCGGGGAGAAATGTACCTGTGAACAAAGAAAATCATAATTTATAATTGTTCTTTGAAGTTTATTTTTGTGGCAAACAAGCTGGCCGTTTGATATGCAAATATAGTTAACACAAACATCAAAATGAGGGCGGGGTATTAACCCTAATCACCTGATGTTTAGGATAGCCGTTTTTAACCGGCTTCATAAATCATGGTTTCGTGTCGTGTACAGATCAACCGTATGTATTTTATTTATTTGTGTAATGTGTGTATGTACCTATGTTTGCGTTTTGCTCAAAAACCCATCGATCCAATTTGGATGGTATTTTCGCTATTCAACTGCATATTTTTCTGGGAAGGTTTACATATACATTATTTAAACAATTTGACACGGGCATAAACGCGTTTAAACTAGTTAAGCATTTATTTGAAATTGCGTTGCTTACTATTCTAAGCTATTCTGTCTTTTCTTGCGCTCGCGGCTCTTCTCAAACAACAAACAACCGGAAAACTACTTCCATGCCAAATTTCATATTGTGGATGAAATTTGGTCAGCAGTTTAGGCGTAAAGCGTAACAGAAAAACATAGTTACTTTTATATTTGTTTGGATTTGCCCTGTCCTATCGTATTTTACGTCAGAACATAACTTTCACGTGTTTCTTGTGACGAGTCGTCACTATAGTCAAGGCTACTAGATAAATATCTCATTTTTATCAGTTCATTGTTAAACTTTATCTGTTAACATAAGCTGCCGTGTATTATACAGATGATAGCACACTTTCTGGATTTAATTTGCATAATAGGTACAATAAATAGCTTGTTATATTAATGGTTGGAGGTTCTGCCACAAGGATCAAGAAACACCTATACCACACATTCTCTGTGGGTGCGAGGCAATTCACCACGCCAGAAGCCGGCACCTTGTAGGGTACTTAATCATACCAGATGACGTAAGTCCACTCCAACAAGACGCATAGTCGACTTCATGGTCAGACTAAACCTTGGGGGACATCCTTCAAAGGGAGAAGGAGGCGTGACAATTAGATCTGGTAGGTCGCAGCAACTTCCGGGCATTTACATCCTGGCCTCTACTCAAATACAATACAAAATACAAATTTGACTTTCGTAAGTTAAAATTCTGCGTGACGAATAAAGGTCAATCTTTTCTTTTGATATTAGAATTAATATTTTATATTTAATCATTACCTAATTTGGCCAATATTCAAGAACGTTGTAAGTAGATGCTCCTACAATGTTGTACCCACTGAGGCAGATTTTATTTTATATCATGTTGCAATTTTTAATAAATATAATTAGTATCAGTCCTCCAACATATTATAGTATATTAGTGGCAGCACCACATTCTCATATCAAGTTTTATAAACATTCAAACATTGTAAAAAATATCGATTTGAAAAGAGCGGCCGCGAGTTTGTATTGCCATTACATGTACATGTAGAATCCCGACGTATCACAAGAATTGTTTTGCATCCAATCCTCCTTTTTTTAACAATAGGTCGCAAGTTCAGCATGTTGGGGTTGCAATGGGCTGGCCATATTTGCCGAAGGAGTGCGTTTTACAAAGGCTACCTTATGTACTCTCCGTATTTTGAACTTCGGTCAGGCTAACAACGCACACAACTACATGTAGATAATAAACTTGATATTATCTATAATCCGACATGACCGGAAATAACTTTCAGAGGTGGAAGGGAAAGGCGAGGGGAAGGACCTGAAAGATTTAAAGAACCGGGCAAGTGCATCTCGAGCTACGGAACCCTACATTGTGTAGGGTTCCGTAGTCACCCCGCCTGCCACCCATCCGAATAATGCGGCTTAAGTTTTCTTGTCTTTCTTTCTGTTGTTTTTGTTTCATACTTACAACGTAATACCTACATAATAAATAATAATTTTCAATAGAATTTGTACGAAAATTTTGTTACTTCTCATTTGATCAGTTGTTACTCGTAAACTTGTAGAGCCTACTTAGCTGTGACAGTTTTCCTTTTAATTCCACTATAGGTATATACTACTACCGTGATTTTTTTCACATAGGTACCCAAAATCAACCATTTAAATGGCGCTCACTTGTGTCTAAAAATTTGCACTTCAAAGCATAATTCCACAAATGAATTCCTAAATGCAAAAATGGTCCTCACAACCCCTAAAAGTTTTTAAGCAGGTACCTATCTATTGATACCCCACACGATGGGGTCCGTGAGAACAAAAAATCACTGCACCGTCGTGTAAAAGGAAGGAATACACAAAAAACGTGGCCGGGGTTAGGACAAAAACTGAAGAAAAAAAAATTGTGTTCAGTAAATTTGTACTTTTGAGTCAATAGACGTTACTTTAACTTCGCTGATCTCGCTCAGTCGTCACTGACTCACGGATCCCTGTCATCATTAGTTGCCACTGATTATCAAATCTAATTATTTTCTTTAATCGTTTTTTAATATATCATAATAAATCAGTCATTATTATCAAATAAATGATGCAATATCGGTTTTATTCATACAACATTTTATGGTTGTTATCTACCCGCAAAATGATAACTTGACGTCGAAATTTGGAGATACTAAGTTTTATATCTACACTAGCAGGGTCCATAATCACGTTCTTGTTTTCCGTTTTCACGGCAAGCCCGTGCGATCTGGTGTCGGTGCGCTCAAAGATGTCCGCCGCGCATGCGCGCTGATGCATTTGTAAGTGTTTCACCATTATGACAAGTTCGTACGGGCTTGCCGCGAAAACGGAATAAATAAGGAACCTGACCCGCGCAACTATGTCTGCGTCAATTTTTCTCATTTTTGCAACATTTTTCTTTGAAGCTCCACTCCTATTGGTCATAGTATGATGTTATATAGCCTTCCTCGATAAATGGGCTATCCAACACAAAGATTTTTTCAATTCGAACCTGATATTATCGTGTTCAAATAAACAAACTCTTCAGTTTTATAATATTAGTATAGATTTACCAATCGTCTTGGCTTCGTACAGACTTCTCTACTATCTAATAGACAATATGTATGTATCATAATTTAAATTAAATACCTATAGATCATCCGGAATAAATTCTCTGATTGATAGTGACAGTTTGTCTGAATGTTTGTTTGTGTGAGTAGTGAAAACTGAATCAAAAGACGTTGCGTAGTTTAAAAGATTACTTTTTCGCGTCCATGTGTTAGTACTTTGAGCCAGTGATTTGTAAAGTGTTTATAAAGTCCCCGCACAACACCTGACTTTTGGCGGTTGTAATGCGGGAGTTGTATTTTAAAAACATGTCATCCATCGTATAGTAATAACTGCTCGTCGCTAGATGGCGTTGTACTAAATTTCTAAAACTACTCTACACCTGTTAACACGACTGCCCCATATAAAGGAGAGTTATGTTTGATACTATTTAAAAGAAAGAAGAAAAAAAAAACACTACACCAAAACCTTTGTTTTAACAGTTTTTCAACTACATCAATCATGTTTTTTTTATAACAAACGCGTCTTAAACGTCTAGCGTACATTCGTTCATTAAATATTTGTAAGAAAGCATTTATCTTCAATGTACGCGTTGAGCAGATGCCAAAACATTTTTATTTATGGTGTTCTCTTAGTGTGATAAAATAGCAAAGAATAGGACCGCGACATATCAACATGGCAATTTATAATTCACTACCTGTGCCACGCAACTTCGTCTGCGTAAATTTTCCCCGTTTTTACAACATTCCTCATTGCTGCTCCTATTGGTTGCAGCGTGATGTTATATAGCCTTTTAGCAATTTTTTTTCAATTCGGATCAGTAGTTCCTGAGATTACCGCGTTCAAACAAACAAACAAACTCTTCAGCTTGAATTATTTAAAGGTACGAAACTTTTATTTACCCGACGTTTCGATAATATTAGTAGCTTTATAATATTAGTAGGTATATATTTTTAGTACATAACGCAAAATAGAATATACTTAAGTGATTAAAATTAATAAAATAAATGCATTTTACCGGTGAAAGGCCGTCTTTAGTTTAAAAAATGTATTTTTTTTTTTTTGTAAGCTTGTTTTGTAAACCTATGTCTCTCGATAATTAGAAAGACCTCCGACCCATCACTGCGTTTCGATTGAAGGGCTCTGTAGCAAGTATAATTACAGGGCAAATAAGACCGAACTAATGTCTTAAATGAGGAACGCAGTGCACTGACACTCGGATCTTTGCCAAAGAAAGATTTGGGTGGCACTGATTTTGATGCCGACAGCTGCTATAGCTAGTGCAGACTAATCCCCTTATTTAAAATAAAAATCTATACTTACTAATATTACGAATGCGTATTAGATATATTTCGGGGCTTAATCGCGTGAATTATTAATTAAAGGTATGAACCTTTTATTTACCCGACGCGACGTTTCGATCGAATTGCACCGATCGTGGTATATGGGTAATTATGAATGCGTACGTTTGGATGTATGGATGGATGTCTGTTATTTCACAACGGGTAATCTGATCTGGATGGATCCCACGACCTCTAGTATAGCAGTCGGGATCACTTACCACTAGACTAACAGGTCAGATAAACATACGACTGCCATAAAATCGTAACATATGGAAGACAAATGCGATTGTGTCAGGCGTCTCCCGGTGCCGGAGTTGGTAACGCCTTAGGGACGGTACCCCTAAGGTCGTGGGTTCAAGTCCCGCCTGAGACGTTTTTTTACTACTACTGTAAAATATTTCAATCAAGAGGTTACGATAATGTGAATAGACCGAATGGCGTTCATTGACCTGATTGATTGATCGTTTACAAGTGTTCAATTGAGCGCGTCTTTTTAGTTCACTTTTTGATTGCCTTGGTGGCATAGTGGGATTTTTGCGACTTTTCGTGGGTTTGATTCCCGGTCGAGACACAACTTTGTGTGATCCACAAATTGTTATTCCAAGTCTGGGTGTACTGTGTCCGTGAATTCGATGTCTATCAGCTTGTACCCTACTAAAATCTTTTTTGAAAGATGTGAAGTAGAGAGAGCTCCAGCACTTTAAATACAGTTGAGAGTGAGGGAGGAGTAAATGCACTTGTGTTTACAAGCATTTGTGCTGTAATATTCGTAGTAATACGTAGTAGACAACTACTCTCCGTTGAGATAGGCCTTGACCAAAATCGATAAGAACATTATTGATATATCAGTGTGACACAAGATAAACCTAAATATAATAAATATCTTGGGACAACTCACACACGCCTATCTGATCTCAAGTTAGGTAGAGTCTGTACTATGGCATTAGTCTGAATTAGTTTTTATGATTTCACAACTTTGTTATCCACAATTTTATAGTTTACTAGCTGTCCCGCGCAACTTCGTATGCGTAATTTCTCCCCGTTTTTGAAACATTTCTCGTCGCTTCTCCGCTCCTATTAGTCGTAGCGCGATGTTATATAGCCTATAGCCTTCCTCGATAAATTGGCTATCCAACAAAAAAATTTTTCAAATCGGACCAGTAGATCCTGAGATTAGCGCGTTTAAACAAACAAACAAACAAACAAACTCTTCCGCTTTATAATATTAGTATAGATTTTAAGCTTAGTTTTAGTATAACAGAATTGCTACTTTCTATGTTAGCTGTGGTTGCCTGTAATTGAATGAGTACAAGGCATGTATTTGTAACTTTATTATTTTATAAGATCATATCATTTGTTGGCGATCCTAATAAAATAAAAATAATGGCAACCAAACAACTAATGAATGTTTTTTTAGTTATCATAAGTAAATTACACCCAGATACAGAATAAACAATCGTGATCTTAACATAAAGATTTACCCTGGGTAGTATAATCGAATCCACGGCCTGAGACTTAGCAATCAGGGTGTAGCCACTGGACCAACAGGCCAGAACCTGACATGTGATATAATGTCGTCATGGCACTCAAAATCATAAAACTCATGTTTTAAAACGTCCCAAAAACGGTTTCCCTTTCAAGAACAAGATACATGTATTTGCGAAGGTCATAAGATCGGGCATATTGTGTAAATAACCTAAATATCATTCACAAAACTTGTTTTAAAAGAAATACGAGTGTGACTAGTATTGGCAACGTGTTTTAAAAATAAATTTCTTATATAAAACGAAGGTGGCATTTCTGTTGTGCGTTTGAAGTACATCATGTCTACGCTCACACCTACAACAAGAACCTCTTTAGATAGATCTTCTTGAGTTTATTATGTCCTGGTACTTTGGATGTACTTTTTTAGTTATATTCTAACTGAATTCGGTCACAGCAGCCATCTCCTGTAATATTACATTGCACAAGAGTGTATGCACACAGATGTGGATTCTATGTTCTCTCACTCTCATAGTCCGATTCTAGTCGGCCCGAAAATTAATCTATACTATCAATACCATATATTTAAATTATATATTAAGTTTGAAGACATTTAATCTTTTGTCTGACGTGTCGAGTTATTACCGATAACTGTCTGTATAAATATCTAACTCTAGTAGCGAATTGCCGTTTGTGAAAACCTGTCAGCTTTTCTACCTCCTATCGACGGTTATCGAAACGCGCAAAAATCAGTTTAGCTACTATTTATTATTTTAAGAAATTATAACTTTAGATAAGTTATTGAGACCGGCCGTAAAAAATACTCTATATTCTACTGGAAGTTTCAGATTACAATTTCAAAATCCAAACATATAAAATGACGCATCAATGGAATAAATTACGTTCTTCACGATGATTACTCAAATGATGACGTCACGCCCACGTCATGATTTATCCGTGTGTAAGCTTTAAATTTGGAATATCTCTCATACCGATTAATGGAATTTTCAATCTACCCACGGGGTAAAATATACTTCTATTATTAGAAATTTTACCTACGTAGGTAGCGGGTGGAATACTGATTCTGAAATTTATTGAAGTAGATCAGCCTAAAATTTGCATATCTTTTCTCCACTTTATAACTAAATAAATACGTTTATCTCACACACGGTCATCTGATCCCAAACTAGACAAAGCTTGTACTATGGTAACCAGGTACCTAACTGATAAAGATACTTACATATTTCTAAATACCTTGCTCATTACACAAAGATTTGCAAGATATACATCATGCTAAAAATGTATTTTTTTTTATACAAACAAGTAAAGAAACGAGCAGGACGCGAGCCTGCTAAGTAGTAAACGTTACGCCAGCTCATAACAGCATCAATGCCCCTCAAATATTTGTGTTACAAAGATCCGATCATCACTACACCGCCAAGTATCAACACTTGCTACAGTGCCCTTCAACGGAAACACAGTGATGTTTACATCACTATTTCAAGCCAGAATAAAACGGTTATTACGCTACCCTTAATCAGGGCCCTAAATCGGGGTGGCCTTGAAAAATTGTTAGAGAATTAGGGCCCTAACTCTTATTACACCGCTCTTTTTAAGGATTCAGGGTCCCTGATTCAGTGTAGTGTAATAAGCGCATAAGTGGCACTGCAGTGGTACCCACCAAGGCGGACTATGGCTTAGACCTACCACTAATAAAGTAGCGTTTTTAATGTTTATATTTATCAAAAAATGTCTAACCATAGCGGTCTTTAAGTAAACCAATGACAGTATACCTGTTTTTCACCTTTGTGTTACAAAAATAATAACAAAATTACATTTCAAAAGCATGTAGCATGTGTAAGCCAAAGTCCTTCCCATTAAATTTCAATGTATTTCTGTATGTACGTTGCAACTTTCATCAGATTAACAGCTCACATTTCTGCGAAGACACAGGGTTTTGTTACTCATTCGGTAATTTGAAGGACTTGCTTCAAGTATTTTTATTTTCCATTATATTGAAACTTATACTCAATGCCTTTCTTAGGATTGAAATTCGAAATGTTTTTGTTTCTGCTCACTTAGGTACATAAAGAAAATTAGAAACTTCCGAGCTTTGAGTCACAAGTTTTGGTTATGAAAGTCTTTTCGTTCTATCGTAAAACGGTAAAATATGAATTCTAACTATTAAGTACCAATATTGAAAACGGGTCATTTGATTTTTATCTCTATTTTAGAAGACAATTTCCGCATTAGGATCTAAGAAGTATCGCAGAGGGTTACAATTTAGTAACATACAGTTAACGGTCACAAAGTACATCCAGACTAGAACAAATACTGATAGATCACACAAAATGTTGTCATGTAGACATCGAACCCACAACCTCATCTTGCATAGCAATCGTACGCACGCACTTTTATCACTGCCTCAGGGCCGAAGTCTACGGTGCGGCACTGAGGCAGTGAAAAAGACAGAAAAATTTCATTAAAAACCCGCCTGCAAAATGACTCCTTTTGTTTTTTTTTAAATTTTAAAGTACCCAGTGTCACTCTCACAACTAAGACGAATCTAACGACACCTCTCAAGCTAAAATTCATCAAGCAATTTAGGTTCTAGGGCGTGTCAAAAAAATATACATACATACACTCGAAAAACATAACTCTCCTTCTCCGACTGCACAGTCGGGTAAAAATAGGATTTAAAAATCGTTTTACTTCATTATTTTTGTCAAATTTAACAAAATTATGACTATCTAAGAGTAAAAAGTTGCATCAGCTAAGTAGGTACCCTTCAAATTGCAGAGTGCAAGGTTATTGCCCGGAGAATACTAATTACGGTACAATTACTCACTGACAAATGAGAATAGTCCAGTTCGTTGTTTTGTTACCAAAATGACGTCATTATTGCGTATGTTCACTGTTCGTCATGAGATCATGACTGTCTTTTCTGTGTCAGTCATTGACCCATTCTCTAGGCGCTGTAGATATTAACTCAGAGCACAGACTTAGTTGTGATCTGATACAATTGCACGTAAGGTCATTAAAGTGGTAACGGAAACACCAAAGGGTGGTGGGGGGGAAATTGAAATGCAAAAAGACGGAAACTGGTGATTACGTGAACATTATTGGACTCAAGAGTTATGACGAAATCCAGTGAAATGCCCTGACCTCCGCCATGTAATAAAGAACGAATGATTACGTTGCATGGGCGCGAGAAGGTGTGAGCTTTGGTGACAAGGGGGAGGGTGGAGTTGAAAATGAACCCAAAGATACTTGCGCTAAACCATTTTCGCACAAATGGATTCGCGAAAATGTCTTTCGTACAAATGTACGTTACCGACTTGATGACTGACGAGATGGCGCAGGCGAGGGCCCAACTCGCGAGCATGAAAGGGTAGAGAAATTTGAGGTCTAATAACATAGTCCAGATAGGTGGTTCGATTCCGGCCCCGGTTTGGCATACAGAAGCCTCGGGTTCGTCGTCCTGGGTTTGGACTTCAAATTTTTCTATCTTTCAAAAATGCAATTATTGTATTTATAAAGTAATTGGCAAGGAATGTCTATAAAAAATACTAATACCAACACACAAAAATGTCTAAATTTGCATCACAAAAAGTAATAACTTTTTGTGATACAAATTTAGTCATTTTTGTGTATTGGCATGTTAAACGTATGAAGGAATGCCAACGGTAGTTTTTTTTTCAATGTGGGAAGCATACGTCCCACCTGATAGTAAATGGTATAGTAACTTTATTAAATATTAGTCTAGCCAGATCCTTTTTTCGAAGTACCTACAGTGCTTCAATGAGTAAAAATTGGTACGCCAAAAACAAGCATAACAGAAAAAAATTGGGCCGCAAAAACCATGAAGAACAGTCAGAGTATCAGTTTAATAGACAGACATCCCGCCAAAAGCGGGATGTCTGGCTAGTAGAAACTGATAATTAGACCTTTAAAGCAATTCAAAGTATAATATTTTGACTTCAGAGTGGACCCCACTATTAATAACTACTTCATGGAAAAGTACATAAAATACGTGCACAATTTATCTATTAGACTTATGCTTAAACTGTCTACAAATGCAAATTTAAATGCTAAAATCCGTAAGATAGTCTTTGCCCAGGCAATAAACACTTGACACTATCAGAAATTGTTTAGAAAATCTGTCAAATTGCCATTAAAACTCAAAATAAGAAGCGAGTTAGTAATCCGACAGGAACTGATGCAAACCATCTTGGTCTTCTCCATCTCATCTCATATGGTTACCTTGAAGTAGTCACAGACTATAACGTGGTGCCTTGCGTCTTCTACTAGGTTTTTGGAATACATTTTCGAAAGTGTATATTATACCCAACATTTATGATGTTCAGTTATTTCTGAATACCAAACGAACCAGACAATCTAAATTGTGTGATGACCACAGCGTTAAATAAAAATAGACATAGCTGTTAATTCCGGGCTAACAGTTGATCAAAGATATTAAAACATTGTGTGGTCTTGAAGGCGTGAACCTTGACCGGATTTCCGGTCTATTTGTGGTCGAACATAAAAAATTCGATGCATTTATCTATGTCTATAGTCATATCACTAACGGCTGAATGTAGCCTAATGGCTAAGGCATCGGACTCGCAATAAAGAGGTCGCCGGTTTGAATCCTCATTATACTACTAACGTGAACCCACTCTTAACACAAACAATTTAGCTGGAGGGGTTAACAAGATTGCTAGTAACGAGCGACTCACAATGGTCGTTATTTAAAAAAAAATACAACCAAGGCACAGGAGACCTGTGATAAGGTATAACGTGTGTATTTGTGTGTTCTATGGCATTATCGCGCCCAAACATTTGGACGGATTTGCGAAAGACTTAAAAAAAACCCGACACATGTTAGGTACAAATAGTTTATTATCTTAGAAACTGCTTAACTGATTTTCTCAACGCTAGAAACCATCCTGATTAAATTAGCTGTTTTATACCAAAAATCGCATCCAAATCCGTCAATCTGTTTCAGAGCTACCATGCCACAGACGCACGTTAGGCTCAATTTTCATTGTCGCGGAATGGAAGTGAAATTTTCAAAATCTAGCATATTAGCATATTATCTTTTACCCCATTTAAATCGGACTTTCGAGAAAATCGCGAACATGCGAACATACATACGGGTCAAACAGTGAACCACCTTTTATGAAGACGGTTAAAAGTCTTCATAAAAGGTGGTTCACTGTTTAACCCGTATGTATGTTCGCATGTTCGCGATTTTCTCGAAAGTCCGATTTAAATGGGGTTTTCGCTATTCGACTACTTATTTTTCTGGGAAGGTTTTAGTGTAGGTATAAAACGTCCTAGCTTATAAAACATCACAGATAATACTAAAACATAGGAGTTAGGCAGCTAAATTTGAGCATGGACCACATCAGTGCTTAATAAACTTTTTCGTTGCTATTCATTTGAAAGCGGTTCATCTACTAGATAGTCCTCAAATTTGTAGATTTATGAAGAATTGTGGGCAATTCGCGGGAATTCTTAAGTTTAAATATCATACGCTAGATTTGAAAAATTCGCTTTCATTTTGCGGCCATGTCTTTAGTGCCTTAAAACAACTACCCTATTGCATCTTGAGTTAAAAAGTCAACAATACAGGCCATGTACTAGACATAAGTCACGTAGACTGTGGGAATTTTCCCACAGTCTACGTCTAAATAGGTATTGGTAAGGTACATAACAGGACGTACGTAAACCACGAAACAAAAATGTTTATCTATCATGCGGTGGTGACATCACAGTCATCATACAAAGTAATCAAACCAAGACAAGCCTTACGTCACTTTTCTGACGTATTTCATATATACATTGGCAAGAGATATAAGTGAATATTTGTGATGAGACCACACATTGCGATGTTAAAATTCTATATTTTCGTTTCGTCATTATCTGTAGAACAAAGTATTAAACATTCCGTTCAACCTGTTATGTATGACCTATCTTATGAGTATCACAATCTGGAAACTTACAAATTTGAAGTTGGGCAGCAAACTATGGCGCGAGCTATGCTTGGAGTTTCTTTGAAGGCTAAAACTCACAACGAGGTCATACGAAAAAGAACCAGTTACCGACATAGCCCGCGGTTTAAGCATACTGAAATGGCAATGAACTGGATATATATGCTGAAGAACCATTGGCTACTATAGCAAACGAGTCCTAAAGTCAGGACCGCGACTCGGTAAAAGTAAGGTAATATGACCTAAAGAAGGTTGCAGGACCGGGAGTCGTGGCGTAAATTAGGAGAGGCATATGTCCAGCAGTGGACCGATAAAGCCTGACGAAAATTGCCTAGGATCTTTGAAGCCTTTGACCAATAATGTTGTTTATTATAATTATAATAATATATATACTAATATTATAAAGCTGAAGAGTTTGTTTGAACACGGTAATCTCAGGAACTACTGATCTAAATTGAAAAATTCTTTCACTGTCGGATAGCCCATTTATCGAGGAAGGATATAGGCTATATAACACGCTACCACCAATAGGAGCGGAGCAGCAATGAGAAATGTAGCAAAAACGGGGAAAATTTACACAGACAAAGGGGACAGCTTGTTTCTAAAACAGATATTTAGTTTTTGTAGTCAATAGACTATAAAAACTAAATAATAGAGAGTTCCGACAATGCTGGCGGTATGCCGTGGCTATATTATACTCAACACAATATTATAATACCTGGAACTGTAAACTACCTGCAATAATCACCACATCCAACGGTCCCAACTTCGAACAAAACCGTCGGGTCGGGTATTTCCGTAACAAAATGGTTGACGGGAATGTATTATTATGTACACAATGTATTGGCCAGTCTCCAATGAGTCAAGGTTTCATTGTCATCCAATTATGGGCACTGTAGATAGTGAAGGAATTTTTATTGTTCTATTTACCAATGGGTAAAATAATACATCAATATTTCAAAGAATTGTTCACCTTTAGGCTTTGTATCTTGTAATGGTCTTTGAAGGGCTGACTTTCGAATCCGTCTTAAGGCACTGCCCCGTGCAAAACCCAGCGCTAGCCGTTTTTTGTCCACTTTTGTGGAGCTACCTGCTCTTTATAAAAAAAAAAATATCAACTAATAAAAACACATTAAAGTAAGTAAGTAAATTTCTACATAATTTTGACTCCAAAATGATAAATTTTGTTTTTGTTAAAGGAGTATATAATGTTTATTTAATCTCCTCACAACGAAACCACAAAAATGATAAATAATTATTGATAAAATGCATCTCCTCGTAAAATACCATTTTCTTTGATATGCTATCATAAGGTATAGGCAAATTAATAAAAAATATATTTAATTATGCTTGAAACACTTTAACCTATTGATCGTAGCGTGATGTTATATAGCCTTCCTCGATAAATGGGCTATACAAAAGCAAAGTCTAAATTCGGAACCGTAGTTCTTGGGATTATCGCGTTGAAACAAACAAACCCTTCAGCTTTATAATATTAGTGTAGATAAACAGAATTTAGACAAGGCATAACAATAAGTAAGACAAAATAAATAATCGTACTGCTCTTCACACTGAAGCCTACCTATCAAAGTCACGTCTCACACACGACCTACCTCTGGCTTAGCAGTCAGGGTCATTAACAATTAGATCAATAGGCTTGACAGTACTGGGACCTGCTCGAGTCGTCGAAAAGCCTGGGTTAGTAACTTGAAAAAATGGAGGGTATCTATAACTATTCAGGTTGAGACACTCCAGAGTGGTCAACGACCTATACCAAGAGTAGGAGTAGTAGTAGTATCACACGACTTACAAGCGAATTGTTACTTTTAGAATTCTAGAAAGAAAGAAACTTTTATATAAGTATTCAGTGAGTTAACGTTACCTACGTTAACTCACTGAATACTTATATAAAAGTTTCATTACATAATAAACAATACAGTATTTTATACATAAATACAGGTAACAAAACACAATACACATACAGACAAAAACGCGCTCGGGGCACGTTTGCTAGTAAAATACCGATCTCTACAGCTATATTTTTTTAAAAGTAGGCCCTACATCTCGCCTGATGAGGACGAGGCAGCAGTTAACTTAGTCCAGACAACTTATTCCATTATGATCCATAACTTGAAAACTCCGCGGAATTATATGCTCGATTTGTTGAACAAAGAAACTCTCGTAAATTCTTAGCCCAAAAATTAATGGCATACCAAGGCGTCTTTTATTGGTCAAGGTTTAGGCGTACAGTTTGAAGAATTGCAACTTCTACATGACGCTAAATACAATTATGTATGGCAAATCGCTCAGTTCACGATTCATTCCGCATTAGTTAGGGCATGGATTGGTATCGATAGAATTGTAGGTCAATGCTGTTGACGACAGCACGCCATAGTCTCATAAAACAGTTATTTCCAATATATGGCATTTCGGTCAAAAGTTACTTTGGACATAAAGAAAATATCGAATACCTGAAATTTATCCATTCATAAAAAAAATTCTTCGTAATAAAGCTACACGAGGTATAAACAGGTGTGCCTCAGGAAACTGTAATGGATCCTATACAGTATTTTTGTTTTGAATTTTGAGAATCTAACTCATTGGATGCATTAACGCTAAGTCGATTTCATTAAAATGAGATAGACTGTTAGCAGTATGGCTCTAGTTGGGGAAATCCCAGTTAGTGTCTTGTCCCTCCAAGAAGCTGATACAACGGTTTTGTAGATAATGATATTATCTATATTCAGTTGCATAAATAACCTAGATAGACTGTTTGTTTGTTAGCATTGTTCGTGTTTAGGGGATTACCCTGCGTTCAAAGATAGCATTACTGCAATAGCTCTTAGTAAATAGTAGCTCGTAGTCATATGTATATGGGCTGTGTAGCACTCAAGATGCTGTCACAATTAGCATAACAAAGACGTAATTTTTTTTGTTTCAGTTAAAACAATCGTAATGATTGGACTCATTCGATTGGTATCGTAAAAATACAGAATGACTTTTTTTACGTTTTTCGGGTTCGATTCCCGGTTCGGACAGCCGATTTTTTGAAACTCTTTAAATGCAGTGCGAATTGTTCTTAAAATCAAAATGAAGTCTTCTATCAGTAAAATGTTCTGTCTACAATATTATGGATGCTTTCCCATCGAGTGTGGCATACTTTTGGGACATCCTGTAGATACAAAGAACTGTGTCCAGCAAGGTATATTTTTGTATCCGTACCTTAGAGTACATACGTTTAAAAATGCAACCTCTAAATCTACTTTAAAAATATTGTTAAACTAAAGTAGATTTTAAATAAAAGCAAATAAAGTTAATTACTATTTATATGCCTGGATTCCTAATTGATTCGATGATAATTTAATCAGTATATTTTATTTTAAAACTAAACATTCCAATAGAGCTGAACGGAGACATTTTGACATTGTAGAGGCGAGGTCAAAAAGAATGAATATCCATACTAATGTTATAAATGTGAAAGTAAGTACGTTTGTCCGTCTGTCTGCTACCTTCTCACGCTCAAACCACTGAATGGATTTAGATGAAGTTTGTTATGGAGATAGTTTGAGTCCCGGAGAAGGACATAAGATTTTTATCGCGATAACCGATATCCACGCGTGTGGAGCCACGAGCGAAAGCTAGTACTATAATAGAATAATTATACCTGTTGTTGCCATCGTCAGTGGTGGATACAGAGAGGGGGGGTGGGGGAGATAACAAGTAAACCCCTAAAGATCCGGATATTCCGTGTAAAAATAGGTTTTCCCCTTAACGAGGTCAATCCCGCCCCCTAAAATGGAAATCGTGATTTGATCAGTGGACCAGCCTCGAGACGCATGAGACAAAAAGTTGAATATCTTGAAAACCTCTTAACCAATTTTTGTAAAAAAAAAAAGCTCTGAACCATCTTGGTCAAACAGGCTTTCCAATAAAAAAAAAAGTAATTTAAATCCGTCTATCATTTTGGCCACTGCGATGGCACAGACAGACACACACGTAAACTTTGACATCAGGAGTTAAAAAATAATGTAACTTGAACCTAAATCGACAACCACAGATAAGCAGACAGACTTACACGTGACAAGAATAACAAATTTATTTCGTCGGGGATTGATTTAATCGGTGGAACAGATTAAATCGCATAGCCTAATGGGGGGTATCACAGTTTATCTTTATTCTTGAATGATATAGATTATACCTAAATAATGGAAAAAAACATTGTTGTTGTACCAAAATAATACAATAACAATATAGGTAGTTATTATACTTTATCTATATATAGGCACAAAAATAGTATAACGGGTCAGTAGTCGGCAACTAAGTTATCGGAGAGGTTAAGGAACGTGACTGTCTGGTATTATTTAGAAGGAAGCCTCGGGTAACCTATCGAGAGTACAACACACACATAGGCATGCTCACGTACACGGATTTTCACAAACACAGTATTCCGAGATTACCAGGCGAACGATGTCTATACAAAATACTTCCATGGTACGAGGACATAATAAGTTCAAGAAGATCTATTTAAAGAGATTCCTAGTTTGAATCGTACAACTGAGATAGTATATTAAATATCTTCTTGAGCTTATGCGAGCCTGGTACTTTGTCGCCTATAAGGTACTCGAAATATTGCAGTAACTTATTAAAGTTATTACACAATATTACGAGTAAATTATTGTGAAGTATTTATTGAAATTCTTATCATATTGCAACATAGAGTATTTCTAAAGAAATGTGTATATTTCTTATGTGTTGCTCAATATAATAAGAACAGATAAATATACATCAAGTTTAATAATATTAAGCAAGGGTTTGGTAGTAAAATAAACTAACGCTTCTTTACATAATAAGTCGCTTTCCGCTATTTATACGGTTAGATCTTCTAAACTACGTACCGGATTTGGATGCGGTTTTCACATTCAAATGATTTCTTACGGATGATATATATGTACAATACATAGAGCTTTGTTTCTACATCTGATAAATGAATGATGAAAATAAAAACAACACTGGCCTACATAAAAACAATGACTCATAAAAACACTGCATGGAAATATTGTTATATCTTGTGTAAACAAACAGTACCTAATCTATAATATGACAATGAATATCATCAGTTTGTGTGAATCATTCATTGTTTAAAAGGATGCATGGGAAAACACAGAGACGACAAAAGTGAAGTTTCATACGTAGCTTGAACAACGCACGTGACAAGTAACAAACAAAGCGGAACCTCGGACCACTTAGTTCCGAAGATGTTCCGAGTATCCGTGTTCATGAACGAAGTCTATGTGTGCGTCGTTTGAGCGATGTTACTTTACGAACTAGTGTCTCAAATGAGAAGCGCAGTGCGGTGACAATCAGATCTTTGCCATTCTAGGATTTGGGTGTCCCTGATTGGCTCAGGATATGCTTGTTCTTAATTTGGTGGTATCAACCAGTGGTCCTCAGATTTCGAATTTCGCGTGCACAAGCTCTAAATCACATTGACTCAAAATTTATTTCATTAAACATAAAAAATAGTATGTTTTCTATTAAAATAATGTAGCTAGCAAGTTGCTTTAAGTTGTTGGTTATATTCTATTTTCAGATTGATTTAGTGTAAAGAACTCTTCTAAAAATAAAGGTAAATGGTGGTCCCTGCGAGCAACAAAGAGTTAAAAGTAATCCATGTTAAAGAAAAGGTTGGGAACCACTGATTTAGTGTCCACAAATACCTCGTGGGGCTCAGTGAGTTTTCGCCGCAGAAAGCATTTTTAAGCATGAGTGCCTTAAATCGTAATTTGTTTGTTTGTTTGGTTAAACGCGATAATCTCAGGAACTACTGGTTCGAATTGAAAAATAATTTTAGTGTTAGATAGCCCATTTATCGAGGACGGCTATAAAAGGATATTACAAACAGACAAAATAACATATAAGTATAATGCGTAATACAAATATAAATATAAACCAAGTCACAGATAACACATAATAGTAAATAGCCATATTTCCTTATAAGTAAACCAGTACTAGTCAAGGTGAAACGTGATCGACTCATTAACGACCTTGAGACATAGCAGCAAGGTGCATATTTGCGCAACACGTGTCTCTTTGTACGCATTCAAAATATACAAAGACGCAGTTAATACAAAACGTATTATAACTTAGACGACTAGGTCACAGCGGCCAACCCAAATGAAGATTAGCCGCATTTAAAAGACATTTCGCATTTACATGTCAATAATCTGGCATTTTCAAGCGCTTAATTTACCCTCATAAGAAATACTATTACACTATCAAAATTAAAGCAATCTTTAATATTGACAGTTAATGGTACATTTACAAAATACTGCTTTGTTTCTTTTGTAGTGATCAATTTCCCACACCTAGTTTTATGGAAAGTATGTGTGTAGTTATTTTCAAAGGGCTAATTCTTTCATTAGACCTCTTTAAACAGACTTTAAAAAAATACCAAAACATTCGATATATCAATTTGTTGACACATAATTTACCACATTTTTAAAAACCATTACATAAATTTAAAAAAATAAAAACTGGCGTCAATTTTAACGAAAAAAGTCGCCATTTTATAATGATTTTTGTATTAAATATGTATTTTATTATCTAATTTTTAAGACCTAAAAACATAATTATAATCAATCCGAATTTCATTAAATTACCGTCTACTACTAACGTCTTTCAATAGAATTATGTCAAAAACTACGCGACATACCGACGAAACGTATGATTTTTGGTCACATTAGTGATACAAAATACGTTTGAAGTACCAGGACATAATAAATTCAAGAAGATCTATCTTCTATCTATAGAAGTTCATAGTTGTAGCACAAGTAGGGATACCTCTGAAGTCGGTGCTAGGACATTATAAGTTCAAGAAGATTTATCTAAAGAGGTTCTTGTTGTAAAAATAGAACAGAGTTACAACTTCTTTAGCTTATGCTGCCCTGGTACTTTGTTAAAAGAATTTCCCAAAGAGTTTTCCAACCTGTGGGTTTACACCGGCGGGGGTTAACTGCATGACGTAGGTAATATGATTATTTTAAAAAATGCCGCATACTAACGTGACTAATGAAAATGCGGAATATTATCAAAATAATGTATACTTATTATGAGATTATAGGAAATTGTATTAGGTTAGATAACGTATTTCATTGTTGCCTTGTTTGTTATCAATATTTTGGAAATTTATTTTTAATTTAGGTATTCTAGAATTTTTAAAATGTAACTTTTAATCTTTACATAGTATAAAAAAGTCGCTTCTGTCTGTATGCTCAGACCTTTTAAATTACGCATCAGATTTTGTGCTGACCTGCACAAAATCGTTAGTGTATATATGCATATTTTGTGTATAGAGGATGGAGAAAAGTCCGTGCGAATCCGTTTAGTAAGAATTAGAACATGGTCCAAAAAGATATGTGCATTTTGTTGATCGAGCATGTTGTATGAAAGGGGTATGCCCACCAGCAGTATCGCTAGTATTTACGTTGTGCCACAAGTTGATGAAATGTATAATTCTTGTTTCTAATTATAACGTTATTATATAATGATATGGAGTCTCAGATTTGCCGGAATATTGAGATGCAATTATTAGTCTTTTAGTTTATTTATTTCCTTTTTTTTCGTATAAAGTTATTTTTAACGGTGGTAGTAACACTATTACAAAAATAAAATCGTAATATCGATTAGGGTTATCATCGATTTTTATTAAATAATTAATGTAAATACTCTATTCATTGTTGCACCGTTTGAATGTAAAGAACGATAATATTTATACACTATACTTTTTAATAATTCTTTGTTACTTTTAGATTAGGACCCGGCTCGATTAAAAATAAGAACATAGTAATGAAATTTAATAAAAAAATCGATTTGACAAAAGTTATGGCAACACTGAAATGTAATGTCATGTCACTTGTTTATCTGTGCATAAAGATTGTTGGCGCCGGTCCATTATGAAAACAGTTTAAAGTATTAATAACAAATAGCTTTTGTTATTTCTCGTGTTGTGTATAATATTGTGGTTACATTACATGAGTTTGAGATAGAGACTCCATATACATAGTAACAATCAGAAATATTTTGTAAGACAGAGACTCGTACCAATATTGTGACAATTGTGAAGTGTTTGTGAGATAGAGATTCGGATTATATATCACTGCAAAGCCGAATTCATAGCCATAAACTAGTGTTACACATTATGTGTAATACATAATTAATAGGCAATATCATAGTTATGTTGTTACCAACATCACTATTTAAAAAAAAAAATGTATATAAATATTTCGATTTTCGAAGTTCATCCACCCATATCAATTAAACCCGGCAAATTAGGTAAATCATTGTTGGTTTTTCTGAAAGTATATATTAATGTCTATATAAATCAGTAGTTTTCATCTTGGCACAACAAAATTTGTAGCGATACTAAATTCCATAGTCACTTGAACAATCGCCTTTGTACTGTACTCTCAATTGTAGGCAATGGGGACATTATTTATTATGTAATAATAGTTACAAAATAAACAATGTCTTGGGGTAAGCTTGAAACATTTCTTTTGTTGTTGTATAAAATAAGGGAAGCACATGTTTCATGACTTTGATAATAGAATTTGAAATGTGTGTAAAGTCTCTAAAAACTATTGTCTAGGAAAAAAATAATGTATTACTTTTAAAACCATTATTATACATAACAATAGGTTCGAAACTGTTTTGGGTTTTTACAAAAATAATAAACAAAGACTGTAATACAACCAGATCTTAAACCCACAATTTTTGCAGATCATAGAGGTGTATTGTGTGGGATATGAATTCAAGACCGCACTTCAGTAATACACATTCCCACTGTGAAACAGCATGCATAAGCATTGACTGACAATCCAAAATAATGTGATATTCTCAAATACAAATGGATCAATAGGGCTTACTGCCTGTCCATTGAAGAGGAGCAAGGCTGCGGAGCAGAAGAACAGATAAATTTTAACCAATAGTATTGCATAAAATCTGTGCTCTGCTGCTGTGGACAGATCCTATAGGTTAATATTTGTCCATTTCTCCACTCCACAGCCTTGCTAGAGAGATAATACATTTTAAGAGTCCAAAAAAAATTTTTTATTAAACAAAAACTCACCCGCTTAGATGGTAATCCCCTTCTCAAAAGCTTTTTCCTCTCATTCAGCAGTAATCCTTTTGAATCACTCGAACCACCTAAATCACCAACATCACTAACCGCCACACTATCACATACTGTCACATTAGCACAGTCAACTTCATCCCCACTGTTTTCGTTATCCTCATATAAACTATCATCAGCCAAGTTACAGACACTTTTAGACAACGAAGATGACAGTTTGAACGTACCACAGCCAGAATCACTCACATCAGAATCACTATCATAGTCCTCAGAATCTGTTGAGTCTCCAAAAACATCATTAGACGTATAACAACTGTCCGGAGACTCTTCAAAGACGATGAACGAGTCTTCAGAATCACAGTCTGATGAATAACGGACTCTTGGGCTGTCGGTGAAAACAATTTGGAATGAATCTTCACTGTCAACAGATGCAGATTGAAAACAACCAGTTACTTCGTTAAAGTAGTCCTTTTGAGGGATTGGTTGTGGTTTTGTACAGTTGTTTTCTGTATTTTCAGCTTTAAGTTGATGTTCCTGCATATGGTTTTCGAGGTATTTCATTGAAGGTGAGTTCTCAATGCTGCTCGACAGGTCTTCTGAGTTGATTTCGTTTGCGAACCAAGCATCATCTTGAATATTCTTCCTCATTCTGCACCTTTTACGCTTATTGCTGCTACGGTTGGTATTTTTAAATTGTTTATCCTTAACTTTATTGGACGGTTGAGGTCTAGGTGGTAATGTTACTAATGGTTGTGGTTCAGGATCTGGATCTGGAAATGTCGTAAAAAGTTCTTCTGGTTGGGTTTCAATGATTTTAGGTTCTTCGGGTTTTGTTTCAACAACCTTAGACTTCATGCGTCTTTCTTGAAGGAGTAACTTAAGCTTTGTGATTTTATCTTCACAAGACTCCACAAGTTCAGTTTTTGACATTTTAGTTTCCAAAATTAACTTATCATCTAATTCAGGTACATTTTTAACAATTTCGGTAGTTTCACGGACTAGATGGCCTTCACATGCCTTAGAGAGTTCTTCATTAACTTTAGGAGGCAGTGATTCTGATACTTGTGTGATAATTTTAGAAGTTTCACATACCATTTCTGACACATTAGGCGGAGTTTCAGCAACTTTAGGCAACACAGAATCAACTTTAGGTGACTCTGGTGTCACTTTAGAAACAGCTGTGGCCTCATTTTCAACTTTAGGATGGTCTACGACTACATCAGATGTCTCCTTAGGCTCCACAGCTGCCTCAACTTTGACATTAGGTCCATCAATCTCATGGAATGTTTGCTCGTGGTAACAAATTGGACTTGAGAACTCATAGTGAGGGTCATTGGCGAGATTTTCAAAATCTTCAGGCGAAAAGGCATCTTCAAAACAGTCTTCCACAGATGAAGGCTCAACAAAGACCTTTTTTGGACGTCTACGGACTCTCAATGAACATGGTGGTTTGCTACTACCGAGTAATGAACGAACTTGATCGAGTTTGCTCTGACAGTGTGTCGCAGCAGATCTGCAGTCACTCATCTCCGATGTAAGAAAATCACTAGGCACATCCGACAGATTATCATCCTGTGAAATTTTATTTTCATCCAAAATGTTGGCGCCCTGCCACATCGACGGTAGCGCCATCTCTTGGTGAGAACCGGAATTAAAGTCAGCAGGTTTTCGTTTACCACTAAACATGGCGTTTGAAATTACGTTTAGAACGCCAGAAAAAAAGTTTGTAATTCCCGCTAGTCGAGAATAATCACCGTCGATGTGCGTATCCTCTTCTACTTTCATTTCTTTATCTTTTTCCAACATGCTTTTCGAGTTTTTAGTTTTAGACGCCATTTTCTCTGTAGTGATAATCGTGTCCGCTAAATTTTTTCGCAAACAATCTGGACTCAAATAAAGGTTGTTAGGAAACAGCTCCTCTCCATAA
The DNA here is from genome assembly GCA_945859575.2 of Herminia tarsipennalis. Taxonomy (NCBI): domain Eukaryota; kingdom Metazoa; phylum Arthropoda; class Insecta; order Lepidoptera; family Erebidae; genus Herminia; species Herminia tarsipennalis. The sequence continues at coordinate 1,812,876 of OX243830.2, forward strand.
ACAGTCTTCATGTCTTTCTTAGTGTCTGTACTATAATTGGCAGTGGAAAAATGAGGGGATGTCGTAAAATTGCGCTTATCGCGCCAATTCATTGATAAATTCATCATCATTCAATATTTTCTAGCCCTATTACTACTCACAATTATGGTTTCAATCACGCACACATTGTTGGTGTCACTTTAAAGTCTGTTTTGATGTCCGGGGATGGTCTATGGACGAATCTACAGCACGCAATTTCGTTTCTCAAAGGAAATTCTCTTGGGGAAATGCAGACACGGTCACGGAATAAAATTTCACACTCGCGATCGGTTTTACACACTGTTGAAGATTTAGCACCAAAAATCAACACATCTGCGATCGAAGAAATAGTTTCAAACTCGTTTTTGTTGAAGTAGTGTTCGTTTTTAAGCTCCATTATGACAAAATTACAATACACGTCTTTACAATTCAGCCATTTTGAACAAAATATGATTTGACAGTTAGAGGAAACAGTTTTGTTGTCTTTGAATCATCAGAATCGAGCGAGTTCATCAAATCGATTCGATAAAATTGGTAATGTAACTCGAGTACAAAATAATCGAGTCACGACGAAAGCAATAAAAATTACTACGATTTGAAAACATGTTTTTAGCAGTTTAAAATTAGTAATTTAATTTATTACTGTTCACTTATTACAAAAATGACTTTATACTATTAACAGCTTAGCGTTAGATACTTATAGAAATTTAGTAAATAGGTGTACCTATGGCCGTACCCAGCTTTTGACACAGGAGGCAACCACATTTTTTTTGACCTGAGTCTGCTTATCTAATTTGCGTCCCAAGCGTCAGGACTAGAGTTAAGAATTTTAGAGCTCGACAGGAATGAATGGAAGGAATGGAGGAGAAGGAGGGGAAGATATGGAGAAGAAGATTTTAAAAGTGACATTTACGCTCGCCAGCTCATAATGTAGTAAAAAAAATGACCATTTTATCAATATAAAATTTAATCGAGTGTAAAATGAATCGATTTTATTTATTTAACAATATCTCTATTGAAATTACATAGACAATTTTTATATGTCCTGGACCACACTATTCTCTGATTTTCTGATGCAATAGTTTGTTTTCAACAAGCATTATTATTCTCAAAGATTCTGGGTTTTTTCATTGGTTACTCATTAACAAACAACTTACGTCATTGGATATATTTGGGTAGCGTCCTTTAGCATTGGTTATGGTGATGTAGATTGTCCTACAAACAACTAGAAGGATCCAGAAACAAAGCAGAACAAAGAAATAATTTTAATTAATTAAGTATGAAAGATTCTACAAACATTAAAAAAAACATAAATGGATGGCTTTACAGAATCAATCAGTTTCTGTTAGCACCATCTCTTATCTAGTTTTGGCTGTTCTGACTTTGATAAGTTACTAAAGAGACTTTTATCACTAGATGGCGTTAGCTGCCATAAACGGTCAACGGAACGGTATTATTTTCTGAGGCTGGAAAGGGCTGACAAAGAAAATTGACATAGGTACAAGGGCAAGGAAAAATAAAATATTGGTTAAACCTTCAAAAATTATATTTATTTCATACATTTTACTATAATGAACTAACATACTAAAAATATTTAAATAGGTAGGTAGTAATGTTTTTTTATTACAGTAACGTAGGTATTTTTGAACCCAAAATAAATAAAGGTTTTTTATCATGGTGAAGTCATTCTGAATAGATAATTCTGATTTGTTAACATATAAAATATAAACGAATTAGCCAAATAAAAATGCTTACTAATAATATTTGGCGGGTTTTTGAAGTGAAAACTTCTTTAGCGGCGTTGTGCACTTTTTTTGAAACTCGAAAATTCGTAAGACGGAAGGAGAGCAATGAAAAATTGGTACAATATCATTAGAATACGAAGGTAACTTTCGTCACCAAAGTAAAGTAAAGTTATTAGGCTCAGCTCAGGTGGAAAATCGGGCGGTCCAGAAACCAAAAGACCGAGTAATGATTATTTTTTTAACTTTTTTATTATTATTTTTAATTTTGATTTGTGATTTATTTCATTTTTTTTTTAATTAAGTCAGTAAGATCGAAAAATATTATTAAAATTTCAGCAGTACCTATGTATTTTTTTCTGAGAGATTAACTTTTTAATTGTCATGCCGTTGTCATTGTCATTTTTACCCGACAGTAAGGAAGGGTTATGTTTTTCGCGCATATCTTGTATGTATGAATTACTTGATTCTTTATTACCTGATATCTCACAATCTACTGAACGGATTTATACAATTATGACGTCGTTAGATTCGTCTTGATCGCCCAAGTGTTCTTAGCTATATGACGTTTGAAAAAAAAACGTCGTGGCGTCTGTGAGATGTCAAATTAAAGAGGTGTGAAAGGAGTTGCAAAAATAGCGGCAAACTAACCGGTCATTATTTTTACAGCTCCGAGTTTGACTTGTAAAAAAATATTTGAATACGTGATATTTGACTAAAAACGAGACTTTGTGCATGTAATAAGCGCATAGTTAAATACTTGACACTGGCAGAAATTAGCCGATAAAACGGCTAGATTGCCATAAACTCAAAGAAGAAGAAGAAGATTTGTGAAAAAAAAAACTTGTTTTGAATACTGCATAATAAGGGTATTAAATTAAAGGGTTCAAATACTGGTAAAAAAAAATCTTAACCATTCCAAAATATTCAAAAATGCACAACGTTTATTTTCAAGTTTTTACTTCTGCCGGCACTCCTGGAGTGCAACCCTTTTTTTTTACAATTATACTTATACTTACTAGTTAAACTACTTGTCGCTAGTGATAGAAGGCTAGATTAACTTTGGGCATTAGAAAAAGCTTTCCATTACCGTGAAAATATTATTTTTTAAACTAACTTTAAATACCTACTAAGTTGAGTTGAATTACACTTTGTCCAGAATTTTATAGACTTTTTTGGTTTTAGCTTTTGAGCTTGTTTCTATAGTTTATAAAAGATTTTTTTTTATAAATCTAAATTCAAAATGGCTACCACAGCCTAGCTGTTTTCTATGAAGTATTCGCCACTACACCATCAGCTCTGATCGTGTTGAACTGGTTGAGTGGGGGCTTATTCTTCAATGTGTTGTCCAGGAGTTCCACTACGGAGCTGAATACCCTGGAATTCCTGTACAGGAACCAGAGGAGGAAGCAAAGGAAGAACAGCTTCAGTAGTCTGTCTGCGAAGTAACGGCTGGAAGGGAAATAATGACAGTTATTAAAATCCCACGACACTTGAGACAAAAAGTTGAATATCTTGAATACGGCTGAACAGATTTTCACCAAACAAAGCTTAGAACCATCTTCATTAAATTAGCTTCACTACTTATTATAAAACAAAGTCGCTTTCTCTGTCCCTATATCACTATGTATGCTTGAATCTTTAAAACTACGCAACGGATTTTGATGCGGTTTTTTTAATAGATAGAGTGATTGAAGAGGAAGGTTTATATGTATAATAAATAATAACATCCATATATATTTTATTCCCGTGCGAAGCCGGAGCGGGCCGCTAGTAATAAATAAAACCGTGTCTAAATCCGTCTATCGGTTCGAAAGTTGTGTACTAAATTATATTAATAAATTAACGCACTCCCTAAACCAAACCCCTTGGGTACTAAAAGATTGAACTGCGCCATAACCTCACAAAATTGATCACTTTCTAGAAATACATAACGCGACTGTGCGGCCAACATTGACGAATAGACCAAGAATGCGCCAAAACCTCACAAAATTGCGCCAAGACCAGCCTCTAAAAAGCAGACAACGCTTTTTTGTGGACAGTAGGTACCTGTCAAAAGCCGCACGAGTTTCTTCTCTCTTTCACGCTTTGCGTCAATATTTACTTTTTAATTGAAAGAGATAGCACGGTCCAGGTCATACGTCAATATCGGTCAATTCCTGTCTTATTTCTGTAATGTCAAAGTGAAATGACAGACATAAGCCTGTGACGTGCAACAAGAAGATTTCTAGAGGAGTTGTAAAAATGGCGGCAAACTAACCGGCCATTATTTTTACAGCTCCAAGTTTAACTTGTAAAAAAATGATTTGAATACGTGATAATTGACTAAGAACGAGACTTTGTGCATGTTATAAGCGCATAAATACTTGACACTGTTGTTAAAACGGCTAGATTGCCATAAACTCAAAGAAGAAGAAGATTTCTAGAACAAGTCAACTACTGGCCGCAAGTGTGTGTTGTCTCCCTCACGCTCTGCAGCCTATATTTACATCATTCCTATAAGATAAGACGCAGTCCGGTCTCTCTATAGGTACGCGAATGGGTCGCCTATTTGATGTTAGTTAGGTATACTTACATTTGATGAAGCTTCCTAGCCCTGGGCAATGTGGCCGGGTCTTCCTTGCACACGTATTCCCTGATACCTAGAACGTAATCCTTGAGGTACAACTCAGGGTCTATACAGGACAGGGCAGTGAAGAATATCTCGTCATCTTCTTTGGTGATCCTCGTTCGAAGACCTGGTAGAAAAGAAAGTGGTCTCAGCAAATTATTTATCCAAATAATATAAACTAGCGGCACGCCTCGGCTTCGAACGGACTTTTTTCCACTGATATATACGCAGTTTTCGTAAGGATCTAAATTTTTTTGAGAATAATATAGCCTATGCTACTTCGCGATAATGCAGCTTTCTATAAAAGAAAATATTTTTAAAATCGGTCTAGTCGTTTTTGATTTTATTCGTTACATACAAATCTTTCCTCTTTGATAGATGAATTTAAAAAATCTTTTACTGTTGAGCTTTGCCCCTACGCCTTCCCCCATCCACCCCTGATCCGAAGGCCTAAGAGCTCAATTGCCCGTCTGAATCCACCGCCGCAGAGAGTGTCCATGAGTTTTTATTGCCAAGTTCATTTGGCACAGGTTTTTTTATTTGGGAAATAGGCGTAAAATGTAGTCTCATACTATAACAAATTTTGTCAGAGGTTCTTAAGAGTTGCACTTTGTAGCTCAAGTGAATCAAGTATTTTGATTTTGAATAAACGAACGAGGCTGGCCATGGTTCTCTTTTCTAACTCCGGAGCCCTTAGCACTTTAAAGCCAATATTAGTATAACCAAGAGTATTTTTAAGCTATTGCATAGCTTTTATCGCGGGCTCGGGCTTTCAGCGCGGTGACCGAATCAAAAAATTCCATAACGAAAATAAAACCTAACACCCCCCACTCAGTCTATCATGTAGCTTGGCCGAGCGTTCGCTTAACGTACTCATATGTACCTAATTTTTAAAAAAATATTTTTTAATAAATTTAATATTTTTTTCTTTTTTTTGTCCCCGAGTGCTACACATTTTTTTTTAATCCAGGGATATGTTCAGATAAAAAGGGTGAGGAACGATTGCCTCTAACGATAGAAACATTTGTCACCCCCTACTTTTAAAACTTAAAAAATGTTTTAAAATCCTACCCAGGGTTCACCTATGAAAGAAGTGCGGATCATTTTCGTTTCGTTTTAAAAATAGAATAATTGCATTTTTGAAAGATAGTAAAATTTGATTTCCAAACCCAGGAATCGAACCTGAGACTTCCGCCAAACCAGGGCCGGAATCGAATCACCTATCTGGACTTTGTTACTAGACCTTAAATTTTTCTATCCTTTTACTAGACCTCAAAATTTTCTATCGTTTTGAAAAGACGACTCCCGCAGTACAAGCCCTGTGTCGCGGGGGAGTTTACAAACATACAAGTCACGGACACAAAGTACACCCAGCCACGTAACAACAATTTGTGGATCACACAAAGTGGCGTCCGGTGGGAATCGAACCCACGACCTCTTGTGTAGCAGTCGGATACACTTTCACCGCGCCACAAAGGGGAGGTAGGGTTTTAAGTGGTCAAGTGACTCAACAACTGTACTAGGCGTTTCAATTGAGTTGATAACTGTCATGATGACATTTGATTCGCATTACGACTGCAACATCATTGTATGACGTAAGGTCAGCAATTAAGAGATTCGTAAAAAGGTGTCATTAGTATTACACAGAAGTACCTAGCTACCTACTCTAATGAACTTTATATAAGCACTGTATTTTACTATTTAATAATATAGATATGTTTTAGTTAAAAAAAATATCACGTCTGACTGAAAGATCACAAAAATGACGAATATTCTTATATTTTGCCTATTTAGATAATTTTGTTTGGAGTTTATTAAATACTAGCTTTCGCCCGCGGCTCCGCCCGCGTGGATGTCGGTTATCGCGATAAAAACTATCCTATGTCCTTCCCCAGGACTTAAACTATATCCATACCAAATTTCATCTAAATCGGTTTAGTTGTTTGAGCGTGAAAGCGTAACAGACAGACAGACAGACAGACAGAATTACTTTCACATTTATAATATTAGTATGGATTATAGAATACTAATAATATTATAATAAAGAAAAATGTTGGTTACATAGTTCAAAGAAAATAAATATTAGGTACGTCCGTTCCATTACCATATATATACGTACTTTACCCGACTTGGGAGTTTTTGTTGCAGGCGGTACAATTTTGACAAGTACAGAGTCGTTTTTTTTTGTTGTCTAGGTGTCGCGATCGCGATTATCTTCTTATTTGAAACGTATAGTAAGTTTAACTTTTAATTTCGAGAGAGGTTGCAACCCCCAAATTCTTCCCTGATGAAAATCAACGCTGCTTTTTGACTGAGGCTAATTATATTTAGTGGGTGAAGTGAAATACACAAAAGTTACCTTGGTAGTTAGTATTTTTGAAGTTCCATTCCTTTGTCGTGTAATACTGGATCACATCTAATCCGTTTTGAATACGCTTCTGTAGTTTAATCATGCTGGAAATTAGAATTCTCATTAATCATTTAAGTAGTAGAAAATAAATTCTGATAATATTATAAATCTGAAATTTATAGGGATTTATTTGTTGTTTTTACACGGTTATTGATGAAACTTTGAATTTATACATTTTTTTTATAATCTTTTATTTTTGGGGCTTTTATTCTAGGAACATGTCAGCCCCGTCTTAACCTATACATTCAATACAAATAATAATATAAGTCTTAGGGAATCACAGATTTTTTTTTAACTGTAGCTGGTCACACATTTTTTTTCCTACTATTTAAGTTTTCTATACTTATAAATTTTTGACAGAGCATAGCCCTGTTTCGCGTATTCTATCCCTATGAGGAAATAAAGATATACTTACAACGTCTTCATCCCAAGTAAAAACAGCAAGGCATCAACAAGATACGCGGGCAGTGTTTGCGTAAAGAACATATCTATCTGATGAGTGATCTTGTAAGATTTGATGGAGCCTCCAGGATACCACAGAGCGACGGTAAACGGATACTCGTTCACCCATTTTTCTCCTGAAAAATTTATGAATTCATATTATTATAATGGTATTCTCTAAATTTTTGTTCACTTAGGAGATCTATCGGCATTTATAATAAGATATTATAAAATGAAAGCCCTGACTCATACATTCATCAATGTCCAGCCGAACCATTGGACATAGAGAAATTAAATTTAGCAGAAATGTTTATTATGTTTTTTTTACTGCCTTTAAAAAAGGTGCTACCCTGTTTAACTCGTATGTATGTATATAAGTAAATATGTTCGCGATTTTCTCGGAAGCTAGTGGTCCGATTTAGATGGGGTTTTCGCTATTCGACGACTTATTTTTCTGGGAAGGTTTTAGTGTATAAAACGTCGTCCTAGCTTATATAAAACTAGAGATTAGACTAAAACATTAAAGTGAGTCAACAAAATTTGCATTTGGTGGTGTGCTTGATCATTTTTTTCATGACATACATTAGAAGGCGGTTCATTTTTCCAAAAGTTATTATTCCACAAGTTGAAGAGACGAGCAGGTCGTGCCTCTGATGGTCGCGCGTCACGCGTGGCCCATAACAGTATCAGTGATACCCAAATCCTTGTTTAGGTACTAAAGATCTGAATGCCATCGCACTGCGCTCCTCATTTGAGACATTAGTTCTTAAGTCTTATTTGCCCAGTAATTTCACTTGCTACCGAGCCCTTCAACCAAAATACAGATGATGAACTTTGATCACTATTTCACGAAAGAATCTGGTACCTACAGGTAAATTAGCTTGAAGAAATTTTTGCGTTTGTAGTAGTGTATGGTCAGCAAATAAAAAAAACAACATTTTATTTTTAGTTTTTATTGTTTTAAAGGTAATATACGTTTGTGGCTGGAGCACACCAAATGCGTGCACGTCTACGCATACGCACTACGTACTAATACGGTCGTGAAAATGTGTATTCACCGCATTGTAATCTATGGAACTGTATGAGGCAGACAAGCCAGTTCCAAACATTACAAGCATTGAATGCCGGTTTTCACTTCAGTGAAGACGTGTATGAATTAGGTGTTCTCCGGCCATAAATGTTTTATTCTAATAATTCATCAACCCCAGGCATATCACAATCATCCCCATCCTCGCTTTCATCAGATGAATTATTTAAATTAATTATGATTCGTTCTGATATTGTGTCTAAAGCTGCGTCTCTACCCTGATATTTGCTTTCCTCCTCAATAGCATGCAAACAAACTTTTCTCCATTCCTCTACAGTTATGGCGTTCATTTTTTCTTCAGCTAATGACATTATAACCTTCATATTCATTGCGACATTCTTTTTTGCGACATATGTTTTCACTATCCCCCATATATTTTCTATAGGATTAAACTCCGGATGGTATGGTGGTAAACGCAGCACAGTATGACCGTGCTGTCGTAATATTTCGTCTATCTTGTACTCTATAAATCTCGCCTTGTTTTGCAGAATCAGTTCATATAATTGAGGCTTAAGCAACGTGGATGAATGCTCAATGTTTCGAAATGTCAGCCAGTCTATCATTTGCTGTTTTCTAGAATTACTATTCGGTGCAGGATTTTGTATTGAGTTATGATATGGTGCGTTGTCAACAACAACAACACTATTTGGTTGTAAGTTGGGTATTAATTGAGTTTGAATCCACCTTGAATAGTTGTCATAGTTCATATTGTTGTGGTAATCTCCACTTTTTTGGTCGGCTTTAAACATAAGCAATGCATTTGGTATAAAGCCATCGATACCACCGGCATGAACAATGATTAAGCGGTTGCCTTTCGATATATGTTGCTTCAAACCTGAAGTGCTTCCATCTGACCAAGATTTCGAGAGGGTATGTGATGTATGTATATATGTTTCGTCGGTGTAAACAATTGGTCGGCGTTGTTCACGATATTCAGCAATTTTCATCAAATAATTAATTCGCAAGTATCTAATTTCGTGTTTTTCCATAAGAAGTTTCCGGTTATCTTCTGTTTGCTTCCAATTAAAACCTAATGACATGACGTGTTTTCGTAACGTGCTGACACAACCTTTATAATCGATATCTTCTTTCAATTTTGAGTGCAAAGTTTTTAAAGTGGGAACTTCTTTATTTGTGATGTGGAAGTCATGAATTGTTCTTCTGATAACTTGCTGATCAAAGTTATCGATTACTATTGTAGGTTTACGATTCGGTTTCTTTTTAGGAGATTTAAATGTTACTTCCTGATCTGAAGGACGACATTTGCTTTCTGATACTACCTTTCTGACGGATGCTATTGAAATTCCTGTTGATTTAGCAACTAATTGAGTGGGGGTCATAATACTGCTCGGGTTGTTATTACACTCATTTTCGAAATATTTGTACAAACAGTACAAAACTTCCTTAGTTTGAGAAGTCAAAGGCTTGCCTCGACCATGTTTTAACACTGGAGCCATTTTGAATTATCAATATAAAGTTACAACACTTACACACTTGAAATTAAACACTTCAACAAATATTTTAACAATAATAACAAACAATAACAACAATCAACAAATACAAAATTTCACAATGAAACTACTACGTATCTAATAATTATAATTTTTTAATGAAATGCGTGCTTTATGTTCTAACGGTATCAAGCGACTGACGTCAGACTGCACGTGGCACCTGCGGACAGAGTAAACTGGTTTATTCTGGTTTTGTGCGTGTTTCCACTTTCCACTATCAAGTGACGATTTATTTATTTGTTTTGTTTCGTAATTATTATGGTCAAAACTTTTTACCTATAGCTAAACTACTATCATCTAAAGAACGACACGATATTTTATTGTTTCACGGTAGTCGCCTTGTCGTTTGCTCAAGGACGTGAAATTGAATGACATATTTTTTTTAATAAAGTCAAAACCTTTTTCTTTAAAATAAAAACTTGTTTTTATTGAAAACAAAAATCAGAGTGTTGCTAGGGATAAGTATTAAATTAAATAGTAATGTTAGGATATTGAAACATTTTTGTAAGGGCCAGAACGATATAGTGGAAACGCGCTCTAATATCTAAGTAACATACACACCACTACATATGCAAAAATTTCTCGAGACTAATTTCACTGTACCTGCCTTTGGCTTAGACCTACTGCCGGTAAATGTGATGTAACTATACCCGTAGTAAGATAGGAAATAGAATGTGGGTTAGGCTGGTCTTGAACCTTATGTCAGTTTATACGCTATGCCATCGTAAACGCGATTGAAAAACAGCAGTTTACTTACCAAGCAAGATAATTTCTGCCCAAGTTATTTTCACAGCGCCTGATAGTGTAAGATTGTATATTTGTGTCTCCTGTGGCCTAGAAATAAAAATAAAACACATTAGGCTTAGTTTTTTGGATAAAATGAAATACCTACAGGGGGCATATTTTATTAATCCCTTCTTCGGGTTTCGACAGTAGGCATTTCTTAGATATATTTCTGGACTTAATCGCGTGAATTATTTAAAGGTACGAACGTTTTATTTACCCGAACAATAAGATAGCCCATTTATCGAGGAAAGCTATAGGCTATATAATATACGCTACGACCAATAGGAGCGGAGCAGCAATGACAAATGTTACAAAAACGGGGAAATTTACGCAGACGAAGTTTCGCGGGCCAGCTAGTAAATAATAACTAGGTAAGTTACAGATGGTATTATATACATGTTGTAGTGCACTATGTTCTACCAGTTATTTCAATTATTACAATAAAAAATATTTCAATAATAAAATTCTTAATCCGAGGCAGCCCTCAAGTCCTCCTGTCGTACTTACTCTAATTATACGCACTGTTTGAAAGCTGTGACTTAGTGATGACCGAGTAAATCGAGACCAGAGACGGGTGACCGTTTTTGGAAAAATATCACAGGCCTCTGTGCCTTGTAGAGCATGCTAAGTCATAGTACGCTTACTTTCTCTCCAATCGTGTTAGATTAGAGAGAATAAAGAGTGCCTCGGAAAGCATGCCACGTCATCGGTCCTACGCCTAATATCTCTCTGGACGTGTCAGATTTTCGAACCAACGGATTTGAAAAGGGAAAAAATCTGAATCTGAATCTGTTACTACACGTCCACTTACTTGTCAATAGCAGTGGCATATGCTATCAGAATGCAGGCATTAGCCACTATATCCACTGCAATGGCATCGGCACTGTACGATGGTTCACAATGCATGGTCCTTATTACACCTGGAAATAAACAATAGGTAAGTTATAGTGGGGAAGAGAGAAGAATAGTCAGCGATGGATCCATTAAAGCCAAAAATCAAAATATATTAGTGACGAGCAAATTCCCTTGCGGCCAGTCGCCTTAACTAATTTATGACAGACTAGCCCGCGCAGCTTCGTCTGCATATTTTTTTTAGCAACATTTTTAATTGCTGTCCATTCCTGTTGGTCGTAGCGTAATGTTACATAAGCCTATAGCCTTCTTCGATAAATGGACTATCCAACAGTGAAAGAATTTTTCAATTCGAATCAATAGTTGACAAAATTTACCACTCTCTTGAAAGAGAAAACGCTACTTTGTGGACAATACCTGTCAAACACGTGATTTTTCTCTTTCACGCTTTGCGGCGTGGTCCAGCGGGTCAATTGACGTATTTAAAGCAGTGCAGTTGATTTTGATTAAAACGGCCATTTTCACTCTCGAGACGCATACTTAACGCAAGCGGTAGCTGTTAAGTTTCGATTAAAACGACCATTTTTGTATTCTTGTAACTTTGGGATCGATCTCAAATACCCTTGCATCAAGAATGCGCCTCGAGAGCGCAATTAACGACATTCTAGTGCGGTGCGCAAGTGTTTTAAGATCGATCCCAAAGTTACAAGAATACAAACATGGCCGTTTTAATCGAAACTTAACAGCTTTCTTTCTTTCTTTCTTCTTTCTTTCTTTCTTTCTAATGTATTGCGACGATCGCGGGCATCCGTATTTGTGCAATCGCGCGCCTTTGTTCAGAACGGTCATAAAGATTTTAATGAACTATACGAAAGCTTACCTTTCCCACTACCTATGACCAATCCTGTGGGACCATTGATATTGTCCACCCATCCAGGGAACGGTTCTTTTAGGGCTGCTGTCACTGAAAATACAGAAATTAGTTGAAGATCATTTTTTAAATGATACCCTAGAAGCCCTGCCGCAGGTAACTTCATAAACATACAGTTAACGAAAACAATTTGCTACGGATTTGTTGTATTTCTACCGTTTTACTATTAAGTCTTAAATGTGGGGGCTTGTCAATAGCAATATCGTTATTAATATATTGTTTTTACAAATATATTATATGTATTAGTCTCCAAGCCTTTTTTAAAATTAAATAAATAAATAAATAAGTCATTCTCTCACGTACTTTAGTTGAAAATTTGCACAAAGATAAAATGTTACCAACCCGTTTATTTTGTTTCAGATCAATACTTCTTCTTTCATTGATATATACATCATACAGCCGATCTCAACAACTTATCTATCATTAAAATAGCTAACTCTAGTATCGAAGCTGACATTTACCGTATTGGCGGCAAATGTCAGTTTTAATAACTTTTAAACTTACGCGTTGCAATAAATACCCAATTTGATACGGGAATAAACGCGTGTTATGCTTGACGTTTCGACCGAGTTACACCGACCGTGGTCACAAGCTAACTGGGGGGGGGGGGGGGGGGCAGGGCGAGCGTCACGACTCCGTGTCTGAGGCGGACATTTCTTCATCCACCCTCACATTTTTTTTGTTTTTTCCAAGTACAGCACTGACTACTAACCGTCCCTATTCTGTAAGTTTAGTCAGCTTATGACCACGGCGGTGTAAACCTGGTCGAAAAGTCAAGCATAAGGTAAATACTTTACCTATTATGTATAAAACGCGTTTATTCCCGTGTCAAATGGTCTAAATATCAGTTTGCCGTCAATAGATAAGAAATCCTTTCGGATGTCTAGCTATCGGCGGTTATTGAAACGCTCAAATCTCAGTAATCTTACTAAAGTTAGCTATATTACAGACAGTTAACGGTAGGGCCCAATCTAGGGCGGGGCAAGCCGAGCAAATGTCCTGCACGGATACCTTAATTTTCTTTATATGAGAGCAAAATCAGCCTGGTTAACGGTAGATAAGTAATTGGGCGGCCGGCGCTTAGAGTAGGCTTCCTAGCAGCTTATACTAACCTATAGATGGTCTGGCGATGGCTATGGGAAACTTGCCACTGTACTCAGCCACTAAGTCTTCAGTTATCGCCTTTGTATACGAATATGTATTTGGTTCTGATGCTATTATCCTGAAAATTATAGTACCTAAATGGAGATTATTTGACATACAATCCACTCAAGGTCTTTATTCCTTGTCCACGGCAAGCCCATGCGGAACTGTTAAAATCTTATCATAATGGTAGGTATTATATTGAATGACTCGCGGACTCGCGCACGTAAGTTTCCGTACCATTATTTATAAAACGGCAAAAAAATCATGTCTGTTGTATGGGAGCTCCCCTTAAATTTTAATTTTATTTTACTTTAATGATTTATTTTTTAAGTGAATAATATAATGTTATATTCTGTGAATATTTCAAGCGTCTACCTACTGCCGTTATCAATACAGACGGACGGACAGCGGAGTCTTAGTAATAGGGTCCCGGTAAACCTATTATATAGGGAACCCTAAACAGTTCAATGTTTTAAAAAGGCTATAAAGCAGGAGTTATTTTCTAAACAAACATAACACGGTAAGTAAAGTGAAGTTAGTCTAATTATATAATGACATCATAATTGAGGTTTGACAATAAAACTATCGACTACAAGAGATAATCATCGAGAATCGTCGAGATGTTTTAACAATCGAAACAATCGAATAAAACATCTCAAAGTCTCCATCATCTTAAGTTCATACACTAAGACTGGGTCCACATTTTTGTAACATTTTGTGGTAGTACTATTTATAAGATTTAGAAACATCGAGTCGCCAATAATGTTAATTTTCCACTTACTTAGGTTCCAAGTAATCCAGAGTATCGTCATCCATCCAGGAGACGATGTCCATGATCTTCCTAGGCTTGTGGACAGCTGGGTACAGCTTCTCCTCCAGCACATCTAGCTCACAACGACAATATGCTGTTGATAGATGTACAAACACCTGGAACAAACAGTTTTTTGAATCTTAGTGAGTTCTATTTATGTAGTATTTATGTAGTTTCTATGTATGTAGTTATCTCTTGCGTAGAGTAGATGAGCTTAAATACATAATTCCTATATTCCTTCTAAAGTATGAAAAGCTAAAAAACATGTTTTACCTCTAGTTTCTCCATGCCCTCAGCCAGATTCAGAACCCTATAGGTCCCGGTTGTATTCATATTAACTGCGTCTTTTAATTTTTGGTCGAATCTGCACAAAACAATTTATTAGTTACAACTTTATGTTTTCGCGTATAGTTATAGTACGTAGTTAGTTCTATTCAGATAAAAAGCGGCGGCTTCGCAATCGTGAAGTCGCGGTTTCGAATCCTACCCATTATACTACCGACGTGAACCCACTCCTAACACAAACCTTTGAGCTTAGCTGGAGGGGTTAACAAGATTGCTAGTAATGTGGAACTCAAACCCATATTGCTAGTTATATTTTTAAAAGAAAAAAAATACTACCATGATCAAGGATCGATTTTTTCATAATTGCGCATGACATGTGCAGATAAGTGGTATAATCTCTATTCGAATTTAATGAAGTCATAATGATGTGGTTGAGGGCGCAAAACTGAGAATGTCATACAAAAAAAAAAATGTTTTCGCATGCAAAACCGCGAAAACGATTTCTTTTATTGTATTCGATTTTCAATCTAATCGACTACAGTTTATGCCACTTCTCAAGCTCCCCCAAAAAGTATCTGTGTATACGTGGAGAGGGGAGGAGGATTGGCACCCCCAAATCTCCTCCTGGGCACGCCAATGCAGGTGGGTATACCTCTAAAGTACCAGGAAATAATAAAATTATGAAGATTTATCTAGGGTATTTTCCGATATGCATAATTATATACTGTAAGGTGTGACGTCAATTTTATTAATAGATAGTTGTAAATATACAACTGAGATTACCTTCTTAAGCTTATGGTGCCCTGGTACTTTGTTAAGAGAAACTGCGCGACCATTGGACGGGATGTTTGTTTGTACAACCTTAGCGAACTAAATGCCTATACCTGACACACGCCGCGCTATGAAACACAATATTAACATTCTTCTGCAAAGTATTCTTGTCCTCTTCTGTAATACCAAGTTTCTCTTCTGTAATATCGCCATTGATTACTTTGAGCTTCTTTATGAATTCTGGGTTGCTGTTACGAACGAGATTAAATACCTGAAATGAGATAATTTCAAAATATGTATATGAAAATTGAAAATACTTTAATTGACTGACTGCTAAGTCTATTTTATACATATGCATCTATCTATCTATTGTCTATTCTATGGGTCAACTACACGCGGAGGGCATACAACGCGCTGCGTATTCAATACTAGACTAAATGTTCCCCGTTTTTGCAACATTTCTCATTGCTGATCCGCTCCTATTGGTCGTAGCGTGATGTTATATAGCTTATAACCTTCCTCGATAAATGGGCTATTTAACAGTGCAAGAATTTTTCATTTCGGATCAGTAGTTCCTGAGATTACTGCGTTCAAACAAACAAACAAGCATTATAATATTAGTATAGATAACAACGCGTATCGGGTGTTGTGGGGCTGCCGCGGCACTGTAGTGCATCTAGCATTTTTGCCGAAGCATGAATAGATGGTTTTCACGCCATAATGCGCAAACGGCACGCATCCATCATGCATGCGCAGGCTGCGCGACAGCCCCAACAGCATACTGCTCACAGTAGCAGATCGGTGGGATAGCCCGATGTTGAAACATTGGATATGCCTACATGCAAATGTCTCGCGGTGGTTGTAACATAGATATAAGTTATGATATGCATGATTTTAAAAAACGATTTTTACGTTTTTTAAAATCATGTACTTATACTAACTAAAATGGATTTTTATTAAGACATGTCGTGGGGTCGATTCTCACCCAGGATAAATCTTTGTGTGATGAACACGCTTGTTTATTGTGTCTGGTTCTAATTTATATTAATTTTTAGAAATATATAAGTATGTTTTTCAGTTGTCAGTTTGCCATAGTACCTACAGGCTCTGATTGAATCAGAAAGTGACGTGTGACTGATACTTGATGTAGGTATGTCTTCGATCAATCAATCCCACTAATATAATCAATCCCAAAAAAAGTTCGTTTCTTTTTCATGCAAAAACAACTGAAGGGATTTTAATGAAACTTTATAGAAATATAGTTTATACATTAGAATAGCACATAGGCTATTAAATTCAGACATAACGCAGACGTCACCGAGGGAAAAAGCTAGCTAGGAAAATACTCACCGGCTGACTGCAAAGATCTCGTAGTCTTTCCTCACTGCCGACACCTTTCTTCTGTCTCATCAGAAGATAGATAGTGCCTACTTCTGGACAGCTACGGAGAAGCTTCTCTATGACAGCCTGGAAGAAGATGAAGATAAGGAATTTTATTAATCAGCCTCTTCTAATTTAAGAACGATTTACTTTTGTAAGTAAAGATTCAGCGTGATAAATTATGACCATTCTTTTCTTTCTTTTCAAAAACATGTATACTATTCATTATAGCAGTAAATTGATGTCCAATATTTAAGCACATAAAGTTTTTACATCGTAAGTGGATGCTCCTACTATGTTGTGCCCATTGAGGCTGATGTATCCAATCTCGTGTACTCTTCTAATATTATTGACCTCTTTTTTTGCATCAGTCCTCTAATATGGTGTATAATATAATGGTGGCAGCACCTTAACCGCATATACAGTTATATACAGTTTATAAACAGAGAAACATTGTAAACATTGGCAATTTGAAAAGAGTTGCCACGAGTTTTTATTGCCTGTTCTTTTCTCGGACTTTACCTATTGTTTGCGAACAGGCTTTACAAGTAAATGTAGAACTTCGACTTTTCACAAGTGTAGTATTCTGCTTCCTAAGTGAATAAATCATTTTTATTATTATTATTATATATGTCGTTTCCATATCACGGGACTATGGAGTCCCGGTCATTTGGGAGGCGTGCATGGGGCCGAAGCCAACACGTAGAGGCCCGTTAGACACTTTAATCTAAAGGCTATGTGACACAAACCGGCGAATAACGTTGTAGGTATACACTAGGTATAGAAATGTACCCAACGACATTCCCCGGTTAGTGTAAAAACTATTGTCAAAAAGTGGTAGCTAAGAAACTGGGTTATGGAGGTGATGTGTTAATGGAATGGTTAGCAAGTACTATTGAAGGACTATGGCGCCTGCCCTGCAACACATGGTAAAAACACACGGACAAATGGGCAGGCGGTGACTCGCCACTCACTAGATGGGCCCCCTTCTGGCCGCCACAGGCATACAGCCAAACAGGCGACAGGGAGCAACATGGGTGTGAGCAGCTTGGGGTGTCGAGCGGTGCGGCGCCGGTTTCACCATCACGAAGAAGGCCCGTGAGCGGGTTTCCCCGTAGTTATGCCCTTGAAAATTACACTTCCACCGCCGAGCCAGAGGGAGGTCGCCAGAGCTTGTATTCTGGCGACCTCCCTCTGGCCGGCCGATTAAGGCAAGACATAGTTGAGAGTCCTGCGGGCGCTCTTGGTGTTCCACTCCCGCCGGCCAGTGAAGGCAAGCGGGAGACGAGGCCTTGACCGACTCTCTGAGGCATCGGGACCGCAGTGTCGCCACGCACATTCAGCTCGCCACAAAGCTGCCCTGCGGTTTTATTTCACCCTCATGAGACATTTTTTATTGGTGTCATAAGGATTTCAAGAGCTGCTACTATGCCCTCAGAGTATTGCGTTAATCTCACAGACAACGATTAGCCCCGAGGGGTTTTATTATTATTAAGTCACAGCACCCGGTCCTCCGCCGCACGCATCCAGCTCCATCCCAGCGACCTTCTTCATGTCATCGGTCCATCTGGCAGGAGGTCATCCGACCGCGATGTTTACCAAGTTGCGGTGTAGACCGCAACTTGGTAAACATCGCGGTCAAACAACAAACAAGTCCTAGAGTGTAGACTCTAGGACTTGTTTGTTTCAGCGGCAGTTTGATCCTTTTGGACTTTATTACTACCAGAAAATAGCGAGAGTACTGAAGACGACCTTCATACGTACCCAGGGTGGCCAGAAGTTCGGGAATCGCCTGGATTCTCCAGACATTTCTTGGGATGTCTAGACTCCCTACAAATCATAAAATCTCCCGACAAACCGCTCCGATACCACGACGAGGTGCAATTTCTTCCACTCGAGAAAACCTTATAAAAATAGCATCTAGACAACCCAACCCCCTTCGCAAGAGGTAGTGTAGTGTTGATAGGTAGATCGAGCCCGATACAGGCTGATTGATTAAACCCCTTCCCCCCTGGTTCCGCTATTATTCGATTATACCACACATATAAGGATAAATTCCAAGTTTCGGGCGTAGCTCGGTGACAGAGTGGTTATGTGGTTAACGGCGTAGGACGAACACCAATCGTCACGGATTCAATTCAAATCACGCTTGAACGATTTTTTTCTTAAATTAAATGTATTTTAGTGCTAGTAGACAAGGGTAGTAATTACCTTTCCTACGAATCCTGTACCTCCTGTGATGAAGACCGACTTCCCTCGGTAAAACTCTGGGACTAGCGGCGCCATCTTTTGGTTCTGTAACAAAAAAAAATAATTTTGTACCGTATGTATATATGGGTGTCCGGTAAACAATGGATAACCTGGCAGTGGAATATAGCAGCCCTTAGGACCTTTCCAGAAAAAAATAAAAAAAAATATATATCCTAAGTAGTATCTAAGATATGACCTTTTTTTTTTAAAAAAATAGGTGTTTCTTTTTCCCTTATTTCACTTCCTTGTTCACCATTTCCATAAATAAACAAATTTGCTCGATTGTTTACTGTTATAATGCAGTACATTAATTGTGCTGATAGATATTAGACTCTAAACCGTATCACTAGCTGTCCATTTTTTTTTTATTTAAGCGTGAACTTAGATTTTACTGCAAAAATGTTCAAGAAAATATTTTAAACCAAAGTTCAAGCATATGGGATAAAAAAAAAATATAAAAACCTCAGTGACCAACCATTTTAAAATAATGTGAATCTATCACAGATTTATAAATGGATTTTTTTATTATGATGTCTCATGTAAATAGTTAATTATTGCTAGGGCAAATTTTATTACACATGAAATTTTGTATCATTCGAGCATTTTGAACAATAATTTATCTCTGGCCATTGAGGTTAAATAAAAACGACTTTTGATATGGAACAGATACTTTATTTTACATACTTTTACAATAAATGTTCAAATTGTCCACCACCTTCTCTGATACAAGCCCTGCATCTACGGATGAATGTTCTTCTAAGGAGTCGTGTAAAGCGTCTATCGTTGATTTTCGTTGCCGCTGCCTGGACCCGGTTTCCTATTCCTCTGCGCCGAGCAATCGTTCGCACAGATACTGAAGGATCTTCCTCAATTTCTGCCAGAACTATGTCTTCCACACCAAAACGAGCATTTCTTCCCGCACCAGCACCACCAACACCACTACCAGGTATTCTTCCTTCCGTATAACAACCATGGACTCTTATAAACACACGGTAATCTGGGTGACGCGCTTTAGGGTATCTTTCCCTGTAAAGAGCTGCGGCAGCATTTGCATTACCTCTGTGTTCCCCATAAATAAAATGCATGTTCGCATATTCCTGGGGCGTATACTGAATTCGGGGCATTTTGATTCACAAACACAAACACTTCAGTTCAAAAAGTAGCCAAGTCGTCGTAAATATCGCTTATGCAACAAGTCCAAATCAGGAGAGGAAACGAATAGTCCAGTAAAACAGCCAAGTCGTCTTATCAGCACTCGTAGACGTAGAAGTCGACAGGATCGAGTGACGCACTGTCCAACGATAAGGCCAACAACAATACCTTACCGGTTTTTAATGTTTACTCCCTCTCGGGCACATCTTTTGTCTAATCGAAACAAAAGAACGTACGGCGCGCACGCAGGTAACGAAAGTACCTATCACAGTCACGACCTATTACACGCTAGTATTTATCAACTTTAAGTGTACATAAAATATTTTGAAATGTAAATTGCAATTGATGCAAATTTAGTTTATTTACTTTTTTATGTATTTCCAACAAAAATATTTATTTATTTTTCAGTTAACCCCAATGGCCAGAGACAAATTATTGTTAAAAATGTTCGAATGATACATTTTAAATATAAATTTTTCCCCTTCTGTACATTAATAGCAATAATTAACTATTTTATTACATCATAATAAATTATACCATTTATAAATCTGTGATAGATTCACATTATTTTAAAATGGTTGGTCACTGAGGTTTTCATACTTTTTTTTTACATCCCAGATGCTTGAACTTTGGTTTAAAATATTTTCGTGAACATTTTTGCGATAAAATCTAAGTTCAAGCTTAAATTAAAAAAAATGGACAGCTGGTGTTTCGGTTTAGAGTCTAATATCTATCAGCACAATAATGTACTGCATTATAACAGCTAACAATCGAGCAAATTTGTTTATTTATGGAAATGGTGAACAAGGAAGTGAAATAAGGGAAAAAGAAACACCTTTTTTTTAAAAAGGTTATATCTTAGATACTACTTAGGATATATATATATATTTTTTTTTCTGGAAAGGTCATAAGGGCTGCTATATGCCACTGCCAGGTTATCCATTGTTTACCGGACAGTCTGTATATATATATATACACTGACGGACTCATAAACTGCATCAAAGTTCAGGTTTACTCTAAAAGGATTTTTTATAATAAGTATGCAAACTTTTTAGATTAAATTATATAAATATGGAAAGACTGGCTCTTAATCTTAAAAAAAAATTAAATTTAAAAATAGAACTGCGGTAAAACAAATGAATATAGCCGGGAAAAGAAAATTTACTCGTAGTATCAGATTTGCGTGTTATTTATTAGCAAAGTTTTAAATTAATTCTCATTGATTTTTTTTGTTTGGTCAATTGAATTATTGTTACCAGCATAATTGTTGGGTTAGTTTTTTAACACATCGAGAGTTTTTGAACCATAATATGGATACTTCGTCCGAACAAGCGGCACAAATTGTAGCATTGGTGCGGGAGGGCTTGGATCAACGAACGATTGGTAGAAATTTAAATTTAAACCAGTCTACGGTTTGTAGAATATACAGAAGGTTTGTAGAGACAGGTTCTTACAGGAGGAGACGTGGTACAGGCAGAACTCGAGCAACCACAGGTCGTGATGACCGATTTATTGTTACAACTTCCCTGCGAAATCGTTTCCTCACGTCAGTTAACATCAAAACCGAGCTTAATGAAGTGCGTGGAAAAAACGTGTGTGCACGAACAATAAGAAGAAGGTTAAAGGAAGCGGCTATCACCCCTTTTAGACCAGCAAATGGTCCAAAGTTGTCTGCAGCTCACAGACAAGCTCGCTTAAGATTTGCGCGTCATCACCTGAATTGGACAGAAGAGCAGTGGGCCTCTGTATTGTTCACGGACGAGTGTAGGACATGTTTATATGGTGCAGATGGTCGCAGAAGAGTCTATCGTCGACGTGGGGAGCGATATGCTCAAAGTTGCATTGAGGAGCGTGTTCCTTTTGGAGGCGGTTCATGTATGGTCTGGGGTGGCATATCGATGAACGGGCGAACAGAACTTGTGTTCATAGACATGGTCCGTCAAAACGGTAATAGAGGGGGTTTGACAGCACATCGCTACATAACAGAGATATTAGAAGATCACGTGGTGCCTTACATGGGATTCATAGGCGAAAATTTTACTTTAATGCAGGATAATGCCCGGCCGCATGCAGCTGCACAAGTTCAACATTATTGCGAAGAGGTTGGGATACGTACAATGAATTGGCCAGCACGCAGCCCGGATCTTAATCCCATCGAGCATGTTTGGGACAATTTAAAAAGAGCTGTATATGCGAGAAACCCTTCGCCTACGACAGTGGCAGCACTAAGAACAGCACTTTCAGAAGAATGGGACAATATTCCGCAAGATCTTTTAAAAACCCTTATAAAATCTATGCGGAACCGATTAGAATCCGTAATAAGGGCACGTGGGGGTAATACACCTTATTAAAACACAAATAAACCCTTGCATAAAGTTTGTGTCTATTGTTAAAACCAATTTTTTAATTAAACAATTTTTCCTTAAACTTCTGTTTTTTCTTCAAAAAAGGTCTTAAGGTCCTTTCCAGTACATAAACTTAAACTTAAAGATATGATCCTACGCTGTTTTAAAGTTCACGAACCAATCTAGAGGTTTCAATTTAAATCTGTATAGAAAGTTTGCATACTTGGTTAAAATATTTATTTCAAAGTCGTCTATTACTTTGATGCAGTTTATAAGTCCGTCAGTGTATATATATTTTATTAGTAATAATATCTTGGAACAACTCACACAAAGCTATCTGATCCCAAACTAAGTAGAGCTTGTACTTTGGAAATCAAACAACCGATAAACATACTTATATATCATATTATAGATAAATAACACCCAGACACAGAATAAACCATCGTGCTCATCACATAAAGTTTTGTCCTGGGTGGGGATCGAACCCACGACCTCTTGCGTTACAGTCGGATACACTCCCACCGCGCCACAGAGGCAGTTTTTTATAATTTAAATATTTTCATCCTTTTAATTTAATACCTTCTACGATTTTATAGGGGATTTCAACCCCCAAATCACCAGAATGCGCCAGATCCAGGTTATGGACATAGAATACTTTTAACCAGGCGTGCAAGTCGTAGTAAATACACAAACGAAGCATATTTTTTTTAATCATTTAAATAATTCGCGCACACGCACTAAGTGAACAAGCGGAAAGTATTAATAACTTACTTACGTAGTGTCAAAATTACCTAACACCTGAATATAAATGTCAAAGAACTGTACGGCAGACAGTATCGAACATTATACAATACCTAATTAATATTGTTTATGCAATCAAATATAAACAAACCGACAGTTACACTTAGCCCTACTAGTTATCCCCACAGGTAGTTGAATGTCATATGAGTATCTTTTTGTGAAATGTCAAACAATATGCGTGTTTCTTATGTAAAAGAATAAAACTACCAACGATTAAGTCTCGGTTAGATTTTGTGTTAAATAGGATTTTTATGATTAATCATAATAAAAAAATAAATTTAAAAACTAGAAAAACCCGTCTGCAAAAAGACAGAAAACAAGTTATCCTTTAAATTTATTATCATGCAGTCGGAGGCACGACATTAAACTCAACAGAATTAAAAAAACCCATTTGTCAAGACAAATCTAAGGAGCTCAAACACGGGGAGGGGTGGAAATCGCAGGTAGATTGAGAACCACCGTTCCACCTTTCGGCTCCATCATCAGACCCCGGAAATGATCTAGGATCGGAGTACTCGTCTAGACAAATCTAATGAGCCCAAACTTACACGAATGTACCAAGTTTGCGCGGAATCAAACGTTAGGCAGTGATACTAATTTAACTTACAGTACGATCAACGTAACTAGGCCGGACTGAAGTAGACGACAAGTGGTTGCGCAGATGCATTTTTTAGAAGTAAATGGTGACAGGAAGCGGGGGGCGGGGGCGGTAACTAAACCAAGAGAATTAGAGATGCGATTACGCTTCACATTGTCATAATTAGTATTACTAACTCATGTTTTTTTGTGATTATTTTCGTAAAGAAATTGTTTTTCAAAGTTTCTTTAGTATTTACTGTAATTGTTCTAAATTTAAACTTTTATGAACTAATTTAAATAGTGTTTTTATATTTTTGAATTAAAATGTTGTTAGTATTTTTTATAGATTAAACATAATTTATCGTTTTCGTTAGTAATTTTTGGGACGCATCTCTATGACATGCGCGAAAGTGATAAAAACCTTACTTCAATCGGGTCAAGTTACGTTGATCGTACTGTACAATATTTGACTCAAACAATTTGGCAAAACAAACTAACTAACATACACGCAGGACAATAACAGTAGTCATGTCATAGTCCGATTTTCGTGCGAATTTCTAAATAAAATTTGCGTTTTGACATTTCTTAAAGAGTTGTTGTTTTGAGTAAAATAATAAAAATAATTGTAGTTGGAATTAACTTATTCGCTCTGAATAAATTTGTATGCAATTTAATACAATGACGTTAATTTTCCGGTGTCAAATCATTTACTTTTAAGTATATATTTTGTTGATTAATTAGCGTAATCATTTCACAATTCTGCCGTAGTGATCGAGAGGGCAGTAAGTCAAATGTGAGCATTTATTTTAAACTAGCTGTCCCGCGCAATTTCATCCACGTAAGTTTCCTCTGTTTTTGCAACATTTCTAATTGCTCCTCTCCTGTTGATCGCAGCGTGATGTTATATAGCCTATAGCCTTCCTCGATAAATGGGCTATCCAACAGTAAATATTTTTTCAATTAGTTCCTAAGATTATCGCGTTCAAACAAACAAACTCTTCAGCTTTATAATAATAGTATAGATTACTGATTTGGAATCTAATCTAATCTAATATCTTCAACGCCATCTGATCCCAAACCAAGCAGAGCTTGTACTAAATAAACGTACCTATATAATTCTAGACAAATTACGGCCAGACATAGAATAAACCATCGTGCTCATCACACAAAGTTTTATCCTGCTGCGAGGGGATCGTCCACGACCTCTAGCTTAGCAGTCAATTAATATGTATATATTGATTATCCTTACCTTAAGTAATTCAAATACGATACACTACGCTCTCACAAACTACGAGTACATGTTATAAATAAGTAAGAGAGCCCTAAAGGCTTAGACAAATGCCACACACTTCTTTTTCCGCACACGCTACTGTTGGTTTTTGTTTACAAATTCAGCAACAGTTGCGTGACGTTTTGTCAACCTTAAGTCAAATGCATACATTTTTTCGCGTTAGCGTGTGTGGAAAGAGAAGCGTGTGTCATTTGTGTAAGCCCCCTGGTACCCATACCACAAGTTAAATCTTACTTTGGGTACCAGTGGTCAACACAATTGTATTGTTCATCTTATTATTGTTTTAACTCATATGTTATTCCTTTGTAAGTATCTTTTTGAGACAATAACTTATTATTATTATTATAATTAATACTAAAACATATTAAATTGTGGACAAATACCTTTTTTAGATTATTTAATGGCGTATTATCTTCTACCTGAAGAGTGTAAAACAATTTATTCTTATTGATAGGTCTTACCCTCAAATCTATATTAATATTATAAAGCTGAAGAGTTTGTTTGTTTACTTGTTTGTTTGAACGCGATAATCTCAGGAACTACGGGTTCGATTTGAAAAGTTTTACTTTTATTTTAG
Organism: Herminia tarsipennalis; assembly: GCA_945859575.2. NCBI lineage: Eukaryota > Metazoa > Arthropoda > Insecta > Lepidoptera > Erebidae > Herminia > Herminia tarsipennalis. Next base: position 1,838,653 of record OX243830.2, read on the forward strand.
TGTTGGATAACCTCTTTATCGAGGAATGCTAAAGGCTATATAACATCACGCTACGACCAATAGGAGCGGTGCAGCAATAAAAATGTTGCAAATAAAAATCACGCAGACGACTTGTGGGGGTCAATCAAAATGATAAATATAATTACATAATTTTGTATCGATATGTAATTCCGAGGCTTCTCAGCATCGTTAAATGCTGTAGTAACCCACAAAAATTCAAATATTTAAACATTGTCGGGTACCATTATTTTGTAGTGTCGGTTTTTTATAAGATGAATGTGAACGAAACCATATCGATTTAGCGAGCCCAGACACCGCCATCTATCGAACTTAACATTGAATTAGCGAAGGGGTGATATGGCGGCGCGGTAAGGAATATTTAGCAGCTATTATAATGTTATTGCGTAGTTATAGTTCAACACTCAATTGTTTATTTGCTTAACACAATGTTTACTAGTGGAAAATAGTTATTTATTATACAAGAGTGCAAAGTTTCTTTTTAACCGTGTTCAATTTTGATGACCGAACAAGCGAAGGATCCTAAAATTGAATCACTTGCTGCGTTCGTGAATTAATGAATTTGTTGAGTCACTCGTTTCGAGGGAATGAAAGAGCACGAGGTGAAAAAGCACTCAGAGCAACACGTAGGTGACTTTTCATCCCACCTTAGCGAGGAAATGACTAAATGCAAAAAAAACATTTACAACCACAAGATACTTAGTATATTTCAGTTTAGTAAAATTGAATCACTCACTGCGTTCGTGAATTAATGAATTTGTTGAATCACTCGCTTCGAGGGAATGAAAGAGCACGAGGTGAAAACTCTTTGCACTCGAGTACAACACGTAACTTTTCATCCCGCCTTAGCGAGGAAATGACTAAATGCAAAATAAATAAAAAAATAAAAAACCCGCCTGCACAAAAAAGATGGAAACAAGATCCCCTACATAATTATACAATTTCATGCAGTCGGAGGCGCTTTACTAAGTTCATGGAGATTCATTAATGCAATGTAGGTACCTATTATTTTTTTTTATGTCCAAACACAGTTTTTTTCGCTCGTTTTCCTATTTTTACGACTTTTTTTAATAGTGTCACATTGCAATATTGAAATTATCTGTCTGTGTCTAATGCACACATGGCACGCATAGATACATACAAGTACATTTCCCGTGGTTAGGGTTCCGTTGCCGAAATGGCAAAACGGAACCCTTATAGTTTCGCCATTTCCGTCCGTCCGTCCGCAAATTTGCTCAGAGACTGTTAGTGCTAGGAGACTGTAATTTTGCGTGGATACACATACTGCTACTCCGACAAAGTGAAAGAATAAAATCTTGAAAAAACATATTATTAGGGTACCTCCCCTTGAAGTGCCCATCCCATCGTGTGGGGTATCATTAGATAGGTCTTTTAAAAAGTACAATCGGCTTCTGTCTCTTTGTGTACGGCTGTTAGTGTCAGACGCCAGTACAAGTATCTAAGTTTGTGTTAGTTTTTACAAAAACCGCTCAAAGATGTAAATAGACGGTAGAGTTAGATTATTATATTTTTTGAAATAGGGTATGCAGCTATCGGTCGTTCTAAACATTGCCCTTATGCGGCGTTTTTGTGTTTTAAATACACTGTCCTTAGATATGGGGTAATTTTCTGGGGCAACTCAGTTGGAGTTGCCCCAGAAAATTACCCCATATCTAAAGACCGAGGTTACTAATCCATGGTATGCAGTTAGAAGCGCATTGACATCTATTATTTGTGCAAATTCATGTAAATGTCATTTAAAAAAAAAAAGCATTCAATGCCTCATGCACGATGACTAAGTAGGTATGTGTGCGTTGCTCGTGAGTCGAGAGAGGTACGTAGGCAGTTTACCTTCTGTCTGTATTACATGTATTTTGTGACCATAAACTCTTTCAAATTACAATGTTGCTGTTGGTTCGAAGTTTACAGGGTGTCCTAAAACTATTCCACACGGAGAGAAAGTACCTTATATATTGTAGATAGAACATTTCAGTAAAAGAAGGCTTCATAATGATTTAAAAAAACTTTTTTACAACAAATATTACCGACTTCAAAAATAATGAAATAGCAGTTTGTGTAGTAGCATATTTTATTCGGCACCAACTTCAAAATGTTTATTGTACCGTGGGGACAGTTTTTGTTATTCTACGTATATTATTTTTTGCCTTACATCCCATCATGATCTGATAATGGCACCAACTTGAAAGTATACCCTTTCAAACGCAAAAAAGATTTTTTCAAATCGGTCCTCGCGTAATCGATTAACAAACATAATAAAAAAAACATACAGTCGAATTAAAAACCTCCTCCTTTTTGAAGTCGGTTGAAAATAAATCGAACCTGCCTGATGTGAAAAAGCACCATTCTGTATTTATATGACACCAATCCAAAGGGTCAGTCATATACATAATTTTTTTAGTTAATCACGACGCTAGGCCCATCTATTGCATTTTATACAGTGTTTCTGCTTCTATTTATGTTGATTTTAAGTTACATACTGAACTTAAACGTATTAATTATTATTAAAAAAAAAAGTAAATTATATGTGTGATGTGTGTGATATTATATGTGTGCTAATTTTCGTATCACAGAATAGGACACGTTTTGAGCATTTTTTAAGTTACTTACATTTCAAGTAAGTTACAGTTCGGTGTGAATATTTAACTCAAATGTTAGATTTTATAGTTTCCTTCCATTTAGGCTACTATGTTATTTAAAAAAACCCCAATGAACCCTAATTGACCCAATCGATTGGTATTTTAAAACAGCAGGGCGTTTCTTTTTTCATATTTTGTGAGTTCGATTCCCTCCGTGTGGAATAGTTTTCGGACACCCTGTAGAATTAAGCATTTTACTGAATGCCTTGCCAAAAAAGCTGTCTGTATTATAGAAAGGGCTTTTCGCAAGTACCTGACATATTTGCACTAAAGTTTAGCGGAACGAACCAACAATGTATCTCTTTGTCAAATTAATAGTTAATGTATAGACATGTTTACAGTGTTGAAACCACAAAATACCCAAACTACAGAAGGGCTTGATCTCTATAGTACTATGTACGCTAGACTCACTACCCCGTACAAAGTGACAACAATTCAAATATCGAATCGAATGACCGTCCTGTCAAATTTTTGACACTTAAGACAAATGGCCGTTGTCGTTACCTTACAAGTATAGACTTCCATTTGATTTTGTCAAATAAACGTCCAAATCGCAACATTAAATGGAAGTCTTCTTGTTGTCAGCGGAAGTCTGTCCAGGGTACGACGTACTTAGGTTAGTGGTCACTAACCACTAGATCAACAGGGACATCAGGCCAGTGAACCTGTACTTTTGATTTGTTTTGGTTTGTTTATTTGTTAGGAACTACTAGGTGGAATTGAAAAAAAAAATGTTTACTGTTGGATAGCCCATTTATCGAGGAAGGCTATAGGCTACATAACATTATGTTACAGTTATAGTGCATTAGGTGCTAAGCTATAGTAAGCTATCGTACATTAAGTGGTTGTGAACAGATGCATTTTTTGAAAGTAAATGGTGACAGGAAGCGGGGCCAGGGCGGGAATAAAACAACTAAACCAAGAGATTTAGAGATTACTAACTTATGTTTTTTGTGAATATTTTCGTAAAGAAATTGTTTTTCAAACTTTCATTGATATTTACTGTAAGTAACTGTTCTAAATTTATTTAAAGACAAAGTCAAAAATACTAAATATACATTTAGGTTACAAATGCAACGCTTATGAACGTCAGACAAAATTTGGAATAGAATGATTCTACATTTAATGCCAAGTTCGCAAGAGTAGAGCCGTGAGAAAAGAACTTGGCAATAAAAACTCATTGTCACTTTTTTTTTAAATGACATTTTTTACAAAATATTTGTATAAGTATATACAGTTAAATGCTGTAGTAAGGTGCTGCAACCATAACACCATGAAACTCACGCAAGCAATAACCATAGTACGTAAACTGGTATAATCAAGTTTTAAATGAGTTAGCCTTCTACGATGTGGATGGGAGCATCAAAAATACAGAAGAGGGTAAAGGCAACATGCGTTTCGATAATTATAATAAAAACTACTTATTATACTTATTAAAAAATAGTAAAGCTATAAAATTATTATGACAAGGTCGACCAGTCACCCCAAGTAGCATCTGTTCACGAGTTTGACGCATGGGTCAGCCATCATCCCCTTCACCATATTGGAGGGAAGGAAGACGACCCCACCCACACCGCCACCACAAGCAATGACATTTTAGTGAACATGACGATTCCTGACATTACATCTCATAGAAACGAAAATAACCTTAAATATTTTAATGAAGCACAATTACTAGTTACTATTACTAAACGTTATTTTTTTATGAACAGAACTTAAGCAGTATTATTTATATTGTTGAATTAAAATTTTGTTAATATTTTTAATCGATAAACATAATTAATCGATTTCATAAGTAATTTTAGGGTCTCATCTCTATGACATGCGCGAAAGTGTTATGAACCTAAAGGGGCGTCTAAATGGGTTATTTTTTACGGCAATTTGTAGCGGTAATGCTGTGGCCGGCAACATGGCAGTACTCTCCAATATTGATTTGATGGTTGCCGCACGATCGTTGAGCGATCTATTTTCCACAATGTTGCCCGACCAATTTTGTTGTTGTTTCAGTCACCCTCTATTTTATTGTTGCCGGGTTGTGTAGCCCGTTTAGGAGACTGGATCAAGCGCCACACAATTGTAGACATATTGCCATTATTAGCCGAGCAATTAGTTGCAAATAGTGCCGCCACCAATTGCCGTAAAAAATGGCCTGTTTAGACCCCCCTTTACTTCAATTCGAGCCGAGTTACATTGAGACAACTGTATGTGTATGGATTTTGCAAAAAATTCAAGTCCTTGATGACACAGTAACCTTACGTAAATTGAATTGACATATTGAATTAAAATAACAGTTAAAAGCGTATTTATTTAATAAAATTAAAAGACATTTAAATTTAAATAGCCCGATTTATATTCTTAACCCTTTACGAAACAGCTCGTAAACAATAATTTAATTATTAAAAGAAAATGAGAGAGGAAGTGCAGCTATTTTTTGCTTAACTATACACATAAAGTGACCTTTTGCAATAACATTTTGCGTCCTTCTAGGTACCTACTTACTTACTTATTTTTTTATGTAGGCATCTACCTTCTAGTGAATTAAAAATATACCAAATTTCAAGTAAATCTAAGTAAAATATATGAATGTCCATAGAAACTTTGACACCTTTTTTCACCCATTCAAGGGTTGAATTTTGAAAAATCTCATCTCCATAATCTCTCCCTTAAGTACGTCACATAAAAAACCTTATTTAAAAAATTAAGTTTGTAGCCGCAACGGTTGATGATAAATTACTTACGGCCGGTCTTAATACTCTAACTATCGCAGGATTTGGCTACTAGAAGTATATATTTAACACTCCCGCATATATTTAGCAGTCCCGCGCAACTTCGTATGCGTAAATTTTCCCCGTTTTTGCAACATTTTTCAATGCTGCTCCGCTCCTATTGGTCTTAGCGTAATGGTATATAGCCTATAGCCTTCCTCGATTAATGGGCTACCCGCGGGTCAGCTAGTAATATTATAAATGCGAATAAGATTATATGTACCTTTGGATGGATGTTTATTGAACAACGGGTAATTGGATCTGGATGAAATTTTAATTTGATAGCCATATTGCGGTATTTAAAAATACTTTTTTTTCACACCACTTGTTTTTGGCATCTCACAGCCGCCATGTTTGTTTTTTAAAACGTCACATAGGTATCTAAGAACACTTGGGCGGTCAAAACAAATCATAATTTATTTAATCATAAATAATTGTTTAAATCCGTCTTGCCTTTCATCGCAGTCGTGTAATGAGTGCTAGTAACTGCAACAGGCATTACTTTGTAAGCAATTTCAGAGGATATTACTGAAAACGGAATGATTGACGAAACGTAGCGGTTAATAACACATCAAAGCTATTAAACAGATTGCAAATATCCGTGAAAAATTGATTTCTTGTATGAAAAATGATAATAAGTATTTTATCATACAGATTACCATTTTTGCTGTTGTATATAAATATACAGGATTCTGTCGATATCGGGGCAAATGTTGCAAGAAATCCTATTTTGATAATAATGGTCTTTTAATCGATGTGGGTTACGGCGGCCAACCTCATTGGAGACTAGCCAACTGCGCAGGAGATGTTATATAGCACAAGTGTACGCGCAAACACAGGTGCACTCTCTATTCTCTTACTCTCATAGTCGACGGAAATCTCACACGACCGGAGAGACATTGGGCAGGACCGACGGCGTTACGTGCTTTCCAAAGCGCGGAGGGGTGTGACATATTACTAAAACAGTCACTCATCTATGGAACGACAGTAGCAACATTACTTAACCTGGCAGATATCTTGATCGGCTCGGTTATCACCGAGTTACAGACCCCAGGATAATATGATTAAGTGAATATTGACATATGATGTTGGTGTATGTTGGGTACGATACCCAGCCGGGATAAATCTTTGTGTGATGATTACTGATGATTTATTCTGTTTCTGGGTGTAATAGGTATATACAAGGTTATTTTTAGTATAGTAGGTACAAAGCTGACACCCCAACAAGATTTTTACTTTTAGAAATCACATAAAAAAAGAAAATGAAAATATTGAAAACTTGCAGAGTTATAAGCAATTCAAGTTGTCTTGTGTCACATAATCTGTGCCTGTAAGTACGTATCCAGGGTTGTTATTGAAAATTATGTGATGATCACATTTCACATCACCATGTGAACAGGATTTAGACTAAACTTTCGCGATTTGTACACATTATAGAGTTTTATTAGTCACGGGTCTTAATCGCGTAAATATTATTAAGGCTTTGTTTATTGCCCAACGTTTCGAAATTTTTTCGTATTGCAACGGCCGTGGTCACGGATAGAGTCTACCCGTGACCACCAATATTTACGCGATTAAGAACCGTAGCTTAAAAAATCGATAATTGATTAATTAATTAATCGAAAAATATAAAATGGTCCAAAAACTATCCCAATGGATTGCGTTGCTGATTCTCAGCAAACTACTAAGAGGTTTGCATTATAGCAAGAATAAAGTCGTTTAAGTGTGTTTATCAGTCATCGGTGGCCATGGTACGAGATCTACCTAGTTTGGGATCAGATAGTGTTATGTAAGTACTTGTTCCAAGAAACTATTATTATTATTTCAACATAAGCACTGAAACGGCGAAAATATAGCCGTTATTTGAGCCGTTTGGGGTTGAGACGCTAGGGCCATTGGGTCAAGATATTTCCCAGCGTCTTGTCAGTGCATCTCGTGACCAGAAGGCTGGTCTTTTCTTTGCATAGAGAATAAGCATTGCCATACCATGTGGCAATGATGCCAGTCTTCTGGGCATTATACCGGTTGATATCGATGGGCAGGAATTCTTTGACGTCTAAACTGATTGTGACTCCCTTTTTATGTAATCCTTTTTTTTGTAGTTTATTAGGTAATGTGTTAAATAATTGGTTAATTTTAGGTTTATTTTAATTAATATTTAATAAAGTTAATTCGTAGGGTAATCTTGCTTAAGTGTTTAACAATGCTGTTAAACACTACGTATTCATTTAATAAAAAAAAATGTATAGGTTTATTGAAAATGTTTATACAATATTTTGTTTATCATAAAGGGCTTAGAAATTGATTAATTAATTGGTCACATTGTTAAACCGCGCTGACCTTTCGACCTGCTCAGTCGCTACTGTGACACGGATCCCTAAAATATTATTAAAGCACAATGAACCGGTCAATGTATAAAATTGAGTACAACATAATAGTTACGACATTTCCTTTAAACATTTATTTAAAACGCAAGGTCTCTTTGTTATTTTGTTCGTTTTTTGTTTCTTTTACTCGAGAACTGCTTGTCCGATTTGCATGCTTGTTTTTTTGTTTTAAAGACGACTCCCGCATTAGTGTACAAGCCCTGTATCGCGGGGGACTTTACAAACATACAAGTCATGGATACAAAGTACACCCAGACTCGAAATAAAAAATTGTGGGTCAAACAAAGTGGTGTCCAGTGTGTGAATCGAACCCACAACCTCTTGCGTAGCAGTCGGACACACTCCCACTGCGCCACAGAATCATTAGACAAGAAACAAGAAAAAGGCAGTAGGTGGTTAAGGGTTAATATTTTTCAAAACTGATATTGCAAAGTTATTTAGTGTAATGTAAAGAAGCCACGACCGGAAGGTTATACAAATAAAGGTATATTACAATCTCTTAGGTATGTAGATAATTTGTAATATAGGTACATATAAATAAATGAAATTTGAAATTTGAAATTCATGACAGCAAATTATACAAATTGCTGTCATGAATTAAAATAATTAAACATACATATTAACTATAATTATGTGTAAAATGATTTTATATTAGATATTATAATGTAATTCAATTTAAATCTAAGCAATACAAAATGTTGCGATATTTTTACCCGACTGCGCAAGACGGTGGGTTATTAATCACCTTGTTTATTTGTCTATTAATTAGAAAGTTACCAACTTTGACAGCCTCGGTGGCGCGGTGGGATTCTGTGCGACTGCTGCGCTAGACGTCGTAGGTTCGATTCTCACACAGGACACCACTTTTTGTGAACTACAAATAGTTGTTCCGAGTGTGAGTGTACTTTGTGATCATAAAATGAATGTTTGTTAACTCCCCCGTGACTTAAGGGCTTAAACTTGTGCCTTCTGAGTGCTGTCTTAAAAAAAGAACTTAAATTTCGGTTATTTTTAAGGTTTCGTACCCATAACGGCAAAAAGGACACCCTTAAAGTTTCGTCGTGTCTTTTTCCTATTTGTTTTAGCATTGTTAGGATGCCTACACTATACATCTCTTTGGGGGCTGTACAGGGATTATTTTACATATTGTATTGTAACACCTTATTTCTTCCATATATGTTAGCTAAAATTAACTTTAGGTAAATATATGCATCCAATTATCCAATTTCTAGTGATATTGTAGGACTTTTTTTGTAGGTACCTAAATTGTATTTTTTGTAGATATTTGTACGCCTTGCAAGGCTAAAACATAGTGAGATAATATCCATATTAACTTTGTTGCTCTTACACGCAAAAACTACTAAACAGATTTTGATGAAACTTAACAGTAGTTTATACATCAGAATAGCACATTAATACTATTAATTATCAATCAATGCCTATGTTAGAGGACACCGCTACTAATATAAAAAACGTGAAGGTAGGTAACTCAGTCTGTCTGTCTGTGTTACCTTTTCACGCTTAAACGGAAACCCGGACGAAGTCTCGGGAAAAAGCTAGCACCTATATTTCTTTTTTATAAAAAGATAACTAGCAAAACCACATTTCTAACAATCCGATTAACCCCTTCAGCTAAGCTCAATGGCTTGTGTTAGGAGTGGGTTCACGTCAGTAGTATAATGGGTAGGATTCGAACCCGCGACCTCACAATTACGAGATCGATGCCTTAGCCATTAGACTACCGCCACTTCATATATTTTAATCGCTCATTATATAGGGAAGATAAATTACGTATTACAAACATATTTTTTTATCTATAACGTACTTAAGTATTTACTTAGATAAGAGATCAATAACCCCTACTTTCTTATATTTGGTTCCACATTTGTTTCCATCTGTTACACCATCTTCGTTACTTGGTGAAACAACAAATGTCTGTCCACTGACCTTTGTAGTACTATGTACTACAGTGGCGAAGCGTCTTTAGAACACCATTACTTTCGGCTTCCCTTTGGATTGTAGTTACTTAGTATTATAGGTACAAAGAACTATGTCCAGCAAGATATATATTTATATCGGGTTACCTGGTTCAATGGTTACTAGGTAGAAAATCAAAACTATCACTAACCAACAAACTAATGATATACAAGGTTATCCTCAAGCCAGTGTGGACCTACGGGATTCAGCTCTGGGGCTCAGCTAAAAACAGTAACATAGAAATCCTACAAAGATAATAATAATAATAATATCTTGGGACAACTCACACAACGCTATCTGATCCTAAACTAAGCAGGGCTTGTACTATGGCAACCAGACAACTGATAAACATACTTATATAATTCTAAATACATAAATATTATAGATAAATAACACCCAGACACAGAATAAACCATCGTGCTCATCACACAAAATTTTATCCTGGGTGGGGATCGAACCCACGACCTCTTGCGTAGCAGTCGGATACATTCCCACCGCGCCACAGAGGCAGTCGAGAGATTCCAGAACAATGTATTCAAATCAATCACTAGTGGTTCACTAAAGGCACAGAATTGCATGAGTACCTGGAAATGCCTACGGTTAAAGAGGAAGCTGAACTCATGATCAAGTCCTACAAGCAAAGAATTTCGACCCATGAAAACGGGCTTGCAAAGATCTTGAATGATCCACTGCATCAGCGTCGGCTGAAACGACAGCACATATGGGACTAATGTCTATCCAAGAAATCAAAGATGAAGGTGGCTCTACACTGGTTGTGTGTGCCTAACAAAATACCCACGTCTTATAAAATATCTGCTCATGGTCGACAGACCGATCGCACGACAGATTATAATTAAATAAAAAAAAATAAAAAAATAAAATATTGGGTTACCTCAGAAAAATGTTAACCCTTCGCCTGTGGTACCCTGGACTGGCTACCCTGTACAAAGTGATAGCAAGTTAAAATGCCGAAGCAATTGACCGTCTTTTGAACTTTTGACACTTATGTCGTTGTTACGCCACCGGCTCCACTCGTTAGCCCCAACGTCGCCGTCGGTCCCAACGCCACTAGTCCAACGGGTGGATCTAGAATCAGCTCGTCTCAAAGTTGGCGCCAATGCTATGTTTGTTGTGATTGTTGGGGCCAACGTGTGGAGCCGATGTTATCCTCGTACTTAGGGTCGTACCATGAACTCTTAAAATCAATTGCAGACCGTCCTGCTATCGTACCGTAAAAGAAGCGGCGGTAGCCTAATGGCTAAGGCATCGGTCTCGCAATCGTGAGGTCGCGGGTTCGAATCCTACCCATTATACTACCGACGTGAACCCACTTCTAACACAAGCCTTTGAGCTTAGCTGGAGGGGTTAACAAGATTGCTAGTAATGTGGGACTCAATCCCACAATGCTAGTTTTCTTTAAAAAAAAAAAAACTGCCTAAATATTTTTAAAATTCATTACAATAAATTGTAAATAAATAAAAACTTTAGCCAGATTTTGCTAAAAATGTCGCCATTTTACAAGGAATTTTGTATCCAATATATGCTATATTGCATTATTTATAAACAAAATTAAATGACAAAATGCACTTTGGCCTTCAACTAAAGAAATTATGGTAATTTATTGATTCAGACCTAAAAACATAATTATAAATCTGAATTTTAATAAATTACGATGCACAAAGTAACGTCCATCTATAGAATTATCAAATTTGCGAAACGGCGAATAAAAATGTCGTTTTGATTTGAGATTATCCATCTATACTAATAATAAAAAGCTGAAAAGTTTGTTTATTTGAACGCGGTAATCTCAGGAACTACTAATCCGAATTGAAAAATTATTTCATGGTTCGATAGCCCATTATCGACGAAGGCTATAGGCTAGATAACATCACGCTACAACTAACAGGATCAGAGCAGCAATGAGAAATTTTGCAAAAACAGGGAAAATTTACGCAGACGAAGTTGCGCGGGACAGCTAGTCGTTTTATATTTGTTTTAGCATTGCTATAGGATACCTACACTACACACTTCTACATTGTACTCGGGGCTGTACAGGGATTAATTTACACATTGTATTGTAACACCTTATTTTGACCCATTTTCACCATTTAACTTGACTGCCTCTGTGGCGCGGTGGGAGTGTATCCGACTGCTACGCAAGAGGTCGTGGGTTCGATCCCCATCCCCACCCAGGATAAAACTTTGTGTGATGAGCACGATGGTTTATTCTGTGTCTGGGTGTTATTTATCTATATTAAGTATGTATTTAGAAATATTTAAGTATTTTTATCAGTTGTCTGGTTTCCATAGTACAAGCTCTGCTTAGTTTGGGATCAGATGGCGTTGTGTGAGTTGTCCCAACATATTATTATTACATATTATTATTATTATTATTTAAAAAGTTGAAAAAGGTTTGTGTATTGTGGAGAATCCTTACGAAGCAGGAGCCAATAATCAAAAGACTATATCATGATGATTAATTAATTAGGCAAAGTAACCAATGTGTTTATTGGCAGGTAATAGGATTTTCAAGGTTTTCGTAGCAGGTAGCTAGTTCTCTTTAGATTAGGCGAATTTATTATATCTACCTACTTAATTTCACAATTTGTACTAAATATGTAAAGGTAACATATGTTTCTATTAGCTTCATCTGTATGTGAAGGTCGTAGCTAGACTTGATTTTAGCCTAAGATAAACAAATAAAACCTTGCTAATTAATTAATTATCAGATTTGTAAGCTTTGTGAAATGATATGATTTATTCTAATGATAGAGAAGGATTAATGCGCTTATTGCACTACAATGAATCAGGGACCCTAAATCCTTTAAAAGAGCGGTGTAATAAGAGTAAGGGTCCTAATTCTCTAACAAATTTTCAAGGTCACCTCGATTTAGGGCCCTGATTCAGGGTAATGTAATAAGCGCATTAATCCTTCTCTATCGTTAGAATAAATGATATAATTTCCGTAATAGCCGTTTAAATTGTCATTTTGCACACATATCAATGTGTTTTATTATACCACGAAATGAAGAGACGAGTGGTCGTGTACCTGATGATAAGCATCACGCTAGCCCATAGCAGTATCAGTAGGAAACACCCAAATGCTTGTTTGACGAAGATCTGATTGTCACCGCACCGCGCTACTCATTAGAGATATTAATTCGTACGTCTCATTTGCCCAGTAATTACACTTGCTACAGTGCCTTTCAACCGAAACACAGTGACGTGTTTACATTTCATGGAAGAATAACTGATTGACTGTTGTAACATGGATTAAGACAGCCTATGACTTAGACCTATCGAGGACCGATGACAATACAATTATTTATTACGTTTGGATTTTTTGTATTTCAAACCCGGTAGGGTTTTAACGGTCTCCTAACCGATGTCGCCTTTGGCGGCCAGTCTTTTCATAGACTAGGCAACTACGGAGAAGCTTTAATTCTGCACAAGTGTATGCGTAGACAAAACTGTACCCTCCATTTCCTAACTCTTATAATCCGAAGAAACGGAATTTCGACACGACCGGAGAAAGATTAGGCGTAGGACCGATGGCTTAACGTGCTCTTCGAGGCATGGAAGTATGTGACATTTTTCGAAAACGGTCAGCCGCAGATATATTATATCGATCTGCTCTGTAGCTACTAGATTAGGGTAATCATAGAATTTTATAAGCAACGGGTCTTCATCGCGTATATATTTTATCCAGTCTACTTATGACACTACAATACGTTTGAAACGTCGGGCAGTTAACAAACCTTAAAATAAAATATTTACGCGATTAAGACAAGCTTATAAAATTCTATAATGTGTACAAATCGCGAAAGTTAACGAACATATATTGCAAACCAATACAGGGTAATCATATTCTCAAGCGGTAATGTCTTTAGTCAAGTACTAAGACGTGTGCCGGGACATGCATGACTTAAGGGTAGATTACGCGAAACAGGGTACGGCTTACTCAAAAAATTATACAGAAAACCTAAATATTAGGACACGAAAAAAATTGTGTCACTAGTCAAAGAGTTTTTCTAAAGAAATTTAAGGATATGTCTTAATATGATCCCGCAAATAAATCTTGAAGTTGCGGAAAAATGCAAAAATGAGCAGATTTTCGTATTGTCATAGTTATGGCGTTCGTAATCTAACTTAGGTACGAACGAATATTCTACTTTATTTTGACCTGCGCTCCTGCGTACTGTGAAGTAATGGTTGTGTGCGGAAGAGCGAGGCCGGCAATTTGTGTACGTAGCGCTAAATAAATAATTCTCTCAGTGTAATGCCCCCTTAATCTTTGATGACTGATTACTGTCAATTGGGGAGTTTCGTAAATTTTACAATTAAAACAATTAAAGTTAAAAAATGTCAGGTGTTTTAAAATTAGCTATTTTCATTTATTTTTTCGGAAAGAGAGCCTGAGAAACAGCTATCGAAGGAAGGTTAAGGTGAAACCACGCAATTGCGTGATTACGATTACACATCACTGCACTTTTAGCATTCAAGAAACTAGATTTAATCATTACTGATTACATAATTATCGTAGCAATAATTTAAATTTGTTTTTTACTATATACAAAATAATTACTGATTAGTGTTGCCAGATGACAATGTGAACTTTATTCCAACGTTTTTCAAAATCTCCCCGAAATTTTGCATCTAGCTGATGTGCTCCTTAATCCTTTTCATTTGATATTAAGTAAGAGGCATAATATGATATCTAGAGACAACTGACACACGACTATCTGATCCCAATCGAGATAGAACCCGTACTATAGCAACCAGACAACTGATAAATTTATACTAATACTAGCTGTCCCGGGCTACTTCGTATGCGTTAATTTTGCAATATTTTTCATTGCTGTTCCACTCCTATTAGTCGTCGCGTGATGTTATATAGCCTATAGCCTTCCTCGATAAATGGGCTACCCAACAGTGACATATATTTTCAATTCGGATCAGTAGTTCCTGAGATTACCGAACAAACAAACAAACTACTGAACCTACTACACAAACTACTGAACGCTCAAACTACTGAACCGATTTAGATGAAATTTGGCATGGAGATGGTTTGAGTCCCGGGAAAGAACATAGGAGTTTTTATCGCGACCCGACCTTTTTACCGACATCCACGCGGGCGAAGCCGCGGGCGAAAGCTAGTAGATTATAAAGCTGAAGAGTTTGTTTATTTGAACGCGATAATCTCAGGAACTACTAGTGGTAGTAATACTACTAGAAAAATATTTTAGTGCTGAATAGCCCATTTATCGAGGAAGGCTATATAACATCACGCTATGACCAATAGGAGCGTATCAATTAAAACTGTTGCAAAAACGGGAAAAATTGACGCAGACGAAGTTGCACGGGACAGCTAGTAATAAATTAAAGCGTGTCAATGCAATAATCGTTTCGATTTCAAGCAAATTCATAATACAGTATAGTTCTTTTTTTTCTTTAAAAAAACAACGACGAGCAACGACTCCCGTAGTAGGGTACAAGCCCTGTGTCACGGGGGACTTGACAAACATACAAGTCACGGGCACAAAGTACACCCAGACCCGGAACAACAATTGTGGATCACACAAAGTGGTGTCCCGTGTGGGAATCGAACCCACGACCTCTTGTGTAGCAGTCGGACACACTCCCACCGCGCCACAGAGGCAGTAAAGTATGTAGGACTACTACGCAAGATGTCGTGAGTTCGATTCTTACCCGGGACACCACATTATGTGATCCACAATGTGTAGTTCCGAGTCTGGATGTACTTTATGTCTGTTTATTGTATGTTTCTTAAGACCTCTACAGCCAGTCGTTTAAACCGGGCAAGAGCATGTCATACCATGCTCAGTTTAGGGTTTTCGGAGCCGTTGTCGTTTGAAAAAACCGATTTTAATTGCACCAGCAGAAGAGCGTATGTTCATGACACTTACGCCTTTCTGTTGAGAAACGCAGTTTTTCGGCAATAACTCAATGAGGGTATATCCGATCATGTCCGAAATGGTTTTAATTTAAAGCATTTATTTAGTGCAAGCATGATTTTTTCCGTTTTTGCAATATTTTCCATTGCTGCTCCGCTCCTATTGGTCGTATCGTGATGTTGTTAAGACTTCCTCGATAAATAGGATATCCAACAGTAAAATAATTTTTCAATTCGGACTAGTAGTTCCTAAGATTATCGCGTTCAAACAAACAAACAAACTTTGCAGCTTTATTATATCAGTATAGATAGGTACTCGTACACCGTGAATTTTAAACCCCATAACTAACCTAGTCTATAAATGATATCAATTTAGTCAAAATTTTTTTTTTTTTTATAAACTCTAACCCTAAAGTGCCCTTTTTAGGTACCTTTGTGCACTGTTGGATAGTGTACTTATAACTCAAAATCAAAATCGCGTTCTAAAAGTTTGTTTGTAAAAAAAGAAAAATCAGCTTGTTTGACTAATAAGGGTCACCAAAATACATTTGTTTTATAAATACGATTGTGTAATATTCATTAAGTAAATATTATTTATAAAATTGTATTCTCTAATCCTAATAAAATACTTTAAACATTATATTAGTTATTTAATAGGAGAAAAAGTAATTTTAAATTACAATTTTTTTTGTTATTTCTTTCAGTATTTATGGTAGTTGGTAATTGGTATGGTATTTATAATTAAATTAAAATTAACGATATAGTATAAAGAAGCGTTTTAAAATTCTTATGAAATAATATTATCATCAAATTAAAATTTATTATTGTTGTGACTGTGTAAGAATATTTGTATTTAATTTATTTTCTATATATTAAAAATCTAACTATTTATTATTTTTAATTTTAATTTAATTGAAATACTAAATTTATATTTACTTATCTATAAACATCTTTATTTTTGTAACAAAAAATGTTTTATAAAATTAAAATTATTTTTATCTATTAAACCTTTAAAAAAAATTACTTTATTTACCTATAAAAACTTTTCAAAAAATATTATTAATTCAAATAAAAAAAAAAAAACTCACCGATACCTACACACTAACACTTACGAACACAACTGTTTGTAGACTGATGCACGATTGACCAATGTTGCGTTACGTATGCGTACTACAATTACTAGCTTGTACCGCAATAAACAAAGAATACAGTAGGTAAACTTTAAACACAAATAGAAGCGGCGGCGCGGGCGGTGGCCTACTGCCGTGGCCTGCGGTGCCGAGGTGTAAACACTTACTTACTTGGGCTAGGTCACAAATTGAGTGAGGCTGCGTTTAGACGACGCAAAAAAATGGCAGCAGACGCGCAATGACCGCGTGATGTTTCACTCACAAGCATAGAATGAAGAATTTCAATCTTATGGGCTGGTCAATAAAACTTGAATTTGCTTGTGAGTGAACACAAGTACTTACGCGGCCAGCACGCGGTCATCGCGCGGCGGACGCAAGAGCTTTTTCGCCTCGTATAACTGACCCCTTATGCTGGGAGTTTCATTGAAGTGTTAAATTGACAAAGAACCAAAGTTACCGACATAGCTCGTAAGCACGCTGAAGTGACCGCGACTTGGTAAAAGTCGCGGTAGTACGACCTCCAGCCAGATGGACCGACGACATAAAGAAGGTCGCAGTGGGCCCATGGGCAACGGAAGGCATGGGAAGGTTTCAACCCCCAAATAGCCCCCCCCTCCCTGGGTACGCCCATGAGTAGACCGATACAGACTGATAGAGGTAGCATGATGGTGAAGGCATATTCGGACTCGCAATTGAGATCTCGCGCGTTTTGAATCCCATCCATTGCAGTACTGTGTGTTCCTAATTCTGACACGAGCAATTTAGATAATTTAGCTGGGGCAGTACCTACCATGAACTCTTATAGCCGGTCAATTGTAGACGAAAAGTAAAGTGTCCTGCTTATTTCGTACTATAATCCTGCCAAAAAAACAAAATTAAAAATATTGAAAAGACTCACGACGGGCGTAAGAAGAATCAAATGCCAAAGTTTTGGCCGTCTCCTCGTAGGAGTCTTTGCGGCGAGGATCACCATTCATGAGGCGAAGTGCTACCGGTGCATGCAATACACCAGCAGCTTTGACTGCAGTGGACTTTGTTTCTGCTGCGGTCAACCGCGGCATACGGCAGTGCCATGTTCCGCCTCTTCCTACTGCCACGTGCGCGGCGGTTAATCTGCCTGCCAACCACATGATGGCCAACCAATTTGCTAAGTTACGCGCAGAGACCAGCCGCGCTCCGGCTGAACCTCGCACCCAAGTTCCGGTGCAGATGGAGGAGGGTGAAGCCGAGGAGTCTTCTTAAGCCTTCCACCCTCCACATAACAGACTCCTTTGACCGTGTTTGCTCCTCACCCCTGTTGTCAGTGATAGGGGTACCGGATGTGTTGCGCTGTAGGGGGTCCAGGATCCAAGATGTGGTTGCATCCTCCTGCGGGGACTCCACATCGTCGAGGGAGGCGGCCAACCGAGCGATATCGAGACGCGGTCGCGCGTGACGGGTTGCAAGTGTGTTAGATGGGGAAGTTTCCCGCGCTCACGACTTCTCGCGATGGCGGTAGTGTGTACCCAGGACGCCGCAGGAGCAGGAATGCCCGATGGGGCTTTGCTGCTGGGTGGGTCGTCGAAGATATACCAAATTCCAGCGGCCTATCCGTGAAGGTGGCGAGTTAGTACACGGTAGATTTTTTTGTGGGGGCCGGGCCCACACTACCTCCAGCATCTGCCCCGGATGCTGAAGGTGTGCCATAGGCATTTTATACGGCCATAAACAAAGGTAGTGCCATTTAGGAGAAACATTATGTTAACATGGACTTACCCCGGAATTCCAAGACTAATAAAATTATCGAGTTTACTAATTTTATATTTTTTAATACAAAACGCACGTCGACCTCTACTCATCACAAGTAGTATTTGGCATCCTAAGCCAATAAATAATTTTGAATTTGAATTTATTAATTACATGATTGCAGCCTGGGGGAGGCCTATGCGAAAGCAAAACAATCTGTAGGTACCGATGTCATATAATTAAATATATATAAAATGTATAATATATTATTCCGTGAGAAAGAGAACCACGCGCACGAAGTCGCGGGTGCCGCTAGTTGTAGATAAATTACACCCAATAGATAAACAATAAACTATGTTTATCACTCAAATATATATTTTGAATGGGAATCGAACCTTTGGCTTAGCAGTCAGGGTCGCTAACCACCTCACCCTACATTGTACGGTGATGAAATTAGATATTTGCACATCATCATCATCATCATCAGCCTATTATTGCTGTGCCTTATTGCACGCCACTTTTTCTATTTTCGGCTTCTCGCATCCAGCTCCTGCCAGCCGTTTTGCGTAAATCACTCACAATGCAAGCAAATTGTAATTATTATGAATATTAATAAGCAGATCAATGAACGAAGTAGGAAGTAAGTAACAATGTAGGTATTACAGCGGTTTAGGCGTGATAATATGAACTTAATACAAACTAGCATTTGCCCCCGGCTCCGTCCGCGTGGATGTCGGTTATCGCGGTAAAAACAACCCTCTAAATATATCATTCCCTGGTACTCAAACTATCTCCATACCTATAATCTAAATCTGTTCAACGAGAATAACTTTGATTCCAGACTTTATTCAAAGGCGAATATATAATGAAGCAGCGGTAGCCTAATGGCTGAGGCCGGTCTGAATCGGTCTCGCAATCGTGAAGTCACCGGTTTGAATCCTACCCATTATACTACCGACGTGAACCCACTCCTAACACAAGCTATTGAGTTTATCTGGGGATTAACAGGATTGCTAGTAATGTGGGACCACAATCCCACATTGCTAGTAATCTTTTTTAAAATTAAAAAAGAGGTTCAGACATTCGGCTGCAATATTTTCATTTTTTTTTATTCGTAGACGGAACATAAAATAGACAGAAAAAATCTCCGGCCATGAACCTACAAGACGTAACTATGTGTAATTTTTTAGTCTATTCTAGTCCGACATACCTATTTGTTGCTGGGATCCGTGGGGATTTTAACACACGTAAAAAGACCCTTTTCCATGATTCTTTTATATCAATCGGTTCAGTGGTTTAAGCGTGAAAAGATAACAGACAGGCAGACATAACTACTTTCACATTTATAATATTACGTTTTATAATTTTACAATATAGTGAATTCTTGATCAGTGTTTCCCAATCTGGGGCCCATGAGCTTATTATTGCCAAAAAAAGTAAAAAATATGAAGCAATGTATAATGAATAGTGATCGGCGCAGGTAGTGCCATTCAGTGGGATTCGTCAACAATGGCATAACATGGACATACCATCTCATCTCAAAATCCCGGGGTTTAAGGATAATTAACAAACTCGATTCAAATTCCTATGGCATTACGATTGAAATACTCTTACACAAACACTGTATTTAGACTTTTGGTGATTTTTACTCTTAGACTATGTAACTTTTCTCACTTATACTATTTAATATTTACGTATCAACCCATATGATATCCCACAGCTGGGCACGCACTCGGGAACCCACTTATTGTAGATCCTGGGGGTAGTTGCCATAATCGCTACGTCTGGCAAGCGGGTGAAGCTTTAAAGTACACAGAGGACGCTACGGCCCATCCCCCAGTGTGAAATCCCTTAGTCGCCTGGACGACACCCGCGGAAAGAGAGGTACTGTTTCTATTTTTTTTAAAATATTTATTTGTTTATTTAAAAGTACCTACAACCACATCATACCTCATCACAAGAAGAGTCCAGTTTTTGTATCTTCTGTTTAAACGAGTCGTGAAAGATGTCAATAGTAGGATCACGAGTTTAGATGGAATTGGCCAGAAAGGGGCCTGAGTTGGTTCTGGAAAATGGGATAAAAATATTTTTTTTATTTTATTTCTGGGATAACAATAAGGGACGGTCAGGGATATTTTTTGTATCAGTTGACTACATTGGACTTGGTTGTTAATTAATTTGTGGAAAAAGCATAAGTTGAGTACACGTCTGCCATTACGAAGAATGGTCATTTTGAATTTGGACAGTCGCTGATCGTATGGATTCCTATGAGAAAAGTCACTGCAACAAAATGCTAAATGCATAGTGAACTTCCGTTGTATGTACCTACTCAACTCGTTGTAAATAAGCAACACAAAATGGCGACCATGCAACGCTAGCTAGACTTTTAAAACCAACAGTGTTTCGTCATATAGAGCCGGACATTTGGGCAGCTATAGTATAGCCTTATCAACATGTGATACAAATGTTAGTTTTTATCAATCACGCCCAAGTCTCTTATTTCTTCGACTTCAGTTAGTAAAGTGCCTTTAATCTCGTAATTAGTCACAAGTGGTTGTTTTCGAGTATCTACACTATCTACATCTACACTAATATTATAAAGAGGAAAGATTTGTATTTTTGTATGTAACGAACAAACTCAAAAAGTACTGGACCGATTTTAATAATTATTTTTTTGTTGGATAGCCCATTTATCGAGGAAGGCTATAGGCTATATAACATTACGCTACGACTAATAGGAGCAGAGTAGCGACGAGAAATGTTGCAAAAACGGGGAAAATTTACGCATACGAAGTTGCGCGGGACAGCTAGTAATATTATAAAGAGGAAAGATTTGACTGTTTGTTTCTATTGAATAGGCTCCGAAACTACAGGACGGATTTGAAAAAATCTTTCATTGTAGTGAAGCTACACTAACCCCGGGTGATATAAGCTATTTTTTATCCCTGTACCTATTCCCACGGGAACGGGAACTACGCGGGTGAAACCGCGAGGCGTCCGCTAGTATTTAATAAGAAAGCACTTGTTGACGTTGAGGGTCATGCAATTTACATTACACCAATTTAGTATCGCATTGATGTCATCTTGAATTAGTTTAGAGTCCTTTAAGGTTCATTTCCGTGCATCGCGACCGATCGCGAGCGGCTCGCGGCTTACGACAAGCGGCTTAGGTAAGTGACAGACGCGCGCGGCCGACGACTGTCGTAGGCTGCGCGCGCACTGTGAATATTGTCGCATCGGCCGCGAGCGTCAGCCGCTTGTCGTAAGCCGAGAGCGGCTCGCGTTCGGCCGCGATGCTCAGAAATGAAACTTTAATGTTAATCAGCGAACATTGTAGTAGTGTTCTTTGTGGAATAGTGATAATAAATACGTCATTGCGGAATTTGGCATTTTATTCGAACCTACCATCCTGACACGTAACACTAGTTTATAATAAGTTCAAGATAATACGCCTAAGCCGTTGTAATACCTACATTGTTACTTCCTAGTTCGTTCATTTATCTGCTTATTAATATTCATTATAATTATAATTTGCTTGCATTGTGCAAATGTAGTGTAGGACGCCCTTAGGCCAGGTGGAGTGATTTACGCAAAACGGTTGGCAGGGGCTGAATGCGAGAAGCCGAAGATAGAAGAAACTGGCGAGCAATTGGTAAGGCCTATGCCCAACAGTGGACTGCGATAGGTTGATGATGATGATGATGTGCAACTGTCTAATTTCATCACCGAACAATGTAGGGCGAGGTGGATAGCGACCCTGACTGCTAAGCCAGAGGTTCGATTCCCATTCAAAATATATATTTGAGTGATAAACATATTTCCCGCGGAATAATATATTTTACCTGTAAACCTTCCTATTGAATAACTCTATCTATTGCTCAAAACTGCATTTATGATGATGTGTTAGGCACCTGTCCTACCGCCGGCGATGAGCGAGAAAATAGTAGCGATTTTATCGCTCAAGAAACGAACAATAGATGTATATTGTAGAAGAAGAAGAAAGACATACTTTAACCCAATAATACAAAAAACAGAACGTACATTAAAAAGACAAAACAAAATATAAAATTTATAAATATAATATGCGTAATTTTTCCCCGTTTTTGCAACATTTCTCGTCGCTGCTCCGCTCCTATTAGTCGTAGCGTATATAGTGCCTATGCGTCGATAAATGGGCTATCCAACAAAAAAAGAATTTTTCAAATCGGACCAGTAGTTCCTGAAATTAGCGCGATTATTTGTTCAAACAAACAAACAAACAAACTTCCGCTTTATAATATTAGTATAGATAGGTATATATGTCGAAAGGAGGACCTATAATATGCCAGGTTGATGCCTGACGCTAATTTTTAAATACAACAGTAGATCCCGTCCGCGTCCGTGTAAACAAAAGATATGCAGTATAGAGCGAGTACTCGTCGGGCGGCGCGGCGCGGCGGCGGTGTGAACTGTCTAAGATCAAATAAAGTATAGTTCGAGCTTCTTTTGTTATTCGCAATTATTAATCTAGTAATTATCAATTATGAATGTACTTACGAAGATAGACCACCTAAAATGGAGATGGACAGGCCACATGTTAGGAAGTACCTACTCAGGAAAAGTGGAGTAAAATTGTGTCAGACTAGTATCCCAGAGATAGAAAAAGGAAGCGGGGAAGACAACATATGAGATGGGAAGATGAGTTGAAGCTTACAGCGGCCCCTTACTGGAGAAGGGTTGCCAGAGATAGAACACAGTGGAAAATGTGCGCATGCTCGGTGCGCTCAAAGATGTCCACCGAGCATGTGCGTTGATGTATTTCTAAGCGCAGCTCTATACCGCGCATGCGCGGTGGACATATTTGAGCGCACCGCGCATGCGCCAGTTCGCACGGCCATTTCACGACAACAAAATAAAGATAGTGAATAAGGACTAAACTTACTTAGCTGTGATAGATTTCTTTTAATTTCACTATGATTTTTTCCGTATACCCAACATCAACCATTCAACTTGGTGGGTCACTTGACTTACAAAAATTTGCACTTTAAAGCTTAATATTTAACAAACGGATGCCTAAATCTTAAATTAGCTTTACAACCCTAAACGTTTTTAAAAGACCTATCTAATGATACCCCACTCGATGGGGTAAGTAGATGAGAAAACAAATCACATCCCCACTTTATATAATGGGGAGGTACCCTCAAAAAATGTTTTTCATTCTTTCTTACACTTTGTCTGCATATCCATAAAAAATTATAGATTTCTAGCACTAACACGGATGGAATGGAAATAGACGGACGGACATGGCGAAACTATAAGGAACCCTGAAAGTTTCGCCATATCCGTCAATCCGTCTATTTTCATTCCGTTCCGTCGTTTTGCCAAAAACCACCCTCACTAGGGTAGGTGCAAACCTTACGGTGCGAGGGCTTTACTATCATACAATTCACGGAACAACAATTGTTGTTCCGTGAAAATTCCGTTCCGTAATTGTGGATCACACAAAGTGTAGGCCTGAGTGTAACATTTTAGAATAGGTGCTTTTATAGGTAGATACGTGCTTTTAGTTTTTTTTTAAATCACTTGCATGCACATGCATTCATTATCTTTGGTATAATAACATCATAATAATAAATAGGAATTCTGTAACATCTAGATGTATTTCCTCGATCTGATTATGCTGTATGACTAAAGTGACCTTGATTCTTTAAATTGAAAACAACAATGAGTTGGTACGGCATTAGCTACGTGATATGAATATACCTAATATATAAGGTCATCAAAATAAATATATTCATATAATGAATAACAAATTAATGTAGGCACATAAAAAACCCTAACTTCCAGTGTGAGATAAAATGATATTATCTTATCTTCAATACGATTGAACTGATTTTCATAAAACAAAGCAACCAAGACGATTAAACTAGCTTTCTTAAGGCTTCCATAAACTAACAGGCCGACCGATAACGGCCTGTCAGGTAATCGCAACAGACCACATACTAACAGTTTTTACGCGACTGTAAAGAAGACAAAGACAAAGACAAAGACAAAGACAAAGACAAAGACATTTATTGCATAAACTGTGTACATAGATGACAAGAAAAACAATTAGTTCCAACAGTCTGCCCGTACGGGCGTTGCAATTTCTTATTTAAATAGGTAATTCAAAATTGTACAGTACAGAGATTGTTACTTAGTGGCAAAATATTCAGACATGTTATAAAAAGCATTATCAGTTAGCCATTTTTTCAATGTTTTTTTAAATAACATTCCTTCTAGTTGTTTAATCTCTATGGGTAAGTGATTAAATACTCTGATTGCTGTGATGTATGTGCTTTTATAATAAATCATATTCTTTATATTAGGTAAAACTAAATTATATTTGTATTTATTTCTTAAATTACATTTGTGATGACACTTGAGATCAAAATATGATATATTATTTTTGACAAACAGACACAGCTCCAACAAGTAAATGCCCGTAAGTGTAAGGAAACCTTCTTTGGTAAACACAGATCTTAGTGACTCGATATTTCGCATATTGTAGATAGTACGAAGACATCTTTTTTGTAAGATGAAGGTGGATTGTATATCAGTCGAATTACCCCAGTATATAATACCGTAAGTCAGTAAAGGAAACACATAACCATAATAAGCTGACTTAGCAGTGTTTTCAGAGGTCGTTTCGACAAGTATGGATAAAGCATAACTGAAGGTTGATATTTTTTTATTTATCTTCTCTATATGATTCTTCCAATTTAAATGATGATCGATCGTGACACCTAGAAAGTTGATATGATCAACCTCTTCTATGTTAGTGCCTGAATTTAATATATTTAACTTCGGTGGTTTAGTTTTGTAATTTCTAAATTCTATGAGCTTAGTTTTTGTAAGATTTACCTTTAAATTTATAGCTTTTAGCCAGCTTGTCACAGTATTCAATGTATTATTTATTTCAATTACGTATTCATTGTCATTTAAATTATTATTACAAATAAAAATAGTGGCATCATCAGCATACATTACGCATAAATGGTTTATTAATTTTGGAAGATTATTTACATAAATTAAGAATAATAACGGTCCCAGAATGCTCCCTTGAGGGACACCTAGCAATACGTTTTCAAATACAGACTGTGTATAATTCAAAGTTTTGTTACGTTTGTCATATGATTCAATAACTGTAGCTTGTTTTCTATGTTTTAAATAAGAATCTATTAGGTTTCTAGCTACACCTCTAATTCCAATAACATCAAGTTCATTTAAGAGGATGTCAAATTGAACGCAGTCAAAAGCCATTGACATATCAAGAAATACAGCGGTGCATCTCTTTTTTTTATTTATGTTATCCCATATGCTATCGAAAAGCTTGAAAATGGCCGATGAAGTGCTTTTATTTTTCTGAAAGCCGAATTGATAGGGGCTTAGCACTTGGTGACGGTCAAAGAATGTAATCAACCTATTATGTATGACCTTCTCAAAGATTTTGGAAAAACTAGGTAAAAGAGCTATAGGTCGGTAATTGTTCATATCCCGTTTGTTTCCTTTTTTATATAAAGGTTTAATTACGGCTATCTTTAGACAGTCTGGGAATACACCAGTTTCTAGCATAAGATTTATAATATAAACAAGGACATCTGCAGTATATGTTATACTATTCTTAACAATATTTACTGGAATACCATCTACACCATAGCTAGTTTTATTTTTGAGATTATTCGCAATGTTTACAACTTCACGTCTATCGACTGGGAAAAGAAAAATGGAGAACGAGTTTCTTTCTATGGGTAGTTCGTTCTTATACTCGACATTCGGATTATAATTTTGTGTAACATATAATTTATTGAATGAGTTTGCTATATTTGTTGGTGATCTGATTTCTTCGTTATTATGATGAATGTAATCAATAGTAGGTTTTAATGAGTTTGTTGCTTGGGTATGTTGTTTTATTAAAGCCCAGCTAGCTTTGGTTGTATTATCACTATTTTTTATGTATTTTATATTAGATAACTTTTTCGATTCTTTTATAACTTTTTTCATAATATTACAATATTTATTGTATTTTTGTTTAATATTTTTACAGTTATTTTTTTTGGTTTGCAAATATATTTTTCGTTTATTTTTACTTGATGTAACAATACCTTTAGTTTTCCATGTAGTTTTTTTTTTATATGTAATTTTCGTTTTAATTATAGGAAAGCATAAATTAAAAATGAGTGAAAACAGTTCAATGAATTTCATGTAGGCCGCATTGACATCTGATTCTTGATATACCTCTTGAAATGTTATTTGAGCTATGTATTTTAGAAATAAATCCCTATTTTCCTTTATATTCCGTCTATTTACATACCAAAATTCTTCTTTAAAACTCAAACTACAAGGTATTTTGATAACTTGACCAGTATGATCCGAAATACCTAGGTCTAGAATTTCTGTTATACATTTTTTATGGTTTGTGATGATGTTATCGATACAGGTAGCGGATTGTAAAGTTATTCTAGTTGGATTTTGTATAGTTAATTTTAAATTAAATTTATTTAAAATGTCCACGAATTGTTTACTTTTTGTGCTTACAGAAAGTGTATCCACATTGAAGTCTCCTAAGATGAATAGTTTTTTTTGCATATTTCTAGGCCTAATAGTTAGCTTGAATAATAATATCTCGAGTTTGTCAATAAATAATTGGAAATTACCATTTGGAGTTCTATACATACATAAGATATCCCAATTCGTGTCTGTAATGTGTATACCACAACACTCAAAATGTAGTTCTGTTGAGAGTTCAGTTATCCAGTCCAATTTATGGAAACATATAGAATGTTTAACGTATATACATACTCCACCCCTCCGTTTATCCTTTCTAGAGAAATAATTAGCCAACCTATATCCAGGGAGTTGTAATATTTCTGCACATTTGTCTAGAAAAAAGGTTTCGCTTGCACAAAAAATGTCAATATTCCTAGAGTGTAATAAGAGCTCTAGTTCACTTGCTTTAGATTTCATACCTTGAACATTGTGGTGTAATAAAGTGAAATAATTATTAGACTCTAAATTATTAGGTACGAAAAAACTCCGTTTCTGTTTGGGTGGCGACATTTAACATAACCGGAGTTGAATAATGATCAGTTTGGGTAGCGATAGCCGTACAGTTTCTACTAGTCTTTACATTTACATTATTTTTATATTGTTCGTATCTCTGTTTATGGTACAAATGAAGTATGTTTCTTAATAAATATCTAGAAAGAGTATAAATAAATGAGTTAAAAGAAAGTACACCATCAATGCCTATGAAAGTACTATGGGCAAATTGAGAGCATATATGTTGACATAATTCATTTAGTTTTACTTCATTTAAATTTCTGTTTTGATGAATGTTACACACTAAGACATTTGTATGAGTCAGTTTGTTCACATAGTAATATAAGAGAGATTGTACATGAATAGGATTTTTATCGTTACTGCCACACATCAATATTACATAATCGTATTTATCATAGTCACTACATAGATCTAGACAGGATTCTAGTAGTCTATCAGTTGTAGCTCCGGGTTTACTGATACATGTGACAAAATATGACGGGCCTGTAAGACTTTGAAGCATATTTCTTAGGTTTGAGCTGTATCGATCCGTAAAAATTACAATTCTTTTTAATTTTGAGTATGTTGTAGTGTTGGTTTTTTTGAGAATATTAATGGGTAATGCATTCGGAGAACTATCATTGTCTGCTTTTATACTGTAAGTTTTTTCAAGCGAGTCACACGTGGTAGTATTCACTTTTTCTGATACCAAGTTACAAGTCATATACTCTACACTATTTTCATTCTGAGGAGTGTCGCTTTTAGATTCAGATTCCATAAGGTTCTCAATAGAGTCTGTGCTAAACAGTTTCTTACGACTTTTCCTCTTCCTAGTTGTACGAGTAATAGGAGTATTATTTTTGCATAGAGTTTTTAGATGATCAATCTTCGATTGTTGACTTAAAATGGTTTTTTGAAGGGAAAAGTTTTCTGCGTTTAAAATATCAATTTCACTTTGAGATTGTTCTAGCTCCATTTTAGTTTTCAATAGTTCCTCTCTTAGCTCCTCAACTTCATTATTTAATAAGATTTTATACAGGTCTGGCAAACTTCGCCCAGAAATGGAATGGTTAAGAACAGTAGAGGTATTTATTGTGGTTTCATGGCTGTTCGGGGATTCTGTTTCTTTGTTGTGTTTCCGTCGCTGTGTAATGTTTCTTTCGCCCGAGTCCATTATTCTATGCACTTTTCTTCTTCAAAACAAATAATATGATGTATAATAATTGTAAAAATGGTGAAAATTAATAAAAATGTTCAAAACACAAAAAAGGAAATAAATAAAAAAGTTCACAAAAAGTCAACATTGACTAGGATTCGAACCGCCGCCTACTTGCATGCGATGCTAGTACCGTACGCACTTAGCTACGGACTATACCAATAGACAGGTCTAAATTTTGACTTATATGGAACAAGTCATTAGCGATGTTCGCAACTGCGGTAGGTATAGATCGGTTATCGGTTCACACTAATGAGTCCAAAGTTCAGTCTTTTGTTAACACATCCAGTGACTCATTAAGAATTCGAAATTTTAACAGATTTTGTATGCACTTTTTAACGTTTTTACACTAAATACACAGTAAATCAAATAAACTATTTATACTACACAATGTATAGTCCGTTTTTTAATGTTTTGAAATAGGTTTTGTCTGATTCAAGTCACTTTTTTAACACTTTTTGAATTTTATTTTGTAGACAAAAGTTAAACACGTCTTCCTTGCACAAAATCGTACGGAGTACCCCTAAGAAGGGTTATGTTTTTCGCGCGTATCTTGTATGTATGTAGTATGTATGTATGTAATATTCTTTATTACCTGATATCTCACAATCCACTGAACGGATTTATACAATTCACACGTCGTTAGATTCGTCTTAATTGCCCAAGTGTCCTTAGACAGGTGACGTTTTTAAAAAACAAACATGGCGGCTATGAGATGTCAAAATAAAGAGGATTGAAAAAAAAAGTTGTTTCGAATACTGCAATATGGGTATCAAATTAAAGAGCTCATCTTAAGCATTTCAAATAGGTATAATATGATAATGACTTTTTTACTAAAAAAGTTAGAAAGCAACCATTGTTTTTTCAATATTCAATACATGACAATAGCTGTGATAAAAGTAAGTTGCTACATCGGTTACATCCTACAACTACTAAAAAGAATTATAATAAAAAAAAAAATATAAAAATATTTTTTTTTATATTAAAGGTTTTGGTCAGACGGCCAATTCAACCTATAGTGTGTGCGCTCGCCGCCGAGGGTGCGTACTGCGTTTGCGTCAGATATCGGCTGGACAGTCCGCGACAATCGAACACACACTAGCAAGTAGCCGGTTGGTAACCATTCAGCTAGTATAAGACGTCACAGGTCACTGCCGCGCCTGTGCGAGATCTTGCGGTCTAAAACTTTGGTGAGTGCCCCGTAGCCGGTTTTCAACCATTGCCGACAGGTAATAATCGCTATAGTGTGTAGACTATGCAGACGCAGGATAACAGGCGGCCCGGTTTGTTGACAGATTGCGGGCGGACTGGTAATGTGTGTGAGCCTTTATATAAAAAAAACAGTATTCATCTACCCAACGTTTTGATAGCTACGGTGCCATATACAGACACACAAATAAATATATATATTATACTAATAGTACTGGTAAACCCTTAAGTGGGGGAGGATGGGGAGAAGAAGGGTAATTGACTTAACTCTTTCTCATTCCCCTCATAGGTATCTGACTCCTCCCACGGGGGCACTAGTATCCATGGTTCTTCGGTAGATTTACAATACGTCTTTGTTAGTAACAAATTACACCAGTTCCGCAATAGCACAACCCTGGACAGGTCCAGGGAAGGTGTGGGCGCGTACCCCCACAATGATTTTTTGCCCATTTGTCAGTATCGGGATCTTGTGCTCCCTCTACAATCAAATCCTGGATCCGTCCAGGGCGGGGGTCACAGTTCCGTATGGAAAAGGTGGGGTCACAATGTCTTGTGCAGACTCGATGGGGTGGCTTAATATCGAGGTTGGAGATCCCACAGAAGGGGTTAAGGAACATCCACCACACATCCTTATTTGTGTGATTTCTTTGACAAACCTTACCTTCTACGGGATCAAGTCTCCCCAAACGAAATTCTGGACAGCTAGCTGGATAGCGGATCAGCTATCGGATAATCCCTCATTTTGTTTCAGGGTAGAATGAAATTTATTAATTGTTTTGGACGGTGGAAGTGTCTGACGACAACTGTGCGGTCGTAGGTTCGATTCCCACCCGTGACCGGCACACCACTTTGTCTAATCCACAAATTGTTGTTCCGAGTCTAAGTGTACTTTGTGTCCGCGATTTGTATGTTGGTAAAGTCCCCCGCGTCACAGGGCTTGTACTACTGCGAGAGTTGTCTTTTTTTGCCTACTTAATTTCGAGCCGTGCTCAAAAGTATTACTGTCTATTATTCACGTTTAAGTGACAGTGACATCGGGCGTCTTAAAACTGACTGTGTTTTTATACAACGAAATGAAGATACGAGCAGGTCGTGAGCCTGAAGATCGCGCGTCACGCTAGCTTATAACAGTACCAGTGCCAACCAAATCATTGTTTGGCAAAAACCTAAATGTTACACAAGAATGCGACAACTAATTAAATATAAGGAACCAAGTTAATAAACACTCATAAACTTGTAGACAATGTATTTGATAAAATAATTTCTTCATTATGAATAACTTACGATGGAATATTCAAACGTTTACCGGTGTTAGGTCTAAGCCATAGGCCGTCTTGGTGGGTACATATCACAACAGTTTTAGCTATTCTTCCGTGAAATAGTGACGTTAACACATCACAGTGTTTTAGTTATAGGGCACTGTAGCAAATGTAATAACTGGAGAAATGAGGTGACATTAAAGGTTCATTTCCGGGCATCGCGGTCGATCGCGAGCGCACGGCCGATGCGACAATAGTCACAGTGCGCGCATCCTACGTTAGTCGTCGGCCGCGCGCGTCTGTCGAAGACCTCGGAAACGCCATACCTCTCATACTCTGACTATTGTCGCATCGGTCGCTATGCACGGAAATGAACCTTTAATGTCACGTCACCGCACCGCGCTTGTCATTTGAGACATTAGTTCGTAAGTTTCATTTGCCCAGTTATTACACTTGCTACAGTGACCGTCAACTAAAACACAGTGATGCGTTAACATTACTACTTCACGCAAGAATAGCTGTGACTGTTGTGGTACCCACCAAGACGGCCTATGGTTTAGACCTACCACCGGTAAACGTTTGAATATTCCGAAAGTTATTTATAATGAAGAAATTATTTTATCAAATACATTTTCTACAAGTTTATGAGTGTTTTATAACTTGGTTCCTTATATATAATTAGTTGTCGCATTCTTGTTAACAATAAAACTAAGTAACTTATTACAGCAGGTTTCTAAGCGTTACGCCAATTACTGCCAGTTTTCACTAACGCAGATTCCCACTATTTTTACCCAACCGCCCCAAAAAAGGAGGGTGGTATTTTTTTACTAGCTTTTATAAACTATATCGATATTAAATTTCATCTTAATCGGTTCATTGGTTTAAGCGTGGAATGTAACAGATCACCAGACAGAGAAACTTTCACATTTATATTTAAAAAATATTGATAAACTTTCGCGAAATTATATATGCTCCGGTTCTTAATCGCGTGAATAATTTATGGTAAAATACCTTGTTTATTGCCCGACGTTTCGACCGTATTGCAACGGCCGTGGTCATGGGTAGACTATTGTGCTACGAATGTTGATAAACTTTCGCGATTTGTACACATTATTAAAATATATATATATATATTACGGGTCTTAATCGCGTGAATAATTTAAGGTAAAATACCTTGTTTATTGCCCGACGTTTCGACCGTATTGCAACGGCCGTGGTCACGGGAAGACTGGTCTGGGAAGTCTTCCCGTGACCACGGCCGTTGCAATACGGTCGAAACGTCGGGCAATAAACAAGGTATTTTACCTTAAATTATTCACGCGATTAAGACCCGTAATATATATATTTTAATAATATTGTGCTACGTTAGTCGTAGTATATATAATTTTATAAAATATAATTTGAAATTCGTGTACCTATATTATACAGAGTGGTTTTCAATATGCCTACTAATAACCTTCTGCTGGTGGTTCATTATATAACACTAAATAACTTTGTAATATTTTTGGAACATATTTAATAGATTAACCCTTAATCACCTACCACTTGTTTTTGGAGTTATGACCTTAACCACCTACTATTTTACTAAAATCATTGTTTATTGTGAGGTTGAGGCCGTTAACCTGACAAAGAAACATCGATTCTACTTCGGGGTCTTTCAAAGGTATGGTATAAATTGTTGTGTGACAAAAGTAGGAGGTAAGGGGTAATTTGTAATTTTTTTTTCAAAAATTATATTACGAAGTTATTTGGTCTACGAAACCTCTTGGCTTCTTAGACCAAATAACTGCGGGAGGAATTTCCAATATTTTCAAAAGTAGATATTTAATAAAATGTTGTAAAACCAGCACATGTGTTCCCTCCTAAATAAGACATGGGGTCTTTCAAAAGAGACGTGCAGAAGCACCTTGCAGGTGAGCAAGCTAAGGACAGTCAGTGCTGCACATAGTGCTGTACTGTCTGGCCTTGCGTTTAGATTCTATTTCCACTTAACATCAGGTGGAATGGAGTCATTTGCTATAAAAAAAGTAATAATAGAATAAATAATTAATGTGAAGTTATTTTTAAATTCCAGGCAATTAATCTAATTTGTGTAACTTAACTTAACTTATGCCGTGTGGTGCCGGCTTAAGAATAGTACCACCCCATCTCTTCCCGTGGGTATCGTCAAGGCGACTAAGGGATTTCACTCCGGAGGACGGGCAGCAGCGTCCTCTGCGTACTTAAAGCCTTACTGCGATCGCCAACCCGCTCGCCAAGCGTGGCGATTATGGCAATTACCCCCAGGATCTACTGGGGAGACCCGTGCCCAGCAGTGGGCCATCATATGGGTTGATATGTGTAACTTAATATCTAATCTAATATATAAAATTCTCGTGTCACAGTTTTCGTTGCCATACTCCTCCGAAACGGCTTGACCGATTTTGATGAAATTTTTTGTGCTTATCCGGTATCTATGAGAATCGGCCAACATCTATTTTTCATCCCCCTAAGAGTTTGTTTGTTTGTTTGAACGCGATAATCTCAGGAACTACTGGGCCGCATTGAAAAAATATTTTATTGTTGGATAGTCTATGTATGGAGGAAGGCTATAGGTTAAAACATCACGCTACGACTAATAGGAGCGGAGCAGCAATGAAAAATGTTGTAAAAAAAAGGGAGAAAAAAGAAAAAAGGGAAAATTTACGCAGACAAAGTTGCGCGGGTCAGCTAGTCTATATATATAAGCAATTAATACGGAAACAAATTACCTAGCAGAGTGTTAATACACAATGAATTTAACCTCCTCAATGGCTTTGTTTACATTATATGTTCGTAAACTTTCACGATTTGTACACATTATAGAGTTTTATAAACTACGGATCATAATCGCGTAAATATATTATTTTAAAGCTAAATACCTTTGTTTATTGCAATATGTGGAGTTATATTTAATCGCATACCTAACAATTTATAGGACCTGTCCTATAATAAATTTGTAAAATGCTTTAACAAAACACTAACTTATTTAACGTATATTTTCTATTGATATTTGCATGCCCGACTTAGGCAGAACATGATGTACACATTTAATTTTAAGACGACCTTTTCCATCTTTGTAACAATGTTCTTGCAAATAAAGATTATTATTATTATAATATTATTATTATTACATTATTATCGACGGACTACAATAATGTGTTTAATTTTTTTACAATATGAATTGGTAATATGAACGAATGTAGGTAAGTACTTATTACAGTTGTTAAATCTCCCCTATCAATTTCTCGACTGATTTTCAAATCATCTGTATAATTTTGTTTAAATTCGATAGGCTACAGTAGTGGCACATGGCGCCTTCAAGGCTTAGCAATGAATGTTTTTTCACTTGCCAACCTTTATGCACGATTTAAAAAAAAAGTGATTACTGCCTCGTTCGTACGGTGACACAAACGGGATACCACTTTGTGTTGATTTGTGTGATCCACAAATTGTTGTTCCAAGTCTGGGTGCACTTTATGTCCGTGAATTCCATGTATGTATAGTCACAGATAATATAATAATATACTAGTAGTATAGTCCTCCGCGACACCCACAGGACTTGTAACCTAATGCGGTCTTTGTCTTTTATAAAAAAAAATAACTGATAGACCGGTGAAATTGATAAGAAAATGATTGGAAACACTATATTAGAACCGGCTGTAGCCTATGTGAATCTTACCCATTATACCCACTACAGACGGGACGTGAAGCCACTTCTAACACAACCAATTTAGCCTAGCTGAAAGAGTTTACAGGACTGCTAGTAATGTAGGACCCCAATCTCACATTGCTAGTTAACTTATGAAAAATTACAAACGAAATATAGAAAGACCCCATCGGTCACACGACTCAAGTAGTACACGCTCTGCCTAGTCTGAGAATAAATGGCTGTTTGTAAGTTATCTCAAAGGTATATATCATCTAATATTAATATACTGATAAAATACACCCAGACACAAAGAAACCATTGCGCTTTAGAGATATGGCTACAGTTTGCGCCACCTAAGTTTGCGTTTGTGAAGTTGTATTCGAATGTAGTTCCGTGCAGGGACGTCGTTCTTCGCCCGTCTCCTTCATCCCTTCCGATACCTAAATTTGAGATGCGCTTACGCGCTAACATCGCAAACAGAGGTGGCGCGAACTGTACATAAGTATTATGAAAATATATACATTACGGGTCTTAATCGCGTAAAACCTTAAAATACCAAATACACAAATACCATTACATTCAATTTAATACACATGAACAAAAAAGAAAACATTAGAAATAAATTATAAAGGACTCAACATAAAACAAGTAAGCGAAACCAAATTTTTGGGTATCACACTGGACCAATATTGCAATTGGAAAGCTCATGTTAACAATGTATGTAACAATATTAATAAGTTTGTCTATGTTTTGTATGAACTATCCAAAACATCAGCACTAACTACAATGTTACTGCTTATTACGGATATGTAGCATCCGTACTAAATTATGTTCTTATTCTTTGGGGCAATTCAACAGATATACAGAGAGCATTTATAGCACAAAAAAATGTATACGCGCCATTGCCGGTATGTGCCCTTGGGAATCTTGTAGACCTTTCTTCAAGAGATTCAAGATTTTAACCCTCCCCTGTATGTATATTTTTGATGCGCGAAATTTGTCAAAGAACATGGAGACCTATTCACTAGGGCTTATGAAATATGGCCAAGAAATACCAGAAACCGAAATAGAATTGTTTTACCACAGGTGCCGAGAACTACGTTATACACAAAGAACGCTTATGTTATGTGTGGGCGCATCTTCAATGCTTTACCTGAAAATTTTAAAAGCCTACCAACAAAGCTGTTTTTAAAGCACCTTAAAGCCTGGTTAATTGACAATAGTTTCTATACTGTAAATGATATTTTTAATAACCACAATTAATAAATAATTATGTAGAATCTTTCTTTTATAATAAAATAATAATAATAGTAATTATAGATGTTAATTTAATTGGGTGAATAATGATCTATACTAATATTATAAAGCGGAAGAGTTTGTTTGTTTGCTTTGTTTGTTCGTTTGTTTATTTAAACGCGCTAATCTCAGGAACTACTGGTCCGATTTGAAAAATTCTTTTTTTGTTGGATAGCCCATTTATCGAGGAAGGCTATAGGCTATATAACATCGCGCTACGACTAATAGGAGCGGAGAAGCGACGAGAAATGTTGCAAAATCGGGGAAAATTTACGCATACGAAGTTGCGCGGGACAGCTAGTATTATATACAGGGTGTCCAGTAGCTGATTTCAAAGTTTAAATGATTGAAAAAAAAAACTACACTTCTAATGTAAAGTAGGTTTATTTCAATTTGATAACAACAAATGCGGATTTTATTTTTTAAAAACCATGTTCTCCAAATGGTGGCCATCGAGTCTGACACACTCTTCGAGTCTGACACGCATGTTTTCAAAAACCCGTTTACAGAGCTCCTGGGGAATGCTGTTGACTTCGTTGCGAATATTTTCTTTAAGTTGTTCCACAGTGCTTGGATTGTTTTTGTAAACAATGGATTTTAAGTATCCCCATAAGAAAAAGTCACATGGGCTTAAATCGGGTGATCTAGGCGGCCAGGGTATGGTACCGTTTCGGGATATGTTCTTTTGGGGAAATAACTGCCGCACAGCATTCATAGACACATTAGCAGTATGAGCTGTGGCCCCGTCCTGCTGGAACCATGTGTTTCGATTGTAACATGAATTATTCTGTAGTTCTAGTCTAAAAAAGTTGTTTATCATCAGGCTGTATCTCTCTGAATTCACTGTTACAGTTTGGCCACGTTGATTTTCAAAGAAATAAGGCCCTATAATTGCAGAAGCAGAGATGGCACACCAAACTGTGACTTTAGGCTTATGTAAAGGCTCTTGATGCATTTGCCTCGGGTTGTGGGTATCCCAGTAACGAAAATTCTGTTTGTTCACATACCCTCCGATATGAAAGTGAGCTTCGTCACTAAAGAATATGTTTCCCATCCGAGTAGCAGTACGAAATCTCAACAACATCGTCTCTGCGTAAGTTTTCCTTAATGCAAAGTCGGAATCGTGTAATTCTTGCACGATTTGAATTTTATATGGATGGAACTTGAGTTTTTTTCGCATTATTACCTGCAAAGTTGATTTTGTAATTCCCAATATCGATGAACGTGCACGCAGTGATAAACGGGGATTTTCAACGACAGAAAGCATTACACGGTCGACATTTTCATCTGTGGCTACCGATGGTATAGGTCCTGGTCTGGGTCTATTTACTGTTGATCCTGTAGCTCTGAACCTTGCTACCCATGACTGAATAAGGTTAATCGATGGTCCATCACGTAATCGACGAATACCGTAACGATTATTAAATCGACGGCGTGCTACAGACAGCGAAAATCCACTCGAAATGTAAGCCTCGACGGCAAACGCGCGGTGCTCTCCACTCCACTGTTCCATGGCTACTAAAAAATCCGCAGCGCTAGCGCTACTAGCGATATCCCCCGCGCCCCTCTATCGGGTTTCGTTCAGAAACTATGTTTGCTTAAACTTTGAAATCTGCCACTGGACACCCTGTATATTGTAGGTATTATGGATTTGTGTGTTTTTGCATGTCACTATTAATGACTAGATGCTCTGGATCGGAATTGTACTTATAATAATATAACACCTATGAATTTACCACATCTAAAGCAAATAAATGATTTATGATTATGATTGTTTATTGCCCGACGTTTCGACCGTATTGCAACGGCCGTGGTCACGGGTAGACAGTAGATATCAGTGGCGGAGGGTCCTTATAACATCATTACTTTCGGTTTCCCTTTGGATTGTATTTACTTAGTATTATAGGTAGAAAGAACTATGTCCAGCAAGATATATTTTTGTATCGAGCTACCTCAGAAAATTTTATCCCTCTGCCTCTGGTAGACATATTTATCTATACTATCTATACTAATATTATAAAGCGGAAGAGTTTGTTTGTTTGTTTAAACGCGCTAATCTCAGGAACTATTGGTCCGATTTAAAAAAAACTTTTTTTGTTGGATAGCCCATTTATCGAGGAAGGCTATAGGCTATATAACATCGCGCTACGACTAATAGGAGCGGAGAAGCGACGAGAAATGTTGCAAAATCGGGGAAAATTTACGCATACGAAGTTGCGCGGGACAGCTAGTATTATATATATTGTAGGTATTATGGATTTGTGTGTTTTTGCATGTCACTATTAATGACTAGATGCTCTGGATCGGAATGTACTTATAATAATATAACACCTATAAATTGTACCACATCTAAAGCAAATAAATGATTTATGATTATGATTGTTTATTGCCCGACGTTTCGACCGTATTGCAACGGCCGTGGTCACGGGTAGACAGTAGATATCAGTGGCGGAGGGTCCTTATAACATCATTACTTTCGGTTTCCCTTTGGATTGTATTTACTTAGTATTATAGGTACAAAGAACTATGTCCAGCAAGATATATTTTTGTATCGAGCTACCTCAGAAAATGTTATCCCTCTGCCTCTGGTAGACATATCTATCTATACTATCTATACTAATATTATAAAGCGGAAGAGTTTGTTTGTTTGTTTAAACGCGCTAATCTCAGGAACTATTGGTCCGATTTAAAAAAAACTTTTTTGTTGGATAGCCCATTTATCGAGGAAGTCTATAGGCTATATAACATCACGCTACGACTAATAGGAGCAGAGTAGCGACGAGAAATGTTGCAAAAACGGGGAAAATTTACGCATACGAAGTTGCGCGGGACAGCTAGTAATATTATAAAGCTGAAGAGTTTGTTTGTTTGTTGAGATTACCGCGTTCAAAAAACAAACATGTTTGTTTGAACGCGGTAATCTCAGGAACTACTAGTCCGAATTAAAAAAATATTTTTCTGTTGGGTAACCTATTTATCGAGGAAGGCTATAGGCTATATAATATCACGCTACGACCAATAGAAGCGGAGCAGCAATGATAAATGTAGCAAAAACGGTGAAAATTGAAAACGAATTGCCCAACTGGCAAGCATGAAAGGATAGAGAAATTTGAGGTGTGGCGCGGTGGGAGTATATCCGACTGCTACGCAAGAGATCGTGGGTTCGATCCCCACCCAGGATAAAACTTTGTGTGATGAGCATGATGGTTTATTCTGTGTCTGGGTGTTATTTATTTATAATATGTATATATTTAGAAATTTATAAGTATGTTTATCAGTTGTCTGGTTGCCATAGTACAAGCTATGCTTAGTTTGGGATCAGAACGTTGTGTGAGTTGTCCCAAGATATTATTATTATTATTATAGTAACATAGTCCAGATAGGTCGTTCGATTCCGGCCCCGGTTTGGCTTACGGAAGTCTCGGATCGATTCCTGGGTCTAGGCTTCAAATATTTCTATCTTTCAAAAATGCAATTATTGTATTTATAAAGTAATTGGCAAGAAATCCCTATAAAAAATCCTATACGATTCTATTAGTATTAAGTTATCAGCTGTTTTACAGTGATATGGTTGAATGTTGCAATAATAGTCTTGAGCATTTTTTTTTTAATCTTTTTTTTTTTTTTTTTTTTTTAGTCTTGATTATATTACTGAATTTCTTATAGTACCTTGTGGTACTGTTGTAGTACTGTGTATAGCATTATAGTATTACTGTGATGAGTATTGTATGTTGATGATGTTGTGAATTGGTTATGTTATAAAGTATCTTTTAGGTACCAATATTATTATACCTACTTCTTCCTAAATCTTTGATACAACGAGACCGAACAAATTTGAGAATATATGATAATTGCCATTTATTTATTTATATTATATATTACCCTGGTTGTGTTAGATTACTTCTCAATATGAAGCTAATTGATAAAGAAGTTTAAGATCACATTTAGTTAGCATTCTGAGATATTAGAAGTAACTGACTTGTAATACATCCCGATGAAGTGGTTGTATAACCAGATAATAAAGTAGTCATATATCTTGACCTAATAATAAATATAGTTTTAAAATAGAAGTCGTAGCAGTTCTACATCGTTCTACACTGAAAGTTTACAGAAGAAACTTGTAAAACGTAGCTACAAAATGTACAGATTCTACCTCTACTTCTAATAGGCTCATCACACAACGTCTTAATAATTAACGACTGCCTCTGTGGCGCGGTTGGAGTGTATCCGACTGCTACACAAGAGGTCGTGGGTTCGATCCCCACCCAGAATAAAACTTTGTGTGATGAGCACGATGGTTTATTCTGTGTCTGGGTGTATTTATCTGTAATATGTATGTATTTAGAAATATATAAGTATGTTTATCAGTTGTCTGGTTTCCATAGTACAAGCTCTGCTTAGTTTGGGATCAGATAGCGTTGTGTGAGTTGTCCAAGATATTATTATATTATTATTATTATTTATCCTGGGATGGAACTCACGATCTCTGGCTTAGCAGTCATAGTCACAATCCACTAAACCAATAGGCCAAATGATGATAGTTCTTTATTGTTCGTAACGTGCAAGTGAATTGTTATAACTGACTAGCTGACCCGCGCAACTTCGTCTGCGTAAATTTTCCCCGTTTCTGCAACATTTCTCTTTGCTGCTCCGCTGCTGTTGATTGTAGCGTGATATTATATAGCCTATAGCTCGATAAATGGGCTATCCAATAGTAAAATCATTTTTCAATTCGAACCAGTAGTTCCCGAGATTACCGCATTCAAACAAACAAACAAACTCTTCAGTTTTATAATAGATATTAGTATAGATACCTAACAGTTAATGAAAATCGTTTGTATAACATACTGAAACACGTTTGAATTCACTGAAGCATGCTATTTAACGTGCTATTTGTAATACCTGATTATAAGTGTGCCTACCGGTATTGGGCTACTGTTAGCTGTAAGAATACTTTTTTTTTTTAAATTAAATAGAACGGCATCAGTATATCATAGATAAATAGGTAGGTACTGTTAAACTGAAAACCGGGCAAGAGCATGTCGGACCATGCTCAGTGTAGGGTACCGGAGTCGTTGCCGTATAGAAAAATCCGATTTGAATAATTGCACCAGTAAAATAGCGTATGTCCATGGCACATACGACTTTTAGTTGAGGTTTAAAGTATTATATTGATATTTTTGGTCACACGGTTCAAAAGTTTTAAAAATGCCCTTTTTAGGGTTCCGTAGACAAATTGGCAAAACGGAACCCTTATAGTTTCGCCATGTCCATCCGTCCGTCCGTTCACACTTTTGCTCAAAGACTGCTAGTGCTAGAAGGCTAGATAGCCCATTTATTGAGGAAGGCTGTAGGCTATATAACATCACACTACGACCAATAAGAGCGGAGCAGCAATGAGAAATGTTGCAAAAACAGGGAAAATTTACGCAGACGAAGTTACGCGGGACTGCTAGTAAGTAGATATAAGTATAACGTTGTAGGTATGAAACAAAAACAGCAGAAAACCCACTTCTTAAGCCACATGCCCGGTTTTTAATATTTAGCTACCAAACCGGCTACTACAAAACAACTTTTCCCAAAATTTAATCAATATTTGTTGGGTAGTCTTTGAGTAAAATACCTGTGACATACGGACGGACAGACAGACAGACGGAAAATCATGAAGAAACTATAAGGGTTCCGTTTTTGCCATTTCGGCTACGGAACCCTAATAAAAAGCAAGTGCAAGTTGCTCGCGCGACGAGGGGGGGAATTGCCTGTGCCCCCCCCCATCTTGGATCCGCGCCTGCTTGTGTGTGGCGAATAAACGATTCCACTAATTTGGATGCTTTTTCACATTAAAATGAATTAAATCGAGTTTATTTTTGGGATGAGCTCGATGGTTTATTTTGTGCCTGTAGGCCTAGATGTAATTTATCTTTATGTAGTATAATTAAAAAAAAAACAGTAAAGTCGGACAAAAAACCTTGCAATAAAAACTCGCGGCCACTCTTTTCAAATTGCCAATATGTTGCATGTTTATAAACTTGATGTTGGGGTGAGATTCTGCGACTAATATACTATACACCATGTTAAAGGACTGATGCAAATTGTATTATCAAAAACTTGAAACATGAGATAAACTAAAATCAGCCTTAGTGGGTACAATATAGTAGGAGCATCTACTTACAACAAAGGTAAAAACAATATGTGTACTTGTAACGAATGATTGATTAAAATATGTAATGTATATATTTAGAATTAAAAAAGTATGTTTATCAGTTGTCTGGTTGCTATATAGTACGGGCTCTGTCTAGTTTGGGATCAGAAAGCCGTGTGTGAGCTGCCCAAGATATAATAAATGTTTCCATCGAATATTTGATTTGTTGAATTAGAGTACAGGGCCAGACCTACTGACCTTTACGAACATCACAATCTCGGTCAAGACATTTTTAACGGGTTCTGACTCCATAACAGGGCAATGCTCCATATATTATTGTTTATCATAAGTTCATTACAGTACAGTGAACTAATGTACCTATATACTAAGTATATTTATTAAGTCCATCGGCTGACTATACACATATATGAATAAACATTCGCAATTTGACTTTAAAGTTAAATGTAAATGAAAATGTAATGCGATGTAATGGAATTGTTTTTGATGTATTTTTAGATCTACTTTAGTCACCTAGTGGACGAAATTCGTGGTAAAAAAATATATGGAAGACAAGTTGTTGCCCGTGATTAAGTTTTTAGGGTTCCGTAGCCAAAATAAAAAACGGAACCCTTATAGTTACGCCATGTCCGGTCGTCCGTCAGGCTGTAATTTTGCATGGATACACATATTACTTACGCCGATAAAGTGAAAGAATAAATTCTTGAAGTATGTTTTTTATGAGGGTACCTCCTCTAAATACCTATAAAGGGGGATTTGATTTTTTTCTGATGGGTATGTGAAAAAAATCACGGGAGTAGTATACCTAGTCTGGCCATAAATACTGTTACAATTAAAAATAAGAAAGAT
This sequence comes from Herminia tarsipennalis, assembly GCA_945859575.2. Lineage (NCBI taxonomy): Eukaryota > Metazoa > Arthropoda > Insecta > Lepidoptera > Erebidae > Herminia > Herminia tarsipennalis. Next base: position 1,881,945 of record OX243830.2, read on the forward strand.
ATTACATTTGAATTTGGAATCTGTCATTTTTATACGATTGTTCATTGTATTTTCTAATTTTGGCGCCAATACATTGTACAATATTTTGCTATATTAAAATGGAGTGGGGTGATAAAGAAAACCGAATCGCTGTGATTGCATTACACAAAGTTGGTATGGAGCCGAATGTAATTTTTAAAACTCTCCATACGCTTGGTATTAGTCAAATGTTTGTGTACCGGGCTATTAATAGGTACAATGAGACCTTCTCTGTTTGTGACAGAAAAAGATCTGGCCGTCCACGTAGTGTTCGTACGAAAATGGTGGTCAAAGCAGTAAGGGAAAGAATTCGAAGAAATCCTGTCCGAAAGCAAAAGATTTTATCTCGGGAGATGAAGATAGCACCCAGAACCATGTCACGCATTTTAAAAGATGACTTAGGACTTGCAGCCTATAAGAGACGCACTGGTCATTTTTTAACTGATAATTTAAAAAAGAATAGGGTGGTAAAATCGAAGCAACTACTGAAGCGGTACGCAAAGGGAGGTCACAGAAAAATTTTGTTTACGGATGAGAAAATCTTTACAGTTGAGCAACATTTTAACAAACAAAATGACCGTATTTATGCTCAAAGCTCTAAGGAAGCTTCCCAATTAGTCGACAGAGTGCAACGTGGGCATTATCCGACTTCAGTGATGGTTTGGTGGGGTGTTAGCTATGAAGGAGTGACTGAGCCATATTTTTGTGAAAAAGGTATCAAAACATCGGCACAAGTGTATCAAGATACCATTTTTGAGAAGGTAGTTAAACCCCTTAACAACACCATGTTCAATAACCAAGTATGGTCCTTCCAACAAGACTCAGCGCCGGGTCATAAAGCTCGGTCCACGCAGTCTTGGTTGGAAGTGAACGTTTCGGACTTCATCAGAGCTGAAGACTGGCCGTCGTCTAGTCCCGATCTTAATCCGCTGGATTATGATTTATGGTCAGTTTTAGAGAGTATGGCTTGCTCTAAACGCCATGATAATTTGGAGTCCCTAAAACAATCCATACGATTGGCAGTGAAGAATTTTCCCATGGAAAGAGTGCGTGCTTCTATTGATAACTGGCCTCAACGTTTAAAGGACTGTGTTGCAGCCAATGGAGACCACTTCGAATAAGCTTTTTATATTTTGAATTGTTTTTTATTTATGTATTAAACTAACACACTGTAAAAGTAATAAATATTATTTGCAATAAAAAAAAATGTTTTTTCTTCGTAACAATATTTATGGCTAGACTAGGTATACATACCTTGTCCGGCCATAAGTTCTGTTACAAATGAAAATGCATTTTTTTTTTATTGAAGTAATGTAATAGGTATTACTAAAACTTATATGTACATATTTATTAAAGTCTCAGTAAAAAATAAAAACAATATTCTATTCAAAATGGCCACCTTTGGCTTTTATACAGGGCATTAATCTGTCTGGCCACGAATCTATGGATTTACGCACTGTTTCCATGGGTAATTTCGCCACTGCTTGCTCCAGAGATTTTTTAAGAGACTCAATGACGCCGCCGTGTCGTTTAAAGCAAGCCATGTCCTCTAAAACTGACCATAATTTGTAGTCTAAAGGGTTGGGCTAGATGAGGGCCAGTCTTCAGCTCTTTTAAAGTCCGGAACGTTGGTTTCAAGCCAGGCTTGGGTAGTTCGTGCCTTGTGACCAGGTGCAGAGTCCTGCTGGAAAGTCCACGGTACATTTTAAAAAGTGTATTGCTGAGAGGTTTTACAACGCGATCCAAGACTGTCTCTTGATATACTTTGGCTGAAGTTTTCACTCCTTTTTCACAAAAAAGTGGCTTTGTGACGCCTTGATAAGTCACGCCCCACCAAACCATCACTGACGCAGGATGATGACCACGCTGTACCTTTCTGACCACTTGAGCAGCTTCTTTAGAACTGCCAGCGTACACTTTATCATTTTGCTTATTTAAGTGCTCATCAATCGTGATTTTTTTTTCATCAGTATAGAGGATATTTCTGTGCAGTTCACCTGCGTATCGCGACAGAAGGTGTTTTAATCGATCCACTCTTTTTAATTGTAAAGATTGATTTAGGGCATGTCCTGTATATTGACGATAAGCACTGAGCTCAGGTCTTGTTTTATAATACGCAACAGAGTCCTAGCGGGAATCTTCATTTCTCGTGATAAGGTTTTTTGCTTCCTAATGGGATTTCGACGAATTCTGGCTTTAACAGCATTAACAGCCTTTGTAGTTCTAACAGCACGCGGCCGCCCCGATCTTTTATGGTCTTCGACAGAGGAAGTGTTGTTGTATCTGTTGATAGTACGATATAGGTACGAACATACGGCTGATACCAAGCTTTTGAAGTGTCTGGAATATGACCGACGGCTCCATACCCACTTTGGGCAAGGCGATCACCGCAGTCCTATTTTCTTTAACACCCCAATCCATTTTAACACGAAAAAATATGTGAAATTGCGCGAAATCAAACAAACTTTTAAAAATAATAAATGCTTTCCAGATTCAAAATAATTAAAAAGTTGTCAAAAGAAAAGTTTTTAAGTAACAATATTTATGGCCGGACTAGTAATAGTCAAATTAAAAGGAAAACAGCTAAGTAGGCTTTACAAGTTTACGAGTAACAGATATATATTAATATGATATCAGATATATTAGATAGTATAACGTTGTAAATATGAAACAAAAATAACAGAAAACCTGCTTCTAAGGGAGGAGGGGGACTATGGAACCCTATATTGTGCGTGGACCCGACATGCACAAGCCCGGTTTTAGAATTTTAGAAAAACTATCCGTACCGTAACCGTACATTTAGCCGTGATAAAAAGTAGTCTATCTGTCTATATGTGCTAATAGGTAGGGGCAAAAGTATTTTCGTATTTTGAATGTATTGTTGGTAATCAAACCTCTTGGTGTACTGAATCTGGAAAGTAATCATCCAGATTTAAAAGAAAACCTACAAGAAAGCAAACAACGTGTAATTGGCAGATGCGTTAAAACAAATAATGAACATTAACTTACAATTACAAGGTGATAGCCTCATTTTAATGAAAACAAAGGTTAAATTCAGCTTTTTTTAGAAAATTGAAAATAGCAAAAAATATTAGTCGGCGCGAATGTTCCCACTTTTCAAACTATCACATGCCTAGATGAGGATATTCAGACAAACGTTCAACATCTAATTGCCCTGCATGATGACTTCAAAATCAAATTTGAAGATATTCTGACGACGTAAATTCCACCGGAAGTGGAGAATGTTATATAACAAGAGGAGCTACTCGAGCTTAGCACTGATGAGGAGCTGAAGGAGAAATTTAACAGAGAGTATCAAATATTTTGGCTACATGCAGAAATACCCGAAAATTAAGTACTGTGGGGAATTTCATGGAGTCGGAGGCATTTTACTAAGTTCTTCGTGATTAATTAATGCCACCGACTGCATGAAACTGTATTATTATGTAGGGGATCCAGTTTCCATCTTTTTTGTGCAGGCGGGTTATTATATTTTTTAAATTTATTTTAATATTTTAAAATGGTTAGAGAATAATTTCGCACTTATTTATCAGTATAAAAGTACTATCATTTACCTGGTTAATTACACAAACATGACACATGACTAAAAAAATGTTTATTATTTTTTTATTCGTTTACTTATGAATGAAAAAGTTATTAATAAAAAAAAAAGTTATAAAAATAAAAAAACCCGCCTGCACAAAAAATATGGAATCATGCGCTGATGGCGCTGGATGGCGCTGTTACCAATAATTATATTTATTTTTTAATGGGTTTATGCGCTCGATCTAACAACTTATATGAGAGAAAGCAGCAGTAAGTTCTATAGTCCACATAAAATACACACACGCACAGAGTACTTTGAATTATTGTTTAATCTATACTGTAATATTTTTAAAATTAAGGGTAGCTTCCATTACACAGCACTGATGGGTGTAATAAATACTGATTTTAAGTTATTCCACTACGTACAAACACTGGCGAACAACTGTATCGCTTATGTTATAGTTATGTACTCACTGTATCTAATATATAAAATTCTCGTGTCACAGTTTTCGTTGCCATACTCCTCCGAAACGGCTTGACCTATTCTCATGAAATTTTTTATTCATATTCAGTAAGCCTGAGAATCGGCTACTATCTATTTTTCATACCTCTAAGAGTTTGTTTGTTTGTTTGAACCCGATAATCTCAGGAACTACTGGGCTGCATTGAAAAAATAGTTTATTGTTAGATATCCCATTTATCGAGGAAGGCTTAAAGGTTATAACATCACGCTACGACCAATAGGAGCGGAGCAGCAATGAAAAATGTTGTAAAAAAAGGAAGAAAAAAGGGAAAATTTACGCAGACGAAGTTGCGCGGGTCAGCTAGTAATAAATATAAAATTGCACGCTTTAACTATTTTATTATGAAGAAAGTTCCCGACCACAAAGTTATAGAAGTGACAACTTGACAGACCTGATAAATTCTTACTTTTTTTTCGAAAACTATTAATTCTTGTTTGGAACTCAGCCGCTTCGCAAATTTCCAGTTATATCTAATCTTCATATTGTTTTGTCAAGTTTTAGGAATATGAGTGTAGCTGCAGGAAGGAGGTCCACCACACAATATTGTGCCGGATCCCACCTTCAATGAACATCTTACGACTTGAATATCAGCATTAAAAGTCGGCGTCGATTGTTGCGGATGCTGATATTAAAAACTCAGATGCTGATGCTGATATTCGTAACAACCCTGATAGGTAATATATTTTACGACGCCGATGACGCCGATTTTGACTAGCGGCGGTGGCGTGGCTTAAATCATCGGTGCCCACCCCTGTGCCTTAATAGGTATGCTGAATTTGTGTATTGTTTCAGTATTGTGTTAGTTCATACATAGGCGGATCCAAGGAGGTTGTTTTGTGTACTAAATTTCTTGTATTGTATTGAATTTGTTTGCTCATTTGCCTCCCCCCCCCTCATAATTAAATCCTCGATCCGACCTGAGTTCATACAAAATTCTGCGGGAAAATGCTAGTAATGACTTAATCTTCAAGTTTTATTATTTTAATCAATATTTGAAATGCCATCTAGCGTTATATGTTTAAAACGCGTCTTGTTTTCATTCTGTAACGCTCGAGGGCGTTAAACTATAGTTGTTAACTACTTGTCCACAGATGGCGCTACAAAAGCTTTTATAACAATTCGATGCTAGACTACGCTGTAATATTTTGTCTAATCAAATTACTTTTTAGTACTTTTACAGAATAATACTTTGGCTGAAGATCTTTTACCAAAAAGAGAGCAAAGAAAGATAAATAAAAACAAAACAATTTATAATTATGTTGCTATAGTACCTACAGTTATAACATGCATTGAACATCACTTAAACAGGGCAGGGCCATTTTGTTGGATTTTTGATGAGTAGTTATGTAGAGATCCTCTTTGAGTGAATCTCGGGATGGTTTGAATTTTCAAAATTCAATTTTTGTGATTTCTTTGGTTATTTTTTTTTTTATGGTGAAATTGTGGACAAGTACCTACTTTTTTAGGGTTCGCTTACAGTTTCGCCATGTCCGCCCGTCCGTCCGTAGCTAAGCTCAGATACTGTAAGTGCTAGAAGGCTATAATTTTTCATGGATACTCATATTACTTACACCACAAGTGCTTTTATAATATAAAGTGAAAGAATGAAATGTTGTAAAGTGGGGATGTAATTTTTTTCTCACCTACCTCATCGTGTGGGGTATCATTAGAGTTAGATTCAAGTTCTCCCCCCCCCTGCCAGCTAATGATGTAGTGGGTGAAATGGGTATGAATGTAGTGCCAGTATTTAGTGAAATTAAAAGGAAAACTCTCACTTAAGTAGGCTTTACAAGTTTACGAGTAAAAGCTGATCAAATGAGAAGTAACGAATTTTCGTACAAATTCCATTGAAAATTATTATTAAGTAACACCCAAAACTAACTTTGTAAGCCGCACTATTCGGGGGACTACGGAACCCTACATTGTGCGTGGCCTGAACATGGACTTGTCTGAGTTTTTTCAGATTATTTCAAGGGTTTCATAACAAATGAACTTAACAGGTGAGACAAAAATGTGAATAAAAATAAAACCTGTTCGTATATCAGGCTGTTATTTAGGACATGTCACTTCCTAGACAAAATAGGTAAGCTGATAGAACTTTTTATTTTTTACCACGCGTAGTTATTGAAATATGGACCACCATTTTCCAGTTATACTCTAAACAAACTATTGTTAAGACCATTACTGGAAAGTCCAGTCCCAGGAATCGAACCTGAGACTTCCGTATGCCAAACCGGGGCCGGAATCGAACCATCTAACCGGGACTATGTTTACTAAATGTCAAATTTTTCTATCCTTCCTGAACGCGAGTCAGGCCCTCACTTGCGCCATCTAGCCGATAGTTTGGAGAACTATTACGGCCTTTGTTATTGCTTCGTTACGACTAGTTTTGTATCTATTTCACATAAAGTCGGATTTCCTGTGGCCGCGGGTTCGAGTCCCGCCTGAGCGAATATTTCCTTCACACATTAAATATGATGATATGACTAATGTTTCTTTTTTAAAGCTATTGCATAGCTTTTATCGCGGGCTTTGAGCGCGGCGACCGAATCAACAAATTCCGTAATGAAAATAAAACCTAACACCCCCACTCCGCCTACCATGTAGCTCGGCCGAGCGTTCGCTTAACGTATATGTATATGGTACGACTGTACGAAGCTCGCACGGATCGAGACGAGCTACTCCGAAATGTAATGAAAAAAAAAACTGCATAAATAAATTTAATTGCATAAGTTGATAAAAAATGCTATGCAATAGCTTTACCGCGGCAAGCCCTGAGTGCCACACATTTTTTTTTTCTTAAGCCTTATCTTAAACTTATCGCATAATATTTATAAAGCTGACGAGTTTGTTTGTTTGAACGCCATGATCTCAGGAACTACTGGTTTGAAAAGAAATATTATTTTATCGTTGGACAGCCCATTTATAGAGGAAGGCTATATAACATCATGCTACGACCAATAGGAGCGGAGCAGCAATGAAAAATGTTGCAAAAACGGAATAAATTTACGCAAACGAAGTTGCGCGGGTCAGCTAGTCTCAACATATTTGTCTTCTCCAACCACCTTCGACTCCGATTCCGACTTCGACAAATCAAATTTTAAAACTCCGACCCTGACTTCGGTTCCGATAAAACCACCTCCGTAACATCCCTATCCTAGAGTGTAGACCGCGACTTGGTAAACGTCGTGGTAGGACGACTCCCAGCCAGATGGACCGACGGTCGCTGGTATGGAACTGGATGGATTGATTATTATGATGACTAGCATTTTTAGCTATAGGTAGCTATCTACTCTTTTCCTTCTAAGATTTTTTACCTGCCTGCGCTGCGCAAGAAAGATAATTACTATGTTTTTCGAGTTTATATATGTTTGTGTGTATGTATATATTAGTATTATAAATTATTATTATTTAAAAAGACGACTCCCGCAGTAGGGTACAAGCCACACAAGCCCTGTGTCACGGGGGACTTTACAAACATACAAGTCATGGACACAAAGTACACCCAGACTCGAAACAACAATTTGTGGATCAGACAAAGTGAAGTCCCGTGTAGCAATCGAACCCACGACCTCTTGCGTAGCAATGGGACACATTCCCACCGCGCTACAGAGGCAGCAAGTTTACCTAACCTAAGTTCGCCTGTAAAGATAATATGATGACCAACCTATGTTATAATAATAAATAAATTAGTAGCATTTTTACCTATATCCTGTTGCGTATTCGTCCTAAGTTTTACTGACTTTCATCTTTTTTTATAGAGTTTGACCTTAACGATTAATAAAAACTGTTTGATTTGACCTGACATTCAAATACCCTACCTAAAGGTACAATTAATTAAGTATTTAAAAAATCTATCGATAATACAAGCTAGTGTATTACACCACAAAATAACTAGATTACAGAAGGTAACCTTCATACTCACATCGCTCGAACAACGCACTTTGTTCACGCATACGAAATTAAAGACCACTCAAGAGCGTTTTGTAAGTCTAATCCATAGGCCGTCTTAGTGGGCACCTTAATAGTGTCAGGGTCCTTATTCACTATCTTCTTTTTCGTTTACGCGTCAAGCCCGCGCTTTTATCTGTCAAAATCTTGTCATAATGGTATAAGTATAGAGAGCTGCGCTTAGAAATGCATCGCGCATGCCCGCGGATATCTTTGAGCGCACCGTGTATGCGCCAATTCGCGCGGGCAGGACGCGAAAACGAAAAAAAACATAGTGAATAAGGACCCAGTTATTCTTCAGTGCGGTGACAATTAGAGACTGACCTCTATAGTACTAGTCAGTAGCGAAGGGTCAAAAAACATTCTAAGGTAACCCGACACTATGTATATGTCTTGGTGGACACGGTCTTTGTACCTAAAATATTAACTGACTACAATTCAAAGGGAAACCGAAAGGAATGGCGTTCTAAGGAACCTCCGCCGCTGGTACTAGTCCTACACTGGACAGGCTTACACTGACAAAACAGGACTTTCATTTGATTTTCTTCTTCTTCTTCTTCTTTGAGTTTATGGCAATCTAGCCGTTTTAACGGCTAATTTCTGCCAGTGTCAAGTATATAAGCACTTATTACATGCACATAGTCTCGTTCTAAGTCAATTATCACGTATTGAAATAATTTTTTACAAGATAAACTCGGAGCTGTAAAAATAATGGCCGGTCAGTTTGCCGCCATTTTTACAACTCCATTTGATTTTAATTTTGACATGAAGATGATAAGTTTTCAAAATCAAATGGAATATCTAAAAGACTGCTTTAAATAAGAAAAATATGTAACTGGAGAGGCTGTACCATAAACATCTAAATTATTTGATTTATAAAAATAATGGCCGGTCAGTTTGCCGCCATTTTTCCAACTCCACTTGATAGTTGTCAAAATCAAATGGAATTATATTCTGCTTCTTCTTTGAATTTATGGCAATCTAGCCGTATTAACGGCTAATTTCTGCCAGTTTCAAGTATTTATTGTACACTTTAGTTGCACAAAGTGTCGTTTTTATCCAATTGTCACGTATTCAATTTATTTTTTACAAGTTATACTCGATAAACTTGGAGCTGTAAAAGTAATGGCAGGTCAGTTTGCCGCCATTTTTGGTAAACAAAGATTTGGGCGACACTGATACTGCTATGGGCTGGCATGGCGTGACGCTGCTCGTCTCTTCATTTCAAAGTACATATAAAAAAAATGGCATCGCGAGATTCGTTGTATGAAGGTTAAGACGTTCTGAACTCTCGGTTTTTTGTGATTACAGTCTGATGCACGAATGACCAATTAATGTAGATACATATAATTGGTCAAAAGATTCGCCATTTATACATACGATAGTGCATCAGTCTACATACAGTGCTGATAGTGTTAAAGTAGTTTGAAACTACGGTGAGTTTTGTTTATATATTTTTTAGTTGCCTTGTCCCCGCGGTTGCGTCGTTGCGGTTGGTATCTTATTTTAGTTGATCTCTCTAATGTATGGCATTTCTAGTAAAATAAGAAATCAAGCTAAAAAATATTGGATGGGGAAAAGAAGGGATTTATGAGCACTTTTTTTAATATATACAAATATTGAACAACAATTAATGAATGTATGATGTAGTATTATAAGTTGTATATTATACAAACTCGTATGCGTACTCGTATCCATGTAATTGGTAAATTGTCGTTAGAATATGAAATGATTGTCTCCCTCAATATACTTTTATATTTCAAGTGATCTAACATTTCCCGAATCTTCCTCATCGGACCTATATATACATATGTGTGTGTGTGTATATATTTATATATATAGAATAGTTAGTACTTAGTACTAACTATATAGTTGTACGTGTTTATTGTAATTGTAATAGTAGGTATTGTTACGTGTCAGGTTGGTAGGTTCGATTAAAATGCTAAATTACGCAATGACGTATTTATAACACTATTCCACAAAAAACACTATTACAAGGTCCACTGATTATCACTAATAATAACACTAAATCACTGTACAGTATATTATAGTAGGCAAGCTACTCAAAGCTCCAGCAAGACAGAGTATCATGGTGTGATCCTCCTCCCGCGGGGATTCTAACTACATCGGTATCCACTATAACTAGATATATCATCAAATCTGAAATTTCTAAAAGACTGCTTTAAATAAGAAAAAACATGTAACTGGAGAGGCTGTACCATAAACATCTAAATTATTTGCCAAGTGCCGGGCAGTTCAACTTCATTTTTAAACCTGACGCCTATCAATTGTTGAAATGATTACCTGCCCAACACTTTTACTTGATTTTGCTAAAGTTTTCGAGAAAATAAATTTTAATTGGTTATATAAATTCTTTCAATGTCATAATATACCTATTAACCCCTAATCAGTATGGATTTAGGAAAAACAAATCCATAAACATCACTTGATTATAACTTTTTAAATAAAGTAATGATTAATTTTGACAAAGGGATACCAGCCAAAGCGTTATATATGGATATGTCGAAGGCTTTTGACCGTGTCGCTCACAATAGGGGAGTCCGTGGCTACCGTGCTGAGGAAGCCGGTCTTGGTTGTGGGCCGGTCTAAACCGCATCCAGCTTTGATTACGTTCACATACAAAATCGAACTATTGGTATCATATGATAATTAATAATGTTTCATTTAAGCAAAATGTACGCATTTGGCGTGAAAATATTTGTCTCTCTAACAGGCACCAGTTCACAGAGATTAGATGGGTGAATCCAGTCACAAAAAGTGAAAAAGTTCATACTTCTAAATCTGAAGCACTTAAATTTGGAGAACCACAAGGAAGCATTTTGGATCCTTTATTTTTCCTTGTCATGTCAAATCACATCACACTATTCGCTGATAATAGCCCAGTTCTGTTCACAAATGACAATATTTATTAGAAAATTTGAATTAAAATAATGAATTTAGAATCTGACATTACTTAATTATTAATTTCAAAAAAAATGCTTTTAACTTTAAATTTAATCATATTCATTATTTATTTTAGTTTTTAGAACATTAATATGATATCAATATATTGAAATATCTAAAATAATGAATTTCCGAATAAGAAATCATCGTACAAGTCCTGGAGGATGTAGCCTTTCTTGCTCTGTACTACCAGTGCTACTACCAGTAGTAATACTGTTAATTTGTTCTCCTTTCTTACTACTGCAGTACAAAGTAACAACATTTCTAGGATTTAACATTGACAACAAAATTAATTGGAGACTATATGTTGATTACGTACGTAAAAGGTTAGGGCAATTCTCATATGCATTATAAAGGTTAAGAAAAATAGAAAACCAAGCAACCTTATTAACGGCACATCACGGCTACGTTAGCTCAACTCTCTGATGTTCTGGGGCAACAGTGCTTGCTCAAAAGTGCTGTATTAAGACTGTTTTCAATTTACATGTCAGTGATTTCATTTCAAATAAAAAGTTCATTCGACATTGTCATGTTTATACAGAATGATTTTTAATATACTAAGAACCTCCTACTCCTGGCTTCTTTACATAATACTTAATAACTTTGTAATATCAGTTTTTGAAAATATTTAATAAATTAACCCTTAATCACCTATTACTAGTTTTTGGATTTTTGGCTATTTTATTGGAGTAAAACCGTTCTTTATTGTGAGGTTTAGACGCTCAACCTGCCAAAGAATCCAATTTATTCCGGGGTCGCTCAAATGTGTGGTTAATGGTTGTGTGATAAAAGTAGGTGCTAGGTGATAAGCAGGGATCGGAATAGGTAGAGTATATTTACCTAAACTTGGAACAAGTATTTAATACTGAGTGAATAATACCTCCTATTAAACCCAGGAATCATAAACGTGACGATTGAATCCCGAGAATCAAGATATTGCAAATAATTTTTCGATTTTATTATGAACATTCTTAAAAAAATATTAATTCGAAGAATCTTAATATGTTATTAGGGTTCCTTACTAAAACTGTTAAATTAAAGTGCTTTGTTTTATTTAAATTATAATTTATTAAAATAAATTCTTCAAAGTTGACTGCTTATTTACTTGATTGAGTTGTGTATTTACTTGTATATTTTATCGGCCTTGCAATAAAAGGGTAACTTAAAAAAATATTAGGCAAGGATTACTAGAACATATTTTAAAGTGATTGATATCAAGCTGGTATTGTCATGTCAGCTTCATTTTCACTAGACACCCAGATATATGTATACTAAAAATTTATAAGTGGTACGTTAGTAAAGAAAACAGATCTTAAAAATTACAAACTTAACTTTGCCGTTGGAAAACTATAGTCTCCATACATCAAGATAAACCGCGGTTAGTTTACAAACTGCAAATCAATTTGTAATAGAAAAAATGATTTTTGTGATTCATTGATTAGGGCTTTTACATAAACTACGTGCCATGTAGCACAAGTAAAAGACATAATCGTTGCCTCCGAAGCTTGTTAATAGTAAAAAAAGAATCGGAATTGTGTAGGTAAAGAAAATATTAGGTTTCGGCGGTAAAAACAAATAAACATTGTTAAAAATAAGGTAAATAGCCCTATTTGAGTTGTCATTATTCATATTGCCCAGTAGCGCCTTAGATTAATCACATGATACATAAACATAACATAACATATACCGAGGCGGGTGAATAAAGTATACTATTTGGTAGACTTGTTACAACCTTGTGTGTTCCCTTATTTAAATGGGGGCATTAAGTGCACTTATTTCATCCAACGTATTAAATCTACCAAGTGGTATATTTCATTCATCGAGATGAATTAGCTGGGTATTAAGTAACCAGACCGAATAACGGTCAAAATATCTGTACAATATGTATGTAGGTATGTATTTGAAGTTTTACAAAGCCAACTTTGTTTTCTATTAAGCAATTAAAACAACACATTTGAATTTGACACAATTTTAGTATTGAACTCTAAATCAAATTAATAATTTATAACTATATTTATACAAAATCCAATAATAATTCATGATTTTTAAATGCCGGGATTAATACGTCTTATCATCATACCGGGATTTTAGTAGAGGTATTATCCACTCTATGTTAGTCCCTAGTGATACGGCATTACTTTTATATATTTTTTCAAATGTTATGTTACGAAGTTATTTGGTATAATTACTAGTATAGTACTAGTATATAAATTATCTGTGGTATAATGTAAAGTAGCCAAGAGCGGGGGGTTATTTGTATATTAAATAAAAATCATTCTGTATATTAAATAAAAATCATCCTGTATATTTTTGAGATTGATATATTTGTTAAAATAATATGTATAATAGAATTTTATAAGCTACGGGTCTGAATCGCGTAAATATTTCATTTTAAGGCTAAATACCTTTGTTTATTGCCCGACGTTTCGACCGTATTGCAACGGCCGTGGTCACGGGTAGACTGATTCAGCTTAGCGTCGCCTCCGAGAAGCGCGGGTTTCGGAAACTACCCTCGCTTGATTTTTATCATTCACTATTACGGAACCGTCCGTACTTCGACACACAACACTAACGACATCTGCACACTGGCGCGTAATGTTTGTTCGGCGGTCTGTACACTTGCTGATCACTGGATTCCACGATGTTGACAAACGATATCCATCTTCTCGGTTGAAATTGACGTATTTTCGATTTCAACCGCTTCCCGCGCCATCCTGGAGTAGTAGTGACGGTCAGTGGAGAGGACCTGTGGTTTATGTAGTACAATCCAGTTCCGCTAAATATTTACGCGATTAAGACCCGTAGCTTATAAAATTCTATACTGTGTACAAATCGCGAAAGTTTACGAACATATATAATATGTTTTTATTTAAATACCGCATACGTGTACGACACTAGGATAAATTGCACATAGTAGGTAGCAAGCCGCACTTAATGCTCGAAAGTATGTTTTGTATGGCCTCAAATATATTTAAATATATTCCGAAACCCCTAAGAACTGTTTCTGAAATAAAATCATATAAAATAAACTCCATGTACTACTGGTGAACAAGTGTTACTCTGTAAAAGAATATTTATCCAATAAATCACTACAGCAATTTCAGTCATGCATGTAACATGTCAGGGTGGTTTTACAAGCCACTGGGGTGGCCTTCGAATTAACTAATTAGCGATTTAATAATTCTCCGACGTATATTATAATACGGTATATTAATATATAAGTACTATAGCTACGTCTGTGACGGGCTTTATTGTTATCTTATATCTTTAAACGGGCAATTCTTGTATATACACGTATATAACGGCTCCAGCGATTTTCATGAAATTACGTATGCAGGGTTTCGGGGGCTATAAATCGATCTAGCTAGGTTTAAATTTTAGAAAACGTTGTTTTAAAAAAATGACCAAAGCTCGGTTATCCAGGTGCTTTTTTAAATGACAATAAAAGCTCCTTATTCGCGCTTCCGTCATTCGCGTTTTCACTATTCGCGGATTAAAAAAATGCGACCACGTTGCAATATTCGCGGCTGAAGAAGGCTCGTGGATCTTATTAGTACATAATAATTAAAAGGATTCCAATAGGTTTCCACCCCAATATCCTTTGTAAACGTCATCAAATGGACTAATAAAAAAGTAAAATAGAACTTATTCTAACACAACAACGTAGTCTAAAGTATGTTGTTAAGTGCAAAGAATTGACAAATAGATAATAGGTCACCGGTTTGGTGGAGTCATCACTGACTCGCCTGCTTTTTGGCAGGATTTTATGTACGAAATTAGCAAGACAGTTTATTTTTCGTGGCACAGGGGAGGTCGTACCCAGCGGCGACCGCCGCCATAGCATGCGGGGTTGCGACGGTCATTAACCGAATTCGGCGACTGGGTCTTGAGGTGGCTCTGCACAAGTCCGAGGCCATGTGTTTTTATGGCCGACGGAACGGGCCACCACCGGGTTTCCAGGTAGCAGTAGGGGGGGTTCACATCGGCGTCGAGTTGACGATGAAGTACCTGGGACTCGTCCTCGACAGCCGGTGGAACTTCGTAGAGCATTTCCGCCGTTTGGCTCCCAAATTGGAACGGGCTGGGGCCGCGTTAAAACGGCTCCTTCCCAATTTGAGGGGTCCAAACGCCCCCTGCCGAAGGCTATACGCGGGGATCGTGCGGTCGATGGCCCTATATGGGGCTCCAGTATGGGCACGTTCTTTGGGGCGACGAGCCGCCCACTTCCTGCATGCGCCCCAAAAGGTGACAGCCAACAGGGTCATCCGGGGATACCGCACGGTCTCCCGCGAGGCGGCTTGCCTCCTCGCCGGAATGGCGCCATGGGATCTGGAGGCGATAGCCCTCGCACTCGCTTACGAGTGGCGAGAGGAGGCGCTAGGGCGAAACTCCGCTGCCGCGACAAATTGCTGCACGTCGGAGGGAGCTCCGCCTCGATCTCATGGCGTCGTGGAGAGAACGACTGTCGCAGCCACAAGCAGGCCATTCTGCGATAGCGGCGGTAAGTCCTCTCTTTGAGGAGTGGCTGGAGAGGCGCCATGGCGTCCTCACCTACCGCCTGACGCAGGTACTCACCGGACACGGGTGTTTCGGGAGGTACCTGCATCGCATTAAGCGGGAGGAAACTCCCGTGTGCCACCATTGCGGTGACCGGCCGGAGGACACGGTGGATCATACGGTGGAGGTGTGCCCCGCTTGGGCCGAGCAGCGACTTGCCCTTGTGGTAGCGATCGGCGGTGGTGACCTCTCGCGTCCGGGGCTCATTCGAGCCATGCTGCGGAGTGAGAGGGAATGGGAGGCAGTCGTCTCCTTTTGCGAGGAGGTGATGCTGCAAAAGGAGACGGCGGAACGCGTGAGAGATAGACGGTCCTCACGCCCCGGCCGCCCCGCGATACGCCCCGGGCAACGGGTGACAAGGGACGACATCCGGCCACCCTAGGCGCAGGCCTGAGGACGACGAGCAGTGGGTAGCTTGCCGTCCAGCTCAGGACTAGGCCGGGTCAACGGCGCGCTAGTGACCCACGCGCGCCTCGAAGAGGTGTCAGCAAGCGACGGGGCCCCATTGGGCCGGCGCCAACCGGGAGTGCGGGATCGTTCGAAAGAGTTACCGTGCTCCCGGAACTCCAGGGCGAAAGAAGGAACTCAGATGGGTTTTAGTCAGTAGGAGTCTGACACGCCCTCCCGCTCGTGCCCACAGCGGGAGAAGTCATATGATGATTTCCCATCTATATAAAAAAAATAAAATAAAAAAAAAAAGTTTATTTTTCGTCTACAATTGGTAAGTACATTGGTTTCCTTAGGGCTGATAACACAAAACTTAAACCTTAGTGAGAGCTGTAGTTTGTACTAGGTACGAAACCTGTGTGACAGAATCTCCAGGCTCTCTCATTAGGGATTAAACATATAGAGATCAGAGAAGACATGTAAAATACCTGTGCTTAAAAATTTAATTACAGAGCGAAAAACAATAGCGAGTCGCTATAGTTGGAAACGGTAATTATTAAGTACGATATCAAGAAACCAATTAATAATTGAAACGTTACTAAACCTTGAATAGGACTTATTAGAGTTGTTGTTATCCTTCACTATTTGAGAATTAATGAGTCACGCATTGTTTAATTAAATACCATTACATTCCTACAATCCTGTCATTATTACTGGGGTCCTTGACTCAGTGAGGACTGCGCAGATTGAGATAGGTTAAACAACGTTACCACTGTCGGCCTATAGATAGGTGACCGTTTTCTATCATTATCACACCCCTCCGTGCCGGAGAACACGTTAAGCTGTCAGTCCTGCGCCTAATCTTTCTGCGGTTGTGTCGAATTTCCGTCCAATCGGACTATGAGAATTTAGGAATAAAGAATGCACTTGTGTACTATTTACATCTCCTAAGTAGTTGGCAAGTCTCTAATGAGATTGGCGCTGTAATGCTTAGATCCCACTGGGCTAGTCATTTAGTGAAGAGGCTTAACTTGTCTGAACACTAAAAATTTTGTGAAGTGTTATATTTCGACAAGCGATTAGTGACGAGTAGCGCATTCCACCACGCGTCACGCGTCATTACTTACCGTGCAGCGGCTAAACAAGTCTGAATTCTGAAATTAGTCGAATTCATTAGCGAAAAAAATACTGAAGCAAAGAAAGCATAATAAAATTGATGTCTAAACATATTTTTTTGTTTTTAAAAAACTATTGAAATATTGTTTGCGATCTCTTTCTTATGATAATTCTTTATGAAGACAAATCGTTTTCGTAGCAGCTACTTAGTTTTTCCTATTAATGAATTGTCGTACCTATAGTGTTTTTTACTTCATCACAATTTCTCAAATAGCCACTAACATAAACTTTATTAGCTTAATCATTTTATTGCGTTGCAGTCTGTTCATCTTACATAAAAACAAAATTTTAAAATGTTGTCAAAACCCACGACGGACGTTAAAAAGAAACTTTTTCTAAAAGTTTTATTTCTTTGTCATTAACGCCCGTCGTAGGTTTTTATGTAAGATGAACAGATCCAACGCAATAAAATTAATAAGCACAGATTTGGAGAAACATGCACGTGTACTTTAGCACCCTCTGGTGGTTTGTAACAATAAAACTTAACTTACAATATGCCTTAATTATACAGAGCAAAAAACCGTTTTCAAATAGTTTGGAGAAACTCAAAGCCTTAACGCCCCCTAGCGGTCTAGAATATTATAAATTATCTCAGAACCTGCTTGGGAATAAGACTTATATAATGGAAAAAAACTGTTTTGAAATCTGCCCAGCCGTTTCCGAGAAAAATGGTTACAGACACACACACAATCTTATCCCAAACGCATAGGTATGCGGAGACGGTATATATTATACCGTCTTCGTGGCCATCACGGGTAAAAACACTCTCCACTCGTATACTATAATTTTGTACAGTAACGTGTATTTTAATCGCTAAATGACTCGCCACTTCACTAAATTACTAGCCTTGTGGGAACTAGGAGGACTATTAATTGTACTTAGTCCGGAACTATGATGCACGATATGACTTTTTGGGGAAGTTTTTGTAATGGGGGGGGGGGGTGTTTAGGTAGGTAGTAAAACTGATTAAACACCGGCCAATGGTGTGTACTGTGTACCTTTTTACTAGGTAGTAGAATGACTAAACACCAGCTAAATGTGTACTGTGTACCCCCACCGTTTTACAATTTCGGAGGGGGGGGGGGGGGCAAACTGCAAATTATTACGCCCCCCCTTTGTACGCCCATGGGGTTACAGCCCCTAAATGAAGGGGATTGGTACACCTATGGCATCTAGGATCATTTGTTTCAACATCAACCAAGCTTAAGTCGCTTGCACGTCGTGGAGGTTCAATGATTTTCTTGATCCGATGTTAGTCATACGAAGTGCGGTGCGAGTCTCAAAATCGCCTGTGTGAGTTGCTCGCAGGACCGTATTAAGTCGAGAATTGATAGGTTCGTACGACGCATTACGGGTGGAAGGTCTAAGGCAAAGGCTGTCTTCTTCTAGTTATTCGTCCGTGAAATAGTGATGTTTACTGGGCAAATGAAATTTGCTGGGTTCGTATTCACGATCTTTATTCCATGTCCACAGCAAGCCCGTGCGAACTGTCAAAATCTTGTTATAATGGTAAATGAAGAGCTGCGCTTAGAAATGAATAAAAGCGCATGCTAAATAAAATTTTTAGCTTCTGTTACATGCCCACCCTAAAATATATATTATTATTATTTAGCTATCAAACTAAGTAGCGGCTACTACAAGACACCTTTTCCCCTAATTTCATCAAAATTTATTTAGTAGTCTTTGAGTAAAAAGCCTGTAACATACGAACGGACAGACAGACAGACATGACGAAACTATAAGGGTTCCGTTTTTGCCATTTTGGCTACTGAACCCTAATAAACATTACTTACAACCGTTTACAAAAATACAAACAACCTATATAACACAACCTCTTTATTCTAGCTTCACACAATCATCAATATTAGACTTTTGATCGATGACAAAATGTAACACATTTTTCCGTCTAGCCTCTCAGCCCGCAAACAAAAACGTGCGATAAGGAACTACGCTCCAAAAAAACGCATGGACGCGATATTCTCGAGACCGACTAAATGAACTGATGTACTGTATAGAATCCATACTCCATACTAATATTAATGTGAAAGTAACTCTGTCTGTCTGTCTGTCTTTTACGCTTTCACGATCAAACAGCTATACCGATTTAGATGAAATTTGGTATGGAGATAGTTTGAGTCCCGGGGAAGGACATAGGACAGTTTTTATCGCGATAACCGACATACACGCGGGCTAAGCCGCGGGCGAAAGCTAGTATTTTATAAAGGAAAAAGCCGCTCGAAAGGATTCATCCCTACGCCGTTAACCAGTCTGGCACCAGGTCACACCTAAAGCTCTTCAATTTATCTACGCTACGCTACGACTTTTCCTTCATATAAATACTGAAAATATTGGTTCAATTAAATAAAAATTATTAAGAACAGCAAAAATTTGTATATTTCTTACAGAATCACAAGATGGTAGTCCCAGAGTTTTATCGAGGGAAGTCGGTTTTCATCACTGGAGGCACAGGCTTCGTAGGAAAGGTAAATTACCTGCCACTGAGGATCATCTTCCTGCCCTTTATCCTGTATTCATGTTTAGAGTATTCGTAACTGGTAATTCAGCTCTCATCCATTTCTTAGCAGCCATCTCTGTCTGACTCACTCTCTTTCTTTCCATGTCTTCTTCACACAGTCCATCTATTTTTCTTGGGTCATTCTCTACATTAAGAACACAAGTCAAAACTTCATACTACTGAAATGCGCATGCTCCGTTCGGCGGAGTTACGCTTAAGAAAAAATCCGAAATTAAGACATACGGGGCAGTTTCAAGGTAGCTTTATATACCAATACAAACGCGCATTTTTCAACTTTTCTGTTTTAAGAGTTACTTTATATATACTCATCTTATCCATTCTTGTTACTCCACTCTTCTATACTAACATTCGCATCTTGGCTAGATGCTATCGCTTTTCATCTGTCACTTTTGTAGCCGTACTTACAAAAGAGCGGGATCCGTATTGACTAACTTTTTTTTCGTTTTCGCGGCAAGCCTGCGCTTTTAACTGTCAAAATCTTGTCATATTGATCATAGAGAGCTG
The DNA here is from genome assembly GCA_945859575.2 of Herminia tarsipennalis. Taxonomy (NCBI): domain Eukaryota; kingdom Metazoa; phylum Arthropoda; class Insecta; order Lepidoptera; family Erebidae; genus Herminia; species Herminia tarsipennalis. The sequence goes on from OX243830.2 coordinate 1,902,108, forward strand.
GGCTTAGAAATGCATCGCGCGGGCTTGCCGCGAAAACAAAAAAAAAGATAATGAATAAGGATTCTGGTTAAAATAATTTGATAGAGTTTGAGGATATTTCATTCTAATCAGTCTTATACTGCTGTGACAAAAATCTCCTCTCTGAAAGAGTGTACTGACCGGATACCAGGTTTTTTTTATTTACCCTTGGTAAGGCAAGAAAATCGTGGATCCGCCAGTAAGTCCTGTTCTTTATCTTCTTCCAGGCTCTAATAGAAAAGCTTCTCCGTTGCTGTCCAGAAGTAGGCACTATCTACCTTCTGATTAGACAGAAGAAAGGTGTCAGCTGTGAGGAACGACTTTCAAATCTTTGCAGCCAGCGTGTGAGTAATACAATAAATGTGTACATATCAACCCGTATAATGTCCCACTGTTGGGCACGGGTCTGCACAGTAGAGCCTACTTATTCTAACTAGACTACTTAGGGTAACTGCCTTAATCGCCATGCTTGGCGAGAGGCCGCTGTTACCCGTCCTTCGATGTCGTCTTGACGATATCCACGGGATGAGATGGGGTGGTACTATTCTTATGCTACCCCATAAATGTGTAATATTGTGTAATTTATAACTTGTAACTATTAAATCAAGTATTGATTTTGAATGCCTCTGTGGCGTGGTGGGAGTGCATCCGACTGCTACGCAAGAGGTCGTGGGTTCGATCCCCCACCCAGGATAAAACTTTGTGTGATGAGCACGATGGGCTATTCTGTGTCTGGGTGTTATTTCTCTACAATATGTATGTATTTAGAAATATATAAGTATGTTTATCAGTTGTCTGGTTTCCATAGTACAAGCTCTGCTTAGTTTGGGATTAGATAGCTTTGTGTGGGTTGTCCCAAGATATATTATATTATTATTGATTGATCGAAGGTGTGATAGGTTTCCTCCAATCCTCCCAAAGGTATCTAAGTTAACTCGTGTATAAAATCAAGTAATAAATACTTTATTTAAAAAAAAAAGAAAGTCATATTTAACTATATTAATAAAAAAGTTATAAAAAACTATTTTAAATGACATCTATAATAATCCATACCATCCATACTAATAATATAAATGTGAAAGTAACTCTGTCTGTCAGTCTGTTACGCTTTCACGCTCAAACAGCTAAACCGATTTAGATGAATTTGGTATGGAGATAGTTTAAGTCCCGGAGAAGGACATAAAATAGTTTTTATAGCGATAACCGACATCCACGCGGGCGGAGCCGCTAGTAATAGATAAATAGAATAAGAATAGTGTTGTAACCTTATGAAAAACTTTTGTACTTATTTAATTTCAGGTATTTGACCGCGTCCGTGGCATAGACTCTGAGTGTTTCAAAAAGCTCAAAATTATCAATGGAGATATCGCAGAAGATGAACTTGGTATTTCTGAAGAGGACAAGAATACTTTGCAGAAGGATGTTAATATTGTGTTTCATAGTGCTGCCTGTGTCAGGTAAGAAGACTTTTAGATAGGTACCAAATAATCATACGTCCATCCTGAAGGTCAACCGTAGTATAGTTTCTGGACAAAATACCAAGGCAGCATAAGCTCAAGAAGATAATCACAGTTGTTTGTTTACAATTACGAATCATCTTAAGATAATATCTAAGCATCTAAGATAATATCATCTAAGCATCTTAAGATAATATCTTCTTGAGCTTATTGTATCCTGGTACTTTAGAGCTATACCTGTCATAATAATGAATAGAGATTCGTTCAAAATTTTGACAGATATGTAAGACGATAAGGTAAGCGGAATAGTGTTTTGATTAGCATAATGTATGATTCCACCAACCGGACGAGCGCAGCGCAGCGTATCGTAGCTGATGCGCGAGCATGCGCAAGCAGCCGACCGCGTCCTCCCGACTGACGGCCACAATCTGCTAGAATCCGGGCGCATGAGAACGCGTGCTTGTGTATCTGTTAGCAAGCTTTCAGCGACTTGGTGGAAATCGTACTTAACGCGGCATCAGGCAGAATACGAACGTCGACGGCATCAAATTTGCAAGGCCCGGTCTAGTAGGAGTACCTCGCATAACAGGGGGCCTCTTGATAGTATTTGTAACGTAAGCGGCGGTCGCCTAATGGTAAGTAAAGGTATTGGTCTCGTTATCGTGAGGTTTCGAGTTCGAATCCTACGCATTATACTACGGACGTGAACCCACTGCTAACACAAGGCTTTGAGCTTAGCTGGAGGGGTTAACAAGATTGCTAGTAATGTGGGATTTAATCCCACATTGCTCTTTCTCATCTCTCTTTCATCTTTAAAAACAACCTCTTTTTTTGCAAGGCTCCTAGAGGCGTGAGGTCTAATGCCGCCACTGTTGCTCGTTTTTCCAATAAAACTGAATAAAACTACCTAGGTAACTTGATTTTTACAGATTTGACCAGAAATTAAAAGATGCAGTCAATATGAATACCACGGGGACACTAAAAGTCCTAAATTTGGCTGAAGACATGGAGAAACTAGAGGTAATATATGATTTAGCTTTTTAAAATTCAAAATTCTATCCTATTTACTTATGAAGCAAAATATATTAGGGTAAATCTTGAGATTGGGATTATTTAGTTGATTCCCGTGGCGCATTTTTATTTATATTTTTTTTTACAAATTATAGTTTTTCATGATTCTAAGCCGAACTATAAATACATCTATCAAATAGGGGTCATTTTTGAGCAACGCATTACAAAGATATTTAAAATCATTTTTTTAGGCCAGGGTAATCAAAAAACGATGGCAAGGGAATCAAAATTAAACAACACGGTAATAAAACAAACTATTCTTTTAATAATCAGTCTTATAATTACAGTTATTGGCATTTATAAACATAATTATTAATCACTTTAGTCTTAAGTAGTAATAATAAAATATACATATTATGTAATAATAATTGAAAATAAAACTTTTATTCTTAAACATTATCTAAAACTTCAACTAAAATTAGGAACGTTTCCTTTGATCACACAATATCTGATCTAAAAATTGAATAATCAGAATCACATTTTTTTTTTTCAAAACTGCCCAACCCAACCGAATTCTCCTGTTCACCTCGTCCTCGAAGTTGTTTCTTAGGTAGAAACCACTTCAAACTGCAATGAATGCCCGAGATACACATATTTTTGAACAACTTCGAGAACGGCGCGGCGCCGTGCACCGCTGTCGGTTCCGGTAGTACATGTTCATTGAACATGACCTTGGTTTTATCCAAGCTCATCCGTAGGCCGATGCGTACAGAGAAGTCAGCCAGGTTATTCAGCAACCGTTGCAGATCCTGCAGCGTTTCCGCCTTGATGACAATGTCATCTGCAAATGGCAAGTGAGAGATGTATTCACCATTGATGTTGATGCCCCGCCCTTTCCAGTGCAGCGTCTTGAACATATCCTTCATTGCATTTATGAATAATTTCGGGGAAATAACGTCCCCTTGCCTCACTCCTCGATGCAATGGTATAGGTTTTGTTTGCTGATTCTGTTCTTGGACGGATATGGTGGCGGCTTTGTAGAGACTATCTCATCACTTGGTTATATCGCCAATCTACTTGGCATCGCTGCAAAGACTCCAGAACAGACCAGATTTCAATCGAGTCAAAGGCCTTCTAGTCCACAAATGCTAGACACAGGGGCTGATTATACACCTGGGTCTTTTGTATAATCTGCCGCACTGTGTGGATGCGGTCTATGGTGCCATATCCGCTCCGAAATCCAGCCTGTTCCGGTGGTTCGAAGTCTTCGCGCAAGGCGGTTCGTGATGACTCTTGAGAACAGTATATGTGGCTTAAAAGAGAAATAGGTCGGTAGTTCTTCAGCCGGGTCTTATCTCCTTTTTTGAAGAACAAAACGGCTTAGCAGGCAGAGTCACTTGTCAATCGACCAACAGGCCTGTCACTCAGTATATACAGAAATATTGTTTTATTAGGAAATAATGTAATTTTACTTTATTACAAACAAAATATAGAAAATTTTGATTACCATGGCATAAACGCCAAGTGAATCAACACAAAGGTAATCAATAAAAGTACGTTTTTTACCGATTATGTAAAAATTCAAAAGTTCTAATCAATAATAATAAGATTTGTAAAGAGATATCCTTAATGCCTTTCTGTTTGTAATAATAGTGAAATCCTAAAAAATCTTATACTATTTTTTTATGCTGTCAGGGGAATCAAAGACCAAGTGAAACAAAACCAGGGTAATCAAATATTTACCTTCGTAATTTCGTCCATGGGCAAAATGAGACGCGACCTTCCACCACGGCGTTTGAAGCGCGACTGAAGCTCGCATAAGAACGGATATCTACGCTTCTCGACCGCTCCCTTAGCGATCTATGCCTAGTTATGTGGCACGCCAATGGAATCACTGTTTAGTTCGGGACAAAACTTTAAATCTATTTCAATGTAAAACTGTGGGATAAAATACAAAATGTATATTTTTATTTTAAACATCTACTAGTCTAGTTGCAGAAATACTTGATAAATGATTTATTTTACATTGAAAAATTGGTGATTTCGGACTGTTTTCATGAAAAAATATGTAAAGGACGCGCCAAGGTTATCAATTTTCGTGACTTTATGTTTTTTTTACAATAATTACACACAAATTAAATAGAAAAACTATTGTGCATCAATTAGATACCATTGTATTAAGACGTAAAAAAAATACTTTACATCTTTATTTCGATATTGCGGGTACGTTTTACCACCGGACATCAAAAATTTTGTCTCTCAAGATTCACCCATTACACATCTGGCGAATGCGCTGCGAATGGCATTACCTCTGTAATTTTTTATACGCCTCTTGTATTCGAGAGGCCCACCAAAGGAAGAAAAATCTCGTGCGGCCTTTGACAGGTATTGGGCTCAAAATAGCGTTGTTTCTTTCTAGAGAGTGGTCAATTTTGTGAGGTTACGGGCGGTCTTGGTCGGCTACGTCAATGTTGTTCCCTTTGCTATAACTTTTTTGTGTTTGTATTAACTAACGTTAAAAAAAAAAAATCTGGAAAAAAATAACATTTTAAAAACTGTTCTATTTTAAATTAACATCTTTCACACACACACACAGCCAGTTTGACATAGATAAAATAAACATTACAACTTTTTACAAAAATATTATCAACCTATATAACACAACCTCCATAATCTAGCTTCATGTAAAAAAAACATATTTATTTTATTTTATACAACAAACAGTACACAAGGAAGGAGAACAAACACAATACAACATGCTTAGCTCTAAAAAATACCATTTAGTAATATATATATATATATAAATGTGTAGCTCACGGCGTTATCTACATATTACATAAAAGTGAAACTGATTACGATTGAAATTAATCATTTTAAACGAATTAAAATGTTATTACAATACAATAAAAATATTACAATTAAACAAATTCTATTTAAACATAAAAAGAAAATCAATTTTAAAATGCTACGCTTTTTGATTGATGTCAAAATGCAACATTTTTTCCATCTAGCCTCTCAGTTCGCAAACAAAAACATGCGATAAGGACCTACGTTCCAAATGATGAAAATTGAGTGGCCATAATAAGTTTCGTCGTTGGGCCAAGATCGACTCTCTTTCGACTTCTATAGGCACAAATAGAGATTGGACTTTATTTGTGCCTGTAGAAGTTGAAAGACCATCTTCGAATGTATCTTGTACCAAGAAGCAAGTCATCTCAATAGAATTCAAAATCTCAATAGAGGTCTAAATATCTGCCCTGTTGTAGGTATTTGTACATCTATCAACAGCTTTTTGTCACTGTGAGCTAGATGTGTTGGAGGAGAAGCTGTACCCACCTGCCCATAAGCCCAGAAAGATTATGGACATGGTCTCATGGATGGATGACGATACTCTGAACTACTTGGAACCCAAGTAAGTGGTAATAACAGTGGACTATACTTTATATTCTCTCACATGCTATTCAAATTTACTTCAGGATTTTATTGAACTCAAACACAGTTCACTTCTTACATTTTTTTGTTTTATTGTCACAAATCTTTATACTTCTATACTAGTTTATATCTTTACTAATATTATAAAGATGAAAGATTTGTATTCTTGTATGTAACGTTATTATTAGTGTTGACATCAATATTTTTTTTCTAATTGGGTTTTTTTTAAATTTGCAAGAAATAATTTTTATTTTTATTTTATTTATACGAATACATTTAAAAACTAATAGACCGCCTATGACTGCCTGGCGCGGTGGGAGTGTGCCCGACTGCTACGCAAGAGGTCGTGGGTTGGATCTCCACCCAGGATAAGACTTTGTGTGATGAGCACGATGGTTTGTTCTGTGTCTGGGTGTTATTTATCTATAATATGTATGTATTTAGAAATATATAAAAATGTTTATCAGTTGTCTGGTTTCCATAGTACAAGCTCTGCTTAGTTTGGGATCAGATAGCGTTGTGTGAGTTGTCCCAAGATATTATTATTATTATATTAAAGACCGATTTTAAAAATTCTTTACCGTTGTGAAGCTACACTATCCCCGTGTGACATAGGCTACTTTTCATCCCTGTATTCCCACCACGTGTGGGGGAAACCATGAGGCGTCCGTTAGTTATTTCATATATAAAGAACTTGATAAACATCTGATTACATCATCATCATCAACTAAACCGACTTTTTTTTTATACTGACGTTTTTAAACAATGATTGGTTTATAAATGTTCGTTTAGAATTTTATAAGCTACGGGTCTTAATCGCGTTAATATTTTAATACCTTTTTGTTTATTGTCCGGAGTTTCGACCGTATTGCAACGGCCGTGGTCACGGGTAGCCTTAAAATAAATTACGCGATTAAGACCCGTAGCTTATAAAATTCTATAATGATTGGTTTGGTTTTACGAAACAAAGATATTAGACTTTGAGATCAGTGGACAGGCCATTATGTAGGAGAATTTATTACTAATTATATTTTTAGGTTAATATCACCAGAACCAAATACGTATGGATATACAAAGTCGATAACCGAAGATCTAGTGGCTGAGTACAGTGACAAGTTTCCCATTGCCATCGCAAGACCATCTGTAGGTTGGTATAATTTCTGAACCTGAACGCGCAGATAAACTTATTTTTTTTTTTAAAGACGATTCCCGCATTAGGGTGCTAGCCCTGTGTCGCGGGGGAATTAACAAACATTCAATTCAGGGACACAAAGACCCAGACTCGGAACAACAATTTGTGGATCACACAAAGTGGTGTCCCGTGTGGGAATCGAACTCTTGCGTAACAGTCGGACACACTCCCACCGCGCCACAGAGGCCGCCATCATCTTTTATAGATAAACGTTAATTATGTATGCTTCTGATGTCGACTGGGACCCGAAGTATCACGAAGATGTTGCAGGTTTAATTCCTGGATACCTGGACTAAGATTCCAATTTTTCTTCTGATAAAATATTTTATACTAAAAACAAGCGACGACTCTGTTGTACCGCCGGTTCATGCTTATTCAAATTTTGTATTTTCAGTGACAGCATCTGCAAAAGACCCGGTGCCCGGATGGGTGGACAATATCAACGGTCCCACAGGATTAGTCATAGGCAGTGGGAAAGGTAAGCTGTACCACAAATGGCGTCCATCTCCTATCATATCTCTATTGCAATCATCAAAATCGCCAACCCTGATACGCCCGTACCAAGTCCTCTCCCCAAAAAATCAAAACAAACATCTTTTATGACAATAAACCACAATTTGAAGATATTCAATCAAACCATTATGATTTTATACAATCAACTATTTTTTTTAGTCATCTTACTTAAAACAATATCAACTTGTTCTAGGTTTTATCGTACCATGCTCTGCTATTTGTCAGCCTGTAATAAGCAACTTAGTATATGTATTGTATTACTCAGTCCATTCATAATAAAGTCATCGACATAAATCGCTTAACTAATTAAACTTTTTCAGCTAAACTCAGCAACAAACTAAAAAAATCAATAGTGTTTGTTAATTTTTCAATTACTTTCTTATTATATTGTTGTGATATAAAATTTTATGAGTGATTATAAAGTTTTATGCTGGTATCTTGTAAACATTTGAACATGATGAGAAACGTCCTCCCTGTCTACCTAAATCCATTCATTGATGGATTCATGAACAGTCTCGAACTAGTCAAAACCACAACTCTTTGAGAAATGTCAAAACTCAGAATTTATATGAATTTTATACAATTACCGAATTTTGACGTCATTTTTTTCTAGAAAAATCACATCTTTTTATGATATGATTAATGATAAAAAATCAAATTTAATCGGAACTTAACCGTAAGTAGTTTAAAAGTTAGTTTTAGTTACTAATTAGTCTTTTGGATTATTTACCTAGAAAACAGGCTTATTCTATCACCTCTTGGATCCACAGTGAAAATTAATAAATTAAAACACACTCAGGGTTCTTTTAAATAGTTCCAACAATCTATCGCTAATTAAATTCTTACGTTCCCCGTTGGCTGCAGACCAACTCTCATTGATTATACAGGTCGCTATATTTTACCGTTTTTCTTTTTTTTTTGTTAAAATAGACGACTCCCGCTGTAGGGTTCAAGCCCTGTGTCTGGGGACTTTACAAACATACAAGTCACGAACACAAAGTACACCATGACTCGGAACAACAATTTGTGGACCACACAAAGCGGTGTTCCGCGTAAGAACCAAAACCACGACCTCTTGCGGTAGCAGTCGGACACAGTCCCACCACGCCACAGTGTGGGACGAGGCAGTGGTGGGACGGGGCAGGTTATTCTTCAGAGTAGCCCAAGATTTTAGTATAGGGGAGGTGAAGTTAGGCTCTGCCTAGGGAGGGTCCTATCTAGGAAAACGAATACACGAGAGGACTCACTTTGGGAGTGAGGCGGGGGGTGCTTGAGCCTTTGAGCCTCTGGATCAGTTACTTTTTTAGATAGTTTTTTTCTAGGTGTGATAAGGACCATGCATTGTGAACCGTCATACAGCGCTGAAGTCATTGGAGTAGATGTAGTTGCCAATGCCTGCATCATAATAGCATACGTCACTGCTACAGACAAGTAAGTTGAGTAAAGCTTTCCTATGACTCCCATATTACAAAATAATTCCTTTTTCGCCGTTGAGGTTATTCAAGACGACAGAGTTTCTTCAAAACTAGAAGAGTCGGATTCACGCCTGTTACACTCAGACTCAGAACATTAACACTGGGGAACAAAAAAACCCTTTTTTGCGGAGTAAGTTAATGGACTCAATTTAAGAACAACAAATGGTTAAGAAAAATGAATAAATTAATTTGTTTGATTTGGCTCTGGTTCTCATGATGTACCATTGTTTAAAAAATACACGATTTTTACCAATACCAATATATAAAAATTATTAACCTGATTTTTTTCGACGTATTACGTGCCAAATATTTATTGTTGTACAAGATTTTACCGAATAGTACTTTTCTAATGTTTTTATTTAATAGGGAATATGTACTAATTACAAACATACTTATATATATTTTTTACAACTAACTAATTATTTACATAAATTTACAAACTAACAAAACCAAATAAATAAAAAAAGGCAAGACCCGTTTACGCGTCGAAATATTCTTCCCCATCGATGTCGACTGGTAACGTACCCAGAAGGCTGGCAGCATTACCACGTAGAATAGCAATGCTTATTCTTTGTGCAAAGAAAAACCCAGCCCTCGGGTCACGTGAAGAACTGATAAGCCGATTTGAAATTTCCTTAAAAAGAAATCGGGCACTTGGACCCCACGGACCCAGCGCCTCGACCCCAAACGGCTCAAATATATAATCTTCAATTAGATTTACATATTTGCGACGTTTGAGAGTCTCCGCTGATGCAGCAGCAGCGCAGGCACGGTCAGAAGTGCTTGAAAGATGGGAGGGCGCAAGGGTATCGACACAAGTTGCGTCCCATACCAATGGCCTCCCCATCCTCCATGGCAGCAATGTCATACCATCCGGTCTCTTGCCATTGTCGCGCGCCAAGCCATTTGGTTCAAGCATGGCTGGAACATCGGCGGTGACAAGAGCCTGACGGATTATATCGTTCAGACTGGCATGCCGAGATATACGGCCTGAGCTCCTACTACACGATAGGCCGTGGTGTCCAAGGCGGGTGACCAGTTCTCCACAGTGGCATCGATGTGGAGAAACACACGAAGCGCCTAAACGTAGGCACGCAGCAATCCGAAATGTCGTATCATCCAACATAGTGCCTATATTGGGCGATGGAAGTGCCTGTAACCAAAGACCCGATTCCCATTCCCCCACAGCCAACAGGCGAGCGCTCTCTGCAGCGTTCGATGATGTGCTAATTAAATGTTCTCTTAGTATGCTGCACAGCGCTCTATCCCATTGCCTCTGGGAGAAGGGGTTAGCGGGTAAGTCAGTATTAGGGCAAGCCATTTTCCAAGCGTTCAGCGCTTCAGTCTTACACAACACTTCAGAATTAACCAGTGTAGGCGTTAAAATATTCCTGGTTAATCCTTCGGTGATGTGGACCGAAGACAGAAAAGCTGGTAAACTTACGTCAGAAATTTTGCGAACTCCGAGGCCGCCTAGGCGAACAGGTAGGGACGCCTGTAGCCACGCTCGGTCGTTCAAGGCTATATTTAAAATTTTGCATAGGGTGTTTTGAATGACTTTGTCCATTTTTCTAAAAGTGCCAAATGTTTAAAAAGTTGGGTATTCCTATTTTGGGACGAAAAAGGCAGTATCGAATAATTGTAAAGGCCGAGTGTATATTTATTTGGAGTAGTCGGTCCGAAACGTCACTAAAATTTTGGATTTTCTCTTCTACGAAGGGAACATAGGAATCTTCTAGAATTGGGGACCCAAGGAGGCGGAAAGAATTGTTTTCTATAATTTTTAAATTTGGAGCCAAAGAATTGAATTTTGAAAAAACTGTAGTTCTAATAATCTTATCAGCAATGAAAATTTCGCATTTACTAGAATTTAACTCTAAGCCAATTGATTTAAATTTATCTAACAATACTTAGTACTTTGATTTAATTAATGAGACGATACTGTTACAAAACATTAAAAGTTCTTCATGCAAGGCGTGTCTTAATAAACCCGACCATATTTGCTTAATATAGTATATATTGTTATGAAAACAACATAGAAATAGAAATGAAATTTTATAAAAAAGTTATGAGGCATATTTTAAAACAATTTGGACAAGAAGACAAAAGTTGAGCCTCACAGAAAGTTGTAAAATCAATAAACTGCTATTACTATGATATTGGAGTTAAAATGGCCGAATAGATATATTATAAAGATAGAGACAAGAAACTACTATAATTGATACTTTTTTGTTTTGAATACAAAAGGCGTTCGGTTAAAAAACATCTTTAATATTTTCTGCCCTTATGAAGAACGCGACTCATTATTCAGTATGCCATATCATCTATGTATATTTAAGATCGGCTTGAAACAAACCAGGTATCATTAAAGAAACCTCAAACACTTTTTGTTTTCAGACCAGAGGAGACACAAATATACAATCTTACTTTATCAGGCGTAAACACATTGACGTGGGGAGAAATAATTTCGCGTGGTAAGTAGTTTTTAAGAGCAAGCGGGATGCAGGGGGTAGGCTCCCACCTGACTTAACTTCAAAATTTCGCGAGCTACTCACACTTGGCGCCTAAATATACTCCAGTTTTCAATCAAACCCCTTCAAGCCTTCCACTCAACAAATCCTAAATTGGTGCCTGTTTCGCACGTTCGAGCAGGTAGCTCAGGGGACTTATTCACGTATTCTAGCTCGAGCCACTCCACCACCCCCTGGATTTGCGACTGACAATCTTTGAAAAGTACTAGTGTGACCTTTTGATTCAATGCTGCTTTCCCATTCTATTCTATTTTGATAATAATCATACATGTTTTTCAGGAGAAAAATGGGTAAACGAGTATCCATTTACCGTCGCTCTGTGGTACCCTGGAGGTTCCATCAAGTCTTACAAGATCACTCATCAGATAGATTTGTTCTTTACGCTCACGTTGCCCGCCTACTTCATTGACGCCTTGTTGTACCTACTTGGCAGGGACACTTTGTAAGTATCTACTTTATAAACGACTGTCCCCAAAATAGAGTAATGTTTTTAAGGTTCATGTATGGTGATTGCATGTGGCCGAGATGGATGAGTGGTGTTACAAGAATGGATAACATAAGGTATATCAGAGGAAGTTTAGAAATGGTTGCTCTGAAAAGTTAAGAAGTGCGCGTCTGTCTGAATGACTGGCTTGTAGGTTTAGTGGTTAGTGACCTCACTGTTAAGCTAGAGGTCGTGGGGTTATCTCCACCAAGGATAAGACTTTGTGTGATGAGCATGATGGTTTTTTCTGTGTCTGGATGTAGTTTATATTTTTATATACAAATGTGTATGTGTATCTGTTGTATGGTTGCCATCATACAGGCTCTGCCTAGTTTGGGATCAAATGGCGTTGTGTAAGTTGTCTCAAGATATTATTATTATAGATATTATGGACGCGAAAGCTTGAGGCAGATTAGGTATAGGTAAGCTTATCATGATCCGATCGACGGGGGCAAAGTCTCGGACATAAGGTTTATGTATTCATCCACCCATATGATGTCCCACTGCTGGGCACGGGCCTCTCCCAGATGACACCCACGAGAAGAGATGGGCAGGTACTATTCTTAAGATGTTAACAAATAAATGTTGATCTAAACTTTCAGCATGATCAGATTGCAAGAGCGTATTAAGAATGGATTAAATTTAGTCCAGTATTACGCCACTAAGGAATGGAACTTCAAAAACACTAATTATCAAGGTATTTATTCTTTACTTTATTGCACCCATTGCCCCTTTTCTTGCTTTGGGTCACCAAGACCTTTGACTTAGACCCACCGGAAAATTATAAAATTCCCCTACTTCCTAATTTAATCTTCAATTGATAAATTGAGTCAAGAGCGTGTCGCAATTCACCCAAAATCGGCCTTGACGAGTCACAAAATAAATATTAAATCACCAAATCTCTGGGTACATGTTAACACCAGTTCTTTTTGACCAGGCCTTCGAAAAAGGATCCCAAAAGAAGATGACGAGATATTCTTCACAGACCTTTCTAAAGTAGACCCTGATACTTATCTGAAGGCTTTCGTACTGGGTATTAGAGAGTTTGTGTGTAAGGAAGACTTATCCACGCTGCCGAGGGCTAGGAAGTTACATAGAATGTAAGTATCAAACTCAAATATCTTTATTTTTCAAAACCTAGTCAATCAACCCACCATCAGTCCCACTGCTGGGCACGGGACTTCCCAGTAGACCCTACTTAAAGATCCTGGGGGTAACTGCTATAATCGCCACGCTTGGTGAGCGGGTTGGTGATCACAGTAAGGCTTTAAAGTACACAGAGAGACATTTATCTATGAATCTCACCCTATTTTATTTTTATTAATTCTGTGCATCGTAGGTATGAATTTAATCTATATTCAGTAAAGTCATTGTTTTTTTACCCGACTGTATGGAAGGGTCATGTTTTTCGCGCGTATCGTGTATTTAAGAATGTATGTAATATTCGTTATTACCTCATATCTCACAAACCACTGAGCGGATTTATACAATTAATTAAATGTCATTATATTCGTCTTGACCGCCCAAGTATTCTTAGATCGGTGACGATTGAAAAAAACAAACATGGCGGCTGTGAGATGTCAAAAAAAAGGTTTCAAATACTGCAATATGGGTATCAAATTAAAGGGCTCCTCTTAAGCGTTTCAAAAAGGCATAACATGATTATGACTGTGATACTAAAAAAGTTAGTTAGCAACCATTATTTTTTCAATTTTCAGTACTTTACAATATTGGTGATAAAAGTTAATTGTTACATATTTACTACAACCACTTAAAAGTATTAAACAAAAAAAATCCCGCCTGCACAAAAAATATGGAAACAAGATCCCTTACATAATTACATAATTTCATGCAGTTGGAGGCATTTATGAATCTTGATAAACTTAGGAAAGTGCCTCATTTCGCATTCATTATATTAGTAGGAAATCAGTTGTTTTTTTTCTCTTCCAGCCGTTACTACGCTGACAGAATTCTGAAGCTGTTCTTCTTTTGCCTCCTCACCTGGTTCCTGTACATCAATTCCAGTATCTTCAGCTCCTCAGTGGAACTCCTGGACAATACATTAAAGAGTGCGGGAGAATTTAACCCCTTCTTTAGTAAACGCTAGCTGACCTGGTGAACTTCGATATATAAATATTTTTTTATGTATTACTAGCTGACCCGGTTTCGGACTTTCTTCGTGACAACTCCTTTAAAAACTTTAAGGAAGCAAATCAAGGTTGTTGGTACACAAATAAAATAATACGTATTACCAATAGAAATAATATTTATTTATTTAAAATTACATCTAAAATACAATAATTATAACTTAGGCACTAATTACAGAATATAACATATTTAAATAATAATATATAAAATAGGTTAAGAGCAATCCCAGCATTATTTGAACTGATTTGTCCAGAAAATATAATCTGTGGACAAAAAAATATAATTACAATGGATGTTCTCCAATTTTATATAATTTATTCTTTAGCTTATGCTACCCTGGTACTTTGTTAAAACCATCATATGAGTATTATTTTTTATTTATTTTATTTTTCATTTATTTTATTTTTATTTATTTACAAAAAAGACGACTCCCGCAGTAGGGTACAAGCCTTGTCACGGGGGACTTTACAAACATACAAGTCATGGACACAAAGTACACCCAGACCCGAAACAACAATTTGCGGATCACACAAAGTGGTGTCCTGTGTGGGAATCGAACCCACGACCTCTTGCGTAGCAGTCACCGCGCCACAGAGGCAGTCAAATTATATACGGTAGTGATACAAATACCTCTAAAGTACCAGGACATAATAAGCTCAAGAAGATATATCTAAAGAGGTTCTTGTTGTAGGCGTGAGCGTATATACAACTTCTTTAGCTTATGATGCCCTGGTACAGTACGACTCAAGTAGATCCAAGGTAAAAGAGGTAGAACTAAAAACACAATGCCATCTAATCCTAAACTAGGCTTGTAACTGTACTACTGTGGCAACCAGACAAGTGATAAACATACAAATTTCTATACTCTGTTCATTTTCGCAAACCGCTGTCATCCCTTAATGACAGCTCAACAATTGAATGTTGAAAACTTGATAGGTGGCGATACTGTAGTCGCAACCGACTAAAAGATTTTGGACAGATAATACGTAGTCGTTCTACGGAATAAATGCACTTTATATCGAGTTAGTATGTTTGTTCAAAAACTGTGTTGAGTGTCGGTATTGTTGATCTATTGCAGTACTTTGCATTAACATCAGAAAATTTTAATTAATTAATTAATTATTCTCAAGGTTTTCTACTTAGATATAATTTTAAAATGTGTTCAAGAATGTAGTTGAAATAGGTACGTAGTGCTAATTGTAAATACTTTCGTTTCAGTGTGTTTTGCAAGGAGAAATGGCTGTTTAAAATCCTTTCTTTTAGGGTTCCGTTGCCAAAATGGCAAAACGGAACCCATATAGTTTCGCAATGTCCGTCCGTCCGTCCGGAGCTTAACTCTGAGACTGTTAATACTAGAAGGCTGTAATTTTGCACGGATACGTACAATATGCCGTCAAAGTGAAATAATAAAATCTTGAAAATCATTTATATTTGATGGGAAATATAGGGGAGGTACCCTATATTTAAAGTGGGGATGTGATTTTTTTTCTCACCTTCCCCATCGCGTGGGGTATCAATAAATAGATCTTTTGAAAACTTTTAGGGGTTGTAAAGATCATTTTTAGTTTCATGCATTCCTTTGTGAAATATTAAGCTTTAAAGTGCAAATTTGTGTTAGAGTCAAGTGTCCCCCCCTTGTCAGCTAAACGGTTGAAGTTGGGTATGTGAAAAAAATCATGGTAGTAGTTTAGATAGTGAAATTAAAGGGAAAACTATCACAGCTAAGTAGGCTTTACAAGTTTACGAATAACAGCTATTTTGGTAACAATTAGCATACACGCGGGCGAAGCCGCGGGCATAAGCTAGTTTATCTTATATACCACTTAAGAGAATGCTGAAAATGTTCTACTTACTGCCTCTGAAGCCTCCTAGCTTGAGGAAGATTGGCAGGATCTTCTTTTACGCAGTACTCTCTGGCGCCCTTGATATAATCCCTTATGTATTTACTCCAATTGATTACCTAGAAAAATAAATATATACAAGGTTAGTTTTGGTAGCAAAGCTCAGACATTCCAACAAGAATTTAATTTGAAGAAACCACATAAAAATAAAAATATTGAACACTTGCAGAGTTTTAAGCCATTTAAGTTGTATACCAAGATGCGCTATCGTGCTCATTGCGTCCCGTAGTATGTAATCCATGGTTATTATTGAAAAAAATGCCCCCCCCCCCCATTTGGCAGTAAAGTAGGTGGCGATAGGCCGCTATAAGTTCAAATTTGGTCTGAATTTAGATCTTGTAGTTAAACTTGAAGGAAAAATCTTGTTGGGGCGTCTACCCTAACAAGATTTTTCCTTCAAGAAACCATGTAAACGTTGAATTTTGCCGGTTCGAATGTCACGGGTTCGAATTCTGCCCATTATACTACGAACCCACTCCGTTGCGCAAGCTAACAGGATTGCTTGTAATGCGAGACCACAATCCTACATTGATAGTTATCTTTAAATTAAATTGATATATTTAAAACTGACATAGCTGTGAGTTTTTTGGTGTTTCTATCGTGCTTATGGTGTCGCGTGTAATACATGGTTATTTATTGGTACTAAGTGATGATTACATTAATTCCCATCATACTGTGTACTTACACTATTAAAAAGATTAATTAATTTAATAATGATTGATTATTTAATTACTGTAAAATATCAGGGGGGACGGTAGTGTCTCCGCCAAGCCCAGACAGCGAAAACACAGACTACCAACCTTTACTGACTGTGAGCAAACTACTTTCATGTTTGCACTATACTCATATTGTATACCTACAGGGTGATTTTGAATATACTAATAACCTCCCGCTCTTGACTTCTTAACATTATACCAAATAACTTCATTATATATTTGTCGGAGAATTATTAAAACGCTAATTGGTTTCCGTTGATCTAGTATCTGTTTTGATTAAATAGAAAGTCTATCGACTCATTTTAAACATGGCCGCCATGATGGCGTGACTTTAGATTGACGTTTACATTTGAAGTGCCGGTAGTGGGGCAGTGAGTCTGAGTCGGCAGTCTTAATCGTGCGGTCGTAGCGACAACACGTCTACTGATAGACGTCGCTATTTTTATAGTCGTGTATGCAAAGTGTTAGTGTGGTTATAGGATAGGGACAGTGATACAGTGGCATTTGTTTAATCGAAATGATTAGAACAGTTGGCGGACTTTATCTTGCTCGAGGTATCCGCGTTCAGATGATCGATTACCATTTTCCATAATGTTAATTCGAATATTGAGCCGCTAATAGCTCACAAGGCCACCCTGATGCTTCAACATATTTTTTTATAGTACCTATGTCGTACGCTGAAGAGACTTCCACTGACAAAAACAAGACTTCCATTTGATTTTGACATTTGGACGGTCATTTGTCAAAATCAATTGTAAGTCTACACTGTCTTGTGTAACAAGGATAATAACAACGGCCATTTGTTTTATAACAAATAACAAATGGCCGTTCTACACTTGTGTAACAAGGATAATAACAACGGCCATTTGTTTTATAACAAATAACAAATGGCCGTTGTTATTGTGCCGTTGTTAACGTTTTTGATACTTTCAAAAGAGTTCACGTGACGGACACTTTGTACGGGGCAGTCAGTCTAGCGTACATAGTACTGACATATTAATAGAGGTCAATGGTGAGGACGTATGATTGTTTGTATCTTTAGTTTTATAAAATACCTACTGTATCGCAACTTACCCGAAGATCTGTATAAAACGTGTCGTTATCTTTAGGACAGATCTGATCCTTAAGAGCTGCAAAATTATCATTACGGAAATGCCATTCTTTTGTAGTGTAATATTGAAGTACTTCCAAACCATAGTTTATTCGTTTCTGCATCTTAATCATGCTGCAAAATAGAGTTTAAAATTAATTAATATGTTGTTTATTTTGGGAATTAAAATTAATAATAGCAAAGGCAAGTGGAAATGTCTGGAATTCCTGAGCATTTAAATGTGAAATCAATCAATAACAATACATTATTTTACACTTATAATAACTAGGTAAGTACTAAAAAATCATGAATATTTTAAGTATTCATTATTAAAGCACCTAAGTGATTTGACACCAAAATATAAGAGTGTGTACAGATCTGTATCTTGCATCGCGCGTGAACGGCTCTATAATCTGTATTTTGCACGTGTATTTTATCTTTGCGCGCCGCTCATGTGCTGCTCGCGTGCAAGCTATGCACTGCGCGTGAACGGCGCAATAACTGTATGCGCGGTACGCAAGCAGCTCACCATACTAGCGCTGTTTAAATTGCATGCGAGAGATTTTGTTGTGACTTTATTTTGATTGTCACACAGAGAGCATGATTTGACTTTTGTAAGCAAAGATTCTGTGTAACCATTAAATAAAGGCCATTCTTTTCTTTTCTTCTGATATCAGAATCAATATTTTATATTTAATCATTTAACTACTTTGGCCACACATATAGTTTTTACTTTTGTTGTAAGTAAATGCTCCTACTATATTGTACCCACTAAGGCTGATTTTAGTTTATCTCTAACTCCATTATTTTAATAATATAATTTGCATCAATCCTTTAACATGGTGTATAGTAAAATGGTTGCATCACATCACCCCCATATCAAGTTTATAAACATTCAAACATTGTAAAATTGGAATTTTTTTAGGGTCCGCTAGATTTAATTGCCATGTTCTTTTCTCCGGCTTTACCTATTGATTGTGAATTTGGCATTACATGGACACACATGTAGAAACCCAACGTATCACAAAAGTTGTTTTGGATCCTAAGCGAATAAAACATTTTGTGCACACATACAGTTACAGTAGTAACTTTATGTGTGGCGAGCTGCGCATTCGCCAGATCTGTACACACGCATATGACAGCATGATTTCAAAAAATGAGACTGATTTGTCGTGAATACGTACCTACGTCGACGTATTAATTATGTTTTGGAATATCACATTCCAAAACATAATTAATAATAAGTACTTAATCTTTGGGTTATAAATAATAATTAGTGAACGAAAAAAAATAGAAATCATAATTTCGATTCTTACAATGTTTTCTTGCCCATCAAGAAGAGAAGTAAGTCTACAAAATAGGCAGGCAAAAGATGTGTAAAGAATAAGGCAATTTGATGCTGAATCCACGAACTCTTCGGAGACCCTCCAGGGTACCAGAGGCAGATGGAAAATGGAAATTCTTGGACGTGGACGCGACCTGCAAAAAGTTGAATATCTTGAAAACGGCTGAACTTACTTTAATGCACCTTAACTTAGAACCACTGCAAGAAAATCAGCTACCAATTAGGTAAACAAAACCTTATTGAAACCCACCTATTTAAGAAATACTGGCCTGTTGGTCTAGTGGTTAGTGACCCTGACTGCTAAGCCCAATGGTTTACCCTGTGTCTGGGTGTAACTTTTTTAAAAACCTTCGGAAATGCTACTGTTGTATACCATTCCGAGTTAACAAATCTATGATTTTCCAACATTGTTGTCGACATGCCATTTTTTTACCAACGTTACTTGTAGTTTTATCTTTGTAGTTTTATCAACTTTCCTTCTGAAATGACCCATACTGACGACTTACGACGACAAATTTAAAATCATAAAATATCATAGCATCCAAATGTTCGCCGATATCCTCCATCGTTGCAAAGAAAAACGCGGGAGCCGTCATAGTAAAATTACTGGAACATAATTATTTTTTAACCAGCAACCTACCAGTGACGTATGCTATTTTTTATCCCTGTATTCCTACAGGAACGGGATCTACGCGGGTGAAACCGCAAGGCGTCCGCTAGTAAAAATATGTAATACTAATGCGTTCCATTTTTAAATTACGAGTATCTCAAAACTTATCAAGTGACCTACGTAAAGGTGACATAAACACTTAATATTCGCTGGGGAAGAAACAAATCTATCCCCTGATATCACTAGGTACCGTACATAGGTATACTAAACGAAGTGTTAAATTCATATTACCTACGATAACTGCACGTATGATTGTTTTTAATATTGAATCCGTTCCAGCAAAAATGGCCGATAAGTGAATTTGTCACGGGAACATCTGTCATTTGACGTCTGACGTCGTCCCGGTAAGCAAAATTACAATTACGTTATATCTTTAGAATTGTGTATTAAGGCTATTTAAATGTATATATTTAATGTTTTGTTGATAAATAAGCTATCAGAAAAAGTATAAATGTTCACATTTCACCTTGTAGTATTTTGTCAATTCGAAGGTAAAAGGCGTCACGTGATATTTTCTCATTTTTTTTTAGAAAAACTGTGATTAATAAAAATAAAAGCCCTTAATTCAAATACTATATACTTAATTTATGCGAAATAATATAAACCATTTAACAATAATCAATCATAAAAACAACCCACTTCACACATTTTTTTACACCACAAGCCCACTTAAACCCGGTACAGTGACTGATAAAAACGACCCGAACAATAAACAAAAAAAAAATGTTTACTTTACATTTCAACCGATGCGTGCCTCAAGGTTCAAGTGGCTATAAAGCTTATCTTAATAGCTTCGGTTGGTCTTTGTTCGTAATATATATTATCTGTGGTAATATAAACGGTTCCAAGCGCTATAAATATTAAGTTATTTAAACAAACGAGTTCCAACTAACACTTAGCGATAGAGCCCTGTAATATGAACCCCAAATGGATGGTCTCACACTATTGCGTATCTATCGAAATATATAAAGTTTATTTTCCATGTAAGTGTATATTCTTTAATTAAATGATGAGATGAATGAGTCTCGTATGAATTATGGCGTATCTGTGGCATTATTATGCATCTCTGTCTAACGCTCTAACATTCTGTTAAAGTACGAAAAGAATAGGTGCAGCTTTTATAGGCTAAAATTAAACTTAAAATCGTTCTGTACCGACGCCTTTAAAAGGCTTTAGACAGACTTATAGAGCTTCTTGTTGTAGTCGTTAACGTACAGCTGAGATGTATCTTCTTTAGTTTATGCTGCCCTGGTACTTATAATATTATTAACAAAGTACCAGAGCATAACTGTGAAATCGTCAGAGGATGTATGTGTATTTGTTTGTCGTATTATAAAAAAAAAGTTTTTCCTTACCCATATCGAGAGCTTCACCCCAGGAAAGAGGATTTAGTTCTGATAATGTGATGTTACATATCTTTATTTCTTTTGGCCTGAAATAAAAGGAATATAATTTAAGACATACATTAAGGGGGCATTACACTGAGATAATTATTTATTTAGCGCTACGCACACAGCGACATGATCGCCGGCCTCGCTCTTCCGCACACAACCATTACTTCACAGTGCGCAGGAGCGCAGGTCAAAATAAAGTAGAATATTCGTTCGTACATATGTTAGATCACGAACGCCATGACTATGACAATACGAAAATGCTCGTTTTTGCATTTTTCCGCAACTTCAAGATTTATTTGCGGGATCATATTAAAACATATCCTTAAATTTATTTATATCATCTACTAGAAAACTCTTTGTCTAGAGACACAATATTTTTCGTGTCCTAATATTTAGGTTTTCTATATACATTTTTGAGAGAGCCGAACCCTGTTTCGCGTAATCTACCTTTAAGGGCCTCCCTCACCGCGAGTATGACGACTGACGATTAATGATTCGATTTCGAGCATTACGTTACAATACTGCCTCCCTGACTGAGCATGCGCCTGTAATGTAACATTTATGATTAGATGTTCTTCATTAATGCTCGGTTCTCCTCCCTCACCGATGTAATGCTCGGATCAATCGGATCGTCAATTTACGTAACTAATTAAAGTAGTGCATTGTAGTTAAGTTTCCATTAAAACGGCCATTTTCGTATTCTTGTAACTTTGGGATCGATCTCAAATAAGCTTGCGTCAAGTACGGTGTACGGTGTGACATTCTAGTACGGTTCGTCAATTGCGCAAGCGTATTTGAGATCGGTCCCAAAGTTATAAGAATACAAAAATGGCCATTTTAATCGAAACTTAACTGCAACTGCACTGCTTTAAATTCGTGAATTTGCTTCCTGTAACGTTACATTACAGCAGAATTCTCGCGGTGAGGGATCATCCTTAGGTAGAGAATAAATTAAATAGGTACTGGGACTTTATAAAAGGTAGTGAATATTTTTTTAAAGAGTAGCATCCGCCGCTTTAATATTTTGAATTTAATGGCAATTTGGCCGCTTTTCTGCTAATATCAATTATTTATTACAATTAACCGTGTGGTTAAATTGTAATAAAAAATTCGATTCGGAGACTCAGTCTCTACAAATTTGCATGTATTCGATGTATTTTCATACATGTGAAAATAAATATAAAAAAAATAACGACAGCTCAATAGAGTCACTCTCTTTTTATAAAAAGAACCCTTGCGAAATTATCTTGTTTCTGAGAAAAATAGTAACAGACAGACACACACATACACTCACACACAAACACCTCATACTCCTAACGCATACACCGTCTCCGTTGCCGTAATATTTTCGTAGACTTGAATTTTTGATGTTTATAGGAACTATTCTAATTTATTTTTGGATAAACACAAAAAGTCCAAACCAAATTTTATATTTAATAAATGTATGAAAAACTCGGCTCAGGCGGGACTTGAACCCGCGACCTTAGAGGTACGGGCCCTAAGCCGTTACCAACTCCGATAAGACATGTTCGCCGAAGACGAATTGCCATTCGACTTTCCCGGACATGTTTCGGTGCCGGAGTTAATAACGGCTTAGGATCGTTCGTGGATCTGTGTATTGGCACCTCATATTTCATCGAAACTTCGTTTTCATTGAATAATAGTAGACCTTCATTTTGTTGCCATTTTTACAGCTCAAATAGTTACTTACTTTTCAATCCCTGTGAGGTAGGCAAGAATGATGCAAGCGTTGACTGTGAAATCAACTGGAACTACATCAGCTTTGTAACTGTCATTACAATGCATTGTACGGATTACCCCTGAAAAATAATAAAGAAAGTCCCGAGTCATTAATCTATTCATCAACACCCAGCCAGCAGGAGGTGTCGTTTCGATTTTATTTTTTTGAGATAACTAGCAATGTAGTATTGTAGGTCCCACATTACTTACTATAACAATCCTGTTAACCCCTCCAGCTAAGCTCATTGGCTTGTGTTAGGAGTGGGTTCACGTCGGTACTATATGTAATGGGTAGGATTCGAACCCACGACCAAATAATTGCGAGTCCGATGCCTTAACCAGTAGGCTAGGCAGGCAAAGTAAATGGAATTTTGTGCAATCATAGGCTACATCTATATTTCCTCCCTCATAGGAAAGTAGTATAAAAAACCTCCGAAGTACCAGGACATAATAAGTTCAAGAAGATCTATCTATTTGTTGGAGGCGTGAAAGTAGACATTGATATGATGTACATTATTGTACATACTTTAAACATACAACGTAGATATATCTTCTTTAGCTTATGCTGCCCTGGTATTCCATCTAGTGAATATGCTAACGGCGCGACCAATTGAGTATTTGAATGTCAAGTCAAATTAGTGTATTTTTTATAAAATGTCAAAACGAATCGTTCTGTAGAGATTTGTATGCAATTTAACATTGTAACGTCATTATGTTCTGGCTTCAAATCATTTACTTCTAGTATTTATTTTGATGATTATAAATACTAAAACATATTAAATTATGCTCGAATATATATTTTTAAGATCATTTAAAGGCATATTATTATTTGGTAAGTGTAAAATAATTTATTGTTATTGATTGATTTGACATTCAAATACCTAATTGTAGCATGAGCACGACTAGCAGCCTCAGAAAACTTCATCCCGCCTCAAACCATCCAGGGACCCACCCACTCAAATATTCACACCAAATGTCATCTAAATCAATCCAGCCGTTAAGGAGGAGTTATGTGTCAAACACACGTGCAGAAGAATTAAATAAAGAACACATTTTAGTTTAATTATGCAAGCGCCAAATCCAATGCTATTTTGGCCATTTTTTAAAAAGTATAGGTACCTACCTACCAAATAAACGTGACGGTACCACGTGTGTTTGTTTGTCGCACTGACATATTACAAGTACGTTGGACAGGCTACCGAGGACCACAACCACACTTGATCACGCTTTAATTTGATTTTAACAATTGGACGGTCATTTTATAAAATGAAATGGAAGTGTATACGGCCATTTGTAATAGGTGTCAAAAAAGTTCACAAGGCGGTCATTCAATTCGGCATTTGAAATTGCTATCACTCTATAGGCACGAGTTGTTAAAATGGCGGCTCACTGACCTGCCTGATTTAAACAATATCGCAAACTTTCGCGATTTGTACACATTATAGAATTTTATAAGCAACGAGTCATAATCGCGTAAATATTTTATTTTAAGGCTAAATACCTTTATTGCCCGACTTTTCGACCGTTGTCACGGGTAGACTACCAGTGACCACGGCCGTTGATATTTATTTTTACAGCTTCTAGAACTCCGTTAACTTGTAAAAAATGAATTGAATACGTGATAATTGGATAGGAACGAGACTTAGTGCAGCTAAAGTGTACAATAAATACTTGACACTGGCAGAAATTTGCCATCAATTCAAAGGAGAAAAAGAAGGTACAGGGTAGCCAGTCCAGTGTTATAGATTTATAGAGGTCAGTGGTTTGTCGCTTAGTCTTACCTTTGCCAGCCCCTACTAGAAGGCCAGTGGGTCCGTTCAAGTTGTCCACCCAGCCCGGCATCGGTTCCTTGTAGGCTGCAGTCACTGGAATTAAAATGAAATTGGCGTTAGTTTCGAACAACGGAGGAAATAAAACATATGGAATCTATTTATTTTGGTTGTTTAAACTTTTTTTACCCCATATATTATGTTAATTCGACAAGTTTTTTTTTTTTTTTAATGTTAAACAGTGAAAATATTTAACAGAACAAATAACATTTGATTTAATTTTTTTATTTGAATTCATGTGGTTAAGTTAATAACAGTTTGCTGTAGATACTACATATTCTGTAATTTTAATTGTCAAATTGCATCACAATTTTAAACAAATGTTTGCTACTCACCAATAGATGGCCGTGCGATCACAATCGGGAATTTACCCGCGTGTTGTGACACCAAATCTTCTGTTAAAGATTTTGTGTACGCGTATGTATTAGGCTGTGGCTCTATTAACCTAAAATAGGGAAAAAACAGATTTCAATATTTACATCAATATTTGCAACGATGACGATACGCCATCTAATTTCAAATATTTATATATTTTTTCTATATTATTTATTATAAATTATTAAATTTACTAAATTGCAAAATTCTGAAAATTACGTTGTTTTATTAAATTTTATAATTCCATTAATAAATTTGACGCTAGATGGGGTTAAAATAATGTGCATATAATTTATTCATAGATGGCGCTGTTAACAATTCTAAAACTATTTGACTCTAGAGGGCGCTTTAATATTTTATGAGTGTCTTTACATACTTAGGCTGAAGATGTTTCAATAAGTCATCGTCCATCCAACCGACAGAATGCATCACGCTCTGAGGTCTGTGTTTGGATGGGTACAGCTTCTCTTCAAACAGTTCCAGCTCGCAACGGCAGTAAGATGTTGATACGTGTACAAAAACCTGGAAAGAATGCAAATTTTGATTAGACCATTTATTAATAACCATTTTAAATGTGTTTTTTTTAATTAACTCTCAGTAAACAGGAAATGATAAACAATTCGTTAAGATTTTTATAAGCTGCGAAGTTCCGGCCATCTCGAGGTTACAAATGTTAAGGCCGATCTACGCCTGAAGGATAAATACCTATCCTACGAAAGAACGGAACGTTTGGTACTTGTGGTACCGGCCTATGAATAGTACCACCGCATCTTTTTCCATGGGTGTCGTCAAAACGACTAAGGGATTTCCCACCGTATTTTAAGACCTGACTGTGATCGCCAACCCGCTCGCCAAGCGTGACGATTATGGCAATTCCCCCCTCCCCCCCTCCAGGAGTGAGACATCACATGGGTTGATATGTATGTATCTATACTAATATTATAAAGCTGAAGAGTTTGTTTGTTTGTTTGAACTCAATTATCTCAGGAACTACGGGTTCGAATTGAAAAAATATTTTACTGTAAGATAGCCCATTAATCCAGGAAGGCTATAGGCTATATAACATTACGGTACGACCAATAGGGACGGAGCAGCAATGAAAAATGTTGCGAAAACGGGGAAAATTAACGCATACGAAGTTGCGCGGTGCATCTAGTGTATCGTATGAATAAGGGACTGGAAGTGTGATGAGACCTGTTACGGATTTCAACTATCTACTTAGGTAACCTATACTGTAGGTTAACCTACCTCAAGATTTTTTACACCTTCGGCCAATTCCAAGACCATTTCGGTTCCAACCGTATTCATTTTGACAGCATCCTTGATGAACATGTCGAATCTAAAATGAATAAGAATTTTTAATTAAAATGTTGATTTTCACATGACATTACCTATCGTTTACCTATTTTTATGACAAACAGCTATGACTAAAATATATATATTTTTATAACAATAATCATTTGAGATATATTTCGGGACTTAATCGCGTGAATTATTTAAAGGTACGAACCTTTTATTTACCCAACGTTTCGATCGAATTGCACCGATCGTGGTCACGAGTCGACTTAAAACAAATCATTTGTCCCTACTGACTGACGCAGAGCCTAAATCGCTGGGGCTAGAAATCAAAAATTTAGGCAATTGATGCCTTTTACGATTAAGAGAGGATTTTTGGAATTTAGTGTCCTAAAAGAGGGGTTACAAGCTTAAATAAAACTCCTACAGTTTTGAAGTTAGTTAATGTGAAATTTTGTATTTAACTTTTTAGTTTTGATTAAAGAAGTCCAGTTGGTAAAATCATCCACGCGAGCGAAGACGCAAGCCACAGCTTACTAGTAAAGCGTCTTTTTTTAACAAAGGTTTAGGCACATACTAATTACAAATTATAGTTACACATTTGCATTTATAAAATGCTTATAAAAAACCCTTACATATAAATATGTTTGTATAATGATAAATTAAGCATAAATAATTGTTTCAAAATTTTTTATTCACTGTTCTATGCAAACAACACTTGTGATACGTCGGGATTCTACATGTACATGTAGAATCCAGACGTACTGTGTACATGTCATTCAATTCAATTCAATTTGTTTATTAGCAGATAACAGAGATCCATATTGTCATAATGCCAAGTTCGCAAACAATAGATAAAGCCGTAGAAAATAACCTGGCGATAAAAACTCGCGGCCGCCCTTTTCAAATTTCCAATTTTATAATGTTTGAATGGTAATAAACTTGACATGGGCGTAAGGTGCTGCCACTAGTATACTATATACCATGTTAAAGGACTGATGCAAATTATATTATTAAAAATCCGACTGCTACGCAAGAGGTCGTGGGTTCGATCCCCACCCTGGATAAATCTTTGTGTGATGAGCACGATGGTTTATTCTGTGTCTGGGTGTTATTTATCTATAATATGTATGTATTTACAAATATATAAGTATGTTTATCAGTTGTCTGGTTTCCATAGTACAAGCTCTGCTTAGTTTGGGATCAGATAGCGTTGTGTGAGTTGTCCCAAGATATTATTATTATAAAATCAGCCTTAGTGGGTACAACATTGTTAAACATTTGCACTATGATTCCAATAACAGACTAAATAGATCACAGTTTGAATTTTTGGATGTAACGTCTCACATCCTAAACCAATTAATGTAAGTAACTACGCATGTCTAATTAAAATCCACGTGCTATATTATCTAATTGTAAGTCATGGATCTTGACTCCAATAAATAATGTTTTTCCGTCAGTTTTAGCGGCCTTCGTAAAGCGTAAAACGTGTGTGTTTCATGGAAATTAAAACTACTCGTTGTTATATTTTTTGGATATTACAAGTTCGGCGACTCTTATTACAGTTTAGCTAAATGTGATGAATTTATATAAAATTCGTCTGTTTCCTGCTGAATGGCTACGAAAATTATATAGTTATTTGTAACTTAAAAATTAACAATTAAACCCGTGACCACGATCGGTGCAATTCGATCGAAACGTCGGGTAAATAAAAGGTTCGCACCTTTAAATAATTCACGCGATTAAGTCCCGAAATATATCTAATAAATTAAACAGCGTGTAACAGAAAGGTGTGGTCAAATTTCAGCAGCAGATAGTGTATATTGCCAGTATTGCACCTACCATGGTGCCATAGCTGATTGTATTATTATTACATAGTTATAGCATATTCTTTTTGTCAAATTACAGTAGCGAAATGCGTATGGCATAGGTATTATATATCCACTGGTGCAAAATTAGATTGGATTATTATGGCATAGAACTAAGTCATACTTTTTTAAATTGATATTATATTGACAGCCTCAGTGGCGCGGTGGGAGTGTATCCAACTGCTACGCAAGTTAAGTAAGTACTAAGTACTCAGATTCGGACAACTACCCTTGTAAATTATTATGGATTATACGTGTAACAGAAAGGTGTGATCATATTCAAGGGTTGATATGTGCCCATGTTACTGAGTGCACATTACCTAATTTTATCTAAATCGGAGTACCCTAAAAGGCAATTGTTCAAGTGACTATGGAATTTAGTATCGCTACAAATTTTGTTGTGCCAAGATGAAAACTACTGATTTATGTAGACATTAATATATACTTTCAGAAAAACCAACAATGATTTACCTAATTTGCCGGGTTTAATTGATATGGGTGGATGAACTTCGAAAATCGAAATATTTATATACATTTTTTTTTTATTAGGACATAACTATGATATTGCGTATTAATTATGTATTACACATGATGTGTAACACTAGTTTATGGCTATGAATTCGGCTTTGCAGTGATATATAATCCGAATCTCTATCTCACAAACACTTCACAATTGTCACAATATTAGTACGAGTCTCTGTCTCACAAAATATTTCTGATTGTTACTATGTATATAGAGTCTCTATCTCAAACTCACGTAATGTAACCACGATATCATACACAACACGAGAAATAAAAGCTATTTGTTAATAATACTTTAAACTGTTTTCATAATGGACCGGCGCCAAACAAGCTTTAGGCACAGTTAAACAAGTGACATGACATTACATTTCAGTGTTGCCATAACTTTTGTCATATCCTATACAAATCGATTTTTTTATTAAAATTCATTACTATGTTCTTATTTTTAATCGAGCCGGGTCCTAATCTAAAGGTAGGTATCAAAGAATATGCTTATTAAAAAGTATAGTGTATAAATATTATCGTTCTTTACATTCAAACGGTGCAACAATTAATAAAGTATTTATATTAATAATTTAATAAATATCGATAATAACCCTAATCGATATTACAATTTTATTTTTGTAATAGTGTTACCACCGTTAAAAATAACTTAATACGAAAAAAAAGGAAATAAATAAACTGAAAGACTAATATTTGCATCTCAATATTCCGGCAAATGTGAGACTCCATATCATTATATAATAACGTAATAATTAGAAACAAGAATTATACATTTAATCAACTTGTGGCACAACGTAAATACTAGCGATACTGCTGGTGGGCATACCCCTTTGTTTTATTATTTTTTCATTCGTTTATTTATGAATGAAAAATAATGATAATAATATCTTGGGACAACTCACACAACGCTATCTGGGCCCAAACTAAGCAGAGCTTGTACTGTGAAAACCAGACAACTGATAAACATACTTATATATTTCTAAATACATACATATTATAGATAAATAACACCCAGACACAGAATAAACCATCCTGCTCATCACACAAAGTTTTATCCTGGGTGGGGATCGAACCCACGACCTCTTGCGTAGCAGTCGGATGCACTTCCACGCCACAGAGGCAGTCAATTCTTTTAATAAA
The DNA here is from genome assembly GCA_945859575.2 of Herminia tarsipennalis. NCBI lineage: Eukaryota > Metazoa > Arthropoda > Insecta > Lepidoptera > Erebidae > Herminia > Herminia tarsipennalis. The sequence goes on from OX243830.2 coordinate 1,932,258, forward strand.
TGATTATTTATAAATAAAGGAAAACATAGCACAGTAATGTTTCGGAAATACTACAATATGCTGAACTTTTCAGACCTAAATCTCAAAATAATAAAATTCTTTTGATTAAATGTTTTTAATTTAGTAAATATTTTCGTCAGTGTTGTGTAAATTTGTTTGTTATGAACTTATAATCTACAACACCTGCACTTACCTTGGCGCAAAAAACAATCAATATTCAGAGCAAAATTCAAATTAAATGCACATACCTATACCCTAAATCTGCACGAATTAGGAGAACTACCCATAAATTAAACATGAAATCGTTCAAGTTAAATAAGTATGGTGAAAATAGATGTAGGTATCATTTGGCTTTTAAAGTCAAAGTCAAGTTCTTAGTAAAAGTTAATCATTTAAATTCTATCGTCGTTGTAACGTATGTTAGAATTTGGAATAGGTAATTAAAGCTAGTGAAAAAAAAACTTACATACCTACTCTTTAAACGTCAGACTAGATATTCTGAACTTAGTAATAGGATATCAATAAAAACAGGACTTCTGGCCAGTCGAGCAAATCGAAAAAAGGCGAAATATTTAATCAAATATTATTCAACTTTTGCGATTTGTACTTAACATAAAATTATATATACTACGAAATAAAGGGTTTTTTTTTTATACAACGAAATGAAGAGACGAGCAGGAGGCCTACTATAATTCAATGAAAACGAAGTTTCGATCAAAAATTAGGTGGTAGTATGCAGAACCAGGAACATCTATTATATCCAATCATTCCAAAAAATCTTCCATGAGTTCGAACTTCTTGTTATCCATCCATAAATTACATTATCCATAAATTAATTAGAATAGTCCCCATAAACATAACAAATTTACGGAAACGAAAATTCATGAATTTCATTTTAAAGAAACAGAGTAGGCCTACAGGTCCTGCGCCTGATAGTAAGCGTCCCGCTAGCCCTCATCAATACCAGTGAATCACAAATCTTTGTTTGGCGAAGATCTGAATGTCACCGCACTGCGCTCCTCATTTGAGACATTAATTCATAAGTCTCATTCTCAGTAATTACACTTGCTACAGTGCCCTTCAACCGTGACACAGTGATGAGTCAACATCACTATTTCACGGAAGAATAACTGACAATGTTGTGGCATCCACCAAGACGGCATATGGCACTGGCATTTACCTTAAAATATTCACGCGATTAAGACTCGTAGTATATATATTTTAATAAGATATTTATTTAGTTGTGCGCTCGCCTAGACTACCCTTCTAGGCAACCTTTTACCTGGTCTGCGTCTGCCCTCCCCCTTTCTCAAAATCAATACCACTTTATTAAATATTTATTTTGTGAAAATCCAATTATTTATTCTGTGCCTGGGTGTATTTTACCTACAATATCTAGATAATATAAGTAGGTATGTTTACCTGTTTCTTTTACACAGACTCTGCTTATATGCCTCTCAATTGCCTAACGGCCGGTCTCGATAACTTATTTAAATCGTATTTTTTTTTATATACTTATTGAGAGGACGCCCCTCAGTAAGTCTATGAAAAACATGGAACCACTATTTGAAGTTTTGTAACCTGCCAAAAAGTCCATCAGATCTGGTGAGTGTCCACTAGATTATCTATGATAAACTAGACAATATTCAATCAAAGATATTAACGTACCTGACGCAAGCAGCACAATGGAATATAATCTGTGCCTCCTCCTGTATCATTCGCCTGTCCTCATAGGAAACTCCCAAGTCTTCCAACAGGATATCACCTGGGACAATGTGCAGCTTCTGGAATCGCTCAGGATGTTCTGCTTTTAGACGATCAAAAACCTGGAAAATGATGAAACCTATAAAGCGCTTATCTTCACCTAAAATTCAATGTGGGTACTTTCTTAATCCAAAGTAGTAATTACCTACCATGCAAAGTTAAAAGTTTTAATTTTTAATTGTTTGTCAGTTCCATTGGATATTTTCTGAGTTTATTTTTTTCTAAACCGAATCGGTATTGCGGAGAACAAAACAAAAAAAAATATTACAGATTCAAATCGATAATAGAGGAAATATTACAAGTCTAGTCATTTATGACTTATTGCGAGACTAACGAACAGCGAATTCATTTTTATATTTATAGATAGAATATAAGAATATAGTGGTCAAGGGAACAAAATGATTATATGAAAGGTACCTATAGATTAGTTTCGCCTTTCAGTTAATATCGTACAGGATATATAGAAATTCGAAGTACGAAATTTACTATAATAAGTAAAAACACAATTTGAGCAAGCTTCACATGAGCTAGCGCACCTAGTACCACCAAAACCCACCGCCTGCCTTTACTTGACTTGATGCCTAGTTTACACGTATTATGTGGCTAAGTCGGCAACTAAATTTTAACTAAATTTTAAGTGACTTACTGTTAAGTAGCCGTTTACACGTGTTAAGCTTATCCGTTTACTTCATAAAATCGTAATGGACGACCAAGAGGGTGTTGAAGTTCTAAATTCTGTAATCTACACTAATATTAAAAAGAGGAAAGATTTGTATTTTTGTATGTATCGAATAAACTTAAAAACTATTGGACCGATTTTGAAAATTCTTTCACCATTAGAAAGCTACATTATCGGGGGACCTATAGATACATTATTGTTAAAGAAAGTAGAGATCCCTACGAAAACAATGTCGTTTTGTATGTAACTCAAGGTATAAAAGTTACGATTTGACACCCGTTGATGACCTAGGTTTTAATAAACAACGTTTTCTGAAAATGAAACCTAGCTAGATCGATTTATCGCCCCCGAAACCCCCTGAGTACTAAATTTCATGAAAATCGCTGGAGCCGTTTCCGAGATTCAGATTATATATAAAAGTATATTTAAATATATATATACAAGAATTTCTCGTTTAAAGGTTCCCGTCCAAACAAGAACTAAATGTCAAAATTTCCCGCTCTTCGCCCCGCGCAGGTTGCGGGATGGTGGGTTACATAAACAAAAGTTTGTCTTTGTCTCTGCCCAATTCATTCTTAATAGCACGCATTCAAGCTCTTAGATATACGTCTCTGTAGAGCGCGAGGCTACCTCTAATATTGATCCGAATTTCAAATATAAACTAGGCAATTTAGAATTATGCTTGATAAATATAACAAATACAATGTAAACCCAGTTTTGTCTTACAAAATTATACTATTGATCAGTAGATGACGCTACTTACCTTAAAAGCCAATAAATCTTCCAATCTCTCTTTACTACTGTGTCCTTTCTTTGGTCTCATGAGCAGATACATTTTCTTGATGTCAGGACAGTCCCTCAGGAGTTTTTCAACGAGGACTTTACCCATAAATCCTGTAGAACCAGTTATGAATATTGTTTTGCCTGCGTAGTACTCCGCTACGCTAATAGGTGGCGCCATTTTCAATTTTTAATCTGTAAAAGAAAAGTTTACGAGTTCATAAATTACACTGAGATATAAATGTATCGAATTTAATTTTTATTTTAATGTTTTGAATATAGTGGCAGTGTGATTTCAAAATTAAATTATAATTTTGAGTAGCCAAAGGAAGGTACTTAAGTATCAAAGAACTATTTTTATAGGTACTACCCCCTTCTACTGCCCAAATAAAGGAATGCATTGTTTTTAGGATTCATGAATATAGGTATTTTGTGTTTTTTCCGTCTAAACTATTAAAACGCCTATATTGAATTTTAGATATAGATGATTTTTTAAACCTAGTTTTTGTTTCATCCTATTTAGGAATATATTATAACAAGACAAAGACATTGAAGTACCTAAGTCAGCGAAATTTCCATAATAATATATACTTAAGTACCTATCGGTAATGTGGTTGATCAAATTTAAAGTCTGTTGGTTGAAATATGGGCTATAAACCCGGATTGACATCAAACCACGCAAGTGAAGCCACATGAGAACACTTAGCTATCAATAATGAGATAATTTATATGCAATATTGTGTATTACCCACTTAAAATGAAGGACAGAATGCTACGTTTTGAATCGTCGAGGCTAAATTATATTTAGTTGCTATAATTAATCAATTAACTGTTGTAAGACATCCATAGCAGTGCGGCCTGTCAAACATGCGATCACACACCATTTTTCTTGCGACCCGTATCAATTTGAAAACTGCTAGATAATGCGGCCCGCGAGCGTGTTCAAAACGCAAAACACTTGGACGCAGTTTTAAAAGTTACTTCTGCCGATAAATTCAAGCCACAATAGACAAATTAATAAAAGACGAATGATTACAAATTTTTGTATTGGAAATTTCATATTTTTGAACCATAATAGTATTTTTTTGTTAAGATTTTCAGAAGCGATTAAGATTAGGTTAGAAGAAGTCTTCATGGTTTTGGCCAACCAAACAGTGACTTTGAGTATGACATGGCTACTCTAGTGGTTAGTGACACTGACTGATAAGCCTAAGGTCGTGGGTTCGATGCTCAACCAGGATAAATCACAGAAAAATGTATCCTGGGTGGGAATCCAACCAATCGTTCTCGATTGTTAATAGATAAGTATTCTGTTAGTGTATGCAGAGCCACAAGAACAGTATCTATTCCCTCTTAACACCTAATGAGATATGAATGTGATATTTAAATGGAATTTCATTATAATTTGAATTATTATGACTGACAAATCAGTTATCTCAGACACATTTCAAGAGTCGTAATCTTCGGGTAAGATAAGGACTTGTCGTACCCACTATATAGGTGGTAGCTGTCTTGGGGGGTACCACAATAGTGTCAATTATTCTTCTGTGAAATAGTGATGTTAACACATCACTGTATTTCAGTTGAAGGGCTCTGTAGCAAGTGTAATTACTGGGCAAATAAGACTTATGAACTAATGCCTCAAATGAGGAGCGCAGTGCGGTGAATTGAAACGGCGGTAGCCTAATGGCTAAGGCATCGATCTCGCAATCGTGAGGTTGCGGTTGCGAATCCTACCCATTATACTACTGACATGAACCCACTCCTAACACAAGCCTTTCAGCTTAGATTGAGGGGTTAACAAGATTGCTAGTAATGTGGGACTCAATCCCACATTGCTAGTTATCTTTTAGTAACTATAACAAAAAAAATGGGTCTTCGGCAAATAAGGATTATACTGTTACTAGCTGACCCACGCAACTTCGTCTGCGTAAATTTTCCCAGTTTTTGCAACATTTCTTATTGCTGCTCCGCTTCTTATTTGTTCACTATTTAATGGATGTTATTATACATATAAACCTTCCTCTTCAATCACTCTATCTATTAAAAAAACCGCATCAAAATCCGTTGCGTAGTTTTAAAATAGGGATATAGGTAGGGACAGAGAAAGCGACTTTGTTTTATACTATGTAGTGATGTGCCTGCGTGACGCTTACTATGAGGTTCACGACATGCTTATCGCCATCTAGTGGTATAAAAACTGTCGATCAATTGTAACGCGGACGTTGCCACACACGAAGGCGCTGAGATTTAAACAAAACTCCTCATAAACAGGAAGAACTGACACTTCGAGGTCTCTTATTTAGACAAATCAAAACATACTTAAATATATTATTTCCTAGACCACATAAGGTGTGTTAGTATTCTAAGTTTGTCTCAGTAACTGCATTGCCAAGGATATAATGCTCAAAGATACGCGTCTTACATATAAAACGTATATTATTGTAATTGAGGCTATGACAAAACCTCTTTAAGATGTGTATTATCTCATCGTTACAAAGAACAACATATTTACATTCAGGCGCTTCCCCGTGCAAAACCCGGCGCTAGCCGTTTTTTGTGCACTTTTGTGGAGAGATCTGCTCTTTATCCAATAGGAAATATCAACTAATAAAAATACATTAAATTTTAACTCCAAAATGGTAGATTTTGTTTTTGTTAAACGAGTATAATGTTTATTTAATCTCCTCACAACGAAACTACAGAAATGAGAAATAATTATTGATAAAATGCATCTCCTCGTAAAGTACCATTTTCTTTGATTTGCTACTTACCTACATTAATGGATACGCATTAATAAAAAAACATTATGCTAGAAACATTTTATTCAAACGACTTAATAAAACGACGAATTTTATTTTATAAAGATTTTATTCAAAAAACTGAGCGCATTCACTACGGTGTGGCGAAGAGGGGACGAATGCTCAAGGTTATTTGGTCAGGGTTCGGCCTTAAGGATAGAGTTGATGATTGACCTGTTGGTCTAGTGGTTACTGATCCTAACTCCTAAGCTAGAGGTAGTGGGTTTGATTATCACCTAGGATAAATCTTTGTGTGATGAGCACGATTGTTTATTCTGTACGAGTGTTTGTAGTATGTACCTACCTATTTACAATGACTTATGTACCTTCTTAAGTATATTTATCAGCTGGCTGGTTGCTAGGTTCTGCCTAGTTTAGGATCGCGTGTGATTTGTCCCAAGATATTATTATAATTCCAAAGAGCAATTGAACAGATTCTGTTTATCAAATTGAAAGGCCGGGTTAGGAGTCCCTAAAAAAAGCTAACCTCACTAAAAAACAAACAAAAAAATAGCAGAAATGTGGGGAAGTTTGACCCCCCTGGGGAGCACTTGAACCCTTTTGGTTGCCCATGGATACTTGGCGTTACCCTTGGTTGGCTTCACCAGCGTTAGGTCACCACTATTCTTTTAAGAGTAATTGATGTATTAGGGATTTTCTTTAGGAGTAGCGACCTGCTCCGGCTTCGCACGAACTTTTCTCCAATCTGATAGTGAAAGCCGCATCAAAATGAGTTGCGTAGTTTACAAGATCTAAGCGTACAGACAGCGGGAAGCGACTTTGTTTTATACTGTGTAAATATTAATATGTTTGAAATCTTTATAATTAGTTACATTTAAGCGGCGGTAGCTGGAGGGGTTAACAAGATTGCTAGTAATGTGAGACTCAATCCCACATTGCTAGTAATTTAAAAAAAAAAAATACCCACTTCACAATATCCAAATAATTTAAATAATTGTATATCTATCTACATTTGCTTACTTAAAGAAATATGACTATGTGTCAATATTTATAAGTATTTATATAGATAGGTATAATCACCAAAGCATGAGCCAGACAGACTATAATCACCTATAAGTGACTGTGCTAATACAAACACTTTGTTGCTGAGACATGACACCATGTGGATTCTAGCACCGGATCTAGAATTATTTGAAAAGGAGAAAAATTTATGATCCGTTCGCGCCGCTGGGCAGTGAAGAAGAAGAAGAAGAAGAAATAATTAATTACGACATATTTTACGACATTTTTACACTTTAATACAAAGAAAGAGAGCGTACATCATCAAAGACAACACACAATATAAAACATGTACTAGGCGTTTCAAATGAGTTGATAACTGTCACGATGACATTTTGATTCGCATTACGACTGCAACTTCATTCTATGACGTAAGGTCAGCAATAAAATGATTAGTAAAAAGGTGTCATTATTTTACACAGAAGTACCTAGTTCTAATGAACATAATTCTAATACATTATACTCTAGTACCTACTCTAGTTCTAATACATAAGCACTGTATTTACTATTTATTATAATAGATATGTTTTAGTTAAAAAAAATCACATCTGACTGAAAGACGACAAAAGTGTAGAATACTCTTATGTTTTGTCTATTTACTTATTTCTGTTTGGTGTTTATTAAATAATAAAGAATACTGATAATATTATAATAAAAAAATTTTTATACATATTTCAAAGAAAATAAATATTACGTCCGTTCCATTACCAGTATTATATTATCTGTGACCATACATATTCAACAAGGCCCTAAAGTGACTCCTATTAGTTAAAACAAGACAACATAATAAAAAAAAATAACAAAAAACGAAACAAAACTTACACAAATGTTGTAAACAGTAGTGGTCTATCTAGTTTAGCCGTGCGCTTGGTTGCTCGTGGATTAGGTACATTAAGTTTCTAAGTTTAGCCGTGCGCTTGGTTGCTCGTGGATTAGGTACATTAAGTTTCTAAGTTTAGCCGTGCGCTTGGTTGCTCGTGGATTAGGTACATTAAGTTTCTAAGTTTAGCCGTGCGCTTGGTTGCTCGTGGATTAGGTACATTAAGTTTATAGTAGAAACTTAATGTACCTAATCCACGAGCAACCAAGCGCACGGCTAAACTAGATAGACCAACCATTTATCAGTACCGCTGTAGCCGTTGGCGGGACTATAAATGTTTATAAACTTTCGCGATTTGTACGAATTATAACACTATTTAAACAACAGGTCTTAATTGCGATTTAAATCATTAGTGCTTTAAAGCTCTCAAATAATACCAGTCCGCCTGCATTCTGTCGAGCCGAAAGTCCCCCTGGGTCTGCATAGTCCACCCATTATAGCGATTATTGCCAGTCGGCAATGCAGTCGACAGCCAGCAGTTTCAGACCGCAAGAACACGCACCGGCAGTGGCCGGTGACGTCTTCATACTAACTGAACGGTTGCCGGCCGGCAAATAGTAAGTGCTCGATTGTCGCAGACTGTCCGTCAATACCTGACGACGTAGATCGCACCGACGGTGACGGCAAGCGCACTCACTATGGGTTGGATTGGCCGTCAGTCCAAAACCTTTAATGGAAAACTGTTAGTCTGTGGTCTGTTGCGATTAACTGACAGACTGATATCCCGTAGTGTGTGGGTGCCTTTATGAGGGTAAGTACCTCGCACGACCAGGGGGAGCTGTGGGTAGTTTATTTTGACCCTATTACCTGATACCCGTGTGAATACCAATTCCAAGATGCAATTCATATCACTCAATATAAGAATTTGACGGCCCTTAGCTTTGATGTCCTCTTCGACATAACATTTCAATCAATCTGCCTGCGACCCATATCGGTTAACAGCTGGACACGGTGCTCTGCCTTTCACATATAATTCATCCCAGTGACCTTCTTTATGTCGTCAGTCCACCTGGCTGGGGGTCGTCTTGCCGCGACGTTTACCAAGTCGCGGTCTACACTCTAGGACTCGTTTGCTCCAGCTGACATCGGTCCTTTGGCAAAAATACAGCGTGCTTAACCTGCGTGCTATGCCGATAACTTTGGTTCTTTGTCAGATGATCTTGTTGCAAATTTCATCCTTCAATGAGACTCCAAGCATAACTTGCTTCATAGCCCGCTACGGAACTTTGAATTTGTGGACTAGCCCAACCGTAAATGTTGATAAACTATCGCGATTGTACACATTATGAAAATATATATATATAACGGGTCTTAATCGCGTGAATAATTTAACACATCTACTGCTGCCCTATCCATGAGATAAATTTAAGGTAAAATACCTTGTTTATTGCCCGACGTTTCGACCGTATTGCGACGGCCGTGGTCACGGGTAGACTGTAAACAAGGTATTTTACCTTAAATTATTCACGGGCAATAAACAAGGTATTTTACTTTAAATTATTCACGCGATTAAGACCCGTAATATATATATTTTCATAGCCCATCCGTGTCCACTTCTCAACACATAACATTCCCCCCCCCCCTCTCCTAGATCCTAGGATTCTGTCTTGTAGTGACGTATGGCGTTAAGAAAGGTTTCCCGCCTCCACAACCCTCACTGTCGTTCTCGAAATGTGGGGTCTGTGTTATTCCAGCCTTGGACGTACTCAGGGCGCGATTTAGGGATATGAAACCCACCTCCATCCTCGAAATTGCAAAAAAGTCACACACAGTACACATTGGCCGGTGCGGTATCATTTGTACCATCCAAACCCGCTTCGAAAAATGATCCTGGGTCCTTATCGACTGATGACTCCAGTGTCTCACTCAGAGAGATAGACATTTTACAAAAATTGTCAACTGAAGAAGAAATAGCAAAAAATACTCGAATTTCCGGTGACCTGTTTACAAATTCTCACCGAGTAAATAAAAGTAGGTAAATGGAATTCTTGAATTGTGAATAGATCTGTACTATAGAATGGAAACTAACGTATGGTTTAACCCATATAAGATGACTAACTATTCAATGGAACAATTATATCAAATGATATAGTGTTTTCTAATACGTAGGTACCTAAGTACTAAGGTACTTATCTATGTGATTATATCATTCATTTCAATGTGTAAGGTCGAGTTTCATTATAACGGAAAGGCTTTTAAAATCTCGTTCTATATTTTTAGTAGTTAAATTGTTTTTGTAAAAAATATTATGTAGGTAGAAATATAGTGTACTGGTGCATTGTGCGAAAGGACATAAATTCAACTATATACTATATATAAGTATTAATGATTCTAACTTTTTCGTATAAAAAAATATTGTAAAAGTTAAAGATTAGACTGGCCCCTTGGTCTTGTAGTTAGTGATCCTGACTGCTAAGCCAGAGGTCGTGGGTTTGATTTCCACCCAATGACCACACAGTAATTAGGATGATTGCTTATTCTGTGTCTCGGTGTAATCTATAATATGTATTTAGAAATATACACATATATTTATTACGATATTATAGGCTTTGCCCATTTTGGGATAAGATGACCGTGTGTGACTTGTCCTAATATATTACAATTTTAGCTCCGTTCATCTCAGTTTTAATGAGTGCCATCCTTACAAAATGCATGCATGTAGTTATAAAACTGACATATTATGACATGAACAAGGTAAAGTGATTCTTGAACGAAGAAATTACGAGTAAATTTAACTATACATTTAACAGCCACTGACTTTAGTATCTACAGGTATCAATTATCTATGGTATCTACTATGTACAGTACTCCAAAAGTAATAATGCGCATAGAAATCTTCGGAAATCTTCGTCATTGTTCGGCAACGGTCGTATTACCCGAGCGTCGAAAGACGATATTTATATAGAGTGGTTAAGAGCAATTTCTCTATGCCTAATTTTATATATTATGTGTTTTGTGCTAAAACAGATTTGATTTACCTGTAACGAAATTTGATTCGATAATTCCATGTAAGTAAATAGCGAAAACGCTACAATCATTGTTGGAGTGATTAGTTTTCAAGTGTCTTACCGAAGTTGGTGTAATTATGGAGGAAAAGGTTTAAATAACATAAGGTTTTATTAGAAGGAGAAAAAAACGTTTTCAAATAGAGGTTTACATAAAATATAATCAAAATCTCAGTTCAAATTTGTTTACAGCACTAATCATTCCAGAAAAATAATACAATTATAAAAAAATTAATCAGAATCGAGGAAGACCTCTATTCCCGACATCGCAGATTCATCAGAAGTTTCATTATGCTCTTGTTCATTTACACTTTCCTCACTGCTATCACCTGTGTAAATAATCAGTTTATCGGAATAACTATCGATTCTTGGCTCAAATTTTCTATATTCATCTTCGCATTGAACCGCATGATCAGAAACTTTTTTCCATTCTTCTGGTCCTATTTTATTGATTTTTTCTAATATAGCATCTTTAACTGACGTCACAGTCATTGCAATATTTCTCTTGGCCACGTGTTGCTTTATTTGGGACCAAATATTTTCAATAGGGTTAAAATCGGGATGATATGGTGGCAATCGTATAATTTTATGCCCATGTTCCTCCATTATACGGTCAATGGCAAATTCTGTGTAATTTTCTTTGTATCTTTGTATAATTTTATACAAATCGGGTTTCAGTTTCTTTGGGTCATGCGGAATGTTGTGTTGTTGTAACCAAGCTGTCATTTGTGGTTTAGATGTGTTTGAGTTTGGTGGTTTCACAGACAGCTTATTATGATATGGGGCGTTGTCTATTACCAACACACTATTAGGAGGCAAGTTGGGAATCAATTGATTGCGTAGCCAAGTTTGATAACGTTCCGCGTTTATTTCTTTATGATAGTCACCTTCTGAGTCGACACATTTATGTAACATTAGAGCCCCTGGGACGAAGCCTTTTTCATTGCCTGCGTGTACAATAATTATTCGCTCTCCTTTGGAAATGGGTTGTTTGATACCTTTTTTGTTGCTATCTTGCCAAGTTTTACCCTTAGTATGTGATGTGTGCACATACGACTCGTCCATAAATACTATGTTTCTACCAGAACTCCTCAGCTGTTGTATTTCTCTGAGATATTTGATCCTTTTTAGGCGTATATCATGTTTTTCCATAAGTAATTGTCTGTTATTATCAGTTTTCAGAAACCTAAACCCCATGTCTTTCAAGATCAACCTTAAAGTCTCGGCACAGCCTTTGAAATTAATAGCTTCGATCAACTTTATTCTTAAATTATTTACAGTTGGGAGTTCTTTCAGCGTCAATTGAAAATTGTATATCATATTACGAATAACACAGTAGTCGAAATCATCAAGTACCAGCCGAAATCTACTTTTAGGTCTTCCTTTTTTCGGTGTAGAAAATTTCTTTGATTGATTATGTTTTTTTTCGTTTAAGATATTACTCAAAGTTCGTCGCGAAATTCCTGTAGCTTTTGTAACACGGTCTTGAATTTTTTTAAAATAACCATCATGGTCTCTGTTGAAAACATTGGCTTCATTTAAGAAATAAAGGTACACATTAAATACCATTTGCCGTGCTTGTGAATTAAGCGGTTTTCCACGTTTAAATTTATCCATTTTGGAAGAATTCGTCTGAAAGAAAATGGCATGGGCAGAGTTAGGTATATATTTTTTATGCATGTTTATCTATTTATTTAATTTAAATAAATCTCATTTTTTAAATGTTTTTCTAGTACTTAATATGTATTTAATGTAGGTATTTTATTTTTTTAATATTAAAAAAACGTGAAATATGTTATTTATTTTCCTTTTTTCAAAATATACTATTTAAATCTGAATAAGCTAATTAATGTTGAAATTATATTTACCAAGAAGGGTGTGTAATAGCAGCTCTATATATTTCCACAAATAGAGAACACGTGCAGTCACTACCAATATATAAAGACGACTGACAGACATTTCGCTGACCGGCGACAGCTGCCGAACGCCCGATTTGTTTTCGATTGTGCACACATGATATTGACTCCTATCTCTTTTAAACAAGGTGCAAAATGCAAATGCCTTGTTTAGGGCTCTTACGATTCCATGATTCGAGTGTTTCCGGGAATACGACAATTAGCGAAGATCTGCATGTGCATTATTAATTTGGGAGTACTGTACCGCGTACAACAAGAGAGCAATTTCAAATGCTGAATCGAATGTCCCTCCTGTCAACCTTATTTGACACTTATGACTTTTTACAAATGGGCGCTGTTCTGATCGTTGTTACCTCCATTTCATTTTGTCAAAAGTCACCCAAAGCAACTACTACACAAGTTGGTACACATGTTCGGCTTCATTTACAAGTGCCGGAGTGTGAGTGGAGTGTGGATGAACGTTCGGGACCGTTCGGGTTTGAGCCACCAAACCCGAACGGTCCCGAAAGTTCATCCACATTAGAGATGTTACGGAGGTGATTTTATCGGACCCAGGAGGCATTGAATGAACCTCGATGAACTTAGTAAAGTGCCTCCGACTGCATGAAATTATCTATTTATGTAGGGGATCTTGTTTCCATCTTTTTTGTGCAGGCGGGTTTTTTATTTTTATAATTTATTTTCTTATTAAATACTTTTTAGTAGTAGGATGTAACCGATGTAACCCTAACTAACTTTTGTCACAGCTATTGTCAAGTATTAAAAATTGTAAAAAGAATAGTTGCTAACTAACTTTTTTAGTATTACAGTCACAAACATGTTTTACCTTTTTTAAATGCTTAAGATAAGCCCTTTAATTTGATACCCATATTGCAGTATTCAAAACAACTTTTTTGTTTTTTTTTTTCACACCTCTTTATTTTGACATCTCACAGCCGCCATGTTTGTTTTTTCAAACGTCACATAATTATGAACACTTTGAGTTGTAAAAATGGCGGCAAACTGACCGGCCATTATTTTTACAGCTCCGAGTTTATCTTGTAAAAAATGATTTGTATACGTGATAATTGACTTAGAACGAAACTATGTGCATGTAATAAGTGCAAAATACTTGACACTGGCAGAAATTAGCCGTTAAAACGGCTAGATTGCCATAAACTCAAAGAAGAAGAAGAAGAAGAACACTTGGCGATCAAGACTTAGTTGTGTAAATTCGTTCAGTAAATTGTGAGACATTAGGTAATAAAAAATATTACATAAGTACACACATACAAGATACGCGCGAAAAATATAACCCTTCCTTACAGTCGGGTAATTAGGCTACCGCCGAGCGCCGCTTCAAACAATATTATCCATTGTTAAAACAATAAAAACTTTTAAAAACGCTACATAGGCTAATCTATACTTCCTTAGCAGAATATTAACCTTGATATTTAAAATTTAAAGTTCATACAAGTAGCAATAAATCAAAATAAAGAAATAAAGGTGTAGTAGCGTCATATCGATCTGTTTCAACATCATGCTCGGTGCCCACTGATGTGATGTAATCAAGAAACCAGCCTTCGAAATTGAAAGGTCTTTTGATTACCAACCATGATTACCTATCTTGTAATCGTGATAACTAATGGTTTTTGTGATTCATATAGTTTTTAGAGTCTACAATGCGTAACAGAAAGGCGTGGTCTAATTAGGTACAGCAGCAGACAAAGTAACGTACCTATTAAAGTAGAGTGAGTTGCTCTTAAGCAAAAACTACTTATCGAATTTTGATGAAATTTCACAGTTATATAGTTTATGCAGGTTGGTATACTAATAACCTCCCGCGCTTGGCTTCTTTATGTTACATCAAATAACTTCGTAATATAATAAAGCGGCGGTAGCCTAATGGCTAAGGCATCAGTCTCGCAATCGCGAGGTCGTGGGTTCGAATCCTAGCCATTAAACTACTGACGTGAACCCACTCCTAACACAAGTCATAGAGCTTAGCTGGAGGGGTTAACAGGATTGCTAGTAAAGTGGGACCACAATCCCACATTGCTAGTTATCTTTAAAAAAAAAATGTTCAAAAAAAATTACAAATGAACTCTTCACCCACTACCACCTATTTTTGTCACACAACCATTTACCACACAACTGGGAGATCACGGAGTAATATCTAAGTTTAAAATCTAAGTTTGACTATCTCTGTAGCGCGGTGAGAGTGTATCCGACTGCTACGCAAAAGGTCGTGGGTTCGATCCCCACCCAGGATAAAACTTTGTGTCATGAGCACGATGGTTTATTCTGTGTCTGGGTGTTATTTATCTATAATATGTATGTATTTAGACATATAAAGTATGTTTATCAGTTGTCTGGTTTCCATAATACAAGCTCTGCTTAGTTTGGGATCAGATAGCGTTGTGTGAATTGTCCCAAGATATTATAAAAAAAATCGATGTTTCCTTGTCAGGTTTAGGACCTAAACCTTACAATGAACAACGATTTCACTCCAATAAATTATTCTGTAGGTGGTCAATAAGATCATAATTCCAAAAACAAGTGGTAGGTGATTAAGGGTTAATACATTAAATATTTTCTAAAACTGATATTACAAAGTTATTTAGTGTTATGTAAAACCAAACACCCCGCATTAGCAAGCTGACGTGGCAGTGGGCTGGCCATATTAGCCGAAGAACCGACAACCGTTGGGGTAAACGAGTTCTTGAGTGGAAACCGCGTAGTGTAGGACGCCCTCAGGCCAGGTGGAGTGATGATTTACGCAAAACGGCTGGCAGGAGCTGAATGCGAGAAGCCGAAGATAGGACGAAGTGGCGTGCAATTGGAGAGGCCTATGTCCAGCAGTGGACTTCGATAGGCTGATGATGATGTTATGTTTAAAGGCCACGAGCGGCAGGTTAATAGTGTATTAATAATCACCCAGTATATCAGAATAATAAATATAATAAAATTTATAATAAAAAAAAAAAAAAAAAAAATGAGTGGTCCCTGACTTAGTAGCGACCGAGCTGATTGAAATATCTGCGAGGTTAGGGACGTTATCACTATCAGTCCATAGATGGGTGACCGTTTTCGAAATTTGTCACACCCGCCGTGCCTCGGAGAGCACGTTTAGCTGCCGGTCCTGCGCCCAATCTCTCTCCGGTCGTGTCGGATTTCCGTCCGATCAGACTATGAGAGCGAGGGAATAGAGAGTGCACTTGTGTCTGCACACACACTTGTACACTATAATATCTCTTGCGTAGGTGGCTAGTCTCTGCTATGATCGGTCGCCGTAACCGAAATCGGATAGGAGATTTTATTATATCAGTATAGCACATAGACTTTAAAAATCAAACTTATCGCAAGCTAAGAAAAACTGATATGGCATATGTACTTATTACAACTTCCGTAGTACCTACACATTTTGATTGTATATAATTAATATATTATGGCATAGATATTTTAATTTATGCGGAGAAGGTCGAATTCCTAAAAGTCAGTTTCCGTGTGGCCCAGTTTTTAATTACCCGACTGCGGAGGGTAATGTGTTTGACATGTATGTATGTTCCTTTGTGGCACTATACAGGGTGTATTTTTGAAACGGGTCAGTAAGGGCAAGTACCTTAACCGTTGCAGTTACAGCAAAACGTTCTTAGAAGATCTTCCCTAACTTTTTGACATACTTTGAACTGCATTCACAGATTTTGTAAAAAACTTACAGTTGGCAAAAAAAATGCAAAAAGTCCAAAAAATTTTTTTTTATGCCAATCGATTCTATTTCATGTGGGGATCAAAAAACTCTATGAAACCATTTTAGCTTTCAGTACTAGAAAAGACAGAAATCGCCAAAAACGTTTCCCATACATTTCGGCAACAGAAACAAATTTCTACGATGGTCGAACTTTTTGTTATGGCCAGGAAGTGGGTAGAATTGACTGTAAAGTAAATAAAAATAATTTTTACCTTCAAATTTCGAATTTCATTCGAAAATCTGTGTGTCAGCTGAGAAACTTCGTATGAGTTATTATTAATTAAGGATTTTCGCTAAAATGTCTTCTAATCGTGAAAAAATTGACTTATTAGAAGCGTATTTTGTCAATAATCGAAATGCGGGAGCTGCATTAGTGTGGTACCGCAATAAGTATCCGTTGCGACATGTGCCAACAAGAAAGGTTATTAGAAATCTTTTGAAAAACCTGGAATTGCAGGGTTCTTTCAAAAGAAAGCGGCAGCCTCGTGTGGACATGGACACGGAGATTGCGGTTCTGACTTATGTCGAAGCATATCCAGAGGTATCGTCCAGGCATGTCGCCTTTGAAGTAGGTGTATCCCACTCCCTTGTGATAAAGATATGGAAGAAATACGGCTACAAGTGCTATCGATATGGGCGCATAGTTCAAGTGTTACATCCGGGTGATGATGTTCGAAGGCTTACTTTTTGCAGGTGGCTAAGAGGAAAAATAAGCAGAGATCATGAATTTTTAAATTACATACTGTGGTCAGACGAAACGAATTTTTCCAATAACGGTATGTACAACAGAAAAAATCACCACTATTGGTCCAAAGAAAATCCACTAAGAGTTACGGCAAGTCATAATCAGGTTCGCTTCTCATTCAACTGTTGGTGTGGTATAATGTCCAATCGAGTTATAATGGTGGAATTTTATGAAGGGAAACTGAATTCTGCCATGTATAATGAAGTCATTTTACACCATCTTGAAAACGAGATGGACGAATGGCCCCTGTCGGAATTGCGAAAAGTTCATTTTCAACAAGATGGTGCTCCGCCACATAACAGTCACCTTTCACGTTCCAATTTGAGCCGCCTATTCGGTACACAGTGGATAGGTACACATGGTCCAACACAGTGGCCACCTCGTAGCCCCGATCTAACACCACTTGATTTTTTTTTATGGGGCTTCGTGAAAAACGAGGTGTATAAGACGACGTACGCCAGTGTTCAAGAGCTCAAGGATGCATTAATGACCATTTTACGTAATATTCATCCCAGAACATTATTAGCCGCCATTCGTTCAGTGCAAAAAAGGATAGACTTATGTATTCGTGAAAATGGAAATCATTTTGAGCAATTTATTTCATAAACCAATTTCTAAAATGTTTAAATGATTTTTTTTATTTAAAAAAGTTTAAAATTTTACCTGTCCTATGAGTTTCGAGTTGATTTATCATATTTCCGTAGGAAATGTATGGGAAACGTTTTTGGAGATTTCTGTCTTTTCTAGTACTGAAAGCTAAAATGGTTTCATAGAGTTTTTTGATCCCCACATAAAATAGAATCGATTGGCATAAAAAAAAATTTTTTGGACTTTTTGCATTTTTTTTGCCAACTGTAAGTTTTTTACAAAATCTGTGAATGCAGTTCAAAGTATGTCAAAAAGTTAGGGAAGGTCTTCTAAGAACGTTTTGCTGTAACTGCAACGGTTAAGGTACTTGCCCTTACTGACCCGTTTCAAAAATACACCCTGTATAGACCATACGCGTGAACCGATTTTGATGATTCCTACGTCAATCGATTTGTATTAATCTTGTTATCTTGCAACTAAAGATATGACTGAAAAAAGTCAACAAACTATGTCATGTGGGCTATCTTCGCGTAGGTATTTTAAAATCATGATGAAGTTGCTTAAATCATTTTTCACTTAAAATAACCGTTTAGGATATAAGGCGATTTAAAGTTTGTTTAAATTTATTATTTTCACTCAAATTTTCGGTAGTCACAGTTATTAAGTTATGTTACGCCTTACAACTAAGCACTAAAAAGTATTAAATAATAAAAAAAAAATAAAAAAACCTGCCTGCCTAAAAAAGATTTAAACAAGATAACCTTAAATCATGGAGTCGGAGGCATTCATGAATCCTAGTTAACTTACTAAAATGCCTCCGACTGCATACTTTAAGGTTATCTTGTTATAATCTTTTTTAAGCAAGCGGGTTTTTTGGTTTTTTTAATTTTATTAAATTCCTGTGATCGCGGATTTGAGTCCCGCCCGAGCGAATTTTTCCTTCAAACATTTAATAATAATAATAATGAGCCCCGCATGCATGAAAATCACATGCGTTCATCTGTGATGAGATTGTATATCCCGCGGAAGTGTGGGGGCCGGGGTTTGTTGAACCTCAAGTCCTTTCATAACCGCGAGGTATACAATCTCAGGGAATATTTCCTCCATATTGACGTGGGTGTGCATCGGGATGTCGTCGCGGTGGACACCGGGCTAACCTCGCTCTCTTAGGCTAAAGAGAACTGGCGCAGGTTTGTAGTACTTGGTATCAGGTACACAGTCAAGTAGCCAGGATAATAATAATAATAATAATAATAATAACCATTTATTTCAGGCTACTAAGGCCCATATCATACAAATACATAGGTACATAAAAAACTTAATAAACTAATACATAATTTAAACTACAATTACACAAATACGTAACATAATAACAATAAACTAATACATAATTAAAATTATACACGACAGTGGGATTGAGACAGCGGCGTCGTGTTTCGCTGCGTGGTGTCACGTAACCTTCCACGAAAACGTCGGTACGCGACACCCTTCGGCCAGAAGTCCTCCTTCATAAAGATGGACAGATGTTCACTGGGAACTCGCACCATGAATGATTTGAAGTTGACGTCATGGCGCGACTCCAACTTCTCCACCCTCAAGGTCCACTTCGTCTTGATCCGGAGGTATTCCGCAAGTTCCTCTGCCTTTGTGGTGTGATGCAGACGAGACACATATAACTGCGTCGTTGCTATTGCCGGACGCAGCAGCATTTTAGGTCCCGTCACGCCGGTACCACATTGGTTTCGTCTGGAGGGCCTCTTCTGCTTCCTTTCAACCTTTATAAAGCCCTCTACATCCATTTGCCCTTTGGCAGGGGCTGTGGGTACGCTCTCGCTGGTCTTCGTCTTTATCCCCCGTTTCTGTTGTACAACGGGGCGACTGACCTTGGCAGCGCTGCAGGTAGCAACCGCAGGCACGGGCGCAGGCTTGCGGGGCGTGCGGGCGGGGTCACTATGCGCACTTGCAGCGCATTCCGCTCGGTCAGCATTCGACGCCGGCGGCGATGTCGTCACAACTGACGCGTAACTTAAATCTAGGCATGCACCGCGGCGCGTGTTTACATGCGACGGTGACCCAGATCCCGTAATAACGTTGCGCAACTCGATGACTTGTTGGCGCAGATCTTCTACGTTGGCTTCGGAAGCATCATACTTCCGCTGCACATCCGCGAGGCTCGCCTTCAGAAAGACTATGTCTTTCAGCAGGCTGGTGACGTCGACGTGATCGAAGGTGACGGGAGGGAGCTTGTTCAGGTCCTTCGCCACAAACGTAGGCACGTCGTCAGGATCGGTCTCCTTTAGCAGCGTGATGACTTCCGCTAAACTTTTCTTAGTCCCATCGCGACGATGAGACACCATCTGGGCGGTCTTATTCAGAACGCCGTACAGTAGCCGCTTGGCTGCAGCTATGTCGTCCTCACTGAAGTTCGTGACGCAGATCTGGACAGCGGACACCTCGTCCATCACGTCCAGTTTCTGCTGCAGAAACGCCAGCAGCTCGTTTACCACGAGCTCGTTGCTCATGGTTGCAAACTAGCGACGGCTCGCGTCGCACACTGCGTGTAATGGTTAGTCACACATAAAGGCACGTCCGCATTTGAACGCGGCTGACTGCATCCACCAGCAACTTGCTCTGAACCACCTTGTGGACATTGAAGTACCGTACTACAAGTACAGGTACGTTGCTGTGCCAGGTCTTGAAAATAGCTATATCACATTGTACTGAGATCGCTCTATCATCACAGACAGGACTGTTGTCGCCAAAAAGTCTGATATTGTGGTGATAGATCGATCACAGCGTCGCGTCGTGCACTGATTGTCGACATCACAATCCCTCGAAAAAGATAAACAAATGAAATATCTGGATCGGCCGCACGACATGTGGGATGTTGATTCGGCGATCATTGTACCAATAGTCGTATCCGTTAATGGTCTGATTGCCAAGAGCCTCGACCAACACCTCGAGAGGCTCGCGTTAGAGGGTTGGATCAAGCGCTTGATGCAGAAGGCAGTACTTCTAGACACGGCTCGCATAGTGAGGGGGTTCCTTTCTAAATATATTAAATTCTAAATATATTTGTTTTTATATGTATATTTGAAAATGTAATTTGACATGGTTTACCAATAAATAAAATATCTTGGGAAAACTCACACAATTACAATCTGATTCCAAATTAAGCAGAGCTTGTATTATGGAAATCAGACAACTAATAAACATACTGAAATGTTTCTAAATACATACTAATATAACTAATACTAATGTAACTGCATGATGTTTCTTTTTTATCTTATTTTCTTATATCAACATATTCGTCTTCTCCCACCACCTCCGACTCCGACAAACCAATTAAGCATAGATATATGGCGGAGCCCGTCCATAAATTATGTGTTTATTGCTACCCCCCCCCCCCCCCCCGTCATGCGAGCGACCAGACCAGTGTTGAGTCAAATGTGAAATGTACGGGAAATTGACGTGGGGATGTTCAAAGCCAAATCTCGAGGGTCCAAAATGGACGCCTCTACGCCTCTTATATTATTGCATAACCTACAAGTTGTCATATTTCTCACAATATAGGCAATATTAGTTCCAATAATATGAACGCTAGAAACTAGTACAATAGAGTTTTAGCACCAAACACCGAGAGAACCTACAGAAGGTTAGGAAGTTAGACTAAATGAAGGAAAAGTCTGGAATCATGGGCGTGATCTACATTGTGATAAGTGACTTCTGCTGTAAAACTTTGTTGTTTCTAAGTGTACATTTAAAAATATTCAAATCAAGTATGTACACCAATAAAAAATAATAACCATACGCAAACACCAACAAGAATAAAGATTCGCAACAAACGCACAAACAAAAAATACTCGTGATATCTCACGTGTAGTATTTAGATTCAGTGATATCTAGTGATTTTTTCTGACTAAAACTCACGTGATTAATGGACGACCCCTAAGTCCGCCCGCGTTGAGGTACGCTTCGAGACGGGGTGTTACGTTATCCTAATTCGCGCACTCAAAATTATGTTATAAATGTTTGTGTTCCTCTATCTTCAATTGTATATTACATTTAAATATATACTACCTGTGTGGAAAACGAGTGTCTTTCAACGTCCTACAATAAATTTATGGTTTAAGGACAAACGTATTTTGTATCCTTTCCGTTATTTACATTGTACCTAAATCGATATTATTTAAAGAAGTCTGCGACCGGACTATGTGGCCTATTGCTAAATTTTGACCGTGAGTGTGTTGTAGCATGTTTTGTTCAGGATTTTGTTTCCAGAAGGGTGGGGGGGGCTTCTAGAGAAGCCAAAAAAATTGTGAACCAAATGGTTCACAAGTCATAGTTGGCCGGCAAAGTTTATATATACATCTTTGTCCACAACTGAACCTACACTTTCGAGAGAGCATACAATAGAACTAGTGTTTGGTGGTCTACATGGAGTGCCTTAAAATTTTAAATAATATTGTCATAAATTAGAAAACCATTTTTTTTATTTCTTTCGTTTGTGAAAATATTGGAGAGGAAATAAGTAACACTAACTAATTTTCAGCTTTTCATCACGGCTTTTAATCAGAGTACATGTCAGAATGAGAATTCATTATTTAAATTTTACAAAAAGCAATTAAAAATGCCTTATAATAAATACAGCAAATATTTGTCGGTTGCTGTGATGCCATCCGTATCTATCATTTAAACAATCAACTATTCAATAAGTATTTAATATTATTGTTTTTCGTGACAACCCTAGCGTGATCTCAACTAGTCGCCGCGTGTCAGCATTTCGCGCTACTTCAAAGGAGTTGACTCACTATTAGTAGTAGTTACACATAATGATACTAGTACTATAGAGCTCAAGGGAGTTATTAGACTGTTTAAGTTTATCTTCTGCACTCTTGGTATTTTGTATTTCTAGTAAAGATATTATATATGCGCGGACACGATCATATAAATTGAGAAATAGTCTCAAAGTGAAGATATTACACAATATTATGTTATGTTTTAAAGCTTGTTTAAGTTTGTAAGTTTAAATTAACTGGTTTCTTGGTCTAGTAGTTAGTGACCCTGAATGCTAAGCCAGGGGTCGTGGGCTCGAGTCACAACCAAGGTAAATATTTGAACGATGGGCACGACTGTTTTTGTGTCTGCAAGTAATTATTATACAGGGTGATTTGTAATATACTAATAACCTGCCGCTCGCGGCTTACCACTAGAGTGTTGTAATATATTTTTTGAAAAATATTTAATATATTAACTATTAATTACCTACCACTTCTTTTTGGAGTGATGAACCTTTACCACCTACAGACTATTTTTGGAGATTTTTTTAAAGACGACTCCCGCATTAGGGTACAAGCCCTGTGTCGCGGGGGACTTTACAAACATACAAGTCACGGACATAAAGTACACCCAGACCCGGAACAACAATTCGTGGATCACACAAAGTGGTGTCCCGTGTGGGAATCGAACCCACGACCTTTTGCGTAGCAGTCGAAGACACTCCCACCGCGCCACAGAGGCAGTTTATTATTATTTATCGTTGTTTATTGTGAGGTTTAGGCCCTAAACCTGACAAAGAAACATCGATTTTCGAAGAAGCAACCATTTACTACACATTTAGAAGACCCAGTTGTGTGATAAATGGTTGTGTGACAAACGTAGCACCACCTACGTTTGTCACGGGTTCATTTGCAGTTTTTTTTTTATTCAAAAATTATATTAATTTGTTATTGGTGTCATGTAAAGAAGCCAAGAGCGGCTGGTTATTAGTATATTAAAAATCACCCTGTATAATATTTAGTTAGGTAGGTATATATCTAACTAGCTGTCCCGCGCAACTTCGTTAGCGTAAATTTTCCCCGTTTTTGCAACATTTATCATTGCTGCTCCGCTCCTATTGGTCGTAGCGTGATTCCACAAAATTCCAGCTCTCTAGTAGGTACTAAAGTTATCTGATCGAACTTGGGGACGTCCGTCTGTACCTAAGTTAGGTTAGATAACTTTAGTAAGTACCGTTGGGCCAGAGAAAAGACGGATATAGTGACTCCTTGTTTACTACAGAACCCTAAAAAATACAGGTTAATTTTAGAATCCTCCGTTTTTTTTTTTAAATATTAGTAATGTAGCTTAAAACATAATTATAGTTTATCAGTTAGGGGGCGTCCATTAATTTCGTGAGGCCTTTAGGGGAGAGTAGAGGGGGTCGAGCCAAAGCTCACCAAATCTCTCGTGGGAGAGAGGGGGGCAGCACCCCCGACACGGGAATCACTTCATCTTACTTGAGGGAGGGGAAGGGGGTCAATAATCCGCCAAATTCACCTTACGTTTTTTATGGATGGCCCTATCTGGCTGATATTAGTACAACCTCTGCCTAGTTTGGGATCAGATTAGAGTTCCTTACATCGTACCTGCTGCGCAATCGAAATCCAATTTTAATTATGTATAAGATAAAACCAATATAATACTCTAATGTTGTTGTTTTATTACATAGTAGGTACGTACATAGGTAACTCGACAAGTTTTGAGACAAGAGAATACATCATTTATTTTATATTTTTTCGAAATACTCTCATTAATTCTCCATGCAAAGTTCCATTCGCCTAAACCATTTATTAAAACACTTTTGCCAGTCTTGATCCGATAGGTGCGAAATTGCGACTTCGTAGGCGGCCACGGCCTTTTCGGCACACGAAAAAAATCCCTTTTAGTTTTCCCTTGATTATCGGGAATAAAAAAAAATCACAGGAAGCTAAATCAGGACTGTGTGGTGGATGGGGCAAGGAATTCCTCAAGAAACGTCTTTGTTTTGAGGGACGTATGTGACGATGCGTTGTTGTGATGCAGCATGATTCTCCGAAGCCCAATTTTTGGTCTCCTCTCTCGTAGATCTTGGAAAACTTTCGGCAATGCTACTGTTGTATACCATTCCGAGTTACAGATCTATGATTGCTGCTAGAAAAAAAACTAGCCACAATTTTTTAACCAACGTTACGAGGTCTTTGCAGTTTTGTTGGCAACTTTCCTTCTGAAAAGACCCACACTGACGACTTACGACAACAAATTTAAAATCATAAAATATCAATGTTTTTTATTTTCCAGATCATATTGATAAATTCATATTTCGTCACATGTAATGATTTCCGAAACACGTTTTGACGCTCCGTTTTCAAATCGTAGACATATTTCGCGGCAATTCACACGGGCCTTATTGAAAACAAAAACGCGGGAGCCGTCGTAGTAAAATTACTATAGGCCGACCGCTTAACTCGTATATCGCCTGCGCGGTGAGAAGGGAGCGCGGGGTGATGTTAACGGGTGGCCGCGCTCCCTTCCACCGCGCAGGCGATATACGAGTTAAGCGGTCGGCCTATAGAACATATATTTTTTTTTAACCATAACCTGGCTACTTGCGTTCTATTTTTATAAATTTGCTTTTTAAAAACATATAACACATATACGTTCCATTTTTAAATTAGGAGGATCTTAAAACTTATCGATTGACCTACGTATGTTTTGTTTATATCACATTAATTAAATTTATCTAGATTCTGGATATACCTATTGACGATACCTGGACCGTGCCATCCATAGATTATATACCTACTTATACTGGTAGTGCCATCTCTTTCAATTAAAAAGTAAATATTGACTGCAAAGCGTGAAAGAGAGAAAAAAACTCGTGCGGCTTTTGACAGGTATTGTTCACAAAGTAGCGTTGTCTCTTACTTGAGAGTGGTAAATTTTGCGAGGTTATGGCGTAGTCCAGGTCTATACGTCAATGGATATACCTGATTGCATTGCTGGCTTGACTCGGCGTCTGTACATAGGTAAAGTTCATCACAAAACTTGCAACATAAATGCTAAATGTATTTATTGTCATAGCTATTACGTGCAACTATCAAATATATTGCTTAATTTAGGATTACTTGCCTGAGGTTTAAGTAGGACTAATTTAAGGTCTGAAGCGGCGGCAGCCTAATGGTTTAGGCATCGATCTCGCAATCGTGAGGTCGTGGGTTCCAATCCTACCCATTATACTAAAGACGTGAACCCACTCCTAACACAAGCCTTTGAGCTTAGCTGGAGAGGTTAACCAGATTGCTAGTAATGTGGGACTCAATCCCACATTGCTCGTTATCGTTCGTAAAAAAAAAAAATTATGTTCGTCATATTAGTGACAATAAAGAAACGTTTCTTTCATTTTCTTTCTTTAAAAAAAACAATATAATGTATGAGAAATAGGAAAATAGATGACTTTTTCTCATGCGTAACAGTTCACATAATAGTTAATTATCGTGAGATTATGTTTGTTACAACATAGTTATGTAGTTTTTGACATGCTTTCAATATTAGCTTAGGTTTTTGTTGCGTGATTATAAAATAAATATAAAAACTTCAATAGGAAAAAGGATTACAAATTACTAGTGTCAAGTATTAATTGTCACTTTGACTGCACAAAGACTTGGACCTAAGTAGGGATTTTGTTCATATTGAATGTATTTTCACACATTAAGTGTGAAAATACATTAAATATGTGCAAAATCCGTAAGACCAAGTATGTGTGAAATGAAATGATGACAGCTCAATTGCCGACATTTCCACAACTCATTTTAGTTCGCTGTCGGTTAATCTATCTATACTAATATTATAAAGCTGAAGAGTTTGTTTGTTTGAACGCGGTAATCTCAGGAACTACTGGTCCGAATTGAAAAATTCTTTCACTGTTAGATAGCCCATTTATCGAGGAAGGCTATAAGCTATATAACATCACGCTACGACCAATAGGAATGAAGCAGCAATGAGAAATGTTGCAAAAACGGGTAAATTTACGCAGATGAAGTTGCGCAGGGCTGCTAGTACTAATATAAAGCTGAAGAGTTTGTTTGTTTGTTTGAACGCCGTAATCTCAGGAACTACTGGTCCGAATTGAAAAATTCTTTCACTGTTAGATAGCCCATTTATCGAGGAAGGCTATAGGTGATATAACATCACGCTACGACCAATAGGAATGAAGCAGCAATGAGAAATGTTGCAAAAACGGCTAAATATACGCAGATGAAGTTGCGCGGGGCTGCTAGTACTAATATAAAGCTGAAGAGTTTGTTTGAACGCGGTAATCTCAGGAAATACTGGTCCGAATTGGAAAAATCTTTTTTTATTGAGTAGCCCATTTATCGAGGGTGGCTATAGTCTATATAACATCACGCTACGACTAATAGGAGCTGAGCAGCAATGAAAAATGTTGCAAAAGCGAGGAAAATTGACGCATACGAAGATGCGCGGGTCAGCTAGTTTGCATATAAACTAATTGGACAGGCAACAGTCGACAACAACAAGACTTCCATTTGACTTTGACATTTGGAAGTCTATACTTGTATAACAAGAATTACAACAAACGACATTTGTCTTGGGGTTGTATGTATATAAGTATATTTAGCCATGCCAGCGTATGACGTACAACGTAAATCTTTTTGAAAAATAGACTATCTGGCATTGGCAGACTCATTTTTCGGGGATGCCATTTGTGTTGGGGTTGAATGTATATATATTTAGCCAGTCTAGCGTATGACGCATGACGTACAACTCTTGGAAAAATAGACTATCTGGCATTGGCAGACTCATTTTTCGGGGATGCCATTTGTGTTGGGGTTGAATGTATATATATTTAGCCAGTCTAGCGTATGACGCATGACGTACAACTCTTGGAAAAATAGACTATCTGGCATTGGCAGACTCATTTTTCGGGGATGCCATTTGTGTTGGGGTTGAATGTATATATATTTAGCCAGTCTAGCGTATGACGCACGACGTACATCTCTTGGAAAAATAGACTATCTGGCATTGGCAGACTCATTTTTCGGGGATGCCATTTGTCTTGGGGTTGTATGTTTATATATTTAGCCAGTCCAGCTTATGACGTACAACGTACATCTCTTGGAAAAATAGACTATCTGGCACTGGCAGACTCATTTTTCGGGGATTTTATTTCATATTTCGGTGAAGGTCATAAGTGGTACAATTAACTTTAAATACTGTGTAAGATATCGGGGTGGATGCGGCGTATAATTAACAAAGCACGCCGATGCTATCCGGCCGATTCATAGTCGGTGATTAGTGCCCAAAAATCACCGATTGACCTATTACTCTTGTGCCTGTTACTGCCTCTGTGGCACGGTGTGAGTGTGTCCGGCTGCTACACATGAGGTCGTGGGTTCGATTCCCACACCGGACACCACTTTGTGTGATCCACAAATTGTTATTCCGGGTCTGGGTGTACTTTGTGTCCGTGGCTTGTATGTTTGTCAAGTCCCCCGTGACATAGGGCTTATACCCTACTACGAGAATCGTCTTATTAAAATAAAAAATAAAAAACTGAACTATGAAGTATTCTGTCTGTATAGTAACCCTGTATTTTAATACGGAAGTAAGAATAGTGTTATTGTTTGCCAGAAATATCTACTCATTTTAATAATGCTATGTTATTATTGATATGATCCAAGACACTGCGTACGCTTTGGAAAATCCCTGTGTTCTATGATTGTGGGTAAAGACTTCAAATAGCAATTTTAAGTAATTACATAATTATCTATACATATCCTGTATATGTATAATGTCTTAAAACTATTCCACACCGAGGGAAAGTGCCTTATAAAATTGTAATAACAACTTTTATTTCAGACAAAGTCCACAGATAATAATTAAAGTAATAACAACAGGAAATTATGTATAAAAAGGTAGACATGCTTAAAACAATGCCTATTATATTGCCGTATGAAGCATCGTCTATAAAATGTAGATAGAACATTTTACTAAAAAAATACTTCATTTTGATTTTATATATTTATGCAGTTGGAGTTACAATTTTTAAGTTCAACAGGATTAATTAATGCCTCCGACTGCATGATATTAAATGTGAAGAGAATCTTGTTTCAGTCTTATTCAGTTGGGTTTTTTAAATTTATTTTTTTATTTACGTTGTTTTTTAGCATTTCTTTCTTCAAATAACATCTAAATAAATAAGTTATAAATAGGTATATACACATAATAGTTGTTATTAGCTTTTAGAAGATTTTTTTAAACATAGGTATAAACATGACGCCAAAGCTTCGCCATTTGGATTTTTTTTTATTTTAAAGTACTAGGGTGTTATTTATCTATAATATGTATGTATTTAGAAATATGTAAGTATGATTATCAGTTGTCTGGTTTCCATAATACAAGCTCTGTTTAGTTTGAGATCAGATAACGTTGTGTGAGTTGTCCCAAGATTATTATTATTATTATTAACTCTTACTCTCACAACTAAGACAATTGCCTGACTGGACCCTGGTCCAGTCAGGCAAATTTCTTAATTTTAATTTTAAAATTTTATAATTTAATTATAAAATTTCATTTTAAAATTAGATTACTAAATCGCACCCACAAAATAGGACGGACGAAACCGAGCAATAACAAGTTTACTTTATGGGGGACTTTGCATTTGTATATGAAAATCATGCATATAAAGTACACCCAGACTCGGAATAACAATTTGTGTATCTATGCGTATAGGATACCAAGTGTAATTCTGTGTGGGAATCAGTCGCCTTTACTCCAATGCGTCACCGAGGCAATCAAAATTTAAATCAATCATGTTGTCGAGCCCACGACCAAAGAATACTAACTATTACCACGACTGTAACCAATAAATTAATAGAAATGTAAATACATTTTAATCTGATGAAATTTATTTTGGCGGTCAAATTTCATAAGAACAGGTTTTTAAAAATTATTTTTTGAATTAGGACGGCCTTAAATGTTGACTATTACGCTGTTTCGAAATTTTAATAAGAAATGTAAGGAGCTCAGAAAGTATTAAGGAAATACGTTAAGCAACGTTAACACTGTCGGTCCAAAAACGGGTGATCGTTTTCGAATAATGTCGTTCTTAGATCTACAGGAGGATATGTTCTTCGAGCCTTGGAGAGCATGGTGAGCCGTCGGTTCTATGTCGAATCTCACTCTGGTCGTATTTGCGTCCCTTCAGGCTATGGGAGTAAGGAATTAAAGAGTGCATTTATCTGCACACTAAGCTTGTGCACTATAATATTTCCTCGCTGATGAGATTAGCCGCCGTAACCGAAATCGGTTAGGAGATTAGTATTATAAAATACCTCTTAAGTACCAGGACATAATAAGTTCAAGAAGATCTATCCAAAGAGGTGCATTGTTGTAAACTAACAACTGAGATATATATTCTTAAGATTATGTTGGCCTGGTACTTTGTTAAGAGAATATAGTAATATAAAATACGAAAGAAGCGGCCCGGCCCAGCATTTCCCCCAGAGATTCCAGCAATGGGAATTTTATAAGGCGATATGATTTTAAGTACCCCATCCACAAATTGACCGCATAGACCTACCTGCACAAAACCTCCGGTTGCGTTATAACCTCTCAAAATTAAATCATAAATAATACCTATGTATGTTTTTTTAATTTAAAATGACCTTAATCACGCAACCAAACATAATTAAGTCGGCCGGCTAATCGCTGCGATTAGTCGCAAGACCATAACATTGTTTCTTCATGTTACACACTATTTTGATTTTTATTGAGGTCAATGTTGAGCGTTATATAAATATGTGATTATGCAACTTTTAATCGGCAGACGCATTCCAAGCCTTAGATACTTGATGGCTGGACGGGTGATGCAATGGTTTTGAACCAAAAGAGTTTAGGTTCGATACCTGTTGTATTCTTTTATGACAAATTAACACCCATTGCGACTGATAGTCGCGCAGTTTCTCTCAGTAAAGTACCAGGGAAGCATAACATTAGCAAGGTATAATATATCTCAGTTGTACTTTTACGCCTACAATAAGAACCTCTTTTGGTCCCGGAACACCAGGGCGAAAGAAGGAACACGGATGGGTTTTAGTCAGTAAGAGTCTGACACGCCCTCCCGATCGTTGCCCGCAGCGGGAGAAATCATTTGATGATTTCCCATCTATAAAAAAACAGATAGATATGGTTGTTCTTAGTATGTCCTGGTACTATTTTATTACTATTTTAGACGTATTTTATTTTTAATAAAATTATCATCAAGCCTTACGTCCCACGGATGATGATCCCTTGGTAAGAAATTACCGGAGCTCAAAGTTCCCCAATCTATATCTAACGCGGACCACATGTTGGTTAGTGACCCTGACTGCTTGGCCAGCGGTCATGGGTTCTAACAATCGTGTCCATTACATAAAGATTTATTCTGGGTGGGTACCCAGAATAAATCTTTAAGTAATGGACACGATTGTTTACTCTGTGTCTGGGTGTAATTTATCTGTAATACTTTTTATATATGTATGTATATCAGTTGCCTGGTGCAGGCTCATTTCAGTTTAGGATCAGATAGCCTTGTGTAAGTTGTCTCAAGACCCTATCTATCTACTGATGGCAATGACACCAGGAATAAGTACTGCAAAACCTGTTTGAAACAAGTATTATATATACATTCTTAGTGCTCAGACGTCTGAAAATAAATTAAAAAATAGTAACGTAGTTAGACTTAAGAACATTTTGCTTATGTAAAACTCAACATGTGCTCTACTTAACATTTGCTGACAGTTGAAATTGTTAGTTTTACTGCAAGATATTGATCTCTTTTATACTAGCTCAAAAAAAGTGCATACGTATAATTTATAACATCCGACCACGTGAGTTTTGTAAACCTCACTTTGTAAGAGAAAAAATATTAACCTTGCCATCTATATATATTTTAAAAATAGCCATATTTATTTAGAAAAATATACATTTATTTAATTTTGATAAAAATAAACGCCGAATCAATAAAGTAGCATTTCATTCATTCATTCATTCATTTATTATTTCATAAACAATATTACATTGTGTTGAAACGTCTTAAATCTAACCCCAAAACGTCCTAAATCTATTCCCAGTACCCAGAATATAAATGTATAGAAATAGCCCACAGTATCGATGTATTTAATTTATAATAAGCTGCCAGATTCGATAATTAAAAATAAATTAAAACTGATGTTACACGAAAAATGCTAATATACTATTAAAGAGTATATGGAAGATGCATTATAATATTATATTTGTGAATAATATGTAGTACCTACCTAATATCTAGTTATTAATTTAGTTCGTTTTTTTTTCCTTAATATCTAGTTATTAACTTAATTAGTTTGTAAGTGTGTTGCAGCACCCTTACGGGGTCTATGTATGTTTAAGGACTGGCTGTAACAACATTGTGCAATAAATGAATAAATATATAAATAAGTTACTAGTAATAGTCAACATACAGTACTACAGGTACACTGGACTGGCTACCAGTGGCGGAGGGTCCTTACAATACTATTCTTTTCGGTTTCCCTTCAAATTGTGTTTAGTAAAACCGTCTCTAACAAGATACATTTTCGTATCGGGTTACCTCAGGAAAGTTTTAACCCCTCGCGTCTGCTGGCTACCCCGTACAAAGTGACATCAATTTCAAATGTCGAATTTAATGAACGCTCTGTAAACTTTTTTGACGTTTATGACAAATGGCCGTTGAAGTTAACCTCCTTACACGAGTGTAGACTTCCATTTGATTTTAACAACTTACCGTCACCAAATTTAATGTCAGCATTTCCGGCCTACTAGTACCAACTATAGAGGTCAGTTAAAGATAGTTTTAACACCTAGTATAGCCCACAACTAGAGTTCGAGTTTCCTTTAGTAGGGGACGCCCCAAAAAAGTGGTCTACCAGTTTTGACAAAGCTTTCTTTGTAACCAAAATAGCGTTAAGGTTGAAATTAGCTACTGTAAGAATATTAATGCAAGGGGAAATCAACCTTGTTGTTTAGGACGTGCAAATGAATTTCAAACGTATGGTATTAGACCTTATTTTTGGCCGACTGTACATGCAGCACCCACACATATGCATATTACCGTAGGCAAAAAGCCCAGAGATATAGGTGCACTAAGATGAGAGTAAGTCAGTGAAATTTTGATTAATCAGTGATGTGCTAATCGTCACCCTTGATATTACGGCACTCTTCTGGTAATCCTTTCATTTTGACCTCTGATCTCCGTTTTACTAGACGCACCCTAAATTAGACAGCTCAATTAAAATGGTCGCTAAGGGCACAGTAATGCATATCCTTCTTAAATGGCACTAGCTGTCCCGCGCAACTTCGTATGCGTAAATTTTCCCCGTTTTTGCAACTTTTCTCGTCGCTGCTCCGCTCCTATTAGTCGTAGCGCGATGTTATAAAGCCTATAGCCTTCCTTGATAAATGGGCTATCCAACAAAAAAAGAATTATTAACATCGGTCCAGTACTTTTTGAGTTTATTCGTTACATACAAAAATACAAATCTTTCCTCTTTATAATATTAGTGTAGAAGTGTAGATTAATGTATGCCGGTTCAAGCGAAAGCATTCTCATGTAAAAGTTATTATGTGTACCTGTGCCTGTTGCCTGTGTTTAAACAAGTTCTAGGATGAAAATAGAATAAAAAAAGAACATGTGTATCTTACTCCCATGAGTTCCCTGAACTTTATAGTTATGCATACTCAGTACTATAGGGCTTATGGTTACCTACAAAAGGTGTAAAGGTTTCGTGACTCATAGGCGAGCAGAATTAAAAATTCAACATAAGCCTGTATCTTTTTAGGGTTCCGTAGCCAAAATGGCGAAACGGAACCCTTATAGTTTCGCCATTTCGGTCCGTCCGTCCGTTCGCAGCTTAGCTCAGAGAGTGTTAGTGCTAAAAGGCTGTAACTTTGCATGGATACACATATTACTTACGCCGACAAAGTGGAAGAATAAAATCTTAAAAATTATAAAATGTAAATCTTTTTTTTTGAGGGTACCTCCCCTATATGTAAAGCATACCGCCTGCCAACTAAATGTCTAAATGTGTTGGGTATGTCAAAAAATTCAGGGTAGTAGTATAAATAGTGAAATTACAAGGAAAACTATCACAGCTAAGTAGGCTTTACAAGTTTACGAGTAACAGTTGATCAAATGAGAAGTAACAACAATTTTTCACAAATTCTATTAAAAATTATTATTAAGTACCTAGGTTTAACGTTTTAAGTATGGAACAAAAACCACAGAAAACCTTCCTCATAAGCCGCATTATTCGGATGGGGGGGGGGACTACGGAACCCTACATTGTACGTGGCCCGACATGCACTTGCCCGGTTTTTTTTATTAAGCGATGAATGGGGGGAAACGAACAAGCAGCTCACATTATGGTAAGCGTTTAACGCTGCCCATAGGACATCTGCAACACGAGAGGTATGTACACTATAGCTGATGCGTTACCGGCCTTTTAGAAAAGGTTTTTTTTAAGATCCCTAAGGGTACGTTCCACTATACCGTGACGATAGATTAAAAGTCTTGACAGATTTCATTATGTGAGCTGTCGTTGGATTTGTCTCAATTATGCAAGTGACTAAAATTA
This sequence comes from Herminia tarsipennalis, assembly GCA_945859575.2. Taxonomy (NCBI): domain Eukaryota; kingdom Metazoa; phylum Arthropoda; class Insecta; order Lepidoptera; family Erebidae; genus Herminia; species Herminia tarsipennalis. The sequence continues at coordinate 1,966,617 of OX243830.2, forward strand.
AAATTAATTAATCAAAAAATTGTATGCATGTAGCATATATACAATTTTTCAATTAATTAATTTTAAATTGAAGGGTTTTTACTTTCGTTATAGTTTAGCTTGTTATTACGCTGCGGATCTCTAAAATACGAAATTTCGAAAAGTACCGAAAAATTGCATACCCTGCTTGCCGAAGGTCATCCACATAAAAGTAATTTAATTGGTATATAGTTGAATGTGAAGTATTTCGACCTTGTAGTAAAAAATCAGGTTTTATTCGGCGTTGACCCAGATAGGTAACGCAATAAGACGAGACGGGCCGATGTGTTTTTTTTATAAACAACATGTAACAGAAAGGTGTGGTCAAATTTAAGAGTACATAGGCCTAGCCCGCATTGCGAAAAAAATCATATAGTGCGAAAAAAATGCCTGTTGGCCTAGTGGTTAGTGACCCTGGCAGCCAGAGGTCATGGGTACGATTTGACTGCCATCCGAGGTATGCATTCGTAATTTTGAAATAATTTATTAAATTCGCATTCATACACGTTTTATACATGTGCATCTACAATGTTTAGTAAGACATCATGCGAATTTAAAAGGCCGCAAGTTTTAATAGAAAGCGTTTATAAATTTAATAATTTAAAATTGCATATTTTTTTGTATGGTACTTTTTGTTTTTGGTACCTCAAAATAAAAATAAAATAAAAAATCAGACTTCTAAGTTATCGCAATCAAAAGATACAACCTTGTTTATAATTTGTCTGGTTGCCATTTAACTAGCTCGCCTTAGTTTGAGATCAGATGTCAGTATGTGAGTTGGCCCAAGATATTTAAATAAAAGACAAACTATATAAACCCTTGAAATAACTTAAGAGTTTCACCGCCACTGAAGCTTAATGAAACTGATACCTGCTGTATCAATTTCAATGTTTTCAATGCTACAAATCACGTTACATTAACACAGATTTTACAATACTTGTTCTAATAGGTTTCTGGTTTCTCAACCTGAGAGCAATTACCTCCGCGGGGGTAAAACACTTCTTTATGAGTAATGAAGGTGGTATAAGCCCTCAATATAAATCCGAAGAGCTGGATGCGAGAAGCCGAAGATAGGAAGCAGCAGTGGCCTTCGATAGGCTGATGATGATGATGATGATGATGATACATCCGAGGGTTCCCTGACGCAGTGGGAACCGAGCAGATTGAGATATCTGCAGGGTTAAGCAACATTATCTACCACTGTCGGCCTACAGATGGGTGACTGTTTTCGAAATATGCCTCCTCGCTTTCTCGCTACTCGCTTCTCGCTCATCGTCGTTGGTGGGGCAGGTGCCTTAATCGTAAATGCACCGATAAATCTTTTTAAATCAATTCGAAAATAAACTTTAACAAACAACTCAATGTAACTTGCTTGCTGCATTATTTTATTAGAAATCATACTTATTTTTTTAAATAAAAAAAAATAATAATAATGAATAAAATAAAAATGATTTTTGAACTTGTTTAAAATCAGCGGACCTCTGGTTGGGAACCATTGTACTAGACCAACAGGCTAGTAAAATAACTAATTTAATAAGTAAATTTAATAAAAATAATCACATTAATATTATAAAGGCGAAAGTTTGTGAGTGTGTGAGTGTGTATGTTTATTACTTCTTCACATCTAAACGGCTGGAGCGATTTCAATAAAATTTGTTATGGAGTTAGCTGACACCCTGGATTACCACATAAGCTAATAAACCGCGGGCAACACCGCGGGGCACAGCTAGTAAAATGTAATAAGTGAAAGTAGCCAATAATTTACTATGGAGGTTTCCAAACAAAGAAGTGTTAGCAAGGTCGACTACAAACATAATTTGTACTCATACTTATGTTTTTAAGTATTGACAAGCCTGTTGGTCTATTGGTTAGTGACCCTGACTGCTAAGCCAGAGGTCGTGAGCTCGATTCCCACACAGGATGAACCCGACTGTGTGTTATTTATCTTTAATGTCTATATTTAGAAATATGTAAATATGTTTATCAGTTGTCTGGTTGCCATAGTACAGACGCTGCCTATACTAAACCCAAAATGGATGTGAAATGTTTATTAACAAAGTTGCTTAGCAACCATTGACTAAAGTGTCAAAGCTTTAATGTTTGCAACTTTGTCATAAAACATTGAATTTATTTTGGCTTTAGTATCTACAGCTTGGCATAAGATGATCATGTGTAACTTGTCCTAAAATGTTATTACTATTATACAGGGTGATTTGTAATACAGTAGAATCCGTTTATTATGACTCCGCCTATATTGACCAACCGCCTATAATGACGTAATTACACAACGAAGTTTGGTTTACATACAAAATTCTTTGTAACAAAGTCGGATATAATGACTTCGCTTACAGTGACATGTCGCTTATAATGACCCAATTTTATTACATTTTATCCATTTATAGTGACCGACATGATTCTTTACACCTTCGGCAATGGCCGTTGATTCCCGACGACGGACGTTCGGCACATGGCTTGTTTTTGTTTTGAATCTCAATGGACAGTTGAACGTCACGCATTGTTTTTAGTGATAATTCTAAGTAAAAAAAAATAATCTGATTTCTTAAGTAAAAAAATGAAAAATATACTATATATGTATTACGCGCAATTTTGTTTTTGATTTAATATGCTGTTTCTCTATTAAAATAAGTATTTACCTTAAAAAAATAAGGTTATTTTTATTTCACAAAAATGCTTTGTATGACGTCCGCTTAGTATGACGTGTTTGTCAATTCCCTTCGATGTCATTATAAACGGATTCTACTGTAATCTAACAACCTCCCTGCTCGTGCCTTCTTTACATAACACTAAATAACTTTGTAATGTGCGGCGGTAGCCTAATAGCTAAGGCATCGGTCTCGCAATCGTGAGGTCACTGGTTCGAATCCTACCCATTATACTACTGACGTGAACCCACTCCTAACACAAGCCTTTGAGCTTAGCTGGAGAGGTTAACAAGATTGCTAGGAATGTGGGACTCAATCCCACATTGCTACTTATCTTTAAAAAAAATATAGATATCAATTTTGGAAAATATTTAATACTAGCTGTCCCGCGCTACTTCGTATGCGTAAATTTTCCCCGTTTTTGCAACATTTCTCGTCGCTGCTCCGCTCCTATTAGTCGTAGCGCGATGTTATATAGCCTTTAGCCTTCCTCGATAAATGGGCTATCTAACAAAAAAAGAATTATTAAAATCGGTTCAGTACTTTTTGAGTTTAATCGTTACATACAAAAATACAAATCTTTCCTCTTGATAATATTAGTGTAGATGTAGATATTAACCCTAAATTAGCTACCACTAGTTTTCGAACTGATACCTAATACGCTTATACACTAATTCAGAGATCCTAAATTCTTAAAAAGAGCGGTGTATTATGAGTTAGGATCTTAAATTCTCTAACAAATTTTCAAGGCTACCTCGATATAGGGCCCTGATTCGGGCTAGTGTAATAGCATTTTTACCAGCAACACACTATTTTACTGGAGTAAAATAGTTGTTTATTGTGAGGTTTAGGCCCTAAACCTGACAAAGAAACATCGATTTTACTCCGGGGTCTCCCAGATGTACAGTGAACCATGTAGACAATAAACCATGTAGTTATAATACTTTTACTACAACATTTTAACTGACGAATGCTTTGTCTTTGTTTTGCCTTAGTTAGATATATTATTTATCTATACTTATACTATAAAGCTGAAGAGTTTCTTTGTTTGTTTGTTTGAACGCGGTAATCTCAGGAACTACTGGCCCGATTTTTTTTTTGTTGGGTAGCCCATTTATCGAGGAAGGCTGAATAACATCACGCGACGACCAATAGGAGCGGAGCAGCAATGAGGAATGTTGCAAAATCGGGGAAAATTTACGCAGACGAAGTTGCGCGGGACAGCTAGTAATACATATAATAGAATAGAAAAAGATTCAAACATGTGAACAATGTGGCAATTTTTTTTTTAATTTAACTAGCAATTTAAAATTTTAGTCCCACATAGTAATGGTGTAATAAATAAAGCAATCCTGTCAGCCCCTCCAGCTAAGCTCTATAACTACTGTTAGAAGTGGGTTCACATCGGTAGTCTAATGGGTAGGATTCGAACCTGCTACCTCATAATTGCATTAGAAAATATGTATAGGTAATGGTAAAGTGTTCATTAAATCATTTTTTTTTTCAAAATAAGGCAATTTCATTCATACTAATACCTATTTATTTGTTTTGTGAAACAATATGCCATAAATTACACTTTTTTACTAGTAGACATATAATACAAAGTTATCCTGTGTAGGTAGTTTGTTATTATTAGATTATTTCATTTTTGCAAATAATATGCAGATTAGTATTATATTATTAATATTTTAATACCCAATTTTAAATTTTAAATTTCAAATTTAAAATTGCATATCAAGTTACCCTACATTACAAAAATATTGAGACTCATTGGCTGCACGTTTCGTAAAAAAGTTGCGAAAGTTATAAAAGTAATAAAAATAAAATAATAAACTTATTAATAACAAAAATAAAAACTTACCTCAAAAATAATCACACAAAAATAGAACACACGTTTAAAAAAAATATTGTTCTATTTAAAAATAGAACACACTTCACTTTCACTTTGGTTTTATTTCAAAAATCGAACATACATTATTTAATTTTAAAAATAATAATGTTTTTTTTTGGAACGCGAAATCGTCGGCTCGCGGCGACGGTTACACTTTGAATGGTGATCGATGCATCAGATAGATGAAGTTAGCAGTTTCGTACGTGGTACCACAAAATACCTGAAGTACAGAAGGTAACCTGCATACGTAAAACAACAAAGAAGAGAGTTTCTACCCTAACATTTTGATTAATTTTAATTATTAATGCTTAAGGACTCATTTAGGTAAAAAGGCTACAAAATCGAAATTATGAATGTACGAGTATAACAGGTAAGTTGGGTTAATGTTTTTTAGTTAGGTATAAATACGACGGTAAGATACTATTTCATTTCAATCAGCTTCTTGTTCATCACCAACTACTCGGCACATCTTGCTCGAGCAACACACACATAAGACAACGTTCACATACTCGGATAACAAACATATGAGAATAATTAAATTAAAAACACGCACATTTTCTTAGTTATCTACAACAATTAATTAAAACTAATTAATTTAAACTTAAACATTCTTATTATGAAATAAAAACATTAATAAATAAATAATAAATATTAATTTATATCTACTGAATACAAACATTTTTCAAAAAGTTGTCTTTCCAAAGTGGTCTTAGATTCCGAGTCCGTGTACGATATCTATACATAGATATCGATATGTTGCTCAAAGAGGTACGTAAGAACATTATCTTCTGTGTCGGTATTTTGTATTCGGTGTGAGTGAGGCACCTGTCCTACCAACGGCAACGGCGAGTAGCGAGTAGCTCAAGAAACGTACAATAGATGTAAATAGTAGATCCCATCCGTGTATACAAAGGAGATGCAGTACCTATAGAGCGAATACTCGCTGGCAGTGTGAACGGTCAACGATCAACTGTAAATATCTGCATCTCAACCTCAAAGTCAAACTCAAACATCTTTATTTCGTAAAATCAGGTTAATGATTATTTGAAAATTAAGATTGTTTGAAAAAAAAACAAAATGAGGTTAGGTGGCAGTTCCAAGTGTAAAGTAAAACGCTGGTACAACAAGTTTATGTTTGTTCCTTGTGTTAATATTATGTACATCACATTTCTTACAGAAACTATCAATATTTTTGTCAACATATATAAGGTTTTCATAGATATACTGACATGCAACAGTCATGATATTGATTTTCTTAATTTTTTCTCTCAGTGAGTGTCTACTACTAAGATCGTAAATTGATCGAATAGCCCTCTTCTGCAGAACGAAAATGGTTTGAATGTCGGCAGCATTTCCCCACAGTAGAATACCGTACGACGTTATACTATGAAAGTTACTAAAATAAACTAATCGCGCTGTTTCAACGTCTGTTAGCTGACGATTTTTTCTAACTGCGTACACTGCAGAACTGAGTCTATTAGACAATTCACTTATATGTGGGCCCCACTGAAGCTTAGAATCTAGAGTAATTCCTAAAAACTTTGTGGTCTCTACAGGGTTCAACTCATCTTCTTTTATTTTTACTAGTTTTTACTGGTTTCACGTTAGGTGTTATAAATCGAATACATCAGTCTTGGCCTCGTTTAAGAGTAAATTGTTAACATCAAACCAGTTAACCACTTTTGAGATAGCCATATTTACATCTTCAATGTCTTTTTGCTGGCGCGTTGTATGAAGGTTACCTTCTGTACTCTCTTTATTTTGTGGCGTAACTATAGAGACAACTCTTTGCATTTAAAGTGGGTATTATTGACCAGTTGTGGTAAGAAAAGGCCCAGCTTAGGGTATTAACCTATAAGTGATTTTTTAAATAATTTTAATAGTTTGTTTTGCGTGGAACTAATTAAGAATGATAAGGAGTGTTTCAAAGCAATTTTCACTCGCTACGCGAAAAGTAATTCGACCGGCAGCGTTCGAATTACTTTTTGCACACCAATGACAATGCAATATTTTTTATGAAGACACTGGTTAACGAATTTACAGCGACCGATCGTTACAAAAATCAAAATTATGCATCAAAAGTATCTTTCATTTAAAAATATTAGCGAGCGAAAAGTGTTTACTCATCGTTTACCAATCGTAGATTACTACGACGATTGGTTTATGAAAAATTATTTCATTGTTGGATAGCCTATTTATCGAGGAAGGTTATAGGTTACATAACATCACGCTACGTCCAATAGGAGCGGAGCAGCAATAAGAAATGTTGTAAAAACGGGGAAAATTTACGCATACGAAGTTGCGTCAGACAGCTAGTAAAAAATAAGTTTCACATATTTCGTCAGTAGGTATTCCGACATTCAAATTATAAATAGTTAGATAAACTTATCATATTCATATTGATTGTCAGTAGGTGTAGTTTATAAAACATTATGAATCACATTCCAAAATAAACAAAATTATAAAAGAAAGGTAGGTACAATGCAATAAATATCATGCTAATTTAATAAAGTTACAATACAATATTATCTCAAATGTGTAAATGTCTGATCTGATCTTTTTAAAGGTATATATATATATATATATATATTTACGGTTTTGAATGCTGAGTTCTTGTGGTATACTATTATTCACATTTATTATATCAATTTTATCTATGTTTTCAACTATGAACTCCGGGAGAGATATACTATACATATTCTACGAAAGTTGAGGACAGTTTTCCCTTGATTTTCTTAACAAAAAGAAGTTGAATCAACGAAGAACCTCTAATTAAAGAAGGTCAGCATTCTTAGCTACTCTACATCAAGTTCAGTAACAGTATTAGTAGCACTTAAGCCGCGATTAAAAAATATAAAGTGGGTACTGTGACAAATGGCGCTTAGACCCAGCTCCAGTAAACCCTAATAATGTTATAAATGCCAAAGTTTAGATGGATGGATGTTTGTTAATCAATGACGTAAAAACGGCTGAACGAATCTGGATAAATTTAGGCATAGAGATAGATTATAGTCTAGTAGTAATATACATTATTGTATTTTTTTTTTCCCGGAAAAATGTACGGTTCCTGTGAAGAAAAGTAATGAAGACGTGGGCGTGTGCGACAGCTTTTTTTAGTGTTCCAACCCTAAAAGGGGGTCTAAGGAACCCTACTAAGCCTCCGCTGTCTATCCTTCCTTCTGTCATAGGGCTCAATCTCCTGAACTGTAATGGGTAGGTGCTAGAATTTTTGTATAAACTAAATTTAGTACCTTAATTCCTATAAAATTGTATGTAATTATTGGCTCACTCGTAGTTGGGCAATCGCAAATATTTGGACAAGACGACTGTTTACTGAACTACCTCCAAGTTAACTTTAATTACCCTTTACCAGTGTTATTCAAAGTTTGGGTAACCGCCCACGAGTCTCAAAATTCACAACGACAGACTCAGGGGGGCATTGGGGGGCTACTTGACTGCTCTTGTGTCAAAAATTGCAGGTAGCATACAAAGATAAATCGAACTTCTGTCTTGGATTCTATTCACTTCATCTTAAATGATAGAACAAATTAAAATTCGAAAGAAATTTCTTTATTTTTTTCTTTTTTTTATAAAGATAACTAGCAATGTGGGATTGTGGTCCCACATTACTAGCAATCCTGTTAACCCCTCCAGCTAAGCTCTATGGCTTGTGTTAGGAGTGGGTTCACGTCGATAGTATAATGGTCAGGATTCGCACCCACGACCTCACGATTACGAGACCGATGTCTTAGCCATTACATTATGAAGGAAATATAAATCAATTGGGTAGTAATTATTGAATACACTTTTGAAGTCATTTGCCATAGGCGACCAGCCACTCTGACGATGACAAATATTATGCCGTATCTGATGACTAACCCTACAAGACCATGGTATGCCGTCAAAATGGTATTAGTGTTGAATATTTGGGCCAGTTCATGTAGTACGTAAGCTGATTTACTGTTTTTTTTAGGAAGCGGTGACCCTATAAAGAGAAAAGGCAATGCTATATAGGCACACTGCATGTTGGCGAGCTGTGAAGAAAGGTAAGGCGTTGGCTTGGAATTTGAAGAGCTTACTGAGATGGTTTTTAGGCTGAGATATACATTTTTTTTTTAAAGACGACTTCTGCATTAGGATGCAAGCTCTGTGTCGCAGGTGACTTTACAAACATACAAGTCACGGACACAAAGTACACCCAGACTCCGAACAACAATTTGTGGATCACACAAAGTGGTGTCCCGTATGGGAATCGAACCCACGACCTCTTGCGTAGCAGTCGGACACACTCCCACCGCGCCACAGAGGCAGTCAAAGTATACATGGTTTCATATTGAACTGAAATCGGTTTTGCGTGACAGCATCCAGTAATCCTAGTACAGTAATACTTAATTAAGTTTGCTACAACGTTTAAAATTAAAATATATTATAAAACCAATAAAATCTAAGAATAATTAACTTTTAACAAACTTAGTAAGTATGAAAGATTGAGTAAAACTTAAAGTAAACATTATTTAAATACTATTATATGGTCGGAAGTCTACGCCATTTCTACATTTTCTTTCTCCCATCCACTTTGTCTTCTCTCACCTGGCACCCTGACGCGGCCGGCTGCGGGTCCCTGAGCTACGCGCCAGCAGCCGAAGCTAAGTTCACATCACCACATGGCGCTGATCAACTGACAAAGCACTTGTCTCAATCTCGACCCTGAGTCTTAACTAGGACTGCCTATCTATGTAATTGTCGCATTAGAGTCTTACTGTGTAGTTCAGTTCATTAATTGTTAAAAATCAGAAATCATAAACATTTATTTCCCAGAATATGGTGGTTTACAGATGTTGACAGCATATTCTGCCACATGTGGCGTGCAAATGTTTAACGTTTGAACATAAAAAAAAAATACAGCATAAATACCTAATCACCAATAAACAAATATTATAATATTATATCCAACCATTAAAAATGACACAAAAAAGTAATATAAAATTAAAATAAATGTCAATAAATAAAACAACATAAACATAAATTAAATGTCATCAATAGTACCAATGTCATTAGTATCATTAATTTACGAATAATAATAATGTAATATTGCATCCTGCGATCAGGGTAACTTATTAAATTCTTGTAAATTGTTATTAACCATTCTAAATTCTATTAAATTGTTAAACTTAATTTACATCTATTATTCCACACCTAAACACGCGACAGTACTAAGTACAGTACCTTAACTTAAATAAGGGTTTCCACAATAATTTTACATTGTAGTAAGTCTACATTTTGTGGCTAGACGTTGCCGAGCAAGTGAGAAAGAATTAAAATGTCGTCTCGTCTCGAAAATTTCATTTTAATAATAATAAGGCGCTTTTGTGAATAGAAAAAAAAAATGAGATACTGCACCCAAATAAATAATGTATTGTTATTTTATATAATGTTAAAGTTGGAAAATACTTTATTAAATTTATTTATTATTAAAAATTGTCACAGTGTGACAATTAAAGCCCTCGCCTTTCCAAAAGTTTGACAAATATTGCCCTTACCCATAAGTAGGTACCCTTTACCTAAGTAGGTACTTAAACGTCATAAGTTCATAACAAACACAAAATAAATGATAGAACAAATTAATATATGTTTGTTTGACCTTTTAGGTTTGTTTATTTAACTAATATATCCGTGATTTATTTAAAGGTACGAACCTTTTATTTACCCGAAGTTTCGATCGAATTGCACCGATCGTGATCACGTGTCACTGATGGTAGCTTAGCGATGTCTCCGTGAGGCGCGAGGTTTTTCAACTACCCTCGCCTGGAAGACCAGGTTATGGGTTAATTTTGTTTTTTTTTATTCTAATATGTGTAAAAATCGCGAAAGTTTAAAAAATCCGTGATTTGTAAAATGTCTTAGTGTTAAGTGTGTTTATTTTTACCCGATTGCGCAAGAATAAAGGTTATGTTTTTCGAGTGTATGTATGTATATTTCTTAGGTATGGTATGTATGGGTATGTATGTATATACCCTAGAGCCTAAACGGCTTGATGAATTTTAGCTTATGAGGCGTCGTTAAACGTTAGACTTTAAAATTTAAAAAAGTCTTCAGAACCAAAAAGTAAAGAAGTAAGTATCAAACTAAAAAGGATTTTAAAACCTGATAACAAATGTATATATATATATATATATATATATATATATATATATATATATATATATATATATATATATATATATATATATATATATTCACTGTGAAGGGTATCTTGTTTCCGTCTTTTTGGAGGCGGGTTTTTCTTATTTTGTTTTAAATATATATCTAGTCTTAATCCCGGTAAATGCATTATTTATTAGTACCGACAGTTTCGTAGTGAGTGATATTAAATCAAGCGAGGGTAGTTTTCAAAATCCGTGCTTATCGGATGTGACGCTATACGGTCGAAACGCCACGATGTAAATTATAGTATTTAAATTGTATTAAAATAGTAGGTGATGTTCCTGAGGGGACGTGGGGGACGGGAGACGGGGGGGGGGGTAAATTGATATTGTTGTTTGTAGTCTAAAAAAAGACGGTTATTTGATACAGTCACGATTGCTATCGATTATAAGCATTTATCGATGTACCGCAATTTTAGATTACAGACACGATTTGTTTAACGATCGATCGGGCCATGAGTCGATGTTATAGAATACTATAATTGACGTTGAGGTTAGGGTTTTTTGCAAACGACGATTATAGGAAATTAGGTTTATGACCTTGGAAATAGATTTGTGGTACTTTCTGAAAGGCTTGTCAAAACCATAGACATAAAGACTGGACTGAGCGTTCCCTTCCAGAGACAAAACTATCGTGCTGCCAGTAGTATATTCTTTTCAGAAAGCTGATTAGTCGACATCAATACTCATTGCAGACGTACAGAAAAGAGATAGGTATTGGCCGCAGAGTTGTCGTTATCTTTCTAGAGAGTGATCAAATTTGTCTATGGTCAAATAAAAATCTATTCAGCTGTCAAATTTATTGTTATTTTAAGATTAGAACAATATATTTGACAGTTATGTTTTTTCTTTCAGAAAGTGGACGATAATTACTTTTAGTATATTTACCCTACTAAGCTGAACCAAAAAAGTAGGAAAATACCTACATTCGGACTTAGTTTGCTAAAAATAACGTTTAGCAAACTACGTTTGTTTGTTTGTGTGTATCACTCAAAGTAGTGTGGTCAAGTTACGTTAATCCAACTGTACTTAGTTAGCTAAACATAACGTTTAGCAAATTACGTATGTTTGCTTGTGTGTATCACTCAAAGTAGTGTGATACTATAGTAATAATCATTTAACAAACCTAGAAATTCGACAATTCGACACACATAGTTGAAACAAGAAATATCTTGCCATCATCTTTACTGTTTTATGATTGACCGAATCTAATTTATATCTTACTAGCGGACGCCTCGCGGTTTCACCCGCGTAGTTCCCGTTCCCGTGGGAATACAGGGATAAAAAATAGCCTATATCACCCGGGGTTAGTGTAGCTTCACAACGATGAAAGAATTTTTCAAATCCGTCCAGTAGTTTATACAAACAAACAATATACTACCAATACAAACTCAAACTATTCAATACAAACAAACAATCAAATCTTTCCTCTTTATTAAATTAGTATAGACTAGCTGTCCCGCGCAACTTCGTCTGCGTTAATTTCCCCGGTTTTTGCAACATTTTTCATTGCTGCTTCGGTCCTATTGGTCGTAGCGTGATATATACAGCCTATAGCCTTCCTCGACGCGAACAAACAAACAAACTCTTCAGCTTTATAATATTAGTATAGATTTCATTACTTACAACTTTTTAAATATTCTCAGGTAGGTAATTGTGTTAATAAAACCAAAAATAAAACTTTAATAAAGAATATAAATTCATACAATAAAAAAACCGAGCATTAGCATGTCGAATCATGGTCAGTATAGAGTTCCGGAGCCGTTGCCGTATGAAAAAAATCCAATTTAAATAATTGCACCAGCAGAAGAGCGTATGTTCATGGCACTTACGTTTTGTTGAGAAACGCAGTTTTTCGGAAATAACTCATAACGGTATATCCGATCATTTCCGAAATAATTTTAGTTTATTAATCGCTTTCTGATTTTTTTCATATTTTCTGGTTACACGGTTCAATAGATAAGGGGGGAGGGGGGCCACAATTTATGTAACTTTCGGAGTAATTATTCCAAAAAATATTCACTTATTCAAAAAAGTTTGATTGTTGTTTGCTTAAAAAAAAAATTCAGCTTTTGTGAAGTATGAAGTGCCCCCCTAAAAATATTTATTTTTATTATTTAGCTATCAAACTAAGTAGCTAGATAGTTTTTCAGTAAAATGTCTGTGACATACGGACGAACAGACAGACATGACAAAACTATAAGGGTTCCGTATTTACTATTTTGGCTACGGAACTCTAAAAAGTTAGGGTGCGTAAAAAAGTTTTTGTTTGAGTTTGAAAATCAAGGGCTTAAATGAGCATCAATTAAAAATCGTCACGATACAGCTGTCAAATAGGTTAATTAATTAATTATTTACATTTAAACATAAGTATTTCGTTATTATTTCAAGGAGAAGCGGCGGTAGCTCGGTGGTCAAGGTGTCGACTACGCAATCAGCAGGTTACGGTTCGTATCTCACACGTTACTACCAACGTGAACCCACTCCTAATACGAGCAAAAAAAATCTTAATCTCCATCCATACTAATAATATAATTGTGAAAGTAACTCTGTCTGTCTGTTACGCTGGAATATGATTTAGATGAATTTGGTATGGAGATAGCTTGAGTCCCGGGGAAGGACATAGGATAGTTTTTATCGCGATAACCGACATCCACGCGGGCGGAGCCGCGGGCGAAAGCTACTAGCTTTATTAAAACCTATAAACTTTTGACTGGTATATTGGTCTAGTAGTTACTTAGTGACCCTGATGCTGGGGCCGAGGAGGTGGGTTCGATCCCCCCCCCCCAGGATAAAACTTTGTATGATGAGCAGTACCTATTTATAAATATATAAGTATGTTTATCAGTTGTCTGGTTGCCAGAGTACAGGCGCTGCCTGGTGTGGGATCAGATAGACCTGGTGTCCTGAAACACAGGCCCTGAGTCCAGCTAAGGCACCAGTCTCCCACAATAAGTTAGAATAATATTGAATGTATCAAAATTACATTGTGGTGAGAAAAATAAGTCATTATTATTATTACTTTGTTTGGAAGGTGTCACTAGATTCCGTATGCACAAACGTTGACGTGTGCGCTTGCGTCGAGCGCACATTGCAGGCAGGTACATTGTGTACTAGAGGTATTGTGTCATGGTAATATCACCTGTAATCTAGTAGACAATAGCGCTTTTTATGTCAACTTTGTAACTTGTATCATTCACTGATTTAAAATAAAAATACAAAATATGATTTAAAAAAAAATCATGCACATCCTATTTCGAATCGTATAACACCTAGTTTATATTTTTCGTTGACTACTAAAAAAAGGTGACCTGGGTCCTTATTCACTCTCTTTATTTCGAACTGACGCATGCGCGGTGCGCTCAAATACCTGCAAAGACCTGCGAAGACCTGTGTCAAAGACCTGCGCTTAAAAATGCATCAACGCGCATGCGTAATGGACATCTTTGAGCAGCGCCAGTTTGCACGGGCTTATCACAACGAAATAAAGATAGTGAATAAGGTCCCTGAAAAGCACTTGTCCGTAAATTGACTTAACAAGCACTTGTTGACTAGACTTGTGTGTCCATAGACAACACATTACCGAAGAATATTAACTATTACTGCACATACTGGTAGGTCTAAGTCATACGCCGTCTTGGTGGGTACCACAATAGTGTCAGTTATTCTTCCATGAAATAGTGATGTTAATGCATCACTGTGTTTCGGTTGAAGGGCTCTGTAGCAAGTGTAATTACTTGGCATATGAGGCTGAATTAATATCTCAAATTAGGAGCGCGGGACGGTGACATTCAGATTTTGCTTGGGGCTTGTGTTACGCTCACCATCAGGCCCGTGATCTGCTCGTCTCTTAATTTCGTTGTATAAAAACCAAACAACACTAAAGGTTCATTTCCGTGCATCGCGAGTCGCGCACGGCTTACGATAAGCGACTGACGCGCGCGGCCAATGCGATAATAGTCACAGTGCGCGCGCAGCCTACGACAGTCGTCGGCCGCGCGCGTCTGTCGCAGACCTCGGAAACGGTGCCGTACATTCTCATACTCTGAGTATTGTCGCATCGGCCGCGCGCGACAGTCGCTTGTCGTAAGCCGCGCGCGACTCGCGATCGGCCGCGATGCACGGAAATGAACTTTTTTTTGATCACCTAGGTCTCTATATGTATTTTCATTCTAATTACTGCTTCAGTTACTTGTAATATATTTAAAGTAAGGCGTAAGTACGTAAAGGCTGTTTAGCTAGACATTATACTTATGTTATTGTTTGCTTATTTTATGTAAAGCGTTGGCAATAGCCAACTTGGGAAAGGAATAAAACCGTAGTATATTCGAAAAGCATTAAGAGTACAGAAGTCAAGTTTTCGCTCGGCAAAGCACATATATGAAGACATCACAACACAAATGGACGGAGAATTTCAGAACATTTTCGGATCAATGTGGTCTGAGGTTTCGTGTCCGTGGCGAGCAGATTGAGAGTTCAGCGAGGTTAAGCAACGTTACCTTCTCAATGTTTCCTCGCCTTTACTGTGCGCCTGGTACTTTGTATCTGTACTGTCGCCAGCTAAGAGTCCGTGGTACAGTGGCGATCGAGCAGTAAGAGAGATCAGCTAAGCAACGTTACCACTGTCAGCCCCATAGAGAACTCCTCGCCTTTACTGTGCGTCTGGTACTTTGTATCTAAACAGTTGCTAGCTAAGGGTCCGTGGTACAGTGGCGACCGAGCAGTAAGAGAGATCAGCGTGGATAAGCAACGTTAAGCTCCACAAAGAACTCCTCGCCTTTACTGTGCGCCTGGTGCTTTGTATCCAAACAGTCGCTAGCTAAGGGTCCGTGGTACAGTGGAGACCGAGTAGTAAGAGAGGTCAGCGAGGATAAGCAACGTTAAGCTCCACAAAGAACTCCTCGCCTTTACTGTGCGTCTGGTGCTTTGTATCTAAACAGTCGCTAGCTAAGGGTCCGTGGTACAGTTGTACCCAAGCAGGAAAAGAGCAGCGAGGTTTAGCAACGTTACCACGGTCAGCTTCACAGAGAACTCCTCGCCTTTACTGTGCGTCTGGTACTTGTATCTAAACGGTCGAAAGCTAAGGGTCCGTGGTCCGTGGAGCAGTAAAACAGATCAGCGAGGTTAAACAACTTTAATAATGGCAGTCCTTAGGTGCCCGTTTTCAAATAGTATCACCATCATCCTTGCTTCGGAAAGCACGTTAAGCCATCGGTCCTAAGCCTAGTTTTTGTCCGGTCTTGTCAGATTTACGTCCCATAGGACTGTGATAGTGCATTAATAAGTATCTCCTGCTCTGCGTTGTTAGCTAGTCTCTGATGGGGTTGGCCGCCGTACCCAAAATCAATTACGAAAACATTAGTGTGATTAGTTTTGAAAGAATTATGAATAGTTATGTAAATCTAAAAAAACTTGTTTATTTGTTAATTAATTTATTCCACGTGTCTTTGATAGACCATCATTATTTAAGCTATGATTAGCTGCATAAGTGCATAAAAAATAAATATTCAAATTACTACCTACTTCCTTGTCGTATATATTATATATAATACTTAATAATTGCAACTCCAACATTATAATAATCATAATGTGTATTTTTTACATAAACTAGGATTTCCTCGCGGCTTTGTCTAAATTGAGTTAAAACCCAATTTCACCCCTATTCAATTTGAATAGGAAAAATCAATTTTAAAATCGGCCTAGCCGTTTCTGAGAAAAGTGGTAACAGACACACAAAACCACCTTATACCCCAAACGCCAAACCCTCTCCGTAGCCGTTGGGGATAAACCAAATTAATCGAATTGACTCAACCGTTTTCAAGTTGTTTACTAGCAACACATTTGGAAAATCGTTTTACTAGGGTTCCAAGCCCAAATGGTGCTAATGGAACCCTATGACTATGACTTTGCTTTCTATATCTCCTGCATCTCTGATGAGAGTAACTGCTGTCACCGAAATCAGTTAGAAGCATTATTGTTAAGTACATATGCATAAAACGTCAGTCACTTAAAATTTTATAAATTTGTTGATAACTCAAGGTTTTGATGTCATCATAGCACATGTTAGTCGGTATCTTACTCAATCACACAAAACCGATGGGCGCATGTCGATGTGTAGAAAAATCTATTTGTAGTTGTCAATATGCCGGTAACTGAGCTGTCCTCATTTTTTACAACTCTGCTTTTAACGTGTGGAAATAGATGCTTGTAACATGTATATACTGACTGCCTTTGTGGCGCGGTGGGAGTGTGTCCGACTGCTACGCAAGAGGTCATGGGTTCGATCCCATACGGGACACCACTTTGTGTGATCCATAAATTGTTGTTCCTAGTCTGGGTGTACTATGTGTCCGTGAGTTATATGTTTGTAAAGTCCTCCGCGACACAGGGCTTGGACTCTACTGTAAAATAATAAAATAATATACTCGATAGGATCGAGTCTTAGTGCATTTAAAGTTGGTATCTATGAAAAATTGCCTGTAAGTTATAGGTGCCTGCTGCTGGATACCTCTATCGGCCAGTCTCAATAACCTATCTATCTATAGATTTGGCTACTAGATGTAGAATTTTGACATATTTCGTATGGACCATATGTCAAATAAAGCGTGGTCAATTAGTACGAATTAAAAAAAAACTAAGTTATAACGAAATCGCGCAGAGTGAGGTCACGTTCTTCTTCGTTGCCTGCTCCCTTTACTTGAAAGAAAAGAAAGAAGAAAGAAAAATCGTTTATTTGCCACAGATACAATTAGCTACTTAAAAACAAATAAAATTACAACTAAGTAGATACTTGCACGTCGTATCGATACGTCGCACGTCGCACATAGTCGATTTGGCAACTTGAGCTAAGCTAGTATATTAAATGTCCAAATCTCGTACCAGTACCTATAAACAATCTTGATTTCGTAGGTATTTGCCTAAATTGGCAACACTGTCAACAAGTATTTAGAAAACTGTTAAATGTTTGGTATTTAACAAATATTGCTAATGCATCTGTTAAATCACCATAATCTTTGAGGTGCAGCACAGTGATGTTGCACTCGCTAATGTATGGTCCTCACTATAACAAAGAAATTTCTATTTAAACAACATTACGTTCATAACGTAAGTGCTAAACATATACAGGGCGGACCAAACCAACGCCTCCTGAAGGAGAAGTACCTTAAATATTTGAGCTAGCAATTTTTTCTCAAAGAATACATTATTGTAATTTTATAAATTAAATTAACTACATTTAAAGATTTTCCTAAAGTCTCTTGCCAGAGCCGGGACTCGAGCTCGTCAACAACCTCAAAAATGCAGGTTAATGTCATGTACATAATAGGTAGGTACTCGTATTTCATTATTTTCAGTTAATTTTTGAAGTCTGTTTTTATACACTACTTTATACGTCATCTACATTTTTTTTAAATGACTCCTGCAGTAGTACAAACATACAAGTAATGGACACAAAGTACACCCAGACTCGGAACAACAATTTGTGGATCACACAAAGTGGTGTCCCGTGTGAGAATCGAACTCACGACCTCTTGCGTAACGGCCCGTTCACGACCTTGCCGCTGTAAGCGGTAGCTAAGCGCGTGGCGGCGAGCGGTTAGATCAAAAGTATAAAAATGTTTGAAGCACGCCACGAGACGCCGCTCACAGCGAAAACGCGCGCGGTTTTATCCTAGCGAATCACTACAGCGGCGCGCGGTGCTGACAGTGGCAGGAACAACAGTACAAGCGAATGAGTGCGGCGCCACGAAACAGAGCGGCGCGGACAGCGGTGTAAGGGTGACGTACTCAGCGGCGGGCGTAGCTAAAAACAAAAAACTTTAGACGATTTTGTGGCGGTAATGGATACCGAGGCATTTATTACCGAAATTTTATATCGACCGCCTTTAAGGATGTCAAAATACATTCTCAACATAAATATAAAAACATTTTATAAAGGTTGTGGAAATAAATTAAACAATGTTTTCCGGAATATGATGGTAAGTTTAATTTAAATTAACAACACAGAAACATAGTAGGTATGTACCAAACGAAGCTACTAATTATGTTAACGAAACTACTGGTATGTTTACGTAATGTAGGTAGATAGTTGGTAAGTTTTAACAATGTACTGGTTTTTAAGCTGAGAAGGGATAATTTTGATAACGTCATGATTTTGAGCACGTTTTGACTACCTAAATACGTCCACCGCGGCCGCTGCAACTAACTGCTACTGAGGTACGTGGCGTGCAAAACGCACCGCTTATCGACGCCGCCCCGCTCGCCGCGCCGCGCACCGCTAAGACCGAAGTCGTGACCAGGCCGTAACATAAATGTTGATAAACTTTCGCGATTTGTACACATTATGAAAATATATATATTACGGGTCTTAATCGCGTGAATAATTTACGGTACCACGGCCGTTGCAATACGGTCGAAGCGTCGGGCAATAAACAAGGTATTTTTCACATTGCAAATGGTAAAAGTTATGAGGAGTTTTTAAAAGCGACTCGCAATTTTGAGGTCGTTGGTTCGAATCCTACCTTTACCTATTCTTTTGACTGGAATTCCTGATGAACACCCCCACCGTCCGGAGGAGACGTGATAAGCGCACAGAAGAAATAACAGCAAATTTCGTAGAAATCAAACTTCAAATCACTTTCCTGTAAAGTAGAGATTTTGCAGATACAATTTTGTTCTTCGGATAAGTCGATCCGATCATTCGATTTGGGAATGTTACGATGTCACAGACAGTGAGGATTACGGCTCGAACACTGTCTTAGGGTCCTTATTCACTATCTTTTTTTTCGTATTCGCGGCAAGCCCGCGCTTCTAACTGTCAAAATCTTGTCATGATGGTCAATAGAGAGCTGCGCTTAGAAATGCATATGCAAATGCGAATGCATACATCTTTTAGCGCACCGCGCATGCGCCAACTCACGCTGGCTTACTGAAAAAAAACAATAGTAAAAAAGGAATCAGAAAGGATTTCACAGGAGGTTTGTGTCACGACCGGGAGAACGTTGAAAGTCTTGTTACTGGGGAAATTACAAGGCAAATGAGACTTACTAACTAATGTCGCAAATGAGGAGCGCGGAGCAGTGACATTCAGGTCTTTACCAAACAAGGATTTGGATGTTACTGATACTGTTATGGGCTAGCGTAATCATTCATTATCACGGTGTACCTACAACTATTTTAATCTTAACCTTTTAAAATTGTCATTTTAGGGTCCCGTTGCCAAAATTGCAAAAATGGAACCCTTATAGTTTCGTCCGTCTGTCTGTCTGTCTGCCCGTTTATCCGAATGGTTGTTCATGGTTGTTTATTACAATGTCATCAATTTATAGAATTTTAAAAGCTACGGGTCTTAATCGCGTAAATATATTTTTTTTTATTTTAAGGTATTTAACTTTGTTTATTGCCCGTATTGCAACGGCCGAGTCTACCCGTGACCACGGCCGTTGCAATACGCTCGAAACGTCGCGTCGGGCTCTGTTCGTAAACTTTCGCGATTTCTATCGCGAAAGCTTACGAACATACAATGTCATCAACGTTTTCATAAGGCGTTATCACGTCAAATTATCGTCAGCAAAACCGACTTCATAGACATTCATTTTCATTGATTTCGGTAGAGTATTATGGTGTGATCCCTGTCCAGCGGGGGTCCAACTTGGTTAACAAACAGTTCAAATTGGTATATATGAATGATATATTAATATATTTTTACCAGATTTGTTTGGCAATAGTTATGTAAATAATTCGTTCCGCACGTTAATTGGAATATTTCAAGGATACAATATAGGTAAGTAAGTAATGTTAAAAACTATAAAAAAATGGTGAGAATTGAGAACACCATTCACGCTGTGTTGGTTTTTATAATCCCATAATTCTTACAATTTTACGTTTGTCCTACTAAACTAGAGACAAACACAAAACGCGTTGAAATCTTTTCTATAGAATTACTTCATGAACTATGCGTAACAACGTTTATATGCGAAACTTTTTGATCTTTTTAAAGCTTACCTACATTTATTACGTAGTTATTATATATATATTAAATGTAGAGAAAAAAACCCTCGACCTATGCAAATATTGTCTATATAAAACTTGATTTACAATACGAATAGAAAAATATATTTTGATAATATTATAAAGCTGAAGAGTTTGTTTGTTTGAACGCGGTAATCTCAGAAACTACTTATCCTAATAATAAAAGTTAAATGTTGCAAAAACGGAGACCAAGTTGCGCTGGACAGCTAGTTTCTTAATCGCGGCTCTTAATCGCTTGAAAACAGTCGAAACGTCGGGAAATAAAAAATCTATTTACCTTAAAATATTCACACGATTATGACCCGTAGTAAACAACATGTAAATTAATCCCGGTTCGTCCCGAAAGGGGCGTGGAGGTATTCTAATAACAATGCTAAAAAAAATGTATTGAATATTAGAATTCACGATTTCAGTTCCCAATTTCGTCAAAATGTGTAAATTTTTAAGATTTTTTATCAAAATCATTTATATAAGGCCTCATTACAATCAAAACAATCTTTTCCGCCTCCGCATGTTTTTCTATATGACTTCTGTCAAGAAAAAAAAAATAAGGTTATTTTTTTCGTCATTAAATAAAAAAAATGACGGAAATAAAATGGGAACATGGTACCTAACAACACATTAACGGATCGAACAGTGATTAAATATACATGTTAAATATAATTCTATAAGAAAAAATATGTTTCGTAACCATTACCATATTGTGTCCGACTGCTACGGAAGAGGTCGTGGGTTCGATTCCCACACGGGACACCATTTTATATATATATATATATATATATATATATATATATATATATATATAGCCCCGATTCAGTCGCCAAACTCAGTTGATAATTATGTTTGCAGCTGTGAGGGCTACACTGTGGATGCGACATTGCACATGAAATCAAATTATTTGACATTGACATTTATTTATATTGTATAATTGAAACAGCGGTAGCCTAATGGCTAAGGCATCGGTCTCGCAATCGTGAGGGTTCGAATCCTACTTAGTATACTACCGACGTGAACCCACTCCTAACACAAGCCATAGAGCTTAGCTGGTGGGGTTAACAGGATTGATATGGGGGTAAGGTGCTGCGACTAATATACTATAAACCACGATAAAGGACTGATGCAAATTGTATTATCAAAAAGTTGAAACATGAGATAAACCAAAATCAGCCTTAGTGGGTACAATATAAGAAATGAAAAAAAATATTGCAGCAATAGACACAGTATTACATTGAATGCAAAGATCTCAATCATTCATAATCTAAAGCTGAGTGGACATTTACTGCTGTATTACTGTTGGTCTTCTCACTAGGCTAGCCTGTATCTAGGAGACCGTGGTCCTTATTCACTATGTTTTTTTCGTTTTCGCGGCAAGCCCGCGCGAATTGGCTCATGCGCGGTGTGCTCAAAGATGTCCGCGCGCACTCGCGATGCATTTACTTAGAAATGCATCTTATTTACCATTATGACAAGATTTTGACAGTTAGACGAATGGCTTGCCACGAAAACGAAAAAAAATATTGTGAATAAGAACCCGTATGTTAACTAGTATCTAATTAACTACCTTTGTAACAATAATATTTATTATACTATTTTCACAAGAAAAATAATCAAAACCAAAACGATGTATTAAAAATATCTCTGCATGTTAAAATAAAAACAATTTGTCTGAATTCTTATAAGTAAAACTAAGTTACAGATTAATACAAAATAATTAATGAAAATGAGGCATATAAGTAATAAAAAAGTTATTAAAATAATATTTCTAAATATAGAAGGAAAAAAGTGTTAGAGATAGATATATAAATAAAATTATTATGTAGCTATATTATTTAATTGCGATTGTATAGTATATTAGAAAATAAAATCCAAGTTTAAAGTTTATCTTGTGTAACAAAGTTAACAATAACGGCCATTTGTCATAAGTGGTAAAAACCTACAAAGCTGTTTATAAAGCACCTTAAAGCCTGGTTAATTGACAATAGTTTTTTTACTGTAAATTACATTTTTAATATTCGGAATTTATAAATAATTATTATGTAGAAGGAATCTTTTATAATAAAATTATAATAATAATAAAAAATTATAGATGTACTTAATTTTTTGTGTGTATGTAATGTAATAAAATTTAATTGGGCGGAAAATATATAAATTAATTTAATATGGTTAAAGATGCTGCATGTTATATTGTAGGTAATAAGTAATAATTCTACATTTGTGTGTTTTTGCATGTCACTTTTAATGACTAGATGCTCTGGATCGGAATGTACTTATAAATATTACACCTATAAATGGTACCTACCACATCTAAAGCAAATAAATGATTTATGATTATGAAAAAGTTCACTGGACGGTCATTCGATTCGGGATTTGAAATTGCTGTCACTTTTTACGGGGTAAGCAGTTCAGCATACGACATACTATAAAAAGGACAGTTTGGTATTGTCTTTCCCATAATGCCACATCTGATTGCATTATTAAGGCACACCTATCCTAGCATTTTGCATCTTATCCCTCCCCCAAAACGATTTTTTTGGGCAAATCGTACATGCAACTCAGACTTGGTTGGTGTCAGGCTAAAATTCAATGTGCAAAAATAGCAGTGCCGGATTTAACGTGTGAGACGTTAAATCCGGCACTGCTATTGCCTGTCGTGCCCCCAGGAATTAAATCCTGGATCTTCCCATGATTGTGACCGGCCGTTAGTAGTCACCGCTACCTAGATGTTCGATCACATCTCTTAGTTTTACTATTATATATATCATTGCACAACCGCGTCTTATGTTCAACAAAGTCACGGGCAGAAGCAAATTACGCTCTCCTACACAACAACAACATAAACTTGCTTGTACCAACATAAAATACGAACATTATTTTGGCAAACGTATACATCCGTCCATGAGAAATATTATCAAATATACCTCTAACAGCATTCTGTGAAAGTCTGATGTAACATTGCCATCGTCAAATAAACGCTCGCTTGCGAAACAAACAATAAAATTTCGTAAAAACCATTGCCTAATCATTTGCTTTAACCGCCCATTGATTGTTTGGTTTGTAGCTATTTGATAATAGATGGCGCTATATTGCAAAGTTTGTGTAAAATGATACTAGATGGCAGTAGTTTTTGTGTTATGGAAGTTGTGTTATGTCATTAATAGATGGCATAACTACACTGTTATAATATTGTTATTGTTTATTTGGAATACAAAATCAATTCAAAATCAAGGTACAAAAATATTATTTTATAACAATTTTATGTTTAAAATTATCACAATGAATGTGCAAAGTTGTTTCTATTTGAAAATAGGTGTCACTACTAGGCATGAGTTGCGATCAAGAAGAAGAAAGTTGAGGAATTTGAAGATATTGTGTCTTAATTTACAATAGATGGCGATACAGTACTTGGTTTTGCTACTCGCAATTATTAATCTGTTTGTTATATAAGTCCAGGCCTAGTTGGAAGAGGGCACATAAAATACACACACTTGAGACCAGTTGCCCTAGTTCATAAGGTCACTCATGTTCTTTAAAACACAAATAAAGAATTGTTTTCAAACTTTCGCGATTTTTATAGACATATTTCGGGACTTAATCGTCGGGTAAATAAAAGGTTCCTTTAAATAATTCACGCGATTAAGTCCCAAAATATATCTTAGCTATATAAATAAAGAAAACAAATAAATTAATATACATCAACACGGATTGATTAAATAAATATACAGATAGTAATGTGGGTTGTGACATGTCAACTGAGATGACATTACAGGTTTAACATTGCTAATCCCACCGACCTCTATAGTAGGTAGCTAGTAGTACGCTGGACACCTGGACAGCCTACCACCGGTAACAATAACACTTCAGATCAAATAGAAGGTAAGTCGTCAAAATCAAATACGGAACCCTACATTATGCGTGGCCTAACATGTACTTGCCTGGTTTTTTTCCTTAATATTCAATTGAAGTTTCTTTTTTTTTTAAATAGTTACTCTTATCTCTTGTGTGACAAGGTTAACAACAACGGGCATTTGTCACAAAAGAACACAGGACAGTCATTCGATTCGAAATTTGAAATTGCTGTCACCAGGACCTAGGGTTGCCAACTGTTAATAGAAGACAGAGTACCTATATCTAATTTCAAAGGGGGTAAATAAAGAGTACAGACTAATAAAAAAAGAGTATTTTTTATTTTAAATTTTAGAAAATCATTTTTAGTGCCTTTTGCAGCACATCACAATTATTTTTTTTTATAATTGACTCCAAACTTTCTAAATCTAAGTTTACATCATTCAGGACTAGTTTAGTACACATTAAGTAAAAAAGAGTATTTTAGAGTACTCTATTAGAGTTATAGATTATAGAGTACGCCTACATGTTAAAGAGTACAATATTCTATTTTAGAGTACGGTTGGCAAACCTACCAGGGCCTTATCTAGCCAGTTCCGGGCTAAATAATTTTCCCCAATATTGATAAAGTGTGAGTCGTGCGACGGAGGGGGAGGGGTGCAAATCCCTTTGGTACAGTAATTTCATAATAATATAATATCTTGGGACAACTCACACAAAGCTATCTGATCCCAAACTAAGCAGAGCTTGTACTATGGAAACCAGATACCAATAAACATACTTAAATATTTCTAAATACATCACATCCATAATATAGATAAATAAGACACAGACTAAACCATCGTCCTCATCACACAAAGTTTTATCCTGGGTGGGGATCGAACCCACGATCTCTTGCGTAGCAGTCGGATACACTTCCACCGCGCCACAGATGCAGTCAAAAGTAATGGTTTTCTTGTAATGGTCACCTCGTATCACATTAGATTCGAAACTGAAGATCGTCATATGGAAAACTTTGCCTGTAGGAATGAGCATAAAGAAAAACCCAAGGGGGGAGATTTAATTCGCTGATCCAGGATCATGTTCTGGAGAGGGCAATTTGAATGAACGCCGCCGCCGGCCAATTGTGAGTCGATAGCGCAACGGGGCTCAAGTGGTAAGACAATACGGATGTTGACTGTCAAGTCAAATCAGTCTCTTTTTATGAAATGCCAAAACGAAACTTTCTATAGAAATGTGTATGGAATAACAACCTATAAAGTCATAAGTTCCCATCATCAAATCATTACTTTTAGTGTTAGTTTTCATGCTTCTAAATTCAAAAACATGTTAAATTGTTGACAAACACTTATTTTCAAAGCATTTTAAGACCTACTATAATTGTCTAATTTGTATAAAATAATTACTTTGTCTTGTAGTCAACTACCCTATTGCCTGTCACGGACCAAATGTAGGTACGGCGAAGACTTGAAAATTCATCAGTCTGGGGTGTTTTGTTATTAAAAAAGAACCTAAGTAGTTTAATCGAGATGAATCTTAACTTTAATTAACTTTTTGTAGCCTTCAAAAAGGTGGTTCTCTGTTTGACCCGTATGTATGTATGTATGTTCACGATTTTCTCGGAAGATAGTGATCTTATTTACATGGGGTTTTTGTTATTCGACGTCTTACTTTTCTGGGAAGGTTTTACTGTATAAAACGTTGTCCTAGCTTATAAAACACCAGAGATATAGACTAGAAACATGGAGTGAGTCAGCAAAATTTGCATTCGGTGTGAAATGTGCTTTATATGGCAAAAACGGAATCCTTATAGTTTCGCCATGTCCGTGTCCGTCTGCCGCACAGCATAGCTCAGAGAAGGTTAGTTCTCTATCAGCCTTCGAAGGCTGTAATTTTGCGTGGATACACGTAATACTTACGTCGACAAAGATAAATCTTCAGAATTTTTTTTTCCCCCTATATGTAAAGTGGGGATGTGATTTTTCCCCACCTACCCCATCGTGTGGGGTATCGTTAGATAGGTCTTTTAATACGTTTTTTTAATACGTTTAGGGGTTGGAAAAAACATTTTTAGATTCAGGGATCCGTTTGTGAAATATTAAGCTTTAAAGTGAAAAAAATTGTTAGAGTCAAGTGACCCCCCCCCACCCGCGCCAGCTAAATCATTGATGTTGGGTATGTGAAAAAAACACGGTAGTAGTATATATAGCGAAATTAAAAGGAAAGCTCTCACTGCTAAGTAGGCTTTACAAGTTTACAAGTAACAACTGATCAAATGAGAAGTAACAAAATTTTCGAACAAATTCCATTAAAAATTATTAATAACTATATTAAAACGTTGTAAGTATGAAACAAAAACAACGGAAACCCACTTCTTAAGCCACATTATTCGGAGGGGGGAGGGGACTACGGAACCCTACATTGTTCGTGGCCTAACATGCACTTTTCCGGTTTTTTTCCTTGATATTCAATTAAAAGCGGTTCATTTTTCTTAGGTCCATAAATGGGTGAATGTTTTCGAAATTTCTAGAGCACATTAAGTCGTCGGTCCTGCGCCAAAGCTCTCTCCGGTCGTGTTGGATTTCCATCTCATCAGACTATGAGAATGCAATGTGTCTGCCCAGGTCTGCCCATACACTGGTGCACTATTATATATCCTGCGTAGTTGGTTAGTTTCTAATGAGATTGGCCGCCGTAAACAATATCGGTTAGGAACCTTAGGCCGAAATAAATGTTTTTTTTTCCTTGTTTAATGAAAATCCGTTTAGAAATTTTGAAGTCGTTTGTCTCATGAGTCGTGGTTTTTTAATATTAAGTAATATCTTGTAGCGATTTCTCGCAGTTTCTCATTTAGATTAAATATTAATATCGAAGTTAAATAACGTGCAATATCATTATCATAATAAATATTAAACAAACTAATGATTTTTAATAGTCGTTCGCTGTTTCGTCCCACGATTCTTCAGCCCAAGGGACGAATCACCGATATCATTTTTTTTATTCTGCGTTTCGTCCCATTACTATATTCTCATGACATCTATTCCTTTTAGTACATTCGGTAAAACAATCTTATTTAAGTAAATCGTAACAGGTTCAATAAAACAAATTTTAGTAAAAAATGTCTTTTAATTAAATTAAAATCAAGAATGACGCAGTATAACAGTGTGAAATATACATATGTTATGCTTTTTACTGAACAATAAAACAGTACAATTACTGCGATTTTACACTAAGGTACTGTTTTTCATTTAAGTGAAAATTAGTGTTTTCTTTTAATTTTGTGATAATTACTATGATTTAATACCAAGGTACTGTTTTATTGTTCAGTAACAAGCATAATAGAAATTAAAATCGACTTTTCACAAGTGTAGTATTTTGCTTCCTAAGTGAATAAATCATTTTTATTATAATTATTATTATTAATATAGGTATATATCAAACTATTATACTGCGTCATACTTGATTTTAATTTAATCAAAGGATATTTTTTACTAAAATTTGTTTTATTGTACCTGTTACGATTTATCAAACTAAGATTGTGTTACCGTCTATACTAAAAGAAATACATTTCACAAGAATCTAGCAATGGGACGAATCGCAGAATCAAAAAATAAAATAATTTTAACTCTATGATTCGTCCCATGGGCCGAGAGAATCGTGAATGCAAACGAGCCATATTGAAGCCGATTTCTAAAACATTTGGATACGTAAGTGATACAGAATCTAGAATACCTGAATTAATTTCGACGTGTTCTGTAATAGAGGTCTGGGTTAAATAACACTTAATTTTATATTAATTGCTTAATTAATTTATTGTTCTTTATAAAACCAAATGGCCAGGCTTACCAGCAGGTCATGCACCTGATGGTAAGCGTCACGCTAGCCCATAATCAGTTGCCATATAATGACACCCAAATCCTTGTTTGGCAAAGATCTGAATGTTACCTCTAGCTTAGTATTTATCGCCCCTTTAACGTAGCGCGGGCCCTGGATTGCTCCCCCACCCCTCCTACTAGACCCCTCCAACACTGAATAATTAGTACCACAGCGGTCGGAAATCGTCCCCTACACCCTCCCCCCTCACTAACCTAACCTAAATAACATCAATCGAACCCAATTTTTTGCCGCCAACAGCGCGTTTCATCAGTCGGTTTATATTTCCTAATCATTGAACGGAGTGGCCCGCGATGGTTTAGTGATGTAATCGACACACATGGTCATAACTGGTTTGATTCTAGGGCGGGGACAAAGTCGATAAAATATTATATCGATATTTTTTATGAGAGAATTCGTCTATACATTGATATAATGTTATATGGAATTGTCATTGTATAATAACTCAGTTTGTGGCTCCATTGGCCCTCATTATGTTCGAGTTTTCTGAAACCCAAGTGTTTTGACTGGGAGTTGATGAGTGAATGAATGTGACTTTCATTTATGTATGTCTTTGGAAATCGGATTCATCCGATCGGAGTCGGATCCATATACTGTTGAGCCACTGACCCTCGAATACTCAAACGATACTTAATTTTGAGTCGAGCTTAAAAGTATTTCTGTCGCCTTTAAGTGACCGTCTCAAATCTGAGTGACATTTAAATATTTCTTACCTTTCTAAAATGATATTTTGCTGTACCGTAATGGTTGGAAGACGCTGGCAGCTGTAACACAGTTTGGCACTAATACAGCGATCAACGACAACATCTTACTTCTACATAATTATGTAAGTCTTTAATCTACCTACCTAAATTTTTAAAATAAGTGCAAAAGGTAAACTGTGAGTGTGAAATAAAAACAAATGAAACGATATTATTAAATGTGTGTATTATATGTCAATAAAATCGACTGGAAGCTAATACATTTTTTTTAGTTTAATTATTGGCAATCTAGCCTATTTAAAGGCTGATTTCTGCCAGGGTCAAGTATTTATTGTAACAAAACTTTAACTGCATCTACTTCAAGTATTTTTACCTGTTAAACGACAATACAGTCTGCCGCCATTTTTATCGAAATTAACTCATTTTATCGAAACGTTGTCCCCTCACTAAAAGTCAATGACGCAAGACCACTTTCACCGTAGCGCGTTCACGAGTTTCCTACATAATTGGCATTACCGATACTACAATCTCGTCTAGAACAGAAGAGAACTACAACAAACATAATTTACCTAAGTCACGGGAGTGGTAAGACTAATTTTCTTAGTCACTATATTGTGTAAGAGCGACGTTATAGCAACGAATGACAGATAGGTACTTATCTATACAGGGTGATTTCAATAGTAGTATTTACAGAATGAATGAACAATCTCCTAACCGTAATACAGTTATAGCAGCAAATCTCGTCAAATAATAAATAAAGTTTTCCTTGTGTATATAAGTTTCTGTAAACACAAAATACCGTGAGTGTATTACTTCCATCCGGTTGGTGACTTACTGACCTCCATTACATAATATACTAAACTTGTGAGTGTGATCGTACATCATTACATACAAGGGACCATGTGATAGACATTTCCTTAACCGACTTTAAAAGAAAGCAGTAATACGTTTACTTAAAATGTACTACTCTAAAACATTCTTAACCGCTTTTGGTGACGGCTGTAAATCGCATCAGAGACTAGTTAGCTACGCAGGAGATATTAAAGTGCACAAATGTGTGTGCCAGGTTCTTTTCTCCGGCTTTACCTATTGTTTGCAAACTTGGCATTACATGTACATGTAGAATCCCGACGTATCACAAGAGTAGTTTTGCATCTTAAGTGAAATTAGAATTTTGAATTTTGAATATAGTTACATGTATTATACATATAAACCATCTGGAAGAAATTATCTAAATGATAGTGAGAACAGTATCAAAATCTGTTGTGTAGTTTAGAAGTCTAAGCGTACAGACAGCGGGAAACGACTTCATTATACTGTGCAAAGAAGATATTATAGCTATTCTATTAAACCCAGTGCCGGCCCGAGCCTAGATTTAGACTGAGACAACTCTCGCTGTATCGTACAATCCCTGTGTCGCGGGGGACTTTACAAACATACAAGTCACGGACACAAAGTACACCCAGACTCGAAACAACAATTAATGGATCATACAAAGTGCTGTCCCGTGTGGGGTCTGGAAATCGAACCCACGACCTCTTGCGTAGCAGTCGGACACGCTCCCACCGCGCCACAGAGGCAGTCAATTTTAGTTCTCTACATTGGTCAAGTGTGAGTCACAAGTACGATGAAGGGTCCCTACCCTTCATTATATCTCTTAATATATTAGGGGTTTTCACAGAAATGAGTGAAAGTTAGTGAGTGGAGATGCGATACCGCCTAAGCTAGATTGCTTAACCGCAAGACGCTTTCGGCGCCCCCCTGACCTAAGGTGCCTGAAGCGGCCGTTCTGCTCGCCCTATGGGCGGGCTGGCCCCTATTGTAGCTATTGTGTATGCCTTCGTGTATTGTAGATTTATATTGCTAATTTCTCTGTAAATAGGTACTTACTTACATAAGGAAACCGGCTGTAAAATGTCAGGCATTTTGATTTAGCGGTTTCAACTGTGACTTCACTCGGTTATGTTTCCTTTTAGATATTACAGTAAACAATATGTGACTCAACTTTGGCCGAGCTGGGTACTTATTCACTATGTTTTTTTTTCGTTTTCGCGTCAAGACCGCGCTTTAACTTTAAAACTTTAATTGTCATGCCGTGTGTGCCTCATCTAGTTGCGGTGTAGTTAGTTACAACATCTGTGTACTGTTGACAAAGTTCGTTAGATTATTATTTGCATTATACCCACTTTGTGACATTTAGTTAATTACTGTCACATTAACTTTTGTGCTGTTTACGTTTAAGTAAGTATTAATTAATTATGATAATGTACACTCTCCTAAGCTAATTTATTGAATATTGTTTCTCAGTAAGTGAATTATTGTTAATTATTATGAGAAAATAAAGTTCTTAAACCACAGAGTTCTGTACCTCAAAAGGAGAAAAACGGAATCCTTATAGGCTCACTTTGTTGTACGTCCGTTGGTCCGTCCGTGTTTGTCAAGACCCTTTTTTTCTGGAACGCATGGTGGTATTGAGTTGAAATTAAAATCATATACTGAGGTCTACAGTGCCTTGAAGCTGTGAAAAAATTAAACTACTAAGTTAACGTAACAAAATGGCTATTTATTTTAAAAATTGCGAGACTCGATTCCTGAAGTATTTATACTCGTATTATGTACCCACAAATTTGTACGAAACCCACGGTGGGCGAGGCCGACTCGCATTTGTCCGTTTTTTTTACTTAAGTTCCGATATAACGATAATGAAGACGTAGCTTTACAGTCATTTAGGTAACAAAGACCAAAGAATACCGAGAACACGGAAGACAACCACGCAGAAAACGCTCTTGACGCAAGCACACATAGACATAGCACACTGGCGCGAAATCGGAGCACGCCGCACGCCGCGGAATGAGACTCACAGCCCCACTTCGAATGTAAACGTCAAACTAAAATCACGCCATCTTGTGGCGGCCTTATTGCAATGAGTCAATACAGCCGCTATTTAATCAAAACAGACGTTAGGTCAACGTAAATCAATTAAACATTTTTTTTTAAAGACGACATCCGCATTTGGGTTCAAGCCCTGTGTCGCGTGGGACTTTACAAACATACAAGTCACGGACACAAAGTACACCCAGATTCAGAACAACAATTTGTGGACCACACAAGGTGGTGTCCCGTGTGGGAATCGAACCCACGACCTCTTGCCTAGCAGTCGGACACACTACCACCGCGCCACAGAGTCAGCGGCAGTCAATTCTCCGACATTTTAAAGGAAGTACAAGTAAAACAAACGTACGTGCTCTGACTAAGCAAATATGAAACCCACACTCTAAGTATGTACAATGTAAATCCTTTATTATTATATGAACTAATATTATAAAGCTGAAGACTTCGTTTGTTTGTTTGTTTATTTGTTTGTTTGAACGCGGTAATCTCAGGAAGTAATGATCGGGATAGAAAAATTCTTTCACTGTTGGATAGCCCACTTAACGAAGAAGGCTATATATATATATATATATATATATATATAACATCATACTACGACCAATAGAAATCGGAGTAGCAATGGCGAAATGTTGCAAAAACAGGGAAAATTTACGCAGACGAAGTTGCGCGGGACAGTTAGTTTTGTATATAAATAAAGATATTATAATATAGAATCAGTCAGTCCAGTCAGTTAGTAAGTTAGTTCTGTTCAATTGAGTCAATTAATAAACCAATGGGTACTAGACTAACTCATCTATTATTCCAACACTGCAACAGGTTCCATTTTCTATTAGACTTATTGGAGCACCCATCAAATACCTTTCTTTTTATTATAAGAATCCCCAAGTTTATGGGGCTGCCATTTCAGTAAATGCCCAGTTATGATAGGTGATTCCAATGTATTTTCTTGTAAAAAGTTGAAATACAAGTCAAAAACATTGCATCATGTCCTTTCTGTGCAGGAACAAATAATTATTCTTTTTTCTAAGTCTCAAGAAGAAAAATTAGCGCACCCTGGTAACTTTTCTACCGAACCCCTAGGTACCCCGAAACCCAGTTTAGGAATCGCTGGTCTGTGTTTGTCCAGTGACGTACGAATGTTGCCTTCTGTATTATAGGTAGTCAGTGGTTAGACCGAGTGCAAGTATTGAGGTCAAACCGCACGCCTCAGCGAAAATGAACGTAGTCACGTGACACACGTGAATTCAACACGTGACTACGTTTGATAAAGATGCACAGCAGGTAAATAGTCAAAAAAAGTTGTTATTTTTTACTTAACTAATAAAGCACGCCCTTCTGTAGAAGCCCTGTGTCACGGGGGATCTTACAAACATACAAATTTGACTGCCTCTGTGGCGCGGTGGGAGTGTGTCCGACTGCTACGCAAGAGGTCGTGGGTTCGATTCCCACACGTTGTCTCGAGTCTGGGTGTACTTTGTGTCCGTGACTTGTATGTTTGTAAAGTCCCCCGCGACACAGGGCTTGTACACTAGTGCGGGAGTCGACTTTAAAAAAAAAACGAAAAAAAAAAAAAATCATGGATACAAAATACACCCTGGCTTGAAACAACAATTTGTGGATCACACAAAATATTGTCACGTGTGGGAATCGAACCAACGACTCCGGCTTACCAGTTAGGGTCACTAACCTCTAAACCAACAGGCCAGTCGGTAAGTACGAGTGTGTCCATTTCTTTGCCACGCTCTACAGCTTAAATGGTTTGACGGATTTCATCATGTGAGGTGTCGTTAGATTTTTTTAATAACTAGCAATGTGGTAATGAGTCCCAGATTACTAGCAATCTTGTTAACTCCTCCAGCTAAGTTCAAAGGCTTGTGTTAGGAGTGGGTTCGCGTCGGTTGTATAATGGGTAGGATTCGAACCCGCGACCTCACGATTGCGAGACCGATGCCTTAGCCATTAGGCTACCACTGCTTTACGATTGACGTAGGCAGAGAATATCAAGGAAGTGCGCCAGAACATCTGCTACACGCTACGGTACAGATACTGGAATCGCGACGCGCGACGCAACGACAACTTCTTGGCGTTTATAGTGCGAATTCCACATTGCACAAAATGTCAGGTTTGTAGCTTCAGTTGTTTCGGATCTGTGTTAGTAATTTTTTTTTTTTTTTTTATAAAACGACTCCCGCAGTAGGGTTCAAGCCCTGTGTCGCGTGGGACTTTACAAACATACAAGTCACGGACACAAAGTACACCCAGATTCAGAACAACAATTTGTGGACCACACAAGGTGGTGTCCCGTGTGGGAATCGAACCCACGACCTCTTGCCTAGCAGTCGGACACACTACCACCGCGCCACAGAGTCAGCGGCAGTCAATTCTCCGACATTTTAAAGGAAGTACAAGTAAAACAAACGTACGTGCTCTGACTAAGCAAATATGAAACCCACACTCTAAGTATGTACAATGTAAATCCTTTATTATTATATGAACTAATATTATAAAGCTGAAGACTTCGTTTGTTTGTTTGTTTATTTGTTTGTTTGAACGCGGTAATCTCAGGAAGTAATGATCGGGATAGAAAAATTCTTTCACTGTTGGATAGCCCACTTAACGAAGAAGGCTATATATATATATATATATATATATATATATAACATCATACTACGACCAATAGAAATCGGAGTAGCAATGGCGAAATGTTGCAAAAACAGGGAAAATTTACGCAGACGAAGTTGCGCGGGACAGTTAGTTTTGTATATAAATAAAGATATTATAATATAGAATCAGTCAGTCCAGTCAGTTAGTAAGTTAGTTCTGTTCAATTGAGTCAATTAATAAACCAATGGGTACTAGACTAACTCATCTATTATTCCAACACTGCAACAGGTTCCATTTTCTATTAGACTTATTGGAGCACCCATCAAATACCTTTCTTTTTATTATAAGAATCCCCAAGTTTATGGGGCTGCCATTTCAGTAAATGCCCAGTTATGATAGGTGATTCCAATGTATTTTCTTGTAAAAAGTTGAAATACAAGTCAAAAACATTGCATCATGTCCTTTCTGTGCAGGAACAAATAATTATTCTTTTTTCTAAGTCTCAAGAAGAAAAATTAGCGCACCCTGGTAACTTTTCTACCGAACCCCTAGGTACCCCGAAACCCAGTTTAGGAATCGCTGGTCTGTGTTTGTCCAGTGACGTACGAATGTTGCCTTCTGTATTATAGGTAGTCAGTGGTTAGACCGAGTGCAAGTATTGAGGTCAAACCGCACGCCTCAGCGAAAATGAACGTAGTCACGTGACACACGTGAATTCAACACGTGACTACGTTTGATAAAGATGCACAGCAGGTAAATAGTCAAAAAAAGTTGTTATTTTTTACTTAACTAATAAAGCACGCCCTTCTGTAGAAGCCCTGTGTCACGGGGGATCTTACAAACATACAAATTTGACTGCCTCTGTGGCGCGGTGGGAGTGTGTCCGACTGCTACGCAAGAGGTCGTGGGTTCGATTCCCACACGTTGTCTCGAGTCTGGGTGTACTTTGTGTCCGTGACTTGTATGTTTGTAAAGTCCCCCGCGACACAGGGCTTGTACACTAGTGCGGGAGTCGACTTTAAAAAAAAAACGAAAAAAAAAAAAAATCATGGATACAAAATACACCCTGGCTTGAAACAACAATTTGTGGATCACACAAAATATTGTCACGTGTGGGAATCGAACCAACGACTCCGGCTTACCAGTTAGGGTCACTAACCTCTAAACCAACAGGCCAGTCGGTAAGTACGAGTGTGTCCATTTCTTTGCCACGCTCTACAGCTTAAATGGTTTGACGGATTTCATCATGTGAGGTGTCGTTAGATTTTTTTAATAACTAGCAATGTGGTAATGAGTCCCAGATTACTAGCAATCTTGTTAACTCCTCCAGCTAAGTTCAAAGGCTTGTGTTAGGAGTGGGTTCGCGTCGGTTGTATAATGGGTAGGATTCGAACCCGCGACCTCACGATTGCGAGACCGATGCCTTAGCCATTAGGCTACCGCTGCTTTACGATTGACGTAGGCAGAGAATATCAAGGAAGTGCGCCAGAACATCTGCTACACGCTACGGTACAGATACTGGAGTCGCGACGCGCGACGCAACGACAACTTCTTGGCGTTTATAGTGCGAATTCCACATTGCACAAAATGTCAGGTTTGTAGCTTCAGTTGTTTCGGATCTATGTTAGTAAATTTTTTTTTTTTTTATAAAACTTTACAAACATACAAGTCACGGACACAAAGTACACCCAGACTCGGAACAACATTTTGGGGATCATACAAAGTGGTGTCCCATGTGGGAATCGAACCCACAACCTCTTGCGTAGCAGTCGGACACACTCCCACTGCGCCACAGTCAGTCATTTAGGACAAGTATATTATCTTTTTTTCTTTATATTAACATTGTTATACAATGTATGTTTTAGTTAAACAACGTTATTCTTAGTATAGTGCAAACCTAAAAGTAGTTTGCTCAGAATCAGTAATACAATTCAATGTGGTATTATTTGGACCAGGTTATATTTTTCAATTAATTAATTAATCAATCCTTAATTAATTCATTAATCATCGTTTATTTTTAATTATAACCATGGATTACGTACTACGGCACGCAATGAGCACGATAGCGCGAAGAACACAAGACAACTTGAACGGCTAATATATACTATTTTTATTTCCTTTTTTTATATTTTTTCTTGAAGGAAAATTCTTGTTGGGGTGTCTAAGCTTTGCACTATACTAAAAATAACCTTTTTTTACCAGGAACAGTACTTACTATGTACGTATGTATTTTGAAATATTTAAGTATGTTTACCAATTATCTGGTTCTGTCAAGTTTGGAATCAGATAGTCAGATTGTAATTTCGGGAGATAATTTTATATAAGTAATGCAATTAATCGGTCAAAATGTATATTATGTACCTTTTGACCGATGTTGTCTGTCTTGCCTGTTGGTCTAATGGTTAGTGACTCCGACTGCTAAGCCAGAGGTCGTGGATTCCCACCCAGGATAAAACTTTGTGTGATGTGCACGATGGTTTATTCTGTATGTTTGATTTATCTATAATATGTATGTATTTAGAAATATATAAGTATGTATATCAGTTGTCTGGTTCCCAAGACGTTGTGGGAGTTGTCCCAAACTTTTATTATTATTATTTTACAATTACGGGGGGGGGGGGGTTTAACCACATAACCCTGCCCCCCTGGTTACTGATCAAATTAAATCATCGAAGTAATGCAAAGCAGATAATCTATATTAATAATAAAAAGCTTAAGAGTTTATTTGTTTGTTTATTTGAACGCGATAATCTCAGGAACTACTGGTCCGAACTGAAAAATTCTTTTAGTGTTGTATAGCCCATTTATCGAGGAAAGCTGACATAACATTACGCTACGACCAAAAGTAGCTGAGCATTATTGAAAAATTATGGAAAAACGGGGAAAAAATATGCAGACGAATGCTCATTAAAGCCTTTCATTTGATACCTAACATGAAATATTTCCAAATAATACAGTAACTACTTTCTATAGGGTTATTTTTAATATATACTCTCGCTCTTGACACCAAACAACTTCGTAATACATTCTTTGAAAAAAATATACAAATTAACCCTTCACCACCTACTTTTGTCACACAACCATTTACTACACATCTGAGAGACTACGGAGTAAAATCGATGTTTCTTTGTCCGCACATTAAACTATGATTTTACTGACCAGTAAAATAGTCTGTAGGGGAATAAGGTCATAACTCCAAAAACAAGTGTAAGGTGATTAAGGGTTAATTTATTAAATATTTCCCAAAACTGTTATTTAGTGTAATGTAAAGAAACTACGAGCTCCGGCTCGTAGTTTATTACTATACTAGCTGTCCCGCGAACTTCGTCTGCGTAAAGTTTTTGAAACATTTCTCATTGCTGCTCCGCTCCTATTAGTCGTAGCGTCATGTTATATAGCCTATAGCCTTCCTCGATAAATGGGCTATCCAACAAAAAAAGAATTTTTCAAATGGAACCAGTAGTTCATGAGATTAGCGCGTTTAAACAAACAAACAAAGCAAATAAACAAACAAACTCTTCCGCTTTATAATATTAGTATAGATTACAAATCCCCCTGTAAATGTATCGCCATGGGGCTGTACTATCACAAAAATGTAGCCTTAGAGCCTATGTCACCTCATTGTGGCTTCAGTGCCTTAGGCACTAGGTGGAATATTATGTCAAAAGTCAAAGTCAAAATACTTTATTCATTTAGGTTACAAATGCAACGCTTATGAACGTCAGACAACATTTGGAATAAAATGATTCTAGATTTAATGTGTGAGAAATGAACTTGGCAATAAAAACTCATGGCCACTTTTTTAAATGCCATTTTTTACAATATATTTATATATATACAGTAAAGCCAGTAAGGTGCTGCAACCATTACACCATGAAACTCACGCAAGCATTATCCATAGGACGTAAACTGGTATAATTAAGTTTTAAATTAATTAGCCTTCTACGGTGTGGATGGGAGCATCAACTTACACAAAATACAGAAGAGGATAAAGGCAACATGCGATTCGATTATTATAAGAAAAACTACTAACTTACTAATTAAAAATTAATAAACCTATAAAATGATAATGACAAGGCTGACCAGTCACCCCAAGTAGCACCTGTTCACGAGTTTAACGCATGGGTCAGCCATCATCCCCTTCACCATATTGGAGGGAAGGAAGTTGACCCGACCCACACCGCCACCACAAGCAATGACATTTTAGTGAGCATGACGATCCCTGACATTAC
Organism: Herminia tarsipennalis; assembly: GCA_945859575.2. Taxonomy (NCBI): domain Eukaryota; kingdom Metazoa; phylum Arthropoda; class Insecta; order Lepidoptera; family Erebidae; genus Herminia; species Herminia tarsipennalis. The sequence goes on from OX243830.2 coordinate 2,005,587, forward strand.
ATCCCATAGAAACTAAAATAACCTTAAATAATTTAATGAAGTACGATCGCTAGTTACCGTTACTTCTATCAATTATCTAGGTACTCTGTGAATATACAATGTATACAACATTTTAATATTTAACACAAATACTTACATTATTCTGCATTTTTACATTTACGACCAGGAAATATGTAAAAAGCGCGGTGTGATGTTATTCAGATCTTTGCCAAACATAGATTTGGGTAATTGTAAATGTATAGAGGAAAAAAATATTTCAGACGGGACTTGAACCGCGACCTTCGGGGTACCGGCCCTAAGCCATTACCAACTCTTCGTGTCCATCTCAGTCGAATTTGCCTCCATATCATACTGATATGATTTTCGGCGATATATACTTAAAATTATGTATCAATAATTAGCATTAAAATGCTTAAAAAAAAACCGGGCAAGTGAATGTCGGGCCACGCACAATGTAGGGTTCCGTAGTCCCGTCCCCCCATCCGAACGAGGTGTGTGGCTTTAGAAGTGGGTTTTCTGTTGTTTTTGTTTCATACTTACAACGTTATATCTATTTACGAGTAATAATATTATTCAATGGAATTTGTACGAAAATTTTGTTATTTCTCATTTGATCAGTTGTTACTCGTAAACTTGTCTACTTAGCTGTGATCGTTTCCCTTTTAATTTCACTATATATACAACTACCGTGATTCTTTTCACATATCCAACATCAATAATTTAGCTGACAGGGACTCTAACAAAAATTTGCAGTTCAAAGCTTAATATTTTACAAATGGATCCCTAAATCTAAAAATCGTCTTTCCAACCCCTAAACGTTTTTAAAAGACCTATCTAATGATACCCTACACAATGGGGTAGGTGATAAAAAAAAGTCACACCCCCACTTTACTTATAGGGGAGGTACGCTATTTTTTTTTTTTCAAAATGTTATTCTTTCCCTTTTTTATTATGTGTATCCATGCAAAATTACAGCCTCCTTGCACTAACAGTCTCTGAGCAAAGGTCCGGACGGATGGACGGACGGACATGGCGAAACTATAAGGGTTCCGTTTTGGTACCATTTTGGCTACGGAACCCTATAAATTGCGAAAAGTAAGGATTTGGGAGTCACTGATACTGTTATGAGATAGCGTGACGCTTGCCATCAGGCGCACCACCTGCTCGTCTCTTCATTTATTGGTATAAAATATATACGAGTACATAGGTACATAGATTTCTAAAAATATAACCCTTTCTTCTTGGCTTCATTATAATCGGGTTTATAGAACAATGGTTACTAAAACGTAACTAGAGACTCATGGGAACAATTTAGTTTTACAGTTAACATAGTTATTATACTTACATAATGTACCACGTAACGAAACATCGTATGATATCTTTTATGTCATAATAATTTGATGTAAACTTGAAATTTTGAATGATGGTGAGATTTGAACTTATCTTAATTTTTTCCAAGAATACAGATAAATTTCGCCTGAAATGAGTTGCATTTTTGTACTTTCTATGAAGTTATCATTTTCCAAACTGGTCTTTTTTTGTGTAACTGTTGTAAAACGATAACATTTAAAATAAGTAAATATTTTTTAAAGAGGCCAGTATAACCATTTTTATAAGGGAGAATTAAAGTGCATACATCAATATTTTATAAATGGAACTAATGGGAATCAGATTTTACATAAGTTACGTTGATGGAACTATTGGGAAAAAAAATCCCACTAGTTCCACCACGGAACAACTGGGAATAAAATAAAAGATACTATCGAGTTTTAGTTTTTTAAGCATTTTTTTAATCATACTCCTCCTCGTAGATCCCAAACTAAACCAAAGCCCCGCACGATGTGAAATGTTTACTAACAAACCAAATTGTAGGGTTGTCACTGCAATTTTCCTAAATCTATACTAATCTACAGGATGATTTTTAATATACTAATATCCTCCCGCTCGTGGCTTCTTCACATAACACTAAATAACTATGTAATATCGGTTTTGGAAAATATATAATAAATTAACCCTTAGTCACCCACCACTTGTTTTAAAGAGTTATGACCTTAACTACCTACTGACTATAATACTGGAGTAAAATCGTTGTTTATTATGAGGTTTAGACCTGAGACTGAACTGCCAGAAACTGACAAAGAAACATCGATTTTTGTGGGGTCTCTAGATGTGTGGTAAATGGTTGTGTGACAAAAGTAGGTGGTAGGTGGTTTGGGTTAATTTGTATTTTTTTCTTCTAAAGTTATATTACGAAGTTATTTGGTGTAATGTATAAAATCACCCTGTATACTTCTATACTAATTTTATATAGAGGTAAGGTTTGTGAGTTTGTGATGTTGTAGAGGGTTATCTGTGGATCTACTGAACCGATTTTGAAAATTATTTTACCAATAGAAAGTCACGTAAATAACTACGAAACATTTAATAGGTTATGAATTTGCCCAAAATAATAATTTAACAATTTTCAACTTTAATTATACAAATGACAACCCTAACTTTGACACCTTTGACAGTTGTTTCTAGAATTATACATTTCACATCCATTTCGTCTTTAGTACCTACTCACTAGGTATAGCAAATGAACAACGGATAAACATACGTATACATTTCTAAAAATATACATATTATGGATAAATTACACCCAGACACAGAAAAAACAATCTTGCTCATTAAGAGTCAAAGGTCGTGGAATCGAACCCACGACCTCTGGCTCAGCAGTCAGGGTTATTAACTAACAGGCCAGTCACCCTGGCTTGACATTCTTGTATCTTGCAGATAAAATATTATTTCAAATAGGCCGACTGCTTAAAAAAAAAATAAACTGAAAAATTATATAGCCACCAAAAATATATACCAAAAAAATACTTTTTTTGGTAGACGTAACCCTTTTAACAGGAAAAAGATCAAAACACTGTGTAAAATTGTAAAACCCTCGAACTAACAGCCTGTTAGTTAGTTACCTCCTGTTAGTAACAGGAGGTAACTAACTAACTAACTGCCATTTGTTGCCCTGAATTGAAATAAAATATTTATTTCAATATGTCCATGTCCAATATCGAAATTGCTTATGAGATCATTAATCATATTTCACAATAGTTTTAATCACTCTTTTATTTGTCAATTAAAAAGTTATCGATTAAAATAATTACCAATTAAAACGATTACTGCCATAGATTAATTAAAGTAATCGGATTTTACACCATTGGAAGTGCAATTCTTATACCATTTTCTGCGGAAATTTGGCAAAAAGAAAACATAGTGTTTTGTTTATCATATCAACCCATATGCTGTCCTACTGCTGGGCACGGGTCTCCCCAGTAGAACCTACTTATTATAGATCCTGGGATAATGGCCATAATCGCCACGCTTGGCGATCGCAGTAAGGCTTTAAAGTACGCAGAGGACGCTGCTGCCTGTCCTCCTCCGGGTAAAACGCCTAAGTCGCCTTGACGACACCCGTGAGGAGATGGGGTGGTACTGTTCTCGAGCCAGTACCACCAATAAAAAAAATATTACAATGGAATTTGTACCTTGTGAAATAAATAGTTACCCCACAAACTGTCTTTTGCTGAAATTTAACAAAAAGAAAACGCTATATCATGCCATACTCTTCGTTTTTTTTTTTGTAAAATACGTACTCTCCCGCAGTAGGGTACAAGCCCTGTGTACCAGACTCGGAACAACAATTTGTGGATCACACAAAGTGGTGTCCCGTGTGGGAATCAAACCCACGACCTCTTAAGTAGCAGTCGGATACACTGCCACTGCGCCTGAGGCAGTCATCAGAGTCACTCTGGTCGCAGTTAAAATTTGACAAAGAGGAAACAGAGTATTAAAAAAAATCTAATTCAAAATTCTTTATTTACAGCAAAATACTACTATTTGTACGATAAGCTATAATGTATATAGTACTTCATGTAATGCCAAGTTCGCAAAGCCGGAGAAGAGAACCGGAAAGCCACTCTTTTTCTCTTTGGAAAAATTCCAATGGTTGTTTGTTTATTAACTTTAAATGAATGTAAGTTGCTGCCATTAATATATTATACTGTATACTATTTTAGTGGCAACCTCTAACATTTATACACCATAAATGTTTTTTTTTATAGGCTGTAGAGTTACCAGTAAGTTTTTTTTTTCGTTTTCGCGCCGAGCCCGCGCGTTTAACTGTCAAAATCTTGTCCTAAGAGAGCTGCGCTTAGAAATGCATCAAAGAGCATGCACGGCGGACATCTTTGACCGCACCGCGCATGAGCCAGTTCGCACGGGCTTGTCACGGATACGAAGACCTTGTTTGGCTGTAGAAAGGGAGGGGGCGGGGGACGTTGCAAGAAAAACCCTAACGGCGTCAGTATAAATAAGTTTGGGAAGTCCTGAAGGACACCTGGGATTAAGACTAAACCCTGCCACTCAGGAGAGCATAGAGGCGCTACCAGTCACCAATTTCTTTGTTTTCTAAAAAAATTGTTGCGCAACCTACTACCTCTGTGGCGCGGTGGGAGTGTATCCGACTGTTATCCAAAAGGTCGTGGGTTCGATCCCCACCCAGGATAAAACTTTGTGTCATGAGCACGATGGTTTATTCTGTGTCTGGGTGTTATTTATTTATAATATTATGTATGTATTTAAAAAAATTTAAGCATGTTTATCAGTTGTCTGGTTTATCATAGTACAAGCTCTGCTTAGTTTGGGATCAGATAGCGTTGTGTGAGTTGTCCAAAGATATTAATAATATAACCAAGCGGATACCGGGTGAGGTACCCTCGACACAGCTGTATTCATTTGTTGGGAACGTGACTGGTTGCGCCGCCACTGGTGTCCTAGTGACGTATAACCCTTAGACATAGGTAACAGAAGATAAGCTTCATAAACCCGCCCTCGAGCAACCCACACATAGGCATCGTTCACAGACTCTTTTGACTGCCTCGACTGCCTAGGTTGTGGGTTCAATTCCCAACCGGGACACCACATTGTGTGATTCACAAATTGCTCTTCTGAGTCTGAATGTACTTTGTATCCTTGTTTGTTATCTGTATATTTAAAAAAAATAAACAACTAACACCACTGTTGCTGGTTTAATTCTTAAGCTTTTACCCATCCATTACCAAACCTCGCGAGCATTGCTTAACCCCAGTTACATCCGGATGTTATATGTTTATGACGGTGGTTATGTATAGTACAGTCCTATGGATTAGTTAATAATAGCATGAAAACGCAGGTTATGCGTAAGATTGGAAAATACGGGCAAATAATTGAGACGGGATGGCTTTTTTTAACTGCCGAAGCAAAAAAGGTATTGATAGCTTAACATTTGTATCAGTGTGTTGGACCGTGCCATCGTAGCGCCCAAACGGATGAATAGATTTAGATCCATTTTTAGGGTTTCGTTCCAAAGGAAAAAACGGAACCCTCATATATTTATACATAGGTATGTATAAATGTTGGCCTAGTGATTAGTGACCCTGACTGCTAAGCCGGAGGTTTTGGGTTCGATCCCCACCCAGGATAAAACTTTGTGTGATGAGCACGATGATTTATTCTGTGCCTGGGTGTTATTTATCTACACTATGTATGTATTTAGAAATATATAAGTATGTTTATCAGTTGTCTGGTTTCCATAATACAAGCTCTGCTTTGTTTGGGATCAGATAGCGTTGTGTGAGTTATCCCAAGATATTATTATTATAATAAATACTTTGTTGTCCGTCCGTCTGGCTGTCAAAACCCTTGATCTCAAATGAATCATAACTTATAGGGTATTTTTCGTTGACCTAGAACTATGAAATTTGGCAAGTAACTCGATTTCTTAACTATTTATAATGTATTCCTACAAATCTGAACGGAACCCTCGGTGGGCGAATCTGACTCGCAATTGTCCGGTTTTTTTTTAGCTTTGAGTAATGAAAATCCGTTCAGCCGTTTACAAGATAAATAACTTGTTGTCTCATGTGTCAGGGTTTTTTTATGTGTACATCATTTATTGCGTGTTTTTAGAAGCAGAAGCCTTTATTGCTTCTGTTGAACCGTCAATCTGCTTGTCTTTTATTTCGTCAAAATAGGACACAGGCCTCCTCTCTAAGAGAAGAGTCATGACTTACTATGTGGACTCTTTTTTACCAACTTTGAACACGGGGTCGCTTAAACTAGGCCACCTCTAAATATGATCCAGTGTAGGTAAAGATGAGTTATTTCATTTGAATTCATCAAAAAGCTCTTTAATAAAGCTTCACATTTGACTGCACGAGGGTATTAATATAATTGTACTGCAAAGAAAAATGATGACACTTTAAGCACGTAAGTAATTTACAAAACATAATTCTTTGTATAGCGTAAACCTTTCTAAACAAAAATACACCTCCCGCAGTAGGGTACAAGCCCTGAGTCGTGGGAGACTTTACAAACATACAAATCACGGACACAAAGTACTCTCAGACTCGTAACAACAATTTGTGGATCACACAAAATGGTGTCCCGTGTAGGAATCGAACCCACGACCTCTTGCGTTGCAGTGGTACACACGCACTCCCACTTCCCCACCAAGCCAGTCAAAAACAGTAACATAAATGAGTGAAATGGTTCCTAATTTTATCACATACTAGTTGACCCGCGCAACTTCGTCTGCGTAAATTTTCCCCGTTTTTGCAACATTTTTCATTGTTGCTCCGCTCCTATTGGTCATAGCGTGATGTTATATAACCTTCCTAGATAAATGGGCTACCCAACCCTAAAATGAAGAATTTTTCAATTCGATACCGTAGTTCTTGAGATAATCGCGTTCAACTAAACAAACAAACAAACTCTTCAGCTTTTTAATATTAGTATAGATATGCATTCACTACAGAAACTTCCTCCTATTTCCACCATGTGACTTAAGATTCAAGCGCACAAAAGTCAAAATCTGCCCGATGCGAAAAATAACGCTGTTTATTTACAAAAAAAAATGCACTTAATAAAAAAATCTTATAAAAATCTCCCCATCTACGTACATAATCTACAACACTACAATCAACCTCACAAGCATATATACAACTTAAACTTATACCCCTCTATTCGCGTTTAAAAACACATTCTTTAATCGCGTTTCCGTCCTCAATTCGCGTCCGTATGTTTCCAAATCGTTACAACTGTTATTACGTGAGTATTTTACCAGTGAAAGCCGAGCCGAGCTGCGAGGCAGACCTCACTTTAATAAACAGAAAAAATGAATATAGTTAAATAAATAAATAAATATTTTTGTGGCCACTACACCTCGCTTCGATTTATTTTGGTATGTATTTTTATCAATTTTTTATATAATTAAAAGTGTTTTTTTTTTTAAGTGCATGTGAAGTGTTTAAAAAAAGTTAAATTTAAAAGTGTTCAATAGGAGTTTTTAGGTAGATAATTTGTAAATTATATTATGGTCAAATTTTCGAGAATTTCATTAAATGAATAATTTGTTAGTTAAAGGTAATCATTTCGATTTTTTCAAGTATTGATATCTTTAAAATTGAGGCTAGGTTTATGGATTATATTGCCTGGATAATCTACAAATTACGCAATTTAAAAAGTCGTATTGTTGGTTTATGTTATTTGTTAGATTATTTGATATGGTTTTAAATTGATAAAATTATAAATTGTAAAATGATCTCTAGTTTTTTTAGGATTACATTAGTATTTAATTTTTTATAAATTAATAGTAAAAAAAATGTCATCGTAATTTAATTCCAAGTCAGAATTAACATTAATAAAGTGAATTTTAGAATTGTCATAATCCAGTCCATATTTAAGTATTTATTTTCGTTTATCGTAACCCCCTAACAGTTAGACCTATTTAAATGCAGTTTATTATATTAGAAAGCTCATTTTACCCGTAGTTACTTATATATGTTTGATAAAAAATCTATTCTGCCGTTATTTATTTATAACTACTGCCCGCTCCGGCTTCGCATGGGTAATAAAATATAGCTTATTACATTTTCAAAATCGGTTCAGTAGATCCAGAGATTACCCTCTACAAACTCACAAACTTCACCTTTTTATAATATAAGTATAGATATAGATAGATCGATAAACCTACTTTTCCGAATCGATAAAAGATTAGCTTATTTTTGTTCATTGGTCGTGTGGTACCGTCTTAAGAATAGTACCATCCCATCTCTTCCCGTGGGTGTCATCAAGGTGACCAAGGGATGTCACCCCAGAGAACAGGCAGCAGTGTCTTCCGCGTACTATAAAGCCTTACTGCGATCGTCAACCCGCTCTGCAAGCGTGGCGATTATGGCAATTACCCCCATGATTTATATAAGTAGGTTTTACTGGGAAGACTTGTGCCAAGCAATGGGACATATGGGTTGATATAATAAAATGACATTGGAGTTTTACTTACGAAGTCACACTCAGGCTTCATTTTTAGGCCATCGATCCTGCGCCTAATCTCTTTCCGTTCTAGTCGAATGTTAGGCTCATCGACTATGAGTGAGGCAATAGAAAACGCATTTATGTTTACGCACACTTGTACTATACCTAATAATAATATCTCCTGCGGAGTTGGATAGTCTCTGTTCTCTTACTTTGATAGTCGATGTTTGATGGGACGGAAAACGAAAACGGTCACCCATCTATTTTTCTAACAGTGATAGAGTGGCTTAACCTCCCTGAAGCGTGAAACTGCTTTTTTATTACCATTGTACAGTAGCCTCCAGTAGTAGACAGATTTTTTAAATGTCCTACTAACCCCCCAAAATGTCAACTCATCCGAAAATTGACCTCGTTTACATTACTTAACTTTATCTATTCATCTATTAGGGACAACAAACAAAAGTGTTTGTAGAAATAAAAAGTGTAAATAAAAATGGCCGGTGACCCACTAAAGTAGACATTGCCCAAGCATAAAATGATTTAAGAAACAAACTGTTTACATAACACAACTCTTGCTTGACCGGTTCAGTGTCCGCATTCTGTGGCGGTACTAAATTAGTACTAAAAAGTACCATTTTGTAATGAAACAGTGATATTATTTGCAGTTAGTAGCGTTTCAAAATTTCTGTCTGCACAATTTTTCAATAGGGTGGGTAACTTGACCAAGCTGGGTAATCGTGGAATGTGGTTTGATTAATGATGCTAAGAGCAATCGGGAACCCGGATATTTTTGGAAGGGGGGGGGGGGCTTTCTATAATTCTCTCCTTCCCTGTGATTAGTATAATTGTTTAAAATTGATATAGATAAATATTCTGACAAAAACAATATGTCCTAAAACCAATTGCAATGATACGTCACAGGGGAATTAAAACACGTGACTTTAGGGGTTCCTAAACCGTTACGTGGACGTTCTCAGACGTATCTCTCTCAGTGTCGGCTCAGAGACGGTACCCCTAACGTCACTGGTTCGAATCCCGCCTGAGACGATTTTTTCGAAGGCTATAAATCTTTTTTTTTTTAATAAAAAGGTAACTAGCAATGTGGGATTGAGTCCCACATTACTAGCAATCTTGTTAACCCCTCCAGCTAAGCTCACAGGCTAGTGTCAGGAGTGGGTTCACGTCAGTAGCATAATGGGTAGGATTCGAACCCGCGACCTCACGATTGTGAGACCGATGCCTTAGCCATTAGGCTACCGCCGCTTCTAGTCTCTATCTGTCTAGTCTAAATCTGATTATAAAGTAAATATTTCAAAACTAAAGTATGTCTTCTTTATTACAGGCCTTAATACATTGGAAGCGAAATAAGTCAAAAATGGACACAAAAATAATATCAACGGATAAGATGGACGCGTATCAGTAAGTGTTTCATTATTTTGAAATTTACATGATCTGTGTGGGCTGGTAGTATAGTGGTTAGTGACCATGGCTGCTACACCAGAACTTGTAGGTTCGGTTCTTACGCAGGATAAATCCGCTCATCTCAGGATAAATTTGTGATGAACCCGATGGTTTTTTTCCATCTGGGAGTAATTTATGTGATGTGTTTTTTCTATGTATGTATTAAGAAATACTTAAGTATGTTCATCAGTTGTCTGGTTGCCATAGTACAGGCTATGCCTAGTTTTGGATAAGATAGCGTTGTGTGAGTTGTCCCAAGATATTATTATTATTATAATATCAAATTTAATTTTAGAAAACATCTTGAAATGATAAACGGAAATGATTTGACGGCTGTCAATCTGAATTATGAGAACCATATCAATTTGGAACAACCAGACAAGTCCTCGGAAGCTATAGCAGACTTCTACGAAGATTCTGTAGTCCTAGTAACTGGAGGAACAGGTTTCGTTGGCAAAGCACTTTTGGAAAAACTCCTAAGAAGCTGTCCAGGAATCAAGACTTTGTATGTTTTGATGAGACCAAAAAGAGGTCTGACTGTGGAGCAAAGGTATAAGGAGCTTTTGAAACACCAGGTATGTGATCTTTTGTTGATTTTATTAAAGGGTACGTATGTTTCTTGACATGATTTTATTAGTTTGAGCTGTATGTAAAATCAATCTCGCAACTGAAAATTGTTCCAAACCACTTTTTGTATTTTTTTTTTATATAAATATTAACTTCGAAATTTGTACATATATTCAGAATCTGACAATATAATAATTTTATAACTGTGACCAGTGCAAACGCGAGCCCGTAACAGTCCAAATCCTGTTCACAATGTGATCATCACTTATTTTTCAATAATAACCATGGATTACGTACTACGAGACGCAATGAGCACAATAGCGCGAAGAACGCAAAGCAACTTGTACGGCTTATAATTCTGCAAGTTTTCAATATTTTCATTTACGTTCTTTTACAAGATTTCATAAAGTAAAAATCTTGTAGCTTTGCACTATACCAAAAATAACCTTGTTTATGTTTACTTTTTTACCATTGTTGTAAGTAATTGCTTTAAGTGCGATGAATAAGATTCTCTCACTTCCAATTTTCGTTATAAATATGAAATATAAAAGGTACATATAGTCTATAAAAAAATTGTTAACATTGTCAATTCGAAAAGATTTAACGCTACTGTTTATTGCCTCGTCTTTTTCTCTGGCTTACATATTTTTTTACCAAAATATACTTAGTATTAAATTTGAATTTCTATTATATTATTTCATTATTTTCGTTCTAACAAAGTGACTAAATCCACGCATGTCATTTCACTTTTTCTAAAGGTGTTTCAAAACTTCCCAAAATTTGACTTGTTGGGCGTTATTATAAAAGACTTGTAAATTGTATTTCCTGTAGGTACAAATATCCTTTGAGATCACTTTTTGATTGTCTGCCTCAAATTGTTGCCTCTGCGTTGCATCTAACTGTGGTGTAGATAATCGTACATGTGGTCTGCTATCGTTTAGAATACTAGCGCAATTTACAAGCTCAAGAGCTCTCTTCCCTACGTTTATTTTTTTTTTGACCTTAGTAACCACAAAACACAGAAGTTATTTTTTTCATATTAATAACCCTGGTTAAGATCAATGGATTGCATGGTGTAATGAAATTTGAAATATACAGAATCACAACTACTTTATCCTTAACTTTCTCCTGCGTCTTCTAAAGTAAAGTGTTTTCATTAGGTATTCGACCGGATTCGGGCTCGCTGGCCCGAACGTCTTGGGAAGCTGTATCCTATCACCGGAGATGTAGCCGCCCCTAATCTTGGCATCAGCCCTGAACAAAGAGAGCTGTTGTCTAAAGTTACTACCCTATTCCACTCGGCTGCCACAGTGAGGTTCACAGAACCGTTGCATGTAGCCACGGTGCTGAATGTACAAGGAACAGCCTATTTGTTGCAATTGGCTGAGGGTATGCCGAAATTGAAGGTAAATATTATTTTTGGCTTGAAAAAAAAATACGCTGACATGGCCTCTACTGTCCAAAAACTAGTCCTTGCTAAAATCTCTTTTTAGATTTTTTTAAGAGCTTACTGTCAATCTTTTTACTCTTGCAGCCTGTGGCTTAGATATACGCAAAAGGCTTACGGTGCATTGCGCGTCCAGTATAATAATGCGCTTAGATTGTTGTTGGGACTGCCTCGGTACTGCAGTGCTTCGGCCATGTTCGCCGAAGCGAGATTAGATGATTTTTATGCAATCATACGCAAGCGGTCTGCGTCTATGTGCTGCAGCGACTCAGGGGTAGTTCTAACAGTATTTTAACTATTCTGGCGGACAAAATCGATGGGCCCTTTATTAGACTGTGGTCAAGTAGGCATGTGCGTGAGGGTGTACATGCACCAAATTAAATGTAACATACTAACACTAGGTTAAGATAGTACTAACATTACATGGATTCAATTTTATCTGAAATAAATTATTATTATAAAATTATATTTTCATCTGTCACCGGTTCCCATTACTTGATTAGGATTCAATGTGATGAGGGGGATTATTTTTCTCTTAAGTGTATATCTTCCCACTCTTTTACGGCGATATCCACAATCCACAATAGCATTAGTTTATAGAAAACAAGGAAAATATCGACACTCAAGCGGAACTAATTTATTATTTTATTACGTGTTCTTACATATTTTAATTGAAGCGGTCTTACGAGTAACATGTAGCCCTCTCCTATCTTATGTGCTTTTCGTAATACTTCAGCACAAAACCGCTAGCAGATAAGATGCCCATTATGTAAAGGAAAGAAATCTTTAATTTAACATTTCACCTTGCCATTAAATGCGACCAAAAGAATTTAATGGGTCGTTCATTGGTCTTTCTCTACTTTCTGCTCTGTTTAACACCTCATCTAAAAATTGAGACTCATGTAAAAGCCTTCACCTGTCTGAACTGTAATTAAATCTTTCCTCTCTTAGGCCCTGGTCCACGTGTCAACTGCCTACAGCAACGCTCCAAGGTCTAACATCGAGGAGAGGGTCTATCCCCCACCTTACGACCCTGACAGCATCGTCAGATGCACCAAAATGCTGCCTGAAGCAACTGTTGAAGTCATTTCGGAGACTTTGCAGGTAAATAATAGCTTTCTTGTTTAGTATGTGAGAGAAATGTATACAAACTTGAAATAATAGTCAGAATCATCATTTTCAATGAAAACTGGATATCTATACGTAGAATCATCATTTTCAATGAAGAATGTATTAAAGCTGAATAGTTTGATTGCTTGAGCTCTGTAATTGTGAAGATACTAGTCAGATTTAGATTACATTTGGTTTTTAGCTGTAAGCTTGTTGAATAAGTAAGAACTAGTGCTTCAATAATACTAAAATTTATATTTGTAATTTAAAAATCTTATCTACTTCTTTGTGAACTCATTATATATGTATTTACACATAGCAGCCAGTTTTAGTCACTGGTAGTTAGCTGATTTTATAGTGTCTAACTTAAGCTATTCCTGACTTTTTATTTAGGATATTTACGATTCAGTCCAAAATCATTTTTTTGGTTTAAACTCACAAACAGTTAGTTACTTATTATGAATTTTTGTCAGCTCCACCGTTGCTATAACTTGACCTATTTCTAGGGTGACCACCCCAACCCCTACACGTTGACGAAGGCGTTAGCAGAGGCTATAGTGTACAGTCACACAAATCTTCCTGTATGCATCGTCAGACCTTCTATAGGTAAGTTGATTACATTTTTTTTTAAGATTCTTTGTCTTTTAAAAATGTGTGAGCTGCAAGAAACTCCTTACTAGACTAACAAACAAGTCAAATGTGAATACTTAGTAATGTGTGATTTTTATATTTTTTTATTTAATTTACATAAGCATTTGACTTCATAAACCACCAAGACCATGCTACCACCTGGTAAAGAACTCCTATGGCATGTCGCAGTAGTTTGATCGGCATAACCAACTTATAAAAAAAGTTACCAATAAAAATACCTAATCAACGTCTATTACAGCTTGAAAATAGGGTATTCAATTTTATATGGCATATTTCAACCAATTCTCACCAATTTTGTCTACTAAAACACTCCGGTTAACACCTTTTAAAATGGAGTCCTTCAAGGGTTTATTTTAGGACCTATTGTATATTAAATCAGACAAAGGAATAATGATGTGAAATTAAGGATTTCTTTTTATAAGGATCAATCTTAGGTCTTATATTCTTAATACTAAATTGCGTTAATATTACTAATATGTTATGACACGTAATTTGAGTGAAACTGTGTTAGAGTTGCCCAATCTTTTTGCAACGGTCGAGCGGATTTCTATAATCGTAATATTCCTATATTATGTCCTAGATTGCCACATGGGCCTAAATTTTACATATTAATTACATACAAATTGTAATTAAGTCGTGCGTGCGTATTCAATGTACTAGCGAATGAGGGTTGTTGCATGTTCCTATTGAAGCGGAAGATAGCGGAACGAAGCTGTTGATGCGGTCTGTTGATCATGTTGAAAATGAACAACAGACCGCATCAACAACTTCGTTCCGCTAGGTGAACCTAACCAATTACGATCACGGCGACGATCTTAATCGAGACTAGGCAACTACGCAGAATATCTATACATTATATACAAACAAATAAATAAAATTTATGTGTCTGTTTGTAATGTCAAAATAACAGTTTTTTACTAAATGCATAAATGTATATAAATACTAGCTGACCCGCGCAACTTCGTCTGCGTAAATTTTCCCCATTTTTGCAACATTTTCCTTGCTGCTTCGCTCCCATTAGTTGGAGCGCGATGTTTTATAGCCTATAGCATTCCTCGATAAATGGGCTATCTAAAAGTAAAATTTGTTTTTTCAATTTGGACCCGTAGTTTCTGAGATTATCGCGTTCAAACAAACAAACAAACAAACTCTTCTCTCTCTTCTAATATTATAGTATAGTTATAAATGTTAGGGGTGGACAACCCTTATCACTTAGGGCCATGAATAATAGATAGTAATTTTTCCTTTTTTCTTTTTTCTTCCTTTTTTTTTAAAACATTTTTCATTGCTGCTCCGCTCCTATTGGTCGTAGCGTGATGTTATAACCTATAGCCTTATATTTTGCCTCTATAAATGGGCTATCCAACAATAAAATATTTTTTCAATGCGGCCCAGTAGTTCCTGAGATTATCGCGTTCAAACAAACTCTTAGGGGGATGAAAAATAGATGTTGTCCGATTCTCAGACCTACCCAATATGCACACAAAATTTCATCAAAATCGGTCAAGCCGTTTCGGAGGAGTATGGCAACGAAAACTGTGACAAGAGAATTTTATATATTAGATTCTATATATTTTATATATTAGATGGTACTTATAACAAAAACACAGCTAAAAAAGGTTAAGTAAGTAGTTAATTAGTGTAAAAATAAACACATTAGCGGCTTAGGGCCCGCCGTACCTTAATCTACAGTCACAGTTTAGAAGGGAATAGTTCGTCATGTCCGTCTATCTGACTATCTGTTGTTTGTATGTATCTGACATTTTACTCAAAAACAAAACATGAATGTATGGTACATCATTCAACAGGAACATGGACTTCATTCTGAAAAACACTTTGAGGTTTCTAAGATTTTTTTAATTAAAAACATTTTTGTATTTTTTTTTTATTTTTTTTTTTTTTATTAATTACACTTTATAAAATGGTGTGTAGAGCTTTGTTTGTTTGTAGGCTATATAACCTATACTGAACATGGTCCAACATGCTCTTAACAGTTTGTTTTACCGTTATACCTAATAGTTGTTATACGGATAAAAAAAAACGTTATAACTTTATGCGACTCCAAGTTAGACCAAGTTAATATATTATAATGTATAGATATTCTGCGTAGTTGCCTAGTCTCGATTGAGATCGTCGCCGTGATCGTAATGGGTTAGGTTCACCTAGCGGAACGAAGCTGTTGATGCGGTCTGTTGATCAACAGCTTCGTTCCGCTATGGTACTTATCGCTATATACGTTCTTATAACTTATAACAAAAACATAATTTTTAATTTTTCTGTCTGTCTGTTTGTTCCGGCGAGGAGTAAACGGCTGGACGGATTTTAAAAAAAACTTAAAAAGACTTTCACTTTAAGATAGGTGATGATGTAACGAGTAACTAGAGCTGCTTTTATCATCACCATAGAAACTTCACGCGCATAAAATCTAGATTCACTGATTCGAATCAAAATCAGTGCACTGATCCGAATTGACCGAATTGGTATGGATATAAAAGGCTAAAAGATGATAATCAAGTGTATAATTGCCTCGGTCTTTTTTCCGGCTTTACTTATTGTTTGCGAATAGGCTATACTACAAGTAGAATCGGCTTTTCACTAGTGTAGTATTTTGCTTCGTAAGTGAATAAAGATTTTCTATTATTATTCATATTTATCTACTAGCTGTCGTCCGCGGCTTCGCCCACGTGGATGACTTTACCCCGTTAAGAATTTATTTTCGCTTTCGATCAAAGAGCCAAAATACGTGTTTCTTTATTTACAACCAAAAAGAAATTTATTATCATTTTGGCTGTTATTTCGGTAATAAGTCGAAAATTACATTTAGATATAACTCGTATCGCATTGTTGTTATGCCATGTAGCATTACGCACAAATAACGTTATGCGTGTGTAGCATTATGCAATAAAATAGTATGTTTTTCTGTCATTATACCAATAGTAGTATGTGTAATAAAATTATGCATACAGGTTTATGCTAAATAATGTTATGCGTAACCACTATTAGTGCAAATAAAATTATTCCATATCAAATTATGACGAAAACAATTATGCGAGCCAATATGGAACCATATAACATTACGCTACCATAAATTTACGTATACGACGTTGAGCGGGTCAGCTAGTGTTCAAAAAATTTAAACGCCAATTTTCACAGATTTTACTTCAAACGGACGGAGTTAGTTACAAACTTTCAACCCCTATTATACCCCCTAAAGGGTAGATTACCCAAAAACACTCAAATGCGTGTTTCTCTATCTTAAACCCAAAAGCCAGTTAGGAAATTTCACAGATCTAACTTCAAAACTGACTGAGTTTTGCACAGTCCTGGGATGGAGTTTCACAAAAATTACTTTAATTTTATGCCTTTGAGGATAGAATTTTTAAAAACGTTGAAACATTTAATTCTTTATTTCGAAGTAAAAAGCCTAATACAAAATTTAGCGGATCTAACTTCAAAATTCACAGAGTTTCAATAAGGTGATAATTTTCCATAAACACTGAAACACGTGTTATTCATTTTATTGCAAAAAGCTAAATACGAAATTTCATAGATCTAACTTTAAAAATGACGGAGTTTCATACAAATTTGCAAACCCTATTTTACCCTCTTAGGGGACGAATTTCTATTCTGCGTTGATGAATCAGTCAGTCAGTCAGCCAAAGTTAGACAGTCAGGACAAGTGAAGATTACTTTCATAGGTTTTTATTAAAAAAATAACCATTAATCGTCTTAAAACCTAAGGGGTTATGAACTTGATAAAGAAAATCACTCTTAAGGTCCCTTATTTTTCGACGCCAAAGTTAGTTTGTCTATGAAATTGTAGCGCTCAAACGGATGGACAGATTTTGATTTGTGTAATGACAATTCATCCAACCGTTTTGAAGAATATCAATTATTTGTCTAACATGTCAGAGTTTTTTTAAAGTGCATTCAATAATTTGTCACATATTATTCATATTCATTTTATTTATAAGTCATTCATAAGGCTAACAACTTTTAACTGTTTAAAAACACAATTCGAAGTTACAAAAATTCTCCGTAACTAAAGTTAGAATCATAAAAAAGTTCATTAAATAATTAAGAATGTATGAAACCCCACCTGCGCCTCTAACAGAAAACAATCGATATTACCATTACTATTTCATTAATGCCATGGGAAATGGACGACATAAGACATGCGGTACAAAATTATACCTTAGTTTGTCCTCGATATCGTTTTTAACTCAACTCAAGCAGAGTGGTGTTATGCGTTTGTCGTGTGTATCTGTGTGAATAAGCGTATCAAAATCTGGCCTACATAGGCCAGATGTCGATGCGCCCTTTTATAAGCTTTTATTTACACTAAGCGAATTATTCATTTAGCGCTACACACACAGTGGCACGACCGCCCACCTCTCTCTTCCGCACACAACCATTACTTCACAGTGCGCAGGAGCGCAGGTCAAAAAAAAGTCAAATATTCGTTCGTACGAACGCTATAACGATGATAATACAAAAATACTCAACTTCAAGGTTTTACGGAATCATATTAAGACATACCTATCCGTAAATTTCCTTTTATCATCTACTAGAAGATCTCTTCGGCTAGTCATAGTCACCCATTTTTTTCGTGTCCTAACATTTAAGTTTTCTATATAAGTTTTTGACAGAGTCGAACCCTTATTAAAATATATATATTACGGGTCTTAATCGGTCACGGGTGACCACGGCCGTTGCAATACGGTCGAAACGTCGGGCAATAAACAAGGTATTTTACCTTAAATTATTCACGCGATTAAGACCCGTAATATATATATTTTAATAATGTGTACAAATCGCGAAAGTTTATCAACATTTAGAGTCGAACCCTGTCAATTGTACCCTTAACTTCACTTGTATGTGTGTCCTGGAATTTTAAAAACAATATTCAATATTTCACTCACTTCTACTGAAGCTACCGAGCTGAAATTTGGCGTAACACGTTTGGTTCTCATGACAATGCACTATATAAAAGAACTTTTACACTTTTTAGAAAGCTAGTTTAACCGGTTTTTAGATATAACTAATTAAATTACGTGGAATGTCATCTAAAACTGATAACTAATTAGGGAACTCATCACTAACTTGTGAATACCAACAATTAAAGTACCGACAACAATTGAAATAGATTGACACATCGAACGCACACAGAATAAACAATCGTGCTCATTACTCAAACATTTATCTTGAGTGGGAATCGAACCCACGACCTTTTGCGGAGCAGTCGTAAGCTTAATTTTGGACTAACAATATTTTTTATGAGTATTTTAAGGTATGCTGTTGCCATATGAATAATTACTGTTTTTTAATCATCTATTCAATTGAAGATGTTAAAATCTGTCTCATAAATTAATTATTTTATAGTAAGACATTAATTTATGTGTAAATGATTCACATCGTAGATTGTATGTTAATACTATCCTTATATAACCGATACTAAAAAGGATGTATTACGTAATTAACTTATAGTATAACACTATTAAGAACCCATAAAGCATCTTGGGCAGATTGGGACCATCCTCCAATAGCAATAAGTTGTATTGTATGTCATTGGATAGGTTTTTTTAAATTCTAAAAACAATTATTAACACAGCTTTGTTGTTACACTGTAAATCTTAATATTACACAAAGGGATCCCTAAATCTAAAAATGGTTTTTCCAACCCCTAGACGTTTATAAAAGACCTATCTAACGATACCCCACACAATGGGGTAGGTAAGAAAAAAAATCACATAATGTTATAGTTCGCAAAATGTCTACTGTCTGTAACTTATAATAAAATACAAAACCTTACAGGGATATTAAAAAAAACATTATTTTCATGGTTTCTTTGTTTTGTAAATTTAATCAATAATACTAATCTTTATTTTGTCAAATTTTAAAATGTTATATTTTGTTCTAAGTTACAGAGAGACATTTTGCGTAAGATACATTCTGCGAAAAAAACATTTTGCCACAAAAGCGACATTTTGCGAAAGAGACATTCTGCGAAATTGACATTCTGCGAAAGATACATTTTACGAAAGAGACGTTTTTCGACTAAGTGACATTTTCCGAAACATTATGCGACTACGCCCAACAAACCATTTACATTTTTTTTATAATCATCAAATTATGAAACGTCCGTGATTGGTCAGTCGGCGGTAGAATAAAAAACAAATTTTCAATTTTTCGACTCTTTACAATCATACGTATCGACGTTCACAATAATACGGTGACATAAAACATCGATACATTTAGATATTACTAACCTCTATTCCACCCCTGACAGTCTATAATTTAAGCAATTATATCGATTGCGGCGAAGCCATTTAAATTCTTTATTACGTTACTTTAAAATTCATATCAATTGAATGGTTGTTGTTTTCAAAATAGGATATGACAAAGACCGTTTTGAACCCATGTCAAACAAGCCAAGTGCATAATGACTGGCCTGTTGGTCTAGTAGCTAGTGACTGACTGGGTTACTAAGCAGGATAAATATAATAGTATTATGAAAATATATATATTACGGGTCTTTCGAAACGTCGGGCAATAAACAAGGTATTGTACCTTAAATAAATATTCACGCGATTAAGACCCGTAATGTATATATATATACATTTTCATAATGTGTACAAATCGTGAAAGTTTATCAACATTTATAGGATAAATAGTAAATTTTATTTCGTTCAATTTAATTTACTAGCGCAGTGGTTCTCAAACTTTTTAAATGACGGAACCCTTTTGGGAAGCAAAATACTTGATGGAACCCTACAATAAAACAATTATTTTTATAAGTGTATTCTTTATTAATCAGCATAATAAAAGTACAATGTATCAGTTACTAATTATTATTTACTTCACCACTTGGTAAGGACAATAATAGAAAACATTAAAAAAGAAAAAATCTAACTAGTGGGAGGTATGAAACTGTTTTTTATTTTTCATCAATTGCTTGATATCAGGTTTGATGGAAGAAAGTTGGAGTCTCATATCAGCTTCGGCGTCCAGTCTATTGCGATATTTTGTTTTCGTGGCTGCGTAGGTAGAGAATCCTGTTTCGCACAAATATGTAGTTGGGAACGGGAGAAGAATATCCAGAGCCATTTGGCCAAGCATTGCATATTCATCTTGGATTCTGCACCAAAAATCATTAAGAGGCGTCGTTTTGAACAATGACTCCATACTTGTGTCTGATGACATTTCTAAAAGAGATTCATATATCTCATTTGACATGTTTTCAGGCTTTTCCAAGTTGGGTAAAAAAGGATTATGAATCCAGGAGTTCACTTTAATTTTTGTATTGTGTTCTTCGGGAAAATACTTTTCAAAAGATGCGCGCATCGAACTGAGATATTGGACCAATTCTTCAAACACATTATCTTCAAACATTTCTGAGTCGTTTTCGCTAACAAACTCACTGAGTAACGTAAAACTTTCTATTTCTTTCTTACCAATGCAAATGATCCAAAAATCTAATTTTCTTTTAAAAGCAGTTATTTTATTATAGGCCTGAAACACTGTTGTCTGTTTACCTTGCAACGATAAATTTAATTCGTTAAGTTTTTGAAAGATATCCGCCATAAAAGACAATCGGAACAACCAAGTTTTATCATACAAACGGTCCTTCAAATTAAAAGAAGTATCTGCTGAAAGAAACATTTGTAACTCGGCTCTAAGTTCAAATAGCCTTGTTAAAGTTTTTCCCCGAGACAGCCATCGCACTTCTGTATGGAGCAGCAGTGTTTTATGTTTGCTGCCATAATCTTCACACAATAATGAGAACAATCGGGATTGTAGTGGTCGTGATTTGATAAAATTAATTATTTTTACCGCTTCATCCATAACTAATTTTAGATTAGACGGCATTTGCTTCATCGCAAGTGCTTGTCTATGCAGAATACAATGACTGGAACTACAATTAGGCGCTTTATTTTTCTTTCGTGACACTGCTCCTGCTGTTTTACCTGTCATCGCCTTGGCCCCATCTGTACAAATGTCAATGCAATTGTTCCAACTGAGATTATGTTCTTCAAAAAATATATTTATTTTATTAAAAATTTCTTCCCCGGTAGTGTTTGTAAGCAGCGATGAACACATAAGCATGTCTTCTTCAAAAGAACTTTTATATGGATATCTCACAATAACCAGCAGGATAGCCAAACCAGCGACATCAGTCGACTCGTCCATTTGCAAAGCGAATCGTGTATTTTGTAGACGTGTAACTAGTTCTTGTTTGACGTAGCTTGCCAGATCATGGATTCGTCGTGAAACAGTATCGTTTGATAGCGGAACAGTAGAAAGATGCTTTGCAGATTTTTCATCAAGCATACATTTTGTTATGTCTAATACACATGGTTTTATTAATTTCTCAGCGATAGTGTGCGCTTCACCTGCTTGTGCAATGCGATAGCTAACTAAATATGATGCCTCCGTGGCCTTTTCGTTGGTAGTTTGTGTTACATGCATCATATTTTTTTGACTTTCTAATAACTGATCTTTTTTGCGAACAAAAAATTCTTTATTCTTGTCTTCAGTCTCGGGGTGTACGGTTTCTAAATGTCGACGCAATTTGGCAGGTGCCATGGAACTATTAGGAAGCAGTTTACTACAGAGCATGCAGAGAGGTGAGCCGTTGGAATCAACAAATCCGAAACTGATATAAGATTCATCATACTTCCTTTTTTTCGTCTTTGAAACCGTCGAGCTTGACGTCGTGGCACTCGTGGCATCATCTTCTGGATCGGTGATTGCTAAATTCTCCGCGCGCATTGCTTTTGAACATTCAGCGTCATTAGAAGATGTTGTTGGAACACGTTTAACACCTTTAAGCCAACGTTCCATTCTTCTTTATTTATAATGTTACAAGTCAGGATAGTGGGGTTTAAATAATGCACAATCGTTACTGCGTATAAGAGACTAAATTTAGAACCTACAGGGAAGAAATGTATAAAACTGAGACAACAGAATACAGCAGGCAGTAAAACAATGAACACTAGTTTCTCGCTAGCGAGCTTGTAAGTAGGTAGTAACTTATCGCTCCGAACGCTAATCATCAACTGACGACGCCAACGCGCGATCACCGCTTTTATACTTAGTCCTAGACTCGATCTCAAATATTCTCGAAAATACTCGAGTCGGCACCTTTGATAAGCAAAAAGCATAAATAAAAACAGAAATTTAAAAATAGCGTTGTAAACAATATCGACTTTATCCTTTGAAGTTAGAGACGAAAGTCGCTTGTTGACAACTATAGCGTCTAATTCAGAGGCGGCTTTTATCAAAGAGACTGAGCGCTTACAAGTATACTACCCGCTCGTTTTAAGTTTGCCGCTGGCGATAGGTATGAGTGTATGACGTTCGAAATTTTTTATTTAATTGTAACAATAAAAATTGTGTACGGTAGATATTTGGGTAAAACTATGACACATTATAAGTTTTGTTGTCACGTGGGGGAGGGTACGCGCATTCCACAGACCGGCAAACTTAGAGCGAACGCGTTGTACAAGTATAAAATTGTTGAGACCAAACTTATAAGATATTGTACCAGCTAATGTAACACAAGCTTATACAAATACAAATAAATAAATAAATAACATTCATAGCGTTTTGTCTCCGCGCGGCCGCGGAGTCCGCACAGCCGCGGAGCGACCAGAGAGAGGTGTTTTGATTTTTTTATTTCTAAATTCTTGCGGAACCCCGACAGAGGTATCACGGAACCCTAGGGTTCCGCGGAACACACTTAGAGTATAGCTGTACTAGCGCATCCAGTAAGGTGCGGGGTTTTAATCTCCCCCCTACTTTTTTTCTCTTCCCTCCCTTTATTATTCGGTAGGGATTATGGCTCGCATATTCTGTGCATACGCCAGATTCAAGTTTATTTTCTTTCTAGTTTTCTTGTTTGAATTACAAAGTCCCGTTCTTGTCCAGTTATCACGCATTTGACTGTAAAAAATTATATATACTACGGGTCTTGATCGCGGTCTACGCGTGACCACGGCCTTTGCAATACTGTCGAAACGTCGGGCAATAAACAAGGTATTTACCTTATAATATTCACGCGACTATGACCCGTAGTATTTAAATATAAAATTTTATAAAGTGTACAAATTGCGAAATTTAATCAAAAATAGCGACGATTATTAATATAAAAATAGCGATATGTCAGTTTGCCGCTATATTTACAACTCCCCCCCCCCCTACTTTTGTTGCTTTAGTGATACTAAATACTAGTGTAGTGATGTAAGCCGGTTTTATAAAAACCGAAAAAAATCTGTTTTTGTCAAATCTGGATACATAATGTCGTCGAGAAGAAACAGGTTACAAGCAGATGCTGTGGACCAAATAAGTTTTATTAATGAAAATTGTGATTTCATTAAAACTTGTTTATTTTGTATAGAAATTGTGATTAATAAATAGATATAACAAAAATAAATAAAACAAGCAAAGATTATTTTGTAATGTGAAATCGTAATCGGTTCACATCACTACTAAATACCTCTAAAGTACCAGGATATAATAAAATCAAGAAGATCTATCTACCGAGTTATGCAGCTGTAAACCTATACCTCTAAAGTACCGAGACATAATAAGCTCAAGAAGTATCTACCGAGTGTTGTAGTTGTAAACCTACAGCTGAGATATATCTTCTTTAGCTTATGCTGCCCTGGTACTTTATCGAGGAAATATGCTACGGAATTGTTAGACAAGACGTGTGTTTGTTTATAATCATAGCGGCTAATGGAAGGGGGCACAAGTCCTTTCCCTCCCACTCCTCCACCCCGTGGTTTGCGTGTTCTTTCACTTTTCTCTAGCTATATCTATACTTCTATACTAATATTATAAAAAGGAAAGATTTGATTGTTTGCTTGATTGTTTGTTTGTATCAAATAGGCTCCGAAACTACTGGGCGGATTTGAAAAATTCTTTCATCGTTGTGAAGCTATACTAACCCCGGGTGACATAGGCTATTTTTTATCACTGTATTCCCACGGGAACGGGAACTTCGTGGGTAAAATCGCGAGGCATCCGCTAGTCTTTGATAAAAAGTATTGTCGTCAGTGTATCATTCGTCGTCATAATAAAACCTTGTGTGAATGTGGTTCCTCAACAGGGTCGAGCCTCTCCCCCTCTCCAAAACAAATGTCTGGATTCGCCACTGTCTGATTTATTGACAAACTAAAAGTAGGATTTTCCTTGCCCTACTGGTGGGAGTACTTAAATTAGTCAACGTGAATAAAGTAGTCGAGACCTTCCTGACTCAAAGTTACCTAATTTTGATTTCAGTTACTGCAGCCGTGGCTGAGCCATTTCCAGGATGGATCGACAATATTTATGGAGTTACTGGTAAGCTTAACCATGTTTAATATTAAAAATGTGAAAGTAACTGTCTGTATTTCTGTTACCTGCCGGGTAAGGACATAGGTTAGTTTTTATCCCGGTAACTGAATCCACCCGGGCAGAGCCGTTCGACAGTTAGTATCTCATAAAGCTCATATTGATAACAAGTCTAGTCGAATTCGAGTCAATATTAAAATGCACTTTGAAAGTGATTTTACATCAGAAAAGCGTTAATTGAAATCTTTTCCTGAGATCTAATTCTTCATAACCGAAGTAAAATTTGAAGTCATTATATATAATATATGGAACAAACCATGGTGAATTTTCAAGGCTATATATAATGATATTATTTGTGCAGAATCGTGATTTTTATTTGCAAATATGATCGTTGTACCCCGAGCCTAGGGACAGGATTTGAGGATTTAAAACACCCATCACTCCGACCACAAAACCAAGACACTGCACGATCGGTCTCAGAATTTATGCAGGAACTTACAAAACGTGTATTTTTTGCCCTTTGCTTTACACCTCGAATGACCCACGCCTCATCTCCCCTCCCGTCCTATCCTGGATATGCCTATCGTGCTTAAATTGAAGATATTACAATTGCTAAATTGTTTTTCTTTTAACCATTAGGACTTATTATGGAGATATCCCGAGGCACCTACCGATCAGGGTACTGTAAGGAGCGCTACGTAGTGGATTTAGTACCAGTGGATATGGTGGTTAACTCCTGTATCCTGGCTGCATGGAGACAAGGAGTAAAACAGTAAGTAAACAGTAAATTAGACTACAATAGTGACAAACAAACACACGTCCTGTCTCGTCGAGCAGTCACTTTTAACTGACAACCTGGTTGTCTTCCTTTCCTCCAATGTGGCGAATGGGATGATGGCTGACCCATGCGTCATACTCGTGAACGAGTGCTACTTGAGATGACTGGTCAGTAGGGTGTCCCAAAAATATATATTTTTCGATTTTCATAACGGCAGACCACTCAAAAGTTCCGGAATTGATCGTATATTAAGAAAAAAAAAAAATCTTTATGGTTCTGGCTTTAAAGTTTCAAAAAATACCATTTTTAGGGTGATATTTTGCTATACCGAACTAATTATATATATAATGAACTAGCTGTCCCGCGCAACTTTGTATGCGTACATTTTCCCCGTTTTTGCAACATTTATTTATTTATTTTTATTTCCAAAAATATTTACTTAATCAAAAAAGTTTATTTAAAACCTCCTATATTTTTTTAAAGTTGATGCCCCTATCCTATACAGGGTGTAACAGAAAGGTGTGGTCAAATTTCAGCAGCGGATAGGGTATGTTATCAGTATTGCACCTACCATGGTGCCATAGCTGGTTGCATTTATATTACATAGTTATAGCATATTCTTTTTGTCAAAATTCTGTAGTGAAAGGCGTATTCCATAAGAATTATACCTTCCCTGGTACACAATTGGATTGGATTATTATGGCGTAGAACTTTTTAAGTCATACTTTTTTTAATTAATAACTTTTTCATTCATAAATAAACGAATGAAAAAAATATTAATTATTTTTTATGGTACTCTGATTTTGATAAAATTATGTATGTGCACTCAGTATCATGGGCACATACCAACCCTTGAATATGACCACACCTTTCTGTTACACCCTGTATATACCTTAGGAGGTTAATTCATTTAAAACTACTACGGTTACTGCTTGCGTGAGTTTCATGGTGTAATGGTTGCAGCACCTTACTGGCATGACTGTTTACAATTAATTATATAACTACTAGCTGACCCGCGCAACTTCGTCTGCGTAAATTTTCCCTTTTTTTTATTTTTCTTCCTTTTTTTTTACAACATTTTTCATTGCTGCTCCGCTCCTATTGGTCGTAGCGTGATGTTATAACCTATAGCCTTCCTCGATAAATGGGCTATCCAACAATAAAATATTTTTTCAATGCGGCCCAGTAGTGTTCCTGAGATTATCGCGTTCAAACAAACAAACAAACTCTTAAGGGGATGAAAAATAGATGATGTCCGATTCTCAGACCTACCCAATATGCACACAAAATTTCATCAAAATCGGTCAAGCCGTTTCGGAGGAGTATGGCAACGAAAACTGTGACACGAGAATTTCATTTATTAGATATTGTAATAATTGGCTATGAGTTTTTATTGCCAAGTTCTCACAGCTTTACTCTTGCGAACATAGCATTAAATGTAAAATCATTCTATTCCAAATGTTGTCTGACGTTCTTAAGCATTGCATTCTGTAACCTAAGTAAATAAAGTAGGTACTTTGACTTTTGACTTCATGTAATTGAGGGAAATTACGTCATCTGCTCAACCGGCTCCCGGTTGTGTCCCAGACAGCATATATACCCTTATATTATGCTGTCTGGGACACAACCCATATTTTATTGCAATAACTCGGATTCTAATTAAAATTCATGTTATTTTTAATTTGCAACTTTATTTTTTGGTTAATGAAGGAATAATAATAATATTAATACAATAATATTTTGGGACATACACACAACGTCATCTGATCCCAAACTAAGCAGAACTTGTACTATTGCAACAGAAAAACTGATAAACACATTATATGTATATTTCTAAATATATACATATTATAGATACATTACACCCAGAGACAGAATAAACCACCGTGCTCATCGCACAAAGTTTTATCCTGGGTGGGGATCGAACCCACGACCTCCAGCTTAGCAGTCAGGGTCACTAACCACTAGACCAACAGGCCACAACTAGACTAACATTTAAAATATTTTCAGTTTGAATTTTATTTGTCAGTATTAGAAATATATGAAAACTTTTAATAAGAGCGAGAAACAAATACCTTGTCTTATAACTATCCGGCTTCCGACTTCCGATTGGAGCACGAAGACGGCAAAAATGTCAAAAACCGAAAGCTGGTTGTTCTCTCGACAAAGTACCAGGGCAGCATAAGATAAAGAATATATGTATATATCTCAGTTGTATGTTTGAATTTGAAGTACATCATTATAGTATAGGATCCCGATATACAACGACCTTCACCGAGATGTTTATTTCATGAAACGTATTTTATATTTAATTTAATATGTTAATAAATATATTGCATATGGGTTGCCTAACAAGTTTTAGTCCAGGGTATTTTTAATTAATAATATTTTTTTTTATTTTTTTTTTTAATTCCACCGGTGTGATTATTAGATAAACTCTATACCAATCGAAAGTATGAAGCCCATAGAATATGCAAACGTTAGGTTGCCTATTTTTTTCCGGTCACAATTATCGGGTAGCCAGGTATAAACAGGTAAATCTAATAGTTCTAATACTAGCATTTTGCAAAGGTCTGATTATTGAATTGAACTTAAATAAAATTAAAGATTATTTAATTATAAACACGATTATTTAATTAAAGCCTCTGATACTGACGTTTTGATTATTTTGTTAGGAAATATGCACAAACTTATCGAATCAGAAATTTGGCTTGCCAGTTCAGCTACTAAAAAGAGTAATAATCAAACTGTTGATTGCATTAATTGCACCGATTTAGCGTTGAAGTTAGGAATTAAATTATGCCAAAGTCTCCCAGCCTTCCATGCATTTACTGGTTGCGATTACACGGCTGCATTTTACAATAAAGGGAAAGTAAAACCTTTTCAGCTATTTTCGAAAAATGAAAAAT
Organism: Herminia tarsipennalis; assembly: GCA_945859575.2. NCBI lineage: Eukaryota > Metazoa > Arthropoda > Insecta > Lepidoptera > Erebidae > Herminia > Herminia tarsipennalis. The sequence continues at coordinate 2,034,184 of OX243830.2, forward strand.
ATCAAACAGTGAACAGAAAAAAAAATAAAAAAAAATGAAGGCCGTTCAAGAATTTACAGCTAGTATGTATGGTATCAGGAACTGCACCAGTGTGAATGATGCGAGACATCGCATTTTTATGAAAAATTACTCTGCAAAAGAAGACGGAGAGCACTTTATAAAAAAAATAAAAGGCTTTGACTCCAACTCCATACCACCATGCTGGATATCATTAATTCAGAAAATTTTACGAAATTCCATGTGGCTTAATGCAACGGATCCAATATGCGTGAAACTTCAGCCTGAGAGCTGCGGTTGGTTCTTAGATGAATATTTAAAACCAGTAGGATTCATTGGGGATCATACACCTTTAAAGATAGAAGACATTCGAAAGAATTGAAACAGAGTGTGATGACAAAGAAGATTCAGAAGTTGAAGATCACAGTTATATGTCCGATGACTCGAATCCTGAATAATTAAAAAAATGTATTTTAAATTTTTTACAATAAATAGAAGTTCTTTTTTAATTGTTGTTTTTTATTTTGTCTTCTAATAATAAAGATAAAATTTGCAAGATTAGTAATATATATGTATTACTATAACCTTCTTCTTCACTAAATATGTGTATATACTTTAGTGTCACATAAAAAATAACACACATAAATAATTAATTGATTGAAAAATAAAAATAAAATGACTATTTCTCTATTTTAATAATAAAATACTCCAAAATGATGCACAGCATATACGCGTCTATCTCTATCCTTTTCATTTTCAAGCACAAATAGCATGCGCACTCTCTTTCTTTAAATGGGCGGACCTTAAACAGCTGCTATGCTGTGTCCTCTTCTATCGCAAATTTAGACTGATTTTTCGCAGGCAACCCTATACCACCGTGTTCATAATTAAATAATCTTTAATTTTATTTAAGTTCAATTCAATAAGCAGACCGCTGCAAAATGCTAGTATATATTTACCTGTTTATACCTGGCTACCCGATAGTTATGACCGGAAAAAAATAGGCAACCTAACGTTTGCATATTCTATGGGCTTCATACTTTCGATTGGTATAGAGTTTATCTAATCACACCGGTGGAATGTTTAAAAAAAATTTATTTTTAAATTATTAATTAAAAATACCCTGGACTAAAATTTGTTAGGCAACCCATATGCAATATATTTATTGACATATTAAATTAAATATATAATAAGTTTCATGAAATAAACATCTCGGTGAAGGTCGTTGTATATCGGGATCTTAGACTATTATGTCTACCGTTCACGCCTACTCTTTAGATAGATCTTTTTATGCTTATTATGTCCTAGTAATTTATGAGTTTGAAAGATGTTTGACGTCAAATACTTTAAGGTAAGGACGACATGAGCCCGCGTATGCAATGCAATTGAATTTGTATGAAAACAGTTGAAACGTACTAACGTACGCATCGCTATCACATGTGTCCCACGCTACATTAGAATCCAGATTAGCGTGGGAAGGTGGAGGGGATATCATAGGGTACGGAAGGGTTGAGCAAATTTTCACTTAAGCGGTCATAGCTCCTTAACGATAAGTCCTAGATCCCTTTCCGAGTTGATCAGTGTGCTTTAATATTAAACCGGTATGTTTTATTTTTTTAATTAATTAGCTTTATTTGATGAAAATGTGTTTAGTTGCTCTTTAAAACGATTATCAAATTTAGGTTTCACTCACGATTTTAAATTTAAATATGACAAAAATAAAATGACGTAAGTACATAACTTTACATACCAAGAGTTTGTATTGGTTTACCTGTTGATTTATGTGTATTTTGGATAAGTCAATATGATTAAGAAATATATTTCTTTTTCTTTCTTTTCTTTTAAATTTTTATATAAAAACCTTTAATAAGAGCAAGAAACAAAACAAACAGCTCGTCTGTAAACTAACCGGGAGCCGGTTGTTCTCAAGAAGATATTTCTTAGTTGTATGAAGTATTAAAGTAAAATAACCTCTTTACATAGATCTTCTTGAGCTTATTATGGCCTGGTAATTTAGGGGTTTTTTATTGGATAATGCGATATATTATTTTCACAGATTTTTTACTATCCCTATACTATCACTACGTTATCAACTTGTAAGCGGCGGTAGCCTAATGGCTAAGAAATCGGCCTAGCCATTATACTATCGACGTGAACCCACTCCTAATACAAGCCATTGAGCTTAGCCGGGGAGGTTAACAGGATTGCTAGTAATGTGGGACAACAATTCCACATTGCTAGTTATATTTATAAGAAAAAAAAACTGTTCGTTAGCTTGTCCCGTGGCGAAGCGATGACTTTACGACTCCGATTAGTGTGCGTTGCAGTAGGGAGTTTCATGCAATAAATGCTGAACGACTCGAGTTGATACGGTGCCAATCCGTTTCTGTAGTTGATCATAAATCGGAATAGTTTTATTATTCTATTTATATAGATTTTTTGATAAAAATCTGTTTAGCCGTTCTTCAAAACGATAGTCAATTTTAGGTTCTATACACGATTTTATTTAAATTTGACTAAAATAAATGACGTACATAATTTTACATACATAGAAGAGTTTGTATTGGCTTACCTGTTTATTCACGTGTATTTTGATTAACGGCCGGTCTCAATAATCTACCTATCCATGGATTTGGCTACTAGAGGTAGAATTTTGACAATTTTGTATGGAGCTATGTCAAATATATATCTCTAGTAGCCAAATCCATCGATAGTTAGATTATTGAGACCGGCCGTAAGTCAGTAAGAATATGAAATTATTTATTTAACTTTCTTTTCTTTTTAATTTTAATAGGAAATCTTTTAATAAGATCATGAAACAAAATACAAACACCTTGTCTGTTATCTAATCAGCGGAGACGGCAAAAATGGCAAAAATGGCAAAAATGTCAAAAACCGGGAGCCGGTTGTTCTCTCGATAGAGTACCAGGGCAGCATAAGCTAAAGAAGATATTACTCAGTTGTATGTTTGAAGTATTGAAGTAAAAGAAGCTCTTTACGTAGATCTTCTTAAGTTTATTATGGCCTGGTAATTTAGGGGTTCTTTTATTGTATAATACGATCTATTTTTACAGATTTTTGTGCCTTACGACTCCGTTTAGTGTGTGTTGCAGTAAGGAAGTTTCATGCAATTTTATTTATATAGCTTTTTTGATAAAAATCTTTTCAGCCGGTCTTCAAAACGATAATCAACTTTAGGTTCTATTCACGATTTTATTTAAATTAGATAAAATGACGTATATAATTTTTTGGGAGGAAGTTCGCACTTAGCGACTGTTTTTACTAAAAAATCTAAATGACAATGATAATAATAATATCAGAAATTAAACATTATTTACCATTACATATTTTTTTATTAAGCTATTGCATAGCTTTTATCGCGGGCTTTGAGCGCGGCGACCGAATTAAGAATTTCCGTAACGAAAATAATTCCGTTACGAAAAGAAAACCTAACGCCCCCCACTCCGTCTACCATGTAGCTCGGCCGAGCGTTCGCTTATCGTTTATGTATATGGTACGACTGTACGAAGCTCGCACGGATCGAGACGAGTTGCTCCGAAATGTAATGAGAAGAAAAAAATATATTATTTTTCTTATGCAATAAAAAAAATTATTTAATTGTTTTTTTAGTTGATAAAAAATGCTATGCAATAGCTTTACCGCGGCAGTCCCCGAGCGCCACACATTTTTTATTCTTATTAGTAATTAACAACACATCACAAACTCACATAATAAAACAAGATCAAAATATTCAAACCGCCCACTCTCTTCTGCTGACGATGTCGTATTTTGTATGATGTTTACACGCGACTTTGTACTGTAAGCGTGCGTAGTAGAGTTTGTATTGGCTTGCCTTATAAATGAAAATAAGAGCAAGAAACAAAATACAAATACCTTGTCACTCTGTTATCTAACCGGCTGACGTTTGGAGCATGGAGACGTCAAAAATGTCAAAAACCAGGAGCCGGTTGTTCTCTCGAAAAAAGTACCAGGGTAGCATAAGCTAAAGAAGATTTATCTCAGTTGTATATTTGAAGTACAACAAGAAACTCTTTAAGTAGATCTCCTTGAGCTTATTATGTCCTGGTAATTTTGAAGTTCTTTTGTTGTTTACGCTGGTAACACTGCTTAGTGTGTATATTAGTAACGTATAACATTTTTTAAGTAAATATGAACATATTTTATAAGAACAACGTTCTCGCTTAAATAATATAGGTATAGAGAACAAGGGGGTTCCCATGAGAAAAGATGAGAACTTAACCTCTAATATAGATGCGATTGGTAAGAAAATAAACTATACCTGTCCGAAGACTCAAATCAATTATATTTTGGAGTACCCATACATAGCTCGAATGAGAAATTTATTATTGTTAATTTCCTTAGACGCTTCATAAAACAGAAAATTTTATAGCTGCTGCATGTACAACGTGCAACAAAAAATCTGTCGGACATTTTTACATCAACGATCATCTTAGTGCAGACTCAAATAAGTCGCAAACTAAAATTAAAGCTATTGCAAAGGAAAGAAATCGCGAATTTGTATGGTTTAAACACGGCAAAATCCACGCACGTAAAAATACTAATACCAAATTGTTTGTTATCAGAAAAGAGGCTGATTTAAACAATATAATCTAAAATGTCGTAAATTGTCAAGTATTCTGTTTTACTAGGGTATTACTCATGCATGACACTTTTTTTATTAATTCATTTTCTGTTATCTTTTTGCCGCAACTATACTCGAACAACTTATAAAAAGTTTAGCATCTCAGCTTGTGTCAAATATTCCACACTGCTATTTTGATTCATTTATCGCGTCTTTCCATCCAATATAACGCTGCAATATCTGCTTGTCTCGCTTGCACTCATTAGTCCATTCAATTGTTGTTTGCTTTCTCGCACATTTGACCGTATTTACCCCGTTTTTATTTTAACACAATATCTGCTTGTCTTGCTTGCACTCATTAGCACATTCATTTATTGCCTGCCTTCTTCCACATTTGACCATATATTTAATTTAAACTACCCTATTTTCTTCCAGTGCAGTTTTGTTTGTCTCGACCATGTTTTGACAATTATACTATCTATACTAATATTATAAAGCTAAAGAGTTTGTTTGTTTGAATGCGGTAACCTCAGGAACTACCGATCCGAATAACATCACGCTACCATTTGGAGCGGAGCAGCAATGACAAATGTTGCATAAACGGGGAAAATTTACGCAGACGAAGTGCGGACATCTAGTATTAAATATTGGTGATTGCTCCGTTTGATGAACTTTAAAATGTTGCTCTGTAACTAATCCAGTGTTTTTAATATTCATCAACATGAATAGGTATTTATTACCAAAATGTTCGAGGGTTACGTACCAAGACTGAAAGCTTCTTCCGTCAACTTTATCTTAGTTCGTTCGATGTAATAATCTTTACGGAAACGTGGCTAGTGGAAATGTAGGAGTAAATTCACCGCTTAGAATGTGTAATGAAATTAATTCTTTAGTAAAAGTTGTGCCAAATGCCGACGTGCTCTATGATTCCAAACATGTATTTAGAGCCAAAATCTTGAAGTATCTGTAATCCTTTTTTGCCTAATAATGTGCTATTTAAATGCCTAATCTTACCGTTTTAATCTTTGATACTAGTTATTAGTCTTAGTTACGTTATTTTTTTTTTTACCTATATTACTTATAAAATGTTGATTAGCCCGTAATTGGCGAGTGTGTAAGCCTGTTGCTTTTTATGTACTACTTTTTTTTTAATGTTGTTAAGATGAGCTGTGGGAAGACCTGAATAAATAAATAAATTATGTAGGGGATCTTGCTGTTTCCATTTTTTCGTGCAGGCGGATTTTTTCGTTTTTATAATTTATTTTTATTTAATACTTTTTAGTAGTTGTAGCATGTAACCGATGTAACAACTCACTTATATCACAGCTATTGTCAAGTATTGACAATTGAAAAAAGAATGGTTGCTAACTAACTTTTTTAGTGTTACAGTCATAACCATGTTATACCTTTTTAAAATGGTATCTTAACTTAACTAAGAACACTTGGGCGATCGAGACGAATCTAATGACATCTTAATTGTATACATATCCGTTCAATGGATCGTGAGATATCAGGTAATAAAGAATATACGAAACGCATTTTCATATCATTTTCGGTCGTCATTTCTTGATCCCAGTGACACTCCTTGGTCCAGTAATGTCTCATGCCAGCGTTTGAGCTCTCATGTAAAGCATTTGACCTAATAGACCATAGCATTCTTAAATGAAAGCTTTTTGACACTGGTACAAATGGAGATCTGCTTGGTTTCAGTTTCTATTGGGGGACCCTCAAATCTTGTTGATTGGTCTGTTGCTTTTCATAATCTATGTGAACGACATAGACTCTTGCTTCCGTGTCTCCCACTTGCTCTGTTTGCAGACGACTTGAATATTTATTTTTCTATTCTAGCGTCGATGATGATGTAGATGGAAGCTCTTCAGTCTAATTTATCACATTATTATTTACTATCAAGTTTACAAACAGACTTAAATCCATTGAAATCCATCGTGACATACAGCCGTAAGCGATCAACGTTTTCAACGTACTATTTTTTACTCTGAAAGTTCAATTTCTATCCTCACGTGACATAGTTAGAGAGTAGTTTGCTGTCATGGTAAATACCCAGAATATTGAGTATTTAAGCAAACTACTTTATAACACTCGTGTTAAGTTACACTGTAATCTTAAGAAAAAATAATTCGAGTGTGGCTTCAAAACTAGCGTCTTAATAATCTTACGATACTAATAATGCCCGATTTTTTTAATTCTGTTCATCTAGAAGTCTGGGTAGAATAAAAAACTCACAGACATACATACCTTTAAATTATAACTCTCTGACTGTAAGGAAGGGTTATGTTTTTCGCCCGTATCTTGTATGTTTGTATGTAATATTCTTTATTACCTCATATCTCACAAACGACTAAACGAGTTTACACAATTAGGACGTTAGAGTAATCTTGACCGGCCAAGTGTTCTTAGATAGGTGACGTATGAAAAAAACAAACATGGCGGCTGTTAGATGTGAAAATAAAGAGGTGTGAAAAAAAAGTTGTTTCGAATACCGCAATATAGGTATATGGTAGTCGTTGAAAAATTAAGGTTTTTAAATATTTTTTACTTACTTTTCAGGCCTGGCCGCTGTCCCGTGTACAATGTGACCTCAGGATCTATAAACCCTCTACAATGGAGACAATTTACACAGCTCTGCATCAAATGGGCTTTGGAGAATCCCACCAAGTAAGTGATTGAAAACTTTAAAAAATGTAAATGGTAATTTACTGCCATCCTGCGTTTACGTACTAAGTATGGTGTATAGTTATACTGCTATTTGGCACTGTCATAATAGTAAAGGAGACGTGGAACATCGACTTTCACCCTCATCTGACATCTAACCAAATAAGACATTTTTTACCTGACTGCGCAGAAGGATTTTATGCGCTTTAATGTGCGACCTTTGAAGGGTACCTTGTTTTTGTCTTTTTGCAGGCGAGTTTATTTCGTTTTTTATCAAACTTAAATTTATAAACACGACTATGAGAGCTTGTCAATCGAAAAGTGTTCACGGCTACTTTATTTTCGATTTATAACTTTTAAAGCATGGCAATAATATTCCATAAACGGATTTTTGCAGGCAAGCCTGTATAATTATGATTATTTTCGTAATTAACTTATGTTTCTTTTGATACCAATTTTTATTGGTTATTCGATCGGTGTAGTTATCTACATATATTTACGTACCTGTTCATACTTTGCCAGGTAGGCGTGAACAGAAATAAGATGACAAACCGACCAAAACATAATCTCCATGTTTAAAACTATCAGTTGAAAATAAATTTGTACGGTTGTCAAAAGAGTAAGCTATATAAAATAATAAATAATAGCCATAAACACTTTTCAATGGACAAGCTATCATAGGTGTGTATAAAAATCATTGATATTGATACACAGTTTGTCCCATCTGGTTATCAGATGTGTGAAGGATGATGTTACGCCACAACGGAATCCATAATTGGAATAGTGTTAAGGATGTTTATATATTGATACACTATTGATTGATACTAGGTATTACCTTTGCAACTCCCGTTTTACTCCTCAGTTTTTATGGGAAAATGAATAACAGGGTTTTACTATTTTCCGGGCAATTTTCCCCAATTTTTCTATTCTTAAGAACCTTCCTCGAACTTTAACATTTATTTTGAAATAAAATAGCTGAATCGCTCCAGTCGTTTTCGAGTTTTGTGCTTAACAACTCATTTGGCAAATAATCATTTACACTCACACTAAGAAAAGAGAGAATAAGTGGTATGATTTTTTTTTTTAAAGTGGTTGAGTCTGGTTATATTCTGCTTCTTTATCACATTCTATCCCTTTCTCGCCGATATCGTAGGAAGTGATAGACTTCCAAAATCATTTTTTAAAGAACTTCAAGTAGGTTGGTATACAGTGTACAACGTGTAACGTACTTAACAACCTTCATTCGTCACCATTTTGTTTTACAGATACGTAATGTGGTACCCAAACTTCTCGTTCACCGAGTCTCGCTTCATGAACACTTTCTGGGAAGTGACATGTCACTTCTTACCAGCCTTCTTGTATGATTTGCTGCTCAGGGCTCAGGGGAGGAAGGCTATGTAAGTACCTAATCACAGATTATCGACGTACAGATTGCCAGTTTCACATAAAACGCTCAAGTTCCGTGTAGATTCCGTGTTAGTGAGTGCGTGAGCACTCACGAACACGGAATCACTGAACACGTCAAACCTGTGGCAGAGCAAATGATCATCGCAATGATGAAATCGCAATTCCGTATCCGCCCGAAGATGAAAAATGTCTCGTACCGAGCCTTTAGTGGGAGTTTTCAACTTCCCGCTACTCATTGTTGGATATATATATATACGCACACTGAAATCTGTTCATACTAATAAAAATATAAACAACGATTGCTAAACTTACAGAAACAACGGACCTTATCTGAGATTATGCCGTTGGTTTAAGCTTTTTCAGGGATTTTGTGAAACTTTATGAATTTCAGTCGAAATCGAAAACTCGAAATAGAAGGTATTGATTAAATTTTAAGCCTAACATCAAATCTGTCAAACATTTCCCGCGCGATTTAGCTGCATTAAAAAAATATTATTTACATTTTAAAACCTATTAGTTAGGCCTTTTTATTCATGATTAATTTTATTTTTTTATTTCTTATTTAATATTATTTATATATATATATATATAAACTTGTATACAGGGTGTAACAGAAAGGTGTGGTTATATGCAAGGGCTGTTATTTGCCCATGATACTGAGTGCACATACCTTATTTTATCAAAATTGGAGTACCTCAATATATTTATTATTTTTGTTTATGAAAATTTATAAAATTAAAATGAAAAAGTTATTAATCAAAATAAGTATGACTTAAAAAGCTCCATGCCATAATAATCTAATCGAATTTTGTACCAGGGGAGGTATCATTCTTATGCCATACGCCTTTCACTAGGTACCGAATATTGACTAAAAGAAGATGCTATAACTGTGTAATAATAATGCAATCAGCTATGCCACCATGGTAGGTGCCATACTGATAAGATACACTATTCGCTGCTGAAATTTGACCACACCTTTCTGTTACACTCTGTATATAAACTTTTGTACTTTTTATATTTATTTTATACTTTGTTATTACTTATTGATGGTTAATGTTTGTGTCGTCAACTTGGTCTTAGCAGAATACCAGCGCAACTCCTCAATAAGCGGAGTTGCAATCTAGCTGAGCTAGGTGAATAGCTTCAAAACGCCATGAATTTCGGGGTTTTGTGCAAGGCAGACTAAACACGTTATATGTAGATATACAATCAGCACATGCTCTTGGCTGGAAGCATACTTCACAGTATGCCTTCTATACGTAGTAGTAATTTTCTCAATGTTAACTGTTACCGATGTGATTATTTAAGGACTTCTTAATTCCCCAAAATTGTATATTTATCTATAATCATCATTATCATTAGCCTATCGCAGTCCTCTGCTGGACATAGGCCTCTCCAATAATACCTTTAAACAAATTTTCATCAACAACAAAATAAATATTTCTACAACTGCTACCCAGTAGTTGCAGCAATATCTATTTTCCTAGGGCAAAAGATTGAATTTTTTATCCGAGTTCGCTTTTAGATATTTTTTTTAATAAAGAGACTCCCGCAGTAAGGTACAAGCCCTGTGTCGCGGGGGACTTTACAAACATACAAATCACAGACACAAAGTACACCCAGCCTCGGAACAACAATTTGTGGATCACACCATCTGGTGTACCGTGTGGGAATCGAACCCACGACCTCTTGCGTAGCAGTCTGACACACTCCGAGGCAGTCGAATTAATTATCTTTATTTTCTCCCATAGCATGATGAAACTCGCCCGTCGCTTCAAAATGGCTGCAGCGACTGGCGAATATTTTGCCAACCGCGAGTGGCAATTTGGCATCTCTGAGCTGACGGCCCTCCATTCTGACGTGGGCCTCGCTAGAGACTCTGGAGCGTTTCCACACTGGCCGGCTGACTTTGATTGGGATACCTACATTGGGGCCTATATGTTTGGCATACGAAGATATATATTGAAAGATACAGCTGAATCTTTGCCATTAGCTAGGACTAAATTGAATAGGTAAATTGTATTTCACTTTAAAAGGTTTCAAAATTGAAATCGTTATAGATACGGGATTTTTGTATAGTTATAGCCAACTATATAGGTACTACCGGCACTGACGGTACCACACAGTAAAGTATAATAAAAAGAGACAATGCCTGTTGGTACTTTTTATTTTAAACTATTGTGAACTGACTATAGTTTAAAGAACATGGCTACTTGTTGTGGGCAATCAAAGACTAACTGTTTACATAGTTACGAGTAGCAATATTATATATTTATATATATATATATATATATATATATATATATATATATATACATATATATATATATATATATATATATATTTTTTTTTTTTATGTAACTTTTTGTTATTTTGATTAAAGCATTTTTATGCTAATTTTAGAGTAAAGTCGAAGTCGCCATGGTTGATTGCCATAAAATCGTATCATATGGAGGTCAAATTCGACTTTGCCTAACATGTCTCTGTGCCGGAGTTGGTAACGGCTTAGGGCCGATACCCCTAAGGTCGCGGGGTCCCTTAAAGTCCCACCGATAGCTTCTCCTCCATAAATTTAAATGTTACAAGGTTATTTCAAATCAACTCAAAAAACTTTGTAAATGTGCAGGTTTCCAATTTTTTATGGTACTCGTAACAATTAAAACTCAAACGATTTATTGCCAACTGTCTAATCATGGCCTCTCTTTCGTTGTCATTTTTTTTAATTGTTTTTCTTTATTTTCAGATTATATTGGGTACACAAGTTATTCCAAGCGGCCACAGGATATTATTTATTCAGGCTTGTGGCTGGTCGTTTACGGTAAAATTAGAGGCACGTTATCTACATTCGTCTATGTATAGATTAGTTCGGGTCTTTAATATGTATTGTATTATTGTAATAGAGATTCCCATTGCATTGTGGTATAGTAGCGGATTCAGAAGGGGGATGGGGGGGCAAAGGGTCCCATAAGTGACAAACTCCTTCCTTTCTTTACCAGTATTCGTTTAGAGTATTATTTCTTTGTCTTGATTAAACGTATCCTAAAATGTTGATAAACTTTCGCAATTTGTACCTACATATCATGAAAAAATATATATTACGGGTCTTAATCGCGTGAATAATTTAAGGTAAAATACCTTGTTTATTGCTCGACGTTTCGACCCTATTGCAACGGCCGTGTGGCAATAAACAAGGTGTTTTAAGTTAAATTATTTACGCGATTAAGACCCGTAATATATGTATATATTTTCATAACGTATCCTTAGACCAACAAACCCTATTCTCAAAATAAAATCTTGGGTTCTTGAATGGGTTCAATTCCCCCTCCCCCAAACTAAAATCTTGGGTGCCCCAGGTGGTTCAACCCCACCCCTCCCCGCACCAAAATTCTGGATCCGTTACCGTAATTATAGTTCTTGCAATTCACGAATGCGCATAGCTTTTAATTGTGTGCAACTAGAAACGGACACATTAATACGATGTGCATATTCAAAAAAACTACAAGTAAAAGTAATGCGCCTTCGTTAATTGCAAAATATCCAATGATATTTTAAGTAAAAAGGTGTAGATAGGTTACAAGCGCTCAGGAGCGGCACCTTAAAATCTATACAATTGACTTATCTTTTATATGTCAGTGTCACATCACATTTTTTAATATTATGACGTATAACGTAACATTATTCTTGGTACAGTGCAAACCTGAAAGTACCTAGTTTGCTCAGAATCAGTAACACATACCTATGAGGTAGTTTTTGGACCATGGTTTACTGTTCGATTGTTTAATTTATCAATGATTAATTCATTTATTAATTATTCTAACAGTCCAAATCATGTTTACAATCATGATTTCTTGAAAAAAAGTCTTGTGGGGGGGTTATATCAAAAATAACCTTGTTTTGCCGTTTTATATAACATATCTACATCTTTTTATTTAAAACATCATTAAAATTATCTGAACAAAATTAATTTCAAAATTTATTACAAAAATTTAATATTTTTCTTTTTTACTCGAATAATTTTGTAATTAATTCTTGCCTCTACAGATTTTAAAAATCCATTCTGTAAAATACCATTGCCACTACCATAAATATATTTTGTGTAGACAATTATCTTAATCTGTGATCCATTTAAAAATAATAATAATATAGGTATTACTGATTTATAGTTTTAGTTATTTTATATTCATATTATATTCATACACATAGCGAAAATTTGTTAATGTTAATGAAGAGTGGTGTCTATTGGTTGACGCCTATGTCTGTCTACCTATTTTTTTCATCTTCTAAGCAGATGGAAAGATTTGATGGAATAACTGACTGCCTGGATAGGAGTGTATACGACTGCTGTGTTCCGAGTCTGAGTGTAATTTTTGTCCGTGATTTAAATGTTAAAAAGTCCCCAGCGACACACTGCTTGTAGCCTACAGTCTTATAAAAGCTTTAAATGCAGTTTTTTTTGTTCAAAAGACAGACTTAGGTGATAATAATGTAGCAGATCTTCAAGTTAATATGGTAATCTATGCAGTCGTGGACTGCAAAAAAGTTATATTCATTTTATTATCATTGCCATATCTATAAGGATTTTGTCACAAATTTACCTGATTTGGTCACAAAAACACCGAGAGTACAGAAGCTTTCTAAATAATTCGCCAGCGATCACAAAGACATCCCTCCTGTACACGTAAATCTTGGAACATCTTCGGACAAAGTGCTTGCATCATTATCAGCCCGTAAAACGGCCCCTGCTGTAAATAGGCCTCCCTCAAAGACTTTCACAATGACTGATTTTGAGCGGTCTGTATCCAACGGCACCATGGTACCTTAATCAGGTCGTCGGTCCAGTCCATCTTGTGGGGGGCCGTCCTGCACTCTTAATCCTCAGAATCTTCAGTACTCTCGGTTTCTTTGCGGTTTGGATTATTATACTACCTAATAATACTGTAAATATAATTATCTAATGGTCACAAATAATAAATACTCATTTTCTGGAAAGTGATCGTCGTAAAATATAATGTAGTACTTTAATTACTTTATGTAGAATTTATGTAAAAATGAGGATTAACAAATAAAATGTAAAACTTAAGTGTAATGGTTGTCTCTCTTGACCCTAAAATTATCCTACGATTAAGTTTTCTATCACGTCTCAATCACTAACATCAGCTGCATCCACTGCAGAGTCCTTATTCACTATCTTTTTGTTTGTTTTCGCGTCAAGCCTGCTATTTTAACTGTCAAAATCTTGACATAATGGTTTATAGAGAGCTGCGCTTAGAAATGCATCGCGCATGCGCGCGGACATCTTTGAGCGTACCGCGCATGCGCCAATTCGCGTTGGCTTGCCGCGAAATTGAAAAAAACATAGTGAATGGACAAGTCTCTCCTTATTTACTCCATAACACCCAGTCCTCCACCCTCCGCATCCAGCGACCTTCTTTAGGTAGTCGCTCCACCCGGTTGAAGGTCATCCGACCTTTATCAAGTTGCGATCTCCGCTCTAGGATTCCATTGACAAATTGCTATTGTAAAAATCTATAAATCTACTATGAAGATAGTATAATAATAATAATATCTTGGGCCAACTCACACAACGCCATTTGATCTCAAACTATGGCAACCACATTCATATATATTTCTAAGTACATAGGTACATATTATAGATAAATTAGACATAGACATAGACACAGAATAAACAATCGTGCTCATCACATAAAGTTTTATCCTGGACGGTGCTCGAACACACGACCTCTGGCTCAGCAGTCAGGGCAACTAACCCCTAGACCTATAGACCAGTATAGCATCCATAAGGAGTACACATACACACACACTAGTACACACTATAAATACCTACTTAAAGTCGAAATATTTTGTACTGATTTACTATAGGTGAGTTTCTTGGCAGCTTCATTTTTTATTTTTTTTATTATAATTTTTGTTTATTTTTTATTGTATTATGTATTATTTAAACATTTTCTAACACCCATAGACTGGGTTTTTTGAGGTACATTTATCTCTTTCTACGACGTCATACTAAATTAGAGAGACTACATAGGAAATTCTAAAGGCCAAACACTCGGATAGTCTAAAATTAAATTAAGTACTTATTTGTAGACTTTAAAAGAAAAAACACCATTCAATTTTAGTATTTTATTTTCTTACAAAAATATAATCAATATACAAAATCACTTCAGGACACATCAAGTCATTAAAAAGTACTTTAAGTCTTATATAAAAAGCCATGCACCGCTCTAGAGCATATAGATGTTCTTAAAGTATTACACAAAAACATAATATATCATCTATATACACTAATTCTAAAAAAACACTTTAAAATAGTTTTCAGACAGACTTTGATATTTTGTAATATATTATTGTTTATAGGTTTGTAATAGCTATAACATTTTTGCTATATAGCTTCTTTTATTATATATAAAACATCTTGAATCTCTCAAATAAATGAATCTTAATCGTCTATTAAAAATTGATAATGCACTTTCAAATTATCGAAACAAGGTAAATCTCCCAAGCGTTTGGCGGATATACGTGTGTCCGCTCTGAATTCGGGCCCAACTGTCAACTTGCCGGACATAAAAAATAATATTTTTATAAATATTCTAGCTTCTTATGTTTGGCAAAATTATTGTAAAAATATCACTTATAGTTTTGTTAGATGATTTTTTTATTTTCTCAGGTATATGCTCAATAACGACAATTTTACCTCTATCTACTGCTCCATCTGTGTTAACGTTAACGTTAATGTTACTACTCGTTAATTAAAGCATTTAAAACAAAACCAAAAAACGATGATAAGAATCACGTTAGATTGTTGGCCACATCTTATCATTGTAAATTAGCACGTTATTTAACGCCTTATATAACGTGCTAATTTACGCGTTACGACGCAGATGGAGCAATAACATAATATGAGCAAATCTTCCTAAACATATTCATTTGCTTGTTTTATTTTACATCTAATTCTATATTTCTTATAGCCAATTGTTGAGCAATCAAAAATAGTTTTTTGCCTAAAATATTTATACTAAGCACTATTGCCGAGTTTTGGCTGAAAAAAAGTGGCAAGATTAGGAAAATTTACAATATAATTTGATCAGATGCCAGATTGTGTTTCATGTTTATGCATCCTTTATCTGCTTTGCAATGAATTAAATGTTAGATTCTAAGAAACATCAAATTCGGATTGATATTTCGAATCTTACGAATTATAGATGTCATAACTACAATCTAAATTTTCAGTTAGACCGATTATACTTGTAAAGATGACATTTGATACAAACTCAATGTAAACATACTATTGTTTTAATTTTAATACTAATAGCGTATTTTTCTAAGCATCCATGGCTATAACAGTAGGTGGTTCTGTAGTTTCTAATGTGGGAGAACTGAATGGTGACATGACGTAACCACTGAGCCAATAAATAATAAGGCCCCAGAAGACAAACCGTGTGATCACATCGACCCAGTACATGCTGAAAAGAAAAAGAAGGTTATATAAATGACAGTACATATAATAACTTTTTTAAGAAAAATGAACCGCTCTCAAAATAAAATTTAGGAACTGGGAAAATAAATGATTTTGCACATCACCAAATGCAAATTTCGCTAGCGGTACTCCTATGTTTCAGTCTTTATCTCTGGTGTCTTTTAAGCTAGGACAATGTTTTTTTAAGCTAAAACCTTCCCACAAAAATATGTAGTCGAATAGCGAAAACTCCATTGGATCAATAGCTTTTAAGCAAATCGCTAACAAAAATACATACATACATAAATTAGAGGTCAAATAGAGAATCACCTTTTGTGAAGGCGGGTAAAACAGAATTTTGTCCGGCATTTATATGGCATAAGCTTGATTAGATTTTTTAGATAAGATAGATAAGATTCACTATCGAGACGTCGCAGTTTCAAATTGGGATTTGAAACTGCGAGCTCTAGGTGGGCCTAATATACCACCGACGTAAATCACTTACTCAATTATCTTAACTAGAAGTTAACAGAGAAGTTAACAAGGTTGCTCGTAATGGACGACCTACATTTCTTGAAATATTTAATAGATAATCCATTCCTGAATGAGGAAGACTCCTAAGACGTTACTTACATGTACACAAGATCAAGTTCCTTAACTGAATACGAAGACGTTACTTACATGAACACAAGATCAAGTTCCTTAACTGTCTACAAGACTTAGTAGACAGTTAAGGAACTTGATCTTGTGTTTATGTAAGTAACTTCACCAAAACTCATCGTCGGGCTTACTGTACTGACAATCCCAAAGAATACAACATCGCTCAAGTTATGCTAGAGTTTCTTTAAAAGATAGAATATGTAACAAGGTTATCCAATAAAAACTAAAGTTACACATAATTCGCAAGGTAAGTGTGGTAAGTGACAATAGACACGCCATATCTTACGAAAAGCTGTATAATAACCGCTGGAGAACGACCTCGAAAAATATGGACTGATAACCTAAACCTAACCGGAAAAGTAGGTAGTTGGGCTACCAGTCTACCTTTAGTATTAAATTATACAAATTGCTGTACAATTTTGAAGTGGCGGTAGCCTTATGGCTAAGGCATCGGTCTCACAATTGTGAGGTCGCGAGTTCGAATCCTGGCCATTATACTACCGACGTGAAGCCACTCCTAACACAAGCCATAAAGCTTAGCTGGAGGGGTTAACAGGATTGCTAGTATTGTGAAACCACAATCCCACATTGCTAATTATCTTTTAAAAAAAAAATGTGTAGTTTAATATTAAACGCAGACTGGTAGCAACAAAAAAAAATCGTTTAGCACGAAAATAGGGCACTTTTTTTTAAAATTACCCTTTATGCCATAACCAAACTTAAGACCATAACTCACTTTGCCTACTTTCTTATAAAAATCCTAAAGTAAATGGCATACTTACACCCGCATATGCCGCCTCGCTGCCGGTAGAGTATCCTCAGTCTCTTTCAATATGAAAACACGAGCAGCTCTGATACAATCCTCAAAGTATTTGGAAATGTCCAGACCTGAATAAACAATACATATTTACATAAAGTAAAAGTAATACAAATAGTATAATTATTATTAATAATAATAATTGCCTGTATTGTCCCACTGCGGGGCAAAGGCCTCCCTACTCTCTCTCCACCTCTCTCTGTCAGTGGCTGTATGAGGCCAATCTTTTTCGAAGGAGTCTAACTCATCTCGCCATCTGCGACGAGGTCGCAGATGGCGAGATGAGTGATGATGGTGTGATGATGGTCGGTTGCCATTTTGTGGAGTCCAATTTGTGATTCGTTTGGCCCAAAAGTCATCTAGTATGCGGCACACGTGTCCCGCCCAGTCCATTTCAAAGTGGCAGCTTTTCGAGTGCCATTAGTGATGTGAGTTTTGGAACAGATTGTGGTATTCCTAATCCGGTCTGTCAATTTGATACCCAGAACACTCTGTTCCATTTCTCTTTGGTATAATATTAAACTTAAATTTTGTTTACGTTTTGACTATATATATAATAGTTTAAGATGTTATTATTACTATTGTTTTGATTATTTCAAAATATTGCTACTGTTTTGACTATTAATTAGAGAAGTATTCTACCGCTTCTACTATTATTTAGAGGATTTTCACCTAAGTCATGTCTTTTTTATAATAAGAATGATTATTTTGATTTCTCACTCACCCACAGCGTCGACCTTATATTCTCTTCTCTCTCTTTCATTAAGTTTTTGTCTTAATGTTTGAGCGATGTCTGACTTGAAATCCCATTGGTTGTTTGTGTAGTACTCGAAAACTTCAAAACCTTTTGTGATTCGGCGCTGGACGCGGCAGAGACTGAAATGGAGTTACAGATTTTATGTTTTCATTAAATTCGAGTTTAGAAAATACTAGTAAACCAAACATCACTAGTAACGAGTGATTTGTCTTCTCCGTGCCATGTAATGGAATTATGCAGAATGGTCTTAGGTTAGCAAACTATGTTTGAGATTATAGTGCATATATAAAAGTGAACTATGTATTGCCACACTCTCATAATTCATTGGGACGAAAATACGACAAGACAGGAGGAAAGACCTGCCCCCTCGTAGACAAGTGGCATAAACTTTTATCGAAAAGAATGACAATCGAATAATATCGATCTGCTCGGTCACCACTGAGTTATAGATCTTCAATTATATAACACAAAATATAAAAGGCAACTGGTAATGACTAACTAATCTATTAAACAAACACTGAACAGATTGCACTGAATTTGCCACGCAGATAGTAAATATGAAGTAGGCATCTGCTAAGAAAGGACATTTCAAAATTCATCCTCTAAGGGAATGAAATGGGAGTCCAAAGTTTGTATGGAGAAACAATATCTACGCGGGCTGAGCCGCGGGCGAAAGCTAGTATAATACAAAATGTAGGAAGTTACTTACACAGGCTTGTATCCAAGACAGAAGAGCAAGGTGTCGACGATGAAGGCGGGGATCCAGTGGAACAGGAACACACAGATGTTGTGTTGGAGGCGAGAGTGCTTCATGGAGCCGCCGGGGTACCTGGTCATAACAACATTAACGATGTAGGTACGTCCATACACTAAAACTAGATTACCCTACGAGCTAACTATCTTAAAAATAAATTAAAATAAAAGTATAGTAATTTTTACAAGCATTTCTTGCCAATTACTTTATTAATACAAAAATTGCATATTTGAAAGAGAGAAAAAATTTAAGTCCAGACTCGGGAATCGAACCCGAGACTTCCGTATGCCAAACCGTGGTCGGAATCGAACCGGCCCCGGTTTGTCATACTTGTATATATATAATCCTAAAAAGAGGTTTTATAAAAAGGGAGGCACAACCAGTTTAGGCGTTTGATTGTGTTGAATAAGAAATTAGTTTTTTTACTGCTCTAAAGAAGTCCCTAAGAGCTATGAAGACTTGTACCTTAATGTGGGAATGATTATTTTTTTCGAAGAAAATTAACCAAGATGTTACAGCATACCTATATTATAAAGTATATGTATACTTAGTAACAGTTTCATTTGTACGTTTGTCACCTCTGTAATATAGACTTACCAAGCCACTCCATTAAGAGGCACTCTGTTCATAATGATTTCTCTTCCAGCCTCTATCATCTCGGACCACGTCACCTTGATCTCTGCTGACGACGTGAAGTTTATTATGTTTGAAGCTTTATCTCTGAAAATATAACAAATAATTGAATTAGTAATAATAATAATGTTTTAGGACAACTCACACAACCCCATCTGATCCCAAACTAGGCAGAAACTGGGCTTTTAGGGTTCTCTGGACGAAATTGCAGAATGCGTTAAGACCACCTCATGTACCCTAGCTGTGAGTACCTATGTAATTTGTTACTGTCCTCTAATTGGTGTACAATAAAGAATATCTATAGCAACCAGCCAACTGATAAACATACTTAAATATTTCTAAACATATACATTATAACCTTTTGTAATTTTGAAAGCATTGTTATGCTAATTTTATACATATAAATTTAAAGGTATGGAGGAAAACTCGTTCCAGGCGGGACTTGAACTATCGGTCAATAGATGGATGACCGTTTTCGAACATTATCGCACTCCTCCGTGCCTTGGAGAGCACGTTAAACCATCGACCCTCGTGCCCAATCTCTCTCGGGGTCGGGTCGTCTTCCTTCTCTCCAATATGGTGAAGGGGATGATGGCTGACCCATGCGTTAAACTCATGAACGGGTGCTACTTGGGGTGACTGGTCAGCCTTGTCATTATCATTTTATAGGTCTATTGTTTTGTTTAATTAGTGGTTCATAAGAAAGTAGTTTTTCTTATAATAATCGAATCGCATGTTGCCTTTACCCTCTTCTGTATTTTTGTAAGTTGATGCTCCCATCCACACCGCAGGAGGCTAATTCATTTAAAATTCGATTATACCTACTTTACGTACTATGGTTACTGCTTGCGTGAGTTTTATAGTGTAATGGTTGCAGCACCTGGCTTTACTATATATATACAAATATATTGTAAAAAAATGCATTTAAAAAAAGTTGTCTTGAGTTTTATTGCCAAGTACTCTTGCGGACTTGGCATTAAATGTAGAATCATTCTATTCCAAATTTTGTCTGACGTTCATAAGCGGTGCATTTGTAACCTAAATCAAAAAGGTATTTTGACTTTGACTTTGACTCCGGTCTTGTCGGATTATAAGAGTGAGGGAATAGAGAGTGCACTATAATATCTCCTGCGTAGTTGACTAGCCTCTGATGAGGTTGGTCGCTGACTGAGCCCCATAGCCTACATGAAAGTGTGGCCTGGTTATGTGGGGCACCTACATTCATACTTTTTAAATCTTACAAAAAGCCGTACGAGTGTATTTAGACAAATTTCATGTTTCTGATAGTCAGATAGTAAGTCTATTATATCGATACTTGAAAGAATTCTATAAAATGAAATATAAAAACTGTATGAAGCTGCGCCACCTTCCTCTAAACCAACAGTGGTAACGTTGCTAAACCTCACCGATCACTCTTCTAGTTTCTACTTGCTAGTCTCTTCTTTATCTTTTAAACTTTGACTTTAACTGCCTCTGTGGCGCGGTGGGAGTGTATCGGACTGCTACGCAAGAGGTCGTGGGTTCGATTCCCACACGGGACACCACTTTGTGTGATCCACAAATTTTTGTTCCGAGTCTGGGTGTACTTTGTGTCTGTGACTTGTATGTTTGTAAAGTTCCCCGCGACACAGGGCTTGTACTGCGGGAGTCGTCTTTGTATATAAAAAAAAAATCAGAAAAAAGACTTGAAATAGAGGAACCCCTGTCCCTCCGAACCAAATATTCCTTGAAACATTTAATCTGTCAAAAACATATAATAATAAGAACATAGAAAGCTTACCCATTAACAATATAATTCCACGCAACAATCATGATGCCGTTTATAAACACATCGACGGGGAGGTAGTCAGCGTAACTGTTGCTCTTGCAGTACATACTTCTGATGACACCCTTACCGGCACCTGGGGATAGCGTGAAAATAACTATATACCAACGAAATTAATATAGTCTAAACCGGATTAGCAAGTTGAAGTGGCAGTGGGCTGGCCATATTAGCCGAAGAACCGACAACCGTTGGGGTAAACGAGTTCTTGAGTGGAGACCGCGGCTCGGCAAACGTAGTGTAGGACGCCCTCAGGCCAGGTGGAGTGATGATATACGCAAAACGGCTGGCAGGAGCTGGATGCGAGGAGCCGAAGATAGAACAAAGTGGCGTGCAATTGGAGAGGCCTAAGTCCAGCAGTGGACTGCGATAGGCTGATGATGATGATGATGATACTAATAAATATAAATTTATTTGTGTAGCACATACATTAGTATAGTGGTTGCATTGGATATCATTGCGTACCAAGAAAAACTTACGTTCTAAAAAGCAATGTCACTGAACCCCACTCTAGGATACCCTGTACTCACGATACAGGGAATCCTAGAGTGGGGTTCAGTGTGTGGTCCATTCAGTTTTATCCCTAGTTGGTTCCCAAACTAAAACCAGAAACTTCCGCCAAATACCTTTTATTTTATGAACCCCAAGTTCATGACGGGGTTAGGTTACTTCTCATAACTGAACCTGAGACCTAACAAAACTCATAACTGCATACATTATCTAACGTGTTTTGTAGTTGTTCTTTCTACGTATAAATTTTAAAAAAATCGTAAAGTCCTGTAAAATTTTCTACGGAAACTGAAACCCAATTGGGGAAACCCAGGCCTAAGCTCTACTTATGCCTACTGAAAAGTATGCCAAAGTACATAATATTGGGATAGAAGCTTTATGATTACATCTCGCAAAGTGTAGATAGCAGTACTAGACAAAATCTCGATTATGCCTTTAACAGTTATGCCAAACTTTATGCAAAATATTTTAAGATAAAAAAAATATGCGAATCAAGGATCTTTAATATACATAGGTATTGTGATTGAGGAAAACGCTAATTGTAGACGAAAACACGAATATTTTTCATTGGTAAACAATAAAAAAACTACACAATATTTCCAAGAAGTATTTTTTATACTAAAAGAATGAATACAAAAGATTATATCTTTTTTTAATAAACATGCACACATGGACACATACACGTTCACAAACACATACACTACGCACTACTTCTATTTTTTCAAAGAAGACAGTAAATATTTTAAACTTACCAATAAGAAGACCAGTAGGTCCGTTTATATTGTCTGTCCATCCTGGTACGGGCTCCTGCCATATTGGGATCACTGGGAAGGAGAAAAAAATATTTATAATTGTTGACGAGAATACCACTGCACAACGCATAGTGCAATGAGTATTAGGTTGTTTGTTCACCAAAGCTAAGCAGAGGAACGGGGTACTGCGAAGCGAAGTTACGGAATATGCGTGTCTACTGAAGCGAAGCGAGGCAGTTATAAGGACAACAAAAATCCCTCCCTTCTCCGCTACGCAGCTTGTATATGTAATATGTGAATTTATAGTACATACATCGCAAATCTCTGTCCATAGATATAAAATGCAAAGGAGTTTTATGCGATCCTATAGGACAGAGCACGATGAAAAGTTTTTATGCGATTCTATAGGACAGAGCACGACGAGGAGTTTTTATGCGATTCTATAGGATAGAGCACGACGAGGAGTTTTTATGCGATTCTATAGGACAGTGCACGACGAGGAGTTTTTAATAGATTCTGTAGGACAGAGCACGACGAGGAGTTTTTATGCGATTCTATAGGACAGAGCACGACGAGGAGTTTTTATGCGATTCTATAGGACAGAGCACGACGAGGAGTTTTTATGCGATTCTATAGGACAGAGCACGACGAGGAGTTTTTATGTGATTCTATAGGACAGAGCACGACGAGGAGTTTTTATGCGATTCTATAGGACAGAGCACGACGAGGAGTTTTTATGCGATTCTATAGGACAGAGCACGACGAGGAGTTTTTAGCGATTCTATAGGACAGAGCACGACGAGGAGTTTTTATGCGATTTTAAAGAGCAGAGAGCTTGGTGGACAGGCATTCAAATTTGCTAAAACTCGGCTCGCTGGTTCAAGTCCCTCCTGAGACGATTTTTTTCTCCATACATTTAATATGTACGTGTGGTATTCGGTTTGTCGTAATGGGAGTATTCCCTTACTACTTTAGTCATTAGGATGCACAGATCGAGAGTGAGTGGTAGATTCCCTTCTTAATAATCTTCAATTGTAGATATAGATATTATAATATTTAGATTTCCTCACCAATGGAAGGTCGCAGTACCATGGCTGGTATGTGTTGCATCGCTTCCACTACGAGAGCTTCACCTAATGCTTTGGTGAACGCGTACGAATTGGGCAGCTTGTCTAATAATCTGAAAAACGATAAACAAATTTAAAAAGAAACTCGGAACGGAAGAAACCCCCTTCTGATGTAAGAGCGTCCAACAGAGAACCACCGATTAAACACAAAATCTTGATAAAAAAAGATTTTAGGTATTTGAATAAACACTGGGCAAATGTGTTCGATCTAACTATCTACATATCAACAGCAAGAAAATAAAGGTAAAACACGTTTAAATTTTTTTTTAAACTATATTCACTAAAATATTCCCATCGATTGGAATCTATGGAAAATAAATCGTAGATCATTGTATAACGTATTCCAGTGTTTCCCAAAGTGGGTTCCGTAGAAAAGTTGCGCACTCGCGCACTAAGGGTTCCGAACCATTAACGGTAACGATATTATATTATAGTGTCTAATACAACATTAGACACCATAATATAATATCGTTATCATATCACTATATTTAATAGCAAAAAAAAACACGTTGGTTGCATGGGAGCCCTACTAATTTCAGTTTTATTGAGTATTTATGTATGAGAAGTAACTGATATCTAGTATTGTATGATGATAGGTAACTCAAAGTATTGCTGCATGTGACAGCGGCAGCAAAAGCAAAAAAGGGGCCTACAAGAATATCAGCGTTGTGGTCCACAGACTACAACAATAGCTGACATAGATTTGTTCCTTATTGATTTTCTTTTTTCTTTCTACTGAAATATTTATTTTATTTCGTTTATTTGTTGTTATAGCGGCAACAGAAATACATCATCTGTGGAAATTTTAACTGTCTAGCTATCATATTTCATGAGATACAGCCTGATGAAGACAGACGTAACGGACAGCGGAGTCTTAGTAATAGGGTCCCGTTTTTACCCTTTGGGTACAGAACCATAAAAAACTTGATTGCCTCCGTAGAAAGAACAACAAAAGCTACAAGAAAACTTGTTGGATAATTCCCCTTAAAAGGTATTTGAAGGCTGTTCCATTACGTCACAAGTTTGGTAAACCCTGCCTTATTCTGCCGTAAGTCAACTTACTTAGGAGTCAAAGCAGTAATAGTATCATCATCCATCCACTCCATCGCCTGGATGATCTGGTGGGGGTCCACCGGTGGGGTATAGGGCTTCTCCTCCAGGAGTTTCTCGTGAAGGTGGCAGTACGCCGTCGATATGTGGATGAATACCTGGAGGATATCAGATATTGTTTTGTAAGTTTCATTATCACAGTGGAAAATCAGTGAAGGAAAGCAGTTTGCCGTGTGGTACCGCCTTAAGAAAAGAACACCCACGGGAAGAGATGAGTATCTCTTCCCGTGGGGGTCGTCAAGGCGGCTACGGGATCTCACACCGGAGTAGGCAGCAGCGTCCTCGGAGTACTTTAAAGCTTTACTGCAATCGCCAAGCGTGGCGATTATGGCAATTACCCCCAGGATCTATAATAAGTAGGTTCTACTGGGGAGACCCGTGCCCAGCAGTGGGACATGATAAGGGTTAATATGATGAGAAAAGCAGTTTAAACCGGCATGCTTTTGCTTATAATTTTGTTTATAAATGAAGACTTGTTATTAGCTTCTAGTTGACTAATATATCGTTGTATTCAAATTTATTTTTTGTTTAAAGACAGCCGCCGTAGTAACAAACCGTGTTACGAACAATCTCTTCAGTCTTAATATTTTAGTTAGATACTAACTATCGCCCGTTCGTTCTCGTGGATGCCGGTTATTGCAATAAAAACTATCCTATGTCCTTTCCCTAGAATCAAACTATCTTCATATCAAATTTCATCTAAATTGGTAAAGCGGTTTAAGCGTGAAAAGGTAACAGACAGACAAAATTACTTTCATATTTATAATATTACTTAGTTTGGATATAAGGATATTGGATGCTGGTTTAGTTAGTTAAATTCCCGCGGGAGGGCGATCACACCATAATACTCTATCAATAAAAAAATAATACATACTTCAGATTAGAATCATAATTTTAAAAATTTAATAAAAATGGTAGGTAATATTTTTTATTGATATCGGTAGAGTATTATGGTGTGATCCCTCCCACGGGGGTCCGACTGACTGAATAGGCATCCAGTATATTACCTTTAGTTTCTTGCACAGCTTAGCCAACTCCACCATCAGTTTGACACCTCTTACGTTCAGCAGAACAGCCTTCTTCAGCTCTTCATCGAACCTGCAATAAGAAACAAATACTTAGCAACTTTACTGCTAGTATGTTTGTTATCAATTTTGGAAAACAAGCTTATATAAAAGAAAACAAAAAACCCGACTGCTTAAAATTAATAACTGAAATATTATGGCGCCAAATATCCGCTATTTTATTATTTTCCTATTTTGATATACCTGTCACTCTCACAACTTTGACTGCCTCTGTGGCGCAGTGGGAATGTGTCCGACTACTACGCAAGTGGTCGTTCGATTCCCACACGGGACACCACTTTTTTTGATCCACAAATTGTTGTCCCGGGTCTGGGTGTGCTTTATGTCCGTGACTTGTATATTTGTAAGGTCCTCCGCGACACAGAGCTTGAACACTACTGCGGGAGTCGTTTTTATTTAAAAAAAAAAACTGAGAATTTAATACCTCTCAAGCTACAATCCATCAAGCCACTCAGTATGGTCATATGGTGGTCTGCTAAACGATGTTGACAACGGCGGCCAATCTCATTAGAGACTAAAATAAGCTGGAGTTAATATAGTGCACCACTATATTAACAGCAAGTGCATAAGTTGCGCGAATATACGCGCAGACACAACTGCACAGGGTGATTTTTACCACTAATACCTCCCGTTCTTAGCTATCTTACATTATTTGATATATTTCGGGACTTAATCGCGTGAATTATTTAAAAGTACGAACCTTTAATTTACCCGACGTTTCGATCGAATTGCACCGATCGTGGTCACGGGTCGACACCCATTATATTACACCAAATAACTTCGTAATATAATTTTTGATAAAAAAAAAGTTGAAAAAAGTCTGGGTACAAGAAAAAACTTGATATTTGAATACCACATGATCTCACTAAGAGAAACTTAATGCAACTTGTTTCCATTTGCGATTCTTTTTTGAAACGTAACAATTCCGACCCATTTCCTAAACGGTTGATTACAGGTGATGAAACATGGTTCAACAAAACAATATCGTGATCGAAGCATGGACAAGCCCCACAGACCGTGGCAAAACCCGGCTTGACTCGGAACAGAGTGATGCTGTGTCTATGGTGGGATCGGAAAGGAATCGTCCACTATGAACTTTTGCAGCCGAGTAAAACTATCGATTCAGACCTCTACTGTCAGCAACTGATGAGGTTAAAAGAAGCCATTGAGAAAAACCGGCTGGAGCTGGTGAACAGGAAAGCCGTGGTGTTCCATCATGACAAGGCACTCAGAAAAAAAATATCGAGGAAGACTATAGGCTATCATCACGCGGGGAAAACTTACGAAGACGAAGTTGCGCGGGTCTGTAGTACTTTATAATTATGTAGTTTAGGTTAGGACCGTATGTCACCTATCATTGTCACGGATGAAGTAGACCACGGTCAAAAATATTTACTGTTTGATAGCCCATTTATCGAGGAAGGCTATAGGCTATATTACATCACGCTACAACCAATAGGAGCAGAGCAACAAAGAGAAATGTTACAAAAAAGGGGAAAACTTACACAGACGAAGTTGCGCGGGTCAGCTAGTCGTACCTAATATATGATCTCGTGACCTCGGTACCAGAGTTGGTTAACGGCGTCCCCTATGCTCGCAGGGTTTAAATCTCTTCAAGCTTCCTTCATACATTCAAAAAGTGTTTGAGTGTCCTTGTCCATCTTACCTAATAGTGGCAGCAGCGTGTATAATAATATGCACTTGATCGATGAGCATCTGTTTGTCTTCCTCACTCATAGCCAGGTTCACTTCGGCAACGTCACCAGCGACGATGCTCACCTTCTCTAGGAGAGGGTCCAGTCCGCCTCTTTCTGTGCGAACTTGTTCGAATAGCTGGAAGAGAAAATGGACCAAATGATTAACAAGGGATTATATAAATCATGAGCCCTATAGACATAGGTGTTGACCTCTGTAGTATGTCATACGCTAGACTGGCAACCCCGTACCAAGTGACAGCAACTTCAATGTACGTTCTGTAAGCTTTTTGCCACTTAAGGCCGTACCCTGACCAAATAACCTTGAGCATTCGTTCCCTTTTCGCCGCATTCGTAGCGAAAGCGCTCAGTTTTTGGTATAAAATATTTATAAAAAAAAATTTTAGCCGTTTGAAAAAAATGTTTCCATGTCTTTTATTAAATTACCTATCCATTAATGTAAGTAGCAAATCAAAGAAACTAGTACTTTAGGAGGAGATGCATTTTATCAATTGGTTTCGTTGTGAGGAGATTAAATAAACTTTATAAAATATTAAGAGGAAATTTAATGTATTTTTATTAGTTAATGTTTCCTTTTGGATAAAGAGCAGATAGGTCCACAAAAGTGCACAAAAAACGGCTAGCGCTGGGTTTTGCACGGGGAAGCGCCTTAAGCCAAATTGCCATTGCATTTTTTATTGTGGCAACGATGCCGACTCTGCAATTTTTTTCAAAAAAATCTGCCAATGTCAGATGTGCGATGGAGAAGCGTGTAAATTTTGAAGGTTTTTAATCGTTGCACTATTTGTGGAGTTAGTAGTACAGTCTACTAAAAAAAGTATACATATAGCTTATACTAACAAATAGCCTGAAACACAAGTATAGACTTCCATTTGACAATTTACCGTCCGTAATGTCCAAATCAAGTGAAATGGAAGTCTTTCTGTTGTGGGCAGTAATCTGCCCAGCGTACTATTACTATGGAAGTCAGGGCCTATGGGTCTTAGTGAGGCCCGAGACTCAGTGGCAATCGAAAGATCTGCATGGCTGAACACTGTCGGGTCATAAATAAATGACCGAGTGAGTCATGTTGTCGGTCCTGCGCTTAATCTTCTTACGGTCGTGTGGGATTTCCGTCCCATTCCGGCCGACACTAGTTCTTTATAAGGGTTGAGCTACATCTAACCGCACCGAATCGACTTTTCTATGCTTCTGTCTTTACTTTCACTTAGAACCGTAATCGTTGCCGAGCGCCTCGTCGTTTCCGTCATGTGTGGTCGCACTCTCTTTCTCTTTTTCTTAGTGACAGAAGACAGAAAAGGATCGAAGCATAGGAAAGTGCGATTCGGTGCGGCCAGATGTAGAACATAATTTGATTTGTGTAAGATTCTGCGTGACGAATAAAGGCCATGTTTTTCTTTCTTTTGATATCAGAGTTTATATTTTATATTTAATAATTCGTTACCAGTACTTTAGCCAATATTAAAGCACATATAGTTTTTACCCTTGTTGTAAGTTGATGCTCCTACTATGTTGTACCCACTAAGACTGATTTTATTTTATCTTATGTTCCAATTGCAAATGCATCAGTCCATATGAATAGTCATTTAATATTCCATTTTTTTATTTAATTGTCATGTAATTGTCATTGTCATTTTTAAATTGTCATGTTTGTATACGATAGCGCAATAAATGAATATTGTATTTAACCACATAAATGATACTAAGTACTTTTATACTGATAAAACAAAAAAAAAAATTCCATAACCATTCGAAAATATTCAAAAATGCACAACATGCACAACGTCTATGTTCAAGTTTTCACTTCTGCTGGCACTCCCGGAGTGCAACTCTTTTTTTTTATCATAAGTAGTTCATTGACACGCTATTCACTTTACTCATAATGGAAAAGTATTTAGCTTACTAATTGCAACTTAATTAGTTGTACCCTTGACTCGTATTTCAGCAACGCATAATTATTTAGCGTTGTTGCATATATCACGAAAGTATTTCACAGCATATGTACCAATTTAAGTTATCTTTTAGTAAAATCTAGATTAGAGTAAAATATTACAAAAGTTGTGTGTAATTGTTTTGTTTAATATAGACACGTGAGACAAAAAGATGAATATCTTCAAAACGACTGAACCGATTTTCATCAAACAAAGATGATATGCATCCCGATTCAACTGTCTATCTAGAAATAAAGACGATTTCTAAATAGGTTCAGCTATTTGGGCGCTGCATCGATTTCAGTCACAGCGGTAAATGTCATTAGAGGCTAGTTAAATATACTATATAATATATATAAATATAATATAAATAATATTATAAAGATGAAAGATTTGATTGTTTGTTTGATTGTTTGTTTGTATTGAATAGGCTCCGACACTACTAGACGGATTTGAAAAATTCTTTCATCGTTGTGAAACTCGCCGTGTGGTGCCGGCTTAAGAATAGTACCACCCCATCTCTACCCGTGGGTGTCGTCAAGGCGACTAAGGGATTTCACCCCGGAGGACGGGCAGCAGCGTCCTCTGCGTACTTAAAGCCTTACTGCGATCGCCAACCCGCTCGCCAAGCGTGGCGATTATGGCAATTACCCCCAGGATCTACATACTAGTAGGTTCTACTGGGGAGACCCGTGCCCAGCAGTGGGCCATCTTATGGGTTGATATGTATGTATGTATGTGAAACTACACTAACTGTGACATAGGCTATTTTTTATCCCTGTATTCCCACAGGAACGGGAACTACGCGGGTGAAACCGCGAGGCGTCCGCTAGTTTATTATAAAGCTGAAGAGTTTGTTTATTTGTTTGAACGCGGTAATCTCATGAACTACTGATCCGAATTGACATTATTACGCTACGACTAATAGGAGCGGAGCAGCAATGGGAAATGTTGCGAAAACGGGGAAAATTTACGCAGGCGAAGTTGCACGGGACAGCTAGTATATAATACTAGTGCACAAGTATGTCCGCAGACACAAGTGCTCTATCTATTCCCCGAGATTAACGCAATTCCAAGGAAATATCTCGATCTCCTCAACCATCGGATCAAATTCAGACTCAAACTCAAATATCTTAAAATCAGGTTAATGATTATTTGAAAACGTTAAATTAAAACATACTAAAAAAAATTAAAATCATGAATGTTTGAAAAAAAAAAACAAAATAAGGTTAGGCGGCAGTTCCAAGTGATCATCTTATATACAAATAAATAAAATTAAAATATCTGTTTGTAATGCCAAAATAACAGTTTTTTACCAAATGCTTTTTTATACTTTCTGTCTCTCTGTCTGTCAGTTTGTTCTGGCTATTCTCGAGCGGATTTTGACGGGATATTCACTGTCAGACAGCTGAGGATGTAAGGAGTAACTTAGCCTTCTTTTTATCATCACGCTAATCTTTATAGAGAGAGAACAGCACTGCAAGAGAGAACTTTCCAAAATTTAGATTACCGCTCTGATCTTACATTCTAATTTTCATATTAGTTATGCCAACAAAGTGATAAAATAAAATGATACAAATTTTTTTTTTGGATATCTCCGCTACACGTAAAGTGGGGGTACTTAATAGGAGGGATGAGGTCCCATTACAAAATTGAACCAATTTCTTATGGTCATGGAATAAAAAGGTTGTATGTTTATATATTTCACATATAAACATTGATTAAAATCCTTTTAAAGGGGCGTCTAAACGGGTCATTTTTTACGGCAATGCTGTGGTCGGCAACATGGCAGTACTCTCCAATATTGATTTGATGGTTGCCGGACGATCGTTGAGCGATCTATTTTGCGCAATGTTGCCCGGACAATTTTGTTGTTGTTTCAGTCGCTCTCTTTTTGATTGTAGCCCGTTTAGGAGACTGGATCATGCGCTATACAATTACAGACATATTGCCATTATTGACCAAACAATTAGTTGTCAATCGTGCCGCCACAAATTGCTGTAAAAAATGGCCCGTTAAGACACCCCTTAAGTGCTATCAACAAGAGTACAATGACCACATATCTAATAATATGTTGTTTTCCTCATTACAATTTAGGCAGAGCACAGGCTCTGCCACAGTATAAGTAATAGTACTACGTGCTCTGCCTAAATTTTAATAAGGAAAACAACATATTTAAAAGATAGTTTTTTGTTTAGAAATTTATGAATTTTATCTGTACATATAATATTATAAAGCTGAAGAGTTTGTTTGTTTCAACGCGGTAATCTCAGAAGCTGCTGGTACGAATACAAAAAATATTTTTCTATCAGGTAGCCCATTTATCGAGGAAGGCTATAGGCTATATAACATCAGGCTATGACCAATAGGAGCGGAGCAGCAATGAGAAAACTTGCAAAAACGAAGGAAATTGAGGCATACGAAGCTGCACGGGTCAGCTAGTACAGGATAAAACCGGTTTACAAATTGATAAATAAGTAAATTCATAAAATCCTATAATTAAGAGTGTAATTTGCAAGTATTTCTTATAATACACACATCAAAAGTGTCTAGGGATCAACATATATTTTTGCAATAACTTTTCTCCTGATTGATTTTTTTTTTTTTATTTCTTTAAGGATTTATCAAATAAAGTGTTTTCGTTTGTCACAGTAACTATAAACCAAGTCACCTTTGCATTAATAAAGAAATTTGCCATTTTCCTAATAAAGGGATTTTTGACATTTGAACCACTAACATTAAAGTTCGAAAAAAAGACTGAAATAACAGTTTTCTTTAAAATTTTATTGGGTAACTTAAACAATTAATAATCCGTGTTTCTACCGCGAACACTAACAACACAAGAACATCGGTTTGGCATACTCAAAATGAGTTCATCCAAATCACGCTGTGGAATGGCCGCCCATGTTCGTTGCAACGAGAGCGGCGAGAGTCTGTCTTACAACTCTTGCGGTGTGCGGTCGTGCATTATCATGCATTAACTGAAATAAGGGACCGATTTGCACTTGTAGAGGAACGATGACGTCTGATACAATCGTCTCAGCATAAATTTGAGCGTTGAGGTTGCCTCTGATCCAAATCAACTCAGTTCTTCCGCCGATCCAAATACCC
The DNA here is from genome assembly GCA_945859575.2 of Herminia tarsipennalis. Taxonomy (NCBI): domain Eukaryota; kingdom Metazoa; phylum Arthropoda; class Insecta; order Lepidoptera; family Erebidae; genus Herminia; species Herminia tarsipennalis. The sequence goes on from OX243830.2 coordinate 2,067,122, forward strand.
GCCCATACCATGATGGTTCCACCACTATAAGGATGGACTTCCTGGCAGGATTTTAATCGCTGTTGGCGTCCAGGGGTTCTCCAGTGTCGTATACGTCTTGTATCCGGTCTCATACCAAAACGAGACTCATCAGAAAAGCACACGAAACGCCATTGTTCTTCTGCCCAATTTCTGTGTTCAAGAGCCCATTGATATCGAATCCTACGATTGTGCATTGCTATAGGTGGTACCCGTAGCGGTCTTCGGGAATGAAGGTTCACTTCATGCAAGCGGTTTCTGACTGTTTGGTCGCTAATTAAGTTCCCTGAAGAGTGATGAAGCCTCACGGCTAACATCATGGCGGTTATTGTTGGACCTCTTCGAGTTAAGATTTGAATGTATCGGTCTTGTCTCCGTGTGGTGCAGCGATACCGTCCTCCATGGCGCTCAGCCACGGTACCAGTGCTTCGGTAACGTGTCCAAAGTCGACTGATAACACTCTGACTTGTATTCAGAGCTAAAGCCACAGTACGTTGCCGGGAACCAGCTTCTATCATTCCCACGGCTCTGAGCATTTCTTCCCTGCTTAAATGACGTCGCCGCTCCATAATAACGTTGGTTTTAATCAGTAGTAGGGAAACAGTAGCACTAATAATGTCTTCAATGCGTTGTATGTTTTTATAGGGAAAATATTGACAGCTGATTTTCATCTTTTACTCGAATTTGATTCACAGTTCCTGATTCAAATTATGAAATGCACCAAAAAGGATCCATATAAATTTATAAAATCATAAATTTATTACAAAGCCACATCTCAATCTCAAGAAATCCGCATAAAAATGCTTGATCCCTAGACACTTTTGATGTGTGTAGTTCAATTAACTAATTTAGGGTAGGTACAACACTCCACGCGCCCGTTTGTGCAACTTTTTTGGCACACCCGTTAATTTAGACACTTACATGGACAAAGCCATATGTAAAAGATAGTATTTTACATGTTGTAAAAGGACGTAAAGGAAATCATAATTTCAAGCTTCGATGCTCTAACATGATTGCTACATTGTACAACTTGTTATTAGGTTTATATGTCACAATATATCTATATAAATGGTACATATATTGTTGACTGGCCTGTTGGTCTAGTGGTTAGTGAGTCGTGGGTTCGATTCCCACCCAGGATAAATCTTTGTGTCATATGCACGACGGTTTATTCTGTGTAATTTATCTATACTAATATTATAAAGCTGAAGAGTTTGTTTGTTTGAACGCGATAATTCTAGGAACTAGGGGTCCGCATTGAATTCTTTAAAGTTGGATAGCCCATTTATCGATGAAGGCAATAGGCTATATAACATCACGCTACGACCTATGGAAGCGGAGCAGCAATGAAAAATGTTGCAAAATCGCGGAAAATGTACGCAGACGAAGTTGCGCGGTACAGCTAGTACTTTATATTTATGTAGTTTAGGTTAGGACCGTATTGCACCTATCATTATCACGAGTCAAGTAGACCACAGTCGTGACCACAATGGCAAGCGGAATAATATCTCAAAAAGTCTAGTTTTACCGAGAGTAGGTCTAAGCCATTGGCCGTCTTGGTAGGTGCCACAACTGTCAGTTATTTGGTCGTGAAATAATGATGTTAACACATCACTGTGTTCCGGTTAAAACACAGTGATGTGATTACAGAGTGCAATTATTGGAGAAATAAGACTTACGATCTAATGTCTCAAATGACATATGACATTCTATTCGATTGAAGTTTACGCTAATCCAATAGATTGACGTCATTGTGCGCTCAACACTGATAATATGAAAATTGTTACTAAGAGATTAGCAGTTGTGCGCGCGCAACGACGTCATCTATTCGATTAGCGTAAACTCTAGTCGAATAGAGTGCCATATGTCTAGGGACCATGATCTTTATTAAATAAGGATTTGGGTGTCACTAATACTGTTATGGGCTAGCGTGACGCGCCACCATCAGGCCGCATGACCTGCTCGTCTCTTCTTTTCGTTATGTTAAAAAAGTCTTTGACCTCGCCGTACGCCCGACCGCGAACATTGGTTAACATGAATGGAGTTCTAGAATCTTCACGCAATGACTCAATCAAGACACGATGATGACAGTGCACAAATAAAACTACATAAACCACTTTGAAGCCATTTACAAAAAAGTTATTGCATTAAATTAGGGTTGTCAAGAGTAATGTTCTACGTTATTTGTATTTAAAGCGTAGTATATAATAATACCTACGTATATAAAATAATAAGATATACTTAATATAGATACTTTTTTTCAGGTAATATTTACAAAACTACTTACAGTTAGCAACACACCTAAGTTTGCGTTTGTGAAGTTATATATAAGTATTCGAATGAAGTTCCGTGCAGGGACGTCGTTCCCCGCCCATCTCCTTCATCCCCTCCGATACTTAAATTTGAGTTACGCGCACCTTACGCGCGAACATCAAAAACGCAAACTTAGGTGGCGCGAACTGTAACCTCATATTATTGATAATATTGTGTCAAAATTAACTAAAACTCCACATAAGATTTGCTCATTCCAATAAAAACTTGAACAAGCTATTGTGTGCCTATTAAAATAACCCGGCATAAAATGATCGAATCGAAGGCAATAAATATGTAGATACTCGGTCTATAAATAGACGACCATTTTTGAAAAAAACTCACCCCGTGCGCTTAATCTCTATCTGGTCGTGCCAGATTTCCATCCCATCGAACTAAGAGAGTGTAGGAATAAAGAGTGCCCTTGTGTATTACTTGAAAACTGCAAGGGGGGCACGATTGTAGGTGCCGAGACGGTTGTTTCGTGTACCGAATTTCTTGTAAGTATTGTATTGAATTATATTAATTATTAATTAATGTTTTTTGAGTCTTGTTGGGGCAGACACACACTGGGGCAGTTACACTAGACCGGTGTCGGGCGAAACGAAATGCACCCCCTCCTCCCGTCGTAAGCATGTTAGATCAGGGACTGCCATTTACCTCTCGCTCGCGTATGTGAAATTGTGGATCCTATTATATTAACTAATAATATAATATATAATATCTTGGTACAACTCACACAACGTCATCCGATCCCAAACTAAGCAGAGCTTGTACTATGGAAACCAGACAACTGATAAACATACTTATATATTTCTAAATACATACATATTATAGATAAATAACACCCAGACACAGAATAAACCATCGTGCTCATCACACAAAGTTTTATCCTGGGTGGGGATCGAACCCACGACCTTCTGCGTAGCAGTCGGATACACTCCCACCGCGCCACAGAGGCAGTCAAACTAAACCTCTTTTTGCGTTACACTCTAAGTAGGTGAATAGCCGCGGACAATGCTATTATAAAACGAAACTGAATACGCCTGACAACCCTAACAAAACACGACAATTAAGAAGTCCTTCACAAAAAACGTATTGCGTAAACAAATGAGAATCGCTCCATCGGTTTTGTAGATAGTCGCAGGCATACTTGCAGACATTTCCTTTTATAACTACCGTGGTTGGTCAAGTAGGTCATGAGTCCAAGGTTGCAAACTCTTGTAATAGCAACGTAATTTTGCGATTACTAAGTTGGTGACAAATAACTATGCGACTTTTGCGGAAGATGTCACAAACATACAACAAAAAACAAAAGGAAATCTGATGCAGCTTAAGCTACGGCATAAAACATCAATAGCTTAAAGATTGAGGAAGGTTTATAGGCTTTTAGACCTAGGATAAGGCTTGGTTGGAAGTGCTGGCCCAAAAACGAGCACACAGGCAGAACGGCACAAGTGAGCTAACATGACAACACTTCCTTCAAACTTTACTTAGCATTGTGGTCGCTGCTCGGAACCACACGGTACTGCAACGCTCTGGCCCCGCTGCGTTGTGCGGAGCCGTCGCGGCCTCGCAGCGGAGTATTTGACGTAGTCTGTTATTAAGGCACATCCCCGTGCAAAATCCAGTGCTAGCCGTTTTTTGTGCACTTTCATGGAGCTATCTGCTCTTTATCCAAAAATAAATATCAACTAACAAAAATACATTAAATTTCTACATAATTTTGACTCCAAAATGGTAGATTTTGGTTTTGTTAAAGGAGTAGGTATAATGTTTATTTAAACTCCTCACAACGAAACCACAGAAATGAGAAATAATTATTGATCAAGTGCATCTCCTCGTAAAGTTGATTGTTCTTTGATTTGCCACTTACACTAATGGATAGGCAATTTATTACCAAACCTTATGCTAGAAAGACTTCTTCACTTTTTTCGCTACGGTGCAGCGAAGAGGGAACGAATGCTCAAGGTTATTTGGTCGGAGTACAACCCTTATCTTTCTGCCGCGCAAACCGCTCAGTTTACACGTCCCCGCCTGTCTTGTTGCGGCGTGCAAGCGGCGCGGTGATGATGATAATGATGATCCATGTGGGTGAAGACGACATTAGGATGGCAACTAACCGCTTCAACTTTAAGACGTAGGTTCGTACCTACTTAAGAATTAGTTGTGTTATCACGTTAGTAAATCAATATGTAATTATATGGTATGTATATTTGTATGTATGTGTATATATATTATTGTTTCGTTTTCTCGTATTGTTTATTATTATACACTGCCAACAAGTTTACTGCACCTACTACTCCTAACCGATGTCGGTTACGGCGGCCAAGCTCATGAGAGACTAGTCAACTACGCAGCAGATATTACAGTGCACAAGTGTATGCGCAGACACAAGTGCACTTTCAATTTTCTCGCTCTCTTAGTCCAATGAGACGGAAATCGTCGAGAGAGATTAGGCGCAGGACCGACGACGTAATGTGCCCACCGAGGCAAATTATTGCTACCTAGCACTGGAAATTAATAATAACACTCACTGGTCCATTGAAGATCTCCTCCAATCTTTGTTTAGGATTTTTTCCTTTCTTCGATCTGACCAGCAGATAAATATGGCCGATGTTTGGACATTTTCTGGAATAAAATATTTTAGATTTGTTAAATCTTTTGCTATTCCGCGAATTAGTCAATGTTAGGGCCTGAAGTGACAGGTATGTTAGTGTAATGGTTAGTGACCTTGACTGTTTGTGAGTTCGATTGCCACTCAGGATAAAACTTTGGGTGATGAACCCCATTGTTTATCGTGTGTTTGGGTTTATTTCAAGTGTATTATGATTTTTTTAATATTACATGAAATTACTATTTATACTACTTACGCTATGTACAAATTTGTAGATAAAATAATGTGTCGGAGTGTAATTTATCTATAGATATATAAAAGTTTGTATGTTCATCATATGTTGCCATAACAAAGGCTCCCAAGCTTTTTGGGTCTAACACACTACAATAGAGAAATATGACTCCTCACCTGAGAAGTTTCTCCACTAGCACCTTCCCCATGAAGCCAGTTCCTCCAGTGATGAGCACGGACATTCCTGTGAAGGTTTCCGCGATCCTGTCTGGTATAGACTCCATATCTGCACTCAAAGTATCTCCTGACATCATTCTGTAAGAGAAATAAAAGAAAAAAGAGATTAAGTAAGAGATAATGTCTTCTTAACCAATTTCGGTCACAGGGCACCTTTCAAACCTTTACATCGCGGACACAAAGTACACCCAGACAACAATAATCTCTTGACCAACAAATCAGTATTAGCTAATAAGTATAAAAAACTTTTTTTACAAAAAAAAATCTAACTAACTTCAGTATCGGCTGATTTGCTGGTATTTATTGAGGAGTTTCATTGTCTATCTTCAAACCGGCCAATTGCGAGTCGGACTCTCGCACTAAGGGTTCCGTACCATTGTCTATAAAAACGGCAAAAAAAATTATGTCTGTTATATGGGAGCCCCCCTTAAATATTATTTTTATTTAATTACTAGCTGTGCCCCGCGGTGTTACCCGCGGTTTATTAGTATATGTGTTAATCCAGGGTGTCAGCTAACTCCATACCAAATTTTGTTAAAATCGCTCCAGCCGTTTAGACGTGAAGAAGTAACAAACATACACAATCACATACTCACAAACTTTCACCTTTATAATATTAGTGTGATTTATACAACATTTTTAAAGTGAATAAAATAACTCAATAGTTATGAATATTTTAAGGGTGTTGCCGTGTGGGTGTAATGTTGTAGTGGCAACAAAAAAAATCACCTGTCTAGCTATCACGGTTCATGAGATACAGCCTATATTATAATATCGACTTAAAGAAAACGTTTTTTTTATGGGAGCCCCCTTAAATATTTAATTTATCCTATTTTTTAGCATTTGTTGTTATAGCGCCAATAGAAATACCTACATCATCTGTAAAAAAATCAACTGTCGAACAATCACGGTTCATGAGCATGATATACAGCCTGGTGGCAGACGAACAAACGGACATCTACGGTCTTATAATAGAGTTTTATCCTTTGGGTACGGAACCCTAAAAAACATAAAGCTATAATTCAAAGGACCTCCTTTATTTTTCAGCTACGTAAATATAGTATGTGAAAAGTATTTTTGCTGCGTTTTTCTCTCGTTTCAAGCACGAAATTCAGCAAGGAACCCTTCCTTTTCGACTCTGACAATTGACCTGTTTTTGAGGTTTCAAAATAAATTTTGAATCCATTTTTAAATACGTCTACATCTACTCATACACGCACTGTATATTTTTCACCATTTTTATTACTTCAAAATGTTTCTTTTGATACACCTAACTTATAAAACAAACCAAAAATATAACCAACAAGGAAAGGCATAATTTTATAGAATCGCTTCATACCAGGAGCTTGTATAGCATATTAGCGATGTTGAGCCACACAGTGAGAAAGTGTAGTGTCCTTGCAAAATGGCCGATTGCGAACTAAACTCGTTTACTCAAGTATTACAAAAGAGGTATACAGGTCAGATGTTTGTCCTAGATGTGAGCTAGGTTTGCTTTCAATAGTTTACAGGGAAGTATCATATACTAAGGTAGTAATAACAATAAATTAGGTTTTTAACACTAATAAGGAAATAGCATTAGTTAAAATGCTATTTCCTGATTGAGATCATCAATTTATAAATATCAAAACAAACATTAAAACCTAAATACGATTAAAATGTAATCTTATATTATAATGACGTCCATTATTTGTATTTCATACAAACTAGTACGAATTTGACGCATCGTTATGAGGTTTCTTAAAAAGATATTGATTTGACTTGACAGTCTTCTGCTCTATTCTACAGTAAGTACTTATTTCGTCAAAATATCGAAAATTTTAGATTACAAAAAGTACCTAATCTTCGGGCAAAACGTCATCATAAAGTCCGTGTTTAGGTAAATGGTTTCTGCAACGAAACTTGGGCCATACAAGTTCCTATGGGAAAACTGTGACGATTGCCGTAAAATCGTATCATGTGAAGGATAAATTCAATTGTGTCAGGTGTGGCTCGGTGCCGGAGTTGGTAACGGCTTAGGGCCGGTACACCTACGGTCGCGGGTTCGAGTCCCGGCTGAGACGATTTTTCCTCCATATATTTAAAAAAAAACACTAAGAGTACAAATAAGTTAATTAAATAAAAAAATAACTTAATGCTAGGGATGGTTCTCAGTATGATAATCCATTTAGCCACTTTGAAGATATCTAATTAACTTTTCGTCTCACTTGTTAGAAGAGTGCTAATATAATCAAATTTTTAAATTAAATTTCAATTTTCTGTTAAAAAGATAACTAGCAATATGGGATTGAGTCCCACATTACTAGCAATCTGGTTAACCCCTCCAGCTAAGCTCAAAGGCTTGTGTTAGGAGTGGGTTCACGTCGGTAGTATAATGGGTAGGATTCGAACCCGCTACCTCGCGATTGTGAGACCGATCCCTTAGCCATTAGGCTACCGCCGCTTTATAATTTTTTTATTTAATGTGCCATTACATCCTTATAAATATACCCTTCAGTGTTCCTCGCGTTAGCAGCCGTCTGGCTAATAGGACGTTTAAACTTTTCTCCTGCAGAACCAACATCGGTCAACATCGCGCTATCTATTGCATGATGAGTTCTTGTAACGATGTCAGAAGAGATATTGACTTATTCAATTAGCCAAATGTCGAGTTATCAAAGTTATGGAACTATCATAACTAGACACATTGGAATTATCCAACTTGTTCTCGTTTTGTTCTAGTTGTTCTATGCAAGCAATCACGATATTTTTTAAATATTTTTTCGCGGAACCCTGATAACTGTTGTACGAAACCCCAGGGTTCCGTGGGAACACAGTAACATTTTTTTCTTTTTCCTTTTTTCTTTTTTAAAGACGACTCCCGCAGTAGGGTACAAGCCCTGTGTCGCGGGAGACTTTACAAACATACAAGTCACGGACACAAAGTACACCCAGACTCGGAACATCAATTTGTGGATCACGCAAAGTGGTGTTCCGTGTGGGAATCGAACCCACGACCTCTTGCGTGGCAGTCGGACAAACTAGAATTGCTGTCTTTGTACGAGGTACCCAGTCCAGCGTAGATAGATACTCGCACTTTAGAGTTCAATGTATGTGGGGGTTAATTATATGTTTGTTAAATCTATAGGTATAGGTAGGTCTACAGTACACATTTGGCAGGTGTTTAGACAATTGTACTACTTAACCCCCCCCCCCCCCCCACCCGACCCCTTAATTAATCCTGGGTACGCCCATGGGTCTATATGGGTACTATATATATATATAGTAAAATCAAATTCAAATAATAAAAAAACAACGTTTCAAATAATAAAAAACAATGTATAAGTTTTCACTTCTACCGGCACTCCAAGAGTGCAACCCGTTGTTTTTTTATTATTTGAAACGTTTTTACTAATATATGTATAGTAAAAACGTTTCAAATAATAAAAAAACAACGGGTTGCACTCTTGGAGTGCCGGTAGAAGTGAAAACTTATACATTAAAGTTGTGCAAGACAGGAAAAAATAATATACTTTGTAAACATTACAAAACATATGTAGGTACCTTAATTTAGAAGGTAAAAAGAAGTTTAAAAAAATGGTTGTCTGTAAAGTCGGTTTACGGATGATAATTTTACTTAATTTTTTTTTTGTAATAAACAAATATGCCTTTGACAGCTTTACTTCCAATTGTATCGTATGTCACTGCAATCGCCATTCGCTGATAGGCTGATAGCTTTAGTTCCAATAGGGTATATGCATGTGACTCCAAAATGTACATTTTTTTATATTTTATAATCTTTTTATTACAAAAACATACCTATATAATTATTTTTTTTAATTTATCATAATTGTATAGTAAAATTGTGTATGTAATCGTCATAAATTCGCTGTTTTCTAAAATGCAACGCTATTGGTGCACCAAAACGTGACGTCAATTTACACTAGACGTCTTCAGTCAACAAGTTGTTTGCGTGGTTTTTGTGTAGTTATTTGTATTGTTTGGCGGTTGTTTCATATTATGTTATTAAAGTTTTCTGTGTTAAAGAATAAAATCCTTGTAAAGAAAGACTTAACATAATGACTGTGTTAAGTCTTTCAGTTTTGTCAAAGAACAATCGAATAATCTGCCTGAAATAGACGTGTTTATGATGATCACGTATTTCGCATCTAATTTAGATTTTACGTCTGCTGAACTGATAGTAATAAAAGCTGCGAGGTTTTATCACTTTTTTTAGGTTTGAGGTTTCATTCTTCGGTAATACTCTTAAGGATAAATTCCTATGTATTAGATATTGAGAATATCTTTATGAACTTTTTAAACGGTGAACAAAAAAAGTATATGCAGGTAACTAAATAAAATTGATTCTTCAATCAATCAATCAATCAAAATTTTATTTGTAAAACATGGGTACAATTCATAGATCTTAAAAATTAAAAACATAATGCGCTATGATTTGTCATAGGACATACAAATATAGTTTTTAGTTTAGTTTCTTGTAAGTATTTTATCACTTTTTTAATGTACTTACTTAAAATGATCTTCACAACAGTTTAAACAGCATAAACAGGATACATAGTCTCTTCCTTTTACCTTGCACCACTTTGCAGTCAGCTTTTAGGTTATGTGTTTGACGCGTATGTATGTGTGTTTGTATGTATCCTTCTAATGTTACTATGTCCGCTAATAGCTCTTCAAGGGCTCAACCAATTTCAATGAACGTCATTAAATTCATCTTGATGACTCGAGTGTCATTGGGTACATAAAATTGTTAAAAAACCCTAATTGCGGATTTTATGCGAGTTAATGTCCGGGTAATTTTCTTTTTCTAAGACCCTTGAGTGGGGTATGAAAATATATATAACCTATATGTTTATAAAATGTTTGAAGAGGTCAATCAAAGAAAAAACAACGTTAATAATAAAACAAATAGTTCTTATTACGAATAAATCACCTTGTAATAATCTTACAACGATTTAAAACTATTAAATAAAACAATAATTCTAAAAGCTAAAAAAATGTTGTAACTCGCATAAAATCCCCAATTAGGGTTTTTTAACCATTTTATGTACCCAATGACTCTCGAGTCATCAAGATGAATCTAATGACGTTCATTGACATCGGTTTTAATACTTTTTAAGTCGTTGTAAGATAATTACAAAGTGATTTAATGAAAATTATTTGTTTTATTTTAACGGTAGGACTACACCGTGTAACTAATACCATCTGTAACTTACCTATAATCCACAAATAAATAAATATGCACATATATAGTAAAAACATTTAAAATAATAAAAAACTAATAAAAAAAGAACGGGTTGCACATATATATATAGGTAAGTTACAGATGGTATTAGTTACATGGTGTAGTGCACTATGTCCTACCGTTATAATACAACAAATAATTTTCATTAAATCACTTTGTAATTATCTTACAACGACTAAAAAAGTATTAAAACCGATGTCAATGAACGTCATTAGATTCATCTTGATGACTCGAGTGTCATTGGGTACATAAAATTGTTAAAAAACCCTAATTGGGGATTTTACGCGAGCTACAACATTTTTTTAGATTTTAAAATATTGTTTTATTTAATAGTTTTAAATCATTGTAAGATAATTACAAGGTTTTTACTCGTAATGAGAACTATTGGTTTTATTATTAACGTTGTTTTTTCTTTGATTTTCCTCTTCAAACATTTTATAAACATATAGGTTATATATATTTTCGTACCCCACTCAAGGGTCTTAGAAAAAGAAAATTACCCGGATATTAACTTGCATAAAACCCGCAATTGGGGATTTTTAACAATTATATGTACCCAATGACACTCGAGTCATCAAGATGAATCTAATGACGTTCATTGAAATCGTTTGAGCCCTTGAGGAGTCATTAGCGGACATAAGAACATTAGAAGGATACATACAAACATACATACATACGCGTCAAACACATAACCTAAAAGCTGACTGCAAAGTGGTGCAAGGCAAAAGGAAGAGACAATGTTTAATGTTTAAACTGTTGTGAAGATCATTTTAAGTAAGTACATTAAGAAAGTGATAAAATACTTACAAGAAACTAAACTAAAAACTATATTTGTATGTCCTATGACAAATCATGGCGCATTATGTTTAGTTTTTTAAGATATATGAATAGTACCCATGTTTTACAAATAAAATTTTGATTAATTGATTGAAGAATCATTTTTACTTAGTTACCTGCATATACTTGGTTTATTTACTGTTTAAAAAGCTCATAAAGATATTCTCAATATCTAATACATAGGAATTTATATTTAAGAGTATTACAGATGAATGAAACCTCGAACCTAAAAAAAGTGATAAAACCTCGCAGCTTTTATTACTATCAGTTCAGCAGACGTAAACTCTGAATTAGATGCGAAATACGTGATCATCATAAACACGTCTATTTTAGGCAGATTTTTCAATTGTGCTTTGACAAAACCGGTTTCAGTCATTGTGTTAAGTCTTTCTTTACAAGGATAATAATCTTTAACACAGAAAACTAATAACATAATATGAAACAACCGCGAAACAATACAAAAACTACACAAAAACCACACAAATAACTTGTTGACTGAAGACGTCTAGTGTAAATTGACGTCACGTTTTGGGGCACCAATAGCGTTGCGTTTTAGAAAACAGCGACTTTATGACGATTAAATTTTACTATATAATTATGATAAATTATAAAAATAATTATATAGGTATGTTTTTGTATTAATAAAGATTATAAAATATAAAAAAATGTACATTTTGGAGTCACATGCATATACCCTATTGGAACTAAAGCTATCAGCCTATCAGCGAATGGCGATTGCAGTGACATACGATACAATTGGAACTAAAGCTGTCAAAGGCATATTTGATTATAACAAAAAAAAAGTAAAATTATCATCCGTAAACCGACTTTACAGACAACCATATTTTTATACTTCTTTTTACCTTCTAAATTAAGGTACCTACATATGTTTCGGAATGTTTACAAAGTATATTATTTTTTCCTGTCTTGCAACAAGTTTACAAATAGATCTTCAGATTTGCCGGATACGTCTTGATTACCCAACTAATAGTGCTGTAAGGGTCTCCGCCCATTATTCCCGTATCATAACCTTACCGCATTAGACCCGTTGATCGTGACGACATCATTTTAGTGTTATTATAACAAGAACGTCATTTAAAGAAATAAAAGCATAGCTGTTTTGTTTGCAGCTAATACAAGTCCGCTACGCTAAGCGTAAGCGCAAAAAGCGGTAGCCTAATGGTTAAGGCATTGGATTCGTAATCGTGAAGTCGCGAGTTCGAATCGTACCCATTATAATAACACTCTTAACACAAGCCTTTGAGCTTAGCTAAAGGAGTTAACAGGATTGCTTGTAATATGGGACCAAATCCCACATTGCTAATATCTAAAAACAATCGTCCTAATGGGGCTATTATTTTGAAACCTACATTAAGTATTAATAACGTAAACACATCGGGTTTAAGTGATGTCTAACGGCAGCTGTATTTTTAATGTTTAATTTGCATTAAGTACATACGAGTTCGTGTGAAAAGTGAACCACAACTTTAGCGTTTAGTAGGTACATGAATGTGTAGGTGATAAAATGCGCTGGTTAATTTATACACGACTGCCCCAAAAACAGGAGCGTTACCTTTTCAGGGTTCATGTATGTATGGGGGTGTCCATAAATTACGTGAGGTAATTTTTGGCGCATTTTGAACCCCTTCTACTTATGGTGAGATATCGTGAGATTTAACTTGACCCCCCTCCCCCTCTCAAATGTGAGTCGCTCGCATGACCGGGGGTTAGGGTTGCAATGAATACCAAAATCACACAAAAATCGTGAAAAAATAATATTAAAATAACGTGAGTTTTCGAAGAAATAGATTTGGTGAGATTCTGCTCGACCCCTCACCCCCCGGTGAGGGGTCGAGCAGAATCTTCTCTCAATCTCACCCCCCAAATCAAGACATAATTTATGTTAGTTTCTTTTACCATATTGCGTTAACTATACCAAGATACCTACAGTTAGTTTCGTGTTTATGCTACAAGTGCGGTACGGTCACACAGTGTAATGAGCCGCTATAAAGTTAACCACAAAGTTTTGCTGACGAAGGTTGCGCAAACAGTCATAACATAACAGACGTTCCGTGTAATGAGATGTGACATCGTCTCTAACAAGACATCACTCACTATTGCTGTAGAAGTAAAAAAGGTACCTCAATACATACTAATAATAAAAATAAAAGTTTATGAGTTTGTGACGTTGTAGGCAGTAATTTCAGGATCTGCTGAACCAATTTTGAAAATTCTTTTATCAATAGAAAGCTACGTTATTTGTGAGTATCATAGGCTATTTAACATTACGCTACAACCAATAAGAGCGGAGCATCAATAAAAAGTGTTGCAAAAACGGAGGAATGAGACGCAAATTTAGTTGCGCGGGTCAGCTAGTCTTTATAAAGTTAAAGTTATCGCAATAAAGTGTAGCCATACAACGTTATTCTTCGTACAATGCAAACTTGAAAGTAGTTTGGTCAGTATCATTAACACATTCCAATGGGGTAGATTTTGCACCATTTTATATTTTACAATTAATTAATTATTCATTTAACAGTTCAAAGCTTATTCACAATGTGGTGAAAATGTAATCATTACTTATTTTCAATAATGACCATGGGTTGCTTACTACGCGACGAGTGAGCACGATACTATAAAAAACGAAAGACATCTTTAATACATTACAACTATGTAAATTTTTAATATTTTATATATTTTTATTTTCTTTTTAAGTGAAGATGTTGTTGGGGTGTCCGTGCTTCGCACTATATATACTGGCGGATCCCAAGGAGGGAGCTAAGCCCTCCCACCCCCCCTCTCCGTACACAAACACAGAAGGACTCAGATAAGTTTTCTATTTTTTTCTTGACTTTCTCAGAGTGGGTAACCCTTCTTTGCGATCCAGGTATGTCACGGTGTAACGAGCCGCAACCATTAACGTAACCACAAGGCAAGGCTATGTTGACGAATGTTAAGCAAACATACATACCTACATAAAATAACAAAATACCTAAAATACAGATAGGCAACTTTCATACTGGCCTGTTGGTAATGGTTAGTGAACTGACTACTAAGCCGAAGGTCGTGGGTCGATCTCTCTAAAGCTAAACCCATCAAGCCGTTTAGGCTTCAGAGCGAGCCAAAGAAATACACATGCATATACTCGAAAAACATAACCCTCCTTACGCAGCCGGGGAAAAATTACCTTGAATACTTAGATATACTTCTCTTTGCATTACCCAATCGACCATTTGGGGTTGTAGGCATCACCACCGTGCACCTTCTCAACAACGTGTTCTAAAGTTGCTTTGTTTTTCCATGCCGTGAAAGAGTCTATGTGTGCGTTGTTAGAACAAGGTAAGTATGAAAGTTACCTTCTGTGCTTTAGGTATCTTGTGGTACCGTGTAATGAGATATGGATGTGACATCATCTACAACAAAAGATCACTCACGATTGTTAACATAGGCGGACCCAGGGGGGGTGGCACGGGGGCACCTGTCTCCCCCTACCCTGACAGTTTGTTTTGTGTACCGATTTTATGCCATAAAATTAATTTCTTCTGGGGCAGGCCTTTCTTCTTGGGCACAACCCCCGTCCCCCCCGACCTCCTCTCCATCGTGCGTGCAACTCACGTTGACGTCGATTGCCGTAGAAATCATAAGATATATTTATGGTTAATAAACATAAACACTCGGTGCCGGAGTTAGTTAACGCCGACCGCTTAGGGACGGTAGCCTTATTGTCACGGATTGGAAGCCGGCCTGACGACAATTTTATCCTCATAAATTTAATATGTTGTTCGTCTAGTCAAATGGTTAGTGACCCTGACTGAAGTCTGAGTTTACTCTGTGTCCGTGACTTGTATGTTTCTATGGTCCCCCGCGACACAGGGCTTTGTGCCTAGTGCGAGAGATGTCTTTTGAAAAGTTTCTCCATTAAATATTTTTCAAAAGTCGACAACAAGACAAGTTGTAAATGGTGCCAAAGAAACGGACATACATACCTACATACGAAAAAAGAGGGTAGAGAAGCAGAGACCTGAGCCCTTTGCCTTATACCCAAATGCTCCATTACTATCTCACCCAAAAGATGAAGCTAAACCAAATTGGAATATGCTATAAAGGAATAAAGAGGTATCACAATAGACTATTTAAGGTCGCAGCGCCTTCGGGCTATATATCACGATTTCTAACCAGATACCATTTATACGAAAAACATTAACCTTCTTCAAAACATACACTACAGATTTAAACACACATCTAATTAGAATATTCAATAGATACCTACTATTTTCTAAACTTTCTTTTCTTTTAAAAAACAAAAGAAAATAGCAATGTGGGATTAAGCCCCACATTACTAACAACCTTATTCACCCCTCCAGCTAAGCTCAAAGGCTTGTATTAAGAGTAGGTTCACGTCAGTAGGATAATGAATAGGATTCGAACCCGCGACCTCACGATTGCGAGACCGATACCTTAGCCATTAGCAATAACGAAAATGTTCAACAAACTACAGAAGACAGAGTCCGAACGATAGCGTAGTTTTGAAGGTTAGTTGTCAAATATTATGCAACACTAAAGTCAGAGACAAGTGTAAAAACTCACTGCCAAATTAAATTGCCAATGCTAACAATATTTATTGACTGATAAATCAATAAAAAATATCCTATTATATACCATATCAGTATCAACTGATGCAGTAAAAACATGCATCAGCAACAACCCTGGTAGACAGTCAGTAGAGACATGGAATACTTTATATTTGAAACAAAAAAAAAAATAAAGAAAAAAAAATATTTAGACTGCTAAAAACATAACCCTTCCTTTTTGGCTCCGTAGTCGGGTAAAAAAGAAACTCCTCATACCTATTTCTGATTTGTAATATTTATAAAATAAATATTTTTTGACTTTAATTTCAATATGGCTAGACCTTTACACCATGACGTAGACATTGCATGCTAGTAATTGTTTAACCGTTTGTTTTTAGGTTTTTTGTATTGAATTACAGATAATTATCTAAGAGGCTTCACTAACCTAGACACTATTTGTTTATGACACAGACACACCACGTGGTTTTTGTATCCAGTGACCAAAACCAGATACAGAATTGCCGGCTGCTACTACTAGATTCAAATAGTAGTTTAAGACAGGAATTCTATTTTTTATTACCCAAAAGTCAAATGTCTTTATTCATTTGACTGCCTCTGTGGCGCGGTGGGAGTGTATCCGACTGCTACGCAAGAGGTCGTGGGTTCGATCCCCACCCAGGATAAATCTTTGTGTGATGAGCACGATGGTTTATTCTGTGTTTGGGTGTTATTTATCAATAAGATGTATGTATTTAGAAATATATAAGTATGTTTATCAGTTGTCTGGTTTCCATAGTACAAGCTCTGCTTAGTTTGGGATCAGATAGCGTTGTGTGAGTTGTCCCAAGATATTATTATTATTATTATTTAAGTTACAAATGCAACGCTTATGAACGTCAGACAAAATTCGGAATACAATTTTGGAATGATTCTACATTTAATATACCCGATGCGCAAGTAGGGAGGTTATTACGAAAATATATATATACTAGCGGACGCCTCGCGGTTTCACCCGCGTAGTTCCCGTTCCCGAGGGAATACAGGGATAAAAAATAGCTTATGCCACCCGGGGTTAATGCTTCACAAAGATGAAAGAATTTTTCAAATCCGTCCAGTAGTTTCGGAGCCTATTCAATACAAACAAACAATCAAATCTTTCCTCTTTATAATATTAGTATAGATATAGATTACGGGTCTTAATCGCGTGAATAATTTAAGGTAAAATACCTTGTTTATTGCCCGACGTTTGGATCGTATTGCAACGGCCGTGGTCACGGGCAGACTGACAAGGGAGGTTATGTTTTTTGAGTGTTATGTACCTATGTATATTTTAGTATTTTGGAACGCTCTAGAGCCTAAACGGCTTGATGGATTTTAGATTGAGAGGTATCGTTAGATTCGTCTCATTTGTGAGAGTGACTCTGGGTAAAAAAAATATATAAAATGGTGAATTATTGGCGCCAAAATATTTCAGTTATTATTTTTAAGCAGTCAGTTTTTTTGTTTTGTAATCATTTATCTATACTAATACTAGCTGACCCGCGCAACTTCGTCTGCGTTTCCCTTTTTTCTTTGCTGCTCCGCTCCTATTGGTCGTAGCGTGATGTTATAACCTATAGCCTTCCTCGATAAATGGGCTATCCAACAATAAAATATTTTTTCAATGCGGCCCAGTAGTTCCTGAGATTATCGCATTCAAACAAACAAACAAACTCTTAGGGGTATGAAAAATAGATGTTGGCCGATTCTCATAGATACCGGATAAGCACAAAAAATTTCATCAAAATCGGTCAAGCCGTTTCGGAGGAGTATGGCAACAAAAACTGTGACACGAGAATTTTATATATTAGATTATAAAGAGGAAAGATTTGATTGTTTATTTGTATTGTATAGGCTCCGAATCTAATGGACGGATTTGAAAAAATCTTTCATCTTTGTGGAGCTGCATTAGGTAACAAGGCGTCCGCTAGTTATTATAATAAGCAAGGAAGTATCGTTACCAAGATTGTTTAATACTTAGCAATCTATTACTTAATTTAATTGGCCTTGTAACAGAAAATTTTACGCGCAAGATGACTATTTCGCATTCAATGTGACAAATGGCGTAAGAGTTGAGAGAATGACAACTTGACATAGTATTACAGGTTTGATACTGGCCTGGCCTGTTTGTCTAGTGGTTAGTGGCCCTGAATGCTAAGCTAGAGGTCATGGGTTCGATTCCCACAAAGGAACAAACCTATAAGTGATAACCACGATTGGTTATTCCCAGTAGTTCCGTGGAAGAAGTTCCGTGGCTGAACTCGTGGGATAATTTTCCAAATAGTTCCATCAACGGTACTTATGGTAATCATTGTATGAGAACTACCGGCTCGCCCTGGTTTTGCACGCAATTTCCTATATACACATTACGTGTATCCTTCGTGGTATTCTGTTAAAAATGCGCAATAAAAAAATTATATACGCCAAATCTTTTATGCCTTTTTACAATCAAAACAGTCTTTTCCGCCTCCGCATGCTTTCTCTTAGGAGTTCCGTAAAATAAAAAATAGGTTACATTTTTTTGCTATTCGTCTTTAAACTTTAAAAAAATATGTTAATCGAATGAGAATATGATACCTAACAACACATTAACGGATCAGACAGGGATTAACCATACACCCTGAATGTATTATACCTACTTACATGTAAATTATTCGTGAAAAATTATCTAACTGATGGTGAAAACCAAGCACATAGACTCAAAAATGCTTTTTGAGTCCAGGTGTAGGTGGAGGTACTCTAATTTCAATTTTAGGGTTCCGTAGCCAAAATGGCAAAACGAAACCCTTATAGTTACGCCATGTCCGTCAGTCCATCCGCACATTTGCTCAGAGACTGTTAGTGCTAAAAAGCTGTAATTTTGAATGGATACACATATTACTTATGCCGACAAACTGAAATAAAACATTTTTTTATGGTACCTCCCCTATATACCTACATATATGTAAAGTGGGGATGTGATTTTTTTTTGTCACCTGCCACATTGAGCAGGTCTTTTAAAAACGTTTAGGGGTTGGGAAGATTATTTGTAGGTTAATGAAATATTAAGATTTAAAGTACATTTTTTTTTACATTCACTAAGTAGTAGCGTAGTTAGAACCAGCTAAATGGTTGATGTTGAGTATGTGAAAAATTATGGTATAATGTTGTAAGTACGAAACAAAAACATCAGAAAACCCACTTCCAAAGCCGCATTATTCGGATGTAGGGGTGACTATGGAACCCTACATTGTGCGTGGCCCGACATACACTTGCCCGGTTTTCATCTTTGATTACATAGGTTTCCTCTTAAACCTTTACCTACCTGTCAAAATTAACAAAAAAATATATGTAAGTTTTTCATACGTGTACTGAATTTTATATGGTTAAACACTTTAAATTGTTGCGGAACACATTTTTTTTACATAGCCACACCAGTCTCTCATTAGAGTTAAACATAATTTACTTCAATTGCAATCATCTACCCAATTACGTAGTGCAATGATTGCTAACCCATTAAAGCACAAGAGCAAAATAAACTCCTATAATAAAGACAAGATATATGTACAGGTAGAGACCAGTCCCTAGAACAAATTTTAAAATGATACATATCAAGCTGGAATTGCCATGGTAGCTTCGTTTTGACGAGACGCTCCAACTTTATGTATTTTAAATGTTGGTAAATTAATCGCGGCCTATATGGATGTAAGAAGATAATAGATTTCCAACGGCAAAGTTAAGTTTGTCATACTTAACACCTGTTTTTTTTCACTAACGTACCTACCACTATATAAAGTTGTCGTACATATAAAATTGGGAGTTTCGTCAAAACGAAGGTGGCAATTCCAGCTTAATATATTGTATCATTTTAAAATTTGTTCTAGGGAACCCGTACTAATAGTGCCAACGGACACTTTCTTAATTTTATTCAACCTAGCAGATTAAAGTTAAAATTGCAGTAGCTACTTATTCATTATTGTGACACCAGATTGTAATGGAATGACAAACCCTATCAGGGTTCATCAATTAGTAGAAAAAAAAATCTGCCCAATTACGTCTGTCGTCTTTGTATCTCGAATATTTTCGAAATAACAAGAAGAACAAATAAAGACATCAACTTACCCAACATATGACCATGGCCACCATACCGAGTGCAAACTTAGGTGACGTAACACATTAGCAAATAAAAAGTGTACTACACAACAATATACCACTATGTTGTCACACACTTGTGGTTGTCAAATCCCTTTTTACGAAATGTTGGTAGGTCTAAGTCATACGCCGTCTTGTTAGGTACCACAGCAGTCAGTTATTATTCCGTGAAATAGTGATGTTAACACATCACTGTGTTTCGGTTGAAGGGCACTGTAGCAAGTTTAATTACTGAGCAAATGAGATTGACAAAGCAATGTCCCAAACAAGAGCGCGGTGAGGTGACATTCAGATCTTTGCCAAACAAGGATTTGGGTGACACTGATACTGTTACGGTGTGACGGTTACCATCAGGTGCACGACGTTTTCATCTCTTCATATCTATACTTATACTAGCTGTCACGCGCAACTTCGTATGCGTACATTTTCCCCGTTTTTGCAACATTTTTCATTACTGCTCCACTCCTATTGGTCGTAGCATGATGTTATATAGCCTATAGCCTTCCTCGATAAATGGGCTACCCAATAATTATTTTTCAATTCGGACCAGTAGTTCCTGAGATTATAGAGCTGAAGACTTTGTTTGTTTGAACGCGGTAATCTCAGAAACTACTGATCTGAATTGAAAAAATATTTTTCTGTTGGATAGCCTATTTCTCGAGGAAGGCTATAGGCTATATAACATCACGGTACGATCAACAGGAGCGGAGCAGCAATGAGAACTGTTACAAAAACGGGGAAAATGTACGCAGACGAAGTTGCGCGGGACAGCTAGACGTAGTATAAAAAAACTTCAGTTTTTACTCAACTACAAAGCAGGGTTATGCTTCTTGCGCATATGGTGTATGTAATATTCTATATCTGTCTATATATCTTATTTATCAAAATGAATTAGCAGACACGGAATATATTGCGTTCAACTACTTAGTTAGAATCGGCATAGTTTCAAAGATTTTCTTCAAGATAGTAAAGAAACAAACACACGATGCTACCTTTTTATAGTATTTTCTAATAGTACATTAAATAGTTATGAGATATAAAAATTAGCATCTTCAAGTACAATTACATACATCATATGCTTTATAAAATTATATATACTACGGGTCATAATCGCGTGAATAATTTAAGGTAAAATACCTTGTTTATTGCTCGACGTTGCGACGACCTTAAATTATTATTCAATTAAATTATCCACGGGATTAAGACCCGTAGTATATATTTATAATGTGTATAAATCGCGAAAGTTTATCAATAGTAGGGCACACGCAGCCCGAGAGTTTTGCAAAACTTGAATTATTGTAAAGACATTTTAAAGAAGTAATTTTCAAGTTTCGTAGTAGCCGTCAAGGGTTTTAAGATAAATTAGTTTCCAATCATCTACATTCTATTCTGAATCGAATGACACTTCGTTCATAGTTTTCGGAGACTGCTGAAGAAATTTGAGGTAAAAAGCACTTGTTAACTTTATAGTACCACTAGATGTTGCTGTTCATTGTTTTCTGAATCGCGCCTGGTGTCGTTACAAGAACAATAATTATATTAAACTCGTAACGGATGATTATTCTCTTTGAGATTAATTTTATCAATTTTTTTTTTTTTGGTCCTAGTACTACGGCTGTGCATGATAGTTGGTAGCGCGTTTTTTTTTTACGGACGGTGTGGAAACGTCTACAAATTTTTCAATTACAGTAAGTTACCTATCCCACCGCCGGCGATGAGCGAGAAGAGAGTAGCGATTTTATTGGTCAAGAAACGTAGAATAGATGGACAGATTTACTCAATTTATTTTGTGATACCTACATGTGTATTGTAGATCCCGTCCGTGTAAACGTGTAAACAAAAGAGAAGCAGTATAGAACGACGAGAACGACGTGGGAGCGGTCTGCCATCAGCTAATAACATCTGTATCTCTTTTGTTTACACGGGATCTACATATGTATGTATGTTTCTTCAGTAATCGCTAGTCGCTACCCGCTTTCTCGCCGTTGATGGTACAGGTGCCTATAAAGTTTTACAAGGAATTCAAATATCAGTAAAAACGGCGACAAATCGGCTTTGAATGATGAATAATTTTAAATTACCTTGATTGATATCTCGTTCAGCCACAGTACTGAATAGTAGGTGCGTTAAAATTCAAAATGATTGCGTTTATAAATATTAGTTTTAACATAAACTTTTCTTTTTACATGTCGATTTCTGATCAATGACAGTAGATTGCTTTGGTTCAACACTCGAACGATTTCAAGTCATCACATAACTGTCACTCGTCATAGCAACTCTCGTATTTATGCAAATTTATAGTAACGCTCTCCTGGTTTGTTTGTTTCAATATGAGTGACTTTTTTAAACAGATTTTTATTGATAGATGATAGATTATTACATACTAGCTGGGCCTATGACAATTACAAACAACGTGACTTTCTATTGGTAAAAGAATTTTCAAAATCGGTTCAGTAGATCCAGAGACTACACCTCACAAACTCACAAACTTTTCCTCTTTATAATATTACTAGCTGTCCCGCGCAACTTCGTATGCGTAAATTTTCCCCGTTTTTGCAACATTTCTCGTCGCTGCTCCGCTCCTATTAGTCGTAGCGCGATGTTATATAGCCTATAGCCTTCCTCGATAAATGGGCTATCCAACAAAAAAAGATTTTTTTAAATCGGACCAGTAGTTCCCGAGATTAGCGCGTTTAAACAAACAAACAAACAAACAAACTCTTCCGCTTGATAATATTAGTATAGATTATAGAAGTATTGATTCATTAAAAAAAAGTTGAATTTCCAATGGCTTTTTTACTATTTGTCAAAGAGAAGTTATCATCTTATGTCAAATATAAAACGGAGTATAGATGGGTGACCATTTTTGCAAAATCTAACGGTCCTTCGTGCCTCGGAGAACACGTTAACTAAACCGTCGGTCCTGCGTCTAATCTCTGTCCGGTCCTGTCGGATTTCCGTCCTATCAGACTATGAGAGTGAGGGAATAGAGAGTGCACTTGTGTCTGCGCATACACTTCTCTCTCTGATTGCTTGACTTGAAGCGGGACAAACGGAACGCTAAACGTCTTAAATGTGTTGATCGCGTTAACATTTACACATTAGGCCGGTATATAATCAACTAGCTTTGGCCCGCGGCTCCGCCCGCGTGGATGTCGGTTATCGCGATAAAAACTATCCTATGTCCTTCCCCGAGACTCAAACTATCTCCATACCAAATTTCATCTAAATCGGTTCAGCGGTTTGAGCGTGAAAGCGTAACAGACAGACAGACAGACAGACAGAGTTACTTTCACATTTATAATATTAGTATGGATCTTACTATCTAAGTACGCCTATGCAACATACTAAAGATATAAATAGAGTTGATTCTAAATCAATTTTATCAATTACTAGCTGTCCCGCGCAACATCGACTGCGTAAATTTTCCCCGTCTTTGTAACATTTCTCGTTGCTGCTCCGCTCCTGTTGGTCGTAGCGTGATTTTATATATTGATTATTATAGCCTTCCTCGATAAGTGGGCTATCCAACAGTGAAGATTTTTTTAATTCGGATCAGTAGTTCCTGATATTACCGCGTTCAAACAAACAAACGAACTCTTCACCTTTATAATATTAGTATAGATTATTTTCAAACATTTATTATATAAGTACTAAAGATTAAACTAATACTAGGGAAAGTAAGTACGTAAGTATGTAAATATACAGTGACAATAGAACAAGCAATGCAAATCAGCAGTATTCGTCTATAGTCTATGGGTCATGGTCGAACGGTCAAACACAGACGACAATCAACTACTGTGTTGTAAAATGTATAATTAAACAATGAATAACAGAAAGGTGTGGTCAAATAGCGGCCGTCTATTAATCACGTCAGGCTTAAAAGGGGGGGGGGGGAGGGGGTTGGATAAAATCACGAAATATCACCAGGGGGTATAGTGAAAAATCACTTGTATGTTTGTAGTATGTCAGTAGGCTTTTAAAGCCTAAAAACGGTTCGTGACTCTATTTTTAAAGATTTCGATTGATTATCGTGGCCTGATCACCCCCCTGCGAGGCTTCGACTAATAAAATTAGCATCCTGTTTAATATCTAGTATTCTCTCTCTGAATAGTACGGCCATGTGCCAGTCTGACACAAAAATAAAAAAAAAACCCGCCTGCAGCCGGAGGCAGTAAAGAATTCTGTTAAAGTGTACCTCTGTGGCGCGGTGGGAGTGTATCCGACTGCAACGCAAGAGGTCGTGGGTTCGATCCCCACCCAGGATAAAACTTTGTGTGATGAGCACGATGGTTTATTCTGTGTCTGGGTGTTAATTATCTATAATATAATATTTATGTATTTAGAAATATATAAGTATGTTTATCAGTTGTCTGGTTTCCATAGTACAAGCTCTGCTTAGTTTGGGATCAGATAGCTTTGTGTGAGTTGTCCCAAGATATTATTATTATTATATTATTATTATATCGTGCCTCTGACTACATGATATTAAATATCAAGTGGATTCTTGTTTCTGTCTTTTTTCAGGCGAGTTTCTTTTTAGTTTTTAAATTAAGGTTTTTTATTTAGTACTTTTTGGTGGTTGTAAGATAATTAGAAGGTGATTTAATAATCATTATTTGTTTTATTATTAACATTGTTGTTTCTATGATTTACCACTCCGAAGTTTTTTAAACATAAACATTTATTTATTATATTATGAACTCGCCTTTTAAAACCCTTTGATTTGATACCCTACTCGAGTGTCTTAGATATATATTTTTTTAAGCATTAAAGCGGATAAAATTCGCCATTTTATTTTATGTATCCCGTGACACTCGCGTCATCAAGATGAATCTAATGACGTATCAATTATTAAAATCAGTTGAGCCGTTTAGGAGCTATGAGCGAACATAGAAATATTGGAAGGATACATACATACATATATAATTACGCGTCAACCACATAACCCTCCACCACATTCGGGTAAATAGTACATTACCTTTCACTATAAGATTCGTCATTTTAAGTTAACGTATGAGGTAATAAATATTTATTAATCACACTAATATTATGAAGGCGAAAGTTTGTGAGTATGTGATTGTGTATGTTTGTTACTTCTTCACATCGAAACGGCTGGAGCGATTTTAATAAAAATTGGTATGGAGTTAGCTGACACCCTGGATTAACACATAGGCTAATAAACCGCGGGTAACACCGCGGGGCACAGCTAGTGTCATATAAATAGCACTCGTGAATAATTCACCAAATTCAATATTGATTAAATGGGTACATGTATTACTGTTTATATACTTATTTGCATTTTAAATATTTGCTTTAAGTAGTTATATCATGTTTGTTAATTCACTAAATTGTAAATTTGTATTGAACACGTATTCAGGCACATACACTGGCCGTTGCTGACATCTGACAAATATAAATCCTTTAGCGGCAGTAGCGTAATGGTTAAGGCTTCTGAGTCGCACTCGTGATGTCGTGGGTTCGAATCCTACCCATTGTACTACCGACATAACAGAGGCAAAGGGTTAAGTTTTCCAGAGGTAACTCGATACAAAAAATATCTTGCGGGACACGGTTTTTGAGAGGATAGTATTAAGTAACTAGAATGAAAAGGGAAGCCGAAAAGAATGGTGTTTTAGGTACCCGCCGCCACTGCGACGTAAACCCAATAACAAGCCATTGAACTTAGCTGAAGGGTTTAACAGAATTGGGTATTTGACTACTATTAAAATAAAATATTTTAAAATAACCACGTAAAAATATGTCATAAAGTGTTCTAAAAAATATCTTCATTTATTAATTTAATGTGTTACTTAATTTATAATCATAAAGAGAAACACTGAAAGTAAATAATTTGACCATAGAAAACGTGACGTCATATGCTAGCATACCATACAAATTGGTACAGAGCGGCTCGTTTTTGACGTTTCTTAAAAAGAGGCTGATTTGCCTTTAGTCAAATACCCTATTGCTAGCAATGTGGGACCCAGCCACAATCCCACATTGATAGCTATCTTTAAAAAAAGAGAGAGGTGTCTTATAGACACCCGGTTGGAACGTAGTTCCTTTTCCTATGTCTTTTTTGAATTTGTAGATATTAACTAATGTTTAAAAATAAATCTGGAAGAACATAGAATTTTAAATTGTTATTGATCAAATTAAGATTTATCCCACGTTAAATATTACACACAGCCAGTTTGACACAAGTAAAATAAACAGTACAACCTTTACAAAAAACAAAAAAACCTATATAACACAGCCTTCTTTTTATAGATTTACATAATCATAAATATAAATGTTTCATCGATGTCAAAATGTTACGCTTTTTTTCGTCTAGCTTCTCAGCCCGCAAACAAATGATATCGTGCGATAAGCAACAACATTCCAAAAAAAACTTGGAACTACAAATTATTGTCCCATGTGGGAATCGAAACCATGACTTCATACACAACAATCAAACAACTGCCACTGCGCCATTGCACCGAGTCAAATTATAAAACTACTAGCTGACCCGCGCAACTTCGTATGCGTTAATTTTCCCCGTTTTTGCAAAACTTTTCATTCCTGCTCCGCTCCTATTTGTCGTAGCGTGATGTTATATAGCCTATAGCCTTCCTTGATAAATGGGCTATCCAACAATGAATCGATCAATTCGGATCAGTAGTTCCTAAGATTACCGCGTTCAAACAAACAAACAAACAAACTCTTCAGCTTTATAATATTAGTATAGATTGCGTTGTCATTGTATTTAATATTTTAACTATTAAAAATTAAGGTTCACTATAGTTATTTGAAAAACAGGAAATGATTGAAAATTTAACAGAAATACCTAATCTATTGTTAGTATCCAAATTAATTACCAAACTGAATACGTTTTATTTTCGATTCTAACTCATGACCTTAAAATGATAAGTTCACAACGGTAGTAAACGACGTAGTAGGTTTAAGCCATTGGCTGTCTTGGGGGTACCACTACAGGGTAATTTATTCCTCCGTAAAACAGTGATGTTAACGCAACACTGTATTTCGGTTGAAGGGCACTTAAGCACACGTAATAACTAGGCAAATTACATTTACGAACTAATGTCTCAAATGAGGAGCGCGGTGTGGTGACATGCAGATCTTTCGCAAACAAGGATTTGGATGTCACTGATACTGTTATGAATTTATGAGCTAGCGTGACGCTTAATTACCATCAGGCGCACGACATGCTCGTCTCTTCAGTTCGTAGTATAAAAAAAATCGGATCAATTACAAACCAACTCACAAAATGTGAGAAATCAAAACTTTTCTAGAAAAAACCGCCAAAAAAAAATACAAGGTAAGTAAGTAAAAAGCATTAAATACAACAACAAACTAATGTCCTACGTCAAACTCAAGTCTAGCTAGGCCCTGCTTCGTAGGTCTAGTCGTTTTCGCAATTTGGTGTTGAGACATTGAGTGAATGACCTCGCACTTTTATACTTATAAATAGATTACGAATAGGTAGGTATTACCTATAATTTGCTTTCGCAAGCTTCTCCGTCCGGTTAGATGCTAGATATCTTTATAATTTAGTCAAATAAATGTATCCTGAGTTAAGAATAATCGTGGCAAATTGTTATCATTATTTTCACAACTCCTTTACATGTGAAAATACATTCTTGAGACCACAGATAATATAATACTATACTAGTAGTAAGACTAAAGGTTCATTTCCGTGCATCGCGGCCGATTGCGGTCGCGCGCGGATTAGGCACCTGTCCTACCAACGCCGAGAAAGCGAGTAGCGAGCTTTCAGTAAAATGCCTGTGACATACAGACAGACGGACATAACGAACCTATAAGGGTTCCGTTTTTGCCATTTTGGCTACGGAAACCGAAAGAGGTTAGGTATGGTCCGGGTGACATACAACCGCAGCCATATGACGTAACTATACCTACGTAGTCCGATAAAAAGTCGGATAAAGTCCGGTAATTATGGAATTACACGAACGAACTGCATTTTTTTACCTGCAAGGTTTTTCAAAGATCACAAGAATTACTTAGCCAATTACCGAAATACGGAAATCTATCTTTAGTTACTCGTAATCCAAGTTGTAATCATCCATTCATACAAATTTAATTAAACACAAATTTTGTAGATATCTACTTACCTACATTAATATTATAAAGCTGAAGAGTTTGTTTGTTTATTGTTTGAACGCAATAATCTCAGGAACTACAAGTCCGAATTTAAAAATTATTTCACTGTTAAATAGCCCATTTATCACATATACGCAGTCGAAGTTGCGCGGGACAGCTAGTAAATAATAAAATTAAAAGGAACAGCCGACCAAGTAAGAAGTAACAACCTTTTTGTAAAAACCCACTTCTTATACCGCATTATTGTGCTAAGCATCTACGGAACCCTACATTGTGCGTGACGTGACATGCATTTGCCGGTTTTTTAATATTACGTCACATTAGACGAGAAGACAAATACCCTGTCGTCAGTCGCCGGACTCCTTAGCGTTTGGCGTGATTTTATCTAACAGTCTCTGAGCTAAGCTGCAGACGGACGGACGGAAAATTCCTGCATTTTTTGGGGCTCCTCCTTAGGACTAATAGGACTACTAATAAAACAATTTTGTTTACGTTATTGCGTATGCGTAATACAAAGACAACAAAAACATTTAATTGGTTGTGGATATGTTTGTGCACAAATTCTATTTTAAGAACAATTAAATTTATGGTTTGATCCTACCGTTAAGTATAGTATGGTAAACAAACAAACATCCTGAATCATTTTCGCGCAATTACCAAAGTTTTGCAAAGTACCAGGGCAGCATAAGCCAAAGAAGATATATCTCAGTTGTATGTTTGAAGTACCTTCGTTTTTTTACGTCTACAACAAGAACCTTTTTAGATAGATTTCTTGAGCTTATAATGTCCTGGTTTTTTAGATGTGTTTTGTACTACTGATGAGCCTGGGCTGCAACCTCCAGCCACATAAATAAGGCCTTATCACCGGTCTAAATCCGTACTACATATCTGTTTTTTCACGCTAAAACCACTAAACAAATATTGATTAATTTTGGTAGAAGTAAATGCGACGGAAGAAGGACATACCTACCTAGATAATTTTCATACTCAAAACAGACTTTCACATTGACAAAGGCGTGGGTGGACAGAAGCTGTATCACATCATTTTCATATTTTTTCTCAACACAGTTTTAATTACGTATGTGAACACATTTTTGCGAATACCTGACACACATTTAACATTATTTTGCATAAAAATCAAACCATTTTGGTTGCGTTGCGATTGACTAACGGTTAGCACATTGAATATTAATATTTTGGTATGTAATTTAGATATTTAAAAG
Organism: Herminia tarsipennalis; assembly: GCA_945859575.2. NCBI lineage: Eukaryota > Metazoa > Arthropoda > Insecta > Lepidoptera > Erebidae > Herminia > Herminia tarsipennalis. The sequence goes on from OX243830.2 coordinate 2,096,705, forward strand.
CCTTTTTGATAATAAATACCTTGTAGTCTTATCATCTTATGCCTAGTTTCGAACCTGCCGACGTAAATGCGTGGCCTTAATTGCATCCAGCGTTGTGAGAGTGACTGACGGAAAAAAGAGTTAAAAAGATGTCAAAAGAATAGCGAGATCAAAAACGTTGGAACCACTGACCTAATCCATACAAAGTGTACCTACATAACAGAAATGTGAGGTCTTTCAGAAGCGGACAGTGTTTGATGTTACCTACATCTCCCGTGATACCTCATCTTCTTTGTCCTCGCTTCTTCCCGTTTCGGGGGGTCGGCTTTGCTAATCTTGGGGCGCCATTTACTGCGCTGGTAAGCGTCGTCACTAGACAGGCTCAACTCCTTCATGTCCCTTTGGACCTAGTCAGATAAGTAGTTAGTGGCCTGCATCTCCTACTCTTTTCTGCAGCCTTAGAAATGTACTTTTTGTCCTACCTAAGTGATCTTCGGGTCTTCGCTTATCATGTCCAAACCACCTTAGCCTTAATTGCCAAACTGGACTGCATCTATAAGTGAAACTCCATCTGTCCAACGGAGCATGCGCTTTTCTGTAGTATGAAGTTTTTGCTCATGTAGGATAACACGTTTCGTACCCCACATTTCGCTACCACATTCCATGGCATTATTATATTTATTGAAGCGGCGGGAGCCTAATAGCTAAGGCATCGGAATCGCAATCGTGAGGTCACTGGTTCGAATCCTACCCATTATACTACTGACGTGAACCCACTCTTAACACAAGCCTTTGAGCTTAGCTGGAGGGGTTAACAAGATTGCTAGTAATGTGATCCCAAACTCACATTGCTGGTTATCTTTAAAAAATATATAGTTTGTATTGCATAGTTATAACGGTAAATTCCACTTTATTCATCTAGGTGTTATCCCCTGGGTGAAAAAGTGGACATAACTAGTGTTCTGACACTAGTGTCTCTCGGAATTATTGAACTCATATGAATTAAGTGAATGTAAGTAGTGGTATTTGTTCTAGCCATAGGCAGAGCCGTAAGCGATAGCTAGTATAAACAGTTTATAAACCAACATTGAACCTTATGATTATTTAATTACCATTCACAATATTGTTAATTACTGTCTATTTTTAAAACTACTGTACACATTGACGTAACTGAAGTTCAAAAATGTCATCCAAACTAATAAGTATTATACCTAAATGTGAAAGTAAATTTAACTCGCTTACGCCTAAACTGCTGAACCGATTTAGATGTTTGTAAAATCCCCGCGATAGTTTTAAAAAATATATATATAAAATTTGGTATGGAGATACTTTGAGTCCCGGAAATGGGCATAAATATGATAGTTTTTATTACATGCGATGACCCGAGAGGAACCGCGGTCGAAAAACATAGTGTTCGTGTAAAATGACTGTCTATTTTTAAAACTACTGCATATGTTGACGTAACTGATATTCAAGTACGTCATAATAACTAAGACATTGAACCGAGAAAACCGCGAAACACCATTGATCTGTACGTATATGGAAAATCCCTTGTTATTGTACATTTTTTGTGAAATAATTATCAATTAATGACGGTTCGAAAAATAACTGTGTACAATACGACTTCTTGGAAGACGATAATGCACTTTCAAGGTTAATAGGTAAAGTAAGCATACTTTTGCTCATGGCATAAAAAAATATTACCGTCTTCAGAAATAAATGGAATATAAAGAAACTAAAAATAAATATAATCTTTTTTAACGGCCTTATAAAAAGATGGTTCTCTGTTTGATCCGTATGTATACATGTATTTATATGTGCGCGACTTACTCAAAATCTAGTAATCCGATTGCGATGGGATTTTCATCAACCGACTGCTTATTTTTCTGGAAAGGTTTTAGTGTATAAAACTTTATCCTAGCTTATAAAACACCAGAGATATAAACAAAAACATAGGAGTGAGTCAACGTAACCAGCATTCGGTGATGTGCTTCATTTTTTTCCCTGAAGGAAAAATAAATCCATTTTTCTTAAAAAGTTATTACAAAATCATCTAACTAACTTCAATCACGGTTGATTTGCTGGCATTTATTGAAGAGTTTTGTTGTCTATCTCCGAAACTCATCATCAGATCTTTGCGAAACTTTTAAAGAACCATTTAAAAAAAAAAACCGTCTATACATGACGGAGTTATGCGAACCGGTTTAAGAATAGTACCACCCCATCACTTCCCGTGGGTGTCGTCAAGGCGACTAAGGGATTTCACACGCGAGGGCAGCAGCGATCTCTGCGCATTTTAAAGCCTTACTGCGATAGCCAACCCGCTCGCCAAGCATGCCGATTATAGCCATGACCCCTAGGATCTATAGTAAATAGGTTCTACAGAGGAGACCCGTGCCCAGCAGTGGGATATATTATGGGTTGGTTTGAACAATACCTCTCTTACTCCTCCTTTTTGAAGTCGGTTAATAATGAAATACGTATTAGTGTTTATGTTTTATTGGGTAGGTAGGTACTGAGACATAAGACCCATCCTGACTAAACGACCCTAGACTAGCTATTTATTTGAAAAAATGCATCTGTATCGATCAATTCATTGATCAGTTGATCGATTAATTGTTTACTTGCTTCAATGGCACGAACATGTCAAACTTATAATACTCTGGGACAAAAACTAGCCTATGTATATCCTTCTCTAAGATACTTATCTCTAAACCAAAACTTATCGATACTGGTTTAGTAGTTTTATTTTAAACATGAAAACGTAACAAACCGGCAAACAGAGTTACCTACCAACTCTTTAATTTATAATATTACTCAGCGATAATTAAGTTTGTTTATCATGAAGGTTTCATGACTCAGTGGCGACCGAGCAGTATGAGAGATCAGCGGGGTTAAGCAATGTTACTGCTGTCGGCCATTAATGGGTGATCGTTTTGATAATTGTTGTTTATTGTGAGATTTATGCCCTAAACCTGACAAAAAATAACGATTTTAGGTAGTTGAGGTCATAACTCCAAAATATTTCCATTACAAATGTATAGTTTCAGACTAACGGCCGGTCTCATTATTCTACCTATCGATGGATTTGGCTACTAGAGGTAGAATTTTGACATATTTTGTATGGAGCTTATGTCAAATATATACCTCTAGTAGCCAAATCCATCGATAGTTAGATTATTAAGACCGGCTGTAAATCACAAAAATATAGTCTTTAAAAAACTGCGATACTTGATTCCGAAACTATTTATAACTAGCGGCCCGTCCCGACTGCGCACGGGTGGACATAGAGACCCCTAATTTTTTTAAGTAATTTAAATATCCTATGTTACTCAGGGATGATGTAACATTCTAACGGTGAAAGAGTTTTTGAAATCGGTTCAGTACTTTTTGAGTTTAATCGTTACAAACATACAAATCTTTCCTGTTTATAATATTAGTGCAGATAGTGTCGATATGTATCTACTAATTTGTATAGAACCCTCGGACTCGCACTTGCCCTGAAGCTGTGAAAAAATCAAAGTTATAAATGAACCTAAAAAAAAGATACGGCCGTTTATGGCACAAAAAACGTACATTTGGACACTCGCTAGGGAATCTAAATTTATAGGGAAGTACCCTATAAATTTTGATTTAGGGAATCAAAATTTATAGGGTACTTCCCTATAAATTTAGATTGCGAGTGTCCAAATGTACGTTTTTTTAGAAATATGACATTTGGCAAGTAATACCGTCTTATACTACTAGTGGAAGAAATAGTCTGCAAACTATACATTACAAATGTATAGTTTTCAGAATAAATCATAAAAAATATAGTCTTTAAAAAACTGCGATACTTGATTCCGAAACTATTTATAACTAGCGGCCCGTCCCGACTGCGCACGGGTGGACATAGAGACCCCTAATTTTTTTAAGTAATTTAAATAACCTATGTTACTCAGGGATGATGTAACATTCTAACGGTGAAAGAATTTTTGAAATCGGTTCAGTACTTTTTGAGTTTAATCGTTACAAACATACAAATCTTTCCTGTTTATAATATTATAGTGGAGATAGTGTCGACATGTATATACTAATTTGTACAGAACCCTCGGACTCGCACTTGCCCTGTTTTTATGTATTCAATAGGGTGTCAGGTTCAAGTTCATTTTACATAATGTAAGTAGGTATATGTCAACACTTATTAAAATAATGGACCACTTAAAATAAACCACGTATAATAGACAACATAAATTAAATGTCAATCTAATGCTGTTCGTTTGTCAATGTAAAACTCAAAAACGGGTAAACCGATAACCATGACTTTTTTTTGTTTTGTTTGCTTTAAAACAAAAGGTTTAAAAACAATAGATAAAAAACTGAAAAGAATATTTGAAAATCGAATAATTCAAAATTGGTTATTTTGTACGGGAAACATCTTAACAAAGGGTCTTATGAGGGATGGTTTAAAAAAATAGGCAAAATCAAAAACACAAGTGAAAAAACGAAAAAAACACCTTGGTATTTTTCCATTTTCACCTGTTTATATGACAATTGGGTATTTGAATGTCAAGTCAAATCAGTATCTTTTTTATAAAATGTCAAAACGATTCGTTCTGTAGAGATTTGTATGAAATTTAACATTGTGACGTCATTATGTTCTGGTTTCAAATCATTTACTTTTAGTATTTATTTTGATGATTATAAAATAAATACAAAAAAATATTAAATTATGCACGAATATATATTTTTAACACCATTTAAAGGCATATTATTACTTGGTAAGAGTAAAATAATTTATTGTTATGGATTGATTTGACATTCAAATACCTAATTATCACTTCGGATTACCTATAATCAATTTTAGGCAGTAGTACGAAGTTCACTGTGTCATCTAGTAGATATACAAATAAAAAAAAAGCAAAGGACGCATTTGAAAACAGCTGCACTAACTATTCGTTTTGAGGGAAAGAAAATTTTAGGAATATCCCCTGGAAAAGACGGAGTTGCGCGTTTTATACTTATGAATTCACTTTGATAGTTAAGTTTCAGTATGTAATTTGACTAGAACGTTCACTAGTATAGTAGGTACTAACTATCTCTATGGCTATAATAGTATCTAATTATTATAAAATTATACCTACATAATAATAACACCACGACCATTTATAAACTAGACGTCACTTTGCAATTAACACATCAAAACAATCACAAAAAAAGATATATGCAATTATTTTTTAATTCAACGCACCATAAATAATAAAACAGTTAATTTAGAAACATAACCAATAAATTATCGGAAAAGGCAAAAAAAAACGGAAAAAATCCTATATTTTCAAATTTAGAACTGTCAAATTATTTTTTAAATCTTAATTTTTTACAACCCTAAACAGTATTAAAGAAAATAAATACTCACGATTTTTTTCCGCTAATTTGTTGGAGGACCAAAGATAACTTTTTTTCTTTTTAGGCACTAAAGGCGTACGATTGAGCTAACGTCTTATTGCAAACTGCCGGTAAGGAACGCTAAGGTTTCGAGTTACGATATGCTAGTTGCCAAATCATTGCAATACGGCGCACTGTCGCAATTTTGTCGCTATTCACGCTTTATTTCAATTATAATCCTTTCTTGTTAAACACTGATTATATTCGTATTCATTAGTTTTTCTTTTGTCTTTAAATTGGGTCAAGTTTTCCATATTCGATTGTTGTCTTTTTTTATATTACACTGCACCAGATCAAAAAGGAGAATAATATTTTCAGAATTTGTTTGTTTATGAGTCTTACTTTAGATAAAATACTTATATCATAGTTTCTAAAAACCTGAATGGATTTAGATGCGTTGGATATGAAATGATGGCGGGTAACAGAGGCCAGGTTATTTTTTTTTAATACAATATGACTTCTGTCAGAGGAGGTTTAAATCGCAAAAGATTTTTTTCTTCTGATCGGGTCAATATGGATATCAAAACAAAGGTCACAATATGACGATTTTAATTATGTATAACACTTAGCCTGCTTGTGTCATTTACAAGGTCAGACATGTTTTTTAATTTTCAAATTATGTTTTATTCTGATTGGGTCATTATTGGTGTCAAAATAAATGTTTCATTCAGACGATTTTAAATATGTTCTGTTTATTGGATCAACAACAATTATTTTAATCAAATGAGGGCTGTCGCTGGCTGATCGCGTGTGAATTCGCTGCTAGTGGCGCTTGTGGCGGACGGTGGAGGTATTCGTCAGGATTTTTTTCCAAAAAAAAGAATGGGTTTACCTCGGTAGTATAATGGGCAGGATTCGAACCCGCGACCTCACAAGCAAGCCCGATGCCTTAGCCATTAGGTTACCGCCGCTTACCGTATTATATAGGTATGTTTATTAGTTGTCTGGTTGCCATAGTACAAGCTCTGCTTAGTTTAGAATCAGATGACGTTGTGTGAGTTGTCCTAAGATATTATTATTATTATATATATTATATATTATGACATGAATGTGGTTAGAAATATTATAAGCTATGTATAACAGATGTCTAGCACTGCCTAGTTTGGGATCAAGTGGCTGTGTGTCAGTTATCCCAAGATATGATATATTAAATACCTATGTATAATTTGCATTCACAATAAATAACAGAGTAAGGTACTCTTCGTAGATGGTCTCCGGGAGGGAGGTGTAGAAGGATATGTGGAAACAAAGTACGGGTTATGTGTTGGCATGACTAATTACATAGGTAGGTACCATTTAATGGAAGAATGGTGTCGTGTAGTCATTGATGCAAAACGGACTGTCTTCAACAGGGTAGTGACCTCTACAGTACTAGCATTGTGTAACCAGTATAGTTACAAATATGGTAGGTCACCCCTGCAAAAAGGTATATTTCAAACTAGCAGCCTGCTTCCTCTTCGCACGGATGATAGTTTTCCTCCACCATCTATACAGATAATAATCATCTATACTAATATTATAAAGCTGAAGAGATGGTTTATTTGTTTGAACGCGGTAATCTCAGGAACTACTAATCCGAATTGAAAAATTCTTTTCGCTGTTGGATAGCCCATTTATCGAGGAAGGTTATAGGCTATATAACATCACGCTCCGATTAATAGGAGCGGAGCAGCAAAGAAAAATGTAGCAAAACCGGGGAAAATTACGCAAACGAAGTTGAGCAGAACAGCTAGTGTATTATACTTAAAAACCATACGTAAGAAATTATCTGAATGATAGTGAGAACAGCATCAAAATACGTTGCGTAGTTTAGACGAACTACAACTATGTTTTATACCTACTGTGTAAAGACGAAGAAGGTGGTTATTTTAACAACAAGAAGACTTCCATTTGAATTTGAAATTTCAACGTTCATTTGACTAAATTAAATGGAAGTCTATACTTGTGTAACAAGGATAACAACAGCAGCCATTTGCCATAAATCATGTCATAACAGTGATTGTTAGAAAAACCTAAAATACGACGATTTGATTTTGTGGTTGTAAAAGGGCGTCTAAAGGGGCCATTTTTCATGGCAATTTGTGGCGGCACTATTGGCAACTAATTGCTCGGCCAATAATGGCTATATGTCTGCAATTGTATGGCGCATGATCCAGTCTCCTAAACGGGCAACACAACCCGGCAACAATAAAATAGAGGGTGACTGAAACAACAACAAAATTGGCCGGGCAACATTGCGGAAAATAGATCGCTCAGCGATCGTCCGGCAACCATCAAATCAATATTGGAGAGTACTGCCATGTTGCAGGCCACAGCATTGCCGCCACAAGTTACCAAAAAAAAGGGCATGTTTAAACCCTTTACATATTGTAATCGGCGATGCCGATGTTTTCTTCGTCAAAGCCAAGGCTGAAGTACAAGGTATAAGCTAGAAATATAATAACCATAAAGTAATAATAATAATAATCTAAAATATCTTTGGTAGTATGCTGGAAACACTGCCGTCGACAACAAAAAGACTTCCACTTAGTTTTGACATTTGAACGGTCATTTCACAAAGTCAAATGAAAAACTATACTTTTGTAACAAGGATAACAACATTATGAAAATATATATACATATTAGGTACGAATAATTTAAGGTAAAATACCTTCGACCATATTGCAACGGCCGTGCAAAAAATATGTTTGAGGCAATAAGCAATTTTTGTATGTTGTAGTTTAATGTTTAAAGAATAAAAATAAGTCAGGCGATTTAATTGGGGGTTTTAACATAGCCGGACGCGTGCTTGGGGGCAAAAAAATGAGGGGTTGATTTAGCCCCGTTACTCACCGGCCTGGTCTGCAGCTTCGTTTTGGGTACCTATAATAGGAGAAGTATGTGACAAGTTTTCAGCTTGTCTCAAATACCTACACAAAAATTGGTGCCAGCTCTCGGACAAATAATATCTACTATAGAGGTCAGCTCTAACTGCTATTGACCCTAGAGATGAAACGGACATCCGGTAACTATTAATCTCACATTCAAACGACAATGTTCGGCCGGATATACGGCTACCCGGCTAAAAATATCCGGTATCCGGTCAAACAGCTATCCGTTTATGCTCTAATTGGCACACAATACCGTGTGTACAAAAGCTATCCTTGATACGTACTCTCTTGAGCAATGCATACATAGACTTCTTTCACAGACACGTAATTCTGCGGTAGTCTAATGGCTAAAGCATCGTTCTTGCAATCGTGAGGTCGTGTGTTTAATCCGGTCCATTATACTACCGACGTGAACCCACTCATAACACAAGCCATTGAGCTTAGCTGGAGAGGTTAAAAGGATTGTTGTAATGTGGGACCACAATCCCAAATTGATAGTTATCTTTAAAAAAAAATCAGACCATTTTGTTCCGAGATTCCATGTCCGTAAGTTTTATATATATTTTATTTAATATTTCTTTATAGTTATTACTTTGTGGATAACGGTGCTGGTTGCGTGATTAGTTAAATAAGATCATTTATTATATACATAGATAGGTAGGTACTATATTAGATATGACAAGTCCATTACCACTTCAAAATGCTTAACCTGCGAGCTATGTTGGTAACTTTAGTTAATTTCGGATGACCATTGGGTCATCCGAAATTAGGAACTTTATCCTAAAGAGACTCCAAGCATAGCTCACTCCATAGGCCGCTGCGTAACTTTTTTTTAACTAGCCCAACCGTAAGTGTCCACTTGGCTCAAATATTCATCATACATAACAGATTGCGGTAGAAATGAAATGAAAACTCGACGAAGTTTATTAAATGCCCTATATTATAAGACCGATTACAAAATCATAGAGCACTAAGAACAGTAGGTACTTGAACAATAATAATATCTTGAGACAATAATTCACACAACGCCATCTGATATTATTCATATGAAAACCAGACAACAGATAAACATACTTCTATATGTATTTCAAAAAACATACATATCCGTACTAATATTATAAATGTGAAAGTAACTCTGTCTGTCTGTCTGTCTGTTACGCTTTCACACTCAAACAACTAAACCGATTTAGATGAAATTTGGTATGGAGATAGTTTGAGTCCCGGGGAAGGACATAGGATAGTTTTTTATCGCGATAACCGATGCGGCGGAGCCGCGGGCGAAAGCTAGCTACAGATAAATAACACCCAGACACAGAATAAACCATCGTGTTCATCACACAAAGTTTTATCCTAGGTGGGGTTCAAACCCACGACCTCCGGCTTAGCATCAGGGTCAGTAACCACTAGACCAACCGGCCAGTCACAATGAAAGTAAAACGTATGAAGAAAGACATCTGCAATACTGCTTAGAAGCTTCACATTGCAAACTTGTTAAACAATGTGCAGTAAATACCTTCTGTGGCACAAGAACTGACAGGTATTTGATCCCAACTATCTGTACTAATATAATAAATACGAAAGTTTGGATGTATGATCATGATGAGTGGTGTTTGTTATTTAAATGGTAATCGAATCTAGATGAAATTTAGAACAGAGATAGATTTATAGTCTGGAATAGGACATAGGTTTTTTTTATCCGGTATCCTGGAATATAGGTCCTATAGGTAAAATTATTTTTTCAAAATTCTCACGCGAACGAACTCGCGGGCAACAGCTAGTCTATCTTATATATTTTAAGGTTTAAAGGAGTTACTTCCACATTTATAATAATAAAAAAAAAATACAGACGAATTGAGAACCTCCTCCTTTTTGAAGTCGGTTGATTAGTATGGATAATAACCAGGGATTACGTACTATGCGACACAATAAGCATGGTAATGCGATGAACATAAAACAACTTTAATGGCTGTAACTCTACAAGTTCACAATATTTTCATTTTCTTTTTTTATATCATTTCTTGAAGTAAAAATCTTGTAGGGGTGTCTGAACTTGGCGCTATACTATAAATAACCTTGTATAGAACGATATAGAAAAAGTATATATATAATGTATTATGTGGTTTCAGAGCCATAGTTAGAAGTAATTTAAGTTAAAGTTTTATTTAAGGTAGGACAAGGGCGAACCCCATAATTCAGTCTCCTAGCTTCAATCTAAAAGAGGGGCGTCAATAAATTACGTAAAATTATTTTGGCGAACTTTTTACCGCCGCTTGATTTTTAATTGAAGATAGAGCATTCCCCTTCCAATCCCCCCGCTCCTCTTAACCGTGGTTAAGAAGTATTATTAGGCAAGAAGTGCAAGGACGTCCAGTCTTTGCTGCTAGAGTCCATACCATGCACTTTTGCACCGTTAATGTCAAAATCATTAAGAACTTTTTAACTGATTTAGAGTTATTTGCAACACTTGCTATTTAATTTTGCAATATTCTAATTCTGCCAGTTAATAGCTCTAACTTTACCTAATGCATAAATTGATTTATACTCTTACTCAAACTATTATTATAAAAAATTATAATATTTTTTTTATTTTATTTAAAACTTTATGCACAAAGTTGTACAAAGGTGGACTTAATGCTAAAAGCATTCTCTGCCAGTCTACCTTAGGGTGATGTAGAAATGGAATGTGTAGGTGCAGTAACCTAATTGTAAAATAAGAACTTCCTTATTATTCTTACATAATACACAAATAAAACAATATAACTATACAATAGTATACATACTTACAAAAATACATATATACATATATACATACATACATACATAAATAAATACATAGATACAGACTATTATTTATGTTACTAATGTTGTGATGATTCAGCTGATCCATCAAGGAATAAAGTGCGTACCTTCCATTTAAAATTAAGGCGATTGGGTGCCATCCTAATTTCGGGGGGCAGGGCATTCCAGAGAGAAACAGATTGAACTATAAAAGAGCATCCGACGAATCCAGAAGAATGAGCAGGGCATAAAAGAAGTAGATTGTCGGAAGATCGAAGATCTCTACTGTGATTTGAGTGCAGGTACTGAAAGTAGGAAGTCAAGTAAGAAGGGGCAATAGGAGAATTAAGAATAGAATAGAGTGTAGTGAGAGCGCGTAAACTATGTCGCTGGCGAATAGGGAGCCATTTAAGTTCGGAACGGTAGGAACAAAAATGGTCAAACTTACGAAGATTGAAAATGAATCGAATGCAGTTATTTAGAAGTCGGTCAAGTTTATTAAGGAGCTCTGCATTCAGGTCAATATAGCATACATCACCATAATCAATCAAGGGGAATATTAGCGTTTGGACGAGCATTACTTTAGTTTTATAAGGAAGAAAGTTCTTGAGACGATATAACGCCCGCAAAGTACCCGTAACCTTTTGACTTACATTTGTTATTTGAGTATGCCAGTTGAGGGTGGTATCAAGGAAAATCCCGAGATTCTTAACCGAAGAATGTAACGCGATAATGGAGCCGTTAAATATGACAGGTGGTAATGTGTCGGTGTTCAATCGAGTTAAAAGGCGTTGACTCCCTATCAGAATGGCCTGACACTTAGACGGATTTATAGTCAAACCAAACTTGTCTGACCAGGTCTTGACAGCGTTAAGGTCCCCATTAAGCTTAGTGATGGCCTCGGATATGTTATTCACATTGGCCTGGGCATATAACTGCAAGTCATCTGCGTAAAGATGGAACGCACACTGTAGGACATTAGTAATGAGATCGATAAAAATAGAAAATAATAGAGGAGAAAGAATACCGCCTTGAGGAACACCAGCGTCAAGATCGCGCCAACTCGATAAAGTATCACCCACGCGCACGGACTGCTGGCGTCCCCGAAGATAAGATGAGAACCAGTTTAAAGAACCTGCCGAGAACATCAGATGAGATAGGATAGAGAGTAAGATATCATGGCTGACAGAATTGAAAGCATTAGAAAAATCAACCAAAACTAAAACCGTAACTTTGGTATCATCCATGCCAGTTCTAATGTCGCCAGTTACTTTGAGAAGAGCAGTGGTGGTGCTATGTCCTGGCCTGAAGCCTGATTGAAACTGGCTCAACAAATTATTTCGATGTACAAAATGTGTCATTTGTTTATGCACGCAAGCCTCCAGCACTTTAGATAAAAAAGGAAGAATAGAGATAGGTCGAAAATTATTAGGAAGAGTGGAATTTGTAATTTTAGGCAGAGGAATAACAAAAGCATATCGCCACGAAGACGGGTAAGTCCCTGAATCTAAAGAAAAATTTATGATGTGTGTTAAAGCAGGAAGAAGATGATCAAGAATGGGTATAATCATGCGACGGCTAATACCATCATTACCAACAGCATTCGATTTGATAGAAATAATTATCTTATTGATCTCGCCAGGTTCAACTGAAGAAAAGTGAAAGAAGTCTACGTTGGGGCGAGGAAGGTTAGCTAAGTACTCACAGGTACGACGCTTGGTTAGATGATCAATAGGTACGAAGGAGGTGAAATGAGTATTGATTTCATCTATACCAACCGCCAACGGAGGATCAACACTTCCATGTTTGCCAATTCCTAGAGTCCCCAAGAACTGCCAAATACCCTTGGGAGAAGATGAATTAATATGAAAAAGAATATGGCGGCGTTTAGCGTTGCGAATCATCTGATTACACCGATTCCTTGCAGTTTTATAAAGGGCCCAGTTATCATCATCCCGGTCTTTCTTAAATTTGCGAAAAGCTCGGTCTCTGCGCCGCATAGCCATCCTGATTCCATTCGTCATCCAGGGAGCTGGAGGCCGCTTAATTTTAACTTTTTTAACAGGCGCATGAATGTCATACAACCCCACGACCAAATCATTGAAAACGTCAATTTTATCATTTACCGTAGGGGCCTCAAATACCTGTTCCCAATCCAATCCCGACGCATCCTCACGGAGTTTATCTTCATTCATCCGACCAAAGCAACGCACGTACGTAACTTTAGGACAAGGTTTTGGTGGTTTTAGCTTGTAGGAGAGAAAAATTAAATCATGATGAGAAAACCGCGAAGTTAAAGATTGCCCATGATGACGGACTAGAGAAGGAGCCGAGGTAAGAATGATGTCTAACCAAGTATCCATTCCATCCAAGTTGTGATGAGTAGCTTGCAGTGGTAAGACATGAAAGCTAGTGGACTCAACGATCTGGAGTAACTTACGGGAACGGAGGGAGTTACTCGAGAGGAGATCGGTATTAAAATCGCCCATGATGATATGGTGAGTATACTCTGACCCTATAGATTCCAGAATCATTTCGAAACTGGAGAAATAATCCGCTGCTGGAGGAGAATAAACAACACCTAGAATGGCCCTAGCCCCCTTGAAACACACCTCTAGGAAAATAAATTCCGCAGTAGTAGGTACCGTTACTGGAAGTAGGAACTGTTAATATTTTGTAAGAAAAGTTACTACGCAGATAAATAGCGACTCCACCTCCTCTCCTATCGACTCGATCGTTCCTAATGAGAACGAAGCCAGGGAGAGAGTATGAAGTAGAAAGAAGGTGAGGCTTGAGCCAAGTCTCCGAAACTAAGATGGCATAATATGTAGTAGCATAACTTTTTTGATGCAGTACAAAATGTCGATCGGCGAAAGGTCATTAAAAACAGTAATGGTTGTCACAAGAAGAAAAATTAAAAATGGTTTTTAAGTAGTCTATTGATCATTACGCCATGTTACAGTTGTGCCTAATTACAATTTTTGAGGTCGCGAGTTCGAATCCTAGCCTTGACGTCATGGGCGAATAGAGACGATAGGCAAATGGCAGTGGGGGATCTACCATTATGCTTACGAAGAGGGGGGGGGAGACACCTGCCAAGCATAAGTCGCACGCACGACAGGTGTGGCTGCCCCAAATTAATTCGTTCTGTGGTGAGTACTAAAGGCCAATGGCAAAGTAATGCCCCCCCCCCCCCCGGTGCATCCGCTTGTGGCTGACGTTACAACTCCTGACAAGCATTTAGGTAAACTTCTGTCACACAGACATCATGTCACACATAAACAATTTAGACTACCTCACTACGTCTTTCTTTGTATTGCCTATTGACCGTTTTACTGACCAAAGCGATACTGTCAGGACAGATCGGGGTCCTTATTCATGTTCTTCTTTACCGTTTTCGCAGCCAGCCCGTGTGAACTGTCAAAATCATGTCATAATAGTAAATATGGAGATGCACTTAGAAATGCATCAATCGCATGCGCGGCGAACATCTTAAAACGGAAAAAAAACGTCTGTAAACAGTCGACTTGGCTGATGTTAAGTCAAAACAAATCCTCCCCCCTCCCCTCTCATTAACAGATGATCCTGAATACCCCCGTAATATCGAATACCAATTAAACATTTACATGATTAATTCTGACGTAGGTATACCTACGTGTGCTAAAGAACTACGCATTTGCAATTTATTTTTTTACCTAAAAGTTTTTGCTCGAAGCTTAGATATATTAAGAGAATAATAACCAGATAAATGCATTGTTAAATGGGAAGTACCTCTCGGTGTTTTCGTGATAGATAAAAACACAGGTAGGTGCTTAATTATTGCTATGAACGGTCGTGTACCTCAATAACTTATAATTTTATAAATGCCTGCAAGTTATTAATAAAACCTGAGCCGTGAGATATAAACTTGACTATCTTCAAAACAAAGCTAAGGATAATTTTGGCTGGCCTGTTGGTCTACTGGTTAGTGAAACTGACTGCTAAGCCGAAGGTCGTGGGTTCGATTCCCACCCAGGATAAAACTTTGTGTGATGAACACGATGGTTTATTCTGTATCTGGGTGATAATTATCTATAATATGTATGGATTTAAAAATATATAAGAATGCTTATCAGTTGTCTGGTTTCCATAGTACAAGCTCTTAGTTTGGGATCAGATAGTGTTGTGTGAGGTGTCCCAAGATATTATTATTATTATTATAATCATCCTGATTAAACTGGCTTTCTAATACAAAGACCACATCCCATTCGTGTGGCTGATAAGACGGCATAGACAGAGACGTACGTATGTACCTAAAACTCTGAACACTTTCATGGTATCCCAGAGACAGTGCGTAAGAAGAATGTAGGCACAAGAGATTTTGGGCTCGATTCCCAGATTCCCAAATAGTCGGTTCCCAGTCTGGGAGTAGCTAGGTACTTTGAGTCTATCAATTGTACATAATGTTACGAACGAACGAGGTCGAATTTTCGAGAAGCTCGTAGAATGCGCGCGAGTACGCTCGCGAACTCGTCAATAAACAAAAACAAGCGGTTGTTTACCAAAAACAACTATGTATATGTGCGTGAGACGCGCGTGCCAACGCATCACAAAACATAAACAACTTGTTTGTGTGCGTGACGTTCCCGAATCTGGCTACTAGGCTGTGGTCAAGTTTTCGTCGTGGAAGTATTGTATGAAAAGGACTGCGCTCAACGCGAATTAGTTCAGTTTTAAATACGATCGACGAGTGTACAGTGACATAGTGTTACTATTAGTGTTTATCAGTGAACATTGTAATATTGGTATTTGTAAAATAAAGACGACATTGCGGGATTTGGCATTAAAAATTCAAAATTCCAAGAGCAAAACAACTTTTGTGATACGTCGGGAATTTACATGTACATGTAATACCAAGTTCGCAAACAATAGGTAAAGCCGGAGAAAAGAACCTGGCAATAAAAACTCGCGGCTACTCTTTTCAAATTGCCAATTTTACATTTTACAGGGTAAGGTGCAGCGACTACTAAGGACTGATCCAAATTATATTACATATTAAAAAGTTGAAACATTAGATAAACTAAAATTAGCCATAATGGGTACAACATACTTAGTAGGAGCATCTACTTACCTATATCAAAGGTAAAAACTATATGTGCTTAAATATTGGCCAAAGTACTTGTAACGAATAATTTTATATTCGAACCTACCATCCTGACAGGTAACATTATCTATGTATGTTTTTAAATCTCCCGCGAAACAGGGCACTGAAAAGAATATTATAAGAGCGGTTGTTGTCTTTAAAAAAACACCGTTATTCTTGCCTAATGTTATGGCATCGGACTGGCAATCGTCAGGTCGAGGGTTTGAACCCTACCCATTATACTTACAACTGACGCGAAACTATAGTTTCGCGTCAGTTGTAACTCCTAACAGAAGCTTTTAGCTAGTATATTTAGCGAAACTTTTTAGTTAGTATTTTTCCAACATAGCGGGACTAGAGCGTAGAGGGAATGCCCGTTTAGCTCGGTTATCTGAAGGGGTTAACGGGATTACTAGTAAAGTCAACCAATCTCACTTTTATCTTTAAACTACCTGTCCCGTATATTTTCCCCGTTTTTGCAACATTTCTCATTGCTGCGACGCTCGTATTGGTCGCAGCGTGATGTTATATAGCCTATAGCCTTCCTCGATAAATAGGCTATCTAACAGTGAAATTTTCAATTCGGATCAGTAGTTCTTGAGATTACCGCGTTCAAACAAACAAACTCTTCAGCTTTATAATATTAGTATAAATAAAAAAAATATATCAGCTATCAGCTTCAGCGGGATGAATAAAATATCCAGCACTGTTCTTTTCTTTCTTTCTTTTGTTTGATAATAGGCATACAGTAGAAATACGTATTTGCATAAACTTAGTAGGTAAGTATATTGCGAGAATGACACTCCTTAATATTTCTAATATCGATAGGCTAAAGTGCTAACTACCAGGCAGATAGTAGGTATTTGCAATCTAAATGAGATGAAAAGATTGCGCGAATTTGCATCATAAGATGGCCTTGATCAAGGAAGTCATAAGAAACCGGTTAGTCATATGTTATACGCGACTTTTTTCGTTAGCGACTGGCTGACCAGTGCAACTTCGTCTGCTTCAATTTTCCCCGTTTTTGCTACATTTTTATAGCTGCTCCGCTCGTATGGGTCGTAGCGTGATGTTCTATAGCCTATAGCCTTCCTCGATATATGAGCTATTCAAGAGTTAAAGATTTTTTCAATTCGAACCCGTAGTTCCTGAGATTATCGCGATCAAACAAACAAACTCTTCAGCTTTATAATATTAGTATAGATAGCAACAAAATACCGAGAATACAAAAGAAAAGCTTTATATGTCAACCACCCCCTCCGGGCAGTTAACCCTTTCTCCCCTTTTCTTAAACAAAAATCCTAGACCCGCTATTTCCCCCATCTAGTCCTGACAAAAATCCATCCAGAAAAATCTATGCCGGATTTAGGATTATTTCGAGCATGGGCGGATCCAGGATTTCATTCTGGTTGGGGGGGGAGGGCACGAAAGGTAAATAATGGCAGTGCCAGATTCACAGGGTTACAGGGGAGAAGAGTGCATTTCGTTTCTCCGACATCGGCCAAGTGTGAGTTGAAAGCACAACGAGGAGTGGCTTAAATAAATTCGTTCTGGGGTGGATCCGCCTATAAAGAACGTGTTTACGACACGTAATAGGTAATTTGGAACACCCCTTACGGGGGTAAGGGGTGTTGCCTCTCCCTCCCCCCTTGTATCCGCCTATGTACTTCACAGCACGAACAGGGGAGCTCAGCGCCAGACTTCCAAATCACCGCGAGCTGGCGGCTTATCACGAATTTAAAAGTGACTGCACGAGTTGCGTGTCCCAGGAGGCCAATTCACGTATTAAAAGCAGTACAGTTGTAGTTAAGTTTGTAAGTATTCTTGTAACTTTGAAATCGATCTCAAAAACGCTTGTACACCGTATTAGAATGTAGTTTTGTGCTCTCGACGCATATTTGACGCAAAGATCGATCCCAAAGTTATAAAAATACAAAAATGACCGTTTTAATCGAAACTTAACTGCTACTGAACTGCAACTGCACTGCTTTAAATACGTGAATTGACCCCCAGGCCCATCTTAAAAGCCACTCCCTCCACAAGCAAAAACTGCACTACGCGAGTTTGCGAGCGCAGCGCGAACTTATCCAACATCGAACGAGCTGTGGACTGCAGCCCGCTTTGCAAGCAGTGGGGAATAGTGCGACGAGCAAAGCGTGAACGCAACTGAACGAGCTGTATGCCGCAACGATATCTTAGGTCACTACGAGCGAAGAGACGCGCAGCATGTATTTGGAGTCCACTACGTGATTTGGTGACCGCAGCAACGTTTTATCTATTGGCATACACACCCCAATAGGTTGATTTAATTCAATTATCTTTATTGCAATAAACGGGGTACATAATGGTGTTACATAATACAATTAATGATAATTTGATCTATCCTATTTAGCCATCACAAATAGCATGCAATTATTTCAGTAATATTATGAATTTATTATTACATTATTATAAATTAAATTATCACATATTAAATATATCACAACATTCAACAACCACAACATTATCAACATATCATATAATTTTATTGGACCTACGCACAATGTTCTAAAAACTCTTCAATCGAATAGAATGTTTTGTCTAATAACCAGCAACTAAGTGCGTTTATAAATTTATTGATAGGTAATTCCTTAATATGCACTGGTAATTTGTTATATATTATAACACACATTGATTTTTTTTTTTGTATCCTGCTACTTTTAGGAATCATATTTAAGACCAGTCTATTTGGGTTTCCTAAATTAGTCCTATTTGTTATATTTTTAGCCTGTTTAAATATTTCAGGATGTTGTTTAACAAACTATCCAACTTCTAACACATATAGGCAAGGTAGAGAAAGAATTTTTAAGCTTTTAAAATAGGGACGACAAGAAGTATTAGGGGAAATATTACAAATCGAATCGTATACAAAGTTTTCGGGCAATAAAAGCTTTATTTATGTCTGTGCAATTTCCCCATATGAGTAATCCATATCGAAGTACAGACTCAACATAGGCAAAATATGCAGTACATGCTGTGTCTCTTGTTGCAAATTTTCCCAATTTGTACAATGCATACGAAAACCCACTAATTTTGTAACTCACTTTTTCTGTGTTCCTTCCAGTTTAATGTACTATTTAAGATTTGCCACCGTTTCCTCACCGTTTTAACATTTAGTAGTGTTTGTCCTTTATAATTAACATTTAGATTATTATGTTTGAAATTATTGAAATTAATAAAATTAGTCTTTAGTAGATTTATTTGTAAATTGTTATTATTTAGCCATTGAATAATTGATGTCAGTGTTTTGTTAATGTCCAACTCATGTTGTTGTAGTGTCATACTTTTTTGGGTTGTTATTATAATCGACACGTCGTCTGCAAAAAGGATAGTTTTATAGTGGGTGACCTTAGGTAAGTCATTAATGTAAACGAGGAACAATAGTGGACCCAATACGCTACCTTGGGGCACACCAGATTTATTAAATGTATATTTAGATCTATGTACTTCGATGGGAGTCTTCCGAGTTTAGTTGGGCTATATCCACACATTGCTGTCTATTTTCTAAGTAAGATTTAAGCCAGCTTAGGGCTGGTCCTCTAATTCCATAATTGTCCAATTTATTCAGAAGTTGACTATGTGAGACAAAGTCAAATGCCCTGGTCATTTATCTAGGAATAGAGCTGTCGTAAAATGTTTGTCATTAGTACTCTGCAATACATTATCGACAAGGGAAAAACTGCATCTCTCGTTGATTTCTTTTTTGAAAACCATATTGAGTTTCAATTATGACATTACACTCCTTAAAAAAAGATGTCAGTTTATCATGCATTATCTTTTCAAAAACTTTTGATAGAACTGGTAGTATCGTGACGGGCCTATAGTTAAGAACGTCCGTCTTATCCTCGCGTTTGTATAGAGGCTTAACTACAGAAAATTTGAGTTTATTTGGAAAAGTACGTGTTTCAAATGAATGATTAATTAGGCAAGTTAATATGTGCGTAAGCTGGTCTTTGCATGATTTTAGTACCTTAGTGCAAATGGAGTCATATCCTTCTGATGTAGTGTTTGCAAGAGACTTAATTATTCTATTAACTTGATTTTGATCTACAGGAGTTAAGAAGATAGAATTTAGTACTTTGTTTGTATTTGTGTTACATAATATGTGGTTAATTCTATTTGATGTAGTAATAAAATGGTCGTTAAATGTCGTAGCTATCTCTAATGGGTCTGTCGTATAAATATTATTTATTGCAATTTTTTTTATGTAGTTTGTGCCGTTGGTACCATCAGTTTCTCTTTTTATTACTGTCCATGTTGCCTGTCTGTGTTGAGACCGCCCATTTGGCTAATGCTACGAGAATTAAAATCAAAATATTCAAGGTAATTTTTTTTAAAGAATTAAAAGAATGTAGGTACGTTTGCATTGATACGCATTCCATACGAGCAGGTGCAAGGTGCAATACATGTTCAAGCTATAAAAGATTCATCAAAATAAAAAAATGGCTTTCGGCCAACGTGCCTTATAACCTTACCTATTTGTGGGCTGGATCCAAGCATGCCTGTTAAGCCAGAGGTGGTGGATAAAACTGTGATGAGCACGATAATGTATTCTGTGTCTGGGTGTAATTTATCTATAAGTAACTAGGTGACCCGCGCAACTTCGTGTGCGTGAATATTCCCCGTTTTTCCAAAAAAAATCATTGCTGCTCCGCTCCTATTGACCGTAGCATGATGTTATATAGCCTAGCCTTCCTCGATAAATGGGCTATCCAACAGTAAAAGATTTTTTTATAATTCGGACCCGTAGTTCCTGAGATCATCGCCTGCAAACAAACTCTTCAGCTTTATAATATTAGTATAGATATGCAAAGGATCAATTAACTCGCAACACTGATAAACTTTCGCAATTTGTACATATTATTAAAATATATATATTACGGGTCATAATCGTGTAAAAATTACTTCGGGCAATAAACAAGGTATACCTACCTTGTTTATTGCCCGAATCCGAGTTTACCTCGAATTATTCACGCGATTAAGACTCGTAATACCTTATTCATAACACTGATAAATTTATCTAAATAACATCCTACAGTCCAAAAGTGTTTTACAGTTCATTACAGTTACGCGTGTAATGACTTCCCCTTTTACCCGTGGCCCCACCGCTACGCCCCACTGTTGGGTCCATGAGGATTTTTTATAGGTAGTTTCATAAAATTTATTTTGTACAACCTGTGGAGTAAAAATGTAATGAAACAAAAACATCCGAATTGAGAACCTTCCCCTTTTTAAAGTCGGTCAAAAACGAATATAAGGCCATATTATTACAATAATAATGACAAACAATGGAAGTTTTTTGGCTTATAACTTTCAAAATATTAATTTAATTTCAATCATCGCTATATTTTACAAGCCTAGTTTGTATAAAATGAATTGATTTTAATTTTAAGCTTTGACTTACGACCTTAAACAGAGAAGTAATAACTTATGCGCGTTTGTGTGGTAGAATCATTGACTAGGACGCCCATATGAGATTGCATCAAAAACGGGTAATATGAAACTTGAATAGCTCTTGCCATTTAGTTATAACTCCCGCCATCTATATACGCGTAGACGTACTAATACAGATCTTTAACCATAACGCCATCTATTTGCTAATGGATGAACTAAAAATACCTTCATCTACCAACTACTATATTAGTACTTATGCGTTTGTAGATGACAGTATTCAGTTTACTTAATCATAGGGAGATGGGAGGCATCCCATCACCCACCCTCGATCTGTGAATCACCACGATTGAAGTAGAGAATAGAGTAAATTGACCGACCGCACTTATTATAAGACTGAGCCAAACTGTCCTAAGGATGCCTCGTGCAGAGGCGAAACAAGTGTCGAAGTTTCACTTCGTGGAAGCGGAATATTGCAAGTCAAGGGTCCGGAGGTGCCTACCACTCGACTTGGTGAGAATGCCTGTCACTAATTTTCGTTGTTGCAGGTCTCTTTTTGAGTGCGGTCTGTCAATCTATTTCGATTGTTGTATTATGGACTTTTCCTTACTACTTCCATCGTGGTGATTCACAGATCGAAGGTAGGAAAGGAAGGGATCCCACCACCCGGTGGGATCCCCCCAATAACTTTAGATGGATTTCCGCTAAGTGACTGTTTAATTAGTTATCATAATAATAGGTTTTAATAAATTTATTTATTTAGGTTTAGCCACAACCATAGGCGAATCCAGGATTTCATTTAGAAAAGAGAAGAGTTAAACATAAAAAAATCAATGAAAACGACAAATAGTGCTTATACAATATACATACCAGCTTTCGCCGGCGCCCACATATATGTCAGTAGTCGAGTCGCGATAAAAACTACCTTTCCCGGAACTCGAAACTATCTCCATAGCAAATGTCATCTAAATCAGTTCAGTGATTTAAGCATGAAATGTAACAGACAGACAGATAGTTACTTATACATTTATTACATCAGGGGTAGAAATTCAGGTGTCAGTAATTTTGAGTTAATTAGATATTTTCGTTTACAATATTTGTGTGTTTATCCAAACTTCACCTTATGTCAAATTGTTTCAAAAAAATCCTAAACCAGTAAATGATCTTTCGTTTTTAAACGACGCGCGACGGGGTAGCAATAAAATGCATTTAATTATTATTTATATATATATATATATTAATTTAAACTAAATGATGATATGCAGAGATCGTAAAACATATTGCTAATATAAAACAATTGCTTTTCTTTGCGAGTCCGAATCCGAGAATATTTACAACGCAATAAAAAGCACATCCTTCTTCAAGCTTCAGGCTATTTACACACCAAATTTCATTAAAATCGGTGCAGTAATTTCGTAAATTAGCGCAGTATTTCAACAAACCTTCAGCTTTATAAAATTATGTATCTTTCTTTTTTATAGATAAGTACAATATTATATGTATTTTACTTTATATTATTATTGATGAACTAATATTAACAATCTTTTTAAAATACTAAGGCAACAAACAAGCATACATCCAACTTGATGATAAGCAATTTCCAATAATACTACTACATGGGTAATCGTTATCAAAGTCGTAACCTTCCATACTTAAGGGGTTACATTAAAGATAAGGACAAACTGAGGCATACGTGGGCTTAGTCAGTCGCACGTATGCAACGTGGACCCACGTTGTATACGTGCGACTGAACCAACGTACCCGTACGTTGGTGTCCACACTTGTGCCACGTACACAACGCATATTGACGTCAGACTCATTTGTCATTTCTTTAGGTGCTGTAGTGTTGGTCTTACGCGTGAGATGTATTGCCAACTCGACTAACTCAATTGTCGCTATATTTAGGTTCGAAAGTTGCTAGAAGTCGCTAAAATGTCGTGTGTGTCGCAAAATTTTGAGAGTTAAGTAAAATTCTAAATAATTGGGTAATTGCACACAACCGGAGCAAGTCGTCCCCAAAAATCAGCATGATCTGCCCATTCCTTGTTATGTTTTTGATTTAAAATCTATGTAGGTAGGTATATTGAATTCACCGCTAGAGGCGCTAGTGTAGCGCGAGGTCTCTAAAATGTCAAATTTTACGGTTTATGTGGGTCAAACGTGACACAACAACATAAAACTAACAAAAAAAAATCAAGCATTATTTATTTATTTAGATGTAGAGTGTACTAGTAACTTATAATTGTAAACCGAGGAATATTACACTTTGAATTTTTAGTCAGGCCATCATTGGCTCTCAATTCAAATTCAAGGTATATTCTATCAGTATGTATACTTTCAAAATCACACTATATTTGCAACATATTGAGTGATTGATATGTTTAGATTCATTCAATGCATATTCATAGTTGATACAAAGGCAAGCATCAAAAAGGCGCTTTTATAAAGTCGCAAATTTATTTTGTCGCTAAATGAAAATAAAATGTCGCTAATGTTGTCAAAATGTCGCTAATGTTGTCAAAATGTCGCTAATGTTGTCAAAATGTCGCTAAATCTAGCGACAAAGTCAATAAATTGGCAACGCTCAGATGACGTGTGATATCCCCTCCACCTTCCCACGCCGATCTGGGTTCTAACGTTCCGTGGGACGCGTGTGATAGCGATGCGTATGATAGTATGTTTCTCAACTGTTTTCATACAAATTCAAAAGTCTAGATGTCATAATGCGCTGCATACGTGGGTTCAGTTTGTCCTTACCTCCAACCGTCGGTCCTGCGTCTAATCTCTATCCAGTCGTGTAGACTATGAGAGTGAGGGAATAGAGAGTAGATTTGTATCTGCGCATACACTTGTGTCACTATAATATCTTCTGCGTACAGTTCCGATTTAGTCAGTCGAATCCTTGCAAGGGTGTGAACAGACCATGATACTTGTAGTGTATGCGTATGTTTAGTTATCATAACATTAATAGGCGAATCCAGGGTTCAACCATGTTAACATAACATTTGAAGTCATTGATCTTAAATGGCAACTACGTCGATCATTGCATGTATCATTATATAATGGAGTAAATTTTAATACTAAACAATTAAGCGTTTAATATCTCTATGCAGGCGCGGATCCAAGCGGGGGTCCAGAGCCCCAGACTCGACTGAAATACCTTACCGATACCGAGCGACTCACACTTCGCCAGTTGATTCAAATTGCCCCCCCCCCCCCTATGGCAAGTTCTGGTCCTGTCTACGTGAGCCACCAAAGCTTTATTTTTATTTTCAGTTTCGGTCATTTTCAGAAATCATGATTCGACCGCATTTTCGGCCAAACCGAAGTTCAGATGTGAATGAATATCCAAATCACGGGGTTTACGAAGTGAGATTTAGCGTTCTTCATCAATATTCCAAATGAACGGTTGTAATCGTTTGTCTTCAGGTAGCAAAGCGTTTAATTCTTCTACGTCTTGTAAAGTCTGAAACAAAAATAATCTAATATATAAAATTCTCGTGTCACAGTTTTCGTTGCCATACTCCTCCGAAACGGCTTGACCGATTTTGATGAAATTTTTTGTGCTTATCCGGTATCTATGAGAATCGGCCAACATCTATTTTTCATACCCCTAAGAGTTTGTTTGTTTGTTTGAACGCGATAATCTCAGGAACTACTGGGCCGCATTGAAAAAATATTTTATTGTTGGATAGTCCATTTACGAAGGCTATAGGTTAAAACATCACGCTACGACCAATAGGAGCGGAGCAGCAATGAAAAATGTTGTAAAAAAAAAAGGAAGAAAAAAGAAAAAAGGGAAAATTTACGCAGACGAAGTTGCGCGGGTCAGCTAGTAGACTATAAAAACATGTCTGCTTCGAGCCGAATCACACGAGGGGAAAAGCTGGAGTCTTGGCTAATCTCACGTAAGTTATTATTCATTAGACCCCCCCCCCCCCCCATTGTGCGAGCGACTCACACTTGGCCAGTGGTGTTGAACCATATGTGAAATCTCACGTGAGTTTAGGTAGGGGGAGGTGGTCCAAAAGGTCGGGGGCCCAAATCTCAAGATACCTCACTAGAGCCGAGGAGGAGCTAAGAAATCCGCCAAAATTATCTCACGTAATTTATGGAAGCCCCCTTACTAGATTTTGCCCGCGGCTTCGCCCGCGTGTATGTTGGTTATCGCGATAATAACTATCCTATGTTTTGGCATTTTTAAGTTACAGCTCACACTTGCCAAAAGTCTGTAGCCAACAAATGAATCTCCATAGTAACCTAATTTTTCTAAGAAATAACAAAATGGGAATACGGGTTCCGTAGCCAAAATGGCAAAAACGGAGCCCTGATATTCTCGTCATATCCGTCTGTCTGTCCGTATTTCACAGGCATTTTACTCAAAGACTACCCAATGATGACTAAATTTGGTCAAAAGGTGTTTGGTAGTAGCCGCTATTTAGTTAATAGCTTAATAATAAAAATGTTTTTTTTAGGGGGGCACTCCATGTCTGTAACAGAAGCTGAAAAAAAATTCTTTTGAGCATACATCAACGACATCATTCGACAGCTCTTAAAAAACATTCTATGGGTTCTAATTTTAATTTTTTGAATTAGTGGATTTTTTAGAAATAATCGTTACGAAAGTTGCAAAGCCCCCCCCCCATCAACGTGTGACATCATTCGACAGCTCTTAAAAAACATTCTATGGGTTCTAATTTTATTTTTTAAATAAGTGGTTTTTTTAGAAATAATCGTTACGAAAGTTGCAAAGCCCCCCCCCCCCCCCATCAACGTGTGACATCATTCGACAGCTCTTAAAAAACATTCTATGGGTTCTAATTTTATTTTTTGAATTAGTGGATTTTTTAGAAATAATCGTTACGAAAGTTGCAAAGCCCCCCCCCCATCAACGTGTGACATCATTCGACAGCTCTTAAAAAACATTCTATGGGTTCTAATTTTATTTTTTAAATAAGTGGTTTTTTTAGAAATAATCGTTCCGAAAGTTGCAAAGCCCCCCCAGCGTAGCTCAGAGACTGTTGGTTCTAGACGGCTGCAAATTTGCATGGATACACTACCAAGGCCAAAAAAAAAAAATTGTGTACCTCTCATTTTCGTAATGAATGAAATATTTCTCACCTGATGCAATAAAGAGTTACACCTAGTAAGTTGGTGTGACACTTCATGTACTCGAGCTAATCTTTCAGCGTGACGGGCGTTCGCTCTCTGCTTTTCTACCATTTGGGAGTATAATCTAGATACTTCAGCGTCGGCCTGGAAATAAACAGTTACAATTAAGTTAGACATGTATGAAGAAAATGTTATAATGTTTTAACCTCGAATTCAAATACAAATAAAGAAGTGATTTGACATTACCTACGAACACAACACATTACAAGTCCATCAAATCTAAGAGGTACCGTTTGACGTTTCATATTTTTCAAACCGAAACAACTTTGTTCATACGTACATTATTCAGTTTCGATAACCTTTTTCATAAAACCATGAATTTAGAAAGATTTCATTATTGTATCTAAAAATGTACAATTCTTAATATCTAAATGTAATTGAAAACTTTCAAACAAAGCAAAATAACACATATTTACACAGTAAATAATTTCTAATAGTTATATTCTTGACCTCATTACAAAGTTACGTAGTTATAGGCCGACCGCTTAACTCGTATATCGCCTGCGCGGTGAGAAGGGAGCGCGGGGTGATGTTAATGATGTTAACGGGTGGGTGAGCGGGGTGCGCGGGACAGAGAACGTGAGTTCTCTGTCCCGCGCACCCCGCTCACCCACCCGTTAACATCACCCCGCGCTCCCTTCTCACCGCGCAGGCGATATACGAGTTAAGCGGTCGGCCTATAGGTCACTGCACGTAGTGTTGCGACTCTTCGGATACACTTGTATGCAAAAAAATCGTTTACATATACGAAAAATCGAATGTATTATTTACAAATTACACTTGACAACCAAACAAATATTTTTTCATGTGAATGGGATTTATCTCACATATTACGATTACATAACTAAATAGTTATGTAATCGTAAAATATGAGATAAAACCCATTCACCAAAAATACGTATTTATAAATCAAATATATTTGCTTCTTTAAAAAGTTGTCGAAAGCGATTTGTCGATTTTTGATTTTCGCGCCCAAATAAGTCGGGGTTTCTCGCGCTAACGCTGTCGAAATAGTAAATGGAGTCAGGGATAGTGTTTTTTACATTTATTTTTGTGTATGATAGTATGGGTTTGCATATTACAGATAAATAAACAAATTTTTAACAAGCACATCCATTGATTTTACAATTACAATTTTTTCTTCTAAGTCTTATTTCTACGTCTAA
Organism: Herminia tarsipennalis; assembly: GCA_945859575.2. Classification (NCBI taxonomy): domain Eukaryota; kingdom Metazoa; phylum Arthropoda; class Insecta; order Lepidoptera; family Erebidae; genus Herminia; species Herminia tarsipennalis. Next base: position 2,124,646 of record OX243830.2, read on the forward strand.
AACTAATAAAAATAAGGTATGTAGAACCCATTCACAAAAATGTTGTTGCCTGATGTTATAAATTAACATGTTCGTATGAATTGAGGAGCCACTCCAGATTTATAAAGAAAGGTCGCCCCCTTATTTAGTAGGGAAGTAAATAATTTTGTAGGCCGAATCCTGAAATTTGTAGTATAATATGTCTGAAGTTATATCAATGTGAATGTGGCTCCTCAATCCAGACGTCTGAATTGAGGAGCCACCTGAAACACGGAAAGTATTTCATGTATATCTTTGAAAATGTTGTATCATTTAGTAGTAATTGTGTATAGTGTCTACTAAAAATCTGAGCTCTGTACTGTTTATATTCAAGAATATACAATAAGTACGTTTAATGTGGCTCCTCAATCTATACACAAGAGCGTGAATTGCCATGAAAGTTATAGGTGAATTTATATTCCACTCTAAAGACATATAGTAGTATATGTGTTTGAATTTGTAGCATATGGACAGAGTAGTAAAACTAAGTGAATTTAATAAATAAACGCATTTCATTTGGCTCCTCAATCCTGACGTTTGCATAATAAATAATTGACTGTACCCACCTGAGTTCAAAACGGAATAAAATACCAGAGACACTAACATATAGTAGAAATGTCTACTAAACGCTTATGCACAGATCAATATTGTATATGTTCGGTATCTGAAAAACAATTGCTTCTGAATATTCCTTAAGAATTCACTACTAAGGGTGACCATGTTATATAAATTAAACTAGGATGATTCATTTTTGAAATTTCACTTTCGACAATATTCAATACAAAGATTCATCATAAGTTTATACAATTTATATTGAATAATACACTTGTACTGTTTCCACTTATTTTTTTAGACCTAACCGGTTTCACCTTACGGCATTATCAAAGGTTTACTGTTACCAATGACAGTTATTAAGTATTCATAACATAGTTGCGTATCCGAACACAATATTTCTAACATATTTTTTACAAGTGGGTAGTTTTAAAAATGCGCATACCAGCTCAAATCTTTTTTCCCAGATTTGGGGTAATTTAACATTATTCAGATCAGAGCAACTAGATCTGAGTCGCTCACCCTTAATACAATAAGTGATGTCATCCTCATAATATTATATAGGTACTTACTCGATTCCCTATTTTGGGTATTCTTTCTTTATCTTTCTTTATTTCTTAAAATACTTAAAAATACTTACATGTTTCATAAAACTATCTTAATTTATAATGTAACACCATCCATTATTGTTTTTCTTGTACACTTTTAAACATTAACTTATTCACTATTATTAACTAATGTGTATACAGATAATATAAATTTTAGTCATTACCTTCTGCGCTAGTCGAAACTGTGTTACGGCAAGGTAAGATTCACGCTCGAGCTAATATCAACCGTAATACATTGTGATAAGGACCCTATTCTTAAGACAATATAACATTCATGCACCGATAAACAGTCGGTGGGTAAATGTAAAGACATATTAATTTCTTATGACATCTAATAATGTTAAATTTCCCAAAATCTGGGGAAAAGGATTTGAGCTGGTATGCACATTTTTAAAACTACCCACTTGTAAAAATTATGTTAGAAATATTGTGTTCGGATACGCAACTATGTTATGAAGACTTAATAACTGTCATTGGTAACAGTAAACCTTTGATAATGCCGTAAGGTGAAACCGGTTAGGTCTAGATTAATAAAAATAAGTTAAAACAGTACGTGTATTATTCAATATGTGTAGCTGATTCCACCAAGTGCCATCGATCAACAGTATAAATAGTTTAATACAATTTAATTTATTTTCATTTCATTTGAGGGTAACTACAAATTATTTTCGTAAGTACCTACCGTCAATTATATTTATTTATTAACCCGACATTCATTAACGACGAATCTCTCCTGTTTGCGCACATTAAGTGAATATATTAATAATAACAATTTAACAGGTATAATATATAATTCTATTCTACTATATTAATATTAATCACGTCATAATTGTTGACTTGTGAGGATACAATTAGCTGCTGCAGTAGTGCATAATAAGTGACTGATAAGTAACTTCACTTTGATTTCCTGTTGGCAAGGTAAGCACATATTATATTGTATCAATATAATTAACTTTATAAATAATAGTATAAGTTTAATTATGTTAGGAATATTGTTCTTTCAGAACTACTATGCCGAAAGGTCGTAAATCAAACGTAGATCTTGAAGATCAAAAACAAGTTTTTACTAAATATGCTGAGATACTACAAAATTCCAACATTAAAAGTAGTGACCGAATTTTCTTAACCATCTCTAAAGAACTTAATTATAAAATGTCCCCATTAGCTTTGTTTATATCATTTAAACGCAACCGTCATTTCTTTTTTCCAAGTGTCGATTCACTTGTTGTGAAACAGACAACTGGTGAAAGTCATACTACTGAAAGTGTTAGTAGTACCAGTTATAGTGGTAGTTGTATAACAAACGCATCATTTGAAGAAAACGATTTTGATTTAGAGAACAGTAAACAAAAAGAAACAAAAACATTTTCATATCATGGATCTGTATGATTGGAAAAAAATTCAGCCTCTATATGCATACCAGAGAAGAACAGGCACTAACACCTATAAGAAATACAGGACAATGCCAAAGTTCAAATGGAGTAATTTGTTGAAGGAAAACATTTATAAATATACAAAGTTACCTTGCACTTGGACCTTAAGGCGTGAAAAGGTTGTTAAAAATAAAATCTTTGTCAAAGGTAATTGTGCCCAGTGTACGGCATGCGTTCAGATAAAAAGTTATGCAACTACAGACAAATTTCACACTATTTTCTGCAAGATTACCAATATAGATAAAAATATCAAACATAATCCAAAAAAGAAATTTAAATTAACGCCCTATAAAAGACAACAATTATCAAAAATATTAAAGTACAAATCTGCAATAGTCGTTCAGAATGAGTTAGCCTCAAAGATCATAGTTGATAAAAAAGATGAAAATGAGGTTACAAGTATACCAGTATTGCCTTCTCTTTCCGCTTTACGTCAAATAAAATCTGAGGTCCGGAAAGGACAGTGGCTTGATTCTAATCCGATTATATCTTTATTGGCGATGGCGAAAAGTACACATAAAAATATCCGCAGTATTAGTGTAGACCCTGACTTCTTTGTTTATTATTGGACCGAAGAACAAATTAATTATTATAATCAATATCTACGGAAATTTCAAAGAGTTACTCTTACAATTGACGCTACCGGCTCATTTTTCCAAACTATGCGCCTCCCTGATGGAACAAAGATTACCAAACGACTATTTCTGTATGCAGGTCTTATAACAGCAAATCTTAAATTAAAATCTGTGCCCGTATTACAAATGGTCACCGATGCACACGGCAAGCAATCTATATTATATTGGCTAAATCAATGGAAACGTTCAATTCATAGAACACCTCACGAAATTATTTCTGACGATTCTTCTGCCCTGGTTGCCGCTAGTACTGAAGCTTTTACCGTGTTTAGCAGTACAAAAGAGTATATAAAGAAACTATTTTCAATTTTAGAAGGAGAGGCATCAGACGTCCCCTCTACTTTTATCAGACTGGACTCTAGTCATTTCATAAAAACTTTGCACAACCTAAAATGTTTTAGTGATGTAGATACACGCATAAAATATTTTTATATTCGCTGCATTATGTATTTAAAAAAATGTGAAGATTTTGAAATCGCAAAAGAAGTCATCTTGGATATGATTACGGTTTGCCTTTATCAATACGACGATGATTTGACTACCAGTACAAGTTCCGATTGTCAAACTTCCTTAAGCAGGCTTGTGGCGCGATTGAAAAATATTGACTTGGATCATACAGTACAACTCAGCTGTATTGATGACGACAAATTAGATTCCAAATCAGAAGAATATCACACTGCGGATATTGATTTTTTTGTTTGGTTAGACGATAAAATAGCTCGGTTGCGGAAAAAATCAATGGAAATTACAGAAACCAATAAAAATTTATATTTTTATCCCCCATTTATACCTGAATTTAGAAGAATTCTAGGGAAACTACCATTGTGGTCTAATTTGTTATGTCCATTTTTTAAAATTGATAATACTGCTCCATCATCGTCAGGAATTGAGAGCTACTTCAAAACTTTGAAACAATTGCTCTTCAAAACAAAATTAATAAAGTATCGAATTGACGAATTTGTAAAAATACATTCTAATTACTTGAATACAGAAATTGCTCTTGCTACAAGTGATCTTGTTAATGATAAACAAAATAAAGAAACTAAACGCCCTCGAAAAAGGAAACATTCATTTACAAAATCTCAAACGCAGATGAAAAAAAGAAAAATGTCAAACTCTTTGAAATTGAAGAAAATTAATAGGTCATTTACAGCTGAATCAATATTTTTTGATCGTCCTTCTTTCGTCGAAAATTGGAGAGGTGAAGCAGAAATAGAAACTAATGTGACATTAACAAAATTAAAAATAAAATTTGTAAAAAATGGCAATTTATGCGATGTTGTAACCGTCGGGAAAAGTTCAACTAAAGTGGATTTGCAAAATACATGTTGCTTTGATTCAGTCATGCATTTTTTAGGTGTAGCATATACTCAAAGTAGAAATGTTCAAGGAATATTAAACACATACCCTGATGATTTAATTGCTCAATATATTAAACTATTATCCGATCCTGTTGCTAGGGACTGTGATATATACAGAATGAGATCCGAAATCGACGTGCTGTATTTTGATACAAGAGACAGCCGCTGTGAATTTGGTTGTAATGTGTCCTTCATTTTTGAACATGTAGCTTTAAAGTATTGTTTTAGTGCAATTTGGAATAAAAAGTGTACTAATGATTCATGCCAATTTACCCCAATATCTAGACAGACCGCATTTTTGCCTTTAAACCTGAATATAATTTCTGTTTTTGGTCTCCAAAGTTTAGAAGATGCAATTTGTATTGTAGAAGAAAATAACGTTTGCACGTCTTGTAAACACCAAACAGTGGGTAAATATACTGTATCAAAAATAGTTTCATTTGAACTAAATGTTGTACCAGAAACTATAATGATTTCAAGTAGCTTATATACTTTAATAGGCGTTATAGAATTTATTCATGCAATTAGCGAGGCTGGCATGGGCCACTATAAATGTCACTACCCAGTGAATGATGAGATGTTTTGTTATGACGACTATGATTCTCACTGTACAATTCATAAAAGCACCGACCAACAAATAAATAATTCATTCTTTAACTTATGTCGAAATTGACTAGGAGTACCTAGTCAATTTCCTCATAAGTTAAGGAATGAATTAATATCTATACATATATTTAGTCAATTTCGACTTTTTCAAAGAAACTTTGTACCGAATATTGTCGAAAAATTAAATTTCAAAAATGAATCATCCTAGTTTAATTTATATAACATGGTCACCCTTAGTAGTGAATTCTTAAGGAATATTCAGAAGCAATTGTTTTTCAGATACCGAACATATACAATATTGATCTGTGCATAAGCGTTTAGTAGACATTTCTACTATATGTTAGTGTCTCTGGTATTTTATTCCGTTTTGAACTCAGGTGGGTACAGTCAATTATTTATTATGCAAACGTCAGGATTGAGGAGCCAAATGAAATGCGTTTATTTATTAAATTCACTTAGTTTTACTACTCTGTCCATATGCTACAAATTCAAACACATATACTACTATATGTCTTTAGAGTGGAATATAAATTCACCTATAACTTTCATGGCAATTCACGCTCTTGTGTATAGATTGAGGAGCCACATTAAACGTATTGTATATTCTTGAATATAAACAGTACAGAGCTCAGATTTTTAGTAGACACTATACACAATTACTACTAAATGATACAACATTTTCAAAGATATACATGAAATACTTTCCGTGTTTCAGGTGGCTCCTCAATTCAGACGTCTGGATTGAGGAGCCACATTCACATTGATATAACTTTAGACATATTATACTACAAATTTCAGGATTCGGCCTACAAAATTATTTACTTCCCTACTAAATAAGGGGGCGACCTTTCTTTATAAATCTGGAGTGGCTCCTCAATTCATACGGACATAAATTAACGACGTTACTGCGCGACCGCATAATGCACTGAATACACAGATACCCTAAAATAAATTAATTTATTTATTTTTAGGTCAATAGGCAAAATCGCAGGTGTCCAAGTCTCTACAATTTTTTTTTTCTGGCAACACTGCCAACTACAAGCGCACGCGGTCCGCTCGGTCGGTTCGGCGTCAGCAGTCTCTCGCCATCTTGGAAGCTGACTGTGCGCGTACTTGCTTTCTCGTTTGTGTTTTACAATTTGTGACTTGGCTATTACTTTTCTGGACTGATCATTCTTTATCCGTTTACCTTGGCAATATTTATACTGGACTCCGAACTAAGCAAGTGTTTATTAATAATGTCGAAAAGAGGACGTACTTTGAACAGCCAGGCTCGTGAATTGGTGGTGAAATTACACGAGTATTTTGAGCGTGAATCTCAAAATGGTGGACTTCTACTGCCAGTTACACAAGTTCGGGATCGCGTCGGTGAAGCTCTCGGTATTGGTAGCCGCACCGTTGGCAAAATATTAAGTGAAAAATATGGGCCTTCGGGGAGTGAGAGTAACGTACTTCACACACCGAAAAAACGAAAAAGAAATAAACCTGTGACAGGCATCGATGAATTCGATAGTCATGCTATTAGAAACCAAATATACGGGTATTTTACAAGAGGCGAATTTCCAACATTGGCAAAGTTATGTGCAACTTTAAAAGATGCCGGGCTGTATAAGGGAAGCATAGAGTCGTTGAGAACGGTAATAACAGGAATTGGCTTCAGATACAAAAAAGTTGACAAACGAAAAATTGTTATGGAGCGACATGACATAATTATGCAGCGACTAACATTCCTGCGCGAAGTTAAACAAATTATAAACTGGGATAATGTAATATTTTTGGACGAAACCTGGCTAAATTCCAACCATTCTGTGCCGAAAACATGGACTGATGATTCTGAAGCTTCGTGCTCGAAGGTGCCGATAGGAAAAGGTGGACGCCTCATAATATGCCATGCTGGGTCAGCGTCTACAGGCTTCGTGGAAAACTCTTTATTAGCTTTCCAATCCAAAAGCACTAAAGAGTATCATGAAGAAATGGACGCCGTAAGGTTCCGAGAGTGGTTCTTAAATTTATTACAGAATATCCCTCCTAACAGCACAATTATAATGGATAATGCCCCATACCACTCTGTGCAAATTGATAAAGCACCTACGTCAGCCAATAAGAAAGCAGATTTGGTGGCATGGCTGCAAAAAAAAGGAGTGGATGCCGACATGTCACTATTAAAAGCTGAATTATTACAGTTAGGGAAATTGCATAAACCACCAAAACCGACATATGTAATTGACCAATTGGCCGAAGAGCACGGGCACAAAGTCATACGACTTCCTCCGTACCATTGCCAATATAATGCCATTGAACTGATTTGGGCCCAAGTTAAAGGTAATATTTTATAATATTATAATAATAACACGAGTACTTCTAACATTTATAATTTAAACAATGGTTTTCGTCTGCTATCAAATAGTTACATTATTGTTTTACAGGTTATGCAGCAAGACACAACACAAAACCACCCTTCAGTGTCAAGAAAATGGAAGGTTTATTAAAGGAAGCATGTGCCCAAGTTACACAGGAAGATTGGAGTAAAGTAGTACAAAAAACAAAGAAAATAATAATGGACGACTTCGAAAGAGACGTACACTTTGATAATGTAATGGACAATCAACTGGTCATTAATTTAAATGACGATGATGACGAAGACGACGATACTAGTACTAGTAGTGAATAAAAAAATATCCTAAACATTTCTTTTATTTAATTATAACAATTGATTTCTTAAAATTCGGATATTATAGTAATCGATCTCTTAAAGTTCGGATATTATAGTAATCGATTTTTTCATCCCATCCCTATCATTCAATTGTCAGAACTGTCAAACGGTACTTCTTAGATTTGACGGACTGTACAAAAAAATAATTTTACTCGCCAGAGCTACCCGCCTGCAAGCTTTTCAATTTATCTTGCAAGCGGGTACAGGTAAATTAGCTTGAAGAAATTTTTGCGTTTGTAGTAGTGTATGGTCAGCAAATAAAAAAAACAACATTTTATTTTTAGTTTTTATTGTTTTAAAGGTAATATACGTTTGTGGCTGGAGCACACCAAATGCGTGCACGTCTACGCATACGCACTACGTACTAATACGGTCGTGAAAATGTGTATCCACCGCATTGTAATCTATGGAACTGTATGAGGCAGACAAGCCAGTTCCAAACATTACAAGCATTGAATGCCGGTTTTCACTTCAGTGAAGACGTGTATGAATTAGGTGTTCTCCGGCCATAAATGTTTTATTCTAATAATTCATCAACCCCAGGCATATCACAATCATCCCCATCCTCGCTTTCATCAGATGAATTATTTAAATTAATTATGATTCGTTCTGATATTGTGTCTAAAGCTGCGTCTCTACCCTGATATTTGCTTTCCTCCTCAATAGCATGCAAACAAACTTTTCTCCATTCCTCTACAGTTATGGCGTTCATTTTTTCTTCAGCTAATGACATTATAACCTTCATATTCATTGCGACATTCTTTTTTGCGACATATGTTTTCACTATCCCCCATATATTTTCTATAGGATTAAACTCCGGATGGTATGGTGGTAAACGCAGCACAGTATGACCGTGCTGTCGTAATATTTCGTCTATCTTGTACTCTATAAATCTCGCCTTGTTTTGCAGAATCAGTTCATATAATTGAGGCTTAAGCAACGTGGATGAATGCTCAATGTTTCGAAATGTCAGCCAGTCTATCATTTGCTGTTTTCTAGAATTACTATTCGGTGCAGGATTTTGTATTGAGTTATGATATGGTGCGTTGTCAACAACAACAACACTATTTGGTTGTAAGTTGGGTATTAATTGAGTTTGAATCCACCTTGAATAGTTGTCATAGTTCATATTGTTGTGGTAATCTCCACTTTTTTGGTCGGCTTTAAACATAAGCAATGCATTTGGTATAAAGCCATCGATACCACCGGCATGAACAATGATTAAGCGGTTGCCTTTCGATATATGTTGCTTCAAACCTGAAGTGCTTCCATCTGACCAAGATTTCGAGAGGGTATGTGATGTATGTATATATGTTTCGTCGGTGTAAACAATTGGTCGGCGTTGTTCACGATATTCAGCAATTTTCATCAAATAATTAATTCGCAAGTATCTAATTTCGTGTTTTTCCATAAGAAGTTTCCGGTTATCTTCTGTTTGCTTCCAATTAAAACCTAATGACATGACGTGTTTTCGTAACGTGCTGACACAACCTTTATAATCGATATCTTCTTTCAATTTTGAGTGCAAAGTTTTTAAAGTGGGAACTTCTTTATTTGTGATGTGGAAGTCATGAATTGTTCTTCTGATAACTTGCTGATCAAAGTTATCGATTACTATTGTAGGTTTACGATTCGGTTTCTTTTTAGGAGATTTAAATGTTACTTCCTGATCTGAAGGACGACATTTGCTTTCTGATACTACCTTTCTGACGGATGCTATTGAAATTCCTGTTGATTTAGCAACTAATTGAGTGGGGGTCATAATACTGCTCGGGTTGTTATTACACTCATTTTCGAAATATTTGTACAAACAGTACAAAACTTCCTTAGTTTGAGAAGTCAAAGGCTTGCCTCGACCATGTTTTAACACTGGAGCCATTTTGAATTATCAATATAAAGTTACAACACTTACACACTTGAAATTAAACACTTCAACAAATATTTTAACAATAATAACAAACAATAACAACAATCAACAAATACAAAATTTCACAATGAAACTACTACGTATCTAATAATTATAATTTTTTAATGAAATGCGTGCTTTATGTTCTAACGGTATCAAGCGACTGACGTCAGACTGCACGTGGCACCTGCGGACAGAGTAAACTGGTTTATTCTGGTTTTGTGCGTGTTTCCACTTTCCACTATCAAGTGACGATTTATTTATTTGTTTTGTTTCGTAATTATTATGGTCAAAACTTTTTACCTATAGCTAAACTACTATCATCTAAAGAACGACACGATATTTTATTGTTTCACGGTAGTCGCCTTGTCGTTTGCTCAAGGACGTGAAATTGAATGACATATTTTTTTTAATAAAGTCAAAACCTTTTTCTTTAAAATAAAAACTTGTTTTTATTGAAAACAAAAATCAGAGTGTTGCTAGGGATAAGTATTAAATTAAATAGTAATGTTAGGATATTGAAACATTTTTGTAAGGGCCAGAACGATATAGTGGAAACGCGCTCTAATATCTAAGTAACATACACACCACTACATATGCAAAAATTTCTCGAGACTAATTTCACTGTAGCTCTGGCGAGTCTAGGTATTTTTATACCTAAACCTGACTTTTGCTAGGGAGTGAATCTTCTGTACCGAGAAAAATAATTTAACCGTGTCCGGTTAAATTATTTTTTTGTAATGTGAACCCGTGAAACCGCGCGCGAACCGTGAATTTTCTTTGCGCGCCCCAGTTTTATGACCGAGCTGCGAAGACCAAGTTGATTTATAATTTTTAAGATAAATAAATAGATTATGCATTACACAAATGTTGATTCTGTATTATACATAAAAATTCAAATACAATAATAATTTAAATTGTATTTGTAAAGTAATTGGCAAGAAATGCCTATAAAAATTACTTGAATAAAAATTCAAATTGTCATATGTTCGATTCCGACGGGTGTAGGTATTCCTTTGTAAACATTATCCTATCCTGTTCCTAAAGATGCGTCTAAAGGGGATCTCTCGTCTGCAATATTGATTTGATTGTTGCCGGACGATCGCTAAGCGATCGATTTTCCGCCATGTTGCCTGGTCAATTTTGTTGTTGATTCAGTCGCTCTCTGTTATATTGTTGCCGGGTTGTGTAGTCCTTTTAGGAGACTGGATCATGCGCTATACAATTGCAGACATATTGCCATTATTGGCCGAGCAATTAGTTGCCTATACAGCCGCCACAAATTGCCGTAAAAACTGGCGCGTTTAGACGCCCCATAATATTATTTCTGGGCAATTAATTAAGGATTTTTAACGTGCTAGTTGACCGATCAAGCATACGAAATACTTGCAGTTAATTTTGTAACACTTATATATCGGGACTATTATATTAAGTTCTGTTAAATTTCTTACCTCTTTGATCTTCGTCGCTAGAGATATTTCGTCAGCTGCTAAGGGATGCGCGCACGCAGCTAAGTGAGCTTGCAAACGTGTTGTTACACGAACCCATGGCCGGTAATCTAGGCCTATAAAATAAAGACATCCCTATATTTATGTTCGTAAACTTTCGCGATTTGTACACATTATAGAATTAATTTATATTAAGAAAAACATTTTTTAATATAAATTAATTAAATCAAGCGGGGGTAGTTTCCGAAACCCGCGCTTCTCGGAGGCGACGCTGAGCTGAATCAGTCTACCCTTGACCACGGCCGTTGCAATACGGTCGAAACATCGGGCAATAAACAAAGGTATTTAGCCTTAAAATAAAATATTTACGCGATTAAGACCCGTAGGTTATAAAATTCTATAATACCTATATTTATAAAGTAGCTAGAGATATGGAACAAATTGGTAACATTGTGGTATTAAGAAAACAAAGCCCTGGACTAGACTGGCACGAAAGAGAGATGAATGGAGAGTCTTCGTCTTTGCCAAAGGGCAGAGTTTGTAGCCTTTGGCAATCGCTTAAGCAGAATGTCCAAATCGTAAAAAGGCGTAAAAATAGGTTTTTTTTAAAGAAATCCTATTTTTAGGCTATTTTTATGTGTTAAAATGTTTTTTTATTTATTGGCCAAACTTATATTTTTACACCTTCAAAATTGCCTTGAAAGGGTTGGTAATTTATAAAAACATATATTTTAACGCCTTTTTATAAAAGCCTTGTTAATTTTTAACGTTAATATCATGCTTATGACAAATATTGGACATTCTGCGAACTGGACATTCTTCGAATTGGACATTCTGCAGACTGGACATGTTGCAAACTGGACATTGTGCGCCTCAACATTTAGCAAAGGGCATCGAGATCACACTCGAGAGAATCTAATTTATCATTCATATCTTTTAAGCTTTTGATTTTAAAAAACCCATCATACATATAAATAGTAATTAATTTAACTTTTTGAATGTATTTCACTTTTGACTGCCTTCTAGATTTATTTTTTTAGAGAAATATTATTATCTTACCTTCTAAAACCTCAGGATCACGAGCTCCAGGCAAACCAAGTGTGCCTCTCATTATAGGAAGGAATGTAGGTATTTCCTGTAAACAAAATCATTTTTACGTAGTATAAACAAAGTCGCTTTTGTTTTTTGTCTGTACGCTTAAATCTTCTAAACTATGCAATGGATTTTGATGCAGTTTTCATTGTCATTCAGATTTTCTTTGATGGTTTACACTGGGGAAAACTCAGTGCGTACCACTAGTTTTAAATAAAACTAGAAATTGTATACGCAATTTCTGTACTACAAATCATAGACAAGCCAGAGGTTTTGGGTTTGATACCCACCAGGATAAATCTTGGCCTACTTTGGAATCTGATGGCTGTTTTCGAGTTGTTCCAAGATATTTATTCATTTATATTGATATTGATTTATAATCATAGATAAATAAATAAGTAGATATCAGACGACACTGATGCACATTCAAATTCAAATGAGTTTAAGTTTGCATCTTTACTGTGTAAATATTATTTTCTTTTGTAAATTAATAATAAAAATAAGAAAAATAAAATAAATCAAATGAATAAAGTCAAACCTGTAATTTCTGTATATCTTCATCAAGTTGTTCATCAGTGGCTGGCTTAACTACTATAATATCCCGGGTTCGTTTGCTCTTCCTAGCTTGTAAACTGAGCTGCCTTCTTTGTAGTAAAGACTTTTTATTGTCTGTGGTACGTTGATTCCTGGCTGAGGCTTTTGGTGAATCTGGGAATAAGAGATATTTTTTTTTTTTTTTTTTCCTTTTTCTATCTGCAATCAGCCGCATAGCTTTAATCAGATTTATAGAAGGTTTTGAGAGTGCACATCCTCTGATGTGTCACCTCTACTTTATTGTTTTGAATAAGAGATATAAAACTTATATTTACTTTTTGGTTAGAGCTTTGCCAAGGGAAGAAGAAAAGAGAGTTTAAAATGACTAAAAGTCTAAAAAGTTAGGTGTACATAAACTGATAGACTACCTCTGTGACATAGACTGCCTCTGTGGTACAGTGGAAGTGTATCCGACTGCTACGCAAGAGGTTGTGGGTTCAATCCCACCCAGGATAAGACTTTGTGTGATGAGCAAAACAGTTTATTCTGTGTCTGGTTGTTTTTATCTATTATATGTATGTATTTAGAAATATAAGTATGTCTATCAGTTGTCTGGTTTCGATAGTACAAGCTCTGCTTAGTTTGGGATCACATAGCGTTGTGTGAGTTGTCCCAAAAATATTATATTATTATAAACCCCCAAAAAATTATCCTGGGTGCACCCAGGATCATTTTATGGAGGGGTTTGGTGAAACCAAGGCTCCAACCAAAGGTCAATCCCTCCTAAACCCAAATATTGTCTTCTCTTTATTAACTTTATGCACAGAAGTAATATGATAATCACCTCCAATAGGCCGGTCTACTGTGTATGAAATGTATGGCAGTTCAGAATCTGAACAAATGCTTGTGCCTGGAGAATTATTGCCACTCGCTGTAGGGTCTGATGCTCTTGATGTGTCTGTAATAGAAAAAAGTATTAATCATTTAATGACTGACTTATTGGTCTAGTGGTTAATGAGCCTGACTGTTGTTGAGTTTGATTCCCAGGATATCAAGTATCTTTGTGTTTAGCACAAGTATTTATTCTGTGTGGGTGTAATTTACCTGTAATATGTAAGTATTTTGTTATATATAAATAGGTTTATCAGTTATAAGGGATGTAGCAAAGAGAGGAAAGAGGGACCCATACAGGCAAAAAAAAAAAATTTTAAGACTTAAATATTCATCATTTTCGATCAATTATCTAAGGAGCCTCAACTTGAATAATTTCCAGTGCAGTTTAGTAGGGAATTGGGACTTAAAAATGGTCATTTTTGACTTTTTACCCTCACCCAGTGTAGCAAAGGGGGTGCAAAAACAAGGTAAAACTATTTTTTTATGCAACCCCTTTGCTACATCTAGACCGTTGTCTGGTTGCCATAGTATTAATTCGAATGACAGTGTATGCAGACTCCATACAAACATTTTCTTTTAGATTTTACCTGGTATATTAGTAACAGCTATAGTATGACCACGCCTCACGGGTGGAGCTCTTTGAGCTTGCTTCTTTGGAGGCACAGAGGATTGTTCTGAACCCATTGTTAGACTGGAAAATGAAATATGTACATAATATTAAGTAAGACCTCTTTGCTATTATTTCGTTTTTTTTTCTACATATTATACTTACATGCACAGGTAACCTACTACCAATTATGAATACTCTGATTCTTATTTAGCACGTATCTTACTTTAACACATTCGGGTTATTTATTTTACAAAGACAGAAAGGATAGAAATCAAATCAACTTGCGATACAAACTTGTAACTAAAATTTCTGAGATCTAATCACAATCACAACCACAACACAGGTCACGTCAAATCAATGTCAATTTGTCAAAAAGGATGTTCATTTTAATTTCTATTCTAAATTAAATCGACTAAAACTATATAATAGAGCTAGTATTTGTATTTATATTTATATTTATACAATATACATCAAACCCTCACACCTAGGAACTAGCTTGCTACTTTGCTACATAATTTATTAAAGTAATCTGTGCCTACAAAGCCGAAATTTTCACAAGAGGCTTCTTTTATGATGAACCGGGGATGGAATAAAAATGGATTGAAGAACATAAGAAATACTAGCTCAAAATACGGTATTTTCATTCACTCATGTATGAAAATACCGTATATAATTTTAAAATATAGATTATTATCAAATATAGCTGACTTTTACAATTTTGTGAACCAGATACGATAATAAACGTTACCTATCGATAGTATGTGCTTTAAGACCCATAAATCATGCGAGATAGGTAAGAGAAATGATTTATGGCCCTACGACTCAGACGTTATCGTGCGTACTATAGACTGATAAACAAGGTGACACATGGAAAAAATGTTAGATATCGGTCCGATGCTTAAGAGGACATTATGGCTAAAAAATCACATGATATTATGGACGACTCCTAGCTTGCCTTAGACGTGCCCTGTATCAAATTTTGCTGGGAGCCCAAGTGCCTTGAAGTGCAAACGGCTAAGAGATTATTATGAGTCGCGGCCAATGTGAGGGGATCTTATAGTCAGTGGGCCCCGTATCACTATCAAGGCAAATACGGAGGTAGCCACGCTACGCCCCTGGTTCTTAGTTACCTTCAATTTGTGTTAATAGATGTTAACAATTTTTTATTAAATTTTCTCCAATCTTAGTTGAAAACTGCTGTGACTTTCATAACAAATAGGTATAAATGTTTCTTGCTTAATATAAACTTTTCCAAACACCTTTTAGACGATTATCATTAGACAAAACTACATTCTTGCAAACGTGTCTCATCTCTGCGTCGAAAGTGTCGACGTCATAATTATGTATACGTTTAAAGTTTGACAGTGACATTAATGTACACACGTACACGGATGTTTAGTCTTATTCCCGAAGAGTTTTACAAAATATCATGAAATAATAAATAGAAATAACACTAAAATGGTTGACGAAAGCACTAGGAAGACGTTGAGCAGCATACCTCTTCTCCAAACTAAGGCTGGACCACGAGATAAAGAGTTATGGGTAAATAGGCTTAAAGAAGAATACCAGGCACTGATCAAGGTACAAATTATAAAAAACACTTCCTATAAGACTATGAGTGACTTTTTTTTTATCACCGCAATGTTTAAAAACAATTGTCTGTTTGTTTCGTTAAACTTTGTTTTTAATAAAAAAAAATAGACGGTTCTATCAACTTTTACATTTTATCTACCAATTTCAAGTGTTATTTTCTTTAAAATTTTGTAACATTTCAATGTTTTGATTTGCTTGAAAGCTTGTAAAACGTAGACCTACGTTTTACAAGTAGGTCTAAAAAAAAACTTTAATAAACCTATAATCCTCTATCCTATTGTACAATGAATCAAGCTTTAACAGAGAAATTAATCACTACAGTCTACATTTTACAAGCTTTCAAGCAAATCAAAACATTGAAATGTTGCAAGACTAGAAAGAAATTAAAACTTGAAACTGACAGATGCACAGAATGTGTGAGCCATAGTCCTTCTGAAGCAAATGAATGAATGGAGGACAAGAAAAAAAAAAAAGAAAACTTTTACATTTTTTTTTTCTCTTTATTTTAAGTAATAAAACTTTTACATTTGCCATTGAATTAATTACCATTCCCTAAATTATCAGTTATTGATGCCAATGCTGTGTAATCTTCCATTTTATTATAATAAGCTGGTCTTATAACTTAGATGACCAAGCAAATTGAGAAATCAACATGATTAAGTATTGTTGTTTCTAACAGGGTACCTAGCTCAGCAAAAATAGGAAGACTGTTTTCAAAAAAGTCACTCCTCTGTGCTACAGAGAGCATCTAAATCCTTTGTGAATACTATCTGGCCCATCGGACAGTGTGACAACATGGCATACACAGAATCATTTTTTGGGGGTTTCTTTAATTTTGCAATTTTGAGGGGAGTTTCAACACCCAAATGCCCAGGATATGCCCATTGATGACAATGTTGGCCAGATATTTTTTAGGAGAACATTACATTTATAATATTAGAAACATTTTAAAACTCAAAAAAAAATAGGTACTTAACTAAACTAAAGCCGCGCACAATGTGAAATATTTTTTATTTTCTCTTTCCGCCGATATTATTTTCGATTCAGTTTCAAGTTTATTTTCTTTCATGGTTTCTTCTTTGAATCACAAAGTCTCATTCTTATCCAGCTATCAAGTATATTTTGCACTCATAGAGCATATTTGTCCTGTGATTTTACATGTTAAACACGAAGCTGTAAAAATAGCCACATATTTAGTTTTTTTTTACTCTGCTGTGAAATGTTTACTGATAAACCAAATTGTGGGGTTGTCATTTCACTGCAATTTATGTACATCTATACTAATAATAAAAGGCTAAAGAGTTTGTTTGCTTAAAACATGATAAAGAACTACTGGTATTAATTGAAAAAATATTATTGTGTTGGATAGCCCACTTAACGAGGAAGGTTATAGTCTATATAACATCACACTATGATCAATTGGAGCGGAGCAGACATGAGAAATGTTGCAAAAACGGGAAAAAATATTCCTTTTGAGAGCCTCCGTTGTGGCTGTTGTGTAATGGTTAAAGTTACACAACAATAATGTACCTACTTATGACGGATTTGTTCCTCTTGAAAAGTTCTAAAAAAACATCCGCAACAGCAAATGCCATCTTTTAAGGTTGACCCACTATTACCTTTTTTATGATAATCAAATTTGTTCTGAAATAAAGCATTATTTGCGAAAGTGTTCTAATAAACATGGTATTAACCCTTATCCAAATAAATACGTTATTCATCACAAATATTTAATTTTGAACAAAAGTGATCTTACTTCATTTGATTTCAATGAATATTTGATTGAAATATGATGATTATCATAGTTTTAAAATAATACGCAACAAAATTAGGCGCAGAACTTTATTCAGGGGGGAACACTATTGGCTCAACTGGTCAAGTGTGAGTTGTTCGCATGACAGGAGGGTTAAAATTAATGAAATGGGATTTGATTCAACTCTGGTACATCAACCACCACCGCCGACGGGAGGGGGGGGGGGGGGACGAAATATGCCTGTCAATACACATCAGTCCAGTGTCAAAATTTGAAGCATTTATCGTTATTTGCGAGTAATCTGAATTTTCAAGCGCTTAATTTACCATGTTATGAAAGACTTTTACACTATTAAATACCTGTTCAAAATAGATTAATCTTTCGTATTGACAGTTAATGTACCACATTTTCGAATATTCTTTGTTTCTTTTGTAGTAATCAATGTCCAAAACTTCGTTTTAAGAAAAAGTGCTAATGCTATCATTGTCAAACGTCTAAATCTTTCATTTATTCTTTATAATTATGCGTCAAAAAAAAATACATATTTAAAGGTACATTTGTTGACGCATAATGTATTAGAATTTAAAATTATCACATTAAATTGTAAAAAACAAAGAGACCTGTCATTTTTACGAAAAATTACTCCATGTTAAATGTTTTTTTTTAAGTTTATTTTACCGTAAAATACAAAATTAACGATAAAATAAGCTGTGATGTAACAATTTGGTTTTTAATTTTAAAAAATATAATATTTCAATTGACGCATACGAAGTTGCGCGGTAATACAATAAGTGGAATTAAAACCCGAAAGCTCTTGATTGCGAGTCCAAAGCCTTAACCACCAGGCTACTGCTGCTACAAATTTTTTTTTTTTTTAAATTATATAATTACAGTATGTGCAGAACAACAAATCAGCTGACAATGATTGGTTCCGTTTGGAGTCAGACAAAACGGGCACCAAATGGTTTGGCAAGTGCTGGTACGTCCACAATTTGCTGAAGTATGAATTTGACTTGGAATTTGATGTAAGTTACCAATGTTTCTTTAAGAACATATAATGACGAAGTTTAAGTTTGTATTCATTGTGAGTTGGGCCCTCGCATACGCCATCTAGCCTAGTTTACTAGAACTAAGTATATTATGGAGACTGGGGCACGGGAGGCAAATGGCAGTGCTGGATCGAACACGCTTATGTGACGGGGAGAGAGGGTGCTAACATTGTGTGTCGCCCCGACACCGGTGAACTGTGAATCGCACGCACTTTAGGGGAAGGGGTCCCCAAAAAAAAAACATTCTGGGGGCAAATGGGCAATGAAATTGAAAACAATACAAGAAATTCGGTACACTTCACCCTCATTGGGAGTTCGCTTGTGACCACGGCCGGTACATCTGGAGCCCAATTCACGTATTTAAAGCAGTACAATTGCAGTTAAGTTTCGATTAAAACGGCCATTTTCGTATTCTTGTAACTTTGGGATCAATCTTAAAAACGCTTGCGCACCGTACTAGAATATCGTTATTGCGCTCTCGAGACGCATACTTGACGCAAGCGTATTTGAGATCGATCCCAAAGTTACAAGAATACAAAAATGGCCGTTTTAATCGAAACTTACCTGAACTGCACTTCTTTAAATACGTAAATTGCCCCCCAGGTGGAAACGTTAAGCAATATTATGGTAAACATTTGTTATTAAACATTTCACATCCATTTTGGTTTTAGTAAAGATTGGGATCTGATGACTTTGTATAAATTGTCCCAAGATTTAATATGCATAATCAAATGAATTAAATTTAACTTCAACATTTCCAGATTCCTGTAACATACCCTACGACAGCTCCAGAATTGGCTTTACCAGGTCTTGATGGGAAGACAGCTAAGATGTACAGAGGAGGCAAGATTTGTTTAACGGACCATTTCAAACCGCTATGGGCCAGGAACGTGCCCAAGTTTGGGATTGCACATGCCATGGCTTTGGGTGTAAGTGTCCTTCATGATAGTGACTTGAGCAACTCACACATCATACATTTTCGTCATGTCCGTCTGTCTGTCCGTCAGTATGTCACAGGCATTTTACTCAAAGACTACACAATGAGTATTGATTAAATTTGGTGAAAAGGTGTCTTGTAGTACCCGCTACTTAGTTTGATAGCTTAATCAATAAATTTAAATATTTTTAGCGAGGGAGGGGCACTCCATACATGTAACAGAAACTGAAAAAATATTTTTAGCAAACATCAAAGTGTGGCACAAACGACAGTTCTTTTTTAAAAAAAAATAAGGCTTTTAATGAACTTTTTTGGTTAAGTGAATATTTTTGGAAATAATCGCTCCGAAAGTTGCATAATTGTGTACCTTATCTTTTGAACCGTGTCACCAAAAATATGCAAAAAATCAAAAAGAGATATGCCGTCATTGCCGAAAAACTGCGTTTATTAAAAAGGTGTAAGTGCCATGAACATAATATGCTCTTCTGCTGGTACAATTATTCAAATCGGAAGTTTTCATACGGCAACGGCTCCGGAACCCTACATCGAATTCCCGCGCTATTGTACATACATACAAAGTGGATCACACAAAGTGATGTACCGTGTGGGAATCGAACACACGACCTCTGGCTTCAGTCAGTGTCACTAACCACTAGACCAGCGAATCAGTCAACTTTGTTCTAAAGGTGTTCCAAGACTCCTTGCCCATTATAGTTGTATATATGTGCCTTGCTCGAACCAAGTACGTTTGGAGTTTTTCTTCTGTTCCCATAGATGTTTTGTAATTACTAATCCCTATTCCATTCATAGACTGCCTCGGTGGCACAGTGGCAGTGTATCCAACTGCTGTGTAAAGTTAAGAATAGACTTACGGTCGGTCACGATGACTTATCTAACGTTAACTGTCGGTTAAAGTGATGTGATGTGTGTGGTTCTAGATGTTGATAGATAAAATCCGCCTGCAAAAAGACGGAAACAAGATGCCCTTCACATTTAATATAGTGCAGTCAAAGGCATTATTGAATCCCGTTGAACTTAAAAATTGTGCCTCCCGACTGCATGATATTAAATGTGAAGAGTATTTCGCAAGCGGTTTTTTGCATTCATTTTTTTGCAAGCGGGGTTTTTTAAATTTATATTTTATTTAAGTACGTTTTTAGTATTTCTTATTCCAAATTACATTTAAATATATAAGTTATTTATATATTTGTTATCAGTTTTAAAATCCTTTATTTTGATATCCTGTTGAACTTAAAAATTGTGCCTCTCGACTCCATGATATTAAATGTGAAGGGTATCTTGAATCAGTCTTTTAGCAGGCGGGGTTTTTCAAATTTATATTTTATTTAAGTACGTTTATTAGTATTTCTTATTCCAAATTACATTTATTATAAGTTATTTATATATTTGTTATCAGTTTTAAAATCCTTTATTTTGATATCCTGTTGAACTTAAAAATTGTGCACTAGGTATAGTGTCGTATTAGTTGTTAGTAGTCTACTCTTAGCTTAAGAGGATGTGGGTTCGATTTCCAAACTGGACACTACTTTGAGTGATCCACAAATGTTATGCCGAGTCTCACGAGTCCGGGTGTACTTTGTGTCCGTGTTATTGTAGGTTTGTACAGTCGAACTTTTTAGCTTACAAAACATACTGTGGTGCTTAACTGTAAGAAATTGTAACACTGGTCTAAGTTACTTTAAGCTATCTTATTTTGTAATGTCTCAGTGTTAACAATTGTTGATGAGCTAATAAAATAAAAAAAACGATACCTACCTCTTGGATTACTAAACGGATAATAATTATCATTAATTACAACAAATGTATTTGTAAAAAACTAATATTATTAATATCCGTTTTATAATAATATAAAAATATTTATATATATTGGCCGTTTTGTAGAAATGGGTGTACTATAGCGCCCCTGGCGGTCTGTAACATTTGAGCTTAGCAAAAAACATGCTCGGGAGTAAGACTTATATAAAGCAAAAAACAATTTCAAAATTGGCTCAGCCGTTTCAGAGAAAAATGGTAACAGGCGCACAAACCCTTCTCCGTGGCTGTCGCGAAAAATAATTGATTTTATTTTTATTTTTCCAGCTTGGACCCTGGTTGGCTGTTGAAATTCCGGAGCTAATAGAAAAAGGAGTTATCACTTATCAAGAGAAATCGGAAGAGGCGAAATAACAGTAATAGATACAATTTTGTATATAAATATGTAACATAATGCTAATAAATATATACTTTTTTATATTTATTGTTTTACTAGATTACCTCACGGCTTGACCCGCTCTCCAGCTTCAAACTACGCCAAATTATATCAAAATCGGTCCAGCAATTAAGGCGCGAAAATATAACATCAGGCACATGGATTGCGAATCGGATCCAAGGTTGTTCTTCGTATAGTGCAAACCTGTAGGTAGTTTTCTCAGAATCATTAACACATTATAATAAGGTAGATTTTGGACCATGTTATATTTTACCAATAATTAATTAGGCATTTTAATAGTCCAAAGACCATTCACAGTGTGATGGGAAGTGTTATTATCACTTTATAGGGCTCCGTAGCCAAAATGGCAAAAATGTTTAGGGTACATAAAAACACCCCCACTTTACTTATAGGGATATGTATGGAGGGGGGGTGTTTTTTTTTTCTCACCTACCTCTCCGTGTGGGTTAACATTGGTTGATTTGATTTGATTGTAAAATACTGTTTAAAAGTGCAAATTAAGGCCATTATTTTCTTTCTTTCGCAAAACATTTATACGTATTCATTAATTAGCAGTAATTTGACCAATATTTAAGCACATAACCTACTATGTTATTGACGTTGGTATATCCAATCTCATGTAGGTACCTATTCTTCTTTTAATATTTTTTATCTCTTGTTTTTGCATCAGTCCTCTAATATGGTGTACCTATAATATATTGGTGGCAGCACCTTACCTGCATTTTATACACAGGTTTTATACAAAGAAACAATGTAAACATTGACAAGTCGAAGAGAGTGTGCAAGTTTTTATTGCCTCGTTCTTTTCTCCGGCTTTACCTATTGTTTGCGAACAGACATTACTACATGTACATGTAGAATCTACTTTTCACAAGAATAGTATTTTGCTTCCTATTATTATTCTAATCCTCGTACAATCTACCTTATATATAAGGCATACAAACACAGAAGGTTGAGTTTGAGGGGAAAAATGCACATCTACTATTCAGTCAAAGGTTATAAATGCTTAACTAAAAGTTAAAAATGTATGGTGTCTTTACAAATACAATAATTGCATTTTTAAAAGATAGAAAAATTTGAATCCAGACTGGCTACGGAAGTCTCGGGTTCGATTCCTGAGTCCGGATTCAAAAAAAAAAAAAAAAAATTTCTATCTTTCAAAAATGCAATTATTGTATTTGTAAAGTCTTTGGCAAGAAATGCCTATAAAAATTACTTCAATATTCGGCCTGCGTCATCATAATTTGTTAAAATGCTCTCTGTAACGAAGCAATAACAAAAGCCGTGATAGTTCTTTAACTTCCGACTAGATGGCGCTACGGGGGCCTAACCCGTAAGCATTAAGAGATAGAAGAATTTGATATCTAGTAACATAGTCCAGATAGGTGGTTCGCTTCTGGCCCCGGTCTGGCTACGGAAGTCTCGGGTTCGATTCCTGAGTCTGGATTCAAATTTTACTATCTTTCAAAAATGCAATTATTGTATTTGTAAAGTCTTTGGCAAGAAATGCCTATAAAAATTACTTCAATGTATGGTGTCTAATAATAATCCTCTTTAACACTAGGTATAAACTAATGTCATTTTATAATAATAATTAATGCGTGCGTGCGTACGGTGTGTGTGCGAGTGTGTGCGCGCGCGTGTGCGTATGTGTGTGTGTGTGTGCATGGGTATGGGTGTGTGTGTATGTGCAATGTGGGGAGGGGGGGAAGTAATGTAGTATTAAGTGATATCAATGCTTCGATGTCGTCGTATGAAAGGCATTTTATCCACTCGATCAGTCTGGATTTGCATTCATAATAGGTATTAGAATAAATAAATATATTTTTATTCATTTTATTATATAAATGTGCTGCACTTCTTTCATATTGCGAGCGAGCAAACACGGTTCGAGTTACGGGTGCCTTAGCAACTTTGTCTTTCCTTCTCTTAAGTTTAATGTCTGCAGCATAAGGTAAGGATTTATGTTTCTTATGTACCTACAGTTAGGGTGACATAGAGTTTTCTGACAGAAAGTAAGTTGCTGATTTGATAGAGGTTTGTTGTAGGAAATCTTTTTTTCTTAAAATACATGATTTTTATGAGTGAACGTTGCGCTCGCTCTATCTCAATGAATTTTGTTTTTCCTGCACCTCCCCATACATGAATGCAATATATCAAGACAGATTGCACTAGTGCTACATATATCTCATACAAAAGATTTTTTTTCGGGACTACGCATCTTAATGTCCTTAAAATCCAGCTTAACTTTCTGATTCTATTAGAGACTTGTTCCAGGTGAGGATACCAGTATAATCTCTGATCTATGACTATACCTAAATACTTGGTTTTTGAAACTTTACTGATATGTACTAGGTAATTACAAAAACATTACATAAGGTTGAAATCGAAATATTTTTCAAAACTGATATTATGTACCTACTTACTAAGGTATTTGGTGTAATGTAAAGAAGCCACGAGTGGGAGCTACTAAGTACTTATATTAAAAACTAGCTGTCCCGCGCAACTTCGTATGCGTAAATTTTCCCCGTTTTTGCAACATTTCACGTCGCTACTCTGCTCCTATTAGTCGTAGCGCGATGTTATATAGCCTATAGCCTTCCTCGATAAATGGGCTATCCAACAAAAAAAGAATTTTTCAAATCGAACCAGTAGTTTCTGAGATTAGCGCGTTTAAACAAACAAACTCTTCCGCTTTATAATATTAGTATAGATTACCCTGTTTCTGAAGTTATGGCCATAACCACCTACGGACTGTGTTACTGGAGTAAAATCATTCAAACATGATAAAAATTGTTTATTGTGAAGTTTAGATCCTAAACCTGACAAAAAATATCAATTTTACTCCGTGGTCTCACAGACGTAGGTAGGTGATGGGTAGTTAAGGGTAGGTACATTTAAGGTTATATTTTTCAAAACTATTAATCGAAAATGGTGCCCCATTTTGGATTCTACAGAAATAACGAGATTGTATAATGCTCAAAAAAAATGTATTCGTGCCATATTCAATCTAGATTAGTATGACTCTTGTAAGCCCGTATTTAAGACGCACAACCTTCTATCAGTTCCAAGTTTATATATATTAGAATTCGCTAAGTTTGTAAAATATAATTGTACATTATTTGAACGCACCGACAATACAAACAAAAGAAAAGTCACAACAGTCAGTTACTTAGATTTTGTAATACCTGTGCCTAAATTAGAACTTTTCAGAAAAAGCTGCGTATTTAAGGCTCCTTTAATCTACAACTCAATACCAAAATCTTTATCCCTTTTTCCTCGTAATCAATTTTGTACTGCGTTACGTGGATATTGTTACAGGAATGCCACTATTCTATTGAAGAATTCTTAAATAAAAATCCTTGCAAGTTTTATTATATTCGGAACGTACTCGAAGGTAGAGGTATATATTGATAAGTAATATGAATACCATAATTTACTAATTTAATTATTTTATGAAATACTTATTGTAATTTAATATGTGGTGTAATTAAATTAAATTTAATTTAATGTAATGCAATTTAATTTAACGTAATTTAATGTAATTTAATATACCTAATACGATAATTTATATTTAAGACACCTGTTGCACGCTGTATATTTAAAGGCCAAATGTGTGAAACAAATCTAATGTAACATCTACATAAAATATGTACTTACCGTGTTTGACGCAATAAATGCTAATCTGATTCTGATTCAAAGTTATTTGGTGTAATATAAGGAAGACTAATTTTTCCTCAATACATTTAATATGTAAGTACCTATACCTATTTAAATGTATTAAAAATGTTGTTACAGTGTAGGTATATTAATTACGTTAAAAAAAAATTATAATTATTTATGTTTTTGGATAGAAAAAACCCACATCGCCGTTGCCCGCCGCCCACAAAGTTACGTTGCCGAATTGAAGAACTGCACCAAAACTGCACCATAAAATTTCATTTTGACTGGCCTGTTGGCCTAGTGGTTAGTGACCCTGACTACTAAGCCGGACGTAGTGGGTTCGATCCCCACCCAGGATAAAACTTTGTATGATGAGCACGATGGTTTATTCTGGGTATGAGTATGATTTATCTATGACTATGTGACCCGTGCCACTTCATTTGCATAAATTTTCCCTGTTCGATATTAGTATAGAAGTATAGATATGTATGTATTTATAAATATTTAAGTATGTTTATCAGTTGTCTGGTTGCCATAGTTCAAGCTCTGCTTAGTTTATAATCAGATGGCGTTGTGTTAGTTGTCCCAAGATATTAATATTAACTTTACCAATACCACAGACAATATAATACTACTTATACTAGTACTAATACTAAAAAGCAGAAGAGATAGACCATTTATCGAAGAAGGCTATAGGCTGTATAACATCACGCTACGACCAATAGGACCGGAGCAGCAATAAAAAATGTTGCAAAAACTAAAATGTGGTAAGCAAGTAATTGTTATTTCATTTTCAGACTCTTCAATTAAGATGATTATAAATAAAATCCGACTGGTCTTGTTTCTCACGACAAGGTGCCGAGTAGGTAATCCCAGCATCGCCTGTAGAGCAGCACTGGGTGATGTTCTCATGCTGCTGATAATTGCTACGCAGGCAACTCTTTGTAGTTTCACGAGATCCTTCTGGGCTGTGCTCAGATTGGTCCTGGGCCATCAATCTAAAGAGCTATATGTGATAATTGATCGGATGACTATAAATTACATAAAATAAAATAATAGCACTGTGTAACAGGAAAATCCAAACAAATTTAATTTGATTATCTTTTAGGGACCGTCTCCACGGGCGAGAGAATCGCGACGTATCCGCTCTACTATCGTCGGGTAGTCTCCACGAGCGAGCGATTTTCCCGTAAGCGTATCGTCGCAACGGAATCGCCGCATTGCCGCGACAACTCGTTACGTAATCGCCACTTTTCCGCGACGAGGTGTTGTGCAAAGGTTTTTGTTAGTTTACATTATAATAATAACATTTAAATATTTCCAGTTGCTATACTTTGATCAAGTGATCAACAATGTCCAGTAATTTAAATTATGCAATTAATTCTCTTGAATAATGTTTCTAGTTGAACAAATAACTTAAACATTGATAATTATTTTCAAGAAAAAACTTTGCCAAAAAACATGGATGACAGTATATTAGACTATGTTTCGACATAAACAGTAACTAGTATAGCCAACTATAAAGGGACGGCTTCGCAGGATACTGAATTGACGTCATATTTTACAGTGGTCGCAGTGCATATCGGAACATACATAAAAGATTGACATTATTATGTTTTTTTTAAAGACGACTCACGCAGTAGTGTGCAAGCCCTGTGTCGCGAGGGACTTTACAAACATACAAGTCACGGACACAAAGTACACCTAGACCAAGAACAACAATTTATGGATCACACAAAGTGGTGTCCCGTGTGGGAATCGTACCCTCTTGCGTAGCAGTCGGACACACTCCCACCGTGTTTTTTAATTGCAACAGTATATATGGTCAGCGCGCTCGCTGCGCGAGTTCGCCGCGATACTTTCGACGTTCCTCTCGCACTCAGCCACTCGTTGGAACGCGCCGGAAAAATCGCTGTGGGGAGACACGTTCTAAAGGGGCGTCTAAACGGGTCATTTTTTACAGCAATTTGTAACGGCAATGCTGTGGCCGGCAACATGGCAGTACTCTCCAATATTGATTTGATGGTTGCTGGACGATCGCTGAGCGAACTATTTTCCGCAATGTTGCCTAGTCAATTTTGTTGTTGTTTCAGTCGCCCTCTATATTATTGTTGCCGGGTTTTGTAGCCCGTTTAGGAGACTGGATTATGCGACATACAATTGTTGACATATTGCCATTATTGGCCGAGCAATTAGTTACCTAATGGCCCATTTAGACGCCACTGAAATGAGAGTGTATAGAAATAGGTGGCACGACGATAATATCTATCGGCGCGATTCTCTCGCCCGTGGAGACGGTCCCTTAGTCATACATATTGTGACACAATATTTACCTTATTTCATAACGTAATTAGCTATTGTAAAAGTGACAGTTGCGAATAAATATATACGTTTATAAAACTATAATTGCTGTAAAGTTATTTTAGAAAAAAGACAATAAAGTAATATTGGAATAAATAAGTGTATATCAAATGCTCTTCTATAAATTATTATTATTTTATACAATTTTGTTAATATAATTCATAATCAATGACTTCCTTTCAATGTTTGGCGTGTTTTTATGCTGGTTTTGTAGTTTTTAGTGTTTCTGGTTGCAATTCTAATTCAGGTATGAACTCTTATTTTCAAATTCTGTACTCGTACCCACGGTAGGTATTGAGTAGCCTAACGTAACATAATGTGTAACAGAAAGCGTGGTCAAATTCTACAACGTGCAACAGAAAAGTGTTGACACCTTTTTGTTACATATTGTGTAGGGAACAACCCATAAATTTGACCACACTTTTCTGTTGCAAGTTTTTTTTTTGATAGAAGTTGACGACGCCGTTCTATTACACGTGACAAGTATACTTAGTAGGAGTGTTTGTCTATGACAATAACTTTGAAATGTTTTGTTATTTTTAACCACATTGCTAGTTACTAAAGAGTATTATAGATGTGAAAGTAACTCTATCTGTCTGTCTGTTACGTTTTCACGCATAGAATGCTGAACAGATTTAGATGAAATTTGCTATGGAGATAGTTTACTCCATAGCTTTTATCGCGATAACCGACACCGGCGGGCGACACCGCGGGCGAAAGTTAGTGTTTTAAATGCTGTACCTAAGTGTTGGTTGACGCAATGGAGAATTAATCATCTGTTTATTACTCATATTAATTATTTTATTAGATACCTACATAAACCAATGTGGTTAGTCCATATCAATTTGTGGAAATATAATACACTAGCTGACCCGCGCAACTTCGTATTGGTCGAGGCGTGATGTTATATAGCCTATAGCCTTCCTCGATAAATGGGTAGCCCATTAAACGAGGAAGGCTATATTTTTTTTTTGAATTATGGTCAGTAGTTCCTGAGATTACCGCGTTCAAACAAACAAACAAACTCTTCAATATTATAATATTAGTATAGATTATATCGCCCAGGTGGTAGTAATAAAATATCTATTAGACCCGTTATTATAAAATATTACCGTCACTTATAGTACCTACCTACAAATCGACTTATAAGAAGAATGAATGATCAATGGCAGTGTATTCAGATTTGTAACTTTGTAACCTTATTAACGTATGAATTGTATGTTGTTTATGTGTGTATAAACACACCTAAACAACATACAATTCTTATATTTCTAATATCAAATATTAAACTATGGTATTTAGTTTAGGCCACTTAGAAAGTTTTGCGAAAAAAAGTTTTTATGTATAAGGCACTGGCTACTTGTAATTATTTAGAAAAATTTGGTTATATAAAAGTAAAAATACCATTGTTTGAATTTCGAATTTCCCTCCACATTTTTTCGAGAGCCAAATTAAATTATCATTTTCGTGCGATGATTTTAAATGTGGCCTAAAACTTGATGAGTCATTTAATCGACTTCAAATGGCTTTTATGGATGAAGGACTTTCAAAACCAACCATCTACCGTTAGCACTGCGAGTTCAAGCGCCGTCGCCTTACTTTAGGGGATGAATAAAGGAGTGGTCTTACGATGGGTGTTACGAAAGAAAGTGTGGTGGCAGTAAAAAAATTAAGCCAAGAAAACAGGCGAATTAGAGGAGGATAATTTCGCGCTGGGTGCCGCACAACCTTACCAAAGCTCAGAAGCAGGCCCGCGAGGAGTGATGCCGTGATATGATTAAAAAAATTGAAGCAGGCTCGTCTCGGCGCGTTTACGACATTGTGACAGGTGACGAATCCTGGATTTATCAATACGTTCCAGAAACAAAGCGTCAGTTGGCAGTTTGGTTGTTTCAAAACGAACCAACTTCTACGAAAGTGAAGCGAGAAACTCAGGAAAAATTTTGATCGCTAGTTTCTTCACTTTAAAGGGGTATCTGGTTTCAATTCCATTACGAGACCAAAGCAGCATCAACGCCGAATAGTATACTACAAAATGCCTGCCAGAAGTTTTGTCTACAATGAGCAACAAGCGACCGAACACCGGGCTCCGCGGGGTACTGCTTCACCATGACAACGCGGCCGCGCACTCAGCGCTCAAAACGAGGGATTACCTGGACGACAGTCTTGGGTCACCCTCCTTACAGTCTGACTGACTGATCTGGTACCCTGTGACCTCTTTTAATTCCCTAAAATAAAGAAGCTGAAAGGGATACAGTCTTCATCGCCGGAAGGCGCGCTAGCAGCGTTCGAGAAGGCCGTGGAAGAGGTGTCTGCGGCAGACTGGAAAAAAATGTTTCGAAAATTGGTTCAGACGCATGAAACTTTGTATAGAGGCTGGTGGAGAGTTCTTTGAAAAGATTTAATTAATATATTTTATTTATAGCAGTTATTATTTTTAGAAAACCAACAGTGTTAGGTACAAAATATACCTACATTAACTAGGATAAGTAAGTATAGGTAATGCCCCATGCATTATATCTACTTATCCTAGTTAATGTATATTTCTTCATCCTAGAACTACACACAATTACTATTAAGACGGAGGAATTACAACGACTCCTAAGATACAGGTTCCCATCTAGTTTAGGAGTCGGTAATTAAAATCTACTGAGACACTGTAACCTTGTCTGTACAAATAAATTATTATTATTAGAACGTATTACAAATGTATTTTAGAGTAGGTATACATATATATACACTGACGGACTCATAAACTGCATCAAAGTTCAGGTTTACTCTAAAAGGATTTTTTATAATAAGTATGCAAACTTTTTAGATTAAATTATATAAATATGGAAAGACTGGCTCTTAATCTTAAAAAAAAATTAAATTTAAAAATAGAACTGCGGTAAAACAAATGAATATAGCCGGGAAAAGAAAATTTACTCGTAGTATCAGATTTGCGTGTTATTTATAGCAAAGTTTTAAATTAATTCTCATTGATTTTTTTTGTTTGGTCAATTGAATTATTGTTACCAGCATAATTGTTGGGTTAGTTTTTTAACACATCGAGAGTTTTTGAACCATAATATGGATACTTCGTCCGAACAAGCGGCACAAATTGTAGCATTGGTGCGGGAGGGCTTGGATCAACGAACGATTGGTAGAAATTTAAATTTAAACCAGTCTACGGTTTGTAGAATATACAGAAGGTTTGTAGAGACAGGTTCTTACAGGAGGAGACGTGGTACAGGCAGAACTCGAGCAACCACAGGTCGTGATGACCGATTTATTGTTACAACTTCCCTGCGAAATCGTTTCCTCACGTCAGTTAACATCAAAACCGAGCTTAATGAAGTGCGTGGAAAAAACGTGTGTGCACGAACAATAAGAAGAAGGTTAAAGGAAGCGGCTATCACCCCTTTTAGACCAGCAAATGGTCCAAAGTTGTCTGCAGCTCACAGACAAGCTCGCTTAAGATTTGCGCGTCATCACCTGAATTGGACAGAAGAGCAGTGGGCCTCTGTATTGTTCACGGACGAGTGTAGGACATGTTTATATGGTGCAGATGGTCGCAGAAGAGTCTATCGTCGACGTGGGGAGCGATATGCTCAAAGTTGCATTGAGGAGCGTGTTCCTTTTGGAGGCGGTTCATGTATGGTCTGGGGTGGCATATCGATGAACGGGCGAACAGAACTTGTGTTCATAGACATGGTCCGTCAAAACGGTAATAGAGGGGGTTTGACAGCACATCGCTACATAACAGAGATATTAGAAGATCACGTGGTGCCTTACATGGGATTCATAGGCGAAAATTTTACTTTAATGCAGGATAATGCCCGGCCGCATGCAGCTGCACAAGTTCAACATTATTGCGAAGAGGTTGGGATACGTACAATGAATTGGCCAGCACGCAGCCCGGATCTTAATCCCATCGAGCATGTTTGGGACAATTTAAAAAGAGCTGTATATGCGAGAAACCCTTCGCCTACGACAGTGGCAGCACTAAGAACAGCACTTTCAGAAGAATGGGACAATATTCCGCAAGATCTTTTAAAAACCCTTATAAAATCTATGCGGAACCGATTAGAATCCGTAATAAGGGCACGTGGGGGTAATACACCTTATTAAAACACAAATAAACCCTTGCATAAAGTTTGTGTCTATTGTTAAAACCAATTTTTTAATTAAACAATTTTTCCTTAAACTTCTGTTTTTTCTTCAAAAAAGGTCTTAAGGTCCTTTCCAGTACATAAACTTAAACTTAAAGATATGATCCTACGCTGTTTTAAAGTTCACGAACCAATCTAGAGGTTTCAATTTAAATCTGTATAGAAAGTTTGCATACTTGGTTAAAATATTTATTTCAAAGTCGTCTATTACTTTGATGCAGTTTATAAGTCCGTCAGTGTATATACCGGATCCATGTTTACGTTTTAAAAAAAAGAAGAAAGTATTTAGGATGTTCCAAGGAGAACAAAATCTAATATTGAGGATAATAAAAACTTATTGTCATTTGCCTTCAATTATGATTTTTATAATTCACATTTATTTATATATATCCGTGTGGACTATGGACCTACGTAGTCCATGTACATAAATAGTGTAAAGGGAAAATTATGTATATTTAGTTTAGTGTTCGTGTGTTGTGTAGTCGTATCGTATTATTTTAAACTAGAAGTGCCCGCGACTTCGTCCGCGTGAAGTTGCAGTGCTGCTTACTCTTTATAGACGTTAGCGTGATGATAAAAGTAGCCAAAGTTACTCCTTACATCATCAGCTATCGGACAGTGAATGTTCCGTCAAAATACGTCCAGCCGTTTCGGATAACACATCAGATGACAAACAGACAAAACATGTTTCCATATGTAACTTCGTACCTATGCATTTAGTAAAAACATTACAAACAGACATCTCATCTCATGTTTTTTGCCTTATTTCATGTTTCAACTTTTTACCCGACTGTAAAGAAGGGTTATGTTTTTCGCGCGTATCTTGTATGTATGTATGTAATATTCTTTATTACCTGATATCTCACAATCCACTGAACGAATTTATACAATTCACACGTCGTTAGATTCGTCTTAATCGCCCAATGTTCTTAGATACGTGACGTTTTTAAAAAACAAACATGGCGGCTATGAGATGTCAAAAGGTGTGAAAAAAAAAGTTGTTTCGAATACTGCAATATGGATATCAAATTACAGAGCTCATCATAAGAATTTCAAAAAGGTATAACATGATTATGACTGTAATACTAAAAAAGTTACTTAGCAACCATTGTTTTTACAATTTTTAATACTTGACAATAGCTGTGATAAAAGTAAGTTGCTACATCGGTTACATACAACAACTAAAAAGTATTTAATAACAAAAATAAATTATAAAAATAAAAAAACCCGCCTGCACAAAAAAGACGGAAACAAGATCCCCTACATAATTATTTTTATAATTTATTTTTTTATTGATAATACAATTTTGCATCAGTCCTATAACATGCTGTATAGTAGGTATATTAGTCGCAGCACCTTACCCCGATATCAAGTTTATGAACATTCAAACATTGTAAAATTGGCCAGGTTCTTTTCTCAGGCTTTACCTATTGTTTTTACTGGTATTGGCATTACATGTACATGTAGAATCCTGACGTATCACAAGAGTTGTTTTGCATCCTAGGTGAATAAAGAATGTTGAATAAATTGACACTGCAATTGTATTTATTTGTATTTGTACTTATAGAAAGCTTGACAATAAAATACTCATTTCAAGGATTTTACTCGAAAATAATACCTACGTTTTGGCGATGAAGTGTGAATCTTGGAGATTTTTACTATTATTTAGTCGATATTTTGTGGAAAATAATACAGGTACGTACATTAATATAGATAAATCCCGCTGCGGGTGGATTTTTTTGTGATGGTCCGACCAAAAAAGGGGCATTAAATGGTCCACTTTATAAATGTACGAAAATGACCGCGGTGCGAGAGGAATGGCGACAATTTATCGTGTCACAAAACCTGACAAGACGACTACGGCCAGTCTGTGAAGAGTGTAACGTAATGTTTACGTTTTTAGCTCGTTTTTACCCGCAGCTTAGCCTGCACGGCTGTCGGTTATCCCGATAGAAACTAACTATTCCGTCCTTCCCCGGATCAAAGTATCTCCATACCAAAGTTCATCTAAATTGGTTCGGCGATTTAATGAAAACCTAATACACAAACAGAGTTACTTTGACATTAATAGGTAATATTAGTTTGGAGACAATAGGGCGTAGGATTTCGCGCAAATAGTTATCCTTTAGTGCAAATGTCGTCAGGCGCGGATACAAGAGGGGGCGAGGTGACCCCTCCCCCAGATTCGACTGGATGACCATTTTTTGGGGATACCTATTGAGAATTTTGACACTGGATCGATAGTGTTTAGGCAGGCAATTGCCCCCCCCTCAGCAGTGGTGGATATGGTGTACCTACCGATGTTGAATCAAATGCACCCGCCCCTTAGCCGTGCCAGCGGCTTGCACTTGACCGGTTCAGTCAAATGTTGCCCCTCCGAGAACAAAGTTCAGAATCCGAGCCTGAATGTCATTATACCCATCAGGGGTTTGGGGTTTGCAATCCCCCGAAATCGTAAAAATATGTACATATTTAGCTACTTTTGAGTCACTTGTTCAATGTGGAATTAATATGCTGAACTGGACCCATTCGTTGCAACCGCGAGGCACAACATTTTATGTAACTTAATGTCGTGCAACGAATAAATGTATCTTTTCTTTTTTTTTTTTCTTTTTCCTCCTCCTACCTCCGTCGTGCAAAGAAGAACAGAAGCAAACTTTGCCAATAAATTAAATCAAAACCATGGATAGTATAATTTCATAGTTATACCTAGTGAACCCTGATTGAATAATTAAGATGCAAAATTCTAAATTCTTTATTAATTTATGATGCAAAACAACTCTGTGATACGTCGGGATTCTACATGTACATGTAATGCCAAGTTCGCAAACAACAGGTAAACCCGGAGAAAAGAACCTGACAATTAAAACTCGCGGCCACTCTTTTCAAATTTCCAATTTTACAATGTTTCAATGTTATTAAACTTGATATGGGGGCAAGGTGCTGCGACTAATACATAGTATATTATTCGCAGCACCTTGCCCACATACCTACTCTAAGATAGGTATTGAATCATGGTTTTACTTCATTGTTACGTTATCATAACACATATGTGTTTTCAATTACAGGACCGAAACCTACAATTACTCCGCCAAAACCAATTATAGGTACGTAAGTTAGTCATCCAAGTTTTAGTTAGCATTCCTCTTATTTTGAAAGCACCTAGGTATACTTATTTTGAGCTCCCAATGTACCTATTCTTCAAAGAGAAAATACTTATGACTGCTGCAAACGACTTTAATTTCAATATAATAAAAAGAAATATATATATTTTATT
Organism: Herminia tarsipennalis; assembly: GCA_945859575.2. Taxonomy (NCBI): domain Eukaryota; kingdom Metazoa; phylum Arthropoda; class Insecta; order Lepidoptera; family Erebidae; genus Herminia; species Herminia tarsipennalis. The sequence continues at coordinate 2,160,073 of OX243830.2, forward strand.
ATACTGACTAAGTATATGGAGTTCAACATTTTCGGCTTCAAAACAGAAGGGCCAGCCGAGTGACAATTGCCTGTTAAAAAATAATAAATTTGGATCCGCGCCAGATTTTGGCTGTCCTGAAAAATAGAGGGGCCTCTGTGGCGCGATAGGAGTGTGTCCGACTGCTACGCCTGAGGTCGTGGGTTCAATTCCCACATGGGACACCACTTTGTGTGATCCACAAAATGTTGTTCCGAGTCTGGGTGTACTTTGTGTCCGTGAATTGTATGTTTGTAAAGTCCCCCGCGACACAGGGCTTGTACCCTAATGCGGGAGCCGTCTTTAAAAAAAAATGACCTTTTACACTTAAATTGATTATGATAATTTATACAAGGTGTAACATAAAGGTGTGGTCAAATTCAAGGGTTGTTAAGAGCCTATGCTACCTAATTTTATCAAAATCTGAGTATAAGTAACCTCAAAATTTTATTTATTACTAGCTGTCCCGCGCAACTTTGTCTGCGTAAATTTCACCCCTTTTTTATAATCCTATGTTACTTCTAATACCATAGATACAGTACGCTGCTGACATTTGACCACACCTTTCTGATACCTACACGTTGTACCTATTTAGATATTTCTAATTTTCCTGGTTGTTTCAGCTTCCACGATCAATACCACATTAGTAAAAGTTGGACAGGAGTCAAAAATTACTTGCACAAACCCATTACCAATTCAACAATATTTTCCATACAGTAAGTAGGTACTTGAATTACTTATTCCTATTTAAATACCCCTTTACATGGGCGTACTGATGATCTGTTATCGGGAGGGGGGGGGGGAGGATTTACGCAGTACCGCTGGCGCAAGAGTGTGAGTCGCACGTACGGGGGTGGGAAGGGCAAATAATTTAATTCGATACAACCTGCACATAATACACTACATTGAATCAGAGACCCTAAACATAACGTAATAAGAGTTAGGGCCCTAATTCTCTAACAAATTTTCAAGGCCACCTCGTTTTAGGACCCAGATTCAGGGTAGTGTAATAGCCGTTTACAGTACGATCAACGTAACTAGGCCGGACTGAAGTAGGCGACATGTGGTTGCGCAGATGCATTTTTTGGAAGTAAATGGTGACAGGAAGCGGGGGGCGGGGGCGGTAACTAAACCAAGAGGATTAGAGATGTGATTACGCATTACATTGTCATAATTAGTATTACTAATTCATGTTTTTTTGTGATTAGTTTGGTAAAGAAAATGTTTTTCAAAGTTTCTTTGTTATCTACTATATCTGTTCTAAATTTAAACTTTTATGAACTCATTTAAATAGTGTTTTTATATTGTTGAATTAAAATGTTGTTAGTATTTTTAATCGATTAATGGTTTTCGTAAGTAATTTTAGGGACGCATCTCTATGACATGCGCGAAAGTGATAAAAACCTAACTTCAATCCGGTCAAGATACGTTGATCGTACTGTAACTCGTGCGACGATGGTATAGTTGACTAAACACTTAGTCCGTATTAAGTAGACCATTGTATACATGGCCAGTTCCAGGATTTAATTATGGGGCACGAGGGACAATTGGCAGTTAGCGGGGGATAGGGGTTTCATTTAGTTGACTTACCGGGAGGGGGAGTGGGGGGCGCTTTAAAAAACTCCTACCAGGTAGACAGAAAGCTTTCACCTTTATATATAGGGTACGATAGGACTTTACACTAGGTAAAGTTGTTGTGTGGTGTGGCACATAACTCGGGTGTTCTCCGTCACATGAAGCTGTGTGTACCAGACTGGTACGTGTGGATGCGGCGGTGCCTACAACTACTAGCTGTGCCTGTAGCAAGGACCAAACTACTGGCCAAGACGCCCTTTGGGTACTCGTTCAATACGCATCGTAAATGAGCGCCATGAGCGAATAGATATTTTTCGTGCATTAGGGGTGAATTCGCAAAAGCAAAGAGCATGTAAAATGTTTATTATACCTATTTATTGTAACCATATAATTAATAGCTACATTATATTGGTTTTGAGTAAATTCTGTTTTATTAGACCTCTCAAAAAAGGGATATGTGCCTACTGTGGCGTGTGTGTCTGTGATAGTTGCCTAATGATGAAAACGGTGGCAGGGTACTTGCCTTATGCAGGCATAGACTCTTTACAGTGATTTTTTTAAAGATAAACAAATGCTTATTTAAATTTCAATCAACTTTCTAAAATAGTATAACGTTTTAAGTATTTAAATACTTAAAAAACACAACAAAAATAGTCAATAACTTCCCCTACATATGCTGTCGGAAGCAGAATACTAAGTTCATCGAGATTCATTAATGCCTCCGACTGCATGATATTACCTAAATATGTAGGGGATTTGTTGTGCTTGTTTGCATCTTTTTTGCGAAGGCGGGCTTTTTTTATTTTTTTTATTTATTTTTTATTTCCGACTGTATTTATACATTACTATTATCCGCGCAACTTAGTTTGCGTAAATTTTCCCAGTTGTTGCTACATTACTGCTCCGCTCCTATTGATCGTAGCGTGATGTTATATAGCCTATAGCCTTCCTCGATAAATGGGCTATCCAACACTGAAATAATTTTTCAATTCGGTTCATTAGTTCCTGAGATTACCGCGTTCAAACAAACAAACTCTTCAGCTTTTTATTATTAGTACTAGCTGTCCCGCGCAACTTCATTAGCGTAAATTTTCCCCGTTTTGCAACATTTCTCATTGCTGCTCCGCTCCTATTGGTCGTAGTGTGATGTTTTATAGCCTATAGCCTTCCTCGATAAATGGGCTATCTAATAGTGAAATATTTTTTCAATTTGGAGCAGTAGTTCCCGAGATTACCGCATTTAAACAAACAAACAAACAAACAAACAAACAAACTCTTCAGCTTTATAATATTAATATAGATAGATAATAATAGAGGTACATCCAGTCACCGAATGAACAATCGTGCCCTTCAGACAAAGGTTTATCCTGTGTGGTAATCGAACCCACGACATCTGGCTTAGCAGTCAGGGTCACTAACCACTAGACCAACACTACCAACAGAAATATTTTGACAATTTATTTTATTAATTGCAGATAATCAAATGATCATTTATCGACCGGATCCGTTAGCGACATCATATACATTCATTTTTAATACGTGGGAAGAGTTTGATGTTAATTCAACTTTGACAAGTAGTTGTAATCCTACTACTAGTTATATGCAAGCAATTGAAAAATGTAAGTACCTATTTATATCTTACTTGATGAAAGAAATGTTTAATATTAGAACTACAGTACGATCAACGTAACTAGGCCGGACTGAAGTAGGCGACAAGTGGTTGCGCAGATGCATTTTTTGGAAGTAAATGGTGACAGGAAACGGGGGGCGGGGGCGGTAACTAAACCAAGAGAATTAGAGATGCGATTACGCATCACATTGTCATAATTAGTATTACTGACTCATGTTTTTTTGTGATTATTTTCGTAAAGAAATTGTTTTCAAAGTTTCTTTAGTATTAACTGTAACTGTTCTAAATTTAAACTTTTAAGGACTCATTTAAATAGTGTTTTTATATTTTTGAATTAAAATGTTGTTAGTATTTTTAATCGATTAATCGTTTTCGTAAGTAATTTTAGGGTCGCATCTCTATGACATGCGCGAAAGTGATAAAAACCTAACTTCAATCCGGTCAAGATACGTTGATCGTTCTGTATCTACCTCATTTGTTGTATTCACCGACATAAAGAGACGAGCAGGTCGTGCGCCTGATGGTAAGCGTCACGCCCTTAACAGTATCAGTGTCACCCAAATCATTGTTTGGCTAAGACCTGAATGTCACCTCACCGCGCTCCTCATTCGCATTTGCAACAAAGTTGGATTTATTATATTTATCTTAAACAGGGTGTAACAGAAAGGTCTGGTTTTGTTGTGTGAAAAATTTCAGCAGCGGATAGTGTATGTTGTCAGTATTGCACCTACAATGGTGCCATAGCTGGTTGCATTATTATTACATAGTTATAGCACATTCTTTTTGTCAAAATTCAGTAACGAAAGGCGTATGGCATAATATTTTATACCTCCCCTAGTACAAAATTCGATTGGATTAATATGGCATAGATTTTTTTAAGTCATACTTTTTTTAATTAATAATATTAAACTCATAAATAAACGAATAAAAACATAATAAACATTTTATAGGGTACTCCGATTTTGAGAATTAGGCTCAGTATCATGGGCGCATACCAACCCTTGAATATGACCACACCTTTCTATTACACCCTGTATAGTCTGGGGGAGGTGGGGCAAAAGGGGCAACCCTTGAACTGAGTTGACGGGCAATATCCCCCCCCCTCCCTGTGAACTCCTCACACTAGACCGGTGTTGAGCCCATCCCAGAACATGATCCTGGATCCGCGCCTGTGTCACGTTAGAGGGCCTGTACCTGGTGACCTACGTATCATTGTTATGGCTGATACGGCTGCGGTAGCTACGCCCTGAGTCTATCACGATAAAATATAGGTACATAAAATGTTAATCATTTTCCATGCAGGCGCCTGGGGCCTGCATGGAAAATGATTTGCATTAGGCTTCATTTTTGCCGATCTGGGCATTGGCCCAGCTTGCTCTGCCCTAGATCGGGCCTTGATTAGACACTAACTACACTTTTTTTCAGCGATGATGGGCTCTTGGACATCTGTGTCCTTAATAATCCCGTATGGACTATCAAAATCACTCACTGTCATTGGGTTTCAATTTTTTATTTTCAGCTGCATCAAATCCTACTGTGGTTACTAAACGATATACCAATGATAAATTTGTCTATTTTGATTGCAGTTGCTATTGCAAAGATTATTCGAAATGTAAGTATTTTATTATAATATTACTACATAACTGTTCCTTGGAGCTATGCTTATAGATTTTGGTTAATAGCATCAGCCTACTTATTTCTTTCTTCAAGCAAATTTCTTCAGAATCGGCTTAGTACTCTCGGTGATTAGCTAGTCCAAAACATCGAACTCTTTACCCGTTATTATTTGTATAAAAGTTATAAATATAAATTAGGGGGCATTCATAAATTACGTTACACAGATCCGCGCCTGGATACAGAGACAAACGTTTAACATTTACTTTAAACTTGTAACATATTACAAAGCTTATGTAAGGAACAAAAATAATAAAAGTAAACACAAAGAAATTATAATATACTATTAATATAATGTTAATAATAATATGTATAAATAAATATAATAATTGTCATATCCGTTACGGGCAAACGATGTTACATTCTATGTTTACTGCATACTCTCATAGATGGCGTCACTAGCAAAATTAAAAGTCGATGTTAAGATTCTCCGCCACTGAATGACTACCCCACTCGGCGCGTGTAAAATCATACTTACCTGGCATAGGGGATACCGTGATCAATAAGGCGGTTCCCCCAGGGCGAGGCTCTCCCATTGCACTGCGGTTGGGTTGACCCCTGCGATTATCCCTAATGTGGATAACTCGGATGCGTAATTTTTGGTAGTGGGGACTGCGTACGCGCTGTCCCCCTTATATGATAAAGAAAACCTCCCCTCGTCGTCGTTACATTGTAACAGATACTTGACCACTCTCCCTCATAAATCGTAACGTGACGTAATTTAAGAATCGCCCCTAAATTGTGTTCTATATTGGTTCGTCTTGCTTTCAATCAAATTACGCAGTAGTAAGGGACCAACAGTATTTAAGTAAAATATAAACGTAGTTTTAATAATCATTCAATTGTCATCATATCAACCCATACGGTGTCCCACTACTGGGCACGGGTCTCCTCAGTAGAACCTAAATAAAGATTCTGAGGGTAATTGACATAATAGCCAAGCTTGGCGAGTGGGTTAGCGATCTCAATACCTAAGGCTTATAAGTATGCAGAGGACGCTGCTGCATGTTCTTCAGTGTGAAAATTTAATTGTGATGATGAAAATAAAGTAGATCCGAAGATATGGAGACCTCGATTTTACGCTGAAATGGGTAATACTCTACACTGATTATGCAAGCCGAATTTAGGATGGACGAGGCCACTAGATGAAAGAAATTAAACGAATTAAACCTTCTTGCCTGGTGTAGGGACCCTGATTTTTGTGTAGTGTATTACAGCATTAAGGCTTTAACACACGCCAATGACCTTGGGCATTCGACGTATAATTATGATCCACCCCGCAGCTCTTAAACATTATACTAGCATTTGTCAAAAACTAAAACAAATCCAGACGAAACTCAAAGAAAAATATTTCTGCCTAATATTAGTAGTATATTAATCAGTCTGTGATGTCATGACAATGTTTTGTTACTGATCATTATGGTTCAAACCAAGTTCAAGACTTAACAAGAACGTGGTAGTTTATTTATGTAGATTAAGTACCTAGGGTAGTGGCCGGTTGCACGACCATTTCACAGACTAAGTTTCTTTAAATCAAGATAATATAATTTCTAGAGAAAAAATATAAAAAACGCGAAAGATTCGCGGTTTTTAAATAGTTATTGTATAAAAATTTAGACAGTTTCAAACAAATGATTTAACATAATGCCCAGAAGTGCATGGTTGTGGTGATTTTAAAAAAATATGGCGCGCGATGCTCAAACTCAAGTTTGATTCGTCATTTCATATCAAAGTTAGATGTTTAATTAGTGAAACAGTTAAGTTGTCGTCATTATTTATATATATGATAAAATAAAACATAATATTTAAATGAAATCCAGTGGTCGGTAGCATAAATGCATATGATCTATTATATAAAATTCTCGTGTCACAGTTTTCGTTGCCATACTCCTCCGAAACGGCTTGACCGATTTTGATGAAATTTTTTGTGCTTATCCGGTATCTATGAGAATCGGCCAACATCTATTTTTCATACCCCTAAGGGTTTGTTTGTTTGTTTGAACGCGATAATCTCAGGAACTACTGGGCGGCATTGAAAAAATATTTTATTGTTGGATAGCTCATTTATCGAGGAAGGCTATAGGTTATAACATCACGCTACGACTAATAGGAGCGGAGCAGCAATGAAAAATGTTGTAAAAAAAAAAGGAAGAAAAAAGAAAAAAGGGAAAATTTACGCAGACGAAGTTGCGCGGGTCAGCTAGTTATATATAATATCAAAAACGCCGGGTCGCTACCATATGGCCGCAATTCAACAAATACAGTATTATTTTGTTTTGCTTGGAATAATTCTAATGGTTCATACAGGATTGCTACAACTTAGGGGATAACGTTATAAAAGTGTAAGGATGCATTTTTTTGGTAAGCGAGCACCAGTTTCTTTGAAGGAACTTTGTGTAATTTACAGCTTTTAATTAACAGTCGCAAACTGAAATAATGATGAGAGTTTATTGAGTATGCGACAACCAGAGATTTTTAGAATTTGGTTGTTTATTGAAGAATCGGTTTAATAACTATTTTAACTAGCAGCTATGTGATTGGAATCTAACGAATACTAAAAAATATTATTTTTCCGTTTAATTACGTAAGACGACGTTTACCAGACTCCTTCTCTAACCTATATAAGAAAAAATAAGAATACTCTGAACCCCTTCCCGATTGTTTAATATATATAGGAAAAAAGAAATATATTCGTTTGGTTTGTTTTAATGTTTACCTATTTACAAAAGAAATTTATTTTTTTAGAATATTCATCAAATTCATTAAAATTCGTCAACTTTGATATTATTTTAAAGGTTTTCTTCTCTCGCGTATTTTTTTCGTAAGGATTATCAAGACTCCCTCCCACCTCCTTGTAAGAAAAAGTAAGACATAGTCGACCCCCCTTCTCACCTTAATCGTCTTACGTAATAATTGTATGGCACCTACCATCAGAATTACTCATTAAAATCAGACAAAACTATATAGCAAATACGTTTTTTTTTTATCTACTATACATGCAGTACTCAGGCTTTTAATTAACTATAATCTACTATCACAGACTACTCTTCCCTGTAATGTATAAAATATCAAAAGGCCCAAATCACCACTACCTCCACTATTGAAAAAATCAACCTAGTAGCACTCGACGAAACAATATTCCAAATAGATTTTAACTCCCTTTATAAAATAACTGACCCAAACATTGCAGATAAATTCATAGAAGTATTAGTATTAGCCCTAATCAAACACACGTTACTAAAAAAACTTTACAACAAAATATTTTTTATTTTCGAGAACAGGTCGCCTGGTGTGTGGTCAGTATTAGTACTAGTATAGTATTATATTATCTGTGCCAACGCTCATTTCCAACTTAACAAATTTTCATTTCGTCAAATTTGCAACTCGACAGATTTGATTAAAACATCGCGAAAGTTTAGAAACAATTCTTGTATGTTGAAGAGTTCTCTACACTAAATAATTACGAAAATAAACCACCAAAAAGTCAATGTAACTTGTTTGCTGCATTATTTTAATAGCAAACATACTTATTTTTTTAAAATTATGAAATAAATTTTGAATCAATGTAATTTTAGAGCCCTCGAAATTTGAAATCGTTCTCGGACTATCTTTTGATTCCTGCGGATTACTGGTGGTCCGCTGCGGATTAATGGTGGTCCGCAGACCACTGGTTGGGTTAGACCAAGCTTTCCTTTTTTTCTAGCCGTTCTTATCCCCAAAAAATGTCATGTTTGTGTGAAAAGTTTATAGAAATATTAAAATGTTCATTTATACTTAACTCGCGGTTTCACCCGCGTAGTTCCCGTTCCCGTGGGAATACAGGGATAAAAAATAGCCTATGTCAACCGGGGTTAGTGTAGCTTCACAACGATGAAAGAATTTTTCAAATCCGTCCAGTAGTTTCGGAGCCTGTTCAATACAAACAAACAATCAAATCCTTCCTCTTTATAATATTAGTATAGAAGTACAGATAACGTCAGCAAGCTTTCATAACATGTGTTTATCTACGTGTTTGAATGAACACATTATGTTCCAAATTTTAGCTTTCTAGTGTTTGGGTTTTGCGTTAATGAATCAGAACAAATTTAGAAGTATAGACAATAGATAATCATAATAATCATAAACGTTTATTCATATACTTATACATAACAAGTACAAGGTTATAAATTAATTCTAAAATGTTCTAATTAAAAATAGATTGAAATAAGTGAAAGGGCACACAAGAGTTTAGTTACAACACATGTTTTCACCAGAGATTCAACCAAGGTTTTACTAAGCGATCTATAAAATGTCCCTGGAGATGGTATTAACCACGAGTTACGGTAACTGCGTGTTATTAAGCCAAGCATATTATGCTTCGTCGCTACTTCATCTATGTAAAATACGATTTATAAATTTAAATATGATATTTTGTCGCCACGCTGATTACGCCGATTTAATTGACCCCGCTGTAATTTTGCATGGATATACATAATAGTACGCCAACAAAGTAGAAAAAAAATCTTGAAAAACATTTTTTTAGAGTAGGTACCTACATGTTAAGTGGGGAGGTAATTTTATGTGTGTGATAAACATTTTTCGATGTAGGGATCTGTTTGTGAAATATTGTTTTTTATTTACAGATGTAAACGTGACTCTGGTACGAAATAACACAGTAAAGGTTTTTTTGGAAGATCGTGTAAACAGAACTTTTACCGTACAAGATAATGGCTCAATATTGTCTTGCTATGTTTTTGTAGATAAGAGAGCTTCCGGAACGAGATATTTTTATAATAAGACAATGCTCATTTATCAAGAGAATAATGACCGCCTCACAGGTAAAACTCTTTTGAAATTACTATGTTTTTCCATCATTTATATGGCTATCTTACAAAAGAATATAGATATTATAACTAGTCCGGCCTTAAATACTATTACATAAAAACTTTTTTTTTTCAACGTATTAATTACTTTGAATTTGGAACGCGTTTATTATTTTTAAAAGTTATTTCGATTTCGCGCCATTTCACATATTCTTTCGTGTTTATTATCAAATTACAATATGGATTGGGGTGTTAAAGAAAATAGGATTGCGGTGATCACCTTGCACAAAGTGGGTATGGAGCCGTCGTCGGTCATATTCCAGACACTTCAAAACCTTGGTATCAGCCGTATGTTCGTAAATCGTACTAACAACAGATACAATAACACTTCCTTTGTCGAAGACCATAAAATATCGGGGCGGCCTCGTGCTGCTAGAACTACAAAGGCTGTTAATGCTGTTAAAGCCAGAATTCGTCAAAATCCCATTAGGAAGCAAAAAATCTTATCGTGAGCAATGAAGATTCCCGCTAGGACTCTGTCGTGTATTATAAAACAAGACCTGAAGCTCGGTGCTTATCGTCGAAATAAGTACAGGACATGCCCAATCAATCTTTACAATTAAAGATAGTGGATCGATCAAAATGCCTTCTGTCGCGATACGCAGGTGTAGGGTACAGAAATATCCTCTTTACCTATGAAAAAAAATCACAATTGAAGAGCACTATAATAAGCAAAATGATAAAGTGTACCCTCACAGTTCTAAAGAAGCTGCTCAAGTGGTCGCAATGGTACAGCGTGGTCATAATCCTGCGTCAGTGATGGTTTGTGTGTCGTGTCCTAATAAGGCGTCACAAAGCTACATTTTTGTGAAAAAGGAGCGAAAACTTCAGCCAAAGTGTATCAAGAGACAGTCTTGGATCATGTTGTGAAACCTCTCAGCAATACAATTTTTAAAAATGTACTGTGGACTCCTTTGCTGAGATATAATAAATCTGTAGGTACATATAAGTTTTAGTAATAACTAGCTGTGCCCCGCGCAGTTTATTAGTCTATGTGTTAATCCAGGGCGTCAGCTAACTCCATACCAAATTTTATTTAAATCGCTCCAGCCGTTTAGACGTGAAAAAGTAACAAACATACACACTCACATACTCACAAACTTTCGCCTTTATAATATTAGTGTGATATAGTGTGATTACTTCATTAAAAAAAATGAATTTTCATTTGTAACAGAACTTATGGCCAGACTAGGTAGATTAAAAAGGATTCGTGGTACAGTGGCAACCGAGCACATCAGATAAGCAACGTCATCACTGTCAGTCTGTAGATGGGTGACCGTTTAAAAAAAAATGTTGCACTGTGTGCTGCTGCAATGCGTTTAATTTAATATTCATGCGATTAAGGCCCTTAGTCTAACATAATTGAATTTTAGGGTTCCGTCCCCAAAGGGTAAAAACGGGACCCTATTACTAAGACTCCGCTGTTCGTCGCGTCTGTCTGTCTCCAGGCTGTATCCCATAAACCGTGATAGCTCACGCTAAAAACAGACTAAAATAAGTGTGGTTCCCATACAACAAACGTGATTTGTTTTGACGTTTTTTTGCTCGATATTATAATACTAGCTGTCCCGCGCAACTTCGTATGCGTAAATTTCCCCGTTTTTGCAACATTTCTCGTCGCTACTCTACTCCTATTAGTCGTAGCGCAATGTTATATAGCCTATAGCCTTCCTCGATAAATGGGCTATCCAACAAAAAAAGAATTTTTCAAATCGGACCAGTAGTTCCTGAGATTAGCGCGTTTAAACAAACAAACAAACAAACAAACAAACTCTTCCGCTTTATAATATTATAATATAATAATAATATATAATATAGTATAGATAGCGTCCAATTTTGTATAGATAATGGTACGGAACCCTTCATGCGCGAGTCCGACTTACATTTGGCTGTTTTTTTTTTATATTGCAATTATTGTATCAATTAGGTAATTAGCAAATAACGTTCATAAAAATTCAAAAAATATTACAGACATATATTTTCAGTTAATGAAGATTGGATGATTGGAGTTGGCGCTGTGGTGGTATCAATTATTATTATTATAATAATAATTACGTTAACTATTATGATGTATAAGAAAAAGTCAAGATTGTTACCTCTACAATCGGAACCAACTAAAGCAACTAACGTAAGCCTTTACAAATTTTAACAAATCGATTATAAGCAGATTGACTGCCTCTGTGGCGCGGTGGGAGTGTATCTGACTGCTACGCAAGAGGTCGTGGGTTCGATCCCCACCCAGGATAAAACTTTGTGTGATGAGCACGATGGTTTAATCTGTGTCTTCGGATCGCTTATAGCCTTTCTCATGAAATTTATATACCCAATTTCATATAAATCGGCGCAGTACCTACGGAGATAAGCTTTTTCAAACAAAACTTTGTAGTTTTATTATAATTACTAGTTTTTTACTATAAGGGGGGGAAGGCTTGGTCCCTTTAGTTAGCACTTCCCTTTTAGATTCTCTTGTGAAAGTGTTGGCTCTTTCTATGCCCAAACCCTTGGACCGAGAGAGCTGAATTAAGGGGCATTACGCCGAACGAATAGGGTATTTGACTAAAGTCAAATTAGTGTCCTTTAGAGTTAAGTCAAGAAATGTCAAAAACAGCTCGCTTTTGTACAAGTTTGTATGAAACACTAGCGTGTGACGTCATAATTTCAATGATCAAATCATTTGCATCCGACTCCTACGCAAGAGGTCGTGGGTTCGATCGCCACCCGAAAACTTTGTGTGATGAGCACGATGGTTTATTCTGTGTCTGGGTGTTATTTATCTATAATATGTATGTATTTAGAAATATATAAGTATGTTTATCAGTTGTTTGGTTCCATAGAAGGTACAAGCTCTGCTTAGTTTGGAATCAGATAGTGTTGTATAAGTTGTCCCATGATATTATTAGTCAATATAATTAATTATAGTAGTCAAATACTTAATTATTCATTTAGCGCTACGCATACATAGTTTACATGTGCTTTGCATACAACGATATAGCCGCCCGCCTCGGTCTCGCGCACACAACTATTACTTCATAGTGCATAAGAGAGCTCGAAAAAATAAAGTCGAATATTCATTCGTACTTAGATTACGAACGCCATGACTATGACAATACAAAAATACTCGTTTTTACATTTTTCCGTAATTTCAAGAATTTTTACGGGTTATCAATAAACATATTCTTATATTTCATATGTTTCATCTACTAGAAGAACTCTTTGGCTTGTCACACATTTTTTAATTTTTTTATGTTCTAATTTAAAAGTTTAAAAAAAAATGACAGAACCCCTTTTGCGTAAGCTACCCTTATGAAACTCGAGCTCTATGACGGTCATGGGCAGAGAGGCGGGCTGAAGCTAGTCTTTGTCCTTCTATGAATAAATGTGAAAGTAGCTCTGTCTGTATGTTATCTGTTTTTTATATATTTATATATATTTAAACTACTTTTTTATTTAAATCCCGGTGTAGGCGGACCCGCGGGCGAAAGCTAGTAATAATATAATTATTATGCTTCTAGACTAACCCTGATCAAGTGTTATATGCCAATTTGGACATGACTCCAATGCAGAAATGTGACCAAAATTCACCAGTTGAAGAATCACCTTATGCAACAATCGTAAGTTTTAAGAAACTGCTTTAAAAATAGCATCACAAGATAACCGGTAACAGACATTTGCGCAAAACTTTTGCACTTACTTTTGAAGGGTGAACTTAGACCACTGTAAAATCTAAGGTTGAAATCTATAGAATACATATAGACAGCTCAATCAGTGCTGGAGGGTCGGATCGGGAGTCCGCACCCGGACGGTTCGTTAAAGAGGGGCCAAATGGCGAAAAATGGGGAAATGGGAAATTACAATTTGGAAATGGTAACACAAGGTTAAGTTACTACAAGGACGAACAAGTCTTGATCGTTGTATTTTTTCATTAAATTAAAATAATTTCATATAACGGTTACTCTTTGGGCGCCTGAGTCAGTTTTCGCATTCATTAAAAAAAATCGAACACAACAAACTTCCAAACTGTCTTTTTCTTCTCGTCCCTCTCCACTTCTGGCAGATAAAAATCAGCTCGACATACTGCCGCATTTTTACTCGGTAACTTTAAAATTATCAAAGGTCTTATTCGCAGTAGGAGCCAGGAGCTGTCAATTAACATTGCCCTATAAAAACCTCAAGAGTTTTTTAATTCTCTTTCATGAGATTCTGGTACACCTATACACGGGCAACATTTACTATCAAGGGGCGTTAAATTCATACGGGGGCCAAGTGTGTGAGTTGCACGCATTAGGGGGCAGGGTGGCCCAAATAAATCCGCCTATGTGGTTATCACAGCAGTATCGGGTTAGACAATAAAATGAAAATGATCGTTTCCCCGGTGGAGGGGAGGAGGGGGGGGAGGGTCAACCCCCAAACGCCTCCCTGGGTACGACAATGATAGATTTCCACTTTAGAGGAAGATTAACTTATGTACTTTTTCTCCAGATGAGTCCTGACAGAGTCATCTATGCTGAACTGAGCTTGCAGAACAACAATAGAAGACCAGAAAAAATAGAGTCGCCTTATGCAGAGGTCTTTGTTAGTAGTGCACATGGACAACATATTAAAAGATAACATTATCTATGTATTTTTAAGTCAACGTTTTGGTGAAAAAAATAATTTATACAAAAATATTTATTACAAAAGTGCCTTTAAGCTATTTATAGTTAGTGAAAAAGGCAATAACTTATGTAAAGTCTCACTTTCAATATAATTAAAACTATTTATACTATATTATCTTATTAATTTAAAAAAAACGAAAATTTGTGAGGATGGATGAATTGATAGATTTTTGTTACTATTTCTCAGAAGTTGGCAACCCTACAGAGACTATTAAATATTTTTTTGTACCCAAAAAGTAGTCGTAGCGCTCTGGAGAGGGGGGAAGGGAGCGTTACTAGAGTTACTAGTTACAAGAGAGAATGGGGATTCAAATAGTTCCTAAATAAACATCACATTATTCATCAACAACCCATATGTAATCAAATATTTTGGCTTATGGGGGCGCTCAACCTGGATGGCTCACTCCTCCTGGATTTGCTACCTAAGTTCAGTACTGAGATAGGTACTAAAGTTATTGATTTAAAAAACTTTTGATTTTGTTTACTTTAATTTAAGTAAGTAGGTAGGTACATAATAAAAAACATAATTACGAATTTCTATTTATTTTAAATCTCAAACATTTCTAGAATAAGATTACAGGAGCGTCTAAACGGGCCATTTTTTACGGCAATGCTGTGGCCGGCAACATGGTAGTACTCTCCATTATTGCTATAATGGTTGCCGGACGATCGCCGAGCGATCGATTTTTCGCAATGTTGCCCGGAAAAGTTTTGTTGTTTTCTATTATTGCCGGGTTGTGTAGGCTGTTTATGAGACTGAATCATGCGTCATACAAATGCAGACATATTGCCATTATTGGCCGAGCATTTATTTGCCAATAGTGCCGTAAAAAATGGCCCGTTTAGACGCCCCATTATAATAAGTAATATAAAGTTACTTGAAAATTATTAAAAAAATGATACCTTCAGGATTTGTTTCATTTCTCTCTTCTAGTTCCTAGATGAACTTCTAGTTCATAGATGTACTTACTTACATAACACTCAAAACAAAATAACAAATCTTTATTTAAAAACACCTACAAAATTTGATTCTACTTACAGATTTTGTTATTTCGATATTTTTATAATTTTCTTGTGACCAAGGGAAACAGGGATTAATTTTTATAGATAACAGAAGACAAGAACTTACCTTGTCCATATTCCATTGCTTTTATGGGGCGTCTAAACGGGCCATTTTTTCACGGCAATTTGTGGCGGCAATGCTGTGGCTGGCAATATTGCTAGCAATACTGGCAAGACAGTAATATTGCCGTAATGTTCCGACCATATGGCAATACATGTTTTGTATGGCCACTTATTGGTCAATATTGATTTGATAGGTTGCCGGGCGATCGCTGAGCGATAGATTTTCCGCATTATGGCATGGGTTATCCTTGTCTACGCGACATGAAGTTTGCTGTGGGTGACGCCGCGCCGTGACTTATTGCTAAATTCTGTGTTGTCAGGTGTCATGTTGTTTTAGGTTATTTGTAAAAGGTTTTAGTCGTCTTTGATAGGTACTGAAAAATGAAGTTAACTAAGAACACTGATCTCTATAGTCATAATATTTAAAGTGAACTGCCAATGGTCTCCAATGAGTACCTATGAACTGAATCGACCACCGACTGATACCAGTACCTACACGAAATTGCGGAGCGGCGATGGGAATAGTTCCAACATCAAATTATTTGTACTACTGCCACTTACAGTGATGTAACATCGTGCGAACATTTGAACGAAAATGAATAGATACTGTGCACCTTGACCTTACCCATATACTTACAGCATAAAGCAACGACATCAATATGTGAAGCGCAAATTCTAAACAACTGAATCACATCAAGCACTGCCTGGAAATTGTAAAAACCCAACAAGAGGCGTTGAATGTGAGAGCAGAATCCCACGAAAGCCATCATTAGGTACACCATGTATGCAATTTTATTACTTGGTGGCTTATTCAAAGGACTGTATGGCACCCTCAAGGTCAAGCAATGTCTCCACAACCACACACAACAGAGGAGCGCGGCGAGTCCACATCAGATCGCACTCAAGAAATAGAATTGTTGTAGTTTACTGCTGGACACCAAGTCGACAAAGTGAGTTAACCCATCGTCAATCATTGCCATCAATGATAACATTTACAATTCACGAACCTTTGTAATGAGAAAATAAAATAAAGATTCTATTATTTAACTAAAATATATTTTCCTTTACATATTCCATAGTTTGTGTTTATCTTAAGTTATAACTTTATGCTGCATAGGTTAACCTAGCGCCTATGCACTCTGTATATGTTTTTACTTTTTATACAATAACTTTTCCAGTACAATAAACACAACATATTTTTTCTCATATACATTACAATTTTCTAAACATGGTTCTTACTACATTCACCAAATTCTGGAAAAAGCTTGAAAATAAATAAAAAGGCAAATAATTTAGGATCAAATGTTTTATTAGTTAAAGTACACAGTTTGGTTTTTACATAAGAGTATTTATCGAATATGTCATCCAAAAACTTAGCTGGGGTAGATATATCTCATCATATCAATGTACCCCCGCCCAAATACCATGTCAGTGTCAACATGGGCACAGCAACCTACAGTTTCATTTCCAACAACTGCAGCAATAACCTGAGATAGCATCTATAGTATTGACAACATTTTAATAATAAATTAGTAAAATAAGTTCTGCTACCAATATGTCTGGACTTTACTCTCTTTCTAATTAAATACCTATAATTAGAGGGATAACATCTTTAAGAGCATCCTAGTCAATGATTCTACCATACAAACATGCAGTGATTACTCCTCTGTATGAGGTCGCAAGTCAAAGATTAAAATCATCATATCATTTTGTTTTATCATAAACTAGGCTTGTAAAAAACGATAATTGAAATATTTTCAATTACTGCAACAAGCCTAGTTTATGATAAAACGAATTGATATTAATTTTAAGCTCTCACTTACACTAGGGTGCTCTTAATTTAATTATTTACTTCTAATGTGTAGGTGCCATTTATTCATACATGCTCACCACATCTTTGCTTACCACATAGTATGACCGGGCTGTTGATATGTCCCAATTGCCAACTCAATCTAGAATATGACCATCATAACATACCGTAAATGGCTTTACTAAATTCAGATATTTATGTAAACTATGTCTTTAAAAAAAAATAGTTGCTACTAGTTTGCAGATAAACATATTATGTTGCATCACAAATGATAATAGCAGGCTCGATTTCATTGAGCAGATCAGGATTTCCAAATAAGCTCTCAGGTATTATTCTGCTCCTCAAATCAACTTCTGCCACCATCGCCAGGTGCCATCTGCAGGCTCATGCACTCTCTTGCCTTAGACATATACCGTTCCAATGGCTTTCGGCTTATGACACAGACTACTTCTATGCAATTTCTTCAAGTAAATACTTAATGCAACACTTGCAGAAGGTACTTCATCACCTAATCTTCCTATTAATGTACCTAGTGCTGGAGGTGGTACAGGTAAGAGATACATTCTGAAAACAAGACAATATGATATCATTCCAAATTCAAATTGTTAACATGTCTGTTATCATCTTGCTGAATTATACCTATGCACATTTCTCGTAGCAGTCATCCAACATGTTGCGCAAACGTGTTTATGATCTGTAATAAAAACATTTGTTACTTTTAAAAGGTATATATAGAAACATTAGGAAGTTTGAGAATTGAAAGCTTGATAAAACGATACACAGTGAATGGTGCTTGCTTTAAGTTTTATGAAATACTAGCTTTGGCCCGCGGCTCCGCCCGCGTGGATGTCGGTTATCGCGATAAAAACTATCCTATGTCCTTCCCCGGGACTCAAACTATCTCTATACCAAATTTCATCTAAATCGGTTCAGTAGTTTGAGCGTGAAAGCGTAACAGACAGACAGACAGACAGACAGAGTTACTTTCACATTTATAATATTAGTATGGATGTACTACTTATTGTATTATCAAGTCCAAGAGATGAATTGAAAGTTTCAAAATCATGAATTGTGTGTGAAACAAGCGCCGGCGCTGGTGCGTAAGTCATAACGAACCATTCTCGGTAGAGAGTACTTTTAATTTATGATTAAAAGTAAAAATCTTAATAAATAATTTTGACAGTTATTTGTTGTTTTATTGTAAGCTTCGGTGTTGCCAGTCATATCATAACATAATAAAGATTTTGAATTTGTGTATCGATTCTCATCTACTGATTTTATTTTGTTATTAAATAAAGAATAAATTTACACTTGTATTTCCTTTTTTCTATTTTATTACAGTTCTATTGGATTATGTCGTAGATTTATGTAAAGAATTGTTCATATTTTTATGAAGACAACAAGAGATAATTTATTAATAATTTATTATTAAAAATCGATTAATCGTAATATACTGGCATCTATTTAGGCAGCAGGTAGTTACTTGGTAGATATAGGAAGTTACAGGTGCTTTGAACTAGACTTGGGTTTTCGTTTTGTACTTTTTTCTGGTGAAGTTATGGTTGCTATACACGGGGTTTTATGAGAATTAAGTTTACTTACTAGAAGCATTTGTGTATTTCAACATTGCAGCTGTCCAAGCACTAAGCACTTGTGCTGCAACACTCACTATATTTTTTTTTATTTTGTTGGGGATGACATGATACACATTCAATTTAGGAAGCGCTCTAGTGTGACCCAATTTGCTGTTTATGTTATAAATAAACTTGATGTCTTTCCATGTGCCAACATCTTTAGCTATCATAAAATATAAGTACTTATGTTCTGTCTTGCTTTTTGAATTACCAAGACCAGTTCGAAAGGTGAGACCTTGGTCACACTTAAAATCCAATGGCGATCCTGCTTCTCTTCCAATACAATATCTTTTATTAATTGTACAAGCTCTACTGCTTGTACTTTTAATGATGTAATAAGACAAGCTATTACTTCATACTAACTGACTAACTAACTGCCACCAAGGAGAAATATCCCTATAATCATGAATACCAGAGTATGGTCACAACTCTACAAAGCCATTAATGATGTCCCTTGCTTCGATATGTGTTAAATGTGGGTTTCTAACATTTGGTTGGTATCTCATCAAACACTAAGTACATAATTATAATACTATATAATATACTAGCTGTCCCGCGCAACTTCGTATGCGTAATTTTTCCCCGTTTTTTAAACATTTCTCGTCGCTTCTCCGCTCCTATTAGTCATAGCGCGATGTTATATATGGGCTATCCAAAAAAAAAAAAAAATTTTTAAATCGGACCAGTAGATCCTGAGATTAGCGCGTTTAAACAAACAAACTCTTCCGCTTTATAATATTAGTATTCTGAATAGTATGTAGTACCTAATATCTAGTTATTAATTTAATTAGTTTGTAAGTTTTGCAGCACCCTTACGGGGTCTATGTATGTTTAAGGACTGCCTGTAACAACATTGTGCAATAAATGAATAAATAAATAATTTCTTATTTACTTCCTAGTTTTTTTAAAAACAAACTTGACTTGGATGAAACAAGAGAACAACAGAAACAAAGAGCATCAGAAAGTTTTCATATTTCTAGTCATAGTCAATATCAAAAATTTTCAGATGTCATTAGTGACAGTTCAACCAAATTAAATGTCATAGAGTTTGACCATTGTTGCTGGGTTGTGTTGCCCGCTTATGAGTCTGGGTCATGCGCCATACTATTGCCGACATATTGCCATACATTGCCTAACCATAGATTACTTGGCCATCAGTTACATATTTGTGATGGTTGGGCAATAAGTTGCCAATAGTGCCGCCACAAATTGCCGTAAAAAATGGCCCGTTTTGACGCCCCTTTATGTAAGCAGTTATTTCTATTCATTCATTCTCCAGACTGGACTTCAATAGATTATTCCTAGAGATTTTATTAAATTCTTGATATACTCTCCGCCAATTACTAATTTTACAATTTTATTTTTCATGATATAATTTTTTTTATGTTCGTGTCTGATACATTCCTAAGCTTTTCTACTCTTCCCGCCTTTTTGCTTTGTTTCAAATAACATGGAATTGCCATTAATGTCAATGGCATATTTGTCATAGTGTTGAGCTGCCAACAGCAATAATTAATTGTCGAAGAAACCCACTGACGTATAGACCTGGACCGCGCCATTTCTTTCAAATAAAAAGTAAATATTGACTGAAAAGCTTCTCTCTTTCACGAGAGAAAAAAACTCGTGCGGCCCTGTCTCTTTGAAAGGTATTGGCCACAAAGTAGCATCGGATAAGGCACGTAATCTTGAAGAATTCTTGTTTATTAATTTTTTCACAATCAGTGTTGTAATGTAATTAAAATAACATAACTAATAAATAGGAAATTACTTTTTTTACCCGACTAGTTATTGTCAAAAAAAAATATTCGAATTATTTATGTAAAATAATAACACATTACAATTTTTGATTTGAATTTAGTTTCTACCATAGACTAAATGAATTGCATCTGTCAAACACCGACAAATTGTTTATGAATTTCGGATTTTTGGTGCACGCGGAAGTGGCTACAAAGCGATTTCCTTTTCCTAAAAATTTCAAATTGTACAAAAAGTTTTGCTATTTCATGACAAAACTATCAATATTTACGTTTTATGATCAATAATAGCAATTAGATAAGTGGTCTTTAAGTTTTACGTTAAAAATGGAGGTGACTGATTTGAACGAATTGCTAAATGTGCGAGCAATCAAAATGGAACAGGGGGAAAATAGTTTTGACGAGAATACTGTAGAGACCTCGGATCCTTTATCAATTATTCCTCAATATGTAACTGAGTCGGACCTGGGTAAGTTGGTTATTTGATTAACAAAATAACAATTTATATAATAAATAGATATGTAGAAAAGTCAAGGTTTTTCCTGTCTTTGTTTATTTCCATTAAAATCAATTTTATTAACGTATCATCTACATAATTGGTGGTTTCCTGTTATAATTGACTTCCATTTCAATCAAAATATATTTTATCCTTTGAAATCATACCACAAACTTATTTTTAAGGTAGGTATTGAAGAGGTTAATTATAGAAATAACATCAACAATATGTTGGTGTTATTAAAGATTGTTTATTTGACAACTTGTAGAATTACCAACCATTCCATTTCAAATGCAGTATTTTGTATTAGCTTTTCCTTGTGGTAAGTTATAAATTATTGTCTGTATGGAGTCTATATACTTCTTTAAAGCTAAATTTTTCTTTTTTTTAAATGTTCTTTTCAAATCAAATTAACTATTTTTGCAAAAACTTATCAAATTTTTATGAATGTTAACTTTCTCATTAATTTACATGTAAAGATTGATTAAAGTTGTTAAGATTGATTCTTATTAAACAGGTAACAAGAGGTTGTGGGTTTGATTTCACACACAGGATACCACTTTGTGTGGTCCACAAATTGGTTCCGAGTCGGGATGCACTTTGTGTCTGTGAATTGTTTTTTTCTAAAGTCTGCTGCCACGCAGGACTTGCATAGTAATGTAAGAAAAAAAATAAGAGAGCAGGCTTGTGCCTGCAGTGGGAACAATACAAGAATGACATAAAAAAATAATAATTTCAGGTCTCATGCAATCCGGGGGCGAGATTTTACAGACTCCCTTAGCCGTGTTCTCAGATACACCAGATGAAGATGATACTATGCAAAGTACTGAAAGCAGCGGTTAGTATACACAGCAGCATTTGCACTAAAGAATAATAATAATTGGGAAGAATACTATGATAAAAATAAATAAATTTCAGTAATCAGGAAATAGTATGTCATAACAAGATCTGAATAAATGTGTTATTCCACAATTTAACATCTGTAAGAATTTATAATAATCAAATCAAATACAGTAATGATTTGACAATCCTGATTTGAAATAGTTTTTTAAAAATGAGAATTAGATATTGGTACTTCATGTAGTCTGACAAATTACTTATCTATGTAAAAAAAATGGTTTTTTTTTGTACTAATTTGTGATGAGTATAAGTAAATAGTTTAAGATGTAACAAGAAATTGACATCTTTAATTCTATAGGCATTGGAGTATCCGAGGTTAGTTTAGGGGTTTGAACCCCCTGCAACTATATACTGGCCAAAAATATACCTGTGTAATAAAAAAATTGTGGGGGGGGGGGGGTTGGTGTAGGTCTTGGTGGTGTGCGTTCACATGCCAGGAAACACACATCTATAAAAAGCTAAGAATACCAGTAGCTTAGGTATGCCTAGGAAGTGTGAGTTTCGGCTATCAGTCACGCACCTGCAAGTTCTTTGTATAGTTCTCTGGACTGATGCTTCAGTTTACTGATGGACCCGCACCTCCTCCAATGTGGGTTGTCCCGCCCAGACAATTTTGTGATCTGTCGAGTTTTGCACAATTTCACCTTCCACCATAGTAGCCAAATATGAAGAGCGACAAGCGAGACTTCGGCGACTCAAAACCGAGTCACCTGGCAAGAAAACCCTGAAAAAAAAATTACAAACCCGGGGAGTCCTACCTCGTGAGCCCAGGAAAGGCGACTGGTCTAGGAGACACGAACTCAGTTAGATGTTGATTCATCAAAAATAAAAATTCATGAAAAATCCCGAACATGTGACGTGCAGTGCCTCAGGAAAGCACTGCACTACTCTTCCCAACCATGATAATGAAATTAGTGATAATAATGAGATAGTTTTGCCTTGCGATTCGACTAGCACCCGGCGCTTACAGGTACCCGGGCCTGTAAATGAGAAATTGATTACCAAAGACTGTAAGAGGGTGGGTACCCAGGCCCCCTTATCAGTGAATGCTACTGGTCTTAAAGGCAGTAAAAAGATAGTACAACAAGTGTTCCATCCTGGCCTATTCCTGGCCAGACCTAGAAGTGCATTGGTAAGTTCAGTAATAGATGTTAATAATGCAAAAGCCAGAACATCACCTTGAATAATATGGATACCGAATCCGGAACGCCCAAACCTCCCACGTGGCAGTGAGTACCATTGCTATGCAGTGCCAAGAGAAGAAAAAAGCGTCCTTCACCATCTCCATTTTTTTCCTCTTGACCCGAAAGAAAGCAACGAAAAGGGACAGTGATCTTTCTGTGAAGGTTCTGAAACCACCTAACCTAACCATAATTCTCTATGGAATTGAAGACCTTGTGAAATTAATTGAGCTATTGGAATGTGTTGCTGTTAAATCCGATTTTGCTTACAAAATAATTATTCAAAACCAACTTCGCGTTAACTGCACCAATGTGGAAGTCTACAAGTCCATACTAGAAGTCATCCGAAATAAAGGTCCAATTGGACATACATTGAACAGAAAGGACAAAAGACCTTTTAGAATTAAGTACAATAAAATATACGCTAGAAAAGACAGGAAAATCTGTTATTGGAGAGGTAATTAATGCAAAATATGGAGCAGATAAGAAACCTACCTCCACTTTCTTTGCAACCTTGCAACAGAATCTCAATAACAAAGCTGTTAAAAACATCAAGTACATTACCCAATGACATCAATCAGTTACCATAGGAGAACCTCGAAAACGAAACTTAATCGTTCAATGCCAAAAATGTCAGCAATATGGCCCTCAAAGAACTATTGCATGCGACCTTACCGCTTTGTGAAATGTGCTCAGGAACACATAACAGCAGACTGTCCTAAGAACGATCGAAACACTCTAGCAAAATGTGCTCTGTGGTTTGATGCACATGGTATACAAGGAAATAATTTCCAGGAACTCGAACAAACAAGCTCACTTTAGAACAAGGGTAAAAGCAATACAACAAGATAACACCAACACAATTTTTGGACAGTAACAAAGGTAGATGGAATCTGAACACCAAGACGGGAGTAAGCTACGCCAGCTCACCGAAAACCAACCAAAACATCTTAAATGTAAACAAACAAATATAGACGAAATACTTCTCTTACAAGCCGAGGAGTGACCACTTTTATTAACCTCATAACAACGTCTATAGCAAAAATTCCATAATGGATTCCCTAAAGATAGCAACGTGGTACCCCGATGGTTTATCTCCACGGTACATTCAATGTGGACGAAATTGACATTCATTGAACATGAACATGATCAACATGACATTACTCCAAATCAAGATTCTCAACTTTACCCTTAACATCGGTGACACGCAAAGAAATATATAGAAACCTAAAGTCTCTTAAGAACAATAAAGCGCAGGGGTATGACCATATTGAGAAAAAGGTACTCGAAGAATCAGCTGTATATCTAACAATGGTGTTCAACGCAATAATGAGAATTTGATACTTCCCGGATTTGTGGAAGGTATCGAATATTATTATGGTCTACAAAGCTGGAAAACCTGCCCATGAAGTCACATCATAGAGGCCGATCAGCCTCCTTCCGATAATGTCAAAGCTACTTGAGAAGTCGTTGCTACACAGAACGATAAACATTATAAAAGAAAAGTAATTCATCCCGGATTACCAATTTGGTTTTACGAAAGAACACGCAACAGTAGGGCAAGGTCATAGAGTGTGCTGATAAATAAAAACCTCTCTAGAGAAAAAATAATATTGTTCAGCTGTTTTTCTTGATGTTCAACCAGCCTTCGACAGAGTCTGGCACGAAGGACTGGACATAAAATTATAAAATACTGTACTGTACCAATATATAAAATCTTAACCTCTTGTCGGATAGAATCTTCCAAGTAAGAGAGAATGGCTGCTCCTCAAGTTTTTATGGGGTATCGGCGAGAGTGCCACAGGGTTCAGTGCTTGGACCTATTTTATACACGTTATATACTTAAAGCCAAGGAGTTACTGTAGCAACTTTCGCTGACGATACAGCTCTACTTACTTCAAACAAATGTCCCATTGAAGCTTCTCGGGTCCTACAAAATAGTTTGAAAGAAATCGATAAATAGATGACCAAATGGAGAATTGCTGTCGGCACATCAAAATCAGTGCATATAACATAACATTCACCCTCCGAAAAGAAGACTGCTCTCCTGTCACGATAAATGGCATTCAACTGCCACACCAACATACAGTATAGTACCTGGGGATACACCTCGGTCGTCGACTTACCTGGACAAAACATGTTCTAACAAAACGAGACGAAATCAACCTGAAATACAAGGGTCTTCACTGGCTGCTGGGACGTAACTCAAAACTATCTATAGACAACAAGTTGCTGATCTATAAAACTATTCTAAAGCCCATCTGGGTATACGGCATACAACTATGGGGTACCGCCGCTATCTCCAACATTACGGTTATACAAAGAGTACAATACATTTTAAAATAAATATCTAACGCACCATGGTTTTTAAGAACAACAGAGGTCCACGATATTCTGAGCAGTCCCATGATAAAGGATGAAATAGACACTAATAGAACCAACTATAAATCGCGACTATCAAAGCACCCGAACTAGCTATTTTGGCAGCTCACTATCCCAGAGACTAAGAAAGCGGCGAGATGTAAAAGTACACACTACATCTGTTTAAAGCCTGATTGCACTATGAAACCACAAAAAAAACCTAGTACCCCCCAAAATTACGAAGACCCAGGTCCAGAGTAAAGTGAATTTGCACCACCCCCCGTGAAAAAAGATCCTAGGTATGCCCATGGCTATAGCTCCTTCAAGCGAAACGTAAAACCACAGGTTAAACTTGCATTATGACATCACATAACTTCCTAGCATTACAGTGTCTATAATATTTTCTCTCTTAGTTCATTAATTACGTAAGGCTCGAAAAAAAAATGTGTATTTTTGAACGCGACATTTTTAACCAAAAAGCGGCTTGTGACTCCTCATACTTTGAATTAATAGCACCACCCGTTCTTAGTCCAAAACCTCACTACGTATCACCAGAGGGTAGGGGGGTCAAAAAGTGGCTGAAAAACATCACGTGATTAATAGACGTCCCCTTACGTGTTGTGTATTTTTTAAAATGTAGTTTATATGTTTTCTAGAGGAAGTAATAGTTCAATTAATGGATATAAGAACAAGGCTGTCTCGTCTACGTGCAATGCTGGAACGGAGGCTTGGTGTGGACCTAACTGATTATAGTTTCTGGCTACAGAATGCTAAAATTGTGAGTACAATTTTTTATTGGCTTAGAAAAATGTTATTGTGTTTGACCTTAATGGGGTTCGTGATTTTCTTAAGTACTAATTGAATTTGAATGGGGTTTGAATTTAAGTAATGGCATGGCGGCAGACCTTTCATAATAAAAAAATGTTGCCCAAACCGCTAGGCTTACCAATCCGAATTTTTGGCAGTTGATGCCTTTTATGTAGGCATCCATTAAAAAAGGATTTTTAAAAATTCGTCCCCTTAGGGGGTAAAATAGGGATTGCAAGTTTGTATGTCACTCCAGTTTTGAAGTTAGATCGGTGAAATTAGAAAGAAAGACATGTTTCAGCGTTTTTGGACAATTAATCCCTAAGGGGTCAAAATAGTGGTTGCAAGTTTGTATGAAATTCCATCAGTTTTGAAATTAGATCGAAGATAGATAGATTAGATTAGATAGAAGATGTGAAGTTTTGTATTTGGCTTTTTAGTTTAAAATAAATAAACAAGTTTTTTTTAAAGTAACCCCTAAGGGGTAAAATAGGTGTAGCAAGTTGGTATGAAACTACGTCAATTTTGAAGTTATATAATTATGTAAAATTTCGTATTTGACTTTTTAATTTAAAAGAAAGAAACACGTTTTTCAGCGTTTTTGGAAAATCAACTCATAAGGGGCTGTAATAGGGGTTGTAAATTTGTATAGAACTCGTCGAAAAAGAAAACGTCAGTTTTGAAGTGAGATCTGTGTAATCAAAGCGGCGCGGCGGTAGCCTAATATTATAAAAATTATATATACTACATACTTTATTGTGTCTTTTCGATGATATTGCAACGGTCGTAATAAATAAATAAATAAATTAAAAACGTGGTCACGGGATAGATATAATCTTTGGGGGAACGGGGGGGGGGGGGTTTGGGGGTTGAGCACCCCTCCCCCTGAAATAAATGGTAGGTCACAGTACACATATGGCCGGTGTTTAGTCAACTGTACCACCAAAAACTCTCCCGAAATTACGAACTCCCCCGAAAAATAATCCTGTCGCAGTCAAACAGCATAACACTGCTTTATACTATGTATAAAATGACGTTTTATAAAATGCCTAAGGCCTCATTTACGTAGACACGAAGCGTTGTGCGTCGCGTTTGGCATGCTTTCTGTTCACGGAGAGGCGCCGCGTGAAGCGGCACTTATCATCGCACGCGTAGTCACAAAAGTTGTTTATAGAGACGGGCGCGCCGACTGTGGCGAATCCTCAACAAAATAAAGGCAAACATGCAATTCCATTACGATAAGAAAAACTACTTAATGTATGAACCTCTAATTAAAAAATAATAAACCTATAAAATGATAATGACAAGGCCGACCAGTCACCCCAAGTAGCACCCGTTCACGAGTTTGACGCATGGGTCGCCATCATCCCCTGTTACCTTTTAAAAGCTGGTATACAAAATATTAATGCTTTTTTGCAGTTGGAAAACCACAAAACACTAGTAGAACAATGCATAAAAGGCGAGGGTGTGGTCCAAGTGAACATACAGATCAGAGCTGCCGAGAGGAAAATTAACATATTGGACGTGCTGAAGCCCGATGAGGAGTTGGTGCAACTGCCCAACCAGACCGAGGATAATTGTGAGTTTTTGTTTTGGCTTACAGTATGTGGCTGATTGTTTGTGGAAAATTATTTTTGAAAAATAGTATGCAGCGGACTGTTTGTGGCAGGTAATTTGCCGCAAAATTTGTATGGCAAGCTGTTTGTGGTAGATTGTTTACATCTCATGTGTGTCAGATAGCTTGCAGCAGACTTTATGTTGCAAACTGTTTGTCGTAGATTAATAATAATAATAATAATAATGAAGCCCTTTATTCAGACCAACTTAGCATCTATTTACAAAGTATTAAGAACTATGAGTATATTTAATTATTTTTTGCAGGTCTGTTTGCCAGTCGGCAAAGGCCTCCTCCAACCTTTTCCATTCTTGTCTATCTTGGGCTACTCTATTCCACGTTACTCCTGCTACTTGCCGTATATCATCGTCCCACCTTTTCTGTGGTCTGCCTCTTTTCCTTTTCCCTTCTCTAGGGTACCATCGCGTTACAATTTTGCTCCATTTCTCTTGGCCTCTTATCATGTGCTCTGCCCATTGCCATTTGAGTCTTCTGATTTTGGATGTTATGTCTATGACCTTCGTCTTTTTCCTGATGACATGGTTTTTTATTCGGTCCGACCTTTTCAAATTCAGCATACTTCTTTCCATTGCATGTTGGCAGGTTTCCAGTTTTCTCGTCGTATTTTGTGTTAAAGCCCATGTTTGACTTAAAACAGGTAGTACACAGGTGTCGAAAAGTTTTTTCTTTACATTAATGTGAAGAGTTTTATCTTTCATGACCTCTCTCAGACTCCAGTATCTCTTCCAGCCATTTGTAATTCTTCTCTCAACTTCTTTGCGTATAGGATCTTCTTGTGTTATTAGCTGTCCCAGATAGATGTATTCGTCGGTGTAATCAATTTGATTATTTCTTAGATGTATGGTGGTTTTCTTCCCGTTTGTCATAACCTTTGTTTTCTCTGGGTTCAACTTCAAACCCATCTTCTCACTTTCATCCGCTAGTTCATGTATCATTTGTTGTATGTCTTCCGGTGTTTCAGCGAATAAAACTATATCGTCTGCGAACCTCAAGTGTGTTAGGGAGGTCCCGTCGACATTGATTCCGAGGTTTTCCCAGTTAAGACCCCTAAAGATTGTTTCGAGAACCGCTGAGAATAGTTTTGGAGATAGAGGGTCTCCTTGTCTAACACCCCTCTCTACTCTAAATGGTTTACCTTTTTTTTCTAGTTGGATTCTCGCGGTACTATTACTATATACAGTTTTTATTAGGCGGATATATTTTTCTTCGATTCCTTGTTCCTTTAGGGACTTCCATATCTTTTCGTGGTACAAGGAATCAAATGCTTTGGTATAGTCGATGAAAGCGATGTAGTATTCGCGCTGGTAGGCTGTATATTTGTCTAGGACTTGGCGGACAACATGAATGTGATCGATTACCGAATAGCCTTTCCGAAAACCCGCCTGCTCGATGGGTTGATGTTCATCTAGTGTTCCTACTATTCGTTTTAAAATTATTTTGGCAAATATCTTATATATGTTAGACATGAGGCTGATTGGACGGTAGTTTCCGATGTCGTGTTTGTCTCCTTTTTTATAAAGAAGTATAATATTTGATTCTGTCCATTGCTGTGGGATAATTTCTGTGTCTATGATGTCTTTAAACATTTCCGTGAGGATCGGTGTGATAACTTGTTTATTTCGTATTAAGATCTCGTTGTTTATACCATCAGGTCCTGGTGTTTTGTCTTTCCTTTGTGTATCTATTGCTTTCTCTATCTCCACGTGAAGGATTTTGGGAATATTTGAGGTATCTACCAAATTTATTTCTTCTCGTGAGGTGTTGTTGTATTCATACAGTTCTTTGTAATAGGATGTTGCAATTTCCAATATGTCTTTTCTGTTGTGGTTCCATTTTCCTCTATTGCTTTTCATTTTTACCACCCAGTCTAAAGATTTCGTTAGTTCCTTGTATGCTTTTTTAACACCACCAGTTTTTATTATGTGTTTTTCGATAGTCTCCATTCTATTTCTATTTCTATCTGATCTGATGTTTTTCTTTATTTTTTGTTAATTTCTGTTAGATGTTTTCTTCTGCCTTTTGCGTCTCTTGTATTAATTAAGTGGCTCCTTTCTTCTAGCAATTTTATAGTGGTGCTTGTAAGCCATTGCTTCTGTTCCCTACTGGTACTAGCAGCGAGTTTAGTTTCAGTTGTAATAATATTCTCTATCCAGTTATATTTTTCCTGTATGTCAAAGTTCCTTGTGTTTTCTGTAAAGTTGTTGAATTTGTCTCTCAGGCTGGCTGTTAATTGTTCCATTTGGTCTTTTCCGAGCTTCACATTTACTGGTTGTTGCCTTGGTCTAGGTTTCCTTAGTTGTTTTGTTTTTAATTCTGCCCTGATCAGCCTATGATTAGTGTTGAAGTTAAATTGGGTAATGACGTTAAAATTGCTGAAGTAACTGTTTTTGTTAGTCATGAAGAAATCAATTTCATTATTTGTGTTCCCGTCTGGTGAGATCCAAGTCCACATTCTTTTTTTATTTTTCCTATAAATAGTATTTAAAATAGTAAGGTTGTTTTCTAGTGTGAAGTTCATAATTTTTTCTCCGTTCCTGTTTCTGGTTCTGTTGCAGTATGTGAATGGTCCTAGTGTGTATTCTCCAGGACGCTTGTCTCCAATTTTTCCATTGAAGTCTCCCATTACTATTAAGTTTTTATGGGCATGCTCACGTATGGCTTGATTCAATTCAAGATAAAATGTGTCTACTATTTCTTGGTCTGACTGTTCTGTAGGTGAATACACTTGTATAATAGACCATGAATCTTGATATCCTGGTAACTTTAAGTTCATCATTGCTATGCGCTCTGAAATGCCTATGAACCCTTCTATACAGTCTGTCAGGTGTTTCCTTACAATAAAGCCAACCCCATGGTAGCCAGGAGTGGTCCCTATGTGGTACAATAAGAAATCCCGATACGAAACAATTCTTTCTCCTAATCGTCTCACTTCGCTAAGGCCAACGATGTCCCATTTAATATGTTCTAGCGCGTATATTAATTCTGTTAAGTTTTCTTCATTTTTGAGAGTAAGGGTATTTAGTGCTGCAATATAGATTTTTTCTTTTCTTTCTTTTCTTTTGTGTAATGTTGGAGGGTTGTGGTCTTCATCCCCCACGAGGACCAGTCGGATTGGGGGAGATTGTGTTTTTACGTTTTGTTGGTTTTTATAGTTTTTTTGATTTTCCGGTGTTCCGAATGTTAGTTGCTATTGGTTCTTGCGTGTGAAAATATTGGTTAGAGAGTTTGATTTGATTCTCATTGCATCGAAGGCGTTTGTTCTGTTGTTTTTGAGAGAGCTCAGTGTTTGTTGTTTTTTGGGCTGAGTTTTTGACGGTGACTGTGGTGAGGTAGATTGTTCCCTTTTCCTTTTATCATTGTTGGTGTTAGGTTCTTTGATTATCATTTTATCATATTTCAGAAAAGCTATGTTTCCTTTTTTCCTCTCTTCTATTAGTTGCGGCTGTAGTGCTTTCCTTTTTTCTAATATTTCTTTTGAATAATCCTCCGATACATAAATTCCGTTTAGTTTCTTTTTGTTTTTTGTAATTTCGTTCTTCTTCCATTCGCTTAAAAGGGAACATAGTACAGGTCTCGGTTTGCTCTCGGCTTTTTGTTTTCCTAAGCGATATAATTTGTTTACTTCGTTTTCTTCTACATTGATGTTTAAGTCTCTTTTGAAGTTCTTCTTTATATTTTGGAATAGCTCAGCTGTTGAGTTTTCGCCCTCTTCCAAACCAAAAATAATTAGGTTATTACTTTTCTTTTCCCTTTTTAAATGTTCTATCTCCTTCTCTAATTTGCCGATTTTTTCTTTTAGTTTTTCGTTTTACTCCTTGATAGGCAGTAGTTTTTCATCCATCCGATCCATTATATTTTTTGTAAGAGATTCTGTTAATTCGATTGTCTGATTTTTCATTTCCATTTTCATTTTTTCAAATAATATTTCAAATTGTCCTTCCATTATGTCTCGGTTGTTGTTGTGGATCTTCAATTTCACTTTACTGGGCAGATGTAGTGAGAATTCAACGAATGGTTTTTTTCAGATCTACCACGGCACTCGAAGTATTGTTTGTAATGGTGTTTTTGTTCGAATGTAGTATATAACTTTTTAAATCTTTGATATTCAAGATGTACAATCACAACGCTGTTAGCACTTTGACAACCGGAACCGGAAACCTTGTTGTAGATTAATTGGATGAAATAGTAAGCTGCATATTGTTTGTGAAAAACTGTTTGCGGCAGATGATTAATAGTTTGGTCTGCAATCTGCTGCAACGAGTTACGGCTTTTTAGGGCTTCCAATCCCGGTATGGCGGGTCCCGCACTATTTTTGCAATTCCGCTTGCAATGCGGGAAAACGAGCGCGGGATCCCGTGGGATTTGAGGGACTGCGGAGTAAAATATTCCAGGATATTGTGATTGTTTGTTCTGTGTTTAAAACGGGTTTTGCCTATTTTGAGCCTTCGTGCTGTGTTTGAATTGTCATGAGATATTAATAACAATTATTACACATGAGTTTAGCACAAAACAGAAATAATTCTATAAGAATCGGGGGTTCGATCGGTGAATGTCTATAAGTTATATATAAAGCCTAAAAAGGTAAACCGCCGACTAGTGTGGAAGCTGAAGGGGCTTATTCTGCTGCTGGCTAGATTCTAATCTAATCTAATATCTTTGGACAACTCACACAACGCTATCTGATCCCAAACTAAGCATAGCTTGTACTATGGAAACCAGACAACTGATAAACATACTTATATATTTCTAAATACATACATATTATAGATAAATAACACCCAGACTCAGAATAAACCATCGTGCTCATCACACAAAGTTTTATCCTGGGTGGGAATCGAACCCACGACCTCTTGCGTAGCAGTCGGACTCACTCCCACCGCGCCACAGAGAAGTTTGGCAGACGATAAGTACTATAGATATATTATGAATCACAAACACATCGAACTGACTACTGACCAAATGTTTAAAGTTTTAATCATAATAATATATGCAACTTGATTTATCTCTGAATAATAGCAAAACCTAATGAAAGTGAAACGGTGATGTTTTTTAAAAGACCTCCTGCAGCCTTAGGTCCAGGGGATTTTGTAAATTTACAATCACGGATACAAAACGGCTATAATTTTGACTGTTTTGTTTTCAGTTCTAGATCTAGACGATGCAAGCATGACAATCCAGGAACAATTAGTAGAGGAAAGTGTATTACAGCCTCACGCAGCCGCTGTAAAGTGGGTAGTTGACTCACAGTTCAACAGTGAGCATCGAATACGTGTACCTGACGATCCTAACGAATGGTGAGTGTTACAATATTTGCTCCAAAGGGAAAAAATGATTAATCCACAACCTCTGTGTTTTTACCCCCGCAGCTATTCTTTGGGGGTCAACGCCCCTCAAGTTACAAAAAATTTGCATGCCTTACCAAGGCGAAATATGACTGTACCTACCTAATTTATACCACCTTGTAAACCATATTTCGTGCAAATAAATTCCATTTCATTTCATTTTGACTGCCTCTGTGGCGCGGTGGGAGTGTATCCGACTGTTACGCAAGAGGTCGTGGGTTCGATCCCCACCCAGGATAAAACTTTGTGTGATGAGCACGATGGTTTATTCTGTGTCTGGGTGTTATTTATCTATAATATGTATGTATTTAGAAATATATAAGTATGTTTATCAGTTGTCCGGTTTCCATAGTACAAGCTCTGCTTAGTTTGGGATCAGATAGCGTTGTGTGAGTTGTCCCAAGATATTATATTATTAAGATATTATTATATTATTTCAGATGTAATGCAATTGTAAATACTATTTTTTCACATCACATTTAATTTTATCTTTCATAGTTTTCTGCACTGTTTAGACTTATATTTGTCTTATCTAAAACTAATGCTGTGTACATTTTGTTATTGATATACATATAAGTATAATTACGAACGCATGCGAGAATATCAACGCTATGTATGTATATTGTTAACTAGCTGTCCCGCGCAACTTCGTATGCGGAAATTTTTCCCGTTTTTGCAATATTTCTCATTGCTGCTCCGCTCCCATTGGTCGCAGCGTAATGTTATATAGCCTATAGCCTTCCTAGATAAATGGGCTATCTAACAGTGAAATAATTTTTCAATTCGGATCAGTAGGTCCTGAGATTACCGCGTTTAAACAAACTCTTCAGTTTAATAATATTAGTATAGATGTACCTTATAAATATAAATAAACTAGCTGTCCCGCGCAACTTCGTATGCGTAATTTCTCCCCGTTTTTGAAACATTTCTCGTCGCTTCTCCGCTTCTATTAGTTGTAGCGCGTTATATAGCCTATAGCCTTCCTCGATAAATGGGCTATCCAACAAAAAAAGAATTTTTCAAATCGGACCAGTAGATCCTGAGATTAGCGCGTTTAAACAAACAAACAAACAAAGCAAACAAACAAACTCTTCCGCTTTATAATATTAGTATAGATGTACCTTATAAATATAAATAAATAAAGCAGCCAAGTTTTGTAATCATTTATATTGTTATTTACAGGTCAGTGCAACATGTCAAACTATGGATTCAGTGGGCCGTTCGTCAGTTCAATTTGACGGGAGTCAAACTATCAGATTGGAATATTAGTGGAGCGGAGCTATGTACTATCACTAATGTTGAATTTAAGTGAGTATCAACCATAGACACACATACTGGACTGCACCATAACCTCACAAAATTTACCACTCTCTAGAAAGTGTGGCCAATGCCTGTCTCTTTTCTTTAATGTCACAATGACATGACAAATAGATAACTCTGTGACGTGGACTAATTAGATTTCTAGAAAGAGACAACTACAGGCCGCACTAGTGTTTTGTCTCTCTTTGCAGCCTGTCCAGTCTCTGTCTATGGTATCAACAATACTACCTGGATTTGGTATTCGAATACTATGAAAAAAAAATATTTTACTCTAAATATGTATTAGCACAGCTAATATAATACTATACTAGTAGTATTATAATAGTCTCGGCGAACCTTGATCCCTATGACACTGACAGTTATTCCCACGACACAACCTTGTAGTAGCGTCACCGTTATATTATAATCGAATTGGCGGTGTCTAAAAATGATATTTATTAATTTTAGGCAGATATATGCAATTACAATAATATCCCGTTAGAATTATAATAATTATTAACACTTACAAGAAATTATCTCAATCAGACTTTACGTTGACGTCCTGCAAAAGTTACTCCGTTTGGAAGATATCGACTAGTGCGGAAAAGTATCGATAAACAAATATCGAAAATGGAAACGAGTGTACAAAATACATCAATAGAGTACCTACGCTCTTAGTGTCAGATTTATAATCATTTAAGTTGTTTGCGATAATAAAATAAAGGAGATTTAACAAATTTATTGTATATACCTACTCAAATAAAACAAAAGCGGTTTATTTATGATTTTTTAATATACATTAATCTGAATCTGACAATGATGTCACCGATTGCGTCTCAGACTCGGAATCCGAACTGCAGCTGCTTTCTCCTATGTTTATTAAAAACGGCTGGTCTACTATATTGTCGTATCGCACGTCTCGATTCCAATCATCTAAGCATAGTTTTTTCGTCTTTTCAACCACTTTCCTCCAATTGTCCGGAGTCACTTGACTACATGCCTCTTGTAGCAACGTAAGCATTTTATTAGCTGTGAATGGCGGAGTGGTGTTAAGCCTGGCTGCACAACCTGAAACAATAATGGTTTAGATTGAAAATGATGCAAAGTCAAAGAGCGAGATCGGGGTAAGTACATTTACTTTAAATAGTACTAGCCGACTAGACAGTCACCAGTGACCTAAATAAAAACATGTTAAAATAAATACAAATCAACCCACCTTTGATCTGCGCCCATATCATTTCGATTGCATTATATTGGCAGTGGTAGGGCGGTAGCCGAATCACGGTGTGCCCTTTTGATTTTGCCATCTCATCCAAGAAATATTTCTTCTTTGTTTGCTGTTTATGAAGGTTCAACAATCTAACTAATTCCTTTTTCAGCATTTGAGTATTAGCTGCCACACCATTGTTTTGCAGCCACTCTATTATTTCGCCTTTATTGTTGTTCGCGGTAGGCGCTTTATTAATTTGCACAGAGTGGTATGGGGCGTTGTCCATTAAAATGTAGTGGGGCTCGTTTAAATTGTCTAATAGTTTTGTGAACCATTTCTTGAAATTCTCAAAATTCATCTCTTCGTGATAATCACTTGTTTTCACGGATTTGAAGGCCCACAAGCAGTTAGGTACAAAACCTTTGGCTGTGCCAGCGTGGCAGATAATCAAACGCTGGCCCTTGCCTTCTGGTGCTTTGGTACAGGATTTCTCTGTGTCGTCTGTCCATGTTTTGGAGACTGAGTGATTGGCGTTGAGCCACGTTTCGTCCAGATAAACCACCTTGTCCCAGTTCTCGATGTTTTTTATTTGTCGTAGAAAATCACACCTCATCAATCCAATGTCCTTCCGCTCCATTATCACTTTTCTTTTGTCACACTTCCCATAACGAAATCCACATTTTTTTATAACCTGTCTGAGAGAAGTGAATCCACCTTTAAATAAATCAACCGATTTCAGCGACGCTAATAATTTTGTGCAAGTCGGCAGTTCACCTCGAAAATAATAGCCGTAAATATGGTTTCGTATCGCTGCCATGTCGAAATCATCGGGGTTAGTTACGGGTCGTGCCCTATTATGTTTTTTCTTCTTTGGAGTTGATAGTTTGTTCTCCTCCATCGACGATTCGCCGAACTTCTCCTTTGTAATTCGGGAAACGGTAGCTTTGCCAATTCCCAAAGCATCAGCAACACGGTCGCGTACGTTGTCAAGTGGCAACAAAGGTCCGCCATTTTGTAGTTCGCGAGCAAAATAGTCACGCAAGCGTACAACAAACTCCCGCGTTTCACTGTTGAGTACAGTTTTTCTCAGTCTTTTCGGCATTTTGAAACACCAACAAAAACAAAACAGCAACAATAACAAAAACAGAAAACAACAATAGTAACAAACAAAGGATTCCGATGACACAACAAAACACGTGGCGCATACAAGACTCGTACTGGCGTAGCGAACTGACAGTACTAGCGTAGTGACAGATCAGATAGTGTTGCTATAACTAAAATTTTAATTCACATTAAAATTATACAGTCCGACCATGTTACCTCTGCATCGGAATATTGGCAACCCCATATACAAATACACGGATACTTGTAAATATAACAAGCATTATAATTATAGTAATGTAGATTATATTTTAAAAACATGTTTATCGATGTGGCTGAATGCAAGTCACGCCTTTGCCTATAAAAAGTTGCGATATATCGACACGACCCGTCACTAGTATGAACTGTCATAGGGATCAAGGTTCGCCGAGCTGATTATAGTAATAATTGTTGATTTAAAAAAAAAAGGTTGTATACATTTTAATACGTTTTAGTATTTACTAGCTGTGGGCCGCGATTTCATTTGTATGAAAATAAATAAATAAAAAAAAGAATGTTAGTATATTCTAAGGCTCACTTCACATTGCCGCAAAATTTTCGAATCTAGCGTAGATATATATCAATCTTTCTTTTCTACTGTATAATGCTCAAAGTTGCAGGAATTCCTGCTAATTCATAGCATTACAAACTAGCTGACCCGCGCAATTTCGTATGCATTAATTTTCCTCGCTATTACTACATT
Organism: Herminia tarsipennalis; assembly: GCA_945859575.2. NCBI lineage: Eukaryota > Metazoa > Arthropoda > Insecta > Lepidoptera > Erebidae > Herminia > Herminia tarsipennalis. The sequence continues at coordinate 2,197,885 of OX243830.2, forward strand.
TTTCATTGAAGCACCGCCCCTATTGGTCGTAGCGTGATGTTATGTAGCCTATAGCCTTTTTCGATAAATGGGCTATCCGACATTAAAATAACTTTTAAATTCAAACAAGCAAACTCTCCAACCTTATCATATTAGTATAGATTAAAATTCTGTTTCGGTTCGCTCTGTTTTTTTAGCATTGTCTTTGCATCAAAAGCCCGCCCAGAAAAATAAAAAACCTGGTTTAGGGGCACTACAATTACAATTATACTTGCAATACTTGTACTCGTACTCAAAGAGCCTAAATAGACAGGGAGTTATTATAGATAGAGTAAGGGAGACAGCGAACTGCGATTTTCTTTTTCTTTCTTTTCGTAACATATAATAGTCCTGTTGGTTTTGATATTGTTTATTCAGGAATAAAGGTCAACGAAGTTGAAGTTGCAAAATTCTTGGGACTAAATGTAGACTTCAGCTTAAACTGGAAATCTCACATAGAAAATATATGTATGAAACTGAGTAAGAGTTCCTATGCATTATATATGTTAACAAAAACTGTCAACCTAAATACTGTTATTACTGCTTACCACGCGTATGTAGAGTCCACTCTGCGATATGGTGTCCTGTTTTGGGGAAATTCCAGCGATTGGGAAATGGTATTTAAAGGCCAAAAACGGTGTATTAGGGCCATATTACGTCTTAAACCGACAGACAGTTGCAGGCCTCATTTTAAAATTTTGAAATTGCTTACCTTGCCATGTATTTATATTTCAGAAATAGCTATTTTTATAAAAAAGAATTTTCATTTATTCGAAAGATTACGTGGCTGTCGACAGCAACATAAAATAAAAATTGTACCAAATAAAACAACATTGTTAAATAATAGTGTTTTCTGTATGACATCGAGAATTTATAATAAAATACCGATAGAAATATCTAAAATTGATAATATTCACGAATTTAAAAATAAATTTAATAACTTATTAATGCAAAAGGTGTATTACAGTGTGAAAGAATTCTTGGAAGATAATTTGTAAAATGACAGATTTTAATTAAATTGATATTTAATTATTTTAAATGTATTGTATATATTTTATTTAATTATTATAATTGATTTTAAATGTATTGCCTGTTTCTGATGGATAATATTTTATTTATGTATTAATTAAATATTGTCTGTATAATTATTAATGTAAAACTGTGACATAACTATGAATTAATCTAATGTAAAGGTAAATGTAAATCCAATATGGAAATGTGTCATTTGTACCTGTTTAATTAAATGTCATTTAGGGATCTGCACTCAATTAATTTAGTTTAAATTTTAATAAGCCATGAATATTGTGTACCTAATGTAAAATTTTGCATGCCTGAAGGTGAAATATGGTAGATCATCACAATTTTTGTAAAACCTTATTTTGTACCCATATTTGCAAATAAAGTAATTGAATTGAATTGAATTGAATAGTAATTTTTATAGGCATTTACTTAAATGCATTTTTGAAAGATAGAATTTTTTTAAGTAAGGAATCGAACCCGAAACCGGAGCCGGAATCGAACCATCTAACCGAGACTATGTTACTAAACCTCAAATTCTTCTATCCTTCCTGCACACGAGTTAGGCCCTCGCTCGCGCCATCTAGTCGAACATAAATCCACTTATTTATACACGCGGTCATACGTCTACCCTATTCTATCTACACCGTGAATTTGTAGTCGTTTAGGAGCCGAAATTTTAAACTCCGTATTAATAAACTCTATTAAAAGTATCAGTTTAAGTATTTTTTTATTTCCAATTTTTTTTATAAAAATGGTAAATGTCGTTTGCGGAAAATTTAGCACTTGTGGTAACGCTACTCGATTTCACGTAATAAAAATAGGTACTTAGATCATAAGTTAGATGTCAGTCGCAGTCGCATGTGCGTTCACACGCCCCTTCACGTTATTTAAGGTTCATTTTTTTATAAAAAAATGTAAAATAATTTATTAAAATACCTGTGCAATGTTTAAATATTTGCACGCCACAATTGGCAGAATATGCTGTAACGCCTTTTTTTATAAGACCTGTACCTCACCATGTTCTTGAAAATAAAAATATATTCTATTCTAAACTGATATTTTTTATGGACTAGGTTGGACTGATATTTTAAACGGAGTTCAAAATTGACGTCTCCAAAACGACTACAAATCACGGTGTATAATAACTCTATAGACTACTAACATCTACAGTAGGATCAACGTAACTAGGACGGACTGAAGTAGGCGACAAGTGGTTGCGCAGATGCATTTTTTGGAAGTTTACGCGAGTTGGGCCCTCGCAACGCCATCTAGTCGTTAGTTAAAGAACTATCACGGCTTTTGTTATTGCTTCGTTACAGAGAGCATTTTAACAAATTATGATGACGCAGGCCGAATATTTCTCGGGTCTGGATTCAAATTTTTCTATCTTTCAAAAATGCAGTTATTGTATTTGTAAAGTAATTGGCAAGAAATGCCTATAAAAATTACTTCATGATTCTATTATTCAATTTCAGAGAGAAAGTGCCATCAGACCCAGGGGATTTGTTTTGGACACATTTTGAATTGCTAAGGAAGTGTAAATTTATAGGTAAGTTCTTATTATTTTAGTGGTAGGGACCCATTGGAGGATTAAGATCCCCGAATGGATCCCCACAAACTTATGCTTGACTTTGATAACGGCGGTAGCGTGATGGCTAAAGCATAGGACTCGCAATCGTGAGGTCGCGAGTTCGAATACTACCGCTGTGAACCCACTCCTAACAGAAGCCATTGAGGTTAGTTGGAGGGGTTAACAAGATTGCTAGTAATGTGGGACCACAATCCCAAATTGGTTGGTAGTTATCTTTAAAAAAAAAAACGTAGACTTCCATTTTTCTCACTCCCAAAAACATTTAGTTATTCAGTGAGTTAACTAATTCCCCTAGGAGGAAATATTAATTTTGCTGAAAAAGATAAGTTTCAAATAAACAGTGGTAGGTAAGGTCTGATGCAAAAATTAGAGATAAAAAATATAGCAACTTCAATGGGTACCACATAGTAGAAACATCCGCTTATATAAAAACTATATGTGCTTAAATATTGACCGAAGTAGTTGGCAATGAGTGTCCAAATCGGTGCATTTAATTCAGTTTTAATGGTTTTTTTGCTAATAAAAAATTACGTGAGAATTGCCAATACCCCCTCCCCCACATGAAATTTGGTAAGAATCGGCTGTACGCCCCCCCTGAATGCCTCACGTAATTAATGGACGCCCCCTTATGTTGTCGTTATTATGTATAAAAATATATATTAAACTAGCTGTCCCGACGAACTTCGTACCGCCAATTTTTATTTATGTGAAGCTGTTTTAATTGGAACACACACAAAATTCTGTCAAAATCGGTAGAGTCTTTTAGGAGGAGTTTATTGACATACACACGCACAGTAGAATTATATATATATATATATATATATATAAAGATAGTTATTTAATTTAAGATATATGTATTTGTTTTCTAGCCGTAGTCCAGAATGAAGAAAATCAGCCAGTAGCCGACCCATTAGAAGTGCCACAATCAGCTATAAAGAAAAAACCTAAACAGGTAATATCTTGGGACAACTCACACAACGCCATCTGATCCCAAACTAACTAGCGCCTGTACTATGACAACCAACTGATAAACATACTTATTTATTTCTAAATACATTCGTAATATAGGTTTTTTTTTTGTTTTTATTAAAAAAGACGACTCCCGCAATAGGGTACAAGCCCTGTGTCGCGGGGGACTTAACAAACATACAAGTCACGGACACAAAGTACACCCAGACTCGGAACAACAATTTGTGGATCACACAAAGTGACACGACCTCTTGCGTAGCAGTCGGACACACTCCCACCGCGCCACAGAGGCTGTCTCTCTTTACACTCAGACTAAGAATAAACAACCGCGTTTAACCTGGATGGATGAACAGGACCTCTGGCTTAGCTGTCAGTGTCACTAGCCATTAGACCAACAGGCCAGTCGATATGATCATTACATAATATAAAACTAAGTACAGTAGGATCAACGTAACTAGGCCGGACTGAAGTAGGCGACAAGTGGTTGCGCAGATGCAGTTTTTGAAAGTAAATGGTGACAGGAAGCGGGGGGCGGGGGCGGTAACTAAACCAAGAAGATTAGAGATGCGATTACGCATCACATTGTCATAATTAGTATTACTAACTCATGTTTTTTTGTGATTATTTTCGTAAAGAAATTGTTTTTCAAAGTTTCTTTAGTATTTACTGTAACTGTTCTAAATTTAAACTTTTATGAACTCATTTAAATAATGTTTTTATATTTTTTAATTAAAATGTTGTTAGTATTTTTTATCGATTAAACATAATTAATCGTTTTCGTAAGTAAATTTAGGGTCGCATCTCTATGACATGCGCGAAAGTGATAAAAACCTAACTTCAATCCGGTCAAGTTACGTTGATCGTACTGTACCCACCAACCAAGTCTACGTCAACCACCAAGTCCCACTGTTAGTTTTTATGTACGCTTAGATCTTTTAACTAAACTACGAGGGTGGATCGAAATATTCGCGGCCTACCACATAAATACTTGACTTATTTTAATGTAACTGACCTCATTCGATTTGTTTACTCTCTGGTTGTCACATTGTAAAATTCTGTCACAATAGCATTATCTGTTTTTAAATTAGACTGAATTTTGTGAGCCTAAGTGCAGCGTTTTTAAAGAATGGAGAAAATTGAGCAACGTGCGGTCATCAAATACCTGTTTAAAAAAAAACTGACTCCAAAAGAGATTCACGAAGATATGTCAACAACATTGGGGGAATCTGCTCCATCGTATACGACTGTGAAAAAGTGGGTTGCAGAATTTAAACGCGGACGAGAGAGTATTGAAGATGACCCTCGCTCCGGCCGGCCTACGACGTCTACGACTGAAGAAAACATTGGGAAAATCTGTGATCTGATATTGGCAGATCGGAGATTGACCATCAGGGAGATTGCTGACACTATTGGCATCTCATATGAACGAACACAAAAAATCATAGTCAATGAACTTGGATTTTCTAAGGTTTCTGCGCGGTGGGTCCCCAGATTGCTTTCAGTTGAACAAAAACGAATACGGCTCACGATTTCTCGCGACAGTTTGGAAATGTTTGAGACTGATCCACAAGATTTTTTGGACAGATTTGTTACAATGGATGAAACCTGGGTACACCACTACACCCCAGAGTCAAAACAGCAATCCAAGCAGTGGAAAAAACCTGATGAACCGACTCCAAAAAAAGCCAAAACAATTTTGTCAGCTGGCAAGGTGATGGCGTCAGTTTTTTGGGATGCTAAGGGTGTCATCATGGTGGACTACCTTGCAAAAGGTGAGACTATAAACTCTGCTTATTACTGCACCCTTTTACGTCATTTGCGTGAAACGATCAAAGAGAAAAGGCCAGGACTACTCAGCAAGAAAGTGTTGTTCCATCAGGATAATGCACGCGTTCACACGTCTGTTGAATCAATGGCTCAAATTCGTGATTGTGGCTTTGAATTACTGCCCCATCCCGCCTATTCCCCTGATTTGGCACCTTCGGACTTTCATTTATTCCCAAACCTTAAAAAACACCTTGGAGGTCAAAAATTTTCATCAAATGAGGAGGTTGAAACCGCGGTGGGTGACTTTTTTGAAGGCCTTGAAGAAACTTTTTTTATGACCGGCATACAGGCGTTGGAAACCAGATGGAAGAAGTGCATTGAGTTAAGTGAAGATTACGTGGAAAAATAAAATTACTTTTGTTTATATTTTATATTTTTTTCTTGCTGAGGCCGCGAACTTTTCAATCCACCCTCGTATAATATACTAGCTTATGCCCGCTTAGCCGGCGTGGATGCCAGATTGTTACCAAAATATTTTAAAAACCCCATTTTACCCCTCGTAGGGGGTGAATTTTCAAAAATCCTGTCTTAGTGCTCCCCTACTTTATAAAAGGAATCCCTGTGCAAAATTTCAAGTTTCTAACCCTTAATTTAGGCCTTGCGTTTATAACTTAGTAGTCTGTCAGCTTCTCCTTTTATATACATACAAGCTGTGCCCCGCGGTATTACCCGTGGTTTATTAGCCTATGTGTTAATCCAGGGTGTCAGCTAACTCCATACCAAATTTTATTAACATCGCTCCAGCCGTTAAGACGTGAAGAAGTAACAAACATACACACTCACATACTCACAAACTTTCACCTTTATAATATTAGTTTGATTAGTGTGATATAGGTGCATATTATTTGTATTATAATAATAAGATTATTATTTCCCAGGTAGTAATAAGGCCATCTAACGACGAGGATATGACGTCATACGTGACGTCACGCAACGGAAACAACGGGCAGATACAATTGTGGCAGTTTTTGTTAGAATTACTAACTAGCGCTGAATACTTTCATATCATACGGTGGCATGGTATGTATTATTTATTTATAATTCAATTTCATTTTCAGAAAACGTCGTAAGTACCTGGATGGATAAGTACTGCATATTATGAACTTAATGCATATTATATTTGTACAAAGGCGGATTTTATGCCTTAGGTATTATATTTAAAAGCGGCGGTAGCCTAGTGGCTAAGGCATCGGTCTCGCAATCGTGAGGTCGCGGGTTTGAATCCTACCCATTATACTACCGACGTGAATCCACTCCTATCACAAGCCATTGAGCTTAGCTGGAGGGGTTAACAAGGTGTGTAATTAACTTTTACTTCCTAATACTAAAAGTATAAAATAATACCATACACACATATATATATACACTGACGGACTCATAAACTGCATCAAAGTTCAGGTTTACTCTAAAAGGATTTTTTTATAATAAGTATGCAAACTTTTTAGATTAAATTATATAAATATGGAAAGACTGGCTCTTAATCTTAAAAAAAAATTAAATTTAAAAATAGAACTGCGGTAAAACAAATGAATATAGCCGGGAAAAGAAAATTTACTCGTAGTATCAGATTTGCGTGTTATTTATAGCAAAGTTTTAAATTAATTCTCATTGATTTTTTTTGTTTGGTCAATTGAATTATTGTTACCAGCATAATTGTTGGGTTAGTTTTTTAACACATCGAGAGTTTTTGAACCATAATATGGATACTTCGTCCGAACAAGCGGCACAAATTGTAGCATTGGTGCGGGAGGGCTTGGATCAACGAACGATTGGTAGAAATTTAAATTTAAACCAGTCTACGGTTTGTAGAATATACAGAAGGTTTGTAGAGACAGGTTCTTACAGGAGGAGACGTGGTACAGGCAGAACTCGAGCAACCACAGGTCGTGATGACCGATTTATTGTTACAACTTCCCTGCGAAATCGTTTCCTCACGTCAGTTAACATCAAAACCGAGCTTAATGAAGTGCGTGGAAAAAACGTGTGTGCACGAACAATAAGAAGAAGGTTAAAGGAAGCGGCTATCACCCCTTTTAGACCAGCAAATGGTCCAAAGTTGTCTGCAGCTCACAGACAAGCTCGCTTAAGATTTGCGCGTCATCACCTGAATTGGACAGAAGAGCAGTGGGCCTCTGTATTGTTCACGGACGAGTGTAGGACATGTTTATATGGTGCAGATGGTCGCAGAAGAGTCTATCGTCGACGTGGGGAGCGATATGCTCAAAGTTGCATTGAGGAGCGTGTTCCTTTTGGAGGCGGTTCATGTATGGTCTGGGGTGGCATATCGATGAACGGGCGAACAGAACTTGTGTTCATAGACATGGTCCGTCAAAACGGTAATAGAGGGGGTTTGACAGCACATCGCTACATAACAGAGATATTAGAAGATCACGTGGTGCCTTACATGGGATTCATAGGCGAAAATTTTACTTTAATGCAGGATAATGCCCGGCCGCATGCAGCTGCACAAGTTCAACATTATTGCGAAGAGGTTGGGATACGTACAATGAATTGGCCAGCACGCAGCCCGGATCTTAATCCCATCGAGCATGTTTGGGACAATTTAAAAAGAGCTGTATATGCGAGAAACCCTTCGCCTACGACAGTGGCAGCACTAAGAACAGCACTTTCAGAAGAATGGGACAATATTCCGCAAGATCTTTTAAAAACCCTTATAAAATCTATGCGGAACCGATTAGAATCCGTAATAAGGGCACGTGGGGGTAATACACCTTATTAAAACACAAATAAACCCTTGCATAAAGTTTGTGTCTATTGTTAAAACCAATTTTTTAATTAAACAATTTTTCCTTAAACTTCTGTTTTTTCTTCAAAAAAGGTCTTAAGGTCCTTTCCAGTACATAAACTTAAACTTAAAGATATGATCCTACGCTGTTTTAAAGTTCACGAACCAATCTAGAGGTTTCAATTTAAATCTGTATAGAAAGTTTGCATACTTGGTTAAAATATTTATTTCAAAGTCGTCTATTACTTTGATGCAGTTTATAAGTCCGTCAGTGTATATACAGTAGAATCCGTTTATTATGACTCCGCCTATATTGACCAACCGCCTATTATGACGTAATTACACAAAGAAGTTTGGTTTTCATATAAAATTCTTTGTAATAAAGTCGGATATAATGACTTCGCTTACAGTGACATGTCGCTTATTATGACCCAATTTTTAATACATTTTGTCCGTTTATAGCGACCGACATGACTCTCTACACCTTCGGGAATGTTCGTTGACTCCCAACGACGAACGTTCGGCACGCATCTTGTTTTTGTTGTGAATCTCAGTTAAAACGTAGTGATTGCTTTCTCAGTAATTGACAGTTGAACAATGAATACATACATGTATAACGTGCAATTTTTATTTTTATTTAATACTAGCTGCCCCGCGCAACTTCGTCTGCGTAAATTTTCCCCCTTTTTTTATAATCCTATGTTACTTCTAATACCTCCAAGAATATGTGTACAAAGTTTCATGATGATCGGTTGAGTAGTTTTCGCGTAAAAGCGTAACAAACAAACTTACATTCACATTTATATATATTAGTAGGTATGCTATGTTTCTATATTAAAATAAGTATTTACCTAAAAAAAAGAAAGTTGTTTTTTTTCACAAAAAATGCTTTGTATGACGACTGCTTAATATGACGTGTTTGTCAAGTCCCTTCGATGTCATTATAAACGGATTCCACTGTATATATATATATATATGTATGGTATTATTTTATATATATATATATATATACTAGCTGACCCGCGCAACATTTTTTATTGCTGCTCCGCTCCTATTAGTCGTAGCGTGATGTTATAAAACCTATAACCTTCCTCGATAAATGGGCCATCTAACAGTAAAATATTTTTTTATTTAGGACCCGCAGTTCCTGAGATTATAGCGTTCAAACGAACAAACAAACTCTTCAGCTTTAAAATATTACAGTATAGTTATAAATGTTAGGGGTGGGCAATGACCCGCGCAACTTCGTCTGCGTAAATTTTCCCTTTTTTCTTCCTTTTTTTTTACAACATTTTTCATTGCTGCTCCGCTCCTATTGGTCGTAGCGTGATGTTATAACCTATAGCCTTCCTCGATAAATGGGCTATCCAACAATAAAATATTTTTTCAATGCGGCCCAGTAGTTCCTGAGATTATCGCGTTCAAACAAACAAACAAACTCTTAGGGGGATGAAAAATAGATGTCCGATTCTCAGACCTACCCAATATGCACACAAACTTTCATCAAAATCGGTCGAGCCGTTTCGGAGGAGTATGGCAACGAAAACTGTGACACGACAATTTTATATATTAGATATATATACATACACACACATAATATGCTTTATTACAATTGAGTTTTTTTTTTAATTCTTTATTTGAAAAAAAAGGCTAATCGCTGAGCGATTATGCTAGCCTTATAGATATACAAATAGCCTTATCTTAATTTAATTAGTTTATACAGTTTATATAATTTAAAAGATAGTTCAGATGAGGGATTAGATAAAATAAGATTACTTGTACCGACGTCTCTTAACCTAATTGGAGCCTTAATATCTAGAGCATTGCGTTCAGCCCCGATCCGAGCACACTCCACCAAAGCGTGCCAATAACTTAGTACAGTTATGTCGTACTTTGAACTTAAAGGTGACACGAGTTGTAGACATTCTAATATCGAGAGGAAGAGCATTCCAAAGGAAAATAGATTGAATAGAGAAAGAAGAATGTACAAGAGTGGAGCTGTGAGTAGGACAGAGAAGCAACAGATTATTAGAGGAACGTAGATCATGGCTAGAGCAGAGAAATAGGAAGTGAGGCGTTAGATAAGAAGGGGTGTGACGAGAAAATGGGTTGAATATAGCGTTGTTAGTGCACGCTAACTACGTCGTTGATGGATAGGGAGCCAAGTAAGCTGAGAGCGATAGTTCGAAACATGATCGTACTTGCAAAGGTTAAAGACGAATAAAGCCGGAAGCCGATTAAGATTCAAATCATCATTCAGGTCGAAATAACAAACACCACCATAGTCAATGATAATGACATAGACAGTATGCACGAGCGTTTTCTTCGTATTAACAGGAATGAAGTTTTTGAGACGACAGAGACACCACAAGGTAGCAGTGACCTTCTGACTGACTTTAGCGATTTGAATCCGCCAGCTAAGAGTGGAATCAATATGCCAACCGAGATCCTTGATATCGTGGCTAACAGGAATAGCAGTGCCGTGAAAGATAATAGGTGGTAATGAATTAAAATCTATTCTGCTAACCAGACTGCCAACAACGATAGCTTGACATTTTCGGGATTTACCGAAAGATCGAAACTCGTCGACCAGTTCTTTATTGCCATAAAATCTCGATTCACATTATCGATTGCTACATTCACATTGTCCAGTTTTGTCTGAGCCTATAGCTGAAGGTTGTCGGCATACAAATGATACTTACATCGAAGTTCATGAGTTAAAAGATTGTTTGTTAGATAAGGAGAAAGAAGAGGAGATACAATACCGCCTTGAGGAACACCCGCAACGAGATCACTCCAACTAGAGAATGTTTCATCGATGCGAACCGACTGCTGACGCTCCTGAGGATAAACCATTCCAGTGCATCCGATGATATATTATAATAGGAAAAAGGATTGATAAGAGTGTATCGTGAGTCGTGACTAACTGTATTAAAGGCGTTTGAAAAGTCCACCAGCACTATGACAGATACTTTACCATCCTCCACACCGGCTCTGATATAACTTTTACAGTAGGATTGCGCAGATGCATTTTTTGGAAGTAAATGGTGACAGGAAGCGGGGGACGGGGGCGGTAACTAAACCAAGAGAATTAGAGATGCGATTACGCATTACATAGTCATAATTAGTATTACTAACTCATGTTTTTTTGTGATTATTTTCGTAAAGAAATTGTTTTTCAAAGTTTCTTTAGTATTTACTGTAACTGTTCTAAATTTAAATTTTTATGAACTCATTTAAATAGTGTTTTTATATTGTTGAATTAAAATGTTGTTAGTATTTTTAATCGATTAAACATAATTAATCGTTTTCGTAAGTAATTTTAGGGTCGCATTTCTATGACATGCGCGAAAGTGATAAAAACCTAACTTCAATCCGGTCAAGTTACGTTGATCGTACTGTAGTAGTGCGGAGACTATGTCCAGCGAGTCAATTGACGTGTTCTAAAATTTTACTTAACTTTATCCTATTGTCGGCGTGACTAATATCTATGCCAAATTAAAGCTTTCTAGTACTAAGGGTCTCTCCGCTAACCTGGGGACACACAAACTGACAGACGTACAGACGCATAAAGCAAAACTATAAGGGTTCCTTTACTACGGATCCCTAATAAATCTTTTGAGTATTTGAAACGTTTTTTTTTTTTAATTTTCAGGTAGCGAAGGAGAATTCAAACTATTAGAACCGGAGCGAGTTGCAAGATTATGGGGCGCGAGAAAACATAAACCTGCCATGAATTACGAGAAGTTGTCCAGAGCACTCAGATATTACTACGACGGTGATATGATCGCTAAAGTATCTGGCAAGAGGTCAGTTTCGTTTCAAGCTTTATTACGAAAAGTAGGGTTCCGCAACTACACTACATATGAAAAAAATCTGATTTTAACAATTGCACCAGCAGAAGAGCGTATGTTCATGGCGCTTACGCTCTTTTGTTGAGAATCGCATATCTGATATATAATTTAAAGTATTTATTAAATGCTACCTTTGTGATTTTTTTATATTTTTTTGTCACACTGTTCAAAAGATACGGGGATTCGCGGTGGGAGTGTGTCTGACTGCTACGTAAGAGGTCGTGGGTTCGATTCCCACACGGGACACCACTTTGTGTGACCAACAATTGTTGTTCCGAGTCTGGGTGTGTACTTTGTGTCCGTGACTTGTATGTTTGTAAAGTACCCCGCGACACCGGGCTTGTACATAATGCTAGGGTCGTCTATTAAAAGAACAAACTAAGGCGGGGGGCGGGGTGCGGAATACAATTTATGCTACTTTCGGAGTGATTATTTCCAAAAATATTTGCTTAATCTAAAAAGTTTATTACAAACCTTAACATGTTTTTATAAGACCTGTCGAATGACGTACCACACATTGATGTTTGCGAAAAAAATCTGTTATCTGTTACATGTATGGTGCCCCGCCTAAAAATATTTATTTTTATTAATTAGCTATCAAACTAAGTAGCGGCTACTATAAGACATCTTTTGACCAAATTTTATCAATATTCATTGTGTAGTCTTTGAGTAAAATGCCTGTGACATACGGACGTATAGACAGACAGATGTGCCATTTATGGATACCTGGTTGGAACGAAGTTCCTTTTGCTATATCTTTTTTGTGTTAGTATTAACTAATGATGACGTTAGACGAATAGGCAAGAAAGGGGAAATACCTCGACCAATAATTGCCACTTTCAGTACACTCGGCACAAAAATTAATTCGTTTAAAAATAGAAATGCATTAAAAAATACCGGCTAATATATAACAGAAGACTTCCCACAAAATATTTTAGAAAAGAGGAAAGAGCTTCAGGAACAGGCGAGAATCGAAAGGGAAAAGGGTATCCTTGTAAAAATAAAATACGACAAGCTTGTCATGAGTGGAAAAGCCAAAACAGTTGCAAATAACAAAAGAACGCTCTCAATTTCACCTGAGAGCAATACTACAAAAGGAGCCGAAACAAATACACAGGCTAACAAGAAAAATAAATCACAAATAAGAACTTCAAGCCTATCAGAAGGTATTATAAAACCGGGTATGCCGAATTATTTGATTAACAAGAACACAAGCAATTCATCAGATCAGCAAAATAATACTGTTCACACGTAGCAATTACCGCCCCCCTCTCGCAACGACAACACACAACCACTATCAAAACACCAAACTATCATACTCATCTTCCAAGCCGGTTGGTCACCGTGAAAGATTACGACCGAAACCCTCCAAACAACCCTCTGAAAAACGAAACAACTCTACAAAGAACGTTATACATCTATACTAATACTAATATTATAAAGCGGAAAAGATAGTTTGTTTGATTGTTTGTTTGTTTGTTTGTTTGTTTAAACGCGCTAATCTCAGGATCTACTGGTCCGATTTGAAAAATCCTTTTTTTGTTGTATAGCCCATTTTTCGAGGAAGGCTATAGGCTATATAACATCGCGCTACGACTAATAGGAGCGGAGAAGCGACGAGAAATGTTTCAAAAACGGGAAAAAATTATTGCGAAGTTGCGCGGGACAGCTAGTCCTAACATACAATGTTAAAACACTTTCATTATATGAGCGTATGTTAGAGCTAAGCGAAGCCCTCAAAGAATTTAAATATGACATACTAGGATTAGCTTAAACAAGACGCCTTGGAAACAAAATCGAAGAGTACGAAAACCTCATTTTCTGCTATACAGGTCACACACCTGGAAGACATGGCGTAGGTTTTATAGTTAAATGCCATCTCAAAAATAATATAGAAAGCTACCTCGGCCTTTCTGAAAGAGTAGCCATATTGAACCTGAAATTTGAGAATACTAGCTTATCCATCATTCAAGTGTTGAATGCCAAGCTCCAGGGGTGGGATTCTGGTGGTCTTGACTAATATAATAAAACTGCTTCTTGATTTGGAAGACTATAATTAGGTAGCTGGTAGGTACAGATGGCCGATGCGTGCGCGCGTGGTAGGAAGCGGTGAGCGAGTGTCTGCGGTGAGGCGCGGAGCGGGGAGCGGGTGGCCAACCGTGGCTGTAGAACCGGTCCGCCGAAGATTCGCTCGGCGCGCCGCGATGTGACGTAGGAACACAAGTCTATGCCCCTACTGCACAAGCAAGCGAAAATGAAATCGATAACTTTTATGCGACAGTAAACAGGGCTATAGAAATTGCACACAAAGATTTCATACTGATGGGCGACCTAAATGCTAAAATTGGAATACCAAACACGAGGAACAGTCAATCATAGACACGTCACACGACAGTCAATAACAGAACACACGGATTTGGAAACAGAAATGAGAGAGGACAAAGACTAATCGAATACGCCAGTGAAAACAAGTTGTCAATTATGAACACTTACTTAAAAAAAAAAACAAAAAATAAATGGACCTGGCGATCACCGGATGGAGTCACCAAAAATGAAATAGATTTTGTGCTGTCGAATCGACCTCGTCTGTTTAAAAACATAGAAGTACTGAATATCAACTACCCTTCAGATCACAGGCCTGTAAGAGCTACAATATCATATGATACACATTTAAAAAAAGTAGAACAAGGTTTTCAAACTGTCAACAAAGCACAATAACAAGCGAAGAAGAAATCACCAAGTTCAAAGAAAACTTAAACACCTACATGTCAAAAGATCAAATGTCTGCTGAGACTATTATACCAGTTCAGAAATACTACGACAGCTTAATCAGAATCATCTCCACAAGCTTGCAAAATGCCCGAGTAGCACAAAGCCCAAAGAATGGCCACAAAATATTCTCAGAGCGTACATTAAAACAAGACCTGCAAAAAAGTTTAAATAAAACCAGAGCAACAAGAAACGAACTCTCGGCACTTTACAAGCTTGTCAACAAATGCATAAAAAAAGACTACGCCAACTACTAATAAACAGAGCTAAAACAAGACGTTACAATCAAAAACAACCGCGGCGACATCATCGACATAGCGACAGAGTTCTACAAGAACTTATACAGCACAAGGGAGCCAGAAGACACAAACCACGAAAACCAAAATACTAGCAGCGACGGAAACTTAACAAAAAGACCGCAAATTAAAGAAAGCGACGTCGTCGAGGCTCTGAACAAACTAAAACTAGATAAAAGCAACTAAACTAAAACTAGACAACCTAGCAAACGAGACCCTAAAGATAGCTGCCCCAATACTATCCACACCCTTTACAAATTTATTCAACTCTATCCTCGATTCTGGAGAGACTCAATGGGCTGAATCTAACATAATTCTGTTATATAAAAAAGGTGCCCCGAAAGATATCGGGAACTATAGACCTATAAGTCTGCTGTCGAGTGCATATAAGCTATTTTCTACAATCCTGACCAAAAAAATTTGCCATACATTAGAAACAAGACAACCTGTCGAACAGGCAGGATTCAGGAAAGGCTTCTCTACCATCGACCATATTCACACAGTCGAACTTCTCATCGAAAAATATCAAGAAAGAAGTAGACCAATATACTTGGCATTTATCGACTACAGATAAGCATTCGATTCGGTGTTACACAACTATATCTGGGAAACCCTTGTAACGCAGGATGTTGAAAACGAATATATAAGAGTAATCAAAAATATATACAGGAAGAGCAAAAGTAGAGTTAAACTAGAAAAAACTGGCCCTTGGTTCCCTATAAAGAGAGGCTTAAGACAGGGGGACCCACTGTCACCTATACTATTTATAGCCATACTAGAGTCGATAATAAGCAAGCTTGACTGGAATGAACGCGGTATAAAAATAAGAACTAAATATTTAAGCCACCCACGTTTTGCCGACGACTTAGTGCTGATATCAGAGGAAGGCAAAGAATTACAGCACATGGTGGAATCACTAAACCAAGCTAGCAAAC
This sequence comes from Herminia tarsipennalis, assembly GCA_945859575.2. Lineage (NCBI taxonomy): Eukaryota > Metazoa > Arthropoda > Insecta > Lepidoptera > Erebidae > Herminia > Herminia tarsipennalis. Next base: position 2,213,910 of record OX243830.2, read on the forward strand.
TCGCTGGACTAGAAATGAACCTATCTAAAACTATGGTAATGACCAACAGCACCAAGGTACAAATATACGTCGATAACGAGCCAGTTCCATTATACGAAAAAATACATTTACCTAGGCAAGCAAATAAGCTTTGACAGATTAAACAACTACCAGGAGATGGAGCGCAGGGCCCAGTTAACATGGAATAAATACTGGAGCTTCAAAGAAATATTTAAAAGCAACATGCCAATCAAACTGAAGACGAAGGTTATGAATTCTTGCCTATGCTTGTCAGACGTGGAAATTTAACAAAAATGTCATAAATAAAATTATAACATGCCAACGGGGAATGGAGCGGAGTATGTTAAACATAAAAAAAAATAAACAAAATAAGGCATACAAGAATACGCAATATCACAAAAGCAACAGATGGTCTAACACAATCCCTTGCATTGAAATGGAAGTGGGCAGGACACAGCACGCCTGCAAGATCAGAGGTAGACAAAAAGAGTGACAGTATGGAGGGGGCCAGTGGGCAAAAGAAAGAAAGGGAGACCCTGCAACAGATGGGAGGATGAAATCAAACACACAGCGGGTCCAAACTGGATACAAATAGCACAATCCAGAGAAAACTGGCTCAATTTGGAGGAGGCCTTTACCTGTAGAGGGGTTCTTACAGAATAGGTTCGGAAATAGCATATACTCGTAATATTTAAACTATGTAACCAAATCTTTCTCCTTTATCAATAACAAAACTTTGTAAATAGCATTACTGTAAGAAATAAAAGGCTTTTTTATTTTATTATTTATTTATTAACTAATGATTAAAAAAAAAATTGGAAGAACATTACATTTAAAAAATTGTCCTATTTCTAATTGAAAGCGGTGGTAGCCTAAAGGGTAAGGCATCGGTCACGCAATCGTGAGGTCGCTGGTTCGAATCCTACCCATTACACTACCGACGTGAACCCACTCCTAACACAAGCCATTGAGCTTAGCTGGAGGGGTTAACAAGATTGCTGACCACAATACCACATGGCTAGTTATCGTCTTAAAAAATTAAAGAAAATAAAAAATAAGATAAATCACTCTTAAATTACACACAGCCAGTTTGACACAATCATAAATAACCGGGCAAGTGCATGTCGGGCCACGCACACTCTAGGATTCCGTAGTCCCCCCCCATCCAAATGCGGCTTAGGAAGTGGGTTTTCTGTTGTTTTGGTTTTATACTTACAACGTTATATCTACTTAATAATAATATTCAAAGGAATTTGGCTGTTACTCGTAAATTTGTAAAGACAACTTAGCTGTGATAGATTTCCTTTTAATTTCACTATATATACTACTAGCGTCATTGTTTTTACATACCCTACATCATCAATCATTTAGCTGGCAGGGACTGTGGGGGCACTTGACTCTGACAAAAATTAGCAGCTTAATATTTCACAAACGGATCCCTAAATCTAAAGATGGTCTTCTCACACAACTCCAACAACGTTTTTAGAAGACCTATCTAATGATACCCCACACGATGGGGTAGGTTACATATAGGGATTTTATTCTTTCATTTTGTCTATAGATTGTTAATAGATCTGAAAATGTAACACTTTTCCCTCTAGGTTCTCAGACCCGAAACAAAAAATGTGCGATAACGAACTACGTTCCAAAGACTAGCAGTTGTTGAATCCAAGTTCTGAAAATAGATAAAATTTATAAAAAATACGTCAGCCCGAGTGTTTGCGCAGTTATCTATCTATATCTAATATATAAAATTCTCGTGTCACAGTTTTCGTTGCCATACTCCTCCGAAACGGCTTGACCGATTTTGATGAAATTTTGTGTGCATATTGGGTAGGTCTGAGAATCGGACAACATCTATTTTTCATATCCCTAAGAGTTTGTTTGTTTGTTTGAACGCGATAATCTCAGGAACTACTGGGCTGCACTGAAAACATATGACTGTTGGATAGAGCCGATTTATTGAGAAAGGCTATAGGCTATATAACATCACGCTACGACGTATAGGAGCTGAGCAGCAATGATAAATGTTGCAAAAACGGGTAAAATTTACGCAGACGAAGTTGCGCGGGTCAGCTAGTATTATAATTTTTTTTTTTTTTTTTTTATTTATAAAAATGAGTCCCTATTTCTCTTGTTCACGAGTTAACTAGTAGTGTAGCGATTTCATTCATTCTTTCACTGATTATAATACTCTGTAGATGGCTCTTAAATAAAAAAAAACACAAAAAAAGATAAGCAAAGGATCTAAGTTCCAACCGGGTGTCCATTAGACACCCTTTTTTATGAAAATACTACTCCTGGTGTCGCGGGGGACTTTACAAACATACAAATTATGGACATAAAGTACACCTCACTGACATAAGTACCTACCTACTTGTACGTTGGACTCACTACCCCGTATAATGACTACGGATAACTACAGTACGATCAACGTAACTTGACCGGATTGAAGTTAGGTTTTTATCACTTTCGCGCATGTCATAGAGATGCGACCCTAAAATTACTTACGAAAACGACTAAATATGTTTAATCGATTAAAAATACTAACAATATTTTAACTCAACAATATAAAAACACTATTTATATTAGTTCATAAAAGTTTAAATTTAGAACAGTTACAGTAAATACTAAAGAAACTTTGAAAAACAATTTCTTTACGAAAATAATTACAAAAAAACATGAGTTAGTAATACTAATTATGACAATGTAATGCGTAATCGCATCTCTAATTCTCTTGGTTTAGTTACCGCCCCCGCCCCTCGCTTTCTGTCACCATTTACTTCCAAAAACTGCATCTGCGCAACCGCTTGTCGCCTACTTCAGTCCGGCCTAGTTACGTTGATCCAACTGTATATTGTGAGTGGCCCAACATGCACTTGCTCGGCTTTCGACACAAATGACAAATGGCCGTTGTTGTTATCCTTGTTACACAAGTATACACTTCCTGTTGATTCAAACTCAAACTCAAATATCTTTATTTCGTAAAATCAGGTTAATGATTATTTGAAAATTACTTCGATTCGGTCAAATTGCCGTCTCTAAATGACAAAATCAAATGTAAATATTGTTGTTGTCGGCGGTATCTATAGAGTGTATAACTGACCTCTACAGATATATACTAAAGAGGTCAGTGGTACACTCAGACTCGGAACAACAATTTGTGGAAATGTAGAGCACGATCATACAAAGTGATGTTCCGTCTGGGAAACGACCTCTTCCGTCGTACACACACACACCTCGCCATCAAGCTTTAATATATTTCACTTTTATTTCAGATTCGTCTACAAATTCGTATGTGACCTAAGACAACTGCTCGGTTATGGAGCTGGAGAATTAGCTGACTTAGTTAAAGAAGTACACGAGTCTACTAATTCTGAGTTTAAATTTACAGGACAGGCTGAATAAAAAAATAAATATGTAAAATAATTGCATTTTTGAAAGATAGAATATCCAGACCCAGGAATCGAACCCGAGACTTCCGTAGCCAAACCGCGGCCGGAATCAAACCACCTATCTGGACTATGTTACTAGACCTCAAATTTTTCTATCCCTTGATGCTCGGGAGTTGGGCCCTCTAATGGACTTCAAATTTTTCTATCTTTCAAAAATGCAATTATTGTACATATTTGTAATTGGCAAAGAAATGCCTATAAAAATTACTTAAAAAAAATTAATAGTTCGTTATAAAACGAAACTGTTTAAGACGGTTACGTTTTTCGAGTGTATGTTTGTATATTTCTTTGGCACGCTCTAGAGTCTAAACGGCTTGATTGATCGTTAGATTCGTCTCAGTTGTGAGACTGGGTATATCAAAATTAGAAAAAAAGGAATAATTTAGCTGTTTATAAATCATGAGTGTATTAAAATATTATCGGCAGGCATATTTTAGTCTTTTGGCAGTTTAGCCAGGAGTTTCGAAAATTGGTAATTTTATAAATATGAAATGTATGTATGAAGCAAAAATGAACTCGGGCGGTATTCGAACGTAACATATGATGTGGAGGGGGGGGGGGGAGTGGCAACAGGGACAATTACCTTCCCCCCCAGACGGGACTGAAACACCTTTTATTTTTGTGGAAATTTGAGATTTTTTTATGACTAAATTTAATCCAGTTTTAGATAGGTTTCTTGTGTATAAACATGACGTCAGACTTGCCAAGACCCTTACCCCTAAACTCCTAACGTAATGAATGCCCCCTAGGCGGTTCTTCGTTTGACTTCGTTAGTTTTAAGTACTAATCCGATTTGATGGGATTTTCGCTATTCGACTGCATATTTTTCTAGGAAGGTTTTAGTGTATAAAACTTTACAAGACACATGTGTTTTAGATGTTTTACTTTGTTTTTCAAATCAAATCCCCCTGAACAATGTTCTAGAACATTGTTCAGGGGGATTTGATTTAACACCGGTATGCCAGCCACCACCAGTCTAGTGTCAAAATTCGGAAATTCCCCCAAAAAAAGGTTGTTCAGTCCAGGGGAGGAGGGGGGGGCAATTGCCCCTGTTGCCGTCCCCCACATTGGACCCGTGCCCGGGAGTAAGTCATCGAAATTTCCATGCAGCGATGTCCTTGATTAAAGTCTGTATTAAAATAGGATTTATATATAGCCAAAAGGAAAATAAAAAACTCATAGAACGATTTTCTTCAACTGGCAACTGTAACATCAAAACAAGTCATCTAAGTAATTGCAAATCTGGCGAACCGAATCCGGGACGCCGACCATAGAGAGGGCGTCTATGTCCATAAATTTATTATAGATAGAGTAGGTGACACAAATATCTACTAGTAAATCTTTTAAGAATATAAAAAGCATATTAAGTTAGTTAAGAATATAGAGAAAGAATGAGAAAACCACAGCTAGCTGTCTCTCTCTAATAACCCTATGTCTATGTATATAGGGTACGTCTACACTAGTGTTGCAAGTAAAGTTGAAAATGTAGCGCCTTTAAACCAGGTTTTTTATTTTTCTGGTCTGGCTATAATACCATTTTTCTTGTAGGATGTTTTTTAATTTTTAATTCTGGGTTTACTTAAGAAGTTATATAGTGAATAGAACATATTATTATTGTAAATAGATACTAATTCTAAGATTTTTTGTACAAATAAAGTTTATATTTAGTGTTTAAATTGTCTTTTTTTCGTCTTTCCAAATCTATATTAATATTATGAAGCTGAAGAGTTTGTTTGTTTATTTGAAAGTGATAATATCAGAAACTACTGGTCCGAATTGAAAAAAATATTTTACTGTTGTATAGCCCATTTATCGAGGAAGAACTAAAAAGAAATAACATCGCGCTACGACCAATAGAAGCAATGAAAAATATTGCAAAAACGGGAAAAATCGTAGGATTATATAGACGAGGGTTGGACAAAAACTTACAACTTGAGAGTAAGTAACTAAGCCCTCTTAAATATCAATAAAGACTGAAAAAAAACTTGAGAGTAAGGCGGGAACTCGCTTTGATAATATACCTATGTGTTCAAGTTACTCCGAGGTAAGATTAACAAGCGGACATATTAGGGCAGGTGGGCCTGTGTGTATCGATCCGGTACTTGTGGCGACGTAGACGACCACCACTGCTAGTAGTTCCGCAAGCTCGAACCAACTGCCTCTGTGGCGCGGTGGGAGTTTGTCCGACTGCTATGCAAGGTCGTGGGTTCGATTCGCACACGGGACACCACTTTGTGTGATCCTCAAATTGTTGTTCCGGTCTGGGTGTACTTTGTGTCTGTGACTTGTATGTTTGTAAAGTCCCCCGCGACACAGGTCTTGTACCCTACTGCGGGAGTCGTCTTTTTAAAAGAAAAAAGAAAGAAATTGCTGAGCGAGGCTCTGCTGACTCATGCAGTCCGTCCCCTTAATCCTAGCTAGCTTAGCCTAACCTAATAATCAGATTTATTCTGTTGTACTGTGAGTGAGTTCACAAAGGTGTTATTGTTTGTAGTTTCTTATCAAAACGGTTATGTGTAGGTATATTGGTATATATAAGGTTGTATGTGTATAATATAAGAATGTTGGTTCTTGGTTCTACTGTTAAGATAGATGTAAGTTTTGCAAATAAATAAATAAAAATAAATTGCAAATAAACTTCACATTATTTCTTATAAGCTTGACAATAAGTGGGTTCTACATATTCAGAGTCTTTACTGTTAACATAGCGAACATTACCAAACACATTATCATAAGAATTTCGTTTCTTTCTTGCACTCTTTGGCAGTACTTGTGTATACATTTCTTTCACTTCAACATATGGAGTCTCTGTTCCTTTAGGTTGTGGTGAATTGAGTTGATCAATGTACAATTCTGCATAATTTATATCAGGTTTTTCTGCTATGATTTGTAATTGATCGTAGTAGTCGTCTTGGACATTTACTGGTTCAGAATATATTGTTTTATCATTACTTTTGGCAGGTGTATTTTGTTTTTTTGATAAATTTGCGTAGCTAGCACCTTGTATTTTATTATTTTTGGCAGCTTTGTCTTGTAATTTTGATAAATTTGCGTAAGTATCACCTTTTTCATTCACCGGTTCAGAATATATTGTTTTATCATCATTTTTAGTCGCTGTTTTTTTAATTTTTGATAAATTTGCATAAGATCCATCTTCATCACTCACTGTATCGTTATTTTTGTCAGCCATATTTTGTATTTTAAGGAAATTTGCATAAGTATCATCTTGTACATTGTTGATAGAATTAACATTATCGTTGTTATGTAATACTTGTTCACTTTCATTTCTGCGTTTAGGTATTGCGGCTCTCTGAAATATGAAGTTGGTATTAGTTTTGGTCACGTGGACCAGTTTTATCAGAGATTAACTAATTATGCAGGATATACTATAATTTTTAAAGTGTGTGCACTACACAGACACATACTATCTATTTTCTTAATATCATACTATATAGTCTATTAATATCATACTATATAGTCTGATGCACTATAATAATTCGTAGTTGGCTAGTCTCCGATAAGCTTGGCCGCCGTTACCGAAATCGGTTAGGAGACCATTGCAAGGCTGATTACGTGTGATATATTAGGTACTTTTTATGAGTTACCTGTTGAGATCGCTTGTATATAACGACAGCAATACAAATAAGAATCATGCAAACCAGGCCACATACAACTCCGATGATCCATCCCATAGAATCAGGTGATGTAGCTGAAATAATAAAATAAACTACATTTATTCTTGGGTAAGAAAAAGCGCCCAAACTGACAACAAATTTGAATGTGGTTGTTTTATTAGAAAGATACTTTAATTGGGATAGTTCTTAGCTTTGTTTGATGTAAATCGGTTCAGCCGTTTTGGAGATAATCAAGTTTTTGTCTCACGTGTGGAAGGTTTTTAATTTGTATATTATCATGTTTAAATATGCAAGGGATGTGCTACCGTATGGCCTAGATTAAAAAAAAGACAACTTAGTAATATGGCCTTGTGTCGCTGGGGACTTTTTTATATTATTTCCTTAACATACAGTGGTCAACTGTATAAGGGTTACCTTAATCGGGCAGAATAATAATATATTTTTTATGGCTGAAGTGTAAGTTGTTGTGTTCTGTTAGACAGCAGTGTTTATCTAGATTGATGGGGTGGGAAAATAATTCCCTGTGCCCGATTAAGAGTTAACGTACACAAAGTTGGTTGTACCATTCGAAATGCATTTTAATGTTATGCGATACCACTTGGCTGGTGTGGTGTGCAGGGAAAATTCCTCCCGGCAACGGGGCGCCATCATCAAGTTTTGACAACGGCAAAAACCTAAATAATCGTAGATCCGGCACTAGCACAAACAGACACACAGAATACACACGTGAAAATTATAACATCTCTTATTTTGCGTTGGTGGTTAAAAAAGAAAACTTACTGTTACTGACAACTGTTTTGGACTTTTTCTTAGAAAACTTCACAGTTAATTGTTTGAGATTATCATCGAACGTACCACATGTAAAAATAACTCCATCATAAGCAGACGTCAATGTTATTTTTTCATTGCTTTTAATAACTGAAATTATATAAGTAATAATGATTATAAACAATTAGGTACACAATACCTTTGTGTAAAAGAATGGTGTGGACACATTTCATTTAAATTGCAGCGGCTCGTTTAATCCAAAAATATAAATTACACCTGTCTCATTAGTGAAGTGATAAGTTTTTATGAGAGGGTAAACCACTTCGTTACGTAACGCGTTACGGCGCCAGTTTATCTGGTTTCCTTTTTTCTCACGCATACTACAGCGGTAGGCAGGCTTCTCCTCTGTCACTCTAACCCACAGCTCTCGCCGTAGATTAGTTTAAGTTATCACGTTTGCCGGGCGCCCCGAGATGCACACGTTTTTTTTTATAAACATGACTAGCTGACTTGCGCAACTTCGTCTTCATTTTTGCAACATTTTTCATTGCTTCTCCGCTCCTTTTTGTCTTAACGTATTAAACGCTCATTTATCGCAATGAGCTACCCAACAAAATATTACAAATAATATTACAATTGCAACCAGTAGTTCCTGAGATTATCGCGTTCAAACACACAATCTTTTCAGCTTTATAATATTAGTATAGATAGTGAAACAGCTCTTTCTTTTTGTCAACATTTAGCAGGGCAAAAGGTAGGTAGGGGAAAGGCGTACGAGATGATATCTTGAGGCGAGATGATCCCTCTTAATTGCAGCTGAACCATAAGCGCTTTATAGCGTTTTTTATACGTAAATGGAGTACCCGATGCCTCCTCGCCTCTGTTAATCGTGATGGCGTCATAAGTTAGATCAAAATGTTGTATGTAAAGGAACAGAAATAACATACCTTTGATCTAAGGTAAAGATGACTTTAAGCTTATGTAAAATGTGGTTTATACCTAGTCTGGCCATAAATACTGTTACAATTAAAAATAAGAAAGAATTACATTTGAATTTAGAATCTGTCATTTTTATACGATTGTTCATTGTATTTTCTAATTTTGGCGCCAATACATTGTACAATATTTTGCTATATTAAAATGGAGTGGGGTGATAAAGAAAACCGAATCGCTGTGATTGCATTACACAAAGTTGGTATGGAGCCGAATGTAATTTTTAAAACTCTCCATACGCTTGGTATTAGTCAAATGTTTGTGTACCGGGCTATTAATAGGTACAATGAGACCTTCTCTGTTTGTGACAGAAAAAGATCTGGCCGTCCACGTAGTGTTCGTACGAAAATGGTGGTCAAAGCAGTAAGGGAAAGAATTCGAAGAAATCCTGTCCGAAAGCAAAAGATTTTATCTCGGGAGATGAAGATAGCACCCAGAACCATGTCACGCATTTTAAAAGATGACTTAGGACTTGCAGCCTATAAGAGACGCACTGGTCATTTTTTAACTGATAATTTAAAAAAGAATAGGGTGGTAAAATCGAAGCAACTACTGAAGCGGTACGCAAAGGGAGGTCACAGAAAAATTTTGTTTACGGATGAGAAAATCTTTACAGTTGAGCAACATTTTAACAAACAAAATGACCGTCTTATGCTCAAAGCTCTAAGGAAGCTTCCCAATTAGTCGACAGAGTGCAACGTGGGCATTATCCGACTTCAGTGATGGTTTGGTGGGGTGTTAGCTATGAAGGAGTGACTGAGCCATATTTTTGTGAAAAAGGTATCAAAACATCGGCACAAGTGTATCAAGATACCATTCATGAGAAGGTAGTTAAACCCCTTAACAACACCATGTTCAATAACCAAGTATGGTCCTTCCAACAAGACTCAGCGCCGGGTCATAAAGCTCGGTCCACGCAGTCTTGGTTGGAAGTGAACGTTTCGGACTTCATCAGAGCTGAAGACTGGCCGTCGTCTAGTCCCGATCTTAATCCGCTGGATTATGATTTATGGTCAGTTTTAGAGAGTATGGCTTGCCCTAAACGCCATGATAATTTGGAGTCCCTAAAACAATCCATACAATTGGCAGTGAAGAATTTTCCCATGGAAAGAGTGCGTGCTTCTATTGATAACTAGCCTCAACGTTTAAAGGACTGTGTTGCAGCCAATGGAGACCACTTCGAATAAGCTTTTTATATTTTGAATTGTTTTTTATTTATGTATTAAACTAACACACTGTAAAAGTAATAAATATTATTTGCAATAAAAAAAAATGTTTTTTCTTCGTAACAATATTTATGGCTAGACTAGGTATAGTCTATTCTAAAGACTGCTATACCTATTGTTGGCTTTGTTTATTGCTCTGTTTTATTGTTTATCGACATGGTAACAGTAGAGAACAATTCATTAATTCTTTTTTTTTACCCGACTGTAAAGAGGGGTTATGTTTTTCGCGCGTATCTTGTATGTATGTATGTAATATTCTTTATTACCTGATATCTCACAATCCACTGAACGGATTTATACAATTCTGACGTCGTTAGATTCGTCTTGATCAAAAAAGTTAGTTAGCAACCATTCTTTTTTTCAATTAACAATACTTGACAATAGCTGTGATAAAAGTAAGTTGTTACATTGGTTACATCCTACCACTACTAAAAAGTATTTAATAAAATAAATTATAAAAATAAAAAACCCGCCTGTGCAGTGCATTCGGTATCATGGGCATATAACAACCATAAAATTGGTCCACACTTTTAGTTACACGTTTTAAAGGAGCATGAACACATTTTTCTGCCGTGTAGTTCCGGCTTAAGAATAGTGTCTCGTGCCTCCCCATCTCTTCCTGTGGGTGTCGTCAAGGCGACTAAGACACAATCTCTGCGTAGATACTTTAAAGCCTTACTGCGATCGCCAACCCGTTCGCCAAGCGTGGCGATTACGCCTTTTAAAAATTCAAAATTCTTTATTCACTTAAGATGCAAAACAACTCTTGTGATACGTCAGGATTCTGCATGTACATGTAATGCTAAGTTCGCAAACAATAGATAAAGCCGGAGAAAAGAACCTGGCAATAAAAACTCGCGGCTACTCTTTTCAAATCGCCGGTTTTATAATGTTTGAATATTTATAAACTTAATATGGGGCCAAGGTGCTGCGACTAATATACTATACACCATGTTAAAGGACTGATGCAAATTGTATTATCAAAAAGTTGAAACATGAGGTAAATTAAAATCAGCCTTAGTGGGTATAATTACCCCCAGGATCTATAATTATGAGGTTCTACTTGAAGGAGCCATGCCAGGCAGTGGGACATCATATGAGTTGATATGTATAGGTACCTACCTGTTCCATTAAAATGAAATATCATATCTATTATAGTACATACTCCAAAATTCGTAGTTTGACAACATTTAAGCGTTATATTCTCCCCTTCGTCATATTCATAATGAATCCATGTTTTACCATATTTGTAATCATGTAACTGGAATACAATATTACTTTTTGGTAATTGTAGCATAGCTAGCGGCAGATTTTCTGTAAAAAAAAACAAAATTAGTTTATTTTGGCAGGTCGTGCTTCGAGTCGTCGTCGAGTAGTGTCGTCGAGCTTATGTGGGTTAGGTAAGCAATATTGCATAATATTGTTATGTACACTGTACGTTGGGCTTCGCTGACGTCCCGGTCTGCATCCTATCGCGGCTCTCGTCACAAATTGGTTAGATACAGATGGCCGGCTCCCTACAAAATCGCTTACTAGCCGACGCGCCGTGCGACCTCGCAGGCTGAGCCACAGTGGGCATATAAATTTGAGAGTAAAGAAAATAACGTATAACTTTATAAATATTGTTTTCGTAATAATTTATTGAATAGCATTTTGCACCACATTTTTTGGAAACCCTCTAAACTCCCTTCACCTCCTTTTTCAAGTAGGTAAGACTAACCTTTCGTGGATTAAATTACATGTACCTCATCATCTAAAAGCGTATTAAAAATTGTGTGACTAGCCAAAGAGATCTTCTAGTAGAGGAAAGGAAGAAATTAAAAGATTCCCATGTCTTAAAATGACTACGAGCACATTCGCCCTGCAAGATTTACCCTTTCCTAGATTTTAGTACCCACTGGCCCAGTGAAATAACTCATTCTTCTGTTATTGCAAGTACATATATAAAATGCTGTTGACTGAGTAATGCATGCTTCACTAGTTTTTATGCTACGAGTATGTTAGTTGTATTGGGCAATCAAAAAAAATAAATATAGATTTTTTTTTTAACGATTTCATACAAACAATTAAAATAATAGTTCTGTAGTAGAATCAGTCTTGTAATAACATAAAAAATCCATTAACATAAATATGCCTAAATATACCAATATGGAGTCATAAAAAACAGTGGTAGCGATGTTTGAGACGAATTAATCGCAAGCAAATACATTATGAAAGGGTTACAGGCAAGAAAATAAAATTGACATTTTGTTTTATGATTTCAAATTTAATTGCAGCTGCCGTAATGTTTAAATAATATCATCACCATAAAATTTAATAGACGTGCTCTTGTTTGTGACACTGATGTAGGTACTCGTACTTCCCCTTTTCTATGTTAATAGCGTTCTCTTTTACTTTCATACGACATGACAGCTACCTTCGCCTTTATTTGGTGAAGTAGCGGATTCTAGGGCTTCCTCTTCCTCTCTTGCCTATTAACTTTCCCTCAATAATGCTTGTTATGAAGCTATTGTGACGATAGGACATTTTATGTCCTATCATTTTCCCTCTTCTGTTTTGCACAGCCGTAACTAGGACTCTCCTTTCTCTTACTGTTTCCAGTACTTTTTCGTAACTCATCATTTTTGTCCAACATATCCTTTCCTTCCTTCTCCAATACTACATCTATAATGCTTCTAATCGCGTTATAGGCCCTCCAAAAAATGTAACATTTGTTTTTTCTTTAAAACGTTTTTTTCGTTTTTGAAATCGAAAAATAGTCTTCACTTAGCCTAAATATTTTTAAAGACCTATCCAACGACACCTCACTCGATGGGGTAGACGAGAAAAAAACACATCCCCGCTTTACATGTAGGGGAGGTAACCCCCTACAGATGTAAGATTTTATTTTGTCACTTTGTCGGTGTAACTACCTATTATGTACCTAGTCCAGCCATAAGTTCTGTTACAAATGAAAATGCATTTTTTTTTATTGAAGTTAGTAATATTACTACTTAATATAATATACTTATTAATAAAGTCTCGGCAAAAAATAAAAACAATATTCTATTCAAAATGGCCACCTTTACACACACAGGCCTATTATCTGTCTGGCCACGATTTTTTTCTTTTTAATTTCACCACTGCTTGCTCCAGAGATTTTTTAAGAGAATCAATGTCGCCGTGTCGTTTAGAGCAAGCCATGTCCTCTAAAACTGACCATAATTTGTAGTCTAAAGGGTTGAGGTCTGGACTAGATGAGGGCCAATTTTCAGCTCTTGTAAAGTCCGGAACGTTGGCTTCAAGCCAGGCTTGGGTAGTTCGTGCTTTGTGACCAGGTGCAGAGTCCTGCTGGAAACTCCACGGTACATTTTTAAAAAGTGTATTGCTGAGAGGTTTCACAACACGATCCGAGACTGTCTCTTAATACACTGGCTGAAGTTTTCACTCCTTTTTCACGAAAATGTACGCAGGTTGATGACCACGCTGTACCTTTTCGACCACTTGAGCAGCTTCTTTAGAACTGTGAGCATACATTTTATCATTTTGCTTATTTCGTGAAAATGTTTTCATCGGTAAAGAGGATATTTCTGTGCCCTTCACCTGCGTATCGCGACAGTTTATAATTTGTCGTCAGTTGGGTTCATGTAACCCCTACAAATAATAATAGTATACACTGAATAGTTACAATGCTGATACTGCTTATCCAGTCTGCACACTAATTTTTAATTAATTATGTATAAGTGAAAACCTCTTATTGGCTAACTGTTGCATATGTCTCAATCTTCAAAAATAATTGTCATTTGCTGTTAATTTTCCGAACATATATAAATAAATAAAGATTGATTTAGGGTATGTCCTGTATATCGACGATAAGCATCGAGCTTTAGGTCTTCAGGTTCCAAGCAGGAATCTTCATTTCTCGCGATAATATTTTTGCTTCTTAATGAGATTTCGACGTATTCTGGCTTTAACAGCATTAACGGCCTTTGTATTTTTAACAGCACACGGCCGCCCCGATCTTTTATGGTCTTCGACAGAGGAAGTATTGTTGATAGTACGATATACGAACATACGGCTGATACAAAGCTTTGGAAGTGTCTGGAATGTGACCGACGGCTCCATATCCACTTTGTGCAAGGCGATCACCGCAATCCTATTTTCTTTAACACCCCAATCCATCTTGTAATTTGATAATGAACACGAAAAAATATGTCAAGTGGCGCGAAATCGAAAGAACTTTTAAAAATAATAAACGTGTTCCAAATTCAAGGTAATTAAAAAGTTGAAAAATAGATTTTTATGTAACAGTATTTATGGCCGGACTAGATATATCCATGCCAAATTACAACTTTCAAGTACTAAGCGTCTCTGAGCTAAGCTGGAGACAGACGGACGGATGACCGGACGGACAGAGCGAAACTATAAGGGTTCCGTTTTAAAATTTTGACTACAGAACCCTGAAAAAGCTAATGTAATTAAGACTTACCTGTAAATTTTTGAAGGAATGGACTAATACTGATTTCGAAAGTTTTAACAAGCTGGCATTTGTTGCAAAGTTGACAAACAAATTTTAATACATTTTTTGATGCCTCCACGTTTTTCTCATAAACTTGTTTATTATCTGAAATTATAAATAAAATAAGATTCTTAAAGAGTTATTGATATTATTTTTGCATTAGGTTAGTAGGCCCACGTTAATCCAGTCACTCGTTAAGCAAGGAAACGGACAGAGGCTGCAAGGCAGAGCAGCTGAAAAACTATTATGCAATATGATGGCATGAAGTCGTCGCTCCTCTCCTGTGGGCAATTCTCAAAAAATTCTCAAACGTTCTTAATTCTAGTAAGTACACGCTTAAAACAGCATGCAGATAATTGTTGTATGAGTGTTTGCTGACAGAGTTAAAAGTAAAGTAATCTAATCTGTTGAGTTCTTTCTTTCAATATATCATAACAATATAATATCCTTTTTTATATGTTCATAAACTTTTGCGATTTGTACACATTATAGAATTTTATAAGCTACGGATCAGTCTTCCCGTGACCACGGCCGTTGCAATACGGTCGAAACGTCGGGAAATAAACAAAGGTTTATTGCCCGACGCCGACGCCTTAAAATAAAATATTTACGCGATTAAGACCCGTAGCTTATAAAATTCTATAATATCCTTTTTTAAGCATAGGAGGGAACAAATTAAATAAATTAAAGTAATAGCACCGATCTGACTTGTAATCACACATGTATATCGGCTTTCCCACTATTAGGTACTATTACTATTACATTCAACGGTATTCGTTTGTAAATATACAATGTGGGTGTGTATTTTTTTTTGTTTACCTACCTACATAATTTAAGACAATACTGTTAAGTTTTGTTAACAAGTAGGTACCTATCTAATAATTGTAACTTTTTGTCTTAGTTTATGCATACTTCGTCACAAAATACACTAATATAAGCATACTATATTTATTGTTTATCTCATATAACTTATTTGCATGGTTTTTATGAGAATAAAGATTCTTCAAACCTAAGTAGGTGCATGTAATGCCTGTTCGCAAACAATAGGTAAAGCCGAAGAAAAGAACAAGGCAATAAAAAGACGTCCACGCTTTTCAAATTGCCGATGTTAACAATGTTTGTGTAATTATAAACTGTATTTATATGTAAGGTGCTGCCATCATTATATTATACACCATATTAGAGGACTGATGCAAAGGCAAAAGATTAAATAATAATAATAAGAAAGACAAGATTAATCCACGTCAAAATGAATATAGCAGGAGCAGTAAATTACATTGTAAAAACTATACCTAAGTGCTTATATATTGACCGAAAGCATGAGCGTACCCAGGGGAGTGGGGAATTTGGGTGTTGAGCCCCCCCCCCTCCAAAGTATGTAGTCAATTGTTTCACCTAACCCCCCCAGCTTCGAAAATGATCCTGGGTACGTCCATGGCCAAAAGTATTCTGGGTTATCACATACCTATGCATGTTTCTGAGCACGTGGCTCCAACGCTTAAGTCAGTTTTGTTGCTTCGACAAGAAACGGTAATAGGTTGATATTTTTTGAAAACGTAATCATAGATTATGTTAGGTTTTTCTTCAAAAACTTGCCTTCCTATATTTCCGTTAAGTACGATGTATCCGTCATCTGGAAAATAAATATTAAAATCTCGATTAATTAAACAATCGCCATTGGATATAGGCCTCTCGTAATTCATAATCACTCCACAGCACCCGGCCCTCCATCGCACGCAACCAGCTCCATCCCAGCGACCTTCATTATGTCGTCGGTCCACCTGTCGTCCTACTGCGACTTTTACTAAGACGCGGTCTACACTCTAGGATTCGTTAGCTTTAGCGGCTACCGGTCCATCGCTCTATGTTTTGTAGACCCCATTTTTCGGGCATCTCTTTTTATTGTAAAATCGGATAGATCTCATCATTTTGACCACTTGTAGTGAACAGACGTGCATTTTAATATTAGCGTTAATTTTATACATACTTATTATATATGTGACCTAGATTTCTAGACGCTTGTAATTTGTAATGAACTAGCTTATGTCCGCGGCTATGCCAAATTGTTACCAAAATATTAAAAATTATAAAAGGGTCAGCTTCTCCTTTTATATAAATAATAATAATAATAATAATAATAATAACGTTTATTTTTTTTTTTCTTTCACAAAGGTAGGTAAGTACAATTAAATTAAAGCAAATAATACTGCACCTAGTAGTACACAAGATAGAAACAAATAGAGATTAGTCAATGTTATTATGATAACTGACTAAAACAAATTATGGCTAGTAGCCCTCGCAGCCATCTTAGCACACCTCAGTCTCAACAAAAGAAAGACCTCACCGTTGAGGCCTTAAGGACCAGAAATATCAAGAATTGGATGCCATCAATAGAACAATGTCTGAATGAGGTATGCTAAATTGCTGCAGATGGGAAACCGAACTCTGAACATAAACTGAGGATCAATTCTATTGCACGGAAGGTCGGATATAGAGTCTCTCAGATGGCTGTGCACTACCAGTCATTGAAAGAAAAAGCAATTTTAATTCACACTTCAATTGAAGCCTCCAAGAAACCAAGACCTAGCTGAATGTCTTTATGACTTAAAAAAATCTACCTGGGAGACCATGGAAGTAAACAGCAATAAATCAGTGGCTCAAAAAGACAATCCGTCCTTTGCGGAAATGGTCAAAACCCATGACAATAACTTTTTGCGCCATAAAAGGTTGAATTCAATAGTTATTTACCATAAATATGGCAAAAAATCCAATGACGACTTCAAATCTTTAGTCCAAATAATGATCTGCCTAGAGCAACCGAAATTGCACGTAAGACGACTACGTAGGACCAAGAAAGGTTTTATCAACATTGAAACAAAGGACGACATAGAGAAACTCCGAAAGTCGACCCAGCTAACCAGTTTTGGACTGCAGATAGAAGAGCCACATAAAGGAAGACCTAGGACCATATGTCATCGGGACTCTGCGTGTCGAGGAAGTGTTTGACCGCATATTTGAGCAAAATTAAGCCGACAAGATGCATATCCTAACGGGTGAATAGTACATGTCCTCTATGAAGTTAATCCATAAACCCCCCACTCTCTACCTCCAACAACATGCCTACAGAAAACGCTAAACCACGAAGTCAGCACTGCACCTAGTAGTACACAAGATAGAAACAGATATTATAAACAAGGCATCAACACTAGCTGCCTTCATTGACATAGATGAAGCTTTGGATAAAACCATACATAACAGCATAAACCACACCGTACAGAAATTTAACGTGGAACCAGTCACAAAACTGATAAGCAATAGGGCGGTTCAGGTAACGGCGAATTCTATCATCAGAGCTAATGTAGTAAAGAGGTGCCCACAAGAAGGAGTTCTTTCACCGTTACTTTGGAACACAGCCGTGGGGACAAATGTGGTTGGTCGCAGGGGCTTCATATGCCCAGTCCACGCCACGAGGTAGCTATGGGCGGCTGGTCGCAGTGGTTTCACACGCCGGGTCCATGGCTTTATTATGACTGGTTGGAGGCAAAATGCACTTGGCTAATTCATAAAGTAAGCACCGAGTGACGGACCAGTAACAAACTTTATGTCCGGCATGGTCGAGCTAACACTAATGCATAGTTGTAACTTTCCGAGTGATTTTGTAAGAGACTAATCGCACGAGGGATGTGTGTTGGGCGTAACGGCACACCAAAGTCATTTGTCGGTTTCCGAACGAACCTTTGACTGGTGACATAACATCGCTCGCTGGGTAGGCGGCCATATTGTATTGATCGGTTGGTGAGTGCGCTCACACCTTATGCGATTCGGTGGAATGTCTAGAATCGAACTATATCCGCGCGATCGTGTATATTATGATCGTGTTTAAACGGCTATTACACTACCCTGAATCAGGGCCCTAAATCGAGGTGGCCTTGAAAATTTGTTAGAGAATTAGGGCCCTAATTCTTATTACACCGCTCTTTTGAAGGATTCGGGGTCCCTGATTCAGTGTAGTGTAACAAGCGCATTAATTGGTTGTGATCTCGGTTAGAATGTGTTGATTATGTTCTTGGTGTATTTCATTAAAATACCGAACTCCGGTCTCATTGCCCGACGACCCACACAATATTACCGATGAATCGGAGGGTGATAACGCGCCGCCTTAACTTTGTGATTTTAAATATATTTCTGAATTTCAAGATAAAAATATTTTAAACATTTTTTCTCCCAAAAACTATAAATGAGATAAATAAGACTAAAAAATACGTGCTTGTAAATGACGAAGTCTATTCGATTTTACAATAAAAATGGGATGTCCGATAAATGCGGTTCATAAAACACTGTGCATCGGTAATTATAGCCAGCCCATTGCAACATCAGTGAGCTGTGCCAGTTTTTTTTTTTAACTTCGTATCTATGGCGATGCGAATTTTATCCTCCAAAGGAACTTGAAGCATAGATCGCTCTAGAGCCCGTCGAGCTTATTTAAGGGTAGATTACGCGAAACAGGGTTCCGATCTCTCAAAAATGTATATAGAAAACCTAAATATTAGGACACGAAAAAAATTGTGTCACTAGTCAAAGAGTTTTTCTAGTAGATGAAATAAAGAATTAGGATATGTCTTAATATGATCCCGCAAATAAATCTTGAAGTCGCGGAAAAATGCAAAAACGAGCATTTACGTATTGTTATAGTCATGGCGTTCGTAATCTAACATATGTACCAACGAATATTCTACTTTATTTTGACCTGCGCTCCTGCGCACTGTAAAGTAATGGTTGTGTGCGGAAGAGCGAGGCCGGCGATCGTGTCGCTATGTACGCTAAATAAATAATTCTCTCAGTGTAATCCTCTCCTGATTCCTGACATTCAGCTTACGCTAGTTTGGGAATCAGGACTTGCAAACTTATTGGATAAACCTTTTACTACAATAAAGATTTATTATTATTATTATGTATGTCTTTTCCATATCAATTCAATTCATTTATTCAATAAACAATTATACAATTGTGTCTGAATGTAAAAATAATAATAATATCACGGGACTATGGAGTCCCGGTCATTTGGGAGGCGTGCGTGGGGCCGAAGCCAACACGTAGAGGCCCGTTAGACACTTTAATCTAAAGGCTATGTGACACCAACCGGCGAATGTTATACTGAATGGCGTTGTATACTTCTTAAATGTACCCAACGACATTCCCCGGTTACTGTAAAAACTATTGTCAAAAAGTGGTAGCTAAGAAACTGGGTTATGGAGGTGATGTGTAAATGGAATGGTTAACTGGTACTATTGAAGGACTATGGCGCCTGCAAACACATGGTAAAAACACACGGACAAATGGGCAGGCGGTGACTCGCCACTCACTAGATGGGGCCCCTTCTGGCCGCCACAGGCATACAGCCAAACAGGCGACAGGGAGCAACATGGGTGTGAGCAGCTTGGGGTGTCGAGCGGTGCGGCGCGGGTTTCACCATCACGAAGAAGGCCCGTGAGCGGGTTTCCCCGTAGTTATGCCCTTGAAAATGACACTTCCACCCACGAGCATACAAGCTCTGGCGACCTCCCTCTGGCCGGCCGGTTAAGACAAGACAGAGTTGAGAGTCCTGCGGGCGCTCTTGGTGTTCCACTCCCGCCGGCCAGTGAAGGCAAGCGGGAGACGCGGCCCTGACCGACTCTCTGAGGCATCGGGACCGCAGTGTCGTCACGCACATTCAGCTCGCCACAAAGCTGCCCTGCGGTTTGTGTACTCTTATTTCACCCTCATAAGACATTTTTTATTGGTTTCATAAGGATTTCAAGAACTGCTACTATGCCCTCAGTGTTGCGTTAATCTCATATCGGGAGACAACGTTTAGCCCCGAGGGGCTTATTATTATTAATGCCCCCTTAAATTTGTGGGCTAGCCCAACCGTAACTACCCATGTCTCGGCACCGTAGGTTATAAAAGTACCTATTCAGTATCACGTGTCACTTGAATTTTGCTTAACTAATATATCTGGCTCCGCCCGCAAGAATGCTAGTTATAGCGACCATTTAACTCGAACGTTTAACTAATATATACCGCAGCTAATCAAATGGAGATCAAGCTGTATGTAGATACAGCGTTATACTTGAACGATTTTGATGAAACTTGAAGCGGTATTTGAGGCCGAATATTATCTTTAAACTGGAGGTTCTATGAAAATAAGGAGAATACACAAAATAAGAAACGAATACTTAAGAAATAAAACAAAGCTCATAGATGCTCTGCAATACGCTTTAACACTAAAGTGGCGATGGGCAGGGCACCTAGCAAGATACAGAGACAAAAGATGGACATTAGAACCAACAATATGGAAGGGACCGATTGGTAAAAGGAGCAGAGGACGTCCAAAGAACAGATGGACTAACGAAATAATCGCCACAGCAGGAAAATAGTGGCACATAAAAGCAAGGGACAGAGAGACTTGGGGTAAACTGGAGGAGACCTATATCCAGTTTGGGGTTCCAAATAACACAAACTAATATAAAAAAAAAAATATTTAAACTATAAAAAAAAAAAAAAATCTTTATAATATGTAAAATTGTTGTATAAGGTTGTTGGAAATAAATGGGTTAATTATTATTATTATTATTATTATCTTTAAAACTACGCTAAAGTAATCAAAATCTATCCACAGAGTTTTGCATCAAAAACAAAGCAATCATAGTTTCGAATTCAAAAACTCTTAATTAGTTGATCTAGGTTAGTTTTTCAATTATTTTATTATACAGACTCAGTATAGGATAATTTCCATAGTGCAGGCTCTGCCTAGTTTAGGATCAGATGGATGTCCCAAGATATTGGTCGGTACCACAAGAGTGTCAGTTATTCTTCCGTTAAATAGTGATGTTCACACATCACTGTGTTTAGGTTGAAGGGCACTGTAGCAAGTGTAGTTTATTCCACCTAGTTCACCTGAGTGAACAAAGTCATATTTACACTTAACTTATTGAAATCAAGTACTCAAATGACTTTGATTTTAAATGTATTGGAGACTTAGAATGTGTATAAATAAAGTCCACAAGAATATTTTAAAAGTCGTGTCTATTCACCTGGGTGATATAATTCCAAGATAGAAAGATAGATAGAAAATTCTTTATTGTACACCACACATAACAAAATTTTATTGTAATTATACGATCACATATTATGCGCATACATAATGGACAGCCTTATCGCTGAAAGCGATCTCTTCCAGGCAACCTTTGGATGGACAGGAATGTATATGTATAAGAATACCAACTGATAGGTGGTGTAGAAAAATGTTAATTATATAAATACGTACACAATTTTATATCAAGTCAATAGATAAAAACAAAAACATTATATCTAACGTTACATATTATAGCGATTGAAATTGCATAATATGCTATATAAAAAATCAAATTATTACGTAAACACAATATAACACTCATATAACTACCTAAAATTCTTAAAAACTAGCCAGCTTTATAATCATGGTAGTGAGTGCTGTGCATTTATATGGACTACGTTAAAGTTCTTGAGTACATCAGCAAATCCAAAAACCCTCGGTGATACCCAGTGAAGGTTGGCAAGCTCATAAAGTTATCATCATGACTACCTACATGCTGATAAGAAACTGTCACTATCACAGTCAGTATACATAAATATCTGACATAAATTTAATGTAAATATACTGATGAATTATAAATAAGTACATAATTATGTATTTATATAAATGGTACAGGTACTAATATCAAATAATTAAGATATGTGAAAACAAAATATACCTTACTTAGTTACACCCTAACATTCTGCTAACAAAGGACACCACTTATGTCCACTCAATTCACCTAATGATTCCAAGATGATATTAGGTCACTAGTTATGTACACGTTGTTCACCCAGGTGAATAAGGTGGAATAAACCTTGCCAAACAAGGATTTAAGTGGCACTGATACTGTTATGGCTAGCCCATGACGCTTACCATCAGGCGCATGACCTGCTCGTCTCTTTTATAATAAAGAGTACATTACAATTTTATAATAAAGAGTACATTACAATTTTATAATAAAGAGAAGAAAAAGAGATTAGATTGTTACCATTGAATTCCCTTTGGACAAATGTGACCTTTAATTTAGTTATATCGTAAAGTCCTCTACAAGTGCAAATCATGTCAGTGTTGTGATGTTCAGTTAGTAATTTTATACTAAAATCATAGCCAAGCGGGTTTGCCTCTTGTAATATCTTTTTGTATAAACCTGTAAAAAAAAATATAAAAAATTAATTATAATTGTCTATAATCCCAACTAATATATAAATGTGAATGTAAGTTTGTTTGTTACGCTTTCACGCGAAAACTACTCAACCGATCATCATGAAACGTTGTACACATATTCTTGGAGGTATTAGAAGTAACATAGGATACTTTTTATTAAGAAAAAAATAAATATTTTTTATAAAACCGACATCCACGCGGGCGGAGCCGCGGGCGAAAGCTAGTTATTTATAATTACTTAAATGCAAGGTAAAAGTGAGAAAAACGCTGTTGATTTATTTTTAATGATGATGGTATTGATAGTGATGATGATGTTTGATGACGATTATGACTAAACCAAACATAAGTAGCGGATGTATATCTGTTTTATCAATACTGGATGCAGGAGATGACATCACGATACCTAGTCAAATAATGACACGCGGTGTTTGTGTTTTTAAAAACTTTATTTACAATACACGCGTGCTCAGCATGAGCAACAGAATGGAACAATCTGATGTGTCTGCAAGACACGGTTTTATATATTAATCTTATATGTGTTAAAATACGTGTAAATACAGGGTTAGTTGCATGTGTGCAACTTGGTGACAGACCACCCATCAATGGTGTTCTGGTAATCATTAACATTCCAATATTTGATATTTATAATTGATTTGGTCATCATTAATTTTATAGTAATTGATCTAAATGAGTCTTCGACGGTGGTTCGTCTCAGGCTTGGTTTACTAACATGAATTGGGGTTTGGGTTGGCCACCCATAACTCCTCCCTCCGTAAGTTCAAAATCGTCATTTGTTTTTGGCGAATGATGATTTTGGCTACATTTATGAAATAGTACATTTTTATATCGACATAACATTACAATGGTTACAATAATCAGTATTATATAAACTAAAATTGTTCCTATACTAACACTTTTCACATTTATGAACATTTCGTCATTTTTTGGCACTTCACTTTTTTGGTTTAACGCGTGAGACAGGAACTTCAAATTTTCCAGGTCGATGTCGTCTAGGCTGATTGGCTCTCGATGCTGGACTTCCATTGGTGTAACTATACTGGGTAAATGTATATTTGGAGTTTTATGAAAAACAACTTCTCCAGATTGTACACGTCGTTTCCTAAGGGTGATTTTTCCGATCTTGACTTCACATGCATTGTTTAATGTTACAATGAATGTTCCCATGATTTCATGTTGACTCATGTCATTTTCACAGTACTCTGTCAAAATTGCATTATTTCCTGTAAATATAATCCAGGAATCTGGTTGAATATACTTTATTTTGATGTCAGTGGATTTTACTGATAAAGGATAGCATGACTTTATCTTTGTGGAAAATTTTATCAAATCTTCAATGCATTCGCTCTCGTTTTCCGAAGACACGTCGTTGTCGTAACAAAGAAATTTTCCTTCGTCTATCTCTCTGCATGGCTGGGAAAGTGGTAATATTTTCGACCCTTTCGCCAGGATATAGGAATGTTTAGGGGTTAATAAGAAGGTTAAATTCAAATTGGGATTATACATAGGAAACGGATGGAGTTTATAGTAGTTATAAACATCTAATTGAACTGTCGGAACTGACATAATAAAAATTATTTGTTTGCCTTTTGCATAAGCTTTTATATCTATACATTGTTCTAATTTAATTAAATTTTCAAAAATAACGGGTAAAACTAACTTATCTGTTTCTTCAATATTCTTTAAAGTATTAAATAATTCCTTACTATCTAGAATTGATTGATGAAGAACATTTAATCTACTAAACGCAACTGCAGTTTCTACTTCATCTAAACGTATTAGTAATACCTGAAAATTATGAATTAATAAATTAAAACTGTTTAATATAAGATTCTTACTTCGCTGGAATTGCGTTTGATTTAAAATTTCTTCAATTTCCTTAACAGTTTTATCTAAAATTATAAAATTATTTCTAGTGGAATTCGTGAGGTTAACAAATGTGTACATTATTTCAGAAATTATTGTAATCTTTTCCATAACAACATTTTGTTTTGTTTGCACTTCATTTATCATTTTATCATACCTTAATGCATCCTCGTTATCTAAATTACCAGTAATCGATTTAATTATATTTCCAAATCCATTTATTAATCCTCTTTTAACTCTAATATTAGGAACTAATTGGCTATATTTTTCAATAGTAATATTCATTAAATATTGAGTTTGTAACTCAGCATCTATGATATTTCCATCTAATATATACATATCTAACTTATTTTCTATTTGATTAATAATTTCCTTATATTTTCCTATGTTATACTCTAAACTTTGGGCTACAAGTTCTAGATCTAATATTTTAACTATCTGCCAGTTATAGAGGCTTACTAATGCTTGTCCTTCTTTAACGGGTAGTATTCCCGGATTATCTTCAATCTTTTGAAGTTGAAGGGCCTGGCTGGGCATCATCACTGTTGCCAACAGCAGGGCGTACCTGTGGAGGACGTTTTATATCTTTAACGGGCACTTTAGTAGGTCTATTATGGGTTTCTACCGTGACCGTATTTCTAGAAACATCTCCCGTAACTAAAGCTTTTTGAAAACGTGGTTTATCTTTGCTACGTCTAGTATTCACTCCCTTAATAAATACTTTATCTCCCGATTTTACATTAAATGTGTTCTCTCCTCCTCGCTTTTCTTTTATTTTTTCTTTATTTAATACCATTTTCTTAGTCAGGTATTCGTACAAATACTTTGTTCTTTTTACATGTTCGTTTACTAATTGTTGGGTATACTGTTTATTAAAGTCTACTTCAAAAATATTTGATGATTCTGTATGCCCAAAAACGACTTCAAATGGTGTAAGACCAGTTGTAGAATGTATAGACTGGTTATATGACATAATAGCATATGTCATAACACAGGCTGCATCTGTGATTTTTCTTTCATATTTCGCTAATCTATAAATTTCTAAAATCGTAGAGTGGAATCTTTCCACCAATCCCATGGAATTTGGATTATGTGGCGTTCCAATATGTAGATCAATTTTGTAAAATGTTAACATTTCTTTTAATAAATTATTGTTAAATTCTGATCCTGGGTCTGAGCTAATTCTTCTCGGAACTCCATATTGAGAAAAGTATCTTAATAATGCTCGTACAATTTCGGGCGTTGATCTGTTAGAAACTTCTAAAGCTTGGCCAAATTTGCTAAATGCGTCAATTATAGTAAGGAAATAGTTTCCTTCTATAGAAAATATATCTATAAAGATTTCCTCAAACGGTTTTGTTTGCGTCTGAGTTAATTGCAACTCTGGCTTAAATGGTTTTCTATCATACTTCATTTTCTGGCATGTTTCACATGCATTAATAATACTTGATACCGTTACATCTAAATTATTCCAAAAATAAGTTCTTTTTAAATGAGCAATTGTTTCTTTTATACCGCGATGGCAAGTTCTTCCTACGTGGTATTTTTGTACGATTTCTCTTTGTTCGTTTTCATCTTCTATATAAATTACTCTTTCTGTACATTCATACAATTTTATTGAATCTTTCTTAAATAAATTCGTTATTATACTAGAAAATTGTTCGCGATGTCTTATATCCTCGAAATAAAGGTAATATTTAATTTTTGGACGTATATATTCTTTTAAAAAGTTTTTAATTAATTCTAAATTATTTGTCGGCAAATGGACTTCTAATACTTTTTGTCGAGGTCTAGATAAATCTTTAACACTACATTCATTTAAGTTCCATGTAAAAATTAAAATTTGGTTTGGTTTCGTATCTACTGCTTCATGTAATATGGGTATATCTGACGAGTCCATATTTTCCTCAGAATGAATCGTTGCTAACGAACGCGTATCATCTCTTTCAGATGCCGTAGCTGTCCTGCTACCTATAGATGATATAGCATATGGCGATTTTGGACGATTAGGATTTATTTCATCTTCTTCTGATGAGATGCTAATTGGACTAGAAGTATTTTCTTCTAAATTTACTATCATAGAAATATCTTCATTATCTAAAGCATTAATTTTTATTCTAGAAAGTGCATCTACATTACAATTCTGTTTCCCTGGTTTATGTATAACCTCATAATCATATTCTGCTAATCTCAATCTCCATCTCGTTAACCTACTTCCTGGTTCTTTAAATGAGTGTAACCATGCAAGTGGTCTATGATCCGTAACTATTGTGAACTTTCTACCATATAAGTATGGTCTAAAATATTTACATGCCCAAATTACGGCTAATAATTCCTTTTCTATAGTACTATAACGTGTTTCTGCGTCATTTAAAGTTCTGCTAGCGAAAGCAATTGGCCTATCGCTTCCTATTGGTCCTTGCGATAAAACTGCGCCAAGTGCATAATTTGAAGCATCAGTAGTCAATAAAAACGGTTTATTAAAATCTGGAAATTGCAATAATGGTGCATTCGTTAATAATTCTTTGCACTTATCAAATGCATCCACATATTCTTTCGAGAAAATTATCTTTTTACCTTTTTTTAAACAATTAGTTAATGGTTGGGTAACCTTAGAAAAATCCTTAATAAATTTTCGATAATAACCTATTAAACCTAAAAAACTTTTTATTTCCGTAGGCGTTTTAGGCAAAGGAAATTGTAAAACTGCTTTAATTTTGTCATTATTAGGTTGTAATCCCTCTTTAGAGATTGAATGACCTAAATACAATACTTCTTTTCTAAGAAATTCGCATTTGTCTAGCGTTACTTTTAAATTTGTCTCCCTAAGTCTATTAAATATTTTTCTTAATTTTTCTAAATGTTCAGGTAGACTAGACGAATATACGATAATGTCGTCTAAGTATACTAGGCAATGTATACCTTGCAATCCTCTTAACACATTATCCATTGCTCTCTGGAATGTGGCGGGTGCCGTTTTTAAACCAAAGGGCATTCGAGTAAATTCGAAATGTCCCGATTGTGTGGTGAATGCAGTTTTGGGTTGATCCTCTTTTTCAACCTCTATTTGGTGATAGCCACTAGCTAAATCTATTGTAGAAAAGTATGCTGCTTTCCCTAACCTATCAAAAAGATCCGAAATATTTGGTAATGGATATTTGTCGTCTGTGGTAATTTCATTTAATCTTCTATAATCGATTACCATTCTAAACTTTTGTTCACCCGATGCGTCCATCTTTTTAGGGACTAAGTGAACTGGAGCACTCCAAGGAGAGTGAGACTCCTTAATTACATCATTTTCTAATAATTTATTTACCTGTTTTTGAATTTCTTCATTTACAGTTATAGGATGCCTATACGGACGTATGTATATAGGGTCCTCATTCTTTGTTCTGATTTTATGTTTTACTTGGTTTGTAAAAGATAAGGGAATTTGTTCGCAATGAAATATATCTTTATAATCTTCACATAATTTGGAAATACTATTCTTTTCCTCTAAGTTTAAGTGATCCAGCCTAAGCTTAGACAAGTTATCTAATGAAATTTGTTCTATGTCAATATCTTCACATACATTTGAAATATTACAGTTTATGTTAATATCGTTTGAATTGCATAGATCTAAGTTAATAACATTTAGAGGTTTACGAAAAACTAAATTTAATCCCTTTTCAGTTATATTTTGTATAATCGTTTGCGCATAAAAGTTTTCGCATTTAACTATAGCGTCCGGCATTCTGACTCCTGGACAAAATTCTAAATAGTTTAAAATTGCATTACCATTTTCTAACACTGTCGGAACCTTGACTCGGATTTCCGAACGTGGAGGTAATTTTATTTTACATATAGGACTATATAATATAGGGATCTCAGTATTTTTTGTTTTTAAGACTTGATTTTTCATATCAATATTCGCTTCCAACTCTTTTAATAGATCCGATCCTATCAAACCATCATACGCATTATCTACGTTATATATAAAAAACTTATGAAACATATTTGTTTTAAAAGTTCCCGTTAATGGAATATTAACTATTTCATCATGTTTGCTACGCCCATGCGTACTTATAACTACAAATGGTTCTATACCCTTAAATTGTGAAAAATATTCGTTTGCCTTTTCTGGCTTCATAAATGAACGAGTACTTCCCGTGTCAATCATAAATTTAGCTTCGATTTCTGGCAACATTATGTGCGGTAAATCGAAAGCATTGTTTCTATCCAAATTAATATTGATTATTTTTGGTTTTCGTCTTGGGAGGCTTCTACATAAAAATTTTCGTTTGTTTCAAAATTAGTCTGTTCAACAGATTCCTCGTTATTTAACATATTATTTCTGGCCGTTCGCATTGAGACGTCAGAATCATTATTAAAATTATTTCTTGGCGAATGATTATTATTTAACCCAAATCTAAACTGTTGGTTCTGGTTCGGTTTAAAGAATCCAGATTGCTTATAATTATTCAGTGTT
This sequence comes from Herminia tarsipennalis, assembly GCA_945859575.2. Lineage (NCBI taxonomy): Eukaryota > Metazoa > Arthropoda > Insecta > Lepidoptera > Erebidae > Herminia > Herminia tarsipennalis. Next base: position 2,243,097 of record OX243830.2, read on the forward strand.
CTAGGGAATTGTTGTGGCTGATTAAATCTAGCCAATCCACGTTTATTTGGAGAATTGAACATAGGCCTCTGCACAAATTGAGGTGCATTAAAATTGGGCCTAAAATTAGCATGTGGATTAAAGTTAGGTCTAAATGTATTTTGCTGATTTGGAGACGTATTTAATTGAGGTTTATAGTTATTTTGCATAGGTTGACTGTGCTGAGGCAGTCCAAATTTAAATTGAGTAATATTTTGATTACTTTTAAAATTATTTTGGTTTACATTTTGTTTAAATTTATTTTTAGCGTTATATCTAGTTTGAAAGTTGACTTCTTCAGTGACAACTCCTAAGGCATCTTCTAAATTTGTACATTTGTTTAATCTCACAAATTTCAATAGTTCCTCAGGTAAATTATATAAAAAGACATTTAACGATGTATTATTGTATATAATATATTTTGCGGCTTTTACGCCCTCGTCAGTTAATAAATTAACTTTCGAAATCAAAGAACTTTTTACGCATTGAATTCTATGGCACAACTCTATATAACTTTCGTTAGGTTTTATTTTAATGTTTTCCAATTCTATCGCGATACAAGCTTCTGTTCTCGGATCGCCAAAATGTTGGATAAGAAGTTCTTTGAGACTTTCCCAAGTATTAATATTTGCTCTTTCACTTATTAAAATAGCTGCTTTTCCTGTGAGCCTACTAGTTATACAATGAAATATATAAATTTCCTGAGCGGCATTATTTTCCACTCTGAAACTCCTTATTACGTACTCACATTTAATAATGAATAGATTTAATAGTTTTTCATCGCCATCGTATCTTGGGATAATACACTGGACTTCTTTAGGTATTAATTGTACCTGATTCATTTTGCTATACTAACACACTTATATATATATGAAATTTCAAAATGTTTAACTTTAGCTTCTTAGCACACAATATTTTTAAGGCAAAAATAACAATCGTAACTGGCAATGTTTGTCCAAATTACGTTCCCTAAGGTATAGTTAGCGATTTGGTCTAACTACACGTAAAAATGTAACCTGGTAATGTTTGGACCGAAATTACACAAAATAAAATAATTAACGTGAAATTGACGATGCAGTTCAATTAAACGAAAATAAAAACATGGATATAGACAGGAATTAGTGGCGATAAAAGGATCTACTCACATAAAACCATGCCCCATGCCTGGATTGAGATGTCCTTTCCGCTGCTTCTGCGCCGATGCCGATCGTTTGACAAATTTATATTTTTTTTTATTTAGGTTCTTTACGGATTTCTGCGTTTTGTCACTCGTTCGCGACGATGGCCTATTTTCGTGCACTTTTTACCGCGACTTGGACTATACGACTTTAAGAAAATCCGACCCGACTGCGCCAGTCAAATAATGACACGCGGTGTTTGTGTTTTTAAAAACTTTATTTACAATACACGCGTGCTCAGCATGAGCAACAGAATGGAACAATCTGATGTGTCTGCAAGACACGGTTTTATATATTAATCTTATATGTGTTAAAATACGTGTAAATACAGGGTTAGTTGCATGTGTGCAACTTGGTGACAGACCACCCATCAATGGTGTTCTGGTAATCATTAACATTCCAATATTTGATATTTATAATTGATTTGGTCATCATTAATTTTATAGTAATTGATCTAAATGAGTCTTCGACGGTGGTTCGTCTCAGGCTTGGTTTACTAACATGAATTGGGGTTTGGGTTGGCCACCCATAACTACCTACTCTATCAAAAACAATAACAAATAGTACCTACGTTATTCATAAAGTTGTTAACATCTTGATTCGAATACGAAGACAACGCGAGGTAAACTTGCTCACTGTAGTTTTAATCCCTTCGGCCGCCTACGAAACCGGAGCTACGTAACTAGTTACTAACTAAACATAATTCGTCCTTGTACGATACCAATTACATACACACACGTTTTTTTACTTAAAGGTAACTAGGTTTCGTAGCAGGAAACTTGAAGTGAGTTACGGGAGGGGACTTTTAAATTCTTCGGACGTAACTCGTTCAAATGAAGACAGATAGGGTATCACAAACCATAACATTTTTATATTTTGTAACAACAAAGTTAGATCAAATATTCAGCGATTCAAGCATGTAGGTACTGGGCGATGGCACTTTTAACTCGTGCCCAAATGCATTCAAATAAATTTACACAATTCATGGATATGATGAAATTACGGAGACCATTATTCCGTTGATTTACTGTCTACTACCAAATAAAAAGTTCAAGACTTACGAAGTTATTTTCAGGTTGTTAAAAATAAAATTTCCCACATGGCGGTCAAAAAAAATTACTATGGACTACGAGTTAGCAGCAATGAAAGCCGTGCAAAAAGTCTATCCAGAAATCAATGTGAAAGGATGTTTCTATCATAGATGCTTGTACAGAAAAGCAAAAACTTTATATAATAATACATACTACTGTAAAAAGGAGACACGTGGCAAGATGCGCAGGACTAGCTCGCTTACTAAAACAGTATTTTCAAAGCGGATTACAGTATGTAATGAAAAAGAGTCCGCCTGGTGATGAAATAATAAAATTCAACAGTTATTTCAAAAATCAGTGGTTGAAGAAGACGGATTACGAAAAGGTCTGCTGTTGCTCAAAAGATAAAATCCGTACTAATAATGTGGAAGGATGGCATAGTAGACTAAACCGGTACATTGGGCGAAAGAAACCGACTGTGGCGCATTTGATATCTTTCAAAAGAAAACCAAAAGGTCCAAAAATCATAAAGAAATCGACGATGAAATTAATCGCACAATAGCACAATTATATGAAAATAATATAACGGTTGGTCATTGCATCGAAATTATATGTCCGTTTTCTTTTAAGTTTTAAAATACAAAGTCAAGTTAAATGTATTTGATATTATTGATTTTATTAATAATACCCTTGTCCGACGTAAAGTTTATTTTTACGGTAGAAAAATAACTATAAACCTGGGACCTGTTAATAAAAAAGACATGTAGCACAAGGACGTATTTGTTTAGTTCTATTAAGCTCCTGTTTCGTAGGTGGCGGTAGGATTTCTTACACTGTAACTGGTTACGAACTAGATACCTAGTTACCTTTAAGTAAAAAAACGTGTGTGTACGTAATTGGTATCGTACAAGGACGAATTATGTTTAAGTAACTAGTTACGTAGCTCTGGTTTCGTAGGTGGCCGAAGGGGATAATTACCTATAGCGACTAGCGAGGTGCAAGTAGGTAATTAACCTATATAGATTAATTATCTACATGCACCTGGCTAGTCGCTGTATACCCACGCGCGAATAACCCTTTCATAAAAAAATAAGGTCATAATTTTTGATTGATATCTTTAGAGCATCCTATGGTGTGGTTGGTCAGGTCCCCCAGACCACATTTTCACACCATGATTCTCTACCGATATATTTAATGTTTTTGTATATACCGCGACGAATACGAATTCTACCAACTAAACCGACATCCAGTATACATCGTGTATTTTTGAGTAAAATGCATGTGATATATGTACTGATAGACAAACAGATGGGCCAATAAAAACTTTTTAACAAAAAATATTACCGACTTCAAAAATAAATACAAGGCAACTAAAAAGCAAAAATCTAATTTATTCGGCACCAACTTCAAAATGTTTAATTTGTTTTTGTTATTCTAGGTTTATTATTTTTTGCTTTTTAGTTGCCTTGTATTTATTTTTGAAGTCGGTAATATTTTTTGTTAAAAAGTTTTTATTTCTCACTTTTTAGTGCGTTGGTTTATAATTCTCTTAAGTTACAATAGGCTTATGTCATCTGCTCAAATCCTTTTACGAAATATTGCTTGCCTCGATGCAGGGCCGTTAATTGTTGAGGAGTTCACTATCAGCTTTAATACATTGTATAATAGTAGTATATCGAGATTAAAGTGCTACTCAATACCATATTAAAGTACTTAATTGAATCACAAACTGTGAAATATTGCATAGGTCTGCTCGTAATTTTTGGTCTTCATCATCAGTTCCACTTCACCAATTGGTGTTTTTTAAGAGTAAATGCACGAATCACTATGAAATATACCTAAATCACTGTAGGTGTGCTTTTAATATTTTAAGAGTTCCCTCGATTTCTCCGGGATCCTATCATCAGATCGTGACCTGGGGACAATGGGACCAACTTGGAAGTATACCCTTTCAAACACAAAAAGAATTTTTCAAATTGGTCCAGCCGTCTTTGCGTAATCGGTGAACAAACATACAAAAAAAAAATACAGACGAATTGAGAACCTCCTCCTTTTTGAAGTCGGTTGAAAACATCCATTGATGTGACAAACAACTACTTACCATACGACGTCGGGGTAGACTAACTTTGTTCTTTAAGTTTTTAAACCTGGATTATTTACTAATGTATCTGTTTATACTGTGGTATTATAAACAAGTAGGTACAGGACAAATAAATTTGAGTTTTATCTGAATTTATTACTTTTACCAACGATAGTGTAGAATTATTATTAACAGTTGTTAAAAGTGATGAATTTCAATGTTATATTATATTAATGATTGAAAACTACACACATCAAAAGTGTCTAGGGATCAACATATATTTTTGCAATAACTTTTCTCCTGATTGTTTTTTTTTTTTTTATTTCTTTAAGGATTCATCAAATAAAGTGTTTTCGTTTGTCACAGTAACGATAAACCAAGTCACCTTTGCATTAATAAAGAAATTTGCCATTTTCCTAATAAAGGGATTTTTGACATTTGAACCACTAACATTAAAGTTCGAAAAAAAGACTGAAATAACAGTTTTCTTTAAAATTTTATTGGGTAACTTAAACAATTAATAATCCGTGTTTCTACCGCGAACACTAACAACACAAGAACATCGGTTTGGCATACTCAAAATGAGTTCATCCAAATCACGCTGTGGAATGGCCGCCCATGTTCGTTGCAACAACAAAAAAAGTTCTTCTTGCGACTGGATACCCTCCATATTCGGCAGAGCTCTTCTCTGTAGCATATCCCATGCATGCTCAATCGGGTTCAAGTCTGGCGACTGAGCAGGCCAGGGCAGGACATTGATGTTAGCTGCGGCGAGAGTCTGTCTTACAACTCTTGCGGTGTGCGGTCGTGCATTATCATGCATTAACTGAAATAAGGGACCGATTTGCACTTGTAGAGGAACGATGACGTCTGATACAATCGTCTCAGCATAAATTTGAGCGTTGAGGTTGCCTCTGATCCAAATCAACTCAGTTCTTCCGCCGATCCAAATACCCGCCCATACCATGATGGTTCCACCACTATAAGGATGGACTTCCTGGCAGGATTTTAATCGCTGTTGGCGTCCAGGGGTTCTCCAGTGTCGTATACGTCTTGTATCCGGTCTCATACCAAAACGAGACTCATCAGAAAAGCACACGAAACGCCATTGTTCTTCTGCCCAATTTCTGTGTTCAAGAGCCCATTGATATCGAATCCTACGATTGTGCATTGCTATAGGTGGTACCCGTAGCGGTCTTCGGGAATGAAGGTTCACTTCATGCAAGCGGTTTCTGACTGTTTGGTCGCTAATTAAGTTCCCTGAAGAGTGATGAAGCCTCACGGCTAACATCATGGCGGTTATTGTTGGACCTCTTCGAGTTAAGATTTGAATGTATCGGTCTTGTCTCCGTGTGGTGCAGCGATACCGTCCTCCATGGCGCTCAGCCACGGTACCAGTGCTTCGGTAACGTGTCCAAAGTCGACTGATAACACTCTGACTTGTATTCAGAGCTAAAGCCACAGTACGTTGCCGGGAACCAGCTTCTATCATTCCCACGGCTCTGAGCATTTCTTCCCTGCTTAAATGACGTCGCCGCTCCATAATAACGTTGGTTTTAATCAGTAGTAGGGAAACAGTAGCACTAATAATGTCTTCAATGCGTTGTATGTTTTTATAGGGAAAATATTGACAGCTGATTTTCATCTTTTACTCGAATTTGATTCACAGTTCCTGATTCAAATTATGAAATGCACCAAAAAGGATCCATATAAATTTATAAAATCATAAATTTATTACAAAGCCACATCTCAATCTCAAGAAATCCGCATAAAAATGCTTGATCCCTAGACACTTTTGATGTGTGTATTAATAATTTTCAATTACACAATACCTACATACTTAAAGAAATATATGGTAATCGAGCACTCTTACCATCAAGTTTCTCAGCATAATCATAGTCTATTAAAATATTATAAGAATCATTATCCTCTAAAATAACACAGGATACATTCACTAAGTCCCCAACAGCGTAATAATATATGGCCTTATGATCAAAAATCTCATCTTCTAGCGCCGTGCGTGTTGTTGGTAGTATCATGTTATTGACAAGAATTTTTTGATGCGTTTCTGAAATATTATTAATAAAATTTCATTAAAATGAAAATTACATTATGCTAGATTACCCTACGAACTGGCTATATACAAACTATTAACCTTGTTTACAACTTACCTAGTAAATTACAAAAAAAGGATTACATAAAAAGGGAGTCACAACCGGTTTAGGCGTCGAAGAATTCCTCCTCATCGATGTGAACCGGTAGAAGAGAGAACTCGCCTGGTCGGAGGATCCGCCCTTTGTGTTGGAGAGACTTAAAACCTGTCCCTCCACAACCGAATGTTGTGGAGTAAATTAGGAGAGGCCTGTGTCAATCAGTGAACCGATACAGGCTGATAGTGATGATATACCTATAGTTTTGAAGCGGCGGTAGACTAATGGTTAAGGCATCGGTCTCCCAATCGTGAGGCTGCAGGTTCGAATCCTACCCATTATACTACCGACGTGAACCCACTCCTAACACAAGCTTTTGAGCTTAGCTGGAGGGGTTACCAAGATTGTAATGTGGGACTCATATTACTATTTTTAAGAAAAGATAACTAGCAATGTGGGAACATTGCTAGTTATCTTTTCTTAAAAAAATATAAAAATATATAGGTATTTTCATAAAGTGTTTTTCAATTCGGACCAGTAGTTCCTGAGACTACTACGAGACCTAATTGTTAGTAATGTACATAATGCAAAGTCAGACCTACATTACCTGGCACTTTCTGATCATGAATCCACACAGTCGATCACATGTACGCTTGAAGTGAATGACAAAATCAAGGATAATCAGCATTTTTGGTTTACACATATAAGAGACCTTAGCGAAGAAAATATCATTAAATTCAAGGACTGTATCAACAGCTTATCCTTCACTGAAGTTATAAAAAGCACAACAACAAACGAAGCATATAATAGCTTTCACGACACTCTCACTCTCTTTTACAATTTATGCTTCCCGATTATAAGAGTCAAGCGCACATGTAAGCGCGTAAAAAACAGAGCATTAACAAAAAGTATAAAACGCTGCTGCATTAAAAAACGTATACTATACCTTAACTATCGCAAAGCTAAACATAATAAAAAATACCACAAGAATAAATATATTAAATATAGTAAGATACTAAAAACATGTATACATCAAGCTCAGCAAATTAATAATTCTCGTCATATTGATACAGCAAAAAATACAAGTAAAGCTGCATGGCAAATTATAAATGAAAATATTCAAAATATGTCATCAAATACCGAAATTGACACTATCAATATTGACAATACATCCTATGATAATCCAAAACAAATATCGGAACTTTTTAACGAATACTACATATCCCTGACCAATACTACGACTTCACGAATAGACACCTCACAAATCACTAAACATATACCACCAAACCCTAAAAGCATCTTTTTAACACCTGTAAACAGAATGGACATTTACAAAATAATTCAAACATTAAATAATACCAATTCAACAGGCTATGACGATCTAAGTACCAAAGTATTGAAAAAATGTTCATCGACTTTAGTTACCCCACTTACGCACATAATTAATATGTCTCTCTCAGAAGGTGTGTTCCCGGAACGCTTGAAAATGTCAGTAGTGAAACCCCTCTATAAAAAGGGTAATAAAACCGACATAAGTAACTATCGCCCCATAACCTTGATTCCGATAATGTCGAAAATCTTTGAAAGAGTTATGTACAATAAGATAGAGCACTTCCTAACTTCGTGTAACATCCTTAAAAATGAACAATTCGGATTTAGGAAAAATAGCTCAACTACTTTGGCATGTTTTACACTAATTAAAAAGATAACCGAGAGTCTAAACGCTAAGACTAAGATAGCTTGTATTTTCGTAGATATGTCTAGGGCTTTTGACTTTGTATGCCACAATACTCTTTTATTAAAGCTCTCTAAGTACGGTATACGTGGCAATGCCAATGATTGGGTCAGAAGTTTCCTAAAAGAAAGATCTCAGTGCGTTGAAATAGTAAAAACCGACCAATTCAATAAAAAAGTATACAGATCTAACTATAGACAAAACAACTATGGTACCCCCCAAGGGGGGATATTGTCCCCACTACTTTTTCTTTTATACATCAATGACCTCCCCGACGCGGTAAACAAAGAATGTATACTATTTGCTGACGACACTACACTAATAATCAAAAGTGACAATAGAATAACTTTGAAAGACAAAATCAATAAGGCTCTAGACGATACTACAACCTGGCTGGAACAAAACAACTTAAAAATAAATATGTCCAAAACAAAAATTATACAATTCCAAACATCCAACTCAGACACATCTAAACTTGACATACATTACAACAATTATCATCTAACCGATACAAATGAATGTATATTCTTGGGTATAACTTTAGACAAGTTTTGTAATTGGAAAGCTCACATTGAAAACATCCTCAATAGAATAGATCGCTTCGTATTTGTGTTGACAAGAATCAGACAAACAGTCAATATAGAGTGCGCCAAAACAACTTACCATGCCTACGTATCCTCTGCCCTCAGATATGGGCTAATCATTTGGGGCAACTCGATAGATAGTGATAAAGCTTTCAAGGCACAAAAAAAATGTATCCGAGCGATGTGTGGAGCTAATTTCCTGGATAGCTGTAAACCACTTTTCTTAAAGCATAAGATACTCCCTCTCCCATCCTTATACATATATGAAATTAGTATATTTGTAAAAAAACACCCAGAACTGTTTGAGAAACTCGGTGACTCAAAACACAGCCGGACTAGACACAAAGATAGACTACGTCTACCACAAATTAAATTGGAAATGTTTAAGAGAAATGCCTACTGTATGGCTATTAAAATCTTCAATAAAATACCGACCTCTATCAGCTCTTTACCATTAGTGCCATATAAAACAAAGCTGTTTGAATTACTCACATCCAAAAATTATTATTGTATTAGAGATTACCTAGATGACAAGTTTTAATTAATACCTAAAAAATCAACCAATTCGAAATTATGTATAACTAAAATATTAAATATCTATAACTTAACATTTGTATTACCTGTTGCTATTGACACTTGTATTTTTTTTTATTGACTTGACATTTTAATTATTTTTTTTATTAACCTGAAATTTGTATACTTTTTTTAAATTGATACTCGTATTATTATCTTTTGAATTAATATTGTAATTTGACATTTTTTATCATTGTAATCCTTATTATAAATTAAATCATTTGCACGCCGACTGCGGCAGAATATGCGGAAATAACAATATGCACCTACCAACAATTGTACCATGTTCATGCAAATAAATGTTTTATTATTATTATTATTATTATTACGTTCAAAGAAAGCTTCATAATATTAGTATAGATATGTAGATAATTACAGTACAATTGGTCAAAAAAATTATTTAATACTTGTAAGCTTTAACTTCCTTATATACATTTGCAAAAGTAAGTAAAGTATTCTAAACAACTACAATTGTACAAAATATTATAATTTGTGTGGTTTTTAAGTTTGTCGAGAGGTTTAATCACATCCTTAGCAACAACAACGATGAATTGTTTAGAATTTAAACTGCCAGCGTTATTACTTTACTATTAAAAATATACTAAAGGAATAATATTTCGATAGATGGCGCTGTAGCCAACAAGTAAAAAAAACCTCTGTGTTTTAAGTCTTTTTAAAAATAAATTAGTGGTAATTAAGTGATAAATACAAGTGAATTAGTGTACAGACGCTCCAATATTTAAGTGATATCGTTAGCAACAAAATCCACAACCAATTACGGATTTTACAGACAAAAAGTATATAAACTGCAAACATTAATACTCCGTGTTTAATTAACTTGTTTGTGTTAATAGAATATCAAAAACATTATCAGAACAATTTGTGAATTAATAACAACTAAAAACTGTTAAAAAACACACTCATTAATATTTTGAATCATTCAACTAAACCGTCCGTTGCCGGTAAAGCGTATTCAATAATGATCCTTATTGCTAAGTGATTTAACAAACTGTATATTCTACCAAGTAGTCAACAAATAGGTTTTAAAAGTAGTTCGTTCCCGTAGCGCAACGGATAAGGCGATTGGTTTTTGCCGTCTTCTTACTAGGCTCAATGGTCGAGGTATCAAATCCTAGCGAGCAACAAAATCATATTTTCTAGGTTTTGTTTGTTGTTAATATAAAAAAAAAGACATTGATTACGAAAATGGACTCCGATAACATAACAAAACGCAACAAAAACAGGAATTTGAATGTGTCCAATGTTGAATTATTCTGTTCAGATGGCGAGTTGCTTCAAGAAACCCAGATTTGCAGCTTTAGTAATATTCGTAGTTTGCCATCATCCAATACAGCATCCGAGGAAATGGATGAGTTACAAAAACAAATTCACAGCCTACATAATCAACTAGACACAGCCTACATAATCAAGTTAAAATGTGAGCTACAGAGAAGGGAGATTAAAGTTAAATACTTCAAATCGCTTTGTACCAATATAAATACTATGTCTTTAAATGAACACAATTCAAACCCTACTCCGAAGAGCAAAAACAATTGTTATACTCCTACATACAGGAAGATTGCTTCATATTTACAGCAACAACAATCCAGTGCCCCTTTGCGACAGTCCAGAAACTCGTCAACAGAACCTCTCACTCCATCAAACACTTATTTAAATAGAAAATCTCTACAAAACAGCACACCTAAATCAACTAATGATATCACATTAAGATCACATCAAACTACCTACGAATAATGCAATAATTTAATAATAATAATAATAATTTATTTAAACGAAAATGGTTACAGATTACAGGTTGATACAAACAATATTCGTTTTCCTAAGTCTATATCTGTGTACATAATTTATTAATCCTGTCTCTTAAACTAGGGTAAACCTGTATCTTAAGAGACAGTGTTCGGCTATTGATTGACTTATATAGACATATTTAGTGAACTTTGTATCGTTCTACTATTTGCTTGAATATGAAATAAATGTGATTTAAATAGTACTATGCTGATTTACATTTATTTATGTTGAAGATATGTTTATTTTTACTACTAGGATTCGAGCTAATTATAAAGTTTAATGTATGTGTGAGTGTATGAATGTGTGTGTATGTGTGTGTGTGTGTGTATGTGTGTGTATGTGAGTTTGTGTGTGTTCGCGTGTGTTACGCGTCGGTGTTATAGACGGACCGTCGACACCATTTATCTACGCTTTGGTGTAAGAGGCGGACCGTTGACACCATTTATCGAAGCAGTGCAGTTGCGGACCGGCACGAGGCGTCGAGTCAGCGCTACGTGATTTCCACATCTCGCCACTTCGATTTCGCAACCGTCTTTCCATAGTTGTAGTTTTAGATTTTAATAAAGAACGAGTCATTCTTGGTACATACATCGACCATTTATCACTAGTTTTAGATTTTAGTTTAATGTAATTTATAATTAAATTTATTTAAGATGTATAGACTTTCTCTGCAACCTCCGGCTCCAGTTAACGTAATTGGCGCAGTCGGTAGGATATTCGCGGGCCGGTTCGCGATAATTAGGAATATCTCAAATCGATATCCGCGTTCGCGAGTCACCCGGGTGGTTTCCAAACACCTTCAACGAATATCCGGATCTTCGGAAGCTGAAGCCAGAGGCGTATCCAGACATCGATACTGCAGAGGGGCCAACTATACACTTATTGAACCCAGACGGAACATCCGACCAGAAGAAGTAAGATGAACACCAGTGGTCTGGCAGCAATATTTGCCACTCCGCTTGACAAATAGTTGCTGTTCTTCGGGGGGAGGTGTTACGCGTCGGTGTTATAGACGGACCGTCGACACCATTTATCTACGCTTTGGTGTAAGAGGCGGACCGTTGACACCATTTATCGAAGCAGTGCAGTTGCGGACCGGCACGAGGCGTCGAGTCAGCGCTACGTGATTTCCACATCTCGCCACTTCGATTTCGCAACCGTCTTTCCATAGTTGTAGTTTTAGATTTTAATAAAGAACGAGTCATTCTTGGTACATACATCGACCATTTATCACTAGTTTTAGATTTTAGTTTAATGTAATTTATAATTAAATTTATTTAAGATGTATAGACTTTCTCTGCAACCTCCGGCTCCAGTTAACGTAATTCGTGTGTAAGTGTGTTGTGCATGTGAGTGTGTGTCTGTCTTTGTTTGTAAATGATGACTGATGAGATTTGATTGGCTTAACGAGTGTTTTTTAGGCGATGTACGTAAGGAGAGATTCAGTTTTTGAATAATCCTGTTGGAGAAGCCATTCTGACATTTTAGATTTTAGAACATTTGAGTTTAAGTCTAGTATATTTATTAGTTTATGTATTTTCTTATAGATATGTGTACTTAACGTGTGATACTGATGCTTGGCAAAAGATGTCTTGTGGCTTGCGCCTGTGGGAAAGTTAACCCGTTTATTGGGATCAGAAGGGGGAATGCTAGCATGCTTTCTAAGAGTGGTTTGGAGCACAAAGAGCTGTCGTACTGTCAGAACTCCACAATCCAAATATAGCTGTGTTGTGGGATATCGATATGATTTTTGGGTCATAACTTTTAGAAGAGCTCTTTGTGCTCTCTCCACTCTAAGAAATTGAGTTTTATGAGCGCCTCCCCAAACTGAGATGCAGAACCCTATGACTGATTGGCACAGTGCATAAAATACCATTTTGAGGGTATCCAGGTTCGCAGAGTGTCGCAGAGATTTAAAGATGGGAATGAGTCTTAAGGTTCGTGTTGTTACTGCGTCAATTTGTTTGTCCCATCGCAACCCCGAATCTATACGTACACCTAGATACCTTACATCGCTTGTTCTTTTAAGTTTCGGACAGGCGCACTGCATCTGCGTAAGAGAACACTTATGAGCTATTACCGAGAAATTGTTATCCGGTAGTGTGTTTTGGCGAATAGCGAATGGAATGTAGCACGTTTTGTCTAAGTTAAGAGTGAGAAGGTTTGAGTGTAGCCATCTAGATACTTTGGTTAAAGCATCTTCCGCATTGATTTTCACGCTGTCCCAGGTAGTACCGTAGACTATTATCGCCGTGTCATCGGCGTACGCGTAGATCTCTGCATTTGATAGGGTCATATTGCAGAGGTCATTAACATAAATTTGGAATAAAATTGGCCCAGTTATACTACCTTGAGGTATCCCGAAGGACATTGTTTCCTCATTACTCAGGAGATCCTCGATTTTGACTTTTTGCTTACGATTGCTAAGATAGTCTTTGAAGATTTCAAGCGTGATACCCCTAACCCCAACGCGTTCCAACTTAGATATAAGGATGGGGATGGAGACTGTGTCAAATGCCTTTTTTAGGTCTAGGAAAATTCCTAGACATTTAGTCTTGCTATCAAGTTTGCGGGCCACTGACTGTGTCAAATCTAGAACTGCGTCTTCTACAGAAACACCTGTGCGAAAACCATATTGATTACTGGCTATGATTTGATATTTAATTAGATAGGCCTTAAGACGGTTATTGAGAATCCTCTCGAAGATCTTCGAGAGTGTCGGCAACACTGATATAGGCCTATAGTTATTGACACAGCTCCTGTCCCCACCCTTAAATATCGGATGGATTATCGCTCTCTTTAGTGAATCTGGGAAAATACCTTTTTCTAAGCACTTGTTTATTATGTACGTCAAGGGAGGGGTCAAAATGTGGCAGCTCTGTTTCAGTATTAAGGGCGACACTCCATCCCAACCCACAGCACAATTGTTGCGCAATAGGCTAATTATGGATTCCACTTCCGATTCGTCCACCTCAAGCAATACAAGAGAATTGGGAATCGATGAAACTCTATCTATATTATAATCGGAATTTAGAGGGAGAGATGGGTCACATTGAGATTGTAGATCATCTGCTAGTTTTTGGCCAATATTGGAGAGGAAGTTACAGACGTAGTTAATGGATGATTTAGGATCGTTTCTGGTTTTTAAGAGTTCGAGGGGGGGGCATTTTGTCTTACGTGTGTTAGTTATTTCCTTAATAGTTTGCCAAAGGGCTTTTGGGTTGTTTTTATTTTTCTGTAGCGCACACTTTTCGTAGGCAGTTTTTAATTTCCGTAGTAGGCCATTACAATAGTTTCGATATCGCGTATACGTTACTTTTAAGATGATATTGTCTGGTTCTTTCCGTGATCGAATGTGCAGTTTGTCTCGGTTGTTAATACACTTTAAAAGGCCTGGGGTGATCCACGGTTTTATTATTTTCTTTTTACGGGGCGTCTTTGTGAGTGTAGTTTTTTTGTTGATTGTTGTCATTAATATTGATATAAATAGATCTGTCATATTGTTTGGATCGGTTAGTTGATATAGCTGCGAGAAATCTGTCTTTTCTAATTCTACTTTTATCTCTGTATAGTTTATATGAGTGGAGAAATGGCAAAGATTACGTCTGGGATTAGTGTGGGAGATGACCAGAACAAGTGGCTTGTGGTCGGTAACGTATGAATTTAGGACTAATGTATTGACAGGTAATTTAGTTCTTATGAAAATATGGTCAAGGCAATTTGTCTGGCGCGTGGGAAACAGATGCGTCGGTCTAAGACCGTGGAATAAGTTTAACGTTAGATATTCCAGACTACGATCGCTTCTACCATCTTGTTTTATGTCGATATTTAGGTCACCAATTAGGACAACATTCTGCCAGAGGGAGAGTTTACTGTAAGTTGTGTTAAGGCTTTCCAAGAAATCATCAAATTTTTCTTTAGAGTTGTATGACGGGGATCGATAAACAGCTACAATAGCGGTTTGTTTGTTGTTTATTTGACACACGATACAATTTCCACCCTCAAAGTTAGGTTCCCATACCAATGTTTGAAGGTCAGATTTTGTATAAATGACAATACCGTCGTTCTGATTTGAGTTAGTCTCAGTGGAGTGAGTTTGGTACCTTTGCATTGGTGGCAAGTTGTGAACTTTACTGAGCCAACACTCCGTTAGGATAATGATATCGAATTGTATTTTGATTAACTCGAGTAGTGCCAGCAGTTGATCAAAATTTTTGTTTATGCTGCGAATGTTTAAGTGAATAATCTTTAGGTCATTATTAGAGGGGTTTATTAGGTTAAGACTGTGATCAGGACTGCAAACAAGGGAACTTCCAACAGTCAAAGAGTCCAGTTCGTTATTAATATTATTTATAATAGCCATTGGGAATAGCAGATATATCAAACAAATTACTAGATTTAGACGATCGAAGAAACATTAATTTTATGTTATAGTTAGACGTACATTGCGCTTTTATTAAAGTTGTGAGATTTGACGAAATTTGTGTGTAGAGATATGTATGTATGGTAGGATTATTTGGTGTAGTGGTGTAATTAATGCTTACTTGTGTGGAATGTTTAAATGTGAGGGATGTGAGAGTGAGTTGTTTTAGTAGTGGAATGCACTTACAGTTAAAATAGTATAGAATAAAAAATAAATATCGATACAGAGTGAAATACCTAAACTGAAAGCAATAGAGAGAGGTGCCGTTGGTTTCCACTAGTCATATATTCTTGTTTTTAGCTGCTTGTAGTGAATTTTCAGATGTGATTAGTAATTGCTTGTCATTTTCTTCTCTGCGAAGGAAGATGTTTCCATTTGTAATCCAGCAGAATTTATAGCCATTTTCCTTGGCAAACTCCCGTGCTAGGTGAAACAGTCTTTTTGTGTTGGAAGGCAGTTGCTCCGCAATAAAGACAGGCTGACGTGCTCCCGGAATACCAATGACTGACGTATTTATTTTGTCATCTTTGCACTTGGCTTTGTTGTAGGAGCGGATAGCTGATAAGAGTGACTGTTTCCTATTTACAGTAGTAAATTCGGCGATAATAGGCCGTGGCAAGGCTGATGGTTTCCCAGGTAAACGGTATATATCTCGTAAATCGGAGTCCGTAATACGTACCCCAACGGCCTCGCCAATGTTGCACACTGTCTTAGCGAGGCTAGAACTGTTTTCCCCATCAGATAACGGAATATTCCGAATTTCTATCCCAGAAGACCTAGATTTGTGCTGTAAGTCTTGTATTTTCTTTTCTAAATTTTCAATGTATTGTTTCTGTGCTGTCCGCTCCCTCCTCAATTCTTCTACTTCCTTTTTTAATTCTTCAAATTGATTGTTTATAAAACTCATTGATTTCACAATTTCCTCATTAGAGTTTCGAATTTCAGTATTTGTTGCTTGAATTTGGGTGTTTTGATTTTTTATTTGTGTAATATCGGCAGCTAGCTTCGACATAATTGATGTTTGATTGGCAATTATTTTTGATATCGCAGCACCTTGTTCTCCCATCCCCAGATTGGGATCACCTTGGTATTCGCGTGAGTCAACTACGATGTCATTTTTGGGTGAGTTGTTAGGTCTTTGTCGTTTAGGTTTTGGTCTGTTTGTATTGACGAACTCACTCACTCATCAATCTTGCCGCGATGTCTGGTTCCGACTGAGTCTGGGATAAGTCTGTTGCAGGAGACTTTGGCGTAGTTGGTGGAGTGCGCTTAGTGCCGAACATGATGCTTAGCGTAATTATCGCTCACTGTATATAGTATTTAATATTGATTATTACACGCACCTTGGTTTTAGCAGTATGTATTTCTCAGCGGCGAGCTTGTAGCCGACGTACCGTTTGTAGCTGGTGCGTAGCAGTGTAGCACGATGTAGCCGTGACGTCAGGTTTCAATTTGTCAAGTTTTGAATTTGTCAAGTCAGTTGGATATACCAGGAAAGGATAGCTACTTGGATGTGTTTCAGAGAGAAAGGGAAAGCGATGATGAAGTACCCGAGGCTCTAAACAGACCACTCAGAGACTCGTCGCATGTGGACCAAAGACCAGAAGTAGTCCCAAAGACGAAAGAAGTCGACTACAAACATAGCGTTGCCTGCCAAAAATATGATAGCAGACTTACAGTCCGGCGAGTAACAATTTTTGCTGATGAAAATGGAAGAGGAGTCGGTGCAACTCTTTAGAAATCGCTGGGGGAAGAATTTAAGGTATCGGCGTATATAAAATCATCACATATTTTGGAAGGTATTAGGTAGGTATTATTTATTATTATGCAGAGTAGTTGCTTGGATGACAGTGATACATTGTTTGGGGACTCCACTAAGTTCAAATCATTGGACATGGGTCTTGCTTCTTCTCCTAAAATCCAAGAAAAAATTTCAATTGAAGAAAGCAAGATCGAAAATATGAAAAAAGATGAGGGTAAAGATATGTCGGCGCAACGACAGTTAAAGGACGGTGCGCAGGAGACTATTTCTGAGTGCGAATGAGAAAGGGATAGGCGGTCTAGCGGCGACGTCACTAGCTCCAGTATTGCACACCGTTAGATTAGATAACGGGTCGTTGATCGAGACGGCCACTGTAAGTGAACAGCTGATCGGCGCGCTAGACAAAGGTAAACAAACTGCATCGGTTGTTTTAAAGCACGATATGCCTAGCAAAGGAGCATCTGACCCGGACGAGAAATGGACCTTAGTTACGAAGCGCAAGTTGTCTTCGAAGTACCGAATGAAGGGTAATGTAGGAACAGCTGAGTCGGAAACTAGCAATTTTAAAGCAGCGGAACGAAATATACCTATCTTTACAAATACAATAAATGCATTTTTGAAAGATAGAAAAATTTGAAATCCAGACTCAGGAATCGAACCCGAGACTTCCGTAGCCAAACCGGGGCCAGAAAGCGAACCACCTATCTGGACTATGTTATTAGATTTCGAATTTTTCTATCTCTTGTTGCTCGCGAAATTTAGGCCTTCGCAGTGACATCTAGTCGTTAGTTAATTTATACCTATCTTTATTTCGAACGTACATGTAGATACGAGTCAAAAAGACATAGAAGATTACATCTACTGCAGGACGCAAATAACAGTCCAACTAGAAAAAATTCGTATAAAAAAGTGCACGTCACATAACGCGTATAAGTTCTTTGTTCCACAATCGAAAGAGCATATGCTTTTGAGTGACAATTTATGGCCTAAAGGTACTTATAATTTTCAGGCGTTTTGTGCACTTCAAAAATAAATCTGTACCTGGACAAATACGTTCCGGTGTCGGCCTTTATCAAGCAAAATAATGGATAAAAGTATTCATAAGTTAGCAAGTTTTAACTGTAAGAATGTTAAAAGATCAGTTAACGACATTCGAGCGCTGTGTTTAGACGTTGATATCATCGCGCTTCAAGAAACATGGCTATTACCGTTTGAGCTGCCAGAGCTTCATAAGATAAGTGATGACTTCGGTACGACGGGTACTTCTGCGGTGGATACAACGAAAGGTATACTACATGGTCGGCAATACGGTGGCCTGGCGATACTTTGGAGGAAGAGTGCGTTCAGCGATGTGTCCGTAGTGGAGTGTGGAAATCCGCGGGTATGTGCTATTAAAATAAAATGTGAGCTACGGTCGATTTTAGTGATTAATGTGTACATGCCTACGGAGGCGACGACAAACTTAGTGGAGTTCACGGATTGTCTCAGTCTGGTGAGTGCGATTATTGACAATACTAGTATTGAAAATTGTTATGTACTAGGCGACTTTAACGCAAATCCTTCGGGGCTTTTCTTTACCGAACTTATAAACTTTAGTAAAGAATTTGTTTGGAGTTGTGTCGACACGGAGCTATTAGGCTTAGGTTCGGGCACCTACACGTTTGTGAGTGAAGCACACGGCTCAAGAAGTTGGCTAGACCATTGCGTGGTTACTGAGGCTGCTCGTAGCTCAGTAGTGGCAGCATATGTTCATTATGATACGCTCTGGTCTGACCATTACCCTCTAATATTGGAATGTGTGTTTGAATCTGTATGTGCAAAATATTGTAGTGTTAATGATCTTGTAAATAAAGTTGTGTGGGGAGAAAGGAGTCTGGATCAAATAGAAGACTTTACTAAGTCTTGTCAGGAGAGACTAAGACTAATTGACTTCCCACATAGCTTTAGAAACTGTTGTGATGGAACCTGTGCAGATCGAAGTCATAGTCAAATTATAGATAAGTTATATAATGAAATTGTTAGTGTTCTATGTGAGTCGGCGGTAGCGAGCCGACATCGACAGCGCACTAATCGTAAAAAAAACAAAGTCGTCGTCGGCTGGAATAGGCATGTTAGTTCTGCACATAGGGAGGCCGGACAGAAGTACTTTTTATGGGTAAATAAAGGTAGGCCTTATTCAGGTACAGCTTATAATGAGATGTGTGAGGCTAGAAAGATTTTTAAGTCAAGGCTCAAATGGTGTCAAACCAATCAAGAGCAAATAAAATTGGACATTCTGGCTTCACACCACTCATGTAATAATTTTAGTGCCTTTTGGAAGCACACAAATAAACTGAACATTCGGCCTGGCCTCCCTGTGTCTGTCAGCGGCGTCAATGACCAGGTGTGTATTGCTAATCAATTCAAAGAGCAATTTAGAGTAACTTCACCGCTGGGCCCTTCTGTGTCGATATCAAATGACTTTGAACATCGTGACCTGAGTATCAGATTTGCAGCAAAGGAAGTTAAGCAGGTTATTAGTGCAATGTCTAGAGGTAAGTCACCAGGTCACGATGGTCTAAGCATTGAACATCTTAAGTATGCAGGACCGCACCTACCTAGAGTGTTAGCATTGTTTTTTAATCTATGTGTGAGTCACTCCTATGTGCCAAATGAGATGACTAAAACGATTGTTGTTCCCATAGTTAAGAACAAAACGGGTGACATGGCGGATCAGAATAATTACAGACCCATTAGTTTGGCTACAGTGATCGCTAAGGTACTTGATAGTCTATTTCAGATACAGCTTAATAAGTACATCAAGTTGCACAATAATCAGTTCGGCTTTCGACCTGGTTTATCTACTGAGAGTGCCATACTGTCTCTGAAGTGGGCTGTCGAGTACTATGTTGAACGCAAGACTCCTGTATATGCGTGCTTTCTTGACCTCTCCAGGGCTTTTGATCTGGTTACATACGATATTTTATGGAGTAAATGCTGTAAAGCGGGAGTACCGCATGAACTTAGAGTGAGTGGCAACACTGGTGACGTAAACATTGGCTCCTTATTTAAAAATAATAGAAAATAACAATAAATAGTTTATCTGACATACTGTATAATTCAATTGAGTGTAAACATTGTAGTATACAAGTGACATTGTTAGTGTGGTTCTAAAGTTAATAAAACAACAATATAATGGTGTGTGTAAAACAGTGACTAAAACCTACAAAATACTTAAATAACTACATAATATACTATTTTGTGAACAATATAATAAACTCCTAATCTTAAACTAAGTTCTGAACACAAGTTTGGTTGAAAATATTCGTATTCTACAGTGATAAAATATTTTTTCTTTCGTAAACCGTTATTTTATGGGAACTAATTCGAAAACTTCGTGTTTACCCTACTACTAACGCTGCGAGCGGTGAGTAGCGAAACAAATATTGACGTTGATTGACATTAATACTTGGGTTGCTGTTGCAAAAAAATAATAAATACTGCTTTCAACGCCATCTATTATCGAGAAGAGGAACGAAATTTGCTATTAATCTGACATTCGATACAGTGTTGCTACACCTAAAATACCTTTAAGGTGAACTTAGGGAGACCAGATTAATTATTTATTTCTAAATTGTGGGAAATAATATTATGCCTACCATGGATACATTTCCTCGACATTGCGTTATGGTATCATTTTTTGGGGGAACTCTGCTGACTGGCTCCTTGTGTTTAGAGCGCAGAAACGCTGTATTAGAACAATGTTCAATTTAAAGCCAAGAGACTCGTGCCGACCTTATTTTATTAAACATTGTCTACTAACTTTACCTTGCCTATACATTTACGAAAGCGCAATATTTGTGAAACAGAATATAAACCTATTCAGTAAAAGAGATCGACAACGTCACTTTGGTAAATTGTGTGTGGTACCGTGTAAAACAACGCTGATGCATAATAGCATATTTTGTAAAGCGCCACTAATATATAACAAACTTCCATCGTGCATTAAGAACATAGACAATAAGGTCAAATTTAAAAAGCAGCTTATTAATATGCTTACGGAAAAGTGTTACTACACCCTAAATGATTATTTTAATGATAGTATAGTTGACATGCCTTGATTTCGATAATTATATTGACTGTAAATCTGATTAATAATAATAATATTGTTTTGTAATTAATTTAAATAACTAACTATATACTAATTATTTGTGAACATTTGCACACCAAATAGGTTAAACATAGATTGCACTAATTATTGTAATTACTAACACCTTTTTGTACCTGTGTTTTTGCAAAATAAATATATATTGAATATTGAATTGAATTGAACTTATTAACACCCTTAAATATTGGTATGGGGACCAGATCAATCAAGTGCGCTGGGCAGGCGCTCTATCAGAACCGTACCGGTTGCAATGTGGAGTGAGACAGGGGGGGATAAGTTCACCCACATTATTCAACCTATATGTGAATGAACTGATCGAGGCGCTCAGCAGAGAGCGTGTAGGATGTCATGTGGACGGTGTTTGTGTAAACAACATTAGTTGCGCGGATGATATGGCTCTGCTGAGCGCTTCGGTCTGTGGTCTCAGGCGACTAGTATCTATCTGTGAAGAGTATGCTATACGTCATGGGCTAATCTACAACACTAAAAAGAGTGAAATCATGATCTTTGAGGCCGGTAGTCGGTGTCTAAAAACTGTACCGCCAGTCAAGCTGTGTAACACACCGTTAGCAAGGGTACACAAATTTAAATACCTAGGACACCTTTTGACTGCTGACCTCAAGGACAATGAGGACATAGAACGGGAACGAAGGGCGCTGGCGGTAAGAGCAAATATGTTGGCTCGCAGGTTTGTACATTGTTCTGTGCAGGTGAAAATTACTTTGTTTAGAGCATACTGCACCTCATTTTACACGTGCAGTCTGTGGGCTAACTATGTTCAAAAATCGTACAGCGCCCTTCGTGTTCAATATAATAACGCGTTCCGGGTGTTGTTGGGGCTGCCACGATACTGTAGCGCATCAGGGATGTTCGCAGACGCAAATGTAGATTGTTTCTATACCACGATGCGAAAGCGATGCGCGTCCCTGGTGCGTCGCGTGCGTGCCAGCCCCAATAACATTCTACGTTGTATTGCGAGTAGACTCGATTGTACTTATATGAGGCGCTGCTCGAGGCTTTCCACCTCTTTAATTAGTTTAGCATAGGTAATTCTAACATAGCATTAAGTTAAATTGTTACTAACAAAATGAGTCATTGTTACTTCAATAAACAATTTATTATTATTATTATTATTAGCAACTGTAAAGACTATACCAAGCAAGATTTTGTTATTATACTCACAGGTTCCCATGACAATAATCCGCTTGAATTACATTCTTTACTTTATTGTAACTTATGTAAACTTAATAATACAAATGTGCTGTTGGGTAAGATTTATACAAATATAATAATAATAATAATATCTTGGGACAACTCACACAAAGCTATCTGATCCCAAACTAAGCAGAGCTTGTACTATGGAAACCAGAAAACTGTTAAACATACTTATATATTATAGATAAATAACACCCAGACTCAGAATAAACCATCGTGCTCATCACACAAAGTTTTATCCTGGGTGGGGATCGAACCCACGACCTCTTGCGTATCAGTAGGATATACTCCCATTGCGCCACAGAGGCAGTCAAAAAATAGACACCTTAATGCACAAAATGTCAATAAGGTTTTGCGTATGGTAAGCTCTTTTTTCAAGAACTCTAGAGTGCTCGATTTAGATTTAAATACGAACAATCAAAGAAACCTATACCTGTATGATAAATTATTTGTCTGTTCTGTATGTATGCAATGTGTGTATGCAGCATAATATGTTATAGAAATTCACGTCAAGATTATTATGCAAAATCAAAAAAGATAGATATTGAACATTTTTCTAAAACTGTGGCCACACAAACCACATTTCAATGTATTGACCTCTTTAGTAAATCTGTAGAAACAGCCTATGTCAGCACACAATCAGATACTGATACATTAAAGAACAATGAAACACATTTTCATAAATAATGAGGTACTCACATAATGTGAGTACCTCAACTTGTTTAAATATTTTTTACCAAAACTTATGTGGGCTAACATCAAAAAAAGATGAATTAAAAATTTATTTGAATAATTTGAATGTGGACTATATATGTGTTTGTGAGCACTTTCTAAATAAAAAAGTATTTTTGTTTTTAGTTTTGAGAATTATGTTATGGCCTCTTACAATACCAGGGCTAAAAAAATAAGAGGGGGTTCATTAATCTTATCGACATTGAATTGTGAAAATGTAGAAACAAAAATATGTAAAAAGATGTACAATTTAGATAGTTTTGAAATCTGTGGAGTTAGGAATACTAAACTCAACTTGAATATATGCTGCCTATATAGAATCCATGATGTAAAAAAAATGTGGTTTTATAAACAGATTAGACATATTGTTAGAGCACTTTTTCAACAAAAGCTGTGTTATACTCGGAGATTCAATATCAATGTTCTTAAACAGAGTAAACATCAATGTGAATTCCTATCCCTTCTAAAATGCTATAATTTTAGAACGCTAATAAACTCCATAACTTTCTCACGTAACAACCACGAGTCATGCATTGATAACATTCTGACTAATTTACCAGAAAAACACATAGGTCTCACTAAAGTAGACCACAACAATCTTGGTGATGGTCATGCAGGTCTCTTTTGTAGTTTAATAGTGAAAAATTCAAACTTCAGAAATGAAACTGAATCGTATAAAGCGAATCGTAGAATCTACTCGGAGCGAAATAAAGTATCTTTATGTAAATGGATTTCTTAATAAATAAATAAATTTAATAATATATTTCAATCCTTGTTTAAAAAGAAAAGTATCATATAAGTAAAAATTAGTCAGAACCAACACTCAAAATAAAATAAGCTGGATTACAAAGGGTATTCGAACTTCTAGTAAAATGAAACGATTGTTGAACACAATGAGTGGAAATTCCAGTCACGAATCAATTCTTGCATACAAAGTCACATATATAAAGCTATATAAAAAAAAAATTACACAATTGAAAAAAAAGGCTGTTCAAAATGAAGTAAATAAGGCAAAAAACAAGACAAAACAAATTTGGAATGTAGTAAATAGACATAGAAATAAGAATCATATTAAAACACATAATAATTTAGTATTTAAAATTAATGATAAAATAGTTGATGACATTCAAGAAATTGCTGACATTTTTGCAAAACTTTTTGACCATGGTATTAATGACATTTATACAGACAATGGAACTTTGGCCCTTACACTATTAAGCGAACACTCGAAAAGAATTGATAGTGAAATGGAAATGAGATATACAAACGGAAATGAAATGAAATTCATCATAGGGAGGATGGAATCCATGGCATTCCAATAACAGCAGTAAAAGAAAATATTGATGTTCTTGCTGAACCACTGTCGTGCTTTATTAATAATTGCATCAGTGAAGGTATATTTCCAGAGCAACTGAAGATTGCGAGAATCATACCAATTCACAAAAAAGGTAGGAAGACAGATTCTCAGAATTACAGACCAATATCGCTGCTCCCTGTTTTGTCTAAAATCCAAAATAAAATGAAGTCATAGATAATTTAAACAAGAAAATGAAAGTATCAGGTGTATTTTTGGACCTATCTTCTGCTTTTGATACAATAGATCATCAGACCAAAGTTAGAGTTTTACGGAGATAGGGGAAAAGTCTTATGTCTTATAAAATCATATTTGAGTAATCGAAAACAATTTGTCGACATTAGTAGTATCGTAAATGGGCAGGAGGTTGTAGCCAATTCCAAGTTGACCAATGTAACACGCGGAGTACCACAGGGCTCAATACTGGGACCTATTTTCTTTATAATATTCTTGAACGATATTATAAGTTACATTACTAATACAATTTCAGAAATTAAATAAATAATTTACGCAAATGATACAAACGCAATAATACCAGCCTCCAGCTCGCGAGAACTTCAGCTCAAAATTAATAATGCCCTTCTGGCTTTTAACAAGTGGTTTTATGCTAACAATTTGAAATTAAATAATAATAAGACAAAGGCTATTTTCTTTCAAACGACTGCTCGCAGGCAAGAAACTATTGACGTACGAGTATTAAGTAATGGCGTTCAAGTAGATTTTGCTGATAGTGTTAAATTCTTAGGGGTTCATATTGACAAATTTTTAAACTGGAAATCTGAATAATTAGAATCAATTGAAAATTCGATAAGCTCAGCCTGTTATGCCCTAAGAAGCATAAGAGACGAGGTAGATCTTGAACAGCTTAAGACTGTATACTACGCTTTAATTGAGTCAAAGTTAAGATATAGTGTTAAATTTTAGGGAAACAGTTATGATTATAATTTTAACAGGGCATTTGTAATTCAAAAACGTGCTATTCGAATAATGGTATGCACACGACCACAGGAATCGTGTAAAGAACACTTCAGGAACCTAAAATTTTTTCCCCTACCTTGTCTGTACATTTTAATGGTTCTCATGGATGTTGTCCGACATCCCGATAAATATGAAACGCCAGCGCAAAGAGCATTACGTTTAAGCACAAGAAGGAAAGATCTGAGGGCTCCTCTACGACCAACATTTTTTTTTTTTTTTTTTTTTTTTTTTTTTTTATATAAGACAACTCCCGCAGTAGGGTACAAGCCCTGTGTCGCGGGGAACTTTACAAACATACAAGTCACGGACACAAAGTACACCCAGACTCGGAACAACAATTTGTGGATCACACAAAGTGGTGTCCCGTGTGGGAATCGAACCCACGACCTCTTGAGTAGCAGTCGGACACACTCCCACCGCGCCACAGAGGCAGTCAAAACACATTAAATGTGGTAATGCATGGCTGTCGGTATCAGGCAGTTAAATTATTTAACTCTTTGCCAGTTGAGTGGAAAACTGTTGATAGTCCAAATATTTTTAAAAACAGGCTAAAAACCCTTTTGCTGAAAGAGTGCTATTATTCTATAGATGACTTTAAGTTTTAGTAACATTATTATAGTGACTGTAGTTTTCATTGTTATTTTTATTTTAATATCTCTATTAATATTGTCCGAATTTAACTATTATTGTTGTCTTATTATTATTACTATTATTTTTATTATTGTGTTCCTTAACTAAATTGACATATATGTACATTCAAATACAATGTAAAATTGTTCATGAATAAATAAATCAAATTAAATCAAATAAATTACTTACTTGATATCCGTACATGAACTTTTATGTTACAATGAGCTGCATAAAACATATTAGGATAAAAATATGGTGTTGGTTTTTCACTATTAGCATTTAAAACCTCTTTGTTAATTGTGATGGTACACCCAACCATTCCCATATCTTCTTTTACTGACATCTGTCAAAAAAACGTTATTATTATTATTTTGTTGTCATTTCTATATCACGGGAGATAGAGTCTCGGTCATTTGCGAGGCATGCATGGAGCTGTAGTCAACACGTAGATGCACGTAAGACACTTTAATCTAAAGGCTACGTTTCTATACACTATAGAAATGTACCCAACTTTTTGACAATAGTTTTTACACTAACCGGAGATGGCCGGTTAGTGTAAAAACTAAGCAAAAAGTCAAGAAACTGGGTGATGTGTTAATGGAATGGTTAGCTAGTACTATTAAAAGCATTATGGCACCTGCCCCGCAACCCACCGTAAAACACACGGACAAATGGGCAGGCGGTGACTCGCCACTCACTACATGGGCCCCCTTCTGTCTGCCACAGGCATACGAATTAAACAGGCAGCTTGGGGTGTCGAGTGGTGCGGCGCCGGTTTCACCATCACGAAGAAGGCCCGTGAGCGGGTTTCCCCGTAGCTATGCCCTTGAAAATGACACTTCGACCCCCGAGCATACAAGCTCTGGCGACCTTCCTCTGCCCGGCCGATTAAGGCAAGACAGAGTGGAGAGTCCTGGGCTCTTGGTATTCCACACTCGCCGGCCAGTGAAGGCAAGTAGACCGACTCTTTGAGGCATCGGGACCGCAGTGTCGTCACGCACATTCAGCTCACCACAAGCTGCTCTGCGGTTTGTGTTCTCTTATTTTAGCCTCACAGGATTAGCAAGCTGAAGTGGCAGTGGGATGGCCATATTAGCCGAAGAACCGATAACCGTTGGGGTAAACGAGTTCTTGAGTGGAGACCGCGTCTCGGCAAACGTAGTGTAGGACGCCCTCAGACCAGGTGGAGTGATGATCTACGCAAAACGGCTGGCAGAAGCTGGATGCGAGAAGCCGAGGATAGAACAAAGTGGCGTGCAATTGGAGAGGCCTATGTCCAGCAGTGGACTGCGATAGGCTGATGATGATGATGAAACCTCATGAGACGTTTTTTTATTAGTGTCATAAGGAATTCAAGAGCTGCTACTATGCCCTCAACGTGCTGCGTTAATCTTATATAGGGAGACAACGACTAGCCCCGAGGGGTATTATTATTATGCCCTAAATAATTCTTAAAAATGGTGTAAATTTGGTGAGGTTAGTAAGTAAGGTCTGGTAAAATTCCAGAATTATTATGTCTCCATGATACTGAGTGCACACACCGCAAGGATATTTTTTTTTTCAAAATTGAATTACCCTAAAGTTTATTTTATTATTTTTTAATTTGTTTTTCTTTATTAAAAAATAACAATGGATGGTTACAAATGGAGGGAAACTACAGAAAATAAGCGAAGGTTCGGCGAGCTAAACTATGTGGGTTTACACCGAAAACTACGGGCGGGTGAACCGTGCGAGCATCGTTTCACCTCTATTCATACCACGAAGTATAGACCATAGAATAAATAGATTCGCTCGAATCGTGGGATATATCATCAGCGATTCAAACAATGCGAACGTTTGAATCGCTGACGTAGCGTATCTCTGTAGTTCGCGGTGTGAACAGAAAAATGCAAAAAAGTGAAACGCTGCTCGGGCGGACCGCTCGCTCGCTCGTCCGCTGACGGTGTCGCCTGAGGGTTCTGTACGGAATCATAAAAAATGAAAACCGTAAATTTGTAATTACATACCAAAAAAATTTTACCAAAAGCTCCAGGTAAGCCCGGTTTCCAGTGGGATAGGATAACGAGCGGGCAATAGCTAAATATAAAGGACTCCTTTCCGTTTGCTTCCATTGCGTTTCCACCAACAAAGAACTTATTCAGAAGGGGTCTACTTCTGAGTAAGTTCTTTGTTCGTCGTCGTCGTGTAGTCCTACTCTAGGGGGTCAATCCTCAATCCAGAAGTTATTAGTATATTACAAATCACCCAGTATATTGGTGATATTAGTTGAAGATGAACCTAAAAACCTAAGGATTTTGAGATGAGGTAGTATGTCCACGTTATGCAACGGTTGACAAATCCCGCTGAATGCCACTACTTATGCTTATCACTAATAAATTATGATTAGTATACTTACTTGGCACTATTATCATTTTTATCGCTGTGTTAGAAAAAGTATTTTAAAAACTAGACTGGAAAACCAACCAACTGAATGTTGATGGTGCTTACCAAAACCATATGAGATTCGTAGACGACATTATCATACTTGCCGAATCATCTAGAGATCTTGAAACATTACATTCGTTTGAACAAGAAAGTGCTAAAGTTGGACTAGAGATGAACGCAGCTAAGACAAAAATAATGACTAACAGCCAAAGACATCCAATAAGTGCGTATGGAAAATACATAGAATATGTGGAAGAATATATATACCTAGGCAAAGGCATATCTTTCAAGGCAAGAACTCAAGTAACGAAGACGAAATAGAAGGGAGATATGAAATAACACAGAACAAATTCTGGGCCTTAAAGGAAATACTAAAAGAAGATTATTCAGCTAACATAAAAAAAAAAACTGTTACTGATACTTTTTTCTGCCAAGCTTATTGCATGGTTGTCAGACATGGGCTTATACTCGTACATATAAAATAAAAGTAAAAAATACAACTACACACAATGGAATAAAGTACAATAAATATTAGAAAAATACGTACAATAAGAGCAAAAATTATCAGGCATAAGACCAAAGTAACGGACGCTCTAACACAGGCTATGAGATGAAAATGTCAATGGGCAGGTCATATCGGGAGGCTTAAGGTTAATAGATGGACTATAAGAGCGACAAGTTGGAAAGGGCCGTTAAAGGTTCATTACCGTTCATTCCGTGCGCATGACGCGCGCGGCCAATGTATGGCGCCGTTTCGGAGGTCTGCGACAGACGCGCGCGGCCGACCACTGACGTAGGCTACGCTATTGTCTCATCGGTCAGTCGCGTCTGCCGCACGTCATAAGCCGTGGGCGATCGCGATCGGCCGCGATACACAACGAAATGTATCTTAAGCGTCGGCAGACCAACTAAATGGTGGGCTGATGATATTGTTATAAATACAGGGTAAGATTCGATGACCCTTGCCAAAGAAAAATAATTGTGGAAGAAGAAAGAGGAGGCCTTTAACCGGAATCCACAACTCTACAAGAAAACTTAACACGCTAACACGAGATTAATACATTTAAATTGACTAACACAACTAACAAAATTGAAAATGTTAAAATTTGATAAGTGATTAAATAAATAAATAAATACTTACTTGGAATAAGGGCCCTGAAGTTTGTATATCTGAGTTATCCTTATACAGATATCTTTCTGTTGCATCATTTAGCTTAGTACATCTGTAAATGAAATTTAAAACTTAAGAGTGTTTATGACTGGCATGCAAAAGGGGTACGATTGTTATGCAGGGATGCATTTTAATTAAATATAGGTAGCTAAAACCCCTGTTTTGTTTCTGATTGAATTGGCTGGTAGAAAATGCTTTTAGCATTAAGTCCGCCTTTGTACGAGTACATTATTTTTATACTTAGTCAATAAATAAAGCTTATTAATGAAAAAAGACCCAACTTAATCCTCTGTTTGACTGCCTCTGTGGCGCGGTGGGAGTGTATCCGACTGCTACGCAAGAGGTCGTGGGTACGATTCCCACCCAGGATAAAACTTTGTGTGATAAGCACGTATGTATTTAAAAAAAACTTGAGAGGTGTCAAGGGACACCAGGATGGAACGAAGTTCTTATCTTATTTTTTTTTTTATTATCTTCGCAACACCACATTGTTCAATGCGAACTAGAAAGACGAAACGAAAATAACTTACAAAAAGACGATTGTATACCGAAGGCTCGAACCCACAACTACACAATTGTCACCAATATTGTGTACAGAATTTATGCCTCTAGACCAAATCGACAGGTGACTTCTTCGTCAAATTAGATGTTCATATCTTACGCGCACGCCGCACGGCTTGTGTGTGTCAAAAAGTGTCGTTACAACTTTTCGTGAGATATTTTTTTTGGTCTAGCACCCTTTCACAACCCGCGATAAGGAACTTCGTTCCAATATATAAGTATATTAATCAGTTGTCTGGTTTCCATAGTACAAGCTCTGCTTAGTTTGGGATCAGATAGCGTTGTGTGAGTTGTCCCAAGAAGATGTTATTATGATTCATTTCTCCGTTTGAGTTCTACTGATCTGATTCAGTGGCGACAGAGCAGATCGACATATATGCTCGCATATATCTCGTTCTGCCCGGTCGCCATTGATTTAAGACACGTTAAGCAACGTAACAGTTCGAGTGTGTATGTTTATTTGGCACGCTCTAGAGCTTAAATATCAGATCGAGATATCACTGTCGGTCAAATGTCGGTCAAATCTTCTTCCCTAGGACTCAAACTATTTCCGTACCAATTTTTTTTTTCCATAAATTACGTGAAGTGACTTTCAGAAATTCGTCAAAATCACCTCACGTAAGCTGTTGCCCGCACTTCGTTCGTGTCAATTTGTTTAAAAAGAAATGTATCCCGCGGAAACATTTTTCTGGGAAATAGTAGCCTATGTGCTATTCCATACTATATACACATTAAAAATGCTTAGTACATTGTATATTTATAGTTATACCCCTCAGTGCCTCGGAGAACACGTTAAGTCGACGGTCCTTAGAAGAAGTAGAGTGTGCACTTGTGTCTGCGCATACACTTGTGCCCTTTAACTTTAGCATGTGTAGTTGGCTAGTCTCTGATGAGATTGGCCGCGTAACCGACATCGGCTGGAGACCATTATCATTATAAAAGCAAAAGTATGGATGGATGTTTAAAAGTTTATAATTCAAATTCGAAATTTGGAACAGAGATGGATTATAGTCTGAAATGACACATGCTACTTTTTTCCCAAAAAAAATTGTGTTTCAAAATTTTCACGCGAATGAAGTCGCGGGCAACAGCTAGTACCTAGTCCATAAATTACGTGAGGTGATTTTGACGAATTTTTGCCCCCTCCCTTCCCCTACCGAGATATCGTGAGATTTGGCTCCCCCTAATCTCACGTGAGATGTGAAATGAGACTCAACATTTTTTTATTTCAAAAAATGGTTAATTTCCTTCAATCGATCTTGAGTTCTGTGCTTAGTAACACAGTTTGATATTCATATCCAAACTACTTTTTCTGCTTTAACTTTGTCTGTCTGTCTGTTAAGGCTTAAATAGCTGAATCGATTCAATGAAATTTGGTATGGAATTAGTTTAAGTCCTAGGGAAGGAGATAACCATCCACGTGGGCGGAGCCGGAGGGAGAGCTAGCTCTTACCCGACTGCGCAAGAAGGAGGGTTATGTATTTCGATAGATTTTAGTGATTATTCCCAGTAGTTCCGTGGAAGATGTTCCTCGACGGAACTAGTGGGATTATTTTTCCCAATTGTTTCGTCAACGGAACTTATGGGACATCTGAGTCCCATTAGTTCCGTTTATTAAATATTGAGGTATGGACCAGAGTAGTCCATAATTTTCGGCTTATTGAAAATCAGCAGTGGCATCCCCTTTATTTGGTTCTATCCCCTAAAAAAAGAACCCATGATTTTTTTCGGTATCGGTATCGGTCTCAGTTTGGTCTCAGTTGTGACAGTGACACTGGGTACACTAGAATTAGATAATATTAAAATGGCGGATTTTGGCGCCAAATTTCAGTTATTTGTTTTAACCAGTAGGGTTTTTTTGTTTTTTTTATTATAATTTAGCTTGTTAT
The DNA here is from genome assembly GCA_945859575.2 of Herminia tarsipennalis. NCBI lineage: Eukaryota > Metazoa > Arthropoda > Insecta > Lepidoptera > Erebidae > Herminia > Herminia tarsipennalis. The sequence goes on from OX243830.2 coordinate 2,275,541, forward strand.
TTAAATTTATATAGATTTGATCAAAAGTTTTTTACTTGATTGATTCGATTCTTCTCTCGTTATATAATGCTACTTGTATGGTAATAATCCCATCTTCCAATACAGTAATATTTTTGGTTATACCATCATTACAAGTTATGTTATTTTCATTTATATTATTAACGTGAAAATGGATGTCGGCTGCATCTGAAAAAAAAACATTACAAAAAATTTAAAAAAGAGTATTTATGTAAGTAACATAAATTGCAGTTCGTTATCTGTACCGAACCGAAAGATTTAATCTATTAATAATGGTAAGCAAACGGCAAGTAATACTGTAGTGGTTTAAAAAAAAATGGAAATCCCCAAAGGGACAGCCAATATCACCCCAAAGTATCGAAATTATCACTCGGTTTAAGAACATTGAATTTTAAGAGGCAGGTGAGGATGATGGTTTTGAGGCAGATGATCAAGACAACGACGGCAATGAGGAATTCCTACCTAACACCATTTTTAATGTTGATTCATAGTGTAAAGGTGAGTACTGACCAACGTTACGCGGTGTAATGATACATTCACGGGGAGCATTACGTAATGCAATGCGCTAAAAATCTGGCTAAACATCACCGCTGCACGCCCGTGCCCCATATTCATCTGACGACGTGGTTGTGTTGGATCCTTGATTGCGGCGTACTGACTGAACCGCGCAACACTAAGAGGATTCGCCAAAAAACCGACAGCGAGCAACGAATGGCTCGTTGTTCGTGTTGGTTTGCACGCACTGACTGCGCGAATGCATGTTTTGCAACATGTACACCGCGTAACGTGAGTCAGTAGGTACCTTTATAGTTGAAGCATCTTACTTGCTGACAATAGTGACAAATCAGTTATATTTTGATTTTCGAAATTGGCATAAACAAAACCGGGCAAGTGCATGTCGGGCCACGCACAATGTAGGGTTCCATAGTCATCCAAATAATTCGCCTTAAGAAGTGGGTTTTCTGTTGTTGTTGTTTCATACTACTAACAACGTTATATGTTTAAGTATCTTTCAATAGAATCTGTACAACAATTTTATTACTTCTCACTTGGTCTGCTGTTACTCGTTAACTTGTAAAACCTACTTAGCTGCAATAGATTTCCTTTTAATTTCACTATATATAGTTCTCGAAGTTGTTCAAAAATATATGAACTTCGGGCAGTCATTGCAGTTAGGTAGAAACAACTTCGAGGACGAGGGTAACAGGAGAATTCGGTTGGGTTGGGCAGCGTTTGGGAAGTTACGTCAAGTCTTCCCACAATCCCACAATGCCTTAAGACTAAAGTCTTTAATCAGTGCGTCCTACCCGTCATGACATACGGAGCCGAAACGTGGACACTGACGGTACGGCTGGTGCACAAGTTCAAGGTTGCTCAGCGGGCTATGGATAGGGCTATGCTCGGAGTTTCTCTTAGGGACAAAATCAGAAATGAGGTGATTCGGCAGAGAATCAAGGGTTATCGACATATATCCCACCGGATTAGCAAGCTAAAGTGGCAGTGGGCTGGCCATATTAGCCGAAGAACCGACAACCGTTGGGGTAAACGAGTTCTTGAGTGGAGACTGCGTCTTGGCAAACATAGAGTAGGACGCCCTCAGGCCAGGTGGAGATTACGCAAAATGGCTAGCAGGAGCTGGATGCGAGAAGCCGAAGATAAAACAAAGTGGCGTGCAATTGGAGAGGCCTATGTCCAGCAGTAGACTGCGATAGGCTGATGATATTATACTAATGGCAGGGGGGGGGGGGCACTTGTCTCTAATAAAAATTTGCACTTTAAAGCTAAATATTTCAGAAACGGATCGTTCTCATGATCTTAACAACTCCGAAATATTAAAAACATTTCGGGGTTGATAAGAATATTTTTCGATTTAGCAAAAAATAGTCTTTACAACCCCGAAATGTTTTTAATAGAGCTATCTAATGATACCATTTTTTTTCACCTACCCCACACTACTGGGGTACTTGAGAAAAAAAAATCACATCTCTACTTTACATATATTTATATTTTTTTCTTTCACTTTGTCGGCTTTACTTATAAGTAGTATAAGTGTCCATGGAAAATTACAGCCTTCTAGCACTAATAGTATCTGAGCTAAACTGCGGACGGATGGATGGATAGACATGGTGAAACTATAATTTCAGTTTTGCCATTTTGGCTACGGAACCCTAAAAAGAGAGAGGTGTCTTAATGCTTCCCGGTTGGAATGTAGTTCTTTTTGCAATATCTTTTTAGGGTTCCTTACCTCATAAGGAAAAAATGGAACCCTTATACACCCCTATTTACAAATAAATTTTGAACAAACTAAAAAGAAAGACTATAGCTTTTAAAAAATCAGAAAATCACGCTTAAACAGTGTGATTTTTAATATACTATACTAATAACCTCCCGCTCTTGGCGTCTTTATAATACACCAAATAACTTCGTAATATATATATATATATAATTTAAATCACTAATTAACCCTTTACCACCTAACCACCTACTTTTGTCACACAATCATTTACCACACTTCTGAGAGACACCGGATTAATATCGATGTTTCTTTGTCAGGTTCAGGGCCTAAACCTCACAATAAACAATGATTTTACTCTAGTACTCGTAAAATAGTCTGTGGGTCATAACTCCAAAAACAAGTGGTAGGTGATTAAGGGTTAATATATTAAATATTTTACAAAACTGATATTACGAAGAGCGGACGGTTATTAGTATATTACAAATTGTCCTGTATATAAAAAAAACTAAAATAAAACAATTAAAACGTGTGGAGCGCTTTGTACACCTAAAAGTCAACCAAAAAAAGCTGTAATTTTTATTAACTACTAGCAATGTGGGTCGCTTATTACCGTGACCCAAAATACTTCGTGTCACCAAGGTCGGTGAGTCGCCCTTTTGTAACTTGGTTGATACGGTGCCTTGTGTTTATATAGATTATCGTGATGATCGAACTATTTACATACTTATAGGTAAGGTCAATGCGCGAGTCCAACTAAATGAACTAAAACATTAACTTAATTTTGTATCTTTTAATGTTCAAATCAAAACAGGAAACAAAATCATGTACTATGTAGCAGAATTAATAAAAAAGTATAATATACTATTATAGATTGATAACTAAAACGGTTTTTGCTATTGTAGCGTGATATTATATAGCCTTCCTCAACAACCCTTAAAGAATTACTCAATTGGAACCATTACTTCATGAGATTTTGCGTTAAACCAAAGAAACAAACAAACTCTTCAGCTTTATAATATTAGTACCTATAGAATTATAGATTTGCAAATTTATACTTGCTTTTGTAACGACGCGACGTTATTTTCCGCCACCATAATGCGTATTAACATCATCAGGAAAAAAGTAACATTTTAAACGATTTCAAAATGGAGCAGGTTCTCAATTCGAATGTTTGTATTTTTTCATGTATGTTCGAGCATAACTTCGTCGTATTTAGACGGATTTTTAATTTTTTTTGTTCGAATGAGGTTTATTTAAAATCAAATCGTATAATTGCTAAAATAAATATTACTACTTCATATTTACTATTTTCACGGCATTCCGAAAATATTGGACCCATATCGTAAAGATCTGATGATGAGTTTCGGAGACAGACAGCAAAACTCCTCAATAAATGCCAGAAAATCAACCGTAGTTTAAGTCGGATTGGTGTTTTTTGTAAAAAAGTTTCTCGGACGAAATAAATAGGTACCTACTACGATTCCACGATACGTAAAAGTAAAAAGAAATCCTTGAGGAGATACTAAACGGGCCCAGTTTTATTGCAATAAAGTGGCCGGCATCATTGCAAGCAATAGCGAAACATGTTTGATATGGCCACTTATGGCCGATATTGTTTTGAAAGGTTGCCGGACGATCGTTGAACGATCGATTTTCTGTAATATTGACCGGCCAGTTTTAGTGTTCTTTCAGTCGCTCTCTATTAATATGGCATAGTGTATCCTCTTCTTTGCGACATGAAGTTTGCGGAGAGTGACATTGTGATTTATTGCTATTCCAGAGGACCTTAAATATTCAATTATTTAATACATTACTGAACTATTAATAACTGAATACCGGTAGCGACTATATTTCTCTATATGAGCAAAGCTTTTGACTTCGTGGATCTTATATTGCTTTTTGTTAAATTAGAAAAATATGGCATTTACAGGACCGTTATAAGTGCGTTGAAATATCCAAGGTACAAAATAATATAAAAGTCACAAGTAAACCAAACTTTAAAATTAATAGATTTGGTGTCCCACTGGGTAACGTGCTAGGACCATTTTTATTCCTAATTTACATAAACGATTTGCCCAATATTACTCATTATAAAACTATTTTATTTGCGGATGACACTAGATTGATGTCACAGAAGTTATAAGTATAAAATGGTTAATCATTAATATATACCAAAAATAAGAAGGGATCGAGTATTGATCCCTGAGGCACGCCCATAGTAATTGGTGATCCAGACGACCTTACTCCGTCTATATCAACATATTGAATTATTCACTCAGGTAAGAGACAAGTAGATCTAGCGCTGTACCTTTAATACCGTAATGCCTACGTTTCAGTAGAAGTGTTCTATGCGCCACACAATTAAAAACTTTACAAAGATTACAGAACACACCAATGGCATCCTGTGAATTTTCCCAGGCACTCAAAATATGTTTCAGTAGCTTAGTACCTGCATCAATTGTAGAGCGACCCTTTGTGAAACTATATTGATCGTGATGCGGTTGATTATTAAAATGAAAGTGTGATTCTAACTGCATAAGTATGGCCTTTTTTATTGGCCTACTTTACTATGTTTCATCAGATCAGTAAACATCCGGTATCAACACACTGATTAAAAATTATAGATAACAGTGGCGCTTTGCCAGTAATTATATTGTGAATCAATTTTACTGAAATACCTTATATTTCAGCAGATTTTTTAAAATTAAGTGTCTTGAATATTTTAATTATGTCACTGGGTTGTATATATTTAAAAGCAAATGGTACATTGCATTTATCCACATTATCTCTCAAGAGTGATTCGGCTTTATCTGGGCAAGCGTTTAAGGAGCTTTGGCACATGCACAAGCTTTTTTAAAAGTTTTTGAATAGTTTTTTACATATGTATTGAATAAAGTTTTTATCAAAATTAAATTGTTTCAAACTATATAAGTCGTACAACTTAGCTCTACTTTTATAAATGCCGGTTGTTGCTCAATCACAAAAGCTAAGTTTACAATTCCAATAAAACGTTTTTTGATTTAAATATATTATTGTATTCAGATTTTATTATATTAAACAATGAGGAGTAAAGATAGTTCGGATCTGAGGGGCTGAAATATATACTGGTAATATTAGCAGAAACATTAGAATTGTTTTTTTCTAGGCGAACCGTACTCATTGGCCTACATGTGATCTTATTTATTTTGGCCACTGTGTGTGAGGGAAAAGTGCCCACAGATCACAGTTCTGCCCACAGTGATCTGATGTTAAATCATTCAATATCACCTCATTATAATAACTACAGTTGTAGAATATGTTATCTAAGCAAGTAGCAGAATGTGATGTAATTGTTGTTGGTTCATTATATAAGTACTGTAAATTAAACGATTTAAATAGGTTAACTAATCTTGTAGTCAAAGAGGATTGTTCAAGTAAATTTACATTGAAGTCGCCACATACTACTATATGCTACTATCATAGACCCACCATGTATAGATGCACTAATCATACAATAATAACTGTTATTAAATATCAGTTCATTAGTTTTCAACTAATGTTCAGTTAAGCAACAAATATCAACACTGTGCTTTTTAAGTTACAAGTCTAGTTCCTCTATTTTACTGGATAAGCCTTGAATATTTTGGTGAACTACGGTTAGACCACCCGTGGGCTTGTCCATTGCCTAACCTACTAGTTAAACTAGGAGTCTTAATAACATTCAAAGTAGAATGCTAACACTAAATGAATCTTGCAAAGTACTGTTGTATCTAGGTCAGGGTGTAAATTAAATGCTAATAACTTAGCAAGTTGTCGTTTGTAGAATGTTGAAAGATACATTCTATCTTTCTTTAAAATAAAATAAGAATAAATTTATTCGTGTCAAAAAACAAAATATACTTACTATGTAAATAAGTAGTGTTAAATAACAAAAGATTCAAGCCCTGTATATGGTTGTTATGGGAGTCAGTATCTGATGTACAACATCAGATACTGACTGCGAATAAGGTAGACTACATAAGATAAACTTACAACCTACTCTTTCATAAATAGATTCTGTTAATTGAATTATGTATCTCTTTGTGACTGAGAAACTGTCACCATATCTATACTAATATTACAAGCACGAAGCATTTCTCATTGCTGCTCTAGCAATGAGAAATCTTGCAAAAACAGGGAACATTTACACAGACGAAGTTGTGCGGGACATCTAGTAATACTATAACTATTGACCTGTTTATCTAAGGTTTTAATTTACTAATTAAATTACAAAAATTTGATCCTGGTGAACAATAATTGATGACATAGGGTCATCAATTTTATTGTTCACCAGGATCAAATTTTTGTGATCTATAATAAACCTGCTAAAATTTACACCTAATTGGTTAGAAAAAATCACAACTTTATTTAGAGAATAAAAATATTAAGAAAATGCTGGTTAGATAACAATCCGCATTCAGAGTCAGACTTACTGTATTTACTGCTCTGCCTTGTATTGCTGTAAGTATTGTGTTGACCGACAGACTGTGGTAGTGAGCAATTGTAGCATAGGTTGTTTTTATTATGAGAAGTTAATTGTGCTGGTTACTCTCTAGCGACTTTGGCAACCTTCTCATACTTGTTACTGTATATTTGAGTTTCTGTTTGGTGATCAAGCATGACAATTGTTAGACTTGCGTGTGATTTGCGTGTTAAGCTCCTGTATATTATATGCTAGCAGGATAATATATGGCGGTCATACATTATCCTGCTGGCAATAATTTGATCTTCATTATATGTGAATATATTAAACAATAATGTAAAAGTTGTGTGTAATAATGTTGTAAATTGACATTTCATAGACTATATTGTCAATAATAATAAAAATATGCAAGTATTATGTAAAAAAATAATTACATCGATGAGAATTTTGATTATGATAGTCAATACCTGTCATTTAAAGCCAAATGCAACTTTAATACTGATAAAAATAATATAAATACGAACATGACGAATAAAAATAATATCATCAGGAAAGGAATTAATAATAATTTTACTTAAAGGTAGATAACTATATAAAAATACTTTTCTTCCATAATAGAACCAACACCAACAAAGTTTTTTGAAGAATAATGAATTAGACAACGATGGAAAATTAACTACATTATACATCAAAACATAGCAGGAGTTATCAAGAAAGAGAGAACTTCTTCTCATATATCCCGAACTTAAAAAAAACCGGACAAGAGCATGTCGGAGCATGTCAGACAGATTCCGCAGCCTTGAATAATTGCATCAGCAGCAGAGCTGTTGATGGTACTAACACCCTTTTGTTGAGATTTTTGGCGATAACTCAATGACGGTGTATCCGATCATCTCCGAAATAATTTTAGGACAAAGTATTTATTAAGCGCTATCTTTGTGGTTTGTTTTTCATATTTTTGGTACCAAACTTAAGGGAAGGGTGGGGGACACAACTTATGCATCTTTCGGAGCGATTATTTCCAAAAATATTCACATAACCAAAAAAAAAAATTTTAACCTTGAAGATGTTTTTGAAAGACCTATCGAATGATGTGTCACACGTTGATGTTTGCTGAAATAAAATAAATCAGCTTCTGTTGTAATGTGTGTATGGAGTGTCCCCCTAAAATATTTACTATTATTATTTAGCTATCAAACTAAGTAGCGGCTACTACAAGACACCTTTTCACCAAATTTCTTAAATAAGGTATTCACGTACCATGTAGTGATCGTCGCTCGCTCTACAATTGATGCAGGTACTGAGCTACTGAAACATATTTTTAGTGCCTGGCAAAATTCACAGGAAGCCATTGGAGTGTTCTGTGATCTTTCTAAAGCTTTTGATTGTGTGGCGCATAGGACACTTCTCCTGAAACTTAGTCATTACGGTATTAAAGGCACAGCGCTAGATCTACTTGCCTCTTACCTGAGTGAAAGAATTCAATATGATGATATAGGCGGAGTAAGGTCGTCTGGATCGCCAATTAGTATGGGCGTGCCTCAGGGATCAATACTCGGTCCCTTCTTATTTTTGGTATATATTAATGATTTACCATTTTATATTAATAACTTTTGTGACATCATTCTGTTTGCTGATGATACTTTACTAATTTTTAAAATTGATCGTAAACTAGAAAATTTTGAGAAAATAAATAGAACACTCGCACTAGTTCAAGATTGGTTTACAACGAACAACCTACTTCTAAATCCCAATAAAACTAAATGTATTAAGTTTAGTTTGCCAAATGTGAAAAGTACTAATACGAGTATAATTTTAAATAATGAGGTGATTAGCTTTGTCGATTCAACAGTTTTTTTGGGAATTACTTTAGACAATAGGTTACAGTGGGGAACCCAAATATCATGTGTCGCAGGAAAACTCAGTTCTGCAGCGTATGCTGTCAGCACAGTTAGACAGCTTACGAACGTAGAAACAGCTCGACTAGTATATTTCGGTTATTTTCACAGCGTCATGTCCTACGGCATATTGCTTTGGGGCAACGCGGCTGATATACAAACTATTTTTATTCTTCAAAATCGTGCAGTGCGTGCGATAAATTAACTAGGAGCACGAGTTTCCCTTAGAGAAAAGTTTAAAGAGATAGGCATTATGACAGTTGCATCACTATATATATATATGCAAACGTTATGTTTGTAAAGCAAAACTTACATTTATATAACAAAAATAGTGATATTCACTCTGTGAATACAAGAAATAAGCACATATTGGTAGGTCAATATCATAGGCTTCATAAAACTCATAACCCTTTAATGGGACTAGGTGTTAAATTTTTCAATAAAATCCCAGTCAGCATATCGAGCCTACCAGTAAATAAATTTAAGAATGTAGTCAAGAGATATCTTATACAAAGAGCTTCCTATTCAATCGATGATTATTTAACTGATAAAGATAAATGGATGTAGTTCGTTGCTCCCTATTAATGTATATTGTTGTATAGTTTATTGCATTTTACTAGGTGAATATTGTTGTCACAGTTTGATAATGTTACTTAGGTACTAGTTAAGAAACGATTAATTTTGTAAGTAAAGATTCTGCGTGATAAATTACGGCCATTCTTTTCTTTCTTTAAAAAAGAACATGCACACACTTTTATTCATTAAGTAGCAGTAAATTGGCCAATATTTAAGCACATAAAGTTTTTACATCGTAAGTGGATGCTCCTACTATGTTGTGCCCATTGAGGCTGATGTATCCGATCTCGTGTACTCTTCTAATATTATTGACATCTTTTTTTTGCATCAGTCCTCTAATATGGTGTATAATATAATGGTGGCAGCACCTTACCTGCATATACAGTTTATAAACAGAGAAACATTGGCAATTTGAAAAGAGTGGCCTCGAGTTTTTATTGCCTGTTCTTTTCTCGGGCTTTACCTATTGTTTGCGAACAGGCATTACTAGTAAATGTAGAATCGACTTTTCACAAATGTAGTATTTTGCTTCCTAAGTGAATAAATGATTTTTATTATTATTATTATAGTAAAATTACTAAACTTGTATTAACTTACCTGTCACATTCCGAGTTAACGTAGCAGAAAATAACAATAAAATATAAAAACACTGCATTTTACACAACTTTCCTGCAAACGGGTGTATTGTTTTTTTAGGGTTCAAATATTTCTCTGTATCTTTAGTACAACATAACTTCTAAACGCCTGAACGTATTCAAATTATTGCGATAATGTTAAAATCATAGGGTATTTAAAAATAGCAATATTGCTGCCGTTCGAAGTGATTAATATATTTATCGTAGTTGCTAGAGCAAACGTTGTTTTTAATTTTCTAATTGTAGGTATTATTGTCACTGTTGCACATTATAATTTACAAAACAGAATAAATGTTATGTTTTAGCTACTCTATTAAGTATATTTTAGTTTTGCCTCTAAGGATAATTCTAACAATATCCTGTTGTTATATATATATATATATATATATATATATATATATATATGTACCTATATTATGTAATAATGGTCTCTTAACCGATGTCGGTTACGGCCGCCAATCTCATCAGAAACTAGCCGACAGACAGAGACTAGACGCAGGAGATATTTTAGTTCACAAGTGTATGCGCAGACACAAGTGCTCTCTCTATTCCTTCACTCTCATAGCCCGATGCCGTCGGAAATCAGACACGACCGGAGGATCTGTTCGGTCGCTACTGATTCAGGGACCCTTCATTGTATCATAAATATATATGTATTATGAATTTAAATGTAAGGAAGAAAAATTTGTCTAAGGCGGATAAAAATGGAACCGCGACCCGTTAAATTCATATGTATAAAATTAGCATAAAATTTCTTTAAAAATTAGAAAGAGTATATGTATATGCTTATAAGAGTAACAAAAATGGTCTTTTAACCGATTTCTGTTACGGCCAATGTCCTCAAAGACTATCCAAATACGCAGAAGATATTATTGTGCACCATTCTCTATTCCCTTACACATATACACAAAGTACGCAAACGAAGCTCTTGTTTCTACGCCATAGTGTTTTAACTATACCACTTGTGACTCAGTCGCAGTGCAAACCGAGATTCAGAAAAGTTAAGCAACGTTATCACGTTACTGCATGGACGCCACTACCGCGGACCCTTAGCTAGTGACAATTTAGATACAAAATAATAGATGTACATCAAAAGCTAGGCGTTATGTTTGGGGCTGATAGTTGTGGCATTAAACTCGCTGATCTCTCTTACTGCTCGTTCGCCATTGTACCACATATCCCTTTCATTTATTTGCATGAGGCAGAAAGTTCTTAATTAAATTGGCCTTCATATTGGCGAGCATATTTTGGTAAATTGGCATGACATAGGTACAAAATGTCTCTACAGAAAATAATTTTGATATAAAAATACTACGCTCGAGCGATGCACATATAAACATCCTTTAAGGAAACGGAATCTCGGAACACCTTCAGAATACAGTGGTCCTAGATTTCGTTAGCCATGTCTATGTGGGCGTTGCTCGCGTACTCGCTGTAGTATGTTTTCCTTGTGTTTTCGCTATACTTTGTCATACAGGATAATGAGTTTAAAAATAGGATATCTATTATACATTCCAATAATAGCTGAATTCTTCCTTATGCATATTAATAACTAAATTGCGATATGCTTAAATATTCATAATAATTGTTTAGTTTAGAAGACCATTGTGTGACATTAATACGTTATTTGTCATTTATATATTGGACTATATTAATTAAATGTATATATATTGTGTTAAAAAAGAAAATGTGGCGTTTTGTCGCAATTTGTGTGCTTTGTTTTGTGATTTCAACAGGTATGATTATTTTTACCCAACTACGGCAAGGCCTAAAGGAGCGGTATATGTCTTGACCTATAAATATCTTTGTTCATCTGTTCCCTCATAACCTCTTAACAACTAATCACAATTACACAAACGAAGTATCATTAGCTGTCGCGCGCGGCTTCGCCCGCTCAGTTGATTTTATCCAATGAAGGGTTGATTTATCGCTTTGGATCAAAACGTTAAAACTTGTGTTTGCTTATTTACAGCCACAAAGCCAAAGTTCTATACATTTTGAAATCCCTATTACAGCTTCTTATGAGTTGATTTTTCAAAAACGCTGAAACATTTTTCTTTATTTTAAACCTAAAAGCCAAATATAAAATTTCTTAGATCTAACTTCAATACTGACGGAGTTTCATACAAACTTGCAACTCCTAATTTACTCCCATAGGGGTTGATTTTCCAAAATCGGTAAAAATCGTATAAAAGTGAAAACATTCATTTTATTAACCTTTGTGAATTAAGGATAGAATTATGGTTTGTACCTGTTTATGGTTATCAACTAGAATTTGTCATTAAAATGCCTAAGTTTGTTAAGTGAAATAAAATACTATAAAAACCGTTTCTCATAAAAGAGAAACGGTCTATAGTTAAATTGTTTAATTTACCATCTTACTTTACTTACGGTTTTTTGGTCATCCCGACGACTTGAAAATGCAGTCAGTTCAGGTGCGAATTCACATGAGACGATTGTTTAATTTACCATCTTACAGATGTATTCTTTATTTTAAAACAAAAATCCAAATGCAAAAATTCACAGAACTTACTTTACAACTGACGGAGTTTCACATTATCTTGTGACAGAGTTTTGGCTGCTGTAACTGACATCAGTTAGAAGACCATTAGATTGTTATACTTAGAATACTGCCACATATGCCCATAATGCCAGAACCATGAAGAATTCAAAGAGTAAACTTATACCCCTTTCGCAGTGTAAAAAAGCAAACCGTTTTGATTTTGACAGACGACAATGCGCCAAAAAACAGGGCCCCCTTATGCAGTGTAAAAAAGCAAACCGTTTTGATTTTGACAGACGACAATGCATGGCGCATTAGTTATTAGTTTTGAATTTTGTTCCTGAATTTTGTTTCCAGAAATATCATTCATGCGGTATGGTATACTAGGTATATCTGTAGTTATTATTACCAACAACTCACTTTATTACTTTCAATATTTTTTTAGAAAGGCATTTTTAAGTTTTATATTGAATTTTTAAACTTTTAAATGACTCTCATAAAAAAATGCACTCACGTCATAGAATCGTTGGGATTAGTAAAAATCGTTGTCTTCAGCGACAACGCGCATAGATGATTGAGTTATTTGTGTTAGGAAAGAATAAGAAAAGTTAGTATGAGTTTTTATACTTTTTTATTAATATAATATTTATTATGTACCTACTTTCTTACAACTAGGTTTTCTAACAAAAGCACAAAGTCTAGAATTTTTTTCTAAATCGACATTATCCAAGACGACGTTTTTTTTTCTTTATTTTAACAATAAAGTGTCCGTTGCAAGATAAAATGAAACCTAAAGATTTCATTTAACACGGGGCCTATTCAACGCACTTGTACGAAATTACCACAGCCACAATTATGAAATGGAACAACAAATACGCAAATGCAAGATAATACATATATAATTAAATATTCGTTTTTTTTTACAGTCAGGGGGCTGCTTGTTCGTAACTTGTCCGGTTGCGATACAGGTGGCTTCAGGTACGCGACCCCGACTTCCCGAGCCGCCAATCACTGCACTCCCAACCATCCCTGCACATTGGTGTCCGCTGTCCCCCTATCCTTTCCTGACACTTGTGGTAGCATCTAGCGACCGGGTAGGTACCACAGTTCGGCTTATTTTGATCGAATAGCAACTATGCGTTCCGACCAAAGAGCTTCTCTCTTCTTCCAACTTTCCCTCCCGCATGAGCTGTCGGGTCACATTGAAGTTCGGAATAGGCGGTGTAGGGGTTCTTTCGGATCCGTAGGGCGTGACGGGTTGACGGGGGGTCCAGGGAGACCCGATGGGAATGGTTACCGTCGACCAGCTGCCGGTCAGTAGGGAACCCGAACCCGGGAATATCCCAACTGGAAGGCTGTCCCGCCAACCGGCGAAAATCCCGCATACTGCTGCCGTGCCGGGAGGGAGACCGGAGTGGATCCCGTTAGTGGTGTGCGGGGGGGCACCGGGGGCCCTTCCGTGCCCCGCGTCAGCCCTTCACACAACTGGCGGATCAGCCGGGACTTACGCCCCGCCCCCTCATATAACCCCTTCCCGATATATCTTTCTGTAAATAATGCCACGAAATAGAAAAAAGAGAAGGCTTAACACGGCGGCAATGTCAGGGGTTTTCATAGCAACCTAGACGCCGTACACTACCACCTTGAGACAGCGCGGCCTGCCTTGCTCTTTTTACCGGGTGATATCTGCTGTCGCCGCCTTCGGGGCCTCGAACATGGGGATCTGTCTATTTTATGGCTTCGCATAGACCATGGGGGACTTACCCGAATCTACGCGTGCCTCTACAGATCTCCTTGCGGTGATTCGGGTTCGAGTCTACTTTTTGAAAACGTCGAAATGATTTCGCCGATTGACCAAATGTTGGAGCAGTGCCCATCCGCAGAGGTGGTGGTCCTCGGTGACTTTAACGCTCATCATAAAGAGTGGTTGGCATCGAGGACCACCGATCTCCCGGGTAGGACTACTTTCAATATGGCCTTGGCCTATGGTCTCTCACAACTGGTAACACATACCACCACCCGTATACCAGATGTTAAGAGCCACATGGCCTCTTTGTAGGATATTCTGCTGACAACACATCCACGCGGATACAGGGTAATGGTCGATGCTCCACTTGGGTCGTCTGACCACTGCCTTGTCCGCAGTGAAGCCCCCATTGCGCGACCCGTCTGCTCTCCAGCGAATGGTCCCGCAGAGTCTGGCGTTATGAGTCAGCAGATTGGGATGGACTCCGCGAATTTTTCGCGTCCTACCCTTGGAGGCAGCTATGCTTCTCCACAGAGGATCCCGACGCTTGTGCGGACTGCATCACGGATACGGTGCTTGAGGGAATGGAACTATTTATTCCCAATGCCCGAATTCCCGTTGGTAGTCGTAGTCGCCCCTGGTTCAACCAGGCTTGGCTAGTCTGCGTACTTAGCCTGGAACGATGCCAGGAAACGTAAGGATCTGACCGTGTATGTTGAGAAACGTAAGTTCAACGCCGCCTCCAGAACCAACAAGAAAGCTATTGCTATAGCAAAGATCACATTGCTAGAATTGGCGAGCAACTTCGAAGGCATCCCTCTGGGAGTCGTGCATTCTGGTCGCTCGCCAAAGCTGCGCAAGATAACTTCTGCCAACCACCACTGCGCAACTACGATGGCAGTCTGGCCCACAATGCTAAGGAAAAAGCCAATCTCTTGGGCCGACTATTTGCCTCTAACTCGATTTTGGATGATAGAGGAGCCACACCACCTTCCATCCCAAAGTGTAAGAGCTCCATGCCAGAAATATGCATCACGCAACGTGGGGTTAGGCAGAAGCTCAGGCTCCTTGATACCCAGAAATCGAGCGGGCCGGACGGCATCCATGCAGTGGTACTTAAGACGTGCGCCTCTGAGTTGACCCCCGTTCTGACGCGTCTCTACCGTTTCTCATAAAAAAAATGGAAGGGTTCCATCTTCGTGGAAGGTCACCAATGTCCACCCTATTCCCAAAAAGGGTGACCGGTCGGACCCGTCAAATAACAACGATAGCGGTAACATCTTTGTTATCAAAGGTGATGGAGAGAGTTCTCAACACCAGATTCTTGCGGTATCTTGAGGAGCGCCAGCTGATAAGCGACCGCCAGTACGGCTTCCGTCACGATCACTCAGCTAGTGATTTTCTTGTGTTCCTCACGCACCGCTGGGCTGAAGCCTTGAAAGGCAAGGGCGAGGTTTTCGCTGTCAGCCTCGACATCGCCAAGGCGTTTGACAGGGTCTGGCACAAGGCCCTTCTATCGAAGCTTTCTTCTTATGGAATCCCCGAGGGGTGTTGCAGATGGATCGCCAGCTTTCTGGACAATCGGAGCATTATGGTCGTCATTGACGGTGCTTGTTCCGGTCTGAAAACCATTAATGCTGGCGTTCCACAAGGCTCGGTGCTCTCCCCAACACTGTTCATTCTGCATATCAATGATATGCTGTCCATAGAGAACATACATTGCTATGCAGATGACAGCACGGGTGATGCGTGATATACCAGCTAACAGAACGTCCCTCGGAGCGTTGTTCAGGAGAGACGGTTGCAACTTGTGTCAGAAGTCTTGGAGTCTCTCGGGCGGGTCTCCGAATGGGGTGTGAGGAACCTGGTTCGATTCAACCCCACAAAGACACAAGTATGCGCGTTCACTGCAAAGAAAGACCCATTTGTCCTAGTGCCACAGTTCCAAGGATTTACACTCCGAGTCTCCGAGAGTATTGGGATCCTCGGCATCGAAATCTCCAGCAAAGTCCAGTTTGGGAGTCATTTGGAAAGTAAAGCCAAATTGGCGATCAAAAAGGTGGGTGTCCTCAACAGAATGAAGCGTTATTTCTCGCCGGCACAGCGACTTGTGCTTTATAAAGCGTAGGTCCGACCGCACGTGGAGTACTGCTCTCATCTCTGGGCGGGTGCCCCTAAATACTTGCTCGATCAATTTGACTCCCTCTAATGGCGAGCTGTTCGGATCGTTGATGACCCCAATCTCACGGACAGACTGGAGTCTTTACAGCAGAGGCGTGACTTTGGTGCACTTTGCGTACTCTACCGTCTGTTCAACGAGGAGTGCTCTGAGGAACTGTTAGACATGGTACCACGGTCACCTTTCTACCCCCGCACCACTCGACATCGTAGTAGGGTTCATCCATTCCACCTGGAAACAATACGGTCCTGTACGGATCGATTCCGGCGTTCTTTTCTTCCACGAACGTGTAGACTCTGGAACGAACTACCTGATGCGGTGTTTCCCGAGCGCTACGACATGTCTTTCTTCAAACGAGGTTTAAAGAGAGTTTTCACTTCACGGTAGGCAGCGGCTTGGGTGTGTCCCTGACATTCCTGTAGTCCATGAGCGGCGGGTACCGCTTACCATCAAGTGTGCCGCTAGCTCGTCTGCCAACCATAGGAAATAAAAAAAAAAAAGCTGATAGCTCAGGGCTTTGAAATTATCTATACTACTATACTAATCTATACTAATATTATAAATAGGAAAGATTTGATTGTTTGTTTGTATTGAATAGGCTCCAAAACTACTAGACGGATTTGAAAAATTCTTTCATCGTTGTGAAGCTACACTAACCCCGGGTGATATAGGCTATTTTTTATCCTTATTTATTCCCACGGGAACGGGAATACGCGGGTACAACCGCGAGGCGTCCACTAGTCGCTTATAAAATTCATTAAAAACAATAAACCTTCCGATTCTGTGATGGTTTGTTTGACAGTTGTCAAAAGTTAACTTTTCTTTAAGTACCTTATACAAACTGGGCTCTTACTAAAGAGGTCAGTGTTATTTAGTAGTGACAAACAACCTTAATTATCATTATTTGATGATAAAGCATTTTAGGAGCATTATAGGATAAAAAAAATAAAAGCACTGTTTGATTAATTACTTAAAATAAAATATACAACTTAGGTAAAAATGTTAACGCCATCTATTGAACTTGAAAGCAATTAGGTAGTGACTAAATATTTTCGGAAACAAAAAATAGATGCCGACTCTTCAATTACTGATCTGTCACTTATATGGCAAACACCCCTCCCCCCCCCCCTAAGGTACTCAACCTTCTAATCCGACAAATTACAAATCAAAGTGAGAAGATTCTCTCTGAACTATAGATCCTAATAGGTACTTACGTATACAATATGTGGAATACAACCTGTTTAATCATCCATTACAATGTGCAGTGATAGGCATGTCGGATGCGCGTTCTCAGTATGTCGTGACCAAAGATTATCATGTCGTTTAAAGCGTACTCGTCGTAGCGCAAGTATTTAAATCGAGTTGTTCACATTAAGGACGACACGACTAACTGTCGTCCATGACATATTTGCAGCGACGACAGATTGTCGGACCGGCTAGCACGACAGTCGTTATAATGGGAACAGCAAGAGTCGACAGGCGTCCAACGACAAATTAATCGTCATGTTTTACGGCCCGATCCCACTTGCCTAGTTAAAAATCGGGTGCTCTCGTGGCCGAACATTCCCTAGAGCACCCGATTTTTATTAGGTGTGATGTTTAACTGAGTCTTAAATTATCGTGTGTCGGATCCGACACACGACAATTTGGTACATTGGAGTATTGGACGAAGTGGGAATGGGCCTATAGTAGGATTGCACCTTTACAAGGTTCGCTAGATTAGGTAGAGGCCGGATTACCGTGGATCCATTGTAATATCACTGTTATAACTATTTTATTTATTAATTTGTTATTCGTTATTTACAGACGCAGTCAACATACTTGTAAAAGATTCAACATATAAGGGAAAAATAAAAACATGTCATCAATTTAACGAAATCAATATTACAGCACTTGAAGGGGACACGCTGACATTCAGCGATGAAATAATAAAGGACAATGACTTTATAGGGTGAGTTTAAGAGTTTAATAATCATACTCTGACGAATAATTACGTGTAACACATTTTCTTTATAATTTTTAATCCTGTCTTCGAAATCATTATTTAAATTTTGAACAACAAATCTATTTCATGGAAACAATACATTTTGGCAGGAAAGATATACGGGTACCTACTATAAAATATAAATGTCAGAAATGGGAAAAAAAAGTTTTTCATACATCTATTTTACGATTTCCGACTTTTCTAGTGCCTCAATCTCAGTTGGTTTAAGTATTTTGTTTGTTATAACCGTAAAGGCCTTATTTAAGCTACTAGTTTAATACGTTGTAAAAAAGTTTGTTTACACCACCTGATAAACCAAGATCAAAGTTATTTATTACACGAAAAACCCATTCCTTAAGAAAAACAATTGGCAAAATCACACACTTAGCCACCAAATCTTAAACTGAAATATTTTCAGAATGACATATTATCTATACATGGGTGATTTGTAATATACTAATTACCTCCAACTCGTGGCTTCTTTAGATAACACTAAATAACTTAGTAATATCAGTTTTGGAAAATATTTTATATTAACACCTACTCCTTGATGCTATTATTATATACTACGGGTCCTAATCGCGTGAATAATTTAAGGTATAATACCTTGTTTATTGTTAAGACCCGTAGTATTTATAATTTCACTAGCTGACCCGCGCAACTTCGTTTGCGTAAATTTTCCCTTTTTTTTACAACGTTTTTCCTTGCTGCTCCGCTCCTATTGGTCGTAGCGTGATGTTATAAAACCTATAACCTTCCTCGATAAATGGGCCATCTAACAGTAAAATATTTTTTTTATTTAGGACCTGCAGTTCCTGACATTATAGCGTTCAAACAAACAAACAAACTTACAGCTTCAGCTTTAAAAATTATAGTATAGTTATAAATGTTAGGGGTGGGCAATGACCCGCGCAACTTCGTCTGCGTAAATTTTCTCTTTTTTTTTTACAACATTTTTCATTGCTGCTCCGCTCCTATTGGTCGTAGCGTGATGTTATAACCTATAGCCTTCCTCGATAAATGGGCTATCCAACAATAAAATATTTTTTCAATGCGGCCCAGTAGTTCCTGAGATTATCGCGTTCAAACAAACAAACAAACTCTTAGGGGGATGAAAAATAGATGTTGTCCGATTCTCAGACCTACCCAATATGCACACAAAATTTCATCAAAATCGGTCAAGCCGTTTCGGAGGAGTATGGCAACGAAAACTGTGACACGAGAATTTTATATATTAGACTAGCTGTCCCGCGCAACTTCGTCTGCGTAAATTTTCCCTTTTTTCTTTTCTTTTTTTTTTTTTTTTTTTTCTTTTTTTACAACATTTTTCATTGCTGCTCCGCTCCTATTGGTCGTAGCGTGATATTATAACCTATAGCCTTCCCCGATAAATGGGCTATCCAACAATAAAATATTTTTTCAGTGCAGCCCAGTAGTTCCTGAGATTATCGCATTCAAACAAACAAACAAACTCTTAGGGGTATGAAAAATAGATGTTGGCCGATTATCATAGATACCGGATAAGCTGACCCGCGCAACTTCGTCTGCGTAAATTTTACCCGTTTTTGCAACATTTATCATTGCTGCTCAGCTCCTATAGGTCTTAGCGTGATGTTATATAGCCTATAGCCTTTCTCAATAAATCGGCTATCCAACAGTAAAATATTTTTTCAGTGCAGCCCAGTAGTTCCTGAGATCATCGCGTACAAACAAACAAACAAACTCTTAGGGGGATGAAAAATAGATGTTGTCCGATTCTCAGACCTACCCAATATGCACACAAAATTTCATCAAAATCGGTCGAGCCGTTTCGGAGGAGTTCGATTACGCACCCCGTGACAGGAGAATTTTATATATTAGATAATGTGTACAAATTGCGAAAGTTTTTCAAGATTTACGAGTACCTACGGTTATTGGAGTTAAGACACTGACCACCTACAGACTATTTTACCGGAATATTATCGTTGTTTATTATGAGGTTTAGACCCTTAACCTGACAAAGAAACATCGATTTTACTTCGGGGTCTCTCAGATGTGTGAAATTACGTAGTTAGTTGTTGTAATGTAAAGAAGCCATGAGCGGGAGTTTGTTAATATATCAAAAAACATTCTGTATATGTTCGCTGTGGGTTTTTTTTCAAAACATTTTCAGCATGGTGCTTTGGTCAAACTTTATCAGTGTACAGTACCTTTATTATATAGCACGTGTATTGCTTACCCATGATAATTATCATGACATATTAAACTGCCAAAAAGAAAACGCTAATGACATGGATTAGCGTTTTCTTTTTGTCAAATTTAAATAGCGTACGGCGTACGAGTAGTACTCATATTGTATTGACATAGAACTATTTAATTCATAGAGGTACTTTTTATAAGGTACTTGGATATTTTTTATCATCGCCTTTTTGCAAAATTTAAACAGATGCAAAAATGCTGAAGACACTACTATTTTTGGCGGTATAATGTTCGACCGGCCACAACCAGTTGTGTAATACATTGACACTCTTACGCTCGTGATTGTGTCCGTTGAATGTCGCTATAACGCGAGCTTGTGAACCCACAATAAAAAGGGTTGGTAATAATAAAAGATATCCCTTAGTAAAAGTTACATAAAAAAATATAAAGCATTTTTCTTTACAGATGTAATAAATTAGATGACCCGAAATTATCATTGATGAGTAACTTTGGCCTAAGTGTAAGTAAAAGTGAAAGTATCTTTAAATATTGGAGTAGGGCTTATTAGCTTAGGGCGGCATTGCATGGTAATGCCCTATTTTAAATGTATGGCAAAAAAAGAAAATAAAATGACAATAATATCTATAATAATAATATCTTGGGACCACTCAGACAACGCTATCTGATCCCAAATTAAGCAGAACTTGTACTATGGAAACCAGACAACTGATAAACATACTTAAATATTTCTAAATACATACATATTATAGATAAATTACACAGACACAGAATAAACCATCGTGCTCATCACACAAAGTATTATCCTGGGTGGGGATTGAACCCACGACCTCCTTTAATTAAAAAAAGAACTTACATATTTATTTAAAAAGTATTATACTATATCGCAAAAGACAGTTTGCTGAACACAACTGTTCAAAAAGAGCATGCCGTGCGGCTTGCATTGCAGAGCTACCGGCTGGAATTGATACCGTGCCCACATAACCGCCGACCTCGCACATAACTCCGTAAAGGCCTATTCAAACCTAAGCGGTATTCACTGCCACCTGCGGTTGAGAAAACCGAGTGTACGCGGTAATACTTCTAACCTACTAACTATTCTGCTCTAGCCGCGGAACTTCATACTAAATACGTGATATATGTGCGCGGTAATTGACTCGCCTGCAGATTCGATAGATGAAAATGTTGACACTGGACTGATGTGGTTTGAAAGGTCATTTTCCTCGTTTTTGCAACATTTTTCATTGTTGCTCCGCTCCTATTAATCAGAGCGTGATGTTTATATAGCCTATACCCTTCCTCGATAAATGGGCTATCCACCATAAAAATAAGTTTTCAATTCGAACTAGTAGTATCTGAGATCAACGCGTTCAAACCAACCGCATAAGTATGTTTATCAGTTGTCTGGTTACCATAGTACAGGCCCAAGATTATTTATTATAATTAAGAAATATTTTTCTATAGGTATAGGCAACGTCAACGAAACACTGATTGTGGGCTTGTCCCACGAGTAGCAAACAACTCTATTTTGTTGATCAAGAAATGTCGAGAAAATATAGTTAAAGTTGTTCGCTTTCTCGTCGCGTTGGTGGGACAACATGCCTAAAATACGTTCCATTTTAAGTAACTTATTCGTCACTATTTTTAAAATCAATAGTGATATAAATAAAAGCGTTTAATGTTATTTTAATAATCAAAAATTTTCAAAAAGGGGGTGAAAATTCAAAATTCCTTTCTTAGTGCTCCCCTACGTTATAAAAGGAACCCGTGTCCAAAATTTCAAGTTTCTAACCCTTATAGTTTAGGTCCTGTGTTGATATGCCAGTCAGTCATCCAGCTGCTTCTTTTTTTTATATATTTAAGGTTTACCAACAGATGTTACAGTTACAGTACAGTAATGAAAAAAATACTATATAGGTAAATCTTAAGAGTACTGTACATCTAATTAAAGGTAAACACTACATGCAAAGTGTTTTATATAAATTTGTATATTATATTTCTTTCATCAGATAACTAAAGATATGGGAGGAAGTTGGCGCTGCACTACACGGTCTGACGACGGATGTTTTATGAACCTACATGTTAAATTAAAAAGTAAGTTTACTTTTTGAATTTTACACTTACCACGTGACTTCGCTTGTAGCAGTTATGACGATAAACTGTAGCCTATATCCTTTCCTAAATCACTGGAGATATATAAATAACTTTAAAATACCCTTAAACTCTGGTTTCCACTGACCTCTGTTGGACTAAGATCCCTGGCTTGCCAAACCTATTTTATTTTCTGACAAATAAAATGTAGGGCTTCGGGTAGTATTCATACTCAATGCTAGTATACTAGCTAAGTTGTATAGACGGCCATTTTTCAGGTACCAGGTGAGAAAAGTACGAAACAATGGGACCAATTTAACTTATTTTCTGACAGTTGATTATATTATAATCAACTGTCAGAATCACGATCATATGATCGTGAAGGTATTCAGACACAAAATAGATTCAGCCTTTAATATTAAAGGCTGAATCTATTTTGTGTCTGGGACAATCTTTGGCTTATATAATCTGTCTGGCTGAGCAAATATATGTTCCATATAATCCCCTTAGTAACACAAGAATCAAGAATCAGAAAATAAGATAAGTTGTCACTTTTTTAGCCACTTTAAAATGTCTGACTGATGTTATGGCCGACGGGAAGTGTCTGGCAATGCTGGTTAATATTTTTTTGTAATATGAAAATCAACTGTCAGAAAATAAGATAACTTAGTACCTGAAAATTGGCCGTCTATACAACTTGGCTGGTATGCTAGCATTGAGTTTACATATAAACCCTACCCGAAGCCCTACATTTTATCTATCAGACAATAAAATAGGTCTGGCACGCCAGGGATCTTAGAATATATAGTAAGTCAAACACTGGACAGGTTACCGCCGACAACACTATACTTCCATTTAATTTTAAAATTAGGATGATCATTTGACAAAATCATAAATGAAAGTCTATACTTTTGTAACATATATATCAACAACGGCCATTTGCGTAAAAGTGTTAAAAAGTATACAGGACGGTCATTTCATTCGCCATTTGTTATGAACAAATGACCGTCTTGTAAACTTTTTATATTTTGTATATCATATGGAAAAGCATGGACTTAAAATATTCAAATATAGGTACTACACTATAATTGAGAATTATAGTATATATTCTCAGTCTATGGGACATGGTTACGGGGGGCAGAAGACAAGTCCAGCCATACTCAAGTACACATAATATATATTTTTTTAAGGTTCTCCTCAAAAGGTACTTCAGCATAATATGGTAATACCGACCAATTTGGCAGTAATGGATGAGAAGTATGATCACTATGGACGCGCTTTTTATACAGACGGAGACGATATAAATATTACTTGTATTGTAGAAGATAATACGCCTGTAACACGAAATATCACTTTAAAATACATATGTTCGGGACAAGAAAACGGTAAGATAATTCAAAAACTATTAATATGTGGTATTCCGATGATAAGCACGAGAGAGAGAGCTTCCAAGCTTTCGAGGTCTTGTTTTATAATACGCGATAGAGTCCTAGCGGGAATGTTCATTTCTTGCGATAAGATTTTTTGCTTACTAATGAGAATTCGACAAATTCTGGTTTTAACAGCATTAACAGCCTTCCTTGTAGTTCTAACAGCACGCGCCGCCCCGATTTTCTATGGTCTTCGACAGAGGAAGTGTTGTTGTATCTGTTGATAGTACGATATATGAACATACGGCTGATATCAACTTTTGAAGTGTCTGGAATATGACCGACGCCTCAATACCCACTTTGTGCAAGGCGATCACCATATTGTAATTTCATAATAAATACGAAAAAATATGTGAAATGGCGCAAAATCAAAAGAAGTTTGAAAAATAATAAATTCAAAGTAATTAAATGAAAAAAAGAAAAGTTTTTATGTAACAGTATGTATGACCGGACTAGTTAGTATATTTATATATATATATATATATATATATATATATATATATATATATATATATATATATATATATATATATATATATATATATACCTATATATATATAAATATAAATATCGCCATAATAATCCAATCGAATTTAACACTAGGGGAGGTATACTACTTTTGCCATATGCATATTATAAAAATTTGCACTTTAAAGCTTAATATTTTACAAACGGATCCCTAAATCGAAAAATGCATGCATTTTACTCAAAGACTACTCAATGAATATTGATGAAACTGAGTCAATAGTTGTCTTGTAGTAGCCGCTACTTATTATTACTGAATAATAAAAAAAATATATACTTTTAGAGGGACACTCCATACATGTAATAGAATCTGATTTTTTCAGAAAACATCAACGTGTGGCTCATCATTGGATAGGTCTTTCAAAACCATTTTAAGATTTCAATTTTTTTTTTGATTGTGGGAATATTTTTGGAAATAATCGCTCCGAAAGTTGCATAAATTGCATAAATTGTTGTAAAAGAAAAGGGGGCTTTAACTTTTAAACCGTGTGACCAAAAAGAATGAAAAAAATCACAAAGACTTCTTTGGAATTATTATTGTTTTAATTAAGTACCTAACTGTGAATCACCTGAGGGCCGGCTAGTGATAGGATCTGTCTGGCATGTGCTGAATTAGGTTCCAGTTTTGACTTTTATATGCTTTTATTTTATCTGTTTATGTTGTGTATTGCTATGTTTTAGTCTAAATAAACAATTATTTCTTTTTTACAATTTTTTGTCATAATTATGTTTCTGTTGATTTTCATTTATTTCAATGACATCATATATTTTGTTTTTACCCATCATTATAGTTGGGTTTTTTAAATTATGTTTTCGACGTGATAACGTTTTAAAAATCAATGACCGGGTGCACGCACGAAAAGTGAAACAGTCACGTTTCTTCTGCTGATAGACTGAAGTGTAGTTTATTACAATGTCATCAATGTTTTCATAAGACGTTATTATGTAAAATTATCGTTGACTGCCTCTGTGGCGCGGTGGGAGTGTATCCGACTGCTACGCAAGAGGTCATGGGTTCGATCCCCATGCAAGATAAAACTTTGTGTGATGAGTACGATGGTTTATTCTGTGTCTGGGTGTTATTTATCTGTAATATTATGTATGCATTTAGAAATATATAAGTATGTTTATCAGTTGTCTGGTATAAGTTCTGCTTAGTTTGGGATCAGATAAAGTTGTGTGAGTTGTTCCAAGATATTATAGATATTAGATATTATCTTCCGTAAACCAACTTTACAGACCACCATTTTTTTCAGTTTAGAATATAAAATATACTTTTTATTGCAGAAGTGGTCCAGGGTCAACCGATACTAGGAAATGCGACGAAAGATTGTTATTTAGTTTGCACTTATAAATATAAAAATGATTTTACGGAAACCAAAGTAATATTTGTTTCAGATCCACTTGATAGTAAGTGCAATAGATTATTTGGACTATATTTTTTTTTCCTTTATTATTTTTTAGGTACCAGCACTAACCTTAAGCATATTTATGTAACTTTTTGGGGAATAGGTACGAATGTGCTCACCATTGTAGTCTTTGGTTAGTGCTACCGCCGTGTACTGCTAAGCCGGAGGTGGTGGGTTCGATCTTCACCTTCTCCCTCTCACCACGCTGGTTAAGCTGGTTTATTCTGTGCCTGGGCGTAATTGATATATCATAATTCTTTATTAGTTGTCTGGTTGCCATAGTACAAACTCTACTTAGTTTGAAATCAGTTGACTTTGTGCGTGTAGACAATATTATAAATTATTATTATTATTTTTCAGAAGAGGGTTATATAAAAGTCAACGGGCATATAGCTCGCCAAAATAGGACAAGTCAAAACGGATTTGGCACCAAGTCGTATGAAACCAATTACATTTTTTCAAACAAGGACAGAGTTTATGTTTTTTGTCATACCGAAACTGAAGGGTTAGTCGCCAGATCAGAATGTGGCAACACAACTGAAAGTAAGATTCCTATCAGACTTAATTTAATAAAATGGCGGTAGCATAATGGTCGTGGGTTCGAATCCTACCCATTACACTACCGACGTGAACCCACTCCTAACGCAAGCAATGGTTAGCTGGAGAAGTTAGGCTTGCTAGTGATGTGGGATTCACAAACCAGCGTTGCAAGTTATCTTAAAAAAAAAACACAAATATAAAGTGTTGAACTCCCTGTCGGCGTCAGTGTTTCCAATTAAATATAACCGGGATACTTTTAGCACCAGCGTGCATAGGCATTCTGGTTGCGCTCGTTCCATCGTAGGCCTCGTCAATGCTTGCCATCAGGCATGATCGAAGCCAAGAGCAAGACCATAAATTAAAATAAAAGTCAATTTATTCTTTTGGCTTTACTTTCATTTTAATAATTTGAAGCCGAACCACACGGCGCGGTACGGTGACGGTGCGACGCCTGAGCAGTGACCGGCATATAAAATTCTATGGTATGCAAAACGCGCGCCGCTCGCACACCCGAACAAGACGAGGCGTGGAGGAGTGTCAGCGCAGTTGTTTGCGCGACAGAAGGAAGGGCGCATTTTACTATCAGACGTCCAACGCTCCACTTGGGTACCGCACCGCCATGTGTGAACGCCTGACAAGACAATACCTCTAGCATGCATTATTGAATTATTTGCGGTGCGGTGCCGTACCTACCGCGCCGTGTAGTTCAGCTCTTACCGAGGAACAGCGTTACCATGGGCGCTTCCAGGATCATTTCGGGGCCTCCTCAGTAAAACCTACTATTATAGATCCTAGAGATAAGAAATATAGGCTTTTTCCGGGTAGTAAGATTGTTATTTAGTTTAACATAGTTTTTACATGGCTTTAAAGTACGAAGAGGACCCTGTTGCCCGTCCACCGGTGTGACATCCCTTGGTCGCCTTGATGACACCCACTGGAAGAGATGGGGTGGTACTATACTTAAATAAGGCACCACACGGCCTTTTGTTCTAAAATATTATTCAAAAACTGCCATGTCGTCCTATCGCTGACTCAGTCAGTCAATGTTTTTCCATAGAGTATCCGCTGCTGAAAATGGCAGCTATGTATGGGGGGTCATATATTGCAAAAAAATAATATCATACAGAAGCATAGTTTTAATTCTTAAATTATTAGAAACTTGGAATTAAAAGTTATTTAAGTTTTTATATATAATTTTAATCTGTGACACCCATTTTAGTTTACCATAGGTACCGTACACGTAAGTATAAGATATTTTAAGCCCACTTACGATTTACGATATTACGTTCATTATTGTTCATTACTACATTTTTTTTTGTATCTATGATTTCTTGAGATTTTCGTTCGATACAACACACGGTTTTTTTAACTTTTAACTATGTTTTAAATACTTTTTTTTACTATTTCCCAATTTCTAAAAATAAGTAATTACATAGTAATCATTTGTTTTACTCTGTTTACAAACTGTTTAAATTACATTCCGTAACTTAAACAAAACGACACAAAACCTGTCGATCTTCTTTTACCAGAAGTTTCAGTTACACGATGCTTAATAATTGTTGAAGGATTTTTACGAAAATCTCAAGGACATTGGGAAAAAAATAATGATAATTATATAATGTTAAATTAAAATTCACTCCTAGTATTTAAATTGACTTATTGGTTTAGTTTAGCTACCCTGACGCCAGAGGTCGTGGGTTCAATCCCTACCCAGGAAAAATATTTGTGTGTTGAGCACGATTCTTTATTTTGTATCTGGGTGTAATTTAATATTACAGTTAGTACAGTTTATAACAGTTACAATAGCTATGTATAGATTTAAAAATATACATACGAGTATAAACATGTTTACCAGTTGTCTGGTTGCTATAGTACGGGGTCTTGCTGTCTGTATGAGTTATCCTAAAATATTATTATTATAAATTGGAGAAACTTAGGGAGTGGATTAACGACCTTAATTCTGATGCAGTGGGCCAAGTTAGTGGTGTACTTTGTTTTGACAAATTACACCACTAACTTTTATTACCAAAATGTCATTAAAGTTGAGTCTAGTAACTGTCAGTATAGTATTTAAAAATAAAATGAACGTTACCGTACCTATGGTTCTATGATGTTTAAAAGAATTTCGGTCACAGGGTAATAGACCGTATTTTTGACTGATTGTACATAGCTACAACGGAAAGCTTCTATGTGCTATGATTTGCTATTAATATGTAGGTTATTAATGTTTTGATTTCAGATAATACAACAGTTGGAAATGAAGTATCAGTTTATTTACAACCATTCAAATGTAGCATTTGCGATAAAAGTAATAATAAGCACGTCCAAAACTTCAAAGTATATATCAGAAAATTACTTCCAGAGGCCTTAGGTTAGTGTTAAAATTAAATGTACTAAGGTTCTTAATCGCGTAAGTATTTTAATACTCACGCGATTAAGAACTGTTGTACATATAATATTTACTTTAAAGTAAATCCATTTTAATTGCCCGACGTTTGGACCGAATTGCAATGGCCGTGTAAATATATTTCTTTAAAAGATATATATTTACACGGTTATTGTATTATTTAGGATTTACTTATTATATTTATTGCGGACAGTGACGTTTATAAATCTTATACTTGTTTAAGCACCTATTTTTTCAGCTGAAGAATTTTTATATGATGTTACCTAAACATCAAAGGTTTTAAAAAAAGTCAAGGATTGTCAAGCTCTAAAAGTGATTTCATTTGAAAGGAGGTCGTCTATTTACAATTTCAGTAATCCCCCCGTAGATGTGCATTCTATTGTGTTTTTTTTACTTACTGCTCCAATCTTTAGGTAATCACTTAAAGTTATTTGAAAAATGGTATAAAATTATGAAAATGAAACGGGAAAAACATACTGATGCAATACTTTATAACGTCTTTCTTCGAAAAAATTCAAGAAGTAAAAGACATTTTGGAAACAAATTAAAAAACAATGAAATTAGTAAAGGGAGAAAATGAGTACAGTCTAGTCTATTGAGACTAATGAGTAATTTAAAGTTCACTTACTCCTAAAATACTAAAATAAGTTCGTGTCCATTACGTTAGTTAGTATACTATTCTTATTGTTTCTTTTATTATACGAGTATGAATGCACAATGTTCTTGTGTCCTTTAGTTACACTATAAATTCGTGTTGTCGAGAAGCTGGATGGCCTCAACATTCACATGGTGATGAAGTGTTCATAAGCTTCAGCGATTTTTTTATAATTTTGGCAACGAAGTCCCGTTGAAGGTCGTCCATTCTAATGTACCAGGGTGCGTTAACGATACCTCTAAGTACTTTATTTTTGAAGCGCTGTATTATCATTAAGTTGCTTTGTTTGGTACACCCTCACAACTGTATTCCATAATATAAGATTTTTTTAAGAAAAGTAAAAATAATCGAAAGTATATATATATTTTTTGATTGATTCAATAGGAATTAATTCGTAATATAATCGACTTTCAAACCACAGTGCGGCAGTGTGAAGCTATCAACTATTATTATATGTATCTCTTTTATTTATACAAGGTCTACATTTAGTGTACGTATGTTGCTTGAGCAAGATAATCGTTTATAGTTGGTGTGACAAATGCCTTTCTAACTTTTTTAGGTTCAAAATTATTTTATATACGTAATGCGTTCGGGCAAGGGTCAAATAAATTCATATGTGTACCTAATTTCGACTTAATAGATTGGCAAATAGGCTGTGAAAGATAGACAAAACACGAGTGATCCCATAAAGGTTCCATTTTTAGGGTTCCTTAGCCAAAATGGCAAAAACGGAACCTTTATAGTTTTGTCATGTCTGTCTGTCTGCCTGTCTGTCCGTATATCCCAGGCATTTTACTCAAAGACTACCCCAATGAATATTTAATAAATTTGGTGCAAATGTGTCTTGTAGTACTGGCCGCTACTTAGTGTAATTGCTTATTTAGCTATCAAACTAAGTAGCAGCTACTACAGGATATAATAAAAATAAATATTTTTGGAAATAATCGCTCCGAAAGTTGCTTAAATAGAAAGTTGTTCAAAAGATAAGCCTATCTTTTGAACGTGTGACCAAAAAATATGAAAAAAAACACAACAACCAAAGGTAAAATACTTTAAACTAAAATGATTTCGGACAGGACCGGATATACGGTCGTTGAGTTATTGCCGAAAAACTGCGTTTCTCAACAAAAGGGCACAAGTGTCAAGAACGTACGCTCTTCTGCTGATCCAATTATTCAAGGCTGCGGAACCCTTCACTGGACATGGTCCGACATGCTCTTGCCCGGTTTTTTTTCGATTTATTTTGTTTTTATACCACGACGCGAAGCGACGGTGGTAAACAGTAAATTAATAATATTTCTTTTGTTTTTCAGATCCCATAAACATAAGTGCGATTGACACCACAGTCTCACCTAAATCATCAAACGTAGGGAATATTATTGCAATCGTTTGCAGCGTAATTGCTGTTCTGCTTGTAATATATTTAATTTATGCAGTGAAAATGTGGAAACAAAAGGTACGTAACATGTCTGTTCATAGTATAAAACAAAGTCGAAACACCACTTTGTGTGATCCACAAATTGTTGTACCTTGTACCTACTTTGTGTCCGTGATTGGTATGTTTGTACCTACCCTGGTGAGGGAAATGTCTTTAAAAACAATTATACAATTTTATAAATGTAGCTTAAGACTAGCGTTATAAGACTTTAACTCCTCCGTGGTAGTTGTATTGTGTTCTTTGAAGTATGCTCAGTGCGTCGCCTAGTATTCATGATTATTATTGACTGGTTTAATGGTTAATTCATACGTTAACTAATGATGAATTACCTAATTAATTGTAAAATATAACATGGTTTTTAAACTACCTCATTGGAATGTGTTACTGATTCTGACAATCTACTTTCAGGTTTTGCACTATACCAAGAATAACGATGATGAATTTCCAAAATTCCAATTAAAAAAAGATAAATATTCTCTAACCATTCCGAAATATTCAAAAATGCACAACGTTAATGTTTAAGTTTTCAATTCTGCCGGCACTCCCGGAGTGCAACCCGTTTTTTTTTGTAAAAAAAGTTTTAAAGATAACGTTTTCTAAAACTAGCCCCGAAAAATACGCAGCCAAATAGCGAAAACCCCATCTAAATCTAATCAGTAGTTTTTGACAATACCTCTACCAATATATATAGCCAAAAGAAAATAACCAGATAACTACTTTTTTTAAAGCCAAATAAAATAATAAGTTAAACATGGTGTGTGGGTACCACAGCAGTGTCAGTTATTCTTTCGTGAAAGAGTGATGTAAACATATCACTGTGTTTCTGTTGAAGGGCACAAGTGTAATTACTGGGCAAATGAGACTTACGAACTAATGTCTCAAATGAGAAGCGCGGTGCGGTGACATTCAGATCTTTGCCAAACAAAGATTTGAGTGTCCCTGATACTGTTATGGGCGACGCGTGACGCTTACTTACCATCAGGCATCTCAGTCAGTAATATAAATAAACTAGCTGACCCTCGCAACTTCGTCTGCGTCAAATTAAGCCGTTTTTGCAAAATAAGGGCAAATAAAACAATAGGGGTTGATCGTAAAAGGGTGAAAATTCAGGGTTGTATGTATTTTTGAATCCGGTATCATAAAAAAAAAAAACCTAAAAATTAAAAAAAAAATAGAGTTGGACTACCCTTAACATTTAGGGGGATGAAAAATAGATGTTGTCCGATTCTCAGACCTACCCAATATGCACACAATATTTCATGAGAATCGGTCGAGCCGTATCGGAGGAGTATAACCACAAACACCGCGACACGACAATTTTATATATAAGATGTACAATTATAATTTGTTACAGAGAGCGACTGAACACAATAATATTCAACAAACAGGAGATCAGCAGAATTCAGTTTACGCAGTACCTTATGACCATACGAGCAATCGAGGAAATATTTACACTGATCCACAACCAATAAACCTTACACTACGCAATACTAACACTACATTATCAAGGGTAAGTTATTTTACAGAATCTGACGCTTCTAATATGAAAGAGGCTGAATTAGCAGTTGATTCAATTCAAGGTTTATACGTTAATGATGTAGAAAGCTTACTTAAGTCTGAAAGTCCCTGACTCAGAGGCTGAATTAGCCGTTGATTCAAGTCAAGGTTTACACGTTAATGATGTAGAAAGCTTACTTAAGTCTAAAAGTCCCTGACTCAGAGGCTGAATTAGCAGTTGATTCAAGTCAAGGTTTATACGTTAATGATGTAGAAAGCTTACTTAAGTCTGAAAGTCCCTGACTCAGAGGCTGAATTAGCCGTTGATTCAAGTCAAGGTTTACACGTTAATGATGTAGAAAGCTTACTTAAGTCTGAAAGTCCCTGACTCAGAGGCTGAATTAGCAGTTGATTCAAGTCAAGGTTTATACGTTAATGATGTAGAAAGCTTACTTAAGTCTGAAAGTCCCTGACTCAGAGGCTGAATTAGCAGTTGATTTAAGTCAAGGTTTACACGTTAATGATGTAGAAAGCTTACTTAAGTCTGAAAGTCCCTGACTCAGTGGCGACCGAGCTGATCAGGATATTTGCGAGGTCAAGCAACGTTACCATTGTCGGTCCGCTGATAGTTGACCGTTTTCGAAATATGTCACACCCCTCTATGTCTCGGAGAGCACGTTGAGGCCCTCGCCCCATGCCTCTCCGGTCTTGTCGGATTTCTGTCCCATCGTACTTTGAGAGTGAGGGAATAGAGAGTGCACTTGTGTCTGCGCATACACTTGTGCACTATAATATCTCCTGCGTAGTTGGCTAGTTTCTAATTAACCGAAATCGGTAAGAAAACTATTGGATAGCTTACAGACTAATAAAAAAGAAAAGTTAATACATAGTTTTAAAAGTAACCGAACGGTTCCTTATATTAATATGAAGCGGAGAAAATAGGTTTTAAATGTATATGTGCATCTAAAGTTGTAGGTAGGGGATAAAAGAGAAAAAAAAAATTACAATTATATACCAATATTTACTGAAGGTACTCAATAGGGTACGAGTTATCCCCTTTTATGTTATTTTGCCGCGCTTCAGTAAATCCCAAAAATCTCTACTGAGCTTTCCTACTACTATAATCATCTATAATAATATCTTGGGACAACTCACACAAAGCTATCTGATCCCAAACTAAGTAGGCCTTGTACTATGGAAACCAAACAACCGATAAACATACTTAAATATTTCTAAATACATAAATAAATACAATACGGATCGAACCCACGACCTCTTACGTAGCAGTCGGATACACTCCCACCGCACCACAGAGGCAGTCAAATGCAAGTCAAATCTATAGTTCAATCGCAATTTGAAAATAATGGTTGCGAGTTTTTGTTGCCATGTAGAAACATCATTTATCTTAAGTTTAAAATAGAAGTGTAAAATTTGCTTCCTAGATGAATTGAGTATTTATAATTTGATTTTTAATAATGTATTACAGAACGAAAGAGTGCCGCGAACAGAAGAGAACTATAATTCAGTTAACATAAATCAGCCAAATAAAGAAGATCTTTACACTGAGACAATACCAAAATACCTTAGACCACAGAATGATAACACGACAGTACCTAATTCAAGTTATCCTACAGAATTCGAAACTCCCCTGTATGCAAATAAAGATGAAGTCGGCACTGGTTCAGGTGAAGAGTTGTATGCTAATGAGAAAGAAGCTGTTTTCGGTGAAGATTTGTACGTTAATGAGAAAAATATTGGTAAAGATGTCCACGATAATGCATGTCAAGAACCGTTTTATTGGAATAACGAAGGTTATCCATCTAAGAAGACTAAGAAGTAACGGACGATTATATTTTAGTTTAAAAAATACAATCAAATAGTATATAAGGTACGAACATGTCATTTGCAATTCGCTAAAGATTGCCAAAACACAGGTTTTTATAAACTTATTATTTGTAGACTATCACTTACTTTTGAATGTCAGTTGCAAATCGCCAAAGAATGCAAAAATAAAAGATTTCATCCAAAAATTGCCGTGTGGTGCCGGCTTTGCCGTGTGGTGCCGGCTT
Organism: Herminia tarsipennalis; assembly: GCA_945859575.2. Lineage (NCBI taxonomy): Eukaryota > Metazoa > Arthropoda > Insecta > Lepidoptera > Erebidae > Herminia > Herminia tarsipennalis. The sequence continues at coordinate 2,310,015 of OX243830.2, forward strand.
AAGAATAGTACCACCCCATCTCTACCCGTGGGTGTCGTCAAGGCGACTAAGGGATTTTACCCCGGAGGACGGGCAGCAGCGTCCTCTGCGTACTTAAAGCCTTACTGCGATCGCCAACCCGCTCGCCAAGCGTGGCGATTATGGCAATTACCCCCGGGATCTACATACTAGTAGGTTCTACTGGGGAGACCCGTGCCCAGCAGTGGGCCATCTTATGGGTTGATATGTAATCCAAGAATGCAAATGACAGGATTTCATCAATTTATTATACTCAATTCTATCACTTAGTTTAGAACGTTTCTGATCAAGTTCTGGCGACAGTACAATCATACAATTTATCGGTAACTTAATCAATCACTTACTTTATGAACATTGTAAGATTAGCTAGATTTGCCACAAATGTCATTCAAAAGTTTTGAAATTCCGTTTTTGATCATGACTTTTGCCGTTGACTGTACTTCAGTTTATATCTATTATATTTTTAAAACTAAAAATCTGTGCATTTTATATAAACAACAATTTAAAGTATCTAGGTACAGTTTTAGGCGCTTTTTCTCAAAAGTATTTTTATCATTTTCATGCCGAATGTCCTCTAGAGTAAGGCAAGCGTTTTCTTATAGACCATAGTAGTTTATCCTTGGTACGTTACATCTGCCGGAGGTCATTGTGTGAGTGTTGTGGGCATTAGTGACGTTGCCCAAGTTATGCTCCCGATACTCAAAGTTATTGACTAGATTATGATGCTTATGTTTTAAGAGTATTGGCAAGATTTTACATACTTTTTATAATTTTGTGTAGTTATTTTTATTTCGTTCTTTAACTTTTTTGTTAACAAAGAGTTTTAGAAATCTCATTTGTATTGCTTCTAATTTCTCGATATATGTTTAAAACGTTAGTTCATAACAATCTTGCTGAGTGTCACTAAAGATATGACAGCAAGTAAAATTTAAAATATTGTGATAAAGAAAAACATTAAAGTCAACAAACTATGTCATGTGGAGTATCATTGTGTAGGTATTTCAAAATCATGATGAGGTATCTTGAATTATTTTTCATAGTGATTTAAAGTTTGTTACCTACCCTTTTAAACTTATTTTTTTGTTAATTAAAGTTATATAATTAAAAGTTAAAGTTTAATAGCCCATTTATCGAGGAAGGTTATAGGCTATATAACATCACGCTACGACCAATAAGAGTGGAGCAGCAATGAAAAGTGTTGCACAAACGGGAAAAAATTACGCAAACAAAGTTGCGCGGGTCAGCTAATCTATAATATATATGTATTTAGAAATATAGGTATATTTATCAGTTGCCTGGTTGCCATAGTAAAAGCACTGCTTAGTTTGGGATCAGTGGGTCTAGACATAATCCGCCTTATTCCAAAGAAAAGATCAAATCAAGGTTTAAACAAAGACTTTCAAGTCCAGGATATAGTACAGTACTATTGGTCTTATTACAAAGCTTAGATAGTCCGTGGACCAGCTGATACCAAAGGATCTAGCAATCAGCCACAGATTATAATCAATTTAGTTCATTCATTGTTCTTATCATTCAAATATAACGTTCCGTTTTATACCAATGTAATTTGAAAGTATAGTTTTCATTGAGAATAAAATATTTAGACGTTCTATGTAGCTAAATTATTCGCCAGCACTACGTAATTTTCAAAATATTAACCTGACATAAAAGCCCTCGGCCTGCAATTTACGAAAAATCAAATAGATTCTGTCAGGATCGGAACGTTACATAAGTAGTTGTCATCAGTACTAAAAATGTAAACAAATGATGATAACCTAAATTTAATTAACTCAGACATTATTGGGGATGTTATAAGTTTAATCTGAGTAATTATAGCGCCCAAACACTTAAAGGAACTTGGATGCGAGTTTTTATTACAAAGCTAGTTTCATTGGAACAGGTCTTAGCATGGAAGGATACTTACTCAATAAGATATTCCATTTTTGATATACTTACTGTTTTCTTTGTTGCACTCGTTGTTCTGAATGTATTGGGGGAAAGTATGCCTAGATTCAACATAGGTACTGAAGCTTCGGCTGAAGCACAACAAACAATTGAAACAAATTTTATGAATATATTTATTATTTAATATCAGTGAGCTTGCTATGAAATGAAATTCTCAAATAACTACATAGAATCATTATTTATTAGATACCATTTATTCTCCCTAAGAACAGAGTTCATTTTCATGAGAATCATAAATATAATTATCTAAACTGTTAGGTAGCACTTAATAATTATTCCATTTGACAACAAAATGGATGTTAACAATTTCAATAACCTGTAACCATTCTGTATTCCCTGTTCAAACTATGTTTGAAAAGGAATATTGAGTTGATATCCCTTATTTCTATTTAGATGACTAGCTTTCCCGCACAACTTAGTCTGCATAAATCTTCCCTGTTTTTGCAACATTTCTCAATGCTGCTCCATTCCTATTGGTTGCAGTGTGATATTATATAGCCTATAGCCTTCCTCGACAAATGGGCTATCCAACAGTAAAAAGTTCAAAAGAATTACCGCGTTCAAACAAACTTTTCAGCTTTATAATATTAGTATAAATATTTATTTTACAATAAATTTTAAATTGTATGCATTTTTTGTATAATTTATAAACAGTGATCAATAATATATTTATATAATAAAATTGATAATTCTATATTTAGATCCACCTTATAGTTCACTAGTGTATTTTTAATTAGGCATTTTATGTATAAATATATAAACAGTAATCAATCAATAATTGATCAATGTTTATTTAGATCCACTATATAGTTCACTAGTAAGTTTTAGGTACATTATACATAGAATCATTATTTATTAGATACCATTTATTCTCCCTAAGAACATAGTTCATTTTCATGAGAATCTTAAATATAATTATCTAAACTGTTAAGTAGTGCATAATAGTTATTACATCACAATTTCAATAACCTGTAACTAATCTATACTCTCTGTTTAGTGTTTAAACTATGTTTAAATGAACATTGTAGCAATGTATTAACTAGCTGAGCTCTTATAAACATAATATTCAGTTCTTGGTACCTACCTATAACCTAAGTTTACATCTGTTTCTAGTGATAGGTATACCCATGGTTACACTTTACCAACTAAATTTTAAATTGATCAATGTTTATTTAGTTCCACTATATGTATAGTTCAGTAGTAAGTTTTAGGTAAGAAATTTTGTCATAATGATGTTTCTATTACTTTGTTTTGTGCATTTTGAGTAAATTCAACATTGGTTTTTGCCGCACTACTCCAGACCACCTATCAGACATTCCAAATGTGATTTTCTAACTTCAATATAAATAATGTGACATATTATAAGTGGAATGCATCAGATTGTTTTACATAGAGCACTAGTTAATGATACTATTGTCGAACAAAAATAATCTGTGTTGATCTTCAACTTTCCACACTGCGTAGGTACACTTCACTTCGAGTCTGGTTGACCCAAACATTGCACAGACCACTTTAATTTTAGGACATCTCTGAGTTCTGTATATTAAATCTTCTCTCTCAATTCCAAGCTGTGATAAATGTTTTGAAAAACAATAATAAGCATGTATTATTAAATCTTTGGTCACACATCGCATTTCACTCGATTTTTGCGTTTATTTTGTTGCCACACCATATTTAGTTAGTTAATAATTTAAAGTCACTAAACACGCATTATTCGTCATTATTAATTGAAACTAAAATACGCAAAATAGTAAATGGTCTAACTTTCAAATTGTCAACTTTTTGACATTTTAAGGTTATTACCATAGTTAAACTAGGGTGATCGAAAGACTAATTTATAGACCAAAGAAGATCATCGATTAAGCGATGAACCTCGTTTTGTAATAAAGATTTTCGTAGATCCATGGTTTAAACTAGGGTTTTCGTGAAACCAGGTTTAGTCCAGCTTTTGGAATAAGGCGGAATATGTCTAATTCTCATAAGGTGTATAATCATAAGGTTTATACATAATTACATATTATGTAATTATGTATAAACCTTAACGCCTGCGGCAAAGAACAATAGTATGCATTTGACATTCAATTTCGAAAAGTTTTCTCTCACATCCTTCAACTTAATGTTAAATCCATACATTTTTTCTATTCCGCATGGGTTAACGTTTATAGAAAATTACATTTGTCTAGACCCCAGGTGATGTTGTGTGACTTGTGTGAGTAATCCCAAGATATTCGTTGGTCTAGTGGTAAGCCGGAGGTCGTGAATTCGATCCCCACCCAAGATAAAACTTTGTGTGATGAGCACGATGTGTCTGGTTGTAATTTATCTATAATATGTATGTATATAAATAAATATTTAAGTATGTTTATCAGTTGTTTGATTTTTTAAGACAAGCTCTTGTCGCTTTTACAATTATGGTAATATCTTGTAAATTGATTTACTTATTTAATTCTATGTAAGCATTAATAAGTCTTAATTGTTTGTATAAATTAAAACTTCATTTACGTACATATCCATTTACATGTCCGTACAATAGGTGAAATATGTCGATCTATTATATACATTGTAACAACTATTTATGTACCATATTTGTAGCACAGTACTTTGAAATCATTTTTTTTAATTGATAAATTTACGAATGAAAAAATGATGAACAAAATTTAAGGGCCCACCCCTTAAATTTTGGTATAGGTACCTAAATGGCCAAGTTACGAAAACCCCCCTAAAAAATGATCATGAGTACGGCCGTGATGTGTAACAATTGCAAATACTTTAGTCTTTATAAATACTAACAAGGTTAATATTTATAAGTAGATAATAATAATAACAACGTATATAATAAATTATTACAAAATAAATAATGACTTTATAAGTATTTTTTTGCCTTGGTACACCAATCCCTATCCTGTTAGGTACTAGTATGGTTAGGCACTTGTCCCAGCAACGATGAGAAAGCGAGCAACTATTAACTATTTTACCGCTTAAGAAACGTAGAATAGATATCGATCCTATGTAAATAAAAGATATACGTATGATGCAGAGGTTTCAATGGTGACAACTCGCTCTATACTACAGTGCAAGTTCTATCTCAAAAAAATTATATCCTGTGTAAACAAAAGAGATACACTAAATTTTATGTACGTTGCTTAAGTGAGGTAATAGTTGATAGTCGCTCGCTACTCGCCGGGTGGTGGAACAAGTGCCTTAAGAACGCCAACAAAGAAACACACGTTATATTAATAGACAATATATTTGACAGTCGAATAGCAGTAATACAAAATTGAATAAACAACATACAAGTACAAAGTCATGAACAAAATATTTGCAAAATATAACCATTTTTGTCTGTTAAAAGCTTTTTCGGAATCTTTAAGGCCGTCTTTTAAGACATATTTCCGTAAGCCAAGACCCATAACTTTGAAGAATTCACCGTAATCGATAGTGTAAATATCACAATTGAATATGCATCTGTCTCTTCCCGACATTTTGCATATCACTTCAGTTAGATTCTTATCATTAAAATACCAGTTGTTATTGAAGAAATAGCAAAACAAATTGGACATCTTGTAAATTTTTTGGTACGTTTTTTGGAACCTGAAATAAAAAGGAAAATATGTTAAAATTAATCTTGTGCTAATTTTTATAATGGTAAAAATGTTCTTAGGGGCCATTCATTAATTACGTTACGATGATTTTGACCCTACCTATGTAAGGGTACACAAAATTTCATGAAACTCCCTCTTCTAATATAAGATTAATATATAAGTAGTAAGAATGTACTATAATTATTATTTATAACATTTTTATAAACAAGAAAAAAATGTAAAATAAGACATTATAGAACAAAGTCACCCATTCTGCATCCGTGCGGCATATATTTCTAATATATATAAATTTCTAAATTTCGTCTTACAAAATATTACGTAAGAATGGGCACACCCGTCCCCTCTCCCCTTAAGATAAGGGCATGTAGAGATTTTTCAATCCCCCTTCCCCCCCAGGATCCTTACGTAATTAATAAATAGCCCTTTAACCTACTAGTTTTTGACCCCGGCTCCGCCCTTATTGTGACCATTTTACTTTAGCTCTTTAATGTATGGTGCGTCCATTAAAATGGAGATCAAGCTGTATCTATAGTTATATTTAACCAATTTTGGTGAAACTTACAAATAGGGTTAGTAACGTAAGACCCATGCAAATTGCTAGTAATGTGAGACCCATACACATTGCTAGTAATCTATACTAATATTATAAAGCGGAAGAGTTTGTTTGTTTGTTTGCTTTGTTTGTTTAAACGCGCTAATCTCAGGAACTACTGATCCGATTTGAAAAATCCTTTTTTTGGTGGATAGCCCATTTATCGAGGAAGGCTATAGGCTATATAACATCGCTACGACTAATAGGAGCGGAGTAGCGACGAGAAATGTTGCAAAAACGGGGAAAATTTACGCATACGAAGTTGCGCGGGACAGCTAGTCTTAAAATATAAGTTCAACCTCTTAAGTCGACGCAGTCAATTTTAGGGGGAGGGGCTGTCATCTCCTATACAATCGGGTTAAACGAGCGGGGGTCACAAAATAACATAATCGTTCTTATAGTAATTTTTATAGGCATTTCTTGCCAATTACTTTATAAATACAATAATTGCATTTTAGAAAGATAGAAAAATTTTGAAGTCCAGACCCAGGAATTTATAAAGTAATTGGCTAGAAATGCCTATAAAAATTACTATAATATTCGGCCTGCGACATAATAATTCGTTAAAATGCTTTCTGTAACGAAGCAATAACAAAAGCCGTGATAGTTCTTTAACTACCTGCGAGCATGAAAGGATAGAAAAATGTGAGGTCTAGTAACATAGTCCAGATACGTGGTTCGATTCCGGCCCTGGTTTGGCATACGGAAGTCTCGGGTTCGATTCCCGGGTCTGGACTTCAATTTTTTCATTTAAATGTAATTGTTGTATTTAAAGTAATTGGAAAGAAATGCCTAACATAGCAAACATTTATTTAGTACGAGATAAGGACTTAAATGAAAAAAAAAAGTGGTGTTATGTGAGATTCTAAAGATAGCTGGTGACGTGAACATAAAACTTTTTTCGTGTGTGTAGTATCAGTGCTCTGGGGCTGTGTACAAAATGAATCTGATGATTTAATGTTAACTGAGAAATGTGCCTCATCAAAATAAATCGTTTATTGTACCTACTAAGTGTTTTTGATTTCATCTGAAGTGGATTTACATTAGTAAGAAACTTAGTTACAAATTGCAACAAAAGTGCAAATTACTTAGTTTCTTGCTATGTAAAACCATTTCTCTTTAAAATAACCGAAATTCCAAAGAAAACCGGGGGACAGCAGGGGACGGAGGACTCTTCCGTTCCCCCTCCTCCGCAGGCACTGCTATATGTTACTTGGGGGCACACAATAGATGGGCTAATCGTTGCGAAAACAGTTTTCTATGGAAGTTGACTATTTTCCCTTGGAGTATATTTGTTCCGAGGGCTGCATAGTGGGAGTGTGTTCAACTGATCGTGGTTTCAATTCTCACACGCGACACCATTGATACACAAATTGTTGTTTCGGGTCTTGGTGTACTTTGTGTCCTTGAATTATTTGTTTCTAAAGTCCCTCGTGACACAGGGCTTTTACCTTACTGCGGGAGTTGCGTTAAACGAGTGGTAGGTCACCACTCGTTTAACGCAACTCCCGCAGTAAGGTACAAGCCCTGTGTATACGCAGTCTTGGTAGGTACCACAACAATGTCAGTTATTCTTCCGTGAAATAGTGATATTAACACATCACTGTGTTTCGGTTGAAGGGCACGGTAGCAAGTATGATTATTGGGCAAATGAGATTTATGAACTAATGTCTCAAATGAGTGACATTCAGAGCTTTGTCAAACAAGGATTTGGGTATCACTGATACTGTCACGGGCGACGCGTGACGCTTCCTATCAGGCGCACGACCTTCTCGTCTTTTAATTTGTCAAGTTGCCTTCAAAAATTTTTTTTTTTTTTTTAAAGACAACTCCTGCAGTAGGGTACAAGCCCTGTGTCACGGGGGACTTTACAAACATACAAGTCACGGACACAAATTACACCCAGACCCGGAACAACAATTTGTGGAACACACAAAGTGGTGTCCCGTATGGGAATCGAACCCACGACCTCTTGCGTAGCAGTCGGATACACTCCCACCGCGCCACAGAGGCAGTCAGTGAATAAAATACTTACGATGGAATCTCCTTTATCTTAATGCCAAGAGCTGTACAGACCAGGTCAGCCATATACGCAGGTATATAATGTAGTACCCAAGTCAAGAGCCAGTATAGAAACGGATTGGTTATCTCTAGTAAATAGCAGTACCACACTGCTAACGGAGAACCTATTTTTCTACAATCAGTACTTCTCAGAACTGAAGCCATGAAATCTGAAAAAATGTAAGAAATATCATTGTTATCATAAAATATTATTCTTGCGCAGTCGGATAAAAAGAAGCCTTGTCTCTTATTACCCGACTTCGCAAGAAGGATGGTTTTTCGAGTGTATGTATGTATATTTCTTTGGCACGCTCTAGAGTCTAAATGGCATGATGGATTTTAGCTTGAGAGGTATCGTTAGATTCGTCTCAGTTGTGAGAGGGACACTGGGTACATTACAATTAAAAAAAGCGGCGTCAAAATATTTTAGTTATTCATTTTAAGACTAGGTAGGGCCATCTAAAATATCTGCTGTTTATAGCCCACCCAAACACAAAATAAGGGCGGCTGATTACGAAAGATTTATTTCTACATTAAGAAATAGGTTAATTGCTGGTGGAGACTACAACGCGACATACCATCCCTTTGAAAACGGATGAGAATATAACGGAAGCTGTTGATCAATGCGTACAATGGGCCGCTACCCTGCCAGAAAATGACGCAAAATATCAAAATAAGTATCCTCTACCGATTCGAAAACTCCTTTCTGAAAAATGTAGAGCTAGAAGAAAATGGCAATAAACCAAAATAAAAACATCACTAACCGACAACAAAAAACAGAGTACCCAAAATTTCCTAAAAAATCTAGAAGCTATAGCAGCTAGTGACTACTCCCTTCAGAAAGCCACAAAATACCTTAAACGCCTCGTCTCAAATCAACCCCCTCTACGTATGGAGAATAACGAATGGGTAGCTAGTGATGCAGAAATAGCAGACACGTTCGCTTAACACTTAAGGCATGCCTTTATATCAAATTCAGATATAAGCTTACCCAAAACACAGGATGTAACTACAATTTACCAACTATTCCCACCTATCACTAAAATTGCTAAAGAGGAGGTGAAATAAATGGCCTGAATACAAAAAACCAAGAACCTGAAGACAAGTGCGAGCCGGACTCGCGCACCGAGGGTTCCGTATTAATTATTAATATAGGTATAGTTCAGGAATCGATAGATCAGGTAGATAGATATGTACATACATAGTATCTACCAGATCTATCGATTACATGTGCTCGATACACAATGCGATCTATCCATACTTATGGGGACGTCTAATTTTCACTTTTTTATTTTTTGGAATTTTTCTTTTATTTGTGCCGGTTATGATATATATGAGTTCCGAAAAATAAAAAAGTTGAAAATTAAGGTAAATTTTGGTAATTAAAAGTTGTCACGAAAATCTAAATTTGCCCATATCTTATTACCGTGTTGACTTAGGACCTTGATGTTTATACACCTAATAGGGACTATAGACCTCAGTATCTGGTATTCAACTTGCTTGGTCTGAGAAAATCGGTGGTGACACACGGACAGATAGACGGATAGACGGACAAGAGAGTGATCTTACAAGGGTTCCTTTTTTATCTTTTGAGGTATGGTACCCTAAAAAGGCTCCAGGGCAGTGTACTAGGACTTCCCAATTATAGAAGGTATCGTTACTGGAACTTTTGCTGACGACACAGCAATTAAAATAGACTACATCATGAACTCGGCATCAACTCTGTTAGAGAGGAAATAGTAGCGAGAACTCAAACATACAAAGATCGAATTTTAAATCCCTCAAATCCACTAATTACAAGTCTAGTGAATACACTGACAGAAACAAGGAGGTTAAAGAGAAGGTTCTCTCAAGGCCTTATATATATAACGGACGGAACAGCGGTGGTAGCCTGATGGCTAAGACATCGGTTTTGCAATCGTGAGGTCGTGGGTTCGAGTCCTACCCATTATACTACCAACGTCAACCCACTCTTAATACAAGCTTTTGAGCTTAGCTAGAGGGGTTAACAAGATTGCTAGTGATGTGGAACTTAATTCCACATTGCTAGTTATCTTTAAAAAATGCTGAATATCGCTGTGTGATAGATTACAATAAAACGTATATAAAAAAATGAAGTAGTCGAGTTTTTTGTTACAATATTTCTTTATATACAGTTATGTCAGCAAGTAGGTAAAGTGCTGCAACCATTACCTACTCCATTATAAGATGTAAGAAAAGATACGTTCAACATACTAGTGTTACAAAAAACGGAGAGAACATGGGGGGTCCCTAATTTCGGGTTAGGTGGAATAAATGACCACATCCCGGTCAAATATGTACTGTGTATCTACCTTTTGAGAATTTGGGTTTTATTCTCCCAGTAGTACCATACTGGTAACGCCAATGGTACAGAAGGAACTGAAGAATATTTGCGATACTAACCCCATACTACCGAACGTTTTGTCGAACTAATGGTGTATACAGGGAGCTCCTTGAGGACACCATGTTTTCTTCTTTCACATGTATCCCACGTGGTCGCTATGATGGCGTTATTTACGTAGTCCACGGGAACCATGTTCAATTTCTTATCTATTTCTACAGGGAAGACATGCAGGACTCCTAGACAAACGCCAATCATTATCTGAAAAGAAATACGAGATAAGTGATGAATAAGTAAATAAATATCTTGCGACAATTCATTCACTGTCATCTGATTCCAAAACTATTCCCAACCTTGGGTCTGGAATGGTTTTGGAACAGAAGTGAACAGAAGGTTTGTGACAGAAGACACCGCTGGGTGCAACGAGAACTTGGATTCGTAACGGTGGCAGCCCCAACATACAACAAATCGAATAGTGAGATGATTAGGGCACACATTAAAGATTCATCATCATATCAACCCATATGATGGCCCACTGCTGGGCACGGGTCTCCCCAGTAGATCCTGGGGGTAATTGCCATAATCGCCACGCTTGGCGAGCGGGTTGGCGATCGCAGTAGGCTTTAAGTACGCAGAGGACGCTGCTGCCCGTCCTCCGGAGTGAAATCCCTTAGTCGCCTTGACGACACCCACGGGAAGAGATGGGGTGGTACTATTCTTAAGCCGGTACCACACGGCATACAACATTAAAGATACATTCGTTAAATCATTATTTAAATATATAAAAAAACAATATTCAGTATTATTGAGAACCTCCTCCTGTTTGAAGTCGATTGAAAATACTTAAATTATTTTCTCATCTTTCATCTCACCATTCGATTGGTGGGTTTATGGGAACTAGAACTTGTGACATCTACTACTGGTATATCCGGTGTGTGCCCCACCATACACAGCACCGGTGCTACGGGTGAATTCAAGTTCCTGTGACACGCCCAGGGGTATCTTCCAAGGGTACCCTGCGTCCGGAACGGCTAAAGCTACGCAAAATGTGAAAAGTTTACTAACAAACAAAATTGCAGGGTTTTCACGTCATTCCAATTTTCGTAAATCTATACTAATATTTAAGCTGTAGAGTTTGTTTGAATCTCGATGAATTTATATAATTACGTAGGGGATCTTGTTTCCATCTTTTTTGTACAGGCAGGTTTTTTATTTTTATATATTTTTTTTAATTAATACTTTTTAGTAGTTGTAGGATGTAACAGATGTAACAACTAACCTTTATCACAGCTATCGTCAAGTATTGAAAATTGAAAAAAGAATGGTTGCTGACTAACTTTTTTAGTATGACAGTCATAATCATGTTATACTGTTTTGTAATGCATAAGATAAGCCCTTTATTTGGATACCCATATTGCAGTATTCAAAACACTTTTTTGTCACAGCTCTTTATTTTGACATCTCACAGCCGCCATGTTTGTTTTTTTCAAACGTAACATATCTAAGAACACTTGGGCGATCAAGACGAATCTGACGACGTCTTAATTGTATAAATCCATTCAGTGGATTGTGAGATATCAGGTAATATAGATTATTACATACATACATACAAAATACAAGCGATAAACATAACCCTTTCTCAAAGTAGGGTAAAAACGGGAAAAATTTACCCAGACGAAGTTGCGCGGTTCAGCCAGTTAAATATGAAATAACAACTATATTTACCGCTTTCATGGTATGATTTCACATTAAAAACTGTTTATGTAGCATAAAGGAACTACGAAAAATGTGATGGGTTATGAATTAAATTTCACATCGTGTGCGGCTTTAGTATAGGCAGAACCTGTACTATGGTAAATAGACTAGCTTTCGCTTCCGTGGATGTCGCTTATCGCGGTAAAAACTCATTTCTATGTCCTTCCCCGACACTCAAACTGTCTCATTTTTTATCAAAATCGGTTTAGTGGTTTAACGTGAAAACGTAACAGACAAACAGAGTTACTTTCACATTTACGATATTAGTTAGGACTAGCTGTGTTCGCGTAAAGTTGCAGTGATGATAAAAAGTAGCAATGTTACTTCTTACATCTTCAGCTGTCTGACAGTGAAAGTCCCGTTATTATCCGTCCAGCCGTTTCGCTGATTAGCCGGAACAAACAAACAATTATTGTTTCAAGTACCATATATACTTTCATATGCATTTAGTAAAAATATGTTATTTTGACATTACAAACAGACACTTCAATTTTGTTTTTGTATGTAGGTATGAATAGATGTTATACGGTCTGCTTACCCCAGTAGGTCCGTATACCGCGCTAAGATCGGACCATCCAGGAGTCGGCTCATAGTAGGCAGGTACGACTGAAAATTAAAAAAATCACTATAGAAAAGAACTAAATTTCCCTAAAATATAACAAATTTTTAACACGTTGTTAGCTTTGTGGCATCTATAATAATAATAATAATAATTTCTTTATTGCATCAAATATGGTAGGTACAGAGGTCTTATAAAAAATAGAAGTTTCACATATTTGGCAGTAAAAGCATGCAATAGAACAAAATCTGCATTCCAACATTAAACATCTTTATACACTTACGTAATCTATACACTTTTATTTTATTCATCTATGCCTGTAAAACTTACAAGGTTATTTTTTTAAAAACTCATCAATAGAATAAAACCATTCTTTTAGCAACCATTTCTTTAATTCTAGAGAAAACTTTTTAAATGGTAGTTGGGTAATATAATAACTTTAGGCAAAGAATTATAAATTAGGGGAGCCATATAAATGCAGCTCCGTCGAAAGACTTCTAACCTAGGAATAGGCATTTCGTAATCTAGATGTGTAACTATTTTCTTATTTTGATTATCCTTACGCTCAAATAGTGTAGGATTAGATCTTAAAAACCTGGCTACTTCGTAAATATAAATGCAGGGGACTGTGAAAAGATTATGCACTTTGAAGATAGGCCTGCATGAATCGGACCACTGCATATCAAACATAGCACGAATACACTTCCTTTGTGCAAGAAAGATTCTCTCTATTTCAGAAGAGTTATCCCACACGACTATGCCGTAACGGATTACTGAGCAGACGTATGCGTGATAAACTGTTATAGAAGTATGCCTGGATGTAATATTTTTACCCTTTTTAAGGCAAATACGAACTGATTGATTCTTTTTGCAATTATTTCAATGTGATTCTTCCATGTGAAATGCTCATCAAGAGTTACGCCGAGGAACTTTATATTACGTACTTGTTCTATAGCAACTTTATTATATTTTACATTAACGTGCACAGGTTTACTTTTGAATGTTTTGAAATGAAGTACGCTAGTTTTGGAAGTATTAATTTTTAATTTATTTGTATTTAACCATTTTATTACATTATTTAAAGTTTCATTAATTTCAATTTCATAATTTTGCATATTATTGCACTTAATAATAATTGTAGTGTCATCGGCGAACAATACACTTTGATGTTTAATTGACTGTAGCAAGTCATTTATAAAGAGAAGGAACAGTAGTGGCCCCAAAATACTACCTTGGGGTACTCCACAGTGATTCGTTCTAGCTTCGGAATCAAAACTTTCTAGGCTATTATGCAATTTATTGAACCTTGCCACCCTTGTTATCTGTTTTCTATCAACTAGGTATGAATGAAACTATCCTTTTGTTTATCTTTACAATGAAATCCTGTTTTGCCCCGTCATGCGTCTTCTCATAACAAATCAAATCATTACTGTAATAATATAGAGTGATTTATTATGACAAATGGCTATTGCTGTTATCCTTGATACGAAAGAATAGACTTTCAAATGTCATAATCAAATGGAAGTATGTTTGATGTCGGCGGTAGCCTTTCCAGTGTACGATGTACTATAAAGACCAGTGATTTGTGGTGATTACATAATACAGCTAAAATACTTAAGTGTATAGTTTAAGTGGTTATTACCAACTGGAGGCTTCATAACGCAGACAGGGAGATCTCCAGTGCTGGTTCTGACGAGCTCTTCGGCTACAGCTTTCGTGTATGTATATGTATTCGGCCAGTCATCCATCAACCTGGAAATAATTGACAAAATATCGTGAGAGTAGAATACACAGGAAGATTTAATAGCTGCCTCCGACAATGCAGTTGAAGTGGCAGTGTTCTGCTTTGCCACATATATACGTCGCAGAATTATTAAATCTAACATCTGGTTTGATTAAATTACAGGTGTATCAACTCGTTTTAAATATGCCCGCCATTATGGCGTGACATTGTTTGACGTTTACATTTCAAATGCCGGGACGTTGGCAGTTAGTTATCAGTGAGTCTTAATTGAATGGCCAGTGAGTCTTAACTCTCTGGTGAAATTGTCGCTAATTATAATAATAATAATATCTTGGGACAACTCACACTGAACCCAAACTAAGCAAACTTGTACTATTCCAACCAGACAACTTATAAACATACCTATATATTTCTAAATACGAGTCCAATAAATATATAAATAAATTACCCCCCGACACAGAATAAACCATCGTGCTCATCACTTAAAGTATTATCCTAGGTGGGAATTGAACTCACGACTTCCGGCTTAGCATTTAGGGTGACTAACCACTAGACCAACAGGCCAGTCTGCCACAGTACAGATTATTGAGGGAGTAGGATACACAGGAAGACGTGACTGCGTTCTGGTTCGCTACATCCATATAATTATATAATGATATTTTGGGATATCTCACACACGGTCATCTGATCCCAAACTAGGCAGAGCCTACACTATGGTAACTAGACAACTGATAAAGATACCTGTATAATATATATTTCTAAATACATTGATACTCGTAAATTACACACAGACACAGAATTAGCCATAATGCTCTTCACACAAAGGTTTATCCTGGTTGGGAATCGAACCCACAATCTGACTTAGCAGTCAGGGTCGAAGATCTAACAGGCCCGTCAATATTTACTGCCTACAATGTCTGCTGTCGACACGCCAAGAAAAAAAAAACTGGCGCCAATAAAAGTTACGTAAATGCTTTCTGGTTTGTTGTGGCTGTCTGTCCACCAAAGCACAAAATATTGAAGGTATAGAATGTATCCTTCATACGATCCTCGCTCTAGCCATCCACACATAAATATCGTTCACGGATGTTACTAAATATTAGGTATCTATAGCCCGATCAGGAAAACAAAAAACCTCGAGAAAAATAATAAAACGAATTTCTTCAACTGAGAACTGTAGCTATTGTCAAAACGTGACTTAAATCATTTTAGGCGTCTGTGTCCATAGAATTATGATAGATAGAGTAGGGAACACATGATTGGTGTTAAACACGTTTATTATTTTCCTGGTCGGGCTTTAATAACATCTACTTGGTAGTATCAATTTTAATTGTTCGAAAACTTAAGACATGACGTTTTAATTTGCCTAACATGACGTGTTTATAATGCAATCTGACACAACTTTACAATTTTAATTGTAACGTAGTGCTTTGTAATATGTGTCTATTTTTCAGAATTTAAATAATGTACCTACCTATGTGGCTATGTATCGTTTACAAATAAAATATTTTATAAAACAAGGTCTAATTTTCAACAGCTCGCTTATATTGGCGCAGCTTCGCTAATCTCCTCTCCGCCTCGAAGGGCAAGCAGGAGTCGTACCATGAACTTCTAAATTATTTGCCAAGTGCAAGGCAGTTTACCTTCATGTTTAAACCTGACCCATGTCAGTTGCTGAACTGCTGTCAAAGAGTTGACAAAATAGAAAATAGGTTGCTCGCCGGTTTGGTGACCTCATCACTGACTCTCCTGCTAATTGCCAGGATAATGGTACAAAATTAGCAGGACAGTCTACAATTGACCGGCTAAGAGCTCATGGTGCGGCCCCATGGGTCAAAAATAGGGTAATTGTAACTTACTGTTCAGTCAATTCTTCGATTTTCAAGGACTTATTTTCTGCCATCTGTATAAGGACATCAGGTTCTATAGGACTTGGATAGAACTGTTCCTTCAATTCTGTTCCAATACGACTTTTAGTTGCATGAGTGAAAGCTGTAGAAATATGAGTGAAACATCTGGAAAAGTAATCACAATATTTATTAAAACCGTCTTTAAAAAAGGGTTGTTATATGTTTTCAACTTACAGATATGTCCGCGATTATCGCAAGAAGTAGGTAAGTACTCGATTTTACAAAAATCGAAGTATGGTTAAGGTTTTCGCTATTCGACCACATATTTTTCTGGGAAGGTTATGTTTAAAAAGTTTTACTAGGTTATACGTCTTGATACTAGAGTTATGGACTTAAAATATAGCAGTTTTTTTGTCTAAAAGGTGAATGATTTACTCTTTAAATTATTACTATCTAACATTGAAGCTAATAAGTAAGTTAAGTTAGCAGTAGTTTAAGTTGACATAAACTGGTAAGATACTTAATCTAAGAAAATATTATCTAAGAATTGTCTGATAAATTGATAACACTTTGTTTTTGTGTTTTAAATGTAAAGCACCGTCACTATCACTTTTTTTCTCACTAATCAATACACTAACTAAAATGACTAAATTCTTTTGAGTCTTCATTTTAAGTCTGTACAATCGAGAAGTTGGATTTACATGGTGATGAAGTCTTTTGTCGTGAGCTTCTGCGAATTTTTTAAAGATTTGCTCTACGAATTCCACTTGAAGGTCCCGGTGGAGATCGTTGTTGCGGATATACCAAGGTGCGCTTAGCATATCTCTTAGCACTTTGTTTTAAAAGCGTTGAATTAAATTTCTGTTGCTCTGTTTGGTGCAGCCCCAAAGCTGCACCCCATAAGTCCATATGAGCGTAAGGACTTTTAATTCTAATTCATCTGTTTGCAGTGATAATCTAGCTGTTCTCGTTTCTTCTTGACGTGAGCTTTCCATCGTAGTTTCACGTCAAGTGTCATTCCAAGATATTTAGCCGTATAAGCGTACGGGATAGTCTGATCATTAATATATATTGGATGGTATTGCGGTTTCCTGTTGGTAAAATCAATATGAATCGATTTTGATTCAATAATATGTCTATTTTTTTTTGCTCTTCTAGTTTTTTTCTATAATGTTTACGATTCTTTGTATCTAGTCTATTGATAAATGTTTCGCCCTGAAGCCGAATTGATGGTCAGCTATTAGGTTCCTTTCCTCAATTAGAAGTTAAAATAATTTTGACATAACAGGCAATAGGGAAATAAGCTCATAGGGTTTCCCAGGATTTACGACCATAATTACTTCTGCCACTTTCTAGATTGAAGGGACATACTTTAACCTGAAAGTTGCTGTTGTTGAAAATGATATTTAGAGCAGGTTTTCGAGGATTTTTCCTGTGATAAGGTCATAACCTGGAGCTTTTCTAGTATTCATATTTAACCTAATTTCATTTGCAACTTCCATTGGTGTTACAAATTTAATTTCTAATTGATCGTGCTGAAGATTATGATAGGTTATATGTTCAATGAGTCCTTCATTTGGTTAAAATATAGATTCTAAATATTGCGCAAATCTATATTCAAATAAATCTTTTTGCTCATTGTTGGTGGCCCATTTTCCGTTTTTTTCCTTTTTAGGATAGGTAGTAAAGGAATTGGGCGTTTCAGTTTCAAGGTTGCTTTCCAGAGTGAGTAATTGGAATTGCATTCCATTTCCATTGGTCAGAGCATCCAAATATTTTTTTGTAAAGTCCTCTTAGTACTCTTGAATTCTTGTCTCTTCGTGATCTTGTCTGATGCCATTTTTTTCGCTGTTTTCTTTTAAATCAATCAATCAATCAATTTATTTTATTGTGTCTTTTATCACTAAATAAGTTTACAATATATCGAGGATATTGATTTTCTTCGTAGATTTCTTTGTTTCAAAATCAAGTTGTTCAGCATTTCGAATGGGTACCATATGATTTATTCTTGATTCTAAATCCTAATTGATTTGATTCTAAACAGATTGGGAAAGCAATCGAATAAGCTTTCCTAATCTGTTTTGATATTCACAAGGCTAGGGTAGTTTTCTTTTAGCAATATATTTTCACTGAGAATCAGGATTATAGACGAGTGATCGAAACTCAAGATATTTTTTTTTCGCGTGATATATTTTTGAAAATAAAAAATCTATTAAATCTGGTATTTTCTTTGAGTTCTTTCGGGCTATATGTTGGTTTTCCGGTAGATAGTACGTCGCATTTAGTTTCTGTGATTGACCCTTTGATGTGGTTAATATAGAGCTAAAAATAAATGTTCTTGGTATAAAAATAGCCTCCAAGCATAAACCGGTTTCCTAGTTTTTGTAAAAAAATAAATATATTGTTCTTTTTTTAGAGCTTACCTTGGTGGGCAATATATTGCTAAAACAGTAATTGTTGCGTAGCGTTTGGTTTCGATTTGTATCGATGCTACTTGTATTTCATGCTTTGATGATTGATAGTATTTGATGCTTTGATAATGTGAAATATTTTTTATAATGATCACAGAGCTGCCTCCCCTTGCGCAATTGTTGGGGTGAATAGCGTGATTTACTTTGTAGAACATTATTCATGACCGCTGTTTAGGTATAGCATCTGTAGCGCTATTTTCTATTTTCTTTATGCGTTCATCAAATAATTACATAAACTTAAGTATTTTGTATGCTTTGTTGCCAACCCGAGTCACTGTTTACATAGTTCGTGGATTTAGACACTATATGCGCATAACGTATGCGCATATATCAATGGGCCTAGTTTTGCTAGACGGGCATGGTTGCGGTGCGACCGTGACCTTCCTTGGTTGCATAGTGCTTGTGTCAGCACTATGGTTATGTAATAGTGTTTTATAAGTTTTTTTTTAAACTTTGCAGCTCTTTGGCTACTATACAGCCTTTGTAGTTTGTGTTCACAAGAGTGTATACACTTAGGTTTGTCTGTTACTCTTTTTTATTAGCGCGTTCTGAAAAAGTAGTAGTTTGAGCTACTTGGACCTGAAGTTTCAGTTCCTCTTTAGCGGTTTTTTCTAGCTGGTAATAATTGTATAGTAAATGTTCATTTTTAGATTTGACCGTTACACTACCCTCAGCAGGGGATTTACCACAAGCCATTTTCATTGTTTTTTTTTTCATAATTTACCTATCATAATATAAATTAAATCATTTAATTAATAACACCGTGATACGCGGATGTAGGTCATCGCGACACGCACAACCAACCGTGGACTCACGGCAGCGAGCGCGGGCGACATGCGATCGACACGTTCGCTCTGCTAGGAAGCAAAACACAAGTGATTTTATATTTTGCAAAGCGATTGAAAAAAGAAAATCTAAAAAGCCGAACCTAAAATGGCGATCATGCTGTGATGTATCTGTTGTTACAAATAAGTACTTAGCCGATTTTGATAAGCCTAGTAGCAGTATTATTTGCTACTAACTTTAAAACTGCAAAAAAATAATCAACATATATTATACAAGGAGTTTTGCATCAATCTTGAGTCCCTGAGCACACTCCCCCTTAGGATCTCCGTGTTTAGATATTTGGAGGACAGGGTAATGAGATCTTTAGCGTAACTCCTCCCAAGATCAGCTACACACAAAAAACACTCACTTAAGCTGTTTAGATTCCTTAGCAAGAGACACACACTCCCTTGTGCCACGGACATTGGTCAGCGTCGCGTCTCGAAGAGGCCCATCGAAGCGAATTGTAGCCGCCATGTGAAATATAAAGTTCACCTGAAATAATCATTGTGTTTATAGGTATATAGATAACACAGAATACCGGAACAACAGAAGACAATCTAGCTGGGTCTACTAGCGCACAGGCTCGCGCGGCAGCCTCGATGATTGGCACGCGAACGTGGCCTCGCGAGGCAGCCTTCAGTTGTTTGCGCAGAAACACCGAGGCGAGCCTCGAGAGGTAGGCCGAGCCATCAGAATCAGAAAAAGCATTTAAAATGGACAGTTGTTAAATTTACAATAATTTTAATCTAGTTTATTAACATTAAAAAGCTCCATAAAAACTTTCTAAAAGTACACAAAGACTCGGAACAACAATTTGTAAATCACACAAAATGGTATCCCCTGTGGGAATTGACCCGATATCCTCTTGCATAGCATTCGCACGCACTTCCACTGCTCCACCGAGACAGTTAAGACTATGATAATATCTTAGGACAACTCACACAACACTATCTGATCCTAAACTAGACAAAACTTGCATTATGGCAACCAGACAATAATTAGAAAATAATTATTTCTAAATACTTACATTCCATTGAATTGCCTCTAAATTACAGCCAGACACGGAATAAGCGATAGTGCTCATCAGATTATCCTGAGTTAAAATCGAACCCACGACCTCTGGATGAGCAGTCGGGGTCACTAACCTCTAGACTAACAGGTCAATCAACTATCCCTTGCACTTTCAAAATGACAATCCTTGAGTTTGATCAACTTTAAGTTACAAGTTGTAAGTAATATAACAAGAACAGGAAGTGCGTAATAATGAAATCAGAAAATTCCATTTACTTTCATAATACAGCCATATTAAGCCAAGTAAATAATACCTGGTCAAAAACATGTTACACTGACGTCATTTTCATTATATTTATAGGCTGAATACTTATTTATAAATACCTACGTAGTAGTGTATTTTTTCATTATCATTGGCATCCTAATTAATATATTCTTATTTATAAAACTACTTTTCCACATCAAGATTAGACTAGAGAGACTATTATTATATTGGATTATAATAATAGTCTAAGAGAGGTTGAACACCGACCTTCACCCAGATGAATCATATATATCTGTGGCGCGGTGGGAGTGTATCCGACTGCTACGCAAGAGGTCGTGGGTTCGATCCCCACTCAGGATAAAACTTTGTGTGATGAGCACGATGGTTTATCTGTGTCTGGGTGTTATTTATCTATAATATGTATGTATTTAGAAATATATAAGTATGTTTATCAGTTGTCTGGTTTCCATAGTACAAGCTCTGCTTAGTTTGGCATCAGATAGTGTTGTGTGAGTTGTCTAAAGATATTATTATTATTATTATTATAGGTGTGTTTATAAATCAATAAAATTTGATGAAAAATTATCTCTCATCTGGTTATCAGTTGGGTGAAGATCGATGTTGTAGTAGAGCGACTATGTTAAAATACGGCTTGTTATTGTTATGACTTTATACTTTTAAAATTGGCATTGCTCAAAAACATGTTATATTGACGTCATTTTTATTTTATTGATAGGCATAAACTTATATTCTGATTTATAAATAGTTTAATACTTTTCCATTCAAAACAGACACCCTAAAATACCCAACATATCGGAGAGGTGCAGCCACACTCTATATGCCTATTTTCGAGCGGCCTATTGGTCTTCCAGTGGCTTGTGTGATTTGTTTTCCACCTAGGACAGATCTTTGTGAAGAGCAGCTATTGGTTAGTCCATGTCTGAATGTATAATTGACAAATTTGTATGATTGGTTGTAGTACAGGCTCCGCCTAGTTTTGAATCAAATGACCAGGTGTAAGTAAGAATGTTTATTTATTTATGTGGACTATAGTTTACAAGTACTAAAGTGTTCACCCACGACAGCTAGCATATATACAATAGAGCATATAGACATCATTATAGGCATTTCTTGCCAATTACTATACAAATACAATAATTGCATTTTTGAAAGATAGAAAAATTTGAAGTCCATACTCAGGAAGGACTTCCTGAGTCTGGACTTCAATTTGGGCTTAAAACTTTTCTATCTTTTAAAAATGCAATTATTGTATTTGTATAGTAATTGGCAAGAAATGCCTATAAAAATTACTTCAACACTTTCATTTGTTGAGTTCAAATAGTTAATATTAGTAGCTTAATTTAGGTAATACTAAGCGAATCTTTGCTAAACCATTCTGGAGAGATAAAGTAACAAACATTTTACAGTTGATTTTGGTCTTTCATAAATCTTTTTTTTAAACAACTTCCGTAGTAGGGTACCAACCCAGTTTCGGGGCAGACTTTACAAATATTGAACTCACGGAGCCAAATATACCTACCCAGACTCGAAACAATGATTAGTGGGTGACTTAAATAAGGTGTAACAGAAATATGTGGTCATATTCAAGGGTTGATATGTGCCCATGACACTAAGTGCACATATCTAATTTTAATAAAATCGGAGTACGAATAAAAAATATTAATTATTATTTCATTTGTTTATATATGAGTAAAAAAGTTGCTAATTATAAAAATTATTATTTAAAAAGTTCTATGCCATAATAATCCAACGAATTTTGTACCAGGGGAGGCATAATTATTATGCCATACGCCTTTCACTTCTGAAATTTGACAAAAACAATACGTTATAACTATGTAAAAATAATGCAACCTGCTATGGCACCATGGTAGGTGATTTCCTGATAACATACCCTATACGCTGCTGAAATTTGACCACACCTTTCTGTTACACCCTGTATATATATGCCGTGTTGAAATTGAATCCACGACCTCTTGCACAGCAGTCATATACACTCCCATTGCGCCACCGAGGCAGTCAATCAATTAGAGGCAGTTTATTTGTTATTAAAATTCGCAAGAAATGCCTTTAAAAGTCAAAAAGAAGTTGCTTTTTAGTTTGATTACCCTTTGAAATACTCGACAGTTAATATTAAGATGTTGCGAATTGTTGCTCTAAAAAAACTTGGGTGCGGACGCACCTTAATATATTTTTATAGCTGAGTCAACGATCTTGTTTAAAGGTTTCGGTATCAGGGTCACCAATGACGTTGCAAAAGTTATTGTTTTTGTGACCGTTTTGTTGTGGTTACATCTTTTAAAAAGGGAAAAAATGCCTATCAACGCGGATCAAATGTGTAGCAAAATCTTTAAAATTAATGAGTCAATTGACACTATTGCCCCTCCATTGGATTCGCCTGAATGTAGATATGTGTGTTTGTGGCATCATAGCGCATAAACAGATGGATGAATTTGGTGCTAAAGCTGGCTTGGTCAGGATGATTCCTAGCTTTGTTTCACGAAAATATGTCACGCCGTTTTGAAGATAATCAAGCCTTTGTCTCACGTGTTTGGTTTTTTATTACGTATGCTTTAGCTGGTTGTACCAGTACCTGTTTTGGTCCAGATGGCCTAAAATGTCGTAACAGCCTTGAATATATTATATGTTCAAAAATGAAACAGTAAACATTTACTTACGAATTTGTGTTTGTTTGTCTGATTTGTTTACTAATCCTTTTACTTACATAGTATAAAATAAATCCAGATTTGTATACTTACAAAGTTTAAATAAAATCGATTTACGCGTCTTTACGCTTAGATCTACGTAACTACGCAACAGATTTTGATGCCTTTTCGCCATCAGTTACACAATTTCCTCCGGATGGTTTATATCTAACAATTTTTAATATTGATTTTGCTAGAGTATCGTGGTGAAATTCACCTCCCGCGGGGATTCGGCTAACTAAATCAGCATCCAGTATACCCCACGTTTATGTAAGACGCTGCCTTCGCAACTTCGACACCTTGCAACATTTTTCATTGATGCTCCTATTGGTCGTAGCGTGATTTAATGTAGCCTAGAGCCTTTCTCGATAAATGGGCTATCCAACACTAAAATATTTTTTTAATTGAAAGCAGTAGTTCCTGAGATTATTGCGTTCATCCAAACAAACTCTTAAGCTTTATAATATATTAGTCTATGTAGCGAATAGAGCACAAGGCTCTACAATTTGTCACAGACCTGTCAAAAGCGACGTTATAATCGCGACAGAGTATAAAATACCATACTAAGTACTAACCTCTTCAGTAAGTGTAGCATAGTCTTTATCACTCAGACCAAGCTTCAGCTCGGCAACATCGCCCTCCATAGGAACCAGTAATTTCTCGAAATCAGGTTGCTTTTCACGTACCAAATCATAAACCTGTAAAAAAGAATAATTACGAACATTTGAATTTTTTAACAAGGGATTTTAACAAGGGATTTACAACTAAAACGAAAACTAGGTATCCTATGTCATGGGGTTTCAAACTATATCCATTGCAAATTTCATCTAAATGGATTCAGCGGTTTACGCATGAAAACGTAACAGACAGACAGAGTTTATTTAACATTTATAATACTCGCACATGTTTGTATGAGTGATGAAGAGAGAGGAAGAAAGGGGGGTTGGGATGGAAAGGAAAGCTTTTGCTGACAAGGGAGGGAGGGAGTCGAAAATTACTAAAATAATTTTATGATCGTAGTAAATAGTGAAATACTTACGGGGTCTTTCAACATAAATACCAATCTTTCTTGCATCGTCTTCCCTTTTCTGGGTCTCAGTAACACGTAGATTTTATTAACTTTGCATGCTCTGAAAATAAATTAAATCGGTAAAAAAAATATTTTCTAATAACCAAGTATATTATTAATATACAATCCTAATAACTCGGGATAGTTTGGGATCTGTCCCACTAAAAACCACAGTCCCAGAAACTTCATGGTATTGTATGGGGATTATATTACCTAGAGTTGCCATACTTATAAACGGGGCATAAGGGAATTATGTGCCGACCCGAATGAACTACCGATCAGTACTACATAATGAAGCCCAAAGCATATGTAGTAATTGCTTTGGGTCGGTTTTATTGTTCAACAAATACTACCGATAATGCCGACTTGATCATGTATATAGCAATCCTGCTCAAATGGCTATTCTTGCTAAACAACAATTTGATATGTCTAGATTTTTTTTACCTGATGAACTTCTCAATGAGCTGTTTCCCAAGAAATCCCCCTCCTCCTGTGACAAACAACGTGGCACCGGAGTAAAACTGTTGTATCGGGGAATCCCCATAATCTATACACGCGTTCATATATTTCTGTCTACCTAACACGTTTAACTCCAATTCTCGTACGTGATCCATATCTGTAACAATAATTTAAAAAAGTTTAAAAGAAACTTCGCTCCAGCCATTTTTGAGTAATTTAGTAACATAGTGGGAGAGAGGAGGGCTGCTTCCTATTTTGAAGTCGGTGAATAGAAATATTGATTACTTTTTAACATGTGAATAGGTATTTTAAAAAGTAATATTCAGACCAAAAACGTCATCATGGAGCCGTATAAGTTCCTTGGAAACGCGGTGGACACGAGTCACGAGTCACGAGTGCTATAAAATCGTATACATAAGGACTATGGAGGCTAAATTTGATTGTATCAGGCGTATCTTGGTATAAGGCACCTGTCCCATCGAGCGATGAACGAGAAGAGAGTAGCGATTTTATCACTCAAGTCCGTGTAAACAAAAGAGATGCAGTATAGAGCGAGTACTCGCTGGCAGTAGGAACGGTCAGCGATCAACTTTTAATATCTTTATCTCTTTTCTTCACACGGGATCAACATGAGTATGTACGTTTCTTGACTACTACGTACGCTTCTCGCTTTCTCGCCGTTATTGGGACAGGTGCCTAACGGCTTAGGGCGGGACTTGAACCCGCGACCTTAGGTGTCTAAGGTCGGAGAAGAAGCTGCTAAGAAACTCACGAGCCACTCTTTTAAAATCATCTAGTTTTTTTACAGTAATAATTTTATTGAACAAACCAGTCTGTTTAGTCAATGTTAACGTTCATAAGACAAGGATAAGTTATAAATAGCGCCACAGCCGAACAAACATATTCAGGAAGACTTTCAATTCAGTCGACAAACAACAAAGGGTTAACCTACGTTTAGTCAAGGCAACAAAAAAAAAAATTTTCGCTACTAGGTACTTACATACATAATTTTGATTTTTATAGCGCATGCGCGACGGATTAAATGGATAATTTGATTATTAATTAATTTGTTTAATGCTTTGATATTTTTTTTAGTTTATTTGCTAAGAGTTACCTCCACAATGACTTTGTTTACATTTTTATCGATAGATCATGAAATCTGTTTATTTTTTTACAATTTAATCGGCAATATTTCAATGTAAAACGATTGTATAACACGTATATATGGCAATTTAAAAAAAAACATATTTAGATTTGAAATATTGATTACGATTAGATTTTTTTATATAACAGGGGTTTAATGAACGGAAGACCTACAAATGTTTTAAACATACATTGGAATGTTTAAATACGAAACGATTGATTTCCTGGTAATCTTAATAACTGACTCACATGATACATCATTTATTTTTGAGAATTATGACTAAATATAAGGTACACAAAAGGTGGACTATGGGTAAGGCATACTCGAAGGGTGGCAGATGTTTTACGTGTCCAGTACAACAACATATTTAGAATGCTATTGCGACTACCAAGAGATTGCAGCATTATTATTATTATATATTTATTGATTTTATTATTATTATTATATTAAAGCGAGTTCTTGAGTGGAGACCGCGGCTTGGCAAACGTAGTGTAGGACGCCCTCAGGCCAGGTGGAGTGATGATTTACGCAAAACGGCTGGCAGGAGCTGGATGCGAGAAGCCGAAGATAGAACAAAGTGGCGTGCAATTGGAGAGGCCTATGTCCAGCAGTGGACTGCGATAGGCTGATGATGATGATGATGATGATGATTATATTAAAAGTCTTACAACTATATGAACGACTGCACTAAATGGATTATTCCTAACCTGACCCAAAATCCTAATCCGGTACCGGGCTAGGTTAGTAACAGCAAAAATATATTAATTTTATTCCTGACCTGACCCTGTCAGTATTGAGTAGTTCTAGCCTCAGTCGGGTGAATAAATAGAAACTCTATCATTAGATTAAAGTAACATGATTTATTATTGATTCTTGATACTTAGTAGCATAGAATAATAACGCCTAGAAGCCTAGTACGCGCACACAAAGTGAAGCGAATCAGACTGAGCCACAAATGGCTCAGTCGATCGTGCGACTTGTCAGTGCGCCAGATTGTGTCTACGTCAGAACGTCTCCCACAATTTTATTTTAAAATATGACGGTTTGTGCGATCAAAGGTTGTCACAACCAATCTCGAAAACAAATTAAGGATTGTAAGATCGTATATCATGTGTACGTACACTACGTTTCTTACGAAATAAATCAAAAACTAAAAAAAAGAATCGTAATTTTAATTGACTCCTTATACAGTATAGTGTTACAAGGTAAGATTTTTTTTTCCCCATTTCTGATATATTTTTTAATACATATTTGGATTTGGACTATTGATATGTAGGTGCCTAAGTACAATACTATTAACTAAATATTATTAGTGTTTCCCTTGTAAATTTTAAAAAAGTTACTTTTCACCTCTCCAGTTTGAAAATGGTGAGATTCTTATAACTTAATAATACTTTTACTTTTAATTTAATTATTTTCCCATCCAAATTTTTCAAATATCGACTAGGCTGTATACGCCACGAGCCCGTTGCCTAGACTTGTCGTAAAGAATGCATGTTAAAATAAACATATTTAATTCTTTGATTTGTTTTTTACTATTTCCTATAACTGTATTGAAAAATGTCGTTAAAAATATACGTGTGTATAACTCGTGTCATTAAAAATCCTCGCCTTCGGCTCGGGCTTGCTGATGACAAAAATGCGCTTTGTTCTTAGTGGTATCTTATAAGTCTTAGTGGTATCTCTTAGTGCTTGGGCACCCCACAATGATCTGGTGTTAAGCCAGATTTTTTTTAATTATTTGAATTTGAAATGCTTCATTTGTGCTTTCAGACAGACAAACACAATACATAAAGAAGTAAACACTAAGTTACCTACCCTACTTTTGGGGAAAATGTTTATTTACTGGCAATCTTTTTTGAATGTCAGTGGTCGTGTCAACATATGTAATCACATGCCGGTTACGCACACATCATTTCATTAGTTGCCTCAGTTTTAGGTGGGGCGCTTGTATGAAATTATCCTTCTAGGCGTTATTATTTTAAGCTTAGTAGTAAGTACATCATTTTTAAAACATTAATAATATAACTAATTACTAATTTACAATACGAGTACTTTTGAAAATAAAAAAACATGTATAACATATGTAATAAAAAAATGTAACATCTGTATAACATTTATAATAAAGAAATATTTAACACATAAAAGTTTGTTTTTAATGTCTTCGGTGTCATTGTCTTATATTTTATTTTATTATGTAATCTGATTAAACAACAATCAGATTTCTTTATAAAGTAGGTAAACCTAATTTAATATTTATTTGTGTTTGATTTTGTGACTAAAACATCGGACTCGCAATCGTGAGGTCGCGGGTTCAAATCCTACCCATTACATTACCGTCGTGAATCCACTCCTAACACAAGCCATTGAGCTTAGCTGGAGGGGTTAACAGGATTGCTAGTAATGTGGGACCCACAGTTCTACATGGTATATTTAAAAAAAAATTAAATTGTTCAGTCTACGATTATCACAATAAGCGCTAAACGGATATTGGACATATAAATTTTTATGAAGTAACATGATATTCTGGCTTAGGCCTGAAATACTCAAAATTTTATTTGGGCTAGGTTAAGAACAGGCGCATTGGGTCGTTAGCAATACCTAAACGCATAGGGTCAGGTTAGGAACAAACTTTAATATCTTCTTGCTATTCCTAACCTTAACCGATACCGAGTTAGGATTTCGGGTCAGGTTAGGAATAAACCCACTATACTTTGGATAACTCTTCTTTTGTTGTGTTCGTTATTGTACGGGGCTAGGATTGTATACAAGAATTGAAAAAAAAAACATAACAGACGTGCGTAGCCGGGATTACAGAAAGTTATCTATAAAATATATATTTTAAATATTTTTAATATAAAAACACAGCTACTTTACAATAATTGTATAATATACTAGCTGCCTGCCCCGGCTTCGCACGGGTGTCATATCGTAGTTTTTTATACCTTGAGTTATATTATTGTAATTTTCCTAGGGATCTCTAATTTCTTGACAATAAAATATAGCCTATGAAACTTCCCGATAATGTAGCTTTCTAATGGTGAAAGAATTTTTAAAATCGGACCAGTAGGTTCGGAGCTTATTCAATGCAAACAAACAATCAAATCTTTATAATATTAGTATAGAGATAAATATAATAAAGGATGTAATTTATCTATAAAATGTATATATTTAGAAATATACAAATATATTTATCTTACCTATGCTCTTTTAAGAGCCTATGCTCTTTTATCATACCTTGGGATATTTTCAAAATAATGTTATGTATATGTAAGTTATTTTTGGTATAGTGCATAGCGTGCACCCCAAGAAGATTTTTATTTCAAGAAATCATATATAGTTTTGTAACTGTAATATATATATATTAGAGTTACAAAACAGTGATGTTTACATTTCACATCACATTAAGAACAGGATTTGACTGTTAGAATGATTAATGATTGATTAATTAATTAATTGAAAAGTATAACATGTTCCAAAAACTATCAAATTGGATTATGTTGCTGATTGTAAAAAAACTATTTTCAGGTTTACACTAAACCAAGAATAACGTATACAGGGCGAATTTTAATATACTAATAACCTCCCACTCGTGGCTTCTTTAAATTACACAGCTACGTAAAATTATTTAAAAAGAATATATATATCAATTAACCCTTCACCACCTACCACCTACTTTTGTCACAAAACCTAGAGTAAAATAGTCTATAGGTGGTTAAGGTCATAATTACAAAAACAAGTGGTAGGTAATTAAGGGTTAATAAATATTTTCCAAAACTGATATTACAAAGTTATTTAGTGTTATGTAAAGAAGCTACGAGCGGGAGGTTGTTGGTATCATAAAAATCATTCTGTATATATATATCTCTCCACCACCCAAAGGTTGCCTGGTTGATGACGCCTTTAGCATTAAGTCCGCCTTTTACAATGTATTTGCAGGAAGTTTTAAATATAATGTATAATATAATATATCTTGGGACAACTTACACAACGCTTTCTGATCCCAAACTAAGCAGAGCTTGTACTATGGGAACCAGACAACTGATAAACATACATAAATATTATTGTGTATATATATATATATATATATATATATATATATATACACAATAATATTTATGTGTATGTATATATATATATATATATATATATATATATATATATACACAATAATATTTATGTGTATGTATATATATATATATATATATATATATATATATACACAATAATATTTATGTGTATGTATATATATATATATATATATATATATATATATATATATATATAATATAACACACCCAGACACAGAATAAACCATCGTGCTCATCACACAAAGTTTTATCCTGGGTGGGGATCGAACCCACGACCTCTTGCGTGAACGTAGACAAAAGGCAGCAACTGATGAAGTCCCTAAATTTGGCTGCTACGGATCTGGGACTTTTCCATGGTATTTTGGCAAATCCCACATCTAGTTCAACCAAAATCCTGTTTTCGTTTATTTAATGTTAGTAGTTAAGTTAGTATAAGTTACGATGGGATTGGCATCGTCACTTCCGTGTACAAAAAAAAAAAAAAAATAAGAAAAAAAAACAAACCTTGCGTAGCAGTCGGATACACTCCCACCGCGCCACAAATGATAAATAAATAATTATTAAATGTATACATAGAACAGCAAAGAACGTAGAAGATTAATTTACCTTGAATATAGAATTGCACCAATTTAAAATTCAATATACACTACTGCACCACTCTTCCACAAAATAACAACTGAGCTATCGTAAAGACACAATGTCGCATTTAAACGAATATACTTCATTAACAAATGAAAGTAAATATTAGCACGTTTTATGCGTAATTTTTATTGTATTCTATGTTTTTTAATTAACTGCATTATTAATGTATTTAAAACTATTGTTACTAGTTCATTTTTTGACCTTTACAAATTTCTCGAAGGTATGCGTAATGTGAAATGTTTTGACAACAAGATATCAAAAGTAAAGAAGGTAGAAAACTGCTATCTATACTAATATTATAAAGCGGAAGAGTTTGTTTGTTTGCTTTGTTTGTTTGTTTGTTTAAACGCGCTAATCTCAGGAACTACTGGTCCGATTTGAAAAAAAATTTTTTTGTTGGATAGCCCATTTATCGAGGAAGGCTATAGGCTATAAAACATCGCGCTACGACTAATAGGAGCGGAGCAGCGACGTGAAATGTTGCAAAAACGGGGAAAATTTACGCATACGAAGTTGCGCGGGACAGCTAGTCTTAAATAAAATTTAATATAAGGCCGTCTTGGTGGGTACCAAAACAGTGTCAGTTATTCTTCCGTGAAATAGTGATATTAACGCTTCACTGTGTTTCGGTTGAAGGGCACTGTAGCAAGTGTAATTACTGGGCAAATGAGACTTACGAACTAATGTCTCATTGCGGTGCGGTGGCAATCAGATCTTTGGCCGAACAAGGATTTGGGTGTGACTGATACTGCTATAGGATAGCGTGACGCGCCACCATAAGACCCACGGCCTGCTAGTCTCTTCATTTCTTCTAAAAAAAAATCCCACTTAAGGAATATAATTACTATCTATACCCACCGTCGCGGAAAACAGTTTTAGGCTTAAGGCCTAGCGCTCATTGCCTTGGGTTTTTTAAACGCATAATCTGTGAAGTATAGAGTTTCACCGCAATGCGCATTTATTTATATTTTTTTAGTGATAATAAACAATAGTACATTTAGTCTTACTAGCTAGGTACATAATAAAGTAAATTAATGTACAATAAACGGCGTTTCCACATATTACTATGCAATGTCAGTAAGGTTAAATTTGCATGTATTAATTTTTCATGATATTACTAATTCATCATCATCAGCCTATCGCAGTCCACTGCTGGACATAGGACTCTCCAATTGCACGCCACTTTGTTCTATCTTCGGCTTCTCGCATCCAGCTCCTGCCAGCCGTTTTGCGTAAATCATCACTCCACCTGGCCTGAGGGCGTCCCTACGTTTGCCAAAACGCGGTCTCCACTCAAGAACTCGTTTACCCCAATGGTTGTCGGTTTTTCGGCTAATATGGCCAGCCCACTGCCACTTCATTACTAATTACTTATAGCAAACAAATTAAAAAAAAGTTAGAATCTAAATATCTTAAGTTATATTTCCAAACTCACGAAATTACAAATAATATCTACAAATAAAGTCGAAACATCCGATTTCAATTAATTATGTGTATGGCATACGATGGTAGTATGTACTGCCATCGTATGCCCTCACCTTTGAAGATCTCACTTATTGCGTCGTTATTAGTTCGTATCATCAATGCGAAATGGTACCACGAGTGAACAGGATGCCTACTCTATAATTCAATGAAAACGAAGTTTCGATCAAAAATGAGGTGGTGATATACAGAGCCAGGAACATCTTTTTAATCCACTCGTTCTAAAAAATCGTCCATGGGTTCGAACTTCTTATGCTTATCTAAAAATTAATTAGTATAGTCCTCGTAAACTTAAGAAATTTAATTAAACGAAAATTCATGAATTTCGTTATAAAGAAAAAGAGTAGGCCTACAGGTTCGACCGACTCGAGTAACGATACGAATTTGAGAGTAACGATTCGGTACTTCGAATCTGCCTATGTACCCGTTACTCAGTAACGAATACAAACGGTTCGCAACGGCTCTATTTGGGACGCGACACAGATATGTCGTTACCTGGCGTTTCTTGGGTGATGGCGAGCGTTGACCGCAGATTTAGACATTGAACTTTTAATTAATGCTATCGGAGTCAGACCAGAAATATGGCACAAACACATACCTGAATATGCGCACAGAACATTGAAGTCAAGGATCGGTCGTGGGTTCGATCCCCACCTAGGATAAACTTTGTGTGATGAGCACGATGCACAGTGTTTTTTTTACCCTAAAAATCGGACATGCCCTTTTTATTTCGTTAATAGATGCTTGAAACTGTTTGAAATGCGAGAGTAGAACACCCGGAGTTCAAATATACTTAGAACCAAAGTTAGAGCCATTTTGATTTTTTTAGGTATTTTGCTAAATCTCAAAATACCTCGTCTCAGGAAAAGTTTTTCATATTTCTGTTACAATATACAATTAACGGTGTATTTTAGGCATTTCTTGACTATATTTACAAGCCTTTAACTACGAAAGGAAACCCAGTATCAGGCTTTTTTGTAATTTAAGGTTTTATTTTATTTATAATAAATCCAAACGAATATGGATTTTATTTCTAGCTCATTACATTAACTAAGATACAATAAAACTCCAAAAAAATAACCGTGTCCATATCTAGTAGGATCTCGGAGATACATGCTTCTAAAGTTCTCATAGAATTTCTATGATTTTAGGGTTGCCTCTCTTAGATGTAGGTAATTGAAAATAAACTTCGTAGAAATATTTTTTGAAATTCGGATTGCATAGCGGCTACCCTAATTTATTGATTGCTACGTTTTCTGGGACTACCTATTTATTATTTACCGACCTCAAGAAAGGAGGTTCTCTATTCGGATGTTTATATTATTATTTTTTGTGTTCGGGCATAACTCCGTTATTTGTAGATTTTTTTGATTTGTTTTTTGGTTAAAAATAAGTTCACTTACTCCGGAATGGTCCCATTCAAATTTCGTAAAGATCTGATTAAGAGTTTCGGAGACCGACAACGGAACTCTTCAATAACTTACAGCAAATTACCCGCGATTGCTTTAATTGTGTGACTATGCTTTGATTACACTCTTCCATAAAATAACATTACGTACTGTAAATGGGTAAGCAGATATAACAATAATACAGTAAGGGTGTAGTTGCTGTATTATTGTTACATCTGCATTTTGGTTTCATTTTAGTTGTGTGTATAAATGAATTATGATTGTTGTAAATCAAAGATTCATTTTTTTACGGCACTAAAAATTAAGAATAATAAAACTTTTGACAAAAAAAGTAAAACCATCTTCTAAAACCCATAAAATAAACTATTATAGTTTAATTGAAAAAAAACTGTCTCGGACTTCTTAAACCGTATCTAAACTAATATTATAAAGAGGAAAGATTTGTTTGTTTGTTTGTTCCGATTTAACTCAAAAACTACTCAACCGATTGTAAAAAATCTTTCACCGTTAAATTCGTTCACCGAGTAACATAGGCTATATTTTATCCCCATATTCCTAGCGGAACGGGAATTACGCGGGTGAAACCGCGGGGCGCTGCTAGTCTATTATAAGTTTATTTTATGGGTTTTGAAGGCGGTTTTCCTTTTCTGTTAAGTTATTTTCTATTAAATAATTGATATCTGTATTTTAAGAATTATATTTCTAGATCAATGCAATATATATTGTCTGAGATACAGAAAGGTGTTAAAAAAATGAGTGAAAGTAGATACTTTCACTCATTTTTTTAACACCTTTCTTGTACCGCATCGGAGAACCCAGAAGACTCTACGTATCATCAAAATCCACATCTTCAGATAACATTTCGAAATTATCTGGGAAGTCATTCTCCATGATGGTTATATTTTCCCCAGGATCAGCCTCTTCTTCGTCCGTTGGAACATCAAAAGGCTCTAACAATATGAGGGCTTGAGGTGGAAGAGGTTGACGCTTAAGCTTATTTAATCTTTTATTAAGCCTTATATTCGATATAAAGGGGTCAGAGGATTCAAGTGCTCGATGGAAAAGGTCTAACATTGTTTTTTCTCTATCTGATTTTCTTGTGTGGTGCTCGCGGTCGTGTCTCCAAAATTTATTACGCGCTTCTCCAGCCTGCTCGGATAACAGTCCCATGGGTAGTGCAGAGTTTTTTATGATATCTTTGCCGTGCACAAGTATTTTATGTAGAGTTACGGTCATCGGGTACCACGAATACTCTTCTACGTATTTTTTGGCCAATAATTTACAAAACTCATCAAATTTATCTGCATTAACAGGTAATCCACTTGATAAAACTACTAGTATGACATGTAAGTCATCCAAAAGCCATTGCTGTAATCCTAAAATTTCAGCAAATACTGTACGACACTTATTAGACAGGGCCGTCCTTGCAGTATTTCCGTCATTAGTCGTACCCGTATTAGGCTTAACCACATCTACGAGCAGCCCTAATTTAGTTCGGATTTCATCCTGAATTTTTTTTTTATTCTCATTGACAAGAACGGCTTCCGGGGAACTTTTAGGTACTCTCCATTTTTTTACAATTTTTTTATAACCTAAATGTAACAAACATTCCAAAACACGAATCCATGCGTGCAACGGACTTATGCCATATCTCAAAAGGTTTTGATCAACAGGTTTTAAATACACAAACTCTAAATTATTAAATTCTTTGGAAGTCGCTTTACAAAAAGGGCACCGAAGTTGAGACATTGTATTAGTAATTATATTTAAAACTTTACCATCTATTATTGTCAAATATAGTTTAAACTCTGTAGAAATAGTTTGACCACTTAAAGTTTTAGTATCAAATCTGTCTAATTGGTCAATTTGATTTTGTATTAATAGTTTTTCAGCAATTATTAAATCAGTCGTTTCTTTTTTATATTGAATATGAATTGGGCGACAATATCTATACGATTGTGGAGTAGGGTTACGCCACAGAACTTGTCCACAGGTTGTTTTGATCTGCAACGGTATAAAAGTAGTTGCAAAAAGGCAACTCTCGTCATGTTCATTTTGGGAAAAGTTCTGTTTATACAGTGATTGGCCTGTACTACCGTCAAACCCCCAAGATGCTTCAAAAATACAATTTAATTTATTGGTATCTTTTCGATTACAGTAGTCAGTAAAAGTTGCGTCATAAGATTGAACTAATCTTTCGAAAGAATGAGATACTAGGCTGGAAACTGGAATAATAGCTTCTGTATCAGATACATGGACTGGATGTAACGGGTAGCATTGTATTTTGGCTTCGAGCACTTGGCTGTATGGAGGAAAGGCGTTAAATCCACGAGCTTTTAAATCTTGTTGTAAAAATTTGTATGTCGCCACTGAAAACTTTCTGTCAATATAAATAGCTAGCGCTTCATCTGCTGAATAAGGTGTCGGTTGCGTTCTAATTTTTGAAGCAATTTTTGTCGCTCTTGTTGGAGTCTGTACACATGAATCGACAATAAATTCTAAATCTTTGGAAACGCTCTTTTTTAATTTTTTACCTCCTACTTCAACAGTACTCGCAAAGACTGATATTACTTTCTTTGGAGACTCTTTTTCTAAATAATCCTGCAATCGTTTTCGAGCTCTGTGTTTCTGTCTTAGAGAAAGATCATCATATCTACTCATCGGTAAAGAACCGGGAATCAAAGATGAATCAGTAGAGGGGATGGAAACGGAGACAGGATATGAATTAAGGATGTGACTAGGACCAGGTTCAGGGATAGGATAGTTCGAATTGGGAATAGATTGAGAAGAAAGATCTAAGTTAAGGAAGCTTAAGGGACTAGGTTCAGAAACAGGACATAAATCAGAACTTGGAATGTAATCTGGTACAGAACTGGGACTAGGTTCAAGAATGGGATCGTCATATCTCCTCATCGGTACAGAACCGGAAATCAAAGATGAATCAGTAGAGGGGATGGAAACGGAGACAGGATATGAATCTAGGACGTGACCGGGACCAGGTTCAGGAATAGGATAGTTCGAATTGGTAATTGACTGAGATGAAAGGTCAAGGACGACTGAAGGACCAGATTCAGAAACAGGACATAAATCAGAACTTGGAATGTAATCTGGTACAGAACTGGGACTAGGTTCAAGAATGGGATCGTCATATCTCCTCATCGGTACAGAACCGGAAATCAAAGATGAATCAGTAGAGGGGATGGAAACGGAGACAGGATATGAATCTAGGACGTGACCGGGACCAGGTTCAGGAATAGGATAGTTCGAATTGGTAATTGACTGAGATGAAAGGTCAAGGACGACTGAAGGACCAGATTCAGAAACAGGACATAAATCAAAGCTTGGAATGTAATCTGGGACAGAACTGGAACTAGGTTCAAGAATAGAATTACTAAGAAGAGGTTCGGCTACAAGACAAGACCACTGCTTAGAAAAATCTTCATTTAGCCACCTTTTGTGTTTTGTTATAAAAATATTATAATTATAATTACATTTTTTGTATAATGTTTCACATTTAGAGGTAAATTTAATTATTAACTTATGCAAGTCTTTATTGGTTTGGTGAGTTAAGGGTAGTGACAGAGCTTCTAAAATAATTGAAATGCGATCGCTTATGTCTAAATCAGTGGGTCGGACATTTTTTCCAAGTTTTTTAGCAGCGCCGACAAGTATTTGGTACGCTTTTAATTTGGTAAAATTAGGTGTTAAAGGTTCTCCTTGCGCATTTGCGGGTACTCTCGGAGACTGAAGAGCACCGGCTGTGGCGGTATCCACAGCTTCATTTGCCGCTCGCTGACCAACAAGAGGGTTGGCGCCCTCTTGCCCTCCTTGCATTAAGTCAGCCGGTCGGAGCCCGGACAGACATCCCTCAACAGGGTGGGTCAACTCCTGTTGAGGCGAAATGGTACCATGGGTCTTTAACGGCTCCATGGTGCCTCACCCCCGTTCCTCCAGAGATTATTTAACAGTAAAGGGTTTTAGTTGAAACCTAACGAGGGCGGACCCCTTCCCTTTACCAAATAATCTCCTTCATCAGATTTAAATCACTTTTAATGTGAACAGACATTGTGGACGGTGGAAACCATCCCATCCCGAACAAAGAAATTCGGTGACTCATTTCCATGACGCACTTCCAAAAAATGGAACTCTCTACTAGCACATCTCTGAGCAAGGTAAGGACGGATAGGGCTGCACATAGTGCTGCACTGTCCGGCCTTACGTTTGGACTCTATTTCCGCTTAACATCAGGTGGAATAGAGTCATTTGCTTACGTTAATATAAAAATAGAAAATTAAAATATTCCTATTTATTATGAAGAAGGAACCTATGCTTAAATACTTACAAATATTGTAAATTAAAAAGAACGTTCATGGTATTTGTTGAATTTCTAAGTATCTTTTATTCATATATTTAAAACTTAATGTAAATGAATTGCATAAGGTGGACTTAATTCTAAAGTCATAAAAGTAATTTTCTACTAGTCAAACTTTGGATGATGCAGAGGAAAAGTAAAATTTAATCATTGACATTTTAGGTTAGTATTGAACCCATATTGCACGTACCTATTACAAGAATAGCTTATTTCTTATTGATTAGTACTACCTCCAAAAATAACAATATTTTGAAAAATTACTTCTATTTTAATTAACTTACATATTAAAAGCGCAAAACGTTATTATTACGTATTGCTATCACCTGTCCACAATTAGGTATTTTTTAGGAAAATATTTTGTAATTTTTTATTTGTGTCAACCCTAGGTCGTCATTTTCAAAATCCGATAGCTTCGAGATCCTGCTAGATATGGATTCGATATTTTGAATTTGAATAGATAAGGATATAATTAATAAGTACATTAAGAATTAAAATCCATATTCGCTGAGATAAAAAAATAAAAAATAAAATACGAAATGAAGCTAAAAAATTCATAACTCCCATTTGAATGCAGTAAAAATTACAAGTATTATCTTAAAATAAAGACAAAATGGTGTTTTATAATACTGTATATAAATATATTTTAATTATTCAATACTTTTTTTTATATTAATGTTTTTGTGATTTTTCTGGTTTCCATAGAAAAATAATAAAAACGACCATAACTTTGGTTCTAAATAAAATTGAACTCTGAGTGTTCTTCTCTCGCATTTCAAACATGTTACAGCATCTATTATTGGAATAAAAAGGGCATGTCCGATTTTAAGGGCTAAAAAAACACTGTGCGATGGTTTATTCTGTGTCTGGGTGTCATTTATCTATTATATGTATGTATTTAGAAATATATAAGTATGTTTATCAGTTGTCTGGTTGCCATAGTACAAGCTCTGCTTAGTTTGGGATCCGATAGCGTTGTGTGGGTTGTCCGAAGATATTATTATTACAAATCAAATGTCACCCTAGTATATAAAAATATGTTATAACAGGTATATTCCTCCCCCACCCTCTCCTCGGCGGTGGTGGTTGATGTACCGATGTTGAAATTATTGTCCCCTCGAATCATATGAGCAACTCACACTTGGCCAGTTAAGCCAATAGTTGTCCACCCTGAACAAAGTTCTGATCTTGTTGCATAGGATATTCATTGAAATCAAATTAAGTAAGAGCCGTTTTCTTCAAAAGAAGATTAAACGCTCATTCCGTAATACCTTTCATATGCCATACGGTACAATAAACGCACCGCGTTCCACCGCAAGGCAATGCGCGCAAGGCCTAAATCTCCAATATCCAGACTTAGTAGACCTTGCAATAAATTCTACCTCTCGGGTTCTAATTCACGTTATTTTTTCCGTTTCTGCGGCAAGCCCGTGTGAACTGGCGTATGTGCGGTGCCAATGATGTCCGCCGCGCATGAGCTTTGATGCATTTCTAAGCACAGCTCTCTAATGACAAGATTTTAAAAGTTCCCACTGGCTCGTCGTGAAAATGAAAAAAAATTGGGACCCTGATTGATACCTTCGGCACTAACCTAAACTTCAGGAATTAATTCCACCTCAGAATGAATTATTGCATAAGCAAACGATATATGGAAAACCTCAAAAATATTGGTCTGGTGCTTAATTTACTTAATTCACCCAGCTAATTTACAACTATTGGTAGACTTCATTCATCTGATCCTAGTTGAATTAAGTCTACCTCGAAATATTATATTTTTTAGTAGACTTAATACACCCGGTTAAAAAAAACATGAAAACAAAGTAATTGGCAAGAAATGCCTATAAAAATTACTTTAATATTCGGCCTGCGACATCATAATTTGTTAATATGCTCTCTGTAACGAAGCAATAACAAAAGCCGTGATAGTTCTTTAACTACCGACTAGATGGCGCATGTGACGGCCCAAACTCGCGAGCATCAAGGGATAGAGAAATTTGAGGTCTAGTAACATAGTCCAGATAAGTGGTTCGCTTCTGGCCCCGGTTTGGCAACGGAAGTCTCGGGTTCGACTCCTGGGTCTAGACTTCAAAAATATGTCTATCTTTCAAAAATGCAATTATTGTATTTAAAAAAAAAAACATGTTTGTAAGTTAGGTAGGACACTATTCTATCTATCGATGGCACATAATAATCTTAGTTTTGCTATTATATACACATATCAACCACGGGTCTTCCTAACAGAGCCTACTTATTATAGATCCTGGGGTAATGCCTTAATGGCTTTAAAAACGCAAAGGAAGATGCTGCCCGTCTTTCGGTGTGAAATGCCTTAGTCGCTATAACGATTGATAAATTATGGAGACTGCCAGTACAAACTGAGTGTTTCTTCTCTCGATTGTGAAGAAAATAAAACAGTTGCTCCGTACCAAACAGCAAGCTTTAATCCTTCGAGATACAATTTTTTGAATTAAATTTACTTGTTCAGTGTAGATTGGGTGCGTTTTTCGTCGCGCGCTGTCGCTTCTGTTCTCCTCCAGACGGCGCTCGCGTACTCGGCGCCAACTTCATCTCGCTTCTCATTGGTCCGTTTGAATCGGTTCTAAACTAGTGGAGGGACGGTTCCGAACATCCTCCCCCTCCTTGAAATAGTGATTTTCAAGAGTGTAATTGGGATCTCCAATGTCCAGAGTACAGACTTTGGTAAGAGCTCGTCTAATGATACCCTTTGTGGTAAGAATATCGACGACTCGTGATACTCCATCTTCTCCTGGATATAATTTTTGAATGCGCCCCATCAGCCATTTCATCGGTGGTAAGTTGTCGTCTTTGACGATCACCAGTTCTCCCAGCTTCACTGCCCTTCCTTGCGTTCGCCATTTTGTCCTTTGCTGCAGGTCAGACAGGTACTCCTTGGTCCAACGTTGCCAGAAGTGATGACGTAGACGCTCAATCAATTGGTATCGGTTGACATTGATCGTTTCCGTTGAGGGTGATGGTAATGCTGTTAGCGGCCGACCAATCAGAAAGTGGCCAGGAGTTAAAGGTCTCAGATCAGAAGGATCTACAGACAGTGCTGTCAACGGGCGTGAATTTAATATTGCTTCTATTTGTGTGAATAAAGTAGCTAATTCTTCGAACGTTAAACTACTATTACCAGCGACGCGTTTTAAATGAAATTTAGCGGCCTTAACGCCCGCCTCCCAAACTCCACCAAAATTCGGTGAATATGCCGGTGAAAACTTAAACGTTACGCCTTCATAACACGCGAAATCATTTACAGCCGTTTGACAGGATTTGAGTAATCTACCAAGTTCGTTATTTGCTCCTACGAAATTTCGACCATTGTCACAATATATAGTCTGCGGTTTACCTCTGCGAGATATAAACCGTCGCAAACAGGATAAAAATGCGTTGGTGCTTAGTTCACTTACTAGTTCTAGGTGTACTGCTTTCGTACACAAGCAAACAAAGATACACAAGTAACATTTGGTGGTTCTTGCTCCACGACCCTTGCGACTAGAAATTAAAAACGGTCCTGCGAAATCGGTACCACAGGTTTCAAACGGCGGAGAAGGGGTTACTCGAGGTCGAGGTAAGTTTCCCATTATGGGTTGAAAGGTTTGAGCTTTTAACCTTCTACATTTTACACATTTGTTGACTATCCTGGCGCTTAAAGAACGACCACCGATAGCCCAAAAGTTATCTCTAATAGAGCTCAATAATTGTTGAGGTCCACAATGCAATAGACGAACATGCTCAGCCTCAAATAATAGTTTGGTGAATAAGTGTTTGGAATCTATCAAAACTGGGTGAATCTTTTCATATGGACAATGGGAAGCATTTTGGATGCGACCCCCAACACGTAAAACATTGTCATTGTCAAGAAAGGGATTCAACGGTAAGATATTTGATTTAGAATGTAACGATTTTAAATTTATAAGAGACCCAATGTCATTGGTGAAAGAATCGATTTGTGACTGTTTGGCTAGAAATAATAATGATTTTCGTAGTTCAGCAGCCGTAAGTTGACCTTTAAGTTGAATATTAGAGCGCTTACTATAATTTATAAATCTCAAAACATATGCAAAGATTCTTTGCAGTTTAGAAAGTTTTGAATATTTTTCATATGGTACAAAATTGTCAACACATTTTATACTTGTTAAACATTTTATTTCAGGAAGTTCGTGGCAACCTAAATCAAGAATTGGCCACTCCGATTCCGACTGCATTAAAAACGTAGGGCCATGCCACCATAATGAATTATTAATTAATTGCTGAGGAGAGACCCCTCGAGATGCTAAATGAGCAGGATTACAATGAGTTGGTACATGGCGCCAAAGTGATTGGTCAGTTAATTTACGTATTTCTTCTATTCGGTTACTAACGTACGTTTTCAAAGTTTTAGGTTGAGTTTTCAACCAACCTAGGACAATAGTGGAATCACACCAATAGACACATTTTGAAATAGGAATTCTACTTGACTCCTTAAATTTAGCATAAAGGCGAGCACCTAGAAGGGCGGCCATCAATTCAAGCCTAGGTATCGTTAATTCTGGTTTGATGGGTGCTACCCTCGCCTTTGCAGTCAGTAAATTAACCTGAACTGTGTTAGT
Organism: Herminia tarsipennalis; assembly: GCA_945859575.2. Taxonomy (NCBI): domain Eukaryota; kingdom Metazoa; phylum Arthropoda; class Insecta; order Lepidoptera; family Erebidae; genus Herminia; species Herminia tarsipennalis. The sequence continues at coordinate 2,353,099 of OX243830.2, forward strand.
ATTATCGTTGATAGATTTTATATAAATGCATGCTCCATAAGCCTTTTCAGAAGCATCAGTGAAACAATGTAGCTCTATTTGATCTGGATGATCACATAAAACATACCGAGGTATTTTTAAGTGAGCTAGACAGGTGACATTGTTAACAAATTGTTCCCATTTAGATCGAATGTCATCAGGCACCAAATCATCCCAATCATTTTTTATTCGCCATAATTGTTGCAGTAGCGTCTTTGGAATGATTGTGCATGCTGACAACAGACCCAAAGGATCAAAGATTTTACAAGACATTGAAAGAATATTACGTTTCGTAACTATGTGTTTGATTTCGAGTGGTGTTGAGAAATGCAAAGTATCAGGTGTCGGTGACCATTTCAAACCTAGAACATTTGAATTCTTGCTAAAATCTTGAGACTGATCTACAATCGACATGTTATCAAAGATTTCAGGAACATTAGTCCGAAGTTTTCGTAATGGAAGACATGCTTTTGATAACGTTTCGATAACACCTTTTGTTATTTCTTTGAGTGCATTTTTACAAGATGTTCCCGTATTCATGTCGTCTACATAAAAATCTTCTTTGATTACCCTGGCAACAGCTTCATTAGAACATTCATTAGCAAGTTGAACTAAACATCTTGTACTCAAAAAGGGAGCTGCGGCTGTCCCATAGGTAACCGTATTTAATTGATAGGTTTTTATTGGTGAGTTTGGGTCTGGTCTCCAAAGAAATAATTGAAAATGACGTTGTGACTCATCAATCATTATTTGACGGTACATCAGAGCGATGTCACCCGTGACTACGTACGCATTTTGACGGAACCTTAATAAAATTGATAACAAGTCATCTTGAACAACCGGTCCAACTAACATAAGATCATTTAAAGATTTGCCGGAAAAGGTTTTTTGAGAGGCGTTAAAAACGACTCTTAATTTAGTAGTTTCACTGTGCTCACGTAGAACAGCATGATGTGGCATATAATATCCAAATTGAGGTCGCGAAATTTCAGATAAATGACCTAAGTTTTCGTATTCCTTTAAAAATTCTCTATATTGATCTTTGAGTCCGTTTTTATTAATTCTTTTTTCAAGACTGACCAGTAGTTTTTGAGCTATAGGATAAGAATCAGCTAAAGCCTCTTCGGGAGCCTCCCGAAAAGGTAGCTTCACACAAAACCTACCATCATTAAGGCGTTTTGTATGTTTTTTAAAATGAGATTCACAATATTCTTCTTCTTTAGTTAATAATTTGGAACTAGAAGGAACTTCTTCAACCTCCCAGAATTTAGCTAAAGCTTCGCGTACTTCAGACGAAAAATTACACTGAACAGCATTTACAGCAGAATAATCAGGTGCTGACGTCCCTACGGACCTGGCAACCAACCATCCCAATTTAGAATCTTGAAGTGTTGGTAGATTAGGTCCTAATTTAATTTGATTGGCTACTACAATATCCCAAAATACATCAGCACCTAACAAAATGTGAATTTCTGACGGTGAATAAAAACTCGTATCTGCTAGCGTTATGTGGGTAGGCAAATTTAATTTATTAACATCGACCGGTACCCTTCGTAGGTTGCTAGTAATTTTAGGAATAAGTAGAAAGGAGACATTAATACTGAAGTCGTTTAAACGAGACTTTATTTGTAAATTACAAGATTTTACTGAATTTGTTACTACAGTATTATTAACTCCATATACAGATACTGGTCTGCTAGTAGAACATGAAATGTTCATTAAATTTTTAATCTTTTCAGATAAAAATGACGACTGGCTTCCACTGTCAAGAAGAGCCTTAGCTCGGTAACATATATTTGTAGCAGGATCCACAATAACAATTTCTGCTGTACATAATAATACCTGTACAGGAACAACAGCTGACAATGATACACTAGGAACTGCCAATGGTGACTCATCTAAGTTGGATTGAGCAACATCAGAGTTCATTGACGAACTGTATGTGGTATCCTTATTGACATGATTTTGACTATATTTGTGTAACAATGAATTATGACGTTTTTTACAGATTTTACAGGGGCCCAGTTTACATTTAGGTAATTGATGACCAGTGCGAAGACAATTTTGGCATAAATTATGTTTCTTGACTACTTCCATTTTTTCATTAAAAGTTAGTGCCTTAAATTGACTGCAGTTGTAGATAAAATCATTTTTACTACAATACACACAACTTACATTTGATAAACTTGGTTGATTAGATGTAATAAATGCTTTTGTTGATCTGTGTTCCTTGCTTATATTTTTGTCTGACTTAATTTGATCAATTTTGCGCGATTTCGCAAAAACTCCAAAAAGTCAGCCAGCGTAGGAGATAGTTCAAGTGTATTTCGATGTTCCTCCCACTTGCGACTAGTGGTGCCATCTAGTTTTGAAGTCATAATGTAAATAACTAAAGTATCCCAAAAACCTACAGGCTCTTTTAGTTCGTCCAAGGAACGTAAATTTTTAGAATAATAATCTACCATGTATCGTAAGGATTTGTGGGACTCTTTAGCTATAGTGTCGAAATTGAATAAAGACTTTACGTGATTATTGATTAAAATTCTTTTATTGTTGTACCGATCACACAATATATTCCACGCTAACTCGTAGTTAGAAGAACTAAAATTAATAGATTTTATTACAACAGATGCACTTCCTTCTAGAGAATTACGCAAGTAATGAAATTTACTTATTGGTGGTATACTAGAATTATTGTGGATTAAAGACTCAAAGTTATCACGATATTCCAGCCATTTCAAATGATTTCCATCGAAGGTAGGCAACTTAATCGTAGGCAACTTTACATTTAGCTTATTATTACCACAAGAATGGGAGCAAGAACCGCCACCTTCACACTGTGAACCTCTAGTACTTTCAGCATGTTCGCCACTATTACGCATTGCGCTAGATGACTCAAGTACATTCTGGGCTAAAGAAATAAGGTGGCAAAATGTACTTTCAATACTGTCACGCTCAGAAATCTGTATATCAATATTTTCAGTACTCAACATTTCGATTTTACCTTGGACGTCATCAAACAAAGGCAACATTTCCTCAACTCGCGTTAATTTTAATTGCAATTCCCTTGTTTGAATATTGTCCATTTGAACGAGTTTTAAAACGTCCAGGTGTTTAGAAAAAATTGTTAGTCTTGCTTTGATTAAACCTCGTTGGTGTACTAAATCTTTTCATTCATACGTAAAACCAATTAACAAATTTAATAACTAAATGTAGGTAGATATTTACGTAGGTAATTATTGCTCTTTAACCTGTGAAATAATTGATTTAAAGGACTTTATACTGTATTATGATACGTAGAAACAATATGTAGGTACTATCAGGAGGGCTAACTATCGTTAATCACCAACAAAACTTCCTTAGATTTCGTAATTAACAAAGTTATAAACGCGTGGGGTTACGTTTCTGCACTTTACGTTAACGCGGACTTGCAACTTTTTCAACGTAATTTTAAAATTCAATAGAAATAGGTATGTTAAGGTTGTATTACGAGGTATTTCTTATGTTATAGTGCTCAAAGTAAGCCCACAGACTGCCTAGACTATTATTATGCCTAATAGCTAAATACGCCCTCGACTTGGGTAGTAAATTAAGTAGGTTTTTAGCCGTAGTACTTAATTTGAACAAAATAGAATTATATTTGAACACTAATTATTTGTAAAATTAATCAAACTAGGCGACGCAGCAAATTTATAGGCGTAAAAAAAACTTACCAACTGTTAATTTTTGATAAAACGGGAGTGGCGGTAGGTAGGTACCTTAAGAAAGTGGTTTGCTGGCAATCAGAAAAGGTTTGAACTAGCACGGTTTAATAAACTGAAGCAATGTTAAATACGCCGTTGTGTTTAATGTTGTGTAATTTTGTTGCTTACACTCAAAACTGGACAAACTTTCCTTATGAACTGCCGCCTTCGACACCACACAATCCCTTTGTCGAGCGCTTCGGTTTGGATGGATCACGTCGGGGTCACCAATGTTTCTTCTCTCGATTGTGAAGAAAATAAAACAGTTGCTCCGTACCAAACAGCAAGCTTTAATCCTTCGAGATACAATTTTTTGAATTAAATTTACTTGTTCAGTGTAGGTTGGGTGCGATTTTCGTCGCGCGCTGTCGCTTCTGTTCTCCTCCAGACGGCGCTCGCGTACTCGGCGCCAACTTCATCTCGCTTCTCATTGGTCCGTTTGAATCGGTTCTAAACTAGTGGAGGGACGGTTCCGAACACTGAGCTTCAATCTCAGACCACCTTTGAAAGAAAGTGGTCCAAGATTGCGTGTCTATGAGCATTAGGGCGCGTTGCCACTATGTTGTGACGACAGATTATCGTGTCGTTTAAAGCGTCGCAAGTATTTAAATCGAGATTTTCACGTAAAGGACGACAAGACTAACTTACGTTCACGACATTTTTGTATTGATAACAGATTGTCAGACCGGCTAGCACGACAGTCGTTATAATGGGAACAGCAAGAGACGACAGGCGTCCAACGACAAATTAATCGTCCTGACATAGGGCCCGTTCCCACTTGTTTTGTTAAAAATCAGGTGCTCTTGTGGCAGAACATTTAACTAGAGCTCCCGATTCTTAATGGGTGTGATGTTTAACTGATGTCACAGATTAAGTAATAGTGCTACGGTACAGAAGAATTACTCCCTACAAAAGTCGGGTTTAGGTGTAAAAATATACCTAAAATTTGCAGAGCCAACCGCCTGCAAGCAGAATTTTCTATTTTTTTTTAAGTTTTTGTACCTAGTTGATTTATTAGTTTTAGGATAAATAAGAAGATTAAGCATTACAAACGTCGATACTGTAAACATAAAAATTCCAATTGTCGAGTGTTCGAGTCCCATGGGTATTCCCAGTGTATTTGTAATAATAATAAAAATGATTTATTCACCTAGGAAGCAAAATACTACACGTGTGAAAAGTCTATTCTACATTTACTTGTAATGCCTGTTCGCAAACAATAGGTAAAGCCCGAGAAAAGAACAGGCAATAAAAACTCGTGGCCACTCTTTTCAAATTGCCAATGCTTACAATGTTTCTCTGTTTATAAACTGTAAATGCAGGTAAGGTTGCTGCCACCATTATATTACACCATATTAGAGGACTGATGCAAAAAAAGAAGTCAATAATTTTAGAAGAGTACACGAGATTGTGGAATAGTATGACAGGGTCAAAGGTAGGAATGGTATGTCAGGGTCAAAGGCTAGTATTTATATATTTACTAATGTTTATACTTCGAGAGCGAAGTACATATAAGTCAGTATGGCCGTGGTAGATAAGGAGTATATTGTTGGCTATTTAAATAGATAAATAGCCATCGTAATAAATAAAATCAGATTTACCTGTGTAATACGGGATGTATATGTTTGATGAATATGTTTAGCCTGTCAATAAATCGTAGACATAATAACCATTTTGATAACAACACTGTTTGCCACTGTAAAGAACACTCTCTCTTGATATTTAAATTTTTAGTGATAAAATCAGTTCCTATCTACATCAAAATAAGTTGTATTTAAAGCTTACTTCTGTGAAGACCTCCACCAGCGTTATCCAGCAAGAATACGCTAAAACTTCGAGATGACATCAAGCGTAATTTTAAAAACGACAGTGCCGATGCTAAAACCATCTTATCTGAGTGAACTTCATGTCTTCAATGTATGAGGTCTTGAGGAAACTATTAGAAGGTAAAATTAAAATCATTGACCATCTTGAAGCCCAAAATAAAAAAACTGTTGTCGCAGCTGTCACAATTAGCTGCATTCTGAATAATCAGGAGTTACTTAATTACCATCGAGTTGCTAAGATCAACAAAAAGTCGAGCAGACAACGCTCTATAATAGTCAAATTACCAAGCCCACTCAAGCGAGACAAAATAATAGCTGCCATCAAAATCTACAATACGACACATCAAAGAGAAAAACTGAACACTTCGTATTTGGGCTTAGCAGAAAATAAATCGCCCATTTACGTTAGCGAACACTTGTCGCCATCACATAAACAGCTTCATGCTGAGACTCGAAGAATTGCAAGATAGAAGAAGTATGAATTCGTTTGGGTTCGGAACGGCCAGATCTACATTAGGAAAAATGTCAACTTGAAGAGTTTTATGGTTAGGAACATAGATTTTCTGACCAGTTTAGATTAAGATTCATGACTGCTATTAGTTTCGTTTTATTTTATATAAATCTTTGTGTCTAAAACTTCGAAAATTCAATTTAAAAAAAATCTTTCAAAACGTACGGGGTCTTAGAACCAAAACTGAAAACATAATGATTAATGCATTGAAACATGAATTTGATATAATTTTACCTACTGAAACATGGCTAAATAAACGGTCTTTGATCACGAAATTCTTGATTATAGGTATAACATCTTTAGAAGTGATCGTTCGTCAACCGGCAGTGTCAAAACTGATGGAGGCGGCGTGCTAATTACAGTTAGGAATGAATTTGAACCTTTACGTAAAATGCAGTGGGAAACGGACGGCGAAGATCTTTGAGTCGTCTTAAAGCTTAAGCTCTAAAATACAATCGTGGACCTATGTATCTACATAGTTTATATTCCACCATCTGTTACCCATGTGCAGATAGAAAGTTTCGCTACAAAAACAACTCAAATCATTCAACACAAATCCGCAAAAAAAAAAATTCTTTTTGCAGGGGATTTTAATTTATCATATCTTCAATGGGGTTTTGACGAAGACACATGCACCTTGTCCCCACTTCACGCCAAATCTCAGTTAGAAAGCCGTTTGATAGACATGCTAGCTTTTGAAGTAATTTTTATAGGCATTTCTTGCCAATAACTTTACAAAATAATAGGCGAAGGCCTAAATTTCGCGAGCAACAAGAGATAGAAAAATTCGAAATCTAATAACATAGTCCAGATAGGTGGTTCGCTTCTGGCCCCGGTTTGGCTACGGAAGTCTCGGGTTCGATTCCTGAGTCTGGATTTCAAATTTTTCTATCTTTCAAAAATGCATTTATTGTATTTGTAAAGTTATTGGCAAGAAATGCCTATAAAAATTACTTCAATATTCGGCCTGCGACATCATAATTTGTTAAAATGCTCTCTGTAACGAAGCAATAACAAAAGCCGTGATAGTTCCTTAACTAACGACTAGATGTCACTGCGAAGGCCTAAATTTCGCGAGCAACAAGAGATAGAAAAATTCGAAATCTAATAACATAGTCCAGATAGGTGGTTCGCTTCTGGCCCCGGTTTGGCTACGGAAGTCTCGGGTTCGATTCCTGAGTCTGGATTTCAAATTTTTCTATCTTTCAAAAATGCATTTATGCTAGCTTTTAACAACCTTCATCAATTGCCCAATGTAAGCAACAACAAGAATATGATGTTAGCAAACATTTAATACAAATTCAAATTTAACAATAGATACTTACCATCCGGCTCTCACTGAATTGTTCAAAATAAATTTATACACGCCCCCTAAAATTAACAAAACGTCAGTGTTAAACTTTACTAAAGCCAACTACGTCAAAATATCAGATGAATTGTCAAAAATTAACTGGTCTGAACAATTCAAACCTTGCCATGACATTGACAGCATTGTAGACTTTTTCTACGATCTTATCACCCCCATAATAAAAAATAATACTTCACTTAGGGTAATTAGACAGTCTCAATATCCCTGCTGGTACAGTTACTCTTTGATCAAGGCAATAAAAGAGAAGGCAAAATACCATAACAGCTTTAAAAAGTATTCCAATCCAAGAGACAAAATAACCCATAATATGCTCAGAAATCGTTGTAATGACATGATTCATCAGTGTTTTTCTAAATTTAAAGAAAATTCAAAGCATCACATGAAAAACATGCCTAAGTACTATTGGAAATTTGTAAAATTCTCTAAATCTAATAGTTGTTATAAACCAGTCAAAATGTTTTTAGGAAATAAATACGCAAGGGGTGGCAAAGAAATTAGCGAACTTTTTTACCAGTACTTTTACTCTATCTTTGGAGACAATATCAATCTCCATAATAACAATGGAAATTTTTATGATTCTAAATCACATTCTTTCCTGAGCAATCTCTCGTTCACTCAAAAAGATATCCTCACATATATTTATTTATTGGATACAAATAAGGGGCCGTGATCAAACTTGATACCCCCCGTATTTCTCAAAACTTGCGCTTCACAGCTGGTGCGACCACTGCATATAATTAATAACCAATCCTTAAGCCAAGCCATATTTGCCACAAAATGGAAAGAAGCCTATAATATAACCCCATTATTAAAAAAAGAAGATCAATGTAATATTGCTAATTATAGACCCATTTCAATTTTATCAGCTTTTGGTAAACTTTTTGAATCGCTAGCCCAAAGAAAGTTAGTTTCTTACTTAATGCCACAAATAACACCAAACCAACATGGATTCTTACCAAAACGATCAACCATGTCAAATCTTACGAGCTACCTCAATTTTATTGCTGGAGCCTTGGAAGAAAAAATAGAAGTACACTCAATTTACACTGACTTTTTTAAGGCATTCGATGTGGTTAATCACACTTTATTTATACAAAAGCTAGATCATGCAGGCATTTGTGACAACCTGTTTAGATGGTGCAACTCTTATGTACAAAATCGTTCCCAGTTGATCAAAATTCGAGGATTTTTATCAGAACCAAGAGATATTCCCTCAGGAGTACCACAGGGATACCATCTTGGTCCCCTTTTTTTCTGGTGTTTGTTAATGACCTGTGAGATACAACAGAATCCCGTTTTCAGTTATTTGCGTATCATCTTAAATTGTATAAAGTGATAAAATCACCACACGACACTCAAACTCTACAAAACGACATTAACAAAGTTAGTCTATGGTGTTGGAGCAATTTTATGCTCCTAAATGTCACTAAGTGTTTCCAAATCAGATTCTCTCGGAAAAAGTACCCCACACCTGCAACTTACTATATCAACGACACTGCACTTACCGAGGTTTCAAGTATACGAGACCTAGGAATAATTATCGACAGGAAGTTGGATTTTCGTGAACACGTAAAGAGGGGGGCTCAGATGTCGGGTTTCGTGATACGTCAAACTAAACTCTATAAAGATCCAGACATATCAAAACTTATTTTTAATTGTTATGTAAGGGAAATACTCGAGTATTGTAGCCCTGTCTGGAATCCTGTATAAAGAGTTCACATTGACAGGTTGGAAAGGCTACAGAAATGCTTCTTGTACCATTTATGTTTCATGGATCAGCATTGCCATGAACTTACTTCTTACGAAGCTAGGGTTGACTTCTTTAAAGTGACTACATTGGGGAGGCGACGGACTATTGCGGATCTCTGTTTCTTATATAAAATTGTAAATAATAAAATTCATTGTTCTCTTCTATTAGACCAACTATTTTATTTCTGTACCACAGACAGGTAGTCGTCTTCACAATAGAAGAACTTTTATGTTACCCAGGTGCCGGACTAACTTTGGCACTCATTCACCTATGCATTGTACGTGTTCTGTTTATAATAGTATTGGAAGCCACGTTGATATTTTCAATGCATCAATCAATGCTTTCAAGAAATCTTGTTTCTAACAAAACTTCGATTAATAACTCAATTCAAATTGGAGTAATTTTTATAGGCATTTCTTGCCAATTACTTTACAAATACAATAATTTAAAATTTATTTAATTAAAAAAAAATGTGTTCTTTTCTTATTTTTTTTGCATGCTGTGTTCACTCTTAGTAGGATAAGCACTAACCATTTTTTTTTAATTAGCAATAGAACTGTAAATTATGTGATGTGTAATAACCAATTTGTGAACCTTTTAATAATAAAAAAAAACACTTTAATGAGGAACCCTAAATACCACTGTAATGTTGTTAACTGTAGAATATGTGACAGTATTTGTACATAAGAATCTTATGGCAGAATAAATTAATATTATAGAAGTAGGTACAGCTTGTTTAAATTATAACAATAGATGTCAATTGTGTTATAAGTAACGTGAGCAATATTTGCATCACGGAATAGGTTATGACAAAGTAAAAATACTTACAGTTTATGTTGTAATTAACATGTAAATGACTTATTTGTCCTCTAAAAGGACTAATAAATTGTGATCGAGGCTCAGTATTATCGCAACATCTGTGGAAACAGGTACGATTTGATTCAGATCATACTTATTGCTGGTTCTTTTGATATTTTATTATTGTGTATTGTATGTAGATATTTACTAAGAACAATATATTGCAATGTGGTATGATTTGATGAATATTGTCTGATGTGATACTTATCAGCTGTTCTACAGCAATGTGGTCGTACATTGCAATAATGCTGTGAATTGGTTATGTTAGGAAGTATCTGTGATACCACCGATACTTCCTAACATGAGATTGTAATTGAAATTAAGTATTTAGGACGTATGAAATGATTTACGGCAAATGTTTATTAGGAGACTCACCAGTTTTCTTGTTTTTCTTCCTAGCCAGTAGGTCCTCTTGGAACTAACATTAGTATACCTACTTATTACGAAATCTAGACAAGGTTGAAACTAGACCAAACAAGGTTGAAAATATATGATACTTGCCACTTATTCCAACTACCTTTCGATATTATATTGATTGATAAGGTTACATTGCAACTGATTGAGTATATGATCCAAATATCCTGACACAGTACCAGTGGTCTACTGTGAGTCGTAGTACTACTACGATGAGTCGTAGGGCTTCTACAAGAACGAGTCGTACAGGCGGCGGGGAGAGATTGTATTGACCAGGGCAAGGCAATGGAAAAGGTTGGGGGAGGCCTATACCCAAAATGGGGTCCATATCCTAGAATAAATAAACCTACTGTTATTACTTTTACTAACACTAGTACATCTATGTACATCTTTATAATACTAACAACTTTTGAAAAGTGAAATTAAGGCGTTATGGTATAAATGACTTTATTATTATAGAATTTTATAAGCTACGGGTCATAATAGCGTAAATATTTTATTTTGAGGCTAAATACCTTTGTGGCTATTATTATAATATGTTATATCTACTGTGGTTACACGGCGTCTGGGAAAGCACGCTGGCGCGACGAGGTACAAAAAATTCCGCGGTATGGGCGTGCTGTGGACGCGCCTCGCCCGTAATAGATTCTGAGGATGAAGAGGATGGGGGAGACCTTTGCCCAGCAATGGGATCACCTTTAGTAATAAGTAATTAAAATTCATGCTTTAAGTACAGAAATTAATTACATTTAGATTATATAAAATTTACTTACAATGAAATGAATAAATACATAATTAATCAATTTTAATAGATACGTAATTAGTTATATATTAATAATGCATACTTAGAATAATTTATGCGAATAAAAATAGAATCATTTATATTTGTATTGTTACAATTTGAGTATGTGCATAACCTTTTGCGTGCTAATCTATATTATAAAAGGAGAAGCTGACTAGACTGATATATCAACGCAGGGCCTAAACTATAGGGTTAAAAACTTGAAATTTTGCACAGGGGTTTTGCATAAACAACATTCGATCCGCTTTCTGAGCGCTTGTTTTAATATATAACGGGTCTTTCAAATAGAGCGGGTCGATATTAATAATCTGTGGCGGCCATTTTGATTTGGCGGCATCTGTCAAATCTGTTTTTTCTTATTCAGTCACTGATGCCAAATCACCATGGCAAGTTACACGGTTGAGCAGCATGTGCAAATGATAAAACTTTATTATCAAAATGAGTGTTCGTTAGTGAAAACGTTGCGCGCATTGCGCCCATTTTACGGCAGACGCGGTGGCCCTTCAAAGTCTACTCTCCAACGATTGGTGACTAAATTCGAGACGACCGGTTCGGTAAACAACCAACCAACACCTTTACGTCAAAGGAACGCCAGATCGGCCGAGAACATCGCCGCTGTACGTGAGAGTGTTCAGGAGACTCCGAAGCAGTCGATTTCTCGCCGTGCACAAGAACTCGGCCTTTCGCAGACTTCAACTTGGAGAATTTTGCGTCGGGACTTGGGTCTGCATCCATACAAGATCCAACTGACCCAGGAGCTCAAAGTTAATGACCATAGACAACGCCGTGTGTTCGCTGAATGGGCGTCGGAACGCTTGGAAGAGGACCCCGATTTTGGCCAAAAAATAATCTTTAGCGACGAGGCACATTTTTGGATGAATGGTTTTGTTAATAAGCAAAATTGCCGTATATGGGATGACCACAACCCACATGAGGTTCACCAGATAGCAATGCATCCAACATAACGCAGGCCATCGCTCAGATTCAGCCGGATCTATGCAGCAGAGTCATTAAAAATTGGACCTCTCGGATTTGTGCCACCATGCGAAGCCGCGGCGGACATTTGAACGATGTCATATTTCATGCATAATGGCATAAACGGGCCTTTCAAATAAAAAATAAATTTCGTTAATATCTCACACACATCTAGTTTTATTCAATTTTAACATCGACCCGTCTTTGTTGAAAGACCCTTTAGTAACTAGTTTGGCCATAAGTACTGTTACCTAAAAACATTTATTTTTTTCAACTTTTTATTTACTTTGAATTTGAAACGACTTTATTATTTTTAAAAGTTCTTTCGATTTCGCGCCATTTTACATATTTTTTCGTGTTCATTATCAAATTACAATAAACCCTTATAGTTTAGGCCCTGCGTTGATATGTCAGTCAGAGAGTAAGCTTCTCCTTTTATACAACGTTATCCTTGGTATAGTGCAAACCTGAAAATAGTTTGCTCAGAATCAGTAACGCAATCCATTTAGTAGCTTTAATCAATCAATAATATATCAGTAATAATTTAATTAATTAATCAATCATTAATAATAACCATGAATTATTCTTAGGCCGTGTGGTACCGGTTTAAGAATAGTACCACCCCATCTCTTCCCGTGGGTGTCGTCAAGGCGACTAAGGGATTTCACACCGGAGGACGGGCAGCAGCGTCCTCTGCGTACTTAAAGCCTTACTGCGATCGCCAACCCGCTCGCCAAGCGTGGCGATTATGGCAATTACCCCCAGGATCTACATTCCAGTAGGTTCTACTGGGGAGACCCGTGCCCAGCAGTGGGACATCATATGGGTTGATATGTATGTATGTATATGTATTACGGGACACAATGAGCACGATAGCACGAAGAACATAAGACAACTTGAATGGCTTATAACTCTGCAAGTTTTTAATATTTTTAATTTCTTTTTTTTTTATTTCCTGAAGTGACAATCTTGTTGGGGTGTCTGAGCTTTGCACTATAGCAACAATAACCTTGTATATATAGATCGTCATCCAGACGACTTGAAGAAATTAACGCTATACAATTGTATATACTAAAAGTGTGTTCGGCATGGCTTCAAAAATGTACAATAATGTACCAAAACATACTAAAGATACTGAAAACATCAACGTATATAAAAGTCATTTGAATAATTTACTTATTAAAAATGCTATTATAATATTGAAGATTATCTATCAGAGTTACATTGAATTCCAGTGACATATCTATAGTAATATTATAAAGCGGAATAGTTTGTTTGTTTGTTTATTTGTTTGTTTGTTTGAACGCGGTAATCTCAGAATTTTTTTCAGCGGAATTGAAAAAACCTTTCACTGTTGGATAGCACATTTATCGAGGAAGGCTATAGGCTATATACCATTACGCTACGAAAACGGGACAATTTACGCAGACGAAGATGCGCGGGACAGCTAGTTATATAAATTTGTTCCCGTTGATATGATTAAAAATTAATTTATAAGTAACTATTCCTGTATTAATTAATTGTCATTTCCTCAACAAGGTTAACCTTAAAAGATAGGCATTTGCTGTAGCGGACTTTTTTTAGAACTTTTTAAGAGGGACAAATCCGTCATTCATTATTGTTGTGTTACTTTAACCGTTTACGCAGCGCACGCAACGGAAGCTCTCAAAAGGAATATTTTTTCCCCGTTTTTGCAACATTTTTCATTGCTACTCCGCTCCTATTGATCATAGCGTGATGAAATGAAATGAAATGAAATGAAATGAAATGAAATGAAATGATCATTTATTCGCTAGAGATGTGGTTTTACAAAAGGTGGTCAGGTGAAGATTGCAGGGCTTTTGACACAACTCACCCTCAGCGGGTATGCGAAAATTAAATTTTATAATTAAGCGATTTACATTGGAATTACATAATTAAAAGTATTTTAGAATCAACTTAATTAAAATAATAATGTCATGAGGAGAAAAAAAAAATATAATAAAAAAATAAAATAATTATGGTGTAAATGTCAAATGAAAATTATAAAGAATACTCGTAATAATAATGAAAATAATGAAAATAAAAAAACTAAAAATAGAATGTCAATTAAATTAATAACATTAAAAGACATAATTATAATAACAATAATTGATTCCAAATTGTACATTTTAATAATTTAAGAACTCGTTTATTGTGTAAAAGCAGTTTTCTAATAACCATTGTCTAAGTTTAGTTCTAAATTTGCTTGTTGGAAGTTCTCTTATAAGTCGTGGTATATTATTATAAACTTTTATGCACATTAATAAACTGTTTCTTTTGTGAAGACTGCTTTTACACATCGGCACTCTTAGTTTTGTAGGATCTCTAGGTGCGTATCTACAGTTTTCGCTAATTTTCTCGAACAAGTGTGGTTGATTCCTTACAAACATGCCTATTTCTAGAATGTACATAGATACCAAGGTCAATACTCCCAATCTCTTAAAATGTAATTTGCATGAGTCAAAGGGCCCAATACCGCAGATTGCTCTGATGCATTTCTTTTGCAATATGAATATTTTGTTTATATTAGTTGAATTTCCCCATAAAAGTATACCATATTGAAGACTAGATCCTATGTGGCCATAGTAGGCAGTAAGAGCTGCAGATTCATTTGAGGTTTTATTTAGTTGTTTCAAGGCATAAATGAATTTATTCACTTTTTTGCACACTGCTTCGACATGAGACTTCCAATTGCAGTTTTCGTCTAAAGTAAGCCCAAGAAATTTGATTTTATTGTCTTTTTCTATTTCTTGTTCATGAAATGACAGTTTGATGTTTTGTGGCTTTTGTTTATACTCGTAGTTTTTAAACAGTATGTACTTAGTTTTAGTGATATTGATTTTTAAATCGTTTTGTGTCAGCCATTTTATAATATCACTGAGCGTTGTATTTACGATTTCTTCGTGGTTCTGGTCTTTATTGGGTATAACTACTGACACATCATCAGCGAACAGTACACATTTATGTGTGGTAACGCTCGGTAAATTATTTATATAAAGGAGGAACAGTAAAGGTCCCAATATACTGCCTTGCGGCACGCCTGACCGGGTTTCCTCGAAATTAGACCTGTGTGGTGTCAGTAGTAGGTTCTCATGTAAGCGAGGTACTTCTACACATTGAACTCGACCACAGAGATAGCTGCGAAGCCAACTTAGGACTGGACCTCGAATACCATAGCGTTCACATTTCTCTAATAATTTATCGAAATTTACAAGATCAAATGCCCTACTCATATCTAGGAAAATTACGGTGGCGGGCTGTCGTTTATCAATGCTTTCGGTAATGGATTTTACTAGAGAAAACGCTGCTAATGTGGTTGATTTTCCCCTTTGAAATCCATTTTGTTCCTGTTTAATAATTTTATGTTTGTTTAAAAAGTCAGTAATTCTAAGATGCACAACTTTTTCGTAAATCTTTGAAAAAATAGGTATCAGGGTAATAGGTCTATAATTACTCAATTCCAACGCATCATCTTTTTTATAGAGAGGCTTTACCACTGATATTTTTAACTTGTTAGGAAAAACTCCATTGGTTATGGATTGATTGATTAAGTGGCATAGTACTGCAGATATTATTCGTGCACAAGATTTAATAACAAATGTAGAGACTTCATCATAACCGACTGACTTCTTGTTATTTAGCGAGCTGATTATTTTTTGGATTTCCGATGGTGAACATGGAGTAATAAATATACTGGAGGGGTTCCTATCTGGTAGTGACTCACTCTTGTTTAGTATATTTTTTGATGATTCGGAAACTGAGATGAAGTACTTATTAAACGCATTTGCGATTTGTATTGGGTCATTGATAAATTTATCGTTATTTCTTATGACTTCAATTTGTTTAAAACATTTTACTGTATCTGTCCTGTTTTTAATTATATCCCATGTCGCTTTAATTTTATTTTCTGAATTTTGTAAATATTTATAATTTGTTGATTTTTTAGATATAAGTATACACTTTTTTAATAATTTACTGTATTTAATATATTTTAGCCTATTGCTGTAGTTGTTTTTATTTTGATAACATTGCATTTTGAGCTCTCTTTTTATTTTACAACTATATTTTATTCCTCTTGTAAGCCATTTAGGTGAAGTATTGTTAGAATTTATTTTTATTTTTTTTAAAGGAAAACATAAATTATAAAATAACATGAATGTGTCGTGAAAACTATTGAAAGTTCTATTGACGTCGTCGTCGTTGTAAATTTCATACCACGATAAATTGGTTAGAGCCTCAACAAATTTTTTAATGTTGTCGTTTGAGTAGTCTCTTACATATATGTACCAATGTTTTAGGGTATTTTTTTGTTTTTGTGTTGGAAACGTTACAATTTGACACGTATTATGATCCGACAAACAACGCTCGTAGACTTCTCCTACAGATTCCTTAATGTTACTAAATATATGATCTATACAAGTGTTCTGTCGCGTGGGTTTGTTAATGTGTATGTGTAATCCATAGCGTGAGATTATGTCCATCAGTTCACAAGAATCATGGCTACTTTTTAGAGTGTCTATGTTAAAATCCCCTGCAATTATGATACGCTTTTTTTGTTTTGATGACAACTTATGTAGTAGTAGCTCAAATCTTTCCAAAAAATAATGAGTGTTTGACTTTGGTATTCTGTAAATACAAATAATAATACATTGAAGGGTTGGAATTTCTACTCCACAACACTCAAAGATCTTTTCTACACTAAATTCGTTTAAATAATCAATGTTTTTTATATCTAGTGACTTATGAACTAGTATACAAACACCTCCCCGTTTTTCATTTTGTCTACAGAATGAACATGCAAGTTTAAAATGTTTAAAGATAATATTTTGTTCATCCCCATTCCTTACAAAGGTTTCTGAGAAGCATAGTATATCAATATCAACATTAGCGTCACAAAACTCTTTTAAACACACTTCTACACTGTCTATTTTACCCAGTAATCCGGCAATATTTTGATGAAATAGTGTTGATACATAGTTAATTTTTTCATCAGTTACGAAAAAAAACTTTTTTCGGATTATGGTTTATATTACTCGAATTACTCTCTTTCAAATACCCTTTTTTAACGACTGGGAAGTAGAAGGGGATTGTACCTTTTTTGCTACTATTATTTAATGTTGTTTTCGTTTTATTAATTGTATTTAATTTTGAAAAAGTTAGGTAGTTATTATTGTAATCATTAAAATCGATTGTAAAATTAATTAGTTTGACCAAATTATATAAGTAAATATTTATGTTGAAATATCGAGATAATGACAAGAATTTACAATTTATTCTGTTATTACATAAATTTTGAATCATATTATTCAACTTCCATTCATTAAGGTACGGGTTTTGAGTAACACTTAGGAGCAATATATTAATATTTTTAAATCGCTGTAGTAGGGCTGCTAATTCTATTGTTAAATGCGTCGGGTTCTGATCAGTTTGACCGACGCTCAATATCAGATAGTTTCCAGGTGAATCTTTTATATCATTGCAGGATTGTAGTATTTCGTGTGTCGGTGCATGAGGTTTTGTCACGGAATATATTTTATACTTTTCGTAGGTTGTACTGGCTCTAGAACGCATTATTTTTTCAGCTAGGCCCTTGCATTGGAGTCCTCCCATAATATAAATGTAACGTTGATTGTCATCGACGGTACCCCTAGCGACATCTGTTGAGCAATTTAGGAATGACTGGGGCGCTTGCGCAGGTGGCGTGTTATGGGTTGCATCTGTAGGTTTTTCTAAATAACCAGTAGCGTCATCTATCGGCTGCATTGAGGCAACTTTAGGTGTCAAAAGTCCTAGGTCTGTACAACTACTGTTCATTTCCTCTTCAAGAGATCGATTTAGTGTTTTGTTTTTCTTTCTTTTCTTCTTTGAAGTCTGTATTTTTGTAGGTGTATTTTTGCATATTGTTTTAAGGCTATTGACTGCAATGTTTTGACGACTGATTTCTTTTTTCAAGGAACTATTTTCTAAAGATAAGTTCTCAATTTCTAGATGTGCTGTTAAAAGTTGAGACTTGAGTTCTTGTATTTCTTCAAGCAACTCCTGTATAGTGGTTTCATTGGTTGATATATCTGTCAGACTTTTTATCATATAAGATGAAGGTGATTCAAGGGATTCGAATGACTCATTTGACTGTGTAATATTTTTTTTTCCTTAGGGTCACATGATTGTCTCCCATTTTTTAATTTAAGTCAATTCGATTATGAAGTGTTCTTTTCAAAAATCATGTAGTGTAAACACAAAGATCACTCGAACAAATAAAACAAAAAGAACCATTCGGTGCCCAGGATCGAACTCACTCTACGTGCGTGGAAATCTGTTGTACTCCGTGCTATACCATTCGAACGGTGTAAAATAGGTCCAAATTGTATGCCGTATGTATTTCAACGTTTACTACTCTCCTTAGCTAGAGTCAAGTGATCGATTTTATGACCATATTAGGTCATGTTTCGGATCGTTTTGTGTGTTATGACTCACCACTGATTGACGAATAGGAGCTGTTCTCGCTGTTATGACTCACTGTTCTGTGCACGTTGCTAATATTTTTTGATATAAAAACTTGTTTTTTCTTTGATTTATGAATGTTTTTCGATAATATCACTTCACTGAATTTACGTTTGATTTTTTTCCCATATTTTTATTATAAAAGTTTATTGGTTTATGTATTGGAACACTGAAATTTGTTTTTTGTTTTGCGGAGCGATTTGTTATACGTCTAGCTTCGGGGCGCGCGCGCGTAACCCTCCTGGTGTTATATATATAGCCTTTTCGATGAATGGTCTATCCAACACAAAAATATTTTTGTTCCTGAGATTATCAACGATTCAAACAAACAAACTTTTAGCTTTTTAATATATATATGTATATATATATATATATATATATATATATTTTATAAGGAAATCTAGCAATATGGGATTGAGTCCCACATTACTAGCAATCTTGTTATCTCCTCCAGCTAAGCTCAAAGGCTTGTGTTAGTAGTGAGTTCAGGTCGGTAGAATAATGGGTAGAATTCGAACCCGCGACCTCACGATTGCGAGACTGATGCCTTAGCCATTAGGCTACCGCCGCTTCGAAATAATATAAGTATAATGTATGTAATATTCTTTATTACCAAATATCTTTCGAACCACAAGATGGATTTATACAATTAATAGGTCGATAGATTTGTTTTGATTGCCCAAATGTTCTTAGATAGGTGACGTTTAAAAAAATCTAACTTGGCAACAAAAGGCACGCGTAAATCTAATC
Organism: Herminia tarsipennalis; assembly: GCA_945859575.2. Taxonomy (NCBI): domain Eukaryota; kingdom Metazoa; phylum Arthropoda; class Insecta; order Lepidoptera; family Erebidae; genus Herminia; species Herminia tarsipennalis. Next base: position 2,372,637 of record OX243830.2, read on the forward strand.
TATATATATTTGCAAACATTATGTTTGTTAAACAAAATATGCATTTATATCACAAAAATAGTGACGTTCACCCGGTGAACACAAGAAATAAGCAAAAATTAATACTCGTAGGTCAATATCATAGGCTACATAAAACTCATAATTCATTTATGGGTCAATCGACACAAAATAATAATAATAATAATCCAAATGACATATTTATAAAAATGATTAATATAATGAAACAAATTATGCTACAGTTATCCAATCTGACTAATTTAATAATAGCACTCACGACAAAACTGTCAAAATACACACATCAAAAGTGTCTAGGGATCAAGCATTTTTATGCGGATTTCTTGAGATTGAGATGTGGCTTTGTAATAAATTTATGATTTTATAAATTTATATGGATCCTTTTTGGTGCATTTCATAATTTGAATCAGGAACTGTGAATCAAATTCGAGTATAAGATGAAAATCAGCTGTCAATATTTTCCCTATAAAAACATACAACGCATTGAAGACATTATTAGTGCTACTGTTTCCCTACTACTGATTAAAACCAACGTTATTATGGAGCGGCGACGTCATTTAAGCAGGGAAGAAATGCTCAGAGCCGTGGGAATGATAGAAGCTGGTTCCCGGCAACGTACTGTGGCTTTAGCTCTGAATACAAGTCAGAGTGTTATCAGTCGACTTTGGACACGTTACCGAAGCACTGGTACCGTGGCTGAGCGCCATGGAGGACGGTATCGCTGCACCACACGGAGACAAGACCGATACATTCAAATCTTAACTCGAAGAGGTCCAACAATAACCGCCATGATGTTAGCCGTGAGGCTTCATCACTCTTCAGGGAACTTAATTAGCGACCAAACAGTCAGAAACCGCTTGCATGAAGTGAACCTTCATTCCCGAAGACCGCTACGGGTACCACCTATAGCAATGCACAATCGTAGGATTCGATATCAATGGGCTCTTGAACACAGAAATTGGGCAGAAGAACAATGGCGTTTCGTGTGCTTTTCTGATGAGTCTCGTTTTGGTTTGAGACCGGATACAAGACGTATACGACACTGGAGAACCCCTGGACGCCAACAGCGATTAAAATCCTGCCAGGAAGTCCATCCTTATAGTGGTGGAACCATCATGGTATGGGCGGGTATTTGGATCGGCGGAAGAACTGAGTTGATTTGGATCAGAGGCAACCTCAACGCTCAAATTTATGCTGAGACGATTGTATCAGACGTCATCGTTCCTCTACAAGTGCAAATCGGTCCCTTATTTCAGTTAATGCATAATAATGCACGACCGCACACCGCAAGAGTTGTAAGACAGACTCTCGCCGCAGCTAACATCAATGTCCTGCCCTGGCCTGCTCAGTCGCCAGACTTGAACCCGATTGAGCATGCATGGGATATGCTACAGAGAAGAGCTCTGCCGAATATGGAGGGTATCCAGTCGCAAGAAGACCTTTTTTTGTTGTTGCAACGAACATGGGCGGCCATTCCACAGCGTGATTTGGATGAACTCATTTTGAGTATGCCAAACCGATGTTCTTGTGTTGTTAGTGTTCGCGGTAGAAACACGGATTATTAATTGTTTAAGTTACCCAATAAAATTTTAAAGAAAACTGTTATTTTAGTCTTTTTTTCGAACTTTAATGTTAGTGGTTCAAATGTCAAAAATCCCTTTATTAGGAAAATGGCAAATTTCTTTATTAATGCAAAGGTGACTTGGTTTATCGTTACTGTGACAAACGAAAACACTTTATTTGATGAATCCTTAAAGAAATAAAAAAAAAAATCAATCAGGAGAAAAGTTATTGCAAAAATATATGTTGATCCCTAGACACTTTTGATGTGTGTACATAGCATGAAAATAGCCCTATGGAATGCCAACGGGCTGACACAACATACTCTTGAAGTAAAATATTATCTGCAGATACATAACATTGATATCTTACTTGTAGCAGAAATATATTTCACCGCGAAAAGCCACTTTCATATTCAACAATACAAGGCATACCACACAATGCATCCAGATGGAACTGCTCATGGCGGAAGTGCAGTAATTATAAAAAACAATATTAAACATTATGAAACAACTCAGTTTCGTACTAAGTAAATCTAAGCAACAAATGTATACGTAGAAGACTGGGTAGGGCCATTTACAGTATCTGCTGAGTACAGCCGACCCAAGCATAAGCTAAAGGCTATTGATTATGAACGATTTCTCTCTACTTTGGGAAATAGGTTCATTGCTGGTGGAGATTACAACGAGAAACATAATTTCTGGGGATTGCGCACTGTGACAACAAAAGGACGGCAACTAAAAATTACAATTGATAAATTTAATCTTAATGTAGTCTCGTCTGGACAGCCCACTTACTGGCCCACAAATAGGAGAAAAATACCAGATGTACTTGACTTTTATATAACCAAAGGTATCCCTAGCAATTTTATTACTAGCAAAACTAGCTTAGAATTGTCATTGGATCATTCTTTTGTGGAAGTTACTCTAGCAATATCTATCACACTAACTCCTAAACCATGTTCGCTGCACAAACATAAAACTGACTGGGACCGATAGCACAATGCTTGGACCTTAGCACTCCTTTGAAAACGGATGAGGATATAGCGGAAGCGATTGAACACTTTAATAAATGCGTACAACAGTCAGCATGGGCCGCTACCCCATCAGCCAATAGGGCAAAATATAAAGTTGAGTATCCTCTATCTATTCGGGAACTCATTGCCGAAAAACGTAAAGCTCGAAGAAAATGGCAACAAACTCGATACCCTTTTAATCAAACGCACCTAAATTATCTACAGGCAAAAATAAACATCACTCCTTACCGACTACAAAAACCAGGGTATCCAAAATTCCCTAAAAAATCTAAAAGCTACAGCAGCTAGTGACTACTCTCTGTGGAAAGCCACAAGATACCTTAAACGCCCCGTCTCAAATCAACCCCCTTTACGTATGGAGAATAATGAGTGGGCAGCTAGTGATGCAGAAAAGGCGGAAACGTTCGCTAAACACTTAAGGGATGTCTTTATACCGAACTTAGACATAAGCTTTCCCGAAACACAGAAAGTAACGACTTTACTGGACCAAATTCACCAACTAGACCCTCCTATTACTAAAATAGCTAAGGAGGAAGTGAAAACTGCAATAAATGTCCTAAATACAAAAAAGGCTCCCGGGTACGACCTGATAACAGCGAAAATCCTAAAAGATCTACCAGGAGAAGGCATTTAATTTCTTACCCTGCTGTACAATGCGGTCTTTCAAAGATATTCGCCTCAGTGGAAAGTGGCCCAAATAATAATAGTCCGGCAAAAGTGCTGTTGATGTAAAGTTTTATAGGCCTATAAGTTTACTACCTATCCCATCCAAAGTCATGGAAATATTGTTATTAAATAGGTTAATGCCACATATCCCCGAAAGACAGCTATTGCCAGGCCATCAGTTCGGATTTCACCGAAAGCATTGGACCATCGAACAAGTGCACAGACTGGTTGAAAATATATACTACGCCTTCGAAACAAATAAGTACTGTACTGCATTTTTTCTGGATATATCTCAGGCTTTTAACCGTGTTTGGCACCAGGGATTTCTATATAAAATAAAAAAGAACCTTCCTATAAACTTCTACAACTTTATAAGGTCATACCTACACAACAGATACTTTCTTGTTAAACAGGGATCTGAAACGACATCTCTGTATCCCATTCAAGCTAGCATGCCTCAGGGCAGTGTACTGGGACCAACTCTGTACCTACTCTACACAGCGGACCTCTCAATTATAAATGGTGTCGTTACTGGAACCTTTGCTGGCAACACAGCAATTCTTGCAACTGCCCCCCGGCCAGACCTTGCATCGCAAAAGCTCCAAGCAATTCTCAGTGGCTCAAAAACTGGCGTATGAAAGCCAATAAAACCAAGTCCATCCAAGTTACCTTCACCACCAGAAGAGAGCCATTTAATCTAAATGGAGTACAGTTGCCACAAGCTAACAGTGCTAAATATGTGGTCGTGCATCTCGACAGACGTTTAACATGGACTACACACATCCTAACTAAGCGCTACGCCGCGGGACAAAAAGTGCGAAATATGTACTGGCTGCTAAATAATAGATCATCTATGTCGCTCGAAAATAAATTACTATTATACAAATGCATCATCAAGCCTATACGGAACTATGGTCTGCAACTGTGGGGCTAGTATTATGAGTCTATCAGTGATTAAGTTCAAAAATGTAGTCAAAAATCGTCTTATACGCAGAGGTTATTATACAGTGGATGAAAATTTAAATGATAAAGTAAAATAGATCTAGTTGCTTGCTCCTTGTTACTTTAATATGCTTGAGTGAATATTGTTGTCACTTTGTTTTAATTGCAACATTGATTATGAGCATGATTTGACTGTAAGTAAGTAAGTAAAGATTCTGCGGACGAATAAAGGCCATTCTTTTCTTCCTTTTGATATCAGAATTAATATTTTATATTTAATCATTCGTTACAACTTTGGCCAATATTTAAGCACATATAGTTTTTCCCTTTGTTGTAAGTAGATGCTCCTACTATATTGTACCCACTAAGGCTGATTTTAGTTTATCTCATGTTTCGACTTTTTCATGTTACTTAGGTACTACTTAAGAAAACAATTTACTTTTGTAAGTAAAGATTCTGCGTAATAAATTACGGCCATTCTTTTCTTTTTTTTCCAAAACATGTACACTTATTCATTGAGAAGCAGTAAATTGGCCAATATTTAAGCACATAAAGTTTTTAAATCGTAAGTGGATGCTCCTACTATATTGTGCTCATTGAGGCTGATATATCAAATCTCGTGTACTCTTCTAATATTATTGACCTCATTTTTTTGCATCAGTCCTCTAATAAGGTGTATAAAATAATGGTGGCAGCACCTTACCTGCATATACAGTTTATAAACAGAGAAACATTGTAAACATTGGCAATTTGAAAAGAGTGGCCACGAGTTTTTATTTTCGTTCTTTTCTCGGGCTTTACCTATTGTTTGCGAACAGGCATTACAAGTAAATGTAGAATCGACTTTTCACAAGTGTTTGCTTCTAAGTGAATAAATCATTTTTATTATTATTATTGTTTTATTATTAAAAAAAATTATAAGTTATATAAGCAAATTATAAGCTTTGTGTTTCGGGGGACTTTACAAACATGAAAGTTAAGGACACAAACAACACTCATTCTCGGAACAACAATTTGTAGGCCAAACAAACTGGTGTCCCGTGTGAGAATCGAACCCACGACCTCTGGCTTAGCAGTCAGGGTCACTAACCATTAGACCAACAGGCCAGTCAAAAAATGGTTTCTATGTGTTCGCCTAGAACTTTCTATATAGATGACCCCTAATGTTTATTGAAATCAAATTCGCTTCCTGCACTAATATAGATTTAAGCAAACGAATAATTCAAACAATTAGTTCAAAATATGTCTATCCATATAAATAAAATTGAAGTGTCTGTTTGTAATGCCAAAATAATAGTAGTTTTCTAAATGCAATAATAATATCTTGGGACAACTCACGCAACGCTATCTGATCCCAAACTAAGCAGAGCATGTACTATGGAAACTAGACAACTGTATAATTAAAACAAAAACAGTGTTTGTTACTTTTTTTTGTCTGTCTGTCTGTTGGTTCCGGCTAATCTCCGAAACAGCAGTACGGATTTTGACAAGGCTTTTACTGTTAGACAGCTGATGATGTAAGGAGTAACTTATGCTTTTATTATTACGCTAACGTGTGTATAGGGAGTGAGCAGCACTGTAACTTCACGCGGACAAAGTCACAGGTACAGCTAGTACAGAATGGAGGTTAGAGTGGGCAGCAATTAGTGATCATGATTGGTTTACTTAGTTTTGTATAACAGTGCATATAAAATTGTTATAAAAACTTTAACTTTATTTGTCTACTCGTATACTAATATTATAAAGCTGAAGAGTTTGTTTGTTTGAACGCGGTAATCTCAGTAAGTACCGGTCCGAATTGAAAATTATAGCACTGTTGAATAGCCCATTTATTGAGGAAGGCTATAGACTATATAACATCACACTACGACCAATAGGAGCGGAGCAGCAAGGAGAAATGTTGCATATTAAAGCTTACTAGTTAAAAGAGTCTGGTAAACGAGGTGTCGAACGCAGGAATATGGCGTAGTCTTATGTTCCTTACATAAGAGAGTGGAGGCGAGATTATCCATTTTGCTAGGAAAAAGGCAAAGTATGCAGAGCAGACTGGAACTAGAAGAATAATACTAAATTTAAAAGCAGCAGCTTAGGAAAGGATAAACCAGAAAAACCCTTTATCAAGAAAAGCAACAGTCACATAGACAAAGCCGCGGTCATTATAATCTATAAGTCAGGGTCAAAAGCAAGGTCTAATTTAGTAAGTAAACGGAATTATTTATGCAGTCAATCAATTGCTAATATAAATAGTATCTACTTATAAATGAAGTATTAAATGTATTTCTACATTCGATCTTAAACTACAAATACGACAAGACAAATACACAGAATATAAAATATGGATCCAGCACAGGAGATACAAATTAATGCTTTGGCCCTTCAAAACCCTATGAATGCAGTTATAGATAAAGGAGATTCTCCTGTGCAAAAGTTCTACAGTGGTACTACTGTATTTGTGACTGGCGGGTCTGGCTTCATCGGAAAAGCAGTAATTGAAAAACTCTTCAGGTAAGTAAGATTGATATTAAAACGTTTTTTATATTGTGACGTTACTAAAAATGTGTGATGAGCACAATGGTTTATTATATGTATGGATGTAATTTATGTATAATATGTATGTATTTAGAAATATATAAACATGTTTATCATTTGTCTGATGGTCATAGTATAAGGTCTGCTCATTTTTGGGATCAGATGAATCTCTGTTAGTTGTCTCAAGATATTATAAGATTATGAAAGGTTTTTGTATTTTTTAGGTGTTAAAAAAATTACTTTAGGAATTTTGGGCAGTGGTGCAAAGTGGTTTTAATAAAACAATCCATTTTAAACTTATGCGTTATTTTCGTAATTCTTGAATTAATATGTGCACTGTAGCCCTAGGCTCCAACTGAGGGTTTGCGAGTTCACACAACGGCTAGCGAGCGCTTTTGTAGGGAACCAGCTATCTGTACCTATCTAACTTGTGACGAGAGCCATGATGCGGCTTATCGTGATCGAGGTGTCAGCGAAGCTTCACGTACAGTGTACATACAATATTATGCCTTATGTTTTTATGAAATAAAAAAATATATATTCTAGATTTCTGATGCTGCTCAAGGTCACGAAATTAATTTAGTTAATTTTTAACACCTAATGTAAATTACAGAGCATGTTCCATAAAGAAGATGTACATTCTGTCGAGGCCAAAGAAAGGAAAAACATTGCAAGAGAGACTATCGCACATGCTTAAAGATAATGTAAGTTGATTGATTAATGAAAATCTAAAGAATTGCTCTTTTTTAAAATGGGACTTATACAAATTGATTCCTACAAAACCATGAAAATCGGTCCACGTATATAATCACTTTAAGAACCTTTATGAAACAAACAGCTATAACAGGAAATAACCCTCATTTGCATCGCTCTACCAAATAAATATAGTAATTTATGTACAGGTATTTGACAACGTACGCAATAAGCAACCAAACTTTGCAGACAAGATAGTGGCTGTAGAAGGCGATGTAGCTGACATCAAACTTGGACTGAACGAAAAAGATTGGGATGTCCTTACAAATGAAGTAAGTACAGATATCGGCACGTATTGCGAACATAAGCTCGTCATTTCACCAATTGTACGTAATGCAGTTAATTAAAATTAATGGCCTATCCGATTTCGATCACGGCGGCGAATGACAAAAAAAAAATCGAAATCAAAAATTCTTTATTCACTTAGGAAGCGAAATAGTACACTTGTAAAAGGTCTGGCTTCTATATTTACATGTAATGCCTGTTCGCACGCAATAGGTAAAGCCGAAGAAAAGAACAAGGCAATAAAAAACTGCGGTCACTCTTTTCAAATTTCCAATGTTTGCAATGTTTGCTGGTTAATAAACTGCATATATGTAGGTAATATAGGTGCTGCTGCCATTATAGTATACACTGATGCAAATGCAAGATATTAAATAATAATAATAAATAAGACAACAATAATTAAATCACCTTTTAAATTCTGATGGGAAGGGACCGAAATTCGATACGACCGGAGAGAGTCTATGCGGCTTAAGTGGTAACGTCAGATAAACTCGTATCTATAGCATATTTAGCCTCACTATGCGGATTTGTAATATAGCTGAGCTTGGTCCTATTTTTCTCTCATTAATATTTATATATTTATTCTTTGATTAACTACAACTGAATTTTGTTGAGCAATTTTATTTTCTTTCTTTCTTACGTTGATAAGACGTCGAAATCATATTTATTTAAATTGGTTTAGGTGAACATTATATTCCATGTAGCAGCCACGATTAATTTTGAGGAGCCTCTTGCTAAAGCCACTTTCACAAATCTCAGGGGAACCAGAGAAGTAATGACACTTGCTAGAGAGTGCATGCAAATAAAGTAAGTATTTTACAAAAATACATGTAGTTATTCAGCAAATAGAACAATGTCGCAAAAAGTTACTAATGTCGAAAGTTAGCAAAGGGCCGAGAATTGGTCCTTGCGGCAAACCCTTACGTCTTACTACTGAACTGGAACATTTTATTCCATTAAATTCAACATACCATATTCAGTCGCTAGGTAAGAAACCACAGGATTAACTATTGTTTCTTCTATACCATAATACTTAGGTTTGCACACAACCAAAAGCTTGTGAAATACTGCAAAAAACATTAATGGCATCCTTCGAGGTTCCCTACGCGCATTAACAATGTTTTTGCAGTTTAGTACCTGCACCTACTATCAAGCGACCCTAAAAACCAAACTATAAAGCTCTACGCAAATCCGATGGTGGCATTCGTCCCATTGCCGTGGGGTGTACCTTCCGGCGTATGGCAGCCAAAATATGCTGCCAATATTATAAAGAACTCTTAATCAACAAATTCCAGCCAATCCAACTAGGCTTTGGATCGAAAGGCGGCTGCGAGGCTGCCATACACGCCCTGTCGACTTATGTTGACAGGGGGGAGGGAGAAGTCATACTGAAGGTTGACTTAAAGAACGCATTCAACTCAGTGAGTAGGGACACCTTGTTGACTGAAGCTAAATTTTATTAGAAACCCCAAAATTTTTTAAATATCTTTGGCAGTGTTATAGGCGTCCTACAAAATTATTATTTAAAGACAACTTGTTACATTCGGCCGTTGGATGTCAACAAGGTGACCCCCTCGGACCAGCCATTTTCAGCTTAGCCATTCAACCCCTTATTCGACGGTTAGACTCTAAATTAAACGTTTGGTATTTGGATGATGGTACCCTTGGAGGGGACGTGGAAACAGTTTTACAAGATTTAAAATTTTTAATACAACAATTTAGATTGATAGGACTGGAGCTTAACACAAACAAATGCGAAATTTTCATAAACGACAACATTGACAAACAGACCACAATATCCAAATTTAATTCTTTGGCACCCAATATCAAAATTTTAGAAAGGCATTCCCTCCGCCTCCTTGGGTCGCCGGTTTTAGTTCAGGGTCATGATTCGTTTATAGAGGAAAAAATTCAAAATTTTAATGAGATGTCTGACCGGCTGCTCAAAATTAATATCCATTCAGCTTTCACAATTATTCGGAGTTGCCTTTTTGTCCCTAAATTTACCCATGCACTTAGATCTAGCCCTTTTTGGAAAAATAGAACACTTTTAGGAAAAATGGACCAAATTATTAAAGACACGCTAAGTAAAATTTTAAATGTATCCTTGAACGACCGAGCCTGGCAGCAAGCCTCTTTACCGGTGCGCTTGGGCGGGCTCGGCGTTCGCAAAATTTCAGATATTAGTTTACCAGCGTTCCTGTCCTCGGTCTATAGCGCGGAAGAGTTAACCAGGAAAATATTAAGACATACACTGGTTGATTCTGAAGTATCATGTAAGACCGACGCAGTGAACGCTTGGAAAATGGCTTGTCCGAACATTGAGCTTCCGGCTAACCTGTTCTCTCAGAGGCAATGGGACGGGCCGCTCTGCAGCATAGTAAGAGAAAGGTTATTTAGTACATCTTCCAATGTTGCAGAGCGTGCGCGTTTGTTGGCTGTGGGAGAGTGGGAGTCGGGCCTTTGGGTTCAGGTTCTCCCGTCACCTAACATAGGCACTATGTTGGATGACACAACCTTCCGTATTGCGACTTGCCTACGACTAGGTGCGCCGTGTATTTCTCCGCATCGGTGCCACTGTGGTGAAGCTGTCGACAGTCTCGGACACCATGGCCTTTCATGCGGTAGGAGCGCAGGCCGCATCTCGCGACACGCCAACCTCAACGACATAATCCGCCGGGCTCTTGTCACCGCCGGTGTACCAGCCATACGGGAACCCGTGGGGCTGGTGCGTGGCGATGGGAAGAGACCGGATGGTATGTCGTTGTTACCTTGGAAGATGGGTCGGCCCTTGGTGTGGGACGCAACCTGCGTTGACACCCTTGCGCCGTCACACCTGTCAGGTACAGCGGGATGTGCCGGCGCTGCTGCCGCATCGGCGGAGGCGCAAATACAATAATCTTGTCGGAGATTATGTTTTTGAGCCGTTTGGAGTCGAAACGCTAGGATCATTTTTTTTTTTTTTTTTTTTTTTTTATTTATTTATCTTTTTGCACACAACATTTGTACAAAGGCGGACTTAATGCCTTAGGCATTATCTACCAGTCAACCTTAGGGTGATCCAGAGAACTGTTTGAGGTGGGTGCTTAATCGACTTACATTTCTAATGCTAAATAAGCAAGAAAGTGATTAAAAAAAAAAAAGTAATAATAATAAATAAATAATTATAAAAACAATACCATACATATATATATATAAATACACATACATACACACACAACATACCAATACATACATTTACATACATAATACATACTTATAACTATACAAATACATACATATTATACATATATAACCATAGATTACTACAATTGTGATAATTCCGCCAATAACTTCGTATAGAAATTACGTACTTGGAACTTAAAGGTGACACGAGATGTAGACATTCTTATTTCGAGAGGGAGCGCATTCCAAAGGAGAATAGATTGAATAGAGAAGGAAGAATGCACCAGAGTGGAGCTGTGAGCAGGACAGAGAAGCAACAGATTATTAGAGGAGCGTAGATTCCGATCATGGCTAGAGCAGAGAAATTGAAAGTGAGGCGTTAGATAAGTAGGGGCATGAGGAGAAAATAGGATTGAATATAGCGTTGTAAGTATATATATATATATATATAAATTATATAAATGACATTAAAAAATATATCAGTATATGCAAAAGTGACGACATTTTATTACATAGTGTAAAAGACCCCGTAAATAACAATGACCAGAAACAATCAAATGAGTTTTTTCTATAATAAATACCTAAATATTATACACCAAAATATTGCTGGTTTATTTACTAAGTCAAATTCATTAACAGTAAATTTGCAAGAATTGTTGGCAAATAATCTAGACATCGACATTATTTGTATTACAGAACATTTTATGATGTCAGGCCATGAAAAGTACCTCTCAATCCCAAACTTTATATTAGCAACAAGCTTTTGTCGAAATGATACCAAAAGAGGGGGAGCGTGTATTTTAATAAAAAGTAAATATCGATGGAAAGAATTGACTAATGTATTAAATTTATCTGTAAGTCATGTCGTGGAATGCTGTGCAATCGAACTTATTGATTACAAAATAATTATTGTTTGTATGTATAGAGTACCCATATTAACCCACTTAAACACATTTTTCGATATCTTAAATATAATTATGAAAATTTCAAACAGAAAAAAGCTAATAATATGTGGGGATTTTAACATCGATCTTCTGAAAACAAACTCACAAACCTCTCAATTCCAAGAAATATGTTCAAGCAATAATATGAACATAGCAATCCAGCAACCTACCAGATTAGCAGGTAAATCATGCATTGACAATATATTATACAACATTTATGAATGTAAATCGAAGGTTGTTGAAATGGCTCTCTCTGACCACACAGCTCAAATATTACAATGCCCAGTCGATAGAGTGTATGGCATAGATCATTGGTATGAACTTCGACGTGATTATTGTGAAGAAAATATAAAGAAATTTACTGAACACCTTAGCCGATATAGTTTTAAAGATGTATACAATTCTTGTGATGTGAATGAATCTTTTAATGCATTCCACGAATCTTTCATATTATTGTACAATTTGTGCTTTCCAACAATAAAGAAAAAAATTTCTAAAGTCAAACGGCCAAAATGGATATCAAAAGGAATTAAAATGTGCAGTAAGCGTAAAAGATCTCTACTGTGGCAATATAGAAAAAAACGAACATTACATAATAAATTAGCTTTGCAACAATACTCAAAAAAATTCAAACATATTATAAGATTAACACAAATAGCGACACACTTTAATAACTTTTTTATTGACCAAATAACGCCGCTGACGGACTCTAATGTCGGTAAATTTAAATGTCCACCTTATCATAGGAACTCCATATTTATGTTACCTACTAGTACTGAAGAGATAAATAAAATTATTTTGTCACTAAAAATGACTCATAGTGTAGGTTATGACGGAGTTAATACTAACATTGTAAAGAGGGTAAGTCATGTGATTTCACCATTACTATCACACATAATTAATATGTCAATTGAAACCGGCACATTTCCTAGGTCGCTTAAAATTTCTATAATAAAACCTCTATATAAAAAAGGAGATAGAGATAGTATGGGCAACTATAGACCTATAGCATTGCTTTCTATATTTTCGAAAATTTTTGAAAAAGTTATCCATAATAGTCTATATAATTATTTAGAAAGCCATAAACTTTTTGCTGATGAACAAATGGGATTCAGAAAGAACAAATCAATTAATATGGCCCTATTCAATTTCTTTAATAGGGTTTTAACCAATATGGATAAGAGTAAACCCACTGTTGCTTTATTTATGGACATGACCAAAGCTTTTGACCATGTTAAATTTAGTATACTTTTGGACAAATTATTTGCATACGGCATTAGGGGTAATATTCACAAATTAATTGAATCGTATTTGACTAATAGGCTACAGCGGACTGACGTAATTAAAATATGCTCAAAGTCAAAAACTTTGACTACTTATTCTTCTGATATGAGACATATCACATATGGTATACCACAAGGCAGTGTGCTAGGACCATTGCTATTCTTAGTCTACATTAATGACTTACCTACCATAACAAACAATCCCATGACTTTGTTTGCTGATGATAGCACTATTCTTTTTGACAAATATATTAAAAATGACATATTCAATAACATTAATACAACACTGGAACATACAATTAACTGGCTTGTTAGTAATAATTTAAAAATTAATATAGATAAAACTAAAGCAATTAATTTTAAACAACGACAGTCGCTTGAAAACTTAAACATAACTTTTAAAGATCAGAAAATAGAAACAGTACAATCAACTAAATTTTTAGGTTTAAACATAGATAGTAAAATGTCATGGAGAGAGCACATAGAGTACGTCTCCAAAAGGCTTAATAATTATTCCTTTGCTTTACGACAACTCATTAAAGTAGTTGATCGACAAACAGCATTAATAGCATACCACGCATATGTAACATCTGCTCTTCGATATGGTGTAATATTCTGGGGTAACTCCACGAACATAGATTGTGTATTCAGAGCACAAAAAAGATGTGTACGAGCTATCTGTAGTTTAAAACAAACTCAATCATGCAAACCGCTTTTTCTAGAATTAAAAATTCTAACTTTACCAAGTTTATATATATTTGAAACAGTTATATTTATAAAAACAAATCGGGATTTGTTTGAACATCGTACAAGGGAACGCCATTTAGACAAACTATGCATTCGTCCTTCTAAAACAGCTCTCCTACACAGAAGTGTTTTCTGCATGGGACCAAAAATTTACAATAACTTACCATCACATTTACGGAATGAAAACAATTTAATTATATTCAAAAAGCAAATCCATGATTTACTTGTAGGAAAAGCTTATTATTCAGTTTCGGAATACATGGAAGATAAGGACATTTAATGAATAATTTAAATTATTTTATTACTTAATCAACTTGTATTTATTATTACTTGACATTATTTCACCTATTGACATTTTATGGTTATATTGACATTGTATATTTCATTATTTAATTTATTATTGTGAAATTAAATTTATTTATAATGGGATTATTTCATTTTAGAACTACCACTTAATTTAATTTTTGCATGCATTTAAGCAGAATATGGTGAAACTATTATATCATGTACTATCTATGTAAAACCCATCAACTTGTATTTATTATTACTTGACATTATTTCACCTATTGACATTTTATGGTTATATTGACATTGTATATTTCATTATTTAATTTATTTTTGTGAAATTCAATTTATTTATAATGGGATTATTTCATTTTAGAACTACCACTTAATTTAATTTTTGCATGCATTTAAGCAGAATATGGTGAAACTATTATATCATGTACTATCTATGTAAAACCCATGTTATGCAAATAAAGTTATTTGATTTGATTTGATTTGAAAGTGCATGCAAACTACGGCGCTGCCGGATAGGAAGCCAATTAAGCTGAGAGCGATAGTTCGAGACATGATCGTACTTGCGAAGGTTGAAGACGAATCGAATGCAATTGTTGAGAAGCCTGTCAAGTTTATGGAGCAGATCAGCATTCAGGTCGAAATAGCACATATCACCATAGTCAATGATAGGAAATATTAAAGTCTGCACTAGCGTTACTTTTGTTTTAACTGGTAGGAAGTTTTTGAGACGATAAAGACACCGCAAAGTGCCAGTGACCTTCTGACTGACGTTAGCAATTTGAGTCCGCCAGCTAAGGGTGGAATCAATATGCAAACCTAGATCCTTGACATCATGGCTAACAGGAATAGCAGTGCCGTGGAAGATAATAGGTGGTAATGAATCAAAATCTATTCTGCTAACCATGTGAGGACTGCCAACAATGATTGCTTGACATTTTTCAGGATTTACCGAAAGACCAAACTCGTCCGACCAGTTCTTTATCGCCATCAAATCTCGATTCACATTATCGATAGCTTCATTCAAATTGTCTAGTTTTGTCTGAAAGTATACCTGAAGATCGTCGGCATACAAATGATACGTACATCGAAGTTCCTGAGTTAAAAGATTGATAAACAAGGAGAAAAGCAGAGGAGATAGAATACCGCCTTGAGGAACGCCCGCAACGAGATCACGCCAACTAGAGAATGTATCATCGATGCGAACCGACTGCTGGCGCCCCTGAAGATATGAAGAAAACCATTCCAATGCACTCGATGAAATATTATAATACGAGAGGATTGATAGGAGTATATCGTGGCTAACTGTATTAAAGGCGTTTGAGAAGTCTACCAACACCATGACAGAAACTTTTCCATCCTCCACACCGGCTCTGATATCGCCTGTTACTTTTAGCAATGCGGAGATAGTACTATGTCCAGGCCTAAAACCAGATTGGAAAGGACATAAGATGCCATTAAGCTGTACAAATGCGGATAATTGTCGGTGTACACAGGCTTCAAGGACTTTAGACAGAAAAGGAAGAATAGATATTGGACGGAAATGATTAGGAAGAGAAGGGTTTGAGATCTTAGGCAGAGGTCGCACGTATGCTTTACTCCATAAGTCGGGGAAACGTCCTGATTGTAAGGAAAAGTTAACAATATCCGTTATTCCAGGAAGAAGCTGGTCAAGGATGGTAATGATCATACGGCGGCTGATGCCGTCACAACCTACCGCCTTCGACTTGATGGAGAGTATAATTCTCTTGATCTCATCGGGTGCAACAGGAGAAAAATAAAAAGGATCATAAGTGACTTTAGATAAGCTTGATATATAGTTAATTGTACGACATCTGGTTAGATAATAATCTATCGAAACAGACGTGACAAAGTGGTCATTTAGATCATCTAAACCAACTGTAGCAGGCAAATCGGATTGTTGCTCTTTACCGATACCTAGGGTTCTAAGGAACTTCCAGATATCGGCAGGAGATGATAAAGAAATATTATCAAGAATATGTCGGCGTTTGGCGTTACGTATCATTTGATTACACCGATTCCTTGCAGCTTTATATGACGACCAGTTGACATCAGATCGATTTGTCTTAAACCTTCTAAAGGCCCGATCACGGCGTCTAATAGCAATCTGAATACCTTTTGACATCCAGGGCGCCGGAGGCCTTTTTACTTTAATTGTTTTAATGATCATGGATCATGGGGCCCGAGTGCACGATCTTTTTATAAAATTTTAAGTAAACTCCTGATCGACGCTTCACGTGACCAGAAGGCTGGCCTGTACTTCGCTCAGCGAATCAGCATTGCTATACAACGCGGCAATGCTGCCAGCCTTCTGGGCACGGTGCCGGTCGATAGCGATGCGGAGGAATTCTATGACGCCTGCTTGTTTTAATTTTATTTTATGTAGTAATTTGTACATAGGTAGTGTAAATATTATTAAAAAAATAAATGGAAATCAAAACGTAAAAAAAAAAAAAACTATAAAGTATAAAATTTAAATAGGTCTAAAGTTACTTCATGGGTCCATTTAACTCGGCCTTTAACAATAAAATTACGAAGACACGCTGATATGAACACATTAATTATGTATTTTAGAGCTAAGTGTTGTGATATTTTAATAATATAACATTTAAGTAATTTAACTTTAAATTTGACTTTTGTAATGTTAAGTAAAATTATTAGTTTTTATACCTAAACATTTTGTAGGAAATTCATCCACGTATCTACAGCGTTCTCCCATGCAACAAAGGATCGCATCGACGCAGACATCGATGAACAATTCTACCCATGTCCACTGCCACCTGAAACTATGATTGAATTGGCTGAAAACCTAGAAAGAACTAGATTGGATGATTTAACTAAGACGTAAGTTGCACCAGTTATCTAGCAGTAGTAGAGAGGTCGTGGGTTCGAATTCCATTCTTGTTACCACAGTGGCGAAGGGCCCTTAGAATACCATTATTTCCGATTTCCTTTTGAATTCTAGTTACTTCATGTTAAAGGTACAAAGATCATATCGGGTTAGTTTGGAAATGTTTTAACCCTTTGACTCTGCCACCTACTACTAATCTCACTTTGTCTAACGCACATCCCCTGCGACTGAGGCACACGCTTAGCGTAATGTGAGACTTATCCTACTAAAAACCCACCGTGTATCTAATCTATTGGCTAAATGATATATCAACGCACAGTTTTAATCGCTGAACGGATTGAGTTAAAACTTGACACACAGATAGTTATTATAATCACCATCATCATCATCAGCCTATCGCAGTCCACTGCTGGACATAGGCCTCTCCAATTGCACGCCACTTAGTTCTATACTCGGCTTCTCGCATCCAGCTCCTGCCAGCCGCTTTGCGTAGATCATCACTCTACCTGGCCTGAGGGCGTCCTACACTACATTTGCCGAGACGCGGTCTCCACTCAAGAACTCGTTTACCCCAACGGTTATCGGTTCTTCGGCTAATATGGCCAGCCCACTGCCATTTCAGCTTGCTAATCCTGTAGGCTATGTCGACAACTTTGGTTGTCTGCCGAATCACCTCATTTTTGATTTTTTCCCTAAGAGAAACTCCGAGCGTAGCCCTTTTCATAGCCCGCTGAGCGAACCTGTGGACCAGCCGTACCGTCAGTGTCCACGTTTCGGCTTCGTATATCATGAAGTGTAGGACGCACTGATTGAAGACTTTAGTCTTAAGGCATTGTGGGATCGACGATGAGAAGACTTGACGTAGCTTACCAAACGCTGCCCAACCCAACCGAATTCTCCTATTCACCTCGTCCTCGAAGTTGTTTCTACCTAACTGCAATGACTGCCCGAGGTACACATATTTTTGAACAACTTCGAGAATGGCGCTGTGCACCGCTATCGGTTCCGGTTGTACATGTTCATTGAACATGACCTTGATTTTATCCAAGTTTATCCGTAGGCCGATGCGTACAGAGGAGTTAGCCAGGTCATTCAGCATCTGTTGTAGGTCCTGCAGCGTTTCTGCCATGATGACGATATTATCTGCAAATCGCAGGTGAGAGATGTATTCACCATTGATGTTGATGCCCCGCCCTTTCCAGTGCAGCGTCTTGAACATATCCTCCATTGCATTTGTAAACAGTTTCGGGGAAATAACGTCCCTTTGCATCACCCCTCGATGCAATGGTATAGGTTTTGTTTGCTGATTCTGTACTTGGACGGACATAGTGGCGGCTTCGTAGACACATCTCATCACTTGGATAAATCGCCAATCTACTTGGCATCGCTGCAGGGACTCCAGAACGGACCAGATTTCATTCGAGTCAAAGGCCTTCTCATAGTCCACGAATGCTAGACACAGAGGCTGATTATACTCTTGGATCTTTTTTTAATCTGCCGCACTGTGTGAATGTGGCCTATGGTGCCATATCCGCTCCGAAATCCGGCCTGTTCCGGTGGTTGGAATTTGTCAAGTCTTCGCGCAAGGCGGTTCGTAATGACTCTTGAAAACAGCTTATAGACGTGGCTTAGAAGAGAAATTGGTCAGTAGTTCTTCAGCCGGGTCTTATCTCCTTTTTTGAAGAACAAGACGACTACACTTCTACTCCACTCCTTTGGAGTTCTCCCTTCGAGCAGGACAGCATTAAAGAGCTTTTGGAGCTCCCTCAGTACGGGTTTATCTCCAGCCTTTAGCAGCTCTGTTGTAACGCCATCCTCTCCAAAGGCTTTTCAATTTTTCAGCTGTTTAAGAGCCAGCACGATTTCGTCAATGTTGACTTCTGGCAGGTCTTCGGTGTAGAGGCGTGTTAGAGTAGCTCTAGGACCCTCATTTTCAGGATCAGGTCGAGATGCATGCGAAGCGTATAACCGGCCATAGAAGCTTTCCACTTCTTTCCACTGCCGGCTTCGAAGAAACGACTTCTTTACTTGTTGTGGTCAAATTCGTCAGGTGGCTTCTTCCAAGAGATTGTACGAACACTTTTGACCCCCGGTTATGCTCGATCGCTCTTTTAATAGAGAGAGTGTTGGAGTGCCGAAGGTCGTGTCGTATAAGTTTATTGATCTCTTGGTTTAGAGCGCGCTTTTCCGACGAAATGATGGGTGGGTTTTCACGTCGTTTCTTCATTAGCTCTAAAGTCTTTTCCGAAAGCTTTGACTTCTTGCCCTTACGCTGCATTTCACAAAATCTCGTACCTTCTTCCCTGAGTTTCCGAACCACATTTACGAGCTTCTAGTTTACGTCTATTGTGGTTTCCATGGCAGCAAATCGATTATCCAGGTTTGACTGGATATTATAATGTAGTCATTAAATTAACTCCCTAAAGCAGCACAATTTTCAATCAAACCCAAATATAACATGGGTAAAAGTAAATTTAAAGTAAAATTAATCAATCACATCTATTTTTATATTTTTAGGTTGATCAACGGTTGGCCGAATACTTACACATTTACAAAAGCTTTAGCGGAGAATTTGATTAAAAATATGGCCGGAGACTTGCCTGTTTCTATTGTAAGACCTCCATTAGGTATGTAATGTATATATGATCTTATACATATAACTATAATGCTGCATAACTTGATACGAGTTTTTATTGTCTTGTACCTTTCACCGTCACTTACAATCCATTTGTGAATCCCAAAGATTGAACTAGTGATACCCTTGATACAACAAACAAATTAAATTGAAGATAGACCGAACACACACACATAGTTAAAATAAGAAAACCAGCAGCAAAGGATATTGGTGATAAACATGCACCTCCGTTGGCGTGCAACATTTTACTTTATATTTTACTTCGTGGAAGCACAGAATACCATACAGAACGAAAGCTTCAAACAAAACGCTCTTGACCACAGACAGAGCAAATTCCTCGTTCACGCTTTGCGGATGCTCACTATGTGCGCGCGTGTGAGTGTAGATATAAAAATCTTGGTATGTACATACATGAGCGTTCCTTCTGTACTCTCTTAATTTTGTAGTAGTAGTGGGTATTTTCGTATTATTATATTTCAATCGTTGAGATGCAAATTCAATTTCAGATAAATTTCTACTATGTGCTACATTCAGTTGGACGTCCGTCTATTTATTCTGGCTTAACATATTAACATAACTTTACTGCAACATAATTTAACTTATTTACAGTGTTTCCAGCATACTGCGAGCCCAATCCAGGGTGGCTTGACTTCCGAACTTTAATTGGGCCAAGTGGGGTATGTTAATTCCTTATTAACAACGCAATTATCTGTATTTAATCCCCAGACACTTAAGGAGGATTACTATACATTTTTGGTCTATATCAGTATACCTGTCCGTGTTTTGTAGCGAATAAACACATATACAGTTTGAGATGCTAGTTTAATCAGAATGGATCTAGCTTTGTTTGATCAAAATCAGTTCTAATAATAAAAACAATACATTTTTTGTCTCACGTGTCATAGTTTTTTTTAAAAATGCTGTAAGATTTTTGTCGTCATTACATTTTCACGCCGAGATGATACATCTGAGAAGCGACTGGTGGTGCAAGGAAAATTGAAAGCATTAGGTCACGAGACATAACACCTATACGCCGGGCCAACCAAATAAAAGCGACACTAATGGTCCATTCCATAAATTAATCAGGAAGACTGCAGTGCAAGCAAGGGCGACAGCATGTTAAGCATAACATCAACCGTGTTAAGAACTACGACCATTCTGCCAAGAATGTAGTGACATAGAATAAAATACATTAATAACTTTGACTATTTTTCAGTTATTATTAGGCAGTGGATTGGGCGTCATTAAAGTACTCTATATAAACAAGGACGTAGACTTTCCCATGGTTCCTGTAGACTATGTGGCGAACGGCATAATATCTGCAGGATGGGATTCGTCTAAAAGACTTAGCGATGGTGACCAAATTCCCATATACCATATTATGAAAAAAAAATTACGATTCGGTAAGTTATTAAAATTATATTAACTACCACCATAATGACAGTTTCCTCTCCTAGATTTGGTCAAACAGTATCTAGTCAGAGCTGCTACCTAGTCTTGTCGGCATATTTTTTATCCGCACTGGAGGACTTATAGACAGGAAAAATAGACATCGTTCAAAGACACTGAATCTTGTAACACTAGTGGAACTAAGTGTTTCTGAGATTCCATGTTTATGTTGGCATGTTGCTCGAACGTGCGTTGCATAAAGCTTTTTGTCTGTACTTACTCCTTGTCTAAATCACCTAATCTATATTATTAATAATAATAATATATCTATATACAGACTGGCGACAACATAGTGACATTTACTGAAACTCCGGGTATATCATCACGTTTCTCGGTCATATACCAAAAATCAATCAAATCCATTCAGTAGTTTAGTTACAGGATTGATTTTTCATTTTTTGAACATGATGTAAATATACAGCGGCGACTTTGCTAAGTCAAATACCTCAATACCTACACATCATATGCGAGGTTGCCATTCCGCCATTTCGTCGAAATTTATGAAATTAAATTAAGACGACGTTAAAAAATAAACCAATGAATTGTATTGGCGGCGTAGTCAAGGAGTATCAAATGGCGAAGCCTGGAATTTAACTTTGTTTATACGGTTTATACAAAGCCGCATGATCCAGCGCGAGACGTACCTGTCGTCTAATTTCTATTTATCATATAAATGAATTATCGACTGAAATGTAAGCAATTATTTTTTATCAGATGTCTATCTAAGAATAAATTAACTAATAAATAAAAGTAAATATTGAAAAACTGGAATTAATAGTGCTGACTTAACCGTTTGATATCCTACAGCGTAGTTTAATGGGTTAGTAGTGTTTTACAACCGATTTAAAAAAAAAAGAGGTTCTCAATTCGTTTTTTTTTTACTTGAAGTCAATAATGTTGTAAGAGTAACCATAGCAAATTAGATACTTTGTGATTAATGAAGCAATTAGCTTAGTAGAACATTTTTCAAAGTAATTCTTAGAAAATATTTTTCATAATCTATACTAATATTATAAAGTTAAAGAGTTTATTTGTTTGTTTGAACGCGGTAATCTCAGGAGCAACTGGTCCGAATTGAAAAATTCTTTTTCTGTTGGGTAGCCCATTTATCAAGGAAGGCTATAGGCTATATACCATCACGCTACGACTAATAGGAGTGGAGCAGCAATGAAAAATGTTGCAAAAACGGGGAAAGTATACGCATACGAAAGAAGTGAATGAGAAAGGTACCAACTTAGATTATCTTTCTGAAACACCAAGGCAGAAGGCTTCAACTACAAGGAGATTTTCCAGAAATAGCACTTTAGCTTGTTATATGAAGGCATTACGTATTGTATTCTATCGATAATTATGTTTCAAAAATGTTATATATAATTTGGACAATGGACATCCCTATATACAAACAGGTCAGTACATCAGTCTCTAGAACTACTACTAGGTAGGTCAGTGTGTCGAAGGTCCTATCTGTTGCGCACACGTCATTTGCGTAGATTTGGAGACACTAGATACGCGGTTATTAAGTGTAATGAGATATGTAAACTTGTGCTTGTGATTGTGCTTGTAGTTTTATGATACTTTACGTGATTCTTCGTTTATGAAACGGGACCTCGGTGAAGCCCAAGACGTCACACGCGAAAAATGTCAACATTACACATTGCGCCTTATCATTGTGGTAAGGTGCTATTAACGCATCAGAATAAATTAAAAAGAGTCAATCCTGACATGATAACAGTATTAAATTGGTCAATAATACCTATTATGGGTGACCAAGCGACGTGAACTCACCCTTACTTCGTCGTAAAAGCGCGCTCTAAACCAAAAGATCAACAATCTTATACGACACGACCTTCGGCGCTCCAACACTCTTTCGATTAATAGAACGATCGGGCAGAACCGGGGATCAAAAGTCTTCGCACAATCTCCGAAGATGATCACAGCAAGTGAAGAAGTCGTTTCTTAAGCTGGCAGTCCTCTCCAAAGTAGAAGGCTTCTATGGCCGGTTATACGCTTCGCATGCACCTCGACCTGATCCTGAAAATGAGGGTCCTAGAGCCACTCTAACACGCCACTACACCGAAGACCTGCCAGAAGTCAACATTGACTAAATCGTGCTGGCTCTTAAACAGCTGAAAAATGGAAAAGCCCCTGGAGAGGATGGCGTTACAACAGAGCTGCTAAATACTGGAGGTAAACTCGTACTGAGGGAGCTCCAAAAGCTCTTTAATGCTGTCCTATTTGAAGGGAGAACTCCGGAGGCGTGGAGTAGAAGTGTAGTCGTCTTGTTCTTCAAAAAGGGAGATAAGACCCGACTGAAAAACTACCGACCTATTTCCCTTCTAAGCCACGTCTATAAGCTGTTCTCAAGAGTCATCACGAACCGCCTTGCGCGAAGATTTGACAAATTCCAACCACCGGGACAGGCTGGACACATCCACACAGTGCGTCAGATTATACAAAAGACCCAGGAGTATAATCAGCCCTTGTGTCTTGCATTCGTGGACATAAGAAGGTCTTTGACTCGATTGAAATTAAGTCCGTTCTGGACTTCCTGCAGCGATGCCAGGTAGATTGGCGATATATTGATATGTACGTACAAGTACAGAATCAGCAAACAAAACCTATATCTTTGCATTGCAGGCAAGGGGATGTTATTTTTCCGAAACTGTTCACAAATGCATGAAGGATATGCTGCACTGAAAAGGGCAGGGCATCAACATGACTGGTGAATACATCTCTCACTTGCAATTTGCAGATGACATGCATCGTCATCATGGCAGAAACGCTGCAGGACCTATAACAGATGCTGAATGACCTGGCTGACTCCTCTGCACGCATCGACCTACGCATTATATACGCATTGCAGTTAGGTAGAAACCACTTCGAAGACGAGGCGAACAGGAGAATTCGGTTGGGCTGGGCAGCCTTTGGGCAGTTACGTCAAGTCTTCTCATCGTCGATCCCACAATACCATAAGATTAAAGCCTTTAATTAGAGCGTCCTACCCATCATGACATACGGAACCGAAACGTTGATACTGACGGCACGGATGGTCCACAAGTTCAAAGTCGCTCGGCGGGCTATGGAAAGGGCTATGCTCGGAGTTTCTCTTAGGACAAAATCAAAAATGAGGTGATTCGGCAGACAACCAAAGTTATCGACTTAGCTCACCGGATTAACAAGCTGAAGAGGCAGGCTGGCCATATTAGCCGAAGAACCGACAACCGTTGGGGTAAACGAGTTCTTGAGTGGAGACCGCGTCTCAACAAACGTAGTGTAGGACGCCCTCAGGCCAAGTGGAGTGATGATTTACGCTAAACAGCTGGCAGGAGCTGGATGCGAGACGCCGAAGATAGAACAAAGTGGCGTGCATTTAGAGAGGCCTATGTCCAGCAGTGGACTGCGATAGGCTGATGATGATGCTAAATCTCAAAATTGGCATAATTTTTGCGAGTCTTTTAATGAAACAACGTCATTGCCTTAACTGTGGCAACGCATGAGATGGATGAAAGGTACAGGACTAGCAAAAGTTTACCCACCCATCCAAAAAGTAAAAGAGTAGATACATTCACTTACACCAGATTTCGTTGCTAACTCGGAACCAGAGTTCACATCTAAAAATGAAATAACGGGAACAGACTTTTCGCTACATGAACTTCTATGTTGTTTAATAAAAAAGGATTCTGCCCCCGGCGATGATGGTATTTCCTATAATGGTATAGGAAATACCATCATCGCCGGGGGCAGAATCCTTTTTTATTAAGCAAATTTTTTTGCGGTATATCTGGCAGATGATAAAGCATGGGCTTTATCATCTGCCAGATACCGCAAAAAAATTTCTACTTGATATTTTTAATGACATTTTCACAAATGGTACTGTTCCTTTTCAATGGCTTAATATTAAAATAATCCCCATACCTAAAGTCGGCAATAATAACAGCAATGAGCAAAAGCTAAGACCAATCTCCTTACTATCGTGTATATGTAAAACTTTTCATGTAATGATTTTTAAGAGAGACTAGAGTAGTGGTACACAGAAAAAGAAAAAAATCTCTCACAGTTTACAGTTGGCTTCAGGAATCACAATCTTGTTTAGACTCACTTAGCTGCTTAGTTACATACATTCAACTTGGATTTTCAAAAAATATACCAACGCTAGCTTGCTTTCTAGATATTGACAACGCATATAACAATGTTTCAATTGACACCGCGGATTCCAGATTCCTGTACATACCTATGGCGATTCTTAAATGAGAGGCAGTTAAAAATCAATCTAGGCAATGAGGAAATGATTATTAGAAGAACAAATAAATGAGATTATTGTTAAATGTTCTAAATTTCTAAATATATTAAAACTGTACGGAGATTATACATCACTTTGATTAGGAGTCGCTTAGACTTTGGATCATTTTTATATGATTGTAGTGTGAAAAGTCATATTTCAAAACTTGACAAGATTCAAAATCAGGCTTTAAGGGTTGTAGGTGGATTTATAAAAAGTTCTCCTATACATGCTATGGAAAGCGAACTTCACATCGAGCCGCTGTTTGTTAGGAGGCAATATCTAGCCTATATCATCATCATCAGCCTATCGCAGTCCACTGCTGGACATAGGCCTCTCCAATTGCACGCCACTTTGTTCTATCTTCGGCTTCTCGCATCCAGCTCCTGCCAGCCGTTTTGCGTAAATCATCACTCCACCTGGCCTGAGGGCGTCCTACACTACGTTTGCCGTGCCGTGGTCTCCACTCAAGAACTCGTTTACCCCAACGGTTGTCGGTTCTTCGGCAAATATGGCCAGCCCATTGCCATTTCAGCTTGTGTGTGTTATGTCGATAACTTTGGTTCTCTGCCGGATCACCTCATTTCTGATTTTGTCCCTAAGAGAAACTCCGAGCATAGCCCTTTCCATAGCCCGCTGAGCGACTTTGAACTTGTGGACTAGCCGTACCGTCAGTGTCCACGTTTCGGCTCCGTATGTCATGACGGGTAGGACGCACTGATTAAAGACTTTAGTCTTTAGACATTGTGGGATCGACGATGAGAAGACTTGACGTAGCTTACCAAACGCTGCCCAACCCAACCGAATTCTCCTGTTCACCTCGTCCTCGAAGTTGTTTCTACCTAACTGCAATGACTGCCCGAGGTACACATAATATGTGTACCTCGGGCAGTCATTGCTGTCAAGTTCAAGTTCAAAGTTCAAAAAGTCAAGTTGTTCAAAAATATTATTTTTGAACAACTTCGAGAACGGCGCCGTGCACCGCTATCGGTTCCGGTAGTACATGTTCATTGAACATGACCTTGGTTTTATCCAAGTTCATCCGTAGGCCGATGCGTACAGAGGAGTCAGCCAGGTCATTCAGCATCAGTTGCAGGTCCTGCAGCGTTTCCGCCATAATGACAATGTCATCTGCAAATCGCAAGTGAGAGATGTATTCACCATTGATGTTGATGCCCCGCCCTTTCCAGTGCAGCGTCTTGAACATATCCTCCATTGCATTTGTGAACAATTTTGGGGAGATAACGTCCCCTTGCCTCACTCCTCGATGCAATGGTATAGGTTTTGTTTCCTGATTCTGTACTTGGACGGACATTGTTGCGGCTTCGTAGAGACATCTCATCACTTGGATATATCGCCAATCTACTTGGCATCGCTGCAGAGACTCCAGAACGGACCAGATTTCAATCGAGTCAAAGGCCTTCTCATAGTCCACGAATGCTAGACACAGGGGCTGATTATACTCTTGGGTCTTTTGTATAATCTGCCGCACTGTGTGGATGTGGTCTATGGTGCCATATCCGCTCCGAAATCCAGCCTGTTCCGGTGGTTGGAATTCGTCAAGTCTTCGCGCAAGGCGGTTCGTGATGACTCTTGAGAACAGCTTATAGACGTGGCTCAGAAGAGAAATAGGTCGGTAGTTCTTTAGCCGGGTCTTATCTCCTTTTTTGAAGAACAAGACGACTACGCTTCTACTCCACGCCTCCGGAGTTCTCCCTTCGAACAGGACAGCATTAAAGAGCTTTTGGAGCTCCCTCAGTACGGGTTTACCTCCAGCCTTTAACAGCTCTGTTGTAACGCCATCCTCTCCAGGGGCTTTTCCATTTTTTAGCTGTCTAAGAGCCAGCACGATTTCGTCATTTCAGTCTTCTGGATCAGGTCGAGATGCATGCGAAGCGTATAGCCGGCCATAGAAGCCTTCCACTTCGGAGAGGACTGCCGGCTTCGAGGAAACGACTTCTCTACTTGTTGTGGTCAACTTCGTCAGGTGGCTTCTTCCAAGAGATTGTACGAACACTTTTGACCCCCGGTTCTGCTCGATCGCTCTTTTAATCAAAAGAGTGTTGGAGCACCGAAGGTCGTGTCGTATAAGTTTATTGATCTCTTGGTTTAGAGCGCGCTTTTCCGACGAAATGACGGGTGGGTTTTCACGTCGTTCCTTCATTAGCCCTAAAGTCCTTTCCGAAAGCTTTGACTTCTTGCCCTTACGCTGCATTTCACAAAATCTCGTACCTTCTTCCCTGAGTATCCGAACCACATTTACGAGCTTCTGGTTTACGTCTGTTGTGGTTTCCATGGCAGCAAATCGGTTATCCAGGTTTGACTGAAACGCTTCGGATCCTATCATGGTTTGGAGCAAAGTAGGTCGGAGCCTGGACCTCATCAGACGGGCACGTTCCGCCTTGAAGTCGATATTCAGAGAGCCTCGGACAAGTCGGTGATCACTACCGGTATTAAACCTGTTGATCACGGTGACGTCTCTAAATATAATAATAATAATAAAAATCATTTATTCACTTAGGAAGCAAAATACTACACTTGTGAAAAGTCGATTCTACATTTACTGGTAATGCCTGTTCGCAAACAATAGGTAAAGCCCGAGAAAAGAACAGGCAATAAAAACTCGTGGCCACTCTTTTCAAATTGCCAATGGTTACAATGTTTCTCTGTTTATAAACTGTATATGCAGGTAAGGTGCTGCCACCATTATATTATACACCATATATTAGAGGACTGATGCAAAAAAAGAGGTCATTAATATTAGAAGAGTACACGAGATCGGATACATCAGCCTCAATGGGCACAACATAGTAGGAGCATCCACTTACGATGTAAAAACTTTATGTGCTTAAATATTGGCCAATTTACTGCTACTTAATGAATAAGTATACATGTTTTTCAAAGGAAAGAAAAGAATGGCCGTAATTTATCACGCAGAATCTTTACTTACAAAAGTAAATCGTTTTCTTAACTAGTACCTAAGTAACATTATCAAACTGTGACAACAATATTCACCTAGTAAAATGCAATAAACTATACAACCCAATACATTAATAGGGAGCAACGAACTACATCCATTTATCTTTATCAGTTAAATAATCATCGATTGAATAGTAAGCTCTTTGTATAAGATGTCTCTTGACTACATTCTTAAATTTATTTACTGGTAGACTCGATATGCTGACTGGGATTTTATTGAAAAATTTAACACCTAGTCCCATGAATGAGTTATGAGTTTTATGAAGCCTATGATATCGACCTACCAATTTGTGCTTATTTCTTGTATTCACAGAGTGAATATCACTATTTTTGTTATATAAATGTAAGTTTTGCTTTACAAACATAACGTTTGCATATATATATTGTGATGCAACTGTCAGTTTATGCTTTTTGTCCGTCATGATGAAGTCGATCTCGTTTTTCGTCATAGTGTCGGGGCTTTGCCACGTCCACTTCCTTTGGGGCCGTTTCTTGAAAAAGGAGTTCATCAAGAAGAGCCCCTCCCGTTCGAGGAAGTTGACTAGCATTTGCCCCCTATGATTTCTGCTTCCAAATCCATGGGATCCTACTACCAATTCGCTGCAATTTTGTACTCCCACTTTAGCGTTGAAGTCCCCCATAACAACGTTGTAGTGGGTCTTAGTGGTGGAGTGGAGGGCCCTCGATATGTCATCGAACATATCCTCCACTTCGTCGTCTGGATGTGCCGAGGTCGGTGCGTACACTTGCACTACCTTGAGGCTATACCTCTCGGTGAGCTTGATAATGAGGTACGCTACCCTGTTCGACACGCTAGACATTTCCACAACGTTGTCAGAAAGGGACTTATTTACCAGAAACCCAACACCACCTTGGGATTGTTGGTCTCCCTCGCGGAAGTACATAAGGTGGCCTGACTCGAGGGTTATGGTGTCCTCTCCCTCTCTTCGGACTTCACTTAACCCGAGGATATGCCACCTAATCTTCCCAAGTTCCACCTCAAGTTGTGCCAGATGCGAGTCTAGCCGTAGCGTGCGTCCGTTATACGTCGCCAGGGTCAGTCGGTTGTGGTGGCCTTCCGTAGCCCGGAGATTCTTAGCACCCCCCGCCACGCCGTTACCGTGGACGCCACCATGTCCAGGAATAGCGTGACTGCCGGGAACTGGGGGCCGTGGCTTTTGTGCTTGGTGCATATGGGGGTAATGCCCATAATCGCCACGCTGGGCAGGCGGGTTGGCGATCGCAGGGCGTAGCTCTCGCATCAGTGACGCTGCTGCCCGTCACTGACCTGTTACTTTAGCTACGCCTTAAATTGGGATGGTTATACCGCCACCAGCCGGTCGCCAGAGCCTCGTTCGTTGTACAGCAGGATGTACCGCGTGCAGGTGAGGTTGGCTTGAAGCGAAAGATGGTGATGCGCCCCCTTACATCCCAATACTCTTTAAAAAATCAGTCATGGTCGAACAACAACACAAACACCATATTGTCTGAAGTAGACACTCTGTCTACCACTAGATACTGGACAAATAAAAAAATCCCATTACTCATTAAAGCCTATAGAGATGTTCGAGAACTCTTAATTGTTTCATGTGATAGCCTTAAAATGTATTCACTTAATGGGTGGCTGCCTGCTTTTAATGTGGAGAACATTGTTAAAACTAATCTGGAATGCATTTCATTGGCTAGGAACTGTTATGAGCCTAAAATTTTAGTAAGTAATGTTGTAGGTGAAATAAATATAAATGATTATGGTTGGTGTTACAGTACAATATCTTTGTGCTGTATCTACAATCTACATCACAATCTTATGTTCCTTATCGCACGTTCAGTATCTATTAAATGTTTCTACTATCTGTTATCAACACGAAGTCGTTAGTATATAAGATGCACCTTTGGATAATTATAACCAGACTATACTACATCTTTTGTCTCATTTATACCTAATCATATACTGCCAAGAAGTTTGGCAAATTGGTGACCCCGACGAACGAATACGCAGCAAGGAACACTTGAAGTAGCTGCTGGCACCTCGGTTTTATCCCGCATTCCGGAATTTTGGAAAGACCAACCAAGATTATGGTTCACGCAACTAGAAGCCATATTAGCACCACAGAAGCAAGGAGACGAATACAAATACTGTACAGTAATAGCAAAGTTATCCAAGGAAGAAATACTACAAGTTAGTGACCTAATCACTTCACCACCGACTACAGATAAATACAAAAACATCAAGGAACGTTTAATTGATTGTTACGAAGAAACAGAACAGCGACAGTTTCAAAAATTAATATCAGAGACAGAACTCGGTGATCAAAAACCTTCGCAGTTATTACGTCAAATGCGAGTCCTCGGGAGAGGAAAAATCAGTGACGAAACAATTAAACTACTATGGTTCAGGCTTTTACCAACATCAGTTACTACGGTTCTAGCAGTTACGGAAGACATGGAAATTGACAAACTGAGCCAAATTGCAGACAAAATAATAATGAATTCAAAAGTAACCGAAATATCAGCTGTTAGCAACGACACTTCAAACGACAACAATACAGCATGCATTTTAGCCCAGCTAGCAAAATTACAGATAGATATTGACGCAATTCAGCAAGGTCAATATGGCTATCGACCCAACACGCACAATCATTTCAAGAAACGTCAACAATTCCCGATTATGAGGCCGAGAACAAACTATAGAGGAGCAAATCGATTTTGTTACTACCACGAAAGATTCGGAAAATATGCAAAGAACTGCATTAAACCATGCGGTTGGAAACCAATGACTTACGTACGGAACCAGGGAAACGAATAAGAGCACAGACAACGGCGAAACTCTGTGCAATCCACCCATCCAATTGCCTCACCATTACCGACCGAAAAAGTGGTATGAAGTTTTTGATTGACACGGGCGCAAATATTTCAGTCATTAGCAAGCAACAGAAACATTCAATTTTACAAAATGAACAATACACACTATACGCTGCAAATGGGACTAAAATTAGGACTTACGGCGAGAAGACGCTTACCTTGAATTTAGGACTACAACGATGTTATAAATGGAATTTTGTAATCGCCGATGTTACACAACCAATAATTGGAGCAGATTTTCTAGAGCACTATAAACTATTAGTCGACATAGCAGGTCGCAAACTTATCGACAAAGTTACAGAGCTGACAACGCATGTAACTTCGGAAAAAGCGGCACAACAAACAATTCGTACTATCGCAGTGGGAACGAATCCACGTATTACGCAACTTTTAAACAAATACGAAGACATCACGAAAGGGTCCTCTCTCCGCAATGCGCCCAAACATAAGATTGAACATCACATTATCACTACAGGACCACCCGTCGCAGCTCGGGCAAGACCATTACCTCCAGAAAAATACGACATAGCCAAAAAGGAATTTCAAAATATGATAGAACTCGGAATTTGCCGACCGTCTTGAATGAAGAAGAATGAAGAGTTTAACGGAAAAAAATAATAAACACTCGTGCAACAGCTAAGTCAAAATTACAGACGTCAGCAAATCACACCACAACAGGCGTCATCAAATTCCACCGCGTACAATAGCATTATTATTTATATACATCAGCAAATAACTAGTAAGGTCTAGGTCAAATTTATATTGTAAACACTATTACCATAATTTTTTTTAAAGGGGGGTGTACTGTTACAGTACAATATCTTTGTACTGTATCTACAATCTACATCACAATCTTATGTTCCTTATCGCACGTTCAGTATCTATTAAATGTTTCTACTATCTGTTATCAACACGAAGTCGTTAGTATATAAGATGCACCTTTGGATAATTATAACCAGACTATACTACATCTTTTGTCTCATTTATACCTAATCATATACTGCCAAGAAGTTTGGCAAAGTTGGCACAAAATATATTCCGACGGGTCAAAAAGTGATCATGGTTTAGGCGCGGGATTTTTTGATCAAAGCGATATGTACAGGGCAAGCTTTAAAATAAATACAGATGTATCCATTATGACGCTGGAGCTTATTGCGGTCTTACAGGCCCTATCCTATACGAAAGACAAAACCTACAATAACGTCGTTATATTTTCAGACAGCAAAAGTGCTTTGCAACACGTGGCTCGATGCGCCTCTGGTCTCGAAGGTGCTTCGATAGTCTACGACATACTGAAAATTATAATGACTCTAATCAAGTAAGACTGCAATAGGTCCCTGCGTATATTGGATTACAGGGAAACGAGGAGGCCGATCGTATTTCCAAACTAGAACTAGCAATAAGAGAAGGAACTGAATTAAATTTTGCACCAGATTTCACCGAATACATTTCAAAATTTAAAATAATATGTTTTAATAATTGGAAGGAGTATTTTAATGAAATACGTAAAGAAAAAGGAATTTGGTACAAAACAATCCAACATGAATCCCCAAAATTTCCCTGGTTTGATGACAGTAAGTTAAGTAGAAATTATGTTAAATTAGCTTTAAGGTTGCGCTCCGGACACTATCCATCAGCAAAATTTGCGTGTTTAATGAACAAAACAGATAGTCTAAATTGTACAACTTGCAATAAGCTTGAAGATGTTCAACATTTGCTTATGGAGTGTGTCAGGAATAAAAATAAGCGAGAGTTGCTCATGAATGAATATCGCTTAAATTCTATGGATGTAGGACTTGTTCCAATCCATCTTAGCTTGTCCGAAATCAGAGGTTGCGAAGAAGCTATGTCTTTTGGTGACCTATATTCAATAGGAACTCTCGATTCCTCGAAAATATTATTTACTAAGAATTTTGTGTATTTAGAATAAGTTTACTGTATAGGTATAAGGTACGATGGGGTTGACGTATTCTTAAGAATAAAAACCCCAATTAAATAAAAGATTAAAAAAAAAAACTCAGTCCTTGTAAAACTATCTTACTATTCGTTGCCACTCCAAGTTACACAACATTTTTGATTTTGGTTTAAATCCATATTGCGTCGCTAAGTCCTTTATATGAGGTTCTTCGAGCTGGATCATGTACATGACTTAGCGACGCAATCGATTATAGTCTAATACTTACTACACTTACTATTTAACTACAATATATTTCCTTTTAATCCAAGTAAAGGAAGGTCGGAGAGGGGAGATGAAAATGAATCAAATACTGCTTACATAATAGGCTCATATCTGATGTTGGTTACGGCGGCCAATCTTATGATTGATGAGACTAGCTAGTTAGCCAGTCTCATCAATCATTACCACTTAGTTAAGTAGGAGATATTTATAGTGCTCAACTTTATGCGCAATTGCACTGTCTATTCCCTCACTCTCAAAGCCTGATGGGAAGAAAATCCAACACAACCGGAGTGAGATTAGGCGCAGGACTTAGATGCAATCTCAAGATCCATTTTCCATTTCTTAAAAATATTTTTAGAAAGTTTCAAAGTGGTTTTAGGGGAACCCTTGCAGTCAATATAACTTTTTTTTTCAGGTATTATAAATGAGACAATTCAAAAAAATAAAAAGAGATTAAGTACTCCTAAAGCGGTCTACTGGGGCAATGTTTTAAATATCAAGTCTAAGTTCTTGTATTTATTACTGTCGTGGTTCTACCACTATATACCTGCTTATATCCTGGACGTTGTGTGCAAAATAACGGGGAAAATGCCAAAGGATATTAACTCGTAAGTAATTGATCGACTACTTAAATAAGCTATGGGATTTTTAATGTCTGTCTTAGTTCCGCCACGGGACTTCTTCCACGGAACTACTCGGAATAAAGGGTCACGGTGACCTCACTGTTTAGGATGCAAATACGAAACGTGCTATTGAGTGTGTATTGTCGCGTGCAGCGTACAAACTGCTATAGTAGGAGAGATGTAGAACATTGAGCTTCACCCATCTGATAACCAGATAAGACATATTCTGTATCAAATTTTATTGAGTTACACACAAAAAAAAATAGCCATGAACACTTTTCGATAGGCAAGCTACTACAGCCTACAGCCTATCGAAAACTGTTTAATAACCCAATAAATTTAGTTCCAACTGATAGTTTTTAACATGGAGATTATATTTTAGTAGTTTTGCAATCTTATTTACGTTCAAGGCTACCTGGCAACATAGGTAACACCAGTCTGATAACCAATAAAAGTTGGTATCGAAATAAAGTTAGGCTTGCCTGCAAAAATCCGTTCATGAAATTATTGTTGATATGCCTTGAAGTTTCAAAACCGAAAAAAATATAGCCATGTACAGGACTCAGCGACGCAAAATGGATTTAAATAAAAATCGGAACTGTGGTTTAACTTGTAATGGCTACGGACAGTTAGATGATTTACAAGTAAGTGAGATACCGAATAGAATGACATTGCGGTGCACAATAGCTACTTGAAGCAACAAGAATATAATTTAAATTGGTATCACTAATTGCGTAGGCGCTAATATTTAATTATAGTTTAATGATTTAGACAAGCCATGAATACCTTCAGTTGTTGTTGTCATATTCGTAAAAAAAATAAAAAAAAATGTCTATGAATGTGTCTAAATATAATCAGGTTATCAGATATGTGAAAGTCGATGTTTCAGGTCTCACCTTATTAACTAACTGTTTTTTTTTATAGATTCGTAAACGTATATAAGAAAATTGACAAGCTAGGTGTAAGCTATATGTACTTTATAAACGGCAAATGGAACTTCAAAGATGACAATCTCGGATCAATAATCACAAGAATGAATGATGCTGATAAAGAAATTTTTAATTGCGATGTTTCTCGTATTGATCTTGAAGAATTTGTTGTTATATGGGCTACAGGACTTAGGAAATACATAGTTAAAGATGGACTAACTGGTACAGCAGAAGGTTATAAAAAACAAATAATTTTGGGATTTGTTCATCATTTTATTGTATTGCCTCTATATATCTACGCTTTGTGGTGGATTTTTAGTACAATAAGTTTACTTTTCATTAATTTTATATTTTTATCTCATAAATACACTTAGAAAGTTTTCTTAGTACTTTTTCAGACAATATGTCTTAGGCTTTGACTCTCATCTCTCTCATTCCTTCATCATTTCAAATATAAGCTAAAAAAAATGGCTTAATGAGCAAGCATTTTACTGATTAGACAATTAAAATATTGTTAGATAGGTAAGGATAGGTTTGGTATATATTTAAAGGTTTGTTATTTGTTGACCGGATTATTTTTAACCTATAAATTTTTAATTCGTTCTTTTGTTTATTTATTTTTACATTGGCATGAACTGTACCTATTATATTGTCTATTTTTTGTTTTTAATAGTGCATAAGATCAATTTGTATCGTGGTTTTGTGGCGTGTAACAATCCCTTATCAATAAACTACTATGATCATGTACTATTTTATTTAAATCCAAAATTATTTTGTCACTAATTAGGAAGTAATTCACTATATTTGTGCCAACTAAGCTGATCAGGAATTATATGTCACTCCTGATGCTAAGCAGTACCGTAACCTTAAAATGTCTATTGCTACTTATTTTTCATCAGGCGCTCAAAATAAACAACAAAAGGCGCTGAAACTTATTCATTATTTAAACCTACCTACTACTACGTCACCGTATCGCCTCGCCGTCAACCAGGCGTTCACCTTTAGCGAATCAGCAGCTCAATTACGTCAACTTGGCTGCGGCTAGGCAACGCCGCCGCCCTTACGGTTTCCCAACAGCTGGTTGACACCTAGGCGTCACTAGTTCAATCAGTTTGAATTCGAACGTGAAGTGTTTTGTTTCTAATCTAACCTACAAATTCAATAAACATGGCTGGAGAACGAATAAGGTAAGACGCAAGCGAAGGGACGGAGAGACGTAAGCGCGAGAACGATGAGCTGTTAGTGCGGTAACACCACCACACACCACCACACCGTGGTTCGTGAGCTTTTATCAATCAATAAATCAATCATGTTTATTGTGTGTAAAGTGGTCTTATAATAATAATAATAATATACAAGTTTTCCATAAATCTGCCTGACCGGCTTACACAATTCCATTAAACCAAGGTATCTTAAAATCTCAATAAATGTATACATTATAAGTGCGCATATTATATAAAATTTTATAAAAGATACATTGTCCTTTTAAATTGTGAAAACTTATCATCTAAGTACTCACAGAATTATAACATTTATTAATTAATAATGTTTTGATTTTATTTTTAAAAACATTTATTTCACAAATTTTAATTATTTCTCTAGGTAAATTATTACATATGCGTGCACTCATACAAAGAATACTTTTATTCATCAACGCTGTCTTATTGCCTGGAATACATATTTTCAGGTTATGCTTTCTGCTTTTTAGTGTTGTGAATAAATGATTATTTTTCTTCACAAACAGTACAACTTTAAGAATATACATTCAAAAATGCAATGATTGTATTTGTACATGGCAAAGTCAAGATATTTAATTTTAGTTTAGTGAAGTATGGTTTACAACTGTATGTTTCTTTCAAATGACAAAAAGAACGTATACACCTTTTTTGTGCCCTAAATGCAAGATCTTTGTCAGTGGAGTTACCCAAGAACACAATACCGTATGTCAAAAGAGGTGTGACATAGCCATGATATGCCGTCAGTAGCATTCTCCTTCTTGCTAATCATGTATAGAGCTTAAGAGTATGAGTTTAACCTTGAGCAAAATGAGGCAATGTGTTGCTTCCAATTCAGATTGTTGTCTATGTTAACTCCTAAGAATGTTATTGTGTCTACTTCGTTAATTTTTTTGTTTAAATAGCGTATGTCCATATTTATTAATTTATTTACTTTACTTTTAATTGTCATAATATAAGTTTTGCAAAGATTAATATTCAGATTATTTAAAGTCAACCAATTAATAATATTACCTAATGTCAGATTAATTTCATGCTCAATGTAAGTTTGATCATGTCCAACAAATAGTATTGTACTATCATCCGCAAAAAGAATAGTCTTATGTTTTGAAATTTTAGGTAGGTCATTTATATATATAATAAAAAGTAGCGGTCCCAACACGCTTCCTTGTGGCACACCAGTAGTAACTTGCCTGCTATCGGATGAGTATTTAATAACTTTTTTTTCAACTGGACATATTTTTCTAATTTCGATTTTGTAGAATTGATTTAATTAAATTGTATACATTTCCTCTGATTCCATAAGCATATAGTTTACTAATAGAAGTTCATGGTTAACGTAGTCAAAAGCCTTAGATAGGTCCATAAAAATCGCACATGCTTCATCACCCTTATCTCTGTTCCACAATACCGTTTGGACGAAATTATAAACCGCCATGTCAATAGATTTGTTTTTCCTAAATCCAACTTGTTGGAAATTGGTTCCATTGTTTAGTACTTTGACACACCTATAATTAAACAAAACATAATGTTTGTGATGACTGGAATTATAATGTTACTCGTCTTAACGTTTAAAGACGAACATTAACGTTAATTTTACGTAATACCGTCATAAGAAAACATTGATGACATTGTAATAAACAATCATGCCTTTGACAGCTTTAGTTCCAATTGCATGTCGCCCGCTGCAATCGTAATTTGCTAAAAGGCTGATACTATCAGCCTATTAGCTGACGGAACGTGACTCTTTATCGTGCGTGCAGTCGGTCATCGATTTATAAGACGTTATCACGTCAAAAGCAGAATGTTATTAATGATGTCTTACGATAATGCAATGATAAATTATTTTTCATCTTTAATTTTTAATCGTTTTTCATTGAGTATATAGTCATTTCTTTGTTTAATATATGTTAAATTATTATTTTCCGCTTTCAAAAGTAACGTCAGCTAACTCTACCTACACTTTTGTTACACAAATGACGCAATATGGCGTACCCCAAAAATATTTTGATCTACTATCTAGTTACTTACCGATGGAGAGTTATTTTTTTGCACTTCGTCGTATTGATTGAATCGTTAGTGAAATATTGTCAAATATATGATGACACATTTAATGCGTTTTAACTTTTTTCGTTTAAAAACCAAAAAACGATCAAAGCGCTCAAGATTTAGCAAGCAAATGAGTAAAGTGTGGCCGCGTCCTGATGTGTGACTTCTCTAGTATGTAGTACATATTAATACCTCAATGCTCTTTAAAAGGAATGACTACGGGGATTGTGTCGAACCCAGTTAATAATATCGAACTGAGCTTACCATACAGGGTACACAGGGTATACAGGGCAAGAAGATGACAGCCCCACTCAAGAACAAAGTCCTAGAAATTGTTCATACGAACACCTGCGGTCCAAAGAAAGAGTCTTCATGGGCTGGATCCCATTATATGTTGTTATTTATCGATGATACACGTAAAATAATGATTTTCTTAAAAAATATAAATATAACCGAGAATAGAATTAAACTTATCAAGTATCAGTAAGTGAAAGTTTATTTATTTATTTATGTATTACAGCCTAATTTTTTATAGAATTAGTCTATAACTAATGCTGAATGATGCTTAGACTACATAGTCTTGGTTTAGATCACTTTTTAGTCTGCTCTTTGTAATAGGGCACCTGAAGTTTAACATAAGAGCTATTTGAGTAATTGTAGTCCATGGATGGGAAACAATGTTTGGTTGTTATTTGGTGACACTGATTTATTTTGAATGCAAAAGTTAAAATACCTTCATGCAACCATTTTTGTAAATAGTATTGAATCCACTTGAGTTTCCACTAAGGACTAAGGCGATATAATCCGCTAAAGTTACCGATCCGAAAGTTAGTTCCTCGGGTAAACAATACAAAAAATAATAAAAATGTAATGTCTATTAAAACAACATTATTACCTAACAGTCACGTTTTAAGTAGGCTCATTCAAAAAGTAACAAATTTTAAGTTGTGTCATATAACCGTTAAGGTAGTGTAGCGTCGGCAATGCGTCGGCATTACTGGTTTAAGCGCTAAGCGCCCGACCGCCCGACTGGCCCTACCGATAGCGGTATAAAATAATGACACTACAGAAGGCATGCTTCATACAATGCATGCTTGACGTACTTTAGACTGCATAGACATCGTTCACGGGCATTGCGTTTTTGGAATATTAACATATAATTGGCTAATCGTGCATTCGTCTAAGTTATTTTCGGTTATTTTGTAATATAGGTGTGGCATTCAATATAAATTATTTCGTTATTAGCTTTAGCAACCATATCTAAAACAAACTACAAAAAGGTGTGTTTTACGTATTGTATAACCCAAAGTTTATTGACTTAGCGCGTCCGCCCGCGCGTCTGCCGTAGGTATAAATAATGAAATACATTATTGCTATGAACTAACTTTCTCTATTCTCGGCATTTTGTGACATCGGTCTGTACATTTGATCGGAAGCCGGCGTCTTTGAAAACACCACTGGCACGTGTAAGTACGTACCTATTTATAACATGACCTTGATTATTATTTTTAATCCATTTTTATTTAAAATTATATTTTTCGTTCGCGAAAACATGGACTTCGGCTGTCCGGTTGGTTTTGGTAATTTGAAGAAGGATTTGACGCAGGATCGATGTGTCATAAATGTGTCAAAAAAACATAAAATATGAGTAGGACAAGGCGCAGGATCGACAGTTATAGCCCTATATAAGTTAATGGAGTCATAGATAGGGCAGAAACCCATTAAAACCGACACCACCGACGAGCGACTAGGCGCAAGACCAACGAGTCAATCTTAAGTCTTTGTTTAATAGTTTGTTGACTTTAATTTTTTTCTCTATCACAATATGGCGTCTGGATGTCGCCATTTTGAATATCAATTTCTATGTTACTATGTGCTTTTTGAAATAAATAAATATTATTATTATTATTATTATTATATCATTATTCTATCTGAAACATGGCTAATTCCCGATATTAGCAAAGAGGAATTCATTGATTCGCGTTATTTAGTTTATCGATGTGACATAAATCGGGTGCTAAGTGGCAAGTCAGATGGTGGCGGTCTTCTAATCGCTGTGCGCCGTGGTTTACATGTCGAGCGCTGTGATTTGACCGCTATTCCTTGCTGCGACGATGTACATAATGTTATGCCACCTAGTATAGATTATGTTCTCCTTAGGTTGTATGGTAAAACATGTAATGATAGTCACAATAAATGCGGTGTGTACATACCACCCAATCAAATACAGAATTCATATGAAATATTTTATAATTTACTCGAACAAAAAATTACATCTTAGGCTGTAAATAAAATTTATATCTTTGGAGACTTTAACTTACCGTTAACCGAATGGAGTGTCTGTGACACAGGAGGTCTTATGCCGAAATTAAATAATAGGGATGTTACTCTTCTCAACTTTTTAGCAACACTAAATTGTAAACAATACAATAATATAAAAAATCAGATGGGCCGTACTTTGGATCTTTTATTATCTAATGAGAGTTGTGTTTGTGAGCCAGTACTTAGTCCATTAGTCCTTATTGATTGTTACCATCCTCCGTTTTGTACGGTCATTCTTCTAGACACGATGAGCAAACTTATGTATTGCTGTTCATCACCTAAGTACCGCTTTAATGAGGCTAATTACCCGGAAATTAATAGGGATATTCTTTCTGTTAACTGGTCAGCTACCTTAAACAAACCTACTCTAGATTCTGCCGTAGAATACATTTATGAAACAATATATCATATAATAAAAAAACATGTTCCCAAAAGACCCGTAAAATCACACGAGTTCCCGATATGGTTTTCCCGCCCTCTCATACATGTATTTAAAAACAAAGAGAAAACTTGGATAAAATGGGAAAAATATCGGAATTTGTTGGATTATGAGCAATTTTCTATGTATCGTAAAATATTTAAGTCACTCTCAGCTGATTGTTTCAATAGGTATCTGCGTTCAATTGAAAATGGTTTGCAAAACGATATAAAGCTTTTCTGGACATACATAAATAGTCATAAAAATAGAACGGGTATACCTAGTACTATGTCATTTGAAAACGAAAAATGTAGTCAACCTGATGACATATGTAGATTATTTTCATCATTTTTTGGCTCCGTTTATGAAAAATGTGATAATACGACATATACTAGTAATATCACTTCAGACTATAATATAAATATATCGGACCTCACTTTCACCAATGTAACAGTAATCAAAACGCTTAAGAATCTGGATATAACAAAAGGATCCGGACCGGATGGTATTCCGCCATTCTTCCTTAAGCATACAGCTGAGTCGATATGTGTTCCTTTGGCTTGCCTATTTAATCGCAGTTTAAGGGATGGCGTCGTACCACATATTTGGAAGACGGCTAATATTACACCCGTCTATAAAGGAGGCACTAAAAGCGACGTTACAAATTATCGACCTATATCCCTGTTATCTACTTTGTCGAAGGTCCTTGAACGGTTGGTACATGGTTCTGTTTATCCAGTTTTTCATAGAATTGTGATCCCTGAACAACACGGCTTTGTTCAGGGTCGTTCTACGGTGAGTAACCTGGTACTGTACTCTAATTATCTATTTGAAAATATGGACAATCGTCTTCAAGTGGATTGTGTTTATACCGATTTCTGTAAAGCATTCGATAAGGTGGATCACACAATACTGTTGGGCAAAATTGAATTCAATTATATTCGTGGGGATCTGCTACGATGGTTTACCTCTTACGTTAAAAACAGATCTCAGAGGGTACAGCTAGTACTCAATAATTGGTGTTTAAAATGCTTAGGTAAGTCCATTTATGTTTTAATGTGGGTCCCTTCTGGGACTTATTATACATTATTTTATTTTTCTACACACATTTCGTGTATTTTGATATATCTTAACTTTGTTAAAAATATGCTAATGTAAAGGTGTTCAAATCTCATAAACAACCAACTCACAGTACTTTTATTTACACTCAGAATAAGATCGTCTGTAAATACTTTGTAACATTTAGGCTTTCTCATTTTCCCGCATCCATCCATCACTACAAAATACAAGTTACACTAAATAGTCTATACATATAATAAAACTGTAAATTTCA
Organism: Herminia tarsipennalis; assembly: GCA_945859575.2. Classification (NCBI taxonomy): domain Eukaryota; kingdom Metazoa; phylum Arthropoda; class Insecta; order Lepidoptera; family Erebidae; genus Herminia; species Herminia tarsipennalis. The sequence goes on from OX243830.2 coordinate 2,415,023, forward strand.
CGTGTCTGTACATGGCCGAACTTAGTGAAAAAAAATATTAGGAAATATTCGAAAAGAGTATTTAAACACTTTGCTGCATTTTTAGAAATGTCTGTCTGTCTGTCTGTCTGTCTGTTTGTTTGAACACGCATCACGCAAAAACTATCGGACAGATTCGGTTGAAATTTTGCACGTGCAAACTAATAGATGCAGATTAACATTTAGGATATAAATTATCACGCTTTTTTCCATAGGAGCTAAGCAGTAAAGGATAATGTCTGTAGCTATTTTTCGTTATAAAACAGTGACTACTTGACGGATCTTTATGAAAATTTGCAGTTTTATAGTAAATACTATAGGACATTATTTACACTATGAATCATTACGCTATCGTCTATGGGGAACGAGTAGCAACGTATTTTTTGTCACACCATAATGGTTTATCACAAAATTTTCCACAATTAGACATTATCTATAATTGTAACCCATGGAATACATAACTTCACGCTAAAACTATAAGGAGCTAAACACAACATTTTTAAGTTTCATAAGAACAGTTATTTTGACGTGGTAAGTAGCGAGCAGTATAGCCTCGAAGCTATGCTAGCGGACTTTGACGGCGAAATCCCAGGCTCGAATCTGACGTCTGATTATGTTCTTTTTTGTATTTTTTAAATTGTCTTTATCCTTTTTTAATATTTTTCTCAATGTTTTAGTTATTTTTCGACCGTAGGTAACTTATTTACTTTGGTTATTATTTTTTTATATTAAAAATCAAGTGAAATATGAACCTAGGTAAGTTAATTGAAGGTATTGCATGCACTGCTGAGAGTAATGAATTAATCCTAGTAGAAATGAAAACCAATATTACATTATAATTAAAAAGTATTCGACATTTTCCAGAAATTATGTGTTCGTCTAAAAAAAAAGACATTACACACGTAAAAAAAAACATGTAGCGCCATCTATGAAATCAAATTGTTCACCGTGATCAAATAATTCCTTATTTGTGAAAACATTTATTAGGGTATATGTGCTTGAGATGAAGGATTTGTTTCTTGCTGAGTGGCCACATTCTCTTATTTATTTAATTAAATTGCATAAATTAATAAAAAACATTAAGTATTAGAACTACTGTTAAAAAAACTTCACTGATTTTGAAAGTAGATGGCGTTGTATCCAATAATGTTCTATACTTAGTAACATAAGTTTTAAAAAGAAAACACATTGCTATGATTTTTAGAAATGTTTGTCTGTCTGTCCGTTTGTTTAACCACGCATCACACAGGTGCATCGAGGATCATGTTTTGGGGTTATGGTTGGAGATCACGTGTTCATCAATTCAACTATAATGAATGACTCAACATCGGTCAAGTGTGAGTAGTTCGGGTGACGGGAGGAGGGGGGTGGGGGGTCGTTGTCTGTCAACCGTACCTTTAGAGATATCTGTAATTTTCGCGGGCATGACACACATGACACGCTCTGTATTTGTTTACTAAAGTGTTATAGCAGTTATAAATGCATTTCAGTTGTATAAATTTGAAGACAAAGGAAAATCCTGAAAAAACATTTTATTAGTATTGCGTTGTAATACTATATGAAATACACCCCAGTTTTAGCCAAAATGGCAAAACAGAACCCTTATAGTTCCCTTATGTCCGTCCGTCCGCAGCCTAGCTCAGAGACTATTAGTGCTAGAAGGTTGCAACTTTGCATGAATAAATTACTAACGCCGATAAAGTGAAAGAATAAAATCTTGAAAGTCATTCTTTTTTTAAGAGGGGATGTGATTTTTTTCTCACCTACCCCATCGTGTAAAAAAAACCCTAAACGCTTTTTAAAAGACCTATCTAATAATACCCCCATTAGATAGGTCTTTTAAAAAGCGTTTAGGGTTTGTGAAGACTATTTTTAGATTTAAGGATTCCTTTGTGTATAGTATTAGGCTTTATAGTGAACATTTTTGTTAGAGTCAAGTGTCCCCCTGCCAGCTAAATGATTGACGTTGGGTATGTGAAAAAATTTAGGGTAGTAGTATAAATACTAAAATTATAAGGAAAACTATCACAGTTAAGTACTTAGGCTTTACAAGTTTACGATCACATGGGAAGTAACAACATTTTCGTACAAATTCTATTAAAAATTATTAGGTAATAAGTAGGTATAACGTTGAAAGAATAAAACAAAAACAACAGAAAACCCACTTCTTAAGCCGCACACCAAACTAACTATTTAAAAAAATAGAACAGAACGATTTTTATTTAGTACACAGAAGACACATGTATAGACATTATTATAATTTAACAGGAAAAGTCATGCAGAAGATAAAAATAAACAATAAATAAAACAGTAAAATAACAATAGACAAAAAGAAAACAAACACAAATTAATAACAAAAAACACAATTAACGAATACATAGAGTCTGTATTTGGTACTTATTTATTTTCACAAAGCTTTTGGGTGTTGAAGCTATCAATAGATGAGTATATGACGATTCTCCGCTGCTGAGTCATATCGCGGTTCACCCGACAGGACTGTTTCCAACATATTTACACAGAAGTTATTTCGTAACATAAACTACCTTAATTTAAACCCGACTTTCACGCGAACGAAGTCGCGGGCACAGCTAGTAGCTTAATAAAAATCATGAGTTACACAAAATGGTACCTATTAGCTTTGTGTCGAGGACTTTACAAACATGGAAGGCACGGACACAAACAACACCCAGTCTCGGAACAACAATTTTTAGGTCAAACAAACTGGTGTCCCGTGTGAGAATCGAACCCACGACCTCTGGCTTAGCAGTCAGGGTCACTAACAAATAGACCAACAGGCCAGTCAAAAAATGTTTCCATGTCTAATACATCTAAAACTTTTTAAATAGATAGTATGAATTTTCGTAATACCTAATTTATTAAGCTAAACTTCTTCATTACCTATTCACAGTTCTATAATTAATAAACAATATATTAATTACCTATACTGTTTATTTTTTGCACAATCACAATTAATTTACAATTTTAAATGATCCCTAATGTTTATTGAAATAAAATTCGCTTCCTGCACTTATATAGTTTTAAACAAATGAATAATTCAAACGAAAAAATAAAATTAAAGTGTCTGTTTGTAATGCCAAAATAACAGCTGTTTACTAAATGTATTTATTAATAATATCTTGGCACAACTCACGCAACGCTATCTGATCCCAAACTAAGCAGAGCTTGTACTATGGAAACCAGACAACAGAATACTAATAACAAAAACACTGTTTGTTAATTTTTAGTCTGTGTGTTTGTTGCGGCTAATCCCCGAAACGGCTGTATGGATTTTGACGGGGCTTTCACTGTCAGACAGCTAATGATGCAAGGAGTCACTTATGCTTCTTCTATTATCACGCTAACGTGTGTATAGGGAGTGAGCAGCACTGCAACTTAACGCGGACAAAGTCGCAGGTACGGCTAGTACAGTGGTGTAGAAAATGTTTTTATTTGAATTCCTTAAGTATAGGCTAGTCATGAAAAATGCAAGTTTTCGCCTTTGAGGGATCACAGCATCTTGAATTGAAGGGAGTTTAAGGGTTCTATAGCGAAAATGTCAAAGACGGAACCCTTATAGTTTCGTATGTCACAGGCATTTTACTCAAAGACTACACAATGAATATTGATAAAATTTGGTTAAAAGATGTCTTGTAGTAGCCGCTACTTAGTTTGATTTTTAGCTTTATAATAAAAATAAATATTTTACGAGGGCACTCATACTTACATGTAATATGACGAACTGTGCGATCAAAAAATATGAAAATTTCGGGAAAAACTATTTATGATCCGTATAAATCCGATAAACGCCGTTCTTCAACAATACCGTCATTGAGTTATTGTTGGAGAACGTCGAACGAAAGGGCGTAAGTGCCATGAACATACGCTCTTCTGCTAGTGCAATTATTCAAATTGAATTTTTTAAAATGGCAATGGCTCCGGAACCCTACACTGAGCATGGTCCGACATGCTCTTGCCCGGTTTTTTACATAATGCTTCAATAGTTTACTTTATGACAAATGTATTTAGGAAGTAAACAGACAATAAAAGTCGAAAAAAAATTAAATTGTATTTATTCTGTTCGTCTACAAAGTTACAAGAGAGAAAATATTATATTTAAGTATCAAGTAATCAAATCAATATAAGTAATACAAATAAAAACATTATCTGCACTACCTTTAGTAGGGCAAAGCCTCTTTTTTGTCTCCACTTTACCATTAGTAGGTCTAAGCGATAGCGGCCTATGGCTTAGACCTACTAACTGGTCAGTACCACAATAATGTCAGTTAATATTCCGTGAAATAGTAATGTTTATGCATCACTGTGTTTCAATTGAAGGGCACTGTAGCAAGTGTAATTACTGGGCAAATGACATTTATGAACTAATATCTCAAATGAGCGGCGCGATGTCCTTTAGATTTTTGCCAAACATGGATTTGGGTGGCACTGATACTGTTATGTCGTTTTCACACTTTCCGGTTTTAATCCGGCGCTGCGCCTTATGAAACTACATACCTGGCGCGAAGTGTATGGCGACGTATGGTAGCTTTCGCATGTTCCGGCGTCCGTCTGGTCTGGGCGCCATACATTCGCGGCCGGGTACCCGGTGCCGGATTGAAACCGGAACGTATGAAAAGGACCTTATGGGCTAGTGTGTCGCTTACCACCTGGCGCACGACCTGCTCGCTTGTCTCTTCATTTCGCAGTACCTATACAAAAAACACACACAAATAAACATAATTTTTCGGAACACACCATTAGTCAGAGATGTTACTTGTCTAAAATAAAAGTATCTGAAATACAGATACAAGATACAAAATACGTATTTTCATCTTGTATCTTAAATACTTGTATCAAAATGTATTTTGAATCTTAAACTTTGTTTGCTAAAATACTTTTAGCCATAATTATTTTAATTGCGTATGCATTATTTACATTTAAAGAACAATTAAATACAATGACTGGCCTATTTAGCCTTAAAATAAAATATTTACGCGATTAAGACCCGTAGCTTATAAAATTCTATAAAATGACTGGCCTGTTGGTCTCGTGGTTAGTCACTCTGACTGCTAGGCCGGAGGTCGTGGTTTGGATCTGGGGACTAAAATTTTATCCTGGATAAGTTTGTGTGATAATAACGATTATTTATTCTGTGTCTGGGTGCAACTCATCTATAATATTTATATATTCAGATATATTTATGTATATATGTATGAGTTGTCTGGTTGCCATAGTACAAGCTCTGCTTAGTTCTGGTTTCAGATTTTGTTTTAAGAGATGTCCCAAGATATTATTATTATTATTACACATTAAATTGATAATATAAGCGAGAAGCTAGAGGGTAAAATTTGAGGTTTGTAGCTTAAGTAGTTTCGATTTTTAGTAAAACACTTCATTCCTCGTTGGACACCCTCAGATGTTGATTATTGTAAAACCCTGAAATACGTGTTTCATTAATTGTGCTGAAAAATATTTAAGTATACTAAGTTTCAAGTGAATCTGAGAAGAAGAATATGATCGCCCATACAAAGTTTGGCATCCCCTAATTTAAGGAAATTCTTGTTTATTACGGAATAATGTTATCAAATGAACGTATGTTTCAAATTTCAGATCTCTAGACTTAATCCGCCTTGTTACAAAGAGCAGACCAAATAGAGGTTTAATTCATGACTTTCAAGTCCAGGATATAGGTCAATACTATTGGTCTTATTCACGGAACATAAAAAACAGGTTATTACATAGCATAAATAATCCATGGATCAGCTGATACCAAAGGATCTTGTAATCAGCCACAGATTATAAACTAATTAGTTCATTAATTTTTCGTATCATTTAAAAATAACGTTCCGTTTTTACCAATATAATTTGAAAACATAGTTTTCATTGAATTTTTTTTGACGTTCATAAAAAAATATATACATATTTGCATGGCGTACCCAGGGGGGAGGGATTCGGGGTATCAACTCCTCCCCCCGAAATCAAAGCACAGTTACCACAGTATATCTACGGCTACAATCTAAACTACAGGCAATATCTTTTTTTGTAATATTTTAACTCAAATAATAAGTACCTAAACTGTAAATATTTACTACAAAGCGATCTTTTACAATAGAGATCATAGAGACAGATGCGAAAACCACGACGATGGCGAGTTTTGCAAAAATGTCTATTTCCGCGACGACGTTTACTTCGATGACATCTCCTATACTCGGCTACTCCGACTATGTTAAGTGCCCCAGCAATGCCTGTATCTGCGCCAATTAACTCGGTGACCTGTGCTCGGTTGCCAAAAACTGAGCCGACGTAGTACGGAAAGAATTTCCTTTAGTTCTATATTTGCACTCCAGTGCACACTTCTTGAATCTGAATTCTTGTTCACAAGCCAACATTCGCAATTGTGTTGGTGTAGTACAGTCCATCGGCACATTCTTTCACATGTCAGCTCAGCGCACAGATGTCCTGAAAATACAAATACGGGAACTCCTTCCAACTGAACACCAAAAATAAAGCAATGTGTAAAGCTCGGTGGGTGCACAAACACGACGCAGTGATTAATTTAAAAAAAAAATACGGTGATATTATACGGCTGCGTTGGAGGAGTTGCAGGAAAGTCGCAACAATGACGTAGCGGAAAGAGCCTGTCAAAATTTTGTGTACAGTGTGGACAACTACTTTCATAATAAACTTATTTATACTAGAAAAAATAATGAGCTATACTATAACACAGTGTAAACATCTTCAAGTAGTTGATTGACCGATTTAATAAAGGCATTCATTATATTGATGCTGTAATAACGACTCTTTAACGCATTAGGAATGACGCTGACGGAGAATTCGAAACCATTTTCGAAGCAGCTATCTCTTATATCTTGTTACAAAATAGAAGCAAAATACAAATACTTCGGATAGCAAGAAAGCAAATGAATCGGTTGAATGCTCCATCTTCAGACGTCCAAAGCTTTATGTAGCAAATTACACCAAAACTGTACAAGTTGTACAAACACACTGAAATCAACGAATGAATTAAAATCTTGGCGACCCTTCTTGTCTCTACGGCAACTATAGAGAGATCATTTTCTTCTTTGAGAAGGTTAAAGTCATATCTGCGGAACACCATGGTTCAGGAAAGACTAAACGGATTGGCTTTATTGAATGTCCACTATGTCATTTCTGTCGACCCGGAAGAAGTTATTACCGAGTTTTCTAAAAAGAATAGGCAAATTCTGCTATAAACCGTATTCAATTGCCTACTACAAAAAAAAAAATAATAACCTTAAAGCAAAAAAAACCAAAACTATTATATTAATGCTAAGTTTAAAAACTTCATCTTGGAGAATTTTTTAAAAGGTAAGTAAAAACCATTAGAACTTGCCAAGTTTTTGTGATAATCATAATAGTTTAATCTTTAAAATAAATTAATTAGATAATCTTTTTTTGTGTACCGTATGTTCGTATTAATAATTAAATTTAATTTTTAAACAGCTTCATAAAAAGGAGGTTATTTAAATTGTATTTCATTTCTTATATTAGCAGTCCGAAATGCTTCAAAAAGTTTGTGGCTAAAAAAATAAGAAAAAGAAGACTATGTATCTTCTTTTTTCAGCTACAAATATTCATTGGATGAACCCCCCCCCCCCCCCATGAAACAAAATCCTGGGTACGCCCATGGTATTAGAAATTTTATCTTAATGATATTTTTGTTACTTTCGATTTGTGCATTTTAAGTATATTCAACATTGCCGCTTTTTTTCTCCGCCATTGCTTCTCCAGACCACTATCAGATATCCCAAATGTGATTTTCCAACTTCAATATAAACAATGTGACATATTATAAGTGGAATGCATCAGGTTGTTTTACATAGAGCACCAGTTAATTATACTATTGTCGAACAAACTTTCTGTGTAACTTCCACGTTAACTTTCCACACTTGTGAATTATCACTTCACGCCGAGTCTATTTGACCCAAACATTGCAATAACCATTTTAATTTTACGACATCTCTGAGTTCTGTATCTTAAATCTTCTCTCGACAATTCCAAGCTGTGATAAATGTTTTGAAAACCAATATTATGCATGTATTATTACATTTTTGTCACACATTGCATTTCACTCGGTTTTTGGGTATAACCTTCAAATTGTTAAGTTTTTGACATTTTATAGTTATTACCATAGTTAAACTTGGTGTGTGTTCGAAAGACTAATCTATGGACCAAAGATGGTCATCGATTAAGCGATGAACCTTGTTTTGTAATAAATATTTTCGTAGATCCATGGTTTTAACTAGGATTTTCGTCAATTCAGGTTTAGTCCAGCTTTTGTAATAAAAAGAATTAGGTTTGGCTGTGCCTATCAACAGGATCAGGTACAAATTTTAGTATTTTCTGTTTGTTTTGTTAAGAATAAGGTGGTTAAACTCAATAAAATTGCGTTTTCTTTCAAACAGTATTTTATCTTTAAAAAGTATTTAGGTGATATTTCTTTTGTTCCCAAATACTTATTTAAATAATATCTGGCATTTGTATTTCAGATACTCTGTATAGGGTATCTTGTACATCTCTGCTGATACACACATAAATTGGATAACCCACATTGAATCAATTATAGCAAAATTTATTTAAAATTTACAGACGCGCTCTTCCAACGAAAATGTAGCATAGATGAAAAAATGGCTCTATCAGCATACTATGTCTACTCTTCCTATTCATAGTTAAGTTATGTTGTCATGTTGTGGGCCAATAGTATAAATGTCCATGGTTTATTTATTTTACAAAATTAATGCGTCAGAATTATAGTCCAAATAGATAACCAAGATAGCTGCAGATCTTTATTTATTAAATACACCCCATTAACACGCCTATCCATTTAAATTCGTGATGTTAGTTATGTAAGTACATAACTTAAAATTAATATCTTTGTGTTTTAACTAAGTAGGTACCATCCAACGGGGCAATGCTGCTAGCCTTCTGGGAAAGTTACCTGTTGACATCGATGGGGAGGAATTCATGACGCCTAAACGGTTTTGAACTCTTTTTTATTTTAATTCTGTAAATATCTTGTAAATATGTTTTAATTGTATTTTATTCTAAATATATTAGGAGGTATTAAAGAGGTTAGGTTAGATCACTTTATCACATGGATTTTTAACGCGCGTTGAAAAGGTATTAAGTGATCTTTCTTATTTTAAGGCCAATCGAAACACTTAGTTGCAAATAAACAATTTGAATTTATAAAATATATTTTTTACAACTAACTAATTATTTACATATATTTACAAACTAACAAAACCAAGTAAATAAAAAAAGGCAAGACCCGTTTACGCGTCGAAATATTTTTCCCCATCGATGTCGACTGTTAACGTACCCAGAAGGCTGGCAGCATTGACACGTTGAATAGCAATGCTTATTCTTTGTGCAAAGAAAAACCCAGCCCTCGGGTCACGTGAAGAACTGATAAGCCGATTTGAAATTTCCTTAAAAAGAAGTCGGGCACTTGGACCCCACGGACCCAGCGTCTCGACCCTAAACGGCTCAAATATATAATCTTCAATTAGATTTACATATTTGCGACGTTTGAGAGTCTCCGCTGATGCAGCAGCAGCGCAGGCACAGTCTGAAGTGCTTGAAAGATGGGAGGGCGCAAGGGTATCGACACAAGTTGCGTCCCATACCAATGGCCTCCCCATCCTCCATGGCAGCAATGTCATACCATCCGGTCTCTTGCCATCGTCGCGCGCCAAGCCATTTGGTTCAAGCATGGCTGGAACGTCGGCGGTGACAAGAGCCCGACGGATTATATCGTTCAGACTGGCATGCCGAGATATACGGCCTGAGCTCCTACTACACGATAGGCCGTGGTGTCCAAGGCCGGTGACCAGTTCTCCACAGTGGCATCGATGTGGAGAAACACACGAAGCGCCTAAACGTAGGCACGCAGCAATCCGAAATGTTGTATCATCCAACATAGTGCCTATATTGGGCGATGGAAGTGCCTGTAACCAAAGACCCGATTCCCATTCCCCCACAGCCAACAGGCGAGCGCGTTCTGCAGCGTTCGATGATGTGCCAATTAAATGTTCTCTTACTATGCTGCACAGCGCTCTATCCCATTGCCTCTGGGAGAAGGGGTTAGCGGGTAAGTCAGTATTAGGGCAAGCCATTTTTCAAGCGTTCAGCGCTTCAGTCTTACACAACACTTCAGAATTAACCAGTGTAGGCGTTAAAATATTCCTGGTTAATCCTTCGGTGCTGTGGACCGAAGACAGAAAAGCTGGTAATAATAATTATGGCAGCTTTGTGGCGAGCTGAATGTGCGTGGCGACACTGCGGTCCCGATGCCTCAGAGAGTCGGTCAGGGCCTCGTCTCCCGCTTGCCTTCACTGGCCGGCGGGAGTGGAACACCAAGAGCGCCCGCAGGACTCTCAACTCTGCCTTGCCCTAATCGGCCGGCCAGAGGGAGGTCGCCAGAGCTTGTATGCTCGGGGGTGGAAGTGTCATTTTCAAGGGCATAACTACGGGGAAACCCGCTCACGGGCCTTCTTCGTGATGGTGAAACCGGCGCCGCACCGCTCGACACCCCAAGCTGCTCACACCCATGTTGCTCCCTGTCGCCTGTTTGGCTGTATGCCTGTGGCGGCCAGAAGGGGGCCCATCTAGTGAGTGGCGAGTCACCGCCTGCCCATTTGTCCGTGTATTTTTACCATGTGTTTACAGGGCAGGCGCCATAGTCCTTCAATAGTACCAGTTAACCATTCCACTAACACATCACCTCCATAACCCAGTTTCTTAGGTACCACTTTTTGACAATAGTTTTTACACTAACCGGGGAATGTCGTTGGGTACATTTATATAGTGTATACAACGATATTCGCCGGTTTGTGTCACATAGCCTTTAGATTAAAGTGTCTAACGGGCCTCTACGTGTTGGCTTCGGCCCCACGCACGCCTCCCAAATGACCGGGACTCCATAGTCCCGTGATATGGAAACGACATACATAATAATAATAATAATAATAATTTATTCATGAAAGTAAAGGTACAATAAACTTATATAAAGGTATAATAACAAATAGCACAGTTAAGTATTTGCCTGAACTAGGTTGAAACCTGTGTTTCAGGCTAGAAAGTAAAAAGTATTTTAATAAATACTTTCCGAAACTAAAACTATACTTAATAACTAAAAACAAGAACTGTTAAACTAGAAAACATAGATTAATAAATTAACATTTACAAAAAATAGGTAATTATAAGAGATGTTACAACAATTGGTCTTATTTATTTTAGTACAAGTAATAAGTCCTCCGTCTGTTCGTATGACATATCTTGTAATTGGGTACTTACAGCTTTTTTACAATTAAAATAATTTAGGTGGTATATATTTACAATTCGATTTAATCTATTATACAAAAAAGGGCCTATGAAATTAAAAAATCGGTTTGAGAACATATATCTTGAGGTGGAATCAGATGTGCAGACTATATCTTTTCGTCTCTTATTAGTTAAGTCAGTATTAAAAGTAAGTAGCTCGTGTTGTTTTAAAATTATATTTACTATAAAAAGCTGACGGACAGTCAATACCTTACAGCATTTATACAGGAGGAAGGTGGGAAAAAGGAAATGTCGAAAAGTAGCTACTTTTAGAACGGCTCTCTGTGCTCTTTCAAGTGGCAACATAACAGTTTTTAGTGCTCCTCCCCATGAAGTGATGCAATACTGAATGATGGACTGACACAGGGCCTTATATACTTGTATAATTAATTTCGAATCGGCAATAGAACGCAGTTTTTTAAAGACATATATTAGTTTTCGCACTCTAGTCACTAAAATTTCTATGTGTTTCTTGAATGACAGTGTGTTATCTATATTAATGCCGAGATATTTTATGTTGCTAGTGCTAAGTATAATAGGACAGTTACACGTATTTTCTAATGTGTTATTACAATAGTGTGCAAATAAATGTGGGTCATCGTCGCTGTGGTATGACTGTCGCATAGAAAAGCGGATATATTTTGTCTTATCAGCGTTTAATGTTAGCAAATTATGACTAAGCCAATTATTTATGAAATTAAAACCTTGCGTTTTCAACTGAGCGTTTTCAAATAGGTCGATCTTGGTTTTGGCCGTAAATATAATAGCTGTGTCATCAGCATAGGATATTATCTTACCATGTTCGATATTCATATTGCAAAGGTCATTTATGTAAATAAGGAATAAAGTAGGGCCTAAAATACTGCCCTGAGGAATACCAAAACCGGAACATTTTTGATCTTCACTAGTAATGTTATCTATTTTGATACATTGGTATCTTTCATTTAAATAGTCTGCCAAAAGTTTTAGTTGTTTCCCTCTTATGCCCAGAGACTCCAACTTGTTTAGCAGAATGGGAACAGAAATTGTGTCAAAAGCTTTAGCAAGGTCAAGGAAGATGCCCAGGACTTGGTTCCCTTTGCTGAGCTCTTGTGAAATATAATCAGTCAAAGTGTGAGTCGCGTCGGCTGTAGACAATTTAGCTCTAAAACCATATTGTGTAGGGGATAGAAACTGGTTGTTTTCTAGGTAATTAATTAATCTAATATTTATAATTTTTTCGAGTATTTTCGATATTGAGGGAAGTAGGGAGATCGGTCGGTAATTGGATACAAGTTCTTTATTTCCGGATTTATAGATAGGAATAACCACTGCCTTTTTTAAGCATTGAGGAAAAATCCCTCCAGAAAGGCAAAGTCGAAAAATATATGTTAGAGGAGGTACTAAAATATGTTTAAAAAGTTTAAGGATTTTATTGCTAATATTGTCCGAGCCAGTGGCGCAGCTATCCTTCAGGTCAGAAATAATTCGAGCTACCTCGTGTTCGTCAGTGTCTAGCATAACGAAAGATTTGAGACTCAAGTTGCGGACAAATTGGGGGGGTTGCGTACATCCAAGGCTATTATTTTGATTTTGAATACGCTCGGCAAGATTTTTGCCCACATTTATAAAATAGTTATTTACATGGTTAGCTGAATTTAGTGGTGATGAGTTAATATGCAGCAAACTCGAATTTGATTGATGATTTTTCGAGGAGTAAGTTATGCTTTTAACATGTCGCCAAATTTGCTTACTATTATTACCTGCCCTTTGTAAAACATCTCTGTCATAATTAATTTTTAACTTTTTGAGTAGGTTGTTACAGAATTTTTTGTATCTTTTATACGTAGTTAAAAGTATTAGGTTGTCAGGGTACCGTCTTGTTCGCTGATGGAGTCGATCTCTGTGTCTTATACAACGTATAAGACCAGGAGTAATCCAGGGTTTGATATTGTAAAATTTCTTATTTATTGTCGTTACTTTCGTGTTGCATAATATTGCTTGTTGGACATTTTTAATTAAATACGACAGAGACATATTAGGGTCAGCATTATTGTAAACTGGACAAAAATCGATGTTGCATAAATCATGTTCGAGTTTGTGTATGTTTAATTTAGACCTTGTCTGTGGACGACTCTGCTTAGGTGGCGTTAAATTTACGGTTAGTAGGACAGCGTGGTGGTCAGTTACAGTAGAGTTAGTAACAAGAGTGATGTATGTCAAGCTGGTTTTAATCATTACATGATCGAGACAGGAACCGCTATGATGAGTAGATAATGTGTGAGCGGGCTGAAGACCATAGTATGAACATAAATTAAGGTAGTTATGGGTTCCTGAATCGCAAGATCCTGAGCTAATGTTTAAATTCAAGTCACCTGTTAATATTATGTTTTTACATGAGGATAGTGATTTCAATGTTTCACCTAGAGATTTTTGAAAGAGGTCAGAGTTTCTGAAGGAAGGAGATCTATATATAGCAATAATCGCTGTATCTGAACCAATGTTAAGGATCAAACCATTGCAGTCTTGAAGAGTTGGCTCCTCGACTGTGACCTTTAATGTTTGTTTAGCATATACCACGACACCATCATTTTAATTGTGATTTGTAGCGGTATAGTATACATTGTACCCCGGTATTATTGGAAGGCGATCGTGCCGGTTTATTAACCAACACTCGGTTAGAATGATTATATCACAGTGAACATTAAGCCTATGTAGAAAAACATGTAAACTATCTATATTTTTATGAATACTGCGAATATTCTGTGTAAGTATGGTTAGTGATTTTTGGTATCCGATAAGATATTGTCTGCAATCTTCAACCTCACAAAATCTTGATTCCGATAGGAAACTATTATCTAATTGCGTAATTAAATTTAAATCCATTTACGTAACTTAAATCTACCCTTAGTTCTAAAATACACGCGAGTATTCGGCGCTCTTAGGCGCCTTCATAATCAATCGAGTTAATGTACCTGAGTTCAGCTGCTTTTTTTGCAGGGCAGTCATTGTCACCCGTCTTGTGATTGTTCGGCTTTTTGAAACGCAAGCATGTTGCACATTTAGGCGCCTCTGATTTTGATTTGCACTCTTGAATAGAATGACCATCTTGACCGCAATGTCCACATGTAGAGTTAGGTGTTTTGCATGTTTTGGCTGCATGTCCGTACTGCTGGCATTTGTAGCATCTAGTCACTAGTGTAAAATCTCGCACAGGACAGGACGTCCAATTGATAAAAACTCTTTCTTGAATTAGCAGGGCTTTACGTATGACTGCTGATACTTCCAGTATATAATTGCAGGTCACTGCGTCTTTCTTACCAGATTTGTGGCTGAGTCTAATTGAGGTCAAAAATGAATCTTTAGTTAAAGAGGGCATTTTTTCTACCAGGTTTTGTTCGTATACACATTTAAAAACCTCATTATCGCTCATTTGTGTCGGGACTCCTACGATAGTAATGCGGGGTTTGCGTTTTTGGGTTTCGTCGACGGTAAGACCTGACTTGGCAAGTTGCACAGATTGTTTGAGGTAGTGGTAAACTTACGTCAGAAATTTTGCGAACGCCGAGGCCGCCTAGGCGAACAGGTAGGGACGCCTGTTGCCACGCTCGGTCGTTCAAGGCTATATTTAAAATTTTGCATAGGGTGTTTTGAATGACTTTGTCCATTTTTTCTAAAAGTGCCGAATGTTTAAAAAGTTGGGTAGACCTAAGAGCATGGGTAAATTTTGGGACGAAAAGGCAGTGTCGAATAATTGTAAAGGCCGAGTGTATATTTATTTGGAGTAGTCGGTCCGAAACGTCACTAAAATTTTGGATTTTCTCTTCTACGAAGGGAACATAGGAATCTTCTAGAATTGGGAACCCAAGGAGGCGGAAAGAAATGTTTTCTATAATTTTTAAATTTGGAGCCAAAAAATTGAATTTTGAAAAAACTGTAATTCTATTAATCTTATCTTATTTATAAAAAAAGAAAATATTACCTTAATTTGAACATTTTCCAAATTGATAATTTGATTGTTTGATTTTTCAGATGTTCCTTTGATTTGTTTTCAATTTTCTTTCAAGTTTAGCCACTCTTGTATTGAGGTGGACTAAATACAAACAAATGAATTAAAAAATTTAAATGGAGGCATTTTCTATTTCTTACGAGACTAAAACACGGCAATTAATGTTAAAGCCTACTTACTAAGTATAAGAACCTGGTAAACGAAGCGTCGGCCGCAGGAATATGGCGTAGTTGAAGAACAAGAGAATGGAAGGGAATTTCGAGTACCGCGGAAATTTTCCATCTTACTAGGAAAAATGAAAAGTATACAGAGTTGACTGAGCGAGAAGAAGAAGACGAATACTAAATTTTAAAGCAGCAGCTTAGGAAAGGATAGAACAGAAGAACCTTTTATCAAGATAACCAACAGTCACGTAGACAAAGCCACAGTCATTATAACTACTATCAATCAGGGTCAAATAACAACGTCTAATTTAGTAAGTAAATAAAATTATTTATGCAGTCAATCAATTTATAATGATAATATAAATTGTACTTTCATATGAAGTGTAAAATGTATTTCATCATTGGATCTCAAACTACAAATACGACAAGACAAATACGTAGAATATAAAATATGGATCCAGCACAGGAGATACAAATTAATGCTTTGGCCCTTCAAAACCCTATGAATGCAGTTATAGACAAAGGAGATTCACCTGTTCAAAAGTTCTACAGTGGTACTACTGTATTTGTGACTGGCGGGTCTGGCTTCATCGGAAAAGTACTAATTGAAAAACTCTTCAGGTAAGTAAGATTTCACAACACACAGGCCACATCAGACCAATTAGAGAAAAATAACGACGGGTTTTGATTATTTTTGTGATATGGTTTATTCTATGTATGGATGTAATTTATGTATAATATGTTTGTATTTCAATTTAATTGTTTATTTGCGTTCCACAATGTGCATACATTGTGGAATGCAAATAAACAATTAAATATTAGTGGCTTAAAATTAGAGTATCGCGATCATATTTAATAATATTTAAATCTAATTAGGAGAGAGGAGGATGTTATCTATGTAGCTTCTTTTTATGTATTGTAAAACGGAGTCAGCATAAAAATCTCAATTCATAATTTTAACATTGTTAATATTCCGAGTTCCTTTCTATACAAGATTGAAATTTTCATAATTACTAATATGTATAATTCCTATTTTTCCTGTTGTTTAATGTACTGATTCTATAATTTTCCAAATATGTATAATTCGATACAGAAAGCAAATCGACATCAGGGTCAAAGTATACCATTTTACAACATTAAATCTTTGTTTAATTTATTCGCCGAGAATTAGCAACAAGGACAATAACTAAGGACTAGTAAACATTACAATTATTAACAATGAAACAATACATAATATTATACAATACTAAAACCTATTAATTTTACATGAACCAACATTTTTTTAATGCTTCTTCTGGTGAAATTGTGCCTTTTATTAAATCATCAATAATATTCGTATATCGTCTTCTTTTCTTTTACGTTTATTTGAGATTTTTTATTTTTATATGATAATACATCCCTTTTTTTTAGAAAGCTAATAAGTCAAAATAAATTGGTTTTTCCTACTTTTTCAACCGACTTCAAAAAGGAGGAGGTTCTCAATTCGTCTGTATGTTTTTTTTTTTTTTTTGTATGTTTGTTCACCGATTACGCAAAGACGGCTGGACCGATTTGAAAAATTGTTTTTGTGTTTGAAAGGGTATACTTCCAAGTTGGTCCCATTGTCATCAGATCACGATCTGATGATGGGATCTTGGAGAAATCGAGGGAACTCTTAAAATATTAAAGGCACACCTACAGTGATTTAGGTATATTTCATAGTGATTCGTGCATTTACTCTTAAAAAATACCAATTGGTGAAGTGGAACTGATGATGAAGACCACAAATGACGAGCAGACCTATTCAATATTTCACAGTTTGCGATTCAGTTATTTTAATATGGTATTCAGTAGCACTTTATTCTCGTTATACTACTATTCCACAATGTAATAGAGCTGATAGTGAACTCCTCAACAATTAACGGCCCTGCATCGGGGTAAGCAATATTTTGTAAAAGGATTTCAGCAGTTGACATAAGCCTATTGTAGCTTAAGTGAATTACAAACCAACCCACTAAAAAGTGAGAAATAAAAACTTTTTTACAAAAAAATATCACTGACTTCTAAAATAAATACAAGGCAACTAAAAAGCAATAAATAATGTACCTAGAATAACAAAAACAAATTAAACATTTTGAAGTTGGTGCCGAATAAAACATAAAGACTACTATTTCCTGGCACCAACTTCAAAATGTTTAATTTGTTTGTCTTTTTAGTTGCCTTGTATTTATTTTAGAAGTCGGTGATATTCTTTTGTAAAAAAGTTTTTTTATTCAATCGAAAGTGCCATCCCTCTAAGGCATTAGTTGTCTTGTGGCGTTCACTGGAACAGCTCCACATGTCTAAGCAAATCTTAGTCATCCATTGTTTTTCAAGATAGGAAATAAACTTTTGTGCTACAATATCTTCTGCAGCTTCGTTTAAAATACCAAGCTTCAGGTATACATTTTACAGGCATACTAGATTGGACGTAAGTCTTACAATCTTTCTGTGTGATTTATTTAATAACATACCAAGTTTTTCACCATTCCTCAAAATAGCTTTCGTGAAATGGTAAAAGCACAATTTATACATACGAACTTGTGAATTAAATAGACGTAATTGCATTAGTGATAGCAGTTTCCCAATAACTTTTAAAGAAACGTATATTAACATTATAAAGTTCCTTTAAAATTCGAAACACGTTTATGTACGTAGACTCTTTCTTATTTGGTAAAAGGCAAAAAATATAGGAATTATAGCAGTGACCTCAGAAGTACTACCTATATCTACAAAAATTGTGAACAATTGTTCAAATCGTTTTGGTACATTTTTAAAGGTACCATCGGCTAAAAACTAATCAGTTTATTTTATTAAATTAAGGCAACCTGGGCTCTGAGCTAGGTAAAAAATCTTTTTAGGATCTCTACATCTTCACATGTTTTAAATATGCATTTAGATATATTAAAAACATCCTTTCGTGTCGCGTACAGATAATTCTTTATTGAAGAAAATGGCAGCACTTCCGTGTCGTTCCTAGAATCAGAATCACTAGCTAAACCTCCCATACAACTATCGTAAAATTCAGGAATTGACTTCCATTCAAGACGACAATGTTTTTTACAGGTGTCCATACCTTGTGTGATTTAATTTTTAGAAAAATTAGGCTTGCATGTATGACTGCTATAATATCGGATCACTTTACGCAATTAATGTCACAGACGCATTACATCGTTGGGCTTTATAAGCACAGCACTAAATTAAAGTGCCAGTTTTGTTCCTAGATTGGAAGTAATATTGGTAACCAGCACGAAGTAACTTTTTCTTACTTTTCCTTCCAACTTTTAAGTTAAATTCGACGTTCTCTTTACTTGAAGTAGCCATAATATACGGACTTTCAAATTTTATATCAAATCAAACAATTAAAAATATAAGAATAATAAAATATTTACTTTAGATTAGTAGATATTCGATGCAATATTGTTTTGACTTTGACTTGACATTAGAGTTTTATTCATCTATTTTGTTGCGCAAGGAGTTTAGCATTACAGAAGTTTATGTATTTTCTGTAGTATTCGTTCTTCAAACTGGTAGATTACCGATTGATATAATGAGTGTGATTGTACATACATAACGTGGAATGTGGATTGAAATAGAACAAAAAACTGAATATATAATTATAATAGAAAGAAAAAAGATGAATGTGAAAAAAATAAAAATTCGCAAAAAAAGAAAATTGAAAGATTACATATGGATTATTTACATAAGAAAATAGGAAGATTACTGGGACTCTATTTTGACTTCGGAATGTATCGCAGACTCCATTTTAATTACGTACCTATTTAGATAATTGTTTGTCATTTAGATAATCATTTACGGTGAAATAGTATTTTTGTAGTAAAAGTGTTTTTATTTTATTTATATACAAAATTTAGATTCGTTTCTAATTTTCTCGGGTAATTTATTACATATTTTCATAGACATTACGTAAGGGCTATTTGAGTGCATGCTTAAATGTGAAGTTGGTGAGTTTCTCAGTCTGGTTTTGTACCTTAGTGTGTATTTTGTTTAAAATTCTATATGTTTACATACAAATTTACACGTTAATTATGGGTAAGTACGCCAGCCGGGAGATAAAAGAAACCAGAGTATAAGTAATACTAGATTTAATTAATTTCGATATTAGAAATTACAATTATTTAAAAGGTATGTCTAGACTCGGACGATGGTGGTACCGAAGTGCCCTATGCTAAAAGATCTAGAATCTATGTCATCTCGGCGTGGTGTGTTCGGCAACGACACGAGGCGCCGAGTCAGCAACTCCGTGGTATGTAAGATCTAGAATCTATGTCATCTCGGCGTGGCGTGATCGGGGACGACACGAGGCGCCGAGTCTGCAGCTCCGTCGTATGTAGGTCGTTGCTAGTTGAGAGTGCAGGCATGGCTCGTAATTCCTCCCCTCTTAGAACAGCAACTATTTGAGAACTTTGAGCGAGAATGTTGCTGCCGGATCCTTCTCTGGTTTGAGTGCCGTTGGTGTAGAGTATCTGGCATCTTCAGGTGATGGTTGCACTGTTACTACGTTAGTGCGTAGTACCTCCTCGGGTGGTGATTGCACTGTTACTACCTTAGTGCGTAGTACATGGCGACGGATTGCGACGACGGTTACGAGTATGACTGCACCGACTAATATTCCATAGAAAGGTATGGTCGTATGGTACAATGTTTCTGTTTGCTCGACAGGTTGCAACTCTATTGGATGCTGGAGTAGTATCTTATCCTCGATACTGTGCAGATTTTTCAGATTGATGGTGTTCAACTTGAAGTGCGGGATTGCTATAGACTGGTTGTCGCCGTAGGTTGCGTAGGGTATTTCAGTTATCTTGAGCGGCTGTCCTTTTACTACGTCATTCGTGTTGACGATTGTAAGTTCCTCCGTTCTAAGGTGACATGTTTTTGGTATAGTTGCCAAATAGCTTCCATTGAGAATTACATACTCGTGCCGGTCACATTGTAGCTCTACTTTTGCCGGTTTCGGGAACACTACAGTACAATGTTGGTCGTCCAGTTGTTCAAGGGCTTGTTTGCTCAGGGTTATCCTAGTTGGTGAACAGGTCTTGTCGATGACTTGGTCCACAATCAGGCTCTGCATGCAGTCTCGTTGTTCTCTCGGTCGATTGTTGATAGTTTCCTCACAGATGTGAAATTCATTGAACTTCGGGCATTCAGCCTCTATGTACATGAATGCTTTCCCATCGGTTGCTATATAAGGATATGGTGGAATAGGACTTTGAGAATACTTATTAGGGACGATTGCTAATTTATACAATTTGGATGTGCCAGGAGAAATGACCGGGACTTTAAAGACAAAAACTATTCTGTTATCTGCGTAGAAGTAACTTGGCTTTATAATTCTATAGTATTCCCTTAAATCTATATTTAGTACCTGCTCTTCATTATATAAAGGTTTTAATTGGTTGACCATACCTTTTAAAATATCATATTTAATCATACTATGATGTGTGCTGGAAGCACGGATAAAAGCTAAACTATCCTCTATTCTAACTAATGCTGACGTTAAATCTTGCACATTTTCGCTTATTATAGTTAAAAGTTGATTAAACCTAACAAACTTTAATAAGTTTTGGTCATAAGTTTTACTGTGGATGACAGACTCCAAAGTACTATTGATTTTTTGTTGGTTATCGGTTATTTGCGACAGTAGTACATCGTTTTGTGTCATCCATTCCTTATTGAGACTTATATGTTGTTTTAGTTCGGAAGAAAGTGTATTTTCATTATTTTCTAATATTTTAATGGCGGAATTATATTTTTGAGCGTCTTTGTAGTCCAAATTTCCAGTGATTTCTTTTATTACTGTACCCAAGCCATCGAAGAGACTTCTTTTGGTGCGATGTGATTCCAGACTGTCTATCTGCTCGTGAATCTTTACCAATTTATTAGAAATATAATTAATTTGAGCTTCATACAATGGAAATTTTTCGCTATCCAGTTTAGCCTCAAATAAGTTTAGTTGCGATTCTACTGCACTAAGTCTACTTTCGATGTCAGTCAGGTTTAGGTAATGTAAAAATGGATGGTAATGGGTTATAAATTTAGTTGGACCAAGGTCAAAGGGAAGCAACCCGGGGCCGTCACCCAAGTAATCAAGTCTTATCTCGAGCGTCATTGTCAGGTGGGCGGTCGTTGTTAGCAGTAATCTGTAACAATTTTGATGATTTAGGAACACGCTTCAGACGATTTTTGGCAATGGGACCTTTCTTTTTTGATGTATAGATGTGTATTGGTAGGTTGGCTAGTACGATATCCTCCGTATAACGAGCTGCGGTCTTTTGCCGACTCGCTTGGGGGTTAGTAACAAAAACTTGTTGATTTAGTTCATAGTTTACTTCCGGTTCACGAGACTTATTACAATTTTCTATTAGGCTGGTACGATTTTCTAACGACGATTCATTAATTAGATTATATGCTATTTTCATTCGCTCCCGGTGATTTAATATATATTGTTGCATGAAGTGCTCTGATACGTTTATATTTAGGGGATCGCGTGGGTCAAAATGACCTCGAATTATATCATGGGGCCTACATTTTGTAAAGCTATGTATTGAGCTGTTATATGCTAATAACGCATAGGGAATTAGATTAGCGATAGTTTCAGTTTTGTGTTGTAATTGTAGTATGCGCAAATGCTCTAACAATGTTGAATGATATCTTTCAATTATTCCATTATCATTTGGTGAGTGTGCTAACGTTTTATGGTGTATTATTCCGTGAAGTCTTACGAACTCAGCAAAGAGTTGGTTCGTAAACTCTGTCCCGTTATCTGTGACAATAGTTAGAGGCAATCCGTGGTGGGTACAATAAGTTATTACAGCTTGTAAAACACTTAGGGCTGTTCCATCTCTCAAGTGGTAAGCTTGCCCGTACTTGGAAAAAACGTCCATGAATGTTAAATATTTTTCATTCTGTACCGTAAAAATATCTAGGTGTACTCTTTCTAAGGGTTTAGTTGCTGGCGGGACGATATTCAATTGGGGCCTAATCGGGTTACGGTCATACTTCGATTGTCCGCATATAGCGCAAGCATTAATATATTTAGTTATCTCTTCTTTCATTTTAGGCCAAAAATAAACGCGAGATAGTGCTAGGTAACATTCGGTTATGCCGCGATGATTAGTTTTACCCTCGTGATAATTTCTAATAATTCCTTGCTGCCTTAAATACTCTTTTACATTCTCTAATTCGTGTTTAGTAAGGGATAGGTTCATGCTTGAATTTTTAAAATTATTCTGTATAATAGGGACTATAGAGTACATTCCTAGTGGTGGTGTAATTTTAAGGCCGGTTCTAATTTTTGGATTGACATGTTCTTTAATTGCATTGACTACATCCTGCTCGAGGTTCGATTCGGACACTTGTATAGAGGTGTGCGTATGCGTGTCAAAAGGTCTTGTAGTGATTGGACGTCTTTTAATATCGCCTACTATAGTAAAACTTATCTGTTTGTGAAATTTATTCAAGGGTTCTTCGGTTATGGGAACCTCAAGGATGGGGTTTTCATTACTTGTGTGGGCGGTAGCTGTAGTAGAGTCCGATATAGATGAAGGTTTTTCAGTGTGATGAACTATCAAGGACTCTGTTTCCTGATTATTAATTTGAATTCGTGATAGAGCGTCTGCGTTGGTATTAGATTTGCCTTTTTTATATACTATTGTATAGTCGTATTCACTAAGTTTAAGGCGCCACCTAGTCAGTCTTGAATTAGGTTCCTTGACGTTCATTATCCACTGAAGTGGTTGATGATCGGTAATTATTTTGAACTTACGACCGAAAAGATAGGGCCTGAAGTATTGAGTTGCCCATACTATAGCCAAAAGCTCCTTCTCTATAGTACTGTAATTAACTTCACTATCATTTAGAGTCCTAGATGCGTAGCAGATAGGTTTGTCCGCTCCTACAGTCCCTTGAGATAGGACTGCACCAATTGCGACGTTTGATGCATCCGTCGTCAGTATAAAGTCTTTTGAGAAGTCGGGGTATTGTAGTATGGGGTCGTTAGTCAGTAGGGATTTACATTTTTCAAAACATTCGATGTAGTCGGAATCTAAAACTATTTTCTTTGATTTTTTTAAGCATTTCGTCATAGGTTTCGTAATACGAGCAAAGTCGGGTATGAATTTACGATAATATCCCATGAGTCCTAGAAATTGTTTAATTTCTTTGGGGGTCTTTGGAAGTGGATATTTTTGAATAGCTAAAACTTTATCGGGGTTAGGTTTTATACCTTCCCCACTAATGATATGACCTAAATATGGTGTTTCCAACCTCAAAAATTCAGACTTGTCCAACTGTATTTTAAAGTTGGAGTCACGCAATCTATTAAATACTTTCTCTAGATTTACCATCATTTCTTGAAGACTGGTCCCGAATACGACAATATCGTCGAGATATACCAGGCAGATCTCGTTTTGGAGTCCGCGGAGTACCTCGTCCATCACCCTTTGAAACGTTGATGGGGAATTTTTGAGTCCCATCGGCATACGCAAGAATTCGTAGTGCCCGTGCTCTACAGAGAACGCTGTTTTAGAAATATCGTCTGGATGTGTCTGTATTTGGTAGAAGCCCGAAAATAGGTCCAAGGTCGTGAAGTATTGACACCTTCCTAGCTTGTCAAGGACGTCAGTAATGTTAGGGATAGGATATTTGTCATTAATAGTCTTGTCATTTAATTTTCGGTAGTCCACAACGAGTCTCCATTTTTGTTCCCCAGTCGCGTCGATTTTCTTCGGCACTACCCATATAGGGGAGCTCCATGCGGAGTCTGAGGGTCTTATGATGCCTTGACGTAGCATTTTAGCGATTTGTTCCTTAACTTCTTTCCGGTGCACAAAGGGGTAACGATAACTTTTGGTATAAATCGGTATTTCGTCTATAGTTCTAATGCGGTGTTTTATTTTATTAGTAAAACTAAGAGGTTCGTCATCTAAATAAAATATGTCTGCATAACGACTGCATAAAGTTTCTAAATTAGTTTTTTCTTCGGCGTTTAAATGACCGGTACGTAAGCGCGACAACACTCGGCTTACGCGTTGAGGATCTTGTTCAGTGCTATTGCACTCGGTATTGAATGCATACGCTTCGAAAGGATGGTTTAAGCGTTCGTTCGGGATAATTATATCGGTGTCGGTTGGGTTCTCTAACTCTAATATGGCTATTTCGTCGCTAACGTTTGTAATACATTCGTGCACGATGCAATTGCACAAGATCTGTTCGGTTACGTATACGTCGCCGTCATAGTTATACATCTGTATTTTTACTAGTTTACTAGAGCGCGCGGGTATTGTTTCTTGAGAGTTTAAGTTTCTACAAGTGTAAGGTAGCATGGGTATACTAGCATTTTCCGTAATTAAAAGGTTATGCTTAAGATCTATTTGACAATTATTCAAGATATCCAACCCTAATAGCCCATCGAAATCATTATGGAATCTATAGATGAATAGTTTAATTAATTTGCTTTTGTAAAACTCTGGAAAGTTCTGTAACGTAATAGAATAATTATGTATACTACTCATACGAGAATTAGTTACTTCGAAGGGGTCAAAGTTCAAAGGTATATGTGAAAAATAATTCTCGACGGCTTCGGGGCTTATAAAGGATTGATTTGCCCCAGTATCGACAAGTAATTTTAATGGAGGGTTAGCTATCTGTACATAACGAAGTTCCCTTTTTGATTGTAAATTTAATTCTATTTTGGTTCGGTATTCGGGATAGCCTCGCGAAAATTTGAGTCATCGTTTTCGGTCTCATAAGTAAACTCCTGCTGGCCTTCATTGCAATTATAGTCATTATAATGGTCGGTATAGTTAACGTCATACGCAGTGCATTCGGCCCCGTGCTCGTTATCGTAGTCACAATAGTAATATGAGTCATTAGGGTCAGCTGTCACGTTGAAGTTTACCTGTCGCGATTTAAAATAATTGTTAGATGGCGGGTTCCCTGATCTTTGCCAATCATGTCCTGTCATTGTCGGTGGAAGGGATTTGGGTACAAAGTGACTGACACCGCTCATTGGCTTATGCCCTGAGGAGAATGGTTGATCATTCCTAGGTGGTATCTTAAATACCTTACTACGCGGGTTATAGTTCGGTGGCGGTGCGCGAAACATCTGTTGGGTACGGCTAGGCCCAGAAACTGGGGCAAGCTGCGGTTGCGAGTGCCCCTGCTGGTGAGCTTGTTTCTGGTCAAACCTGAACGCGGGTTTCCACTGCGAGGTTTGCGGGGGGATATGTATATGCGTGGGCGTATGCCCGTTCGAACCTAAATATGGTAAATTACCTCTAAGTGAAGTAGATGCAACCTCACCTGCAAACTTTGCACCATTTAATTGCGGCGTGTAATTCGCGCTGTATGCGGTGTGCCTATCGTTTACTGGGTCACCTCTTCGCTGTAGGTAAATTACATTTTGTTCGTCGTTGACAAATTCCAGAGCCTTTTCTATTGAATCGGGTCTCATACATCTAATACGAGAGCCCAAAGGTTCTCTTAGACCTCTTATATAAGATTTTAATGTTAATTTTTTATACAACTCGCGTTTAGCTTGTACGGTGGTAGCCACGTTATCGTGTAACGTAACATACGTCATTACCATGCTAAAAAGGTTCTGGCATCTGTCGTAAAATTCCTGCGGTGTGCTGTTACCTTGGAATGACATAGCAATATCGTTATAGAGGGCAGTTTCATCCCTCTGATCGGCAAAATTATTTACGAGTAATTTACGTATCTCTGCCCAACTACTAGGAATGCCGTTCGAGTTTATCGTCGCGGCGGCTGGGCCAGTAATTTTATTTAAAATACTATTAATTAAGCAAATATTAGTTAACCTAAAATTTGGGTCATCTTTTATGTAAGCCTCTATCAAGGTCTCACATATTGCAATAAATCTAGTTAAGACGTTAGGGTTGCCGTCAAATTCTGGCACCGCTCTAACAGCCTTATAAATTTCATCTACGGTGAATGACATTTTTTGTTCACTGAAGAATACGTCTAACTCTAAATCACTAAAATCTAAGTGTCTATGTTTGTCTAAATCCCTATTTCTAAGTTCCTGCCGGTTCGAGACAGGTGTCTCTCCGGTTTTCCGTAGGTGGAAAATTTTGAAGGAGGGACAAGGAAGCAACACTAAGAAAAACTTTCAAAGTACTTACATATAAAAAATCTGCATGTCTGGTTCTCGTATTGATTTTCGAATACGCCCTCGGCCGGTGTAGATTCGTAGGTTGATAGATTCTTGTCTTCGGAGCGAACGCGGGTGGCGACTATGCGAAGTCAAGCCAAATCCGATTTCTAGGAATATACGCGCCGCGAATTTGTCCCGAAGAAGTACCGACTGCGCCAATTATGGGTAAGTACGCCAGCCGGGAGATAAAAGAAACCAGAGTATAAGTAATACTAGATTTAATTAATTTCGATATTAGAAATTACAATTATTTAAAAGGTATGTCTAGACTCGGACGATGGTGGTACCGAAGTGCCCTATGCTAAAAGATCTAGAATCTATGTCATCTCGGCGTGGTGTGTTCGGCAACGACACGAGGCGCCGAGTCAGCAACTCCGTGGTATGTAAGATCTAGAATCTATGTCATCTCGGCGTGGCGTGATCGGGGACGACACGAGGCGCCGAGTCTGCAGCTCCGTCGTATGTAGGTCGTTGCTAGTTGAGAGTGCAGGCATGGCTCGTAATTCGTTTCTAAAATATAAACAAGGGAGAGTTAATATATTAAATTTGACAAAATGGGGCATACAGCTATCCGTTTCTTGTATGTTAGCCAATATTATTTTAAGCTTTTTTTGTGATATAAATAATTATGTTGCATCAGTACTGTTTCCCCACAAGATAATACCATAGCTTAGCCACGCGTATGCATAACTAATAATAATAACTTAAGCTTAATAGGTGACCAGCCCAGTTTTGATGTCAGTGGTCATTTTCACTTCACGTAGAGCGTAAGAAAATTTAGAAAGATTTGATATAATTTTTTGAATATGTGATTATTTGGCAAAGTTTAGCAAAGTTTGTGAATATTATTTAATTTTTTGAATTGTGTAATTTCCAATTAAACCAATTAATATGTATGTCAACAACTAGTCCTAACAGTGAGAGCTTATTTAAAGTTTCTATTTTTGTGCCAAGAGGTGGTTTTTGATGTGGATGAAAAGATATAATTGTATTTTTTTGAAAAGTTTACTTCAAGGTTATTTTTTTGTAAACCACGTCGTAGTTTGTATAAGTAAATTATTGATATTTTCTTTCAAGTTCGTATCATATTTAGACGAAGTTAGTAACGAAATATTATCTGCATAGAGAATACAAGGTCAATTTATGTTTTTCGGCAAGTCATTTATATATAAGAGGAATAGCAGGCATTCAGTAACACTGAGGTATTGAAGCATTTATTATATTACTATCTGAGCGAATTTTTTGTATCTTGTTAGTTTTGTACTTAAAGAATTCAATTTCAATCCGGTATTCTCTGTTCCTTAAGTAGGAAGTAAACTAATCATGTGCTTTTCCTCTAATACCTACTCCATTACCTACTCCATATAGTTTGTGCAAAATATCGTATTGTACTTTGTCATAAGCTTTGGTCATGTCTAGTAGAAAGCCAACTGCGTAATTTCTAGTATTATATTAAGCGCTTCTTGGATAAACTTATAGACTGCTAAAGTAGTTGATCTGTTTTTGCGGAATCCATTTTGACTCTTGTTATATTTTTCGCAAAAAGAATTGATACGAGTGCAGACGGCTTTTTCAAAGATTTTTGATGCCGTTGGCAGGAGTGCAATAGGGCGATAGTTTTTAGGAACTACTTTGGAGTTCTTTTATGAATAGCTATTCTTATTGCTCTTTTTAACATTTTAGGTAATTCACCAGCGCGCGGTAGATGCTTTGTTTTCCAGTCGATGCAAAGAAATTATTAAAAATATTGGCGATTTGTTTAGGATTACATATTTTAGTTTGATTTAGTTCCAATTGTATGTTTGTCGTTTTTATTTATTTTGTTTATCGGTTCGTGTATTAAGCTCTACATAATTTTTACTTTGTTATTCGAGTTTTCATTTTTTGATGTAATTCTGTTTTTTTGCTGACAATACTATTAGTTTCAAAGCTTTTTCATACTGTTTATAGTGTTTTGTAATTATGGGATTATTGGATTTTATTGACAACATTTTCAGAAGTCTTATAAGATTGCAGCATATTTTTATGCCTTTGGTTAACCAATATTTTTTTTACTTTGATTTTAATTTAATCTTGCGTAGAGAGAGTTTGAATGCTTCATAGTTTTCGTTGTTTTTATTTGGTTTTCAAATTGTTCCATATTTTCATTTGTGTTTAATCGTTTGTATACCATAGAGTAGGTTTTTTATGTTCTGGTAAATTCATATGTATAATCGTGCCATTATAGCTCAAAAGATCTAATTCCTCTACTGTATTGTATATTTTATAATTAGCAAAGTTTGTGAATATTAGGTTTATGCATGAAGACGTTGTTTGTGTCACACGGGTAGGTTTCTTAACATGTTGAGTAAAATTGTGTTCTTACAAAAACTCTAGAAATAAGTTTGTTTTGGATGTGTTTCCCATAATATTTATATAAAAGTCTCTCCTTAAGATTGTATTGTACTTATAGAATTTATTATTTTTATAATTTAGAATTATTTTTAATTGCCTATAGAATATATCTTCCTCTCCTCTGTTCCAGTACAAAGCAATGACTAAAAAATTTTCTTTGGGTAATTCTATTGCGCACACTTCAATAACATAATCAATGGACATATTTTCAAGATCGCTTTTTTCTATGTTATCTAAATTTTCTTGTACGCGAATGCATACTCCTTAAGAATTTTGGGCCGTGGTGCAAAGCGTTTTTATTAAAACAATCAATTTTAAACTTATGCGTTATTTTCGTAACTCTCGAATTAATATGTGCATTGTAGCCCTAGGCTCCACTGACGGTCTACGAGTTCACACAACGGCTAGCGAGCGCTTTTGTAGGGAGCCAGCTATCTATATCCATCTAACTTGTGACGAGAGCCAGAAGAGAAAGAATTTAGTGACCTTGTGCTCAAGGTCACTATATTCTTTCAGTGAAATTTTAAAACCTAATATAAATTACAGAGCATGTTCCATAAAGAAAATGTACATTCTGTTGAGGTCGAAGAAAGGAAAAACATTGCAAGAGAGACTAACGCACATGCTGGAAGATAATGTAAGTTAACTGATTAATAGAAAATCTAAAGAATTGCTCTTTTTTAAAATGGGACTTAAGACAAATTGATTCCCACAAAATCATCAAAATCGGTCCACGTATATAATCTTTTAAAGAGCCATTCTGAAACAAACAGCTATAACAGGATATAATCCTCATTTGCATCGCTCTACCAAATAAATATAGTAATTTATGTACAGGTGTTTGACAACGTACGCAATAAGCAACCAAATTTTGCAGACAAGATAGTGGCTGTAGAAGGCGATGTAGCTGACATCAAACTTGGACTGAACGAAAAAGATTGGGATGTCCTTACAAATGAAGTAAGTACAGATATCGGCACGTATTGTGTACATAAGCTCATCACTTCATCAATTGTACATAATGCAGTTAATTCAAATTAGCCTATCCGATTTCGATTACGGCGGCCAATGACAAAAAAAAATAGAAAAGGAAGCAAAATAGTACACTTGTGAAAGGTATATCTACATGTAATGCCTGTTCGCAAGCAATAGGTAAAGCCGAAGAAAAAAACAAGGCAATAAAACATTGCGGTCACTCTTTTCAAATTGCGAATGATTAGAAAAAAAAATACAAAAAAAATATTTTCCACTATTACATTATACAATATACATTGAGTGTGGGAGCTCTTCTGTTAAGTTAAGTAACCTGTGTCAGAAGAGTCCCCTCTTGGCCGTGACTTACGCTATAACAATGTAATATAGTTGATTTCAAATTATGTAATATATTTTTTTTTTAAATTAACTTAAAGTAAAAATGATTATTTGATTATAACTAAATGTAGGTATTAAATTAAATTAATACATACTTTAGTTGCGACAAAAATACATTCGGGATTAGAGTAGTCTCTTACTAAATGCGGTACCCAAACTTATTTAAATACATATAAACAATTAATAATAAAAATAAAAAGAAATACATGCGTGGGTTTAGGGAATAAAAACAGAAATACTTACATAATAATACGTGTTAAGGTTAAGTATAAGTATTTTAAGTATAAGTCTTTGTGTTCGCTCAATGCCCAAGAATTTGGTTTTGAAGGTTCCACCCTACACTGGAATGCAGTATAAAAGTATTGATTATGTGATATAAACGTGGGTTAGTAATCGTTTGTCAGCGATACTTCTAAGGTATTTAAAAATTTAAATAGGTTTACGGGATCGATTGGAAAGCAGTTCCAGTTAGGAGTACCATGAAAGATTTTGATCAATTATTACGCCCAGATACTTAGTGTTGCAACTGCTTAGTCCTAAATAAGGTCACCAAGACCTTATTTAGGACTAAGCAGTTGCAGATATCTGTTGTAGTACAACAAAAATGCACCGTTAACTTTAAATTAGAAATAGGTTATTGTGAATTTCTAATTAAGAATCCCGCCCGAAAATCATTTTGTGCATTTAAGAGAATATATTTTTTTTCGAAGAATTTTATTAGTCGATGGTTAATTAATTTTTTCATATACTGTATAGCTCCCTCTCATATTGTTTCCTTAATTTCTTCATTAAATTAATACAATAATTGCAGTACCTTCTATATATATTTAAGTATTATGTACTTGTTTTTGTAATTTGTTTTTATTATTTATACATTTTAATCAATCCGTAATTATTGTGTCTAAAATTGCTATTGTTGGAATGAATTTCCTATTATCAGTATTGGTAAAGATGTGATCTAGGCAACTGTTTATTCTTGTATCGAATCGGTGTCCCGCTAATAAATTGTGTATAGTGTATAATAAAATGACACCAGCATGAAAAGGTATACATCTGCTTGTGCGTTATTTTCATTAAGAATATTAATATTAATGTCACCTATTAAAGTTGTATTTGTTTTTAATTGCGGTGTTTTTAAGTAGTTATCTAGCGAGGTTTGTCGACATTTGTCAGGATTCCTATCAGACGGTGGGCGGTAAATGCATATGACGGCGGTTATGGGTGTTCTAACTTAGTGTTATTTCCTTTACGGTGTGACTAGTAGAATTTTTAATAAACACAACAACGCCGTCATATTGATTTGTTTTTATTGTAGAACTGTACGTTGAATGACTAGGTTTTTAGGTAATGGTTTTAAGGGATTAATTCTACAAACAACATCAGTTAGTACAATTACGTCTATTTCGTGTGTCAACATGTTCAAGTTAATTTCCAGGTTATTAATATTTGAGCGCTTGTGAACACTTTAATGTTCTGAACAATAATTGAGAGTTGGGGGTTGCTGGTCGGCTAATGATTTGGTAGATCACTTATTGAGCAGAAAATGCAGTTTACGTTGTTATTGTTATCTAATTCATGTAAGACATTGTTTGTTATATCCATGAAAGTTTTTTTTGTAGATAAGTGGAGTTTTTATTGTTCGGAGTGAATACTTTTGTGCAATTATTATAAGTATAGTATACTAGCTTTATATTTAGATTTAAATCATATCTGTATTTATGTTTCTTAGTAGTTATCGATGGAACTGAATTAAATAGCACTATACAATACAAGAAAATACACACAATCTGCGCTATCAGGCAGGGATAAAAAAGTTGTACACAATTACTAAATGTGTCAATTTAAATAAATCTCGAAATGTGTAATGAAAAACAATGTGCTTATTTTTTTAAACGATGTTAAAGAATATAGGTAATTCGTTATACATAATTCAGTGTTATCGATTTTTATAATAGGGTTTTTGTACAATGAAATATTAGAAATGACTACTGGGTACTGGCTTACGGGAACACGTATAATAGACACAGTACAAAATAGTCATTTTTAACTCTTGACACCAAACGTTGTTTCTAGCAACACGTTTACACATGTGGGGGAGTTAGGTTCCCCATAAAGACAAACCGAATATTCGTGATCTTATTAATATAAAAAAAAATCTTTTAAGAAAATAAATTAAATAGTTTCAATGAATGTAACAAGAATATTTATTTAAAACTTTTAAACCCAAAAATTGTCAACTCAAGCGTCTAACGAAAAAGTAAACAATAATATACGAAAATTAAAAAAAAAATCAAATAGGTTTCTTATTACTTTTATCTTAGAAAAAAAAATCGATATAAATACTACGACATCTAAATCACAAGGCAAAAGCACAATGGTTTTATGAGCCAGAACCTGTGATCGCGATGGTGGTGTCTTCGACCATTTATATCTGATTTTTCCATAAAACGCGTTACTGCTAGAGTCTTGTTCTTCACTGTTTTCTATATTTTCCAAGTTTTCGTTGTTTTCCGAGTCATTTCTCGCTTTTTCACTTTCAGTATCGTGTTCACTGGCTTTATAAGCCGCGTTGCTACAATCCGATATTACGTCGGGAAAAATATCCTCTAACTTGCTTTATTCGAAATCGAAGTCATTTATAATGATTTGTACCTGATGGTATCTTATATGTTTATCCATAGTGCGCCACAAACTTAAAAAAAAGAAAAAAAATAGAAAATAAAACATATACAATTACACTCGTGGAGGACCTAAGTCCCGTAGCTATTCATACCTCGGAAAGTAAACACAGCAAGCCCGGTATTTTTATGCTATCCGCAAAACTTCGGGCGGCACTGAAAATACATAGACGCTTAGCCGCGTTACGGCCAAAACACGTAAAATATTTTCGAAAATATCTGCGGTTGGGGACCTAGCTCCCCCAACGGTGTTGTTAAGGGTTAAGCTATTTCATAACTTTTATCGTGAGCGTTGAACGCGACAAACGAATCAAAAAATTCCGTTACGAAAATAAAACCTAACACCCCCCATTCCGCCTACCATGTAACTCGGCCGAGCGTTTGATTAACGTACCTATATGTATATGGTACGATTGTAACAAGCTCGCACGGATTGCGACATAAATAAATAATTATAATTGCATAAGTTGATAAAAAATACTATGCTTTACCGCGGCAGTCCCCGAGTGCCACACATTCTTTTTTAATAAGTTGTTGAAATTGCGCCTCGTTTGAAATTTTTACGATCGGGGTATTATTATCCTGACACAGGTACACCTTTCCGTAACTTGTTCTAAACTCTCTTGCTAGAAAGTATAATCGTGACGCCTTTGGCATTAGATTTTCTGTTACAAAGATTGGTACATCTAAATGCGCACTAAGACCTAACATGCCAGCGCACAATTTGTTATTTTTATTTTTTTAGTTGTACATTTTTGTTGCCTTTAGTAGGTTTGTTTTTGCAAATGTGTTACTTAGCTCAATGTTGCTGAGTACTTACAATGTTTGCTGGTTTATAAACTGCATAAAGGTAATATAGGTGCTGCCGCAATTATAGTATAAACTGATGGAAAGGGAAGTTATTAAATAATAATAATAAATAAGACAACGTTAATATATCACCTCTTAAAGTCTGATGGGAAGGACCGAAATTCAATACTATCGGAGAGTCTATGCGGCTTAAGTGGTAAAGTCAGTCTTACTCGTATCTCTAGCATATTTAGCCTCACTAGATGGAATTGCAATATAGCAGAGCTAGGTCCATTTTTTCTCTCAATAATATTTATATAATTATTCTTTGATTACGTACAACTGTATTTTGTTGAGCAATTTTATTTTCTTTCCTTCTTTCTAACGTTGATAAGCCGTTGAAATCATTTTTATATAAATTGTTTTAGGTGAACATTATATTTCATGCAGCAGCCACGATTAATTTTGAGGAACCTCTTGCTAAAGCCACTTTCATAAATCTCAGGGGAACCAGAGAAGTGGTGACACTTGCTAGAGAGTGCATGCAAATAAAGTAAGTATTTTACAATCATTTCATTATCAACCTAAATACAGTTATTCAGCAAATAGAAAAATATCGCATAACTTACTAATGTCGAAAGTTAGCAAAGGGCCGAGAATTGATCCTTGCGGCAAACCCATACTTAATGCTAAACCGGAACATTTTATTCGGGTCTAAGAACATTTTACTCCATTAAATTCAACATACCATATTCAGTCGCTAGGTAACCACAGGATTAACTATTGTTTCTTCTATACCATAATGCTTAGGCAATTGCACACAATCAAAAGCTTGTGAGATACTGCAAAAACATTAATGGAATCCTGCGAGGTTTCCTACGCGCATTAAAGATGTTTTTGGAGTTTAGTACCTGCACTAAACTCCAAAAACACTTACTATACTTTATATTCGTAAAACCATTATAAAGTATAAAATTTAAATAGGTCTAAAGTTACTCCATGGATCCATTCAACTCGGCCTTAAACAATTAAATTACGAAGACACGCTGATATGAACACATTAATTATGTATTTTAGAGCTAAGTGTGGTAATATTTTAATAATATAACATTAAAGTAATTTAACATAGATACCCCATTTGCTAACTGGACTTTTGTAATGATAAGTAAAATTATTAGTTTTTGTACCTAAAAATTTTGTAGGAGATTCATCCACGTATCTACAGCGTTTTCCCATGCAACAAAGGATCGCATCGACGCAGACATCGATGAACAATTCTACCCATGTCCACTGCCACCTGAAACTATGATTGAATTGGCTGAAAACCTAGAAAGAACTAGATTGGATGATATAACTAAGACGTAAGTTGCTTTAATTATCTAGCAGTAGTCGAGAAGTCATAGGTTCGAATCCCGTTCTTGTTACCACATTGGCGGGGGCCTTTAAAATACCATTATTTTCGGTTTTTTTTAATTCTAGTTACTTCATGTTATAGGTACAAAGAACCGTGTTCAGTCAGATATACTTTTCTATCGGGTTAGTTTAGAAATGTTTTAACCCATTTTCTCTGCAACTTCTACTACTCTCCGATTTGGATCGAAGACTTTTTAAGGTTCCGAAGCCAAAATGGCAAAAAACCCTTATAGTTTCGTCATGTCTGTCTGTCTGCCTGTCTGTCCGTCTGTATCTCGCAGGCATTTTACTTAGAGATTTCTCAATGAATATTGATGAAATTTGGTGAAAAGGTGTCTTATGGTGGCCGCTACTTAGTTTAAAAGCTAAACAATAAAAATAAATATTTTTAGGCACTCCATATATGTAGTAGAAGCTGAATTTTTTTTTTTCGGCCAACATCAACGAGTGGTACATCATTCGACAGGTCTTTTCAAAACACTTTAAGGTTTTTAAGAAACTTTTTTGATTAAGTAAATATTTCTGGAAATAATCGCTTTGAAAGTTGCATAAATTGTGTCCCCTTAAGTTTTGACCAATAAATATGAAAATATTACAAGGTAGCGCTTAACAAACACTTTAAACTAAAATTTATTTTGATATGATCAGATATACCGTCATTGAGTTTTACCCGAAAAAGTGCTTTTCTCAACAAAAGAGCGCAATTGATGCATTTATTTAACGCTGCAGAACCCTACACTGAGCATGGTCCGACATGCTCTTGCCCGGTTTATTTGGCTAACGCACATCCCCTGCGCCTGGGGCACTAAGCTTAGCGTAATTTGAGACCTACCCCCACTAAAAACCCACCGTGTATCTAATCTGCTGGCTGAATGATATATCAACGCACAACTCAAATCGCTGAACGGATAGAGTTAAAACTTGACACACGGATAGTTATTGTAGTAATTCAATTGATTCCCTAAATAAGCACAATTTCCAATCAAACCCAAATATAACATGAGCGAAAGTAAATTAAAAAAAAAATCAATCACATCTATTTTTATATTTTTAGGTTGATCAACGGTTGGCCGAATACTTACACATTTACAAAAGCTTTAGCGGAGAATTTGATTAAAAATATGGCCGGAGACTTGCCTGTGTCTATTGTAAGACCTCCGTATGGTATGTAATATCTATATCATCTTAAATATAATGCTACTATATCTTGATACGAGTTTTTAACGTCTTGTCACTTACACTCGATTTGTGAATCCCAAACATAGTAGTAGTAGTAACCTTGATACACAAATCGAATTAAATTCAAGGTAGACCGAAAACACACACACACACACACACACACACACACACAGAGAGAGAGAGAGAGAGAGAGACACACAGCTAAAGAAAAGATAACCAGCAATAAAGGAAATTGATGACGTGCGTTCTACTTTCAATTGTACTTCGCGGAAGCACAGAATATCGTACGAAACGAAAGCTTCATACAAAACGCTCCTGATGCATGTACACACATACTTAACGTCACTTATGCGGAGAATCAGAACAAGATGGATCACAGACAGATCGAATGCCACGTTCACGCGCTGCGGATGTTCGCTTTGTGCGCGCGTGTGAGTGTAGGTTTAAAAGCCGTGGTACATACTTGAGCGTTCCTTCTGTACTCTCTTTATTTGGTAGTGGAAGTGGGTATTTCCTTTCTATTATATTTCAAAGATCGATAGAAAGTAGTTGGTTTCTTCCTTTATATTCAATTTCCGATAAATTTCTACAATTCAATTAGTTGTACGTACGTTTATTTATTCCGGCTTATCACATTACTTTACTACAACATAATTTAACTTATTTACAGTGTTTCCAGCATATTACGAGCCCAATCCAGGGTGGCTTGACTTCCGAACTTTAATTGGGCCAAGTGGGGTATGTTAGTTCCTTCTTTTAGAGTTAGCATTATTATAACAACGCAATTAACTGCATTTAGTACCCAGACGCTTAAGGAGGCGATTAATATAAGGTTTAGGTCTATATATGTATACCTGTCCGTGTTTTGTAAAGCATTAGGCCACGAGGCACCTATGCGTCGGAACAACAAAATAAAAGCGGCACTGATGGTCCATTCTATAAATGAACCAGCAAGACTGTAGTGCGAGCAATGGTGATAACTTGTTAAGCATAACATCAACCGTGACAAGACGACTATGACCATTCTGCCAAGAATGCAGCGACAAATACATTATTGACTTTGATTTTTCAGATATTATTAGGCAGTGGATTGGGCGTCATAAAAGTACTCTATACAAACAAAAATGCTCACTTTCCCATCATTCCTGTAGACTATGTGGCGAACGGCATAATATCTGCAGGATGGGATTCGTCTATAAGACTTAACGATGATGACCAAATTCCCATATACCATATATTGAAAAAAAATTTTCGATTCGGTAAGTTATTATAATTATATTAACTACCACCATAATAATGACAGTTTCCACTCCCAAATTTTGTCAAAAAGCGATCTAGTCAGAACCGTTATCTCGTCTTGTCGGGATATTTTTATCCGCACTGGCTCAGACACAAAAAACAACACGGAAAGTGTAAAAAATAGACATCTTTCAAGGACACGGAATCTCGTAACACTGGTGGAACTAAATGTTACTAAGATTCCATGTTTGTGATGGCATGTTGCTCGAACGTGCGTTGTATACAGCTTTTTTTCTGTACTTCTTATCTAAATCACCTAACAAACGTTTCGTCGGGCAATAAACAAGGTATTTTACCTTAAATTATTCACGCGATTAAGACCCGTAATATATATATTTTAATAATGTGTACAAATCGCGAAAGTTTATCAACATCTAAATCACCTAATCTATATTATTAATAAGCAATAACAAAAGCCTGATAGTTCTTTAACTATCGACTAGATTGCGCATGCGAGGGCCCATACTCGCGAGCATCAAGAGATCGAAAAATTTGAGGTCTAGTCAACATAGTCCAGATAGGTGGTTCGTTTCTGGCCCCGGTTTGGCTACGGAAGTCTCGGGTTCGATACCTGGGTCTGGACTTCAAATTTTTCTATCTTGCAAAAATGGAATTATTGTATTTGTAAAGTAATTGGCAAGAAATGCCTATAAAGATTACTTCAATATTCGGCCTGCGACATCATAATTTGTTAAAATGCTTTCTGTAACGAAGCAATAACAAAAGCCGTGATAGTTCTTTAACTATTGACTAGATGGCGCATGCGAGGGCCCAATCTCGCGAGTATCAAAAGATAGAAAGATTTGAGGTCTAGTCAACATAGTCCAGATAGGTGGTTCGTTTCTGGCCCCGGTTTGGCTACGGAAGTCTCGGGTTCGATTCCTGGGTCTGGACTTCAAATATTTCTATCTTTCAAAAATGCAATTATTGTATTTGTAAAGTAATTGGCAAGAAATGCCTATAAAAATTACTTCAATAATATATACATTTATATTACATATATCTTATAACTTTAAACGAGCAATTCTTGTATTTATACAAATCTGAATTTAGGCAACGGCTCCAACGATTTTTATGAAATTTAGTATGTAGGGGGTTTCAGGAACGATAAATCGATCTAGCTAGGTTTCATTTATAGAAAACATAGTTTCAAAAGAAAAACACTAAGCAAAGCTCGGTCATCCAGGTACTTATAATTTAATTATAGTACCTGCTCAATTAGCAATACTAATTAGACTTTTATTCGTGTTACTCCATGCAGTCACAGTAAAAATATGTATACAGTACGGAAACTAGGCCCAATTGTTGAAATTCATACCTACGCTCCATTAGAGCGCTAGGGTTGATACTCTTAATGTTTGTGGTTGTTTTGTAGCTTCATCATCATCATCAGCCTATCGCAGTCCACTGCTGGACATAGGCCTCTCCAATTGCACGCCACTTTGTTCTATCTTCGGCTTCTCGCATCCAGCTCCTGCCAGCCGTTTTGCTTAAATCATCACTCCACCTGGCCAGAGGGCGTCCTACACTACGTTTGCCAAGCCGCGGTCTCCACTCAAGAACTCGTTTACCCCAACGGCTGTCGGTTCTTCGGCTAATATGGCCAGCCCACTGCCACTTCAACTTGCTAATCCGGTGGGCTATGTCGATAACTTTGGTTCTCTGCCGGATCACCTCATTTCTGATTTTGTCCCTAAGAGAAACTCCGAGCATAGCACTTTCCATAGCCCGCTGAGCGACTTTGAACTTGTGGACCAGCCGTACCGTCAGTGTACACGTTTCGGTTCCGTATGTCATGACGGGTAGGACGCACGGATTAAAGACTTTAGTCTTTAGACATTGTGGGATCGACGATGAGAAGACTTGACGTAGCTTACCAAACGCTGCCCAACCCAACCGAATTCTCCTGTTCACCTCGTCCTCGAAGTTGTTTCACTGCCCGAGGTACACATATTTTTGCACAACTTCGAGAACGGCGCCGTGCACCGCTATCGGTTCCGGTAGTACATGTTCATTGAACATGACCTTGGTTTTATCCAAGTTCATCCGTAGGCCGATGCGTACAGAGGAGTCAGCCAGGTCATTCAGCATTCGTTGCAGGTCCTGCAGCGTTGCCGCCATGATGACAATGTCATCTGCAAATCGCAAGTGAGAGATGTATTCACCATTGACGTTGATGCCCCGCCCTTTCCAGTGCAGCGTCTTTAACATATCCTCCATTGCATTTGTGAATAGTTTCGGGGAAATAACGTCCCCTTGCCTCACTTCTCGATGCAATGGTATAGGCTTTGTTTGCTGATTCTGTACTTGGACGGACATGGTGGCGGCTTTGTAGAGACATCTCATCAATTGGATATATCGCCAATCTACATGGCATCGCTGCAGTGACTCCAGAACGGACCAGATTTCAATCGAGTCAAAGGCCTTCTCATAGTCCACGAATGCTAGACACAAAGGCTGATTATACTCCTGGGTCTTTTGTATAATCTGCCACACTGTGTGGATGTGGTCTATGGTGCCATATCCGCTCCGAAATCCGGCCTGTTCCGGTGGTTGGAATTCGTCAAGTCTTCGCGCAAGGCGGTTCGTGATGACTCTTGAAAACAGCTTATAGACGTGGCTTAGAAGAGAAATAGGTCGGTAGTTCTTCAGCCGGGTCTTATCTCCTTTTTTGAAGAACAAGACGAATACACTTCTACTCCACGCCTCCGGAGTTCTCCCTTCAAACAGGACAGCATTAAAGAGCTTTTGGAGCTCCCTCAGTACGGGTTTACCTCCAGCTTTTAACAGCTCTGTTGTAACGCCATCCTCTCCAGGGGCTTTTCCATTTTTCAGCTGTTTAAGAGCCAGCACGATTTCGTCAATGTTGACTTCTGGCAGGTCTTCGGTGTAGTGGCGTGTTAGAGGGGCTCTAAGACCCTCATTTTCAGGATCAGGTCGAGATGCATGCGAAGCGTATAACCGGCCATAGAAGCCTTCCACTTCGGAGAGGACTGCCGGCTTCGAAGAAACGACTTCTCCACTTGCTGTGGTCAACTTCGTCAGGTGGCTTCTTCCAAGAGATTGTACGAACACTTTTGACCCCCGGTTCTGCTCGATCGCTCTTTTAATCAAAAGAGTGTTGGAGCACCGAAGGTCGTGTCGTATAAGCTTGTTGATCTCTTGGTTTAGAGCGCGCTTTTCCGACGAAGTGACGGGTGGGTTTCCACGTCGTTCCTTCATTAGCCCTAAAGTCCTTTCCGAAAGCTTTGACTTCTTACCTGCATTTCACAAAATCTCGTACTTTCTTCCCTGAGTATCCCAACCATTTACGAGCTTCTGGTTTACGTCTGTTGTGGTTTCCTTGGCAGCAAATCGGTTATCCAGGTTTGACTGGTTCTGTAGCTATAATATTTTATTATTATTTAATTGGTTCTATAGCTCTCTCTTCGAATAATTTAAGATTGTTTTTTTTATTATCTAAATCTTAAAAAAAAATTTCAATGAAAAATCTTTGAAAGTGCTGAACCGATTTTGATAAATCTTTATATATTATATATATTTCTTGTGTGCGTGTGTATGTCAATGAACTCCTCCTAGACGGCTGGACCGATTTTGATGAATTTGTTTGTGTGAGATCAAGGGGATTCGAGGATGGTTAAGATACACAAACCCGATTTACAAAAAAAAGAGTCGAGACGAAGTTCGCCGGGACAGCTAGTTTTAATATAAATATAGAGAGTTATTACTATTATTCTACTATGAAATAAATATTAAATTACATTAATTTCTATTAAAAAAAGTCTGCGGTTGAGGGCCCCAACCAGGAACGATGTTCGAAGTTTTTTTTTTTAAATATTTTCCTAGACATCATCTTGGATTTACATTACAACGTCACCATCGGTTTCAACATCCTTGAAAACCATAAAAACGATACCCATGACAAAAAACATTATTTATGCAGCCGCCATCTTGAATTTAATTTGTTTTTTAGACGTTAGCGCTCTCGAAAACCATAAAAACGACACCCATGACAAAAAAAAATTAAAGTTTTCGCATTCGCCATCTTGGATTTACATTTTGATCTCAATATAGGCTTTATCACCCTCGAAAACTATAAAAATGACATTATAATTTGTAGCCGCCATCTTGGACTTACATTTTGACTTCACTATCGACTTTAGCATCATAATAAACACTGGAAATGATACCAATAATACAAAAAAATTACAAGACAAAGTATTGGAAAATACTAGAAGTTGCTACTTTGGTTTTATAAATATTTTCACGTATATTTTTGATCGATCACACGGGGGGACTATAATACAATATCGATTAAATAAGAATAAATAATTCTTACATTGAGAAGAGTTTAAAAAATGAAAGCTCCGGTCATAAAGATCCCAAGTTCAAACAGCCTTAAGCTACGCAATACGATCGCAGAGTGACGCAGTTGAGATATACGTAAAACGCGACTAGGCGCGGCAGTCGCTATTGAGAGCACCACGAAAACCGCTTAGATGTCTCGTAGATGTGCGCGTCTGTGTGAGTGTGCTCATATCCATACTGCACACTTTTTCTTTACTGTGATGCAGCTGTAATTCGTACGTGTATCATTGTAAAAGTATCTTACTATACGTTGCCATTCTAAGTTACACAACATTTTTGATTTAAATCCATATTGCGTCGCTAAGTCCTTTATATGAAGTCCTTCGAGTTGGATCATTTACAGGACTTAGGTCGCTAAGTCAGCGTCGGCAATCGATTAAATTACAATTAGGTGATTTAGGCACCCTCGTTCTGTGGCTCATAAGTCTTAAATCCCTTATAAGCAGCGGGTAGCGCGGATGGTGGTGAGTAATACTCATAAATTTATTTGCACAAATATTTTACGTAATTAAAGCTTAACCAGTGTATTAAAATAAAAGTTGGTCTAGGGGCGCTACGTTTGCAATTTTACTTGCAACACTTGTAGTCGTACCCAAAGTGCATACATTGACAGAGTTATAATAGGTATGAAGAATTTCAAATTCAGTGCAACGTTATTCCGATACATATCTACTATAATACCCATTTGCTTTATTGAACGTAGCCTAGAAATACTAAGATACTATTTAGCTACAATATTTTGCCTGTTGTTCCAAGTGAAGGAAGGTCAGAGGGGGAGATGAAAGTGATTAAAATTCTGCTTACATAATATACTATTAACGGATGTTGGTTACGGCGGCCTATCTTATGACTGATGACACTTGCTAACTACGTAGGATATATTATAGTGCTCAAGTTTATGCGCAAGTGCACTCTATTTCCTCAAAGCCCGACGGAAAGAAAATCCAACACGACTGAAGAAAGATTGCGCGCAGGACCACAGGCTTAGCGTGCTCTCTGAGACACAGATCTCCATATATGCTTACGTAATACTTGAATGACCTTTTTGCCGCCTAGCTCACCC
The DNA here is from genome assembly GCA_945859575.2 of Herminia tarsipennalis. Taxonomy (NCBI): domain Eukaryota; kingdom Metazoa; phylum Arthropoda; class Insecta; order Lepidoptera; family Erebidae; genus Herminia; species Herminia tarsipennalis. Next base: position 2,458,323 of record OX243830.2, read on the forward strand.
TTCAAAACTTACCGACAATGGAAGGCAAAACCCATGTTTTACTGTAACTCTTTCTTATTGGACTACTTACTCCTTTCCGCTCAAAAATTTCCTACGGATGCCGTCTGCCGTCGCCGTCTGCCAGTCTTGTGCCGCGTCTTGCACGGACCTTTAGATGCAATCACAAGATCCATTTTCCATTTAAAGTGGTTTTAGGGGAACTTTTGTATTCAAAATAACTTTATATTTTTCAGGTATCATAAATGAGACAATTCAAAAAAATAAAAAGAGATTAAGTACTCCTAAAGCGGTCTACTGGGGCAACGTTTTACAAATCAAGTCGAAGTTCTTGTATTTATTACTGGCGTGGTTTTACCACTATATACCTGCTTATACCCTTGACTTTGTGTGCAAAATAACGGGGAAAATGCCAAAGGAAATTAACTCGTAAGTCATTGATTCTGATTGACTACTTAGATAAATGGTTTATTTTTTTGATTATTTTTAATGTCTCTGTCTGTCTTATTTCCGCAACGGGACTTTTTCCACGGAACTACTGGGAATCATCACTTTTTAGCATGCAAATACGAAACGTGCTATTGAGTGTATATTGTCGCGTGCAGCGTACAAACTGCTATAGTAGGAAAGATGTAGGGCATTGCACTTAAGCCATCTGATGACCAGATGAGACATAAAATATTCTGTATCAAATTTAACACATAAGCCTATAATATAAAAAAAATCATGAACACTTTTCGATAGGCAAGCTACTTGCCTATCGAAAAGGGTTGATGACTTTTTTTTCAGAAACTCTTATAATAACCAAACAAATTTAGTTTGAACTGATAGTTTTTAACATGGAAATTATGTTTTTTTTCTAAATATAACTATGCATGTGGGATTGTGGTCCCAGTTAACCCCTCCAGCCAAGCTCAATGGCTTGTGTTAGGAGTAGGTTCACGTCGCTAGTATGATGGGTAGGATTCGAACTCGCGACCTCAGGATTGCGGGACCCATGCCTTAGCCATTAGGCTACCGCCGTTTTGGTAGGTTTGCCAACTTATTTACATTCAAGGCTATCTGGCAAGGTATGAACAGGTAAGTTAATATAGGTAACTACACCGACCTGATAATCTTACAATTAGGTTACTGCACCTTTCACACATTCCATTTCTACACCACCCTAAGGTAGACTGGCAGAGAATGCTTTTAGCATTAAGTCCACCTTTGTACAACTTTGTGCATAAAGTTTTTAATAAATAAATAAATAAAATAATCAATAAAAATTGATATCGAAAGAAATATAGTTTAATTACGCTAAAAATCGTATAGGCTTGCCTGCAAAAATCCGTACAATATTATTGACAGGTCTTGAAGTTTTAAAATCGAAAAAAATATGGCCACGAATAACTTTAGGTTCGACTGCCTCGATGGCTGTCCGACTGCTACGCAAGAGGGTTCGATTATCACACGGGACATCATATTGTGTGATCCATAAATTGTTGTTCCGAGTCTAGGTGTACTTTGTGTCCGTGACTTATATGTTTGTAAAGTCCCCCGCGACAAGAGACTTATACACAACTGAGGGATCGTCTTAAAAAAAAACAGAAGATTGGCAAGCTGTCATAGTCGTGCTTATAAATTAAAAAAAATGTCTCATCTGGTTATCAGATAGGCGAAAGGCGATGTACCACGTCCCCTACTACCTTATAAATTAACTTATTTTTTTAGATTCGTCAACGTTTATAAGAAAATTGACAAGCTAGGTGTAATCTATATGAACTTTATGAACGTGAACTGGATTTTTAAAGATGACAATGTTAGATCAATGATCACAAGAATGAGTGATGCTGATAAAGAAATTTTTAACTGCGATGTTTCTCGTATTGATCTTGAAGAATTCGTAGTTATATGGGCTACAGGACTTAGGAAATACATAATCAAAGATGGACTAACTGGTACAGCAGAAGGTTATAAAAAACAAATAATTTTGGGATTTGTTCATCATTTCATTGTATTGCCTTTATACATCTATGCTTTGTGGTGGATTTTTAGTACAATGATTTTACTTTTGAGTAATTTAATTTTTTTTTGCTCGTAAATAAATGATGCACATAGAAAATTCTCTTAGTACTTTTTTAGACAATCTGTCTCAGGCTTAGACTCTTACCCTTCGTCACGACTCGAGTATAGACAATTTTAAATATAAGCTAAAGGGAGCATTTTACTGATTTGACAATTATATTATTTAAATTTGTTAGATAGGTAATAAGTAATAGGTATGTAATTTGTGAACATGACTATTTTTATGCAATTAAATTTATAATTTGTTCTTGTGTTTTATTTACTTTTGTATTGGCATGAACTGTATCTATTCTATTGTCTTTTTTGTTCTTAATTGTTTATATGATCATTATTGAATTATAGTTTTGAGGCGTGTAACAATCCCTTATCAATAAACTGCTGTGACCATGATATGTACTTTTTTATTTAAATTCAAAATTTTTCGTCACTAATTAGGAAGCAATTCACTACATTTGTGCCAACTAAGCAGATTAAGAATCATACGTCACACCTGATGCTAAGCAGTACCGTTACCTTAAAATGTCTGTTGCTACTTACGTATCGCCTTGCCGTCAACCAGGTATTCACCTACGGCGAATCAGCAGCTCCATTACGTCAGCTCGGCTGCGGCTTGGCGACGCCGCCATATTCCGCTGGTTGACAGCTAGGCGGCACCAGTTCAATCAGTTTAAATCCAAACGGAAAGTGTTTTGTTTCGAATCTATCCTACAAATTTTTATTTATTTATTTATAACATTAAATACTTACGTATACCATTACAGATCTATAACTAATGCGGTATACGTAGACAATTTAGTTTGTAATTCTCAAATTAACTATTACTAATTACATGTTATGTGAACTTAGTGAACCCGCTTAGTGAACAAGTAAATACGTTAACGACATCGGCCACCGCATTGAACACGCAAAACGCCCGCGAGAGCGGTGCCCTCTGCAGCAGGTTGGTACGCGCGCGGGGCACCGCCAGCAGCTGCGGCTTTCGCCGCCGCCCCACGTAATTATTAGGAACACAAAAGCTAATCTGCGACAAAATCGGTGGATTTTGTATCCTACCACGTAACACCGTGAATATGTTAATCACTAGTGCTACTTCCTGTCTCACTTCTAACTTATAATATCCTATCATTCCGAGAATAAGCATGAACGGATCTAACAATGGGTACACGGGGTATACTCCTTAAAGCTTTGAATACATAAATCTTATATACTTATTCTTTATCCGTTTTTCTATTCTGAATTCAATAAACAAGACTGGAGAATGAATAAGAAAAGACGTAAGCGAGGGGACGGAGAGACTAAAGTGCGGAAACGACGACCCGTAAGCGCGGGAACTGAAATTTGACCATGCGCCGCACCGTGGTTCGTGAGCTTGTCTTGAGGCGAGGCAATCATGTTACAAATACTATAAGTCTGCGTTGTAGTATGGAGTTTCATACAAAGAATACGGAACGGCTCGAGTCGATACGGTGGAACAGTATCAACTTTCCTTTCCAAGTTGATATGTGTGAAAAAAACACAATATACGAGTAGCTTTAGGTTCCAAACATCTACACCAGATGCTCTGCATGAACTAACCTAATTCATAGTTTCCAATCTTGATAGAAGAAAAACCATAGCTATACTTTTAGAGCCTTCGGCACAATCCCTGTCCCAATACTGATAACTAACCTGAAACACCTCGACATAAGAGACCTTCAGTTGAAACTGTGTGAAAGCTACCTTGATAATCGAACACAACGCACTCAAATATATCATACAATCAGTTGTGAAGCATTTATGTGGTTTAGTGTTCCTCGAGGAAGCGTACTCGGTCCTACGTTGTTGTTGTGCAATGACGATAGGTAGGCTGCAGCGTTGGTGCGTATGAGATGCAAAGACGATAGGTAGGCTGCAGCGTGGCTGCGTACGAGATGCAGCGCCGTTAGGTGGGCGTCGATGCATGTAAGATGCAACGGCGATAGGTGGAGATGCTCTCCTGTTGTTTGCTATTCGAGAACTCTCGCTTCACCCCTTTTCTTCAGATTTTTCCTCGTTCGTATCTTAATTCAAACTTAGAATTTACTTTGGCAAATTACTCACAGCCAGTTAGGAATAGATAAAATATCAGTTACAAATCATGAAAATACTTCTGTCCAATTGACAGTTATGACTTATCAACAAATAACAATGATAATTAAATAGGTTCTAAAGAAAACCAAAGAGCATGTGAGAAAACAGCTGACACTTGACATTGGCAGAATTAGCCAACACATTGGCTACATTGCCAAAAGAAGAAGAAGAAGAAGATAATTAAATATTAAACAGATAGTAGAGAAGTTAAAATATTCATTTGCCAGAGGAAAATCATAACGTTTGCGGATGATACCACCTTAGTATTTAGTGGAAAAGATTTAATACTATTCTATTTTTACCCGACTGTAAAGAAGGGTTATGTTTTTCGCGCGTATCTTGTATGTATGTATGTATGTAATATTCTTTATTACCTGTTATCTCACAATCCACTGAACGGATTTGTACAAATAAGACGTCGTTACATTCGTCTTGATCGCCCAAATGTTCTTAGATATGTGACATTTTAAAAAAACAAATATGGCGGCTGTGAGAGGTCAAAATAAACCCATAATGCAGTATTTAAAAAAAAAAGTTGTTTTGAATACTGCAATATGGGTGTCATATTAAAGGGCTCATCTTAAGCATTTCAAAAATGTATAACATGATTATGACTGTAAAACTGAAAAAGGTAGTTAGCAACCATTCTTTCCTCAATATTCAATACTTGACAATAGCTGTGATAAAAGTAAGTTGTTACATCGGGTACATATTACAACTACTAAAAAATAATAAATAAAAATAAATTATAAAGATAAAAAAACCCGCCTGCACAATAATGAATCTCGATGAACTTAGTGAAGTGCCTCCGACTGCATGAAATTATATAATTATGTAGGGGATCTTGTTTACATCTTTTTGCAGGCGGGTTTTTTTATTTTTATAATTTTTATTTGGGAGACCAAACAATCGTATATTTAGTCTTAATTCTAATTTAATCTATGTACAATCCACAGTGTTCCCACGTATTACAATTAGAGTACAGTGATTATACATTAACGCTAACTGATACAATTTAGATTTTAAGAATACTGGAGTATATTTATGAGTATATTAATGAAGGCAAATTAAATGAAATGTTGAAATTTATCACAAAGCAATCGTTACACAAAGATTGACATTTTCTTGAACTGTGTACTTATAAAGGAAAATATGTATGTGAAGCAATTAGCACATTTATAGATACATTAGACTATAAAAAGAAATACCTGACATTTAACAATAACCATATTAACCATGCTAAAAAAATTGTACCACATGTTAATCCTAAGATGCACCGAATCCTACAATACCCGATAGGCACTATCCCTTCCGAATAGTAAGGTAATCAGATTAATAACATTAGGGCGAAAAATAAAACAACTATTCTAGATTACTTCCCAGTGGCTAGTGTTAGATAAAAATAAAAATAATCTGAAGGATAACATTTATCAATCTCTATTAAATAATAGTATAGAGCCAACCAGTCAAAAGAGTGTCGAGTCCAAGGATAACGGGTTTTTTCGTGTTTAGACACATCTACATTAAGCACCAAAATATTGCAGGCCTCATTAACAAGTTAGATTCATTGATTGTTCATATATTAGAATTGCAAGAGTCAGGCAAGTCGGTCGATGTCATCTGTGTTACTGAACACAATATTAAAAAAGATGATGAGGTTTGTTTACCAATAACAAACTATAGTTTAGCAGCATGTTATTATAGAAAAAAAAGAAAGGTGGATCTTGCATCCTTGTGAAAAATATACATAAATTAAAAGAACTTCCTAGAATATCCGATATGTCAATAGAAAATCTGATCGAAAGTTGTGCAATTGAACTAATAGAGCATATAATAGTTATAGTTATTTAAAGAGTACCTAATCAAAAGTATTTAAACGAGTTTTTTTGATATCCTAGAAAAAATATTACTTAGTTTCATATAGAACAAACAAAAAAATAATACTGTGTGGTGACTTTAATATTGACATAATGAAAAAGAATAGTTTGACATTGAGATCTGAAAATTTGTTAATGCACTATAATTTAAAATTATGAGCCGACAAGGTTATTAAATATGACCTGCATTGATAATATAATAACAAATGGGAAAGGAGGTGACTGCGAAGTCATGAAAGCAGCCCTTTCTGACCACGCTTCGCAACTATGTAGATGTTCTTTCGATTCTCGCCATTTCACATATTTTTTCATGTTCATTATCAAATTACAATATGAATTATGGTGTTAAAGAAATTAGGATTGCGGTGATCGCCTTACATAAAGTGGGTGTGGAGCCGTTGGTCATATTCCAGACACTTTAAAAGTTTGGTTTCAGCCGTACGTTCGTATATCGTGCTATCAACAGATACAATTACATTAGAAGCGATAATTTTTATTGCATGCTGTGTTGCACCTAGAAGAGCGTTCAGCTACGTCTTTTATTGTTTAATTTTGTTTTGTGTAGGTATCAATTTCGCTGTATCGTCCAGTTTGCGAACCAAATTAATATATTAATATATATAATATGCGATGCGATGTTTCTCGTATTGACCTTGAAGAATTCATACTTTCATGGGCTATAGGAATTAGGAAATTGTCAAGCACGAACTTACTGGAGCAGCAAAAGGTTATAAAAAACATTACATTATTTTATTGTTTAATCGTATTTTATTTTATTTTATATTTTGTCAGACAAAATATGAAATCCTTCCCTGCAGTTCATATTTCGCAGAACCCGTTATCTGTAACTGCATTCATAGGATTTTGAAGAGCCATAAGCCACTTGTGCTAGGTCCATATTTTATATTCTGTAGATTTTTTCTTGTTGTATTAGTAGTTCAAGATCGAATGCAGAAAATTATTTTGCACTTTGTTATAATATACTATTAAAATTGACTGAGTGAGTGCATAAATGCATAAATAGAATAAAGAAACACATGTTTCAGCGTTTTTGGAAAATCAACTCATAAGGGGCTGTAATAGCGGTTGCAAAATGTATAGAACTTCGTCAGTTTTGAAGTTAGATCTGGGAAATTTGAATTTGGCTTTAAGGCTGTAAATAAGGAAACACGAGTTGTAGCGTTTTGATCGAAAGCGATAAATCAATCCTTCAGGGATTAAAATCAATTGCGCGGGCGAAGCCGCGGGCGACAGCTAGTGTAGTGACAAAGATGGAACGAGTGAGCCGTGAGTTTGGACTTAAAATTAATCGCAGCAAGACCAAGGTAATGATTGTTTACCGTGCCAGAAATAATTCGCCTGAAGTGACACAAATCGCGAATTGCACTGTAGTCCAGTCTTATATCTATCTTGGAGCTCTGATTACAAACAATGGCGGATGCATCGATGAAATCAAACGACGTATGGGCATCACAAGAACAGCAATGAACAGAATGCGGAAAATATGGAGGAATAGAAACATTACTAAAGCCACAAAGACCAGGCTTGTGAGGACACTTATATTCCCCATATTTCTTTACGCGGCTGAAACGTGGACTTTGCGAGATGTGGAAAGACAGAAAGTGGACGCTTTAGAAATGTGGTGCTGGAGAAGAATGCTTGGGGTTTCATGGACCGAGTTTCGCACGAACGTCTCGATACTTCAAGAGCTCGGTATCAGGCAGCGTCTATTTTCGACAGTACAATCTCGCATCCTAACATTCTTCCGACATGTTTCTCGGCGTGACAACCATAGAACGCCTTGTCGTCCAAGGAAAGGTGGAAGGCACTAGACCGCGCGGAAGGTCACCCACGCGATGGACTGACCAGATCAAGTCAGCCGTTGGAGGTTCATTGAACGAGTGCAGCAGGATGACCTCTAGTAGGCAGCAATGGCGAAACATCGTGAAGCGCATCACATCTGCCCCCTCCAATAATACTACAAGTTCATAGCGATCACGACCGCTCTGTCAAGAGCGTACCGGCTGAGAAGAAGAAGTATTAAGTATTATATTTTGCTAATTCACAATGAAATTACAATATTAAATTTCACTTGTATGTATTTAATGAATGCACGACGTGTGTCAAGTTTTAATTTATTTGTTTTACAGTATTTACCTTTTTTGTCTAAACATAAAACAATTTGGTTGAAATTCGGCACACAGTTGAAAACTTAACAGATTTGCAATCGTGAGGTCGCGGGTTCGAATCCTACCCATTATACTACCGACGTGAACCCACTCCTAACACAAGCCTTTGAGCTTAGCTGGAGGGGTTAACAAGATTGCTAGTAATTTCAATCCCACATTGCTAGTTAAATTAAAATATATATATATATACGGTCGAAGCCGAATGTACTTCGGCTACAACCAATTTCGACTTCTCGGTCCTTATTCGCGTTCTTTCTTTCAGTTTTCTCGGCAAGCCCGTGCGAACTGTCAAAATCTTGTCAAAATGGTAAATAGAGAGCTACGCTTAGAAATGCATTATCATCTATGAGCGCAACGCGTATGCGCCAGGTCGCAAGGGCTTACCGCGAAAACGGAAAAAAGAAAGTGAATAAGGAGTAGTTGTCGTTTTGAGTTTATCTCGATTAATTTTTATCCTCAACCACTCCATTATTAAGGGAGGATTAATTAAAGATACTACAAACAACTCAGTAAACAAAACGAAGATCGACTCCATAAAAATAGGCAATATAGATTACGAAGACCCAAAGCATATGCCAACTGTTCAACAAATTTTACATTTTACATACCAATACCAACATTAAAAACAGTAACCAAAATCATTCTGTACCAAATAATGTTAAGAGTATTTTTGTAACATCACATCACATCTTATAATCAAATCTTTAAATTACTCAAATTCAGGATATGACGACAAACATACAAAAGTAATTAAAAATGTGCTGAAGAACTTGTATCTCCACTTACTTATATTGTTAACCTATCATTAACAGAGGGGAAATTTCCAACCCGGCTGAAACAGTCTATAGTTAAGCCGTTTTATAAAAAGGGTGATAAATCAAAAATTAACAACTACAGACTCATGACACTAATTCCAATTCTAGCAAAGGTTTTCAAGAAAATAATGCATAATAAAACAGAAAGACTTATATCATCATGTAGCATCGTAAAGAACGAGCGATATGGATTTAAAAAACAGAGCTTCACATCCCTGGCATGATTCTCTTTGATAAAACAAATTACAAAGGCAATAAATGAAAAGGAAATGAATATGACAAAGGCCTTAGACTTTGTCCGTCACGATGCACTTATCTGCGCGATACTGCATACTACTGGATTATTTAAAGATACAAACCTTTTATTTACCCGACGTTCCAATCGAATTGCACCGATCGTGGTCACGGGTCGACTTATGGCAGCTTAGCGATGTCTCCATGAGGCGCGGGGTTTTTCAACTGCCCTCGCCTGGTCTTGATAATTTTGATAATTTTTTCATGGGATTTAAATAACCAACTAGCTTTTGCTTTCGGTTTGCCCCAGTAAGAAACGGCTTTTGTCACAAAAACTAATTCAAATTCAGGCAGATCCAAAACTATAAATACCGTCAATCAGAGTCACATAACAATGTCAAATTTAGTATAATATATTTATGTGTTAGTAATCCTAAATTATTTATGCATTTATGCACTCACTCAGTTGTCAATTTAAATAGTATATACAAATACAACAAGACAAAGTCCACAGAATATAAATTATGGACCCAGCACAAGAAGATTATGGCTCTTCAAAATCCTATGAGTGCAAAAGTTCTATAATAGCGCAACTGTATAAACGGATCTAGATTCATCGATTGTTTACCGATGAATCCAGACCCACCAACCAGGCGTCCAAATCATTGAAAAGCTCTTCAGGTAAGATATGATTACATACAGGTCAAAACACAGAGAGTGCAGAAGGAAAATAAAAAAGGAAGATCTTGTGGTCATCGGAACATCATTAAATTTAAGAGATTATTTTGTCAGTAAAACTGGTGTAGATGCTAAAAAAGCATGTAAAATAAGAGTCGGGACTCCCTAACAAAAAACCGATGTATAGAGTTTCAGTGAATTAGCATTACCAACCTTAGAACGCTGATAATTAGAGACGTCAGCAAATGTGCCAACATAACAACTTTAACGTTAGGCATGGACCGATCATTATTATCGTTATAATTGTTTTATCGATAGAATGAAAAATGAAGGAACATCGTGAGAAGCATATTGAATGATATTTTATTCTTACAAAAATAAAACCTCGTATTATATTTTTATTTATTTAATAGTTGACAGGAACAGTCAGAAGAATGGAATAATTCCAGTGCGAATTTCTAATCACGTCTTAAGGCAATCTGTTAGGCTATATTTCTAAAGCACTATGCTTTAGAAAAATAGTATATTTTATGCGGTTTCATTTATCTTATAATCAAAAAACTTACAGACGTACGTACATAAAAATCCTGAAACAATTCACTCAGTTTTGAGGCACTTGTGTACAGAAGAGCAAGAAACTGCTAGATAATGTAAGTGACTGTTTATCTTGCCAGCATTCTCTAAACAATATATTTTTTAAATAATTATAAATAATTCTACTGTACGTGTGTATGTCATTGAACTCCTCCTAAACGGCTGGACCGATTTTGACGATTTTTTTTGTGTGTGTTCCAGTGGATTCGAGAATGCTTTAGATTCACAATGAAACACGATTCACAAAAATAAATTAAGGTACGAAGTTCGCCGGGACAGCTAGTTTAATATAAATATAATGCTATTTAGGTCTGGGAATACAGATATTCCTGCAACAGGATGCTTTAAAAACGAGTGCCAAGTAACTGCTCACGTGCTAGTAGGTTATTACGAAGTTCTTTCATTTTCCACCAGCGTTTAGAAGTATACGGTTCTAAAAAAAAAGAAACACATTTTATACAAAACTAAAAATCGTTAGATTTACCCAAATTTATTAAGCACCAACAGCTTTTGGGATCTATCTAAAGGTCTGTTAAATTAAATATTACGTTAATTATATATATCACACTAATCACACTAATATTATGAAGGCGAAAGTTTGTGAGTGTGTATATTTGTTACTTCTTCACGTCTAAACGGCTAGAGCGATTTTAATAAAATTTGGTATGAAGTTAGCTGACACCCTGGATTAACACATAAAGCTAATAAACCGCGGGTAACACCGCGGGGCACAGCTAGTTGTTTATAATAATTATGCTCTTTATGAGCTGTTGGTGTTCAATTTGAATTAATAAAAATATTTAGTGTATGATTAAAAAAATATGTATATACCTATTTTTATACTTTGACTAGGGACCTAGTGAACTTTGTGTCTTCTAAATTGAATGTAACCACAAATGAGACACATTAGAGCCCACACATTTAGAGGTTTTAAATTGCTCGGCTCATTTCTTATTTTTTCTTAAACTGTCCTAGTATTTAGAGGGAACAAATAATAAAAGATATATTAAAATTGGTTTAGCCGTTTTGAGTTAAGTAAGACCAACAAATAATTTAATTTTGCTTTTTATATTATAATCTGATTAAAACCGTGTTGGAAAGCAATGACACGGTGGTGAAAATTTAATTTCACTGAAGATGCGTATTTATTTTCTCTGTGATATTTTTATCAACGAAAGAGATAAGTAAAACATTTTTTAAAACGTTTTTTCTAATATATGAGAATATTATTTAAAATTATAAGGGATCTTGCGAATCATCAAATACATCGTTAGTTTTATTGTATGCAATTATTGTATTTGTAAAGTAATTGGCTGGAAATGCCTATAAAAATTACTTAATATTCGGCCTGCGACATCATAATTTGTTAAAATGCTCTCTGTAATGAAGCAATAACAAAATCCGTGACAGTTCTTTAACTACCGGCTAGATGGCGCATGCGAGGGCCCAACTTGCGAGCATGAAAGGGATAGACAAATTTGAATTATTGTATGTATGGTCTTTTTCTTATATATTAAAAATTTCGGAACGCAACCAGTTGGACTGACATTAGAATGACAAGTGTCAAATTACTCTACTGTCAAACATTCATTTACAACAAAAAAAATTAAAAATGATTTTACAACTTTTGTCTGGGACGGGGTAGTAGGGATTCCCGCCATTCTTTCTTATTTAAATATTTTATCGTAGTATAATTTGTAGTTTAGTTTATTTTTCTATTTGTACATATAAATAAAACATCAGCGAGTCGGTGAGTACGATTTAATTTTATTTATTGGATCCTAATAAACCACCCAAACCCGACCCTCCGGATTCCGGAACCACATCAGCTTCCCAATGGGACCAAATGGATATTGTAGACAATGAAGGTCTTATTAGGAAAAAAAATAAAAGGAGTGCAAAAACAGACGATAATAGGCCAAATAAATTACCGAAAAATCCCATGACACGCCAAAAATACAAAGATAGTGATCTCTATATATATATGATAGACAAATGATGACCAAACGAGTGCCACAATTTTGCACCCCATTAAATTTGGATTGCTACTTAAGCGTAATAACATTAATAACTTATTAAAAGACGGAGTTAAAAGAATAGGACGAAATAGAATATCCATAGATATGACAAGGTTGAACATCAGAATGTTATCTATTAATAATTACCTACTCTTTTGCCCCATCAAAAAATGGTTGTGGTTTGCCCACAGGAGGCACACAACCTATTACGACCAATATCAATAATATTACAGAAAACATTATTAATCAAATAATATTAATTGTAACAAACATCTTAGCAAATTCTATACAACCAATACCAGACCACGTTGCCAACAAACTAAACTCAATTTTAAACTTAATTTAACATATTACAGTGGAATGTGAGGAGCGCGCCTCATAAAAAACATGAAATAGCTTCTCTAATTACTCAACACAAACCATTGGTCTGTGGTGTGGCGGAGACTTGGCTCACACCGAGAAACATATTTAGAGTCCCATATTATAATTGTATGGTGCCTTAAATTGCACTCATCCTTTGAGGGAACATAAGGAGGAGCCACCTCCTTATGTTCCCTTCATGGGTGAGTGCAATTTAAGACACCTAATACATTCTTCCATTGATATTAATGTTTCCATGAAAAATCTTCCCTACACCATAGAAGAACTCCATACTGTATTAGCATTTGTGCATGATTCTGCACCGGGAATTGATGGCTTCCCCTACTTATTTATTGCTAAGGGAGTCCAAAAGCTCCGTCTCTAATTTTTGGACCTGGCTAATTACTGTTTTAAGCATGGTTTAATTCCTTCAGAGTGGAAAACACAAATAGTCGTTCCTTTATTGAAGCTTGGAAAAAAATGCAATGATAGTAATGGATTCAGACCTATTATTCTTTCATCTATACTACTTAACATTTTAGAACATTTAATTAAAAACAGGTTAGAGTGGTTAATTGGGAGCTGGAAATTACTACCAAAAAGCCAATTTGGGTTTAGAAAAGGGTTGACGTGCTCTCAAAGCGGAACGGAGGGGTGCAACAATGTTCGAAAGCGGTCACCCAGCTGTGAGCCGACGGTGGTGGCGTTGCTTAGCCTCGCGGATGTCTCGGTCTGCTCGGTCGCCACTAAGTCGAAGAGAGCTAATATATATCCTTCAGTGATTAAAGATGCTTTTACAAAGTTATTAGTGTAAACCCGTTCGTGACACAAATCGTGCCATTCGCGTGTTGAACAGTGCGGACGTTTGTAATAGTTCAAATAAATCCGTTTATTACTTTGTAATCCTACGCATTTTTATTGAAGTCCGAGTTGATCCTTAAAAAGAAGACATAAGGTTAGGTCTCAGTAAGAATGAGTATGTCAGTGAGTTTTTTTAGATGTATTTTCTGCTTATGTTTCTGTTCTTCTCCCAATTCTTAAACATAAATTACACTTAATAAATATCCCACAATTAATCATACAAATAATTTACAACATTCTTTCAAATCATAAATTAGAACTAAGTATTCCAAATATAGAGCTTGGACCGAGAATGATATGGAGAGGCTACCCTCAAGGATCGGTTCTAAGTCCCATTTTATATAATATTTACACTGCAGATATTTCTTCTTGCCTTATTGAGCAAAATACTACAATATGCAGATGATATTTAGTTATACATCTGTGGTTCATCAATTCACAATATTGTGCATTTAATGAGGGTATCTTTGTCCTCTCTGAACCATTAAAACGTTAGAGACGGTTTATCTCTGCCAGCACAAAAAAGTACAGCTATTATTTTTAGTCGACAGCGCATCATTCCTCAATTTAATATAATATATGTAAAAGAGAGTGCAACATTTCTTGGTGTTATTTTAGATACAAAGATGTCGGGTATTAATCATATCAACTATATTATTAAAAAATGTGAACGCAACTTTTCTATCCTCAAAGTCTTATCGGGTGTTTGGTGGGGAGCGCATCCATATACTTTAAAACTGGTTCATAATGCAGTAATTTGTTTAAAAATTGTTCCTTTTTGCTAGAACCATGCAACAAAGAAGCATTAAGTAGACTAGACAGGGTTCAGGCCAAAACGCTGAGATTAATCATTGGCGCTATGAAATCGACACCAATTAATGCACTCCAGGTTGAGTGTGTCGATCTCCCTTTACAAATACGACGTCAATATTTAGCTGATAGATTTTTATCTAAAGTTTACAGGTGTGGGTAGACAGGTAAAAAACTTTAGATAAAAATCTATCCTTTACTAGACATTTAAGAAGAACTTGACTCTTACAGTAGTAATAGTCATAAGACACTCCTAGTAAATAGTTATAGAGATCTAAATGTGTTTAAATCAAATATAAAACAGTATGACATACTACCCTTCTTTGCCACCACGTACGAAGCCATCCACTATACACCAGATACCTTTTTGAGAACCACACTCAGCAAAGATTCGTCTACAATTAATACTATTTACGAGATGAAGTCTACTTCAACCCTGCATAACCGGCGCCAGCCCGCATTGCAGGCTTAGCTGCAGTCAGAGGATGCTTCTCGATCAGAAGATTCAGCTCATCCATCGATGACAATTTGTGACGGCTGTTGTCGGCGCTTTGATGGTGATAGTGGCGTTCAGTGTCCAAACAGCTCTCATTACAAAGTGTTGACGAGCCCGACTGAAGACTGCCTGTCGGGCTTTAGTTAGGAACTCCCGAACCGAAATTGACGAGCCCTTCAACGCAGACTTAGCTCTCCAAACAGCGGATCTCAGAGCTGTACTGGAAAATCGCACGAGTATAGGCCGTGGCCGATCTCGACTCTGTGCACCAATACGATGACAAACC
This sequence comes from Herminia tarsipennalis, assembly GCA_945859575.2. NCBI lineage: Eukaryota > Metazoa > Arthropoda > Insecta > Lepidoptera > Erebidae > Herminia > Herminia tarsipennalis. The sequence continues at coordinate 2,473,714 of OX243830.2, forward strand.
TTAAAATCAAACTGCGTAATATCTTTCGCACTCATTTTGTGCTGAATAAGGTCGATAGTAGCGGCGCAATCTTCTTTTTCTGGCTCAGAAACTCCAATGAACAGCAGTGCTTTGCGTCTCGATCTGGTCTCCATGTCATCAACAATTCTGAGACATTCGTTTACTTGAGTGCGAAGCAAAGCAAGCATATCAAACATTAGTTCTCGGAAGGTGCGGAATTCCTCAGCAACTTTAGCGACGGTATCTCGGGAAGATGCTCCACTGTTTAGCTAAGCTTCAAGTTCCGTCATTCGAGATTGAAAGTCTATATAAGTGTTTTTTGTGTTGTCTTGATTTCATTTAGTTTCATGTGACATATTTAAATAAGGTGTTTGCTGGTAGGTGGTATAGGGTGTGTCTAGTGAAACTGCATGAAAGGCTCTGCCAACGTAAGTATTAGGTTAATTTGTCTACTTTTTCTACACCTACCCAAGCAGGGCTTATTAATTTAGGGCGGCATTGTAAGGTAATGCTCTATTTTAAATCTATGACAAAAACCATAAATAAATTTTAAAAAATAAAATGGCAATGAAAACTTGAAAAGATATTTTTTTAAGAAAATCGTATAGAATCCGATAACTCTGCAATAAACTCTACATTTTGTGATTACCTCAGTGGCGTGGTGGGAGTGTGTACAAAATCGTTTAAAGAGACCACATAAAAATTATAATATTAAAATTTATTGCAAAAAATGTGGTTTTAAACTAAGGCACTTATCAACTATTTTCTCGCTCAAGAAATGTACAAATCATGCAAATCCCATGTAAACAAAAGATATACAGTATATGGCGAGTTCACGCCTGCATCGGCATTGTAAACAACCAGTATTTAAGTATCTCTTTTGTTTACATAAAGATTTCTTTATTTTGTATAAAACATGAGTATACAGTACAAGACATAAAACTTGCATGCAAGGTGTTATTTTTGTGTATGTGCTACATGTTTTGCCCTTGTAGGCATACAAAAAGGCAATGGTAAATGTTGTAAATGACATGCATGACAAATCTTATTATATCATAAATTAGCATAGAACATTTAATAATAACATAATATAAATATAAAATTAACATTATTAAATTTAGAAATATAAAAAATTATAAAAAAACAAAAAAAAAACCATTATTATGTCATAAAGACCTCGTAAAATTAAATTAAAAAAATAAATGTAAATATAAAAGTATTTAGAATATCATTATTAAATTATAAAGACATGTCAAATAGGAAAATTAAATTAAAAGAATATTTAAATTATAAATTATAAACACAAGTCACTTAGTAAAGTGATATTGTAAAATTATAGTGAACATTTAGAAATTAATATCATATGCTTTAAAATTAGAGGTATACGAAATGTCATAATCATGGTTATAGGTTCCGGGGTAGGTACACTCTAGTAATTTTATTAAGTCGAATCGGTCAAGAAATCAGTGACAGTGTAGAAACTTTTATCGATTAGATATAGTTTTAGCTGACGTTTGAACTGATTAATATTTAATTGTTTAATATTGTTCGGTATTTTGTTAAAGATTATTGGTGCCATGCAAAAGATACTATTATGTTTTAATGTAGTACGAGATTTCACTACACATAATCGCTCACCATTACGCCGATTACGTAGGTTTACTTCCGACCATTTCGTGAAAAGATGGGGATTTAATTTTACAAAAAGTGCTACTTCATATATATAAAGAGAGGGAACCGTTAGAAGTTTATGTATGGCAAAGTTTAGCTTACAGCTGTCACTGGGGTTAAGTCCGAACATAGCTCTAATGCATCTCTTTTGGGACTTGAAAACCAGTAACTTATAAGTAGAATTGCCCCAAAATATGATACCAAACCTTAGAATAGAACCATGCCATGGTATGCTGTTATAAGAGAATCAATACCCGTAATCGCAGAAAGTTGATATAAAGCATAGACCATCACGTTGATTCTTTTGGCTAATTGTTCCGTATGATGTTTCCAATTGAGGTTTCTGTCAATTGTTATACCAAGAAATTTGGGTTTAGGTTGTTTATACTTTCAATAATTCAGTTTTTTGATAGATACCATTGATATTGGGCGGTACTAGGCGCTGGCTAAAGAACATAGCGCTAGTTTTCTGAATATTAATTAGTAGATGATTATTATTCATCCACGTAATTATCGAATCTAGGGTTACATTAATCTGCTTTTCGAAGACGGCCTTGTCGGCAGATGCATGTACAATCGGCCTACTCGGCGGTCGTACACCCCTAAGGCTATAATGGCTTGCGAGAAACGTCCGCTCTCTACGTAAGCGCACTCACACAGGAACATCTACGCCTTATCGGATGCAAGGGGGCGGGGTCCTTGTTTTTTTTAGTGCGTTGCGTTGTTGTTGGGCATATTTCGAGCCGATTAGAAGATTGTAAATACTATTATAGGATTGTGACTTTTGTTGTAAGCGCGCTTTTTGTAGTTGCGCGAAATAGCAATGAATTATTTTATTGTAATACATACAAATCTACAATAATGTTATAATTAGTTTATATTGTATATTTATTCGTTTGTGTTGTTGAAATAGTAAAGAAGTAGTTTAAAGCTTGGAGAGGAATATAGTATATTTTGCCTCAATACCATTATACATGTGAAATTGTGGACGGAGGTGCGGGAAACCGTTAGATTTTAATATTTTTTTAAATTACTTTTTGATCTGTAGTCTATCTTTTCTATAAATATGAGTTAGTAGAGGAGTTTAAAACTAGTGCCTGTAATTTATTACCTATTTTCGTTGTTTTATATTGTGCGTATGTTTTAGTATGATTCTGTTATGTAGGTTCATCGAAAATATTTAATTTAATTTTTGTAAAATTATTTTGCATTTTTGAATAATAATCCATATACAATCTATATAATATTATACGTGTGAAAGTAACTCTGTCTGTCTGTCTATTACGCTTTCACGCTCAAACAGCTAAACCGATTTAGATGAAATTTGGTATGGAGATAGTTTGAGACCGGGGACAGGACATAGGATAGTTTTTATCGCGATAACCTTTATCCACGCGGGCGTAGCCGCGGGCTAAAGCTAGTAATATATGTTTCAAAAATGCGAAATGATATATATAAATACAAGCTTTCGCCCGCGGCTCCGCCCGCATGGATGTCGGTTATTGCGATAAAAACTATCCTATGTCCTTCCTCGGGACTCAAACTATCTCCATACAAAATTTCATCTAAATCGGTTCAGCTGTTTCGAGCGTGAAAGCGTAACAGACAAACAGACAGACAGACAGAGTTACTTTCACATTTATAATATTAGTATGGATAATAAATATAATAAATAATAATAATATAGCATATATAGTATATATAGTAATAATATATATAGTATACTAGCTTTCGCCCGCGGCTCCGCCCGCATGGATGTCGGTTATCGCGATAAAAACTATCCTATGTCCTTCCTCGGGACTCAAACTATCTCCATACAAAATTTCATCAAAATCGGTTCAGCTGTTTGAGCGTGAAAGCGTAACAGACAGACAGACAGACAGACAGAGTTACTTTCACATTTATAATATTAGTATGGATATAGTATATAGTAAATATAGTATATATAGTATATAGTAAATAGTAAATATAGTAATATAGTATATATAGTATATAGTAATAGTAGGTATAGTATGGATTTTTCAAATATTTAAGTTATTTAAGTCTTTATTTTGTCTTGCCCTCCGTAGGTATTTAAGAGGTAGTTCAACTCATCAGCAACTATGAGTTCAATGATTAATCTATACTTAAATATAGTATGTTTGTTTGAACGCGATTATCTCAGGAAGTACTGGGTAAATTAAAAAAATCTATTACTGTTGGATAGCCTATTTATCGAGGAAGGCTATAACATCACGCTACAGCCAATAGGAGCAGAGCAGCAATGAAAAATGTTGCAAAATCGAGGATAATTGAAGCAGACGAAGTTTACGGGTCTTCGCCTGCTTCAGTCAGCTAATATGCTATATATAGTTGTTCCCAGTGACTCCGCTTGCGTATATCTTGATTCGAGTTATAAGAATCCTACGTCCTTCACCTATGCTTTAAAACCTATATCATTTTATAAGTTCTTTGTTTAAGGTGTTTTATCTAAATTTAATTTCAAATAACCATTGGATTGATTTAACGAAATAAAGATATTTGAAATTTAAAATTTAAATCGGGCTAGTAGCTTCAGGGTAAACCTCTACATACAACTTTAACTCTTTAATATTAATAGTATAAGTATGGTTTTAATTCAGCGAGTTATATTTATAACCACAGATTATTTTAATATAAATTAATGTATTACCTGGAATGAGGGCAAGAAATAAAGAAAAGAGTCAATTGTTTTATTAATTTTATGGATCAGTCAAACAATTTCATAACACATTTGTGCATACATAAATCATTTAATGAAATGATGAAAAAATAAGAAGAGGTATGCAAACTAAAACAATAAGCCAAAATCATATTAGTTAACAATAACGATATATTTTTTATATTATTAAATTATTATTTTATCATGCTATATAGTCATCAAAGTGCTTAATTACCAATTACTTCATCAATAAATATTATATTAATAACGTCTTAGTTAATGAAAATAGTCAGTTTCATTAAATTAAGTAACAATGTATAAATTATTAATTATCTCAGATGCTAGCTTATATTTATTACAGTAAAATAACCAAAAAGTTTAATTTAGGTTACAATTTAAAATAATTACAAACATTTAATTTCAATATAATCCATTGGCTCTACCGTCAATACTACTACTGTGCTGTTAACAATAATTCGTCCTCACATTCACACTTCCGGCTTCACATTTCTGGGCTATTATTATAGCATCTAGTATTATTTACAAGCCATAAGTTCTGACGAATGTGTGCACTTGATTTTAAAAAAAAAGTGTCTGAAAATTTTGCGTGTGATAAATCAAAATCTGTACTCGCGAGCGAAACGCACTCTTGCTTCTTGTAGTTCTTGTCCTAATTTTTGTAGCGGAATAATGCACACATTTCTTATAGCCTGCATGCGTAGTCAAATAGTCTAGCGAACGTCGACGTCTTGGTAAATGGCTGCACTTCGTATGTGCTGACCATTTGCGTTACGTGATCCGACGTTAAGACAGTCCTCCTCAGCATCCCACTATAGCCAACGGCACGATGTAGCTCTCTGAAAAAAAATACGAAGTTAAAATAAATGTTTAAAAGATCTTCGATACCCACTCATTAAGAGCTTGAATGAATGGAACAGTCAGACAAGCACATTTTTAAAAAAGGTGTTATTTTATTATACCTAATAGTATTTCTTTACAAATCAACAGACAATGAACGAGTTGTCACTGATAAAATTAGATACTAGTTCTTAAATAGTTGACATATGATTGAAAATAGAATAAGCGTTAATATGAGAAGCTACCGACTGCGAAAACAAATTCGCATACAAACTATTTTCAATTCTATGTAATTGATTTTAAAGATGATAATTGCCTTAATCGTTTCCAGTTTTAGGACATTTATTGTGCGTAGGTATCATGAACCTATTTTTTTGGCAAACATATTTATGGCACCTGGAATTACCGAACCGTGGGAAAGCAAAAACTTATTGTATGCAAACTATTTTCAGTTCTTGTGTAACGATTTAAAGACGATAATTGATTAAAGGATTCTCAGTTTTACAACTTTTACTATGGGGATCATTTAACTATTGTTTCATCAACACAATATACGCTTTATGATTTCTAAAATTTACTAAAGCGTGTGAAAGAAAACAATTTATTTTGACAAAAGTAGTTTAAATTAATTAGGATTTTCAATACTTTAAAAAAATTTACATAATTTATTTTGTTTAAACATAAATATTTTAAAAAGAGTTATGCATAACATCTTTAATGTGAGAAAAATAAAAATGAAACACCATGATTTAATAAGGGTGGATTTAAGTATGAATCATAGAAAAAAAATATAAGTGTATAAAAGCACGAAATTCCTACTCTTCACATGTAAGTAGAGACAGCCTTTTATATGTTGCCACTCGTTATACAAAATAGTTTTTGTTCCGATTAGTACTACGTTTCGTTATTATATTTCAGATTAATTGAAGAAGTGAAAGTCTAGTTCCAAGAAGTTCATCTTTAAAAAATATACGAATTACCAAGTGACTCAGAACACCATGTTTAAAGTAAACTAAATGTAAATATTATTGGATTTATGAAAAAGACATTAACGGCATATGAATTTATAATAAATCATTTTTAATATTATTTATTTGTTGAAAATCGTAAGTAGTCCTATACCTATGTATGATAATATGTATATATATATATATATATATATATATATATATATATATATATATATATATATATATAAATTATTTATATATAAAATAACTTATATTCTTATAATTTCGGTAGTAAATTAGTAGAATGATTTTTCGACAATCATCGTCATATTTGAATATATTTCATAAAATTTTAATAAACTAAGCACTTAAATCTTTCTCACCCATTGCACCGTCTATTAACAAAAACCATTTAGTAGTTATCGTTTTTTTTAATTATATACGAAATAAATACATTTCACTACACTACATAGTAAAATTAAAATAATAAGTTTATATAAAATATTAGGAATAAATAACTGCGAATGATGAAACAACTAATCCTAATGTCTGCCATCATCATTGAGAATATTATTATATTATATCAACGAAACAAACCTTAGCTATGAAATTAACCATAGTCTTCAGAAATATTGATTATATTATTATTTGGTCTCCCCCAATTACTTTTTAACCAATAGCCAATTCTATTGTTAAACATTATTAATAATTATTGTAATAAAATATAATTTGAATTTGACTTACCGTAACATTTAACTCCCGCGATATTTGGTAAAGGTTTGTCCTGTATCCTTGGCCATGAAGATCCAAAATTTGATTCCCGGTTTAAATTTCGGTTAATTGTGAAGACTCGCAGAGGTCAACAAGAAAGCACCAAACAGTCCAATAAAACACAGCCACCATAGGTAAACAGATCAAGAAGAAACAGTCCACTAATTCACACCACAAGTCAACGAGAGTTCAATCAGTAGTTTTGGGGTCAACAAAATGGCAAGATATCGGAATCCGTAAACAGAACAAGTCGTGAGCAAAATACAGTAAACACGCGCGCGTCATCATACAAGGAAGTGCAAATTGCAACTAAGTTAACAAAAATATTTTATGTTCCCGTTCCCACACCTTAGCCCCGTCCTAATTGGTTGGAAGTAAAATGTGGGAGTGGTTTTTGCATTTGTGTGTGTGACCGAACCGTTGTGAACCGTTCATAGTAAAAGATTTTCAGGTGGTCGAGCATCAAGTGGGCCGATTGTACACTGACTGTGCTGACATCTGCAAAGAGTGTCATCGGATATTTTGTTACCCTTGGCAGATCATTTATGTACAGTATAAACAAGAGTGGGCCTAATACACTTCCCTGAGGAACGCCGCACATAACAGTACGAGTTTCTGAAGCAGATGTTTGTCCTTTTTTTGAACTGATTTCAAGATATATAATATCAGTGTATTGTTTACGGTTTTTTATAAAAGTCTCTAGCAGTTTTAGAATATTACACCTAATGCCATATGACCCAAGTTTTCTTAGCAGGATATCATGGCTGACATAATCAAAAGCCTGAGTCATATCACAAAAAATGGCGCATAAAGGTATCTTGCTGTCCATATTAGTAACAAAATTGCTCAAAAAATCAAAAATTGCCATATTAAATGTTTTATTTTTGCGGAAACCATAGATATGCATATGTTTCCAAGATTGTGTGCAAAGTTATCTATGCAGCTGCCGCTAGAAAGCCTAGTAGGTTTTTTAAATTCTAGTTTCATGTTATAATTCAATAGCAAACATTCCAGTTCTAGTAAAATGTTGCTAGTTTTAAGTGAATCGATATTAAAATCACCTGCAATTATAACATTTCTTTTACAATATTTAATTAACGATTGTAACACTACTTCAAGCCGTTCAAAAAACAATTTCAAGTCATTAAGCTTAGGTACTCTATATATACATACAATAACAGTCTTATAGGTAATAATACCAATCGCACAGCACTCAAAAACTCCCTCAATCGAGAGGCTCGCTATTTCCGTTAATTCTTTACAGTTATACCCATTTTTTACAAGGATACAAGTACCCCCTCTTTTGCTAGCTTTTCTGCAGTAGCAAGTTAGTTAGGCAGTAATAGCAATTTCTCAGTCCCAGCCATCATGAAATGTTCTGAGATGCAGACAATGTCGATTTCCTGTTTATCTTCTTTGAGTTCCCCGAGACATACAGCTAGTTCTTCAGCTTTGCTTAAAAGACCAGCTATGTTTTGATGCAGTATTAATAGATGTTTATGATAGAAAAAACTGGGTTTCGTACGGTTCACTGGCGTATATTGGCTGCAGGGCTTCATATTTGTTAGCGGCAGTAGTATCCTTTCTTACGTTGTATGAGTTTGATAGCAGTTCAGATTTTATATAGTCTATGGGCACGTCAATATCCTGGAAAATTGTACGCATGCCATTGTTATTGATGGACCGTGTGGTGTAGTTAAACATTTTGTAATCATACGTAAGACGCTTGTTTGATTCAAGATAATAAGCATGTTCATGTGATATTATGTCAAGGTATAGCATATTATTAAAATTCTGAACTCTCCAATTGTACACATTAGAAGCATATGTATACTTATATGTGGGGGTACAAAGTATGACATTAGTGTGCTTAATTGTTTGTAGTAATTGACGGATAATGCCTATGAGGGTAAAGTAGTCTTTTGTCGTTTTGAAGTCCGTTTCTCCAATTAGTATGATGCAGAAGTCGTTCAAGGTAAAGTGTTTTAATTTAGTTTCCAGGTTTAAAAGCATCGGTTTCAATCCGCTATTTGTAGTAAGGAAGTGACATATGTTGGAATAGTTGTGAAGGGTACTCTCCGCAACAGTGCGTGTTTTATTGTATTTGTTTTCGCTGATGATGCATATTTTACTCTGTGACCGTAACCCACCAATAATAGGTGTGTTGTTCAACGTAGACATTTTTTTTTCGGCGACATTGAATGAGGTTCCTTGTCAATATAATAGTTTGTCTGTGTTTCTTTGTTTAATTGAGTTTGTTGAGTGAACACTTTTTCTGTCTGCGTCTCAACGTTTTTACTGTTTGTGCATACATCAAGATTCTTTTGAAACCAGTCAGAGTGGATGTCTTTTAAAGACAGTTGATGCGAATTAGGTGTTTTCTTTTTACGCCCCGAATTTGGAGTATGGAGTCTTTTATCTGGCGTTGAACATATTTTTTTCAAATGGATGAAGGAGTGCATAGGATCTACCTACATCTATTGTACGTTTATTGGGCGAGAAAATTGTAGATAGTTACTCGCTTTCTTGCCGTTGGTGGGACAAGTGCCACAGTTTATATTTTTCAACCGCCTTCAAAAAAGGTATGTACCCTGTGTGGAACATACAGTTCTCGACAGATAGTGATCTGATTTAGATTGAGTTTTAGCTATTCGACTGCTTATTTTTCTGGAAAGGTTTTATCGTATAAAACGTTGTCCTAGCTATTTTATAAGCTAGGACAATGTTTTATACAATAAAACCAGACAGAGGAGTGAATCAGCAAAATTTGCATTTGGTTGATGTGTTTGAAATTTTTCTTGAAAATGTTATTAATGTTTTGCTAAAATGCTTATTATTTCTATACATATTCCTGTCCTACTGTTTATCAAATGACCACATTTAATATGAGAAATATCTGTTAAACTAAAATAAATATTTCTCAGAATATAACTATTTCTCGTATTAACTGGCTATTAGCTTTCTCGCCGTAGGTGGGTCAAGTGCCACAGTTTATATTTTTAAAACGAACCTATTGTTTCGTATTGCTGTGTTATGTTATTTGACTGCGACATATTATTTATATATAGCATCTCTGAAATCTTCAATATCGTGATACAGGATTTGACGCGATCTGTCACTGTTGCCATAGTGACGAGTTTTCGTTATGACGAGTTTATGTGTACTAGCTTTTTTCAAACTTTCATCGTTTTATCCACGAAGTTGTTCGTGGAAACAATTGAACAAAATGTGATAACATTTGGTACCTACAGTGCCCATTTAAAATCATGTGGACGAAACCAGGAGAAACATTGTTTGTATGTCTGTAATGGGTAATTGGGTTGGTAAATGGGATTTATTAATAATGTTAAAAGTATAACATAGGCTATTTTAAGGTACACAGGGAAATGATGATTGGTAAAAGTGAAACAGGAATAATAGAGGATCGGTGGGCTATGTTTCGATGCTGAAGGCCTTTTAAAAATAAAATGCAATCATGTATTTGTGTGGCGTACTTTGTATTTAAAAGTAACATAATATTTTTTTTAAAATTAAATAAAAAAATACCTTACATACGAGTATTTATTTAAAAAGTATTATATTATATCGCATAAAACAGTTTGCTGAACACAATCGTTCCAAAGGAGCATGCCACGTGGCTTGCATCGCAAAGCTACCGGCCCGAATTGGTACCGTGCCCACTTAAACGCCTTCCTCGCACATAATTCCGTAAAGGCAAAAAACATTTCATATTCACAAGGATAATGATCAACCAATATTCCTGTCAGAGTATCTAACAATAAGGTCTAGAAGGCTTTTCTTCCTGGCAAGAGATCTAGCACTCACTGAGAAATACAAATTCTGCTGGACCACAAATGAACGTAATTTTTTGAGGGAAAATGAAGGTTTTCCACACATCGTGGCCAAGAATAAAGAACAACTAAATTTTTTGAAAACAACCAATTGACTAGTCGTACAGATATTTCCTACTATCTACTATTTTTACCATATTAACTCCGTACTGTTTAAATCTATAATAATATTTAATATCACAAAACACACTCACTTACTACTCTTACACACAGTCATTGTCAACACTCAGCTAACATACAGCTTACAATATGAAATCTATAATGCATCGCTAGCTATCTTACATTGCTATTACCATACACCCTACTATGTCACACCGGTGGTACCTTTTATTCAATGGAGCGCTCACCGCGCGGGAACTGGTTTTAGCAAGATCCACTTTTATGCATAATTATTACCTATTGCTAATCTCATTGAATTGACTAACGATATTGATACCGCTTTAGTATCTAATCTATCGTCACCCGAAAATCTGCACCTTAACAAGAGCTATAGTATATTCAACCGACTTCAAAAAAGAGGAGGTTCTCAATTCGACTGAGTTTTTTTTTTGGTTTTTTTTTGTATGTTTGTTCACTGATTACGCAAAGACGGCTAGACCGATTTGAAAATTTCTTTCTTTTGAAAGGGTATACTTCCAATTTGGTCCCATAGTCATCAGATCACGATCTGATGATGGAATCCTGAAGAAATCGAGAGAACTCTTAAAATATTGAAGGCAAACCTACAGTGATTTAGGTATATTTCATAGTTATTTGTGCACTTACTTTTAAAAAGTACCAATTGGTTAAGTGGAACTAATGATAACGACCACAAAAGACGAGCGGACCTATACAATATTTCACAGTTTGTGATTTAGTTACTTTAATATGGTATTGAGTAGCACTTTATTCTCGTCATACTACTATTACACAATGTAATAGAGCTGATAGTGAACTCCTCAACAATTAACGGCGCTGCATCGGGACAAGCAATATTTTGTAAAAGGATTTGAGCAGTTGACATAAGCCTATTGTAATATAAGTGAATTACAAACCAACCCACTAAAAAGTAAGAAATAAAAACTTTTTTACAAAAGAATATTACCGACTTCAAAAATAAATACCTACAAGGCAAGTAAAAAGCAAAAAATAATAAACATAGAATAACAAAAACAATTTAAACATTTTGAAGTTGGTGCCGAATAAAACATAAAGACTACTAATTTATGGCACCAACTGTAATGTGTTTCATTTGTTTTTAAGTCGGTAACTTTTTTTTGTAAAAAAGCTTTTTTAGTTTTAACGTTTTACATTTAAATATCAGAAGTATAAACTGCAATTTCAATTCTCTTACTACCTTCATCCAAAGAATTGATACACGTTGTGATATAACTGTACTAACTGAGTGCTGTCTAAGTAAATGGTTACATTTCGTACCGTTCTAAACACTTAAACGTCGGGCAATAAACAAGGTATTTTACCTTAAATTATTCACGCGATTAAGACCCGTAATATATATATTTTAATAAACTTAAATCAGAATTGTGGGGTTATATTTTATGTCAAATTAGATATACCCATTGAGGTATTAATGTACTAGGTACTAGAGAAGTCACCACACATTACGAATGTGTACCGTTCAAGTGCGGTCATCCGGCCGCAGTTGACTTAGTTGCTTGCTAGACCTTAGCGCATTTGGTCGTTCTTGATTTTTTATACGAACGCATTAAATATGCCGTCGTGTATTTTACGATATTGCACTAACAATTCAACCAATACGGTGAAGTGCAAAAAAATAACTTTCCATCAGTAAATAACTTGATAATAATTTTAAAATTTTATTCAATCAAAATATTTTTGGTGTACGCAATAATGCGTCATTTGTCATAGATTAAAAAAAAATAGATGTGACAATTTGTGTAACAAGTAGTGTAGGTAAAATTAGCTGACGTTTCTTTTTAAAGCGGAAAACTAATAATCTATCACATATTTAAAAAATAACTAACTGTATTTAATTAATGAAAAATGATTAAAAATTAAAGATGAAAAATAATTTATTATTGCAATACGGTAAGAGATAAAATGTTACATTCTGCTTTTTTAAGATTTCCACGTTTGAGCCGTAAATATAGGAAAGATGGATAACATTTGCCCAAAACAACCGCTCTAAAGAGACTTGGTTACCATCCAATCATACTTAAGTATGTTCGTTGCATTTTCGTGAAGAGGATAAACATACCACAAAAACGGAAAGGAGTTTTCTGAAGAAGTCTGCTGTACCTTGTGTAATGTAAGTAACAGTAATGGAAATAACGCAACAGTATTATTGATACTTACATCCGTTTGTCTTGAAACATCAAAACGAGTAACAATATTATTTCAGTCATCACTAACATTATGATTAGTTTGTTTTAGTTAAGGGTGTGTTAAAGTAGTATGTTATAGATAATAGAACCGATTTCCGAGTCTGTTAGCGAGTCAGCGAGCGAGCATACTTGAATATTTGATAATAATTTCAGCTTTATACCTCCATGCATTGAGAAAGGGTCTAATAGACAGACAGATGGACAACAAAATTATCTGACTGTTATATAACTGAAGTACGAAACCCTAAAAAGGCATAATTCTGTACCAATTATTCCCTTAAAATTATTTATTTTTAAAACCTTAGTAAACTTTCATACCTAATCTATACTTATAATAAATCTGAAGAGAGGTCAATTCTGTACATGCCCCATAACCTTGATTCCGATAATGTCGAAAATCTTTGAAAGAGTTATGTACAATAAGATAGAGCACTTCCTAACTTCGTGTAACATCCTTAAAAATGAACAATTCGGATTTAGGAAAAATAGCTCAACTACTTTGGCATGTTTTACACTAATTAAAAAGATAACCGAGAGTCTAAACGCTAAGACTAAGATAGCTTGTATTTTCGTAGATATGTCTAGGGCTTTTGACTTTGTGTGCCACAATACTCTTTTATTAAAGCTCTCTAAGTACGGTATACGTGGCAATGCCAATGATTGGGTCAGAAGTTTCCTAAAAGAAAGATCTCAGTGCGTTGAAATAGTAAAAACCGACCAATTCAATAAAAAAGTATACAGATCTAACTATAGACAAAACAACTATGGTACCCCCCAAGGGGGGATATTGTCCCCACTACTTTTTCTTTTATACATCAATGACCTCCCCGACGCGGTAAACAAAGAATGTATACTATTTGCTGACGACACTACACTAATAATCAAAAGTGACAATAGAATAACTTTGAAAGACAAAATCAATAAGGCTCTAGACGATACTACAACCTGGCTAGAACAAAACAACTTAAAAATAAATATGTCCAAAACAAAAATTATACAATTCCAAACATCGAACTCAGACACATCTAAACTTGACATACATTACAACAATTATCATCTAACCGATACAAATGAATGTATATTCTTGGGTATAACTTTAGACAAGTTTTGTAATTGGAAAGCTCACATTGAAAACATCCTCAATAGAATAGATCGCTTCGTATTTGTGTTGACAAGAATCAGACAAACAGTCAATATAGAGCAGAAATTCCAAAACAACTTACCATGCCTACGTATCCTCTGCCCTCAGATATGGGCTAATCATTTGGGGCAACTCGATAGATAGTGATAAAGCTTTCAAGGCACAAAAAAAATGTATCCGAGCGATGTGTGGAGCTAATTTCCTGGATAGCTGTAAACCACTTTTCTTAAAGCATAAGATACTCCCTCTCCCATCCTTATACATATATGAAATTAGTATATTTGTAAAAAAACAGCCAGAACTGTTTGAGAAACTCGGTGACTCAAAACACAGCCGGACTAGACACAAAGATAGACTACGTCTACCACGAATTAAATTGGAAATGTTTAAGAGAAATGCCTACTGTATGGCTATTAAAATCTTCAATAAAATACCGACCTCTATCAGCTCTTTACCATTAGTGCCATATAAAACAAAGCTGTTTGAATTACTCACATCCAAAAATTATTATTGTATTAGAGATTACCTAGATGACAAGTTTTAATTAATACCTAAAAAATCAACCAATTCGAAATTATGTATAACTAAAATATTAAATATCTATAACTTAACATTTGTATTACCTGTTGCTATTGACACTTGTATTTTTTTTTTTATTGACTTGACATTTTAATTATTTTTTGTATTAACCTGAAATTTGTATACTTTTTTTAAATTGATACTCGTATTATTATCTTTTGAATTAATATTGTAATTTGACATTTTTTATCATTGTAATCCTTATTATAAATTAAATCATTTGCACGCCGACTGCGGCAGAATATGCGGAAATAACAATATGCACCTACCAACAATTGTACCATGTTCATGCAAATAAATGTTTTTATTATTATTATTATTATTATTATGAAATATATTTCCAAAATAACTATCAGGGGGTGATTAGGGATCGATACTGATGCCAAAAATGCAATCAGTAAAATTTTTGTCTGTCTGTCTGTCTGTCTGTCTGTATAACCGTTATAGAAACAAAAACTACTCGACGGATTTTAACGAAACTTAGTACAATTATTTTTCATACTCCTGAGTTGGTTATAGTATACTTTTTATCACGCTACAATCAATAGGAGCAGAGCAGTGAAGGGAAATGTTGGGAAAACGGGAGAAGTTACTCCATTTTTTAAGCTTCCGTCGCGTGTGCAACTTTAATGGTTAAAGCTACACAGAAATTATGTATGACGGAAATGTTCTCCTTAAAATTATATAAAAAATATCCGACGACAGCATATGTCTATCTTTTATGATAGACTCACAATATCACGTGTAACTCCCGATAGCATATCAGTTCGAAGTTTTCTGATTATATTTGCCTACTCTTACGTTTATAACACTCTCAGTCATCCCTAATTAAAAAAGTTAATATAATTAACTATTCCATAAAAAAGAATCATAGAAATCGGTATAGAAACACCAAAGTTATACATGAAATACGCTAATAATAAGCCATCGCGCGTGAATACTGAATCATGCTATCTATCTATACCTATACATATAATAAAATTGTAAATTTCACGTGTCTGTACATGGCCGAACTTAGTGAAAAAAGTTATTAGGAAATGTTTGAAAAGAGTATTTAAACACTTAGCTGCATTTTTAGAAATGTCTGTATGTCTGTTTGTTTGAACACGCATTACGCAAAAACTACTGGACAGATTCGGTTGAAATTTTGCACGTGCAATCTAATAGATGCGAATTAACATTTAGGCTATAAATTATCACGCTTTTTCCTATAGGAGCTAAGCAGTAAGGAATAATGTCTGGAGCTATTTTTCGTTATAAAACAGTAACTACTTGACGGATCTTTATGAAAATTTGCAGTTTTATAGTAAATACTATAGGACATTATTTACACTATGAATCATTACGCTAACGTCTATGGGGAACGAGTAGCAACGTATTTTTTGTCGCACCATAATGGTTTATCACAATTTTTTCCACAATTAGACATTATCTTTAATTGTAACCCATGGAATACATAACTTCACGCTAAAACTATACACAACATTTTTAAGTTTCATAAGAACAGTTATTTTGACGTGGTATGTAGCGAACAGTATAGCCTCGAAGCTATGCTAGCGGTCTTTGACGACGAAGTCTCAGGCTCGAATATGATATCTGATTATGTTCTTTTTGTATTTTTTTTAAATTGTCTTTGTCCTTTTTTAATATTTTTCTCAATGTTATAAGTAGTTATTTTTTCGACCATAGGTAACTTATTTGCTTTGGTTAATATTTTTTTATATTAAAAATCAAGTGAAATATGCACTTATGTAAGATATTTATAGGTATTGCATGCACTGCTGAGAGTAATGAATTAATCGTAGTAGAAATGAAAAACAATATTACCTTACAATTTAACAAGTATTCGATATTTTCCAGAATTGATGTGTTCCTGCTCAAAAAAAAGACATTACACACGTAAAAAAAAAACATGTAGCGCCATCTATGAAATCAAATTGGTCACCGTGATCAAACAATTCCTTATTTGTGAAAACATTTATTAGGGTATAGGTGCTTGCGATGACGGATACGTTACTTGCTGAGTGGCAACATTCTCCTATTTATTTAATTAAATTGCTTAAATTAATAAAAAAACATTAAGTATTAGAAGAAACTTCACTGGTTTTGAAAGTAGATGGCGTTGTATTCAATAATGTTCTATACTTAGTAAAAGAAGTTTTAAAATAGTATTAAAAAGAAACATATTGCTATCATTTTTAGAAATGTTTGTCTGTCTGTCCATTTGTTTCACCACGCATCACACAGGTGCATCGAGGATCATGTTTTGGGGTTATGGTTGGATATCAAGTGTTCATCAATTCAACGATAATGAATGACTCATCGGCCAAGTGTGAGTAGTTCGCGTAACGGGAGGAGGGGGGTGGGGTCTCATAGTCTGTCAACGCGGAGTCTGGAGGAGGGGGAGTCCATGTCTTTTTTTCTTACTTGATTCATTGTAACATATAAGAGAGCGTTTAGGGTTTGTGAAGACTATTTTTAGATTTAAGGATTCCTTTGTGTAATATTAGACTTTATAGTGAACATTTTGTTAGAGTCAAGTGTTTCCCTGTCAACTAAATGGTTGATGTTGGGTATGTGAAAAAAGTCACGATAGTAGTATAAATACTAAAATTATAAGGAAAACTATCTCAGTTAAGTACTTAGGCTTTTCAAGTTTACGATACACATCTGATCAAATGGGAAGTACCAAAATTGTATTACAAATTCTATTGAAAATTATTAGGTATTAAGTAGGTATAACGTTGAAAGAACGAAACAAAAACAACAGAAAACCCACTTCTTTAGCCGCACACCAAATTAACTATATAAAATAATAGAATAGAACAATTTATACTTAGTACACAGAAGACACATGTATAGACATTATTATAATTTAACAGGAAAAGTCATGCAGAAGATAAAAAAACCAATAAATAAAACAGTAAAATAATAAAAATAACAATAGACAAAAAGAAAAGAGACACAAATAACACACATTAATGACAGAAAAACACAGTAAACGAATACCTAAAGAGTCTGTATTTGGTATTTATTTATTTTCACAAAGCTTTTGGAAGTGTTGAAGCTATCAATAGATGACTATATGATGATTCTCCGCTGCTGAATCATATCGCGGTTCACCCGACAGGACTGTTTCCAACATATTTACACAGAAGTTATTTCGTAACATAAACTACCTTAATTGAAACCCGACTTTCACGCGAACGGAGTCGCGGGCACAGCTAGTCCGTAATAAGTTTCTTATAAGCTTGGTAGGTGCAAAAGTTACATTGTCGGTTCCAATTAGTTGATCTTCAAAGTTGACATTTTGTGTCAGTGTTTTGTGCAAGACGTGTAAGCGTCTCAAAATTCATGGCGTTTAGCCAGCCCATTTCTACCCTATTAGGGCGTGTACCTGCCTTGACCATGTAATGCTAAAAACAAATAATAATACTAGAATCGTGTTAATGAAATCTGTTATGAAGGAATCCTAGATTCTTTCATAACAGATCACGCGCCGATCTTTTTTGCGCTTATCAAAATATACAGCATTTTAAACTGAAATATATGGTGTCCAAAATCGATATCCTGGCCACAACTAAAGAATTATCCAAATCCGATTTCTCTTTAATTCATTCTGCGGTGAAACCTGACATAGCGTCTACTGAGCTAGTCAATAAACTTTCAAATGCAATAAGTAAAAACACTAAAGTAATAAAATTACCGAGTCGCAAACGATGTCTAAAATCTTGGATAACTTCAGGACCCTTCTAAGACGTATCGAACATCGGGACAAACTACATAGGAGAGCTAATGCAGTTCCCAATGACAATGTAGCTCAACTAATTTATATCAGATATCGTAACTACTGCAACAACTTCCTAAATACACTTAAAACAGAACACGACAGAACCGAAATACAAAATAACAAAGGCAACACGAAATGCGTGTGGAATACAATAAAAAAAATAGTTAATTACAAGAAAGTTACTACCCCACCCCTTGACCTACTAAAGATTTCACAAGATGAGGTTGACTCCACTGACGAGGTTCTAATATTGAAACACATAATACAGACACAAATAGCCCTTTACTATCCATGGCCCACGTACAGATGAAACGGAAGTTATTAACATCATTCTAAACTTACGAAGTGGCAGTACCACTGGAAATCACAATATACCAATACCAAATCCCAAACAGCCTTAAAAAAGCTATAGTGCATGCAATAAATAAAAGTGGCCACATGCATAGTGTTGAAAATTATCGTCCAATATCTGTTCTTACAGCGCTTTCCAAAATCTTAGAGAAAATTTTTAATACAAGACTTATTGACTATTTGGAAGCTAACAAGTTCATTGAAATAATCATTACGGATTTAGGAAAGGAAAGTCGACTGAGGCTGCTGTCCTCGATGTAACAGAAACCATTGTTAGATTATGTGATAATAAAGCTAAAGTAGTAGGCACATTCCTAGATCTCAGCAAAGCGTTCGACACTGTGTCGGTTCCGCTTCTGCTGAACAAAATGGAGGCTTTGGGAATAAGGGGTGTAGTTCTGGACATATTCCGTAGCTCCGATGGGTCATACCATCGGAGCCAGGTATTTAGGATAGAAAATGTAGTAAGCAACAGTGCTAGCCTCTCTTTTGGAATACCTCAAGACAGTGTTCTTGGCCCAAGGCTGTTCCTAATCTATATTAACAATCTATGTTTATTGAACCTGTCCAACTACAGGATAATATCTTATGCAGATGATACTGTCATAATAACCTACTGCCCAAATTGGGATCAAGCTCACCAAACTGCTGAACACACACTAAAGAAAGTAATGAAATGGTTTAAAAGTAATCTTCTTACTTTGAATATTGATAAATCAAAGTACATTACCTTTTTACACAGAGAATACACACAATCTAATTATTCGCACTTTAAAATAAGGGCACATTCTTGCAGCATGAGGGCCAACAATTGCAGCTGTCTATCGCTTTGTCGAACCAAATATATTAAATACCTGAGTGCAATTGTTGATAGCACTTTTAGTTAGAATTACCACATCAATACCCTAGTCGGTAAAATAAGAAAATTAATACCAATATTCAAAATATTGAGCCGCTATGCTGACGCTAAGACTTTAGTCACTGTCTACTATGCTTGAACACAGTCATTGTTACAATAATTATATAACGGTATGGGGTGGAACCTATGCCACGTCGATGCTTCGACTAGAACGCGCACAACGGGCCATTTTAAAAGTAATGACAAAAAATAAGGCCGCGCAGGTATCCCACTGTAAAATTGTACAATGAGTATAAAGACCTGACAGTGAGGCAGTTGTATGTGCTTCAAGTCATAATAAAAACTCACACACACACACACACACATTTTATTTAGTTTTAAAGATAGTTCAAATTTGTCTCCATTTGTTTTTATTTATTTTCAACCGACTTCAAAAAGGAGGAGGTTCTCAATTCGTCTGTATGTTTTTTTTTTTTTTTTTTTGTATGTTTGTTCACCGATTACGCAAAGACGGCTGGACCGATTTGAAAAATTGTTTTTGTGTTTGAAAGGGTATACTTCCAAGTTGGTCCCATTGTCATCAGATCACGATCTGATGATGGGATCTTGAAGAAATCGAGGGAACTCTTAAAATATTAAAGGCACACCTACAGTGATTTAGTTAAATTTCATAGTGATTCGTGCATTTACTCTTAAAAAATACCAATTGATGAAGTGGAACTGATGATGAAGACCACAAATGACGAGCAGACCTATTCAATATTTCAGTTTGCGATTCAGTTACTTTAATATGGTATTGAGTAGCACTTTATTCTCGTTATACTACTACTCCACAATGTAATAGAGCTGATAGTGAACTCCTCAACAATTAACGGCTCTGCATCGGGGTAAGCAATATTTTGTAAAAGGATTTCAGCAGCTGACATAAGCCTATTGTAACTTAAGTGAATTACAAACCAACCCACTAAAAAGTGAGAAATAAAAACTTTTTTACAAAAAAATACCACCGACTTCTAAAATAAATACAAGGCAACTAAAAAGCAATAAATAATGTACCTTGGATAACAAAAACAAATTAAACATTTTGAAGTTAATTACGAGCCATGCCTGCACTCTCAACTAGCAACGACCTACATACGACGGAGCTGCAGACTCGGCGCCTCGTGTCGTCCCCGATCACGCCACGCCGAGATGACATAGATTCTAGATCTTACATACCACGGAGTTGCTGACTCGGCGCCTCGTGTCGTTGCCGAACACACCACGCCGAGATGACATAGATTCTAGATCTTTTAGCATAGGGCACTTCGGTACCACCATCGTCCGAGTCTAGACATACCTTTTAAATAATTGTAATTTCTAATATCGAAATTAATTAAATCTAGTATTACTTATACTCTGGTTTCTTTTATCTCCCGGCTGGCGTACTTACCCATAATTGGCGCAGTCGGTACTTCTTCGGGACAAATTCGCGGCGCGTATATTCCTAGAAATCGGATTTGGCTTGACTTCGCATAGTCGCCACCCGCGTTCGCTCCGAAGACGAGAATCTATCAACCTACGAATCTACACCGGCCGAGGGCGTATTCGAAAATCAATACGAGAACCAGACATGCAGATTTTTTATATGTAAGTACTTTGAAAGTTTTTCTTAGTGTTGCTTCCTTGTCCCTCCTTCAAAATTTTCCACCTACGGAAAACCGGAGAGACACCTGTCTCGAACCGGCAGGAACTTAGAAATAGGGATTTAGACAAACATAGACACTTAGATTTTAGTGATTTAGAGTTAGACGTATTCTTCAGTGAACAAAAAATGTCATTCACCGTAGATGAAATTTATAAGGCTGTTAGAGCGGTGCCAGAATTTGACGGCAACCCTAACGTCTTAACTAGATTTATTGCAATATGTGAGACCTTGATAGAGGCTTACATAAAAGATGACCCAAATTTTAGGTTAACTAATATTTGCTTAATTAATAGTATTTTAAATAAAATTACTGGCCCAGCCGCCGCGACGATAAACTCGAACGGCATTCCTAGTAGTTGGGCAGAGATACGTAAATTACTCGTAAATAATTTTGCCGATCAGAGGGATGAAACTGCCCTCTATAACGATATTGCTATGTCATTCCAAGGTAACAGCACACCGCAGGAATTTTACGACAGATGCCAGAACCTTTTTAGCATGGTAATGACGTATGTTACGTTACACGATAACGTGGCTACCACCGTACAAGCTAAACGCGAGTTGTATAAAAAATTAACATTAAAATCTTATATAAGAGGTCTAAGAGAACCTTTGGGCTCTCGTATTAGATGTATGAGACCCGATTCAATAGAAAAGGCTCTGGAATTTGTCAACGACGAACAAAATGTAATTTACCTACAGCGAAGAGGTGACCCAGTAAACGATAGGCACACCGCATACAGCGCGAATTACACGCCGCAATTAAATGGTGCAAAGTTTGCAGGTGAGGTTGCATCTACTTCACTTAGAGGTAATTTACCATATTTAGGTTCAAACGGGCATACGCCCACGCATATACATATCCCCCCGCAAACCTCGCAGTGGAAACCCGCGTTCAGGTTTGACCAGAAACAAGCTCACCAGCAGGGGCACTCGCAACCGCAGCTTGCCCCAGTTTCTGGGCCTAGCCGTACCCAACAGATGTTTCGCGCACCGCCACCGAACTATAACCCGCGTAGTAAGGTATTTAAGATACCACCTAGGAATGATCAACCATTCTCCTCAGGGCATAAGCCAATGAGCGGTGTCAGTCACTTTGTACCCAAATCCCTTCCACCGACAATGACAGGACATGATTGGCAAAGATCAGGGAACCCGCCATCTAACAATTATTTTAAATCGCGACAGGTAAACTTCAACGTGACAGCTGACCCTAATGACTCATATTACTATTGTGACTACGATAACGAGCACGGGGCCGAATGCACTGCGTATGACGTTAACTATACCGACCATTATAATGACTATAATTACAATGAAGGCCAGCAGGAGTTTACTTATGAGACCGAAAACGATGACTCAAATTTTCGCGAGGCTATCCCGAATACCGAACCAAAATAGAATTAAATTTACAATCAAAAAGGGAACTTCGTTATGTACAGATAGCTAACCCTCCATTAAAATTACTTGTCGATACTGGGGCAAATCAATCCTTTATAAGCCCCGAAGCCGTCGAGAATTATTTTTCACATATACCTTTGAACTTTGACCCCTTCGAAGTAACTAATTCTCGTATGAGTAGTATACATAATTATTCTATTACGTTACAGAACTTTCCAGAGTTTTACAAAAGCAAATTAATTAAACTATTCATCTATAGATTCCATAATGATTTCGATGGGCTATTAGGGTTGGATATCTTGAATAATTGTCAAATAGATCTTAAGCATAACCTTTTAATTACGGAAAATGCTAGTATACCCATGCTACCTTACACTTGTAGAAACTTAAACTCTCAAGAAACAATACCCGCGCGCTCTAGTAAACTAGTAAAAATACAGATGTATAACTATGACGGCGACGTATACGTAACCGAACAGATCTTGTGCAATTGCATCGTGCACGAATGTATTACAAACGTTAGCGACGAAATAGCCATATTAGAGTTAGAGAACCCAACCGACACCGATATAATTATCCCGAACGAACGCTTAAACCATCCTTTCGAAGCGTATGCATTCAATACCGAGTGCAATAGCACTGAACAAGATCCTCAACGCGTAAGCCGAGTGTTGTCGCGCTTACGTACCGGTCATTTAAACGCCGAAGAAAAAACTAATTTAGAAACTTTATGCAGTCGTTATGCAGACATATTTTATTTAGATGACGAACCTCTTAGTTTTACTAATAAAATAAAACACCGCATTAGAACTATAGACGAAATACCGATTTATACCAAAAGTTATCGTTACCCCTTTGTGCACCGGAAAGAAGTTAAGGAACAAATCGCTAAAATGCTACGTCAAGGCATCATAAGACCCTCAGACTCCGCATGGAGCTCCCCTATATGGGTAGTGCCGAAGAAAATCGACGCGACTGGGGAACAAAAATGGAGACTCGTTGTGGACTACCGAAAATTAAATGACAAGACTATTAATGACAAATATCCTATCCCTAACATTACTGACGTCCTTGACAAGCTAGGAAGGTGTCAATACTTCACGACCTTGGACCTATTTTCGGGCTTCTACCAAATACAGACACATCCAGACGATATTTCTAAAACAGCGTTCTCTGTAGAGCACGGGCACTACGAATTCTTGCGTATGCCGATGGGACTCAAAAATTCCCCATCAACGTTTCAAAGGGTGATGGACGAGGTACTCCGCGGACTCCAAAACGAGATCTGCCTGGTATATCTCGACGATATTGTCGTATTCGGGACCAGTCTTCAAGAAATGATGGTAAATCTAGAGAAAGTATTTAATAGATTGCGTGACTCCAACTTTAAAATACAGTTGGACAAGTCTGAATTTTTGAGGTTGGAAACACCATATTTAGGTCATATCATTAGTGGGGAAGGTATAAAACCTAACCCCGATAAAGTTTTAGCTATTCAAAAATATCCACTTCCAAAGACCCCCAAAGAAATTAAACAATTTCTAGGACTCATGGGATATTATCGTAAATTCATACCCGACTTTGCTCGTATTACAAAACCTATGACGAAATGCTTAAAAAAATCAAAGAAAATAGTTTTAGATTCCGACTACATCGAATGTTTTGAAAAATGTAAATCCCTACTGACTAACGACCCCATACTACAATACCCTGACTTCTCAAAAGACTTTATACTGACGACGGATGCATCAAACGTCGCAATTGGTGCAGTCCTATCTCAAGGGACTGTAGGAGCGGACAAACCTATCTGCTACGCATCTAGGACTCTAAATGATAGTGAAGTTAATTACAGTACTATAGAGAAGGAGCTTTTGGCTATAGTATGGGCAACTCAATACTTCAGGCCCTATCTTTTCGGTCGTAAGTTCAAAATAATTACCGATCATCAACCACTTCAGTGGATAATGAACGTCAAGGAACCTAATTCAAGACTGACTAGGTGGCGCCTTAAACTTAGTGAATACGACTATACAATAGTATATAAAAAAGGCAAATTTAATACCAACGCAGACGCTCTATCACGAATTCAAATTAATAATCAGGAAACAGAGTCCTTGATAGTTCATCACACTGAAAAACCTTCATCTATATCGGACTCTACTACAGCTACCGCCCACACAAGTAATGAAAACCCCATCCTTGAGGTTCCCATAACCGAAGAACCCTTGAATAAATTTCACAAACAGATAAGTTTTACTATAGTAGGCAATATTAAAAGACGTCCAATCACTACAAGACCTTTTGACACGCATACGCACACCTCTATACAAGTGTCCGAATCGAACCTCGAGCAGGATGTAGTCAATGCAATTAAAGAACATGTCAATCCAAAAATTAGAACCGGCCTTAAAATTACACCACCACTAGGAATGTACTCTATAGTCCCTATTATACAGAATAATTTTAAAAATTCAAGCATGAACCTATCCCTTACTAAACACGAATTAGAGAATGTAAAAGAGTATTTAAGGCAGCAAGGAATTATTAGAAATTATCACGAGGGTAAAACTAATCATCGCGGCATAACCGAATGTTACCTAGCACTATCTCGCGTTTATTTTTGGCCTAAAATGAAAGAAGAGATAACTAAATATATTAATGCTTGCGCTATATGCGGACAATCGAAGTATGACCGTAACCCGATTAGGCCCCAATTGAATATCGTCCCGCCAGCAACTAAACCCTTAGAAAGAGTACACCTAGATATTTTTACGGTACAGAATGAAAAATATTTAACATTCATGGACGTTTTTTCCAAGTACGGGCAAGCTTACCACTTGAGAGATGGAACAGCCCTAAGTGTTTTACAAGCTGTAATAACTTATTGTACCCACCACGGATTGCCTCTAACTATTGTCACAGATAACGGGACAGAGTTTACGAACCAACTCTTTGCTGAGTTCGTAAGACTTCACGGAATAATACACCATAAAACGTTAGCACACTCACCAAATGATAATGGAATAATTGAAAGATATCATTCAACATTGTTAGAGCATTTGCGCATACTACAATTACAACACAAAACTGAAACTATCGCTAATCTAATTCCCTATGCGTTATTAGCATATAACAGCTCAATACATAGCTTTACAAAATGTAGGCCCCACGATATAATTCGAGGTCATTTTGACCCACGCGATCCCCTAAATATAAACGTATCAGAGCACTTCATGCAACAATATATATTAAATTACCGGGAGCGAATGAAAATAGCATATAATCTAATTAATGAATCGTCGTTAGAAAATCGTACCAGCCTAATAGAAAATTGTAATAAGTCTCGTGAACCGGAAGTAAACTATGAACTAAATCAACAAGTTTTTGTTACTAACCCCCAAGCGAGTCGGCAAAAGACCGCAGCTCGTTATACGGAGGATATCGTACTAGCCAACCTACCAATACACATCTATACATCAAAAAAGAAAGGTCCCATTGCCAAAAATCGTCTGAAGCGTGTTCCTAAATCATCAAAATTGTTACAGATTACTGCTAACAACGACCGCCCACCTGACAATGACGCTCGAGATAAGACTTGATTACTTGGGTGACGGCCCCGGGTTGCTTCCCTTTGACCTTGGTCCAACTAAATTTATAACCCATTACCATCCATTTTTACATTACCTAAACCTGACTGACATCGAAAGTAGACTTAGTGCAGTAGAATCGCAACTAAACTTATTTGAGTCTAAACTGGATAGCGAAAAATTTCCATTGTATGAAGCTCAAATTAATTATATTTCTAATAAATTGGTAAAGATTCACGAGCAGATAGACAGTCTGGAATCACATCGCACCAAAAGAAGTCTCTTCGATGGCTTGGGTACAGTAATAAAAGAAATCACTGGAAATTTGGACTACAAAGACGCTCAAAAATATAATTCCGCCATTAAAATATTAGAAAATAATGAAAATACACTTTCTTCCGAACTAAAACAACATATAAGTCTCAATAAGGAATGGATGACACAAAACGATGTACTACTGTCGCAAATAACCGATAACCAACAAAAAATCAATAGTACTTTGGAGTCTGTCATCCACAGTAAAACTTATGACCAAAACTTATTAAAGTTTGTTAGGTTTAATCAACTTTTAACTATAATAAGCGAAAATGTGCAAGATTTAACGTCAGCATTAGTTAGAATAGAGGATAGTTTAGCTTTTATCCGTGCTTCCAGCACACATCATAGTATGATTAAATATGATATTTTAAAAGGTATGGTCAACCAATTAAAATCTTTATATAATGAAGAGCAGGTACTAAATATAGATTTAAGGGAATACTATAGAATTATAAAGCCAAGTTACTTCTACGCAGATAACAGAATAGTTTTTGTCTTTAAAGTCCCGGTCATTTCTCCTGGCACATCCAAATTGTATAAATTAGCAATCGTCCCTAATAAGTATTCTCAAAGTCCTATTCCACCATATCCTTATATAGCAACCGATGGGAAAGCATTCATGTACATAGAGGCTGAATGCCCGAAGTTCAATGAATTTCACATCTGTGAGGAAACTATCAACAATCGACCGAGAGAACAACGAGACTGCATGCAGAGCCTGATTGTGGACCAAGTCATCGACAAGACCTGTTCACCAACTAGGATAACCCTGAGCAAACAAGCCCTAGAACAACTGGACGACCAACATTATACTGTAGTGTTCCCGAAACCGGCAAAAGTAGAGCTACAATGTGACCGGCACGAGTATGTAATTCTCAATGGAAGCTATTTGGCAACTATACCAAAAACATGTCACCTTAGAACGGAGGAACTTACAATCGTCAACACGAATGACGTAGTAAAAGGACAGCCGCTCAAGATAACTGAAATACCCTACGCAACCTACGGCGACAACCAGTCTATAGCAATCCCGCACTTCAAGTTGAACACCATCAATCTGAAAAATCTGCACAGTATCGAGGATAAGATACTACTCCAGCATCCAATAGAGTTGCAACCTGTCGAGCAAACAGAAACATTGTACCATACGACCATACCTTTCTATGGAATATTAGTCGGTGCAGTCATACTCGTAACCGTCGTCGCAATCCGTCGCCATGTACTACGCACTAAGGTAGTAACAGTGCAATCACCACCCGAGGAGGTACTACGCACTAACGTAGTAACAGTGCAACCATCACCTGAAGATGCCAGATACTCTACACCAACGGCACTCAAACCAGAGAAGGATCCGGCAGCAACATTCTCGCTCAAAGTTCTCAAATAGTTGCTGTTCTAAGAGGGGAGGAATTACGAGCCATGCCTGCACTCTCAACTAGCAACGACCTACATACGACGGAGCTGCAGACTCGGCGCCTCGTGTCGTCCCCGATCACGCCACGCCGAGATGACATAGATTCTAGATCTTACATACCACGGAGTTGCTGACTCGGCGCCTCGTGTCGTTGCCGAACACACCACGCCGAGATGACATAGATTCTAGATCTTTTAGCATAGGGCACTTCGGTACCACCATCGTCCGAGTCTAGACATACCTTTTAAATAATTGTAATTTCTAATATCGAAATTAATTAAATCTAGTATTACTTATACTCTGGTTTCTTTTATCTCCCGGCTGGCGTACTTACCCATAATTAGTTGGTGCCGAATAAAACATAAAGACTACTATTTCCTGGCACCAACTTCAAAATGTTTAATTTGTTTTTGTTATCCAAGGTACATTATTTATTGCTTTTTAGTTGCCTTGTATTTATAAGCGCAGGAGGGCCTTCGTCAGGATTCATCGTGGGCACGTGGTCGAGTAACAGAAACAACTATTCACTTCGGCTACAACGTCTTTTTAACTTGCTTCACAATTTAAACTATTTCGGATACAGTTACTTTTAAATAAAACCGTTACACTTTTTCAAATGATTATAATTTTACACGAAATAATGTCGCAGATAATCACACGGTAATTGCAGGCTTTACAATAAACACTAACTAAGTTAAAATCTATATGGATTAACCCGATAGATAGCGATTCGTCGCAGACGTGGTGCGCTCGCGGCCGTTCGTACAAAAGTGAAGTCTTCAAGATGGCCGCCCCGCTACCATAGACACGACGCTCCGCTAGAGTGACATTGACAGCTCACGTCACTCTTGACACTGACATTTCTGTAAGGCGCCGTCACGGCCGGACTGACATACGACCGTCCTCGGGCGTCTATAAGTTTTTGGAATCAAAACGAAATCGATCACTCACTCATCCGCTCGTCCATCCTATTAAACTTTGTCATCATCAATATCACTAATGCAGAAACTCTAGGAATTTGATGTTACGGCAGATGACCTGGACTGGACGAGTGTTTTCCTTCAACCAACCCATCTTGGGTCTGACCCGGACAACACTGTCCTAACGACTTACCATGAATTTTCTAGGTAACCAACTCAAGGAAACCATAGCTCACATTTTCGCACTCGCAATGACTTGGACCGGACGAGAGCATCCATTCAACCAATCCACCAAGTAATGGCCCGGACGACTCTGTCCTTCCGACCAGTCAGTCAACCACACATATTCCATCTGGACCAAGCTAGTGCATCCCTTCAACCAACCTTTTCAGGTGTGGCCCGGACGACACTACTTGACCAGGCTCGACAAACTCATAATTTCCATCTGAACCAAGCTAGTGCATCCCTTCAACCAACCTTTTCAGGTGTGGCCCGGACGACACTACTTGAACAGGCTTTCCATCTGAACCAAGCTAGTGCATCCCTTCAACCAACCTTTTCAGGTGTGGCCCGGACGACACTACTATAACAGGCTTTCCATCTGGACCAAGCTAGTGCATCCCTTCAACCAACCTTTTCAGGTGTGGCCCGGACGACACTACTTGACCAGGCTCGACAAACTCACAATTTTCATCTGGACCAAGCTAGTGCATCCCTTCAACCAACCTTTTCAGGTGTGGCCCGGACGACACTACTTGACCAGGCTCGACTAACTTAAACCATCTGGATGACATCACCTTTATGAACTTTCATAAAAAGTGTATACCATACAGGATCGACTAATATAATGAACTAAGAGTGTCTGAATCGGTTTACTAATGTTTGTCATAATTTAAAATGCCATAATTTCACATGCCATACCGGTATTTGCCATAATTTCATTAGAAATAACGCTTCAGTTGCCATAATCGTGAAATGACATAAAATGACTTTCACTAATTCCATTGGTCATAATCGATCAAGTGTCATAATAATTTAAATCCATAAATGTATTTGCTATAATTTTCGTTTTCAATAATACCATTTTCCATAACTTTTATTTACCATAATGAGCCCCGCTTCGCGGGGCTCCTACTTTTGGGTGGTTTAAAAAAAAAACCTAACACGAAGACTAAGGCGGGAGCTCCGCTTCGCTTCGCTCCCGCCTTAGTCTTCTAACCTAACCTATCCGAGTCGGATTGCTCTGAGTCGGGGTGTTAAAGATAATTAATTTCGACCTAACAATATTATGTATTATTTTCATAATTATATCAAATTTTGATTATGTCAAGAGTCGATTATGAGACGTGTTACTTATGGAAACTAATTATTATGATATATGTTGCTATGGAAAGTCATTTTATGGCAAATAAAAGTTATTACTGTTGAGTTGTTAAGGCAAACGTTATTAGTATAAATGATAATAGTGCAAGTAAATATTATGATCGGGGACGATTATGGCAAACAATATTAGTGCAAATTAATTTATGGCAAACGAGAGAATACCGACGAAGACCAGCAAACTCCGTCAGCTTAAATTTTCCTCGTTTTTCAACATTTTACATTGCTGCTCTGCTCCTATTGATTGTAGCGTGATGTTATATAGCCTATAGCCTTCCTCGATAAATAGGCTATCCAACAGTAACATATTTTTTTCAATTTGACCCAATAGTTCCCGAGATTATCGTGTTCAAACATACAAACAAACTCTCAAAAAATATAAGTATAGATTAATCATAGAACTCATAGTTGCATCAAATTACCTCTTAAATACTTACGTGGGGCTAGCCAAAATGAAGACGTAAATAACTTAAATACATATTTGAAAAATATTTATGATCGTTTTGTAACATATTTGTTACAAAACGATCATTTCGCATTATTGAAACATATATTACTAGCTTAAGCCCGCGGCTCCGCCCGCGTGGATGTCCCAGGGACTCAAACTATCTCTATACCAAATTTCATCTAAATCGGTATAGCTGTTTGAGCGTGAAAGCCTAACAGACAGCCAGACAGACAGAGTTACTTTCGCATTTATAATATTAGTATGGATATGTATCAAAAATAATATTAATGTGAACAATAAAATAATTCATTGCTATTTCGCGCAACTGCAAAAAGCGCGCTTACAACAAAAGTCACAATCCTTTATTAGTATGTATTTACAACTGTCTAATAGGCTCAAAATATGCACAACAACAACGCAATGCACTAAAAAAAACAAGGACCCCGCATCCTTGCATCCGATAAGGCGCAGATGTGCCTGTGTGAGTGCGCTTACGTAGAGAGCGAACGTTTCTCGCAAGCCATTATAGCCATAAGGGTGTACGACCGCCGAGTAGGCCGATTGTACATGTAATGCCAAGTTCGCAAACAGTAGGTAAAGCCGGAGAAAAGAACCTGACAATAAAAACTCGCGGCCACTCTTTTCTAATTGCCAATTTTACAATGTTTGAATGTTTATAAACTATACGTGTTAAAATATTGGCCAAAGTACTTGTAACGAATGATTAAATATAAAATATTAATTCTAAAATCAAAATGAAGAAAAGAATGGCCTTTATTTGTCACGCAGAATCTTTACTTACAAAAGTCATGTCAAATATGACAATTAAAACAAAGTGACAACAAAATTCACCCAAGCACATTTTTAAAGTAACAAGGAGCAAGCAACTAGATCCATTTTGCTTTTTCATTTAAATATACATCCACTGTATAATAACCTCTACGTATAAGATGTTTTTTGACTACAGTTTGAACTTAATCACAGAAAGACCCATAAATTAATTATGAGTTTTATGTAGCCTATGATATTGACCTACTAATTTGTGCTTATTTCTCGTGTTCACCGGATGAACGCCACTATTTTTGTGATATAAATGCATATTTTGTTTAAAAAACTTTTCACTGAGGGAACTCGTGCACCTAGTTTGTAAATCGCACGTGATAGATAAGGGGTATATTAATGGCTATTTACATAGATAAATAGCCATCGTAATAAATAAATTCAGGTAAATATTATACCTGTGTACTAAGGGATGAATATGTTTGATGAATTTGTTTAGCCTGTCAATAAATCGTAGACATAATGACCACTTTAATAAGGAATCCTAAATACCACTGTAATGTTGTTAACTGTAGAATATGTGACAGTATTTGTACATTAGAATAACGGAATACGTTATGGCAGAGTAAATTGACATAATAGAAGTAGGTACAGGTTGTTTATATTATAACAACAGCCATGGATATGCAAGTAGCCATGTCTATATGTCAATTGTGTTTTTAGTAACCTGAACAATAATTTGTATCACGGAATAGGTTATGACAAAGTACAAGTACTGACAGTTTATGTTGTAATTAACATGTAAATTACTTAAGATGATTATAACACATTATAAAAGCACCACACAGTATTATAAATGAATTAAAACAATAAATGTCCACTGGTCACAAATGTAGGTACTGCTTGAAACGTCAAATATTGTTGTTGTGATATTTCACTTCTTTTATTGAAAATTAAAAGGTAGTGTGTTTTATCTGTGTAATAGTTTTATTATTATTCATTTATTAAAATAACATAATTCGGTGTATTAAATAATTTTATGGGTTAAAGTATAATAATTAAGAGTATTGGCGAAGTACCCACATGTTCTTTAATATTCAGTGTATTTGTTCTATAAAAGGACTGACAGATTGTGATCGAGGTTCAGTCTGATTGCAACATTTGTGGATACAGGTACGATCCGATTCAGATTATACTTATTGCTGGTTCTTTTGTGCTGATATCCTTTTATTGTGAATTATGTATAGATATTGACTAATAACAATATATTGCAATGTGATATGATTTGATGAATATTGCCTAGTGTGATACTTATCAGCTGTTCTACAGCGATATGGTCGTACATTGCAATAATGTTGTGAATTGGTTATGTTAGAAAGTATCTGTGGTATATTGTATTTAGGATGTATGAAATGTAGTACAGCAAATGTTTATTAGGAGACTGGCTATTATGAAACCTTTGATACAACTAGACCAAACAAGGTTGAAAATATATGATACTTGTCATTTATTCCTTTGTATTATTTACCTCCCTAATTTATTCTATTCCCTATTAATACTATACTGATTGATAAGGTTAGATTGCAACTGATTGGGTATATAATCCACATATCCTGACACAGTAGTAAGTGTAGTTCTACGATGAGTCGTAGTGGTCTACAATGAGTCGTAGTACTACTACGATGAGTCGTAGGACTTCTACAAAAAGGAGTCGTAGGACTTCTGCGTAGTTCAACAATAAAAGCTTTAGTATTTTTATTACAAATCGCTACGACCCCTATGTAAAATCTAACACACGCACTGCACGTTTTTGAAGAATAAAAATTGTTTGAATATCAGCCGCCTCGCTCCAAAGCAGTATGCCATACGACATGACGCTGTGGAAATAACCGAAATAAACTAGCCTTGCTGTTTCCACATCGGTAAGTTGTCTGACTTTGCTGACAGCATATGCTGCAGAACTGAGTTTCCCTGCGAGACATGATATTTAGGCGCCCCCAACTGCAACTTACTATTTTATTTTATTTTTTTATTTTATTTACTCAAAAAAACTTACAGCTATAATACAGATAGTGCTTAAAATAGATAAATAAGGCCAATTAAAAAAGTTTTCACAAATACATATAACAACAGCAAGAAAGAACAGACAACAGACAAAGATGGACAAAACAAAGTTACTATACGCATGTATACTATACTATATAATACTAATACTAATACCGGGAAATAACAATTATTATTTAAATAAATTATTAAACTTAATTACTGTACTACTACATTAACAATCAATGGCTTTCAAAAAAATATTGACAAATCCTAGCCCTTATTACATTTATTTTAATAACGAATAAATCCATATCAACCTCCTGGCACAATAAATTATATGACCTGCAAGCCCTGATCAAGTATGCATTTTGTCGATACGTACACCGCGCCGCAGCAATGTTCAAGAGGTTATGGTTTCTCAAGTGTGCTGAAGGTACACGTAACCCTATTTCACTCAGCAATTCAGGACAATCTGTAATATTATTTGCTAATTTACAAAGTAATGTTATGTCAGCTACATTTCTACGTTCATATAGCGGCAACATATGGAATTTCTTGCATCTACTTAAATAGTTAGGTTGGTAACTGTTGCATTTAAATTGAATGTATCTCAAAAATTTTTTTTGAATGGACTCTACTCTATTAATATAAATACTGTAGTTCGGATTCCAAACCTGAGAGCAATATTCAAGGTGACTGCGAACAAAAGTACAGTAGAGAATTTTTATTGTTTTAACGTTACTAAAATCGGCAGATATTCTCTGAATAAATCCTAATGCTTTAGACGCTTTATTTACAATTGTATCTATATGCGTATCAAAAATCATCTTTGAGTCAAAGATGACCCCTAAATCTCTTATAGTATTTACTCTATTTATTAAAATATCGTCTAGTTTGTACTCAAAATGAATAGGTCTTGGTTTGCGTGTGAAAGTACAAGTATAGCATTTATGGATATTTAAGTCAAGTTTATTTTCAATGCAATATGTCAAGAAATTATTTAGGTCATTTTGAAGACCAACAGCATCGTCAATATTTTTAATAACTCTAAAGATCTTCATGTCGTCAGCAAATAAAATAATGTTGGAGTTAGTGAGAGATAAAGGGATGTCATTAATGTAGATGTTGAATAACAGTGGGCCTAACAAGGAACCTTGCGGCACTCCTGAGGGTATGGTCCTCGTTCTTGACATGTAGCCATTAAGTACAATAGTTTGACATCTGTTTTTGATATATGAAGAAAACCATCTGAACAGGTTGCCTCTGATTCCTATATCCAGAAGTTTGCGCAATAGTGTTACATGATCCAGCCGATCAAACGCCTTGCTGTAATCCGTATAGACAATATCTACTTGTTCATTTTTATCCATAGCTTTAGTAATAAACTCCGTAGTTAGAATAAGATTAGTTGCAGTAGAACGCCCCTTCATGAAACCGTGCTGACGATCGCTAATAATGGGCCGGGTAAAAGCGTACAGTTGTTTATAGACAATCTTTTCCAACATTTTAGCAAATAGGCACAACTTAGAAACCGGCCTATAATTTTCTACTAAGTCACGGGGACCTTTTTTGTGTATTGGAGTAATATAGGCCGACTTCCAGATTCCAGGGACAATACCAAAATTCAAAGAGCGGTTAAATAAAATAAAAATAGGACAAGTGAGACTAGTAGCACAATCAAGTATTACGACCGGTGAAATATCGTCAGGTCCCGCCAATTTACGTAGGTCTACGGCTTTGAGCAACTTATGAACCTCCTCTTCCGTCGTTTCGATTGTGTGCATATGTGATATTGAGTCGGTGGACAGCATGTGTGTATTTTGTTCCTGGTTTCCTAAGAGAAAATTATCTTGTATACGTGGTCTCCTATAATTAGAATCAAAATAATCACCGAATATATCACATACCTCCTCGCCGTTGGTAGACACGCGTTGGCCGTAAACCATAGATGAGGGATATATATTATTCTGTTTCTTAGATTTAACGTACGACCAAAATGATTGAGGATTTTTTATTATGTCCTGTTCAATTTTAGTGATATATTGATCGTACATATCTCTCTCTAACTCTTTGGCACGTTGACGTAACAATACAAACGATTGGTAGTCCGAAATGTTACCGTACTTCCTATATTTCTTGTGAAATTTAGTTTTTTCTCTTAATATTTTTATTAGAGGTTTTTTATACCATAGTGGATATTTAGTGCTCGGGGTGACTGTTTTGGATGGTATGAACTCATTCAATATTGCTTTAAATTCAGAATAAAAATAGTTTACAGCATCGTCAAGTGATCTAGAATTTATTTCAGTATGCCAATCGATATGGTCCAAACAGTTATTTATAGCATCAAAGTCAGCCAACCGATATGAGTATCTAATACGTGGGCGTACGGGCAGTGTATGCAACTGCATTGAGCCAGATATTACGCAAAGAGCTTTATGGTGTGGGTCTTCGGTCACCAGTGGGTCCGTACAGCAAGTAACGGAGATATCACTATTCGACAGAATTAAGTCTAATATTCTGTTATTAGAATTGGCACATCCGTTAAATTGCAGCAAATTACATATGTTAAAGTTATCGAACAGACCCTGTTGCGCCTGTCCAATAATATTGTTCGGAACGAATGAACGACCATCGTTATTAATTTGCCAATTAATGTTTGGTAAATTAAAATCACCTACTATTAAAAACTTGTCTCCTGGGTGCCTTTGAAATACATCAGTTAAATTATCAGAAAAATTTGTAAGCTGAACTGATGCGGTGTTACCCAAGTTTTGAGAACAAATGTAAACAACACACACATGTAATTTAAAAAAGGCACTCGGCCTTCTCGTATGCAATGTTAGAGTAACCCACAAGTCTTCAGCAGATGAACACCAATCCCTACGAACGTCGGCAACAAGCTCGCGTCGGACTGCGATAAGCACACCTCCGCCCAACGCTTGTCCTGTACTAATGTAGTTCCTATCACGCCTCCAAACTACATATCGGTCGTCAAACAATTCACTATCGTTTATATTCTTGATCAGCCAAGTTTCACATAAACATATTATATCAAACGAATTAATACCAACATTTCGATAAAAAGTAGAGGTTTTTGTACGCAGTCCCCTAACATTCTGATAAAATATATTAATAGGCGCCATATATAATAAAACGGGTAATTAGAAAAAGTTTAGCAAAAACAAAATATGGTTCATTCAATTTAAAGCAAAAAATGAAATCCTCATTTGTGGAAATTAATTGCAAAATCAAACAAACAGCAAGATTAATAAATTGCAAATAAGATCCAATGAAAATGTAGCTAACTTTGTCACAGAGCGATAAGCAAATAATAGGGTAGTGGCTGCGGAACGCACATAAAAAATGCATACCTGTACTTCTCAACCTGTCGCAAATGCGAGAAGGCAAAACGACAGTCGCTTGATTCAGTAAATTTAACGTAAATACTTTTTTAAATCTTGTTCCGATTTGATATGATACGTTGGTGAGGTAGGATTCTTTTTGACAAGTATCTTGCAACCAACAACCCAAATAAAAGAAAAACCATGTTCCTTGGCAAGCGATTTCGTTTTGTTAAGCAATATTTTATTATCTAGAGTAAGATGATCGTTAACATAAATTGTTTTATCACCTTGGAGACCTAGTTTATTACCATTAATTGTTGATTTGTATCTTTTAGCAGCCGCCACAAAATCGTTCTTTAAATAATTGTTA
Source organism: Herminia tarsipennalis (assembly GCA_945859575.2). Classification (NCBI taxonomy): domain Eukaryota; kingdom Metazoa; phylum Arthropoda; class Insecta; order Lepidoptera; family Erebidae; genus Herminia; species Herminia tarsipennalis. Next base: position 2,511,258 of record OX243830.2, read on the forward strand.
TGAATAGAACAAATAATATTTTTATTCTTATCCCCGCTACGCATAGGTACCCTTGCCAAGTAATTGATTTGGTCCTTCGGGATGTTGCACCCAATAATCTCACCGATTTTTGAGAATATATTGAACAAATTTTCTGAATTTGAAAAAGGAACTCCCTTAATTTCGATGTTATTTATTCTAGACCGCTGCTCGCTCTCCCGACGAAAAGCCTCGAGTTTCTCACAGCGATCCCTTAACCTAGAAGCCTCTTCTTGAGACTGCTTCAGGCAATCAACTTCTTGCTCCACTGTAGATATTTTCGTTGTCAAAGATTCGATAGAGTGGTTCATAAACTCGACAGAAGCTTTAAGATCCAAATAATCATTTCTAATGGATTTTAATTCTGCCAACTCCTGCTGGATAGCCCTTACGTTCTCCATCAGCGCAGGCAAGTCATTCATCCGAGTAGATAAACTTTTGAGCTCTGATATTATGGTTTCCATGTCACTTGATGAGGGCGTAGTCTTAATTCGTGGACTAAATACTGCTTGGGTCTTGCAATCAATGCATTTCCATGTTGCCTTTCGATCACCCAGCCTCTTCCATCCACCGTCGGTTATACCCGCACACGGAAAGTCAAAATCGGCCATGCACAGCGAACATTTAGCGCCATCTTTAAATTCCAATTGGCACTTCTTGCACTTAAACATAGTTGATGACGATGAAATGACAAATGAAAAATTGTGAATCACAAAAAGACGAATTTAACTCGGACTCGAACTCAGGCCCTCTTGCTTGTAAGACCGTGGGTTAAACCACCACGCTATCTTATGAAATGACAAATGAAAAATTGTGAATCACAAAAAGACGAATTTTACTCGGACTCAAACCCAGGCCCACTTGCTTGTAAGACCGTAGGTTAAACCACCACGCTATCTTAGAGTGTAACTACGCTGTCGAAATTGGTAGATGTATGTTAAAAAACTTGTAGGTGAGAGTAGGTAGTTATGTTCGGAGTCACGATCGCTAATGAGGTCAAAGTCCAGTCCTTTGTTTATTTCGCACTGTGTGAGTGATGAATTTAAAACTTAACTGATTTTGATCACACTAATATACACTTTTTAGATGTTTATTATAAATTAACTCAAGTAAAAAGTTAACCATCTGATTGACTAACACTCGCTAGATATTTCCGTATAAGTCACTTGCAAAATATCTCACTTTTTGAAGCCTTTTAATTTTTTTAATTACGGAGCAGGAAAGTAACACGTCTGACTTGCACTAGCAGCCAGTAACCTCTACTAAGTACTCTACTAGTAACCTCTCAAAAGTTACTTCTTAGTAACTTTTTTTTAGTAGTAGTAGTATTTTCTGCGACCTCTCAAAAGTTACTTCTTAGTAACTTTTGAGAGGTCGCAGAAAATACCAATGGCGTCCTGCGAGTTTTTCCTGGCACTATATATGTGTTTTAGTAGTTTAGAGCCTGCATATACTGTCGAACGACCCTTGTGAATCCATATTGTTCACTATGCAGTAGATTATTATATTTAAAATGTTTTTCTAACTGCATTAATATGGCCTTTTTAAAGATTAAGTCTTCAATAGCTGAAAAGTTACTTCTTAGTAACTTTTGAGAGGTCGCAGAAAATACCAATGGCGTCCTGCGAGTTTTTCCTGGCACTATATATGTGTTTTAGTAATTTAGAGCCTGCAAATACTGTCGAACGACCCTTGTGAATCCATATTGTTCACTTTGCAGTAGATTATTATATTTAAAATGTTTTTCTAACTGCATTAATATGGCCTTTTTAAAGATTAAGTCTTCAATAGCTGATAAGATAAAAAAAGGTCTAAAATTACTAGGGTCGCTTTTTGAACCGGCTAAATGTGGTGCTATTTTAATTATAATGCAATTAATTAATTTAACAGAAATATCCCATAAGTTTGCTGTCTTTTTGCAATGAATTGACTTAAATATTTTTATTATGTCAGTGGGGTCTATAAAATTAAAACTAAATGGTACAGTACACTCTTTCACATTGCTTCTTACAAGTGATTGGGCATTAGCCGGACATGAATATAATAGATATTTCAGCACATAAATTATTAAATGTTTGCGCTAGATTTTATCGGGGGGCACGGTAGTGCCCCCGCCAAGTCGAGCGCGAAGCAAATACGCCGCATTTGCAGACCCCTATTTGAGAACCACTGGATAAGACCAGAACTCAGAAATTTTCGTCATCCAGTAAGCTATAAAATTACACTTAAAATAAAAAAAATCAAGTCTGTAGGTCATTTAGTTCCGATGTTAAGCGTAAGCAAAGTTTCGAATTAATGACACTTACTCATGATCATCAAAATAGAACTAGTACTTCCTATAAACTCAGAGAGCTGAAAATTAGTAGAGAGTTAGGGTTTAATGGCCACATAAAGGAAAAACTATAAAAACTGGGACAATCGAAGATCTGGAGTACCTAACGTGGTAACTCTTATTTGAAAACACAAGAGCCCAACCAAAGTATTAAAGATCTCTTCATTTGATGTCAAAAATATCTGACGAGAAGGTCTGAAGTATCTGATGAAGAACCATTATCTTACTTTATTTAATTGTTAGTTATTTAGTACTCTTAGTTTTCTAGATAATAAAAAAACTACTCCTAAAAAGAAAATAAAATAATGTGTCAAATAAGAAAATCTAATAAAATAAATCAATATGCGTTTATACAATAAAACAGTGAAATCCTACCAAAAACATTCTGTAAAAAACTAGCTAAGTCTCGATGGAGCTGCTTGTTTATCTATAAACATTTTGAAGTTGGTGCCATGAAATATGTCTTTATGTTTTATTCGGCACCGACTTCAAAATGTTTGGTTATTTTAAGTAGGTATATTATTTTTTGCTTTTTAGTTGCCTTATATTGATTTTTAAAGTCGGTAATATTTGTTTATAAACAAGTATTTATTTCTTTTTTTTGCTGGGTTGGTTTGTAATTCAATTAAATTAACTGCTTAAATCCTTTTACAAAATATTGCTTGCCCTGATGCAGGTATTATGACGAAAATAATATAGTAGTATGACGAAAATAATATGCTACTCAATACCATATTAAAGTAACTGAGTCGCACACTGTGAAATATTGTGTAGATCCACTCGTCATTTGTGGTCTTCATCATCAGTTCCACTTCACCAATTGGTGATTTTTAATAGTAAATGCACGAATCACTATGTAATATACCTGAACCACTGTAGGTGTGCCTTTAATGTTTGAAGAGGTTCCTCGATTTCTCTAGGATCCAATGATCAGAATTTGTAATTATACCCTTTCAAATCGCATCGTAAAATCGCAAACCGTGAAATATTTAATACGTCCGCTCGTCATTTGTGGTCTTCATCATCAGTTTCACTTCACCAGTTGATGCTTTTTGAGAGTAAATGCACGAATCACTATGAAATATACCTAAATCACTGTAGGTGTGCCTTTAATATTTAAAGAGTTCCCTCGATTTCTCCAGGATCCCATCATCAGATCGTGATCTGATGACAATGGGACCAACTTGAAAGTATACCCTTTCAAACACAAAAATAATTTTTCAAATCTGTCCAGCCGTCTTTGCGTAATCGGTGAACAAACAAACAAAAAAAAATACAGTCGAATTGAGAACCTTCTCCTTTTTGAAGTCGGTTGAAAATGAGACGCTAGCGTCCAATTACCAATACCAGTATGGGCTATTATCTTGATTAACAAACATAGGTAGTTACAACAGATATAACATTACGTGTAAACAAAATTGACTTGTACCCACTAACGTATAAAGAATGTTCAACGGCCAAGTCACACAACATTAACTATAATAATAAAGAAATCGCAGTAGGGAACCTTTCAGGAAGATTTCATTACTTTTTAGAGATAAACAAGCAGCTCCATCGAGACTTGTCTAGTTTTTTACAGAATGTTTTTGGTAGTATTACAATTACAGTTACAATTTTATTACCAACACATAATTCAAAATTATGATCACGTGGCTTGGCCAATTTGGCAATTATGTTCCAAGTGGCTTTAATTGTATTTTCTGCTTATTTAATATTTTAACTTAAATGCAGCACAAATCTTTTTAAATATTTTTTAACATATTGAACAAACTTAGGGTCAAAACGTTATTGCTTTATACCATACAATTTATACAACTTAGCTCTACTTATTTGTATGCCAGTTGTCGCCCAATCACAAAAGCTAATTTTTCGATTTATATAAAAAGTCAAGTCTTAAATATTATTAAATTCATTTGATAATGTTACACAAAGACGCGCAAAGGTAGTTTGGATCATCCTGACTAAAATATATATTACAATACGGGTAGAAACATTTGTATTAAATTTGTTTAGGCAGACTGTACACATTGGCCTACATGTGATCTTGTTTATTTTAGCCACTGTATGAATAGGAAAAGTGACTTTCTGTCCCCAGTGATCGGAAGATAAATCACTCAATATGACCTCATTATAATAGCTACAGTTGCAAAAAATATTATCTAAGCATGTGGCAGAATGTGATGTGACCCTTGTTGGTGTGCTAAACAAATTTTTCAAATTAAATGAGTTAAATAAAGTACATAATCTAATACACATAGGTGACTGTTCAAGTATATTTACGTTGAAATCACCACATACTACTACATGCTTTTTACCTTTACCAAGAACTTTTAGTACATCTTCCATTATTGTCTCGAATAAATTAAAGTCACTCTGTGGTGGACGGTAGACACAAACAACAATATGCTCCTTTAATTCAACACAAGAGAGTTCTACAGTACGCTCGACAGAACGAGCTACAATATCTTTACGTTCTTTACTATTCACACTATTAGAAACAAAAATCATAGAGCCACCATACATGCCTTCTTCCTTAAGCACATGCTTACCATTCTATAATGTTCATTATTAAAAATCAGTTCATGGTTTTTTAACTAGTGTTCTGTAATACAAAAAATATCAACATGGTGGGTCTTTAAAAATAATTCTATTTCCTGTATTTTGCTATATAAGCCTATATAAACCATATTTTGATATACTATGGTTAGATCATATGCTTGCTTATCTGTTGTCTCATTAACTAGTTTAAACTAGGAGTTACATTAATGATCGAGAAGAATTGGTAGAACTAAGTGATTGCTGTGATACACTAATTGTACCAAGGTCAGCGTATATATTAAATGCTAATATTTTTGCAACCTGTTGCTTAAATATAGTAGACAAATACATAGTATTTTTTGTTAAAATAAAGTTACGAATACATTTATTCGTGTCGAAAAATAGTATAAACTTAACTAACTTTTAAGTTGCATTGTAAAGTAACAAGTTCAAGCTCGGTATGTGCTTAATTATAAAAGGTATTAAAATGTAACGTTTTAACATCCATTAAATCGTACTCCGTTATGGTATTTGAATGTTGTGGAGAAGTCTGCAAGCTAAAATTATAATATGTATTTACCACAAAACTCAGTCAAACAACTCAGACATATTTCTTTAACACCTGAATACATTTTTATTTATCTCTTATTTTGTGGCACTAAAAAGCAGAATTTTGTACATGTTGGGGAGCTAAATATTGAAATTTTAAACAATAATTAAATTGTCATGTTGTATGTAATTTTAAAACAACGCTCTCAGTGCTAATCTAAACGTGGCTTTTGACCTTTATAGGTTCAGTACTTCAAAAAGAAAAAAAATGGAACCCTTAAAGGATCACTCGTGTTTCTATCTGCCCGTCTGTCACAGCCAATTTGCGCCGAATCTACGGGACCGATTAAGTTTAAATTCGGTCCAAGTATGTGTTTCGGTGACCAACACCAAACACGGATGCATAACGTAAACAGAAGAATTTGGAACAACCATTCTTGTAGGGCAAACTAGGAAATTTAAAAAAAAAATCGCAAACTGTATCGTGTAACATATCAAATGAAAGAGCTCGTTGTAAAGATATCAAACAATCAATCAATCAATTTATTTTATTGTGAATCCTATGATTCACAATAATAACATCCTCTGTACCTATGTACAGAGGATGTTAAATAATAATAAATTTGACTGCCTATGTGGCGCGGTGGGAGTGTGTGTGTGTCCGACTGCTACGCAAGAGATCGTGGGTATGATTCCCACACGGGACACCACTTTGTGTGATTCACAAATTGTTGTTCCGAGTCTGGGTGTACTTTGTGTCTGTGACTTGTTATTAAAAATTCCCCCGCGACACAGGGCTTGTACCCTAATGCGGGAGTCGTCTTTTAAAACGAACATAAAAAAATGCGCAGCTATGTTCCGCCATTTTGGCATACAATATTAATCCATACTAATATTATAAATGTGAAAGTAACTCTGTCTGTCTGTCTGTCTGTCTGTCTGTCTGTTACGCTTTCACGCTCAAACCGCTGAACCGATTTAGATGAAATTTGGTATGGAGATAGTTTGAGTCTCGGGGAAGGACATAGGATAGTTTTTATCGCGATAACCGACATCTACGCGTGCGGAGCCGCGGGCGAAAGCTAGTATAAAATATAAAACAGGTACATTAAAATAATAATAAAACATAAAAGAAAAAGTCAAATAATATTAAATCAAAGGTATGATTTAAGTTATTTCGAATTTCCTCAAAAGTAAGGATGTATAATACATACCTTAATATAATAATTTGAAAATAATAATCCTGTTAATTATCCTGTTTTTCAGCCATTTATTAGGTAGTAACTAATAATGGCTGAAAAACAGGAAAATTTGACCATAAATACATTTATCTAACATAATTTAATTAATTTTGGTAGGTACTAAGTTATTTAAGGAAACCTATCGACCTCTATGACCCATATTAAGACCAAATACCTCTATATCCTCATCTACCTATATAAAGTAGCTGAATGCATGTCCCAATATTCATTTATCGAGACAGACGGACGGAATAATAGTGGTGAGTCTTGATTATAATTATCTTTTTTTAAATAGAGCAACGCAAGGTTTCTTAAACTGGGTGCCATAGAACACTGGCCTTCTGCAGAAAAGTTACCGATTTTTTTTTTTTTTATTTTATAATTAATGTAAATATCCTGTGTAAAAGAACAACAAGGACAAAACGAGCACACGTAATGAGTCATCCAAATGTAAAAAGAGCTTTACCTTTTCTTGGGTTTACGGCCCGAGGCTAATATTGGTCAAGTGTGAGTCGCATGTACGACGGGGAAGGGGTGCAAATAATATCACCCGACACTGCCTAAGTACCTCGCGCGACGATGGTGTAAATCTAAATCAGGGCCCTGGGTTTATGGAGTATGGTGGTACAATTGACAAAACACCAGAATCAAATTATACTGTTGACCTATCTTTTAACATTTTCGTTTTTTTTACATATTTTTATTAATTTATTTGTTTTAGACCATGGCAAAATATAACATGTACGAGAGCGCTGTCACCAGTATGTTTGTTGGTCGCCTGGTTACAATCGAAGGCAGTACATCGAATGACACTCATAGGTTAGTCTTTTCAAAGTTGAGCTAACATGGTCAGGTGACTCTCAATTTTAAAGGGTGTACTGTCTAGAATTTGAAGGGTTCATTGGTTTAAGTAGCGAAGCATCACTGAAACCGAAATTGGAAATTCTGACTTCTTTCTGAAACTCGGGATTGACTTGCATGGATACAGTTAATAGATTTTGCACTATTTATATGGCACGAATCATTAGATACACTCTTGTCAGCGAGAACTGGGTCTAGTTCTAGAAAATTTGTACTAAAGTAGCAAATAAGTCAATGATCGCCTCCCCCACGCATGCCGTCATATCCAAGTATTGCATGACATTAGGTAACACTATTTCTTTTTACTTTTTACGTATGCCCAGAATTACTTAGGATTTTTCATAATAAAAGTTTAGATTTTATCCATATACATTGAGACAAGAATTATCCGAGTCGATGGCTCTGCGGCTTAAGATAGAAAACAAGTGGTAATTGGAAATGTTTTTCTATACTAATATTAATACTAATCTACGTATATAGGTACTTCTATACTAATATTATAAAGAGGAACGATTTAATTGTTTGTTTGTATTGAATAGGCTCCAAAACTAATGGACGGATTTGAAAAATTCTGTCATCGTTGTGAAGCTACACTAACCCCGGGTGACATAGGACATTTTTTATCCCTATATTCCCACAGAATACGAACGATATTCCTTTAGAATTATGTATTAAACCTATTTAAATATATATATATATATATATATAAAATTGTTCGTTGATAAATAAGATATCAGTCTACCATTATAATTTTGTACAAATCGCGAAAGTTATCCGTTTTACCGTATTTATACAAATATATTGTAAAAAATGGCATTTAAAAAAAGTGGCCATGAGTTTTTATTGCCAAGTTCTTTTCTCACGGCTCTACTCTTGCGAACTTGGCATTAAATGTAGAATCATTCTATTCCAAATTTTGTCTGACGTTCATAAGCGTTGCATTTGTAACCTAAATGAATTAAGTATTTTGGCTTTTATTTTAACAATTTTTTCAGCTTCGACATAGACCTGGTGCAGAAAAGTCCATGTGATGAGATCCGCTTTACTACCCCCCTCCACATAAGGTTCCAATTTGTGGAGGAGCGCATCATTCTGAATACCCTTACTGATTATGGATGGGGAAAGGATGAGGTGCATAGCGGAATTCCACTAGCCAAAGGGGAGGCATTTTCAATCGTGATTGAGTGCAAGAAGAATCAGTATAAGGTTAGTTCCGTTGTTAAACATAAAAATAAATAAAAATAAAAATTTGTTTATTGACACATAAATTAACATTGGTATTTAAGTGGGCACAATCTATGAACATTTACAAAATACCTATGTACTGATACTGCTTCCCAAACTAGGCCAGAAGCCTGTATCTTGGGAGACAGTGTTCAGTCGCACATGCAAATCTAGTCTACTGTTTTATTTTACTACTGAATGAAGAGACGAGCAGGTCATGTACGTAATGGTAAGCGTCACGCATGGCCCATAACAGTATCGGCGACTCCCAAACCCTTGTTTGGCAAAGATCTAAATGTCACCGTACCGCGCTACTCATTTGAGTCATTAGTTCCTGAGTCTCATTTGCCCAGTAATTACACTTGTTACAGTGCCCTTCAACCGAAACACAGTGATGTGTTAACATCACAATTTCACGGAAGAAAGACTGACGCCTTTGTGGTACCAACCTACCAAGATGGCCTATGGTTCAGTCCTACCACTAACTTACCAGGGGGTCAATTCACGTCTTTAAAGCAGTGCAGTTGCAGTTCAGTTGCAGTTAAGTTTCGATTAAAGCGGCCATTTTTGTTTTCTTGTAACTTTGGGATCGATCTCAAATACGCTTGCGTCAAGTATGCGTCTCGAGAGCGCAATTACGACATTCTAGTACGGTGCGCAAGCGTTTTTAAGATCGATCCCAAAGTTACAAGAATACGAAACGTCGGGTAAATAAAAGGTTCGTTACCTTTAAATAATTCACGCGATTAAGCCCCGAAATATATCTAATAAATACGAAAATGGCCGTTTAAATCGAAACTTAACTGCAACTGAACTGCAACTGCACTGCTTTAAATACGTGTATTGACCCGCTGGGTGTCACTACAGTTTTAATAATAGGAAATAAGCCCTCAATGACTTGTAGGCTGACTGATTGGCTTTTTTGAAAACCAACTAACCTGCCAGCCCATCTTTAATAGCCACATATTTTTCTATTGCAGATAAGCATTGGTGGTGTTCACTTCTGTGATTACAAACATCGTCTACCCTTTAATACAATCACTCACTTGAGGGTTAAAGGTGACATTCCGTACCGCCAGGTGACCTTAGATGAAGTTAAGGGTTAAATGTAGGTAGGTACACAATCTTTCATTTTTTTTCTTTTGTTTTTTTTTATTAAAAGATAACTAGCAATGTGAAATGGAGTCCCACATTACTAGCAATCTTGTTAACCCCTCCAGCTAAGCTCAAAGGCTTGTGTTAGGAGTGGATTCACGTCGGTATTATAATGGGTAAGATTTAAACCAGCGACCCCCGATTGCGAGACCGATGCCTTAGCCATTAGGCTATTTATTTTTTAAACTAGCTTTTTTCTGCAAACCCCCACGTGTAAAAAAATTTGATAGGCATAACTTGTTGGTCAAGTTGATAGTAACACTGACTGCTAAGCCAGAGGCCGTGGGTACGATACCCACCCAGAATAAATCTTTGTGTGATGAGCACGATTGTTTGCTCTGTACCTGTTTATCTATACTAATATTATAAGGCTGAAGAGTTTATTTGTTTGTACGCGGTAATCTCAGAAACTACTGATCCGAATTGAAAAATTCTTCCACTGTTGGATAGTCCATTTATCGAGGAACGATATATAACATCAAGCTACGACCAACAGAAGCGGAGCAGCAATGAGAAATGTTGCAAAAACGGGGAAAATTTAAGCAAACGATGTTGCGCGGGACAGCTAATCTAAAATATTTATGTACCTGTTTAGAATTAAATAAGTATGGTTATCAAAACACAGGCTCTGTCTTATTTCTCTGGTTCGGACGAACGTATATCCCTACTAATATAAAAATGTGAATGTAAGTTTGTTTGTTAAGCTTTCACGCGAAAACTACTCAACCGATCATCATGAAACTTTGTACACATATTCTTGGTGGTATTAGAAGTAACATAGGATTATAAAAAAAAGGGGAAAATTTACGCAGACGAAGTTGCGCATGACCGCTAGTATTCTATACATACGACGCACTATATTCTATTTAATTATAGGCTATCTGGCCTATAATTTAAAAGCGGCGGTAGCCTAATAGCTAAGACATCGGTCTCGCAATCGTAAGGTCGCGGGTTCGAGTCCTACCCATTATACTACCGACGTGAACACACTCATATCACAAGCCATTGAGCTTAACTAGAGAGGTTAACAGGATTGCTCGTAATGTGGGACCCAATCCCACATTGCTAGTCATCATAACTAAAAAAAAATAATAGAATTTCTCTTTGTTATTTCAGATGCCGTATCGTTTTAGACATACCTATCTACTTCATAAGTCAACAATTTAAATAAAATTATGTACTAATCTAAACTGTTTTTAATTCACATCCGGAGGTACTCGTAGGACTTAACCACAGGTCGTCTTGGTGGGTACCACAACAATGTCAGATATTCTTCCGTGAAAAAGTGATGTTCACACATCACTGTGTTGAACGACGGTTGAACAGCGCTGTAGCAAAGGAAATGACTGGGCAAATGAGACTTACGAATGAATGTCCCAAATAAGGAACGGAGAGTCGTGACATTAAAATCTTTGGCAAACAATGATTGGCGCTTACCGTTAGGCTCACGACCAGCTCGTCTCTTCATTTAGTGGTATAAAATAATGCAACTATCATTAACATCATCAGACTGTATCGTTACTGCTGGAAATAGGCCTCCTAATTTCCCCCATAACACCTGGTCCACAGCCTTCCACATCCAGCCCAATCCTGACCTTTATGTCGTCGGTCCATCTGCGACATTTAGCAAGTCGGTTACACTCAAGGACTAAGTATTACCTGCCTAATGCAAAAGCGCAGGAATATTTTACTAATAGGTACACACCTAGGTACATTTTAAAGATAAATATTACGCCCAAATACAGAATAAACAGTCGTGCTCATCACATAAAGCTTAATTCTGGGTGAGAAACGAACCTGTGCTCGTCTATCTATATGTATGAAGTCAATAGCAATAAATAAGTATCTATATGTTGCTCAAGTATTTCTCACAGGGGTTTATTTATTTTGTAGTCTTTGGAATTCGACAGGCCTTTTGGTCTAGTGGTTTGTGACCCTGACTGCTAATCCAGAAGTAGTGGATTCGATTCCAACACGGAACACCTCTTTGTGTGATCCACAAATTGTTACTTCGAGTCTGGACTCATAGAATCTAGACGAACAGACACGAATTTACACAAATACATGCATATTAAATTAAAAAAAAAAACAAAATTCTTTATTGACTTTTGTACATAGCAAGAAACGTTTTTATTTGCTCCTAATTTAAAATTGAATAATAACAGTTCAAATAAGCATTTAACAATTTAATGTACACCAAATATAGTCACTAGTTGTCACCTACCAGGCTGAGTGTTATCTCCAATAACTAAACACTTGAAACTTTATTTAAACAACTTGACACAATCATGGAATCAATGCAGGAGTCTTTTGCCAGCCTAAGATCTATGTTTATTGACGGAATCACAAGCTTTGAGTCCAGACTGCAGAAGGCTACCAATGTGCAAACATTCACTGACAGCAATAACTTGACAGCAGACTTCAACATGTTCAAGACCTTTGCGCTGCAATCTCTGAATTTACTGCAACGCCAAATGGAGAAGCTGGCACAACAAATTGACAGTATTGAGATGCGTGGTCGTCGTAAAATACTCCTTCTTCATGGTGTAGCAGAGCACAAGACGGAGGACACAGTTGCAGTAGTTACCAAAACTGTCAAGCAGCATTTTAATATGGACAGTTTTGCAGTTTCTGATGTAAGGCGATGTCACAGGATGGGGCGATCTTCCAGCGAACACAAACCGAGGCCTATTCTCATTAAGTTCCTAGATGTTGCATTGCGGGACAAGATTTGGTTCTCTAAGACAAAACTGAAGGGCTCAGGTGTGACCTTGTCTGAGTTTTTAACGAAGCCACGACAGGATGCGTTTATGACTGCGCGAGAAAAGTACGGGATCAATAAGTGCTGGACCCGAGATGGTTACATTCATATCATTGGTCCCGATGGCGCACGACATCGTATAGCCTTTCCACAAGAACTAGACAATATCCCGAGCTCAGAGGCTGCAAAGCAGACACAAGCACCCAAAAATGTCCAAAGGCCTCGTCGAACAGCGGCCGGCAGAAAGTTGTAACATAGTTCTGTTGTTTTTAATGCTCTACACAATTGCAGGATCCGGGTAATATGTTTACATGTTATACAATTTCACCGTCTTTTTAAGTGTAACGTTTCCTACCCCCTTATTTACACTTTAATCTAAATTTATCTTTGTTAACTTATTACTTAATATTATTTCTGTTGATAAAAACTTGTGAACCCACTTTTGATTTTGCTTGCATGACATAAACTTTCACACATGTTTTTTTTGACACATGACATATCAGTCTGTCTAGGCTTTGGATATGAGTCTTTTGGCACGTCAAGTAATTCAATTATGTTTTTAGTACCGGACCCTGCTATTTGTTTTCTTTATTTTATTTTGTGTTTAAGTGTTAATTAAGAGTTTTTTTTTTTCCTCTATAATTTAATTGTGTTGTATAGATTTTGTTTCTCTAACACTCAACTGGTGGGTAGATAGGACTGCTTTTTGTCTTTTTTTTTTGTAGTATTATTCTACATTCTTAGTTGTATAAGTATAATATATTACATGTATTATGATTTTATCTGATGATGATTCTTCATTTCACTCTGCCAATGATTCTTTTGGATCTTCTGCCAATGAAAGTTTGTCTTCGGTTACTGATACCCTTGGTGATACTTTGCGTCAACGCTTTGGGTCACAATCAGGCAAACTCCTAAATGTGTGTCACTTAAATGCCCAAAGTATTCCATCGCATTACAGTGATCTCCTTAATACTTTTCCAGGTACCAACGTTCATGCCATTCTGATTTCGGAGAGCTGGCTCAAACCTCATTTACCTTCCACCACTTACCCCCTCCCTGGTTTTATCTTGATCCGAAACGATCGGGTTGATAAGCGTGGAGGTGGGGTTGCTATTTATCTTCGTAGCGATTTTCCCTTTAAAATTATTGCTTCATCTCCTTCTAACTACGCAGCGTCGGCTGAGTTTCTTTTTCTAGAGGTTTGGGTCAAGAGAGTTAAAACCATTATAGGCGTGGTCTACTGTCCTCCTTCTGTGGACTATTACAATGACTTAGAGTCCGTTTTAGAATCTTTGGGGTCCGAATATGAGCATTACATCATCATGGGTGATTTCAACACAGACCTCCTTGCACGCACTTCTCTTCGCTCTACTAAATTTCGCAACATCGTGGAATCCGCCAGTCTCCATATACTCCCACTTCAAGCCACTCATCATAACATCAACGGAATTGACACCTGGCTGGACATTATGCTTACTTCTTCTCCTTCTCTTGTTTCTTCTCACGGTCAACTTTCTGCTCCCGGTTTCTCTCTTCATGATCTTATCTTCCTGACTTATATTTTAAACCCTCCCAAACTTAAACCAAAACTTTTACTCATGCGTTGTTTTGCTCGGATGGACGTTGATAGGCTGCGTGAGGATGCTTCTGCTGTCGATTGGGGAGACCTAGTGATGTCGAGTTCAGTAGATAATAAGGTTCGCATTTTTAATGAACTCATTACGAATGTATACAACGTCCACGCGCCTATTAACACAATTAAAGTAAAAAGGCCTCCGGCGCCCTGGATGTCAAAAGTTATTCAGATTGCTATTAGACGCCGTGATCGGGCTTTTAGGAGATTTAAGACAAATCGATCTGATGTCAACTGGTCGTCATATAAAGCTGCAAGGAATCGGTGTAATCAAATGATACGTAACGCCAAACGCCGACATATTCTTGATAATATTTCTTCATCATCTCCTGCCGATATCTGGAAGTTCCTAGGAACCTTAGGTATCGGTAAAGAGCAACAATCCGATTTGCCTGCTTCAGTTGGTTTAGATGATCTAAATGACCACTTTGTCACGTCTGTTTCGATAGATTATCTAACCAGATGTCGTACAATTAACTATATATCAAGCTTGTCTAAAGTCACTTATGATCCTTTTTATTTTTCTCCTGTTGCACCCGATGAGATCAAGAGAATTATACTCTCCATCAAGTCGAAGGCTGTAGGTTGTGACGGCATCAGCCGCCGTATGATCATTACCATCCTTGACCAGCTTCTTCCTGGAATTACGGATATTATTAACTTTTCTTTACAATCAGGACGTTTTCCCGACTTATGGAGTAAAGCATACGTGCGACCTCTGCCTAAGATCTCAAACCCTTCTCTTCCTAATCATTTCCGTCCAATATCTATTCTTCCTTTTCTGTCTAAAGTCCTTGAAGCCTGTGTACACCGACAATTATCCGCATTTGTACAGCTTAATGGCATCTTATGTCCTTTCCAATCTGGTTTTAGGCCTGGACATAGTACTATCTCCGCATTGCTAAAATTAACTGGCGATATCAGAGCCGGTGTGGAGGATGGAAAAGTTTCTGTCATGGTGTTGGTGGACTTCTCAAACGCCTTTAATACAGTTAGCCACGATATACTCCTATCAATACTCTCGTATTATAATATTTCATCGGGTGCATTGGAATGGTTTTCTTCATATCTTCAGGGGCGCCAGCAGTCGGTTCGCATCGATGATACATTCTCTAGTTGGCGTGATCTCGTTGCGGGCGTTCCTCAAGGCGGTATTCTATCTCCTCTGCTTTTCTCCTTGTTTATCAATCTTTTAACTCAGCAACTTCGATGTACGTATCAGTTGTATGCCGACGATCTTCAGCTATACGTTCAGACAAAACTAGACAATTTGAATGAAGCTATCGATAATGTGAATCGAGATTTGATGGCGATAAAGAACTGGTCGGACGAGTTTGGTCTTTCGGTAAATCCTGAAAAATGTCAAGCAATCGTTGTTGGCAGTCCTCACATGGTTAGCAGAATAGATTTTGATTCATTACCACCTATTATCTTCCACGGCACTGCTATTCCTGTTAGCCATGATGTCAAGGATCTGGGTTTGCATATTGATTCCACCCTTAGCTGGCGGACTCAAATTGCTAACGTCAGTCAGAAGGTCACTGGCACTTTGCGGTGTCTTTATCGTCTCAAAAACTTTCTACCAGTTAATACTAAAGTAACGCTAGTGCAGACTTTAATATTTCCTATCATTGACTATGGTGATGTGTGCTATTTCGACCTGAATGCTGATCTGCTCCATAAACTTGACCGGCTTCTCAACAATTGCATTCGGTTCGTCTTCAACCTTCGCAAGTACGATCATGTCTCCAACTATCGCACTCAGCTTAATTGGCTTCCTATCCGGCAGCGCCGTAGTTTGCGTGCACTTACAACGCTATATTCAATCCTATTTTCTCCTCATGCCCCTACTTATCTAACACCTCACTTTCAATTTCTCTGCTCTAGTCATGATCGGAATCTACGCTCCTCTAATAATCTGTTGCTTCTCTGTCCTGCTCACAGCTCCACTCTGGTGCATTCTTCCTTCTCTATTCAATCTATTCTCCTTTGGAATGCGCTCCCTCTCGAAATAAGAATGTCTACATCTCGTGTCACCTTTAAGTTCCAAGTACGTAATTTCTATACGAAGTTATTGGCGGAATCATCACAATTATAGTAATCTATGGTTATATATGTAATAAGTATGTATTTGTATAGTTATGAGTATGTATTATGTATGTAAATGTATGTATTGGTATGTTGTGTGTGTATGTATGTGTATTTATATATTTATATGT
Organism: Herminia tarsipennalis; assembly: GCA_945859575.2. Classification (NCBI taxonomy): domain Eukaryota; kingdom Metazoa; phylum Arthropoda; class Insecta; order Lepidoptera; family Erebidae; genus Herminia; species Herminia tarsipennalis. The sequence continues at coordinate 2,527,792 of OX243830.2, forward strand.
ATGATATTGTTTTTATAATTATTTATTTATTATTATTACATTTTTTTTTTAATCACTTTCTTGCTTATTTAGCATTAGAAATATAAGTCGATTAAGCACCCACCTCAAACAGTTCTCTGCATCACCCTAAGGTTGACTGGTAGATAATGCCTAAGGCATTAAGTCCGCCTTTGTACAATTTTCTGTGTGCAAGAAGTTAAATAAATAAAAAATAAAAATAAAAATAAAAATAAAAACCACTCTTGTGCTTAAATATTGGCCAAAGTACTTGTAACGAATGATTAAATATAAAATATAAATTTTGATATCAAAAGTGAGAAAAGAATGGCCTTTATTCGTCACGCAGAATCTTTATTTACAAAAGTCAAATCATGCTCTTATTCAATGTGACAATTAAAACAAAGTGACAACAAAATTCACCCAAGCATATTAAGGTATATGCTTGGGTAAGTAATAGGGTTGCTAGTTTCATATAAATAAATTGCTTCATCATGATGATTATTTCATTAGTCTAATTAAATCACATTATCACATGTTTGTTCGCATTATACACAGTTTTCAAGGTTTTTGTAGTATGTACATAGTACCAGTGGTAAGTGACTCTGACTGCTAAGCTAGAGATCGTAGGTTAGGTTCAATTATGTATAATTTATTAGGCATGTATTTAGAACTAAGTATGAGACGAAGTACATTTTGATGTTAGAACGTGTTTTGACGAACTTCGCTCGATAATCAGTACCTACCACAAGCTGTATGGCCACTACCCCTATTTGTATCATCTATCCTATTCGTTTTGGGTATGCTGGGTATAGATATAGATAGATAGATAGATAGAAAATTCTTTATTGTACACCACACTTATTAAATTACATTATAATTACACGATCACATCATCATTGCTTACTTAAGCGCATGCACAATGGGCGGCCTTATCGCTGAGAGCGATCTCTTCCAGGCAACCTTTGGATGGACAGGAATGTATATAAGAGTACCACGTGGTGTAGAAGAATGTAAGTTAAATAAAGACGTACACGATTTTACATAATATCAATAGATAAATACAAAAACATATATCTAACATTATAATAATGCTCAGTGTAGGGTTCCGGAGAAAATAGAGGGTTAAAAAATCCGATTTGAATAATTGAACCAGCAGAAGAGCGTATGTTCATGCATTGCATGCATTTTCAGCAATAACTCAATCACGATCAAGTCCGAAATAATTTTAGTTTAAAGTATTTGTTAAGCGCTACCTCTTTGATTTTTTTTATATTTTTGGTCACACTTATCAAAAGATAAAAGGATACAATATAAGCAACTTTTGAGCAATTATTTCGAAAAATATCATAGACTTATATACGTTAGTATATTAAGTTTATGAAAAATATACATTTAATCAAAAAACTTTTTAAAAACCTTAAAATGTTTCTAAAAGATGTTTCTAAGAGTCTTTTAGAAACATTAACACACAGAAACAACACTCGTGATGATGTTTGCTCAATTTTTATTATCTTCTGATACATGTATGAGTGAATAAAACATATTATTTTAGGGGGGGGGGGTTAAACTAATATGTTTTATTAACTCAGTTCCAAGTGTAAAGCTCATGAGAAGAAGCTGCCAAGAAACTCATGGCCCACTCTTTTAAAATCATTATTAAAAGTATTTCTTTACAAAAATAAATTTTACTGAACGAGCCAGTGTGTTTGGTGAGTACACTAAAATTAGGGATAACTAAATAATAATACTACTAGTAACTCTAAAATAAGTATATATAAACGTATTCAGCAAACACAATACTTCACTGCTTACAAAGTAAATATATATATACATATAATCTTAAAGTACATTTCAATAGCCTGTGAGAAAAGCAGTTCAATCCCAAGCGTTTTTGTCTTCCATATAATCAATTATTGGGTAGTAACTTTTCATACACATTTTTTTCTTAATGGTACACTTAAATTTATAGCGACTTAAGTTTTGAATATCGCTAGGGATTTTATTGTAGAAACGTATACATTGGCCCCGAAATGATTTGTTTACTTTTTGTAACCTTGACGCTGGTACAACAAGTTTATGTTTGTTCCGCGTGTTAATAGTATGTACATCACATTTCTTACAGAAACTATCAATATTTTTGTGAACATTAAATAAGGTTTTTTATAGATAAAACAGTCATGATATTGATTTCCTTAATTTTTTCTCCAAGTGAGTGTCTACTACTAAGATCGTAAATTGATCGAATAGCCCTCATTCGATTTCGATTCGATTCGATTCTGCTGAACAAAAATGGTTTGACTGTCGGCAGCATTCCCCCACAGTAGAATACCTTACGACATTACCTATACTATGATAAATAACTAAAATAAACTAATCGCGCTGTTTCAACGGCTGTTAGATGACGAATTTTTCTAAATGCGTACGCTGCAGAACTGTGCCTATTAGACAATTCACTAATATGTAGGCCCCACTGAAGCTAAGAATCTAAAGTAATTCCTAAAAACTTTGTGGTCTCTACAGGGTTCAATTCATGTTCTTTTATTTTTATAGTGGTTTTTACTGGTTTCACGTTAGGTGTTATAAATCGAATACATTTAGTCTCGCCCTTAGTTAGTTTAGTAAATAATAATCATGAGATAGTCCTGTTTGCAGATGATACATCACTCATATTTAAATTAAAACGCCAGCAAAAAGACTTTGAAGATGTAAATATGGCTATCTCAAAAGTGGTTAACTGGTTTGATGTTAACAATTTACTCTTAAACGAGGGCAAGACTAAATGTATTCGATTTATAACACCTAACGTGAAACCAGTAAAAACCACTATAAAAATAAAAGAAGATGAGTTGAACCCTGTAGAGACCACAAAGTTTTTAGGAATTACTCTAGATTCTAAGCTTCAGTGGGGCCCACATATAAGTGAATTGTCTAATAGACTCAGTTCTGCAGCGTACGCAGTTAGAAAAATTCGTCAGCTAACAGACGTTGAAACAGCGCGATTAGTTTATTTTAGTTACTTTCATAGTTTAATGTCGTACGGTATTCTACTGTGGGGGAATGCTGCCGACATTCAAACCATTTTTGTTCTGCAGAAGAGGGCTATTCGATCAATTTACGATCTTAGTAGTAGACACTCACTTAGAGAAAAATTTAAGGAAATCAATATCATGACTGTTGCATGTCAGTATATCTATGAAAACCTTATATATGTTCACAAAAATATTGATAGTTTCTGTAAGAAATGTGATATACATAATATTAACACGCGGAACAAACATAAACTTGTTGTACCAGCGTCAAGGTTACAAAAAGTAAACAAATCATTTCGGGGCCAATGTATACGTTTCTACAATAAAATCCCTAGCGACATTCAAAAATTAAGTCGTAATAAATTTAAGTGTACCATTAAGAAAAAATTGTGTATGAAAAGTTACTACTCAATAATTGATTATATGGAAGACAAAAACGCTTGGGATTGAACTGCTTTCTCTCACAGGCTATTAAAATGTACTTTAAGATTATATGTGTGTAAGTGAAGTATTGTGTTTGCTGAATACGTTTATATATACTCATTTTAGAGTTACTAATAGTATTATTATTTAGTTATCCCTATTTTATAAACGATTACACTCACCAAACACACTGGTTCATTCAGTAAAATTTATTCTTGTAAAGAAGAACTTGATGATTTTAAAAGAGTGGCACATGAGTTTCTTGGCAGCTTCTTCTCATGAGCTTTACACTTGGAACTGCCACCTAACCTCATTTTGTTTTTTTTTTTTCAAACATTCATAATTTTATAAAATTTTTAGTATGTTTTAATTTGACGTTTTCAAATAATCATTAACCTGATTTTACGAAATAAAGATATTTGACTTTGACTTTGACTTTGCCCTCGTTTAAGAGTAAATTGTTAACATCAAACCAGTCAACCACTTTTGAGATAGCCATATTTACATCTTCAATGTCTTTTTGCTGGCGTTTTAATCTAAGGGTGAATTTCCCGGGACCAAAATTTGCGTGGCATCGGTGAAATCGATACTAAATAAACATAGTTATAATGTTATAATATATTTTTCTGGTTAGGTGATATAGTAGGTAATCTATGTGTAGCACTAAATATTTTATTAAATAGGATTATAGGTACTCAAAAAAAAAAAAACTAAACCTCGAAATCTTTCGTTGCCGTGCTTGTCCACACCTCACCTCATGTGTCGTGATACCTCATTGATAAAAATCTATTGGTTAGATGTATAAAAACCTAGTTTTATTTGATACGTGAATAGTTAAAGTATTGTTACGGAGTACATTTATTCAAATATTTTAACAATATAACGAATGGTTTTAAAAAAATCATTTGTCTCAGAATTACTATGGCTGTGTCCTAAACATATTTAAGAATATTGTTTTATCTAATGACTTGCATCCTCCCTCCTGTGCGCTAACCGTTGCTTAATAGTACCGTCTAAGTTCTCTACGTAGAAGGACATAACACATATGCCTGCGTTTTGACGCTTTTTTCTTTCATTGCCGTGGATGGGTATAACTTTATATTTGAATATGTTTGTCCTCTTTATTAAGCATTGGATAGAACACTATTTATCTTATGTTTATTTGTGAAGTGTTTATTACTTTGAATATTTAATAGATTTTTTGTTATTTTATATTTTTGCATCGCCGTACTTTCATTGCCGTAGTTTCCGTGGCCAAAATTTGGAATGGATAAATATAAATACGAAAATATGGAAATGAAAAAAAAAGACACGGCAATGAAAAAGTATTTTTTTTTAATGCTAACTAGCAAAGTGGGATTTTGGTCCCAGTAATGTGGGACCAAAATCCCACTTTGCTAGTTATCATTTATTCAGCAATCCTGTTAACCCCTCCAGCTAAGCTCAATGGCTTGTGTTAGGAGTGGGTTCACGTCGGTAGTATACTGGGTAGGATTCGAACCCGCGACCTCACGATTGCGAGATCGATGCCTTAGCCATTACGCTACCGCCGCTTTTTCATGCCTTTTAAAACAGTTTAGTTTCATTGCTGTGCCAGGTGTTTCATTTCCGTGGCCAGGTGTTTCATTTCCGTGGCTCATGTTTTCATCGATCCATGGTATGATTAGGCAAAGAAAATATCTTTACCTGTTATACAGGTAGAACCAAATAACGACAGTACAGGACTCGTCAAGTTACCCTTCTGCAAAACGATAAAAGACTTAAGGATAGACTGGATAAGTTTTTTACTGTACAGTCAACACACACACATACACACACGTACACACGCACGCAAACACATACACACATACATACTACTGTCTGATTTTAATAATGAATTGTTTATTTTTTGGATGCCAAGATGCCTATACCAAAATTATTTGAAGAGAAGAGAAAGGAAAAAAAAAGATTGATCGATCAAAACCGACGTCAAAAATAAGAAGTGACCCTGTATTACGAGAGGAGTATTTAAGATAAGAAAGAGAGTATGTTAAAAGGAAGACTGCAGGACTAATTGTTCCTTTAAGTGCAATGACTTCGCAAAAGCTTAAGGATCTTCGCAAGAAAAAATCAGGATTTTTTTGTAAAAACATGCCCAAATGTGGATGTAAGGATGGAACCAAATGAAACGTTTTTTGGGTTATCACAAGTAGGTCCTAATGCAATGCTCTGCATTGCTCCTAATAAATGCCGACGTCGCTGTGACCAATTGCGGATTGGCGCTCTAGTAAGTAGCTCCAATTTTGTGGCCACAACAGACACCCCTAGGATCACCTCAACTAGCACTAAACATCAGTGATATAGTATAACATCATGTCCTGATAGTCCAGCATCAAACTTTTCTATTGCAACAAAATTTCAACGTGATTTGCAAAAAAAAACGTAGATATCAAAAATCTTAACACTCCTAGCTCATTCCGTTACAAAAAAATTTGCTCAAGTTGCCCGCGAAAGGAATTGAAAGGACAGCGGATGAAGTTAGTTCACTAAAAGTGGCCGATGCGGGAAGAATAATAGAAGGATAGCAAAAATTGAGAATCAAGTGAATGAAGCCCAGCATTCTGTAATGAGTAGCAAGAATTTGTCTAAAAGGAATAAAATGGCTGTTCATAAAATGTCTTGATTCCAACACATGTATAGGAGTGAAATTTGGATAAGGAGATATTACAAAAGAAAAATTAGGGCATATATATAAAACACTATTTTATAGTTTACAAAAGCGGGGAACAGGAGAATTAGAACCTAATACAGAACTTCGGAGAGGGGTGATAATAATGTGATATCTAGATGGTACTCGAATATTGAACTTAGTTAGATGATGACAACATTCAATTTTGTTAGTACTTTAATTAACGATTTCATTTAAATATTAATAAACAATTTATGCAACAACATTATGTCTAAGATATATATCTGCGTTTCTCTAGTGATTTTTGTTTAAAATAATCCAACCGATCAGTTATGACATCTTCATGCAACGACAGCGTGCTAGATGCCACAAAAAGCGCTTTTGAATTTTCTCTATTATAAATGAATGCACTGTGTAATGCGGTCTCCAGACAATATAATACTCTTATATGCTTTTTACTACAGAATTATAAAATATTTCAAAGTAAAACCTTACATCTGCGATGCTTTTGGTATTCTGCTATCTATAATTATGCTTTATAAAAGTTAATTTTGAGACGAAAATTACACCTAATTCTTTTATACTTCTTCTATACTATTGCCGTCTATATAATACGTTGATTTTACTGATATGATTTTTCGTTTTGAATTTAATGTGTTAAACTTTCATCGCCATGATGAAACACATTTATATATTTATCTCGTTAGTTTTTTAAGTTAACTGCTAGATATTAAGCAAGAATACATACATTACCAAAAAAAATAATAAACGCGATTTTCTTTTTAAAAAAAACCTAAGTCAAAAATAATCCACGGAAATGAAGATTGCACTTGTTGAAATTCACCCCTAAATAAGAGTGATGTGTCATCTGCAAATAGGACTATCTCATGATTATTATTTACTAAATATGGTAACTCGTTTATGTAAATTGAAAACAATAACGGCCGAGAATAGAACCCTGTGGGACTCCCATTTTGACCACAGACCCCGGGGAGCGTTTACCATTAATATCAACTTTCTGAATCCTGTTACTTAGATAGGACGTAAGAAGATTCAGAGCTGTGTTTTTAATACCATAATGTTGCAATTTCCTGATTAATGTTTCATGCAGAACACAGTCAAATGCATAAGATAAATCACATAAAACGCCTAAAGCATCCTGCGATTCCTCCCAGGCGTCAAAGATATGTTTTATAAGCTCCACACCAGCGTCGGTTGTAGAGCGACCCCTAGTAAAACCATATTGTTTAAAGTGTAATAATTTATTTTTGTAGAAGAAGTTTTGCATCTGATCATATATTATTTTTTCAAAGATTTTACTAAATTTTGATAGTACTGATATGGGTCTAAAATAAGTGGAGTCAGATATACTACCAATATTTCACATTACTTTACTATATTTCATTAAATCATGAAATATACCACAATCTATACACTTATTAAATATAAAAGCCAAGTCCCGCGCAATAAAATAAATTATAGACTTAGTAATCACAACTGAGTTACTCCAGAGGTCGGTAGTCTTCTGAACATTAATAGAATTAAAAGCTTTTATGACATCTATATGTGTTATATAATCAAATTGAAAAGTGATGTCACATTTGTTTCCATTTTTAATCAAGATAGACTCAGCTGCAATAGGTGAGGAATTCAGTAGAGACTGGAATATCAGTAAAGAATTTTTTAAAAGCAGTGGCTACTTCTATGTCCGATGTGATGGTTTTACTATCTATTTTAAGACAGTAATTATTATTGTGACCTCTGAATCTTTCAGTCTCACTATTTATGATATCCCAAGTCATTTTAATTCTATTATCACTGTTTTTAATTTGTGAACTAAGGTAGCAAGCTTTTGCTGTTCTGCAAGCCTGCCTAAATATAGTTTTTTTTTTTTTTTTTTAAAGACGACTCCCGCATTAGGGTTCAAGCCCTGTGTCGCGGGGGACTTTACAAACATACAAGTCACGTACACAAAATACACCCAGACTCGGAACAACAATTTGTGGATCACACAAAGTGGTATCTCGTGTGGGAATCGAATCCACGACCTCTTGCGTTGCAGTCGGACACACTCCCACCGCGCCACAGAGGCAGTCGTTTGTTTGTCAATGTTTTAGTATAATGTCTTACTTAAGTTTGAAATCTTTCACAACAGTTATAATTTCGTTCACCATACAGCTCATTTATTCTTTTTCTACTTTTATGTAGGCCGACAGTAGCCCACTCACTAAAAGTTGCATTCCCCTTCGTTCCCTAACCATAATCGTTTTGGGAGTGAAAACCGAATCTAAATTATGACAAAATGTATTAAAGAATGTTTTATATAAAATGTTAGGATCACTGTCCTCATTCAACAGTGAAGGGTTACCAATAAGGCGCCATTTGAAACTCTCAAATCGACTTACAGTTTTAAGGACAACAGTTATACATTTTTTAGTTAATTTTCTACTCTTAATATCAAAAGAATTAAGTTGACCTCAGTGGTCAGAATCTATTTGATTAATTACTTTCTTGTTATCTATAATAATATATGTGAATATATTATCTAAACATTTAGATGTAGTAGTTATACGGGTAGGCTCTAAGAATAAATTACACAGATTAAATGATTTGAATAGAGCTAAAATCCTCATACTTGAAGTAGTATTATCTAATAAGTTAACATTAAAGTCACCACATATTATTACATTTTTATTAAGGTTTTTTACCTTATGCAAGGCTTCATCCATAAAAATATGATATTGTGCTGAAGGTGGTCTGTACACAGTCAATACAATAAACCGCTTCAACTCCACACAGGCTATTTCTATGCTACGCTCAACGGAGACGTTAACAATATCACGGCGTTCTTTGAATTTAAGATTTTTACTAATTAATATTAGTGAACCACCATTTATAACCTGTTCCCTGCTCAATGAGGTGCCTACCTGGTGATTGTTGAAATTGAACATGAACTGATCGCTCTTTAGCCAGTGTTCAGTAATACATAAAATATCAATAGCTTTTTTTAGCATTCATGAACAATTCCAATTCTTTTCCTGTCATTCCTCTGATATTCTGATGCATCAGGTTGATTTTATTAATATAACTATTGTTCTGTTTTGACATAACTGAATGATTTTCACGTATCTCTCGCACAAGTATGTGTGCCAGAGATAGTCTCTATTGTCTTATAATTTAATTTGAATTATTCGGTATGGCAATATTATAATTATTATTAATACATAAATTATCATTATTAATGTCAGGTGCTTTAGCCAAATTGTTGGCTAAGTTAAAATTAATGTCATAATTTTGTTTCACAATAGAAGCAACTTGAGTAGCCAAATTCTTGGCTGAAGTAATAATATAAAAAGATAGCGAAACAGCTATTTGTCTTTTACAACTATTTTAAAGATAATATCTATCTTTTTTCAAATAAAAATATTTACTAACAAGTTTGTTAGTGTCAATAAAATGAAATTTATTATAAAAAGGTCCATTAGTTTGGCATGTCAGTTGATGCATAAGGTTATTTAAATTATATCTAATTGAGTTATCTTGCTGTGATAATCCATTACTCAGCGGAAACGAAAACATAACAATTTTTTTTACATTTAAATTGGACAACTCCTCAAAATAATTTAAAAACTTATTTTTGTTTACATTTCCCCTATCACCGACAAAAATATTTATAGTGCTGTCATGACTAAAATTAAATCTTAAAATATTTTCCATGATATATAGGATCAGGCGTGCAATTATTATTGATTCTAGTTTGTCCCGTACTCAACTTTGACATTATAGAGATCCAATGCCCTTACCAATTTCATCACTATACATCTAAATAGTACTTAATTTAAAAGAACTGCTAGTTTGTGCTAAGTTATTATGGAGTGCTGGCGGTGGAGAGGGATCACATGCTAGCGATTGGCAATCTAGTGATAATCTACAAATTGGACTGTGCTTACTTGTTAATGGAGCTGATTGCTCATTGTTGCAGTTGCAAGCGTTGACTAGCTTATATATAGCGAATACCTGCTACCTGCCCTGTTTTTCGGTTACTTCATATTTCATTGTTAGAGTCTGTAATGATTCATGGAGGCGGTCCAGCTCCAGTGAATACATTTGAACCTGGTCAATTAGTTGCAATCTCTGCCTATTTAATGCCATGCTATCAATAAAGAATTTGTGTTTACCAATTATTATTTTTTGTTTTTGTAATGTATTTCTTAATTTTTATATACTGTTTAGACGGACATGACGAAACTAACCCTAAAAACCGGGCAAGGCATGTCGGGCCACGCACAATGTAGGGTTCCGTTGTCTCCCATCCGAATGATGCGGCTTAAGAAGTAGATTTTCGCTTTTATTTGTGTCATACTTACAACGTTATATCTACTTAATAATCATTTTGCAATGGAATTTGTACGAACATTTTGTTACTTCTCATGTGATCAGCTGTTACTCGTAAACTTGTAAATCCTACTTAGCTGTAAAAGTTTTCTTTTTAATATCACTACAAATACTACTACCGTGATTTTAACATCAACCATTTAGCTGTGTACCGTGTGGTGCCGGCTTAAGAATAGCACCACCCCATCTCTTCCCGTGGGTGTCGTCAAGGCGACTCAGGGATTTCACTCCGGAGGACGGGCAGCAGCGTCCTCTGCGTACTTAAAGCCTTACTGCGATCGCCAACCTGCTCGCCAAGCGTGGCGATTATGGCAATTACCCTCAGGATCTACATACCAGTAGGTTCTACTGGGGAGACCCGTGCCCAGCAGTGGGCCATCATATGGGTTGATATGTATGTATGTACATTTAGCTGGCAGGGGGGGGGGGGCACTTGACTCTAACAAAAATTTGCGTTTTAAAGCTTAATATTTCACAAACAGATTCCTAAATCGATAAATAATCTGTACTTCCCCTAAACGTTTTTAAAAGACCTATCTAATAATACTTCACACGATAGTGATAGGTGAGAAAACAAATCACATCGCCACTTTACATAAAGGGGAGGTACCCTAAAAATGTTTTTCAAGATTTTATTCTTTCATTTTTAAGGCGTAAGTAATATGTATATCCATGCAAAATTAAAGCCTGCTAGCACTAACAGGCTCAGAGCTAGGTGCGGACAGGCGGACGGATGGACATGGCGAAACCATAAGGGTTCCGTTTTGCCATTTTGGCTACGGAACCCTAAAGACACTTTTATAAAAAATATATATATATATATAAACTATAAAGTAAATAAAAAATATTATTGTAAATATAGATACTTCTCATTTATGTGTATAGTAGGTAGATTTTAAGTCCAGAATAACTCCTCTTTTGCAAATGCATCAATATAATATAGGTATATGTAAATAAATACTTAAGTTCTAAGAACGTATCTACACAGACCTTTTTAAAATCTTCTATTTAAATATACTTATTTTTTTTATTTTATAAAAATCAATTGCTGTTCGTTAGTCTTGCCAAAACTCGAGAACGGCTAGACCGATTTCAATAATTCTTTTTTGTTTCATTCGCATTAATTCAGAGAAGGTTTCAAAGCTAAGTTAATTATGAAAAATATTAGAATTAAAACCAACAGTAAAATTTATATATAAAAAAGCTCGATCCTTAAAATGACTAAATTAGCACATTCCATGACATATTTCCAGCGGCTGTAATCAACAGGGACCTGATGGTGAAGCAGCATAATAAATAGAGCTCTAGACAGCAAAGCTAACGACCCTAAAATCGAGAATTTTATCACTTTCCATGATATAGTTCCAGTGGCAATCCTTTTGCTTCATTATCAGATCCATTTCATCATGTGTAATGTAAAGAACTAGAGACAACAAAGCCGATGACCCCAAAATTAACTATCTTGGCACTTTCCATGAAAGAATTCCAGTGGCAATCCTTTTGCTTCATCATCAGATCCTTGTCATCATGAGTAAGAGAAACAACTAGGGACAACACAGCCAACGACGGAAAAATCGACTCTTAACACTTTTCATATAAAAATGCCATAGGGAATCTTTCAAAACCATTAGAACCTTGTTATCATTTGTAATGGAAATGACTCATGATTACCATACATACAAGCCAAATTCAACTATCGTACCATTTGCCACCAGAGAGTTTCAGTCCCTATATCCTGGCTTTATCATCAAATCAGCACATTTTTATCATAATATTGCATTGTCACCAGACTTCCATAAGTATGCTAAATTTCAGCTCATTCGGAATTCAGGAACTGGTCTTAATGGAAATTCAAGAAGTATTCCAGTCCCTACATCCTAGGAATATCAGGAGATCAGCACAATTTTATAATAATATTGCATTGTCACTGAAGTTATGAAGAATTTGGCATACTATATGTATGTCAAATTTCAGCGCAATCGGATACCGGGAAGTGGTCGAAAATGGTAATGTCCCAAATTTTGGCGACAAATTACATACGAACATATCAAGATAATTTATAACTTGAAAAAATAATTGAACTTTTAACGTTTACGTAAACGTCAGTTTATTAATGAAATTTAACCTACTCAATGAATATGTTATCGATAGTCGTCGTCATCGTTTTTTTACAATTTTAAATTAGCAACAATTTTATGCAAAACGAACGCATTACAGCCCCTAACGTGGCATAAAATGTAATCGAATAGAATTATAATGTAACCTCCCAAGCGTCTCAAATTAAAAAATTACATATTAAAAGGCTTGCAAGCGCAACGACGTTATTTTTTCTATTCGATTAGAGTTTATGCCTCTTGTCTAGAGGCTCAGGTACCTACTGAATGTTTTCATTCATCTAAGGACTATTTATATTTTCTGGACATTATTTAGTTTCTAACATAACACATAATGTTCTATGGTTCATGAGGTCAAAATATATGCATATTATATATGCTTTATTTACGTAATTGAATATTTTATTAATGTATATATGAAAGTTAAGTATTGTAGATTGCTAGTTCAATAGTATTTAATGCTGTTTTTATGTAAATTTACTTAAGTACAACTAGGTTAATATATCGTATAATTGGTTATTGCTATTTCCTACGTACTGGTATCTAGTTTCCCAACCTGTGGGTGTTGACCCCCACGAGGGTAACAGCAATTCGTTGGGGGTAATGTACCGGCTTAAGAATAGTACCACCCGATCTCTTCCTGTGGGCGTCGTCAAAGCGACGAAGAGTTATCACACCAGAGCCTATTTTCAAGCCTTAGGTACCTACTGCGATCGCCGAGCCGTTCGCCAGGCGTGGCAATTATAACAACAATCACCCTTTTAAGTAGGTTCTACTGGGGAGACACGTGCACAGCAGTGGGATATCATATGAGTTGATATGTACGTAATGTAAGGTGGTAAATCAATTCCCGCCACCCCCGTCGCTCGAGTGATTCCCACTTGGCTTTTAAAGTACTCAAAAAAGGTAACGAAATCAATATGGGTGGGAATTACTGACCTAGTAGGTTATTTTTGCCACAAAACATTAAGAGTAGGTGCAGGAGATGAGGTCCATAGGCATTCGTAACGGACTCTGAATATCGGACCACTTTGTTCCAAAGGTGTTCCGAGATTTCATGGCGGATGTCTAGTGCCGGATCTAGGATTAGGCAAAAAATGGATGATGGCGCGCCGTCACCTTCGAAGTAAGTGCTCTTACGGAGAAGGAGGTGTGTATTTCGTTTTACCCAAAAAGTTTTAAGTCATGAGGGGTGTGGTAATCATCGCACTCGACATATTAGAGGTCGTCCAATGATCACGTGAGCAGGCGCAGATACAAGGGGGGCTACCCCCCCCCCCCCCCCCACGGCTCGACTGAATCACCCTTTTTTGGGAAATTTGTGAATTTTAACACTGGATCAGAGCGGCAAATGCCCCCTTCGATGGTGGAGTACCAGTTTTGAACACGTCCTACTACACCGGGTTTTACCCAGACCTGTGATTATTTATACCTGTATTTTATCACACTAAAACAGATCAATAAACATCGGTTTTTCCAGTTCCAAACGGGATTCCCAAAATCGCGTATCAGAAATCGCAATTAGGTGTAATATATTGAGTACCTATACAGCGTTATTTGTAATAAACTCCTCGCTCGGGGCTTCTATATATAACACTAAAAATAACTTTGTAATATCAGTTCTAAAAATTATTTAATTTATTAACCCTTAATAATCTACCACTTGTTTCTGAAGTTATGAGCCTTAGCCACCTACTGACTAGTTTACTGGAGTAAAATCGTTGTTTATTGTCAGGTTTAAGCCCTAAAGCTGACAAAAAAGCATATTTTTTTACTCCGGGGTCTCTCAGATGTTTGGTAAATGGCGGTGAAAAAATGCGGTGAAGGGTTAATTTGTAATTTTTTTTTTTTCAAATATTATATTTATAAGTTTTTTGGTGTAATGTAAATAAGCCAAGAGAGGGATTAGATAGGTTATTAGTATATTAAAAATCACCCTGTATAATATTCATATGAACCCAATCAAAAAACATTCGACAATAAAATCATAGGATTTTTTCGCAGTACGGGCCTAATCTAACCCGATAATTAATTTTGTTATTATGTCATCATAATAACAAAAATAATTATCGGGTTAGGTTAGGTTACCTCATAAACATAATAAATATATTATTATTAATTATTTGGAATAATGAACCTCCGACAAGTGAAACAAAATTTGATCATTATCATCAAAACGCCTGATCATATATTCATCAAACAAAGTTAAAAATTGAGCCAATTAGGTTAATTTTCTAATAAAAAAATCCTCACCCGAATCAAGACACAGGAATTGGGTATTTGACTACTATCAAAATAAAATATTTTATACTAACCATGCAAAAATGTTCCAATGAGCGTTCTAAAAAAATAGGGTGGGCCAAGAATTCGTTAACATTTAAACTTAACATCCCGCGCTAATACAAGCCGCGCGGGGAGCGGGGAGGGAACTTACCACTAGCTCGCTTCTCGGAAATTTAGTCGCAATGGATCGCTTCACGGGGCCGCAGCGCGCTTATTGTGTGAAACAATTTTATCTAAACAACAGTTCGCTCATTACTGTGAGACGCTTATTTCGCGTTGAATACGATTTACACGATTTAAATCAGTGTCCGAGTGCTCCATTAATAAAGAAATGGGTTAAGAAGTTCGAAGAGACGCGATCTACACTAAACGTGAAGCAAACCGGCGGCCCACGGACTTCTCGGAGCGAAGAGAACGTGCAGCGAGTTTCCGCATCAGTTCGACGTGATCCACATTTATCGACGCGCAAACGTTCGGCTGAATTAGGATTATCCCGTACATCATTGCGCCGTATTTTGAAATTAGATTTGACATTACATCCATATAAGCTCCAGTTAGTGCAGGAATTAAAACCTAATGATTTAAATTTGCGCAAGTTGTATGCCGAAACAATGTTAGATCGATTCAATAATTTTGACAACCTCTTATTTTCCGACGAAGCGCATTTCCATCTAAACGGACACGTAAATAAACAGAATTGCAGGTATTGGAGCAGCGAAAATCCCAAATCTAAACACGAGAGGCCACTTCATTCTCCCAAGGTTACAGTATGGGCTGCAATTTCAGCAAAAGGAATCATTGGACCCTACTTTTTCGAAGATTCTCGCGGCCGTTCGGTTACTGTGAATTCTGCTGAGTATGTGAAAATGTTAAGGGAGTTCTTGGCACCGAAGCTACTGGAATTTGCTGGCTACAATAGTAACACATGGTTTCAGCAAGATGGAGCCACTTGTCACACATCTAACGAGTCCCTGCCGGTGGTCAAAGAAATGTTTCCGGAAAAGCTGATTTCCAGACGAGGCGACATCTCATGGCCACCCAGGAGTCCAGATTTAACCCCAGCAGACTTCTTTTTATGGGGTTATTTGAAGAGTCGTGTTTACATCCATAAACCAAAAACACTAAGTGAATTAAAGGAAAAAATTAGCGAAGAAATGTCGGCGATCTCACGGTCTCTTTGTCGACGAGTATTCGAAAATTTCGGTGCTCGCTTAGAAGAGTGCAAAAATCGAAACGGAGGTCATTTAGATGATGTTATTTTTAAAAAATAAATTCCAAATCATTAACTTTCTTATCAATAAACAATTTTAAAAATATGTCAAATGGTTTTTTTATATGATTTTTTGAAATGTTAACTAATTCATGGCCCACCCTTTAACGTGTTTATTAATTTATAAACATAAAAATAAACACTAAGAGTAAATGATATGACCATAGAAAACGTGACGTGACGTGTTCTTGACGTTTCCTAAAAAGAGGCTGATTTGACTTCAGTCAAATACCCTATTAGTGAAACTGGGATTTACGATTCTCGCCACGTTTTGCGTCAGGAGAACACGTGCCCTAAAACATTTTCGGCTTCTTTGGTGTTTGTTGACGTTTGTGTCCTTGAATCGTCTGGGATTATTTTGTGTGTGTTTGTTGATATTATTTGTTTTGTGTTTGTGTCAATTTACAGCTGAGTAAGTCAAAATTTAATATCTAGTTTAGACCAAAATGAGCGCAAACAAACCTCCCGACCCTCCAGATCCTCCGGATAATTCTTTACCCCGTACTCCGAGCCCGACTTTTTCTTCCAATCCCCTCTTTTCTAGTGCTCCCTTAACACCTTCCAACCCATTAACACAATTCGCTCAGATGGTTTGCAGCGTTTCGGAAACAGAAGTTCCGCTAAGCAATAATTCCACCCGTAAACGTCCTGGCGAAGAGGATACCATCCGGCCAACCAAACAAAGTAAAAGTCAAGTTTGTAGAGACAGATATAACACACGCGACTCAGCTCCTTACATAATTCATGTAGCAAAAATAGAACCCCAACCTAATGCTGGTGCTACCCTTCATCCGGTGACCTTTGGCCTTTTTCTCTACAAAAACAAAATTAATAATATAGTGAAAGACGGCGTAAAAAAAGTAGGTAGAAGTCGCATTTCTGTAAAGTTTGTTTCCCATCAGGATGCAAATGCCTTCCTAGAAAATGCACTATTAGTGAAACATACACTCTCAGCCTCTATTCCTTCCTTCAATATAACAAGGATGGGTGTGGTATCAGGTGTGCCTACCGACATGTCTGAGGAAGATGCCATGAAAAATATCTGACAGTACCTCCAGGTTGTGGCAAAATCCTTAAAATTAGACGGATTAATCGCAAGCACGTTGGCGATGGCACCATGGAATGGAAACCAACAGAAACATGTGTGCTCACTTTTGATGGTCAGATCCTTCCAAAAAAGGTGTTTTGCTGCTATACTTCACTCCCAGTTGCACAATACATCTACCCAACGATCCAGTGTCGTAAATGCAGTAGGTTCGGCCATGTGGAGTCAATTTGCAGGTCCAAACCCCGCTGTTTTAAATGTGGTCATGATCACCCGGGGTCTGGTTGTGACATTCCAGAAAGTGAGGCCTTTTGCATATTATGCTCAGGTCCACACTTTGCGAACAGTAATATACCCGACAAAGAGCCATTAAAACTACTATGGCTGAAAAGATTATCTCTTACAGTGAAGCTAGCAAGACAGTTCCTCTCGCCTATCGCAGCTATGCAGATACCGTCAAGTCTTCCAATTCATACCGTAAAACGGTCTTTCTACCACCTAAATCCCATGCACCTCTTTCCCCATCATATGATAAAGCAGCTCACCAAGCTTTAATCAATCCTCCTCAGTCTTCACAGCGCAATGGCTGTGCCCTTATTAATCAACAAGTAGATTCCCCTATTATAGACCTACTCATACAGTTACTTACATCTTTATTAATCCCTAATTCCCTCCAAGTTACTTCAACCCCCAACTATAACTCACCGTCCAACGTTGCCCAAACATTAATTAAATCTTTAACAAACTACGGAAATGGCCTCCCAACAGGTGTTTCTTCAGTGGAATGTGTCTTCATAAGAAGCATGACCTCACATTCCTATTGAATAAATACAAGCCCTTAGCTTTTTCTATAGCTGAGACTTGGCTACTGCCAAGCCTCGGCTTTCGTATACCCCACTACAACATCATTAGATGTGACAGACCCGATGGCTATGGGGGCTCTGCTCTCCTAGTCAATAACCGGGTCCCACTTTTACCTCTTTCTTTGCCACCATTTAACTCTAATATTAGTGTCGTAGCAGCTAAAGTTGACACCCTGACAATCCTCTCCATTTACCTTGCCCACCCTCATCAGAATCTTCTCCCTGTACTCCGTACTATACTGTCAAGTTTTAGCGGATCGATAATAGTGATGGGCGATTTTAATTGCCATCACTTTAGGTGGGGATCGGAGAGCTGTGATTTCTTTGGGATGGGTTTAGTAGAAATGCTAGTCGACCTTAACCTATGCATAATTAACACCGGTTGCTCGACCCGAAAGGTCTCTCAATCACAACGGAAAAGCTGCGTGGATCTTGCCTTTTGTACACCAGATATCTCTTTATCTCTGCCCAGTGGCAGTGCACGGACCTCTCCCATGGTAGTGACCATTATCCTATAGTTATCACTCTATCGGACAAATACTATAGAGAAAAGGTTTCCCCTCCTCCTCTACTTAAATATAAGCTCTGCCACCCTGACTGGGCAAAGTTTTCTGCTTCCCTAGAAGAAAAATTAGACCGTCTTCCCAGGATAGGCTTACAGAATTTGGATAATGGTCATTGTCATGTGGGGGACTGCTGTCTGTTATTTACTGAGGCCATTAAGCAAAGTGCAGATGAGTGTTTCCCAATCAAGTCAACCGCAAGAGGTAAGATCCCATCTCCCCCCTGGTGGGATGAGGATTGCACAAGGGCTGTTAAAGAAAGGCGTAAGGCAGAAAAAAGATATAATTTTAACATGAGCACATATAACCTAATAAATTATAAACACACCAGCGCTAAAACAAGAAGACTTCTTAGAAAGAAAAAACGCCAAAGCTGGAAGAACTTCTGCTCCAGCTTGTCTCCTTCTACTCCCCCCTCATTAGTTTAGAAGAAAATTAACAGTTTTCGAACTGGATACTCCTCAACTGTCTCCTTCCCTATGACCCAAGAGGTCAGAGAACAGTTTTTTAATAAAATTGCGCCTCTATATACCCCTACATTTACAGAGCTACAGTTACCTCCAGTTTGTGTATCTGAGGACACTCATGATGCACTATTCTCCATTCAAGAGTTGGAAATAGTTTTAAGTTATGTTAAGGACTCTGCCCCTGGTACAGATGGTTTCACTTACTCTTTCATGGTTAACTCTGAAAATAAAGCCAGAGATAATTTTTAGACATATTAAATTATTGTTTTTTGAATGGATGGGTGCCAAAACAGTGGAAAACACGAATTATCATACCTATTTTAAAACCGGGTAAACATGCTAATAATCCCAATTCATTTAGACCCATTGCTCTCTCTTCAATTTTTCTTAAAATATTAGAACATTTAATTAAAAATCGGTTAGAATGGATAGTAGAATCTAGGAACCTGTTACCTAAATCACAATTTGGCTTTAGAAAGGGACTTGGTACTATGGATAGCATAGGGGTCCTAATGACAGACATTAGAATTGCTATGACCAAAAATGAATCTGTCGTGGCAGCATTTCTGGATATTATGTCTGCTTATGATAGTGTCCTCCTTCCCACTCTCAGGCAGAAATTACAACAGCTGAGACTTCCGGCAAGGATGATACGATGCATATACGCAACGCTCGTCTCCCGATCTCTGGTCCTTAGGGTTCAGGGTGAGGTGTCTGAGCCGAGGACTGCAGGGAGGGGTTTGCCACAGGGATCAGTTTTAAGCCCTCTGCTTTATAATTTATATACTTATGATATAGATTCCTGTCTCAACCCTAACTGCAATATTCTGCAATATGCTGACGACCTGGCCCTTTATGTGTCTGACAGTTCGGTCCTGGATGCTGCTGCATCCCTTGACCTTTCTCTGGGCTCTCTGGACCAGTGGCTATCTAAACATGGCCTGTCCCTCTCTGCTCCAAAAAGTTCAATCGTAGTTTTCTCACGTAAAAGAAATGTACCCCAAATTGAAATAAATATATCTGGTCACCCCATTCCTGTAGGATCTAAAGCAAAATTTTTGGGCGTTTTTGTGGATTCTAAACTTTCGGGTGCGGCACATATAAACCATTTAAGTAAAAAGTGCGAACGAGCTATTCCCATATTAAAAGCCTTAGCAGGTGTGTGGTGGGGTGCTCACCCCTCCACCATGAAACTAATCTACAATGCATTAGTTCGAAGTATAATGGATTATGGCACTTACATGCTAATTCCATGTAACGAAGGAGCATTGTCAGGTTTAGATAGAATCCAGGCTAGGTGTCTTAGAATCATCTCTGGCTGCATGAGGTCCTCCCCCATAAATGCACTTCAAGTGGAATGCCCGGAATCTCCCTTGATGCTTAGATGGCAATATTTGGCCAGTCGCTTCCTATTCAAAGTCATCTGCAACAGTTCTCATCCTCTTCTCCCAAAAATTATTGATTTAAATAACATATGTACAACAAACAGATGGTTGCACAAAGAAATTCCACCAATAATCAAGGCCTTCCGTAAATCTCAAGCTCTGAGTGAACCTGTTATTAAATTTGATAAAATTCCTATGTATAAGTATGAGTTTGATTTACTCTGCTTCAAACCAAATATTTTACTGGATACTAGTATATACAAAGGAGCCACTTGTGCGAGTTTAGCTTTCAGTGCATTGGTGGAGGAATATTGGAATGACCATGAAAGATTTTTCACCGACGCTTCTAAATTGTCTTATGATGGTTTTACTGGAGTAGCCGTATATTATCAAAACTCTAAAATTGTTTTGAAATTCAGGTGCCCTAGAGAGTCTTCTGTTTTTACAGGCGAGTGTATAGGCATCCTGGAGGCTTGTCTTTTTATAGAATCTCATAGTATTTATAAAGCAGCTATATTTTTGGATTCCTTAAGTTGTCTTAAAGCTCTAAATCAAAACCCGTTTAAGAACAAATCTTACAGTACTTTTATGCTGGACATCAAAAAATCGTTATTTACATGTGCAAGGAGTGGCAAATCTATCCAACTTGTCTGGATTCCCAGCCTTTGCGGCATTGGTGGCAATGAGACGGTGGATACTCTGGCCAAAAACGCGATTTCATCTCAAATGGCTGACCCTAGACACCTTGCTCATCATGTTGGGGACCTGAAAAACCTGCCCCAAAGGGCCCTTGCCTCTTCTTGGCAGAAGCAGTGGAACAACTCTTCAAAACTTAAGGGTAGACACTATTATGCCATTAATCCATCAATCACACCTAAACCTTGGTTTAATAAATACAGAAAAGTGTCCAAACCAACCATTTCGGTTATTTGCAGACTCCGTCTTGGGCATTGTTGTTCCCCGGTGTTCCTGCACAAGATTCGGGTACGGGACTCGTCCATTTGTGAATGTGGGTTGGATGAGGGCAACCTGGAGCATACATTCTTTAACTGCCCCAGAAATAGTCAGGCATTTGATCTTTACCATCACATAACTGAATTGAAAATCCCTGTCCCTATCAATTTCCCCTCACTTCTAACACATTCTTCTCCTCAACTTTTAAATGCTTTGATCTCTTTTATTCGACAAAACTTCATCAGACTGTAATAAATGTATCTTATATGTTGGTGTGGTATTATACTTAGTTAACCCTCCATAGTTATTATCACAGATAATTAATCACAGAGAAAGTAATCATTACGTTTTATTAACAATTTCTTTATATTAAATTAGGTTATGGCTAACATGTAATTTAAATTTATACTATATATGTTTTTATTTATTTGTTTTTTGTTTGTTACAGTCTACTAACTCCACAAATAGTTCAACGATAAAAATTCCTCAAAATTAACACGTTACTCCATCGCACATCTGACATTGGCAGAATTGTCGACAACGGCATCGTAGCAATTAATGAAAAAAAAAAAAAAACTGGGATTTACAGATTATGAATTAGTAAATCACATACATTGTCATATGAATACGATTCTGTTTACAAATCCTATAATAGTAAGCAACACAGTAGTACCTACAGGTAGCTGTACCTGACCCCGAACTAGGCCCAGCCTGTACTGTGATAACCAGACACAGAATAAACTATCGTGCTCATCACACTAAGATTTATCCTGGATAGGAATCGAACTCACGATCCCTAGCTTAGCAGTGTCACTAACCACTAGAGCAACAAGCCAATCGAATTATTCTGTGTCTGGGTGTAAATTCAAATAAAAAAGCATAGGTACATGGTTTTGTAAAAAAGAACATTATAACGTCATATAGAATAATAAAATGTACGTAGATAATTACAGTACAGTAGTAAATTAATTGTTATAAATCTCGATCGGCTCGGTCGCCCCTGATAATAATATGTTAATGAACACAAAATATTTACAAATATACATAACTAAATATTCTTAAATTATCTAGGTATTAATCAAAAACATATATATTTGATTTCTCCACACGAGTTTTGACCTTAATATGCCAGCATTGTTGTTGAAGTAGCCTTTCTGATAGGTGGTTTCATAGTAAGACTTGTATTTAAAGAATTGTGATTTCGTTAAAAGGATTGTACCGGATTAATAAGGTATGTTTTTTTTTATTTGTTTATAGTGTAACAGTGTGTTACTTAATAATGTGATCTTAGAAGATCGATCGAAGATTTTTTTGGTGAATGGTTTTTTTTTTATAAATGTTTGGGTAAAACTCGGCAATGTTTTTGTGCAATTATTGATTTTCTTTAGTAAGTTTTTATAGACGTATTTTGAGATACTTATTTTTTTTTTTGTATCCAACGAAGATCGAAGCGTTATAAAAAAACTAGCTTTTCGCCGCGGTTTCGTTCGTATACATTTGGCTTTAATATCATATGTTTTATTCTGATATTTAAGCTATTTATTATAGTAAAGTTTCATTAAAATTCGGTCAGCAGTTTGTGTGTCAATAAGACTAAGTAACAAACATCCATTCATCCTTACAATCTTTCTTTTTTATACTATTTTTTTTGTAAGACACCTATATCTTATATTGAATTTCAATTCTGTTGTAAATAGTTACTAGTATTTAATATTTAGTCGTATGTGTATTACAATTTTTTTTTTGAAGCGTCGGTATCCTAATGGCTAAGGCAGCGGACGCGTAATCGTAAGGTCGCGGGTTTAAATCCTATACATTATACTATTGACGTGACCCTACTCCTAAGACAAGCCTTTGATCTTAGCTGGAGGGGTTAACAAGATTGCTAATAATGTGAGACCCAATCACACATTGCTAGTTATCTTTATTTTTTTTAAAGTAAAAAAAAAATATCAATGTAAGTTTTTTTTCTTATTATATAGATATTAGAAATAATATTAGCTTTATATGTCAAGTATTTTTCGATTGATTTTGATTTAAATTTCAAATCCCCCTCTGAATCGAATTTTCAAAAATTGTATATATAGATATTATTCTAAACGGATGTTTACGTCTTAATAACTATATTCCTAAACGTTAATTTAGTATTTTAAGATGTGTGTGCGCAGATTTAAGAATAAGTCACGGTCTTTTTATATACCTAAATATAAAAAAAAATGAATTAATTTGAATAAATATGTACACATTATTCACAAATTAACATATTAATAAAAAAAATATAAGCTTCGTGAATCGTGTACAACTTTTTACCCGACTTACGCAATCGGGTAAAAGAAGGAGTGTTATGTTTTTCGAGTGTATGTATGTATATATGTTTGTACGTATGTATGTATGTATATTTCTTTGGCACGCTCTACGTCGTCACGTCTAATCGGCTTGATGGATTTTAGCTTGAGAAGTAACGTTAGATTCGTCTTAGATGAGTGACTCTGGGTGCATCAAAATTAGAAAAAATAAAATGGCGGCTTTTTAGTGCCAACATATTTCAGTTATTAATTTGAAGCAGTCGGGTTTTGTTTTTTGTAATAATTTAGCTTGTTGTCAAGAAATTTGACAATGATATCCACCTAGTAGATTCCCTAATATATTTACCTAATATAGATCAATATATATATAAATATATATAAAGTATTTTCTAATGATCTCGGGATTAGAACGGCAAGTCAATCAACACAATTGAGTTTCTGTAAGAAAAGATTTATTGTTTCATAATAAGTAGGTACATGAAATGTGAATTTACTTAATACGTTAGAAAAACTTACACACCTGTAAGAAAAGAAACGACATTTAATGTTATTAACAATCTCTGTTTCTAATCACCATTAGAATATTTTAACAATGAAATTAAAATTATAAATTACTGCTTTTTGTTTCACGTGATACTTTAAGGTTATCTTTTTTATAGTTCACAAACGTCACCTGACAATGCACTGTGCGATGACGTTTGATGCGCGGGAAAGTTTAAATGTATTTAATTATAAAGTTAATGAAAATATATATTTTTTCATTACATACATATATATAAATATGATAACCTTGAACTGTCATGTTGACAATCTTGATACCACATTTTCTTGAATTTTAACAATGACACAACGAAAAATTATAACAATTTATACAATTAGATATTTAAATATGTAGTAGTAAGTAGTTACGTAATGTAAATTAGTCAATATTACATCAAATAACGTAACATTGTTATATATATTATCGATAGTCCCTGAATGACCGAGCTGGGCTCGGTTTTTTTTAATATGTACATAATTAAAGAATAGGTCGGTCGTTTAAAGATTTTGAGATGGAGAGTCGTATGGCATAAGATTTAAACCTCCCGAGTACAAAATTCGATTGGATTATTATGGCATGGAACTTTTTAAATCCAATTTTTTTTAATAATAACTTTTTCACTCATAAATAAACAAATGAAAAATAATAAATATTTTTTAGGGTACTCCGATTTTGATAAAATTAGATTTGAATATGACACACCTTTCTGTGACTTTTGTCTATATATATATATATATATATATTATTATTATTATTTATAAATAATAATAAAAAAAGTAGGTGGATACCTACCTACTTCTTTATTTTTACACAGATATAGAATAAAACCGCTTCATGCTGTCTGTACGCTTAGATCTTCTGAACTACGTAACAGGTTCTGAACTATCTAAATTCTGCGGTTTTCAATATCATTCAAATAATTTTGTCCAATGATGTTTAAATTTAAGTAAAAAAATGTACATAGGTTACAAGCGCTCAGAAAGCGGCACCTTAAAATCTATACAATTGACTTAATTTTTATATGTCAGTGTCGCTTCACCAGCGTTAACAGATGAAGGCAGCAGATTATTTTTTTTTTCCTTCTACATCGCTATCTGATCCCAAACTAAGCAGAGACCAAACAACTGATAAACATACTTATATATTTCTAAATACATACCTCACACTAATAAAATATTGGCGAAAGTTTGTGAGTGTGTGAGTGTGTATGTCTGTTACTTCTTCACGTCTAAACGGCTGGAGCGATTTTAATAAAATTTGGTATGGAGTTAGCTGACACCCTGGATTAACACATATATATATATACAGGCTAATAAACCGCGTGTAATACCGCGGGGCACAGCTAGTATTTAGATAAATAACACCCAGACCAGAATAAACCATCGTGCTTATCAGACAAAGTTTTATCCTGGGTGGGGATCGATCCCACGACCTCCGGCTTAGCAGTTAGGGCCACTAACCACTACACCAACAGGCCTGTCAACTAATAATATTAATTTATTCAAATAAAACTATTCATTTAATATCATCTACAAATAAAAAAATTAAGTGTCGGTTTTTAATGTCAGAAAAACAGTTTTTAAGGTACTTAAAACAAAAACACATTTTTTTTTATGTCTGTCTATTTGTTTCGACTAATCTCTTAAAAGAAAAGATTTTGACAAGACTTTCACTATCAGATAACTGGTATGTTATGTTTATGATATGGTATGTTTGCCCTCTTTGTGTTTCGAGACCTTTGATCAGATCGTGATGGACATTTTTGGAGGGTATTTTGGAAACGCCTGCGAGGGCTACTGGCACAAAAAGACTCAGCGAAGTATAAGCAGGTTCATCTAAATAATTATTAAATAAATTTAGTCACAGTTTTGAATGAAATATAAACAAATATTTTTAACAAAAAAATCGTTAACATAGAATTGATGATTATCAATAACGACAGATCGAATTAACTTCCAATCAGTCAAGATTAAATAATTATTTATTCGATTCATATGACTAATAATCGATTATTACACAAGGTGATTAGTAATAGGTACCTACTATAGGCCGACCGCTTAACTCGTATATCGCCTGCGCGGTGCGCGGGACAGAGAACGTGAGTTCTCTGTCCCGCGCACCCCGCTCACCCACCCGTTAACATCACCCCGCGCTCCCTTCTCACCGCAGGCGATATACGAGTTAAGCGGTCGGCCTATAATAACCACTCGTAGTGTCTATACATGACACTTAGTAACATTGTAATATAACTGATATTACAAAGTTATTAGGTGGTTGAAAAATATTTAATAAGTATATTAACCCTTGACCACCTACCAAATACTTTTGTCACACAACCTAAGATAGGTCTGTGAGACCTCGGAGTAAAATCGTTGTTTTTAGAGTGAGGTACGTTTATAGGGAGTGAGCAGCACCGCAACTTCACCTCCTCACAATAAACATAGATTTTACTACGATGAAATAGTTTGTAGGTGGATAAGGTCATAACTATATAAGTAGGTGGTAGTGTAACAGGTTACAAACCACCCTGTATAAGCCATTAGGCTTATACAGGGTGATTTGTAACCTAATAACTTTCCGCTCGTGGCTTCTTTACATTACAGTTTTGCCAGTACGACGGGAAACTTATTCATAGACTTATTTTCAATAATAAACAAGAATTGCGTACTATACGACGTATTGAGCACTATACTTTAAAGAACACAATTCAACTAATTATAGTTGGATTGTGTTCTTTCAATAATAACTTCAAAGAACACAATCCAACTAATTATAGTTGGATTGTGTTCTTTGAAGTATCGTGCTCAATACGTCGTATAGTACGCAATTCTTGTTTATTATTGAAAATAAGTCTATGAATAAATTTTCCATCACATTGGCAAAGGCTTTCAACTGTTACAATAAATAGCTAATCAATTAATGATTGATTAATTAATTAATTGTAAAATATAACATGGTCTAAAACTACCCCATTGGGATGTGTTTCTGATCATAAGAGCAAACTACTTTTAGGTTTGCACTTTATGAAGAATAACGTATACCATTTATAAGAAACCAAACAAGAATGCCGCGAGAACTTACGTAGCGGTATTTGATAATAATTTTCGGTCTTATATTTGTTGGTGGGAATAACTTATTCTAGATTCTATATGTGAGTGCTTGCAAAAAAAGTATTTTTTTATTAAATACTGAATTAAATGGATACTTGACTATTTATTATGTTTATGTTCTTTTCGGAAAGCTTACATTACAAGCTTATTTACTCTTGCGAACTTGGCTGACTTTCATAAGCGTTGCATTTGTAACCTAAATGAATAAAGTATTTTTGACTTTTGAATATTCAGCAATAATTATGTTTGTCATAGTCATTCAATGATTTGTAAGGTTATATGTTCAGTGACATGTTCTCTTGATAATAATTTATTCGTCTTGAATTCTCTCGTCTCATTGATATTGAGGTATTTTTTTCATTAGTCTCCGTACACTTGGCAGTATTTCATACACAAGATAGTGTGCCTATTGGGATGTAATTGCAATCTATTCTTTAAAATTGATTTAATCTTCCCTTTTGTTGTTTTAATACCAAGGTCATGGTGAAGTCTCATTCATGACATACCATTTGGTTAATAAAAATTTAAATTATTTCGTTTGCAAAAGATGTCCGAGAATCCAGGACCACTTTTTTTTTTTAGAGAATAATAATATTTAATAACCAAAAACACTTTAACAAATTACATATCAGATTGTAACTATATTACAAGTACTTAGAAATATACTTAATATGTGTTCAACTGATATGTTTAAACGTTGTCAGCCGTACTAGTATGAACTGTGTGACGGCTGCCAGCGCCTTCCATATCATATACTTTTCATTAAATTAATAAACCAGCATAGAAGGTAGCGTGTGTGAGTGTGTCGTAATGCTACTCGATTTCACGTAATAACTAAACTAACAAAGGCTACTTTTTTATTAAAAAAAAAAATATATAAACTGATATTTTTATAGACTAGGTTATTGATATCGAGTTCAAAATGTTAAGCTCCAAAACGACTACAAAATCAAGTCAATTAAAATAAAATGGTATTTGCTCAGTATAAGTCATATATATTTTTGAATATATTTTTGTAGGTCTATTATGTTCCTCACAATAACTTATCTACAAACTAAACGTATCATCGCTAGCTATTTATAGTATACTAGCTGTGCCCCGCGGTGTTACCCGCGTTTTAATCCAGGGTGTCAGCTAACTCCATATCAAATTTTATTAAAATCGCTCCAGCCGTTTAGACGTGAAGAAGTAACAAACATACACACTCACATACTCACAAACTTTCGCCTTTATAATATTAGTGTGATGTGATTATGTTCTTTTGTCGAAAATATTATCCGATCATGTTGAAAATAATTGTTGTTGAAAGATTTTACAAATAAATGTTGATGATGAGCGATACTATGTAAACATAATTATAATAGTCGGTACATCTGAAGTAAAAACATTGCCTTTACTCACATTAGTAAAAATAAAGATCTTTTCATTTCGCCATTAATCATTCGTCGGTACGTATGTCCCAATGTTTTACTTGAAGACCGTGACCTACCCATATAGTAGCGATTAAATTTGCCATGGTATTTAAACATATTACGCATTTGTGTTTACGTAATATACGCGGATGATGACGCTACAATAAATTAAGAGCGCAGAAGGTAAATTTCATTCAACGCACATTTAAACAATCTCGATTTAATGTATAGGAATTTTGGATCACTTTGTCTAGAATGTGGTCCGACATTTAGTGTATTTCGTGTCTAGAAGAAGGAAATTTTGTGTTCGAGAAACTTGCACTACTTTGTCTAGGGGTTCGAGACTTTATGCCCGAGAATTTCCTACTACTTTGTCCAGAAGTCCGAATTTGTATATCCGAGAATCTTGGACCAATTTGTCTAAAATGTAATCCAAGATTTTTTGTTCAAGAATCTTGGGAATTTTGTCTGTAATGTGGTACGAGATTTAATGTCCAAGAATCACGAACCACTTTGTTTAAACTGTAGTCCGAGAAATTATGTCCAAGAATCTTGGAACAATTTGTCTAAAATGTGGTCTGAGATTTTATGCTCGATAATCTCGGACCACTATGTCTATAATGTGGCCCGAGATTTTATGCTCGATAATCTCGGACCACTATGTCTATAATGTGGCCCGAGATTTTATGCTCAATAATCTCGGACCACTATGTCTATAATGTGGTCTGAGATTTTATGCTCGATAATCTCGGACCACTATGTCTATAATGTGGCCCGAGATTTTATGCTCAATAATCTCGGACCACTATGTCTATAATGTGGCCCGAGATTTTATGCTCGATAATCTCGGACCATTATGTCTATAAAGTAGACCGAGATTTTATGCTCGATAATCTCGGATCACTATGTCTATAATGTGGCCCGAGATTTTATGCTCGATATAACCACTATGTCCCAAAAGGTTGTCCGAGATATTGTATCCGTGAGCGATGTGTATGCCTTTATTGAGACAATTACTATTAGGTACGTGTAGAGGACACGGAACTTCGTACGATTTTGTTTTGAAAGTGTTAATCGTTTTTACTGGTTAATTTAAATAAGAATAATATATACTTTGCCTGCTTCAATTTTCTCTGTTTTTACAACAATTTTCATTGATGCTCTGCTCCTGTTGGTTGATGCGTGACGAGCCTATTGCCTTCCTCTATAAACAGGCTATCTGAAGTCTGAGAAACTGGCCTGTTAGTGTACTGGTTAGTGACCCTGACTTCTAAGACGGAGGTCGTGGGTTCGATCCCCACCCAGGATAAAACTTTGTGTGATGAGCACTATGGTTTATTCTGCGTCTGGTTGTTATAATATGTATGTATTTGGTTTATGTTTTTATATAAGTATGTTTAACAGTTGTCTGACTTTCCGTAGTACTAGTTCTGCTTAGTTTAGAATTAGATGGCGTTGTGTGAGTTGTCCCAAGATATTATTAAAGCAAAAGATATTTTTTTAATCGGATTAGTAGTTTCTGAGATAAGCGAGTCCTACCAAACAAACAAAATATTCATCTTCATAATATTAGTATAGATCAATTAATTTATTTTTATTTCTCTGTTAGGTA
The DNA here is from genome assembly GCA_945859575.2 of Herminia tarsipennalis. Classification (NCBI taxonomy): domain Eukaryota; kingdom Metazoa; phylum Arthropoda; class Insecta; order Lepidoptera; family Erebidae; genus Herminia; species Herminia tarsipennalis. The sequence goes on from OX243830.2 coordinate 2,558,232, forward strand.
TGTAGTTTCTAATACGTTGGACAGGCTACCGGCGACAAAAACAAGACTTTTATTTGACTTTGACATTTGGTAAACCCAGTCTATACCTATTGGTGGTACAACGGTCATTACCTAACCATAAGTGTCAAAAAAGTCTCACTCATTGTATTCGGCATTTGAAATTTTTGTTACTTTGTACGCGTTAGCCAGTTCAGTGTATCTACTTTTACTAAAATTCAGTAATTACGAGAATTCATGTTTATGTGTTTGTTTAAAGGTTACTTTCTATACTCTCGCTGTTTTGTGGTACAATGTCCGATACAACGTGTAACAGAAAGATATGATCAAATTAAGGGTCGTTATGTACACAATTGATAATGAGTACTAATGTATATAACCTTATCTATTTATTTTTGAAATTTTATTATCGCAACTTGGTTACGGCGACCATTCTACTTGAGCTCTTTAAAGTATGGTGTGGCTATTTAAACGGAGATCAAGAGTATCTACCGTTGTACTTAATCGAGGTCCTTATTCAGGATCTATATTTCGTGCCCATGGCAAGTCCATGCGGAACTGTCAAAACCTTGTCATAATGCTAAATGGAGAACTGGATTTATAAAAATGGCGGCAGACTAACCTGTCGTTATTTTTACGGCTCCACGTTTATAATGTGAAAAAACTCTGAACATGCAGATAAAATGCGTTGTTGCATTGAATTGCCTTTAGGCTAGATTGCCAAAAATGAAACTTTGAAAAAAATGGAGAGCCGTTTTACCTAGTAAGAATATTAGTATAAATACTGCAATAAAGTAATCAAAAGCTATTCACGTAGAGTACCGAGAGTATCATTAGCCACCATTGATAAAACTATTGGAACTAAGTGGTCCAAGATTAGGGGGCGTTCATTCGTTATGTGAGTTGTATACGGGATGAGGGGGGGTCAAACTAAATCTCACCAAATCTTACGTAGGGGGTCTTGGCAAATGTCACGTAATTATTTATTCGCAAGAACCAGCTAAAAAAATTTAAAAAAATTGTAAAAAAATAAACACGTTCGTATTTGCCCTAAAAATATTCAAAACGTGACTTCTAAACATATTTATTTAATAGTGTAACATGCCTATGTTTGTTCAGTAATTAGATATGACATAGTAATCTGAGGTAACTCTTTTGAGGTAACAAGAGTGTTTATCACTTAAAAAAACGTTTACGGGCAATTTCGATTTGTCTTAATGACATTATCCGTCGGGCTCTTGCCAGCACTGGTGTGCCAGCTGTTGCTGAACCTAATGGTTTGGCGCGCAGCGATAGCAAGAGGCCGGACGGTATGTCTTTGCTACCTTGAAAGGTGAGAAGACCTTTGGTGTGGAATGCAACCTGCATCGACAACGTAGCGCCTTCCCACCTTCCAAACACTGCGAGCTGTGTCTGCGCTGCTGCTGCATCTGCGGAGGCTCTCAAACGGCGCAAATATAGTAATCTTGTCGGAGAATACATATTTGAGCCTTTTGGGGTTAAGACGCTAGAGCCATGGGGTCTAAGTCGCCTTTGCCTTGGTCGCCTTTTATTCAAAGATATTTCCCAGCGTCTTGTCACTGCATCTCGTGACCAGAAAGCTGGCCTTTTTTTTTACACAGAGAATAAGCATTGCCAAACAACGTGGCAATGCTGCCAGCATTCTAGGCACTATACCGGTTTACATCGATGGGGAGGAATTCTTCGTTGTGACTCCTTATTTTCACTGCAAAAATGTCGTGGACTTCAGTTAGTCGTGTCGTCCTTTATGTGAACACTTCGATTCAAATGCTTACAACGTTTCAAACGACACGATAATTTGTCGTCACGACATAGTAGGAACGCGCCCTATCGCTCATGAACACGCAATCTCGGACCATTGTGCTCCAAAGGTGGCCTGAGATTGAAGCTCAGCTTACTACGATCGCCAACCCGCTCGCCAAGCGTGGCGATTACGGCATTACCCCAGGATCTATAATTAACATCACAATTTCATGGAAGAATAACTGACACTGTTTTGGTACCCACGTAATTTTATTTTATTGAATTAAATTTTATTTTAGATAGCAATTTTTTACCGCCTGTACTTTTGATATCTTGTTGTCAAAACATTTCACACTAAAGAAATTCGAGAAATTTGTAAAGGTCAACTAATGAACTAATATCAATAGTTTTAATTACATTATTGATGCAATTCATTAAAAAAGCATAGAATACAACATAAATTACGCATGAAACTCGTTAATATTTGCTTTCATTTGTTAATTAAGTGTAGTCGTTTAATTGTGACGTTGTGTTTTTACGATAGTTTAGTTGTTATTTTGTGGGAGAGTGGTACAGTAGTGTATTTTGAATTTTAAATTGGTGCAATTCTATATTCAAGGTAAATTTATCTTCTACGTTCTTTTCTGTTCTATGTGTACATTCAATAATTATTTATTTAAAACTTCCTGCAAATACATTGTAAAAGGCGGAAAAACCTTTGGGTGGTGGAGATATATATATATATATATATATATATATATATGTACAGGATGCACGATGACTCGGAGAACACAAGTCATTTGTTGAATGGCTTGCAACTCTGCAAGTTTTTAGTATATACTTAGTCTGGTCATAAGTTCTGCTACTAATGAAAATGTATTTTTTTTTTAAGGAAATAATGTAATATTACTAAAACTTTTATGTAAACATATTTTTTAAAATCTCAGCATAAAATAATAAAAATAATATTCTATTCAAAATGGCCACCTTTGGCTTTTATATTGGCCTTTAATCTGTATGGCCACAAATCTATGGATTTACGCACTGTTTCCATGGGAAATTTCGCCACTGCTTGCTCCCGAGATTTTTTAAGAGACTCAATGTCACCGTGTCGTTTAGAGCAAGCCGTGTCCTCTAAAACTGACCATAATTTATAGTCTAAAGGGTGAGGTCTGGGCTAGATGAGGGCCAGTCTTCACCTCTTATAAAGTCCGGAAAGTTGGTTTCAAGCCAGGCTTGGGTAGTTCGTGCCTTGTGACCAGGTGCAGAGTCCTGATGGAAAGTCCAAAGTACATTTTTTAAAAAGTGTATTGTTGTGAGGTTTCACAAGGAGAGAAATGAGGAATCAAGAGGATCCAAGACTGTCTCTTGATACACTTTGGCTGAAGTTTTTACTACTTTTTTACAAAAATGTAGCTTTTTAACGCCTTGATAAGACACGCCCCGCCAAACCATCACTGACGCAGGATGATGACCACACTGTACCTTTCCGACCACTTAAGCAGCTTCTTTAGAACTGTGAGCGTACACTTTATCATTTTGCTTATTGTAGTGCTGTTCAATCGCGATTTTTTTTCATCAGTAAAGAGGATTTTTCTATGCCCTTCACCTGCATATCGCGACAGAAGGCGTTTTGATCGATCCACTCTCTTTATTGTAAAGATTGATTTAGGATATGTCCTGTATATCAACGATAAGCACTGAGCTTCAGGTCTTGTTTTATAATACGCGACAGAGTCCTAGCGGTAATCTTCATTTCTCGCGATAAGATTTTTTGCTTTCTAATGGGATTTCGACGAATTCCGGCTTTAACAGCATTAACAGCCTTTGTAGTTCTAACAGCACGCGGCTGCCCCGATCTTTAATGATCTTCGACAGAGGAAGTGTTGTTGTATCTGTTGATAGCTTTTGAACTGTCTGGAATATGACCGACGCGACGGCTCCATACCCACTTTGTGCAAGGCGATCACCGCAATCCTATTTTCTTTAACACCCCAATCCATATTGTAATTTGATAATGAATACGAAAAAATATGTGAAAAGGCGCGAAATCGAAAGAACTTATAAAAACAATAAACGCGTTCCAAATTCAAAGTAAAGAAAAAAGAAAAGTTTTATGTAGCAGTATATAAATACTGCTACATAAAAACTTTTTTTTTTCTTGCCATAAGGCAGGACTAGTTTTATATTTTTTTATATGATTTCTTGAAATAATAATCTCGTTTGGGGTGTCTGCACTATACCAAAAATTACTTACACATACATAACATATTATTTTGAAAATATCCCAAGCTATGATATAGCCGAAATGGTTTCTAAGCAACTTTGTTATTAAACATTTCACATACATTTCGGCTTTAGTATAGGCAGAGCATGTAGGTACTATACAAACCAGTCAACAGTCAATATATTTAAAAAATATATTTTATCGGTCGTCCCGGCTTCGCACGCCTGTTACGGTTTTTTATAAATTCTTGTATACAATCCTAGCCCTGACAATAACGAAGTTATCCAATTTAGTTGGTTTATTCCTAACCTGACCCGAAATCCTAACTCGGTATCGGGTAAGGTTAGGAACAGTAAAAAGATATTAAAGTTTGTTTCTAACCTGACCCTATGCGTTTAGGTATTGCTAACGATCCGATGCGCCTGTTTTTAATCTAGCCCAAGTAAAATTTTAAGTATTTCAGGCCTGAGCCAGATTATCATGTTACTTGATAAAAATTTAAATGTCCAATAAACGTTTAAAGATGTACCAATGTAGAACTGTGGGTCCTACATTACTATAGTACGCACGTTATCATCTAAGTCGTCGGGTCATAAAAGTCAAAAGAGATAGGAATGTGCAGCGCGGCGAACCGAACCCTAGTTATCGATAAACGGCTACCTGCGCCACGTGCGCAGGTAGCCGTTTATAGATGAGTTGCTAATGACCTGTACGATTCTGATTGGTCGGTTTCAAATGTAATTGCAGTACGTGTGTTTTTTTTTGCTATAAATGTGTTTACTGCAATCAAATATATACATTCATGTGTTACCACTCATTGCGCACTATGGATACTTTATTTTCTAACATTGATCTGAAGAAATTACATGGCGATATTAGCCCTCAAACTCGAACAGTGATTCATAACGTATTTCTGTTTTTCAATGAATTGAAAAGTGATTCGAATAAAGTGACTTCTCTTAATTTCAACAAACCACGTGAAATGGCCGCATTTATTTGTGGTGTGAGCAGAGCGACAGTGGATCAAGACGGTTGTAATAAACTTTCTTGGTATTTTCATTACTCAACTATTTTTAAATATAGTTTAATATCAAAAATAGTTGACTTTTAAAATTTTGTGAACAAGATACGATAATAAACGTTACCTATCGATAGTATGTGCTTTATTGTTACGCCCTTCACTAGACGGCTCCATAAGACCCATAAGTGCAAGCGAGATAGATATAGAGAAATGATTTATAATCTACGACTCAGATGATAACGTGCGTACTAATTTTTATAGCAATCCTGTTAACCACTCCAGCGAAGCTCAATAGCTTGTGTTAGGAATGGATGCCAGCACTGCGACTGCGGTGAGGACTCGGCGCAGCACACCCTCCAGAATTGTCCAGCTTGGGAGGGGCAACGTCGAGTTCTCACCGCAGTGGTCGGAAGTGACCTCTCGTTGCCGGCCGTGGTTCTGTCCATGATCCGGGGCGAGGGGTCGTGGAATGCGGTCGCATCCTTCTGCGAGGACGTCATCTCGCAGAAGGAGGCGGCGGAGCGCGTCAGGGAAGAGAGTTCCCTGGCAGACCCGCTCCGTCGCCGGCGAACCGGGCGGCGTCGGCGCGCATATCTGCGCTTGATGCCGCCTTAGGTGGGGCTGCGGGCGGGCGTACGGGGTAATCTGCCCCGCCCGCAGCCTTCCGTGGAGGCGCGGCGCCCTGTGTGTATCCAGGGGCCGCGTAGGTGTGAAATGCCCGGAACGCAACAACATCGCGTCCGGGCATTGCCACTGGGCGGGCCGCCGACGGTATAACGAATTCCGGCGGCCCGTTCGCAAAAGTGGCGAGCGATACACGGCGGGTTTTTTAGTGGGTGCAAACCCCACACTACCTCCATCATCTTCCCCGGATGGTGGGGGTGTTCGACAGGATTTTTTCCCGCCGAACCAAAAAAAAAAAAAGGAATGGATTCACGACGGTAATATAATGGGTAGGATTTGAACCCGCGACCTCACGATTGCGAGTCCGATGCCTTAGTCACAAAATCAAATACAAGCAAATATTAAATTAGGTTTACCTACTTTATAAAGAAATCTGATTGTTGTTTAATCAGATAACATAATAAAATAAAATATAAGACAATGAAAAAAATAAAAAACAAACTTTTATGTGTTATAATTATGTTTTTTTTTATTTTAAATGTTATACAGATGTTACATTTTTTTATAACTTAAGTTATACATATGTTTTTTTTTATTTTCAAAAGTACTCGTATTGTAAATTAAAAATGATGTACTTACTACTAAGTATCAGGTATCAATAATAAATCATGTTACTTTAATCTTATGATAGAGTTTCTATTTATTCACCCAACTCAGGCTGACACGGTCAGGTTAGGAATAAATGTATCGGGTCGGGTTGGGAGAGGGTTAAGTTAGGAACAAATTTAATATATTTTTGCCGTTACTAACCTAACCCGGTACCGGGGTGGGATTTCGGGTCAGGTTAGAAATAATCCATTTAGTATAGGCGGTCATATAGTTGTAAGACTTTTGTGTACCTTATATTTAGTCATAATTCTTTAAAATAAATAATGTTTAATTTGAGTTAGTTATTAATACTACCAGGAAATCAATCGTTTAATAGTTAATTACTGTTTCGTATATAAACATTCCATTATGTATATTTAAAACATTTGTAGGTCTTCCGTTCATTAAAACCATGTTATTAAGAAAAAACCTAACGTAATCAATATTTGCCTATGCATGTTTTTTTTAATTGCCATAAACACGGTGTATACAATCGTTTTACATTGAAATATTGCCAATTAAAATCTATCGATAAAAATGTAAACAAATTCATTGAGGAGGTTACACTTAGCAAATAACCTAAAAAGATAAAAAAATATCAAAGTTTTGTTACAGATATGGATCACGCACGAGAATTGGAGTTAAACGTGTTAGGTAGACAGAAATATATGAACGCGTGTATAGAAGATGGGGATTCCCCGATACAACAGTTTTACTCCGGTGCCACGTTGTTTGTCACAGGAGGAGGAGGATTTCTTGGGAAACAGCTCATTGAGAAGTTCATCAGGTAAAAAGAATTCCGACGTATCAAAAGAGTTGTATTGCAAGAATAGCCATTTGAGCAGGATTGCTTTAAACATAATCAAGTCGGCATTATCGGTTCGGCAGTATTTGTTGAACAATGAAACCGACCTAAATCAATTACTACATACGCTTTGGGCTCTATTATGAAGTGCCGATCGGTAGTTCATTCGGGTCGGCACATAATTCCCATAAGCCCCGTTTATATGTATAGCAACTCTAGGTAATAAAATCCCCATACAATACCATGAAGTTTCTGGGACTGTGATTTTCAGTGGGACAGATCCCAAATGGGAAATGGGATTGTTGGTCCCATATTACTAGCAATCCTGTTAAGCCCTCCAGCTAAACTCAATGAATATTGTTAGTAGTGGGTTGACGTCGGTAGTAGTATATAGTATGTAGGATTAGAACCCGCGACCTCACGATTGCGGGTCCGATTATTGTCAGCTTCTCCTTAAATTGTAGTTACTGACTTAATAGTATAAAATACCTTCCGTGTCCAGCTAGATATGTTTTTTATTGAGTTACGAGTTAGTTCGACTCCTTGATAGAGATTTGTCGGGAGAGATTAGGGAAGCTAGCTTTTGCCATGTAGTGGAACAATATAATTATTATCAAGCAGGCGATGCTTTTGTCAATTTAATTTACCGATTTCATTTATTTTCAGAGCATGCAAAGTTAATAAAATCTACGTGTTACTGAGACCAAGAAAAGGGAAGACGATGCAAGAAAGATTGGCCTTTATGTTGAAAGACCCCGTAAGTATTTCACTATTTACTACGATCATAAAATTATTTTAGCAATTATCGATTTTCTCCCTCTCTTGTCAGCAAAAGTAAGCAATGCTTCCTTTCCATCCCAACCCAAGGGGGGTCCTCCTCTCTCTTCATCACCCATACTTCAATACCAACATGTGCGAGTATTATAAATGTTAAATAAACTCTGTCTGTCTGTTACGTTTTCATGCATAAATCGCTGAGCCGATTTAGATGAAATTTGCAATGGATATAGGATAGTTTTCGATCAATTACGACCATACATCTAGTATGGTTGTAATTGATCCCTTGTTAAAAAATACAAATGCTCTTAGTTATTCTTTTTTACAGGTTTATGATTTGGTACGTGAAAAGCAACCTGATTTCGAGAAATTACTGGTTCCTATGGAGGGCGATGTTGCCGAGCTGAAACTTGGTCTGAGTGATAAAGACTATGCTACACTTACAAAAGAGGTTAGTACTTATTATAGAATTTTATACTCTGTCGCAATTACGACGTCGCTTTTGACAGGTCTGTGACAAATTGTAGAGCCTAGTGCATAGAGCACTAGGCTCTACAATTTGTCACAGAAAGCTACCTATACTTATATTATAAAGCTTAAGACTTTGTTAGGATATACGCAATAATCTCAGGAACTACTAGTTTCAAGTTAAAAAATATTTTATGGTTGGATAGCCCATTTATCGAGAAAGGCTCTAGGCTACATTAAATCACGCTACGACCAATAGGAGCGGAGCATCAATGAAAAATGTTGCAAGGTTTCGAAGTTGCGAAGACAGCGTCTTACATAAACGTGGGATTGCAGTAAATTATTTATACTGGATGCCGATTTAGTTAGCCGAATCTGCACGGGAGGTGAATTTCACCAGGATACTCTAGCAAAATCAATATAAAAAAAATAATGATATAAACCGCCGGGAAGACATTGTGTAACTGATGGCGAAAACCGCATTGTTAAGAAGATCTAAGCGTAAAGACGTGGAAATTGACTTTATTTTATACTATGTAAGTATAAGGATTAGTAAACAAATCAGACAAACAAACACAAATTCGTGCGTAAATGTTTACTGTATCATTTTTGAATGCATATAATATATTCAAGGCTATTGCGTCATTTTAGGCCATTTGGACCAAAACAGGTACTGGTACAACCAGCTAAAGCATGCGTAATAAAAAACCAAACACGTGTGACAAAAACTTGATTATCTTCAAAACGGCTGGACGTATTTTCATGAAACAAAGCTAGGAATCATCATGATCAAGTCAGCTTTCTAATAGAACCAAATTCATTCATCTGTTTATGCGCTACGATGCCACAAATACACATATATCTGCATTCAGGCGCGAATCCAAAGGAGGGGCAACATGGCCAATTGACTAATAAATTTTAAAGTTTTCGCTACACATATGATCCGATGTGATAAGCATTTTTTCCCTTTTTAAATTTAAAAGATGTAACCACAACAAAAAGGTCACAAAATAATAACTTTCGCAACGTCATTGGTGACCCTGATACCGAAACCTTTAAACAAGATCGTTGACTCAGCTATAACAATATATTAAGGTGAGTCCGCACCTAAGTTTTGTAGAGAAACAATTTGCAACATCATAATATTAACTATCGAGTATTTCAAAGGTTAATCAAAGTGAAAAGCAACTTCTTTTTGACTTTTAAAGGCATTTCTTGCGAATTTACAATAACAAATCAACTGCCTCGAAGTGATTGACCACCTCGGTAGCGCGATGGGAGTGTATATGACTACTGTGCAAGAGGTCGTGGGTTCAGTTTCAACACGGCATATAAATATATGTCATCCACCAAATTGTTGTTTCGAGTCTGGGTAGGTATATTTGGGTCTGTGAGTACAATGTTTATAAAGCCCCGACACAGGGCTGGTACCCTACTACTGAAGTTGTTTTAAAAAAAGGTTTTTGAAAGCTATAAAGCTGACCCGCGCAGTTTCGTATAAAATTCAAAATTCTTAATTCACTTAGGATGCAAAACAATACTTGTGATACGTATTCTACATGTACAGTTCACGTAATGCCAAGTTCGCAAACAATAGGTAAAGCCGGAGAAAAGAACCTGGCAATAAAAAATTGTGTTTGTGTGTGTTGAATGTTTATAAACTTGATATAGGGGTAAGGTGCTGCTACTAATATACTACACCATGTTAAACGACTGATTCATATGATAAGAAGTTGGAACACGAGATAAAATAAAATCAACCTTAGTGGGTACATCTACTTACAACAAAGATAAAAAGCTTAAATTTGGGCCAAAGTACTTGTAACGAATGATTAAATATAAAATATTAAGATATCAAAAGGAAAAAAAAGAAAGGTCTTTGTTCGTCACGTAGAATCTTTACTTACAAAAATCAAATCATGCTCTTAATCAATGTAGGATTTAAAACAAAGTGGCAACAAAATATATGCGTAAATTTTCCCCGTTTTTGCAACATTTTTCATTTCTGCTCTGCTCCTATTGGTTGTGGTGTGATGTTGTATAGCCTATAGCCTTTGTCGATAAATGGGCTATCCAACACAAAAATAAGTTTTCAATTCGGACCAGTAGTTCCTAAAATTACCACGTTCAAACAAACAAACTCTTCAGCTTTATATTATTAGTATAGATGAGATTTGGCAGAGCGATCTAGCTCTGCCAAATCTTATACAGCATATTGTAGTTTTGACATAAGCTACATTTTACAAGCGGCATTAGTTTTTATGCTATATAGCATCAATACCCATACAAAGATTCAGTTAGGTTTAAGTTAAGCTACTAATATTAACAATCTGAACTCAACAAATGAAAGAGTTTTCTTTCATACAAATTTGTCAATTATGCGGGAGACCAACACAGTGTAAGCTTTCTTTGTTTTAAAAATCACCAGTAGATTTTTTTTTGTATGTAGAATTTTGTTATTTTTTTTGTTTAAAAGGGGGAATATCTATGGCAAAGCCATAGGATAAGTTTATAGAAAGTAAGAAACATATAAACGTGTTAAATTGCACGTCCAAACAAATTATTATATTTACTTTTAATTGTTAATATTAAGGAAGTAGCAAGTAAACATTCAGACACAGACTAAACAATCGTGCTCTTCACAAAGATTTGTCCTAGGTGGAAATCAAATCTATGACCGTTGGCTTAGCAGTCAGGGTCACAAGCCATTGGAAGACCAATATGCCGCTCGAAAATAGACATATAGAGTGTGGCTGCAACCTAATAGATATGTTGGGTATTTTTGGGGTATCTGTTATGAATGGAAAAGTATTGAACTATTTATAAATCAGAATGTTGTAAATGGGCCTATTAATAAAATAAAAATGACGTCAATATAACATGTTTTTGGCCAATGCCAATATTTAAAGTATAAAGTCATAACAATAACAAGCTGTATTTTTACATAGTCAGTCTACTACAACATCGTAGTACACGATAATACACTTAAAATCATCTACAATTTGCATTAGGCATTTTGTAAAACGTATAAATAATAATAATTAACTGTCTCAAAAATATACTTACAAAGGAATTACACATAAGTTAAATCAATAATATGATGAACAATACAATGTTGTTGACCACTGGTACCCAAAGTAAGATTTAACTTGTGTACATATTTGTAACATGTACTCGTAGTTTGTGAGACCGTAGTGTATCGTATTTCAATTAGGTACTTAAGGTAAGGATAACCAATTTATACATATTAATAATTTTTTTTTTATCAGCTGTTAAGGTAAGGAAAACCAATATATACATATTAACATATTTTTTTTATCAGCTGGTTCTTTTACAAATATTTTTTTATAATTATCAACTTGAAAATTTAACATTGTTATTAAATACAAGCTAGATTACCCTACGAACGAACTATAAACATACTATTATCATTATTTACAACTTACCTAGTAAACTAGAAAAAAAAAGATTACATAAAAAGGGAGTCAAAAAAGGAGTTAAGCGTCGAAATTATTCCTCCCCATCGATCGAGTGCCCAGAAGGCTGGCAGCATTGCCACGTTGTATGGCAATGCTTATTCTCTGTGCAAAGAAAAGGCCAGCCTTCTGGTCACGATATGCACTGACAAGACGCTGGGAAATGTCTTTGAATAAAAGGCGAGCACTGGCCATGGCCCAAACGGCTAAAATATGTAATCTCCAACTAGATTACTATATTTGCGCCGTTTGAGAGTCTCCGCAGATGCAGCAGCAGCGCAGACACAGCTCGCAGTGTTTGGAAGATGGGAAGGTGCTACGTTATCGACGCAGGTTACATCCCACACCAAAGGTCTTCCTGTCGCCTTCTTTCTTCTTCCAAGGTAGCAAAGACATACCGTCCGGCCTCTTGCCATCGCTGCGTGCCAAAGCATTAGGTTCAGCAACAGCTGGCACACCAGTTCTGACAAGAGCCCGACGGATGATGTCATTAAGGCTAGCGTGTCGTGATATGCGGCCTGCCTCCTGCTGCATGATAGACCATGAGGCCTAAGGCTGCCTACGGCATCTCCACAGTGTCATCGATAAGAAAAGACACATGTGGCACCTAAACGCAAGCAGGCAGCAATGTGGAACGTGGAACTTCCATCGTCCAACATAATGCCTATGTTGGACGATGGAAGAGCCTGAAGCCAAACACCTGATTCCCATTCACCCACAGCCAACAGGCGAGCTCGCTCTGAAAGATTTAATGTAGTATTTAAAAGGTATTCTCTCACCGAACTGCAGGGCGAGCCGTCCCACTGTCCCTGAGCGAAGGGGTTGGTGAGCAAATCAACGTTTGGGCAAGCCATTTTCCAAGCGTTCAAGGCCTCAGACTTGCACCGCACTTCAGAACTAACCAGTGTAGTAACATTTAAACTTTCGCGTTGCATGATTGCAACTATTTATTAAGCATTTAGTAAACAAAGCGCGTTAATTCCCGAATAATAAATAGTTATAACCAGTGTCGGTTCTGAAATTTTCCTGGTTAATTCCTCAGTGCTGTGAAGTGAGGACAAGAACGCCGGTAAACTAACATCAGAAATTTTGCGAACGCCGAGGTACCAATGCGAACGGGTAAGGACACGCTCGGTCGTTCAATACCACATTCAAACAGCAGCAATGCAACACAGGGTTTTATGAATAATTTTGTCTAGTTTACCCAAAAGCTCAGGATGTTTCCAAAATTGAGTAGATCTGAGTACGTATGTGAATTTAGGAACAAAAAGACAATATCGGAAATTAATTTGATGTAGTTGGTCCGAGACTGCACGAACATTTTGTATTTTTTCTTTTACGAACGAATCATAGGAGTCCTTTAAACTTGGGACCCCTAGGAGTTGAAGAGATTGATTATCTACAATTTTAAGATTTGGAGCCAAACAATGAAATTTAGAAATAACCAAATCTTGATTTATTTTATCATTTATGAATATTTCACATTTACTAAAATTGAAATCTAAACCAATACCTTTGAATTTATCTTTTAGAAAAGCCAAGTCCTAGTATACTGTCTCAACGTCTCCCCCTATTGTCCCGTCATCCAGGGAACCAAATATTAAATTAAAATGAAGTTGCCGAATTATGGGATGAATCGTCAAACTAAAAATGACTGGCCCATAAGGATCACCTTGGTGGCATCCTACCGATGAACCTAAAAAGGTTGTCCTTATATACTATTTTGAAGGGTGCCTGTAATACTGAAGTAATTTTTATAGGCATTTCTTGCCAATTACTTTACAAATACAATAATTGCATTTTGGAAAGATAGAAAAATTTGAAGTCCAGACCCAGGAATCGAACCCGAGACTTCTTTGCTAACCACCTATCTGAACTATGTTACTAGACCTCAAATTTTTTTATCCCTTGATGCTCGCGAGTTTGGGCCCTCGCATGCTCCATCTCCTCTAGTCGGTAGTTAAAGAACTATCACGGCTTTTGTTATTGCCTCGTTACAGAGAGCATTTTAACAAATTATGATGTCGCAGGCCGAATATTGAAGTAATATTTATAGGCATTTCTTGCCAATTACTTTACAAATACAATAATTGCATTTTGGAAAGATAGAAAAATTTGAAAGAAGTTCACTTCTGGCCCCGGTTTGGCTACGGAAGTCTCGGGTTCGATTCCTGGGTCTGGACTTCAAATTTTCTTTATACTGCCAGAAATGTTTATAAATTTTGGGGGTTTCTAATTTTACTTGTGCCAACAAGATATCTCGATAACGGAATTAAAGGCGTTCTTGGCGTCAACTTTCAAAATTACTTCTGTTTCAAGCACTAAGAGCTGTCCGACAGTAAGCAGTTCACTTTCGTGGTGTAATTGTCCAGTCGAGTATCTGAAAGGTTTAAATGTCATAACCTTAAGGACTGCTCTTTGTATTCGTTCTAGGGGCAGAAAGTACATTCTTTTCTTTTGAAAGTTTCTTAAGCGATTGTTTAGCACCTTCTCTAGGATTTTAGACAGCGCAGGCAGGACAGATATGGGCATGTAATTATTGACACTGTCTCTGTTTCCACTCTTAAGGTTTGGGAAAATCCCCTCTGCCATAGAAATATTGCACTTTTGCAATAAATGAGTAGGAATTGCGTCCCACCCGACAGCCGCATCATTACGCAAATTTTGAATAATTAACTCTATCTCAGACTCATCCGTTGGTAACAGAACAAAAGAGTTAGTATGGAAGTTATCGTTCAACAATTGATTATTTAATACATTAGGCTTAGTTTGTAATGCTAATTCGCTACCAATGCGGGAAAAATACTAAAAAACCAATTTAAAGACGTCAAATTATCTCTGTCTATATTATTTTAATAGTTTGACAGGTGATTGTTTAATGGAATCAGTGTGGGTAATGTTTTTAATTACTTTTCCAAGTAGACCGTGGATTATTTCATGTTTAACGTAGTTCATAAGTTAGATAAATCTTAAAAGTAACTTATTGCAGAAGTTGCGGTATCTTAGATAGGTTACTTTAAGGGTAAAATTATCAGGATTAATTTTAAGCTGCTTACTCATGGAGTCTCGATTTCGTTTACATTAGAATAATCCTTTAGTGATCCAAGGTTTGAAAATTACATGTTTAGATGGTGTACGCATTATCCTAGAGTGCTTTTGTATTAATGACCTTATTACAACACTTATTATCAATATTTCAGAAGCAACGTTAGGATCAGATGTATTTAATATTTGCGAGAAATCTGTGTTCGAAACATCTTCGTAAACTGAACAATAATCTACTCTGACAAAGAGAGTTTTGCGTTTGTTTGGCATTAATGACGTTTCCATGCTAAAAAGAACTGGTGCGTGATCTGTGATCAATAGAACATGATCCAAACCGCTTTTGTCCCGGGTAGGTAATTTTTTTTAAAAGCCCAACACATTGTTCTGGTTTACATACGCACGACTGTGTTGTACCTATAGAATCTAATTCATCTGTTATAGTGTTTAATTCGAACGTTTATGAGGTAAAAGAAAGCAATGATGTACAGCAACGACATGGGCAGACATCATATGTGCCTGATTATAAACCAATAAGGTAAAGGTGTGCCTGATTATAAACTTAAGGTAAGGATAACCAATTTATACATATTAATAATTTTTTTTTTATCAGCTGTTAAGGTAAGGAAAACCAATATATACATATTAACATATTTTTTTTATCAGCTGGTTCTTTTACAAATATTTTTTTATAATTATCAACTTGAAAATTTAACATTGTTATTAAATACAAGCTAGATTACCCTACGAACGAACTATAAACATACTATTATCATTATTTACAACTTACCTAGTAAACTAGAAAAAAAAAGATTACATAAAAAGGGAGTCAAAAAAGGAGTTAAGCGTCGAAATTATTCCTCCCCATCGATCGAGTGCCCAGAAGGCTGGCAGCATTGCCACGTTGTATGGCAATGCTTATTCTCTGTGCAAAGAAAAGGCCAGCCTTCTGGTCACGATATGCACTGACAAGACGCTGGGAAATGTCTTTGAATAAAAGGCGAGCACTGGCCATGGCCCAAACGGCTAAAATATGTAATCTCCAACTAGATTACTATATTTGCGCCGTTTGAGAGTCTCCGCAGATGCAGCAGCAGCGCAGACACAGCTCGCAGTGTTTGGAAGATGGGAAGGTGCTACGTTATCGACGCAGGTTACATCCCACACCAAAGGTCTTCCTGTCGCCTTCTTTCTTCTTCCAAGGTAGCAAAGACATACCGTCCGGCCTCTTGCCATCGCTGCGTGCCAAAGCATTAGGTTCAGCAACAGCTGGCACACCAGTTCTGACAAGAGCCCGACGGATGATGTCATTAAGGCTAGCGTGTCGTGATATGCGGCCTGCCTCCTGCTGCATGATAGACCATGAGGCCTAAGGCTGCCTACGGCATCTCCACAGTGTCATCGATAAGAAAAGACACATGTGGCACCTAAACGCAAGCAGGCAGCAATGTGGAACGTGGAACTTCCATCGTCCAACATAATGCCTATGTTGGACGATGGAAGAGCCTGAAGCCAAACACCTGATTCCCATTCACCCACAGCCAACAGGCGAGCTCGCTCTGAAAGATTTAATGTAGTATTTAAAAGGTATTCTCTCACCGAACTGCAGGGCGAGCCGTCCCACTGTCCCTGAGCGAAGGGGTTGGTGAGCAAATCAACGTTTGGGCAAGCCATTTTCCAAGCGTTCAAGGCCTCAGACTTGCACCGCACTTCAGAACTAACCAGTGTAGTAACATTTAAACTTTCGCGTTGCATGATTGCAACTATTTATTAAGCATTTAGTAAACAAAGCGCGTTAATTCCCGAATAATAAATAGTTATAACCAGTGTCGGTTCTGAAATTTTCCTGGTTAATTCCTCAGTGCTGTGAAGTGAGGACAAGAACGCCGGTAAACTAACATCAGAAATTTTGCGAACGCCGAGGTACCAATGCGAACGGGTAAGGACACGCTCGGTCGTTCAATACCACATTCAAACAGCAGCAATGCAACACAGGGTTTTATGAATAATTTTGTCTAGTTTACCCAAAAGCTCAGGATGTTTCCAAAATTGAGTAGATCTGAGTACGTATGTGAATTTAGGAACAAAAAGACAATATCGGAAATTAATTTGATGTAGTTGGTCCGAGACTGCACGAACATTTTGTATTTTTTCTTTTACGAACGAATCATAGGAGTCCTTTAAACTTGGGACCCCTAGGAGTTGAAGAGATTGATTATCTACAATTTTAAGATTTGGAGCCAAACAATGAAATTTAGAAATAACCAAATCTTGATTTATTTTATCATTTATGAATATTTCACATTTACTAAAATTGAAATCTAAACCAATACCTTTGAATTTATCTTTTAGAAAAGCCAAGTCCTAGTATACTGTCTCAACGTCTCCCCCTATTGTCCCGTCATCCAGGGAACCAAATATTAAATTAAAATGAAGTTGCCGAATTATGGGATGAATCGTCAAACTAAAAATGACTGGCCCATAAGGATCACCTTGGTGGCATCCTACCGATGAACCTAAAAAGGTTGTCCTTATATACTATTTTGAAGGGTGCCTGTAATACTGAAGTAATTTTTATAGGCATTTCTTGCCAATTACTTTACAAATACAATAATTGCATTTTGGAAAGATAGAAAAATTTGAAGTCCAGACCCAGGAATCGAACCCGAGACTTCTTTGCTAACCACCTATCTGAACTATGTTACTAGACCTCAAATTTTTTTATCCCTTGATGCTCGCGAGTTTGGGCCCTCGCATGCTCCATCTCCTCTAGTCGGTAGTTAAAGAACTATCACGGCTTTTGTTATTGCCTCGTTACAGAGAGCATTTTAACAAATTATGATGTCGCAGGCCGAATATTGAAGTAATATTTATAGGCATTTCTTGCCAATTACTTTACAAATACAATAATTGCATTTTGGAAAGATAGAAAAATTTGAAAGAAGTTCACTTCTGGCCCCGGTTTGGCTACGGAAGTCTCGGGTTCGATTCCTGGGTCTGGACTTCAAATTTTCTTTATACTGCCAGAAATGTTTATAAATTTTGGGGGTTTCTAATTTTACTTGTGCCAACAAGATATCTCGATAACGGAATTAAAGGCGTTCTTGGCGTCAACTTTCAAAATTACTTCTGTTTCAAGCACTAAGAGCTGTCCGACAGTAAGCAGTTCACTTTCGTGGTGTAATTGTCCAGTCGAGTATCTGAAAGGTTTAAATGTCATAACCTTAAGGACTGCTCTTTGTATTCGTTCTAGGGGCAGAAAGTACATTCTTTTCTTTTGAA
Source organism: Herminia tarsipennalis (assembly GCA_945859575.2). NCBI lineage: Eukaryota > Metazoa > Arthropoda > Insecta > Lepidoptera > Erebidae > Herminia > Herminia tarsipennalis. The sequence continues at coordinate 2,576,363 of OX243830.2, forward strand.
AGTTTCTTAAGCGATTGTTTAGCACCTTCTCTAGGATTTTAGACAGCGCAGGCAGGACAGATATGGGCATGTAATTATTGACACTGTCTCTGTTTCCACTCTTAAGGTTTGGGAAAATCCCCTCTGCCATAGAAATATTGCACTTTTGCAATAAATGAGTAGGAATTGCGTCCCACCCGACAGCCGCATCATTACGCAAATTTTGAATAATTAACTCTATCTCAGACTCATCCGTTGGTAACAGAACAAAAGAGTTAGTATGGAAGTTATCGTTCAACAATTGATTATTTAATACATTAGGCTTAGTTTGTAATGCTAATTCGCTACCAATGCGGGAAAAATACTAAAAAACCAATTTAAAGACGTCAAATTATCTCTGTCTATATTATTTTAATAGTTTGACAGGTGATTGTTTAATGGAATCAGTGTGGGTAATGTTTTTAATTACTTTTCCAAGTAGACCGTGGATTATTTCATGTTTAACGTAGTTCATAAGTTAGATAAATCTTAAAAGTAACTTATTGCAGAAGTTGCGGTATCTTAGATAGGTTACTTTAAGGGTAAAATTATCAGGATTAATTTTAAGCTGCTTACTCATGGAGTCTCGATTTCGTTTACATTAGAATAATCCTTTAGTGATCCAAGGTTTGAAAATTACATGTTTAGATGGTGTACGCATTATCCTAGAGTGCTTTTGTATTAATGACCTTATTACAACACTTATTATCAATATTTCAGAAGCAACGTTAGGATCAGATGTATTTAATATTTGCGAGAAATCTGTGTTCGAAACATCTTCGTAAACTGAACAATAATCTACTCTGACAAAGAGAGTTTTGCGTTTGTTTGGCATTAATGACGTTTCCATGCTAAAAAGAACTGGTGCGTGATCTGTGATCAATAGAACATGATCCAAACCGCTTTTGTCCCGGGTAGGTAATTTTTTTTAAAAGCCCAACACATTGTTCTGGTTTACATACGCACGACTGTGTTGTACCTATAGAATCTAATTCATCTGTTATAGTGTTTAATTCGAACGTTTATGAGGTAAAAGAAAGCAATGATGTACAGCAACGACATGGGCAGACATCATATGTGCCTGATTATAAACCAATAGCAACCATTTTTGGTAACTACTTTTGCTTCTACCTACTGCATTTCAGATTAGGTTTTCTGTAGTCTCTGCCTACCCCACCGCGAAGCAGGAGCATTTTTGCTTCTATTGTATTTTTGATTAAGATTTTGATGTAATTAATAAAACTTGTTACTTATGGCATGAAATGACAAAAAAAGTGATGAAATAAGACTGTTAATACCGTGCATTTATGCCTAATGCTATAGATATATTCGTCACAGCTATAATGTTTAGTAGGTGTTTAGGTGTTGGTTTCTATTGCATTAATGTTGTTTTGAGTAGTAAATGGTAGTGTATATGAGTGTAAAGTATTCGTAAGTTTCTATTAAACATAACAATAAAATAGCGGCAAAACAACTCCCTTTGTGTACTTCGTGTTAATGTATCTTTGTAAATCCCCCGCGAAACTGTATAGTAAGTCGTACGCCGGCAAAGTTACTGCTGACAACAGCAAGACTTCCATTTGATTTTGACATTTGGACGGTCATTTACGAAATCAAATGTAAACTTACTTGTCATAAGTGGCCATTTGTCATAAGTGTCAAAAAAGTTTACAGAACGTTCATTCGATTCGGCATTTGAAATTGTTGTCACTTTGTACGGAGTAGCCAGTCCAGTGTACGGCGTGTTATAGAGGTCAGTGGCCCGCAACAAGCGATTGTTTCTTAGTACGGAAGATGTCTGTAAAATAAGCAACGCATCATATGCGCTCACTTCGTATCGTGTTTACCCTTGAATTTGACCCCACTTTTTGCTACTCATTGTATGATGTTACTCTAACTATGTACCTATGGGTGCCGATTTAGTTAGTACAATATAAGAAAATACCGGTGGTAGGTCTAAGTTATAAGCCGTATTCTACCTAAGCCGAATTTTAACATAGTGCCAGTTATTTTTCCTTGAAATAGGAGTGATGTTAACACATCACCGCGTTTCGATTCAAGGGCATTGTAGCAAATGTTATTACTGGGCAAATGAGACATTTAAACTAAGGTATCAAATGAAGAACGTAGTGCGGTGACAATCAGATTTTTGCCAAACAAAATTTGGGTAACACTGATTCTGTTTTAGGCTAACGTGACGCTTACCATCAGGCGCACAACCAACTCGTTTCTTCATTTCGTGGTATAAAAACAAAAATAATTCCCACCGGCTAGAGGTTACATCACGATGCTCTACCTAAATCAATAAATTGTATATTTTTCAAAAAATTGTCTTAATAGTGATATAAAGACTCTCTCTCTAGAAAGAACCTTTGGAAGGTGTGTCCCGACGCACGCCGCGTTAGGTGTGCGATGTCTATGCGTGCGTGCGTCAATAGCCGGGTCCACACCGACCAAACATGGTTCCCGAGGCAGTCCGCGTAAGAGCCTTAGGCTCGATCTGCGTGTAAGTACATGGCTCGGGCTGCCTTGGGCGCACGTTGCCTCAGTGAGCGCTGTTCATCCGATGTGGACACTAGTTTCGGTTTGCGAGGCTATCCAACATTTGTGTTTTTACCTAGGCTAGATTGTCTTCTGTTCTGCCGGTATTGTGTGGTATCTATCTATCTATGGACATAATGTTTTTTTTAGGTGAACTTCATATTTCACATGGCGGCTACAATTCGCTTCGACGGGCCTCTTCGAGACGCCACTCTGACCAATGTCCGTGGTACAAGGGAGTGTGTATCTCTTGCTAAGGAATCTAAAAAGCTTAAGTGAGTGTTTTTTATTTGTAACTTATCATGGGAGGATGGGATATAGGCTAAAAATCTCATATCTGAGCACCCTGTCCCCAAAATATCTGAGCACGGAGATCCTATAGGGGAGGGGGGGCGCTCAGGGAGTCAAGATTGATGCAAAACTCTTTAATTTGTTGCATTTCTAAAGTTAATAGCAAATTGCTACTAACTAGCAGTTTTGACTGCAGCGGACTTTGTTTCCGCTGCGGTCAGCCGGGGCATTTGGCGGCGGGATGCTCTGCCGCCCCCCAGTGCCCCCGTGTGCGGCGGGCAAGCAGCCCGCCGATCATATGATTAGGGCGAGACGGGTGTAGGTCCCCCAAGGCCTCCTGCCGATCGCCCGCCGGGCCCAGCCAATCCAACGGTGGCACCAGCACCCAGGCTCTGGTGCGGCTGGAGGAAGGTGAGGACGACGCGCCTTCCCAGGTATCTCACCCTTCCACCTACCGGACTCCTTAGTCATGCTCGCTCCTCGCCCCTGTCGTCAGTGATAGGGGTACAGGATGCGTTGCGCGGTAGGGGTTCAGGACGCGGTTGCACCCTCCTGCGGGAACTTCATCTCGTGGGGGGAGGCGGCGGAGATAGTCTGCCCCCTCGCTGGCGAACCGGGCGATGTCAAGGCGCAGTCGTGCGTGACTTCGTTTGGTGTGGCTGTGGGCGTCGTGATGGACGGGGAAGTATCCCACGCTCACGGCTTTCCGCGATGGCGGCGTTCTGTGTATGCCCAGGACGCCGCAGGAGCAGGAATGCCCGATGGGGCTATGCCGCTGGGTGGGTCGCCGAAGATATAGTAAATTCCGGTGGCCTATCCGTGAAGGCGGCGAGTTGGTGCACGGCCGATTTTATAGGTCTAGCAGGTCCCACACTACCTCCAGCGTCGCCATCGCGAAAGGCCGCGCGCGTGGGAAACTTCCCCGTCCATCACGCCCACAGCCCCACCAAACGACGTCACGCGCGAATGCGCCTCGACGTCGCCCGGTTCGCCGGCGACGGGGCTAACTAGCCCCGCCGCCTCCCCCCACGAGATGAAGTACTCGCAGGAGTCCTGGACCCCCTACCGTGCAACGCATCCGGTACCCCTATCACTGACGACAGGGGCGGGGAGCGAGCACGGCTAAGGAGTCCGTTAGGTGGAGGGTGTAGAGGCATGGGAAGGCGCCTCGTCCCCACCCTCCTCATCCGCACCGGAGCTTGGGTGCAGGGGTCGGCCGCAGCTCGGCCTGTCCCCGCGAGCGGCCTTGCAACCTTGGGAGGCTTGCAGCCTGCCCTTCCCATCATGTGGTTGGCGGGCAGATTGCCCGCCGCGCACACGAGGCAGTGGGGAGCGGCGGAACACGCCGCTGCCGTATGCCCCGGTTGACCGCAGCGGAAACAGAGTCCGCTGCAATCAAAGCCACTGGTGCATTGCGGGCGAAGATGCCCCGCCCCCATGCACCGGTAGCATCTTGCGGGCCTCGCCTCGAGGATAGTTATCGTCGCGGCAGAGAAACCCACAAGGAGCTGGCCCGCCTCTGCTTACATTTTGGCCGCGGCTACTGGGCAACGCGCCCTCGCCGCACCAACTCCGCCGGGGCCAGAGCGAATCGCACCGACCCTCACGGTTCCGGGAGAGCACTGAATCTTCAGCTCAATTGCCTCCCAGACAGCCTCGGACCTGACTGAGTCGTCCAGGCCGGAGACGCGCAACTCCGCGCACTGACACACTAAATGTTTTATTCATTATAACCTTCCCAGAAAAATATGTTGTCGAATAGCGAAAACCTTAACCAAACTTCGATTTTTGTAAAATCGGGTACCTACTGTTTGCGATAATCGCGGACATATCTGCAAGTTGAACATATAATCACCTTTTTTAAAGAGGTTATAATAAATATTGTGGTTACTTTTCCAGATGTTTCACTCATATATCTACAGCTTTCACTCATGCAACTAAAAGTCGTATTGGAACAGAATTGAAGGAACAGTTATATCCAAGTCCTATAGAACCTGATGTCCTTATCCAGATGGCAGAAAATAAGTCCTCGAGAATCGAAGAATTGACTGAACAGTAAGCTACAATTACCTTATTTTTGAACAGGGCCATACCATGAACTCTTAGCTAGTCAATTGTAGACTGTCCTGCTATTTTTTTTTACCATTATCCTGACAATAAGCAGGAGAGTGGGTGATGAGATCACCAAAGTGACGAGCGACCTATTGTCTATTTTGTCAATTCTTTGTACTTGACAGCAGTTCAGCGACTGATATGAGTAAGGTTCAAACATGAAGGTGAACTGCCGTGCACTTGGCAAATTATTTAGATGTTCATGGTACGGCTCCTGCTAGTTCTTCGAGGGGGAAAGGTCATGTCTTAGGTTTTAGAACAATTAAAATTAATACTCCTAAAGTAGATGTTATTAAAGCCACACCAGAAAAATAAACACCTAGTTAACACCAATTTGAAGTGGCGATAGCCTCATGGCTGAGGCATTGGTCTCGCAACCGTGAGGTCGCGGGTTCGAATCCTACCCATTATACTACCGACGTGAACTCCTAACACAAGCCATTGAGCTTAGCTGGAGGGGTTAACAGGATTGCTAGTACTGTGGGACCAAAATACCACATTGCTAGTTGACTTTAAAAAAAAATCATAATGTGTTCCCTACTCTATCTTTAATAACTCTATGGACACCTAGACACCTAAAATGATTTAAATGACGTTTTGACGATACAGTTCTCAGTCGAAGAAGTTAGTTCCATTAGTTTTCTCAAGGTTTCTTGTTTTCCTGATCGGGCTATAGATACCTAGTATTCTTTATATAAATCCTTTATCTATATATGTAGGTACGTGTATTTAGAAATATAAGTTTATCGTTGTCTGATTGCAATAGTACAAGCTTGCTTAGTTTGGGTTCAGATGGTGTTGTGTGAGTTGGCCCAAGATATTATTATTTTAATTAGCGTAAATTCCACCAGAGAGTTCAGATTCACTGGTGCTTAACTGCCAACGTCCCGGCATTTTTAAATGTAAACATCAAACAATGTTACGTCATAATGTCAATATACCTGTCATTTAATCAAACCAGATGTTAGGTCAATGGAAATCTATATGTGGTGAATCAGAACGCGGTCACGTCAACTGCATTGTCTGAGGCAGCCATTAAGTCTTCCTGTGTATTCTACTCTCACGATATTTTGTCAATTATTTTCAGGATGATAGATGACTGGCCGAATACATATACATACACGAAAGCTGTGGCCGAAGAGCTAGTCAAAACCAGCGCTGGAGATCTCCCTGTCTGCCTTATGAGGCCTCCAGTTGGTAATAACCACTTGAAATAAACACCTAAATATTTTAGCTGGGTCCATATTCATTATCTTTTTTTCGTTTTCGTGTCAAGCCCGCGGTTTTAACTGTCAAAATCTTGACATAATAGTATATAGAGAGCTGATCTAAGATATGCATCGCGAATCCGCGCAGATATCTTTGAGCGCACAAACGCAATTCGCGCGGGCTTGCCACGAAAACGAAATAAAACATAGTAAATAAGGACTCTGTATCATGTAATCACCACAAAGCACTAACCTCTATAGTACATCGTACACTAGATAGGCTACCGCGGGCATTAAAAATATTTCCATTTGCTTTTAACATTTGGACGGTCATTTGAAAAATTAAATGGAAGTCTAATCTTTCGTATCAAGGATAACAGCAACAGCCATTTGTCATAAGTATAACAGTTAAAAAAGTTCACAGGACAGTCATTCGATTCGGCATTTTAAATTGCCAGTTCATATTACTCAAAATAATCCAAAAACACATCCACACACCTCGATACACAACCTCCTCACTCACACTAAAAAGCTTATCTTCATCTTCATCTAAATAGTCCATTGACAAAAAACTGCACTCACCATTATCTCTCAAACATACACTCACACACCTACAAACACACCCACGCTCTCACACACCTACCAACAAACCCACGCTCTACACATACATACAATCGTCAATCAACCATAAAAATATATCTGTACGCGTTCAGGTTCATTACTTGTAAATATGAAACTTTGTCTGTGCATGCCACATGTTACTTTTTATTTTTATATTCTTTTATCACTGCTTTCTTTTATTATAAATCAAATAAAAATGTCTAGCTTATAACACGCTAATCCTGTACATAACTCGTAAGAGCGGAGTCTCCTCTCACAAGCATTATATAGCTTAAATGGAAACTCCAAATGTAATAATTGTACCCAAATGTAGAAAACGAAATAAACATTTTTATTTTTATTATTTATTTATATTACTATTAGAAGTCAGTGCTGCAAAGGCATACTAAATGGGGGATTTGTGGGTTAAACCTTAACCCAAAAAACTCATGTGCTTTTAAAGTACGACTGCTGAGCTAGAAGTCGTGAGTTTAATTCCCACACGGGTCACCACTTTGTGTGATCCTTAAATTGTTGTTCCGAGTCTTGGTGTACTTTGTGTCAGTGATTTGTATATTTGTAAATTCCCCCGCGACACAAGACTAGCGCTAGTTGTCTATAAAAAATATATATTGACGGGCTTGTTGGTATTGTGGTTAGTGAACCTGACCGCTAAGCCGGAGGTCGTGGGTTCGATCCCCACCCAGTATAAGTCTTTGTGTGACGAGCACGATGGTTTATTGTGTCTGGGTGTAATTTATCTATATATGTAATATGTATGTATTTAGAAGTATATAAGTATGTTTATAAATTGTCGGGTTACTATAGTACAGGCTCGGCCTGTTTGAGATCAGATGGCGTCGTGTGACTTGTCCCAAGATAGAATATACAGAATGATTTGTAATGTACCAATAACCGTGGCTCGTGGTTCCTTTACATAACACTAAATACCTTTAAGCCAAGAACGGGTATTATAGTATTAGTATACCTTTTAAAAATCACCCTGCATATTACAGTAATGATTTCAATCAGTGCGTTGAATTATCAGGAAAATTTAGTTATTTTATAAAGTTTTTTTTTTTATTCTCAGTTTTACCAGCCTACTATGAGCCGAGTCCTGGATGGTCAGATCTTAGCGCGGTATACGGACCTACTGGGGTGAGCAGACCGTATAACATTTATACATACATACAATTAAATAAAATTGAAGTGTCTGTTTGTAACGTCAAAATAAGTTTTTTACTAAATGCAAATGAAAGTATATATGGTACTTATAATAAAAACACAATTTTTTAATTTGGTCTGTCTGTTTGTTCCGGCTAATCTCTGAAATGGCTGGACCGATTTTAAAGGTATTTTCACTGTCAGACAGCTGAAGATGTAAGAAATAACTTAAGCTACTAACGATTATAGGGAGAGAGCAGCACTGCAACTTCACGCGGACGAAGTCGCGAGCACAGCTAGTCCTAACTAATATTGTAAATGTGAAAGTAATTCTGTCTGTCTGTTACGTTTTCACGTTAAACCACTGAACCGATTTAGATAAAAATTGGTAGGTATGGAGATAGTTTGAGTGTCGGGGAAGGACAAAGGATTGAATTTTTATCGCGATAAGCGACATCCACGAAAACGAAAGCTAGTCTGTTTACCATAGTACAGGCACTGCCTTATACTAAAGCCGTACACGATGTAAAATGATTAATTACAATTGCCTAGCAACAACTGTCAAAAATGTCAAAGTTAGGATTGTCACTTGTGTAATCAAAGTCGAAAATTGACATATTTAGTTATTGTGGAAAAATTCATAACCTACCATCTGTTTTGTAGTTCAATTATGCTTCTTAGACAGTTTTTAATGTGAAATCATAACATGAAAGCGGTAAATATAGTTGTTATTTCTGACCCGCGCAACTTCGTCTGGTTTAATTTTCCCCGTTTTTGCCACATTTTTCATTAATGCTCCGCTCCTATTGGTGCTCCTAACGTGACGTTATATACCTTCCTCGATAAATGGACTATCCAAAACTATTTTTTTTTCCAATTCAAACCAGACGTTACTGAGATTATCACGTTCAAACAAATAATCAAACAAATAAATAAACTCTTCAGCTTTATAATATTAATATATACACAGATAATATAATACTTTACGTATAGATTTACGAAAATTGGAATGACGTGATACCCTTGCAATTTTGTTTGATCGTAAACTTTTCACATTTTGCGCGGCTTTAGCCGTTCCGGACCGGTACCCTTGGAAGATACCCCTGGGGGTGTAATAGGAACTTGGATTCACCCGTAGCACCGGTGCGGTGTATGGTGGGGCATATACCGGTGTACCAGTGGTAGATATCACAAGTTCTAGTTCCCATGAACCCACCAAAATAATTTCAGTATTTTCAATACACTTCAAACAGGAGGATGTTCTCAATTATACTGTATGTTGATTTTGTTTTTATTTACTTAAATAATAATAGTATCTTCAATGCGTGGCCTAATCATCAAACTATTCGATTGGTATGTTCATGGGAATGAATAAATATGTTGGGGCTGCCACGGGTCTGAATCTAAGTTCCCGTACCACTCCCAGGGGTATCTTTTGGGGGTACCTCGGGTCCGGAATGGTTTTGAGACCAAAACACACACAACACGACAGTCTATGAGTTGTCTCAAGATATTAATTTGCTCATTTATAACTTATATCGTATTTCTTTCAGATAATGATAGGCGTTGGTCTAGGAGTCATGCATGTCTTTCCTGTGGAAAATGATAAGAAATTGAACATGGTTCCCGTGGACTACGTAAATAACGCCATCATAGCGACCACGTGGGATACATGTGAAAGAAGAAAACATGGTGTCCTCAAGGAGCTCCCTGTATACACCATTAGTTCGACAAAACGTTCGATCGTATGGGGTTAGTATCGCAAATATCCTTCAGTTCCTTCTGTACCATGGGCGTAACCAGTAGGGGACTTGGGGATTAAAACTCCTCCTACCTATTTGACCGGAATATGGTAATTTATTCCATTCTATGGAACGATAATGACATAACTGTATACAAAAGAATATTAAAACAAAAAACCCGACTACTTTATTTTTTTAATGTACGTATATTGTAATCTATCACACAGTGATAATCAGCATTTTTTTTTTTAAATTAACTAGCAATGTGGAATTGAGTCCCACATTACTAGCAATCTTGTTAATTCTTCCAGCTAAGCTCACAAGCTTGTATTAGAGTTGGGTTGACGTCGGTAGTATAATGGGTAGAACTCGAATCCACGACCTCACGATTACGAAACCGATGTCTAAGCCCTTAGGCTACCACCGCTTCAATTCTTTGTATAGTCTTGTACGAAGATTAACTAGTCCGTTATTTATTTAAGGACTTGGTGCAACCTTATCTTTAGCCTCCTTGTTGTTGTCAGTGTATTCACTAGACTTGTAGTTAGCGGATTTGGGTGATTTAAAATTCGATCTTTGTATGTTTTAGTTCTCGCTACTATTGCCTCTCTAACAGAGTTGATTCCCAATTCATGATGCAGTCTAATATTTGTAGTATACCAAGTCGCATTAGCTATCATGCATTATTTGGATTGGAATCTTTGCAATATTTCAAAATTTGATTTTGCCACGGTTCCCTACAATTGCAGGCCATAGGTCTTTATCACAACATCACTATGTCGCTGGTCACATCACTACTCGGACATCTGTCGCTTCTTGTCTTTGGTTGGTTCGCGTCTCTTGGTTTGTTTGCGCTTCTGCTTTATTAAAAATTGTTAAAAACGATTGGAATTATCGGAACACTAAACCTTTGTTCGCCTTTGGGATATTTACTGTAACCTTGGTGTAATTAACACCCATCATATGGATTGGGTAAGTTCTAGACGTAATTTAGTTTGCTGTTAGTCATTAAGTATATAATTAGCTATAGCTTAGAATTGAAGCTCTAAGTAGCGCTATCTTTTCAGATTCATCTTGGTGAGAAGAACTTCTCTGCTTGGAATAATACTTAACCAGGGTGGATCCACAGCCGCTACAGTCATGATGATGCATTTGCTTAAGAATAATTTATTTTTAAACAACACATGTGACTTATTATTTAGCAACCAGTACATATTTTGCACTTTTTGCCCCGCAGCGTAGCGCTTAGTTAGGATGTGTGTAGTCCAAGTCAGACGTCGCTCGAGATGTTTAGCATTGTCAACTTGAGGCAACTATGTACTCCATTTAGATTTACTGGCGGATATATATGTCTACTGGTAGTGAAGGTCACTTGGATGGATTTGGTTTCATTGTCTTTGATTTGCCTGTCTTTATGCCGCTGAGATATTTGGTCTAGACTTGTTTGGAGCTTTTGAGATGCAAAGTCGCAAGCAGTTGTAAGAATTGCAGTGTCGTCAGCAAAAGTTCCGGTAACGATACCTTCTGTAATTGGGAAGTCCCAGTACACTGCCATGGGAGGATGTCTGCTTTACGAGGAAGTATCTGTTGTGTAGATATGACCTTTTGAAATTGGTTGTAGTAGTTTATTGGAAGGTTCCATATTATTTTATATAGAAGTCCCTCGTGCCAAACACGGTCGAAAGCCTGAGATATATCCAAGAAAAATGCAGTATAGTATTTATTTGTTTCGAAGGCATTGTGTATGTTTTTGACCAGTCTATGCACTTGTTCTATTACATACTTGTTTTTTTTTTATTACATACTTGCTTTTCGTCGGAAGCCGAACTGATGATCTGGCAATAGGTGTTTTTTAGAGATATGTGGCATGAACCTTTTTAGTAACAATACTTCCATAACTTCGGGCGGTATAGGTAGTAGTCTGATAGGTCTTTTAGACTTCACATCCACAGCACTTTTGCCGGGCTAAAGGACCATTATGATTTTGGCTATTTTCCACTGAAAGGGGATCGAACATCTTTGAAAGATTGCATTGTATAGAAGAAGAAATAAGATTTATTAAAGTACACAATACACATTCAAAGTTAAAATAAACAAAATTAATATACACAAATAAAAACCAATACCGAACGGTGACACATATTAATAGCAAAAGATACACGGTATAAAAAATCAGAATAGTAAAGAAACAGATTTAAAAACACACGACAATTATGAAATTATACATTTTTTAAATTGTTAGTAGTATTACAGAGATATTATAATAATAATAATAATAAAATCTTGGGACAACTCACACAACGCTATCTGATCCCAAACTAAGCAGAGCTTGTATTTTGGAAACCAGACAATTGATAAACATACTTATATATTTCTAAATACAAACATATTATAGATAAATAACACCCAGACGCAGAATAAACGATCGTGCTCATCACACAAAGTTTTATCCTGGGCGGGGATGGAACCCGCGACCTCCTGCGTAGCAGTCGGTTACACTCCCACCGCGCCACAGAGGCCTAAGTTGTAACTTGTAAAAATAAAAATGAATCAAATATAAAATATTATATAAGTCAGGTAGCATTGTGATTGTTAGTTGTACTAGATAAATAAACATAATAATAGAAATAATATAAAATCACAATATCTCAATAATTAATTTACACATAATAAAAAAAGCGTTTTAAGAATGAGTCAGTGTAACCATTAAAAATAATAACAATAACTAATTATAACTTTTAAATGAATAAAAGTAAAACCCTTAAAAATAAATAAATCATTAAAAACATTAAAATGAAAAACAAATTAAAAAGGCAAAACAAAAATAAGGGGTAGTTTTTTTTTTAAAGACGACTCTCGCATTACGTTACAAGCCTTGTGTCGCGGTGGACTTTACAAACATTCAATTCACGGACACAAAGTACACCCAGACTCGAAACAACAATTTGTGGATCACAAAAAGTCGTGTCCCGTGTGGGAATCGAACCCACGACCTCTTGCGTAGCAGTCGGACACACTCCCACCGCGCCACAGAGGCCTAAGTTGTATCTTATAAAAATAAAAATTAATCAAATATAAATCAACTAGCGGCCCGCTACGGCTTCGCACGGGTATAAAATATATGGATGTTATTATACATATAAACCTTCCTCTTCAATCACTCTATCTATTAAAAAAAACCGCATCAAAATCCGTTGCGTAGTTTTAAAGATTTAAGTATACATAGGGATATAGGGACAGAGAAAGCGACTTTGTTTTATACTACGTAGTGATAAGTAAATAACAGTTATTAAAATTATGTAGTAAAGACAAGTAGTATAGGCCTTGGACATCACGGCCTATCGTGTAGTAGGAGCGCAGGCCGTATATCTCGGAATGCCTAAACTATATAATCCGTCGGGCTCTTATCATCGCCGACGTTCCAAGCCAAGCTTGAACCAAATGGCTTGGCGCGCGACGATGGCAAGAGACCGGATGGTATGGTTGCAGCCATGGAGGATGGGGAGGCCATTGGTATGGGACGCAACTTGTGTCGATACCCTTGCGCCCAAGCACCTCAGAATGTGATTGCGCAGCTGCATCAGCGGAGACTCTCAAACGTCGATTACGTCCCCCGCTGTAGATTTCTTCTCCAGTCTTGAATCAATTCTGGAATCTATCTATCTGGGTCTGAGTATACTTACCATATCATCATGGGCGATTATAATACTGACCTGTCACATAACTCGTTTCGTTCCCGCAAGTTACTCCAGATCATCGAGTCTACCAGCTTTCATGTCTTGCCACTCCAAGCCACTCATCACAACTTGGATGGTATGGATACCTGGATAGATTTAATTATTACTTGCTCCTTATCTAGTCCGTCGTCATGGACAAAGTTTAGACCCTGGTTTCTCTCACCATGATTTATTTTTTTCTTTCATACTCGCATAAACCACCTAAACTTTGCCCTAAGATTTTATACGTTCGTTGCTTTGGCCGGATAAATAAGGGTAAACTTCGAATGCCTCAAATTTGGATTGGAATCCTGTATTCGACGCTCTTACGATTGATGTGAAGGTCAATATTTTTAGCAGAATGGTAGTGGGGCTGTACGAAATTCATGCTCGATTCAGAAAAATTAAAATCAAAAGTCCTCCAGCTTTTCGGATGACAAATGGCATAAGGATGTCTATGCGGCGCAGAGATCGGGCATTTCGCAAATTTAGAAAGGATCGTGTTGACGTCATGTCAATTGAGCCCTTTATAAAACTGCAAGGAATCGGTGTAACCAGATGATTCGCGACGCTAAACGCAGACATGTTCTTAACAATTTGGATTCTTCTTCCCCCAAAAATATCTGGCGGTTCTTAGGGACTCTAGGATTCGGTAAACAGGGGCGTGCTGATCCTCAGATGAAGGTTGGTATAGATGACATCAACGCTCATTTTACCTCCGCTGCACCTATTGATCATCTAACCAAGCGTCGTACTTGCGAGTACCTAGCCGATCTTCCACGCCCCAACATCGATCTCTTTAATTTCTCTCCAATCACACCGGGCGAGATCAAAAAGATCATTTAATTTTTAAAGACGACTCCTGCTGTAGGGTACAAACCCTGTGTCGCGGGGGACTTTACAAACATACAAGTCACGGACACAAAGTACACCTAGACTCGGAACAACCATTTGTGGATCACACAAAGTGGTGCCCCGTGTGGTCAATCAAACCCACGACCTCTTGCGTAGCAGTCGGACACAGTTCCACCGCACCACAGAGGCCGTCAATCATTCCTCTATAAAATCCAATTTTATGGGGCATGATGGTATTAGCCGTCGCATGTTAATTCCTATCCTTGACTTTATTCTCCCTGCTCATTCATCATTAACTTCTCTCTTGATTCTGGGACTTACCCATCTTCTTGGGGCCTTGCCTTTGTTATTCCTCTACCTAAAATTTCAAATCGCACTCTTCCTAACTACTTCCGACCTATCTCTATTCTTCCTTTTTTATCTAAAGTATTAGACTCAGTATTTATAGGCAAATTACACAATTTGTGTAACGTAACAACTTGTTGAGCCATTTTCAATCCGGCTTCAGGCCTGGACACAGCTTCAGTTCAGTTCTGCTCAGGCATGGAATAGACCAAAGTTACAGTTTTGGCTTTGGTGGATTTCTCGAATGCCTTCAATACCGTTTGCCACGATATCTTACTCTCTATTCTTTCTCATTTGATGTTCTCGTCTAATACTCAAGCCTGGTTCTCGTCCTATCTTCGGGGGCGCCAGCAGTCTCTACGCGTGAATGATTTTATGTCAAGGTAGCGTGATCTTGACGCTGGTGTTTCTTAAGGCGGCATCCTTTCTCCATTACTAATTTTCTATCTTTATTGATCTTATCACTAAAGTTCTCCAGTGCGCGTTCCATCTTTACGCCGATGACTTGCAATTGTATGCCCAAGCCAGTGTGAACAATTTATCCGAGGCCATCACAAAGATAAAAGCTTCTAAATCAAGACTTGGTCTGACAGATTTGGCTTGAGAGTAAACCCATCTAAGTGTCAGGCTATTATTAATTGTCCTACTAGCCCTTCTTAATTATCTTCTAATTTTCAATACTTGTGCTCCAGCCATGGTAGGGAGCTTCATTCCTCCAACAGTATGCTTCATTTATGTCCTGCTCATTCTTCTGGATTCGTCGGATCCTCCTTCCTTGTAGAGTCTGTTTTACTCTGGAATGCATTGCCCCCCGAAATCAGAATGGCTTCTAATCGCTTCAATTTCAAGCTGAAAGTTCGTGCACTGTTACTTGATGGAATAGCTGAATCTCAACGTTAGCCACATAAATGACTGTAACGTATGTCTGTATGTTATGAATTTAGGTATATGTTTATTTGTATATAAGTTGGTATAATAAATTTAATTATTATTAATTATAATTTATGTATGTTATGTTTTTAAGTATACGTATATCTATTTTTTTTATAATCGATTGTATTTATCTTAAATAACTAGCATTGACTGTCAACAATCTGCACCTATATAATTTTATGTTACATCACCCAAAGGTTGGCTGGTTGAGAATGCTTTTAGCATTAAGTCCGCTTTTGCACAATATTTTGTGCATAAAAACAATGAATAAAAAAAATGTAAATCTAATTGAAGGTTATATATTTGTGCCGTTTAGGGTCGAGACGCTGGGACCGTGGGGTCCATGTGCCCGACTTCTTTTTAAGGACATTTCAAATCGGCTTATCAGTTCTTCAGGTGACTAGAGGGCTGGATTTTCTTTGCACAAAGAATAAGCATTGCCATCCAACGTGGCAATGCTGCTAGCCTTCTGGGTACGTTACCAGTCGACATCGATGGAAAAGAATATTTCGACGCGTAAACGGGTCTTGCCCTTTTTTAGTTATTTGGTTTTGTTATTTTGTAAATATAGGTAAATATTTTTTTAGCTGTAAATACAGTGCAATGTTGAAAAAAAACTTAATGCAAGTTAATTTAAAATTAAGATTATAGAAGAGTAAGAAATGAAATGCCTTCTCCTGGTAGCTCTCTAAGAATTTTCGTTGTTATCAGGTTACAGGGAGCCTTTTTAGGGTACCATACCTCAAAAGATAAAAAAAAGAAACCCTTAAAAGATAACTCTCTTGTCCGTCTGTCAGTTGGTCTGTCCGTGTGTCACCACCAATTTTCTGAGACCTAGCAAGTTGAATACCAGATACTGAGGTCTATAATCCCTATTAGGTGTATAAACATCAAAGTCCTAAGTCAACACGGTAAAAAGATATGAACAAATTTAGATTTTCGTGAAAACTTGTACGTACCTAAATTTACCTTTAATTATAATACCTTACTTTTAACCGAAATTGACAATTCTAGGTCAACCGGAAGTACCCTATAGGTTTTGGGTCGAAAACCAATATGGTCCCGTTGACCAAGAATCACAAATTTGGCAAAAGCAAGCACAAATAATAGGAAAAATTCAAAAAAATAAAAAAGGTGAAAATTAAACGGTGTCCCTATACATACATAGTATCTACCTGATCTTTCGATTCCTGAACTATATATTTATAATTTGTACGGAATTCTCGGTGCGTGATTCCGGCTCGCATTAGTCTGTTTTTTTTTGTATTCAGACCATTTATCGAAGTTTTCACCTCCTCTTTAGCAATTTTAGTGATGGGTGGTTCTAGTTGGTAAATTTGATCCAATAATGTAGTTACATCCTGTGTTTTGGGTAAGGTATATTTGGGTTTGGTATAAAGACATGCTTTAAGTGTTAAGCGAACGTGTCCGCTATTTCTGCATTAATAGCTACCCACTCGTTATTCTCCATACGTACAGGGGGTTGATTTGAGACGAGGCGTTTAAGGTATTTTGTGGCTTTCTCAAAGGAGTAGTCACTAGCAGCTGCTATAGCTTCTAGATTTTTTAGGAAATTTTGGATACCCTGGTTCTTGTAGTGGGTGAGGAGAGTTTTATTTTTGCCTGTAGAGAATTAAGGATGCTTTTTGTCGGAAAGGTATCGGGTTCTAGCCCTACGTTTTTCGGTAAGCAGTTCTCAAATCGATAGAGGATAATATTTTTATATATTGCGTCATTTTTAGTGAGGTAGCGGCCCATTTTACTCATTTATTTCGGTGTTCAACAGCTTCCGTTATATTCTCATCCGATTTCAAAGGGATAGTCAGGTCCAGGCATTGAGGTATCAACATTCTGAATAATTTCCAATCAGTTTTATATGAGTGCAGCTTAGATGGATTTAGAGTTAACGTCATAGATGATGCTAGAATAACTTCCATAGGTGAATGATCCGAAGACAATTCTAAGCTTGTTTTACTTGTCATAAAATTAATAGAAATAACTTTGGCTATATAAAAGTCAAACACCTTCGGTACTTTTGTTCGATCTGTGGGCCAGTAGGTGGGCTGTCCAGGCGAGACTACAAATTATGTTGCATTGTAGTCTCTACCAGCAATTAACCTATTTCTTAATGCAGAAAGAAATCTTTTGTAATCAGCCGCCCTTAGTTTGTGCTTGGGTGGGCTGTAAACAGCAGATATTGTAAATGGCCCTACCTAGTCTTAAAATTAATGACTTAAATATTTTGACGCCAAAAATCCGCCATTTTATTTTTTCTAATTTTAATGTACCTACCCAGTGTCCCTTTCACCACTAAGACGAATCTAGCGATACCTCTCAAGCTAAAATCCATCAAGCCATTTAGACTCTAGAGCGTACCAAAAAATATATACATACATACTACTCTCGAAAAACCCTCCTCCTTGCGAAGTCGGAAAAAAAGCGACAAGACTTCTTTTTACCCGACTGCGCAAGAAGGAGGGTTGTGTTTTTTGCAATGTTCTTTTCTCACTGACTAACTTTATGGCAATAAATGTAGACTCATATTACGCCAAATTCTGTCAGAAGTTCATAAGAGACGCATTTTGTTACCTAAATGAATAAAGTATTTAACAATTTGAAATTGAATTTAAAGAAAAAGTAATAGTTTATGACAAGTTTATAATAACGATGGTTTTTCTTATTTTTTTTTCAGATTTCTTGGCTGCAGTTGTGAGAAGTAATGATTGTAGAAAAATAGGTTCTCCGTTAGCAGTGTGGTACTGCTATTTAATAGAGATAACCAATCCCTTTCTATACTGGCTCATGACTTGGATACTACATTATATACCTGCGTATATGGCTGACCTGGTCTGTACAGCTCTTGGCATTAAGATAAAGGAGATCCCATCGTAAGTATTTTGTTTGCTCGCGGCTTTGCTCTCGCCTATCCTTCCTCGATATTCCTTTGTATTAAGTTATTTTTTTTAATATACAATGAAATGTAAAGACGAGAAGGTCGTGCGCCTAGTAAGCGTCACGCATCGGCCATAACAGTGTCAGTGCCACCCAAATCCTTGTTTCACAAAGCTCTGAATGTTACTCATTTGAGACATTACTTCATAAATCTCATGTGCCCAGTAATCACACTTGCTACTCAAGTGTGATTACTGGGCAACTCCCGCAGTAGGGAACAAGCCCTGTATCGCGAGGGACTGTACAAACAAATAATTTACGGACACAAAGTACACCAAGACCCGAAACAACAATTTGTGAATCAGTGGTGTCGCGTGTCGTCGAACCCACGATCTATTGCGTAGCAGTTGACCACACTCCCACTATGCAGCCCACGGAACAAATATATTCTACGAGAAGAATGACAACTTCCATAGAAAAATGTTTTCGCAACGATTAGCCCCATCTATTGTGTGCCCCCAAGTAACATATAGCGGTGCCTGGGGAGGAGGGGGAACGGAAGAGTCCTCCGTCTCCTGCTGTCCGGGCCAGTTGTCTTTAGAATTTCGGTTATTTTAAAGAGAAATGGTTTTACATAGCAAGAAACTAAGTAATTTGCACTTTTGTTACAATTTGTAACTAAGTTTCTTACTAATGTAAATCCACTTCAGATAAAATAAAAAACATTTAGTAGGTACAATAAACGATTCACATTTCTGAGTTAACATTAAATCATCAGATCCATTTTGCACACAGCCCCAGAGCACTGATACTACACACACGCAATACCAGCTGTAGTTTTAAAGTTTTATGTTCGAGTCACCACCACTATCTTTAGAATCTCACTTAACACCACTTTCTTTTTTCATTTTAATCCTGACCTCGTACTAACTTGAACTTGTATTTAAAGATTACTAGCTATGTGTTTGGATCTCATATTACTAGCAATCCTGTTAACCCCTCCAACTAATTGGAGTGGGTTGACGTCGTATAAAGGGTAGGAATTTACAAATTTATTTAAATATTAGAAATGTATGCCGCACGGCTGCTGTATGGGTGACTTTGTTCTATAATGTCTTATTTTACATTTTTTTCTGTAAAATAAGACATGATACTTGTTGTTATATTAAAATCTTAAATGTATTCATTTTTATCCATTTAAAATGTTATAAATAATGATTATAGTTCATTATTCCCACTTATTTAATAATCTTATATAAGAAGAAGAAGGTTCGTGAAATCTTGTGTACCCTTACATAGATAGGGGTCAAAACTTTCTAAAATCATCATAACGTAATTAATGAATGGTCCCTATGAACATTTTTACCATTATAAAAATTAGCACAAGATTTATTTTAACATATTTTTCCTTTTTATTTCAGGTTCCAAAAAGCCTACCAAAAAATTTATAAGATGTCCGATTTGTTTTGCTATTTCTTCAATAACAACTGGTTTTTTAATGATAAGAATCTAACTGAAGTGATATGCAAAATGTCGGGAAAAGACAGATGTATTTTCAACTGTGATATTTACACTATCGATTACGGTGAATACTTCAAAGTTATGGGTCTTGGCTTACGGAAATATGTCATAAAAGATGGCCTTAAAGATTCCGAAAAAGCTTATAACAGACAAAAATGGTTTTATTTTGCAAATATTTTGTTCCTAACTTTGTACATGTATGTTGTTTATTCAATTTTGTATTACTGCTATTCGACTGTCAAATATATTGTCTATTAATATAACGTGTGTTTCTTTGTTGGGGTTCTTAAGTCACTTGTTCCACCACCCATCGAGTAGTAGTATCAACTATTGTCTCACTTTTAAAACGTACAAAAAATTTAGATCCCGTGTAAACAAAAGATGTTTTTCTTTTGTTTACAAGAGATCTATTTTTTTTTTAGAGAGAACTCGCACTTTACTATAGTACAGAGTGAGCTGTCGCCATTGAAACTTCAGCTTTAAATCTTTTGTTTGTACCCACGGGTTGGAAAACCAGCACTTACCTCTATAGTACGTCGTCATATGGTTGACTGACTACCCCGTTCAAAGTGACAGTAATTTCAAATGCCGAATAAAATATCTTTTACGCAAAAGGCCGTTCTTGTTATCAATGTCACTGTAAGAGTAGTGTAAGTATAGACTTCCATTTGATTTTTTCAAATGATCATCCAAATGTCGAAATGAAATGGAAGTCTTGTTGTTGTCGGCGGTATCCTGTCCAGTGTACGACGTACTATAGAATCCAGTGGAAACCAGAGTTTAAGGGTAGTTTAAAGTCAGGTCATATCATAGTCAGGTTATATCTTCAGTGATTTAGGAAAGGATAAATGCAATACAGTTATGATGATAAAGTAGGTACAGTAAGTCACGTGGTAAGTGTAAAATTCTAAAAGTAAATTTTGGTTCATAAAACATCCGCTGTAAGACCGTGTAGTGCAGCGCCATCTTCCTCCCATATCTTTAGTTATCTGATGAAAGAAATATAATATCCAAATCTATATATATAAAAGAAGAAGCTGACTGACATATCAACGCAGGGCCTAAACTATAATGATTAGAAACTTGAAATTTTGCACAGGGGTTCCTTTTATAACGTAAGCACTAAGAAAGGATTTTTAAAAATTCACCCCTTAAGGGGGTAAAATTTTTGATTATAAAAATAACATAAAAAGCTTTTATTTTTATCATTATTGATTTTAAAAATAATTACGAATAAATTACTTAAAATTAAACGTATTTTAAGCATTTTGTCTTACCAACGTCGACGAGAAAGCGAGCAACTTTAAACTATATTTTCTCGACATTTCTTGAGCGACAAAATAATAATAATAATAAAAACTTTATTTACCCTGTCTCCTGTGCTAATATACACTCTATTACAGAAGACAGTGCCTTCTCCTTACTTATACAAAAGGTTTATGCCAACAAGAATATGCAATAAACAAAATTGTGAAGTCTAAAATAAAAGGGGTGACAATAAAAATAAAAAAATAATAAAAACTTTTTTACAAAAAAATATCACCGACTTCTAAAATAAATAAATGACGGCGACATGATATTGACTTGACGAGTGTGGTTTTGACTTGACCTGTGTGATGTTGACTAGCCTGTGTGGCAATGACTGGCCTGTGTGGCACTTACTAGCCTGTGTGGCACTTACTAGCCTGTGTGGCACTGACTAGCCTGTGTGACAATGAATAGCCTGTGTGGCAATGACTATATTTGTGATAGTCACGATGACTGTGTTTGTGTATAGTCACAAGATGTCTGTGATTATGTGTTAGTCACGGGGATGACTGTTTGGGTTATGGTCACAGGAATTACTATGACTGTAGTTGCAATAGTACCAGTATTTGGTGTCTAGTTCTATTTGGGTCAGGATAACTGACCGGACTTGTATTTTGTTCACGTGAATAGGATACCTAAGGAGATAGAAAGAAAAAAAAAACCGCTTGTGGTAAAGGTCAAAGCCTTTAATTGAAATGTGCCTAGTGATCAGAGTGTCATTGATGAAATTGTGGATAGTCAAACTGAGAGTCTAGCTATAGACGAGTGAGTTGAAGTTCGTATTGTGATGGGACGGCACCACAGGTTAATTTGTAGCCAAAGTTCAGTAGAAATCGGTATCTGTTGGTAACAGTAGTCGGTGAGTACGCGGTATTGCAATCAACTGTGGTGGGTGTCTGAGTTTTGTAAGGAACCATGAGACTTGGCGATCCAGGTGGGATACGCATTTGAATGGTTAAGTAACTGGAGGATACTGGTTTACAAGTCAATTAATGCCGAATAGATTAAATGATTTAGTTTGATGATTTGTATCAAATAATCTTAGGTGTTCTGATTGCTCTGACTTGGCTGTAATTTAAATTAAGATTGTTCACATAAAGTTTTGGTTTAATCAAATTAGATTTGATACAAGTCATGGGGTTTGTTTCTTACACCCGAGGACAGGTGAAGGTCAGGAAAACGGTGTCGGAGAATTGTTGAAGCGCTGGTTGGTTTCCGTTGGCCTGGTATCTGTTTTGATTAGAAAGCAACTCTATTGACTCATCTAAACTTGCCTGCCGCGGGATGGCGTGGCTTTGGTTTGAAGTTTGCATTTAAAGTGCCGGTAGTGGGGCAAAGAGTCTAATTCGGCAGTCTTAATCGAGCGGTCGTGGCCGAGGCACGTCTTTCGATAGACGTCGCTATTTTTATAGTCGTGTGTGCAAAAGTGTTAGTGAGGTTATTTGTGTAATCGAAATGATTAGAACAGGCGGCGGACTTAATACTCATCTAACGAAATACTCACCTACAGAACTTTATGTTAGGGATTCGCGTTCAGTTGTTAGGTATATTTGGATTAAACTCAAAAGTTCACGGTAAGAAGGAACGTTTAGATCTCGACACTATACGGTAACAGGCATCGGATAATATTGAAAAGGCTGCAATATCTGTTTTAATAAAGGTTGCACATCGATTAAAAGGTTTTCAAGTGGTGATTCGTGTTTCTAAAAAAAAATTGTGAACGGTGATATCAAACTAAATTGGATAGGAAGTTTAGGGGTCCATTCGTTATAACGACGGTATTAGATAACGATAGGTACGAACTACAGAGTTTAAGTGGTTCTCATCGAGTATATAAGTACTTGCACGAGAATTTACGCTCAGTACCTCAGGGACACGATGGGTTGTTAGAAATTACGAGCAATCTTTTGGGTTATGAGCAGGCCGAGACGGCGCCTGATGATGTAGTAAATGTACCTGACCCGACTGACATATCAATTTCCCATGATTATGACACCTTGACCGTGTGTTTGGATTCAATATCTGCTGATTCTAACACAATCACACCTGATTCAGACGGTATTCTCTCGTTTGCCATAAATTAATTTGCACTAATATTGTTTGCATAATCGTCCCCGATCATAATATTTACTTGCACTATTATCATTTATACTAATAACGTTTGCCTTAACAACTCAACAGTAATAACTTTTATTTGCCATAAAATGACTTTCCATAGCAACATATATCATAATAATTAGTTTCCATAAGTAACACGTCTCATAATCGACTCTTGACATAATCAAAATTTGATATAATTATGAAAATAATACATAATATTGTTAGGTCGAAATTAATTATCTTTAACACCCCGACTCAGAGCAATCCGACTCGGATAGGTTAGGTTAGAAGACTAAGGCGGGAGCGAAGCGAAGCGGAGCTCCCGCCTCAGTCTTCGTGTTAGGTTTTTTTTTTAAACCACCCAAAAGTAGGAGCCCCGCGAAGCGGGGCTCATTATGGTAAATAAAAGTTATGGAAAATGGTATTATTGAAAACGAAAATTATAGCAAATACATTTATGGATTTAAATTATTATGACACTTGATCGATTATGACCAATGGAATTAGTGAAGGTCGAAATTAATTATCTTTAACACCCCGACTCAGAGCAATCCGACTCGGATAGGTTAGGTTAGAAGACTAAGGCGGGAGCGAAGCGAAGCGGAGCTCCCGCCTTAGTCTTCGTGTTAGGTTTTTTTTTTAAACCACCCAAAAGTAGGAGCCCCGCGAAGCGGGGCTCATTATGGTAAATAAAAGTTATGGAAAATGGTATTATTGAAAACGAAAATTATAGCAAATACATTTATGGATTTAAATTATTATGACACTTGATCGATTATGACCAATGGAATTAGTGAAAGTCATTTTATGTCATTTCACGATTATGGCAACTGAAGCGTTATTTCTAATGAAATTATGGCAAATACCGGTATGGCATGTGAAATTATGGCATTTTAAATTATGACAAACATTAGTAAACCATTTTTAATATTAAATTATTATTTTACCATGCTATATAGTCATCAAAGTGCTTAATTACCAATTACTTTATCAATAAATATTATAGTAATAACGTCTTAGTTAGTGATAATAGTCAGTTTCATTAAATTTTTAAATTTACTGCCTCTGTCGCGTGGTGGGAGTGTATCCAACTGCTACGCAAGAGGTCGTGGGTTCGATTCCCACACGGGACACCAATTTGTGTAATCCACAAATTGTTGTTCCGAGTCTGGGTGTACTTTGTGTCCGTGACTTGTATGTTTGTTAAGACCCCGCGACACGGGGCTTGTACCCACGACTGCGGGAGTCGTCTTTTTCAAATTAAGTAACAATGTATGAATTAATCTATTGTCTCAGATGCTAGCTTATATTTATTACAGTAAAATAACCAATAAGTTTAATTTAGAATACATTTTAAAATAATTACAAACATTTAATTTCAATACAATCTATTGGCTCTTCCGTCAATAAATATTAACTCTCCTGGAACATCAGCACTCATCTACCCCCACATATTAACAATAATTCATCCTCACATTCACACTTCCAGATTCACACTTGTATTAGTATTTATTTTAAAAAAATCGTCTGAAAATTTAGCGTGTGATAAATCATAACCTGCTTCTTCTAGGTCCTGGCCTAATTTTTGCGGAATAATGCACACATTTCTTATAGCCTGCATGCCGCAGTCAAAAAGTCTAGCGAACGTCGACGTCTTGGTAAATGGCTGCACTTCGTATGTGCTAACCATTTTCGTTACGCGATCCGACGTTAAAAGAGTCCTCCTCAGCATCCCGCTTTATCCAACGTCACGCTGTAAGCTCTCTGAAAATAAATAACAAGTTAAAATAAATGTATAAAAGATCTTCGATACCTATTCATTAAAAGTTTGAATGAATAGAACAGTAAGTCAAGCACATTTTTAAGAATGTGTTATTTCATTATACTTAATATTATTTCTTTACAAATCAACAGACAATGAACGAGTTGTTACTGATAAAATTAGATAATAGTTCTTAAACAGTTGAAATATGATTGAAAATAGAATATGCGTTATTATGAGAAGCTACCGTTTGCGAAAACAAATTCGCATGCAAACTATTAACAATCCTATTCGATTGATTTTAAAGATGATAATTGTCATAAGCGTTTCCAGTTTTAGGACATTTACTGTGCGTAGGTATCATGAACCTATTTTTTCGGCAAATATATTTATGGCACCTGGAATTACCGAACCGTGGGAAAGCAAAAACTTATTGCATGCAAACTATTTTCAGTTCTTGTGTAACGATTTAAAGACGATAATCGATTAAAGGATTCTCAGTTTTACAACTTTTACTATGGGGATCATAAATCTATTGTTTTATCAACACAATATACGTTTTATGATGCCTAAAATTTACTAAAACGTGGGAAGAAAACAATTTATTTTGTCAAAAGTAAGAATGAGGATTTTCAATACTTCAAAAAATTGAACATATTTATTTTGTTTAAACATAAATATTTTAAAAAGAATTATACATGACATCTTTATTGTGAGAAAAATAAAAATGAAACACTATGATTTAATAAGGGTGGATCTAAGTATAAATCATAGAAAAAAAATATAAGTGTATAAAAGCACGAAATTCCTACTCTTCACATATCAGTAGAGACAGCCTTTTATATGTTGCCACTCGTTCTACAAAATAGTTTTTGCTTCGATTAGTACTACGTTTCGTTAATATATTTCAGATTAATTGAACGAGTGAAAGTCTAGTTCCAAGAAGTTCACCTTTAAAAAATATACCTACGAATTAGCAATTGACTCAGAACGCCACGTTTAAAGTAAACTAAATGTAAATATTATTAGACATCAAAAAATATAATAAACTTTTACTTTACATAAATGGTTAATAAATCATTTTTATTATTATTTATTTGTTGAATAATCATAAGTAGTTCTAAACCTATGTATGATAATAAAATATTTAAATATATTTTTTAAAATAAAATTACTTATTTTCCTATCATTTTGGTAGTAAATTAGTAGAATGATTTTTCGACAATCATCGTTATATTTGAATATATTTACATAAATGTTTAATAAATTATGCACTTAAATCTTTCTCACCCATTGCACCGTCTATTAACAAAAACCATTTAATAGTTATTGTTTTTTTTTTAATTATATACGAAATAAATACATTTCGTAAAATTCAAATAATAAGTTTATATACTTAAAATATTAGGAATAAATAACTGCGATTGATGAAATAACTAACCCTAATGTCTGCCATCATCATTGAGAATATTATTATATTATAACAACGAAACAAACCTTAGCTATCAAATTAACCATCGTCTTCGGAAATATTGATTATATTATTATTTGGTCTCCCCCAATTACTTTTTAACCAATAGCCAATTCTATTGTTAAACATAATTTATAATTATTGTAATAAAATATACGAGTAATTTGAATTTGACTTACCGTAACATTGGTAAAGGTTTTAATCCTTGGCCATGAAGATCCAAAATTTTATTCACGGTTTAAATTTCGGTTAATTGTGAAAACTCACTGAGGTCAGCAAGAAAGCATCCAACAGTTCAGTAAAACACAGCCACCGTAGGTAAACAGATGAAGAAGAAACTGTCCACTAATTCACACCACAAGTCAACGAGAGTTCTATCAGTAGTCAACGAAGTGGCAATCGGAATCCGTAAACAGAACAAGTCGTGAGCAAAATACAGTAAACATGCGCGCGTCATCATACAAGGAAGTGCAAATTGCAACTAAGTTAACTAAAATGTTTTATGTTCCCGTTGGTTAAGGTGTGGACCTTAGCCCCGTCCTAATTGGTTGAAAGTAAAATGTGGGAGTGGTTTTTGCGTTTGTGTGTGTGACCGAACCGTTGTGAACCGCTCATAGCAAAATATTTTCAGGTGGTCGAGCATCAAGTGGGCCGATGTAGAATCACGACGTATCACAAGAGTTGTTTTGCATCCTAAGTGAATAAAGAGTTTTGTTTTTTTTACCTTTGTGAATGTACACGCAATCTCCTCCTCTAAAATTTGGTATACAATGGATTGCTCCTAGTTCATATCCGGACAATTTTGAGTTACCTACGGGAGTCATCTTCTTTAATAATTAATGTTTCTGAAAAATATAAGATCTCAAGCAGCGCATTATTATTATAAAGATTAGCAAGTGCTCAAACGATTACTTCTTGTTTTGATATTAGACCTGTAATGTTTGGTGAAAGATTTAAAATGACTTTTCCACACTACTTATGGTCGACGCGAAAAAGATTATTTGAATGGGTGTCATTAAGAGCAGAATTATTAATTTACTTTTGAAAAATAAAAGGAGATAGGTTCCACAACGTAATGGTCGTTTACTTTCACCAATAGAGTTGTTCGGTACCTCATTATGTTTTTTAGACCGCTAAGAACAAAAAGGTATTGTTCCTCGTTTAGGTGTTATACCTAAACGAGGGACAATATATTGACATACCAAATGTGCCCATGACACTGAGTGCACATACCTAATTTTATGAAAATTCGGAGCACCCAAACAAAATATTTATTATTATTTTTTCTTTCGTTTATTTAAGTGAAAAAGCAATAAAATAAAAAAGAATGACTTAAACAGTTCTATGACATAATAATCTAATCTAATTTTGTAACAGGGGAGGTATAATTCTTATGTCATACTTCTTGCACTACTGAATTTTGACAAAAAAATATGCTTTATCTATGTAATTATAATGCAACCAGCTATGGCACCATGGTGAGTGCAATATTGATATTTTTTTTAAACGTAATCGAGGAGGGGGGTAGGTTTGTAAAATAATATCTAATATTTGAGACAACTCACACAAAGTCATATGTGGGAATCGAACCAGGGTCATTAACCACTAGACCAACAGGTCAGTCGATTTACCACTATATTTTCACACTATTTTTGACTGCCTCTGTGGCGCGGTAGAAGTCTATCCGACTGCTACGCAAGTTGTAGTGGGTTCGATCCCCACCCAGGATAAAACTTTGTGTGATGAGCACGGTGGTTTATTCTGGTGTAATTTATCTATAATAATGTATGTATTTAGAAATATATAAGTATGTTTATGGGTTGTCTGGTTTCCATAGTACAAGCTCTCCCAAGGTATTATATTATTAGTAATGTGGGACCACATTGCTTTTTTAAAAAAATAAAAACAATTGACCTGCATTTTGAACTAAAGGAAACACTAATAAATGAATAGATTTTCTTTTAAAATTGTAGGCTCAATAATTTCAAAGTGTTCGTAGTGGAGAGGTTCGATTTTCATGAACTTACAACAAGCCCTTTCATTTGATATATTCAATTCAATTTAATTTGTTTAATAGCAGATAACAGAGATTCATATTGTTAGTAAAATGCTTATATCTAATGTTAGTAAATAATTCTAATAATGTTAGTAATAAGCGACGTTATAAAAGAAGAGTTGATACTCTCCGCGATAGTTTGTAGAATGCTGTTATTACTGACCCGCGTTCTGTGCACTAATGAGGCAATTTTCTTGCGAATGACAGCATGGAAACCGTCAGTTTGGTACTGCGTAAACATTTCAGAAGCACTACAAAAACGGGGTAGTCCCAACAGCATTCTAAATATAATATTATATTGAAATATAACACAATTCAGTTAGCGATACTTTTTTTTTAAATTTCTTACTTGACCCCCCAAAAATGACCCCCATGTTTAAAACTCGGACTTGAAATAGCTTTTGCTGTTATCTATAGGTTAGTATATCTCTTTTAATTTTTTTCTAAAATATTAGGCTCAGTAGCTTCGGAGATAAGGGGGTGGGGGGAATGGTCTATTTTGGGGAAATAGATTTTTCATAAATAACTTTAAAATAACATATACAAAAATATAAAAAAAAATAATATTATATTGAAATATAACACAATTCAGTTAGCGATACTTTTTTTTTAAATTTCTTACTTGACCCCCCAAAAATGACCCCCATGTTTAAAACTCGGACTTGAAATAGCTTTTGCTGTTATCTATAGGTTAGGATATCTCTTTTAATTTTTTTCTAAAATATTAGGCTCAGTAGCTTCGGAGATAAGGGGGTGGGGGGAATGGTCTATTTTGGGGAAATAGATTTTTCATAAATAACTTTAAAATAACATACACTAAAATTATAAAAGAAAATATATTTGACACCCAACAAGCTCTTTTATTTGATATGTTACAAGATACAGTTGGCGAATCTTTTTTTTTTAAATTTCTTAATTTTTCCCAATAAATGGCTCTCAGGTTCAAAATTCTTCTATTTGTGTGTGTGTGTGTACCAAATTTGAACTTAATCATTCGAGTAGATTTGGTGAAAATTGGCTGTAACAGACGGACAGACAGAAACACGAGATGATCCTATATGTGTTCCGTTTTTTTCCTGTTGAGGTACGGAGCCCTAAAAATAATTAAAAGTACTGTTTTCAGATATTATTTTTTGGTGTTACTTTCATAAGCATTTTCATTAAGATTCATATGAACGATTAAATAAATTAGTATATTATTGAATTGTACGTATCTTTTCGAGTCATTATTTTTTTAAAGACGACTTCCGCAGTAGGGTACAACCCCCGGTGTTGCGGGGGACTTTACAAACATACAAGTCACGGACACGAAGTACACCCAGACTCGGAATAACAATTTGTGAATCACACAAAGTGGTGTCACGTGTGGGAATCGAACCCACGACCTCTTGCGTAGCAGTCGGACACACTCCCACCACGCCAC
Organism: Herminia tarsipennalis; assembly: GCA_945859575.2. NCBI lineage: Eukaryota > Metazoa > Arthropoda > Insecta > Lepidoptera > Erebidae > Herminia > Herminia tarsipennalis. The sequence continues at coordinate 2,606,421 of OX243830.2, forward strand.
AGAGGCAGTCTCATATTGATTATTTCGAGGAAAACTTTAAATTTATTCGTACTGGTATGTATTGAAATAAAGCTTGACCCAAATTTGTTCAATTTTCCGCAGTCCAACAGACGTAACTACACTAATAATAATTCAAACGAATTGACAGTTGGATACAAACGATATACAGGAAACAAAATAAGCAGGATCATATTGATCCTTCTACATCCTCGTCAGGCAAAACAATCTATACTTATACCTATTATAAAGCTGAAGAGTTTGTTTGTTTGTTTGAAAGCGTTTTGAAGCGTTTTTTCTGAGATCATTCTCAGAAACTACTGGTTCGAATTGTTTTTTTTTTGTGTTGGATAGCTTATTTATCCAGGAAAGTAATTTATATCATCCTGCTAAATGATGCAAAATGAGGAAAAAATATTCCTTTTGGGAGCTTCCGTAGCGTGCACTGCGTAAACGGTGAAAGTTGCACAGCAACAATATATGATGTATTTATTCCTCATAAAAAGTTCTAAAAAAAGTCCACGACAGAAAATGCCAATCTTTTAAGGTTGACCCACTATTACCTTTTTTATGGTAATCAAATTTGTTCTAAAATAATGCATTTATTTGCGAAAGTTTTCTAATAAACATAGTATTAACCCTTAACCATATAAATACGTTATTCATCACAAATATTTAATTTTGAAAGATGCTCCTACTTCATTTGATTTCAATGAATATCTTAGGAGATACACAACATTAACATAACTAAAACCCGGACTTACTTACACGAATAAATTTAATCACTTGTTGAAGCAGTTAGAAAAATTTGAACAATTTGTAAAATTGATTAGTACTTGTTCACAAATTAGCGATTTTATTAGTATTACTAATAAAGTAAATTAATAATTTTGTGTTTTGTTACAGATAAATGGTTGTAATTTATGGTCAAAATTATTTAAATAAAAGAATTAAATGTTTATTTTATTAGATTTTATCTTCCAAAGTTAATTTTATTCATAAAATGTTGACCACTTTTGAGCCATAAAAACTATTTGCTAAGATTTAAAAAAGTACCGTTCGTTTTAGATAGAGCATCTGGATAAACCGTGCGATTTAATTATTAAAAAGAAACGTAAAGTAGGAATAATTTAGCCAAACTAGTATTTATGAATAGATAGACTTTTAGGTATAATATATTACATGAGGGTGACTTAATCATTCTATGATTCAATTGGTACTTACATTATTACTTCTATTCTATGTAATGAGTCTTGAAACTTGAATAAATATTACTAGTATTGTAATACATAAAATAATGACTTGACATTTATAGATTATTCACAATTTAAGAATTGCGAGTTTTATGGCCAACCTTTCAGGTCGTTAATTCTAAGATATTAATAAATATGATGTAAAGTGAAGTTGATAGGTATTAGTAGGATTCTTTTAGGAATAAATATCATAGTATAGCTAGCTGGGAAACTAAGAATTTTATTTAAAAGCTTTTAACAGTTCGTGAGGAACAGCCCCGGTACCTGCTCTAGAGCTGGCTTGATTGCTACCGTACTATAGAGGGCAGTCAGATATAATGATTAATTGACAATAGCAACTAAACGTAGTGTTATTTTTTTCGGAGCGGTTGTGCTCATCAAGTAACAGATTTATTCTGATCAGGTAAAATGGAATATGAGACAAAACCAGGTTGATTATTTTAGAGCTTCAAAAATATTTAATTTATTGCCTAAATAAAAGGATTTCATCGGCAAAAATAAATTGAGATAGGCTGAAATACGATAAATAATAACTGCAACGCCGTTTTATATGAAATTTGCAATACAAATACAAATTACAAATACAAATTTAATTATTCACAAGAAATGTGGTTACTTAAAGGTAGTAGTAATAAATAAGCTCTTTCACATTTTACCATAACACTGGTGCGTAAATATTTCATAAAACTGATATATATATTTTTTTTTTTGAAATGTTTTGTTAGTTAATGTCAAAAAAATAAAAATAAAATAAATATGATGTCAAATATTCAATGTCAATAATTATCATAATTGTTTAGAAAATTGGTAACCATCAAATTAAAATTTGTTTTTTTTAACATTAATTAATTACATCATCTTTATATGTCATAAAATCATTTAAATTATAGAAACATTGTCACAGCCACAATGTCAGTAGTTTCTTAAATAAAGTAGGCAGTAATTCTTTAAATATAGTAGGTAATTTATTATATACTTCTATAGCTTTTACGAATACATTTTTCTCATATAATATACTGTCGGCACCTAGGCCGATGCAGCTTAAATTTATTTCTGGAATTTCTGCCAACCGCTTCTGAACACATGCTAAAGTATCCTGGACATTGTTTGACAAAAACACAGAGTTCCCTAATGTACATGCAAACCAGTGGTAGAATACGGATTTTTTAAATAGTGGCTTGCAACTTTCTGTAAATCAGGCTCCACAAATCGCTCTCACACACTTTCATTGGACCCGAAATGCTTTCTCAATCTCGACTGAGTTTCCCCATAACAAGAAACCATATGAGAGCACCGAAGATATGTATTCATGGTATGCACTGAGTGCCGCTTCTGTTGTCACGGTTTGTCGCAATCGTTTAATAGCAAAAATACAAACCGGTCGAGTCTGTTGCATACAAATTCCACATGCGCCTTCCAATTGCTGTGCTTATCGAGTACCAATCCAAAAAATGCTGTTGTGTTTACTTTTTCTATTTTATTATTGTTATAATTTGCATTAAGCTCGATAAGTGACTTTCTTTAGTTTTGGAATTGTATCATTTGCGTTTTAATAAGATTATATGGTATTATACATGCTATCGAAGTGCTGCAATTTTTTTGAAAACCAAAGTGTTCTTTGCGTATTTTTTGACTTGAAACGAAATCGTATAACCCTATCAACATATTTTTTTCGAAGACTTGAAATGTAAGTATGTATATGTAAGTTTATACGAAAGGCAGAACACTGTCATTATCGCCAATCAGGGTCAAATAACAATGTCTATTGTAGTCTATATTTAGGTCCTATTATTATTAAAGCTAAATTATTTATAGGTGCATTCAAAGAATAAGTTAAATAATACTATAATACACAGTGCAATAATGTTTCTAATACATTTAATATTAAACTACAAATACTGGAAAATAGATACATAAGAACACACAAAATGGACCCAGCACAAGTGATAGAAAATAATATTTTGGCTCTTCAAAATCCTATGAATGCAGTTATAGATAATGGCAATTCTCCTGTGCAAAAGTTCTATAATGGCGCTACTGTATTTGTTACTGGCAGGTCTGGATTCATTGGAAAGCAACTCATTGAAAAACTTTTTAAAAAAGTTGATATCACTATAGATAGGACGCATAAGAGTATAAAAAAGTAAAATACCGAGTTAGACTGAGATACGGCTGCAGATTCGCATCGCTCATCGAGTATTGTAATAAAATCATGTTTTTATATACAATCATAAAAGGGCCTATATGTTTTGGCCAGTCTGCCTATCAGATTTTGCCCGCTAGTATTTTTAATTAAATTATTATGAATCCACTTACTGGGAAAAAAAAATCTCACTTGTTTTTGCAATGAAATACACTCTACTTTATAGAACTAGACGTAGAGAACTTGAAAAGCGATGGGTGCCTTTGCGCACTTGCCCGCAACCCCTTCGCAGCCAGGTGTAAGCAGGTAATATTTTGTTACGATATTACGTTCATGGCGTATTGTCATCATTTATATATCAAATTAAAGCTATTTATTTCCTGTACATGATAAACTACCTCTGCCTATGCAAAAGTGCCCGCAGTCGGAGTTGCCGGCGTTTAAAGTTTGTTTAGTGTGAGAAAGACTTATCGCTCTACATCATTCGTTAGACGAGGATGGCAATAGCCTGCTTTGCTGTCGTAGAAAGAATGCAGTAACTGACAAAAAGCATTATTTTAGTTATGATCTTGAAATGGCAACGTAAGCCATACACTATGCAATAATAACAGAAAAAAAATTAAAAGCAAATTGGAAACTAAAATGTTATTAACATAAAATGTAGTAGTTAGACCAAATTATTTACATTCACCAAGATGAATTGCAAATTGTCGTAACTATAATAAACTAGCGGCTCGCTTCGGCTTCGCACGGACTTTCTCCAGTCCATAAAATAGCTCCACAGTCCGAAACGTTCGATTCGCACTTGACATTTCAAAATGTAAACGTCGAACGAAAGGTATCCCATCGCTGGCGGCCATATTCAAGTAAGTAGTCTCTAAGCAATAGTCTCTGTTTGCTGATAAGCTGCAGTCAGGAATCTCGGTAAGTATATCATATAATAGTTTTATCATTAAATTTATAAGATTGTCAGAGACAAAGGTAAAGTAGACTGGTTGAGAGTGTAATAGTAGTATTAGGTACTGATAATAGTGGGCGCTGTCTGGGGCGGAGTGTCTGTCTAATGGGTGGCGGAACGTTTAGTGATATGTACTGTAAATGTGAGGGATTAGATAAGAAACCACGAATTAGACGTCTTTATTAGACTTCTAAGCTTTGATACCCACGCGACCATGCTCAGTACTGACACGACAATATTGTCATGAAAATATTCTTTCAACGTGTATAGCTTGACCACAACCGCTGTGCCGCTCCTTAGGTATGCGAGCGGCGTATAAATAATAAGTATGTACCTATACAGAGCCAAAAATATTGTACTTCGGTATCTTCAGATCTATCCGACACGACGACAGACTCTTGTGTGTCCGTGATCTTTCCTGCCCGCACCCCGCCTCCCCGGGCATACCTAAGGAGCGGCACAGCGGTTGTGGTCAAGCTATAGTAGCACTTTAATAAGAGTACATAATGAGCTCCTTTTTAAAATTTTACCTTATTGTCTATGTCTTTGATATATGTCGGTAGTTTGTTATAAATCAGCGGTGCTTTACAAAATATGCTACAATACATCAACGCGGTTTTGCTTAGTACCACACATAGTTTACCTAGGTGTCGTTGACGTTCCCTCTTATTAAATAGGGTTATATTCTGCTTTACAAACATTGCGCTTTCATAAATGAATTTGCAAGGTAACGTTAGTGTAGAATATTGAATATTTTATGGCCTGCATGATTCTCTTGACTTCAAACCGAACATTGTTCTTATGCAGCGTTTTTGCGCTTTAAACACCAGGAGAATGGAGTTCCCCCAAAAAATAATGTCATAACGAAGAATCGAAGAGATATCCAGGGCAGTCATAAGCGCGTCTCTACTAGTAATAAATTTCAGTCTGTACAATCCATACGCAAACTGACTGATCTTTTTTGCAAATATGCTCAGTAATTTCCAGTTCATTTATTGATCCAAATGTAGCCCTAGAAATTTGGTATATAAACACTCTTAGATTCTTACCCCCTGATAATTCATATTAAATGCTGTATAATTGTCATTAATTTCTGGTCTTCGTTTGAAATTAATAATTTTCGTCTTCTCTAAATTATTTTTTAAATTATTTAATTTTAGCCAATGGATAATAGATATCAATGAGTTATTAATAGTAGATTATAGTGATGTCAATGTCAAGTCAGAGAATAATACTGTGCAATCATCTGCAAGTAATGTCATTTTATGTTTAATACTAATAAGTATTAAACATAAAATGACATTACTTGCAGATGATATATGGAATAAGGGGCAATGCTCATAAACTAATATCGTCTTATTTAACTGACAGAGAGCAGGTCACGCAACAAACAAGACTATGTACAAGGACAAAAATTGAAAAAGTGTATCAATCTGATGTAAGAAAAGTCAAATGTGGAGTGCCCCAGGACCGTGTGTTAGGCCCACAGCTCTTTATTATATATTTTAATGACTTACCAATAGGTAAGTAAGTAACAAAAGCTTTTAAAGTAAGTAAAAAAAGTGTATCAATCTGATGTAAGAAAAGTCAAATGTGGAGTGCCCCAGGACCGTGTGTTAGGCCCACAGCTCTTTATTATATATTTTAATGACTTACCTATTGGCAAGTCATTAAAATATATAATAGTCTCTGTCAGTTAAATAAGACGATATTAGTTTATGAGCATTGCCCCTTATTCCATAGGAGTAAAGTTTATATAATAAAATTTCGTGTCTTACGTGATCAAAAGCTTTTGTCCTGTCCATAAATAGACCAACTACTGGCTGTCCCCTATCCATATTATGGATCACGGATCGTAAAAAATCATAAGTAGCCATGTTTATATTTTTATTCTTCCTAAATCCATATTGCTGGGGGATCAATATATGTAGATTCCTTTTCTAAGAAAGTATTGAGGCAGTTATAAATCACTTTTTCGTTTATGTTTGCAAATATTGGTACTATTGCTACCAACCTATGATTTGTTTTTCGCCCTTTTTGTACAGAAGTTTAATCATTGATTTTTTCAATTCATGAGGAAATAAACCTTGTTTAAGGCTCAAATTAATTAAACAAGATAAAACAGGTGTTATAGAATAACTTACGTCTTTGACTATAGCTGTTATTATCCCATCGATGCCAGCGCTTTTTGTATTCTTTAGTTCCATGATTATATTAAAAATGTCAATAGATGACATCGGATTCATAAAAAAATATTAGCATATAATATGTCCAGGTGAATTATTACTAAGTTTAGAGTTACTTCCATTATCTATTATGCATTTAATTTGGATTTTTTTATCATTTCACTATTATATTTTATCTTGGTAAAGTTTAAATTAGTATTTTTATTTTGAGCGCCATTAATAATTCTCCAAGTTGCTTTTAATTTATTTTCATTGATTTTGATATAGTGATCATTTTGTGACCTTTGAGATAATCTAATTATTTTTGTTATTCTATAAGCGTTTCCAAAGTAATTCTCTTTTCTTTTTACCACCTAGTTTTTTTCCTTTAGAAAACCATTTTGTTTTAGTTGTAGGTACAATTTTAATTCTATGAATTGGAAAACATAGATCATATAGCAGCTTAATTATGTTTATAAAGCAGTTCATATACTTGGGAAAAACTCAATGGAATTATATTATTTTTAAATTTATATCTGTATTCTGAGGAAAAATCCCTTTTAAGTATAAACCAATGTTCTAATACCATGCTAGCACTAATATAGGGCATTGTATAATTTGCGCAGAATGATTCGATATACTGAGTTCTACCAATTCACTTTTGCACCCCCGTAAGTTGTGTTGAATATTGTCAATGCAAGTATTACTGGCATATCGAGTAGCTTGTAGGAATTCTGCTTTTAAATTGAATGACCAAATATTTTGCAATGCTAATGAAAGTCCATTCTTTTTTAGTAAATCTATGTTGTAGTCAACACAGAGTATAACTTTCTGGTTTTTGTTCTTACAAACATAAGACAAGAGAGTACGCATTTTTTCATAAAAAACATTCAAAAGATAATGAGTCAAATTTAGGAGGCCTATATATACAGGCAATGTAAATACCGTAACTAATCAATTCAATTATAGAAAATTCACATTTGTTTGCTATTGATAGATTGTCCATTTCATGCACAGTTTTGTATTTAATACCATTTTTTACTAAAATACATGATCCGCCATGTTTAGACTGCCTCATAAAGGAAGCCGCTAAGCTCAAATTATGGTTCGTCCCCTGGAAGCATATTATGTTCTGTAATGCACACTACGTCAATATTCTTATTCATTTCATTTAGATTAACACACAACATATCTGACTTACTTAAAATCCCATTTATGTTTTGATGAAGTATTGACAAGTATTTAGGCACGAAAAATCTTTAATCTTTAAATCTAAATCGTCGAACGTAAGGTACCCCCTTACGTTCGACGTTTACATTGAATGCCAAGTGTGAGTCGAATGGTCCGGACTGTGGAGTTATTTTATGGACTGGAGAAAGTCCGTGTGAAGCCGAAGCGAGCCGCTAGTTTATTATAGTTACGACAATTGCAATTCATCTTGGTGAATGTAAATAATTTGGTCTAACTACTACATTTTATGTTAATAACATTTTAGTTTCCAATTTGCTTTTAATTTTTTTTTGTTATTATTGCATAGTGTATGGCTTACGTTGCCATTTCAAGAACATAACTGAAATAATGGTTTTTGTCAGTTACTGCATTCTTTGTTACGACAGCAGAGCAGGCTATTGCCATCCTCGTCTAACGAATGATGTAGAGCGATAAGTCTTTCTCACTCTAAACAAACTTTAAATGCCGGCAACTTCAACTGCGGGCACTTTTGCATAGGCAGAGGTAGTTTATCATGTACAGTAAATAAATAGCTTTAATTTGATATATAAATGATGACAATACGCCATGAACGTAATAACGTAACAAAATATTACCTGCTTACACCTGGCTGCGAAGGGGTTGCGGGCAAGTGCGCAACGGCACCCATCGCTTTTCAAGTTCTCTACGTCTAGTTCTATAAAGTAGAGTGTATTTCATTGCAATAACAAGTGAGATTTTTTTTTCCCAGTAAGTCGATTCATATTAATTTAATTAAAAATACTAGCGGGCAAAATCTGATAGGCAGACTGGCCAAAACATATAGGCCCTTTTATGATTGTATATAAAAACATGATTTTATTACAATACTCGATGAGCGATGCGAATCTGCAGCCGTATCTCAGTCTGAGTATAATATAAAGAATGTGTCATCGTAATTAAACTAAATTTGAAGTTTAGATCCAGGAATCGAACCTAAAAGACGAAATGAATTAAAAGTGAAGTAAATTAAAACCAAACAATAACAGTGCCTTAAGAACCTGACTGCAAAAAGGAAAGAGAAATTTGAGGTTTTTGATAAATGGTTCACTTTCGCAACCCTGTGAAGCGATCGAGAATCGAGTACTGGGTCTGAACTTCAAATTTTTCTTTCAAATGCAAATTAATACGAAGTATATAAAGAAAACAAGAGAATAGAGAAGAAAAGCTACGTGCACACGCATTCAAACAATATACACATATACATCATACAAGCATTAAAAATCTGTTCGAGGTTTCGTGTCCCTGAGCGATGACAATGTGTGCCGTATGGTCGCCGGTATAGTATATAGATATGCCGGTAGGTCTAAGCCTAATAGGCTGTCTTTGTGGGTACTACAACAGTGTCAGTTATTTTTCCGTGAAATAGTAACGTAAACGCATCACTGTGTTTCCATTGAAGTTGTATGATGATAACTGGGTTAATAAGACTTACAAACTAATGTCTCGAATGAGAAGCGCGGTACGGTGATATTCAAATCTTTCTTTTCAAACAAGGATTTGGGTGGCACTGATACTCTTACGGGCTAGTGTGACGCTTACTATCAGGCGCACGACCTGGAGGCCTACTCTAATTCGATGAAAACGAAGTTTCGATCAAAAATGAAGTAGTGACATACAGAGCCAGGAACATCAATTCATTCCACTCGTGTCTGAAAATCGTCCATGTGTTCGGGCTTCTTGTGCTTATCCAAAAATTAATTGGAATAGTCCCCGTAAACTCAAGAAATTTAATAAAACGAACATTTACGAATTTCGTTTTAAAGAAAGAGAGTAGGCCTACAGCTCGTCTCTTTATTTCGTTGTACTTTAAAAAATATATTTCGGAATATAACGGTTCGAAATTTCGTGTCTGTGAGTGATGCCTATAAGTGCATTGACTTTAGAGTACTTCATTTTTAATTAAAATAAAGATGGATCTTTGTACAACATGTTTACTATGCTTTGAGAACTACAGCAAAATAAGTCTGTTTGTGAACACATGTTATTAAATGAACGAACAACTCTAATTAACTGTTTCTACGATAATTGGTGTGATAGAAGGGAACGTGCAGTAAATGACTAGAACGTAGTCTCCTAGTAGGGATGTGTAAGTTAATATTGCTAAGTAGATTAGAACAATTGATTTTATTTAACGATAATTTGACAAGTAAGCAAATGTCAGCTATTTGTCTGCGTTGATGGAGAGGCAAAAGATGAAGTCTACCGCATTGTTGATCATAATCTAAATGCGGAAGCTTAAATTTAAAACCCAAGTACCTAATGAACTGTTTTTGGACTCTTTCTATTTTGTTCTTATAAATATGGTAACTAGGACTCGAAACCTGACACGCGTACTCTAGATGGCCGCGAACGTAAGCACAGTACAGTATTTTTATAGATTTCATGTTTCTAAAGGGTCTAGAGGCACGTATAATAAAACCGAGGGCTTTGTAGGCTTTATCAATTATATTTTTGACATGGGAATCAAATTGTAGCTTACTGTCGTGCAGAACACGAAGATCTCTGACGAGAGTAGTCGCTCGAAGCTTGGAACCATTGAGATCATAGGTAAAGCAGAATGTATTACGCTTTCTTGAAAAACAATAGAGTGAGTACAGCTTGTAGTACAGCTTGTTATTTTTGCAGTAAAGATCTAACCTATTTAGGTCTTCTTGTTTTTGCAGTAAAGATCTAACCCATTTAGGTCTTCTTGGAGCAATAACGCACCTGTAGTAGAATTTACAGTCCGAAATACTTTCATATCGTCTGCGTAAAGTAAAAAAAAAATAATTTAGAAAGCAGGATGCTATATCATTTATGAATAAAACAAACAGAAAAGGACCCAATAAGGAACCTAGTGGTGGTTGACCTAGCTTTAACAAAACATGCTGCTGAGGAATAATTACACTTTTAAGGCATTCGTAAATTTGATCATACACTAGACGCTCAAGAATTTTTGCAAGAAGATAAAGCTTTAAAATGGGCCTGTAATTTGCTACGTCATTTCTAGAACCTTTCTTATGGGTTATAAAGTTATTATTATAGTTAAAAATAAGTTATTATATGTTATAAAAAGGCTGATTTTGAAATTTTAGGCACAATTCCCTTTTTCAAAAAACGCCGAAATAGTATTATGTATAATGGTCATGAATCATTGTCACCTTTTTAAAATACGAAATGAAGAGAAGCAGGCCGTGCGTCTGGTGGTAAGCAGTGACTAGCCCATAACAGTATCAGTACCACCCAAATCTTTGTACGTCTAATATCTGAATCTCACCGCATCGCGCTTCTCATTTTAGACATTAGTTTATAAGTCTCAATTACCCTCATTTGACTATATCGAATATTGGCGCGGTGGCTATTTGCTCCGCGCAAATATTCGCTTCTATTGCTTAACAAATATAGAATTTTATTAGTGTTTAGTAGAAAAAATCAGCCCACTGGATTAGCAAGTTGAAGTGGCAGTGAGCTGGCCATATTAGCCGAAGAACCGACAACCGTTGGGGTAAACGAGTTCTTGAGTGGAGACCGCGGCTTGGCAAACGTAGTGTAGGACGCCCTCAGGCCAGGTGGAGTGATGATTTACGCAAAACGGCTGGCAGGAGCTGGATGCGAGGAGCCGAAGATAGAACAAAGTGGCGTGCAATTGGAGAGGCCTATGTCCAGCAGTGGACTGCGATAGGCTGATGATGAAGAAAAAATCCTGTCCGATACGAAAGAGGCGTTTAAATTTCCTAAAAATCCACAAAAACGACATTTTATTCGACAATTTTAGTACTTAATTTTACTTCAATTTTACCAACCAAAGTTTTCAGACAAGATAGTGATTGTAAAAGGCGATATAACTGGCATCAAGCTTGGACTGAACGACGAAGACTGAGATGTGCTTACTAAAGGAGTAAGTAGAAAATAGCGGCAACTACTACACTTTTTGGCACGTACCTTTACCACCTTTAAAACTATTGGATGTAAAAGCATGAAATTATGCACAAAGTTATTAATTTATGTGAGCGCAATGAAGAGATTTCAAAAATGTCACCCCATAATAAAGTAAATTATATGTATATGTTTTTATATCGATTCAGATCGAAACCTGAAAAATGTATGTCTTATCCAGACAATGTGTGAATGATTTAATGGTTCATTATATTATTAAAGATACAGAAAATACGATACTCAATTTAGTATGGTAAAACATTGATTCGCAGGATTTATTTAATACTAAATGACGATGTAAAATCTATTTTATTTACTCGGAAATCAATTATTTCGTTTATAGATCTTAGATCGGCATCCCTAATTTTCGTAAACAATAACAATAAACATAACCTCAAGCTTCAACAGACATTCAATTTGTATTTGTTCTTTATCTTTTCAAAACATTACACACATATCATGGATTATAGAAATTGCTTTGTAAGAACCTAAGCCTAACTGTAAGAACGATACTTATAACACCCCAAATGAACTTTTTGTTCGTACTCGAGAAGATTTGCGAGAAAAGTGGTGTCGTGAAATAAACGCGGAGTATTGCAAAGTATACACAATATATTGTTACGAAGACTATTTGAAGGTAATATTCTTTCATTATTGTTACTTTCACTTTTCGAATAGTTCATCATATATTTTTTTGGTTATGATCTAATTTGCTAACATTTGATACTTATTGTATTATATTACAGCCTAGAGAGGATTTGACGAACTATTACCAGTGCAAGTTAATGAATCAGGAACCCAAACTGAAACATTCCGCATTACTTCACAATATTGCTGAAGAAACAACTGAAGATTTTTCAGAATTAAACAAATTGCTATTACAATCTGCAAGCATTAGCAAGTCCTTAAAAAGAAAATAATGATGATTTAATGTATGCCTAGTTTTTCTACACATTCTACACTTCCTAAAAAGGTATATCTCTATAAGTTTAATTTCTCTTTCAACTTAAATTAACATTATAACTAAAACTAAGTAACTTCATCTTATCTATACATATAATAAAACTGTAAATTTCACGTGTCTGTACATGGCCGAACTTAGTGAAAAAAAATATTAGGAAATGTTCGAAAAGAGTATTTAAACACTTTGCTGCATTTTTAGAAATGTCTGTCTGTCTGTCTGTCTGTCTGTCTGTCTGTTTGTTTGAACACGCATCACGCAAAAACTACCGTACAGATTCGGTTGAAATTTTGCACGTGCAATCTAATAGATGCAGATTAACATTTAGGCTATAAATTATCACGCTTTTTCCCATAGGAGCTAAGCAGTAAGGGATAATGTCTGTAGCTATTTTTCGTTATAAAACAGTAACTACTTGACGGATCTTTATGAAAATTTGCAGTTTTATAGTAAATACTATAGGACATTATTTACACTATGAATCATTACGCTAACGTCTATGGGGAACGAGTAGCAACGTATTTTTTGTCGCACCATAATGGTTTATCACAAAATTTTCCACAATTAGACATTATCTATAATTGTAACCCGTGGAATGCATAACTTCACGCTAAAACTAAAAGGAGCTAAACACAACAGTTTCATAAGAACAGTTATTTTGGCGTGTTAAGTAGCGAACAGTATAGCCTCAAAGCTATGCTAGCGGACTTTGACGACGAAGTCCCAGGCTCGAATCTGATGTCTGAATATGTTCTTTTTGTATTTATATAAATTGTCTTTATCCTTTTTTAATATTTTTCTGAATGTTTTAGTTATTTTTTCGACCGTAGGTAACTTATTTACTTTGGTTATTACTTTTTATATTAAAAATCAAGTAAATTATGCAATTAATTATAGGTATTGCATGCACTGCTGAGAGTAATGAATTAATCGTAGTAGAAATGAAAAACAATATTACATTATAATTAAAAAGTATTCGACATTTTCCAGAAATGATGTGTTCGTCTAAAAAAAAGACATTACACATGTAAAAAAATACATGTAGCGCCATCTATGAAATCAAATTGTGAACAACAAAACAACGGCAACATTCTTGAAAGTAGATGGCGTTGTATTCAATAATGTTCTATACTTAGTAAAAGAAGTTTTAAAAAGAAACACATTATTTACACGCTATGATTTTTAGAAATGTTTGTCTGTCTGTCCGTTTGTTTGACCACGCATCACACAGGTGCATCGAGGATCATGTTTTGGGGTTATGGTTGGAGATTACGTGTTCATCAATTCAACGATAATGAATGGCTCAACATCGTTCAAGTGTGAGTAGTTCGGGTGCCGGGAGGAGGGGGGTCGTTGTTTGTCAACCGTACCTTTAGGGATATCTGACATTTTCGCGGGCATGACACACATGACACGCTCTGTGTTAGCTTACTAAAGTGTTACAGCAGTTTTATTATTAGTATTGCGTTGTAACACTATATGAAATACACCCCATTTTTAGCCAAAATGACAAAACAGAACCCATATAGTTCCCTTATGGCCGTCCGTCCGCAGCTTAGCTCAGAAACTGTTAGTGCTAGAAGGTTGCAACTTTTGCATGAATAAATTACTAACGCCGCCGCCGATAAAGTGAAATAACAAAATCTTGAAAATCATTATTTTTTTAAGGGTACCTCTCTTACCTATATGTAAAGTGGGGATGTGATTTTTTTCTCACCTACCTACCCCATCGTGTGTGGTATCATTAGATAGGTCTTTTAAAAAGCGTTTAGGGTTTGTGAAGACTATTTTTAGATTTAAGGATTCCTTTGTGTATAATATTAGGCTTTATAGTGAACATTTTTGTTAGAGTCAAGTGTCCCCCTGCCAGCTAAATGGTTGATGTTGGGTAGGTATGTAAAAATTCAGGGTAGTAGTTTCATAGTTTCATAGTTTTTTTATTCTTTAACAAATTACATTGTATTGAATATAGGCACATAAAAAATAAGAATCAAATAAAAATTAAAATATAGACACTAGAATTGAAATTAATAAATTAATAGAATATGATAAATTTAAAATAATAATGCAAATAATAAACTAAAATACCATTGAAACAAGATGTCAATAAACAAAAAAATAAAAAAAAATCTCAATGTCAATTAATTAATTAAGTTACAATTCAATGTCAATACAATTCAAGAACAAAAAATAATAATAACAACACAAAAAAAAAAAAAAAAATATATATCAATAATTATCTTTATCATTACAGTATTCACCTATTGTATAGTAAGCCTTTTCCAATAAAAATTTTTGTAATTCTGTTTTAAACTTGTAAACACTGTCCATGATCTTTAGCTTAGAAGGTAATTTGTTAAAAAGATTTACAGACTGCACATAAGATGAGTGCTTTGCAATATTAAGTTTAGGTTTTAAAATTGTCTGTAAATCTTTTCTCCGTGTTGCTACTCTCTGTTTTCTTTCATCCACAGATTCAAGCCTGTGCAAATGTTTTTGGAAATGAGTAAGCAGAACCAAAATATAAAGACATGGCACTGTCAAAATGCCTAACTGTTTAAAGTGCTCCTTGCACGACTCTGTTTGGTCAATGCCAAGCATGGTTCTAATTGCTCTCTTTTGAATAACAAAGGCAGCATCAATGTTGTACTTATAACTGCCTCCCCAAAACTTTATGCTGTATCTAAGTTTTGACTCGACTAGGGCAAAGTAGACAGTTCGAAGTTGAGCAAGTGACAAGACCTCTCTAAGTGTTTTAATTGCATAGCACGCACTACTTACCGTATTGGTAACCAAAACTAACTCGGGTTTCCAATTTAGAAGAGCATCAATTTGTATCCCTAAAAATTTTAAATTTTCGACTATATCTATCTTGTTCCCTAAAGATTGTACATTTATCGTAGCATTATTTCTAACCGTCGACTTAAACAATATACATTTGGTCTTCTTTACATTTAGAGTTAGGTTATTAATGGAAAACCAGTTCTCACAAGCCCTAAGAAATATATTTATTTTATTTTCTAATGTGACAAGATCACTGGCGCTTATGACAGCACTAGTGTCATCTGCAAAGAGAACAAGGCTTGCGTCTGGTAAAATGCTCTTTATATATGCCGTTAAATCATTCACAAATATAATAAAGAAAATTGGGCCCAGGACAGAACCCTGAGGTACACCTTTATGCACCGTGTAGAGTCTGGATTTGTGAATCTGTTGTATGTTATTTTCGATTGATTTTATTTCAACATACTGTGTTCTATTTGTTAAGTAGGAACGAAATAGTGTTAATGTGCTTTCCCTTATGCCATAGTGTTCCAACTTGTCCAAAAGAATAGAATGTTCCACAGTATCAAATGCAGAACTTAGGTCTAAGAATAAGCCTGTAACTTTTAGTTTATCATTTAAATTGCGCACTACATCATTTACTAACGAATCTATTGCATCTAGAGTTCCTAAATTTCTCTGGTATCCAAATTGATTAGGGTTTATAATATTTTCATGATACAAGTGATTGATGAGTCTAGACTTCATGACCTTTTCAAAAAGTTTCGACAAGACTGGTAACAATGAAATGGGTCTGTAATTCACTGGATCTGTTTTGTTTCCTTTCTTAAATAGCGGCAAAACTCTGGCTATCTTAAATTGATCCGGAAAAATACCTTTATCAACACAATTATTAATAAGTTCTGATATTGGGTAGGCTAAAATATCTATGTTGTCTTTGATTATTCCCAATGGTATTCCATCATGCCCAAAGGACTTTTTATTGTCCATAGTCTTTACCATTTTACAAATTTCAAAAGGACTAACTTTATCAAAAACCATGGGATTTTGGACTCTGGCAGTATAATTTATTAGGCATGTTTTAGCTGTTTCCAGATTGCCAGTATTTATATCCTTAATATTACTGAACTGCTCCGCAAAAAAGTCAGCAATATCTCTTGGGTTTTGTATAAGTTTGTTAGGCCTCTCTAATTGCACGCCACTTTGTTCTATCCTCGGCTACGACAGTAGTTTAGTATTTAAACTAAACGTTTCTAAAAGATATACTAATTCAGTATATCTTTTAGAAACGTTTGAATGTTGTCTGTTTGTTTGAACACGCATCACAGTACCGCGGGAATGCAATGTTTTAAAACCAGGATTTTTTTTTAAAAACTTATCTCACACACTAGCCCTATTTCGCGAGAGTACTTGGGCGGTTTCGGGCTTCATTTAACCCGAAACCGATAATAGTAATATTTGATGTGATGCAAATCATTTTGGTAAAATACTATTATAATTTGTCTTCTAACCGTCTGGCGCCATAAACTTTGTCGCCCTTTATTTTGCTGCACTGGGCATTTGCTTGGCTTGCCTTGCCATAGGTCGGGCCCTGATTAGAGCTAGGCCCTAATATCCATAGATGCCACAGAGCATTGTGGAGCATGTTTCCAATATGTTTTACACAGAAGTTAAACATAAACTACCTTAATATAAACCCAACTTCCACGCGAACGAAGTCGCGGGCACAGCTAGTCAACAATAATACTGTAATGAAGACCGGGAGATTTATTTTAGAGAAGGTCGATTTATTGTCACTAAATAACTAAACCTATTACTTACTTTTCAGATAAATGTTGCAACTCAGTGCAAAATTAAGATGGTAGATAAGAGCACAAACTTAAAATTAGGAAACCTCCTACAAGTGTCACTACCGTTGAGATACTATCCTGAGAGGATAGTATCTCAACTCTCAAGATACATCTTGAGCAGCCACGTTTGGTTGTACCTCAGAAATGAGGAATCTACAGTGTGCAATACAAGTAAAACTAGAATCATTGTTAGATATGGTGCTAAACAAATACAAGAAGTATTTGGGATTACCCTAACAATATTTATTGCTATGGTCGCAGTCCAAAAATTGTAATGCTGTGAAGTACTTAATAGGTTGCACTGATTTTGTAAGGTTTATATTAATAGGCTATGCAGGAAAAAAATCCGATAAAGCCATTGTTCAAAAAGTTATTTAATAAGTGTTTTAAATAAATACTGTTAGTTTAGCTGACAGAGAGTTCAAAGAAATAAAATCTTTGTTAAGTTCACACAGTGTTAAATATTTGAGACCACCAAGTGTATATACAGGCACAAAGCCAACTACTTCTGAAGTATATCAGATTAGTCTATATATATATATATATATATATATATATAGTCTAGTCTAGTCATTACTTTAGAGTAATAGCGAGCTTAGAGTCCATGTTGAAAGAGTAATCAGACATGTAAGAGAGTATGGTATATACTATAAACATGTACCCTACTTGGATAAAATTGTTATGATAGTTTGTGAGCTGATAAATTTACAATGGGAAATAATAAAAAGTTATTTAAATATCAATGTATTTTATTACTTTTTAGCACTAGTAATTTTATTTGTGTATTGGATATTTGGAGTATATAATTTTAATGTAGACCTCATTATAGTCCATCCAAACAACATGAATGTTCTTTGTTGTTTCAAATAAAGAATCTGCCACATGAACAATTCTTTATTTTTCTTGCAAGCCATCATTTGACACATAATTTGGGTTTTAAATTTTTAATTTATTTCATTATTTTTAAAATATGATGTGATGGCTTCTTCTGTAGCTGGGCACTTCACCTCTACCACAAAATCCTCACCAACTCCATCAAGTGATGCTCCCAAAATGCTATTTATAAGTATAAATCCGGATTTTTCTATTTTGATATTTAATTTATTTTGGATTGCTTGGAGAACTTTGCTTTCTAATCTCTTTCCACATTTGATGGCATTTGATTCAGGCACTTTGTGTCCTCCTAAAATTTGTTGTACTAATGCTCCATCTGTATTGCAATGTGCTGCCTCTTCAATGAATACATATCTGTATGTTTTTATTATGATAAATAACATTTCTTTGTTCTTAAACATAACTGCAGAAGCTGCACAGTCTTTAAGGTTGTATTAATTATGTTATCATTTTGTTACTACAACAACTTACATCAGCATCTATTTGCTTCCACTTGGCTGGCTACTTATAGCCAAATATTCAATTTTCGAAGGATTTCGTCAGTCAGCTTTGACAAAAGTATCACTCATAGCGATTCGTAAGTTTTCAAATACTATGATCGCGATCGCGTCTTTTTATCGGCGTTGTTTGTATTCATAAATAATACAACAGAGTTAACAGACATACGATCGAACTTGCGCTGGTAATATTATATTGTAGTCTTTGGCTGGTAACGTGGTGTTTATTTTGTTTGTTTGCCTGAGGTCTAAGGAACTGTCATGATTGATTGACACTGATGACAGACATTGAATTTGACAGTGTTTTATGTTTTTCGATTGTCATTTGAGGCAAAGGTCTACAGTGTGTATGCCAGTGATGACGTCATCGCAAATAAAAACAATCAAAACTTTAAAAATTAATAAAAACATAACCACAGTGAAAATAACAAAATTCTTCAAATTAGTTTTTAAACATTGGTCTATATTTTCAAAATAAAAAATAAAAAATAGAGGTCAATAATTTTGGTCAATCCCCATTGGATATTTTTTATAGTTGAAAATATTTTTGAACCCTAGACACTTTTGATGTGTGTATTTCTGTTATGGGTCTTTATTCCTATCTTTTTTTTTGTTTTAGTGTCAAGCCCACGCTTTTGTCTGTCAAAATCTTGACATAATGTTATAATGTAGTATATTTATTAGTGTGTATGTTATAATGTTATATAGAAAACTGCGCTTAGAACTGCATCGCGCATGCGCGCGGACAGTTTTAAGCGCACCGCGCATGCGCCAATTCGCGCGGGCTTGCCGCGGAATCGAAAAAAAACATAGTGAATACGGACCATGGTTGTCAATAGTTGCACAGTTTACTTAAAGCATTTTAAAACCTAAAATAATAAAAAAAAATATAAGTAAAGAGATTTATTTCAGAAGAAAAAAGATTTGAGATTGAACAAAAATACAACTACTGTACTAAAAATCCACCACAAAGCGTAGATGTATAAAGGTAATACAATAAAATAATGTATAAATCCCAAAATTGATTGTTTTTTATAACCTTCTGCTGTACCAACGAGTCCGTCTTTTAAAATATATTTCCTAAGTCCTATAGCCCATATAAGGACAAATTCTTCAAAGTCAATTCGAGAAACATCGCAGTTAAATATCTCTCTATCAGCATCATTCATTTTTGAGATCATTGATTTGAGATTATCATCTTTAAAGTTCCAGTGGTTGTTAATAAAGTAGTCATAGACTACGGATAGTTTGTCTAACTTTTTATATATATCTACGATTCTAGAAAAAACAAGAATATAATTAGAAAATATCGCGATAAGTTAATAATATTGGGTACTAAGTATGAATGTGGAAGACTTTACATGGCGACAAAAGGAGTCAGAACAGGGATGACGAATTATAGAAGTGTGTGGAGGCAAATTACATATTGCAGAAGATGATAGAAAAAAAAAAGACATAAATACTGTCCTTTTATAACAAAACTCGCTAAGTGTATACTCAAACGATACTCAATTTTGAGACGATCTCAAAGAAATTAACAAAGTGACAGTGACATAATGAAACTCTCATAATGTCGTCAATGCTTCTTAGTTTTGAGAGATGCTGCGGCGTCTCAAAACTGAATAGCTAAAGCTGAGCAGCTTCGTATGCAGAATAGTGCAAACATTTACAAACGATCTACGGTAAACCTGTTCTTCTGTCTTACTGTGAACCCGCTCTATACGTGAAAACATCTTGAGAAAGCTGGTATTTTATAAGGAACCCTAGAATTATATTTGGGGAGACCTGACTCTACTAAGAGCAATAGTACATATGCGCGAGAGGACTCAGGTACAGTCAGCTGCATAAGTCGCTTAGCAAGCAATTTTTCAAACCATTATAGCTGCAAAAACGATGTGACAAAACATGGTTTGCCGTGGTGTTTTGACTTTTTCTTGATTTTGGGGTGGCTATCATCTTGTTCTAATCTGAACTTTTGTGACTATGCGGTAGGAGATATTTATGCTGAGATGGTTTAAATATTTGCAAATTTAATTTTAATATACATAAGTAGCTGACTGTACTTAGGGAAAGGGCTTGGAGTTTGTTTTAATGTAATATACTTTGTTATAAAAAACTTACGAGTTAATTTCCTTTGGCATTTTCCCCGTTATTTTTAAAATAAAGTCCAGGGTGTAAGCAGGTATATAATGGTAAAACCATGACAGTAGTAAATACAAGAACTTTGACTTGACTTGTATTAAATTGCACCACCAGATCGCCTTCGGAGTGATTAGTCTCTTTTTTTCTTTTATCATTACTTCTTTTATATAACCTGAAGAATATAAAACAGGTATGTAGTCTAATTCAAATACTGGCCTGTTTGCCTAGTTAATGACGACTGTGTTGTGTATGATTTTTATGGCATACGGTTCCAGACTATATTCTATCTCTGTGCCATAATGAATTCAGTTCTATTCAGCTATTCTAGCGATTATTTAGAAATATAAAATTTATTTGTGATAAATTTATATTTGTAAGTTGGTAGGACAATAAATATACTAAAAACATGACACTACCTATATCAAAAATAATAAATAATATACAAAAAGAAAAAAAAAGGACTATATATGAAACCGTTTAGGCGTCAAAGAATTACTCCTCTTCGACGACAACAGGGGCCGAACCTTGAACATCTGAATTATTGGCCAAGTGAAGGGCAGTTCAGTTGCTGAACTGAAGCCAGTGATGACGTCACCAAACCAGCTGCTCGCCGGTTTGGTGACGTCATCACTGACTCGCTTGCGTACGAAATTAACAGGACAGTTTTTCATCTACAATTGACGGCCGAGGTAACGTTCCCAGGTTGGATGGCGATTGGGTAACAATCATCTATCAAGCCTTTTGCCTTTACAATAGTAGGAAGATTTACCAAATCTCATATTTGTTGTGATGACATATATCGGGATCTGGTCACCATCATTACGTCTAGTAGAGGAGTCCCATGCTGCAGATATTATGGCGTTGGTCACATAGTCTACAGGCGCCATGGGTAAGTGGTAATTCACATCTGTATTAAATACTTGAAGGAATCCAGTACCACCACCTAGGTATACCTAAAGAAAAAACAGAATTGTAGAAATTTATTACAAAAAAGAATAAAAACTTGGCTAGTGAAATCTCTTTAACCTGTCCAAATTAAATTGCTTATGTTAGGTGTGGGTTCAAGTTGGTGGAATGCGACCTGCGATTTCTCTATTGCGAGACAGATACTTTATGTAAAACAAGGTATTTATCTGACCGAGCGTATGTCTGTATGTGTATTTGTATTTGCCCATTTCTTTAGTTCGCTCTACAACCCAAGCAACTTGACTGATTTTATCATGAGAAGCGTTGTCGGATTTGTCCTGATTTTGAGAGCGACACAAGCTATAACATTTTTATATTAATTAACTTTAAATATTTGTTTTTTAGGTTCCGTACCCACGGACCTATTACTAAGAGTGTCCGTCTGTCTGTCACCAGGCATGAACCGTAATAGCTAGACAGTTGAAATTCTAACAGATTTTGTATTTCTGTGGTCCCTATAACAAAAAATATATACTACCCTATACAAGAAACATGACTTTTTTGCCATTTTTTTCTTGATATTATAATATAGTATCTAATGTTGTATAGATCTAATTGTACGGACCCCTTTCTGCATGGGTCTGACACGTACTTGGCCCATTTTTTATTTTTGTTTAAAATACAAACATTCTTACCCCACTTGGCCCTATAATGGTTCGGAAGTCTAACCACCCTGGGTTTGGCTCGTAGTATGATGGTAGCACTGTAAATAACAATAATTAATTATGTTAGTAAAGCCGGGCTACCAATGCATATTATGGTCTTCGCCCAATACTCGGGACCAAATCAGTATCATATTATTCTGTCACTAGAAAAATATACAATTTGTGTGACGTACGTATAATTAATTATTTACACTCATAGCATCGAAACTCCTGAAAAAATATATGGTGACGACAAAGTCAAATATATTTTAGGAAAGTCTCAATCAGTCTATTAAATGACTTACCAATAGGTGGTCTTACAATGCACACTGGCAAATCTCCGGCCACATTTTTGATCAAATTCTCCGCTAAAGCTTTTGTGAATGTGTAAGTATTCGGCCAGCCGTTGATCAACCTAGAACATGACATGAAAGAAGAAATAAAAAATACAACTACTTAAACATTATGATTTCTTCTAATTTGAGTCTTTTATACCTGGGAGGTCCGTATATACTATGTGGGCCGGTACTGACAGGGAACCGGTCTAATTCCTTGTCATCAGTTAAGTTGAAGTGTAAGCAATCTTAATAGTAAAATATAATGTCAAATATGTCAAGAAAAAATGATACCTACATCAATGGTGCAATCGAAACTGCGTCATATATTTGTTTTCTTACTTTCTTTTAACTTACGTCTTTGTAATATCGTTGAGTCTATCTACTTCTAGAGTTTCAGCCAGTTGTATCATAGTTTCTGGTGGCAACGGACATGTGTAGAATTGTTCCATGACGTCTGTATCGATGCGATCTTTTGTGGCATGAACAAATGCTGTAGATACGTGGATGAATTTTCTAGAAAACAACAATAGATAGGAATAACATACGATGACTAAAAAATATTATTAAATTGAAGATTTTTGCAGGAGGATTACAGTTATTAACAATTTTAGATAAGAAGACGAGTGGATGGATAGGAATGGATTTATTTAATAGAGTAAATTTTGATAAAGGCAATTTATTAGTTATTTAAATATGTTCAGACGTGTTAGAGATGCCGAAGAACCAACAGGCCCCAGAGCAAACAAGTCCTAGAGTGTAGACTACGACTTGGTATACAACGCGGTGGAAACACATCTACCCAGTTGGACAGACGACGACGTGAAGAAGTTCGCTGGGATGAAATAGGGTGAGAAAGTTGTAGAGCCGGGTATTGTGACGTAAATTAGGAACGGCCTATGACTAGCCGCGGACTAATATATGCAGATCATGATGATGATGATAAATACTTACTTTAATTTGGTGCATTCTCTAGCGAGTATCACTACTTCCCTGGTTCCTCTGACATTTACAAACGTGGCTTTAGCAATAGGCTCGTCGAACCTGATCGTGGCTGCTACATGGAATATGATGTTAACCTGGAAATCATTTAGTTAAATTATTACAGTGGTGGATCCAGTATTTTTGTTCCAGTGAGAGAAGAGGGAGGGTGACTCCGGCAAGGAATCTATGTTAATAATATTAATAATAATGTTTTATTGCGTCTAATAAGAATTCTGTTTTTCTGAATTATTTCCGCGTACTCTATATATGTCCTTAATATCTTGTTTGTTTATTTTGCAATTTATATTTTCGGAGAGTGAGAGAGCCATACCAATGATATCTTCTTTCGATTCATTCGGATTACGGGGAACATTTTTAATAATAAAATCGGCTTTACGGCCTCCTATTTGTAACTCCTCCATTTTATTTTCAAGAGTGGTTATATACTGCTTATCCTCTTTGACTTGGTTCTCTAACTGATTAATTTTCTGTTTGAATTCCTCGTTTTGTGCAACTAAGAAGGCCATGTTAATATAATGGTTTTTAGTAGTGTTTCCTAAAGTTGCGACCAGACTTTTAAATAGTTGTTGGGGAATTTTTAAATACTGGGAAAAACCTCGTTATTAATTTGCCAAATCCCAAAACAAAATAATAAAATATATGTTGACTAGCCTGTTGGTCTAGTGGAAGGTCTTGCTTCCCACCCAGGATAAGTCTTTGTATGGTAAGCACAATTGTTAATTATTATTTATTCATTTATTGCACAATGTTGTTACAGGCAGTCCTTAAACATACATAGACCCCGTAAGGGTGCTGCAAAACTTACAAACTAATTAAATTAATAACTAGATAATAAGAAAAAAAGAATCTAACTAGTTATTAGGAACTACATACTATTCACAAATATACTATTATAATGCATCTTCCATATACTCTCTAATAGTATAATATCATTTTTCGTATAGCATCAGTTTTAATTTATTTTTAATTATATTAATATTTCCTGTGCTTTTTAAGGAATCTGGCAGCTTATTATAAAAATATTCATACATCGATACTGTGGGCTATTTCTATACATTTCTATTCTGGGTACTTGAAGTGCTAATTTATTGTTTCGGCGTTTATTTTTTACCAAAATTAAATAAATGTATATTTTTCTTAACAAATATGGCTATTTCTAAGATATACATAGATGGCAAAGTTAATATTTTTTCTCTTACAAAGTGAGGTTCTGAGGTTCTGTGTCAGGTGTCGTTTACAAATATTTATTTAGAAGTATAATATGTGGGTTAATCAGTGATCTGATTGTCACAGTACAGGCTTTGCCTGGTTTGAGATCAGATGGCCGTATGTGAGTTGTTCCAAGATATTGATTTATTTCTGTGACTTCCAAAAATCTGAAATTTGTTGCGTGTAGTACACAATATGGACAAGAAGGCTATGGCACAGCATTGGAAACGTTAAGATTAAAAGAAATTAAAAAATGTACTTCTTTAGTAATTAGAGCCAAGTCCTTTTCATTCATTCCTAGTCTAACTTCAGCCACGTCACCTTCCAAGGGTACTATCTTCTCTGCAAAGTGAGGTTGCTTCTTGCGTACAGCGTCAAATACCTGAAGAAAGACTACAAGATAAATAGAAGGCCAAAATAAAACATTTAGTATGAAAACCGTGTGGGAAATTTGCAAGTAAAGGTTGACACTAAAAATAAACCAATCACGTTATTCACTATCGCTGATATCCCGCTAAATGCTCATCAGTGTTTTTACTATAAGGATAGAACTAGATAATAATCAAATATTTAAAAATGTTAACTATTGATCAAGGTACGCCCGATTTATGGTTCAAGGGAAAGTTCTGAAGGCCAAACACAATAGTGGACTACATAATTTAAATTAGCTGTTGCCCGCGACTTCGTTTGCGTGAAAATTTTAAAAAACAAATCTATCCCAAAACAGGAACCGCACATTTTTTCGGGATGTTAATGATTACAAAATATAGGTTGTGTTTACCTGAACATTATTGTAATACATTACTTTAAGATAATATCACGTATATTTTAGTTGCCTTTTTGAATAGAATTTAAAAAATATTTAATAAACTTTTACCGGGGTTTTGTCGGCGAAAACAAGCCTGACATCAGATTTTACAAAATGTATTAATTTACTTACTGGGTCTTTTAACATGTGCTGTAGCCTCTCTTTTAATGTTTTGCCTTTCATTGACCTTGACAGAATGTACATCTTCTTGACAGCACATGCTCTGTAAATCATATAAAGTTTATAATACAAGAAAATTTGGAAATTGAATCGATCTATAACGATTAACTCGGAAATTAATCGAATTTTATAAATATTTTTTCAGAATCAGAAACATTTTATTTGATTAACGATGGATTTTCGTCTAATGTGGCCTTTGTCTCCACACACACTTGTAGTT
The DNA here is from genome assembly GCA_945859575.2 of Herminia tarsipennalis. NCBI lineage: Eukaryota > Metazoa > Arthropoda > Insecta > Lepidoptera > Erebidae > Herminia > Herminia tarsipennalis. Next base: position 2,632,598 of record OX243830.2, read on the forward strand.
TATAAGTGTGTATACCTAATATTACCTACGTAGTTGGCTAGTCTTTGATGAGATTGGCTCTCGAAATCAGTTAGAAATGAATGTGGTTTAATTTATAATGAGTTCTTACCTAAAAAGTTTTTCAATGAGTTGTTTACCGATGAATCCAGACCCACCAGTCACAAATACAGTTGAGCCGTTAAAGAACTTCTGTATAGGAGAATTGCCTTTATCAATAACTGCATTCATAGGATTTTGAAGGGCCAAAATATTCCTTTCTATTTCTTGTGCTGGATCCATATTGTTTGCTTTTGCGTTTGTGTCTATAAGAATCTATAAGCAACAGAAAGATTATGCTAGAGATATTATGCACTTGGTGCTGATTGCTAGAACCTTTTTTTTTTAAAGATGACTCCCGCAGTATGGTACAAGCTTTATGTCGCGGGAGACTTTACAAAAATACAAGTCACGGACACAAAGTACACCCAGACTCGGAACAACAATTTGTGGATCACACAAAGTGGTGTCCCGTATTGTAATCGAACCCACGACCTCTTGCGGAGCAGTCGGACACACTCCCACCGCGCCACAGAGGCAGTCCGTACCCAAAATGGCAAAAACGGAACCCTTATAATTTCGTCATGTTATTCTAATAAACTATTTTGATTGAGTAAATATTTTTGAAAATAATCACTCCAAAAGTGTCATAAATTGTGTTACCCCCCCTTAACTTTTTGACCGTGTGACCGAAAAATATGACAAAAATCACAAAGGTAGCGCTTAATAAATACTTTAAACTAAAATTTGAGCCATTGAGTTATTGCCAAAAAACTGAGTTTCTCAACAAAAAGGTTTAAGTGCCATGAACATACTTCAAAACCCTATACTAAGCATGGTCCAGCATGCTCTTCCCTTTTGTTTTTAATTATTGTGAAATTTAAGCGCACTTTTATTCTGATACAGATCGATCTTTAGTGCACAGGTGCCGGCAAAAACGAAAGGTGGAGAAAACTATAGCGCTAGGAATAATAACACTTCTGAAAGACATTATAGCACATTGTGGCATCTGTGGTGGTTTTAACACACGTAAATATATAAATGCATTTAACGTGAACTCATTAAATCTAAGATATAAAGGGCTCTGTGCCTTGCTCTGGCCGGTGTATACCCCTCTCCTCTCACGTTCCTCGATAATACCGGGTAGGTACGCTCCGGGGACACATGATTATAGCAAAGGGCGGGAAGAAAATTATGATAAAAATATACAAAAGTATTGATTTCGACCTTCACACGGGGCACCACTTTGTGTGACAAACAAATTTTAGTTGCAAATCTATATATGTGTTTTGTTTCCCCACGTGGTTTTTATAACAAAGATCATCAAACAGAAACAAACGGGGATACAAAAGTAAGTGTTTTTTTTACAGATACAAATATATATCGCGAGACTGAGACACGAACTGAGAGTATTTCTACTGCACGAGTTGTATTTTACAAAAACAAATATTTTTTAACTTTGAACTAAAATTAACCACAAACACCAAAAAATCTATTCTGTTCGTAATATGCACCTTTTGCCGATGAAAAATAACAATAAAAAGAACAATGATTCTAAAATAATTACGTTATTAACGATGATAATTAGGTATACAGTAAGCAAGTTGATTAGTATAATAGACCTACATCATGAATATTGAAAACTAACCTTTGTCACTCTAATGAGTTCAATGTTTTAATCTATTCTGCTTAGTGTCTACTTACTTCGGTACATACTTCATAGAATCTTTACCTCTATACTAATATTATAAATATGAATATTATACTACATTGAACATTCTTCAACAACAGGTAGGCAACTATTGCAAGAAAATCAGCAGCACAAACCATATTCCTTGAAAGAAGCAACTAATATTTAAAATAATATTAGAATAACTAATTAGAAAGTACTTCAAGAACGTGCAAAGTGTTAAAATACTTAATAAATATATAACAATAATGTGGAAGTGTCGATAACTTAAAATACTCCTTTTTATTAATAAAATATACAAAGTTAATGGTGGTGAACATATCGCAATAATAAACAGTGAATTAAGTGATCTATGCGTGACATTGCTCTGGAATCGGAGCACACAATTTTGACATCATATATATTGAATGTCTAAACAGGTTTTTGCTCAATCAGCTGTAGTTTTGTTATTATTGCCCGTCATCTTGGTGGTTATTTTTCACGAGATTCAAAACAGCCGCCCCACAAAGCAAAATACACTGGGCGCGTTCCAGTCTCAGTCGCTGGTTTAACAGTCGCTGGTTTAACGTCACATTAAGCATCACTTACAAAACCCCTTGTTACACGTCATACAAAATCTTAGTCGAACAAACAAATAAAAAGTGTTGCCAGAACAACAATTAAAAATTACTATCTATTGCCAGTGATACCAAGATATAAATTAAAAATTACCTGCCATATTTTACCAAATTCATGATGGATGAAAATGTTACATTAAGAAAGCATAAATCAACAATCAACATTACCATAAACAGCTCTGTGGACTCTATAGAATTAAATGATGACTTAGCAAGTACAAGTTTGGACTTATCGACTTATGCAGACCAAAATGCTAAGGAAATGAAACAAGAAATAAAGCAACTTAAATGTAATTTAGAAAGCACGCAGAATGAAATGGACAATATTATATTAGAGAACATAGAACTCAGAAAGCAAATAGGTAATCTGAAACAAGAAATCGGCGTCCTGAAACAATTATGTTTAAGTCCACGGTCACACAAGAAAAATGTGTTAGCCACTAACAAAAATATTGCAAAGCGCCGATTAACTGATAGTTTTCAAGCCACTCCTGCAACATCTACACTCAGGATTAACAAATCTCGTCCAAATTCGACTTTGGAAACAGGATCTAAGCTGTCCAAGAAAACTGAATTCGAAGATCCCTCAATTACTATTGAACCTAACCCATTAACCACATCGTATCCTTATACAGAAACACAATCAGAGCTCAAAATAGACAGAGAATCACAGGCTACTTCTGTATCTAGTATCCTTCATATGAAAGGAACAGAAAATTTCAACAGTAAAAAAGGGAGAGGGAGGGTGAGTCAACGTCAAACCTCTCACAGTCAAGATGGTGGTCAAGTCTCGCAAAGTCAAGATGGTAGCGGAAATATCATCTTACTGTCTGACAATCAAGGAGTGGGTATAATAAAAGCTCTTATTAAGTACAAGCATAAATTTATACATAAGGATTACAAATTTTCGTCGACAAGAAAACCAAACGCGATCACCGAGGACGTGTTATCCAGTTGCAATAGTTTATCAAAAGGATTAACTAGTAATGACAGCATTATAATAATGACCGGGTGCAATAACTGTAATCCTATAAAGTACTTTATGGAAATATCCGCAGCACTTAAGACCCTAAGATGTTGCAGTGTTTATATAGTTAATGTACTTCACAATGCGTATCTAAACGAAAATAAACTCTATTCTAATCTTAAACTCATTTCTCAAAATTATAAAAACTGTTATTTCATTGAGGCAAACAGACCTAACGATATTGTCCATCAAATAATATATAAAATAAACGCTAATCAATATACTAAGACGTATCTATCATACAACAATAGAATTCATATCAATAACTCAACATTTTCTAACAATGTTCTAAACAACAACATTATAATAACATCTGAAAACACAAAATCGCCAAATGTAATCAGTAATAAAAATAGCAAGCCACAGGCACGTAAAGGAACTATTCCTTTTTACTTTCATGTTGTAGAGAAAGCAATAAATATAAATATATCAACATCAGGTGAAATGAGAGAAGAGGACGAGAAAAATAGCTTTTTTCGTATCTAATGCCAGTTATACCACCTTCTCTATACTCCATCAAAACATTGCAGGTGCCCTAAATAAAATTCAAGATCTAGATTTGGCTTTACAAGAGCTTCATGAATCAAATATTAATGTTGATATAATATGTCTAAAAGAACATTTCATAAAAATAAGCGAAGAAAATTATATGTTATTAAATAATTATCAACTCAGCGCTATTTTTTCTAGAGCTGAACAACGTCGAGGGGGTACGTGTATTTTAAGCAAATTTATGTTTCAATGTACTGAATTGACAGAAATCAAAGAAATGAGCATTGAAAAACAATTTGAGATATGTGGCATAGAAATTAAAAAACTACATTTAATAATACTTTGCTTGTACCGAACCCCTAATTCTAACATAAATATCTTCTTTGATAACTTAGAAAAGGTACTGCTTAAACTTCAATACAAAAGATCAAAAGTGGTATTAGCTGGTGACTTTAACATAAACTTTCTTCTTAATGATAAGAATACAAACAAATTTAATGATATCATTTCTAATTTTGGTATGCAATGTCATATTAATGTACCTACTCGCTTAAATACATGCATTGACAACATTGCGAGTAACATTCCCAACGCTTTAGGTAGAACTTTTAATTTATGCTTATCGGATCACAATACTGCACAAGTTCTTGATTTTAAATATGGAACAAATAATATCACTAGACACTACTTTGTTTTAGAAAATGATATGAGTATAGAAAATACAAATAAATTTATAGAGTCCATTAGCAAACTATCTTTCTCTGAAGTCTATGATAATTCCGCAGTTGATAACGCTTTTGACGCTTTCCACGAACTACTGGTATTATTTTATAATTTGTGTTTTCCCATTAATAAAATTAAAAAGACATACAAAACAGTGAAAGCTAAGTGGATTACAAAAGGACTTAGAGTCAGCTGTAAAACAAAAAGGGCTTTAAGGTATATGTATTACAAAAATAAAACACAGGAACATAAAACCACATTTACAAAGTACTCTAACATATTAAAAAGATGTATAAATAACCTTCAATCATCAAGTAATAGAAAACATATACTATTTTCTAATAACAAATGTAAAGCTATATGGGACATAGTAAATCGCAATATAGGTAATAGGACGTGTAGGACGTATATCGAAAAAATTATTAATAATAATGTTACTGTAACTTCCGGATGTGACATTGCTAATATTTTCAACAAATACTTCATTGACATCCAAGATAAGAGCTCAGTTACTAATCATAATTCAAGTAGTAATTTAAGTTTCAGCAGTAATAACAATAGCATTTTCATAGAACCTACGAGTCCTATTGAAGTATACAATATAATAAATTCATTAAGAAACTCGAAGTCATCAGGTTACGACAATATTTCTACACATCTTGTAAAATGTATATCACAGTATATAGCAGAACCATTAGCTAGTATAATCAATTTATCTATACAGCAAGGTTGCTTCCCCGAAAGTCTTAAACTGTCTGTAATTAAACCGCTTCATAAAATAGGCCCAAGGACGGATATAAACAACTACCGGCCCATTGCTTTAACGACTGTATTCTCTAAAATTTTTGAAAAAATTATGTATAAAAGAATTTTAACTTTCTTTAACAAATACGAGTTGCTAGTGAACGAACAATATGGGTTTAGACAGTTCAGGTCTACTGGGTTAGCAACTTTCAAATTAATGGAATCAATAATGACTAAACTTAACAGGAAAATACCATGTAGTGCTCTTTTCGTTGATTTAAGTAAAGCATTCGATTTTGTTAATCACTCTATTCTTTTACAAAAATTAGAAAAATACGGTATTCGGGGCGTAGCTCTCAGTTGGTTTGAATCATATCTGAATAGAAGAACTCAAGTCACTAGAATAACTAAATTCAACAGTCATACAAACAGTCTAGAAAACTTTGACTCAGACCTTAGAATTAACTATTCTGGTGTACCACAAGGTAGTATTTTGGGACCCTTACTTTTCTTGGTCTATATTAATGACCTACCTAAAGTTCTCAGCGAATATGAATGCGTATTGTTTGCAGATGATATTACCGTAATTATGGAACTTAATAATAACGCTTATGAAGCTGTAATTCAACAAACATTACAATCTATAGTTAAATGGTTAGATTCAAATTCATTAAAGTTAAATTTAGAAAAAACAAAAGTAATAAATTTTAAAACACATCGTAGTAAATCCAGGCCGTTAAACATTGTCCACAAGAATCAGATAGTTGAGCAAGTACATTGCACAAAGTTCCTGGGTATTGTAGTCGACGAGCATTTGACTTGGAAGGAACATATTGACAGCATTTGTAAGAAATTAAATAGGTTCGTTTTTGCTCTAAAAAAGGTTAGAGAAATAACGTCTGCTCAAACAGCACTAACGGTTTATCATACTTACGTCTGCTCCGTCCTTAGGTATTTGATAGTCGTATGGGGTTATTCATCAGAACTTATGAAAATATTTATGGTACAAAAAAAATGCCTACGTGCAATTTATAATTTGCACTGGTCAGAATCATGTAGGCCGATTTTTAAATCTCAAAATATTCTAACTGTTCCGTCGATATATATTTATGAGATAGCAAAATTTGTAAAGTGTAATATACAATTATTCGAAGTTCAAGACAACACAAACAAAAGGAAACACAATCATTATCGTTTAAAAATGCCAGTACCTCGCCTTGAAATGATTAGACGAAGCTGTTTTTATATGGCACCTCTCATTTACAGCTCCTTACCAGAAAATATTATTGAATTGCCATATCTAAACTTCTGCTCTGCCTTGAAAAAAATGTTAAAAGATGAGAGTTTATATTCAGTAAACGATTTCTTAAAGAAATTCTGCTCTCGTTCATATCATTTTAGAAACGCATTGTAAGTTGAATGATAAAGATGTTTATTAAGGGCTTAGATTTAATTTAATTTTGTGAGTGCCTCATAAGTTTAATATTGTTTTTTTTTTGATTGTAAGTTTAAACCTGCATTTTTTTTTAAATTTTCAATTTGCATGCTATTTTTTTATGGCGAAATGTGTCTCGTTCAATTATTTTATTTAATACCATCCTTATGTAAACCACATTTTATGCAAATAAAGGATTTATGATTATGATGATTATGATTATGATTATGAATATTGCACTGATGAAGAAGAATTAGCCAAAGAAACACAGTGGGTGCGAGTTAAAAATCGAAAGAAAAGAAAATTCAACCCTACACCATCACCCGCTTTCAAATCTTTACAACTATGTGAGGATATTCAAGAAAATAAAATAAAAAAGAGTCCTAAGCCACCCCCCGTTATAGTAGACGGTATTGGAAACTACCAAAAGTTTAACGACTTTCTTGTAGCAGGATTGTCAGGTGTCCTTTACCGTAAAAATTCTGCATGGAGACAGCATCAAAGTGAATGCTAACAATAAGGAAGCTAACAGGTTGATTACCAAACACCTGTCTTCCAATAACTGTTTGTGGCACTCTTATGAGAGCAAGCAGGATCGGCCTATTAGAGTAGTTACTAAAAAACTGCATTTTACATGCAAGCCCGAAAGGATTATTAAGGATCTATAGAAAAACAGGTTTTAAATAGAATCCGCAGTTAATAAACTTAAGTGATAAAATTATGAGCCTTTGAATTTATTTGTGCTTACATTAAAAAATGACGAGGATATAAATAAAATATTTAGTATTAAAAATATCTTAAAGTGTAAAGATGAAATCCAGCCCCTAAAATCCCCAAAAATAATTTCACAATGCAAAAGATACAAGGCGTACGGGCATACGCAGAGATATTTCTCAAAAGAACCGAGGTGTGTCATGTGTGTCGGCTAGACAAACCTATACATTGGTTATACATTGTGGTGAACAACATCCTGCAAATTACAGAGGCTGTATAGTAGACAAAGAGCTGCAAAATTAAAAAAAAAACTTATAGATAAAAACACTATCACATAACCAGAGTGCTGACACAAGCACTACACAACCAAGGAAGGTCACGCTCGTACCGCAACCATTCCCATCTAGCAAAACTAGGTTCGATAAAATGTATGCACAAACAGTGTCTAAATCCACGAATTTAATTTGATTTGAACAGCTCTGTCGGAGGCATTCATACCTTTTTAATGATATCTTTTATTTTATTCCAGAGTGATTTGGGGATATGTTTTACTTTATCAAGCTCACATTTGTCACGCTGCGTCTTGAGCATCCTAAGTTAGTCGTTACAAACAATAAGATAGCGTTTGTAAATTATTTGTACAGTTGGGTTGTTACGAGATTTTCAACGTTCATTGTGTAGTTTATCGCGGTGGCGAATACATTTTAGTAAACTGGAAGTAATCCACGGTTTTAGGTTCCTATTTTTCTTAGGAACTTAAACTGATTTGTGTTTACAGCAACAATGTTTTGGATTGCTGTAACAAGCGTGGTGGAGGCTATATTAGGATCATTCGAGGTAATGAAATTATGAGTGAAATTATGGCTTTCTATATCTTCTTTAACTATAGGATAGTTAATGATAGGTATTTTTAAGGATGGTACTATTCTTTTAGCAGATTTTGTGTCATAAATGTCATCAATTTCAACAAGTAATGGGAGAAGGAAGGTGATATGTGAGTCTAAGACAAGAACGTTTGATTGTTTTTTAGTTTTTGGGATCACATGATCAATACAAGAATTAATTGTGGTTTGGAAAAGGTGAGCAGGTAGTAGACCATGGGTTGCGTTCAGAGTTAGATAACTGTTAGAGCGATCATTTGCACTTGGGGGTGTTATGTCTATATTAGTATCACCAATAAGACATTTATGTTGGTGTTTGTTAATGGAGGTTATCACATTATACAAACTATGTAGGAAATGTTCAAACCCTTTATTAGAATAATTACAAGATCGTTTTTATTATTTGACAAGTGAGACAATTCCTATTTATGAAATCGGGTTCATCCACTGTGTATTGAAGGTGATTTTTAATGTAAATTACTACACCAACATTTTGTTTTTTTTTGTTTGTAATGAGAGTTGTAGCCACGTAGTACTGGAAGGTCTATTATTTTACTCAGTCAGCATTCTGTCAGGATAAGAACGTCACAATCTACGTTCGTTATAAATAGTAGTGTTAGTAGGTCATCGAAGATTTTTTTTAATACTACGTATATTGATGCGAAAAATAACAGTCGATCCACAAATAGGCAATTTCTATATCGTCCAAGTCGGAGGTCATTTCATTAAGTAGCCATTTGAGAAGTAACTGAGACCCAAATTAGTGGTACATAATGTAGGATAAAATCAAAGACTGTCATGTTTAAAATTGTTTTTTTTTAAAATTATAATATTGTTATAAAATATGGAGTTTCACAGGGGAACAACATTGGGCCATATATGACATACTATTTGTCGTGTTGCCCAACAGTCAGTTTAGTTTCACAACCACTCTATAAACGTGGCCCCGCCCTCCTTACAGATTAAAATATTGCAGCCACTAACTAGAGCGATCGTTTCTGGACGTCAATGAATCCACCAATTCCATTCTAACTCCGGGACGAGAGTAGTGAAATGCAAAATTCTTTTTATTCTATTTTTGGTAACAAAAATAATAACTTTGTGTAAAAGTTTATTAAAGTACAGATAAAGCTTGTAGAGCTTTACATTTTAGACTTTTTAGTTTTTATTACAATATATTTTATATTTCATCTAGACTACATTTTCGATAAAAGTCAGAAGTATGACAAATAAATGTACAATTTAATTTTTGGATTAGTTTTTGGCATTTTAGCACTGTTTCATAAGGTTTATAGCAAACCTTATTAAAAGGGACTCATTTTGACTAAGAAAGGGCGTAATTGGAACAAATGCGGCGTCTTAAAAATGCTAAAATGTCAAAGGTTTTAAGTATAATAAAATAATAATAACTGATATATTAAGAACTTCATATGACTTTTACATATTTCATTTTGACCTTTGTATGACGAACACGTCGAGATACCAGTAACTCTGTATGGATACCAAAAGCAGGTTAATAGTTTAAAACAATACATTACAGTGAATATCTGGATAATATGGATAATACATCAACGAATTAAATACATATGAATAAATCTTAATTTTAAATTCTGAAGTGACAGTGTAATATAACAAAAAGTTATAAATACAGAAGGAAAGCATAATACATATTTTAAGTGATGGCACAAACTTAAATATCTCGTTTCGAATAAAATATTCAAGTTGTTTTACTTTACCTAAACTTTGTTAGATATTATCATTTTATTTCGTTAAAATTATTAATTCTAGCCTAATAACTGTGCCTAAAATTTATACCTATAATAATAATAATTAATTACGGTGCCTATAATAGATACTTATAATAAAAATAATAATAATATAAGCCCTCAGGGCTAGTCGTTGTCTCCCTGTATGAGATTAACGCAAAACTCTGTGGGCATAGTAGCAGCTCTTGAAATCCTTATGACACCAATAAAAAATGTCTCATGAGGGTGAAATAAGTGTACACAAACCGCAGGGCAGCTTTGTAGCGAGCTGAATGTGCGTGGCGACACTGTGGTCCCGATGCCTCAGAGAGTCGGTCAGGGCCTCGTCTCCCGCTTGCCTTCACTGGCCGGCGGGAGTGGAACACCAAGAGCGCCCGCGGGACTCTCAACTCTGTCTTGCCTTAACCGGTCGCCCAGAGGGAGGTCGCCAGAGCTTGTATGCTCGGGGGTGGAAGTGTCATTTTGAAGGGCATAACTACGGGGAAACCCGCTCACGGGCCTTCTTCGTTATGGTGAAACCGGCGCCGCACTGATCGACACCCCAAGCTGCTCACACCCATGTTGCTCCCTGTCGCCTGTTTGGATGTATGCCTGTGGCGGCCAGTAGGGGGCCCATCTAGTGAGTGGCGAGTCACCGCCTGCCCATTTGTCCGTGTGTTTTTTTCTTCCCGAATTAGTACTAGCTAACCATTCCATTAACATATCACCTCCATAACCCAGTTTCTTAGCTACCACTTTTTGACAATAGTTTTTACACTAACCGGGGAATGTCGTTGGGTCCATTTATATAGTGTATACAACGATATTCGCCGGTTTGTGTCACATAGCGTTTAGAGTGTCTAACGGGCCTCTACGTGTTGGCTTCGGCCCCACGCACGCCTTCCAAATGACCGGGACTCCATAGTGCCGTGATATGGAAACGACATACATAATAATATCTTGGAACAACTCACACAACGCTATCTGATCTCAAACTAAGCAGAGCTTGTACTATGGAAACCAGACAACTGATAAACATACTTATATATTTCTAAATACATACATATTATAGATGAATAACACCCAGACACAGAATAAACCATCGTGCTCATCACACAAAGCTTATCCTGTGTGGGGATCGAACCCACGGCCTCTTGCGTAGCAGTCGGATACACTCGATTGAGTCTATCTCGATCGTAGCAGGCGATTGAGTCTATCTTTTTATACTTACGTCTCTGTATCTTTGGCAATAGATACAGAGACATCGCTTACGGACACGGAATCTCAGACCTCAGAACGCCTTCGGAACAAAGTTCAACCAACTCTGTAGCGCAATGGGAGTGTGTCCGACTGCTACGCAAGAGGTCGTTCGATTTCCTCACGGGACACCACTTTGTTTGATCCACAAATTGTTGTTGCTAGTCTGGGTGTACTTGTGTCCATGACTTGTATATTTGCAAAGTCCCCCGCGACACAGGGCGCGTACTGCGGGTGTCGTCTTTTCTAAAAAAAAAAGTGATTTGAGATTCGTCTCTGTGAGCTACATCTGTATACAAGTGGTAAGTCTAAGCTAAGCCATAGGCTATCTTGGTTAGTACCACAACAGTGTCATTCTTCCGTGAAATAGTTATGTTAACACATTACTATGTTTTGGTTGAAGGGCACTGTAGCGTCTAATGAGATTTACGAACGAATGTCTCAAATGAGGAGCGCGGTGCGGTGACATTCATATCTTTTCCCAACTAGGATTTGGTGGGACTGATACTGTTATGGGCTAGTGTGACGTTTACCATCAAGCGCATTCGTTGTATGTTAAAAAAAACCTTTCGATACTCTCAGTCTTTTGTGCTATTATAGAATATTTACCAATTTAACTGTGTGTACTTGACCCCAAAGTTAATATTGAAATTACATTCAATGATACAATACTTTAGGAAATTGCTTAAAATTGACTTGAAATTTAATCGATATAATATTAACAATGACACATTTATTGCCTTGTTCATGAAGTTACCCCTTGCTTTACGTACTTGTTGTTTAATGTAAATGTACTATTTTCTACTATAATGACACAAACATTATTTACTTAAACTTACTATCATTGTTTATTAATTTCTTACACGAATCCATACATAACTACTTCCTCAATATTTAAAAACGATATTTCTATTTAATATAAATTTCGAATTTTAATTGATTAACAGGTTTCAAATTTATAATGAGAATTTCGCGTAAGCCTCGATTTAATTTACAAAGAGAAGGTTGAAAATCAAATTAAATTAATCAAAAGTACAATCAATGTACTAAAAATCGACCACAAAACGTAGATTAGGATATACTAGTACACGAACAAAGACCTCATTTACGTCTGACGATTTTTGATTTAACAATGTATGCACTTATAGACATCTCGTCACTAGCTCAACTAGTGACGAAATGTCTATACGTTCTAACTAGCCACGTATCATATGAGAGGTTAAACACCATAAGCAGCATTTAATTTACACCCTGACCTAGGTACAAACAGTAGTTTGCAGGACTCATTTAGTATTAGCAATTCTACTATAAACATTACTAAGACTTTTAGTTTAAACTAGTAGGCAAACCCACAGGTGGTCTAAGTTCACCAAAATTTTGAAGTCTTATCTAGAAAAAAAAGGAGATACCTACTCAAACTGTTTCTTAAAAAGCACCGTATTGATATTCATTGCTTAACCGAACATTGGTTTAAAACTAATAAACTGATATTTAATAATAGTCATTATTGTATGATTAGTGCATTTTTAAGCGAAAGGGCTATACATGGTGGGTCTATGATATTTGTATGCAACAGTGATAAATGTAAGGAACACAATTATACAGTGCATCTCGTCTGTTGAGCGTAATAAAGAGTTATCATGTGTGGCGAGATAATATTATAGTTTGTGCATATCGCCCACCACTGAGTGGTATTAAGAAGAATTGTTATAGTGGAAGATGTGCTTAAAGGGATAAGTCACGGTAATTAGCATGAATAAGTTTGTGTCAATTTCAATGTAAATTTTCTTGAGCAATCATCTTTGACTACCAGATTAGTTAACCTATGCAAATCGTTTAATCTACAATACTTATTTAATGAACCAACAAGAATTACAGCACATTCTGCTACTTGTTTAGATAGTATATTTTGCAACTGTAGTTATTTTAATGAGGTAATATTGAGTGATCTAACATCTGATCACTGTGGGCAGAAAGTCACTTTTCCACAAACACAGTGGTCAAAATATATAAGATCACATGTAGGTCAAAAAGTACGATTCGCCTAGAAAAAAACAATTCCAATGTTTCTGCTAATCCAATGTTGCTGCTCAGTATAGATTTCAGCCACTCTGATCCGAACTATCTTTTCTCTTAAAAGTTTAATATAAGAAAATCTGAATACAATAATATATATATAAATCAAAAACTTTTTATAAGAATAATCAGGCATTTAGAAAAGTAGAGCTAAGTTGTGCGAGTTAAATGGTATGAAACAATTTAATTTTGATCAAAACTTTATTCAGTATGTGAGATATTCAAAAACTTTTAAAAAAGCTTGTGCACGTGGCAAAGCTTTACATATCAGTATAAATATCCAAAAATCTATTAATAAAATAAAAGTCACTTGGAATATTATTAATTCAGAAAGCGGGCGGGCAAAGCCTCAGGATAAAAGCTTTGAATTTTTAATTAACAATAGAACTGTTACTGATAATTTAGACCATGCCTAAACCTTCAATGATTTCTTTGCTGACATACCACTAACCACAACCAGCTACTTGAACTCATGGCCAGATAAAGCCGAACACTCTTGAGAGATAATGTAGATGAATGTAATGTACCATTTGCTTTGAAATATATATGCCCCAATGACATTATAAAAATATTCAACATACTTAATTTTAAAAAGCAGCTGTTTTATAGGGTAGTTCAGTCAAATTAATTCACAGTATAATTACTAGCATAGCACCAGAGCTATCTACAATTTTTAATGCATGTTTCCTGATCTGATACAACATAGTAAAGTAATACAATTATTTAAAGTCGGATGAAAGAACGACCCTAGTAATTTAAGACTAATATACATCTTGCCAAATATTAGTAAAATTTTCGAAAAGGCCATACTTATGCAGTTAGAATCACACTTTAATTTTAATAATCTACTGCATTACGATCAATATGGTTTTACAAAGGGTCGTTCTACTGTTGATGCAGGCAATAAACTTTTTATATTATATTGAAAAATATTTTAGTGCCTGGGAAACTTCGCAGGATGCCATTGGTGTGTTCTGTGGATCTTTCTCATCTTTTATTTTTGTAGAACATAGGAAACTTCTGCTGAAACTTATGCAATATGGTACTAAAGGTATAGCACTTGATCTGGTGGCGTGTTACCTGAGTGAAAGAATTCAATATGATGATTTAGGCGAAGTAAGGTCGTCTGGATCACCAATTAGTATGGGCGTGTCATCAATACTCGATCCCTTCTTATTCTTGGTAGATATTAATGATTTACCATGTCACATAAAATATTAATAATTTCTGTGACATCGTTCTATTTGCTGATGCCACACATCTCTTAATTTTAAAATATATCGAAAAATAGAAAATTTTCGCGAAACAAATAGAACACTTGCACTAGTTCAAGATTAGTTTACAACAAACAAACTACTTCTTAATCCAAAAAAACTAAATATATGAAGTTTAGTTTACCAAATGTGAAAATTACTAATACGAGTATAATTTAAAATAAAGAAGTGATTAGCTTTGTCGGCTCAACAGTTTTCTTGGGAATTACTTTAGTCAGTTTATTTATTTATTATTTATTCTTTATTCAATAACAATTTTTACATTGTGTCTGAATTACATTATTATATACCACTACAATTATTTATTATCTAATACTTTAAATTATTGAATTATAATCCTTTCACAATAAAATTTATATAAATTAGGCGACTATACAAACATACAAAACATACAATACAACAACATACAATAAAAACATACACAATTTATCTCAATTTTACGAAGTCAAATTATTTAATACATCAATAACTAGTTCACTTAATACATGTCAAATAATAATATCATTAAAGTAGGTTTGTGAATTAAGTAGGTAGGTCAATAATTATTCTAAATAATCTTTATAATCCAATATAATATTATTATACTATAGTGCCATTATATATATTAACTAATTTATGCATTTTGTAAATCTTCAATAGAGTAAAGACAACTCTCTAGTAGAAACATTTTTAATTTGGATTTAAATTCATGTTTGTATAGATAAATTTTAATGTCAATAGGCAGTTTATTAAATAGTTTGATTGAGTTGTGATGCCAGCTGTGTTTAGTTACATTCAGTTTTGGAATAATGCTGCTCTGAAAGTCTTTCCTACGCGTATTTTCCCTTTTTTGTTTGTCTTCCACAGTTTCGAACAAGTGTATATTTCTCGCAAAATTAATCAGAGTTACGAAAATGTATAAACTGGGAACTGTCAGTATTTTGAGTTCTATGAAAAATGGTTTGCAAGACACATCTTGTTTTATTCCAACCATGGTTCTAATTGCTCTTTTTTGTAAAATGAATGCTTTTTGAATATTGTATTGATAGCTACCTCCCCATAACAGTATGCTGTATCTTAGCTTTGACTCTATTAATGCGAAATATACTACACTGACGGACTCATAAACTGCATCAAAGTTCAGGTTTACTCTAAAAGGATTTTTTTATAATAAGTATGCAAACTTTTTAGATTAAATTATATAAATATGGAAAGACTGGCTCTTAATCTTAAAAAAAAATTAAATTTAAAAATAGAACTGCGGTAAAACAAATGAATATAGCCGGGAAAAGAAAATTTACTCGTAGTATCAGATTTGCGTGTTATTTATAGCAAAGTTTTAAATTAATTCTCATTGATTTTTTTTGTTTGGTCAATTGAATTATTGTTACCAGCATAATTGTTGGGTTAGTTTTTTAACACATCGAGAGTTTTTGAACCATAATATGGATACTTCGTCCGAACAAGCGGCACAAATTGTAGCATTGGTGCGGGAGGGCTTGGATCAACGAACGATTGGTAGAAATTTAAATTTAAACCAGTCTACGGTTTGTAGAATATACAGAAGGTTTGTAGAGACAGGTTCTTACAGGAGGAGACGTGGTACAGGCAGAACTCGAGCAACCACAGGTCGTGATGACCGATTTATTGTTACAACTTCCCTGCGAAATCGTTTCCTCACGTCAGTTAACATCAAAACCGAGCTTAATGAAGTGCGTGGAAAAAACGTGTGTGCACGAACAATAAGAAGAAGGTTAAAGAAAGCGGCTATCACCCCTTTTAGACCAGCAAATGGTCCAAAGTTGTCTGCAGCTCACAGACAAGCTCGCTTAAGACTTGCGCGTCATCACCTGAATTGGACAGAAGAGCAGTGGGCCTCTGTATTGTTCACGGACGAGTGTAGGACATGTTTATATGGTGCAGATGGTCGCAGAAGAGTCTATCGTCGACGTGGGGAGCGATATGCTCAAAGTTGCATTGAGGAGCGTGTTCCTTTTGGAGGCGGTTCATGTATGGTCTGGGGTGGCATATCGATGAACGGGCGAACAGAACTTGTGTTCATAGACATGGTCCGTCAAAACGGTAATAGAGGGGGTTTGACAGCACATCGCTACATAACAGAGATATTAGAAGATCACGTGGTGCCTTACATGGGATTCATAGGCGAAAATTTTACTTTAATGCAGGATAATGCCCGGCCGCATGCAGCTGCACAAGTTCAACATTATTGCGAAGAGGTTGGGATACGTACAATGAATTGGCCAGCACGCAGCCCGGATCTTAATCCCATCGAGCAAGTTTGGGACAATTTAAAAAGAGCTGTATATGCGAGAAACCCTTCGCCTACGACAGTGGCAGCACTAAGAACAGCACTTTCAGAAGAATGGGACAATATTCCGCAAGATCTTTTAAAAACCCTTATAAAATCTATGCGGAACCGATTAGAATCCGTAATAAGGGCACGTGGGGGTAATACACCTTATTAAAACACAAATAAACCCTTGCATAAAGTTTGTGTCTATTGTTAAAACCAATTTTTTAATTAAACAATTTTTCCTTAAACTTCTGTTTTTTCTTCAAAAAAGGTCTTAAGGTCCTTTCCAGTACATAAACTTAAACTTAAAGATATGATCCTACGCTGTTTTAAAGTTCACGAACCAATCTAGAGGTTTCAATTTAAATCTGTATAGAAAGTTTGCATACTTGGTTAAAATATTTATTTCAAAGTCGTCTATTACTTTGATGCAGTTTATAAGTCCGTCAGTGTATTTTTAGATGTTGTAAGCTGACTTCATTGCGGAGACTCCTAATAACATAACAAGCTGAGCTTATAATATTTTCTAGATGGGTAAGTTCATGTTTCCAGTTTAGCAGCTCGTCTAAGTGTACTCCAAGAAATTTAACGGTCTCTACACTAACTACTTTCTCTCCATTTACAGCACAGTTTAGCTTGTCCGTGTTTTTGGCGGTTGATTTGAATAACACTACATTGGTCTTTGTTGGATTCATTTTTAAAGAGTTGATTGTGAACCAGTTTTGAAAAAATTCTAATGCATCATTTAATTTGGTGTTAAGACTACTTGTGTTGTCTGCTGAAATGATGGCATTTGTGTCATCGGCGAACATAACTAACTGAGTGTCATCTTTTGTCAAAACTTCTTCGATATAGGGTAACAGATCATTTATAAATATGATGAAAAACGTCGGACCAAGTACTGAGCCTTGTGGAACTCCAGTGGTTATGTCGACTAGCCTAGATTTGATTGATTCTTCAATTAGTATGCCCTTTTCACTACATAATTTCTCAACTTTTATTTCTACAAACATTTTCCGGTTTTTTAGGTATGATTTAAGCAAATCTAATTCCCTACCTCTGATACCGTAGTGTTCTAGTTTTTTTAGAAGTAGTTTATTATTAACCATGTCGAATGCAGAACTTAAATCTAGGAAGAGCCCTGCTACTTTCTTCTTCTCGTTGATTCTATCCACTATATCTTTAATCAGCATTTGTATGGCATCTTGAGTGCCTACATTGTTTTGGTATCCAAACTGTCTGAGGTTTAATATTTTATTCAAATTTAGATGTGAAGTGATCCTAACCTTAATCAATTTTTCTAGAATCTTTGCTAGAGTCGGTAGAAGCGATATTGGCCTGTACATAGCGGGATTTGTTTTTGATCCTTTTTTAAAAACTGGTATTACTTTTGCGATTTTAAACTGGTCAGGGAATATGCCTTGATCGAAACATAAATTATATAGATTGCATAGAGGCTGAGCTAATATGTCAATATTCTGTTTTATAATAGTAACCGGTAAGTCATCGTACCCACAAGAGGATTTATTTTTCATGCCCTTTATTAGTTTGGTAATTTCATTGGGTGTGATAGGGTCCCACTTCATATCATTTTTTACTCTTTCGGTGTGGTTAACTAGAATGTCTAATGCAGCTGGTGAGTATAAAGACGATTGTTTGCATTTATTAGCAAAATGATCCGCAAATACGTCAACTACTATAGATGGATCTGTTATCATTTTATCCCCTGACTTAATTATCCAATTGTCTTTTAAGGCTAGTTCGTTAGTTCTACGTCTATTTATAACTTTCCATATATTCATTGATAAATTATCAGATGTACTAATTTCCTTTTGTACTGCCATTCTCTTTGCCATTTTTAGGACCCTCTTATAAATAGTTAAATATTTTTGTCTATAGTTTTTAATGCTAGGGTCGATGTTATTATTTTTTCCACTGACTAGAAAACGTTTCATTATACTAGCTACTTTTACACCTTTTGTTGCCCATTTCAATCTTACCAAGGGATTTTTCCGTATTTGCTTGTTATGTACTTTAAAAGTTTGCTTGAATAAAAGATTGAACTGGGTAATGAAAGCATTTATACCTATACAATTACTCCAGCCTTTTTCTATCAGTTTTTTCCTATATACAGACTTATTATTTTTATTAAATATTCTTTTTTTTAAATGTATTACATGGGCACAATTTCTGTCGTATTTTGTTGCCACTGTGTTACATAGCAATCCGGCATGACCATCCGCTAAACCGTTATGATCTGCTTCACAGTTCAAAATACAATCATCTTGAATATTAGTAAATATATTGTCAATGCACGATGATGAATTATTACGAATAAATGTCGGACAATTTATGAGTGGTCGAAAGTTATAACAAGTCAACAAATTTATCAAGTCATTTTGTTTTTTATTGTGAGTCAAGAGGTCAATATTAAAGTCACCACAAATATAACACTTCTCATTGAGAAACCTATCCAACAGTTTTTCAAACCTATCCATAAAACTATCTATATTCTTGTCATAAGGACTGCGATAGCAACAACATACATAAACCCCTGTCGATAAGTCTCTAACACCACAAATCTCAAAACTATCCATTCTGTACAGTTTTTTAACTATAGGTAAATCCGCAAATAGTCTATCATTACGAGATAAGATGATCGTACCTCCTCTAGATTTATTCACTCTACTGTTGAATGACGCTACTCTATAATTCGTAAGACTAAGTGTCGGTACTTGTTCTGTTTTTAGAAAATGCTCACTTATACATAGGTAATGCATTTGTAAGTTATCTACATAGACTTCCAACTCATCAATTTTATTTGATAAACCGCATAAATTTTGATGAAAAATATTAAGTTGAGTTTTCTTTACGCTATTTTTATTCCCTACTTGCCAATCCAAATTATCTAAATTAGATAGAGATGTTTGCACAGAATTAACGAAAAAACTGTAAATTTTCCTCAGCCTTGCAAACATTTACGTCCGTCACTATTTTGCTGCAACTATTATAATTACTTAAGTCAATCAATATTTTATCCCTAATTGTCTTGTAAATAGTTCTTATACCCATTTTGTTTATTACCCCCGTTTTCATTGAAAACATGTCATGTCAAAATTTAAATAGCTATTACTGTCAAATACAAATACATTGGAGCTATCTTGAAAATGCTGACATAGAAGATTGTTGAAAGTTTCAACTTTATAATTGAATATCGGCTTCCCACAAACATAAGTAGGAGTGCAAAGTACAACATTTGTATAATTCACAGGTTCTAAAGAAGTCTTAATAAGCTCAATCATACTATTATAGTCACATGAGTCAAGCAAGTCTCTATCTCCAAACTGGATGATACAATAATCATATAGAGTAAAATTTACCAACTTTTTCTCAATGTTGTCCATTAGTTGTGTTACCTTACAATTTGTCAAAACATACCTGCAGTAACTGAAACAATCACCAAAAGTAGTTCCTATATTTTTGTGTATGCCTCTCGAGTTGGTCAGGATGCAAAGCTTGCACTTCTCTTGTTTTGTCTCAGTTGGCTCCTTTACCATACCAGTAAGTTGCAGTGGGGTACACAAATATCATATCTCGCAGGAAAACTCAGTTCTGCAGCAAAATTAGACAGCTTACAAATGTAGAAACCGCTCAACAGCTCAGCTCATATTTTGGTTATTGTCACACCGTCATGTCCTACGGCATACTGCTTTGGGGCAAGGCGGCTGATAAAGAAACTTATTTTTATACTTCAAAAACGTGCAGTGCGTGCGATATATCAACTAGTACAAGTTTCCCTTAAAGAAAAGCTTGAAGAGATGGCATTATGACAGTTGCATCACAATATAATTATATATGCGAACGTTAACGTTTGACCGCCCAAGCTAGTATTTGTCGACGAGTAACTAACAAGCCTTGGGAGAAGACTTGCGTACCTAGCCAGAGAGTTTGTTAAAGATAACAATTACTATAGCACCTGGACCTCGTACGGTAAAATATTCATTAAAAAGTCGCAAGAATCGCCAGCGCTGCGTGTGGACTGCGAACAAGATTTGAAAAACATAGTTCCCAAATGACTATCACGGTCCATGTTAAAATTATTTTTATTTAGACATAGTTTTATTATTTTTTCATATTATATTGTTAAATGTACCAAACTCTCAATACTACGCACTTGTTAGATTTTACATATGTACTAAAATACTAAAGCTTTTATTGTAAAACTACGTAGAAGTCCTACGACTCCTTGTAGAAGTCCTACGACTCATCGTAGTAGTACTACGACTCATTGTAGACCACTACGACTTATCGTAGAACTACACTTACTACTGTGTCAGGATATTTGGATCATATACCCAATCAGTTGCAACTAATCAGTATAGTATCAATAGGTAATAGAATAAATTAGGGAGGTAAATAATACAAATGAATAAATGACAAGTATCATATATTTTCTACCTTATTTGGTCTAGTTGTATTAAAGGTTTCATAATAGCCAGTCTCCTAATAAACATTTGCCGTACTACATTTCATACATCCTAAATACAATATACCACAGATACTTTCTAACATAACCTATTCACAACATTATTGCAATGTACGACCATATCGCTGTAGAACAGCTGATAAGTATCACACCAGGCAATATTCATCAAATCATACCACATTGCAATATATTGTTATTAGTCAATATCTATACATAATACACAACAATAGGATATCAGCACAAAAGAACCAGCAATAAGTATAATCTAAATCGGATCGTACCTGTATCCACAAATGTTGCAATCAGACTGAGCCTCGATCACAATCTGTCAGTCCTTTTATAGAACAAATACACTGATTATTAAAGAACATGTGGGTACTTCGCAAATACTCTTAATTATTATACTTTAACCCATAAAATAATTTAATACACCGAATTATGTTATTTAAATAAATGAATAATAATAAAACTATTACACGGATAAAACACACTACCTTTTAATTTTCAATAAAAGAAGTGAAATATCACAACAACAATATTTGACGTTTCAAGCAGCACCTGCATTTGTGACCAGTGGATATTTATTCATTTTTAATACTGTGTGGTGCTTTTATAATGTGTTATAATCATCAGTAATTTACATGTTAATTACAACATAAACTGTAAGTACTTGTACTTTGTCATAACCTATTCCGTGATACAAATTATTGTTCAAGTAACTAAAAACACAATTGACATATAGACATGGCTACTTGCATATCCATGGCTATTGTTATAATATAAACAACCTGTACCTACTTCTATAATGTCAATTTACTCTGTCATAACGTATTCTGTTATTCTAATGTACAAATACTGTCACATATTCTACAGTTAACAACATTACAGTGGTATTTTAGGATTCCTTATTAAAGTGGTCATTATGTCTACGATTTATTGACAGGCTAAACAAATCCATAAAACATATTCATCCCTTAGTACACAGGTGTAATATTTACCTGAATTTATTTATTACGATGGCTATTTATCTATGTAAATAGCCATTAATATACCCCTTATCTATCACACTCATCAAACATACATCACTCACACACCCATACAAACACATATATTATATAACTGTACACAAATAACACACTCACATATTATAAAACAATACTGTAAATATTTATGTAAACTTACTATATACCATATACGCGCTCAACATCTACATATTATATACTTTAAACGTTGGCACTACAACGACGGTGTGTACTATTCTCAGAACTTATTTACTAATTAACAGAACTCACTTTCTTTCACTTACCTTTAAAATTCGATAAAACAAATGTAATAAATGGTCTGCTCGATCATTTTCAAGTCGCCGATGCAGCTACTTGTGAAATAGAGGAGTGTACAAAACTAATAGATTAGCCTTAAAATAATCCATCAAAATATACGCAGCATAAGTCGCAACTTTGCAGGACTTATAACACTCCTTGAACGGTCAAGCACTGAATGGGATATCATTGTTGTCACTGAATGTTGGTTACGCCATACACATTACATTCCATCATTAGATGGATATAATTATACCACAAGTGAAAATAATCTGACCCAAAATGAACGCGTAATAGTGTATTACAAAAATACTATTCAGTTATCTATATTGCAGGCCAAATTGCAAGATGCCAACTGTATTATGTATATTAATCTGAATAGTGATACTACGCTAGTTGCAATTTATCGACCACCGGGCTATAAAAAATTACTACCGTTTTTAGAATCACTTAGAGAGTTACTTAAAAGTCTAAAATCTCCGAATATTATTATCACAGGCGATATCAATATTGATATTATTCCTAATAAAAAAGATCCCAACTCGCTATTTTAACTAAATCTACTCGCTTCATATAGCATATTGCCTGCACATCAATTACCTACACATAACAAAACCTGCTTGGATTACGTGATGCTCAAAAGCACTCTTCCTGACTTTTGTTATGTTTCTGAGACTTCGGTGACCGACCACGACTGTGTTATTATTATTCTGAAATACCATGTACAACATCAACGGCAGGCAGACACATTTTCAATAAGGAAGATTGATTACGACAGTTTAGATAGAGAACTTCATACAAAATTAAATAAATATCCTAACAACGATATTATTAAGACCACTTACCTGCGCTACCGAAACCTTTGTAATTGCCTCTTAAAAAATTTAAAAAAAAGATTACGAAAAGAAGTTTCTTAGTAATGCCGCGAAGACTAGTAACAAATCGCTATGGGATACGATAAAAAAGGTTACACACTACGAAAAAAAAACCAGTTCAGCTGAAAATTTATTAACGGCTCCAAATCCTATTTCCTCTGTCAATAACATAAATAGTTTCTTTGTTTCAATTGGCTAAAATTTTGCAGAACAAATCCCCAACAAAGAAGTATCTGTTACCTCAAATGCTAACTCTCAACTATCCTCTTCCGTCTTAGATGCAACAACTGAAACAGAGGTCCGCAGTCTTATATTAGGTCTTAAAAAGTCAACACATCTGGTTGGGACAATATCTCCGGCGCCTTCTTAAAACGTTACCTCCACACCTCCTTTAACTCATATTTTTAATCTTATGTTTAGTTATAGCTCACACACACACACACACACACACACACACACACACACACACACACACACACACACACACACACACACACACACAATAAAATATCTAAAGTGTTACACACACTCACAACATATTATTGAGACCTATCAAACAGATGACACTAGGGTCAGGAGAGGCTGGTAATCTGTCATACAGGTTTACCTAGTACAGATACCAGTCTCTCATAGAGATACACTCCAATTGAATCTGAATCTATTGAAGCTTGTTCGAAATATCTGTAAACTATTTTCTGTGTGAGAGAAGAAAAATAAACAAATATTAATAATATAATAACCCATTTATTTCCAACAACCTTTTATAACAATTTTACTTAAAATAAAGAAAGTTTTTTTTTTTTATATATTATATTAGTTTGTGTTATTTGGAACCCCAAACTGGGTATAGGCCTCCTCCAGTTTACTCCAAGTCTCTCTGTCCCTTGCTTTTATTTGCCATTATTTTCCTGCTGTGGCGATTATTTCGTTAGTCCATCTGTTTTTTGGACGTCCTCTGCTCCTTTTACCAATTGGTCCTTTCCATATTGTTGATTCTAATGTCCATCTTTTGTCTCTGTATCTTGCTAGGCCCATCGCCACTTTAGTGTTAAAACGTATTGCAGAGCATCTATGAGCTTTGTTTTATTTCTTATGTATTCGTTTCTTATTTTGTGTATTCTCCTTATTTTCAATAGACTCCTTTCCATCGCTCTCTGGCACGTCACGAGCTTAGTTTTTATTTTGGTGTTGTATGTCCAAGTTTGACAAGCGTATGTGAGCATCGGTAAAATGCAAGTGTCCAATACAGTCTTTTTGAGGTGAAGAGGAAAGGCGCCTTTCAGAATTTCTTTCAGAGACCAAAACTTTTCCAACTCATGTTTACTCTACGTTCTATCTCTTCTTCATCATTATTTTCTTCAAATGTTATTTGTTAAACAAATATTATTATTATTATATTAATATTATATTTGTTTACCAAAACTTACATATTTAAAACAAAAATAGTAATATTCACTCTGTGAATACAAGAAATAAGTACAAAGTAGTAGGTCAATATCATAGGCTTCATAAAACTCATAACTCATTCATGGGACTAGGTGTTAGATTTTACCCGACTGTAAAGAGGGGTTATGTTTTTCGCGCGTATATTGTCTACGTATGTATGTAATATTCTTTATTACCTGATATCTCACAATCCACTGAACGGATTTATACAATCCACACGTCGGCGTCGTTAGGTTCGTCTTAATTGCCCAAGTGTTCTTAGAAAGGTGACGTTTTAAAAAAACAAACATGGCGGCAATGAGATGTCAAAATAAAGAGGTGTGAAAAAAAAATATTTCGAATACTGCAATATGGGTATCAAATTAAAGGGCTCATCTTAAGAATTTCAAAAAGGTATAACTTGCTTATGACTGTTTTACTAAAAAAGTTAGTGAGCAACCATTATTTTTTCAATTTTCAATACTTGACAATAGCTGTGATAAAAGTAAGTTACTACATCGGTTACATCCTTCAACTACTAAAAAGTATCAAATAAAAATAAATTATAAACATAAAAAACCAAACCACAAAAAAAATGGAAACATGATCCCCTACATAATTACATAATTTCATGCAGTCAGAGGCATTAATGAATCTCGATGAGCTTAGTAAAGTGCCTCCGACTGCATGAAATTATATAATTATGTAGGGGATCTTGTTTCCATCTTTTTTGTGCAGGTGGGTTTTATTTTTATATATTTTTTTTTTCAATAAAATCCCAGTCAGGATTTCGAGTCTACCAGTAAATAAATTTAAGAATGTAGTCAAGAGACATCTTATACAAAGAGCTTACTATTCAATCGACCATTATTTGTTAATATACTTTCGCGATTTGTACTCATTATAAAATTATATATACTACGGGTCTTAATCGCATGAATAATTTAAGGTAAAATACCTTGTTTATTGCCCTACGTTTCGATCTTATTGCAACGGCCGTGGTCACGGATAGCTTGACCCGTGACCATATGTTTTTGCATTTACAGTTTATAAACAATGCAACATTGTGAACATTGGGAATTTGAAAAGAGTGGCTGTGAGTTTTTACTGCCTGTTCTTTTATTCGGCTTTACCTATTGTATGCAAACGGGCATTATGTAAATGTATAATCGACTTTTCACAAGTGTAGTATTTTTTTTTTAAAAGACGACTCCGAAGTAGGGTACAGGCCCTGTGTCACGGGGGTATTTACAAACATACATGTCACGGACACAAAGTACACCCAGACCCGGAACAACAATTTGTGGATCACACAAAGCGCTGTCCTGTGTGAGAATCGAACCCACGACCTCTTGTGTATCGTGTCGGACACACTGCCACCGCGCCACCATAGTGAATAGAGATTTTTTATTATTTACTGTAAATGAATATAGACTTCGTTACCACGTAAATGTTGAGGCACTCCGGTTGACCGACCACACGGACTTAATGCAAAGACTAAAAAGAACTAAACCATTTGAGTTAGTATAGTTATAGTGAACAAATAAAAGTAACAGTGCTTGACTAAACTGCTGACATTTGAGTTAGAATACTTATAGTGAACAAGTAAAAGTGGGTTTAAATTTACACAAGAACAAAGTGTTTTCATGTTATCAGACTCTAAGAAAGTGCAACAGACATTATTCTTAGTTATAAAATTAGCGTAAACGTCTAAAATTAAGTTAGAGTAAAATTGCTTATTAGCCTTATAGGCTAGATCGTAATGAATTGTAAAGAACTTAGGATCTTTATACCCAAGAATTAAAAAAACCTGTAAAACCATGTTAAATTACATTTTTAAATAACATATAAAAACAAATATATTTATAATATAAAAAACAGTCACCTACCGGCATCGGATACATGGACCAAGCTACCGGTGGTTACGGCCCCAGAGAAAGGAACCTCCTTACTATGCGGGCCGTGTCCAGAATTACTGCCTTCTGCATCAAGCGCTTGATCCAACCGCCTAACGCGAGCCTCTTAAGGTGTTGGTCGAAGCTCTTGGCAATCAGTCCATTAACGTATACGACAATGATCGCCGAATCAACATCCCACACGTCGACAATCTCGTGTGCCAGATCCAGATATTTCATTTGTTTATCTTTTTCGGCTTTCACGAGATTCTCCTCATGGGGGATGGTGATGTCGATAATCATTGCATGATGCTGTGATCGATATATCACCACAATTGGCGACAAAAGTCTTGTCTGTGATGCAAATGAGTAAAGTGCGGCCGTGGCTGCAATTGAATTTTTGCACAGTGGTGATGTGTGCTGTCTTCTCTAGTATGTAGTACATTAATACCTAAATGTTATTTAAAAGGAATGACTACGGGAATTAAGTTGAACCCAGTAAATAAAATCGAACATAGTTTAGCATGTAAACAGGGCAAGAACATGAGAGCCCGATTCAAGAACAAGGGCATGAGAATATGAAAGTAAAAGTTTATATATTTTTAATAATTATTACAACCAATTGTTTTATAGAATTAATCTATTACAAACGCTGAATGATGCTTAGACTTCATAGTCTTGATTTAAACCACTTTTTAGTCTGCTATTTGTAATAAGGCGGCTGAAGTTTAACATAAGAGCTATTTGAGTAGTTGGAGTCTCTTTCTTGAGGAACACCAAACCATATAGATGTTTCACAAGTTCACAACTCATTGCATGATCTATTTGTGTGCGTTGTGTTCGATCATTAAGGTAGCTTTCACACAGTTTCAACTGAAGGTCTATTTTGCCGAGGTGTTTTAGTTTAGGTATGAGTATTAGAATAGAGATTGTGCCGAAGGCTTTAGCAAGGTCTAAAAGTATAGCTAGGGTTTTTTTTCTATCAAGATTTCAGACTATGAATTCCGTTAGTTCATGCAGAGTATCTAGCGTTCATGTTTGGAACTTATATATTTAGTTTATTTATTATTAGTCACTCTTTAAATACTTTATTAAATTTCATTGAGGATGCTATATAGTGACTAAGTATGTATTAGAAGAAAATAGTAATATCAGTGTCTTCAAAACATTAAAATAAACAAATTTGATTGTTAAAATAGAAAAAGTCAAAGTATGAGTTCCATTAATCGTTAAAAGTTTAAGATAAATGTTTGTCACAACACGCCTATTTATTGTCATAGCACACATATAAACTTGAAAAGGAATTGGCACCGTATCAACTCGAACTGTTTATTCTTTGTATGAAACTATACTACAAAGCAGACTAATCGTATTTGTAACATAATTATCTAGGCCTCAGGACTAACTCACGAACCACAGTGCGGTGCATGGTAAAATTGCAGTTCCTGCGCTAACGGCTCATCGTTTTCGCGCTTATGTGACTCCGTCCCCTCGCTTACGTCTTTCCTTATTCGTTCTCCAGTCGTGTTTATTGAATTTTTAGGTTAGATTTGAAACAAAATACTTTACGTTCGGATGCTTCATCTGCTACGAGCTTTAAATGATGAATAAGTTTCACTTTGAGCGCCTGATGAAAAATAAGTAGCAATAGACATTTTAAGGCTATGGTACTGCTTAGCATCAGGAGTGACATATAATTCATAAACAAAATAATTTTGGATTTAAATGAAATAGTACATACCATGGTCATAGTAGTTTAATGATAAGGGATTGTTACACGCCACAAAACCATAAAACAATAATGATCATATAAACCAAAGAATAAAAAATAGACAAAAGAATCGGTACAGTTCATGCCAATGAAAAAATAAATGAAAGAAAAGAACAAATTAAAAATGTCATGACATAAAAATATTTAAATTACATAGCTGTTACTTAAATCATTAAATCAGTAAAATTCTCATATTTTAGCTTTAGCTTATATTTCAAATTGTGATGAAGGGTGAGAGTCAAAGCCTAAGACAGATTGTTTGAAAAAGTACTAAGAGAACTTTCTAGGTGCATCAATTTATGAAAAAATTAAATTACTCAAGTCAGTCGGAGGCACTTTACTAAGTTCATCGTGATTCATGAACGCCTTCGACTGCATGAAATTGTATAATTAAGTAGGGGATCTTGTTTCCATCTATTTTGTGCAGGCGGGATTTTTTTTATTTTTATTATTTATTTTTTTATTAAATACTTTTTAGTAGTTGTAGGATGTAACTGATGTGGCAACTTACTTTTATCACAGCTATTGTCAAGTATTGAAAATTGAAAAAACAATGGTTGCTAACTTTTTTAGTATTACAGTCATAATCATGTTATACCTTTTTGAAATGCTTAAGATGAGCTCTTTAATTTGATGCCCATATTTGGAACACCTTTTTTTTCACACCTCTTTATTTTGACATCTCATAGCCGCCATGTTGGTTTTTTTTAAAACGTCACCTATCTAAGAACACTTGGGCAATTAAGACGAATCTAACGACGTGTGAATTGTATAAATCCTTCAGTGGATTCTGAGATATTAGGTAATAAAGAATAATACATACATACAAGATACGCGCGAAAAACATAACCCTTCTTTACAGTCGGGTAAAAATCCACCACAAAGCGTAGATATATAGAGGCAATACAATAAAATTGTGAACAAATCTTAAGTTATTTGTTTTTTATAAACTTTTGCTGTACCGGTTAGTCCATCTTTGATTATGTATTTCCTAAGTCCTGTAGCCCATATAACAACGAAATCTTCAAGATAAATACGAGAAACATCGCAGTTAAAAATGTCTTTATCAGCATCATTCATTTTTGTGATCATTGATCCGAGATTGTCATCTTTGAAGTTCCGACAACTCCCGCAGTGTCGCGGGGGACTTTACAAACATACAAGTCACGGACACAAAATACACCCAGACTTGGAACAACAATTTGTGGATCACACAAAGTGATGTCCCGTGTGGGAATCGAAGCCACGACCTCTTGCGTAGCAGTCGGACACATTCCCGCCGCGCCGCCGAGGCAGTCGAATCTAAAGTTATTCATGGCCATATTTTTTTCGATTTTAAAACTTCAAGACCTGTCAATAATATTCCTTATTTTCAAGCAATCACGCTTATGAGGGTGTGACGAAATCTAACCGACTAAAAATGTCTCGATGTTCCATTGCAGTAGCCTTTCGCCGAGAATCGGTGTCTCTAAAGGAAGTCAAACAATTTGAGCTTGATTTAGCTTTCAATGGTCTATACAACGTGTTAACTAATCCCTGTCCGACCCGAAAGGGTAAATACCTACACGCGTAGGTATTAACAATGCTAAAAAAAAAACAAAGAAAAACAAAATGATATCTGTCAAAGCGATTTTTTATTGTATTTTAAAATTTAGGAATTTAGTACCAAATTTCGTCGAAATGTGTAAATTTTTAAGTTTTTTTGTCAACATTGTTTGAATAAGGCCTGTTTACAATCCAAACAATCTTTTCCGCCTCCGTATGTTTTCCCATATGATTTCTGTCAAGAAAAGTTTTTTTTTAGGTTATTTTTCGTCATTAAATTTAAGAAAAAAATGGACATCCATCTAGACCCAAGATATAGATAGATCATCAAGATCAAACAGGTAATTACATTTCTTCATTGTGTGGATTTTCTTTACACAGGTACTTTATGGCGAATAAGTTTCACTTTAAGCGCCTGATGTAAAATAAATAGCAATTATTCCAAGCGTGTGAGTGCCTGATGAAAAGTAAATAGCAACAAGTTATCGAATCTACACCAATATAATAACTAAATAGTAACTATAGTGTGGGTGTAAAAGGTAGACTTATCTCTTCTGGGTGGCTCAAAATGATCAAAAATGCACATTGCCTTTTAATTCATTGTTTCAATAAGACAAGAGGCAGTCTTATCGGATTCTGCGATTCCTTCCAGTCAGCCTTGGAATGGACTATAAGTTTATAAGAGAAGGTAATTTGCGGGTACATTATACGTATAAAATATATACTTAAAAAAAACACGTTTAAACTATTTATAGATTTAAACTTACATACAAAATAATATATATTGTATACTTAAATAACAATAAGGAGAGGTAGTGTTCCTTAACCATTTTTTTAAAGCTAGTTATAGTTTGCGCATGTTGTATAGTTTCTGGCAATGCATTCCCCAGAGGTGCGGCTTGCACTGTAAACAATTTGTCAAAGAATCTTTTGAAGTGCATTGGTATTTTAGCCTCAAATTTTCCGAAGATGTTAAGTACCTTGTACGAGTGTCACCCAGAAACGCAAATATGCGTTTTTAAGGTATATAGGATACTCAGGATTAAATAGAATGTTATTGAGTAGATAAAGGATATGTGAGTTTCGTCGAAGCCGAATAGAAAGCCACTAGAGTTTGTTACGAAATTCGGAAATATGGTCATACTAGCTGTGCCCCGCGGTGTTACCCGCGTTTTATTGGCTTATGTGTTAATCCAAGATGTCAGCTCCATACCAAATTTTATTAAAATCGCTCTAGCCGTTTAGACGTGAAGAAGTAACAAACATACACACAAACTTTCGCCTTTATAATGTGATTGTGATTTTCGTAGTTTAAATATGAACCTAATGCAAAAGTTTTGGAGTCCAGTTTGTCAAGCTGGTCCTCATTATGGTCGAGGTAGCAAACATTTGCACAGTCAGGAATAGGAAGAATAAAGGCTTGAACAAGCGCAATTTTAGTAGTAGTACCTAGTAGGAAGAAATTAGAGTGTAGTTCTTTTGAGTATTCAGGAGCTCATTTCATTAATCTTTTGATCTGCACAATTACGATGACTACGGACAAAATAAACTTATTTATATACCAACCTCATGACGTATTTAAAACATTTCCATTATGGCTTGCATTATTTATTAGGCCATTGTGTGCAGACAGAGGGTTTTTACTGGTTTTTACTTAAGTTGATCTTATTATTATACATCTGAACACTCTTGTGGTTTTCCCAGTGATATTAAAACTTTATTTTATGCAACCACAAAAGCAACTTAAAAAAATTGGATTCCTAAAATAGCCAGATAGATACCTAGTAAAATGTATCAGGCCGTTTGCTGTGTGGTACCGGGGATGTCGTCAAGACGACTAAGGGATTTTCCATCGGAGGATGAACAGCGACATTCACTGCGTATATTATAGATTTTAAGGTCATTCGGGGATACCGCTAGTCTCCCGCGAGGCGGCTTGCCTCCTCGCCGGAATGATGCCGTGGAATCTGGAGTCGATAGCTCTCGCACTCGCTTACGATTGGCGAGAGGAAGCGCTACGCCGCGCCGGGGCGAAACTCCGCTGCCGCGACAAAACACAGATGGGTTTTAGTCAGTAAGCGTCTGACACTCGTTGCGGATTTCATGTTTAGACTTTAGGGATTTTATTTATGGGACAATATGGCATATAGCATAGTAGGTACATAGCTATCCTCAGAATACTATAGACTCAAAATATCTAGAGTAGAACTTTGTTTTTATACCTACGCACGGGCGGATGCGTTAGGGCAGTCAACTCTGACTTAAGAAAAAAAGTTAGGTATGTGATGCAGAAAAAACTGTTTTGATTGGTTTTAGTATAAAGTTTTCCTTATTGATTATTTCAACAGTTACACAAAACAATAATAACTGAAATCAAAACTAACAATATATTTATTCTTATATAATGTTATACAATTGAAACAAAAGAACGTCGTCACGGAAACAAAATTTATGCGGAATTCATCATCGGTATCAATCATCATTGTTATCAATCATCGTCATCATCAATCATCATCACCGAAAGACTATTAAAGAAAGACGAAAGACGTAAAATAAGTACAACTAATACAGAAAAAATAAGAAAGTTTTACTTACAAGCTCTTGCCCGCGGCACCGCCCGCGTGTATTACGGTTATCGCGATAAAAACTATTTAATGTCCTTTCCCGGTACTCAAACTATCTCCGTGCCTAAATTCATCTAAATCGGTTCAGTGGTTTAAGCGTGAAAGTGATCAGTGGCGACCGAGCAGATCGAGATCTGTTGGCCTATGGATCTAAAAAATGTCACATGCCTCCGTACCTCAGAGAACACGTTTAGCCGTTGGTCCTGCGCCTAATCTCTCTCCGGTCGTGTCGAATTTCCATTCTATCGGACTGTGAGAATGAAGAAATAGAGAATGCAAATGTATCTGCTCACGCATTTGTGCATGGTTATATCTCCTGTGTAGTTGGCTAGTCGCTAATGTGATTGGCCGCAGATAAGAGATTATCTTCTATACAAATAAATAGTATTCGAGTGACTGTATGATACTCGTATCTATACTAATATTATAAAGCTGAAAAGTTTGTTTGTTTGTTTGTTTGAACGCGGTAATCTCAGAAACTTCTGGTCCGAATTGAAAAATTATTTCACTGTTGGATAGTCCATTTATCGAGGAAGGCTATAGGCTATATAACATCACGCTACAACCAATAGGAGCGGAGCAGCAATGAAAAATGTAGCAAAAACGGAAAAATTTACGCAGACGAAGTTGCGCGGGACAGCTAGTGAAAGTACTCGTAGGTTACTTATAACAAAGACAGTTTTTTTTTGTCTGGCTGCCTGTCTGTTTTTCGGTCTGCATGCCTGTCTGTTCGTTATAGACGGCGTATCTCCGAAACGGCTAGACGGATTTTAAAGGGAATTTTACTGTCAGACAGATGTAATAAACAGAGGCTACTTTTTATCATCACGTTTACGTTTAGTAAGAGTGCATCACTGCAACTTCACGCGAACGAAGTCGCGGGCACACCTAGTTATCTATACTAGTAATATTATAAAGCTGAAGAATTTGTTTGTTTGAACGCGGTAATCTCAGAAACTTCTGGTCCGAATTGAAAAATTCTTTCACTGTTGGATAGCCCATTTATCGAGGAAGGCTTTAGGCTATATAACATCACGCTACATTCAATAGGAGCGGAGCAGCAATGAAAAATGTTGCAAAAACGGAAAAATTTACGCAGACGAAGTTGCGCGGCTCAGCTATGATATAATTACTAATTTAATGACAATAGTTGTAACACTAAACTACATAAAGATGTGTTACAAAAGTAGCACAATAACGCAATAGCAATCTTCACCATGGGAGGTGCAATATGTCCAATATTGTAATTTGACCACACCTTTCTGTTACAGCGAACTTAATGGAATATCCCATTTGGTATTTTTCCAAAGCTTATGCTCGTTGGTTGCTGCAGTAAGATTGTTTTTAAAAAAGGTTTAAGTACAAAACACAAGACAGTGTTTACAACAGAAGGTTAATTTCATAAAATTGATTGCGACAGTTCTTGTAGGCGCTCGGGCATATTTTATAATAACTATACGTTAAAGCTCGGACCATAGGTCTAGGTTTGTGAACCTGACTATTAAGCAGTGTCAGATTCAGGATTGTCGTTTAGGGAGGGGCTTGAACCAGTTACGGCTGTTATCGCACCACTTTCACGAATCGAATGGGTGAATGGTGAAAGATTGATTATTAGAAGTGTTTGAGCTCCCCAAGCCCCCCCGGATCCGATACTGCTGTTAAGCCAAAGGTTATGAGGTCGATTCTGGTAAAGCTTTGTGTGATGAACATGATTATTATCAGGATAGTTTCCTACTAGTCAAAACAACAACTCTACAAATGTCAAAACGCAAATTTTATATTGAGATCTTATACATGTACCGGACTATGACGTCACTATTTTTCTAGTCAAAACAATTATTTTTGTGATATGATTATTAAAAAAAATCCTATTTAACACAACATTTTAAAAGAAATTAATCGTTGGTAGTTTTAATGCTAGTTTTATTTTCTAAATAGCTGAACTCGGCCGCGTTTCGCTGTGGCTTTTAAAGCCAGGAACACTCGCCGGCCTTCAGCACATTCTGCTGAAGTTTTATCACAATCTGATCAATGGTTTCGGAAC
This sequence comes from Herminia tarsipennalis, assembly GCA_945859575.2. NCBI lineage: Eukaryota > Metazoa > Arthropoda > Insecta > Lepidoptera > Erebidae > Herminia > Herminia tarsipennalis. The sequence continues at coordinate 2,667,586 of OX243830.2, forward strand.
GCATAGAGGACATACAGACAAACATTGATTTATATGATTATAGATTAGACTTATCGATTTTTTCTTTTACCTGGAAAACAAGCCTATTCTGTGTCTGGCTGTTATATATACTAATATTATAAAGCGGAAGAGTTTGTTTGTTTGTTTGTTTAAACGCGCTAATCTCAGGAACTACTGGTCCGATTTGAAAAATTCTCTTTTTTGTTGGATAGCCCATTTATCGAGGAAGGCTATAGGCTATATAACATCGCGCTACGACTAATAGGAGCGGAGCAGCGACGAGAAATGTTGCAAAAACGGGGAAAATTGACGCATACGAAGTTGCGCGGGACAGCTAGTATAATATAACATGTATTTATTTAGGAAGTAATCCTTAAGTATGTTTATCAGTTGTCTGGTAACCGTAATGCCTACTGGCTAAGCCTAGTTTGGTATCAAATGGCTGTGCGTGAGTTGTTCTAAAATATTATAATATAATTCTGGGTCCTTTTTCAAAAAACGCGTTCTCAAAACGCGTCAAGGCATGCGCGGCGCGCTCATAAATGTCCGTCATGCATGCGCATTTCTAAGTGCAGCTCTTTTTTTATCATTATGACAAGATTTTCACAGTTCCGTCCAGTGACCGTGGATAAGGAAAAAAGAACGTCAAAAGACCCTTGTGATGTTCTGAGATTTCGTTTCCGTGAACGATGTCTATGTGTTCGTTGCTCGAGCGAAGTACATCCTACAGGGTGACTTAATTTAGTCTACAAACTTCAAGGTGTGAACCAGGGTGTAACCAAAATATACAACCACTAGCTGACCTGTGCAACTTCGTTTGCATCATTTTCCCCCGTTTTTGCAACATTTTTTATTGATGCTCCGCTTCTATTGGTCGTAGCGTGATATCTTATAATAACGTGGCTTTCTATGGGTACAAGAATTTTCAAAATCGGTTTTCGTAGATGCAGAGATTACCACCTACAGCTTCACAAATTCACAAACTTTAACTTTTTGTAATATAAGTGTAGATTAACAAGCAATATTAATACAAAAACAAAAAAACTCGACTGCTTAAAATTAATAAGTGAAATATTTTGGCGCCAAAAATCCGCCAATTAGTTGTTCTAATTTTGATATTAGTACCCAGCGTCACTTCCCAACTGAGACGAATCTTACGATACCTCTCCAGCTAAAATCAAATGCCTTGATCTAAAAAAAAGTGCCAAAGAAATATACTTACATACATAAACCCATACAAATATACATACATACACTCGAAAAACTTAACGCTCCTGGTTGCGCAGTCGGGTTATAAATAATAAATATTTATTTTCAGTAGTTTATATCTCATGCAGACCGGACTCGACTTAACTTGACAGTTCGATTTTATTAACTTATTTGTTTAGGTTTTAAACGTTTGAGAAAAATTATATAAAATGTGGATATATTCTGTTTATTAATTAAATTTATCCTACTCAATGGACTTGGTATATATAATGGTATCGATGGATCATAAAATCGAGTTGATTGTTTTAAAATTTTAGTTGTCAATCTTTAAGTAGGTATAATGAGTATATGATAGGTACGGAATCTCTTTCAATTTGTTGGCTGATTTTAAAGTCAACCAGAACAAAGGTTACCTTCTGTAGGTGTTATTTTTTGTGTATTATGACGTGGGTATCTGCGGTAAGATCGTTCTCAAGATTTGTTTTTATGTTGATCTAAATTTAGAATTGATACTTAATTAGTCACTTTTGTTGTGCCTTTTATAACGGTAAAACCCCAGCCGACTTACTTTTTTGAATGCTTGACTGGCATGTAGGTATATAAATAAATAAAAATCTAATTTAGATTTATTTTGGTTTAGTTAATGTTTCGTAAAATAGTGATGTTAACACATCACTGTGTTTCAGTTGAAGGGCACTGTAACAAGTGTAATTACTGGGGACATGAGACTTATGAACTAATGTCTCAAATGAGGAGCGCGGTGCGGTGACATTCAGATGTTTGTCGAACCAAGCTTTGTGTGTTGTTGATACTGTTGTGGGCTGACATGAAGCTTACAATCAGGTTCATGACCTGCTCGTTTCTTCGTTAAGTCATATAAAAAGAATACCTGATGAATTAGAAATTCTCAACGGAAAGGCTATGATGATTATGAATAAGAAATTTAAAGATTTTTTTAAGAATTTTTAAAGGTTAAGAAATATTGTTAATAGTTTTTTTTTTTTAAGCCCTGTGTCGCGGGGGACTTTACAAACATACAAATCACGGACACAAGTACACCCAGACTCGGAACAATAATTTTTGGATCACACAAAGTGGTGTCTCGTGTGGGAATCGAACCCACGACCTCTTGCGTAGCAGTCGGACACATTCCCACTGCGCCACAGAGGCAGTCTAATATTAAATGGCTGAAGGACTTTTTAAAAACCTAGTAACATATGAAGGATAAATTGGACGTCCTCAGGGTGATCTCAGTGTCGGAGTTACGGTTAAGGATCACTGATTAAAATCTCGTCTGTGACAAATTTTGCTTTACACATTTAAAACGTGTCAAATAGCAAAAAAACGCAAAATAATCACAAAAAGTAAAGTTATTATTCTCCTTAACTTTTTATTATTTTATTAAAGAATCCAAAAAGTAAAAATAGGTAATTAATTGTATTAAAAATACAAAACAAAGGGGCCACGACAATAACAAGTCGCTGACATAGAGAAGAACACCGTCACGGAGAACTACATTAATAATAGATAATTATCATTATTCACAAGAAACAACATTATTTTTTCGTTGCATGGAATTTTATGGATGTTGTTTACTAATTCGACGTCTGTTTTCAAATATACCTTGTTGTTCTTTAACAGCTCTTGTTTTAAAATATATAGGTATTGGCATTCGGGTTCCGTAGCCAAAATGGCAAAAAGGAACCCTTATAGTTTCGCCATGTTCGTCTGTCCGTCCGCAGCTTTGCTCAGAGACTGTTAGTGCTACAAGGCTGTAATTTTGCATGGATACACATATTACTTACGCCGACAAAGTAAAAGAATAAAATCTTGAAAAATATTCTTTTTTAGGGTACCTTCCCTATAATGTAAAGTGGGGATGTGATTTTTTACTCACTTACCCCATCGTGTGAGGTATCGTTAGATAGGTCTTTTAAAAATGTTTAGGGGTTGGAAAGCCCATTTTTAGATTTAGAGATCCGTTTGTTAAATATTAAGATTTAAAGTGCAATTTTTTGTTAGTGTCCCCCCCCTGCCAGCTTAATGGTTGATATTGAATTTTTTAACTGTAAATATTAAAAAAATCACGGTAGTAGTATATAATTATAGTGAAATTAAAAGGAAAACTATCACAGCTACGAAGGCTTTACAAACTTACGAGTAACAGCTGACAAATGAGAAGTAACAAAATTTCGTACAAATTCCATTGGAAATTATTATTAAGTAGGTATAACGTTGTAAGTAAGAAACAAAACAACAGAAAACCCACTTCATAAGCCGCATAATTCGGATGAAGGGGGGTTGACGCTTGCGGTTATAAATACTACGTACCACCAACTTAACATCGTCGAGAGATACAGCTTACTACAAAACAGGCAAATCAAGCACGAGCTGTAACAATGTGCCGATGGGTAGTGGAAGTTGTAAATGGTCGATTTAAACGCGATTTTAGGCTGTTGTGGAAAAAATATTTCAATAGAACGCTGCCTCACATGTTCGGGGATTTCAGAATTGCCGCAGTTATTCAAAACCACTTCCACGTGTCCATCTGCGATACCGTTGTGTGAGTTGTCCCAAGATATTATTATTATTATTATTCTCTTTATTTCGTTTTTTTTCTTATAAATTACATTTTTAAATATATATATAAAAAATACATTTAAAAATATAAAAAATAGTGTCCCACCGGCATCGGGTACAGGGACCAAGCTACCGGTGGTTACGGCCCCAGAGAAAGGAACCTCCTCACAATGGGAGCCGTGTCCAGAAGTACTGCCTTCTGCATTAAGCGCTTGATCCAACCGTCTAACGCGAGCCTCTCAAGGTGTTGGTCGAGGCTCTTGGCAATCAAACCATTAACGGAGACGACTATCGGTACAATGATTGCCGAATCAACATCCCACATGTCGACAATCTCGTGCGCCAGCTCCAGATATTTTATTTGTTTATCCTTTTCGGCTTTCACGAGATTTTCGTCATGGGGGATGGTGATGTCGACAATCATTGCACGGCGCTCAGATCGGTCTATCAGCACAACATCAGGCTTGTTAGCGACAACAGTCCTGTCTGTGATGATAGAGCGATCCCAGTACAACGTGATACGACTATTTTCAAGAACTGGCTCAGCAACGTACCTGTAGTACGGGACTTCAACGTCCACAAGGTGGTATTTCAGAGCAAGTTGCTGGTGGATTATCCTGGCTACTTGATTGTGTTTGTGCAAGTACTCGCCGTTAGCAAGACGTGAACAGCCGGAAACGATATGTCTGAGGGACTCACCAGGTTGGTGACATGCACGACAGATGTCAACAGTGCCATCCCTCAGTATATATTTCCGGTAGTTATTCGTCATGATAACTTCGTCAGCAATTGCACAGACAAAACCCTCGGTTTCCCCGAAGAGGTCACCGAACCGTAGCCAGGCCACAGATGCTAGTAGGTCCACATCAGGCCCATGAAGAACCCGAAAGAACCTACCGTGAAGCTCCTTGCTCTGCCATACCTCCCTGCGTTCATTGACTCCAAGTACTACAGGCCTGCGCCAGATCTCTTTAGCCAAGGAGAGCGGGGTAAGCCCGGTGTCCACCGCGACAACATCCCGATGCACACCCACGTCCATATGGAGAAAATATTCTCTGAGATTGTATATCTCGCGGTTATGAAGGGACTTGAGGTTCAACAAACCCCGGCCCCCACACTTCCGTGGGATATATAGTCTCATCACAGATGAACGCGGGTGATGCATTCGGTATGACGTCATGAGTGTACGGACTTTTCGATCCAGGGTGTCTAATTCTGTCTGAGTCCACTTGAGTATACCGAAGGAGTACATTAGAAGTGGCATGACCCAACTGTTGCAAGCCCGGATCTTATTGCCACCTGACAAAAGGCTATTAAGCACTTTTTTCAGGCGACCGACGAAACGTTCTTGCAACAGCTGTTTCATGTCAACCTCATTAATGCACAGTGCCTGCGATATACCCAAATACTTATAGGTCTCGGTTGCGAGAAGTGATCTTAAGTGAATGGAATCCGAGAGTTGAGTCCCTTCGAATTCCACTACCCGCCCTCGCTTTATATGAACGACTGCACATTTGTCAACACCAAACTCCATTCTAATAGAATTACTAAAGGTTTCAGTTACCTTCAGTAACGCTATTAGCTGTGAGCTGGTGGGGGCAAAGAGCTTCAAGTCATCCATATACAGCAAGTGGGATATGACCTGACCACCACGTCGCAACCTGCAACCTAGCCCTGAACTCTCTAGTAAGGTACTAAGTGGGTTCAGTGCTAGGCAGAACCAAAGGGGACTCAGAGTGTCACCCTGGAATATACCCCGCTCAATCCTTATAGGTACGCCGCCACTTCCTTGGATCCCTCGGCACACTGGATAGGTAAGAACCGTATTCCATTGTCCCATACACGACTTCAAGAAGGTGCATAAAGTTGTATTAACTTTATACAACTTCAGCACCCTCAGAAGCCATGTATGTGGCACGGAGTCATACGCCTTCTTATAATCTATCCAACATGCCGATAGATCCTTTCGGTTGCGGCGAACCTGCTGGCTAATAGTCATATCAATGAGGAGAAGCTCTTAAGTACCGCGGGCCCCACTTCTACATCCATTCTGAGAGGTACACATGATGGAGTTTGTGTGTATATGTTTATTTATTTTAGCTCTCAGAATGGATGTAAGAAGTTTATAGATCGATGGTAAACAAGTTATCGGTCTATAATTTCTAGGGTCCGAGGTACTACCGGTCTTATAGAGCAGGTGGGTCACTCCTTTAGTCATAAAGGCTGGCAGCGACGCAGATTCTAGGGCGCACTGGAATTGCGATGCCAAACAAGCGTGCGAACTGCGTAGCCATTTCAGCCAAAAGTTGTGCAGTCCGTCTGGGCCTGGAGATTTCCAATTAGAAAAAGGACGGACTGCACTGGCTACGTCTGTGCTGTTAATGTTAATATCTTCCATTTCCGGAATAAGTTCGCACGCTCGTTCAACGTCACGCATCCATTCCCCCTCTGTGTGGGTGACAGGCACCGACCAAATGTTACGCCAAAACGAGCTTGTCGCTTCAGCATTTGGTAGATGCCCGCCATCCACACCTTGATCCGTTCGCTGTTAGTCTCTATACACCCACCTTTGGTCCCTTTGGAACATGCAGTTCACGTTATACCTGTCCACGCGTTTTTTGTACCTGCGTATTCGGTTTGCCCATGCATAGATTTTTTGCTTCAGGAAGTCGATGCGTTCTGTGACACGCGACATATAATCCTGAGGTCTGATGTCAGTCCCCAAGAATGCCCGTTTCACAAAGCGCATCACTCTCGGGCGAGTGTTCCCGGTCCTGAAGCAGGACAACTTGCCGATTAGTACCCTTGCCCCGGCAATACGGCGCTCAATCCTGCATTGCCACGCGCGTACGGCGCACCTTGGTCGTATAGTAGGGGTTTCTGCTAAAAGCTTAACACCTCCTATACGACATGCCGCAACAGCTGCACAATACAGGATTGAGTGGGTATCGCCGAGGTCTTCGCTATTGTCTAGGTAAGTAGGCAATAACGAATCAAGAGCACACACCAGCGAAATGTTCCGTCTATGCATAGGTAACCGAGGCAGGCGTGGCCTAATATTGTGGGGCGTGGACCGATATTCGCGAAGCGCAAATTCCAAAGCGGCCTTAATCTTCTCATTGCACTGAGTACTTACCACAATAGCCGCGGTATCCGGCCCCGTAGCTTCACAGTCAACTACATTTGTAGGAACCTGTACCGGGGCAGGGATCTCGCGGCTAGTCTGGGCGTACTCCGAGCGTAGTCTCTCAAGTGCGGCCTCGTATAGCAGATGACAGCGCTGAATGGCCCGCACTTGGTCCGATAATCGTTGTGCCGAAACGTTGACAGTCGGCTCAAGCACCTGAAACAGAGGCAGCATCCGTTCACGGTACACAGTAAGGTTAGTTCCCCCCTCTGTAGCCGCATAATATGCCCGCATGACGTTCTCGTTCATCGATGTCGTCCATCGCATTCGGCGCACATCACCACCGACAGCGGGGGCCCTGTTTGAGGCCGGTGGGCCTCGGGGTCCTAAGCTGGTCGGCGGCCGGCCTCTCCCTCGCCGACGTACAGGTGGTGGCGACGTTGGCGGAGAGAAATACTCGTCACTCGACGAGCTCGACGCCTCAGCAACGGCTGGTGTTGAATCCTGTGGTTGCGAGGCGGAGCGGAGCGACGAGTCCGGGGGTGGAGGGTGTGCTTGTAGATGTAACTGGGCTCTGCTTCGAGTTATCATAGTTTAAATCGTGCATTTCTGTTGTTCGTGTGGTTTCATCTTGACAGATGTAATTTTCCTGTTTTCTATTTTGTTTGGTTTTCTTGTTGATATTCTGATTTATGGCGTTTTTTATAGTTTATTGAATGTAATAAATACTTGACTGGGTTGATATAATAATTTATGTGTGATTTAGAGGTGATTTATTTAAAATTAATTGAAAAAAATATTGTATTCAGAAACGACGTTTGCACTGCTCGGTGTTGCCCGGTTATTATTGTTATTACCATCCACGCCGAACATTTTATAAATCGCTAAGACGCACAGTTGACACGGTTGAACAACCGGAGGGCAGCTTTTTAACGAGTGAAAGCTAATCTAATACAAAACTTCCCAAGGCTCACTTTGCGAGAAGTTATTGTAGTGAGCATCTTCAAAATGGTTTGAACCTTATAAAAACCTATAGAAAAAAATCGATTAGATGATCTGGCTGATTACGGTATACAGGAAAATGTGTGGCTTTTGCGTGGACGTATTCGATCACGTCATGCCAGGCAAAGGACTTATTATTGTTATATTTTAATAAATAATAACCAAAATTTTGCTTACTACATAGTACATTATTGTACATGCTTATTAGGACGGCGAACTATGGAAACATGTGAACACATTATATCCATAATCTGGTATGGGATTCACGAAGGATTTACTGCATCAGCAACATTCTTGAATGATTTTATTATAGACTAGCTGTCCCGCACAACTTCATCTGCAGAAATTTCTCCCGTTTTTGCAACATTTATCATTGCTGCTCCGCTCCTATTGGTCGTAACAAAATGTTATATAGCCTACAGCCTTCCTCAATAAATGGGCTATCTAACAGTGAAAGATTTTTTTAATTCGGATCAGTAGTTCCTGAGATTACCGCGTTCAAACAAACAAACTCTTCGCTTTATAATATTAGTAGTACCTGGATGACCGAGCTTCAGTCGTTATTTTTTTTAAACGACGTTTTCCAAAAATGAGACCTAGCTAGATCGATTTAACTCCCCCGAAAGCCCCTACATACTTAATTTCATGAAAATCGCTGGAGCCATTGCCGAGATTCAGATTATATATATAGGTATATATATACAAGAATTGCTCGTTTAAAGGTATAAGATAGATAACCCGTAGAACAATCTCGTAACAGTAAACAACCTAATAATTATTAATGGAGTTATGATATTTTAATTTCAGCAGTAACAACAAAGCAGTCTTAATAATTAATTGTTGTTTGAATTAAAAAAAAACTATTCAACGACATTTAACTTATTGCTTTGGAGGGGTGTCCCAGGTTCCATACATTTTTGCCCATTTTCCAGAGAATTGTTTCAATAGGTCGAAATTGTGGGCGTCTAAATGAAAAGGAAGTAATATAAAAAGAAAAATATAAATATATACAATGTATGTTATTTACTCTCAATATTTTGTGTTGTGTTACTCCCTGCACTCGTATTTGTTGTGTTACCTATGAATGTTTATTAGTATTCCTATTTAAGATAATCTAAACTTGAACGCTAAAGAAACAATAGCCTATTATATATAATATTACCTACCTATCTACTTGTAAAATTTGTTTACGATATTATATTACTTAATCAGAATTCTTATTTGTATTTTGCAGTTGTAAAACGACGCAGACAATTGAATGAAGTTTAACTGAAGTGTAAGTATATATACCGCAGTAGTTTAGTCCCCAGAAACACTACACTTTCAAAAAATGTTACTACCATGTCGACTGTAACTTTTGGCACGTTCCTATAGACTCTGCCTTGATGAACCCAAATTATTTTTTTGTTTAATAAGCACAATTACATAATTTTTAAATCAGTCGGGTCAATACATAAGTGACGTCACTAGGCGCTTATGGATGTCTGACAATACGTTCCGTTTCAAGTTAATTCACATTGATTTTAAAAAATAATATAAAATTATATAAAAAAACTTACAATGGCTCTTCTTTTATACTCTTTCAATATTTTAATCATAAAATAATCGTAAATGAAATATTTGCATCTTCCCTATTGACCAAATTGCTAAAAAAGTAGTAATTTGTTATGTTTGTTAAAGCAATGTCCGGGGAGTAGAGCAGATGTCGGAGACGTTCCAATCGCAGCTATTCTTAGCGACCGTCTGCCGTGAAGTATGGGATACCTAGCGTTGTCCTGAAGCAGCAGTGGGCTAGAGTAGGTAATTGACTAGTCTCAGTTGCTTAATGGCTAGCTTTTCATAAAGGTTTGCAATTCTTGACCTTACAGGTCTGTCGTTATCGTCTGGCCAAATCTTAGGAATCAGCCACCTCCAGCTTTTATCAACTTTCGCTTGGGACAGCATATGGCCGGTTCTCCTGGGTTCAACCAATGTGATGAGCGTTTTCGATTGCTATTTTTTGTAATTCATGCGAGTTTTCCACTTTTCCTATTAGTTTCAAGGCAATTAAGATTGTTTTATCACTAATACCGAAGCCTGTTGCTAACTCTGACGTAGTTTGAGATAACTTCTCAGTCATGGTGTATTATTTTTTATTTGTCATAACCCTTTTGTACACGGTTGTACATAGATTTGAGATTTTACAAATAATTATTTAGCGGGATGAAATAACCAAAGAAAATAATAAATTTAGTAATTGGGTAGACCGATCCCGTGGGACAAATTTCACGCAGGATGAATAAACTAAAAACCCGATGTTTTCCCTCTTGATTCTACAACACCTAACTCTTTTAGGGTTCAGTAACCAAAATGGCAAAACACCCTTATAGTTTCGCCATGTCCATCCGCAGCTTATCTCAGAGACTGTTAGTACTAGAAAGTTGTAATTTTGCATTGATGTACATATTACTCACACTGACAATTGGTAAAATAAAATGTTTAAACGAAAAAAAAAAATAGGCTATAGGCTATGTAAAGTGGGGATGTAATTTTTTTTTCTCAACTACGTATCATTAGATAGCTCTTTTAACAGAATTTAGGGGTTATAAATATCACTTTTCGATTTAGGAATCTGTATGTTAAATATTAAGCTCTAAAGTGCAAATTTGTTAGAGTCAATACCTCCCCCCCTGCCAGTTGCATGGTAGTTCTTGGAGATGTGAAATAAATCAGGGTAGTAGCATATATAATGAAATTAAAAGAAAAACTGCCACGTAGTCTCTACAAGTTTACGAGTAACAGCAGACCAAGTGATAGGTCACAAAATGTTCGTATAAATTTCATTGAAAACCACTTTATGTATAACGTAAGTTTAACGTTGTTAGCAGTATGAAACAGAAACAATACAAATCCCACTTATTACACTGCATTGTTGTGCTGGGTAGCTACGGAACCATACATTGTGCGTGGCCCGTCATGCACTTGCCCGGTTCTTCATTTTTTTCTTAAAAAAGTATTACCTTTCTAGATGTAAAATATTATACATAATTTACCCAGTAAACACACTGTTTACGAGAATGACAAATCATTTCATGATCACCAAAGTGACAGGTCAGTGTGAAACGGCAATTTTTGGAGTTTTTAACATATCTGTGCTAATTTTTATATTTTTTGTAGCAAGTTAATAATACGATGGTAATGTGAATATTGAGAATTCTCCAGGCTACATGAATTAACATCATGTTTTTGGTTTATAGCTGTCTAGTTACCAGTCGGAAAATATCACCGACTTGTCGGCCTATTACTTCACATTATTTATATACACATTTTTTTATTGCATTTAATTTTTAATTTGGCGCTACCTTATTCGCGGATCCTATGGGTTATCATACCATTTAATTATAAATTATATAAAATGATATAACTTTTCAAGAAAATAGAACATTTTCATGAAAAGTTAATTCAAAGTAAAATTATTTGCTAGACAACTAGATGCAGCAACCCAAGCAAACTTGGTCTGTATTTTGGCAAATTTATGCTATATTGACTAGGCCATAAGATTCAAATTCTTCGCACTTACCTCACTGTGCAGCGGCCGCACGGCGACAGCGCGTCGGCGACGCGGTCTCTAACCGGGGTGGTTTCCAACTTTTTCCGATCTTGTTACCCATTTCGCGTGCTTTGAAAGACATTTGACCCCCAATCGGTCAAATGTGAGTCGCTTGAACAGCGTGAGTACCTCAAATGACAAGGGGATGGGGGGCATTTATACTACCTTCATTACCCCCCAAAAATAGTTGTTTATCCCCGCGGGGGTAAAAACTAACAAGTGGGGAATCCAGGCACTAGACAAACAGGCCAGTCACCCTGCACTTGTTCACGTATTCATGCGAATATGAGTGACCGACCCATAATAACCCAGACATACATATTACAAAACATTGAAATTACAGATGTAAATCTTCTTAAGCACCTGATCGTTCACGCGACAATAACACCTACAAAGAGACAAGCATCAAAATTTCATCTTCGGCATCTTGATACTTGGCAATCCACCACAGTGCGTTTTAAACGCCTTTTTTTGCCACGCACATTCATCTTCTGGAATTAACTGTTGCCAGCTGTATTTCCAGACTGATATGACTTAGGGACCTTCAAGAAAAAGTCTACTCTTTTCTAAAAGTACGGCAATGCATATGGTATGGCTATGAGCAGCTGTTATTACTTACCGTCGGGTGAGACGCTTGTTCGTTTGCGCCCTATCACATATAAATGAAGCTTCGTTACAATGAACAATGTCTATGTATGCATTGTTGCATTGTGATGGACTTCTAACCGTTGTCGGTTACAGCCGCCAATCTCATCAAGGACCAGCCAAGAACACAGGATATATTATAATGCACAAGTGTTCGCGCAAAAAGGAGTGTTCTCTCTATGCCGCCATTTTTACCTCACGTTGCAGATATCTCAATTTGCTCGGTCGCCATTTAAGCTAAGAGAGAATGTCTAGAAGTTGCTGCGTCCTAAAATATCTATTGTGACAACTCTTACTTCCTTAAAAGATGTCCCCAAGGTTTACTCTGATCGGATCGAAATTTCTGCGAGGTTAAGCAATCTTACCATTGACGGTCAATAGATAGATGACTGATTTCGAAAAAGTGTCAGGAGTGTGACTCGGATAGCACGATGAGCCTCGGTCCTGCGCCCAATCTCTTTCCGGCCGTGTTGTATTTTTTCCCATCGAGGTGTAAAAGTGAGGGAATAGACAGAGTACTTGTGCCTGTTCACACACACCTGTGTACTATTATGTCACTTACGTAGTTTAATGTGGGATTGTGGTTCCACATTACTAGCAATCCTGGTAACCCCTCCAGCTAAGCTCAATGGCTTGTGTTAGGAGTGGGTTCACGTCCCTTTCCAAGACGGAGGCCCTATTATTTCATGGGCCCCGTCGCGGTACACCTGCTGGCGCCTCGATTGCCATCGGCTCGGTCCTCGTACAGGTCCGGGCCCAGATGAAGTATCTGGGCCTAGTGGTAGACGGGCGGTGGCTCTTCGACGAGCACTTCCGCATTTTGGCGCCCCAGCTCGAGGCTACGGCGACCGCACTGGGGAGGCTGTTGCCCAACCTGGGCGGGCCTAGTGCCTCGAGTAGACGGTTGTACACGGGGGTGGTGCGGTCAATGGCTCTGTACGGCACACCCGTGTGGGCGGCGTCCCTGATCGCCCAGAATAGGGTCAGTTTAGGGAGACCCTAACAGACCATGGCGGTCAGGGCCATACGCGGATACCGCACGGTGTCTGCAGAGGCGGCGTGCGCATTGGCCGGCACACCCCCATGGGATTTGGAGGCGGAAGTGCTCGCCGAAGTGTATCGGCGGGCGGTGGCTGTTCGGGCAGTGGGTTCGGTGCCTCTGCCCGAGGAGCTACGCGCTTGGCGCGGTGAGGCACATCGGGTAATCATGGCCAGGTGGCAAGGCCGGCTGGAGGCTCCACGGGCAGGTGTTCGAACCGTGGAGGCGTTCCAGCCAGTTCTGGAGGAGTGGGCAGGGCGGCAGCACGGGACCCTTTCCTTCCGGCTAGTGCAGGTCCTTTACGGCCACGGTGCACGGTGGCGGGAAGTATCTGCACACGGTTGCTAGGAGGGAACCGAGTTTCGCCTGCCACCACTGCGACTGCGGTGAGGACTCGGCGCAGCACACCCTCCAGCATTGTCCAGCTTGGGAGGGGCAACGTCGAGTTCTCACCGCAGTGCTCGGAAGTGACCTCTCGTTGCCGGCCGTGGTTCTGTTCATGGTCCGGAGCGAGGGGTCGTGAAATACGGTCGCATCCTTCTGTGAGGACATCATCTCGCAGAAGGAGGCGGCGGAGCGCGTCAGGGAAGAGAGCCCCCTGGCGGATCCGCTCCGTCGGCGGCGAACCGGGCGGCGTCGGCGCGCACATCTGCGCCTTATGCCGCCTTAGGTGGGGCTGCGGGCGGGCGTACGGGGTAATCTGCCCCGCCCGCGGCCTTCTGTGTAGGCGCGGCGCCCTGTATGTATCCAGGAGCCGCGTAGGTGTGAAATGCCCGGAATGCAACAACATCGCGTCCGGACATCGTGGTGAGCGATACACGGCGGGTTTTTTAGTGGGTGCAAACCTCACACTACCCCTACCGTCTTCCCCGGACGGTGGGGGTGCTCGTCAGGAATTTTTCACACCAAAAGAAAAAAAAAAAAAGGAGTGGGTTCACGTCGGTAGTATAATGGGTAGGATTCGAACCCATTGGTCTCACGATTGCGAGACCGATGCTCCATTAGGCTACCGCCAAATCAGTTTGGACATACGAAATAGTTTGGCCACGAGGAAATGTTCAATTTGAGCAGGGTTAACCAATTCCGGTATGATTATTGTAGTATGAACAGTCAAGGTGATCCATTATACCGTTGTCGAAGTGACTTAAGGACATTTATACAAATATGTTTGTATTAAAACTGATTATAAATTTGTACATAGGTTCATTAGACGGTTGGTCTAGTGGTTAGTGACCCTGATTGCTTGTGTTGCGTGTTCGATTCCCACCCAAGATCAATCTTTGTGTGATGAGCACGATTGTTTATATGTGTCTGGGTGTAATATTTATCTATAATATGTATGGCATGTTTTGCCAATTACTTTACAAATACCTACAATAATTGCATTTTTGTAAAAATGCAATTACTGTATTTGTAAAGTAATTGGCAAGAAATGCCTATAAAAAATACTTCAACTGATAAACATGCTTATATTTGTTGATAAAATTTCGCGATTTGTACACATTATGAAAATATATATATTCACGCGATTAAGTAATATATATATATATATATATATATATATATATATATATATATATATTTTCATAATACTTAAATATTTCTAAATACATACATACAAAAAAACATACAAATGCAATTATTGTACCTATTTGTTTATCAGTTGTCTGGTTGCCATAGTACAGGCTGTGCGTAAATAAAGATAAAGGTATGTTACAATAATAAACTAAACCTATTTCCAGAGATTTAATAGAGAGAGAGAGAGAGAGAGAGAGAGAGTTCAGAAGATAGTTAAGAAGAGAGATTAGGCGCAGTATAGATGACAACGTGCACTCTGAGGTAAGATAGTTTTTGATATTATAAGAAAACTTGTAGATGGAAATCTTACACGACCGAAAAAAGAATAGGCGAGGGACCGACGGTTAAAACATGTTCTCCGAGGTGAGTATTTGAATATATAACATTCATTTATTTTTACGTTAATTTGGTAATATATAATAATACGCTTTTTATGGGCCGAAAAAAACTTCCACAATTTAACATGTTTAGCTGTGCCCGCGTCTACGTCTGCGTGAGGTTACAGTGCTGCTCACTCCCTATAGACGTTAGAGTGATGAGAAAGTAGCCTAAGTTACTCCTTACATCATCAGCTGTCAGTCTCCGTCTGTTTCGGAGATTAGACGGAACAAACAGGCAGAGAGACGAAAAAAAACTGTGTTTTTATTAAAAGTACCATATATACTTTCATATGCATTTCGTAAAAAACTTTTATTTTGACATTATAAATAATCATTATATTAGATATTTAACCTATATGAATTGACACCAGAACATAATTATTGACGTCTTAATGGTAAATTACATACAAATCTCTACAAAGAAAATTATTTTGACATACATACATACATATGTATGTATGTCAAAATAATTTTCTTTAATAATTTATTAATATATAATAATTTTAATAAGAAGATAATAATTTTCTTTAATATGAATTGACACTAGAACATAATTATTGACGTCTTAATGGTAAATTACATACAAATCTCTACAAAGAAAATTATTTTGACATACATACATACATACTTATGTATGTATGTCAAAATAATTTTCTTTAATAATTTATTAATATATAATAATTTTAATAAGAAGATAATAATTTTCTTTAATATGAATTGACACCAGAACATAATTATTGACGTCTTAATGGTAAATTACATACAAATCTCTACAAAGAAAATTATTTTGACATACATACATACATACATATGTATGTATGTCAAAATAATTTTCTTTAATAATTTATTAATATATAATAATTTTAATAAGAAGATAATAATTTTCTTTAATATGAATTGACACCAGAACATAATTATTGACGTCTTAATGGTAAATTACATACAAATCTCTACAAAGAAAATTATTTTGACATACATACATACATACATATGTATGTATGTCAAAATAATTTTCTTTAATAATTTATTAATATATAATAATTTTAATAAGAAGATAATAATTTTCTTTAATATGAATTGACACCAGAACATAATTATTGACGTCTTAATGGTAAATTACATACAAATCTCTACAAAGAAAATTATTTTGACATACATACATACATACATATGTATGTATGTCAAAATAATTTTCTTTAATAATTTATTAATATACTTATAATAATTTTAATAAGAAGATAATAATTTTCTTTAATATGAATTGACACCAGAACATAATTATTGACGTCTTAATGGTTTAATTACATACAAATCTCTACAAAGAAAATTATTTTGACGTTTCAATAAAAATATTAATTTGACTTGGCATTCAAACACTCAATTGTGACATTTTTAACAAACAGTAGTCTGATATATGGGCCGAAAGTGGTAACATTGCTTAATTTCGCAAATATCTTGATTGTGACCCTTTACACATACCTATGTAGGTACTTACTAAGATCGCAGGTGAGACCGGGGTAAATACCCAGTGATATTTAAAGTGACCTTCATTGAACGACCACCGTGCGTAAACTTACATAACCTTACTTCAAACCTACGCCGACGCAGCTGTTTATTTTTAGCAGGTACAACATTAAAAAATAATTGCACTTGTCCGAGTTTTATAAATATATTTAAACTGGTTGTTCCTTGCGACTTCGCTCGTGTTATGTTTGATTTTTATAGCTTATGTGCTATTCTGATGTATAAACTATATTACTGTACAGTTTCATCAAAAGCTTTTCAGTAGTTTTTGCTTAAAAGAGCAACATTTTTTTTTTTTTTTTAAATGGTAACTAGCAATGTGAGATTTTGATCCCACATTACTAGCAATCCTGTTAACCCCTCCAGCTAAGCTCGATGGCTTGTATTAGGAGTGGGTTCACGTCGGTAGTTTAATGGGCAGGATTCGAACCCACGACCTCACGATTGCGAGACCGATGCCTTTTGGATGACGCGTTAGGCATAAACCTGTCACCAAATTTCATCAAAATTTGTGTAGACAGACTTAGGATGGTCTAGACCTCGCTATTAAAACTAGACAGACAGACAACTTCACTTTCGAATTTATAAAATTGCAATGAGATTACATTTACGTTTTGTTATATCACGGAACAAACTTTTTCCGGGGTTTTTAAGGTTGTCTGTGCCATATAAGGTTTTGTATGCGTTAGGCAAATAATTTGCTAATCGTTGACAAATTTGGATGTAAGTTTTTTGTAGATGTTTTTATTTGAAACTAGCTGTGCCCCGCGGTGTCACCTGCGTTTTATTAGCCTATGTGTTAATCTAGGGTGTCAGTTAACTCCAGACCAAACTTTATTAAAATCGCTCCAGCCGTTTAGACGTGAAGAAGTAACAAACATACACACTCACATACTCACAAACTTTCGCCTTTATAATATTAGTGTGATATTTTTGGTTATGCAGAGCTTCATTTGATGAACGTTCAGCCGTTTTGAAATTATTATTTTTTTCGTGTCGGGTGGTGTCAGGAATTTATTGCTTCGTTTTTTTTAATTTTAATTTCATCAAATCACATCAAAATTTAAGTGACTTTAATTTGGTTAAGAGATATAATATTTTATTTGAAATGTTGATTTGATTTTTATCTATAATAATATTATAAAGCTGAAGAGTTAGTTTGTTTAAATTGTAAAAATATTTTAGTGTTGGATAGCACATTTATCGAGGAATGCTATAGGCTAAATAATATTATGCTATCTCCAATAGAAGCGGAGTATTAATGGAAAATGTTGCAAAAACCGAGGAAGCTGACGACAAAAAAACTTGCGCGGATCCAAGATTTTTGTTTTTTTTTTCAACATGTATGTATTATAGTGTAATGTGGTAGTAATTGCTTTGTGGACGTGTAAAACTTACAGTAAGACACGTCCACAAAGTAATTTATTACCAAAAATGTCCTTTTTTTGTTTCATTGTATTAAACAGTTTCAATAATTTGATAGTGGCCGAAGCGTCACTGAAAATAATAATATTTAAAGGCGTCTGTTCGTACACTGTGGCCGAACATATATGGGTTTCAAACGTCTGCAACTCAATAAATTGATTACACAATAAATAATAATCCAAATCAATAACACAAAGTTTACCCAGGCTTAAGATTGCATTTTTGGATCACAGGAGTAATATTTGTTTAAATCATAAGTTTTTGAAAGAATTCGCAAATAATTTGCCACAAAATATCAACAATCAGCTTCAAATATTACGCACAATGTGACAAAACCTGTTTTAAGGCAGTATAGGTAGGTCAAGTGTATCAAGTTTACAAACCTTTCCATTTTGAGTCTCAATAACTGCCTACCCGTTTTTGATGCTATTTTATTACTAGTGCTTAATTTTTATGGGGCCCACCCTAAGTTAAGTAAGTTTTCTTCACTACATAGATAGTAAAGAAAGCTCCGTATAGAGCCGGGGTGGGCTTTCTTTTCCCAGATCAAAAATATTCAGTAGCGCGAGTCTTATAAAAGCTACTTATGTTGATAAACTATCGCGATTTGTACACATTATAATATACTACTACGAGTCTACTACGGGCTACTACTACGTGTCTACCCGTGACTCATAGTAGTAGTAGGCCGTTGCAATACGGTCGAAACGTCGGGCAATAACATAGGTATTTTACCTTAAATTATTCACGCGATTAAGACCCGTAGTAGGTATATATAATTTTATAAAAGCTACTTAGCTTAGATTCTGACACTTGATTTTTATTTATGTTAATTATGAGAATGTATGGAACAAATTGTAGGGCCAGATAAATTGTATAGGCGTAACCTTCCTCCAGATACGATAAAAAGCAGTTATTAGTATAAACGCTAGGGTATAGCTAATTAGCTTTAATTCTGACGGTTGATTTTTTAAATTTGAGATTTTTTACTTAGAGAATAGTATGGAACTTACATTTGCTTAGCCTGAGGTGATTTAATAAAAACTACTTGTTTTAATATTAACGTTTTTTTCTATGATTTGCAACTTCAAACATTTTTGAACATATAGATTATATATATTTTCGTACTTGCCTTTTAAAGCCTTTTAATATTACGTCACATTAGTTGAGTAAAGAAATATCCTTCTGTCAGTCAGCTGGATTCCTTAGCGGTTGGCGTAGGTACAGGACTTTAATCGGCTATTGACGGCATCTGAAACAATGTGCGTTAATCCCAGTTTAATAAACTAGCTGTCCCGCGCAACTTCGTATGCGTAAATTTTCCCCGTTTTTGCAACATTTCACGTCGCTACTCCGCTCCTATTAGTCGTAGCGCGATGTTATATATATATGCCTATAGCCTTCCTTGATAAATGGGCTATCCAACAAAAAAAGAATTTTTCAAATGGGACCAGTAGTTACTGAGATTAGCGCGTTTAAACAAACAAACAAACAAAGCAAACAAACAAACAAACAAACTCTTCCGCTTTATAATATTAGTATTAGTATAGATAGTTATTATCATGCAACGCGAAAGTTTAAATGTTAGTAAAGTGATACTGACTGACTAATGTTATGTGATTCTGTTAATATTCTATAACGGATGTCCTAAATTTCAGATCACGCATTCAATGCCACGCGCAGATGGAGCACTATTAATGAACATAACTTTAACGCATGACTGATGCGCCTGGTTACAAAATTTTGAATTTGATGAAGAAGAAGAACGTGAACATGGACCCTGTCGGAGGCATTCATAAAGCCCAGTGACCTTAATAAAACTTATTTTTTTATTTAATACTTTTTAGTGTATAATTTTAAGACGTAACGTAACGTAATTAATAACTGTAACTAACGAAAATTTGAGTGAAAATAGTTGGTAACAATAAACGGTTATTTTAAGTGAAAAATGATTTAAGAAACCTCATAATGATTTTGGAATACCTACGCGATGATACCCCATATGGCATAGTTTGTTAACTTTAATTTTTTTCTCACAATATGACGTTTTGCTCTGAAATGCTGTGAAATGCTGTGTTAGGTTGTGACTTTTGATTGCTGTCATGTCTTTATTGACATGCGCAAGATTAATACGAATCGATTGACGATGAAGCATCAAAATCGGCCCACGCGTTTGGTCTATTTAGTGCCACAAAGGAACACACACAATGAAATTCGTTGAAAAGGTGTCTTGTAGTAGCCGCTTCTTAGTTTGATAGCTAAATAATAATAATAAATATTTTTTGGGAGTGACACTCCATACATGTACCAGAAGCTAAATTTTATTTATTATTCCACAGGTCTTTCAAAAACATTTTAAGGTTTCTAATAAACTTTTTTAATTGAGTAAATATTTTTGGGAAATAATAAGTCGCTCGGAATGTCTTCAAAACAAAGTGGTCTGTGGTGGTCCCAGGTTACAAATCTGTATGGGGCTTTTTTTACTTTTTGTGATATTTAAACGATTTTTTGTTTATTTATAGGTACTAAATGTATGAAGAAAAAATCGTCTCAGGCGGGACTCGTACCCGCAACCTCATCATGAATACCGTCACGTACAATGGCCGTAAAATCGTGACATAGGATAAATTGGAGTTAAAACACACAGTGCATATTTTGCCGATGTTTTGTCAATTATCCCACCTAAACCCCCTCCTCCCCCCCCCCCGGGGTTCATTATGGATTTTGGAAATACGAAAACCCGTACGTCACGCGAGGTGGCCCGGTGGGAGTGTGTCCGACTGCTACGCAAGAGGGCGTGGGTTCGATCCCCACCCAGAATAAAACTTTGTGTGATGAGCACGATGGCTTATTTTGTGTATGGGTGTTATTTATTTATAATATGTATGTATTTAGAAATATATAAGTAAGTATGTTTATCAGTTGTCTGGTTTCCATAGTACAAGCTCTGCTTAGTTTGGGATCAAAAAGCGTTGTGTGAGTTGTCCCAAGATTTTATTATTAGGTACGTACTCAGGCGGTATCGAGTGAAAAGATTTGCACCACTCTGCGTCGCGCGATGGGCACTGCGTTATTCCCCCCCCCCCTAAAAAGGTTCTGGGTACCTACGTAAGGCGAATATTTCTTTTATTACTGCCTCTGTGGCGCGGTGGGAGTTTGTCCAACCGCTACGCAAGAGGTCGTGGGTTCGATTCCCACACGGGACACCACTTTGTGGAATCCACAAATTGTTGTTCCGAGTCTGAGTGTACTTTGTGTCCATGACTTGTATGTTTGTAAAGTCCCCTACAACACAGGGCTTGCACCCTAATGCGGGAGTCGTCTTAAAAAATCTCTCTTCATCGAATCATCTTTTTTTTATTGTTTATTATTTATTATAGATTTCATTTGTAAAGCTTTCCATCTTGTACCTACTTTCAGAGTTTTGCGTCAGAAGTTCCATGGTCAATATTTTTTTTAAGCAAATGAGAATCGAAGCCGCACATTTCGATATATGTCGTAATAGTTACATCATTCAATAGGCGATAAGCCCTTTATTGCAAACACTCGTCTAGTCCACATTACAACAATCAACTCTCTATTTGTGAGAAATGGTGTAACATATGATGTAACTACACAATAGATACCTATCTACCTATTAAGTGTAATAGTAATTTAACAATTTGAACGGTACATATATACTCACATACTTGTTATTTCGCTGCTAAAACCTGGCGTTACAAACAAGGTGGACACTGTTGCCAAATTGGGAAGATTCCCTGCAAATTAGAGGAGTTTTTTCAACCCTGGTAATTCGGAGGATAATATTCTGGAGGACATTTTTAAACTGTTTTAGTAGGCACCATATTTTTGCTGAAACCATTAAATTGCACCCTAGCCCCCGTTACACGATCGACCTTCTCTTGACCAGTGTTGAGTTTGTTGGTATTTTCTACGGGAAGCTAATTTTTGGAGGGATTTTGGCAAAAGTTGAGGGGAAATTCACATAGTCGTCTGGCAACACTGAAGGTGGATTGCAGTTGCAGTAGTTTCTATATCGGATAGACTAAAAGAACAATTGCAGACAGGGTCAAGAAACATATTGCGGCTGTTTAAACCGGCCAGTGTACAAGTCAGTTATCGCTGAGCAATTGTTGGCTCTGGATAGAATTGCGTAAACCACAGATACTTTCCACCGATCGCCATTATATCAAAAGAGCCTTTATAAAATGCCTGCATTCTATGGCACTCTCCTCCCCGTCTAAATATAAAAAAAAGGTTAAATTAAGTTCAAATTTAAGTTGTATCTTATTGTTGTTGTTTAGTAGAATGCGATAATCACAAAAATATCTTTTAGCGTGTAATATGATGAAGCGGCGGTAGCCTAATGGCTAAGGCATCGGTCTCGAAATCGTGAGGTCGCGGGTTCGAATTCTATCCATAATACTGCCGACGTGAACCCACTCCTAACACAAGCCTTTGAGCTTAGCTGGAGGGGTTAACAAGATTGCTAGTAATGTGGGACTCAATCTCACATTGCTAGTTATCTTTTCAAAATAAAAAAAATATTTCTAAATAAAATTATAAAAGTTAAATATCTAACACAGTAGGTCTCGCCATTTTTTTGGGCATAGGGCTGCGGCGTGCGACCGATCAGACATTCTAGCGAGACGCGCAGAGAGGCGCGTTGCCAAATAACATTATTTTAAATATAAGGTAAAAGTCATCTCAAGCAGGAATTTCCCCCCCATAATAAAAATATAAAATAACAAAAATATTACAGTTGTAAAATTAAATGTTATTTCCTTTTTAGGGGAAAGTTTAGTCGTTGTCTTTTAAAATGATTTATTACAATAGAACCACGGGCAAAAGATAGAGCGTAATAATATGTATGTATAAGTAGATCAGATATAATTATATAAATCGAATTAAAATAGCTGTCTGTATGTCCGAATTATCTAATGGCATCCACAAAACACTGAGACCACAGAAGAAAACTTTATACTAGAACTGGAGTCCCATACTATGGGTGTTTACTCCCGCGATTACCCCCGTGGGGTTAAAAACAGCTATTCTTTGGGGGTAATGAAAGTGGTGTAAACTCTTCACCCCGCTCCTATTGCGTTGTACGTCAGAGGTCGTGGGTTCGATCCCCTCCCAGGATAAAAGTTTGTGTGATGAGAATAATTGTTTATTCTGTTTTTGGTGTTATTTATCTATAACTAGCTGTCCCGCGCAACTTCGTCTGGTCGTAGCATGAAGTTATATGATAAATGGGCTATCCAACAGTGAAAGATTTTTTTAATTCGGATCAGTAGTTCCTGAGATTACCGCGTTCAAACAAATACTTCAGCTTCGCAATATTATTATAGATATGTATGTGTTTAGAAGATCCCTCCCTTATAAACTACTTAATATATAAGTATGTTTATCAATTGTCTGGTTGCCATAGTACAGGCTCTGCCTATTATAAAGCTGAAATACCTACATGTAAAATGTTTACCAACATTGTCGCCAAGCAACCTCTGTCACAACTGTCAAAGTTAGGGTTGTCATTTGTATAATCAAAGTAGAAAATTGCTAAATTATTTATTCGGGACAAATTTAAAAGTGAATTTTAAGTAACGTAGTTGCTATCTTTAACATAAACAGTTGATAATTTGAAATCATAAAACGGAAGAGTGAAATATCGTGACCCGCGCAACTCCCTCTACGTACATTTTCCCCGTTTTTGCAACATTTTCCATTGCTGGCTCAGCTCCTATTAGTCGTAGCATGATGTTAGATGTGCCCTTCCTAGATAAATGGGCTATCCAACAGTAATAATTTTTCAATTCGACCGAGTAATTCCTGAGATTATCGCGTTCAAATAAACAAGCTCTTCAGCTTTATAATATTAATAATAATATAATAATAATAATAATAAAAATTATTTATTCACTTAGGAAGCAAAATACTACACTTGTGAAAAGTCGATTCTACATTTACTGGTAATGCCTGTTCGCAAACAATAGGTAAAGCCCGGGAAAAGAACAGGCAATAAAAACTCGTGGCCACTCTTTTCAAATTGCCAATGTTTACAATGTTTATCTGTTTATAAACTGTATATGCAGGTAAGGTGCTGCCACCATTATATTATACACCATATTAGAGGACTGATGCAAAGAAAGAGGTCATTAATATTAGAAGAGTACACGAGATCGGATACATCAGCCTCAATGGGCACAACATAGTAGGAGCATCTACTTACGATGTAAAAACTTTATGTGCTTAAATATTGGCCAATTTACTGCTGCTTAATGAATAAGTATACATGTTTTTCAAAGGAAAGAAAAGAATGGCCGTAATTTATCACGCAGAATCTTTACTTACAAAAGTAAATCGTTTTCTTAACTAGTACCTAAGTAACATTATCAAACTGTGACAACAATATTCACCTAGTAAAATGCAATAAACTATACAACCCAATACATTAATAGGGAGCAACGAACTACATCCATTTATCTTTATCAGTTAAATAATCATCGATTGAATAGTAAGCTCTTTGTATAAGATGTCTCTTGACTACATTCTTAAATTAATTTACTGGTAGACTCGATATGCTGACTGGGATTTTATTAAAAAATTTAACCGGCTTTTACCCGTGGTACCCCCAACATATCCCCCTGGTGGGATCACGGGTAATTTTTTTTACCCGTTGTCCCATCGTTCTAAACTGTGTTTGCCAGGGGGACTACAGGTAATTGAAGTACCCAAATAGTGAATTTATTTAATTCACCTAGTCCCATGAATGAGTTATGAGTTTTATGAAGCATATGATATCGACCTACCAATTTGTGCTTATTTCTTGTATTCACAGAGTGAATATCACTATTTTTGTTATATCAATGTAAGTTTTGCTTTACAAACATAACGTTTGCATATATATATTGTGAAGCAACGGTCATAATGCCTATCTCTTTAACCTTTTCTCTAAGGGAAACTCGTGCTCCTAGTTGATATATCGCATGCACTGCACGTTTTTGAAGAATAAAAATAGTTTGTATATCAGCCGCCTTGCCCCAAAGCAATATGCCGTAGGACATGACGCTGTGAAAATAACCAAAATATACTAGTCGAGCTGTTTCTACGTTCGTAAGCTGTCTAACTTTGCTGACAGCATACGCTGCAGAACTGAATTTTCCTGCGAGACATGATATTTGGGTGCCCCACTGTAACCTATTGTCTAATGTAATTCCCAAAAAAACTGTCGAGTCGACAAAGCTAATCACCTCATTATTTAAAATTATACTATTAGTAAATTGCATTGACGTGACAACCCTACAATTTGGTTCGTTTGTAAACATTTAACATCTTCCGCTGCTTTAGTATAGTTTCGGATCGGATGGCGTATGTCCCAAGATATTATCTATACAAATAAATAAAATTGAAGTGTTAATTGTAATTGTGTTTGTAATGTCAAAATAGCAGTTTTTTAATAAATGCATATTAAAGTTTAAGTACTTATAACAAAAACATTTTTTTTGTCGTATCTGTCGTTCTCTCTGTCAGTCGGTCTGTCTGTTTGTTACGGCTAATTCCAGCTAATGACAGGACTTTCACTGTCGGACAGCTGAGGAGTAACTTAGGCTAATTTCATCATCACGGAAATGTCTATAGTGAGATAGCAGCAATGCAATTTCACGCGGACGAAGTCACGGGCATAGCTAGTATTATTACAGAAATGTTGATTTGCATTTGCACCACTCTAGGCTTTGAAAGTAGGAATCAAATAGGGCAACGTGATCAAAAAGTTTAAGAGCCACTGCGCTAACGCTAGCTTAGCGGACACAGAGATCTCGGACCAATTTGTTCCGAAGATGGTCCCGTAATTATCATCGTTAACGTACTTCGTGTCCCCGTACACAAAGTAGGTACGTTAACGATGTTGCTGCTAAGTCCGATGTCGAGGGTTCGATCCCCACCCAGGATAAAACTTTGTGATGAACACGATGGTTTATTCCGTATCTGCTTGTTATTTATCTATAATATGTTTGTATTAAAAATAAACTATAGACTGCCTCTGTGGCGCGGTGGGAGTGTATCCGACTGCTATGCAAGAGGTCGTTCGATTCCTACACGGGACACCACTTTGTGTGATCCACAAATTGTTGTTCCGAGTCTGGGTGTACTTTGTGTCCGTGACTTGTATGTTTGTAAAGCCCCCCGCGACACAGGGCTTGTACTTGTACTTGTTGTAAAAATAATAATATAAGTATAAGTATGTTTTATCAGTTGTCTTATTTCCATTGTACAAGCTCTGCTTAGTTTGGGATTAGATAGCGTTGTGTGAGTTGTCCCAAGATATTATATATTATTATTATTCTCTTTATTTCGTTTTTTTTTCTTATAAGTTACATTTTTAAATATATATATAAAAAATACATTTAAAAATATAAAAAATAGTGTCCCACCGGCATCGGGTACAGGGACCAAGCTACCGGTGGTTACAGCCCCAGAGAAAGGAACCTCCTCACAATGCGAGCCGTGTCCAGAAGTACTGCCTTCTGTATCAAGCGCTTGATCCAACCGTCTAACGCGAGCCTCTCAAGGTGTTGGTCGAGGCTCTTGGCAATCAAACCATTAACGGAGACGACTATCGGTACAATGATTGCCGAATCAACATCCCACATGTCGACAATCTCGTGCGCCAGATCCAGATATTTTATTTGTTTATCCTTTTCGGCTTTCACGAGATTTTCGTCATGGGGGATGGTGATGTCGACAATCATTGCACGGCGCTCAGATCGGTCTATCAGCACAATATCAGGCTTGTTAGCGACAACAGTCCTGTCTGTGATGATAGAGCGATCCCAGTACAACGTGTATTTTCAAGAACTGGCTCAGCAACGTACCTGTAGTACGGGACTTCAACGTCCACAAGGTGGTATTTCAGAGCAAGTTGCTGGTGGATTATCCTGGCTACTTGATTGTGTCTGTGCAAGTACTCGCCGTTAGCAAGACGTGAACAGCCGGAAACGATATGTCTGAGGGACTCACCAGGTCGGTGCCATGCACGACAGATGTCAACAGTGCCATCCCTCAGTATATATTTCCGGTAGTTATTCGTCATGATAACTTCGTCAGCAATTGCACAGACAAAACCCTCGGTTTCCCCGAAGAGGTCACCGAACCGTAGCCAGGCCACAGATGCTAGTAGGTCCACATCGGGCCCATGAAGAGCCCGAAAGAACCTACCGTGAAGCTCCTTGCTCTGCCATACCTCCCTGCGTTCGTTGACTCCAAGTACTACAGGCCTGCGCCAGTTCTCTTTAGCCAAGGAGAGCGGGGTAAGCCCGGTGTCCACCGCGACAACATCCCGATGCACACCCACGTCCATATGGAGAAAATATTCTCTGAGATTGTATATGTCGCGGTTATGAAGGGACTTGAGGTTCAACAAACCCCGGCCCCCACACTTCCGCGGGATATACAATCTCATCACAGATGAACGCGGGTGATGCATTCGGTATGACGTCATGAGTGTACGGACTTTTCGATCCAGGGTGTCTAATTCTGTCTGAGTCTACTTGAGTACACCGAAGGAGTACATTAGAAGTGGCATGACCCAACTGTTGCAAGCCCGGATCTTATTGCCACCTGACAAAAGGCTATTAAGCACTTTTTTCAGGCGACCGAAGAAACGTTCTTGCAACAGCTGTTTCATGTCAACCTCATTAATGCACAGTGCCTGCGATATACCCAAATACTTATAGGTCTCGGTTGCGAGAAGTGATCTTAAGTGAATGGAATCCGAGAGTTGAGTCCCTTCGGATTTCACTACCCGCCCTCGCTTTATATGAACGACTGCACATTTGTCAACACCAAACTCCATTCTAATGGAATTACTAAAGGTTTCAGTTACCTTCAGTAACGCTATTAGCTGTGAGCTGGTGGGGGCAAAGAGCTTCAAGTCATCCATATACAGCAAGTGGGATATGACCTGACCACCACGTCGCAACCTGCAACCTAGCCCTGAACTCTCTAGTAAGGTACTAAGTGGGTACAGTGCTAGGCAGAACCAAAGGGGACTCAGAGTGTCACCCTGGAATATACCCCGCTCAATCCTTATAGGTACGCCGCCACTTCCTTGGATCCCTCGGCACACTGGATAGGTAAGAACCGTATTCCATTGTCCCATACACGACTTCAAGAAGGTGCATAAAGTTGTATTAACTTTATACAACTTCAGCACCCTCAGAAGCCATGTATGTGGCACGGAGTCATACGCCTTCTTATAATCTATCCAACATGCCGATAGATCCTTTCGGTTGCGGCGAACCTGCTGGCTAATAGTCATATCAATGAGGAGAAGCTCTTTAGTACCGCGGGCCCACTTCTACATCCATTCTGAGAGGTACACATGATGGAGTTTGTGTGTATATGTTTATTTATTTTAGCTCTCAGAATGGATGTAAGAAGTTTATAGATCGATGGTAAACAAGTTATCGGTCTATAATTTCTAGGATCCGAGGTACTACCGGTCTTATAGAGCAGGTGGGTCACTCCTTTAGTCATAAAGGCTGGCAGCGACGCAGATTCTAGGGCGGACTGGAATTGCGATGCCAAACAAGCGTGCGAACTGCGTAGCCATTTCAGCCAAAAGTTGTGCAGTCCGTCTGGGCCTGGAGATTTCCAATTAGAAAAAGGACGGACTGCACTGGCTACGTCTGTGCTGTTAATGTTAATATCTTCCATTTCCGGAATAAGTTCGCACGCTCGTTCAACGTCACGCATCCATTCCCCCTCTGTGTGGGTGACAGGCACCGCCCAAATGTTACGCCAAAACGAGCTTGTCGCTTCAGCATTTGGTAGATGCCCGCCATCCACATCTTGATCCGTTCGCTGCCAGTCTCTATACACCCACCTTTGGTCCCTTTGGGACATGCAGTTCACGTTATACCTGTCCACGCGTTTTTTGTACCTGCGTATTCGGTTTGCCCATGCATATATTATTGCTCGAGTGAAGTTAGAGAGGTCCCTGACTCAGTGGCGACCGAGCAGATCAAGATATCTGCGAGGTTAAGCAACGTTACCTCTGCGGGTCTATAGATGGGTGACAGTTTTCGAAAACTGTCACATCCCTCCGAGCCACGGAGAACAAGCCGTCGGTCCTGCGCCTAATCTCTCTCGGATCTTGTCGGATTTCCGTCTCATCGAACCATGAGAGTAAGGGAATAGAGAGTGCACTTGTGTCTGCGCTTACACTTGTGCACTATAATATCTCCTGCGTAGCTGGCTAGTCTCTAATGAGATTAGCCGCCGTAACCGATATCGGTTAAACCAATAAGAAGTTTGCCTTCTGAATTTTGGTTTCTTACGCTGAATAAAGGTATGTCCGAATTATCTAATAACAGTGTTATGAAAATAGTTATTTGTTCATAATTTATTTGTAAATAGTAGGCAGGTATGTTAAGTGGGTTACGGTATACGAGTTAGGTTTGTTTTGACCTCGTTTGAGTGCAGTGTACTCTAATTGGGCTCATTTGTTTAGTACTAGGTGACCCGCGCAACGTCGTCTGTGTCATTTTCCCCCGTTTTTACCCGACTGTAAGGAAGGGTTATGTTTTTCGCGCGTATCTTGTATGTTTGTATGTAATATTCTTTATTACCTGATATCTCACAATCCACTGAACGGATTTATACAATTAAGACGTCGTTAGACTCGTCTTGACCGTCCAATTGTTCGTAGATATGTGACGTTTGAAAAAAACAAACATGGCGGCTGTAAGATGTAATAATAATAATATAATAATAATAAAAAAAATAATAATAATAAAAATCATTTATTCACTTAGGAAGCAAAATACTACACTTGTGAAAAGTCGATTCTACATTTACTGGTAATGCCTGTTCGCAAACAATAGGTAAAGCCCGAGAAAAGAACAGGCAATAAAAACTCGTGGCCACTCTTTTCAAATTGCCAATGTTTACAATGTTTCTCTGTTTATAAACTGTATATGCAGGTAAGGTGCTGCCACCACTATATTAAACACCATATTAGAGGACTGATGCAAAAAAAGAGGTCATTAATATTAGAACGAGATCGGATACATCAGCCTCAATGGGCACAACATAGTAGGAGCATCCACTTATGATGTAAAAACTTTATGTGCTTAAATATTGGCCAATTTACTGCTACTTAATGAATAAGTATACATGTTTTTCAAAGGAAAGAAAAGAATGGCCGTAATTTATCACGCAGAATCATTACTTACAAAAGTAAATCGTTTTCTTAACTAGTACCTAAGTAACATTATCAAACTGTGACAACAATATTCACCTAGTAAAATGCAATAAACTATACAACGATATACATTAATAGGGAGCAACGAACTACATCCATTTATCTTTATCAGTTAAATAATCACCGATTGAATAGTAAGCTCTTTGTATAAGATGTCTCTTGACTACATTCTTAAATTTATTTACTGGTAGACTCGATATGCTGACTGGGATTTTATTGAAATGTCAAAATAGAGGTGTGAAAAAAAAGTTGTGATGAATACTGCAATATGGGTACCAAATTAAAGGGCTCATCTTATGAATTTCAAAATGGAATGGAAGGAAATTATGACTGTAATACTAAAAAAGTCAGTTAGTAACTATTTTTTTTTTCAACTTTTAATACTTGACAATAGCTGTGATAATAGTTAGTTGTTACATTTTACAACTACTCAAAAGTATTAAATAAAAAAAATAATTTAAAAAATAAAACAAACCGCCTTTTTTACTCGACTGTTAGGAAGGGTTATTTACAACAGTTTTCATTGCTGCTAAGCTCCAATGAAAACTGACCAATATCGTCGCGTGATGTTATATAGCACATAGCATTTTTCGATAAATAGGCTATCCAACACTAAAATATTTTTTTAATTCAAACTAGTAGTATAATACTTTCATAGATTATCGCATTCAAACAAACAAACAACCAAACAAACTCTTTAGCCTTTTAATATTAGTAAAGACTAGGTACTTATAACTTACATAATCATTTATTCGTTATACCTAAGTTCGAGTTTAATCAGTGAAAATGAGTATATACTAATTACCTTCGTCGTGGCTTTATTTCAGTCAGTTTTGAAAAATATTTAATATTTTACCTATCAACTACCTACCTGTTATTGATTTTGGCGCTATAATAATAATAACCATTTATTTCAGACTACAAAGGCCCATAACATACAAATACATACATAAAAACTTAATAAATTAATACATAATTCAAACTACAATTACATAAATACATATCTAACTATAAAAACAATAAACTAATACATAATTATTTATAATTAATATTATACACGACACTGGGATTAAGACGGCGGTGTCGTGTTTCGCTGCGTGGTGTCATGTAACCTTCTACGAAAACGTCGGTACGCGACACCCTTCGGCTATGTTCACTGGGAACTAGCACCATGAACGATTTGAAGTTGACGTCATGGCGCGACTCCAACTTCTCCACCCTCAAGGACCACTTCGTCTTGATCCGAAGGTACACCGCAAGTTCCTCTGCCTTTCTGGTGAAAAGCAGACGAAACAGACAGTTGCGTCGTTTGTATTGCCGGACGCTGCCGGTACCACATTGGTTTCGTCTGGAGGGTTTCTTCTGCTTCCCTTCAGCCTTTATGAAGCCCTCTACTTCCATTTGCCTTTTAGCAAGGCCTCTAGATACGCTTTATCTGGTCTTCACCTTCATTTCCCGTTTTTGTTGTACAACGGGGTGGCTGACCTTGGCAGCGCTGTAGGTAACAACCGCAGACAGGGGCGCAGGCTTGCGGGGTCAATATGCGCATTTGCAGCGCATTCCGCTCGGTGAGCATTCGACGCCGGCGGCGATGTCGTCACAGACCATGACCTTGACTATTTTGCTGGAGTAAAATCGTTGCTTACTGGGAGGTTTAGGCCCTAAATCTGGCAAAAAAACCGGCCAAGTGCGAGCCTCAGCCCCGCTTCAACATGAATGCAGGCAGACGCTGGATTCGTGAGACTCAAGAGAAAAACAAAGACCTGAATTAATCAGATAATGGAATGAAATGGGCTCTAGTTACAGGTACAGACTATTAACCTATACTTTTTACCAAATACTGAATGTCTACTAATACCAATAAATAAAACAATTTTTCAATTCGTATCAGACTCTGCAATCAGCTTCTGAAATTATCACGTTCAACCAACAAACAAATTCAGTTTATTATTACCTACTTTAATATTAGTACCTACGTAGTAATTCCTTTGATATAAATATAGATTTGTTATGATGTAAGCGCAGTTTTTCCTTCATACATTTTATTTTTATACTAGCTGTCCCGCGCAACTACGTATGCGTAAATTTTCCCCGTTTTTGCAACATTTCTCATCGCTGCTCCGCTCCTATTAGTCGTAGCGCGATGTTATATAGCCTATAGCCTTCCTCGATAAATGGGCTATCCAACAAAAAAATAATTTTTCAAATCGGACCAGTAGATCCTGAGATTAGCGCGTTTAAACAAACAAACAAACAAACTCTTCCGCTTTATAATATTAGTATAGATAAGTTAAAAATATAACTCGACTATGTGCGGTAAATTTCCCACGGTCGATTGTCGAATGATGATAGCGATAATAAAAATTAGCAATTTTTTTTAAATGACTTTAGTGACGCCTTGGAAAACCAAAAACAATCAGGATATAATTATTGTCAAGGCTAAAATAATAAGGTCAAGTCAAGCTTTATTTAAGGTAAAAAAAAATATTAAAAAACCCGACTGAATACAGTTAATTAAACTGAAAATTTATATAGCCTGCTACTCAGGTAGCAGGCTATATAATTTTTCAGTTTAATTAATTTATCGCAATTTTAGTTTTTTTGTATGAATTTAAAAAAAGGATGTTCAGACAAAGCTGCGAGGGTTAGCCTCGCAACTTTGTCTGCGTTATACATCCATTTTTTTGTATTTCATACAAAAAAAACTAAAATTGCGATATGACCTATTCTCATACCTACCAGTTACACAAAAAAAAACATTAAAATCAGTAGAGTGGTTTCGGAGGAGATCGACCACAAACACCATGACCCGACATTTTTATCTATACTAATATTATAAAGCTGAAGAGTTTGTTTGTATGTTTGTTTGTTTGAACGCAATAATCTCAGGAACTACTGATCCAAATTAAAAAGTTATTTCATTGTTAGATAGCCCGTTTATCAAGGAAGGATATAGGTTAAATAATATCAAACTACGACCAACAGGAGCGGAGCAGCAATGAGAAATGTCGCAAAAACGGGGAAATTCTCGCAGACGAAGTTGCGCGGGTCAGCTAGTTTAATATAAGAAAGAAGATATAACTGCCACATTTGAGATGAATTCATCACACCAATCTTACATGATGAAATACGTCAAGCCGTTTAAGCTGTTGAGAGTGACAAAGAAGACAACGTATATATTGACTGACCTGTTGGTCTAATGGTTAGTGATCCTGACTGCTAAGTCAGAGGTCGTGGGTTCGAATCCCACCCAGGATAAATATTAGTGTGATGAGATGAGTGTGATTATTTTTTAGGGTTGCGTACCTCAAAAGGTAAAAAAAGGAACCCTTATAATATCACTCTCTTGTCCGTCTGTCTGTCCGTGTGCCACCACCGACTTTCTCAGGAACGGATAGACATAGCAAGTTGAAATTTATACCAGATACTGAGGTCTTTAGTCCCTATTAGTTGTATAAAAATCAAGGTCAGATTTGGCCAAATTAAGATTTTAGCGCAAAACTTGTAAGTACTAAAATTTTCTTTTGATCAAAATACAATTCTAGGTCAACCGGAAGTACCCTTTGGATTTTGGGTCAAAAACCTATATGATAGTTCCCGTTGACTTAGAATCACGAAATTTGGCAAAAAGCATGGTTTTACTGCACAAATAAAAGAAAAAATCCAATAAATAAAAAAGTTGAAACATAAAGGGTGTCATATATTTTCGTAAACTTTTGCGATTTGTACACATTATAGAATTTTATAAGCTACGAGTCTTAATTGCGTAAATATTTTATTTTATGGCTTTCCGACGTTTCGACCAAATTGCAACGGCCGTGGTCACGGGTAGACTGTCGAAACGTCGGGCAATAAACATTTAGCATTAAAATAAAATATTTACGCGATTAAGACCCGTAGCATATAAAATTCTATAATAAAGGGTGTCCCCATACATACATAGTTGACGTAAATTATTTTAAAACTACGACGCTCTGACTACTGAACAATTTTTAATATGTACCCATAAATTTGTACGGAACCCTCGGCGGGCAGGTCCGACTCGCACTTGTCCGGTTTTACCTATGATATTGTAGTGTTAATTCAATTCGTGCTTTTAAATATATACACTCCAGTGAAATAATTAAAATATTCAAGTCACTTAATTTAAAAAAATCTGCTGATTTATGGGGTATTTCAGTAAAATTAATTCACAGTATAATTACTGGCATAGCGCCACAGTTATCTATCATTTTTAATCAATGTTTTATTATATTATTATTATTATTATTAATGTGTTGATACACATTGATACTCCTGATCTGATGAAACATAGTAAAGTAATACAATCAAAGAATGACCCTAGTAATTTTAGACCAATATCCATCTTGCCAGCTATTAGTAAAATGTTTAAAAAGGCCATACTTATGCAGTTAGAATCACACTTTAATTTTAATAATCTACTGCATCACGATCAATATGGTTTCACAAAGGGTCGCTCTACAATTGATGCAGGTACTAAGCTACTGAAACATATTTTTAGTGCCTGGGAAAATTTACAGAATGCCATTGGAGTGTTCTGTGATCTTTCTAAAGCTTTTGATTGTGTGGCGCATAGGACACTTCTGCTAAAACTTAAGCATTACGGTATTAAAGGTACAGCGCTAGATCTACTTGCCTCTTACCTGAGTAAAAAAATTCAATATGTTGATATAGGCGAAGTAAGGTAGTCTGGATCGCCAATTAGTATGGGCGTGCCTCAGGGATCAATACTCGGTCCCTTTTTATTTTTGGTATATATTAATGATTTACCATTTTATATTAATAACTTTTGTGACATCATTCTATTTGCTGATGACACTTCTCTAATTTTTAAAATTGATCGTATACTAGAAAATTTTTAGAAAATAAATAGAACCCTCGCACTAGTTCAAGATTGGTTTACAACGAACAACCTACTTCTAAATCCCAAAAAAACTAAATGTATTAAGTTCAAAAAGACAGCAGACTTATAGGGGATTTCTGTTAAATTAATTAATTGCATTATAATTAAAATAGCACCACATTTAGCTACAATATTTAATCGATGTATTGATACCGGCGTGTTTCCTGATTTAATGAAACACAGTAAAGTAATCCCTTTGTTCAAAGCCGGTTCAAAACGCGACCCTAGTAATTTTAGACCTATTTCTATCTTAACAGCTATTAGTAAAATCTTTGAAAAGGCCATACTAATGCAGTTAGAAATACATTTCAAATCTAATAATCTACTGCATAGCGAACAATATGGATTCACAGAGGGTCTTTCGACAGTAGATGCAGACTCTAAACTACTAAAACACATATATAGTGCCTGGGAAAACTCGCAGGACGCCATTGGTGTTTTCAGCAACCTCTCAAAAGCATTTGATTGTGTGGTGCATAGTACACTTCTGCTGAAACTTAGGCATTACGGCATTACAGGTATTGTATCTGGATAGAGGCCGGGATGTGTAGCCCGGAAGTCGCTGCGACCTAAAAGATGCATTACGGGTACAGCGCTTAATCTTGTTGCTTCTTGTGAGCGAATGCAGTATGTAGACATTAACGGAATAAGGTCGTCCGGATCAACAGTGAGTATGGGCGTGCCACAAGGATAAATTCTGGGTCCTTTTCTATTTTTGGTGTATATAAACGATCTGCCATTTTTTACCAGTAACTTATGCGATATTGTTCTATTTGCTGATGACACTTCTCTTATATTCAAAACCAATCGTAAAAATGATTACTCTGACGAAGTAAACATGTCCCTCGCATTAGTTCTTGACTGGTTTACATCAAATAACTTGCTTTTAAATTCTAAAAAAACCAAATGTATTAAATTTAACTTACCAAATGTAAGAAACATCAGTCCAAATCTTGTTTTAAACAATGAAGTTATTCATTTTGTTGATTCAACGGTTTTTTTGGGAATTACTTTAGATAGTAAGTTACAGTGAAACTCAGTTCTGCGGCATATGCTGTCAGCAAAGTCAGACAGCTTACCGATGTGGAAACAGCAAGGCTAGTTTTTTTCGGTTATTTCCACAGCGTCATGTCGTATGGCATACTGCTTTGGGGCAAGGCGGCTGATATTCAAACAATTTTTATTCTTCAAAAACGTGCTGTGCCTGCGATATACAAACTAGGTGCACGAGTTTCCTTTAGAGAAAAGTTTAAAGAGATAGCTATTATGACAGTTGCATCTCAGTATATATTTTCAAACATTATGTTTGTTAAACAAAATATCCATTTATATCACAAAAATAGTTACGTTCACCCGGTGAACACGAGAAATAAGCACAAATTAGTAGGTCAATAACTCATTCATGGGACTAGGTGTTAAATTTTTCAAGAAAATCCCAGTCAGCATATCGAGTCTACCAGTAAATAAATTAAATTTATTTACTGGTAGACTCGATATGCTGACTGGGATTTTCTATCTGGGATATTGCATCTCGTACGCAGCGACGCTGCAGCCTACCTACCGTCGTTGCATTTCATACGCACCGACGCTGCAGCCTACCTATCGTCGTTGCATCTCATACGCGCTGACGCTGCAGCCTACCTATCGTCGTTGCTTCTCATACGCACCGACGCCACAGCCTACCTATCGTCGGTGCATCCCATACGCACAGACGCCTCATCTTTACCCACCGACATTGCATCTCAACGCATCGACGCTGCAGCTCTTCCTACCGAAGTGGCATCGCGACGCACCGACGCTGCCCATTAATTACCTCCTAGGTTTATTTTAATAAGCTTTAAGTAGTTTTAAGTTTTCTACCACTTTCATATACTTATAGTCCTCTAATGAGTTGTATTTTGTTTTTATTTATTAAATTATGAGTAGCTACTTTTTTTCACGTGACCCTGATTGAAAATTCGCAAGATTATTAGATGTTTTCTAATAATCTTACGAATTTTCAATCTGGGTCACGTGATCGTGGCGCGAGTTTAACATTTTATACCCATACCAAAAAAGTGTACAACGCCGCTAAAGAAGTTTTCACTTCAAAAATTATGACAAATTCTGTTCAAACCGATATACAGTTAACTAAAAAAAGTTAACACTTACGATGTAAAAACTTTATGTGCTTAAATATTGGCCAATTTACTGCTACTTAATGAATAAGTATACATGTTTTTAAAAAGAAAGAAAAGAATGGCCGTAATTTATCACGCAGAATCTTTACTTAGAAAAGTAAATCGTTTTCTTAACTAGTACCTAAGTAACATTATCAAACTGTAACAACAATATTCACCTAGTAAAATGCAATAAACTATACAACAGATAAATTTCGCCACAATTACAATGTTATAATAGCTCAGGTGAGAAATTGGGCGGTCTAGAAAACAGAAGAACCCAGTTCGAGTCCTTATTATATTTTTTTCCCTTTTTTAATTATATTTTTTGATTTTTGTTTTTTAATTTGTGATTTAAATTTTTGATTTAATTCTTATATCGTTGTCATTGTCATTTTTTAAATTGTCTTGTTTGTGTACGATAGCGCAATAGATGAACATTGTATTTAACCACATTAATGATAGTAATTTTATACTGATAAAAAAATATTCCCTAACTATTTCAGAATATTCAAAAATGCTTCAAGTTTTCACTTATGTCGGCATACCCGGAGTGCAACCCTTTTTTTTACTAATAAGCAGGTGTTAAGACCGTAAAATTGGTTTATATTAAGTAGGTAATTGTGCTTTATTATAATTTTATAATTGGGTTGTTGGCATTAGTACTTTAATTATTTTATTGTGTGTTCTTTGTATTGGATTTAAATGAGTCACTGCGGCTGAATCACCAAATTTGTATTAAGTATTCAAAATGTTGCTTTACTAAAGAGTTGTAAACGAGTTTGCTTATAGGCAACGGAATACAATTTCATATCTTGCGTGTAGCTCTTAATATTGACGTTAGTTTTGCCTTTACGTAAACAATATGTGGTTTCTATGTCAATTTTTAATCTACAATCCAAGATATTATTCTTGTTTAGAAATGTGGATAATCGGATTATTTATAGTTAAAGGTGTAAATAGTAGCATATTTATAGTTTTCGTAGCCAATATCATTGTCTTGATGTCTTGGGCGTGATAATAGTTAGCAAATTGTATTTAAACCGCTCGTTGAGGTGATCTAATTTCTTTTGAGCATCGGTACGAATAGCTTGTATACATAAGAAACAGTAATGGGCCAATTATTGAGCCTTAAGCTATTCCATAAGATAGGTAGTTTTGGAGTGGGACTCATATATTTATCAATTTTTATAACTTGATATCTATTTTATAATTATGAGTCGAACTAGTAAGCTAAACTTGTGATACCAAATGCTGCTCAATTTCTGTAAAAGCGTATCAAAAGCTATTTAATCGACAGCCGCAGTAAAAGTGCTAGAATTAGCACGGAATCCATATTAGAACTTATTTAAGATTCTGTTATCTTGTAAGTATGCATTTAAACGATTGTTTAAGATTCATTCAAATTTTTTTGACAACACAAGCCGCCTGGTTTGCGGTTACGGGCCTGTAATTCCCCGGATCTGTCTTACAACCGGTTTATAAATGGGAGTTACCTACCTTCGCTACTTTCAGTGTGTCGGGAAATACACCGCGTAACAAACACATTTTAATACAATCGATCGCGATCTCAAAAACGCTTGCGCACTGTACTAGAATGTCGTTATTGCGCTCTCGAGACGCATACTTATAATAATAATATAATAATTTATTCATGAAAGTAAAGGTACAATAAACTTATATAAAGGTATAATAACAAATAGCACAGTTAAGTATTTGCCTAATTTAGGTTGAAACCTGTGTTTCAGGCTAGAAAGTAAAGAGTATTTTAATAAATACTTTCCGAAACTAAAACTATACTTAATAACTAAAAATTAGAACTGTTATACTAGAAAATATAGACTAAATAAATTAATATTTACAAAAATAGGTAATTATAAGAGATGTTACTGACGTATTCTTAACCCTTAACTATAGTCGTGGGTCCACTGGACCCATAGTGATTCTTTAAACAAGTACTAAAAGCGCTGCGGGTGGTGGAGCTCCCCGCGCACCTCAGTACCTTTCGACAGTAAGCCGGTGCGTACGCAGGGAGACGGACGTGTTTCGCGCGCTACTCCAAAGGTAAGTAAATGAATATGCATGGGTCCATTGGACCCACGACTATAAATACGTATTTTTTTTAATTCTTTCATTCTACTTGTTTTTGTGTTAAATTTCAGTGTTTCATCATGGAAAATAATAAAAACATGTCAACCAATCGAGAAGACATAATAGAGCAATGGCTGAATGCTGATTTAGGCAGTGATGAAGAAGAAAATCCAGTTTCTGTAAGAAATACTGTAAATTCAAACTCTGACAATGAGTTTTCTGATAATGATGAAGATTTTGTAGTGGAAAGTGATCATGACTCGAACTCTGAAATATCTGGAAGTGAAGATGAATGCGAAGAGAATGAAACAAATAATATGTCTGATTACTATTACGGGAAAAATAGGTTCAAATGGGCTAAAACACCGCCATCAAGAAATTCTCGTGTTCGAAACCATAACATCCTAAGATTGCCATGTACTACATCAAGAGCAAGACCTACAGACCCATTTCTTCCAATTGAGGCATTCAATATACTGTTCGATGAGGATATGAAAAACAAAATACTATTTTGGACTAACAAGAAACTGGCAGCATTCAGATTGAAATATAAATCTCCAGATCGCACTGAACTGAGAGAATGCACTCCCCAAGAGTTAAACTGTTTTATTGGTTTATTGCACTATTCTGCTGTATTCAAGTCAAATCATGAAGCTGTGACATCCTTGTTTGCAACTGATGGAACTGGAAGAGAAATTTTTAGATTATGCTTGTCTTCTTTGCGATTTTATGTTCTTTTGGTGTGTCTCCGCTTCGATAACCCGGATGATAGAGAAGAGCGTATGTTCACTAAGAATGCTCAAGCCAATTATTCTATGGGTGCTTATGCGACGATTGACGAAATGCTGGTAGGTTTTCGCGGACGTTGTGCCTTCAAGATGTACATTCCCAGCAAGCCAAATAAATATGGTTTGAAAATGCAATGTCTTGCAGATGCTAAGACACATTATGTGTACAATACCTATTTGTATTGTGGAAAAAATTCTGATGGACTTACGCTGACAGATGAAGAAAAAAAATACCCGATTCCAGTACAAGCTTGTCTTCGATTATGCCAACCAATCCTGAATACTAACCGTA
Organism: Herminia tarsipennalis; assembly: GCA_945859575.2. NCBI lineage: Eukaryota > Metazoa > Arthropoda > Insecta > Lepidoptera > Erebidae > Herminia > Herminia tarsipennalis. Next base: position 2,708,203 of record OX243830.2, read on the forward strand.
ACGTAACTACAGACAACTGGTACACATCAATGGAAATTCTCACTATCATGCTATCCAAAGGCCTCACTGTCGTTGGAACCCTGAAAAAAAATAAAAGGGAGATTCCTAAGGAGTTCTTACCTCATAAAGATCGCGAAATTAAATCTTCTCTGTTCGGGTTCACAAAAGACTTTACCATTGCGAGCTTTGTTCCTAAAAAGAACAAATGTGTGGTACTTGTGTCCTCTATGCATCACGATAATTCTGTGGACGAGTCAACTAATAAGCCAGAAATAATTCTTCAATATAACAGCACCAAAGCCGGCGTCGATGCTGTTGATCAGATGTGCTCAGTTTATTCAAGTAGCCGTAGAACGCGACGTTGGCCTATGCCTGTTTTGTACAGATTACTGGACATGAGCGCTTTGAATGCCTATATCATTCAGCAGAGTCATGAAAGAGCATCCAAGATGACACGTATGACGTTTTTGAAGGGGCTGGCCAAATCTTTATGTGAACCATATATGAAAGAACGATGCTACAATCAAAGACTACCTACACAATTTAGAACAAACATTGCCACGGCCCTACAGATTCAACTTCTAACAATTGAACCAGGTGAAAGCCAGAAATTGGACAGGAACAAAAGGAAGAGGTGCTCGTTCTGCAAGCCTGCTAAGAGAGCTAAGACTGTTCACTTATGTACTAAGTGCCTAGCAAAATGAAACTGGTGTCAAAATTTTTATTTTAGGTTTTATTTCTTTGTTTTTAGTATGTTTTTGTAAAACATATATTATTATTATAGAAAATATTTTTTGTTTTTACTTGGCGACCAGTTTCATATTTTTTTTATTTTTTTTCCATAAACTTGTTTTTAGATTAAGGAAACTTGAACTGATTATTAAAAGTACAAATTAATGTTAATAATTTATGTTACTATGGTTGATGTTATAAAACATTATGTTTGTTATATAATATATAATAAATTTAATAAATATTTTCTTAAATATTCGGGATACTTTCATTTTTATTGCCGTTTCAAAGTACATGGGCCCAATGGACCCCACAACTATAGAAACGTGATTATTGTTCACCACTATAGTTAAGGGTTAAGAATAAAAACCCCAATTAAATAAAAGATTTAAAAAAAAAAGAGATGTTACAAAAATTGGTGTTATTTATTTTAGTACAAGTAATAAGTCCTCCGTCTGTTTGTATGACATATCTTGTAATTGGGAACTTACAGCTTTTTTACAATTAAAATAATTTAGGTGGTATATATTTACATTTCGATTTAATCTATTATACAAAAAAGGACCTATGAAATTAAAAAATCTGTTTGAGAACATATATCTTGAGGTGGAATCAGATGTGCAGACTATATCTTTTCGTCTCTTATTAGTTAAGTCAGTATTAAAGGTATGTAGCTCGTGTTGTTTTAAAATTATATTTACTATAAAAAGCTGCCGGACAGTCAATACCTTACAGCATTTATACAGGAGGTAGGTGAGGAAGAGGAAATGTCGAAAAAAAGCTATTTTTAGAACGGCTCTCTGTGCTCTTTCAAGTGGCAACATACACAACAGTTTTTAGTGCTTCTCCCCATAAAGTGATGCAATACTGAATGATGGACTGACACAGGGCCTTATATACTTGTATAATTAATTTCGAATCGGCAATAGGACGCAGTTTTTTATAGACATATATTAGTTTTCGCACTCTAGTCACTTAGGCCAGGTGGAGCGATGATCTACGCAAAACGGCTGGCAGGAGCTGGATGCGAGAAGACGAGGATAGAACAAAGTGGCGTGCAATTGGAGAGGCCTATGTCCAGCACTGGACTGCGATAGGCTGATGATGATGATGATGATGACTCTAGTCACTAAAATTTCTATGTGTTTCTTGAATGATAGTGTGTTATCTATATTAATGCCGAGATATTTTATGTTGCCAGTGCTAAGTATAATAGGACAGTTACACGTATTTTCTAATGTGTTATTACAATAGTGTGCAAATAAAGCGCAAGCGTATTTGAGATCGATCCCAAAGTTACAAGAATACAAAAATGGCCGTGTTGATCGAAACTTAACTTACCTTCTGTTATAAACCTGGCGTCCGACATCAGTTTCGGTGGAGCACTGTTGTCTTTGATCTTATTTAATGCCAATTAGATTATTATTTCCAGTTTTTTCGAATCTTTGTTGTTGTTTTGAAATGGATTATAGTAGTATTCCTTTTTTTCGTGCTTGATCAATGTCTTTACCTTATTCTGTTGTTGGACAAAATCCTGCTGTAAGTTTATATCGTTTGGATTAGCTTTAGTTTGATGCCATAAATCGTTTCGTATATTATTTCAATCGATATAATTTTTGTTTATCTAGTCGTTTTGAGGTAGATTATTTATTTTTATTTTTTTTATTTTACTGTTAGACACCTGTTCTCTAATAAAGTTTACCAGTTTATAATAGTCCCAATCTTCAGTGTTGTAATTAGCTATTAAAGCGCGTACGTGGAATTTGGTCCAGTATAGTTTTTGTCCGAAATCTCGAGTGGTGAACATTCTATTCACTTTATTCAAAATGTTGTATACAGCTTCTTGCAATACAGTTATAAATTCGGTAACGTGGGTGACGACTTTAAAGTCACCAAACACTATTGCCCATTTTCTTTGCTCAAGTTGAGCGGTGTATATTTCCATAAAATTGTTAAAATTGGTTTCACCAGGGTTATATATCGCACCTATATGTAAAGACAGTTTATTTTACAAGCAGTTTATTTTATCGCACCTATATGTAAAGACAGTTTTTTTTATTAATGGTTACCATTTTCGAAAAGTTCTTGGTTTTTTTTTGTATTTTATACTGTTGTGTAATTGATACACAACCTCCTCAACTATTTCGTCTATACTTGTATATGTGATCATAATAGAGTACGTTTAGTTATACTTTGGATATACACGACAAAAGCAAAACAAAGAATCACAACAACACAAAGAGCTATGGAGAGAAGTATCCTAAACATAAGAAAAATACAAAAAGTCAGGAGCAAAGTAATCAGACAGAAAACAAAGATAACAGATGCCCTCACACAAGCTCTAAAATTGAAATGGCAGTGGGCAGGTCACGTGTCAAGATACACAGACACCAGATGGACAATAAATACTACAAGGTGGAAAGGGCCAATCGGCAAAAGAAGGGTAGGAAGTCCGAAAAGACGACGGGTTGACGATATAACCGAATTTATAGGGAAGGACTGGCAAACTATCGGCAAGGACAGAGATGAGTGGAAAGGACTGGAGGAGGTCTTCACCCGGGGAGGGGTCCATATCCAACAGCAAAAACTAACTCTTACTAACAATTAGACACTAAGCAAATAAGTAACCAAACACTAACAAACAAATACCACAATGGAAATGGAAATTAAGGTTATGGAAATAAAGGCATTTTTTTTGCTTTTTTTTTAATAAATTATAATTTGGCATCACTTTTTGAAATAATCCATGTTTCGAAAAAAAATAATAAGTGGGTAGTTAAAGATATAGCTTGAGATGCTATATTTTACCACTTTATCATCGTGACTTATATGTTTATCAATGTCAAATTACAGCTTTCTAATACTAAGAACCTCTGAGCTAGACTGGACGGACGGACGGACATGGTGAAACTATAAGGGTTCCTTGTTTACTGCAGTACCCCTAAAAATAAATAAATGTCGGGAGTAAAACAAAGAAATCATTCATCTTTATAATGATTTAATTAAAGAATATGCGACAATTATTTTATGATAAAAGAGCTACAAGTTACAAAACTTCCTCCATTGCCACATTAACTAGCATGTTATGGTAATATTATAATTATAATAAAGTCTTGAATATATAATAAATTAAATTCACCACGTCGTTGGCAGCACGCGATAGCAGACCATTTTCATTCGAAGTCATATTACTTTATTTAATCATATTATACACTATCTGACCCACGCAACTTCGTCTGCGTAAATTTTCCCCGTTTTTGCAACATTTTTTATTGCTGCTCCGCTCCTATTACTCGTAACGTGATGTTATATAGCCTTCCTCTATAAATGGGCCACCCAACAGAAAAATATTTTTTCAATTCGGACTTTTCGATTTCATTGCCGCGTTCAAACAAACAAACTCTTCAGCTTTATAATATTAATATAGATTTCATAGGACTTATGGGCCATCCTGTATATATCGGGACTTAATCGTGTGAATAATTTAAAGGTACGAACCTTTTATTTACTCAACGTTTCGATCGAATCGCAACGAGTCGACCGGTGATCACGATCGGTGCAATTTGATATACTACTGCCTGGAAAACCGGCCATATCATCATCAGCCTATCGCAGTCCACTGCTGGACATAGGCCTCTCCAATTGCACACCACTTTGTTCTATCTTCGGCTTCTCGCATTCAGCTCCTGCCAGCCGTTTTGCGTAAATTATCACTCCACCTGGCCTGAGGGCGTCCTACACTACGTTTGCCGAGCCGCGGTCTCCACTCAAAAACTCGTTTACCCAAACGATTGTCGGTTGTTCGGCTAATATGGCCAGCCCACTGCCACTTCAGCTTGCTAATCCGGTGGGCTATGTCGATAACTTTGGTTCTCTGCCGAATTACCTAACTTCTGATTTTGTCTATAAGAGAAACTCCGAGTCATTTGTGTATTCATTAACCAAATGTGTCTCTGACTCAGTGGCGAACGAGCAGATTGAGATATATGCGTGGTTAAGCAACGTTACACAAGGAATATTGATAAAATTTGGAGCATAGGTGTCTTTTATAAGCCGCTACGTAGTTTGATAGATAATAAAAAGGTTTCCAAGATTTTTTTTGATTGTGTGAATATTTTTGAAAATAATCGCTCCGAAATTTGCATAAATTGTGCCTTTGTGTTTTGAACCGTATGACCAAAAAATATAAAACACAAAGGTAACGCATAAAATACTTTAAACTAAAATTATTTTGGACATGATATATCGTCTTTGAGTTATTGCCGAAAAACTGCGCTTCTCAACAAAAGGACGTAAGTGCCATGAACATACGCTCGTCTGCTAGTGCAAAATTTTTTACATCGTTTTTTTATATGTAGTGCATATTTTATTTGTAATAACGCCTGCTGTAGGGTTCCCTATACTAATTACAAAAAAAAACATATTTATATTTGGTCACTAGGCGGTAATTAGAACATAAAGACCACCAACTAATTGGCCATTACTTTATTCATATTCCTATCTTTAAAATAAGCACACAATAACCTTTATAGCTCTGTAGCGCGGTGGGAGTGTATCCGACTGCTAGGCAAGAGATCGTGGATTCGATCCCCACCCAGGATAAAACTTTGTGTGATTAGCATGATGATTTATTCCGTGTCTGGGTATTATTTATTTATAGTATGTAGTTGTAGTATGTTTATCAGTTGTCTGGTTTCCATAATACAAGCTCTGCTTAGTTTGTCAGTTGTTCCAAGATATTATTATTATTATTATTTATCATTAATAAATTTTGTTTTAGAATCAGATCACTTTTTCGTATGTAAATAAGTAAATGGACGTTTCGACCGATTCCCACGATGAAATGGCCAGTGTGGACGACCGGTATGAACTAACTTGTGACTAAAGTCGGTGAAACCCGATCGAAACTTTATGCAATCCATAAAGTTAATACTTACCTAGCAACACTACAGCTTTAAGAAATAACAAATGTTAAAGATCAGTTTGGCCGACTAGTCTAATGACAAATTGGCCGTTTTAAAACCGACTAATCTGTATTTCTATAGTCGACTCATCTCTATTAAAGTTTGGTCTGGGCAATGATGAGTGAATTATTAAGTTAGAACTTTCATATTATTTAAAATAGTTTATCGAAATAGATTGACAGACCGCACTCAAAAAGAGAGACCTGCAACAAAGAAAATTAGTGACAGATACTTTTACCAAGTCGAGTGGTAGGCACCTCCGGACCCTTGACTTGCAATCCGCTTCCACGAAGTGAAACTTTGACACGTGTTTCGCCTCTACACGAGGCATCCTCAGGACAGTTTGGCACCGACTATCAACCTATTTCGATTGTATTAAGGGCATTTCCTTACTACTTCAATCGTGGTGATTCACAGATCGAGGGGGGGCGGTGGGATCCCTCCCTTATAATCTACTTAATTTTGAGCAAAACAGTTCTGTCTGGACTCCTGGTGTTTCTCAAGTACATGTCCTTCGCTTTGGTAAATTGATCTTCATTTAGTTTTGTATTTTAATTTCGCATTTTTCAATTATATATACCTATATACATGCTTGACAATGTAAGTACCTGTAACTTTTTGAAAAGAGGTTTGCAGGATAGGTATCTAAGGTGCTACCCCACAAATTGCTCTTAAGCATTTTTTTAGCTCTTTACTTCGTTAGAATTGCCCCACAGAATCAAACCATAATTAAGGACAGTGGCTACACAACCATGATATGCACTTGGGAGATATGGCTACATAAGTAGACATATCTATAAGTAATATTTGTGTCCTAAGTAACGCGAACAATGTTTGTAACACATAATGGTTTACGACAGAATAAATTGCTAATATAGAAGATGCATGCTTGTCAGAAAAATAATTCTTAAAGAAACACATTCACAACTCAATTTCAACCACAAACCACGCCCCTACCACACACGACGACGACACAAATTGCAACTACCAAAACCCAGAATTGACTATGGAAAGAAAAAATTACTAAATGAAGGTGCACAACTGTATAACAAATTACCAGATGAGGTAACAAATAGTAAAACTTTACTTATGTACAATATGCGTTTATTAGATAATGTCACCAAGAATTGTTAAATATAACATACTTTTATACCGTAATATTGCAAACTCAAATTGATTTATATAGATCACATATATTTTTGTTTTGTTAATCTCAATAAAAGTGAACCGTATTTATTCTTTTGAGAACAAATAATATTTAACCCGATATAAGAAATTTTTGAATGAATTTTATGTATTTAACTTTTATATTTCGATTGGTTACGATTCATTCTCTCGCCATAGCATTAACTGTAAATCGCGATCAGTGTCAGTCACATGGATTGAAGTTGAATTGTATAATGGTTTATCATTAATGCTTTACCCTTGAATGTTGATAAACTTTCGCGATTTGTTCACTTTATAAAATTATATTAGATACTACGGGTCTTAATACCTACGGGTGTGATTAAGGTAAAATACCTTGTTTATTGCCTGTTACGGTTTCGACTATATTGCAACGGCCGTGGTCACATCCGTGACCACGCCCGTAGTATATATAATTTTATGAATTGAAAGTACTGTACAAATATAATAACCTTTTGCAGAAAGGTAAAAGTAGACTTAGACTGTGAATACGAACAATTAAGTAATACTAGTTATTGTAGTAAGATTGACAGAGCGAAATTATGAAAAGACAAATTTGAAAAAGACGTTAGTTTACAAAGTTTTTTGAAGAGTCTTTAGCAGCGTTGTGCACTTTTTTTGGTATGGGTATAAAATGTTAAACTCGCGTCAGGATCACGTCACCGTAAGATTGGTGGATTGGTGGGAGGACCGGTGGGAAATCGGGCGGTCTAGAAACCAGAAGAAATAATCATTTGTACTCCAACCGGGGGGTTTGAGTACAAATGATTATTTCTTCCCTTTTTATTTTAATATTTAGATTTTTGTTTTTTAATTTGTGATTTTATATTTCATATTTTTAATTTAATTGTCATGTCGTTGTCATTGTCATTTTTAAAATAGTTATATTTGTGTACGATAGCGCTATAGATGAATATTGTATATAACCACTTAAATGATAGTACCTACTTTTATTCTGATAATAAAAAAATATTGGCAATAGATGAATATTGTATTTAACCATGATTTAACCACATAAATGATAGGTAGTACTTTTATACTGATAAAAAAAATATTCTCTAACCGTTCTAAGCTATTCAAAAATGCGCAACGGTAATGTTCAAGTATTCACTTCTGCCGGCACTCCCGGAGTGCAACCCGGTTTTTTTTTGTTTTTTTGTTGACCAAATACTGTGAAATGACATACTAATTTAAACTATTGATACATATATCTTTCACGTCACTCAACGGTGTTTATTTCACTTTAAAAACCATATCTAAATAAATACTAAACAACAACAACATCATAAAGACGTGGTTTATGATTCCTTTAATTTCTTATCATTTTATTCGTGAATAATAAAATTGACTTTAACAGATCGAATATTACGATATATTTTATTTTGCTTGGTAACAAATTTCTTAACATTTGCAGTAAAAGATTTATTATTTAATGATTGGGTAACAATAAGCACCAAGAGTTCCGTAGTTCGCCACTGTGTACAAGTACGAATAAAAACTTTTTAATGGTGCCGAATCATAAAACATAAAGACTACTATTTCATGGCACCAACTTCAAATGTTTAATTTGTTTTTGTTATTCTAGGTGTATTATTTTTTGCTTTTGAGTTGCCTTGTAGGTAGGTACTTAGTTTTGAAGTTGGTAATATTTTTTTGTTGAAAAGTTTTTATTTCTCACTTTTATTTGTTTTGGTTTGTAATTCACTTAATTTACAATAGGCTTATGTCAATTGCTCAAATCCTTTTACAAAATATTGCTTGCCCCGATGCAGGGCCGTTAAATGTCAAGGAGTTTACTATCAGCTCTATTACATTGTGGAATAGTAGGTAGTATGACAAGAATAAAGTGCTACTCAATACCATATTAAAGTAACTAAATCGCAAACTGTGAAATATTGAATAGGTTTGCTCATCATTTGTGGTCTTCATCATCAGTTCCACTTCACCAATTGGTGCTTTTTAGGAGTAAATGCACGAATGACTATGAAATATACCTAAATAACTGTAGGTTTGCCTTTAATATTTTAAGAGTTCCCTCGATTTCTTCAGGATCCCATCATCAGATCGTGATCTGATGACAATGGGACCAACTTGGAAGTATACCCTTTTAAACACGAAAATATTTTTTCAAATTGGTTAAAAAAAAACAGTCGAATCGAGAACCTCCTCCTTTTTGAAATCGGTTGATAAAATATACTGGGTTTGGAAGTTATTTAAAAAGGCTGTTTTCGTTACTGTTTAAAAGTAAAACTGATTGATAATAATCACTGTCGTTAAATAGACACAAGACAAATTGACATTTGAAAAGACGTTAGGTAACGAAATTCATTAAACGTGTTTAATTTACTATACAAGAACCATATATAAATACTAAAAATCATAAAAATGTGGTTACTGATTCTTTTGATTTTGACATTGTTTTGTAACGAAACAATCGAAACTGATCTATGCAGATTTTGTTTGTGTGTTTTGTTGTACGTGGTAACTCTTACTGTATCTAATTATTTATTTTTAATGAATGTTGAGTAATAATTAATAATTAGTTGGACTTGCATGTTCGGTTTTTTATTGATGGTATATAACGCCTTAAAAATTAAATTACATAAACCATATAGCAAGTAGCAAAACAAGCTCCAATGTACTATAAATACAGAAGGTAATAAAAAAAGGATTTGACTAATGATCAGACTATGACAAAAGACTGAATCTTCGATGGATAGTAAAGAAAAAAACAGACTGCTGGGCGATCGTTTACTTGGTGCTTTTTTCTAACCGGCAGTGGGTGAAGGGGCTCTGCGTGTCTAGTTTAGTCTAGTAATCCATAAATGAAACTTGTTTACGCTGGTCGCTCTTTTGTTTGGTGTAAGGCTATTGCACTAGCAGCGGGTAGCAGGGTTTACATGTCTAGGTAATTGGCAAAACAGGTTGTTGATACATTTTTGTTTATTTTTTTGTGTACCTATGTACTTCGAGAGCGAAGTCCTTGTCAGAATGGCCCTGAGAGTTATGGCTACATAAGTAGACATATGTATATATATATATATATACAGGGTGTAACAGAAAGGTGTGGTCAAATTTCAGCAGCGGATAGGGTATGTTATTAGTATTGCATCTACAATGGTGCCATAGCTGTTTGCATTATTTGGAGGAATAAGAATTATACCTCCCCTGGTACAAAATTCGATTGGATTATTATGGCATAAAACTTTTTAAGTCGTACTTTTTTTAATTAATAACATTTTTATTCATAAATAAACGAATGAAAAAATAATTAAAAAAAATTAAGGGTGCACCGATTTTGATAAAATTTGGTATGTGCACTCAGTATCATGAACACATACCAATCCTTGAATATGACCACACCTTTCTGTTACACCCTGTATATATATAAAAATTAATGTTTGTGCATAGTTTACGATTCTATAAAGGACAAACTATGCATTTGATCATGTGATGATCTTCAGCAAAGTGTTTGTGCATGAGCCCACAAAGGTTTACGAGTACGGATAGCGGGGCATCAATGATAAATGTTGCAAAAATGGGGAAAAATAACGCATACGAAGTTGCGCGGGTTAGCTATAATAGTACCTAAGTAATAATTGTGTCCTAAGTAACGCGAACAATGTTTGTAACACAGACTGGTTTACGACAGAATAAATTGATATTATAGAAGTAGGTACTTGGGTATAGTTTGTTTATATTATAGTAACAGACAAGGCTATGCAAGTAGCCATGTCTATATGTCAATTGTGTTCTAAGTAATGTCAATAATAATTGTATCATAAAATAGGTTATGACAAAGTAAAAGTACTTACAGGCTATGTTGTAATTCACATGTAAATGACATAAGATGATTATAACACATTATAGAAGCACCAAATATATGTTAAATGAATTAAAACAATACATTCAAGTATCTTTCTACCAATAATGACCGTATCCTCACATACAATTCTTCATAATTTAGCTAAAACATAAACAAATCCATTTATTTTATGACACACTTTGTCTACATGCAACTTACAATTTTTATTTTTGTCCAAAACTATACCTAGAAACATTGTATGATCCATTGAATTATAAAGCGGTTATGCATTACGTTATTTTTTTGGGTTTACGTCCGTATGTGGTAAATTTAATATATTTAGTTTTCGTAAGATTAACATTATAATTATTATCATCAATCATATTCATAACAGAATTTATTGATGTCAGAACTACCTATATAGTTAACAATGTCAGTATTATATTTATTACAGATCTAAGGTTTTTATTAAAAAAAATATTAATAATTTATAAATATCTATAAGTTAAGTAGGAACCTACTTACAATTTACAATTAATTAATTAATTAATATATATAAAAATATATATATATATATTAAACATGTATAATTGTCAAAAAAAAAACCTATAAATGAAATAAAAATAATTACAAAACCAAAATCATACAAGCTACCTACTACGTATTACACCGGGTCCACGCGTTGGCCCCAATGTCACTGTCGGTCCCAATGGCGCTCGTCCAACGTGTGGATCCAGAATAACGCTCGTCCCAACGTTGGCTCCAATGCTATTTTAACAAACAGAAAGGTGTTGTCAAATTCAAGCGGCGGTAGCCTAATGGCTAAGGCATCGGTCTCGCAATCGTGAGGTCGCGGGTTCGAATCCTACCCATTATACTACCGACGTGAACCCACTCCTTTTTTTTTTTTTTTATGGCCGTTCAAAATGCCTAACGCACACCTCCAGCACCCGGAGCAGACGCTGGAGGTAGTGTGGGACCTGCCCCCACTAAAAAATCGGCCGTGTACCAACTCGCCGCCTTCACACGGATAGGCCGCCGGGATTGACTATTTCTTCTGCGAACCTACCTTGCAGCCCGCCCTTCCCATCATGTGGTTGGCGGGCTGGTTGCCTGCCGCGCACACGGGGCAGTGGGGAGCGGCAGTACACGCCGCTGCCGTATGCCCCGGTTGACCGCAGCAGAAACAGAGTCCGCTGCAGTCTAGGCTGCTGGTGCATTTAGGGCGCAGATGCCCTGCGCCCATGCACCTGTAGCACCTCGCGGGCCTCGCCTCAAGGATGGTAATCCTTGCGGCAGAGACACCCACGAGGAGCCGGCCCACCTCTGCCAAAACTTTGGCCGCAGCGACGGGGCAACGCGCCCACGCCGCACCAACTCCACCGGGGCCGGGGCGAATCGCGCCGACCTTCACGGTTCCGGGAGAGCACTGAGCCTTTTGCTCTATTGCCTCCCGGACCTCCTCGGACGTCACGGAGTCGTCCAGGCCGGAGACGCGCAACTCCGCGCACTTCATCGGCCTGGCGACCCTTACGCCCTCCTCGCCTCCCGCAAGACGCCTGAGCGTTTCTGCCACCAGGTCGGCCTTCTTTGCGCCCTCTACCCCTGGAAGTTCCAGAAGCCGGGCTCCAGTTTGTGAGCGGCGGCACCTCACCTCTACACCCCCAGCAGCTAAAAGTGCCGCCTTCGCCCCGCTGAAGAGACTGGCGTAGGTGACCCCTCTGCGCTCCGCCTCCGGCGACACCGTCACAAGGACGGCTGCCGTTTTCGGCGGAGTAAGTTTTGGCTTTCGCCTAACTTTTGCCCTTACCGGGGTAACCTCCTGCACGGGAGCGGCGGAATTGGCCTTCTTCTTTTGGCGCCGCGATTTTTGCTTTCCGCCGTTCGCCATTCCTCACCAGAGGGGGCAGAAGCGGGAGCAGACGCTGGCGCCGGAGGACCGGCTTGGGCCGTTGGGGCGCCTGAGGCGCCCACTTCGGCGACACGGGGTGCTTTCCTCGGCGCACGCTGCGCCCCTCGCCCGCCCGGCTCTGAGGCAACCACTGCCGCAAAAGACCCAGCGCGTCCCCCTGTTCGGGTTGGTGGCACCGGGCGTGCTATCAGTTGCCCCTGCGTGGTCTTGGGCGCCGCGAGCGGCGGCCGACAGCTCGGTTCCGGGGGCAGACGCGCCTTGATGCCCTCAAGGCGACCGTCGATGAGGCCCCCGATAAGAAGAGCGAGCTGCCTCATCTGCGCCTCCGTAAAGGAGTCGCCAGATGATGGCCGCTCTCCACTATGGGCCGGGACAGAACCGGCCGGCACAGCACTGACTACGGCCGGGGCAGAACCGGCTCTAGTCGATCCAAGATCGGCACGCAACAGAGCCATCTCGGAGCGAAGTGCCTTTAGCTCTTCCTCCAGACGGGCGTTGTTAGCGCGCAACCTCTGCGTCTCAGCCTCATTGGCGGTGAAGCGCTCAAACAGCGCCTCCACCACCTCTTTCAATGTTGAGGCGGACGCCTTTAGGCCCTTAGCGTAGGTGCCTTTAAGATTCTTGCTCTTCTGAGCCACGTTTGCTATCACCTTCACGGAGGTGGCCGCCGAGTCCATTAGCTCCTCCACGGTCTTCGGGAAACTAACTCCCTCCGACGGGCGAAGCTCACCCAACAGCTGCTGGACCTGCTCCTCAGCAACCATTTCTCCCTCCGTGCGGCCTCTGTTGTAGGCCTCCCGCCTGGAAAATACGCCGGACGTTGAAACGATCGGTGCCGTCACTGCAGGGGGCGTCTTTGGGCGAGCGAACCTCGCCACGGACCCCCCTCTTTGGGAAGAGTGAACCTTCCTGGGGGCCTCGAGGTCGACCTCAGGAAGGTTCCCGACGTGAACCCACTCCTAACACAAGCCATTGAGCTAAGCTGGAGGGGTTAACAGGATTGCTAGTAATGCGGGACCATAATCCCACATTGCTAGTTATCTTTCTAAAATAAAATAAATAATTGTTACACAGGTACATATAATACTGAGTGCGTGTACCAAATTTTACAATGTAACGACTCTTTTATGATTGAAAAAGTTAACTAATTCAAAATTATAAATTAAAAGCATCAATGCCTTATTAATCACTGACCTCTCTGACGTCGTACGCTGGAATGGCTACCCCATACAAAGTCACAGCAATTTCTTATGCCGAATAGAATGAGCGTCCTTGAACGTTTATGACACATAAGAATGACAAATGGTCGTTGTTAATATCCTTGTTAAACAAGTACAGTTGTTTTCTTACACGTTGTAAAAATAATGGTTAATATGAAAGTTTGACATTAAATTAAATTAAAATTAATAAAATCCCGTTTTATTTAAAAAAACCTACTACGGACGTAAACGTTGTAATAGGAAAAATATGAAATATAATTTGAAAACCTCCTGACAACAAAAGACTTTTATCGAAATCACGTGTAAAGGGTCAAATTATACTTTTAAATTAACCTAATAAACGGTTTTTCCGGAAAAAAAATATGTCATCGACACTTAAACTTGATTTTTTATTGCCATACTTTATGAGAACTCTATGTCTATGGAAATTATTAATGATGTGATTTTGAAACCAGTTTCTAAAAACAGGTGTTTAGAAAACTCGTTTTTTGACATAAAATCATAAATATTGAGTCTTAATGAGCAGTGGTTTAGTGGTAACGTCTTGAGTTTACGAGTTGTAGGTTGCAGGTTCAAATCTTGGTTAGGAAAGCGTTTAGTTTGATTTGTTTTAGTACAATTTTTTTTACTAGCCTATTTGTCTAGCGATTAGTGACCCAGACCGCTAAGACTGAGTTCGTTGGTTTGATCCCCACCCAGGATAAAACTGTGTGATGAGGACCATTGCTTATTCTGTGTCTCGGTGTAAAAAATATCTATATAATGAATGTATTTAGGAATATATAAGCATGTTGTATTGTGTACTGTAATGAAGGTTATTTTTTCTTTATCTTTATCAATCGTCTGGTTGTCATAGTACAAGCTCTGCTTAGTTTGAGATCAGATGACGTTGTGTGAGTTAGCCCAAGATATTATTAAGTATACTAGCTGAACCACGCAACTTCGACTGCATCAATTTTTCATGTTTTTGCAAGATTTTTCATTGGTGCTCCGCTCCTGTTGGTTGTAGCGTGATATTATATAGCCTATAGCCTTTCTCGTTAAATGTTGGATAGCCAACACAAAAACAATTTTTCATTTCGAATCAGTATCTACGTTCCCGAATAAGTCTAATTGCAGACTGAACTAATGTTTCAAATGAGGAGCGCGTTATGATGGCAATCAGACCTTTGCCAAACAAGGATTTTGGGTGGCATTGATATTGTTATGGACTAGCGTGACGCTTATTATCAGGTGCTGACCTGCGTCTTTTGGTTACGTAGTATAAGAAAAACCTTCAGTTAGTAAAGGTCAAAAATATTGGTCAAACCTTAGAAGCTAAATTATTATCACTTCCTGATGTTCGATTGGACTCAAATTTGGTACACTAGCGTATCTTTGATGACAGTGTAATATTATGGTACAATAGACCTAACCTTATGAGGAAGTTGGAAGGTGGCCATAGGAACTTCTTAACTAAAAAAAAGAAACCTAGCAAGTTTGGGCTCATTTGATTTGCATCGCAATGTTTTTTTATTTATTTATTTAACAACAAACATTGTCTTTACAGGTGGTGAAGCTAGAAGGTGGAACGGTGGTACTCAACCGTCATGCACTTGCGACCCCCCCCCCCCCATTGATTCCTTCAGATATAGTCTTCATAATCTACAGTGTCCCGTTTAATCTGAAATGGTGGGTAGGTATCCTATTAACAATGCTAAAAAAATAGAAAAAATAACCGTCAAAATGATTTTAGTAGGTAGGATTTACTCGTTCCTTGACTTTCACCATTAATTACATATATATGTCCACTCGCCTCGTTGAAGTTTAGATGAGCTAACCCGCCCCCTATTGTAAGTAGGCTAAAAGTACGGTGAGCAACAGTAAGTTTTCGATTGTTGGCAATAAATAAAGTATTAGCTTAATTTCTGTTTTCGTGAAGTCCTGTGAACACGTGTTGCGTTTTATATAAAATAGTTTTATACTTAATTACCTGCTAATATTGTTTTAAATGTAGGTTACTCACAGCCATGTGACTTAAAATAACCATTTTTGTAATTTCTCTTCTTGTTGTAACTATGTTCGGCCTTCAGTAATATTTTACGTCTCCTTTGTGATTGAATATTTGTTAAGCTCATAAACCTTTTTTAATATAAGATGAAATAATTTCTCTTGGAAAGGCTTGAACCAAGAATGCATAGCATATACCAAATGGATAAAGTAATCCTCCTAAGGGGAATCTCTTTAAGACGACGGTCTCTTTTAGTGGTTTCACTCGCTGCCTGCAAATACAGGCGGGTCCTTGGGTGGTGGCCGTGGTGGTCATAATCTTCTGTTGGAGTCATCATTTGTCGCAGAATCTTAACAAAAAGTTTTAATAAGTGACGTCATTTTGACAGCGACAGACAAATCTGTTTATTGTCAACAGTACCATCTACACTATCTACATCTACACTAATATTTTAGAGGAAAGATTTGTATTTTTGTATGTAACGAATAAACTCAAAAAGTACTGGACCGATTTGAATAATTCTTTTTTTGTTGGATCGCCCATTTATCAAGGAAGGCTATAGGCTATATAACATCGCGCTAAGACCAATAGGAGCAATGAGAAATTTTGCAAAAACGGGGAAAAATTACGCAGACGAAGTTGCGCGGGACAGCTAGTCTATCATATTCAGCCACTTACCTATATTAAATGATACAAAGTGGCTGTATATAACACACGTCACAACATCTTTAATAAAAATAATACCTTATAATTATTTATTCCTCATCACAACAAGTAAAACAATTATTAATGAGTACTAACAGGTCACAGAAACAAAACAAGACTATTACGATCTCATTATGATTAGAAATCGGCGGGTTTCACCAATTAATTTGTATTATTTTAAAACCACAAAATACCTAATTTTATATAGTTGTGACATAAATGTGTCTTTTTCGTTTGATAATTTGATACAGAGACATTTAAAAACCACAAAATTCCACAATATTTGTTGCCATACACTAAGGCAACAAAATTGTGGTATTTTGTGGTTTTTCTAGTATTGTTAGCGGAACTGCTTGTAGTGTATACGCATTTATTTGTTGTCCTATGTACGCAGGCAACATATCAACCCATATGATGTCCCACTGCTGGGCACGGGTCTCCCCAGTAGAACTTACTAGTATGTAGATCCTGGGGGTAATTGCCATAATCGCCACGCTTGGCGAGCGGGTTGGCGATCGCAGTAAGGTTTTAAGTACGTAGAGGACGCTGCTGCCCGTCCTCCAGTGTGACATCCCTTAGTCGCCTTGACGACACCCACGGGAAGAGATGAGGTGGTACTATTCTTAAGCCGGTACCACACGGCACGGTACGCAGGCAACAACATTTTTTTTTTCTAATAAAAAAATGCGTGCCCCTGTAAGTTTTCTACGGAATAGTGGGTTTTCCGAACCCAGGGGGGTTCCGTGAAACTCACTTTGAGAAATGCTGAGATGCCTGTCAAGCCAAATCAGCGTCTCTTTAAAGCCGTTTTTTTGGATACCATAACCGAGTGTATCCGACTGCTACGCAAGAGGTCGTGGGTTCGATCCCCACCTAGGATAAAACTTTGTGTGATGAGCACGATGGTTAATTCTGTGTCTGGGTGTTATTTATCTATAATATGTATGTATTTAGAAATATATAAGTATGTTTATCGGTTGTCTGGTTTCCATAGTACAAGCTCTGCTTAGTTTGGGATCAGATAGCTTTGTGTGAGTTGTCCCAAGATATTATTATTATATGTAAACTTATCAAATTTTACAATAATATATTAAATAATTTAGTAAAAGGTATATATTTAAATAAATATTTTTTTAAATATATACCGTAAAATTGCGTTTTTGAGAATACAACAACTTACAGAGGTATCGAACGCGAACCCAGGGCGGTTCCGTAAAACCCACTTTGGGATAGGATAGGTTGTTCATTCGACTAAACACTGGCCAAATGTGAAGGTACCGTGTACCTACCTTTTTGCCTTTTTTCTCCCCTTATGCCTGAGCCCATTACTTCATAATTACTAAATAATAATACAATGTATTTTCATTGTTTTGTGTACCTACATAATTATCTATCTTACTGTCATAGTCCGAAAAATGAAATATCTGATACGATAGGATAGAGATTAGGCGCAGGACAGACAATTTAAAATGCTCTCTGAGGTACGATGTGATATTGGACCGATATGTTTGTCTAGTAGTAATTGACCCTGCGTATACGTACGCGCATGAGGCAATAGTGCGTCATAAAGAGCTCTAAATAAATATAGTTTTTATGTGTTTTATATAGTTTTTGTACAATTTAATGAGTGTAAGATTTTATATTCATCAAAACAAATACCTACCAGTAGGTTGCCAGTAGCACAGAATAATAGTACTAGTAGGTATAAAATCTAATTGTTCTTGTAGTCAAAAGTAGTTAAATTAAAGAACCTCGATTATGAAGTCATAATTTACTATTTCATACAATTTTCCCATTTTTATAACATTTGTCATTGCTGCTCTCCTCCTATGGGGCGTAGCGTGATGTTATTTTTTATATGTAATATGTTATGTATATTTGTATATATATTATATTGTATTAAGTATACGTACATGTATATATTTTGTTTTTTTATGATCGAGTGTATTTATTAAATTTATCCAGCATTGGCTGTCAACAATCTGTACCTATATAATTTTATGTTACATCTCCCAAAGGTCGGCTGGTAGAGAATGCTTTTAGCATTAATTCTGCCTTTGAACATTATTATTGTGCATAAAGTCAATAAATAAGTAAATAACCTATAGCCTTCCTCGAAAAATGGTCTATCCATCAGAAAAATATGTTTTCAATTTGAACTAGCAGTTTTTGAGGTTATCGCGTTTAAACAAACAAACAACTTTTCAGCTTTATAATATTAGTATAGATATGAGTAGACGAGCAGGTCGTAGGCCTGATGCTAGCACATAACAGTAGAACTAATCTGAATGTCACCGTACCTACTGCGCTCATTATTTTAGATATTAATAATATAATATCTTGGGACAACTCACACAACGTCACAAACCATCGTGCTCATCACACAAAGTTTTATCCTGGGTGGGGATCGAACCCACGACCTCTTGCGTAGCAGTCGGATACACTCCCACCGCGCCTCAGAGGCAGTCATCAGGCAGTCATATTAGTTCATAAGTCTCATTTGCCTAGTATAATATTTGTTAAAGGGCCCTTTAACAAGTGTAATTACTGGGCAAATGAGACACAAAGTTTAAAAAGAAAAAATATTATTTAAAAGTTATGGGAACAAATAACTAGATCCTATTGGAAAATTTTTAATAGCGTCAGCAAAACAATTAAAACAATTCCATGCTTCACTTCATTTAAAATTCGAACGGGTTATTAAGAATTCAAGAATAAAAAGAAAAAAGAAACAACGGAAACGTCCGAAAACAGCCGACGGACTTTCCGATACTATGACGTCAAAGGCGTAAACGCTACCTTAGCACATCTCACGTACTCTTGCGAAATGACCACTCAGCAATACAGTTTGAATTGCGAACTCGACACATTAACACGTGCGGACAATAATAATAAAATAAAAGTTTTTAATTTGAAATTGAATATTTTTGAAAAGTGCTGTTCTATTGTTTTCTGGTGTGATTTTTAAACTTTTAAATTGTTTTGGTGTGAAAGTTTTTTTGAAAAATATTGGTAAGTTTTTATTTTATTTTTTTTATTAATTATAATTTTCTATTAAAAAATGTTTTTATTTTATTGAAATATTTTTTTTTTACTTAATCACAGTTACCTTTTTTATGTTTTTTTTTTCTTTTCAACAACTAACAAGTTTTCATTAATTAATATTAATTAATATTATAATAATTAAAATCGAATCATTACACGGTTTATTAGTCAACTTCTTGCAATGTATTACTCATAGGTACATATTTAATTGGATAATACATAGTTAATATACATTGTAAAATGCATCACTGCACATATTTTAATACCAGAAGTTAGTAGATGCGTAGATAAAATACAATCGAACATATTGTTGCAATCATTTATGTTATTTATGTTACACACGTATTGTTAAATTAAGTACAAACTACTTATTAGTATTACTACTGGCCTGTTGGTCTAGCGGTTAGTAACACTGACTGCTAAGCCAAAGGTCGTGGGTTCGATTACCAGTTCGGATAAATCTAGTATGGCTATCAGATCCCAAATTAGGCAGTGTCTACGTAACCGGACAACTGATGAATATGTTTAAATATATTTCGAAATAAATATATATATTATGGATAAATGAAACCAAGACATACAATATACTCATTACACAAATCGATACCTCTGTAAGTTGTTGTGTTCCCAAAAACGCAATTTTACGGTACACCATTTCAAAGGTATATATTTAAATAATTATTTATTTAAATATATTCCTTTTATTATATCATTTAATATAATATTATAAAATTTGGTAAGTTTACATAAAATAATAATATCTTGGGACAACTCACACAAAGCTATCTGATCCCAAACTAAGCAGAGCTTGTACTATGGAAACCAGACAACCGATAAACATACTTATATATTTCTAAATACATACATATTATAGATAAATAACACCCAGGCACAGAATAAACCATCGTGCTCATCATACAAAGCTTTATCCTAGGTGGGGATCGAACCCACGACCTCTTGCATAGCAGTCGGATACACTCCCACCGCGCCACAGAGGCAGTCAATAATAATTAACTATTTGGTTTATTTCCTGTAGTGTTTAAAATCTTCTGCTGCTGAATTGCGGATTTGGGAATGCAACCACTTACGTAGTATCGAAATATTCATCGTCATGGGAATTAAATCCACAATCTCTCTCGCTTATCAGTCAGGCCCACTAACCACTTAACATATAGGACATAAACGGCTATTACACTACTCTGAAGCAGGGCACTAAATCGAGGTGGCCTTGAAAATTTGTTAGAGAATTAGGGCCTTATCTCTTGTTACACCGCTCTTTTTAAGGATTAAGGGTCCCTGATTTAGTGTAGTGTAATAAGCGCAATATTTCGTGAAAAAGAGGCTACATATTAATTAATATTGTTGGCTATACTTAATGCCTAGTTTACACGTATTAAGTGGTTAAGTCGTCAGCTAAAGTTTTACTAAATTTTAAGTAACTTACTGTTAAGTAGCTGTTTACACGTGTTTAGCTTATCCGTTTACTTCATAAAATCGTAATGGACGACCAAGAGGGTGTTGAAGTTCTAAATTCTGTAATCTACACTAATATTAAAACAAGGAAAGATTTGTATTTTTGTATGTATCGAATAAACTTAAAAACTATTGGACCGATATTTAAAATTCTTTGACCATTAGAAAGCTACATTATCGGGGGACCTATACATTATTGTTAAAGAAAGTAGAGATCCCTACGAAAACAATGTCGTTTTGTGTGTAACTCAAGGTATAAAAATTACGTTTTGACACTCGTGTGAAGCCGGGGTAAATAAATTATTGATAAAGTAAAATATGAATTTGCCATTAATATCTAGTACGTTGATGACCTAGGTTAAACGACGTTTTCTTAAAATGAAACCTAGCCAGATCGATTTATCGCCCCCGAAACCCCCTGAGTACTAAATTTCATGAAAATCGCTGGAGCCGTTTCCGAGATTCAGAATATATATAAAATTATATTTAAATATACAAGAATTTCTCGTTTATAGGTTCCTGTTCAAACAAGAACTAAATGTTAAAATTTCCCGCTCATCGCCCCGCGCAGGGTGCGGGAGGGCGGGTTACTTAACTAAAAATAGAATCAATTCTGTTCCACTTGCTCACTTAACCACTAAATCGTAACTTAACACTTATGACTTAAGAGGTATTAAGTGGCAGTTTACACGCTACAATTTAGTTAAAATTTAGTTAATTACTTAACCACTTAATACGTGTAAACTAGGCATAACTGAAAATAATAAAAATATTAAGTATAATTATAATGAATTTTAAAAAACTTAGGCTACAAAAACTCAGCATACAAATTAACATAGAACTTTAGATAAAATTAATTAACAGAAATTCTATTTTCGATTTACAAAATTAAAATATAAACAATGAAACAATTTGCCAAATAAAATATTAATTCTTTGTTGTGTATGCAATTTCGGACAATAATAATTTATTCATATGGTAAATAAATTAATGAATTATTAATTAAATTACATATTTAAATTATGTTTTAATGCAACATAACTTCCTTTTCCTACAGTGATGAACAAATATAGTTAAGTGTTAAAATAATTTAAAACAAATAAATTGATGCGGTTGTTTGTTTTTGTTCAATTTTTCGTTAATATAAAACAACAATAGTTTGGATGTAATAATAGCCGAAACGACTGAACCGATTTGGATGAAATTTGGCACAGAGATAGATTATAGTCTGGAATAGCACATAGATTATTTATATATATATATTTTTTTTTATCCCAAAAAGATTACGGTTCCTGTAAGATAGATGTTATTTTACAAAGTAACCGGCAACAGCTAGTTATAGATCAAAAATAATTTCAACAAAAATGAATTATCTAATACCAAAATAGTCACCATTCTATAGGAAATATAGTAACGAAATTGCTTAACCTTGCCGATTATAAATTGACTGATTCTTGTTAAGGACATTCTAGATCTAATAACGGACAACTTGAAAATAATATCACTGTTCTGATATCATTAGGTACTAATGTTATATTATAGGCACACCTAAATGCGTCATTAGCAGCGGCGGTAGCGGACTCGCAATCGTGAATCGGCGCACCAACATAAACCCACTCATAAGCATAGGTAACATGATTGCTAGCAATATGGGATCCACAATCTAACATTGCTAGTATCTAAATATAGAACGTAACAGAAAGATGTGGTCAAATATCAACAGCGGGTGGTCTATTGTACTTATAAGTAAAATAATTTATTTATTTAATATAGTTAATAAAATGGTTCATCACCAATTATATTAAATAACATAGAATAATATTATTGTTACGACAACTCACACACTGCCATGTGATCCCAAATCCCAATTAAGGCAGCGAGACAAGTCATAAATATACCTATATACAGTAGAATCCCGGTTATAAAGACGCGTAAGGCACCTATAATATTAAGACGTACTAACCGGACTTTGACGTAAACGAACTAACAATTTTAATGTTTGTTTTTTATTAAAATAATTCCATAATGAGTTCCTTTGCTGTTTTGCTGCAAATGTCCAATACACATTTTAAATACACTTTGAGGCACCTGCACGGTATTTGGATTGCAAATAAATACCGAAGTATAAATATATAGATCACATTAGATTTACGCTGTTCTCTCAATAGGCAGTCACAACAAATGTAATAAAACCTATCAATGTCATTATAAAACATCTCAGCTTATTTAGCAACGATTTATTTAAAGTAGATTATGAATAGGGAGGGATCCCACCATCCACCCTCGATCTGTGAATCACCACGATTGAAGTAGTAAGGAAATGCCCTTAATACAACAATCGAAATGGATTGACAGACCGCACTCAAAAAGAGAGACCTGCAACAAAGAAAATTAGTGACAGGTACCTACTCTTACCAAGTCGAGTGGTAGGCACCTCCGGACCCTTGACTTGCAATATTCCGCTTCCACTGTGGATGGATCCCTCTCTTATAATCTACTTAAGATGGATTTCCGCCATGTTACGCCTGATTCAATTGGTTACGATTTATTTGTAAACACGTTAACGTTCGTCGTCGTTGTAACCGTAACGACAGTATTTTACACGAAATTGTCCACATAGACTAAGTATTTATCATATACTTAGTCTATGTGGGCGATTTTGTGTAAAATTCCGTCGTTAAAAGCGTGGATAGAAATGACCTTTCAAAGTGGCTCATATTAAAACCGAACACATGCCTATACTCATGTCGCTATAAGCGGATGGTCGTTATATGCCAAGTCGTACTAAACGGTATACTCATAAATAGGTACATAGATATTATAGATAAATTAAACCCAGACATAGAAACAATCGTGCTTATCCCACAAACATTAAATTCATCCTATGTGGGAATTGAAACTATGACCTCTGGCTCAGCAGTTAGGGTCACTAACTAATAGACCAATAGGCCTGTCAATATTGTAATACTAAATACTTGTAACTAATTTTGTCCAAAATCCGTCCAAAGTTTTAGCTATAAAAACGTAATAGCCAGACATAACACTTATTTTTTAATCCCCAACGTAAAAGGAAAAGTGTTATTCCCTTAGTTCATTATGATTATCTGTATGTTTGTAACATTGTAGTGCCTAAACAGATGGACAAATTTAGACAACACTTTGTTTATTACTAAGCTAGTTTAATGAGAATGATTCTTAGCTTTGATCTAATATTAATAATATTTTGGGACAACTCACACAACGCTTTCTGATCCCAAACTAAGCAGAGCTTGTACTATGGAAAGCAGACAACTGATAAACATACTTATATATTTCTAAATACATACATATCATAGATAAATAACACCCAGCCACAGAATAAACCTTCGTGCTCATCACACAAAGTTTTATCCTGGGTGGGGATCAAACCCACGACCTCTTGCGTAGCAGTCGGATACACTCCCACTGCGCCACAGAGTCAGTCAAATATAAGTAAACATTTTCTTGGATAATAGTTTAATTTGATATGGATACAGATAAGTCATAGACTCGTATGAATATCCCAATTGATTAAAAAAGATAGCCTTATTATAATTAGACTAAAAACAAGACAATTAAATCATTTGATCGAAAAAATCAGAAGCGATATTCTTGCTAGCTTGCTTTAAAAGGAAAACAATACGTAATGTGTCCTTATTGCAATCGTTGTGTCATACTTTAAGGTCAATGCACATACTTTACTTTTAACGTCAGCGGTTTTGTTTTAATGAGCAGTGTTGGGTTTCGTCAAACGGCCCCATTTCACGAGCCGTGCGTGAAAGCTGGTCGTGTGTTATTAATAGGTAAAAGAAAACAAAATACCCATACAAAAACAGTTCATTAAATCAAAACCTGATCGATATCGATACAGTTATAAAAATCGATTCAGTTACGCTATTTAAATAAATAGGATCGAACGCATATCATTACCAAAATACAGCCTTAATGTTTATCGATACAGTCCCAGTCAATATATCGGTTTAACATAAAATTATATTCATGGCTTGTCGATAAATATTTCTGATTGAATTGCTCTTAAAATAAATAAGAATTATTATAAGCTTGCTTATTTTTTGTACGTCATATAGACGGCAATTGAGAAACTTTTCTTTCCTTTCTTCTTCTTCTATAAACATAATATAAAGGCATTATATCTGTCCTTAATTAATATAATTTTGTATTTAATATACACTAGCTGTGAACCGCGGTGTTACCCGCGGTTTATTAGCCTATGTGTTAATCCAGGGTGTCAGCTAACTCCATACCAAATTTTATTAACATCGCCCCAGCCGTTTAGACGTAAATAAGTGACAAACATACACACTCACAAACTTTCGCTTTTATAATATTAGTGTGATTTAAAAAAGGTAACATAAGGTGAAAATCATGCAAATATTCGCATACTTACCTAATTTAATGAGATTTATATCGAGTACATGATACAAATCGCCTGTCTTAGATGTCAAATGTAGCATGCTAGTGTGCATTAGCTCTTAACGAGTAGGCACTACCTAAGTAACTTCTTACTGTGTGTTTAAATGAGATGTTTATGATAAGTATTACTAATACTGCCTCTGTGGCGCGGTGGGAGTCTATCCGACTGCTACGCAAGAGGTCGTGGGTTCGATCCCCACCCAGGATAAAACTTTGTGTGATGAGCACGATGGATATTCTGTGTCTGGGTGTTATTTATCTATAATATGTATGTATTTAGAAATATATAAGTATGTTTATCAGTTGTCTGATTTCCATAGTACAAGCTCTGCTTAGTTTGGGATCAGATGGCGTTGTGTGAGTTGTTCCAAGATATTATTATTATTAATACGCGATTTATAATTCTACTAGCTGACCCGCGCAACTTCATCTGCGTCAATTTTCCCAGTTTTTACAGCATTTTAACCTATTTGTCATAGTCTTCCTCGATAAATCCAACACTTAAAGATTTTTTCAATTCGAACCAGTAGTTCCTGAGATTATCGCGTTCAAACAAACAAACTCTTCAGTTTTATAATATTAGTATAGATTAAACTAAACAACATTATACAAGGTTACCGAGAAGGTTCTCAATTCGATTTTTTTTAATGTTTGTTACCTGATTACTCGCAGACGGCTGAACCGATTTGAAAAAAACTGTTTTAAGGGGTACCCTTCCAGATTGGTCCCGCTGTCATTAAAATTTGGATCTGATAATGAGATCTTGAAGAAATCGAGGGAACTCTTCAAATATTAAAGGCAAACCTTAGTATTTTGGGTATATTTTGTTGTAACTTTTAAAAAACACCTTTCAAAAAGAAATGAGCAGTTTGCATTATGCTATTGTAACTTATTTCAACTAGAAACCAATACACTAAAAAGTAAGAAATAACAACTTAAAAAAAAAATACTGACTTCGAAAATAAATATAAGGTAACTAAAAAGCAAAAAATAGGCATAGACAGGCTGAATCTGGATAATAATGGCACATAGATAGACTATAGTCTGGAATAGCACATTAGTTACATTTTATCCCGCAAAACATAAGGTTCCTTTGAAATTTAAGTTTTATTTTCAAAATTTCCACTCAAAAGTAGTCGCGGGCAATAGTTGGTTGAGATAACTTAACTAGCTGTTGCCCGCGACTTCTTTTGTAAAACAATCAATAAAATAAAAGGGCGGGCGGGTTTTTTTAGTAATAAAGTCTTAATCATGTTATAGCTTTTTGAAATTCTTACAATGAGCCATTTAATTTGATACAAATTAATGGCATTTGAAAAAAATATTTTTTTCACACCTATTGTTTTTGACATTTCACAGCCGCCATGTTTGTTTTTTTTTAAACGTCACTTTACTAAGAACATTACAACAAGACAAATCACTCTTTTTATTGTTTTAATCCGCCTTGTACTTTGAAAGATATGAGGTAATAAAGAATATTACATACATACATACAAGATTCATGCGAAAAATATAACATATAAACATGATCTAAAAAAACAATAAAATAAATGATCAGCTAGTTTCCTAACAAGTCGATACATACCTAATTTGTTTGCTTATAAAGTTATTAACATTATTCTAAACTAGGTGAATGCGTCAGGGGTTTTCCTTATGCTTATTTTTTTATTTAAGTACCTACTTCATTAATTATTCAAATAAACATGCTAAATACGTATACAGGGTGGAATTTTCCAATTTCGGAAAATATTTAATAAATTCGTCTTGTGGTTTGAAATATATGAGGTAGATAATAACCCTTCCTTGCAGTCGGGTAAAAAGATGAAACAAACTTAATTTACAACACACGAATATACAACAGTCTGGTTTGATATATAGTTTGAAAAAGTACATGCGCTTGCAAAGCGTTAAGGTTCATTTCCGAGCATCGCGGCCGATCGCGAGCCGCTCGCGGCTTACGACAAGCGGCTGACGCTCGCGGCCGATGCGACAATATTCACAGTGCGCGCGCAGCCTACGACAGTCGTCGGCCGCGCGCGTCTGTCACTTACCTCAGCCGCTTGTCGTAAGCCGCGAGCGGCTCGCGATCGATCGCGATGCACGGAAATGAACCTTTAATGAACTGACGAATAACATTTTGTTGATAATATTGGAATAGCGGCAACATAAATACATCATCTGTAAAAAACAAAATAAAATAAATATTTAAGGGGGCTCCCATTCACCAAATGTGCTCGATATTGGTTCACAATTAGGTACACGCTTCAAATATTCACTGATAATTTAGTTATACACTTACTTTAAAATTGAATAATTAAATAAAAATTTAGTGGAACTCTAATACAACAGACATAATTTTTTGCCGTTTTTATAGGTACGGAACCCTTCGTGCACGAGTCCGACTCGCACTTGGCCGGTTATTTAGAAGCCCGATTCATATAACGACTCTAATAATACCCCAATCATAATTCCTTTTAGGCGTTTAGTAGTTAGGTATAGTGGGGTAAAAAACTTACAAACATCCAGTGAGCCGCTTGTTAGTGGGCCCCTATTACATAATAATAATATCTTGGGTCAACTCACACCACGCCTCTGATCCTAAACTAGGCAGAGCCTATGGCAACCAGACAACTGATAAACATGCTTTCGTATTTCTAAATACACACATATTATAGATAAATTACTCCCAGACAGAATAAACCATCGTACTCATCACACAAAGTTTTATTCAGGGTGGGGATCGAACCCATGACCTCTGGCTTAGCAATCCGGGTCACTAACCACTTCATCAACCGGCCAGTAATACATAAAAAAACATACCTATCATATAACCTTTTTCTTTTTGCAGACAAAAAAATGTTAATTTTGTATCTAAAAACTAGGTAACGCAATTTTAAAGTACCTACTATTTACTGAATGTGTGAAAATCAACACTGACACGAGAGGTTTATATAAATATTGACCTTGAACTTAAAATGGCGGATGTGATATTGTCAGTTTGTCGTGTTAATTAATCTCATAAACTTTGTAAACGATCATCATAATAAAGATTTATACAAGACTATATTATTTTCACAAGTGTAGTATTTTGCTTCCTAAGTGAATAAATCATTTTTATTATTATTTTGTTTGCAGCTTCGGTCGTTTAAGTTTGTTTGTTTAGAGCAGCGTTTCCTAAAGTGGATTCCGTGGAACCTAGGGGTTTAGTAGAAAAGCTACCAGGGTTCCGCGAAATACTGTTTTCAAAATTTTGAAAATAGAATTGGGATTGCCTGCATAGAAAGAACAACAAGGGTATATAATTCCAATGTTTCCAGTTATGATACTTCGCATTTTAATTGGATTACCAAATTAAATGATAACTATCATGCTACTGAGGTCTTTTAAATATCACTCTATATTACTCCCCGTCTCCCTCCAGTCATGAACTTGGGGTTCCATAAAATTAAAGGCATTTGGTAAGTATTCCGCTATGTCAAATCTTTGGGAACCCCTGGCCTGGTTTAACGCTTGAGTTGCTGCAATTCTAAACAAACAAACATTATTCCTAAAGTATTTACTTAAATTTTGAAGAATAGTTAAATAAATAAATATTTTGTGATAACTTGCACACGTCATCTGATCCCAAACTAGGCAGGGTTACTGTGGTAACCAAACAACTGATGAATACACCTACAGCCAATAATATTTAAAAATATTTTACATAAAAAAAAACTCAGACACAGCAATCATGCTCATCACACAATGATGTATCCTCAGTAGGAGTAAAATCCACTATCATTGGCTTAGCAGTCATGGTCACTATCCACTAGACCAGAGATTCCTAAAGGGATCGATATCGGTTTCCCAGGGATTGACAAACAAAAACAGATTTTGGGGGTCAATGAGATTTAAACATCGAACCCTAATAATTAACACAATATCTTAATTGAAACTTTGAAGACGCTGTACAAGTAAGTTGTGTTGTTGGTACACGTAACACAACTTAAACTTGTTATATGAATAACTAATAATTAAGTAGGAAGTATCATTGCTGAACTTTTAAAAAACTTAACAAGTTGATATGCTTTTTTTGCTATGGGGGTCTGACGTAGCAGTTCATTTTTTTCAGGGGGTCTCTTACCCACAATAGTTTGAGTATCCCTGCCTTAGATCAACAGACTAGTCGAATATTGTAGATACCTAACACTTTTTCGTATGTATATTATTGAAAAAACAAATATACGGCGTATTTTATTGCGCTTGTGTGAAATTTACAGTCATATACATAAGTCGCTTAGCATTTGAAAATTTTCAAAGCATCTCAGCACAATTATGTCATACCGAATATTCACGAAAATTTAGATAAGAACCAAATAGCCCTAAAATCATGCTAAAGTTAAATCATTATAGATAGTCACATTTTTTTGGAGTTATGATAGTTTAAATATTTGCAAATGTTAAGCGACTTATGTAGCTGACTGTAGATAATTTAAATAAATATCAATAAAAACTAAGGATAAAAATATTGTTTAAACCGACATTGTCAATGAAAGCGTACCATATATGGGATTTCAATACTTTAAGAGATGGTGCAAGGTTTTATTATATGTATATTTGTATTGTTAAGACACGTAGCTTATAAAATTTTATAAAATAAAAATTAAAAACATGTATTTTTATATACTTATTTAGAATAGAATAGTTAATTTCAGTAGGGAGAATAAAAAAACTTTTTTAAAATTAAAGTGTTTTGAAAATTATGCGGATTAGTGGCAAGCAAGAGCTAGTAATTAAATCTATACTAATATCACAAAGCTAATGAGTTTGTTTGTTTGCACGCGATAATCTCAGGCAATACTGGTCCGAATTAAAAAAATCCATCTCTTTTTATTACTGTTGAGTAGCCCATTTATCGAGGAAGGCTATAAGGCTATATAACATCACGCTACAATAAATAAAAGCGGAGCAGCAATGAAAAATGTTGCAAAAACGGGGAAAATTTACGCATACGAAGTTGCGCGGCTCAGCTAGTCTTATAAATAGACAAAGGCTAGTTACAAATATATTAAGTACAGTTTTTCCCGCCGCTTCGCCGGCGTATACAACGTTATTCTTGGTATAGTGCAAACCTAAAAGTAGATTGTTCAGAATCAGTAACACAATTAAATGGGGTAGTTTTTGGACCAAGTTATATTTTTCTATTAATTAATTAATCAATCATTAATTACTTTATTAATCATTCTAACAGTACAAATCTTGTTCACCAAGAGATATGAAATGTAATCATCACTTATTTTTTATTAATAACCATGGATTACGTACTACGAGCCGTATTGAGCATGATAGCGCGGAGAATACAAGACAACTTGAATGATAGAAAAATTTGAATCCAGACTCAGGAATCGAACCCGAGACTTCCGTAGCCAAACCGGGGCTAGAAGCGAACCACCTATCTGGACTATGTTACTAGATATCAAATTCTTCTATCTCTTAATGCTTTTACGGGTTAGGCCCCGAAAATGCAATTATTGTATTTGTAAAGTCTTTGGCAAGAAATGCCTATAAAAATTACTTCAACTTGAATGAGTTATAACTATGCAAGTTTTTTTTTTTTATATGTATCTTGAAGTAAAATTCTTATTGGGGTGACTGAGCTTTGCACTATATCAAAAATAACCTTGTATAATAACTTTATATCTAATACAGAAAATTCTTATTTTTTTTAGGGTGCGATTTGAGATGGCAAATTCCAACAAGAGTCTGACACGCCCTCCCGCTTATGCCCACAGCGGGAGAAGTCATTTGATGATTTCCCATCTATAAAAAAAAAAAAAAATCCATCATCAATTTTTGACTGTGCATTTGTATTAGGTTTTCCTATTTTCCCTTTTTTCTGAAACCTCGTATTGACACAAACAATCCAAAAAAAAAGGATTCAAATCGTTCAAGCCACTTATAATTTTTTACTTAACAAACACGAAATTTAAGAATAAAGTTAGAAGATATATAGTTTTAATCTCTAATACACGTGACATAAAAATGCCTTACTAAAATTTAATTAAATCTACACCTAACCTGCAATTACGTTGATAACCATAACAAATGTGAAATAATAATGTTACAAAAACAATAAAATAATTGTTTTGCTGTTTAAAACAACAAAACAAACCAATTTTATGGTTACTTTGTTTTAAACTGTTTTGTCATTTTTTTATTTTTTAAATAATTGTTAATTTTTAAATAGTGCTCACGAATAATTTTTATAACTTATAATTATTCAGTGGAACACTATTTTTTATCGATTTTTTTTTTTTTAATTTTTAAATTTATGTAATAATTTGTATATACATAGTGTGTTCAAAAGAAAAGGTGCATTTCATAATCTTCATACAATAATTAAAGTCGTTTATTAATTTTGTCTGCATAAGTGTTCTGCTGAAAATGTTTATAGCAATGTAGTCTTATTTATTTAAACCATGATTATTTGCAAATTTTTATTTTCCTGTGGAGACCATAATAAAATATAATTTATTTTTGTAATTTTCAAATTGTAAAGAAAAATATATAAATAATTTATTACTTATTTCATATATTATAATAATTCAAAAGATTTCGCACTCCTAAAAAACATAGCACATGTCATATAAAAAATCACGTGTTTTATAATTACCAAATTTAAATATTTAAGTGATAACAAAAAACGTATTGTGGTAATAAAAAAACTGGTCTTTTGCGGATATATACCTAGTATAGAATAGTTCCGGTGTCAATAAGATATAGGCACATTCATAGGCGTACCTAGATTTTGGGAGAGGGGGGCTCAGTCCTACACAGGCTTTTTTTTTTCGTTAATACCTCCCCCCCGCTCTTTCCGCCCGTTATTGACGATAGCAATTTATGACGTCATAGTTTGTCCATTCCGGGAAATTTAGCACGAAGCGTGTTGTTTTGACATTTCATAAAAGTGACTGATTTAATTTGACAGTCTAATAGCAGTGGATCCCAACCTTTTTCAACTCATTACGTCGGCTCCACTCGTTGGGCCCAACGTTAGTCCCAAGGCCACTCGTCCAACGTGTGGATCTAAAAAAATGTATTGGCATCAAGGTAGGGACGAGCGTTGGGAGTTTCCCAAGGTCTGTCGATGTCGTCGGAGGTCTGAGTCTTCAAGACTCGTACCACAGATCGCAAATGAACTTCAAGATTGCGCCCAGCGTTAGTGCCCTCCAGGGGGTTATAACTGGAATATCAAGGTAGCATGACCTCACTGTACTCACCCAAATCCTATTGTTAACGAAATATCTGCTGATGTACTTAAATGACCATGATAAATGCCCATATAGGTACCTAACATTGCACACGGATCTATTTTTAATTATCAATAGTTTAATTTTAGACATTTGACCTAGCTACTTACTTATACATTATATTGAAGGTATGTTTTTATATCTACTTATATAAAAAATGTATATCTTAAAATATCTTAGAAAAACATACTTCATATTGAACAAATTCTTTTTAGAGTTCCGTACTTCAAAAGGAAAAAAAAACGGAACCCTTATAGGATCACTTTATTGTTCATTGTCCGTCGTCCGTCTGTCAATCCCTTATCTGTGGAAGTCGTGGAAGTATCGACTTGAAATTAAAACCATATACTCAGGTCTAAAGTCCCTTGAAGTTGTGAAATAAACAAACTTTTAAGTTTGTGTAAAAAGAGATACGGCTGATTATCTATACTAAGATTATAAAGCTGAACAATCTCAGGAACTACTGATCCGAATTGAAAAATTATTTAACTCTTGGATATCCCATTTATCGAGGAAGGCTACAGGCTATAAAGCATCACGCTACGACCAATAGAAACGGAGCAGCAATGAGAAATGTTGCAAAAACGGGAAAAATTGACGCAGAGAAAGTTGTGCGGGACAGCTAGTTTTAATATAACTGCGAGACTCGATTCCAGAACTATTTATAATATGTACCTACCTACAAATATATACGGAATCCTCGGTTTGCGAGTCCGACTGTCACTAGTCTCGTTTTTTTTTTATAAGATCAAAGTGTACTCATAGGTTTTTATAAACGAATCTGAATATGTACATACATTTATATATTTGTGAGAGGTCTGTGACGCAGAGTGACTATTATAAAATATCGACAGATCATTAAGGTTAAGAGTCTCAATCTAACAAGCATTAAATATAATAGTCTTCTAACCGAATTTGGTCGCGACGACAGATAATGTGCAAGAAGTATCTATACAATCATTGAGGTTGTAAAAATAATATCTATGGACAACTCACACAACGCCATCTGATCCCAAACTATGTAGATATAGTTTAGTATATCCAGTGTAGAGCATGTACCTACTACGACAACCAAACAACTATTGTTTTTAAACTTTCGCGATTTTTATACATCTATACTAATATTATAAAGCGGAAGAGTTTGTTTGTTTGCTTTGTTTGTTTGTTTGTTTGTTTAAACGCGCTAATCTCAGGAACCACTGGTTCGATTTGAAAAATTATTTTTTTGTTGGATAGCCCATTTATCGAGGAAGGCTATAGGCTATATAACATCGCGCTACAACTAATAGGAGCGGAGTAGCGACGTGAAATGTTGCAAAAACGGGGAAAATTTACGCTTACGAAGTTGCGCGGGACAGCTAGTGTTAGTTATATTTCGGGACTTAATCGTGTAAATTATTTAAAGGCACCCCGTGACCACGATCGGTGCAATGCGATCGAAACGTCGAGTAAATCGGTTCGTACCTTTAAATAATTCACGCGATTAAGTCTCGAAATATATCTAACCATACAACTGATAAACATATTTATGTGTTTCTAAATACGTACCGTATGAATAAATGATCGTGCTCATAAAACAAAGTTTTATCCTGAGTGGGGATAGAATTCACGACCTCTGGCATAGCAGTTAGGACCATTAACTATTACACCAACAGGCTAGGCATACAGCTAGTATTTTTTTTTTATTAAAAAGATAACTAGCAATGTGGGATTGGGTCCCACATTACTAGCAATCTTGTTAACCCCTCCAGCTAAGCTCAAAGACTTGTGTTAGGAGTGGGTTCACGTCATTAGGATTATGGGTAGGATTCGAATCCGCGACCTTACGATTGCAAGACCAATGCCTTAGCCATTAGGCTATACCGCCGATAAATGCGAAACCGCCGATAAATATGAAAGTAATACTGTCTGTCTTTTACCTTATCACGCTAAAAACGCTGAACCGTTATAGATGTAATTTGGTATAGATATATTTTGAGTCCCGGGGAAGGATATGGGATAGGATTTATCGCGATAATCGACATACACACGAGAGAAGCCGCGGGTAAAAGCTAGTAACGGCGATATAAGTAGCTATCGTCTAATCTGGGTATGTCATTACGTAGATGCAATTATATCAAAATGATAGAAATATCATTTTGATGTAATTGCATCTATATAATGTGACGTGCAATAACTTATCAATAAATGAATAGATAAGATGTAACACAGACTAATGATATTTTACATCATTAGATGACTAGAATGGTAAATTAAAAAATAATTATATATTTTTTATTTATTATAATAATTGTGTCAATAAGATAAATTAATAATGACGTTAGTAGGATGTGATAGTGACGTAATAATGATTGAGCAGATCATTAGTTCAGCGAGGTTAAGCAACGTCGCCATTTACCAATAATAATAACTATAATATCTTGGGACAACTCACACAATTGCACCAGATCTCAAACTAAGCAGAGCTTGTACTATGGAAACCAGAGAACTGATAAACATACTTATATGTGTATTACTAAATACATATATAATGGCTGCCTCTGTGGCGCGGTCAAGGCAAGAGGTCGTGGGTTCGATTCCCACACGGGACACCACTTTGTGTGATCCACAAATTGTTGTTCCGGGTCTGGGTGTTATTTGTGTCCGTGACTTGTATGTTTGTAAAGTCCCCCGTGACACAGGGCTTGTACCCTACTGCGGGAGTTGTCTTTTAAAAAAAAATATATATATATATATATATATATATAAATTACATATAGATAAATTACATATATTACATATGTACTTAGATATTTATAAATACATACATATTAAATAAATAATACACCAAGACACAATAAACAATCGTGCTCATCGCACAAATATTTATCCTGGTTGGGAATCGAACCCACGACCTTTGGCTTAGCAGTCGGGGTCATTTGCCAATAGGCTAGTCATATAGATACCATATAATATAATAAACTAATAAGCACTAACCTACTTTTACAGTTGACTTTGAAATATTTTTTGTTGACATTGCATAATAAGCAAAACCTGTTTATTGACGTACATATTGACTAACCGCCATTTTTTTTGTGTAGCTATACATAGTCATCTATATATATAAAAGGAGAAGCTGACTGACTGATATACCAACGCAGGGCCTAAACTATAAGGGTTAGAAACTTGAAATTTTGGGTTCATTTTAAATTAATTTACAAAAGAAAGAATTTTTGAAAATTCACCCCCTAAGGGGGTAAAGGGGGGGTGTAAAATTAATATGTAACTTTATTTTGGTAACAATCTGCCATTTCACACGGGCAAAGCCGCGGTCCAGTATATAATACAGTATATAATAGACTTATATGCACATAGGTACTTATTCAGTTGACTTTGAAATATTTTTTATAATTGCATAAATATCAAGTTTAATAAGCAAGACCTGTTCATTGACGTACATATTGACTATCCGTCATTTTTTTTGTGTAGCTATATAGTCATTTTAAATATATATATATATATATATATATATATATATAAAAGTAGAAGGTGACTGACTGACATATCAACGCA
Source organism: Herminia tarsipennalis (assembly GCA_945859575.2). NCBI lineage: Eukaryota > Metazoa > Arthropoda > Insecta > Lepidoptera > Erebidae > Herminia > Herminia tarsipennalis. Next base: position 2,744,527 of record OX243830.2, read on the forward strand.
GGGGCTAAGCTACGAGTATAAGGGTTAGAAACTTGAAATTTTGCACAGGGGTTCCTTGTATAAGAAAGGATTTTTAAAAATTTACCCCCTTAGGGGGTAAAACGGTGGAGCAAAGATAGTATGAACTTTATTTCATTAACAATCTAGCATTCATGCGGGCGAAGCCGCGGGCATAAGCTAGTATATAATAAACTTTTATGCACATAGGTAGGTACTTATCCAGTTGACTTTGAATTTTTTTTTATTATAATTGCAAAAATATCAAGTTCAATAAGCAAGACCCGTTTATTGACGTACATATTGACAACCTTTTTTTTTTGTGTAGCTATACATAGATATATAAAAGGAGAAGCTGACTGACTGACTGATATACCAACGCAGGGCCTAAACTATAAGGGTTAGAAACTTGAAATTTTGCACAGGGGATCCTTGAATGAATTTCCAAAAATCTCTCAGATTTTTTTTTAAATTCATCCCCTAAGGGGGTAAAACGGGGTTGCAAAGTTAGTATGAAACCTTATTTTGGTAATAATCTGACATCCACGTGTGCGAAGTCGCGGGCTTAAGCTGGTATATAATAAACTTTTATGCACATATGACTTTGAAATCTTTTTTTGTTGAAATTGCATAAATATCAAGTTCAATAAACAAGACCTGTTTATTGACGTACATATTGACAACCGTCATTTTTTTGTGTATACATAGTCATTAGAATATAATTAGTGTATAATAATATCACTAGAAAAACCGCATATATATTATTGAAATAGATAAATCGAAGCATATTCCAGGAAACATAATTGCGATTGCAAGTAATTTGCTTGTGTTATTTAATCTATAATTATTTATGTCGTCTTAGTCTCAGTGTCGTGTAGGTATAGTGATCATTTATTTAGTTTAAGATATATTTGTGGAGGGCAAGGTGTTAAGTCCCTCCAACACAAAGGGAGGATCCTCCGACCAGGCGAGGTGATCGTGCCTGGCGGGCCGCGGCCCAACGATTAACGTTGGGAACTTGTATTTATAGTTAGCAGCTGTGAAAACTTCTATATCGCGATTCAGGATTTGGCGCGAGCTGTCAAGTGTCAATTTATTTTATATTATTATATGTGGGTACCGCCACATATTTACGAGTATAACATGCTTTTATTAGCTTCATTCGCATGTTTGTATGTTAGTATGTAACGGAATCTTTGAACGTGTTTTTCAGCAACTTCAGAACGTCAAATTTAATTGAAACTTCACACACTTATTATGGACCGATGACAATACAATCCGATAATAAATTATAAAAATAAAAAACCCGCTTTGACAAAAAAGATGGAAACAAGATCCTCTACATAATTATATAATTTCATGCAGTCGGAGGCATTAATGAATCTTGATGAACTTATCAAAATGCCGCAAAGCGGTCATCCATGTACTTATAATTAAGTAAGTAAGTACTTACTACAACTCGTTGTTCTAGAATTGTGTGGCGTATTTGTGCAAAAGTGAGTGACCGGCATTACAATAGTGACGTATGATCTCTCACATATACGCCCTCTTGTACATAATCAAACATTAAAAATGTGTAATCTATTTGAAGTGGACAAAGAAACAAAATGTCGTGGTTATTTCGCAATAACAAGTTTACAAATTAAATATTAACTTTGCGCATAATAAGCATTAAGTATACATTTAAAGGTATCTGCCCACTACACTGTGCCGTAGCACAAAATACCTGTAGTACAACGCAACGAACACATTCGTATATTTTAATTTGGATGTTTAGTGTCGGCCCGCACCTGCACGTTTACTATGCGGCTTATTATATCCCGCAAAAGGACGGTAGTGGTCCGTCATCAACCGTGTAAATTGAAAGCGTATCAAACTGTAGTGCGTTTGTATATTAATGTCTAGGTATATTCTTCAACGTTAATATCACCCGTTCTAAATGCAAATAAAGGAACCTACACTTCTATTCATGCACTAGTCAACAACGAAATGAGCATGTGGCATTACTGGACGTTGCCGCACTGTTGTCGTGCGTATGTGGCACCGGCGCCGCACTACTGCCGCTATGTGCACTTTGAATGAAAAAATTGAACGTCTGGGCGCGGCCGACTACCGCACTGCTACGAACTGCTAACTAGCATCGCTGCAAGTCAACAACAAATGTCTAAATTGAAAGAGCCCTCGTTCACGAGCACGTAATTTGTAACCTTTTTGTTTTGCCGGCATTTTAAAGTGTAGAAATTTAAAGCTCTGCCTGCATCATGCGCTAAAACGAATGGTTATTATGGATTCTTATTTTAATTAGGTAATTAGAATCGAAACCTTTTTTATACGGACTTCCGTTTGATGGTCGTTTAACCATTTCGATTAGTTAAATTATTTCAATAGTTAAATTATTCTAGCCTGTTAGTTTACTAGATAAATAGGTGATGAAAATTGTTTAGGCATCTAAAACTGTTCGTATATAGTACGGTGCATTGGACGTAGACCTTTATTTTAAAGCTTTGACCTCTAAAATCTTAGAACGCCATTTAAAGCCGCTATTCAATAACTAATAACCTTGACTAATTAGGATTGGCAACTGTCCTTTTTACTATAAACTATAATGATCTTTTAACCGATTTTGGTTATGATGGGCAATCTTATCAGGGACTTGATAAGTACGTAGGAGTTTTTATAAAACTAAATGAAGAGGTCACAAGCATGATCATACGTATCACGCTAGACCATAATAGTGTCACTATCAACCAACTTCTTGTTTGGCAAAGATCTGATTGTCACCGCACTACATTCGTCATTTGAGACATTTTTTTTTTTTTTTTTTTTTTTTTTAAAGACGACTCCCGCAGTAGGGTACAAGCCCTGTGTCGCGGGGGACTTTACAAACATACAAGTCACGGACATAAAGTACACCCAGACCCGGAACAACAATTTGTGGATCACACAAAGTGCTGTCCCATGTGGGAATCGAACCCACGACCTCTTGCGTAGCAGTCGGTTACACTCCCAAGTCTCATTTGGCCAGACAGTGTTTTTCAACCGAAGCACAGTGATTTGTTAACATCATTATTTCTTGGAAGAATTAGTGACACGGTTGTGGTAGCAACCAAGACAGCCTATGGTTTAGACCTACCTTTTTTTTTCTAGTTATCTAACAGGTAGACGGCAGTTTGTCAAAATTGAGTATTTGACTACTATCGAAATAAAATATTTTTAATAACCATGTAAAAATATGTCATAAAGTATTCTGAAAAAATAAATTCATCTATTAATTTAACGTGTTCATTAATTTTTAATCATAAAGAAAAATACTAAAATTAAATAATTTGACTATAGAAAACGTGACGTCATATGCTAGCATTCCATACAGATTTGTACGGAGCGGGTCGTTTTTGACGTTTCTTAAAAAGAGGTTGATTTGACTCCAGTCAAATACCCTATTGGTAATTGGCTCTGTGATGGCACCCCGTATGTCACAGGAAACTCCCTCTGACATACGGGGTGCTTCAGGGCAGTATCATCGGCCCCACTTTATTTTTAATATAATATCGTCGACCTCTGTCGGTTAAATATCTTTAAAGGCTCAATCTTTATGTATGTCGATAATACCGCCTTAATCTTTTATAACTTCTCATAGTTAGAAGTGCCCAAATGAGGCTAAACTGACTGTTATTGTTATTGCAATTTTTATACTACTATACCAATATTATAAAGCTGAAGAGTGTGTTTGTTTAACGCGACGATCTCAGGAACTACGGGTCCGAATTGAAAAATTATTTCACTGTTGGTTAGCTCATTAATGGAGCTATAAGCTATATAACATCTCGCTATGACCAATAATTTGTCAGGGTTTGGAACCCGCGACAACTTGCATGTCGAGACAGTACCACTCGTCCACTACTTCCACTTGTCAAGATAATAGTCCAAAAAAACCAACAATTTCCCCACTTCGACCACGTTGCTTTATCATCAAAATTCCCATTAAATAGGCAATTCAAAACCACTTCCATATTCAATAATCTGGTCATGCAAAATTCCTTAAAGATTAATCAAGCCGTTTCCGAGTTATTACGTAACATGTGAACATAAAATACTTGTTTGAATTATAATTCGAGGTTGTGAACTGGTTTACGCACAAAATTATAATTTATAATTAAATGAGTTCTATGACACACGCACGTTATTTGCCAAAGTAATTATTCTTCTTCTTTAGACTCTATGTGCATTGCTCAAGCTATGTAGGTATGTTGTTGACCTTCTGCAGTCCTGGTGGTTTGTGCTCTTGATTTATACCTACTTATAGTAAAATCGAAAGGATATAGTTGGAGGACAGGCATTAAGATAAAAGATCTTGACATAGATATTATTGAAACTGTTTCCTTAAGTCGCAGGAAATTTACAAAGCCGTTTAAATCTAAGAAATGCAAACGTTTAGTACGTAAATTGAGGATATAGGCAAAAAAATATTTTGTAGCTTTTTTACTCCCAGAGCAAAAAGCTGTCGGTTAGTAAGGCAAATTTAAAACAAAAAGAAAAAGATAATTAGCCATGTAGGATTAAGGGTCTCACATCACTAGCAATCCATTAGAATATTATCGGGACTTAATCGCGTGAAATATTTAATACTAAGTATAAACATAGCGAAAGTTTAAAAACAACTAGCAATCCTGTTAACCCCTCCAGCTAGCTAAATTGCTTGTATTAGGAGTGGGATCACGTCGGTAGTATAATGGGTAGAATTCGAAACTGCGACCTTATGATTGCGAGTCTGATACCTTAGCCATTAGGCTACCGTCCCTTTTCCAATAAGCAGTGTAAATTTTTTGACACCTCTCCTTTAACACAGTTGTTAAAAATAATGGACTTGACATTACATAAAGGCAAAGACACACATGCCAGTAAAACAGGATAGTAAATCGAAATCAGCTAAAGGCATGCCACACATGACAATAGTGTAAATGACTGTCAAGTTAAATCAGGGTTCACTATGTTTTTTTTCGTTTTCGCGGCAAGTCCGCGCGAACAGGCGCATGCGCGGTGCGCTCAAAAATGTTCACGCGCATGCGTCATGCGCCATGCATTCCTAAGTGCAGCTCTCTATTTACCATTATGACAAGATTTTGACAGCTAGACGCGCGGGCTTGCCGCAAAAATGTAAAAAAAAGATAGTGAATAAAGACCCCGTTTTTTAAGAAACGTCAAGACGATTTGCTCCGTACAAGTTTATATGAAATCCGCCCCGGCTTTATACGGATGTAAGATTTTTATATGATTAAAAAATAAAAAAACAACACTTTTTCTGATTGAATAAAGCGTCAAATGGCGGAAATACTTCCTAAGTAGATTATTAGGGAGGGATCCCTCCCTCTGTGAATCACCACCCTCAATCTGTGAATCACCAAGATTGAAGTAAGAAAATGCCTTTAATACTACAATCATAGGTTGACAGACCGCACTCAAAAAGAGGGATCTGCAACAAAGAAAATTAGTGACAGGTACTCTCACCAAGTCGATTGGTAGGTACCCTTGACTCGCAATATTATAATTATTAAATTATTGTTATTATAAGAATACAACCCCAACTCTACCTGTGGGTGTCGTCAAGGCGACTAAGGGATTTCACCGGAGGATGGGCAGCAACGGCCTCTGCGTGTCTTTAAAGCCTTACTGCGATCGCCAACCCGCTAGCCAAGCGTAGCGATTATGATAATTACCCCCAGGATTTATAATTAGTAGCATCTACTGGGGAGACCCGTGCCCAGCAGTGGGACATCATATGATATGATATGGAATAGTAATTTATCCAATTAGGTAGCACGTGCAAGAAGCGGTTATGCAAGTGTGCAAGCGTGTGTAATTTTGCCCTAATTTCGCAAATCTATCTATGAGATTGATCACCGATAGTTATAAAGATATAATAATTATGTTTAGAAAGGTACGTCGTGTTAGATTTGTTATTGTGAGTTAATAATTTCATGTTACGTGTGCGACAAATGAAAATTGTAATCAGTTGGCTAACTTATAACTATATATATATATCTAATATATAAAATTCTCGTGTCACAGTTTTCGTTGCCATACTCCTCCGAAACGGCTTGACCAATTTTGATGAAATTTTTTGTGCTTATCCGGTATCTATGAGAATCGGCCAATCTCATCTACTTTTCATCCCCCTAAGAGTTTGTTTGTTTGTTTGAACTGGATAATCTCAGGAACTACTGGGCCGCATTGAAAATATATTTTATTGTTGGATAGCCCATTTATCGAGGAAGGCTATAGGTTATAACATCACGCTACGACCAATAGGAGCGGAGCAGCAATGAAAAATGTTGTAAAAAAAAAGGGAAAAATTTACGCAGACGAAGTTGCGCGGGTCAGCTAGTATATATATATATATATTGGCTAGTAAGTAGTTGATTGAGTCCCACATTACTAGCAATCGCGTGGACCCCTCCAGCTAAGCTCAAAGACTTATGTAAGGAGTGGGTTCACGACGGTAGTTTAATGGGTAGAATTCGAACCCAAGACGTCACGATTGCGAGACATTAGGTTACTGCCGCTTCATTAATACAAAGTATTTAAATAAATAAAATTATAGTATATTAATTTATTGAAAATATTTAGGTCTTCTAAAGATACCATCGATATTTGAATCGATAATTACTTTTTCGAATGTTCCGGACATATTTTCCTAGCCTTTGTCTAAAGTCAGGACTTTTAATTTCAAACACGTTACTTAAAACCAACGTGATTAATTAGCGATTATGCGTTATAGCTAGATATTATTTGCCCACAACTAATTGCCTGAGGAATTCGAGCAAAATACGATCTGCAAGTGACAGATGTCTCGACCATTAAGATCTTTGAAATAATATGCATTAATCATTATCTCAATGGTCTCGACATTAGTACCAGATTTAAATTCCAATCGCTGTTAGACTACTGTAATATCTACTCTGTGGCATTATTAGGTGCATTAGCCACTCAATCATTAGGCTAGTTGTGTACACCGCTCTCTTTGTCGTAATATCATTTCAATTATTATGGTGCATCCATATTGTAGTCACTTACAGTCTCTGAGCTAAGCTGCGGACGGACGGCTGGACATGGTGTAACTATAAGGGTTCCATTTTGCCATTTTGACTACGGAACGTAGCTTCTGTGTAAAATACCGGACACATTCAAAGGTTGACTGGTAGAAAATGGCTATGGATGAAGTCCGCCTTTTACAATGGAAAGGAAGTGTTATGTGTCAAAAAGTCCCATTTCACTGACCTGGCACTTACTTTAAAAATTTTATTTAGTTTTTTGTTATACTTACTTTTATTATTCCATTTTTAGTTCAAAACAACACATTATAGTTTTGAGGTCTGTTTATATTTTTTAAATTACTTTTTATTTGATAATTTTAGATTTTAAGTTTATTTTATTTTTATTTGGTTGTAATAGTGTTAGGCTTAATAATTAAAATAATAAAACTTTGCTATTTCGTTTTTAATAATGCACCCTGAGTTCAACATTGTATGTATCTAAAGCCCTTAAAAACCCCTACCTCCAAAGGCTAAACCATTTATATCGCTTCACCCTATTACTATTCAATATATTCATTAAATTTAAATTTTACATCATTCAAATTTAGGAGACATTCGAATTAAATATTTGGTTTCAAAGACTAAGCAATACTTTACCGGGACTATTTCAGTAATCTTTAATAATAATAATAATAATAAAAATTATTTATTCACTTAGGAAGCAAAATACTACACTTGTGAAAAGTCGATTCTACATTTACTTGTAAAGCCTCTTCGCAAACAATAGGTAAAGCCCGAGAAACGAACAGGCAATAAAAACTACAGTTTTTCTGTTTATAAACTATATATGCAGGTAAGGTGCTGCCATCATTATATTATACACCTTATTAGAGTACTGATGCAAAAAAAGAGGTCAATGATAATATAAGGGTACACGAGATTGGATACATTAGCCTCAATGGGCACAACATAGTAGGAGCATCCACTTACGATGTAAAAACTTTATTGGCCAATTTACTGTTACTTAAAGATACTTTTCTAAGAAAAAGGACTTAGGAACATCTTGAACTCGGCCATTCAGATGTCAAACTTATGGCACTCTTCTATATATATCGGGCGTTGAAAACCCAACTGGAATGTAGAAGCACCATTAAACCATGTAAAAGTAAACATTATAACGACATATAAATTGTTAAAAATTACTTTGTAGACCAAATTTATATTAACGGTTAGGCTACTTCAAAATATTATACATAATTATAGATGATGACTTGGTATTTATTAAATACGACTTGACCTTATTAATCAAATGACTACTATTATAATGATTGGCCTGTTGGTCTAGTGGTTAGTGACCCTGACTGTTAAGCCAGAAGTCTTGGGTTCACCCACCACAAAATAAAGCATCGTATTCTGTGTCTGGCTGTAATTTATCCGTATGTATTAGAAAATTATCCGCATGTATTTAGAAATATATAAATACGTTTATCAGTCGTCTGGTTGTCATCGTACAGGCTCTGCCTAGTTTGGGATCAGATGACCGTAAGTTATCCCATATCCCAAGTTCCGTAGCCCCCCCCTCCCCCCCACTCATCCGAATAATGTGCTTATGAAGGTGGTTTTCTGTTATTTTTGTTTCATACTACTAACAACGTTATATAAACTTGGTCTGCTGTTACTCGTTAACTTATAAAGCCTACTTAGCTGTGATAGTTTTCCTTTTAATTTCACTATATATATACTACTATCGCGATGTTTTTCACATACTTAAGATCAACCATTTACCTGGCGGGTGAGGGGGACATTTGACTTTAACAAATTTGCACTTTAAAACTTTTTTACCAGACCAATTAGTTAAATTATTTCTTAATCTGATACTATGCTTTTATTATTTATATCTGTTTATTTGTTCGGAGTTGGCGCAATACTCCGTGATTTTTTTTTTTGCAAAAACCGTTAGGTCTCTCTTGTTAAATAACAAAATTCTGGATTCATCACTGTGCAGGTACAGAAATTTTGGGTTAAAGAGCGATTGAGGCAACACAAATTCTTGACGTCATCAGCGAGGTCAAATACCCCAAAATCAAGATCCTGAATCCACCACTATATACGAAAAGTTACTTTACAGTTTCTCATATAACTCTCTTTCTCCATTCTAGGTATGGCGATAGACATGATAACTGATACCCAGCTGTTCAACCCCAAGCAGGGGGGGGACATAACCTTCGAGCACATGGTAGAAGAGAACGAGCCAATAGGAGAGTCTCAGATACAGAAGCTGTTCTCAGGGTCGACTGTACTCCTGACGGGAGGTACTGGCTTCTTGGGAAAACTGGTGGTGGAGAAACTTCTAAGGTAAGTTAGATATGTTTGGTTTCCTTTTAAAACTTAAAGACAAAGTACTTTATTGATTTAGGTTATAAAATGCAACTCTATTGAACGTCTGACGAAATTTGGACTGGAATTTATTCTTCACTAGTGGCTTCTTCGTACGGATTTTTCTCCACCATCTACATATATAATATGCATGTATTATACATATAATATGAAAATCCGTTGCGTAGTTTAGATGATCTAAGCGCCCAGACAGTGGCAAGCGACTTTGTTTTATACTACCTATGTAGAGATATTTAATGCCAAGTTCGCAAAGGTAAAGTTGTTGAAAAATAACCATTTTAAGGGGTGTTTTTATAGAGTTTTGATTTTATAATGAAACTAGCGGACTCCCCGCAGTTTCAACCGCGTAGTTCCCATTCCTGTTTGAATACAGGGATAAAAAATAGCCTATGTCACTCGGGGTTAGTGAAGCTTCACAACGATGAAAGTATTTTTCAAATCCGTCCAGTAGTTTCGGAGCATATTCAATACAAAAAAACAATCAAACAAACAATCAAATCTTGTCTCTTTATAATATTAGTATAGATATAGAGGTATAGATATAGAAGTATAGATAAAACACGTAAATATAATGTTGATGTCTACAGTGTTGGCTTTATTTAAAAGATAATTTTATGCCATTAGTGTTTAAAGATGATTTTGGGCTTATGGGCGACACGGATGGCTCTAATAAAAAGCAGTGGGGAAGTCTAATTTTCGATTACTTTATCGAACATCTGCAGCCGTATATCACTCACTAGCTGACCCGCGCAACTTCGTATGCGTCAATTTTCCACGATTTTGCAACATTTTTCATTACTGCTCCACTCCTATTGGTCATAGCGTGATGTTATATAGCCTATAGCCTTCCTCGATAAATGGGCTACCCAACAGAACAATATTTTTTCAATTCGGACCAGTAGTTCATGTGATTACCGCGTCCAAACAAACAAACTCTTCAGCTTTATAATATTAGTATAGATAACGCAGTGAATGTTGTTTTCCAAGTGGTCCAACGTCTGCAGTTTATCGACGTAGACTAGTGACTTCACATATCCCCAAAGAAAATAGGTAATAAATTGATGTGATCATACTATCATGGAGGCGAGTTCACAAGCCAATTATCCGAAATTATGCGCACATCAAATGTGTCCCGCAGTAAATTGATGGTCTCGGGTGACGTGTGGCATTTTACGCCATATTGTTGAAGCCAAAGCTCTGCCACATCAATACCAATTACCAGAGGAACGAAGAAGTTAGCAATCATTGCTCTATTACCTAACGGTAAAGGTTCATTTCCGTGCATCGCGTTCGATCGCGAGCCGCTCGCGGCTTACGACAAGCGGCTGAGGTAAGTGACAGACGCGCGCGGCCGACGACTGTCGTAGGCCTGCGCGCGCACTGTGAATATTGTCGCATCGGCCGCGAGCGTCAGCCGCTTGTCGTAAGCCGCGAGCGGTTTGCGATCGGCCGCGATGCTCGGAAATGAACCTTATCATTCTTTTTCGCACCATCTTTATTCCGCCTGCGCAGCAGTTTCTTCACAAGTTCAATGCTTGGGGCTGAAGTATTTTCTTTCACAGCCCATTTATTATTTACTTGCTTTAGAATTATGTATTATGTAAGACGTGAACTGTTGTTTGCTGATACGTTTTCTTTAGAATGTATCTTTTTAGGGTTCCGTAGCTAAAATGGAAAAAAAAACTCTTATAGTTTCGCGATGTCCGTCTGTCTGTCTGTCTGTACCCACGTTAGCTCAGAGACCCTTAGAACTAGAAAGCTGTATTTTGGCATGGATGTACCTAACTTCCTATTTTTTATTTTTCCTATTTTCAAACTGACGTTTTTAAGCAATCCTTGATTGATTTTATAAAATAAAGTTAATTGAGTTTAAGACTTTGAGTAATTGATGAGTCGCTGACAGCTTCAATATATATTTTTTTAAAGACACTAGCAATTGTGGGTACCACATTCTAAACGCAAGAAGTTTTTCTTAGTACATGTATCTATATCGATGTGGTTTACCACATAATGTTGGTATATTTTACAACTTACAACATGTATTGTAATCATCTTCTGGAACATTTACAATTATTACTCTATCACAGTTACGTATAACATTACGCTATGACATGGTCTGATAATTTTAACACGAAAATAACCACACACACTTGTCTAATATTAGTTATCTTTAGTTAATCTCTATAATTTTTGTGGTATGAAGTGAAATTGCCTTCTGCGCACTGACCTATGTAGGTAATATACAATCCCTACTTAAATTAATATTATAAAGGCGAAAGTTTGTGAGTGTGTATGTTTGTTACTTCTTCACGTCTAAACGGCTGGAGCGATTTTAATACAATTTGGTATGGAGTTAGCTGACACCCTGGATTAACACATAGGCTAATAAAACGCAGGTAACATCGCGGCAGCACAGCTAGTAATATATAAATGTGAATGTTTGTTTGTTACGCTTTCACGCGAAAACTACTCAACCGATCATCATGAAACTTTGTACACATATTCTTGGTGGTATTAGAAGTAACATAGGATACTTTTTATTAAGAAAAAAAATACGAAATCCACGCGGGCGGAGCCGCGGGTGAAAGCTAGTGAGAATATAAAACTTCTTAATAGTGACATCTACGTTGGTCTGGCTACCCCGTACAAAGTGACCCGTACAAAATGATCAGGGTGCGTTGATCAAGATGAGTCCCTAGGCTTCTCAATGTTGCCACCACTGCGAGTAAGCAGGATCTATATAAAATGTTACCATATTATGGGGAAATACCATATTTCAGTTTACTTATTAGATATATTTTGGGACTTAATCGCGAGAATTACTTAAAGGTACAAACCTTTTATTTACCGGCGACCGAGCAGATTTAGATATCTGCAAGGTTAAGTAACGTTTCCAATGTCGGTCCATAGATGGGTTACCGTTTTCGAAAAATGTTACACCCTTCCATGTCTCAGAGAGCACGTTAAGCCGTCGGTCCTGCGCCTAATCTCTCTCCGGTCAAGTCAGATTTCCTTCCTATAGGACTATATTGAATAGAGAGTGCACTGTCTGTGCATATACTTGGGCAATATAATATCTACCGCGTAGTTGCCTAGTCTCTGATGATTGGCCGCGGACATTGATTAGGATACCATTATTACAGTAATAGGAATTTATACTGCAAGGCAATAAATACGAACATAACAAACCGTTTATTTAAATTACTTTGTATTTCTTAGTACCTAGTAAAACTGCATTAGTGCATGTTTTATTTGTTTGTAGAATGACGTAACCAAGTTGTTCTAGTGGCTAGTGACCATGACTGCTTAGCCTGGGGTCGTGGGTTCGATTACCACCCAGGACAAGTCCTTGATTGACAGATTTATTGCGATAACGGCCGCGGGCTAGAGCTAGTTTAATTTATTTTACCATTTATAGCCTGATTTAGAATTGGAAATTATAAATTAAAACACGTGCGTCACAAAGAAATATACCTACTTACTTATACATTTTTATTTTATGCTACTACTTATAATATCTTATAATGTCTTGAAATGTTGTGTGCATATGGAGTAGGTCTGAGAATCGGACAACATCTATTTTTCATCCCCCTAAATTTTAAGGGTAGTCCACCCTATTTCTTTTTTTTAATTTTTAGGTAAATTTTTGTTTTTTTATGATATCGGATTCAAAAATACATACAACCCTGAATTTTAACCCTTCTACGATCAACCGCAATTTTTTTATTAACCCCAATTTGGCAAAAACGGGTTAATTTGACGCTGACGAAGTTGCGAGGGTCAGCTAGTAATATTATAATAACTTATTTAAATATTTGAAAAAATGTTTTAACCCCGTATCTACCATCCCTTATAAATAAAAATCAATGTTTGTAGGTTTGTCCTCTACCCGTTCCGAAACTATTAATCAAATTGTGATGAAACTTTGGTCAGATGTTCTGACACGATATAAAACCCGCTTCAAAGATGTTTTTATTTATTTTTCCGCGACAAAAAACATAAACATAACTAACTTTCTTACCTAACTGGATTGTTAACCAATTAACCATTTTTGTGGGTTTTCTCTGTGATTAAAATCGATCAACATTTTATACTCTTTCTTCATATGAAGCACAAGCATTTAGAGCTCGGACAACGTAATGCTGTCTTGCACAACCTAAACCCGACAACCAAGGTTGTCAACTACGTGTTGAGGACGTACGTTGCGGAAATATTAATTACATTAATCAGTTGTAAAGATCTACGTAAATAACGGTAATGTGTACGTTACAATTTCGCGAATAAGATAAAAAAAACGGACAAGTTCGAGTCGGGCCCGCTCACCGAGGATTCCGTACAAATGTTGGTAAATATTTTATTGAGTTCAGGAATCGAGTCTCGAAATTAAGACTTCCCTGTCATTGAAGTATAAGACGGTATTACTTGCTAAATTTCATAGTTATAGGTCAACAGTACCCTAAATTTTGATTCCCTAGCAAGTGTCGAAATGAATGTTTTTTACAGCATAAGCAGCCGTATCTTTTTTATACGTTAACTTAGAAGTTCGATTTTTTCACAGCTTCAAGAGACTAGAGTACTGCGTATATAGTTTTAATTTCAACTTGATACTTCTACGCGTTTCCAAAATAAAGAGTATTGACAGACAGACGGACGTACGGACAACAAAGTGATTCTATAAGGGTCTGTTTTTTCCTTTTGAAGTACGGAACCCTACAAATGAATGATCTATTTCTATACTCAATTTCCGTGACAGCGTCTAATCTTTTTAAAGTAATAGATATAAATATGCTGGATATATACCCGATTCGGGTTTACACGGACTTTCCTCCAGTATTTATACACTTATTATGCAAACCAATCCGTAAAGGTTCATTTCCGTGCATCGCGATCGATCGCGAGCCGCTCGCGGCTTACGACAAGCGGCTGAGGTAAGTGACAGACGCGCGCGGCCGACGACTGTCGTAGGCCTGCGCGCGCACTGTGAATATTGTCGCATCGGCCGCGAGCGTCAGCCGCTTGTCGTGAGCCGCGAGCGGCTCGCGATCGGCCGCGATGCTCGGAAATGAACCTTTATGGTATAAGATCCGGCCTAAGAAATATGAAGGGTATCTTGTTTCCTTCTTTTTGTAGGCGGGTTTAAGTTAAAGTTAAAGTTAAAAAAAGGTTAAAGTTGTTTATATGTAGATTTCTTATCAGCTTTTAAAATTTGAAGAGTTTAGTACATAAGTAAATATTGGCGCCAAAATTGCGCTATTTTATTTTTGTTGAGGGTCACTCTCACAACTGAGATGACACCTCTCCAGCTAAAATCGATCAAGCTATTTAGGTTCTAGGCTTACCAAAGAAATATATATATACATAGGTACAATACATTCGTAAATACATTGTAAATACATCGTACATTGTGTTTTTGATAAAAGTACCATTTATACTTTCATAAGCATTTAGTCATTTTTTTTTTTGTCATTACGACTCCCTACTGCGGGAGTTGTATTTAAAAAACTTTTTTTACAAAAAACATCTAACTAACTTCAATCACGGTTGATTTGGTGGGATTTATTGACGAGTTTCGTTGGCTGTCTTCAAAACTCATCATCAAATCTTTACGAAAACTATATGGGATCATTTCGGAATAAACCTTTTTCGAACATAAAAATAACTTTGAAAATCCGTCTAAATTAAGACGGAGTTGTGCCCGAACTTATATAAAAAAATACAAACATTTGAATTGAGAAGCTCCTTTTTGTTAAAGACGTTTAAAAAATATATGATTACACCTAAGAGGAACTTCAGAGATGCCTAGTTTTACCACAGTCTAATAATAATACAGTTGTTCTACGAAACCGTCTAGACGGAGTGGTAGTGCTGCGATTGCGGGGCGTGACGCAGCGGGTGACAGAAGGCTAAACGGACCCGATTTTGTCACCACGAGTCGGGCCCGTCCAGTCACTGCGGCGCGCCCAGCAACCCCCACACGAGTACACGATGACTGTATTAGTTAATTATACTGTGGTTTTACATATGTAACGCCATTAATAGATAATTGTGAGATAATAATTGACTATAGCCATATAATATGACGCCTTGAAGCCTTAACAGTCAAGGTATTATGTATTAAATATATCCTCTATATAGTGTCGCCTATAGGTCAATGTTATCCGCTTCGTATATTGTTGCTTTTGTTTTATATCTATACTAATATTATAAAGCTGAAGAGTTTGTTTGTTTGAACCCGGTAATCTCAGGAACTACTGAACCGAATTGAAAAATTCTTTCACTATTAGATAGCCCATTTATCGAGGAAGGATGTAGGCTATATAACATCACGCTACGATCAACAGGAGCGGAGTGGCAATGAAAAATGTTGCAAAAACGGGGAAAATTGACGCATACGAAGTTGCGCGTCTCAGCTAATCTATTAATATTATAAAGAGGTAAGATTTGATTGTTTGTTTGTATTGAATAGGCTCCGAAACTATTGAACGGATTTGAAAAAATCTTCATCGTTGTGAAGTTACACTAATTCCGGGTGACATAGGCTATTTTTTATCCCGGTATTCCCACGGGAACGGGAATTACGCGGGTGAAACCGAGAGGCGTCCGCTAGTCTATACTAATATTATAAAGCGGAAGAGTTTGTTTGTTTGTTTGTTTAAACGCGCTAATCTCAGGATCTACTGGTACGATTTGAAAAATTCTTTTTTTGTTGGATAGCCCATTTATCGAGGAAGGCTGTAGGCTATATTACATCGCGCTACGACTAATAGGAGCGGAGAAGCGACGAGAAATGCTTCAAAAACGGGGAGAAATTACGCATACGAAGTTGCGCGGGACAGCTAGTATTAAATAAAACAACGCTTACGTTAAGTACCTTCATGGTTATTTAGCCAGACTAATATTCTAAATGAGAAAGTAACTCTGTCTCTCTGTTATATTTTCACGCTTAAACCGTTGAACAGATTTAGATGAAACTAGCTGTCCCGCGCAACTTCGTATGCATAAATTTTCCCCGTTTTTGCAACATTTCTCGTCGCTACTCCGCTCCTATTAATCGCAGCGCGATGTTATATACCCTATAGCCTTTCTCGATAAATGGGCTATCCAACAAAAAAAGAATTTTTCAAATCGGACCAGTAGTTTCTGAGATTAGCCCGTTTAAACAAACAAACAAACTCTTCCGCTTTATAATATTAGTATAGATTACGAACACAAATATACGACACCCGACAAATGAGAACGGAGGCGCCGACATACTACAAGTGGGAAGAACTCTTAGAGTTTGATTATCTGAATGTTAGTGAAAATCGCATCAAAATCCGTAGCGTAGTTTAGAAGATCTACGCGTACAAACAGCGGGAAACGACTTTGTTTATACTTCTGAATACAGACTATTCAATAATATATCACACTAATATTATAAAGGCAAAAGTTTGTAAGTGTGTGAGTGTGTATGTTTGTTACTTCTTTACGTCTAAACGGCTGGAGCAATTTTAATAAAATTTAGTATGGAGTTAGCTGACACCCTAGATTAACACATAGGGTAATAAACCGCGGGGCACAGCTAGTATTTTTTATAAAAAACATAACTTGCAATGTGGGATTGGGTCCTTCATTACTAGCAATCTGTTAAATCCTCCAGCTAAGCTCAATGGCTTGTGTTAGGTGTATGGGTTCATGTCGGTAGTAGGTATAATGGGTAGGATTCCAACCCGCGTCCTCATGATTGTGAGTCTGATGCTTAACCCAAAGCTTGTGTGAACGAATCTAGTATCAAACTTACTTCCCCAATCTGTACTAAAATTTCATCTAAAGTTGACTTGTCAATTTTTTGCACATAAATAGAGTATTTCTTAGTAGCATGTAACCACAATCGGTTAAGGCAACAATAAGTACTTTAAGTTAATAATTATAATTAACACATACATACTAATACGCGTCAATAATCCATTAAGTTATTTGTTTGGTTTACATGAGTTAAAAACACAACTACCTACGTCAACCACATTGAAATCTAGTATTTAAATAGATTTTATATACAACTAGCTTTCAGCTGCGGCTCTGCCCGCATGGATATCAGTTATCCTAAAAATGTCCTATCCCGAGATTCAAACTATCTCCATACCAAATTTTATTGAAATCAGTTCAGTGGTTTAAAGGCTCTATCACATTATCAGTCCGCTTGCAGTCTGTCACCCTTTCAGACTGCTTGTCGTCTTGGGTCTGCATAGTCCACACACTAAAGCGATTATTGCCTATCGACAATGCCTGAAAACCGGCTCTGGGGTTACATACTAGCAGTAGACAGCCGGCAGATTCAGACCGCAAGATCACGCGCCGGCAGTGGCCTATAACATCCGTCGTCATACTAGCTAAATGATTGCCGGCCGGCTACTTGCTAGTGTGTGTTGTCGTGGACTGTCGGGTCGAAACCTGACGACGCAGATCGCACCAGGCCTCGAGCGCACACACTATGACTTGGATTGACCGGTAGTCCAAAACCTTTATTAGAAAACTGTTAGTCTGTGGTCTGTTGCGATTAACTGACAGGGTCCTTATTCACTATGTTTTTTTTCGTTTTCGCGGCAAGCCCGCGCGAACTGGCGGGCGCATGCGCGATGCATTTCTAAGCGCAGCTCTCTATATACCATTAAGACAAGATTTTGACAGTTAGAAACGCGGGCTTGACGCGAAAACGAAAGAAAAAATAGTGAATAAGGACTCGCTGATATTCGCTGGCGGGCTGGTAGTGTGTGCGAGCCTTAAGCGTAAAAACCTAACAGACAGACAGAGTTACTTTCACGTTTTTAATATTAATTTGGATGTCCTGCAAAGACAGACGCGAAAAAAGCACATAATTTTATTAAAAGCTGAAGACCCGTGATATTGTCATAGAATCCTATTATGTTTTAATCTAACAAACTATACAAAAAAGAATTTAAACTCTATTAGGAGAGCCATAGAGTTGTTTATTAAATTAAATGTTACAGAAAAGTAATTTGTCATTCCAGTCATGTGTTACAAAGTAGGGTAACTATGAATGATAATAATTTCTTAGGACAACTCATACAGGGCCATCTGATTCCAAACTAAGCAGCCTGTACTATGGCAACCAGACAAGTGATAAATATACTTATATTTCTAAATCTAACATTACGAGTATAATATTATAAACAGAAAAGATTTGATTGTTTGTTTGTTTATTTGTAACGATCAACCTAAAAACTACTCGACCGATTTTAAAAACTCTTTTACCATTAGTAACTTAAACTATATTTTACCGTCAAAAAATTATAGATTCTAACGAAATTGTAATAATGTAACTAAAGGCATAAAAAAATTTGCTTGTAGGCTGCAATATATTTTTCAATAAACTCATTATTAGTACATTAACTGATCGCTTTGTCTTCGGGTTTGAATCATAGAAATATGGCATTAAATCCATGTGTTAGGTTTGTTTGAAAATCTTACGGAAAAATTACACCCGTACGAATCCGGTGTGGTCAGGTGGTAGATACATATTATAGATAAATTACACCCTGACACAGAATAAACCATCGCGCATATCAGACAAAGCTTTATAATGGGTGGGAATCGAACCCACGACCTCCGGCTTAGCAATCAACCACTAGACCAACAGGCTAGTCAGAATTTTGTAAAGTTATGTAAAATTTGTTATCCGTCAATGCATTGGTAAATGTTTTGTTATTTTAATTCGAAGTAATCTGATTCTGGAAGTGGCTGTAGCCTAATAGTTGTATATAATAGTATTGGACTCACAACCGAGTGGTTCCAAGTTCGAATACCACTCATTATTCTATTGACGTGAATCCACTTTTAACTCAAGCAATTTAGCTTAGCTGGAGGGGTTAACAGAATTACTGGATGAATATCGTTCTTATATTTTTTATTTTAAAGACAACTCCCGCATAATCCACTATAATTTCTCCTGCGTAGGTAGTTATTCGGCACTATAAAAAATATTATGGCCTGGCCTGGTGTAGTGATCCTGACTGTTAGGCCAAAGGGTTCAATTCCCACCCAGGATAAGTCTTTGTTTAATGAGTATGATTGTTTATATTGTGCCTGTGTGTAATTTATCTATAATAAGTATGTATTTCGAAATATATAGGTATGTTCTATCAGTAGTGTAGTTGCCACAGTACAGGCCCTGCCTAGTTTGGGGTCAGATGGTCGTATGTGAGTTGTCCCAAGATATTTATTTATCCGCACATTATCTAGACGTATGTGCACCCTACTTAGATTGTTTAGTTTTCTATCTACGCGTCTATTTAGAATGCGATGCGGTTGTAGATTGCATCGGAACATTTTCCTCTATTAGTTTGTTAGCTTTATCCTGCGGTTTTGCTCACATTTAATTATTTGTATTAATCTAACATTTGTAACTTTTGAAGTTTTTACCCGACTGCAAGAAAGGGTTATGTTTTTCGCGCGTATCTTGCATGTATGTTTGTTTGTATGTAATATTCTTTATTATCATATCACAAGACGAATTTAAACAATTAACGTCATTAGATTTGTGTTGACCACCCCACTTAGGTGGTCAAGACAAATCTAAATTCTTAGATAAGTGACATTTGAAAAAAAACGAACTTGGCGGCTGTGAGATGTTAAAAACAAGAGGTGTGAAAAAAAGTTTTATCGAATACCGCAATATGGGTATCAAATCAAAGGGCTCATCGTAAGCATTTAAAAAAGGTATAACATGAATACCTATGATACGATTTTACTGCAGTCGTCGCAACGTCCGACATGTCCCCGAGGAACTTGATTTAGGCACCTGTCCGACCAACAGCGAGAAAAAGGGTAGCAAGTAGCGATTTTATCACTCAGGACACGTATATACTTATGAAGATCCCGTGTAAACAAAATATATACAGATATTGATAGTTGATCGCTGAGTGTTCACACTGCCGGCGAATATTCGCTCTATACTGCATTTCTTTTGTTTACACGGACGGGATCACACGGACATCTGTTGTAGACATCTTGAGCGATAAATCGCTACCCGCTTCTCGCTCATCGTCGTTGGTGGGACAGGTGCCTAAACACAGATTTTTCTAACGTTGGGCCTGAACATTACTTTTTGTAATTTTTTAAGCATTTTTATGAGTTTGTACGTAATTACCTGCTATCTGGTCAATAAATAATTATTATATTTACACACATATAGTTTTTAAAATGTAAGTGGATGCTCCTACTATGTTGTACCCATTGAGATTGATATATTTAATATAATGCCTTCTTCTTTTAATATTTTTTATCTCTTGTTTTTGCATTAGTTTTCTAATATGGTAAATAATTTAATGGTGGCAGCACCTTACCTACATGTACAGGTTATAAACAAAGAAACATTGTAAACATTGGCAATTTGAAAATAATGACAGCGAGTTTTTATTGCCTCATTCTTTTCTCTGGCTTTACCTATTGTTTGCGAATATGCATTACATTACATGTAGGAAGGACTTTCAGTAAACGATCTGACCACTTTGTGTGATCCACAAATTGTTGTTCCGAAGTCTGGGTGTACTTTGTGTCCGTGACTTATTTGTTTGCGACACAGGGCTTGTACCCTAATGCGGAAGAAGTTTAAAAAAAAAAACTGTTTGAGTTGAAAAGCCCATTTACTGAGCAGGGCTATAGGCTATTTAACATCACGTTACGTCCAAATCGAGTGGAGCATCAAAGAAAAATGTTGCAAAAACGGGGAAGTTTTACGAATCAATTATTAAATTAATACACATGACTTCACAATATTAAAAAATGATCTGTTACAAAAATAGTATCACACCTTACTTATACTAAGTTTTTGCTCGCATTCAATATTATTCAAACCTCAAGTTTTTTTGTTAAGGTTTAAAATTAGTACACCATAATAGTGTCAATAACCTTAACTGTATCTAATGCCAATAAATAGCGGTAATTGAACGCAGGTTCGAATCCAAATAGGTGCAATTTTGTTACATCTGATTATGGTTTACTAGCTTTCTCCCACGGCTTCGCCCGCATGAATCTATTTTATTGCGATAAAAACTATCCTATGTACTCTCCCGGGTTTCATACTATCTCCATACTAAATTTCAGCGGTTTAAGCATGAAAACGTAACAGATAGACAGATTTTGTTTCGCATCAATCTCAGGAACTACTGATCCAAATTTAAAAAATATTTTTCTGTTCGGTAGCCCGATTATCGATGAAAGCTATAGACTATATAACATCACGCTACGACCAATAGGAGCGTAGCAGTAATTAAAATTGTTGAAAAAGGGAAAAATGTACGCATACAAAGTTGCGCGGGACAGCTAGTATAATATAAGAAAGAAGATGTAAAATTTGGCTATGCATTAAGCACCAAAAAAAACTTAAGGTAATATTCATACTTCGCTCGAGCTACGCTCACATAGAAATTTTGACTCCACCGTAGTCTTTAAAAAAAAACCTGGGACCACTTTCTTCAGAGGGTGTTCCGAGCGCACATTCTATGAAGGTTATCTGTATGTTGTCAAACGGACCCACGGATGTTGGTTTGCTTTTTTATTAGCTGTATTGTTCTTAATCATCGTTTTCTCATTGTCGATGGTCGTGCCCGTCCTGGAAGGCTTTAACACCATCGTGGGTGTGATGCTCCCATGCCACTCGGCCTTCAGCTTATCTAAGAGCCGTGTTAATATTAAGTGCCGTTATAGTTTTAATTTGATCGGACCAGCGGGCAGGTGTTAGTCCACGTGGTCTCGAACCATCTAGATTGCCATTTATAATCAACTAGCTGACCCGCGCAACTTCGTCTGCGTAAATTTTCATCGCTTTTGCAACATTTCTTATTGCTGCTCCGCTCCTTATTTACCCACCATTTAATGGATGTT
The DNA here is from genome assembly GCA_945859575.2 of Herminia tarsipennalis. Lineage (NCBI taxonomy): Eukaryota > Metazoa > Arthropoda > Insecta > Lepidoptera > Erebidae > Herminia > Herminia tarsipennalis. The sequence continues at coordinate 2,766,834 of OX243830.2, forward strand.
ATTATACATATAAAACTTCCTCTTCAATCACTCTATCTATTAAAAAAAACCTCATCAAATTTGAAAGATTTAAGCATAAATAGGGATATAGGGACAGAGAAAGCGACTTTGTTTTATACTATGTAGTGACCTATCTAGGTTATCTGACTATACACAAAACAGCTCAGCACACGGCGTGTGGCAAATAGCCTGGTAAGGATTACATATACATATCAACCCATATGATGTCCCACTGCTGGGCACGGGTCTCCCCAATACCCTGGGGGTAATTGCCATAATCGCCACGCTTGGCGAGCGGGTTGGCGATCGCAGTAAGGCTTTAAAATACACAGATGACGCTGCTGCCCGCCCTCCGGTGGTAAATCCCTTAGTCGCCTTGACGACACCCACGGGAAGTGATGGGGTGGTACTATTCTTAAGCCGGTACCACACGGCCGTAAGGATTTTGAGCTGGTTTAAAATGGACTTGTTGGACATAGCTGTTTTTACGACAATTAACATTTCTTCTCACGTGTCAAGGTTCTTCATTATCTTGTCATCTAGTATCAAGACCGATCCAAATCCCCACCTTACCTGCGCTCCTTTACTTCGCAATTGTCACCACACAGTCTCTCTGCCAATCAGAAGTGCTCGTGTATAGAATGTTAATTACCTCACGTAAATAAATGTAATAATGCATATCATTAGCATAGATTAACGGCATTCAATACAGGCTCGATTATCTAGTAGTTAGGTTAAGCTGCGGACATACAAGTGACGGTCCGTGGCACCAGAGAGACCGCCCGGTTATTGTTTTTTCTTGCGTCATCTATACTAATATTATAAAGCTGAAGAGATTGTTTGTTTGAACGCGGTAATCTTAGGAACTACTGATCCGAATTGAAAAATTATTTCCCTGTCGGATAGCCCATTTATTGAGGAAGGCTATAGGCTAACGGGGAAAATTTACGCAGACGAAGTTGCGCGGGACAGCTAGTATATTATAACCTGCAATTGCTCACGGATATTATAGACACTTGTCTTTTCAAGATCTTTTCAAAGATCAAAATCAGCCAAGTACATACTTTGAAGAAAAAATGCCGAATGTTGCTGTTTATTTTTCTGTTTTTGCTAAAAATAAATAAACGGCAACAATTATAAAAATATATATTTATAGCCCGACGTTTCGACCGTATTGCAACGGTCGTGGTCAGAGTCTACCCGTGGCCACGGCCGTTGCTATACGGTCGAAACGTCGGGCAATAAACAAGGTATTTTACCTTTAATTATTCACGCGATTAAGACCCGTAATATACCTATATATTTTTATAATGTGTACAAATTGCGAAAGTTTATCAAGATTTATGAATGGCAACAAGTTTAAAAAAACTTACTCTGAGAAGGTGGTTCGTAGATCATGTGTTTTACAGTCTCAGAGAATTACTTGACAACTTGGCTGTTTTAGGTCCCTAACTTTTTATTTTTTTCTAAGTTAGTACCTTCATAATCTTCCTTGCCGGTTTCGGCTACAGCGACTACTAATTTGGACTTCTACGTGGGCCTTAATGATTTACCTTTTCGTGTGCTCAAAGATGGCTAATATAGCCATTTTTTTTTTAACGTTCGGTCACACTTCAGGCTAAGTTCAGGTTTGTGCTATTTTTTAATGTAACTGTGATAGATAAATATTATTCAATTTTTTTTTACCCACGACAGCCACGGAGATATTGCGTGATACTTTGTTTTGCTTTAAAATAATAATATATTTCAATTACAATTTAAGGAAAAGATGAAAAATAATATTAAACTGATAAATTTTGTAAAAAAGTATAGGGGCCTATAGAAAGGAATAACTATAGACACAATACGAAGGTTTACCATATGTTATACACCTAATAACTTTATTCACGAAGGACATGTATTTAACTACCCGCGCAACTTCGTTTGCTTCAATTTTCCCCGTTTTTGTAACATTTTTCTTTGCTGCTCCGCTCCTATTAGTTGTAGCGTGATGTTATATAGCCTATAGACTTCCTCGTTAAATGAGCTATCCAACAATGAAATATTTTTTCAATTCGGATCAGTAGTTCCTGAGATTACCGCGTTCAAACAAACAAACAGACTCTTCAGCTATATAATATTAGTATAGATTGTATTGAATTTACATAACATATAGGTACGTCAATTCAAAATCAAGTATGGAAATTTCCATATTTACATACAAGATTTATTGAGATATATTTTTTACACATTTTTAAGCCCGACGCAAACAAAAGAGTGTTGTTGGTTTACCGTGTGTGTGTTTTATTATGGCAAGAGTATTCTTATTCTTATCCTTTGCATAATTTATAACTAAGTCGCTTTGCATGTGACCATGTCTGTCTGTATATCCGCCAACTCCTCCTAATCCACGAAACGAATTTTGATGCGGTTTTCACGACTTGGATAATTACTTCCGATTGATTTATATGTATAATACATGCATATGATGAGTATATATAGTGGAAAAACGTATGTGCGAAGCCGGAGCGGGCACCTAGTTCTCAAATAAAAGCTATAGCTGTTGTATTCGTGTCGTATTAAGGCAATGATATCAAACTAGGAGAGTTTTCAAATGTGGTTGATTTTTTAAAATGTAGTTTGTATAACTTATAAAAATGCTTAATTGAGATATAAAAAAAAGCATATTTATTTAAACCAACATCAGCCCGGACTTATACGACTAATTATACATTTCATATACACATATTAGACATAATTATAAATCATCAGGAAGAAAATGTCTAAATGAAGATCTAGGCATACAAGGGAAGAGTCAGTGGAAAGCCACTTTGTTTCATACTTTATAATGATTTCGTTATTAACAATGAAGGTATAGTAAGACCAACTGACCCGTGCGACTTTATTTTGATCAACTTTCCCCGTTATTGCAATTTTTTTCATTGATGCTGCGCTCTTATTGGTCGTAGCGCGATGTCATACAGCCTACAGCTTCCTCAGTAAATGGGCTATCCAACACTAAAACATTTTTACAATTCTACTAGCACTTCCTGAGATAAACGCGTTCAATCAAACAAACTCTTTAGCTTTATAATATTAGTAAGTTATAGTTAGAGCCAGAGCTACCGGTCTGCTAGCCGTCAGCTGCGGTCCCGCCCGCTCTGTGTAACAGCAGCATTAGTATTATTAACTGTAGTTTTAAAACAAACTACATTTATATCATAAAACCGGTTTTTAAAGTAGTTTAAACGTGCGCAATGAGATTTATATGTGCGGTCAAATACAAAGAAAATTGCTGAAATGTGACTAGAATTTAGAATAAGTCCATGACTTATATTTTTTTATTCGCAAGTTCTTTTCTCAGGGTCTTTACTTTTTAAGAACTTGACTTAATTTGTAAAGCTTAAATAAAAAAATCTGTTTTAATGTCGCTATATTAGCAATTTTACGTGCAACACTAAGTGGAGTCGTACCTAATATATACAACGTTATTCTTGATATAGTGCAAACCTGAAAGTAGTTTGCTCAGAATCAGTAACACAATCCAATAGGGTAGATTTTGGACCATGTTATATTTTTCAATTCATTAATTAATTAATTCACCAATTATTCTAACACTCATGTTCACAGTGTTATGTGAAATGTGATTATCACTTATTTTTTAATAATAACGATGGATTACGTACTACAGGACGCAATGAGCACATTAGCGTGAAGAACACAAGACAGCTTGAATGGTTGATAACTCTGCAAGTTTACAATATTTTTATTTTCTGTTTTTTATGTGAATTCTTGAAGTAAACATCTTGTTGAGGAGTCTGAGCTGAGTTGTACTATACCAAAAATAACCTTGTATAGACATAGTATAGACCCAATACATATAGTTTTCCTTTCTTTCTATTCGTATAGTTCATTTCCGTGCATCGCGGCCGATCGCGAGTCGCGCGCGGCTTATGACAAGCGTCTGACGCGCGCGGCCGATGCGACAATAGTCAGAGTATGAGAATGTATGGTGCAGTTTCCGAGGTAAGCGACAGACGCGCGCGGCCGACGACTGTCGTAGGCTGCACTCAGAATGCACGCGATCGGCCGCGATGCACGAAAATGAACCTTAAGACATTATCACACATTTTTGTTTATTTATTTATTACAATATATGCAGTCATATGTCTCAGACCTACTGAATATGCACATAAAATTTCATGACAATCGGTCGAGCCGTTTCGCAGGAGTTAAATTACAAACACCGTGACACGAAAATTTCATATATTAAATGATGTTATGACATTACAGTTGCCAGTAGAAGAAATTAGTTCCTTTAGTTTTCCTTAACAGGCGAGGTTTTTTATTTTCCTGGTCGGACTTTGGAGTAATTTTATTCCAAATTTAGTCCGACGCGATGTATAGTCAAAAGCCTATTTAATTCCTATCAATTTAACTAGACAATACCTACATAATGTAATCGATTTATTTGGGTTTCAGTCACGTAATTACACACGTCTATGCATATAAATGCCTTATGCAATGTCCCTGTCACAATCGACAGCTGATTTAAGTAATTGATGACTAGCATGACGTTATTTGGATTTTTTTTCATTTGTTATCATGCACTATAAAGTTCTTAAAGTGCAAAGAGTGATTTAAAGTGCACTTAAACTCTTAATATACTAAACTAAGTACGTATAGATTAAGAATAATCTTATTGTTTCTCTTATTATATGAAGGCACTATATTCTTGTGTCCTTTAGTTACAGTGCACTGTTACACTATAAACTGTTACTAAATTAACTCAAAAGGTTTGATCCTTTTCAACTGACTTCAAAAAGGAGGAGGTTCTCAATTCGACGAATTCGTATTTTTTTTTTTAGTTTTTTTTTTCGATGTCGGCTACGGCGGCCATCTCATCAGAGACTAGCCAACTATACAAGAGATGTTATAGTGACAAGTTTAGGCGCAGACTCTCTATTGAAATGCACTCTATTATAGGACGGAACTGAGACACGACCGGTGTAAGATTAGGCGCAGGATCGATGGTTTAACGTGCTCTCCGAGCTCTGTACTATATATATATTATATAATATTGGGACAACTCATACACGACCATCCGATCTTGATGAATCATCGATTGTGTACTATGGCCACCATTCAACTGAAAAACATACTTATATGTATATTTCTAATATAGTAAAGCATATTCAGTGCCCATCTTGACGAGACAATGTAAGAATAAAGGGTGGAGAAAACACAGGCCCCGAGCCTAGCTTAGGCACCAGTCTCCCACAATATGTTAAAATGATATTTTAAGTATGAAATGTAATGTAATGTTTTTGTTTTCCTATATTGTGGTGAGAAAATAAATCATTATTATTATTATTCTAAATACATACATAGTACATTCTCAAAATTCAAAAATAAATACTTGCACAAGTATCCACCGCTTCTAGTGTAATTTGGCTGCTATTTTAGAGGAACATCTCTCTCTCGCTCTCACATACACACATCAAAAGTGTCTAGGGATCAACATATATTTTTGCAATAACTTTTCTCCTGATTGATTTTTTTTTTTTATTTCTTTAAGGATTCATCAAATAAAGTGTTTTCGTTTGTCACAGTAACGATAAACCAAGTCACCTTTGCATTGATAAAGAAATTTGCCATTTTCCTAATAAAGGGATTTTTGACATTTGAACCACTAACATTAAAGTTCGAAAAAAAGACTGAAATAACAGTTTTCTTTAAAATTTTATTGGGTAACTTAAACCATTAATAATCCGTGTTTCTACCGCGAACACTAACAACACAAGAACATCGGTTTGGCATACTCAAAATGAGTTCATCCAAATCACGCTGTGGAATGGCCGCCCATGTTCGTTGCAACAACAAAAAAAGGTCTTCTTGCGACTGGATACCCTCCATATTCGGCAGAGCTCTTCTCTGTAGCATATCCCATGCATGCTCAATCGGGTTCAAGTCTGGCGACTGAGCAGGCCAGGGCAGGACATTGATGTTAGCTGCGGCGAGAGTCTGTCTTACAACTCTTGCGGTGTGCGGTCGTGCATTATCATGCATTAACTGAAATAAGGGACCGATTTGCACTTGTAGAGGAACGATGACGTCTGATACAATCGTCTCAGCATAAATTTGAGCGTTGAGGTTGCCTCTGATCCAAATCAACTCAGTTCTTCCGCCGATCCAAATACCCGCCCATACCATGATGGTTCCACCACTATAAGGATGGACTTCCTGGCAGGATTTTAATCGCTGTTGGCGTCCAGGGGTTCTCCAGTGTCGTATACGTCTTGTATCCGGTCTCATACCAAAACGAGACTCATCAGAAAAGCACACGAAACGCCATTGTTCTTCTGCCCAATTTCTGTGTTCAAGAGCCCATTGATATCGAATCCTACGATTGTGCATTGCTATAGGTGGTACCCGTAGCGGTCTTCGGGAATGAAGGTTCACTTCATGCAAGCGGTTTCTGACTGTTTGGTCGCTAATTAAGTTCCCTGAAGAGTGATGAAGCCTCACGGCTAACATCATGGCGGTTATTGTTGGACCTCTTCGAGTTAAGATTTGAATGTATCGGTCTTGTCTCCGTGTGGTGCAGCGATACCGTCCTCCATGGCGCTCAGCCACGGTACCAGGGCTTCGGTAACGTGTCCAAAGTCGACTGATAACACTCTGACTTGTATTCAGAGCTAAAGCCACAGTACGTTGCCGGGAACCAGCTTCTATCATTCCCACGGCTCTGAGCATTTCTTCCCTGCTTAAATGACGTCGCCGCTCCATAATAACGTTGGTTTTAATCAGTAGTAGGGAAACAGTAGCACTAATAATGTCTTCAATGCGTTGTATGTTTTTATAGGGAAAATATTGACAGCTGATTTTCATCTTTTACTCGAATTTGATTCACAGTTCCTGATTCAAATTATGAAATGCACCAAAAAGGATCCATATAAATTTATAAAATCATAAATTTATTACAAAGCCACATCTCAATCTCAAGAAATCCGCATAAAAATGCTTTATCCCTAGACACTTTTGATGTGTGTATTATAGAATAAATAAATTACACCCAAACACGGAATAAACAATCGTGCTATTCTCACTAAAAAATATTCGTGGAATCGAGGACACGGCAGGGTCACTAACCATTAGACCAACGGGTCAGTTTTAACCGACACACCCCCTCCTAGCTCTGCGTAAATACCAAAAATATTATCAAAATTGTTAATTGTTTCAGATCATGTCCAGACCTCAAGAAAATCTATCTCTTAGCAAGACCTAAGAAGAACAAAGACATAGCCAAGAGAGTGCAGGAGCAGTTTGATGACGTGGTAAGATGGCGTGCTTTTAAAAATACTTAATCACTTTGTAATTTTAAATGTTTTGTTTTTCTAATAGTAGTTGTTTTTTTTCAATGATAAGTCGATGTAAGCCATGTTTAAGAACTAAAAAAAGGAGCGGAAGCAAGCGCTAGAGCTAAGAAGCGGCGGTAGTCTAATGGCTAAGGCATCGCACTCGCAATCGTGAGGTCGCGTACCAATTATACTACCGACGTGAACCCACTGCTGCAATGAGCTTAGCTGGGGGGGTTAACAGGATTGCTAGTAATGTGGGACCAAAAATCCTACAATGCTAGTTATCTTACTAAAAAAATAAAATACATGCATATTCCCTATTCAGTTTAAACCTGACGCATGTGTAAGATCATGAGATCATGTCAATTAGACTTTTGGGCCTCCCCCTACCTCCACGGGATCTACCAATTATTAGGAATTTGAGCATTTTGGTAATTGTTTTCTTTAATTTCCAGCTTTATGATAGACTGCGCAAGGAACACCCTGACTTCATCAAGAAAATCAGCATCGTTGAGGGGGACATCAGCCGCCTGGATCTTGGTATCAGTCCTGAAGACAGGATCAAAGTCATGAATGATGTATGTACACAAGTAAACATTTTTTTTATAGATGACCCCTCATTATAGTACTAGCCCTGTGTCGCGGGGGACTTTACAAACATTCAATTCACGGACACAAAGTACACCCAGACTCGGAACAACAATTTGTGGACCACACAAAGTGGTGTCCCGTGTGGGAATCAAACCCACGACCTCTTGCGTAGCACCACCCAGTTCAAAACAGTCATTTTCCGATTAGTATCACATCCGTATAGTGCCCCGAAAGACCACCATAAAAGAAGGTTCTTGTGCTAACCGTGTCGTGACACGAAACGACACAACACCCATTGCTGTATTACTAGCAATGGGTGTTGCGTTGTTACTCCCGTCCCACTAGCAATGTGGGATTGTGGGTTTCACATTAGTGGGACCAAAAATCCCACATTGCTAGTTATCTTTATGAAAAAAAAAGAGAAGAAACGAACTTTCTTTCTAATTTGACGCACATTTATGCACGTTAAATTTATAACACTCTATCTTTTTCGTCGTCATTTTGAAAAACCAATATCGAAATTGAGAAATTAGTACGGAACCCTACTTGTCTGCTTTGACTGACTAGCCTGTTGGTCTAGTGGTTAGTGACCCTGACTGCAAAGCCAGAGGTCGTGGGTCTGATTTCCACCTAGAATAAATCTTTGCGTGAAGAGCTCGATTGTTTTTTCTGTCTGGGTGTAATTTATCTAAAATATGTTAATCAGTTGATTGCCAATAATAGACTGATGGCCATGTTATTGCCCAAAATATTTATTTAAATCCGGTCTAAACACATAAAAATCTATTTCGTATCCAGATGAGTATCAAACATGGATGGATCGTGTGCTCGCCATATTTGTACTATATAGCCTTCATTTCGACCTTGCTCGGTAAATAAGGACGTTAAAACGGACGATTTTAAACTATATTTGTTCATGCGACATTCGTGAGTAAATAGACACGAAAAATGTTAACCCTTTGTGCAAATATCCTACTAAAACTGCCTTTTTTATATAACGAAATGAAAAGACGAGCAGGTCGGACGCCTGATGGTAAGCGTCACGCGTCGGTCTTAACAGTATTAGTACCACCCAAATCCTTGTTTGGCAAATATCTGAATGTCCGGGGACATTCAGATATTTGCCATACAAGGATTTGCACCGTGCTCCTTATTTGAGACATTAGTTCGTGAGTCTACTACCTACATAATTTAAACAAAACACTTAAACTGTGTTCCTTTTGAGTTTAGAATAATTATGTATAAGCAAACCATAAAAAAGTTCGTTTAAAATAGCCATTTCGCCTTGCAAAATATATTGTAACGAAAGTATTTACAATTAGCTCTCCCGGCGAACTTCGTACCGCCCCATTTATTTTTACGTTATAACCTTCTTCAGAGTATTAAAAAAAATAATGAATTAAATTGGTAAAGTCGTTCTTTAGTTATCTCATGACCAAGGGCGAAAGGGATGCATTTTTATATATACAGGGTTATTTTTAATACACTAATAACCTCCCGGTCGTGGCTTCTTTACATTACACCAAATAACTATAACTAAGTTATTTGGTGTAATGTAAAGAAGCTACGAGCTATACAGGGTTACTATGAATACACTAATAACCTCCCACTCGAGGCTTCTTTACATTACACCAAATAACTTTAACTTTTATTTTGTGTAATGTAAAGAAGGTACAAGCGAGAAGTTAAAATCTCCCTGTCCTGATAAGCAATACGTAAATATTTTAACTATACTTATTCTTGCAAATGAAAGTAAATACTTGTTACATTCCGAAATTATACCTACTTTATTAAACCTTCAGAATAATTCATTCATTAAAATATGTGATGTTAATATAATGCAACGGGTCAACTATAAAAAGCCTTAAAATGTCGACACTGAAAACAGTTTCTGAAGGAATACACTAAATAGTTATGGTAGAAGGACTATGTAAAGCGGGTTGCGAGTTTGCCACTACAGTACATATGTTTCAACAACCAATTATTGAGCTGCCATCAACCGATGATAACAATTTGTACAGAACTGGGTACTACTCTCATGAACTCTAAATTATTTGCCAAGTGCGGGGCAGCTTAACTTCATTTTTGAACCAAAGGCATGCATGTCAGTCACTGAACTGCTGTCAAGTGCAAAAAAATTACAAATAGACAATAAGTCACTCGCCGGTTTGGTGACGTCATCACTGACTCGCCTGCTTTTTGCAGAATTATAATAGGAAATTAGCAGGACAGTCTACAATTGCCCGGCTATAAAAGTTTATGGTACGGCCCCTGTTCGAACAGAGTATCAGTGTACAAGAAAAGCTTTTCATAATATGCTCGAGCCCCGTACACATACCCACATTGTTCACTGACACAGAATCTCGGAACACCTCCGCAACAGTGTGGTCTGAGATTTCATGTCTGTGTGCGTTGTTTGAATGAAGACTTTCTTCTATATTGTCGATGTTTTGTGGAATAAATATGTAGCAAACTTAAGATCGTATCTACAGTTAAATCTATACTTGTTTTTTGTATCATGGGACAACTCACACGGTCATCCGATCCCAAACTAGGCGAAGCCTGTACTATGGCAACCAGACAACTGATAAACATAGGCACTTACATATTTCTAAAAACAAACATGTTGTAAATAATTTACACCCTGACACAGTAAACATTCGTGCCCATCACACAAAGATTTATCCTGTGTTGAGATCGAATCTGTGACCTCTGGGTTAGCAGTCAGGGTCACTAACCACTAGACCAACAGGCGACCAGCTCCTCTTTTCGTTTCGTTGTAAAAAAATAAATAATAGGCAACAACTAGTTTTAAATGTACGTTGTTATTCTTTTGCTAGTTACTTAGTACGATTGTACTTGCTAAACAAACTTGGTGTTACTTAAGCATAAGCAAACACTACACGAGGCAGGTTTAACGAGAGGATAAACAACCTTCGTATTCTTGACCTTAGACACCTGTGCTTGACGTCGTTCAAGTATAAGTTGAAGCTTAACTTGACGTAAAACTTATGTCATTTGAAATAGGTACTAGAGCTCCAAGACACGGGGCATAAACGCTAATCGGATAGAATGACGTCATTCGCGTGCAAAACTACGAATGATCTTTAGCTAATTTTTATATTCGCTGTTTTAGACGGCATTCTATTTGATTGTAATTCTATTCGGTCACAGTTTTTATAAAGATAACTAGCCACAAAGTGCAACACAACTATAGTGATTTAGATATATTTCATAGTGTATCGCGCATTTGCTCTCAAAAAGTACCAATTGGTGAAGTGGAACTCATGATTAAGACCACAGATGACCAGCGGAAATATTCAATATTTCACAGCTTGCGATTCAATTGTTATTGTTTAGCACTTTATTCTCGTCATACACTATTACACAATGTAATAGAGCTGGATGGTGAGATATCATGTGAACTCCTCAACAATTCACTGCCCTGCATCGGAAAAACAATATTTTGTAAAATAATTTTGGGTTTAGAATAAGTTTAAGCAAACCATAAAAAAGTTCGTTTAAAATAGCTATTTCTCCTTGCCAAATACATTGTAACGAAAGTATTTACTCGGCGAACTTCGTACCGCCCCGTTATTTTTTTCGTTATTTTCTTTGTTTTACGTAAGTTCCTTCTTTAAAGTATTAGAAAACTAAAAAAAAAGAAATGAATGAAATCAGTAAAGTCGTTCTCTAGTTATCTCTACTACAGTTACTCGAGACCAAGGGCAATAGGGATTAATTTTTATACATACAGGGTTATTTATACTTCTATACTTTATACCAATATTATAAAGAGGAAAGATTTGATTGTTTGTTTGTATTGAATAGGCTCCGAAACTACTGGACGGATTTGAAAAATTCTTTCATCGTTGTGAAGCTACACTAACCCCGGGTATCCGCACGGGAACGGGAATTACGTAAAACCGCGAGGCGTCCGCTAGTTTTTAATATTTGACTGCCTCTGTGGCGCGGTGGGAGTGTATCCGACTACTACGCAAGAGGTCGTGGGTTCGATCCCCACCCAGGATAAAACTTTGTGTGATGAGCACGATGGTTTATTCTGTGTCTGGGTGTTATTTATCTATAATATGTATGTATTTAGAAATATATAAGTATGTTTATCAGTTGTCTGGTTTCCATAGTACAAGCTCTGCTTAGTTTGGGATCAGATAGCGTTGTGTGAGTTGTCCCAAGATATTATTATATTATTATTATAATATACTAATAACCTCCCGTTCGTGGCTTACATTACACCAAAAAACTTGGGAATATCAGTTTTGAAAAATATAACTTTATTTTACCCTTAACCACCTACCACATACTTTTATCATATCACACAAGGGGCACTTGCCCCACCCAAGCGGTTGTTTTGTGTACCGATTCTTGTTTTTTTTTTGGTTAAAGATAACTAGCAATGGGGAATTGTGCCACATTACTAGCAATCCTGTTAGGCAACCATTAGGCTACCGCCGCTTATAAAAAAAATGTATTGTATTGAATTTTTTTGCCCTAATGCCCTTGTTTTTATGGGGCACCCCCTCCCCGTCGTGAGTGCGACTCACACTTGGCCGATGTCGGGTGAATGAATGAAATCCTGGATCGGCCCATGCTCACGGAGATGGAATCTCGGAACACTTTTCAAACAAACGTGGTGCGATGTGGTGAGATTCATTGTTTCTAAACGATGAATCCAAATGCGTGCGTTGCTCCAGCAAAGCATGTTTGATGATATGACCTTCTGTATACTCTCGGTACTCTGTGGCTAGAGGTTGTGGGTTTGATTCCTATACAGTACCAAAGTTTGTAACATCCTTAAGTATTTTTCCTAATATGGGTGCACTTTGTGTCCGTTAATTGTATGTTGGGATCCCAGTGCAGTTGTCTTTTTTATAAAATAATCAGTCAGTCACCCGTTTTTACATATATGTACTTAGATGGTATCTTCAGGCATTTTTAAATGAACAGGATACGTAGAATCTTCTAGGCAGTCGAAAAAACAAAAATTGCTGGTACAAAAATGACGTATTTTTATACAATTGCTAATTGGTTGACATAACACTTCAAATTGTACGTTTTGGGTACACTTAAAAGGTCAATGATATTGTCACAAGACCGCATTTATAAGAGTAGAGTAAGAAAAAAATTGCAAGACACGTAATTAGGTAGTTGACTACAGTAAAAGTAAATTATTTTATACTAATCAGGTAATAGTAGATCTTAAAATGTTTTGAAAATAACTGTTCTTTTACATTTTAACATGTTTTTGAATTTAAAAGCATAAAAACGAATACTAAAAGTAATGATTTGATGATAGAAACTTATGACGTCATAGGTTGTTATATACACATTTCTATAGAGCTTGTAGTTTTGACATTTTATAAAAAGAGACTGATTTGACGCGCTTGCAAACATACCGACAAATAAACGTTTTAAGAAAATGTATAATTATTTTGGTCTTTACTGCTGTTTTAACCAACTAGTTGAGTCATCTAGTGATGATGACGATGGTGGATACAACTCGGTCGAAACGTCAAACAATATTGTTTTACCTTATAATATTATAAGGTTCACTTATTTACCAAAAGAAGAGCTACAGACAGATTGTAAAACCTATTGTTGTGTTTTATTAACCTATTATATTGGCCTGTTGGTCTAGTGGTTAGTGGCCCTGATTGCTAAGTTGGAGGTCGTGGGTTCAACTTTGTGTTAAAAGGGATAAAACTTTGTGTGATGAGCACGATGGTTTATTCCGTATCTGGGTGTAATTTATCTATAATATGTATATATTTAGAAATATATAACTATGTTTATCAGTTGTCTGGTTTCCATATTACAAGCTCTGCTTAGGTTGGGATCAGATAGCGTTGTGTGAGTTGTCCCAAGATATTATTATTAATAATGAAAGTAACGATTTTATTTTTTGGGTTCCGTACCATAAAAGGGAAAAACTGAACCCCTATGGGATCATATGGCTACTACCGCTTAAAGCTGTGAAAAAATCAAACTTCTATCTAAGTTAACGTAAAAAAAAATAAGGCTGTCTAGGCCGCAAAAAACGTACATTTCGACACTTGTATAATAGGGTGTTTTCCGTTGACCTAAAACTATGAAATTTGTTATACCGTTTTATAATACAAGTATAGGGAAAAGTTTGTAATTAAATCATATAAAATATAGTCTAAAAAACTGCGAGACACGATTCCTGAACTATTTAAGATATTTTTGTACAAATATGTATCTACGGAACCCTCAGTGGGCAAGTCTGACTCGCAGTTGTCCGGTTTTTTGAAATAACTTAATTCAAGTATACAAATCTATATATAAAATAGGTACGATAAGCAAAAATTTATTATTTTTTTTTACAAAAATTACCTATGTGTGAAAACTGAGTTTAAAATGAAAATACATCTGTCAGACACTACCGCGTGTGAATCCGAGAATTCGTTGATTTGTGCCGACTATTCGCTCACAACAAAATATGGCCCAATATTATAGTAATTTTTATAAACATTTCTTGCATCTTAATTAATACAATAATTGCATTTTTGAAACATCAATTTAAAGTCAAAACCCAGGAATCGAACCCGAGACTTCCGTATGCCAAATCGGGGCCGGAATCGAACTATCTATAATAAAATGTCGCAGGCCAGTTGGCATTTCTTGCCAATTACTTTATTATTACAACTAGCTGTCCCGCGCAACTTCGTCTGCGTAAATTTTCCCCGGTTTTGCAACATTTCTCATTGCTGCTTCGCTCCTATTGATCTAGCATGATGTTATATAGCCTTCCTCGATAAATGGGCTAACCAACAGTGATTCGGATTACTAGTTCCTGAGATTACCGCGTTCAAACAAACAAACAAACAGCTTTATAATATTATCTAGTATAGATAAATGCATGTTTTCTTCTATCTTCTTTTTTTTTATTTTTCAAAAATGCAATTATTGTATTATTATGGCCCGATAGTCAGCATTCCCTACTCGGCAACTAGTTGCTACATTTTTAACGTAAACCAATCCAATTTACAGGTGGAAATCATCTTCCATGGTGCAGCCACGGTCAGGTTTGATGAGCCACTGAAGACAGCCGTCGAAATCAACGTCAGGGGAACTCGGGAGATGTTTAAGTTGGCAAGAGGCTGCAGCAAGTTGAAGGCCTTCGTTCATATATCTACTGCTTACAGGTTAGTTTGTCTTTTTGTTTTTATACGGTTACTGACACTGACTGCTAAGGCAGAGGTAGTGGTAAAATTTTAAAAGCTACGAGTCTTACATATCAACCCATATGATGGCCCACTGTTGGGCACGGGTCTCCCCAGTAGAACCTCCTAGTATGTAGATCAATTAAGGGGGTAATTGCCATAATCGCCACGCTTGGCGAGCGGGTTGGCGATCGCAGTAAGACTTTAAGTACGCAGAGACTGCCCGTCCTCCGGTGTGAAATCCCTTAGTCGCCTTGACGACACCCACGGGAAGAGATGGGGTGGTACTATTCTTAAGCCGGTACCACACGGCAATACGGGTCTTTATCGCTTACAAAATTTTATAATGTGTACAAATCGCGAAAGTATACGAACATAAACAGAGGTCGTGGGTTCGATTCACAGGATAAGTCTTTGAGTGATGAGCACGATTGTTCATTCTATGTCTGTGTGTAATTTTATTTTAAAGGCCTCCGTGATGCAGTGAAAATGCAGACGACTTCTGCGCAAGAGATTGTGGGTTCAATCCTGACAGGGACAACAATTCTTGTGATGGTGTTCGTTAATTGTATATAGATAAAGTTCCCAGAGACTTGAGCTTTATACTCTACTGAAGTAGATTTCTTTAAAACAATGTCACCAAATTTGTAGTTCTCACTCACAATTACTTTTTTCACAATTGGCCAATGGCGAAACAAATTAGTGGTTAACGGAATAGGAACTGATGTTCTATGATTGCGGGTATTTAAAAAAATAAGATAAAGTTCGAGACGTATGGCTAAGTAAAGGTTTTTTTTTTTAAATTGCAGCAACTGTCCCCAAAAGACTATTGGAGAGAAATTCTATGAAAGTCCCCTGCCGGGAGAGAAGTTGATTGACTTAGTCGAGACTATGGATGAGAAAGTAATCAATAATATTACACCTGGGTAAGTAATCTGTACATAAATAGTCGGGTTTATTTTAACTCTACTGAATCCATTTGATTCGCAACAGTAAAATACTATGCTCAAAAAACCCAGAGCGAACAAATATAGGGTGTAAGTAAAAATGTTGGTGGCTCTGTTAATGTAAGCACTTTGACTGCCTCTTTGGCGAGGTGGGAGTGTGTCCGACTGCTACGCAAGAGGTCGTGGGTTCGATCCCCACCCAGGATAAAACTTTGTGTGATGAGCACGATGGTTTATTCTGTGTCTGGGTGTTATTTATCTATAATATGTATGTGTTTAGAAACATATAAGTATGTTTATCAGTTGTCTGGTTTCCATAGTACTAGCTCTGCTTAGTTTGGGATCAGATAGCGTTGTGTGAGTTATCCCAAGATATTATTATTATTATAGATGTGTCTGCTCATATACTTCTTGTGTGTCATAGGAAAATACTATGCAGGGTGTAAGTATAAATTTTGGTGGCTCTGTTAATGTAAGCATACAGATGTGTCTGCTCGTATACTTCTTGTGTCTTCCATTTTATCCAAGAAAAGTTGAAAAATAACTGTTCCGAAGGCCATTCAAATTTTCATGGGTTCCTTACCCAAAGGGTAAAAACGGGACCCTACTACTAAGACCTAAGACCTAAGACTCCGCTGTCTGTCAATCTATCACCGAACCGAAATAGCCAACCAGTTGAAATTTTTACAGATGATGTAATACTGTTGCTATACTAAAAACAGATCAGTCGGTCGTGAATACGGTCGCCGGTTCAATTCTCGCCTGAGAAGAATTTTACCTTCTTACATTTATATTTATAAATTGCTTAATTTACGAAAACTATTTTTTTCCAGACTTTTAGGAGATTTCCCGAACACTTACGCTTACACGAAAGCAGTGGCTGAGGACATCGTTCAAGGCTACTCTAAAGGTCTGCCGGTGGCGTTATTCAGACCTTCAATCGGTAAGACTCGTCAAATTTTATAATTCGTTTTTTTTTTACTATAACGTGGAGCAGGCATGTTCTTAAAATGTCTCAATCTGCTCGGTAGCTTCAGACACGCCATTTTCATGATACTCAGGCACAAGACATAAAGGTATACTACCCTGAGATTTAGGCCACGTATGTATAGTTATTTTTTTTTTCATAACTAGCAATGTGTGATTGGGACCCACATCACTAGCGATCTTGTTGACCCCTCCAGCTAAGTTCAAAAGGATTGTGTTAGGAGTGGGTTCACGCACGTCAGTTGTATAATGGGTACGATTCGAACCGGGGACCTCACGATAGCGAATTTGATTGGCCGTTAGGCTACCATAGCTTCAAGTTTATCGACCAATCGCTTATTTGTTTTTCTTTTTGTTTTTTTTTTACAGTCATCGGAACAGCAAAAGAGCCTGTATCTGGTTGGATTGACAATGTATATGGACCTACAGGCGTAAGTACAATAAGTGTTTTATTATTAACTGTAGTACCTAGAGCATTAAAATAATCAATCAAATTGTGGTAAAATTTAAGTCGGATGAGGAATCCATGACTCAGTGACAATCAAGGTAATCGAGTGATCAGCGAGGTTAAGAAATGTTACCACTGTCTGTACATAGATGGATGACCGTTTTGAAAAATATTTATAGGTAGTTTGCGAATACTTCGTCTGTGGTCGTGACGGATTTCAGTCCCATGGGACCGTGAGAGTGAGGGAATAGAGCCCGCACTTGTGTTTGCGCATACACTTGTATACCATAATACTCATGTGTTGTTGAGCAGTCTTTGATGAGATTATCTCTTGAATTAGTTGTAATGTTTTCTTTCATTTTAGTGTTAATTATAGTTCAAAATTATATTTTAGTAAGCTTCAGATTCCTAAAGCCAATAGATACCGACCACATTTTCACATCTTCACTTAATTCTCCAGGTGGTAGTTGGAGCAGCAGTAGGTCTTCTCCACGTGCTGAACTGCAATCCAAAAGTGATAGCAGACCTGGTGCCAGGAGACATGGTAGTGAACGCCTGCATAGCAGCCGCGTGGAAGACTGCTAAAGAATACCCTGCCAACCATGAGGATGCCCCCCCACCGGACTTGCCTCCCCCTGTATATAACTATGTGTCTTCCGAACAGAGGCCTTTAACTTGGGGTAAGAAGAGATTCAATATAACTATAATGTTTCGCCGTGTGGTACCTTAGCTTAAGAAAAGTGCTACTCCATCTCTTCCAGTAGGTGTCGTCAAGGCGACTAAGAGATTTCACACCGGAGGACAGGCAGCAGCGTCCTCTGCATACTTTAATGCCTTACTGCGATCGCCAACCCGCTCGCTAAGCGTGGCGATTATGACAATTACCCCCAGAGTCTATAATAAATAGGTTTTGCTGGAGAGACCCGTGCCCAACAGGGACTTAAAACGGGATCGACCACTCTACAAATTTAAAGTTGCGCATCGAGATACAGAGCCAGAGGGAATCTTGGACAGTTACGCTAGATTGTTTCTGGCTCAGGATGTCGATTTGGTGTAGCTTGATCCTGCTGAGTTCAGCACTGATCATGTCTATTTCTTTTAGTGTACAGTGTGATTTTTTATATTCTAGTAACCTTCCGCTCGTGGTTTCTTTGCAAAACATTAAATAACTTTGTAATATAACTTTTGGGAATACTTAGTAAATTAACCCTTAATCACCTACCACTTACTTTTGGAGTTATGATCTTATTCACCTACAGACTATTTTACTGGATGAAAGTCATTGTTTATTGTAAGGTTTAGGCCCTTAACCTGTCAAAGAAACATCGATTTTACTCCGGGGTTTCCGGGGAGTGCAAGGTTAATTGTGTTTTTTTAAAATTATATTCCAAAGTTCTACACATTTTATTAATAGGTAGATACTTAGGTAAATAAGAGGAATGGTATTTAGTGTGTTAGATATTAATTAATTTACAATATTATATGAACATCTATTCTGTTTCTAATTTGGGTAACAGCTGACCGTGTTCGAGTTGTCCCTTGATATATATTTTATTTTTTTCACAGAGAAATTCATGAAGTATAATGAAGTCTACGGTTTCCAAGTGCCGACCGTCCAAGCTATTTACTACTACTTGTTCCACCTAACTCCGTCTAAGTTTATCTATACCATATATTGTTTCTTTCTTCACTGGATTCCCGCGTACATTATTGATGGAATTGCTGTTCTCATCGGCAAGAAGCCTATGTAAGTTACACTTTTTTATTTTTTACTACCCCCCACACCCGCAATATCGTATGCGTAAACATTTTCCGTTTCTGCAACATTTTTCATTGCTCCTATTGGCCGTAGCGTGATGTTATATAGCCTATAGCTTTCCTCGATAAATAAGCTACCCAACAGAATAAGAATTTTTCAATTCCGTTCAGTAGTTTCTGAGATTACCGCGTTCAAACAAACAAACAAACTCTTCAGCTTTATAATATTAGTATAGATTAGTTTCCCCTTCGCATCAACTTTTCGCCACTGTTTATACCCATAATATGCATCTATTATATACATATAAACCTTCCGGAAGAAATTATCGAAATGGTAGTGAAAACCCTATGAAAATCTGTTTAGCTGTTTTTGAGATTATCGCCATTTAATATGCAGACAGACGCAGCGAGGGAATTTGTTTTTTACCGCTTCCAAAAAAGGTGGCTCTCTGTTTGACCCATATGTATGTATGTAAGTATGTATGCATGTTCGCCAGAATCCCATCATCAGGTCTTGATCTGATAACAATGGGGCTAACTTGGAGCTATATAAAATATAAAGCAAAATTGGTCCAGCCGTCTACGCGTAATCGCTGAACAAACACAAAAATTGAGAACCTCCTCCTTTTTCGAAGTCGGTTGAAAAACGATTTTTAACATATTTTTTATCTTGTCAACAGGTTAAGAAAAGCGTACACTAAAATAACAAAATTCTCAGAAGTCATGGCCTACTTTGCAACGCGAGAATGGAAATTTGAAAACCAAAACACTCAAAACCTTTTCAAAGAACTGTGTGATGCTGACAAATGCATGTTCGACTTCAATATGGAAGATTTGGACTGGTCAGACTACTTCTACAGCTACATCCGAGGAATCAGGGTATACCTCCTTAAAGACCCAGTGGAAACTGTACCACAGGGTCTTAAAAAACTAAACAGACTAAGGATACTCCACTACGTTTTCTGTTCCATTTTATTTTTGTTGTGTATAAGACTACTCTATGGAGTTTTGAGCAGTATTTTAGGGTTTTAGTTTAGTTTTTTTAGGTTTGTATTTTAAGCAAAATTAGGTGGTAAATTAAATTGAGTGGTAAGCAGTATATGTAGCCTATGGACGCTCATGACATCAGGGTATAATAATAATAATAAAGGCCACATAACCGATGTCGGTTACGGTGACCAATCTCATCAGAGACTAGGCAACTACGCAGGAGATATTATAGTGCACGAGTGTGTGGAGACAAAAATGGACTCTCTATTTCCTCACTTTTATTGTCCGATGGGGCGGCAGTCTGACTGAAGACTTTACGTCTTTTCTCGAGCCCGGAAGGGTGATTTTTCATTGATTCTCAATCTGAGAGATGAAACTATGTTCTACCTCTCTTGAATACACCTTTATGATATTAAAAATTACGTTTAAGAAACTCTCCCTCTCTCTATTTAAATACTAAGTACTAATCTAAATTTATAACTCTTATTTAAAATTTTCAGATTAATGACAGGTTTTTAAAATAAGATTAGAGAGGAGACTTTTAAGTTTTTTGTTTCAAATACAAAGAATACAAATATTGCGTTAATCCTCGTATTCTTTGTATTTTTGTATATAACAGTGTCACTTGATGTCAAACTTTAATGTGACTGTTTATTATTATGATAACAATGTTACGGTGTATGATTACATTTTTAAAAACGATAGTAACTATCATAGCAAGAACTGTATTTATAGCCTGATTGAATTTGACTAAATGGAGTAAGCCAATATTATTCTCATATAAAAATATAATTTGATTGTACTTAACACACTTGTTGTTAATTTATTTTTTACAAATTTATTTTTATAATGGTATTTTCTTTTAAATGGTAAAAATCACAATGTATATCTAAAAATATTAGATAAATTATAGTCTTTGTATGTAGTGTAATATATAAATAACTATTTGTATAAAGCAGATGTTTAGTTTTAAGAACATGATACGTATTTATATAGCTAATAAATAATTTTTATGGGATTTTTGTGTGAAATGTTGTGATGTCACTGATCTGTGACAACCACAGACGATAGGTATTGGTATGGTTCTTGTAAAATAGGTAACTCTCAGACATACACACAGATAAAATTCCAAGTTATAAATTATGATAGAACACACAAATAAATAGCAATTTCCTTAATTTTTATTTTATTAATTTTTAATTGTGATACCTAAATAAATAATTGCTCAGTTACTAGAAATTAAGTTGTAACGGTTGATGATTGTAAATTAAATGCCATTTTGTTTTAAGATAATAAATATTTTAAATAATATTTTGTATGTGTTATTTTTGCGTCTACTACCAGCTTTTTTTTTTTGAGCGAAAAAATGATTTCATATCGATTGTCTACTTAAAATATTTGATGTTGATGGATATAATGACGGTCCATCGGATCCGTTCGATCCAATCCGATGGACTGTCATTAATCGAATCCATCACTGCAATCCACTAAAACAATTAAAAAACACTTGGGAGATTTATTCACGTTAGACGCTAAAATGCAACTATATTGATGCATATACAATAATTGCATTTATATAGATAGAACAATTTGTAGTCCAGACCCAGGAATCGAACCCGAGACTTCCGTACCTGGGCCGGAATCGAACCATTTATCTGGCCTACTAGACTACTACTAGATCTCAATTTTTTCCATCCCTTGATGCTCGCGAGTTGGGCCCTCGCATGCGCCATCTAGTCGGTAGTTAAAGAACTATACAGGAATTATAGAGGCCACCTAGGAGCACCTTGTGCACTACTCACCTTTTGCATAGACTTACAGAGCTCGCAATAATGGAGTGGGGCAAATCGAAAAAATCAAGTACTTAAAAAAGACACTATCTGAGGTTTGTCGGAATATTGTTAACTCTTAAAGTTTTAATTTTATACTAATTAAGTACTTTATCACCCAGGTGTAGCCATTTAACCATTAATTATGCATTTTTTTATATAAAGTATACAAACACCAATATTCAAAAAGCCAATTTTTTTAAATCTCGAGCTCACACTTACGGCGGTTTAACTTTTACACAATAGCACCTAAAACAAAAGATATTAAACATAAAAGCACAATTGTTATAGTTGACCTAGCACGTGTGACAAACCTAATTACTAAATGGTAATCCTATAACAATAGAACAATTATATCAGCACGCGGATAACACATTCGGGAGAGGTAGGTAATAAATATGTGTTTTTGCAATTGAAAATTTGTTAATTGCAAGTTTGTTGACAAATAACCTCAATAAATTTCTCGTTTTCAGTAGAACCTCGGTTTATGTTCGATAAACTTATATCACTGCTTTCATCAGTTTTATCTGAAAAAAATTACAAGCAGTTCAAGCTGTTTTGCCAAACGTACGTTTGTAACTTGAACAAGTTGTGGATCAAATCCAGTCGTTCAGCCAATACCTTCAAAACAAATTACGAAGACTGGTTGCAATCTACAATTAAATGGCCCGATCACATTGAAGAGAAGCCTGGGTCTAGACCTAATGAAGTATTTTCGGTTGATGAAGAAGATCCAGCAACGTTCGAGGTCAATGATGGAGCTTCAACGTCAACCACAACTGTGGCAGTGCCTGAAACAAGTAGAAAGCGAGCCTCAGCGTCCTTGAAAACCAGTGGATATTTGATAGAGCATCTGGAGAAATAACAGAAAATGGAGAATAAACAGAAAAAAAGTCATTTTTAAGATGACTCAAGTATATTGTGTTCTTTTGTTCCACTAATTCTCAAAAAAGGTGAAGAAAGTTTTTCCAAGAATCCGAAGCCCAGCTCGACATCTTATTGCCGGCCCTTATTTTTCAAATTTACAATGAAAATAAATTAAACATAGAAGAAGAAATGGCAGCGATTGAAACAAAGATTTTAGACTTGCAGGCAAGTGTCATTAATGAAAACACAAACGTGAAGCATGATTTTGCGATGACAAGATTTCGTCACAATTTACTGATACATTGAATTTAATTTTGTTATGTTACTTTATTTTGATTCTTATTTAATTTTTATGTTTAATCCTTCATTTTGATTTGAAAATTTAATTTTACTCATATTTTGTAGACAATATTGTTAATATTATGGAAATGAGCGAGGTAATCCCAACACAAGTATTCCTAATTACCTGCTTACTGGGGATGTCTCATTTATACCAAATCAATGTAACTGTTTTGAGACAAATAAACAATTTTCAATTACAATTTTCAATACATCGTCACAAAGATGTGACATATGTAAAGCTGCTCCATCCGAGATGAACGATCTACAACTTTTAAAGAAAAAACCACTTGATGCTGAAATGTAGAAATACGGATTGTCTTCTCTTAATGCTTGGATCAGGGGTATGGAGTGCCTCCGATAGATGAGTGATGTTGGCGATATCACTCGATATCGCCTACGCCTTCGGGTCTCTGCCATTCAGCTGCATCAGAGAGGCGCTCCGGTATCATGGAATGCCCGCGTACCTGAGGCAGCTGGTGGCAGACTACCTCGATAGCAGGAGTATTCTGTACGAGGACCAAGAGGGTGAGGTAATCTGCAGGGACGTGTCGTGCGGCAGAGGCCCTACTATTTTATGGGCCCTGTCGCGGTCCACCTGCTGGCGCCTTAATTGCCGTCGGCTCGGTCCTCGTACAGGTCAGAGCCCAGATGAAATATCTGAGCCTAGTGGTAGACGGACGGTGGCTCTTCGACGAGCACTTCCGCATTTTGGTGCCTAAGTTCGAGGCTACTGCGACCGCACTGGGGAGGCTGTTACCGAACCTGGGCGGGCCTAGTGCCTCGAGTAGACGGTTGTACACGGGGGTGGTGCGGTCAATGGCTCTGTACGGCGCACCCGTGTGGGCGGCGTCCCTGACCGCCTAGAATAGGGTCCCCTTAGGGAGACCCCTGGGAACCATGGCAGTCAGGGTCATACGCGGATACCGCACGATGTCGGCAGAGGTGGAGTGCGCATTGGCCGGCACACCTCCGTGGGATTTGGAGGCGGAAGTGCTCGCCGAAGTGTATCGGCGGGCGGTGGCTGTTCGGGCAGGAGGGTTCGGTGCCCCTGCCCGGTGGCAGAGCCAGCTAGAGGCTCCACGGGCAGATGTTCGAACCGTAGAGGCGCTCCAGTCGGTCCTAGTAGGTTGGCCCGGTAGGAGGGGGCAGGGCGGCAGCACGGGACCCTTTCCTTCCGGCTGGTGCAGGTCCTTTTCGGGCACGGGTGCTTCGGGAAGTATCTGCACACGTTCGCTAGGAGGCAACCGAGTCCC
This sequence comes from Herminia tarsipennalis, assembly GCA_945859575.2. Taxonomy (NCBI): domain Eukaryota; kingdom Metazoa; phylum Arthropoda; class Insecta; order Lepidoptera; family Erebidae; genus Herminia; species Herminia tarsipennalis. Next base: position 2,791,391 of record OX243830.2, read on the forward strand.
GCCTGCCACCACTGCGACTGCGATGAGGACTCGGCGCAGCACACCCTCCAGCATTGTCCAGCTTGGGAGGGGCAACGTCGAGTTCTCACCGCAGTGGTCAGCAGTGACCTTTCGCTGCCGGCCGTGATTCTGTCCGTGGTCCGGAGCTAGGGGTCGTGGAAAATGGTCGGATCCTTCTGTGAGGACATCATCTCGCAGAAGGAAGCGGCAGAGCGCGTCAGGGAAGAGAGCTCCCTGGCGGATCCACTACGTCGCCGGCGAAACGCGCGGTGTCGGCGCGCATATCTGCGCCTTAGTTGAGGCTGCGGGCGTACGGGGTAATCTGCCCCGCCCGCGGCCTTCCGTGGAGGCGCGGCGCCCTGTGTGTATCCAGGAGCCGCGTAGCTGTGAAATGCCCGGAACGCAACAACATCGCGTTGGGGCATTGCCACTGGGCGGGCCGCCGACGGTATATTCTGGCGTCCTGTTCGCGAAGGTGGCGACCGACACGCGGCAGGTTTTTAGTGGGTGCAAACCCCACACTACAACAACACCCCAACAAATCTCAGATAGTGCCATTATTAAGTACTTGTTTTTTTTAAATTTTCCCTACTCCATTATTGCGAGCTCTGCAAATCTATGCATAAGGTGCCTTGTACATTACTCAGTGCACAAGGTGCTCCTAGGTGCCTCTATAATCCCTGTAAGTATCCTATGTACAGCTCTGAACAGTCCGAAGATAAACGACTGTAGGTGATTCGCATCATACAAAAAAAAATGCTTTTCCTCATAATTTTTTAGATAATCGTTTTTTGTAGACCGTACCTACATATTATTTAATAAATTGATTAGGAGAATGAAATAGCATACAGTTATCATACGACTTCAGATGTTTGTTCTAATGTCTTCGAAACGCGAAATCCGTCCCACTGTGGGACGTGTACGGTTAGAAAAGTACCTTTTGACCGTCAATTCATCTTGCGATTGCAATTGCGTGAAAATACAAGAGATTGGTGGTGAGAAGATCACAATCTTGACTGAAAACGAACTTACGGCGAAGTATCCAAGGCCAACTGATTACAAGGACAAGCTAAAAGAAGTGCTCGTGAGGAAGAAGACCAATAACGAGCCCTGCCATCGGTTTGGCCACACATCTGTAACCATTTGGTTTATCGGCGGCACATCGCAACAACATTGTGTCAATATCGATATCACTTACGATTTATATTCCCATCTAAATAAAAGACTGTCGAGTGATAATGAAACTATCTATTAGTTGTGTGTGTGTTCAATATTATTGGGAGAGGGTTCGGTGGAACGCATACAATTTTACCTAGCATCATATCACTACACACTATAAATTCCACACACGAAAAAAAAAAAATTACAAGGTACGTAGTACATTAATACCACAACGATTACAAGCTGTGATTTAAGAGAGACATATTTACCAAATTATACATCAACAATGACAAACCAACTTAGTGTTAGTATCTAAGTAGATACAACAAATACTTCTTAGTTCACCAAAAAATTCACTGCTGCTCATTACCTATTGACCTAGCGCAATAATTAAAAGTGAATAAAATAAGTGTAGGTAATGAAATGACTTACAATATTTACTATAAAACTGCAAATTTTCATGAAGAACCATCAAGTAGTTATTGTGTTGTAACGGAAAATAGCTACAGACATTATCCATTATTGTATAGCTCCTATAGGAAATAGCGTGATAATTTATATATGAGATAACGTTAACGCGTGCAAAATTTCAACAGAATCTGTCCGGTAGTTTTTGTGTGATGAGTATTTAAACAAACAGACAAACATTTCTAAAAATGCAGCAATGTGTTTAAATACTCTTTTCGAACATATTGCAATTTTTTTCTTTCACTAAGTTCGGCTATGTACAGCCTCGTAACATTTATAATTTTATTAGGTATACGTATAGATGTACAAACACATGAGACATGTCTTCGTAAGTCACCCGAAAAGCACAGCTGCATGGAAACCAGCCGAGAGGAGATTGCAAACAGCAGTGCAACCACCACTGGTTTCGTCAATATGTAAAACCCCCTATACCTAACTGACCCACCGTTTACCAGGTCACCCTTTGCCTAGACTCGGAAAGACAATTCGTGGATCACACAAGGTAGCGTCCCGTGTGGTAATCAAACCCTTGACCTCTTGCGCAGCAGTCGTACACACTTTCACTGCGCCACCGAGGCAGAAAGAAATTTTCCAGATATATTCAGAGGTTTGGACTGAGCAGCGATGAGTGAGTGAGTCAGGACTTGTAAGAAATAGCAATATACCGTGTTTGTTACACCAGTGAGGCTTCCAACTGACTCCCATGTTGACACCTGACTTACATATTAATGAATTCTCACAAAAAGCAAAGATCTAAAATACCCGACTACGACAAGCCATGTTTTTTGTCTAAGTCGGGATTTTGATTTTGAACTAATCTTTGAGAGAAACCAACTATCTATTTTGTTTATAACCTACAGTAAACCTGTTTCTTAAAAATTATTAGTTCTTTGCACAAAGAATAAGCTTTGCCATACAACGTGGCAATGCTGCCAGCCTTTCCGAGCACTATACCGGTTGACATCGATGGGAAAGAATTCTTCGACGCCTAAGCTGATTGTGCATCACCTTTTTATGTAACCCCTTTTTTGTATTTATTTTAGTAAGTTGTAAGTAAATATTTAGTAAATTTTAGCTTTATTTTAAGTTATTTTTTACAAAGTTATTTCGTAGCGTACCTAATCTAGTTTTAATGTATAATATATATAATAGGTATGAAAATTACAAAAAATAATTTACTCTTTCTTTCGATTAATTTCGTTCTCTTCTTATCTACTTCCATTGAGGGTCGCTCTCGTCTTCTTCTTTCTGATTGTGACCTTTATCCTTGAGGTGGGTAGCTGAATGGAGTGATGGTAGCCGCTTAGCAGGGTGAGACTTCGGATTTAGACAAATGGTCTGTGACACCTGCAACAAATGGGTAAATAGCCAGTATTGTAGTTAGAATAGACGTACCTACCCAGAATTATGTATTGGAGGGAGGCGTAAAAGCATACAATAATACCAAATATCGATCTCTTAGTTGAAAAACTTAACTCCGACGAAAGCCTATAATGGATGGCTAGTTTCTTTGCCTCGCCTACTATTTGTTTTTTATCTTTTTTGGAATTCAGAACCCAAAGGGTATCAAAGGAACTTTATTTATCTGTCTGTCCATCCGACATTCGTGATTTACTGACAGCTTAACTCTAGAATCTACCAGAGGTTAACTGCAACATTTACTTTTACCGTTACCGTCAATAACAGTGTTTACGTAAAGTTAAGTTAGGCTAAAGATAAATAAAGTCTCTTGACTCTAGATAACGTTTCCCTTCCTGTCGTTTTATTTTTGCACGCAACTTAAACAATCTTGTGTTTCAGTTATTCTAAAAAAATATTGTTTTTAATTCAACGTATCGGATTAGTTACATTATGCCTATTTTATTATAATCTTTATAATTATACTAAAAAACCTGCATTTGTTTTTATTCAGTAATGTTCTATAGTTAAAATAAAGGAAACAAATAGTCTTAAATATGATATTAATCAATTTTACATATTTAAGATACTATTTAATATAGGATATGTTGTTGTATCATAAGACTTAATTTAAGGTATCAATCTCTAATATGTGTGGCTTAAAAGTTTAAGTGTAATGAGATGTTGACATTGTAGTTACTGGTATAAAATCAATAGGTACTATTTTTAGATTATTTATAAAACTAGCTAGGTAGGTACTTATTACAACACAAAAAACATTTACTTGAAATACAAGCTGATAACAAAACCCATAAAAACTGTGATAAAATATGAATTTATGTAATAATTAATTTTTCAAATGAACTTAGTTTTACGTTTATAGCTCAAAACGAAATTCAATAGGTCATAAAACTGAATTCTTATCAGCACTTTGCTGCAAGTTTAAATATAGTCTACTCTTATGCGAGTGCAGAGTTTTAAGCACGTCTTTTGAGTTCAGACAAACATTTTTTTTTGTTGTTGTTGATTTATTTTTTTAATCTATATCATGCTTGCCATACACATCTTGTTCGCGTTGGCTACAGGTGAGTTGTTTTGTTTTATCACATGACTGTGTCCAATTTAACTGAGTGTAAATGTTACTGTTTTTGTTTATTAATCAGAACTAATATGTGGGTTAATGTGGGATTGTGGGTCCAATTTGACTGGCAATCTTCATAACCCCTCCAGCTAAGCTCAATGGCTTGTGTTAGGAGTGGGTTCACGTCCGTCGGTAGTTTAACGGGTATAGGTATACCAAAATCACTTGAAACGAAATTATAAAAATTAACTTGTGATTTTATACGGTAATGCTAACTAACGGGGGCTCCTACTACGAATATGACCTTTGATACTATTTCGTTGAAATATGTATTCTTAAATTTACATAAAAAAAATGCGGCAATATGTCGACCTGATATCTAACCGCCACCGTGTATAGGAACGGAAAGTAGAAGAAAGTTTAAAAGCTTGTTGTATTTGAATTATTATTATTCAATACGAACACTTACGTAGTGCAATAAGTGCTAGGTACTCATTAGAACATAAGTCAAAGTGAACTCCTTCAATAGAGACAATAAGAAAAGTGCCAATGGCCACATTCTTAATTTTTAGTATTTAACCTAGCAGATTAAAAAAATTTTTAGTATTTAACTTAGGTTGTGCACTCTGCTCTGCTATTTAGTATCTACGCGTGTGTGCGTGTGTTGTGCATATTGTACAGAGTAACCTACGAGCCAGAGGCGACGTTCGTCAAGATGACAACAAAAAAAAGTACCTTCAATTATGAAAAAGAAGATAAATCTGTGCTGGGTGTCATGAGTGCTGACGGATCTCTTATTGAAAAGGAGTCACCGCCTCCTCACATTACGTTCAGGAAAGGTCAAGACTCTGAACTTCGTCAAGAATTTAAATCATTTCAAGAGAAAATGCTGGCTATGATGGAAACGTGGTTTAAGAAGCAGGACAATAAATTTTCAAAATTGCTTCACGAATTCGAGGAAGTTAACAAATCTGTCAAATATCTTAGCGACAAGTATGATGACCTTGAAAAAAGGACGCAAGAGGTGAAAAGTCGCGTCCATGCAATTGAACAAACCGTTCAAACTAGCGAATCACGGCTTGCCGTGCTGGAAAGCAAACTTGAATCTATGGAACAAAGAACACGAAGCTGTAACTTGGAAATAAGTAACCTGCCAGAGAAACGAGGGGAGAATCTGCTATCGATTTTTGAAAACATCGCTATGGCCATTAAACTGCCAATATCTACTCGCGAAGTGTCTGCCATCCATCGTGTACCACAAAGCTCTCCAAACAATTCACGACCAAAGAACATAGTAGTCAAATTATCTAGCCAAATCATGAGGGACAACTTCATATCAGCTGTACGTCTCAATAAAGGTATCACGACTGAACAAATAAACATACAAGGTACTCCGCAAAAAATATATATAAATGAACACTTAACACTGCAAAATAAAAAATTATTTCGTCAAGCTCGGGATATTTCCAAGGATGTTGGATACAAATTTGTTTGGATCAAACATGGAGTTATTCTTGCCAGGGCTGATGTTACCACTGCTGCCATCGCAATTCGCTCCGAAAAGGATTTATCGAAACTCAAACCGTATGTGCCGGCAAAATAACTATATAATAAAATGTGCGTGTAAATGTATCAGTGCAACTATCTTACATTGTAACCTAAACATGTTCGGCCAGTGGCTTCTGCACCGCTTATTACTCTGTGTGCGGACAAGGTATGAGTTTATTTTCACTTCCACCTACACTATTATTTTTTATGACATTTATTTTATGGAATACTTTTATATTTCGCAGTTATTATTACATTATTCACATATTATTATACACATAACTTATTATATACTTAACAAGTTTTACTGTGCTATCATTTGTATGGGAAAATTATTAATAACAAGCACACGTCTCATCATTCATTACGAATATTATTACGTTCGGATCCTAAGTCAGTTGTATGAGTGTAATAGTTTCACAGTAACTTATAATATTGTTAGCCGATCCAATGATTAGTGATTTGTCAATATATTACCAAAACTGCCGTGGTTTAAGAACCAAATTAAATACGTTGTATAATAACATATTGGCGGACTCCCACGATATCATTATCTTATCTGAAACTTGGTTAATTCCGGACATTGATGACGCGGAATTAACCGACTCAAGATATATTGTTTACCGCTGTGATAGAAATCGTATATTGAGTGGTAAATCTGACGGTGGGGGTATTTTGATAGCAGTGCGTCGCGGTTTAAATGTGACGCGTTGTGAGCTAACGATGGCGTACTGTCATGATAATTCCTATTACACTTTGCCACCAAACATTGATTATGTTTTCTTAAAGTTTTATTCTAAGACTGATAATAAGTGTCATGTTGTGTGTGGCATATACGTTCCACCTAACCAAACGGTATCTACATACCAATCCTTATTTAACACTTTCGCTGACAGTACGTCGCTAGGCGGGAATTTCAAATGTTGCTTTATGGCAGTACGTCGAAGGACGGGCTATTGTTTTTTAGGAGTAACGACACTACGTCGCTCGACGCCTATTTTCCATATAAGTAGTTTATAGAAGAGTATCCACTGTCATATTGTGAGCAACTCATATCTCTTACTGTCGTAACACTAGTATTTTATGGATAGTTTTATATTGCTATCTCATTCGGTCACACACACGCGTGCAAATCGTTGACACATGCATACTACGTCGACCGGCGTGAGCGCGCGCTTACTTTATAGAACAATCAGTGCGGGCAGTGCCATTCTACGAACTACCACGTGTTTACGCAAATCAAAACGTAAGTAAATTTTACAATATGGAGGTTTTGTTCGTTTGTTTGTTTAAAACCATGATGATTATAGTGTATTTATACTATTTTAGAATATCTTATGATACTTACCTAATTATTTCTAGTGAATAACGTGAATTCATTGTGACACTGGCCAAAGTATAATAATAATGATGTGTGAATGAATGTGATGATTTACAATAATTGTAACGTACAAAAATACCTACGATTTACCTTATCTCAATGAACATTTAACTATAAACTTGTAAAGTTTCGTGTTTTATGATTTATTGTTATTACAAGCACGAATATTTTTGCATATTTATTATATTTATTTCATTTGTATTTTCTTATTATTGTAGATGTCTGAAAAAAGAACAAAGAAACGTCCAAGGACTCATTTATTCGACGATTCGTCATTAAATTCAGATAATGAACCACTCGATCCTTTCGAAGATAATGACGGTGATTATGGCTCTGACACGAACTATGAACCACAGCATTTAGCCGAAGCTGGCGCCTCTAGTTCATCAGAGGATATATTTACATTACATCCTCGTCGATGCTCACCTAGAGGTCCTGTCGCTTCATCAGATTCAAGTAAGTCCGATATTTCAAATAGAAGTTCCGATTCAGAACAGGATAATAGATCTGCCGAACATGCTGAACCAATTCCAGAACCAATAGACCACTCGCCATCCCTTCTTATATCTCAACATGACAATATTATAGAACCAGAACGAGTGCAGAATCGGCACAGATCCCCAGAACCAGAAGATCAGCCGTGGACACACACAACATACGAAATTCCTGATTTTGAATTTGATACAGATTCACATGGCATACAATTTGAGATTCGCTCTCAGACTAGCGCTGTGCAAGTTTTTGATCATGTTTTCCCGAAAGAATTAATTGAATACCTAGTTCAATGTACCAATGATTACGGTACAGCTTTGTGCAATTCAAACAAACCATCAACCAGATACTCCCGCTCTCAAAATTTTCGCCATACTACAGTTGAAGAAATGAAAAAGTTTCTTGGACTTTCATTATTACATGGACATATTCGCACTCCCAAACAACAGAAACTATTTACTCATGATGACCCACTATATTACCATCCGGTGTTCTCTTATACAATGTCTTCTCGACGTTATGAGCAAATACTTCGGTGTTTGTGTTGTTCAGAGCTGAGTGCTAAAGGTGCTGAAAAGATTAATAAATTTATTGATATGTTGACTTTAAATTTTAGACAAATATACAAACCCGATAAAGAGCTTAGTTTGGATGAATCCTTGCTATTGTATCGAGGTAGGCTTCACTTTCGCCAGTATATTAAGTCCAAAAAGGCAAGATATGGCATTAAATTTTACGTCTTGGCAACGGCTGACGGTTACGTACTGAATATAATGATGTACAGTGGTAAAGATGATAACACAGAATCAACAGGTGTAATGGGTAAAAAACTAGAACGGTTGGTAATGAGACTAATGAGACCATATTTATTGAAAGGCCACCATCTCTTCATGGATAATTATTATAATTCAGTCAGTCTTTCCGAGAAACTAATAGATTTAAAAACACACACAAACGGAACCCTTCGTGTCAATAGAAAAGACAATCCTAAGGAGATGGTGAACAGAAAAATAAAAAAAGGCGAGCACGTTTGGGTTAGGAAAAATAAGGTGTACGTCAGTAAATGGGTTGATAAGCGACCAGTAATTATGTTGACCACCAGGGAGCACCCCTGTATGATAGAAACAACTAATCGGTATGGCAAAATGGTTAAAAAACCTATTGAAGTGACAACATATAATAAATACATGTCTGGCGTAGACAGGTCTGACCAGATGATAAACTATTACTCTTCGCCGAGAAAAACCATACGCTGGTATAAAAAAGTTTTTTTTCATCTATTGGACACCGCAGTGTGGAACTCATACTACTTATACAAAAAATTTGTGCTAAAAAATCCTAAATATGAGCTTTCTATTTACCGGGAGCTGTTAATAAAAAATCTAATAAGCTTGCCAGAAAATTGTAAGGGTAAAGATTTAGTTTCTGGTATGAAAAAACAAAATAGCAGAAAATTCAATAATCCTCAAGTAAATATTGTAGATCCAGATAAGGACCGAAAGTGTTGGGGTCACTGGCCTAAGCGCCAGCCTGCACCCGAAAATTCGAAAAAGAAGTATTCGTTTTTGATGTGTAAAATGTGTTCCAAGAATAAAAAGAGAGTTGAAACTAGTTACAGGTGCATTGGTTGCCCGGGACTCCCTCCGCTATGTCCTGAATGTTTCCAAGATTATCACCAATTCCTTGAACAACAAGAGCAAGAGTAGAGACTCTTTTTTGAATGATTTTGTTTATATTATTATTGTTACATTTTCTTTGTTACTTCGGTAGAAGTATCTTTGATATGATTATTCTTTCTTTCAAATAGAAAGTAATAATTTATTATAATACAGACACTTCTAGAATGCTGTTTTGTTCACACTCGTAAAAAAGGGGTATTAAGAATGATCTCAAAATAAATATTAGGGTAACTTACTCAAAATAGTTTGTAAAATGTTTAAATACTACCGACCTACTTATTTTAAGATATAATTGTGATACATTCATTTAAAAGTACCTAATTGCATAAATCAAAACTATAGTTTGATAAACTATACTATTATAATAAGTACAGGATTAGTATTTAAAATAAGTTTCGACTGATTTTTTATTAGTACTGAAGAGGACTTGCCATAACATTTTATGTGATAATAATTAAGATTTTGTTGATTTTTTATAAGTGAATTTTATTTGATAAGATGGAAAATTGTTCCTAAGAATATACGATTGATTATAAATATTATTTTTTATTATCCCTCTTTACAAGACTTAATGTCTGTCGACGTAGTGTCACATTCACGCACACGAAGATATGTTCGACACGTCACTACGTCGAAAGACGTGAACGTCTGTCGACGTAGTGTCACATTTACGCAGACAAAGATATTTTCAATACGTCACTACGTCGAGAGACGTGAACGTCTGTCGACGTAGTGTCACATTTACACAGACAAAGATATGTTCAATACGTCACTACGTCGAGAGACGTTCACGTCTGTCGACGTAGTGTCACATTTACACAGACAAAGATATGTTCAATATGTCACTACGTCGAGAGACGTTCACGTCTGTCGACGTAGTGTCACATTTACACAGACAAAGATATGTTCAATACGTCACTACGTCGAGAGATGTTCACGTCTCTCGACGTAGTGTCACATTTACACAGACGAAGATATGTTCAATACGTCACTACGTTGAGAGACGTGAACGTCAAGAGACGTAGTGTCACATTTACGCAGACGAAGATATATTCGACACGTCACTACGTCGTGGGATGTCTATCATTTAGTATGGAAAATTCTACTGTCATATTGAGATGTGAGGGAAAGTACTTACTGTCAGCGAAAGTGTTAATTTAATTGAAAAAGAAATGTCATACCCTGATATCGGTAATGTTTACATCTTAGGAGATTTTAATTTACCATTTGTTGAATGGTGTGTACAATGTACACCTGCACTTATGCCTCGTTTGCATAGTAATAGTAACCTGATGGAGGGCCTACTTCTTAATTTCCTATCGACCACGAACTGTAAGCAATATAATAACAATAAAAATAATTTGAACCGCATATTAGATTTGTTGATCTCAAATGTTGTCTGTATGTGTGTGCCTGCCCCCACACCCTTAACACCCATTGATCATTTTCATCCGCCTTTCATAACAGTTATCTCTTTAGAATTAAGACACAATTATGTGGCACAAAACACCGCGCCTAGGTATCGTTTTATGGAGGCCAATTACTCTGCCATTAATGATGATATCAACCGGGTTGACTGGGTTACACTTTTGGATAAAGTTTCATTAGATAACGCCATAGATAGTTTTTATGAAACTATTTATGAAATTATTAGGCATCACGTACCAGCGCGACCTGTTAGATCGAACCATTATCCTGTCTGGTTTTCTCGCCCTTTAATACACATATTTAAAAACAAAGAAAAGGCATGGATTAAGTGGAAAAAATATAAAAATCTCACGGACTACGAGCAGTTCTCTTTGTATCGTAATAGGTTTAAATTGCTTTCTGCCGAATGCTTTAATAGATACCTACTCTCAATAGAAACTAACATACATAAGGATATAAAACAGTTCTGGTCCTTCGTAAAAAGTCGTAAGAAATGTACAGGAATTCCCAACTCTATGTCATATAATAATGAGGAATGTGTGGGACCTGAGGAGATCTGAGGATGATCGGAGACATTATTCTCACAGTATTTTAGTTCAGTATATGAGCCGACTGATAGTAACAGTGGTTCCCTTAGACCTTCAGCAAATAACCAAATTATTTTAAATGACTTGTCTTTCTCTAAAGAAACAATAGCTGCAAACCTCGAATCAGTAGATATCACCAAAGGTCCGGGTCCGGATGGTATTTCTCCCTTCTTTCTAAAGTACACTGCTGAGTCGCTTAGTACACCTTTGTTTTATCTGTATAACCGTAGCCTAAAAGAAGGTATCGTGCCACAGGTATGGAAGACGGCTCATATTACACCTGTCTTTAAGGGTGGCATGAAAAATGACGTTACTAACTATCGTCCGATATCCTTACTATCCGCCTTGTCAAAGGTTCTGGAGCGTCTTGTTCATAAAGCAATCTATCCCATAGTACATAATATTATTATCCCAGAACAGCATGGCTTTGTTCAAAATCGCTCAACGGTTAGTAACTTAGTCTTGTATACACACTTGTTGTTCGAAAATATGGACAATCAACTGCAAGTGGATACAATTTATACCGACTTCTGCAAAGCTTTTGACAAGGTGGATCACGCTTTGCTTTTACAGAAGATAGAATTTAATGGTATCCGTGGGAGTCTGCTGCGCTGGCTTACATCTTATGTAAAGAATAGAAATCAGAGGGTTGTGGTCAACGGGTTCTTGTCTGGTGTGTTTGAAGTGACTTCCGGTGTCCCACAAGGCTCGATTTTAGGCCCTTTACTCTTTGTGCTATTTATAAATGACATTAATAAATGTTTCGTAAACAGTAGATTTCTTTTATACGCTGACGACCTTAAAGTTTTTCGTAGAGTGAGTTCCATCGAGGATTGTGTTAAACTGCAACAGGACCTCGATCGGCTCTCATTTTACTGCTCAACCAATAAATTACAACTGAGTTTACCCAAGTGTAAATCCATCTCATTCACGAAAAAAGTTAACGTCGTTAAATACTCCTATTCACTCTGTAATACACCCCTAGAAAATGTATCCATGATCAAAGACCTAGGTGTACTCTTTGACTCAAAATTGCACTTTGATGCTCACGTCGATCACATCACTTCCCGGGGTTTTCAACTATACGGCTTTATAAAACGGTCCTGCGACTCGTTTAAAAAGCCTTCCTCATTCTTACTATTGTACAAGTCACTCATCAGATCTCAGCTTGAATATGCTACGTGTGTTTGGAACCCATTTTATGATAAATATAGTAACCAAATTGAGTCAGTGCAACGTAAATATCTTCTTGCATTAAACTACAAATTTGATAGAAAATGGCTATCGTATCATACACTCTTCAAAAAATTTTCGTTGTCAACTCTTAAACTGAGAAGACAATGTTTTGACCAATCGTATCTTTATAAGATATGTCATAACAAAATTGACTGCAATAAACTTATTAACCAAATATATCTTCGTATACCGAGTCGTTCCCAACGTATTCGTGATACTTACACACATTGTTTATTTGCACCTAAGCGGAGCAGAACCAACGCAGGAGAAAGAGCGCCTTTGAGGCGACTAATGAAGAGTTACAATGATCACTTTGCTGATATTGACCTATTTGTTCTGTCACTCAGTCAATTTAAAAAATGTATTTCTGTAAAACTTTCTGATATTTGCATGTAATTTACATAACAACTGTCTCCATATCACATGTTTAGACGTAGAGTATACAGGTTAAACTTTGCTTATTTTATTTAAATTATTTGTTACTTTTTGCTTGTTTTAAATTTTTCTGTAATGTATTACTTTGTGGATAACGGTGCTGGTTGCGTAATTAGCTAATTGTTTTTTAAGAAATATTGTTAGTCTTATGCATGATTGCGCAATTGTTTGTTATCCTGAAAAAATAAAAATAAAATAAAATAAAAAATAGACTAATAGAATAAAGATTCCAGTAAGGGTTCAGCATTTAGAAAAAAATGCAAAAACTGACATTCATGCAGCCATGCAAACTGACATACATACTGTATGAAGTATTTATTTTGTTTGACCAATGATGACACTTAGTTCTATTGATCAGAACTTGATAATGAAACCCATAAATAAAATGAAACTAATTCAATAAAAAATCCATTTCTAAATTATAATTTCCTCATTTTTCATCAGATTCTGGTACACATATAGGATTCGAACCCGCTACCTCACGATTGCGAGTCCGATGCCTTAGCCATTAGGCTACCGCCGCTTCAACTGTAACTGATGAAATGCGCCGGTATAATCTTGTCTTGGCTGCCTTTTAAAAAAGGCCTATTTAAAAATTGTTTGGCAAATGGGTCGGGACATTACAGAAAAATTGCATAGTTTGGCTCGAATTACGTGCTTGCAATGTTGCCGGCCACTGTTTTACAGCCATATATTGCAGTAAAATATTGCTCGTTTAGAAGGCCCTTTAAGAAAATATTAATTTTATTTATTTAAAGAAAGCCCTCAAAATTACAACGATTTTCATAGATAGAAGAACAAAATGTAAAAAAAAATAGAAAACTCTTTTATTTTTAAATTTTCTTTTCAACACAGACGGGCCTACAATTTGCCTTATGCTTTATGTTAATATCTAAAAAAAAATATATAAATTTCATCGAAAATGAGAAGCAGGCAGAAAAAGCGGAATTTGGATCTGGAACCGTTTATTTAAAACAATCTAAAATAAAAATAGTGAATCGTTCGACGGTTCAATAGAGAGTGAGTGAAGTACGTCGCGACGTCCGGTGCGGGGAATTAGGTTCCGCCGGCCGCCTCTATCTACGCCGTCGTCACTGTGCAATTCTTAAGTACAAAGTTTTAAAAAAAGTAAAAATAGTAGCCCAAAGCCCTACCCCCAAGCCACGGGCTGTATGCCCGTGGCTTTGCTTGTCAGAATATATTACAAAGAAAAAAATATAGGAAAACAAACGTTTTTAAACAATGTAATCCAAATATCATTGACGGTGGCATAGAAGCTCCATTCAATATCATCATCCAGACATCTAATTCTAAAAAAATATTATTTTCGTTATAGGTATATTGATATTGAGTTCCGTTACGTCTCCTTCTTCTGATCATTTCTGATTCCATGCTAGTGCATCATCACCCAAAATCACCAAATAAAAATAACATAGAAATAAAATAATTAAAATGATATAAAAACAATACTAAAGATCACCTAACAAGAGTTTTATGTACCGTTCGATTCAATAGTACACTATTACAACGGGTGTAAAAACACCCGGTATGATAGTAAATCTCCGAACCGAAAAAAATGAAGTGACCCGGGTGTAAAAACACCGTTGTAGCCTTTAAGGGTTAATGTACTTGAATCGTCTATCATCGGGTTAATATTTGAAGGTAGACATGCCCATTCTTCAAATAAAATCAAATATAGCTTTTGCAGTATTTCTATTATGTACTTAGTTTTAACATCATATTGTAGGAATTGTTAGAACTGGAATCAAGGCCATAAACTGAATTTGAATATGTTCCTCAAACGATAAACGAATTTAAAATAACTAGCTGTGGCCCGTGTGAATGATTTTACTCGGTTATGGGTTGAAATTCGCTTTAGATCAAAACGTTGAAACACGTGTTTGTTTATTTTAAATCAATAAGAAACTTCAAAAATAAATACAAGGCAACTAAAAAGCAAAAAATAATATCTACTTAAAATAACAAAAACAAATTAACATTTTGAAGTTGGTACCACGAAAATAGTTGTTTTTGTATCATTCGGCACCCACTTCAAAATGTTAATTTGTTTTTGTTATTCTAGGTAGATATTATTTTTAGTGGTATTGTATTTATTTTTGAAGTCGGTAATATTTTTTGTAAAAAAGTTTTTATTTCTCACTTTTTAGTGGGTTGGTTTGTAATTCACTTAAGTTACAACAGGTTTATGTCAACTGTTCAAATCCATTTACAAAATATTGCTTGCCCCGATGCAGGGCCGTTAATTATTGAGGAGTTCACATGATAGTTCACTATCAGCTCTATTACATAGTGTAATAGTGGTATGACGAGAATAAAATGCTACTCAATATCATATTAAAGTAATTGAATCGCAAACCGTGAAATATTGAATAGGTCCGCTCGTCATTTGTGGTCTTCATTATCAGTTCTACTTCACCAATAGGTGCTTTTTGAGAGTAAATGCACGAATCACTATGAAATGTACCTAAAAAAATAAAACTGTAGGAGTGCCTTTAATATTTAAAGAGTTCCCTCGATTTCTCCAGGATCCCATCATCAGATCGTGATCTGATGACAATGGGACCAACTTAGAAGTATTCCCTTTCAAACGCAAAAATATTTTTTTAAATCGGTCATGCTGTTTTTGCGTAATCGGTGAACAAACATACAAAAAAAACAACCGCGCAGAGCCTAATTCCGTCAGGCTTCATTTGGGCTTTAATTTCCTATCTACCTACCTACTAAAAATGATTTTAAAAATTGCCACGTCGACCAGTCACAGATTATAGATCTCCCACTCCCTCGGTATTGCCAATAGGTTTATTTATTCAATGCATAAAATACGTAGGTACTTTAAAAAATTTATATATAGAATATGGACTTATCACATATTTATTAATTTGTTACAGGAATCATCTTGGCGTCACCCATAAATTTAAAAATTTATGAGTTTATAAAAACAATGATCGGCGTTAACAATCATACGACTGCCTACTTTATTGGGACAAGGGCATACCAATCGGAGTATGGTCGTGTGGAATTGCGATCGGAAGAAGGTTAGTGTTTGATAAAAACCGTTGCTTGAGCACGGCGACGTTATTCTTTAACAAGCAAACGTTCAACAGTTGCACCAAGTGCGAATAGCTTTTGTACGCTAACAGAACGTACGCGGATACGCCACAGTGTAGGTGCTGCTGGCACACACCAGTTAACTTGTCGTCGGTGTAACCATGCAGTTTACATCGACGGCAACAAAGTACCACGAACTGCGAATGCCGAGGCACTGAGATTGCATAGTAAACCTATATAAAGTCAGACATATTTAAGATTAATAGCCAGCAAGCAAATGTAGCACAAGTAATGACAAAAATCCGAAAACTGTAAATTTGTAGTTGCATCATACAAATAAACCATATGTAACGATTACAAACTTATTTGCAGTTGGTAAACTAACCGCGCCCCATATCGATGTATGGGGAGAACATTTTTCCAACTGGAAAGTTAAGTTTGTCTCTAATCCCAATTTATTTTTTCGTTAGAGAGTTAGATTCCAATGGTAAACGATCTGTTCATTTATTTACAAGTTTCTACTGAACCCTCGATGCGAGAGTCAGACACGCACTTGGTTTTTTTTTCAAAACCATCTAAATATCTACTTTTAAGGCTCACACTATGTATAAATAAATTATAACAAAACCATTGCAGCAGTTTAGCCGTGAGGACGTGACGGATAGAGCGAGTTACTTTCACATTTAGGTATGTATTAGTCGCGATAAAAAATATACTTTAATTTATCGCGATCCTACCCGTGACCACGGCCGTTGCAATACGGTCGTAACGTCGGGCAATAAAACAAATGTAAACTATTAATCTTTATTTTATTTTTACTTCATTCAAATTTTGCGCACTTCATTTATTTATTTCATAATACACTTTTAATGTAATAGGAATACATTTACATAAATATTGATTAATTTTATATATTATATTAATTTTACGCATTGTCTTGCCCTTATTTACATATTTTATTGCACGCTCTTATGTTGAATGGATGTACCTATACAATTAGATATAAAACATAAATACACACACAGGTTTGGAACAATATCTTATAAGCTATGTACGCTATCTGGTACCTATTTACAGGCTATTATCTGCAGCTGTTGAGCTGCCGCTGCATTTAAATTAGGTGTTACTGAAAATCAGCTCTGTGTCGCCTTATTGTGATGCAGTATTATGCTGAGTAACATCTTTTTTTGTTGGGACTGGGGCGCACACTGGATACTCCATCAACTCAACATTGAATACTTTCTTCCTATGTATACCGTGTAAATAGTATAGATGTAGTAATGTGACAGGCTTCGATCACTAGTCTGGCTAAGGTACCTCCACTGGTTGATGTGTTTCCATGTGTGTATGCGGCGACGACGCGCGGCATAAGCAGCTGCTTCTACGGCGTGATTGTGTGGAGAAATAGCGACACTGCTCTAACATATCCTTGTAATCGGTACAGATGTACATAACTTTCTGGTGTAGCTAAACAGGTTAAGTGTTGCTGTCTCGCCGGGCAAACACGAACGTGATTTTCCTTATAACAAATGGCTGACGGGTCCTCGCCGGATACTCAAATGTCTGATGGCTGTCAGATGCCTTCCTGAATTGGTTATTTGATACATTGTTGCTTGTTTGTATTTTTTGCCTACTGATAATTTTAATGTAATTGTAGTTATGTAGTCTGTGCCCAAATCGCAACAAAATAAACGTTTTCTTTTCTTTTTCTTTCTTTCTTATTTAGCCTTAAAATAAAATATTTACGCGATTAAGACTCGTAGCTTATAAAATTCTATATTGGGTACAAATCGCGAAAGTTTACGCACATATATACTTTAATTTGTTCTTCGTCGTCGATTCGGAGTCGATAGACGGTAGGTAGGTATACTAGGGTATACCTACCGTCTATCGACTTGCCAAAATTCAGTAACATCCGTTCAGCCGTTTAGTCATGAAAAGCTCGAAAACGGACATCCAGTCGAGGGGGGTATAGTGATAAATCACGTGTGTTTTTCAACCCTTTCATGCCAGTGTTATTTTTTTATACCAAAAAAAAAACCTGATCTTGAATATGGGAGTGGGGGGAGGTAGTCTAAAACCTCAAAAAGTATCACTAAGGGGAGGGGGGTAAAAATGCCTAAATGGACGAGCCAAGTACTGTGGATAATCTGTTATCTCGCCGTGACAGTATAGACTTGGTATAATGTTGTGTTACACGCGAGTGGAGCCGCGCACTAACATATCAATTACACAGGATACAAGTACTCCGCAGACAGGGGAGCGCCTGCAAGTTCCACCTATGCCTAGACTATGGTGACGAGGCACGTCGCCAATACTATGTGCGCAAGCGAAGGCGCACGCCTGCTCGTGCTGAACGACGGGAAGGAGGTGGAAGTCGTCCAGCCTATTGTGAAAATCGCTGGCCTTAGCTTCCACGGCACTGGATGTGTGGAGTGATGAACTGGACCACTTTTAACGGTAAGTGGTTGATTTTATAACTGACATTATATGTAGCATGGAGAATAGTATACCTAGATATCGAGCCTGTTGGTATAATGGATAGAGAGCCCGGCGCTGAGTCAGAGGTCGTGGGTTGATTCCTACCCAGATGAAATGTTTTTGTGGCAAGCACGATTGTTTATTCTGTGCTTGGATGTAATTTATTTATAATAACATACATATTATGTATGTATATACAAATACATATGTAAGTATGTTTATCAGTTGTCTGGTTGCCATAGTACAGGCTCATACGGGAATCAAACCCATTACCTCTAACGCAACAGTCATACACAACATAACAATTACTTCGAGGTACTATTGAACCATGTTGATTCATTTTCTGACAGAAAATTAGTTTGAAACGTTCAGAATAGTAAAACATTATTTTGTAGCTGTCATGCTGCACATGTAAGTATGTTTATCAGTTGTCTGGTTGCCATAGTACAGGCTCATACGGGAATCAAACCCATTACCTCTAACGCAACAGTCATACACAACATAACAATTACTTCGAGGTACTATTGAACCATGTTGATTCATTTTCTGACAGAAAATTAGTTTGAAACGTTCAGAATAGTAAAACATTATTTTGTAGCTGTCATGCTGCACTTAGAACCTTCAGGTCAATTAGTAGTAACAGGTTTATAATAATTCAACCCAATTGCCTGTGAATAGCTGTAGAAAATAAGCCCGGGACAGGTCACTATTCAATTTTGTCGATAGTACCAAGTGGTAACGTTGAAGGTTTCACAAACGGTTGTTAATGTTTCAGGAGAACCTCTACATTCATCAAAATCGGTTCAGTATTTTATAATTATATGGTCGGTATTTCGTGTGATAATGATTACCTTTAACAAACAAATGTTTACATAATATTAGTAAGTAGGTATAATAAAGATTCAAAAGGTCTCGATATTAATTTTACAAGTTTGTGTGAAGTCTAACCTACTTGTGAAATTACAATTGTCTGTCTCCGGTGGCGCGGTGGGAGTGTGTACGACTGCTGCGCAAGAAGTCGGGTTCGATTCCCACACGGGACACCACTTTGGGTGTACCTACTTTGTTGAATGTATTTAAAGTTCCCCGCGGCACAGAGCTAGTATCCTACTGCGGGGAGTGTCATTAAAAAAAACTATGACACTAGAACTGTTGTTAATGTTTCAGGAAAATCTCTCAGCGCCGTGTACCATAAGTGGGCAACCGTTATCCATTCAACGACACGAGGGCAACATGTGGTGTCTTAAACACCATCACCATGCTACTGAAGAAGCCCACTGACAGGGTTTCCTACATCACGTATGAGATATCACGGTAGACCGCTAACGATCATTATAAACATATTATTACTTATGCTGGGGGGGGGGGGGGGGCGCGTTGGATGGATGGGGGGAGGGGAAGTTCTATGTACTATGTAGGTACTGTACAGTGCAAGTAATATACAGAATTCATACATCTCTTTGGTCCTTCGACCAAGACAAAATCAGATACAGTGTTTTATACTACGTGACGTCTGTGTTAGTAACTGAGCGTACCTGCGACCAGTGGAGTGGAAACTATACATCTACTTAGATCGACTCCAACAACTAAATATTTTGCGGTAAGTATGTTATTATTATTTTTGCAATAGCGAATCGGTTTGACTGGCCTCCCACAAGCGGGTCTCACCAGTTGAATTGAGAAGGCGCACATATCGCAGAGAGTCTAAGCACTATCTGCCGAGTAGCAGTATGTCTCACACACATCAATCAAATCAAGCATCAACCAGTCATTCAATCAATCACTATGAGCGATAACATAGAGAACCTTTTCGAGAACCTCAACTAAATCATAACAGGTATGGAACTACAAGACAAACTTGAAGAAAGATTCATCAAACCATAAGACGCTACTCTACATCAAAAAACGTATCCAAACAATGGATTTATACTGGGTTGAGTTTCAGTTACTTTTTAGACAACATTTATCAAAGGACTATGTCGTTTTACAATCAGGCAAGAGAAACGATATCAAGATATTTCACCCCTATTGATCCTCAAATAATAGGTGTATCACCAAGCAAACCAGGCGTGGATCCAAAGGGGGGGGGGGGCAACAGAAGCGACTGCTCCCTCCCCCCCAGACTCGACTGAATTACCTTTTTTGGGGGATTTTGACACTGTACTGCTCCCCTCCCCCTTCGACAATTGTGAAGCAATGAGACATCAGCTCAGACCACTACCAACCGTACTGCGACATACTAAACCATCGGTATAGCAACTTCACACGCATACTCAACTCGTATGTGGACGATCTATTATCTATACCGACAATACATACTCCTTCCGATACAAATATCAAGAACATATTCGATACTGCCAACGAATATGTCAATGCCTTGAAGAAAACTACCACGTCGCTGTAGGAACCCCTGGTAGTGCGTTTTTTAGTTCAGAAACTGGATGATCAAACAAACACAGAATATTGCCAGTCGCTAGCTAAACTCACAGAACTACCTAAAATGGCAGACACATATTCTGCCCTGGAATCATCCCGGATTAAGAAATCTTTACAAAGACCAACAACATCAAGCTCTAAGAAAGATTTTGAGCATTCCAACAAACAAATTAAAACATCAAACAATTACAATAAAAATGATTTCAAACAATCATTCATACGCAACTCAGCAGTTAAAAGTTTCACAACAAGAACTCAAAACTCCCACTCTGCAATGACAATCACTGACTGATTAATTGTAAGGTGTTTTTAGAATCTAGGCCAAAACAAAACGCGACGCAGTACAAAGGTTAAATCTTTGTAAAAATTTTGTAGTCGACCACAGAAATAAACCATAAATAATAAAATACCCATAACACCTTGCTACATGATGCTTTCAACACCGTTTACGTCACGCAAAAAAGCCCATGTTTCCCACATCACAAAAGAAAATATCGCCAATTATATATTTATTGTAATGTACAGTTGCCCAAACTTACAACAAGATTTATTCACTCTTATTTTGAGATGGAGACAACTTAGATATGTGATCACAGATGACGTTGAAAAAAAATTTTGGCAGATTTTCTGTCATGAAAAAGTCTTCATATCAACCCATATGATGGCCCACTGCTGGGCACGGGTCTCCCCAGTAGATCCTGGGGGTAATTGCCATAATCGCCACGCTTGGCGAGCGGGTTGGCGATCGCAGTAAGGCTTTAAGTACGCAGAGGACGCTGCTGCCCGTCCTCCGGAGTGAAATCCCTTAGTCGCCTTGACGACACCCACGGGAAGAGATGGGGTGGTACTATTCTTAAGCCGGCACCACACGGCCTAAAAAGTCTTACCATACCAAAAAAATATTTGGCGTTCATCACCCAATGAAAATTGATTTATCGTTAATATCGTTAGTTACGGTATTAAAGCAGCCCCGTTTTTAGCTATGATGACCTTAAGGCGATTTGCCGAAGAACGCTTGAACGCTTGACGTTGCGTTAGCAGTCCTGGAATAATGCTTTTTTATAGACGATTTGTTGGAGGAACAATACGGCCTCCAAGAAACAAAGCAACTCAAGACTGATTTTATATGAATTTAAGCATACGAATTACGACACTAAGAGTCAACTAAAACATTAAGACTGCGTTGGCATCCATTTTAGGACCAGTTTAAGTTTCAAAACAAAAACAAAATGACATTGAAACCACCAAGAGGTTATTATTATTAGACATTTCAAAAATATTTGACCCTGTAGGTTGGCTGTCACCAGTTCCTGTTAAACTGAAACTTATTATTCAATGCGTTTGGTCGCTGAATCTTACATGGGACGAAGTAGTTCCAAATCACGTCAATGAAGAGTAGCTAAAAATCAAGATTGATCTACCATAAATTGAGAAAATTGCAGTATCCATGTGAATACAAACAACTGACATTAAATTACGTGGGTTCTGTGACGCATCAATGAAGGCTTACGCTTGCATAATATATAAATATGCAGGATTAAAAGCCAAGACAATCAGGATCAACAATTACCTGTGATTATAGCAGGCAAAGCAAAGTTGTGGCTATCAACAAAACCATATCATTACCCCAATTGGAGCTAATGCGGCATTTCTATTATAAAACTCACCAAAGTTGTACAAAACTGTCTATCAAGTTATCAAATCAAAGCATACAGTTGCTCAGATTCAAAATCTGTTCTAGGCTGGATTCAAGGTGATATAAACCACTGGCGTCCATTTGTATCCAATAGGGTCAATTAATCACCGAAATGATACCAACCAGTAATTGGCACTACGTGAAATCGGCTCACAACTCAGCCGACTATGCGGGTCGGGGATTTTCGGCAGAGGAGCTCAAACAACATCCATTGTGGTCGCATGGACCAACATGGTTAGCATCATTCGATAGTAATAGGCACAAAAATCTAAAAACTCTTTATTTAGTCTACAAATTAGGGGGGCAAGCCCTGTATCGCGAGCAACTAGGTACATTGTACCGCGTGGCTACCGAGCGCCGGCGCAGCGCGCTCTGTGCGGGATACTGCGAACAGTCGCGCAGTTATATGCTTATTGCGACTTACCTGAGGGGAGCTTCTTCGTAGTGGTGGTGATTGTGGTCGTGGTTGTGGGCATGGTTGTGGTCGTTGTTGTGGTCGTGGTTATGGTCGTGGTCGTGCTTGATGAGGTTCTAGCTGTGGACACAACAAAATAATAAGACACAGAGCTAAAAGGTCACTCGAACTTGTGGTCCGCTGGCGAGTAAGGCGAGTTGATATAATCGCACAGAGAACTTCGCCAGGTATGTGATATGTCCTCCGCAGCTCTGCTCGTGGAAGTCATCTGCGGCCGGCGGACAGTCCGGCTCACTGAGCATAGGCTCAGTTTCTGCATTGATATTCTTTGATTGCAGTTTCGAATATTTCGATCTTATCGAATTTTAGTTTATAGCCTTGGTAGCTCCTTTTACACCAGGCGTGATTCAAACGTTCGTATGAACGATCACTGAGGGTTATGCACGAATAACTCACTGAAGAGCGACGCTCTCTTGTATGTTGATTTTTTTCATAAATGTTCTAATTTTAACCAACCCAGAAAAATACATCTGCATCCAGCAAATATTTAATATATTTGAATCTAAGAAACTAATCAAGGCTTAGGTAAAGATGGGATTTAATAGAACAGTATCTGACAGTAAGTGTAGAGTAAGTTATACAATGAATCTTACCTAAGCTGCACTCCTCTGTTTCATCCGGCGGCTCATAACAAATGTACGTTAGGCGGGGCCACTATTGACAAGCAGTCCCCGTGCCTGAGATTCAATTGTTTGATATCGTTGTGCACAGGCACGGGCATCTTGTCGAGTTCCTTCCCTGAAGAGTAATGACAGAGTGCGCCACTAAGTAGCGCCAGTAAGTAAAACTATCAAGACCTATTTATTTATACGGGACAATAACAGTCTCACATGCCTGTCAAGGCGATAGGTGACCACCTGATAGTTTGGCAACTTAAAAAAGCTTAAAAGTACGGTCTGCAACGCAGTAGAATAAAAAGTGATAAAGAGTTTATACGATCGAACGATATGTAAATTAGTGAGTTGTTGAGACGGAAGTATATACAGAGTGCCGATTTAGTCAGTCGAATCCTTGCAGATGGGATAAACTAAACCGACTTTTTTACCCGACTGCAAGGAAAGGTTATGTTTTTTGCGCATATCTTGTTTGTATGTAATATTTTTTATTACCTCATATCTTCCAAACCACTGGACGGATTTATACAATTAATAGTCGAGTTGGACGTATTGCTAATTAGACGTTTAGAGTAGTTAGACGTTTTGCTACTTAGACCTATTGATCGTAAGGCGTTAAATTCGTCTTAACCGCTCAAGTGTTCTTAGATAGTGACGATTGAAAAAACAAACATGGCGGCTGTGAGATGTCTTATTAAAGAGGTGTGAATATTTGGTACGAATACTGCAATATGTGTATCATCGTCAGCATTTCAAAAAGGTATAACATAGCTATGCATAGCGTATAGCATTCTTTTTTCAATTTTCGATACTTGGCAATAGCTGTGATAAATGTTAGTTGTTACATCCTACAATCACTGAATCTACACCCTACTGGAGCCAAGCCAATCTTACCAGCTTGTGGTACATCCTGCTGATAGGTGTTTTATTCACTTGCCATATAGATACATTATTTTAACATAAAAACATGTAAGTAAAAAGTTAAAGAATAAATTTAAAGGTGAAAAAAAACTTTTTTTAAAAAACAAAGCTTTCATATGAAAGCATTATGTATAGTGGGTATATTAAAAGTTCAGAATAATCCATCTTTTGGAAATTCCTCAATATAGGCATACGCAAACGTAAATAAGTAAGTTCTAGTGATGTATATACATATACCTAGTCCGGCTGTTACAAATAAAAATGCATTTTTTTTAATGAAGTAATGTAATATTACTAAAACTATTAAATGTACATATTTATTAAAGTCTCAGCAAAAAATAAAAAGAATATTCTATTCAAAATGACCATCTCTGGCTTTTAAACAGGCCTTTAATCTGTCTGGCCACGAATCTATGGATTTACACACTGTTGCCATAGGAAATTTCGCCACTGCTTGCTCCAGAGATTTTTTAAGAGACTCAATTTCGGATGTCGCCGTGTCGTATAGAGCTAGCTAGCTAAGCTATGTCCTCTAAAACTGACCATAATTTATAGTCTAAAGGGTTAAGGTCTGGACTAGATGAGGGCTAGTCTTCAGCTCTTATAAAGTCCGGAACGTTGGTTTCAAGCCCGGCTTGGGTAGTTCGTGCCTTGTGATCAGGTGCAGAGTCCTGCTGGAAAGTCCACGATACATTTTTAAAAAGTGTATTGCTGAGAGGTTTCATAACACGATCCAAGACTGTCTCTTGATACACTTTGGCTGAAGTTTTCACTCCTTTTTCACAAAAATGTAGCTTTGTGACGCCTTGATAAGACACGCACCCCCAAACCATCATTGACGCAGGATGATGATCACGCTGTACCTTTCCGACCACATGAACAGCTTCTTTTGAACTGTGAACATACACTTTATGATTTTTTTTTTCATCGGTAAAGAAGATATTTCTTTGCCCTTCACCTGCGTATCGCGACAGAAGGCGTTTTGATCGATCCACTCTCTTAAAGTAAAGATTGATTTAGGGCATGTCCTCTATATCGACGATAAGCACCGAGCTTCAGGTCTTGTTATATAATTCGCGACAGAGTCCTAACGGGAATCTTCATTTCTCGCGATAAGATTTTTTGCTTTCTAATGGCATTTCGACGAATTCTGGCTTTAACAGCATTAACAGCCTTTGTAGTTCTAACAGCACGCGGCCGCCCCGATCTTTTACCGTCTCCGACAGAGGAAGTGTTGTTGTATCTGTTGATAGTACGATATACGAACATACGGCTGATACCAAGCTTTTGAAGTGTCTGAAATATGACCGATGGCTCCAAACCCACTTTTTGCAAAGCGATGACCGCAATCCTATTTTCTTTAACACCCCAATCCATATCGAAATTTGATAATGAACACGAAAACAGTATTTATGGCCGAACTAGTTATATAAATAACACTTTTCAAAATAAAAAAATACCTATATAATTTTTTAAACCTTGAGGCACCGGTTAAGCTGTCCGTTATACAAGTTTACCATACAATATAGGTACATAATATATTGCTTGCTTGATGGCTATTAATCTGGTATATGTCTGACTTTATATCGGTTTACTATGCAATCTCAGTGCCACGTCATTCGCAGTTCGTAGCACTTTGTTGTCGTCGATGTAAACTGCATGGTTACACCGACGACAAGTTAACTGGTGTGTGCCAGCAGCACAACACTGCGGTGTAGCCGCGTACCTACTGCTATCGTACAAGAACTATTCGCACTTGGTGCAACTGTTGAACGTTTGCTTGTTAAAGAACAAAGTCACCGTGCCCAAGCAAGGGTCTGTATCAAACACTAATCTTCTACCGATCGAAATTCCACACGGCCATACTCCGATTCGTATGCCCTTGTCCCAATAAAGTAGGCAGTCGTATGATTGTTAACGCCGTTCACTTCGTAGTACTTTGTTTACTACGTGATTACACCGACGTCCAGTTAACTGGTGTGTGCCAGCAGCACCTACACTGCAGCGTATCCGCGTACCTACTGCTAGTGTACAAGAGCTATTTGCACTTGGTGCAACTGTTGAACGTTTGCTTGTTAAATAATAAAATCGCCGTGCCCAAGCAACGGTTTTTATCAAACACTAACCTTCTACCGATCGAAATTCCACACGACCATACTCCGATTGGTATGCCGTTGTCCCAATAAAGTAGGCAGTCGTATGATTGTTAACGCCGATCAATGTTTATATTTTCATCTTTACTGAACTCATCCCTATTTGTTCTACTGCCGAACTCTTCGTTTTGTTGTCAGGTATTGAATGAATAAAAACAACTTGATAATGTTTTCAATTGGCGGAATTTCTGGTGAGACTATGTCGACTTGAGCCGGTAGTTCCGTAGACCGTTGCTTAAGGGAATATATCGTAAAAGTTTCGCTCTTAATGACGTATTTGTCGAACAGGGTAATCACTCCGGCCTTTCGAAATAATTGCGTTGAAACTTGGTGCTCACATATGATATTTATTTTGCATTGGTCGCAACAAAAGTACAAGTGTCTGTTTGTGTTTTGTAATCCATACCACTTGTCGCGAATTATGAAAGTGACAGCCGAAGGACTTAGAAAGAAACTCAATTTGGTATAAAAACTATAATTAATTGAATAAATAAAAATATTACAAAGTTACTAAAACTAGGGTTTGACAAAAGATGCAATGCTGCGGAATTGGTGTAGGCAGGGCACGTAACACGCGACAGGCTTCTCGTTTTATTTTGCAGGTTGTTTGTTCTTTATTTATCACGCAGAGACTTTTGTCCGAATTTATCGCGTACACAGGTTTTGTCAGTGGGCACAGATGAGTGGTACTGTCGTGTTGTACGCATTGTTTTAGATCAAGTTCTGTCATCGGTAGGTATGAATCTTTCTTATTGTTGATAGGCTAAATAGTCCGAAACTGGTAGTAGGGTGACGATATCGGTAACATATTTTTCGGGACAGATAACACGGAGTAAGTTTGATTTTTTCCTCTACTGATTAATGGCACCTTTATCGCAATTATGAGATAATTTGCCTTTTTTGCTCTCGTTTGAAGAAGGTGGTACAGATGAAAGTATTCCGTTTGAACGTTAGCAATCATCGGAAGAGCCATTGTGTTAAGTTCCTCCCGTATTTGCTCCGGAGTTATAAGATGCAAATTCATTTTTTCATTATAAATGTTGATGATTGTATCGGTCTCCTGTATGTTGCGTGGATGTTCTATCAGACTATTCGCGGAAATGGCTACCAACGCGAACTCGATAGACAACTCTTGGGCATTAATTTATTTTTGAAGGGTGTTGGTTTTTGGTCCAGGTTAAGAAGATGTTGATTGAAGAGCTTGTGCTGTCGTTCAATTATTTCTTCAGATCTCTTCACAAAGTTATATTCTGCCTTAATCATGGACACCTGATTTTTCGCAAGTAAAACGAGATGTTTTTCATTTCGTTTGATAAGGATGATGTCCCGTTGATATTATTCTGTGAATTGGTCATCTAGTACTCCAAACAATGATCGGGAAATGTTACCGACACCGTTGATGAGTCCGCGTTTGCTTCTCATATTCCTGCACCCTTGTGGATCCAGCAAAATGCGGGTGTAATGTAGTAGCTCTGCTAATGCGTGATGTAATTGTAAATAAATTATGTCCCAATAAGTCTTTTTTAATTACATGGGTTTCTATGTGGTCGTTGGACTACTAAAATGCTTTTATGCTATCCCAAACCGTCGCGAATTATTTGCATGTTCATTATCTTATCGAAGTACAGGCTTTTTTCAAGTTCAACGATGTTTGTTGTATTGATCGATATTGTACGGCCTTTGCGGTACTCCAAAGGTACAACAGGGTCATCACTAAACCTTGTGGTTTAGTTATGACCGTTTTTAGTTTTAAAGCTGACTACACAAACATATCCGTCGTCGCCAGGGTGAAGATCTGTTATTCTCCCTAGTAACCATTTCCCGGCCGGTAAATGATCGTCGTGAATCCCCACCATGTTGCCAATTTTTAGATTGCTTCAAGGTGGTTGCCACTTAGACCTTACTTGTTATTAGCACAAATATTCCGCTTTCCATCTTTTCCTAAGGTCTGCAAACATTTTTCTGGTTAACTCCCATTTTGTTCTCGCGTCCTCTTGAGCTTGTATGACGTTTACTGCTGATCTTTTAAACAAACTGCATCTTTTAAGCAATCAAAATGTTTTATATTCTCGATAAGTGGGCACAGAGGTCTTGGATTTAGACAAGCTTCTACTTTTGTTAGTATTATAGTGTGTATAGTGAACTCGTCGAAGGTTAGTTTTTGTTCGCCTACTACTTGTTTTAAGTGGTGTTTTAAACTTCTCACTGCGCGTTCCCACAACCCTCCTGCAGACGGCCAGACGGGAGCGTTTAAAATGCCATTGTATTTGTTATGTCTGTCCTTTAATATTTCTTTGTACTTAATATCTATGCACCACGTATAATATATATTTTTTAATAAAAGGCCAGTCTGCCTTTAACCTCGGTGTTTTTGTGCTGTGTATTGCTGCGTCCCAGATATAACACTGGCGACGAGATAAATTCATTTGTACGTGTAATTGTTTCATGTATTTCGTTAAAATGCCGATTGGTAAAGTGGAAACCTTTTAACTTGATGCAAATTAGGACACCTATATGCTTCACGTAAAACAATTTATCATATTACAACAATATCAAATTAACTATGATTTGATCAAATTAGTCAAAGAGTATTTGGAACCCGAGAGAGCCAAAATAGCGAAACGATATGCGTTCCGGCAAAGAAAGTAGCGACAGGGTGAAAGCATTCGTTTATACTTGCATAGTTTGAAACAATTGGCTAATACCTGTAACTTTGGTGCATCTTTGGAGGTAAACTTTCGCGACCAGTTCTTGTCTGGTTATACAACGAGGAGATGTCATCACGGCTGTTTGCTGAGAAAAATGTTGATTATGGAACTTGCACTCGCGTTGGAGATAGCTTAGAGACATTCGCGCGAGGCTGGTCCAACGATGATCTTCATGATGATAATTGTGGTGTAAAAGGGCATTTAAAAGTGATTGTGGTTGTAATCTAGAGTTAGTGAGATAAAAGAACAGAACTTGAGCATCTCATCGCCCATTACATTTTTTTCTCAAATGTATGACGATCTAAAGAAAAAGTTTGACAAGTTAGAAGTCGAACGCAAAGAAAACCATATTGGAAAATAGGAAAAATTGAGTTTTTGGAAATAATAACTCATCTAGTCTCGAATGTAAAAATATTCCTTCTAAATTAGATGAAACAAAGGAAGATCCCTGTAGCATGACACCTAACAGGGATGCCTAATGTTACCTAAACCGATATCAGAGACATACATCGTACTAATGTAAAAACATCCTCAGAAAAACTTTTGATAGTAGAATTTACAACAGTGTTTAAAAAAGAAAACTTTCTTACTTAAGGTTTACAATAAAAATAACAAAGAAGCCAAGCTCTCGACTGCCACATTAAACATTGATAGCCCTGTAAAGCCTATATTTATGTCTGAAAATCTCACCTACAGAACTAGACACATATTTTATCTGGCCCGTAATCACGCTAAAACACATGAAAACGCATTCATGTCTACAAACGGTAAAATTTACATGCGCAAAAAAGAAGGAATGTCTACAGTACGCATAACCTCGGGATCGGATCTCAATAAACTAAAACAGCAAGCATTACTATTTACATTTGTCAAGATGTCTATTGTTCCTGCATTATTTTACCTAGAAATAAATGTATTTATTAAGGTCATTATTAATTTTTATCAATTAGTCAAAGAGATTTTTTTATACTTTGTTTTAGTAATTATACTTCACAACCATTTCACACATACAAACTAGCTATGATAAACACGACTCTTACTGACAAACTTCTACCTTATTACATTAACGTAAGTATAAAAATAATAACCCTGCTTGCCGGCAACCGAATTAGTCAATCCCATCGTAAGTTTACTAATAATATATTTATGTTTACCGTGGATAAAATAACACAATATTTCAGATGATTTTAAATCAATGAGCGTCTCTAGATCTCTAATGTGCTTCCTCAACCAGTGCTCGCTGTACTTAAACAATAAACAAAAAGCCTCCATATTTTCACATGAACATACCTAGTATTATTAAATCGTAATTTGATGCATTGACCGTTGTCTTGAATGATATGGATGTTTTATGTGATGTTATAGCATAATCAGAATGCTGGCTTAGCAAAGTCATAAGTACACCAACATTGGATGGCTTCAGCTACGAATCCACGTTTCTAAACCAATATGAGGGATACACCCTCACCCGCAAGTTCATTAGAAGTGATCTAAAACATTCGGTGTATGAACCGAAATTTACAAATACTAATTTACTAGAAAAAAAAATCTTCAATATTCGACCTACGACATCATAATTTGTTAAAAAAATGCTCTCTATTACGAAGCAATAACAAAAGCCGTGATAGTTCTTTAACTACCGGTTAGATGGCGCATGCGAGGGCGAAAGTCGGAAGCATCAAGGGATAGAAAAATTTGAGGTCTAGTAACATAGTCCAGATACGTGGTTCGATTCCGGCCCCGGTTTGGCTACGGAAGTCTATTTATCAAAACTATAAACCAATACGCTATCGTTTAAAAGAAATGAGCAGTATTTTTACCCGACTGTAAAGAAGGGTTATGTTTTTCGCGCGTATCTTGTATGTATGTATGTAATATTCTTTATTACCTGATATCTCACAATCCACAGAACGGATTTATACAATTCACACATCGTTAGATTCGTCTTAATCACCCAAGTGTTCTTAGATAGGTGACGTTTTTAAAAAACAAACATGGCGGCTATGAGATGTCAAAATAAAGAGGTGTGAAAAAAAAAGTTGTTTCGAGTATTGAAATATGGGTATTAAATTAAAGAGCTCATCATAAGCATTTCAAAAAGGTATAACATGATTATGACTGTAATACTAAAAAAGTTAGTTAGCAACCATTGTTTTTTCAAGTTTCAATACTTGACAATAGCTGTGATAAAAGTAAGTTGCTACATCGGTTACATCCTACAACAACTAAAAAGTATTTAATAAAAAAATAAATTATAAGAATAAAAAAACCCGCCTGCACAAAAAAGATGGAAACAAGATCCCCTACATAATTATACAATTTCATGCAGTCGGAGGCACTTTACTAAGTTCGTCGAGATTCATTAATGCCTACGACTGCATGAAATTGTATAATTATGTAGGGAATCTTGTTTCCATCTTCTTTGTGCAGGCGGGTTTTTTTATTCTTATAATTTATTTTTTGGTAAACCATTTCGGTTCAGTATGATTTTTTTCTTAATTAGACATTAACTATAATATAAGCTCTGGACTGCTTATTTATCTTCATGCTATAATTGAACCGCGGAGGCGCTCCGGCTAGTCGTGGCGGAGTGGGCAGGGCTGCAGCACGGGACCCTTTCCTCCCGGATGGTGCAGGTCCTTTTCGGGCACGGGTGCTTTGGGACTCGATTCCCTACTAGCGACCGTGTGCAGGAAGCACACGGTCGCTAGAAGAATTGAGTCCCGCCTGCCACCCCTGCGACTGCAGTGCGCAGCACACCCTCCAGTATTGTCCAGTTTGGGAGGGGCAACGTCGGGTTCTCACGGCAGTGGTGGAATGCGGTCACATTCTTCTGCGAGGATCTCATCTCACAGAAGGAGGCGTCGGAACGCGTCAGGGAAGAGAATTCCGGCAGCCCGTGCGCGTAAATGGCGAGCGATACACGGCAAGTTTTTTTAGTGGAAACCCCACTATACCGCCACCGTCTTCCCTGGACGGTGGGGGTGTGCGTCAGTATTTTTTCTCGCCAAACAGAATGGCTCCGATTTTTCCTTTTTACCTTTAAGGAACCCTAAAAATAAAATAGTGCAATTATTAAATTTACTCAATCAATCAATCAATCAAATCATAAAAATGACAATTTGTGAAAAAGTATTATCATTGTAGTATAATGTGCTAAAGTTTTAGCACATTATACTACAATGATTATACTTTTTAACAAATTGACATTTTGATGATTTTGATGACAAAAAAAATAAAACAAAAATTATTCGAATGACGAATAAATTATTTTGTTCGTTATTCGATTGTTGAGTAATAGTAAATCAATAATTTTGGTATTAAAAAAATATATTTACTTTAAAACTCAGGAGATAGGTTACCAATGCTTGCGGCGAATGTATAGACACCGGAACGGACGGACTTCGGAAATCCTTTTTCCGATAGCGGTGACCGGGACCTTAAATCGGAAGTCTTTAATCAGCCGTACGGCTGTTTTAAGACTTCCAATTTTTTCACCGGTCGCCGGACGTACGAGTGCTTTTAGACATACGGTTTTTTCACTGTACTTACACGCAATGTACACCGGACCAGCGATAAATGTTTGAAGGCGTACGGCGTTTGGCAAATGCAGTGAAAAAGCCGGGTATCTGAAAGCTGCATCTTTGTAAGCCAAACTGATGCATGGTTTACAAAGAGGCCACTTATAGTCCAGATCGGATAAATGTCCGAAGGCGACTTCTCGTTGCAAAACATACAACAGTGCAAGTCAGTAACCGGTCAGTACGTCCGGTGCACACACAGTGACCGGCTCGCCGCTAGTCAAAGTCAACACGACGACGTGTGAAAGCTATATAATACACTTTGCGTTGGGTAGCTGCAGTAAAACCAGGTGAGAATTTTTTAAATAATGAATAAGACTACGAATAAACTTACGAATGATTTATTCGTAAGCAACCTATCCACGAATAATTCCTTCAATTATTTTTACTGTTTAGTTATTCTCATTTCAGTAATTAAAAACGCTTCAGGTTCATATTGGACATTTTGGTATACACAAAATCAATTACTGGAATTTCCAATTCCCTAAATGTCCAAAATTGACATTCCAATTGTCCAAATTGGACATTCTGTTAATTAGACATTTTGAAACCGTTGGACATTATAGGAATTGGACTAGAACGAACATTTTAAGTAACTGTATTAAATTTAACACTTTTGTTTCTGATTGTAGGTACATTAGCTTATGAAATAAAAATGGTAGGTTAGCTACCTACTTTTTCACAGGCCGAGTATAAATCGGGTCCAGTAGTAGCTACGCCGAAGCAACTGCTACTGTCGCCGGGCTCAGTGTATTGTGCGGCATCTACATTATATTCGATTTTACCGTCCAGCTGTGCGGAATAATGCGGGCCAGATTTTACAGGATGCAGATTTATTTAGTCAAATCCCCGTAGGAGGGAAAATACACCATGATACCTACTCTATCGAAATCAATAAAAAATAGTACCTTTTTAAAAATATATTGAAATTACAAGTTGAATCCGAAGACAACACGCAACAGCAACAGCAACTATCATATCAACCCTTATGATGGCCCACTGCTGGGCACGTGTCTCCCCAGTAGAACCTACTGGTATGTAGATCCTGGGGGTAATTGCCATAATCGCCACGCTTGGCGAGCGGGTTGGCGATCGCAGTAAGGCTTTAAGTACGCAGAGGACGCTGCTGCCCGTCCTCCGGTGTGAAATCCCTTAGTCGCCTTGACGACACCCACGGGAAGAGATGGGGTGGTACTATTCTTAAGCCGGTACCACACGGCATGCAATGCAACAGCAACTATGAGTTTATAAAATTAAGGTTGATACCATTTTTTTTCTTCATTTCGATAAAGTAACATGGTGTCCCGCTATGATTCGACTGACTAAATCGGCATCCAGTATGTATAGCATCCATTAGTTCTGCCTCTTGCCGCTATGGAATATGTTCGTTACTCATCATAATAACCTCCATAGTAAAATTGTCTCTGATCTCTCTTTATTTCAGTTGTCAAAGACATTATTAACTCAGTCAAGAAAGATGACACAAAATAACTCCTTCAGATGAATTTGTACACAATTTTTATAATATTTAACATAATTCTTACAGTTTTTAGCAAGAATATTAAAATAGTTTCTAGTATAAACGAACCTGTACCTAAAGCCGTTGGTCTCCAATTTGTTACTAAAATTACTAATATTAAAGATGCTGATTGTGCAATAGATATATATCCTGATGAATGCTGTATAGAAAATGATATCGGATGTGATATTGTACAGATAATGGGAGAAACAACTGACGTTATTGATAAAGGTGAGTACTTACACACATCAAACACGCTCGATAAACTTCCTACTATTATTATAAATGAATAGATGTTTGTTATTCAACCACACCAAAAACGGCTCAACGGATCAAGAAGAAATTTGGTACGAAAATATATTTTGGTCTCTTCTAGTCTATGCTAACCACCCGATATTTATAAATGTCATAAACACTAGAATGATGAACGAAATTATTTCTAGTGTAAATATGATGAAAACAGTAAATTTAACACAAAATATAAAGTCCTCCATAACATCAACCGGCTCAAAGATCGGTCACCCGAGGCCTCGCAGCTTCTAAGGTCACCACCGTGTAAATAAATAGTTGTTAGTACCTATCCAACAATTGGAGATTTTTTCAAAATTGGTTCGACAGTGCCATGTTTACTAATATGGCTTTATCTGTTTTGAGCAAAGATAATATATTTATCATTACACATGTTATTTCACAACGACACGTAACAACAAAAATAAAACTAAAAAAGAACCATTCCGATCAAACTGGCATTAGGTGCTTATATACTGTAGGCAGCCATACAAATACACACACACATAACCAAACTTATCACAATCTTCGTTTAGTGTGGGAGGTTAAAAATACTTAAAACAATCGATTTTTTTAACCGGTCTTTTTTTTAATACTAACTCCATTTCTCTATTTATTTCAAGGTACATCAAAAACTTATGTATTGGTGGCACCTTTAATGAATCCCTACGAAAGAAAGGGATTTTGTAGACTGTATATAGATTCTAGACAAACATCAAATCCAATAAACGTTATCAGAGATACTGTCAAAATAAACTTTAACACAAAACTCAAGCGGGCAACGATTTTTCAAAACCTGAAACAATGCCTGCATGTTGACGAGGATCCGCTGAATAATTGCAGGCCAGTGAATTGTGATACTTATTACAATGGCAAGAAATCTCACTTTCAAGTGACAAAACAGAAATGTGTTGCTGTACCCAAATGTGTGTCTAAGTATATAGCTATTAATAAAATACCTACATCAGCTTATAATCCTGTTTCGAACAAATGTATTGGTAAAAGAAATGTTGGTAAAGAAGATATTCGTTATATAAGAGAAATAACAGAGGATATAAAAGAAAACATTGAAGTGTCTAATAAAACAGAATATCGTACAAACAAAATAAGTAAAGTCTATAACTCATTAAATAATCTTCGACATAATAGAGCGAATAATAAAATGCCTAAATTAACAAGAGACGTACCAATAACGAAAGTTCTTTCGGTCAAACCGGACGAAAAAATAACGACGGAAAAGCCACATAAAACGAAAGTACTAGACAAAGTTCTAAAAATGAAGACTAATTTAAGTCAAAATAAAGAAGAATTTAAAAAGGAAGAACAAAATTGTCACGCTCCTAAAAAGGGGACAGCTATAAGTGAAATAGATGAAGCATTGAAAAAGAAACCACCAGACAATAAATGTCGTACTTATGATATGGGATCAGTAATAGATCAAAAATTAACAACAACTATATTGTGTAGCGTTATTTTTATTCAATGTTGCATAATTAGTACTGTGTTATACTGTTTATGTAAAACCTGCGATTGTAAAAAGAAAAAGAAAATTGTCAAACAATTCTTCAACTACCGTCAAGACGTTTCTCTTACTACTCCTTTGATTGGAAATAGCAATGTTGATACTGGCACTACAGAATATCAATACATAAGCGAATCTTCTAACTATATTGACAAGAAAATTAAATGCTATAAGGCATGTCAAAAAGAAAGAAAAAATAATGTGAAACTTAGTATGTCGGATGATATTTTATCTAAATGTGTTACAAGACGAGACTGGCTCAGATGGCCACGTTCTCAAACAATACCTGAAGCAAAAACAGATGAAGAAAGTAAAATCAAAGAAAAAGGTTCACATCCTGATAAAATACAAATTCCTAAAGAAAGTTCTCATCACGAATACGAAAACAAACCTAGTAAAAGCATTATTAGAATTCCAAATACAAGTAAAACTGTAGCAGCTATGCGGAGCGACTCCACAGAAAGAGAAATATGCTGTCATAGTTACCATTATGAAAATGAATCTAATAGTTTTCTAAATAATAATTCAAAATCTAAATCTTTTGGGGTCCATTCACATGAAGATCAAAAAGCTGAATCTATTGAGAAGAGTGCCCAAGCTTATTTCTCAAATGATTCTGTTGACGAATTTTTATCAGAGGGAGGCGTGCTTTTTATTGGAGATAATGCGTCTAAATATTCATATTCTAGTCTTTCAGGTCAATGTAGTACTTCAAGTCAATCGTCAAAGACTTCAAAAAATAATATTGTTAATAATGTGATAAGTTTATTATCTAAGAAATCAAAAGGGCCCTCATCTGAGCCAGGAACTAAGAAATCTTCACCGGATTTTGACTTAAAATTACTTCATTTGTCTAAAGCGTCTTTTTCTTCGAGTGTCGACGATACGGATGTTAAAGATATAAAAAGATTTAAGGAATCGACGAGTTCGCTTTAAGTATTTTTAGTTTTTCATAAAGTTAGAAATCGTATTTCGTCTTTTTTTTATTAGTGTATATGATGTTTAAATCAATCAATCAATCCTATGTCCAGCAGTAGACCAATGCAGGCTGTATTGGTCTACTGCTGGATATAGGTTCTTCCTAATTTACGCCACAACACCCGGTCCTCCGCCTTCCGCATCCAATTTATCCCAACGACCATATGACGACATACGTCGTCGGTCCACCTGGTTGGCACAACACTGTCCGTGTAGGGCAAATTTAAATTGTAACAACAACAACTAAAGATTTACAATTGATTGATTGTTAATTTTTACCATAACAACTAACAATTTATTGATCTACAGTAATTGTGGATAGTTATAATTAACAATGGATTAATTGTTAATTGTAGTGGTAGCAATTAACAATTCATTAATTATCAATCAAAATTTGCTGTAAATTAAAATAGAACTAACAATTAAAAACCGGGCAGGAGCATGTTAGATCATGCTCAGTGTAGGGTTCCGCAGCCATGAATAATTGTATCAGTAGAAGAGCGTATGTCCATGGCACTTACGCCCTTTTGTTGAGAAACGCAGTTTTTCGGCAATAACTCAATGACGGTATATCCAAGCATTTCGGAAATAATTTTAGTTTAAAGCATTAATTAAGCGCTACCTTTGTGATTTTTTTCATACGTTTTGCTCACACAGTTCAATAATTAAAGGGGGGGGGAGAGCACAATTTATGCAACTTTCGAAGCGATTATTTACAAAAATATGCTGCTTTTGAAATGTATGGAGTGCCCCCCCCCCATAAAAATATTTATTTTTATAATTTAGCTATTAAACTAAGTAGCGGCTACTACAAGACACCTTTTCACCAAATTTTATCAATATTCATTGAGTAGTTTTTCGAGTAAAATGCCTATGACTATAAGGCTATAAGGGTTCCGTTTTTGCCATATTGCCTACGGTACCCTAAAAAGGACTATTTTATGGGCCTGGTCATTGGCCATGGACATCATAACAACATTTTATGATACCTACCACATTATTATTTTTTTATTATTATCTAGTATTGATTTTAATTATAATGCAGATAACATTTTTGAAATCTTGTAATACTTTAAATTGATTTTGATAAAGGTAAGAAGCTAATTGTTAGTTTTAATTGTTTCATAGAAGAGTAAAAAAGGTAATTGCAAGTTACGATTATTCAAGAAATTTAATCGCATAATGCAAATAAACGGTTAATTGCCATTAATTTAATTTAAATTAATTTAATCGCAATTATTTTTTTATCAATTAACGACTTAATTGTAATATTCGGGTCGTCCTACCGCGATGTTTTACCAAGTCGCAATCACCTCTTTAGGACTTGTTTGCTTCAACGCAAACAGTTTTTGGCAAATATGGGCAGCCCATTGCCACTTCAGCGTGCTTTACCAGCGTGCTATGTCGATAACTCGTTGCGAATTTTATCCTTCAAAGTATGTATTTGGCTATTCAACAAAATCAGAGTTGCGCAGGGGTTATGGACGAAGCTATTTGAAACACGTTAGATATATTTCGGGACTTAATAGCGTGAATTATTTAAAGGTACGAACCTTTTATTTACCCGACATTTCGATCGAATTGCACCGAATGTGTTCACGGGTCGACTGATGGCAGCTTAGCGAAGTCTTTGTGAGGCACGGTTAAAAGGTTCGTAACTTTAAATAATTCACGCGATTAAGTCCCAAAATATATCTGAAGTTTAAAAAAAATACATGTCTGGGTATTATATATTATAGATAAATAACAACATTGTCAGTGTTATTTATCTATATCTATATCTTCTATACATATAATAAAATTGTAAATTTCACGTGTCTGTACATGGCCGAACATAGTGAAAAAAATATTGGGCAATGTTCGAAAAGAGTATTTAAACACATTCCTACATTTTTAGAAATGTCTGTCTGTCTGTCTGTCTGTCAGTCTGTTTGAACACGCATCACGCAAAAACTACCAGACAGATTCGGTTGAAATTTTGAATCAGTATTCTAATAAGTCTGGATTAACATATAGGCTA
Organism: Herminia tarsipennalis; assembly: GCA_945859575.2. Lineage (NCBI taxonomy): Eukaryota > Metazoa > Arthropoda > Insecta > Lepidoptera > Erebidae > Herminia > Herminia tarsipennalis. The sequence continues at coordinate 2,830,746 of OX243830.2, forward strand.
TAATTTATCACGCTATTTCCCATAGGAGCTAAGCAATAACGGATAATGTCTGTAGCTATTTATCGTTATAAAACAACTACTTGACGGATCTTCATGAAAATTGCAGTTTTATTGTAAATACTATAGGTCATTACTTACACTATGAATCATTACGCTATCGTCTATGGGGAGCGAGCAGCAACGTATGTTTGGTCGAACCATTATGGTTTTTCACAATTTTTTCCGCAATAAGACATTATTTACAATTGTAACCCATGGAAACAATAACTTCACGCTAAAACTAAAAGGAGCTAAACACAACATTTGCAATTTTCTTAAGATCACCTATTTTAACAGTTTCTGTATCAGTTAAGGTGGTTTATTGGCACAAATAGCGGTATTGAACGAGTGAGGTCGGAGGATCGGGTCTCAAGTACCTATGCAAGTCTTTTTTTGTATTGTTTTAAAATTCTTTTTATTCTTTTTTAAGTATTTTTCAAAAGGTATACTTATTATACAAGCTTTTATTTTCGACTTTAACATGTTTACTTTATTTAACAAATTTTCATATTAATCAATCACTTTCAATAGGCACCTTCATCATTGTTTTGCATGAATCGTAATTATGATATGAATGTAGAAATGAAAAACAATATTACATTACAAATAAACAGTAACTATATTTTCTGGAATTTATAAATGTTAGTTGCTTAAAAAAAATGAAAGATTAAGTCCGTGTTATATCAAAATAAAACACGTGGCGCCATCTGTGATTCGATTTCTTCTGAGTGCCAAAATTGCTTATCTACAAATGTTGATAAACTTTCGCGATTTGTCTTAATCGCGTGAGTAAATTAAGGTTAAATACCTTGCTTACCTACGTTTAATATGCATGATATTTTACGTATAATTAATTATAAAATCATCAAGTATTAAAAGAAACATATCCAGTTTATAAAATAGATGGCGTTTATATACAAATTAAAAAGAATCGGGAAAAATTATATCTGAGCATATCTTTTAGAAACGTTTGATTGTTGTCCGTTTGTTTGAACACGCATCACAGTACCGCGGAAATGCAATGTTTTAAAAACAGGATATTTTTTAAAAACATAACTCACACTAGCCCTATTTCGCGGGGGACTTTACAAACACGGACACAAAGTGGGTGTACTTTAGACTCAGAAAAGATCGCTCGGGCAGGACATAACCCGCGACCATAGGAAATCTGTGATTTTTTTTTCCATCATACCTTTATTACTTAAGTATAAATTAACTTGAAGGAGCGGCCGCCGCACGCTAGGTACCTCCAATTAAAACGTCCGATTTAAAAGTAGCAGAGCCGAAGTTGGAGTCGGAGGTTTAAAATCAATCGGAATTTTCGACCTTTCGCAGTCTGAATCGAAGCTCTTTAACACAAAATTTCGCGCGAGTACTTGGGCGATTTTGGGCTTCATTTAACCCGAAACCGCCCAAGTACTCGCGTGACGGGGTAAAGGGGAAATTTTCAATATTAATGATATTTGATGTGATGCAAATCATTTTGGTAAAATACTTTTTTGGCGAGGTGCTAAACATGGGAATTTTTATAATTTGTCTTCTAACCGTCTGGCGCCATAAACTTTGTCGCCCTTCATTTTGCTGCACTGGGCATTTGCTTGGCTTACCCTGCCATAGGTTGTGCCCTGATTAAAGCTAGGCCTAATATCCATAGATGCCACAGAGCATTGTGGAGCATGTTACCAATATGATTTACACAGAAGTTAAATTGTAATATAAACTACCTTAATATAAACCCAACTTCCACGCGAACGAAGTCGCGGGCACAGCTAGTCTATAATATGTATGTATTTAGAAATATATAAGTATTTTTATCGGTTGTCTGGTTTCCATAGTACAATCTCTGCTTAGTTATGATCATGTGGCATGGGATCGGAGCTGTTTTAAGAGCTAATGCAATGCTATAAATACTCAGAAGCTTCAAATATTTATAACACCCTCCTTAATGCTAAGATTAAAAAAAACATCGTTTTCGCACAAAATTTTAATTCTTAATTATTGCGTGCGAAATCTATGATGAATTTATTCAGCATACAGTAACTCTCTTGATACGTGAAGTACTGGGCGTAGTAGAGCAATCATCACAGTTGCAAGGAGGGCAAATTGTTGAAACGCTCTGCGAAGTCGACGGCCTCCTCACAATTTTCTGTAAGGTGAGATGAGTAAGGTAAATTTATCTTACACATCGACCTTACAGGTCGATGTGTAAGATAATATGAAATTTGGAGTGTGCTGTCGATTTACAACTTCACTTTGTTACAAAAATACTTTAAACCAGAGGGTAATGTTCAACTGACAACAATTATTGAAGTATTTATAATTATTATATAATTACAAGAACCAAAATACATTTAGTGATTCTATGACTTTCTAATAATTATATAATAATAATCGTTTGTAGGCTACCTACAGTTTATGTTAAGCTCCTATAGGTTTTGTTACTTGCAATTATTATTATAACAATAAACATGCGTAAATTATAAGGCGCAATTAGCAAAATGAATTTACATTTATATATTTGTTAATCAAACACAATACCTAATACTTTTATTAATATTTAAATTATTTACATACTATTATATATATATTATCAATATACATCTAAAACACATACACATATCTAAAATACTATGTTTACATATTTATAAACACATCACGCTTAATGTCGTACCGGTTGACCGAGACCGCGCGAGAATCACACCTTAAATTATAGTTACGGTTAATTGGTGGCGCTCGCGTCGACACCACCGACCTGAAGTACATTCTGACGATCATCTCACGCACATGTTATCGGGGGCATTTAACCGCAAATTAATTGTGAAATAACGTTTAATTATCATATTTTGTATATCGCCGTATTGTGTTCGTGTGTATTGTGCCGGGTCATGTTTTGTGAACTGTTATCGGAACTAAATCTTCGAACTTTCAACTTTCTTCATAATCCTATTGTAAACACTGTCGTTTCTCCTTCTTTCCTTATTTCTACTCTTGACTGTTGTGTAAGTGTTTAGTGTTCTGTGTAAAGTTGATTAAAAGTATAAAATCAACTGAACTGTAAGTACTTTTATTTCTAACTACCCACAAGTCAATTACCAAACTGGTGACCCCTAAAGACACAATGAGTGACAGTGGTGAAACTCAGGAAGCTCCTGCTCCTGTGAAAGAAATTTCACAGGAAATATTTCGCGTTTCCGTGAAATTGCCACCGTTCTGGCCTGAGGAACCGGACCTTTGGTTTGCTCAAATAGAGGCACAATTCTGCAATGCGAACATCGTCTCTGACGTAACAAAATATAATTATGTCGTGGGACACTTAGAGCCGCATATTTCTAAGGAAGTTAAAGACATCATCATGAAACCTCCGTCGCAAAACCGCTACGATAAATTGAAAAGTGAGCTCGTCAGGCGGTTGTCAGATTCGCGCGAGCGCAAGGTGAAACAGTTGCTGATGCACGAAGAGCTCGGAGACCGTAAACCCTCGCAGTTTCTACGCCATCTGCAAGGGCTAGCAGGTCCGAGCGTGCCTGAAGATTTCTTGCGCACTATATGGAGCAGTAGACTACCGCCCAACATGCAACCACTTCTAGCATCGCAGTCTCAGACTAACCTGGAGGCCTTAGCTGAGCTTGCAGACCGCGTCCAGGATATAGCAACACCAGCCGTGCATGTTGCTACTACTTCATCTGCGGGACCAACAGTCAGCGAATTATCTTGCGAAATTGCTGAGCTCAAGCGTGCGATGAAGGACCTTACGTCGCATTTAAGAGAAGGTCGACCAAGGCAGCGTCAGCAGAGCAGGAGTCCAGGACGCAGCCGATCATCGACCCGTTCCAGTTCAAGTTACCGCAAATTTCCCGTGTGTTGGTACCACAACAAGTTCGGTACGAAAGCCCATAGCTGTGTGAAACCGTGTGACTACAAGGCGGGAAATGTCACGGGCAGTCGATAATGGCGACTGACGATTGCCCTACTTCTACTGGTCGCCTGTTCGTCACAGACAGATCAACGAAGACGCAGTATCTGGTCGACACCGGAAGCGACCTCTGTGTCTTTCCCCGCAGTCTGCTGAGCGATCGTCGTGCGCCTACCAACTACCAGCTTTGTGCAGCGAACGGTACTGCCATAAACACTTATGGCGTTGTGGACTTAAGTCTCAACCTTGGCTTACGTAGAGACTTTAAGTGGCGTTTTGTAGTGGCTGACGTGAGAAAACCTATAATAGGTGTAGACTTCCTATCTTTTTACTCTTTAATCGTAGACTGTCGTAATCAACGATTAATAGATAGTAACACTAATGTATCTACTATTTCCTTAAATCAATCAGACTCTTTTATATCTTCTGTAAAAGTTCCTACTGGTGATTTTAGGTACCATAAGATACTTAAGGATTTTCCTGAAATAACTCGACCAGCCGGTACGCAACGCACTACACCGCATTCAACTGTTCACCACATACGCACGACACCAGGCCCTCCAGTATCTTGTTCCCCTCGTCGTCTAGCCCCAGACAAGTTAAAAATTGCCCAACAGGAGTTTCAGCTGATGCTGGCCAACGGTACTGCCAGACCTTCCGACAGCCCTTGGTCATCTCCTCTTCATTTAGCTCCTAAAAAGGACAGTGGCTGGCGACCTTGCGGAGACTACCGTATGCTCAATGCAAGAACCGTACCTGATCGCTATCCGATTAAACATATCCACGATTTTGCTCATAGCATTTCAGGTTGCAGTGTTTTTAGCACCATCGACCTCGTTAAAGCGTTTAATCAGATAGCGGTTAGTACGGAGGATATTCCTAAGACCGCTATCACTACACCCTTCGGATTATACGAGTTTCCGTATATGACCTTCGGACTACGCAATGCTGGTCAAACTTTTCAGCGTTTTGTCGATGAAATGACCAGGGGACTCGATTTCTGTTATTCGTTTTTGGATGATTTTCTGATTTATTCGCACTCAACATTCGAGCACGAGGCGCACCTGCGTACCTTATTTGGTAGGATGCGAGACTATGGCATGGTAGTAAACACGTCAAAGTGTGTTTTTGGTGTCTCGGAAGTAAGTTTTTTAGGTTACAGCATTTCTGCGAAAGGCACCAAACCTTTAGACTCTAAAGTTGAAGCCATCAAGAACTTTTCTCCTCCTAAAGACGTCCGTCAGCTCAGGCGTTTCCTGGGCATGATTAATTTTTATCGTCGATTTTTACCCCGTGCAGCCCAAATTCAAGCGCCACTCCATAACCTTTTAGTTGGCAATGTCAAAGGTTCCCATCCCATTAACTTCAGCGGTGACACTCTTAAAGCATTTGAGGATTGCAAGGAGAGCTTAGCTAATGCTGCTCTTTTAGCTCATCCCGACTTTAACTCCAAACTCGCGTTAGTTACCGATGCATCGGACTTAGCAATCGGCGCGGTTTTACAGCAGTTTGATGAAAAGGGTTGGCAGCCGTTAGCTTTCTTTTCTCGAAAACTTAGTCCCTCGCAAACGAAATATTCACCGTATTATAGAGAACTTTTGGCAATATACGAGGCAATTAAGTATTTTCGCCATATGTTGGAGGCGAGACACTTTATAATTTATACGGATCACAAGCCGATCACTTTCGCATTCCACGATCGGAAAAGAAACTGTTCGCCTAGGCAATTCCGTCATTTAGATTTTATAGCCCAGTTCACCACCGACATAAGGCATATCTCTGGCAAAGATAATGTTGTGGCCGACACCTTATCTCGTGTGGAAGAACTGCAAACTCCAGTTAGCCTTGATCATCTAGCCGAATCTCAACAGTCTGACTCAGAGCTACAAAAACTGCTTCGAGAGGGTTCTTCGTTACAGCTGGAGAAGGTACAAATCCCTGGATCCGTTACGTCTTTGTACTGTGACGTCAGTACCACGTCTCCCAGGCCATATGTACCTAAGATTCTTAGTAAGCAAGTTTATGACACCTTACATTCCCTCAGTCATCCTGGTGTTTCAGCAACTGCCAAATTAGTAGCAGAGCGTTTTGTTTGGCCAGGTATTAGGAAAGACTGTCGGGAATGGGCACGAGCCTGTCTCTCTTGTCAACGTGCCAAAATTAGCCGTCATGTTTCCGCTCCACTAGGATCATTTAATTTACCACGGGCTAGGTTTACTCAGATCCATATCGATCTTGTAGGTCCGTTACCGTTGTCTCAGGGTTTCAAGTACTGCCTAACAGCTGTTGACCGATTCACCCGTTGGCCCGAAGTCATTCCCATCGTTGACATTACTGCTGAGACAGTAGCCAAAGCATTAGTTTCAGGATGGTTCTCTAGGTTCGGTAGTCCGGTCAGTATTGTTACTGACAGAGGGCGTCAATTCGAATCTGCTTTATTCGGACAGTTGTCTAAAATAGCTGGTTTTGAGCATAAGCGGACAACTGCTTACCATCCTGCGTGCAACGGCCTCGTCGAACGCTTTCACAGACAGTTAAAGGCGTCTATTATGTGTCATGCCAGTGAAAAATGGACGGAAATATTGCCGTGGGTTTTACTAGGTGTTAGAAGTGCCTTTAAGCAGGATCTGCAATCATCTTCTGCTGAACTTCTTTATGGCGAGCCACTTCGTTTGCCGGGAGAATTTTTTGCTCCTACCGAATGTGGTTCAACTGACCCCGTTGAATTTACTACCCGGATCCGTTCATTTGCTAGTAAATTACAGCCTGTACCAGCATCACGCCATAGCAACGACAAAATTTTTGTTTTTAAAGATCTTGCGACCACTGATCACGTTTTCCTCCGTGAAGACGCATTACGTGGATCGTTACAACCAGCATACACAGGCCCACATAAAGTTTTGCATAAGGATGACAAATATTTTAAAATTTTGTTTAAGGGTAAGGAAGTTACTGTTTCCATTGATCGTCTGAAGCCTGCGTACATTTTGACTGACAAAGTTAGCCCGAGCGATGAAGTTCCACCTGGTAACAATGAGGGTTATCAGACTCGTTCTGGTCGTCGTGTCAGATTTCCAGATTTTTATCGCCCTTGACGGTCTCTGGAGGGGGGTGTACATCACCCCCCTCCAGTATGTACCCACAAGTCAATTACCAAACGTTATTAATCCTAATCGATATTACGATATTATTTTTGTAATAGTAACACTATTACAAAAATAATATACCGTTAAAAATAACTTCATACGAAAAAATACTAAATAAATAAATTGAAAGACTAATATTTTCGTTTTATTAATCCAGCAAATGTGAGACTCCATATCATTATATAAAAATGTTATAATTAGAAACAAGAATTATGCGTTTAATCAACTTGTGGCACAACTTAGATACATGCGATACTGCTAATGGGCATTCCCTTATAAAAATTCCGAAGAGTAAGTTTTACTAGTTGCTTACATACCTACAACTTTAAAAGTCGGTTTTTTTCTAAATTCCAATGACAAGATGACTGAATGTTGCCAGATTACAGAAAAAATATTGCAAGCTTTAAATTCGAATGCTACCATTGTATAAAAACCTACTGTAGTGAGCTCGTTTTTTTCTGGTTCTGTCTTGAAGGTTTTCTATTTTATTGATTCGGTTTGTTTCTTATGTAATTGTGTAGTTGTGATTTGTTTCTAGGATGACATGTTACGTCGTTGGTTAACAAGGTCGGAAGTGCCCGATGCAGTGTTGTCAGCGTATATATCAAATTATGGTTATGAGCGTTGTTAACGGCTTTTGGTCGCGATATCAACCATAAATTTATAAATAAAAATAAATGGTTGGATGCCCTAATTGTGAACTATGTGGCAACAAGATGTGTACCATTTGTTAGTGGAATGTGATAAATACAGAATGGAAAGAGAAACATTAGTACATGAACTAAAAATAAACCTATTAGAATTGGGAACATTTCAGTCTATTCTGTCAAATCATGTAGTGATAATTCCATCAAAATTTATAAGTAAATTAAATAGTACTTAATTTTTCTTTTTCCTTCTATGCTGTTTCAGCTGTTTGTATGTTCTTTAGGGTACGATGGGGCTGACATAATCGTGTTAGATTACAAGTCCCTAAACATGTAAATAAAGAAGAAAAGAAATGGCTGGATTTACACTGCAAAGAAAATCTAAGATTTGTCCTAATTCACCCCTTAGACCTTATTCCCCCCATTTTACGGTATTTATATTAACAGATCGTTTGTATGTAAAGCTTTTACGCGAAATGATGCTCGGTCGTAAAATGTCTCCTTCTTATGCTTTTTGCAAAATATCTCAATACAACACTTTTAAGAAAAACCATCAAAGTTATATCTAAAGTAAACCAAGTTTAAAATTTTGATGGTTTGTTTTAAATAATTGTCTTGAATTTTACTAAAATCGTGATTTTGACGTGATAAATCGACGACCGGGTGCACGCCCGAAAAAGTGTCACGATCCGTCACTGATAGGCTAAAGTATTGTGGCCTTCGTCGGGCGCATGCGCGCCCCTTGCGCGCATGTCCACAAAAAAAAAAGCTGTCACAGGCATGTTGCTAAACAACAGCGAATTGTTTATTGCAATGTCATCAATGTTTTCTTATGACGTTATCACGTATAATTATCGTCCGTAAACCGACTTTATAGTCAACCATTTTTTTTATTTCTTTATTCTGGGTTTAGAAATTTGCGAATAAACACACAAGACACAAGTGTCTAAGTGTGTTTACCCGCTAAGTGCTAAAATATATACATACCCTCTTGATATTCTTGAAATGGAGGTTTCCAATCAATTTGAACGCCGAGAGAGGTCCTCGCGTCAAACACTTGCACTAAATTGAAGAAAAATGTTATTAAATAATATTTCAGAAGCTAACGATCGACAAACAACTTATTATTCTGTATTCCATCAAAGACCAAGGTTCCTTCAGACAACTTGTTTCGTATCTACCGATAATTGTCTGTTAAAGATTCATTTCCGTGCATCGCGGCCGATCGCGAGCTGCGCGCGGCTTACGACAAGCGGCTGTCGCGCGGCTTACGACAAGCGGCTGACGCGCGCGTGTGTCGCAGACTTCGGAAACGGCGCCATACATTCTCATACTCTGAGTATTGTCGCTTCGGCCGCGCGCGTCTGTTGCTAATCGTAATCCACGCGCGGCTCGCGATGCATGGAAATGAACCTTTACTTAATTGTAGTAGTGAAACTAACATTTCTGCGTTTCGATAAACGTCGGTAAATAGGAAATCTGAAGTTTTCTACATACAGGAAATAACAAAAATATCTTGTGACAACTCACTCAACGTCGTCAACTGATTCCAAAGTAAGCTGAGCTGATACTTTTGTAACCAGAAAACTTATATACTTACATACTTATAAAATTCTAAATACATATATAATAAAGATAAATCACAGTCAGACACAGAATAAACCATCGTGCTCATCACACAAAGTTTCATTCTGCGTGGGGATCGAGCCCACGATCCCGGGCTTAGTTAGTCAGGGTACCACTAGACCAAGAGTAGTGCTTCATATATGCTGGTATATGTATTGTAGCCATCACGCCAGCTCTTGAGCAGGTACCGGGTACTCCTAACTTTTTTCGAACTTTTAAAATAAAACTTGTGGATTTCCCCAAAGCTAATATAATGTTTATTATCCTACTAAATACACAATTATCAACATCAATTCACTTTGTATATATTTCTTAACAACTTAGAATTACTATTTTATATAAAACAAATCACATTTAAACGACCCGAATCGGTCGGCCATGAAACTCGTAATTCCCGAATGACATCTCTTTTTTTTTATTCTGTTAAATGAGTTTCATCTACTACAAAGAGGTCTAACGTGAGAGAGGTGGATCATCTTCAACCCACCTGCCACTGTAGGTACCAACCCACGTCACTCAGGTAGGTACCAAAAGTTGAGACTATTCAATATTTAGATATTTAATATTATTATTATTAAAAAAAAATGTTTAAAATGTCCAAGGATATCAAATTCATTTCTGATATTTTAATATTGTTATTTATCATAGTATTTTTATTAATCTCTGGAGCAGCCCAGACATTTAATATTAACTGTAGTTGTAAGTTTTAACTCTGAGTACACTTACATTCACCTACAAAAAAAACAACATTGTTTAAATCATTAGATACAATAGATTAAAATATTACAAACCAATAATTATAATTCCCGCATTAGGATACAGGCTCTATGTCGTGAGGAACGTTACAAACATATATTGAACAAGCAAAAAGGGCCCAGGATTTCGTCATTTATGGGACCTCGAGGAAGAACCGTTTCTCTTAGTACCATTGTTCCTATCTGACATCATATATATTCTCCTTAATAAATTATGATAATTTTTTATTTCAGCTTCATCCTATACAGTATTTATACAGTTACAAGGGGTGCAATTATTTCTTGTGCAAATGTCTGTTTGTGTTAATGTTTTTTTTGAAAATGTAATTTTGCGCAAACATGCCACCACATGTGTGAACAACAATCGGATCGGATCACACAGACCTGTGACCCGATCCAGTTGTTATTCAAACGTGCTTCCAGTATATGGGACCCGATCCGGTTGTTGTTCAAAAACGAAATGTATACTTACTTTCTGAGGACAAAATGGAAACATATACATTTTATTTTTCATTAAAGTTTCAACAATTTAAAATAAAACTACTATTTGAGAATATTAATATTTTGGAAAACTAAAACACATTTATAATATAAATAATTTAACATTTTACAAATTCAACCTACCGTCGCGGGCTATAAATAAATAAATATTAAATTAATTATTACTAGTAATAAGTAAATCATATTTTATTCATATTATTATATTGATAAAAATAAATCATACATAGTTTTTTAGGTAAATAAATAAATCGTGTTATGACTTACGAAGGTCTGTAATAAAAAAGGAGTATAAGTATCAATCTTTTTGTTTTTAAAACTTTTCTTGTTAAGTTATTAATTTATCGACATAAATGAAAAAAAATATATATATAACGTTAACATTCAATTTAAATTAGACATAAACTTCGAAAAATTATAAACCCGGTGAAATTGGTTTAACTACTTAGTACCATTCAATATCAATATTCACATAAATTAATATTATATTAGCTCGGGTGTATGTGTATAATTGCAATTTAGACTTTAATCTACCATTAAATCTATTAAAATTAAGATAATTCGGTTCAGCAATATCATGCAATATCAATAACTATACATATATAAAACAGGCTAGATAACTTTCTGTCAATTAAAATCTGGGTGTCTAAGTGTCTCTTTTAGAAACGTCCAAACAATACATACAACACTATAAATTATTATACAGATCAAATTGTGGACGGCCGTATTTATTCAGAGTTTTTTAAAACCTACTTTTGCCCGAATAGTGAAAAAAAATCATAGAAGTCATCTGTGTATCTATAGATTAGGTTAACAAAGTGGTTAATATTGAACAAAAATATAAGTTACTTACGAAGCGCTACAAAAACCAATAAACGTCTTATTAAATTGTCTACGAAAAAAATAATAAAAATAATAATTAAAAAACAAAATAACTTACCGTGACCTGGTTACAATTTAAAAAAAATAATGGCATTAGATAAATATATATATATTTTATTTACTAAACAATCATATAAAATTAGAAGTCCAAACCAAACGTTATATTAAATATTTACATGTAATATTATAGAAACAAAACAACCATTCGGCTGAGTAAGAATTTCTACAATTATAATTATAAAATGTTATACTTTACCCAGAGCTATTGAAAAGAAAAAAAAATAACAGTATTTATTATTAATATTTATATTATCAATTCCAGTCCGCCCTAGAATCTTTGCGCTCCCAGCCTTTATGACTAAAGGACTTGGACCCTCGTAATTATAGACCGACAACTTGTTTACCATCGGTCTATAAACTTCTTACATCCATTCTGAGAGCTAAAATAAATAAACATATTAACACAAACTCCATCACGTGTATCTCTCAAAATGGATGTAGGAGTGGATCCCGCGGTACTCAGGAGCTCCTCCTCATTGATATGACTATTAGCCAGTAGGTTCGCCGCAACCGAAAGGATCTATCGGCATGTTGGATAGATTATAAGAAGGCGTATGACTCCGTGCCACATACATGGCTTCTGAGAGTGCTGGAGTTGTATAATTTAATACAACTCTATGCACCTTCTTGATTTCTTACCTATCCAGGATGCCGAGGGATTCAAGAGAGTGGCGGCGTACCTAAAAGGGTTGAGCAGGCTATATTCCAGGGCGGAACTCTGAGTCCCCTTTGGTTCTGCCTAGCACTGAACCCACTTAGTACCTTACTAGATGATTCAGGGCTAGGTTGCAGGTTGCGACGTGGAGGTCAGGTCATATCCCATTTCTGTATATGGATGACTTGAAGCTCTTTGCCCTCTTTGCAGGCCTGTAGTACTTGGTATTAGCGAACGCAGAGAGGTATGGCAGATCAAGGAGCTTCACGGTAGGTTCTTTTAGACTACTAGCGTCCGTGACCTGGCTACGGTACGGTGACCTCTTCGGAGAAACCGAGGGTTTTGTCTGTGCAATTGCAGACGAAGTTATCATGACGAATAACTACCGGAAATATATCCTGAGCGATGGATGGCACTGTTGACATCTGTTGTGCTTGTCACCGACCTGGTGAGTTCCACAGACATATAATTTCCGGCTGTTCACGTGTTGCTAACGGCGAGTACTTACACACACACAATCAAGTAGCCAGGATAATCCACCAGCAACTTGTACGTTGCTGTGCCGGTTCTTGAAAATAGTCATATCACATTGTACTGGGATCGCTCTATCATCACAGACAGGACTATTGTCACCAACAAGCCTGATATTGTGGAGATAGATCGATCACAGCGTCGTGCAATGTTTGTGGATATCACCATCCCCCATGACCAGAATCTCGTGAAAGCCGAAAATGATAAACAAATGAAATATCTGGATCTGGCGCACGAGATTGTCGACGTGTGGGATATTGATTCGGCGATCATTGTACTAATAGTCTTATCCGTTAATGGTCTGATTGCCAAGAGCCTCGACCAACACCTTGAGAGGCTCGCGTTAGGCGGTTGGATCAAGCGCTTGATGCAGAAGGCAGTACTTCTGGACAACTCCCGTATAGTGAGGAGGTTCCTTTCTCTGGGGCCGTAACCACCGGTAGCTTGGTACCTGTACTCGATGCCGGTGGGACGCTTTTTTATATTTTGAAATGTATTTTTTTATTTATATTTATTAATGTAATTTATAAGATAGACGATTAATAAAGAAAATAATAATAATTTTTATTGTACACTAAACATACAAGAATAAAGTGGTATACATTGTATGACCTAGATATGGGTACAATGGGCGGCCTTATCGCAGATTGCGATCTCTTCCAGGCCGTCCATTGTACCCATATATAGGTAAATCAAATATATAAGTAAATTAAATTTTGTTTAATAACACAATTCTTACCTCAGACTAAAATAAAACAAGTATTTTAATAATAGTGTTGTATCACTATGAGCAACACACCAAGAGTGCAGAAGAAAATCTTCATACTACATACTTGACTCCGCAACGCACTCTTATACTTCACTCACGAATACAGAACATTTTATACCATGGGTCCAGCCACCCAAGATCGTTTTTCGGGGGAGGAAGGTTTCATAATTTCGGGGAGGGGGGGGGGGTTAGGTGGTATAATTGACTAAACACCTTACCCACATATACAGTTTATAAACAAACAATTTGCCTTGTTCTTTTCTCCAGCTTAACCTATTGTTTACGAACAGGCAGGGCCCGATCTAAGGGCAGGGCAAACCGGACAAATGCCCAGAGCGGCAAAATGACACATGCACATGGCTTCACGGAAAATGAGTTGCCCGCCCCAGCCCCCCCGTCGCGCGAAATACTTAGGCGGTATCGGGTGAACTTATTCGTCGTCCAGTCGTCGTACGTGCGACTCACACTTGACCAATATTGAGGCGCAAAAATTTGATCTCGCTCCAACCTAAGTCTTGCCTGGGGCATTTTACCAAAGACGGGATGTTGTCAGTGTCGGACAACATCCCGTCTTTGGTAAAATGTGATAGTGTAAAAGGCGGCAAAAATTACTTTGCCCAGAGCGGCTAAGTAGCTAGATTGGGCCCTGCGAACAGGTATTCATAACATGTAAATCACGAATTTTCACAAGTGCTTCCTGTTTTAAAAATTGTTTTACTTGGGAAGCAATCTAAGTAAAACAATTTATGAATTTTAATTTCGGATTGCTTTTGAAGTATTCCTTTTAAACTCCTCGTGTCCATTAGCAATTTTTCATATGATCATTCAGAATTATAAATTGATACTTACATGTAGGCGCTGAAATTTTTATAATTAATGATTACACAGCAATGAAGTTTTTTATGTTATATTCAATATATTAAAAATATTTTTCAAAATCTATACAACGTAAATATAAATATAGTCGGGGCAAAAGTATTTTCGTATTTTTCATACACAGAAAGATTTTTTTTAGGTATAATTTGTTATTTATTTATAATATGTATGTGCCGTTTGGATCGACGACTTGTTGCTATCTTGTGGGTAGTGCCATGATACCATTGCTTTAAAAATTTAGAGATTTTTGATCAAAAAATCTTACAGGTAGTTTTCACAGTGTTCTTTTGAGGTTAACTTTACGTTTCCTAAAGAGTTCTGAAGTGACCGAAATGAAATGGTACCGGTGGAAATCTGATGGAGCAAGATCAGAGCTATACGGAGGATGCATCAACACATCCCAGCCCAGCTTTTTCAATTTTTGTTGAATATCGATCTTGTTAAAGATATGTATTGCAATGCAAACACGAGGGTCCAAGTCTAACTGGCGTGAGTAGAGCCTTCCGGGTCAAAGTGGATATCCATCAAGGAACCGCTCTTAGTCCCCTATTATTCATCTGGTGATCTACCTCACAAAGAATATACCCGCCAAATTGCCATGGACTATGCACTAAATGCGGACGACATTATGCTAGTTGCTGACACCGCAAATCATCTACAGTAAACTCTTAATACGCATAAATGCTCTTGAAAAGCACGGCGTGAGAGTCATCAGGAGTAAAACCGAGTATTTAAAATGTACTTTCAGTGGAAATGTCGTAACGGAAACCATTTATATGGGAACAACACCAATTCCCACAGCAAAAAAATTAGGTTCCATGCTTACAACGGATGCGAACGTAGATGCGGACGTGGCCCATCGAATTAGTGCCGCGTCCGTAAACCGCACAAATTTTATTTGCAGCGTTCGTCGCATTTTTTACCCTTTTTGTAATAAAACTTTATAATGTACCGAATTTCTTCGTCACATACGTTCATTTTGCTTGGTTGAAAAACAATTGAAAAATAGTAGGAACTTACTTTTTATTTATTGCATCTTCAGGATGTCAACATTTAATGGTATTAAAACCAGCCAGTTACAATCAGTACAGCCAAAGAGGTTTGATGACTAACAATACATTAAAAATACGAAAATACTTTTGCCCCTACCTATTATAAAGAAACAAAATGAAATACTTTTATGCATTTATGATAAACAATTAAAAAAAATTAACATATTAAAAAAACTTACAATAACCTGAAATATCAAAAATATAGAAGAATTATACTGATGTAGTATTTATTTCAAAAAAGAAAATTATAATCATGTTAACAATACTTACGCCTCCCTGAATTTTGTAAAAATGGAGTTCAGTTAATATACTTAGTGAAAATAAAGCTGTTTTTTTTATATTTAGGAAAAATACAGTGTAAGTGATGCTAAACAAAATGTGAGTAACATTTTGACTCGGAACCAACCTCAAAAAAAAACTTATACTTAATTTAATTTCGTATATCTGATACAGGTTGCAAACGTTTGTGATATATCTTATTTATTCGAAATAACCACCGTGTCGTGAAATAACAATCGACTGTAAGTCGATTATTCCGTGAAAATAGGAGATATGTAAACATCGAAAGTGTTCCTGTATTATGTATAATTGTATTATTTCATTCTTTTGATCTCTTCTCTCTTTGATTTCATTATTTTTTCAAAATAGTTTTTACTTTACATAAAATACATCGTTAATATATTTTGTTTGCCGTAAGATATTTAATGAGTTAACTTACTTTCAACTGTAAGTTAAAATTATTTTTTTCAAAAATTAATTCCATATTTTTTAAATATAAATTGAGATAATAATTTAAAATAATTACCGGTATCTAAAAAATAGTAAAAATTGTTAGTGATACTTCGTGCTAATTGCTTAACATAACACAAGAATATAGGAATGAAAATATCAACTTGGATGTGATCCTAACCCTGTGAACATAGTTTATAGTTATGAGTTCAGTTCCTACAGGGTAATCCCTGTAGGAACTGAACTCCGGGGCACAACCCGAATGGTCGAATTTGTGTATTTACCCGACTGCGCATGAAGGAGTTATGTTATGTTAGATAGGTTATGTTTTTCGAGTGCATGTATGTAAGTAAGTATATTTCTTTGGCACGCTCTAAAGCCTAAATGGATTGATGGATTTTAGCTTGTGGGGGTGTGGGGTATCGGTAGATTATAAAATTAGAAAAAAAAAATAAGCAGTCGGTTTTTTTTGTTTTGTAATAATTTAGTTTATTTAGAGATAGCTTATTAAGAGATATTTTTTTAAGGCGTGGTATGATGTTTACAGGTTCGAGTCCTACTTGAATCGAATGTTTATTTTGTACAACTAGATATTGATGTTATTAGCTGTGCCCGCAACTTTGTCCGCGTGAAGTTGAAGTACTGCTTACTCCCTATAGACGTTAGCGTGATAATAAAAGTAGCCTAAGTTACTCCTTACGTCATCAGCTGTCTAACAGTGGAAAAACCCGTCAAAATCTGTCTAGCCGTTTTGGAGATTACCCGGGATAAACAAACAGACACACAGATAGACAGACATACAAAGAAGTTTAAAACCGTATTTTTGTTACAAGTACCATGTATACTTCCATGTGAATTTAGTAAAAACATAAATATAAAAATAAACAAACCCGCCTATAAAAACAAAAAACCCGCCTGCACAAAAAAGATGGAAACAAGATCCCCTACATAATTATATAATTTCATGCAGTCGGAGGCATTATTGAATCTCGATGAACTTAGTGCCTCCGACTGCATGAAATTAAATAATTATGAAGGGGATCTTGTTTCCATCTTTTTCGTGCAGGCGGGTTTTTTGTTTTTATAATTATTTTTTTTATTTATTGCTTTTTAGTGGTTGTCGGATGTAACCGATGTAACAACTTATTTTATCACAGGTCTTGTCAAGTATTGAAAATTGAAAAAAAGTATGCTAACGAACTTTTTCAGAATTACAGTCATAATCATGTTATACCTTTTTGAAATGCTTAAGACGAGCCCTTTTATTTAATACCCATATTGTAGTATTCAAAACAACTTTGACACCTCTTTATTTTGACAATTCACAACCGCCATGTATTTTTTTTTTATAAAACGGCACACCTAACTAAGAACACTTGGGCGATCAAGAAGAATCTAACGACGTCATAATTGTATAAATCCGTTCAGTAGATTGTGAGATATCAGGTAATAAAGACATACATACATACAAGATACGCGCGAAAAACATAATTCTTCCTTACAGTCGGATAAAACCTGTTATTTTGACATTATGTGACATATGTATAATGTGGGTGTACCTAATAACTACAACATTTTACTTTTTTGTGATTTTTATGTTAATTTAAACATATTAAGAAAAAAAAATGGCTCAGATGGGATTCCTTTTACAATTTTCCTGTCCAACAGTTTCGGTGTATGTATATAATTATATGTATACAGGTGATTTATATTATACTAATAAGCTTCAACTAGCGGCTTCATTACATTACACTAAATAAGGTGATTATAAATATTATTCGAAACGCATATTACAAATTATATATAATGTAATGTAAAGAAACCACCAGGGGGAGGTTATTAGTAGGTACCTATATTACTAATCATTCTGTATATGTAGGTACTAGTTTGTAAAACAAACAATACTCACGTCAAACTGTTAAAAAAAACGTTAAAGATGTTAAAAATTAAATTAAGTATTAATTAAATTAACTACTGTATCGTCATACGTAATTATGACTTAGGCCCTTCTTAGTAACGTAAAAAAATACCTTGTGAGTAATTTAATTTGTTTTAATTCTTTTGCAGCAACAAAAGTAGTAATCCTTTGTAACAATAGTATTTTATTTACTATAATATGGATGAACCCAGTGTTTTGTCTGCTACGAAGATTGATTTGCTTTCGGTTAAGATGTCAAATTTATATATAGTTTCATCGTCTCAGAAATGTTGTAAATTAGTAGCTGCTACGCCTATAGTGGCTGGATAGGCAACTCGAGTCGCCGTGAGTAAGGATCGTGCGCTACGCTTAGGGCATGCTATCCGGATATCCAAAGTATCTGGATATCCGTGAAATTAAAAATCTGAATACGATTCGTATAACTATTGGATACTACGAATAAAACTGATATTCATTTTTTTCGTTCGTTGATTCGCTGGTCATCACCGCAGAGTTAAAACAAAAGAAAAATATTGTGAAGTAATAAATTTATTTATTTGAATTAATTTATGAAGAAATGTGGTAAGTACCATGTTTAATTAATCATCATGTTTGATACGCACGATACAAACGCCTACTGGAGTTTTATTGTGAATTTAAATCTGTTGTTATAATTATTTATATACTTTGCATTTGGCTATCGATTTGAAGATTTTCATTCATAAAATTTATACTAATATCATAAGTCAACTACCTCCTGTATTTAATCATTACCTACTGTGAAAAAGGAAATAAATATTCAATTTTCTTACAACTTTAATAAGTGGGATAGAACTAAACTAAAATTCAAACTAAGTTTTATGCCCAACTAAATTCAAAAATGTATAAATAGTATTTATCACGTCCAGATAGATACAAACAAAAAAAAACTGGCCAAAAACACAATGGCAAAGATGCACAGAGACAAGTTAATAAAAAAAACCGCAGCAGGACGAAATTTAAAAAAAACTAGTTTATAAAATTAATAAGTATTCGGTTCATTATTTTGATAAATTACTAAACAATAGTAGAGTTTGCAATATATGTTCGTAATCTTTCGCGATATGTACACGTTATAGATTTTTTTTTTTTTTTTTTAATAAAAGATAACTAGCAATGTGGGATTGAGTCCCACATTACTAGCAATCTTGTTAACCCCTCCAGCTAAGCTCAAAGGCTTGTGTTAGGAGTGGGTTAACGTCGGTAGTATAATGGGTAGGATTCGAACCCGCGACCTCACGATTGCGAGACCGATGCCTTAGCCATTAGGCTACCGCCGCTTCTATTTTAAGCTACGGGTCTTAATCGCGTAAATATTTTATTTTAAGGCTAAATACCTTCCACGGTCGTTGCAATACGGTCGAAACGTCGGAAATAAAAACAAAGGTATTTAGCCTTAAGATAAAATATTTACGCGATTAAGACCCGTAGCTTATAAAATTCTATAATAGTAGAGTTGATTATTAGTATGTAAATAGAATTTGTATTTTTTTTTATGTTGAGAAGTTATATTTCGTTTTTTAAGAGATTTTGTAATATAAACAGTTACTTGGGATTTGTGTTCTTTATAACTAACAAAGTTTTTATTTTGGAGCTTTCGAAAGTGATAAGTTAATTAGAAGATTTATACATATAATATTATTATAAAATAACAATTTATAAAAGTTATTGTTACTGATAACTTTTGTTTATTTAATACGTTATGTTAGTTTCATTTATATTTTATAACCAGTATCCGTAATATTCGTATCATCTGAATTTATCGTCATAGTATTTAGGCTATATCAGAATAGTCAAATTGGACGGATATTTGCATGCTCTAGCTGTAACTACGCGATGCTCCCGATGCGCTGAAGTTAGCGTAGCCTAGTGTACGAAGAGCCTTAGACCACAAAATACCGAGAGTACAGAAGTTAAACTCCATACCCACTTCGCTCGAACAACGCACACATAGACATTGTTCACGTACATGGAATCTCGAAGCACCTTTTGGAACAAAGTGTTCCGAGATTCCGTGTCCGTGAACGATATAAAATAATAAAAACGTAATACCTAGTATTACGTTTTTATTATTTTATTATTATTTACCTCCTGTGCTAGAGGTGTTTTGTGGGCTATTAATTATTTAATTTACGGTTAAAAATATTTGTTAAATAATTTTGTAGGTGACGGTCTCCCTTTTTTTAAATTATAATATACTTAAATTATATTGTTAAAGAAGTTATACTTACTATCGTCTAAATAAAAAAAATAATAACAATATGGTCATAACAATTTAAAAAAATAAATAATATTTAATATCTTGTCATTGACAATGGAAAATGGAAATATAATAGGTATATTTATTTAAAACTTACAGTTGGCAATATGTATACATACAAAAACAATAGTAGAGTGAAAGCCAATATATAATTATAAATAAAAATATATATTTTTTTAAAGATAACTAGCAATGTGGGATTGTGGTCCCACATTACTAGCAATCCTGTTAACCCCTCCAGCTAAGCTCTATGGCTTGTGTTAGGAGTGGGTTCACGTCGGTAGTATAACGGTCAGGATTGGAACCCACGACTTCACGATTGCGAGACCGATGCCTTAGCCATTAAGCTACCGCCGCTTTAACAATTAATAAATATACGAATAAAAGTATCTCGAAATGGATTGTTTTATAAACAACCAATCAGCATCCACTGACGTCATTCGAGCTAAATATTTCAAAACCCAAAATTTACGCAAAACAAGCCATTTTTTTTTAAATTTCCGTTGAATATCGCGGTGTGACCCCTTCTGCGGGGATTCGACTATCTAAATCGGCATTCAGTATTTATTCTTGTTTGATACTGAGGACGATAATCAAATTTTACTACATGCCGACTACATTTTTATCTTTTTAAATAATGTATTTAATATATTATACTTACAGCGGTCTGAAAAAATAAGCTATTTATAATATAGTTTATTTTATACCAAGTGTTTTCTTTTTGTATTTAATATGAAGTAGTTTAGTATTAATTAAACGTTTATGTATACTTACGGTTTGCTACAAAAAGACACAATTTTATTATTGTATAAAACAATTACTATTTGAAATGAATTACAAAAAAAGTAAAAAATATTAAATAATGAACTTACAGGTTCCTAAAATTTAAAAAAATAATTGTAT
This sequence comes from Herminia tarsipennalis, assembly GCA_945859575.2. Lineage (NCBI taxonomy): Eukaryota > Metazoa > Arthropoda > Insecta > Lepidoptera > Erebidae > Herminia > Herminia tarsipennalis. The sequence goes on from OX243830.2 coordinate 2,852,044, forward strand.
TAAAACTCATTTGTACCATAGTTACGTAAACGGTGTCGTTTTTTTTTTTTTTTTTTATTTAATACTAGTTCTATAACCGTGATAATCGATTGTTGGTTATTGCAACATTGTAAGTAATTATTGTGTATATTTGTTGCTCTCTCACACCAACTGAACCGATATAAAATACCCCAAACGATGAGGTAGGCGAGGTAAAATAAATAAAAAACAAATTTTTATTTTTCTTCACTTTGTCGACATTAGTAGTGTGTACATCCATGCAACATTACAACGTTCTAGTACTAACAATCTCTGAGCTAAGCTGTGGACGGGCGGACATGGCGGAACTATAAGGGTTCCGTTTTGCCATTTTGGCTACGGAACCCTAAAAATATCTCAATTAAATGCTAGTTGGTATAGCTTCTACAACGGAATAACACATTGGTCACATATTATTGCGCTATCGATATAGTATCTCGGGCCGTTTTAATTTAAGAGAAACGATAAAATAACACTTACGCCCTAAGCCTGAAATTAAAAATAAAATGTTTATTAATTCAGATTGCCATTAAAACACACAAACAAACAAGTACCTACATATATTGACATAATATACCTATCTCTACTTAATATTATAAAGCTGAAGAGTTTGTTCGTTTGTTTGAACGCGATAATCTCACTACTGGTCCGAATTGAAAATAAAGGCATCCTGCTCTGTTTCTCAACACAATTATTAACTATGACGATGATGACGATTAGGTGTGATTGATTAACATGTAAACAAATAATCTTATAAAATCTACACCACGCCTGATGTAACTGTGCATGTGTGTGCTGATGTCGGGATAAACAAGTACCATGTACGCTATCGCAGTTAAGACCCGTAATGTTTTAGTATATAATGTATACAAATCGCGAAGGCTTAAAAACAAATAGTAATGTTAATAACTCAGTGTTTAATGTCAAATAGATAACTATAAGTATTACTATAAGTAGTATTAATGTAAATACACAATGTTGTATGTCACAAGTCATAGAAAAATTATTGTGATAATTGAAAGAGTAATTCTTTAAAATAACTACTGTATTAATCAGTAAAATATGCCAAAGGATGTGATTCGTAACCAATGAAAAATCCTAACAAAAATATTTTTTGTCTCTAAACTCCTCGGACAGATTTTGATGAGATTTCGTTTCACACTAGTGTTAGCTTTAGGTATGTACACTATGAGTACATTCTGGGCAGCACTTAGCCCAACTCCCATACATGAATGGGCAATGTCTTTTGGTAGATAATGGTCTGGAATAGTTCCTATATAGGCTTTTTATCCCGGAGAAATGTTCCCGTGGGGTAAATTTGTTCTTCAACATTTTCACGCGAACGTAATCGCGAAAACAGCTAGTTTGCCATTAATGTCAAAAAAATTCACAGAATGGTCTTTCGAGTTGGCATTTGAATTGTGCGTGGTAACCAGTCCAGTGCACTACTATAGTCTGTGTTAGTAGATACTATTGAGGTCAATAACCTACATATCCTGGGCGTGCCCAGGATCCTCTGAGGGGAATGGGACGGGGCGAGGTTGAACCCCCAACCCCACTGGGTATGGCCATTATACATAAATAACAAATAAACTCACCGTAGAAGGAATTTAATTACAACATGCAACAAAAAAAAATCATTATTAGTAACATTACACAATTTATTATTAAACAATATAATTTATTATGAATAATTGAAAGTCTTACGTATTTGTTCTAAAAACGAAATAAAAAGTTTTTAGCACATACAAAATTAAAATATAACTCTACTTTCATGACAACAGAAAAAAACATAAGGCTATAATTAATAATTTATACCGATAACAATAAACATTCCATTTAAATTAAAATATAATTAAATTCAATTTAAAATTAAGAACACTTACTGTAATCTGGCAATAACAATAACAGTGATTATTTATTGTTAAAAAAACGTCATGTTGAAAAATACCATAGTAGCTAAAAAAAAATATTGTGAAAATACATACCCCGTGCTAATTGAAAAAAAAAGTAAATATTTAATAGTGTTTAATATTTTAACATTAATAATTTAATTATTAAATATGTTTAAAGTAATAGTTCGATAATTTACCTCTGGCTATAAATTAAACAAAACCTATTATTACTTATTTCTTGTTTGTTGTTTAATCTTATTTTTACTATTTATTTATAACTTACCATTTCCTAAAATAGACAATAAATTTTAAAATTAATATAATTTAGTTTACGTTTATTTACTTTATTATTTTTTATTTATTAAAACAACGCGTGTTGCTATATTTATTTTGAGTAAAATAATAGACAGGAACTTCTGTTGGTCAATAACTGGTTTATTATCGCTAAAATTAAACTATTTATAACAATATAAATATAGGAAATAACTATATCTAAGAGTTGATAAAGTTTCGCGATTTGTACACATTATGAAAATATATATATATTACGGGTTTTAATCGCGTGAATAATTTAAGGGAAAATACCATGTTTATTGCCCGACATTTCGACCGTATTGCAACGGCCGTGGTCACGGGTAGAAACAATGTATCTTACCTTAAATTATTCACGCGATTAAGACCCGTAATATACATATTTTCATAATATATCTAAGAGGTAGGTCGAAATGTTTATTAAACAATTATTATACGTACAAATACGTGTTGTGTCGATTTTGCATTGTTAGTAAATATTAATCAGGAAGTGCCTATATCACTTTTTTGCGCGTCTTATCTATACTAATATTATAAAGCGGAAGAGTTTGTTTGTTTGTTTGTTTGTTTGTTTAAACGCGCTAATCTCAGGATCTACTGGTCCGATTTGAAAAAATCTTTTTTTGTTGTATAGCCCATTTATCGAGGAAGGCTATAGGCTATATAACATCGCGCTACGACTAATAGGAGCGGAGAAGCGACGAGAAATGTTTAAAAAACGGGGAAAAATTACGCATACGAAGTTGCGCGGGACAGCTAGTTTACTATAGAGATATACTATGGCTGCTACCAAATAACGTGTACAAGAAAGGTGTAGTCAAATTTAAGGGTCGTTGAATACATATAATAGCTTAAGTGCTTGTCCCTAATTTCATCTAAACCTTATAAATTTTGTAATAAATTATGTCTTTTTTTTATATCTTGCGACAACTCACAACACCATTTGATCCCAAACTAAGCAGAGCTTGTACTATGGAAACCAGACAACTGATAAACATACTTACATATTTCTAAATACATACATATTATAGATAAATAACACCCAGACACAGAATAAACCATCGTGCTCATCACACAAAGTTTTATCCTGGGTGGGGATCGAACCTTTTTATATGGAGCTTATGTCAAATATATACCTCTAGTAGCCAAATCCATCGACAGTTAGATTATTGAGACCGGCCGTTAGCGGTCACCACTAGACCAATAGGCCAGTCATACCATGTCCCACTGACTGTGACCCGGGTCTCCCAAATAGAACCTATTTATTATAGATCCTGGGGGTAATTGTCATAATCGCTACGCTAGGCGCGCATTGGCGATTGCAGTAAGGCTTAAAAGTCCGCAGAGAAAGCTTCTGCCCGTTCTACAGTAGGACATCCTTTAGTCGCCTTGACGACATTCACGGGAAGATATGGGGTGGTAATCTATTTAAGCCGGTACCACATGATTACTCTCGGTAGTCTGTGAGACCTATATCGGTATGAGGCATAAACATCATGGCAGGCAGGTGTAATACTTATGCTATAAACTATATGCTTCTGAAATTTGACCACACTTTTCTGTAACACATTGTTGTTATCTTTGAAGAAACAGTAGCTAATAGATAGCTTAATGGTTAAGGCACCGGATTCACAATCGTGAGGTCGCGTATCAATTATACTACCGACGTGAACCCACTCCTAACACAAGCTATTTAGCATAGCCGGAGAGGTTAACAGGATTGCTAGTAATGTGGGACCCAATCCCACATTAGAAGTTATCTCAAAAAAATTAAATTAATATCCCAGTCAATAAAAATAAATTAAAAGTACTTGCCTCTTGAGGCTGTAAAATGTAAAAACACAATCGAATGATCTCGAAACGTCCACGTCGTACTTTCGAAGCTCTCGATTAATAAAGAAATCTCCCATCAAAAATAACGTACCATCCTGACACGTAATAGAATAATACAGATCAGTCAGCTCCTTACAACGTGCGAAAACTGGCTCACGCACACATAGACGTCCAAGTACACAGGTCTTGGTCGAACTCGTTAGAATGGTCAACCGAGACAAAGCACGTTGAGTAGGTACTGACCTCTACAGGACTAGTACGCTGAACAAGCTACCGCCGTCACCAACAAGACTTCGATTTGATTTGACATTTGGAGACAGTAATCTATACTAATATTATAAAGCGGAAGAGTTTGTTTGTTTAAACGCGCTAATATCAGGAACTACTGGTCCGATTTGAAAAAAACTTTTTTTTTGGATAGCCCAATTATCGAGGAAGGCTATAGGCTATATAACATCGCACTACAACTAATAGGAGCGGAGTAGCGACGAGAAATGTTGCAAAAACGGGAAAAATTTACGCATACGAAGTTGCGCGGGACAGCTAGTTTGAAATAAAATGGAAGTCTATTTTTATGTAACAAGGATAAGAACAACGGCCATTTATCTTAGGGTTCAAAAAAAATCACCGGAAGGTAATTCGATTCCATATTTGAAATTGCTGTCACTTTGTACGGAGTAGCCAGTCTAGCGTACTCTTAGACGTAGAGACCAGGATAGCGCCATAACCTCACAAAATTGACCTCTCTCTAGAAAGAGATAACGCTACTTTGTGGACAATACAGACCTGTCAAAGAGACAGAGCTGCACGAGTTTTTTTTCTCTTGCATGCTTTGCAGTCAATACTTACTTTTTAATTTAAAGGGATGGCGCTGTCTAGTTCTATACGTCAATGAGCGTACAATACTAGTTCCATGGACCCTATAGAGATCAGTGACGTTGAGAGCACCGTACGCGCGTAGATATCTATGTGTGGGTGGATTTCTTATTAACTTTTTGTATAATAATTGGTAATTAACAATTATGAAGAGTGTTCATGGGACATATTCTTTTGTTGAGAAGCGCAGTTTTTCGGCAATAACTCAAAAACGGTATATCCGATTATGTTTCCAACTTTCGAAGCGATTATATCCGAAAATATTCACTTAATCAAAAAAATGTTTTTGAACTTTTAAATCTTTTTCAGCTTCTGTTACATGCATGGGGTGCCCCCCCCCCCCTAAATTATTTATTTTTGTTATTTATCTATCGAACTAAGATACGGCTACGGACAGATAGACAGACGGACGGACAGAACAAAACTATAGGGGTTCCGTTTTTGCCACTCTATGAATGTATCTATGTAAGTATAAAATGATCAAAAAATCTTTCCACCCTTTCTAATAATAAATCAATTAATTATATTTATAAAAATTACTTACATCAATCTAGAAAGAAAAGAAACGTCATTATTATCTTAACAAAATCGCTTCCGTCTTTGTCTATGAACGAAACGGATTTTTATGCGAGTTTGACTATCATACAAATAATTTCTTATGAGAACTTCATATGTATAATACATGCATATTATGTGTACAGATAATGACGAAAACTCCACTCAAGGCCGGGTTGGTCCGTAGTAATAATAATGGTAGATAACTGTCAAGTCAAATGAGTATATTTTTGAAAAAACCTTAAATAATACGCCTCGTACTAGTTTATATGAAATACAAATCACTGACGTCATTATTTCGTATTAGCAAAGCATTTCGTTTTATTCTAACGACTGTTTTGATATTTATGTGTGACTGTTTATAAATGGGTTGTTGACTGTCAAGACAAATCAATCTCTTTTTATGAAATGTCAAAACGACAAGTTCTATAGGAATGTGTATGGAATAGGAACCTATGACGTCATATGTTCCTATTGTCAAATCATTACTTTTAGTGTTCGTTTTCATGCTTTTAAATTCAAAAACAAGTTAAAATGTAAAATAACAGTTATTTTTAAAACATTTTAAGATCTACTATTTATTGTAGTCAACTACCCAATTTATGACTATATTTGACTGCCTCAGTGGCGCGGTGGGAGCGTGTCCGACTCCTACGCAAGAGGTCGTAGGTTTTACACGGGACACCACTTTGTGTGATTCACAAATTGTCGTTCCTACTCTGGGTGTTCTTTGTGTCCGTGACTTGTACGTTTGTAAAGTGCCCCGTCACACAGGGCTTGTACAGCAACTGCGAGAGTCGTTCTTAAAATAAAAAAAATAAAAAAATGTGGCGGAATATTTTAAGTTAATTTGCTATTTCCTGATTAGTCTAAATTAAATAATTAATTATTGTTGTTGTAGTTATCTACCCAAATAGTCAGTTTCTGTGTACATGAAAAGTAAACTCTAGAACCACTACACCTTATTAAAAAAATCTTAAAAGGTTGTGCATTTATTCAACTCATTAAATATATAGGTATATATATATATATTATTAATCAAGATACTCACTTTCAGCTGTAATAATTTTAATAATACAATTTTATTAAATCATTTAATATGTGATCTAATCTAAAATACTTGTAATATGTTATAATTATTTATCGTTTTTTTCATTATTTTATTTTAACTAAAAAACCTAAATATGATTTTAACCCAAAGTCTTAAGGAAATAAATTTATACTAAGGCACTAGTCCCACCTACACGTTTAACAGGATCTACTTCTATTGTACGTAGTTGCTCGCTACTCGCCGGCAGTAGGACAAGTGCCTATGTGTGGCGTTGTGACGAGATAATTAATAGTTACTTAGTTAAGCGCATTGTTATTTCAATAATTAATATACTAGTTACTTATATACTATTAATAAATATACTAACTTTCGCCTGCGGCTTTGCCCGCGTGTATGTCAGTTATTGCATGTTGATATTTAAGTCCCGAAAAAGGACATAGGAAATGTCCCTGTCCGGGACTTAAATATAAAAAAAAGTTAACAGTTCAGTAGTTTAAGCGATAAAGGTAATACAGGCAGATTTACTATCATTTAATATATTACTTTGGATGAAATTATACATACCACGACATTGTTCTGGTAAAAAAGAAAAAATAATAAAATAATTAGGTATAATGAACAAAATTATTTTTTTAAATAAAAAATATGTAATAGGTACTGACATAAATATTTTTTTACGTAAAAAAAAATTTCAAGTATATTTTTTTTAATAAATAACGGTTTGGTAAGACTCGTGAATCGCTTCATAGAATTTGAAATAAATATTGCTATTTAAAAATATATGCCTAGTATTAATACTAGGTACGAGTCAACGTGACTGTATAGATACGAGAAGGCTTTCAAATTAAGGCTCTTAAATATACGGTAATCAAGTAAAGTAAATTTTAAGTAGATACTAGCGTTTTTATTATACATTTAAATAATAAATATAAACCATAATAGGTACTCAATTATTGATATCTTAAAATGTAATATTATGATATCTAATTTAGGTTGGTATTAGGAACTTACCTTCTGCAATGATTTGTATTTAAAATAAATTATGGATAATATGACAATGTATAACATATTTTCTTCAACTTGAATATGGCCAGATTAGTGTCTGGGGACACCAATATGGCAAAAAGTGAGGGTAAATGAAGAATCATTGGCCTCGGACAACAGAGTCGTGAAATCTTTTTAGTCAGCTTGTAGGTGGATACTGTACTGACCAATGTTACGAGGTGTAATGTTAAATGTAACAAAGCGAGCATTTCCGCAGTCAGTACGTGTAAATGAACACAAACACGCATTATGCATGCTCTAAACTGTCATAAAATCGCTTGCCAACATGCCAGTTCGAACTATCAGCCCTGCGCATTTACAATGTACGTTTCGGAGTGAAGGATGGAGCGGCGCGTGCTGTTTCCCGCCTTCAGGCTAAAAACGACAACTTCCAAAAACGACAACTTCTTAAAACATATATTTAAAAAAAGACAAATTTTGAAAATGACATACTCCCAAAAAGACAAATTCCGTAAATGACCACTTCCGAAAACGACCACTTCCGAAAACGACCATTCCGAAAATGACAACTTCCAAAAATGACATCTTACTAAGAAGTGTCATGATGCTCGTGTTACTATCAGTACCCGCGTTCCGAACTTTACAAAAAGTTTTGTAAAGGTTCATTTCCGTACATCACGGCCGATCGCGAGCCGCTCGCGGCTTACGACAAGCGACTGACGCGCGCGGCCGATGCGACAATATTCACAGTGCGCGAGCAGCTTACGACAGTCGTCGGCCGCGCGCCTCTGTCGCTTACCTCGGAAACGGCACCATACATTCTTATACTCTGAGTATTGTCGCATCGGCCGCGCGCGTCAGACGCTTGTCGTAAGCCGCGCGCGACTCGCGATCGGCCGCGATTCACGGAAATGAACCTTAAAGGTCGCTTAACACGTCGTCAGACGATTATAGAGTACGGCCGAGCAACGGGCATGTTTACCTACACGGATTTTAGCACACGGCGTATCGTGATGCTCGCCGCGAATATTACATTACACCGGATAACGCTGGTCAGTACTAACCTTATGACGACGGCCGGTGCAACCTGGTGAAAACACTGCTTTATAGTGTTAATCCTCATATTAATTTAGCTTCGTAATTTGAACTGCTCTAGAATTGTAAATAAATTAGGCTCCCTCTTATTGACATAAAATATCCATTGGGTATAAGTACTTAGTAAATAAATTATGTAGGTACTTACATCGTCCTATAATTATAAATTACAACGGGTCAAAAATGATAATTATGCACTTAGTCCAAATCATATTTTTCTTGGTTTCTTATTTAATTACTAAATATCCACTAGGTATTTAATCCTCTCTTTAATATTAAATTTTGACGGATCGAGAACTCAATATATGTATTAAACAAGTTCAAATATCATCCAATTAGGAATCTTAATATATGGATCAAGGTCAAGTCTTTCTTTCTTTTTCAACCGACTTCAAAAAGGAGGAGTTTCTCAATCGACTGCATGTTTATTTGTGGGTTTGTCACCCGATTACGCAAAGACTGCTAGACCGATTTGAAATATTAGTTTTGTGATTTAAAGGGTATATTTCCAAGTTATTTCCATGATCACCAGATCAGGATCTAATTATAGCATCCTGGAAAAACCAGAAGAACTCTTCAAATATTAAAGGCACACCTATTGTGATTTAGATATATTTTAAAGTGGTTCGTGCATTTACTTTCAAAAGTACCAATTGGTAAAGTGGAACTGATTATGAATACCACAGATGACCAGCGGAGCTATTCAATATTTCACGTTTTGCGATTACCATTTCGATAAACAAATGGCGATCCATCGTAAAATCCAGTCTCTAAGAAAAAAAAAAAAGATATAATACGTTTGGAGTCACGCATTGAACGGATTGACGTTCCCCTAGGTGATAGTGAGCAGACATCACGCTTAAACAATATCGAGATCAAATGTGTACCACCGACCCCATCAGAAAATGTGTTCACCATATTAGCCAAGATCGGCAAAAAAATCAACAGTGAAGTTGCCAAAGACCAAACCCACCGGATTAGCAAGCTGAAGTGGCAGTGGGCTGGCCATATTAGTCGAAGAACCGACAACCGTTGGGGTAAACAAGTTCTTGAGTGAAGACCGCGGCTCGGCAAACGTAGTATAGGACGCCCTCAGGCCAGGTGGAGTGATGATTTACGCAAAACGGCTAGCAGGAGCTGGATGCGAGAAGCCGAAGATAGAAAAAAGTGACGTGCAATTGGAGAGGCCTATGTCCAGCAGTGGACTGCGATAGGCTGATGATGAAATTAACAAAGAAATAGCAAAGACAATAAGAACATCATAGTGTCACTGCAGAACCGATACAGGTGGGAATAGACGGATTTTATTACCGCTGCCCTTGCAATTTTTTGCAATTGCAAGAAAGGTTGTAGTGCCAAATGTTACTGTAAAAAAGTAGGGTTGCAGTGTTCTCCAGCGTGTACCAATTGCCAAGGTCTCTTGCTCAAATGTTCAATAAAATACAAGAGAGGAAGATTCATGTGATTTTGATGAAGAGGCAACTGATTCATCTTCATTTGAACAATTTCTAAGTATTCATCAATATGAAGGAGAAGAAGAAGAACAAGAAGAAATTGAAGAAAACATGATTGTTGAAGTTGAATATGAAGAGTATGAGTCAGAATAAAGTAATAAAAAAAAGTTAGAACGACAATTAAAGTCAGTAACCCATAACAATAGTCTTCATACTATTAAATAATTATTGTTCCTGAAAATAACGTCATAAAGGTTCGTGGAATAGGCCTACCGTGGATACCACGTTAAAAAAAACGCGCCGAGTACACTATCTCACAGGTGGTGTGGAAATGTGTGCATATTATGTAGAACGTGATTATTACAAGCGCAATATCTGGGAAATAGTGGGTCTTAGAGAAAAAATCATGAGGATTATTTTTATAGAGAATTTTAAGATCTACAACTTTGCTCGAAGTACTTTTTCGATAAAACTTACCATTTTCGAGAAAAATCCAAAAAACCTAAAATTTTGACCTTAGGCCCCGAATAACTCCCTTAGCACACATGGGACTGATGGGGACTTTTGACACTTTATTCCTTGTGGTAAACCTAAGGTCTCTACGAAGATTTGGCTCTGTCGGAATTTTCTTTATTTGATCACTAATTTTATGTCTAAATTGACCGGACTAGTAGTTATCATGGCGCTTATTAAAAGGAAATGAACGAATTACTATAAAATTTACTTAAACCACTAAAGATGTGGCCATAATATTTGAAGAGTTCCCTCAATTTCTCCAGGATTTTATCATCAAATCTGCCTAACCTGGTGATGTTAAACTTGCGTCAGGATCACGTGAGCTTGATCGAAATTCGTAAAACTGAGGGAGAGCAATGAAAAACTGCTACAATATCATTAGAATACGAAGGTAAATTTCGCCCAATGTCATTATAACTCAGGTGGAAAATCAGACGGTTCAAAAACCAGAAGAACCCAGGTGGAGTCCTAGTAACGATTATTTTTTCCCTTTTTTATTTTAATTTTTGATTTTGGATTTTGATTTATTATTTCATTTTTTTTTTATTATTTTGTCGAAAAATATGTAATTTGTATCTAAATATAATTTCAAAATAACACGATAAACCAAAAAAAAGTATGTCGGACCATGCTCAATGAAGGGTTTCGGAGCCGTTGCCGTATGAAAAAATCCGATTTGAATAATTGCACCAGCAGAAGAGTGTATGTTCATGGCGCATCGTTTTCACTTCAGCCGGCACTCTCTTCAGGATGTAATTGCATCTGTTATTTGTTGTTGCATTGTGATAAACGGATACGGACTGCCTTTACCAGTTAGCTATTGATTCATTTAATTATAATGAAATAAATAAATATATATACTCATTGCGGAGTGATAAAGTTTTCTATATTTCAAATTTCAACAGCGGACAGTGTATGGCATGAGTATTGCCACTCCTTATTCAATATTAGATAGAATTGTTATGGCACTGATGTTTAACTTTTTTAGATAGAAGCCACCATGTGTAAGTATCCCTGAATTTGACCCCGTCTTTCTGTTACACATTGTTTTAGATATACAATACGGATAATATTAATAAATACTTACATTGGCGGTCTGTAATTATATTTTGATAAATTAATTATAATTAACAAAGCTAACTTTCACATAGCTACTACTACGCATCTAAACATAAAAGCACAGAGAAAAAGAAAAAAATGGCTGTCTGTAAAATCAGTTTACGGACAATAATTTTACGTGATAAAGTCATAAGAAAACATTGATGACATATCACTTTTCGTGTTAGGCATGAGTATTGCCACTCCTTGTTCAATAATAATGGCATTGTTATGGCACGGATGTTTAACTTTTTTAGATAGAAGCTGTCTGTACATGTGTAAGTATCCCTGAATTTGAACCCCGTCTTTCTGTTACACATTGTTTTAGGTATACATTACGGATAATATTAATAAGTACTTACGTTGGCGGGCTGTAATAATATTTTAATAAATGAATCATACTTAATAAAGCTAACTTTCACACCGCTAATAGTACGCATCTCAACATATAAGCACAGAGTAGGTAATAGAATAAAATGGTTGTCTGTAAAGTCGGTTTACGGACAATAATTTTATGTAACAAAGTCATAAGAAAACATTGACGACATAATATCACCATTCGCGTTGCTTCGCAATCAGTTAATAGTTCCAACTGTATCGCATGTCATGTCGCTGCAATCGAAATTACATCGTAATTTTTATAATAATGATGAAGCTAAGACTGACAAATGTCAAATCATATCTATGAAATTGGCCCTACTGCACCATGATATCAATTCTTTTCTCATTGCTTTGTTATGGCGAAGTTACAAAGATTTCTATTTTTCAAATTTCAAACGCGGACAGCGTTAGGCATGTGTATTAAAATTTCAATGTAATACTCGTTGTTATGTTTTGTAATTGCTGTGATAAACATTGTATTCAATTGTAATTTATAGCTGTTAGTATTTTATGTATACATGCACAACCAGATCCAGGGGGGGGATGGAAGCACGTGCCTACCCCAGACGGTTGATTTGTGTAAGAAATTTCTTTGCCCATTTGCCTCTTGTGCCCCTCCTCCCCCCCAGAACGATTTTTTGTCCCCTGACTCCCATCGTGCATGCAACTCACTTGGCCAGTGACGGGTGAAACGAAATGCACCCCTCCCGTTGTAAGCATGGACCGGCCTGCCATTTGGCTTTCGTGCCCCCACCAGAATGAAATCCTGGATCCGCCCATGTAATAAATACATGTGTTGGTTTTGGCCCCAAAGCTAGTTAGCAATTGATTCATTTAATTATAATAAAATGAATAAATATTTTTTTTTTCTCATTGCGGAGTGATAAAGTTTTCTATATGTCAAATTTTAACAAAGGACAGTGTTAGGCATGAGCATTGCCACTCCTTGTTCAATAATAAAATTAAATAGCATTGTTATGGCACGGATGTTAAACTTTTTTAGATAGAAGCTGTCTGTACATGTGTAAGTATCCCTGAATTTGACCCCGTCTTTCTGTTACACGTTGTTTTAGATATACAAAACGGATAACATTAATTAGTACTTACGTTGGCGGACTGTAATGATATTTTGATAAATTAATTATGATAAAGCTAACTTTTACACAGCTATAATTTTACGTGATAACGTCATAAGAAAACATTGATGAAATATATCGCCATTCGCAGGCTTAGCAATCAATTAATGACGTTAGTTCCAATTGTATCGCATGTCATGTGACTGCAATCGCAATTATGTCGTAATTTTTATTTTTAAAGAATATCATTTCATGATGAAGCTAAGAGTGAAAAATATCAAATTGACCTTATTGCACCATAATATAAATTATTTTCTCACTGCCTTGTTAAGGCGGAGTTACATAGTTTCTATTTGTCAAATTTCAACAGCGAACAGTGTTAGACGTGAGTTTTGCCACTTCTCTTACAATATAACATTGCATTGTTAAGGCAGGAATGTTTTTTACTTATGATTTTAGAAATGTTTAACTTTTGTAGATACAATTAGGTTCAAGCGGCCTGTACCAAGTGTATGTATCCCTGAATTTGACCCCGTCTTTCTATTACACGTTGTATGGTATACACGATATGGATAATGTGAATAAATACTTACGTTTTCCTGTAATTATATTTAATAAATTAATTATACTTTATAAAGCTAACTTGCACACTGCTACTAGTACGATGCGTACTAAACATATTAGCTGAGAAAATAAGAAAAAACATAACAGAGGGGAACCTTCCAGAGAGTAGTAGTGGAGCGCCGTAAGATTTATACCTCGGAATCTAGGTTCAGTCAATGAATCCTTATAAAATGTGTTTTTAACAGTAAATAGAAGACCTATAAGTAAATAAAATATATTTTTAAAATAGGTAAAAAAGTTACAAGAGTAATATTATTTTTTTTTTTACATCAAGCTTAGATAATAATGTCTGAAGGCTTTACATGTGTTGGCTTCGGCTCCAAAGCTTTCTCAGCTACTTATCGATTCATTTAATATTCAATTTATACTATTAATAATATGTATATATATATATATAGAGCAGACAGAGTTAGGTATGTGTATTGCAACTAATTTTTCAGTATTTGATTGCATTATTATGTCACGTTTGTTTTATATTTATGATTTTAGATATGTTTAACTATTTTAGATACGATTACGTTTAAGCTGCCTGTACCATGTGTATGTATCTCAGAATTTAACCCCGTCTTTCTGTTACACGTTGTATGGGATACACAATATGGATAATATGAATAAACACTTACGTTATTCTGAAATTATATTTCAATAAATTGATTATACTTTATAAAGCTGACTTGCACACTGCTACTAGTACGCATCTAAACATATAAGCTCAGAGTACAAGACAATAAATAAAAATAAACCCGCCTGAATAAAGACGGCAACAAGATACCCTTAACATTTAATATCATGCAGTCGGAGGCAATGAATCCTGTTGACCTTAAAATTTGTACCTCCGACTGCATGACATTAAATGTAAATTGTATCTTGTTTGCGTCTTTTTGCAGGCAAGTTTTTTTATTTTTTTTATTTATGATATTAGCATTTATTATTCCAAATTATATTTAAATATATTTGTTATAATATCTTAAAATCCGTGTTTGTATATAGTGCCCCTACTCAATAGGTTTCGAAGATATATTTTTTAAACATAAGTATAAACTGGCGCCAAATATACGCTAGTTGACTTTTTTTAAATTTTGAAGTAACGTAGTAAGTAAACATAAGTAGTCACTCTCACACAAGACATTGGCATTTCTTGCCAATAACTTTTCTATTTTTCAAAAATGCATTTATAGTATTTGTAAAGTTATTGGCAAGAAATGCCTATAAAAATTACTTCAATATTCGGCCTGCGACATCATAATTTGTTAAAATGCTCTCTGTAACGAAGCAATAACAAAAGCCGTGATAGTTCTTTAACTACCGACTAGATGGCGCTGCGAAGGCCTAATTTCGCGAGCAACAAGAGATAGAAAAAATCAAAATCTAATAATAGGTGGTTCGCTTCTGGCCCCGGTTTGGTTACGGAAGTCTCGGGTTCGATTCCTGAGTCTGGATTTCAAATTTTTCTATCTTTCAAAAATGCATTTATTGTATTTGTAAAGTTTGTTGTTGTTCAATATTGTAACATTGCATTGTTATGGCACTGATGTTTTTTACTTATGATTTTAGAAATATTTTCCTTTTATAGCTACAATTAGGTTCAAGCTGTCTGTTCCATGAACATGCAGCCCTGAATTTGACCTCGTCTTTATGGGAAACACAATATGGATAATATGAATAAATACTTACTGCTGCCTGTAATTATATTTTGATAAATTGATTATATTTTATAAAGCTAACTTGCACACCGCTCCTCGTACGCATCTAAACATATAAGTGCAAACTTCCAAACAGCGTGCGATATTACGGTAGTAGTAAAGCGCCCTAATATTTATACCTTGGAATCCAGGGTCAGTCAATGAATCCGTATAAAAACTCATAAAATGTGTTTTTAACAGTAAAAAGAAGAAGGTTGAAAAGTATTTTGTTTCTAATATTCTGTTACATTCTTATTTTTAGCTGTCAGTCTTTCTTATTTTAAATAAGTAAATTTTCGGTAGGTAGGTAAAAGGTATATTTAAAATGAGGGATTAACTCTTTAGTGGTTTACTTTAAGTATTCCTTGGGGCCATGAGGTACCTTAATATTACACCTCTACTACCTTGGTGAATTGTAATATGTCATTAATGGGTATATGCTTCCCAAAAAAGATAAATACCCACCAAATATCGTTTTCCTCAAAGAGTAATTATAATACTAAAAATTACAGTTCTAAATTCTAATTATACTCGTAGTTCAGAGTGATAAAATTTTCTATTTGAAATTTCAACAGCGGACAGTGTTAAGCATGAGTATTGAAACTCCTGTTGTGTAATATTCGTTGCTTAGTTATGGCATTGATGTTTTGTAATTTTGTGAGTAACATTTTGTTCCATTGTAAATTATAGTTGTGAGTCTTTCAAACTTTATATAAATAAATTACATAAAGGTAGGTAAAATGTATTTATAAAATGAGTAGCCCCCGAAAAGGGGTTTAATCCATTGATGGGTGAATTATTTTTTCTTGCCTGTGGGGAATTGTACCATAATGTCATTTATAATGGGAGTAACGGTTGTTTTAATTCGAGGAACTGCTTATTAGCCTAAAAGTTTGCCGGCAATAACTTGGTAGAAATCACTGAGCAGTTACTCGGTGACTACAAAATAATACGACCGGATAGTGGGTTTTTTAATCAGTTCTAACTAAAATGGTTACGGGCTCACAATATTATTATATTTTTTTACATCAAGCTTAGATTATAATGTCTTAAAGGTCTACATGTGTTGGCTTCGACTTCAAAGCTTTCCCAGCTAGTTATTGATTAATTTAATTAAAAATCGTAATTTTTATTTTTAAGGATTTCATCTCATTATGATGCTGAGACTGACAAATGTCAAATAATTTCTATTAAATTTGCCCTACTGTATGTATCCTTGAATTTGACCCTGTCTTTCTGTTACACGTTGTATGGGATACACTATATGGATAATATGAATAAGTACTTACTGCGTCCTGTAATTATATTTTGATAAATGATTATACTTTATGAAGCTAACTTGCTCATGGCTTCTAGTCTAAACGTATAAGAACTTAGTAAAAGAACAAACAGAACAGAGGGCAACATTCCAAAGAGCATGCGATATTGTGGTAGTAGTGGAGCGCTGTAAGATTTTACCTCGGAATCCAGGGTCAGTCAATGGATCCTTATAATAAGTTATAAAATGTGTTTTTAACTGTAAATATAACAATGTTAAAGTATTTTGTTACTAAAATTTTGTTAATTTATTATTATTACTTGTAATATATTATTATTGAATAAATAGTTACCAAAATGGATAAAACCCGCCAAACATCGCATATCCATCAATTCTAAATTATAATTCTAGTTCAGAGTGATAAAGTTTTCTATTTAAAATTTCAACAGTCGACAGTGTTATTATAAAATGTCGGTTGTGTAATATTCGTTGCATTATTATAGCACCGATGTTTTGTTATTTATGTAACTAACATTTTGGTCCATTATAATTTATAGCTATTAGTCTTTCAAATTTTAAATAAATAACCTATAGGTAGGTAAAATGTATCTATAAAATGAGTACCCCCGAAAAGGATTTAATCCATTGATAGGTGAATTATATGTCTTTGCCTGCGGGGAATGGTACAATAATGTCATTAAAAAGGGGGGTTACGATTTTAATTCAAGTACCTTATTATAAATGTTGATAAACTTTCGCGATTAATACACATTATGAAAAAAAAATATATAAATATATATCTTACGAGTCATAATCGCGTGAATTATTTTTTATTGCCCGACATTTCGACCGTATTGCAACGGCCGTGCAGGTCGAATTAAACAAGGTATTTAATCACTGAGCAGTTAGTCTGTGACTACAAAATAACACGGCCGGATAGTGGGCTTTTAAATCAATTTTAATTGAAATAGTAACAAGCTGCAATATTATTTACTTTATTTACATCAAGATTTAATAATAATGTCTTAAGGGTTTACATATGTTGGCTTTGGCTCAGTAGCTTTCCCACCTACCTATCGATTTATTTAATAAAATCGATATTTATATTTCAAAATGTCACCTCATGATGAAGCTAAATCATATCAAGTAAATTGGCCCTATTGCACCATGATATCTTTTTTTTTTCTTATCGCTTTGTTATGGTGGAGTTACAAAGTTTTATTGCGACTAATTTTTCAATATTAGATTACATTATTATGTCACGTTTGTTTTATACTTATGATTTTAGATATGTTTAACTATTTTAGATACAATTACCATGTGTATGTATCTCAGAATTTGACCCCGTCTTTCTGTTACACGTTGTATGGGATATACAATATGGATAATATGAATAAATACTTACATTTTTCTGTAATAATATTTTGATAAATTGATTATACTTTATAAAACTGACTTGCACACTGTTACTAGTACGCATCTAAACTTAAGAGCTCTGAGTAAAAGAAAAAACAGGACAGAGGGCTTCCAGAGAGCGTGCGATATTATGGTAGCAGTGAAGGTATTTTTAGAATGAGGCACCCCCTAAGTGGGGTTAACTCTTTGGTGGTTGAACTAAGCGGTCCTCGGGTCCACAAAGTACCTTAATATTACACCTCTTCTCCATTGGTAAATTGTATTATATCGCTACTGGGTAAATGGTTCCCAAAATAGATCCACCAAATATCGTTTTACTCAACAAGTAATAATTAATACCAAAAATTACAGTTCCAAATTCTAGTTTCAGTTCAGAGTGATAAAGTTTTCTATTCGCAAGATTGCTATAACAGCGGACAGTGTTATGCATGAGTATTGCCACTCTTTTTTTCAATATAAGATTGCATTGTTATGGCACGAGGTTTTTTACTTATAAACTTTTTTAAATACAATTAGGTTTAAGCTATCTGTACCAAGTGTATTTATAACACGTTGTATGACATGCACACCATAGCGGTGTGCATGTTAGATTTACAAAGTATAATCAAATTATCAAAATAACATTACAGGGAAGCGTAAGTATTTAATCATATTATCCATATTGTGTATCCCATACAACGTGTTATAAATACACTTGGTACAGATAGCTTAAACCTAATTGTATTTAAAAAAGTTTATAAGTAAAAAACCTCGTGTACGCATCTAAACATTTAAGCTCAGAGAAAAAGAAAAAACAGAACAGAGGGGAACCTTTCAGAGAGCGTGCGATATTGTGGTAGTAGTGGAGCGCCGTTAGATTTATACATCGGAATCCAGGGTCAGTCAATTAATTCTTATAAAAACTTATTATATTACTTTTTAACAGTAAATAGAAGAATGTTAAAAGTATTTTGTTACATTCTATTGTTTAGCTGACAGTCTTTCTTATTTGAAATGAGTAAATTATAGGCAGGTACGTAAAAGGTATATTTAAAATGAGGGACCCCCGAGTGGGGCTAACTCTTTGGTGGTTGAACTAAGCGGTCCTCGGGTCGACGAGGTACCTTAATATTACACCTCTACTCCCTTGGTGAATTGTTTTAAATCATTAATGGATAAATGGTTTCCAAAATGGATAAATACCCACCAAATATTGTTTTATTCAAAGAGTGATATTAATACCAAAAATTACAGTTCTAAATTCTAATTCTAATTCAGAGTGATAAAGTTTACTATTTTCAAGCTTGCTGTAGCAGCGGACAATGTTAATCCACAGTAAAAATATGTATTCAGTATGGAAACTAGGCCTAATTGTTGAAGTTAATACCTACGCTCCATTAGAAAGCTTGTAGTATTTTATTTATATTTTATTTATTATATAGCTCTATGTACTAAATAATCAAGCAATAGAATAAAAATAACTCGTTAACAAATAAAATAGGTAAGTAATGTTACGAGAGCCGCGGAAAAAACGTAGTGGGCTTGCGACTATTGTACAGAGACTAGTAGCACTATTCGGATATACACGACATCCTAGTTGGGCTTCTAGTTAGTCATTTGAATGAGTAATGCCATCGTTTATCTTGGGAGCGCTGGGGACTAAGACGGACTATATACGATATCAATTCAATCAGAATAAATCATTCTTATTTTTCAAAGTTAGCTGGGAGTTTAAAACAACCATGTACTACGCAATACGATCGTGGCATTTTTAAAAAGATCGCATACAGTCGTGTCGCATGCGAGATAGACGTAAATCTCAACCACTCGTTGAACGCGGCACCGCTACTGAGAAACCGCTCAAAGGTCTCGTAGATGTGCACATCTGTGGAGTGTACTGTTTCGAACGTTTGTACGTAGTTACCATACTGTATGTTTTATCTGCTGTGGTTAGGCAAAATTAATGAAACTCCTGTTGTGTTTCATTCATTGCATTATTATGGCATCGATGTTTTGTAATTTATGTGACTAACATTTTGTTCCATTGTAATTTAAAGCTGTTAGACTTTCAAATTTTAAATAAATATATTGCCTATAGGTAGGTAAAATGTATCTTTAAAATGAGTAACCCCCGAAAAGGGTTTAATCCATTGATGGGTGAATTATATATCTTTGCCTGTGGGGAATTGTACCATAATGGCATTAATAATAGGTGTTACGATTTTATTTCAAAGACCTGATTATAAGCTTTCAAGTATACAGGCAATTACTTGGTAGAAATCACTGACCAGTTAGTCGGTTACTACAAAATAATAGTGGGCTCGGATTCATATAATAAAATCGATATTAAATTTTTTCTATGTCACCTCATGATGAAGCTAAATCATACCAATTAAATTGGCCCTACTGCACCATAATATCAATTCTATTCTTATTGCTTTGTTACGGCGGAGTTTTATAGTTTTCCATTTGTCAAATTTCAACAGCGGACAGTGTTGGGCATGAGTATTATCACCCCTCATTCATGATGATGAATAGATGTTTTTTACGTATGATTTAAGAAATGTTTAATTTTTAATTTTTCTGTACCATGTGTATGTAACCCAAACTATAAATTTAAACTCGTCTTTCTGTAACACGTTGTATAAGATATGCAATATGGAAAATATGAATAAATACTTACGCCCTCCTGTAATGATATTTTGATAAATTGATCAAATTTATAGCTGTTAGTTTTTCATATTTTCGATGAGTAAACTATAGATAGGTAGGTAAAAGGTATATTTAAAATGAAGGAAAAGTAAAAGGTATATTTAAATCTTTGGTGGTTGAACTAAGCGGTTCTCGGGTGCACGAGATATCTTAATATGGCATGAGTATTGCCACTAATTTATCAATATTAGATTGCATTATTATGGCACGTTTGTTTAATTATGTAGATATACAATATGGAAAATATGAATAAATACTTACGCCCTCCTGTAATGATATTTTGATAAATTGATCAAATTTATAGCTTTTAGTCTTTCATATTTTCGATGAGTAAACTATAGATAGGTAGGTAAAAGGTATATTTAAAATGAAGGAAAAGTAAAAGGTATATTTAAATCTTTGGTGGTTGAACTAAGCGGTTCTCGGGTGCACGAGATATCTTAATATGGCATGAGTATTGCCACTAATTTATGAATATTAGATTGCATTATTATGGCACGTTTGTTTATTTATGTAGATATGCAATATGGAAAATATGAATAAATACTTACGCCCTCCTGTAATGATATTTTGATAAATTGATCAAATTTATAGCTGTTAGTCTTTCATATTTTCGATGAGTAAACTATAGATATGTAGGTAAAAGGTATATTTAAAATGAAGGAAAAGTAAAAGGTATATTTAAATCTTTGGTGGTTGAACTAAGCGGTTCTCGGGTGCACGAGATATCTTAATATGGCATGAGTATTGCCACTAATTTATCAATATTAGATTGCATTATTATGGCACGTTTTTTTATATTTATGATTTTAGATATGTTTAACTATTTTAGATACAATTAGGTTTAAGCTGTCTGTACCATGTGTATGTATCCCTGAATTTGACCCCGTTTTCTGTTACACATTGTATGGGATACACAATAGGGGTAATATGTATAAATACTTACTTTGTTCTGAAATGATATTTTGATAAATTGATTATACTAATATAATAGAAGAAGAAAATAAGATAGAAGTGCAATACATTTTTGTGTGCTCTTAAAGAAATATTATAATTAATAGTTATTTAATAACATTAATGAAATAAAACAATTTAATTCTGTTTTAAACCTCCCCACACTCGCTATTTATTATTATCAAGTCTGCAACACTTTTAATTAAACACTTATTTATTAAAAATATGGACACAAAACTTGCTGCTAGCCTGGAAGAACTTGAGCAGATTTTCGGCTCCCGAATGCAAGAATATGAGGTGAAATTACAAAACGCCACCACTGGTGGTGACACTGCTTCACCAGATATTGCAGCCATTGCTCAAGAGTTCTCCAAATTCAAGAAGTTTGTCTATCAAGCACTGTCCAATTTCAAAACACAGATTGAGCTGCTTGCTGCTGGGTTTGATAGGCATGAAACTATCCTGCGTAGAAAAGTCCTGCTGCTTCATGGTGTGCCAGAGAAAGCCAGTGAAAAACTGCATGATGTGGTCCATGGCATATTAACCAACCATATTATCCAACAAGTGCCAGAGGTAAACAAAACCTCCATCCATGTCTGTCATAGGCTTGGTTTCTCACAGCAAAAGGCTCGACCTATACTAGTTCGATTCTTCAGGATGGAACATCGGCAACTCGTGTGGGATAGCAAAAAATCGCTCAAGTGCACTGGAATCACCATCTCTGAGTTCTTGACGCAGGTTCGGCATCGGACGTTTACAGCTGCACGTAAGCATTTCGGTATGACAAATTGCTGGTCCATGGAGGGCAAGATAGTCATTTTATGTCTTGACCGATCCCGCCGAAAGATTGAGACTGTGGGCGAACTTCATGATTTGATTGCCAAGTTCCCGTTATGCACAGTTGTTGACAATGACGATTCTACGAAGTCCGAAGATCCCGAATCCCCAAAAGGCAATACGTTGGCGACTCCTGCCAAGAGATCGAGGAAGCCCCGTCAACGCAAGTAACACAATCGATTTGTTGTGATTTTGTAGGTACTACTAGCATACGCTTCTCAATTTGGCCGCGTTGCAGGATCACAATGTTTTACTTTTATCTTGAGCCGGTAGTTAGTAATTACTTATTATCTGTCCCACTTCACTGCCTTTTTATTTCGATAATTATATTGTATAAAGATTTTTACTTTGTGTCGTCCGTAATCATAACATTTTTGACACTTAATTAAATGTGACAGTTACACTTGATAGTTGCTGTGAGATTTCGATTGCGTTCCTTTTCACTGTCAATTGTCCATCATACAAATATTTTGCTCGCAGTGTTCTACAGCCCTAATCTCCACATCGATTACTTTGAAACTTTTGACTCCATCCTCAGTAATCTTTGTCCTATATACGAACATGTAATTATAATGGGGGATTTCAATACATGTTTGATTAAAAATGATTCTCGCTCATCTAAAATCCACTCACTCTTGTCTTCTTATAATCTTGATATTCTGCCTCTTTCTGCAACTCACAATTTTCCTAATTGTTCACCTTTTCTTCTAGACCTTATGATTGTCTCTTCACCTGATAATGTTTCCTACCATGGCCTACTAGCAGCTCCTTTTTCATATCATGATCTCATTTATCTATCTTATCGCATACGTGTTCCTCGGCGGAAGCCCCAGTTTCTACTTCTTCGTAACTACAAAGGCATAGACCTGGAGGCATTGCGGCGTGATGCTGATGATCTTGACTGGTCTCCCCTGGCCGAGAGCAACAGCATCGACGACAAGATTGAATATTTTAATACTTGTATTCTTAATCTATTTGACATACTACTAGGTATCCTTAAATCTATAAATTTCTCTTTTTCTGCTTTAACCTGGTTTAATTCATATCTTCGGGGACGCTCTCAGTGTGTTCGCCTTCAGGAGTCTCACTCTGGACTGACTGGTGTAACCTCACCGAGGGTGTTCCTCAGGGTAGCGTTCTCTCTCCTATTCTTTTTTCAGTATTCATTAACTCTGTTATTAAAGTTATCTCTTCCAGTTTCCATCTTTACGCAGATGACTTGCAGCTTTACTGGCATTTCCCTGGTGCTGATGCTAGTTCGGCTATTGCTGCTTTGAATCATGACCTTGCTTGTGTGAGCCATTGGGCCAAGTCATTTGGTTTGCAAATAAACCCTGTTAAGTCACAGGCCAGTGTTTTTTCCGGTTCCGGTTGTCAAAGTGCTAACAGCGTTGTGATTGTACATCTTGAAAATCAAAGATTTAAAAAGTTTTAAACTACATTCGAACAAAAACACCATTACAAACAATACTTCGAGTGCCGTGGTAGATCTGAAAAAAACCATTCGATGAATTCTCACTACATCTGCCCAGTAAAGTGAAATTGAAGATCCACAACAACAACCGAGGTTAGAACATTCACTATCCACCATTTTGACTTTTCAAGAAGTTGCATATGACATCAAGTGTTATCCTAATGTCACTGTCACTTTAACTGTCACTCAATTTCGTTAGTGTCAACTACAGTGTTGCCAGAACGAGAAAACTAAAATTACTACTTAATACTACGTTCCGTTCCACCAGACATAATGGAAGGACAATTTGAAATATTATTTGAAAAAATGAAAATGGAAATGAAAAATCAGACAATCGAATTAACGAATCTCTTACAAAAAATATAATGGATCGGATGGATAAAAAACTACTGCCTATCAAGAAGAAAAACGAAAAACTAAAAGAAAAAATCGGCAAATTAGAGAAGGAGATAGAACATTTAAAAAGGGAAAAGAAAAGTAATAACCTAATTATTTTTGGTTTGGAAGAGGGCGAAAACTCAACAGCTGAGCTATTCCAAAATATAAAGAAGAACTTCAAAAGAGACTTAAACATCAATGTAGAAGAAAACGAAGTAAACAAATTATATCGCTTAGAAAAATAAAAAGCCGAGAGCAAACCGAGACCATAGTACAATGTTCCCTTTTAAGCGAATGGAAGAAGAACGAAATTACAAAAAACAAAAAGAAACTAAACGGAATTTATGTATCGGAGGATTATTCAAAAGAAATATTAGAAAAAAGGAAAGCACTACAGCCGCAACTAATAGAAGAGAGGAAAAAAGGAAACATAACTTTTCTGAAATATGATAAAATGATAATCAAAGAACCTAACACCAACAATGATAAAAGGAAAAGGGAACAATCTACCTCACCACAGTCACCGTCAAAAACTCAGCCCAAAAAACAACAAACACTGAGCTCTCTCAAAAACAACAGAACAAACGCCTTCGATGCAATGAGAATCAAATCAAACTCTCTAACCAACATTTCCACACGCAAGAACCAATAGCAACTAACATTCGGAACACCGGAAAATCAAAAAAACTATAAAAACCAACAAAACGTAAAAACACAATCTCCCCCAATCCGACTGGTCCTCGTGGGGGATGAAGACCACAACCCTCCAACATTACACAAAAGAAAAGAAAGAAAAGAGAAAAACTTTATTGCAGCACTAAATACCCTTACTCTCAAAAATGAAGAAAACTTAACAGAATTAATATACGCGCTAGAACATATTAAATGGGACATCGTTGGCCTTAGCGAAGTGAGACGATTAGGAGAAAGAATTGTTTCGTATCGGGATTTCTTATTATACCACATAGGGACCACTCCTGGCTACCATGGGGTTGGCTTTATTGTAAGGAAACACCTGACAGACTGTATAGAAGGGTTCATAGGCATTTCAAAGCGCATAGCAATGATGAACTTAAAGTTACCAGGATATCAAGATTCATGGTCTATTATACAAGTGTATTCACCTACAGAACAGTCAGACCAAGAAATAGTAGACACATTTTATCTTGAATTGAATCAAGCCATACGTGAGCATGCCCATAAAAACTTAATAGTAATGGGAGACTTCAATGGAAAAATTGGAGACAAGCGTCCTGGAGAATACACAATAGGACCATTCACATACTACAACAGAACCAGAAACATGAACGGAGAAAAAATTATGAACTTCACACTAGAAAACAACCTTACTATTTTAAATACTATTTATAGGAAAAATAAAAAAAGAATGTGGACTTGGATCTCACCAGACGGGAACACAAAAAATGAAATTGATTTCTTCATGACTAACAAAAACAGTTGCTTCAGCAACTTTAACGTCATTACCCAATTTAACTTCAACACTAATCATAGGCTGATCAGGGCAGAATTAAAAACAAAACAACTAAGGAAACCTAGACCAAGGCAACAACTAGAAGTCCAAATGGAACAATTAACAGCCAGCCTGAGAGACAAATTCAACAACTTTACAGAAAACACAAGGAACTTTGACATACAGGAAAAATATAACTGGATAGAAAATATTATTACAACTGAAACTAAACTCGCTGCTAGTACCAGTAGGGAACGGAAGCAATGGCTTACAAGCACCACTATAAAATTGCTAGAAGAAAGGAGCCACTTAATTAATACAAGAGACGCAAAAGGCAGAAGAAAACATCTAACAGAAATTAACAAAAAAATAAAGAAAAACATCAGATCAGATAGAAATAGAAATAGAATGGAGACTATCGAAAAACACATAATAAAAACTGGTGGTGTTAAAAAAGCATACAAGGAACTAACGAAATCTTTAGACTGGGTGGTAAAAATGAAAAGCAATAGAGGAAAATGGAACCACAACAGAAAAGACATATTGGAAATTGCAACATCCTATTACAAAGAACTGTATGAATACAACAACACCTCACGAGAAGAAATAAATTTGGTAGATACCTCAAATATTCCCAAAATCCTTCACGTGGAGATAGAGAAAGCAATAGATACACAACGGAAAGACCAAACACCAGGACCTGATGGTATAAACAACGAGATCTTAATACGAAATAAACAAGTTATCACACCGATCCTCACGGAAATGTTTAAAGACATCATAGCCACAGAAATTATCCCACAGCAATGGACAGAATCAAATATTATACTTCTTTATAAAAAAGGAGACAAACACGACATCGGAAACTACCGTCCAATCAGCCTCATGTCTAACATATATAAGATATTTGCCAAAATAATTTTAAAACGAATAGAAGGAACACTAGATGAACATCAACCCATCGAGCAGGCGGGTTTTCGGAAAGGCTATTCGGTAATCGATCACATTCATGTTGTCCGCCAAGTCCTAGACAAATATACAGCCTACCAGCGCGAATGCTACATAGCTTTCATCGACTTGCATCATGCTTTGGTATACCAAAGCATTTGATTCCTTGTACCACGAGAAGATATGGAAGTCCCTAAAGGAACAAGGAATCGAACAAAAATATATCCGCCTAATAAAAACTGTATATAGTAATAGTACCGCGAGAATCCAACTAGAAAAAAAAGGTAAACCATTTAGAGTAGAAAGGGGTGTTAGACAAGGAGACCCTCTATCTCCAAAACTATTCTCAGCGGTTCTCGAAACAATCTTTAGGGGTCTTAACTGGGAAAACCTCGGAATCAATGTCGACGGGACCTCCCTAACACACTTGAGGTTCGCAGACGATATAGTTTTATTCGCTGAAACACCGGAAGACATACAACAAATGATACATGAACTAGCGGATGAAAGTGAGAAGATGGGTTTGAAGTTGAACCCAGAGAAAACAAAGGTTATGACAAACGGGAAGAAAACCACCATACATCTAAGAAATAATCAAATTGATTACACCGACGAATACATCTATCTGGGACAGCTAATAACACAAGAAGATCCTATACGCAAAGAAGTTGAGAGAAGAATTACAAATGGCTGGAAGAGACACTGGAGTCTGAGAGAGGTCATGAAAGATAAAACTCTTCACATTAATGTAAAGAAAAAACTTTTCGACACCTGTGTACTACCTGTTTTAATGTATGGCAGTCAAACATGGGCTTTAACACAAAATACGACGAGAAAACTGGAAACCTGCCAACATGCAATGGAAAGAAGTATGCTGAATTTGAAAAGGTCGGACCGAATAAAAAACCATGTCATCAGGAAAAAGACGAAGGTCATAGACATAACATCCAAAATCAGAAGACTCAAATGGCAATGGGCAGGGCACATGATAAGAGGCCAAGAGAAATGGAGCAAAATTGTAACGCGTTGGTACCCTAGAGAAGGGAAAAGGAAAAGAGGCAGACCACAGAAAAGGTGGGACGATGATATATGAAGTAGCAGGAGTAACGTGGAATAGAGTAGCCCAAGATAGACAAGAATGGAAAAGGTTGGAGGAGGCCTTTGCCGACTGGCAAACAGACCTGCAAAAAATAATTAAATATACTCATAGTTCTTAATACTTTGTAAATAGATGCTAAGTTGGTCTGAATAAAGGGCTTTATTATTATTATTATTATTATTATTATAAGTCACAGGCCATGATCATAGACAGCAGATTTCTTCGTAATGCGGTGGATGTTACATCTTTGTCGCCATTATACCTTGATGGAATTCGCATCGACTATACCGAAACTGCTAAAGATCTGGGTGTAATTGTTGACTCTAATCTTTCGTGGAGTACTCATGTCAGCGAGGTCAGTCGAAAGGTACATTTCTCTATGCACACATTAAGATGCCTTCAGAGTTTCTTGCCTTTGAAGACTAAAATTTGTTTGGCCCAGTCTCTTATTCAGCCGATTATAGACTATGCTGATGCCTGCTATTTGGATGCCACAGAGGAGCTATTAAACAAACTTGAGCGTTTGCAAAACCTATGTATTCGTTTTGTTTTTGGTCTCCGAAAAATATGATCATGTCTCTCACCTTCGCAAAGAACTAAAGTGGCTCCCAATCCGACTTCGCAGGAACACTCGCATTCTCTGTCTTCTTTTCAACATCTTACATAACCCATCTTATCCTCCTTACTTGCGAGAGCGGTTTTCTTACGCTCGTAATAACGATGCACCATGCAGGTCGCATCTTAGATCCCTCCTTAAATTCCTTCCTCATAAAACCGACTATTATTCTTATTCCTTCTCTATTAATGCTGTAAGATTGTGGAACTCACTTCCGCCTAGCATACGCGACTTAAAAACTATTTCTCTCTTTAAGAAACGTGTAAAAGAGCATTACCTTTCCTCTTAATGGGTACATTTTAAATATTTATGTATTAATATGTATTTATTTATATGCTTAAGCATTATGTATTTATATAAGTATATATTTAGATATTTGTATGTATATATTGTTATATTTCTTAGTTTAAGACGCTAGCATATTTATTACCTTCTTTTAACTCTCGCACACTATTAGTCTACATTATTCTTCTACACTTTTCCTTTCGCAGGTCTGCTGGCAGAAATTTCTTTAGAAATAAGCAGTACCTTTGTACTCAATTGTATTATGCCATTTATAATTGTTTTTACAGTGTGTACATAAATTATAAAATAAATAAATACTTTATAAAGCTAACTTGCACACCGCTACTAGAATGCATCTAAATCTATGAGCTCAGAGTAAAATAAAAAACAGGACAGAGGGCAACCTTCCAAAGAGCGTGCGATATTGTGGTAGTAGTGGAGCCGCAAGATTTATACCTAGGAATCCAGGGTCAGTCAATGCATCATTATAAAACTTATAAAATGGTTTTTTAACAGTAAATAGAAGAATGTTAAAAGTATTTGCTTCTTAATATTTTGGTACATTTTAATTTTAAGCGGACAGTCTTTCTTATTTAAAATTAGTAAATTATGGGTAAGTGGGTATAAGGTATATTTAAAATGTGGGACCCCCCCCCCCCCAAGTGGGGTTACCTCTTTGGTGGTTGAACTAAGCGGTCCCAGCGTCTACGAGGTACAATAATATTACACTTCTACTCCCTTGATAAATTGTATTAAATAAATGGTTCCCAAAATGGATAAACACCCACCAAATATGGTTTTTTTCTAAGAGTTATATTAATACCAAAAATTACAGTTCTAAATTCTAATTTTAGTTCAAAGTGATAAAGTTATCTATTTGAAATATCAACCGCGGACAGTGTTATGCATGAATATTGAAACTCCTGTTGTGTAATATTCGTTGCATTAATAAGGCAACGATGTTTTGTAGTTTAAGTAACTAACACTTTGTTCCACTGTAATTTATGGCTGTTGGTCTTTCCAATTTTAAATAAATAAATTACCTTTAGATACTGTCATTAATAATGGGGGTTACGATTTTAATTTAAATACCTGAACAAATGCTTTCAAGTATGCCGGCGATTACTTGGTAGAAATCACTGACCAGTTAGTCGGTGACTATAAAATAAAAGATAATAATATTGCAGCCTGCAACTATTTTAGTTGCAAATTATTACAGAGCTCACTATTTGGCTTTGTATTAATTTGTAACTAAAATAGTTGTAGGCTGCAATATTATTATCTTTTTTACATCAAGCTTAAATAATAATGTCTTATGGGTTTACATGTGTTGGCTTTGGCTCCAAAGCTTTCCCGCCTACCTATTTATTCATTTAATTCATGTGTTTGACATAAGCATTATCACTCCTTGTTCAATATTAGATTGCAATAATGTTTTTTACTTATAATTTATGAAATGTTTAATTTTTTTAGATACAATTAGGTTCAAACTGTCTGTACTATGTGTATGTAACCCTGAATTTAAACTCGTCTTTCTGTTACACATTGTACCTATTGGATATACAATATGGAAAATATGAATAAATACTTACGGCGTCCTGTAATTATATTTTAATAATATGATTATACTTTAAAAAGCTAACTTGTACACTGCTACTAGAACCTTCCAGAGAGCGAGCAATATTGTGGTAGCAGTAAAGCGTCGCAAGATTTATATGTCCTAAACTAGGGTCAGTTAATGAATTTTCATAGAGGGTTATTAAATGTGTTTTTAACAGTAAATAGAAGAATGTTATAAAGTATTTTAATATATTCTAAGCAGGCTGCAATATCTTTCTTTACATCAAGCCTAAATAATAATGTCTTAAGGGTTTACTTGTTGGCTTCGGCTCCAAAGCTTTTCCACCTACCTATCGATTTATTTAATAAAATCGATATTAAATTTTTAGGATCACCTCATGATGAAGATAAATCATATCAGTTAAATTGAGCGTAATGCACCATAATATCAATTATTTTCTCATTGCTTTGTTATGGCGGAATTATAAAGTTTTCCATTTATCAAATTTCAACAGCTGTCAGAGTTAAGCATGAGTATTTCCACTCCTTGGTCAAAATTAGATTGCATTGTTATGACACTGATGTTTTTTATTTATTATTTATGAAATGTTTAATTTTTAGATACAATTAATAGGTTTTTAGGGTCAAACTGTGTGTACCATGCGTATGTAACGCTGAATTTAAACTTTTATTTCTGTTACACATTGTATGGGTTATACAATATAGAAAATATGAATAAATACTTACGGCCCCCTGTAATGATATTTTGATAAATTGATTATACTTTATAAAGCTACCTTGCACACTGCTATTCGTACGCATCTAAACACATGAGGTCAGATTAAAAGAAAACGCACATCTGCTTGTATGATTATTTATGTTTTTTTTATATACATTTTAATAATACTATTTTTTTGTTGTTTTGTAGGCACAGGTCAAAATAAACGTATTTTCATTCATTTAAAAAAAGCAGAACAGAGGGGTACCTTCCAGAGGGCGTGCGATATTGTGTTAGCAGTGAAGCGCCGCAAGATTTATTATGTCTTAATCCAGGGTCAGTCAATGAATATTCATAGAAGCCTATAAAATGTGTTTTTAACAGTAAATAAAAGAATGTTAAAAAGTTTTCTCTTACTAAGATTGTGTTACATTTTAATTTTTAACGGACAGTCTTTCTTATTTAAAATTAGTAAATTATAGGTAGGTATAAGGTATATTTAAAAATAGTTGCAGGCTGCAATATTATTATCTTTCTTTACATCAAACCTAAATAATAATGTCTTAAGGGTTTACATGTGTTGGCTTCGGCTCCAAAGCTTTCCCACCTACCTATCGATTCATTTAATAAGCTAGCTAAATCTACTGAACCATAATATCAATTATTTTCTCATTGCTTTGTTATGGCGGAGTTATGAAGTTGTCCATTTGTCAAATTTCAACAGCGGACAGTGTTATGCATAAGCATTACCACTCCTTGTTTAATATTAGATTGCATTGTTATGGCACTGATGTTTTTAGCCTGGTTCTCGTCCTATCTTCGGGGGCGCCAGCAGTCTGTGCGCGTGAATGGTTCTACGTCAAGGTGGCGTGATCTCGACGCTGGTGTTCCTCAAGGCGGCATCCTTTCTCCATAACTATTTTCTATCTTTATTGATCTTATTACTAAGGTTCTTCAGCGTGCGTTCCATCTTTACGCCGATGACTTGCAGTTGTATGCCCAAGCCAGTGTGAACAATTTATCCGAGGCCATCACAAAGATAAATGCTGATCTTGATGCTATCAAGACTTGGTCTGACAGATTTGGCTTGACAGTAAACCCATCTAAGTGTCAGGCTATTGTGGTAGGCAGTCAACGGATATTAAGCCGATTTAACCTCGACACATTGCCACCAATTATTTTTAACGGGTCTACTATTCCTTTTAATTCTTCGGCAAGGAACCTCGGTATTTTAATTGACACTTACCTCAACTGGCAAGCTCAGGTTACTAGCGTGAGTCAAAGGGTGGTTGGTACCCTGCGAAGTCTATACCGCCTGAAGAATTTTCTACCTTTCAAAATCAAATTTATGCTCATCCAGACGCTGATATTTCCACTGATTGATTATGGTAATGTATGCTATCACGACCTGAATGCAGACCTCTTCAATAAATACGATCGACTGCTAAATAATTGCGTTCGATTTATTTTCAATCTCCGTAAGTTTGACCATATGTCTTCTTATCGTTCTGAACTGAAATGTCAGCGCCGTAGTTTGCGCGTTTTCACTACTCTCTATTCTATTCTTAATTCTCCTACTAGCCCCTCTTACTTATCTTCTAATTTTCAATATTTGTGCTCCAGCCATGGTAGGGAGCTTCGTTCTTCCAACAATATGCTTCTTTTATGTCCTGCTTATTCTTCTGGATTCGTCGGATCCTCCTTCCTTGTACAGTCTGTTTTACTCTGAAATGCATTGCCCCCCGAAATCAGAATGGCTTCTAATCGCTTCAATTTCAAGCTGAAAGTGCGCACACTGTTACTCGATGGATTAGCTGAATCTTAACGTTAGCCACATAAATGACTGTAACGTATGTCTCTATGTTATGAATTTAAGTTTATGTTTATTTGCATGTATGTAATGTATTTGAGCATAGTTATGTATATCTATCTGGATGTATTTTATGTTTTTAAGTATACGTATGTGTGTATATGTATATATTTTAATAATCAATTATATTTATCTTATATAATTAGCATTGGCTGTCAATAAACTGCACCTATATAATTTTATGTTACATCACCCAAAGGTTGGCTGGTAGAGAATGCTTTTAGCATTAAGTCCGCCTTTGTACAGTCCGATTTAAGAAATGTTTAATTTTTTTTGGTACAATTAGGTTTAAACTGTGTGTACCATGTGTATGTAACCCTGAGTTTAAACTCGTCTTTCTGTTACACATTGTATGGGATATACCAAATGGAAAATATGATTAAATACTTACATCGCCCTGTAATGATATTTTAATAAATAGATTATACTTTATAAATCTAACTTGCACACCGTTACTAGTATGCATTGAAACATATAAGCACATAGTAAATAAAAAAAATAGAAGAAAGGGGAACCTTACAGAGAGCGTGGGATACTGTGGTAGTAGAGGCGCGCCGCAAGATTAATACCTCGTAATCCAGGGTTAGTCAATGAAGTTTCATAAAAGCTTATTAAATGTGTTTTTAACAGTAAATAGAAGAATGTAAAAAAATATTTTGTTATGTTCTAATGTTTAGCTGACAGTCCTTATTCTAAATGAGTAAAAGGTAGCTAAAAGGTATTTTTAGAATGAGGCACATGTGTTGGCTTCGGCTCCAAAGCTTTCCCAGCTACCTATATATTCATTTAATAAAACCGATATGTATACATATATATATATATATATATATATATATATATATATATATATATTTAAGAATATCACTTCATGATGAAGCTACGACAGACAAATGTCAAATCATATCTATTAAATTGGCCCTACTGTATGTATCCCTGAATTTGACTTCGTGTTTCTGTTACAAGTTGTATGGGATATACAATATGGATATTAAGAATAAATACTTACTTTTGTCTGTAATTATATTTTGATAAATTAATTATACTTCATGAAGCTAACGCACGTATCGAAACATATAAGCACAGAGTAAAAGAAAAAAAACAATGAACCCACCTGCTTAAAACTGTAAATTATGCAGTCGGTGGCATTTTAGTATGTTCAGTGGCATTCAAGAATGTCTCCAACTGCATGATTTAAGGTTTTCTTGTTTTTATCTTTTTTTAAGCAGGCGGATTTTTGACTTTTATACTTATTTTTTATTTAATACATTTTAGTGGTTAGTTGTAAGACGTAATTATCTGTTTTTACCGAAAATTTAAGCGAAAATAGTTGGTTTCTAAAATCGCTATATATCCTAAACAGTCATTTAAGTAAAAAATGATTTGAAAAACCTCATCATAAAATACCAACACAACGATACCCCACATAACATAGTTTGTTGACCAATTTTTTTTTCAATCACAATATTGCGTCTGGCTTTCGCCTTTTTTTTTGTTATACTTTTATTATTTGTATCCATACTAATTATTATAAATGTGAAAGTAACTCTGTCTGTCTGTCTGTCTGTCTGTCTGTTACGCTTTCACGCTCAAACTACTGAACCGATTTAGATGAAATTTGGTATGGAGATAGTTTGAGTCTCGGGGAAGGACATAGGATAGTTTTTATCGCGATAACCGACATCCACGCGGGCGGAGCCGCGGGCGAAAGCTAGTTATTATATAAAGAGGCTTTTCAATAATGCCAGCATCATCTTTACCTAATCTTAATTAACAAACTGATATTTAAAATTTACATTATTTTTAAATACCTAGGTACTAACAAATTATGGAGCAGAGGCACTCGCTGCAGCAGCTACCATTCTGTACAACAATTTGGCTTCTAACGAGCCAAGCTTTGCTAATATATAAATGCTCGTATGTCATAAATATTGTTTGATATATTAATCGACTTTTTATAATCGATTGAATAGAACGTTGCATCAGTACGTCAGGGCAAGACACCTTTCAAAAATATAGGTTATACGGGTCAACTTGGTTAATGGGATAAAAATGTGTTTTTCGTGTAATTATATCATATAAACCTATATGATATAATTGTTTGTTGAAGACTAGAAATTGTGAGGAAAGACGCTTGACGCTTTTGCAAGGACGTTTGACCATAATGGTTGATTGTGTCCTGTAGTATTTTGGGCAAAATATTTCCTACAGAAACTTTGGGCTGCAGGACTTGGTTGACGTTTCGGAGCGTGGCCACGCTGCCGTTGTATTTTTGCGTTCTGTTGACTCTACGGGTCAGGTGACTGTCTCCCTGATCATGGCAAGGTCGCCTCGCTTCGGACTTCATTGACTATCCCGAAGTTGGAATTGTCAGAGGCTACTCTTCTCGTGCGACTATTGAATCATGTGACTCATGTGAACAGCACAACCTATGCTTGGACGGATAGCCAAATGGTACTATGTTGGTTAAGGGGATTTGTCCACACATTGGAGGTCTTTTTAGTTACTCGCGTTTCTCAGATTCATAATTCTGAGGTCCATCTATGGTATGTACATGTACCGTGCGAGGTCATTCGCTGTGGTGGGGACTGGAATGGTTAACTTGGCCCGAAGGTGATTGGCCTCGAACGCCAGTTTGGGATACATCTTCACTACCGAGCTTATGAACGCTTTGCAGCTGAAGAATGCGCATTCGACCCGGACATCTCGTTGAATCGTTACAGCTCCCTAGACAAATTGGTTAATGTCACCGCTTGGATACAGCGTTTTTGTTATAATTGTAGACATCCGCAGCAGAAACGTGCAACACCAATCCTCTCACCGGAGGAACGACAGGATGCTCTCCTCACTTGGGTTTGTGTGATATAGAGGGAAGGGAACTTAAGGGAAATTGGTGTTTTGAAGTCGGGTAAGTCTAAGGACCTATTTGTAAATTAACACCCGTTTTGGATGATTCGGGCCTTTTGAGTGTTGGAGGACGTACGCCGGGTGCAATGCACTGTTGGCCGTTTTGCGCGCGTTTTAGATTTTGTCTGACTGACAAAACCGATCCACCGAAGATTGGAGACCTCGTTTTGGTTAAGGATGCTAACCTTCAGCGCCGCCTTTGTATTGGCGCCGAGGGCGTATTTTGGGGTGCTAAGTGCCGGAAAACCTCCTCGTGGTGCACCCTGGGCAACGTGTGCCGGTGGATTCGCGGCTTTTCGCGAAACCAACGTCACACGGCTAATGTTCCTGGGCTGCGCGGAGGACGGGCTTGACGTGCACTCACACTGCCGTCGAGCGGGCGGGGAGATGTTCTTTCTGCCACCGCCGGAAATTCGTAATCCCTAGTAGGAGTGTCGTAGACATGTCTTACGCCTCTGAGCGGGGGCGAGGGTATTGGCTTGGTCGCCTGGGCTGCGAGGATGACAACCTCTCCCCCGAATCCCGTGTTGAGAGTTGTAGGGGATGCATGGCCGATGGGATGTGCGGTTCCAAGCGCTATATATATATATACATATATATATATATATATATATATATATATATATATATATATATACATATATATATATATTTATTTCCCCCATACTCGTGGAGGACGCAGCTAGGAGTGGGGGCAGTTTGCCCCGAGAAGTGGCGGACCGGCCTTTTGAGAGATTCCAGAACTTTGGTGACGTCTGGGTCACTGGATAGCCTGTTGCGCTGGGGCCGGTTCGGCTCCGATTCATCGCTAAGCTCGGTTAGCGATATGGTCCTGTTGGTTGGTCCAGCTGGGCAACCCCGCGCTCAACAACAAAAGCGCGGCGCATCTCCCGTATGTGACGGTAACCTTACTGAGGTTGACCTCGAGGTCCCCAGGAAGGTTAATTCTTCCCAAAGAGGGAGGTCTGTGACGATGTTCGCTCGCCCGAAGACCCCTCCTGTAGTTGCACCGATCGTTAAAACATTCGTGTGCTCAGAAGAGCAAGAACCTTAAGGGCACCTTCGCCAAGGGCCTGAAGGCGTCCACCTCGACATTGTAAGAGGAGGCACCGTTTGAGCACTCCACCGCCAACGAGGCTGAGATGCAGTGGTTGCGGGCTGACAATGCCCGCCTGAAGAAAGAACTGAAAGCGCTTCGCGCCGATATCGGATCGGCTAGAGCCGGTTTTGCCCCGGCCTTAGTCAGTGCTGTGCCGGCCGGTAAGGTCCAAGCCCATATTGGAGAGTGGCCATCTGACGACTCATTTACTGAGGCGCAGATAAGGCAGCTCTCACTCCTTTTCGAGAGCCTAATCGACGCACGCCTTGAGGGCACCAAGGCGCGTCTGCCCCCGGAACTGAGCTGTCGGCAGCCGCTCGCGGCGCTCAAGCCTGGGCAGGGGCAACTGCTAGCACGCCCGGTGCCACCAACCCGAACAGAGGGACGCGCCGGGTCTCTTGCGGCAGTGGTTGCCTCAGGGCCGATCGACCGAGGGGCGCGGCTGCGGAGTGGAGACCCCATCCCCCGCAGCGTGCGCCGAGAAAAGCACCGCGTGCTGCCGTAGTGGCGCTCCAGGCGCCACAACGGCTCAAGCCTATCATCCCCCGGCGCCAGCGTCTGCTTCCGCTTTTGCCCGCTCTGGTGAGCGGCGCCAAACGAAGAAGGCCACTTCCACCACTTTCGCGCATGAGGCTACCCCGGTAAGGGAGAAAGTTAGGCGAAAGCCAAAACTTACTCCGCCGAAAACGGCAGCCGTCCTTGTGACGGTGTCGCCTACGCCAGCCTATTTAGTGGCGCAAGGGCTGCCTTTTTAGCTGCTGGGAGCGTGGAGGTGAGTTTTCGCC
Organism: Herminia tarsipennalis; assembly: GCA_945859575.2. Classification (NCBI taxonomy): domain Eukaryota; kingdom Metazoa; phylum Arthropoda; class Insecta; order Lepidoptera; family Erebidae; genus Herminia; species Herminia tarsipennalis. The sequence goes on from OX243830.2 coordinate 2,889,878, forward strand.
GCTCACAGACCGGGACCCGGCTCCTCGAGGTTCCGGGGACGAAGAGCCCAAGGAAGGTTAACCTAGTGGCGGAGACGCTGAGGCATCTTGCGGGGGGCGAGGAGGGCGTAAGGGTCGCCAGGCCGACAAAATGCGCGGAGTTGCGCGGCCCCGGTGGATTTTGTGTGGGATGGGCGCGTTGCCCCGTTGCAGCGGCCAAAATGTTAGCAGAGGCGGGCCGGCTCCTCGTGGGTTTCTCGCCCGCGATCCCACCATCCTCGAGGCCAGACCCGCAAGGTGTTACCGGAATTGAATGTAAATTAAAATCGATGATTAATGGATCCCAGAATACACACCAAATATCGTTTTACTCAAAGATAAATATTAATACCAAACATTACAGTTCTAAAATTCTAATTCTAGTTCAGTTAATTATAGTTTTTAGTCTTTTAAAAATGAAATAAACAAATAATTTATTGATTTCATATTTAAAAGACTTATTATTATTATCTATGGGTAGGTAAAATACATCTTTAAAATGGGTAACCCGCGAAAAGGGTTTAATTCATTGATGCGTGAACTATATGTCTTTGGCTGTGGGGAATGGTACCATAGTGTCAATAATAATGGGGGTTACGGTTTTAATTCAAGGACCTTATTATAAGCTTAAAAGTATGCATGCGATTACTTGGTAGAAATCAATGACCGTCGGATGAATATCCGGCCGAATTATTTTATAGTCACTGACTAACCGTCAGTGACTACAAAATAATTCGGCCGGATAGTGGGCTTTTTAATCAATTATTACTAAACTAGTTACAGGAAATATTATTATCTTTTTTTACATCAAGCTTAGATAATAATGTCTTAAGGGTCTACATGTGTTGGCTTCGGTTCCAAAGCTTTCCCAGCTGCCTATCAATTCATTTAATAAAATCGATATATATTTTTTAAGGATGTCATTTCATGATGAAGCTAAATCGTATCATTTTAATTGGCCCTACTGCACCATAATATCAATTATTTTCTCATTGCTTTGTTATGGCGGAGTTACAAATTTTTAAATTTGTCAAATTTCAATAGCTGACATAGTTAAGCATGAGTATTTTCACTCCTTGGCCAATATTAGATTGCATTGTTATGGCACGAATGTTTTTCACGTTAGATTTTAGAAATGTTTAACTTTTTTTAGATAAAATTAGGTTCAAGCTGTCTGTACCAAGTGTATGTATCCCAGAATTTGACCCCGTATACAATATACACAATATGGATAATATAATTAAATACTTACTAGATCCTGTAATAATAATTAATTATATTGATTATACTTTATAAAGCTAACTTGCACTACTAGTACGCATCTAAACATATATACGGTCTAAATGTGTTGGCTTCGACTCCAAAGCTATCCCAGCTAGCTATTGATCGATTTAGTTAAATCGTTATTCTTATTTTTAAATATTTTTTTACTTCATAATGCAGCTAAGACTGACAAATTTGTATGGGATATACAATATAGATAATATGAATAAATACTTACACCTAGCTGTAATTATATTATAATAAATTGATTATACTTTATACTTTCGCTGCGCCATCTAGCCGCTAGCTTAAGAAACTAGCTGCTAGATAGCCCAAGTGAGGGCCTAATTCGCTGTACGAAAGGGTAGAAAAAAATTAGGTCTTGTAACATAGTCCCGATAGATGGTTCGATTCTGGCCTGCTCGATTCGATCCTGGCATACGGAAGTCTCGGGTTCGATTCCTGGGTGTGGACTTCAAATTTATCTATCTTTCAAAACTGCAATTATTGTATTACTAAAGTTTTTTTGCAGGAAATGCCTATAAAAAAATACTGTAATATTCGGCTTGAGACATCATAATTTTTTAAAATGCTCTGTGTAAGGAAGCAATAACAAAAGCCGTAATAGTTCTTAAGCTAGCGCTAGATGGCCCAAGCGAGGGCCCTACTCGCGTGCAGGAAAGTATAGAAAAGTTTGAGGTTTAGTGACATATAGTTAGTTCGATTTTGGATCCGGTTTGGCATACGACAGGCTCCGGTTCAATTCCTGGGTCTAAACTTCAAGTTTTTCTATCTTTCAAAAATGCAATTATTGGTAACGATTTTATTTTAAGGACCTTTTTATAAGCTTAAACGTACGCCAGCGATTACTTGGTAGAAATCACTGACCGGTTAGTCGGTGACTACAAAATAATACGGCCGGATAGTGGGCTTTTATACTGTCGGATTGTAACTAAAATAATTACAGGCTGAAATAATAATGTTTTAAGGTTCTATAGGTGTTGGCTTCGGATACAAAGCTTTACTAATTTATCGATTTTATTATCGATTAATTTAATAAAATCGATATGTATTTTAGAGTGTCACCTCATGATGAAGCTATCATATCAATTAAATTGTTATTTGTTCGTAAACTTTCGCGATTTGTACACATTATAGAATTTTATAAGCTACGGGTCTTAATCGCGTAAATATTTTGACGTTGACGATTTTGCGTTGACCCGTAGCTTATAAAATTCTATAACTAAATTGGTACTATTTTATGGTGCAGTAGGGCCTACTGCACAATAATATAAATTCTTATCTCATTGCTTTGTTATGGCGGAGTTACAAAGTTTCCATTTGTCAAATTTTAACAGCGGACAGTGTTAGGCATGAGTATTGCCACTCCTTGTTCAATATTAGATTGCATTGTTATGGCTCTGATGTTTTTTACTTAGTATTTTAAAAATGCTTTACTTTTTTAGATACAATTAGGTTTTAGTTATCTGTACCATGTATATGTAACCCTGAATTTGACCTCGTCTTTCTGTTACATGTTTTATGGGATACTCAATATGGATAATATGAATAAATACTTACTTTGTCCTGTAATGATATTTTGATTAATTGATTATACTTTAAAAAGCTAACTTGCACACCGCACAGAACAAAGGGGAACCTTCCAGAGAGCGTGCGATATTGTGGTAGCAGTGGAGCGCTGCAAGATTTGTGTCTAGATCCAGATTAAGATCCAGGGTCAGTAAATGAATCATTATAAAAACTTATAAAATTTGTTTTTATCAGTTAATAAAATAATGATAAAAATTATTTTGTTTCTAACATTTTTTACATTATAATTTATAGCTCTTTCATGCCTAAAATTATTAAATTATAGGTAGGTAGATAAAAGGTATAATTAAAATGAGAAACACCCCGAGTGGGGTTCACTCTATGGTGGTTGAACTAAGCGGTCCTCGGGTCCATGAAGAACCCTAATATAACACCTCTACTGCCTTTGTGAATTGTTATATATAATTAATGGATAAATTGTTCTCAAAATGAATAAATACCCACCAAATATTGTTTTACTCAAAGAGTAATATTAATACTAAAAATTACTGTGCTAAATTCTACTTCTAGTTCAGAGTGATAAAGTTTTCTATTTTAAATCTCAACGTTGGGCAGTGTTAGGCATGATTATAGAAACTCCTGTTGTGTAATATTCGTTGGATTGGTATGGCGTCGAGGTTTTGTAATTTATGTGATTAACATTTTATTCCATTGTAATTTATAGTTTTTAGACTTTTAAATATGAAATAAATAAATTATCTATAGGTAGGTAAAATGCATCTTTAAAATGGGTAACCCGCGAAAAGAGTCAATTGATGGGTGAACTATATATCTTTGGTTGTGGGGAATGGTACCATAGTGTCAATAATAATGAGGGTTACGATTTTAATTCAAGGACCTTATTATAAGCTTAAAAGTATGCTGGCGATTACTTGGTAGAAATGACTGACCGATATTTTGGTGACTACAAAACAATACGGCCGGAGAGTGGGCTTTTTAATCAATTTTGACTAAAATTGTTACAGGGTGTGAAATTATTATCTTTTTTACATAAAGCATAGATAATAATGTGTTATGGGTCTACATGGGTTGGGTTTAACTCCAAAGCTTTCCCAGCTTATTATTGATTAATTTAATTGAATCGTTATTTTTATTTTTAAGGAATTCTTCTCATGATGAAGTTAAGACTGACAAATGTCAAATCATATCTATAAAATTTGCCCTATTGTATGTATTCCTAAATTTGACCCCGTCTTTCTATTACACGTTGTATGGGATATTTAATATGAATAATATGAATAAATACTTACTTTTACCTGTAGTGATATTTTAATAAATTGATTATTATTTTATTATATTGTGGTAGTAGTGAAGCGCCTTAAAATTTATACATCGGAATTCAGGGCAAGTCAATGGATCCTTATAAAAACTTATAAAAGGTGTTTTTATCAGTAAATCGAAGAATGATAAAAGAATTTTGTTACCAACATTTTGTTACATTTTAATTTATAGCTGTTAATCTTCCAAATTGTAAATAAATGAATTACCTATGTAGGTTAAATTTATCTTTAAAATAGGTAACCCCCGAAAAGGGTTTAATCCATTGATGGGTGTATGTCTTTGCCTGTAAGGTATTGTATTAAATGATATCATTAAAATAATGTCATTAAAAATGGGGATTATAATTTTAATTCACCTTATTATAAGCTTAAAAGTATGCCGGCGATTACTTGGTAGAAATCACTGACCAGTTAGTCGGTGACTTCAAAATAATACTGCCGGATAGTAAGCTTTTTAATCAATTTTAACTAAAATAGTTACAGGCTGCAATATGTTTTTTACATCAAGCTTAGATAATAATGTCTTATGGGTTTAGGTGTATTGGCTTCTGCTTCAAAGCTTTCCCAGCTAGCTATTGATTCATCTAATTAAGTAGTAACTTTATTAAGGATGTCACCTCATGATGAAGCCTAAACTATAAATGTAAAATCATCATCATCATCATCAGCCTATCGCAGTCCACTGCTGGACATAGGCCTCTCCAATTGCAAGCCACTTTGTTTTATCTTCTGCTTCTCGCATCCAATTTTTGCCAGCGGTTTTGCGTAAATCATTACTCCACCTGGCCTGAGGGCGTCCTACACTACGTTTGCCGAGCCGCGGTCTCCACTCAAGAACTCGTTTACCCCAACGGTTGTCAGTTGTTCGGCTAATATGGCCAGCCCACTGCCATTGCACTTGCTAATCCGGTGGGCTATGTCGATAACTTTGGTTCTCATTTCCTATTTTGTCCCTAAGAGAAACTCCGATCATCATACCTATTACATTTTCCATACTGTATGTTTCCCTGAATTTGACCCCGTCTTTCTGTTACACGTTGTATGGGATATACAATATGGATAATATGAAAAATACTTACTTCTTTCTGAAATGATATTTTGTTAAATTAATTACATTTTATAAAGCTAACTTGCACACCGCTACTAGTACGCATCTAAACATATAACCACATAGTAAAAGAAAAACAGAACAAAGGGGAACCTTCCAGAGAGCGTGCGATATTGTGGTAGTAGTGAGGCGCCGTAAGATTTATACCTCGTATTCCAGGGTCAGTCAATGGATCCTTTTAAAAACTTAGAAAATGTGTTGTTAACAGTAAATAAAAGAATGTTAAAAAGTATTTTGTCACATTCTTATTTTTGTCTGTCAGTCATTTTTATTTTATATGAGTAAATTATAGGTAGGTAGGTAAAAGGTATATTGTAAATGAGGGACACCCCGAGAGGTGTTAACCCTTTGGTGGTTGAACTAAGCGGTCTTCGGTTTTCACCACGTACCTTATTATTACACCTCTACTCCCTTGTTGCATTGTATTATATAATTAATGGATGAATGGCTCCCAGAATGGATAGATACCCACCAAATATCGTTTTACATAAAGAGTAATATTAATACTAAAAATTACAATACTAAACTCTAATTCTTGTTCAGAGTGATAAAGTTTTCTGAGAAACTCCTGTTGTGTAATATTCGTTGCATTGATAGGGCATCGATGTTTTGTAATTTATGTGACTAACATTTTGTTCCATTGTAATTTAAAACTGTTAGTCTTTCAAATTATAAAGTTACCTATAGGTAGGTAAAATGAATCTTTAAAATGGGTAACCCTCAAAAAGGGTTTAATTCAGTGATAGTTGAGTTATATTATGTATTGGCCTGTGGGGAATTGTACCATAATGTCATCAGTAATGGGGGTTACGTCTTTATTTTAAGAACCTTTTTTTTAAGCTCAAAGAATGCCGGCGATTACTCGGTAGAAATCTTTTTAGTTAGTCGGTGTCTACAAAATAATACGGCCGGATAGTGGTTTTTTTTAAATTTATTACTTTTTTACATCAGGCTGTGTGCACCTATATATTATTAGTGAATACTTAAAAACTATGTTAGTATAGAAAAAATAAAATAAAATAACTACCACGCGACGCAGCACCCGGCACCACATGTGCCTTATCATGTGGCCTTCAGCTTTGCTAGCAATGACATTCAGAAGACTGTTGTCACTGTGATGCTAGCAGCTTGTTAATTACAATATTGCAACTACTACATTTTAACACTTTAGAGGACAGTGTGCCGTCTCGCAAAAGTCAATTACCGCGAACTGTACAAACTTGATCGACACCCGTTTACGATGGCGGCTTCGCACGAACTGATTGTGATCGTGTCCTTTTTAATCAATTGTAGCTAAAATAGTAACAGGCTGCAATATTTTTTATCTTTTTTTACATCAAGCTTAGCTTATAATGTCTTAAGGACCTTTAAATGTTGGCTTCGACTCCAAAGCTTTCCCAGTTAGTTATTGATTCATTTCATTAAACCGTAATTTTGATTTTTGAAGATGTCACCTTATGATAAAGCTAAGATTGACAAATGTCAAATTCATATCTAACAATTTGCTCTACTGTATGTATCCCTGAATTTGACCCCATCTTTCTGTTACACGTTGTATGGGATATACTATATGGATAATATGAATAAAACTTACTATTGCCTGTAATTATATTTTAATAAATTTATTATATTATTTTATTAAGCTAACTTCCACATCGCTATTAGTTAGCATCCAAACGTATAAGCCCATAGTAAAAGAAAAAACAGAACAGAGGGGAGCCTTCCAGAGAGCGTGTGATATTGTGGTAATAGTGAAGCGACGTAATTTTTATACCCCGGAATCCAGGGCTAGTCAATAAATCCTTATAAAAACTTATAAAGTTTGTTTTTAACTGTAGATAGAAGAATGTGAAAAAGTATTTTGTTACGTTCTAAGTACTGGTTTGTAGTTTATTTATAATACATTAGCTTAATCCAAACTGCATATTTATTTTTACAAAATGTTGCGTTTTGCGATACAAGCCCCTACCCTTTCAAACACAAAAATAATTTTTAAATCGGTCCAGCCATCTGCGAGTGAACGGATCCCAACATTAAAAAAATACACACGAATTGAAAACCTCCTCCTTTTTGAAGTCGGTTGAAGAACTGACTTATGTCAAATCATATCTATTAAATTTGCCCTTCTGTATGTATCCCTTATTTTGACCTCGTCTTTCTGTTACACGTTGTATGGGTTATACATTATGTATAATATGAATAAATACTTACGGTTTCCTGTAATGGTATAATGATTATACTTTATAAAGCTAACTTGCACACCGCTACTATTGTTATGGCATTGATTTATGTGACAAACATTTTATTCCATTGTAATTTGTAACTGTTAGTCTTTTAAATATTAAATAAATAAACTACCTACAGGTAAAAATAAATAATTTTAGGTAAATAAGGTTTTAAAGGGTCTTCAAGCTTTCCCAGCTACCTATCGGTTCATTTAATAAAAATGATATATATTTTTTAGGATGTCACCTCATGATGAAACTACATAAATCATATCAATTAAATTGGATCTACTGCACCATAATATCAATTCTTTTCGCTTTGCTTTGTTATGACGGAGTAACAAAGTTTTCCGTTTGTCAAATTTCAACAGCAGTCAGTGTAAGGATGAGTGTTGCCACTCCTTGTTCAATATTAGATTGCATTGTTAAGGGACGGATGTTTTTTACTTATGATTTTAGAAATGTTTAACTTTTTTAAATACAATTAGGTTCAATATGTCTGCATCAAGTGTATGTATCCCAGAATCCAGACCCCCGTCTTTCTGTTACACGTTGTGCATGGGATACACAATATGTATAATTTAGGTGTTGTCCTAACCGCAAAAGACATATCACCAATGCATGAGAGACACCCTACAGATAATATAAATAAATACTTACTAGATTCTGTAATGATATTTTAATAAATTGATTATAATAAAGTTAACTTGCATATCGCTTCTAGTACGCATCTAAATATATAAGCACAGATTAAAAGAAAAAACAGAACAGAGAGCAACCTTCCAGAGAGAGGGCGATAGTCTTTCATATATATATATATATATATATATATATATATATATATATATATATATATATATATATATATATATATATTAAAGGTAGGAAAAATAACACAACACCAATGGATTTAACCCCTTTCGGGGTTCCACAACCATTGGTGGGTGAATAATTTGTCTTTTCCTGTAAGGATTGTACCATAATATCATCAATAATGAGCGTTACGATTTTAATTCAAGCACCAATCCTGCTTTAAAAGTATAGGGATTACTTGGCAGACATCACACCTTAGTTAGTTAGAACTACAAAATAATACGACCCAATAGTGGACTTTATAATCAATTTTAACTAAAATAGTATCTGGCTCCATTTTTTTTTATTTATACATCAACTTTAGATAATAATGTCTAAAGGGTCCACAAGTGTTGGCTTTGACTCCAAAGCTTTCCCAGCTATCTATTGATCACCTCATGATTAAGCTAAGACTGACAAAAATCAAATCATATCTATTAAATTTGCCCTACTGTATGTATCCCTAATATGCAATATGGATAACATAAATAAATACTTACATCTAGCTGTAATGTTATTTTGATACATTGATTATACTTTATACTTTCGCTGCGCCATCTAGCCGCTAACTTAAGAACTATCAAGGCTTTTATAAAAAATATTATAATATTTAACCTGTGACATCATATTTTGTTAAAATGCTCTATGTAACAAAACTATAACGAAAATCGTCATAGTTCTTAAGCTAGCGGCTAGATGGCGCAAGCCAGGGCCTAACTCGCGTGCAGAAAAGGATAGAAAAGTTTGATATTTAGTAACATAATCCCGATAGTTGGTTCGATTCCGGCCCCGGTTTGGTTTAAGGAAGTCTCGGGTTCATTCCTGTGTCTGGACTTCAAATTTTTTTATCTTTCAAAAATGCAATTAGAGGTTACGATTTTAATTTAAGAACCTTATTATAAGCTTAAAAGTATGCCTGCGATTACTTAGTAGAAATTACTGACTGGCTAGTCAGTGACTACAAAATAATACGGTCGGATAGTGGGCTTTTATACTGCCGTATTGTAACTAAAATAATTACAGGTTGCAATGTTATTTTTTTTTTTACATCTAGCTGAGATAATAATGTTTTAAGGGTCTACAAGTGTAGCTCCAAAGCTTTTCTAGCAACCTATCGACTAATTTAATAGAATCGATATATATTACGCTAAATCATATCAATTCAATTCAAATTTGACTGCCTCTGTGGCGCGGTGGGAGTGTATCCGACTGCTACGCAAGAGGTCGTGGGTTCGATCCCCACCCAGGATAAAACTTTGTGTGATGAGCACGATGGTTTATTCTGTGTCTGGGTGTTATTTATCTATAATATGTATGTATTTAGAAATATATAAGTATGTTTATCAGTTGTCTGGTTTCCATAGTACAAGCTTTGCTTAGTTTGGGATCAGATAGCGTTGTGTCAGTTGTCCCAAGATATTATTATTATTATTATTATTATAATTGGCCATACTGCACGTAATATGAATTATTTTCTCATTGCTTTGTTATAGCGGAGTTACAAGGTTTCTATTTGTAAAATTTCAACAGAGGACAGTGTTAGGCATGAGTATTGCCACTCCTTGTTCAATATTAGAATGCATTGTTAGGGAACTGATGTTTTATGCTTAGGATTTTAGAAATGTTTAACTTTTTTAGGTACAATCAGGATTAAGCTGCCTGTTCCCTGTATATGTAACCCTGAATTTGACCTCGTCTTTCTGTTTCATGATGTATGGCATACACAATACGGTTAATATAAATAAATACTTACGGCGGTCTGTAATGATATTTTAATAAATTGATTATACTTTATAAAGCTAACTTGCACACCGCTACTAGTACACTCTATCTAAACATATTAGCTCCAAGTAAAAGAAAAAAAACAAAACAGAGGGTAACCTTCTAGAGGGCGTGATATATTGTGGCAGTAGAGTTGTTGGAGCGCCGTAAGATTTATACCTGAGAATCCAGGGTCAGTCAATGAATCCTTATAAAAACTTATAAAATGTATTTTTATCAATAAATAGAAGAATGATAAAAAAATTTTTGTTTCAAACATTTTGCTGTATTTTAATTTATAGCACTTTCATATTTTAAATGAATAAATTAAAGGTAGGTAGGTAAAATGTTTAATTAAAATGAGGGGCACCTCGATCCTGGATAATGGGCTTTTTAATCAATTTTAACTTAAATAGTTACAGGCTGCAATATTATTATCTTTTATTTACATCAAGCTTAGATAATAATGATTTATAGGTCTACATGTGTTGGGATCAACTCCAAGCTAACTATTTACTAATTTAATTAAATCTTTACTTTAATTTTTACACATTACATATAACAAATGTCAAATCATATCTATAAAATTGGCACTGCTGTATGTATTCCTGAATTTGACCCCGTCTTTCTGTAACACGTTGTATGGAATATACAATATGGATAATAGGAATAAATACTTACTTTTACCTGTAGTGATATTTTGATAAATAAATTATACTTTATAAAACTAAATCCTTATAAAAACTTATAAAATATGTTTTAACTGTAAATCGAAGAATGGTAAAAAGTATTTTGTTACGATTATTTTGTTACATTATAATTTGTAGCTGTTAGTCTTTCAAATTTTAATTAAATAAACTACCTATAAGTGGGTAAAATGTAATTTTAAAATGGGTAAGCCGCGGAAAGAGCTTAATCCATTGATGGGTGAATTATATATCTTTGTCTGTAGGGAATTAAACCATAATGTCATTAAAATTGGGGGTTACGATTTTAACTCAAGGACCTCGATTTTTTGGTAAATCACTGACCAGTTAGTCGGTGACTACAAAATAATACCCCCAATTTGACCCCGTCTTTCTGTTACACGTTGTATGGGATATACAATATGGATAATATGAATAAATACTTACTGCTGCCTGTAATGATATTTTGATAAATTTATTATACTTTATAAAGCTAACTTGCACACTGCACTGCTACTAGTATGTATATTAACATATAGGCACAAAGCAAAAGAAAATCAGAACAGAGAGCAACATCATCATCTTGGCAACAGGCGATGAATCCTTATTAAAAATTATAAAATGTGTTTTCAACTGTAAATAAAAGATTGGTAATATTTTTAGTAAGTTCTCTATCTAACATTTTGTTACATTTTAATTAATAGCTGTTAGCCTTTCATATTTTAAATAAGTTGATTATAGGTAGATATGTAAAAGGTATATTTAAAATGAGGGATCCCCCGAGAAAGGTTACTACTTTGGTGGTTAAACTACTTCCTCGGGTCCACGAGGTACCTTAATATTACACCTCTACTCGCTTGGTAAATTGTAATATATCATTGATGGATAAATGCTTCCCAAAATGTATAAATACCCACCAAATATCGTATTACTCAAAGAGTAATATTAATACTAAAAATTACAGTGCTAAATTCTACTTCTAGTTCAGAATGATAAAGTTTTCTACTTGAAATTTAAACAGGGACAGTGTTAGCCATGGGTACTAAAATTCCGGTTGTGTAATATTTGTTGCTTGTTATGGAGTCCATGTTTTTTAATTTATGTGACTAACATTTTGTCCCATAAAATGTATAGCTGTTAGTCTTTCAAATGTTTAATAAATAAATTACCTATAAGTAGGTAAAATGTATCTTTAAAATGGGTTACCCCCGAAAAGAGTTTAATCCATTGATGGGTGAATTACGAGTATATGTCATTGCGTGTGGGGAATTGTACCATAATTTCAATAATAATGGGAATAAAGATTTTAATTCAAGAACCTTAATAATAAGCTTAAAAATATGCCGGCTATTATTAGTTAGAAATCACTGACCAGTAAGTCGGTGACTACAAAATAATACGACTGAATAGTAAGCTGTTTATTCAATTGCAACTAAAATAATAATAGGCTTAGTTAACAATGTCTTAAGGGTCTACATGTGTTGCCTTCGGCTTCAAAGCTTTCCCAGCGAGCTATTTATATTTACCTAATTAAATCGTAATTTTTATTTTTAAGAATTTCACTGACAAACTTCAAATCATACGAGTATTTATTAAGTTTGCCCTACAGTACGTAGCCCTGAATTTGACCCCGTCTTTCTGTTACACGTTGTATGGGATGTACAATATGGATAACATGAATAAATACTTACGTTGTCCTGTAATGGTATTTTGATAAGTTGATTATACCTTATAAGGTCAACTTGCACACCGCTACTAGTATGCATCTTAACATATTAGCACATAGTAAAAGAAAAACAAAACAGAGGGCAATCTTCTAAATTACGTGCGATATTGTAGTAGTAGTAGAGCGCCGCAAGATTTTATACCTCGGAATCCAGGTTCAGTCAATGAATCCTTATAAAAACTTATAAAATGAGTTTTTAATAGTAAATCGAAGAATGATAAAAAGTATTTGGTTACTAACATTTTGGTTACATTATAATGTATAGCTGTTACACGTTAGTCTTTCAAATTTTAATTAAGTAAATTACCTATAGGTAGGTAAAATGTGTCTTTAAAATAGGTAATCCTCAAAAAGGGTTTAATCCATTGATGGGTAAATTATTTGTTTTTGCCTATGGGGTATTGTACTATAATGTCATTTAAAATGGGGGTTACGATTTTAATTCAAGGACCATATAAAAGAATGCCGGCAATTATTTGGTAGAAATCATTGACCCGTTAGTCGGTGACTACGAAATAATACGGACAGATAGTGGCCTTTTTATTCAATTTTAACTAATAATAATTACTGGATGCAATATTATTATCTCTTTTTACATCAAGCTTTGTTAATAATGTCTTAAGAGTTTACATGTGTTGGCTTCGGGTTCAAATTTTTCCCAGTGAGCTATTGATTCATATTAATAAATGTTAATTTTTATTTTTAAGGATGTCACTTTTTGATGAAGCTAAAACTGACAAATGTCAAATCTTATCTATTTAATTTGCCCCACTATATGTATTCCTGAATTTGACCCCGTCTTTCAGTTACGCGTAGTATGGGATACATAATATGGTTAATATGAATAAAAACTTACTGTTGCCTGTAATGATGTTTAAAAAAATTGATTATACTTTATAAAGTTAATTTGCACACCGCTACTAGTATGCATCTTAACATATAAGCACACAGTAAACGAAAAAACAAAAAACCCCCTTGAGGGAGCACCTCTTTGGTGGTTGAATAAGCAGTCCTCGGGTCCACCAGGTAATAATACACCTTAATATTACACCTTTACTCCCTTGGTGAATTGTTATATGTCATTGATGGATAAATGCTTTCTAAAATGTTTAAATACCTAGCAGTATTGTTTTGCTCAAAGAGTATTAATACCAAAAATTACAGTTCTAAATTCTAATTTTTGTTCAGAGTGATTAAGTTTTCTATATGTATTATTGTTATATATATATATATATATATATATATATATATATATAACACCGGACAGTGTTAGGCATGATTATTGAAATTCCGGTTGTGTAATATTCGTTGCATCGTTATGGCATCGATGTTTTGTAATGTATGTGATTAACATTTTGTTCCATTCTAATTCATATTAGTTAGGTAGTTGGTTCAAAGTTTAAATAAATTAATTGCTTATATGTAGTAAAATGTATCTTTAAAATGGATAACCCCCCAAAAAGAGTTTAATCCATTAATGGGTAAATGATTTGTTATTGCCTGTGAGGTATTTTACCATAATTTTATTAATAATGGGGTAACGATTTTTATTTATGGACCTTATTATAAGCTTAAAATATGTCGGCTATTACTTGTTAGGAATCACTGACCAGTTAGTCGGTGACTACAAAATAATACGGCTGAATAGTAAGTTTTTTAATCAATTGTGACTAAAATAGTTACAGGCTGCAATATTATTACCTTTTATTACATCAAGCTTAGTTAATAATGTCTTAAGGGTCTACATTTTTTTTTATCTTATCATACATGTGTTGGCTTCGGCTTTAAAGCCTTCCCAGCAAAGTGTTTATTCACCTAATTAAATCGTTATTTATTTTTTAAGAATTTCACCATATTATGTAGCTAAAACTGACAAATGTCAAATCATATCTCTTAAATTTGCCCCCGTCTTTCTGTTACACGTTGTATGGGATATACATTATTGATAATATGAATAAATACTTACATCTGCCTGTAATTATAATTTGATAATCCTTTATAAATCCAACTTGCACACGGCTACTAGTATGCATCTTAACATTTAAGCACATAGTAATAGAAAAAACAAAACAGAGGGCAACCTTCCAGAGAGCGTGCGATATTGTGGTAGTAGTGGAGCGCCGTAAGATTTATACCATGGAATCCAGGGTCAGTCAATGAATCCATATAAAAACTTATAAAATGTGTTTTTGACTGTAAATAGAAAAATGTTAAAAAGTATTCTCTTACTAACATTTTGTTACATTCTAATTTATAGCTGCTAGTCCTTCATATTTTAAATGAGTAAATTATAGGTAGGTAAAAGGTATATTTAAAATGAGGAACCCCCGATTGGGGTTAACTCTTTGGTGGTTGAACTAAGTGGTTCTTGGGTCCACATGGTACCCTAATATTACACCTCTACTCCCTTGGTGAATTGTTTAAATATAAATACTTCCCAAAATGGATAAATATTCACCAAATATCGTTTTACTCAAAGAGTAATATTATTAGATACCAAAAATTACAGTTTAAAATTGTAATTCTAATTCAGAGTGATATTTTGTTTTAATTGAAATTTTAACAGCGGACAGTGTTAGGCATGATTATTGGAATTCCGATTCTGTAACATTCGTTGCATTGCTTTACCATCGAAGTTTTGTAATTTATATTACTAACATTTTGTTCCATTGTAATGTATACCTGTTTGTTTTCAAATTTTAAATAAATGCATCATCTATAGGTAGGTAAAATGTATCTTTAAAAGGTTAGGCATAAGTATTGCCAGTCTTTGTTCAATATTAGATTGCATTGTTATGGCACGGATGTTTTTTACTTATAATTTTAGAAATGTTTAACTTTTTAAGATACAATTAGGTTCAAACTATCGGTCTTTCTGTTACATGTATGAATAAATACCTACTTAATTCAAATTTCAAATTATTTATTGTACACACAATAAATAAAAAAATACAAACAAAAGTTTATCTTACATAAAAAATAGTATGTACAAAGGCGAGCTTAACTCAAAAATGATTTTTCTCCCAGCAAACCTTTGAATTGTAGAGGAGAATATTTTAATTTAGAAGAGTACTTAGTGTAAGTAGAATAGATACGATTAAATAAAAATAAAAATAAACCTACTATAGATACTTAGATATGTCACTTTTGAACATATATATATAATTATAAATACTTAAGTAAATACATATAATATAGTATTACAGCATTTCATTAATAAAATATTATTAAAATAAATATTATAATTCACAGGTACTTAATCAGGTAGTGAGAAAATAACATTTTGTTCTTTTCTTAAAGATGTTAATAGAGAGGCCGTTGCGTTAAGATTGAGGAAGAGAGTTCCAAACGCCTACCGCTTTTATATTAAAGGATCTGTCATGACAGCTAGAGCTGTGAGCGGGAGTGTGTAATAGAAGAGAGGAGAGAGACCGGCAGGGTTTACCCCTGGGCATAAGTTACCCAAGGCGTTAAAATAAAGAAGAAGTGGGATTGTGAAGAATAGTGTAAAGAAGATATAGAATGTGTGAGCTACGACGCTGCCGAATCAGTAATCATCTCAGATTTCTCCGAGATTCGGAGACATGGTCGTATTTACGCAATCCAAAAATGAAGCGGACAATTCTGCAGACGTTCGAGCTTGTCAATCTTAAGCAATCTAGAAAAAAAAGATCTGCATAGTCTATGTGTGGGAGTAGAAGAGATTGAGCAAGTAAATACGAGTAGTAAGAAATCTTGAAGACGTTTGAAAGATTGAAATGAGACGTATACTTTTCTACTTATTTCTGCAATATGGATGTCACATGATAGATTGGAATCTTTAAATAGACCAAGGTTTTTGACACTTTTCGAAAAAGGGATAGAAACTGCTTTAAAAATTACCTGGGGGAGATTCTGGTGATCTAACAGGTTTAACATATATCTACCACCAATAATAATAGCTTGAGGTTTTAATGGATTGACTAAGAGTCCAAAGTTTTTAGCCCATGTACTAATTTTCTTAAGCTCATCATTAATAGCAGTAACAGCACCAGCTATATTTTCTGCTTTAAAGTGACGTAAAATCTCACCATTCAGAAAAAAAATCATCGGAGCGAACAGAATACGAGCGACCCCGAAGGTAAGAATTAAACCATTATACTGCAGAAGAAGGAATATTATGAGAAGTTAGATCCCTAAGAAATAATAATCCCTAATGTCAAAGTCAACTGAGTTGAGGGGAACTTCTAAAATCCAATAGCACCATAATGATTAGTTTGTTTGTTTTCCATGGCCAGCCTTATGACATCGGTAGTTTTAACCAGGGCAGTTACAGTGCTATGGCCTCGATGAAAACCAGACTGAAATGGGCGTAAAAGGCCATTAGAGGAGAGATATAGAAAGACAGTTGATTTTGGACAATACTCTCAAGGACCTTAGACATTATAGGAAGAATAGAAATGAGGCGAAACTGTGTTGGCAAAGAAGGATTACTTACTTTTGGCAAGGGTAAGATATTAGTCCTCCTCCATGATGTTGGAAAAGAGTTTTTGTAAAGAGAATAATTAATATTGTAGGTAATAATAGGAGTGATATATTCAAAGATGGAAAGAAGCATTTGCAGTTGAAGACTACCATCGCCTACTGCTTTAGTGGATATGGACTTGATTGATTTGTGAATGTCTTCTTCTGAAACTAGGTGAACCGAGAAAGAACGAGAGAAGAAGTACTTATCGGCAACTGAAGACTAGTGAGATAGTTTAGCCTAGAGAGTTTGATATTATTAGGAATGGTAGTCGGAGAGCTAGAAAAATGAATATTAAGTGCATCATGGTCCACGTCGCTCCCGTTGTCGCGTGAGGTTTGACGGATGCCTAAGGATTTGAGAAATTGCCATACATGTTTTGTGTTTTGTATTATAATTATTGGTGATTGTTATTCTGTTCCTTGTGTTAACGGTTAATGTTAAAATAGTATTAGATAAATGTTGATTATTTAGTTTGTGATCGTGTGCGTGTTTGTGTTTTTTTTAATTATTATAAACTTATCCTAAATATATCATTAATGGATAAATGGTTCGCAAAATGAATTACAGTTCTAAATTTGAATTCTAGTTCAAAGAGATAAAGTTTTCCATTTGAAAGGGCAAAGCAACTTTTACTGGCATTTTTTTTGTCTATTAGCCAGAAGTGAAACGTGGCATAGGCATATATTAAAGGACTGTACGATAAATTAATAACAAATAAAGTAGGTCTGCCAACCGTAACCAAACCAAGTTAGAGAGTGTTTAGTAGATTGCTATTGTTTTTTAACAGGCGTTATTTTTCCTACACTAAAATACTCCCGTTGTGATGCTTTATGTTTATCTTTGTTACATACTACTCGGCCACTCTAATGAGTCATTCCGCATCCCCTGCTTCCTCATACGTATAGTTTTCGATTATACGGATTGCGCGCGCGACAGCTAGAGGCGCTGCGTGTTTCTAGAAATATCTACGTGCCTCACGATGCACACCGCGCCGGTTAATATTACCCCATAACTTGGCTTCGATACATTGGATAACGTTTCTGTTTTGACTTGGCTGTGCTTAAGAGACTTGGTTTGTCTTGTGAAGTGAAGCGACTGATGCTGGCTATGCTATAATGTACTATAGACCATGTATTATTTGTCGGAGAAGAGCACTTTGTGTTCTTCTATTGTGGTTCATGGCATGAGCTAGACATCATCAAAACTTAAGTCTACCAGCCCAATTTCTCGATTTCATAATACGACATTACGTGGGAAGAGAGAAGAGTAGTGATGATGATTAAATAAGTTTGTCTATAAGAATTTAGTAGCATTGTCCTAAGGTATTTTAAACGATTTTTTTTATAAAACCAGAAGTAAAAAAATAAATAGTTTTGGTTTTGATTTTTATGGTTGTATAATTTCTTTTTTGTAAAAATAGTCCTTAGTACAATTTAGAAAAGTAACCCCAGAAGACATATCCTACAGCGGGTACTTGTTAAACAGTGTTACCCACTAACGCGTATCCATTCGATCCGTTTGTCAGTGTATTTTATTAGTTTCAGTGAAAAAAACTGTTAGTGACAAAAAAAATATAACAGCAACAACTAACTTAATCTATTTTATTCAATGAAAATCTCAAAATATCGGGTATGATGGTATTTTTAATATAAGAAAATATGTAACGCCTGACTGAAGATACTAGCAATATTTCACAATTTATCCATCGGTTACGGTTGATAGACCTGGTTCTTTTTGCCAGTGATTTCATGCATTCTTCTCTGACATATAACCTAGGTTTCATTTGTGGCGAAAGGAAAAACGTAAATCATGCCAATAGTTTGCATTGGCCTTTCAACAGCGGGTAGTGTTAGGCATGAGTATTGAGACTTCTGTTGGGGTAAAATTTGTTGCATTATTATGGCATGAATAAGACCCTAACCTTTTCCTAATTTATATAAATGACTTGTGTAACCTGAAGCTAGATCATGGCATAATCGTAGCTAGCTCACTAAACGATGCTTACATGCATGCGCAACATGGATTTAACAGGGTTAACAAATGGCTTCAGCATAATTTACTAACACTAAATGCGGAAAAAAACAAATTTTATCCGCTTTGCAATGCGCAAAGTCCCAGAAACAAACAACATTATAAGCTCATTATTGCAGAATCACTTGGCCCGCCATTAAAAGTACAAATAAAATAAAATATCTGAGTGTTATTTTAGATGAAACCATTTGCATTTAAATACCACATAGAAGCTTTAAAAATAACAGAATCCGTAAGTTAATATTTGTTTTTAAAAAGTTGCGGTACATTGCAGACCTTAAATTAATTAAACAAGTTTATTTTGCCCTATGCCAGTCACTTTTAACTTACTGTATTACCACATAGGGTGACGCTGGTAAAACATTGATAATATACAATTGAGCGAGCACAGAGAGCTATCCTCAAAGTATCTACGTTCCGCCCTTTTCTTTATCCCACTAACCTACTCTACCAAACTTGTAAAGTACTAACAGTTCGGCAATTATTTATTTTGAACATAGTAATAAAGCAGCATTATACATTACTTTATTAATATTAATTATTTAATTAAGAAACTAATTATTTACAGCTATTGTTTCATTGATTTAAATAGTGTTATCTAAATGTTATATAACTCCTTAATATTTTACTTTTAAATGTTTTAAAATGTGATTTTCGTTGTTTTTATGCACTAATCGCCTAAAACACAGGATTTCCTAGTTCAGGCATAAGTATTGAGCTAGAAATTTAAGTAAACATTTGTAATAATTGTTATATCTTGTTATCTTCTGTTTATGGAATAAATAAATTGAAATTGAAATCAATGTTTTGTAATTTATAGCTATTTTTAGTCTTTCAAATTTTAAATAAATAATATAGGTAGGTAAAATTAGTAACCCCAGTTTAATCTATTGATGGATGAATTATATGTCTTTGCCTGTGGGGAATTGTACCATAATGTTATTAATAATGGGGTTACGATTTTAATTCAAGGACCTTATTATAAGCTTAAAAGTATGCCGGCGATGCCTTGGTAGAAATCACTGACCGTTTAGTCGGTGACTATAATACGGCCGGATATATAATTTTAATCAATTTTAACTAAAATACTGGCTAATAATATTTATTATCTTTATTACATCAAGCTTAAATAATAATGTCATATGGGTGTACATGTGTTGGCTTCGGCTTCAAAGCTTTCTCAGCTGCCTATCGATTCATATATTGAAATCGATATATTTTTTTAGGATGTCACTTCATGATGAAGCTAAAAATATCAATTAAATTGGCCCTACTGCACCATAATATCAATTTATAAATATTCTTTTCTCATTGCTTTGTTATGACGGAGTTACAAGGTTTTCCATTTGTCAAATTTCAACAGCCTGTAGACAGTGTTAGTTAATATTAGTATTACAACTCCTTGTTCAATATTAGATTGCATTGTTATGGCACTGATGTTTTTTTGCTTAGGATTTTCAAAATGTTTAACTTTTTTAGATATAATTAGGTTCAAGCTGTCTGTACCATGTGTATGTAACCCTGAATTTGACCCCGTCTTTCTGATACTGTTTTATAGGATACATAATATGGTTAATATGAATAAATACTTACTATTGCCTGTAATTATATTTTTACAAATTGATTTTACTTTATAACTTAACTAACTTGCGCACTGCTACTAGTACGCATCAAAACATAACACATAGTAGAAAAAAAAATTGAACACAGGGCTACCTTTCACAGAGCGTGCGATAGTCTTTCATATTTTTATTTATAGCTGGAAGTCTTGCATATTTA
The DNA here is from genome assembly GCA_945859575.2 of Herminia tarsipennalis. Taxonomy (NCBI): domain Eukaryota; kingdom Metazoa; phylum Arthropoda; class Insecta; order Lepidoptera; family Erebidae; genus Herminia; species Herminia tarsipennalis. The sequence goes on from OX243830.2 coordinate 2,910,725, forward strand.
TGGTCGGGGCAAAAGTATTTTCGTATTTTTGATACAAAAAATCAATTTTTTTAGGTAATTTTTTTATTAATTTATAAAATGTATGTGCCGTTTTGATCGATGACTTGTTGCCATCTTGTAGGTAGTGTTATGATCCCATTGCTGTAATTTTAATTTTTTTTAGATTTGTGATCAACAAAATCTGACAGTGAGATCATGTGGTACCCAAATATCAAGGTTTTTCTTGTACCCATACTTTTGTAAATGACGTAAAAACAATCAACATCCAGTTCTTCAGCAATATCGTAACTACTAATAAACTAAACCACTTTTTCAAAGATGGCACTGATTGTATCCGTGACAGGGTTCTCAGTCTCAGTCCAGATCGAACCTCATCCTGCACACTAAAATTTTCAGACTTGAAACGCTTGAACCACATTTTTGCTACTCGTATTGATACCACATTAGGTCCGTAAGCCGTACAAATTTTATTCGCGGCGTTCGTCGCATTTTTACCTTTTTTGTAATAAAACTTTATAATGTACCGAATTTCTTCGTCACATACGTTTATTTTGTTAGCTTGAAAAACAATTGTTAAATGGCGGGAACACTGACCTCTATATTTGTAGATTGAGGGCAGTGGGCGGGAACCAGTTTTATTTTATTTATTGCATCTTCAGAATGTCAACATTTAATCGTATTAAAACCAGCCAGTTATATTTAGTACAACCAAAGAGGTTTGATTACTAACAATATATTCAAAATACGAAAATACTTTTTATTGTAAAAATTTACAAAACAGATGAGATAGTGGGCTTTAAAATCATCAACCTTATATAATAATGTCGAATGCTTTGGAGGCGAAGCCAACACATATAGACCGTGTTGGCTTTGCCTCCAAAGCTTCCCAGCTAGCTACTGATCGATGTAATTAAATCCTTATTTTTATTTCTAGGGATGTCACCTCATGAGGAAGCTAAGACTGACAAATGTCAAATCATATTTATTAAATTTGCCCTACCGTATGTATCCCTGAATTTGACCCCGTCTTTCTGTTACATGTTGTATGGGATTTACAATATGGTTAATATGAATAAATACTTACATCTAGCTGTAATGATATTTTGATAAATTGATTTGTCTTTATAAAGTTAACTTGCATACCGCTACTAGTACGCATCAAAACATATACGCACATAGTAAAAGAAAAAACAGAACAGAGAGCAACCTTCCAAAGAACGTGCGATATTGTAGTAGTGGAGCGCCGCAAGATTTATACCTCGGAATCCAAGATCAGTCAATGAATCCTTATAAAAACTTATAAAATGTGTTTTTTTACATTATATAAAAGAATGTTAAAGTATTTTGTTACTAACATTTTGTTACATTCTAATTTAAAGCAGTTAGTTTTTCATATTTTAAATAAGTAAATTAAAGGTAGGTAGATAAAAGGTATATTTAAAATGAGGAAACCCCCGAGAGGAGTTACCTCTTTAGTGGTTGAACTAAGCGGTCCTCGGGTCCACAAGTTACCTTAATATTACACCTCTACTCCCTTGGCGAATTGTAATATATCATTAATGGATAAATGGTTCCCAAAATGTATAAATACCCACCAAATATTGTTTTATTCAAACAGTAATATTAATACTAAAAACTACAGTTCTAAATTCTAATTATAGTTTAGAGTGATAAAGTTTTCTATTTGAAATTTCAACAGCGGACAGTGTTGGGCGTGAGTATTGAAACTCCTGTTGTGTAATATTGGTTGCATTCTTATGGCATCGATGTTTTGTAATTTATGTGACTAACATTTTGTTCCATTGTAATTTCTAGCTGTTAGTCTTTCAAATTTTAAATAAATAAATTACCGACAGTTGGGTAAAATGTATCTTTAAAACGAGTAACCCACGAAAAGGGTTAAATCCATTGATGGGTAAATTATGTCTTTGCCTGTGGGGAATTGTACCATAATGTCATTAATAATGGGGGTTACGATTTGAATTCAAAGACCTGATTATAAGCTTACAAGTATGCCGGCGATTATTTGGTAGGAATCACTGACCAGTTAATCGGTGACTACAAAATAATACGGCCGAATAGTGGACTTTAATCATTTGTAACTAAAATAGTAGCAGCTTAGATAATAAGGTTAGATAATAATGTCTTAAAGGTAAAAGGGCCTTGATTTGGAAAAGCTTTGGAGTCGAAGCCAACATATGTAGATATGTTGGCTTCGACTCCAAAGCTTTTCCAGCTAGCCATTGATTTAATAAAATCGATATATATATATTTCAAGATGCCACCTCACGATGAAGCTCAGACTGACAAATGTCAAATCACATTTATTAAATTTTCAGGCATTAGTATTACAGCTCCTTGTTCAATATTAGATGGAATTGTTATTGCACTGATGTTTTTTACTTATGGTTTTAGAAATGTTTTACTTTTAGAGCTATAATTAGGTTCAAGCTGTCTGTTCTATGTATATGTAGCCCTGAATTTGATCTCGTCTTTCTGTTACATGTTGTATGAGTTAAACAATATAGATTATATGAATAAATACTTACTGCTGCCTGTAATAATATATTGATAAATTGATTATCCATAATAATATGGTAAAGCTGAAGAGTTTGTTCGTTTGAACGCGGTAATCTCAGGAACTACGGGTCCAAATTAAAAAAAATATTTTTCATACGGTAGTCCATTTATCAAGGTAGGCTATAGGCTATATAACATCACGCTACAACCAAAAGGAGCGAAGCAGCAATTAAAAATGTTGCGAAAACGGGGAAAATTGACGCAAACAAAGTTGCGCGCGTCAGCTAGTATTTTATAAAGCTAACTTGCACACCGTTTTTCGTACGCATCTAAACATATAAAGGCAACCTTCCATACAGCGTGCGACATTGTGGTAGTAGTGGAGCGCCGTAAGATTTATACCTCGGAATCCAGGATCAGTCAATGAAACCTTATAAAAACTTACAAAACGTGTTTCTAACAGTAAATAGAAGAATGTTATAGTATTTTGTTACTAACATTTTGTTACATTTGAAATTACAAGAGGGTAGTTTTTCATATTTCAAATGAGTAAATTAAAGGGAGGTAGGTAAAAGGTATGTTTAAAATGAGTGACCCTCCCGAAAGGGGTTAACTCTTTGAACAAAGCGGTCCTCGGGTCCACGAGGTACCTTAATATTACACCTCTTATCCATTTTATAGCTGTTAGTCTTTCAAATTTTAAATAAAAACAAATCCTATAGGTAGGTAAAATGTATCTTTAAAATAGGTAAACCCTGAAAAGGGTTAATCTCCTTGATGGGTAATTATGTCTTTGGCTGTGGGGAATTGCACCGTAATGTTGTTAATAATGGGGGTAACGATTTAAATTCAAGGACCTTATTATAAGCTTAAAAGTTTGCCGGCGATTACTTGGTTGAAATCACTGACCAGTTTGTCGGTGACTACAAAATAATACGGTTGGTTAGTGGTCTTTTTAATCAATGTCAGATCAGGGACCCTATGATGAGTCTAAGACTGACAAATGTCAAATCAAGGGCCTTATGATGTAGCTAAGACTGATAAATGTCAAATCAAGGACCTTGTGATGAAGCTAAGACTGACAAATGTCAAATCAAGGACCTTATGATGAAGCTAAGACTGACAAATGCCAAATCAAGGCCCTTTTGATGAAGCTAAGACTGACAAATGTCAAATTAGGGACCTTATGATGAAGCTAAGACTGACAAATGTCAAATCAAGGACCTTATGATGAAGCTAAGACTAACAAATGTCAAATTAGGGACCTTATGATGAAGCTAAGACTGACAAATGTCAAATCAGGGACCTTATGATGAAGCTAAGACTAACAAATGTCAAATCAGGGACCTTATGATGAAGCTCAGACTGACAAATGCCAAATCAAGGACCTTATGATGAAGCTAAGACTGACAAATATCAAATCAAGGACCTTATGATGAAGCTAAGACTAACAAATGTCAAATCAAGGACCTTATGATGAAGCTAAGACTGACAAATGTCAAATCAAGGACCTTATGATGAAGCTAAGACTGACAAATGTCAAATCAAGGACCTTATGATGAAGCTCAGACTGACAAATGTCAAATCAAGGACCTTATGATGAAGCTAAGACTGACAAATGCCAAATCAAGGACCTTATGATGAAGCTAAGACTGACAAATATCAAATCAAGGACCTTATGATGAAGCTAAGACAAACAAATGTCAAATCAGGGACCTTATGATGAAGCTAAGACTGACAAATGTCAAATCAGGGACCTTATGATGAAGCTAAGACTGACAAATGTCAAATCAAGGACCTTTCCTTGATTTGACATTTGTCAGTCTTAGCTTCATCATAAGGATGATGAAGCTAAGACTGACAAATATCAAATCAAGGACCTTATGATGAAGCTAAGACTGATAAATATCAAATCAAGGACCCTATGATGAAGCTAAGACTAACAAATGTCAAATCAGGGACCTTATGTTGAAGCTAAGACTGACAAATGTCAAATCAAGGACCTTATGATGAAGCTAAGACTGACAAATATCAAATCAAGGACCTTATGATGAAGCTAAGACTAACAAATGTCAAATCAGGGACCTTATGATGAAGCTAAGACTAACAAATGTCAAATCAAGGACCTTATGATGAAGCTAAGACTAACAAATGTCAAATCAAGGACCTTATGATGAAGCTAAGACTGACAAATGTCAAATCAAGGACCTTATGATGAAGCTAAATATTAAATTAAATTTTCATTACTGTATGTATGAATTTGAGCACGCCTTTCTGTTACACTTCGTATGGGATATAGAATATGGATAATATAATAAATACTTACATCTAGCTGTTTGGATATTTTAATAAATTGATTAAACTTTATAAAGCTAACTGGCTCACCACAAAACATATAAGCACATAGTAAAAGAAAAAACAGAACAGACGGGAATCTTCCAAAGAGCGTGACGTTTTTACATCAAGCTGAGATAATAATGTCTTACGGCCGATCTCAATAACTTACCGACAGTTTAACTCTAGAAGCTACCAAAGGTTAAATGCAACATTTACTTTTACCGTTACCGTCGTTTCAATATCAATATTTACGTAAAGTTAAGTTAAACTAACGATAGTTAGTCTCCTCACTCTAGTAATTGTTTCCCTCCCAGACATTTTACTTTTGCACGCAGCAAAAATAATCTTGTATGTTAGTTATTCTAAAAAAATATTGTTTTTAATATAACGTATTATATTGGTTACGTTATCTATTATATATCTTGATAATTATACTAAAAACCTATGTTTATTATATTCAGAAATATTATATAGTTGAAAAAATGAAAACAACGCGCTAGTTGAGCACAGCGGGCGCATGCGTGATACTTTTTACGCATGCGCGCGCATCGTCGAGGCGCGCATTCATAATAATAAATACTAATCGTAGTACATGTTTAACTTTTGTAAGTTTATTAAAATATAACAGCATTCGTTTATAAGCTACGACTTATAAAAAATGAAAACCGATTCCTGAAGATTTGGCTAAAATGTACGGGATTTATCCGTTCGACTGCAAATACAAAGATTTATCATAAATAATTGATGTACGATAAATTGATAATGACTCTCATCGGATTTTTATGTGTGCGAGATGTTTAATTATTCAGACTGCTTGAAGTGGGTGAAAATTGAACTGAACCATTCTATAGTGATAGTTGATGTGTGTTTATTTTGTAAAAATGTGATGTGTGAAATTTGTTAAATAAATTTTAGTTCTTGCTGATGTCAGTGTTTTAATTTTTGTAACTTGCTAATGATGCGCATATTATAACTACACTGAATCTAAAACCTTAAAATGAAAGGTGTATAACGGGTAATCTAATTAGTTTTCAAGGCCACCTTTGATTCAGGACCCTGATTTCGGGTAGTATAATGTAAGTTGAGACGACGATCTCATTGCCGTACCTAACCTACAACGATAGTAGTGTTATTTTACGTTTAGCTAATAAATGCGTTCTTGATTTTTGTATATCTTTTGAAGGTTGTATCGGCAATTTTCATCGCGTATCATTGGTTTACTTATTGTTAAACGGTCGATTTTGGCAGTTTATAATTTTATAACAGCTAGTTATTCTATGAACTAAAGTTAGCTGTCAAAAGTGTTATTGAAACGCTCTTTTTTATTTTTCTATGAAGATTGTTACCCGAGTTAGGTGAGAGCCCTCCCAACGATAGTTTAATGTTAAGGTAAGATTTTCTACCCATCGACGGTTATTGAGACGTACAAATGTCAGTATCGCCACCTAAGTTAGCTATTTTTACAGGCAGTTATTGGTAGTTACGTTATTGAGACCGGCCGTTAAGGGTCTACATGTGTTGGGTTTGGCTCTGTACAGATTCATTTAATAAAATGGATATTATATTTTTTAGGATGTTACCTCATGACAAAGTTAACTAATATCATTAAAATTGGCCCAACTGCACCATAATGTCAGTTCTTTTCTCATTGCTTTATTAATAATGTCTTGGGACAACTCACACAACGTCATCTGATTCCAAACTAAGCAGAGCTCGTACTATAGCAACGAGGCAAATGATAAATATACTTATATATTTCTAAATACATACATATTATAAATAAATAACACCCAGACACAGAATAAACCATCGTGCTCATCACACAAAGTTTTATCCTGGATGGGAATCGAACCCACGACCTCATGCGTAGCAGTCGGACATACTCCCACCGCGCCATAGAGGCAATATATATACTGTATTGGAGTTTTTAAAGTTTGTTGTTGTTCAATATTCGATTGCATTGTTATGGCTCCGATGTTTTTTACTTATGATTTTAGATATGTTTTACTTTTAGAGCTACAATTACTGAATGTGACCTCGTCTTTCTGTTACATGTTGTATGGGATATGGATACACAATATGGATAGGTAATATGAATAAATACTTACTGCGTCCTGTAATGATATTTTGATAAATTGATTATCTTCTAATATATAAAATTCTCGTGTCACAGTTTTCGTTGCCATACTCCTCCGAAACGGCATGACCGATTTTGATGAAATTTTTTGTGCTTATCCGGTATCTATGAGAATCGGCCAACATCTATTTTTCATACCCCTAAGAGTTTGTTCGTTTGTTTGAACGCGATAATCTCAGGAACTACTGGGCCGCATTGAAAAAATATTTTATTGTTGGATAGCCCATTTATCGAGGAAGGCTATAGGTTATAACATCACGCTACGACCGATAGGAGCGGAGCAGCAATGAAAAATGTTGTAAAAAAAAAAAGGGAAAATTTACGCAGACGAAGTTGCGCGGGTCAGCTATATAGTACTTTATAAAGATAACTTGCAGACTGCTTCTCGTACGCATACAACGTTATTCTTGGTATAGTGCAAACCTTAAAGTAGTTTGCTCAGAATCAGTAACGCAATTCATTGGGGTAGGTTTTGGATCATGTTATATTTTTTAATGAATTAATTAACCAATCATTATTTAATTCATTAATCATTCTAATAGTTCAAATCCTGTTCACAATGGGATGTGACATATGTCACATCCCATTGTGACATATGTCCCGTATCCATGGTTTTTATTGAAAAATTAGTGATGATCATATTAATTTTTCAATAAAAACCATGGATACGGGACGCAATGAGCATGATAGCCCCAAGAACACAAGACAATTTGAATGGCTTTTATCTATGCAAGTTTTCAATATTTTCATTTTCTTTTTTTTATGTGAATTTTTTAAGTAAAAATCTTGTTGGGGTACTGAACTTTGCACAATACTAAAAATAACCTTGTATAAGGGCAACATTCCAAATAGCGTGCGATATTGTGGTAGTAGTGGAGTGCCGTAAGATTTATGCCTCGGAATCCAGGGCCAGTCAACGAATTCTTATAAAAACTTATAAAATGTGTTTCTAACAGTAAATAGAAGGTTAAAAAGTAATTTGATACTAATATTTTGTTACATTCTAATTTTTCTTATTTTAAATGAGTAAATTATAGGTAGGTAGGTTTAAGGTATATATAAAATGAGGGAGCTCCGAGAGGGGTTAACTCTTTGGTGGTTGAACTAAGCAGTCCTTGGGTCCACGAGGTACCTGAGTATTACACCTCTACTACCTTCTGGTTTCCAAAATGGATAAATACCTCGTTTTATTCAAAGAGTAACATGAATACCAAAAATTACAGTTCTAAATTCTAATTATAGTTTAGAGTGATAAAGTTTTCTATTTGAAATTTCAACAGCGGACAGTGTTAGGCATTTCTATTAAAATTCCTGTTGTGTAATATTGGTTGCAATGTTAAGGCATTGTTATTGTTGATTGTTAAAATTTAAATGACTAACAGCTATTATATCGATAATAGCTGTTAGTCGTTCAAATTTTAATATAGGTAGGTAAAATGTATCTATAAAATGAGTAAAGAATTTAATCCATTGATAGGTGAATTATATGTCTTTTTGCCTGTAGGAAATTTAACCATAATGTAATTAATAATGGGGGACGATTTTAATTCAAGGACCTTATAATAAGCTTAAAAGTATGCCGGCTATTACTTGATAGAAATCTTTGACCGTAAGTCGGAGACTACAAAATAATACGGCTAATTAGTAGGCTTTTTAATCAATTGTAACTAAAATAGTATCAGGCTGCAATATTTTTATATTTTTTAAATCAAGCTTAGATAACAATGTCTTTAGGTGTCTACATGTGTTGGGTTCGACTCCAAAGCTTTTCCAGCTAGCTAGTGATTAATTTAATTAAATCGTAATTTTTAAGGATTTCACGTCATGATGATGGTAAGACTGACAAATGTCAAATCGTCTATTAAATTTTCATTACTGTATGTATCCCTTAAATGACCCCGTCTTTCTGGTACACGTTGTATGGTATATACAATATGGATAATATGAAAACATACTTACTGTGTCCTGTAATTCATTTGATAAATTTGATTATACTTTATAAAGCAAACTTGCACACCGCTACTAGCACGCATCTAAACATTTAAGAACTTAGTAAAAGAAAAAACAGAACAGAGGGGAACCTTTCAGAGAGCGTGCGATATTGTGGTAGTAGTGGAGCGCCGCAAGATTTATACGTCGGAATCCAGGGTCAATCAATTAATCCTTATAAAAACTTTTAAAATTTGTTTTAACAGTAAATAGAAGAATGTTAAAGTATTTTGTGACTAACATTTTGTAACATTCAAATTTATAGCAGTTTGTTTTTCATATTTTAAATGAGTGAATTATAGGAAGGTAGATAAAAGGTATATTTAAAATGCGGGACCTCCCGAGAGGAGTTATCTCTTTGATGGTTAAACTAAGCGGTCCTCGGGTCCACGAGTTATCATAATATTTACACCTCTAATTTCTTTGGTGAATTTTAGTATATCATTAATGAATGAATGAATATATCAAAATTGATAATATCGTTTTACTCAAAGATAAATAATCATACCATAAATGACATTTAAATTCTAATTGTAATTTACAGTGATAAAGTTTTCTATTTCAAATTTCAACAGCCGACAGTGTTAGGCATAAGAATTAAAATTTAGGTTGTGTAATATTCGTTGCATTATTATAGAATCGATGTTTTGTTATTTATGTGACTAACATTTTGTTCCATTGTAATTTATAGCTGTTAGTCGTTACAATTTTAAATAAATATATTACCTAAAAGTATGTAAACTGTATCTATAAAATGAGTAACCCCCGAAAAGGATTTAATCCATTGATTTGTGAATTATATGTCTTTGCCTGTAGAAAATTACACCATAATGTCATTAATAATGGGGGTTACGATTTTAATTCAAGGACCTTATAATAAGCTTAAAAGTGTGCCGGCGATTACTTGGTAGAAATCACTGACCGGTAAGTCGGTGACTTTTGGTAGGCTTTTTAATCAATTGTAAATAAAATAATATACAGGCTGCAATATTAATATCTTTTTTTACATCAAGCTTAGGTAATAATGTCTTAAGGGTCTACATGTGTTGGCTTCGGCTCTAAAGCTTTCCCAGCCACCTATCGATTCATAATAAAATCGATCCTCATCATGAAGCTAAATCGTATAATTTGACCCTACTGCACCATATTATCAATTCTATTATTCTATTCTCAATGCTTCGCTTTGTCGGAGTTGCTAAGTTTTCCATTTGTCAAATTTTAGTCAGCGTCAGCGAACAGTGGTGGGCATAAGTATTGCCACACATGGTTCGGTATTAGATTGCATTGTTATGGCACGCATAGATTTTACTTATGATTTTAGAAATGTTTAACTACATATTTACATACAATTAAGTTCAAGCTACCTTTACCATGTGTATGTAACCCTGAATTTAACCCTGTCTTTAATATGATAATATGAATAAATACTTACTAGTTTCTGTAATTATTTTTTGATAAATTAATTATATTTTATACATTCAAGACAAGTTAGTCGGTGACTACAAAATACTACGACTTGTTAGTGGGCTATTTTTTTTTTTTTTTAAATGAATAAATACTTACACCTAGCTGTAATGGTATTTTGATAAATTGATTATACTTTATAAAGCTAACTTGCACACTACTACAAATACGCATATAAGCATATAAGCACATAGTAAAAGAAAAAACAGAACCGAAGGCAACCTTCCAAAGAGCGTGTGACATTGTGGTAGTAGTGGAGCGCAGTAAAATTTTACCTTGGAATCCAGGTTCAGTCAATGAATCCTTATAAAAACTTATAAAATGTGTTTTTAACAGTAAATAGAAGAATGTTAAAAAATATTTTGTTACATTTTAATTTATAGTTGTTAGTATTTCTTATTTGAAATACTTTTACTCAGGTAGGTTAGGTACGAGTTTAAGGTATATATTTAAAATGTCTCTCCGAAAGGGGTTACCTCTTTGGCGGTTGAACTAAGCGGTCCTCGGTTTTCATCAGGTACTTATATTATTAATGGATAAATGCTTCCCAAAATGAATAAATACCCACCAAATATCGTTTTATTCAAAGAGTAATATCAATACCAAAAATACAGTTCCAAATTCTAATTCTCGTTTAGAGTGATAAAGTTTTCCATTTGTCAAATTTCAGCAGCGGACAGTGTTAAGCATGAGTGTTGCCACTCTTTGTTCAATATTAGATTGCATTGTTATGGCACTTATGTTTATTACTTTTGATTTTAGAAATGTTTAACGTTTTTAAATACAAGTTGGTTCAAGATGTCTGTACCAAGAGTATGTTTCTCTAATTTTAACCCCGTCTTTCTGTAACACGTTGTATGGGATGTAAATTAAGGATAATATGAATAAATACTTACAGCTTCCTGTAATTATATTTTGATAAATTGATTTTACTTTATAAAACTAACTTGCACAACGCTACTTGTACGCATCTATATATAATAATGTAATAAGTCAGGGGGTTGCTTGCGTTGTCCGGTTGCGATACAGGTGGCTTCGGGTACGCACCCCGACTTCCCGAGCCGCCAATCACTGCACTCCCAACCATCCCTGCACATTGGTGTCCACTGTCCTCCCTTTCCTTTCCCACGGTACCACAGCTTGGCTTATTTTGATCGTATAGCAAATATGCGTTCCGACCAAAGAGCTAAGTAGCCGATTTCCCCCCTTCTTCCAACTATCCCTTCCACATGAGCTGTCGGGTCACATGGAAGTTCGGAACAAGCGGTCTAGGAGTTCTCGCGGATCCGTAGGGCGTGACGGGTTGACGAGGGGTTCAGGGAGACCCGGTGGGAATGGTTACCGTCGGCCACCTGCCGGTCAGAAGGGGATCCGAACCCGGGAATATCCCACCTGGGAGGCTGTCCCGCCAACCGCCAAAAATCCCTCATACTGCTGCCGTGCCAGAGTGGATCCCGTTAGTGTTATGCGGGGAGGGGGGGCACCAGGGGCCCTTCCGTGCCCCGCGTCAGCCCTTTATACAACTCGCGGACCAGCCGGGACTTACGCCCCGCCCCCTTATCTGAGTATCACTGTGGCCCCATATAACCCCTTCCCGATATATCTCTCTATAAATGATGCCACGAATAAGAGAAAAGAGAAGGCTTAACACGGCGGTCACCCTATCCACATTTAAAATGGATTTTTGCAACGTCAGGGGTCTTCATAGCAACCTAGACGCTGTACACCACCACCTTGAGACAGCGCGGCCTGCTTTGCTATTTTTAACGGAGACGCAGATATGTGCCCCTAATGACATCTCGTACCTTAAATATCCCGGCTACGAATTGGAGCAGATATTCCTTCGAAAAGTCGCCTTCGGGGCCTCGAACATGGAGATCTGTCCATTTTATGGCTTCGCGTAGACCATGGGGGACTTACCCGAATCTACGCGTGCCTCTACAGATCTCCTTGCAGTGATTCGGGGTCGACTCTACTGTTTGAGAACGTCCAAAGGGGGATTGACCAAATGTTGGAGCAGTGCCCATCCGCAGAGGTGGTGGTCCTCGGTGACTTTAACGCTCATCATAAAGAGTGGTTGGCATCGAGGACCACCGATCTCCCGGGTAGGACTACTTTCAATATGGCCTTGGCCTATGGTCTCTCACAACTAGTAATACAGCCCACCCGTATTCCAGACGTTGAGAGCCACATAGCCTCCTTGTTGGACCTTCTGCTGACAACACATCCACGCGGATACAGGATAGTCGTCGATGCTCCACTTGGATCGTCTGACCACTGCCTTATCCGCAGTGAAGCCCCCATTGCACGACCCGTCCGCTCTCCAGCGAATGGTTCCCGCAGAGTCTGGCGATATGAGTCAGCAGATTGGGATGGACTCCGCGAATTTTTCGCGTCCTACCCTTGGAGGCGGCTTTGCTTCTCTACAAAGGATCCCGACGCTTGTGCGGACTGCATCACGGATGCGGTGCTTCAGGGAATGGAACTATTCATTCCCAATGCCCGAATTCCCGTTGGTGGTCGTAGTCGCCCCTGGTTCAACTAGGTTTGTCGAGTGACCGCGCGCCTGAAACAGTCTGCGTACTTAGCCTTGAACGATGCCAGGAATCGTAGGGATCTAACCGTGAATGTTGAGAAACCTGAGTTCAACGCCGCCTCCAGAGCCAACAAGAAGGCTATTGCTATAGCAAAGGCAGATCACATTGCCAGAATTGGCGAGCGACTTCAAAGGCATCCCTCTGGGAGTCGTGCATTCTGGTCGCTCGCCAAAGCTGCGCAAGATAACTTTTGCCAGTCCAACCTCCCACCACTGCGCAATTTCGATGGCAGTCTGGCCCACAGTGCTAAGGAGAAAGCCGATCTCTTGGGTCGACTTTTCGCCTATAACTCGACTTTGGATGATAGAGGAGCCACACCACCTTCCATCCCAAAGTGTAAACGCTCTATGCCAGAAATACGTATCACGCAACGTGCGGTTAGGCAGGAGCTCAAGCTCCTTGATACCCAGCAAATCGAGCGGGCCGGACGGCATCCCTGCAGTGGTACTTAAGACGTGCGCCCCTGAGTTGACCCCCGTTCTGACGCGCCTCTACCGCCTCTCATATAAAACTGGAAGGGTTCCATCTTCGTGGAAGGTCGCCAATGTCCACCCTATTCCCAAAAAGGGTGACCGGTCAGACCCGTCAAATTACAGGCCGATAGCAGTAACATCCTTGTTATCAAAAGTGATGGAGAGAGTTCTCAACACCAGACTCTTGCGGTATCTTGAAGAGCACCAGCTGATAAGCGACCGCCAGTACGGCTTCCGTTACGGTCCCTCAGCTGGTGATCTTTTTGTGTACCTCACGCACCGCTGGGCTGAAGTTTTGGAAGGCAAGGGCGAGGTTCTCGCTGTCAGCCTCGACATCGCCAAGGCGTTTGACAGGGTCTGGCATAAGGCCCTTCTATCGAAGCTTCCTTCTTATGGAATCCCCGAGGGGCTCTGCAGATGGATCGCTAGCTTTCTGGACAATTGGAGCATTATGGTCGTCGTTGACGGTGCTTGTTCCAGTCTGAAAACCATTAATGCTGGCGTTCCACAAGGTTCGGTGCTCTCCCCAACACTGTTCATTCTGCATATCAATGATATGCTGTCCATAGAGAACATACATTGCTATGCAAATGACAGCACGGGTGATGCGCGATATACCAGCCAACAGAACGTCCCTCGGAGCGTTGTTCAGGAGAGACGGTTGCAACTTGTGTCAGAAGTCGAGGACTCGCTGGGGCGGGTCTCCGAATGGGGTGAGAGGAAACTGGTTCGATTCAACCCCACAAAGACACAAGTATGCGCGTTCACTGCGAAGAAAGACCCAGTTGTCCTAGTGCCACAGTTCTAAGGAGTTACACTCCGAGTCGCCGAGAGTATTGGGATCCTCGGTGTCGAAATCTCCAGCAAAGTCCAGTTTGGGAGTCATTTGGAAAATAAAACCAAATTGGCGAGCAAAAAGGTGGGTGTCCTCAACAGAACGAAGCGTTACTTCTCGCCGGCACAGCGACTTGTGCTCTATAAAGCGCAGGTTCGACCGCACGTTCGGATCGTTGATGACCCCAATCTCACGGACAGACTGGGGTCTTTACAGCAGAGGCGTGACTTTGGTGCACTTTGCGTACTCTCTGGGCTGTCAAACAGTTCCTCAGAGCACTCCCCGTTGAACAGACGGTAGAGTACGCAAAGTGCACCAAAGTCACGCCTCTGCTGTAAAGACCCCAGTCTGTCCGTGAGATTGGGGTCATCAACGATCCGAACAGCTCGCCTTTGGAGGGAGTCAAATGGATCGAGCAAGTATTTCCCCAAATACTTGTTTGACATGGTGCCACCGTCACCTTTCTACCACCGCACCACTCGACATCGTAGTAGGGTTCATCCATTCCACCTGGAAACAATACGGTCCTGTACGGATCGATTCCGGCGTTCTTTTCTTCCACGTACGTGTAGACTCGGGAATGGACTACCTGCTGCGGTGTGGTGTGGTGACATGTCTTTCTTCAAACGAGGTTTAAAGAGAGTTTTCACTTCACAGTAGGCAGCGGCTTGGGTGTGTCCCTGACATTCCTGTAGTCCATAAGCGGCGGTTACCGCTTACCATCAGGTGGCCCGCTGGCTCGTCTGCCAACCATATATATATATATATATATATATATATATATATATATATATATATATATATATATATATTTATATATATTTAATCGCAGAGTAAAAGAAAAAACATAATAGAGGGGAACCTTCCAGAGAATGTGCGATATTGTGATACTTAAAATTATGCTGGCAATTACTTGGTAGAAATCACTGACCAGTGACTACAAAATAATACTTCCGAATTGTGGGTTTTTTACTCAATTTTAACTAAAATAACTATTTTAGTTAAAATTGATTAAAAATCCCACAATTCGGCAAAAAAAAAGATAATAATATTGCAGCCTGGATCTCCAGATCCAGGCATCTTTTTTTTAATAATATTCAGCCTGGAGGCTGCAATATTATTATCTTTTTTTACATCAAGACAAATTGAAAAAAAGATAATAATATTGCAGCCTGGATCTCCAGATCCAGGCTGCAATATTATTATCTTTTTTTTAATAATATTCAGCCTGGAGGCTGCAATATTATTATCTTTTTTTACATCAAGCTTAGATAAAAATGTTTTAAGGGTCTTCGACTCCAAAGCTTTCACAACTAGCTATTAATTCATTTAATTAAATCGTTATTTTTATTTTCAAGGATGTCACCTTATGATGTAGCTAAGACTGACAAATGTCAAATAATATCTATTAAATTTTATGTAATGTAATAATGTATTTTGTAATTTGATCCCATCTTTCTGTTACACGTTGTATGGGATATACAATATGAATAGTATAAATAAATACTTACTTGCAGCTGTAATGATATTTTAATAAATTGATTATACTTTATAAAGCTAACTTGCACACCGCTACAAGTACGCCGCTAAGCATATAAGCACATAAAGTGTTGGCAGGTTTTTTAGTAGGTGCAAACCCCACATTACCTCCATCATCTTCCCCGAATGGGGGTGTTCGTCAGGATTTTTTCCCGCCAAAACAACAAAAAAAGCAGTCCTTGATTGAAATAAAAATCTTGTTGGAGTGTCTGAGCTTTGCACTATACCAAAAATAACCTTAAACATTCCAAATAGCGTGCGATATTGTGTTGGATTTATACCTCGGAATCCAGGGTCAGTCAATAAATCCATACAAAAACTTATAAAATGTGTTTCTAACAGTAAATAGAAGATTAAAAAGTAATTTGATACTAATATTTTGTTACATTCTAATTTTTCTTATTTTAAATGAGTAAATTATAGGTAGGTAGGTTTAAAGTATATAGGTATATAAAATGAGGGACCCCCGAGAGGGGTTAACTCTTTGGTGGTTGAACTAAGCAGTCCTTGGGTTCACGAGGTACCTTAATATTACACCTCTACTACCTTAGTGAATTGTCATATATCATTAATGGATAAATGGTTCCCAAAATGGATAAATATTCACTAAATATTTTACAACAGTGAACAGTGTAAGGCATAAGTATTGAAATTTCTGTTGTATAATATTCGTTGCATTGTTATGGCATCGATGTTTTGTAATTTATATGACTAACATTTGTTCCATTGTAATTTATAGCTGTAGGTCTTTTTAATTTCAAATAAATAAATTACCTATAGGTTGGTAAAATGTATCTTTAAAATGGTAAAGCCCGAAAAGGGTTCAATTCATTAATGGGTGAATTATGTCTTTACATGTGGGGAATTAAAAATGAGGGTTACGGTTTTAATTCAAGGACCTTATTTTAAGCTTAGAAGTATGCTGGCTATTTTTGGTAGAAATCATTGACCGGTTAGACGGTGACTACAAAGTAATACGGCCGGATAGTGGGCTTTTTAATCAATGTTAACTAAAATAGTTACAGGCTGCAATATTATTATCTTGTTTTTACATGAAGCTTAGATAATAATGTCTACATGAGTTGGATTCGGATCCAAAGCTTTTCCAGCTACATATCGATTCATTTAATGAAATCAATATTGTATTTTTAAGGATGTCACCTCATGACGAAGCCGAATCATATCAATAAAATTGGCCCAACTGCACCAAAATATCAATTCTTTTCATTGCTTTGTTATGGCGGAGTTATAAAGTTTTCCATTATTTTGTCAAACATTTCAACAGCGGACAGTGTTCGACATGAGTATTGCCACTCCTTGTTCAATATTAGATTGCATTGTTATGGAACGGATGTTTTTTTACTTTTGATTTTAGAAATGTTTACCTTTTTTAGATTCAATTAGGTTCAAGCTGTCTGTACCGTGTGTATGTATCACTGAATTTGACCCCGTTTTTCTGTTATACAATATGCTGGAAATACATTATGGATAATATGAGTAAATACTTACTTTGTCCTGTAATGATATTTTGATAATTGATTATACTTTAAAAAGCTAACATGCACACCGCTACTAGTACGCATCTAAACATATAAGCAATATAAACATAAAAGAAAAACAGAACATCGTGCAAACTTTGAATAAGATTTATACCTCGGAATCCAGAGTCAGTCAATGAATGAGTTTTTATCAGTAAATAAAGGAGATTAAAAAGTATTTTGTTGCTAACATTTTGTTCCATTTTAATTTACAGCTGTTAGTCTTTCATATTTTAAATAAGTAAATTATGGGTAGGTAGGAAAAAGGTAAATTTAAAATGACGGACCCCGCGAGAGAAATAGCCTCTGCGGTGCTGGAACTAAGCGGTCCTCGGGTCCACGAGGAACCTTAATATTACACCTCTACTCTCTTTGGTGAATTGTAATATATAATTAACCGACCAAATTTCGTTTCACCTATAGAGAAATATTAATACCAAAAATATTCTAATTCTAGTTCAGAGTTACAAAGTTTTCCATTTGTAAAAATTTTAACAGCGGACAGTGTAAGCATGACTCCTTGTTCAATATTAGATTGCATAGTTATGGCACGGATGATTTTTACTCATGAATTTAAAAAAATATTTAACTTTTTAAATAAAATTAGGTTTAAGCTGCCTGTACCATGAGTATCCCTGAATTTCACCCCGTATTTCTGTTACACGTTGTATGGGATATACAATATAGTTAATATGAATAAATACTTACTTTTAGCTGTAATGACATTTTGATAAATTGATTATACTTTATAAAGCTAACTTGCACACCGCTACTAGTACGCCTCTAAACATATAAGCCCGAAGTAAAAGAAAAAACAGAACAGAGGGCCACTTTTCAAAGAGAGTGCAATATTTTAGCACGCTCTTTGAAATTTTATGCCCTAAGATTTATACCTCGGAATCCAGGGCCAGTCAATGAATTCTTATAAAAACTCATAAAATGTATTTTTAACAGTGAATAGAAGAATGTTAAAAAGTAATTTGTTACTAACATTTTGTTTCATTCTAATTTATAGGTGCTAGTCTTTCATATTTTAAATAAGTAAATTACAGGTAGGATATAGGTATATTCAATATGAGGAACCCCCAATAGGTGTTAACTGTTTGGTGGTTAAACAAAGCGGTCCTCCGGTCCACCAGGAACCTTAATATTTCACTACTAACTTGGTTAATTGTAATATATCATTAATAGGTAAATGCTTCCTAAAATGGATAAATACCCACCAAATATCGTTGTATTCAAAGAGTAATTTTAATATGAAAAATTACAGTCCTAAATTCTAGTTCAGAGTGATAAAATTTTGTATTTGAAATTTCAACAGCGGACAGTGTTAGGCATGAGTATTGAAACTCCTCTTGTGTTATATTCGTCGCATTGTTATGGCATCGATGTTTTGTAATTTATGTGACTAACATTTTGTTCCATTGTAATTTATAGCTGTTAGTCTTTCAAATTTTATATTAATAAATGACCTATAGGTAAAAAGTATCTTTAAAATGGGTAACCTCCGAAAAGAGTTTAATCTCTTGGTGGGTAAACTTGGTCTTTGCCTGTGGGGAATTGTACCATAATATCTTCAATAATGGGATTTACAATTTCAATTCAAAGACAAGCTTAAAAGCATGCCGGCAATTACTTGATAGAAATCACTGATCAGTTAGTCAGTGACCACAAAATAATATGTTATATGGATAGTGGGCTGTTTAATAAATTATAAATAAAATAGTTACAGGCGGCAATATTATTATCTTTTTTTACATCAAGCTTAGATAATAATGTCTTAATGTTCTACATGTGTTGGCTTATACTTCACAGCTTTTCCAGCTAGCTATTGATTCACCTAATTAAATCGTAATTTTTATTGTTAAAGATGATGAAGAAGTTAAAACTGTCAAATTTCAAATCATATCTATTAAATTTTCCCTACTGTATGTATTCCTGAATTGGACCCCGTCTTTTTGTTACTTGTTGTATGGAATGTAAAATATGGATAATATGAATAAATACTTACATCGTCCTGTAATGATATTTGGATAAATTGATTATCTTATATCATAGAGCTGAAGGGTTTGTTTGAACGCGGTAATCTCAGGAACCACTAATCTTAATCGAAAAATTACTTGATTGTCGGATAGCCTATTT
The DNA here is from genome assembly GCA_945859575.2 of Herminia tarsipennalis. Taxonomy (NCBI): domain Eukaryota; kingdom Metazoa; phylum Arthropoda; class Insecta; order Lepidoptera; family Erebidae; genus Herminia; species Herminia tarsipennalis. The sequence continues at coordinate 2,930,296 of OX243830.2, forward strand.
ATCAAGGAAGGCTATAGGCTATATAACATCATGCTACGACCAACAGGACCGGAGCAGCAATGAGAAATGTTGCAAAAACGGGGAAAATTTAAGCTTACTTGCACACCGCTACTATTAGGCATCAAAACATAAAACCACATGGTTACAATGTGTGGCGAGAATGAGTGAAGCAATGACAGGACTTTCATTTTTATTTATAAGTATTCTGTATAAGGCTAGATCCATGTGGATGTTGGTTACCTCGACCTTGCACTTGAGCTCTGTAATGTATGGCGCTGCTCATGTTCATTCATCGTCCATTTTATTGTTTTTCCGTTTGGATTGAGGAGCCACTCTTCGTATTTTAATGAAAATAAAATATATTTATTTAGTAGTAAGTTTAAAAAAAATGTAGGCTCGTTCTTTGATTTTGTAGTATAATACTTCAAAAGTTACGTGAACATACAGGTGGCACCTCAATCTAAATGTTTGGATTGAGGATCCACGTTAGAACTAAAAATACTTATCATAATTTGGTATGATTTTGTAGCTTTTGAGAGTAGGTAATAGACAAAATCTAAACTCGGTAGTATTAAAATTAAAAATGTTACCATACATTATATGTGGCTCCTCAGACCATACATACATGATTCGTCATTTTAAGAAGAAGCAGTAGATCAGTTAATGCGCAATTTCTCCATTATTTAGTAGTAAGTACCTATATTAGATTTGTAGGACAAGAATCAGAAATTAAAAATGGGTGAATTGGGAGATATTGTACATTTTAAATGGCTCCTCAATTAGATTTGCTATTTATAACTGTGTCAAATTTTAAAAGAAAAGCTAGTCGAAATTTAAAGGAATATTTTGATGTGCAATAAAAAAGTGCATATCTACGAAGTTATTACCTATTATTAAATTTCCATGAATAAAATGTTTTTTGCAACATAAATCATTTTTGGAGGTGGCTGTAATGCCGTTACTTACCTACCCTTAATATATATTTAGTACCTGCCATTAAATGTTGATTTGTGGGAATACTAATTGCTACTGCATAAATGACTGACAGTAACTTCACTTTAATTTCCTGTTTGCAATTAAAGTACCTTTGATTATTTATTGTCTAGATACCTAATCTGGCATCTTAAATTGTAGCAAAATTCGTAAAAGCATCGACCAACCAATATTAACTAATTCTTTAACATATGTGGAAATTGTAAATACTTAAAACATATAAAGAAGCTGTACATCCCTTCTTATACGTATTGTCGATTTGTTTAAATGCTACTAATTCTAACACACACACTACTAAATGTTATTGGAGTCCACTCCAAGAACATTTAGTAGTGAGTGTGTTAGAATTTGTATTCCGATATTAATTGAACATTTACTTTCATGGGAATTCACGCTTTTAAGTATAAACACATTCAAAATACTGTATATTCTTGAACTTTAACAGAACTGGACTCAGATTTTTAGTAGAGACTATAAACAATTACTACTAAACGTTGCAAAATTTTCAAAAAAAAATTGAATACTCTCCGTGTTCGATTGAGGTGCCACCTTTAAGGTTCATTTCCGTGCATCGCGGCCGATCGCGAGCCACGCGCGACTTACGACAAGCGTCTGACGCGCGCGGCCGATGCGACAATACTCAGAGTATGAGAATGTATGGCGCCGTTTCCGAGGTCTGCGACAGACGCGCGCGGCTGACGACTGTCGTAGGCTGCGCGCGCACTCGACTATTGTCGTATCGGCCGCGCGCGTCAGCCGCTTGTCGTAAGCCGCTAGCGGCTCGTAATCAGCCGCGATGCACGGAAATGAACCTTTAAGGTCATATAACTTTTGAAGTATTATACTACTATATCGAGGAAATAATATGTTATTTTCATTAAGATACGAAGAGTGGCTCCTCAATCCAAACGGACACGCAAGCTTTTCAAATAGTCGCTACGTATGAGTATTAGTAATGTAAGTCACAGCGTGGAGTAAAGGTACAGCATTGATCTGTCGACCTAAATCAAGCTAATTATTATTTCTTGTTATATTTTAATATTTATGTGGACATATCAGTTTTTCAAATATTTGTGACACATTAACTGTCTCATGGGGGTTATACAAAAAAGGTACTAAATGGCTGGGAAGCTTATGATTAGTAGAAAGTGAGTGGCGACATTGTAGTGCGATTTAAACTTTCCATCAGAACCTCGTTCGAACCATCGAAGTTTACTTGCCTACATGGTCTGGTGAAAGTGAAATACCAAAAGGACCCTCAACTCTGTCATGCCTTAATCGCCCTATCAGAGATAGGTCGCCAGATCTTTGTATGTCAAGGGGTAAGTAAAAGTGTCACTTTGAAGGACCTAACTGTGGAAACATATTCTCCAAGTCCAGTGCCTGATGATTAAACCGTCGCCTTTGCAGTCGACACCCCAAGATATTTACGCTGGTTCTGCATGCATGTGCAGTCGGACGTGAGTCGTAGGTACCTATGCCAAGGTTCAAAATTGAAGATAATATTGAAGGCAGCCGACGTTTTAAACTCGCTATGACTTCAAGTTACGTGTTTACAACCCAGCGAACACACAAACCCATAACTATTTCAGCGTTTACATTAATACATGCCACTATACCATGGGCACCGGTGGCAGGGTGCAAGGGGGTGCACTTGCAACGTCGTGTTGGAAATAAGTCAGTCTGTTAGGCATTTATTTCGTTTTATGAATAAAATACGATTTAAAAAACATAAATGACATTTATTTTTTAAGTATTTTTTTGTAAATTTTTATACTGAAGGATAATTCGTCTCAGGCGGGACTTGAACCCGCGACCTTAAGACCTAATGCATTACCAACTCTGGCACCAAGACATGTCCATCTCAGATGCCTCATTGCCGAAAATTGTATCATATGGAGGAGTTTTTGGACATTAAATGTATGGAGCATTACATTTTCACACACAAGTTTAGTAAATTATGTGGTTTTAACGTCAATTTTTAAAGATAATTACTTTCTGCATAGTAAGTATAGTGTATAGATGTGCAATTGCACCACCCTAAAAAAATGCCGGTGGCGGCCATAATTACCATAGTGCAGTAGTAGTTTCCTAAATACAAAGACCATGTATTTCTTTATGTGGAAAATTTTAGCTCACAAATGGATCATAGCTTTTTATAGATTTTAGTTCAGTTTAACTAAACTATGTTGAGCTGCTACGAAGACCATTAACACTTGATAAGTAAACCGTAATAATAATAATATCAGGATCTGGTGCACGAGATTATCGACATGTGGGATGTGGATTCGGGGATCATTATCCCGATAGTTCTCTTGGTCAGTCGACTGATTGCCAAGAGCCTCAACCAACACCTAGAGAGGCTCGCATTGAGCGGTTGGATCAAGCGCTTGGAGGCGATTCCTCTCTCTGGAGCCCTAACCACCGGTAGCTTGGTTCCTGTATCCAATGCCGGTAGGGCACTATTTTTTATATTTCAAATATATTTATTTTTTATAAGATTCATATAATTACAAAAAGCACAATGAAAATCACAATCTTGTCGGACGTGACTATTCTCTCAGATAGACTTTTAACTAAAGTGTTTTTACACTTTTCAACTCTGGTCATGAAACCTGCAATACGCGTTCTTTGGATGGCACCGAAGGAGCTCACATGCGCCCTAAAAAAACATACCAGAGGCACTACAATGGCGGGTGAGACCCATCAGGTCAGGAAGATGTTGTTATAGGCATCACAAATACCATCATACGCTACTCTCGTATAATTGGTTAGTAGTTGACAGGTGTGGAACGTTTGACAAAATTACCGAAATAGTGTAAGTTTCACTTCAGGGAATGATTTTGCAAATTTTCTTGTTATCGTGTTGCCAACGACACATAAGGCTCTGCGCTGGCGTTTTATTTCGGCATCATCTTTTAAACTCGATGTCACTATGTGACCAAGGTACCTGAATTTTTTAACAATCTTCAATGTTTGCTCGTTTAGGAAAACATTGGGGACAAACTGAAGTGCCTTTCCAGACCTAAAAACCATAACTTCTGTTTTTTTTACAATGTATGTAAGTTCGTGTTTCTTAACATATATTGTTCACATGTATTTTTTTTTTTTTTTTAATCCTTTGACCAAGAGGCTAACAGAACTTTGTGTGATGAGCACGATGGTTTATTCTGTGTCTGAGTGATATTTATCTATAATATTTATGTATTTAGAAATATAAAAGTATGTTTATCAGTTGACTGGTTTCCATAGTACAAGCTCTGCTTGCTCCTGTGAGTTGTCCCAAAATATTATTAAAAAAAAATTGTCTCAGTTTCCCAGTTTTTGCAACATATCTCATTGCTGCTCCGTTCCTATTGGTCGTAGCGTGATGTTATATAGCCTATAGCGTTCCTCAATAAATGGGCTATCCAACAGTAAAATATTTTTTTATTCGGATCACTAGTTCCTGAGATTGAGAGATGAGCGCACGCCAAAATATCTCGCAGATTCCCGAATTTTATCCGATTAATTTGACACTTTTTGTTATATCTCGGCCAATTTAATAAATATCATAAGCTAAGACGGACAAACGTCAAATCATATCTATTGAATTTACCCTACTGTATTTATCCCTGAATTTGACCCCGTCTTTCTGTTACACGTTGTATGGGATATACAATATGGATAATATGAATAAATACTTACATCTGCCTGTAATAATATTTGATAAATTGATTAAGCTTTAAAAAGCTCAATTGCACACCGCTACTATTACAAATCAAAACATTTAACCACATAGTAAAAGAACAAAACAAAACAGAAAGCAATCTAACACAGAGCGTGCGATATTGTGGTATTAGTGGAGCGCCGCAAGATTTATACCTCGGAATCCAGGGTCAATCAATGAATCCTTATAAAAACGTATAAAATGTAATTTTAACAGTAAATAGAAGAATATTAAAAAGTATTTTGTCACTAACATTTTGTTACATTCTAATTTAAAGCTGCTTATCTTTCATATTTTTAGGTAAAAGGTATATTAATTAAGAGAGTTAGAGGTACGAGGTAATCCCCTGAGAGGAGTTTGAAACTCTTTGGTGGTTACTAAGCGGTTCTCGGGTCCACGAGGAACTTTAATATTATACCTCAACTACCTTGGTGAATTGTAATATATCATTAATGGATAAACGCTTCTCGAAATGGATAAATACCCACCAAATATCGTTTTACTCAAAGACTAATTCTAATATGAAGAAATTACAGTCCTGAATTTTAATTCTAGTTCAGAGTGACAAAGTTTTCTATTTGCAAGTAGCCTAACACTGTCCGCTATAACAGCGGACAGTGTTAGGCATGAGTATTGAAACTTCCGTTGTGTAATATTCGTTGCATAGTTAAGGCATCGATGTTTTGTAAATTATGTGAGTAATATTTTGTTCCATTGTATAGCTGTAAGTTTTTCAAATTTTAAATAAATAAATTACCTATAAGTAGGTAAAATTAATCTTTAAAATGGGTTACCCCCGAAAAGGATTTAATCCATTGATGGGGGAATTATATGTCTTTGCCTGTGGGGAATTGCACCATAATGTCATTAACAATGGGGGCTACGATTTTAATTCAAGGACTTTATTATAAGGTTAAAAGTATGCCGGCGATTACTTGTTAGAAATAAATGACCAGTTAGTCGGTAACTACAAAATAGTGCGGCTGGATAGTGGACTTTTTAATCAATAGATACAGGCTGCAATATTATTATCTTTTTTTACATCAAGTTTAGATAATAATGTCTTAAGGGTCTACATGTGTTGGCTTAGACTCCAAAGCTTTCCCAGCTAGCTATTGATTCGTTTAATTAAATCTTTATTTTTATTTTTAAGGATGTCACCTCATGATGAAACTAGGACTGACAAAAGTCGAGTCATATTTATTAAATTTGCTTTACTGTATGTATCTCTAAATTTGACCCCGTCTTTCTGTTACACATTGTATGGAATATACAATATGGATAATATGAATAATTACTTACTTTTGCCTGTAACGATATTTTGATAAATTTATTATACTTTATAAAGCTAACATGCACTCCGCTACTAGTACGCATCTAAACATTTAAACACGTAGTAAAATAAAAAACAAAACAGACGGGAACCCTACAAGAGTTAGACATTGTGTTAATAGCGGAGCGCCGTAAGATTTATACGAGTACCTCGGAATCCTAGGTCAGTCAATGAATCCTTATAAATACTTATAAAATGTGTTTTTAACAGGAAATTGAATAATGTTAAGAAGTATTTTGTGACTACATTTTTTTACAATATAATTTATAGCTGTTAATCTTTCATATTTAAAATAAGTTAAAGGTAGGTAAGTAAAAGATATATTTAAAATGAGGAACCCCACAGACAGGGGTTAACTCTTTGGTGGTTGAACTAAGCGGTCCTCGGGTCCACGAGGTACCTTAATATTACACCTCTACTCCCTTAGTGACTTGCAATATATCATTAATAGACGTACACTAAACGAAAGGAACGTAAAAGTACCTGTCAAACTATTTATTTGCTCTGTGTAATTGATTAATTAAAATTGGTTTTCACATTCCCCAAAGTGTCTGTCCGATATTGCTTTGTTCTTAATATATTGTGGATTTGCGCTATACCTAGGCCTAGAAGCAGAGCTTTAAAGATGTACCAACGTCTGACCTGCTCGACATGTCAATAGCTGTTGCTAAGGCCGCCATAACCCAGACGTCTCGCGGTACTGCTATATTTTAAAGTTCAAACCTACTAAACCTGCACTTAACCTTTACATACTTTGCAGAATTTTGAAGCGTTAGACAAAGATGCTTAAAAATACCACATTTACGCCATAATTTCATACTAAACCTCTTTATCTCGTCTGTATTTAGTTGCCGTTGGCGCGCTTTTAGGCATGGTTGTGTGTTGTTTGTGAAGGGTGTTTTCAGTATGAAACTGTGTTGTTTTAGTGTTATACTGTGATAACAACATGGACAGGTAAGTCATTAACACTTTTTAATTCAAACACAACGCCTCAATTAAAGATTTGACATAAATTTTACATTTTATCATATATTGGCCGCCATTTTGAACGTAATCGCGGCTCAATGATCAACGGCCGTACATTTTTATAATTTTTATAATAAAAACATTCTTGTGGCTGAAAACTGTTGTAACTATTAATGATAACATAGATATCTACAGACACAACACTCATTTAAGTTGTATTACTCCGATTAAATATTTCGTAAACTTGAAAAAAAAACTCATAATTCAGTGATCCCCGGGGGCCCTAGGGGGCCGAGGAAGGTGTCCAAGTATAACAGCGATTTTTAAAATATTTTCGTGCAGAAATATCTCTTTTTTTTGTATTTTTCAATTAGTAAATATAATTTAATTAAAGCATTAATCAAATCTACAAGTTGTTCTCGAGAGTTATCACCAACCGCCTCACGAGATAATTCGACGAGTTCCAGTCCACGGAACAAGCCGGGTTTCGAAAAGGCTTCAGCTCCGTAGACCACATCCATACTTTTCGACAGATTGTTCAGAAAACCAAAGAGTACTATCAGCCGCTGTGTATATCTTTTGTGGACTCTATTGAAACTTGGGCGGTTCTGGATGCTCTGCGACGATGCCGTATAGACGGGCGATATATCGTGGTGCTGAGATGCCTATATAACACCGCCGCCATGATCGTCCAGATTCAAAACCACATGACCAGACCAATAGAGCTGCGCCGAGGCGTAAGACAGGGGGATATCAAATCCCTGAAACTCTTCACCAACGCTCTTGAAGACATCTTTAAAACACTGGACTGGACTGGACAGGGCATAAATATAAACGGTAAGTACATCTCGCACCTCCGGTTTGCCGTCGACATCGTCATAGTAGCGGAGTCGCTGGAGCAGCTTAGCGAGATGTTGGTTTCGGCATGAATTTGGAAAAAACCAAAATCATGTTGAATAAACATGTCCAGCCGAGACCAATTTATGTCGAAGGGTCGTTGCTCGAAGTTGTTCAAGAATATTTCTACCCAGGGCAGGTTATTCAACTTGGTAGAAACAACTTCGAGAAAGAAGTCGACAGGAGGATCCGATTGGATTGAGCAGCGTTTAGTAAACTTCGTCGAGCCTCCTCATCACCTCTACCGCAATGCGTGAAAACCAAGGTATTTAACCAGTGCGTTCTACCTGTTATGATCTACGGTGCCGAGACGAAATTCAAAGTCACGCAGCGGGCTATGGAGCGAGCTATGCTTGGAGTCTCTTTGAAGGATAAAATTAACAACGAGGTCATCCGACAAAGAACCAAAGTTACCGACATAGCACGCAGGATAAACACGCTGAAGTGGCAATGGGCTGGCCACATTTGCCGAAAGACCGATGGCCGAAGGAGCAAACGAGTCCTAGAGTGGAGACCGCGACTTGGTAAACGTAAGGTAGGACGACCCCCAGCCCGATGGGCTGACGACTTAAAGAGAGGCCTATGTCCAGCAGTGGACCGATACAAGCTGACTAAACTTCATATATTTTGATAGATACGCAATAGTGTGAGACCCTCTAGACCTGAATTATCGAATTACTTTATCCAGTGCAAAAGTTGCGCCCAGCCTAGATTTTTCAGAGGCCAAAGAGGGCTCAGGATTCATGTAAGTTGGGTTCACAGGGACATCGATCGAAGTCTAACCCCCTTCCAGCCTCCCACTAACCATCCTGCAAATCCACCACCCCAACCAACAACATCCTCACACTCTGAGCCTTTTTGGAAACGACTTGCCAAATTTAAACAATCCTGATCATCAAGCACATTCCAAGAGGTGCATGTATGTACCACAGTTGCAAAATCACTTTCATCTGACATTAGTAATGTCTTCAATAGTAACACTATAGCGGCGTGGGAGCATCTTCTTCTCTTTTCTCACCTATGCATACCGAACACTTCACCTAACTTCAAACCAAACAACCAACACCTATTGTCGCATATCTCTAATGCACCAAATTAAAGAAAACTGGAAAAATAATACGTTACATACCGACATGGAGGCTAAAATCAGTGATTGAGACATTAAAGGAGATTCCCGTTTATTATTCTCCGATAACTCAATCGCCCTTAATAGCCCCGACACCCTTTTGGGCTTGCAGCAAAAACATCCACATCCACCAGCCAATATCCAACTCCCTGACCCACCGAATCCCAAAGACCCGCCCCTATACACCTCCCACGCCGAGGTTCTGAACGCAGTTAACTCATTCCGAACTGGTACAGCTGGAGGCATGGACTGCCTAACCGCGCAGCTCCTAAAATACCTCCTTTCATTGCACTGTTAGACAATTTAAAAAAAGTGGGGACATCTGTCGGACCATTATGGTTCGTGGACAGGTACGGGAAATCGACCGCGCGTGTTTTGTTTTTTAACGAATTACTCGGATTTTTATTGTAATCGATATTTATTTGTTATTTGTAACTATTTTTTAATTATATAAAGGGTGCAAGGACTGTACTATTAAAACAATACAATATTTGCACCTTGTGTTTTATTATATTTACTTATTAATTTTATAGTATTATTTTTTTTCACTTTACCTGCATTTATAAAAGCGAGCCGCGCGGGCGTCCGCCATACATCGGTCAAAAAGCGGTGTCGTTTCTATTTTATGTATAAAAAACTATTGTTATTATAAACAAAGGTTTATTATATTTTAATAAGTTCAGTTAATCAACTACACGTAATAAAATCCGCACATCTGTTGAATGAATAGATTTTAAGTACAAATCGAATAAATAATATACTAAAATTTGGGTCGTAAATCAGTCGGTTACCTTTGAATTATTTTCAGGTAGAAATGTTATTCCAGGTATAAAAACAATACATTTATTAGGTTCTTTTCAACCTAACTACCTATTACAATACTAATAACATGCATGTGTCTAAGAAGTATTTTAAATAACGAGCTGTAAAAACCGCCATACATTACCTACTTTACCTGCAAAAACCACACAAATCGCCCGTCTGTCAGGCAATCATATTTAGGTTTTTCGGAGAACACGGGTATTATTTTGAAAAATTGAAATATTTTATTGAAATTTTTAAAGTTTGTATTTGCTTGCCTGTATATTAATTCGAATTTTAAGCATAAGAGAAGGAGTCAAACGTAGAAAAAAACAGTGTATAAGAGCAAGATATTGAGAAACCTAAATATAGTTCGTATGCAGATGTCAACATTTACGGCGTTATCTGTCAAAACCATATTAGGGTTCGTCAGCAGATTAGGGGAACTGCAATAGCAACGACTATATAATTATTTTAGACCGCTTGACTGCCCTAACTAATCTTATGCTTGCGGGCCGGGTCAATAAGAATTCACAGATATTTTATACGGTGCCAACCTGTGCGCTCTTAGGAAAAAAGATGGTGGAATTCGACCTATCGCTGTGTGATCTACGCTTGGATACTTTGCAGCCAAAATATGCTGTAAGGCTATATCGGGCACCGTTACAGGCTACTTCGAACCGCTGCAACTGGATTTCGGGTCACGAGGAGGATGTGAAGGGGCCACCTACTCGCTTAGGACTTATATGACTCTCCACCCCCAGGATATTGTGCTGAAGGTGGATGTTAAAAACGCCTTTAATTCTGTGGACAGGGGCGTGTTAGATATGGTGTTATATGGTTATGTAAATAGCCATATATATAATCAATCCATGTGTTGGATTTTGATATCTACTATGTAGATGTGTTTTGGAATATTGATTCTTCCAGTTTATATATTGTTGTATAAAACCGAACGAAGGTTTGGTGGAATTGTTTTATAAGTTTGAGAGGTAGTCTGGAGTCTGATGACGGTGTAACCATCACATTGTATTGACTGGTTATCATAACGATGATTATAAGATCATCCGTGTCTGCACTATGTTTGGTAGTTATGTTATACTGTATGAAATACCTACTTGTGGCACAGAACAATTCAAAGATCTAATAAATCAATTATTTATATTATAGATGTACCCACAGATATTTTAGGATGATGTTTGTATTGTGATTAATACTGTGTCAGTTGTTTATGATGCTTATGATATTAGACATGAGAATGCATTGCAGAGGTTGGAATGAATATACTAAATGTAATTGCAACTGATAATATCATTAATGAATTAGACTAAACTCTTTTATCACAGATGTACCTATTAAACAAACTCTAATGTGGGATCCTACCCACATATGAAGGTATTTGATGAAACAATATAGTTAATACAGTTAATATTTGTATTGTTTGGATTATGTAATCTAGTGTCTATATCTTTATATAAATTGTTGTATAACGATCTAAGTATAGAATGATGTTAAAAACACTGTTTAATATCTATAATGTACCTAAAAAGTTATAACTGTGGCATTCTACCCACATAATAGAAAATGTGTGTAAAAAGAAAGTATAAAAGCTGGTCAAACTCTGACCTAGCCCTCTTTTCTCTGGTGTCATCCGACGGCGAAGGTACGATCCTTATTCAAAGTTACTTTATATTGTTTCTATTGTATTATATAAATAGTGATTTTCTATACTATGTATAATGTTTGTGTATACTAGCTGATTGACTGATGAAAAGATATTGCAATGTGTCTAATTGTCTATTGTCCTGTAAGTTGTGAATCATCTGCCTTGTAGTAATATAGTAAGACATTGCAATGGTATATCTAAGTCTCAGTCAATTAGATACATTGCAGATTGCTTATGTAAATATCATATTAGCAAATGTATATGGCAAATGTTTTGTTAGGAGACGGCCTAGTTTTCTTATCACTTCTTTTCCTAGGCAATAGGTCCTCTTGGAAGTGACACTAGCATACCTCTCTACTCCAATTCCTTGATATAACCAGAGCGAATTGTATTTTGACAATATAATGCTGATTGCCATTTGTTACTTTGTATTATTCTATACTACCCTGAATAGATACCCCGACAATACTGAACTGAGTGATAGGAACCTTAAACAATATACAGACACACACATTACATCCTGACATTTCTTGAACAGAACAAGGTCTTCCAATTATGATACTGTTCTGTAGAACCATTATCCCTCAGTAAGTTTTGGTTACAACTCATTATGCTACATTCTTAAATGACACACAAGTAGTCAATATTCCTGACATGAGATAGTACGAGTATATTGTAGTTCTAAATCTATACAAGCTTTACATACATACAATTGCTACGACATACTCGTAGCAATTCTATCAAAGCTTTTCTTATAATTATCAGCTTACACCTTCTACAACCTCTACGTTCCCTACAAAATCCTCTAACAGGCGCATTGTTGGCACAGATTAAATAAGTTATTCTCAGCACATATCCATTTCTAGGCACATATCCCTTTCCCTGGCAAGGCTATACACACCGTGCAAACTTCTATACAAAGACCAACTTCTAATCTCTGCTGTCGGTTGCCAACAAGGTGACCCCTTAGCCCCAGCTATTTTCAGCCTCGCTATACACCCAATCATCACTCAGCTAAATTCCAAATTGAATGCATGGTACCTGTATGATGGGACCCTACGAGGCGATGCCAACACTGTGCTAACAGACCTAAATTTTCTGAAACGAAATTTTAAGAACGCTGACCTAGATTTAAATTTTGCTAAATGTGAACTTTTCATACCTGAAAACCCGGACAAAGAATGTATTAAACAACGTTTCAATGCCGTAGCACCCAATATTAAGATCTTTGAAAAAGAAACCCTCTGCCTCTTAGGGTCCCCGATTCTAGATGAAGCTTTTGGCCTTTTATCGAGGAAAAAATAAATAATTTCGATTTCGTTTCCGACCGCATTCTCAAATTTAATGTTCATATGGCATTTACCATCAAACCCTTTTATCTTTTCGTGCCTAAATTTACATACAACATCCGATCCTCCCGTTTTTGGAAATACCCAAATTTAACCACTAAACTAGATGTTTCGATTCAAAATTTACTATCATTGATACTAAACATTTCCTTAAATGACCGATCCAAGCCTCACTCCTCATTCGTTTCGGAGGGCTAGGGATCTGCAAAATTTCCGATGAAGGCCTTCCTCTCATGAACCCACAGCACATACAGCCTAATCGCCAAAATCCTTCATCCTCATACCAACCTGCCAATAGCCGATCAAACTGAAGCCATCGAAACCTGGAAGGGCATCGTTCATGCTGATAACCTGCCAATCCAGCCTGCATCCCAAAAACAACCGATCGGTAAACAGGTACATGACAACCCACTAAATTCGACAACCTGTCTTACAGATTGGGCTAGTCTCCTTGCAGGTGCTAAACGGGAATCAGGGCTGTGGTTACAAACCTTACCCTCCCCCCCTCTAGGTACGCTCCTAGATGGCCAAACATTCCGCATTGCAACATCTCTCCTATTGGGGGCAAACTGCGTCGTTCCATACCGATGTCTATGCAGGATGGCGGTAAACGCGCTGGGTCATCACGGCCTTTCATGCGGCAGAATTGCTGGGCGAATTCCGCGGCACTCCAGCCTCAACGACATCATCCGTCAGACCAGTACCAGCTGTTCTGGAACCGAACGGCCTAGTGCGAAACAATGGCAGGAAGTCTGACGGTATGACTCTGGTGCCGTGGAAGATGGGACGGCCCCTGGTGTGGGACGCTACCTGTGTTGACACCCTGGCCCCGTCTCGTTTTCCACAAACCTCGTTAGAAGCCAGAGCTGCTGCGTCGACGTCTGAGTACCACAAACGGCGCCAATATGCAGGGCTCAGTAACACCTGAATTTAAGCCGTTTGGGGTTGAGACCCGGGAACCGTGGGGACCAAGCGCGCACCGCTTATACCAGGAGCTGGCCAAGCGGCAAAGAGATTTATGTGTCAATAAACAAATTTTTTTTTTTTTTTTATTTTTTTTTTAGCTCTGGTGACCAAAAGGCTGGTACGTTTCTCGGCCAGCCACCTGGGCACACTGTCCGTGGGCACCAATTTGGCACAAGTTTACTATTTGTAGTCCTTTACTTAAATTGTGATTGTTTTTTTTTTATATAAAATCTTTATATTTTTTGTAAACAGTCTCATTATTTTATGTAGATACCTAAATGCAAATAAATTATTTATTAATTCGATAAATGGTTCCCAAAAAGGATAAATACCCACCAAACATCGATTTACTCAAAAAGTAATATTAATGCTAAAAATTACAAGTTCTAAATTCTAATTATAGTTCAGAGTTATGAAGTTTACTATTTGCAAGTTTTCTATAACAGCGGACAGTGTTAGGCATGAGTATTGAAACTCCTGTTGTGTAAAATTCATTGCTAGCTATGGCATCGATGTTTTGTAATTTATGTGATTAACATTTTGTTCCATTGTAATTTATAGCTCTTAGTCTTTCAAATTTTAAATAAATAAATAATCTAAAGGTAGGTAAAATGCATCTTTAAAATATGTAACCCACGAAAAGGGTTTAATCCATTAATGGGTAAATTTTATGTCTTTGCCTGTGGGGTATGGTACCATAATGCCATTAATAATGGGGGTTACGAAGGTTTTAATTCAAGGACCTATTTATAAGCATAAGAGTATGCTCGTGATTATTTGGTAGAAATCACTGAGCAGTATATAAATAGTGGGATTTTTAATCAATTGTTATTAAAATAGTCACAGATTGTATTATTAATATATTTTTTTACATCAAGCTTTGATAATAATGTCTTAAGGGTCCACATGTTTTGGGTTTAACTAACTTTCCAAGCTAGCTATTGATTCATTTGATTAAATCGTAATTTTTATTTTTAAGGATGTCACCTCATGATGAAGCTAAGACTGACAAATGTCAAAAAATGGCCTACTGTACCTATGTATCCCTGAATTAGTATCCCTGAGTCCTTTTCATTACACGATGTATGGGATATACAATATGGATAATATGAATAAATACTTACTGTGTCCTGTAATGATATTTTGATAAATTGATTACACATTAAAAAGCTAACTTGTACACCGAAAAGAGGGCAACTTTCCAGAGAGCGTGCGATATTGTGGTAGTAGTGGAGCGCCGCAAGATTTATACCTCGGAATCCAGGGTCAGTGAATGAATTCTTATAAAAACTTATACAATGTGTTTTTAACTGTAATTTGAATAATCTTAAAAAGTATTCTGATACTAACATTTTGTTACATTCTAATTTATACCTGGTATTTTTTCATATTTTAAATAAGTAAATTATAGGACCAACCTATAATTAATTATTTAAAAAATAGCGTAAAAGGTAAAAGGTATATTTAAAATTTGGTGGTTAAGTCTTTGGAGGTTAAACTAAGCGGTCTTCGGGTCCACGAGGAACCTCAATATTACACCTCTACTACTTTGGTGAATTGTTATATGTCGTTATTAGATAAATGGTTCCCAAAATGTATAAATACCCACCAAATATCGTTTTACTCAAAGAGTAATATAATTACTAAAAATTACAGTTCTAAATTCGAATTATGGTTCAGAGTGATTAAGTTCTCTATTTGAAATTTCAGCAACAGTTCTGTGCGTAATATTCGTTTCATTGCTATGGTATCGATTTTTTGTAATTTATGTGAGTAACATTTTGATCCATTGTAATTTATAACAGTTAGTCTTTAAAATTTTAAATAAACAAATTATCTATAGGTAGGTATCATATATCTTTAAAATAAGTAACCCCCCAAAATTATATGTCATTGCCTGTGGGGAAGTGTACAATAATTTCATTAATAATGTGGGAACGATTTTAATTCAAGGTCCTTATTATAAGCTTGAAAGTATGCCAGCTATTACTCGATAGAAATCACTGACCAGTAAGTCGGTGACTACAAAATAATACGGCCGGATAGTGGGCTTTTAATCAATTTTAACAAAAATAGTTACAGGCTGCAATATTATTATCTTTTTTTACATCAAGCTTAGATAAAAATGTCTAAAGAGTTTACAAGTTTTGAATCATATCAGTTGGATCGCCGCTATTGCACCATATTATATTTTCCATTTGTCAAATTTCAACAGCGGACAGAGTTAGGCATGAGTATTGCCTCTTCTTGTTCAATATTAGATTGCATTATTTTGGCACGTATGTTTTTTTTAAATTTGATTTTAGAAATGTTTAACCTTTTTAGATACAATTACCAGCTGTTTGTACCATGTGTATGTATCTCTGAATTTGACCCCGTCTTTCTGTTACACGTTGTATGAGATACACAATATAGTTAATGTGAATAAATACTTACTACTTTCTGTAATGATATTTTGATAAATTGATTATACTTTATAAAGCTAACGTGCACACCGCTACTAGTACGCATCTAAACATATAAGCACAGATAAAAAAAAAACAAGAACCTGAACGCTTAAAAAAAGATGAAAACAAGATAACCTTACATCATGCAGTCGGAGGCATTTTACTAGTATGTTTTTTTAAGCAATCGGGTTTTTGATTTTTAAAGATATTTTTTTTTATTAAATACTTTTTAGTGCCTTGTTGTAGACATAATTGACTGTAACTACCGAAAATTTGAGCACGCGAAAATGGTTGGTAACTAACTTTAGATCGCTATATATCCTAAACAGTAATTTTAAGTAAAAAAAAAATTAAATAAATAAAATACCAAGACATAGTTTGTTGACTTAATTTTTTTTCTATCACAATATGGCGTCTTGCTTCGCAGTATTTTGTTACTAACATTTTGTTATATTCTAATTTATAGCTGCTAGTCTTTCTTATTTTAAATGAACAAATTATAGGTAAGTAGGTAAAAGTTATATTTAAAATGAGAGATCCCTCTAGAGCGGTTACCTCTTTGGTCCACGAGGAACCTTAATATTACATCTCTACTCTCTTTGGTGAATTGTAATATTTCATTAATTTGTTTAAATCCAAAGCTTTCCCAGCTAGCTATTGAATCATTTAAATAAATCGTAATTTTTATTTTTAAAGTTGTCACCTCATGCATGATGAAGCTATGACTGACAAATGTCAAATCATACGAGTATCTTCTGAATTTTCCCTATTGTATGTAACCCTGAATATAAGATTGCATTGTTATGGCACGGATGTTTTTTACTTATGATTTTAAAAATATTTAAATTTTTTAGATACATTAGGTTCAAGTCTGTGCCATGTGTATGTATCCCTGAATTTGACCCCGTCTTTCTGTTACACGTTGTATGGGATACAGAATATGTATAATATAAATAAGTACTTACGCCTTTCTGTAATGAAATTTTTTACTAATTGATTATATTTTATAAAATTAATTTGCATACCGCTACTAGTACGCATCTAAACATATAAGCACAGAGTAAAAGAAAAAAAATAATTTTAAAGGTCAATAAACCCAACTGCTTAAAAAGATGAAAACAAGATAACCTTAAATAATGCAGGCATTTTAGTAAATTTACTGGGATTCATGAATACCTCCGACTGCATGATTTAAGGTTATTTTGTATTCAATTTTTTTAAGCAGTCGGGTTTTTGATTTTTTTAAATTATTTAGTACCTACTTTTTAGTGCTAAATTGTAATTAACTTTTGAAAATTTGAATAAAAATGGTTGGTAATTAACTTTAAATCGCTGTATATCCTAAACAGTCATTTTAAGTAAAAATATGATTAAAAAAACCTCATCTTTATTTTAAAATACACACACAATGATACCTCACATGACATACTCGTAGTTAGTTGACCTATTTTTTTTTTATCACAATATGGCGGTTGGCTGTCGCCAGTTTGCATTTTGATAGCTGTAATGTCGTTAGTGACACTCGCAAGATTAATACAAATCAATTGACGTATGATTCATCAAAATCGGCCCACGCGTTTGGTCTATATAGTGTCACAAAGGAACACATAACACACATAGACGATAAATAAATACATTAACCTCCTTTGCATCGCACAGTCGGGTAATAACAGAACAGAGAGGAGTAGGTATATATTGGGCAAAACAGTTCATCGTTCTCCCTTGTTGCATCTAATATTACTATCACTTACATCTAATAATTACGGGGCCTGGGTCTGGTTTGTTTTATAAATTAGGATTGTTTGGCTAATGAAAATTCATTCATTCACCTGGTCCATCGGTCAGCAGATGCGTCAGCTGACTGGCTGAGAGCTGAGGGTGAGGTTGGCTTGGAACCTCATAGATGTTGGTGGGTGATTTATTATTAAAATATTTATTTTAATTTATTATTTATATGTGGTATGGTCTATAAAAGGCGTTTTGCTGATGAAATTTGTGAATCTCACTATTGAATATGGAGTGGAGCCCAGGAGTTTAGTCAAACATTATTTAGTTTATAATTTATATGATTTTGTCAATGAGTTTACCCGCATAATTTTAAAGTACCTGAATAAAATCATACTGAATAACTAATATAGTACAGATGTAGCTGTAACTACAGTTTATCCTAAAGTATTCTTTCTCTTTAATTATAGGTCTAAAAATAGAGACAACAAGACTCCTAACTGACCAGGAACGTCAAAAGGAGAAAAAGTGGTGGATCTGTCTGCCAGTGACGAAGAGGTCAACACGACTCGTGCTCCGGTTCTGCAGTCTGCACTATCGAGACGTGTTGCCAACGGTGTGGTGCATCGTACCAAATACTTCGAGGGTGACATATATGTTGAAATTAAAATATATAACACTGCGGACAAGTAGATCCCCAAGGACCGTTGTAAACGAGCGATCGTATCCCTTAAGTATCAGGGACAGTCGGACTGTCCTGAGTTGGATCCATTGAAAACGGTTATTAGAGTGTCGGGGCCGTTTTACTTATAAGGGCATTTATTACGCTGACAAAAAAGTTTAAATTTATTTTTTTAAATATGTATATATATATATATATATATATGTATATTTTATATAATATATGTAATATGTTTAAATTTGTTTATCCATCCATCATATATATATATATATATATATGTATATGATGGATGTAAGGGGGTAAAAAAGGGATGTCAGGGGGCGTACCACCATCTTTCGCTCCAACCAAGCCAACCTCACCTGCACGCGGTACATCTTGCTGTATAACGAACGAGGCTATAGAAATCGACTGGTGGCGGTATAACCATCCCAAATTCAAGGCGTAGCTAAAGTAACAGGTCAGTGACGGGCAGCAGCGTCACTGATGCAAGAGCTACGCCTTGCGATCGCAAACCCGCCTGCACAGCGTGGCGATTATGGGCATTACCCCAAATGCACAAAGCACAAAAGCTACGGCCCCCAGTTCCCGGCATTTACGCTATTCCTGGACATGGTGGCGTCGATGGTAACGGCGTGGCAGGGGGTGCTAAGAATCTCCGGGTTACGGAAGGCTACCACAACCGACTGACCCTGGCGACGTATAACGGACGCACGCTACGGCTAGACTCGCATCTGGCACAACTTGAGGTGGAATTTAGGAAGATTAGGTGGCATATCCTCGGGTTAGGAAGAGAGGGAGAAGATACCATAACCCTCGAGTCGGGCCACCTTATGTACTTCCTCGAGAGAGAATAACAATCCCAAGGAGGTCTTGGGTTTCTGGTAAATAAGTCTGACAACGTTGTGGATATGTCTAGCGTGTCGAACAGGGTAGCGTACCTCATTATCAAGCTCACCGAGAGGTATTGCCTCAAGGTGGTGCAAGTGTACGCACCGACCTCGACACATCCAGACGACGAAGTGGAGGATATGTTCGATGACATATCGAGGGCCCTCAACTTCCTCGAACGGGATTGATGAACTCCTTTTTCAAGGAACAGCCCCAAAAAATGAAATCGACTTCATCATGACGGATAAAGAGCATATATTTGCGAAACGGCTGGCAGGAGCTGGATGCCAGAAGCCGAAGATAGAACAAAGTGGCGTGCAATTGGAGAGGCCTATGTCCAGCAGTGGACTGCGATAGGCTGATGATGATGATATATATATATTATGTATAAGTATTTATCAATAAACAATTATAAGGGCATGTGTAATATAACATTTTTAGGTTGACAGTTCTGAGTGTTCATTTTTTTGCAGATAAACTTCTTTTTTTTTTTACTTTTTAAAGCAATGACCAAAGGAACAGTATATTATACAGTTTGTGGTCTATCTATTAAAACAAGTGCATTTGCATCTCCTCAATAATAATTATATTGAATTAAATAAAGCAGTGCATTTAGAAATCATATATACAGAGTGCACAATTTAGGAAATAACGAAGGCAGTTAAATTTGTTATTGTAATGACTTGAATAAAATGGCTGGACTCATAAAAAAATTGGTCGGCGTACTACTTTTAGTACGCCGACCAATTTTTTTATGAGTCCAGCCATTTGCGTGATACAGTTGCTCGCAGCACTTCAAACTGCACATCATTCTATCAAAGTTAACTTCGAACTTTTTACAGAATTTACATATACATTGACAAACCCATTTACATAGGGTTTACTGTTCTAGAAATAGCTAAAAATCTTATGCACGATTTTCATTATTCTGTCATGAAATCGTTTTACGGGCCTAAATTAAAACTAGGTAATACCGATACTGATAGTTTACGTTAGCGTAATCTGAATCTGAATCTGAATCCGCTATAAATGTTTTTAATACCCATTACCAATCTATTAATAACGAAATTTGTTAAACAAGCACAGTCACTGCATGTTAACGCAATTAGTAATGACTTGAATAAAACGAGTTGTCGTCATGGTAAGTTATTACCTAACACAGTAAGATGCATAATTTGCGGTCCTTCGAAATGTGGAAAAACAAATTTGCTTATTAGTCTTCTGGTGGTTCTCTTCAGAAATATCATGGCAACGAAGAAGAAATAAAAGTTCAAGCCGCGAAGCCAAACTCTAATAATATATTTGATGACGTCGCTTGTGAAAATCAAAATAACATGCGCGATTATTTTGCAATGGGAAGGACATATATATATCGATTGCTTTTATCTGAACCAAACTTATAGTAAAATTCCTAATAAGTTAATAAGAGACAACGCAAACTTGATAGTAAGATGATATCAATTTCAGACATGTTTATGATGAACATGTGAACACTGATACGACTTGTAAATGTAGCGTAGTAAATGTAGAAATGTAGCGTAAAGATGCAGATATTAGGTATTGGGACAATCCAAATGAACTGGTAGATTAGCTGATCTTGCCAAAATCGGCGCTGATGACGATGAACATGCCGACACCGATGTGACTCCTGATGATGACAACGGCACGGCATCAACTCTTCCTTACCAGATGAACAGTCTCGCCGTGATAATGTGGAGTAGTGGCTAGACCACAACTATTCGCTTACTTAGCCACCTTAACCACATAATGACAGTGTCCAGCAATTGGCCAGGATATGATGACGTTGCAGGATATGATGAAACAGTCGCAACCAGCTAGCGAAGATCGATTGCTAAGCCGACTCGCTAAACCGTGCGATCTGCCCACATTCAGCGGTGACAACGTCGAGTGTAAGCGAGAGTGGTAAGTACATACTAGGAATCGAACTGTGTGTGTAGATTTAGTGATACAGAAAACCTGTGAAGACTTCGCCGTTTTTCTGTATCACTAAAGCTGAAGCGCTGCAGTGCTGAAGCGAAAGAGGCAGTCACTGACCTGCTGATCGGTATACGGCACCGACGGCAGTGATAGAATCTCTCGAGTTGAGATTTGGTCGAGCTGATATTATTATTCAGAACATTACGATACAATTGGAAAAGCTGCCGTCGTTACCAAACTATTATCAACAATAGTTGATTTTAAGGTTCACAATTGCTTGGCAACAATACGCGCACTGGATGAACCTGACTACCTACGAAGCCCAGAGCTTATTGCTGCTGTTGTGTCAAAATTGCCGAGCACTCTGATGGCTAAATGGACAGAGTTTGCCTACTATCGTCTACGAGAAGGCAGGTCGAAAATTGAACTTATAGCTGCAACTTGAAGCTGAGATGCTATCTATGGTCGGATGTTTTGAGCCGCGAGAAAATAGAAAACCGACAGACACAGTAAACAAGCGAACAGATGATAAACAGCGATATGACTCTGTTTACACCTCTGCTGTCGTTGAAGATAAGAAATGTCTTTTTTTTAAACAAGACAATCATATTTTGACCGACTGCCGCAAGAAAAGATAGATTCGTCAAAACGCAGAGATTGGTGGTACTTTAAATTGTAATAAACATTTAAAACATTGCGCGCTAAAAAATGTATGTCTAGTTACCTATATTACTTTTATAAAATGAAACAAGTTTTATTTAATACAAAATGTTTTTTATTTTGATATTTATTATAACAGAACATTCAATCAAAATTACAAACATACAATATAGTAAAAATACAAAATAATTATTTCTAAAAATCACTATCTATTAATAATTTGGATTTTTTTTTACTAATTATTCTGTTTCGTCCATTATACTGTCCATAGCATCTTTAACTATGTATGGGCATCCATAACACTGTGTTTGTCTTGACTATGAGAAGCATTATCACATAAGTCCATGACCGATTTTTTTATTATTTTAATGCCTCGTCGCTGTACACGGCTCATAACATACGATTTCGTGGGCGATGGTTTCTTCGTTTTTTCAATATTTGATCTTTACTGACTTTTTTGGACTCGGGTTCGTTGCGCAGCATCTCATGGTTTTCCTCATCAGGGTCTTGAGCGTATTGGCTGAAGACAATCAAAGAGTCTTGGTTGAAAAAGGCTGAAAAAGCTTGAAATTTAATAAAATAAATATAGTAGTAGTTTTCATAAAGTAAAGGTTAATGTTAAGTCAAATAATGACAAAAAAAACAATAACTTACCGTCGACAAGATTATGAAGAATTTATTATTAATCGATTCAATATATTCTGAAATGAAACTTCTACTCAAGACGAGTGATGATTTGTGATGATTTGTGTAAATGATTTACATAAGTAAAAATATTTTCTACAATAAACATAAAATTATTATGTGTTTTTAATCTGAAAGAAAAAGTTACAAGCTTGCATAACCTCGGCAGCCCTGATTGCAATGCACTGTATTTGTATGTAGGTAGATACATGTCCAAACATGTATCTATTAAAAAAACCGGACGTAGTTAGTGAAGAGCGTAAACTGTTTTTGAATGTCCAATATATACCTACAGAGGGGAACCTTCCAGAGAGCGTGCGATATTGTGGTTAGTAGTGGAGCGTCCGTCGTACGATTTATACCTCTGAATCCAGGGTCAGTCAATGAATCCTTATAAAAACTTATAAAATTCGTTTTCAACAGTAAATAGAAAAATGTAAAAAAATATTTAGTTACTAACATTTTGTAACATTCCATTTTTTAGCTTCAGTCTTTCTTATTTTAAATAAGTAAATTATAGGTAGGTGGGTAGAAGTTTATTTAAAATGAGACAGTGACCCCTCAGTTGAATTAAGCGGTCCTCGGGTTCACGAGGTACCTTATTATTACACCTCTCTACTACCTTTGGTGACTTGTAATATTTTAGAACATTAATGGATAATACCCACCAAATATCGTTTTACCCAAAGATTAATATTAATACCAAAAATTACAGCTTTAATTCTAGTTCAGAGTAATAAAGTTATTTATTTGTCAAATTTCAACAGCGGTCAGTGTAAGCATGAGTATTGCTACTCCATGTTCAATATACGATAGCATTGTTTTGAAACGGAAGTTTTTTTACTTAAGATTTTAAAAGTGTTTAATTTTTTAGATACAATTAAGTTCAAGCTGTCTGTACCATGTGTATGTATTCTTGAATTTAACTCCGTCTTTCCTTAATACGTTTTATGGAATACCCAATATGGATAATATGAATAAATACTTACTAAAGTCTGTAATGATATTTTAATAAATTGATTATACTTTATAAATGTAACTTGCACACCGCTACTAGTACGCATCTAAACATATTAAGCACAAAGTAAAAGAGAAAACAGAACAGAAGGCAACC
The DNA here is from genome assembly GCA_945859575.2 of Herminia tarsipennalis. NCBI lineage: Eukaryota > Metazoa > Arthropoda > Insecta > Lepidoptera > Erebidae > Herminia > Herminia tarsipennalis. The sequence continues at coordinate 2,954,240 of OX243830.2, forward strand.
TTTCAGAGGGCATGCGATAGTCTTTCATTTTTTATTTCATAGCCGCAAATCTTTCATATATATAGAATCCTAAAATGGGTCCATTGGTGGGTGAATAATTTGTCTTTTCTTGTAAGGAATTGTACCATAACGTCATTAATAATTAGAGTTACGATTTTAATTCAAGCACCTTATTATAAGCTTTAAATATATATTTAAGGTTCTACATGTGTTTGCTTCGGCTCCAATGCTTTCCCAGCTAGCTATTGATTCATTTAATTAAATCGTAAATTTTATTTTAAGAATGTCACCTCATGATGAAGCTATAACTGACAAATGTCAAATTATATCTATTAAATTTGCCCTGCTGTATGTATCCCTGGATTTGACCTCAGCTTTCTTATACACGTTGTATGGGATATATAATATGGATAATATAATAAATACTTACACCTAGCTGTAATGATATTTAGATAAATTGATTATACTTCATAAAACCACCTTGCACACCGCTACTAGTACGCATCTAAACATATAAATACATAGTAAAAAAACAAATTGACTGCCTCTGTGGCGCAGTGGTAGCATATCCGACTGCAACTCAAGAGGTCGGGTTCGATTCGGGACGGGACACCACTTTGTGTGATCCACAAATTGTTGTTTCAAGTCTGGGTGTACTTTGTGTCCGTGACTTGTATGTTTATAAAGTCCACTGCGATACAAGGCTTGTTCCCTTCTGCGGCAGTCGTCTTTTTTGTATAAAAAACAGAACAGAGTTTTGAGAACCTTTCAAAGAGCGTGCAATATTGTGGTAGTAGTGGAGCGCCGTAAGATTTATACTTTAAGGTTCAAGCTGTCTGTATCAAGTGTATGTATCCTTGATTTTGACCCCGTCTATCTGTTACACGTTGTATGGGATATACAATATGGATAACATGAATAAATACTTACTGCTGCCTGTAATGATATTTTGATAAATTAATTATATTTTATAAAGCCAACTTGCACACCGCTACTAGTACGCATCTAAACATATAAGAACAAAGTAAAAGAAAAAACAAAACAGAGGGCAACCTTCCAAAGAGGGTGCGATATTGTGGTAGTAGTGGAGCGCCGCAAGATTAATACCTCTTAATCCAGGGTAAGTCAATGAATCCATTAAATTACTTATAAAATCGGTTTTTAACAATGAATAGAAGAATGTTAAAAAGTATTTTGTTACTAACATTTTGTAACATTCTCATTTATAGCAGGCTGTTAGTCTTTAATTTTTTTATATGAGTAAGTTATAGGTAGGTAGGTAAAGGGTTTATTTAAAATGAGGGACCCCTGAGAGGGTTACCTCTTTGGTCGGTGAACTATGTGGTTCTCGGGTCCACAAGGAACCTTAATATTACACCCCTACCCCTTTGATGAATTGTAATATATTATTCATGGATAAATGATTCCCAAAATGGATTAATACCCACCAAATATCGTTTTACTTAAAGAGTAATACTAATACCAAAAAATGCAGTTCTAAATTCTAATTCTTGTTTAGAGTGATAAAGTTTTCTATTAAAAATTTCAACACCGGACTATGTTAGGCATGAGTATTGAAACTCCTGTTGTGTAATATTTGTTGCATTGTTATGGCATCGATATTTTGTAATTTATTTGACTAACATTTGTTTCATTGTAATGTATAGCTGTTAGTCTTTCAAATTTTAAATAAATAAATTACCTATAGTTAAGTAATATGTATCTTTAAAATGGGTAACCCCCGAAAAGGGTTTAATCCAATAATGGGTGAATTACATGTCTGTGCCTGTGCGGTATTGTACCATAATGTTATTAATAATGGAGGTTACAATTTTAATTCGAGGACCTTATTATAAGCTTCAAAGTATGCCGGCGATTTCTTGATAGAAATCACTGACCCGTTAGTCGGTGACATAATAATACGGTCGGATAGTAGGATTTTTAATCAATTTTAACTAAATTAGTTACAGGCTGCAATATTATTATCTTTTTTACATCAAGCGTAGATAATAATGCCATAAGGGTCTACACGTGTTGGGTCCGGCTCTAAAGCTTGCCTAGCTAGCTGTTAAATTCATTTAATGAAATCGTAATTCTTATTTTTAAGAAAGTCACATCATGATGAAGCTAAGATTAAAATATTGACATATGTCGGTCTTAGCTTCTTCAAATCATTTATCTACTAATCGAATCATTTATCTATTAAATTTGCCCTACTGCATGTATGCCTGAATTTGACTCCGTCTTTCTGTTACACGTTGTATGGGATATACTATATTGATAATATCATTAAATACTTACTTTTGCCTGTAATGATATTTTGATAAATTAATTATACCTTATAAATGTGCACACCGCTACTAGTACGCATCAAAACATAGTACAAGTAAAAACAGAGCAGAGGGCAACCATTCAAAGAGCGTGCGATATTGTGGTAGAAGTGGAACGCCGTAAGATTTATACCTCGGTGTTCACTATATTAATCGACTTATACTAATCGATTTAATCGACGTAGCGTGTTTCGGAATGTAGCTGTCAATATGTCATATACTTGTCAACTTGGACAATGTGCTTGGTGGAAAATGGCGAGCGCGCGCCTGGTTTTTTTACTGAGTGATATTTATTGGGAAGCCTGGTGGTTGTGTGGCGTTTTGGGATAACCCATAACCCCTGCCATTTGGATTTATAATTAAGTTTTGTAATTGAGTGTTGGCGTGATTTGAGGTGGACCATGAAAGCCACGCACGCGTGTAAACTGTGAAATAGATTAATAATTTGCATAAAATAGAACTATATTGGACATTGTTGGACGATGGTGATCGAGTGAATTGCAGGTGGAACCGACCCTATACAGCAGGTCCGGTTATATATGGTATGTTTCTGACTACTTTTTTTTGGGCCCTGGCTGTAGGTAAGAAACATATTATAACCTTGGTGTCATAACGCCCGTCTACGAGCTTGAGTAAGAGGTTATTTCATTATAAGCTAGCACATAGCTTTGTAACTTAGCTAGTATCACTGCCTTTTGAGATTCACTCTGGTAAGACGAACTTTGCCTAGATATACCTTACCAGAGTGTACTGTAGTGTACACTCGGAATCAGGGTCAGTCAATAAAACCTTATAAAAACTTATTGAATGTATTTTTTAACAGTAAATAGAACAATGTTAAAAGTATTTTGTTACTAACATTTTGTTACAGTCTAATTTATAGCTGTAGTCTTTCATTTTTGAAATGAGTAAATTATAGGTCGGTACGTAAAAGGACCACTCGAGAGGGTTAACCTCTTTGATGGTTCAACTAAGCGTCCACAAGAGATATAATACGGATAATATGAATAAATACTTACTGCGTCCTGTAATGATATTATGGTAAATTGATTATACTTTATAAATCTAACTTACATATTGCTACTTGTACGCATCTAAACATATGAGCTCAGAGAAAAAGACAAAAACAGAACAGAGGGGAACCTTCCAGACAGCGTGCGATATTGTGGTAGTAGTGGAGCGCCGCAAGATGTATACCTCGTAATTCAGGGTCAATGGTCAATGAATACTTATAAAAACTTATTAAATTAGTTTTTAACAGTAACAGTACATTGTTCACGTTAAAGAGTATTTTGTTACATTCTAATTTATAGCTCTTAGTCTTTCACATTTTAATTAAGTAAATAATAGGTAGGTAGGCAAAAGGTATATTTAAAATGAGGGACCCCCGAGAGGGTTACCTCTTTGGTCGGTGAACTAAGCGGTTCTCGGGTTCACGGGGAACCTTAATATTACACCTCTACTCCCTTGGTAGATTATGATTTATCATTGATGGATAAATGCTTCCCAAAATGGATATATACCCCCCAAATGTCGATTTACTCAAAGAGTTATGTTAATACCAAAAATAACAGTTCTAAATTATAATTCTTGTTCACAATGATAAAGTTTTCTATTTGAAATTTCAACGGCGGACAGTGTTAGGCATGAGTATTAAAATTCCAGTTGTGTAATATTCGTTGCATTGTTATGGCATCGATGTTTTGTAATTTATGTGACTAGCATTTTGTTCCATAGTAAATTATAGCTGTTAGTCTTTCAAAATTTAAATAAATAAATTACCTATAGGTAAGTAAAATGTATGTTTAAAATGGGTAACCCCCGAAAAGGGTATTACATGACTGTAGGGAATTGTACCATAATGTCATTAATAATGGAGGTTACAATTTTAATTCCACGACCTCATTATAAGCTTGAAAGTATGCCGGCGATTTCTTGATAGAAATCACTGACCCGTTAGTCGGTGACTACATAATAATACAGCCGAATAGTGAATTTTTAAATAAATTTTAACTAAATTAGTTACAGGCTGCAATATTATCATCTTTTTTTACATCAAGCGTAGATAAAAATGTCTTAAGGGTCTACACGTGGTGGGTTCGGCTCCAAAGCTAGCTGTTGATTCATTTAATTTAATCGTAATTATTCGTATATTATTAGACTGACATATGTCAAATTATTTATCAATTAAATTTGCCCTACTACATGTTTTCCTAAATTTGACACCGTCTTTCTGTTACACGTTGTATGGGATATACTACATGGATAATATGAATGAATACTTACTTTTGCCTGTATTGATAATTTGAAAAATTTATTAGTCAATGAATTCTTATAAAAAACTTATTAAATGTATTTTTAACAGTAAATAGAACAATGTTAAAAAGTATTTTGTTACTAATAATGTTACATTCTAATTTCTAGCTGTTAGTCTTTCATATTTTAAATTAGTAAATTACAGGTAGGTAGGTCAAAGGTATATTTAAAATAAGAAGCCCCCTGAGAGGGATTACCTCTTTGGTGGTTAAACTAAGTGGTCCTCGGGCCCACGAGGTACCTTAATATTACATCTCTACTCCCTTGGTGACTTGTCTTCTATCATTGGTGGATAAATGCTTACTAAAATGGATATATACCCACCAAATTTCGATTTACTCAAAGAGCAATATTAATACCAAAAATTACAGTTCTAAATTCTAATTCTTGCTCAGAATGACAAAGTTTTCTAGGCATGAGTATTGAAATTCTAGTTGTCTATTATTTGTTGCATTAACAAGGCATCGATATTTTGTAATTTATGTGACTAGAATTTTGTTCCATTGTAATTTATAGCTGTTAGTATTTTTAATTTTAAATAAATAAATTACCTATTGGTAAGTAAATTGTATCTTTAAAATGGGTAACCCCCGAAAAGTGTTTAATCCATTGATGGGTGAATTACATTAATTAATAATGGGGGTTAGGATTTTAATTCAAGGACCTTATAATAAGCGTAAAAGTATGCCGGCGATTACTTGGCTGAAATCACTGACCAGTTAGTCGGTGACTACAAAATTATACGGCTTTTTAATCAATTGTAACTAAAATAATTACAAGCTGCAATATTATTATCTTTTTTAATAATGTCTTCAGGATCTACATGTGTTGGCTTTGACTCCAAAGCTTTCGCAACTAGCTATTAATTCATTTAATTATATCGTATTTTTTTATCGTATATTTTTAAGGATGTCATCATCCTGAAACTGAGATTTCATCATATCATGATGAAACTGAGACTGACAAATGTCAAATCATCATCATTTATCTATAATTTGTTTTCTACTATATGTATAAGATATACAATACCGATAATATGAATAAATACTTACTGCTACCTGTAATGATATTTTGATAAATTGATTATACTTAATAAAGCTAACTTGCTCACCACTACTAGTACGCATTACGCGTGGCTTTTTAATCAATTGTAACTAAAATAACTATTGGCTGCCATATTAATATCTTTTTTTACATCAAGCTTAGATAATAACGTCTTATGGGTCTGCATGTATTGGCTTCGGTTCCAAAGCTTTCCCAGCTAGCTATTGATTCATTAAAGTAAATCGTAATGTTTATTGAAGTGAAGACTTCTTTAGCGGGCGTTGTGCACATTTTTTGGGATGGGTAAAAAATGTTAAACTCGCGTCACTCCCAGAGTGCAACCTGTTGTATTTTTTTAAAGATGTCACCTCATGATGAAGCTTCGACTGACAAATGTCAAATCATATCATATCTAATAAATATGTCCTACTGTATGTATCCCAGAATTTAACCCCGTCTGTTACACGTTGTATGGTATAAACAATATGGATAATATCAATAAATACTTACTATGTCCTGTAATTATATTTTGATTAATTGATTATACTTTATAAATTATCTGTACTAATAACACAAAGCTGAAGAGTTTGTTTGTTTGTTTGAACGCGATAATCTCAGAAATTACAGGTCCGAATTGAAAAAATATTTTACTGTTAGATAGCCCATTTATCGAGGAGGGCTATAGGCCATATAACATTACGCTACAACCAATAGGAGCGGAGCAGCAATGAAAAATGGAAAATTAACGCAGACGAAGTTACGCGGGGCAGCTAGTACTTTATAAAGCTAACTTGCACACCGCTACTAGTACGCATCTAAACATATAAGCACATAGTAAAAGAAAAAACAGAACAGCGCCACACCACAATATCGTAACCTCCCAAAGAGCGTGCGATATTGTGGTAGTAGTGTGTAGTAATCAGTCATATCATTTATTTGCGTCATACAGGTTACATAGTTGTTACAATAATATTAGATCTCTGTATACTACCATTTCTGGTGTGCAAATTTTAAAGTTATTACATATCTAATTAAATTATATTATAAATTATATGCATATAATTTAAATTTACAACATTCAATATCATATTAGGTTTCATTTGTAAATATAAGACAATAACATAATTTATCATTCATTTAAATTGTATTTCAATTAAAAAATCATTTTATAGAATAATATGTCTTGTCAATTAAATATGTCCTAAGTTTATGTTTAAATATGTTAATAACATTTATATTTCTTATATCTTTGGGGAGTCTGTCGAATATTTAAGGAGTCATGACTAGAACATTTTTATCAAATAATGCTGTAGTATGGGGCGGTGCATGTATTTTGTTGCACTGTCTTTTGCTAGCCTAAGTTTGGAACATTAGTGGATGTGACTTCACAAAATGGGCCATTTCAAAAATATATAGTGAAGGTAGCGTTAAGATTTTAAAATGCGGTCTGTAGCTGTCAGGTAGTCGTAAATTTTTTTGACTGCCTCTGTGGCGCGGTGGGAGTGTATCCGACTGCTACGCAAGAGGTCGTGGGTTCGATCCCCACCCAGGATAAAACTTTGTGTGATGAGCACGATGGTTTATTCTGTGTCTGGGTGTTATTTATCTATAAGATGTATGTATTTAGAAATATATAAGTATGTTTATCAGTTGTCTGGATTCCATAGTACAAGCTCTGCTTAGTTTGGGATCAGATAGCGTTGTGTGAGTTGTCCCAAGATATTATTATTATATTATTATTTACAAACAGTTCTGACACATTTTTTCTGGGCCTTAAAAACCTCTACTCTATCTACACAATTTCCCCAAAAGATGATGCCGTATCTTAAGGCTGCTGAAACAAGCATTATACGCAATCAGTACTGCGTCTTGGCTCACAACTTTAGATAACATGTATAACGCATATGAGAATTTATTAAGTTGTTTACATAGACGGTCGGTATGCGTTCTCCATGACATATGGTTGTTTTGGGGTTTTTATCCTTAGTAGGATACGTTAACCCCATTGTGGCCTTCTTACGGTTTAATCTCTATTAGAGGGAGAGTCATTGCGGGGCGCCGTGATCATCCGGCATAAATATCTAGCTGCCTCTGATGTTGGTAGAGAGAGAATGGATTGTACCATTCCTACATCATAAATATTGATCTTCAGTGCCTGTATCAATGCCTCTCTCTCCCCTCGGGTATGGGTACATTCCAACAATATGTGGTGTACATCTTCCACTACTCCACAAATGTCACAATTAGGGGAATCTGTTTTCTTCATAAGATATGTGAACTTATTTGATGGAATATGCCCTGACCTAAGTCTGAGTAAAGTTTTTATAACATTTCTGTTAACCTTAGTTCCTATAAACCATGGTATACGAAGTGGCTCGGCTTGAATAGTTTTATACCAGATTCCCTTCTCTTTGGATATTTCGTTAAAGTGTCTTTTCCAGTTGTTGTGGTTTATAGCTTTAAATTTTGTGAGCAGTTCAGAATAATCTGGCTGTATACAAATTTCTATACCCTGAGTGCATCCCATTTTGGCCAAGTTGTCAGCGACTTCATTACCATGTATTCCAACATGAGCCGGAATCCATTGCAACTTCAGAGCCCTGTCACGATTTTGTATAAGAAGTAATTTTTCTAGTATAACATAGGCTATCGAAACACCTCTATAACCAGAGGCGCATCGAGCCACATGTTGTAAAGCATTCCTGCTATCTGTTAATATTATTGTATTATTCCAGTTCTTGTCAATAACAAAGGATAATGCTTCGGAAATTGCAACGAGTTCCGCGGTCATTATACTAACATTAGACTTAATATTATAACTAACTTTATAATTTACCGACATTGCATAAAAGGCAGCTCCCAAAGAATGGTTCTGTTTAGATCCGTCTGTAAAAATTTTGTGCCAGTCGGAGTATTTTTCGTACATTTCAGTCATAACCTTATATTTAAGAAAATTACATTCGTACTGTGCTTTACCTTTTGTACAATTATCCCAATTTACTTTGATAATGTCCTTGATGCGGATAAAAGACGTCCACATGTTTAGTTTAAACATGTGTAAGATAGGGGAGCAGTTGACTTCACAAAGTTTTGTTTCACCATACGCTATAGCTGGTAAAGGCATTTTTTTCTTTTGCCAGTATCTTGTATTACAGTACGAACTTAGTTTACTCAAAACATCTATCGTGATATTGTTAGACCTTGATTGGCATTTTAAACAAAATTTGAACGCTAGATACTGTCTCCTTATGTAAAGTGGTGGCAAATTAAGTTCACTTTCCATGACATGTATTGGGGAGGTTTTAATAAAACCACCTATAATTCGCAAGGCCTGATTCTGCATTCTATCTAGTTTGGATATTTGAGTTTTGGGGCAGTTATCATATAGAAAGCTAGCATAATCAATTCGACTTCTTATTAACGAAATGTACAATGTTCTAATGTGTTTTTAATGTATGGCGACACAGCCAGGGAGTAACTACCAATATTTATACTAGGTATCATTCTTCTATGTCCACGACTGAATATGCAGTATTTAGATTTGGTTGTTGACAAATGCAAACCTATATCTTCTAATAAGCCTATCATCAATGCCAGAGCATCCTCAATGTATAATTTACAAATATTTAGGTGTTTGTTACTGGAATAAATGACAAAATCGTCTGCATATTGGGATATCATGACATTTTTTATATCGCGACATATCTTGTGTGTTACTTTATTGAATATTAATGGCGATATAGGATCTCCTGGAGCTAGTCCATTTATTGTCCATTTAGTAATTATACTGTGGCCATCATCATCTTTAATCGTTAAGTGCCTTTCACTAAGGTAGTTCCAAAAGTAGCGACATATTTTGGCACCGACGTTAATCTCGTTTAAGATACGAACTACTGAGTAGATGGAAACATTATTATATGCGTTCTCAATGTCAACGAAGCAAGCTATTGTGGGTATGTTCTCTGAATATCCTATTTGTATTTGTGAGACCAATCGCACTAGGCTATCAATACATGATTGTGACTTCCTAAATCCTACTGTATATTTAGATATAATATTATTTATCTCTACGTACCATTCTAAACGCTTACCTATCATACAATTAAATATTTTGCACAAACATGAAATGAGTGATAAAGGGCGGAGCTTTTGCTCAACAAGGGAGTCACTATTGCTAAGTTTCTGTATGGCTATAACTTTGATATCTCTCCATTGATTAGGAATGTGTCCAGTATGAAATATCACATTGTAAAGCTGCAAAAGAAATAATTTAACTATAGTAGGAAGGTGATATATCATAGAGTATGCAACACAGTCATCGCCAGGAGTAGTGTCTTCAGCTTTTATACAGCATTCGAGTTCTTGTAAGGTAAACTCCGTTTCCAATAGGGCATTTACTGACGTTATTACGGGTGCCTGATTTAAGGCTGAATCCGGAGTTAAAGATTGTAATAATTCAATTTTTTTTTCAATCGGTATATAGTGTTGACATTTTCTGTATCCCTTGATCCACCTCATCCTATTCCACAACCCAGAGACTGAGGTATCTTTGTCCAGTGAGCTACAAAAATTTTTCCAATTTTCGCTGCGAGCTAATGCGATTGCCTTCGAACAAAATTTCACCTGTCCTTCATTAAAGCCAAATTATCTGGGGTGGGATTTCGTCTGAAATTCCTTAACGCCGATCTTCGTCGCGCAACAGCTAACGAGAGGTCAGCATTCCAGTATGGCTTAGGCTTAAAGTAATTACAAGGGTTCGACAATAATTTTTTTTGAGGTATGCTAGATTTTGCTGCTGTGTTAATTTCTTTTATAAACAAATTGTACATTTCTTGTATATTATGTGAGCTGACATTCATAGATCCTATATCATTTGTAAAAATTGCTATAAGACAATTACTATATTTATTCCAATCTGCTAATTTTAAATTACGTTTCCTGATAGGACGACTTAAATTGTAATAATTCATTGAAATCTTAATTATTAAGTGATCACTACCTAGATTTTCTTGAAGGGTTCTCCAAGTAAAATTAGTACAGATGTCTGATGAGACAAACGAGATGTCTGGCGAAGTGTTTCTTAGAGTACCTTCGACTAGCTTAATTCGAGTAGCAGCTCCATTATTAAGAGATATCAACCCTTGTTCTAACGAAGCATCCCAAAGCTGTGTACCTCTTACATCTGTCTTATAAGACCAATTGGTATGGTGGCCGTTAAAGTCACCGGCGACTAAAGATTTATTTTTGAATTTTTCAAATACTTGTTCCTAATCAGAAGTCTGTGTATGTTTAGAAGAAGGGCAGTATATTGAAACAATGTTTTCTAGATTACTGCAATTTCGCAACTTAACTTGTAATACTTCTATACCGGGATTACTTATATTTACAGGACATACAAAAGCTTTAATTGATTTATGAACTATGATGGCTACGCCGCCATAGCCGTCCCATCTATCGCGTCTAAATATATTATATGAATTGATATTAATTGATTGTTCTCTATCCAGCCAAGTCTCACTAATAATCGCAATGTGAATTTTTTCCTTAATTAAAACCTCCCCAAAACATAGTAATTTAGGCTTAAGGCTCTGTGAATTCCACTGCAGAATGTTAATAACAGAGGTTTGAGTAGATACGCTATCCATTAAACATTGACAATAAATTTTGTAACATATTTCCGCTCAGTACAATATTACATATGAATTGTTTAACCTCCTCACAAATTTTTAGAATACATTGAACTATTTTATCCTGTAAGGAAAGATCAGATAACACAATGTTTTTTTAATTTTAAATATAGTCTCAAAAATTCAAATTTATACTTATCTAATTTTCTATCATAATTTGTTTGTTTATCTATGTTACTTTCCGAGGCCTCATTTGATATCATTGTTTGATCTTCTTCGGAGCTTTTTCCTTTTTGTTTCGACGTATATTTTTTCTTGTGTAGATCTCTAGAGTGCATTTCTTGAGCGGCTTTTATAGGTTTTTTAGATGTTTGTTGATTGCTTGATACCACACTACTATAAGACATTTTTGCACAGCTGGTCGTAGGTGTAGGAGGTTCTTGGGTTGTTACTTGTGTGTTGTATGTTGAGTTCTGAGTGTGAACTTGAGTGTGGACATTTTGAGATTCTTTTTGAGATTCATTTTTCGAAATTAACATTTGTAGTGCCTTTCTATATGTGACGTTTTCTTTAGACATAATCTCTCGAATCTTCCTTTCTTTTAAGTAAATAGGGCATTGCTTATTCAAAACAAAGTGAGGACCGTTGCAGTTTAAACACCGAAATTCTGTTATCTCACAGTTGTCGTGTGGACCTCCACATTTTGGAGAAAGTTTTTTTTGTTTGGGCAGTACTTAAGAAAGTGTCCAAATTTCCAGCATCCAGTACATTGTGTTACAGGGAATATAAAGGGATCTACTTTGAAACGGCAGCCATATGCAAGTTCATATGGAGGCAAGCTTGAACCCTCGAAGCATACTCTAATTGTCTCACAATCAACCCACTTTTCATCCAAATTATTTTTTTTCAATCTTTTCACTGATACGACTTTTGTGTTTGTCTCTAATATGGTTAAGATTTCAGATTCACTTAACTCTATATCAACTCCTCTAATAATACCAAATGACATGGATGATTCATACGTCATCATACGTTTGTAGCCCATTCCTTCAAACTTCTCACATTTTAACAATAACTCCGCATCTTTTTTCGACTCAAAGCGAATAAGAACTTTAAATGGACTTTTATATCTTATTCTTGTAATGTTTTTGATATTTTCATCCCGTAGTAATCTCGCAAAAGCCATTTGTTTTGGCAGAGCTTCAGTGCATGTAACACTGACTTCATTACATTTCTCATTCATTTGTATTTCATCTACCCTCATATTATTATTTTGTTTCTGTACTGAGTTTTAGTTATTTTCAATATCTGTTGAGTAACTCCTGATAAATCGTTTAGGTTTTCTTCCTAACACTGTTATAAAGTCGTCCTCTCTTTCCTTCCTTTTTTCGGAATTTCTTTTCATATTCTCATCGTCATTATCCAATTCGTTCATAGTTGTTAACGCCTGTTCACATTGTCGAAGTATTTCTGAGTCACTGTTATCACTATCAACCTCGTAATTATCGTCCTCATCCTTTTCGTCCATTTTTGAAGGGGGTATTTATAAAAGTGCCGGCACAAAGAAGCGATTGCAATCACACGACCGCACTACACAATCGCCCGCGCGAGACTGGGTGGTAGTGGTTGTTTTCTTTGTTTGTATTTAATTATTTTGTTGTTAAGCCATTCGATTACATTTTTAATTCATCCGATATTGTCACTTTCATACTTAATAATGTCATTATTTTCAACCGACTTCAAAAAGGAGGAGGTTCTCCATTCGTCTGTATATTTTTTTTTTTGCGTGTTTGTTCACCGATTACGCAAAGACGGCCGGACCGATTTGAAAAATTGTTTTTGTGTTTGAAAGTAATAAAATACTTATAAGTTGGTCCCATTGTCATCAGATCACGATATGATGATGGGATCCTGGAGAAATCGAGGGAACTCTTAAAATATTAAAGGCACACCTACAGTGATTTAGGTATATTTCATAGTGACGCGTGCATTTACTCTTAAAAAACACCAATTAGTGAAGTAGAACTGCTGATGAAGACCACAAATGACGAGCTGACCTATTAAATATTTCACAGTATGCGATTCAGTTACTTTAATATGGTATTGAGTAGCATTTAATCTCGTTATACTACTATTACACAATGTAATAGAGCTGATAGTGAACTCCTCAACAATTAACGGCTCTGCATCGGGGTAAGCAATATTCTGTAAAAGGATTTCAGCAGTTGACATAAGCCTATTGTAACTTAAGTGAATCACAAGCCAAACCACTAAAAGTGAGAAATAAAAACTTTTTTACAAAAAAATATTACTGACTTCTAAAATAAATAAAAGGCAAATAAAAAGTTATAAATAATACACCTAGAATACCAAAAACAAATTAAACATTTTGAAGTTGGTGCCGAATAAACTAAAAATAACTACACTATTTCATGGCACCCACTTCAAAATGTTTAATTTGTTTTTATTATTCTAGGTGTATTATTTATTGCATTTTAGTTGCCTTTTATTTAGGTAATTTTTATAGGCATTTCTGGCCAATAACTTTACAAATACAATAAATGCATTTTTGAAAGATAGAAATAGCTGGTTCGCTTCTGGCCCCGATTTGGCTACGGAAGTCTCGGGTTCGATTCCTGAGTCTGGATTTCAAATTTTTCTTTCTTTCAAACATGCATTTATTGTATTTTCCTTTTATTTATTTTAGAAGTCGGTAGTATTTTTTTGTTATAAAGTTTTTGAACATAGAAAACACCAAAGTACAGTCATCGGCGAATAAAAGCTTTGGGATATTTTTTGGCAAATCGTTCATGTATACGAGAAAAAGAAACGGTCCTAACACACTCCCTTGGGGCACACCATATGTCACATATCCTTAGTTTGAATCGCAAACTACTTCAGTTTTAGATTTTGGGCATACACACATCAAAAGTGTCTAGGGATCAACATATATTTTTGCAATAACTTTTCTCCTGATTGATTTTTTTTTTTTATTTCTTTATGGATTCATCAAATAAAGTGTTTTCGTTTGTCACAGTAACGATAAACCAAGTCACCTTTGCATTAATAAAGAAATTTGCCATTTTCCTAATAAAGGGATTTTTGACATTTGAACCACTAACATTAAAGTTCGAAAAAAAGACTGAAATAACAGTTTTCTTTAAAATTTTATTGGGTAACTTAAACAATTAATAATCCGTGTTTCTACCGCGAACACTAACAACACAAGAACATCGGTTTGGCATACTCAAAATGAGTTCATCCAAATCACGCTGTGGAATGGCCGCCCATGTTCGTTGCAACAACAAAAAAAGGTCTTCTTGCGACTGGATACCCTCCATATTCGGCAGAGCTCTTCTCTGTAGCATATCCCATGCATGCTCAATCGGGTTCAAGTCTGGCGACTGAGCAGGCCAGGGCAGGACATTGATGTTAGCTGCGGCGAGAGTCTGTCTTACAACTCTTGCGGTGTGCGGTCGTGCATTATCATGCATTAACTGAAATAAGGGACCGATTTGCACTTGTAGAGGAACGATGACGTCTGATACAATCGTCTCAGCATAAATTTGAGCGTTGAGGTTGCCTCTGATCCAAATCAACTCAGTTCTTCCGCCGATCCAAATACCCGCCCATACCATGATGGTTCCACCACTATAAGGATGGACTTCCTGGCAGGATTTTAATCGCTGTTGGCGTCCAGGGGTTCTCCAGTGTCGTATACGTCTTGTATCCGGTCTCATACCAAAACGAGACTCATCAGAAAAGCACACGAAACGCCATTGTTCTTCTGCCCAATTTCTGTGTTCAAGAGCCCATTGATATCGAATCCTACGATTGTGCATTGCTATAGGTGGTACCCGTAGCGGTCTTCGGGAATGAAGGTTCACTTCATGCAAGCGGTTTCTGACTGTTTGGTCGCTAATTAAGTTCCCTGAAGAGTGATGAAGCCTCACGGCTAACATCATGGCGGTTATTGTTGGACCTCTTCGAGTTAAGATTTGAATGTATCGGTCTTGTCTCCGTGTGGTGCAGCGATACCGTCCTCCATGGCGCTCAGCCACGGTACCAGTGCTTCGGTAACGTGTCCAAAGTCGACTGATAACACTCTGACTTGTATTCAGAGCTAAAGCCACAGTACGTTGCCGGGAACCAGCTTCTATCATTCCCACGGCTCTGAGCATTTCTTCCCTGCTTAAATGACGTCGCCGCTCCATAATAACGTTGGTTTTAATCAGTAGTAGGGAAACAGTAGCACTAATAATGTCTTCAATGCGTTGTATGTTTTTATAGGGAAAATATTGACAGCTGATTTTCATCTTTTACTCGAATTTGATTCACAGTTCCTGATTCAAATTATGAAATGCACCAAAAAGGATCCATATAAATTTATAAAATCATAAATTTATTACAAAGCCACATCTCAATCTCAAGAAATCCGCATAAAAATGCTTGATCCCTAGACACTTTTGATGTGTGTATATTAGTAATTTGTGTAATTTGTTTTTTGTTACTCAGATATGAACTTATCATGTCATGGCCCATACTTTGAGAAGCCTTCAGTGATCTTATAAAGACATCGATATCATAAGAAGCTGCTGACGCAAGGAAAATGGGATGAGGATTGCTAAATTGTAATAAATATTTTTTATTGACATTTGTAATAGTTGGTTGTACTAGATCAGTTTAAAATTTATTAAAAGCTTGTGCAATTTTCCTAGGGTCAGTAATATTTTTTTGATTTTCCCTTATTTTTATAATACTAGGTTTTAGTGTATTAATTTTGCTTTTATTTATAATATTCCATGTTGCATTTGACTTAGTAGCGGCTGTCTTTATTTAAAAAATATTCTGAGATTTCTCTGTTAATTTTAAGATGTTTTTTAAACGCAGTGAATAAAACATAAGCTTGTATTTCTAAAGTAACTCTCTTTTACGTTTGCAACAGTTTTTATTGCCTTTTTATGATGAGCCAAGCTGGATTTTTATGACTTGATATTTTTATCTTCGCTAATGGAAAACATAATTTATAAAATAACGTAAATGTATCAAAAAAAACATATTGAAACCTTCCTCAGGATTTTTTGTATTAAGAATCACAGTTTCGCAGAAACTAAGATTCTTAATAATGCCTCGATCAGTCATCAGATCTCAACTCCCTTGGTGTATCGTAATATATCAATAATGGATAAACGCTTCCTAAAATGGACAAATACACGCTGAATATCGTTTAACTCAAAGAGTAATATAAATACCAAAAATTGTAGTCCTAAATTCTAATTCTAGTTCAGAGTAATAAAGTTTGAAACGGTGTTAGGCATGTGTTAGGCACATCAAGCTTAAATGTCTTAAGGGGCTTCATGTATTGGGTTCAGTTCCCATCTTTTGATTTTAGAAATATTTAACTTTTTTAGATAAAATTAGGTTTAACCTGTTTATACCATGTGAATGTATCCTTAAATTTAACCCCGTCTTTCGGTTACACTATATGAATAATAATATGAATAAATACTTACATCTTTCTGCAATTATATTTTGATAATTTAATTATACTTTATAAAGCTAACTTGCACACCGCTACTAGTACGCATCTAAACGTATCAGCACATAGTAAAAGAACAAACAAAACAGAGGGCAACCTTGCTGCAAGCCATAGCCGCAAGATTTATACCTCGGAGTCCAGGGTCAATCAATGAATATTTATAAAAACTTATAATATGTGTTTTTAACAGTAATTAGAAGAATGTTAATTGTTACCAACATTTTGTTTCATTCTAATTTATAGCTGTTAGTCTTTTATATTTTAAATAAGTAAATTATAGGTATGTACCTATAATTTACTTATTTAAAATATATAAAAAGTATATTTAAAATGAGGAACCCCCCGAGAGGGGTTATCTATTTGGTTTTCAAAAAAGCTGGACCTCGCGCCCGAGGTGTACCTTTATATTACCTCTACTCCATTAACCATCGCAATATATCAATAATAGATAAACGCTTCCCAAAATTGATAAATACCCACCAAATATTCTTTTACTCAAAAAGTAATATAAATACCAAAAATTGCAGTTATACATTCTAATTTTAGTTCAGAGTGATAAAGTTTTCTATTTTTCAAATTTTTACCGCGGACAGTGTGAATTGAAACTCCGGCTGTGTAATATTCGTTACAACACCGATGTTTTGTAATTTATGGGACTAACATTTTGTTCCATTGTAGTTTAAAGCTGTTAGTCTTTCAAATTTTAAATAAATAAATTATCTATAGGTAGGTAAAATGTTACTTTATAATGAGTAACCCCCGAAAAGGGTTTAATCTATTAATGGGTGAATTACATGTCTGTGCCTGTAGGGAATTGTACCATAATGTCATTATTATGGGGAATTACAATTTTAATTCAAGGACCTTATCATAAGTTTTAATGTGTGCCGGCGATTTCTTGATAGAAATAACTAACCGGTTAGTCGGTGGCTAAAAAATAATACAGCCGAATAGTGAGCTTTTTAATTAATTTACAGGCTGCAATAATCAAGCTTAGATAAAAATATCTTAAGGGTCTACATGTGTTGGGTTCGGCTCCAAAGCTTCCCCAACTACCTATCGATTTATAAAATAAAATCGATATATATTTTTTAGGATGTCACCTCATGATGAAGCTAAATCACATCAATAATATTGGCCCTATCGCACCATTATATAAATTCATTTCGCATTGCTTTGTTATGGCGGAGTTATAAAGTTTTCCATTTGTCAAATTTCAATAGCGGACAGTATTAGGCATGAGTATTACCACAACTTATTCAATATTAGAATGCATTGTTATGGCACGGATGTTTTACTGATGATTTTAGAAATGTTTAACTTTTTCAGATATAATTAGGTTCAAGCTGTCTGTTCCATGTGTATGTATCACTAAATTTAACCCCGTCTTTCTGTTACACGTTTTATGGGATACACAATATAGAAAATATGAATAAATACTTACTTCTTTCTGCAATGATATTTTGATAAATTAATTATACTTTATAAAGCTAACTTGCACACCGCTACTAGTACGCATCTAAACATATAAGAACATAGTAAAAGAACAAACAAAACAGAAGGCAACCTTCCAAGGAGCGTGCGATATTGTGGTAGTAGTAGTGTCGTAAGAATTATACCTCGGAATCCAGGGACAGTCAATAAATCCTTATAAAAACTTATAAAATGTGTATTAAAAGTAATTAGAAGAACGTTTAAAAGTATTTTGTTACTAATATTTTGTTTCATTCAAATTTGTAGCTGTTAGTCTTTCATATTTAAAATAAGTTAGATATAGATAGGTAGGTAGGTAAAAGGTATATTTAAAATCAGGGAACCCCTGAGAGGGGTAACTTTTTTGGTGGTTGAACTAAGAGATCCGCGGGGTTACATGTCTGTGCCCGTGGGGGATTTTACCGTAATGTAATTTATAATGGAGGTTACAATTTTAATTCAAGGACCTCATCATAAGCTTCAAAGTATGCCGGCGATTTCTTGATAGAAATCACCAACCGGTTAATCGGTGACTTAATAACAATACGGTCAAATAGTGGGCTTTTTAATCAATTTTAACTAAAATAGATACAGGCGGCAATATTATTATCTTTTTTTACATCAAGCTTAGATAATAATGTCTTAAGGGTTTACATGTATTGGATTCGGCCTTAAAGCTTTCTTAGTAATAAATTAATCAATAGCTAGCTATTGATTCATTTATTTAAATCGTAATTTTATTTTTAAGGATGTCACCTGATGATAAAGCTAAGACTGACAAATGTCAAATCATTTTTTTATTAAATTTGCCCTGGTGTATGTATTATTAAATTTGACCCCGTCTTTTTGTTACACGTTGTATGGGATATACACTATAGATAAAATTAATAAATACTTACTAGATTCTGTAATTATATTTTGATAAATTGATTTTATTTTATAAATAATATCTTGGGACATATAATATGCTCAAACACAGAATAAACCAACGTGCTCATCACACAAAGTTTTATCTTGGGTGGGGATCGAACCCACGACCTTTTGCGTAGCAGTCGGATATACTCCTACCGCGCCACAGAGGCAGTAACAGTAAAAATAACAATGTTAAAATGTATTTTGTTACTAACATTTTGTTACGGTAAAAATCAAGGTGGATCGAGGATACGATCACCTCGCATGAAGCCTCATTAATATTTGTGAACTATTTGCTTTGACGTTCTAAAACTCTAATTTGAAACTTGTAAAAAAGTGGGATGAAACAAAAATAGGGAAGAACCGTCAGAGCTGATAGGCAGATAAGTAATTTGTTGGAATTATTATAAAATATAATTAAATAGTTGTAATCTAAACATGATACACTAGTTTGATTTCTCTACTTGGAACTTGGACCCGGTACTGCGTTCCCTTTACAGCAAAGCACTTGAAGACATTACCAGCAGAGCTGTTGCTGTTGGTACTGGTGTTACAATACCCACCAAACATCGTTTTACTCAAAGAGTAATATTAATACCAAAAAAATACAGTTCAAAATTCTCATTCTAGTTCAGACTAATAAAGTTTTCTATTTGAAATTTCAACAGCGGACAGTGTTAGGCATGAGTATTGAAAATCCTGTTGTGTAATATTCGTTGCATTGTTATGGCAAGACTCACAAATGGCAAATCATATTCATATCTATTTAATTCGAGTATTGTATATATCCCTACTGTATGTATCCCTAAGTTTGACCCCATCTTTCTGTTACACGTTATTTGGGATATACATTATGAATAATATAAATAAATACTTACTCCCGCCTGTAATGATATTTTGATAAATTGATTATACTTTATAAAGCTAACTTGCACACCGCTACTAGTACGCATCAAAACAAATACGCACATAGTAAAAAAAAAAGAACAGAGGGTAACCCTTTAAAGAGTTACCCTCTGTTCTTTTTTCGGTCCTAAGTTCTAAATTCTAATTCTAGTTCAGAGTGATAAACTATTCTATTTGAAATTTCAACAGCTTTGAAATTTACAATTGTATTGTAATTGTATTATTTACAATTGTTAGGCATGAGTATTAAAATTCCTGTTGTGTAATATTCGTTGCATTGTTAAGGCATCGATGTTTTGTAATTTATGTGAATAAAATGTTGTTCCATTGTTAGTCTTTCAAATTTTAAATAAATAAATTACCTATAAATTTTTAATAATAATGACGGTTTAGATTTTAATTCAAGGACTTTGTTATAAGTTTAAAAGTATGCTGGTGATTACTTGGTAGAAATCACTTACTAGTTAGTCGGTGACTACAAAATAATACGGGCTAAAAAAAAGCTTGATGTAAGAAAGTAATACTATTGCTTAATACTATTATTATCTTTTTTACATCAAGCTTAGATAATACTGTCTTTAGGGCCCTGTAAACGATCAAATATATTTTACAAACATGTTTGACAAATTTTACGTTTTCATCAAACATTGCCAGAAGCGCCTGTAAACGATTAATGTTTGACAAACACAGCCGTACACGACCAAACATGTTTGTCATACACCCATTAAACACGACTTCAATCCAAATTTTCATCAAATACATCAAACACATAGATTTTTTGACAAATAATTAAAACAAGGCGGTAGACTATCAAATTATTTGACAAACACGTGAAATTTCACAAATAATTTGATCGTTTACAGGGCATTTTAAGGGTCTACACGTGTTGGCTTCGGCTCCAAAGCTTTCTCAGCTACCTATCATTCCATTTAATTAAATCGATACATATATTTTTGACGATGAAGGTAAATCATATCAACTAAATTGGCCCTACTGCACCTTAATATCAATACTTTTCTCATTATTTTGTTAAGGCGGAGTTACAGAGTTTTCCATTTGTCAGATTTTAACAGCGGACTGTGTTAGTTAGATATGAATATTGCCAATCTATATTCAATATTAGATTACATTATTATAGCTATGATGTTTTTTACTTATGATTTTAGAAATGTTTTACTTTTTTAGATACAATTAGGTTTGAGCTGTCTGTACCATGTTTGTATCAATAAATTTTACCCCGTCTTTCTGTTACATGTTGTATATATATATATATATATATATATATATATATATATATGAACAAATACTTACATCTTGCTGCAATGATATTTTGACAAATTGATTGTATGTACTTTATAAATCTAACTTGCACACCGCTACTAGTATGCATCTATACATATAAGCAGATAGTAAAAGAAAAAACAGAACAAAGACCAACCTTCCAGATACCGTCTTTCATATTTTAATTTATCTGCAGGTCTTGCATATAAATTATGGTACAATATATATAATGAGTATTGAAACTCCTGTTGTGTAAAATTCGTTGCATTGTTATGGCATCAATGTTTTGTATTTTATGTGACTAACATTTTGTTCCATTGTAAATTATAGCTGTTAGTCCTTCAAATTTCTAAAAAGAAACTATAGGCAGGTAAAATGTATCTTTAAAATGGGTAACCCCCGAAAAGAGTTTAATCCATTGATGGGTGTATTACACATATGTCTTTGCCGTGTGGAATTGTACCATAATGTCATTAACAATGACGGTTACGATTTTAATTCAGGACCTTATTATGAGCTTAAAAGTATGCCGGCGATTACTTGTTAGAAATCCCTGACCAGTTAGTCGGTGACTACAAAATAATACGACCGGATATTGGGCTTTTTAATCAATTTTAAATAAATTAGTTACAGGCTGCAATATTATTATCTTTTTTAAAATCAAGATAATAATGTCTAAAGGTTCTGTGTGTCGGCTTCGAGTACAAAGCTTTCCCAGCTAGCTATTGATTCATATAAAATTAAATCGTAATTTTTACTCATCAGGATGTCACCTCATAATCAAGCCAAGACTGATAAATGTCAAATCATACCTATTAAATTTGCCCTACTGTATGTATCTCTGAACTTGACCCCGTTTTTCTGTTACACGTTGTATGGTATATACAAAATGGATGATATGAATAAAATAATACTTACTTCTAGCTGTAATGATGTTTTGATAAATTAATTACACTTTATAAAACTAACTTGCAAAGCACTACTAGTACATATCAAAACATATAACACATAGTAAAAGACTAAACAGAACACAGAGGTCAACTTCCAAAGAGCGTGCGTTATTGTGGTAGTAGTGGAGCGCCGTAAGATTTATACCTCGGAATCCAGGGCCAGTCAATCAGTTTTTTAACAGTAAATAGAAGAATGTTAAAAAGTATTTTGTAACTTACACTTGCTTATACTGCTAGCTTAGCTTTATAGCTGCTAGTCTTTCATATTTTAGATGAATAAATTATAGGTAGGTAGGTAGGTAAAAGGTATATTTAAGATGAGGAACCCCCTTCTTTGGTGGTTGAACTAAGCGGTCTTCGGGTCCACGAGGAACCTAAATATTACATCTCTACTCCCTTGATGAATTGTAATAAATCATTTATGGATAAATGGTTCCCAAATATCGTATCTAGCGCTATCGTATATAGCTATATTTATACCTAAAATACAGTCCAAAATTCTAATTCTAGTTCAGAGTAATAAAATATTCTATTTGAAATTTCAACAGCGGACTGTGTTAGGCATAGGTATTGAAACTCCTAGTGTGTAATATTCGTTGCATTGTTATGGCATCGATGTTTTGTAATTTATGTAACTAACATTTTGTTCATAGCTGATAGTCTTTCAAATTTTAAATAAAAAAATTACCTATAGGTAGGTAAAATAAATCTTTAAAATGGGTAACCCCCGAAAAGAGTTTAATCCATTGATGGGTGAATTATATGTCTTTGCCTGCGGGGAATTGTACCAAATTATCATTTGTAATGGTTATTACGGTTTTCATTCAAGGACCTTAATAAAAGCTTAAAAATATGCCGGCGAGTACTTAGTAGAAATCACAGACAAGTTAGTCGGTTAATCAATTTTAACTAAAATAGTTACAAGCTGCAATATTATCTTTTTTTACATCAAGCTTAGATAATATTGTTTTAAGGGCCTACATGTGTTGGCTTGGGCTCCAAAGCTTTCCCAGCTCCCTATCAATTTAAGGATATCACCTACTTAAGAAGCTCAATCATATCAATTTAATTTGCCTTACTGCACTATAATATATATTTTTTTCATTGCTTTGTTATGGCGGAGTTATAAAGTTTTCCATTTGTCAAATTTCAACAGCGGACATACTCGTAGCTAGGCATAAGCATAACCACTCCTTGTATATATTAGATTGCATTATTATGGCACTGATGTTTTTTTACTTATGATTTTAGAAATGTTAAACTTTTTACAAACAATTAGGTTCAAGCTGTCTGTTCTATGTATATGTATCACAAAATTTAACCCCATCTTTCTGTTACACGTTGTATGGGATACATAATATAGATAATATGAATAAATACTTACTTCTTTCTGCAATTATATTTTTATAAATTTATTATACTTTATAAAGCAAATTTTAACTTAATAAATTACCTATAGGTAGGTAAAATGCATCTTTAAAATGGGTAACCCACGAAAAGAGTTTAATGCATTGATGGGTGAATTAGATGGCTTTGCCTGTGGGGAATTGTACCATAATGTCATTAATAAAGGGGGTTACTATTTTAAATCAAGGACCTTATTATAAGCTTAAAAGTATGTCGGCGATTACTTGGTAGAAATCACTGACCAGTTTGTCGGTGACTACAAAATAATACGGTCGGATAGTGGGCTTTTTAATCAATTTTAACGAAAATAGTTCTTCAATAATAATATCCTTTCAAGCTTAGATAATAATGTCTTAAAGGTCTACATGACGTTGGTTTCGAGAGACTTACAAATGTCAAATCATATCTATTAAAATACTTACTTTTAGCTGTAATGATATTTGATTTTTATTGTAAAAGTTTTACGTAAAATAAATTTATTATTTTTAGTTTAGTTTTAGATAGTATTTTTCAAAATATTTTTTCTTTCTGGCCTGAAACGCAGGTTTTAACCTAGTTCAGGCAAATATTATACTCTGCTGTTTAATATTTATAAATGTACCTAAGATAGGTATATTGTACCTTTACCTTCAAGAATAAATAATTATTATTATTACTATTATATTATAAATATATTATAATTTATAAAGCTAAGTTGCACACCGCTACTAGTACGCATATAAACATATAAGCACATAGCAAAAGAAAAAAACAGTACAGAGGGTAACCGTCCAAAGAGCGTGCGATATTGTAGTAGTAGTAGTGACCTCGGAATCCACGGTTATTCAATGAATCCTTAATAAAACTTATAAAATTTGTTTTTAACAGTAAATAGAAGAAGGTTTTTTTTATTTTTTATTTTAAGAACTTTTTGTCCATAAACATGTCAGTTTCCTGAAGGCAAAGAAAATACATGCTTACAAATTAATATTATATAATACTTATATCCATAAGTTTAAATGGGTTTTCAAAATTGGGTTAGGTATACTAAATTAATTAATTATCTTGCTATTTCTGTTCAGTCTGTCAGTTAATATACTTAAACAAATTCCTACATCTATTAACATTGAAAAGCTCTATAAAAACTCTCCCCTTCTGTTCATTCCGGACACAGTCCATTAATAAATGTTGGACACCACATGATTCACAATTTGGTGATTCAGCTTTTTTCATTCCATTCCAGCTTCCCAGATGGATAGTGTCCAGAACGAAGTATATGTGGCAAAACTATACATATGTACTGTCGGCTCACACTATAATTGACAAACCATAGTACAAGAGGGGATGGTGCTGGAGGACTCTGTACCATATCCCTTCCTCCCTAGAGGCTTGTTCAAAATATTTATTTCACATTACTTATGTCATCTGCCTATATTTAGGCAGTAACTCTGTATAATGTGGAGAAATATGTACTTCCTCTTCTTGTGTAGCTGCTAATTTGGCAAAGCTATCAACCTATTCGTTTCCCCGTATTCCTAAGTGTGATGGAATCCATTGCAATCTCAAACCATTTCCAGCTTTATTTAATTCCTAAACCTCGGCAACTAGAGGCACATCGAGCCAAATTTTGAAAAGCTGTTCATGCAAATTACTATAGTAATGTTTTTGCATACGAAATCGCTTTTGAGATTGCAACTACTATTGCAACTAACACTCATGATATAAATACTAGGTACGATTTTGTACATCCCCTTCAAGTCATGGGATCATAATATGCTGCCCTCAGACATCCAGAACACTTTGATCCATCAGTATAAACTTGATGCCAGCTACTATACCTTTCGTGTAATATTCTTAATACCTCAGATTTCAATGAACTAATTTCATAATCCAGTTTAGGTATTGTCATGTAATCTATATGTGAGTTAAAAACAGATTCTAAATTAATTTTAAGAGATCCATATTCCTAAAGCAAACATTTCTAGTGGGTATGCTGCATGAATATTTTTACCTTGAATTTTATTAAAAGATGTAACAAGTAGCGATTTTGATAAGTACCTACTAAGTTCTGGTTATAAGGATGTAATTACATTATGCCATTATGTATTGTCTTCATAATTGTAATGGGACTAAGCAAAGCTCCATAACTTAAATAGGTGTAGTTTTAATAAATATCCCTATTACCCTTAAACACTGGTTCTGGATTTTTCTCTAACTTATACAAGTGTGTCTTATTACTATTGTCATACAGGAAAGAACCAAAATCTATCCTTGATCTGATTAAAGATATATGGATTGAACGCAAATGCTTTTTGTGTATACCCCATCCAGGACCTTACAATACTTTTAAAATATTCAAAATCTTGATGATTTAGCCACTGTTTCATTTATATGTTTACTCTAAAGGAGAGACTTATCTAGCCATATACCCAACACAACCAGTTATAGTAATCAACTGATTTTAATTTTTTAACACAATTGTCTGTCGTTTACGTGCCCTTCTGAAGATGCAGCATTCTTTTAAAAGAGATAACTTTAAACCCAATTACTTTAAGTATCTATCACTGTATTTATTGCTACTTGAATATGAAATTAGCATTTTTGAATATTTGTATCACCTAAGTAAAAAACAAAATCGTCAGCATACTGACCAATGAAAATGTTTTGAATACATTGGAATATTTTGTGTGTAACAATATTGAAAATCAAAGGAGTAAAAGGATCTCGTTGTGCAAGCCCTCTATCTATCCACCTGAACATTTCTGTCTCATTGCATTCAGTCTTAATGGTTAATCTTTCAGATAAAAACACCATATATATCGACAAGTAGTCTTTCCCAGCTGTAGCTCATCTAATATACTGACCATCTTATATACCGATACATTATTGTAAGCATTTTTAATGTCTAGGAAACAGGCAATAGTTGAAATATTTTTAGAAAATCCTAACTGTATATATGTAATCAAACGAGTTAAGTTATACATGATTGACCGCTACGAAAGCAAGTTGTATGTGGAGACGCTAATTCAGCAAGGTAATGAAATATCTTACACGTGCAAGACAATAATGAGATGGGTCTAAATTTAGATTCTGCATTATAACTTTTAGGAATAGGGCCAATCAAAATTTCACGCCATTGTTATATAAGCTATATCTGAAAATTATGTTATATAATTTAAGTAAATATAATTAACCAACTATTGGTATATTGTAAATTATTGAATATGTTATGGCATCCTTACCCGGTGCAGTATCTTTCTTTTTGAACAATTATTTCTTTCTTGCAATATAATAGTCCATTTCCAATTGTTAATTACTAAAAACATATGTAGGAGGCAAGTATGGTACGTAATAAGGTGCCAGTGAACACAATAACTCTTGTTTTTGCTTATCCGAACAAACTTGTTTATGTTGGCGGTAATCTTTTACCCATCTCATTTGTCTCCACATATTTGACACTGATGTTACTTCATCTATACTACTAGAAAACTTCTTCCAATTGTCTAATTTTGCATTTTTAATGATATTTTGAGCCTCAGCAACGGGCCGTACTAAAATACTAAAATTGTATTGATTGATTTCACCTAAAATTTTTGAGTGCTTGTCGACGTTCTGCAACTACCATAGATAAGGACGAATTCCACCACTCCTTTGATTAAAATCAGCAGGTGGATTTGTACATTGTTTTGTGGTTGGTATGTGTAAATCTGCTGATTTGTTCATAATTTTTATGAATTGATCATACATTATTTGTATACCTTTATTTTTATGAATATCGTGATCATGTAAAATATTAAAAGGTTCTGTCAGATAACTATAATATCCCTCCTAGTTTGCATTCTAATATTTTCTTTTTTTTGTATAATTATTTTTCTGGGAGCTTAGATTTAAAACTTTGTGCATTCCGTTGCATAATATTAATAACACAATAGTTGTATCCTATATCAAATAATAACATTAAATAATTTACTTATTACAAATATTTTGAACTTGGGTAGTAACATATTGAGCCTTCTATTCAAAACTCTCGTTGGATTTATTTTAAAAAGCAGTTTCTTTAAATCAAATTTATATTTTGCTTCCTTCCGTGTTTCCTTGTATTTCTGTCTATCTTCTTCTCTAACTAAACTCTGTTCTTGATAATCCATTCATTCATATTCAATATCTACTGTATTTTCTGTATCCTTTTTCGTTTTCAATGATGATTCCTGTTATTTTTGTGAAGTTTCTTCATAAGCTACAACAATGTCACCTTCATTGATATTTTACTGGTTGCTGTTAAAAAAATCCTATGTTTTTTTGTACGAGATATTCTCCTTACTCATTATTATACGTTTTTCTTTTTCTCTCAAAAATATAGGGCAGGTTTTGTTAAATGCCATATGTTTTCCTTTGCAATTTATACTCTTATAATTAATAGTTTCACAATTTTGATCATTTTCCCCACACTTTACGCAAACATATTTTTTTGATGGACATAAGTTATTTGCATGTCCATATTTCCAGCAAATGGAATATATATTGTTGTGCCTTAAACCGACATCCAGAAGCATAAAAATATATACTATAGTAAGGATGAACTTTTGAAGCTAATTCTTAATTACCAATCAAAAATTTTGATGAACAGTGTGTTCATCAAAATTTAATCTTTTTATATCTATAACTTATTCTGTGGTTTCTATTGACTCTTCCAATTCTATCATACTTAGTTTTAAATCTACTCCTTTGACGCTTTCATAGCTTATATGATTATTATTTTCATTGATTAATGATACCTTCCATCTTCTTTCTAATAATTTTGCACATTTCATAAGCCTTTCAGCATTTTTTGTCTCTCTTTATATTTTTATCTCCAAATACCATCCATTTCTTCTTCAAGCAACAATTTCGCCAAAGCCATCACTTATTAAAGTGAGTCTGTTTTTTTCACTCATCATCATCATCATCATCAGCCTATCGCACTGCTAGACATAGGCCTCTCCAATTCACGCCACTTTGTTCTATCTTCGGCATCCAGCTCCTGCCAGCCGTTTTGCGTAAATCATCACTCCACCTGGCCTGAGGGCGTCCTACACTACGTCTCCACTCAAGAACTTTTTTCACTCGATAATATATTATTTTCTTCTTCCAATGTAGTGTTTTGTTACTAAAATTTTGTTACATTCTAATCTTTATCTGTCAGTCTTTCTAATTTTAAATAAGTAAATTATAGGTAGGTAGGTAAAAGGTATATTTAAGATGAGGGACCCCCCGAGAGGGGTTAATTCTTTGGTTGTTGAACTAAACTGCCCTGGGGTACACGAGGTACCTTAATATTGCACCTCTTTTCCCTTGGTAAATTGTAATATATCATTAATGGATAGATGGTTCCCAAAAGGATAAATATTTACCAAATATGCTTTTTCTCAAAGAGTAATATTAATACCATTACAGTTCCAAGTTCTAATTCTAGTTCAAAGTGATAAAGTTTTCTATTTAAAATATCAACAGCGCACAGTGTTAGCATGCGTATTGAAGCTCTTAATGTGTAATATTCGTTGTACTAACATTTTGTTCCATTGTAATTTATAGCTGTCTTCCTAATTTTAAATAATGAAATTACCTATAGGTAAGTAAAAAGTATCTTTGAAATGAGTAACCCCCGAAAAGGGTTTAATCCATTGATAAGTAAAATAAATGTATTTGCCTGTGGGGAATTGTACCATAATGCTAATAGTAATAATTAATGCATAAGCTTAATGCTAATTAATGCATAAACTTAAAAGAATGGCGGCGATTACTTGGTAGAAATCACTGATCTATTAGTCGGTGACCACATAAATACGGCCGGATAGTGGGCTTTTTTATCAATTTTAACTAAAATAGTTAGGGGCTGCAATATTATTATCTTTTTTTACATCAAGCTTATAAAATAATGTCATAAGGGTCTACATGTGTTAGCTTCGGCTCCAAAGCTATTTCAGCTACCTATCGATTCATTTAATAAAATCGATATTTTTATTAGGATGTCACCTCACGATGAAGCTAAATAATATCAATTAAATGGCCCTACTGCACCATAATATCAATTCTTTTCTCATTGCTTTGATAGCGGAGTTGAAAGGTTTTCCATTTATCAAATTTCAACAGCGGACAGTGTTAGGCGTGAGTATTACCACTCCTTGTGCAATATTAGATTGCATTGTTATGGCACTGATGTTTTTTACATATGATTTTAGAAATGTTTAACTTTTTTAGATACTATTAGGTTCAAGCTGTCTGTTCCATGTATATGCATATTATATGGGACACAATATGGATAACATAAATAAATACTTACTGCTGCCTGTAATGATATTTTGATAAATTTATTATACTTATTTAAATCTAACTTGCACACCGCTTCTCGTACTCATCGAAACATATAAAACCTTCCAAACAGCGTGCGATATTGTAGTAGTAGTAGAGCGTCAGTCAGTCAATGAATCCTCTTCAGAAATTATAAAATTTGTTTTTAACAGTAAATAGAAGAATGTTTAAAAGTATTTTGTTTTTTACTTTTGATTTTAGAAATGTTTAACTTGCATGATACAATTAGGTTCAAGTTGTCTGTACCATGTAAATGTATCCCTAAATTTTACCTCGTCTTTCTGTTACACGTTCGATGGGATACATCTAATATATAAAATTCTCGTGTCACAATTTTCGTTGCCATACTCCTCCGAAACGGCTTGACCGATTTTGATGAATTTTTTTGTGCTTATCCGGTATCTATGAGAATCGGCCAACATCTATTTTTCATACCCCTAAGAGTTTGTTTGTTTGTTTGTTTGAACGCGATAATCTCAGGAACTACTGGGCGGCATTGAAAAAATATTTTATTGTTGGATAGCTCATTTATCGAGGAAGGCTATAGGTTATAACATCACGCTACGACTAATAGGAGCGGAGCAGCAATGAAAAATGTTGTAAAAAAAAAGGAAGAAAAAAGAAAAAAGGGAAAATTTACGCAGACGAAGTTGCGCGGGTCAGCTAGTATTATGGATAATATGAATAAATACTTACTAGATCCTGTAATGATATTTTGATAAATTTAATAAATTTTATAAAACGAACTAGCACATCGCTACATGAACGCATCTGAACATATAAGCACAGAAAATAAGCAAAAAAATAATATTGATTGACGTATGAATCATCAAAATCGTCCCACGAGTTTGGTCTATTTATTACCACATTAGAACATACATACATACATAGATAATAAATAAACACATTACCCTCCTTTGAATCGCGCAGTTGGGTAAAAAACAGAACAGAGAGGAACTTTCCAGAGAGCGTGCGATATTGTGGTAGTAGTGGAGCGCCGTAAGATTTATACCTCGGAATCCAGGGCCAGTCAATGAATCTTTATAAAAACTTATAAAATGTATTTTTAGTAAAAAGAAGAATGTTAAAAAGTATTTTGTTATAAACATTTTATTAGATTCTAATTTTATATTTTATTTTATCTAATTTCATGTCTTTCTTATTTTAAATTAGTAAATTATAAGTACGTAGGTATATTTAAAATGAGGAACCCTCCGAGAGGGGTTACCTTTTTAGTGGTTAAACAAAGCGGTCCTCGAGTCCACGAGGTATCTTATTATTACACTTCTACTACCTTTGGTGGGTTGCAATATCATTAATAGATAAATGCTTTCCAAAATGGATAAATACCCACCAAATATCGTTTTCCTCAATGAGTAATATTGTTCCGAGTCGAGAGAGTTTTCTTGTTAAGAGTGATAAAATTATCTAATAGAAATTTTAACAGCGGACAAAGTTAGGCCTGAGTATTAAAACTCCTGTTGTGTAATATTCGTTTCATTGTTATGGCATCGAATTTTTGTTATTTATGTGACTAACATTTTGCTCTCTTGTAATTTTTAGCTATTAGTCTTTCAAATTTTAATTAAATAAATAACCTATAGGTTACATACCTATAGGTAACTTATTTAATTAAAATTTTAATAAATGCTTTTTTAAAACCCGCGAAAAGGGTTTAATCAAAAGTATGCCAGCTACTACTTGGTAGAAATCACTGACCAGTTAGTCGGTGACTACAAAATAATACGGTCGGATAGTGGGCTTTTTAATCAATTGTAACAAAAATAACAACAGGCTGCAATTTAATAATCTTTTTTTTAGATAATAATGTCTTACGGGTCTTCATGTGTTAGGTTCGACTCCAAAGCTTTCCCAGCTAGCTATTGCTTCATTTAATTAAATCGTAATTTTAATTTTAAGAATGGCAGCTCATGATGAAACTAAGATTTACAAATGTAAAATCATATTTTTAAAATTTGCCCTATTGTATGTATCCTCGAATTTGGTCCCGTCTTTCTGTTACACGTTGTATGGGATATACAAGATAGATAATATGAATAAATACTTACTGTGTCCTGTAATTATATTTAAATTAAATTTAAATTGATTATACTTATTACAGCCAACTTGCCTACCGCTACTAGTACCCATTTAAACATATAAGCACATAAGTAAAAGAACAGAGGGCAACCTTCCAAAGAGCGTGCGATATTGTGGTAGTAGTGGAGCGCCGCAAGATTTATACCACTTAATCCAGGGTCAGTTAATGTATCCTTATAAAATGTCCCTGAATCTGTACAAAATATGTTTTTAACAGTAAATAGAAGGCTGTTAATAAGTTTTTTTTTTCTAAGGTTTTGTTACATTCAAATTTTTAGCTAACAGTCTTTCTTATTTTAAATGAGTAAATTATAGGTAAAAGGTATATTTAAAATGAGGGATCCCCCAAGTGGAATAAGCTTTTTGGTGGTTGAACTAAGCGGTCCTCGGGTTCATGAAGAACCTCAATATTACACCGCTACTCCCTTTGAAAAATGCTTCTCAAAATGGATAAATACACACCAAATATCGTTTTACACAAAGAGTAATAGTAATACCAAAAATTACAGTTCTAAATACTAATTGTAGTTCAGAGTGATAAAGTTTTCTATTTTTCAATAGGGGACAGTGTGAATTTAAACTCCGGTTGTGTAATATTCGTTACGGCATCGATGTTTGGTAATTTATATAACTAACATTTTGTACCATTGTAATTTATAACTGTCAATCTTTCAAATTTTAAATAAATAAATTACCTACGGGTAGGTAAAATGTATCTTTAAAATGAGTAACCCCTGAAAAGGCTTAAATCCATTGATGGGTGAATTATATGTCTTTGCCTGTCGGGAATTGTACCATAATGTCTTTAATAATAGAGGTTACGATTTCAATTCTAGGACATTATTATAAGCTTAAAAGTATGCCGGCAATTACTTGGTTGAAATCACTGACCAGTTAGTCGGTGACTACAAAATTATACTGCCGGATAGTAGGCTTTTTAATCAATTTTAACTAAAATAGTTACAGGCTGCAATATTTTTATCTTTTTTTACATCAAGCTTAGATAATAATGTCTTATGGGTCTACATGTATTGGCTTCGGCTCCAATCCTTTCCCAGCTACCTATCGACGTCACCTCATGACATCATATCAATTAAATTCGCCCTACTACACCATAGTATCATTTTTTTCTTATTGCGTTATTATGGCGGAGTTATAAAGTTTTCCATTCGTCAAATTTCAACAGCGGACTGTGTTGGTTAGGTATCAGTATTGCCACTCCTTGTTCAATATTAGATGGCATTGTTCTGGCATTGACGTTTTTTACTTATGATTTTAGAAATGGTAAACTTTTAAGATACAATTAGGTTCAAGCTGTATGTACCATGTGTATCTAGCCTTGAGTTTGACCACGTCTTTCTGTTACACGTTCTATGGGATACACAATTTGGATAATATAAATAAATACTTACTAGATCCTGTAATGATATTTTGATAAATTGATTATATTTTATAAATCTAATTTGTACACCGCTACTAAAACGCATCTAAACATATAAGCACAAAGTAAAAAAAAAAGATAAGAATGTCTCAAGGGTCTACATGCGTAGGGTTCGACTCCAAAGCTTTCCCAGCTAGCTATTTATTTAGTTTTTATTTTTAAAGATGTCACCTCATGATGAATCTTAGACTGACAATTGTCAAATCATATCTTTTAAATTTGGCCTACTGTATGTATCCCTGAATTTGACCGCGTTTTTCTGTTACACGTTTTATGGGATATACAATTTATATAAAATGACTAAATACTTACTGCTGCCTGTAATTAAATTTACATAATTTGATTATACTTTAAAAAAGCCAATTTGCACATCGCCATTAGTATGCATCTAAACATATAAGCACATAGTAAAAGAAAAAACGGAACATAGGTCAACCTTTTAAAGAGCGTGCGATATTGCGGTAGCAGTGGAGTGTCGTAACATTATACCTCGGAATCCAGGGTTAGTCAGTGAGTCCTAATAAAAACTTATATTTTTTTCAAACAGTAAATAAAAGAATGTTAAAAAGTATTTTGTTATTAACATTTTGTTACATTCAAATTTATAGCTGTTGTTGTTGTCAAGGCATCGATGTTTTGTAATATATGTGACTAACATTTTGTTTCGTTGTAAGTTATAGCTGTAGTGTTTCAAATTTTAAATAAATAAATTACCTACGGGTAGGTCAAATGTATTTTTTTTAAATGGGCTACCCCCGAAAAGGCTTTAATGCATTGATGGGTGAATTATATGTATTTGCCTGTGGGGAATTGTACCGTAATGTCATTAATAATAGGGGTTACTATTTTAATTTAAGGACCTTATTAAAAGCTTAAAAGTATGCTCGCAATTACTTGGTAGAAATCACTGACCGGTTAGTCGGTGACTACAAAATGGTGGGCTTTTTAATCAATAATAACTAAAATAGTTACAGGCTGCCATATTAATATCTTTTTAACATCAAGCTTAAATAATAATGTCTTAAGGGTCTACATGTGTTGGCTTCGGCTTCAATGCTTTTCAAGCTACCTATCGATACATTTAATAAAATCAATATATATTTTTTAGGATGTCACCTCATGATGGAGCTAAATCATATCAATGAAATTGGCCCTACTGCACCATAATATCAACTCTTTTTTCATTGCTTTGTTATGACAAAGTTATTAAGTTTTCCATTTGTCAAATTTTAACAGCGGACAGTGTTAGACATGAGTATTGCCACACCTTGTTTTATAGCACATAGATTTATACTTCTGATTTTAGAAATGTTTAACTTTTTTAGATACAATTAAGTCCAAGCTGTCTGTACCATGTGTATGTATCCCTGAATTTGACCCCGTCTTTCTGTTACACCTTTTATGGGATCTATGTATATAAATAATGTGAATAAATACTTACTAGAGTCTGTAATTATATTTTGATAAATTGATTATACTTTATAAAGCTAACTTGCACACCGCTACTAGTACGCATCTAAACATATAAGCACAAAGTAAAAGAAAAAACAGAACAGAGGGCAACCCTTCGAAGAGCGTGCGATATTATAGTAGTAGTGGAGCGCCGTAAGATTTATACCTCGGAATCCAGGGTCCGTCAAAGAAACTTTATGAAAACTTATACAATGTATTTTTCACAGTAAATAGAAGAATGATATAGAGTAAATTGTTACTAACATTTTGTTACATTCCAGAGGTATGTAGGTAAAAGGTATATTTTAAATGAGGGATACCCCGAGAGGGGTTACCTCTTTGGTCGTTAAACTAAGCGGTTCTCGGGTCCGCAAGGAACCTTATTATTACAACTCTACTCTCTTAGGTAAATTGTAATATAACATTAATGGGTAAATACCCACCAAATATTGTTTTACTTAAAGGGTAATATTAATACCAAAATTCACAGATTTAAATTCTAAAGCTAGGTTAGAGTGATAAAGTTTTCTATTTGTTAAATTTCAACAGCGAACAGTGTTAGGCATGGGTATTGAAACTCCTGTTGTGTAATATTCGTTGCATTGTTATGGCATCGATGTTTTGTTATTTATGTGACTAACATTTTGCTCCATTGTATTTTTAGCTGTTAGTCTTTCAAATTTTTTATTAAATAAATTACCTATAGGTATGTAAAATGCATCTTTCAAATGGGTAGCCCACGAAAAGGGTTTAATCCATTGATGGGTGAATTATACGTCTTTGCCTGTGTGGAATTGTACTTATTTTGTATTGTTGTAATCTATTTAATAATGGGGGTTACGATTTTAATTCAAGGACCTTAATATAAGCTTAAAAGTATTATCTTTTTTTACATCAAGCTTAGATAAATATGTCTTAAGGGTCTACATGTGTTGGCTTCTACTTCAAAGCTTTCCCAGCTAGCTATTGATTCATTTAATTAAATCGTAATTTTTATGTTTAAGAATATCCTCACCTACCTCATGATGAAGCTAAGACTGACAAAATGTCAAATCGTATCTATTAAATTTGCCCTACTGTATGTATCCCTGAATTTGACCCTGTCTTTCTATTTTACGTTGTATGGGATATACAATATGGATAATATGAATAAATACTTACATTTAGCTGTAATGATATTATAATAAATTGAACTATTAGCACATAGTAAAAGAAAAGTAACACACAAATACATAACAGAGGGCAACCTTCTAAAGAGCGTGCAATATTGTGGTAGTAGTGGAATCCGGGGTCAATCAATGAATTCTTATAAAAACTTATAACATTTGTTTTCAACAATGAATTGAAGAATGTTAAAAAGTATTTTGTTACTAACATTTTGTTACATTCAAATTTATAGCTGTTACGGTCAGTTGCAAAAAAGGTGTCTTAATGTCCCCATTTACTAATCCTTCATTGAAGTTAATGCTTCTGTTAAATTATACGGTGTTTGAGAAAGCCACATTAGCGTTCCAGTCTACAATAATTGTCTAATAAACAAATAATGGAATGGTTTAAGTAAAGAATTTTTAGTTGGTTGCGGTTTGTTTCAAGAATTTATGGAGCTTTTGATACAAATCTTATTATTAAGATTAAAAAACAAAACGTTTTTAAAAAACCAAATGACATTTTTGACTTATGTCTGTTAACATTAAACCAGCTTTCTGCGTCACCTAGCGCTTTCCATTATACTTACGTATTTATTTTCAGTTTTAATTAATTACGTGATATTGATAATACTTAAATAAAGATGGCAACAACAATTTGGATTTCGTAAAAACCATTCAACGGTGGACGCTATCCACGAGATAACCACTCACATTGTTAAGAACCTCAACGGTGGGAAAAAGGTGCTTACCATATTCCTTGATCTCACTAAGGCCTTCGACATGGTTCCATTTAATACACTACTGCTCTAACTCGAACAAACAGGCATTAGAGGATCTCAGCTCGATTTTTGAATACCTATCTTACGGGTCGAAAACAGGTAGTAAAAATAGAGGATCGTGTTAGTGACGAGCTCTCAATATCTTATGGGGTGCCTCAAGGGAGCATCTTTGGACCAAATTTATTTTTAATATTTATAAATGATCTCTGCAACCTCGTTCTTCCTCATTCTACATGGCGACATGGCAATCACTTTTACTTCGAATTAATACTCAGAACTTTACACCTACGCTCAAACTGGATTTAACACATTTTTTTCCTAGCTTTTGTCTCACACTCTTACCCTCAATACCTCTAAAACAAAATGTATTACTTTCTCCATCAATTCTATAAGTCAACCTACTTATGTACTAACCCATCGTAAACATGTCAATACCCACAGACCCACTTAACCCTGTTGAAACTATTAAATATCTTGGGGTAGTGCTAGACAAAACATTGAATTTCAAACCACAAGTAGAAAATCTAACGAATAGAGTGCGTAATTTTTTTTTTATATAGATCCTTACGTTACGTTGCAAATCAAGGCATTATCCGCAATGTCCACTTTGCCTTATACCAATCGATTGTAACGTATTGCATTTCGTGCTGGGGTGGAACTCATAAAACAACCCTTAAGCCGTTAGAAGTTGCACATAGAGCTGTCCTGAAAATAGCTACCTTTCGTCCAATTATGTATTCGACCAATGAGATGAACAAAAACTGTAATGTGTTCAATATCAGACAGCTGTACACCATATGTTGTAATTACCAAGAGGCGTAAAGATAAGATCTGCACAGTACTAAAGCCCAACTTTTGTTTTACTCGTAGGTTTTTTTACTACATGGGCCCTTTCCTCTACGACAAAATTATCAAAGACTGGCTATTATAACATTTTTACTCTCAAAGTCATTTACCACCTCTCCCCTCCCTAGATACGCTGATCCTCTTATATTATGTAACAGTTTTCCATACTTTAGGCATGTATGTAACGTTATATAAAATATTTATAAATTTAATATGTCTGTTAATTAAACCTAATTTTAGAGCGCATATTTGGAGAAATGTACCTAGTCCGGCCATAAGTTATGTTTTAAATGAAAATGCATTTATTTTAATGAAGTAATCTAATATTACTAAAACTTATACGTATGTACATATTTAATAACATCTCAGCAAAAAAAAAACAACATTGTATTCAAAATGGCCACCTTTGGCTTCTGTACAATCTCAATCTGCTTTTAAACTGCCTGCCTACGAATCTATGGATTTACGCACTGTTTCCATGGGAAATTTGATACTCAATGTCGCCCTGACGTTCAGAGCAAGCCATGTTCTCTAAAACTGACCATATTTTGTAGTCTAAAGGGTTGAGGTCTGGGCTCGATGAAGGCCAGTCTTCAGCTCTTATAAAGTCCGGAACGTTGATTTCAAGCCAGGCTTGGGTAGTTCGTGCCTTGTGACCAGGTACAAAGTCCTGCTGGAAAGTCCACGGTACATTTTTAAAAAGTGTATTGCTAAAATGTTTCACAACACGATCCAAGACTGTCTCTTGATACACTTTGGATGAAGTTTTCACTCCTTTTTCACAAAAATGTAGCTTTGTGACGCCCCACCAAACCATCACTGACGCAGGATGATGACCACGCTGTACCTTTCCGACCACTTGAGCAGCTTGTTTAGAACTGTGAGCGTACGCTTTATCATTATGTTTATTGTAGTGCTCTTCATACGTGACTTTTTTTTTCATCAGTAAAGAGGATATTTCTGTGCCCTTCACCTGCGTATCGCGACAGAAGGCGTTTTGATCGACCCACTCTCTTTAATAGTAAAGATTGATTTAGGGCATGTCCTGTATATCGACGGTAAGCACCGAGCTTCAGGTCTTGTCTTATAATACGCGACAGAGTCTTCATTCTTCCTAATGAGATTTCGACGAATTCTGGCTTTAACAGCATTAATAGTCTTTGTAGTTCAAACAGCAAGCGGCCGCCCCGATCTTTTATGGTCTTCGGCAGAGGAAGTGTTGTTGTATCTGTTGATAGTACGATATACAAACATACGGCTGATACCAATATTTTGAAGTGTCTGGAATATGACTGACGGCTCCATACTCACTTTGTGCAAGGCAATCACCGCAATCCTATTTTCTTTAACACCTTGGGGTGTCCATATTGTAAATTGATAATGAACACGAAAAGAGCACAATATGATGGTGGGAAAACGCAAGATTAGAGTAAAATAAGTTATGCATAAATTAAATATGAAAATATATATTAACTGTATATACATTGTTAACTTTGTTGTTTTATTTATTACCAAATGTAAAATAATATTAACAAGACAGTAGGTACTCTCGAAAATCCAACTATCTCATAAAACCTTTCGGCTTTAATATATGATTAATATTATATCTTGGGACAACTCACACATCGCCATCTGATTCCATATTAAGCAGAACTTGTAATGTGGAAACCAGACAAATATACTTAAATATACACCCAGACACAAAATAAACCATCGTGTTCATCACACAAAGTCTTATCCTGGGTGGGGATCGACAACCTCCAGCTTAGCAGTCAGACCAACCAACAGGCCAGTCAAGCAACAAAGTAACATCTTGTTGTCAGCTCTTGCTGAGCAGGCATTTTAATGAAGTAGGAGTCAGGACAACAGTGGTATTTGTCACTTTTTAGGTTTCCGTAGCCAAAATGGCAAAACGGAACCCTTATAGTTTCGCCATGTCGGTCCGTCTGTCCGTCTGTCCGTACGTCCGTCCGGAGCTTTGCTCAGATACTGTTAGTGCTAGAAGGCTGTAATTTTGCATGGATACACATATTACTTACGCCAACAAAGTAAGAGAATAAAATCATAAAAACCTTTTTTTATCTCACCTACTCCATCGTGTGGGGTATAGATAGGTCTTTTAAAAATGTTTAGATGTTGTAAAGACGTTTTTAGATTAAGGGATCCGTTTGTGACATATTAAGATTTAAAGTGCAAATATTTGTTAAAGTCAAGTCCACCCCCCCCCCTCCTCCTTGCCAGCAAAATGGTTGAAATGAAATGAAATTTATTTGCACGAAATATTATTTACAACGTGGTTTAAGTTACGTAGGTACAGTCATATTTCGCCTTGGTAAGGCATGCATTTTTTTGCTATTAAGCTAAAACAAAGATATAATTTAAAAAAAATCATTAAATAAATTGTTATTAATTAAATAGTTGACGTTGAGTATGTAAAAAAATCACGGTAGTCTATATATAGTGAAAGTAGTAGTATATATAGTAAAATTAAAAGTAACACTTTCACAGCCTAAAAAGGCTTCACAAGTTTACTAGTAACAGCTGATCAAATGAGAAGTAACAAAACTTTCGTACATATTCCATTGAAAACTAATAATCTTATTTATTGAAGTTTCTTGCAACTGACCGTCAGTCTTTCATATTTGAAATGAGTAAATTATAGGTAGGTAGGTAAAAGGTAAATTATTATATAAAATGGGAGGGGTTACCTTTTCTGGTGGTTGAAATAAGCGGTCCTTCGGTCCACGAGGAACCTTAATATTACACC
Organism: Herminia tarsipennalis; assembly: GCA_945859575.2. Taxonomy (NCBI): domain Eukaryota; kingdom Metazoa; phylum Arthropoda; class Insecta; order Lepidoptera; family Erebidae; genus Herminia; species Herminia tarsipennalis. The sequence goes on from OX243830.2 coordinate 2,994,885, forward strand.
ACTACCTTCTTGGTGAATTGTAATATATCATGAATGGATAAATGCTTTACATAATGGATAAATATCCACCAAATATCGTTTTACTCAAAGAGTAATATTAATACAAAAATAACAGTTCTAAATTCTAATTCTTGTTCGAAGGATAAAATTTTCTATTTGAAATTTCAACAGCGGACAGTGTTAGGCATGGTTATTGAAAGTCCTGTTGTGTTATATTCGTTGCATTGCTATGGCATCGATGTTTTGTAATTTATGCAACTAACATTGTGATTTATTGTAACTTATGCCTTTTAGTCCTTCAAATTATAAATAAATAAATCACCTATAGGTAGGTAAAATGTATCTTTAAACTAGGTAACCCCCGAAAAGGGTTTAATCCATTGATGGGTGAATTATAGGTCTTTGGCTGTGGGGAATTGTACCATAATGTCATTAATAATGTGGGTTACGATTTTAATTCAAGGACCTTATTATAAGCTTAAAAGTATGCCAGCGATTACTTGGTAGAAATCACCAAGGAATATAGGGTTAGTCGGTGACTACAAAATAATATATTTTAATCGATAATAACTAAAATAGTTACAGGCTGCAATTTTATTTTCTTTTTTACATCAAGCTTAGATAATAATGTCTTAAGGGTTTAAATATGTTGGCCTTGACTCCAAAGCCTTCCCAGCTATCTATTGATTCACTTAATTAAATCGTAATTTTTATTTTTAAGGATGTCACCTCATGAGGAAGCTAAGACTGACAAATGTCAAATCATATCTATTAAATTTGCCCTACTGTATGTTTCCCTGAATTTGACCCCGTCTTTCTGTTACACGTTGTATGGGATATACAATATGGATAATATGAATAAATACTTACTTTGTTCTGTAATTATATTTTGATAAATTGATTATGCTTTATAAAGCTAACATGCACACCGCTACTTGTACGCATAAAAGAAAAAACAGAACAGAGGGCAACCTTCCAAGAGCGTGCGATAGTCTTTCATATTTTTATTTATAGCTGCAAGTCTTTCATATGTATAACAATAATAATAATGTTATCTTGGGACAACTCACACAACGCTATCTGATCCCAAACTAAGCAGAGCTTGTACTATGTAAACCAGACAATCGATAAACATACTTATATTTTTCTAAATACATACATACATACATATCAACCCATATGATGGCCCACTGCTGGGCACGGGTCTCCCCAGTAGAACCTACTAGTATGTAGATCCTGGGGGTAATTGTCGGCAAAAAAAATACATACATATTATAGATAAATAATACCCAGACACAGAATAAAACCTCGTGCTCATCACACATACATTGTATATATATATACACACAAGTAGGTAAAAATTTATATTTGAACTGTGGAACCCCGAAAGTGGTTTAATCCATTGGTGGGTAAATAATTTGTCATTAACTGTAAGGAATTGTAATATAATGTCATTAATAATGAGGGTTACGATTTTAATTCAAGCACCTTATTATAAGCTTTAAAAGTATAAAGATTACCTGGCAGAAATCACAGACTAGTTAATCGATGACTACAAAAAAATACAGCCGGATAGTGGGCTTTTTAATCTTAATCAATTTTAACTACTTTTACTTTGTTTTTACTTTCTCTGAGCTTATAATAGTTACAGGCTGCAATATTATTTTCTTTTTTTACATAAAGCTTTGAAACAATGTCTTATAGGTCGACTTGTGTTCGGTTCGACTCCAAAGTTTACATTATTATGTCTTTTGTCTGAACCAATAGTCAACTTTCCTAGCTAGCTATTGCTTCATTTAATTAAATCTTCTCATGATGAAGCTAAGACTGACAAATGTCAAATCATTTCTATTAAATTTGCCCTACTGTATGTATCCCTGAATTAGACCCCGTCTTTCTGTTATACGTTGTATAGGATATACAATATATATGAATAAATACTTACTTTTAGCTGTAATGATATTTTGATAAATTGATTATCCATACTATATGCTATATATACTATATACTATTATTAATCCTTCCATCCATACCAATATTATAAATGTGAAAGTAACTCTGTCTGTCTGTCTGTCTGTCTGTTACGCTTTCACGCTCAAACAGCTGAACCGATTTAGATGATATTTAGTATGGAGATAGTTTGAGTTCCGAGAAAGGACATAGGATAGTTTTCATTGCGATAACCGACATCCACGCGGGCGAAGCCGCGGGTGAAAGCTAGTACTTTATAAAGCTAACTTGCACCCCTCTACTAGTAAGAATGAAAGTAAGTATACAAATATATACTTATTATACATATAACCTTAGATAATTACAGCTTAGAGATGACGTACTTGAACGTAAAGGTGACACGAGTTGTAGACATTCTAATTTCGAGAGGCAGCGCATTCAAAAGGTGCACTGTCTTAAACTGTGCATGTATTATATTTCAGCTGACGCTGCGACAACCGCTGAATGTGCGTCGATCAATTTACTTTATAACAATTTATATAAAATTATAAGGCCAGTGCGGTAATAAAAACCGACAAAGAACAGTCAATTACGGTACTAATGTAATTAACTATAACTTACGTACAAATAAACTAGTTAAGTGATTGATTCTAACTCGTGATCTTTTACTTTTGCACTCCAACATCTCAGTCAAATGTACAATCATACAAATGGAGAATAAATTGAATAGAGAAGGAAGAATGTACAGGAGTGGAACCGTGCAACAAATTATAAAAGGAGCGTAGATACTAGCCATGATCGGAATCTACGCTCCTCTAATAATCTTGTTATGTAAAAGCAGAGAAATTGAATGTTAGGCATTAGATTAGTAGGGGCTTGAGGAGAAAATAGAATTGAATATAGCGTTGTTAGTGCACGCAAACTACGGCGCTGCCGGATATTAAGCCAATAATTAAGCTGAGAACGATAGTTCGACAAATGATCGTACTTGCGAAAGTTAAAGACGAATCGAATGCAATTGTTGAGAAGCCGGTCAAGTTTATTGAGCAGATCAGCATTCAGGTCGAAATAGCATACATCACCATAGTCAATGATAGGAAATATTAAAGTCTGCACGAGCGTTATTTTTATATTAACTGGGAGGAAGTTTTTGAGACGATAGAGGCACCGCAAAGTACCAGTGACCTTCTGACTGATGTTAGCAATTTGAGTTCGCCAGCTAAAAGTAAAATCAATATGCAAACTGAGATCTAACAGGAATAGCAGTGCCGTGAAAGATAATAGGTGGTAATGAAACAAAATTTATTCTGCTAACCACGTGAGGACTACCAATAACGATTGCTTGACATTTTTCGAGATTAACTAAAAGACCAAACTCGTCTAACCAGTTCTTTATCGCCATCAAATCTCGATTCACATTATCGATAGCTTCATTCAAATTGTATACTTTTGTCTGAGCTTATAGTTGAAAGTCGTCGGCATACAATTGACACGTACATCGAAGTTCATGAGTTAAAATATTGATAAATAAGGAGAAAAGAAGAGGAGGTAGAATACCGCCTTGAGGAACGCCAACAACGAGATTACGTTAACTAGAGAATATTTCATCGATGCAAACCAACTGCTGACGCGCCTAGAGGTACGAAGAAAACTATTCCAGTGCACCCGATGATATATTATAATAGGAGAGAATTGATAAGAGTATATTGTGGCTAACTGTATTAAAGGCGTTTGAGAAGTCCACCAACACTATGACAGATACTTTTTCAACCCCGGCTCTGATATCGCCAGTTACTTTTAGTAGTGCGGAGACAGTATTATGTTCCGGCCTAAAACTAGATTGGAAAGGACATAAGATTCCGTTAAGCTGTACAAATATGGATAATTATCGATGTACACAGGCTTCAAGGACTTTAGACAAGAAAAGGAAGAATGGATATTGGATGGAAATTATTAGGAAGAGACGGCTTAGAGATTTTAGGCAGAGGTCGCACGTATGCTTTGCTCCATAAGTCAGAAAACATCCTGATTATAGGGAAAAATTAATAATATCAGAAATTTCAGGAAGAAACTGGTCAAGGATGGTAATGGTCATACGGCAGTTGATGGCGTCACAAACTACAGCCTTCGACTTGATAGAAAGTATAATTTTCTTGATTACATCGGGCGCAACAAGAGAAAAATAAATATATGTATCAAATAATATGTATCATATGTCACAATAGATAAACTTGAGGGATGGTTAATTGTACGACATCTGGTTAGTTAATCAATCGAAATAGATGTGACGAAATTATCATTGAGATCATCTAAAGCAATTGTAGCGAGCAAATCGGATTGTTACTGTTTCCCGATACCTAGGGTTCCAAGGAACTTCCAGATATCGGCAGGAAATAATATAGAAATATTATCGTATTATTTGATTACACCGATTCCTTGCAGCTTTATATGACGACCAGTTGACATCAGATCGATTTTTCTTTAATTTTCTAAAAACCCGATCTGGGCGTTAACATCCAACGCAGGAGGTCTTTTCACTTAAATTGTTTTAACGGGCGCGTGGACGTTAATGGATTCAATAAATGAATGTCACTTGCAACAGATAAATGATTTTAACGCGGCAATACATTTTTAATGCCGGCATTATTTTTTAATGAACTTTCTTGCAATTCATCCTCAGTCTTTCATATTTTAAATGAGTAAATTATAGGTAGGTAGGTAAACGGTATATTTAAATAAGGGACACCCCGAGAGGAGTTACCTCTTAGGTATTTGAACTAAGCGGTCTTCGGGTCTACGAGGAAGCTTAATATTACACCTCTACTCCCTTTGGTAAATTTTAATATATCATTAATGGATAAATGGTTCCCAAAATGGACAAATACCCACCAAATATCGTTTACTTAAAGAGTAACCTTAACACCAAAATTTAAGTTTTAAATTTTAATTCTAATTCAGAGTGATAAAGCGGACAGTGTTAGACATGAGTATTGCTACTCCATAATCAATATTAGACAGCATTGTTATGGCACAGATGTTATTTACTTATGATTTTAGAAATGTTTAACTTTTTTAGATACAATTAGGTTCAAGCTGTCTGTACCATATGTATCTATCCCTGAATTTGACCCCGTCTTTCTGTTACACATTGTATGGAATACATAATATGGACAATATGAATAAATACTTACTGCTGCCTGAAATGACATTTTGATAAATTGATTAAACTTTATAAATCTAACTTGTACACCGCTACTAGTACGCATCTAAACAAATAAGCAATTAGTAAAAGAAAAAACAGAACATTATATTGTGGTAGTAGTGGAGCGCCGCAAGATTTATACCTCGGAATTCAGGGTCAATCAATTAATTCTTATAAAAACTTATAAAATGTGTTTTTTACAGTGAATAGAAGAATGTTAAAAAGTATTTTGTTACATTCTTATTTTTAGCTGACAGTCATTTTTATAAGTAAATTATTGGCAGTTAAGTAAAAGATATATTTAAAATGAGGGACACCCGAGAGGCGTTAACTCTTTGGTGGTTGAACTAAGCGGTTCTTGGGTCCACGAGGTACCTTAATATTACACCTCTACTCCCTTGGTGAATTGTTATATAACATTAATGGATAAATGCTTCCTAAAATAATAATCGGACTTTCTAGAAAATTAAGGACCGGGACTCATCGACCTAATTAAACATAAGTGTAATACGTAGTTGTAAATAAACGCCTATCGTTTAGACCAGGCATGTTGTTTACTTCAACTCCTCACATCGAGCCCGCTACAAATCTGGCGACCAACTTTGGGCCCAAGGGAGTAAAAATCGTAACGCGCGTTGGACGAACGGCTACGATAGCTTCAAGTACAACTTCGAGACCAATAAACACTGTGGAGGAATTCTTTCTGGATTGCATCTGAGAACCTCGTCCTAACTGTAAAGGTTACTCCGAACTCTCCAGAACATTCGACATCGAACCCTTTGTCCTATTTGGTCTTAGGTGACGACAATGCTACGAGTGATGCGAAAGTTTACCGGCAATTACTTCGCTAAAATCACTGACTAGTTAGACTACAAAATAATACGGCTTGATAGTAGGCTTTTTAATTAATTTTAATACTAATAGGATGCAATATTAACAATTTTTGACATGAATCTTAGATAATAATGTCCTTAGGGTGTACATATGTTGGTTGCGGGCCCAAATCTTTCCCAGCTAGCTATTGATTCATTTAATAAAATCGTTTTTTTTTTTTTAATTGAAACTACTTTTGTGTAATATTCATTGCATTGTTTTGGCACCGACATTTATGAGGCTAGCATTTTGTTTCATTGTAATTTCTAGCTGTTAGTCTTTTTAATTTTAAATAAATAAATTAGCTATAGGTACGTAAAATGTATATTTTAAATGGGTAACCCCCGAAAAGGGAAAAGATCCATTAATGGGTGAATTATATGTCTTTACCTGTGGGAATTGCACCATAATTTCATTAATAATGAGGGTTACGTTTTGAATTATATTTCATTTAATCATAATATCTATTCTTTTCTAATTGCCTCTCCTTGTTTAATATTAGATTGCATTACTATGGCACTGATGTTGTTTACTTAGTATTTTAGAATGTTTAACTTTTTAGATACAATTACTTTCACGTTGTATGGGATACACAATATGGATAATATGAATAAATACTTACATCGCCCTGTAATTATATTTTGATAAATTGATTATACTTTATAAATCTAACTTGCACACCGTTACTAGTACGTAGTAAAAACAGAGTAAAAGAATAAAAAATCTATCTTTTAAATGGGTAACCCCAGAAAAGGGTTTAATCCATTTATTGGTGAATTATATGTCTTTACCTGTAGGGAATCGTACAATAATGTCATTAAGGGGGCATAACATTGAGATAATTATTTAATTAGCGCTACGTATGCAGCGACACGAATGCCGGCCTCGCTCTTTCGCACACAACCATTACTTCACAGTGCGCAGGAGCGCAGGTCAAAATAAAGTAGAATATTCGTTCGTACATATGTTAGATTACGAACGCCATGACTATGACAATACGAAAATGCTTGTTTTTGCATTTTTCCGCAACTTCAAGATTTATTTGCGGGATCATATTAAGACATAATCCTTAAACTTTTTTATTTCATCTACTCTTTGACCAGTGACACAATTTTTTTCGTGTCCTTATATTTAGGTTTTCTATATATTTTTGAGAGAGCCGAACCCTGTTTCGCGTAATCTACTCTTATTAGTGAGGGTTATAAAAGAAAAAAAAATTGATACCGTTTAGTGCTTAGTTGAAAGACGTTATTAGACGTGTCTTTAAAATTTTAAAAATAAATAAATTACCTATAGGTACGTAAAATGTATTTTTAAAATGGGTAACCCCCGAAAAGGGAAAATACGAGTATCCAAGCCCAAATCTTTCCCAGCTAGCTATTGATTCATTTAATAAAATCGTTTTTTTTTTTTTAATTGAAACTACTTTTGTGTAATATTCATTGCATTGTTTTGGCACCGACATTTATGAGGCTAGCATTTTGTTTCATTGTAATTTCTAGCTGTTAGTCTTTTTAATTTTAAATAAATAAATTAGCTATAGGTACGTAAAATGTATATTTTAAATGGGTAACCCCCGAAAAGGGAAAAGATCCATTAATGGGTGAATTATATGTCTTTACCTGTGGGAATTGTACCATAATTTCATTTATAATAAGGGTTACGTTTTTAATTCTATTTCATTTATTCATAATATCTATTCTTTTCCCATTGCCTCTCCTTGTTCAATATTAGATTGCATTACTATGACACTGATGTTTTTTACTTAGGATTTTAGAATGTTTAACTTTTTTAGATACAATTACTTTCAAGCTGTCTGTCTTTCTGCTACACGTTGTATGGGATACACAATATGGATAATATGAATAAATACTTACATCGCCCTGTAATGATATTTTGATAAATTGATAATTTGCTAAAAAACTTGCACACCGCTACTAGTACGCATACAAACAGAGTAAAAGAATAAAAAATGTATCTTTAAAATGGGTAACCCCCGAAAAGGGTTTAATCCATTGATGGGTGAATTATATATTATGTCTTTACCCGTGGGGAATTGTACCATAATGTCATTAATAATGAGGGTTGCGTTTTTAATTCAAGGACCTTATTATTATTTTTTTATTTTTTATTTAATACTTTTTAGTGCTTATTTGAAAGACGTCATTTACTGTAACTACCGAAAATTTGAGCGGAAATGGTTGGAAACTAACTTTAAATAGCTTTATATCCTAAATAGTAATTATAATTAAAAAATGATTTAATAAACCTGATTGAATTTTTTTTTTAAAATAAGTCATGGTATTCCATGATATAGTTTTGGGACTTATTTGTTTTTTCTATTACAATATGGCGTCAGGCTTTCGCCATTTATTTAATTTTGATAGCTGTAATATCTTTAGTGACACTCGCAAGATTAATACGAATCGATTGACGTATGAATCATCAAAATAGTCCCATGCCTTTGGTATATATAGTACCACAAAGAAACACACATACGTACATATATACATATATACGCCCAGTCGGGCAAAAACAGAACAGAGGGAAACTTTCCAGAGAGCGTGCGATATTGTGGTAGTAGTGGAGCGCCGCAAGATTTGTACCTTGGAATCCAGGGTCAGTCAATGAATCTTTATAAAACTTATAAAATGTGTTTTTAAAAGTAAACAGAAGAATAGTCCGGTTAATTTAAACCAAAAAATGACAGTGAAGGTACATAAGTTCCCAACAAGCTGAAAATGAGTAAAATTGTTTAAAACATAATTATAAACAATACCTGAAAGTTCCCCATCATTCCCGTGTAAGGAAAAAAAATATTTAAAAAAAAGGTCAAAAATTTTTTTCGGGATTTTCAGCAAAACGGTAAGTTTTATTATAAAAGTACCTCAGACAAAAATTGTAAATTATAAAATTATCTATAAAAAATGTATCAATAGTTTATTTCCTACGAGCCACCGTTTCTGAGATATAACATTTTGTTATATTCTAATGTTTAGCTGTTATACTTGCATATTTTAAATTAGTAAATTATTGGAAGGTAAGTAAAAGGTATATTTAAAATGAGGAACCCCGAATAGAGGTTAACTCTTTGGTGGTTGAACTAAGCGGTTCTCGGGTCCGGTCCCGTTGACGCTACAGAGCGTTCCAGTCCAGACAGTTCCAAGGCCCCTTCGATACCTCCAAGGCTGACCAGCCTTCACCGAGTACATGGCCGAACACTCGCCCTACTGCCGGATTGAGTCTCACGCAGACGTCGACACGCTCGTGGAAAACCTCACCGCTGTGAAGCGCTTCGAGAGTCGACGCTAGACACTGCGTCGGCACGTAAACCAACTCCTAGCAAAACATCCTGGCGATGACAGAGAGGAAGAGAAAGCTGCGCCGAGAATGATAGAACACCCGATGAACCACCATAAAGACCCAGCTCAATACTCTGGCTGCGAAGATCTCGGCTGCACTGGAAACAGTCGCAACCGAGTCTTAAAAACGCACAATCGAGCAAGCAGGCGAAGACTGGTCGGGTATCCATCGCCTTTGCCGCCAATTCTCTGGGAAGCCATCTCCAATTAGGCCCCTCCTGACCAGTGACGAAACCCCACGTTACCGCGCCTAAGACCGAGCGGAGATTTTTGCCAGCCACCTGGAGATCCAGTTCCAGCCGAACCCAGCTTCTAACATGCAGCACGTTGAAGACGTCCAGCAGCCCTTGGAGTCTTTCTTCCAATGACAAGTTCTGCGAAAGATTCGCCGCAACCAACAGCGGATTTCCCCAGGTCTAGATCGGATTTCCAACGAAGCCCTGCGTCACCTACCACCGCGAGCAATCGCGACGCTGACGCAGCTATTCAATTGAATCCTCCGCAGCTTTTGGAACGCCTTGTTAACAATAGATAATAATAATGACATCTTGGGACCACCCACACAACACTATCTGATCCCAAACTAAGCAGAGCTTGGACTATGGAAACCTGACAACTGATAAACATACTTACATATTTCTAAATACATACATATTATAACTAGACATAGAACAAACCGTCGCGCTCATCACACAAAGTTTTATTCTGGGTGGGGATCGAACCCACGACCTCTTGCTTAGCAGTCGGATGCACTCCCACCGTGCCACAGAGGCAGTGAATAGAAGAAGTTTGGATTTCGGAAAAACCATTCACGAGGTGGACGCTATTCACGAGTTAACCACTCACATTGTTAAGAACCTCGACGATAGGAAAAAGGTGCTTACCGTATTCCTTGATCTCACTAAGGCCTTTGACACGGTTCCAATTAATATACTACTGCTCTAACTCGAACAAACAGGCATTAGAGGATCTCAGCTTGATTTTTTGAAAACCTTTGCTGAGCTCTCAATATCTTATAGGGTGCCTCAAGGGGATGCTCCCTTGAGGCACCCCATACATCACATTAATTTAGACCAACTTTACTTTTTAATATTTATAAATGATCTCTGCAACATCGTTCTTCCTCATTCTAAAATAATATCATGCAGACGACAATTCTAATTTCCTTGCATAAACTGACAGTAAATGACAATTGCGTTTCATATTAGTTGCTCTTGAATATCGATTATCACCTAGATAAGAACTATATTTCTAATTTATCTAGTAATATGGACGAAGTGGAGGATATAATTAATATACATACGTTGAAATGGTGGTAAAGTCATGCTAGTTGAGGGTCATCAGTATTATATATTAAAAGAATACAAAAGTGGTTCTGTGATCCGGCGATGCAAGTCTTATAATAGAAAAATGAAGTGTGCTGGAAGTATTACACTAAAAGTGAGTTTTCTTTTTAATTATTTTACTTAAGTACCTATATACAGGCTGTTGGGTGCACAGACCAACAAAAAAAAATTGTCACTAGTGGACTCATTTGCTACCTTTCAATATTGACTCCTTTTTTATTTATTTTTTTAGATTCAAAGGTAATTGTGAATTCTCAAATCCCCATTGTACTCCCTCATGGCAAGAGAGGGCCTGTGCCCTAACAGTGTATTGGAGTAGATACTGTCGTCAGAGTCCTGACACACCTTTATCCAGTTTTCTTTACGTTCATTTTTTATAACACTTATTTGTATGTACACTTATTCTTTCGTAGGATAACAAAGTATTGGAAAAAAGCCACATGTATGTGAAGCAGATTTTGCAAGAAATAAAATTGATAGTTCTATATCAGATTTAAAGCACAAAGTTACTGAATCTGATAAGCCCATACCAAAGTTATTAAAAAAAGCAATGAAAAAACTAGAGGATGATGGTATCCACCTAATCGCAAATATACCATCGTTTTCTAGTGTACAGCATTCTCTGTATGACATGGGAAATAAATCTGCCAATGTAACTAAGATATTTTATGTTAAAGTCGAAGAAGTCCAGGTACCAGCAAAACTTTATGACATAATCTTGGCAGACTATTATTATAAAGGAGTTCGCATACAAATATTTTGTACCCCAGACGCAAGAGAAGAAATAACAGATGTTACTGAGTTTTCCGGAGATGCAAAGTTTAAATCATCCTTTTGCCTGTGCATAAGTTTTTAGTATACACGGGGATCTTGGAAGCTCTACAGAGACTACTAAGTCAAAGCCCTTTATTTGTGCTCTATTAAGCGACAAACGGCAATCAATTTATGAACTCATGTTCCAGTCAATATTATCGCAGCTGCCACAATTTCAGCCAAAAATGTACCATAGCGACTTTGTGGTTGCAACTATTAACGCAATATTATTGGTTTGCCCTGAAGTTAAAATTGTTAGGTGTTATTATGATTGGCACAAATGCGGAGAAAAGCAAAATCATTAGGGAAATCTAAATGCAAAGCTGAGAAACGCATTGTGGCTTTATGTTCGGTACTGCCGCTTCTGCCTAAAGAAATGCTGTTGGAAGGTTAGCAATACTTATTCGAGAATGAACACCTTTCCATACAATCGTTTCTAAAATACATTCAGCATACTTGGATTAAAGAAAAATATATCAACTTACATAATGTTTACGGAATGCGACATCGTACCAATAATATAATGGAAGGGTATCATTCGAAACTGAGCAAAGTAATTAACAAAAATGATAAAACGGTAATGCGACTTTTAAATGCAATATAAGACAGTTTTATAACCCCAACCAAAAGAAATAATCACAGAAGGAAATCAGATATATTGAACGACGATAATATCCGAAATATTCAAATGCAGTTGCAATTAATGAAGAAATTTCTGTAGGTTACACCCTTGAAAAACTGCGTTAATTATCCATTCAAAAGCAGTATAAAAAAAGCCTTTTTCTTTAGGTTACTATTGTATGTTAGCATTAAAAAATTGAAGTTTTACTCTATTTTTTTTTTGTATGGTAAGTAGGGTAAGCAACATTTTCTTTTTTGTCATTTACTGTCAGTTTATGTAAGAAGATTAGAATATTAGTTGTGTGGTAGGAAGGAGGCTAAATAAAAATACCGTCCTTACTACTGCAGGCGTTGGTTGTAACGCAGGTAATAAAAGTTGCCCACCTTACTACCAGTAATAAGGTATGGTAGTAAGGTGGGTAACGAGTCCGTAAATATTTTTTTTAATTTTGGTCCTTACGTTACGTTGCAAATCAAGGCATTATCCGCAATGTTTACTTTGCCTTATGCCTATCGATTGTAACGTATTGCATTTCGTGCTGGGGTGGAACTCATAAAACAACCACCAAACCGTTAGAAGTTGCACATAGAGCTATCCTGAAAATAGCTACCTTTCGTCCAATTATGTATTCGACCAATGAGTTATACAAAAACTATAAAGTGTTGAATATCAGACAGCTGTACATACACCAATCTATTTTATTCCAACACTATTACACACCATATGCTGTAATTACCAAGAGGCGCAAAGATAAGATCTGCACAGTACTAAAGCCCAACTTTTCTTTTACTCGTAGGTTTTTTTACTTCATGAGCCTTTTCCTCTACAACAAAATTAACAAAGATATTCCGTTTCATAACTTACCAACAAGTGCGTGTAAACTGGCCATTAAAACGGTTTTTACTCTCAAAGTCATATAACGATACTGAAGAATACATAAGTAGCTCGTACACATAAGACTCAAACACATATGGCACACACTAATACACACTTCAACACACACAATCATGAACACCACAATAAGTTAAATAAGAAGTAAAATTAAAGTGTGGCACCTACTCCTACAAACGAGACTGTACACCCATAACAAGTGGCTAATACGGGAACAGAATGTACTCCTAAGCACTGGCTAATTACTTAGCCTAGTTAGGAAATACCGAAACTCAATTTATATGTATGTAAAATCCTGTTGTTTCTCAAACTGATGTACTACACGCTGTATTTACTTGAGATAAATAAAAAATATATATAATAATATATACGAGTATACGCGTTGAGGAACCCAACACTTTGGTTTGTGGGAGGGCTCGACCTCGGTGAGGGTAAGTTTTATTAGGAACCGGCATATTACACAGGAGGACTCCGATACTTTGGTGGAAACCTGACTTGGTTTGCTCCAAGTCCACCTCTCCCCTCCCTAGATACGCTGATCCTCTTATATTATGTAACAGTTTTCCATACTTCAGGCATGTATGTAACGTTTTATAAAATATTTGTAAATTTAATATGTCTGATAATTAAACCTAATTAGTACTTAGTAGATTTAATAATACTACTTTTCTCTTTTTTGCAGTCACATCAAGTTGTCATGAATATAAGGGTCTACTATAAATGATTATAATTATTTTAAAACAAAAAGCCAATGCGCATATTTGGAGAAATACCTAATCCGGCCTTATGTTCTGTTACAAATCCAAATGATTTTTTTTTAATGAAGTAATGTAATATTACTAAAACTTATACGTACATAATATTTATTAAAGTCTCAGCATAAAAAAAAATATTCTATTCAAAATGGCCACCTTTGACTTCTATACAATCTCAATCTGCCTTTAATCTGTCTGGCCAAGAATCTACGGATTTACGCACTGTTTCCATGGGAAATTTGAGACTCAATGTCGCCGTGTCATTTAGAGCAAGCCATGTCCTCTAAAACTGACTATAATTTGTAATCTAAAGGGTTGAGGTCTGGGCTAGATGAGGACCAGTCTTCAGCTCTTATAAAGTCCGGAACGTTGATTGCAAGCCAGGGTTGGGTAGTTCGTGACTTGTGACCAGGTGCAGAGTCCTGTTGGAACACCGTATATTTTATTTTTAAAAAGTGTATTGCTGAGAGGTTTCACAACACGATCCAAAACTGTCTCTTGATACACTTTGGATGAAGTTTTCACTCCGTTTTTTACAAAAATGTAGCTTTGTGACGCCTACGATAAGACACGCCCTAACAAACTATCACTGACGTAGGATGATGACCACGCTGTATCTTTCCGATCACTTGAGCAGCTTCTTTAGAACTGCGAGTGTACACTTTATCATTTTGCTTATTGTAGTGCTTTTAGTACGTGACTTTTTTTTTCATCGGTGAAGAGGATATTTCTGTGCCCTTCACCTGCGTATCGCGACAGAAGGCATTTCGATCGACCCACTCTCTTTAATAGTAAAGATTGATTTAGTGCATGTCCTGTATATCGACGATAAACACCGAGCTTCAGGTCTTGTTTTATATTACGCGACAGAGTCTTCATTTCTCGCGATAAGATATTTGGCTTCCTAATGGGATTTCGACGAATTCTGGCTATAACAGCATTAACAGCCTTTGTAGTTCAAGCAGCAAGCGGTCGCCCGATCTTTTATGGTCTTCGGCAGAGGAAGTATTGTTGTATCTGTTGATAGTACGATATACGAACATACGGCTGATACCAAGCTTTTAAAGTGTCTGGAATATGACCGACGGCTCCATACCCACTTTGTGTAAGGCGATCACCGCAATCCTATTTTCTTTAACATCCCAATCCATATTGTAATTTGATAATGAACACGAAAAAATATGTGAAATGGCGCGAAATCGAAAGAACTTTTTAACCTAAAAGTAATTAAAAAGTAGAAAAAAGAAAAGTTTTTATGTAATACTATTTATGAATAAGAATAAGAATAATTTTATTTGCAAGAAAAGTGGTACAAAATTATTCTTTTAAAAGATAATTAGATCATCACATTTCACCAATTTAGGCATGCAAACACAATAAAATTTTAATACATGAATCATTAATAATTATTTCATAGGTACATTAAATTTTTCCAATATCTATCATTATAATATGTCAATATTCAAATTTATTATTTCAGCTATTCCATTTCAAATTCACAAATAAAAAATAACTAAATTGGTAGAATAAATTACAAATATGTCAAGTTCCCCCATAAAAATAAATAAATTAAATTTGAAAAAGAAAATATATATTAGTTCATAATAATTACTATTATCAGCTACGTGTCTTTATTTATTTTTTTAATTACATTCAAAAAATTCTTTGATTGAATAAAAAGTGTGCAGTATTAACCACTTTTTTAGTTCCTTCCTGAACTTCGCAAGCGGCAACTCACGAAGAAATTTAGGTACCTTGTTAAATACTCTTATACACATTACGTAACAATTTTTTTGATATAAAGACGTTTTACAGGCTGGCATTAACAATCTAGTCGGCTCTCTTTTGCCTATTGTTGAGTTATCACGAGCATTGTTGAATTCGTTTGGGAACTTTTTTACATGAAGGCAGATTTCTAATATATACAGGCCTACTAGCGTCAGTATATTATTTTTTTTGAATAGAGGTTTGCATGATTCTAATGGGCCTACATTATACAGTGCTCGTATGCATTTTTTTTGACTTATCAATGTCTGTGAAATTTCCCCACAGTAGCAAGCCATACCTTAATATAGATTCCACGTAGCCATAGTAAGCAATGAATGCTGCTGAATTACCAGCAACACGCTGTAAATTCCGGAGCGCATAAACAAATTTGTTTAGTTTCAAGTATACATTTTTTCTGCTGGACTAGTGATTCACCGAGAAATTCGTCTCCGACAAAAAGAGCACAATATGATGGTGGGAAAACGCCAGATTAGAGTAAAATAAGTTAGGCATAAATTAAAAATGAAAATATATATTAGAGATCCGTTTGTGACATATTAAGATTTAAAGCGCAAATATTTTTAGAGTCAAGTGCCCCCCCCCCCCCCCTTGCCAGCTGAATGTTTGATGTTGAGTATGTTTAAAAATTCATGCAACAGAAAAAGGATTTTAATGTGGCATTACTGAACTTTATTGAACTTTCTTGCAACTGACCGTCAGCCTTTCATATTTGAAATAAGTAAATAGGTAGGTAAAAAGTATATTTAAAATGAGGGACACCCCGAGAGAGGTTAACTCTTTGGTGGTTGAAATAAGCGGTCCTTCGGTCCACAAGGTACCTTAATATTACACCACTACCTTCTTGGTGAATTGTAATATATCATGAATGGATAAATGCTTTCCAAAATGGATAAATACCCACCAAATAACATTTTACTCAAAGAGTAATTAATACCAAAAATTACAGTTTTAAATTCTGATACTAGTTTCAGAGTGATGAAGCGGACAGTGTTAGGCATGAGTATTGCCAGTCCCAAATCAATATTAGATTGCATTTTTATTGTACAGATGGTTTTTACTTATGATTTTAGAAATGTTTAACTTTTTTAGATACAATTAGGTTAAAACTATCTGTACTATGTGTTTTATTTGTTTGTTTAAGAAAAAACTGAACAGAGGGCAACCTTCCAAAGAGCGTGCGATATTGTGGTAGTAGTGGAGCGCCGCAAGAATCCAGGGTCAGTCAATGAATTCCTATAAAAACTTATAAAATGTGTTTTTTAACAGTGAATAGAAGAATGTTAAAAAGTATTTTGTTAAACTCTTATTTTTAGCTGACAGTCATATTTTTTATAAGTAAATTATAGGCAGGTTGGTAAAATGTATATTTAAAATGACAGACCCTCGAGAGGTGTTAACTCTTTGGTAGTTGAACTAAGCGGTCCTTTGGTCCACGAGGTACCTTAATATTACACCTCTACTCCCTTGGTGAATTGTTTTATATCATTATCGGATAAATGCTTCTTAAAAAATAATAGGACTTTCTGGAAAATTTTTGATCTAATTGAACATAAGTGTAATTCGTGGTTGTAAATAAACGCCTATCGTTAAGACCAGGCATGTTGTTTACCTCAACTCCTCACATCGAGCCCGTGACTACAAAAAGTTAGTCGGTGACTACAAAATAATACGGCTGGATAGTGGTCTTTTTAATTAATTTTAATACTTACAGGCTGCAATATTAACAATTTCTTTTACGTATATATGTTGGTTTCCGGCCCAAAGCTTCCGCAGCTAGCTAATGATTGATTTAATTAAATCGTATTTTTTTTTAATTAAAACTACTTTTGTGTAATATTCGTTGCATTGTTATGGTATCGATGTTTTGTAATTTATGTGGCTAGCATTTTATTTCATTGTAATTTCTAGCTGTTAGTCTTTTAAACTTTTAATAAATAAATTACCAATAGGTAGGCAAAATGTATCTATAAAATGGGTAACCCCCGAAAAGGGTGAATTATAGGCCGTAGTTGCCTGTGGGGAATTGTACCATAATGTCATTAATAATGAGGGTTACGTTTTTAATTTTTTTTCATCTATTCATAATATCTATTCTTTTCTCATTGCATCTCCTTGTTCAATATTAGATTGCATTATTATGGCACTGATGTTTTTCACTAAGGATTTTGGAAATGTTTAAAAATACTTACATTATCTATTTATACTAATATTATAAAGCGGAAGAGTTTGTTTGTTTGTTCGTTTAAACGCGCTAATATCAGGAACTATTGACTGACCGATTTGAAAAAATATTGTTTTGTTGGATAGCCCATTTATCGAGGAAGGCTATATAACATCGCGCTACGCGGAGCAGCGACGAGAAATGTTGCATAAACGGGGAAAAATTACGCATACCAAGTTGCGCGGGACAGCTAGTACTTTATATCTATTAACTTGCACACCGCTACTAGCGCGTGAAAGAATAAAAAATGTATGTTTAATCCATTGATGGGTGAATTATATATCTTTACCTGTGGGGAATTGTACCATAATGTCATTTTTAATAATGAGGGTTACGTTTTTAATTCAAGGACCTTATTATTAAAAAAATATTATTTTTTATTTTATTTAATACTTTTTAGTGCTTAGTTAAAGGCGTTATTAACTGTAACTACCGAAAGTTTAAGCGAAAATGGTTGGAAACTAACTTTAAATCGCTATATATCCTACATAGTAATTTTAAGTAAAAAAATAATTCAATACACCTGATGAGGTTAATTAAATATTTTTTCAAAAATAAGTCATGGTATTCCATGATGTAGTTTTGGGACTTTTTTTTCTATTACAATATGGCGTCTGGCTTTCGCCATTTTGAATTTTGATAGCTGTAATATCTTTAGTGACACTCGCAAGATTAATACGGATCGATCGACGTATGAACCATTAAAATCGGCCCATGCCTTTGGTATATATAGTACCACAAAGAAACACACATACGTACACATATATATATATAGATACATAAATACATCACTCTCCTTTGCGTCGCCCGGTCGGGCAAAAACAGAACAGAGGGGAACCTTCCAGAGAGCGTGCGATATTGTTGTATATATTACTAACATTTTGTTATATTCTAATTTATAGCTGTTAGACTTTCATATTTTAAAATTAGTAAATTATTGGAAGGTTGTAAAAGGTATATTTACAATGAGGTATCCCGAATAGAGGTTAACTCTTTGGTGGTTGAACTAAGCGGTCCTCGGGTCCACGAGGAACTTTAATATTATACCTCAACTACCTTGGTGAATTGTAATATATCATGAATGGATAAACGCTTCCCGAAATGGATAAATACCCACCAAATATCGTTTTACCAAAGAGTAATATTAATACCAAAAATTACAGTTTAAAATTATAATTCTAGTTCAGAGTGATAAAGCGGACAGTGTTAGGCATGAGTACTGCTACTCCTATTCAATATAAGATGGCATTTTTATTATTCAGATGGTTTTTACTTATGATTTTAGAAATGTTTAACTTTTTTAGATACAATTAGATTAAAACTATCTGTACTATGTGTATGTATCCTCGAATTTGACCCCGTCTTTCTGTTACACATTGTATGGGATACATAATATGGACAATATGAATAAATACTTACTGCTGCCTGAAATTACATTTTGATAAATTGATCAAACTTTTATAAATCTAACGTGTACCAAAACAGAACAGAGGGCAACCTTACAAAGAGCGTGCGATATTGTGGTAGTAGTGGAGCGCCGCCGCCGCAAGATTTATACCTCGGAATCCAGGGTCAGTCAATTAATTCTTATAAAAACTTATAAAATGTGTTTTTAACAGTAAATAGAAGAATGTTAAAAAGTATTTTGTTTCATTCTTATTTTAAGCTGATAGACATTTTTATTTTATATAAGTAAATTATAGGCAGGTAGGTAAAAGGTATATTTAAAATGAAGGACCCTCGAGAGGTGTTAACTCTATGGTAGTTAAACTAAGCGGTTCTTGGGTCCACGAGGTACCTTAATATTACACCTCTACTCCCTTGATGAATTGTTATATATCAATAATGGATAAATGCTTCCTAAAAAAAGTAATTGCACTTGCTGGAAAATTTTCGATCTAATTATAATACGTAGTTGTAAATAAACGCCTATCGTTTAGACCAGGCATGTTGTTTACTTCAACTCCTCACATCGAGCCCGCAACAAATCTGGCGACCAACTTTGGGCCCAAGAAAGTAAAATTCGTAACGCGCGTTGGACGAACGGCTACGATAGCTTCAAGTACAACTTTGAGACGAATCTACTCTGTGGAGGAATTCTTTCTGGATTGCGTCTGAGGATCTCGTCCTAACTGTAAAGGTTACTCGAAACTCTCCAGAACATTCGACATCGAACCCTTTGTCCTATTCGGTCTGAGGTGACGACAATGCTACGAGTGATGCAAAAGTATATCGGCAATTACTTCGCTAAAATCACTGACTAGTTAGTCGGTGAATACAAAATAATACGGCTGGATAGTGGGCTTTTTAATTAATTTTTATACTAACAGGCTGCAATATTAACAATTTTTTTAAATGAGTCTTACATAATAATGTCCTAAGGGTCTACATATGTTGGTTTCGGGCCCAAAGCTTTCCCAGCAAGCTATGGATTCATTTAATTAAATCACATTTTTTTTTTATTGTAACTACTTTTGTGTAATATTCGTTGCATTGTTATGGCAGCGATGGTTTGTTATTTATGTGGCTAGCATTTTGTTTCATTGTAATTTCTAGGTGTTAGTCTTTTAAATTTTAAATAAATAAATTACCTATAGTTAGGTACGAGTAAAATGTATCTTTACAATGGGTAACCCTCGAAAAGGGTTTAATCCATTGATGGGTCTGACTGTGGGAATTGTACCATAATGTCATTAATAATGAGGGTTACGTTTTTAATTATATTTCATTTATTCATAATATCTATTCTTTTCTCATTGCCTCTCCTTGTTCAATATTAGATTGCATTATTATGGCACTGATGTTTTTTACTTAGGATTTTGGAAATGTTTAACTTTTTTAGATACAATTACTTTCAAGCTGTCTGGCTTTCTGCTACACGTTGTATGGGATACACAATATGGATAATATGAATAAATACTTACTGCGTCCTGTAATGATAATTTGATAAATTGATTATACTTTATAAATCTAACTTGCACACCGCTACTAGCGCGTGAAAGAATAAAATGTATCTGTATGTATGTATCTTTAAAATGCGGTTTAATCCATTGATGGGTGAATTATATATCTTTACTTGTGGGGAATTGTACCATAATGTCATTAATAATGAGGGTTACGTTTTGAATCCAAGAACCTTATTATTTAAAAAAATATTTTATTTTATTTAATACTTTTTAGTGCTTAGTTGAAAGACGTTATTAACTGTAACTACCGAAAATTTGAGCGAAAATGGTTGGAAACTAACTTTAAATCGCTATATATCCTAAATAGTAATTATAAGTAAAAAATGATTCAATACACCTGATGAGGTTCAATGAATCATTTTTCAAAAATAATTTATATATATATAGTTTTGGGACTTATTTTTTTTTCTATTACAATATTTGAATTTTAATAGCTGTTATATTATTTTATTGACACTTGCAAGATTAATACGAATCGATTGACGTATGCATCATCAAAATCGGCCCATGCCTTTGGTCTATATAGTACCACAAAGAAACACACATACGTACAGTCAACGGCAAAAGTACATGATCAAAAACGGAATGTCAAAATGATTGAATGATATTTGTGGCAAATCTAGCTAATGCTACAATGTCCCTAAAGTAAGCGATGGAATAATTCACCGATAAATTATCTAATTGTACTGTCGCCAGAACTAGATGATCAAAAAAGTTAAAAACTAAGTGATTGAATTAAAAATCGTAAGTTAATGAAATCCTGGCATTAACATTCAGGATCTTTGGTTTTATTATTCTTTGGCGAATTGCAACTAACATTCATAAGTAAGCGATAGTCTTATAAATCATAACTTAATAAAAACCTGTATTTTTGCATTCAAAAGTAAATGATAGTCTTGAAAATCATAACTTTATGAAATGCTGTATTTCGACATTCTTTGGCGAATCGTAACTAACATTCAAAAGTAAATGACAGTCTTGAATATCATAACTTTATGAAAACCTGTATTTTTGCATTCTTTGGCGAGTTTCAACTGACATTCAAAAGTAAATGATAGTCTTGAAATATTATAACTTCGTGAAATCCTGTAGTGTAGTTACGACAGGTTTGCATAAAGTTATGACTATTTGATTTTGAATGGCACTTGCAATTCGTCAAAGAATGCTAAAAATACAGGATTTCATTAAATTATGATTTTTAAAACTATTATTTACTTTTAATATTATTAATAATAATTCTTTCGATTCTGTCCCTCATAGTTGGCTTCTTCATGCACTCCAAATATATAAAATTAACCCAACAATAATAACATTTTTAGAATCCTGTATGCAAAACTGGAAAACTGTACTTAAACTAAAACTAAATTCATTAACAATAACTACTAAGCCGATCCGTATATTGCGAGGCATTTTCCAAGGAGATGCACTCAGCCCACTGTGGTTTTGCTTAGCGCTCAATCCACTTTCTTACCTTCTCAACAATAGTAATACTGGATACAATTTAACCACTACTGACAATCGATTCACACTTACACATCTATTATACATGGATGACATAAAACTGTATGCTAGTAATAAAGAAGATCTCTTTCACCTTGCAGATATTACACAACAGTTTTCTAAAGATATTTGTATGAAATTTGGCGTAGATAAGTGTAAAACTTTATCGGTTACTAAAGGCAGAATAGAATACAGTAGATACGCGTTAGATATTGAGGAGAATATTGAACCAATGGACGACTATAGTACATACAAATATATAGGTTTTAAGCAATCAAGGAAAATCCTCTTAAAGGACACCAAAACAGAACTAAGACAAAAGTTTAAACACCGATTAAATCTTATATTAAAATCTCATTTAAATTCTAAGAACACAATCAAAACTATTAACTCTTTTGCTATTCCCATACTCAAGTACTCTTTTGGAATCATTAACTGGTCACAAACAGATCTTAAAAATTTACAAAGAACAATTAACACCCACATGACAAAACATAGAAAACACCATCCGAAATCATCAGTAGAGCGACTCACACTGCCACGTCATGAAGGTGGCAGAGGTTTAATAGATGTTCAAAACCTGCATAACAGACAACTAACTACTTAGAAATTACTTTTACACTAAATCACAGCTCCACACTCGCTCCACAGACAGATCATAGACATAGATAATAAACTCACTCCTCTTAATTTACAAGACACCAACACACAACACAACCAAACTCTCAATACAATAGAACAAAAAACGAGCAGATGGATAGGAAAAGCCCTTCACGGAAGACACCGAACCGACCTTTGCCAAAATCACGTCGACAAAGAAATGTCGAACGAATGGGTTAAAAAAGGGGAACTGTTTCCGGAGACAGAAGGGTTTATACTTGCTATTCAAGATCAGATAATTATAACTAGAAATTACAAAAAAAACATTATAAAAGACCAAAACTAAACAACAGATTTATGCAGACACTGCAACTCAGCATCGGAAACCATCCAACACATACCAGGCGCCTGTAAATCTCTTGTGCAATCAGACTACAAACATCGTCATGACCAAGTTGCATCAATAGTCCACCAACACTTAGCATACTTCCATAACTTTATACATAAAAAGAATTCATATTACAAGTACAAACCGGACACAATTTTAGAAAACAGGTACTGCAAAATTTACTGGGACCACACAATCATTACGGACAAAACAATTCATTATAATAGACCAGATATACAAAAGCAATAACACAGTATATATTATAGACAAAGCTTGGATATCCTACACATGCCCACACATACATTACACCTATTACAAAAAGCCGTCATTCTGAACACCTGCCGCATCACCCGCAAGTTTCTTACATCCTCATCACTAACATCAACCTATTCTATTTAACGTGTCACGCTTGGCCTAGGCCCGCATGACAAGTAAACTACCTCTTCAAAAGAGAGAGAAAAAAAAAAAAAAATTAAAACAATAATAAATTTATTACGAAAAACCTTTTACAAAAAATAATTAGACAACAGATATATAATAAAATCTAATAATAATATTTTGGTACAACACACATGGTCATCTGATCCCAAACTAGGCAAAGCCTGTACTATGGCAATCAGACAACTGTTTAAACATATTAAATTTTAATAATTACAAATGTATATATTATATTTAGTTCATAAAAAAATATCTTAAATAGGGATAATAACAGGGTGGGGGTACTAGGGTAAACCTGTGCCACAGGCGTCAAGGGCACTTGTTGTGAACTATAATTTTTAACAATATTTATCAAGTAAAATATGTACAGGTAGGTAACAAATAAAATACGATTTAGAATAATGTACAATGTTTGAGTAACATTATGACGCTTTTAGGTGTCCTCATTATAATCTATGCTATTTATATATCTCGATTCAGCAATCTTTTTCGCCGGACATTCTGAGTCACCTGTTTTGTGATCGCTCGGTTTTTTGAAGCGTACACATGTTGCACATTTTGGTGAGTCAGTTTTCTTAGTGCACTTATTTACCTGGTGACCTAGTTCACCGCACTGTCCGCACGTGTAGGTTGCTTCGTGACAAGTTCGAGCTGCGTGTCCATATTGTTGACATTTGAAGCATCTGGTCACCATCGTGAAGTCCCGAACTGGGCAGGACGTCCAGTTGATGAAGACACGATCCTGATTTATAAGGGTCTTTCTTAGGCTAGCTGTCACTTCCAGTACAAAGTTGCATGTTGGTGCGTCTTTTTTTCCTGATTTGAGGCTCAACTTCATAGAGGACATGTACAACTCACGCGTTAGGTTTGGCATTTTGTCGGCTAGATTTTGCTCAAATATGAGGTCAAACACTTCCTGGTCACGTAAAGTAACTGGAACCCCGATGACTATGATTCTAGGTCTTCTTTTATGTGGCTCTTCCATTTTTAGTCCGGAACTGGTTAGCTGGGTCGACTTTCGAAGCTTCTCTATGTCGTCCTTCGTTTCAGTGCTGATAATAACACCACCGTTCTTGGTCCTTCGTAGTCCTCTTACGTGCAATTTCAATTGTTTTGTGCAGATAATTTTTTGGACGAGAGATTTGGTATCGTCACTAGAGTTTTGACCATCTTTAGGGTAAATAGCTATTGAGCTCAAATTTTTAGGGCACAGTAAATCATTGTTATGGGTCTTGACCATTTCCGCAAAAGATGGCTTGCCTTGTTGAGTCACTGGTTTATTGCTGTTTGAAAGTAAATTAAAAAATACAATATTCATTAATTTATGATTTTCAAGAATGTCATTTACTTTTGAATTTTATTATGAAAATATGTATATTACGGGTCTCAATCGTGTGAATAATTTTAAGGTAAAATACCTTGTTTATTGCCCGACGTTTCGACCGTATTGCAACGGC
The DNA here is from genome assembly GCA_945859575.2 of Herminia tarsipennalis. NCBI lineage: Eukaryota > Metazoa > Arthropoda > Insecta > Lepidoptera > Erebidae > Herminia > Herminia tarsipennalis. The sequence goes on from OX243830.2 coordinate 3,020,057, forward strand.
CGTGGTCACGTCGGGCAATAAACAAGGTATTTTACCTTAAATTATTGACGCCTTATATATATTGCCAACTGCCATTTAACCGAGAATATTAAAAACATAATATTCATTAAGTTATGATTTTCATGAATGTCATTTACTTTTGAATGTTAGTTACGATTTTCCAAAGAATGTGGAAATACAGGATTTCATTAAGTTATGATTTTCAAGACTATAATTTACTTTTGAATGGCGATTGCAACTCGCCAAATAATGCAAAAATACAGGTTTTTTAAATGTTATGATTTATAAGACTATCGCTTACTTTTGAATGTCTTTCTGCTACACGTTGTATGGGATACACAATATGGATAATATGAATAAATACTTACATCGTCCTGTAATGATATTTTGATAAATTAATGATACTTTATAAATCTAACTTGCACACCGCTACTAGTACGCAGCTAAACATTACACATACAAACATAGTAAAAGAATAAAAAATGTTCTTTAAAATGGGTAACCCCCGAAAAGGGTTTAATCCATTGATGGGTGAATAATATGTCTTTACCTGTGGGAATTGTACCATAATGTCATTAATAATGAGGGTTCCGTTTTGAATTCAAGGACCTTAATAATTAAAAAATTTTTTTTTTTATTTAATACTTTTTACTGCTTTGTTTAACTGTAACTACCGAAAATTTGAGCTAAAATGGTTGGAAACTAACTTTAAATCGCTATATATCCTAAATAGTAATTATAAGTAAAACATGATTTAATAAACCTGATGAGGTTCATTAAATCATTTTTTTAAAATAAGTCATGGTATTCCATGATATAATTTTTGGACTTATTTTATTTTCTATAACAATATGGTCATATGGCTTTCACCATTTTGAATTTTGATAGTTGTAATATCTTTAGTGACACTCGCAAGATTAATACGACGATTGACGTATGAATCATTAAAACCAGCCCACGCCTATGGTCTATATAGTACCACAAAGAAATGCACATACATACATATATATATAGATAAATAAACACATTACCCTTCTTTGCGTCGCCCAGTCGGGCAAAGACAGAACAGAGGGGAACCTTCCAGAGAGCGTGCGATATTGTGGTAGTAGTGGAGCGCCGCAAGATTTATACCTCGGAATCCAGGGTCAGTCAATTAATCTTTATAAAAACTTATAAAATGTGTTTTTAACAGTAAACAGAAGAATGTTAGAAAATATTTTGTTACTAACATTTTTTTATATTCCAATTTATAGATGTTAGACTTTCATATTTTTAATTAGTAAATTATAGGAAGGTAGGTGTTAGGTATATTTAAAATGAGGTACCCCCGATAGAGGTTAACTGTTTGGTGGTTGAACTAAGTCCGGATAATTCCAAGGCCCCTTCGATACCGCCAGAGATGGCGAGCCTTCGCCGAGTACATGGCCGAACACTCGCCCTACTGCCGGATTGAGTCTCACGCAAACGTCGACACGCTCGCGGAAAACCTTAGCGCTGTCATCAACGAAGCGCCGCAAGAGTTGAGGCTAGACACTGCATCAGCACGTTAACCGCCCCAACTCTTAGCAAAACATCCTGGCGATGACTCAGAAGAAGAGAAAGCTGCGCCGAGAATGGCAGAACACCCGATGCACCACCATGAAGACCTAACTAGATGCTGTAGCTACGAAGAACTCGGCTGCACTGGAAATAGTCGCAACCAAGTCTTGGGAACGCACCATCGAGCAAGCAGGCGAAGACTGGTCGGATATCCATCGCCTTTGCCGCCAACTCTCCGGGAAGCCATCTCCAATTAGGCCATCCTGGCCAGTGAGGGACCCCACGTTACCGCGCCTAAGACTGAGCGGAAATTTTATGCCAGCCACCTAGAGACCCAGTTCCAGCCGAACCCAGCTTCTAACATGCAGCACGTTGAAGACATCCAGTAGCACTTGGAGTCTTACTCCCAGGGACAAGTTCTGCGAATGATTCGTCATACCACGGACTCCAGAAATCGTCTAGGAACGGAGTACTTATCAAGACCAATATTAATTAGTCTAAACTTGCTAGGTTTATTTTCTTTTTTTTTCTTCTTGTTTAGTTAAGAAGTTTCTTTGGCCACCTTCTGTCTCTAAGATAAGCCTCTAAGCAGGCTATTAACTTGACGTTAAGATGACGGAACCATGAATTTTCTTCAATTACCAAAAATACAATACATAATTATAATACATATACAAGTCAAAAAGGTATCGGAAATTAGTAATAAGTTTATGGTTCGAAATTCAATTATTGTATTTTTTTGTTGTTAGATTGGCCCAACTGTTATCCATTTTGGTTTGAGTTGCATCTGTTATTTAGATTAAATACAGTATTGTGTCTGGATAGAGGCCGGGATGTGTAGCCTGGAAGTCGCTGCGACCTAAAAGATCTATTGTGACACATTAAATACAGTGCTGTTTTAGTTAGATCATATCTAGTGTGTATTGCGAATGTCATAATGGAAAACGACATCGAACAAAGAGTTAGTCTTAAATTTTGCATTGCCAATGGAGTTTCGTGTTCGGAGTCCCTAAAAATGTTACAGAAGGCTTACGGTGAATAGGTTTTATGATAAACTACTCAAAAATACGTACTTTTGAGTGCTTCAAAGCGTTAAAAAGTGATGGAAGGTTTGCCTCGCTCTTGTAGGCCATTAACGTCTTCAACTTAAGTTAACATCGCAAAAGTGAAGGAAATAGTGACTGAAAACCTCATTCAAATCTGAAAAAGATAGCCCCTAAACTTTCTGTGTCTCACGTCGTCAGTCGATCCGTACCATTTTAAATAAACAATTGGATACAAAACTGAATTTTATCCAAAAACTCAATCGCATAAGAGTCGCTGAAAACATGCTAGAACAAGTAAATTTCGACCCAACATTCATGAAACGCATTGTTGACGAGACATGGGTTTATGAGTTTACGAGTGGCGCTTTCCAACTGAAACCAAAGCGAAGAAAATACGCCAAAGTCGATTATAAGTCAAAGGCATGTTAAATGTTTTCTTTGACTATCGCGGTGTTATGCACTCGGAATTCTTTCCGGAAAGTCAAATGGTAAATAAAGAATATTATTTGAGTGTTATGCGGCGTTTGAGAGAGCAAATTCGGCAAAAAAAGGCCAGATTTGTGGCAAATGAAATTCCTTGATTTTGCCCCACGATAATGCACCTTCGCATATGAGCAATAACTCAATTGAGCAACCACCTTATTTACCAGATATTGCTCCAGTCGACTTTTTTCTTTTTCTTAACTCAAATTACCACTTTGTTCACAAATTTGCGGCTAGAACTTAACTTGGAAAAAGCGTTTAAAAAATGTTTTGATGATTGGATTATTTGTTGGCGTACGTAACTGTATCGGTTTTGAAGGAGCATACTTTGAAGGCTATAAAATTAATTTGGATGAGTAACTAACATTTTGTGTAATAGTGAGGAAAACAAATAGTAAGGTAGAGTTAAGGTAGACAAAATTTGAGCATAGTAGAAAATAGTAAAAAAAAGGCATTAAAATACAAGACTTGGTCCCGCGATCTTGACGCTTACTATATAAAAGACAACTTCTGCACTAGGGTACAAGCCCTTTATCGCGGAAGACTTTACAAACATACAAATCGCGGAGACAAACAAAATAAAAAAATTAATTTATTATCTATAATAACTATTCGGTCGAATGTGTAAAACCTCTCACGTCGGATTTTTGAATTAGTTCTTTTGTGTCCGTCAACAAGTACGTTTTGGTAAGGGGAACTCTGCCCGATTGTTTTAAGTATTGTGCTCGTGAAAATATAAAACTAATTGGGCAACCGTGTTATTTCTGCCACCCAAAATCAATCTGAGTAAACAATTTTCAAATAAATTAGGTAGATACTTACAGGTCGTGGCTAAAATGAAGTAGGTATATCAAAATATTAATATTAGATTATTTTTAGCTTTCTCAGCGGAGAACGAGCAGATCAGGAGATCAACGAGTTTAAGCAGCGTTGTCACTATCGGTCTATTGATGGGTTATCGTTTTTGAAAAGTGATTCACTCCCTTCATGCATTGTTAAGCCGTCGGTCATGCGCATAATCTCTCTCTTGTCGTGTCGGATTTCAATTCCATCGGTCTATGAGCGTGACGGAATAGAAAGTGCACTTCTGTATGCGCACACAGTAATATTTCCTGCGAGGTCGGCTAATCTCTAATTTGATTGAACGCCTTTTTTGGTTTGGTTTATTGGTTTAGACAGCATTCATTTTTATTAAGTGATTCGATTCGATTTTTTCATGACTTTGACCTAAAAACCGAACATATACACTTACTATGATTTTTTAGTTTTCATATCATATTCTCCTAACCTTTTTCGGTCACGACCAATTTCATGGGGGACTAGCCAAGAGATAATATATTATGACAAATATCACAAATGTATGCGCGGACACAACGTCGCAGTCGTAGAACAACGACGGATGTGACTTTCACTAACTTTACAGGAGAGCACTTTGAAGATTTTAAACTATGTTTGTTGTCATATCTTCAAAACTATTAACTCAATCTTTTTGAAATTTTGATATATTGCTATGTATATATACCTTTGTCACGTGATATTGGCAAAATATTTATAACATTACGGTATTTACTATAAAAGTCACATCTGTCGTTATTCTATGGACACTAAGTTGACGAATAATGAGATACGTCGTTATTTTACGGACTACCTGTGATTAAAATAAGACGTATAGTACTTATCGTCATTTTTAATGGGATTTATATCAATAATTGATGACGGATTTTACAAAGAAATAAAAAAGAAACAAACTTTGGCAAGTTTTATTTATGAAATTGTAAGTAGGTACATAATTGTACAAAAATGTTGAAAAATCACTTGTATCAAAATTGCAATAATCGCCGCTTAGTGCTACTTATTAATAAAATAACCTACTGAGATCAATCAAAACACAGCAATTAATAAAAATATAATGTAGGTACATATCTAAAATTATTACTCTTAAAATCTAATAGAAAAAAAAAGTATCTCTCTTATTAAGGAACTTAATTTAAAACAGTCATATTCTGACTAAAATATTTGGGTTGAATACAAAATAAATTGAATATCAAATAACTTAAAAAATAAAATAATAAATCTCCGTTATCAATCAGCCTGCATCAGTCCACTGCTGGCTGGACATAGGCCTCTTCCAATACAAAACAGTTATAAAATAACTTTATTATATTTAATATTCAATAACAGGATCATTCGGAGTCAGAATCATTATACTGAACAGCATTATTACTGTGCGGTAGAGAATTAAAATAATTATGATACTTAGTAGGTATTATCCCGGTTTCGCATAAGCTAATCAAGTCTTTAAATTTATCTTTGGAGATAGCTACTGGTTCTAAATAAGCATTTTTAAGTTGACTCCCGGTTTGCCGCCTGGTTTCTTTCCGAATAATGAGCGTCTTATAATCATCAACCAAGTTGTATTTATACAAAATTTTGTAAGGTTGGCTACCTGTAATCATTACCTCTTTAATTTTAGTCCAAGCAATTTTTTCGTTATTTGTATTTTTCGCCCAATTTTTGTTTTTTAAGATATCTTTAAAATCATAAACCAGGTCTTTTTTTACATCTCGCACTTCGTACGGTTTCTCAAGTTTTGACCATCTTATAAGCAGTTTCCATTCTTCTGGAGTATAAATGAGTTTATGTTCCCCGGCTCTCTCTATTACCGAGTGAACCGAGTCGCCCTCATTCTGAGTGTGTCCCTTTTCCAAAAACCGATGACTGATGGTTACACCTAACTCCTTTGCTGCATGAGAGTACATGGCAAACACAATACGATTTTTATTTTGGCCAGCGCAATTGTCTGACCAAAATCGATATTCCTTAACACCCTTTTTGGTAAGATCTTTTATGTAATCAAAAAGGCAACTTGCGACCTCATTAGCACCGCGTTTTGCGGTGCTTTCATCCCATACGTAGCAAAGGCCCTCTTTATCAGCTATATTATAAATGGTAAAATTATAGCAAGAAAGTTTACGTTTATAATATAGCACACTTATTTGACCATGAGGACAGGACAGTACCTTTTGGAAATCAAAAGTGGCACATATTATAGTGCCATTTGACAAACTGGCCGCAATCTTGTCTTCTTTTTTAATTTGCCTAGCAATCGTTTTGCTCTTTTGGTGTTCTATATAACTAGCTTTTAGATCATCAGATGGATTTTCCTGGTTTTTAAAAATATGGCATTGGTCACAAGTGTCTTTTTTTGGAATGTGAAAAGACAAATTAAATTGTCGGTTTACAATATCTCTGTATTGACGAACAGTGGTAACATTATTAGAGTATTTTTCTAAGTCGGGCCATTCCTTATACAAGTTAAACATTCGAGCAATGCTTAAACTACCATCTAAATATAATCGGCTTGATGATTGCCGACAGTAGTGTGATTCGATAGGCACAAAAGAGTTGACATGAGCGCATACTGATGCTGTCATATCAGCATCGATTACTTTTTTGTGATTGTTGTGACGTCCTCTCATATCTTGCGTGACAGATGTCATCCCATCATATTTTTGCCAAGCAGTTCTTGTCATGCGTTCAGTTGTACCCAAAGTATTAAGGAACATGATTTTGCAAACAGCGATCTTTTGATGAGTGGCATTTTCTGTTTCTTTTTTCGGTAAATAATATTTATATGTAAATTGTCTATTGTGCTTTAATTGTCTTCGGAATGTCCTACTTTTTTCATTTTTTTCGGTATAGTTTGCAATATGTAACCACTGTTTTTCCCTATCACCTAGTTCCCAAAATTTTGTAAATATATTCCAGCGTTCTGATGTTAAAAATTTAGTAGCACATTTTAATCTACAGTCACATGATGGACCCATTAATTTTGCTCCAACAGTTTGGCCTCTCTTTGTACAATACGTTTTACCTGCATTCATAAGCTTCTTCCTACTTACATCCCCCCACTCTTCATAGTTTCTTGGTCTTTTCTTTCCTCTGTTTTTGATCAAAGTCATGGGTGCCGGAGACGGTTGATTAGAAACGTCAGAGACAGTGTTCAATGGTGAGTTTCCAATCTCATCTGATTCATGTTGGCAGCAAAATGGATCATTACACTTAGCATGTCGGTTGATTGGGGATGGGACTGGTGTATTTAATGTAGCTGATTCGCAAGGTTCTTCCATAACATGAGTAACTGGTGAATTCACACTTAATTCATTGAAAATTGGAGTCAATGGCGATGGAGAATCAATATTGTGGTGATGAGAGCTTACGGACAATAGGCAATGAGGTATAGAAACCGGGGTCATAACATCTGTTGGTATATAAACGTCTTCTCTAATCACATCACAGTCATTAACATTTTTTTCAGATACACTATTTATACTATGTAACGGTGAATCAAATGTTTGATTAATTAATGTGGTAACGGAACATGGAATGGATGAATTACTTGCCGCAACAGCCAATGTGAGCGATTCTTCTTGTTGCGTTAACGGTGTTTTAGTTGGAAATGATTTATTTTGGGGATATTCAATTGATTCTGCCAATAAGACGTCATTCCATACTTCCTGCATTTTTGGGTGGCATAATAATGACGTGTCTGCCCCATGTGGTAGTGGCGACGAAGATCGTTCTACTGTAAAAAAATAAAGTATTTAGCATAAAACCGTAGATAAAGTTACCTAGGAATAATTATAGAGTTATGTAAACTATGGTTATGTGAGAATTTTGGTAATTTAATGTAAGATCCCTTCAATATAAAATAGAATAATGACGTATATTATACTCTATACGACGAATAACGTCGGATATGTATATTCGTCTTCCATCTATCCGTAAAAAAACGACGGCTTTCAACATACGCCAACTGTAGGTACGTAGAATATCGACGTATTTTATTAATCGACACGAAAAAAATACATAATATGAAAACAAGCGATTTAATCACAGGTGAACGGTTGACTTTATTTTAATAGTAAATACGAAAAATCTAAGACAAAAAAAAAACATACTTTAATGTCCCGAGAACAACGACGGATTTGAAGAACCGCCGTTCTTATCCAAATAGACATTACTTTAGATTTTAAATTCACATAAACATATCAAAATTCTATTAATTTAAAGTTAAATCTAATAAAAACTTACCTGTTAACCACCGTTCCATTTTATTCTGATCTCTTTCTGTATATAACATATCATTTTCATCCGGCAATTGGTGTTCAGTATTATTATGTCTAATACCACTATTGTTGTTAACTAATGCTAATATACGTTTTGACCTTTTCGAAGCCATACTATATATAGAATAATAAATTCTTACACACATACACTATCTTTTAATATGAAATAATTAATATTGCATAACAATATAAATAAACAAGTGCATCGTGCGTAAGCGCGTGACCTTGTCCTAGAACATCGCCGATTGTGTCTATCCGTCGGGAGCGGAGAGGGCGCGGGGGGCAGTGAACAGCGACGTATAGTGACGGGATTATTAATCCGTCATTATTTTATGTTAAATAATCAAAACCGTCTGTATTCTACTCTGTATCTTGGTTGTAAATAATGAAATTTTAAAAAATGTTTCATTTTCTTATAAAGTAATACATTTTAAGTCGATTAGTGTAAAAAACTAAATTTTGAAAAAAATCATATCCGTCATTGTTCTACGACTGCGACGACAAGTGTGTAAAATGCATTCCCTCAATTTAACTGTAAAATCCAGACGTTCACTTCGAGATATATCAGTGTATGCTATTTTCGAATATGGTAACCCTCTAGGATCAGACAATGGTAACGTTGCTTAACTTCGTTGATATTTAAATCTGCTTAGTCACCACTAACATTAAAAAGGAAGTATTAAAATATTAACAATGATGCTAGACAGTTCGACATGGCAATTTTTGATTTTTTTACACACAACGGTATCTGATCCCAAACCAATGGCAACCAGGCACAAGACAAGACAAGATAGTATAATTAGACTGACAAAAGTAAAAAATATTACTTCTGTTATTAATTCACGGAGATTCAAATATTTGTGAATAATATCCAACAATTTAGGTACCTTATATTATACAGGAGGCAGATAAATAAATAGTAGGACCACAAGGAAACGGTTTTTGAACCTGACGCATGTCAGTTGCTGAACTTCTGTCAAGTGTCAAGAATTGACAAATAGACAATTGGTCGCTCGCCGGTTGAGTGACGTCATTACTGTCTCGCCTGCTTTTTGGCAAGATTATGTTTCGAAATTAGCAGAACAGTTTATTTTTCATCAACAATGGACCGGCTATAAGAGTTCATGGTACGGCCCCTGGCGCAGACTCAAGACTCCCACACACTACAAAGCCGCCGGCGGATATCAGCCTGTCTGTTAGTCACAACAGACAGAAACAGTTTTCTATTAAAGGTTTTGGACTGATGGTTAATCCAACCCATAGTGTGTAGCGATCTGCATCGTCAGGTATCGGCCGGACAGTCCGCGACTATCGAACACATACTAGCAAGTAGCTGGCCGGCAACAATCAAGACGTCTCAAGGCTACTGCCGGCACGTGATCTTGCAGTCTGAAACTGCCGTGCTGTGTGCAGCCCCAAAGCCGGTTTTCAACCATTGCCGACAAGCAATAATCGCTATAGTGTGTGGACTATGTAGACCCAGGTCCACAGGCGGTCTGATAGGGTAACAGACTGCTAGCGGACTGGTAATATGTGGAAGCCTTAAGATGTAGTTAGCGCGTGTATGATGGAACTTTGAGTCTAAGGTTAAAGTTTATTTTTGGATTAATTTAGTGTATAGATTTTTTCAAATAATAAAGGTACATGGCGGTCCTTGAGAACAATAAAGAACTTAAACTTGTTGCTGTTCAAAAAAAAGGTTGGGAACCACTGGTCTAACCACATCACAATTGCCAAGTCGCCCTGTCGCAGACTACAAGTAGGTACTATAGAAACTTACAATTGGTATTCCCGAAACGATGATCCACATCAAAATAAATGATACAGATATTTTCAATATAGTCGTCATAATTCTGTAAGAACGAAAACTTTTTTATTTGCGGTAATTATTAAATAATATATATTTTTTTTATATTATATTAAAACGAAATAGCGTTTATCGTTATGTACATACTAAATGCCGTTTTAGTTAAGGTGAAAACATACTATTGTGGAGTGGTGTGTTGCGACGCGTCAGAAGCATTATCGGTTCCATACATTTAGTATGGTTAGAAACACATTAATAAAGCATGTTGTGTCGGCATAACACACTGCAATAATGTGTTTCAAACCATACAAAATGTATGGAACACACAATAATGTGTTCCGGGCTTTAGTTGAATCCCCGCAGGAATCAATGAAAAAATTGTACTTAAATTATTTTATAACCTATTTCAGTACATTGGCTCTGCGTTGTCTACGCATTCGAAACATAATTTTGAAAATTTTATAATTAGGCACTACGTTTTTTTAGATTTCGGTAAAGTATCGTAGTCTGATTCGACTGACTAAATCGGCTTTCAGTATATAAAAATATACAGCTGTGCATCAATCTGGCTAAAACACAATAACGGCTGGACCGAATTCATAAATAAACACCCAAATATAAAACTCAAACTACTAATTTAATTACTCTCCTTATTTCTTTATTCTTTTTTTGGGAACTGTCACCGGGTCAGCCAGATAAAAATCATAATGCAGGCCAAAGTCGCGGGAATAAACTGGTATTAAAAAAATGTCGTACCTAAGTACATTTATTTAAGCGGCGGTAGCCTAATGGCTAAGGAATTGGTCTCGCAATCGTGAGGTCGTGGGTTCGAATCCTGGCCATTATACTGCCGACGTGAACCCAATCCTAACACAAGCCATAGAGGTTAGCTGGAAGGGTTAACAGGATTGATAGTAATGTGGGACCACAACCCCACATTTCTTTATATATATTTTTTTTAAAGAAAGAAATAATAATAATAACTATATTTCGATTTTATTTGATTCTTTATTTGTGTGTTTCATTGTCTATCAAAAACAGAATTTTAATTAATTAATATTTTGTCTTTGTTTTTACATCACTTACTTTAAAAACCTTTAACTTTACTACTGTTTTTTACTTATTTTTTTAATATAGGTGTTTTATATCGTGTAACGGAAAAGTATGGTCAAATTCAAGGGGATGATAAGTGCCCGTGATACTGAGTGCATTTACCTAATTTTATTAAAATCAGTCTAAAATTTCATTTATCGTTGTTTTTTTTAATTTATTGATTAATGAAAATGCTATATGATAATAAGAACAATAATCCAATAAAATTTGCTACTAGGGGAGGTATTATACTAAAGCCATACGGCTTTTTCCCTACTGTTTGACTAAAAAAAAACGCTCTATGTAATAATAATGCAATCGGATTTGGCACCGTAGCATGGTGGTGGATACATTCAATTGATATGGCACCGTAGCAGGTGGTGGTTAGATGCAATCGGATATGGCACCGTAGCGTGATGGTGGATACATTTAATTGATATGGCACCGTAGCATAGTGGTGGTTAGATGCAATCGGATATGGCACCGTAGCATAGTGGTGGTTAGATGCAATCGGATATGGCACCGTAACATGGTGGTGGATACATTTAATTGATATGACACCGTAGCATAGTGGTGGTTAGATGCAATCGGATATGGCACCATAAAATAGTGGTGGATACATTTAATTGATATGGCACCGTAGCATGGTGGTGGTTAGATGCAATCGGATATGGCACCGTAGCAGGTGGTGGTTAGATGCAATCGGATATGGCACCGTAGCATGGTGATGGTTAGATGCAATTGAATATGGCACAGTAGGATGGTGGTGATTAGATGCAATCGGCTATGGCACCATAGCATGGTGGTGGATACATTTAATTGATATGGCACCGTAGCATGGTGGTGGTTAGATGCAATCGGATATGGCACCGTAGCATGGTAGTGGATACATTCAATTGATATGGCACCGTAGCATGGTTGTGGTTGGATGCAATCGGATATGGCACCGTAGCAGGTGGTGGCTAGATGCAATCGGATATGGCACCGTAGCAAGGTGGTGGATACATTCAATTGATATGGCATCGACTTGTATATAACGTTATACGTTATATACACCGTTGTATACAATTGTGAACTCCATATCAATAACCTAGTCTATAAAAATATCAGTCTAATATATTTTTTTTTTTTGGCCTTTTGGGTGGTGTAAATCTATGAATGACATCTAACTATCTTACGATCGAGAAATCGATTAGCGTTACCATAAGTGCTCATTTATTTTCCGCAAACGAAATTAATTTTTATTTATTTTAAAAAAAGTTTGTATTTTATTAAATCGATAATTTTTAGTGACTAGGTTATTGATATGAAGTTCATAAATTTTGAGCTCCAAAACGACTACGAATAACAGGTTTATGTTTAGAGTTTCGATTCGATCAAAGTTTATGCTACTTGTCCAAGAGAGCTGAAGTCTGTGTATATCTGTGTCATCGTAGCTCGCAAACGAATCAACAGATTTTGACTAGATACATAACATATCATAAATAGAAAGATAGTTTAACCACGTTGGTTCTTGGCTTGGTTTGATGAAAGCAGTTTTGATAATAATTAACTTCCTATCTCGTCGTGGGGGGGAGGGAGGATTGTAAGACCAACTCAAAAACCGGGCAAGTGCATGTGGGGCCATGCACAATGTAGGGTTCCGTAGCCGCCCAGCACATTAATGCAGTATAATGAAGTGGGTTTTCTATTGTTTTCAAAAGCAACCATTTAACAGGCAGGGGGGAGACACTTGACTCTAATAAAAAAAAATCCTTTATGGCTTCATATTTCACGAACAGATCCTTAAATCCAAAAATGATTTTTGAATCCCCTAAATATTTTTAAAAGACCAATCTAATGACCCCTTAAAATATTTTCAATTTTCAATTTTTTTCAAGATTTTATTATACCACATTGTCGGCGTAAGTAATATGTACATCCGCACAAAATTACAACTTTCTAGTACTAACAGTCGCTGAGCTACTATGCTGCGGGCGGACGGACATTTTGACTACGGAACTCTAAAAGGCGTTTAAATTAGACATGAGCCGACCAGGTGCGGATCATATCCTGGGCACGGTAGACTGAATTTGACTCAACACCGGCCAAATGTGAGTAGTTCGCGCTAAACGTAAGTAGTTATGAGCCGTCGAATGTAGGGACTCTGGATAGGCGGAGGGGGGAATTGCGTATCAACGCGGAACAAAGTATGGCGGTAACTTAAAATTCATGAGTCGGGGCCTGGATCCGCGCCTGGAGCCGACAATGACTATGCTATGCTTTATATGCTATGCTTATGCTTTTCGACCCTTTCGGCGCACAATGGGGATTTCTCAAATAGTGGATTTCTCAAAATGGAGATTTCTCGAAATGGGGATTTCTCGAAATGAGGATTTCTCAAAATGGGGAGTTAGCAAAATGGGGATATAAAGTATAATCGGGTCCAATAATACTTTTCGCCTAGTAATATATATAATATTCTTAATTGATATAATGTCATCCATAAATCAAGTTACGAGTATCATATTATTTTCAAGTTCAAAGGTCATGCATAGATTTATTAATAGATTTAGATGCACTTGTAGATGACGACGAAGTAATTTTTATTTGATTCTGAGATGTAGACTTTTGTTGATGCTGGCTGGTTATTAATCAGTAATAAGTCAAGTGAAATTGTGTGACTGTTACTGTCATCGTATTTTAGTTGATTGTAGACATTATGAGTTTTATAATTGTTAAAAATCAAAAAGAGCGGAAATTGTGTTCTAAAAGATGGATATCAATATAATTTCAAGAGAAAAAATGCAACGGGAAGTACTTTATGGATTTGTACACACAACAATCAATGCAATGCATCTATTACTCTTGATAACGATACAGTGAAACGTGAAAGTCGTCATTTGTGTGTGCCTAACGTGAAAGCAAACCAAATACTGATAAAAATGGATAAAACCAAGCAGGAGGTATGTACAAATTTTGGCCCAATTCAAGCAATATTTGAAAAAAATTTTGACAAGATGAATGATGGTCCTGTATTTAGTTCGAAAAAAGACTCTCTTTATAGAGAAAGAAAGAAGTTCTTGAATTGCAAACAGATAATATTTACCAAAATGGAAGAAGTAGAAGTACCAATTTTTTTTGCAGAAGATTTTCTATTAAGTGTGATAAGGAGAAAATATTGATGTTTTCAACAGAGGCAGCAAAAGTTTCTATTCTAAAACAAAGCAGAGGTAGATATTTTGGGGACGGAACGTTTAAACGTGTGCCTCCTCCCTTTTATCAATTGTTTACCCTACAGTTAAACATGGACAGAGAGACAGATACTGACTACGTTAATGTTATTCCTGTTGTTTATTTCCTATTACCTAACAAGACGGAAGCAACTTATGTCCGCTTGTTTACATTATTCAAGTAAAAGATCGGAGCATCTATAGTTTATTACAAATGCGACTGTGAGTTGGCACAAGTAAATGCTATTCAAAAAGTATTTCCAGAATGCAAAGTCACTCTTTGTTACTACCACTTTAGTAAGGCTATATGGAAAAAGGCAAAGCAACTTGAGGTCTTGGCGTCTGCAAAAGAGAGAAACATAGTAAGAATGGCTTCTAACTTGCCTTTAATTCCAGAAGAGTACTATCAGTAGTATCAGTCAGAGTGGTGGTTAAAACTATTAGACGTTGCCCCAAATACAACAAATATGTCTAAGTTCATTGATTATTTTGGAGCACAATGGTACCCGAAAATGCCAGCGTCAATTTTGTCCTGCGCCAATGAATTAATTCGTACAAATAATACATTGGAAGGTTGGCACAGACGCCTGAATTCATTGCTACCATCGAAACCAACTTTTTATTTATTTTTAAGTAAATTAAAAACGGAAGCGAAACATCGAGACAAAAAACTTAAAAACACCCTTTTGCATTCCAAAAAAAGGAGGTTTAGGGAAATTAGGTTCGACCAAAAATACAAGAGGCTCAAAAATAATTGAAAAAGGGAACCTTATCTTTCGGTAAATTTGTGAAACAATTAGTTTACATGAAATTACTGCTGTAAAACGAAACCTATAGGAAGTTTATTTTTTTTTGGATGAATAGATTTCTTTCAGTTTGTGTTTTCAATTAGATATGTTATGTTCAAAATAAAGGAATTTTATTTTCTGTAGCTAAGTGTACATGTACCCATTTTGCTAACTCCCCATTTTGAGAAATCCTCATTTCGTGAAATCCTCATTTCGAGAAATCTCCATTTTGAGATATCCACTATTTGAGAAATCCCTATTGTGCGCCGAAAGGTTTTCGACGAGGGGGGGAGGGGTGAGAGTGCAATTAATTAGTGGCGCCAAATGCCAAATTAATTTGTCGAGGGAAATTAATCCTCGACAAATGAATTTAGCATTTGGCGCCACTTGAACGGGCCTCCCGGGTTCATGTTGCCCTATAATTTCTGACTATAATATAACCTGCCAATTCCTGCCATCAGTCGACTCGTGACCGTGATCGGTGCAAATCGATCAAAACATCAATACAATTGGGTGCAATTGACTCTTAGCCCTCATTAGCACGAGCGATTTTTTTACGCGCGTTAAGAATCCAGCGACCCAGCCTCTCGATATGATTATGTGATCTAATCCCAACGCTGAGCGTTAAAAATACACATTATATAACACCGCTTATTGTAACACCGCTCATGCGAGGCAGACTCACTTGACTGGACTTACAATAGTACCGGTTAATTGTGACTTTGACAAATTCAATTAACCCTTAAAATAACAGCGGCCAGAGACCTGTTATTGTTGCACAAGTGGCATAAATACAATGACAATCGAATAGAATGACGTCGATGCGCGGTACAAAACCGCGGATATGTTTTTTTTAATTAGATTCGCTGTTTTGCGCACGCAACGACGTCATTCCGACGTCTTTCAATTTCAACGATTATTGTATTTTTAAGTCTGAATGGCAATCGTTGAATTATTATATAATTCAATATTTTTTAAGGTCTACCTAGAATATCAGGGGTGGGGGACGGGATGAATACCCAAATCGTCACTCTAGATATGCCTGCCCATTTTTACTTTATTAATACTTACCCAGCTAATATGTGCTAAAATAGCGAAAAGTTAAAAAACAGTTGTTAGTATAAAAACGTTCAAAATAAAGACTTACGACATGATTTTCTGAAATATTTAGATTAATATTTGTTACCTACACGTTCGCGCAATGAATTTTCTGGTGTAAGTATAATGTCTAGATTTTATTAGATCGGACGCGTTTCATTTATTTTTTTATTGAAAGTCATAATTTTTTTATTTTCATGTTGCAAGAATTGGTAACAGCAACGTTAGTTAAAAGTACCTACTCTAAGTAACAGTACAGAAAGAAAGCCTCATACAAACCCACTCGAGCAACGCACACATAGATGTTGTAACGGTCTCTGTATCTCGGACCATTTTGTTTCAAAGGTGTTCCGAGATTGTGTGTCCGTGAGCTATATCTGTGCGGGTGGCTCGAGCAAAGTATGTATGAAACTTTCATTCTGTACCTTAGATATTTTGTTGGTAAACAATTGTCCTTGTTGTAAGAGTTGCTACACACACGTTCGAGCCGGCATCGGCATTATTCGGCACAGGTCGGGTGGTATATGTGAATGAACGTTCGGGAATAAAGCCCGGCTTTGCCGAACGGCATTTTTGCACTACCCGATCGGCACTTGTAAATTACAGCTCCACCAACTTAACTGTGGAATGGCGAAAATAGGGACTACGCTGTTGTCGTCAGATGATCCTAGGCTTCGTCTTAATTTTGAAAAAATAACCTTAATAATAATTTCTTCCTATTGTTTTCTTTATTTACATATATCCTGTAATATCTGAAATAACAAAAGAGTCTTATTTTAACCTACCCACTTTGCTAATTGCCACATCGTGTCAATTCTATTGAATTATAAAGGTAGACTACACAATGAAAGATCCTGTTTTATGTGCTTGCTCGAGGAACCCAATTAATGGAACACCAATGCTGTGCATGTATATCCAAATCAACCATTCACACGCTCACCATCCATCCTTTTCTCAACGTATGTTTTATCCCACTATGATCCCACACTTTATTAAAATATATATTACGGGTCTTAATCGCGTGAATAATTTAAGGTAAAATACTTTGTTTATTGCCCGACGTTTCGACCGTATTGCAACGGCCGTGGTCACGGGAAGACTCATCAGTCTTCCCGTGACCACGGCCGTGGTATTACTATATTATTTATTATATTATATTATCCACTTATTGTTTTTTTATTACTTACAAGGCTGTGTGTGTACTATTACTAATGTCTAGATGGTCCTTTTGTTTATTGAGAAGGTACATTCCAAGCCAGCCCGCAGCGGGTACATGACATTATTTTTGACCATACATTTTGTTAGTTTTAAAATTATGTTATGTGGGTACAGAACCCTTTTTAAAATGTGAAAAATTATATGCAACTAATTTCATAATCTACTTGCCCAACTTTTCCGATTGTTGTGCAAATCAAAGTTATGTAGCAACACTAAGCGACGGTGACGATACCCTTCAGTTCACAGGTAAGTTGGTGGTACTGTTCTTTGTTCTGGCTTTGTTCGGTTCGGCAAGTAGGGTTGCCAATCGTACTCTAAAATAGAGTATTGTACTCTATATCATGTAAGCGTACTCTATAATCTATAACACTAACAAAATACGCTAAAATACTCTTTTATACAATGTTTAATATAGGTACTAGTCCTGATCTTGATTTTTTTTTAAACAATGATTCATTGTTATATGCTGCAAAAGTACCAAAAAATATAAAAAAAAAAAAAAAAATGTTGACTACCTACTCTTTTTTTATAACTCTTTATTTACCTCTTTGAATTCAGACATACTCTATTTCTTCTAATAAAAGTTGGCAGCCCTATCGGCAACCGACTCGTTTATGTACACACATGGCTACACAGAGAGACTACACAGCCTCCCTTAGAAGTCACTAATCATTGACCTCTATAGTACTAGAGGTTGGTGGCTCTAATACAAATCGCCTTCATAAATTCATCCGTTTATGGGCGAAATTATTTTTGGAGCCGTTGGATCCGAGAGATACATTATGTTACGACTCTCTTAAAATTCGACAGAACTTCAACAACTAACCAAATAGCAAGACAAGGCACCAGACATTGAACTAGCCTTCATTAAAGACGGCTGAAATCTGCCTTGCAATGATCTTAATAAATAATAATTGCTGAATGATGACCATTTGAGTAGATGACTGCTATGAAAATAAAAGTTTTGAACTAATCAAGCAATCATACCATGAAAATGTATAGTCATCAAAACCAATATGACTATACATTTTCATGGTATAAATATAACTCGTTCTATCGACGAGTTAGTGGACTATTTTAACAACACTATTTCTACTCTTCAAAGTCTACAAAAATCGTTACGTAAAAAATGTTACCCGGTCTGGTATAGTGTTGCACTAATTCGAACATTAAAAGAAAAACATAAAAAGTTTAAAACCTACGGTAATAAATCCAATGAGCTAACATTTTAACTTCTCCGTGAAAGGGTGTAACAATTAGAATCACAATGTTAAGCAAGTTACATGGAAGTCACCGAGGATTCTATTAAAAATAATCCAAAATATTTCGTAAAACAACGTCGAAATTCGTGAAACATGAAGCGTTCTCCGTATACTTTGAATCTAACTTTCTAAATTCAACCCTCAGTGATGATGTGAATAGTCTCCGATCATCTGTCACTGAATTCTCCCAGATATCTAACATATCTGTAAAAGTTGAAAAACTTACTCGACACTCTAAGGCAGCAGGCCCAGATGGCATAATATCGCCTAAGCTACTGGTACGAAGTGCATCATCTCTTGCCAAACCAATCACCGTTCCCTTTCAAAAATCTCTACTTGCTTGTTGTGTTCCCAAACTTTGGAAATCGGCTTTTATTACACATGTACATAAGAAGGGGTCAAAAACGGAAATTACCCATTACAGACCCATTTCTAACTGTGTATAATAGCTAAGGTTTTTGAGAAATTAATTCACAAGCACACCTGCTTACCACTCTGCCCTAAGTAACCTTATTAGCTCACGCCAGCACGATTAAAGGTTAAAAGTTCTTAATGGTAAGATGCAAGCATCATAAACCTTGTCCTGCTGAACAACTTTATTACCGAAGCCATGGACAAGGGGAAGCAGGTCACTGTAGTCTACATAGACTACAGCAAGGCCTTTGATCGAATTTCCCATGAAATTCTCCTCTTCCAATTAAATTGTGTCGGTATTCGAGGAGACCTACTCAAATGGCTTACATCTTACTTGGACAACAGATCCCAGGCTGTTGTAATAATCAACTATATTTCTAGCTGGATTCCTGTTCCAAGTGGTTGTCGAGCCAAGGATCTCAGCTCGGGCCCTTATTGTTTTTAATTTATATAAATGACATCGATTCATCCTTCAAGACGTCTAAATTATTGTGTTTTGGCGATGACATGAAAATATACAGCACCATATCATCCCCTGATGATATTTTTGCACTGCAAGCAGATATATGGCAATTGGAAGAATATTGTCAGTTAAGAAAACTGGATCTCAATCCCGCAAGATGCTCGGTAGTTACATATTCTCGAAAGCGGTCGATAATCCGTGCAGCTTACAGTTTATGTAATCAAATACTTCTAAGATGCGACTGTATTCGTGACTTGACGTGTAAATATACCATGATTCCAAACTGATATTCGAATCACATGTGGATGTAATCATAGTACAGTTATCACAAGGCTTCAAAATCACTAGGATTTATTATGCGTCTCTCTAAATCCTTCACAAAGCCAAAGATCTTAAAAATCCTCTATTGAACCTATGTCAGAAGCTACCTCGAATTTGGCTCCCAAGTTTCGATTCCATGCTACCAAATATGTTGACCGGATAAAAAAAGAAAAATTCACCGCCTTAGGGGGTAAAACGGGGGTGCAAAGTTAGTATAAAACTTGGCCGTTAAAATATTGTGGTAACAATCTGGCATCCACACGGGCGAAGCCGCGGGCATAAGCTAGTATCATGATCCTAGGCTCTAAGAACGTAATACGAAAAAAATGTGACAGAAAACCCGAGATTAAGTGTCTCATAGAAGCAGGAACAGGAAGCCCGTAATCTAGGTGTCATTTTTGACAGTCACAATTTGAGTCACACATTGAAGAAGTTGTTAGAAACTCTTTTTATCGGCTCAAGCTCTTATACAGAATCCGGCCATACATCAGTGTCGATTTGCGCATAATGCTCTGTGAATCACTGATAATAAACAAGCTGAATTATGCCGACACTGTTTATGGTACCTGTTTGCTAAGCCGTTTAGAAAGGCTTCTTCAACGTGTTCAGAATGCTTGTGCTCGCTATTGTTTCAATGTACCTCCTCGTTTACATGTTTCCCCTTTCATCAAACGTGGGGGCCTGATGAATATGTCTTCGAGGCGCAAGCTCTATCTGGCAAGTTGTGTGTTTAGCGTGATAGGTACATGCAAACCAATTTATCTTTATAAAAAACTATCATGGTCTAAGGTTTATAATAATAGGTATATCACAAGAGCCTCCGATTACCTCATGTCTATCCCGAAACATAAAACCGAAGTTTTTAAGAGTAGTTTTAGGTACGCTGCCTCCAGTTGTTGGAATGTTTTTTTGCCTCCGTTTCGTACTCAAAAAACGGTAAAGTGTTTCAACAAACACTACAAAAACTACCTGCTGAACACACAATAAACTTCTACCACTACTATGTAGTTCTATTATTCGTTTTATTTTATGTAATTGTTTTTATATTTGGTTTCCATCACAAATTCATTGTTTTAGAATTGTCATTATTGACAGATGGGAATGGGATGGAAGGACGCGAGGAGCATAGTTTAAAAAGTCTGTGTACTGCGTTTCGTTGCACTTTTTAGTCCATGGTTTGACAAAATGTTTAGATAAGATCTGTATTTAAATTTAAATGTTCGATTGTGTAAAGGCTTATTTATTGTAATTTATTATTTAGAATATATATACCTGTGTATAGAAATGTTTGTATTGTAATTCAGAATTAGTTTTAGATTTTATTTATGTTTTGTACATTTTAGTTGTTAAGATTGCATTGCTGCTTATGGGACAGCGGCAGCAAAAACAATGGGCCTACGAGAATACCAGCGTTGTAGTTTTCGGACTGCAACAATAGCTGACGGAGGTTCTATTTGTCCGGCAAAAAATCCCTATATTCTGTTTTGTTTATTTGTTGTTCTGTATGGTTCTGTGTAATGTGACAAATAAAAATTATTTTCTTTCTTCTTTCTTTCTTTCACTGTCGTTCAATGAGTAAACTAACACTACGAAAAAAGAGGACCCTCTTGCATTGTAAAAAAGCAAACCGTTTTGATTTTGAAAGACGACAATCAATAAACAAACATCTGAATTTTGTTTCCAGAAATAATATTAATAAACAACGTTGTTGCTGATAAATGATTCAGTTATTTGTGGTAGGAAAAAATAAGAAAAGATGAGTTTATTAATATAATATTTATTAAGTACCTACCTACTTACAACTAGATTTTCTAAAAAAAGCACAAAGTATAGATATTTTTCCTAACGCGACATTATCCAATACCATATTTTAAACCATAAAGTGTCCGTTGCAAGATAAAATTAAATCTATAGATTTAATTTAACACGGAGCCTATTCAACGCACTTGTACGAAATTATCACAGCCACAATTATGAAATGGAACAACAAACACGCAAACCCAATATAACACATATATTATTCAAATAACTGATAGCTCAGGGCATAGATTAAATACTTATACTGGTAGCTCAGGGCATAGATTAAATACTTATACTGGTAGCTCAGGGCTTTTGAATTCTGTGATGGCTTGTTTGAAAGTTGTCAAAATATAACTTTTTTCAAGTACCATAAACAAACTAGACTATAGAGGCCAGCGCTATTTAGTGGTGACAAACAACATTAATTAAAGATAAAGCATTTTAAAGACCATTATTTGATAAAACAAATATAAAAGCACTGTTTTATTATTTCATAAAACAAAATATAACCTAAAATTTAGTTCAAAATGTTAACGCCATCTATTGAACTTGAAGGTAATTAGGTAGTGACTAAATATTTTCGGAAACAATAAACAGATGCCGACTTTAGTTGTTAAGATTGCATTGCTGCTTATGGGACAGCGGCAGCAAAAACAATGGGCCTACGAGAATACCAGCGTTGTAGTTTTCGGACTGCAACAATAGCTGACGGAGGTTCTATTTGTCCGGCAAAAAATCCCTATATTCTGTTTTGTTTATTTGTTGTTCTGTATGGTTCTGTGTAATGTGACAAATAAAAATTATTTTCTTTCTTCTTTCTTTCTTTCACTGTCGTTCAATGAGTAAACTAACACTACGAAAAAAGAGGACCCTCTTGCAGTGTAAAAAAGCAAACCGTTTTGATTTTGACAGACGACAATCAATAAACAAACATCTGAATTTTGTTTCCAGAAATAATATTAATAAACAACGTTGTTGCTGATAAATGATTCAGTTATTTGTGGTAGGAAAAAATAAGAAAAGATGAGTTTATTAATATTATATTTATTAAGTACCTACCTACTTACAACTAGATTTTCTAAAAAAAGCACAAAGTATAGATATTTTTCCTAACGCGACATTATCCAATACCATATTTTAAACCATAAAGTGTCCGTTGCAAGATAAAATTAAATCTATAGATTTAATTTAACACGGAGCCTATTCAACGCACTTGTACGAAATTATCACAGCCACAATTATGAAATGGAACAACAAACACGCAAACCCAATATAACACATATATTATTCAAATAACTGATAGCTCAGGGCATAGATTAAATACTTATACTGGTAGCTCAGGGCATAGATTAAATACTTATACTGGTAGCTCAGGGCTTTTGAATTCTGTGATGGCTTGTTTGACAGTTGTCAAAATATAACTTTTTTCAAGTACCATAAACAAACTAGACTATAGAGGCCAGCGCTATTTAGTGGTGACAAACAACATTAATTAAAGATAAAGCATTTTAAGGACCATTATTTGATAAAACAAATATAAAAGCACTGTTTTATTATTTCATAAAACAAAATATAACCTAAAATTTAGTTCAAAATGTTAACGCCATCTATTGAACTTGAAGGTAATTAGGTAGTGACTAAATATTTTCGGAAACAATAAACAGATGCCGACTCTTCAATTACTGATCTGTCACTTATACGACAGTGTCCCCCCCCTGCTGTTGTTCAAGACATTTATTGATTCTTGTATTTGTCTTAATTTTGTAAGGCAATTTTGTCACTGAGTTATCAGTGTGAACCTGAACGGAAGTATATATTTATTGTTATTTTATTCGTAATAAAATTTATTATTATTGTATACATATATATTGACATACAATTGCAATGTTGTGTGCACCCAAAAATGCATTTCCGGCAAATCAGGATCCACAGGTTCCCGTGGTTTCTGGCGTTTAGCTAAGTCAGTAACAGCCAACCTCTGCCAATCTTTGCTGCCTCCACTTAGAGCTTATGAAACTCTTTGCGGCTAACTCCCACAGCCACCAACTTTACCCCATTGTGGTTCCACAATGCTAGACATAAAAATAAGGCAATGTGATGTACAGTCAGCGTCATATATAAAATAACAGTTAACATTACCAAATACTTAGACACATCTAATTGGATCATTAACATAATCAGCCTGAGTAGTCTAATAATTCAGACCGTTCATCTTGCACAAATTTAAGGGAGCAACAGCTTCTCAAATATACGAGCTCATCTTAATACCGCATATTACTGTAACAAACACAGTGCCGAAGGTTTCGCAGCATCCACAGTATTCATAAATATAGAACGCAGTAGGAAAATAAACTTTACCGAAATATATTTAAAATACTATTTTGTATATCAAATAATATGCCAATACGTCATTCAAAAAACGAAGATAAGTTTAAGTCGTTGTCCTTTTCATTTCATACATGACGTCACTGGCACGTCTTTTGTTTCAATAATAGATTTCATATTTTATATTTATTCGTGAGCGATAAGTTAACTGAAATATGTTAGAAAACCTCATTTATAAAATATCATTCTTTTTCTATAGGTACTCATGACAAATGAGGCTTACTTATATTTTTTTAAAGTATATTTTTTTCTTCTATCTGTTCAGAAAGTGATTGACTCTGATTGTTGAAGTGCAAAAGCAGAAACACTTATTCTAACGTCATGTTTAAATATACAAAATGCATTTCATTAAATGTAAAATTTTATAGCACTCCCTTTATTTAAGATACTACGTTATTTATGAAAGAAATAATCCCTATACCTGACACTTTAGATTGGTGTCATACAAATGCATAATGGTGCTTTCTCACATTAAGCGGGTTCGGTTCCCGGAAAAATCTTTGAATATAAATCAAAAGGAAGTCTTATTTCAGTAAAATGATCTATCTATAATACTTATGGTACTTTCCCTCCGTGTGGCATAGTTTTGGGGCATCATTTTATTTAAGCATCTATTTAAAAATAAGCATTAATGATGAAATTAACAAAGATAGAGTTCCTGTAAAAAATATCAACAAGTTAGCTTCTCCTTACTTATATCACAGATAATATAATACTATTCTAGTACTTATATTAAGTATCATTTGTATGGTATTTCATAGTCAAATCAGTCAGCAACGATGGCAACTACAAACCGCTGAAGTGTTTAAGTCGACTTAACCTGTAACCCCTGTAGGTATATTCAAACAATAATTGATTTCGTTTAACGAAATGAAAATATTGGAGTTTGAATTTCTCTCCCTTCAGTTACTTTTACTTTATAACTGTAATAAATAGATTTTATACAAAAAAACATTTATTCTACAAAAAAAAATCTAATCAAAAAGACTAGAAAAATGTTATTTACTTTTGTATTTTTACTGTCTTATATACAATCAAGAAATTATCAAGTCTTATTTAATGGTAAAGTAAAATCTTCGTATAGGTCTAATTCTCTTTGGTAATAAAAACTAGAATAATGACTTTACTTGCATTGCGGTTCAAAAATCAATATTATCCCGAATAAATTCCTATTGTAATTTTATTTTCGAATTTGACGTTCCAGGTTTTTCAGTTCTTTCTCTGAACACCCTCCAGAACAAAAAAAAACTGCCTGCAAATTTGTACATTTTTTATAACCTTGACGTTTAGGTAACCAAATATAAAAGATCTTCAATCGAAAAAAATGGTGCTTCTTATATTTTTTAACTAACCATGGATAGAATTGACTTGATATTATCACCTTTCCATTAGCGTAAAACATTAAGAGCGGAAGGTTTGCTTTTTACAGAGATGTTCTACGATACGTTAAGTTTAAAACTTTAATCGCTGGCAACTCCGACTGCGAGCACTTTTGCATAAGCAGAGGTAGTTGATATATAAATGATGAAAATACGCCATGAACGTAATAACGTTAGCAAAATATTACCTGCTGCACCTGGCTGCGAAGGGGTTGCGGGCAAGTGCGCAAAGGCACCCATCGCTTTTCAAGTTCTCTACGTCTATTTTTATAAAGTAGAGTGTATTTCGTTGCAATAACAAGTGAGATTTTTTTTCGCTTAATATTAATTTATTTAAAATACTAGCGGGCAAAATCTGATAGGCAGACTGGCCAAAACATTTTGCCCCTTTTATTTTGTATATAAAAACATGATATTATTACAATACTCGATGAACGGTGCGAATCTGCAGCCGGATCTCAGTCTATCAGGAGGTACTAAAAAGCAACGGAAATTAGAAGTAAAAGACGACAGAGTACCAGTTTTTATGCAATACATCAAATAAGTTGAGGACTAAATTTTATTGGACTATATACAGTCAGCACTCTGAGGTTTTGAAGCTTTTACAAACGCCAAAAGATGTTGTTACTCAACAAACACATCGCCACTATTATTCCAGAATTATAGGATTATTATTTACTAGCTGTCCCGCGCAACTTCGTGTGTGTGTAAATTTTCCCCGTTTTTGCAACATTTCTCGTAGCTGTTTCGCTCTTATTAGTCGTAGCGCAATGTTATATAGCCTATAGCCTTCATGCTATATTTTAAATATTTTTTCAAATCGGACCAGTAGTTCCTGAGATTAGCGCGTTTAAACAAACAAACAAACAAACTCTTCCGCTTTATAATATATATATATATAATATATAATATATAATATATAATATATAATATATAATATATAATATATAATATATAATATATAATATATAATATATAATATATAATATATAATATATAATATATAATATATAATATATAATATATAATATATAATATATAATATATAATATATAATATATAATATATAATATATAATATATAATATATAACATATAACATATATAATAGTATAGATTACGAAGACCAAGCGAAGGTAGTAAAAAACCCCGAGCCTGTGCGTGATGCGCGGGGTTTTTTAACTAACTCGCTTGGTACCATAATATGAACACGTCAGGTAAATAAAAGGTTCATATCTTTAAATATTGTCCTAATAGAATTATGAGAAAAATGAAAATAAAGAATTATAATTAAATATTTACTACTTTTGCGTTTTATTAATATTTAAAAATCAGGGTCCTTATTATAGCTACTCTAAATTATAAACATAATAATAATAATATTTACACTACCTATGTACAAATTACTACATAAAATAAAATTAAAACAAGCAGGCGTCATAGAATTCCTCCGCATCGCTATCGACCGGCACCGTGCCCAGAAGGCTGGCAGCATTGCCGCGTTGTATAGCAATGCTGATTCGCTGAGCGAAGTACAGGCGCGTATAATTAAATTAGATATATGAAATATCAAATTTAATTCTAATATTGAATATTCTTTATTTTCATTTTTTTTTTTTATTCAGATTAAATATATTTAGATCCATGTCTTTTTACTAAAATGGATAAGTTGTACATTAATAAAAAGAAAGGAGAAAGAAAGGTACAACGGAACTACTGGGAAAAAAATCTAAAAATTTGAAATCCAGACTCAGGAATCAGGATCGAAACATGCATTTATTGTATTTGTAAATTATTGGCAAGAAATGCCTATAAAAATTACTTCAATATTCGGGCTGCGACATCATAATTTGTTAAAATGCTCTCTGTAACGAAGCAATAACAAAAGCCGTGATAGTTCTTTAACTAACGACTAGATGTCGCTGCGAAGGCCTAAATTTCGCGAGCAACAAGAGATAGAAAAATTCGAAATCTAATAACATAGTCCAGATAGGTGGTTCGCTTCTGGCCCTGGTTTGGCTACGGAAGTCTCGGGTTCGATTCCTGAGTCTGGATTTCAAATTTTTCTATCTTTCAAAAATGCATTTATTGTATTTGTAAAGTTATTGGCAAGAAATGCCTATAAAAATTACTTCAATACTTTTAATTTATTTAATTAACTAAATATGGGTCTTTATACAACATGCTTAACTTGTGAGTGACTACAGAATAAGACTTATTTTGTTGTTTTAAAGATTACTAGCAATATAAGAAACGTATTTTTTTTTTTTTTTTTTAAAAGATTACTAGCAATGTGGGATTTAGGTCCCACATTACTAGCAATTCTGTTATAATAAGAGGGTTTTTAGTAACGTGGGGGACCCAATCCCACATTGCTAATTATCTTTAAAAAAAAAAGTGTTGGTCGCACTAACAACCTTGTTAACGTCTCCATCTAAGCTAAATTGCTATGTGTTAGGAGTGGGTTCACGTCAGTAGTATAGTGGGTAGGATTCGAACCCACGACCTCACGATCGCGAATCTAATGCCTTACCCATTATGCTACAATCCTTTAATTCACAGCCTTTTTGTGCGTTGTGACCGAATTTATTATATGAATGAACAACTCTAGTAAATACGTTAGGTATTTACTAGAGTTGAGAGTATGATCCCGATTAACAAATGTGACATAACGGATTGCTCATACGTTATTTACAAAATATACATAAAACTATTTATAATTATTAACTAAGCAATGTCAAGCGAAGATAATATCTATATGATGAATAATTCTTTTTAAATATTTAACCTAATTTTAACGCCATTATTAGATTAAAAATACAAGAACAATTTATGAGTTCTACAAATTGTAGGAATTCGTAGGTACTATAAGAATCACTAATATCAGCTATAGCACTAATAAAGCTACAAATGCTAGTATAAATCATATATGAGTCATAGATATTACCATGAATCAATATGCTTCAACGGAGCGAAGGTAGCTATGGAGTAACCATAGACATTAGCACTCATTAATATAATCTTAACTAAGTAATTCCTAGCAGTAATTATTTTAACAAATTTAAAAAAGCTATTGACAGACTTAAAATATTATTTTCTAGAAGCTTCAATATAAGTAGGTTCTACATATTCAGCACCTGAACTATTAACATACGGTGAATCAGAGAACATATTACCATATTCATTTTTATTATTTCTCACACCTTTTGGTAAAACTTGTGAATATAATTCTGTGTTTCCTTGATTTTTTCTATTATTCTTAGGTACTACTTGAGTATATAAATCTGTTACGGCTGCATAGGCAGGTTCTTCATTATTGCTTTTTGGTACATTTAATGCGGCATAGGTAGGTTCATTATTTGAGTAAGTAGGCTCATGGGTTTTAGAATTACCTGCCTTGGGGCCATGATTAAGTTCAGCGTAAATGAGGTCATTATTTCCTATGTCTTTTCTTTTAGATTTCGGTATAGGCACAGCATATGGTGTTTCTTTAGCGTTTATTGGTACTGCGTATACATTGTTATCTTTTCTGAGGTCTACTGGTATGTGATAGTTTTGTTCTTCGGTGGCAGTCCATTGTGGTGGATATGGTGGAATGGATGATTCACTTGGACTTTGAAGTATTTCATTGCGATCTGTTTCTTTCTGAAATTGGAAAATAAGCGCATTATAGGTTTGTATTTTATTTATTTTTATCTGTTACGATGTATTCCATAAGTTTTGTGTTAATTTGTTTTTCTTAAAAAGCCAACGCACTAGTGTGAGCGTTGGTCCGGCAATAATCGTAGATCCAGCACTGCATGTGATAGAAACCTTGTTTAAAGTTATTGGCATATCCATTTTTTTTCTTTCTGCAGGCATTAGCGTTCAAAGATAAATGATGACAGTTAGTGAGAGTATGTCACTAATTACCTTTATTGCAGGTTTAGAGTAGGTATCTGGGGCCGTATATAATCAATAACGCGGCGAATGCTGTTTTCCAAGTGGTTCAACGTGATGCTTTAAATCATCTTTAAGCACTAATGGCGCAAAATTATCTTTTAAATAAAGCCAACACCGTAGCCATCAACATTATTTTTATGTGTTTTATATCATTTTAAACTTAAAAAACCATTTAGATCGAGGGTGGTGGGATTCCAGCAATTAAAGATGGATTACCGCCATGTGATGCCTGATTCAGTCAGTAGTTATGTAAGAAAAACATAAAAATGTGAACATACCATTTGATTTCGTTTCCTCATCCTGTATATTACTATGATAACGATGACAATAACTATTATCATTAAAACTGCGACCACAGGTATCATCCAATTTAAGAACTCCGAACTGGTCTCTAAACAAAAAAAAACCTAGATGTTAGTAATTGCCCAAGGACAAGTCTACTAATATTATAAACTAGCTGTGCCCACGACTACGTCCGCGTGAAGTTGCAGTGGTGCTCACATCCTACAGATGTTATCGTGATGATAAAAGCAGCCTTAGTTACTTCTTACATCATCAGCTGTCTGACAGTGAAAATTCTGTCAAAATCATACCTTGCCTGAAATGAGCACAATGGCTACGCCTACTTTCTGTTCGATTTCGACTACAAAATTAAATACCGGAATTCACAAAAGAACAGCAATGCAGATTTTCTTTCGAGATTCCGGACCGAAAAATCATCAGAGAATAGTGGTATGGTGATCCATACTATTCTGTTTATGCTTGTGTGTTTATTCAATGCATTTTTCAGCGTAATCAACTGAATACACTTGCAATTAATCACGAAAAGATAGCAGAGGACACGTTAAACGACAATGAAGTTAAACGGACTTTAGAACAAACGCTAAAAACATTGGGATGCAATGACAATGAGATAACTGTACAGAATGATTGTCTAATGAAAGGGATAAGAGTTATGGTTCCTCACACTATACGATACAAAACTCGGGAAGACTTACATCTTGGCCATATGGGCATTCTAAAAATGAAGCTTTTAGCCCGCAGTTATGTGTATTGGAAAAACATAGACACAGATATTGAAGAACTAGTTAACAGATGTCGAGAATGCAGGATTAAACAAAATGAATCTTTCGCTGATTAATTTTGTTTACTCCTGCATTCTCGACATCCATGCCACTTTACATCACTGGAAAACACCAACAGAACCTTGGCAGAGGCTGCATATTGATTTTTCTGGACCAATAAATGGACATTATCTTTTCATAATAGTTGACGCTATGTCGAAATGGGTAGAAATAATTTCCACAAAGACTACAACAAGTACATGGTGTATTGATAAGTTGAAAGTTTTGTTCAACGATTTCGGCTGACAACGACAGTTCGTGTCCGAGGAGTTTGCCTTATTCTAACAGCAAGGGAATTGTGTTCAAAATATCGGAACCATATCAACCAGCAACTAATGGTCAAGCCGAAAGGTTTGTACAAACAATCAAGAAAGTGCTACATCAATTCAGAGAGAAACTGGGCTATTTCATGAGAAAATTTTAAAGATAAAATATATGCTAAGGAGGGCACCAAGTGTCACTACGGGCAAAAGCCAAAGCATCATCACCCCCAGATAACTCAGTGAACACCAGGTTATTACAACTGCGATAGAGTCCAGGTTTGTGACTACAGACCTAACAAGAAGTGGGAGTTTGGAGTTGTCACCATACGAATTGGTTGACTCCACTATGAGGTAAGAACGGATGAAGGCAATATCTGGACAATGCTCCTAGACCAAATGCTACAGTCACCCGCCTCGGGCTGATTGAGGGCGGAGTCCCTGATATATCAGATCTTTTTAGTTTACAACATATCTCTGCCAACAAGGAGTAGACGAAGGGGATCTAATGAAGTTTGGTGTCATGTCTCTTAATGTAATTCATTAAGAAAATAAATATTGCATCCAAACAATTAAAGTATGTGTTATTTCTTACTTGGGTAGGAATATAATAGAAAGGAATAATGTAATGTACAAGGTAACTAATATACACTTCTCATCAAAAACCTCAAAACACTTCTTTTTTTATTGTTTTAGTTATAGTTTAACACAAAAGAGGTTTAACTCCATAAAAAAATAACATCTTTTTAAAGCTGGCAGTTTGGCCTTCACAGTGGTATCGAAAATGTCAAACTCAAAATTTGATTTTCAATTGGATAAACAATTGAAAATCAAATTTTGAGTTTGAGAAGTGTTGTGTATAATTTCATTTATTAATAATTATGTATTTGTTTTATGTATGCATTTGTATGATATGGGCCTTAGTAGCCGGAAATAAATGGTTATTATTATTATTAAATGAACCAAAACATTATTTCGAAATAAAAGTGTGTTTAAAATTAGAGTACATTTTTCGTAAGTTGAGCGTTAAAATTAACGCTCAACTTTAAACTTTTTCTTTTTTAGTTTTCACTGTGCTTTTATTACAGCTGATTAAAACCTTTTTTTGTTCTAAAAAAACATGGGTACTTCGCCCGCAGAAGCCGCCCAAGCGGTAGCGTTGCTGGATTCAAGGCATAGTCAGCGTTACTACTACTACTAGCGACTACATTTAAGCTTATCATCTGTTTAAAGTCTACAAACGGAATCCCCTTCATTCGCATATTTTTTTTATCCTAAAACACTTTCGCATAGCAAATTTGGCATAATGTTTTAGTACGCATAAATAAAGTTCAGACTATGCCTATAAAACTTACTATAATATTCGGCCAGCGACATTATAATTTGTTAAAAATGCTCTCTGTAACGAAGCAATAACAAAAGCCGTAATAGTTCTTAAGGACATGGCTGGATGGCGCTTGCGAGGGCCCAACTCGAATGCAACAAGGGAAGAGAAATTTTAAGTTTAGTGACATAGTGCAGGTTAGATGGTTCGGCTTTCGCGTTCCGGTAAAGTCTCGGGTTCGATTCCTGGGTCTGAACTTCAAATTTTTCTTTCAAATGCAATTATTGTATTTATAAAGTTATTAGCAAGAAATGCCTATAAAAGTTACTATAGTTTAGCTAACTTTAAATCTCATAAAGTTATAACGCATATTTTTTATCCGTATAACAACTATTAGGTATAACGGTAAAAAAACTGTTAAGAGCATGTCGGACCATGCCCAGTGTAGGGTTCCACAGCTTGCAAACCAAGAAATGCACTACACATCATGTGTGTGTCACTAATCATCATCCTAAGTGAATAAAATTTTTTTAATAGGCGTGAAAATCATTGCTACATGGTCACATGTGGCACAAATCATTTGAGGAGGTGTTTTTTTTATTTACATATGTCACAGATAGTGATTTTTTTTAATCAGGATGTTCTAACGTCAAAAAAATCACGAAATATCATAAGGGGAGAGGGTGGTTGTAGTGAGTAATTTTTCCGCTAGTGACTACTTACACTTTACCAACGTTGCATCAATTGCAACCCTCCTCATTTCCCAAGTCGTGCCAGCGACTAAAACATCACCACATATCACCAGGGGAAAGGGGGCGTCTAAAAGTGGCTAAAAAACGACGCGTGATTTATGGACGAGCCCTAATGAACAATGTCGCAACTATGTGATTTTGTAACGGATGCTATCGGATATATATGCTTGCATCAATGCTAGATATGTATGGGAAATAGTATGTGGTGGCAAATGGGGACAAAAATTTTAATATTTTGTTTTATAGGACGTGCCGTTTTTGTGACACGAGCATTTAAAAAAAAATGCCACTCTGTTTTCTAAATTGAGAACTCGGGTAGTGTATTGGATAGGTATTTGAATACCGCGGCACACTGACAGTTCCATCTAATCAGTCTAAAACCTCACTACGTATCACCAGATGGGAGGGGGGAGTCAAAAATTGGCAAAGAAACATCACGAAATTAATGGACGACCCCTACTACGACGACAACTTCTATAATCCAATTCTAATTCTATTTTAATGCATTTAATGTATTTAATTCGTTTTTATATTTTTCTTACACCATTAATTTTAAATTTATATATAGTATTCAAACATTATGACATTTTTCAAATATACACACTACCTACTGTAAGTATGTATGGGGATGTAAGGGGGCGCATCACCATCTTTCGCTCCAAGCCAACCTCACCTGCACGCGGTACATCCTGCTGTACAACGAACGAGGCTCTGGCGAACGGCTGGTGGCGGTATAACCATCCCAATTTAAGGCGTAGCTAAAGTAACAGGTCAGTGACGGGCAGCAGCGTCATTGATGCGAGAGCTACGCCCTGCGATCGCCAACCCGCCTGCCCAGCGTGGCGATTATGGGCATTACCCCCATATGCACCAAGCACAAAAGCCACGGCCCCCAGTTCCCGGCAGTCACGCTATTCCTGGACATGGTGGCGTCCACGGTTACGGCATGGCGGGGGGTGCTAAGAATCTCCGGGCTACGGAAGGCCACCACAACCGACTGACCCTGGCGACGTATAACGTACGCACGCTACGGCTAGACTCGCATCTGGCACAACATGAGGTGGAACTTGGGAAGATTAGGTGGCATATCCTCGGGTTAAGTGAAGTCCGAAGAGAGGGAGAGGACACCATAACCCTCGAGTCAGGCCACCTTATGTACTTCCGCGAGGGAGACCAACAATCCCAAGGTGGTGTTGGGTTTCTGGTAAATACACACATCAAAAGTGTCTAGGGATCAAGCATTTTTATGCGGATTTCTTAAGATTGAGATGTGGCTTTGTAATAAATTTATGATTTTATAAATTTATATGGATCCTTTTTGGTGCATTTCATAATTTGAATCAGGAACTGTGAATCAAATTCGAGTAAAAGATGAAAATCAGCTGTCAATATTTTCCCTATAAAAACATACAACGCATTGAAGACATTATTAGTGCTACTGTTTCCCTACTACTGATTAAAACCAACGTTATTATGGAGCGGCGACGTCATTTAAGCAGGGAAGAAATGCTCAGAGCCGTGGGAATGATAGAAGCTGGTTCCCGGCAACGTACTGTGGCTTTAGCTCTGAATACAAGTCAGAGTGTTATCAGTCGACTTTGGACACGTTACCGAAGCACTGGTACCGTGGCTGAGCGCCATGGAGGACGGTATCGCTGCACCACACGGAGACAAGACCGATACATTCAAATCTTAACTCGAAGAGGTCCAACAATAACCGCCATGATGTTAGCCGTGAGGCTTCATCACTCTTCAGGGAACTTAATTAGCGACCAAACAGTCAGAAACCGCTTGCATGAAGTGAACCTTCATTCCCGAAGACCGCTACGGGTACCACCTATAGCAATGCACAATCGTAGGATTCGATATCAATGGGCTCTTGAACACAGAAATTGGGCAGAAGAACAATGGCGTTTCGTGTGCTTTTCTGATGAGTCTCGTTTTGGTATGAGACCGGATACAAGACGTATACGACACTGGAGAACCCCTGGACGCCAACAGCGATTAAAATCCTGCCAGGAAGTCCATCCTTATAGTGGTGGAACCATCATGGTATGGGCGGGTATTTGGATCGGCGGAAGAACTGAGTTGATTTGGATCAGAGGCAACCTCAACGCTCAAATTTATGCTGAGACGATTGTATCAGACGTCATCGTTCCTCTACAAGTGCAAATCGGTCCCTTATTTCAGTTAATGCATGATAATGCACGACCGCACACCGCAAGAGTTGTAAGACAGACTCTCGCCGCAGCTAACATCAATGTCCTGCCCTGGCCTGCTCAGTCGCCAGACTTGAACCCGATTGAGCATGCATGGGATATGATAATATGGAGGGTATCCAGTCGCAAGAAGACCTTTTTTTGTTGTTGCAACGAACATGGGCGGCCATTCCACAGCGTGATTTGGATGAACTCATTTTGAGTATGCCAAACCGATGTTCTTGTGTTGTTAGTGTTCGCGGTAGAAACACGGATTATTAATTGTTTAAGTTACCCAATAAAATTTTAAAGAAAACTGTTATTTCAGTCTTTTTTTCGAACTTTAATGTTAGTGGTTCAAATGTCAAAAATCCCTTTATTAGGAAAATGGCAAATTTCTTTATTAATGCAAAGGTGAGTTGGTTTATCGTTACTGTGACAAACGAAAACACTTTATTTGATGAATCCTTAAAGAAATAAAAAAAAAAAATCAATCAGGAGAAAAGTTATTGCAAAAATATATGTTGATCCCTAGACACTTTTGATGTGTGTAAGTCCCTTTCTGACAACGTTGTGGAAATGTCTAGCGTGTCGAACAGGGTAGCGTACCTCATTATCAAGCTCACCGAGAGGTATAGCCTCAAGGTGGTGCAAGTGTACGCACCGACTTCGACACATCCAGATGACGAAGTGGAGGATATGTTCGATGACATATCGAGGGCCCTCCACTCCACTACTAAGACCCACTACAACGTTGTTATGGGGGACTTCAATGCTAAAGTGGGAGTACAAAATTGCAGCGAATTGGTAGTAGGATCCCATGGATTTGGAAGCCGAAATCATAGGGGGCAAATGCTAGTCAACTTCCTCGAACGGAAAGGCTCTTCTTGATGAACTCCTTTTTCAAGAAACAGCCCAAAAGGAAGTGGACGTGGCAAAGCCCCGACACAATGACAAAAAACGAAATTGACTTCATCATGACGGACAAAAACGCATATAATCAGAGACGTCACCGTGATCAACAGGTTTAATACCGGTAGTGATCACCGACTGGTCCGAGGCTCTCTGAATATCGACTTCAAGGCGGAACGTGCCCGTCTGATGAGGTCCAGGCTTCGACCTACTTTGCTCCAAACCGTGATAGGATCCGAAGCGTTTCAGTCAAACCTGGATAACCGATTTGCTGCCATGGAAACCACAACAGACGTAAACCAGAAGCTCGTAAATGTGGTTCGGATACTCAGGGAAGAAGGTACGAGCTTTTGTGATATGCAGCGTAAGGGCAAGAAGTCAAAGCTTTCGGAAAAGACTTTAGGGCTAATGAAAAAACGACGTGGAAACCCACCCGTCACTTCGTCGGAAAAGCGCGCTCTAAACCAAGAGATCAACAGGCTTATACGACACGACCTTCGGTGCTCCAACACTCTTTTGATTAAAAGAGCGATCGAGCAGAACCGGGGTTCAAAAGTGTTCGTACAATCTCTTGGAAGAAGCCACCTGACGAAGTTGACCACAGCAACTGGAGAAGTCGTTTCTTCGAAGCCGGCAGTCCTCTCCGAAGTGGAAGGCTTCTATGGCCGGTTATACGCTTCGCATGCATCTCGACCTGATCCTGAAGACGAGGGTCCTAGAGCCACTCTAACACGCCACTACACCGAAGACCTGCCAGAAGTCAATATTGACGAAATCGTGCTGGCTCTTAGACAGCTAAAAAATGGAAAAGCCCCTGGAGAGGATGGCGTTACAACAGAGCTGTTAAAGGCTGGAGGTAAACCCGTACTGAGGGAGCTCCAAAAGCTTTTTAATGCTGTCCTGTTTGAAGGGAGAACTCCGGAGGCGTGGAGCAGAAGCGTAGTTGTCTTGTTCTTTAAAAAAGGAGTTAAGACCCGGCTGAAGAACTACCGACCTATTTCTCTTTTAAGCCACGTCTATAAGCTGTTCTCAAGAGTCATCACGAACCGCCTTGCGCAAAGACTTAACGAATTCCAACCACCGGAACAGGCTGGATTTCGGAGCGGATATGGCACCATAGACCACATCCACACAGTGCGGCAGATTATACAAAAGACCCAAGAGTATAATCAGCCCCTGTGTCTAGCATTCGTGGACTATGAGAAGGCCTTTGACTCGATTGAAATCTGGTTTGTTCTGGAGTCTCTGCAGCGATGCCAAGTAGATTGGCGATATATCCAAGTGATGAAATGTCTCTACGAAGCCGCAACAATGTCCATCCAAGTACAGAATCAGGAAACAAAACATATACCATTGCATCGAGGAGTGAGGCAAGGGGACGTTATCTTCCCGAAACTGTTCACAAATGCAATGGAGGATATGTTCAAGACGCTGCACTAGAAAGGCCGGGGCATCAACATCAATGGTGAATACATCTCTCACTTGCGATTAGCAGATGACATTGTCATTATGGCGGAAACGCTGCAGGACCTGCAACTGATGCTGAATGACCTGGCTGACTCCTCTGTACGCATCGGCCTACGGATGAATTTGGATAAAACCAAGGTCATGTTCAATGAACATGTACTACCGGAACCGATAGCGGTGCACGGCGCCGTTCTCGAAGTTGTTCAAAAATATGTGTACCTCGGGCAGTCATTGCAGTTAGGTAGAAACAACTTCGAGGACGAGGTGAACAGAGGAATTCGGTTGGGTTGGGCAGCGTTTGGTAAGCTACGTCAAGTCTTCTCATCGTCGATCCCACAATGTCTAAAGACTAAAGTCTTTAATCAGTGTGTCCTACCCGTCATGACATACGGAGCCGAAACGTGGACACTGACGGTACGGCTAGTCCACAAGTTCAAAGTCGCTCAGCGGGCTATGGAAAGGGCTATGCTCGGAGTTTCTCTTAGGGACAAAATCAGAAATGAGGTAATCCGGCAGAGAACCAAAGTTATCGACATAGCCCACCGGATTAGCAAGCTGAAGTGGCAGTGGGCTGGCCATATTTGCCGAAGAACCAACAACCGTTGAGTAAACAATTTCTTGAGTGAAGACCACGGCACGGCAAACGTAGTGTAGGACGCCCTCAGGCTAGGTGGAGTGATGGTTTACGCAAAACGGCTGGCAGGAGCTGGATGCGGGAAGCCGAAGATAGAACAAAGTGGCGTGCAATTGGAGAAGCCTATGTCCAGCAGTGGACTGCGATAGGCTGATGATGATGATGACACTACCTACTGAGTAGTTCCGTTGGTCATCAATGATTAAGTACATCTTCATCATCAGTTCGACTTCACCAAATTACTGTTTCCGAGAGTAATGGACAAAATACTATAAAATATGCTTTAAATCGTTTTACGCGTGTGTGCTTTTAATATTTGAAGGGTACCTTCAACTTTTCCAGAATCCTATGATCAGATTTTGGCATGCTGGAAAGAATCTCAAAAAAAAACATTCCAAATCAGTTCAGACGTCTTCCAAAAATCTCCTTTATCAAGGTTGGTTAAAATAAACTGAAACCGTTGATGTTTATCCCTCCCTCCACCCTATCCGTCGTGTGAGCCACTCACGTACTATTGAACGTGTAACTCGTGTGAGCGAGTCACACCAGCGTTATTTATTTACTTTCTATACTGCCATAAATTGCTTATATTTTTTTCTCGTTCTCATAATCCGAAAAAAAATGTGAAATAGAGACATATTTTAGTCAACCAACTGATTAAAAAAACCCAGAGTGAAATTATTTTTTTTATTTGCACCACTGTGCAATAGATATTGTGTACATACACACTTCAATTACGACGTCGGCTCGCCTGACGGAGCGACGAGCCCCCTCTCTGAAAGCTCACGGCAGACTGCCATACGCGCGAGTCCGGTTCGCTTCGTTGGTGCCTATTTTATTCGTGACAATTTTCATACTTATTTGTATGGGGGTGACTTCAAGCAAAATGTTTGCGTAGTTTGTTGGCCTTCGTATAAAAAAAATATAAAATATTGTTTTAAAAATAATTTATTAATCGGCTAGGTGCACTAATGATTTTTTCATAATAAAAGTATTTTATTATGTATTATCTTTTGTATTATCCTTACGCTATAACTAGCAAAGGGCAACACCTCGTTTTATGAGATTTTTTTACGGGTAATATTAAGACATTTAAATTTATTTGTTTTATCTATTATAACAATTCTTCGGATAGTCACATTTTTTTGTGTCTTAATATTTAAGTTTTCTATATAAATTTTCAAAACAGGAGAGCCCTGGCGTTGGCGTAATGCCCCCTAAGCGAGAAAAATAACTATGCCAAATCGAGACGATACTTACTTATTGGTTCTGGCGTCGAGGTAGTCGTCTCAAAACTTGCAATCTTAGATTTTACTGTAAAAATTTAAATACGTTAATTTTTATACTAAAGAACATTTCAAATAAATATTATTTACATTTATTGGCCTGTTGGTTAGCTAGATTTCTGACCCTGCCTGCTGAGCTTGATTTCGTGGGTTCGATTCCCACCTAGGATAAATCTTTTTGTGACAAGCACGAATGTTTATTCTGTGTCTGCGTGCCATTATCTATAATATGAATTTCTTAATTACCTACACATGTACATATTATGCCTTAGAAATATATTAAATAAATTACAATAAACATTACATACACACACTACCGCAATATTCACTGCAAGAAGGTCATACTGAAGACTGAAGGCAACCCTTTAAATTTTGCAACTGAAGAGAACAAATAACCATGCTCAAAATGTTTGGAAAAAAACCCAGAGCTAACAGATACAGGCTCGCTTAAAATATTACTGATGTACAAGGTTTCCCAAAATTACGCCCAAAATTTTATAGAACATTATACTGAAAGAAATCTTCATTTCGTTTATTTTTTAAATCGAAGTGCATTCAAAGTTTTTAAATAATCGCCTGTCTGAAACTAAAATCGATTCCGCCTAAAAAAAAGAAGTGAAAATTCTGAATTCCATTCTGAATTTTTGTGACATCGATCCAAATGGTCAATCATAGGTATTTTTTTTTTCTAATTATCATTAGCCTAATATGTAAGGCATTAGACGTGCAATCGTGAGGTCGCGAGTTCAAATCCTGTCTTTTATACAACCGACGTGAACCCACTCCTAATACAAGCCATTAAGCTTAACTGGGGGGATTTACAGGATTGCTAGTAATGTGGGACATTGCTAGTTTTCTTTAAATAAAAACCCTCCTTTGCAGTTGGGTAAAAATACAGGGCGTTTTTTATATTTTATGGCTTTGATTCCCGGTTCAGACAGACGATTATTTAAAAATCTTTGAATGCGGTTCGAATTATTTTAAAAAACAAAATGAGGTCTTCTTTCAATAAAATGTGTTCTATATACAACATTTAGGTTACTTTCCCTCCATGTGGCTTAGCTTTGGAACACCCCGTTTGGACATCAATCAATCAGCCTGCATCGGTCCACTGCTGGACAATAATAATAATAATAATCTTTATTTGCAAGAACATTGTTAAAAGATGGAAGGTCGTCTTAAAATAAAATGTGTACATCATGTTCTGCCTAAATCGGGTCTGCAAATGTCAACAGAAAAAATACGTAAAAGAAGTTAGTGTTTTGAAGCATTTACCTAATCTGCCTATTTATTATTTAAGAATTCTTTCACAGTATAGAAACCTCTATTTATTAGCCAAGTCTTGAGGCTTTTTACAAATTTATTATGGGCAGGTCCTTTATATTGTTAGGTATGCGATTAAATAT
The DNA here is from genome assembly GCA_945859575.2 of Herminia tarsipennalis. NCBI lineage: Eukaryota > Metazoa > Arthropoda > Insecta > Lepidoptera > Erebidae > Herminia > Herminia tarsipennalis. The sequence continues at coordinate 3,060,797 of OX243830.2, forward strand.
TACTCCACACATTGCAAAACAGTTATTTTTGTAAAGCGCAGTTCTAGGAATTTTGGGCAAAACAATTCTGTCTGGATTAGATAGGCCTATAGACATGTCGTTCTTAAAATATTTCAGTTTAAAATTCGATGGCTAAGTATTTGATTTTGCTATTAGTTTTTCCTAAGAAATGGATTTTTAGTGTATGAAATAACTAGTGTAAAACAATATCATCAGTAGGCAGCACGAGGAAGTACCCCGTTGATCTTGGTTTATCATGTGATGTTAAAATAATTATTTTATACATAAAGTAATTTAAAGATATAATTAAAACACACATAAAATGTATTTTTTTCATAAACATTAAATGTATTTTTTTTTTTGTAAAAAGGTACATCAAGCAAAAAAATTGTCAATTATCAACAAAACTTATTAACACTAATGTTTTTTTCCTATGACAATCAAAATACTATGAGACCAACTAATTTTGAGATCTAGAAAAGTCAGAATTCGTAAAATAGATGACATTAAAGCCCTGACTACGAAATGTATGGAAAACGTGTTTTTGCCATTTCTGACATTTATAGTACCCGAAGCTCAGTTGGTCCTATTGTCACGAGAAACGGAATTGATTGGCACCAAAAATAGAAAAATACAGTCGAATTGAGAACCTCCTCCTCCTTTTTGAAGTCGATTGAAAAAAGCTAACTTAATGAACTATTGTCATACATGAAAAAAAACTCCTTAAGAAAAATCAATATTGAAATCATACACTTAGCCATAAAATCTTAAACTGAAATTAAATTACATTTTTGCGATTGCCGTTACTGCTAATGTCAAACTGAATTAACTTGATATTTTTTTTTATTAGAAGGAAAAAATAAACAGGTTGATTTGTAATATTTCAATTTTCCCTGTTTTTGCAACATTTTCCATTGCCGCTCCGCTCCTATTGGTCATAGAGTGATGTTATGCCTTCCTCGATAAATGGGCTATCCAACAGTAAAATTTCTCAATTCGACCCAGTAGTTCCTGAGAACGCGATAAGCGTTCAAACAAGCAAACAAACCATTCAGCTTTAAATTATAAGTATAGATATGAAGGAAAAAATTGCTCCTATTAATCATAGCATGATATTATATAGCCTATAGCCTTCCTCGATAAATGAGCTAATTAACATAAAAGTATTGTTTAATTTGAACCAGCAGTTCCTGCATCATCGCGTTCAAACAAACTCTTCAGCTTTATAATATAAGTAAGAAATAAAGAAAGAAAAAATATTTATTTTCGCTAAAACAAGAAAAAAATGAGTACATGGACATGTACTCATTTTTTTCTTGTCTTAGCGAAAATAAATATTTTTTTTTTCTTTATTTCTTATTTTTTCTTTCTTTTCTTGACTCATGTCCATGAGTAAACAAACTAATTAAAAACAATTTGACAACAATATGTAAAGTTATAAAAAATGTTAACGCCGAAAAATAGGAGCTAGTTCAGCATATGCCAGGCAATATATCTGACGTTCGTTTTCGACTAAGATTTATGATAAAAAAAAACTGTCAGGCAGTTTTAATAGTGTTGTTTTGAGATTAATTTCCTAAAAAGTTCTGAAGAACAGACACGAACAGGTGGAAATCTGATGGAGCAAAATCAGGGCTCTCTCTCTAAAATTTTGCTGAGTGGCTATAGATGAGTGCGGTCTAGCGTTGTCATAATGGAACACCACGCCCTTCCTGTCCACCAGCTCCGGTCGGTTTTCGCTATGGCTTCTTTTAACCTCATCAGCTGCTGACAGTAGAGGTCAAAATCGATAATTTTACCCGGCGGCAAAAGCTCATAGTGGATGATTCCTTTCCAATCCCACTATACACACAGCATCACTTTGTTCCGAGTCAGGGCTTTGCTACGGTGTGTGGGACTTGTCCATGCTTCGACCACGATCTTTTTCAGACATTCTTGTCGTAAATACCCATTTTTCATAACTCGTAATAAACCGTTTAAGAAATGGGTCGGAATTGTTACGTTTTCACAAAGAATGACTGGAAACACCGGAGATCGTGTGGTAACCAAATATCAAGTTTTTTCTAGTACCCAGACTTTTGTAAATGACGTAAAACTGTTTTGTGATCAATATCCAGTTCTTCAGCAATATCGTATCGAAACTAATATGTTGATCTTGCTCCACTTTTTCATAGATGGTACTGTTTTGTCCGTGACAGGGCGTCCAGAGTGTTCAGCCTCATCCTTCACAGTCAAATTTCCAAACTTGAAAAGCATGAACCACATTTGTGCTAGGTACTCGTATTGATACGCATTAGGTCCGTAAACCGCACAAATTTTATGCGCGGCGTTCGTCGTATTTTTACCTTTTTTTCTTCGTCACATACATTTTTTTTGCTTGCTTAAACATCAATTGAAAAAAGGGCAGGAACTAGTTTTTCTTTACAATCCCGAATCGGGAGGTTTTTAAATGAAAATTTATTGGTTCCTTGTACTGTAGTAGATGTCAAAAAAGTAAAGTTGGATGGAATCACTTTTTTGGTTAAAACAAACAAAGAGTAAAATAGGCTTTACTTTTTGACATTTACTCACAGCACAATCAATTAATTGATTAACCAATCAGTTCTCTTTTTTTTTCCAAATCTACTAATTCGTGCTTAGCCGCAACTTAAATTTTCATAATAAGATTAAAATCTTCACATTAGCTGCGGGGCTCCACCGGAACCAGCTAAATTTTAAAAGTGGTCTATGAGAAAAACAGCCCCTGATTTAAACTGAAGGGTTTGTTTAATTTAAACTGAACAAAAAGCTGAAGAGTTTGTTTGTTATTTGTTTGTTTGCACGTGCTAATCTTAGGAACTACTGGTTGGCATTAAAAAAATCTTCTAGGTACGGTGCAATGAAAAGTGTTGCAAAAACGGGGAATATCGAAGCAGACAAAGTAGCGAGGGTCAGCTAGTAGGCTTGTTTACTCATTGTCAAAAAGTTGTCAAAAGTGTAAACTTGGTGACGATTACATTTCCCTGGTGGCCGTTTGCAGAACAAACTTAATACATATGTACCTATATTCTATTCCCTTAGAGGTCGATCAAATAAAAACTGTTTATATGCTTTATCTTAGTTCCGCAACTTGCGGCTGGAGAATCTGCTTGTCATAATTAGGGAACTGTTGCGCCGCCCGGCCAGCTATTTTGACAGACAGTTAATGGTATGATATTATGTAGATAAGTAATTGAGATCGGCCGTTAGTTAAAATATAATTGATCCTGGGTTCCAATCGGGGTAAATCAGCTATTCTTAGGCGATAATGAACGTGGTATGAATCATCTCTTCTCCCGTTGTCCGATCGACTCAAACTTTGACTGATGTTGGGGGTAAAAAGGTTTTTTTTAAAGTATGTACTATAGTGTGGCCATTAGTGCTGTGCACTCCCTGAGGTATGCACGGCGAGGTGGGGGGCGAAGAAAAAAGTGCATGAGTTCACATGAGGTCGATACATGTCGGACAGATCTTACGATATCAGTTTGCATTTCTAAGGCAAGACTTGTGGCGGGACGTTGCGTTGGTCGGAGGCTATCTATCTGTAATATATACTTACTTTGTTGATTAAAATGTAACCCAAATATACTCATATTTTATTAAAAATATGCAGGTGATAAATAAGAATTGAAAGTTATAATTCACAACAGGACTTGTTTTATTAAACATTTTTTATATTTACAAACAATTATATATTCTAACGAAAGTTATTCTGACATAGATTCTGTTTCAACTTCATCTTCCATTTCGTCATCATCTTCATCTTCCTCTTCGCCACCGGAACTTGAATCAGAGTCTTGCAAATTTATTATGAATGAATCGATAACATTATCGAACCTACTATCGCGACTCCAGTAATCATTTTCATTTTTCTGGACATGATCGTCGCATTTCTGCCATTTTTCCGCCGTGAATTCCGAAAACAATTTATCCAATAAGATTATCTTTTCGTCTAGAGAAGAATTAATATAGTTTTGGGCTATGTTGTTTTTAATATCAGCCCAGACCAACTCGATTGGATTTAAATCTGGATGGTACGGAGGTAAACGCAGAACAGTGTGTCCACTGGCTTTCAGGAGTTCGTCAATTCTATACACGGGTTCTTTTTGTGTATTTTTGATAAGAAGTAGCAGTTGAGCCTTTGACATGGTTCCTGAAAATTCTACATTATGGCGTAGCAACCAGTTCTGCATTTCACTTTTGAGGCTTGATATAGTTGGTTTCTTCTCAATCTGAACGCTGTGGTAAGACGCGTTGTCCATTACAACCACAGAATTCGGCAGCAACTTATCTTTTAACTTTTCATCTACCCACTTATAAAAAGTAGGTCCGCTCATATCTCCATGATAGTCACCGGTTCTAGCATCGGATTTGAATATAGTCAATGTATCATCCACTAAGCCATTTCGACACCCAGCGTGGAGTATTACTAGTCGCCGTCCTTTCCCAATATCAGCATGAATACCGGGTTCTGACGATGATTGCCAACATTTGCTGGCATGGTGACTGGCGTTGATGTATGTTTCATCAAGAAAATATATGTTTCGGTTTTCCGTTCTGTAATTTCTGATTTGTGTAAGATATTTTTTCCGCCACACTGTAATATTAGGCTGCTCTATAAGGAGATGTCTCTTTGATTTGCATTTTTTGTAACGGTAGCCCATTTTGTGTAAAAGCTGTCTTAAATATTCCCGTCCACAATTCAATATGCCATCCTGTCTCAAACTTAATAGTAACTTACGGACACTTGGTATTTTTTTTTCAACTTCGTAAAACTGATGAATTTTTCTTCTGATAACTCCAAGGTCAAAATCATCCACAACGTGTTTTTTCTTTAGAACTTTTGGTTTTTTTGGCGATTGAAATTTTAATTGGCTTGAATTTTCAATTGATAAATAGCCCGCAGAAATCACATTATGTACGGTTCTTTTGCTGTATCCCGTAGCCTCCGCAACGATTTTAGCAATATTCACGTCATTTTTAAATTCAAAGCTTTCTTTGTCTGCTTTTCTTTTCTTAAAATATTCAGCCACCTTAAAAATGACAGTCTTCATATCACGAGATAACGCACGACCCATCTTTGAATATTTATCTCGTGTGCGTCTGACATAGACAGTCCGATACAAATAACACTACCTGCCGTCACAAGCGTTGACGGCGCACTGACAGCGCAGCAGCCGATTCTAACCCCCCCGTCTCACCGCGCGCATACCTCAGGGAGTGCACAGCACTAATGGTCATACTATAAACAAGCTATTACAAAACAAAAAACCCAGCTGTTTAAAATTAATATCTCAAATATTTTCGCGCCAAAAACTCGTCATTTAAGTTTTGAAGTACCGGGTGTCACTCCCACAACCAAGACTAATCTAACGATATCTCTGAAGCTAAAATGAATTAAGCCATTTAGGCTCTAGACTCTAAAGCCTAAATAGCTTGATGGATTTAGCTTGTTTATTATTGGCACGCTCTACGAGTCTAGAGCGTGCCAAAGAAGTATACATACATATATACATACAGACATGCATACACTCGACAAACATAAACCTCCTTCTTGCGCAGTCGGGTGAAGTTGAAAACATAATAGATTTTGTGATCTTAAGACTTACCTGTAGAAGTACTGCTTGTAGTCGTAGTTTTCTCATTCATAAGAAACTGTACATATGATATTTTATTGACTGGTTTTAAATGTGATGCCTCTTTTAAAATACATTTTAAAACCGATTTGTCATAATCTGAAGTCAGTGTTATACTGAATAAAATGTAACTAAGTGATGAATTAGCTAAAAAAAAAAGAATATTTCAAACCACACGTATAGAATACGCGGAACAGGGTTCAGCTCTGTCATAAATTTATAAAGAAAACTCAAATATTAGGACACAAAAAGTGATTAACCAAAAAGTTCTTCAAGAAACAAAAAAATATGTCTTAATGTTAACTCGTGAAATCTAAAAGTTACGGAAAAAAGTACCTTAAACAAGAATTGTCGTATTGTAATAGTGTTGGCGTCCGTAATATTCGAGTTTATTTTGTCCTATACTCCTGCGCACTGTGAAGTAATGGTTGTGTGCGTGAGAGCGAGGCGGGCGGCTGTATCGCGCCGTGTGTAATTATATTTTCGGAAGCATTCGGCGTATTGCCTCCATGTGTGTTTCTCTGTTTTTACACATATAATCATTGGGTGTTTAGAATGTTTAGATGTAGTATTAAAATTCTAGCCTTACTGTGTATAAGTTTAAGTTTTTCACCAATAGATGGAGTTACTATGCAAATTAAATCACGAAATGGTTTTATGGTTCGCTTTCACAGAGGCTCATAAAAGCTGACATTATACTATAATAAACTTGTCTCGCTCTGAGGTACCGCAGTTTTCTTCGGATATGACCGGACTTATTCGGATCATAAACCAAAACGTACACTAAACAAAGTGTTAAATTCTCTTTGGCATACACTGGGAAAAAAATGTTTTACATATATGGCTAGTTACGGTTATCTTTTTTAAAAATAGATTTGCCCATGTCGATTTATTGTTTCATAAATATCTAATTTATATACCTGTGTGTTAGCAACCCATACTACCTACTTCCGCCACGACACTATGCCAAACTTAACCAACTGTAATATTAATAACGTTTGGTCATATGATTATTAAAAATTATTTATGATTGATTATATGGTCATAATAAATAATAATTGTAATTGTATATTAGATAATTGATGTTTAAGTTTGATATGAAATAATTTGTTGTAATAATAGTTCAGTGGAGACTTGTCACATAATATAAGTCTATGAATGTTGGTGTATAGCTCATCAGCTGAAATAATCATTGAGGTAACATGGTAAGGATAAAACTCTGCTGAATTATATTTCGATCAGTACCTACTTAATGAGTATTAATTTGTCAATTAGGTTGGACCCACCTTTGTTATGTAACGTGCAGTTTATTTCCATTGGGGGTTGTGCAGGTATAGAAATACGTAGTGCCAATTTGTCGTTTTCATCATATCTATAATAAGTCCAACTAAAATGATCTATAAAATATTCGTCTTTAAAATCATATATTTCTAATACAATATTATCTTTGGGTAAATTTATATTCAAAACCTTGGATTCTGAAAGTAAACAATAAAAATATTAATTAATTAATTAACGTGAAGCAAAAAGTTTGTAGGTTAACTTATCTATTAAAGATATATTATTACTTATTATATCTCATTTTACGCGGACGGAGGAGTATAAAATTAAGCACTGTTGTGTATAGTTATCTGAATGAAAATTAGTACTTTTTATGAAACGTTAAAACGATTCGCTTTGTATGAATTTGTATGCAATTTAACATAATATCGTCATAATTTTCTGGTTTCACATCTTTTACTTTTAGTAAGATGGAGTTTCTGTAAATCGAACATTAGAAGACAGTGACATTAAAAACATTTTTCGTTTGAAAGGCAAAAAAAAATATCTTGGTATCGTCCACGTAGAATTTTCGTCTTCGACTATCAAAGACTAATTCCTGATAGCAGTAAAAAACTACAACAGGGCTAACATGACAAAAAGCCTCAATACCAATATCTTGCAAGGTAAGGGACCAGAGATACCGTCTCTGAAGCACTAACCACCATGGCGAAACGCCAATACTATCTTACGAGGGAATTCATCAAAAGTAGCCCATTCGAGCAATGTTGGATCTCAAATGGAAATATTTATGTTCGGGAAAAAGTAAAAATCTAGTCGGCTTATAAAAACTGAAGAAGATCTTGCGAAATTACATAAAGAAAAGTGACTAGGATACGTCTGGGATAAAATCTTGTACTCACATTTTGTAATTTTCTTATTATTATCGCAGTTTTATACTAATTACCTATGTTAACAATATACACATAACAATACAATTTCACTACTGTCACATAATGAACCAATTTCATCTGCTATTCACAACAACAGGTACATTTAACATACATGAGCCATACATCTATAATAATAATAATATAACTAAGTTAAAATAGTTAAGTAAGTTTTTTCCAAGTCCTTAAAATCATACATTATAATACGTAACGTATTTTTTTTTTAATGACATGTTATTTGCTACTCAATAGAGCAATTAGGCCACTAAAGTCGCACGTGATATCCGGTGAGTCGCCGTTTTGCAACCTGGTTGTGTCTAGATAGATTTTCATGATAATTGAACTTTTTATTTTACCTGTAAGTTGGTACTGTTATACGGTGTTTCGGAATTAGGTTTTTAAAAAAATACTTTATATGAGCACAAGGTTAAAGTATATTGAAATAGTATATGAGATAGAATTTAGGAACTAGAATTTAGGTACAAGGATTTAGTACGACCGACCTGGACCGCTCTTCAAAACTATCTGCCTGTCTCGATGCCTAGTGCATCCTCCCAGAGCCAAAACTGCTGACTCTTCTATATTATATTTGCAACTTAGCAGTTTGCCTTCAGTTGCAAGGTATAACAGTACGTTACCCTCAGTGCGCGAGTCCCACTCGCACTTGGCCGGTTTTTTCTTCTCACCATCCTGTTCTAGCCTAATCTTTATTTTACTAGCCATGCCATAGATTAATTAGAAATCTCAATTTAAACGTTCTTAATATAGGGCAAATTTATTTATGCATACAAGCTACTTTTCTACAAATATTTCAAAAAAAAAAACTTTTTTTAATTATCTAAATATTTTTGAAGACTTCAAAAGTTATAAAACATATTAACTATTAATTAACATATTATTTATATTAAATAATAATACAGATAGATTCTATAAATTGAGCTCCTTGCGGGACAGGCTTAGTCTAGTGCAAGGAGTTATGTAAAATGTTTATTTTTAATTATTGTAATTTTTCTAGAAAATAAACTTATTATTATATTAACGAGCGCAGGGTAGTGCACATTCAGATCCGTGGCTAGCGTGACACTTTACCATCAGGCGCACGACCTGCTTCGGTTGTATTAAAAAAAAGCTCACCTTTGAAAGTGGAATCCATCTTCGTCCTTTTAAACCTGTATCTATATATTGTATCTGTACCGCTACATTCATAACATTTACTTTCCTTTTGGTTTGAATCTGAAATAATAACAACATTCAAATCATTAGCCTTGGGTGACAGAACGCAAGCTTCATAGTAAAGTTAAGGAATCACGGAAGACCGTGATTTGTGTTTGGTGCCTTTTTATATTAGGCGGGTTCGATTACCGGTTCAGACAGGCGATTAATTAAAAATCTTTGAATGTAGTTTGAATTATTTTTAAAATCATAATGAAAAAAGTATTGTTTAAGTCTTATTCATAAAAATATTCTATGTACAATATATACAGTAGTTTCCCATTCGTGTGGCTTCGGGAAACACCCAGTTTTTTGTTTTTTTAAAGATAACTGGCAATGAGGGATTATTATATCCTGCTTGTGTTAGGAGTGGGTTCACATTGGTAGTATAATAGGTAGGATTCGAACCCACGACCTCACGATCACGAGTTTAAAACAAAACAGTTTCAGTTAACATACCTTTGCAAGAAGACAGTGTTGCATTGGGGTATGGTTGAACACCGACTGAACACTCAATATTTACTGTTTCGTCTTCAAAAAACATGTAATTGTAAACCGGAATTGAAATATCATTAGGTAACATATTTTTATAATTTCTGGCTATATGACTATTCACTGCAAGGTATCCCGTATCTGGAAATTTAATAACAATAAGAAATTAAAAAACTAACATTGTAATATTTTTTTTACAAAAAACCTCTAACCTACTTCATACTTACGGTTGATTTGTTGGCATTTATAGGGGAGTTTCGTTGTCCAACCCGGTTTAAATACGGACATCCGAATTGAGAACCTCCTCACGAGAATTTAGAAGTTTCGTTCCTATAGGTTTGAGGAAATTGCAAAAAGGTAGGTACACAGTAGGATATATTTGGCCGGTGTTTAGTCAATCATACCACCTAAAACTTTAACCCCTACCCCTAATATTACGAAAATCCAGTCGCGTGAGCTATTCAGGCGGTATTAAGTGAAATGATTTATTCCTTTCCCCCGGCCTCACTGCACAGCTGAAAATAGATGGTGCTCCTTTACCTTCGAAGAATATTATTACGACGGAGGAGGGGGGGAGTTTCACTCTAATTACCCGACTTATGTAAATTTAGCACCCCTTGAGTGCATTTGGCGCCCTCTTCAACATTGCATTGGACAAGCCATTTGGCCTAAATCCAGCAGTACCACTACAGAATACAGTACAGAATGAAAGTTTAATACAAAACGCTCTGACGTACGCAAACATAGATATATCTGACGATATCTATGTTTGCGTACGTCAAGAGCGTTACGATAGATTATTTAACCAGATGTCGTACAATTAACTATATATCAAGCTTATCTAAAGTCACTTATGATCCTTTTTATTTTTCTCCTGTTGCACCCGATGAGATCAAGAGAATTATACTCTCCATCAAGTCGAAGGCTGTAGGTTGCGACGGCATCAGCCGCCGTATGATCATTACCATACTTGACCAGCTTCTTCCTGGAATTACGGATATTATTAACTTTTCTTTACAATCAGGACGATTCCCCGACTAATGGAGTAAAGCATACGTGCGACCTCTGCCTAAGATCTCAAACCCTTCTCTTCCTAATCATTTCCGTCCAATATCTATTCTTCCTATTCTGTCTAAAGTCCTTGAAGCCTGTGTACACCGACAATTATCCGCATTTGTACAGCTTAATGGCATCTTATGTGTTTTCCAATCTGGTTTAAGGCCTGGACATAGTACTATCTCCGCATTGCTAAAAGTAACTGGCGATATCAGAGCCGGTGTGGAGGATGGAAAAGTTTCTGTCATGGTGTTGGTGGACTTCTCAAACGCCTTTAATACAGTTAGCCACGATATACTCCTATCAATACTCTCGTATTATAATATTTCATCGGGTGCATTGGAATGGATTTCTTCATATCTTCAGGGGCGCCAGCAGTCGGTTCGCATCGATGATACATTCCCTAGTTGGCGTGATCTCGTTGCGGGCGTTCGTCAAGGCGGTATTCTATCTCCTCTGCTTTTCTCCTTGTTTATCAATCTTTTAACTCAGGAACTTCGATGTACGTATCATTTCTATGCCGACGATCTTCAGCTATACGTTCAGACAAAACTAGACAATTTGAATGAAGCTATCGATAATGTGAATTGAGATTTGATGGCGATAAAGAACTGGTCGGACGAGTTTGGTCTTTCGGTAAATCCTGATAAATGTCAAGCAATCGTTGTTGGCAGTCCCCACATGGTTAGCAGAATAGATTTTGATTCATTACCACTTATTATCTTCCACGGCACTGCTATTCCTGTTAGCTATATTGATTCCACCCTAAGCTGGCGGACTCGTCAGAAGGTCACTGGCACTTTGCGGTGTTTTTATCGTCTCAAAAACTTTCTACCAGTTAATACAAAAGTAACGCTAGTGCAGACTTTAATATTTCCTATCATTGACTATGGTGATGTATGCTATTTCGACCTGAATGCTGATCTGCTCCATAAACTTGACCGGCTTCTCAACAATTGCATTCGATTCGTCTTCAACCTTCGCAAGTACGATCATGTCTCGAACTATCGCTCTCAACTTAATTGACTTCCTATCCGGCAGCGCCGTAGTTTGCGTGCACTGACAACGCTATATTCAATCCAATTTTCTCCTCATCTAACGCCCCTACTTATCTAACGCCTCACTTTCAATTTCTCTGCTCTAGCCATGATCGGAATCTACGCTCCTCTAATAATCTGTTGCTTCTCTGTCCTGCTCACAGCACCACTCTGGTGCATTCTTCCTTTTCTATTCAATCTATTCTCCTTTGGAATGCGCTCCTTCTCGAAATAAGAATTTCTACAACTCGTGTCACCTTTAAGTTCCAAGTACGTAATTTCTATACGAAGTTATTGGCGGAATCATCACAATTATAGTAATCTATGGTTATATATGTATATTATGTATGTGTTTGTATAGTTATGAGTATGTATTATGTATGTAAATGTATATATTGGTATGTTGTGTGTGTATGTATGTGTATTTATATATTTATATGAATGGTATTGTTTTTATAATTATTTATTTATTATTATTACTTTATTTTTTTTAATCACTTTCTTGCTTATTTAGCATAAGAAATATAAGTCGATTAAGCACCCACCTCAAACAGTTCTCTGCATCACCCTAAGGTTGACTGGTAGATAATGCCTAAGGCATTAAGTCCGCCTTTGTACAAATTGTGTGTGCAAGAAGTTAAATAAATAAAAAAATAAAAATAAAATAAATATCTATGTCGAGAGCGTTAAAAGCGCGGTGAATCGGAACAAGACGAACCAGGGTCCTTACCATAAACATCTTAATAATTTTCCAAATGCAGGGCAGTATATAACCATATTAAAGTAAATATTATTAATTCGTGATTACACATAATAACTAGTCATTATGAATAATGACAAAGCCGCGTAGTAAATATGACAAAATAATCATTTTCACTAGCTACTATTCATAATAGGTGATTGATCTTAGGAAAAGTATCGATCACGAATTGATAATGACGGACGGTGATGATTGACAATGATGATTCATGATAATGGTTGGTAATAATTATTGGTGACGATGGTTGATGAAAAAGAGTATTAATGGTGACACTGATGAGTGATGACGTTGATGATGAACTCCCAAATTTGTATAGGTCTAACTTTATTATCCAGATTTTAAGAACCACATCTTCTTCGGCGCTGCTTGAAGTGCAGCCTCCTCGCCCGCCGCATAATAAAGCAAGTAATGCTTGCCTCCGGTAATAAATACCACTCTCGGGGTGTCACAAACACGTGAAGTCGGGGTAGGCTAATTCGGTTTTGTCATTATTTTGAACTTGTTTTACTACGTACCTACTTGTTGCGAATGAAATATACCCATTTTATTTCTTTATTAAGATATTATATATAATACTAGGCAAAATGATTAATTCGGACCTTATAATCACAATTCCTAAAATGCGTTTTTGTTATGCATAGTTCCTAATGACTATATATAATCTTAGTGATTTGTTATTAATCAAATTTACTGCAACATATAAATAAGCAATCCTTCTGTACTTTCTTTATTTTGTGGTACCACGGAGCCACACAAGACTTGCCGAATTAAGCATATGTTACGATATAGAGCAATCGTCCCACCATCTAACGCATCCCAACTTGTACGGCTTCATGAGATTCGCAAATATATGTTACGATATAGAGCAATCGTCCCACCATCTAACGCATCCTAACTTGTACGGCTTCATGAGATTCGCAAATATATGTTACGATATAGAGCAATCGTCCCACCATCTAACGCATCCCAACTTGTACGGCTTCATGAGATTCGCAAATATATGTTACGTTATAGAGCAATCGTCCCACCATCTTACGCATCCTAACTTGTACGGCTTCATGAGATTCGCAAATATATGTTACGATATAGAGCAATCGTCCCACCATCTAATGCATCCTAACTTGTACGGCTTCATGAGATTCGCAAAAATATTTATAAACTACAAACTTTCGCATTTATAATATGTTAACCATGTATATATGTAGAAATAGGACATTTGTATCACAGTGACGGCAGAACACTAACTTCCAAGTCACAGGAACAACTAGTTTGGAAGTTAGGGTTTATAGAGTAAACCCTAACTTCCAAACGGTGTGAACCTTTAATCATAAAAAAAATACCTAGTTTTAAGATTATGTGAAAAGGTTGGTACACAGTAGGATATACACAGTTGATATTTAAATCAATAAATTATTATTATTACTAGCGTTTTATTTTTTAAGAAGTCGTCCCACTTACCGTCAAATTGTTTTTTTACAAACATGATGTTAACTGTGGTATAATCATTATTGTCGTAGCATTTACAGGTCATAACGCTTTTGTCGTGTTGTTGTCCCAAAGTCGTTCGCAAAGCATAGCCAAGTGTTTTTGGTTTATCCATTAAAGTTTTGGGCAAGTCTGTAAATATTTCAAAATTAACAATCTTAATTCAGTTAGGAAGCAAAAGGGACGCTTGGATAAAGTCTTGATTCTACAATACTTGTGCAATAGGTAAAGCCAAGGCAATAAAACTCGCGGCCACTATTGGTGATCAATTTTAATCATGTCCACCTCAATGCGTAAGTACAACATATCTAATAGAAGAATCCACTTACATACTTCCAAACTACTTATTACAGGTTTCAATCAAAATACATGCACCTTCCGTACTCTCTATATTTTGTGACACAGATCTATAAGGCCAGTAAAATTTTAAATTAAAACGCGAATAAAACTATATTTTTGATTTTGGACCCCTTAGGAAGGTGTAGAACAGCATACAAGGTGTGTAAAACATCTTATTAGGGTTCCGTAGCCAAAATGGCAAATCGGTACCCTTATAGTTTCGCCATGTCCGTCGATCCGTCCGTGACTCTGCAGCTTTGCTCAGAGACTGTTAGTGCTAATAGTATTTTGCATTCACATTACACCTTACATTCCCACCGACAAACTGTTGCACAGTTTGGTGGGTTATATAACAACATAACAATGTTTAAATTTCAATAAATACCTTTATTATTATTATTATTATTATTGTTATTATGGATACACATAAAATCTTTAAAAAAAAATACTTTTGGTCCCCTTTATGTAAAGTGGGGGGTGTGATTTTTTTTCTCACCTACGCCATCGTGTGGGGTATCATTAGATAGGTCTTTTAAAAACGTTTAGGGGTTGAGAAAACGATTTTTAGATTTAGCGATTCGTTTGTAAAATATAAAGCTTTAAAGTGCAATTTTTCGTTAGAGTCAAGTGCTACGTGTACAAATAAAATATATTATTAGCAGAGTCAGATTAAGATGACGTAATGCGTATTGCTCCACTATAAAAGCAGGCGCAAACGTAGCGAGAGCTCATTTGTTCGTTGGCGCTCGAACAGGCAACACCTCTGAGCCCTAAGTGTTTTTTGTGTTTAGGGCGTGTGAGCCATTTTTCGTGTGTGAGTAAGTGTAATTAGGGCGTATGATTATGGTTGATTTATTAGCTTTGTTGTTATTTAAATATTTGTGCAATTACAGTTGTTGTAACGTTCTTTTTAAAAAAACTAAATCTACTCTGGTTTCTTACAATATTGTATTAATTACATTGTCTCTGAACGGTCTCCTTTCTGCCTAACACTGTAAAATCAGTTTATTAGTTATTATTTTATGTAATATTTTTGTACGAAGCTGTAAGTGGGGTCAAATTATCTATAATTAAATATTTTTTTTAAAATGATGAATACATTATTATTATTCTTTATTCAATAACAATTTTTACATTGTGTCTGAATTACATTATTATATACCACTACAATTATTTATTATCTAATACTTTAAATTATTGAATTATAATCCTTTCACAATAAAATTTATATAAATTAGGCGACTATACAAACATACAAAACATACAATACAACAACATACAATAAAAACATACACAATTTATCTCAATTTTACGAAGTCAAATTATTTAATACATCAATAACTAGTTCACTTAATACATGTCAAATAATAATATCATTAAAGTAGGTTTGTGAATTAAGTAGGTAGGTCAATAATTATTCTAAATAATCTTTATAATCCAATATAATATTATTATACTATAGTGCCATTATATATATTAACTAATTTATGCATTTTGTAAATCTTCAATAGAGTAAAGATAACTCTCTAGTAGAAACATTTTTAATTTGGATTTAAATTCATGTTTGTATAGATAAATTTTAATGTCAATAGGCAGTTTATTAAATAGTTTGATTGAGTTGTGATGCCAGCTGTGTTTAGTTACATTCAGTTTTGGAATAATGCTGCTCTGAAAGTCTTTCCTACGCGTATTTTCCCTTTTTTGTTTGTCTTCCACAGTTTCGAACAAGTGTATATTTCTCGCAAAATTAATCAGAGTTACGAAAATGTATAAACTGGGAACTGTCAGTATTTTGAGTTCTATGAAAAATGGTTTGCAAGACACATCTTGTTTAATTCCAACCATGGTTCTAATTGCTCTTTTTTGTAAAATGAATGCTTTTTGAATATTGTATTGATAGCTACCTCCCCATAACAGTATGCTGTATCTTAGCTTTGACTCTATTAATGCGAAATATACTATTTTTAGATGTTGTAAGCTGACTTCATTGCGGAGACTCCTAATAACATAACAAGCTGAGCTTATAATATTTTCTAGATGGGTAAGTTCATGTTTCCAGTTTAGCAGCTCGTCTAAGTGTACTCCAAGAAATTTAACGGTCTCTACACTAACTACTTTCTCTCCATTTACAGCACAGTTTAGCTTGTCCGTGTTTTTGGCGGTTGATTTGAATAACACTACATTGGTCTTTGTCGGATTCATTTTTAAAGAGTTGATTGTGAACCAGTTTTGAAAAAAATCTAATGCATCATTTAATTTGGTGTTAAGACTACTTGTGTTGTCTGCTGAAATGATGGCATTTGTGTCATCGGCGAACATAACCAACTGAGTGTCATCTTTTGTCAAAACTTCTTCGATATAGGGTAACAGATCATTTATAAATATGATGAAAAACGTCGGACCAAGTACTGAGCCTTGTGGAACTCCAGTGTTTATGTCGACTAGCCTAGATTTGATTGATTCTTCAATTAGTATGCCCTTTTCACTACATAATTTCTCAACTTTTATTTCTACAAACATTTTCCGGTTTTTTAGGTATGATTTAAGCAAATCTAATTCCCTACCTCTGATACCGTAGTGTTCTAGTTTTTTTAGAAGTAGTTTATTATTAACCATGTCGAATGCAGAACTTAAATCTAGGAAGAGCCCTGCTACTTTCTTCTTCTCGTTGATTCTATCCACTATATCTTTAATCAGCATTTGTATGGCATCTTGAGTGCCTACATTGTTTTGGTATCCAAACTGTCTGAGGTTTAATATTTTATTCAAATTTAGATGTGAAGTGATCCTAACCTTAATCAATTTTTCTAGAATCTTTGCTAGAGTCGGTAGAAGCGATATTGGCCTGTACATAGCGGGATTAGTTTTTGATCCTTTTTTAAAAACTGGTATTACTTTTGCGATTTTAAACTGGTCAGGGAATATGCCTTGATCGAAACATAAATTATATAGATTGCATAGAGGCTGAGCTAATATGTCAATATTCTGTTTTATAATAGTAACCGGTAAGTCATCGTACCCACAAGAGGATTTATTTTTCATGCCCTTTATTAGTTTGGTAATTTCATTGGGTGTGATAGGGTCCCACTTCATATCATTTTTTACTCTTTCGGTGTGGTTAACTAGAATGTCTAATGCAGCTGGTGAGTATAAAGACGATTGTTTGCATTTATTAGCAAAATGATCCGCAAATACGTCAACTACTATAGATGGATCTGTTATCATTTTATCCCCTGACTTAATTATCCAATTGTCTTTTAAGGCTAGTTCGTTAGTTCTACGTCTATTTATAACTTTCCATATATTCATTGATAAATTATCAGATGTACTAATTTCCTTTTGTACTGCCATTCTCTTTGCCATTTTTAGGACCCTCTTATAAATAGTTAAATATTTTTGTCTATAGTTTTTAATGCTAGGGTCGATGTTATTATTTTTTCCACTGACTAGAAAACGTTTCATTATACTAGCTATTTTTACACCTTTTGTTGCCCATTTCAATCTTACCAAGGGATTTTTCCGTATTTGCTTGTTATGTACTTTAAAAGTTTGCTTGAATAAAAGATTGAACTGGGTAATGAAAGCATTTATACCTATACAATTACTCCAGCCTTTTTCTATCAGTTTTTTCCTATATACAGACTTATTATTTTTATTAAATATTCTTTTTTTTAAATGTATTACATGGGCACAATTTCTGTCGTATTTTGTTGCCACTGTGTTACATAGCAATCCGGCATGACCATCCGCTAAACCGTTATGATCTGCTTCACAGTTCAAAATACAATCATCTTGAATATTAGTAAATATATTGTCAATGCACGATGATGAATTATTACGAATAAATGTCGGACAATTTATGAGTGGTCGAAAGTTATAACAAGTCAACAAATTTATCAAGTCATTTTGTTTTTTATTGTGAGTCAAGAGGTCAATATTAAAGTCACCACAAATATAACACTTCTCATTGAGAAACCTATCCAACAGTTTTTCAAACCTATCCATAAAACTATCTATATTCTTGTCATAAGGACTGCGATAGCAACAACATACATAAACCCCTGTCGATAAGTCTCTAACACCACAAATCTCAAAACTATCCATTCTGTACAGTTTTTTAACTATAGGTAAATCCGCAAATAGTCTATCATTACGAGATAAGATGATCGTACCTCCTCTAGATTTATTCACTCTACTGTTGAATGACGCTACTCTATAATTCGTAAGACTAAGTGTCGGTACTTGTTCTGTTTTTAGAAAATGCTCACTTATACATAGGTAATGCATTTGTAAGTTATCTACATAGACTTCCAACTCATCAATTTTATTTGATAAACCGCATAAATTTTGATGAAAAATATTAAGTTGAGTTTTCTTTACGCTATTTTTATTCCCTACTTGCCAATCCAAATTATCTAAATTAGATAGAGATGTTTGCACAGAATTAACGAAAAAACTGTAAATTTTCCTCAGCCTTGCAAACATTTACGTCCGTCACTATTTTGCTGCAACTATTATAATTACTTAAGTCAATCAATATTTTATCCCTAATTGTCTTGTAAATAGTTCTTATACCCATTTTGTTTATTACCCCCGTTTTCATTGAAAACATGTCAAAATTTAAATAGCTATTACTGTCAAATACAAATACATTGGAGCTATCTTGAAAATGCTGACATAGAAGATTGTTGAAAGTTTCAACTTTATAATTGAATATCGGCTTCCCACAAACATAAGTAGGAGTGCAAAGTACAACATTTGTATAATTCACAGGTTCTAAAGAAGTCTTAATAAGCTCAATCATACTATTATAGTCACATGAGTCAAGCAAGTCTCTATCTCCAAACTGGATGATACAATAATCATATAGAGTAAAATTTACCAACTTTTTCTCAATGTTGTCCATTAGTTGTGTTACCTTACAATTTGTCAAAACATACCTGCAGTAACTGAAACAATCACCAAAAGTAGTTCCTATATTTTTGTGTATGCCTCTCGAGTTGGTCAGGATGCAAAGCTTGCACTTCTCTTGTTTTGTCCCAGTTGGCTCCTTTACCATACCTGTAGCTCCATCTGTCGGCGCTAGTGTACAACTTTTGTTGTTTAACTGACATGTAGTAGACGGATTAATTGATGAGGTCCTGTCATACTCTGATTTATTTTTGACAATATCCTTTTTAATTTGCTTCATAGATGGCGTTGAGCTTACATTGTAATCAAATAATTCTTGAGACTGATTTAGTGAGTTGAATGAAAAATCTATTGTAGGTACTTTAATTAGGCTCTTCTGCAGCGATTTTTTGCTCTTTTTTGTAGAAGTATTTCTGCAAATGAGTGACAGTTGTTCGTTTTTCAGTCGAAGAGTATTTATCTCTTTGGCTTGTTTGCTGTTTTCTTGTACCAAATTTTGAATCTCATTCTCTGCAATTTGTAACTTTTCTTCCACTGCACTTAATTTCAATTTCAATTCGTCGATGTCTAAATTCGTACTTCTCAATAAGCTTGGAAAACTTCTATTTATGTTATGTCTATTGGGTGTGGATGATAACGACGAGTATTCTAATCCTTCACTTTCTGAATTTTCTGACAAAGTCTCATTGAAGGAGTTATTAATTTGTTGTACTTTCTTTCTGTGAGTTATGTTTATTTGACTAGGCGTAATTCGGAAGGTATCAATTAAAGTGGTTATCTTAGGACTTGTACTTTTTTCTTCTCTCAGATTATTAATCTGCGACTTGTTTGCCATCATACGGTAGTATTGTGAACTAGTACTCAGTTGATGCCGTTGGAATATCAATATGATTTTTTAAAAATCACAAAAAGAGCTTTCTCGGTACAGCTAGGTCTCGATACCCCGACCTTTCTCAGCTTTCATTGATACTGTACAGCGAAAACGTTCAACCACTGAGCCACAGTGCTGTGTGACAACGTCGTCAATTTAAGCGATCAGTATCTAAGCGGAACATAAATTCAAATCTGTTTATCGGTTATTAGTGAGTCATTAAGTATTTTGGAATTTTTTCACTTGTCATTCACTTTTGTTTATCCAATTTGCACATCAAATCAATAAATTATGTAGTTTCCACAGGTTTATTTACCGATTTATGACATTAATTAACACCTTTGATACGGTCTCCACTTTTTAAACTATGATTTAAAGTTAGTAATTCACAATATCCTTTCTTTTAAATATTTGTCTAGTCACTTTTACACATTGTTATAATAACACTTTTACGTAATGTTTAGGCCGTTATACACAAGTTAAGGCCAATGGAAGTAATTTTTATCACTATTATTTGCTTTTAGTTAATAAAATAACACAGAGCTCTTTCTTGCACGACAACACTAGACAGCGCCATGATACATTACATTTGATATCAAACTAAAAAAAGTCCGTAAATTTTCCAATTTTTCGCGTATGACCCAGGTTGCACAACTTTTTTTTGCTTGCAAAACATAGTTCCACACTCCCCTAAGGGGTTCAAATAACATACCAAAAATCCTGCTTTACATCAAGTTATGCGTTTTTAGAGGTATTGTTTGTCAAAATTTACTAGCATGTATTTACAAGACGTCTATTCAGTTTCAATATAAAAAATAATGCGAATTAAAAAATACTTACTATATTTATTTTTACTATCTTTCAAGTCTTGAAAATTGTATTTTTCAGCGTAATCGTAATTAAAGTTAATAGAATAATCAACAGATAATTTGGTGTTCATTAAAATACACAACATATTAACGAAATCTCCTTCAGAATAATAGTATACAGCTTTATGATCATAATTTGACTCGTTAACGGGTGATTGAGTTGTCGATAAAACCATATTATTCACTAGAACCGCTTGCGGTGTTGCTGAAAAAAACACAGTTATTGTTTTTAATTGAAGCGGTGGTAGCTTAATGGCAAAGGCATCGGTCTCGCAATCGTGAGATCGCAAGTTCGAATCGTAACCATTATATTACCGACGTGAACCCACTCCTAACATAAGCTATTGAGCTTAGCTGGAGGGGTCAACAGGATTGCTAGTTATGTTTAAAAAAAATCTTTTTTGTATTTATTTATTCACATTAGTTTATTTTGTTTATTATTTATTAAAACTTTGTGCACAGAATTGTACAGAGGCGGACTTAATGCTAAAAGGAATCTCTGCCAGTCTACCTTAGGGTGATGTGGAAATGAATGAAAGAGGTGAGAGGTGTAAATACAATACTTACATAAATACTAACATACCATAAATATATGTTCGTAAACTTTCGCGATTTGTACACATTATTTGTATAAAATTCTATAATACCATAAATACATATATACCTACATAAATTACATATAAGTTATAAATGTCGTGGTGATTCAACTAGTTAATCAAGGATCAGAGTATGTACTTTTCATTTAAAATTAAGGCCAATCTAATTTTGGGGGCTGCGAATACCAGGGGGAAATAGACTAAACAAGGAAAGAGGTACCGAAGAATCTAGAAGAATGGGACATAGAAGAAGCAGATTGTTGGTTGATCGCAGATCTCTACTGTCATATATCCTATCCATGTCTGTTCTAATGTCACCAGTCACTTTGAGAAGAACAGATGTGGTGCTGTGTCCTGGCCTGAAGCCTGATTGATAGCGACTCATCATTATTATTTCGGTATACAAAATGTGTCATTTGCTTATATACACAGGCCTTCAGCACTTTTGATAGAAAAGGTAAAATAGAGATAGGTCGAAAATGATTAGGAAGAGTGGGATTTGAAATTTTCGGTATAGGAATGACAAAAGCATAACGCCATGAAGATGGGTATGTTCCCAAATTGATAAAGAAGTTTATGATGTGTGATAAAACTGGAAAAAGATGATCAAGAATAGGTATAACCATGCGACGGTAAATACTAATTAGAAAAAGGAAAAAAGAATGGAAAGAATTATCTTTTTGATCTCGCGAGGATCTACTGAAGAAAAGTGAAAGAAGTCTAAGTTGGGGAGGGTAAGGTCAGCTAAGTAAGTACTCACAAGTACGACGCTGGTTGATTATATTATTAATAGGTACAAGAGAGGAGAAATGAGCATTGATGTGTTTTGATTGAATCTATACCAACCGTCATGTGAGGATCACTACTACTTCGTTTGCCTATTCCCAGAGTACCTAGGAACTATCAAATAACCTTGGGGGACGATGAATAAACATTAATTAGATTATGGGGGCGTTTTGCGTTGCGAATGATGATTCGCAACGCCGGACGGAATCGGTGTAATGAGATGTCATTACACCGATTCCTTGCAGTTTTATACAGGGCCCAATTGTCCTCGTCACGGTCTTTTTAAATTTGCAAAAAGCTCGATCTCTACGCCGCGCCGCATAGCCACCTTGATGCCATTAGTCATCCAGGGGGCTGGAGGGCGCTTAATACGTTTAGTGTTTAAGATTTTGTTCTAGATTTTAAGACATCGGAGCTATATACTTAATTTGTGTCCGACTTGCGCAGCAGTCGTACACACTCCCACTGCGCCACCGAGGCAGTCAAATGTTTAAAACTTTTAGAATTTATGCATAAAAACTCACTTTCTCTTCGGACGTGTATTTGCAAGAAACATTGAGCAATGCTATATACCGTATCAAATAAACGGACATTCGGGTGTATCTGACCTTGACCTTCATTTGTCAGTACGGAACAAGCCCAAGTCCCTCCCATGTAATTTTTTACCTGTACCTGTTGAGAAAACATTTACATTAGTATTATTTTTAAACTTTCGCGATTTTAATGCTTAATAGATGTACATATTAATAATTGACTCCTATCCGATTTCAGTCACGGCGGCCATCTCATCAGAGACTAGCCAACTACGCAGGAGATATTTTAGTGCACGAGTGTACGCGAAGATACCAGCGCACTCTCTTGTCTCTCACTCTCAAAGCCCGATGGGACGGAAATCCGACACGGCTGGAGAGAGATAAGGCGTAGAACCGACGGCTTAACGTGCTGATGAGGCACGGAACACGGTCACCGGTCACACGGTCACCCATCTATGGACCGACAGAGGTAACGTTGCTTAACCTCGCAGATATCTTGATCTGCTCAATGGCCACTGAATGAGATTTAACACCGATGGACGGGCAGCAGCCTCCTCTGCGTATTTTAAGATAGAGGGCCCAGAGTCCTGCTAGCCGGACTTAGAGTACTTCCGGAAGGACGCAACTTTTTTCGTTAACAGAACCGTAATACTATATGGCTCAAAGTTCAAATTTGTATGAAAAAAACCTGTCTCTTCCACGCCGTAGCAGCTAGCCTTCAATCTAAACGCGATGGCGCATGAGAATACACGTGGAAAGCGCGTTCTCGCTCTCGCAACGTGTTTCGATGCGCCGGGTACCGAAAATGCATGGAGTCGAGAACAATATGGTGAAAAACTTTTTATAGGCATTTCTTGCCAATTACTTTACAAATACAATAATTGCATTTTTGAAAGATAGAAAAAAGTAAATATATGTATATAATGTAAATATGCGAGGGATGCCTCATGCGAGGGCCCAAACTCGCGAGCATCAAGGGATAGAAAAAATTGAGGTCTAGTAACATAGTCCAGATAGGTGGTTCGCTTCTGACCCCGGTTTGGCTACGGAAGTCTCGGGTTCGATTCCTGGGTCTGGACTTCAAATTTTTCTATCTTTCAAAAATGCAATTATTGAATATGATGAAAATTAAAACAAAAGTGAAATATTTGAGATTGTGGTTAGTCTTGGCAAATAATAAAGTACGCGTACGGTGGGATATCGATGGAGAACATTTAATAATGCCTATTGAATTAATAAATCCTGCAAATGACGTGTCAAGTATACGTACACGTACCGTGTCGAGTATTACCGCCTTCTGCATCTGACTCTTTATCCAGCTAAATAACGCGAGCCTCCGCAGGTGTTGGTCGAGGCTCTTGGCGATTAGTCCATGGACTGAAACGACTATCGGCACAATGACATCTGAATCCACATCCCACATGTCAACAATCTCGCGGGCTAAGTCCAAATATTTTATTTATTTATCTATTTCTGCCTTCACGAGATTATCGTCATGTGTGATGGTGACGTCAACAATCATTGCGCGGCGCTCTAATCGATCTACCATCACTATATCAGGTTTATTGGGAACAATAGTTCTGTCAGTGATGCTGGATCGATCCCAGTACAATGTGGCACGGTCATTTTCGAGAACTGGGTCGGGTGCATACTTGTAATACGGTACCTTTGTTCCCAAAAGGTTGTACTTTAAAGCAAGTTGCTGGTGAACGATTCTGGCTACTTGGTTGTGTCTATGCAAGTATTCGCTATTAGCAAGACGAGAACAACCGGAAATAATATGTCTGAGGGATTCTCCGGGGCGGTGGCATGCCCTACAGATGTCAACCGTCCCATTCCTCATTATATACTTCCGGTAGTTATTCGTCTTAATAACTTAATCCATAGTTGCAAAGACAAAACCCTTGGTTTCCCCAAATAGGTCCCCGAAACGTAGCCAGGACACGGATGCTGTTCTGTCTACATCGGGCCCATAAAAAGCCCGATAGAAATGTCCATGCAGTTCCTTGCTCAGCCATACCTCCTTGCGGTCATCAGTACTAAGTATTGCAGGTTTGCGCCAGTTCTCTTTACCCAGACCGAGCGGGGCAAGTTCGTTGTCTACGGCCACCACATCACGGTGCATACCCGCGTCCACATAAAGGAAATATTGAGGTTGCATATATCGCGGCTATGGAGAGTCTTGGCATTTAAAAAGCCACGGCCCCCACACTTCCGCGGGATATACAATCTCATCACTGACGACCGCGGATGATAATATATCTATAATATCTTGGGACAACTCACACAACGCTATCTGATCCCAAACTAAGCAGAGCTTGTACTATGGAAACCAAACAACTGATAAACATACCTATATATTTCTATATACATACATATTATAGATAAATAACACCCAAACACAGAATAAACCATCGTGCTCATCACACAAAGTTTTATCCAGGGTGGAGATCGAACCCACGACCTCTTGCGTAGCAGTCAGACACACTCCCACCGCGCCACAGAGGCTGTCATGATGCATTCGATATGTGGTTAGCAGTGAACGGACTCTTCTATACAGAGTGTCAAGTTCGGTCTGAGTCCATCTGAGTATGCCGAAGGAGTACACAAGGACTGGCAAGACCCAACCATTACAGGCACCTTGTTTCCGCCTGACAAAAGGCTTTTCAGCACTTTTTTCAGGCGGCCAAAGAAGCGCTCCCGTATAGCTCGTTTCATACCATCCTCAGATATACCTAAAGCCTGCGACATACCCAGATACTTATAGGTATCGGTTGCAGATACAGAGCCAAGCCGTGTGGAATCTGATAGTTGTATCTCATCAGATTCCACAATCCTGCCTCTTTTGACATGCATGACGGGAGCCTTTTCTACATCCATTCTGAGAGATTGATATGATAGAATTTTTTACAATAAGTAGAGAAATCTTTGCTCTCAGGATGGATATAAAAAGTTTATAGACCTTCGGTAAGCAAGTTATCGGCCCATAATTTTTGGGGTCCACAGCACTACTGGACTTATAGAGTCGTTACAAAATCTGGGAGCGATCCGGATTCTAGACACGATTGGAATTGAGATGCCAAGCGCGCGTGTGAGCTACGGAGTCATTTTAACCAAAAGTTTTGCAGTCCGTCCGGTCCCACTGATTTCCAGTTCGGTAACAGTCAGACTGCATTGGTTACATCAGTAATGTCAATCATGACTGGCTCCATTGTTGTTAAAGACTCACACGAACGCTCTACATCTAGCATTCAATCTCCTTCAGAGTACGAGACGGGCGCCGACCAGATGCTGCGCCAAAATGTATTAATGACGTCATCATCCGGTCGGCGCACGTCCGCAATGTCTATGTCGGGTCGCTCCCAACCTCTGTAAACCCACCTTTGGTCTCATTGGAATGCGCGATTCTGGGTATATCGATCCACTCTTTTTTGTAACGAATGGTTTGACCAAGCATAAACTTTCTGTTTCAGGAAGTCGATGCGCTCTGTGACTCGCGAGGCGTATTCTCTGGGGCTAATGTCAGTGCCTGAGAATACGCGTTTCACAGAGCGCATCACTCTCGGGCGCGTGTTGCCCGATCTGAAACAGATAAGCCTGCCAATGAGTGCCCTAGCATCAGCAATACGACGCTCAATCCTAACCTGCCAAGCTGGAACAGCACGTCTTAGCCGAGTAGGACTTTCAGTTACAGGAAATATTACTCCTGCTACTCGACTTGCTGCGACAGCCGCGCAGTATAGGATTGAGTGTGTATCACTGAGGTCTTCGCTACACCTTCGAATCCAAGGCACACACCAGCGCTATATTTCGGTTATGTGTGGGCAAACGGGGAAGAGATGGTCTACTTCCCGGCGATATGGATCGGTATTCCCGAATCGATCATTCCAAGGCGCTCCTTAAAAGATTATTGTCATGGTTACTTACCGCTGCAACCTCATTACCATCATCCGCCTCCTCATGATGAATGTTATTCACATGTGATGTAGGCGCAGGGGCCTGTGCTTGAGGTACAGAGCTGACGGTAAGCCCGCACCTGATCCGAGAATCGTTGCACTGATACGTTGATATCTGGTTCAAGGGCCTGATATAGAGACATAACACGACTTCGCCACGCAGTGAGGTTGGTTCCTCCCTCTGTAGCCACATAATATGCCCGCAAGACGTTTTCATTTATTGACGATGTCCATCTCATGCGGCACACATCACCACCGATAGCAGGGGCCCTGTTTGAGGCCGGTGGCCCGGGGGTCCCAAGCGGGTCGGCGGCCGGCC
Organism: Herminia tarsipennalis; assembly: GCA_945859575.2. Taxonomy (NCBI): domain Eukaryota; kingdom Metazoa; phylum Arthropoda; class Insecta; order Lepidoptera; family Erebidae; genus Herminia; species Herminia tarsipennalis. The sequence continues at coordinate 3,087,883 of OX243830.2, forward strand.
TCTCCCTTCCCGACATACAGGTGGTGGCGACGTCGGTCGGCGGGGAGAAATACTCGTCGCTCGACGAGCTCGACGCCTCAGTAACGGCTGTTGTTGGACCCGGTGGTTGCGAGGCGGAGCGGGGCGTCGAGTCCGAGGGTGGAGGGTGTGCAAACTGTAGTCGGGCTCTGCTTCGTGTTATCACGGTTGGTTGTTGGTGGGTGTGGTAAATACATATTATTCGGCTATAATACGATCCTGTTTATTGTAGTCTTTTTCAATTTGACGTACATCATATTTCGATGTTTTTCATATAATCCGGCTTGCTGTAGTATTTATGGAATTTTTGTACGAATTCTTTTTGTAATATAATATGTGAACTATTTTAGAATTTGTACACTGAATGAAATAAAAGGGAATTTTTTATAAAATATTTTTCATGAAATTATTTTTTCGCAGTTGACAACTGTCGGTGTTGCCTGATTATTATTATTATTATATACAAACCACGTCTGCAAATGGATCTAAGCAATGTGGCCATTCGAGAAATGGAGAAATGGCTTTTATTTTTTCCTATGGATAAAATAAACGACATTTTGCAGTATGCAAACGCAAAAGTAGAAAGAAATATGGTAAGTGCTCAAGAGCTTTTAAATTTGTTTGGTATATTGTACGCCATGTGCTTATATGTTTTACAAGAAAGGCGAGACTATTGGTCTCCTAATGAAACTGGCGTTTTCCCTCCACCTGAATTTGAAACAAGATTCGGGATGAGTAAGCACCGTTTCGAAGAAATATTAATTAATTTGTCTTTTACTAGTGAACAAGCTCATACTGATCGATGATTCCTAGTAAGACCCCTCATTGACATGGTGAACGAACGATGGCTTTGTTCAATGACTCTTTCATACAAACTCACTGTCAATGAATCTTTATCTAATGTTCGCTTGGTATGATCGAGGCAACCATTCCAATTCATTCCAATTCCATTCATGGAATGCCTACTGTAATCAAAATAAAGCGTAAGCTAAAAGGAATTGGCACGTGAAGTCAAAACTTTAGCTGCCAGTTAGTTTACCAACGAAAGAAAAAACAGCATGACAGAAACTGCAACTACATAGAGGTTGGCTGAGCCCTGGTATGGTACTGGTCATATAATTATCGGAGACTCATAGTTTGCATCTGTAAAAACAGCCATAAAATTGCGTAAAAAGGGGCTATTCTTTATTGGAATTTTGAAAACCGCTCATGCAAAGTTTCCCTTGAAACAACTGCAAGGAAAGTCACGTGAGAAAGGAACTACCATTACGGCCAAAATAGATTTAGAAGGTTTCAAAGTTCTACAGCCAGGATAGGTGCATCGCATATATGCTTCAATCTTTGTTATTATTGAGCCTAATGCTTTCTTGGCCTAATTACTTTTTAAGGTGTAATCACGAACGAGTAAACACATGTAGAATTCATGAATAACTAGAGCTTGCAACTTATCGATAATAATTATCGAGCTAACCCTATCCAAACAAAAGAGAATCGGCCATCGAATCACGATGCGATTTTAGAAGGTAATCACACATTTCAGGCAATATCTAAAAAAGATAGCCGACAAAGAGTGCAAAAAATGCATTATATGCTCTCGAGTGCACAAAAGGCAACACTGTGGTAAAAGGTGTGTACTTTATTCACCACAAACAGGAAGAAATTGTTTGCTTATCATATTCGGCATGGCATTCCAGCGTAATCAAGATTTTTTTTTCCAGCGTAATAAAGTTTGTTATTTATCTGATTTATACTCTCATATTAGTTTCTTTAAAATATAAATGATACTTGAATTACCTATTCGTGTATAATAATAGTTCTTACCTAAGTAAAAACATGATTCTTACGTAAGGTTATAATTTCGATTATGGTTGTAAAAATATATACGTATTTAATACTGAGTTCAATATAGCTTCTTTTAACCTCATCAGTAGAGGTCAGAATCGATAGTTCAACGATGCCTTTCCAATTCACTTTGTTCAGAGTCAGGCCGGGCTTTGCCACGGTCTGTGGGGCTTGTCCATGCTTCGACCACGATTTTCGGACATTCTTATCGTAAGTGACCCATTTTTTACCACCCGTAATCAACCGTTTAAGAAATGGGTCGAAATTGTTACGTTTCAACAAAGAATCGCAAATGGAAACACGTTGCATTAAGTTTCTCTCAGTGAGATCATGTGGTACCCAAATATCAAGTTTTTTCTTGTACCCAGAATTTTGTAAATGGCATAAAACTGTTTTGTGATCAACATCCTGTTCTTCAGCAATATTGTAACTACTAATATGTCGATCTTGCTCCACTTTTTCAACGATGGCACTGATTTTATCCGTCACGAAGAGCGTCCAGATCGAGCCTCATCCTTCACACTAAAATTTCCAGACTTGAAACGCTTGAACCACATTTGTGCTAGTCGTATTGATACCGGATTAGGTCCGTAAACCGCACAAATTTTATCCGCGGCGTTCGTCGCATTTTTACCTTTTATGTAATAAAAGTTTAAAATGTTCCTTCTCCTCAGTGTAATTTCTTCGGCACTTATGCTCATTTTGCTTGCTTGAAAAACAATTGAAACATGGCGGGAACTAGTTTTTTTTATGTCTTGCATCTTCAGAATGTCAACATTTAATGGTATCAAAACCAGCCAGTTACATTCAGTACAACCAAAGAGGTTTAATTACTATTACATTCAAGATACGAAAATACTTTTGCCCTTACCTATTATTTATTCCGCTATTCGAAACGGAGACAAAATGATAAATAATGTTTATTTTAATTTATTTGCCTAGTATAGGTTTAATTTAAATAAAGATACTTACGTTAAAATTTTTGCGTAGTTCGGCTTTCGTACCTCTTTCTGCAAAAAATTCATTTCCCTTATTCGAGTTTTTAGATATTCTTTCACACCTGAAAACAGTAAATGACTTGTAAAATTATATGTACAATTCTATACAAGCACCCCCCCTTCCCCTTCCACCTACGGTCGTAAGCACTTGATTATTTAGAGGGTTTTTGTTTACAAGAAGCTAATTTTGGAGGGCTTTTTAAACAAATTCCCATTTATCCGGCAGCACTGGCTTTGCACTTTGCCCTGACCCACCCAATGTTAGGGGAGAGGGGGGAGGGTTGTTTTGATTCAACATCAGCCAAGTGTGGAATGGCTGGTGTGTATACCTCTTACAAGAATACTTACATTACCAATAAATTTACTTACTTGTAAATAAAGGCCAAATTTTTTGCCCTAGCAATTAATTTTATAGAGTCGCCTTCTAATATCGTTAAATTTACCGGATTATCTTTATTATTATCTTGACCACAGTCTATTTTACCCTCCTTGCCAACTGATGTTATATTAAAAGTATAATCAACTGCATCTGAAAATGAGATACAATACTTAAATTACATTATACTTTTTTCTGATTTTTAAAGCATTTTAGTACTAATTTATACATATTACTAGTTGACCGGTGCAACTTCATCTGCGTCAATTTTCCCCGTTTTCATTTAAACATTTTTCATTGATGCTCCGCTCTTATTGGTCATAGTGTGATGTTATATAGCCTATAGCTTTTCTCGATAAATATCCAACACAAAAATAATTTTCAATTCGACCCAGTAGTTCCTGAGATTAACGCGTTCAAACGAACAAACTCTTCAGCTTTATAATATTAGTATGTAGGTATAGATCACATAACGCGCGCGCGTTATCGTTTGGCTTATTAGCTAAACAGTAGGCAGGACGCTGCAGGACACCGACGACGCAAGAATAAAATTCAAGAGCCTCGATACCGTAGTACTGTTACTTATTCCGTAGCCTCGCTTCGCTTGATCATTTTATGCACATTATTTTACTATTATTTAACTCTTTATGCAAAAAAATTACAGACACGAGAATAAAATTTAAGCGCCTCGCTTCGCTTGATGCAATCGCCGATCCTCCCCCTACATTATTCGCAATTACTCCTAAGATATTCATTTAAATTTTATGGTGTAAAAGACAGATAAAATGCATAAAGCCTCTAACTTATTTAAAATGTTAAGGATTAATAATAATAATAATATAATAATATCTTGGGACACCTCATACAACGCTATCTGATCCCAAACTAAGCAGAGCTTGTACTATGGAAACCAGACAACTGATTAACATACTTACCTATTTCTAAATACATATATATTATAGATAAATAACACCCAGACACAGAACAAACTATCGTGCTCAACACACAAAGTTTTGTCCTGGGTGGGGATCGAACCCACGACCTCTTGCGTAGCAGTCGGATACACTCCCACCGCGCCACAGGGGCAGACCGTATGTATGTAAATAGTTATTTTGTTTTATTTTTAAAATGGATATGGGTAGGTATGGTGGCATGGTATTATAACCCTTGTCCAATTAAATACTTTATTAATCACCAACATTTAATTATGATTTCAATGAATATTTTAGGAGATATCATAGTCACAGAATAAGTAATACTACTACGGTATCATAGTTTTAAAATATTACGCAACAAAATCAGGCTCAACTGGCCAAGTGTGAGTTGTTCGCATAAAAGGAGGTGGAGGGCATTTGATTCAACACTGTTAAATCAACCACCACCGCTGAAGAGAGGGGGGGCACATTAGTACAGTGACAACATTTTCATCAATCGAATATGCTGGGAGGCGTGCCAAGTACCGCGCGCGTATTTAAAAGTCCAAACCTGAGCGGTATTCTCTGCCGCTGTGGGTAGAAGTAATACCGCGTAGGTTTGGCTCAGGTATTTAGTATGAAGTTTTGTGGCTAGTGCGGAATAGGTAGTAAGTAAGAAGAATGTTTTTTTTCTTTTCATTACATTATTAAGCAGCTCGTCTCGATTCGTGCGAGCTTCGTACAGTCGTACCATATACATAGCAAACGCACGGTCGAGCTACATGGTAGGCGGAGTGGGGGGTGTTAGGTTTTATTTTCGTTACGAAATTTCTTGATTCGGTTGCCGAGCTCAAAGCCAGCGATAAAAGCTATGCAATAGCTTAAAAAGAAAAAGAAAATTATAGCTGTCATCCTCTTGGAAATGTGGTTTTGGTTGGGTTAATGGCTGATCGCGTTTGAATTCTTGTTTTAATTGATATATATGATAATTTGATAAGCCTGGCTCTTTGGTTACGCTTTGGGGATAACCATCCCCCAGGCATTTGGATTTTGAAGTACCCTTGTGTACCAGTGTGTTCCGTGATTTGGGATGGTCAGTCAGTAGAACCCCCGCAGTGAGTGAATTGTAAAATTGTTGAAGTCTAGCAATTTCGTGTGACGCCTTTGTATGACCCGTCACCCTAGTAGAACTATATTGGAAGAAACATTGATGGTCGAGTGATTTGCAAGCCAAACCGGCTTTATACGGCCGGTCAGGTTATCTACTAGTTTTCAATTCTTGTCCTCCAACCATAACAAAGATCTCCGTTCTTCCAACAATCTGTTACTTTTATGCCCCGCTCATTCTACTGGATTCGTGGGATCCTCTTTCTTTGTTTAATCTGTTGTACTCTGGAATGCGCTGCCCCCCCCAAAATCAGGATGGCACCCAACCGTTTCAATTTTAAAATTAAAGTTCGTACGCTACTCTTTAACAGTTCAGCTGAATCTTTACAAAGTTAACAACTTATTAGTTTATAATGTATGTATGTAAGTAATGTATTTATGTATATTTTAAATATGTATGTATAAATCAGCATGTATTCGATTATGTATTTTTGTGTACCTAGTCCAGCCATAAGTTCTGTTACAAATGGAAATGCATTTTTTTAATGAAGTAATGTAATATTACTAATATATACATATTAATTAAAGTCTTGACCAAAAATAAAAACAATATTCTAATCAAAATGGCTTTTATCTGTCTGTCTGTCTGTAGGGAAAGTTCGCCACTGCTTGCTTCAGAGATTTTTTAAGAGACTCAATGTCGCCGTGTCGTTTAGAGCAAACCATGTCCTCTAAAACTGACCACAATTTGTAGTCTAAAGGGTTGAGGTCTGGGCTAGATGAGGGCCAGTCTTCAGCTCTTGTAAAGTCCGGAACGTTTTAAGCTAGGCTTGGGTAGTTCGTGCCCTGTGACCAGGTGCAGAGTCCTGCTGGAAAGTCCACGGTACATTTTTAAAAAGTGTATTGCTGAGAGGTTTCACAACACGATCCAAGACTGTGACTCCTTTTTCACAAAAATGTAGCTTTGTGATGCCTTGATAAGACACGCCCCACCAAACCATCACGGACGCAGGATGATTACCACGCTGTACTTTTCCGACCATTTGAGCAGCTTCTTTAGAACTATGAGCGTACACTTTATCATTTTGCTTACTGTAGTACTCTTCAATCGTGAAATTTTTTTCATCGGTAAAGAGGGTATTTCTGTGCCCTTCACCTGCGTATCGCGACAGAATGCGTTTTAATTGATCCACTCTCTTTAATTGTAAAGATCAATTTAAGGTATGTCCTGTATATCGACGATAAGCATCGAGCTTCAGGTCTTGTTTTATAATACGCGACAGAGTCCTATCGGGAATCTTCATTTTTCGCGATAAGATTTTTTGCTTCCTAATGGGATTTTGAAGAATTCTGGCTTTAACAGCATTAACAGCCTTTGTAGTTCTAACAGCACGCGGCCACCCCGATCTTTTATGGTATTCGACAGAGGAAGTGTTGTTGTATCTGTTGATAGTACGATATACCAAGCTTTTGAAGTGTCTGGAATATGACCGACACCGACGGCTCCATAGCCATTTTGAGCAAAGTGATCACCGCAATCCTATTTTCTTTAACACCCCAATCTATATTGTATTTTACTAACACGACAATATATAAGAAATGGCGCGAAATCGAAAGAATTTTAAAAAATAATAAACGCGTTCCAAATTCAAAGTAATTAAAAAGTTGAAAAAAAGAAAAGGTTTTATGTGACAGTATTTATGGCCTGACTAGTTATAAAGGGGTGTCTAAACGAGCCATTTATTACGGCAATTTGTGGCGGCACTATTGGCAAGTAATTGCTCAGCCAATAAAGGCAATATGTCTTCAATTGTATGGCGCATGATCCAGTCTCCTAAACGGACTACACAACCCAGGAACAATAAAATAGATGGCGACTGAGACAACAACAAAATTGGCCGGGCAACATTGCGGAAAATAGATCGCTCAGCGATCATCCGGCAACTATCAAATCAATATTGGAGAGTACTGCCATGTTGCCGGCCACTGCATTGCCGCCACAAATTGCCGTAAAAATGGCCCGTTTAGACGCCCCTTAATATCAAGTAATCGTGAGAAGCTTAGATGCTTTGAAAATGTAAAACTTATGTATACCTACAGCTCACAGAAAGTGTTTTAGAGAAAGTTTATGTAAAGTTGTGTCGTACTTTTCTACCAGCATTTACGAAAAAATGGCAACGTGCAGCGATAAATAAAAATACATCTGTATTAAACAAATAAACAAAAGTGGCTGAAAAATACTTTTACAGTTTGGTACAACCTAACATGGTGAATGATGACAATATTGTTCCAGGGCCATCAAAACGCTTTCGTAGTGGACGACCAAGGAAATAATTTGAAGCATGTTATGATAGAATGAAGCGATATAAAATCAAAAGTTTGTGTGAAAGTGTTCCTGAAGAAATTATTAAGAAAGCTGCCGAAAGGTACAAGAAGAATCATCGGATTCTATCAAGTTTACTCCAGAAAAAACGTTAGCATTATTGCTTGATGCATCACTTTCGAAACATCAACATCAAGTCCTGAGAAATGCAGCAAAAAATATTAGGTGTGATATTTTTCCCGATTATCATAAAGTACTTGAAGCAAAACGGGAATGCTACCCTACTGATATCGATGTAACGGACAGCTACGCTTGTGCAGGTTTGCAGTCATTACTGGATCACACAGCCAGAAGACTAATCGAAACAATGTCTGAAGGTTACCTTACAAAGATTAGTGAAAGGTCAACATTTTTACACAAGTACGGATGTTATGGTCGTCAGGTCGTGAGTACAAACAGTCATTTATTGACAATAATGTGGCAGATTTGCTTAAGTTTATGACATAATTTGTTCCACTGCGCCTAAAACACATCAGTTGTGGACTGGACAAATAGAACTCCCTCTTCTACAAGGTGTTGTCGTCTGGTACAATTATAGTTTTAAAAAGAATCTTCAGAATCCACAAAAAATGATATTTCTAGAATGGAATTGCAAACTTAAATACTGTTAACAGTTTAAATGAAAAAAAAATACAAAGTCTATCATAAACTTGTGTTTACAATTATAGATGGCAAAATAGCGTAGACTGTTACGGATACATCTTCCAGTGCAGTGAGTTTTATATGCAAGTCAAAACCATCAGAAATGAATAACCTTGACCTAGTGCAAAGTAAAATTGTGGACACGGAGACTCTCAAGGTCGATTTATCACCCCTTCACGCACGTATTAAGTTTATGGCATGCATATTACATATTGCCTACAACATGGCATTCTGCGGTTGAAGAACAATTGCGATAACCAAACAACAAAAAGAAGAAGAGATGAAAATAATACAAAGTTAGTTGTTTCAACGCTTAGGTTTGAAAGTAAATTTTGGAAAGCAAGAAATGGGAACCTCTAATGATGGAAATACGTCCAGAAGATTCTTTAATAATGCATATCTATAGATATCGTAGCTGAAGTCACAAGAATAGATAAAGAGTTTATTTGTCGGGTTGGTATAATATTGCAGATAATTAACTCTAGTGCATCAGTAAATTCTGATAAGTTTGGTAGTTATTATAGCGAAACGGCTGAGCTATATGTAAGCCATAATATGCCAAATACAGTGCACAAAGTCTTATTGCACGGAAAACAAATAATAATAAACGTAAGTGTTGCTGCCTTACTTAATGGGATACTATCTGAGGAAACTCAAGAAGCGCCAAATAAAGACTACCGCAATTATGGGTTAGGTCATTCAAGATGCTCTTAGCTACCTCAGATCCCCTTATCAACAGTTTACGTGCAGTACCAAATAAAATGATATCCTCTTCACGATGATGCCAAAGCTTTACTAGTGGATAGCACCCATCTGTAATTTTTTTATGTTACTAGCATGTATACATATATATGTATTAATATATATTTAATTGTATATCAAAGATATATTTAATATTATACCTATATTTTTTTATAATATTTACAGAGAGGAAATTGCCCTTTATTTCATCGTGTCCTGCATGCATAATATATGTAAGATTAACGTGTTCCAAACACAAATATATTTTTCAAACTAATGGCAGTTTGAAAAATATATTTGTGTTTGGAACACGTTAATTTTACATATATTATGCATGCAGGACACGATGAAATAAAGGGCGATTTCCTCTGTGCCGCCCTTTCGTATAAATTTCTCTAGGTTTCCTAAAACACTTCTAAGTTCAGGCTGTGTCCCTCAGCTCACGCAATGACTTTTAAGTTTAAGTTGCGGTCCTTTGTTCGTGCAGAGAATTTTAAGATCGCGCTGTTGCCCTCTGCTAGCGCAGTGGTTTCAATGTTTGGGTTGGAAATCGTTGTCCACGCAGTAACTTAATTTCTTAGTCAGACTTCAGGCTTTTAAATTCACGCTGTGCCCCTCTCCTCTCGCCGCGCGGCCTTTGCTCGCTCATCTGCTTTTAAGTACACGCTGTGTACACCAGCTCTAGGGCTCACCCCCTTCTCTTACCCGCTCAGGGATTTTAAATTTTGCGCTGTGCCTCTCTGTCTGCTCAGTGGCTTTTAAGGTTGCATTGGGTCTCATACTCGGGGAGTGGCTTCTAAGTTCACACTGTGCTAGTCAACACTGTGCTTTTCGTTGCGCACTGAATTTTAAGGCAGCCGTTTTTAGGTCACCGTGGTTACCCCGTGCGCCTCTTCTCATGCAGTGACACTTAAAATGCTCTGCTCGCTCTGCGGCCGTAGCTTGCTCAATGGTTCGAAAGTGTGCGATGCGCTCGTCAGCGCGTGCACTTTTAAGTTTCGCCCCTCTATTGGCGCTGTTATTTGTGAGACATCGCTGAGTCCCCAATCGCACAGCAACTTTTGAAATTACTCTACGGCCCCCAGTTTGTTTAATGGTTCGAGAGTTTGCGCTGCGCTCGCCAACTGGCGCAGTGTTAGGTAAGTAGGTTTTGAGCTGCAACCTGTTTGCGCAGTGACTTTTAAAATGTTTCTGTGACCACTAACTTCTGAAGTGGATTCTAAATATGCACAGCGTGTCTCTTCGCTCACAGTGACTGGAAAATTGCGCTGCGGCATCCAGGACGTTTGGTAGCTTATAAGTTGTCGTCAACTCGTCCCTCTGCTTGCAAAGTGACTATTCAGATGTCTCTCCGGTCTAGAACTCGTACGATGTTGTTTAAGTTCGCACTGCACGAGTTAGTGAACACAGCGCAGTCATAGTCAGCGGTAGCCTCATGGCTAAGGCATCGGTCTCGCAATCGTGAGGTCGCGGGTTCGAATCCTACCCATTATACTACTGACGTGAACCCACTCCTAACACAAGCCTTTGAGCTTAGCTGCAGGGGCTAACAAAATTGCTAGTAATGTGGGACTCAATCCCACATTGTTATCCTAAAAAAAAAGCACCAACACGCGCAGTTACTTTTAAATTCTCGCTAAGCCCTCTGCTTGCGGTGATCAATCATAAGTTTGCCGCTGAACTTCCCTACTCGTGCTGTGAAGTATACGGTGATCTTGCTGCGGCTCCAACTCGCCTCTAGCTCATGCAATAATGTATATAATACCTACGCGCTGCTTGAGGTATAACTTTGAGGATTGCGCTGAGGCTCCTTGTTCGTGCAGTGACATATTAGATTACGCTAGGGCTTAGATTTTAGCGCTCTCCAGCTCGCGTAATGACTTCTAAATTCGCTATAGGCTCCTTAGCTCATTTAGATCACGTTGCGCTCACAGACGACTTCAGCCGTAGGGCTATCGCCCCTATCTTTGCGCAGTGAATTTTGAGACCACGCTGAGTCCTCCACCCCGCAGTAACTTTTAATATTGCGCTGCGATAGTCTAGCTTGTTCAATGGCAATCCCTTGTTTTCCTTAGCAAAAAGATGTTGAACCACTGAAGAACCTCTAATTGAAGAAGGTCAAGTTCAGTAACAGTTATTAGTAGCACTTATGCCGCGATTCAAACAAACAAAGGTAATGTAACAACGAGTAAAATAAAATGTTGCCTTTCCAAACCTACTTCTCTGCAGTTGATACATCAAGATGTTTTGGAAGAAATCTTCGAATACGGATTTTAGTAATATTATTATATACCGGCGTGTCGTGGGATACTCATCATCTAATATAGTACCATAAATCTCATATTCGATGTTCGCTTTGCAAAAGAAACAGAAACTCTTCAAAAGTGTACAATGTCATAATTTTTTGTAACATACTATACGCCTACAGAAGCGGCGGTAGCCCAATGGCTAAGGAATGGGTATCACAATCGTGATGTCGCGGGTTCGAATCTTACCCATTAAACTACCGACGTGAACCCACTCCTAACACAAGTCTTTGTGCTTAGTTGGAGGGGTTAACAAGATTGCTAATAATATGGGACCTATATTGCTAGTTATCCTTTTTTATAAAAAAAAAAAGAAAAAAAAAGCATAAATATCCTTTGCGCTAAGGCAATAATATCAAAAAATGAAGGTCATAAGAGACAAAGTTTCAATAACAACTGGGTTAACTGCCCGCTTATTAAATGTGTATGGCAAGTAGCAACCGTTACACCCATCCTTTTGCGTCGTCGAGTGTTAGTAAAAGGAAAAAAAACTTAAATAACTTTATTTTAAATGCTATACTTACAGTATTGGGTTTACCAAAACCGCAGTGACACTCATTATTATGATACATAATTATATCCATACTGTAAATGTATTATGTATATACCTACGTCATTACTGACTCACTATCAATGAGGAAAATTACAATATAACATACATTTAGAAATAAAACTAAAAGCCCATTTTTACCCGACTACGGCGAAGCCAAAAAAGGAAATGTTATGTTTATAGCAGTCTATGCATATATCTATTTAATAGAAATGGGCCGAAAAAAATATTTTTTGTTTAAATTAAAGTCTTCTAGCTTAATTTTGATGGGTAACTACAGAAGAGTGGTCCTGCCCTATATTATATTTAAATGTCAATTAGTAATGCAAAAGGACTTATATGTCACAAAAACGAAATAATTGATTAACCGACTATGAATATGGGCTACTAGTCGGGACATATATATATATATATATATATATATATATATATAATACTAGCTGACCCGCGCAACTTCGTCTGCGTAAATTTTCCCTTTTTTTTAACAACATTTTTCATTGCTGCTCCGCTCCTATTGGTCGTAGCGTGATGTTATAACCTATAGCCTTCCTCGATAAATGGGCTATCCAACAATAAAATATTTTTTCAATGCGGCCCAGTAGTTCCTGAGATTATCGCGTTCAAACAAACAAACAAACTCTTAGGGGGATGAAAAATAGATGTTGTCTGATTCTCAGACCTACCCAATATGCACACAAAATTTCATCAAAATCGGTCAAGCCGTTTCGGAGGAGTATGGCAACGAAAACTGTGACACGAGAATTTTATACTCGTATATTAGATTTCTTGTGTGCGTGTGTATGTCACTGAATTCCTGTCACTGAACTAGACGGCTGGACTGATTTTGATGAAATTTTTTGTGTGAGTTTAAGGGGTTTTGAGGATGGTTTAGATTCACAATTGACCCCGATTGACGAAGTTCGCCGGGACAGCTAGTATATATATACTAATAATATAAAGAGGTAAAGTTCGTGAGTTTTTGAGTTTGTGATGTTGTAGGGGTAATCTCTTGATCTATTGAACTTGCTGTTACCAATAGAAGGCCACGTTATTGGTAAGTGTCATAGGCTACATAACATCACGCTACGACCAATAGTAGAAAAATGTTCCAAAAACAGGGAAAAATAACACAAATGAAGTTACTAGTCTCTAATATTTATGTAAAGCACTCATCCGATTTCGCTGAATGACATCTCAGAAGATTCGTTACCATGGTTTGGGTGACATAGGCTAGATTTTTTTGCGCTTTGACAGCTCCGTTGACAAGCATGACGTATGGTGCGAACGAAAGTACTGGTACGTAGACTGGTAACCGTTATCAGTTACGGCAGTTAGTCTCAACAGAGACTAGCTGCCGATATGACACAGCAGATATTATAATGCACAATTGTGTGCTCTGACACAAGTGCACCCTCTTTTCCCTCACTCTCATAGTCCGATGGGACGGAAATCCGCCACGACTGGAGAGAGATTGGGCGCAGGACCGACGGCTTAACGTGCTCTCAGAGGTACATAGGACTGACATTTTTCGAAAGCAATCACCCATTTATGGACGTTGCTCAACTCCGCAGATATCTTGATCTTTTCGGTCGCCACTGAGTCAAGGACGGTATTATAAAAAAGGGCTAAGCAGTAAGCACATTTCAGCAATAGTATCAGCAAACGTGCAAAGTATTTCTTAGGTAGAAAACCTAACTGTGTATGTTTGCATTGACTTGGTGGCGTATAGTTGGATCAACGTAACTTGACCGGATTGAAGATTCTTATCACTTTCGCGCATGTGCGACTCTAAAATTACTTAAGAAAACAATTAATTATGTTTAATCGATTAAAAATACTAACAAAATTTTAATTCAACAATATAAAAATACTATTTAAATGAGTTCATAAAAGTTTAAATTTAAAACAGTTACAGTAAATACTAAAGACAGCTTGAAATACAATTCTTTACTAAAAAAATCACAAAAAACATGAGTTATTAATACTAATTATGACACTGTAATGCATAATCGCATTCCTAATTATCTTGCTTGAGTTAACTTCTGCGGCTCCCGCTTCCTGTCACCATTTACTACTAAAAATGCATCTGCGCAACCACTTTTTGCCAACTTCAATCCGGTCAAGTTACGTTGATCTTACTGTTGGTTTTAGTTGGGTTTAAATATTTGCGTGGTGCAGCCACGGGACGCCCATTCCCTTTATAATTAGTATGTTTATTTTTTATTATTTATACACTTACTAAGCCTCTGTTTTATTATTTCTATTGTTTCTTTTTTCTGTCTCGTGAGTTTGTACCAAAATAAATCATTCTTTCTAACTCATAAGTCATATCGTGATTGTGGGCAATTCCATGTCTGTCATATACGTAGTTCTATGTGTTTAACTAGTTGGAAAAATAATTTCACATAGTTCCATATACCTACTATTACTTGGGCTATAAACAAAATGAATGGTTGGTATCTTTCTCCCTTATTCATAACATGTTAATAGCTTTCGGATGTCTTGTCTAGCTTTCTATGTCCTTCCTCGGAACTTAAACTATTTCCAACCAAACTAATCCTAAGGTGGTTATAAAATGTTAGGAAATAATATATAATTTTCCGCAGTATGGTACAAGCCATGTGTCGCAGGGGACTTTACAAACATACAAGTAACGGATACAAAGTACACCCAATGAATGTTTTGTCAGTGTGGAATCTTTGAAAACAACTTAAAAAAATTGTTAACTTGTTACTGAATATTACCTTACCAGAGGATATTTAGGTTGTTATTTGTATTTCAGTTGTATTTCAGTAGGTACTCACCCCAATCTCAGTCGTCTTACCATTTGAACTATCACCATGTAGCTGTCATAGCGCAAACAAAAGCGCAGACAAAAGGAGCATACAAGGGCTGGGCAAATGTCCCCCCCCCCCCTCCCAAACTCGACTGAATGACTTTGTTTTGGGGGATGTTGACACTGGTCTGAGTGTTTAGGCAGACAATTGTCCCCAACTCGATGGTAGTGTTGGTGAATATGGTGTACCCAGGTGTACCGGTGTTGAATAAAATGCAACCCCTGCCCTAGCAATGCGAGCGACTCACACTTGACTGGTTAAGTCAAATGTTGCCCCCCCCCCCCCCCCCCTGTATAAGCGGTTTAGGTTTTGGTAAAATATGTGTGAATATATAAATACAAACTCTGTTAAAAACATAACCCTACCTTTTGAAATTTGATGTACTTAGTAGGGTAAAAATAAGCACTGCGACGTACGTAAGTGTGTGTACTTAAAATAAAATAAAAGGGGCTTGTACCACATAACCTCCGTTTATTTAATTGTCTAGACTCTAGATTATACATTGTTAAAAAAACTTTGACGATCCACATTCGCGTAATAAGTTCAACACTTTCAAAGCTTACATCAAATGTAGTGTAAGTTTCGACAGGCAAACGGCTTCAATATATGATGCCATTTTAGAAACCTAGACAATAGATAACCTAGTATGAATTCTGAGCATAAGTATATTGATAGCTTACCTACTGCACACCAAGACAATGAAGCCAGCAAACAAACAAAAACAAAACCTGTAGACATTTTAACTATTTTAATTCCACTGTACTAATTATAATATTTTTTTAAAACACATTGTCACACTATAATGCCGTTGTAAGCGACAGATTGTACAGACTGAAATAGTCGTGTCGAATTAATAGAAGGAGGAATAATCGTCAATTATCCTGGTTAGTATTATGTGTGACACATTATTTATAATAAAATGTAAACATGTACAGTTTTAATACACAGTTTTATCTTTAGAATTTGCACTCGTATGATTGGCCTGTTTCTTGGTTAAACTAAGCCGAGGTCTAGTCATGGCAGGCGCGATCCAAGGAAGGCAATAGGGGCAATAGCACCCCCCCCCCCACTACCTTCCATACTCATAAATTTTCAAGTGTTCGCCATAAATTTACATACACTTGGCCGGTGTTGGGAACATGATCCTGAATCCGCGCCTGAGTCATGGGCCAGTTATTCTTCCGTTAAATAGAGAGCGCAGTGCGGTAACATTCAGATCTTTGGCAAACAAAGATTTGGGTGGCACTGATACCGTTATGGGCTTGACGCTTACCATCAGGCTCACGATCTGCTCGTCTGAACCTTTGGACAATTGTACATACGATGACTACGATTTTTTATTCTGTCTAGGCACAAAATAACCTTCATATATACCTATGTACCAGGCCATTCTGAAAGTTTTGCGAAAAACATTTATATGTATGGCACTGGCCACATGTAACTATTTAAAAAAAATGGTTATTTAAAAATAAAAATTCCATTGTTCGAATTTCGAATTTCCCTTCATTAAATCATTGTGTCTCATTTAAAAATGGATCTGCATCAAGAACATTTTTGTGCGATGATTTTGCCTAAAACCTGTTGAGTCATTTGAGCCACTTCAAATGGCTAAAAATGGCTTTTATGGATGAAGGACCTTCAAAAGTAACGCCTTACTTTGGGGAATGAACAAAGGAGTGTTTGTCCTACACCGGCTGTCATGGAAGAAAGTGTGCTGGCAGTAAAAAAATAATTCAAGAAAACAGGCGAATTACAAGTGAAGAGATTCAGCATACACTGCAGATTGGTTCGGGATGCGTTTACAAGATTCTACACGAGCACCTTCATGTAAGGAGGATAATTTCGCGCTGGGTGCCGCTCAAGCTCACCGAAGCTCGGAAGCAGGCCAGTGGGGAGTGGTGCCGTGATATGATTTAAAAAATTGGAAGCAGGCTCGTCTCGGCGCGTTTACGACATTGGGACAGGTGAATCCTAGATTCATCAATACGATTCAGAAACAAAGCGTCAGTCGACAGTTTGGCTGTTTCAAAACGAACCAACGCCTAAGAAAGTATAGCGGTCGAGAAGCGCAGAGAAAATTTTGATCGCTAGTTTTTCCACTTTGACGGGGTAGCTGGTTTCAATTCCATTACGAAGACGAGACCATAACAGCATCAACGCCGAATAGTATACCACAAAATGCCTGCCAGAAGTTTTGTCTGCAATGAGCAACAAGCAACGGAACACCGGGCTCCGCGGGGTCCTGCTTCACCATAACAACGCGCCCGCACACTCAGCGCTCAAAACGATATCCTAGATACCACTCCGGTCAGAGTCTTGGGTCACTCTCCTTCCAATCCTGATCTGGCACAGTGTGACTTCTTTTTATTTCCTAAAATAAAAAATCTACTGTAAGGAATACAGTTTTCATCGCCGTAAGACGACGAATGGAGAGAGAGGTGTCTGCGGCGAACTGGTAAAAATGTTTAGAAAATAGATTCAGACGCATAAAACTATGTATAGAGCTAGTGGAGAGTTTTTTGTAAAGATTTAATTAAAATATTTAATCCATATAAGTTAGTTTTTTAGTTTCCCAAAATTTCCATATAAGTTAGTTTTTTTTTACTTCGATCGCTTTCTTGCTCGCTTCGCTCGAAAAATACATACAGAGGATTCTGGACAAGAATCTCACTACTAATACTTTACTACTTTGTTTGGAAGGCGTTCCGAATTCCTTTGTTTCAAGTGCGCATCTAGAACTTTGTTTAGAGGGGGCAACATATGACCCAACCGGCTAAGTGTGAGTCGCTTGCATGACGGAGGGGATTCCATTGATTCAACGTAATTGACCGGTAAAACTCCAGTAGGTACCTACAGTGTCAAAATTCCCCCCATAAGGTATTCTGTACTCTCTCTATACCTAAGTAACTTTTAAAAATAACCTATTATTTTTAAAAGTTACATATGTATCTACATTTTACCTACATTTTTTATACAATACTACCTATTCTTAATTTTGTTTGTGTCGGTAAATTTAACTATAAATTTTATAAATACTGGATGCCTTTTTAGTTAGGCGAATCCCTGCGGAAGGGGGATCACACCATGGTAATCTACCGATTTTATTTTTACCTACATTGACACCACGCGTTGAATTTTTGTGTGAAAGATGTTTTTATTGGGTTCAGTAGAGTATCTTGATGTGACCCCCTTCCCGTAGGGATTCAACTAACTAAGTAAATCGGCATTCAGTTAATACGTATGTCTTGCAGTTGTTGGTTTCCGTTGCTATCCTACTTAGTAAGTACAATCGGCCCACTTGATGCTCGACCACCTCAAAATATTTTGCTATGAACGGTTCACAACGGTTCGGTCACACACACAAACGCAAAAACCACTCCCACATTTTACTTCCAACCAATTAGGACGGGGCTAAGGTGTGGGAACGGGAACATAAAACATTTTTGTTAACTTAGTTGCAATTTGCACTTCCTTGTACGATGACGCGCGCGTGTTTACTGTATTTTGCTCACGATTTGTTCTGTTTACGGATTCCGATACCTTGCCATTTTGTTGACCCCAAAACTACTGATTGAACTCTCGTTGACTTGTGTTGTGAATTAGTGGACCGTTTCTTCTTCATCTGTTTACCTATGGTGGCTGTGTTTTATTGGACTGTTGGGTGCTTTCTTGCTGACCTCTGCGAGTCTTCACAATTAACCGAAATTTAAACCGGGAATCAAATTTTGGATCTTCATGGCCAAGGATACAGGACAAACCTTTACCAAATATCGCGGGAGTTAAATGTTACGGTAAGTCAAATTCAAATTATATTTTATTACAATAATTATTAATTATGTTTAACAATGGAATTGGCTATTGGTTAAAAAGTAATTGGGGGAGACCAAATAATAATATAATCAATATTTCTGAAGACTATGGTTAATTCATAGCTAAGGTTTGTTTTGTTGTTTTATTATAATAATATTCTCAATGATGATGGCAGACATTAGGATTAGTTGTTTCATCATTCGCAGTTATTTATTCCTAATATTTTATATAAACTTATTATTTTAATTTTACTATGAAGCGGCGGTAGCTTAATGGCTAAGGCATCGGTCTCGCAATCGTGAGGTCGCGGGTTCGAATCCTACCTATTATACTACCGACGTGAACCCACTCCTAACACAAGCCTTTGAGCTTAGCTGGAGGGGTTAACAAGATTGCTAATAATGTGGAACCACAATCCCACATTGCTAGTTATCTTTAAAAAAAAAAAAAAAATACTATGTAGTGTAGTGAAATGTATTTATTTAGTATATAATTTTAAAAAAACAATAACTACTAAATGGTTTTTGTTAATAGACGGTGCAATGGGTGAGAAAGATTGAAGTGCTTAGTTTATTAAAATTTTATGAAATATATTAGTCGATAAATCATTCTACTAATTTACTACCGAAATTATAAGAAAATAAATAATTCAATAAATAAATATTTAAATAATTTATATATATATACATATTATCATACATAGGTATAGGACTACTTATGATTTTCAACAAATAAATAATATTATAAATGATTTATTATAAATTCATATGCCGTTAATGTCTTTTTCATAAATCAATGTAAAGTGAAAGTTCATTTACATTTTTTGATGTCCAATAATATTTACATTTAGTTTACTTTAAACATGGTGTTCTGAGTCACTTGGTAATTCGTATATTTTTTAAAGGTGAACTTCTTGGAACTAGACTTTCACTCGTTTAATTAATTTGAAATATAATAACGAAACGTAGTACTAATCGGAACAAAAACTATTTTGTATAACAAGTGGCAACATATAAAAGGCTGTCTCTACTGAAATGTGAAGAGTAGGAATTTCGTACTTTTATACACTTATATTTTTTTTCTATGATTCATACTTAAATCCACCCTTATTAAATCATGGTGTTTCATTTTTATTTTTCTCACATTAAAGATGTTATGCATAACTCTTTTTAAAATATTCATGTTTAAACAAAATAAATTATGTAAATTTTTTTGAAGTATTGAAAATCCTAATTCATTTAAACTACTTTTGACAAAATAAATTTTGTCAAAAGTAGTTAAGTAAATTTTAGAAATCATAAAGCGTATATTGTGTTGATAAAACAATGGTTAAATGATCCCCATAGTAAAAGTTGTAAAACTGAGAATCCTTTAATCAATTATCGTCTTTAAGGCGTTACACAAGAACTGATAATAGTTTGCATACAATAAGTTTTTGCTTTCCCACGGTTCGGTAATTCCAGGTGCCATAAATATGTTTGCCGAAAAAATAGGTTCATGATACCTACGCACAATAAATGTCCTAAAACTGGAAACGATTAAGGCAATTATCATCTTTAAAATCAATTAAATAGAATTGAAAATAGTTTGCATGGGAATTTGTTTTCGCAGTCGGTAGCTTCTCATATTAACGCTCATTCTATTTTCAATCATATTTCAACTATTTAAGAACTATTATCTAATTTTATCAGTGACAACTCGTTCATTGTCTGTTGATTTGTAAAGAAATAATATTAGGTATAATAAAATAACACCGTTTTTAAAAATGTGCTTGTCTTACTGTTCTATTCATTCAAACTTTTAATGAGTGGATATCGAAGATCTTTTATACATTTATTTTAACTTCGTATTTTTTTTCAGCGAGCTACAGCGTGCCGTTGGCTATAGTGGGATGCTGAGGAGGACTGTCTCAACGTCGGATCACGTAACGCAAATGGTCAGCACATACGAAGTGCAGCCATTTACCAAGACGTCGACGTTCGCTAGACTATTTGACTGCGGCATGCAGGCTATAAGAAATGTGTGCATTATTCCGCTACAAAAATTAGGACAAGAACTACAAGAAGCAAGAGTGCGTTTCGCTCGCAAGTACAGAGGTTTTCATTTATGACACGCTAAATTTTCAGACAATTTTTTTTAAATCAAGTCAACACATTCGTCAGAACTTATGGCTTGTAAATAATACTAGATACAAGCCCAGAAATGTGAAGCTGAAAGTCTGAATGTGAGGACGAAACAGCACAGTTAATATATATTGACGGTAGAGCCAATGGATTGTATTGAATTGAAATTAAATGTTTGTAATTATTTTAAATTGTAATCTAAATTATACTTATTGGTTATTTTACTGTAGTAAATATAAGCTAGCATCTGAGATAATTAATAATTTATACATTGTTACTTAATTTAATGAAACTGACTATTTTCATAAACTAAGACGTTATTAATATAATATTTGTTGATGAAGTAATTGGTAATTAAGCACTTTGATGACTATATAGCATGATAAAATAATAATTTAATAATATTAAACATATATCGTTATTGTTAACTAATATGATTTTGGCCTATTGTTTTAGTTTGCATACCTCATCCACAATTTTAAAGTATAATTAAGTATTAAATGATTTATATATGCACAAATGTGTTATGAAATTGTTTGACTGATCCATAAAATTAATAAAACAATTGACTCTTTTCTTTATTTCTTGCCCTCATTCCAGGTAATACATTTATTTCTATTAAAATAATCTGTGGTTAAAAATTAAATATAACTTGCTGAATTAAAACCATACTTATACTATTATTATTAAAGAGTTAAAGTTGTATGTAGAGGTTTACCCTGAAGCTACTAGCACGATTTAAATTTTAAATTTTTAAATATCTTTATTTCGTTAAATCAATCCAATGGTAATTTGAAATTAAATTTAGATAAAACACCTAAAACAAAGAACTTACAAAATGATATAGGTTTTAAATCATAGGTGAAGGACGTAGGATTCTTATCACTCGAATCAAGATATACGCAAGCGGAGTCACTGGGAACAACTATATATAGCATACTAGCTGACTGAAGCAGACGAAGACCCGTAAACTTCGTCTGCTTCAATTATCCCCGTTTTGGCAACATTTTTCATTGCTGCTCTGCTCCTATTGGTTGCAGCGTGATGTATATAGCCTTCCTCGATAAATAGGCTATCCAACAGTAATAGATTTTTTTTAATTTGACTCAGTACTTTCTGAGATTATCGCGTTCAAACAAACAAACTATATACTATATTATATTACTATATTTAAGTGTAGATTAATCATTGAACTCATAGTTGCTGATGAGTTGAACTACCTCTTAAATACCTACGGAGGGCAAGCCAAAATAAAGACTTAAATATTTGAAAAATATTTATGATCCTTTTGTAATATATATGTT
Source organism: Herminia tarsipennalis (assembly GCA_945859575.2). Classification (NCBI taxonomy): domain Eukaryota; kingdom Metazoa; phylum Arthropoda; class Insecta; order Lepidoptera; family Erebidae; genus Herminia; species Herminia tarsipennalis. The sequence goes on from OX243830.2 coordinate 3,109,834, forward strand.
ACAAAACGATCATTTCACATTTTTTAAACATATATTACTAGCTTTAGCCCGCGGCTCCGCCCGCGTGGATAAAGGTTATCGCGATAAAAACTATCCTATGTCCTTTCCCCGGTCTCAAACTATCTGTATACCAAATTTCATCTAAATCGGTTTAGCTGTTTGAGCGTGAAAGCGTTACAGACAGACAGACAGAGTTACTTTCACACGTATAATATTAGTATGGATATGTTTGAAAAATGCAAACAATTTTAGAAAAATTAAATTAAATATTTTCGTTGAACCTACATAACATAATCATACTAAAACATACGCACAATATAAAACAACGAAAATAGGTCATAAATTACAGGCACTAGTTTTAAACTCCTCTACTAACTCATATTTATAGAAAAGATAGATTACAGATCAAAAAGTAATTAAAAAAAATATTAAAATCTAACAGTTTCCCGCACCTCCGTCCACAATTTCACATGTATAATAAGCTTTAAACTATTTCTTTACATTTCAACAACACAAACGAATAAAAATACAATATAAACTATTTATAACATTAATGTAGATTTGTATGTATTACAATAAAATAATTCATTGCTATTTCGCGCAACTGCAAAAAGCGCGCTTACAACAAAAGTCACAATCCTATAATAGTATTTACAATCTTCTAATCGGTTCGAAATATGCCCAACAACAACGCAACGCACTAAAAAAAACAAGGACCCCGCCCCCTTGCATCCGATAAGGCGCAGATGTGCCTGTGTGAGTGTTTCTCGCAAGCCATTATAGCCTTAGGGGTGTACGACCGCCGAGTAGGCCGATTGTACCTACAGACTGCTTAGTTTAGTGAAGAAGTGGTTAACAAGAATTAACAATATTACTAGTAATGTGTGACCCACGTTGATGAAAATTTAAAAAGATAAAATCGCTTGTAGGCCTTGAGGCAAATCACCCTTAGCCAGTTCATAACAAATAATCATGCTGCAGCAATAATAATCATGATGCAGCACTGCTATTCCATTCTGCGCAAAAAATTCAGATGCATTATGCATGACAAAAGTAGGGCAATCCCAACCACATTCTAAATACTCGTATCAGTGTTGATTTGCGCGTCGGGCTAATTAGTCGTGCGAACAAATTAACGCTATAACCGGTTTGCGATACGAACAGCAAAAATCGGCCTAGCCGCCCCGCGCCGCGCTCGGCCGGCCGGACTTTTATAATCATATATAAAACTTATATAAAATTATATAAAACTAACGATATATCTGGTATCACGTGTTAAATATATTAACCCATATAAATTAATTATCACATTCGAAAATGAATCAGGTGCGGATAAAATGATCAATTGCAAGACACTGAACGATATGGGTTGGCGATCAAAAAAATCGTTGGGGAGTGTCTTACGGTATAATTAAGGATATAGAAGTTGACCTCACAATAGAGGAATTTATCAACAATGTATCCTGTGAAGGGTAAATTATTTCAGCAATACGCCTCAACCGCAGATGCAAAGGACAGGTGCAGGCAACTACAAAATGGATTGCTAGCGAATCTATACGCGTTTACTTTAAGGGTGCATATATACCCCCTTATGTAACAATATATGGCTTGAGAGCTAAAGTGGAGAAATATATATTCCCCGTCACCCAGTTTTCGAAGTGCTGGCGATATGGTCACAGTGCGAAAATGGGTAAGTCAAGTAAATTTATATGTCCAAGATGTGGGGGTAGCCATGAACTGTGCGAAACAACTACATTCATATGCGTCAACTGTAAGGGTAATCATTTGGCTTTAGACAAATCATGCCCCGATTATATAAAAGAAAAAAAGTTGCGCCAGTTATCGTGTGATTTTAATTGTACATACCGTAAAGCCAAGACATGTACCGCCGTCGCCTCCCCCTATCCCCTCGACAGAATCTCGAAATATAATAGTTCAGCAAGGAAAAGAGGTGTTAACGCATAATAGTTTCACGCCACTAAACTGTAATGAGGAGCAGACCTGGGCAGACCTTACATCGTCTAAGCCAAAACATTCAACGCATAAACTACGTGAATCAGAACAAAAACCGCCGCAACATAAAACACGTATGCAGCCTCGCCCGGTCGCCGCCGATATGGTAATGGAGGACTCGGAGGATAAGTCTTCTTTTAAGCGAGACATGGTTCGAACCAGAGAGTAATTTTAATATGACTGGGTATAACGTTTACAGATTGGATCGATCTGATGGATACTTATAGGATAGCTTTTATTGTACACAAATCAATTAAAGCCCAAATGTCAAATTTCCAAAATTATAATCAGGGTATTGAACCATTAGGCCTGAAGTTGTTCAATTGCTCACAGATCAAAAATATTATTGCTGTATACTGTCCTCATAACATTCATACCTTACAAAGAGATTGGGATAATATATTTTCTATTTCCAATACCAAAACTCTAATACTAATACCAACTGGTCATATAAAACGGATCAACGAGGAGTCCTAATTTTTGATTCTATGATTAGCTATGATTTTATATCGCTTAACGATGGTAGCCCGACCCGTATGAGATTAGTTAATCATATATTACAACAATTTCGCCCGATATCTCTTTTATGTCTACAGATTTAGCATTAAATTTTAAATGGAAAGTTACAAACGAATCATTAGGTAGTGATCATATAATAATAAAACTATCTGCCAGTATGATGGTAACTAAACTAAAGATTTGTAAAAGAAATTTTAGAAAGGGGTAAATATGGCTCCTTCGTAGAAAATACCTTAAGTCAAGTTTCATCAGTACCGGACGACTCTCAGCTGTGTTATGATTTCTTTGAAAGAACATTGCTAAATGCAGCCTATTTCCACATCCCTAGGATCTTTATCCCCCAACACATCAACAATAAGTTCAAACCCAAGCCATATTGGAATGCTGATTTATCTAAATCTGTGGCAGAACGTCAATTAGCGTTAGCTAAGTTTAGGCATAATCCTACGCCCGAAAATTACGCTTTGTGGCGAGAAAATATTCAGATATCTCAACGAGATATTCTTAGGCAAAGTGGAGGGATCTTGGAGGGTCTTTTGCACAAGTATTGATGGCACTTCATCTGCAAATGATATGTGGCGTAAGATGGGATGGATCAAGGGGCGCAAAACCTATAACTATCACGTTGATTCGAACTCAGCACAGATTCCATTACGTCCAACACACCTGATTACGTCTCCCCGCCGGAACCTAACTTTTAATCTTGTAATAGTAAACTAGAATCTGCAATCTCTTATTCTTCTCTTCGTGAATTAGATAATTCCATTAAATCTAAAGATACAGCCCCTGGTTGTGATGAGATTTCTTATTCTATGATTAAAAATTTACCGCACTCCGCCAAATTATTATTACTGTTCATGTACAACGAGTTTTACGATACTGGATTTGTTCCAAAACAGTGGCGTAGTATTCAAATAATTCCTATTCCTAAACCAGGCCGAGAGTTAGGACTATCATCTTCCCTTCGCCCTATTTCCCTTAAGTCATGCTAATGTAATTTTTTCTATTCAATTCTAAATGAAAGAATGAAATGGTATCTCGAAAATAAATGTATTTTTTCTAATATAACTGTAGGATTTCGTAAGTCAAAATCATGTTTAGATAGCCTCCATTACTTGACATCTAAAATTCAACTGGGTTTTACCTCTAATCAAATCACGGCGGGCTGCTTTATTGATTTAAATAACGCATATAATACTATTGACATCTGTGGCTTACTCAACATTCTTGATGAATTAAAAGTAGGTCGAAAACTATGCTTATATCTATGGAGATTTTTAAAAGATAGATTACTTAAAATGACAGTAAACAATGTTGAGTTTTGGAGATCTATAGGACGCGATTTGGCTCAAGGAGACTCGTTATCCCCTCTTTTATTTAACGTCGCGACCTATAATATTTGTCAAACTATTAACAATATGCGGATGACTTTGTTTTATTTATAACGGGACTTAATATCAGTACAATAGTCCACAAACTACAATCTGCACTCAATATGTTTAATTCCATGGTCGCTAAATTAGGTTTAGAAATATCTATAAATTTGTATATTTAAAAAAGGTATTTTTAGGCAATCTGTTAATTTAAAACTTAATAATAATAATCTTACTGTAGTTAATAATATTAAATATCTTTTAATGTGGTTGGATCAGTCGTTGAGATGGGAGAAACATATCAATGAGACTGTACAAAATGTGTTAAAATACATTAATATATTGAAAGTGTTAGCGAGCTCTGGTTGGGGTGTTCATCCCAGACATCTGCGTCGGCTATACATATCAATCATTCGTAGTAGGTTAGATTACGGCAGTTATAAATGTCATCTTTCAAAAATAGATAGAGTACAAAACCAAGCCCTCCGAACGATCGGTGGTTTTATCAGAAGTACTCCAATCCATGTGATGGAGAGTGAATTGAATTTACCTCCATTACATGTTCGTAGGAGATAGTTGGGTGGCAAGTACACTCTGAAAAGTATGTCGTTTCGAGAGAACAATGCGATTAATTTGATTAAGCACTTATCTAGACGTATGAATAATAATAATTCGTTGTATGGGAGAGGCAGGAAACAACCTTTATTAGTATCAGCTTACAACTCACTTAAATCAAATACCGTGCATTTAGTTCGACTACTGGAAATGTCTTTACAGACATGGGTTGCAAATATAGCTGTCAATAACAGCATAAGACACAATAATCCTCCCATAGTCAAACCTAAACGTCAATATAACTGTAACCATCTGAAACGAGTTTGTACACAGTACATAACCCAGAAATACGATGATTTCCATAAGGTTTATACAGATGGCTCTAAGACTATCGCGGGCTGTGGCGCTGCCATGTGGGACCCACAACTGAATACAGTGTTAAAACTTAGTATAGATTCGATTATGCATGTCGAATTGATTGCAATAGCGTAGGCTCTTTCGTATATTAACTCTATAAACCACAATAAATTTGTCATCCTAACAGACTCAAAAAGTGCGCTCCAACCTAGCTCGGTGATGTGCATCTGGATCGGGGGCCCATTTTTTAAATCCTTACATAACGAAATAAGATTTACAGGTAAATTAGTTAAAACTAGTAAAAACATAAAACAAATGGTCATGAATTTCTTAAACGTGAATCAAAACTGTTATGATTAATTAACTTGGTCCCTCAATCCAGACGTATGCATAAAGTGGCATAGTCTAAATCTCAGAAAGTACTATCTCTGGGTTAATCGTTTTTATTTAAGAATTTAGTTAAGAAATTCTTAAATATTTTAAGATATTCCCAAATCTGTAGAATACAACATTACAGATTTATGGCGATATATTTAGGTCCATCAATTCACTAATGTATTCACTGAGGAATCTGCAAAACATTAATTTATTTGGAGAAATACATACGCCTTTAATATATTTTACTTAGAGACCTCTGTGAATTCATAAAAAAGAAATAATGACACAAAAGTTAATTTTTAAAAAGTTATTGAAAGTTGAATTTTACGAAAACGTCTGAACTGAAAGCCCAAGATTTTCGGTTTTATTTACTAAGCAGAACCTCATAGATTAACGCAAATTAGAATAAGTTTTTTTACTGTTCTTTAACTATTATAAAATATAACTTATCATCTTCCTATAAATGCCATACTTTAAGAGAAAATGGATTTTCAATTCATCTTAGGAGATAATTTTGTAGGGTAGATATGATTTTGTAATTTTTTGGACTAACCAATACTATGTATCCTACAAGCTACTTCAGAAGCGACAGCGAGTAAATATTTGTTGCTTGAGCTGTCACAAGCAATTGTGTTTTGTGTGGAGCAATAATTAAGTGCAGTAAATATCATTATAACCAGTATTTCCGTTTCGTGATATCGAAGTAAGTATCACTTTAATATGTCATGTATTTTCCAATGTTAATGTTGTTGATGATTCATCGTCATCGGGAATTGCTGATTACTGGGTTTAATGTTTATTACGATATCTTTAAACTTATTTAATATAAGTTTCAACCGCAATTTCATTTCTTTACAGTTTTTTTTTTGGATTTTTAGTGGATGCTTAATCTGTGTACCAAAAATAAACCCAATCAATTTAGATAATTTAGACACATATCTAAATAGATTGGGTTGGAAGCTGTGTGCTAATGAAGCTGCTGAAGTGGTTAGAAAGGTACAGCGTGGTCATCATCCTGCGTCAGAAATGGTTTGGTGGGGCGTGGCATATCAAGGAGAAAGTAGGAAAAAGGAGTGAAAACTTCAGCTAAAGTGTATCAAAAGACAGTCTTGGATCGTGTTGTGAAACCTCTAAGCAATACACTTTTTATAAATATGTACCGTGGACTTTCCTGCAGGACTCTGCACCTGGTCACAAGGCACGAACTACCCAAGCCTGGCTTGAAACCAGCGTTCCGGACTTTATAAGAGCTGAAGACTGGCCCTACAAATTATGGTCAGTTTTAGAGGACATGGCTTGCTCTAAACGAGACGGCGACATTGAGTCTCTTAAAAAACTCTGGAGTAAGCAGTGGCTAAATTTCCCACGGAAACAGTGCATAATTCTATAGATTCGGGGCTAGACAGATTAAAGACCTGTATAAAAGCCAAAGGTGGCCATTTTGAATAGAATATTGTTTTTATTTTTAGCTGATACTTTAATAAATATTTACATAACTATAAGCATAAGTAATCAGCCGTCCCTTACGAATAAAACACGTACTCCGTGTAGTCCTAGTCAGTCCGTAATCGCCAATACATGTAGTGACTGAAGTGTTACCGAGCAACGAATTTACCCTAATAAGCAGAGCGATGCTGATGGGTATATACAAGTTGCAAGGAAAAAACCGTACAGATATAAAAATACCCGCAGCACATTACCAAATAGTGGTAAACTACAGGTAGCGGAATCATATACCTTTATTTACCTATCGCGCACAAAGAAAGATATTACCGAGGAGGATATTAGTGAATATATAAAGAGAATGAATGAGGAGTGTCAGGGTGTTGAAATACTAAAACAAAGTAAAGAGACTAATTTCAATTCGTTTAAGATAAAGATAACTGTTTCGAAATTAAGCAAATTTTTACAAAATGATTTCTGGCCTGAGGGCTTAGTTTTTCGTCGTTATAGAGAACAACGTCCCATAAGGGTTGGTAACGTGAATAATAATAATAAGTAACTATGGATGTACATAACGAAAATATAAGCTTGACTGCCTCTGTGGCGCGGTGGGAGTGTATCCGACTGCTACGCAAGAGGTCGTGGGTTCGATCCCCATCCAGGATAAAACTTTGTGTGATGAGCACGATGGTTTATTCTGTGTCTGGGTGTTATATAATCTATAATATGTATGTATTTAGAAATATATAAGTATGTTTATCAGTTGTCTGGTTTCCATAGTACAAGCTCTGCTTAGTTTGGGATCAGATAACGTTGTGTAAGTTGTCCCAAGATATTATTATATTATTATTATTATTATTATTATTATTATTATTATTATTATTATTATTATTATTATTATTATTATTATTATTATTATTATTATTATTATTATTATTATTATTATTATTATTCTCTTTATTTCTTTTTTTTCTTATAAATTACATTTTTAAATATATATATAAAAAATACATTTAAAAATATAAAAAATAGTGTCCCACCGGCATCGGGTACAGGGACCAAGCTACCGGTGGTTACGGCCCCAGAGAAAGGAACCTCCTCACAATGCGAGCCGTGTCCAGAAGTACTGCCTTCTGCATCAAGCGCTTGATCCAACCGTCTAACGCGAGCCTCTCAAGGTGTTGGTCGAGGCTCTTGGCAATCAAACCATTAACGGAGACGACTATCGGTACAATGATTGCCGAATCAACATCCCACATGTCGACAATCTCGTGCGCCAGATCCAGATATTTTATTTGTTTATCCTTTTCGGCTTTCACGAGATTTTCGTCATGGGGGATGGTGATGTCGACAATCATTGCACGGCGCTCAGATCGGTCTATCAGCACAATATCAGGCTTGTTAGCGACAACAGTCCTGTCTGTGATGATAGAGCGATCCCAGTACAACGTGATACGACTATTCTCAAGAACTGGCTCAGCAACGTACCTGTAGTACGGGACTTCAACGTCCACAAGGTGGTATTTCAGAGCAAGTTGCTGGTGGATTATCCTGGCTACTTGATTGTGTCTGTGCAAGTACTCGCCGTTAGCAAGACGTGAACAGCCGGAAACGATATGTCTGAGGGACTCACCAGGTCGGTGACATGCACGACAGATGTCAACAGTGCCATCCCTCAGTATATATTTCCGGTAGTTATTCGTCATGATAACTTCGTCAGCAATTGCACAGACAAAACCCTCGGTTTCCCCGAAGAGGTCACCGAACCGTAGCCAGGCCACAGATGCTAGTAGGTCCACATCGGGCCCATGAAGAGCCCGAAAGAACCTACCGTGAAGCTCCTTGCTCTGCCATACCTCCCTGCGTTCGTTGACTCCAAGTACTACAGGCCTGCGCCAGTTCTCTTTAGCCAAGGAGAGCGGGGTAAGCCCGGTGTCCACCGCGACAACATCCCGATGCACACCCACGTCCATATGGAGAAAATATTCTCTGAGATTGTATATCTCGCGGTTATGAAGGGACTTGAGGTTCAACAAACCCCGGCCCCCACACTTCCGCGGGATATACAATCTCATCACAGATGAACGCGGGTGATGCATTCGGTATGACGTCATGAGTGTACGGACTTTTCGATCCAGGGTGTCTAATTCTGTCTGAGTCCACTTGAGTATACCGAAGGAGTACATTAGAAGTGGCATGACCCAACTGTTGCAAGCCCGGATCTTATTGCCACCTGACAAAAGGCTATTAAGCACTTTTTTCAGGCGACCGAAGAAACGTTCTTGCAACTGCTGTTTCATGTCAACCTCATTAATGCACAATGCCTGCGATATACCCAAATACTTATAGGTCTCGGTTGCGAGAAGTGATCTTAAGTGAATGGAATCCGAGAGTTGAGTCCCTTCGGATTCCACTACCCGCCCTCGCTTTATATGAACGACTGCACATTTGTCAACACCAAACTCCATTCTAATAGAATTACTAAAGGTTTCAGTTACCTTCAGTAACGCTATTAGTTGTGAGCTGGTGGGAGCAAAGAGCTTCAAGTCATCCATATAAAGCAAGTGAGATATAACCTGACCACCACGTCGCAACCTGCAACCTAGCCCTGAACCCTCTAGTAAGGTACTAAGTGGGTTCAGTGCTAGGCAGAACCAAAGGGGACTCAGAGTGTCACCTTGGAATATACCCCGCTCAATCCTTATAGGTACGCCGCCACTTTCTTGGATCCCTCGGCACCCTGGATAGGTAAGAACCGTATTCCATTGTCCCATACACGACTTCAAGAAGGTGCATAAAGTTGTATTAACTTTATACAACTTCAGCACCCTCAGAAGCCATGTATGTGGCACGGAGTCATACGCCTTCTTATAATCTATCCAACATGCCGATAGATCCTTTCGGTTGCGGCGAACCTGCTGGCTAATAGTCATATCAATGAGGAGAAGCTCTTTAGTACCCCGGGCCCCACTTCTACATCCATTCTGAGAGGTACACATGATGGAGTTTGTGTGTATATGTTTATTTATTTTAGCTCTCAGAATGGATGCAAGAAGTTTATAGATCGATGGTAAACAAGTTATCGGTCTATAATTTCTAGGGTCCGAGGTACTACCGGTCTTATAGAGCAGGTGGGTCACTCCTTTAGTCATAAAGGCTGGCAGCGACGCAGATTCTAGGGCGGACTGGAATTGCGATGCCAAACAAGCGTGCGAACTGCGTAGCCATTTCAGCCAAAAGTTGTGCAGTCCGTCTGGGCCTGGAGATTTCCAATTAGAAAAAGGACGGACTGCACTGGCTACGTCTGTGCTGTTAATGTTAATATCTTCCATTTCCGGAATAAGTTCGCACGCTCGTTCAACGTCACGCATCCATTCCCCCTCTGTGTGGGTGACAGGCACCGACCAAATGTTACGCCAAAACGAGCTTGTCGCTTCAGCATTTGGTAGATGCCCGCCATCCACACCTTGATCCGTTCGCTGCCAGTCTCTATACACCCACCTTTGGTCCCTTTGGAACATGCAGTTCACGTTATACCTGTCCACGCGTTTTTTGTACCTGCGTATTCGGTTTGCCCATGCATAGATTTTTTGCTTCAGGAAGTCGATGCGCTCTGTGACACGCGACATATAATCCTGAGGTCTGATGTCAGTCCCCAAAAATGCCCGTTTCACAAAGCGCATCACTCTCGGGCGAGTGTTCCCGGTCCTGAAGCAGGACAACTTGCCGATAAGTACCCTTGCCCCGGCAATACGGCGCTCAATCCTGCATTGCCACGCGGGTACGGCGCACCTTGGTCGTATAGTAGGGGTTTCTGCTAAAAGCTTAACACCTCCTATACGACATGCCGCAACAGCTGCACAATACAGGATTGAGTGGGTATCGCCGAGGTCTTCGCTATTGTCTAGGTAAGTAGGCAATAACGAATCAAGAGCACACACCAGCGAAATGTTCCGTCTATGCATAGGTAACCGAGGCAGGCGTGGCCTAATATTGTGGGGCGTGGACCGATATTCGCGAAGCGCAAATTCCAAAGCGGCCTTAATCTCCTCATTGCACTGAGTACTTACCACAATAGCCGCGGTATCCGGCCCCGTAGCTTCACAGTCAACTACATTTGTAGGAACCTGTACCGGGGCAGGGATCTCGCGGCTAGTCTGGGCGTACTCCGAGCGTAGTCTCTCAAGTGCGGCCTCATCTAGCAGATGACAGCGCTGAATGGCCCGCACTTGGTCCGATAATCGTTGTGCCGAAACGTTGACAGTCGGCTCAAGCACCTGAAACAGAGGCAGCATCCGTTCACGGTACACTGTAAGGTTAGTTCCCCCCTCTGTAGCCGCAAAATATGCCCGCATGACGTTCTCGTTCATCAACGTAGTCCATCGCATGCGGCGCACATCACCACCGACAGCGGGGGCCCTGTTTGAGGCCGGTGGGCCTCGGGGTCCTAAGCTGGTCGGCGGCCGGCCTCTCCCTCGCCGACGTACAGGTGGTGGCGACGTTGGCGGAGAGAAATACTCGTCACTCGACGAGCTCGACGCCTCAGCAACGGCTGGTGTTGAACCCTGTGGTTGCGAGGCGGAGCGGAGAGACGAGTCCGGGGTTGGAGGGTGTGCTGTTCTGTCTCTGGCTCTGCTTCTAGTTATCATGTGGCTAAATCATTTTTTCCTTGTTATTGTTAATTTTCATTTTGACATGTAATGTCATAGTGTAAATTTCTTGGCTATTGTCCGGTTTTGCGAATTTATGGGAGTTATAATAATTTAGAAGTATTTATGCTGGAGTATATTTGATTAAAGTAGGTATTAAAAGAACATTAGCGAAATATTATAATATAAAATAAAATATTTGGTGAAAATTTTACGACACACGTCAACCGTCATTCAGTGTTGCCAGTTATTATTATTATTATTATTATTATTATTATTATTATTATTATTATTATTATTATTATTATTATTATTATTATTATTATTATTATTATTATTATTATTATTATTATTATTATTATTATTATTATTATTTTTATTATTATTATTATTATTATTATTATTATTATTATTATTATTATTATTATTATTATTATTATTATTATTATTATTATTATTATTATTATTATTATTATTATTATTATTATTATTATTATTATTATTATTATTATTATTATTATTATTATTATTATTATTATTATTATTATTATTATTATTATTATTATTATTATTATTATTATTATTATTATTATTATTATTATTATTATTATTATTATTATTATTATTATTATTATTATTATTATTATTATTATTATTATTATTATTATTATTATTATTATTATTATTATTATTATTATTATTATTATTATTATTATTATTATTATTATTATTATTATTATTATTATTATTATTATTATTATTATTATTATTATTATTATTATTATTATTATTATTATTATTATTATTATTATTATTATTATTATTATTATTATTATTATTATTATTATTATTATTATTATTATTATTATAAGCTTAGTTTCTTTTAATTGTAAGTCAATTAAAAGATCTGTGGAACAAGTCAGAGACTTGTGCAAATACGCAGATGTTATCGCCCTACAAGAAACCTGGCTGCTGCCTTACGAATTGGGTTTCATTAATAGTATTGACAGCGAGTTTGTATGCTGTGCTAAGTCTTACTGTTGATACATCTATCGGTGAACTGCGTGGTCGCCCCTATGGCGGGACTGCGTTGATGTGGAGATCAAGTTTATTTACGAGTGCAAGTGTAGTGCAGTGCGACAGTGACAGGTTAGTGGCTGTGCGTTTAAGTATAGGCGATAAGAACATACTTGTATTCAGTGTATACGTGTCTACGAACTCTGACGACAATCTGCCGGAGTTTACTGAGTGTCTCGCTCAAATAAGTGCTATTATTGACAGTTCTGACATTGAATGTGTGATTATTCTGGGTGACTTTAATGCGCACCCCGGTACTCTTTTTGGAAAGGAGTTGGTGGCTTATTGTGACGAACAAACTTTACAATGCTTAGATTTAGAAAGGCTTGAGCTGAATTCCTATACTTTTATTAGCGATACTCACGGTACGTGTAGATGGCTTGACCATTGCGTCGTGACTGCTGCGGCGGCCGAACTTGTAACTGGTATGTATGTGCATTATATTCGTATTATTATATACGTCTCAGATCATTTTCCACTAGTCACTCAATGTGATTTTAACAATATTAGATGTAAACAACCACTGTCTGTGTCTGAGTCAGATTTTAAGCATTTATGGGGCTTTAGGGACCGGGCTCAGACTGATTTATTAAAAAGTTTGGATCTCATATCTGAGCAGTTAGAATGTACAGCAGTGTATAATTATGTTGGTAATGATCTATATAAGACAATTGATGACTTACATTCTCAGTTAATTAATGTTTTGCAATCTGCGGCCGAGCAGAGCACTCTTATAAGGAGGACGAGAAAAAAGCTGTATGGTTGGAATTTTCACGTGCGGGGTTTACAGGTTAAAGGCAAACAACATTTTTATCAATGGGTGTCCTGTGGAAGGCCGTGCTCGGGGCAGTTATTCGACGCTATGTCATCTTCCAGACGGGAATTCAAGTAAGCCGTTAAGTATATACAAAACTACCAACAGACAATCAAAATGGACATGTTGGCCCGTCACCAAATGTCAGGAAATTTTGCACAATTTTGGAAAAATATTAAAAAGCTTGAGTGTAGAAATAGTGTCCCGATTAGTATTGAAGAGGAAGGGGATAATAAAAAGATAGCAAATTTATTTAGGACTCTTTTTAATGTCGTTAGCAAAAAATGTACGAATACTTTTATAAAAGAAAATGGTAATAGAGAACATAACATTACGCCCCGTAAGGTCTTGATCACTCCGGAAGACGTTAGGACAACACTAGGAATCATGAAGCGTGGTAAGTCTCCGGGGCATGACGGACTGAGCATACAACATTTGTTGTATGGAGGACAGCATATTTGTGAGGTGTTGGCTAGTTTCTTTAACCTCTGCTTGCGGCTCCGCTATGTACCTGCAGACATGATTCGTACCATTGTCATACCCATTCCAAAAAATAGAACAGGTGATGTCTCGAGTATGGCCAACTATAGGCCCATTTCGCTTGCTACGATTGTGGTGTAGTTTAATGAAAGGGTAAGTTTAAGATAGGACTACATATATTTACAAGAACTTAAAGACTACTTAAAATTAAAGATAATTTAGAACCGATGCTGGCGGAGATGCAGTGCTGGTAGGTAGAGGTACGGCGTCCAGGCGGAGATGCGGCACTCGTAGGTAGAGGCGCGGCACCGATAGGTAGAGGCGCGGCGCCGGTATGTAGGGGCGCGCCGCCGGTAGGTAGAGGCGCGGCGCCGGTAGGTAGAGGCACGGCGCCGGTAGGCAGAGACACGGCGCTGGTAGGTAGTAGTGGCGCGACGTCGGCAGGTAGAAGGTGCGACGCGTCGTAGAGGTGCGGCCCGGTATATAAGAGAGGCGGCCCGGTAGGTAGAGAGGCGACGCCGGTAAGTAGAGAGGCGACGCCGGTAGGTAGAGAGGCGACGCCGGTAGGTAGAAAGGCGACGCCGGTAGGTAGAAAGGCGACGCCGGTAGGTAGAAAGGCGACGCCGGTAGATAGAAAGGCGGCGCCGGTAGATAGAAAGGCGGCGCCGGTAGGAATGGTCTCTTTCTCTTAATTTCCCACTCCTTCTCTTTTAGAGAGCTCGTTCTTCCTCCTTCTCTTTTAGAGAGCTGGTTCTTCACTCACTCTTCTTTGGATTTTTCTTCATAAAGAAAACTCTCTAGAAGCAATTTAAAATTTTAAAGCTTAACTTATTTTTAATTTAGAATTTACGCACAGCCAGTTTCACAATGTAGACCATACTTTACAAAGAACTCTATGCTTATCTTGTTGTCATAGCAACCATAGAAAATATTTGTCGACATGACAGATTTGATTTATGAAAAATAATGTTTACAATAAGTCTTACAGAGATATTTATTATGTTAAAAATGGCGAAATAAAATGGAATATATACACAAATGCCACGAAATAACACTACAAGGACATATATATATACGAGGTAAGAATTATCACTACAGTGGCCAGGGTGCTAGAAAGGTTTATGCAGAAATTTTTAAAACCTTTTCTGGTAATTGACGATAGTCAGTTCGGTTTCAGGCCGCAAGTTTCCAATGATATGACAATATTCTCGCTCAAACAGGTTGTCAGTTTGTATAAACAAGGAGGTACAACTGTGTATGCTTGTTTTTTAGATTTAAGTCGCGCTTTTGACTGCATTAATCATGAGTTATTGTGGAAAAAACTCCACCGTACAGATGCACCAACTGATATTGTTGGACTGCTTAGGTACTGGTACCGCAATCAGAACAACAATGTCAGATGGGTACATGACCTGTCGGATGAATACAAACTGACATGTGGAGTGAGACAGGGAGGGGTAACCTCTCCGGACCTATTTAATGTATATATGAACGACCTGATTGTGGAGCTCAGCAGTACATCTGTAGGGCTCCGATTAAATAACAGGTATGTAAATAATTTGAGCTACGCTGATGATATGGTGCTGCTGAGCCCTTCAATTAAGGGGTTACGTAGATTAATTTCTATTTGTGAACGGTACGCAAGGGATCATGATCTTATCTACAATGTTAAAAAAACTGAAATGGTCATATTTAGGTCCGGAAAGGGACCTGATAATGTTCCGTCTATTCATTTAAATGGGCAGCCTGTAAAAATTGTGTATAGTTTTAGGTACCTACTTTGGTCACATTGTGACATCGAGTTTAAGGGACGATGATGACATTGAACGTCAGCGCAGGTCATTATGCGTCGTTGGGAATATGTTGATTCGAAAGTTCGCTAAGTCCTCCCCGGACGTGAAAACAACACTTTTTCGGGCCTTCTGTCAGACTTTTTACACTTGTCAACTCTGGACTAACTACACAAAAAAATCGCATGACAGTATCCGAGTTGCCAACAATAACATTTTTAGGCAACTGCATGGACTAGAGCGTCACTGCAGTGCATCCGGTATGTTCTTCGAAGCACGAGTTAACACTTTCAATGCTATTCAAAGGTGTCGAATCGCAGGGTTTATGTCCAGGGTTGAAAGATGTGAGAACGCTATTATAGAAGGTCTGTCTGAGCGCATGATTAATGATAATGTAATGTACAAAAGGTGGTTGGATATAGTTACGTAACCGTAAAGTTATCACTTTGTAGTTTTATTTATTTTGTTTATTGTGATTACTTTTCATTGGTTATCTATTAATATCATTTTTTAATTATTAGTATTGAATCATTTATTTTATTTCATTTTTAATTATTGTATTTTTTGTTATGGATTTTGTATTATGTATTATTATGTTATTAATGTGTGTGTGTGTGTATGTGAAATGGACTAGATGTCTGAATAAATAAAATTATTATTATTATTATAAGATTTAGTAATATTACATTACTTCATTAAAAAATGCATTTTCATTTGTAACAGAACTTATGGCCAGACTAGGTATAATGATATTATGCTGGTTATAATGATATTTACTTCGCTTCATACGGCTCAAGCAACAAATATTTACATAATCGCTTCTGAAATAGCTTGTATGGGGATACATAGATACTGATTAGTCCACAAAAAAAAAACAAAATCATATCTACCCTACAAAATTATCATCCTCCTATGATAAATTTAAAATAAATTTTATGTAAAAGTATGACATTTATAGGAACAGAGATGATATGTTATATTTTAGTTAAAGAATAGTAAAAAAACTCATTCTAATTTGCGTTAATCTATGACTGAATCTTGGGCTCTCAGTTCAGACGTTTTCGTAAAATTCGACTTTCAATAACTTTTTAAAAATTACCTTTTGTGTCACTATTTCGTTTTTACTAATTCACAAAGTAAAATATATTAAAGACGTATTTATGTATTTCTTCAAATAAATTCATGTTTTGCAGATTCCTCAGTGAATACATTAATGAATTGAGGGACCTAAATATATCGCCATAAATCTGTAATGTTGTATTCAACAGATTTGGGAATTTCTCAAAATTTTTAAGAAATTCTTAACTAAATTATTAAATAAAAACGATTAACCCAGTTAAAGTACTTTCTGAGATTTAGACTATGCCACTTTATGCATACGTCTGGATTGAGGGCCCAAGTTAATTAATCATAACAGTTTTAATTCAAGTTTAAGAAATTCATGACCATGTTTAGGTTTTTACTATTTTTAACTAATTTCCCTGTAAATCTTATTTCGTTATGTAAGGATTTAAAAATTGGCCCTCGATCCAGATGCACTTGGCTCGGTGCACCTCGTCTGTGCGAGAAGTACCGATAGCCTACACGATATTGGAATCTATTTATAGGTAGACTTCTAAATCGATTTCAATAATTATACAATGGATCCCTTCTCATGTGAAGATTCGAGATAATAAAACCGTTGACAGCTTGGCCAATCAGGCGGTCGCAGAGGGCGTATCTTTTAACATCCCTCCCCTGTTTACAGATCATATTAAAAAACTAAAACTACAGTGTATGGATGTATGGAGGAAATATTTTGACCAGAGATCCACAGAAAAGGGGATATGGTATAAGACCATCCAACCACATCTTCAAGTAAATATTTGGGCTGAAGAAATCTCACTTTGTAGAAGTAGTCTAGTTATGGCAATGCGACTTCGTTCCGGTCATACTCCATCGAATAAGTTTGGCTTTTTGGATGAAAAAACGAAATTCACCAAATTGTGCAGAATGTGGAGTAGTTAAAGATGTCCAGCATATCTCTCCACCATTATGAGAAACAGCTTGCTTGGCCCAACAAACTATAATGTTGGAGCTTATAACTCGTTCCTGTCTTGTCCTTTAACAGAACAGGCTACGATGTTGTATAGATTGGCGTTTGTAATATTAAGTAAATAAATAGTTTGCATTAATTAGAAGGTGTGCTTACAGGGTGACGTGATCGCTAAGCGATAAAGCCCTTTAAATAATGAAAAAAAAGGTCGCCCCGCTTTGAACTTCATTGACTATCCCGAAATTGGAATTGTCAAGAGCTGCTCTTCTCGTGTCACTATTGAACCACGTGACTCACACGCTTGGCAAATCAATTGATATTAGCACAATCTATGCCTGGACAGATTGCCAAATTTTACTTTGGTGGTTGAGGACATCTGTTCACACTTTGGAGGTCATTGTAGCTAATCGTGTCTCTCAGATTCATAATTATGAGGTCCCTCTAGTATGGAGACTAGTACTGGGCGAGATCAAACCCGCTTTGGTCATTCGCTGTGGTAAGGACCGGAATGGTTGACTCGGCCCGAAGTTAATTGCTAGTTTTGGTTCCATCATCGCTCGCCGTTTCAGATGAAGAATGCGCGTTCGACCTTGACATCTTGTTGAATCGTTACAGCTCCTTAGACAAATTGATTAATGTTACCGATTGGATACAGCGCTTTTGCTATTGTAGACACCCGCAGCAGAAACGTGCAGCACAAATCCTCTCACCGGAAGAACGACAGGTTGCTCTCCTCACTTGGGTTCGTGTGATGCAGACGGTTAAACACCAATTTCGCATTTGATAGAGAAATTGGTGTTTTGAAGTCGGGTAAGTATAAGATGTCAGGAGCTATTTGTAAATTTACCCCCTTTTTAGATGATTCGGGCCTTTTGCGTATTGGAGGGCGTCTCAAGAACGCCAACGTCCCTTATGGGGCTCGCCACCCCCTGTTGTTACCCAAAGAGGGTCATTTGATAAGATTGTTGGTGATGGATCGTCACATCAAGAACTCACACGCCGGTTGCAATGCCCTGTTGGCGATTTTGCAGCGAGAATTTTGGATTTTGTCGGCTCGAAGAATACTTATGAGTGTAGTCTTTCTTTCTTTATCGACTCAAGGCGTCTACGATGCAGCCGCTGATGAGAGACTTAACAGTCGATCGTGTCACGGAGACGAAAACTTTCGCCGGTGTTGGTACGGACTTTGCAGGTCCCTTTTTGGTTACGTCAACACTTCGCAACATTTAAGATAACCGATTGAATCAGGCGTTACATGGCGGAAATCCATCTTAAGTAGATTATAAGGGAGGGATCCCACCACCCACCCTCGATCTGTGAATCACCACGATTGAAGTAGTAAGGAAATGCCCTTAATACAACAATCGAAATAGATTGACAGACCACACTCAAAAAGAGAGACCTGTAACAAAGAAAATTAGTGACAGGTACTCTTACCAAGTCGAGTAGTAGGCACCTCCGGACCCTTGACTTGCAATATTCCGCTTCCACGAAGTGAAACTTCGACACGTGTTTCGCCTCTACACGAGGCATCCTCAGGACAGTTTGGCACCGACTGAGCGCTCGTCCAACGTGTGCGCCTCTTTTATACGTTCAATCCCCACTACTCCGGCCAACGGTCGATGAGTAATGTTGCCTTAAAGAAAATAAATTGAGCAGGGGAGACGAATTGAAGTTGGTTTGTTCGTTCAGCAATGTGCTTCTATCCTGTTTCAGTATTTCCAACTGCTCTAATACGCACAACCTGAAACCCTTACTGCAAATATGTAGAAATTTGAAAGAATTTCTGTCATTCAGGGCATGTCCGGTTTCAAGCAGATGGTTCGCAAAGTGAGATTTTTCTGGATGATTGTTTCTAAAGGCAGCAATGTGTTCCTTGTATCTGGTGTCAAAATTCCGACCAGTTTGGCCAATGTAAATACTATTGCAGCCGTCACACGTAAATTTATAAATTCCAGATGGTTTCTCTTTGCTCACTTTATCTTTGCTGTTGCATAAATATCTCAACGAATTTTGAGGCTCAAAAGCTGAAAAAATACCATTAGCCCTCAATACCTTCGACACACGTTCTGTGATATCTCCAAAATAAGTCAAACTGGAAGTACAAGTTACAATTTCTTTCTGGAATGGATACAACAATGAGTCAATTAATCTCGTACTGTATCCATTTGATTGAGCTATATGGTAAATAATACTGAGCTCTTTTCTGTAACTTTCTTCGCTTAGGGGCACATTATATAACCTGTGGATCATACTGTTAAACGCGGCTAGTTTGTGTTGCCAGGGATGACATGATGATGCAGGAATAGTAGTGTCCGTTTTGTTGGGGTCCACGTAAACCCATGCGCGAGTGGACTCCAAACAGAGAAATAGATTCATACCTTGTGCATTAAATGAACGATATTGTGCGACGTATTGGAAGAAACATTGTTACATACGGCAGGGTTTTGGTATAGTATGAACCTGTACTACTTTCTGGGATCCTGGTCTGTAGGTAGGGAACATATTATAACCGTGGTGTAATTAACACTCTTCCTAAGGATTGGGTAAGTTCTTTGACCGTAATTTTAGTCTAGTTTAAAAGTATTTTACAAATACAATAATTGCATTTTTGATAGATAGAATTTTTTTTTTTTAAATCCAGACTGCTGAAGCTGAGACTTTCGTAGCCAAACCGGGGCCAGAAGCGAACCACCTATCTGGACTATGTTACTAGATCTCAAATTTTTCTATCCCTTAATGCTCGCGAGTTAGGCCCTCGCAGCGCTATCTAGTCGGCAGTTAAAGAACTATCACGGCTTTTGTTATTGCTTCGTTACAGAGAGCATTTTAACAAATTATGATGTCGCAGGCCGAATATTGAAGTAATTTTTATAGGCATTTCTTGCCAATTACTTTACAAATACAATAATTGCATTTTTGAAAGATAGAAAAATTTGAAATCCAGACTCAGGAATCGAACCCGAGACTTGCGTAGCCAAACATAAGTAAAATATAGGTATTTTATTGAAAACAAGTTGAAAACAAGGCTGTTCGGCTATCGTTGTGGTTCATTCAGGCGAGATGAACTCTGTCTAATTCCTGACCAGGTCAAACCGAGTAGCTGACACCGAATGTATATTAATTTGCAATAATTGGTCCGAAACTGTACTAAAATTTTGTATTTGGTTTTCTAAAAAGGAATCATCTATACATACATTCAACAAATTTGTTGATATTATATTTGTCATAGTCACGCTTATTAAAAAGAATCCTTTATTGGACTGATTATATTTTGTACCAGAATTTAGATTATTTGTCCTAATTTATGTATTTCGCTTCTAGCTTCCGCAACATTACTTATGATCTGGTCCAAACAAGCGCTTTGGCGAGTCGGTTGATTAATGTGGATATTTTTTATTTTTTTATTTATTTTTGTCCTTTTTTACATTTTTTATTTTTTTGCATTATAATATTTAATAATATTTATTGTTCTAAAAATCATTATACATTTTACATATCCCAATAATTACATAGAAGATATTTATTAAAGCTATAAGAAATGTTGAACGTTGACAGCCGTACAAGTATAAACTGTATTATAGCTGTCAACGCCTTTCATTCGTGGTACAAATTGGTATATGCGCTTCAGTGAGACACACGTTTCTATTGGCATTCCTACGAATCGAACATTGGTCGACATTAGGGATTCTTGTTTGTCTTCTTAAAACGATTTTTAATATAAACATCTGTCTCACTGTCAGGACAGAGCACTCCTGATGTAGAGCCATTATGCGATACCACCGGGGTTTGTTGCTCATTACTTTTAGAACCGCCCTTTGTGCACGCTCTAACCGTATCATGCTCATTGTGCCAGCACCTCCCCAGGCCAGTATGGAATATTACATGATGGATTGTGCCAGGGCATAATAAACAGTTTTAAGTGTGTCCGAGTCAGCGGAGTGCCTGAGTTTTCGAAATATTGGCAGAAGTTTCTTTATTCGACCGATGGTGTTATTAATATGTATTTGCCAATCAAGGGTAACCCCTAAATATTTAATATGGCTGACCTGATCAATGCTCCCACAAGAGCATGAGTGTGTCTGACGATGACATGAGTGAGCTCATAGTTGAAATGATCCAGGCGAAGGAATAGTGTTTTAGCGAAGGGAAAAAGAAAGGTATTTAGTTTTTTCAAGATTCAGAGTTAAAAGGTTGGAGTTTAAAAAAAAACCATAACCTCCCTCAAGGCGTCCTCAGCGCAGAGATAGGTTTGGGCCCAGCTCTTTCCATATATCAGTAACGCTGTGTCATCTGCTTAAGTGACTATTTTACAGTTAGGTATTGCTTTAGTGCACAGGTCGTTGATATAGATCAGAAAGAGCGTAGGGCCCAGCAGCACAGGAGGAGCTGGCAGAGTCACTAAGGTACGTATCTATTTTTACATATTGAGTACGGTGGGATAGATAACTTAAAAATTTGGAGTACAGTACCTCGTATTCCCAGAGCTTCCATCTTAGAAATTAGAATGGGGATTGAGAGAGTATCAAAGGCTTTGGAGAGGTCTAGGAATATGCCTAACCTAATAACCTTAAAATCTCTGTCAAGTTGCCTCACTACCGTTTCTGTGAGTTCAACCACTGCGTCTTCAATAGATTTACCTTGTCTAAAACCGAATTGTGTACTCGCTATTAGATTATGAGATTCTAGGTAGTTAACTAGCCTCTGTTTAGGATCTTCTTTAATATTTTGGAAATGATAGTGAGAACTGATATGGGCCTGTAATTAGTGATTCTGTCTTGATCCCCACTCTTAAAGATTGGACTGAAAAGGGCTCTCTTTACAATAACAGGAAAGGTACCAGTTTTCAAGCAGAGATTGCACACATATGTAATATGGGGAACAAGAATATGCCTAGCAGATTTTATAACTGAGGCTGGTATATTATCAATTCCCACAGCAGAGTCGTTACGTAGGCCAACAATAATCGCCTCAACCTCAGTTTTGTCTGTGTCAAAGAGACCCATGAAATTACCTAGAGGATTGCCATCATAATTACGAGGACGATTTGCAGATTGGCAGGGATGTGTTGTTTCAATTTTAAGAGCACATCTCTGCCAATTTCAGCAAAGAATTTATTTACCTGGTTAATAGAGAGTTGTTTATCTTGTGTTATGATAAGTATAATTCTAAGGGGGTTGAGTAATAGTTTGTATGGTTTTCCATAAGCTTTTAGGTCAGTTTTTGTTTTTCTGCAATTCATTTTGTTCGTAGAGGTTTTTAAGCTTTTTTAGCAAGTTGTTACAGAAATTGCGATATCTAGAGTAGGTAGTTTGTAAAATGGCGTTGTGGCGTGAAAGTTTTGTTTTGGTATGAAGTCGACCTCTATGCCTTACACATCTAAGCAGACAAGGGGTGATCTAGGGCTTAAGACACCGTTTTCGGTTAGGAATACCAACAGTTTTAGAATTGTTGTAAACCGCTTTCAATATCAAATTAACAAGTATTTCAGAGGCCACGTAATTTATTCGGGTGAAAAAACGATTAACATTATGAAGTGATATTTGTGGAATCGTATAGAAAACTGTAGGTGCGTGGTCTGTAATGAGCGAAGCAAGCATGAATGTAGACGATTGATTATTAGATCTTACCATAACGTGGTCAATGCAGTTGTATTTTCGTGTTGGAACCGGTGTCTCGGCAAAATCGTCTCGGCTCGTCCATGTGATGCTGTCAGATCTAGGTATTCATCGGATAGTGTGTCGCCTCTGTCAGTTAGGATGTTAATATTTAGGTCACCAATTAGTACCACAGTTTTAGTTGTGGAAATAGATGTAAGAACCTGATCGAGACTTGCAGCAAAATTATCGATAGATTTATAGGAAGGAGAACGATAGATTGCAACATTGAATTATGTGTAATTCTTAAATATTCCTTTTTTGCCTTTGAATATTTCATTAAATTTATATTAAAATCTCCACATATAACCACCTTTTTTTTAATTTATTGAAATCATCAAGGTTTCTAATTTATTAAAAAAAAATGGGTATGAGTTAGGTATCCTGTAAAGGCATATAACGATGCACTTATATGCTGGTAACTCTACACCACAACATTCAATTCAATTTCTCGAGCAGTGCTTTAAATCTATAAATCTACAGTTTGTAAAGATAATACATACGAGTTTCAATAATGTATTTAGTTTCGCTTCATTTAGGTGTTTACTGGCGCTAACGCTTATTATAATTTAAGTGTGGCACTCAATTCCGAAATTATTTTATTTGGATTGGCGTCTTGTTGTTCTATTGATTTTGTGATTTCTTCCGAAGTTGCTCCAGATTTTACAAATGATTCAATTTGTTAGTACTCGCGGTTTGATTGATGTAAATTATGAAGGTGACAGCCGAAGGACTTAGAAAGAAACTCAATTTGGCATAAAAACTATAATTAATTATATAAAAAATTATTACTAAGTTACTAAAACTAGTCTATTACTAAGTTACTAAAACTAGTCTTTGACGATGTGAGTACAAAGAGTTGTTTCTTACATGAATATCTGGCTTTATATATGATTACTAGTTAGCTTGATTAGTGACGACACGAGGCGTGGATGCTGCAGTTGCAGAAACCGGCGACACGAGGCAAAGGTGCAACGCAGCAGACGTGAGGTTCGGTTGCGAAATCTGCGACACGAGGCAAAGATGCTGTGCGGCGAAATCGGCAGAAACAGGGCTGCATGTCCAAGGTTCAATTGTGAAATTATCGATACGAGGCAAAGATGCAATGCTGCGGAATTGGTGTAGGCAGGGCACGTAACACCTCCCCCTCCAGGCCAGCAACTATTTGAGGACTTTCAGCGAAAATGGTGCTGGTGTCTGTTCCTGGTCATCTGGTGATTCCTTCCTCGTTTTTGGTGCTGGTGTCTTTTCCTGGTCATCTGGTGACTCCTTCCTCGTTTTTGGTTTACAGATACTATGTCGTCGTTTTATGGTAATGGATATTGCTAATGCGATTACGCATAGTATTATAGAGTAAATTGGTACAGTTGTGTGGAAAAGAGAATAGTCAATCTTGTTCTGATCTGGAATCTGTACTGGGTGTTGCATAAGTATTTTATCTTCAACTTCACGCAAATGTTTCATATTGACTGACTTCAATCTTAGATGTGGTATGGTTTTCTCCATGGTGATGGGTCCTTGGGGCATCTCAGTGATTTTCAGAGGCTGTCCCTTTATGCGATCATTGATGTTGATAATGGTGAATTCTTCTGTGCGTAGTAGGCAGTTTCGTGGTATAGTTGCGAGGTAGCTTCCGTGGAGAAAGACAAATTCTTGGCGCTCACACCGCAGTTCTATCTTAGTGGGTTGAGGAAAGATAAGTGTATAGTGACGGTCGTCCAATTGTTCCATAGTTTCTTGACTTAGTGTAATCTTGACAGGTCGGCATGATTCATTTGGAGACTGATTAGAGATGATTCCCTGGATACAGTCGAGTTATGATTTTCCTTGCTGGTTTATATCTTCCTCGCAGAGATGATACTTGCTTAACTTCGGGCATTCTGCCTCTATGTAGGTACTTGAAGACCTTTCCATTTGTAGCTAAGAAGGTATAAGGAGGGATATAGGAATATCCTAACTTATTAGGAACTATTGCTATATATAGTCTATAAAAGTCGAATTTAGCGGGGGAAATTATTGGTACTTTAAATATGATAATTATTCTTTTTCCAGAGTAATAATAACTGGGTTTTATTATAGAATAGTATTTCCTTAAATCTATGTCTATTATCTGTTCTACGCTATATATTAATTTTAATTTATTAACCCTGTTACTTAAGGTAAATATATCTAACGAACTATGGTGGGTGCTCGATGCACGTATGAAACCTAAGAAAGTCTCTATTCTAATTATTTCTAAAAGTAATTCTTTAGTGTTGTCCCTAATTATGGACAACAGTTGAGACAGTCTAGCATACCGTACGAAATCTGTCTGATAGGATAGTTTTTCGTCTAAGAGTAGTTCTAAAGTGGAGTTAATTTTCTCCTGATTCGTAACAATGTCTGTAAGTATATTACTATGCCGAGTCATCCAGGCTTGATTAAGACTGATATGTTAGTTCAACTCAGAAACTATTTTATCATTATTGTTTTGTAGTAGAAGTATTGCTTTATTGTATGTTTGGGCATCCGTATGATCTAGGTTACCGGTAATACTTTTAATTATGGAGCCTAACCCATCAATAAGACCTCTTTTAGAACGGCTGGGATCTAATGTTTTACGGCCGATAAATGGGAAATCTTGAATTCGAATAAAGGTGACGTTTTATTATCTAACTTATTTTTAAAGTAATTAATTTGATTGTCTATAGAGTCAAGTCTGTCTTCTATGTCAGTGAGTTCTATGAATTGTAGGAAGGAATGGTAGTGTGTAATAAGTCTCGCTTTGGTAAAATCCGGAAGCAAGGTCTAGTGTAGTAAAGTACTGGCAGTTGCCAAATTTATCAAGGATGTCATTTATATTAGGGATTGGGTACTTGTCGTCGATCGTCTTTTCGTTCAGTTTTCGAAAATCTACCACAATTCGCCATTTTTTCTGACCTGACGCGTCTGCCTTTTTTTGGAACCACCCAAATAGGCGAGCTCCATGCTGATTCAGAGGGTCTTATAGTACCCTGCTCTAACATTTTGGTCATTTGGTCCCTAACTTCTTGTCGGTGAATAAAGGGATATCTGTAACTTTTGGTATATACGGGAATTTCGTCAGTCGTTTTGATTCGATGTTTGATTTTATTAGTGAAAGTCAGAGATTCTCCTTCGGCATAGAAAACGTCGGCATACCGAGCACATAAAGTTTCTAGGTTAGTCTTCTCCTCTAAGTTCAAATGATCAGTACGTAGGTGCGATAGGACATGTTTAACACGTTCTGGGTTTGACTTAGTTCGAGTATATTCAATATTAAAGAGTTGAGTTTCTAGAGGGCGTTCAAATGTGACAGGAATATTGTGATCAGTTGGATTCTCTATTTCTATGATTCTAGTACAATCTGTTACTCTAGTAATACATTCATGAATAATGCAGATACAATAAAATTGTTGCGGTATTAAGATATCACCATCGGGACTATGTATAGGTATACTTAATAATTTCGAAGACTTAGCTGGTATTGTTTTTTGATAACTAGGGTTTTTACGTTGGTAAAAATGAATAGGGATCCTAGTCCGTTACACTATTTAGCTCGCATGAATAAAATTCGGGTGCATAATTATCGGGGTCGTAACAGTCAGAGTTGTCGTAGTAATAGTCAGGGTAGTCAGTATATTCATATTGATAGTAATTTTAATACGAGTCGTCATATTGGGATCCGGATCTACGCCAGTCATGTCCCGAAAAACCCTATCGGTTTCGACGTGAAATGGCTAACACCGCTCATTGGTTTTGGTCCGGTGTACGTGGTTTGGGGGTTTCTATTTGATAATTTGAATACATTACTTTGGGGGTTGTAGTTCGGCGGGGGAGCGCGAAACATCTGTTGAGTACGATTATTGAACATATTGGGTGGACGATTAGGTACCTCTGTATGCTGGAAACCTGGTCGTCTCCACGGCTGATGCTGTGGCTGTGGCGTAACCATGGGCCTATCCCAGCTTGATCCTGCGCTAAGAAAAGTGAAAGGTTTGGCCACGGTCGGATGGACCATTGGCAATGATTTATGGGTAGTAACGGTACGGCACTCGGGGATATTTTCGTTACGTTGCTGTAAATACACTTCATTCATTTCCTGTTGAACGAACTCTAAAGCCTTTTCTATAGTCTCGGGTCTCATGCAGCGTATTCGAGATCCTAAAGGTTCTTTGAGACCTCTAACATATGATTGTAGGGTCAATTTTCGATAGAGATCGCGTTTTGCTTCTATAGTAGTTGGTATGCTTTCATGTAATGAAACATAAGTCATTATGGTACTGAAAAGAGTCTGGCATTTGTCATAATATTCCTGAGGGGTGCTGTTTCCTTGGGTTAATAAGGACATGTCATTATATAAAGCAGTCTCGTCTCGTTGGTCAGAGAAGTTATTTATTAGCGCACTACGTATACCTATCCAATTTTTCTGGGATGCCGTATGCGTTTATTGTGCGAGCTGCGGAACCCGTAACTTTATTTAATATCCCGTTAATAACACATAGGTTACTTAATTCAAACCCGGGTTCGTTTTTAACGTAGGTACTGTAATACAAGTTGGTCACATATTTTGATAAATCGGGTTAGAACATTCGGATTGCCATCAAATTCTGGTATTGCCTGCAAAGCTTTGTATATAATATCTGAGTTGAATGCCATCTCGCAATTATCCAAACTAAATAATATATCCAAATTAAACTATCTACTTCTAAAAATCTACTACTGTCTACTTCTTTAAATCTACTTATCTGTCTAGCAGAGACAGATTTCCCGCTAACTTTCCGTGGGTGAAAAATTTTGAAAACCTAACTAAATCAAGGACGGGAAAGACAAGGAAGCAACAATTATAGAAAGTAACAAGTACTTACAAATACATGGTTTCTTCTGCGTATCGATGTCTGGATACTGTCCTCGGTTGCGTCTCCAAAGTTCGGATCCTCGATCAGGTACTTGAAAATACCGACAGCGACTATCGGAGTCAGCAGGTTGACGATTTTTGGGAACCTTTACCGCGCCGCGCACTGTCTCGAGAATCCTACCGACTGCGCCAATTATGAAGGTGACAGCCGAAGGACTTAGAAAGAAACTCAATTTGGCATAAAAACTATAATTAATTATATAAAAAATTATTACTAAGTTACTAAAACTAGTCTATTACTAAGTTACTAAAACTAGTCTTTGACGATGTGAGTACAAAGAGTTGTTTCTTACATGAATATCTGGCTTTATATATGATTACTAGTTAGCTTGATTAGTGACGACACGAGGCGTGGATGCTGCAGTTGCAGAAACCGGCGACACGAGGCAAAGGTGCAACGCAGCAGACGTGAGGTTCGGTTGCGAAATCTGCGACACGAGGCAAAGATGCTGTGCGGCGAAATCGGCAGAAACAGGGCTGCATGTCCAAGGTTCAATTGTGAAATTATCGACACGAGGCAAAGATGCAATGCTGCGGAATTGGTGTAGGCAGGGCACGAAACATGTATTTCTCTTGTAAGATTCAGTCCTTTGCATTGTTTCCCTCCAATTAAATAAATATTTTTTTTTTTTATTTCGCCTCATAAAGACTTCATGTTCTAGATCTCTTGTTAATGATTTTGCAGTTGGAGTATTTTGAGTGTAGTCTGATCTCGGTAATGTTTTTACGCTCTGACATAAGGATAAATTCATGTTACTGGTGATAGACGAGAGAGAGCTGTTCCTTTTTTTCGTCGATAATAACGGCCTTATGGATACTTTCATTGGACTAGCAGAAAATCCCTTAAGTGTATTTATTTGTTGTTGTTGTTTCTGTACTATGTTTTTAAGTTCCATTTTTTCTAATATGATGTTATCTAGTTCTTGTCACTAGTCTCTATTAAAACTTAAGGAACAATTTGAAAGTAACCAACAAAAACTGGTTAACATCATATTTATTATTACGCTGTGCGCCACTGTAGAAAGGGGTTTCTCTTCAAATAAACCACTCGAAAAACCAAAACAATATGTATTTATTCAATACTCAGCACTTTTACAATTATGGAACTACGCAACTAGTTCCGCCACGGAACTTCTTCCACGGTACTACTGGGAACAATCTGGGAACGAGCGGGGACATGATACCTAACAACACATTAACAGATCGGACAGGGATTAAATATACACCCTGTATACAGCTAATAGAAAATATAAAAATAATAAAGATTAAATTATATTTTTTTTAGGTTATGGCTATTACAAGCTTCAACATACGAACAGAAAACATTGCAATACTAAAATTAACTAACACTACATTATGTATAAGTGCTTACAAAAATATGTATAAATATGTTACTTAATAAAAAAATGCTTTTAATTTATTTAATTAACTAAAGATGGGTCTTTATACAACATGCTTACTATGACTTGTGAGTGGCTACAGAATAAGAGTTATTTTGTTGTTTTAAAGATTACTAGCAATATTTGTAATGTAACTAACGGGGCTGTTAGTAATGTGGACTCAATCCCGCATTGCTGGTTATCTTTAAAAAAAAAGTGTTGGTCGCACTAACAACCTTGTTAACGCCTCCATCTAAGCTAAATTGCTTTGTGATATGAGTGGGTTCACGTCAGTAGTATAGTGGGTAGGATTCGAACCCTCACGATTGCGAATCTAATGCCTTACCCATTACGCTACAATCCTTTAATTCACTGCATTTTTGTGTGTTGTGACCGCATTTATTATATGAATGAACAACTCTAGTAAATTCCTAACTATGATTTCGATTAACAAATACGACATAACGCATTGCTAATAAGTGATATACAAAATATACATAAAACTATTTATAATTATTAACTAAGCAATATTAAGCGAAGATAATATCATTTTTTTTTTTTTTATAATGAACTATATATTACAATACTTTATATAGATTACAATCTAGCCTGAAGACTAATGAGTAATTTGTCTTTGTCTATAATGTGTACTATTCCAAGCAGCTTATTGTATGTTAGAAGTAAATTTCTAAAGTTCTAAGTCTAGTTGATCAGTATTTTTAAGTGGTGCTCTTAATTCTATAGTATTTTCTAAGTATTAAAGTTAGACTAGTCCGTGTACTTGTTTACTAGCGTCAGATTGCTCTCTTTGTATTGTATTCGTTGACTTAATGTCAAAACTATTGGAGAATGACCCGAGTTTAAGTTATAACATTCTTTTATTTCTAAATAATTCGTTGATATATTTTTGCACACAAAGAAGTCTATTAAATCTGGAATCTTGTGAGGGTCAGTTGGCCAATATGTAGGTTTACCTGTAGACACAGCTTCACATTTTAGCTCTTGTATTGCATATAAAAGCTCCCTGCCTTTGGTTGTCGTAAGTCTAGAACCCCAATGGGTATGCTTCGGATAAATCTCTGTCCGAGTTGCTTTAAAAAGTTAATTTAAGCATCTCTTATAATTGCGTGTCTTGGAGGTGAGCGCAACGCTGATAAGTAATAGGGTATAACTTGCTTTTGACACAAACCGCCACAGCTTGAATATGTTCCTGTTCAAATCTAATTCCTTCATAGTGTGAGATATTTTATTTTATTATAATAGCACTTCCACCCCTTGCAGTGTTGTTTGGATGCAATGCATGATAGATTTTATATCCTCTAAACTGTGTGTAACATTGTTTGGTGAAATGAGTTTCTGATACCAAAACACACATCAATGTTTTCAATGTAATTATTTGTAACTCTTGTTGATGTTGAAATAGTCCATTTGCATTCCATGCCATGATTCTAAGAGTCATTTTTGTTTACATACTTTAGGTTTAGCGGTGTTAGTGCTATTTTCTAAACTAGTTAGTCTTACGTTAAATGATGACATCAATTGAATAATTTCATCTAATTTAGTCTCCAGGCTGGCTTTTGGTTTAATGAAATTATTGTTGTGCATTTGGCTAACCTGAGCGTAAGTCTGCTTTACTGGCTTTGCATTGCTGGTTGAGGGTTGACTTTTAGGTATGGGCTGCTGTTTTATTTCAATAGATTTTTTGGTATTTTTATTTTTGATGTGTTGCATTTCCTTGGCTACAATACATCCTCTATAGTTCGCTGGGTGAGGTTCGCCACAATGTACACATTTTGGCTTATCTTCCGCGGGCTTTTTGCACTCCTTAGTAAGATGTTTGCCCGTGCACTTGACACATCTCGGCTCTTTTGAACAATATTTGTGCGTATGACCATACGCCTGACATCTCTTACATTGAGGAACTAAAGTTAAAGTTTTTTTTAACATCCTAATATACTTTTAATGTTGTTTATTTTAGTGACGTCCTCTTGGTTTTTAAATGTGAGCATGAACATATTTAGAGGCTCTTTAGTTTTCCAGCTTATTTTATAAGCTGCTTCTTCTATTTGATAGCCCTTTTTGAGTAGATCTTCTACGATTCTCTCAGGCTTGCAAGTAAAGTGAAGGTTTTTAACCATCACTCTTATCGGTCTTTGCTGCTTGTTTTCATAAGAATGCCACAGATATTGGCTCTTAGACAGCATACTTGTGAGGGATTGTAAGAGTCCTAGCTTATAGCATTTATTTTAACTACATCCCCATTCATGATTTTGGTATTGAAGGGGTTGTTTGGCAAAGCTTGAGAGAGTTCATCAAAGAAGGCTTGGTAATTTTGAATACCATCTACTATTATGGGCGGAGGGGGTGGCACCTTCTTGGTTGTAGGTTTATGTTCTGAAGGAGTATCTTCCAGAGACTCTTGATGTTTGGTTGGAGTAGTAGGGATGTTCAACTTTCGCTCCTTACTTTTTCCTATTCTTTACTCTTACCCACTCAGTCTCTTTGGCCAGTTCTTCCTTATCTGTACAGTAGTCAGTACATTGAGTCGAACTTTCCATTAAGGTAGTGACAATCTTATTCTCAGTCAGGTTTTTCTCGTAAATCGGTCACTTGTTTCTGCAGTTCCTCAATCTGAGTTTGCATACTTTCAATTATTTGGCGCAAATTTTTATTTTCCGCCTTTTCATCGCTAAATACCTTATACAGGTAGCGCTCTGTTTCGGTCGTCAATCTTATCCGAGTTACGGAATCCATATTTTGTTATTGATTTAATATAACACACTTTTAATTTATTCAGTTAAACACATGATTCACAATCCTCAACTAGGTCATTGCAATGAACGGTCGGACGCGACGGAATGCGCAGCGTCAGCGCTTTACAAGAGCACTAGTGCAAGAAGGCATGCGACGCGACCTCACTCCCTAAAAGTTGATCGATGACTGAATATCTACATGATGAATAATTCTTTTTAAATATTTTAGCTAATTTTAACGCCATTATTAGATTAAAAATACAAGAACAATTTATAAGTTTTACTAATTGTAGGTAAATCTCCCCGAAAAAGCGGTAAAAACCTTATACCGATCCTCGAAAACATTTTTACCTTGATCAAGCAACCCTTATCGCCTCGTGATGTCATCGCCATAGACCGAGTACCTCTAATGAATCTAAAAGCATCAAGACCAAAAAACATAGTCGTGAAGTTGTCTAGTCAATTACTACGTGACAACTTCATTGCAGCGGCCCGACTCAAAAAGGGAATAACATCCGAGGAGTTAAAATTGAGTGGCAATTCTCATAAAATCTATGTAAACGAACATCTTACGGTGCAAAACAAAAAAATATTTCGACAAACCAAGGAAATTGCTTTTACTACCCGATCTGAAGAAGATTTATCAAAAATTAAGCAATATAAAGTACCCGGATAAGAATACTTCTTTTATTATGTGTGTCAAATCCAAAATAATATCATATTTTGGAAATCTATTTAAAATATGTGTATTCCACTTATTAAGCAAACTGCGTTCTCTAGTGCATGGTCTACTCTGTGTTGTATGGGATGTTTCTACTAACGACGAGTGTGATAAATGTTTAGCGGTAACCCTCGCATATCAAAATAAATGTGCAAAAACCAATATTTATGTTAAATATTTTGCCTTAATTACTTTTAATGTACCCAAAAGAATGATGTGGACTGTATGTAAGTTATGTGTTTGTTTCCCAATGGTTTAAAATATATTTTACTCGTGCGTAGAAAAATACTGTTATCTTATTTTTTCTGAAAAAAATATTGTATCTCGATATAGTGGAACGTTTTTGCACTGGTTAATATTTAAAAATAAATGTTATGTTTTGTGGATTGTGTGTATGCTATGTTTGTTTGTTATCTGTTTATATAATGCTTAGTCCGTACATAAAAAAATACTGCTACCTTACTTTTGATGAAAAAAATATTGTATCTCAATATAGTGATACGTTATTGCACTGGGTAATAATTAAAAATGTTTGCTATGTTTACCATTTTCGCTTTATATATTCCTGTTTGCCTATATCTGCGGTAACTAACATGGACTCCAAGCTCACTTGTGGTAACGACTTTTGCTTATTCTTTATTTTCTGTGGATAAAATCAATTTAACATTCTTTTACCAAAATTGTCGTGGACTACGTACCAAACTACACACTTTATTTATGAATATTTTATCTTCTTCATATGACGTAATCATTATTTTTTTTTATCTTCTCATTCATTATTTTATCTTCTTCATATGACGTAATCATTATAATAATTTTATTTATAATTATATTTCAAAAATATGTATGCAAATTTATAATATTTTATAAGTATGTTTATCAGTTGTCTGGTTGCCATAGTACAGGCTCTGCCTAGTTTGGGATCAGATGACCGTGTAGGAGTTGTCCTAAAATGTTTTCATATAATTTGATTTTATAATGTATTTACTGCCTAATTGTAGTATATTACTTTTTGTAAAAGATTTTTTACTTAATAAATTTATTATTATTATTATTACAGAGACTTGGCTTATCCCAGACGTATCTGATAGTGAGTTTATTGACGACCGATATTTAGTATTTAGATGCGATCGGGACCGCGGTGCCACGGGAAGCGTGACGGGGGCGGGGTACTTATAGATGTGTTACATACGTTACGGCCAACTAGTTTGATTGTGCGCCCCTATCAAACAGATATTGAACACGTCGTAGTCCAGCTGCCGGCATCGCACCCATCCGAACGTCATATCATAAGTACAGCCTACATACCCCCGCGCACGTCGGACGACTCGTACTTATCACACTTTGAAGCGTTGTATGAAATAACTACTACTACTACTACTACTGACTCATTTTTCATAACAGGTGATTACAACTTACCAACCAGTGCCATGTGGTGCCGGCTTAAGAATAGTACCACCCCATCTCTACCCGTGGGTGTCGTCAAGGCGACTAAGGGATTTCACCCCGGAGGACGGGCAGCAGCGTCCTCTGCGTATTTAAAGCCTTACTGCGATCGCCAACCCGCTCGCCAAGCGTGGCGATTATGGCAATTACCCCCAGGATCTACATACTAGTAGGTTCTACTGGGGAGACCCGTGCCCAGCAGTGGGCCATCATATGGGTTGATATGTATGTATGTATGTAACCATTGACTGGCTGGATTGCAATGGTTGTAACTATGTCACACCACAACCGACTGACAATATGAGCAATTATTTATGCAATTTTATATCCTTAACTAATGTTTATCAATATAATACATATAGAAACAATTTAGGGCGCATACTTGACTTGTTTATGTCAAATATTGACTGTGTATCTAAAATGTGTACACCATTATAACCGCCTGATTCTTACCACCCACCTTTCTCTGTATTTACATCGTTTGTTACCAAACTAGTAACAATGAAACGTAATTTATCGACTAAATATATTTTTTTTTAAGCTAATTATGAGCTAATTAACAGTGAGTTATGCGATTTAGACTGGAAGGATTTGTTTCACGATCAGACTGCTGAACACTGAGTAGATGTATTTTACAGTAAAATTTATAGCATTATGAAAATACACGTCCCACTCACGCGCCTTAAAAACACACAGTTTCCTTTATGGTTCTACCCTGCGTGCATACGTTTATTTAAAAATAAAGAAAAAGCATTCTTAAAATGGAAAAGATATGGTAATGCTTCAGACTATTTTAATTTTTCAACTCATCGCAAACGCTTTAAGTCTGAATCGGTCAAATGTTTTGAAAGATACATGAAGTCGAACAACCCGTTTGAAATATGTAAAATGTTCTCAACCTATTTTACTTCCGCGTATGAACCCTCTTACTTTGATCCAGCGACGTGGCAGCCACCTAATGTGTATGCACAGAATTCACCCTACATTTCTGATATCTATTTGCCAATAAATGTCATACATAAAGCGATACAGAACTTAGATTTAAATAAGGGTGCTGGTATCAATAGCTTGCCGCCAATATTTATAAAGAGAACCGTAGATAGTAATGTTCAGCCTCGCTATATTATTTTTAATAAATGTTAACTAAATGGCACCTTCCCCGATATTTGGAAACGCGCTCATATAAAATTTGGAAATGCGATCGTCCTACCTCGGGCTCGTTTTCGGGCTCGTTTACGTAGACGCTAGATGGTGGTGGTGCATAGCAAGCGACATCTAGTGATTCAGGCTACAGCTGATTGATTTTAACGGCCCTCCTTACTAAAGTCGCCAAAAGATGGCGGTAAAAACATCGATGGATGAAAATTGAGGCCTCCGCTTGGTTTGTTCAAGGTCGTGCGTTTACTTGGAAATAAAGTTGGTTGCTATTTGCTATTACGCGGTCATCGGCCGCGCTTAGGTCCGTATTAATAGATGAAGCTCAGATTCGTTCTAAAGAACAACATGACCTGAGTTCCCTTCTAAGTGCGGTTGGCGTCTTGGGATCGGCACTAATTAATAATTAGGCGTTCAAAGTTTTGACCCCATAATCACATAGATCTCATCAATCAAAACAAGCAGTTTGAGTACAAACATGGTGGGTCTATGCCCTATAGTTCGTATGATATAGGAGTTCAAAGTTTTGACCCCATAACCACATAGATCTCATCAAAACAAGAAGTTTGAGTACTAACAAGGTAAGTCTACCCCCTATAGTTCGTGTGATATAGGAGTTCAAAGTTTTGACCCCGTGATCACAGATCTCATTAAAACGAAAAGTTTTAATAAACAAGGTGGGTTACGGCCTATAGTCCGTAAGATATAGAGGTTCAAAGTTTTGACCTCGTGATCACAATGATCTCGTAAAAACCAGAAATTTGAGAACAAAAAGGTAGGTAGGTCTGCGCCCCATACTTCGCAAGATATACACGTTTTAAAACGACACAATTTAACATTATTTTGTCCCCGTGATCCCGTGTCGAAGCACCGTTAACATAGATTTTAGGAAAAAGTAAAAATCTAAAACCCGCCTGCTTAAAAACACGGGGACAAAAATAATCTTGAATGTGTCTTTTTTAAATTTATTTTTTATTTAATGCTTTTAGTGGTTAGTTGAAAAACGTAACGTAATAACAGTAACTACCGAAAATTTAAGTGAAAATAGTTGATAACAAACTTTAAATCGCTTTATATCCTAAACGGTTATTTTAAATAAAAATGATTTAGAAACCTCATCATGATTTTAAAATACCTACACGATGATACCCCACATGCAGGGACCGTTCGAATATTCGTTGAAACGGTTTTTGATAGGGTTTTTTGGAGCGCTTTAAAATATACCCGTTTAAACGGCTTACACCTTGAAAGGGTTCCATAATAGGCCGAACAAGTTACCGCTTAAAATACCCTGTAACACGGTTTGAACGGGTAAGAGCCTGTCCGGCGACATTGTAACATAAAAAAAATAATGCACGTCTCGCAATATTATCTTGGCGCAAGAGTCGATCGAGTTCTTCTTCGGACATTTCGATTTTGATGGATTTTAGTTCTGAGTTCTGCAGGACTGTGATTAGGCACAGGACCGATTGGTCGATCATGCGCCTATTCCCTCTTCGGTCATGTCGATTGTAATGCATTTTCGTATTGTAGGGCTGTGACTAGGCGCAGGACTGATTCGTCATTCCTGCGCCTATTCCCTTTTCGGTCATATCGATTGTAATGCATTTTCGTCTCAAGCTGTGTAGGACTGGAGTACTAGGCGCAGTCTGTCTGTCTTTTAGATGCACATACTTGCACTTGCACCAATACTAGATAAAGTGTGGGACAAAGTATAAAATCGCTATTTGAGTGAATTTATAAAAAAAGGACACTGTTTTTTTATTGAATTTCCTCATATCTCGAAAACAGTGCTTTCAATAAAAAAAAAAGTTAATACA
The DNA here is from genome assembly GCA_945859575.2 of Herminia tarsipennalis. Taxonomy (NCBI): domain Eukaryota; kingdom Metazoa; phylum Arthropoda; class Insecta; order Lepidoptera; family Erebidae; genus Herminia; species Herminia tarsipennalis. Next base: position 3,147,163 of record OX243830.2, read on the forward strand.
TTGTTTAGCTTGGATGCAAGTATTTTTCGATTTAGCGTTAATGTCGTTTTTTAGAAATTTGCTCATAACTCGGAAACGAACCACACTGTTGGACCGATTCGTCGATCGAAAAATGGCATAAACTCGGAGGTTGGGTAGATTGCTATCAACTCAAATATAAAAAACAATATAGTCTAGTCCCATGTTATTTAGTATATTTACGTATTTACTATTTGTAAGATAACCTTGACCGATCCGAAAGTTAGTTCCTCGGGTAAACAATACGAAAAATAATAAAAATGTAATGTCTATTAAAACAACATTATTACCTAATAATCACGTTTTAAGTAGGCTCATTCAAAAAGTAACAAATTTTAAGTTGTGTCGTATAACCGTTAGGGTAGTGTAGCGTCGCATTACTGGTCTAAGCGCTCGACCGCCCGACTGGCCCTACCGACAGCAGTATAAAATAACGACACTACAGAAGGCATGCTTCATACAATGCATGCTTGACGTACTTTAGTCTGCATAGACATCGTTCATGGGCATTGCTTTATTGGAATATTAACATATAATTGGCTAATCGTGCATTCGTCTATGTTATTTCGGTTACTTTGTAATATAGGTATGGCATTCAATATAAATTATTTAATTATTAGCTTTAGCAACAATTTCTAAAACAAACTTCAAAAAGGTGTGTTTTACATAATGTATAACTCAAAGTTTATTGACTTAGCACGACCGCCCGCGCGTCTACCGTAGGTATAAATAATGAATGTAGGTGACTTACATTATTTATTTCGATACTACATTTAGTATATCGTATATGTATTTATTTACAGCAACAATTCAAATATTATAATTTATACATATCTATTTATGTACAGTTTAACAATTTAACATACATAACACACATACATTTCATTCACATACATTCACAACACAAATCAATAAATTAAATAATCCACAGACAGACCCGGGCGAAACTCGTAGTATCGCGGCGGCTGTATATACGGCTATAGCTATGCAGCTGCGTGCGCCTACCATGCGCTTGCGTCGGCCGGCGCACGCCAGCGCCACCAGTCGAGATCGAACGATATCCCGCGAAGCCCGTGTCGCCTAGTTATACTTTCGTATGTGCCCCTGTATGTTTACGAATAGTAAATACCTACGTTTACTTTACGTGGCTTTATTTATTCTCGACCCCAAACTGGTGACCCCGACGTGATCTGAAATGTCTAGCCCAAGCGAAAGCGACACGGAGGAGAAACGAGTGAACACGTTACCACGTGGAGCAGGGTACAAAATGACATCCCCCGCCGTTCCAGAGCCAACGCCCATGCCCGCGCCGCACTTTCGTATTCGGATACCTCCCTTCTGGCCCGAAAAACCTGCGATATGGTTCGCGCAGGTCGAAGGTCAATTCGCGGTAGCCGGAATCACCGATAATGTGAGCAAGTTCTATCACATCCTTTCGACACTGGATCGTCAGTATGCCGCGGATGTCGAGGATGTTCTCACCGGTCCCCCGGATTATCAGCGACTCAAGGCAGAGCTGATTAAGCGATTATCGGTGTCTCGCGAGAACAAAGTGAAGCAACTGTTGATGCACGAACAGCTAGGTAGCCGCAAACCGTCACAGTTTTTGCGTCATCTACAGCACCTCGCTGGTCCAAACATCCCTGAGGACTTTTTGAAAACCATCTGGACTAGCCGACTACCGACCTCAATGCAGCCGATCGTCGCGTCCCAGCCGACCTTGTCTCTTGATGCGCTGGCGGAGCTTGCTGACCGAGTCAACGACATCGCGGCGCCGTCACAGCAAGTCGCAGCCGCATCGTCCACGTCAGCCCTCGACGAGCTAGCACGCCAGGTGTCCGAGTTGACCAGGCAAGTGAACGCACTTGCAACTACGCGTTCACATCATCGTTCACGGAACAAGGTGCGTGGACGTGATCAACGCAGCCGATCAGCATCGTGCCGCTCGCAGTCGAACTACCGAAGGTATCCAGTCTGCTGGTACCACAGCAAGCATGGTGTCAAAGCACACAGGTGCGTGAAACCGTGTGATTTCGTGCCGGGAAACGCCGTGGGCAGTCAGTGATGGCGACTAGCGACTGCCATAGTTCAACGGGTCGCCTCTTCATTACGGACCGTGGTATCAACGTGCAGTTTTTGATAGACACTGGTAGTGACATTTGTGTGTATCCTGTGACCGCGCTCCGTGAACGTCGTTGTAAAACATCATTTCAATTGTGTGCTGCCAACGGTTCGGCTATCGATACATACGGTTATATACAACTTAATTTAAATTTAGGCTTACGTCGTAATTTTCCATGGCGCTTTGTGGTAGCTAACGTTACCAAAGCTATTATCGGTGTTGATTTTTTATCTCATTACAGTCTTATCGTAGATGTTGGTAAACGAAAGCTAATCGATAGCCTAACCGGCGTCAATATTATAGCGTCATTAAATTTAAATAACTATGATATTTTAAGTGTAAAAATCTTTACTGGTGGTGAAGGTAGGTTTTATAAAATTTTAGCCGAATATCCGGAGATAACACGCCCCGCTGGTACTCCGGGTATCGTCAAACACCACACCACACACCACATTCGTACTACACCAGGTCCACCTGTATCATGCCCTCCACGACGCCTCGCCCCCGATAAGTTAAAAGTTGCCAAACAGGAATTCGATACTATGTTGACAAATGGAACTGCCCGTCCGTCTGACAGTCCGTGGGCATCAGCCCTTCATCTCGTGTCCAAGAAAGACAACGGATGGCGTCCCTGTGGCGATTATCGATTACTTAACGCGAGAACAATACCCGACCAATATCCAATTAGACATATACAAGATTTTTCACATTGTCTGTCCGGTTGTAATTTTTTTTCAGTAATTGATCTGGTGAAGGCCTACAATCATATACCAGTGGCGGAGGAGGATATCTGCAAGACTGCCATCACCACGCCGTTCGGATTATTTGAATTTCCCTTCATGACTTTTGGTTTCCGCAATGCCGGACAAACTTTTCAGAGATTCGTCGATGAAATGACGCGTGGTCTCGATTTTTGCTACGCCTATCTTGATGACTATTTGATTTCCAGTAGAACCCTTGAGGATCACGAAAACCACCTACGGCAACTTTTCACCCGTATGAGAGACTACGGCGTACTTATTAATATAAACAAGTGTGTTTTCGGCGCTTCTAAAGTCACTTTCCTAGGTTACCAAATCTCTGAAAAGGGAACCAAGCCACTAGACAGCAAGGTACAAGCAATCGCAACCTTTCCACCACCAAAAACCGTCAGAGAACTTAGACGATTTTTGGGGATGGTAAATTTTTACCGGCGATTTTTGCCAAATGCTGCGCAAATTCAAGCTCCCTTGAATGCTTTGCTGGCTGGATCGGTCAAGGCTTCTCATCCGGTGGTCATAGAGGGTAATTTGTTAACGGCTTTCGAAAATTGTAAAAAAAGTTTATGTGATGCAGCTCTCCTAGTTCATCCTGACCCAGAGGCCAAGTTAGGACTCGTTACAGATGCTTCCGATACGTCCATAGGTGGAGTTCTGCAGCAGCAGAAAGACGGAGATTGGCGGCCATTAGCGTTTTTCTCTCGTAAATTGAGCCCATCGCAAATAAAGTACTCTCCGTACGATCGCGAACTCCTCGCTATCTACGAGAGTATAAAATACTTTCGGCATATGTTAGAAGCCACTCACTTCACTGTCTATACTGATCATAAACCCTTGTGTTATGCTTTTCATCAGCGTAAGAGTAACTGCTCACCACGTCAGTATAGGCACCTTGATTTTATTGCGCAATTCACTACCGATATACAGTTCATTGCCGGTAAGGACAACGTAGTTGCCGATACCCTCTCACGTATCGAAGAACTTCAAATGCCAGTGGACTTCGAAGCGATGGCGGAATTGCAGGACAGCGATTCTGATCTTTTAGAATACCTCAAAGGTTGCTCGTCCTTAAGACTGACCAAAATTAACATACCTGGGAGTAAAACTCAGCTTTACTGCGACGTCAGTACACCGACACCCAGGCCTTTCGTTCCGAAAGAGATGCGTCAGGGAGTCTTCAACTGTCTGCATTCGCTCAGTCACCCCGGTGCTAATACTTCTGCCAAACTCGTTGCACAACGCTTCGTTTGGCCACTGATGCGAAGAGACTGCCGTGCATGGGCTAAGGCATGTTTGACTTGCCAGCGCTCGAAGGTAACAAGACACGTCGCCGCACCTTTAGGCAGGCACGATTTACCTTCAGCGCGTTTCAAACATGTCCATTTAGACCTGATCGGACCATTACCGCCAGCTGGTGATTATCGGTATTGCCTTACAGCCGTCGATCGCTTTACGCGATGGCCGGAAGCTGTACCTATTGCCGATATCACCGCCGAAACAGTGGCCAAAGCGTTTATTTCATGTTGGGTCTCCCGATACGGTTCACCGGTTGAAATTGTAACCGATCGGGGCAGACAATTTGAATCGGCATTATTCCAACAGCTATCCAAATTTATTGGGTTTGATCACCGTAAGACGACAGCTTATCACCCTCAGTGCAACGGTTTGGTTGAAAGATTCCACCGTCAACTGAAAGCAGCGATAACCTGCCATGCTGACGCGAACTGGACTGAGTCTTTGCCCCTAGTATTGCTCGGCATAAGGAGCGCTTTCAAAGCAGACCTCCAGAAATCATCTGCTGAACTCCTGTATGGCGAGCCACTTCGCCTTCCCGGTGAATTTTTCGACCGCAATGTCAGTCATTTTACCACTGACGTAACTGAATTTTCAGCAAGGATGAAATCCTTCGTCGATAATTTACGCCCTGTCCCAACTCAGCATCACTCTAAGCACAAAACATTTATATTTAAGGATTTAGCCACCTGTAGTAACGTATTCCTTAGGGAAGAGTTACTACGGGGGTCACTCCAGCCCGCGTATACTGGGCCACATGAAGTGCTTAGGAGAGGCGCCAAATGTTTTGTCATTCGCGTTGGGAACAGAGAGGTGACGGTTAGTATAGACCGCCTTAAGCCGGCCTATATATTGTCCCACGACGCGTGTTCAGAACACCGCGAGGCAACTTTACCACCAGCTCCACCAGCTCCACTACCATCACAGGAACCAATACGTACTACACGTTCAGGTAGGAAGGTACAATTTCCTGATTATTATCGCCCATAGGCATGGTCTCTGGAGGGGAGTGATGTAGGTGACTTACATTATTTATTTCGATACTACATTTAGTATATCGTATATGTATTTATTTACAGCAACAATTCAAATATTATAATTTATACATATCTATTTATGTACAGTTTAACAATTTAACATACATAACACACATACATTTCATTCACATACATTCACAACACAAATCAATAAATTAAATAATCCACAGACAGACCCGGGCGAAACTCGTAGTATCGCGGCGGCTGTATATACGGCTATAGCTATGCAGCTGCGTGCGCCTACCATGCGCTTGCGTCGGCCGGCGCACGCCAGCGCCACCAGTCGAGATCGAACGATATCCCGCGAAGCCCGTGTCGCCTAGTTATACTTTCGTATGTGCCCCTGTATGTTTACGAATAGTAAATACCTACGTTTACTTTACGTGGCTTTATTTATTCTCGACCCCAAAATGAAATACATTATTATGAGGTAACTTTCTCTATTCTCGGCATTTTGTGACATCGGTTGGTACATTTGATCGGAAGCCGGAGTCTTTGAAAATACCGCTGGCACGTGTAATACGTACCTATTTATAACCTGACCTTGATTATTATTTTAAAAATGCATTTATAACATTTTTTTTTTTTTCGTTCGCAAAAACATGGACTTCGGCTGTGTTGGTTTTGGTAATTTGAAGAAGGATTTGACGCAGGATCGATGTCTCATAAATGTGTCAAAAAATCATAAAAATTTTATGATTTTTTGACACGGCGCAGGATCGACGAATAGTCTGGTCCCTAGTTAAAGCCCGATAGAAGTTAATGGAGTCATAGGGCAGAAACCCATCAAAACCGACACCACCGACGAGCGACTAGGCGCAAGACCAACGAGTCCGTCTTGAGTCTTTGTTTAGTAGTTTGTTGACTTTATTTTTTTTCTCTATCACAATATAGCGTCTGGCTGTCGAAATTTTGAATTTCGATTGCTGTCATGTCTTTACATGATGAATACGAATCGATTGACGTATGAATCATCAAAATTGGTCCACGCGTTTGCTCTATATAGCGTCACAAAGGAACACAAATATATACATACATACATACACGTCAAACACATTACCCTCCGTAGTCGGGTAAAAATACACATTCAATAGCGGGTCCTGCCTAAGGCGTTGAGGGGAAGTGAAGGATATGATTATGTACTTATTGACCCCCTCCCCTCCCCTCGCCACATCGCGTGGACTAACTCACTCTTGGCCGGTGTTACCCCCTCCCCCCAGAACATGATGGACAATGGAACAGGAGTCTAGTTCTTTTATGGGGTTTAAAAGCCTCAAGTTCTTTTATCTCTAGTTGTAATTTGCTACAACTTCATGTCACTCTTCTCTTCTCGTCGAAAAATAAATAAAATATATCAACAAAACGTAGGTATGGTCAGAATCGAAATTCCCAAATAGTGCCATCTATTGTTAGATTGAACCAGTTTAATGAATAAGTTGTGCCTATCATAACGTAGTACAAATAATTGCTGCTAGAGTTATGACTATATGATAAAATTTCAAAAGTTATGGAAATTTGATTTAGGAACCTATTATTTTACAACCCCTTGTATAGCTTAATAATAAAAAAATAGTAATACACATTTTTCAGTACCTATCTTCTGATAACCCAGTTTTAAAAAACTTCAATAACAAATCGATACTTATAACGCCATCTGTTGATATTTATTTGACCTACGTTTCTGTTTCTTCGTGATGAGACCCCGTGGCTTAGCATACCCAAGTGTATCGCAATAACGTTCACAAAAATAAAAACATCATTACATTTGATTATCAGCTACAAGGCATCATTTTACAAAGAGTTGACCATATACGTGATCTCGGGATCGAAATAGACTAAATTGCATTTTGATCTTCATGTTGCTAATATTATTAACAAAGCCTATCGCATGTATGGATTCATTATGAGGTCATCTAACGACTTTTAAAGACCATTAACTTATTTACTTTTATTTAAAAGTTTGGTTAGATCTCAATTGGAATACGCAGTCCCTGTTTGGAGTCCCATTGTGATGTTGATGTGTATGTCAAAAGTCTGGAAATGGTTCAAAAGAAATTTTTACGCACTATGCACTACAGATGCACAAAATGTAAGTTACCATATACTCAGTTATTAAATCTATACAAGATACAGAGCTTGGAGTCTAGACGAAGTTTCCTAATGGGTTTAACGTTTCATGGCCTATGCAATAACAGGTTCGACTGTATTGATATCACTAACAATTTATGTTATGTTGTACCCCGAATTGTGATACGCCGAGAGGCGTGCGTGTCTCGGCTGTTCTATACCGCAAGGTGCAGAACACATGCGGGAGAGCGAGCGCCTCTGAGGCGGATAGTTGATACATATAACACACACTTTATCGACCTAGATATTTTCGCACTTACTGTTAATCAATTTAAAAAAAAGGTTATTGAAATATTGGGATAGTTGCAAAACTTTACCTTAAGTCAAGACTACTCACGAGTACTTACTAGCTTTGCAAAAGTGGCGTACGTAATTTATTTCTTTGCCATCTGTTGTTGTTTATAACTTAATTGGAATGTGTAATTGTTCTATGTCCCAATAAAGTAAAATAAAAAATAAAATAAAGCTACAAATGCTAGCATAAGTCATATATGAGTCATAGATATTACCATGAATCATATATGCTTCAACAGAGCGAAGGTAGTTTTGGAGTAACCATAGACATTGGCACTCATTAATATAATCTTAACTAAGTAATTCCTAGCAGTAATTATTTTAACAAATTTTTAAAAAGCTATTGTCAGACTTAAAATATTATTTCCTAGAAGCTTCAATATAAGTAGGTTATACATATTCAGCACCTGAACTATTAACATATGGTGAATCAGAAAACATATTACCGTATTCATTTTTATTATTTTTTCTCACACCTTTTGGTAAAACTTGTGAATATAATTCTGTGTTTCCTTGATTTTTTTCTATTATTTTTTGGTATTACTTGAGTATATAAATCTGTTACGGCTGCATATGCAAGTTCTTCATTACTGCTATTTTTACCAATCGGCACATTTAATGCATAGCATAGCTAGGTTCATTATTTGAGTAAATAGGTTCATGGGTTTTAGAATTACCTGCCTTGGGGCCATGATTACGTTCAGCGTAAATTTGGTCATTATTTCCTTTGTCTTTTCTTTTAGATTGCGGTATAGGCACAGCATATGGTGTTATTGGTACTGCGTATACATTGTTATCTTTTCTGTGGTCTACTAATTCGGTGGCAGTCCATTGTATTGTAAATGGTGGTATGGGTGATTCAATTGGACTTTGAAGTATTTCATTGCGATCTCTTGCTTTCTGAAATTGGAAATTCAGTGCATTATAGGTTATTGTATTTTTTTTATGTGTTACGATTTATTCCTTAACTTTTGGGTTAATTTGTTTTTCGTAAAAAGCCAACGCACTAGTGTGAGCGTTGGTCCGGCAATAATCGTAGACACTGCATGTGATAGAAAATGTATTTAAAGTTATTGGCATATCCATTTTTTTTTCTGCAGGCATTAGCGTTTAAAGATAAATGAGCCATGACAGTTAGTGAGAGTATGTCACTAATTTCCTTTATTGTAGGTTTAGAGTAGGTATCTGGGGCCGTATTTAATCAATAACGCGGCGAATGCTGTTTTTCAAGTGGTTCAACATCTGCTGTTTATCGACGCGATCGTGAAGTCCAGTTCAGAGGCTCATTAGGCAAAATTATGCGTAAATTGATGGTATCGCTTGATGAGTGGCATGTTGCGCCATCTTGTTGAAACCAAAGCTCTGCCACATCAATACCATTTAACGGAGGAACGAAGAAGTTAGCAATCGTCGCACTATAGCCCGCCATTACCTAACAGTAACAATCTGGTCGGCATTATCTTTAAAGAAGTAATGATTCCGCCTGCCCATAAATCACACCAAACAATGATTTTTAGTGAATATAAGGGTGTCTCAACAAAGGGATTTGGATTTGAACCGATCCTAGTTCGGCAATTCTACTTGTTGAAATAGCCGTAAAACCGCAGAAATTGGACCACTTGGAAAACAACATTCGCCGCGTTATTGATGATATACTGCCCCAGATGCTCGGTAAAGTGATCGAAAATTAGACTTCCCAAATATATATATATATATATGCCCGAAATCATCTTTAAGCACTAATGGCGTAAAATTATCTTTTAAATAAAGCCAACACCGTAGTCAGCAACATCATTTTTATGTGTTTTATATCTTATAATCTTTTTAATAATTTAATCAATAATAAATTCTTGACATTCGAATATGATCTATGTAATTAATTGACATTTTAAATTATTCTTCATTTATATTAATTATGGTGTAAATTATCGATATTTCTTTTTCTATTTTATTTTGTTATTATTATTATTCAAGTTAATGTACTATTTTGTGAAACCTCTATGTATTCAAACACGATGTAAAAATTGTTAATGAATAAATGATTGATTGATTATTTATTTCAAACTTAGAAACCATTTAGATCGAGGGTGGTGGGATTCCAGCAATTTAAGATGAATTACCGCCATGTGATGCCTGATTCAATCAGTTATGTAAGAAAAACATAAAAATTTGAACATACCATTTGATTTCGTTTCCTCATCCTGTATATTACTATGATAACGATGACAATAAATATTATCGTTAAAACTGCGACCACAGGTGTCATCCAATTTAAGAGCTCCGAACTCGTCTCTAAACAAAAAAAAAATACCTAAATGTTAGTAATTGCCCAAGGACAAACCTACTAATATTATAAACTAGCTGTGCCCACAACTTCGTGCGCGTGAAGTTGCAGTGGTGCTCACATCCTATAGATGTTATCGTGATGATAAAAGCAGCCTTAGTTACTCCTTACATCATCAGCTGTCTGACAGTGAAAATTCTGTCAAAATCCGTCCTTGCCTGACTGACATAGGATAGCAGAGGACACGTTAAACGACAATTATTCTTATTATTAAACACATTGGGATGCAATGACAATGAGATAACTCCTGTATAGTTATCTATGATTGTCTAATGAAAGGGATAAGAGTTATGATTCCTCACATTATACAATACAAAACTCAGGAAGACTTACATCTTGGCCATATGGGCATTCTGAAAATCAAGCTCTTAGCCCGCAGTTATGTGTATTGGAAAAAACATAGACACAGATATTGAAGAACTAGTCAACAGATGTCGAGAATGCAGGATTAAACAAAATGAATCTTTGGCTGATTAATTTTGTTTAATCCTGGATTCTCGACATCCATGCCCCTTTACATCACTGGGAAACACCTACAGAACCTTGGTAGAGGCCACATATTGATTTTTCTGGACCAATAAATGGGTAGAAATAATTTTCATAAAGACTACAACAAGTACATGGTGTATTGATAAGTTGAAAGTTCTGTTCAACGATTTCGGCTGACAACGACAGTTCGTGTCCGAGGAGTTTACCTTATTCTAACAGCAAAATGGAATTGTGTTCAAAATATCGGAACCATATCACCCAGCAACTGATGGTCAAGCCGAAAGATTTGTACAAACAATCAAGAAAGTGCTACATCAATTCAGAGAGAAACTGGGCTGTTGCATAAGAAAATTTTAAAGATAAAATATATGCTAAGGAGGGCACCAAGTGTCACTACGGGCAAAAGCATCATCACCCCCAGACAACTCAGTGAAGACCAGGGTATTAGAAACTGGGATAGAGTCCAGGTTTGTGACTTCAGACCTAACAAGAAGTGGGAGTTTGGAGTTGTCACCATACGAATTGGTCGACTCCACTATGAGGTAAGAACGGATGAAGGCGAGATCTGAAGAATACTCCTGGACCAAATGCTACAGTACCAATTGCCCGCCTCGGGCTGATTGAGGGCAGACTCCCAGATAAATCAGACCTTTTTAGTTTACAACATATCTCTGCCAACAAGGAGTAGACGAAGGGGATCTAATGAAGTTTGGTGACATGTCTCACAATGTCATTCATTAAGAAAATAAATATTGCATCCAAACAATTAAAGTATGTGTTATTTCTTACTTGGGTAGGAATATAATAGAAAGCTTAAAGAGCACATCTTAAAAAAGGTATCTAATATATACTTCTCATCAAAAACCTCGAAACACTTCTTCTTTTATTGTTTTAGTTAATTAACACAAAAGAGGTTTAACTCCATAAAAAATAACATCAAAGCTGGCAGTTTGGCCTTTACAGTGGTATCGAAAATTTCAAACTCAAAATTTGATTTTCAATTGTTTATCCCAGTGTCGTGTATAATTTTATTTATAAATAATTATTTATTTGTTTTATGTATGCATTTGTATTTTATGTATGCATCTGTATGATTTGGGCCTTAGTAGCCTATATAAATGGTTATTATTATAATTATATGAACCAAAACATTATTTCGAAATAAAAGTGTGTTTAAAATTAGAGTACATTTATCGTGCAAAAACTTAAAATTAACGCTTAACTTTAAACTTTTTCTTTTTTAGTTTTCACTGTGCTTTTATTACAGATGATTAAAACCTTTTTTTTTTCTAAAAAACATGGGTACTTCGCCCGCAGAAGCCGCCCAAGCAGTAGCGTTGCTGAATTCTGGGCATAGTCAGCGTGTAGTGGCTGCAAGATTACATTTAAACTTGTCATCTGTTTAAAGTCTAGAAACGGGATCTCCTTTATTCGATTTTTTTTTATCCTAAAATACATTCGTATAGCAAATTTGGCATAACTGATAAAGGACATAACAATAGTTTGACATATTGATACTTTGGCATAATGTTTTAGTACGCATAAATACAGTTTAGACTATGCCTATAAAAATTACTATAATATTCGGTCAGCGACATCATAATTTGTTAAAAATGCTTTTTGTAACGAAGCAATAACAAAAGCCATAATAGTTCTTAAGGACATGGCTAGGTGGCGCTTGCGAGGGCCCAATTCGAATGCAACAAGGGAAGAAATATTTTAAGTTTAGTGACATAGTTCAGGCACAGATAATATAATACTATACTAGTAGTTCAGGTTAGATGGTTCGCCTTTCGTGTTGCGGTAAAGCGATCGGAAGTCTCGGGTTCGATTCCTGGGTCTGAACTTCAAATTTTTCTTTTCAAATGCAATTATTGTATATATAAAGTAATTGGCAAGAAATGCATATAAAAATTACTAAAATATTCGGTCAGCGACATTATAATTTGTTAAAAATGCTCTCAGTAACGAAGCAATAACAAAAGCCGTAATAGTTTTTAAGGACATGGCTAACTGGCGCTTGCGAGGGCCCAACTCGAATGCAACAAGGGAAGAGAAATTTCAAGTTTAGTGACATAATTCAGGTTAGATGGTTCGGCTTTCGCGCTCCGGTAAAGCGATCGGAAGTCTCGGGTTCGATTCCTGGGTCTAAACTTCAAATTTTTCTTTCAAATGCAATTATTGTATTTATAAAGTTATTGGCAAGAAATGCCTATAAAAATTACTATAGTTTAGCTAACTTTAAATCGCATAAAGTTATAACGCAATTTTTAATAGGCGTGGGAATTAATCTTTTTGAAGTACGTACTTTATGTGGATCAGTACATTTTGACATTCAGACCAAACCACCCGCACAGGGAATTCTGTAGAAATTATTGCTACATGGAAATCATTTGATGAGGTGTTTTTTTTATTTACATTGATATGTCACAGATAGTGATTTTTTAATCACGATATTCTAACGTCACAAAAATCACGAAATATCCTAAGGGGAGTGTGTGGGTGGTTGTAGTGAGTATTTTTTCCGATAGTGACTACTTACACTTTACCGGCGTTGCATCAATTGCAACCCTCCTCCTTTCCCCAGTCGTGCCAGCGACTAAAACATCACCACATGTCAACAGGTGAAAGGAGGGATCTAAAATTGGCTAAAAAACGTCGCGTGATTTATGGACGAGCCCTTATGAACAATGACGCAACTATGTGATTTTGTAACGGATGCTATAGAAAATTGCGCCAAAATTTCGCTAACGGCTGGGGCCCTGGGGTAGGAAGAGTGAAGTTGAAATGTTGCTTTTATCCCACCTGGGTGGGAAGAGTGGCGTAATAATCTCCCAGTTGGGATAAAAGCAACATTTTCAATTCCTCGTTTTCCACCTATTCCACCTGAGAGGGAAAAGTGGATTATTTTTTTCACTCTTACCACCCAGGTGGGATGGCCAAGTGGGATAGGTGGAATAGGGGGTGACTTCAAGCAAAATCTTTGCGTAGTTTGTTGGCCTTTGTATAAAAAAATAAGTACTATTGTTTAAAAATAATTTATTAATCGGCTAGGTGCACTAATGTTTTTCTCATAATAAAAGTATTTTATTAACTTTTGTATTATCCTTACGCTATAACTAGCAAAAGGCCACACCTCGTTTTATGCATTTTTCCGTAACTTCAAGATTTTTTTACGGGTAATATTAAGACATATCTATAAATTTCTTTGTTTTATTTATTAGAATAACTCTTTGGCTAGTCACATTTTTTTTGTGTCCTAATATTTAAGTTTTCTATATAAATTTTCAAAACAGGAGAACCCTGTTTGGCGTAACCTAAGCGTGAAAAATAACTATGCCCAATCTAGACGATACTTACTTATTGGTTCTGGCGTCGAGTTAGTCGTCTCAAAACTTGCAATGTTAGATTTTACTGTAACAATTTAAATAGGTTAATTTCAGAATAAAGATCATTTAAAATAAATATTTATTTACATTTATTGGTCTGTTGGTATAGTAGTTAGATTTATGACCCTGCCTGCTGAGCTTGATTTCGTGGGTTCGATTCTCACCTAGGATAAATCTTTTTGTGACAAGCACGAATGTTTATTCTGTGTCTGCGTGCAATTATCTATAATATGAATTTCTCATTTTATTACTACAATAAAAATTATATACACACACTACCGCAATATTCACTGCAAGAAGGTCATACTGAAGACTGAAGTCAACCCTTTCAATTTTGCTACTGAAGAGAACAAATAACCATGCTCAAAAGTTTGGAAAAAAACCCAGAGCTAACAAATACAGGCTCGCTTAAAATATTACTGATCTACAAGGTTTCCCAAAATTACGCCCAAATTAGATAGAACATTATACCTACTGATAGAAAACTTCATTCGTTTTTTTTTAATCGAAGTGCGTTTAAAGTTTTTAAATAATCGCCTATCTGAAACTAAAATCGATGCCAACTAAAAAAAAAAGAAGTGAAAATTCTGAATTCCATTCTGAATTTTTGTGACATCAATATTTTTTTTTCTAATTATCATTAGCCTAATAGCTAAGGCATTAGACGTGCAGACGGGGAGATCCGTGCCCAGCAGTGGGCCATCTTATGGGTTGATATGTAGACGTGCAATCGTGAGGTCGCGAGTTCAAATCCTGTCTTTTATACTACTGACGTGAACCCACTCCTAATACAAGCCATTAAGCTTAACTGGGGGGGTTAACAGGATTGCTAGTAATGTGAGACACTTCTAGTTTTCTTTAAAAAAAACCTATTCTGCAGTTGGGTAAAAATACAGAGCGTTTTTTATATTTTGTAGGTTTGATTCCCGGTACAGACAGACGATTATTTAAAAATCTTTGAATGCGGTTCGAATTATTTTAAAAATCAAAATGACGTCTTCTTTCAATAAAAATGTTCTATATAAAACATTTAAGTTACTTTCCCTCCATGTGGCTTAGCTTTGGAACACCCCGTTTGGACATCAATCAATCAATCAGCCTGCATCGGTCCACTGCTGGACATAGGCTTATAGACATGACGTTCTTAAAATATTTCAGTTTAAAATTCGATGACTAAGTATTTGCTATTAGTTTTTCCTCAGAAATGGATTTTTAGTGTATGAAATAATTAGTGTAAAACAATATCATCAGTAGGCAGCACGAGGAAGTACCCCGTTGATCTTGGTTTATCATGTGATGTTAAAATAATTATTTTATACATAAAGTAATTTAAACATATAATAACAGCATACAATGTATTATTTTTTTTGTAAAAAAAGTACATCAAGCAAAAAAATTGTCAATAATTGACAATTTACAGGTTCCGTTTCGTTAATGTTTGTCATTGTCGTCGGGGACACTGGTACCGACAACTGTTGTCGCACGAGGAGTTGTATTACCTCGTTTAATTGTTGTTGCTGTGTTCTTTGTAGTTCCAAAAACTGTTGAAATTCATATTGATTCATTTTTTTTTTTATCCTTGTCGCCAAATAAAATAATATAACTGATAAGTCATAGGTAATGACAACTGATAAAAACTGACATTGTAAAAATCTTTAATAAGTTCAATAAGTTTTGTTGATAATTATCAACAAAACTTATTGCTATAAACTCAAATTATAATCCTCCGTGCTAATATTGACTTTGAGTTCTGTTTATAAAAGATTTTTACAATGTCAGTTTTTACCAGTTGTCATTACCTATGACTTATCAGTTGTATTATTTTATTTGGCGACAAGGATAAATAAACATTAACGAAACGGAACCTGTACCGACAACCAGCACACACGAGAAACACAATTTGATAAATAAATTCAAATGCGACAAATTCGAAACGTCGACGTCCAACGTGGAAAATTTTGTAGACTACTTCGAAGCGAAATGTAGGGGTGATGGATGCACAGATATAAAAAAAGACTTATTCGTTATGTCATTATCACCAGAAGTGTACCACGAACTTAAAATAGCACTAACACCAAATTTTGAAACGAGTACATACGCAGACCTAAAAGAGAAACTTATAGCACTTTATCGAACGTAAAGAACACGGTTCAAAGCTCTAACGGATTTCTGGGGCTGCACAAGAAAAGATAGCGAAACCATGGAACATTACGCTAACAGACTGAAAGAGCTGAGCAAGGATTGCGGGTATGACGACTATTTATTAGAAAGACAACTGAGGGACAGATTCGCTACGGGTCTTAATCATCGTCAATTGAAAGTTGATTTAAAACAAAAATGGCCTGATTTACTGCGGTTAACCGACGGCAAAAGTGTGGAAGTTACTTTCAATGAAATATTCGCAGTAGCCCAATCCCGCGAGCTAGATGAAGCCGACGAAAATAACAAAGGCAATACAAATCAAGTATACAAACTTGATAATAATAAGTATAGACGTAATGGAAAGAGACATAAAGAACAAAGTGGATCACACAAACGATGCGGTGGTAATAAACATAAGTTTTTTAACTGTCTTGCTAAGAACAATATTTGTACTGAATGTAACAATGAAGGCCACTTTGAAAACTGTTGCATCATATCGGGCCACGCCTTTCTAGCAAATAGTAAAACAAATAAACAAACAACTCCTACAAAGAAAAGAAATAGACTACAAAAGATTATCAAGACATCATCAAATGGTGGTAACACTTCCACTAGTTATTCAGACGTAAGCAGCGATGATAATTCAGATGCAGTCTACAAAGTTGAAAACAAAAAGGGAGGCAGCAAAAGAATCGACATTATTATTAACGGAATCAAATGCACTATGGATTGGAATCCTGGTTCAGCATATTCCATCATTAGCACTTCATTTTGGAAAGAAATTGGTAGATCCTGACATAACGAAAGCACCCAAATTAGAAGCCTATGGGAATTTTAAACTGGAACACAAGGGCATCACAGATGTAAGGGTCGAGATTCAAGGACAAACAAAAATATTACCAGTTGTAGTAATGAAAGGAGCGAAACCAATGTTATTTGGTTTGGATAGAAGTGAAATGTTTGACATGGAGTTTCCTCAACCGGTATATTCAATCAAGTACAATACATCTTTTACATCACTGCAACAATTATTAAACACTTATGAATCCTTATTTGACACCAAATTAGGAAAAGTTAAAAACTATCAAGTTAACATACATGTTAAAGAAGGCGCCGTACCTAAACATCTACCAGCTAGACCAATAAAGTTCAGCATTAGGAAAAATAAACTGGAGCTTGAACGATTAGAAACAACGGGAATAATTACCAAAATAGATCCAAACTTAACCCGTGTGGACTGGGCAACCCCAACAGTAAATGTGGTTAAGCCAAATGGCCAGATCCGCATTTGTGGCGGCCATTGTACAACAATTAACCCTGTATTGCTTACACATGCACATCCTGTGCCACTGTTTGACCTACTGCGACAAACGTTAGCAAACGGCGAAAAATATTCTAAAATCGATTTAAAAGACGCTTACTTACAGTTTGAAATCGCTACTGACTCCAAAAAGTACCTGACAATTTCAACCAAGGGTTATTACCAGTACAACAAAATGCCTTTTGGTATATCAACAGCACCATCGATCTTTCAACACTATCTGGAAGAGCTTTTTAACAACGTCCCGAATGTTGCGGTGTATTTTGTTGATATCGCGGTAACAGGCAAGAATGATAGCGACCATCTTCAGACACTAGCCACAGTTTTTAACAAGCTGAATGATGTCGGGTTGAAAGTTAACCTCAGTAAATGTAGTTTTTTCCAACCTGAAATAGAATATTTAGGTCACCTAGTAAATAAACATGGAGTACATCCAACAAAATCCAAAATAGATGCCATTGTTAAAGCTCCACCTCCTTCAAATGTAAAAGAGTTACGATCATTTCTAGGCCTTATAAATTTTTATGAAAAATTCATTCCACACCTCCATACGCTATGCACAGATCTAGACGCATTGACAGGAAACAGACAACGATGTAGATGGACAAATATGGAGGATGACACTTTCAAAAAAATTAAAAAACTCATTTATAACTCTAAACCGCTCGTAGCATTAGACGAAAATCGTCCTTTATACTTAGCCTGCGATGCGTCCGAAAAAGGTGTAGGTGCTCTATCATAAATATGGACATCTAGAGAGACCTATGGCGTTCGCCTCGAGGAAACTCAAGAGTGCCGAGAAGAGGTACTCAGTCATCGATCGAGAAGCTCTAGCCATATGCTTCGGAATAAAAAAAAATTATAATTTTCTGAGAGGTACAAAATTTTATTTAGTGACAGATCATAAGCCTCTTATCCATTTATTGGGACCGCAAAGGAATCTACCTAAACTCGTAAACAATAGGTGGTCCGGTGGGCTCTTTTAATTGGTTGTTATAACTATGATATAGAATATAAAAAAGGAGAAAATAACCACATTGCCGATTTCCTGTCGAGAATGCCTAATCCTGATGGGGAACCGTCAGGACCAGAACGCGGAGTACACAGGATTCAAACGATACTTCGGAACCATAATATTAATGATTTAGAATTGACGGAAAGTTGTATCAGACAGGAAACAGTTAAAGATCCTGTTTTGAAAGAGATTGTTAGAAATATCAGGACAAACTGGCCTGACCAACGATTCCCAGCAAGTTTAAAACCCTTTATTCGAAAACGCAACGAATTATCTGAAGAAAATAAAATAATAATGTGGCATGGAAGAGTAATAATTCCAACATCTTTACAAAAGTCCGTCTTAAACTTCCTTCATCTAGGCCATCCAGGTTCTTCAGCAATGCGTGCACTCGCACGGTTTTATGTTTGGTGGCCAGAAATAGATGAAGATATTGATTTCCATATATAGAAGTGCCAAGAATGTAAAAAAAGTAGACCAAAGAACACTGAACTACCAATTTACTCTTGGTCAGTTCCTGAAAAAATTTGGGAGAGGATACATGTAGATTATGCTGGACCTTTTGAAGGATCATATTGGCTTGTACAAGACGCTCTTTCTAAATGGGTTGAAGTTAAACAAATGACCAAAATTACATCTGTCACTTTGTGTGATCAATTGGAAGACATATTTTCTACTTTTGGTCTTTCTCAAGTCTTGGTCTCAGATAACGGTCCACATTTCAGTTCTCGAGATTTCCTAGAAAAAAGAGTAAAGGCATACAGCTCGCAAGATCGTCTCCTTATCATGCGAGGACGAATGGATTAGCAGAGCGTTTCGTCCGAACATTCAAAAGCAGAATGTCGGCTGATGGACCTAACAAAGTAACAGTAAAGCAAAGACTGCGTAACTTCCTATTTACCTACCGTAACACACCTCACAATACCACAGGTAAATCACCTGCCCAACTAATGTTTGGTTGTCAACTTCCGTGCCTGTAGGATAACGTGAGGCCGAGTCGTCGCAAACACATCAAATTTGAGCAGTTACAGGCAGAGTTGGATACAGATCATGTAATCCCAACATACAAACCAGGGGATGCAGTATATGTGCAAACGGGAATTAATAAACATTAGGCACCTGCTACTGTGTCGAAGAGAACTCATAAATATTCATACGTGAATAACACACCAAGATGTACTGAGAATCGCCGTCATGCTGATCATCTACGACCTCGAGTAATGGAAGAAATAGTTATACCGGGAAGGACCGATAACGAGACTATAGCAGAGGAGCAAAGAACACCACCATCACTAGTACTCCCATCTGTCTCATTGTCCGCTACACCGGTACCTACAGCAGAAACATCAGTATCTGTCCCCTGTATCCCCTAATAAATACTTTATGAGACTAACTAAGTTTGAGATCTAGAAAAGTCAGAATTCGTAAAATAGATGACATTAAAGCCCTGACTACGAAATGTATGGAAAACGTGTTTTTGCCATTTCTGGCATTTATAGTACCCGAAGCTCAGTTGGTCCTATAGTCTTTCGATTGTCACGAGAAAAGGAATTGATTGGCATCAAAAAAAAATACAGTCGAATTGAGAACCTCCTCCTTTTTGAAGTCGGTTGAAAAAAACTAACTTAATGAAATATTGTCATACATGAAAAAAACACTCCTTAAGAAAAAACAATATTAGAAATCATACACTTATCCATAAAATCTTAAACTGAAATTACATGACATTTTTGCAATTGCCGTTACTGCCAATGTCATACTGAATTAACTTGACTTTTTTTTTTTATTAGAAGGAAAAAATAAACAGGTTGATTTGTAATATACTAATAACCCCCCGCTCGTGGATCTTTACATAATAAGGTTGTAATTTATAAAAATAATGAACTATGGTCTAATTTAGTCCATTCAAATAGTCACATCTCAGTTAACACTTTTGATTGTGAGGTGTGACTAAATATTCTAAGTAACTGATACAAAAAGAAAAGTTTACAAGGACAGCAGTTACCACTTATTAAATACTAGCTGACCCACGCAACTTCCTCTGGGTCAATTTTCCCTGTTTTTGCAACATTTTCCATTGCCGCTCCGCTCCTATTGGTCATAGAGTGATGTTATGCCTGCCTCGATAAATGGTCTATCCAACAGTAAATTTTTTCAATTCCACCCAGTAGTTCCTGAGAACGCGATAAGCGTTCAAACAAGCAAACAAACTATTTAGCTTTAAATTATAAGTAAAGGTATGAAGGGAAAAATCGCTGCTATTAATCATAGCATGATGTTATAATTAGCCTATAGCCTTCCTCGATAAATGAGCTATTTAACATAAAAGTATTGTTTAATTTGAACCAGTAGTTCCTGCATCATCGCGTTCAAACAAACTCTTCAGCTTTATAATATAAGTAAGAAATAAAGAAAGAAAAAATATTTATTTTCGCCAAAACAGGAGTAAGGAACAAAAAAATTAGTATCTGGACATGTACTCATGTCCATGTACTATTTTTTTTCCTTTGTTTACTAATAAAGTAATTAAAAACAATTTGACAACAATATGTAAAGTTATAAAAAATGTTAACGCCGAAAAATAGGAGCTAGTTCAGCATATGCCAGGCAATATATCTGACGCTCGTTTTCAACTAAGATTTATAATAAAAAAAAATGTAGATAGTTTTACCCGGCGGCAAAAGCTCATAGTGGATGATTCCTTTCCAATCCCACTATACACACAGCATCACTTTGTTCCGAGTCAGGGCTTTGCTACGGTGTGTGGGACTTGTCCATGCTTCGACCACGATCTTTTTCGAAAATTTTTATAACCCGTAATAAACCGTTTAAAAAATAGGTCGGAATTGTTACGTTTTCATAAAGAATCGCGACTGGAAACACCGGAGATCGTGTGGTGACCAAATATCGAGTTTTTTCTAGTACCCAGACTTTTGTTAATGACGTAAAACTGTTTTGTGATCAATATCCAGTTCTTCAGCAATATAGTATCGAAACTAATATGTTGATCTTGCTTCACTTTTTCATAGATGGTACTGTTTTGTCCGTGACAGGGCGTCCAGAGTGTGCAGCCTCATCCTTCACAGTCATATTTCCAAACTTGAAACGCATGAACGACATTTGTGCTACTCCATATTTGTGATACGCATTAGGTCCGTAAACCGCACAAATTTAATAATAATAATAATAAACCCCTCGGGGCTAGTCATTGTCTCTCTATATGAGATTAACGGAACACTCTGAGGGCATAGTAGCAGCTCTTAAAATCCTTATGACACCAATAAAAAATGTCTCATGAGGGTGAAATAAGAGTACACAAACCGCAGGGCAGCTTTGTGGCGAGCTGAATGTGCGTTGCGACACTGCGGTCCCGACGCCTCAGAGAGTCGGTCAGGGCCTCGTCTCCCGTTTGCCTTCACTGGCCGGCGGGAGTGGAACACCAAGAGCGCCCGCGGGACTCTCAACTCTGTCTTGCCTTAATCGGCCGCCCAGAGGGAGGTCGCCAGAGCTTGTATGCTCGGGGGTGGAAGTGTCATTTTCAAGGGCATAACTACGGGGAAACCCGCTCACGGGCCTTCTTCGTGATGGTGAAACCGGCGCCGCACCGCTCGACACCCCAAGCTGCTCATACACATTTTGCTACCTGTCGCCTGTTGGGCTGTATGCCTGTGGCGGCCAGAAGGGGGCCCACCTAGTGAGTGGCGAGTCACCGCCTGCCCATTTGTCCGTGTGTTTTTACCATGTGTTTGCAGGGCAGGCGCCATAGTCCTTCAATAGTACCAGTAAACCATTCCACTAACACATCACCTCCATAACCCAGTTTCTTAGCTACTACTTTTTGCCAATAGTTTTTATACTAACTGCAGAATGTCGTTGGGTACATTTATATAGTGTGTACAACGATATTCGCCGGTTTGTGTCACATAGCCTTTAGGTTAAAGTGTCTAACAGGCCTCTACGTGTTGGCTTCGGCCCCACGCACGTCTCCCAAATGACCGGGATCCATAGTCCCGTGATATGGAAACGACATACATAATAATAATACTAATTTATTAATGAAAGTATAATAAACTTATATAAAAGTATAATAACAAATAGCATAGTTAAGTATTTGTCTGAACTAGGTTGAAACCTGTGTTTCAGGCTAGAAAGTAAAAAGTATTTTAATAAATACTTTCCGAAACTAAAACTACACTTAATAACTAAAAATAGGAACTGTTATACTAGAAAATATAGACTAATTTTATTCGCGAAAATATAGACTAATTTTATTCGCGGCGTTCGTCGTATTTTTACCTTTTTTTCTTCGTCACAAACGTTTTTTTGCTTGCTTAAACATCAATTGAAAAAAGGGCAGGAACTAGTTTTTTCTTTACAATCCCGAATCGGGAGATTTTTAAATGAAATAAATGAAAATTGATTGGTTCCTTGTACTGTAAGTAGATGTCAAAAAAGTAAAGTTGGATGGAATCACTTTTTTTCACGTTAAAACAAACAAAAACAAAAAGTAAAACAGGCTTTACTTTTTGGACATTTACTCACAGCACAATCAATTAATTGATTAACCAATCAGTTCTCTTTTTTTTCCAAATCTACTAATTCGTGCTCAGCCGCAACGTAAATTTCCATAGCTAGATTAAAATCTTCACATTTTTGTCAAGTTTTTGGAATATAAATTTAGCTAAATTTTAAAAGTGGTCTATGAAAAAAACAACCTCTGATTTTAACTGAAGAGTTTGTTTAATTTAAACTGAACAAAAAGCTAAAGAGTTTGTTTGTTATTTGTTTGTTTGCACGTGCTAATCTTAGGAACTATTGGATAGCATTAAAAAAATCTTCTAGGTACGGTGCAATGAAAAGTGTTGCAAAAATGGAGAATATCGAAGCAGACGAAATAGCGAGGGTCAGCTAGTTTTACCAAATATGATATATATATATACTCATTGATATATATACTCATTGTCAAAAAGTTGTCAAAAGTGTAAACATGGTGACGATTACATTTCCCTGGGGCGTTTGCAGAACAAACTTAATACATATGTACCTATATTCTATTCCATTAGAGGTCGAATAAATAAAAACTGTTTATATGCTTCATTTTAGTTCCGCGACTTGCGGCTGGAAAATCTGCTTGTCACCATTAGGGAACTGTTACGCCGGCCAGCTATTTTGACAGACAGTTAATGGTATGATATTATGTAGATAAGTAATTGAGACCGGCCGTTAGTTAAAATATAATTGATCCTGGGTTCCAATCGGGGTAAATCAGCTATTCTTAGGCGATAATGAACGTGGTATGAATCATCTCTTCTCCCGTTGTCCGATCGACTCAAACTTTGACTGATGTTGGGGGTAAAATGGTTTTTTTTAAAGTATGTACTAAACAAGCTAAATTATTACAAAACAAAAAACCCGGCTGTTTAAAATTAATATCTCAAATATTTTCGCGTCAAAAACTCGTCATTTAAGTTTTGAAGTACCGGGTGTCACTCCCACAACCAAGACTAATCTAACGATATCTCTGAAGCTAAAATCAATTAAGCCATTTAGGCTCTAGACTCTAAAGCCTAAATAGCTTGATGGATTTAGCTTGTTTATTATTGGCACGCTCTACGAGTCTAGAGCGTGCCAAAGAAGTATACATACATACATACATACAGACATGCATACACTCGACAAACATAAACCTCCTTCTTGCGCAGTCGGGTGAAGTTGAAAACACAATAGATTTTGTGATCTTAAGACTTACCTGTAGAAGTACTGCTTGTAGTCGTAGTTTTCTCATTCATAAGAAACTGTACATATGATATTTTATTGACTGGTTTTAAATGTGATGCATCTTTTAAAATACATTTTAAAACCGATTTGTCATAATCTGAAGTCAGTGTTATATTGAATAAAACGTTACGAAGTGATGAATGAGCTAAAAAAAAAAGAATATTTCAAACCACACGTATAGAATACGCGAAACAGGGTTCAGCTCTGTCATAAATTTATAAAGAAAACTGAAATATTACGACACAAAAAGTGACTAACCAAAATTTTCTTCAAGAAACAAAAAAAATTTGTCTTAATGTTAACTCGTGAAATCTAAAAGTTACGGAAAAAAGTATTAAACAAGAATTGTCGTATTGTAATAGTGTTGGCGTCCGTAATCTAACATTATGTACTAACGAATATTCGAGTTTATTTTGTCCTATACTCCTGCGCACTGTGAAGTAATGGTTGTGTGCGTGAGAGCGAGGCGGGCGGCCGTATCGCGCCGTGTGTAATTATATTTTCGGAAGCATTCGGCGTATTGCCTCCATGTGTGTTTCTCTGTTTTTACACATATAATCATTGGGTGTTTAGAATGTATATATGTAGTATTAAAATTCTAGCCTTACTGTGTATAAGTTTAAGATTTTCACCAATAGATGGAGTTACTATGCAAATTAAATCACGAAATGGTTTTATGGTTCGCTTTCACAGAGGCTCATAAAAGCTGACATTATATTATAATAAACTTGTCTCGCTCTGAGGTACCGCAGTTTTCTTCGGATATGACCGGACTTATTCGGATCATAAACCAAAACGTACACTAAACAAAGTGTTAAATTCTCTTTGGCATACACTGGGAAAAAAATGTTTTACATATATGGCTAGTTACGGTTACCTTTTTTAAAAATAGATTTGCCCATGTCGATTTATTGTTTCATAAATATCTAATTTATGTACCTGTGTGTTAGCAACCCATACTACCTACTTCCGCCACGACACTTTGCCAAACTTAACCAACTGTAATATTAATAACGTTTGGTCATATGATTATTAAAAATAATTTATGATTGATTATACTTGGTCATAATAAATAATAATTGTAATTGTATATTAGATAATTGATGTTTAAGTTTGATATGAAATAATTTGTTGTAATAATAGTTCAGGGGAGACTTGTCACATAATATAAGTCTATAAATGTTGGTGTATAGCTCATCAGCTGAAATAATCATTGAGGTAACATGGTAAGGATAAAACTCTGCTGAATTATATTTCGATCAGTACTTAATGAGTATTAATTTTTCAATTAGGTTGGACCCACCTTCGTTATGTAACGTGCAGTTTATTTCCATTAGGGGTTGTGCAGGTTTAGAAACATGTAGTGCCAATTTGTCGTTTTCATCATATCTATAATAAGTCCAACTAAAATGATCTATAAAATATTCGTCTTTAAAATCATATATTTCTAATACAATATTATCTTTGGGTAAAATTATATTCAAACCCTTGGATTCTGAAAGTAAACAATAAAAATATTAATTAATTAATTAACGTGAAGCAAAAAGTTTGTATGTTAACTTATCTATTAATTAACATACAAAATATAATATATCTCATTTTACTAAAACTGCGCGGACGGAGGAGTATGAAATTTAGTACTGTTGTGTATAGTTATCTGAATGAAAATTAGTACTTTTTATGAAACGTTAAAACGATTCGCTTTGTAAGAATTTGTATGCAATTTAACATAATAACGTCATAATTTTCTGGTTTCACATCGTTTACTTTTAGTAAGATGGAGTTTCTGTAAATCGAACATTAGAAGACAGTGACATTAAAAACATTTTTCGTTTGAAAGGCAAAAAAAATAATCTTGGTGTCGTCCATGTAGAATTTTCGTCTTTGACTATCAAAGACTAATTCCTGATAGCAGTAAAAAACTACAACAGGACTAACATGACAAAAAGCCTCAATACCAATATCTTGCACGGTAAGGGACCAGGGATACCGTCTCTGAAGCACTAACCACCATGACGAAACGCCTATACTATCTCACCAGGGAATTCATCAAAAGTAGCACATTCGAGCAATGTTGGATCTCAAATGGAAATATTTATGTTCGGGAAAAAGTAAAAACCTAGTCGGCTTATAAAAACTGAAGAAGATCTTGCGAAATTACGTAAAGAAAAGTGACTAGGATACGTCTGGGATAAAATCTTGTACTCACATTTTGTAATTTTCTGTGTTTTATATTATCGTAGTTCTATACTAATTACCTATGTTAACAACATACACATAACAATACCATTTCACTACTGTCACATAATGAACCATAATAAGCCATACATCTCAAATAATAATAATATAGCTAAGTTAAAATAGTTAAGTAAGTTTCTTCCAAATATTTGAAATCATACATAGCTCCTATCATTATAATACATAACGTATTTTTATTTAAATGACATGTTATTTGCTACTCAATAGAGCAATTAGGCCTCTAAAGTCGCACGTGATATCCGGTGAGTCGCCGTTTTGCAACCTGGTTGTGTCTAGATAGATTTTCATGATGATCGAACTTTTTATTTTACCTGTAAGTTGGTACGTTACCCTCAGTGCGCCAGTCCCACTCGCACTTGGCCGGTTTTTTCTTCTCGCCATCCTGTTCTAGCCTAATCTTTATTTTACTAGCCATGCCATAGATTAATTAGAAATCTCAATTTAAATGTTCTTAATATAGGGCAAATTTATTTATGCACACAAGCTACTTTTCTATAATTATTTCTAAAAAAAAACTCTTCTTAATTATCTAAATAATTTTTAAGACTTCAAAAATTATAAAACATACTAACAATTAATATTTTTATTAAATAATAATACAGATAGATTCTATAAATTGAGGTCCTTGCGGGACAGGCTTCGTCTAGTGAAAGGATTTATGTAATGCGTTTTTTATTTTATGTAATTTTTCTAGAAAATAAACGTATTATTATATTAACTGAAATAGTTTTTATTTATCTTAATAGTTGAACTTACGAGCGTAGGTCTAAGCCATAGGACGTATTGGTCGATACTTCAAGAGCGTCAGTTATTATTTCGTCAAATATAAATAAACACATCACTGTGTTTGGGTTAAAAGTGGTAGTTTGTTACTCTTATTTGCCCAGTAATTATACTTGCATTGCCCGTAACAAGTGTAACTGGGCAAATAAGGTTTACGAATGTCTCAAATGAGACGCAGAGTAGTGACATTCAGATCTTTACCAAACAAGTATTCGGGTGGCACTGATACTGTTATTGGCTAGCGTGACGCTTTACCATCAGGCGTACGACCTGCTAGATTCATTCAGTTGTATTAAATAAAAACTCACCTTTGAAAACGGAATCCATCTTCGTCCTTTTAAACCTGTATCTATATATTGTATCTGTACCGCTACATTTATAACATGTAAGATCAAGTTCCTTTTGGTTTGAATCTGAAATAATTACAACATTCAAATCATTAGCCTTGGGTGACAGAACGCAAGCTTCATAGCAAAGTTAGGGAATCACGGATGACCGTGATTCCTTAACTTTGCTATGAAAACAGACAAACCACAAAACAGTGAGTGCTTCGAGATTCCGTGTCAGTAAACGTTCTCTTTTTGTGTGCGTTCATCAAGAGCGTTTACTATGAAGCTTGTTTATTTTTTCTTTCACATTTTTAATATTAGTATGGATTACTTATAGTTAGGATGATATACGTTACTAACGGTTGTTTTCAGAATTATATCAGTCGATCGATATAGGTACTAAAAAAAGCTTTTTTGTCATAGTTACACTATTTTACTTAACTAAGTAGGTTATAGAGGAAAGGAATTGCTTGTAGTAGGAGATTCCGCTCTTCTATTCCTTTTATCTCATAAGGACAGATTTAACAGTAATGCATAAACATCTGCATTTGTATACTACTTAATATTTAGTAATATACAAATGCTCATGTTTATGCATTACTAAAATAAAGGCTTAAAGTTAGTATATTAAAGGAACAATAATAATAACGAGAATGGTATCAGTTTTTAAGCTACCAGAGATATGTTTGACTTATGCTCCATACAATTTTGTATGGAGGTTATGTCGATGACAATATAATAAAGCCAATATTCTAGCAAAATTCATCGATAGATAGATTAATGAAAACGGCCGTAAGTCAGCAAAAATTGTGAGTCTGGGCAGCTTTTTGAGTGTAGGTACGCTGCGTGAACGGTGGAAGATACACAAAAAGAATGTATGAATAATTTCTTCTTCATAAAAGTTCTATAAAAAAACCTGTGATAGCATATATCTATTAGTATCTATCTCTTAAGAATAACTCACAGCACAATTTTTTAGGGTTCCGTAGCCAAAATGGCAAAAACGGAACCATAGGGGTTCCGTTTTTGCCATTTTGGCTACGGAACCCGTTTAAGCATGTCCGTCCGTATGTCACAAACTACACAGAATATTAATGAAGTTAGGAATAGGTATCTTGTATAAGCCGCTACTTAGATACATTCAAAATACGAAAAACTTTTGCCCCTACCTATTAAATTAAACTTTAATACCTACGCAAATTCAAACAACACTTACGAGTATTTTTATTTTGTGATTTACTCATATATCGTGATAAATAATTGAAATGATACGCTTATGTTCAGTTTATAACTTGAAATCATAATACATAGAAGCAGAAAGAGTGTAAAAAATGTAACAGTCTGGTCTAACGTCTTGATGTTAATCAAGACGTTAGACCAGACTGTTACATTTTACTAATTGTATTTTATTAAATGTAAAATGTTATGGCCTTACCTTTATTTAAGAGACTTAGTTATTCAGAAAAAAAGAATTCCTATTAGATCATCTGACCCTTTGGATTGGTGTCATAAAAAAATAGAATGGTGCCTTTTTATATTAGGCGGGTTCGATTACCGGTTCAGACAGGCGATTAATTAAAAATCTTTGAATGTAGTTTGAATTATTTTTAAAATCATAATGAAAAAAGTATTGTTTAAGTCTTATTCATAAAAATATTCTATGTACAATATATACAGTAGTTTCCCATTCGTGTGGCTTCGGGGAACACCCAGTTTTTTGTTTTTTTAAAGATAACTGGCAATGAGGGATTATTATATCCTGCTTGTGTTAGGAGTGGGTTCACATTGGTAGTATAATAGGTAGGATTCGAACCCACGACCTCACGATCACGAGTTTAAAACAAAACAGTTTCAGTTAACATACCTTTGCAAGAAGACAGTGTTGCATTGGGGTATGGTTGAACACCGACTGAACACTCAATATTTACTGTTTCGTCTTCAAAAAACATGTAATTGTAAACCGGAATTGAAATATCATTAGGTAACATATTGTTATAATTTCTGGCTATATGACTATTCACTGCAAGGTATCCCGTATCTGGAAATTTAATAACAATAAGAAATTAAAAAACTAACATTGTAATATTTTTTTTACAAAAAACCTCTAACCTATTTGTTGGCATTTATAGGGGAGTTTCGTTGTCCAAACCGGTTTAAATACGGACATCCGAATTGAGAACCTCCTCACGAGAATTTAGAAGTTTCGTTCCTATAGGTTTGAGGAAATTGCAAAAAGGTAGGTACACAGTAGGATATATTTGGCCGGTGTTTAGTCAATCATACCACCTAAAACTTTAACCCCTACCCCTAATATTACGAAAATCCAGTCGCGTGAGCTATTCAGGCGGTATTAAGTGAAATGATTTATTCCTTTCCCCCGGCCTCACTGCACAGCTGAAAATAGATGGTGCTCCTTTACCTTCGAAGAATATTATTACGACGGAGGAGGGGGGGAGTTTCACTCTAATTACCCGACTTATGTAAATTTAGCACCCCTTGAGTGCATTTGGCGCCCTCTTCAACATTGCATTTTTTACTTGAACAAGCCATTTGGCCTAAATAAATCAAAAAATCGAACGCACCCTCCCCCCGACCTCCCTACCCCGCGTGTTTTTCAATTTTCCAAATGCAGGGCAGTTGTACTATAAGTTTGATCCTGACGCATAGGTCGCTCGCCGGTTTGGACGATTCGCCTATTTTTTGGCAGGTATTTTATGGTACGAAATTAGCAGGACAGTCTACAATGAACCACCTATAAGAGTTCATGGTAAGGCCCCAGAGACAGAGCGAGTGCCAAGCTCACGCGCTGCGGATGCTCGTTTTGTGCGCGCGTGTGAGTGTAGGACGTAATAAAAATCGTGGCATATAATCATGTTAAAGTAAATATGATTAACTAACTGTCCCGCGCAACTTCGTCTGCGTAAATTTACCCCGTTTGTGCAACATTTCTCATTGCTGCTCCGGTCCTATTGGTCGTAGCGTAATGTTATATAGCCTATAGCCTTCCTCGATAAATGGGTTATCCAACAGTGAATGATTTTTTCAATTCGGACCAATAGTTCCTGAGATTATCGCGTTCAAACAAACAAACTAACTCTTCAGCTTTATAATATTAGTACAGACTAGCTGTCCCGCGCAACTTCGTATGCGTAATTTCTCCCCGTTTTTGAAACATTTCTCGTCGCTTCTCCGCTCCTATTAGTCGTAGCGCGATGTTATATAGCCTATAGCCTTCCTCGATAAATGGGCTATCCAACAAAAAAAGATTTTTTCAAATCGGACCAGTAGATCCTGAGATTAGCGCGTTTAAACAAACAAACAAACAAACAAACTCTTCCGCTTTATAATATTAGTATAGATTCGTGATTAACACGTAATAACTAGTCATTATGAATAATGACAAAGTTACGTAGTAAATATGACAAAATAATCATTTTCACTAGTTACTATTCATAATAGGTGATTGATCTTAGAAAAATTATCGATGACGAATTGATGATGACGGATGGTGATGATTGACAATGATGATTCGTGTTAATGGTTGGTTTTAATTATTGGTGACGATGATTGATGAAAAAGAGTATTAATGGTGACACTGATGATTGATGACGTTGATGATGAAGTCTCAAGTTTGTATAGGTCTAACTTTATTATCCAGATTTTAAGAACCACATCTTCTCCGGCGCTGCTTCAAGTGCAGCCTCTTCGCCCGCCGCGTAATAAAGCAAGTAATGCTTGCCTCCGTAGCCTCGGCTTGCTGGTCGCCTTCGGCCTTCGGCGACCAGCCTCAGCCGCTACGGCTCGCATGGTGCCAGTGCTTTGCTACAGCAGCGGGCGGAAGCTACAATCCCTCCGAGCCTCCGGTTATAAATACCACTCTCGGGGTGTCACAAACACGTGAAGTCGGGGTAGGCTAATTCGGTTTTATCATTATTTTGAACTTGTTTTACTACGTACCTACTACACTTGTTGCAAATGAAATATACCCATTTTATTTCTTTATTAAGATATTATATATAATACTATTATAGGCAAAATGATTAATTCGGACCTTATAATCACAATTCCTAAAATGCGTTTTTATTATGCATAGTTCCTAATGACTATATATAATCTTAGTGATTTGTTATTAATCAAATTTACTGCAACATATACATACATACAAGCAATCCTTCTGTACTTTCTTTATTTTGTGGTACCACGGAGCCACACAAGACTTGCCGTATTAAGCATAGGTATGTTACGATATAGAGCAATCGTCCCACCATCTAACGCATCCTAACTTGTACGGCTTCATGAGATTCGCAAAAATATTTATAAACTACAAACTTTCGCATTTATAATATGTTAACCATGTATATATGTAGAAATAGGACATTTGTATCACAGTGACGGCAGAACACTAACTTCCAAGTCACAGGAACAACTAGTTTGGAAGTTAGGGTTTATAGAGTAAACCCTAACTTCCAAACGGTGTGAACCTTTAATCATAAAAAAAAATACTTAGTTTTAAGATTATGTGAAAAGGTTGGTACACAGTAGGATATACACAGTAGATATTTAAATCAATAAATTATTATTATTACTAGCGTTTTATTTTTTAAGAAGTCGTCCCACTTACCGTCAAACTGTTTTTTTACAAACGTGATGTTAACTGTGGTATAATCATTATTGTCGTAGCATTTACAGGTCATAACGCTTTTGTCGTGTTGTTGTCCCAAAGTCGTTCGCAAAGCATAGCCAAGTGTTCTTGGTTTATCCATTAAAGTTTTGGGCAAGTCTGTAAATATTTCAAAATTAACAATCTTAATTCAGTTAGGAAGCAAAAGGGACGCTTGGATAAAGTCTTGATTCTACAATACTTGTGCAATAGGTAAAGCCAAGGCAATAAAACTCGCGGCCACTATTGGTGATCAATTTTAATCATGTCCACCTCAATGCGTAAGTACAACATAATAGAAGAATCCACTTACATACTTCCAAACTACTTATTACAGGTTTCAATCAAAATACATGCACCTTCCGTACTCTCTATATTTTGTGACACAGATCTATAAGGCCAGTAAAATTTTAAATTAAAACGCGAATAAAACTATATTTTTGATTTTGGACCCCTTAGGAAGGTATGTAAAACATCTTATTAGGGTTCCGTAGCCAAAATGGCAAATCGGTACCCTTATAGTTTCGCCATGTCCGTCGATCCGTCCGTGCGTCTGCAGCTTTGCTCAGAGACTGTTAGTGCTAATAGTATTTTGCATGGATACACATAAAATCTTTAAAAAAAAAATACTTTTGGTCCCCTTTATGTAAAGTGGGGGGTGTGATTTTTTTTCTCACCTACGCCATCGTGTGGGGTATCATTAGATAGGTCTTTTAAAAACGTTTAGGGGTTGAGAAAACGATTTTTAGATTTAGCGATTCGTTTGTAAAATATAAAGCTTTAAAGTGCAATTTTTTGTTAGAGTCAAGTGCTACGTGTACAAATAAAATATATTATTAGCAGAGTCAGATTAAGATGACGTAAAGCGTATTGCTCCACTATAAAAGCAGGCGCAAACGTAGCGAGAGCTCATTTGTTCGTTGGCGCTCGAACAGGCAACGCCTCTGAGCGCTAAGTGTTTTTTGTGTTTAGGGCGTGTGAGCCATTTTTCGTGTGTGAGCAAGTGTAATTAGGGCGTATGATTTTGGTTGATTTATTAGCTTTGTTGTTATTTAAATATTTGTGCAATTACAGTTGTTATAACGTTCTTTTTAAAAAAACTAAATCTACTCTGGTTTCTTACAATATTGTATTAATTACATTGTCTCTGAACGGTCTCCTTTCTGCCTAACACTGTAAAATCAGTTTATTAGTTATTATTTTATGTAATATTTTTGTACGAAGCTGTAAGTGGGGTCAAATTATCTAAAATTAAATATTTCTTTCAAAATGATGAATACATTTGATATCAAACTAAAAAAAGTCCGTAAATTTTCCAATTTTTCGCGTATGACCCAGGTTGCACAATTTTTTTTTGCATGCCAAACATAGTTCCACGCTCCCCTAAAGGGTTCAAATAACATACCAAAAATCCTGCTTTACACCAAATTATGCGTTTTTAGACTTATTGTTTGTAAAAATTTACTGGCATGTATTTACAAGAAGTCTATTCAGTTTCAATATAAAAAATAATGCGAATTAAAAAATACTTACTATATTTATTTTTACTATCTTTCAAGTCTTGAAAATTGTATTTTTCAGCGTAATCGTAATTAAAGTTAATAGAATAATCAACAGATAATATGGTGTTCATTAAAATACACAACACATTAACGAAATCTCCTTCAGAATAATAGTATACAGCTTTATGATCATAATTTGACTCGTTAACGGGTGATTGAGTTGTCGGTAAAACCATATTATTCACTAGAACCGCTTGCGGTGTTGCTGAAAAAAACACAGTTATTGTTTTTAATTGAAGCGGTGGTAGCTTAATGGCTAAGGCATCGGTCTCGCAATCGTGAGATCGCAAGTTCGAATCGTAACCATTATATTACCGACGTGAACCCACTCCTAACATAAGCTATTAAGCTTAGCTGGAGGGGTCAACAGGATTGCTAGTTATGTTTAAAAAAAATCTTTTTTGTATTTATTTATTCACATTAGTTTTGGAAATGAATGAAAGAGGTGAGAGGTGTAAATACAATACTTACATAAATACTAACATACCATAAATATATGTTCGTAAAATTTCGCGATTTGTACACATTATTTGTATAAAATTCCATAATACCATAAATACATATATACCTACATAAATTACATATAAGTTATAAATGTCGTGGTTATTCAACTAGTTAATCAAGGATCAGAGTACGTACTTTTCATTTAAAATTAAGGCCAATCTAATTTTGGGGGCAGCGAATACCAGAGGGAAATAGACTAAACAAGGAAAGAGGTACCGAAGAATCTAGAAGAATGGGACATAGAAGAAGCAGATTGTTGGTTGATCGCAGATCTCTACTGTCATATATCCTATCCATGTCTGTTCTAATGTCACCAGTCACTTTGAGAAGAACAGGTGTGGTGCTGTGTCCTGGCCTGAAGCCTGATTAATAGCGACTCATCATATTATTTCGGTATACAAAATGTGTCATTTGCTTATTGTACACAGGCCTTCAGCACTTCTAATAGAAAAGGTAAAATAGAGATAGGTCGAAA
This sequence comes from Herminia tarsipennalis, assembly GCA_945859575.2. NCBI lineage: Eukaryota > Metazoa > Arthropoda > Insecta > Lepidoptera > Erebidae > Herminia > Herminia tarsipennalis. The sequence continues at coordinate 3,181,862 of OX243830.2, forward strand.
ATGATTAGGAAGAGTGGGATTTGAAATTTTTGGTATAGGAATGACAAAAGCATAACGCCATGAAGATGGATATGTTCCCGAATTGATAAAGAAGTTTATGATGTGTGATAAAACAGGAAAAAGGTGATCAAGAATAGGTATAACCATGCGACGGTTAATACTAATTAAAAAAAAAAAAAGTGAAAGAAGTTGGGGTGGGTAAGGTCAGCTAAGTAAGTACTCACAAGCACGACGCTGGTTGATTATATTATTAATAGGTACAAGAGAGGAGAAATGAGCATTGATGTGTATTGATTGAATCTATACCAACCGTCATGTGAGGATCACTACTACTTCGTTTGCCTATTCCCAGAGTACCTAGGAACTATCAAATAACCTTGGGGGACGATGAATAAACATTAATTAGATTATGGGGGCGTTTGGCGTTGCGAATCATCTGATTACACCGATTCTTTGCAGTTTTATACAGGGCCCAATTGTCCTCGTCACGGTCTTTTTTAAATTTGCAGAAAGCTCGATCTCTACGCCACGCCGCATAGCCACTTTGATGCCATTAGTCATCCAGGGGGCTGGAGGGCGCTTAATACGTTTAGTGTTTAAGATTTTGTTCTAGATTTTAAGACATCGGAGCTATATACTTAATTTGTGTCCGACTTGCGCAGCAGTCGTACACACTCCCACTGCGCCACCGAGGCAGTCAAATGTTTAAAACTTTTAGAATTTATGCATAAAAACTCACTTTCTCTTCGGACGTGTATTTGCAAGAAACATTGAGCAATGCTATATACCGTACCAAATAAACGGACATTCGGGTGTATCTGACCTTGACCTTCATTTGTCAGTACGGAACAAGCCCAAGTCCCTCCCATGTAATTTTTTACCTGTACCTGTTGAGAAAACATTTACATTAGTATTATTTTTAAACTTTCGCGATTTTAATGCTTAATAGATGTACATATTAATAATTGACTCCTATCCGATTTCAGTCACGGCGGCCATCTCATCAGAGACTAGCCAACTACGCAGGAGATATTTTAGTGCACGAGTGTACGCGAAGATACCAGCGCACTCTCTTGTCCCTCACTCTCAAAGCCCGATGGGACGGAAATCCGACACGGCTGGAGAGAGATAAGGCGTAGAACCGACGGCTTAACGTGCTGATGAGGCACGGAACACGGTCACCGGTCACACGGTCACCCATCTATGGACCGACAGAGGTAACGTTGCTTAACCTCGCAGATATCTTGATATGCTCAATGGCCACTGAATGAGATTTAACACCGATGGACGGGCAGCAGCCTCCTCTGCGTATTTTAAGATAGAGGGCCCAGAGTCCTGCTAGCCGGACTTAGAGTACTTCCGGAAGGACGCAACTTTTTTCGTTAACAGAACCGTAATACTATATGGCTCAAAGTTCAAATTTGTATGAAAAAAACCTGGCTCTTCCACGCCGTAGCAGCTAGCCTTCAATCTAAACGCGATGGCGCATGAGAATACACGTGGAAAGCGCGTTCTCGCTCTCGCAACGTGTTTCGATGCGCCGGGTACCGAAAATGCATGGAGTCGAGAACAATATGGTGAAAAACTTTTTATAGGCATTTCTTGCCAATTACTTTACAAATACAATAATTGCATTTTTGAAAGATAGAAAAAAGTAAATATATGTATATAATGTAAATATGCGAGGGATGCCTCATGCGAGGGCCCAAACTCGCGAGCATCAAGGGATAGAAAAATTTGAGGTCTAGTAACATAGTCCAGATAGGTGGTTCGCTTCTGACCCCGGTTTGGCTACGGAAGTCTCGGGTTCGATTCCTGGGTCTGGACTTCAAATTTTTCTATCTTTCAAAAATGCAATTATTGAATATGATGAAAATTAAAACAAAAGTGAAATATTTGAGATTGTGGTTAGTCTTGGCAAATAATAAAGTACGCGTACGGTGGGATATCGATGGAGAACATTTAATAATGCCTATTGAATTAATAAATCCTGCAAATGACGTGTCAAGTATACGTACACGTACCGTGTCGAGTATTACCGCCTTCTGCATCTGACTCTTTATCCAGCTAAATAACGCGAGCCTCCGCAGGTGTTGGTCGAGGCTCTTGGCGATTAGTCCATGGACTGAAACGACTATCGGCACAATGACATCTGAATCCACATCCCACATGTCAACAATCTCGCGGGCTAAGTCCAAATATTTTATTTATTTATCTATTTCTGCCTTCACGAGATTATCGTCATGTGTGATGGTGACGTCAAAAATCATTGCGCGGCGCTCTAATCGATCTACCATCACTATATCAGGTTTATTGGCAACAATAGTCCTGTCAGTGATGATGGATCGATCTCAGTACAATGTGGCACGGTCATTTTCGAGAACTGGGTCGGGTGCATACTTGTAATACGGTACCTTTGTTCCCAAAAGGTTGTACTTTAAAGCAAGTTGCTGGTGAACAATTCTGGCTACTTGGTTGTGTCTATGCAAGTATTCGCTATTAGCAAGACGAGAACAACCGGAAATAATATGTCTGAGGGATTCTCCGGGGCGGTGGCATGCCCGACAGATGTCAACCGTCCCATTCCTCATTATATACTTCCGGTAGTTATTCGTCTTAATAACTTAATCCATAGTTGCAAAGACAAAACCCTTGGTTTCCCCAAATAGGTCCCCGAAACGTAGCCAGGACACGGATGCTGTTCTGTCTACATCGGGCCCATAAAAAGCCCGATAGAAATGTCCATGCAGTTCCTTGCTCAGCCATACCTCCTTGCGGTCATCAGTACTAAGTATTGCAGGTTTGCGCCAGTTCTCTTTACCCAGACCGAGCGGGGCAAGTTCGTTGTCTACGGCCACCACATCACGGTGCATACCCGCGTCCACATAAAGGAAATATTGAGGTTGCATATATCGCGGCTATGGAGAGTCTTGGCATTTAAGAAGCCACGGCCCCCACACTTCCGCGGGATATACAATCTCATCACTGACGACCGCGGATGATAATATATCTATAATATCTTGGGACAACTCACACAACGCTATCTGATCCCAAACTAAGCAGAGCTTGTACTATGGAAACCAAACAACTGATAAACATACCTATATATTTCTATATACATACATATTATAGATAAATAACACCCAAACACAGAATAAACCATCGTGCTCATCACACAAAGTTTTATCCAGGGTGGGGATCGAACCCACGACCTCTTGCGTAGCAGTCAGACACACTCCCACCGCGCCACAGAGGCTGTCATGATGCATTCGATATGTGGTTAGCAGTGAACGGACTCTTCTATACAGAGTGTCAAGTTCGGTCTGAGTCCATCTGAGTATGCCGAAGGAGTACACAAGGACTGGCAAGACCCAACCATTACAGGCACCTTGTTTCCGCCTGACAAAAGGCTTTTCAGCACTTTTTTTAGGCGGCCAAAGAAGCGCTCCCGCATAGCTCGTTTCATACCATCCTCAGATATACCTAAAGCCTGCGACATACCCAGATACTTATAGGTATCGGTTGCAGATACAGAGCCAAGCCGTGTGGAATCTGATAGTTGTATCTCATCAGATTCCACAATCCTGCCTCTTTTGACATGCATGACGGGCGCCTTTTCTACATCCATTCTGAGAGATTGATATGATAGAATTTTTTACAATAAGTAGAGAAATCTTTGCTCTCAGGATGGATATAAAAAGTTTATAGACCTTCGGTAAGCAAGTTATCGGCCCATAATTTTTGGGGTCCACAGCACTACTGGACTTATAGAGTCGTTACAAAATCTGGGAGCGATCCGGATTCTAGACACGATTGGAATTGAGATGCCAAGCGCGCGTGTGAGCTACGGAGTCATTTTAACCAAAAGTTTTGCAGTCCGTCCGGTCCCACTGATTTCCAGTTCGGTAACAGTCAGACTGCATTGGTTACATCAGTAATGTCAATCATGACTGGCTCCATTGTTGTTAAAGACTCACACGAACGCTCTACATCTAGCATTCAATCTCCTTCAGAGTACGAGACGGGCGCCGACCAGATGCTGCGCCAAAATGTATTACTGACGTCATCATCCGGTCGGCGCACGTCCGCAATGTCTATGTCGGGTCGCTCCCAGCCTCTGTAAACCCACCTTTGGTCTCGTTGGAATGCGCGATTCTGGGTATATCGATCCACTCTTTTTTTGTAACGAATGGTTTGACCAAGCATAAACTTTCTGTTTCAGGAAGTCGATGCGCTCTGTGACTCGCGAGGCGTATTCTCTGGGGCTAATGTCAGTGCCTGAGAATACGCGTTTCACAGAGCGCATCACTCTCGGGCGCGTGTTGCCCGATCTGAAACAGATAAGCCTGCCAATGAGTGCCCTAGCATCAGCAATACGACGCTCAATCCTAACCTGCCAAGCTGGAACAGCACGTCTTAGCCGAGTAGGACTTTCAGTTACAGGAAATATTACCCCTGCTACTCGACTTGCTGCGACAGCCGCGCAGTATAGGATTGAGTGTGTATCACTGAGGTCTTCGCTACACCTTCGAATCCAAGGCACACACCAGCGCTATATTTCGGTTATGTGTGGGTAAACGGGGAAGAGATGGTCTACTTCCCGGCGATATGGATCGGTATTCCCGAATCGATCATTCCAAGGCGCTCCTTAAAAGATTATTGTCATGGTTACTTACCGCTGCAACCTCATTACCATCATCCGCCTCCTCATGATGAATGTTATTTAAGGTGATACGTTGATATCTGGTTCAAGGGCCTGATATAGAGACATAACACGACTTCGCCACGCAGTGAGGTTGGTTCCTCCCTCTGTAGCCACATAATATGCCCGCAAGACGTTTTCATTTATTGACGATGTCCATCTCATGCGGCACACATCACCACCGATAGCAGGGGCCCTGTTTGAGGCCGGTGGCCCCGGGGTCCCAAGCGGGTCGGCGGCCGGCCTCTCCCTTCCCGACATACAGGTGGTGGCGACGTCGGCGGGGAGAAATACTCGTCGCTCGACGAGCTCGACGCCTCAGTAACGGCTGTTGTTGGACCCGGTGGTTGCGAGGCGGAGCGGGGCGTCGAGTCCGAGGGTGGAGGGTGTGCAAACTGTAGTCGGGCTCTGCTTCGTGTTATCATGGTTGGTTGTTGGTGGGTGTGGTAAATACATATTATTCGGCTATAATACGATCCTGTTTATTGTAGTCTTTTTCAATTTGACGTACATCATATTTCGATGTTTTTCAAATAATCCGGCTTGCTGTAGTATTTATGGAATTTTTGCACGAATTCTTTTTGTAATATAATATGTGAACTATTTTAGAATTTGTACACTGAATGAAATAAATGGAATTTTTTATAAAATATTTTTCATGAAATTATTTTTTCGCCGTTGACAACTGTCGGTGTTGCCTGATTATTATTATTATTATATACAAACCATGTCTGCAAATGGATCTAAGCAATGTGGCCATTCGAGAAATGGAGAAATGGCTTTTATTTTTTCCTATGGATAAAATAAACGACATTTTGCAGTATGCAAACGCAAAAGTAGAAAGAAATATGGTAAGTGCTCAAGAGCTTTTAAATTTGTTTGGTATATTGTACGCCATGTGCTTATATGTTTTACAAGAAAGGCGAGACTATTGGTCTCCTAATGAAACTGGCGTTTTCACTCCACCTGAATTTGAAACAAGATTCGGGATGAGTAAGCACCGTTTCGAAGAAATATTAATTAATTTGTCTTTTACTAGTGAACAAGCTCATACTGATCGATGATTCCTAGTAAGACCCCTCATTGACATGGTGAACGAACGATGGCTTTGTTCAATGACTCTTTCATACAAACTCACTGTCAATGAATCTTTATCTAATGTTCGCTTGGTATGATCGAGGCATCGAGGCAACCATTCCAATTCATTCCAATTCCATTCATGGAATGCCTACTGTAATCAAAATAAAGCGTAAGCTAAAAGGAATTGGCACGTGAAGTCAAAACTTTAGCTGCCAGTTACTTTACCAACGAAAGAAAAAACAGCATGACAGAAACTGCAACTACATAGAGGTTGGCTGAGCCCTGGTATGGTACTGGTCATATAATTATCGGAGACTCATAGTTTGCATCTGTAAAAACAGCCATAAAATTGCGTAAAAAGGGGCTATTCTTTATTGGAATTTTGAAAACCGCTCATGCAAAGTTTCCCTTGAAACAACTGCAAGGAAAGTGCTCACGTGAGAAAGGAACTACCATTACGGCCAAAATAGATTTAGAAGGTTTCAAAGTTCTACAGCCAGGATAGGTGCATCGCATATATGCTTCAATCTTTGTTATTATTGAGCCTAATGCTTTCTTGGCCTAATTACTTTTTAAGATGTAATCACGAACGAGTAAACACATGTAGAATTCATGAATAACTAGAGCTTGCAACTTATCGATAATAATTATCGAGCTAACCCTATCCAAACAAAAGAGAATCGGCCATCGAATCACGATGCGATTTTAGGAGGTAATCACACATTTCAGGCAATATCTAAAAAAGATAGCCGACAAAGAGTGCAAAAAATGCATTATATGCTCTCGAGTGCACAAAAGGCAACACTGTGGTAAAAGGTGTGTACTTTATTCACCACAAACAGGAAGAAATTGTTTGCTTATCATATTCGGCATGGCATTCCAGCGTAATCAAGATTTTTTTTTCCAGCGTAATAAAGTTTGTTATTTATCTGATTTATACTCTCATATTAGTTTCTTTAAAATATAAATGATACTTGAATTACCTATTCGTGTATAATAATAGTTCTTACCTAAGTAAAAACATGATTCTTACGTAAGGTTATAATTTCGATTATGGTTGTAAAAATATATACGTATTTAATACTGAGTTCAATATAGCTTCTTTTAACCTCATCAGTAGAGGTCAGAATCGATAGTTCAACGATGCCTTTCCAATTCACTTTGTTCAGAGTCAGGCCGGGCTTTGCCACGGTCTGTGGGGCTTGTCCATGCTTCGACCACGATTTTCGGACATTCTTATCGTAAGTGACCCATTTTTTACCACCCGTAATCAACCGTTTAAGAAATGGGTCGAAATTGTTACGTTTCAACAAAGAATCGCAAATGGAAACACGTTGCATTAAGTTTCTCTCAGTGAGATCATGTGGTACCCAAATATCAAGTTTTTTCTTGTACCCAGAATTTTGTAAATGGCATAAAACTGTTTTGTGATCAACATCCTGTTCTTCAGCAATATTGTAACTACTAATATGTCGATCTTGCTCCACTTTTTCAACGATGGCACTGATTTTATCCGTCACGAAGAGCGTCCAGATCGAGCCTCATCCTTCACACTAAAATTTCCAGACTTGAAACGCTTGAACCACATTTGTGCTAGTCGTATTGATACCGGATTAGGTCCGTAAACCGCACAAATTTTATTCGCGGCGTTCGTCGCATTTTTACCTTTTATGTAATAAAAGTTTAAAATGTTCCTTCTCCTCAGTGTAATTTCTTCGGCACTTATGCTCATTTTGCTTGCTTGAAAACAATTGAAACATGGCGGGAACTAGTTTTTTTTTATGTCTTGCATCTTCAGAATGTCAACATTTAATGGTATCAAAACCAGCCAGTTACATTCAGTACAACCAAAGAGGTTTAATTACTATTACATTCAAGATACGAAAATACTTTTGCCCTTACCTATTATTTATTCCGCTATTCGAAACGGAGACAAAATGATAAATAATGTTTATTTTAATTTATTTGCCTAGTGTAGGTTTAATTTAAATAAAGATACTTACGTTAAATTTTTTGCGTAGTTCGGCTTTCGTACCTCTTTCAGCAAAAAATTCATTTCCCTTATTCGAGTTTTTAGATATTCTTTCACACCTGAAAACAGTAAATGACTTGTAAAATTATATGTACAATTCTATACAAGCACCCCCCCCTTCCCCTTCCACCTACGGTCGTAAGCACTTGATTATTTAGAGGGTTTTTGTTTACAAGAAGCTAATTTTGGAGGGCTTTTTAAACAAATTCCCATTTATCCGGCAGCACTGGCTTTGCACTTTGCCCTGACCCACCCAATGTTAGGGGAGAGGGGGGAGGGTTGTTTTGATTCAACATCAGCCAAGTGTGGAATGGCTGGTGTGTATACCTCTTACAAGAATACTTACATTACCAATAAATTTACTTACTTGTAAATAAAGGCCAAATTTTTTGCCCTAGCAATTAATTTTATAGAGTCGCCTTCTAATATCGTTAAATTTACCGGATTATCTTTATTATTATTATCTTGACCACAGTCTATTTTACCCTCCTTGCCATATGTTATATTAAAAGTATAATCAACTGCATCTGAAAATGAGATACAATACTTAAATTAAATTATACTTTTTTCTGATTTTTAAAGCATTTTAGTACTAATTTATACATATTACTAGTTGACCGGTGCAACTTCATCTGCGTCAATTTTCCCCGTTTTCATTTAAACATTTTTCATTGATGCTCCGCTCTTATTGGTCATAGTGTGATGTTATATAGCCTATAGCTTTTCTCGCTAAATATCCAACACAAAAATAATTTTCAATTCGACCCAGTAGTTCCTGAGATTAACGCGTTCAAACGAACAAACTCTTCAGCTTTATAATATTAGTATGTAGGTATAGATCACATAACGCGCGCGCGTTATCGTTTGGCTTATTAGCTAAACAGTAGGCAGGACGCTGCAGGACACCGACGACGCAAGAATAAAATTCAAGAGCCTCGATACCGTAGTACTGTTACTTATTCCGTAGCCTCGCTTCGCTTGATCATTTTATGCACTTTATTTTACTATTATTTAACTCTTTATGCAAAAAAATTACAGACACGAGAATAAAATTCAAGCGCCTCGCTTCGCTTGATGCAATCGCCGATCCTCCCCCTACATTATTCGCAATTACTCCTAAGAATATTCATTTAAATTTTATGGTGTAAAAGACAGATAAAATGCATAAAGCCTCTAACTTATTTAAAATGTTAAGGATTAATAATAATAATAATATAATAATATCTTGGGACACCTCATACAACGCTATCTGATCCCAAACTAAGCAGAGCTTGTACTATGGAAACCAGACAACTGATTAACATACTTACCTATTTCTAAATACATATATATTATAGATAAATAACACCCAGACACAGAACAAACTATCGTGCTCAACACACAAAGTTTTGTCCTGGGTGGGGATCGAACCCACGACCTCTTGCGTAGCAGTCGGATACACTCCCACCGCGCCACAGGGGCAGACCGTATGTATGTAAATAGTTATTTTGTTTTATTTTTAAAATGGATATGGGTAGGTATGGTGGCATGGTATTATAACCCTTGTCCAATTAAATACTTTATTAATCACCAACATTTAATTATGATTTCAATGAATATTTTAGGAGATATCATAGTCACAGAATAAGTAATACTACTACGGTATCATAGTTTTAAAATATTACGCAACAAAATCAGGCTCAACTGGCCAAGTGTGAGTTGTTCGCATAAAAGGAGGTGGAGGGCATTTGATTCAACACTGTTAAATCAACCACCACCGCTGAAGAGAGGGGGGGCACATTAGTACAGTGACAACATTTTCATCAATCGAATATGCTGGGAGGCGTGCCAAGTACCGCGCGCGTATTTAAAAGTCCAAACCTGAGCGGTATTCTCTGCCGCTGTGGGTAGAAGTAATACCGCGTAGGTTTGGCTCAGGTATTTAGTATGAAGTTTTGTGGCTAGTGCGGAATAGGTAGTAAGTAAGAAGAATGTTTTTTTTCTTTTCATTACATTTTTAAGCAGCTCGTCTCGATTCGTGCGAGCTTCGTACAGTCGTACCATATACATAGCAAACGCACGGTCGAGCTACATGGTAGGCGGAGTGGGGGGTGTTAGGTTTTATTTTCGTTACGAAATTTCTTGATTCGGTTGCCGAGCTCAAAGCCAGCGATAAAAGCTATGCAATAGCTTAAAAAGAAAAAGAAAATTATAGCTGTCATCCTCTTGGAAATGTGGTTTTGGTTGGGTTAATGGCTGATCGCGTTTGAATTCTTGTTTTAATTGATATATATGATAATTTGATAAGCCTGGCTCTTTGGTTACGCTTTGGGGATAACCATCCCCCAGGCATTTGGATTTTGAAGTACCCTTGTGCCATTTATTACGGCAATTTGTGGCGGCACTATTGGCAAGTAATTGCTCAGCCAATAAAGGCAATATGTCTTCAATTGTATGGCGCATGATCCAGTCTCCTAAACGGACTACACAACCCAGCAACAATAAAATAGATGGCGACTGAGACAACAACAAAATTGGCCGGGCAACATTGCGGAAAATAGATCGCTCAGCGATCATCCGGCAACTATCAAATCAATATTGGAGAGTACTGCCATGTTGCCGGCCACTGCATTGCCGCCACAAATTGCCGTAAAAATGGCCCGTTTAGACGCCCCTTAATATCAAGTAATCGTGAGAAGCTTAGATGCTTTGAAAATGTAAAACTTATGTTCACCTACAGCTCACAGAAAGTGTTTTAGAGAAAGTTTATGTAAAGTTGTGTCGTACTTTTCTACCAGCATTTACGAAAAAATGGCAACGTGCAGCGATTAATAAAAATACATCTGTATTAAACAAATAAACAAAAGTGGCTGAAAAATACTTTTACAGTTTGGTACAACCTAACATGGTGAATGATGACAATATTGTTCCAGGGCCATCAAAACGCTTTCGTAGTGGACGACCAAGGAAATAATTTGAAGCATGTTATGATAGAATGAAGCGATATAAAATCAAAAGTTTGTGTGAAAGTGTTCCTGAAGAAATTATTAAGAAAGCTGCCGAAAGGTACAAGAAGAATCATCGGATTCTATCAAGTTTACTCCAGAAAAAACGTTAGCATTATTGCTTGATGCATCACTTTCGAAACATCAACATCAAGTCCTGAGAAATGCAGCAAAAAGTATTAGGTGTGATATTTTTCCCGATTATCATAAAGTACTTGAAGCAAAACGGGAATGCTACCCTACTGATATCGATGTAACGGACAGCTACACTTGTGCAGGTTTGCAGTCATTACTGGATCACACTGCCAGAAGACTAATCGAAACAATGTCTGAAGGTTACCTTACAAAGATTAGTAAAAGGTCAACATTTTTACACAAGTACGGATGTTATGGTCGTCAGGTCGTGAGTACAAACAGTCATTTATTGACAATAATGTGGCAGATTTGCTTAAGTTTATGACATACTTTGTTCCACTGCGCCTAAAACACATCAGTTGTGGACTGGACAAATAGAACTCCCTCTTCTACAAGGTGTTGTCGTCTGGTACAATTATAGTTTGAAAAAGAATCTTCAGAATCCACAAAAATGATATTTCTAGAATGGAGTCTGGAATTGCAAACTTAAATACTGTTAACTGTTTAAATGAAAAAAAAAATACAAAGTCTATCATAAACTTGTGTTTACAATGATAGATGGCAAAATAGCGCAGACAGTTACGGATACATCTTCCAGTGCAGTGAGTTTTATATGCAAGTCAAAACCATCAGAAATGAATAACCTTGACCTAGTGCAAAGTAAAATTGTGGACACGGAGACTCTCAAGGTCGATTTATCACCCCTTCACGCACGGATTAAGTTTATGGAATGCATATTACATATTGCCTACAACATGGCATTCTGCGGTTGAAGAACAATTGCGACAACCAAACTACAAAAAGAAAAAGAGATGAAAACAATACAAAGTTAGTTGTTTCAACGCTTAGGTTTGAAACTAAATTTTGGAAAGCAAGAAATGGGAACCTCTAATGATGGAAATACGTCCAGAAGATTCTTTAATAATGCATATCTATAGATATCGTAGCTGAAGTCACAAGAATAGATAAAGAGTTTATTTGTCGGGTTGTTATAATATTGCAGATAATTAACTCTAGTGCATCAGTAAATTCTTATAAGTTTGGTAGTTATTATAACGAAACGGCTGAGCTATATGTAAGCCATAATATGCCAAATACAGTGCACAAAGTCTTATTGCACGGAAAACAAATAATACTAAACGTAAGTGTTGCTGCTTTACTTTATGGGATATTATCTGAGGAAGCTCAAGAAGCGCCAAATAAAGACTACCGCAATTATGGGTTAGGTCATTCAAGATGCTCTTAGCTACCTCAGATCCCCTTATCAACAGTTTACGTGCAGTACCAAATAAAATGATATCCTCTTCACGATGATGCCAAAGCTTTACTAGTGGATAGCACCCATCTGTAATTTTTTTATGTTACTAGCATGTATACATATATATGTATTAATATATATTTAATTGTATATCAAAGATATGTTTAATATTATACCTATATTTTTTTTATAATATTTACAGAGAGGAAATTGCCCTTTATTTCATCGTGTCCTGCATGCATAATATATGTAAAATTAACTTGTTCCAAACACAAATATATTTTTCAAACTAATGGCAGTTTGAAAAATATATTTGTGTTTGGAACACGTTAATTTTACATATATTATGCATGCAGGACACGATGAAATAAAGGGCGATTTCCTCTGTGCCGCCCTTTCGTATAAATTTCTCTAGGTTTCCTAAAATACTTCTAAGTTCAGGCTGTGTCCCTCAGCTCGCGCAATGACTTTTAAGTTTAAGTTGCGGTCCTTTGTTCGTGCAGAGAATTTTAAGATCGCGCTGTTGCCCTCTGCTAGCGCAGTGGTTTCAATGTTTGGGCTGGAAATCGTTGTCCACGCAGTAACTTAATTTCTTAGTCAGACTTCAGGCTTTTAAATTCACGCTGTGCCCCTCTCCTCTCGCCGCGCGGCCTTTGCTCGCTCATCTGCTTCTAAGTACACGCTGTGTACACCAGCTCTAGCTCGCCCCCTTCTCCTACCCGCTCAGGGATTTTAACTTTTGCGCTGTGCCTCTCTGTCTGCTCAGTGGCTTTTAAGGTTGCATTGGGTCTCATACTCGGGGAGTGGCTTCTAAGTTCACACTGTGCTAGTCAACACTGTGCTTTTCGTTGCGCACTGAATTTTAAGACAGCCGTTTTTAGGTCACCGTGGTTACCCTGTGCGCCTCTTCTCATGCAGTGACACTTAAAATGCTCTGCTCGCTCTGCGGCCGTAGCTTACTCAATGGTTCGAAAGTTTGCGATGCGCTCGCCAGCGCGTGCACTTTTAAGTTGCGCCCCTCTATTGGCGCTGTTATTTGTGAGACCTCGCTGAGTCCCCAATCGCACAGCAACTTTTAAAATTACTCTACGGCCCCCAGTTTGTTCAATGGTTCGAGAGTTTGAAGTAGGTTTTGAGCTGCAACCTGTTTGCGCAGTGACTTTTAAAATGTTTCTGTGAACTACCTTCTGAAGTGGATTCTAAATATACACAGCGCGTCTCTTCGCTCACAGTGACTGGAAAATTGCGCTGCGGCATCCAGGACGTTTGGTAGCTTATAAGTTGTCGTCAACTCATTCAGTGAATTTCATCTTCACGCTACGTCCCTCTGCTTGCAAAGTGACTATTCAGATGTCTCTCCGGACCAGAACTCGTACGATGTTGTTTAAGTTCGCGCTGCACGAGTTAGTGAACACAGCGCAGTCATAGTCAGCGGTAGCCTCATGGCTAAGGCATCGGTCTCGCAATCGTGAGGTCGCGGGTTCGAATCCTACCCATTATACTACTGACGTGAACCCACTCCTAACACAAGCCTTTGAGCTTAGCTGCAGGGGTTAACAAAATTGCTAGTAATGTGGGACTCAATCCCACATTGTTATCCTAAAAAAAAGCACCAACACGCGCAGTTACTTTTAAATTCTCGCTAAGCCCTCTGCTTGCGGTGATCAATCATAAGTTTGCCGCTGAACTTCCCTACTCGTGCTGTGAAGTATACGGTGATCTTGCTGCGGCTTCAACTCGCCGCTAGCTCATGCAATAATGTATATAATACCTACGCGCTGCTTGAGGTATAACTTTGAGGATTGCGCTGAGGCACCTTGTTCGTGCAGTGACATATAAGATTACGCTAGGGCTTAGATTTTAGCGCTCTCCAGCTCGCGTAATGACTTCTAAATTCGCTATAGGCTCCTTAGCTCGCGCCGTAACATGAACATGCACAATGAATTACTCGCTGTGCCCTCTTCTTGCGCATGACATTTAGATCACGTTGCGCTCACAGACGACTTCAGCCGTAGGGCTATCGCCCCTATCTTTGCGCAGTGAATTTTGAGACCACGCTGAGTCCTCCACCCCGCAGTAACTTTTAATATTGCGCTGCGATAGTCTAGCTTGTTCAATGGCAATCCCTTGTTTTCCTTAGCAAAAAGATGTTGAACCACTGAAGAACCTCTAATTGAAGAAGGTCAGCAATCTCAACTGCTCTACATCAAGTTCAGTAACAGTTATTAGTAGCACTTATGCCGCGATTCAAACAAACAAAGGTAATGTAACAATGAGTGATAGTAAAATAAATTAAGTAAAATTAAATGTTGCCTTTCCAAACCTACTTCTCTACAGTTGATACATCAAGATGTTTTGTAAGAAATCTTCGAATACGGATTTTAGTAATATTATTATATACCGGCGTGTCGTGGGATACTCATCATCTAATATAGTACAATAAATCTCATATTCGATGTTCGCTTTGCAAAAGAAACAGAAACTCTTCAAAAGTGTAAAATGCATTTGCGTTTCAATACATGTTTTTTTTTGTAACATACTATACGCCTACAAAAGCGGCGGTAGCCCAATGGCTAAGGCATGGGTATCGCAATGGTGAGGTCGCGGGTTCGAGTCTTACCCATTAAACTACAGTACGATCAACGTATCTTGACCGGATTGAAGTTAGGTTTTTATCACTTTCGCGCATGTCATAGAGATGCGACCCTAAAATTACTTACGAAAACGATTAATCGATTAAAAATACTAACAACATTTTAATTCAACAATATTAAAACACTATTTATATGAGTTCATAAAAGTTTAAATTTAGAACAGTTACAGTAAATAATAAAGAAACTTTGAAAAACAATTTCTTTACCAAAATAATCACAAACAACATGAATTTGTAATACTAATTATGACAATGTAATGCTAATCTCATCTCTAATCCTCTTGGTTTAGTTACCGCCCCCGCCCCCCGCTTCTTGTCACCATTTACTTCCAAAAAATGCATCTGCGCAACCACTTGTTGCCTACTTCAGTCCGGCCTAGTTACGTTGATCCAACTGTACCGACGTGAACCCACTCCTAACACAAGTCTTTGAGCTTAGTTGGAGGGGTTAACAAGATTGCTAATAATATGGGACCCATATTGCTAGTTATCCTTTTTTATAAAAAAAAAAGAAAAAAAAAGCATAAATATCCTTTGCGCTAAGGCAATAATATCAAAAAATAAAGGTCATAAGAGACAAAGTTTCAATAACAACTGGGTTAACTGCCCGCTTATTAAATGTGTATGGCAAGTAGCAACCGTTACACCCATACTTTTGCGTCGTCGAGTGTTAGTAAAAGGAAAAAAAACTTAAATAACTTTATTTTAAATGCTATACTTACAGTATTGGGTTTATCAAAACCGCAGTGACACTCATTATTATGATACATAATTAGGTATTTGAATGTCAAATCAATCAATAACAATAAATTATAGGTATTTTACACTTACCAAGTAATAATATGCCTTTAAATGGTGTTAAATATATATATATATATATTCGTGCATAATTTAATATGTTTTTGTATTTATAATCATCAAAATAAATACTAAAAGTAAATGATTTGAAACCAGAACATAATGACAATGTTAAATTTCATACAAATCTCTACAGAACGAATCGTTTTGACATTTTATAAAAAAGATACTGATTTGACTTGACATTCAAATACCCAATTATATCCATACTGTAAATGTATTATGTATATACCTACGTCATTACTGACTCACTATCAATAAGGAAAATCACAATATAACATACTTGTAGAAATAAAACTAAAAGCCCATTTTTACCCGACTACGGCGAAGCCAAAAACGAAAAAGTTATGTTTATAGCAGTCTATGCATATATCTATTTAATAGAAATGGGCTGACTAATTTATTTTTTGTTAAAATTAAAGTCTTCTAGGTTAATGTTGATGGGTCCCTACAAAGAAGAGTAATAATAATAATAAGTAAAAGTAATGGCAGTATGAATAATGCAAAAGGACGTATTTTTCACAAAAACGAAATAATTGATTAATCGCTGATTTGTCGCCGACTACGAATATGGACTACTAGTCGGGATATATATATATATATATATATATATATATATAGTTTTTGAGTTTGTGATGTTGTAGGGATAATCTCTGGATCTACTGAACTTGCTGTTACCAATAGAAGGCCACGTTATTGGTAAGTGTCATAGGCTACATAACATCACGCTACAACCAATAGAAGCGGAGCATCAAAGAAAAAACGAAACTGCGACTCTAAAATTACTTATGAAAACAATTAATTATGTTTAATCGATTAAAAATACTAACAAAATTTTAATTCAACAATATAAAAATACTATATAAATGAGTTCATAAAACTTTAAATTTAGAACAGTTACAGTAAATACTAAAGACAGCTTGAAAAACAATTCTTTACTAAAAAAAAATTACAAAAAACATGACTTATTAATACTAATTATGACACTGTAATGCATAATCGCATTCCTAATTATCTTGCTTGAGTTAACTTCTGCGGCCCCCGCTTCCTGTCACCATTTACTACTAAAAATGCAGTTACGTTGATCTTACTGTTGGTTTTAGTTGGGTTTATATATTTGCGTGGTGCAGCGCCCATTTCCTTTATAATTAGTATGTATATTTTTTATTACTTATACACCTACTAATCCTCTGTTTTATTATTTCTTTTGTTTCTTTTTTCTGTCTCGTGAGTTTTTACCAAAATAAATGTATTTTTATTCTTTCTAATGTATACGTCATAACACAAAGTCATATCGTGATTGTGGGCAATTCCATGTGTATAACTAGTTGGAAAAATAATATCACATAGCTACTATTACTTGGGCTATAAACAAAATGAATGGTTGGTGTCTTTCTCCCTTATTCATAATTATGTTAATAGCTTTCGGCCGCGACTTCACCCGCGTGGACGTCGGCTATCACGATAAAACTATTCTATGTCCTTCCTCGGAGCTCAAACTACCAACTAAACTAATCCTATATTGTGGTTATAAAATGTTAGGAAATAATATAATATAATATATATATTTTTTTTAATGACGACTCCCGCTGTAGGGTACAAGCCCTGTGTCGCGGGGGACTTTACAAACATACAAGTAACGGATACAAAGTACACCCAATGAATGTTTTATCAGTGAGGAATCTTTGAAAACAACTTAAAAAAATTGTTAACATGTTACTGAATATTAACAAAGATTTCAATTAAAAATGTTTTGTAATGTTATCTATTTGAAAGAGCCTGTAATGTCCCCAACTCGATGGTAGTGTTGGTGAATAAAATGCACCCCCTTTTTTTTTTTTTTTTTTTTCTTTTGGTGGGAAAAAATCCTGACGAACACCGTCCGGGGAAGACGGTGGAGGTAGTGTGGGGTTTGCACACAATGAAAAATGAAAAATGTTGCAAAAACGGGGAAAATTGACGCATACGAAGTTGCGCGCTCCGCTCCTATTGGTCGTAGCGCGATGTTATATAGCCTATAGCCTTCCTCGATAAATGGGCTATCCAACAAAAAAAGTTTTTTTCAAATCCGACCAGTAGTTCCTGAGATTAGCGCGTTTAAACAAACAAACAAACTCTTCAGCTTTATAATATTAAGTAGTATAGATGTTCTTAAAATAAAATAAAAGGGTCTTATACTACATAACCTCTATTTATTTTATAGTCTACACTCTAAATTATACATTGTTAAAAAAACTTTGACGATCCACATTCGCGTAATAAGTTCAACACTTTCAAAGCTTACACCAAATGTAGTGTAAGTTTCGACAGGCAAACGGCTTCAATATATGATGCCATTTTAGAAACCTAGACAATAGATAACCTAGTATGAATTCTGAGCATAAGTATATTGATAGCTTACCTACTGCACACCAAGACAATGAAGCCAGCAAACAAACATAAACAAAACCTGTAGACATTTTAACTATTTTAATTCCACTGTACTAAATATAATATTTTTTTAAAACACATTGTCACAATGCCGTTGTAAGCGACAGATTGTACAGACTGAAATAGTCGCGTCAAATTAATAGAAGGAGGAATAATTATTAATTATCTTGGTTAGTGTTATGTGTGACACATTATTTATAAGAAAATGTAAATATGTACAGTTTTATTATGATTTTATCTTTAGAATTCGAACTTGTTAGGCATACTGCTACATTATGACTATGTATGAAGCTATATCTATATAATTAATCCATCACTTTAAAAAAAGATCATACTTTATATGTATTTTGGAACTTGATTGCTAATTCCCAGTGACATGATGGCTAGTGCCAGAATAAGCATAAAGCTGTATCCTGATAATTAGGAAACCACAAGATGTTTTAGATACTTTGATCATACACATTTAAGTTGTATCCGACTAAATGTTTCATAGTAATGATGTATTCAGCAACGGTCATAAAACAATGTCTATGTGAACCTTAATAAATAGATTACCTGGACAATAACTAAATGTTAAAATGTACCACTGATTACTACTAAATATATGATGTATTCTACAGATTCTAAATGTCATAAATAGATAGGTAATTTAAGTTAATGACCTGATTTGCAAGCTCAAAGTTTAAAATTGGGAACCTTACCAAAGTACCCCCATTCTACCAAAAATGTAAATGGTTATCTATAAAAGAGAGGGACACCTTGTCATCTTTCTTCTTAGTGATCCAGACTTCGAGCTAGCAGGTATGGTCTAATTCTATTTTATCTAAAGACTGTGTCTATTCTCTGTGTACCCATTTATATTGTGTATTTACTGTGCATGATGTGTAATTTGGTAGCCAAAGGTGGTGACAATCTTATAAATGAAGTTACAAAACCATGAATGGTTGATTAACAGATGTATTGTGTAGATGTGAAATTATATTGTGTAGAGATAGACACTCTCACCACGAATTTACTCTATTGAACCTTATAATTATGATATGTTGTATTAAGAAAACCATATGGCAGATTTGTAGTTAGGAGACGGACTGGTTTTCTTATCTGTTTCTTTTCCCAGTCAATAGGTCCTTTAAGAACAGATACTTAATTACCGCCATATTTCGCAATCCTAAATAATCAGTAAAGCTTTATCAATATACTTTTTATTTACTGCCTTGCTTTTAGTATCATTTAATAAACTCACTAGGATACCCTAAACATATGGTAGGCCAATGAACACAGGTGGTTCAAGCAAAGATACCTAAAGTGGTGGGCTAAGTAATATATTTATCATTACCTTGATAAAAAGGGATATTCCTTCTTCATTGATATACCTAACTTGTCTACACCAAACAAGTTATGACCCAGCTGTCAGAAACTCAAACTCAAACTCAAATATCTTTATTTCGTAAAATCAGGTTAACGATTATTTGAAAACGTCAAATTAATACATACTAAAAATTTTATAAAATTATGATTGTTTGAAAAAAAAAACAAAATGAGGTTAGGTGGCAGTTCCAAGTGTAAAGCTCATGAGAAGAAGCTGCCAAGAAACTCATGTGCCACTCTTTTAAAATCATCAAGTTTTTCTTTACTATAATAAATTTTACTGAATGAACCAGTGTGTTTTATGAGTGTAATCGCTTATAAATTAAGGATAACTAAATAATAATAATAAAGCCCTTTATTCCGAAATTAAATAGTTACATTAATAGTGTGGTAATTAAAAACTACAAAATGTCTCTGGTTTCGGTGTGCCTCTTGGCATAGGCCTCCTCTAACAACTTCCACTGTTGCCTATCACGGGCAACCCTCCTCCAATTAGGACCCGCTGTCAGCTTGAGTTCCTCCTCCCATCTAGTAAAAGGTCTTCCTCGATTTCTTTTTCCATCTCTTGGATACCATTCTGTCATAGCCTTACTCCACTTTCCCTTTGTGTCTCGCATCATATGACCTGTCCACCTCCATTTTTGTTGGTCTATTTTTGTTAAGATATCAGTTAGTTTTGTTTTGGAGCGGAGATCTACGGCCTTTATTCTGTCCTGTCTTTTCGAGCCTGTCATACTTCTTTCCATTGCTCTTTGGCATTTGGCTAGTTTTTCTCTGAGCGATTTAGTAAGTGCCCATGTCTCACACCCATAAGTCAAACATGGGAGTATACATGTATTAAAAGTTTTTCTTTTCAGTGATATGCCAATATCCTTACACTTCATTATGGCCTTAAGAGACCAGTATTTTTTCCATCCGATCGCAATCCTTAAATTTATTTCTTGGCTAATTTGGTCGTTGAACGAGATAATTTGGCCAAGGTATATGTAGTCATCAGCATAAGACAAAATATTTTCCTCTACGATAATTTCTACTTTTGTGGAGTTGGTCATTAATTTTGTCTTATTGGCATTCATTTTTAAACCGACTTTCATGCTTTCTTCGTTCAGGCTGTGTATCATGATTTGGAGATTATCAGGGTTTTCTTCGAATAGAACCAAATCGTCGGCAAATCGAAGGTGGTTCATTTTTGATTAATTTATGTTTAGGCCGAACTTTGCCCAGTTTAAGTTGCGAAAAATGTTTTCTAAAACAGCGGAAAATAGTTTTGGAGACAATGGATCTCCTTGCCTTACGCCTCTTCCTATGTTAAATTCGTTTCCCAGTGTTTCTAGTTGGATCCTAGCTTTACTGTTGGCGTAGATGTTTTTTATCAAGTTGACGTATGTACCCGGTATTCCTTGTAGTGTTAATGTTTCCCATATCCCATCATGACTTAGGCTATCAAAAGCTTTTGCATAATCTATGAAGGCAATATAAATAACTTTATTGTATTCTTTGTACTTTTCAATCACCTGTTTAACAGTATGAATGTGATCGATGGTGCTGTATCCTTTTCTAAATCCTGCCTGTTCAACAGGCTGTTGGTAATCCAACATTGAGGTAATTCTTTCCAGTAAGATCTTTGCAAATATCTTATACACATTTGACATCAGACTTACTGGTCTATAATTTTCAATGTCTTGCTTGTCGCCTTTTTTATGAATTAGAATTATGTGTGATGTTGACCATTGTTCCGGTATAATGCCGCATTTAAGGATTTCGTTAAAAATTTCAGTTAGAATAGGTTTTAGATCTTGTATTGTTCCCTGTAACAACTCATTTGTTATTTTGTCTGGACCTGGCAATTTGCCTGTCTTCTGACTTCTTATAGCTTTCTCTACTTCATCAGGTAGAATTGCAGGGACAGGTTCTAAATTTACTTCGTATGTTGGTTTACTATGATGTATTAAAACACTTGCTTTTTGTTTTGCATATAATTGGTGGTAGAAATCGGTTGCTAGTCCTTTGATCTTCATTCTTTGGGTTATAATCTTTGACCTCTTCTTGAGTTTAGGTACCCATTCTTTTCCTAACTCACGTAGTTCATTTAACGCTTTCTTTACACCTCCAGTTCTTTGTATGTGGTATTCCAAAGTTTGTATTCTTTTGATTTTGCGATCTTTTCTAATGCTTGCTTTTACTTTTTTACTGGTTTCTGTTATCAATTTTATATTTTCTTTATTTTTTTGGTTCTTTATCAATTATTATCTTTCCTTTATGAGTTGTAGGGTGTGCTCGCTTAGTTCATATTTATTTCGGACTTCCTTTCTGTTTGTAATCAAAAAGTTTTGTATTTTATTCTCAAAATTGTTGTATTTGTATATCACCGGGTTAGTATTGATTGTTAGAGTGCTCTCTTCAGTTGTTTCTGTATTCCATGGTCTTAATTGGTTTAATCTGTTGATGTTCGTGAATTTACGCGAAGGTTTTGTTGATCCTTTTCTTAGGGAACTACGAACCATGCGGTGATTTGTGTTGAAGTTCAGATTGGATATAACGGCAGTGTCGGTAAATGCTTTAGGGTGGTTACTTATTATATAGTCAATTTCATTCTTGTATGACCAATTTCATTCTTGTATGACCTATCGGGTGAAATCCAGGTCCATTTGTTTTTATTGTTCTTCTTGAAAATAGAATTGAGTATAGTAAGTTTATGTTCCATGAGGAATTCAATTAGTTTTTGGCCATTACGACTTCTCTTACCGAATCCAAAATTTCCAAGAACAAATTCTTCATTATTTTCCTTTTTTCCTACTTGAGCATTGAAGTCTCCCATCAAGATAATGTAATTATTAGAGTTGCTTTTTATTGCTAATGATATTTCATCATAGAATGATTCCAGCACTGTCAGATTGGCTTGTTCAGTTGGAGCATACACTTGTATTATTGACCAATTCTTTCTTGTAACCTGGCAGCCTAATGTTCAATATTGCTGTTCTTTCTGAGATTCCAATGAATTCTTGTATATATTGTTTCAAGTTCTTCTTGATCAAGAAACCTACTCCTCTATGCCCAGCTGTTTCTCCTTTGTAGTATAGTATATAGTTTTCATATTCTTCGATTTTTTCACCCAATCTTCTCATCTCACTTATGCCTAGGATATCAAATTTAATATCTTCTAGGGCTTTGTTTAGTTCCATCAAGCTTTCCAGTGTCCTGAGAGTTCTTGTGTTCAGTGTTGCAATGTTGAACACTTGGCATCTTTTAGTTAGAGGATGGTGGTCTAGTTCTCCCGCGGGGACCAGCCGTGGTGGGAGACATTTTGTTGCTAGTTCTTTATTGTGGTGTTGAAGTTTACCGGTTCTTGGTGTTTGGTTTTTAGTTTCGTTTAGCTGTCTTGTCCGAAAATGATCTCCTCTATATGTACTGAAAGGCATCTGGCTTCTTTATTTTTCTATCATTTTTATATCATTTTTGTATCACTGTCTACCTTCTTGGTACTCGGAGTTTCAGAACTTTCAGTTAACTTACTTTAAGTTTGTTCTTACGATATGTGTCTTTTGGCAGATGTAATATAAGTGTTTGATTTCATTTTCTTTTTGTTCTTTAGTATCTGAATCTTTTTGCCAAGTGTCGTAGTGGCAAGTAAAATTGGACGTGTTTTGCCATTTCCATTACCTTTTTTACCCAGTCTGTGAACCCTGTTGATTTCTCCATAGTTAAGTTGAACGTCAATGTTCGATAGGGTAGACGTTACCAAAAATTCTAAATCTTCTTGCTTTTCGTCCGTTGGCTCCGGAACACCATCTATAATTATGTTGTTCCTTCTCCCATTAATTTCGAGGATTTCCATTTTTTTTATTAATTTTTCTACTTAGTTATAAAAAAATAAAAAATGATTTATTCACTTAGGAAGCAAAATACTACACTTGTGAAAAGTCGATTCTACATTTACTGGTAATGCCTGTTCGCAAACAATAGGTAAAGCCCGAGAAAAGAACAGGCAATAAAAACTCGTGGCCACTCTTTTCAAATTGCCAATGTTTCTCTGTTTATAAACTGTATATGCAGGTAAGGTGCTGCCACCATTATATTATACACCATATTAGAGGACTGATGCAAAAAAAGAGGTCAATAATATTAGAAGAGTACACGAGATCAGATACATCAGCCTCAATGGGCACAACATAGTAGGAGCATCCACTTACGATGTAAAAACTTTATGTGCTTAAATATTGGCCAATTTACTGCTACTTAATGAATAAGTATACATGTTTTACAAAGGAAAGAAAAGAATGGCCGTAATTTATCACGCAGAATCTTTACTTACAAAAGTAAATCGTTTTCTTAACTAGTACCTAAGTAAAATTATCTAACTGTGACAACAATATTCACCTAGTAAAATGCAATAAACTATACAACACAATACATTAATAGGGAGCAACGAACTACATCCATTTATCTTTGTCAGTTAAATAATCATTGATTGAATAGTAAGCTCTTTGTATAAGATGTCTCTTGACTACATTCTTAAATTTATTTACGGGTAGACTCGATATGCTGACTGGAATTTTATTGAAAAATTTTACACATAGTCCCATGAATGAGTTATGAGTTTTATGAAGCCTATGATATGGTCCTACCACTTTTTGTGCTTATTTCTTGTATTCACAGAGTGAATATCACTATTTTTGTTATATAAATGTAAGTTTTGTTTTACAAACATAACGTTTGCATATATATATTGTGATGCAACTGTCATAATGCCTATCTCTTTAAACTTTTCTCTAAGGGAAACTCGTGCTCTTAGTTGATATATCGCACGCACTGCGCGTTTTTGAAGAATAAAAATAGTTTGTATATCAGCCGCCTTGCCCCAAAGCAATATGCCGTAGGACATGACACTGAAAATAACCAAAATATACTAGTCGAGCTGTTTCTACGTTCGTAAGCTGTCTGACTTTGCTGACAGCATATGCTGCAGAACTGAGTTTCCCTGCGAGACATGATATTTGGGCGCCCCACTGTAACCTACTATCTAAAGTAATTCCCAAAAAAACCGTTGAATCAACAAAATGAATAACTTCATTGTTTAAAATAAGATTTGGACTGATATTTCTTACATTTGGTAAGCTAAATTTAATACATTTGGTTTTTTTAGAATTTAAAAGCAAGTTATTTGATGTAAACCAGTCAAGAACTAATGCGAGGGACCTGTTTACTTCGTCAGAGTAATCATTTTTACGATCGGTTTTGAATATAAGAGAAGTGTCATCAGCAAATAGTACAATATCGCATAAGTTACTGGTAAAAAATGGCAGATCGTTTATATACACCAAAAATAGAAAAGGACCCAGAATTGATCCTTGTGGCACGCCCATACTCACTGTTGATCCGGACGACCTTATTCCGTTAATGTCTACATACTGCATTCGCTCACTAAGATAAGAAGCAACAAGATTAAGCGCTGTACCCGTAATGCCGTAATGCTTAAGTTTCAGCAGAAGTGTACTATGCACCACACAATCAAATGCTTTTGAGAGGTCGCAGAAAACACCAATGGCGTCCTGCGAGTTTTCCCAGGCACTATATATGTGTTTTAGTAGTTTAGAGCCTGCATCTACTGTCGAACGACCCTTTGTGAATCCATATTGTTCGCTATGCAGTAGATTATTAGATTTAAAATGTGTTTCTAACTGCATTAGTATGGCCTTTTCAAAGATTTTACTAATAGCTGGTAAGATAGAAATAGGTCTAAAATTACTAGGGTCGCTTTTTGAACCGGCTTTGAACAAAGGGATTACTTTACTGTGTTTCATTAAATCAGGAAACACGCCGGTATTAACACATCGATTAAATATTGTAGCTAAATGTGGTGCTATTTTAATTTTAATGCAATTAATTAATTTAACAGAAATACCCCATAAGTCTGCTGTCTTTTTGCAATTAATTGACTTAAATATTTTTATTATGTCATGGGGGTTTATAAAATTGAAACTAAATGGTACAGTACACTCTTTCACACTGCTTCTTACAAGTGATTGGGCTTTAGCCGGACATAAATTTAAGGAGCTGGTTGTATTTATAGGTATTTCAGCAAAGAAATTATTAAATGTTTGCGCTAGATCTAAATTGTTTGTTACAATTTTATTACCAACACATAATTCAAAATTATGATCGCGTGGCTTGGCCCGCCCAGTTTCAGCATTGATTATGTTCCAAGTGGCTTTAATTGTATTCTCTGCTTGTTTAATATTTCTACCTAAATGTAAAGACTTGGCAGCAGCACAAGTCTTTTTAAATATTTTGGAATAATTTTTAACATATTGAACAAACTTAGGGTCAAAATTATATTGTTTCATACCATACAAATTCATACAACTTAGCTCTACTTATTTGTATGCCAGTTGTTGCCCAATCACAAAAACTAATTTTTCGATTTTTATAAAAAGTCTTAGTTGTGAAAATATTATTAAATTCATATTTGATAATGTTAAACAATGACGCGTAAAGGTAGTTCGGATCATCCTGACTAAAATCTATATTAGCAATACGGACAGAAACATTTGTATTAAATTTGTTTAGGCGGACTGTACTCATTGGCCTACATGTGATCTTGTTTACTTTAGCCACTGTATGAATAGGAAAAGTGACTTTCTGTCCACAGTGATCGGAAGTTAAATCACTCAATATGACATCATTATAATAGCTACAGTTGCAAAAAATATTATCTAAGCATGTGGCAGAATGTGATGTGATCCTTGTTGGTGCACTAAACAAATTCTTCAAATTAAATGAGTTAAATAAAGTACATAATCTAATGCACATAGGTGACTGTTCAAGTATATTAACGTTGAAATCGCCACAAACTACTACATGCTTTTTACCATAACTAAGAACTTTTAGTACATCCTCCATTATAGTCTCGAAAAAATTAAAGTCACTCTGTGGTGGACGGTAGACACAAACAACAATATGCTCCTTTAATTCAACACAAGAGAGTTCTACAGTACGCTCGACAGAACGAGCTACAATATCTTTACGTTCTTTACTATTCACACTATTAGAAACAAAAATCATAGAGCCACCATGTATAGCCTTCTTCCTTAAGAACATGCTTACCATACTATAATGTTCATTATTAAAAATCAGTTCATGATTTTTTAACCAGTATTCTGTGACACAAAAAATATCAACATGGTGGGTCTTTAAGAATAATTCTATTTCCTGAATCTTGCCAGATAAGCCCTGAATATTTTGATGTACTATGGTTAGACCATATGTTTGCTTATCTGTTGTCTCATTAACTAGTTTAAACTAGGAGTTTCATTAATGATCCTAGAAGAATTGGTAGAACTGACTGATTGCTGTGATACACTAATTGTACCAAGGTCAGCATATATATTAAATGCTAATAATTTAGCAATCTGTCGCTTAAATATAGTAGACAAATACATAGTATTTTTTGTTAAAATAAAGTTACGAATAAATTTATTCGTGTCGAAAAATAGTATAAACTTAACATACTTATATGTTGCGTTGTAAAGTAACAAGTTCAAGCTCTGTATGTGCTTGTTGTGTATATCAGATACTGACTGTGAGTAAGGTAGACCACATATAATAAATTTACAACTTACTTTTTCATTAATGGATATCATAGACTCTGTTAAATGAATTATATCTCTCTTGGTGACAGAGAAGCTGTCACCATATAATACTATGACTGTTGTTTGATCATCTAAACTAATGCTTTGTAATTTACTAATTATACTACTAAGCTTGGCTCCCGGTGTACAATAATTTGTAACCATATAATTTGAATAACCCTTAATTAATTTTCCAAAATCTATTCCTAACTGGTCTGAAAAAATTACAACTCTTTTCTCTGTAACAGGGTTAGCTAAAGGTTGTTGAGTATTTAACAATCCACAGTCACAATCAGACTCACTGTTAGTACTGTTCTGCAAACATGATGTATTTGTGAGTATATTTACATTGTTTGTGGGTGTAACAGACTGTGGTAGCGAGCAGTTATAGCAAAGGTTGTTTATGATAAGAGAAGTTAATTGATCCATATTCTCTCTTGCTACTTGGGCTACTTCCTCATACTTAAGAATGTACTGTTGAGTTTCTGTTTCGTGTTTAAGTATGAGTGATGACAGACGAGAGTGTAAGTTTGTGATTTGAGCATTGAGCTCCTGAGTATGTTGGTCATACATCAATCTGCTGGCAACAATTTGTTCATGACAGGAATCCAACTGTGACCGTAGTTTTTCTTGTTTATTTAATGACTCGGATTGGCTCTTAAACAATGTTGAAAGTTTTCCAAACCGTCTACATTTAACTTCAAGATTCTTAATTATTTTATTTTATTTTGAATATTTCCTACGTTTTTTATGGCTAAGTAACTTAAACTTATTTACACATTTAGCACCTAAGAGTTCACTAAATAGATTTTGAGTTGCTTGACTGTTTGTCGCCTGTATCGTTTCTTCTAAAGAATTAATGGTCATATGAGCCTCTTGAAGTTGGTGTTCTCGTTTCTCAGTTTATCATTTTCTTCTTTGATCGGTTTAATAATTTCCTCGACTTTTTCTAGAATTGCTGCAGTAATATTTTCAGTAATTGTTTTTGTTTGGATATTAAGTTGTTCTGTCATTTTTGCTAAGAGCAGTGTTATCTCAGATGATAGTTGCGTAGTCATCTTGCAGTAACGAAACGTAATCAATGTATATTTAGTTCTATGAACGCAGCTTTTTCTATTATTGTGTTGGTGCTACTGATTGATGATTTTCGCAGTGATGTTATTGCTTTGTTGCAACTGCGGCGTGTTTTTGTTGTTTTTAGGTTGTAGTTCACTGCACTTTCGCACAAATTTACTATAGATCGACACTTTTTACGCGGAGGTTTCCGTAAACTTGTACAATTATTTTAAATATCCAGGAGCGTTATGTTTAGCGACTGACGTAAGTAGACACCGGAACCGGAAACCCCGGAAATGAAATAATAATACTATTAGTAACTCTAAAATGAGTATATATAAACGTATTCAGCAAACACAATATTTCACTTCTTACAAAGTAAATATGTATATATACAAATAATCTTAAAGTACATTTTAATAGCCTGTGAGAGAAAGCAGTTCAGTCCCAAGCGTTTTTGTCTTCCATATAATCAATTATTGAGTAGTAACTTTTCACATACACAATTTTTTCTTAATGGTACACTTAAATTTATTACGACTTAATTTTTGAATATAGCTAGGGATTTTATTGTAGAAACGTATACATTGGCCCCGAAATGATTTGTTTACTTTTTGTAACCTTGACGCTGGTACAACAAGTTTATGTGAAACTATCAATATTTTTGTGATCATATATAAGGTTTTCATAGATATACTGACATGCAACAGTCATGATATTGATTGCCTTAAATTTTCTCTAAGTGAGTGTCTACTAGTAAGATCGTAAATTAATCGAATAGCCCTCTTCTGCAGAACGAAAATGGTCGGCAGCATTCCCCCACAGTAGAATACCGTACGACATTAAACTATGAAAGTAACTAAAATAAACTAATCGCGCTGTTTCAACGTCTGTTAGCTGACGAATTTTTCTAACTGCGTACGCTGAATAACCAATAAGAGGTACCACATGGTACCTTAGGCTTACTTACTCAGACTACATCGGTAGGTTGTGGTCTGAGTAAAAGAAGTTGTCAGTAAGGGTGTGGCCACTCTGTACTTGATAGGGTAAACATAAATTAACTCAGGCTAAGTCAGTGCGCTGTGGACTGAGTAAATTGTTTCTCAAGAGATACAGAGTAATGTCTCTAGTCTAGTAACATACTAGCTGGGATTAGCTTCCCTATACGAAAAGTGGGTGGTGCGACAAACTAATGGTATAATAGATAAACTAATTGACTGACTGATACTAAATGTACTACAGCTACGGTTACTGATTTGTTTAACCCGCTTCGACCTCTACGACACCTACTCTTTCTAACAAACTCATATGATTGGCCTGTTTCTTGGTTAAACTAAGCCGTGGTCTAGTCATGGCAGGCGCGATCCAAGGAAAGCAATACGGCCAATAGCCCCTCCCCCCCCGCCCCCTACCCTCCAGACTCATAAGTTTTTAAGTGTTCGACATACATGTACACACACTTGTCCGGTATTGGGTCAAATTGCACTCCCCTCCCTTCAGAACATGATCCTGAATGCGCCTGAGTCATGGGCCGTCTTGGGTACCACCACAGTGTCAGTTATTCTTCCGTTTTTTTTATTTAATTTTTTTATTGGGTAAACAAACAATATCACAATAACAAATGGTTAAATTAATATGATGTTATACAAAATTAATGATTGTGACATCCACACCGTTTACCACGGATATGTTATTTGTAGTTAAAAAATATAGTACAAGCTGGAAGTGGTGCTTAGATATAAAATTTTTTTTTCTTCCGTTAAATAGTAATGTTAACACGTCACTGTGTCTAAGTTGAAGGGCTCTGTAGCGTAATTACGGATCAAATTAGACTTACGAGAGAGCGCAGTGCGGTAACATTCAGATCTTTGGCAAACAAAGATTTGGGTGGCACTGATACCGTTATGGGCTTGACGCTTACCATCAGGCTCACGATCTGCTCGTCTGAACCTTTGGACAATTGTACATACGATGACTACGATTTTTTATCCTGTCTGGGCACAAAATAACCTTCATATATGTATATGTACCAGGCCATTCTGAAAGTTTTGCGAAAAAAAATTATGCATATGACACTGGCCCCATGTAACTATTTTTAAAATTATGGTTAATTAAAAATAAAAATTCCATTGTTCGAATTTCGAATTTCCCTCCATTAAATCATTGCGTCTCATTTAAAAATGGATCTGCATCGAGAACATTTTTGTGCGATGATTTTGCCCGAAACCTGGTGAGTCATTTGAGCGACTTCAAATGGCTTTTATGGATGAAGGACCTTCAAAAGCAACGCCTTACTTTGGGGAATGAACAAAGGAGTGTTTGTCCTACACCGGCTGTCATGGAAGAAAGTGTGCTGGCAGTAAAAAAATAATTCAAGAAAACAGGCGAATTACAAGTGAAAAGATTCAGCATACTCGTACACTGCAGATTGGTTCAGGATGCGTTCACAAGATTCTACACGAGCACCTTCGTGTGGGGACGATAATTTCGCGCTGGGTGCCGCATAACCTCACCGAAGCTCGGAAGCAGGCCAGTGTAGAGTGGTGCCGTGATATGATTTAAAAATTGGAAGCAGGCTCGTCTCGGCGCGTTCACGACATTGGGCAGGTAAATCCTAGATTCATCAATACGATCCAGAAACAAAGCGTCAGTCGACAGTTGGGCTGTTTCAAAACGAACCAACTCCTAAGAAAGTATAGCGATCGAGAAGCGCAGAGAAAATTTTGATCGCTAGTTTTTTCTCGCTTCGCTCGAAAAATACACACAGAGGCCGTTGTTCCTTCGGAAGGCGTTCCGAATTCCTTTGTCTCAGGTGCGCATCTAGAACTTTGTTCAGAGGGGGCAACATATGACCCAACCGGCCAAGTGTGAGTTGCGCATGACGGAGGGGAGTCCATTGATTCAACGC
Source organism: Herminia tarsipennalis (assembly GCA_945859575.2). Lineage (NCBI taxonomy): Eukaryota > Metazoa > Arthropoda > Insecta > Lepidoptera > Erebidae > Herminia > Herminia tarsipennalis. Next base: position 3,212,954 of record OX243830.2, read on the forward strand.
AATTGACCGGTAAAACACCAGTAGGGACAGTGTCAAAATTCCCCATATGGTATTCTGTACTCTAAGTACTAGGTTTTTTATAAATACTGGATACCTTTTTAGTTAGGTAAGTCCCCACGGAAGGGGGATCACACCATGATACTCTACCGATTTTAATTTAAAAAAATTGTACCTACATTTTTTTTTTTACACGACTGCGCCAGAAGGATGGTTATGTTTTTTAAAAAACTATTGTTAGTACATTGACTCCACGCGTTGAATTCAGATTGAAATCATAATTTAAACAATTTTATGTAAAAGGTGTTTTTTATTGGTTTCAGTAGAGTATCTTGATGTGACCCCTTCCCGAAGAGATTTAACTAACTAGGTAAATCGGCATTCAATTAATAAGTATGTCTTTCAGGTTTCGGGTTCCGTCGCTATCCTACTTAATAAGTACCTACAGAATGCTTAGTTTACCGGAGAGGTTAACAAGAATTAACAATATTACTAGTAATGTGTGACCCACATTAATAGTTATCTTTTAAAAAGATGAAATCGCTTGTAGGCCTAGAGGCGAATCATCCTTAGCCAGTTCAAAACAAATAATCATAGATGCGGCACTGCTATTCCATTCTGCGCAAAAATGTCAGATGCGTTATGCATTACAAAAGTGGGGCAATCCCAACCACATTCTAAATACTCGTTTATACTGCATGCATATGTGTGCTGTATATACATATATGCGTGTATATACAACATGCCATGGGCGTACCCGGAATTGCTAAGAGTTGGTAAGTACACATTTCACATTTGGCCGGTATTTATTCAATTGTACCACCAAAGACACCCACCAAATTACAAAAGCCTTTCTAAAAATTGAACCTGGATAAGCCCATGTAACATGCTACAATCTTTTGGTATAGCAGGCTCACAGATTGCCCACATAGGCAATCAGACAGTAGCTATGAGAGAATGTGATAAGACAGACAAACTGTGTAAATAGTTTTGTGGGACAATGTATGTTTAAAAAAGGTGTATGTTTAATAGTATTCAATAAAAAAAATTAAAAAAAAACTGAGGGCCATGACAATACTTTTAACCCGACTACGTGACGCAAAGGAGGGTAATGTGTTTATCGTCTATGTATATATGTGTGTTCCTTTGTGGCACTATAATAGACCAAACGCGTGGACCCGTGGACCGCATTAATCTTGCGAGTGCCACTAATGACATAACAGCTACAGTTGGATCAACGTAACTATAGATAGAGTGATTGAGGAGGAAGGTTTAAATGTATAATAACATCCATATAACATTTAAACCTTCCTCCTCAATCACTCTATCTATTAAAAAAAACCGCATCAAAATCCGTTGCGTAGTTATAAAGATTTAAGCATACATAGGGATATAGATATAGGGACAGAGAAGGCGACTTTGTTTTATACTTACTATGTAGTGATGATATTAAATAATGCGTAATTTAATATTATTTTGTTATTGTCAACAAATGTGCATATATCGACATTACTTATATTTAGGTACTTTACACTTTTATCCTTATTATTTAATAAATACTAGCTGCGCCCGCGACTTCGTCCGCGTAAAGTTGCTGTGCTGCACTCTACCTATAGACGCTAGCGTGCTGTTATAAAGTAGCCTAAATTACTCCTTACATCCTCAGCTGTCTGACAGTCGAAGTCCCCTCAAAATCCGTCAGGCCATTTCGGAGATTAACAAGATAAGCTACCTTACCTATTTATAACAAAATTGTATGAGTACCTACCTAGGTACCTACCATATAATACTTTCCTAAGTATGCGTTTAGTAACAAACTGTTCTTTTGTTATTTTGACGTTACACACAGACACTTCAATTTTATTTATTTATAGAGATAATTTAGTAAAGTATTATTTATTTATAACTAGCTGACCCGCGCAACTTCGTATGCGTCATTTTCCTCATTATTTTATTGTCGTAGCTTAAAGCCTAGGTATATATAGTCTTCCTTGATAAATGGGCTATCCAACAGGAAAATATTATTTCAATTTGAACCAATAGTTCTAGAGATTATTGCTTTCAATCAAACAAACTCTTCAGCTATATAATATTAGTATTGATTTCGAAGGAATTCGTGAATGGTGACTCATTGGCGGCCACGTAATCTGAGAATTCAGGAAGGTTAAGCAACGTTCCCTATAAGGTTAATACGTACATGCATCGTTGTTTGTAAAAGTATCCCACCAGTCCGTGCCTCGAGCCTACGATAATAATAAAAACTGTTTCAACTAATCAATTTAAAAAAATCTTCTTTCAATTTATCTAATCTGAATGCTGTAATAATGCATACAAACGTTGGCATCGACCATCTCCACTTTCTAAAACAGAGTTTTTTTCGTTATTGAACATCATCAAAGGAGGTCATGAACTTATTCAAACGCACGCATAAATATTTGACAATCAATAAATATGTCAATTCTTTTTCATTACTGCGCTATTCTACATTTTAAAAATCTAAAATACGCGATTATCCAAGTATTGTGGATATATCTTGTCGATTCGAAACCTTTATATATATATATATATATATGTTCTTTAATTTGAGAGTTTACCGCATCGACTACGTTAGTATATCCTAAATCTATGGTATCGACGGAATACATATGTACAATACATTTAAATGTTTGACAGGTACGAATACTATGAATATTTTGTAGGGGAATATTTTTATCTTTAATTTTATTATTATTTTTATTTTATTTTTTGTCAAGTTTTCAATGTTTTTAATACTTATTATCATATTCCGGACGAAGACATATCCAAAAACACAAAAATCATAAAAATTGGTCCAGCAGTCCTTGAGTTATAAATGGTGTAACTAACACGACTTTCTTTTATAAATATAAGATAATGTATGTATATGATGAGATGTCTCTACGAAGCCGCCACCATGTCCGTCCAAGTACAGAATCAGCAAACAAAACCTATACCATTGCATCGAGGGGTGAGGCAAGGGGACGTTATTTCCCCGAAACTGTTCACAAATGCACAGGAGGATATGTTCAAGACGCTGCACTGGAAAGGGCGGGGCATCAACATCAATGGTGAATACATCTCTCACTTGCGATTTGCAGATGACATCGTCATAATGGCGGAAACGCTGCAGGACCAGCAACGAATGCTGAATGACCTGGATGACTCCTCTGTACGCATCGGCCTACGGATGAACTTGGATAAAACCAAGGTCATGTTCAATGAACATGTACTACCGGAACCGAAAGCGGTGCACGGCGCCGTTCTCGAAGTTGTTCAAAAATATGTGTACCTCGGGCAGTCATTGCAGTTAGGTAGAAACAACTTCGAGGACGAGGTGAACAGGAGAATTCGGTTGGGTTGGGCAGCGTTTGGTAAGCTACGTCAAGTCTTCTCATCGTCGATCCCACAATGCCTTAAGACTAAAGTCTTTAATCAGAGCGTCCTACCAGTCATGACATACGGAGCCAAAACGTGGACGCTGACGGCACGGCTGGTCCACAAGTTCAAAGTCGCTCAGCGGGCTATAGAAAGGGCTATGTTCGGAGTTTCTCTTAGGGACAAAATCAGAAATGAGGTGATCCGGGAGAGAACCAAAGTAATCGACATAGCTCACCGGATTAGCAAGCTGAAGTGGCAGTGGGCTGGCCATATTAGCCGAAGAACCGACGACCGTTGGAGTAAACGAGTTCTTCAGTGGAGACCGCGGCTCGGCAAACGTAGTGTAGGACGCCCTCAGGCCAGGTGGAGTGATGATTTACGCAAAACGGCTGGCAGGAGCTGGATGCGAGAAGCCGAAGATAGAACAAAGTGGCGTGCAATTGGAGAGGCCTATGTCCAGCAGTGGACTGCGATAGGCTGATGATGATGTATGTTTTTTCCTGAATGGGTATCGTAATAAAATTCCATAAACGTTTATTTATTGAATACTAGCTGTGCCCGCGACTTCGTATGCTTGAGGATACTGTGCTGCTAACACCCTATACACGTTAACGTAATTATAAGTAGCCTAAGTTACTCTTTAAATCATCAGCAGACTGACAGTGAAAGTACCGTCAAAATCCGTCCAGCCGTTTCGGAAATTAGCCGGAACAAACAAACTTCGATTTTATTTATTTGTATCTATACTCTATACCTACTAATAATGAAAAGCTGAAAGGTTAGTTAGTTTGTTTGAACGCGATAATCTCAGGAACTACTGGTTCGAATTGAAAAAATATTTTACTGTTGGATAGCCCATTTCTCAAGGAAGGCTATAGGCTATATAACATCACGCTATGACCAATAGGAGCAGAGTAGCAATAAAAAATGTTGCTAAAACAGGGAAAATTGACGCATACGAAGTTGCGCTGGTTAGCTAGTCTATATATGAATACTTGCTTTCACCCGCGGCTCCGCCCGCGTGGATGTCGGTTATCGCGATAAAAACTATCCTATGTCCTTCCCCGGGACTCAAACTATCTCCATACCAAATTTCATCTAAATCGGTTTAGCTGTTTGAGCGTGAAAGTGTAACAGACAGACTGACAGACAGAGTTACTTTCACATTTATAATATTAGTATGGATATATATATAGTATAGTATAGTATAGTATAGTATAGTATGGATAGTATGGATAATAAAAAATGAATGTTTGTCTGTCTGTATGTACTCTATGCGTTTCGAAACCATTGATCAGATTGTGATGAAAGCAAAGAACACCTTGCCAAAGGCAAGGTGTTCTGGAGACGCCCGCGAATGTTTTTGGCCAAAAAAAAAGAGAAACAGCGAAGTGTGGCCAGGGTAGCTAGTATTTTTATATAGAAGATAGATCTAAAACTATTAAATAGTAAATTCATTGTCTTGTCACTTCGGTATTTAATAACCGGTTTATTTGATATCCAAAATACAATATGCGAAACTACTAACCACTACTTAGTTACAAACTTGTGCTAATTGATTCCTTTTATGTTGTAAGCATCTACTAGAGAAGAATTTGTGGAAATTAGTTCCCTAAGTGTGGTGTTTGGATGGGATTGCAAAATTGTACGAAGCTCCATCAGCTTTTGAGGTTTTACATGTGTTTCAACGTTTTTTTAAACGTTTTAACTCTAAAGGGAGAGGGAGGTAAAATAAAGTACCTGGATATGTTTTTGGAATATAGATCTAAGTATAAAATATCATAAAAAACTTGTTTCAAAAAAATATTATCGACTTCAAAAATAAATACAAAGCAATCAAAAAGGAAAAACTAATATAGCTTAACAAAAAAAATAACATTTTGAAGTTAGTGCCATGAAATAGTAGTTTTTATGTTTTGTTTTTTATTTCTCACTTTTTAGTAGTTTGTAATCCACTTAATTTACAACAGGCCCATGTCAACTGCTCAAATTCTTTTACAAAATATTGCTTTTCTCGATGCAGGGCCGTTAATTTTTGAGGAGTTAACATGATAGTTCACCATCACCTCTATAACATTGTGTAATAGTAGTATGACGAGAATAAAGTACTTACTACTCAATACCATATTAAAGTAATGGAATCGCAAACCGTGAAATATTGAACAGTTCCGCTCATCATTTTGTGGTCTTCATTATCAGTTCCACTTCACCAATTAGACCTTTTTCAGAGTAAATGCACGAATCACTACAAAATATACCAGTACAAAAAAAAATACACTCGAATTGAGAACCTCCTCCTATTTTGAAGTTGTAAATTAAAATCGTGTTTCATTGCTTTAAATAGGCCATGTTTTACTGCATTTTGTGGCTGCACTATTGGCAGCTAATTGTCCGGACCACAATAATATATTATTGCAACTAAGCCTCATGCGCGAATTTATTCGTGCAAAGGCAAAGAATTTCTGAAAAGGAACATATGAGCGAAATCCATTTTCGTGTATGGACATTTGCGCGAAAGAACATTTATCTACTTATGTATGCTCATCTTTCTTTTAGGGCATTCTCCAACATCGTCAAAAAAGATAAAGAAAGGTTGTAGAAATGATTCACTTTTGGTCTCCGCGGTTGGCATTTGAACTATAGGTATATTTGAAATGTGTTATTTAAACTGCATATGTACGTTGAACATATGCATAACATTGAAATTGTTGGTTCATATACACTGACCTCTATAGTACCATCACAGTACTAAGTACTAAGGTCATTATTGCAAACTGCCATCTGTTGGGCAAATTGAAATTTAAAATAAAGCACGCAGCGTACACTGCCATCTGTGTCGTAACATAAGAATTAGCTCAGTATCTTGTCTTCTATTCTGAATAACTTAATATACGTATAGAAACTAGATGGCGTTGTAAGTAACGTTGAGAAACTAAGAAACATAAAGAATGACTTTTAGGGGATTGGCACGCTGAAACGCACACAAACGCTGCGGAGTGCGTGGCCCTCTCACGTTTTAGTGATTCTGATAGAAAGAGAGAATATAGATCTGCACTCCCGAAACCACGCGCGTGGCTTCATCGCCAGCACTCCGCAGCGTTGTGCATGGCAGTGTGCCAAGGAAAAATGCGAATTTCCAAATGTCCAATCTTTAAATTTTTCAAAGTGTTAAAATTATTTGACTTTCTGGTGGTGCGATTTAATTATACCTACGCCATCTAGTAACTAATCTGTGAAACATATTTATGAGTTGCTTGAGTTTTCGACTAGAGGCCACCACAGTTAGCTTAACAAAGAATAAACATTTTTATTAGGTAACCCCACAGACTACATTAAATATACTGACTGGGTAACCCGACGACTAACGAGGACTCCTCTCTTTTCACATAAATAGAATTCGCCTACTGTCCAAGTTATAAATTTCGTTCGTGTCGTATCAGTGTCAGTACCAGGAGGCCTTCTCTAATTCAATGAAAACGAAGTTTCGATCAAAAATTAGGTGGTGACATACAGAGCCAGGAACATCAATTCAATCCACTCGTGTCTGAAACTCGTCTATGGGTTCGGGCTTCTTGTGCTTATCCAAAAATTAATTAGAATAGTCCCCGTAAACTCAAGAAATTTAATAAAACGAATACATTAATTTCGTTTTAAACAAAGAGAGTAGGCCTACAGAGTAGTTGAACGTGAAGACGGTACCCCTGTGATCGCGGGAACAGTCCCGCCTGAGACGATTTTGTCCTTCATAGGTACCATTCATCATTTAAAAACATAATAAAGGGCTGTCTGTTTGTTATCCTTTCACAACCAAACGGCTTAACAGACCATAATCAAAGAGATATACCTACTATGCGTTTCAAATGAGTTAATAACTGTCATGATGACATTTTGATTCGCATATCGACTGCAACTTCATTGTATGACGTAAGGTCAGCAATAAAATGATTCGTATACAGGTGTCATTAGTATTACACAGAAATACCTATCTATTCTAATGAACTATATACAGGGTGTAACAGAATGGTGTGGTCAAATTTCAACAGCGGATAGGGTATGTTATCAGTATTGCACCTACCATGGTGCCATAGCTGGTTGCATTATTAATACATAGTTATAGCATATTCTTTTTGTCAAAATTCAGTAGTGAAAGGCGTATAGCATAAGAATTATACCTCCCCTGGTACAAAATTCGATTGGATTATTATGGCAAGGAACTTTTTAAGTCATACTTTTTTTAATTACTTAATAACTTTTTCACTCATAAATAAACGAATGAAAAAATAATAAATATTTTTTTAGGGTACTCCGATTCTGATAAAAATAGGTATGTGCACTCAGTATCATGGGCACGTACCAACCCTTTAATATGACCACACCTTTCTGTTGCACCCTGTAAAAGCACTGTATTTTATTAAGTATTTACTATAATATAGTTAAGTTTAAGTTTAAAAAATATGACGACTGACTGAAAGACTTATATTTTGCCTATTTACTTATTTATGTTTGGTGTTTATTAAATAATAAAGAATACTATTAATATTATAATAAAGAAAAAAAATAGGTACATAGTTCAAAGCAAATAAATAATACGTCCGTTCCATTACCATACACATACGTATTTTACCCGACTTGGGAGTTTTTGCTGCTAGCGGTACAATTTTGACAAGTACAGAGTGAAGTTGTCACGATAGCGATTATCTTCTCATTTGAAACGTATAGTATGTACTTAGATATTGGGGGGTGAAGCCCAATTATGTCAGACATCATATACAATTATGTATTAGGTACAGTTGTCGTCGTCGAAGTGGTCTCCAGTTCTGACAAAGCTTCCTATGTAACCAAAATGGCATTAAGGTTGAGGTCAGAAGCTGTCAGTACGTTATTGGAAAGGAAAATCAAACTTATTGTTTTATGATTTCCAAATGAATTCCAACCGTAGGGTGATATACCATATTTTTAGCCGACGACGGTAGGTAGTAGGTACATAGGAATAAACAGCTCATTCCGTTCCGTACTCTTCTAAATTCCTTTCAGGTATTTACCATTATCAGATACCGAGGCAGGCCTACCTATGTGTCGCGAGCCGCTCGAGCAACCTATGTGCTTGGGCAACAAAGGTAGCTTGAGCGAAGTGCCTATGATGGCTACTTTCTGTATCATTGACCTCTATAGTACTAGTACGCTGGACAGGCTACAGCAACAAGACTTCCTTTTCAATTTGACATTTGGATGGTCATTTGACAAAATCAAATGGAAGTCTATACTTCTTCTTCTTCTTTGAGTTTATGGTAATCTAGCCGTTTTAAAGGCTAATTTCTGCCAGTGTCAAGTATTTATGCACTTATTACATGCACATAATCTCGTTCTAAGTCAATTATCACGTATTCAAATCATTTTTTACAAGTTAAACTCGGAGCTGTAAAAACAATGGCCGGTCAGTTTGCCGCTATTTTTACTACTCAAGTCTATACTTGTGTAACAAGGATAACTCCAACGGCCATTTGTCATAGGTGTCAAAAGTTGACAGGACGGTCATTCGATTCGGCATGTGAAATTGCTGTCACTTTGTACAGGGTAGCCAGTCCAGCGTACTTGAGAGGTCAGTGTTCTGTACATACGGTGTTTTGTGGACATGCCGTGAATATAACGCTACCTAACTCAAAATTACCAATTTCAAACAATAAAGTCTGCGTGTGACGTTAAGTATAGACGCTAAAGCTAAACTTTTAACGTTAAACAAGTCTATGCTCAATTGGTTGAAAATAAAAAGTCTTATTACTTCCACTCAAATAAACAGATAATTGTTCAAGTAAGCCTTATTAAGATGCGTTTATTTTAAAGTCAAGACTTGAAATATCTTACGTCGTCGTTCAGAACCATACTTATGTATCTACAAAGTGGATTTTAGTTAATTATACGATATAATTATACGAATTGCCAATTTTTACAATTGAGTTTGTACTATAATGGCATTTGAAAGAATAATTTGAAATTCACATTTTCCACCCAGAGGTCGTGGGTTCGATTTCCTCACGAGGCACCACTTTGTGTGAACCACAAATTGTTGTTCCGAGTCTGGGTGTACTTTGTGTCCGTGACTTGTATGTTTGTAAAGTACCCCGCGATACAGGGCTTATACCCTACAGCGAGAGTCGTCTTTAAAAAAAAACCGTATATTATCAATAACTTTCGTTCTTACTATTACTATTGTATTAAGTAAGTAAATGACCACCTTCGCATGAGCACTTTCATCGAGCGCCTTCCATAATCTCCACTCCATCACCCTAGAATTGACTGGTAGAAAATGCCTGTAGCATTAAGTCCGCTATTGTAACAAATTTTGTATACAATAAGTTTTAAATAAAAAAATATTTAAAGCTCATTTCAGAACTCTATAAGAAGTTTTAGCTTCCTAAAGAGTACTGAAGTGACCTCAAAAGAACACTGTGAAAACTCTAAAACCTGTCAGATATTTTAATCAAAAAACTCGAAATTGTACAGCAATGGGATCATGGCACTACCGACAAGATGGCAACAAGTTATCGATGAAACGACACATACTTTTATTTTCTTTGTATGAAAAATACGAAAATACTTTTACCCCGACCTTGTATTTAATCTTGTTTTGTTTTTATTAACCGCCTTCAAGCAAAGTGGTTCTGTTTGACCCGTATGTATATATCTATGTATGTATCGCAATTTTCTCTATGGCTATGGACACAATTTAGATGGGGTTTCGCTATTCGACTTATTATTTTTCTGGAAAGGTTTTAGTGTATAAAACATTGTCCTAGCTTATAAAACACCAGAGATATAGACTAAAGCATAGGATCTGCGAATTTGCATTCGGTTATGTGCTTGATATTTTTTCCACAAAGGCGGTTCATTTATAGGGTTACGTAGCCAAAATGGCACAACGGAATCCTCCGTCTGTCCGTCCGCAGCTTAGCTCAGAGACTGTTGGTGCTAGAAAGCTGTAATTTTGCTTGGATATACATATTACTTACGCTGATAAAGTGAAAGCATTTTTTTTCACCTACCCACCGTGTATGATTAGGTTTTAAAAACGTTTAGGGGTTGTGAAGAGCATTTTTAGATTTAGGAATCCGTTTATAAAACATTAAGCTTTAAAATGCAAATTTTTGTTAGTCAAGTGCCCTCCCCCCCTCCCTGTCAGGTAAATGTTTGATGTTGGGTATGTGAAAAAAATCACGGTAGTAGTATATATAGTGAAATTATAAGGAAAACTATCACGGCTAAGTAGGCTCTACAAGTTTTCGAGTAACAGTTGATCAAATGAGAAGTAACAAAATTTTGGTACAAATTCCATTGAAAATTATTATTAAGTAAGTATTGTGCGCGGCCCGTCATGCACTTGCCCGGTTTTTTTCTTAATTATTACTATGTTTGTCATTTCCATACCATGTGAGCATAAAGTCCCGGTCATTTGGGAGGCGTGAATTAGACACTTTAAAGGTTATGTGCCACGAACCGACTAAACTATTGTAAAAAGTGGTAACAAAGTTAATTGATTTACGAAGATGAAGTGCTAGTGGAACAGGTAACTGGGGAGACTATAAAAATACACGCGAAATGGCCGCCACGCCACAGGCATACAAGCCAAACTGGCGACAAGGAGCAGCATGGGTGTAAACAGCTTGGGGTGTCAAGCGGCGCCGCGCTGGTTCCACCACCACGAAGAAGGCCCGTGAGCAGGTTACCCCGTTATGCCCTTGAAAATGACACTTACACCCGAGGAAACAGACTATGGCAACCTCCCTCTGTCTGGCCGGTTAAGCCAATACAGAGTTGAGACTCCTGCGGGAGCTCTTGATGTTTCACTCCCGCTGACCAGTACAGGCAAGCGGGAGACGAGACCCTGACCGAATCTTTGAGGCATTGGGACCACAGTGTCGCCACGGACATTCGTCACAAAGCTGCCCTGCGGATGGTGTACTCTTCTATAACCCTCATGAGACATTTTTTATTGTTGTCATAAGGACTAGGTACAGAGTTGTTGCTATGTCCTCAGAGTGTTGCGTTAAACTCATTTATGAGATAACGATTAACCTCAAAATAATAATTATTATTATTGTTATGTAATCTCTTGCCTTTGCATCAGTCCTCTAATATGGTGTATAATATAACGGTGGCAGCATCTTACCAACAGTTTTTAAGCAAACAAACATTGTAAACATTGGCAATTTAAAAAGAACGGCCGCGAGTTCTTTTTTGCCTTGTTGTTTTCTCCAGCTCCAGATTTGATTAGAGTAGTAGATATTTAGTGAATAAAGAATATTTGATTTGATTTAAAACCAGACTGAACCAACTTTATTTTATGGATAAACCTTGGGAATCAAACCCACCTCTTGTAAAGCTTGGCAAGAAAGGATATTTCTTTGACTAGAAATATTTCTTGCCAACCAACGGAGAAATAGCCAAAGGCCAAAGTAAGTTACTTTTAGAAAAGCTCGTCAGGTTATTTATGCAGAATATTAATATAGGACTGAACTATTGACCGGCCGATTGTATGTAAATTTACATAATTGGTTAAACTCGATAAACTTAGCTCTTGAAATCTATTTTGTACTTTGGGTAATATTTAAAAACTGATGCAAGTGGATGTAGTATTTAAGAGGGTAATACGTAATAATAATATTATCTCTACTTTAAATATTTATAATAGTAACGTACATCAACTTTCATGAGTCGTTTAATTTGGCGTATAACATTGTAAAAAATGGCAATTTGAAAAAGCAGCCGCGAGTTTTTATTGCTTTTGAATTTGTGCCCTACAAATTCTACAAAATCTCCTACTGCTATCTCCTACATAGCTGCGTAGTTGGCTAGTCTCTCTCTGTAGAGTTTCACCGCCCCTCTCGTGACCGAAATTGAACAGTCTGTGGTATTATTTAAATGTAAGCCAACATTATCTAACAAAAGTTGATTATAGGTACCTACTGGTCCTAGATGTGGCCAGCAGGTCTTACTTACCTATATATTTATCTACTTATTTTATCAATTAAGTACCTACATAACTAGATCATCTAGGTTTGTAGGTATTTAATTGATAAATTGTTTTGTTTCTGTAAACAGAATGCTGAAGAAAGAAGTTCTTGTTGAAGTTTAGATTTTAGGTACCCAGGTATTTTTTAATTGCTTAAATTCAGAAGTGCTTATGTAGGATCTATCCTTACGAATAAGAAAACCTAAGCTACGGAGACTTTAATTGTTGCACACAAATGAAATATTTTAATTAGTTACCTACATGTGTAGGTAAATTAAAATATATTATGTTATTATATATAATTCTCTCGCAAGCGTAGGTAGTAACTACAGACAGAATATAATAAAATATTTTGTCCGACCGAAATCACAATTCACATTGAAGAAAAAGAGACAAAAATATTAGTTTCAATAACTCGAATAAACAAATAGAACACATCATTGAACATAAGTTCTGAACACTTGAGACTTTTGTATTCAGTCGTCTTATACGATCGAATAGTGTTGAAATTACTAAAAACGACATTCTATTATTTTACTTATTCGAACAGAATAAAGTGTAATTTTGTTTGCGGTCTTTTGACGGCTGACGTCGGCGGCCATTTTCCACAATGGCCGTCAGAAACGCACGCGACATCTATGCAGAGTTTAGTGTCATCGCGAGCGTGCGTAGCTTGGGTCGTGTGTGTTTTTATCGCCACAATATTGTTTGCAACCATTGTATAGAGAAATATGACACGAAAAATTGCTCGGCGCAGCAATAATTCACATCCATCTGTTGTATAGTAACAAAAAAGTTTGTATAATATAAATCGTGCAGTGCTGTATTTTATTGGGCCGTTAACGTAGTAAAATAATGAATTTAACACGCCGCCGCAGTCTTCTGTTTGAATTGTCGTAAGCCTTGTTGTGGGATCGATTTTTAGGTGTTATTAATGAAATTACAGAGGTGCTCGCGAGTGATATTGTTACATAAAGAACCCGTTTTATAGGACTCCCGTTACTGTGGTGTTCTGTCGTGTACGAGTCGTAGAGCGCTTATAATCGATATAAGTTAATAAAAAATGCATATTTACCCCATGGTTTCATAAAGGATCGGGTCAATACGGTGCCGGCTTAGCGGAGTTACGAATGTTGTTTTCGAAAAGTGCTATTGTTGATAACTGCAGTGCGACCAGTTCTAATAATCTTGATGTGATGGTGATTATGACAACATACTCACTGTTTTGGTGCTTCAAGGAGTTTTCGTCACCTAGAGGTTAGTAAACAAATCCCATTCTCTATGATCGATGTTTTTTTTTTTTCATATTTAAAATTAGAAGTTACTTTTTTTTATCCTTGTGCATTTCGATTCTGCCAATGCTGCTTATTTTAATCGGTACTGTCGTCATATTACACATAGATGTCGTGCCATATTCATGAATTTATTATTGGGATAATAATGCCTGCATTCAAAACATGTTAGTGAATAGATAACAATATGATCGCGTGATATGGACATTGGACACTATCTAAATATAAAATCTGAGTCACGGCACATTTTTTTTTTTTTTTAATAAACAAATCATAATCACGAACGATGTGATACTAGTAGTTTTTAGAGTTTAAATCTCTTAGATTTTTAACAGCATTATTATTAATATTGGTCTCAAAATTAGTAGTTATAAGTCAGTAAAACATACAGTTGGAAAGAATTTAAATAAGATTTAAATGCCATTTTAATTGACTAGGATTCTAAACAGCTGTCTAAATCGATGAAACACCAGCCCTAATTTAATTACAATGAATACTGTTGAAGAAAATAACAGTTTGTTTAATGTAAACAATTTATGAATCTAAGAATTTCAGGTTGCAAATGTGCCCAACAATCCTAAAATCTGATTCAATGGTTTTGAAATGCATAGAGGACATACAGACAGACAAACATTCATTTTTATATACATATAAGATAAGAAACCACCACTAATATATCAAACAACACTATTTCTTGATAAAATTGTTGATGTTAATATGTTCGAATGACCTAAAGAAGTTACTGGAAAGGATTGAGTGTGGAAAGTAAAAGAGTGGTATTGGTGTGACTTTAAAGATGTCAGTGTTTAGTAGTGGACTGATAGAGGCTTATCCATAACCCCTTATTCATAACTAGCAGTCCGTCCTGGCTGCACACATAGGTTTCGTCACTATCTATGCACATAATATGAGTGGATTATAGATTAAAATGACCCAGAAGAAATTGTCTATCTGATGGATTTGTTTGCGAGTACTTAATCAAAAGATCATTTTATTTTATTACCACAATTCCATCAGATCCCAATTTATACTAAAGCTGAAATGGATGGAAAATATTTAATAAAAAAGTTGCTTATTAACCATTCCGTATTTTATACTTTTAACTAAGCAACTTTGTTAATAAACATTTCACATCCATTTTGACTTTAGTACTGAAGAACCTGACTATGTAAAACAGACAACTGATAAACATACATATTACTGAAACCGATATAATTTCTAAATACATACATAGATAAATTATAGTCCGACACAGAATAAACAATCATACTTATTGCACAAAGACTATTCTGGGTAGGAACCAAATTCACATCCACAGGCTTAAAAGGTAAGATTACTAACCATTAAACCAACAGGCCAGTTTAATCAAAAGTTATACTTATTGTTATGATTATTTTATTTTTGTGTAAGTTAGGTATCAAGAAGTTCAAGGTTTCAGTGATAAAAGACAGTGACGGGTATGGGATATTGTTACATTTATTTTTTAAAGGAGCATGACCTCTTTGTCATTGGTGTCATAATCTTGTGTTTAGCAGTTAACCAATTGACCTATAATAACTTTATGTGGAATATTTTAGTGTTAAAAAAATTGGTACTTACATATAAATTTGGAGCCTCTTAAATTATTCAATTGACCTGCAAGTCAAACAAATATTTTTATTTTATGTCTGTTATCATGCTTATTTCATCACACACTAACATTAAGTGTCTTCTGTTAGCTATTTGTACTAAACATAGAGAATCAGTCCGCTTGCGACCACAGACGGTGCAACCTGGTTGAAACTTCAAGCTATTTTAAGGTAAATAATTTGCCATAGTTTCAATTCTTAATAAGCTTTTATTAGCTTCATAAGTATGTTAGTATGTAGGTATGTTAGTATGTAATGGAATCTTTAAATGTTATGTACTAATAGTCTGTTTTTTTATAGTCAAAATAATCCTACAAGCAAACTGGTATTGTCTAACTCATGTTAAGTTACCTATTGTGTTATTTGACAGTCTTATGTACACCTTTTGAAAATTTTGCAAAAATTTTGTTGTCAAATCTTTTGACAACAAAATTAAAGTTCAAAGTTTGCAAAATTTACTTTGAAAAAACTTTTCAAAATTAAAGTAGGTATGTGTATTAATGATTTGATAGTTTAATAAAGAATTAATGGAAATATAAATATCTTCAAATGTAGTTTTGAATATATGTTCAGCCAGTTAATAGTCAGCCAGACAATATATCAAAACTTCAAAATAAATGGGACTTTGAATGAGATATGAGATGTATGTAGAGTAGTAGATATACTTTATAAGGAGTTAGTTTGAGTATTTATAGCTGTTATGCAAAATGTATATATATATTATGTTTTACCTAACTGTAATAATCCCATAAGCACATAAATCTTATGATTAAATTTATTATCACCCAATCATATGTTTCGCTGGAATATAAAATACACCATGCCACTCTTGACTCAAAACAATTTCTATACAAAAATAGCTTAATAGGACTTATGAAAATAGTGGCAAACTGAAGTAGACATTTAAAATAAAAATAAAAATCTTGCACTACAAAGCAATAATAATACTTAACGTAGTTAGTGCTTACTTACCTCTGTCTGCTTCATATTCATCACAGTAGAAATATACACCAAGAAACCACTCCAATTTTCGCGAATTATTAATTGTCAGTTTTGGAACCACCATAACTATCACAATAACTAATAAAAAAAGGTTTTTCCCGTTGGACAGATCGATGGCTAGATTAGTCTGTCCAGTGGGAACTTTTTGTCCCATTGTCCAGATCAGCTCGGCTTTTTCCGTTGGTCAGATCAATGGTTAGATTAGTCTGTCCAGTGAGAATATTTTTTTCCCATTGTTCAGATCAGCTTGTGATGTAGGTGTATGAAAGTACCATTGAACACAAAAAGGTCTAGCGGATAAGTATACGGTATATTAATATTAAATAGGTTTTATGTTTAATGTGACAAGTTGTGTTATTATTGTTTATGAAGTAATTTTCCTATGTGTCATGTAATGTCATTTGTAATACCTACCAACTTAAATTCATTAATATTCTAAATAATTTAATTGAAAACAAGGATTAGTAGAGATGGATCTTTATTTTATTAATAGAAAGGGTGGAGTTGTTTTGTTATATAACGGGTACCAATTTCACAAAAACAAAGATTACAGAAATTGAAACGAAATTTGGCTTTCAGTCAATACAAAAAAAATCGTTGCGTGGGATCTGTGACTGCTCAAGTACGTATAGTGGTTATTACTATCCCCTGTTACGTGTACAATAGTTCGACAATATTGTTTGTCACTAGTTTTTAAGTATAATTCCTGCCTGTCTAGTGTCGTCTTTAGTAAACAAAATCCTATTACTAGATTTCACTGCCCGTCTATTCATCTGTCACCAGAGTGAATCTCACAAACTGTGATATTATTTCTTACTATCACGGTTCTTGAGTACACGGTTAGCAGCAGTAAGTCGCCTTAAAAACAAATACTAAACAAAATATAGTGAACGAAATAGTTAATAACTACGGGGTTGGTTAACTGATATTTTTTGCAAAAGAAATGTTTCTGTCTTTTTTTCACCGGATAGGTGTAGGTATAATTATGTTAGGATATAGGTGCATATAATAATTATGGTATCAATTGAGAATAAGTGCCTTATGTTTTCAGAACCGCAATACAATTATTAAGGCCAAAGATCACACACATTCAAGATTTTGGCAAAAATGAAATAGAACTTGCATTGCATAATATGCAGGTTCAAGCATGCAAAGATTTTCAACCAGTGCCAACAGTGTATAAAGAGGGTGTCGCCAAGTTGAAAGATTCTGGCTTACATCTAACAAATAATATACCATCTTTTCAATCTGTCAAAAGTACTATATATCGGAAGAGAAATAAAGCGGCTAAAGTTACTAAACTATTTCACGACAACCCTGTCGATGTGGAGATCCCTGAAGAGTTTAGAAATTTTATTTTGGCTGATTTTGTTGATCATAAAAATCGTATAATTGTTTTTTGTACGCCGCAATCGAGACAATATTTAAAGGAAGTGAAACATTTTTTTTGCGACGGAACATTTAAGAGTGTGACTTTTACATCATTTTCCCAGCTATATACCATCCATGGTGATATCGGTAGTAGCATCGAATCCACTAATATCATTCCATTAATTTATGCATTGATGTCCGACAAAACGGAACGAAGTTACATTAGTCTTTTTAGCATGTTACGATCACAATTACCATATATGGAACCCAAAAAGTTTACCCTGGACTATGAAACTGCTGCTTCTAATGCATTAAAAAATGTATACCCAAGTGCAGAAATAAAAGGTTGTTATTACCATTTTTCTCATAACGTTTGGAAGCAAGCAAAAAAACTTAAGTTGACCAAATCAAAATCATCAAAACGTATAGTTGCACTTTCGAGTATTCTTCCACTACTGCCACCACAATTAATAGATGAAGGCTGGCAATATATTACTAATGATGCTCCTGATAACTTACAGCAATTCATAAAATATTTTAAAAAGCAGTGGTTAGATAAATCTAGTTTTAAAGAAACTTGGTCAGTTTTTGGCCAGAGACACAGAACCACCAACTCTTTAGAAAGTTGGCATAAAGAGGTAAATAAAAAAATAACTAGAAAAGGTCCTGGATTAGTCAATTTATTAAAAATTTTACTAAAAGATGATTTTTCTAAAGTAACCGGTAATCGAAGTAAAGAAAATATAAAAAAAGATGAATTCATTCAAAATTCACAAATGATGTTCATAAATGGAGAATTGACTATAGGTCATTTTTTAGAACGTCTAAGATAAAACATATATTTTTCATCCCACTACGTCGGAAAGAGTAGTGAACTTTTTTAAATTTTTCGCGTGCTTCATTTTCTTTTTGTTAAAACGTAATAATTAAGTTTTAATCGAGCAAGCGAAGAGTTCTAAATTAATTACTAATTTAGAACTTTTCGCTTGCTCGACTAAAATGCGAGGATCTTTTGTCTTTTATTATTAATAATAAAAATAACAGTTTTCATTTTATATCTACTTTCTTTCACTATTCCCAGTGGACAAACTAATCTAACCATCCATGAACAGTTTTCACTTTAAATGTACTTTCATAATCTATCTGAATAATAAAAAAAAGACTTCCCACTGGACAGACTAATCTAACCATTGATCTGACCAACGGAAAAAGCCGAGCTGATCTGGACAATGGGACAAAAAGTTCCCACTGGACAGACTAATCTAGCCATCGATCTGTCCAACGGGAAAAACCCATAAAAAATAGTGAAGGATTAATTTAATATTTATTACATTTTCACTTGAATAAGTAGTTACATAATATTCCTCACCAAATTTTCACAAATTCCAGTCAAACTGAAATAACAAAAGACTAAATAGGAAAAAAAAACAAATGAATATACAAGACTTTTTTCTAAAATTAAAATTAGAACAAAAACATTGTTGTGACCTCAAAGCAAAGGAAACACTTTAGGTATAGCTTTTGTTTTTGTTTTTTAATTCAGTATTTGAAAATGGAATTATATGTTTTAATTTGCAACCTTTTTGTTATACCTATGTAAAAATACACACATCAAAAGTGTCTAGGGATCAACATATATTTTTGCAATAACTTTTCTCCTGATTGATTTTTTTTTTTTATTTCTTTAAGGATTCATCAAATAAAGTGTTTTCGTTTGTCACAGTAACGATAAACCAAGTCACCTTTGCATTAATAAAGAAATTTGCCATTTTCCTAATAAAGGGATTTTTGACATTTGAACCACTAACATTAAAGTTCGAAAAAAAGACTGAAATAACAGTTTTCTTTAAAATTTTATTGGGTAACTTAAACAATTAATAATCCGTGTTTCTACCGCGAACACTAACAACACAAGAACATCGGTTTGGCATACTCAAAATGAGTTCATCCAAATCACGCTGTGGAATGGCCGCCCATGTTCGTTGCAACAACAAAAAAAGGTCTTCTTGCGACTGGATACCCTCCATATTCGGCAGAGCTCTTCTCTGTAGCATATCCCATGCATGCTCAATCGGGTTCAAGTCTGGCGACTGAGCAGGCCAGGGCAGGACATTGATGTTAGCTGCGGCGAGAGTCTGTCTTACAACTCTTGCGGTGTGCGGTCGTGCATTATCATGCATTAACTGAAATAAGGGACCGATTTGCACTTGTAGAGGAACGATGACGTCTGATACAATCGTCTCAGCATAAATTTGAGCGTTGATGTTGCCTCTGATCCAAATCAACTCAGTTCTTCCGCCGATCCAAATACCCGCCCATACCATGATGGTTCCACCACTATAAGGATGGACTTCCTGGCAGGATTTTAATCGCTGTTGGCGTCCAGGGGTTCTCCAGTGTCGTATACGTCTTGTATCCGGTCTCATACCAAAACGAGACTCATCAGAAAAGCACACGAAACGCCATTGTTCTTCTGCCCAATTTCTGTGTTCAAGAGCCCATTGATATCGAATCCTACGATTGTGCATTGCTATAGGTGGTACCCGTAGCGGTCTTCGGTAATGAAGGTTCACTTCATGCAAGCGGTTTCTGACTGTTTGGTCGCTAATTAAGTTCCCTGAAGAGTGATGAAGCCTCACGGCTAACATCATGGCGGTTATTGTTGGACCTCTTCGAGTTAAGATTTGAATGTATCGGTCTTGTCTCCGTGTGGTGCAGCGATACCGTACTCCATGGCGCTCAGCCACGGTACCAGTGCTTCGGTAACGTGTCCAAAGTCGACTGATAACACTCTGACTTGTATTCAGAGCTAAAGCCACAGTACGTTGCCGGGAACCAGCTTCTATCATTCCCACGGCTCTGAGCATTTCTTCCCTGCTTAAATGACGTCGCCGCTCCATAATAACGTTGGTTTTAATCAGTAGTAGGGAAACAGTAGCACTAATAATGTCTTCAATGCGTTGTATGTTTTTATAGGGAAAATATTGACAGCTGATTTTCATCTTTTACTCGAATTTGATTCACAGTTCCTGATTCAAATTATGAAATGCACCAAAAAGGATCCATATAAATTTATAAAATCATAAATTTATTACAAAGCCACATCTCAATCTCAAGAAATCCGCATAAAAATGCTTGATCCCTAGACACTTTTGATGTGTGTATTATGTTCTAGATATTGTATATTTGTTATTCATTGATTTAATGTGGTAGATAGGTATATTATTTAACAAAAGTATTTGTAAAATGTAATAATAATAATACATTGAAATTTCTGACTTAAACAACAAACAGCCCTTAAACCTAGTGAGTCGAAATTTTGTAAAGAGTACTGTTAGTTGATAAGAAATTATCAGAAAAATCGAACGAACGAAAGAGGGTATAGTCTTTCGAGCATTCTTCCATATGTTTCGACTTTTCTTCCATTAAAATGTTTTTACTTTTAAATTCAAGGTAGTTATAACTTCTCTTCAAATTCGCATTTCACTACTAGGTAGCTACAATACAAAAATGCGAAACAAAACAATTATTAAAGCGGCCAACTAGGAAAGTCAGACCTGTTTTCAGCTAAACAGGTTTAGAATACAGTAGTTTAGAATTACGTAGGTTCTGAGTTCATATCATTACAGAATATCTAGAGTTCAGAAGGTATGTTTCATACGTACTTCGCTCGGGCAAGCACACGTATACCTTTGAGCAACATATACAAACATTGCTCACAACACGAATATATAATCTCGGAACACCTTTGAGCGCTGACCTCTATAGTACTATTACGCTGGACTGGTTATCCGTAGTATAGTATTAGTAGCTTTCGCGCGCGGGTCCACCCGCAGTAATAATTTTTAGGTACTTAATTCGTTTTAAGTTGTAGAATATAAAATACACTGCCACTCTTGACTCAAAACTATTTCCATTCAAAAATTGCTTTGTAGGAGTTATGAAAATGGCGGCAAACTTAGCTTTAGCGCGCGGCTCCACCCGCAGTTATAATTTTTCAGGTACTTAATTCGTTTTAAGTTATCAGGATTTTTTGGTTTTTATAATTTTGCCTGTTTAGCTAATTTAAGCGACACCTAATCAGATGATGGGAGGATTACTTCTGAAACTTTTTTCTTTCAGAAATGTTTAGGGATTCTGTACAAAACTTTTTTTTACAAAAAAACATCTAACCGACTTCAATTACGGTTGATTTGCTGGCATTTATTGACGAGTTTCTTTCATTGTCCGTCTCCGAAATTTATCATCAGATCTTTACGAAAATATGGGACTTTTTCGAAATAAACCTCTTTCCAACAAAATAAGAATTACGAAAATCGTCTATAAATGACGAAGTTATGCCCGAACATACATTTATTTAAAAAAACATCCGAATTGAGAACCTTCTTCGGTATTTCAACCGATTTTTGTCAGCCAAGAAAAATATAGGTAAGGTGGTTTAATCGTCGATGGGCATGTTACTGAGTTATATTTATGACAGCTCACTTTTCCAACATTTTTTCAAGCTCACCTCACGTCCGCCATCATGAAATCCGTTGACATTCGATATTTAAAAATTCAAAATCCTTGAATTTGGAACGTCAACGAATACCACGTAGAATGCACAAGGGATGTAGGTAACTAGATATAGAGCTAATGCATTTCGACTACGGATTTAGGCTGTCGAAACGCAATCCATGTCTAATGGAATCGTGTTGGATGGGCGTTTTAAAGCCCGAGGCAAAAGGAGGGGTGTTATAAGTTTAAAGTGTGTATCTGTTTTTGGTGTTGTTGTGCCCAGATGGATGGAAGGATTTGGGACTTTTTTATAACAAAGCTAATTTGATAGGGCTGGTTTTTACCTTTATTTAATGAAAAACACGGACAAGTGCGAGTCGGACTCGCCTATAGAGGTTTTCGTCCAAATTTGTAGATACATATTATTATAAATAGTTCAGGAATCGAGTCTCGTAATTTTTTGAACCGTTTTGTATTTTTTTTTTTCGTTTGATTTTTTTACAGCTTCAAGGGACTGTAAACCTGAGTTTATGGTTTAATTTTCAAGTTGATACCGCCAGAGGTAAAGGATCTTGACAGACAGACGGACGGACGGACAACAAACTGATCCTATAAGGGTTTCGTTTTTGCCTTTTGAGGTACGGAACCCTAAAAATCGAGGCATAAGTTAGAAGCGTGTGTCTGTTTGTGGCGTTGTATCGCCCAAACAGTTGGATGGATTCATGATTTTTATTGGAAAGCTAGTTTGTTTGGTTTAAAACTTTCTTTAAAAATCTTAATAGGCATGGTTCTTAACTTTGTTTGACGAAATTCGATGGCTTGATTGATAAGCTCGAACCAAGTTAGGTACTTTAAAAATATACATATACAAAAAGTATTTATAGAGAAAGAATCGCATAATCTAACTCTATAGATGCTTCTTATATATATATGTAGTTTTTTTGTATCATACGCGGTAGTTGTGTAATGTGTATTTAATTTATTTAATATTTTAATATATTTCTAATGCATATTATTTAAAAATATGTATTAGTGTTCAACACTCCTTCTCCAATAAACTTTAAGAGTGCCAAATTTCATACTCCTCCTTCCGTGCAATATTCGTATAAAGGCGTCCAACATTTTTGCTTACACAAAATGTTTATTTAATCCCTGTCTGATCCATAAATGTGTTGTTGTTAAGTAACATGTTCCCATTCGATTTACGTATTTCATTTTATATAAAAAAAAACCGCTTCTGTTACATGTATGGAGTGTCCCCCCCCCTGAAAATATTTTTATTATTTAGCTATCAAACTAAGTAGCGTCCACTATAAGACACCTTTTCACAAAATTTCATCATATTCATTGAGAACTCTCTGAGTAAAATGCCTGTGACATACGGACGGACAGTCAGACAGACTGACAGACATGACGGAACCCTAAAAAAACGGACAGGAATCAATTTAAACTTTGTATATAGATATTAGTGTACATTTCAAGCAAGTTATTATAATTGCAGACAGTTAATATAACCTGGTGACCTAAATGATAGTACTGGACTGTTCACACGGTCTCCTATCTATACTAATATTATAAAGCGGAAGAGTTTGTTTGTTTGTTTGTTTGTTTAAACGCGCTAATCTCAGGAACTACTGGTCCGATTTGAAAAAATCCTTTTTTTGTTGGATAGCCCATTTATCGAGGAAGGCTATAGGCTATATAACATCGCGCTACGACTAATAGGAGCGGAGTAGCGACGTGAAATGTTGCAAAAACGGGGAAAATTTACGCATACGAAGTTGCGCGGGACAGCTAGTCTGCTATAATGTCAATGTCGTTTGGCATACAATGATCTGTTGTCATAATTATTTGATTAATTATCACATATCGAAACATAATTGTCTTTGAATTATGTTTGTGGTGTTATATCGGCTCTTCATAATTATGCGTGTAAAGATTCTTTCAAAATTTTAATGGCAACTTCTACAGTAAGGCACAAGCCCTGTGAGACTTTACAAACATACAAATAACGGACACAAAGTACATTCATGGAACAAGTAGTGTCCCATGTGGAAATTGAACTCACGACGCTGCAGTCGTATACTCGTATACGACTGCTGCGTCGTGAGTTCAATTTCCACGTACGATTCCAGTATGTTAATCTGTACTTAATATTATAAAGAGGAAAGGTTTGATTGTTTGTTTGTATTGAATAGGCTCCGAAACTACTGGACGAATTTTAAAAACTATTTCATTGTTGTGAAGCTACACTAACCCCGGATGACCTAGGCTATTTTTGATCCCTGTATTCCCACGGGATCGGGAACTACGCGGGTGAAACCGAGAGGCGTCCGTTAGTGTTTAGTAAAAATGTTGCAAAACGGAGAAACCACATCATATTAATAAATAAGACACTGTAGGCGATCAAAGTTATTAGAAATGAATGCACCTACACATTCCATTTCTTTAGCACCGACGCCGTAAATAGAAATAAGAGGAGAATTTCTAAATTTGACGGTTAAATACCGTCAAATTTAGAAAATCTACCTATTCTCTCTATGATTATTTTTATTATTTTGCAAAATACACTAATAATTTAGATTATCCAAATTAAAATCTTACAAAAAATACATCCTGACTAGGTATTCAGTTTATGAAATTAGACTAAGGTAGACTGGCAGAGAATGCTTTTAGTATTCAGTCCGCTCCGCAACTTTGTACATAAAGTTTTAATCTATACTATCTATACTAATATTATAAAGCGGAAGAGTTTGTTTGTTTGTTTGTTTGTTTAAACGCGCTAATCTCAGGATCTACTGGTCCGATTTGAAAAAATATTTTTTTGTTGGATAGCCCATTTATCAAGGAAGGCTATAGGCTATATAACACCGCTACGACTAATAGGAGCGGAGCAGCGATGTGAAATGTTGCAAAAACGGGGAAAATTTACGCAGACGAAGTTGCGCGGGACAGCTAGTAATAAATAAAATATTTGACAAGTGTGACAAGTAACTGTGCAATAATACACCAGTAAAGTATTGTCGTCCACTAATTAACGTGTTGATGAACTTATAATCATCCAAAGAAATATTAAAGTAAATGATTTGACCATAGAAAATGTCAATGTCACAAACTTGCTTTTCGTACAAACTTTTAGGAATAGTTATTGTCGTTGTTAAAAAAATACTGATAAACATACAAGTTTTATATTTCTAAATACATACTAGATAAATTACACCCAGACAGAATAAACCGTCGTGCTCATCACACAAAGTTTTATTCTGGGATCCAACCCACGACCTCTGGCTTAGCAGTCCGGGTCACTAACCACTAGACCAATCAAGTCATTCAAACTCTAATTTGATGAATTTCGATGTTTAGAAAATGGCTCTTTTTACCGCAAAAAGTAACATTTATGCAAGCAGAGCCGCGGAAAATCACTGATCGCATGAAATTCTGTTCGCTTTTGACGCCTAGATGTCTAAATCAAATTTGAAGTATTTTTTATCACTTTTGTTTATTTACTATCAGCGCAAGCGAAACCACGGGTAAATTGCTAGTGGGGATATCTATACAATTAATAAAATTATAGTGCCTGTTTGTAATATTAAAATAAGTTTTTTACTAAATGCATGCATATGAAGAACAAAAGCACTTATAAGTCAGCTTGTTCCGACTGATCTCCGCAACGGCTGGACGGGTTTTGACGGGACTTTCACTGTTAGACAGCTGAGGTTATAAGGAGAAACTTCAGCTATACTTTTATCATTACGCTAACGTTTATTGGGAGAGAGCTGCACTGCAACTTCACGCAGACGAATTCGCGGGCACAGCTAGTATAATATGGGATATAATGTGATAGTGTTGTCTGTATGTCATGGTGTACAGTTCCATAATAAACGGGGAGCGATGCGTGCATCGAATGGCTTATAAAATGTTTTATGGGCTTTTTTACTGCAGTATTTATGGTGTACCGTATTGTCAGACTATGGTGACGTATTTCTATCGTGTAAGTCCACAAAATACCTATCGTACAGAAGGTAACTTCAAACTCCAATAATGGGCGGGTATCCCTCCTCCCTGGTAATACTTGGTGAGGTTTTAGACACCCCGAAGATCACGTGTATTTTTTAGGTCCAAAAAACTAAAAATAACCCATTCATTTTCAGCGGGACAGCTAGCATTAGATATATTTAATATTAAAAGCTGCATTTCTTATTAATTGTTTTTTGTCATTTTTATTTTTGGTACCAAATATACCCTACGTTGACACACGAGTCCAATTAATTAATTCATCAGACATTTTAATAAACAAAACAGTTAGGTAGGAGTATCTAGGTACCTACATATTTTGTTAATTTAAAATGTAGTGCGTAAAAATTAATCATGACAAATGGCCGTTGTTGTTATCCTTGTTACACAAGTATAGACTTCTATTTGATTTGTCAAATGACCGTCCAAATGTCAAAATCAAATGGAAGTCTTGTTTTTGTCGACGGTAGCCTGTCCAGCGTACGACGTACTGAGGTCAGTGCGTTTCGAGATTCCGTGTCCGTGATCGATGTTCAAGTGTTACCTTCTGCACTCTCTGTGTTTTGTGATATGGTGACGTATATCTATGGTGTACGTCTTTGTCATGTTGTTGCTGAAAATTTTAGACTTTTTTTATCCGACTGCGTAAGAAGTAAGTAGGGTTATACTTATGTAAGTATGTATATTCGTATGGCACTCTTAAGAGCCAAACGGCTTGATGGATTTTACCTTGAGAGGTATGGTTAGATTCGTTTCAGTTGTGAGAGTGACACTGGGTAGGTACATCAAAATGAGAAAAAATAAAATGGCAGATTTTTGGCGACAAATTAATTTTATACCGTTGTGTTTTTGTTTTGTAATATTTATAGCTTGTTTAAGAACTACTTAGTCGTGCCCGCGACTTACAAAAGAAAAAGTGTTGTTTCAAATTGATTATTCCACTGAAACCATAAATTTTTCCGGTAACGAACTGACTCACATACTAGTACTTTAAGCCTGATTCTCTTTTCAGTTTTATGACACATTTTATGTCTAGTAAAGGAAGACCGCGTTAAATTTTATAGCTTTAAGTCGCCCGTTGGCAATTTTCTGAAAAACCTCATAAAAAATGTAGTTTGATGTTTTCCTATCCAAAGGTTCTGTTAAAAGAAATATTAACCTGGTATAAATCACTATTACAACGTGTAACAGAGAGGTGAGGTGAAACTTCATTAGCTGACAGTGTGTGGTATAGCGGCTTCCATGGTGCTGAATCAAGTTGCATCATGTAAGTGAGATTTAAAATGTTTATCTTTGCCAGAGCACAGATATACTAACGAATAAGTAACATGTACTTCTAGTGGTTAGTGACGCTGAGTGCTAAGCCGCAGGTCGTAGGTTCGATCCCCACCCAGAATAAAACTTTGTGTGATGGGCACGATGGTTTATTAATATAATATTTTGGGACAACTCACACAACTCTATCTAATCCCAAACTAAGCAGAGCTTATACTATGGAAACCAGACAACTGATAAACATACTTATATATTATTAAATATATATTATAGATAAATATCACCCAGAAAGAATTAACCATCGTGCTACACAAAGTTTTATCCTGGGTGGGGATCGAACCACGAACTCTTGCCTAGCAGTCGGATACACTCCCACCGCGCCACAGAGGTATTCCGTGTCTGGTTGTAATTTATCTATAATATGTATGTATGTATTTAGAAATATATAAGTATGTCTATCAGTTCTCTGGTTGCCATAGTACAAGCTCTGCTTAGTTTGGGATCAGATGACGTTGTGTGAGTTGTCACAAGATATTATTATTATTATAGTTATTTCTAAAATCTCGTTTATGTGACTAACTGATCTATGACTGAACAGTGCAAACGTTGCAATTTGACACAAAGAGTTGTATGTCTAATAACCAAATGAGACGTAGGCATTATTCTTTTCTCTCTTCTTCAATGCGGATTTTGTCTGGATTAAGTGCGAGTGAACAAATAAAACGATTATAATATAGAGTAGAACAAATTTTAAAATGATACATATCAAGCTGGAATTGGCATGGTAACTTCGTTTCAACGAGACGCCCAACTTTATGTATACGACAGCTTTACATAGTGGTACGTTAATGAAAAAAAAACAGGTGTTAAATATGACAAACTTAACTTTGCCGTTGGAAAACTATTATCCCCATACAACATATAGGCCGCTGTTAGTTTACATTAGGCTGATATATAAATCGAGGTAGGTTCCCTAATTAAAAAAACAAAATCTTTTATCTGATTTCGGTTACGACGGCGCATCTCAAACCAGGCTAGCCAACTACGCAAAATATATATGATAAACTGCACAATATGCGCGAAAACATAATTGCATCCTGTTTTATCTCATTCGAGGAAGGTGATCCGACACGACCGAAGATAGATTAGCCGCAGGACCGACCGCTTAATTTCCTCTCCGAGCTTATAGCAGCAGCATATACACTTCCAGAATTAAAAAAGGAGTTCCTAATAACCATTTTTTTTTTTTATTAAAAATTAAAATATAGAAATTATAAAATGGTAAAAATGGTTAAAATTGTATAATGTACAAAATATAGATTTTATCTGAAATAAATGTATTATTATTATTATATTATTGTTATAATAAGTTGCAAAGAAAATCCCTTCAGATTTCCAAAATCCCGGATAGCTGCATTTATTGATACCGACATTATGATATTTTTATGGTCCTAATATGCCTCGCGCCTTCCCGATACGTAATATCGAAGTGTCAGTAATAAACGCTTATGGGAGAACGGATTTTCCTTCAGTTATTAAATAGGTATAAGGCTGCTATTTCGTTTAAATATGATTTTGGTGTAGGTACCTGAAATTCTCTGCTCGGGATCATAGGATCGGATTACAAATAGGGATGCCACCTTTTTTATTTACGCTTTTATTAGCTTCATTTATGTGTTAGTATGTAGGTATATTGACCGTACCGCACTTTTATGTACATTGTTGCAACGATTTGTAAAATCATATACTTATGTGTAAATAAGGGGGGGCCTGGTGTCCTAAAACATAAGCCTCGAGCTTAGCTTAGGCACCAGTCTCCCACAATAAATTGCTGAAATGTACAATACCTAATATAAGATTAAGATTGCAATTATTTTTTTTATAAAAAAGAAAACTATCAATGTGAGATTCAGTCCCACATTACTAGCAATCTTGTTAACCCCTCCAGCTAAGCTCAAAGGCTTGTGTTAGGAGTGGGTTCACGTCGGTAGTTTAATAGGTAGGATACGAACCCGCGACCTTAAGATTGCGAGACCGATGCCTTAGCCATTAGACATTAGGTGAGAAAATAAATATTATTATTATTACGTTAGTATACATGCAACGGTATCTTTAAACGTGTTTTTCACCCCTTTCAGAACGTCGGATTTATTGAAAGTTCGCACGTTTATCAAGGACCGATGATATACCATCTGATAAAAAAGGATTTTCGAAAATTCATCCCTTAAGGGGGTAAAATAGTGGTTGCAAGTTTATTTGAAACTCCGTCAGTTTTGAAGTTAGAAGTTACCTACAGTGAAATTAGTCTCGAGAAATTTTTGCATATGTAGTGGTGTGTATGTTACTTAGATATTAGAGCGCGTTTCCACTATATCGTTCTGGCCCTTACAAAAATGTTTCAATATCCTAACATTACTATTTAATTTAATACTTATCCCTAGCAACACTCTGATTTTTGTTTTCAATAAAAACAAGTTTTTATTTTAAAGAAAAAGGTTTTGACTTTATTAAAAAAAATATGTCATTCAATTTCACGTCCTTGAGCAAACGACAAGGCGACTACCGTGAAACAATAAAATATCGTGTCGTTCTTTAGATGATAGTAGTTTAGCTATAGGTAAAAAGTTTTGACCATAATAATTACGAAACAAAACAAATAAATAAATCGTCACTTGATAGTGGAAAGTGGAAACACGCACAAAACCAGAATAAACCAGTTTACTCTGTCCGCAGGTGCCACGTGCAGTCTGACGTCAGTCGCTTGATACCGTTAGAACATAAAGCACGCATTTCATTAAAAAATTATAATTATTAGATACGTAGTAGTTTCATTGTGAAATTTTGTATTTGTTGATTGTTGTTATTGTTTGTTATTATTGTTAAAATATTTGTTGAAGTGTTTAATTTCAAGTGTGTAAGTGTTGTAACTTTATATTGATAATTCAAAATGGCTCCAGTGTTAAAACATGGTCGAGGCAAGCCTTTGACTTCTCAAACTAAGGAAGTTTTGTACTGTTTGTACAAATATTTCGAAAATGAGTGTAATAACAACCCGAGCAGTATTATGACCCCCACTCAATTAGTTGCTAAATCAACAGGAATTTCAATAGCATCCGTCAGAAAGGTAGTATCAGAAAGCAAATGTCGTCCTTCAGATCAGGAAGTAACATTTAAATCTCCTAAAAAGAAACCGAATCGTAAACCTACAATAGTAATCGATAACTTTGATCAGCAAGTTATCAGAAGAACAATTCATGACTTCCACATCA
The DNA here is from genome assembly GCA_945859575.2 of Herminia tarsipennalis. Classification (NCBI taxonomy): domain Eukaryota; kingdom Metazoa; phylum Arthropoda; class Insecta; order Lepidoptera; family Erebidae; genus Herminia; species Herminia tarsipennalis. Next base: position 3,243,702 of record OX243830.2, read on the forward strand.
CAAATAAAGAAGTTCCCACTTTAAAAACTTTGCACTCAAAATTGAAAGAAGATATCGATTATAAAGGTTGTGTCAGCACGTTACGAAAACACGTCATGTCATTAGGTTTTAATTGGAAGCAAACAGAAGATAACCGGAAACTTCTTATGGAAAAACACGAAATTAGATACTTGCGAATTAATTATTTGATGAAAATTGCTGAATATCGTGAACAACGCCGACCAATTTTTTACACCGACGAAACATATATACATACATCACATACCCTCTCGAAATCTTGGTCAGATGGAAGCACTTCAGGTTTGAAGCAACATATATCGAAAGGCAACCGCTTAATCATTGTTCATGCCGGTGGTATCGATGGCTTTATACCAAATGCATTGCTTATGTTTAAAGCCGACCAAAAAAGTGGAGATTACCACAACAATATGAACTATGACAACTATTCAAGGTGGATTCAAACTCAATTAATACCCAACTTACAACCAAATAGTGTTGTTGTTGTTGACAACGCACCATATCATAACTCAATACAAAATCCTGCACCGAATAGTAATTCTAGAAAACAGCAAATGATAGACTGGCTGACATTTCGAAACATTGAGCATTCATCCACGTTGCTTAAGCCTCAATTATATGAACTGATTCTGCAAAACAAGGCGAGATTTATAGAGTACAAGATAGACGAAATATTACGACAGCACGGTCATACTGTGCTGCGTTTACCACCATACCATCCGGAGTTTAATCCTATAGAAAATATATGGGGGATAGTGAAAACATATGTCGCAAAAAAGAATGTCGCAATGAATATGAAGGTTATAATGTCATTAGCTGAAGAAAAAATGAACGCCATAACTGTAGAGGAATGGAGAAAAGTTTGTTTGCATGCTATTGAGGAGGAAAGCAAATATCAGGGTAGAGACGCAGCTTTAGACACAATATCAGAACGAATCATAATTAATTTAAATAATTCATCTGATGAAAGCGAGGATGGGGATGATTGTGATATGCCTGGGGTTGATGAATTATTAGAATAAAACATTTATGGCCGGAGAACACCTAATTCATACACGTCTTCACTGAAGTGAAAACCGGCATTCAATGCTTGTAATGTTTGGAACTGGCTTGTCTGCCTCATACAGTTCCATAGATTACAATGCGGTGGATACACATTTTCACGACCGTATTAGTACGTAGTGCGTATGCGTAGACGTGCACGCATTTGGTGTGCTCCAGCCACAAACGTATATTACCTTTAAAACAATAAAAACTAAAAATAAAATGTTGTTTTTTTTATTTGCTGACCATACACTACTACAAACGCAAAAATTTCTTCAAGCTAATTTACCTGTAGTTGTATAGAATTTCGTATTTGGCTTATTGTTTTAAAGTAAAGAAAAAATAGTTTCGGTGTTTTGGAAAAATAACCCCCAAGGGTGTACCTATAATAGGGGTTGCAAGTTTTTATAAAACTCGTTTCAAGGTTAAATATGTGAAATTTCTTATTTCGCTTTCTGGTTTAAAACAACTAAAAAATGAAATATAAATAATAGTTTAAAAAACTTAAAAAAAACAGCTTTAGTAGACAGCTGTACTATAAAGTAATAAATAAAAAGTCAGAGTTAAAATAGCAGAATTATGCCCATACTTACATAAAATTATATCCGACGTTCTGAAGTGGGTGAAAAACACGTTCAAAGATTCGTTACATACTAACATACCTACATACTAACATACGTATGAAGCTAATAAAAGCGTATTAAAAATATCCGAATTATTAGCCCTCCTTTTTAAAAGTCGGTTTAAAATTGTATCTACCGTTTTATTTATCATTATTTATTAAATGTGTAATAAATAAAAAGTGAAAGTGTGTTAATATTTTGTTTTATGCGTTTTTATTTAATTTTGCTAAGGTGCCGTAGGTGTGTACAGTTTACAAATAATATAAAACATGAATTAGCAATTAAAATATAGTACATTTTGTATAATATTATTTTTCTTTATTATATAGCATATTTATTGCGGGATATTAATTCCCTGTTTTTAAGTATCGTACCTTTTTTTTTATTCTCTGACTGCCGCAGTAGGGTACAAGCCCTGTGTCGCGGGGGATTTTACGGACAGAATGTCACGGACACAAAGTACACCCAGACTCGGAACAACAATTTGTGGATCACACAAAATGGTGTCCCGTGTGGGAATCGAACGAAACAGTTGCACACACTCCCACCGCGCCACAGAGGCAGTCAAACGTATAATTTTTATTCAACCGTTTAAACAAAAAGCAAAAGCTAATTTTATTTTCTCTGTTACAACTTCTAATCTAATTTAACCAACAATTATTGAGTCTGTGCCAAATTAATTGAGTGACGTCAACGATTTTTTAAATAATCATAGTTTTAAAATGAATCTTATAAATCTGTTAGGAACGCGAGAAATGTGGCCTGTCGTAGGTCTAAGCTATAGGCCGTCTTGGGCGGTATTACAACAGTGTCAGTTATTCTTCCGTGAAATAGTAATGTTAACACATCACTGTGTTTAGGTTGAATGGCACTAAAGAAAGTAATTGAGCAAATGAGACTTATGAACTAATATCACAAATGAGGAGCGCGGTACGGTGACATTTAGAATTAGATCTTTACCATCTTAATCAAACAAGGATTTGGATGGCACTGTAACTGTTATGGGCGACGCGTGACGCGTACTATCAGGCGCACGACCTGCTCGTCTCTTCATTTCGTAGTATTAAAAAAAAGTGACCAATATAATTAAGTTTTGTCTAACGACCTCACATAATAAAATCCGTCAAGCCATTTTGTACAGTAGAGCGTACCAAAGGAATGGACAATGCAACCAATCAGCCTGTATCGGTTCACTGCTGGACATAGACCTCTTCTAATTCGCGCCACAACATCCGGCCCTCCGCCTTCCGCATCCAGCTCCATCCCAGCGACCTTCTTTATGTAGTCGGTCCACCTGGCGGGGTCGTCCTACCGCGACGTTTACGTAATCTCTTTATGACTCGTTTGCTCTAACGGCCATCGATCCTTCGACAGATAATACAACACTTATCAAATTACTAGCTGTGCCCCCGACTCCGTCAGCGTAAAGTCGCAGTCCTGCTCACTCCCTATAGACGTAAGCGTAATTATATTAAGCCTTACATCATCATCTGTCAGACAGTGAAATTGCTGTAAAAATTGTCCAGCCGCTTCGGAGATTAGCCGGAACAAACAGGCAGATAGCCAAAAAAAATAAAAAAATGTGTTTTTGTTATATTATAACTGTGTATTTAGTAAAGTAAAAAAAACTGCTATTTTGACATTACAAACCAGACACTTTAGTTTTATTCATTTGTATAGATAATTACCCTCGTTCAGGCTATTAGGTAAGAAACACGGTCAAAAATGAGAGTAAGAGGTCCATATCCCGTTTGCAAAATGGCGAATTTCACTCAAATGAACAAAGTGACCTTTATTGATTTTTGCATATCGTTTAATGTCATGAAAGTGAAACTTGTTGAATGTCACTTGTGTAATTGGTTTTGATTTAATGAACGCGTAACGAGTCAAGCTTGTCTCTTAATAAATGCCACAAAATATCGAGAGTACCTCAGAAAATAATCAATCTTATTTTATTACAATCAGTGGCATATCACCATTTGAAGAAATCACGGTCAGTAGAACATATTATAGAATTAATTTATACCAGGCCACTTGAAATTATTTAGAAAAATTTGGTAAATTAAAAGTATTTCGAATTTCCCTGCACATTTTTTCGAGAGAAAAATTTAATTTAAATATGGATCTTTATTATAATTTAAAAATGGATCTGCATCAAGAACATGTTCGTGCGATGATATTCTGCGATTTTAAATGTGGCCTAAAATCTGGATGAGTCATTTGATCGACTTCAATTGGCTTTTATGGATAAAGGACCTACAAAAACAACTATCTACCGTTGGAATAGTGTGTTCAAGCGCAGTCCCCTTACTTTGGGGGATGAACAAAGGAGTGGTCCCTAAGACGGCTGAACGGTTCAGTATACATTGCAAATTGGTTTGTTCACAAGATTCTACACGAGCAACTTCGTGTGAGGATAGTTTCGCGCACAACCTCACCGAAGCTCAGAAGCAGGCCCGTGTGGAGTGGTGCCGTGATATCATTCAAAAATTTCTATCAGATTCGTCTCGGCGCGTTTACGACATTGTCACAGGAGACGAATCCTGAATTTATCAATACGATCCAGAAACAAAGCGTCAGCCGACAGTTTGGCTGTTTCAAAACTAACCAACGCCTACGAAAGTATAGCAGTCGAGAAGCGCAGAGAAAATTTTGATCGCTAGTTTCTTCACTTTGATGGAGTATCTGATTTCAATCCCATTACGAGACTAAAGCTGCATCAACGCCGAATAGAGTATCACGAAATGCTTGCCAGGGGTTTTGTCTGCAATGAGCAACAAGCAACTGAACAACGGGCTCCGCGGGGTACTGCTTCACCATGACAACGCGCCCGCGCACTCAGCGCTCAAAACGAGGGACTTCCTGGACACCACACCGGTCAGAGTCTTGGGACACTCTCCTTACCGTCCAGATCTGGCACCGTGTCACTTCTTTTTTCCGTAAAATAAAAAAAAACAGCTGAAAGGGATACAGTTTTCATCGCCAGAAGACGCGCTAGCACTGTTCGAGAAGGCCGTGGAAGAGGTGTCTGCGGCGGACTGAAAAAATGTTTCGAAAATTGGTTCAGACGCTTGAAACTATGTATAGAGGCTGGTGGAGAGTTCTTTGAAAAGATTTATTTAAAATTTTTAAGTAATCCATAGAAGTTAATTTTTTAGTTTCTCAAAACTTTCTGAGTGTCCCACGTATACCTTATTATAAAATAATTACAATGTTCAACTATAAAACTAACTAAAAAAAAATTATCCAAAACAATTAATAAAACTCTGGCATAAAAATCTGTGTTTACCAGTGTTGTTTACAGTGTTCTTAGTGCGAGTTTGTTTTACGTCTACGCGATCGACACGTTTAGGACGTTTAGCGCTCTGATTGCTCCCGCTGCAAGCGCCAAAAGCGGTAAACGATTCGATCGCATTATCGTAAAACAAACTCGCGTGTAGAGTACAAATGCCTATAGGTACAGTACGATCAACGTAACATGACCGGATTGAAGTTAGGTTTTTATCACTTTCGCGCATGTCGAAAATCGAAAAAAAAAAACTAACAACATTTTAATTTAACAATATGAAAACACTATTTAAATGAGGTCATAAAAGTTGAAATTTAGAACTAAAGAAACTTAGAAAAACAATTTCTTTACGAAAATAATCACAAAAAAACATGAGTTAGTAATACTAATTATGACAATGTAATGCGTAATCGCATCTCTAATTCTCTCGGTTTAGTTACCGCCCCCGCCCCCCGCTTCCTGTCACCATTTACTTCCACAAAATGCATCTGCTCAACCACTTGTCGCCTACTTCAGTCCGGCCTAGTTACGTTGATCCAACTGTATATATAGTTCAAGTGCCAACTGTCTACTATTTGACACCGCCTACTCCCATTCTTTAAAACAAAATTCATGAATTATCGTTTACTTCAATTTCTTAAGTTTACGGGGACTATACTAATAAGTACGAACCCATGGTCAATTTTCAGGAACGACTGGATTAACTAGATGTTCCTGGCTCTGTATATTACCACCTCATTTTTGATCAAAACTTCGTTATCATTGAATTAGAGTAGGCCTCCTGTCGACAGGGACTTTGAAATTGCTACGAGAATGTTTCGGTTCTTAAGGTTAGAATAGAAAAGAAAGAAAAAAAAAAAAACGTTTATTTTGTTGCGAATAGGCGCAAGAGGATTCGGCTCTGTCACAAATTATATAGAAAACTTAAATATTAGGACACAGAAATTGTGTGAATAGCCAAAGATTTCTTCTAGTAGTAAAGTTACGGAAAAATGCATAAACGAGGATTGTCGTATTGTCATAGTTACGGTGTTCGTAATCTAACATATGTACGAACGAATATTCGACTTTACTTTGTTCTACGCTCCTACGCACTGTGAAGTAAAAGTTGTGTGCGTGAGAGGAAGGCGGGTGCGTAGCGCTGAATGAATAATATTTTTGGAAGCGCTAGGTGTAGTTTTATTTTATTTTTATTTATTGAGAAAACAGCTAGCACTTACAGATTATGACACCGTGGATAATAAATTCAAGACCATTCAAAAGTTTTCGCTGTTAGTGTCCTTATTACCCACGCCTGCATAACTCATGAAAAACTACGAAACTTAAATACCGCGCATTTTACCTTTGAGCTTTACAGAGTGTAAAATGTCAAAGAAAGTAAAAAATGTGAAATAGAGTTTAAACGGAGTATATGAACTAAACGACGTTCACTAGAGGTGCGCAAAGAATAGAGAGGTGACACGGTGTAAAGGGGTCGGTACTTGAGAACGCTGCACTCGAGGGCCCTTCAAATTATACAGGTGAACTTGTAGGGATGTGACATTACTGACATGTCGATGTCGATATAATTATACATTTAATGTTGCAATAAGTCTTCAATCAGTGGTTGGTTTTTTATCCTCTCTGAGTTTATACTCTCAGAGAACAAGAAAGTTATTATTAAATAATTTCTTCACGATATATTCCTTTATCGATTTTGAACATTGTGATGAAACCCTGCCGCAGTCCTGCACAGATCAGTGATCTACGAGTATTGAAAGAAAGCTAAAGTAAGCATAATTCACGAGCTCTCGGAACAATGTAGTTACAGCTTATAAAGCTTAAATTCGGTACTCCTAGTGTTTTATATTATTTATATGTATATCCTAACTATACAATACTTAATGCTCAATAAAATAAATATCAAATACAACTGATATTAAGTTTTTTTATCGACAAATCAACACCTTTCACATCACTAAGTCACTTGAGCGGCGTTGAGCGGTACCAAGATTTTTTAGCTTACGTCGCTTAAAAAAAAGAAAAGGTCACCGGGTCGGCCTTGTTTCGTTAACCGCCCCCAAGAGGTGTGAATTTATAATTTTTGCTTACCACCCCGGTTTGTAAGGATTCGAATCGAATTGTTACTGCAGTCTAATCTAAAAAAACATGTAACTTTGTTGTTAATTAAATCTGAATAAATCAACGTAATCATGAGATATTAATTACAAATAATGCAAGAGTATACATTAAGCAATGTACACATTGACGAGACTATATGTAAATTTTTGTGTTACATCCTTTGTGGCATTTTATAATATAATGTAGAAAAAAAGCGAAATAAACTAATGTAGTTTCAGATAACATATATATTTCTTTTAGTTGCATAAGTTTATTAATTTGATTATAACGGTTTACAGAAAATAAAAACAATTAACGATTCTCTAGCGACCGTGGTAATATGGCCGTTTGCGTTAATGTTATCCCTAACATATTGGCGATCCTATACACGTATTAAGATTATTTAGTTGCCGATAATATAGGTACATGAGCGATTGGATTTATAACCCCGACGCAAAAAGGAGTGGTATTTATCTTGTAAGTTTAACGCGTGTGTGTGCCTATCTGTGGCAGTGAGCCAGGCTGTGGCCTTTTGGTTGTTGCAAGGTTTTTAAATCTATAATATAAAAATGAATCGCCGAAATGTATGTGTCGTAGACACAGCTCTATCCTAACGGCGCGCATTTTATACGTTTTACGAAACGCCTAAGGCTAATTGTAAATGAATTTCAGTGTATTAACGTCTAAGTACTTCGGTTCGGAAAGTTAAGTTATAGTTAAATGAAAACCATTATGCTGATCTGTTGCCCATACTATTTACAGCAATAGGCCATAAAAAGTTGGCAAAAATCAGATCCTGAATTATTTCTAAAGTCTCGTATGAGCTATTCCCAAAAACCATTTCTTAAGACAAACAAGATCTCATCTTGGTGACATACAAACAAACAAAAAAGTGAATGTTCTATTTATGTCACTGTCGACAGCTGCGTCAGCGGAACTTTTTGGTACTTTTTTTGTAGCAAAGTGTCAAAACATCGAACAAAAAATGTTCAAAAGTGTCGCCCGTTCCTTTTTGAAGTAATCTGTTTGTTTAATATTAGGGAAGTGTTAGGTTTGTGACTTTATTTTGGGAACTTTGGAAATTTGTTTAAGCTTTTAGTTAAGGTGTTTTCAAGGTCAAAAAATATCTAAAAAATCTATATTAAATTATTATTCTTTTATCGATCTGTAACTGACCACTTCGGTCTTTTTTGGTCCAAAGATGAAGAAATGTCTGTATGTGCGTTGCTTGAGCGAAATACGTAAATATTTAGTGGGCGAAAGCGCCCGGCGCGGCGGTTAATTAGTGGTTCATAAATAAGTAGTTTTCTTATAATAATCGAATCGCATGTTGCCTTAACCCTCTTCAGTATTTTTGTAAGTTGATGCTCCCATCCACACCTTAGGAGGCTAATTCATTTAAAACTTGATTATACCAGTTTACGTACTATGGTTATTGCTTGCGTGAGTTTCATGGTGTAATGCTTGCAGCACCTTACTGGCTTTACTGTATAAAAAAAAGTGACCATGAATTTTTATTGTCAAGTTCTTTTCTCACGGCTTTACTCTTGCGAATTTGGCATTAAATGTAGAAACATTCTATTCCAAACTTTGTCTGGCGTTCATAGCATTGCATTCGTAACCTAAATGAATAAAGTGACTTTTGATATGAGATATATTACATACATACAAGATACGCGCGAAAGACATAACCTTTCCTTGCAGTCGGGTAAAAAAAAAAACGCTGGCAAAACCGCGGGAAAAACGTAGTCCTTTATAAATAAGAGCACATTCATAAAATTACTGTCGATGCTACTTTCAACAATATATTGAACGTTACGATATGATAAGGGTCATCAATCACTCATACAAATTAAAATAACACATTGATGTCAATTGTGGCATTCTACCGGCGACCATCTTGATTGGAGTACAATCATCTGATTCTGATGTGGCTGTGACGTCATGGTTAAGTATGAGCATATAATAATAATGGTCTCCTAACCGACATCGGTTATGGCGACCTATCTCATCAAGAGATTAGCCAACTACGCACGAGTTGCAGACACAAGTGCACTCTCTATTCCTTCACTCTCATAGTCTGATGGGACGGAAACCCTACACGACTGAAGAGAGATTAGACGCAGGACCGACGGCATAACGTGGTCTCCGAGGCACGGAGGAGTGTGACATTTTTAACGGTCACCCTTATATGGACCGATAGTGGTAACTAGGGCATCGGAACCGGGAACAGAACCTCTCAGTACTTGGAGGGACCCCTGAATCAGTGGCAACCGAGCAGGGTCCTTATTCACTTTTTTTTTTTTTATTTTGGCGCCAAGCCTGCGCAAACTGTCAAAATCTTGTCATAATGGTAAATAGAGAGCTGCGCTTAAGTAAGGACCCTGCTTGGTTGCCACTGATTCAGGGACCCATCCAAGTACCTACCGAGAGTACAGTACGTAGCCTTCATGTGTACTTAGAGCAACGCACACATAGACATCGTTCATATCAACCCACATGATGTCCCACTGCTGGGCACGGGTCTCTCCAGAAGAACCTACTAATTGTAGATCCTGGGGGTAATTGCCATAATCGCCACGCTTGGTGAGCGGGTTGGCGTTCGCAGTAAGGCTTTAAAGTACGCCAAGGAAGCTGCTGCCCGTCCGAGGTGGGACATCCCTTAGTCGCCTTAATTGTATTAACGGACGGACAGTCCAGTCTCTATTAACAAGCTAAACTTGTACCTACCTAACATTCTTCCTTTGTGGGTAATACGATTTTTGTGCACTATTACGTATCGCTTATTAATAGAAAGTCGATAGCAACAGATAAAGTTACGATTCACAATAGTAATCAATTTTCTTAAATGTATGTTAAGTTTATTGTACTCACTAAATATAATATTAAGTATTTAACGGTTGGTTAATCAAAAACAGAATATAGGTATAATTTAGTACGTAAATGGATAGTTGGCTAGAATCAAGAGAAATCTTTCAAGATGTGATGCTTCAAGGTTTTTTTTGTACAAAGTAAAAGACATAATATTTTTGATATCATTCAGTATATTGAAAATTAGTTCAGCCGTTTTAACGATAATTAAATAAATCACACGTTTTGTCTGACGTGTGAAATTGTTAATATTAAGTAACTTTAACTTGTAAGCTAACAGTCACCTCACAAGTCAACAAATCTGATATTCTGCTTACCCCTTTGAAGTGTTCACGGTTTTCAACAAGCCACGTCTCGTTTCTTAGAACGACTGCCTTTTATCTGTCTTCGTACATACTGGGTAAGACAGGAGGTAATGTGTGTGTGTTAATATCTCAGTAACATACAGACATAAGTACTTGAAGTGATTATTAATATTTAATAGGGGAAGTCACTTTGTTTGTTAATTTTTAACGATGAAAAATTTGCCAAAGAGATACTTAGATGGCATCCCGTCAGAGGAGACTCCCATTATCAGAGCTGATCTAATAATAATGGAAAATGGAACCAAAATGAAAATACCCTTTCTATAATTAAGTAATTTTCTAAATAGGTCCAGCCGTTTATGTGTCCTAAACGGTGAGCATTAATATAAGTCAAGTTTTAAATAAAACCGGGCAAGAGCATGTCGGACCCTGTTCAGTATAGGGTTCCACAGCTATCACTGCAAAGAAATGCGCTGCGTATGAAAAAATACGATCTGCAAAAGTGCACCAGCAAAAGAGCGTATCTTCATGACACTTACGTCCTTGTGGTGAGAAGCGCGCTTTTCGGCAATAACTTAAACACGGTATATGCGGTCTTGTTGAAAATAATTAAGTACCTCTGTAATGTTTTTCATACGGTCAAACGCCTTATTTCATAAGGTTTAAAAGCTAAAGGGGAGGGTCACAATTTTTGCAACTTTCGGACCGATTATTTTTGAAAATATTCACATAATCAACAAAGTTTCCTAGAAACTTTAAAATGTTTTAAAAGACCTGTCGAATGATGAAAAAAAATATTTACTGTTACATGTATAAAGTGCCCCTCTAGAAATATTTATTTTTGTTATTTAACTATCAAACTAAGTAGCGGCACATACAAGAAACCTATTCTTTAAATTTCATCCATATACAATATGTAGTTTCTGAGTAATATGCCTGTGACATATGGACGGACAGGACGAAACTATAAGGGTTCCGTTTTTGCTATTTTGGCTACGGAACCCTAAAAATGCAACAGTGTAGACGAAAATAGAATCTCCTCCTTTTTACCCGATTACAAGGAAGGGTTATGTTTTTTAAGTTACTAAGTTCATCGAGATTCATTAATGCCTCCGACTGCATGATATTACATATGAAGGGGATCTTGTTTGTGTCTTTTTTGCGCAGGCGGATTTTTTTTTGTCTTTTTTTATTGTACTCAGATAAAAAAGAAAACTTTCCACACCGCTCCCACCCCACTCCACTCATTTCTACAACCGTTTTATTTCACTTAACAATGTCTACACCCAGTAATTACCTATCTAATAATAAATTGCATCTAATTCTCACAATCATACCATAACTACATGAAAGAAGCCGCTAACTCTAAAGGGCGGGAAAATAACAACATGGCGTCCACATTAATCATTCGACTGACGCTGCGCCTGCGTAGCTTTCCTGCATTGCGGTGCACTGTGGTTAAAATTGGTTTAGTTGTTGTAAACACACTGGTACATTTATTTTGTACTATTTACGTAGGTACGTCTCCTAAGCATTTGCCTTTAAATATTAATATGAACCAGATAGAATAATCCGTTACTCAGTGGTCGAGAGATAGCTAAGTATGTACTTTATAACAGTCGAAGTGTCGGTCCAAAGCCGTAAAAGTTTCATCAGGAGTGTTCACCCCCTAAGAACTATGAAGAAGCAAACTATGGAGGGATGGAGTACCCCTGCCTAACCCATTTATCCAGCCCGCGAAGAATCCTCCCTCTGGAGACGAATTACCATCCCGAATGCTTTAAAGCGTCTTCCAGACGGTTGGAAACAAACGTACAAATCAAGGTGACGGCTGTTGCAATCCAAGTACCAAGAAATTTACTTTATAACAGCCGTCTACACTGTTGGAAACCAGCAAGGTCACCTTGGCGGGAAGGTTTGTTTCCAACCGCCTGGAAGACGCTTAAACAGACTTTGGACCCCGCCAAAATCTTCGGCCGGAGTAAGGAAAACATGGGCAGGTGGGGATTCTCTACGGGTGCCAACCTGAGTTGCTTGTGCGGTGCAACGCAAACAATGACCCATCTTACAATGCGTCCCGTGTCCCGACCACCTGCACTGCACACAGGAGAACTTAATGGCTGCCTACGACAATGCAGTTGACGTGGGCGCGTTCTGTGCCATATCTATTTAATATTTATTACCTGGAATATTTGCTATCGAAGCGCCAAGAAGAAGAAAGACTATTTTGAGCAATCTATACTAATATTATAAAGCGGAAGAGTTTCTTTGTTTGTTTGAACGTGGTAATCTCAGGAACTACGGGTCCGAAATGAAAAATTATTTTTCTTTTGGGTAGCCCATTTATCAAGGAAGGCTATAGGCTATATAACATCACGCTACAATCAATAAGAGCGGAGCAGCGAAAATTTACGCATACGTACATATATAAATATAAAGCGTCCAGCCCAAACCCTTCCACCAAGAAAACTGAAATTTTACAGAGAAATCGATTTTATCGTGTAAAAGATATAAAAGATTTTAGGAAACTCGACTTCTACCGGGCAGAACAAAGTTAACGTGAGAGAAGGCGCGGCATAAAGCTAGTGTTTACCCATCAAAGTAAAGAGCCCCACTGACGCCATTTGTATCCATCAATCCAAATGGCGTGGACGCATGTCAAAAACTTATAGTAAATGTCAAAAACGTAATCCATTTGAATGGATGTTGTTCGGTTTTGGAATTCTAAACTGACGTTCATCCAGGCCAAATGGACGTATATTACGCCACGCCATTTAGAAGGCATGCCTTCCAAATGGATGAACGTCAGTTTAGAATTCCAAAACCGAACAACATCCATTCAAATGGATTACGTTTTTGACATGCGTCCACGCCATTTGGATATTGTCAGTGAGTGCAAATCAAGAAGCTTATAGTAATTGTGTCTATATAGTTTATGCTTTCATTTAGCTTAGAAAGAGACCCACTTTCTCTTTCTGATCATATTGTCAAACCATGGTTACCATAGTAACGAAAGAGAAAGACGGTCTCGCAAACTGTCAATTTTGTTCTCTTTACTTCTTCTGAAACAAATTTATAGTGTTGTCAGCAGTCTTTCCTCAGTTCTTACGTACTACGTCCAAATGGAAGACGTACGTCCAAATGAAAGTATAATCATTGTTGCTATAATTTTGCGTATATTCATTCGGAAGACAGTGGGCGACCTTTATAAATACATATAAAAAAAAATTGCGGGATTTTTAATTTTTATAATTAATTTTTTTATTTAATACTTTTTAGTAGTTGTAGGATGTAACCGACGTAACAACTAACTTTTATCACAGCTATTTTCAAGTATTGAAAATTTAAAAAATAATGGTTGCTAACTAACTTTTTTAGTATAACAGCCATAATCATGTTATACCTTTTTTAAATGCTTAAGATGAGCCCTTTAATTTGATACCCATATTGCAGTATTCGAAACAACTTTTTTTTTTCACACCTCTTTATTTTGTAGTCTCATTTCATAGTCGCCATGTATGTTTTTTTTAAAACGTCACCTATGTAAGAACACTTGGGCGATTAAGACAAATCTAACGACGTCTGAATTGTAAAAATCCGTTTAGTAGATAGTGAGATATTAGGTAATAAAGAATATTACATACATACAAGATACGCGCGAAAAACATAACCCTTCTTTACAGTCGGGTAAATATTCGGACATAATAAGGGCCAAAAGTTACTAATCTTTAAAAATGTAATTTGACCTGTAGATTAGAACAAGAAAGTACTACAGAGAATTCGCCCTACATCAAATTCAGTCCGTATGTCTGTCCCCCTTTGTACTGTAACATAAAGCAAGGGACGCTCGAACCCGCCTTTAGGCGACCGGTGGACATGTTCATATCGTAATGAACAAGTAACCTAAAATACATTTATTCGTCTATATTATTATTGTAAAATATGTTTTTGTACCCTCAAGGTATTTTCGCTACATGGCCTCTTGAAAACTGTAATGTTAGCTGAATGAAACTAGTAAAGATAGGAAATATTTCAACTAAGAAACGATGTTGTTTTCTGTAGAATTATCTCTGAAATTAAGCTTCCTAACTTCTTTTTATACCTAAACGTTAATCTTATTTTTTCATCCTACAAATGTTAGATTCTGGTTTACTCTTAGATTTGTTGATTTAAAAAAACAAGCTGGTTTTTAGTTTTCCTAATAAAATCCTATACAAATTTGTAAAATCGAATACTCTTCACTTTTTAATCGTAAAATACACTTTGGTTTAAATATGCAAAAACAAGCAGATATAATATCTTTGTATTAAGACGACGTATAAAATAAATAATAACACTGTTTATTGGCTCCTTAGCTTTTTCTGAAAATTGTTGTTGTTTGAAATAAAATCTTAAGCACAAAGGAATAAAATATAATTTTCATTAAAACAAATTAGCAGAAAAATTAAACGCCCTGAGGACGTACGTAAATAGAAAAAATATGAAACATCAGTCAAGTGTGTGTTGCTCCTCGAGTTACTGAGGCTCTGTCCTGTTTTACTTTAATACATTAGGAAAATTAATATAGTGTTTCTATTAGTAATTTTAAACATTTTATACTGATTTGTACATTTAAATGTAAATTCAAAACGTTCACCTTTATGATGCCACAGACAGAACCACTCACACGTAGTTACACCGAGTTTCCAATTTTTTAAACTTTTTTTGGTAGGGAGTAAAAAAAAACTGAATTTAACATGTCCATGGAGTATTCGATGATGATGAATGACTGACCATATTCTATTAAAGTTTTTTGATGATCTACGGTACCCTAAAAATAGATAATTAAAGCAAGTTCAGTAAAGCCGAACTAACTTTGTTAACTTCTGGTCGGATTGTACTTGAATCTACTGCCTGTGATCAGTCGCCTGTTTACGATGTAAAAAATAAAGAAATTACTCTTTAAAAAGTTACAAAAATAAGACTAATTTATTGGCATGAGCGGAGCGAGAAGCGACTACGAATTCCGTCACACGACAAGCTAATTCGTTATCGTGTGACGGTTATTTGCATTATACATAATAAATTTAATGAAATAGAAGAGAATTAAACATAATGGACTGAAAGGAAAATTCGTATAAGTAATTAATTGTTTATTATTTTGCTAAAAAATACATAAACTGAATGTCGCGAGTAATAAGACTAAACTAAAATCATTGTCAGATCTGTAGTTATTATTAGTCTATGCAATGCCATACAAAATATTACTATAGGTTATATTTTGAACTCTGAAGAACTTCTTAAGTCGTTGGTCCTACTATTGGCTTCCTATTCTATGGGACTGAGAGTGATAGAATAGTGAGTGCACTTTTGCTCTCAAATATTTATTTCTTAGTTAGTTACTCTCTGTTTGAAGTTGACACATTGACGACTGAATGCTCAACCATCACTCAATTTTGAGATTCCTTTTGCTTTTGCTGTTATTGTCACTGTAAAGGTAAATAGTAGCGACATAAATACTTTTGAACGCTTAAAGTATCGTTTGAAGTGACTAAAATCTGTGAGGGCATTATTAGTCGTATACGCTCCGCTGGTCTCAATCCCCTACCTAACTTTCACCGAAATGAGTTCTTAATACATAATCAAAGTTATGGTTGAACTCGTAACCTTTCAATTGAAAGTTGTTTTCTTTCATCTTACAAATTAGTTCGTTTATAATAATTGCACGATTATTCACTGTACGAAATAAAAGAGCCTTGCAGAAATCAGCCAGTGAAAACGACTTTGTGGTTTTTTGTTCTTTGTTCTTTCGTAGGGTACAAACTCTTAGAAGTGGGATCCGTGGGGATTTTTGCACACGTAAAAAAAAAAGTTACAAACTCTGTGTCGTCGTATACTATATATAAACATACAATTAACGAACAGAACAAAATGCACTCAGACACTAGAATCTCATAAAAGCTGCCCTGACTTTTGGGAATCTACATTGTTATGGTTTTTGACTTTGTTTGATGAAATTCTGTTTAACCGTTTAAAGGTAATCAAATTATTGCTGTAAGTTTTTATTATTAGACTAGCGGACGCCTCGCGGTTTCACCTTCGTAGTTCCTGGTCCCAGAAGTAAAAAATAGCCTAAGTCACCCGGGGTTAGTGTAGCTTCCCAACGGAAAAAAAAATTAAAAGAATTTTTGTAATCAGTCCAGTAGTTTTTGAGTTTATTCATTGCAAACATTCACACACACAAAAATACAAATCTTTACTCTTTATAATATTAGTATAGAATAAGTAAAGATTAACATTTTTTTCAACTTAACCAATAAACTACAAAAAAAAAGATTACACACAAAGGGAATGTTACTATTTGTTTTTATATTTTTTACTCGCTGACCCGCGCATCTTCGTCTTTTTTTCCGTTTTTGCAACATATTTCATTGCTGCACCGCTCCTATTGGTCGTAGCGTGATGTTATATGGCCAATAACGTACCTCAATAGCTATTCAACAGCAAAATATTTTTTCAATTCGGAGCAGTAGTTCTTAAGATAATCGCATTTAAACAAACAAACAAACTCTTCAGCTTTATAAGTTTATAACATTAGTATATAATTTGCTAAGACTACTTGTTCTATACTTTTGTAAAAAGATAACTAGCAATGTGGGATTGTGGGTCCCACATTACTAGCAATCTTGTTGACCCCTGCAGCTAAGCTCAATGGCTTGTGTTAGGAGTAGGTTCACTAAGTAGTATAATGGATAGGATTCGCCCTCTGCCTTAGTTATTAAGCTACCGCCGCTTATAGTAGGAACTTAGTAATATGAAAACATTGTGTTGCGGGGGACACATATTTACATAACTATTAACACACATAATACTAAAGCCGAAATAACGATGTGAAACGTTTAATGACAAATTTGCTAATCAATAATTCAATTTATAAACTTTTGGTAATGGTTGCTAAGCAACTTTGTTATTAAACATTTCACATCTATTTCGCATACATAGGGGGAACCCCCTATGTATGCGAAATAGATGGCCAAAATCTCCTTACATAATTAATTAATGGCCCTTAATATGTACACTGTACGTATGTACACTATGTATGTATGTACACTGGGAATGAACATTTATTGATTTCACAGAGCAAATATGTTAAACACCCACGCCCGACATATATTATACCTGCGGCAGTTATTATCATTACTTTTTACTTACTTTTCATGTACTTTAATGAAAGAAAAACTCTGTAACTTTAAACTAACGGGTCATTACAACTCTTAAATAAAATATAATTAAAATAATTAAATTAATTTTAAAGTAACAATGTCTTGGTTCCTTCTGGTTAATGGAACAATAATATAGTAATTGCGTTAGTGTATGTTATCTCTTTGCGTGTAGTGTTAGAATTGAAAGGTGTTATGCGAAATGTGAGTAGGTACCTATATAAATAAATATTTACACTAAGTGATGCCTGCGGCTTCCTCCACGTGGATGCCGGTTTTAGTCACCGTTTAACTTGAGCTCTCTATTGTATGGCGCGTCTTGTGAAACGAAGATCTTGAAGCACTACTTTGCAAACTGCAAAGTAATCAGAATCTATTCATGGCGTAATATACTCTCAATTAGTTGATTACTTTTTTTATTAATTTTTACAGTACGTAATTTATGAAGTAGGTGTAACCTAGTTGTGTTGGTGTATTGCAGAAATTTTACATTAATTACAACAATTAAGACAATTACCACGTCGTGGGGATTTTACAAACATGTAAAAGGGTATTTTTAAAAAACGTCAAAACGATACGCTTCATACAAAATATGGAATTACTTAATCATGACGTCATAGTTGAGGGTCATCTCGTTAAAACATTTACTTTTGGTATTCGTTTTGATTACTATACGTTTTTAAACACGTTAAATTGTGTAATAAATAACACATTTATTCAGAACTCTTTATAACGTACTATTGCTTGATTAGTAAAAAATAATTAATTTTTATTACATCTAGTAATCGCCACTATTAATGACATCTAGTAATTACACAAAGTACACCCAGACTAAGAAAAAAAATTTGTGAATCTCACAAAGTGGATATGGATCACACTTTTCTACCTAATAAGCTTAAATAGAATGACTATATGGCACCGGTCCCACCGCCGTCGGCGATGTGCGAGAAGCGAGTAGCGATTGTACCGCTCAAGAAACGTACAATATTATTATGTATTGTAGATCCTGTCCGTGTAAGTGTAAACAAAAGAGATGCAGTATAGAGCGAGTACTCGCCGGCAGTGGGAACGGTCTAAGATCAACTATTAATATCTGTATCTCTTTTGTTTACACTGGATCTACATAAGTATGTACGTTTCTTGAGCGATAAAATCGCTACTCGCTATCCGTTTCCTCGCCGTTCGTGGGACATGTGCCTAAAACTAACAAAAATAATTAATATGAACTCATAACTACGGATTCGCTCCGGCTTTGCACGGACTTTTCAGAATGGCATTATATTCCGTTATGTAGTTAAGAAGGTCTAAGCGTACAGACAGAAAAATTGACTTTATTTAATATGTAAAGAAAGATGGTCGCAATAATAATAATAATAATAATATCTTGGGACAACTCACACAACGTCGTCTGATCCCAAACTAAGCAGAGCTTGTACTATGGCAACCAGACAACTGATAAACATACTTATATATTTCTAAATACATACATATTATAGATAAATAACACCCAGACACAGAATAAACCATCGTGCTCATCACACAAAGTTTTATCCTGGGTGGGGATCGAACCCACGACCTCTTGCGTAGCAGTCGGATACACTCCCACCGCGCCACAGAGTGTGTCAATAATGCCACCCATGCGGGCAAAGCCGCAGGGATAAGCTAGTAAAAGATAAATCTAGTGATCTTTCACCCTCAGGTGCAGTATAAACTATAATACTTTTGTTCGTAACATGTCGACGCGGCATTAGGGAGCGAGGCAGTGTCGGATTACTCGCT
Organism: Herminia tarsipennalis; assembly: GCA_945859575.2. NCBI lineage: Eukaryota > Metazoa > Arthropoda > Insecta > Lepidoptera > Erebidae > Herminia > Herminia tarsipennalis. The sequence continues at coordinate 3,262,930 of OX243830.2, forward strand.
GTACCGGGCACTGTGCTAATGACGAATAGTCTAGGAGCTTGCAAGGTTTAGCTGACTATTGTTGAAAAATTGCACTTTATTTTTAATATCTACGAATATATTGTTGGAAGTGTGGTATTCAAGTTAACACATAAATTCATATAAGTTTTACTTCCACTTTTATTATACCCAAGCTTATCCTAGCAACATAGCCCGCGTTATATTTCAGTTTTATAGCCTATGGGCTGTAATGATGTATAAACTGAATTTCTGTACATTTTCATTAAAATCCGTTTAGTTTTTTTTAAGTTGCAATGCTGCTGTTACAATACACGTTAGCGTTATGATAAGCCTAAGTTATTCCTTACATCATCAGCTGTCTGACAGTGAAAGTCACGACAAAATCCGTCCAGCCGTTTCGGAGATTAGCCGAAACCAACAGACAGACAAAGAAAATAAAAACTACGTTTTTGTTATAAGTACCATATACATATATTTCATACGCATTTAGTAAAAAAACTGTTATTTTAATATTATAAACAGACGCTTCAATTTTATTTATTTGTCACTAGCTTTCGCCCGCGGCTCCGCCCGCGTGGATGTCGGTTATCGCGATAAAAACTATCCTATGTCCTTCCCCGGGACTCAAACTATCTCTATACCAAATTTCATCTAAATCGGTTCAGTAGTTTGAGCGTGAAAGCGTAACAGACAGACAGACAGACAGAGTTACTTTCACATTTATAATATTAGTATGGATAAGTAATAATGTAATAGATTTTAGTACGCCACTCGACTTTTCATGAGTTCTTTAATTTATTATATGATAATATTAGTGACAGCACCTTACATGCATTTAAAAAAAATATATATTGACAAATTAAAAATAATGCCTTACCTTTTGTAATGAGAGTGAGCGAGTTCACCAACTTCTGATGAAATTGACTGCCGAGACCGAAATCGTTAAACTTTATTAGATGTATAACTACGGATGCGTTCCGCCAGCTCCCCGACTATACCCTAAGGGCCGGCTAATGCAGTAATTACTGCACTCAGTATTGCTCTATTTTTGTTCCATCACTGTCTGAGATACAAACAAACATTATATCCTACTTGCATTTATTCTGTTTCGACGTAATCAAGTTTTCCTGGAAATGTCCTTTCTTATCCTCCTTTGGAAATCAGGTTTATAAGTTAACTAGCTGTTGCCCGCGATTTCGTTCGCCTGGAAATTTTACATTTTTTTTTTATAAAAATGGCACATGTGTTATTTATTTTATAGTATAGGCTCTGATCTATCTCTGTGCCAAATTTCATCATTAACAGTCTTTGTTTTGAAATCAGTCTAATAACTATTCGTTTTGTAAATAAGTAAACCTTATGGATTGGTTGACGTTTAAAGCTTTAGACTGTGATTACAAGATGATTCATGTTATGGCCAAGATGGGTGCAACAGTCGTCAAGCAATCCGGAAGGTAAATACTGTGGTGCGGTGGGAGTGTGTCCGAGTGCTACGCAAGCGGTTGTGAGTTCGATTCCCACACAAATTGTTGTGCCGAGTCTGGGTGTACTTTGTGTCCGTGACTTGTAAAGTCTCCCGCGACACAGGTCTTGTACCTACCCTACTGCGGGAGACGTCTTTTAAAAAAAAAGTCCATGGTCGTTCCCAGGGGGGATTAACAGGTTGAAACCCCCTCCCCCTTCCCCCGATATTTCAAAAAGGTACCACTATTTTTGGTCAGGCTTTACAGTGGCCGATGTTTACTTAAAATTTATATTTAATGCAAACGAGGTTTTTTTTAATATACACAGCATCATCAATTCAATCAACTCGTGCCCGAAAACATCTATGGGTTCGGACATTTTCACAAAATTAATTAGGTATTGGGTGGGGGTAGTAAAATTTACGAATTCCGTTTTAGAGAAAGACCATAACTTATCAAAAAATAAACCGCAATAAAAACTGGTCGCCTTGACCAACAACTAATCGGCTTTCTTTGCAACTAGTCGTAAGTCGGCCTATAATGATAATATATGTTCGTAAACTTTCGCGATTTGTACACATTATAGATTTTTTTAAGCTACGGGTCTTAATCGCGTAAATATTTTATTTTAAGGCTAAATACCTTTGTTTATTTCCCGACGTTTCGACCGTATTGCAACGGCCGTGGTCATGTCAATATTTACGCGATTAAGACCCGTAGCTTATAAAATTCTATATAATGATAATAGGCAATATAATGACTGTATAAATAATTTAAATTATTTCTTTGTTACAGAAACAGAATTGAAGTCCCGCGAATGATTTCAACAACCACACCAATAATATCATCAAGAACTCGACAGAAAATATCAATAAATATAATATCAGTATTATGTGAGATCGTAAATCGTGTAGTGTATAGCTAGTCGCCATTTTGTGTTGCGATGCCAGCCATTTTGAATATGTTGAGAGTTAAAATGGGGGTTGTGATTGCAAGGATCTGTCTGCTGCTCATGTTAGCTGTTTATTCGTCTTATGGTGAGTTTATTTTATTTATTAATATCTATATAATAATGTTTGTTGGAAAAAAAATATACGGCGTGTCTGTCCCTGAGCCGTTGACGCCATTAACGCCGGAACTGAGATTACGTCCGAGATGTTGAATTTATCCTTTATAATTATTGTATTATATTATACTAGCATTCGCCTGCGACTCTGCCCGCGTGGATGTCGGTTATCGCGATAAAAACAATCCAATGTCCCCAGGACTCAAATTATCTCCATACCATATTTTATCTAAATCGGTTTAGCTGTTTGAGCGTGAAAGCGTAACAGACAGACAGACAGAGTTACTTTTACATTTATAATATTAGTTTACTTATTATGAATTTACTTAGTAAAGATTATCGTTTCTTAATATGCAAGGCTAGGCCATGACCGTCTGTTTCTGTAGGTGAAAAAATACAATAACAACTAGACCTATAAAAATATCAGAAACTAGCTGACCCGCGCAACTTCGTTTGCATCAATTTTTCCCGTTTTTGCAACATTTTTCATTGATGCTCCGCTCCTATTGGTCGTAGCGTGATTCTATAGCCTATAGCCTTCTTCGATACTAAAATATTTTTTGAATTCGAAACAGTAGTTCCTGAGATTATTGCATTCAACCAAACCAAACAAACAAACTCTTCAGCTTTATAATCTTCTTAATATATATAAATCTCCTGTCACGATGTTTGTCCGCGATGGACTCCTAAACCGCTTAACAGATTTCGTTCAAATTTGCACGCAATATGCAGTTTGGTCCAACTTGAGAGATAGGATAGCTTAGATCTTTAATTATAGTCGCAATTACTAAAAAAATTAGGGATCCCATGCCCACCCGTGCGAAGCCGGGACGGGCCGCTAGTATTAGTATATATTAACATAACAGAATACCGAGTGTATAGAAAGTACCTAAGTTTCATATAAACGCAGTCGTATATCGGAACACCTTCGAAACAATGTGTTCTGAAATAGTCCGAGATTCCGTGTCCGTGAACGATGTCTATGTGTGCGTTGCTCGAACTTCTATGCTCTCTGTATTTTGTACCGAGTACATATTTGCAAACCGGCTACATCCCGAACCGCCTGACTCATTCCCACATAGCCCCCAGTAATTGTGAAAACAAAAAATCCTACACCTATATTAAAAAGCCATTTAATCTTACATTCAAAACTGGTCTCATTATAATACAACTCAAAAAACGGGCCACACAAAGGAACGAGGAATTTTACTCGGTACGGGAACGACCCGATAGCTGCATTGCTTAGCGGACCAGTAGCTTATAGTGAGTTCATTTTCTGATGATTTCATCTTTCCCTTCGACTTATAATAAAACTAGCTGTTCCGCGCAACTTCGTATGCGTCAATTTTCCCTGTTTTTGTAACATTTTTCATTGCTGTTCCGCTCCTATTGGTTCTGGCGTGATGTTATATAGCCTATAGCCTTCCTCGATAAATAGGCTATGCAACAGTGAAGTATTTTTTTAAATTCGTATCAGTAGTTCCTGAGATTACCGCGTTCAAACAAACAAACTCTTCAGCTTTATAATATTAGTATAGATTTGATTAGATGAATTTCATGCATTTCTTTTATGCTGTGATCTTTCCAAAATCTTACTAGCTATATGTATATAAAGTGGGTTTTACGAACCAATATAAAGATCTGAACTATGCAATATAACAAGACAAAGATATGATGTCTTATTAATCAAGAAAAACTAGTCTTAAAATGGTCTGAACAAATTATGCTCATCTACAATTTAAAGTGTAGAAAAATTTATAAACTTCATCGTGCAAGTATGTACTAAAATTAATAATTTGACGACCTTCGTTAGGACTTCATAACTGTGTGTTCCATGTTTCCTGTGTACAAATGTTTATTGAACATACTAGCTGTCCCGCGCAACTTTCTACTTTTTTCTTCCTTTTTTTTTTTACAACATTTTTCATTGCTGCTCCGCTCCTATTAGTCGTAGCGTGATGAACCTATAGCCTTCCTCGATAAATGAGCTATCCAACAATAAAATATTTTTTCAATGCCGCCCAGTAGTTCCTGAGATTATCGCGTTCAAACAAACAAACAAACTCTTAGGGGTATGAAAAATAGATGTTGGCCGATTCTCATAGATACCGGATAAGCACAAAAAATTTCATCAAAATCGGTCAAGCCGTTTCGGAGGAGTATGGCAACGAAAACTGTGACACGAGAATTTTATATATTAGATTAGTCCATTGAAAAGTTACATTTGGGGTTGCGTTTTTTAGAGGACGCAATTTTATTCTTTTGGTGTGTAGTGGGGGTCAGTGTAAAGCTAAAACCAAGTTTGTGGGGTCGCCACCCTTGTCCCACGGCCGCCATCTTGAAAATAGGGGTTGAAATGGTTTTTACGATATATCTCTTAAACTATTTATCTGATAAAAAAAATTGTTAACATTTTTTGTTGCAAATTAAATTCTCTACAACTTTGGTCTAGTAACTTTTTGTCGTAGAACTATAATAAAAAAAGTTTTAAGCGAAAATGTTCGCGAAAGGGTTCGATCCCCACCCATGATTTGTGTGATGAGCACGATGGTTTATTCTGTGTCTGGGTGTTATTTATCTATACTATGTATATATTTAGAAATATATATGTATGAAAGGTATTTGTTTGTTTTTAAGGGGCTACAATAACCGAATTAGCCTCCTGATTGGGCCATTGTGCGATAATAAGTAGGTACATATATAAAAATATACTGTAAAAATATACTTGGAATGCCGAAAGTAGTGGAGTGTATTTCTTTGGTTTTTAATTTAACAAGCACAAGTATCGTGTCGGCCCTGTCTCGCCAACCAAAAAGACCTCTTATAATAAATTCTATCGCAGCTTGTAAACTATCGAAGTCATAAAATAAATGTAACATGCTCCGGTCGAGCCATTTAGGACAATTACATATAATTTGAATGGTTTTGGTATCTTTTTATTATGTAACAGGATTAGGAGGGGTTCTTAGGAACTTGTAAGTAGAAATTATATTATTAAAACTAAATTATCGTTTATTACTTGATCCCTTTGGCTTCGTACGCATGGATGTCGGTTTTCGCTACAAAATATAGTGTATGTCCTTCCTCAAACTCGCTTTTAATAGTTTTAAAGATTACCCATAACAAATGAACTAACTTCTTAAGATACCTGTCAGTATAATATAGACTACCCCGTACTCATTTGGTTAAGCAACGTTACCAATGTCGATCCATATTTTTGAAAAAAAAATCATATAATTATCTCTCTCCTGTCATGTCGGATTTCCTTCCTGTAAGATTAGGAGAGTAAAGGAATAGAGAGTGCACTTATGTCTGCGCACACACTTGCGAAGCAATATCTCCTGCGAAGTTGGATATTATTTATTTTACGATCAGACGCTAATTTGCCACTAAATGGTCAATAAAACAATCTTACAACACCGCAATCACAAAATCTTAACCCCCCAATCCCCGGGTACAAAACGAACAGCTCGTACCAAATCTAACATAACCCTAAACTGTTTCAACAAACTCCCAAGTATGTGTAATGAGACCAAAACGCGCCTGTAATTAGAATTTACACAGTCTCAACCCTTCACCGTGCCACAATTATCTAGATAATTAACCCTGCGAGCGCTCACTCGGCTAAATTCTAAACGTTTGGGGATGTTTAGACCCGTGTACATATTTATAAGAAACTATATGTTGACAGTGGTGCTCAAAGTTTGTAACGCCTTGGGGGTTAAGGAAATTATTGTTGTAGTGGGTTAAATGTCTAAGTATTTTGAAATGTGGGAAGTTTGAGTTTGAATCCTTTGAGGATATAGATTTATGCTATTAGCGGTTAGTCACATTCTTGTAATACTACTGATGGGGATTTTAAACTCTATTTAGATATTTTTTTTTTATTATTCTCAGAACTATGCATGCGTGTTTGCTTTATGGATCTATAAACATAATAAAAAACGTAAATTAAAAAAAATAGTACAGCCCTGGATTGATTGAATTAAGATATTTAATAAAACATTGAAAATGTTAGGAATATTACATTGTCATTGGTACACATTACAGTATGTAACTACATACTGTAATCGTATGAAGCAGAAATTGGTTATGAACCGTTATACAATTATAAATAACGTTATAAACTAATTCAATGGAAAAATACAACGATCAAGACTTGTTCGTCTTAGTAAATTATGATGAAATCATCTTCAAATTATAATTTCCTCATTTTCATCAGATTCTGGTATACCTATAATACAATTTAAAAAATAAAAATATAACACCCCTTATTTTGGGGTCATTGTGGTGTCTATAAATAAAACTTTGAGCACCATGTCCGGATTACTCCGGCATATGTGCATCACCATTAACACGGCTGTGATACGCCATAGCATTGTAATGGGATTTTAAACACATTCTTACACCATTCAAATGGTTCTGGAACGTGGGAATGTACTTGTGTGAGGGAACGGTCTTGTGAGATAGAAATACCTAGTTTGGACTCTAAACACGAGTGTTGGATAGTACTCAGTTCGATAAAAGTCGGTGTAGGTACATATTAGTACTCTTAGGCCCTCATAAACTAGCTCTCACTCGCGGTTCCGCCCGCATAGACGTCAATTATCGTGTTATTATCCTGTTGGTCTAGTGGTTAGTGGACCTGACTGCTAAGGTAGAGGTCTTGGGTTCTTATCTTACACGTGAGACCGCTAAGGCATTGCGTGATCCACATATTAAGTTGTTGAGTTTGAGAGTTCTTTGTGTCCGTGACGTATATGTTAAGTCCACCACGACGCGGCGACGCACAGCTGCACTGCGGAAACTGTCATAAAAAAAAGAAAAAAAAAACTATATAAGTAAATTAAAATATTAAGTACGCTTCAAAAACTCAAAAAGTTCTTCACAATATACAACCTTCACTAAATGTTTTTATGGAGGAACCGCGGGCGAGGCGAACCAAAAGCTAATATTTTATATATTTATCCTAGCATACAATCTGTCTGTAGCATTTTAGCTCCCAAAAGAACGAACCGATTTTAAAGACAGTTTAATCACAATCGAATCGAATATTTTGTGCTTTTTAGTTTTGTTTCATGAAAAACGTTTCAGCCCAACTTCGTGTGTAAATTTTCCTCGTTTTTGCAACATTTCTCATTGCTGCTTCGCTTCTATTGGTCGTAGCGTGATGTTATATAGCCTATAGCCTCCTCCTTCTCGATATGGGCTATCTAAATTTTTCAATTTGGATCAGTAGTTTCTGAGAGAGATAATGTGGCACTGGAATACCATTCATATAAATAGCCTGTCACCCGGGGTTAGTGTAGCTTCACAACGATGAAATAATTTTGCAAATCCGTCTAGTAGTTTCGGAGCCTAGTCAATACAAACAAACAAACAAAAAATCAAATCTTTTCTCTTTATAATATATTAGTATAGAAGTATAGATATAGATTTTATTTTTATAATTTTTTTATATGAGTTATGTAATGTTTCTTGAAATAAGATGAATATTATTATTAAAACTCGCTCGTAAAAGTAAGGATGAATTTAACAATAACGTAGGTACAGACGAACAGACACATTAAAAACGGCTGTCATCATTATAGTATATTTAAATCTCACGTATAACGGTCGGTAGTTAATAAATTAAGCTCTCAAACGCTTAGCGTATGTCTGTCGCACTTGTAGGGTGACCATTCTCCCGGTGACAACGGTGAATAAGTTTAGCGACAAGTACAATTTTAATTCTCGACATCCAGACCGTTTTTGTAAGTAAAACTGCTCTAAACAGCCAAAATTGTAACCAAATGACAGTGAGGAAATACAACAAACTACCCGCATATTTGATCTCACAACCACCAAAAGTGTTCCAACGACAATTATTATATGATTGGTTATGTGACGATTTTTTCTATAGTATTAAATAATTTGTTGTTTGTAAACCAAACCATTCCGAGGGACGGGACTGTTTATCCCTACCACATGCTATCCTGTAGCCTATCTGGGAGAACAGTACTCACCACATCACTATTGTAGATTTTAAAATAGTACCATAAGCCTAACATAATTAAGAACATTGTGTAAACCTACTATCTCATTTAAGTACCTAAATAAATATTTATTATTATTATTATTTCTCGATACACAATTTTGAAATAAATATGATTTCGTTGACATCTTATAATTTATGAATGTATTGTATTTAATTAATTTGAAATCATCATTATTATTATTTTATTATTATAAATTGTTATTTAACTTCAAACTTTAAATTGTATAATTTTGCATGTCTGTGATGACTAAATGTCTCAATAATAATGTACCATCTATATTGTACGACATTTATAGTAAATATATAAATCTGAATCATTACAGAAAAGATACAGTTATTGCCCGCGTTCTCTTTTAGAGAGTAGCCAATATTATGAGGCTATTGCTAAGTCCATTCTCTTTGTCTATGGTTTTTACATAATACTTACCATTTTGGGTGCTTACGTAATATCCCCTATGAAACAGTCTACATTTTGACCAAAACCATGGCCACCGTACAAACAACCCGTTATATTTCAACGTGTACGTCTGCAACGATGACAGACGACGCTCGCGGACAGCCCAGCTCCCCAAGATTAATTGGGATGAAGATATGCCGTTCACAATACATATTATTGTATAGTCAACAAACTATTAAGAGTAGGAGTCTATTGTAAGTCGCATTGCGTCTTATAATCATTTTGACTGCCTCAGAGATAGACGGGTACCCGTAATCGTAAAACGACACAACCATCCTTGCCTTAAGCCTCTTATGAGTCACTCTTGCACCTAATCTCTCTTCAGTCGTATCGGATTTCCGTCATATTGGACTATGAAAATAAGAGATAGAGAGTGCACTTGTGTTTACACAGGAGCCTATTGTAAGTCGCATTGTTTCTTTTATTATTTTAACTTTTTAACTGCCCCTTAGTTGTCACTGTCGGTCCATAGATCGTACCTTTTTGAAAAATGATACATCCCTCTATAACTCCTAGAGCATTAAGCCTCTCCGGTTATGTCAAAGGTCCGTCGCATCGAACTATGAGAACGAGGAAATAGAGAGTGCTCTTCTGTCTGCACAGTGCCCACTCATTTGTGCTCTATAATATCGCCTGCCAGACTTGGCACAATACCACCAACTGGCTAGTTTCTGATGAGATTGCCCCGTATTCGAAATTGGTTAGGAGACCATCACCATTATAATTATTAACTCTAATTATGATTTACTTAAAGGCTAATTTTTAAATGAGTTGAGCACAGACTTATGCCCGCTTAGTTGACTAGTCTTCGTTGAAAATTGCCACGAAGTAAGTTAGAAGAACTTTAAATTATATTTTAAAATTGAGAGAAGAATATTTTTCTTTTTTTATTTATAATTTCTACTTGAGAGAACTGTAATACCATCACAAGAATTGATGTGTGATAATGACCAGTCATTCATAAATTATCGGTAAATTAATTATGATTTACTTACACTATTGGTTGAAACTCCCAACTTTTTACATAAGCTATGTTGGTCCTAAATTACCCTTAACTTGGTTTAAAAATAAAACTGGCATAACGAAAACCCATTGCTTTATAAATTAAAAAAAAATAAACGTCAAACGTGTTCCATGTTTAAAATGAGCAGTTTGTAATAGTCGGAACGTGCCGGATTCCTTCTACCCGATGTACAGGGCGACTACCCGCAAATCCTGGGACTTAGGCCGTGTATGCATAAAGTTGAAATATGGATGGTAATGGTTGAAGATTTGTTTATTTTATTGCTGAGGGATTATGTGGAGAAATTACAGTTTAGAGTTTATTTATTTTTGAAGTGAAATCTTCATTACGTGTAGGTACAATTGCTTTTATGGTTAGTGGATAAAGCTTTTGCAAATTGACTAGTTCACTCGACCTCACCTCAGATAATATCAGCCAACCGAGATTTCATGTACTCTACAACAATAATTTGTATTTGTAAAGTAATTGGCAAGAAATGCCTATAAAAATTACTTGATGTACTCTCTCTGAGCTTTAGCTATCATATCAGTATTCTTAACATTTTACAATTAGGAAATAGTGTGCATTATTCTATTTTGTTTTATTAAATTTTTTGAATACTTACAGCTAAATGTAACAAATGACATAGTACAATGAAATATGACCAATATTAAAACTTTCAAAGTTAAAAACTAAGATAAAATATATTATTATTACAGTTAGCCTACAAAATAAATTAATATTAATAAAAAATGGAAAAAAAGTATAATGCGTTTCAAATGAGTTGATAACTGTCATGATGATATTTTGTTTCGCAATACGACTGCAACTTCATTGTGTAACGTAAGGTCAGCAATAAAATGATTCGTAAAAAGGTGTCATTAGTATTACACAGAAGTACCTACCCAGCACTGTATTTTACTATTTATTATGTTTTAGGTAAAAAAATATTACGTCTGATTGAAAGGCCACTAAAGTGTAGAATATTCTTATATTTTGCCTATTTACTTATTTCTGTTTCGTGTTTATTGAATAATAAAGAATACTAATAATACCTATTACAATAAAGATAAATGTTAAGTAGGTACCTACATAGTTCAAAGAAAATAAATATTACGTCCGTTCCATTACCATAAAACACATACGTACTTTACCCGACTTGGGAGTATTTGTTGCTAGCGGTACAATTTTGACAAGTACAGAGTGAAGTTGACGCGATCGCGATTATCTTCTCATTTAAAACGCATAGTATCTCGATAAACTTAGTAAAGTGCCTCCGTTAGCATGATATTTTATATGAGGGGATCTTTTTTGCGTAGGCGGTTCTTTTATTAATTTTTTTTTGAGCTTTAAGATTCTGACAATATTAATATCAATATTATCCTGTAAAAGCGAAAATGACTGTAATTGACACACTTGGATAGCAGCTTCGTGCACGTGCTACCTGACTGTCAAGTGTATAACTGACAACTGTGCCTGGTAATGACAATCACGTGCAAGGGCCTCTTATGCGAGTGTGCCAGCTACAGGCATGCAGCCGCGTATTTACCATAGATGCAATTAACCCGGGTATGCCTTAATAAAATAGTTGACAATAACCTGTTACAAACTATAAACAATTACATTTGAAAATTCGCGTGCTTAATTTTTCATCAACTCGCTTTGAACCGTAGCACAAACAAAACGCCGTGCGTGGTGCGGCGGACAAAATCGTTCCAAATGTGTCGATGCAACGAGCCATATACACCTATCTCATTCGCACTCGTTGACTTGCAATCGGGCTTTCAAATCTCTGTCTAACCTATTGAAAACTGACAAATATTGGTGTACAACTAGGTAGGCTTTTCAATATCAATCGGTAGGAAATTTTAGGCTAGGCTTCGCAGCATGAAGTTCGTAAATGTTCTCTGTGGTATGAAAGTCTTTCATTGACGGAGAGACCAAGACTGCGCTTTCAATATAAAGTAAAAATTGACTGCAAAGAGTGAAAGAGAGAAAAAACTCATGCGGCCTTTGACAGGTATTGTCACAAAGTAGCGTTGTCTCTTTTAGAGAGTGGTCAATTTTTTGTGGTTATGGCGCAGTCCGGGGTGTCAATTCACGTATTTAAAGCAGTGCAGTTGCAGTTAAGTTTCGATTAAAAGAGCCATTTTTTGTATTCTTGTAACTTTGGGATCGATCTTAAATATGCTTGCGTCGAGTATACGTCTCGGGAGCGCTATAACGGCATCCTAGTACGGTGCGCAAGCGTTTTTAAGATCGATCCCAAAGTTACAAGAATACGAAAATAGCCGTTTTAATCGAAACTTTACTGCAACTGCACTGCTTTAAATACGTGAATTGATCTCTAAGTCAATCGGATCAGAATCGTTAGATTTATTTAGTAGGTGTAAAGTTTGGTATGTATTGTTATTGTTAATTGGTTTTAAAATTTCTATGTGTTTTGGAAAATAAATAACACGGTAGGTTACTACGCCGCGCCTTGTAAGGATTTGATGAAATGCGAAAGTTTGTGTTTGTTATTGAATCGCGCCACAACGGGTAAACAAATCTGGATAAAAATGAAACAGAGATAGATTAAAGTCTGGATTAGCACATAGGCACAGAATAAGTAATAGTACTACATAGGCTTCTTTCTATCCCGAAATTAGGTCCCCGTGGGATAAACATGTTTTTCAAAATTTTAAAACAAACAAAGTCGACAGTTGATATTAGAATATTTGTACAGTATATTTGCCTAGCCAAGCAATTGACTTACCTTTATTGTTCTGAAACAGTGTTTTAATTTGCCTATTTTTTTTTAGCTTCTACATTATTTCGTTATTTTTCTGGACTCATGGCCATCAGTTGGTATTAGGTATAGTATATGTATGGTCTCTGGGCTTTCCCCAAAGTCCCTGCAGGCGTGAATGTGTATTTTTATACAAACATAGTCATAAAACAACTCCGCGCTAGGGTCTTAATACACGAACACAAAGTAAATCCAGACCTAAAGCAACAATTTATTTACTGCTTCTGTACTTTTTTTTTTATAGTGAGAGTTTGGTATTTGTAAATGTCATATATCTTCGAGAGGTCCCTGACTCAGTGGCGACCGAGCAGATCAAGTTATCTGCGACGTTAAGCAACGTTACCACTGTCGGTGCAAAGATAAGTGACCGTTTTCGAAATATGTCACACTCACACCCCTTCGTGCCTTGGAGAACGCGTTAAGCCTTTATTCTTGTGCCCAATCACTCACCGAAGAGTGTGAACTTGTGTCAGCGCACTTGTGCCTGTAATATCTCCAGCGTAATTGGCTATTCTTTGATGAGATTGGTCGCCGTAACTATTACATCTTCAAACTTTTAGTTGCAGGACAAGCTAATTTCCTCATGCTTCCTTCACCAATTTTTAGTTTCAACTTATATTTTATTTGAGAGAAGCATTACTATTAAACCAAAATTGTTCCGCCCCTTTTTCCAACTATCATTAGTAAACTTCTAAAACTGTAAACATATTTTTAAACCGTCATTACCTCGTTGAGTCTCATCGCATTAGTTGCGATGTAGGATATGAACACGTCCTTACGCCGCGCCCAACGCCATCTGTCATCGAGTTTGACAGTTGACAGTTAAACGGTTTAAAAATAGAACGCTCAAAACGAATGAATGATTGTGAATGAATACTTTTTTCTTTAAGGTATTAAAGGTATTGAATTTTGTGATTAACGCGGGAAATGTTTTTACTTCAGAGGTTAAAGAGAAAAGTGTTATCAGTTTGAAGCAGAGTCTGTCTATGGTATCATAGCTTTTAAACGGGTAGATTGATTTGAATGCGGTTTCTTTTATTTAAAAGCCGATGCGATAGTTTAAGTGGTTTCTTTGCCATATTTTATTAGTGCAAGGTGTTGTTTGAATTAAGTACAAAATCTTCGTATAAAGCGTACATAACGATCCTCGAAATTGGTCGTAATCGCTCTCGGTCGCTTTGGAAATGTTTAAATAATAAATATCTTGAGGCAACTCTCATACGGCCGTTCGTCTAATCTGTACAAATACAGTAAGATACTACTGATACAAATACACGTTACTAAATACAAGTATAGATAAATTACATACAGACACAGAATAAACAATCATGGTCATCATCACACAATGATTTGTCCTTTATGGGAATTGAACCAACGATCTCTGGCTTAGCAGTCAGGATTACTAACCACTAGGCCAACAGGCCAGTCAAAGAACAACAAAGACAGTTAATAGATTTGATAAACATACGTAATTTCTATGGCGTGAGTTGACATCGTTATGGTATGTCTATGGTATCAAATTATGGTTAATATTAGCCAGTAATAGCTTCGTAAATAAAAACTTTTTGTGGTTTTTCCCTTTGTAAATGAAACTATAATAAGGTATTTGGCACACTACCCCGCACTACGCTGCAGGGTGCGTGGTTACGAGGAGTGCAGATCTCTTTCTCTATCAGAATAACAATTAAACGTGTATGTGTTTCTCTGCATGTAAGCGTGGGCGCGTGATCGGCAACTAAACTGAACTAATTTAGATGTATTAGTGCAAATATTAATAACGACAATGCATATGTGTGGAAGTGTCAACTGTTTCGTGAACTATGCTCTGTATGTCAACGTCGTGTTCTACTAGTCGCGTGATACATCTGACAGCGCTCTCTGTAGGTATAGAGCAGCGTTGGCGCGTTGTATGAAGACAGACATCCACTCTCTCGCGCGCTGAGACAAATTATGACTAATTAAAATAATCAACCGCCACCGCTTTTTAGTAAGTACGTATGGTGTATTAAATGAAAAAAAAAAAAATGTTTATACAACAATACATACCCGCGCTACGATCCATGATGCGGGGCAGTGTGCCAATCGCCTAAACGTTAGATTTTTGTATAAGTAGTTAAGGGAATAATACACTTCAGTACTAAAAAATGTTTGGCAAATGCACTACCGGTGTTGTGGCAAATGGAAATAGATCCTATATTTTTGGCTAAGATTTTTACCCGACTGCGCAAGAAGGAGGATT
The DNA here is from genome assembly GCA_945859575.2 of Herminia tarsipennalis. Lineage (NCBI taxonomy): Eukaryota > Metazoa > Arthropoda > Insecta > Lepidoptera > Erebidae > Herminia > Herminia tarsipennalis. The sequence goes on from OX243830.2 coordinate 3,277,986, forward strand.
ATGTTTTTCGAGTGTACCTATATATATTTGTTTGGCACGCTCAAGAGCTTAAATGGCTTGATGAATTTTAGCTTGAGCGGTATCGTTAGATTCGTTTTAGTTGTGGGAGTGACACTGAATGCATCAAAATTAAAAGGCGGATTATTGGCGCCAAAATATATCAGTTAGGTATTAATTTTAAACAGTCGGATATTTTGTTTTGTAATAAGTTAGCTTGTTGAATGTTAGCTGTTTTTACTGCATCTCGCTTGCATTGATCGGACTGCGAGGCTGACGTTTTTCTAGGTGTGTCAGAATCTTATGTATGGCACACACTAAATAAGGGGTATTTTTCTATGGCAATGTTAATTAAGTCTGATTCTCCGCTTATTTCTTCAAGCTGCTGAATTTTACTGTCTCTAAAAAAGTCATATTTAATTTCAAAATACGCACGCTTTTATTACTATACCATACTAGCTGTGCCCGCGACTTTGTCCGGGTGCAGTCGCTGCACTCCCTATAGACGTTAGCGTGATGATAAAAGTAGCCCAAGTTATGACTCCTTACATCTTACAACATCAGCTGTCTGACAGTGAAAGTTCTGACAAACTTTGTCCAGCCGTTTCAGAGATTTTCCGGAGCAGTAAGTACTGTATATACTTTTTTTCATATGAATTTAATAAAAAGCTGTTATTTTGATATTACAAACAGATATTTCGTCTACGTCAATTTTATCCGTTTTTGCAACGTTTCATTGCTGCTCCGCTCCTATTGGTAGTAGCGTGATGTTATATAGCCTATAGCCTTCCTCGATAAATTGGCTTTTCAACACTAAATAATTTTTCAATTCGAATAATTAGTTCCTGAGATTATCGCGTTCAACCAAACAAACAAACTCTTCAGCTTTTTAATACTAGTATACTATAGATTAGCTGCTGTGCTCCTCTCTTCCTATAAACGTTATGGTGATGATAAAAAGTAGCCTAAGTTACGCCTTACATCCTTAGTTGTTACTGTAGTGACAGTCCAGTCAAAATCCATTCAGCCGTTTCGGAGATTAGCCGGAACAAACAGACCGACAGACAAAAAAATATAAAAAATCGTTTTTATTGGAAGGACCATAAATATACTCTCATATGCATTTAGTAGTAAAAATCTGTATTTTGACATTACAAACAGACACTTAAATTTTATTTATTTGGATAAACTATAAGATCCGTGCTTATCCCACTGATGCCGACCTAGACTAAATCGTGTTTGTTAAAGTTATAAGCCAAATAAACGTACAACCCCAAGGGATATATCAAGTAAAGAATTAGGTAATCTCCCAACTATAGTACTTTTATAAAAAAACAATTTCGAAGCAGACTCCCCTAAGGGGATGTGTCGTGTCATGTCTGAGCTTGTCAGTCAAGTTAAACAGGTTTTGTCTGGATCGTTCTGTTAGGGCTGGTCCCAAAGGTATGAATTGTTGGAAAAATAACTAGTTAGGTTATCTAATAACGTTTGGTATTGTAATCTTTTTAACCGGTTTTAAAAAGGAGGAGGCTCTCAATTCAGATGTTTTTTTTTATAGTGAAAACATCTTAAGCGGCGTTGTGCACTTTTTTTGTTTTGGTATGGGTAAAAAAATGAAAAACTCGCGTCAGGATCGCGTGACCCTGATCGAAAATTCGTAAGACGGAGGGAGAGTAGGCCGCGCTTTCTGATAGATAAGCTTTTAAATGTAAAATAATTGTAATAGTTCTAAAGTGTTACATTTTTTATGTTATATAAATTGTCATATTTGTGTATGATAGCGCAATAGATGAATATTGTATTTAACCACATAAATAATAGTACTTTTATACTGATAAATAAAGCAATTCGTGCGAAATTATTTTCTAACCATTCCAAATATTCAAAAACGCACAACGTTAATGTTCAAGTTTTCACTTCTGCCGGCACTCCCGGAGTGCAACCCGTTATTTTTTATGTATGTTCGGACTTAACTCCGTCATATACCTATAGACAGATATTTAATTTTTTTTTTGTTCGAAATAGGTTTCTGAAGATGAGTTTCTGCGACAGACAACGAAACTCCTCAATAAATGCCAGCAAATCAACCCTGATTGAAGACGGTTTAGATGTTTTTTTGTAAAAAAAGTTTTTTTTATACAACGAAATGAAGAGAGCGGCGGTTCAATTCACTTAATTAAAGCAGTGCAGTTGCAGTTCAGTTACAGTTGAGTTTCGATTAAAACGGCCATTTTTGTTTTCTTGTAACTTTGGGATCGATCTCATCAAGAAGTATGCGTCTGGAGAACGCAATAACGATATTCTAGTACAGTGCGCAAGCGTTTTTAAGATCGATCCCAAAGTTACAAGAATACGAAAATGGCCGTTTTAATCTAAACTTAACTTCAACTGTACCTACACCTGATGAGCGTACGTGATGTAGCGTCACGCTGGCCCATAACAATATCAGTGCCACCCAAATCCTTGTTTGGCAAAGATCTGAATGTCACCGTACCGCGCTCCTCATTTGAGTAAATCTTATTTGCCAACAATTATAGTTGCTACAGTGCCCTTCAACTGAAACAGTGATGTGTTAACATCACTAATTTGAAAAAAACTTTTTAGAGTTCCGTAGCCAAAATGGCAAAAACGGAACCCTTATAGTTTCGTCATGTCTGTCTGTCCGTCCGTATGTCACAGCCATTTTACTCAAAGACTACCCAATAAATCTTGATGAAATTTAGTGAAAAGGTAAATCTATATCTTCTATATCTATATCTATACATATAATAAAATTGTAAATTTCACGTGTCTGTACATGGCCGAACATAGTGAAAAAAAATATTGGGAAATGTTCGAAAAGAGTATTTAAACACATTCCTACATTTTTAGAAATGTCTGTCTGTCTGTCTGTCTGTCTGTCTGTCTGTTTGTTTGTTTGAACACGCATCACGCAAAAACTACCAGACAGATTCGGTTGAAATTTTGTATGTGTATTGTAATAAGTCTGGATTAACATATAGGCTATAATTTATCACGCTATTTCCCATAGGAGCTAAGCAATAACGGATAATGTCTGCAGCTATTTATCGTTATAAAACAATAACTACTTGACGGATCTTCATGAAAATTTGCAGTTTTATTGTAAATACTATAGGTCATTACTTCCACTATGAATCATTACGCTATCGTCTATGGGGAGCGAGCAGCAACGTATGTTTGGTCGAACCATTATGGTTTTTGACAATTTTTTCCACAATAAGACATTATTTACAATTGTAACCCATGGAAACAATAACTTCACGCTAAAACTATAAGGAGCTAAACACAACATTTTCAATTTTCTTAAGATCAGCTATTTTAACCATTTTTGTGTCGGTTGATGTGGTCTATTGGCACAAGTAGCGGTATTGAACGAGCGAGGTCGGAGGATCGAGTCTCAAGTTTGTGAGGCTTTTTTTGTGTTGTTTTAAAATTCTTTTTATTCTTTTTTAAGTATTTTTCTAAATGTGTTGTTTGGTTAACAAATTTGCATATTAATCAATCACTTTCAATAGGCACCTTTAATATTGTTTTGCATGAATCGTGATTATGAAAAATAATATCACATTAGAAATAAACACAAGTAGGTACTACTTGATATTTTCTGAATTTATGTATGTTTGTTGCTTAAAAAAAATGAAAGATTAAATCCGTGATATATCAAAATAATACACATGGCGCCATCTGTGATTCGATTTCTTCGGAGTGTCAAAATTGCTTACCTACAAATGCAACACTTGTAGTTTTCGCGATTTATACTCATTATGAAAATATAGATATTAAGGGTCTTAATCGCGTGAATAATTTAAGGTTAAATACCTTGCGTACCTACGTTTAATAATGCATGATAGTTTAAGTATAATTTAATATAAAATCATCAAGTATTAAAAGAAACTTATCCAGTTTTGAAAATAGATGGCGTTTAAATACAAATTAAAAAGAATCAGGAAAATTGAAATAAGTTTAGAAATAATAATATTTAAACACAAAAAAAGATATCTGAGTATATCTTTTAGAAACGTTTGAATGTTGTCTGTTTGTTTGAACACGCATCACAGTACCGCCGGAATGCAATGTTATAAAAACAGGATATTTTTTTTAAACATAACTCACTCTAGCCCTATTACGCGGGGGACTTTACCAACATGGACACAAGTGGGTGTCTTACTTTAGACTCGGAAAAGATCGCTTGGGCAGGACTCGAACCTGCGATCATAGGGAATCTGTGAGAGTTTTTTTCCATCATACCTTTATTACCTATGTATAAATTAATTTGAAGGAGTGGCTAGTGGTAGTGTACCTCTGATTAAAACGTCCGATTTAAAAGTGTCGGAGCCGAAGTTGGAGTCGGAGGTTTAAAATCAATCGGAATTTTCGACCTTTCGGAGTCAGAATCGAAGCTCCATAACACAAAATTTCGCGCGAGTACTTGGGCGGTTGCGGGCTTCATTTAACCCGAAACTGCCCAAGTACTCGCGTGACGGGGGACGGGGGACGGGGGGAATTTTTAAATATTAAAATATTTGATGTGAAATCATTTTGGTAAAATACTTTGTTGTCGAGGTGCTAAGCATGCTAATTTTTATAATTTGTCTTCTAACCGTCTGGCGAAATAAACTTTATCGCCCTTCATTTTGCTGCACTAGGCATTTTTTGGCTTGACCTGCCATAGGTCGGGCCCTGATTAAAGCTAGGCCTTAATATCCATAGATGCCACAGAGCATTGTGGAGCATGTTTCCAATATGTTTTATACAGAAGTTATAATGTAACATAAACTACCTTAATATACCTATAAACCCGACTTCCACGCGAACGAAGTCGCGGGCACAGCTAGTAAATAATAAAATTAAAATAAATATTTTTAGGTTGGCCATTACTGTAGTTAGGTATTACTTACTGTAAAGAACTTGATTGTTTTAAAATAGTGGCCCATGAGTTTCTTGGCAGCTTCTTCTCATGAGCTTTACACTGGAAAAATTTACTTGGAACTGCCGCCTAACTGAATTTTTTTTTTTCAAACACGTCATAATTTTATTATGTATTCATTTGACGTTTTCAAACAATATTTGACTCGGTTTTTATTCAAGTTTTAATATAAGTAGGTATGTATTTCTGCGGCAAGAAGGTTTAATTATTTTTAAGCAGTCGAGTTTCGGGTTTAATAATAATTTCTAGTTCATTAAATTACCTTTCTTTCATCGTCGGTGAAATGTAATATAAAAGTCCCTACTTTCACACAAAGGCTGACTGAGCGACCCCTTACTTCGGCCTCCCCTTAAAGCCTAATGACCTAAACTTCAAACCTAAAAAAACACCTAGTAAAATGATATATGAAAACATAATGTTTTGCACTTCGTGTATTTTCTACCAATACCGTAAAACATACACCAACCGCTTTTTGACTCTTTATTCCGAAGGCGTAAGGCTCAAAATCGTTTGCGCTAATTGTAAACCAAGGGTTGCCAAGTGAAACATTTATGAAAATAACTTTAAAATAAATCTGTAGAGTTTAAAATGCAGTTTGAAGGACAGAAACGAATGGAGTTGTGTTAGGATGTTTTTTTTTTCACTGAACTTAAGAAAATATTCAATCAATTTCAGCGAGTTTTGTTTATTTAAAGGTAAAATTTAATCGATTTATTTTTAATATATATTTGTTAGACTAGAAATTATTATATTACAGACACTATTTGAAATAATATCTTCTAATATATAAAATTCTCGTGTCACGGTGTTTGTAATTTAACTCCTCCGAAACGGCTCGACCGATTCTCATGAAATTTTGTGTACATGTTGGGTAGGTCTGAGAATCGGACAACATCTATTTTTCATCCCCCTAAATGTTAAGGGTAGTCCACCCCTAATTTTTTCTTTTTAATTTTTAGGTAATTTTTTAACCCTGAATTTTCACCCTTCTACGATCAACCCCTATTTTTTTATTTACCTATTTTGCAAAAACGTGTTAATTGACGCAGACGAAGTTGCGAGGGTCAGCTAGTAACATATGTAATGATAAAAATTATTGTATATTGAGACGATTATGTATTGTATAGGTACATAACAGGGATGACAATCCATATGTTTTAAAAATTCAAAAGAAATTTTAATTATTTTTTTTCATTTGATTTTTTATAATAGAGGTTAACAGGATTACTAGTAATGTGGGACCAACCAAACACACTCTATAAAGTTATCACTGTAATATAACTTGATTTTAAAAGAGTGATGTCTTTGGCAGGTTCCCGTCATGAGTTTTGCATTTGGAAATACCGCCCTGCTTCATTTTTAGGGTTCCGTAGCCCAAAACGGAACTTTTATAGTTTCGCTCTGTCCGTCCGTCTGTATGTCTGTCCCCGCTTTAGAGACCCTAAGTACTAGAACGCTATAATTTTGCATGGATATTAGTTACGCCGACAAAACGGTAGAATGAAATTTAAAAAAAAAAAAATCTACACGTTAAGTGGGGTGTGATTTTTTTTTCTCAGCTACCTCATTATGAGGGGTGTCGTTGGATAGGTCTTTTAAAAATATTTCGGTGTTCTGAAAAACATTTTTTGATTTAGGGATCCGTTTGTGAAATATTAAGCATTAAAGTGAAAATATTTGTTAGAGTCAAATGTCCCCCGCCAGCTAAATGGTTGTTTTTGGAGATGTGAAAATAATCAGGGTATATAATGAAATTACAAGGGATACTATCACAGCTAAGTAGGCTTTACAAGTTTACGAGTAACAGCAGACCAAGTGAGAAGTAACAAAATGTTCGTACAAATTCCATTGAAAATTACTTATATAATAACGTTGGTAATACAATAATTGCATTTTTTTTTTAAAGATAGAAGAATTTGAAATCGACCCCGAGACTTCCGTATGCCAAACCAGGACCGGATGCGAACCATCTAACCGGGGCGTTACCAAACCTCAAATTCTTCCATCCCTATATAACGTTGTTAGTAGTATGAAACAAAAACAACAGAAAACCCACTTCTTATACCGCATTCTTGTACTGGGCAGCTACGGAACCCATGCATGGCCCGACATGCACTTGCTCGGTTTTTTTTCTTAAAATTAACCTTTTTAAACAATCATTGATTTGATTTTATGAACTACAAATATTTGAGTTTAGATTATATTACTACTGCGTCTCCGAAGCAGTTATAAATAATTAAAAATTATAATGAAGCCGCAGAATTTTAGCAAATCAATAAAAGTAATTATAGCTTTTTTAAATCCTCTCAAAATGCTTAATTTTTCTGTTAGATATTTTTACATTTCCTGTTTCTTCAATGAGGATCTATTTACAGAAAATTCCAATATCCCTGAAATACCTACCCACGTGTCGTTCCTTCCATAACATACCAAAAGAAAAAGATTTTCATGTTTAAAATGTAACACCTTCTTTTGAATCAGAGGTTATTTTTTTTTTTACCGCTATCGACTCTATTACTTTCTAAATCGATTCATTACTCAGTAGGGTCTAAATTTATGATCGTCTAAGACTCTTAAGGACAGTCCAACTTATTTACTTTAACTTAATAACTGGCTTACATACCCTTATTTATGTCCAAAAGACGCAAAGGGGCTGGTTTTTTCCGGTGCAAACTGGATCTATCCGGTTTAGTGCAGTTTAGGGTCGTGTGAATTACAATTTATGAACGTGGGGTTTCGTACGAGTTTCTTAATTTAGAATGGCTTTTAAAGTTCTTAAGCTGTTTTAAGATTGATGGTTTTGTGTGAATAAGGTTTGTTTAGTTTATGGAAATTTGAAATATGTATCTATTTATCTATGAAATGCGACTTCCAAGTTGTAAAATTGGCACGGTTAAATTTTATGTACTGAAATGTATTTTTTTAACAAAACTTAGTGATATTTTTGCTTTAATCGATTATCTTTTACATCGATGTAATCGATTATCTTTAGTTTTAAAAATTTTTCGTTACTTTGGCTCTTACAATTAAAAAGTTATATTATTGCTTGGATGCTGAGGTCTTTTTTTTTATTTAATGCGATTTTAATTTGTTAACTGATTACATAAGTGGTATATGTTGTTTAAAATACATATATAGAAGAAAGAAAGAAAATATACTTATTTTGGAATCAACACACGAGACAAAAGTAATAAAGAAAAAAAAATAAGTCCAATTAATAATTAAAAACTATTCACATAAATAATAATTAAAACATACAAATTACAATTACATCATTAGCAATAAAAAATAACAGAAACATACATGTGTGTGTGTGTGTGTGTGTGTGTGTGCGCGCGTGCGCGTGTGTGTGTGTTAGATGTGCAAAAATATTTTACTTCTAATAAATTAAATAAATACCATAAATAATTGTGTCTTCTTTGTCTCACCTGGCGCTGACGATCGGTGGTTTGTGCGTACCAATCTTACCTAGGTACTGAATGCAGTGGATGCCATTGCCAACCTTTGAAGGAATAATAAAAAACACTACCTATCGTAGTGAACCTTAGTATAGAGAAAAACATGTAACATGTATTTTTGACATTTAATGGGCGAAGTCGCAAACAAAATTATAGCGTAAAGGGAAGCCTACTTACTGTTGAAGCTTTTATTTTCCAAACCATAGACAATAACCGCAAAATTCCCGTCACATCTCGCGCCCGTCACTAACCGCCCATTTACCGACGTCAAAATAAACGTTTTTGAACGTCGAAATAAAAATTAAAAAGTACCCACAGCGAAGAATGTCTACACCAATGAGCGTGGCATAAATAATCAGCCGGTGTACGTCTCGGCAAATTACCCAGAACGGGCGGGTTGGAAATTGATGGCAACACTGAAATAAGTGCCGCCATGTCAACTGTGTTGGCTGTCGGCGGACGCCTTTGCCTTATTTTTTTTTCGTCTGTAATGATTCGAGTTGAGCGTTCTAAATTGGTTCTATTGTAATTATGGAGGTATTTTATTAATGGCCAACATTGTCCTTTGGATTTTAAATTTAGAATGGAAGTAAAAGGGTTGGATCGATTTGTTTGTGGTTAGTGATTAGGTTTTTATTGTGGGTACAAGTATTTGGAGTTGACAACATTATTGCTTGTATTTCATGTACCTTCTTACAAAAAACAAGAACCTAGTAATGTAGTTAAAAAAATAAAAAACACCAACCCGATAAGTGTGTATAATTATGTAAATCGTCTTAGCGGGACCTTTATTTTAACCTTTGGTATAATATTTTAACTTAGGTACTTTTTTTTGGTAAATTTGGTAATGTAATTTTGTGGTAAACTACGCTGTTAATAAAGATGGTTAACAAAGGGAGTTTCTGTCTAAATATTATATACTAGCTGACCAGCGCAACTTCGAATGCGTAAGTTTTCCCCGTTTTTACAACATTTTTCATTGCTGCTCCGCTCCTATTATTCGTAGCGTGATATTATAGCCTTCCCTTTCAAATATTTTTTCAATTCGGATCATTAGTTCCAGAGATTACCACGTTCAAACAAACAAACTCTTTAGCTTTATAATGTTAGTATAGTTTTGAATTTAATTTTACCCTTGAACCGTCACAAGTCAATTTAACGCCCACTGCTACTAATTAAATACATAATATCAATTAAGTAGGTACCAACATAATACATTTCAAAATAGCTTCAAGCTCTAGGTAATTAATTGATGAAAACTTTACGATCAAAGTTTGATTCCCACCACAATAATCTCAACGCTACCGGCCAGCGACAACCAGCTTTTTCAAAATTAAAACGAAGTATTTTAATTAATACAATTTTCTTAACTGATAAGGTTATCTAGAGATAAGAAGCATTACGTCGACACGGTAACAGCATTAGCTCTGATAACTGAATGGAATAATATATTATGCGTGTTTGGTTTAGTTTATTTTAGGATTAGTTGTTAAAAAATTAACTGCAAGAATGTTAAAAAAATACAGTCAAAAGATAAAAATCGCAATTTTTTTTTTTTGTAATGTGCTAGTGTTCTGATACTGATCAAGCACACAAAATTCTTTTTAACACTTAGTCCATAAGTCCCCTATAATCACCCACTAGTGTGCCGGTTAATTTATTCATATTTTTATGATTATAATAAAGGTGATAGAAATGAATCCTTCATTACGAGTTTATACAACTCTGAATAAATTAACCTAATATAATTTTATTGTGTAAATTCACAGTTTCGGCTTTGAAACATACGTGATTGACATTGAACATTTAATAATGCATAGTCCTTAAGCATTATTATTATTATTTTTTTATAATATAATTTAATTTTGATTTAAAAATCTAAATAAAATGGTGATCGGCTTGGCTGACTAGTGGGTCAGTCGGGTATCTCTCTGTATCATACATATCGCACTAATATAATACAAGACTATTAAGAACTCAAAATATTACTTCTATCAGAAATTACGAAAAACTGTTTACAAAGTTACTGTTTTAGATTATAAAAAATATTAGATATATTTCGGGACTTAATCGCGTGAATTATTTAAAGGTACGAACCTTTTATTTACTCGACGTTTCGATCGAATTGCAATCCGATCGTGGTCACGGGACGACTGACGAATAAAAGCTACTTTTAAATAATTCACGCAATTAAGTCCCGAAATATATCTAATATGTATAAAAATCGCGAAAGTTTAAAAACTATAAAAAAATAATAGATACTTTATAAGTTTATTGATTAAATTACAGCTATTCCGAATTTACGCCTTATTTTAAACAATACACGTAAAAAATATATTAATTAATAAGTCAGTAATCCTCAAAACAGTGTTTTTTTCCGTATCGTGTTTATTTTTCTGTACTATTTTTGATTGCCGATTTTATGGCAGATTTTAATTTTGCATTCGAATATGATATCTCAAAATTGTCAAATTTTGAGTTAATACAGTGTTGAATTATCAGTGCGATATGTATTATACAATACAACAGGTATCACAAAATGTAGCTATATTCAAGGGTGTTGTGTAAACAACATAATGAGCACTTAAACATATTTGCCCTAAATGTTTACTATATTTTTTCGTTTATTTATGAATAAAAGGACTCATCCAGATTTGCTTTGGAAATTTAACTAAGCCATAACTATACTACCTACTACGTATAAATTAAATTGAATACAAATTGTTATTACATTTAATAGCTTATCATATACATAATATTACATTCCATAGTTTTAACAAGATATGAATCACTACCACAAATGTCATTTATGAAATCCATCTCCAAAACAGCTAGACAAAAATTCACAGAATTTCCCCATGAATCAAATGTATCTCGTAATAGTAACATTAATAGGAAACTATTAATGTTTCATTCATGTTTCCTGAAACGTAGCCGTCTTGTAGACACGTGTTAGCCATGTGTCGACAGCGGAACACCATGGAGTCGCTGTTATACTACAAAAAAATATTTCTCGCGATCTTGAAATCTATGTTCAAAATCTTGACGTTTTCAAACAATCATCAATTAATTACGACTTAGGTATTTCTTGTTAATGTTTTCAAAATTGATTAAAATGTTTTACAAAATAAAGATATTAGAGATTAACCACAAGACGTTACGAGGTACCTTATCACAAGACGTTAATAACAGTACTTCTACTAGCGACTATTTTGTCTTCTTCTATTTTGAAAATGGACTAAAAAACTAAAATAAAACATTCTCTACTTAAAATGCTGTTGCTGCTACTAACGTGTTATGAATTTACCACTTACGACACAATAACTTCTTTAAAACAATATTGGAAGAATAAATAGAGTAAAAGAGAAGACGAGAAAGGCCTACAAAATGCTTAATACAAAAATGAATCACAGACAGCTCGAGATGTGTTAGGAGGTCAAGAAGATAACCGAAGACTACTTTAATATTCTTATTTAAGAAAATATAATTATTTAAAAAGGAGATAATCTATGACAAATTTTCATTATAAGCATTTCCAATACATAAAGCGACAATCAGCCAGAAAATTTTCATATATTGTAAAATATTTTTTTATTGTAGACAGCTCCACTCCTTTCTATATTAAAATCAAATGAGCTTTTTAAATAACCGAATGACTTACGTGTTGAGGATTCTTTCTTGGATTACAGAATATTGGAAATGAAATGAATTGTTTCTATCGAGGTTGCTTTTGAGGATATTGAGTAAGATCTCTGTTTTACTGTATGACATTTCAGCTAATCAGCTGCGATTAACTGATTTGCTGAAATGTCATACAGTAGTAGTCAATTTAGACAGAATAGAAAACAAAATAATGACTCTAAGAGCGCACTGTTTAAAAATGAAAATCAAGGGAATTGTCAAAAAGGTGTATGAAAGATGGAATTGTGTATAACGGAAATTCGTTTCAGCTTATAGATCCAGTGTTAAAGAAAACGTTTTATACACTAAAACCACAGTAAAAAAGCAGTAGATCGACGCCATTGAAGTTGCAATACATGCCAACAAACAGGCGTAGGAAGTTATGGTTGTCGAAAGTAAACACAACAGCTAGTAACAAATAAATAGTTTATTCAATACGTATATTGAATAAACTTCTTATTTGGTAACGAATTGTTGCCCGCGACTTTCTTGGTGTGAAAATTTTAAAAAATGTATCCCACGGGAACATTTTTATAGGATAAAATAACCTATGTGCTATTTTGGACTATAATCTATCTCTGTGCTTCATTTCATCCAGATTCGGTCATCCGTTGTGGCGTGATTAAAGAACAAACATCCGTCCATACATCAAAACTTTCGCATTTATTATTATTGAGATTAGTAGATGTTTTAATAAACATAACTTCTTATATTATCAACACAAATACACAATATTTGCCATATCTGTTTTGTGTTTGTATTAACTAAAGATTTAAAAATAATCTGGAAAAATATAGCTAACATTTTAAAAATGGTACTATTTACACCGCCAGTTTTGACATAGTTAAAATAACCATCACTAGTTTTCACACAGCCGATTACAAAAATACAAACCACCTTTATAACACAAGCTCCTGATTCTATCTTTACACAATCATAAATAATAGATTTTTGATTTTATTCGATGTCAAAATTTACGCTTTTTCCCGCTAACCACTCAGCCCGCAAACAAAAACGTGCAATAATTAACGATGTTCCAAAAAAACCTTTAAAGTTCTTACTGTGAACTAGGTACTGTGATTTACCTTCGTAATTTATGTACTTCTTAGATGAAAACAAGGCACACGACTCGTCTGATTAGCTCATAAAATGATATCATTTATAGCAAATAAATAACCTTACTAAGAAACATCTGTGGAATTTAAAATTACCCAGCTTAGAATGAGACAAAGCTATTATATGTATTTAAGTAATCAACTTATTAATTTATGTGTAAGTAAGACAGTCTTGTTGTTATTACATTTATAAATTAATTTACTTTATATACGACTAGCTGTCCCCCGCAACTTCGTCTGCGTAAATTTTCTCCGTTTTTGCAACATTTCTCATTGCTGCTCCACTCCTATTGGTTTTATAGACTTCCTCGATAAATGGGCTATCTAACAGTGAAAGAATTTCTCAATTCGATTCAGTAGTTCCTGAGATTACCGCGTTTAAACAAACAAAGTCTTCAGCTTTATAATATTAGTATAGATGCAGATCGCTCAAAAACGGTTGTGGAAATTTTTGGGGAAGCCTATGTTTACCAGTGGAACGTCTTCAGGCTGATTCTGATGATTTCAAATTCTAAAATATATTAAATTGTGAACGAATATATTTTATTTTTATTGATCAAATACCCAATTGATTATAATTAATAAAACAATGTGGTATCTTAATTTTACACACTGCGCTTTACTATGTTATATAAATAGATACTATTTTATTTCAATATAAAAATCGATTAAAATTTAGATTTTATATTTATCGATTATTAAAATTGTTACGCTTCCTATCCAAACTTTGACAATCCGAACACACACAATCGAAACTCGACTATTTCAAAGAAAAAGTGACATTTCTTTTTGTAAACTAAAATCACACATGTCCACAAACAAATATCATCCCTATCTCATTACAATGAGGTTCAAAATAGCACAAATAGTTTATCAAAGGCGGCTTTTCCCCATATCTGAGGAATGGAGTAGTTTTTTTTATGGCCGTTCAAAGAGTTCAAAATTTCTTTGATTAAAGATGTTATTGGTGACAAATATAGTTATGAGACAGATCCGGATATAATATGGATGGTGTTGCGTTTGATGTCTGATTGAGTTAAGCTTTTAATGTTTTGGAAATCCTTATAGGGTTTATGGTGACAAGATTTTGGTTTTAATGGAAGTTGAATATAACATTTCAAAGAAATATTATAAATTAGCTTTTTGATTCTTCTTTCTTCAAGATGTCGCAATAATTCCTTATAAATTTTATTACAATTTATAATGTACTTGCTATTGCCCGCGGCTTCGCCAGTGTGAAATGTAATCTATTTCTATAACAAAAGTCAAATTCTAAATTGGTTCCTCAATTAAGACGTGAAAACTCAAAAAATATAACTCAAAAGAAAATTTTAAGTTCTACTCTAAAATAATGGCTAAATAGGCTATCCAACAGTGAAAGATTTTTTCGATTCGGATCAGTAGTTCCTGAGATTACCGCGTTCAAACAGACAAACTCTTCAGCTTTATAATATTAGTATAGATTATTCATTCAAGTGACCAAGACTCATTAGGTAAGAACTATGTTAGTAAATTATAAAATTTAAATGACGGCCGCACCATCCTATGAGAGATAGCACTACAGCGATTCATATATAAGCAGTAACCTGCTGGCAATCATGCTCAGAACGCTGGTACCACTGCCCCGCACCCAGCTCACCAGAGATGCACATCGCTTTCGCATTATGGTGTAAAAATCTTAGATTTTCTGAACTACGCAACGGATTTGTACACCTTATGAAAATATATATATTACGGTTCGCTGAATAATTTAAGGTGAGTGGCGTGAGTAATCATTTATTTACCTTAAATTATTCACGCGATTAAGACCCGTAATATATATATTTATTTAACTACGCAACGGATTTTGATGCGGTCTTCACTATCATTCAGATAATTTCTTAAGGATACTTTATATGTATAATACTTGCATATTATGTATATAGATAGAGGAGTAAAGTCCGTGCGATGCCGGATCGATCCACTAGTATAAACTGGGGAGCAAATGTTCCGGGTTACTTGGAAATTCCTTCTAAAATGTACAAGGTATAGATTTGAAATAAAAAGTATGTTATAAATTATGTAATATAAAATACAAATATATTAAAAAAAAACCGAGCAAAAGCATGTCGGACCGTGCTCAGTGAAGGGTTCCGCAGCCATTATTGCAAACAAATTCACTACATGCAAAAAAATCCAATTTGAATAATTGCACTAGCAGAAGACCGTATGTTCATGGCACTTACGTCCTTTTGTTGAGCAACGCAGTTTTTCTTCATCATGTAGGTACAGGCCTAGTAATCATTTTAATAATACATTGTACTGTTTTACATTTTTACAAGCTTTTTGCTTTAAGCTAGTGGATTTTTAAGAATAGTAATAAAAGTAAAAAAATATTTTTTAACAACTTATTTTAATAGGCTAAGTTCGATGTATTGTTGTAAGTGACTCGACAACTTTTGCTCGTCAGTTCAGTTGATTTATGTACACGATTTAAACCCATAATAAATTAGTGGAGACGTTTCAAACAGACTTAACTAGCGGATGTTTTGTCTTCTTATATTTGATTTTGAAAATTGAATGAAAAACCTTTGTTAGTAAAAGTTTCAAACAAATTCTAAAATTTGTTTGAAAACCTTTACTAATTTAAGGGAGTTTTAGTCTACAAAAGAACAATTCACAAGAAACCAAACAATCCATCTTTTGTGTCTGCCATCTAAAATTCTTACTTATTACTCGCTTTTTAGCTAAATCGGTTACAATCGGGTGCAAATTGGCTGTCGCCCAGCGCTGGGCGTGGTCCTGTGATGAACTGGGCACCGCCTGCACATAACTCAGGGAGGCGTGGGCAAACATTCTCGTCTTTATCGGAGTTTGATTCACGAGTGGGCTTGTATGTAGGGTTGAGGATAAGAGTTCATTGACCCCTTTTTCTTAGAACGTTTTGGCTTTTGGAGTAATACTGGACATTGTTATATTCGCATGAAAACGTGAACCCACAAGAACACCAAACAGAAAGAATATAGAAGGAAAGCTTCATTCATACAAGCGCGCTCCAGCAACGTAAACATAGACAAGGAATCTCGGAACACCTTCGGAACATAAGTCCGACATTTTTTTTTACTTATATTATTTTTTATACCACAAAATGAAGAGACAAGCTGGTCGTGCGACTGATGGTAAGCGTCACGCTAGCCCATAACACTATCAGTGCCACCCAAATCCTTGTTTGGCAAAGGTCTGAATGCATAATAACATCCATTAAATAGTGGAGAAATAAAGAGGAAAAAAAAACGGGGAAAATTGACGCAGACGAAGTTGCGCGGGTCAGCTGGTATACTATATACCTTTAACTTTAATAATAATTATAAAAAAAATATAACCCTTTACAGACATCCCAACAATGTGTCCCCTGGTTTCTTCCGTGTGATTTTAAATTAGCATTGCAACCAAATTTTATCAAATTTTGTTCAATTGTTCTCAAGTGGTTCGCGGATGAAACAAAGAAATTTTCAGCTCTTTTAGGATAGTATTGGAGGTGTCCAACTGCCCACTGTCTCTAGGCCTCTCATGTGACGCAGACAAAGTTGCGAGGATCAGCTATTTATTTATTTATTAAAACTTTATGCACAGAATTGTACAGAGGCAGACTAAAGCTAAAAGCATTCTCTGCCAGATACCTGTGTATTTAAGTGGCATAAGAGGAAACTGTGATTGACTGATATATCAACACACAGCTCACACTTCTGAATGGATAAGGGTTAAAATTTAGTACACAGATAGTTGTTACGATGTAGGCATACACGACAAAGCCTAAAACAAATCTTTAAAGGGGTGAAATGGCAGTCCAAACTTGTGATGGAAGGTAGTCTAGGCACACCAAGACGGCCTATGGCTTAGACCTACCAACGTTTCTGTCTAGTTGGACATAGGGAACAAGTGAAATGAATGATTTAATAAATGTTGTAGTGATACTGTCTATATTGTCATAATGGTTTAAATAAAGGGCTACAACTTATCTATACTAATATTATAAAGCGGAAGAGTTTGTTTGTTTGTTTGATTAAACGCGCTAATCTCTGGAACTTCTGGTTCGATTTAAAAAAAACTTTTTTTGTTGGATAGCCCATTTATCGAGGAAGGCTATAGGCTATATAACATCGTGCTACGACTAATAGGAGCAGAGTAGCGACGAGAAATGTTGTAAAAACAGGGAAAATTTACGCATACGAAGTGGCGCGGGACAGCTAGTAGACTATAAACTTGGTCTCTCGGTCAAGTGCAAGTCAGACAGTTGATCTCACTCCAAAGACCTTTTTTTTTTCAAAGGTCTAAGATATCGGGAGGTAAGCGTATTTACACAGGTAGTACCGCGCATTATTTGACTGGCCTGTCGGACTAGTGGTTAGTGACCCTGGCTGCTAAGCCGGAGCTCTTGGATTCGATTCCCACGTAGAAAAATCTTTGTGTGATGAGTACGGTTTATTCGGTGTCTGGGTGTCATTCGTGTATAATATGCTGGTATGTACCTATTCAGAAATATATAAGTATGTTTATCAGTTGTATGGGTACAGAATCTGCCTAGTTTGGAATCAGATGGCGTTGAGTAATATGTTTCAAGTTATTATTTTTATTATTATAAGAATGGAATTAATAACTTAAGCACTTATTATCTTCATTTGGGGAAAAATACACAAACATTTAAACTCTGATATTAAAATACTCTCTAACTATAATATATCTATTTAAACTAACATATGTCTTAAACGCTCAATCCCTTCAGATAAAACGTCCCAGGTTCGAATCCGGACCCTTGAACCGTCGCTTATCTCAACCGCCACAAAACGGATAGTCCCCCAATTAACGAGAGATTACACAAATAAGATAAAGTCGGCTTTGTTGACAGACTGATGGGTTTTAATCTATCTTTTGTATTTAGGAGGCTTCTACAAGGTTATAAAACATAATTTTAATATCAAAAATCTTGTGTCACCGAAACAGCTTGATCGATTTTCATGTTTTTAGGGTTCCAAAATGCCAAAAACGGAAAAACCTTTTAGTTTCGTCTTGTCCGTCTGTCTGTCTGTCAATCCGTATGTCACAGGCATTTTACTCAAAGACTATCTAATGAATATTAATTAAATTTGGTGAAAAGGTATATTTTAGTAGCCGCTACTTAGTTTGATAATAGCTACCTAAATAATATAAATAAATATTTTTAGGTTGGGTACTCCATACATGTAACTGCAGCTAAAAAAAAATTTTAGCCATACATCAACTTGTGGTACAATTGTGAGCATGATTCGACATGCTCTTGTCCGCTTCTTCTGTCCCTATATCCATATGTATGCTTAAATCTTTAAAACTACGCAACGGATTTTGATGCGTTTTTTTTTAATAGATAGAGAGATTGAAAAGGAAGGTTTATATGTATAATAACATCCATTAAATAGTGGAGAAATAAGGAGCGGAGCAGCAATAAGAGATGTTGCAAAAATAGGGAAAATTTACGCAGACGAAGTTGCGCGGGTCAGCTAGTTTAATATAAAAAAAACATTAAAATCGGTCGAGGCGTTTCGGAGGAAAAAACATTCTTTACCACCTATTTTTAGTTTCAGAAAGTATTTATTTTAAATACTTTTTACTTTCTCGCCTGAAACACAGGTTTCAACCTAGTTCAGGCAAATATCCAACTGTGCCGTTTATTATTTATAAGTGTACCTAAGTTATGCTATTGTACCTATACTTTATGAATAAATTTTATTATTTTTTATTATTATTATTCTCATACCTATAAAATACATTATACGTATTGTATTTTTGTATGTGTATTTTTGTGTTCAATGTATTTTTTTTGTCATTTTTAATCGCTATTTTATTATTATTCTATGAATTGCAAAAACGGGGGAAATTGACGCAAACGAAGTTGCGAGGGTCAGCCAGTTATATAGAAATTATTGTTGAAATAATATACCTGAGCATTATACATTTTTATGCGTCTTTGTAACAGTAGGAGGGTGTACGACTGTCGTTCAAGACGTGGGTTCGATTCCTGTATGAGATACCATTTTATGCCATCTTTATTATTATTGTTCCAAATGTGGATGTGCTTTGTAAATGCGACTTTTCATGAATATAATTTATTTATGGTACTTACAGAACTCAATTATTTATACTTATATTTTTTGTTTTGTTACAGGTAAGCAACTATTAATTACAGTAAATAGCAAGTAGTAAACAGCGTGAGTAATATGTACTTATGTGCTAAGTTTAATATGTTAAGTGTTTAGGTACCTTATGCAGATTCGGTGTTCAACTGGGTGATATCATTGGGATGTCGATATTGTACATTTTGGAAAGAGTGTTTATTCTTTTAAATTTAAGTGAAATGGTGTCTAGTATGTACGGAAATGCCATTGTCATTATAAGAAAATTCTTGTTAATTAACTTTTTTTGATTTAGTCAATATTTTTGTAAATAATCGGTCCGAAAGTTTCATAAATTGTGTCCCCCTTATCTTTTGAACGGTGTGACGGCGCTTAACAAATACTTTATATTAAAATTATTTAAAAATGATCGGAAATACAGTCATTGAGTTATTGCCGGAAAACTAAGTTTCTCAACAAAACGGTTTAAGTGCCATGAACATACGCTTTTAGTTTATTTTTTAAATTTAAACGAAACGGTGTCTAGTCTGTACTGGAATGCCATTGTCAATATAATAAAACTCTTTGTTATTTAACAAAGAACTTGATTATAATGACAATGACTATTATAGTTATTAGTAAAATTTATAAAAATGCATTGCATCCGATAATGAAATGTTTGTTTCGAAATAAAGCACAGATATTTTGATAAAAAAGTTTCTATTAGATTTTGGAAAATTACATAAGGTGAGAACAGTTGCAAGAGTGACATAACGTCGTTGATAGTCCAATACCGCGTAACTAGCATTGTTAAATACCGCGTATGTACACTTTCTCTGATTTTACAGGAGGGGCAAAAAACTAAATTTCTAAAAAACTAATCGACCGAATGTTGAATGAACTTTAGCATAGGACCGTTTCGTTGTACTTAATTTATTATACTATTTTTAAAGTCAATATTTCTAATAGTTTATTTACAAAGTCACTTACGCTGTATCGTTTCAAACGATTCTGGATCATAGACCGTACTTACGCAAAATTGTTAGGGAAAAAACCTTAAACAATCATTTACTTTATAATAATAAGTAATTAAAATGATTATGTTTAATCATAAATACTATACAGATATAATAAAATATATCTACCAAGATCAAGTAATTAATATTATTTAAAGTTATAAAGAGTCGACATTATTTCTTCTATAAATATATAAACTTATTCAGCTTATAAACTGCAATTGCAACTATGCAGCACCATATTGATACATCAAATAAATGTTATTACAAAATAAAATAAAATAAAACTTTATTAGCAGCCATTGAGCTGACGTAATTAGTAAGGAACAATCAAACAGTCTGAAAATTATCATTTTTAACTAATATAATCTAAAAACAGTCTATATAGTCTTCTTTTCTGTAATAATTATCTTTGAAGTTAACTTGAAGAAATATTTTTAGGCCTCCGAGGTAGGGGGCTAAAATCTGCCTTAAAATGATTATCGTTTTCGATTGGTCCCCTAAGGTTGTACTTTAACACGCGGAGATCAACAAGACAGCCATCACCAACCCCTCGTCCAGGGGCCGTACCATGAACATTTAGATTATTTGCCAAGTACAGGGCAGTTCAACATCGTGTTTGAACCTGGCAGGTTTAAAATTTGTACCATGAACTTTAAAAAATGCTGTCCTGCAGCAACGTTCTAAAACACGTTTTAATTTTACTAATTTTATAAAGCTAAATAACAAAAACAAACTCAATAAAAGCTTGATTAATCAAAATAAACGATTAAACTTCTGTGCGTCTTTTAAAAATCATAATATCTACTTTAAATAAGACACTAGAATGAAGTTATAAATTCCCTTAGGGAGGATACGTTTTCGAACGAGCTTAGCTACATGTCAAAGATAGTGCTGTCAGCATATGTTTTTAATCTATGTAGGGTGCTAAGACTATCGTGATCTCGGAAAATGTTTAATTTTTATCTCTCTCAATCAAAATGCATTTTGTCTTGATACTATTGCATTTTTTTCTTCGAAGTAATACATAATGATGATAAGCAAAATTATCAATAGTTGTACTTACTTACCTACTACTTATGTTATTTTTATACATGGTATCCCAATACTACATGTAGGTACCTATTCCATTGCTACATAATTAAAATTTTAAAAACAAAATCGTAACTTGCACAAATAACGAGACCATTATAAAAATCCATTAGTATGGACAGCCCTATAGGTAGTATGTTTAGCTAGGACATTGGTGACCGTAGATTGTCACACCCTAATCTGTGGTCACACCCCTCGGTCCTGTGCCTAATCTCAGTCCGGTCGTGTCGGATTTATATCCAATCTGACTGAGAGTGAGAGAATAAAAAATGCACTTGTATCTTCGCATACCAAATACTTGTGCACTATAATATCTCTAAATTAAAATACTCTTTGCTAGTAAGTCAACTATTTATACATCAACTGCATGCTTATACATAGCTTGGCAAAGATAAGGATATTAAGAGACCGTTTTGAAATTCAATTGCATAGACAGTATTCCTATTGATAGTAATAAAACACACAAGGTACAACATAATTATTTTGTAGACTAAACATTCCTGCCAAATTTGGAGTTTACTACAATGTTTATTACAATGGCTACAATTTCTTTACTGAGTTGATAACACTTAACAAATTTATCTGAGAAAGACAAAGTTTTGCTAAACTAAAGTAAATTTGAAAACAAATCAAATCAATTTATTTTTATAGGAACCTCTGTACATTTTTATATGGGAGCTACATAATACTATAAGTCTTTTTGTCATCAGTCAAAATATTGTAAGTAATGCTCCTTTTTTATTTACCTACATATTAAATTAGAACAACAATATATTGGTGACATCATATCTTAAAAAGGACACAATGTATGGTATATAGTGATTACACTAAATTGGTTATCCACTCTTTGTGCATTTAAAATGCATAGGAATATTGTTTCAATTTGCTTTCTAAAACTCATCTTTAAGTGTATTTTCCAGTTAAAGTAATAGTCAAAATTAATACCTAAGAATTTTATAGTCTCTTTCACTTGATTATCAGAAAATTCAAGAGGTTGTTATTTCAATATTAAGAATTAAGTATTTTTTTTCTATTTCTACATTTTATCACAGTTTGTACATTCAACAAATTTCATGTAAGTACATATACTAGTAAATCATGTTAGGCATTCAAATTAATGTATTTATTGTCACATTTCTTGCATTTTCTAACTAGGCATGATTTACTACTATAATAGGTGGTATCATGAGCAAATAAAACATCTTTTGTTCGATAGCTTTAAGTAGGTCGTTGATACACGTAGTAATAAAGTTACTTATTTCACTGAATTCTGTCCAAGAAACATGAACTTATCTTCATCGCACTTAAACGTAAGTCTTATGAGTTTTGTTCACAGAAACACAACACTTTTTACATGGAATATACATCTCCATTAACACTGCTATCGTAAAAAGATGTCAATAATTACTTTTATATTACGTATTGTATTGATAATACGATAAACATTTCAATTATAGTTAGTTTACAATAGCTGCAAAATTTGATAGCACGGCAGTTCAATTATCGAGTTTCAAGTGTCAAAAGGTCTAAAATAGGCGCATGTCAGTTTCTAACCTGCTGTCAAATTCAAAGAATTGACAATTAAACAATAGGCCGCTCGCCGGTTTTAGTGACGTCATCGCTGACTCGCCTGCTTTTTGGCAGATTATTGTTCGAAATTAGCAGGACAGTTCAATTTTCGTCTATAATTGACCTGTTATAAGAGCTCATGGTACGGCCCCAGGTCTTATCGAGTCGTATATTTGGTACTTTTTAGCGCTGTAATCCTTAATGAACGTGTGTCTGGTTGAATAACAGTGTATGAAAATATTCTTCTCCTAGCATCTTTTGATATGGATGCATATTGTGAGGGCAAAAAAATCTCGACGTTTTTTAATTTTCTTTCAATAACAGAATGTACCGAGTCCACCTCCATCTGCGTGTGGCGTTTCTCTAAATATTTTTGGGTTATAGTCACGTTCTTCTCCATTGCTAATAGGAGGAATGTGTTTGATAGTACACTGCATCCATCGCTCCAAATAATAATATCTTTCGGGTCTCTCCATTTTTGTCAGCGTAAAAGATGCATACGTGGCTGCTTTAAGATCACACGCTGTCTCGTCAAACCAATAACAATCGACATGGTCAATTCCAAGATCATAAACTGTAAAGTTATGTACTGCTAAATTTGTTTTAAAATATAGCGCACTAGCGTTCTTAAAGGGCATAACTTGACCGCCTGCAAGTCAGCAGTAATAGCGTAAATTACTTTTAGTTTTGCGTTCTCTTTAACTCTTTTCTCCTCTTCTCGCGCTAAATTTTTTGCTTCAACATGTTGTTGGTAGGCTCCTTCTTTTACATTACCAGCTTTATAGGAGCAACAGAAATCACAAGCGTCTTTCTTTGGTTGGTATAGTCCTATATTCTCCTCTTCAAAGACACCATTATAGAGCTCTCGTGATGCGGCCGGCACGTAATTTGCTGTACAATATTCTACGTACATAAAATACCTTCTTCTCTTTCCATGATACATGAAAAGTTTCAAATATTTCCTGTCTCTCTTCTTCACTGATTTGTGCGCAAAACAAGATTTTGCTGCGCAGACACAATAGCAAATTACATTTAGGATCTAAAATCATTTTAGGTTTTGGAGCATTCTGAATGTACTTCGTATCATTTTTTTTTATACCCTATGTATTCTTTTCCAAACATCCTGTTTTTGGTTTTTATTTTTTTTACAATTCTGTCGGTCAGCTTTACGTTTTCTGATTCTGGATACACTTGCCACTTCTGGCTCAATATTCCTCTCAGAAAACCAATCGACATCAAGGCCATCTAAAGGCTGCATATTGATGATATCCGAAAGGGGAACATAAGATGGGTCTACCACAAAGTCATCCGATCCAAAATCAAAACTTTCAGTTGGTTGAGCAATGTTGATATTTAGATCTACCGAAGGTGTAGCGCTGACATTAGGATTGTCATTTAGATTGTGGCTATCGTTTTGTACAGTAGTAAAATCAGCTGTACTTACAGTATTACCGACAAACGCCGGCTGGACAAATGGGGTTAATTCAATTAAATTGGGTCTTTGATTTGGTAAAATTTGTTTCCGCTTTTTAAGTAGTTTTTGTCGCCGCTGTTGAAGTTTTAGTAATGTCGTAACGTCATAATTAATATCAACTCCCTCTAAATAATTAGTAAAACCATCTTGTGTTCCGTTTTTATCTTCATTCATTGTTAATCTTAGTTTTTACTGCTATCACTGCTTCTGCTAAGTACAAAAAACATTTTGGTAAGCAGGTACGTCATAAAACACCATAGGGGATCTTATATGTACAATTTAATTTCATTGTTATTATTACTTTATTATAATTATGATAACATAAAAATTAAAAATAGGTATAATAAAGCCGCAGAATTACGAACTAAACAAATAGGATTTTATCAAAACCTCGTAAGAACAACGTAAAAATTAGAAGAACTTTTATACACGAAATCACAAAATTTCAGAATTAAAAAGGGTTCAATTTTGTTCATAATAGAGCAAAGAATACGTGTGAAATACTTACATTAAAAATAATTCAGTAATTACACATAAAAATATTTTTTACCAGGAGCGTCACATAAACACTGCACTAACTAATACAAATTGGCGCAGATACGCGGCTTTCGTTTCGTAACTTGTTCCTCGAACGATCCGCGGTCTTGTTATTTTCGATATACTTCTCTTCCTATTGGTCGATTAAAAAAATTGTCATACAGGTCGACGCCAATCACAATCAGGAATCTCCAGCCGCGAAATCTCATTTTTGCTTTTTTTGTATATACGCGGTTTTGATTAATGTTAGGTACGCGGTATTGGTCTATCAACGACGATAACAGTTTTAAAAAAGGTACCTAGTTAGTATTAAACTAAATACCTATGTTGCGTTTTCTATAGATAATACAAAATTTTATGATTTGTGTCAATCCTTAATCTACAGTGTCATTAAATCTTTACTTCCGCAAGTCAAGCCAGTAAACTCCGCTAGTGCGGAAATAACCCCGCAATCACATCGTGCGACAGTTTGGATTACGGCGTTAGCTGACCAAACACTAACTAATGAAACAATGTGTTGTCCCCTCTATAATCAACGGTAGATGTTCCCATTAAACGGTTAAGGGTACCCACGCGATTGCGATTGCGACTTGGCAGAAAAAACCCTTTTGTTTTTTCTATAAACCGTGTATATATTCTTAAACTTTCGCGATTTGTACACTATAGTACAATAATTTTATCGATTGCAACATTTTAAGGTTGAATACCTTATAGGTATACCTATATAAGTACCTACCCAATGTTTCGACCGTATTGCAACGGCCGTGGTCATGGGTTGACTGCCACTATAAAACTATTCCAGCCTTAAATCGAGTATTTAATACATTTAAAATTTATTTTCTTTCTCACCGAAATTAATCTGCCGTGGTCACCTGAGAACTACAAAACGCAAAAGAATTGAAAAAATTATGACATGGTTCATTTTGAGATCCATATTTTTTTTTTATATTCAAGATGCCAAACAACTCTTGTGATACGTCAGGATTCTACATGTAATGCCAAGTTCGCAAACAATAGGTAAAGCCGGAGAAAAGAACAAGGCAATAAAAACTTGCGGCCACTCATTTTAAATCCAATTAATTGCCCAATCGATGTAAGATTTAATTATAATTCAAGCTTGATAGAGTAAAAGACCTTAAAAACTCAGACTTTTTTGAGTTATAGGCAGACAGGTATTACTCGCGCGAAAAATAAAATACAATGTAGGTATGTATTTAGATAATTGTTTTCATTTAAACACATCAATACAAAACGTCAAATAAAATTCAAGACATAAAAGTAGCACGACTAAATCGCAAGTGCGCGACTCACCCCAACACTTTCCTGTAAGTGATAGCGTCAGGAATTGGATTCTGTCGGATTTATGTGTGTGTGATTAAAGTCTGTCCTCTGCGTCAATGGTGTGCGGGGGTACTTACACCGCTTAGTGGTAGGGCTGCCTCTAATTGTAGTTACAGAGCGAAAAAACATTTTTAAGTCGTGCACTCTCGTGCTCCTAAATATAATTTTTTTCCTCGTTTATTAACAGTACAGTTATAAGTACGAGACATGCAACTACTTGATAATACAGACAAATGTTATAAATACTACAAACCTGTAATAATTGTATGTAAACACAACAGGCGAAGTATTTTCAAAAATTGTCAAAGTCCATAGGGTGTGCAGGAAGATAAGAGAGGCATTTGAAAAGAAAGAATACTGTTCGGTCGCGTTCCTTGACATTCAGCAGGCCTTCGATCGCGTGTAGCATAAAGGATTATTGTATAAAATAAAAGACTATTACCATATACATTCTATGGCATTATAAAGTCGTATGTAACAGAATTATCTAAGTCAAAGAAAATGACTGTACTTCAGCATTCCATAAGGCTCAGTACTAGGGCATGTTTTGTATACATTGTACACATCAGATTTACCGCAAATACCAGACGTTACAGTCGCTACTTTTGCTGATGGCACAGCTCTGCTTGCTTCGAGGCAATGTCTGGTTCAAAACTGTCTTAATAGGAATGGCTCAGTACATGGAGGATCGCTGCCAGTCTGTCTAAATCAGTCCACGTAACGTTTACCCTCCGTCAATAAAACAGCCACCCGGTTACCTTAAATGGTACATAACTTCAACATCATGACTCAGTAAAGTACCTGGGAATACACCTAGACCGCTTGGAAAACAGACTTGCAAGCAAAAGGGATGAAATAATCCTGAAGTTCAGAGGGCTACTTTGGCTCCTGGGCAGAAAGTTTAAATTATCTACAGACAACGAAATTCTCATCTACAAAACAGTGTTAAAGCTATTTTGAATTCAGCTCTGGGGCTCTGCCAGTGAGTCCAATATCATGATTGTACAAAGAGCTCAAAACAACATATTAAAACAAATTTCCAACGCACCGTGGTTCATCAGAACAAACGAGGTCCATGAAATCCTCAATATACCACTCGTTATTAAAAAAGAAATACACCATTATAGTGCAAACTGCATAACGCGTAGGTATAGGCTGAACAATCTGAACATAACTTTTAGATATCATATTTTGAATATATCTATAGAAATAAGTAAAATTAAATTAAAAAGTATCTGTTTGTAATGACAAAATCACATTTTTTTACTAAATGCATATGAAAGTTTATTTATATATGTAGTACTTATAACGATTTTTTTTTCTTTTGTCTGTCTGTCAGTTTGTTCCTGGTAAATTCAGAAACGACTGGACGGATTTTGACGATATTTTCACTGACAGACAGCTGAGAATGTAAGGAGTAACTTAGGCTACTTTTTATCATCACGCTAATGTCTATAAAGGTTCATTTCCGTGCATCGCGATCGATCGCGGCCGCGCGCGGCAATGACAAGCGATGCACGGAAATGAATCTTAAGGAGAGCAGCACTGCAACATCACGCGGGCGCAGTCGCCGGCACAATATACAAGTTTAATACGTTTCTGTCGCTACTATTAACCCCGGAGTCTTTAATTTGAGTGACGTTTTCAATATTTTGCTGAATAATACTAGACTTTAATATCTAGGTCATGTAAACAGGTGTGAAGTTCATGATTCACACCATGACTGAACCGTAGCAAATTAGAAACGTGAGTGAGTTCTCATCAAACCTCGTCATTTGCGTGAATCACGTTCATTTTGCACACAGACTATATGCTTGCTTATTTAAATACCTTTCAGATACTACTAGGTAAAATATTCAAATTGAAGTTTTTAAAAGCTGAGTTCTGAGGCGGCTAATAATGGAAATTACAATGTTCATCAACATACAACTGATGCGCAAGAGGCCGTGGGTTCGATTCCCATATGGGATACCACTTTTATCCACAAATTATTGTGTCAAGTTTACATTGTCTTCATTAATTGTATGTTTGTAAAATCTTCTGCGACATAAGGTTTGTAGGCTAGGGACACTTGTGCGGGAATGTCAAATAACTTGTTGACAACCCTGACCATGCCATAGACATTCGTATGTGAGCAGTATGCAAGAGAAGGTGTCCCAATGCAATTTCTTCTAATTCGTGATTTGAGCTTCTGACCGACTTACAACGTTACAAATTTATATCGACATCGCGATTGCGAGTCCGACTCGCATTCGTGAGGTCGTGAGATCGAATCCTACCCATTCTAGTACCGACATGAACCCACACCTTACAAGCCATTGAGCTTTACTGAAGGGGTTAACAGGATTGTTAGTTATCTTTAAAAAAAATATATAGATACGTAGTGCACCTAAACACGGGACCAACATTTATGTATCCCACTAGATTTTGTCCCGTGTGGGAACCTAACCCACGTCTCTTGTGCGCACTGCAACGGCGCAATCGCAACAACCATAAAAGTTCAATTTCTAACCTCTGTAAATTTAACTTGTTGACAACCCTGCTTGTACCATCGACATTCGTATACGTGTGTGTATGTGTGTCTGTGAGCAGTGTGCAAGAGAAGGTGTCCCAATGAAATTTGTTCTGATTAGTGATTTAGGCTTCTGACCAACTTACAACGTTACAACTTTATATAGACTTTTGTGAACCTGCTACTGGCTATTTAGAACTTCTGTGACATCATTGCTCCAATCTGGCTTTTGTATTAGAAAGCTAGCTTGGTAGTATATATTGGACAAAAGTATTTCTATACTTGTTTCAAATATAAATAAACATACTGTCCGCTTTTAATTCCTAAGTTATTTCCAAACAAACTGATATGAAAGGAAAACGCTCTAACAATGCAATGAATAATTAATAATTATACAGCTTCTTACGTTGTATGATGTACATTTTATATTCACTTTGTTATCAAATTAACGTTTGACTACATAGGTATAGTAGCTTTCCACAAAATACTGAAAGTACAGAAGGTAATCCTCACACATACTGTGGCTGTCATCCACATAAAATAATAACAAGAACTCGTCACTATGACAACAGTGGCAGATCAGGTCAAATCCTGTATCACGATGTATCGCTAGCTATACATACAAGTTCCCGACGTTAATCGTTGTGCCGCGGCCCGCCAGACACGATCACCTGGCCTGCTCGGAGGATCCTGCCTTTTGTGTTGGAGGGCATTTCACCTCGCTCTCCACAAGTTCTTAATTAGACCAACGCACACATAAGACTTGCCGTGTGGTACCGGCTTAAGAATAGTACCACCCCATCTCTTCCCGTGGGTGTCGTCAAGGCGACTAAGAGATTTCACCCCGGAGGACGGGCAACAGCGTCCTCTGCGTACTTTAAAGCCTTATTGCGATCTTCAACCCGCTCTTCAAGTGTGGCGATTATGGCAAATGCCCCCAGGTCTTTAATAAGTAGGTTCTACTTGAAGACCCGTGCCCAGCAGAAACATCATATGGATGGGTTGATATGAAAAATTACTGAATATGAAAGACATAAGATATCGTTCACGCACACAGAATTACAGAACACTTCGAATTACTTTCTTTGGATCATTTTTAACCTGACCTGGAATATGGTGAACAAAACAGTACGTATGTATATACACATACATACATATAAATAGTATATATTTACGAACCTATGTGTATATACATACGTGCTGTTTCGTTACTTCAATAAAAAATATAAGGGTCAAATAATCAACCGTGCCCCGTAACTATACCATATTAGTATACTCCTCGTAAGATCGGGTCAGGTTCTCGTGCGGGAATCAACGCATCGAGTTAGGTTAGACGAGGGTCGGGTTAGGAACAAAATTTAATCATATTTTGGTATCCCTAACCTAACCCGGCACAAGGGTCCTTATTCATGTTCTTTTTTCCGTGTCCGCGGCAAGCCCGTGCGAACTGTCAAATTCTTGTCGTAATGCTAAATAAAGAGCTGCGCTTAGAAATGCATCAATGCCCATGCGCGGCGGTCATCTTTGAGCGTACCGCGCTTGCGCTAGTTCGCACGGGCTTGTCACGACAACGAAATAAAGATCGTGAATAAGGACCCTAGTTAGGATTTCGGGTCAGGTTAGGAATAGACCCATTCTTCGAAAAAAGTATCGAGATTCCGTGCTTGTGATTTTGTGCCTAAGTCTTCCTTACTTTAATGCGTAAGTTGACTTTAAAATATACTAGCCGCCCGCCCTGGCTTCGCACCGGTGCAGTTTTAAACCTAAATTATTCACTCTTATGTACGATTTTTATCAATAAATTTTTGTCCAGACATTAATAAACACAACAAAAAAAATATTATCCATTTTGGTACAGTCGTTATGAAACTAACCTCGTACAAATACTTCGGCGATTCATTTTTATTTATATAGATATATTTTTTGTATTGTTTGCCAAATTTTCTTTTTGCATTCTTTACGAAACTCCCCTTAAGCACTTAAATGGCAGTACTAATATATTTCTTTCTATATCACCGTTATCCTAAATCCGGCCGGTGTTACCACTTCTTCGACTTAATCCCACACCCTATTACGCGGAAATCCGTTTTAAATTCCGCAAGTGCACCGCGACGGTGACGGAATATTAATAAGAAACAACCAGGTTCTATTCTTGAGAGAAGGAAATATTACTTAAAGTTGTTTTTTTTTATAATATTACAGACCGACACACAGAAAAAAGAACATACAATTATGTTAAGATGACTAACGGCCGGTTTCAATTACTTATCAATCGTTAACTGCCTCTTATATACACCTATCTATGTATATTCTATATCTATACTAATATTATAAAGAGGAAAATATACACCTATCTATGTATATTCTATAACTATACTAATATTATAAAGAGGAAAGATTTGGATTTTTGTATAACGAATAAACTTAAAAACTACTGGACTGATTTCAAATATTTATTTCACTACTAGCTTTCGCCCGCGGCTCCGCCCGCGTGGATGTCGGTTATCGCGATAAAAACTATCCTATGTCCTTCCCCGGGACTCAAACTATCTCCATACAAAATTTCATCTAAATCGGTTTAGCTGTTTGAGCGTGAAAGCGTAACAGACAGACAGACAGACAGACAGAGTTACTTTCACATTTATAATATTAGTATGGATTAGTATGGATGAACATAGGCTATATTTTATTGTCAAAATAAAAAGAGATCCTTACGAAAATCGCAATAATGTAATAACTATAATAATGTAAAACCGGGCAAGAACATGTTGGATCATGCTCAGTTTAGAGTTAAAAATAAAAGAGAGAGCTAAAAATATTAGAAACCTAATATATTTTATTTTGAAAAGAACTGTCGAATGATGTACCACACGTTGACATTCTCACTAAAAAAAGGTTCTGCTAGATGTACGGAGTGCCCAACCTAAAAATATATATATATATTTATTAATTAGCTATCATACTAAGTAGCGGCTACTACAAGACACCTTTTCACCAAATTTAATCAATATTCAACATGTAGTCTTTGAGTAAAATGCCTGTGACATACGGACAGACAGACGGACATGACGAAACTACAAAGGTTCCGTTTTTGTCATTTTGGCTACGAAACCCTAACAACTACGATACGATATGATATGACCCGTGCGGAACCGGAAACCGGAAAACTAGTATAAAATAATTTCAGAAGTCAATCTTTGACTTCCAATTTTGTTATTTTCAATCAAGCGACACCATTTGAATTCAAAGAAGACATTTTGTTTTCACTTATAATTCACGAGCGTCGCCCAAAAATGTTAATTCAAAATGGATTCCATCTGTTTTCGTTAGAACAAAATTATTTTAGTGTTGTCATATTGAATAATGGCGTTAGATAGGAAATTGATTTTTTAAATTGCAATCTTTTTGTTATTGGTTTGTCTTACTTTTACTTTAGGTTAAAAATGTGATTTGTTTTTTTTATGATTTTGTTTTTGAAAAAACATGAAATATGTTGTAATGTGAAAGCAATAAACATCAGGTATTTGTCACAAAACTTTTCCTATCTCCTCTCTGAGGATAAGTTTAGTCACATATTTCAAAATGTTTACAATATTATGGAGTATCTCACGTCCACTAAGACACATGGTCCTTCCCTATTTACTGTTATGACTATGGAAGTTCAATGTCTTGAGTGCTCTGCAGACTTTAATTATGTTTTTAATTATTCAGTATCTTTGTGTTTAGTGTAATTTTCGTGTAGGACTTAAGTTGTCTTGAGATACGTTTACGTTGCAAATAATAGGAGAGAGGTGTTCTAACAATACATATAGTTAACAACCTTCACCGTACGGCTTTGATCGCGTTCTATTTGTTTTTATAGTCTGTAATATAAAATCAAACAAACATTACTGTTAAGTTTCATCAAAATTGTCAAATCAGTATCTTTTTAGGAAATCTTACAGTATTGACTATAAGGTTATACCTACCTCTACATATTTCAGTTGGAAGCGCATTCATACTGCCGTGGTAATCAAATTTCAAACATCTTTATTTCGTAAAACCATCTCTATGCTAAAACCTAATAATGATTGTTTGAAAACGACTAAAAGAATAATAAAATTATGATTTGATTGAAAAAAAAAACAAAATGAAGTTAGGCAGCAGTTCCAAGTGTCGAAAATCGAAATTGCAGTAAGACTATTTTTTTTTAATAACTATTCATTATACGGGAATTAACGCGCATTGTTTACCTTAAAATTGCTTGACGTTTCGACCAGGTTGCACCGGCCGTGGTCACACAAGTGAGTCCGCTTGTGACCACGGCTATATAACATCACGCTACGACCAATAGGAGCGCAGCAGCAATGAAAAATGTTGCAAAAACAGGGAGAATGTACGCATACGAAGTTGCGCGGGACAGCTAGTCAGTAATATAAAAAAAAATATCCGCCATTTTATTTTGACCTACGCAGTGTCACTCCTACAACTGAGACGAATCTACCTATACCCACTTCTCAAGCTAAAATCCATCAGGCCATTTAGGCTCTAGAGCGTGCCAAAGAAATATACGCAATATAGTCGAAAAACATAACCGTCCTTCTTGCGCAGTCGGGTAAAAACGGAGACTTGTCGACGAAACCCTTACAGCCCGAGACATGCTTGACAGTTTTTTCGTTTCCTGGTCGCGTCGTGTTGACAATACTTTAATGAAATGCTAACTTTTCTTCGAATATTATAATTAGTGACCAAATATTTAACTTCTGCCCTCGCCCTCTTTAGTAAAAGTCGTCAAGTCTTTTTGTTGTCATGAATCTATTACCTTTTTTTAGAGAAACAAGAGCGCTTGTTTCTCTTGGATTTTTCTCCATTTATCGTGAACATAATATATGTTGTAATGTAGACTTTCCAGAAGAAATTGTCTAAAAGGTATTAAAAATCGTTTCAAAATTCGTTGCGCGGCTTAAAAGGTAGCGGGAGAAACAAACACAGAAGGACAGCTATATTGCTCTGAACTTACTACTATTTTTAGAGATATTAACAATAGGCTTATTTCTGGTGATGATGACTCTAGTACACAATAACAACTTTTTAAGAAAAATTAACCACCTGCAATGAAAAAAAATATCAAGCAAGTCACCGAATGCAAATTTCACTGACTCGTTCTTATATTTAAGTCTCTATCTCTGGTGGTTTATAAGCTAGGACAACGTTTTATACACTAAAACCTTCCCAGAAAAATATGCAGTCGAATATCGAAATCATCATTTAAATCGAATCAAGAGCTTTCGAGAAAATCGCGAACATACATACTTACATACATTCATACATACGTACATACATACATACATACGGGTCAATAAGAGAACCACCTAATTGAAGGCGGTTAAAAATAGGTAAATTGATTTGGTAACATTATGCCATGTATGTTGATCTCATTTCCCATAGCCACAAAATATCGTACTCACGTTTTTTTGTTTTGGTTACAAACGCGCTTGATCATTGCATACATATACATCGTTCACGCATATGATATCTCAGACCACTTTGTTCCAAAAGCGTTCGAGAACCCGTATTCGTGAGCGATGCCAATTTGTAAAGTGTTTGTATGAAGCTTACTTTCTATACCTACTATCTGTGTTTTATGCCATGGTCTACCATCATCCCCTAGACGCCTCAGGCGAGTATTTGCCAATGTTGTGCAATTAATAGTCCGCAGCGATGTGCAAACAATATCATTGTTATTATATAGTTTACTGTGACGACTAACACCATCAATTTAGAACTTTCAAGGATAGATTTTTAGCAACGTTTATCTAACATACCAATTAATCTAATTTAATAAAAATCAATGTGTGTAGTGGTTCCGAAACCATTGATCAAATCTGGATGAAACTTTGGTAGGGTGTTCTGGAAATGCCCGCGAGCGTTTCTGACACAAAAAGCCAAGCAAAGCGTGGTCGGGTTCAGCTTATCTATCCTAATATTATAAAGCTGAAGAGTTTGTTTGTTTGTTTGAACGCGATAATCTCAGGAACTACTGGTTCGAATTGAAAAATTATTTTACTGTTGGATAGCCCATTTATCGAGTTATAGGCTGTATAATATCACGCTACGACCAAAAGGAGCGGAGCAGCAATGAGAAATGTTGAAAAAATGGCGAAAATTTACGAAAAGAAGTTTTTTTGCTAGTTTCACATAATGTTGCTGTAGTTTGGCAAAAACTCGAAAATGGTGAGACCAATTATTTTTTGTTTTGTTAATACTGAGGTAGTTTAGGAAAATATCTGTATGTATATATTTGTTATATTTAAATGTTTTGTTCGCCATAATAGTAAATGGTTTAAAACAGAATAGAAAAAAAAAACTGAAAATACATCATAAACCACATAAAGACCGAAATAGGTAAATTTGGTTGAGAATTGGCTTAAATTATTTTACACTAATCAGGAAAAATAGCTTTTATATATTCGTAAACTTTCGCGACTTGTACACATTATAGAATTAAGAGCACATTTGACTTTTGTAAGTAATTATTCTGCGTGAGGAGTAAAGGCCTTCTTTTCTTTCTTTAGATATCAGAAATAATATTTTATATTTAATTTAACTTGGCATTACATGTACATGTAGAATCCCGACCGTTTTTTCGCATCCCGAGTAAATAAATAAGTTTGAATTTTATAAGCTACCTTTTATTTAATGCCCGACGTTTCGACCGTATTGCAACGGCCATGGTTCCCGTAACCACCCGTGGACAAACACTGTTTTAACGGGTACCCGTGACCACGGCCGTTTCGGTATATAGGTACACAATTTAACACTGGTCATGAATTTATAAACGTACAATCATTAATGATTTGACCATACGGAAATGACGTCAGTGATTTGTATTTTATGTAAATTAGTACCAGGCGTATTACTTTGACGTTTCTTATAAAGATACTGATTTGACTTATAATAATAATAATATCTTTAGACAACTCATACAACGCCATCTGGCAGAGTCTGTACTATGGTAACCAGGCAACTGATAAATATACTTATATCTTTCTAAATACATACATTAGATCAATTACACGTAGACACAAAAGTATTTATCCTACGTGGGGATCGAACCCACGTCCTCCGGCTTAGCAGTCAGGATCACTAACCACTAGACCAACAGGCCAGTCGATTGACTTGACAGTCATCTACCTTAATGCCGCTTCCGATTACGTTTAATTTTGGAAGTCCATCTATCTCTTTCTACGACGAGATTAATGTCCAATGTTTTGACTTCATTCCACATTTGGCCCCAACGTCGGTCCCAACACTTGTGCAACGTATGGATCCAAAAAATAGTATTGGCGCCAACGTTGGGACGAGCGATGTTTCAAATGAGGAGCGCGGTACGGTGACATTCAGGTCTTTGCCAAACAAGGATTTGGGTGTGAGTGAAATGTTTGGGCTTGCGTGAAGCTTACTATCAGACACACGACCCGCTCATCTCTTCATTTCGTAGCATAAAAAAGAACTCAATTTTCATCGGAAGAATACACTTCTCTCACATTACATAAAAATACAATTAAGGTTTTAATCCCAATGTTTTAGCTTGATCATTTAGTCCATTTCTCCTTTTATATTTATAGAATAAACACTAGGTACTCTATCCAAGTGATTTCCCCACACAATGTCCCTGTACCCAACGTTATCAATTAAATAACTAGCTTCACGTAAAATCCTCTTACCGCACAAACAAAGCCTGTTTTCGTCACATTTTTCCTGATACAAAAACCGTGGTCACCCCACTCCTATTAAGTCCTACATAAGAGCGATCGTGTGGACACCGCATTGTGTGTTTCCCAGGATTATTTGGCGAATCCGAGCGTTAACCGATTGTACTGAATAGTGATGTGATCCCTTTATCGATGTTTTGTTTATTCATTACTTTTGCGGTCGTGATTTAGTGTGAGAATTGAGACATTTGCGGGGTTCAGCAACATAATGTTATGTTGTATTCGCCCAAAAGGACGAGCAAAGAATGAAGGTGCACTTATGTTTGTACACTAAAATATCTTCTGAGTAGTTCTTTAGTCTTCAGTAAAGTCACCAGCTACACAGGGATATTACCCTATTGCTGGCGTTGTCTTTTAATAAAGAAAAAGGAAAGATTTTTAGGAAATCTTGTTTATTTACATTTTCCATTAATGACTAAACTAGCATGGATTGCGCTTATTCCCGTATTAAAAAGAAAGAATTTCCAAAATCAAACCAAAACAGCATCGATAAATCTGTCGATAACATGGTAGGAACATCACTATCAGACAGCCCCAAGGCGATAACGCGGCGGTGTGTACGCCGCCTTACGCCCTTTGTTCGTACGTTGTGTACACGGCCTAACAACGCACGATGGCTTGCCATCGGTAAATACCGACTACTGCCTTACATGTGCCTATTATATCTGGATTTTATGAGAGAAGGGTTCAACTGAATCGGTGTCCAAAATTATAATGATAAATTAATCTGTTTCCTGCCAAAATTAATCAGAATCTATCTGACCAGGGATCGTACCATGAACATCAAAATTATTTGCCATGTGCAGGGTAGTTCAACTTCAAGTTTGAACTTGACGCATGTCGGTCGCGGAACTGCTGTTAAGTAGACAATAGGTGGCTCGCCGGTCTGTTGATGTCATCACTGACTCGCCTACTTATTGGCAGGCTTTCGGTCATGTCAAAACATCGATCATGTTCGAATTCTGGTTCTAGTAAATTTAACAACAGCGAATGCTCAACGTTCTGTTACTAGTAAATGCTCAAGAGTATACTTTTAGGTACAGCCATAGACAAAGAGACTGGACTGAGCAATAGCCTCATAAAATTGACCACTCTTTATAAAGAGACAACGCGACTGTGCGGCCAATACCTGCAAATACCTGTACCTAGCCTCATATCGGGGATGTTCCGATATGCACTACGACCACTGTGACGTCAATTTAGTATCCCGCGAAGTCGTTCCTTTATAGTTAGCTATAATGGTTAATATTTAAAACGAAACATAGTCCAGTATACTGTCATCCACGTTTTTAGTGCAGTTTTCTGTTGAAAATAATTATCAATGTAAAGCTATTTGTTCAACTAGAAGCATCCATACTATCCATACTAATATTATAAATGTGAAAGTAACTCTGTCTGTCTGTCTGTTACGCTTTCAAGCTCAAACAGCTAAACCGATTTAGATGAAATTTGGTATGGACATAGTTCGAGTCCCGGGGAAAAACATAGGATAGTTTTTATCGCGATAACCGACATCCACGCGGGCGGAGCCGCGGGCTGAAGCTAGTAATATTATAAATTTGAAAGTAACTACTCTGTCTGTCTGTCTGTTACGCTTTCACGCTCAAACAGCTCAACCGATTTAGATAAAATTTGGTATGGAGATACTTTAAGTCCCGGGAAAGGACATAGGATAGTTTTAATCGCGATAACCGACATCCACGCGGGCGTAAGCTAGTTATTAAACAAATGTTTGAATGTAGTAATACATATTAAAAATTTCATATTCAAGTGAATTATCAATTGAATTAATTGCATAATTTCCAAATCAATTTAAATAATTAAAATTACTTACTGGACGCTGTCGATCACGTGAGCAAAGTACTGAGAGCACCTTACCTTCAAAGCACCAGTGTTTGCAGTACAAAAATGGCCATGATTTATGACGTCACATATTTCAGGATACAGTGGCAGTATACTGTTAATCCATAACGGAACGAATTTCTCCCCAGTAAAAGCACTAAACAGTGTATATCGGAACTTACCCATCATCTGTCATTCATCCTCTCAATCCTTGACGTATAGACCTGGACCACGCCATTCTTTTCAATTAAAAAGTAAATATTTACTGCAAAGCGTGAAAGAGAGAAAAAACTCGCGTGGCCCTGTCTCTTTGACAGGTATTGTCCACAAAGTATCGTTGTCTCTTTCTAGAAAGTGGTAAATTTTGTGAGGATATGGCACAGTCCTTGGCTATACGTCAATGGCTCAAGCTCAATATCTATGTCTTAAAGGTTTTTTTTTACTAATAGACTAGCACAATAGCTCACACTGTACTTGTAAGCTTTCATAGATAAGGCGTATTGTAACCTAATATTATTGTGCACTGAAATATTATATAGAAGCCTATCAAAATGGCTGGTTCACTTTTATAAGGCGTATCTTCACGGTTCGACGCGTAGGGAGCTAGGTAGCTAGGGGAGGTAATTTATAATGAACTGGTTGTGCTATCGTATCGCTGTAGACAATATTTATTACTTTTTATTTATGTACGGAGGTTAAAAGCATTGAATTTGCAACCGAGAGGGATCGATTTCCATTTATTCATATTACTTATGAAGGACATAATTCTTTCTGAGCCTGAGCTATTAGTTAAAATTCTAAATCTAGGAACAATTTAAAAGTGGCACAAATGTAGTCAAAGCAAATAAATAAAAATAAACAAATTGCAAAAATTAAAAACACTATTGTGAAGACCCAAAAGTGCCCAGATCAGCTAATAAGTCAAGCAGAAACTTCTGCTTTGACGCTGGTTTTTATCTGGAATTCTTAAACCACGAAAGTTCAAAATAGCAGAAAACAATACCAAAACCAAAACTTTTTTCCAAAATAAAACACAACATTTCTGAAAGTCCTGACCAAGGTGTGTCTGGAAGTATTTTTAAAATAAAAAATAACCCTATATACCTACACAATATACAAGTGGTTATTTCAATCGAAAAGCGATAGTCAGTAGAAACAACATGATTGACAGTTCATCCATGCTAGATGTGTACGTCTACCCTTGTCCTATGTAACGGCTGACAGTTTGAGCAAATTCTCCAAACTACGTCATGTATTTAAGTTAGGTAAGATATAGATGTTTAAAGAATAAATGGAGGCCGGAGTGGCGACGAATATACCTAACTAGCGTTTTCTCGTTAGGGGGCGGTGATTGTGGCGGATATTGAACGCCTCCCTCCCTAATCTCACGTAGATTTCACATTTGTTTTAACACTGATGATCAAGGGGGAGCAGTTCGCATGACGAGGGGGGGCAACGAATGTCAAAATCGCTCAAAAATTATGAACAAAAATAATATTTATACTTAATTTAATCAAGTTTCAGATGGTTTCTTGCGAAAAAAAAAGAGAGCGAGATTCGCCAAGACCCCTCTCCCCAACATGAGATTTGGTGAGATTCGGCTCAACCCCCCGTCCCTAAATACCTCACGTAATTAATGGACGTTCCCTTACTTCGTCCGCGTTAAATTCCGCCGGTCTATTATAGTTGGCCCACCTGATGTCACTTTATTTTCAACCATCTTGAATTTCACGCCCATTAAAAGGACTGATCGCGCTGAGGCCCTAAACTATCTATCTATATTATATTTATACAGTAATTTTCCGTAATATATATTTACGAAAATTCATTTATTATATTTTAGTGTACCTACATAGAAACAAATTTACAGAGTCTGATCTGGTTGATAAAATTAAGGTTAATATGCCAAGCCAGACCCTAAGATGACGAATGACCCGACGATGAGTGTAATTCAACATAATGTATTTCCCCCCCTTTAAAAATAAGGTTGAGTATGGTTGCTCTATCTTTATGAGTATTTACTCATCAATTCCCAGGCATAACCTGAATGAAATGTCTAAGGACTTTAACATTTTTATGTGTAAATATCGGGCCCTACACACCGATGAAGTGATCAACGATTTCATCAAAAAAACAAAAGCCATTTTGTCTTCCCGCCGTTACCAGAATAGACCGCCATAACTCCTCAACTGTCAAATCACTTCTTTTTTTAAATCGTTCGGATATAACACAAAGAATCGAAGATATATACGTTTCATTTCTCAAATCGTTCGTATAAAGTAACAAATTTAAAAGATTAGTAGGAATTTTTATTGTTTCCGAACGCAGTTAGCGGTTGTTTGGTATTTCCGGTGGGAGAGCGCCACTTATAAGCGTAACTAAATTGAATTGGTTACTAAGTAATTGTAATTTATGACTGTTGTAATGTTTATTGACATGTCAGAATTATTTTGACTGCATGGGCTTTGACTCATTACTAGGATTATTCCCTAAGAAGCAAAGAATACTTATACAAAACTAGCTGTCGCCCGCGGCTTCGCCCGCGTACTTGATTTTACCCCTTAAAGGGTTGATTTATCGCTTTCGATCAAAACGCTGAAACAAGTGTTTCCTTATTTACAGCCACAAAGTCAAATACAACATTTCACAGATCTAACTTAAAAACTGACGGAGTTCTATAGAAATTTGCAACCTCTACTACAACCCCTTATGAGTTGATTTTCCAAAAACGCTGAAAAACTTGTTTTTCATTCTATCATTTTTAAAGGCAAATACGCAATTTACATATTTAACTTCAAAACTGACGGAGTTTTATACCAACTTGAAACATCTGTGTTATTCCCTTAGCGATTGAAAAACGCTAAAACTTGTGTTTGTTTATTTAAAACCTAACCCAAATCTAAAATTTTACAGATCTAACTTCATAACTAAGATAGTTTCAACTCAAGTACGAAATTTCATACATCTAATTTCAAAATCGCTGAAGTTTATACAATCTTGTGACGGAGTTTTACATAAACCTGCAACCCCTAGTTTACCCCGTTAGGGGTTGATTATCTGAAAACGCGGATACACGTATTTCTTTATTTTAAACAAAAAAGGTAAATACGATTTCGCCGATCTATCTTTGAAACTGACAGAGTTTTATACAAACTTG
This sequence comes from Herminia tarsipennalis, assembly GCA_945859575.2. Classification (NCBI taxonomy): domain Eukaryota; kingdom Metazoa; phylum Arthropoda; class Insecta; order Lepidoptera; family Erebidae; genus Herminia; species Herminia tarsipennalis. The sequence continues at coordinate 3,319,604 of OX243830.2, forward strand.
TAACCCCTTTGTTAAACCCCTTAGGGTACGAATTTTTATAAATTCTGTGATAGTGGATGCCTTCAACATTAGAGGCTTCAACTGCCAATAGTCAGGTTTGTAACCCAGCGTTTTGGGGTCTACGTTGATGAATCAGTCAGTCAGTGAGTCAGAACAAGAGTGATAATACATATATGTATAGATACTCGTAGATAGAAGATTATTTTTTAAGAATCATTTCGCATTTACATGCCAGTGATCGGCATTTTTAAGGCGCTTATTTTACCTTGTTATGAAATATTTTTACACTGTCAAATGTATTTTAAAGCATAGACCAATTCTAAATATTGATAATTTAATAAAACTCATTTACAAATTATAACACCACGCTACGATCAATATGAGCGGAGCAGCAATGAAATATGTCGCAAAAACGAGGAAAATTTACGCAGACGAAGTTGTGCGGGTCAGCTAGTAATATGTATAAAGTTCTATAAATGATCTCATAGAAGATAACAATAGAAGAACATAAACACGAGCCGAGACAGAACCCGTCACTGTACGCAGTCAAACGTTCATTTGATAGCAAAGTGAATACAAAATGTACCAACATCTAACACAATGTAAGAAGCTTTATATTAATTATTCATTACCTCACGTATTGTATGGGGGCTTTCCTCTATAACAGCTTGTAACTGGCTTTTAAAATAACTAAATAAATTCAAATTTTCTATATGATAAAGAAAAAAAATTCACACGGCAATCTGATTCCAAACTAGGCAGAGCCTGTGGCAACCAGACAACTGATAAATATACTTATATATGTCTAAATACATACATACGCCTATTGCCATCACCAAGCGTGGCAATTATGGCAATTACCCCTAGGATTTATAATAAGTATGTTCTACTGAGGAGACCCGTGCCCAGCAGTGGCACATCATGTTGACATATGTATACATACATATTATAGATCAATTACACCCAGACAGAATAAACAATCGTGCTCTTCACACAAAGATTTATCCTAGGTTAGAAGCGAAAACACGACCTCTGCCTTAGCAGTCAGGGTCACCAAGTACTAGGTTAAAACACAACCATATTTTTTATAGCCAGTGACGGGAACAGTTTCCCTCCTAGTTAAACCTAGTAGATAGGCCTTACCTATTGGTTTTAGGCCGATTCGTCAGTTTGCACGTTTGCACTTTCATTTTATTGGTCAGTATATTGGGCAGTAAATCAGCTGTGAAAGCCGAAAGTAATATGTTTCGTGGGGGCTATAAAATGTGTGGTTTGATGACTGTTCCTGGTCGGTCATTGGTGAGATTATCTGTGTCGTTTGATTTTAGTTTTGTAGTAACTAGGATAAGTTTGAACTATACATATACCAACGAGTACGGCTCTCCCCAGTAGAACCTACTTATTATAAATCCTGGGGTATAATTGCCATAATTGCCACGCTAGGCGATCGCAGTAAAGCTTTAAAGTACGCAGAGGAAGCTGCTGCCCATCCTTCGATGTCAAATCCCTTAGTCGCCTTGACGACACCCACGGGAAGAGATGGGTTGGCATTATTCTTAAGTCATTAGAAGGTAAAGTAATATTACTGTAATCGTTATATGAAGTTTGTTAAAGTTTCCTGGGTATTTAGGAAAACCGCACTTAGCCTCTTGATTGATCCATTATGCGCATGCATGTACTTATCGTATTCGTAGCCAACGCAGGCACTTCCAATATAATTTACTTCTTCAAAGCCACATGAATTTGTTAAAAATATATATTATTAAGTAATTGATTTGTTATTTTGTGCTATACTACCTGTCGTCTGCGGCTTCGCTCGCGTGGATGACTTTAGCCCGTTAAACGTTGATTTTTGATTTTAATTAAACTCTCAAATACGTGTTTCTAAAAAACTGACGGAGATCCCAGCAGTCTGCCCAAACTGCTGGGATCAGGGTCCGCTATACCGCTACACTCCCTGAGCACATGTTTTGTTGTTGATCTGCCTCCATGCATGCGTAGGGGGCTATATGTCTACCTAGGGCCGTACCATGAACTCTTATAGCTGGTCACATGCAGATGAAAAATAAACTGTCTTGCAAAAAGTAACTTGCCTACTTTGTGTGATGACATCAACAGATCGGTGAGCGACCTATTGTCTATTAGTCAATTCTTTGCACTTGACAGCAGTTCCTCGACTGACATGCGTCAGGTTCAAACTTGAAGTTAAACTATTGTTTTTAAACTTTAGCGATCTTTATATTTCAGGACTTAATCGCGTGAATTATTTAAAGGTACGAACCTTTATTTACCCGACGTTTCGATCAAATTGCACTGATCGTGGTCGACTGAGTCGACCCGTGACCACGATCGGTGCAATTATATCTAATATTTAAGTTAAACTGTCCTGCACATGGCAAATAATTTAGATGTTTATGGTACGGCCCCTGATGTTGATGGAAAATCTAGGACGTGGCGTGCCGTAAACCGTAGTTTGATGATTTCAAAATTGTGAAAGACGTAACATTGGCTACAGGCGGGATAAGACGTAAGACGGGGATAGCTAGAAGGAGCGCGCCCTATCAACCATCATACCATCTTAGTCTGTACCAGTTCCCGTCGGATGCATTTATTATTTTAATCTTAAGGGTGCTTTTCCTCCAGAGGTGTGCTATGCAGCTGCGAGTTTGTGAAAGCCAAGCTACGAAACTATGATACCGTTTCCACTGATGCTACGCTATGTACACCACACGCGACCATCCATAGTACGCCTCCATAGCACATCTACATAGCACGCATCCAGAGCACGCATCCTTATCTTCGTACGCATCCTTATCCCATATAAAAAACATAGCTAAGTTGAACCCGTTTTCACCAGTGCATATCAAACGCATCCATAGCAACGCAGCATAGTACATTTCTGGTGTAAAAGCACCCTAATTCTGGTATTACGGCGCTCACTAAACGATTTAAAAATTTACATACTGGCTTTTTAAAAATTCGACTCGAGTAGGTATACCTAGAGTACCTATGTATACACTACGTTATACCGACTTTCGCCTTCAAAATCACAAGAGCCCTCTGTATTTGTCGCTAGGCTACCGTGAGCGTTTAAGCTGGGCGGCGACGGGGCAGGCACGCAGCCTCGATCTGATACTTGCTACTGTTTACTGTTTAAAATAGGGTTGCTTGTTAAGGACCCTGCATGTTGGCGGCACTCGAGTTTTTGCACGTTAACTTGTCTTGCTTAAACTGCCGAGTAAAGATTTTTGGTGTGGTTTAAAGAAAAGAGGCTCGTCATGTATTTGCGCTCTAGTCTAAGTACAAAACTATCAACTGAATAATAGGATATTTGACTGAAGTCATATCAGCATATTTTTAACAAACGTCAGAAACGACCCGTTCCTTACAAGTCATTTACTTTTAATATTTCTTTTCATGATTAAAAATGAACACGTTACATTTTTTATGAACATTTTTTTAGTATCTACTAATTATTGCATGGTTAATATTAAATATTTTATTTTTATAACAGTCACACGATTAAAATCAACTAAATCTGATGTCACTTAAAAGTAAATGGTTACAACAGAATTATTTGGGTGTGCCTTAAAGTGAAGTATTCGGGTGTTTTATAACAAATGCAGTATGGGTTATTTCAAAACAATCAATCGCTATTTACTTTCTGATTTTTATTTATAAAGAAAAATTGCGGAAAAATTAACGAAAGAAAAGAAAGAAAGAAAAATTAACTTAAAAGTGATAATTCAACTCTTGGAAACAAGTTTGTTTACGGCAATGTAATACTCTGTTGGGGATACGATTCCACACGAATAGAAAAATACCCCTTTCTTCTGTTTATTCTGATAATTCTACGTTGTTCTTTTGGTTGTAATGAGCCCAAAATTTTTCAATTCTTTGCAATTGCTGCTCCGCTCCTATTGGTCGTAGCGTAATGTTATATTTAATATATACAATTCTCGTGTCACAGTTTTCGTTGCCATATTCCTCCGAAACGGCTTGACCGATTTTGATGAATTTTTAAAAAAAGGAAGAAAAAAGAAAAAAGGGAAAATTTACGCAAACGAAGTTGCGCGGGTCAGCTAGTAGCCTATAACTTTCCTCGATAGGTAAATAGGCTATCCAACGGTAAAATATTTTTTCAATTCGGAACAGTAGTACCTGAGATTGTCGCATTCAAACAAATAAACTCTTCAGCTTTATAATATTAGTATAGATTCAGTTTAACTCGAGTTCGGCAGTGAGTGCACTCCTTAACACTCAGTAACGAGAAATACATAATTATGTTTGTGTTAATTTTAGCGCTGTAAGGCTTACTGAACAGAAAACATTCAATAATATTACGTGATGCTCTTAGCGGCGTAGATACAAGTGTACCTTAATAATAGCCTTTATAGCGTTTCCAATGGACTCGGACCACTTCTCGCAAACACGGTACGAGCGGTTACGTAATAATACCCCTCTTTTTGCAGCGGAGGTTAAAGATTTTACAACTGCGTATACTCAGGATACTTTATACAATTTTATAGACTTACGGGTCTTATCCTGTATAAGTACCAAACCAATGCCCTGGAGAGAAAGTGCCCTAAATATTTGAGTTAGCAAATTTTACTAAAAAAAAAACATTATTTTATTTTTAGAAATAAAAAGGACTGCATTAAAAGATTTTTTAATAGTCACTTGCCGGACCTGGGAATCGAACACGCTAATTCATTTAGCGTGTTCGATTCGAAAATAATTTCATTTAGAAAATAAACATTCTGTATTTTTATAATGTAGATCAAAAAGGTCAATCTATCTAATATCTATTGATATCTCTAAGTATCTATCTATTGACGTAATCCACTCCGTGGGCCTTGCAGATTGGTGGATCACGTACGCCATCCGTACAGTCACATATTTTAGAATTTCTATTTCTTGGATTTGCCGAATTTTCTTAATTATTTGAAACATTCGTTCTAAGTCTTATTTGCCCAGTAATTACACTTGCTAAAGTGCCCATCAACCGAAACACAGCGATGTGTTGACATCACATTTTCACGGAAGAAAAAAGGGGCGCCCAATTATCACGTTAGGTGTTTAGGGGAGAGGGTGATCTAGCCGAATCTTACCAAATCTCACGTGATTTTTTTATTTGCAGGAGACCATCTAAAACTGGATTAAATTTTCAAAAAATATATTTTTCTTCGTAACTTTTTAGCGATTTTAACATTCATTGCTCCCCCCCCCCCCCCCCGCCCGCTTTGCCGTCATGCGAGCGACTCACACTTGACCAGTGTTGAGTCAAATGTTAAATCTACTGAGATTAGGGAAGGGGTCCAAAATCCGCCAAAATCACTTATGCTAAGATCTACCACCCGTGCGTGGTCTTGAGTGGTCTTTATTTCCGTGTACGTGAACGAGTCTGTGTATGTTACTCGAGCGAGGTATGGGTGATGGTTACCTTCTGTACTCCCGGTATTTTGTGGTACCAACAATCCTTTGATCATATACATGTCATGTATACACGTATTAATATCATTCCCTTAGCTTTTAAGGTCAGGTAGACCCCGGGGGAAGCCTTTGAAGTCATTTTTAACTGTCTGCGTTACAGGGTTAAAGGTTTTACTGTCTTATAGGGGTTGGGAGTGACAGGATAATGTTAATTCTATTTTACAAGGTTTATGTAGTTATACATAATGGCAACCAGACAACTGATAAACATACTTAAACACCGGTGTACTTCATATCGTCGGTCGAAACACGAAAAGGCGTATCTGTGTTTTGCAAAATTTTACAGTAGAGCCATTTTTATGAAATTGTACCCTTATGTATTGCCATAACTTTATGTCTAATACGTTTATGTGTTTGGTACGATACTTATTTAAAGAAGTACCTAACACTGTTTATATATTTAATTATAGTTTTTGTGTACTATAGTTCATTATAGAGATATAATCTTTTTTTTTTAAAATGTTTCACTTACGCCCCTTCGCGATGTACCACCAATATTAGTAATTTCATATACGCCCGAGTATTATTGCTTTAAATGAAATAAAAATCAGTATTTATAAAGATTAGGCTTTATTTAAAGATACTTAAACCTGAAAATAACAAAGAAGAACTAGTCACTAATATTAATACAGAAATCAAACAAAGATTTTTACAATATTCACCAGTTATATTGTTTTTTACCTATTTAGTCGTGGGGAAGGTTTTGGTAGTAAGAAACATGTTTTCGATTCCTTATTATCGGTGTATCTCCGCTACACATTTTCTAATGAAAATGTGTAGCGGAGATACATCCAATGAGAAATATGAAGACCTAATTGGTCTTCATATTTCTCATTGGATATTTTATTAAAATATTGGTTTAATTTTTCGACGTTTGTCCTCAGCCATTGCGTATTTGCTCGCATAAATTATATGGATCTGCATTGCGTTTCCAATTGGCTCAATTTAAAAAAAAAACAATACAGTTGGATTGCTTCGCAATACTCGGAATTCCATAACGTCTGTCCACTTAAATGGGCCACCACTGTGTTCCTTTTTTACTTTTACTGATCTTTCTCCTTTTCTAGGGGCGTCATCTACTACAAAGTTTTCGGGGGCTAAATTACCCTCCAATTGCTTTTGCGCGTGCATCAATATTCCCTGCATTATGAATATTAAAAGCATATAACGAATGATTCTACACTGTATATCTTATAGCATGATCAGCACATGAGGGCACATCAAGCAGCGACTCAAAATGAGCATCGCACAATAAACAGGCACATTCAAAGCAGGTAGTCTAAATAGGATTAGTGCAGTCGGCAAATTCACAAGTCTGGACTATATTATTATGGTTTTTTCAAGTAAAGCAGGGTTTGTTAGGGCAACTTCATAGGTTTCATGTTTTTTACAGGTAGAGTAATCGTTGTCAAAATGGTCATAGCAAAGAAGACACGAATAACGCTGACAAGCACTAAACACCTCGTCCGTACAAATAAAAATATCTCAGTAGAGTGTGTCAAAAATATTATATTCCATGCCATTCAATATTGTTTCATAGCGGTAGTGCTCATTTTCTAGTAGGTACCTAAATAGTTTTAATACCGAAATGATTAGAACAGGGAGCTTCATCTTCACAATGTTCAGTGCACAAGAAACAAGCATATTTGATACAAGTGGTCAAAATAGGACAATGACAATTACCGTACTCGCAGCAATTTTTTGCATTCTTCATACGTTTTTTAGAGGCATGAAACGAAAGTGGTGGTTCATCTTCAGACGAAGAGGATTCTAATTCTCCTATAACACTCAATGTACCATACCACCAGTACCAACCGTAATCTTCTGAACTTTTCGAACGGGCAATAATTCTCGTGTATTGACAACATTTTGAGTTCTGTCTTTCCATAGCACCAACACATCCATTATTTACGAAATTGGCCCTCCAGTAAATAACGCAGTAGCAGCAGGATCGCAGTATCTAAAGATAACAATAATTATTACAAAAATATCCTATTTATTCATACAGACTGATTAAACACAACCTCTAAGTAGTTATACTATCACTAGAACCATCGTTATTATTCAGTCTAGTCTTTAAAGTAATAAAAAAGTTAAGTTTTGAAAAAATTGTAATAAAATAAAAATAAAACTTTACTTTACCTTGTAACTTATATAAAGCACGCACGTAATTATCACTTTAATTGGGTATTTATTCACATTTAACAAAAGAAATTAGGTATTTTTAACTCTCGTAAATAAACTTTGCAGTTTAGTATTTACACAGTGATGAATGACAAAAACAAGTTACGATTTGTCTTTTTTTTACTTGCATCAAATTGCATACGCCTCTTCGTGAAGAAAAAATAAAACCCATGATAAGGCGTAACTACCGCTATGGCTCTTCGTGATTTTTTTAATTATAAGGAGTACTAACATTTAAACTTTCGCGTTGCATGATTATAACTATTTATTATACGGGAATTAACGCGCATTGTTTACCTTAAAATTACTTGACGTTTCGACCAGGTTGCACCGGCCGTGGTCACAAGCGGACTGTCCCAGCGATGTTAAGACTCCGTCAGGCCGATGAATCTTCATCCACCCTCACTTTTTTACTTCTCGAAAAGTTAGGGTCACTGCACACTACACTGATTTTGTCCATGTTAACCGACTGCGAAACAATACGAGGTTGTGTTTTACGAATCACTGGATTCCACGTCACGGATAGTTTGAAGCCCTCTTCCCGATTGAAAGTTTTATGTTTTTTAATTTCAATCGCTTCACGCACAATTCGTGAATAAAAATGGCGATCTGTGGAGAGGGTTTGTGGACGATGAAACTCAATCCAGTGATTGGTGTTCGATTGCAGTATGTGTTCTGCAATTGCCGATTTGTTCACTTGCCGGTTTTTCACTGCTGCGATGTGTTCTTTTAGCCTTTCCGCTATAGTTCGCTTTGTTTGGCCAATGTACGAACTACCGCAGCTGCAATCAATTTTGTAGACACCTGGCGTCTGCAGAGGTATAATATCCTTCGGAGTGCCCACCAAGTTGCCCACTTTAGCCACCGTTGTGTAGATCGTACGGATCGAGTACTTTTTCATAATTGATCCGATCTTGTCTGTCACTCCTCTGACGTAGGGCAAATAAGCAGGTTGTCTGTTCACCTCCGGAGGTTTGTCACGTTTTGGGATATGCTTCAATCTTCGGTACACCTGATATCCGTTTATCTTGAGTACCTCCTGAACATGGACTAGCTCTTGCTCCACATGATCAGGGTCACAGAGGTCAAAGGCTCTGTTTTTCAATGACGTCATCACGGATTGTAGGTGACGAGGATGGTGATGTGACGTAGCATGCAGGTATCTGTCAGTGTGTGTGGGCTTTCGGTATACACAGTGTGATAGCGATCCATCAGCTCGCGCTGTTATCTTGATATCCAGGAATGACAACGATCTATCCGTCTCCATTTCACATGTACGACGATGTCTGACGACAGCAAACACGTTTGTAGATGACGTGTTTGCTGTCGTCAGAGGAAGCCAACATGATGTGGATCAGTATATGGGGCACCTTAACTCCATTCATCCGAAGATGAAATTTACATGTGAAATGGAGACGGATAGATCGTTGTCATTCCTGGATATCAAGATAACAGCGCGAGCTGATGGATCGCTATCACACTGTGTATACCGAAAGCCCACACACACTGACAGATACCTGCATGCTACGTCACATCACCATCCTCGTCACCTACAATCCGTGATGACGTCATTGAAAAACAGAGCCTTTGACCTCTGTGACCCTGATCATGTGGAGCAAGAGCTAGTCCATGTTCAGGAGGTACTCAAGATAAACGGATATCAGGTGTACCGAAGATTGAAGCATATCCCAAAACGTGACAAACCTCCGGAGGTGAACAGACAACCTGCTTATTTGCCCTACGTCAGAGGAGTGACAGACAAGATCGGATCAATTATGAAAAAGTACTCGATCCGTACGATCTACACAACGGTGGCTAAAGTGGGCAATTTGGTGGGCACTCCGAAGGATATTATACCTCTGCAGACGCCAGGTGTCTACAAAATTGATTGCAGCTGCGGTAGTTCGTACATTGGCCAAACAAAGCGAACTATAGCGGAAAGGCTAAAAGAACACATCGCAGCAGTGAAAAACCGGCAAGTGAACAAATCGGCAATTGCAGAACACATACTGCAATCGAACACCAATCACTGGATTGAGTTTCATCGTCCACAAACCCTCTCCACAGATCGCCATTTTTATTCACGAATTCTGCGTGAAGCGATTGAAATTAAAAAACATAAAACTTTCAATCGGGAAGAGGGCTTCAAACTATCCGTGACGTGGAATCCAGTGATTCGTAAAACACAACCTCGTATTGTTTCGCAGTCGGTTAACATGGACAAAATCAGTGTAGTGTGCAGTGACCCTAACTTTTCGAGAAGTAAAAAAGTGAGGGTGGATGAAGATTCATCGGCCTGATGGAGTCTTAACATCGCTGGGACAGTCCGCTTGTGACCACGGCCGGTGCAACCTGGTCGAAACGTCAAGCAATTTTAAGGTAAACAATGCGCGTTAATTCCCGTATAATAAATAGTTATAAGGAGTAGTAGATAGGGCTCTTCGCAACGGTCTATAAGTCCGCTTCCACTGGAGTTTAGGATACGTCTTTTCGTGATATACTAAAACTTGACATATAGATTTCGATGGTGCTACCTATGTGCTATAATAACGTAGGTGCATAGACAATTTTTCACACACGAACACGGAATCTCATGGTGCGTTTAGACACGTGTCATGCAGCCCGGCAAGGCGCCATTCATTTATTACGTTAAACGGTTTACGGGGTAGGCGGGTCGACCATGTCTTATTTTTTCTTACAAGGGGTTAGGAGGGGGTCTTATCAGTTCGTAAGATCACAAAAATGCACAATTTTTTGACTACACTTTGAAAAAGTGCACGAAATGCGCTAAACCGCGCAAGTACGAAGATGCGAAAGAAAAAACTTTAAAATAAAACCAAAGTCGATTTTGTATTACAAAAAACATTAAAAATATATATTTTTTGAAAAATAAAAATTAAATCAAGCCTAAAATATTTATTTTTCCATTCTTACGTAATAAATATTAAACAGGGGAGAAATCTGCCGATTCTTATTTTTTCTTACATATGGGAGGTCAAAAACAGCCCAACATCGTCTTTAAGCAGCCTGACAGGAGCCGACAGTACAAACAAACCGTCTACAAACAGCTGAGCAGCACATTCACGCATATTCACACGCTTGCACTCAAGTTCGTGCCTGTTGAATGTCGCTTTGAACGCGAGCAAGTGAACTCACCATCAGAAGTTCCGAATCGGAACACCTTCTGAACAGTGTTCCGAGATTCTGTGTCCGTGACGATGTCTATGTGTGCGTTGCTCAAGCACGTTTGTTTGAAGCTTCTGTACTATCAGTGCTTTTTATTATTATACTGGAATCTAGTGATCTTAGTAAGAAAACAGCATAAACGGTTGTACCGTTGTCGAGTTAATTTGATCGTTAGGTCCATATGTTAGCAATTACAGAACCAATAATCTCAAGTTACATAACTACAGTACTATTAGCTCTAGCACGAATTTTAATAATCTTTCGTATAGTAAAGGTGCGTTTCTCCTGACGCGGACCTGTGACCCTCCCCTCTTCCTCTGCTGAGATATCATGATTTTTGGCTTGACTCCTTCCCCCCCTTACCTAATTGTAACTGAAATTGCACATTTTATCACTGTTCAAGTGTGAGTCGCTTGCATGACAGGGAAGGTTGGTGTCTTTTGACCCGCCTAAGTATTTCGCGCCCTCGATTTTGCCACTCTGGTCATTTGAAATGATTACCTGAGTTTTTACCAAGTGAGATTTGGTGAAATTCGACTCGATGAAATTCCCCTCTCTCCCGCCAGACGAAGTTGCGCGGGTCAGCTAATGTCAAAAAAAGACTTTCGTGTTTTACATACTGGGCGCTAGTTTTTAACATTTCTATGCCACATTGCCTTAATTATTCATTTACTTTATGAAAGTATAGGTAAATTCGTGCATGAACTGTTGTTACTACATGCCCTTAGCTATAATAGTCGGTATAACTATTATAGTAACAAATACTACAAAGGCAACAGTTAATATTCTTGTTAACAACAACGCCGGCAGTCATTACAAATAATCCTGTATAATGCGGACTACCAAACATGTTGCTTTTATGTTAGGATAATATGCTCACTAGGCGTACTGTTTGTGGCAAATTGTTGACTAGGCGGTCAGTTTGTGGCACTAGATTGAGATGTATGGATGACGCCTGAAAACTCATACACAGTTGTCCGGTCTCATACTATAATAAAGCCGCGCACGATGTTTACCTACAAACAAACCAGGTTGGGACCCACAATTCCACATTGCTAGTTATTTTTCAAAGACAAAAAGAAACCCCAAACTGTAGGGTTCTCACGTCACTGCAATTTTTGTTATATTAAATATACCATAGCAATGATATTGCACTCAGATGTTCTGATATTACATTACCAACTGTACTGCAACATTTATTAGGCTATGAATTTGCCCAGGAAAAGTCATTTGGCAATTTTCAATTTTAATTATAAAATGACAATCCTAAGACACTTTTGACAGTCGTTGCTGAGCAAATTTGTTATTATAAGACATGACATCGTCCCCGGCTTTAGTATAGGCAGAGCCTGCATTATGGTGACTAGACAACTGATAAACATATTTATATATTTCTTTTAATATATTAATTACACCCAAACAAATTAAACGCTCGTACAAATTACACAAACATATATTATTCTAATATATTATTCAAATGCCGTGTGGTACCTGCTTAAGAATAATACCACCTCATCTCTTCCTGTGGGTTTCCGCAAGGCTACTAAGGGATGTTACACTGAAGGACGGACAGCAGCGTCCTCTAAAAGCGTACTTTAAAACCTTTCTGCGATCCCAACCAGCTCGCCAAGCGTGGCGATTATGGCAATTACCTACAGGACCTACAAGAAGTAGTTTCTACTGGGGAGAGACCCGTGCCCAGCGGTGGGACATCACATGGGTTGATATGTTTTGTTTTGTACTATTGTGGATGGAAATCCGTTGCCGTGTGGTGCCGGCTTAAGAATAGTACCACCCCATCTCTACCCGTGGGTGTCGTCAAGGCGACTAAGGGATTTCACCCCGGAGGACGGGCAGCAGCGTCCTTTGCGTACTTAAAGCCTTACTGCGATCGCCAACCCGCTCGCCAAGCGTGGCGATTATGGCAATTACCCCCAGGATCTACATACTAGTAGGTTCTACTGGGGAGACCCGTGCCCAGCAGTGGGCCATCATATGGGTTGATATGTATGTATGTATGTATGATGGAAATCGAACTCACATCCTGTAGCTTATTAGTCAGCGTTACTAACCACCTTATCAACAGTCTAGTAAAAATTACGTTGCTTTAGAATATTCGGCACCCAAACTTCTATTGAAGTGCGGGTGCCGAATATTCTAAAGCAACGTAATTATCAGCGAGCAAACGATCAACCAAGTCAGGCTGTACCCTAACACGTGTAAGGATGTTGTTTTCATAACGCTTGTGAATAATTAACGTATCAAGGTGGGCTGTCTTAAGATTACGTTGTACTTACCATCTCAAACGATTCAAGGGATTTATTTGCTTATCGTTTGTGCTTATTCTTGACGTTGTACTAACGGTATGCTGTGGATTTTAAGGTGAGGCGTTGTGACCCATCTCACTTGCAGTGATAGGGAAAGTGCTGTGTTTGTAGGTATTTCTAAATAATCTGTAATATGATCTGAATCTAATAATCTAATCTTAAGGCTTCATTTTTAATCTATACTAATATTATAAAGCGGAAGAGTTTGTTTGTTTGTTTGTTTGTTTAAACGCGCTAATCTCAGGATCTACTGGTCCGATTTGAAAAATTCTTTTTTTGTTGGATAGCCCATTTATCGAGGAAGGCTATAGGCTATATAACATCACGCTACGACTAATAGGAGCGGAGAAGCGACGAGAAATGTTTCAAAAACGGGGAAAAATACGCATACGTAGTTGCGCGGGACAGCTAGTAATATATATTATAGCGGCCGCCATTGCTTATCTAAAGTAACCAAGTGACTTTGTATGTTATGTTTTTACGCTTAAACCTCTAAACTGATTTGGAGCGAATTTGGTGAAAGCTAGTTAAGGGGTCGTCCATTAATTATGTGAGGTGTTTAGAGGGGGAGGGGGTGTTAAGCTCTCGAATCTCACCAAATTTCATGTGGGGAAGGAGGGTGGTCTTGGCAAATGTTACGCAATCTATACTAGTCTATACTAATATTATAAAGCGGAAGAGTTTGTTTGTTTGTTTAAACGCGCTAATCTCAGGATCTACTGGTCCGATTTGAAAAATTATTTTTTTGTTGGATAGCCCATTTATCGAGGAAGGCTATAGGCTATATAACATCACGCTACGACTAATAGGAGCGGAGAAGCGACGAGAAATGTTTCAAAAACGGGGAAAAATTACGCATACGAAGTTGCGCGGGACAGCTAGTAATATATATTATAGCGGCCGCCATTGCTTATCTAAAGTAACCAAGTGACTTTGTATGTTATGTTTTTACGCTTAAACCTCTAAACTGATTTGGAGAAAATTTGGTGAAAGCTAGTTAAGGGGTCGTCCATTAATTATGTAAGGTGTTTAGAGGGGGAGGGGGTGTTAAGCTCTCGAATCTCACCAAATTTCATGTGGAGAAGGAGGGTGGTCTTGGCAAATGTTACGTAATTTTTGGTTCGCAAGAAGCCATGTAAATGGATTAAATTTAGTAAAATTTTTTTTTTTTGCATAATTTTTGGGTGATTTTGACATTAATTGCTACCTTCTCCCCTCTTGCGGGCAACTCACACTTAACCAGTGTTGAATCAAATGTGAAATCTACTTGAGATGGAGGGTTAATCTAAATCTTACGATATCTCCGGACCAAAATCCAACAAAATCACCGCACGTAATTTATGGACGCTAGATTTATATAAATTTTACTTCAATTGTATATTTTTAATGTAAGATAATTTGTATGTATAATAATGTTATTAGGCATAACTAAAATTAAAGCTAAAATTACAAGTTGAAATGTAGTAGGTATTATAATTTGTTTGTACATGATATGAATTTATAATAAACCTTTCTTATATAAATATTGTGTAATGTTGTAAGAAAATTATACTGTTTTTAACAAACCTTATTATGATTAATTTAATAATGGTATTCTTAACTTTTGTTCGCGGCGTTGCCAAGACTTAGATCTCCTATAAATTTTATATTTTTCCAAGATGTTGTGTGCTATTCCAGAGTGCAATAATACATATAAAACCATAATTATGATGTCCCACTGCTGGGCACGGGTCTCCCCAGTAGAACCTACTTATTATAGATCCTGGGGGTAATTGCCATAATCGCCACGCTTGGCGAGCGGGTTGGCGATCGCAGTAAGGCTTTAAAATACGCAGAGCACGCTGTTGCCCGTCCTCAGGTGGGAAATCCCTTACACGCCTTGATGACACCCACGGGAAGTGATGGGGTAGTACTATTCCTAAACCGGTACCACACAACACACATATATCTTAATACGCTGGTACAACTCACACAATGTCATCTGATCCCAAACTAAGCAAAGCCTGTACTTTAGTAACCAGACAACTATGGGTGGGGATCGAACCCACGACCTATGGCTTAGCAGTCAGGGTCATTAACCACTAGACTAACTGGCCAAGCGATCTACCTCAGCTTCACATTTCATTCTGACGCGCTCAGCCGATCTAGAGTGATTAAGTAACATTGGTCCAAAGAGACTTTAGCATTTATAAAAATACTAGCACTACCTGACCTTGCGGTCTTTGTGGGTATAGGTGTACCAGAATCTGATGAAAAATGAGGAAATTATAATTTAGAGATAGTAACACAAAGCTAAAGTAAGTAGGTCTTAAACCTATTAGAACGAACAAGTCTTAATCGTTGTATTTTTTCATAGAATTAGTTTATTTTTATACAACAGTTTATTATCAATTTCTACTCCAATAGAACTAAGTATCAGCTCCATATACTGCCGCATTTTATTAAGTATACATTCAACGAAATGAATACATTCAACGAAATGAATACATTCAACGAAAAAGTATTAAACGTCATAATCGCAGTAGGATCCACTGTCAGTTAACATTGCCCTAAAGAAACCACATTTAAAAAAAATCACGCTACGACCAATAGGAGCGGAGCAGCAACGAGAAATGTTGCAAAAATGGGGAAAAATTACGCAGAGGAAGTTGCGCGTGACAGCTAGTCTATAATATAATTATATGTATGTATTTAGAACTTACTACCTACCTACGTTGTTTCGTGGGACCCAAACTATTTCCATACGTAATACCATCTAAATCGGTTCAGTGGTTTAAGCGTGAAAGCGTAACAAACAAACTCACATCTTAAGTTAGGGGGGATGTTTATCAGTTGTCCGAGTGCTATGGAACAAGTCATATAGTCACATGTCTAAGTATATTAATAAAATAAATACCTAGAGCACTTAGGTATTTATTTTATTTATAAACATGTTTCACAAACTCTAAATTATTATTATGCAATGTCAACATTAAAAATATCAGAACTATGTCGTCACTCGCTTCTAAGAAGTTACTGCCTTACAATGAATAATACCTGATAACAGTAAGTACACAGCTGAGGTTTCATACAGCGATTATATTATGTATAATACTGAATCATTTATTTATATAACGATGATTTTAAAGAGTGAGTAACGGTTTCTTCTATAAAATATGAATAAGAAGTTATCATTCATGAATGTATATTTTTGGCGTACCTACCCACTTTTCTGCACCATCTATACACACAATATGCATGTAGTATACCAGAGCTTCGACTTCGACTCCGACTCCGAAAGGTCGAAACTTCCGATTGATGTAACACCTCCAACTTCGGCTCCGACACTTTTAAATCGGACGTTTAAATCGGAGCATCTCCGATTATAACTTTGGGTTAATATTTAATTTCTTTTATTTACTTATTTCTTGCTAGTGGGGACAAAAAGCCGCGGCCATATTCTAATAATCGCAATTACTAAATAATTATTTCTGTTATGTTATTCATCTTTTACCTTTTATTTTTACTCTATCTAACTTACCACAATATTTTGTACAATAACATAGAGTTCTCAAAGGTACCCATCCATCCCCCCTTCCCCTCCCCAGGTATTGAAAATTGTTCGTAACGCTAATCCCAGTCGAACTTTACCCCTAGTATCAGTCTATAATTGATTTTGAACTCGTGCGGCGTTGAAATGGTAATATTTCCAATATGGCCGCTCTAAAACCGGTATGATCCGGTATAAACTGCACGCCTAGCTAGTTTCAGCTGGATGTTTTAATTTTGTACGTTGGAAAATAGTTGCTGAATTTTCCCTGGGTTTAATTTCGGGGATAAATTCTTGTGTTGGTGACGTACTCATAATAGTCGGACTAATAAGCCAAGGGCAAAAGTTAACGCTCATTTTGCCGTCAGAATCACTATACTAATTAATAAAAAAAAAAAACCAAAAGAAGCTTTTGGAAGGAGCCAAGGCATGTCCTTGCAAAGAAAATATTTTTCGCATCCTTCAAAAATAAAACAGAACATGAGACAAAACAGTTGATTAATTTATCTTCGAAACGGAATAACAGTGTTTTTACTGGAAAATGAAGAGGCGAGCAGGTCGTGAGCCTGATGGTAAGCGTCACGGTGGCTTATAGCATCAATGCCACCCAAACCCTTATTTGGTAAAGATCTGAATGTCACCGTACCGCGCTCCTCATTTGAGACAACAGTTCTTAAGTCTCATTTGCTCAATAAATTACACTTTACACAGAGATAGATTATAGTCTGGAATAGCACATTTATATATGTTATTTTTTTTTTTTTACATTTTCACGCTTATGACGCGGGCAACGCTAGTAACAACTAAACTAGCTTTTAATTAAAAAAAACGCATTCATATTCGTCAATTCGTTAAGCGCGATAAAGCCCTGAGAATCGAATCCACAATCTTAGGAAAATGATACTCCATACGCACCAGGATACGTAACCCTTGTGCGTGTAGATTCAGGTTCACAATTTATTAATAACTAGTTGTGCCCGTCTCCTTATACGTAGGTCACTCGATAAGGTTTGAGATGCTCGTAATTAAAAAATAGAAAGCTTGTATATAAATATTTTTAAAAAGAAAATTTATTTAATAATAGAACGCAAGTAGCCAGTATGCTGATTTATAAAAAACTAGCTGTCCCGCGCAACTTCGTCTGCGTAAATTTTCCCTTTTTTTTATAATCCTATGTTACTTCTCCAAGAATATGTGTACAAAGTTTCATGATGATCGGTTGAGTAGTTTTCGCGTGAAAGCGTAACAAACAAATTTACATTCACATTTATATATTAGCAGGGATAATTATGTATACCAGTCATTTTACTACGACGGCGACGGTTCCCGCGTTTTTCTTTGCAACGATGGAGCTTAACCGCGAACATTTGCGTGCCATGATATTTTATGATTTTAAATTTGGTTTAACTGAAAAACTTAGCCTTTAACGATAACAATGAGCGTTAGGGGAGTCTACCACATCTCGAGGTACAATTTTTAGATGGTTCAGTGAATTTAAAAGGTGTAAAACAAACCTCGAAGATGACCATAGAAGTGGTCGCCCACAAACGGCAGTAACTGCAGAAAATGGGTGGACTACTGAAATGATGATCCCACTTAATCAAGTTTCATTGTATCTTGTATAGTTTTTTCTTGTCTCAAAACTTATCGAGTTACGTAGTCCGTAGACGTTAGCGTGATGATAAAAGTAGCCTAAGTTACTTTTACAACATCAGCTACAGTAAAACTCCTGTCGAATTCCGTCTAGCCGTTTCGGATTAGCTGAAGCAAACAAACAGAGAACAGTCAGACAAAAAAAAACGGTTTTTGTTTAAAGTACCTTTTAAACTTTCATATGCATTTAGTAAAAAGCTGTTATTTTGACATTACAAACAGAAACCTAAATTTTATATAATTGTATAGATTTTAGTAGAATAAGAAATCCCTAAAGTTGGTTAAGAATACCTCGGCAATGACAGAAGAACTAATAAGTATTCAGTCTCTTCTATTTTAAAGATGAACAGCATACTCATAATAAACTCACTTGAGATATCAAAATGTGAAGTAACTACATCCTATCTCTAAGTAATAAGTGGAGTAGAGTAGCCCGGAGTTATCATCACGACTCATTTTATATTCTAAGCGCAAATTTGATGAAAAAAATACAATTCTGTTTTATTCTCGTGTGTTTAGTCTACCACTCCTTGTATTTTTGGCGGGTACAAGTGATAGGCATTTGCGGGAACAAAGGAGTTTTATAAGTTTAAAGTCTCTCTAACGAATGGGCGGGTTTCAATACAATCACATTTTACCGAACTGCGCAAGAAGGAAGGTTATGTTTTTCAAGTGCATGTATGTATGTATATTTCTTTGGGACGCTTTAGAGCCCAAATTTTGGTTAATTTTAGCTTAAGAGGTATCGTTAGGTTCCTCTCGGTTGTGAACTTGTAAGTGACACACTAACTCAAAATTAAAAAAAAATGAGGGTTTCTGGCTCCAAAATAGTCAGTAGATTTTTGTTTTGTAATATTAATTATGCTTGTTATTACATAATTATCAGCCTGTATCGGTTCACTGCTGGACATAGGTCTCTCATAATTTGCGCCACAACACCCGGTTCTCCACTTTTAACATCCAGTTCCATCGCAGCGACCTTCTTATGGTCGTCGATCCAGCTGGTCGTCCTATCGTGACGTTTACCAAATCGCGTTCTCCGTTCTAGGGCTCATTTATTCCAGCACCCATTGGACCTTTGGTAGATATGGCCAGCTATTATTAACACATAGTCGAGGTGTTTCTAAATACCACACATTAGCTTGTTATTAAGGGTACTGCGTTCAAAATAGGGGTAAGTATTTAATATAGGGGGGAGGGGCGTCGACTGATGACAACTAAGCGAAGTTTCTAACTTTATTTTAAGTAATTTTGTTTTATTCATTTATAGCTTTCGCTTGCGTCGCTGCATTATCGCGATAAAAACTATCTTATGTCCTTTTCCGGGACTCAAATTATCTAAAACTGGCAAACGCCTCGTGGTTTCACCTGCGTAGTTCCCGTTCCCGTGGGAATACAGAGATAAAAAATAGCCTATGTCACCCGGGGTTAGTGTAGCTTCACAACGATGAAAGAATTTTTCAAATCCGTCCAGTATTTTCGGAGCCTATTCAATACAAACAAACAATCAAATCGTCGGGAAATAAACAAAGGTATTTAGCCTTAAAATAAAATATTTACGCGATTAAGACCCGTAGCTTATAAAATTCTATAATGTGTACAAATTGCGAAAGTTTACGAACATAAATCAAATCTTTCCTCTTTATAATATTAGTATAGAAGTATAGATAGTATAGATATAGAAGTATAGATATAATAATAATAATAATGAAAATCTCGTGAAAGCCGAAAAGGATAAACAAATAAAATATCTGGATCTGGCGCACGAGATTGTCGACATGTGGGATGTTGATTCGGCAATCATTGTACCGATAGTCGTCTCCGTTAATGGTTTGATTGCCAAGAGCCTCGACCAACACCTTGAGAGGCTCGCGTTAGACGGTTGGATCAAGCGCTTGATGCAGAAGGCAGTACTTCTGGACACGGCTCGCATTGTGAGGAGGTTCCTTTCTCTGGGGCCGTAACCACCGGTAGCTTGGTCCCTGTACCCGATGCCGGTGGGACACTATTTTTTATATTTTTAAATGTATTTTTTATATATATATTTAAAAATGTAATTTATAAGAAAAAAAAGAAATAAAGAGAATAATAATAATAATAATAATAATAATTCTTTATTGACATAAGATAAGTACATTAGGCATAGATATTAGTATAGATAACTATCTAAATCGGTTCAGCGGTTTAAACGTGAAAACGTAACACACAGACAGACTT
The DNA here is from genome assembly GCA_945859575.2 of Herminia tarsipennalis. Lineage (NCBI taxonomy): Eukaryota > Metazoa > Arthropoda > Insecta > Lepidoptera > Erebidae > Herminia > Herminia tarsipennalis. The sequence goes on from OX243830.2 coordinate 3,340,193, forward strand.
ACACGTTGTTATTTATTAGTTAGGAAAGGTTCGTCAATTAATGACAGGAGTCTTATCTCCTCGCTCTCATCTCCTGACTTGCACCACCCAACAATTCTCCACTACGTTTTAACTTGACAAAGTATGTTTTACATTTCATATTCTGCGCTGACATCTTGTCTCCGCAGTAAGGAAAAATCAACACTCGCCTTGTATTTGACCTATTTTAATTAATGTGGTTTTTCATAAAAAAATGGTTTCTTGACATTACAATGTGTTTCGATTATTAAAAGGTCATTTTGGACTATTTGTCTTTTGAAAGATAAATTATTATTGTTCCTTTAATTTAGCAGAAATTTATTTATGCCATTATTTCAGGTATTAATGGCCGATAGAAATACATGAAGATATATCAAGACAACTGCCGCGTTAGGGTACAAGTCCTATGTCGCGAGGATATATAAACACACATATCATGGAAATAAAGTCCAACCAGATTAGGAACAACCAATTAAAGTACACGAAATGTTGTCCCCTCTTCGTACGCACTTCCACTGCACTACGGAGGCATTCATGGCTTAAAAAAATCTAATTACTACCAAAATACCATCATTATTATTTATTGTAAATGACTTGGTATCCTATCCTGCAATATGGACGATATGGACGGATGATTGTTACTCTGCACACAAAACCACAACCACAAAACACTATGGTTTTCATTAAACTTTACAATGTATGTCTTAGGGATGATTTCATCAAACGGCTCGCATCGCATCGGATCGAATTTTACAATCTTTTTATTTTTAGCCTTTATTCAGATACAGTTTATACATTCTTAATAATCTAAGTAGTTTTACAATTAAAAATCAATATCGACAACTGTATCTGTTTGCCTTTTTTCGGCAAATGCCTCCCCCAACTTTCTACTATTGTACTACAATCTTTAAACGATGTTAAATCGTGAACAAAGCCTCTAAATCTATACCACTTGTCCTGCCTGACTGATTGACTGGTTCATCAACGCGAAGCCTAAACCGCTAGGGTTTATAAACCTGAAATTTTAGCAGTTGATGTCTTTTATAATGTAGGCTCCACTAAAAAAGGATTTTTAAAAATTCGTCCCCTTAGGGGGTAATATAGGGGTTGCAAGTTTGTCTGAAACTCTGTAAATTTTGAAGTTAGACCGTTGAAATTTCCTATTTAGATTTTTTGTTTTAAATAAAGAAACACATGGTACAGCGTTTTTGGAGAATCAATCCATAAAGGGGGTAAAATAGAGGTTGCTGAAACTCTGTTAGTTTTACAGTTAGATTTGTAAATACTTGCATTTGGATTTTAGGTTTAAAATAAAGAAACACAATGTTTCAGCCTTTTTAAAAAAATCAACCCCTAAGGGGTAAAATAGGTGTTGCAAGTAGGTATGAAACGCCGTTTGGCTTTTTAAATTAAAACAAAGAAACACGTTTTTCAGCGTTTTTGGAAAATCAACTCATAAGGGGGTGTAATTGTTGTAAATTTGTATAAAACTCCGTCCGTAGAGTTTTGGTTAGATCTGTCGAATTTTGTATTTAGCTGTCGTATCCGAGCGGCTCCTTTCGGCCGTCTTCGCGTGCGCTACTACGTCAACATTAACCATCTTCAAAAATTAGAGCACGTCAACTCGATAGAAATGAAACTATTTGACTAGGCGCAGAAGCGGATAGGTTCGCAAGCGACGGTACGGATCCGATCGTATGCGTCGACATCCTGCTAGACTCAATCGGCTGTCTTCGCATCCATTCGTATTCTTTCCGATACGATGCGAGCCATTTCGTGAAAATCATCCCTTACTTATTCATTACAAAAACAATCGAGCTATAAACTGGAACAGATGAAGCCGTCAGTAAAACCTAGTTAAAAATAAATTCAAAATCTTTACACCTAGCGCTATTTTATATAGTTTAAGAAACGCTGTCGGCTAGCTAAGCACGAAAACGAATGTTCTCAAATAAAATTGTTTATAATAACACAAATAAACATATTTGTTTACATTCGCTTAAGTGCAGCGCCCAGTTTGTGCTGACCAGGGAATCTAGGGACGTATTTTTAAACGTAATGTTTGAGGATAAATACATGTTTTGATGTTATATTCCCTTTTCTTTCGATAGTGGTCACTTGTCTATTGAGCTAACGGTAGTAACGCTTTTGAAAATTATTAAATAAAAAAAGTACCCGACTGCTCAAAATAAATTTGGTAACTGAACGATTGTAAAGCTCCCGAAATTAGATTAGCACCCAATCGCCTTAATTTTAAATGGAAATTACGTACTCTGATCCGTGATGAACTAGTCGAATCACCACAACATTTGTAATTATCTAATTTATGTAGGTATTGTGGTATGTATTTATGTAGGTATATTATGTATTTATGTAAGTATGTTTTATTTATTAAATGTAATGTCAAAAAGATTACTGTACTCACACACTTTATTTCTACATCACCTTAAAGTAGACTGTCAGAGAATGCTTTTAGCATTAAGTCCACCTCTGTACAACTTTGTACATTAGTTAAAAAAAAAAAAAATTGCCTATGATACTCTCACAATTGAAACTGAAATCTTTAAAGCCATTTAGGCTCTATAGCGTGCCAAAGAAATGGACATAAATACTCGTACAAACACTCGATAAACATAACACTACTTCTTGCGCAGTCGGATAAAAATAAATACAATTGCGTCAACGTAACCACAAGTAGATAATGAAACTACTTCGGAAATTGTTCCCCTCATCTCAACGCATCATGTTTAACGATTGCTCCAGGAAATGAAGACTTGAACTCTGTGAAGTGAAGAGCGCTCTTGATGTAGCTATCTATATGAGTCGCTCTTGTGTATGACTGATGTCTCTTCGTTCTGAAATAAGTTTTTCTCTTTTTAAATAAATTTTCTTCTTTTTAACGGACTGCGCTTGAAGGAGGTTGGTGGTGGACGATGATTTTCTATATATGTATCAAAGAAGTTGGGTCAATATCTTTAACGCATTCCACAGTTAATTAATTTATCATTATCAATCGATGTTTCATATCCCTGTGGGTGTTTTTTGGATATATTCTGTGGATAAGCCACAAGGAAACAACATTATAACCCCCTTATTCATAATTCTTTAGTCACAGCATTTCAACTATCGAATGTTTTGTCTTCTTCTGGCATATTTAAAGGCCATCTTAGTCGGAACGGTACTACAACAGTGTCTGTTATTCTACCGTGAAATAGTGATGTTAACGCATCACTGTGTTTAGGTTGAAGGGCACTGTAGCAAGTGTAATTAGGGGGCAAATAAGATTTACGAACTAATGTCTCAAATGCAGTGCGGTAACAGACCTTTGACAAACAAGGATTTGGGTGGCACCAACGACCTGGCACTGATACTGTTATGGGCCAGAGTGATGCTCACCATCAGTCACACGACCTGCTCATCTCTTCATTTAATTAAACTAGCTGTCCCGCGCAACTTCGTATGCGCACATTTTCCCCGTTTTTGCAACATGTTTCATTACTGCTTCGCTCCTATTGGTCGTAGCGTGATGTTATATAGCCTATAGCCTTCCTCGATAAATGGGCTACCCAACAGAATATTTTTTCAATTCGGACCAGAAGTTCCTGAGATTTCAGCTTTATAATATTAGTTGATGTTACTTAAGTCTTGACTAAAGTATTATGAATACATGGGGAAAATGGCGCATTTGATGTGATTGGCGAAATTGGTAGCACATAACCTATCTATAAATGTTATAGGTACCTATTAAGTCTACAAAACTTTCCAACCTAATGACATTCCTATTAAATCGCTGATATCCCCCTTGTCTTGGAAGCAATTACGTAACAAAGTAGGTTGGGGTACATCGGCTCATAGTTCATAGTATATCACTTAGTGTCCATCAAAACGTTGTTTGTGCCACAGCGCGATGGCTGGCTTTCAATTCTTGGATAATTTTGAGTGCATACGGGGGAATATTGGGTGAGGGGACGACGGGGTCCCATAATTGTTATCTTGTCCATATTTGTATTTCTAAAATCTTTTGTTGAATGAGTGATTGTTATTCTTATTTTTATTCGTGAAAAGAGTAGTCTGGTATGGCAAAACGAAACCCTTGTAGTTTCGCCTTGTCAGTCCGTCCGCATCGTAGCTCAGATATTGTTAATGCTAGAAGGCTGTAATTTTACATGGATACGTCATGTATTACTTACGCCGATAGTGAAAGAATAAAATATTGGAAAACTTTTTTGAGGGTACCCCTCCTATATGCAAAGGGGGCATGTGATTTTTTTCCATCGTGTGGGATATCATTAGATATACCTTTTAAAAACGTTTAGGGGTTGTTAATTTTTAACAACAAGATTTTCATACAAATTCTATTGAAAATTTATTATTAAGTAGGTTTAACGTTGTAAGTACTAAATAAAAACAACAGAAAACCCACCTATTAAGCCGCATTATTCGGATGGGGGGGGGGGGGGTGTACTACGGATCCCTAAATTGTGCGTGGCCCGACATGCATTCGCCCAATTTTTTAGTCAAAATCGCGCGGCCGAATTTCAATTTTCCGTCCGTATGTGTTTAACATCAAATTTTAGTGACTTAGGGCTTCCCTACCGAGTTAATTTGATTAGCATCGGGTCAGTGGCTCCTCGACTGCTTACCACTGCCACAGATTACGCGCATTCATACCTACTTTGTACAAAAACAACTAGGTTTCATTAACCGAGGCTTAAAAAAACTGGTTGTGTAAAATGTGATGTGTACGTATCTGTTTGAAGCTTTTTAACGCCGAAACGGATAGACTGATTTAAATGCGTTTTATTTGTTAGAAAGCTGCTTTTATCAAGATGGTTCATAGCTTTTGTGAAAATCTGTCCAGCCATTTTGGAGATAATTAGCTTTTTCCCGACTGCGCCGGGAGGGCAATGTTTATGTTTAAAATAGTTTGACGGATTTCATTATGTGAGGTGTTATTGGATTCGTCTCTGTTGTAGAAGTGAAATCTATATAAATAAATATCAATGTTTATATGTTTGTCCTCTATGCGTTCTGAAACCATTGATCAGATCGTGTTGAAATTTTGTGAAGCCCGCGAGGGTTCTTGAGTCCTGACCCAAAAAGCCACAGCGAAGTGTGGCCGGGTTTTGCTAATCTATACCAATATTCTAAACCTGAAAGTTTGTTTGTTTGAACGCGATAATCTCAGGAACTACTGGTCCGAATTAAAAAACAATATTTTGCTGTTGGATAGCCCATTTATCGAGGAAGGCTATAGGCTATATAACATAACGCTACGGCCAATAGGAGCGGAGCAATAATAAAAAATGTCGCAAAAACGGGGAAAATTTTCTAACGATCAGGTTTTCTGTTTTTATAATAATTTCTTGTTGTCTCATGTCTCGCAGGTGATTTTTCGTATTAACATTATTTTGTCATGAATCAACTAATAATTTAATTCCTTTTGTTACAGGTAAGCTATTCCAAGTATATCATCATAGTGGTACAATTGTATGATATAGTAAGTGTTTCAGTAAATTATTAGCTATGGTTTTATTACATTTTAGACAACTGATTTGGAAAATACAACTATATAAGTTTCCTATCCTAGTGTGGTGTAAGAATACCATAGAAATTGCAGATGTATGTAAATGTACCGAGAGGGTATCGTTTTAGAAGTAACTTGTAGTCTGTACAAGGTTACCCTTTATAAAATACTTTCAATCGTGGTATCCGATATCCAAGGCAGAACCACGGGAAAAAACTAGTAGTATAAGAACAAATGTCTGTGGGGATAGTTGTTACTTACTTTCGTACAAAAACTACCAATCCTATTTTTGAGAAAGCTTTAGAATAAGTAATATCAGCCTACATTTTTAGCGATGTTTGGCATCTACGCCGAAGGTGCTGTTAAATCTAGTAATCTACATTTCCACCAATGTTATAAAGAGGAAAGATTAGTATTTTTGTATGTAAGGAATAAACTTAAAAACTACTGGACCGATTTCAAAAAATCTTTTGCCGTTAGAAAGCTACATTATCGGGGAATAACATAGGCTATATTTTATTGCCAACAAATTAGAGATCGCTACGAAAATTGCAATAATGTTTCTTAATATATAATAAACTACGATACCTTACTATACACGTGCGAAGCCGGAGCCTGCAGATAATAATCTATAAAATTGTAATATTATCATCCTATATCGGTCCACTGCTGGACACAGGCCTCTCCTTGTACCGCCAACAACACCCGGTCCTCCGCCTTCCGCATCCAGCTCCATCCCAGCGACCTTCTTTATTTATTTATTTATTTTATTTAAAACTTTATGCACAAAGTTGTACAAAGGTGGACTTAATGCTAAAAGCATTCTCTGCCAGTCTACCTTAGGGTGATGTAGAAATGGAATGTGTAGGTGCAGTAACCTAATTGTAAAATAAGAACTTCCTTATTATTCTTACATAATACACAAATAAAACAATATAACTATACAATAGTATACATACTTACAGCAATACATACATACATACATAAATAAATACATAGATACAGACTAATATATGTTACTAATGTTGTGATGATTCAGCTGATCCATCCATATCTTTATGTCGTCAGGCCATCTGGGTTGAGGTCGTCCTACCGCGACTTATACCAAGTCGCAGTCTACACTCTAGAACTAGTAGTCCTCTATACAAATATGTAGATGGAGAAGCTGACTGACTGACTGACATATCAACGCAGAGCCTAAACTATAAGGGTTAGAAACTTGAAATTTTGCACAGGGGTTCCTTTTATAACATAGGGAAGTACTACGAAAGGGTTTTTGAAAATTCACCCCCTAATGTGGTAAAACGGGGGTGCAAAGGTAGTATGACACTTTGCCGTTAAAATATTTTGGTAACAATCGGGCTACCACGCAGGCGAAGCCGTGGGCATAAGCTAGTTATAAGTTATATCCCCACAAGTAGAGTAAAAGTAGCAGGTAGTTAAATCGAGTAATTTATATTTAATACAAGAAACGATTTTATCGATCTCCCTTGCTTGCATGCAGGCAGGCTTAACGCAATCAACTGAAACTGAATTATACATGACTGTAGGAGCCCGATTCTTGCAACATGCCTGCTAATATCCATTCCTAGTTAATTAGTGCTATTAACTTAATAAGTACCGCATATGTTATTGAATATGCTAGCCTTAAATTAGAATTGAGAATGCTTTATTTATTTAAGAAGCAAAACCGAATTCTGTAATGATGACTAATCTCATCAGAGACTAGCTGACTACGCAGAAGATAGTACGCAGACACAAATGAATAATGTAATTTTTTAAATCAGTTTATGGTTTAGGCGTGAAAGTGTAACAAACACACTCACTTGGCCGCAGCTTCACACACATGGATGACTTTTGCCCGTTAAGGGTTGATTTTCGATTTCAGACGCTGAAAGACCTATTTCTTTATCTACAAAGCCAAATTTTCACAGTGTTAACTTTAAAACTGACGACGTTACATACAAACTTGCAACCCCTTATAACCGCCGAGGGCTTGATTTTTCAAAAACACTGAAACTCAAATTTCTCAATTTTAAACAAAAAAGCCAAATAAGAGATTTTACAGATCTAACTTTTAAACTTACGAAGGTTCATACCAACTTGCCACCCCTATTTTACCCCCTTGGGGGTTGATTTTCAAAAAACACTGAAACACATGTTTCATTATTTTAAACTAAGAAGCCAAATACGAAATTTCTAACATGTAACTTTAAAACTGACAAAGTTTGATAAAAACTTGCAACCCCTATGTTACCCCCTCAGGGGTTGATTTTCCGAAAACGCTATTTTAAACCAATAAACGAGATACGAAATCTAACTTTAAAACTAACGGAGTTTCATGCAAGCTTAAAACCACTATTTTACCCCCTTATGGGATGAATTTCCAAAAAATCCTGCTTATCGGATTAAATAAGGACCTACATTATATAAGGAATATGTCCTCGAAATTTCACGTCTCTACGATAAGCGGTTTAGGCTGTGCATTGATCCAACAGTCAGTCAGTCAGTCAGTCAGCCATTACTCAGGATAAAGAATTTTATAATAGACTAGCTTATGCCTGCGGCTTCGCTCGCGTGGATGCCAGATTGTTACCAAAATATTTTAACGGTAAAGTTTCATACTAACTTTGCACTTCGTTCCTTATTTTCAAAAATTCTTACTTAGAGTGCTCGTGCAAGTGTCTAACCCTTATAGTTTAGGCACAGAATAATTAATAGTATTTAGGCCCTGCGTTGATATGTCAGTCAGTCAGTTCTCTCTCCTTTTATATATATAGAAAGATAGACACACAGATACTTTAGCGTCAAAGATTAGCCTTAAAAAGTAACAAACAAACATACAGAGGCGTATGCATTAACAATAGTGGCGTTATTACCTAAAATTACATGTTTATTTAGTGTACCGTTAATACGACGATGAGTGCGAGTAAGTAGGATGTGCTAACTTGCTGACTAAGCCCGATGTGATAAACGTCTGCCACAGTATATGTAAGTGTACAGTGGGTTAGTGACATTAAGGTGGAAATAGGTAAAGTGCACGATTAGTTAATATGACTTTTTTCTAACACAACTACGGGCAAAATTTTAAGAGATTATAACATTTATCTAAACTAATCTAAATAGAATAAAGCTGAAGAGTTTTTTTGAACGCAATAATCTCAGGAACTATTGATCCAAATTGAAAAAAATATTTTACTGTTGGATAGCCCATTTATCGAGGAAGGATATGGGTTACATAACATCACGCTACGACCAATAGGAGCGGAGCATCAATGAGAAATGTTGCAAAAAGGGACGCTAACGAGATGTTGCGAAAATTTACGCAGACGAAGTTGCGCTGGTCAGGTAGTACTAATATAAATTAGAAAGTTAGGATATATGGATGGATGTTTGTTATTCTATTACGATACAATGGGTACACGGATCTGGATAATTATAGGCATAGAAATTATAGTCTGGAATAGTACATAGGCTACTTTTTATCCCGGAAAAATCTTCCTGTGGGATAAAATTTCAAAATGTTTACTGCGAACGAAGTCTCGGGCAACAGCTAGTAAATAAATAAAGGAACTAATGCAGGCTAATATGCTACAGGGGCTACGAGTCCTACACTCGGCCAGGGCCCCCTCCAGCTAAGCACAATGGCTTGGGTTAGGAGTGGGTTCACGTCGGTAGGATTCGAACCCGGGACCTGACGATAACGAGTCCGATGCTTTAGCCATTAGGCTACCGCCCGCCGCTTCATTGCGGCCTGGCCCGTATTTATTACGCGGGGCAGGCGGTTTTTCAGTCGTTATGTTTTTCGTGAATGATGCAGCGTTTACCGTATCTATAAGGACGCAAATAATTACGTTCTACCAAAATAAGATCATATTTCCAAGTTCCATCCTCTCACACCTACCGTGTATTACTTTTTCTTGATGAAACCTACCTTAGCGCCCAAGCTAAAATCTTGGGTTCCTCAGCGGGGTTAAGTTCCAAAGCAAAATCCAGAATTTCTACTGTCTTTGTATTTTCGTTGTGTTCAGGATGTATTTATTTATTCCAATAATTGATTTCTTCAGTGAAAGAGTGGAAAAGTTAATTTGACAGAAGTAACTCACTGGCTCTATCCTACTCTGTGGCACCATGCAGTATTTATTGCAGTACAAAGCATCAAACGCAAGTGCTAATGAATGTTATCCGCCGTTTCCTCTATTTATTAGCGCTTTTAATTTTGTGTGTAAAGGTCAATTTTGTTTTGCGCGGGTGTACTGAACTCATGTTCTTTGTAGATATCGTGGATAGATTTCGTGGTTTTGCGTACGTGGGTTTTGGTTCCCGTATAACTGTTGACATGATAATTCCGAATTTTGTTATGCTTTTAGTATACCTTTGGATAAAAAAAAACTAAAATTGAGTTTAATTAATAATGGCGACCAAGTTGATCAAGAAATCAACAAGATTAATTTAAATTAAAAAATTCTTTATGTGGAAAGTCATGATTCTACATGTACATGTAATGCCAAGTTTGTTAGCAATAGTAATCTAACCAATGTTAGTCTATAGTCACACACATCCCTCTATACCTTGGAGAGCACTTAAAATCGTAGGTCCTGAGTCCTGACCCTAGTCTCGGTCGTGTCGTATTTCCGTACCATGAGAGTGAGGGAACAGAAAGTACTCTTATCTGCGCATACATTTGTGCACTATAATATCTTCTGAGTGGTTGGCTAGCCTCTGATAGACCAATATGCTTTAGGTATATGAGTGCTCTATGTCTAAATTTCAATTTAGTAATTTTAGTGGTATAAGTTCTTCGCTGGACTATGATAGGCGATTAATAAATGCGCGTATCATTTAAATAATAATAAAGGCTATTTAAGGCTATGATGTTAATAAACTATCATCTTATACATATCCTTAATATATTTATAAGTCCTAACTCATTCATGTGTGATGTACAAAAGATTTCTAAAAACTTGAGCTGTAAAGGGTGAATAAACTTATATGAGCGGAGCTGTGGACAAAAGCTAGTTCGACTTCCACTCCCCTTAAGAACCACTGCCATTAACCATTTTTTTTTTAAATTAGTGTTATAGAAAAAATGTGTAAGTACCATGACGTTGGTATTATTTTTTCGAAATTCATCTCGAGGGCTCCTTGAGAGGTTTATTTTGATCGATTATGGTAGTGCATTTACTGGTGACCACCGCACGCAGCGGAATCGACGAGGCGCTCGGCAACCCGCTCTCTTTCTTGCTCTAGTATATGACGGTTGTAAGTGACAGAAAAGGATAGAAGCATAGGAAAGTGCGGTTTGATGCGGCCTGATGTAGTTTAACCATTAGACGGGACGTATGCTCGTTTGTCACCTTCTAAGAAGGGTCCGTGACAACCTTTAACTGTTTGTTAAAATAGCTAACTCTAGTAGCGAAACTGAAATTTGTGCGTTTAGATAACAGTCCATAAATAGAAAAAACGAAAGGTTTTCTACCTATGAATGGCTTTAGGATGTCTTTAGTATCAGATATCTGTGATATCTTTATTTTTCTTATTTAGGATATTTTGTAAGTAAAGATTCTGCGTGACAAATAACAAACGAACACACATATAGTTTCTTACTTTTGTTGTAAGTAGATGATTTTAGTTTATCTCACGTTCCAACTTTTTAATAATATAATTTGCATCAGTCCTTTAATATGGTATCTATACTAATATTATAAAGCGGAAGAGTTTGTTTGTTTGCTTTGTTTGTTTGTTTAAACGCGCTAATCTCAGGAACTACTGGTCCCATTTGAAAAAATATTTTTTTGTTGGATAGCCCATTTATCGAGGAAGGCTATAGGCTATATAACATCGCGCTAAGACTAATAGGAGCGGAGCAGCAATGAGAAATGTTTAAAAAACGGGGAAAATTTACGCAGACGAAGTTGCGCGGGACAGCTAGTGTAGTATATTAGTGGTAGCACCTTACCCCATATCAAGATTATAATATTCAAACATTGTAAAATTGGCAATTTGAAAAGAGTGGCCGCGAGTTTTTATTGCCAGGTCATTTTCTCCGGCTTTACCTATAGTTTGCGAACTTGGCATTACATGTACATGTAGAATCCTGACATATCACAAGTGTTGTTTTACATCCCAAGTAAATAAAATTTTTGATTTTTAAAAATATTAGGTATCTTTTTAACATGCAGTTAACGGTAGATAAGTTATTGAGACCGGCCGTCAGGGGTGACCGAGCAGGGCAGAACGAAAGATCAGCAAAAAAAAAAATTGCAGGAATTCCCATAGAACTACGAGAGAGAGGCATAGGCAATTGTATGTCTATACCTATTTCTATATGATAATGTCTCCTGCGTGATTAGCCAGATGACCTCTATATTGCCAACTTTTACATGGAATAAGAATCAACCTTTGACTGCCTCTGTGACGCGGTGGGAGTGTATCTGACTGCTACGCAAGAGGTCGTGGGTTCGATTCCTACACGGGACATCACTTTGTGTGACCCATAAATTGTTGTTCTGAGTCTGGGTGTACTTTGTGTCCGTGATTTGTATGTTTGTAAAGTCCCCCGCGACACAGGGCTTACCCTACTGCAGGAGAAATCTTTTAAATTTAAAATTTAGGTATAGTAACTATAGGCCGACCGCTTAACTCGTATATCGCCTGCGCGGTGAACTCACGTTCTCTGTCCCGCGCACCCCGCTCACCCACCCGTTAACATCACCCCGCGCTCCCTTCTCACCGCGCAGGCGATATACGAGTTAAGCGGTCGGCCTATAGTACGGTGGACTAGCCCCGTGCAAAGGGACATCAATTTCAAATGCCGAATGGGATTATTATGAGGACAAATGTCAGTTGTTTTTTCTTTTTTTTCCTCTTCCCTCCAATATTAATCGGTAGAGATTATGGCTCGCACATTATGTGCATACGCCAGTTTCAAGTATAATTTCTTTCTAGTTTTCTTCTTTCAATCACAAAGTCTCGTTCTTGTCCAGTTATCACGTATTTCAAGTATATTCAACACTGTTTTACATTTTAAACGCGGAGCTGTAAAAATAGCGAGTAATAGCGACATGTCAATTTGCCGCCATTTTTACAACTCATGTCCGTTGTTGTATTGCATGTTACACAAGTATAGACAAGATTTGATTTTGTCAAATGAACGTCCAAATATCAAAATGAAATAGAAGTCTTGTTATTGTCGCCAGTAACTTTTACGTAGCCAGTCCTGTAAACTAGTACTATAGAGGTCAGTGGAAGCAACGCATTATATCTAGAGAAATTTACTTACATATTTGTAGGCACTTTAAAATTTTCTTGGAAGCCAATAAAAAATGTATTCTTTCTTCTAAAAGTATATGAAAGCAACAGTTTTACGAGTGCCGTCAAAAAGGATTTAAACATAAATATTTAAAACTCAAACACTAACATTTTGAAGCACTCATGAAAACCATATTTCAAATATTTTCAACAAGAAACCACGTCATGTATGTAGTACGTCCCTTCGTATTGAGCGCACTTTACGAGCAATGCCGTTAAGACTTATAATAAAAGCTTATTGTGTTCGCGAACATCGCGTAAAACCGACTATGAAAATATTAAATGAACGCACAAAAGAAACTCACGCTTTATGGTCGGACAGTAGATATAAATGGGGAAATAAAAATTGTGTGCACGTATGAGTAGATTTTGAACGCGGTTCTGTCTGTGTTGGTGGATGGTTATTGTGGTAAAAAGTTGTGTATTTCTTTTTTTTATATATTTTTTAAATTTTAACAACACCGTTATTACTTATATAATATAATGCATGTAAAATATTTAAAGGTACGAACCGTAAGAAAAAGTACAATCCTTTTAAACGTCGGGTAAATAAAAAATTACCCGACGTTTCAAAGGATTGTACTTTTAAATATTTCACGCGATTAAGTCGCGAAATTAAAAACTCTAACCGACATCGATTCAGTAGTTAATAGTTTTTTGTCGTGAAATGTAACCCACCTAATATGATCTTAGTATTGTGTCGTATGCTTATGTGTGAGGGAAATAAGCGCGAAAATATTACCTGGATGACCCCTACGGTAGTAGTACGCTGGACTGGCTACCCCGAACAAAAGAGACAGCAATGCCGAATCGAATGACCGTCCTGTAAATATTTTTGACAGTTACAGTTATGAGTATGACAAATGGACGTCATAATGTAATCCTTGTTACTCAAGTATAGAACGAAAAAAAGAAAAAAAAAAAAGAAAAAAAAAAACAATTAAACAGGGGTTGTAAAAATGGCGGCAAACTAACCGGCCATTATTTTTACAGCTCCGAGTTTAACTTGTAGAAAAATGATTTGAATACGTGACAATTGACTTGAACGAGACTTTGTGCATGTAATATGCGCATAAATACTTGACACTGGCAGAAATTAGCTGTTAAAACGGCTAGATTGCCATAAACTCAAAGAAGAAGAAGGAGTATAGAACTTCTATTTGATTTTTAAACAACCGCCCAAATGTCAAATTCAGTCTAGCGTACTAGTACTATAGAGGTCAGTGACCTGCGTAGATAAACTAACTAAGTATGAACTGAGAGACAGGCACATACGCATAAATTCTAGACGACCTGTCATTTGCGGCCGGTCTCAATAATCTAACTATCGATGGATTTGGCTACTAGAGGTAGAATTTTGACATATTTTGTATGGAGCTTATGTCAAATATATACCTCTAGTAGCCAAATCCATCGATAGTTAGATTATTGAGGCCGGCCGTTAGTCAGGGTATATCTATAACCTATCAATTAACATAACCACAAACTCAAAAACCACAACTAAATCCACTAAAAAATTCAAAACTCAATTTTCAATTACAAAATTCTTCATAAAAAATTCAACCCTCTATCCCCAAAAGAAATTAAATATAATGTTTAATGTAAATATATAATTGTTGGTGATATATTGATGGCAACCCCATTCCAATCTTATAATGGCGCCGGATAGGGTTACCAGATTAAAAATTAGGGGACAACGGTAAAGTGAAACCACTTGTTAAGTGAATTGTGTTTTATGAAACGGGCTACATTGTAATTGAATAATTTATTACATATTAAAAATATATACCTTAGGACAACTCACACATGGCCATCTGATCCCAAACTAGGCAAAGCTTACTATGGCAACCAGGCAACGTATAAACCTACTTATATAATACTAGCTTGTGCCCGTGACTTCGCCAACATTTACGTTTCGTACGATATCGCAATAAAAACTATCCTAAGCCCCTATCTCCGCACCAAATTTCATCTAACGGGTCTGAAGGTGTGGATATTGTTTTTGCCTATTTTCATCTACAGCGTAAAACGTATCAGATTATATATACAGTGTTGCAATTAATGGTAGGTAAGTACCTATAGGTATAATTTAATTACGATCCTCGCCAAGCTTGTTGGCGAGATAATGCCCGTTAACATTTACATATTATAACTCTTAAAACTAAATATCTTAATCTTAACTAATTAACAACTAAGAATCTTAAATTAATATAATGTAATAATGATATGTATGTCCTATTGCGAATATAATATGAAAATGCCTAATACTTAAGAAACAAGATCAAAACCTATAGGTTCACCGCACAGCGGGAACGTTTTTGCGAACGCATTACGCTATGTGAGCATTTACCTGTAACATTTCTTCCAGTCTTGCATAAAATATCTATCCATCCAACAATAAAAGATTTTTTTAATTCTGATCAGTAGTTTCTGAGATTACTGCGTTCAAACAAACAAACAACAGACAAACTCTTCAGCTTTATAATATTAGTATAGATTTGATATTTTGTGAATATGCCTTAATTAGTATTCTTTGATTAGAGGCATGGAAATATCGCAGATAAATACCTTTTCCTGACTTGACGGTACACATCTTTACTACTTATCTCCGATTACCACAAAACATTTTTTTTAATTACAGTAACCTATCCAATTGTATATTTTTGTCAATACAAGATCATTGCCATCGTCTGATGGAGGGTTGCAAAACTAATAATAGGGTGACAATGAAAATTGAAACCGCGCTCGTTTTGTTTATTTAATTTAAAACTCAACAAATGAATAATTAAAAAATAAAACAGTTTTGTTTATTTTTCGAATTATTGAGTGGTGTATTCATCAGTTTTATTTATATAATCACTAGCTTTTGCTCGCGTCTTCATACGCATCAACATTTTTGAAAACAAATCTGTCCCACGGGAACCGAACATTTTTTCTGGATAAAAAGTAAATTCCAGACTATAATCTCCCTCTGTACTAAAATTTAATCTAGATCCGTTCAGCCGTTCTGGCGTGAAGGGCTTAATTAATCAATTGTACAGTTCTATAGACCGGAGCTCTCAAACTTTTTTAACATACCTAATGGAACACCCACCAACTAAGAGTTCATGAGGGGGGGGGGTACAATTATGCCTACTAACAGATGAAATGGAATCGGCCAACTTATTTTCTTGTTGTCTTTTCTACGCAGGCACTAACGTTTTTTTTTTTCTAAATAAATATTTCGCGCTAACCACTTTAGGAAACGCTGCTATAGATTACATAGAATTTTACATAAACATTTCTAAATATTAACTGCAAAGGATTTTACGTTGATGGGGTCCTAGAGTAACATCGAGTATCCGTGGAGGAACAAGAGCGCGGCACCGCTGCAGAGTGTTGGGCGTAGTCCGTTAATAAAATGCGCCTTACCTTCTGCCGCGCAAACAACTGCGGTGCCGCCATGCCGCCTCGTCTTGGTCCGGCGTGTGAGCGCTCCGAGCGGCATACCATAGATTTTTATATGCAGGACACCGCAGCGGCACCGCTCAGGCGTCGCACCGTCGCCGTACTGCGTCGTGTGGTTCGGCTCTAACATCGAGTATCATAGGGGGGCCAAGACCATAGACCACCGAGGTTAATCGCGTAGATACTTTGAGGTCAAATAACTTTTGTTTCTTCCCATCAATCAACCATATTGCAACGGCCGTTTTTACGGGTTGACCGATGCAGCTCAGCACCACCTCGTTTTATCGTGTTTTAGAAACTATCCTACTCTTATAAATTATAAATCATCTGGAAAAAATATCAAACTGATGGTGAAAACTGCATCAAAATCTGTTGCGTGGTTTAGATGTTAGATAGATATACAGATAGATAGCGAAGAGCGACTTTGTTTTGTGATATAAAGATAAGGAGATTTTTTACAAACTGTCTTTTTAACCTTTGCCGCTAAAAGAGAAAACAATTTAATTCGTGTAAATATCGATCCAAGTAATTACCAATCTACTCGATTTATAACGATTGCTATAAAATTTTTCCTTTTTCAGAAAAAATGAATTATTTCGATAATAAATTTTACGGACACTTAAATTGCTGTAACCAAATTGATTACGTATTCCCGATACATTGACCGTGTGTAGTGACAAACTCGTAATACATTCATTTATCATAACCTAACGGGTCGGATTACGCAATTTGAGATAGTGTTGTGATTGTGACATTGTCGATAATTAATATTTATCGATTGTTTTATTAGTTGTCGACAAAATCGATTATTAAATTTGAAATCAACTTTAATAATCGATTTTGATGAAGTGTTTTTTTATAGGCTTTAATTACTTCACATTTTCATATTTTTTATAAGTTATTATTTTACATTAACCTTCTTATGCATAAAACGTTAATAACAGCATTTTATTTAGCGATTACACTTACTAACTTTTAGCATTTAAAAAGGTCTTATACAACGCAATCTACATCCACGTTTTTAGAAACGTGGACGACGTCGTCATATTTCACCAAAACACAGACCCACAAAAGGAGAACGTCATACATAGGTACTTCACTTGAACAACGCACACATAGACATTGTTCACGAACACGGAATCCTGAAACGATGTACGTATATGTGTGCGTTGCTCGACCGTTTTGTTTGAAGCTTAGGTTACAGAAATTTTGGTTTGCGGTCGTCGATTGTCGCACCACCCGCGCGCGTCTGCCGCACGTCCTATGCCGCGCGCAATGCACGGAAATAAACCTTAAGGCGTCGGACACGCAATCGAGAGATTGCCGAGTTCGAATTCTACCCATTTATTTATAGAAAAAAACAGATTATACAAAAAAAAACATAATAAATACTTGCATAATCTTTGCCCACTCATCGGCAAACACATCACACTCAGGGTTGGCAGACAGTAGGGCGTTGAGCACCTCTAACGGCAGACTTTGTACTCTGCTCTAGCGGCAGTTCTACATGCCGGCCTCGCAAACAGTTTAGGTCGGTGGCACTCACGGTGTCGTAGATATCTATCAGGTACGTATAGTCTACAAAATAGAGAGTGGAACTCTGGGCTGTTCATTCGTCCATGCAAAACTTTATAGGATATGATGAGCTAATTCAAGCCCCGCCTTACTTACCTCCAAAGAGTTAAAACCTAACATCCCCAAGAGGTAGTTAGTTGGGTACATGTAGGGAAAGAAATAATGAACCCTTTTATGGAGGTATCTGAGGAATGTCTTTTGTAGTGGTATATTATACTATCGACGTGAATCCACTCCTAACACAAGCAAGTTAGCTTAGCTGGAGGGGTTAACAATTGCTAGTGTGCGACCCACATTGCTAGTTATCTTTAAAAAAAACCTCTGAATCAACAAATCTGGGCACATTTACGGAACCAAGTGGTCCGAGCTGATCTCTAAGTGTAGGTGGCTCCAGCAAGTTTGTATAAAGCTTACCTTTTCCATTGTAGTTTTGTAATATTACTTTTAAAACAATAACTCGAACAGCCAAAACCTTCGTATTTTGACACACACTTTTAACTACAATAATAAAAAAGTTTCATTTAATCATTGCTTGTAATGTAATGTGTATTTGACTTGAGCGAAGTTGGTAAAGAATTTGCTTGCTTTTGAAAGAACAATATTGTTAAAGTTGGTTTTGAATTCTTTGGGGGTTTACCACGCCAGTGTTATCTAAAACTGAAGAAACGAATGAAATTAATGAATAGATATACGAGTATGTTCCATTTGTTTTTGAGTTGTTTGCGATTTTTCAGCAAATTTCTCATACAAAGTCGAAACAATAAAAATCATTTTTAAGCCTTTTTACCCGACTGAACTGAATGTTCTGTGTTTGACGTGTGTGTATGTATGTGTGCGGTACTATATAGATCAAACACGTGGGCCGATTTTAATGATTCATACGTCAATCGATTCGTATTAATATTGCGAGTGTCACTAAATCAGTATTTAGTGACACTCGCAATATTAATTCGAATCGAACAGTACATGACGGCAATCAAAATTCAAAATGGCGACAGCCAGACGCCGTACAGAGAAAAAAAATAAAGTCAACAAACTATGTCATGTAGGGTATTATCGTGTAGGTATTTTAAAATCTTGATGAGGTTTCTGAAATCATTTTTCAATTAAAATAACTGTTTAGGATATATAGCGATACATAGTTTATTACCAACTATTTTCACTCAAATTTTCGGAAGTTATAGTTATTACGTTACGTTACGTCTTAGACCAAAGTACCTACTTCTATTTTCAGATTAGCTCGTCTAAACAAAAATAGTATTCAGTAATATAATATTATAATAATAGAAGGGTATGCCTTTATTTGCTTCTAGAACTCAGAACGATTTATAAAAATTGTAGTTTTCATTGCTTAAAAAAACACTGTTGAAATCTAAATCAAATTTAAAAAAACATGTCCAACACGATATCATAATCTACCCTAAAACAATCGGGAAATGACGTCACATATCAATCAGTCGCAACACTATCGTACAATCTCAATTTGTCGATAACGGGTACAACACTAGCGTCCCATTATAATAGGCGTTTTGTTTACAATACCAACTTGAAGGGGAATCCCATCCCTGAGGTAGTATGACTTAAATCACGATACAGTTTACTTAACAAAATAAACTCTATCTCATTAATATAAAGGTTATATTCCTTTGAACAACTTTGATGTTAAACTTTTATTAGCTTTTGTTTCAAAAAGTAACAAGTGACATGATGTTACAAAGTGAAATATACTCTATTCCGTATTATTAGAGTTGTCATTTGTATGTGTTGTTTTTGGCTTTTTAGTAGGGTGTCGCGTCCTGTTATCGGTACAAGGATCGATAACGCAAAATTGAGTTTCCGTCACCTATTCCCGTTGGTAAGTTTGGTTTTTTCGTGGAAAGTATACGAAATTTGTTTGTGTACCCTTTTTTGGATTGTTTTTTTTTTTTTAATTTCTCGGTAAATGGACTAATAGCAATGTATAATAATGAGTACTAACGTATTAACAAGTAGACCTAAGATGGTAAGAAATTTAAATTCCCCAAAAAAATCTGAAGACTCGTGCCATTCAGCAATGCTGCTCAGTGGGCCCAAGTAGCAGATTATGGCTGTATCTTTGTAGTGGAACCTTTATAGGTTGACTAGATGTCCCTCGCAATGTCCTCTGTTTTTGTGATTCATACAAAAATAATTACTAAAATCGCGATTACAAATAAAAACTTAATACCTATTCTTAATATCTACCAAATATACAAAAAAAAAAAGTTTGTCGGGTTGTTTCGAAGGAATTCGACCACAAACACCGTGACGCGAGATTTTTATATATTAGAAGATTACTTAATAACCGAGAGAGCTTAATAATAAAAATCCAAGCAAATCGGAAGATTAACGCAACGCATATTAGGCAACGTCATCAAAACCAGGACCATAGGTGGATAATGTTTTCTGAAAAGACCCTTGAAGCGAAATTGTGAACAGCGGCTTGTTTCAATATGGGCGGTTAGCGCCGCATGACAATTTCAAACTCGATTTAACTGCACAGAGTAATAAAAGGCAGAGGCCGCGAAATAATATGTACTGGGTTTGGCCCAAGCTTTGAAATTGTATTAATATATGACCGAAGCAGAGGTTGGTAGGACCAGATCTCCAAAGCTGGAGTTACGAGTCAGCGCCGCCTTCCACAAGGCTACTAACTGGATCAGTTGTAGGCAGACCGCTAATCGACTGATAAGTAGTTACGATCCTCAACGATTAAGAAAAAGCATGAAAGACTAGGGCAATAATTCAATCAATGGTCTTCTGCTTGCCGTGTGGTACCGGACTAAGAATAGTACCAACCCATCTCTTCCCGTGGGTGTCGTCAAGGCGACCAAGGGATTTCAAAACAGTGGACGGGCAGCAGTGTCCTCTGCGTACTTTAAAGCTTTACTGCGATCGCCAACCCGCTTGCCAAGTGTGGCAATTATAGCGCATACCCTCAGTATCTATAATAAGTAGGTTCTACTGGGAAGACTCGTGCCCTGCAAGAGGACATCATATTGGTCGATGTGAATAATGGTCTAATAAACGACTTTGGTTACGGTGGCCAATCTGATAGCAACTAGCCTTAATTGGCAGGAGATAATGAGATATTATAGTGTACAAGTGAGTAACATAAGTGCAGTCTCTATTCCTTTACTCTCGTAGTCTGGTGGGATGGAAATCCGATACGAGTAGAGAGAGATTAGAGGCAGGAGCGACGCACGACGCGACGGCTTTACTCCGAGGCACGGAGGAATGTCATGATGATATGAACCAAAGGTGAACCTCGCACATTTGCTTAACCTCGCAGATAACTCGATCTGCTCGGTCGCCACTTAGTCACGGATTCATCAATCTAAATGTTAATTGAAACATCTTGGAAACATAATTGAGTAATAGTACTTATATCAGAATATTTTCCTATAATGTACATACAATATATCTTTCATCATTATAGAATTTTATAAGCAACGGGTCTTAATCGCGTAAATATTTTATTTTAAGGCTAAATGTCTTTGTGTTATTGCCCGACGTTTCGATCGTATTGCAACGGCCGTGGTCACGGATAGACTGTGTGTTTATAAAATTCTATAATGTATACAAATCGTGAAAGATTACGAACATATATCTTCTATTAAGTATAACATACATAACGAACAATCTATAAAGCTACCAAAATAACGAGCATATCTCAAACTTATCAATACTGTTATTGTATATTAATTATAAAAATATATATATTCGCACACAAATAGAATTTAATAAAAAAAAACACCAATCACAAAAAAAAATTAAGAAGTGCAAACAACAAAAAAATACTAAAACCTCGAATAAATTATGGCTAAAGAAATATTATGTATGACGGTACAAAATTGTATAACAAACTACCAAGAAACTTAAAAGAAACTACAACTATGCAATACTTAAAAAACTGCTTAAAACATCACATCAACAATAACATAAAAATTTCATAGTAACTACACTCACGAACACATATGCCACATCTAGCTACGTACGTAAGGACGCGTTATTTTATTTTTAAGCCATAGTATTCACATCTACTTACCTTTTGTTTATTGAGTTATGTTCAAATGTTTGTTTGATTTGTTTGTCATTTGATTAAATCGCTCGGTAATTGTTATAAAGTATATTTTTTAGTTAAATTCTCATGTAAGTGAATGTAATTCATTATGAGAATAAAGTTTCTTAGACCCGATACAAACCTACATATGACATCTCTACACTCAAACTACTCTATGCGGCCGACAGAATGAAAGAGTTGGTTTAATTTTTATAAAAAAAAAAAATCGTCGCGGTTGATGACCCTTTGTTTCTGCAGTTATAGTCCGATGGGTGGCAGAAGGCAGACGGCTAGCGATCATGCACATACAAACAGACAGAAACGAAATTATTCAATTTACTACTAGGGCCATTTTATACCGTAACCCGTGATGAGGTTATGAGTTTAATGCCACGCGTGTCTATTTGTTGCACAGGTTCGTCGCACATTAGCATCCATTTGTAGATTTTTTTTTTTATTGAAAAACCGTTTTGTCATTTTAAAAATATATTATTTGTTGACATATAAAAGTTTAGAAATTATCTATGTTAAAATTAGGGAATTTTAATTTATTTGTTTTATTTATATATATTTGTCTTCAATATTGAAAGATGAAAACCATAGTGAGCAGTAGATGTGTTACTTTTACAGTTTAAAATCTTCGTTTTATTATTGGTTTAAATAAAGATTAATAACTAATTAAGTTAGATCATACAACTCTGAGAGTACAGAAGTCTAGCTTTATACATACTTCGCTCGGACAACGTTAAGAACAAATTGTTCCAAGATTGTGTATACACGTAGATATTGCTCATGGACAGAGCGATATCTAGGTGTATCTAGGTGTATCCATTGCTCGAGCTACCTGCCAAACTATAGTGGTTACAATTAGAGCTCTAATTCCACATATAGATTGCGTTACTATTGTCATAACAATCTATCTAATAAACTTTATCTAACAGTATTGTATACACGGGAACAATACAAACAAGCAATCTTTTTATAATACTCCCGATATACTATCACATGACTATGTAAGAGTTCTTAGCTACACACGCGATACTTTTAACGTCAGCGTTTGACAATAAACGTCGTTTACGTTACACTGCAAGATTAAAGAAATAAGTAATAATTTTTGTTTTTAAACTTTCGCGATTTTTATACATATTAGATATATTTCGGGACTTAATCGCGTGAATTATTTAAAGGTACGAACCTTTTATTTACCTGACGTTTCGATCGAATTGCACCGATCGTGATAATGGTATCCTGAAGAAATCGAGGGAACTCTTAAAATATTAAAGGAAAACCTATAGTGATTTAGGTATATTTCATAGTGATTCGTGCATTTACTCTTAAAAAACAACAATTGGTGAAGTGGAACTGATGATGAAGACCTAAATGATGAGCGGACAATTTCAATAATTTAAGATTCAATATTTCATAGTTTGCGATTTAGTTACTTTAATATGGTATTGAGTAGCACTTTATTCTCGTCATACTACCTACTATTAAACAATGTAATAGAGCTGATAGTGAACTCCTCAACAATTAACGGCCCTGCATCAGGGCACCTACTTCAAAATGTTGAATATGTTTTTGTTATTCTAGGTGTATTATTTTTTGCTTGTTGTTGTTATTTGTTGCCTTGTTGGTATTTATATTTAAGTCGGCAATATTTTTTTGTTAAAAAGTTTTTTTGCATTTCACAATGTTGTATTCTAGGTGGTACAACTTAAATTAGGTAGGTATCATCATGAACTCTAGTACTGAATTACAAGCTAAAGCTTGTAATATTTTATTTTATATTTATTAATTGTGTCGTTGATGCATTTATTGAGTCATATCTCACAACACTTTTCTATTAAGAGCTTTTGTCATTTATTGATATTCTTGCTTGATTTTTTATTGCTTAAGACAGTTTGTTATATATTTTTATCTTTGGCCGCCAATTGTATTCCCTGTCGTCCCAAAAACTGGCACTGGGCCGGTTTTATTTATTCTGATACATAATACGTCTCCTCTTCCGAAAAATAATTCTGGTTACGTCCATATTGTTTCAAGCGTCATCCCATGAGAGTTAAAGTATCGTTTGCGTGGTACCTCTAACCCGCACAAAACCAAACACGCGTGGAAACAATCAAAACTTGCTGTATTGCCATTCAAATGTCGCACAACTTAGTTCATTATTGTTGGACATGGCACGACGGACTTTGTTTTGTCGAGTTTATAAACTATATACATATAGGTACAGCAATTTGTATGACATTATGTATGCGATTAAGGGCGTAGCTACCGTCATATCAGTCACTAGCTGACCTGAGCAACTTTGTCTGCGTAAATTTTCCCTGTTTTTGAAACATTTTTTATTGCTGCTCCACCTCTATTAGTCGTAGCGTGATTTTATATAGTCTATAGCCTTCCTCGATAAATAGGGTACCCAACTGTAAAAGTTTTTTTTAATTCGGACCTCTCCCGAGAATATCGCGTTCAACCAAACAAACAAACTCTTATGCTTTATAATATTAGTATAGATATTAATAACACGAAACTGGCCCTAAAAAATGTATACGCGGCCGTTAGGCAAGTTATGCTCTGATGCACTGATTGACCGAAAAGGGGGTTTAAAAATTTAGGCTTATTTATCCGCTTATCTTTCAGGATGTACTTAACCAGTTAAATAACCCAAGTAACAGAGTTTTACCACAAATATTTACTACTTATAAAATTTAAAAAATAAAACTTTATTCACTTAGGATGCAAAACAACTCTTGTGGTACGTCGGTATTCTACATGTACAAGTAATGCCAAGTTCGCAAACAATAGGTAGATATGTTGACTTGTACCTTCGAACAGTAATCGAATAGGTGCCTGGAAATATCAGTCTCTGTAATAAACTGGGAGGGGAGCGCCAAGAAAGCAAGTACTTTATAAAGGCTGATATTATGATAGATATACCCTTCCTTCAGTCAGCTGGATTCCTTAGCGTTCGGCGACTTTAATCGGCTACTGCCGGCATCTGTTACAAAGTTATGCTGACTGACTGATGGTAATGTTATTTTGACATATCACAGAAGCCATGTTTGTTTTTTCCAAACGTCACATTTCTAAGAACACTTGGGCGGTCAAGACGAATCTAAGGACTTCTTAATTATATAAATCTGTCTAGTGGTTTGAAAGATATTATTAGGTAATAAAGAATATTACATACATACAAGATACGCGCGAAAAACATAACACTTCCTTGCAGTCGGGTAAAAACAGAATAAGTCATTCCAGACTGATTAATTTATTAAAAAAATAATTGAAAAACTAAAATCTGAGTACAGCAAGAGATTGTTTGTCGTGGTCAGGTACAAGTAAGTTTGTGCGAAACTTCTGCTTCTTAACTTGTATATAGTATTAACCTTTTTTTTTCTTCTGTTTCAGGTAAGTTACTGTCTAAGCATTCATACCTTTCAATTAGGTACAGTAAGGTTTTTCGAGGATTAAAAGTAAGATATGTGTTATTACAAAGTTCAATCTATGTTTGTGCCTAATTTCATCCAGTTCCATTTATCATGTTCTGGTGTGATTGAGTAACAAGCATCCCTCCAATTTTTTCCTTAATAGTAGTAAGATTCCATTTGAAGGGCTCCGCGTCCTCGCCCTATCCTTGTCTTATGTCCTTTCTATCTGTCCTGCGCCTTACAGTAAATGTAAAAGAACAAAATGAAATAATGTGGCAATTTGAATTGTTTATTAACATCAACTCCGTTGCATTGCGCCTCGTCCCGCGTAAAGAAACGTAACTAAATATACTCTGCTTGTCCGACGGACGATGTCAACTGTCTTCGCCAAATAAAATTACCTTAGAAATGATTTGGACAGCGGTGCTCAAACTTTTTGCACCCTTGGGGGTCACGCTGTCTTAATTTTTTTTAATCTTTTATTTTAAGGACATGTCAGACCCGTAAAGCCTTATTACAAATAATAATAATAATATGAGTCTTAGGAACGCTGTATTAATAAGTAGGTACTTTAAACTCCGTGCGGTTACAGTGTAAGAAGAAGTATTTTAACCCCGTGTGTGATCATATTACAATATTTAGTATTATTGACCCCGTTGGATTAGATTATAATAGGTTAGTTAGTTAATTTTACCTGGCCGTATAAGAAGAACCGCGGCGCATTGCAGAATATTATCCATACTAATATTATACAGATTTCGAGCTTTAACCGCTGAACTTTGAGTACCGTGGAAAGATATATGACAGTTTTTATCACGATAACCAACATCCACGCGGGCGGAGTCGCGAGCGAAGGTCGCTATAGAATGTTAATATTTTTGGCTTATTCCCATCCAGTTTGCCGTGTGGTACCGGCTTAAGAATAGTACCACCCCATCTCTTCCCGTGGGTGTCGTCAAGGCGACAAAGGGATGTCACACTGGAGGACGGGCAGCAGCGTCCTCTGCGTACTTAAAACCTTACTGCGATCGCCAACCCGCTCGCCAAGCGTGGCGATTATGGCAATTACCCCCAGGATCTACATACTAGTAAGTTCTACTGGGGAGACCCGTGCCCAGCAGTGGGACATCATATGGGTTGATATGTATTCCCATCCAGTAACACCCCAACCAGTAACACTGTTACCCGTTGCAACTTTTATGAAAGCGGCTCCACCACAGTGGTAACCTAGTTGCTTGCCGACAAGAAATAATGTATGTGGTATAACTCATTCACACAAGCAAGGGACAAGATCACCTGACTTATGACTGAGTGCGTAATAGGTTATTGGGACATGTTTATTCCGACATTTTTTCGAAGGGGTCTTAGTTTATACAGTATACCAGCTTTCACCCGCTGTTCTATTCTATAATATATTACTATTCTATCTCCATTCTTGGTTCTTAAACTATTTCTGTACCAAATTGCAAGTTTAAACGTGAAAACGTAACAGACAGAATTCCTTTTACATCTATATTATTAGCTTGGATTTTAACATCTATGTAATAATAACTCTTAAATTTTTTGAGGGTTTTTTTAAAATCTTATCTTGCCGTGTGGTGCCGGCTTAAGAATAGTACCACCCCATCTCTTCCCATGGGTGTCGTCAAGGCGACTAAGGGATTTCACCCCGGAGGACGGGCAGCAGCGTCCTCTGCGTACTTAAAGCCTTACTGCGATCGCCAACCCGCTCGCCAAGCGTGGCGATTATGGCAATTACCCCCAGGATCTACATACTAGTAGGTTCTACTGGGGAGACCCGTGCCCAGCAGTGGGCCATCATATGGGTTGATATGTATGTATGTTTAAAATCTATTTGATTTATTTTATCAATTTGTTATCTTTAGAATTAATGTTTATGCTTCTAGTTGTATAATCCATATTCATTGGATGTCAGACATTTTTTTATTATACAACATTAGCCTTTAAAACTGAACAGTGTTTTATTATTTTGAAGATAAGCATTTTCAGCAATTTATTAATATTCATGTTTGATATGAGCACACATTAGTTTATAATTTAAATGTCTGCAAAGCCTAGAGGTAACCACCCTGATTTGTAAATCAGAGGTCGCGGGTTCAATACTCAAGCAGACGAACTATTTTTTTTTGGTGATTTTTCATTGCCATTCCTCTAAATTGGTTAAGAAAAACGATGCTTTCCTCCTATCTCTCCATCCTATCGACATCTCTCTTATTAGAATACTATTGATAAGCATTGCTCGTGGGATAGAAATTAAATAAAAATATAGTAAAGTGTCAAACACATCTTGTTAATTTACGACAATTATCAAATGTTGAGAACCATTGGCTCATATCCATACCGGGTGTGCAGGGGTGGCCAAGTGGGGTGACAAGCGGGGGCCAGAGGAGGGCAAAGACCGTGGAAATTATGAATTTGTGAATAATTCACCGGGAACATCATAACACTAATGTCGAGGAGATTCTGAGTGACATCCTGAGTTTACAATTTATATTATTTTCACTCCTGATTTAAAAATGGAGGAGATAGGTAATTAAAACGTAAATAAATGTAGTATTTTAAACAAACTTATTCTTAATTTCACCCCCTTGGGGGTTGATTTTTAAAAAAAGTTAAGACATGTACCTATTTATTTTATTTTCGCTACGCGACATTGCGTCACCGAGGCAGTTCATAAAAACCAAAATAACATTATTAAAATAAGTATTCTTGCCGTTGTAGAAAAAAGTAATTACTAATGCATAAAAATACGGCAAGAAAATCACCCCCTAAGGTTGAAACACAGGGGGTGAAATAACAAAACTACATTATAAGCCAAACTAAGGTAACAATCAATCATATTTCGGCCGAGTGGGCCCTTTATTCGACCCGTATTGTAACAACAATAGTTTTAAGTGATTTTCTATGTATCGAAATATTAATATAATTGTATTTATTTGTAGGTATGTATTGTGAATTAATAGATATTGTTCACGACTTTGAGAGAGGTCATTGAACGTAAAATACCGAACGTACAAAAGAAGGAGCATGTCTTCTTCCTTTAATATGTTTTATCTTTTGCATGAGCCCTCATTCGCACCAGCATTTTTTTTTACGCTCGTTATAAATTCGGTGACCTGGCCTCTCCATGTAATTATTTGAGCTATCCCCAACGCCAAACTTTGAAAATACAACACTGCGGGATAAAAATATGTCCCGTTGCCTTGTAACGTGTAATGTGTAATTTACGCGCGAAAATACGCTTGTGCGAATGAGGCTTTAGTCCTCTAATTAATCTTACCTACATAATACAGTTTATTAACAAACAAACATTATAAACATTGGCGATTTGAAAAGAGTGGCCGCGAGTTTTTATTGCTACCTATTGTTAGCGAACAGGTATTACTCGTACATGTAGAATGATGACTTTGCACAAGTGTACTATTTTGCTTTTGCATTTAAGAAAAGTGAATAAAGATTTTTTTTTATGTGGAAAGCTTCACATAAACGCACACATATACATCGTCCATGGTCATGGAATCACGAACCACTGTGTTCCGAAGGTGTTCCGAGATTTAGTTTCTGTGAATTTAGTCTGCGAAGTATTTATTCTGGACTCTTGGTGCTTTGTGTCAGTAAAATATGCGAATCGATAGATCAGAAGGTTAAGCAACGCTGTACTGTTTAGTCGATAGATTGCTGACCGTTTAGTGAAAAAATCTGTTAGCATTTTCAATGGTGCTGGTTTTTGCACAATGTTTTCCTTAATAGACTTTGGCTTTTTTTTAAATAAATAAAGAAAACTAACAAATTTGCTAGAATTCTAGTCTAGAAAATTTGTAAACCTTTCAGCTAAGCCAAAATGTTTCAGCTAGGAGTGTGGTTCACGTCTATATAAATAAATAAAATTGAAATATCTGTTTATAATGTCAAATTAACAGCTTTTCTTAAAGGATATAATAGTATATACGGTAGGTACTGAAAACAAATACAACAGTCTGTCTGCCTATCCTTGTGTTTATTCCGGCTAATCCCCGAAACAGCTGGGCGGATTTTGACTGGACTTTCACTCTCAGATAGCTAATGTTGTAAGGAGCAATTTAGGTTACTTTTTATCACGCTAACGACGAAGTCGCGGGCACAGCTAGTCGGTAATCTATACTAATATTATAAAACTGAAGAGTTTGTTTGTTTGAACGCGGTAATCTTAGGAACTACTGATCCGAATTGAAAAAATGTTGGACAGCCCATTTACGGAGGAAGACTATAGGCTATATTACATCACGCTACGACTAATAGAGCAGAGCAGCAATGAGAAATGTTGCAAAAACGGGAAAACATTACATATACGAAGTTACGCGCGACAGCTATTATATTATGTAGTATTTAAAACCGCAAACCTCTTGATTTCAAGTCTAATGCCTTGCTACCGCTGTTCGGTTGTAACAATATACTCAAACTCGGACGAAGTCGCGGGCTATATCTAATTTATTTCTCCAACAAAATTAAATTACACTAAACACCATAATATATCTTGTCTTGTCGTGTGGTCGTATCATTTAAAACTAGTAATTTTTCCGACTACCCTCCAGCGGGGCAGTCCCTCGGGCGGTGTAATGGTCGGGTCTCACGCACCACCATGGGGACCATACCATGTTTATAGATGAGGATGCTGTGGTACAGATGATGAGAGGGAACTGGGTTCTTTATAGTTTTGTAGATTTTTAACTGACTTTAAAAAGGTGTTCTTTGTTTATCCCATAATATGTACCTATGTTTGTGTTTTTTTCAAAAAGCTATTGATTCTATTTGGATAGGGTTTAGTGTATGAAATATTGTCTTCTAGATTATAATAGGTACTGTGACGTGAACCTCTTGCTGGCTTTGGGGTGCGCAGCCGGGATTATTGCTCTCGAGGATGAGGAATCAAACAACTTCTTAAGCCCAGAACGATATTATATATTGAATAACTTGTACTATGATTTCTTTACATATTAATTCTTTTCCTTGACCATTCGTCTTGACGCTTGGTCCCATTCTCTCAATTGTTTTTCGATCTTCTTCTTCGTTATTATTTCATAGTTTTGGAACGTCAAGACAAACAGTTCACAATTAATGAGGCTTTATGCGAGTGGCCGGTCGAGTTTCCGACGCACCTGCCACACGCCGCCGCCTTATGAAAAAAAAAAAAATCTTTACATTTGACTACTAAGTCAATTTTTTTTTTTTTTTTATAATATAAAACAACAAATATAAATCTAGCTGTGCATTTACCTATGCTGGCGATATAGATTTTTTTTTTTTAATACCCCCCTTAATCTGTCTCTATGCAAAAGACAACGTGTAACTGTTATACCTAATCTAACAAAATTTATGTCAACAAACACTTTACATAACAGTTATACGATGATGCTGGGCAAAAAACGCCATTAAAAGAAGCACCAGTATCAGATTCATTACCTAGCTAAACTTATGTATAACTAAATTAAATCAATCATTAAACACCAATTGACCCCAGGCAACAAATTGGGTGAAAGTCCTGCTTTGTTGTAACTGGAAGAAAATTCATCTTTAAGTATTAATCTTATATCAGTTAAATAATTGGTCAATCAAGCTATCGGTGACCATCTGATCACATCTATTGATTATTTAGATAAAATAATCACAAACGAACTTCCCAAGTTCGATTGAACCAAATGCAAAACTGTCTGCTTAATCACAGAGTTATATTTATAATTCAAAACAATAATACACCCGTTTTTGTTTGCCTAGTGCTCTATGGCATCAACATTGTAGGACATTTCTTCGCCGTGTGGTTGTACATGCAAAAACAAACAACATTTTAGAATCAGATCTAAAACCATTAACCATCCCTAAATATACAATTGTTTACACGTCAGACTATTAACAACGTCGCCACTTCTTTTCTGGCATCACCTACTCCTAAAAAAATAATTCTCATCAACTACTCATGTTTATCATGACTTAATTATAACATATGTTCATATAATAAAAATTGTCAACTACATAAAATTAAATACTAAGATATCGATATCTATTCGCATTATTTAACGGGCCTATCGTATCCACTTCTACCTTTTCAAATAACGTGTTTGTAACAATCGGTTGCAACGGCACCACCCTATTTGACGCCCGCACTTCTTGACATACTTTACATGCTTTGATATAATTCTCTATTTTCTTATATGACTTTGGACAGCAGAATCTTGAATTAAATTTTTCTACTGTCTTCATCAAACCTAAATGACCTCCATATAATGGATCATCATGAATCTCATGCATAATTACTGGAAACAGTTCATCCGGAACTACCAGCAATCTTTTAATAACATTATTTTTTGTATTTAATTTATATAACATGCCGTTGTGTATAAAGAATCCTTTATATCTTTGTAAGTTTTCATCTATGATTTTATTTCTTAAAGATGAACAAAAATTATCGTTCATTTGAGCCCTTATTACTGAGTCTATTTCTAATTTGCAGATTTGCTCATTATTCTCTGTACATCTCATCCTAAATATTTGTAACCCGTCAGTGACCACGTGATCATCTTGACTTATTAACGGATTTCGACTCACGAACTCCGCATCCGAATCCGAATCCTGTTCTACAACTACTGAAGAGGAACTATCATTACAGGAAGGACGAATGCTACCAACATTCACTAACTCACTCACTTGTTGACGACTGATCTCACTCTGTTTAAGTGAGACCCGATATGAAGGTTTTTTCACAGGAACCTCGTTCGAAGTTTTTATTTTAATTGGGTTATTTCGGCACCCACCTGGCCTAACCTTACCAAATGAGAATTGTGGCTTGTATTCTTCCACTAAGTCATGTAATTTATTATTATCACCTGTACTCAGATTTTTATTAATATTCATTTTATCTTTTGACACATTTAAATCAGGAAGAATACAAGTGTCATTCTTATTTGACTCACAAATATTACTAACAAATAAATGATTATGTTTAAAAATATTAACAGACATTATTTCCTGTGTATCGATAACAGAAACTTTGCCTGGTCTAGCAACAAAACATATTTCATTGTAGTTTCTCAATGTTATTTTATTATTCACAAAATCTAGGGATGCCCCATTTTTGATTAAGAAATCTTGACCCAAAATCACTGGCCAACTGACATCTATTACCACATAAAAAAGTGTGTTATACACCACATTATTAATTATAACGTTGATATATGTTTTGCCTGCGACTGGTATAATCTTACCATCGGCCGTTGTTAAATTAATATTATCACATATATCTAAGGTTACTTTGTTCATTAACGCTACTTTCTTCGATAGCAAGGACACTGA
The DNA here is from genome assembly GCA_945859575.2 of Herminia tarsipennalis. Classification (NCBI taxonomy): domain Eukaryota; kingdom Metazoa; phylum Arthropoda; class Insecta; order Lepidoptera; family Erebidae; genus Herminia; species Herminia tarsipennalis. Next base: position 3,372,924 of record OX243830.2, read on the forward strand.
AGCCCCACTATCTAATAAAGCAGGAATAGCACCTGAACTTAATTCTACTAAAATGACTGGTTCGGACTGACCATAATTATTCTTCTTGACGTCTTCTATGTTTGAGCGCCGCTGCGTACTCATTGCTGCGACGTGATGCTCGCCTACTCTCGTTGTCGACGACGCTGCATCACCAGCTGATTGAACCGGCATCGGCAGAGGTTCTCTGCTCCTTAAAAAGTACTGGCGGGGATTTGACTCCCGCCTTGGTGTTAACGAACCGCTTGGTGAATCATTGTGCGGAACCCGAGACAACGGGGACCGGTATTTACTATACGGAGTCGATTGATTGCTCCGAAATGGACTATTGGTCGGTCTGTTGGAGTCTCCTTGCTGCCCAGACCCCACTGCTACCGCATTCTCAACCTTAACCTTAAGATTGATTTCCCTTTCAGCCTCTTTATCATATACTGAATGTAATTGTAAAACTGTGGCCTTTAAAATATTTTTATCAGCACATACAACTGCAGCGAGCTTTGATTTGTAGAAACTATTACATTTCTTTGGAAAGCTCCTTACGAACGTATTGTCGTCAATTTTTCCCTTTTTGGCTATATTTGAAAGCTCGTAGTAAAATGAAACAATATTCTCCTCTGGCGCCTGTATTCTTTCATAGAATTTTTCCGTATAATTAGTACGGTTTGGGAATTCTGCTTTTAATGCAGTGATGAAGCTCTCGAAGCTATCACAATCTTCTATGATTGCTTTGTATAGGTGTAGCGCTGGTCCAGCCAGATACGCCGCCACAAATAATTTTTTTTCTTCATCCGAAGTGATTTTATTAATCACACAGATGATCTGGAATTGGTTGATAAAATCATCTACGGACTCATACAATCCCGTGAATGCACTCATTTTTAATTAACTTTACATAGAAATACGACTTAGCTCTTTAAATGACTTCCTCTGAAGAGTTCGGCGCCTCCACCATGTGACGTGAACCTCTTGCTGGCTTTGGGGTGCGCAGCCGGGATTATTGCTCTCGAGGATGAGGAATCAAACAACTTCTTAAGCCCAGAACGATATTATATATTGAATAACTTGTACTATGATTTCTTTACATATTAATTCTTTTCCTTGACCATTCGTCTTGACGCTTGGTCCCATTCTCTCAATTGTTTTTCGATCTTCTTCTTCGTTATTATTTCATAGTTTTGGAACGTCAAGACAAACAGTTCACAATTAATGAGGCTTTATGCGAGTGGCCGGTCGAGTTTCCGACGCACCTGCCACAGTACCTACACCAAACATAGAAGTTAGAGAAATTTCTATTTCTAGGATCTAATTTATTACTTCTAGATTACAATAAAAATAGGAAAAAAGACGTTCTTTGAAAAATACCAATTAAATTAATATAATATGGTCGGTACTTTTCTTAAAACACGTTTTATTTGTTTCTTATAGGATATATCTTATATATTGGTTTATGTAATACGATCGAAAAATCGTGAAAATGTTTTGTGAAGTGTGGATTTTGTAACAGTTTTACGGAACCCCAAATAGAGCATCCGTGTCATTCGCCAATACGTCGTCGCATCAAATTATTTGTGGACCCCGCTATGTGTCTCGTGCACCCCGCTCGACCCCACTGATTAATGGACCACGATCGACTGACGAACGATTAAACATTTATATAATAATATGTAATTGTACCTCACGGCTTCTAAGAAAAACTTATCCTTCTTTCATTTTAAATCTCATCTGAATCTATAAAATCAATATCTAGTAGTTTCTGAGATCAACGCATTCAAATAAACAAACAAATTTTTAATGATTACATAATAGATCTAATTTAATCTTATCAGAGACTAGCCAACTCGTAGCGTTATGTATAATAGTTTTTACTTTGTTAGAACTCTCGAGACAGATCTTAGACCACATTGGAACACTTTGTTCTAAACTGCCCCTGTTACCTCCCTCTTGAATCCGCGCCTGGTGCGTTGTCCGAGCGAAGTTAGTATAAGGGTGCGTTTGACGCTGAGCGGATCGGAGTGGAGCCAATCGCAGTGGTTGAAATCATACCCGGGATTTCTTCAAACACTGTTAATTTAAGCTTACCTTCTGAATTTTGCGCTAGAAGTAACTCGCAAATGTCATTGTAATTTTCTTCCCTTACGATATCGTTATGATGACATTGTTTAATCGCTTGAAGCCGCAAAACAATAATTATTATACAATCTAGTATACAATACAAGGGAATGACGTCATCAAAAAGTGCTCCTACCCTCGTTTTAATGAACAATGGAGCCTTCAAGTGGCGTTAAATTGTTGTAATTATCATATTATGTAGGTACGTCGATAATTGCAAGTGCTCTACATCTGTCATGTAAAAAGAAATAAACTTATTTATTGACAGATCTGATCGATTGATTGATTGGTTGACTGACAAATCGCTCAACTAATCGAGCGATTAGTTTGAGTATGACTGTCGAAACTTTTGGCTTTCGAAGTTATATTCTGCAAAGGAGTGTCTTACAAATACTACGTGTAACAGTACGGTCAAGGTCAAATTTGAGTAGCGGAGTTGGTCCAATGAAATGGCACAAAATGAGATTCTCTTACGAACTGAAAACTAAACGCGTGATTAAAGGTCAAACCACACTTTGCGACAGAGGCGCGACGCGGCCTTTCTTTTTTTATTATTTTCAGTGACGCGCCACTCTGCTGTAGTGCGATTACGTTCTTTAGAAACAGTGGGACGAATAATACGCCGCGTCGCGTTTTTCTCCGCTGCAGTTTCGCATCGTCGGCATAGTGGGTTTTGACTAGGATACAACAAGAGCGCGCGCGGCGGCAGACTAGCGCTGTGCGCGAGCATGCGCGAAGAAGCCGTCCGGCTGCCGCGGCGTCCGCGCGCATCCGTCCGGCTGCAGCGGCATGCGCAAGGATGTAACCCAGTTCCAAGCAGTGTAAATTCCATGAAAATGTGAAACTTATGGCTTATAGTGGTTTTAATTACCTACATCTTGCACAGTGTGAAATGCGCTGCGCTGCGCTCCTGCGTCTTCCGGTTGGTGGAAATTGAACAAAAGTTAATATAAAATTAGGTACAAGAACTCAGTCATCATTTCGCTATTATTATTATTAAGCCATTTGTTCTGAACAATTACAAATTTTGGCTTACCTACTGCTTAAGTACCTTACGACATACGAGTAGGCCTCGTCTACTGCTCTCTATCTGCCGCCACTCTTAGCCAAAACAATTGTTTTATTACACACTAGCTAAACCCGGCCCCGCTTCGCGGTTTTGGAACGCATAAAGGACAAACATACAAAACATTGTTTTTTATAAAAAACATCTAAACGTAAGTGAAAATGAGGAAAGAATATTTGAAAATGTTGCCTAATTCAAATGATATCTTATTATTAAGAAAGAAAGAAAGAAAGAAAGAAAGAAAAAACATTTATTTGACCTTCCATACATACTTATAAAATAATACAGAATACACAAATATGAATAATAATAAAAACATTACATCTAATTAACAATAAGTATGTACGAGAGCAAATAGGTACCTACGTCAGCTAATGTTGCGGTCTCTGACCGCAACGCTGGTATTCTCGTAGGTCCCGGCTACCAAACTATAGATACATAAAAATATTATACCATAAATGATTATAATAAATAAATAAATAAATAATTGTTTCTAAAATAAATATTAACATGTAGGTAAGTACTTTAAACGTTACAACATACAACAATACAAAATTCTCTGCCCGGTAATCGAACCTGCGTCCCTCGTCAAATCACAAAAGGCAACAGCTCAATCAATTATCCGTCTAACTATTGTGACGGAGCGTTTTTGACCCCTTTTCTTCTATTAGAAAATGTTTCATTGTTTGTTGGTGTACGCACTCGGATAAGAAAACGCAGCGTTTCTTTCGAGCGGTTAGTAAATGTCCATAGTTTTTCGTATTCCTGCATCAAGCAATTTCCGATGATTTTGTTCGAACGAACCGTCGTAATTTTTTTTTATAGTCAGAAAAATACACAGACTACTCTTATCCATCAAAGTACTGGATTTTTGTGCTTAAACCAGGCGCTTAAAATAGCCTTTTATTTACTGCTGCATTTTATTTAATTTTTTGTATGTGGCATACAGAAACCCCTCTCAGGTGAAGGCCTTCTCTAAGGACTTCCAGTATTTTCGGTCTTGGGCTATTTGTTGCTATTAGGCCCCGCTATTTTTTAATATCATCATCCCTGCGTGCATTAGGTCTTTACTTTTTTCCGCTTGCCAGGTGCCCCTTTCTATATATTATTATTCTTTTTGACGAGACATGTCCAGCTTATTTTCCGTTTTGTTTTTAGGCGTAGCAAAACCCACATATGACTTGCTTTGGTCTGTGACTTTTTTACCCGACTGCGCGACGCAAAGGATGGTATTGTGTTTATCAGCTATGTATATATGTGTGTTCTTTTGTGGCACTATATAGACCAAACACGTGGGCCGATTTTGATGATTTATATGTCAATCGATTCGCATTTATCTTGCGAGTGTCACTAAAGACATGACAGCATTCAATATACAAAATAGCAATGCCAACGCTCACCGCAACGTGCCACAGAACTAGTGCGTACACCTAGTTAGCGACATATGGCGACATGGTCGTCCCCACAGTTTATACCTATAATATGCCAGTCATCTAATTGATTGACTTTATGTTCAGCTTGCGAACTGCTTACCCTGTTTTGGACATGCTCGTGAATATATAAGTTGTGGATAAGTCTGTGTTATAAGATATAATCAACATCGAGCACTTCACGGGCAGCCCTATCTATATGAAAGCCCAAGCACGTGATTTAGGAGTGCAGCAGCGTGACCAAACACCGGGCAGACTGCTGAGCTTGTGGGAGTGCCTTAGCTGGAGTGACGGAACTGACAGGAATGGTGTTGACACACAATGGCCCAATCAAGAGCATAAGTGTTGTCATCGTGGCCCCGTTAAAACAAACAAACGAAGCTATGAAGCATAATGATGCAATCAGCTTGATCGAGCTTGGATTACCTCAGAGGGCACGTTAAACCAACGGTCCTGCGCCCAATTCTCTTGTTGTGTCGGATTTCCGTCTCATCGGACTTTCAGACTGGGCAAATAATAATAATAATAATAAAAACTTTTATTTAAAACATAAATATAACTTTTACAATACAACCAGCATTAATTTGAAGTACAAAATTTGAAGTTACTATGTATAGTCGCGGAATAAAAATGTTTGTCACCTTAAAGTCCAAGTTTGCTTGAACTGAATCAAGGAACAATAACGCCAACATGTCAACGTGTTCAAAATAATAATAAGGTTTCACTCAGATTAAAAACTAAATAGTGGAAAATGTTGATAAACTGTCGCGATTTGCACACCCGTGGTTATGGGTAGACTGACCCTTCTCTACCCGTGACCACGCCCGTTGCAATATGGTCGAAACCTCGGGCAATAAACAACGTATTTTATCTTTAATTATTTACGCGATTATTATAATTTTATAATAAATAGATGGAACCTTCAAATAAAATTAATTAAATATTAATAAATTAAATATTGTTAAGAAAGTAGACATAAACCCACGCAAAAAGTTTTTATTTCACGGAGATAAACAAGAAAAACTAAGAAAAATAATTGAGTTTCTTGATAGACAATAATGATAACACGCACGGCTATTAAATGTCACACCCACAATGGGAATTAATAACATTACACGACTATTTCTCAATTCGCGTAAAGAGAACATGATTAAAGCTATCTCCATACCAGCCGTATCAATGATGCGGGGCCCCAGGCTACAGGGGCCCCGAAGGTGAGTAAGCACCGCCCTCCAACCACACTTCGTGCCAGCGACTGTGGCATCTGCCCCCCCCCCCCCCTCCATATCTGGGGGTATCAATTATATGTCTAAAGCAAGCTACGCCCCTGGTTAGGCGCCAATCATCTATTACATAAGACGAATTCGGCCAGTTTTTCTCCCTCCCCTATGTAGAAAAAATAAGAATCGGTCTACCCCCATTCCCTCATTGTTAATATTTATTACGTAACAATCTAAAGGAAAAATTAACAGTTTAGGCTTATTTTAATTTATATTTTTCAAAAATAACCTGATTTAGGAACGTTTTTGGTAATACATAAATCGGTCGAAGTCCCGGGGAAAGTTTTAAATTTGATTTACAGATATTTACAAACCAAAGCAAGCAATAACAGTCGATAATTAAATCATCATGCAGATCAAAGCAGCTGCGGTGCAAGTGATAAATCAGGACTTCCGTTAAATGTCCACTCGACGAGTAATGCCTAAGATAAATCTTCATTTGTGAAGTGATTTTATTGGAAACGACTGGTTTTAACTGGGGTGAAAGGTACAGCTACTGATTAATTGTTATATCTATCTTGACCGAATTTTGGGTTATAATGGCCAAGTACGAGAGTTGCCAATTTACTCGCTTAATTAAACGACATTTTGATATCAATAGCAACTTTTTATTTTGATTAAGTAACGAATTAATTAGCGACTTTTTAATGCACTAAAATTAATTTATCGTTTTTAAAAAATGTGTCAAATAGGAATTTTGAATTAAGTGAGTGAACGAGCTTCGTTCAGTACTATTTTGTGAATGCGTGTATTTTTTTAGGAACATCAAAAACGTACAAACTTCGATGATGGATTTTGGTGATTAGATGGTTATTATAAATTAACACATACGTATAAATAACAATTATTTGTTTAAATATATTAGGTACTAGCTGTTTCCCGTGACTTCGTTCGCGTTATAAAATATAGCCTTTGCTACTCCCCGATAATGTAGCTCTCTATAAGTGAAAGAATTTTTAAAATCGGTCCAGTAGGTTTTAAGGTTATTCATTACAAACATACAAATCTTTTCTCTTTTTAATATTAATATAATAATATTAGTAAAAACTAGCTATTCCCCTCAGTGTTGTAGGTTTTTCGACTCTTTCATGACCTTTAACAGTTATAAAGGCCAATTTGTGCCTTTTATGACGCACAAATACACACGTTAACTCATAATACGCCTCCATGTGCATATAAGTTAAAACTAAATTTCAATTATACAAAAATTCAAATGTGGTCGTATAAATCACAACTTAGACTTTACACAAAAAGTCCAGTTCAAAATGGCGGCTCTGTTTTTGACGTTTTAACGTTGCATCGTGTGACATTGAGTTATGGCTATTGTGCGCATCGACCGAGTGTTTTAATTACTAGGTCTTGTTAGCTTTATGTGTTATGCCACGAATTGAATTTGGACTGTTGGATAAATTTGATGGTAGATAGATGAGGACATCCACCTTATAGGAGACCAGCAGTAAAATAACGTTGATGTTGTGTTTCGGTAAGTAAGTGACCAAGTAACCTGATCATACAATCGAGCTTACAATATTTACCAATTTGAAAGTATTGTTATTCTTTTTTAGGGTTATATACCCAAAGGGTAAAAACAGTACCCTATTACTAAGACGTGGACTCTTTCATCTTCTATCCATCTGTCTGTCACCAGGCTGTATCTCATGAACCGTGATAGCTAGACAGTTGAAATTTTCACATATAATGTATTTCTGCTGTCGCTATAACAAGAAATACTAAAAACAATAAAATAAATATTTAAGTCCCATATAACAAACAGGTGAAACTAATAAAAATAGTTATAATATAGTGTTTAATGTTGTATATAATGATATTTCGTATATGATACATCGTACGCGAGTCCGACTCGCTCTTGGCCGGTTTTTTGGCGTTGCATAACACTAAGGCATTTTATCGCCACTGAATAGTCATATGCGTACTTAATAATAAAGCTAGTGTTAATCTGTCATACACAGGTTAACACTACAGTTCAAAATGACGCCTTCAAAATGGGTATTTCTGCTGTTTACACTTTGTACACAATGGGGCGAACATAAATTCCCCGCGATAGTATGACCATCGTTCTAAAAAAAATAGAAATCCCTCAAATGAACATACGCACACACACAGTTACACATAACTTTTACACCAGATGGTGTCTTGCAAAGTCACGTTGTTTATTGTGTTTTTCAATACGATTGGCTCAAGTAGGGCTGTGATTTCGACCATTGGGGTGGATATTAATAGGCTGCGAAATAATCTGATTTTAACCATTTGGTCACGGTTTTAGGGTTAAAATTGCTTTGTAATTGTTAAATTATATGGTAATTATTAACCGACGTTGTAAAACAGAGGTTTGTTATTTTTAGAACGATAAGGTGCAATATGCATGTATATATTTTTAGTTCTTAAACAATAGCTGACATCGACATATCATTGAAAAAATATATAGAGCGCCAAAAACCTACTCTTATTGGGAAAACAAAACATTTAAAATTACGAACTGATAAATGACGGCATTTTCAAAAGCACGGCATCTGGGCGCGTAAAAAGTCATGGACATAATATGGACTGTCGCGTCATAATTTGATCTGACCAATAGCATTCATTTTCATAATTACCTTGAATTTCCCGCCCGATTTTTGGCCCTTTTAATAATTATTTTCATAATTATAGATTCGTTTCATTAAAATATATTGACGTAGACACCACAGTTAAACCAATAAAGTGTATATATAAAAAAAAAATAACCCTCATTTGCGTCATATGCATATTCCTTATGGGAAAGTATTACTATATATTACAGACTAACTTTTCCCTGTAACTCCACCCGGGTCCCGAAGTTGATTATCGTGATAAAATATGCGTAGTCCTTTCTTAAGATTTCAGCTAAATGTTTGTTGAAATTGAAATTTCGACAATCGCCCTAGTAATTTCAAAGATAACTCCTATCAAAAAGTATTTACTTTTTATAAATTTACCAAAGACTATAAATTTACACATGACCATATTAGAGTTCGATTTTTCTTAAAGGCTTTCTTATCTCTTATACATATATAGATGTTAACTCACAGGGAATTCTACTGCGATTATGACCTTCGATACCTTTTCGTTAAAAACATGTACCTATTTTTAAATTACTTAAAAAAAATGTGGTAGTACGTCTAACTGGTAGCTATATAGATATCATTAGATAGATCTTTTAAAACCTTAAGGGGTTGTGAGGACCATTTTTTAATTTAGGTATCCGTTTGTGAAATATTAAGCTAACATTCACGCGGCCGGAGCTGCTGTCCAAAAAAATTATTTTGTTCGGCACGTGATAATACTTAGTTATATTTAGCAGAAATTTATAATAGAACGTTATATGTGTACAATTAAAGTAATTCAATAAAAAAATACAACGATCAAGATTTGTTCGTCCTAGTAGGTGTAGGACCTACTTACCTTAATCTTGTGTTACCATCCCTAATTTATTATCCCTAATTCTGGTACAATTGCCATATTGTAAAAAAAAAATGCCATATATCTATCAAAAAACACTAACACAAGTGAACATCATAAATAAAATGTTCATACAATAATTTATGTAGCGGTAAAGTGCAGTGGTGTGGCATGTTACGGTACAACTCGTAAACCGGGCATACGGCGACACGTCCGATACTAACCGTAGATAAAATAAATTATAATATTCGTTGGATATTTTTTATAGGCCCGCTGGGAAGTTATATGTGAATTGGTGGAGTATTTTGAAAGGGAAGTGCCCATGTATTTCTAATATATCCGGAGGTCTAAAACGAGCCACTCCATGTTTTTGTATAGGGTTTTTTTGTACCTATATTCCACTACGTTTTTCTGGATGATATGATATGTCTATAAACGACACTTAAGTGGGCCTGCTATGCGTAAAACGTCCAACTTTTCTTACTTTTGAAAAAAAGGCCAAGTGCGAGTCGGGCTCTCGCACGAAGGGTTCCGTACCATTATCTATAAAAACGGCAAAAAAATCACGTTTGTTGCATGGGAGCCCTTTAGATATTTATTTTATTTTGTTTTTTTAGTATTTGTTGTTATAGCAGCAACAAAAATATATCCTCTAAGAAATGTCAACTGTCTAACTATCACGGTTCATGAGATACAGCCTGGTGACAGACAGACAGACAGCGAAGTCTTAGTACAAAGGTCCCATTTTACCCTTTGGGTACATAACCCTAAAATACGATTTCCAGTTTAAAAATGCAAATAAATGAATCAATATCAATAATGATCATTTGGCAAGTTATATACCTACTATTATGACTCCTGACTCCTGTAACACAGTTATATTATAACTAGCACAGGAGTCAGAGCGTCAAACATTATTGTAAATAGGATTTTTTTGTCAATAAAAATTATTAGGTATTATTCTGTACATAATATAGCATCATAATCTTTCATTAGTTTAAAAACTGTGATTAGGTTTTATAAACAAAAAATAGTTGAATATTTTAAACTTAGCAGAGTGCAAATGTCTTATATTTACCTACGTATTCATCATATTATGAATATATATATATATTTACGGCCGTGGTCACGGGTAGTCTACGACCACGTGACTAGTGACCACGGCCGTTGTAATACGGTCGAAACGTCGTGCAATAAACAAGGTATTTTACCTTAAATTATTCACGCCATTAAGACCCGTAATATATATAATATATTCATAATGTGTACAAATCGCGAGAGTTTATCAACATTAGTATTCATCATAGGCGTCTATATTCTAATTATTATTATTTTGAAGTTTTTTTTAGTATAAAGATAACTCAATATGGGTTGCACGACTCCTATTTTACTAGCAATAGGACTAAAACTATTTTTTTCACATTTAGTCGGCTTATGTCGGTAGAATAATGGGTGGGTTTTTACATCGGTACATCGTCGAAATGCTTTTAACTAAATCAACCAACCTATCCTGACCTACACAAATTCGATCGAAACGTCGGGATTGCAAAACTATTCACATAATATGGTAAATGATTTTGCAATCTCGACGTTTCGAGTCAAGTTGGTTTATTTATACATTATAAGTACTACGAAACGTAATAAACCAATAACACGGCTATTTCCTTTACTCGTTTACGTTAGTCCAAATGTTTTACAGCTTTCAGCAATTTCTGGTTTGCTTTTACGTAACTGGGACGCATATGGCTTAGTTGCAATATTAAATACCATGTTTCAGTGGCGACCGAGCAGATCGTGATATCTGCGAGGTTAAGTAACGTTACCACTGTCAGTCAATAGATGGGTGACCATTTTCGAACATTGTCACACCCCCCTTAATATAATATATATAATATAATATCTTGGGACAACTCACACAACGCTATCTGATTCCAAACTAAGCAGAGCGTGTACTATGGAAACCAGACAACTGATAAACATACTTATATATTTCTAAATACATACATATTATAGATAAATAACACCCAGACACAGAATAAACCATCGTGCTCATCACACAAAGTTTTATCCTGGGTGGGGATCGAACCCACGACCTCTTGCGTAGCAGTCGAATAGACTCCCACCGCGCCTTAGAGGCAGTCCTCTCAGTCCTTAAATTTATAAATTTAACGAAGCCACTTACTTAATGATCGAATATTAGAATTAACATAGTTTTTTTTCATCGAGTCCAGCTGCTTGCACACCATAATTAGGTAGATGACTACAATAACAATAAATTATTTTACACTATACAGGAAATACGAGTAGCATTTGCAAAAATATTCTGCAAAACAAAGTTTCTCCACAATTTTACGTTGTCATCAATTTACAAACATTGAAACTACACGATTTGACCATACAAAAGAATGACGTCATCGTTTTGTATTTCATATAAATTAGTATGAGGCGCATCGTTATGACGTTTCTTAAAAAGATACTGATTTGACTTGACAAACATTTACCCTATTGATATCATTTTGATAGACATTGCACACACAGTGTACTTGTGTCTTGCGACTGCACATCACTTATGCACTATAATATCTCCTGCATTGTTGGCTAGTCTTTAATGAGATTGGCTGCCGTAACCGACATTAGGAGACCAATGAGACCATTATTCATATCAAACTAGCTCTTCCCAGCGGCTTCGCTCACGTTATTTACGAAGCTTCTGATGCTTAAACTACATTAAGTAGTTACTGTAGATGTTATATTTTCAACAAAATCGGTTCAGTAGTTTTTGAGATAAAGAGCAACACACATCCATCCATACATGTTAGTAGGATTTTATGAAAATTAAACTGCTTACTCCTTTGTGTATGTTAGCTTTAATTTATAGCTCTGGTGTCTTAAAATTTGGAACAACCTTTTTTATATTGAAACCTTCCCGGAAAATATGCAACTAAATAGCAAAAATCCCATTGTAATCGGATAATTCGTTTTGAGAAAATTACGAACATATATACCTACGTACCGGTCAAACCGAGAAAGAAAGGGAGAGAGAATCACAAATTGAAGCCGATTGAAAACAAAGCCATTTCAAATAATATTTTTTCTAAAACATAAATGAATTCAATTGGGTGTCCCCATTCAGTAAAAAATGGAACACAAATTGTTTGCAGTGCGCTTGAGAGGTACCTGTTAACTTATTCCAATAAAAAATAATAAAAAAAATATTCGGGCCAGTTTCATACACACATTTTTCAATCAAATTTCAAAAAAAGGAGAAAGGCACTCGATTGTCCTGTATTTTTTATTTATATGCGATGTCTGTCTATTTTTATTAACCTCCAGCATAAAACGAAGGTTATCTAATATAAGATTAACGTGTCTGTCTGTGTATCTGTGTGTATTGAACTCTTGACATGAGACAAAAAGTTCAATTAACTTAAAAAAGAAAAAATGGCGTGGCACGAAAGTTTCTTCATTGTCTATGCACATAATACGCATGTATTATATATAAACCATTTGGAAGAAATTGTGTAACTGATGGTGAATACGACATCAAAATCTGATGCATTGTTTGGAAGATCAAAGCGTACTGCGCGGACACCGGCTTCATTTTTGACTGCCTCTGTGGCGCGGTGGGAACGCATCCGACTGCTACGCAAGAGGTCGTGGGTTCAATCCCACCCAGGATAAAACTTTGTGTGATGAGCACGATGGTTTATTCTGTGTCTGGGTGTTATTTATCTATAATATGTATGCATTTAGAAATATATAAGTATGTCTATCAGTTGTCTGGTTAGTACAAGCTCTGCTTAGTTTGGGATCAGATAGCGTTGTGTGAGTTGTCCCAAGATATTATTATTATACTATGTAAGAAGAAGAAGACAGAGAGAAGATAAGGAAATATAATAAAATAATAATAATACAAGTAGGCATGGTATTCTGTTCCACAAGCCTGTACCCAAAAGGTCACCACATCAGCAGTAGCTAGGCTAGACCCAGCACTGATTTTTGGTTAGCAACCTTGGTTAAGTGACACTAATGACTGAACCAATTTTCATGAAGCAAAGCTTCTTCCAAATACTTTATCACTTTGTGAGATACGATGGCACAGACATACATACATACATATAATGGTCTCATCAGAGACTAGCCCAAACTACGCAGAAGGTATTATAATGCACAAGTGTATGCGCAGATACAGGTTTACTTTCTATTTCATCACTCTCATAGCCTGATGGGACAGAAATCCGACATGACCGGAGAGAGATTGGGCGCAGGACTGACGGCTCTCTGAGGCACGAAGGAGTGTGACATTTTACTAAAGCGGTCCAACAGATTTTACTAAAGTGGTACGCTGCTTAACCTCGCAGACATCTCGATCTGCTCGGTTACCGTTGAGTGAGGGACCCATATATTACACGTATACACACACAAACGTATGTGTGTGTGTGTGTGTGTGTATACGTGTAATATATGGGTACACAACACACATCATTATTAAATCTTTATAGGCGTGAGGGTTAAAAAATTAAAGAACCAATAGCTTTAATATTGCACAAAACCGGCCAAATGCAAGTGGGACTCGCGCACTACGGGTTCCGTAACATTATCTATAAAAAAGACAAAAAAAAAACACGTTTGTTGTATGAGAGCCCCCTTAAATATTTATATTATACTGTTTTTTAGTATTTTTTGTTATAGCTACAACAGAAATACATCATCTGTAAAAAAATCAACTGTCTAACTATCACGCTTTATGAGATACAGCTTGGTGACGGACAGACAGAGGAGTCTTAGTAATAGGGTCTCGTTTTACCCTTTGAGTACGGAACCCTAATAATTATCCAATGTTAAAGAATAAAAATCAAAACAGCCAATACGGTTAAAATCAAATATCTGCTTTTTCCATATAATAATATGATTTTAAAATTAGGAGTAAAATAATATTCAATCAGGCCGTAATATAGGCCATGTTACAACCTGATTGAATATTATTTTACATACAGTAAAAATATGAACTGATCATTCGTATAAAGGGTTAAATAAACTCGAATGTTAATGTAATGTACACAAAACTTGAAAGAATACGATTAAATTATAAAAATATCATGAGAGAAATAATATTTATAAATTTGCCGTATTTTCTATGGTTAAGTTTAAAAAAATAAACCACTAAGCTCTGAAAGTACAGGGGCCGTGCCATGAATGACCCTTCATAGAATGCACGCTCGATGCACACACAAATACACATCGCTCATGGACACACAGTCTCGGGACTCTTGTCGAATGAAATGGTCTGAAGTATTCTGTAATTTCGTATCAATGAATGATATCTAAGTGTTCGTTGTTCGAGCGAGGTATGCGTGAGGGTTACCTTCTGTACTCTTCGCAGCAGTCTGCACACCAAACCGCCGACCCGCCGACACAGCCCAGCGGCTTGATGTGGCCTTACTCAAACTAGCGGCCTGCTCCGGCTTCGAACGGACTTTTCTTCACTGACGAGTATAAAGGCAGTTTTCGTAAGGATCTCAATTTAGTTTAAAATATAGCTTAAGTATGTTACTTACCGATAATGCAGGTTTCTATAAGTTAAAGAATTTTTGAAATCACTCCATTAGTTTTTGAGTTTATTCGTTACATAAAAAAATACAAATCTTTCCTCTTTATAATCTATACTAATATTATAAAGCTGAAGAGTTTGTCTGTTTCTTTGAACGCGGTAATCTCAGGAACTACTAATACGAATTGAAAAAATCTTTCACTGTTGGATAGCCCATTAACATCACGCTCCGACCAATAGGAGCGAAGCAGCAATGAGAAATATTGCAAAAACGGGGAAAATGTACGCAGACGAAATTGCACGGGACAGCTAGTATTAATATATACTTACCTAGATAGTATAGAAGAATCATGTCGGCGACTTCAGGCAACATGTCGGCGGCATGTCTGCGACATGCGTATGCACTCATTTGCCCGCCGACCCTCAACCACTACTATCAATGTTACTGATTTCGTGCCGTTGTGTTGGTGTAAGACTCCTTTAATTTGTGAATAAACTCAGCGGCAAGCGAACAGATCGAAATATCTGCAAGGCAACGTTACCACTATCGGTCCATAGATGGGTGACCATTTCAAAAAAATATCACACCCTTCTATGCCTCGGAAAGTACGTTAAGTCGTTAACCCGTCGGCCCTACGCCCAATCTTTCTCCGGTCGTGTCGGATTTCCATCCCATCGGACTATGAGAGTGAGGGAATAGAGAGTGCACTTATATCGTATCTCCTACGTAGTTGGATATCGGTTAGGTCATTAAAAGAGAAACATGCAACTAAAGAATTTTTAAATACCAATAAAACTGCGGTAGGGATGGAGAAGTGGACTCTGACTTTGGTCAAGTATAGATTTGTACTCAAACAATCGAGTTTTTGGAATTGACTTCAGCCGCATCAACTTGACTAGAATCGACTCTCACTAGTTGACATTTGACTTTGATTTTTAGATGTTTTTTTTTCCTTTATAACTAGCAATGTGGGATTGTGGGTCCAACATTACTAGCAATCCTGTTAACCCCTTCAGCTAAGCTCAATGGCTTGTGTTAGGAGTCGGTTCACGTCTGTAGTATATAATGTTTGGATAGTACTCTTAATGCTTATGCTTGTGACATATCCAAACATGCCGGTGTTGAATCAAAAGGCAAATTATTCACCCTCGTCCCCCAATCGTAAGCACGTTCTCATAAAACACTGATCAATTTTTGAAAACTTTATTTAACCCAAAAACTATTTCAGAAGTGATTAATCGACTTTCGGAATCGACAAACTAAAACTCGATTCCAAAGTCATGAATCGATTTTGCGCGCACCTTTTACAACCCTACTCTGCGGGACTATCAGAGATACCCTTAAGGTTGTGGATTCGATCCCCACGCGGGACAAAACTTTGTAGTAAAGTAAAAAAGTTTGAGTCTGAGTGTATTTTAAGTCCATTAATTATATGTTTGTAAAGTCCCCCGCGACACAGGGCTTGTATCAACTCAAGTGCGGGCATTGTCCTTTTTAAGTGACTTCAAAAAGGGGGTACCTGCCTACTCTGTTTGACTCGTATGTATTTAACTGTATTTATTTTCTGGTAAGGTTTTGGTGTATAAATACAACTAAATGAAGAGACTAGCAGGACGTGACCCTTCTCGTAAGCGTCACGCTAGCCTATATCAGTAATCAGTGACACCCAAATATTTGTTTGACAAAGATATGAATCACCGTTCTGCGCTCCTCATTTCAGACAGTAGTTCGAAGCTTCGTAAGTGACATTTGCCCAGTAATTACACTTGCCACAGTGCCCTTCAACCGAAACACATTTCACGGAAGAATAACTGACACTAATGTGGTACCCACAAAGACGGCCAAGACAATTCTACGACCCTTAAGTTTTCTAGATTCTCGTTTAAAATCGTTTCTAATTCTTGAAAAAGTTATTTCACATAATTAAATACTTATTTACCTGATGAAGTTGAATGTGACACGAGAGTAGATAAATTCTCTACAATCTACATAAGTGAAGAAGGCTTAAGGCGATTCGTCCATGATGTCTCGGAAACTTGTCCCTCCCCTTTCTCAACCTACCCTTGTAAGAAACCACGCATTTACAGACAGTAATTCATGCAAGTTTAACGCGTCTAGACGACACGTTTTTATCGATATTGCGAACGACGTGGCCCCAATACACAAAATACATAAGTACCTATAGGCCGGCTCGCACCAACGCACACATACACGCACAAGTACTCATATTTCCAATTTAGAAAGAATTATGAGAAGAATAAAAGGAACAGTACATACGAGATGCAAAATATTAAAATGATTGCGAATCTATAGGTAATATTATAAAGCTGAAGAGTTTGTTTGTTCGAACGCAGTAATCTCAGGAACTATTGATCCGAATTAAAAAAATCTTGTACTGTTTGATAGCACATTTATTGAGGAAGGCTATAAGCCAAAACATCACGCTACGACCAATAGGAGCGGAGCAGCAATAAGAAATGAGGCAAAAACGAAGAAAATTTACGCAAAGTTGCACGGGACAGCTAGTAAATAATATATAAGGTTATTTTTTGTATACCGCAAAGCTCAGACACTCAAACAAGATTTTTATTTCATGAAATCATTTAATCGGGTTTCAGTGGCGGGGATTCAGGTTTGTCAACTACTATTTTGCTTAATTTAGGGAAAATAATAGAAGTTAGTAAACCTGTACATTGAATAGCTGTTACCTACTGGATCTGGATCTCTATGTTAATTGGGCATTATTGATTAAAACTTATTTTTCATCCTTTTGACGTCTATTCTCAGTTATCATTCGACCGAGATTCGTGGACTTACTCGTCTTGTGTGCGTGAGGTTTTGGCTCATTGTAGGGAACCGACCTTCTGTACCTATTATATTTTGTGCCCAATATCTAAAGTGACACGGTCCGATAAGGTTGTCCGTTGGGGACGCGAATTTGAATGGTTTGCATTTATATTGGAGTGAATGTTTATGGTCTATTAATATATTAAAGAGTGGTGTTGCAAAAAGAGGGGTGTTAATAAATAAGTTCTATTTTCTTGTTTATTTTTATAGA
Source organism: Herminia tarsipennalis (assembly GCA_945859575.2). Taxonomy (NCBI): domain Eukaryota; kingdom Metazoa; phylum Arthropoda; class Insecta; order Lepidoptera; family Erebidae; genus Herminia; species Herminia tarsipennalis. The sequence continues at coordinate 3,390,875 of OX243830.2, forward strand.
CAAAGACACAAGCCTGGAAAACATATATTTAAAGAACACAAAGTACACCTAGACTCGGAACAAATATTGAGATCCCGTATTTATGGGATTCGAACCAACTATTCCTTGCGGAATACTTGTATAGATGTATGTACTACCGCTGCGCTCTGCCCTGCCAACAGTTATTTGGACATTTCATCAGATTTTTTTCAGTAATTACACAGATTAGGAGAGGGTATCATCGGTAAGTCGTCTTCAATTTATATAAATTACTAGCCGACCCGCGCAACTTCGTCTGCGTAAATTTTCCCGGTTTTTTCAACATTTTTCATTGCTGCTCCGCTCCTATTGGTTGTAGCGTGATGTTGTAGCCAATAAAACAATACAATATTTATTCAATGCGGCCCAGTCGTTCCTGAGATTATCGCGTTCAAACAAACAAACAAACTCTTCAGCTTACCCTTATCACTTAGGGGTATGAAAAATAGATAGTAGCCGATTCTCAGACCTACTGAATATGCATATAAAATTTCATAAAAATCGATCAAGCCGTTTCGGAGGAGTATGGTAACTAACATTGTGACACGAGAATTTTATATATAAGACTAGCTGACCCGCGCAACTTCGTCTGCGTAAATTTTCCTTTTTTTTACAACATTTTTCATTGCTGCTCCGCTCCTATTGGTCGTAGCGTGATGTTATACCCTTCCTCGATAAATGGAATATAAAACAATAAAATATTTTTTCAATGCGGCCCAGTAGTTCCTGAGATTATCGCGTTCAAACAAACAAACAAACTCTTAGGGATATGAAAAATAGATGTTGTCCGATTCTCAGACCTACCCAATATGCACACAAAATTTCATGAAAATCGGTCAAGCCGTTTCGGAGGAGTTTAACAACAAACACCGCGACACGAGAATTTTATATAATAGATTATATAAATATTTAGATAAATTGAAGACGGCTAGAGAAAATCTGGACTATTGGCATTTAGATCTTGAGTTTGAGTTTAATATTACCTAAAACAGAAATGCGTAAATTCAAGGGTGATGTTGAGTACATAATCAATAAGATTATTTTTTGTTGGGAGCCAGTCTAGTTGAAAAGCTTACAATTGCTAGCTGCTTCGTTCCGCCTCATATTGCTTCCGAAGTTTTAAAAGTTATTCTGCTATGGGACGGAGACGAATTCAACAAATCAAAAATCATTTAAAATCGGTCTATCCGTTGTTGATTTATAAATGGTATTACTAACTCGACTTTTTAATTTTAGACCAATTTTTGGGAAAGCCATTGCAAAATTTGCAATTTTAAATAGTAGTGTATGAAAATTTCAAAACAGTGAAATTCAATTTGACAGTTTTTCATTAGTAAATTGGTTTTGCAAAGGTTGGTTAGGTTCCAATAATAATATTTCTTAGTAAATGAAACTTTAACGAGTCTTGAGTGTGTCAGTACCAATAAATGTTGAAATATTACTCTCTCTGGAGATTATAGAGCCTAGCGAATACATCTGAGACCCACAGTTTAGGAGTAATAGCGTACGATGTACAATACATTGATCAATTGTTTTATTTACTCGTGTAAAACAACCTTTACGGTTCTAAAATCTTGGCATTTTTTTTTTTCAATTATTCCCTAAACTTACGTCAGACACGTAATTTCCTTTTTTTATAAACTACAAAATGAGCAGACGAGCAGGTCGTACTCGTGCGCCTGAGGGTCAGCAAATGCCTCCATTCCACCTGATGTTAAGTGGAAATAGATGCCAGACAGTACAGCACTATGTGCAGCACTGACTGCCCTTACCTTGCTCACCTGCAAGGTGCTTCTTCACGCCTCTTTTGAAAGACCCCATGTCGTAGGTAGGAGGGTAGATTTGGGTATCAGTGCTACCCAAATCCTTGTTGCCGTAGGCAATCAGAAATCCGCTTAGAACAGACTTTCGAAAATTCAGTTTTTATAGTTCCAAATCTCAATCAAAATCATCTTACCTAAAGCGAAGCCGCGGTATACTGAGGTGGTATCAAACTTATTTACCTAGCAACTATTGTTTAGTTCAAAGCTTTATCACAAAACAATGAGAACACAGAAGGGTAACCTTTAGACATACTGCCTAAAGGGTACCGTCGCTTTCAGTATATACTGACGATGCATCCAATGGCGTGGATGTCTGTCAATAATTTATCGTGAATGTCAAAAACGCAATCCATTTGAATGGACGCCGTTCGGTTTCGGAATTCCAAAGTGACGTTTGTACAGTCCAAATGGACGTATATCACGCAACGCCATTTGGAAGGATCCGTATTGTCAATGAGTGCAAATCAAGAAGCTTATAGTAATTGTGTCTATGGTTTATCTGTTAGTCTCGCTTAGAAAGAATCAATTTCTCTTCCTAAGCATAGTGTCAAACCATGGTTGGTCACAAGAGAGAAATGCGGTCTCGCAAAATTTCAAAATTGTTCTCTGTACTTCTTCTGAAAAAAAACACACAGCAGTCTTTTTTCGTACGTCCAAATGGAAGGCGTCCAAATGTAAGTTTAGTCATTATTTTGCGTAAATCCATTCTAAAGGCTTCCAAGTGGACGTATCGTCAGTGGCCACCTTGAACTCGCAATCGTGAGGTCGCAGCTTCGAATCTTTCCCCTTATACTACCGAGGTGAACCCATTCCAAACACAAGCTATTTAGCTAACAGGATTGCTAGTTAAGTGGGATCCACAATCCCATATTGCTAGTTATCTTTTTAAAAATTATAACAAACGCCACCGAGGCAGTCAACAGCTTCGGAACAAAATGGTCCGAGTTGTTCCGAGATTCTGTGAGCAATTACTGTGTGTGCATTGCTCGAGTGCCTTAGTATAGTTTGCCTTCTGTTTTCAGTGTTTTGTGGCATTACATTTGCGAAAACTCATTATAGCATTTTCTTTGAAGCAGTAATGGGAATTGTACGAGAGAATGTTCATTTAGTTTTCATATTATTACATTTATTTTCATATTTATTAACTAAAACAAAGTAAATGTGAATAATTTTAGTCATTTGGAAATTAAGTATCTCAAAGTGCTTTAAGAATTATTTATCAACTTACTGAACATCTTTTAATCAGACGTATTAAAGAACTATTCTACTAATTAACAAAGAAAACTAATATTTAAATCTTAAAAAATCTTAATCCTATGTTTGGATGCTGTCTTGTGAGTTCACAGGACGGTATTTTGTCACTTATGACAAAATTGAATGGCTGTTGTTGTTATTCTTGTTACAAAAGTATACACTTCAATTTAATTTGACAACTTACCGTCCAAATGTCAAAATCAAATGGAAGTCTTGTTGTTGTCGGCAGTATTCTGTCAAGCGCGGGGCAAGTGCAAGGGGCGCGGCGTCTAAACGGGCCGTTTTTTACGGCATTTTTTTCGGCAATGCTGTGGCCGGCAACATGGCAGTACTCACCAATATTGTTATGATGGTTGCCAGACGATCGCTGAGCGATCGATTTTCCGCTATGTTACTTGGACATTTTTTTTGTTATTTCAGTCGTTCTCTATTTTACTGTGGCCGGGTTGTGTAGCCTGTTTAGAAGACTAAATCATGCGTTATACAATAGCAGACATATTGCCATTATTGGCCGAGCAATTATGCCGCCACAAATTGCCGTAAAAAAGGCCCGTTAAGACGCCCCTGTACAATAGAGGTCAGTGTCTGAGACTCTTGTACGTGAACGATGTACTATGTGCCCGTTGCTCTAATTAAGGACGAATAAAGGCTACCTACCTTTTGTACCAACCAACGCTCGCAACAGCATTGGTCAATTCTTTCAGTTTCAAAATACATTGTTGGATTATTTATTTAGTCAGAAGCTTATGGCGTCAATCAATCGAAATAAATAATAATAGAAACAAAAATAATAAGCAACTCATCCATCCAAAATCATTTACGCGTAGTGATGTGAAATATTTATCTCAATAATCCCGGGATTATATGCGGCGTCACGCTGTGGCACGGGATTAGTCCCGGGCTCCGGGCGTATACGGGACCGTTATCTTGGAGACAAATTATTAGTGTTTGCCCGGGACTTTGGGTATTCTTGTTTAATTTCAGAATTAGTGTGTCATCATTTATTTATTTACGGAAACTTTAGGGACAGTTACTTTGTGATTGCAATGTCTATTTTAGTGATTATTATGGTTGTTTACGTAAGGCTATAAGCACTTCTATAACAGAGATAAATGGACGAAAGAAATGACAGAATGGCTACTTCGAGTCGCCATTCATTTCTGTAGTCTTTAGTAATTATTAGTGTCCATTTATCCTTCTACTGTTCCTAACGGATAGTTTGTCTCCAAGATAACTCTTGAAGACAAATTATGCATGTGGCTGCGTAAAGAAAGAACAAGAGAGAAGTAGAAACTCTTGTAGAAGGCATATGTCCAAGGCAAGCTGTATAAAAACCGGTTGCTGTAGGTAATTATAAATTATCTAACCTAACACTATCCCGCAATATTGTGTATTTGTGGTACCATTTACTGAGAAACTATCACACTTTCAGGTTTGGGATTTGATTTAGTAATTTAAGTTTATGTCTAGTAATGTTATTTAATAAAGAAATATTATTATATACACATTAAAAAAAATGGGCTAAAAGCTAATTCTCTTTAGGTAAACAACTGTCTTAAAAATTATTACTTGGTAGAAAACTTCGCGAGCCCTCTTAAAGTACCGCTTTTTCCTAGTAGTAACAACTGTAAATATTTCAATACAGCAATAAAAGGCTATTATTATTATTACTATACGTATTTCTATAATCGGTAATCGGTAGACAACGTGTGGGTGGGAGGCCTACCACGAGATGGACCGACTACCTGGTGAATGTCGCGGGAAACGACTACGCCTACCTGCCAGGTTCAACACTGTCATTAACCACTATGCCAATAAACCAGTCCAATTAAATCATACCAACTACATATTCAACTTTCAATATCATCCCTAATCATTATTTCCTCAAATATATTTTATCTAAGCATCCATAACAATCATAATACCAAAAGATTTTCTTCTAAATATCTAAATCGTCTGCCTACATCCTTTGTATTTGATCACACAGAGATATGATATCGACACAAAATACATACCTACACAGTACACCGGCTCCATACAACGAGCGAAAACAGTCCCACGCATACATAGACGCGAGTACACAGATCTCGGTCGAATGACAACCGAGCGCTAACCTCTACAGTACTAGTATTAGGTACACTGGAGAGCCCGCAGAATTTTGTTGACAGCTGATTTTGATATTTGGACGTTCATTTGACAAAATCAAGTGGAAGTCTATTCTTGTGTAGCGAAAATAACACCAACGGCTATTTGCCTGTATCAAAAATGTTCCCAGGACGGTAATTCGATTCGGCATTTGAAATTGCTGTCACTTGTATGAGCCAGTCCAGCGTACTATAGCTACTATAGAGGTCGGTGCAACCGAGACTGCGAACGTTGCGATCGTCCGTACATGCGCGCCTGTGTGCGTGGATTTGTTGTTGACCTGTGAGCTATACCTATGTATAATGTGGTATCGACGCGGTCCCGCGTAATTCCTTTAATCCCGGAGAACGGGATTGTATCGACCGCACTACAAGACATAAGGTTTTTGTTGTTTAAGTGTTGTACGTATTGTGGGTACTTTGTGTTTAGCGATATGTTTGTTGGTATTTATTCAGTTCGGTTTAAAAACTTTGTATTCAGTTTAATGAATAACCACTTACCGTAGCTTTTCATCTATTGGTGATTACATTTTACGTGTATGTTTAACTAGCGACCTGCCCCGGCTTCGCAATAGTGAAACAATATTGCGTTTCAATAATATCCATCATCATTAGCCCAGCATATCCATCATTATCAGTCCTTTGCTGAACATAGGACTCTCCTAATTTTCGCTACAACATCCGGTCCTCTGATTTCCGCATCCAGTTCATCCAGTTCAGCTGGGGGCCGTCCTACCTTACGTTTACCGAGTCGCGTCTTCACTCTAGGACTTGTTAGCTTCAGCTGCCATCGGTCCTTTGGGAAATATGACCAGCCCATTGCCACTTTAGCGTACTTCACCTGCGAGCTATGTCGGAAACTTTATTTTTTTGTTGTATTCGTTGTCAATATTAATTTAAATTATTCTTTTTTTCAGGTAAGTTCGTGCCAATATGGTTCATCTAAGTGCAGCAAGTATTAGTATTTATAGAACAGAGTTATTACATTATAATTACCGACACGTATCATGACTACATGTACAGTAATGCTAAGTTCGAAAAGCTTACTTATTGCTTTTCGAACTTAGCATTACTGTACATGTGTTAGCCGGAGAAAAGAACTAGGCAATAAAAAATGTCGATCATTCTTCAAATCGCTAATGTTTGTTTGTTTATAATTTTTATAAATATGTAGGTAAGGTGCTTCCATTTATATACAAAAAATAAAAATAGAATAAAAACTTATTTATTCGTTGAGATAACGCACACTACATAATAATTATGTGGTACAGTACTGTAGGTAACAAAACATATATTTCACTGTTAAAACTATAACCTTCCTTTTTATCCCAATCGGATACATAACGGGGTAAAACGAATAAAGAATGGGGTAAAACCAGCCAGCCAACAGCAATTAAAATTAGCTCAACTGCGGTACTGTGTACCGCTAAATACGCTCGGCTATTGTACGCAAACTAATTGAGCTGTCAGTGAGACCTGCGCTCCAGGGTGTACGACGGGGCAACTCTGGAATATGGAATTGGGTGTGTAATTATTGTTTTGTTTTCGTGTTAATTGACTTCTGGCTAAAGTTGAGGTTACTATAACATTGCTCTGTGTTGTAAAAGCACAGTGTTTTGTAAAGCCCTTTTTTCCGACCTCGCTTTTTTATTGTAAAATCGGATAGATCTTAATGATAAGATCTATCCGATTTTACAATAAAAAACTTATCCTAGTTAAATGTGGATCTAAAAATGTGCATTTATATGAATATTTAATAATAAATGCACATTTTTAGATCTACATTTAACTAGGATAAGTTAGTAGTTTTTGAAAAAAAGTAATTTGTAGAAATATGTTTTCAGAAATAAATTAAGTATTTCCAAAAAAAATCGTAATACACAAAAATGTTAATAGGAACGATGTGTTCAAGGTTACTTCTTCTTTTTGGGGGTAATCTAACAGATTTTTCGATGAAAAACAGGCCGTGTCATGTGTTTAGGCACCGAAGTTTCAAAAGAAATTGGCTTTGAAATAAGTTAATAAATTTATTTATTTAAAACTTCCTGCAATTATTTACATTGCAAAAGGCAAAATAAAATTACCTACATACTTAATTACAAAATAGAAAATAAATACAAATGTTTTAAAAACAAATACATACCAAACAATAAACATCAAATAATATAATAAATTTAATATATAACAAACTAAGCAGCTTTACGTTCAAAAATTAATTAAATCGATTTTTTAATTTGTTCATTAGGCCATTAAAGCAATAATTCAGTCGCTAATTCATTGACTGACCAAACCCAACATCGCATAATCTACTTGATCTAAAAAAAAATGAAATATGACTGGTTTATAGATAGGAGACATCAGCATAGGACAATTTTTTAGAAATTTCACCCCTAATTGGAATAAAATGGGGTCGAAATTATAATGTGGGTATCGGGCGGGTAACCATTGGTAACATCTACTACACTAACGGCCGGTCTCAATAATCTACCTATCGATGGATTTGGTTACTAGAGGTAGAATTTTGACATATTTTGTATGGAGCTTATGTCAAATATGGTATATATTTGACATAAGCTCCATAGCTAAGCTAGTAGCTAAATCCATCGACAGTTAGATTATTGAGACCAGACTTAAGTCTAGCAACAAAGTAATATAATATTTATTTCTGTAATGAAAAAATACTAGTAAAGTTAAAGTACCTACTTAGAATTGACAATCAAAAACTGTCACACGCAAGAACACTCATCATTCTATTTCAAAATCAAATTCATAGACAACAACAATGGTGGAATCAACTATTTTTCTGTCTACCCGCAATTTTTATTATATTTATTATTTCTACCTACCCCACTAAGCGTTCATTGTGTTTGAATTAGATTTATATGTGATCACTCAAGCGATGTTTCATTAAGCTTTATTATTGTAAAAATAAGGGGAGATGCGTTTTATTGAGTTGATGAATAAAAAGCTGGTTTGAAGTTGTTGTAGTAATAATAATTAAAGTGGGGAAGGACAACCCCCAGCCAGATAAATGGACGACTTTATAAAGGTCGCTCGGATGGAGATGGATGTGGAAGTCGAAGAGGTCTATGTTCAGCAGTGCACCAATACAACCTGATAATAATGTTCGTGAGTATCAAATGGGATTGACTTAGTGGCTAGATTCTATGGGGATCAATTTCATCTTTAGCATTACATTTCACAGTCCACAGGACAAATTTAGTTCACGGTGTATGTGTAATAACCTTGTACCTTAATGGATTTAGTAAGTACGTTTTTGACTAAAAATTCTTAAATCTCTTCGACCGTAAGAGGTATTTTTGAGCAGGCAATATCTTTCCATTTAAATGTCTTCATTTTAATAATTTTTAGAAATTCAACCTCTAAGGTAATCCTGTTATAGATAAAAGAAAAAAAAGTGGACTAGTTTTGACTAGAGTAGGAGTTAGGATTGTTGTTAATTCACTAGCTACAACAATCAATCAAAATGAAAACATACACGAAATCAATATTTCGAACTAGACTAACAACTGTCCATTTATAACTGTTTCAGAGGAAAATCAATCTTATTTTAAAGCTGATAGATTCAGTTTTATCTAGACTGTACAGTTCAGAACTGGTTCCGATACACTAACAAGCCGACTTATGCGCGAATTATGAGAGATCGCAAATCGAATCTTGTTGCGAATCAACGTGGCTGATGCCTGACTAGGTTGACCTGATTTGGGAAATCTCAAAGAGAATTTACGAATGCTAAATCATATTATAAAATGGGTAAAGTTTTTAAGTTTGATGCAATCTTCGATACGTCCGAAGCCATTTTGTTTAAATTTTTTACAGGGTAGCTTAAAACTCGAAGACATTAGTCATGAAAGTCAAAACTACTCGGGGAAATAGTAACTGATTGCTACATCAACGCACAATTTAATCCACAAAACGAATCAGGTTGGAAATTCGCACATAGATAGTTTTATTGCCTACGTAGACAGCGTTTATAACGGTTTTTTTATTTCAATAATTCCTAAAGTGCTGAAAGGGGGTGCCAAATTTCAATTGAAATGAAACTTGGTTATGCATATATGCGACACGAGTCTTTGAGCTATTATATCTCGTGTTGTTAATTTCACAGTAATTCACTAACTAGTTATTGTCTTAACTGCCGTTCAGGTAGATTATGGTAAAATGTTTCACACTGCATAGTCCGAACTAAACTGGCGGGGCGTACCACAGGGTACTATTTTATGCCTTCTAAAATATATTTTTTTTTATTATTTATTGCTCCAATTATGTAATTAAAAAAATATGTTTCTAGTTGCTTATTGGAATAAACGAAATAATTTTTATATCATATTTAAAAAGATTTTATTCCAATGGAAAAAAGTAAAAGAAACGAAAATTATATCGTTAATGGCTAAGCAAGATATGGTTCCAGTCCTTGGCACATTTAGGACGACGGCAAAGCGATGATTGCTTAAAAGGCGACACAATCTAACGTTGTTTGCGAGACTCATTTGCGACGGTTCTTTTATAGCTGTATCATTTAATGTGTACTAATCACTTAGTGTAATTAATAACAATTAAAATAACAGCGATGTTTTTTTAATGTTTTGTGTGTTGAGTGAAACAGATATGCGAAGTGTACATATGTACTTTTATGAAGGTAGAGAGTTTATATGGTTATACAATCCAATTTTTAGTATTAATATAATTTTTAGTAGGTACCTAATGGAAAGGAAGGATTTGAAAAACCGCTTGCTGCTAGATAGATTCAGTTCCCACATTGTACAAAACTTTAGGCGATCTCAGTGTAATTTACGTCTATTAATTGTATGTTTGTGAAATAAATAATAAAATGTCTTTATCAAAAACTATCCCTGTCTTGGTCCTTGATCACAAACCCAGCTATACCTACTGCCTATATTGCGGAGATTCAAATTTTAAGAAAATCATTTTATTAATTTTATGCCTCACATTTACGCTACTCTCTTTTCTAAATATATGTATTCCAACAAATAAACAAGCATAAACTGCAAGTAAAGACGATCTAGGCCAACATTCTTTAAAAAACAGAAACACAAAAATATCCTAAAATTTTAAAAGATCAAAAGATAAACAAGAGTCCAATAACGTCGCCCTTAACAAAATTGTGTTTAAAACAAATCGTTTAACAATTAGATTACTAACATATCGCTATTGGCAACTAGCGGGACCGACAGTATTCGATTATAACGCCTCACTCGACGCCCGTGGGTGGGGGACGAAAAATTCTGTGCTAATCTGCTTGTTAGCATGGGTTTTAAATTATTTTTGATTCGGCTGAAGCTTTCGATACTGTTGACTTCGATTTTTTTAGATGGAGAGTCTTTTAACCCGATTGAACAAGAATGAGGGTTATGTTTTTTTAGTGTATGTAATAATAATAATACTCACACAACGCCATCTGATCCCAAACTAAGCAGAGCTTGTACTAAGGAAACCAAACAACTGATAAACATACTTAAATATTTCTAAATACATACATATTATACAACGTGTAAATTAAATACTTGTCCGAGCCGAAAGCGACGTGTGTGAAAAAAAATTATATCCGTCAAAATGATTTTTTATTAAATATGAAAATTCACGATTTTAGTATCCAATTTTGTGTCGAAATGTGTAAATTATTAAGATTTTGTATTAACATTGTTTGTACTGGGTGGCGCAAAAGTACTGGCACTAAAGAAAATACTTTTTTTTTTTTATATGACATTTTCTGTCATTCTGTTGTTGAAAATTGTGTAGTGAACAAATGTAAAATACACTGAAAATAACCATGGACCGTTTTACTCCCCAAGAACGTGGAATAATTGTGTCAATGTTCTTACGGAATAATTCATCAGTGATAAGAACACAACGTGAATTTCGTCGACGATTTCCCCACCGTCCGGCACCGATTGGTCGCACAATTCGACGCTTTGCCACACGCCTTGAAGCAACTGGCTCAACATTGGATAGACCTAAGTCTGGGAGACCAAGAACAGGCCGTTCAGCTGAAAATATCGATGCTGTGCGCGAAGATGTGGAAGAGTGTCCAGAAACATCAACGAGGCGACGTGCCACGCAATTGGGCATTTCCAGACGGACCCTGCAGCGTATTTTGGTGAAAGACTTAAAGATGTTCCCGTATAAAACTCAAATGACTCATCAGCTGCTGCCTGCTGACCACCGAGCTCGTCTAGATTACTGCCAGCGCGTCATAAACCTCAACCTTGAAGAGGATGATTTTCCTTCAAAATTGGTTATGAGTGACGAAGCGCATTTCCATCTCTCAGGGCATGTCAATAAGCAGAATACTCGGTTCTGGGGCACTGATAATCCGCGCATTATTCAAGAAACACCTCTACACCCACTAAAAGTTACTGTATGGTGTGGCATCTTTGTTGACAGAGTGATCGGACCCTATTTTTTCGAAGACGCTGGAGGCAATGCGATAACTGTCACTGGAGAACGCTACAGAACCATGTTACGTGAGTTTTTGATACCCAGTTTGGACGAATTGGGGCTGGAGCACATCTGGTTTCAACAAGACGGCGCTACGGCACACACAGCGCGCGACACTATGGACTTAGTGAGGGACGCTTTTCCAGGCCGAGTTATCTCTCGTTTTGGCGATTTGCCTTGGCCTGCAAGATCACCCGATCTGACAAGTCCAGACTTCTTTCTTTGGGGTTTTTTGAAATCTCGGGTGTATGTGAACAAGCCACAGACTCTCGCAGCTCTAAAAGAAAACATTCGTCAAGAAATAACGAACATATCGCAGGAAGTGTTACGGCAAGTTATGCAAAATGTCATAAATAGGGCTCAAATGTGTATCAACTCTGGAGGTCACCATTTAAAAGACATCATCTTTAAATCCTAATGGTACGAAATTTAATGGCACAAATATACATTTAAAAAAATCTAAATCTAGTTTTCTAATTTAGAAAAAATGTTATAGCTGAATCAAATAGGGTCTTTACTTTTGCGCCACCCAGTATAAGCCCTCTTTTTGCGAACAAAACAATCTTTTCCGTCTACGCATGTTCTCTCATATGACTTGCGCCAAAAAAAAATTGTTACGTTTTCGTCATTCAATAAAAAAAAATGGCGTAAATCGAATGGGAACATGATACCTTATAACACATTTTAACGGATCGGACAAGGATTAAATATACATCTTGTAGATAAATAACACCCAGACACAGGCTAAACCATCGTGCTCATCACACAAAGTTTTATCCTGGGTGGGTATCGAACCCACGACCTCTAGCTCAGCAGTCAGGGTCAATAACCACTAGAGCAACAGGCCAGTCAAATGTATGCATATTTCTTTGGCACGCTCTAGAGCCTATAATATGACTTGATGGATTTTAGCTTGAGAGGTGTTGTAAGATTCCTCTTAGCTGTGAGAGTAACTCTGGCTACCTACATCAAAATTATAAACAGTCAAAAGCGGATTTTTGACACCAAACAATTCCGTCGGGTTTTTAAGCATAGCTTTTATCGTGGCCTTTGAGTGCGGCGACCGAATCAAGAAATTTCGTAACGAAAATAAAATCTAACACCCCCCCACTCCGCCCACCATGTCGTTTAACGTATAAACTCGCACAGATCGAGACGAGCTGCTCCGAAATGTAACGAAAAGAAAAAAAATACTGCATAAATAAAAAAGTCCTCATCATCAATCATTGTCCTTTTAAATTTTAATAATTAGACCTTATCGAAAAAATAGCAAAATACTACATTTTCTTTTTTGCCACCAACACTGACTATAATATTTTTATTTTTTCATTTACTGATTGTAGCCCTTTAAAGATAATTATGAACAGCTATTCAACAAAACACAAACAATAATTACCACGATATCTAGCTTCTAATTAACCCTGTTCTTCATTCAGGCCGAGTATCTCATTTGCGATCCGGGTCGAATCGACCGACCGCGTCGGGAATACCGACCAGTAGGCTGAGAGCTCACGAAAATTGTTAGCGGGTTATTTTTTATGTCACTTAGTTATTTAGTAACTGAATATTCCTGGAAACTATTTAGAATTCAGGAAAGCTGTTTTGTTTAGGCTATGAAGGCTATGGCAGGGTTGTTATCCTGTTTTTGGTTTTTGAGAATACAGTTGTTAAACACTTGTAAATAACACCAACTGATTTCAACAACGAAAATCCACACGCTCCAAAATTGCTTAACCTAAGAACCAATTCCTAAATCACCAATCAATCAATCACCCTTGAGGAGAGGAACTTTGGAGGCAAAATTTGTATACTTTCGGAACAAAATGGTCCGAGATTTTATGTCTGTTAGCGAAGTTCATAATGTGCGTACAGTACTTATATCAGTGTATAGTACTTTGTTTAGTTCGGTTACACGTTGTGCAACAGGTACCGTGACTTAATGGTGACCAAGCAGATCTGTCATTTCATAAATAGGTGACCGCTTTCGTACCTCTCCGTGCCTGAGAGAACACACTAGGCCGTCAGTTCTGCGTCTAATCTTTCTCCGGTCGAGTCGAATTTCCGTCTCATCACACATTAAAGTAAGGGAATAGAGAGTACACTTGTTGTCACTTGTGTTTGACACATACTTGCGCACTATAATATCTCCTGTGTGCCTAGTCTCAGATGAGACGTGACCGAAATCGGTTATGAGACCATTATATTGGCATACGTTATGTGCCGATTTATTATTTTCCGCCATCTCTCGACCTATAGGAAATAGCTTAAGGTTGGGGTTCAGATATTTTAATTTATAACTAATCGAGCCAGCTGCGTTATTTTGCAATGTTCACGCCTTCTGAACAAGATTGGCGGGGTAGCCAGTCGACTGTGTTTTTATACCTATTAACGTGTTGAGAGCTACTTTTAGTTTCAAAGGGGGGCGACAAAAATACAATCATTTTTAAAGGCTGTTCAGTCACTTTGGTGGAGGAAGGAATACCGTAAATATGTATTTTAACGAACACTTACTTAAAAGTCAAAATATTTGCCTTTTAAATTACTGATGTATAAAAAAAAAATGTATGTCTGTATATCCTATAAAGAATCATAAACTATGCGTTTGATCATGTGATGATCTTCGGCTAAGTGTTGTGCATGAGCCCATGAAGGTTTACGGGTACGGGTAGCGGGGCAATAATGAAAAATGTTGCAAAAATAACACAAACGAAGTTGCGCGGCTTAGCTAGTAATATTATAAAGCTGAAGAGTTTGTTTGTTCGAACAAATAAACTCTTCAGCTTTATATATGCGATAATCATCAGGAACTACTTGTTCGAATTGAAAAAAATATTTAGTATTGAATATCCCATTTATCGAGGAAGGCTATAGGCTACATAACATCACGCTACGACCAAAAGGAGCGCAGCAGCAATGAAAAATGTTGCAAAACGGTGAAAATTGACTCAGACAAAGTTGCACGATTCAGCTAGTTCTAAATAAGATGCCCAGAAAGAAATTAAGCTATCATAAATAATGTCAATTAAGAGATATTGTTCAGCATGTGGACATCATTATATCATCATCACTAGCCTGTATCAGTCCAATGCTGGACATAGGCCTCTTATGGGAAAAATATATTTTAATGAATATTAAAAAATAATTTTCAGGTTTTAGAAAGTAGTTTTGCGAGTTATATTAGTTTCTTCGAATTCGCGTCAAACGGTAAGGAATATCTCTACCGTGATATTAAAAAAAAACTTTAGAAAATACTTGCAATTTTTTGTCGCTCTCCTCTCGGACTAATTGTTTGGTTGCTGATGGATGGTTCGATTCAGGTTCAGCGTTGTTGTTGAGGTAAATTTTATGGATGGGTTACCGTTTGCGTAATTGTGTGGGTGTTTTTATTATGTTTTAACTGTACAAAAAAGGCAATTAATTATTAATTGGTTGCGTGTTGATCGGCAATGTGGAATGTTTTTCTTAGTTGTTAGTGCCTTGCACTTGAGCAAATAATTAATAAAAATAACTCGCGTTGTATATATAATACTCGTATAATTAAGTATTTGTTTATGATTCTCTGGTTTTTGTCCATGGTTTTGGCCGCGAGAACGTTTTATAGTCTATCAGCTTTCGCCCATGGCTTCGTCCGCGGTGATAGCAGATATGTGCTATTCTGATGTATAACCTATAACACTGAAAGGTTTTATCAAAATCCGTCCAGTAGTTTTTGCGTGAAGGAGTCACAAATACATCATCAGTCCTTACAAACTTTCTGTAGGTTTACAGAAAGTTTGAGTGATTATAGTTTTATCAAAATCGAGTTAATAATAATAGTAGTATGTAGATTTATTCGCCCTTTTCCCTGTTATGAATTTGGTCGCGTAAACTAACAATTATCTTCTATCTCACACAGAGCCATCTGATCCCAAACTAGGCAGAGCCAGTGGTAACCAGACAACTGGTATATATTTTTAATACATACATAATATTATAGGTAACTTACAGCCAGACACAGAATAAACCGTCGTGCTCATCACACAAAGTTTTATCCTGAACTCGCGACCCCTTGTATAGCAGTCTGGGTCAGTAACCACTAGACCAACAGGCCAGTCAATTATGTACTTATTAAATTAATTTATCTTAATTTAATATTGTAAGGAAAGACTATAGGGTATATACTTTTAGGGTTCCGTACTCAAAGGACAAAACGGAACCCTATTACTAGACTCCGCTGTCCGTCAGTCTGTTACCAGCCTGTATTGCCTTTTTCGCTCGATATTTTAATTTAGTGTCTAATGTTGTATACCTAATGGTACAGTTCCGTGCGCGAGTCGCACTTCGGTCGGTTTCCTAATTTTCATATTTATGCTTGATGTCCTTCCAGAGTTTTCCCTTGTTTATGCTGTCAAAGACAGATTGCGTGATGACTCAGTTCTTTCAAAGAGGAATGCTCCTCCAGCACCTACCATGAAAAAAGTCATCCATAATGACTCTTTGAAAAAAGTTCATCCATAATGTCTCTTTGAACTTGTTGGAAGGTATTGACCTTCCAACAAGTTCAAAGAGACATTTTGGATGAATTCAAAAAATCACTGTGCTCGTAGAACTTCACCACAACAACGGCTAAATTGCTCTTAATACCCTGACAAAACCCACAAATGTCACAAATACCTAAAATACGTCTTCACAACCGTATCAGTAACATCTTTACAATACCGAAACCCAGGGAAGCAATTTTATGTCAGGCATTTTGATCTAGGTTTGGGTCAGATGACCGTGTGTGAATTGTCCCAAGATTACAGACCCCCACAAATGTCACAAATAACCCAAATACATCCCCACAACGTATCCGTAACATAGTTACAATACCGAAGCCCAGAGAACCAATTTCAGACCATAATTTGAAACTTCAACAATGAACCACCTGTATGTGACTATTTCCCGATCCGATTGGTTAATGGCGGGCGGAAATGGCGTCGCGATGACGTCACGGCGCTTCCGGTACAGCCTGCTCAGCCAGCCAATCTATGACGTCAGTTATAGAGGGAGTTTTATACGATTTGTTCCAGTGAGTTGATGGTGAAATGTGGTGTCATGAGTTCTATTATCTATACTAATATTATAGCTGAAGAGTTTGTTTGTTTGAACGCGGTAATCTCAGGAACTACAGGTCCGAATTGAAAAAATATTTTACTGTTGGATAGTCCATTTATCGAGGAAGGCTATAGGCTATATGACAACACGCTATAACCAATAGGAGCCGAGCACCAATGTAAAAGGGGTATGCCCACCAGCAGTATCGCTAGTATTTACGTTGTGCCACAAGTTGATTAAATGTATAATTCTTGTTTCTAATTATAACGTTATTATATAATGATATGGTCTGAGTCATGAGTCTCACATTTGCCGGAATATTGAGATGCAAATATTAGTCTTTCAGTTTATTTATTTCCTTTTTTTTCGTATGAAGGTATTTTTAACGGTGGTAACACTATTACAAAAATTAAATCGTAATATCGATTAGGGTTATTATCGATTTTTATTAAATAATTAATATAAATACTCTATTAATTGTTGCACCGTTTGAATGTAAAGAACGAATATATTTATACACTATACTTTTTAATAAGCATATTCTTTGATACCTTTAGATTAGGACCCAGTTCGATTAAAAATAAGAACATAGTAATGAATTTTAATAAAAAAATCGATTTGTATAGGATGTGACAAAAGTTATGGCAACACTGAAATGTAATGTCATGTCACTTGTTTATCTGTGCATAAAGATTGTTGGCGCCGGTCCATTATGAAAACAGTGTATGATATTGTGGTTACATTACGTGAGTTTGAGATAGAGACTCCATAAACATAGTAACAATCAGAAATATTTTGTGAGGCAGAGACTCGTACCAATATTGTGACAATTGTGAAGTGTTTGTGAGATAGAGATTCGGATTATATATCACTGCAAAGCCGAATTCATAGCCATAAACTACAGTTACACATCATGTGTAATGCATAATTAATACGCAATATCATAGTTATGTCCTATTTAAAAAAAAAAACTGTATATAAATATTTCGATTTCCGAAGTTTTTCTGAAAGAAAAACCAACAATGATTTACCTAATTTGCCGGGTTTAATTGATATGAGGATGAACTTCGAAAATCGAAATATTTATATTTTGACTATGAACTATGATATTGCGTATTAATTATGTATTACACATGATGTGTAACACTAGTTTATGGCTATGAATTCGGCTTTGCAGTGATATATAATCGGAATCTCTATCTCACAAACACTTCACAATTGTCACAATATTGGTACGAGTCTCTGTCTCACAAAATATTTTTGATTGTTACTATGTACGAGTATATGTAGTCTCTATCTCAAACTCACGTAATGTAACCAAAATATCATACACAACACGAGAATTAACAAAAGCTATTTGTTATTAATACTTTAAACTGTTTTCATAATGCACCGGCGCCAAACAAGCAATAAGCACAGACAAACAAGTGACATGACATTACATTTCAGTGTTGCCATAACTTTTGTCATATTCTGTACAAATCGATTTTTTTATTAAAATTCCATGTTCTTATTTTTAATCGAGCCGGTTCAATCTACAGGTATCAAAGAATGTTTTCGTTTTATAAATAAAGTATGGTGTATGAATATTATCGTTCCTTACATTCAAACAGTGCAACAATTATTAAAGTATTAATAATTATAATATAATTACATGAACCTAAATACATTTAGTGATTCTATGACTTTCTAATAATAATATAATAATAATCGTTAATAATCTTAATCGATATTACGATACTATGTTTGTAATAGTGTTGCCACCGTTAAAAATAACTTCATACGAAAAAATAATAAATAAATAAACTGAAAGACTAATATTTTCGTTTTATTAATCCGGCAAATGTGAGACTCGATATCATTATATAAACGTGTTGTAATTAGAAACAAGAATTTTACGTTTAATTAACTTGTGGCACAACTTAAATACATGCGGTACTGCTAATGGGCATTTCCTTTTCATTCATATACATACATTGTGTAGTTTTTCAGTAAAATGCATGTGACATACGGACGGACAGACAGCCAGACAGACAGACATACGGACAGACATGACGAAACTTTAAGGGTTCCATTTTAGCTACGGAACCCTAAAAACTGCTATTTTTACATTACAAACAGACACTTCAATTTTATTTGTTTTTATAGATATGTGTATGCGCAGGCACAAGTGTACTCTCTGTTCTCTTACTCTCCCAGACCAGAGAGAGAGAGACGACTAAACGTGCTCTCCGTGGCACGAACGGTCACCAATCCAAGGACTGAAAGTGGTAACATTGCCTATTCTCGCTGATATCTCGAGGTACAAACATTAAATGACGTACCAATCGCGTAATATCTATTATGCGGCGGTAGCCTAATGGCTAAGGAATCGGTCTCGCAATCGTGAGGTCGTGAGTTCGAATCCTACCCATTATACTACCGACGTGAACCCGCTCCTAACACAAGCCAGTGATCTTAGCTGAAGGGGTTAACAGGATTGCTAGTAATGTGAGACCTCACAATGCGTTATCTTTAAAAAAAAAAAAATAGTGCTCTCTCTAACGAGTATGCATTTGATAGCATGTGAATTTTAACCTAGGGAAATTCTGAATTAGGACTTAACCGTCGACAAGATGCGAGATGCCGAAGATAGAATAAAGTGACGAGGGTCTGGTGGGATTGGAGAGGCCTATGTCCAGCAGTGGACTGCGATAAGCTGATGATGATGATGATGACGTCGACAGGAACTCAACAACTGTGACAACTCTCAAATACAAATGGACCAATAACGTTTATGCGCACGATTCATGCCGGGGACTATCTATACTAATATTATAAACTACTATAAATTAACCCCGCCGACAAACTGTTCTGCAGTTTGGTGGGATTATTTAATTATGTTTAATTTAAAACAAATAAATGATTTTATTATTATTATTATTATTATTATTATAAAGCGGAAGAGTTTGTTTGTTTGTTTGTTTAAACGCGCTAATCTCATGATCTACTGGTCCGATTTGAAAAATTATTTTTTTGTTGGATAGCCCATTTATCGAGGAAGGCTATGGGCTATATAACATCGCGCTACGACTAATAGGAGCGGAGAAGCGACGAGAAATGTTTCAAAAACGGGGAAAAATTACGCATACGAAGTTGCGCGGGACAGCTAGTACACAATAAGCTATTGGTGTTATGACGCCAAGATTAGTACGTACAAGATGTTGGAAGGTCATTTAATCACAAAATACCGAGTGTATACAGAAGGAACATTTCTACATACCACAAAATATCGAGGGTTTAGAAGGTAAACTGCATAGAAAGTGTGCTTGAACAACGTACACATAGACATCGCTCATGGATGTGTAATCTCAGAACACCTTCAGAACATAGTGGTCTGAGATTCCGGGTCCTTGATTGTGCGTTGCTCGAGCAAAGTACGTATGTAGCTTTCCTTCTGTAATTTCTATGTTTTGTGACCAAGATTAGTATCACTCAGCCACTAACTACCGAAAGTACACATTGGCATCCAAACTAATCCCTACTACTAATGTGAATGTAAGTTTGTTTGTTACGCTTTCACGCGAAAACTACTCAACCGATCATCATGAAACTTTGTACACATATTCTTGGAGGTATTAGAAGTAACATAGGATTATAAAAAAAAAAAGGGGGAAAATTTACGCAGACGAAGTTGCGCGGGACAGCTAGTAATATTAAATTATTTATGTGACAGTAACTCTTGTCTGTCTGTTATGTTTTCACGCTTAAAATGGTAAATTAAGCGCTGGAAAATTCATATTACTCACAAATAGCGGTGAACAGCCTTTTAATGCACGTTGTCAAGTGTGTTCCTAATTGTAAAGCTTTCCTTCTGTAATACCTTTATTTTGCGACCAAGATTATTACAAACGTCGGTCATTGAATACAAGCACCACGATTGGTGTATTCAAGCACTTCGCGTAATATCCTTGTTACAACAGCTGTGAAGGTCATTGAACTTATGTTATAAGCTGGGATTAACACTAAACGAACCATTACTTTCAATAACTCCCTGTATATGTTGGATTTACAATTTGTACATGTTGTTAATTGTTATTACAAAATACCGCCTGTTGGTCTGGTGGTTAGTGACCCTGACTGTTAAGCCAGAGGGTGTGGGTTCGATTCCCACCCAGGATACATCTTTGTGTGATGGGTGCGGTTGTTTATTCTGTGTCTGCGTACAATGTATCTAAATATGATTTGTATGTATTAAGAAATATTTCAATATGTTTATTAGAAGTTTGGTTGCTAGTTTGGGTCGTGTGTGCTGCGCATACCATGGACAGCAAAGCGAACCTACAAGTCCATTTGGAACCTGCTCCTAATCCGTACCAGGCTATCTGCCACATGCCATCAATGACTCCTGAGCTACTTTGGTCATATCGCTTGCAGACAGTCAGATAACATTGACAAATTGAGTATAGTTGGCAAACTAGAGGGTTCGAGACCACATAGACGAGCACCTTCCCGCTAGTCTGATCAAATCAAAACTATAAAGGGACTTAATGTTACCACAGCACTATCCGCACAGGCTGAAGACCGAGTGTCATGGGAGCAGCTCGTCTACGAAGCTGTAAAACCATTCAAGGACGGACACAACCCTCAGCAATGACTAAATGATAAAGAAGAACAAGAAGAAGACTCGTACTTCGTTCGACCAAACCAACACAGACATCTTTCTCGTTCAAAAACTTCAGAGTTTTTGCGAAGCTGGTTCGACATTCCTTGTCCGTGAGCAATATCTTTGTGTGCGTTGCTCTAGAGCGCACAGGCTCAGATCCAAGGGGGGGTGCAATTGCCTCCCTCTCCCCCCTAGACTCGAATGGAAGACCTATCTTTTGGGGAATTTTGACACTGTACGGTCTGTACGGTACGTTCTGAAGGCAATTGCCCTCCCCTCGGCGGTGGTTGCTGGTGTATCGGTGTTAAATCAAATGCACCTTTCCCCGTCATGCGAGCGACTTACACTTGGCTGTTTGGGGTCTCATATTGCCCCCCCCCACCTGAAAAATGTTCTGGATCCGCGGTAGTTGGACGACCCCCAGCCAGATGGACCGACGACATAAAGAAGTTCGCTGGGATGGAGCTGGATGCGTGCGGCGCGGAGGAACCGGTGTTCTGGCGTAAATTAGACGAGGTCTATGTCATACAAGCTGATGATTATTTTGCTTAGGCCACTTTATGTGAATAATGTCTGTGAGCAATATGATGTTAGGTCTAAGTCATAGGCCGTCTTGGTGGGTACCACAACAATGTCAGTTATTCTTCCGTGAAATAGTGATGTTAACACATCACTGTGTTTCGGTTGAAGGGACTTACAAAATAATGTCTCAAATGAGAACATTCAGGGGACATTAAGGTGCTTGCCGAACAAGGATTTGGGTATTTACTGTTACTGCTATGGGCTAGCGTGACGCTTACCATCAGGCCTATGTCCTGCTCGTCTCTTCATTTCGTAGTATATAAAAATTGTATGGGTGCATTGCTCGAGCGGGTTTTTTTAAGCTTTTTTTCTGTAATCTCGGTGTTTTGTACATTTTTTTTTTTATGTATTTATTCATGAACAATTTTAATTGTGTTTGAATTTCATGTTGCATCACAATTACAATACAAAAAAAAGTGGTACATAATAACAATTTATAACACACAAAAAGAGATTAGGTACATTTAAGATATTTTAAGTCAAGGAAGAAAAAAAAACTAAGTAGAATTATTTAAGAAGTCATCCACAAAATAAAAATAATTAATAATAAAAATGTTATAATTTATACACGTCAAAAATATCTGCTACTTAGTATTTATTTCCCTACTGTTCACACAAGTACGCCTCACAGAGAGTGCGACAAAGACAGACACACAATTATATTTTAACACAATATTAGGTTGTAAGAGAATGGTTACATTTTCCATTAGTTATTATCTATTCAGCGCGGGTCGAGCTAGTTAATTTGTTTTCTTCTTGGCTCCGATCGATAGCAGTGCGCGCGTGAGCTTAGTAGCCATTGTCATGTACGACACGACAATTTCAAATGTGAGTTTAGAGTCGTCCATTAATCACGCGGTATTTTTTTTGCCAATTTTTGTCCCCCCCCCCCCCGCTCTAGTGATACTTTAGACTAATCCCTCTCCAGCGCCAGTCAAGTTTAAATCGCTCGCACTACGGGGGACGGGGACGGGGGTTGAAATTGATTCAACACCAGTTAATTATTTTTTTTTATTTTACTTAGGAAGCAAAATGCTACATTTGTAAAAAGTCATGATTCTATTATATAATGCTAAATTCGCAAGACTACAGGTAAAGCCAAAATAAAGAACAACGCAATTAAAACTCGCAGCCACTCTTTTCAAATTGTCATTTGAAAAGAATACTTAGGTAGGGTTTCTTTAAAAATGTTGTTGTATTAAAATATCGTGTCGTACAAAACAAGGCATCCGTGTCTCAGTCGCGGCTACGTGCCCTTAACCCTAACGCTTGTAATTCACGACGACGCACAATTGTGTTACTGAACATTGTTTTATCTGGAAACCTACACAAGCTCTTTACTATAATGCTGTTTGTTTGTCCATATGTACGTATAAATTTACCCCCCCCCCCCCCCACTCTTCTCCCTTCTCTACCAACACCTTTATTAGTCAAGCCTAATATTAAGTAACATCCACATATTATGCAGACACGTCACACGTTAGTTGGTAAACTAACTGCGGCCTAAGTTGATGTATGGGGACACCAGTTTTCCAACAACAAAGTTAAATTTGTCATGTTTAACATCCGTTTTCTTCACTAACGTACCGCTATACGTAAAGTTGGGCGTCTCGTCAAAACGAGGCTACCGTAACAGTTCCAGCTTGATATCAATCATTTTAAAATATGTTTTAGGGATCCTTGCCTATTATGAAGAAAGGATTTTTGTATTCTACCCCTAAAGAGCAGAAAAAGTGTAAAAACTTTAAACGAATTTGCTTGATATTTGCGGTGTTATTAATGATACCCATATGATTATGTTTTATCGTTTTTGTTTTATTTGAAACTAACACTTATTATGATATCAATACTTTAGAAAAAAACATAACTAGCAATCAATGTGGGATTGTGAGTTCCACATTACTAGCAATCCTGTTAACTCCTCCAGCTAAGCTTAATAGCTTGTGTTAGAAATGGGTTCATTTCGGTAGTATAATGGGTAGGATTCGAACCCGTGACCTCACAGTCTGACCTATAAAAATGATAACTTAATAAAGTTTTGTTTCATTGAATCTCTGAGGGTTTGGTATTAAAAAAATATAATGAACTAATAAATCGTAGAACTGAAGTCAGTTGTCGCCAGTAGTTTAACGGAACCCCTATTCTTAGTTGGAGGGTGTGCGCAAAAACAGCAGGATACTCCCGACATCCATTCAGTACGTCTCAGTAAGTCCGGGGTTCGTTGAGCGTGTGCCGTGAAAAATCGAGATCGAGCCACTGAGGGGACGGTGGTAGGGTGACCAAGGATACAGGGAGAGATAGGATTGTCCTAGATCTTAACGGGTTTTAATATACATTTTATTTTTTAATGGCTCAGCAACAATTATTTACCCTGTAATAGTTGAGATTACAAGATATATTACGTAATCGTGAGCGATATACCTACATATGTGTCCATTGCTCAAGGGCGTTTGTTTGAAGCTTAGCTTCTGTACTTATAACGAGCTAAGCGATTAAGTATGCATGATACGTTCTGCTGTAAATAAAAAATACGTACCTACAATCCGAAATAATAACAATTCTAATTGAGGACAAAATCATTTTGGCAAAACCGGTCACAATGAAAATTTGAATTTGCATATTTTACTATTAAATTTTTATCCTGATGTTATTATCCCGAATTTACGTTTTGTTCATGGTTATCCCATTCCTGATAGAGTAGTATTTTGAGCGTAACTTTTTGTTGTAAGTCGTAGAACGACGGGGTTCTTCATTATATGTATATTGTTTTTACATTATATAAATACTATTAGTTGTTGTCCGCCAAATCGATCCCAAAAACTCATATGAATGAGTCAAATTTTACGGTTACTATGTTTTTGTATCTCTAGTGGGTGTGAAATTGGTACAAATTAAATTTGTACGATTTATTGTATAATTACGTGAGGTGTTAAGAGGGAAGGGCCGAATCTCACCGAATCACACGTAGGGCAGGGGTTCTTTGCTACCCTCCCCTCCCGTCGTCACGCGAGCGACTCACACTTGACCAGTTTTGAGTCAAATGTGAAATTACGTGAGATTAGGGAGAGGGGAGAGGGGAGAGATTCCAAGCCAAATCTCACGATATCTTACTAGAGGGAGGAGTTTCTAAATCCGCCAAGATCCGAGTCCCCAGAATACTTGAATGACCTTCTATGTCTCTATAAACATGTACTCAATTATCATACATACGTAACATTTCGAACCGCATTTCCTATTAATATACCTATTTATCCCATTCCACAACCACATCGACGTCAAACCAATAACACTTAAGAAAAAACTAAACTTTTTCTACACAGTTTGTGCACAAAATACGTCCAGTACAGAAGGTAACCCTCATACGTACCTCGCTCGAGCAACGCACACATAGACAACGTAAACGAACTTTGTTCGGAAGCACTGACATCTTATAGTACTAGTACACTAGACTAGTGTTGCTGAACAATCGATAGTTTCACTATCGATCGAAAGTATCGACACTATCAATCGTCATGTCAGAGTGGCAGAGTCAGAGATCAATTAGAACTGAAACTGAACCAGGACGCGAATCAGCTAGTTTTGTGGTTTCACACAAACGGTCTGACTTTAAACTTGAGAAAAACTCACTACATCCATTTTATTCTGTCAAGAAGGTCAGCAAGACAAATGACCGTGTCTGCGGATGGAGTGATCCTATCTCAGGTGAAGATCACTACCTTTCTTGAGTTTGAGGTTGATGCGTGCCTAAAGAGGGGCAGTCACGTTGATAAAGTCTGTGGTCGATTGGGTAGTACGTGTTTCGCTCTGGGCAGAATTTCGCGAGTTCTATCTAAGAGAGAGGTGCGATCGTGTTATTTCGCCACGGTGCACACAGTACTGTAATACGGAGCTGAGTTGTGGAGACGTGCAGCCGACTGGCAACGTGCGTTTTGGATGCAAAAGCGTGCTCTGCGAGCCATCGTCTGAGTATCACGAGACACATCAGTTTAGCCGTATTTCAGAGAGCTAGGCATTCTTACGTTACCCTCGATTGTGATATATCAGGTTCCAGTGTACGTAAAGATGAACCTGAATCGGTACCCTAAGATCGGCGAGGGGCACTCGTCCTATACTGGAAACTACTACTGGCAACTATCGACCGTGTCGAAGACGCTCACCAAGTCCTCTAAGACAACTGATGTCATGGGTCCGGCGGAGTATTTCCAGAGAGTACTTCCAGCAGTCATTACGAATCCGACCAGTATTACCAGTTTCAAACTGAGATTAAAGAAATGGCTTATCGAGCAAGCATTTTACACATTTGACGTATTAATGACGATTAAATGAACCTACTAATATACCTACTATGTACCTAATTTGCTGACATATTATTTTATTACTATTATTATTATTCTCTTGTTTTGTATTTTAATAATATTCTTTTTATTATTTTATAATTGGATGATTGATTCTGGAATTGTTATTGACATGATTTTTTTTTGGACATATAAGAATCCCTTACCATTAAATTAATATTGAATATGAAAACTATCGCTAATAAGGTTCACGTCAATAATATTGACATGCAACAATAGCATCGATGCTCTCGAAGCTCGTAAAGACAATAGCATTGATCGTATCGATAGTTTAGATTGTTGTTTTTCTGAGCTTAGATAGTATCGATACTATAGACAGTTTAACGGTATTGATAGTGACTTGTATTTTGATAGTATTGCTAATACTAATAGTAGTAATCAATGATGACCAAGAACATCTATAATATATATTTGTAGCCATAATTACTATTACACTATACTTGCATTCTGTAAAATAATGTGTAAACAATACTGTTGTAAATTCGCGAACTAGCCATTGTCCAAAACAATCGATAGTTTCGATAGTATCCATAGTATCGCTATTAAAACTTTGATACTATCAAAAGTATCAAATGTTTTACTTTTTTAGACTTCACTACTATCGATTGTATCAATAGTATTGCACACTAGCAATACTATTGTCACCTTCCTAGCTATCGATATTAGACTATCGATCTGTAACACTGCCCTATACAAAGTGACAGCAATTTTAAATGCCAAATCGGTTGTCCTGTGAACTTTTTGACACTTATGACAATGACCGTTGTTGTTATCCTTGTTACACAGGTATAGACTTACATTATTTGATGTTGTCAAATGAACGTCGAAATTTCAAAATCCAATGGAAGTGTTGTTGTTGTCGGGGGCAGCCTGTCCAGCGTACGACGTAGGTACTATTAATTAAGGTTCATTTCCGTGCATCGCGGCCGATCGCGAGTCGCGCGCGGCTTACGACAAGCGTCTGACGCGCGCGGCCGATGCGACAATAGTCAGAGTATGAGAATGTATGGTGCAGTTTCCGAGGTAAGCGACAGACGCGCGCGGCCGACGACTGTCGTAGGCTGCGCGCGCACTCAGAATATTGTCGCATCGGCCGCGAGCGTCAGCCGCTTGTCGTAAGCCGCGCGCGGCTCACGATCGGCCGCGATGCACGGAAATGAACCTTTAAGGTCAATACATCGCGAGATTCTGTGTCCGTGAACGATGTCTATGCGCGCGTTGTTATTCAGTCGTTGTATGCAGGATACCTTCTGTTCTCTAATTTTTTTGTGGTTTGTGTTTCTACAATATCATTAGGGGGAGTACACACGGTTCGAGTTTAGCGTCGTCGTGGGAGCGATCGGAGCTTCCTACTGACTTTGCTGTTTGGTCCTTTAGGTTATTTTTGAAGTAGGTAGTGTGATTAGGTCTAAATTTAGACATGTATTTGTGCCTAAAGGACATTACGGCAAGATACCGGTTAATAAATAAATGATCTAACTTCTCGAGAAACTAAAATTTTATAAATTCGGTTAGCGGGATCGAAATCGGTTAGCGGCCATTTATTTATTACGTAAGACGATTTAGGGAGTTCGACCATATGTTACTTTTTCTTACAAGGGGGTGGGGGGGAGTCTTGATAGTTCTTACGTAAGATCACTATAATACACAAAGTTAAGACTAGACTTTACTAAGTTAGACAGAGTAACTAAGACTACTTTTTATTACCCGACTGTAGATATTTTCGCGCGTATCTTGTATGTATGTATGTATGTATGCATGTATGTAATATTCTTTATTACCTAATATCTCACAATCCACTGAACGGATTTATACAATTCACACATCGTTAGATTCGTCTTAAACGCCCAGTGTTCTTAGATAGGTGACGTTTTTAAAAAACAAAGATGGCGGCTATGAGATGTCAAAATAAAGAGGTGTGAAAAAAAAAGTTGTTTCGAATACTGCAATATGGGTATCAAATTAAAAAGCTCATCTTAAGCATTTCAAAAAGGTATAATATGAGTTATGACTGTTATACTAAAAAAGTTAGTTAGCAACCATTGTTTTTTCAATTTTCAATACTTAACAATAGCTGTGATAAAAGTAAATTGCTACATCGGTTACATCCTACAACAACTAAAAAGTATTAAATAAAAAAATAAAATATAAAAATAAAAAAACCCTCCTGCACAAAAAAGATGGAAACAAGATCCCCTACATAACAAACGTTAGAGTGATGATAAAAAAAAATATAAAAATAAAAAAACCCTCCTGCACAAAAAATATGGAAACAAGATCCCCTACATAATTATACAATTTCATGCAGTCGGAGGCACTTTACTAAGTTCGTCGAGATTCATTAATGCCTCCGACTGCATGAAATTGTATAATTATGTAGGGGATCTTGTTTCCATATTTTTTGTGCAGGAGGGTTTTTTTATTTTTATATTTTTTTTTATCATCACTCTAACGTTTATAGGAAGACAGCAGCACTGCAACTTATCGCGGACGAAGTCGCGAGCACAGCCAGTAGGCTATAAAAATCGAACATAAGGCATACGAAGTCGCAGCGAAAATCTAGTATTTTTTACTTAGGTGAATCCGTGAGCTACACCCGGTTTTCAGTAAATGATGAAGGGAATCCAAATACAAGATGGCGGCACAAGTAGGTCGTGCATGTAGTGACTGCATTTGTCAGGTGTTTTATTGGCTCGCTTCGGTAGATTCTAGCTCGTACTATGCACCTACCATGGGACTTACTATTGTAGTTAGATATAGGTAATTAACTAATGGCAACTTGTTAATTTTTCTAAAAAATAAAAAGATCTGATTTAGGAAAAGGGGTCCATAAATTACTTGAGGTGATTAGTGAGATTTGGCTTGACCCCAAAACTCACGTGAAATACCTACACTTTTTTTTTTCTGTCCAGTAGTTCCTGAGATTATCGCGTTCAAACAAACAAACTTTTCAGCTTTATAATATTAGTATAGACTAACCATTTATTTCTTTTTCTGTTACAGGTAAGTTATTTCGTTTCATCGTGTTACCTACATTAATTTCAATCAGTAAGTTTTCAATAAATTACTTAAATATAACGTACGGCCTAATCAAATGTAACCTATATTACTATATTTTTATTATATTGTATTGAATTCTTTTTATCTAAAGGGGTGGACGGCAAAAGAGCGTTGACTGGTTTATGCGCAAAATGTCTCTTGCAAAAAGTCGTTTGGTAGCCAAAATGTAACTTTCACAAAATGTCTCTCTCGCAAAATGTATCTTTCTCATAATTTATCTTTTGCAAAATGTGTCTTTCGCAAAATGTCTATTTGTTAAATGTATCTCCGTAACTTAAAATAAATTACAACACTAAATAAAAATTATTAAAGTTATAAGAAAAATCGAATGTAAAAAATGGTTTGTTTAATTTTTTTAAATTTATTTTGAGAAAATTACATTTTGCGCATAAGCCGACTGGTGATGTACCTACCTTTGCCGCTCACTGTCAACATAAGCTAACTTTATGTGAATCTATCCTTACTGCAGCTGCTAACGTTAACTACACACATCAACAACTAATAGTAGTGGTTCAAGGTAGAGATATGAACGCTAGGATCCCGCTGTAAGCCCACTTGCATACGATAGCCGAGGGATTTGAACGATATTTATTTATTTCATGAATCGCATGTAGTGCATGTAGTCCAACCACACAATATTGAGAGTCGGTACCTGCAGTAGGAAAGTCTCATAATAATATAATAATGGGACAACTCATACATCGCCATCTGATGCCAAACTTGGCAGAGACTGAAACCATCAATTACGTTTTACATAGGTATAGACAAGCCTTACCGCACTCTATTTTGGCAACATAAATGCCCGGTAACTACCGTAATCCCAGTTAGTCAGGCATCAACCAGTATCACGACAGCATGTCCGTAGGTACTGCTTGCATTGAATAAATGCAAACAGTTTACAAATAAAAAGCCACCTGGCGTGCTTCGACGATGCAATGATTACACTGCAACAGTGTAGATAAACAGAAACGTATCATTTTTTACGCGGAAGTACGCCGTTTTATAGTTTAACAAAATATTTTTCATTTAAATTGCATGTTGTCACTGCGCACACATCACGTAAACTGCTATGATTCGCTCGCGCCAATTTGATGCTCTCGCTTTACCTCAAAACCTCTATTTATCTCTTTCTTGCAATAGGTACAGCCTATGTTGCGTTGATATTCCTTCCCTTTCATTTCGTAGTATGTAATTGTGTGTACACATAGGTAACTAACTTTATATGTGTTATTTTACGTAAACATGTTTTCGTACAATTTTGTTAGCCTATAACGTCTCTATATGTAAAACCTCATTGGTAACCAGACAACTGATAAACATACTTTTAAGCTAGCTGACCCGCACCCGCAATTGGTAAATGTTGGTTTCGGATTCGGACATAAATCAATAAGTAAATCTTGCATCTTGCTTGAGGCAGCAACTGACGAATGTCAATGAAGCAAAAACATTTTTTTACCCGACTGTGTAAGAAGGAGGGTTATGTTTTTCAAGTGTATGTATATATTTTTCTTAGGCACGCTCTAGCTAGAGTCTAAATGACTTGATGGATTTTAGCTTGAGTGGTATCGTTAGATTGTGAAAGTGACACGGGGACCTACATGAAAATAAGAAAAAAAAATGATTTTGCCGCCAAAGTATTTCATTTAATAATTTTAAGCAGGTTTTTTGTTTTGTAATATATTCATACAGTCGAGTTGAATTTCTACTAAATAAATCCAAAATATGAGCAGTGTTAATATTTTAGCAAATACCCAAAAAATGTAATTAGGTCGTTCATACGCGGTATCAATTATACCAGGTACGAGGGGAGATTACATTCTCGTTGGCATTCAGTCGTCGCGCCTCTGATTGTGTACCGCTGTGATTTGAATGTAATGTCGGGAATATACTTGTTATTAATGTGGAGGAGGTAATGCGAGACAGTCTAACATACAGAGAATAATCTATAGTTTCAAAGACGAGCGACAAAAATATGCAAGCATTTTCTAAAGTTTTTTTTTTAAATATGATGTCACTTAGGTGAAGTAAAGAAATATCCCGCCGTACCAGTAGTACTACAGGGTCCTTATTCACTATGTTTTTTTTTCGGTTCCGCGTCAAGCCCGGACGTATTGGCGCATGCGCGGTGCGCACAAAGATGTCCGCGCGCAAGCGCGATGCGTTTCTAAGCGCAGCTTTCTGTATACCATTATGTCAACATTTTGACAGTTAAAAACGCGGGCTTGACGCGAAAATGAAAAAGCATAGTAAATAAGGACCCAGGTCGTACAAATGATAAAACCTCGTACCTCTAGTAGTAGGTACTAGAGATACAACTATATACCTACTCTGTCGTCAGTCAGCTGGGTTCCTTAGTGTTTGGGCCTACTAATATAAATAAAGCTTATTATTTCAAAAATAGATTCCTAAATCGAAAAATGGTCTTAACAACTCCGTAATATTTTTTAAAGACCTATCCAACGACACCCTACACGATGGGGTAGGAGAGAAAAAAAATCACATACTTATTTTACGCATGGGGTACTCTAAAATAAGTATATTCATGCAAAATACAGCTTTCAAGCATGTCGCCGCGCAAGTTTCGCCATGTCGTCCGCTTAGCTCAGAGACTGTTAGCTCTGAGCTAAGCGGACGACATGGCGAAACTATAAGGGTTCCTAGTTTACTACGGAACCCTAAAAAGGTCATCCAATCGCTTTTGCAATGAACAACCGTCACTAAGTATGTGAAACTGGAATATCTTTAATTTGTAGCCTAATGGTTAAAGCATCGGTCTTGCAATCGTGAGGTCGAATCCTACCCATAATACTACCGCTGTGAACCCACTCCCAACACAAGCCATTGAGCTTAGCTGGAGGGGTTAACAGGATTGCTAGTAATATGGGACGACAATCCCACATTGCTGGTTATCCTTTAAAAAAAAAACTATTGTTTTTTGGAGATAAGGTCAGTGAACCTCTGACGGTCACCTGTCCGTCAGTTTCTTCACTTCACACATACATACATACGCTTTCACATCCTCACAAAATTACTTATTTACTTAAGTTTAACAGCCGACCCTACGGAACGCTTAGGTTAGGGATCGGTGGTTATAGCGGGGTTGTTTGTTGTGACGTCATAGGTATGCAACGTGTGGTGTTTGATGCCTGGGAGGTAACGATTACATGCTTGCATGGGCTTTTCTTTTAAGTTTGCAAACAATGTTTTATTTATGACTAGCTGTGCCCGCGACTTCTTTCGCGTGAAGTTGCAGTGCTGCTCCTTAACTATGGACGTTAGCGTGATGATAAAAATGAATCTAAGTTACTCCTGTCAGCTGTTTGACAGTGAAAGTCCCGTCAAAATCTTTCTAACCGTTTCGGAGTTTACCCGGAACTAACAGACAGATAAAAAAAAAAAAAAATTGTGTTTTTGTTTTATATACCATATATTTTGATATTACAAATAGCTTTTTTTTTAAAGTTAACTAGCAATGTGGGATTATGTCCCACATTAGCCTTTAGCCATGCATGAAGCTTTGTTTTAAACATTATAGGACTCACTATTTTTACCAGACTATGGCGAAGTCAAAAAGGAAGGGTTAATGTTTTTAGCAGTCTTGTTTGTTATGTTCCACTATAGCGCCTAAACTACTTATCCGATTTTAATGAACGAGGTGTCAATTGATTCGTTATTATAGCGCGGGTGACATAGGCTAGATTTTCTTTCATTATGATGGTCACAAAAAGTATGCTAAGCATGTAAGTAGGGTATTATTTTTTAAAATATTTACATGTGCTGTGTTTGGTATTAAATGAAAGGGCTTAATTAGCACATTCATTTGATACCACTAAATAATTGTGTATTATCTCCGTATCTTTTCAAAAAATACAATGACATGCCTAGAAGAGACGTCAAAATAATTATGACGTTTTTGTTTGATGGATTATCTCTATATGATAACGAAACTTCACAGTTAATAAAAAAAAAAAACTTAAATTGACGGAATTCCATACAAACTTGCGACCTTTATTTTATTTTCTTAGAGGTTGATTTTGCAAAAACACTGAAACACATTTTCTTTATTTTAAATAAAATAATACAAATACGAAATTTCATAGATCTAAATTCAATATTGAAGGAGTTTCATACAAACTTGCAACCTCTATTTTACCCCCTGAAGGGTAGATTTTCAAAAAACGCTGACTACCGTGTTTCTTTATTTTGTACTAAAAATCTAAGTGCGAAATTTCACAGACCTAACTTCAAAACTAACGGAGTTTTATACTATCTTGCGACGTAGTTTCACACAAATTCCCAACCTATAGTTTACCCGTTTTTCTGTTATGTATAGTGTGCCCCTCCTAAAAATATTTTTTTTATTAGTTACATATCAAACTAAGTAGCGGCTACTACACACCTATGTACTAGACACCTTTTCACCAAATTTCATCAGTATTCATTGTGTAAAATGCCTGTAACATACGGACGCACATGACGAAACTATAAGGGTTCCGTTTTTGGCATTTTGGCTACGAAACCATAAAAAAGGCTTTATTTGCTATTGCATCAAAGTTTAAAACGGAATAATAAAAGTTAAAAAAAAACTATAACCGGACTACGATATAATCCCTATAGTGATCTAAAAAGTATGGAATAAAATATTAATCTTGTATGTGATATAAAGAAAATAGCCGTGGTCGCATGGCATCTTCGATCAGCTCATCTTTGACCGATTGCCATTTGAAATCGCTGTCACTTTGTACAGGGTAGCCAGTCCGTACGACGTACTATAGAGGTCAGTACCGTGGTGAGAACAGCTCCAGGTATGTAGGAAACGACGAATTACCCAAACTAAAACCAATATGTCTGCCTGTATCCAAATTCCATTACACAAACGGCAAAGATATAAAACCAGATACGTCATTTATTTCAATATGTACATAATATAAATTCAGAGATATAGTACCTACAACGCTCGGCTCGGCTGCCAAATCGTAGTTGTCTCGAGTTACTGTGCACTCGTATGACTTTATATTATGTAAAGATGTAGGCATAAAACTGAAATATTGTCGTGTCTGATGTCAAACTTTTATGTTTTATAGACTACTAGCTCTCCGTGGCTTTGATTATTGATTTTTCAGCCTTCCTCAATAAATTAAATTGCTATCTAACACTCCAACCAGTTAGTTCCTGAGATTATCGCGTTCTTCATAGTTTGGATGTATGGATGTTTCTTATTCAATCATGCCACAGCGTGTAAACGAATGTATCAAAATTTTCACGCGAACTAAGTCGCGGGCAATAGCTAGTATTAGTATACAGGATGTATCCGATGGACCAAACCAATCCCTGGATGGAAAGTACCTCAAATATTTGAGTAAGCGAATTTTGTTGAAAGGAAACATTCTTTTATTTTTAGAAATAAAAATAACTGCATTTAAAGATTTTCTAAAAGTCACTTTACAGAGCCGGGAATCGCTAAATGTAGAAAAAAAAAAACATTCTATGTTTTTATAATGCAGATTAAAAGGAACAAATCTCTCTAATAAGCATTGGGTCTAAAATCTAAAGAAGAAAGGAATAGTCAAATTAAAAACAAGCTAGTGTAGTTTTTCAACAGTAGGAGGTACCTCAGTATAATTTTAATAACATCATTAATTTAATTGCGAACCACAGTACAAAGATTGAATCTTTTCACAAATTAATAATTGCATATCACTTTGCTTAAAGTAATAGATGTGATGATTTATAATTAAAAAGCACATCTCGATCTACTTGACTATGTTTCTGCTTCGTCTTACCTTGTAGTACGAGTATATTGCAAATGTTGATGTTAAATTTCATGGCCTTCCTCAAATTTGAAATGCAATGTTTATTAGAGAGATTTGTTCTGTTTGATTAGATTGATCGGTATCATAAAAACACAGAATGTTTATTTTCAACATATGGCAGGTTCGATTCCCAGTTCTGGCAAGTTACTTACTATTATTTAAAAAAATTAAAGTATGTTTCCTTTGAGTGAAATTACCCAACTCAAATATTTAGGGTACTTTCCATTCAAAGATTTTAATGAGACTTTACAGTAATCTATAATTTTACAAAAATCTCTTTATTAGTTTTTTTGTCAAAGGGTCTGACTTTTTTCTAGGCACAGACTTTTTTCGACCATCTATACACATATGTATTACGATTCACGCACTAGGATGTAAGCATTATATCGCGGGGGTCTCGACAACTTCTCGACTCCAAACTGAAGTCAAAACCGAGATCGGAATTTATCACTATGTTCTTGAACCATTACTATTCTTTTTCTTCCGCGCGTTAACAACTTCTTCCATATTGTTGTAGGCTTGCGCGTTATACACGTTATCTAAATGTGGGCTTTATGCCTTAGTTAGATACTGTCCACTACTGAAATATGACTACGCCTTTCTGTCACACGTTTCTAAAGTCCATCTACCATTTTACAGCAAGAAATAAAGAAATTTTTACAGTGAAAACTTGTCAATTTTTATAAAAGTATCTCCACACTTGCTGAACAACAAACAAAGAAGCATTCTCCAGTCGTGTGTTTGTAAGAGGTTTCTAGTGTTACTCATCATTTTTAACTTTGCAGTGTTTTTAAGTTATTCTTCAGTTACTTTATACTTGGGTGACAGCGACAAACAGAACACAAAACAGCGAGAGGACAGAAGGAAAGCGTCCTACGTACCTCGCTCGAGCAACGCACACATGAACGTCTCTCCCGGAGACGGAATCTAGGAATACTTTATACAACATTATCATCAGTCTTATAATATTGTCTGTGATGTGATACAGTACTAGCTGTCTCGTGCAACTTTAAATTTTTCCCGTTTTAGTAACATATCTCATTGCTGCGCCGCTCCTATTGGTCGTAGCGTGATGTTATATATCCTTCCTCAATAAATGGGCTATCCAACAGTGAAAGAACGAATTTTTCAATTCGGACCAGTAGTTTCTGAGATTACAGCGTTCAGATAAACAAACAAACAAACAAACTCTTCAGCTTTATAATATCAGTATAGATTTTAATCGCACAAACATTGTAAACATTGACGATCAGCAATTTAAAAAGAGTAGTCGCGAGTTTATTTTTGCTTTGTTCTTTTCTCTGGCTTTACCTAATGCATTGCTAACTTGGCAGTTCATCGTGATTTATCACAAGTGAAGTATTTTGCTTTTTAAGTGAACAAAAATATGTAATTTCAAGATGATCCGAGAAATCGTATCCATGAACATGAACGATGTTTATTTTTCCAATGCTCGAGCGAAGTACCGAAGCATGAAATTTACCTTCTGAACCTACTCTTTTTTTGTGGCTATACGTTGTGAGAAGACGATACCTACATGTAGTTTCATATTTCTAATCCTCGACGCAAAAGGAGGGGTTTTATAAGTTTAACGTGTGTATCTTGGTGTCTGTCTGTGAGAAATCCCAAAGGGATTAAAATATTTGCATGTGTTTAATTGCGATGAGAACCGTTGTAAGATGAAAATCCGTCATCACTTAAAAGATATAATCAACTTTTTATCTCATCTTCAAAGTGTGGATTTTTAATAATTACGGAAGGACGATTTTGAGTTTGGCGAATTTTGATCCCCTCCTACCCCCATATAAGGATACATAAGATTTCTCGATATAAACAATAAAGAATTATAAATTAAGATTTAAATCGAAGTGTATACATAGAAGTGTATAAAAATAAATAAAAAGAAGCTGCTTCCGATATAGAACTAGATTTCTAATATTATATTTCGACTTGGAACATATTACGTAAGATTGGGTTTTTACCCCCCCCCCCCCCCTCCTCTCTGTAACCTTACGAATGGCCCCTAAGGTAGAAAATATTTTTAGAAGTAAATTAGTCGGGAAAAGTGACAGTAGGCTACCACTACGAAATATAGGTACATGCATCGGTGCTGCAGTAGGTGGGAGTGCATACGTCGAGGAGGTAGTGTGTTCGATTCCCACACGGGAACATATCTAATAAGTCCCTCGCTAGTCACGGTCCCCTTGATGAATATGTGATTTTATTTTACAATAATTAAACAACAAAAACACGTATTTTCTTTATGTTATCGGTTGCCGTAGTAGGTACAAGAAATTATTATCAAGAATTGTCCTAAGTTAATAAATACTAACTGATCCGCGCAACTTCGTCAGTGTCAATTTTCTCTATTTTTGCAACATTTTCCATGATGTTTTATGTAGCTATAACCTTCCTCGATAAAATATAAATGGGCTGTCCAACACTTAGAGATTTTTTCAATTCGAACAAGTTTATCGCGATCAACTAAACAAACAAACTTACTCCTAAGCTTTATAATCTAATATATAAAATTCTCGTGTCACAGTTTTCGTTGCCATACTCCTCCGAAACGGCTTGACCGATTTTGATGAAATTTTGTGTGCATATTGGGTAGGTCTGAGAATCGGACAACATCTATTTTTCATCCCCTTAAGAGTTTGTTTGTTTGTTTGAACGCGATAATCTCAGGAACTACTGGGCCGCATTGAAAAAATATTTTATTGTTGGATAGCCCATTTATCGAGGAAGGCTATAGGTTATAACATCACGCTACGACCAATAGGAGCGGAGCAGCAATGAAAAATGTTGTAAAAAAAAAAGGAAAAAAAAAGAAAAAAGGGAAAATTTATGCAGACGAAGTTGCGCGGGTCAGCTAGTATTAGTATAGATTTGTTTATATTACTACTATGTAACCTAAGTCGAGAACAATCGCTAGTATCTCAATACCCACCTATATTATTTCGACACTTCACCTCAAACATACAGCCATCTCACCCATCATTTGTCTGTCCTGATGAATGGAGCTGCTCGAAAGATGCCGTACTAATGTTAGCGTCTGTGACGCGAATACTGATGTTCATACTAATATGTTTAGGAGGGCTTGGTTTAAGGAATAAGAGCGTAGCGGGTTCAATCATTTTAACTGGCGTTAAAAAAAAGTTTTTTTGTGAGACGCAGGTCAGACAGAAAAGAGTGTTGTATAGACCTAGCTATGGACATTTATAGAAAACTGTAATAAGTGCCGGCACTTTGCAGCTTAAAGGTTCATTTCAGTGCATCGCGTCCGCGCGCGGCCTGCGACGTGCGGCTGACGCGCGCGGCCGATGAACCTTTATAGCGGATGGAGCCTGCCGTCCCTCTGCGCCTCCGTCTTTAAAACACATCCTCGGGGAACAAACAAGTAACTACATACCCTGTGAAGTAAATTTTAGAGCAAGATGTCATA
The DNA here is from genome assembly GCA_945859575.2 of Herminia tarsipennalis. Classification (NCBI taxonomy): domain Eukaryota; kingdom Metazoa; phylum Arthropoda; class Insecta; order Lepidoptera; family Erebidae; genus Herminia; species Herminia tarsipennalis. The sequence continues at coordinate 3,429,570 of OX243830.2, forward strand.
CAAAATAGTTAGACGATGCGATTAATTCTGGCCTTATAATCATTTTGATGGCTAGCTACATTTAAGCTCCGGTCTACCTTAGTTTTCTCTCTACATCACTATGAACTGCTTGTATTTGCTGAATACGTTTATATTAACTTATTTTAGAGTATTATTATCTAGTTATCCTTAGTTTATAAACGACTAGCTGTGCCCCGCGGTGCTACCCGCGGTTTATTGTTAGGTAGCCTATGTGTTAAATTAGGGTGTCAGCTAACTCCATACCAAATTTTATTAAAATCGCTCCAGCCGTTTAGACGTGAAAAAGTAACAAACATAGACACTCACATACTCACAAACTTTCGCCTTTATAATATTAGTGTGATGTGATTACTTAATTTATAAAATATTTTTTACTGAACGAACGAGTGTGTTTGGTGAGTACCAAACACACTCGTTCATTCAGTAAAAAAGATTTTTGTAAAGAAACACTTGATGATTTTAAACAAGTGGCCCATGAGTTTCTTGGCAGCTTTTACTCATGAGCTTTACATTGGAAAATATTACTTGGAACTGCCGCCTAACAAAATTTTGTTTTTTTTTAAGCAAATCATAAGTTTTTTTTTGTAGTAGTAGTATTAATTTGACGTTTTCAAATAATCATTAATCTGGTTTTACGAAATAAAGATATTTGAGTTTAAGTTTGAGTATGAACTATGGTGGACTGGTAGAATATGCTTTAGTATTCAGTATCCATGTAAGAAATTTTGTGAGCATTAAGTTAAATTTATAAATGCGAATGTTTGGACGGATGGATATTTATTATACAATCACGCCGGAACAGCTGAACTAATCTTGATGAAATTTGGCACAGAGATAGGCTATCTTGGTAGCTACCACATTAGTGTCAGTTATTCTTCTTGTTTAATTGTGATGTTAACACGTCACTGTGTTTCTGTTAAATGGCACTGCAGCAAGTGTGTGCAAGTGAGAAGCGCGGTGTGGTGACATTCAGATCTTTAGGTCAAACAAGGATTTGGGTGGCACTGATACTGTTATGGGCGACGTGTGACGCTTACCATCAGGCGTATGACCTGCTCGTGACTTCATTTAACACATAGGTATGGTACTTTTTATCCCTGCAAAATGTGTGATTCCACGTTAACAGTCGCGGGCTACGAGTAGTAATTATTAACGCTACCCGCGATTTCTTATGCCTTTAGCCATTCCAAGTGTAATAAGTAGTCAAGTGGGAGTCGTACCACGGAAGGGTGAAAGGGACCCGTCCCCAAGGACTCTACGTACGGGACTGATCGAAAGTGCCAGGTTCGTTCCCCGGATGAGTAAGCTTCGTGATTCATTGGATGTGTTTAATGGGACTATCTCTGCGTAATATAAAGTAGTCTGCTGTTTGTTTTTATTCTTTGTTTGTTTAGAGAATTTCTTCCGGAAGGATTATGTTGTCTTAGTCGTTCTTTTTGGATCACCATCCACCATCAGGTGGGGCAAGAAGGACAATGGAACGGCTCACTGACATAGGCGGATCCAGTGGGGCCTTGCACGGTAGCATGTGACATCCAGACGGTTGTTTCGTGTGTGACGGCTGTGGTTTGTATTGTTTTTCTTTGCCCATTTGTCTCTTGTGCCCCCCCCCCCCAGAACGTTTCAGAAAAATTCGACTGCAATATACCTCTCGTGCCCCCCTCAGAATGAAATCCTGGATCCGCCCATGTCACTCATCCTAAAATTTAGCTTGAGTCAATCCCCATCGAAACCACAATTAATCAGTCAGTAACACACCTAATCATTGACACTTCAAAATATGTATTTTTTTAGCCCATGGTTTTATGTATGTAATGTACCTACCTAGTACCTACATGTTATATTCTAACAAAAATGCAATTACATGCCAAAATCACTTTATTTTAAACTATATCCCAAAATTGACCCTGCAACTAACATTCATACATATCAATCAAACAACGTCAAAGATAAAGCTATGGTGTCCAGGACCATAGCTTTTGTTTTATGGAACCCCAAGTTCGTGGCGGGGTACGGGGGGGGGGGTGCAATGACCACGGAACCCTGGTAACTTTTCTACGGAACCCTTTAGAAATCGCTGTTCTATTCTCTCGGTATTTTTTTCCTAAAGTGACACCACAAAATACCCTTTTTAGCCCATCTGTTTTGTATGTTCATCTTATAAACTAACAAAAAGCTGTCTCACATCTCCGTCTACCCGCAAATGTAGTTAAAGTCCTTTTAGACTAGTCTCGTGCGGTCTGTGTTGAGTGGACCTCTATTGATGCCTTATTGAACGTTAGGGTAGGGTACTTGCGTATTGAACGTAAAGTCGGCGCGACTTTTTTTAGGGAGCGATTTTTAATCGCAGTTTTAGAAACTAGCAGGCTTGTGGTATAAAGCAGTATTTTTTTTTTCCGGACAACGTCCGTCTGTTGGAGTTTTAATGTCTTTTGAGCATTTGTCGCTGGACCAGCGGGTCAATTCACGTATTTAAAGCAGCGCAGTAACAGCTCAATTGCAGTCTCGATTAAAATGGCCATTTTCGTATTCTTGTAACTTTGGGATCGATCTCAAAAACGCTTGCGTACCGTATTAGAATGTCGTTATTGCGCTCTCGAGACACATACTTGACGCAAACGTAATATATAGAATACAAAAATGTGTAATTATGGATCCAACATTACTAGCAATCCTGTTAACCTTCACGCTTCAGCTAAGTTTGATGGCTTGTGTTAGAAGTGGGTTTACACCAGTAGTATAATGGGTAAGATTTAAATCCGCAACCTCACACGATTCACGATTTTGAGTCCAATGCCGGAGTTGCAATCTAGCTGAGCTAGGACCATTTATGTCTCAGTAATAATAACTGACATCAGCTGAAAAATCGCTTGATGTTTATTAAATCAAAATCTTCTATTTTTATACAACTATATAAAATTGAAGTGTCTGTTTGTAATGTCAAAATATCAGTTTTTTACTAAATGCATATGAAAGCATATATGGTAGAGTTTTTTTATTTTTATTTTGCCTATGCTGGACGGATTTTGTCGGGACTTTCGCTACTCTCTTCTCAGACAGCTGAGGATGTAAGGAGTAACTATTCATCACGCTAACATTTATAGGGAGAGCGCAGCACTGTAACTTAACGCGGACGAAGTCGCGAGCACAGCTAGTTAAAAATAAAATCAAGCGCTAATTTACGTCGTATTAAACGATAACTTTTTTGGCAATTACCCCCAGGATCTACATACCAGTAGGTTCTACTGGGGAGACCCGTGCCCAGCAGTGGGCCATCATATGGGTTGTTATGTAAACGATAACTGTTTCATAAATTCCTCCAAAAATCGTACACTACCTAACATGCGACAAATCGCGGCGACATTCCAGTCGCGTAGTGCAGACGCCGGTAACCTAATCACAGCAGTTCCATTTGTACCCGTCTGAGTTCAATGCGGTACTCAACAAAATTAGATCTACCATGTACTGAATATGTCGCACTGGGGACATCTTAAAATAATGATTATTTAGTTTGAAATGCTTTTTCTAACAATTTTCACATAGGATATAGATTAGGGGTGATTTCATACTACGAGCTATTTGCGCAACGGTGTAAACCGACAAGTTACTTTTTTAAAGGTTTTGTTTCAAACCATATTTTTTTTTTTAAAGACGACTCCCGCATTAGGGTACAAGCCCTGTGTCGCGGGGGACTTTACAAATATACAAGTCATGGACACAAAGTACACCCAGACTCGAAACAATAATTTGTGTCCATTGTGGGAATCGAACCCTCTTGCGTAGCAGTCGGGTACACTTCCACTGCGCCACAGAGGCAGTCCGATAATATCAGTCAGTCAGTCATATAATATGAATCATATTATGAATCGGCAAATAACTTTCTACTTTCTTACATTTTGAGATTTCTGATAGTGGTATGAATCGAGAATTTAAAAAATGTTCTTCGGTATTTAATACCACGGTATGAATTGCCGAGGTACAAAAATATAATTCGTCTATCGTACCACTTCGGTCGAAACAACACCTTCATAATTTTCCTCCGCAGTCGGATAGAATGGGTTCTTGTGCGATTAACACCGCTCGTGATATAAAACGACATGGTATGTAACGGCAACTAGCGATTGTACTTCATTAAATTATGTAGGTAGTTTTTCTTTCATAAATCGAATGCCTTTATCCTCTTTTGTAATTTTTGCACACCATGGGAGGCTAATTCATTTTAAACATGATTATACCCACTTTATGTACTGTGGTTACTGCTTAAGTGAGTTACATGGTCTATTGGTTGCAGCACCTTACTGGCATAACTGTTTATTTACAAATATATTATAATAACTGGGATTTTTTTAAAGTGGACATGAGTTTTTACTGCAGTTTTTTTTTCTCACGGCTTTAATCTTGCGAACTTGGCGTCAAATGTAGAATCATTTGGTTCAAATGTTGCCTGACGTTCATAAGCGTTGCATTCTGTAACCTAAGTGAATAAAGTACTTTTGACTTTGACGTAATACCTATATTAAGACACAGATTAAGTAAAATACTACTAATTGCTCATGTACTTCTATACTATGTATCTAATGAGGAACTGCATTTTATAACACCAATTAGGGGATAGTGGGCAATTTTGGACCATGTAGGGACATGGCTCTCTGCAAATTATGGGTTTAGTATCATCCGGGTCGGTTGAACACCATTACAGTTAAAGACAGCGTAAGTGTTTGGTTACACTCGTCAGATATAAAATACAGGTTAGGAGATATTGGGGAAGTAACTTGATGAACTTACGTGTTTACGAGATTTAAACTAAAAAAAAAAATGACCGACTAAACAGTGGCTCCCAACCTTTTTGAGCTCGTTTCCCGTTATTCAGTACTTTAAATACTGTTTTACCCTCAACATCGGTCAAGTATGAGGCGCGTAAACGACGGGAGAGGAGATGGTTTTATTACCCCCAAAGAATTGTTGTTTTACCCCCGCGAAGGTAAATGTTGGGATTAATGTTGGGAATCCAGGGACAAAATATATGAAATTTTCAGGTTTACGTCCTAAAATTCACAATAAACGACGTAGGCTTCTGATAGGCTTCTGACGCGTCACGACACACCACAACACAATATTATGTTTCCAATTATGTTACTCGAGTAACATAATTTGTAGGTGGTTATGGCCATAACTTCAAAAGGTGGTCCACCACTTTTTTGAATTTATGGCCATAACCTTTAAAATATTAAATATTTTAAAACTGATATTACTTTTTTCAAAACAATTACTGCCTCTCGGTCGTGCAGTGCGCAAGAGGTTGGGGGTTCGATTCCCACACGGGACATTATTGTGTGATCCACAAATTGTTATTCCAAATCTGGCTGTACTTTGTGTCCGTGAATTAAATGTTTATAAATTCCCCGCGAGTCAGGACTTGCACCCTACTGCGGGCGTTGTCTTTTAAATTAAAAAAAAATATATAAATTGTGTGTTACGACAATTAAATAAACCTTAAAAAAACGGCCCCAAAGGAAATGGACGTGGCAAAGCCCCGACACTATGACGAAAAACGAGATCGACTTCATCATGACGGACAAAAAGCATATATTCAGAGACGTCACCGTGATCAACAGGTTTAATACCGGTAGTGATCACCGACTTGTCAGAGGCTCTCTGAATATCGACTTCAAGGCGGAACGTGCCTGTCTGATGAGGTCCAGGCTTCGACCTACTTTGCTCCAAACCATGATAGGATCCGAAGCGTTCCAGTCAAACCTGGATAACCGATTTGCTGCCATGGAAACCACAACAGACGTAAACCAGAAGCTCGTAAATGTGGTTCGGATACTCAGGGAAGAAGGTACGAGATTTTGTGAAATGCAGCGTAAGGGCAAGAAGTCAAAGCTTTCGGAAAGGACTTTAGGGCTAATGAAGAAACGACGCACGTGAAAACCCACCCGTCACTTCGTCGGAAAAGCGCGCTCTAAACCAAGAGATCAACAAGCTTATACGACACGACCTTCGGTGCTCCAACACTCTTTTGATTAAAAGAGCGATCGAGCAGAACCGGGGGTCAAAAGTGTTCGTACAATCTCTTGGAAGAAGCCACCTGACGAAGTTGACCACAGCAAGTGGAGAAGTTGTTTCTTTGAAGCTGGCAGTCCTCTCCGAAGTGGAAAGCTTCTATGGCCGGTTATATTATTATTATTATTATACGCTTCGCATGCATCTCGACCTGATCCTGAAAATGAGGATCCTAGAGCCACTCTAACACGCCACTACACCGAAGACCTGCCAGAAGTCAACATTGACGAAATCGTGCTGGCTCTTAAACAGCTGAAAAATAGAAAAGCCCCTGGAGAGGATGGCGTTACAACAGAGCTGTTAAAAGCTGGAGGTAAACCCGTACTGAGGGAGCTCTAAAAGCTCTTTAATGCTGTCCTGTTTGAAGGGAGAACTCCGGAGGCGTGGAGTAGAAGTGTAGTCGTCTTGTTCTTCAAAAAAGGAGATAAGACCCGGCTGAAGAACTACCGACCTATTTCTCTTCTAAGCCACGTCTATAAGCTGTTTTCAAGAGTCATCACAAACCGCCTTGCGCGAAGACTTGACGAATTCCAACCACCGGAACAGGCTGGATTTCGGAGCGAATATGGCACCATAGACCACATCCACACAGTGCGGCAGATTATACAAAATACCCAGGAGTATAATCAGCCCTTGTGTCTAGCATTCGTGGACTATGAGAAGGCCTTTGACTTGATTGAAATCTGGTCCGTTCTGGAGTCTCTGCAGCGATGCCAGGTAGATTGGCGATATATCCAAGTGATGAGATGTCTCTACGAAGCCGCCACCATGTCCGTCCAAGTACAGTATCAGCAAACAAAGCCTATACCATTGCATCGAGGAGTGAGGCAAGGGGACATTATTTCCCCGAAACTATTCACAAATGCAATGGAGGATATGTTCAAGACGCTGCACTGGAAAGGGCGGGGCATCAACGTCAATGGTGAATACATCTCTCACTTGCGATTTGCAGATGACATTGTCATCATGGCGGAAACGCTGCAGGACCTGCAACGAATGCTGAATGACCTGGCTGACTCCTCTGTACGCATCGGCCTACGGATGAACTTGGATAAAACCAAGGTTATGTTCAATGAACATGTACTACCGGAATCGATAGCGGTGCACGGCGCCGTTCTCGAAGTTGTTCAAAAATATGTGTACCTCGGGCAGTCATTGCAGTTAGGTAGAAACAACTTCGAGGACGAGGTGAACAGGAGAATTCAGTTGGGTTGGGCAGCGTTTGGTAAGCTACGTCAAGTCTTCTCATCGTCGATCCCACAATGTCTAAAGACTAAAGTCTTTAATCAGTGCGTCCTACCCGTCATGACATACAGAGCCGAAACGTGGACACTGACGGTACGGCTGGTCCACAAGTTCAAAGTCGCTCAGCGGGCTATGGAAAGGGCTATGCTCGGAGTTTCTCTTAGGGACAAAATCAGAAATGAGGTGATCCGGCAGAGAACCAAAGTTATCGACATAGCCCACCGGATTAGCAAGTTGAAGTGGCAGTGGGCTGGCCATATTAGCCGAAGAACCGACAACCGTTGGGGTAAACGAGTTCTTGAGTGGAGACCGCGGCTTGGCAAACGTAGTGTAGGACGCCCTCAGGCCAGGTGGAGTGATAATTTACGCAAAACGGCTGGCAGGAGCTGGATGCGAGAAGCCGAAGATAGAACAAAGTGGCGCGCAATTGGAGAGGCCTATGTCCAGCAGTGGACTGCGATAGGCTGATGATTGTTCCAATAGATGGCGATACTGTCATAATTCTACTCCATCATCAGATCAACTCCAAGTTACCAAATTGTTGTGTTATCTTCCTAACTACATTCACATGCATAATTTCATTGCGATACGATAATTAGAAGTAGGTTAAAATTAACTTCTACAGTTGTCTCTATGTAAGTTGAACGGATTGAACTTGGCGACAAGTGGTTGCGAAAGAAAGTAAATGGTGACAAGAAGCGAGGGGCGGGGCCGGTAAATAAAACAAGAGAATAAGAGAAGCAATTACGCATTAAATTGTCATAATTAGTATTACTAACTCACGTTTTTAAGCTATTGCATTTTTGTTATCATTTTCATAAATAATTTTAATAAATTATCGGGAGTTAATCGCCTGAAAAATATAAAGGTACGAACCTTTTATTTACCCAACGTTTCGATCGAATTGCACCGGTCGGTCACCGGTGGTCAAACGTCGGACATTAAATCTCGTTGAGCTTGTTAGATCTCTTGTACACACACTGCGTAAGCTACTGTAGTAACAAAATCTAACAATAGACAAGTTAAACAAATTATGTAGATTGATTGTTATAACAAACAATCACACGTATTATCGTTTCCCAGTCTCCCGCACTTCCTCGTGCGATACTTAACCTCGATACGAGATGACAAACGATCTGTCTGTCTCTACCTCACTCCGCTCTGCTCACAAATTGTATATTTTGTAGAAGTTTTTTTTTACATTGCTATGTAGTTTATACAGACTTTTTTATGTAGCCTTCATTCACGGTTTAGCCCATCCTCACGGGCGAAATTGGTTGACGGTTATCGCGATAAAACCTATCCTATGTCCTTTCCCTGGGACTCAAACTATCTCCATACCAAATTTCATCTAAATCGATTCAGCGGTTTAAGCGTAAAATGAAATTTAACAAAAAGAAAACGCTATACCTAACTATGCAATAATAATGCAATCGAATACAGAGTACTGTATTCGATTGCATGAATGAATTCAGAATCAGTCATTGTAATGACTGATACTGATAATTCATTGATAGCATAACTCTCTACTACTGAAATTTAACTTCAGTCTTAAGTAGCAGTAGCAGTCGTGTTATTACAAAATAAACCTAAGTACGTGTCGTGAGAGCCAATGATTCAGTTGAGTATTGAAGTGACATGTATCATTTGTCATATACCTATTGACTGTAAATTGAGTTAAGTACATCTAGTTATGTGTTGTATTTGTGCCATTGAGACTTAGATGCTATATACGCTTGGAAATTGGTCAGTTTCTGACCAACTATCCGACGATGAGAGTTACGTATTGATGTCTCAGAATAAAGAGAACAGTGCGGTGACACTTAGATCATTTTAAAACAAGGATTTAAGAGGTGTTGCTGTTATATAGGCTCACGTAATGCTCGTCTCATCATTTAACGAAAAGTGAGACAAAACGTTGATTATTCCAAACGGCTGAACGGATTTTCATTAAACAGCCATATCAATTAAACTAGCGAAATATAGCCTTTCGAGATTCAAACACACAGATACACACAGTAATCTTATAACAATTCTCTTTTTGCATCAACGATAACATAATTAAGTTATTTTTTTCAAAATTTTCCTTCTCTAAAATATAAACGATATTTTTAACACTCCGTATCCAGGCCACTACGTTCTGATGGCCAAACGGGTTGATCCCACGAGGCTAGGCCACTCCTATACAAATGGAAAGGCCTTGTACCAAGGCCTCAGGGGAGACCACCGGGCTCCTAAAAAATGGACACTAGCAACGTCTTTCGCGAAATTAGAATGTGGGTAAAGCGAATGGAGTGAAATATTTGGGCCTTAGGGGGATCTTGGCCTGGTTTTTTTTGGATAATGTTGGTTTTTTATTTCGTTACGATTTTGTGTTAAGATTGAAATTAATAAATATCTAATTAAAAATCCAAACATAAATGTGAAAGTAACTTTGTCTATCTGTTTGTTACGTTTTTACGCTTAAACAGCTAAACTGATTTAGATGAGTATAAAGTGATATTACATGTTTACGACTGACTGACTGACTGATTCATCAACGTAGAGCCTAAATCGCTTCAGCTACAAACCTTAAATGTTGGTAGGAAATTAGTCCCCTAAGTGGTTCAATAGGGGTTGTAGGTCTGTACATTACTCCGTCAGTTATAAAGTTACGAGTGCTTATATTTGTGAAATATTGTTAAAGTCAAAAACGTAAAAAAAGTCGAGTTGATCTGTGAAAATTTGTATTTAGGTTTTTAAATAAAAATTTTAAATAAAAAAAAACGCGTTTTTGCAGTTTTAAAATCGTCCTTTGGGGATAAAATCATCTATGCGGGTGAAGCCGCGAACACCAGCTTGTGCTTGTATATAGTGACCACAGATACTGAGAATATTTTTATGTATATAATATTATTTAGGGGAGTGTACGTCGCACACAGACCGGAAGTGACCGAAATCGCGAGCGTGGAGGAGCGGACGGCAAAGCGATTTGTCAATAGCCTCGATTGTACTATGGTACGATGGTTTTGATACTTGGTGGTTGGATAGAGAAAGGTGACTATATACTCGTCTATAAAATCTAAATCCTAAGAATGTTAAAAGTGTGAAAGTTTTTTAATCCTTCGCACAACAATGGTCGAATGATTTTGATAACATTTTACAGAAATATAGGTAACTTTGATTATCGACATCCGCGTGTAATACTCGTAAATTTAGTATTTTATACGAGTTGGTTTAGTTTTAACGATTAAACGCCATTCTTTTGTGACGAATAAAGACCATTATTCTATTTCTTTTGATATTAGAATTAATATTTTAAATTTAATCATTCGTTACCAGTTAAGTACCTAATTTGGCCAATATTCAAGAACGTTGTAAGTAGATGCTCCTACAATGTTGTACCCACTGAGGCAGATTTTATTTTATCTCATGTTCCAATTTTTAATCAATATAATTTGCATCAGGGGTCTTATTCATTATATTTTTTTTCGTTTTCGCGTCAAGCCCGCGTTTCTAACTGTTTTCTCGAACTTAGCATTACATGTACATGTAGAATCTCGACGTATCACCAGAGTTGTTTTGCATCATAAGTGAATAAAAAAAATGATTTGATTTGATTAAACGGCTGAACGGATCATGATGAAATTTCGAGTTTTATCATTAACTTTAAAAGTTATCTATGCTCTTTTGAGCCTTTTCCTTCCCCAAGATACCGTCTATCTATATGATGGTATCCTGGGAAGCACAAGACTACAGGACCTTATAATACTTTTATCGTGATAACCGAAGATGGCCGAGACCTACGTAGCGGCAAGCTAAGTTAAGATAATTTTTTGAGGATACTAATCTTGCCCTTAGACCAAGCGATACAATAAATACAAAGCAAATAAACTAGCTATAGCAAAAAAGTGTTAAGAAACATCAAAATCATATAGTCGCAGTATACATCATTGGCCGACAAGTTTTGATGGTCGCAGTACGCATCGTTAAGTGATTGCCTCTTACGCTTCATCGACAGTCACAATCATTTTTGTATATAGGTATATGTACTATATACACAACATGTACACTTGATATTATTATATTGGAAATTTTCCTTTGTACGGTGATCATAACGCTTATAGTTTGTATTGTAAAAATGTCAACAGGCGATCCTACTACGACTACAATAACGATGATATTGGAATCGACCAATATGTTTTAAGGGCCCTGTGGGCTAAATCGTTCAAACCAACCATCAAACATATTTGTCAAACAACGTGCCAGTGCTACGATTAAAATAATAATAATAATAATAATAATTTATTCATGAAAGTAAAGGTACAATAAACTTATATAAAGGTATAATAACAAATAGCACAGTTAAGTATTTGCCTGAACTAGGTTGAAACCTGTGTTTCAGGCTAGAAAGTAAAAAGTATTTTAATAAATACTTTCCGAAACTAAAACTATACTTAATAACTAAAAACAAGAACTGTTAAACTAGAAAACATAGATTAATAAACTAACATTTACAAAAAATAGGTAATTATAAGAGATGTTACAACAATTTATTGGTCTTATTTATTTTAGTACAAGTAATAAGTCCTCCGTCTGTTCGTATGACATATCTTGTAATTGGGTACTTACAGCTTTTTTACAATAAAAATAATTTAGGTGGTATATATTTACAATTCGATTTAATTTATTATACAAAAAAGGGCCTATGAAATTAAAAAATCGGTTTGAGAACATATATCTTGAGGTGGAATCAGATGTGCAGACTATATCTTTTCGTCTCTTATTAGTTAAGTCAGTATTAAAAGTAAGTAGCTCGTGTTGTTTTAAAATTATATTTACTATAAAAAGCTGACGGACAGTCAATACCTTACAGCATTTATACAGGAGGAAGGTGGGAAAAAGGAAATGTCGAAAAGTAGCTACTTTTAGAACGGCTCTCTGTGCTCTTTCAAGTGGCAACATAACAGTTTTTAGTGCTCCTCCCCATGAAGTGATGCAATACTGAATGATGGACTGACACAGGGCCTTATATACTTGTATAATTAATTTCGAATCGGCAATAGAACGCAGTTTTTTAAAGACATATATTAGTTTTCGCACTCTAGTCACTAAAATTTCTATGTGTTTCTTGAATGACAGTGTGTTATCTATATTAATGCCGAGATATTTTATGTTGCTAGTGCTAAGTATAATAGGACAGTTACACGTATTTTCTAATGTGTTATTACAATAGTGTGCAAATAAATGTGGGTCATCGTCGCTGTGGTATGACTGTCGCATAGAAAAGCGGATATATTTTGTCTTATCAGCGTTTAATGTTAGCAAATTATGACTAAGCCAATTATTTATGAAATTAAAACCTTGCTGAGCGTTTTCAAATAGGTCGATCTTGGTTTTGGCCGTAAATATAATAGCTGTGTCATCAGCATAGGATATTATCTTACCATGTTCGATATTCATATTGCAAAGGTCATTTATGTAAATAAGGAATAAAGTAGGGCCTAAAATACTGCCCTGAGGAATACCAAAACCGGAACATTTTTGATCTTCACTAGTAATGTTATCTATTTTGATACATTGGTATCTTTCATTTAAATAGTCTGCCAAAAGTTTTAGTTGTTTCCCTCTTATGCCCAGAGACTCCAACTTGTTTAGCAGAATGGGAACAGAAATTGTGTCAAAAGCTTTAGCAAGGTCAAGGAAGATGCCCAGGACTTGGTTCCCTTTGCTGAGCTCTTGTGAAATATAATCAGTCAAAGTGTGAGTCGCGTCGGCTGTAGACAATTTAGCTCTAAAACCATATTGTGTAGGGGATAGAAACTGGTTGTTTTCTAGGTAAAATGTTTGTCGCTTGAGATCTTATTTGACAAACACCGCCGTACACGTTGTAACACGTTCGTCAAACATACATCAAACACGTAGATCGTTTGACAAACACGTAAAATTTGACAAACAAGCTATAAACAGTATGATACATAAATAAGTACCTACCTAGTTAACACTCATCACACAAAGATTTATCCTGGGTGGGAATTAAAACTACGACCTCTGGTTTAGCAGTTAGAGTCACTAACCACTAGACCGACAGACCAGTTAGTCTGATCAGTCAGACTTAAACAATTTTGAAAAAATGGTCACCCATCTATGGACCGACAGAGGTAATGTTGCTTAACCTCTATGATCTCACGATCTGCTCTACCGCGTGACTCAGTGGCGACTGAGTCCACTGCTGGACATAGGCCTCTTCTAATTTACGCCACGACACTTGGTCCTCCACCTTCAACATCCAGCTCCATCCCTGTCACTTTCTTTATGTCGTCGGTCCATCTGGCTGGAGGTCGTCCTACTTTAGGTTTACCAAGTCGCGGGCTCCACTCTAGGACTCGTTTGCTCCATCGGCCATCGGTCCAGATATGGCCAGCCCATTGCCACTTCATCGTGCTTAACCTGCGAGCTATATAGGTTAGTTCTTTGTCGGATGACATCATTGCGAATTTTATCCTTTAAAGATATAGCCTAATATACGGTTCTTAATCGCGTGAATAATTTAAGAAAAATACCTTGCTTATTTCGCGACGTTTCGACTGCATTGCAACGACCGTGGTCACGTAGACTAGTTAGCTCAACGTCGCCTCCGTGAACGTGGGTTTCGGAAACTACCCTCGCTTGATTTTTATCACTCACTATTACGGAACTGTCTGTAGGTACTTCGACACACAACACTAAGGACATCTGCACACTGGCGTGTATAAAATCAAGTCAGATACTAGCTGTCCCGCGCAACTTCGTCTGCGTAACTTTTCCCCTTTTTTTTTATAATCTTACTTCTAATACCTCCAAGAATATGTGTACAAAGTTTCATGATGATCGGTTGAGTAGTCTTCGCGTGAAAGCGTAACAAACAAACTTACATTCACATTTATATATTAGTATGGATAGCCCGCTGCGAAACTTTGAATTTGTGGACTAGGCCCAAGTCTTGGCACCGTTGGTTATCACAAGTAGGACCAATGATTTAATACTTTATTTCTGAGGCATTCCTTTGTCTGGAACTCATTGCGAATTTTATCCTTTAAAGAAACTCCAAGCTGTATAAATATGTCTTTGTCTAATACATCTACCAACACGATATATATACATCAATTTGTATTTACTATAAGCAATATATATTTTGTGGATATGTTGACTTAGTAATGGATATAAATAGCTTATTCGTTTGATAAATAACCACGTTAAGTGAACAAGATATATGCACGAATTTTGGTTATCTAACAAGATTGTACGGGGTTGTATAATAAGATTTGAGGTGAAAGATCGGATTTTTAAGCTATTGCATAGCTTCTATCGCTGGCCTTGAGCGCGGGGACCTAATCCAGAAATTCCGTAACGAAAAAACCTCACGCTCCCCACTCCGACGGGCACAGCGGTGACACTTTTTAGTTTTGCCATCTATCGATGAATAGCAGAACTTTTAATTCCTTTTTTTTTAAATTTAAAAAGAAAAAAAAAATTATAATAAAAAAAAACATTAAATTTTTTTTAAGCTTTTTTTAACAAAAAAAAATTAAAGAAAAAAAATTAAAAACATTGTTTTTTTTATAATTCAAAATAAAAAAAAACATTTTTAATTTTTTTTTTTTTTTAATTGCTTAAGTTGATAAAAATGCTATGCTATGCTTTACCGCGGCAGTCCCCGAGTGCCACACATTTTTTTCCAGTATTTTATGTGATAATTCAAGCGCATATAGTTTTTACCTACTATTATTGTATGTGAATGTTACAAGTATTAGCTTGAGGTCCTTTTCACACGTTTCGGTTTCAATTCGAAGTGTATGGCGATGTACGGTAGCTTTTACATGTTCCGGCGTTCGTCCGTTTCGGTCGATATACATTCGCCGCCGGGTAGCCGGCGTCCCAGTGCCGGATTGAAACTTAAACCTGAAAAGGACCTAAGAAGCTGATATGATACGTATTAATATTATCTCGACGTTTTATAGTATATATCACCATATACGAGTATCTTCCTACAGGTAGGAAAATAAAAGTTAACTATAATAATAATAGTCTCCTAACCGATGTCGGTTACAGCGGCCAATCTCATCAGAGACTAGCCAACTACGCAGCAGATATTAAAGTGCAGAAGTGTATGCGCAGACACAAGTGCACTCTCTATTCTCTCTTTCCCTAGCTCGATAGGACGACAATCGAACTCGACCGGAGAGAGTAATAGAGAGAGGTACGAGTATGACCGACAGTAGTAACGTTGCATAATCTCCCAGATAAGTATCTCGATCTGCTCGGTCGCCATACATAAAAAGAAACAAAAACATAACAAGATTTAGAGCACAATTTCCAATATCATAAATAAAAGTTGTACAAATAATAAATCGTTTAAGGCCATAGTATTTATTAGTCAAAGTTGCAACCATGGTGCCAGGTACGGGACGTCGCGCGTCGCTTGCCGAATGTGACCTATGGGTTATGAAACCGCCATATACCTACCCATGTATGTTATGTACGTACTTATGTATATGCTCGTAATTCGCTTACGGTGATTTGCAAAGAAGTCGACCGGAGGATCCGACTGGGTTGGGTAGCGTTTAGCAAACTTCGTCGAGCCTTCGTTTGTGTAGTTTTATGAACACGAGCACGAGCGTGAATGTGCTGCTCGGCTGTTTGTAAACAGATTTTTTGTATCGCCGCGCCGCCGGAACGAGCTATTAGAATCCTTAGTAAGGTTTTGACAACAAAATCTTTGCTAAAGAATGATTTAAGTAAACAATGAACGACTCTGAGTTGTGGCAGTTAGCGGCTTTCTATGTCTGCTGTCCTAGTAATCCTTCTTCAAACTCGTCGGTTTGTGTCATTGAATCTGTTACTTGGGCTCTCTTGAGGTCGTTATTTATGACGCACACCCAGGTTTGAAGTGGCGTCCCTCGTTTCATCAGACCAGTATTTATATTTAGTACCAGTCTAGTCAGATATTCTTCTCTGCCATACCGTCTCGGAGACTTTTTCTTCGATGGATCGAATCTTGAAACTTTTTCGGCAATTAGCTGGTTTGTCTTAGTTAAAAGAGCACTCGTGATTTTTAATTGTCTAATTAGCTATGTCCTTTTTCACAACAGAAGTGGTAAAAAACCAAACTTTTTCCTCCCATTAGCACATACTTACTTTTACAATTGTGGCGTTGTTTTTATTTATTAAAGGCGTGTTGTTTCTGTACCGGCTTGTCCCTGGAGAGCCGTAGGAGTGTGTGGCTAATGGATTAACTCGGAGACGAGCCATTCTCTCCATCTGCCCTTTATTTCAACTTATGGTTTTTATAAAGTGAGATGGTAATACTGCTTACATAGGGTAGGATTAGACGTAAACATAACAAAATAGCCCCAGGCACTTCGTCCAGAACGGCGAGAAAGCGAGCAACTATAAACAATACAAACCTCGGTGGCTTGGAGGGAGTGTGTACGGCTGCTGCGCAAGAGGTCGTGGGTTCGATTATCACACGGGACAACACTTTGTGTGATCCACAAATTTGTGTTCCAAGTCTGGGTGTGAAATCCCCCGCGACACAGGGCTCGTACCCTACTGCGGGAGTTGTCTTTAAATTAAAAAATAAACTATAAACAGGCGGCGGCATCGCACTCGCAATCGTGAGGTCGCGTGTTCGAATCCTACCCATTATACTCAGCTGGAGGGGTTAACAAGATTGCTAGTAATATGTGACCTAAACAAAATTTAAACATATATACAGGATGCCAATTTAGGCAATCGAATCCTTCCAGAATACTGCAGACCATGATACCATGAACCGATGTTTTTTAAAAAGAGTAGGTACCTTATTAAAAATAAAACTTTATAAGATGCATTTAGCAGGCCCGTAAAAAGACTTAAGTACTTAATAGTTTTTATCTCAAACCCATATCATTACCAGTAAACTGTTGCGGAGCGATTACTCTGCGCCTGCGTCGGTAGTGTTTACACACTCCCACTGCGCTACCGAGACTGTCAATATTTTTAGAAAAAAAAATAACGTCCCTTTTTTTAAAAAAAAATTGATTCTGTGTCATGGTCTGATCATCCCCCAGCAAGGATTTGACTAACTAAATCGGCACCCTGTACCTATATACATATATTAATTATGTAGTTAATAGCTGATTGTTCACACTGCCGGCGAACTCGCCCTGTACGTACTGTATCTCACGGGATCTACTGTATTACTACTATTGTACGGTTTTTGAGCGAGAAAATAGTTGAAGTTGATAGATGCTCGCTACTCGCCGGTGATAGGGCGACAATGTCTGGGTTGGAGGGGAGATGTGCGGAGATATCCGAAGCGGAGATGAGAAGAGATGTTTTTCAGCTAGGGTGTATCCACCGAAACTGTGCGGAGATGCGTATTGGCTAGACTAAAGAGTAAATGTGTGCTCGCTGGAGGGCAGGTTGGAGGACCCCGGGGGCGGCGGTTTGTGTACCGCTCACTGCACGCCGCGCCGCACACATCTCGTCTCCGCTGCGCGCCGTAGTCAGCTCCGCTCAATCTCAGCTGAGTAGAGACGAGATGTGTGAATAACGAAATTGTATTGGTTTTTTAAAACACATGTCCGCTCCGCTCGTCTCGTCTCCGCTCCGCTCGTCTCCGCTTTGGTGGAGTCGGGGCTTTAGTGCCTAAAGCGAATATGTACGGTACAATGATTTAACTTATTGCACCCCTATTATAAGGGTCTTTAAAAAAATATTCGAGACATTCTAAGACCCTCTCATTTTTAAACAAAAATGCTTGTTTAGACGACAATACTAAAATATGACATATTTTCTACCACCTTTCTCGCAAACACTTAAAGTCAAAGTATTCGCTCCATAAATCACTTTTGCTACACAAATGGGTAATTACCACTTATAAAAGCCTCCAATTGTCTTTAAAATACTTTCTTTTTGCCTTTATTTCTTCAATTTATTTATTTTTTGGTGGAATAAACCATTTTTAAAGTGTTTATGATGGTTATTTATGTAGGCTTATTTACATCGGTTACAGTGGCCAATATCATCAAAGACCAGATAACTACGCCGAAGATATTATAGTGCATAAGTGTGTGCGACACTCTATTTCCTCACTTTCATCGCCCGATGGGACGGAAATCCGACAAGACCAGAGAGAGATTAGGCGCAGGATCGACGGCTTAACGTGTTCTCTAAAGCACGGACCATGTCCGAAAACGGTTACCCATCTATAGACCGACAGTTGTAACGTTGCTAAATCTCGCAGATATCCCGAGATATACGATCCCAAAGAACTTATAACATCCATCCTTTTGCGTCAGACGTAAAAAACAAGTTAATTCTGAACATTCGGTACGTGAACCCGACTCGTTACCCGGTTTTGTAAGTCAAACGTTCTATTCTTAGTGGTACCTGCTACATATTTTACGTTATGTCATTTTTCCATGCGTACAGTAAAATGACAATGTTTTGTAAAGGTCTGCGAGATGGCTACCGTTGTACGTTGCCTCTTGAATAAATAAACGATGTCTCCGACTCGTTTTGTGTAACAACTACGTCTCACGCGATCTACTTAGTTTCGCTTATTGCACGGTTTTGTCTGCAAATATTTTCTTAATTTTAAATTATAGTTAGTTATTTCTCAAGGAAATTTACGGTTTTTATCGTAACCAGTGAAATAGTGACTAGTAATTCCGGTGGTTATATGTGGTCTTGATCATCAGCTCCACTACACCAGATGATGCATTTTGGGATGAGTTACTACAAAATAGAAAGTTACTACGAAAAAAGGTTATGTGACAATGTTACAAATTTGAAGAGAATTTCCAGGCTCCCATAATCAGATGATAATGTGACTCTTTTGAAAGTTATAAATGCGAAAGTTTGGATGAATTGATGTTTGTAGCTTAATCACGCTAGAACGACTGTTCAGATTTGAATGAAATTTCGCACAGAGATAGATTATAGTCAGAAATAGGCTACTATTTATCCCGCAAAAATTGAAAGTCTCCGTTTATTACGACGAAGTTCTTATGAAACAAACATAATAAAGAAAATCACAACCGAAATAAAACTACCTGCTTTTTAAAATCGGCTAAAAGGTAGTGTTCTTGTCTCCTTACGTAGTAGGAATTTGAAACATTGACCTTAAACGCTATTGATCGATTTACTCAGATAGATATACAGGGTTGAACATACGTTAGAACGGTGGTTCCCAAACTTGGGGGGGGGGTGTTCTTTGGGATATAAGAACTATCAACGAGAAAATGGAGTCGCAACTATTTTTCTTGTTGTCCTTGTAGTTCTTTCTACGCGGGCAATATTTTTTTCTTTTAATCTTCTATAATATAAAAATGAATCGCAAAATGTGTTGGTAAGCGCATAACTCAACAACGCCTAGACCAATTTGGCCAAATCTTTTTTTAAAATGTTCGTTGAAGTTCAAGGATGGTTTTTACGGTGAGAAAAAGAATTATTGCTGGAAAAACCCTAAAAATAGCCCTTTTCTTTTTCCCATACAAATGATTTGTAACTAAAACGTAGTCAATTTGAGCTTTATTGCTATGGTATAAAGTTCATATTAAATTACAAGCACTCACTGTTGTCTAAGCAATGTAGGTGTGTTCCTAACGTCAAAGATCATATCTATCAAAACAATGTGCGTGTGTGCGTTGGAGCACAGAATACATAGTTGGAGGAGTTTAATGTCGCGTTCCGAAACTCGCGTTTCTTTTGTATTAGTTTCGGCACGCGAGATAAAATGCATCAGTTTCCACGTCATTACATCAGTCAAACAAAAATCGCGTTACCAACAGTGTTTTGTTATTTTTAATTAAGCACTAAAATTGCCATTAAATATGCAAAGCAATGAAACTCCAACCTGCAACGTTTCGAAGAACTCTGCAATGGCAAAGGTTTTGCAGCAATGTAAATTGATTGTTTGGGATGAATGCACGATGGCACATAAAAAATCTTTGGTGGCTTTAGACAGAACCTTAAAAGATCTACGTAGCAATAATAACCGATTTGGTGGTGCAATGATTTTATTAGCAGGAGATTTTCGTCAAACATTGCCAGTGATTCCACGATCAACGCCAGCTGATGAACTCAATGCATGTCTAAAGTCCTCCAATTTGTGGAAACATGTCAAAGTACTTCATTTAAGCAAGAATATGCGTGTCGAGTTGCAAAATGACCAATCTGGAAACATATTCTCTAAACAACTCATTGACATTGGTAATGGCAAATTTCCTATAGACATGTTGACTGGCTGCATTAACTTTCCTCAAAGTTTTTGTCAGTTAACGCGATCAAAAGATGAACTTATTCAGAAGGTGTTTCCAGATGTTTCTCAAAATTACAGAAACCATGATTGGTTGAGCGAACGAGCTATACTGGCTGCTAGTGTTGTCAATGACTCAGTTGTTTAAGTCCTTTAAAATATGGCTTAAACAACTAGTTCAGACTAAAAAGACTTTCTTTAGACTAATAAGACTATCTTTAGACTAATAAGACTAGCTTGAAGACGTTTAAGTCTTCAGCTTAACGACTCAGTCCTTTAAGTAAATGCTTACACCTTAGTCGGTTAATAAAATCTTATACAGCTAGCCTTTTAAGTCTTTGTGCCAATGATAATAACTATCCAGCAATATTCGTGGTTAATAAATCGCAGTAAACCTTTTTCTCGGTCTCCTGCCGGCCCTGTCGGACATACAACATGTTTATTATAAACAAGCAAATTTTATTTTATATTTTATATCGACAAATATTATTTATGGATCACACAAATATTTGCCCCGGGTGGGAATCGAACCCACGACCTTATGCACAGCAGTCGCACTATAGTCTCACTACGCAGAGGCAGTCAAATATACACTTGTCATGAGTAGATAGCTGTTTTTTTTATGAATGATAAGTTCAATGTGTACTTATTTAATACATTTAAAAATCGTGTATAACTAAAATATAGTTTTTTAGTAATATAAATATCTTTCTGTTTTCGTAAAGAAAGTAAAAACAATTTCCTATACACGGGAACACTAATATACCGATAAACCATGGTAACATTAACTTTATCTGGCGAAAGGACGGATACTTTTGATATTTTTTATTGCGGGTATTCTGCAAAATAATATAAATGAGTTCAGTTGACTGCTCACTGCTCATGTTGCAAGTAAGAAGACGTATTATTAATATTCATTTTGTTGTTGTTTTCCTCTTTGGTGTTGATTACTACTTGATCATATAATTATAACTATTTAACGCGGGACATAATGAATTCAAGCAAGAGGAACAGAAACAGAAAGTCATTAGTTCTTGAACAGTTTGAAAAAAGTGATACATTTGTGAAATGTAAATTATGCACTAAACAATATTCAATCAAAACTTCACATTCTATGCTGAAGCAGCATTACAAAAAACACGAACAAGGTGCTCATCATAATGCTTTGCGGAACGAGGCTGCTGGTATTGCTGGTAATAAACAATATTATGACAATTTGGTGTTGAATTTTGTTATCCACGGAAATCATCCGTTTTCAGTTGTTGACGAAGAACATTTTGAGAAACTTATTAATGGATTAAATCCAAATTATTCTGGACTAAGTCGCGCACAATTAAATTTAAACATGCAAAAAGTTTTTAAAGAAAAACAGAACCAAATCATGGAGTGTTTGAAGACAGTTCCAGGTAAGATTGCGTTGACGTTGGACTTCTGGACGTCCGTCACAAATAAACCATATTTGGTCGTCACCGCGCACTTTATTCTTGAGTCAAAATTGACTGCTATAATTTTGGAATTCGACTTAATGCCATATCCGCATAAAAGCGAAAATATTTTGGACAAACTAATAGAAATATTGCAAAATTATGGTATTGAAAACAAAATCATGTCAATTACAACTGATAACGAAGCTACAAATGTAAAATTATTGCAATTATTAACATTATTTCACAGTAATTACGAAAATGTAATTCATACTAGGTGCCTTGCACATGTATTAAACTTAGTTGTGAAGAATGGATTGAAAACAGTTGAGAAGCCTATTGATGATGTTTCAAAATTGGTGAAAGTAATAAATTTTTCGGCAAAGAAGAAGCAAATGTACTTTGAAACTTGCAAATTACTGGATGCTCCTCAACTGAGTCTTCTTCAGGAAATGCCCATTCGATGGAACACCGTGTACTTGATGCTAGAACGTGCATATAGTATGCGTAATGTTTTGGATCACATATGTCAGCATAATAGGGAATTCAACCAGTATCTGATAGAAAGCTGGGATCAAGTAAAAGATTTGATACGATTTCTTCAACCTTTGTACGATGCAACTTTGTTGCTTTCAAAGTCTAAGTACCCTAGCCTATTTTACGTTATTCCCATAATCGATGTCGTAAGACAACACGTTTTGAATCAAACTGATAACGAACTATTCAAAAAGTGTGTTGAAGTTATGATTAAAAAAATTAGCGAATTTAAACCGCATTTGTATACAAATTTTGCAAAATTTGCCGTGCTATTAGACCCACGTTTAAAAAATACTTATTTTACTGGAGACGAAAACGAAGAAACACTGTTATGTTTTAAAACTTATTTTTACATGTATTACGGAAACGACACACACGAACAGAGTACACAATGCGAGTCAGAAAATATACAGTCACAGAATACCAGGATCAACATTTTTTCTTCTATTTACAAGCACACTTTCAGTGTCCGAAATGAAATAGAAAAGTACTTTTCACTACCACTTGAGACAGAAAACACAGATGTTTTGTCTTGGTGGTCAAATCAAAAGTATCACTTACCTTGTCTGACAAAAATGGCATATGATGTATTTTGTGTGCCAGCATCAAGTGTTCCAAGCGAACAAGCTTTTTCCAAATCTGGTAATTTAATTACAAAAAAACGAAATCGCTTGGAAACGCGTAACATTAGAGCGTCAATGTGTCTATCATCATGGATGAAAATCCTTTAACTTTCTATGTTCAATTTAACACAGCTACAAATTATTGTACAAATAAATAAATGATTATTTACAATTTAACATGTCTATTTTTTTTTTACTTCTAATGAATAATACAAAAGATGTAGGATTTCTGTTTATATTGGCTGTCCAGTGATTCTTTTAGAGTTCAGCTAGTGCTTAGTAGTAGTTACTGCAATGGAGATTAATCTTTTTGATAATTCTTAAAAGATGGAGTAAATTTAAGTTTTTTTCATAACTAATCAACATACACGACTCATGACGACTCCCTAGGCGAGTCTTTTTAGTTCAAACTTAAAAGCCTTAAAAGACTTACAAGCCTTATAAGACTAATACGCCTTATAAGCCTTAAAGCACTAGAGACTATGCTTATTCTACGCAAACCTTAGTCGAGAACTAAAAAGACTTAAGAGACTAAAAGCTAAGGGTTTAAAGGACTAAGTCAGTCTTTAGCTGTCAAAATGAAGTCTAGTCGCTTCCTACACGACTTAAACAACTGAGTCACTGACAACACTACTGGCTGCAAAAAACATAGATGTAAATGAATTAAATTTTAAAATTCAAGAACAAATTACAGGCGAATTGAGGATATATAAATCAGTTGATTCGGCTACTAATCAAGATGATGTAGTCAACTATCCACCGGAATTTTTAAACTCGCTGGATTTGCCAGGATTGCCACCTCACAATCTTCAATTAAAGGTTGGATCGGTTGTTATAATGTTGCGAAATATCAACCAACCGCGTCTTTGCAACGGTACACGGTTAGCGATAAAAAAATTACTAAACAATGTGATAGAAGCAACTATACTCAAAGGAAAGTATAAAGGAGAAGATGTTCTCATACCGCGCATCCCAATGATTCCGACTGATGTGCCATTTGAGTTTAAACGACTACAGTTTCCAGTGCGGCTTGCTTTTGCTATGACTATAAACAAGTCCCAGGGGCAATCATTAAGTGTTTGTGGTATTAATCTAGAAAACCCATGTTTCTCACATGGTCAATTGTATGTTGCCTGTTCCCGTGTTGGAAAACCATCAGATTTGTTTATCTATGCGCCAGGTAATCAAACAAAAAACATCGTATACCACAAAGCACTACAATGATAATAATAATAATAATGATTCACATGATTAACAATAAAGCGATTATTTACTTTTAAATCCTTATATATGTTTTATTTAATTATTTTTTATTCACAACGCCCTATCACCTGTTGACGGTGATAGGGCGACGGGTGACGGTTCTGTTCAGGAGATTTTTTTAAGATACGTAGGCACAAAAACTGCCACATTACAAATCTTTTTGACAGGACGAAGTCTGTCGGGTCAGCTAGTTTCTAAATAAAATTGCAATTGCAAATTTGAAATCCAAACCAAAAATCAAAATCCCACTTTGGGAAACGTTGCTTACAATTTCAACTCGCAAAATAACCTTCCATATAAGGGACTTCCAAAAACACCCGGTCTTAAAGAAATTCCGGTCTTGAGGAAACTGGTCCCACAAAGGCAATTCTATTAATAAAATTAGGTCCATAATATTACCTATTCTGTGATCCCTGTCCATTGCAATGGTATGACACCCATGGGGATCTAGAATAGGTTTGATTTTGTTTCTCAGGCGTGGTTTTAACTACATTTTATTTACTTAAGCAGCGGTAGCCTAATAGCTAAGGCATCGGATACGCAATCGTGAGGTCGTGGGTTCGAATCCTACCCATTATGCCAATCCTTTGAGCTGAGCTGGGGGAGTTAACAAGATGGCTAGTAATGACAAGAATACCAAATTGCTAGTAATGTTTAAGAAAAAACTTTACCTTTTATTTATTAATCTATACATATAATAAAACTGTAAATTTCACGTGTCTGTACATGGCCGATCTTAGTGAAAAAAAATATTAGGAAATGTTCGAAAAGAGTATTTAAACATTTTGCTGCATTTTTAGAAATGTCTGTCTGTCTGTCTGTCTGTCTGTCTGTCTGTCTGTTTGTTTGAACACGCATCACGCAAAAACTACCAGACAGATTCGGTTGAAATCTTGTATGTGTATTCTAATAAGTCTGGATTAACATATAGGCTATAATTTATCACGCTATTTCCCATAGGAGCTAAGCAATAACGGATAATGTCTGTAGCTATTTATCGTCATAAAACAATAACTACTTGACGGATCTTCCTGAAAATTTGTAGTTTTATTGTAAATACTATAGTTGATTACTTACACTATGAATCATTACGCTATCGTCTATGGGGAGCGAGCAGCAACGTATGTTTGGTCGAACCATTATGGTTTTCACAATTTTTTCCACAATAAACCATTATTTACAATTGTAACCCATGGAAACAGTAACTTCACGCTAAAACTAAAAGGAGCTAAACACAACATTTTCAATTTTCTTAAGATCAGCTATTTTAATAGTGTTAATATCGGCTGAGGTGGTCTAATGTCACAAGTGGCGGTATTGAACAAGTGAGGAGCGAGATCAGAGGATCGAATCCCAAGTGTGCGAGTCTCTTTTTGTGTTATTTAAAAATGTATTTTTATTCTTTTTTTAAGTATATTTCCAAATGTATACTTATTATACAAGCTTTTATTTTCGACTTTAACATGCTTCATTGATTAATATGAAAATTTGTTAAACAAATTAACAAATTTTCATATTAATCAATCACTTTCAATAGGCACTTTTATCAATGTTTTGCATGAATCGTGATTATGTTATGAATGTAGAATTGAAAAACAATATTACATTACAAATAAACAATAACTACTTGATATTTTCTCGAATTTATAAATGTTATATCAAAATAAAACACGGGGCGCCATCTGTGATTCGATTTCTTCTGAGTGCCAAAATTGCTTACCTACAAATGTTGATAAACTTTCGCGATTTGTACACATTATGAAAATATATACCTAGTCGGGTCGTAAGTTCTGTCACATCCATATTTTTTTTATCTTCGAATACTGGCCACATATGCTTCGACTAATTTTAAAAATAGAACATTCGCCCTTTTCAAATATAAAGAAAGTAATCATTTTTATTCATTTTCAAATATGGAGTGGTCGCAAAAGGAAGATAGAGTCGCGGTTATCGCGTTGCACCGCTGTGGTTACACGCCAACAGAGATTTTCAACATTCTGAAAAATTTGAAAATAACACTACGGTTTGTTTATCGCACTATCAAACGGTACACTGAAGATTCAAGCTTCGAAGATCGTAAGAGGAGCGGCCGACCTCGCACAGTTAGGACACCAGCGGTCATCAAAGCCGTGAAGGCGCGAATTCAACGAAATCCCGTCCGGAAGCAAAAAATCTTAGCTCTTCAGATGGGCCTAAGCAGAACCACGATTAAAAGAGTGTTAAATGAAGACCTAGGACTACGAGCTTATCGTAAAAAGACCGGACATTTTTTGAATGAGCGTTTGAAAAAAATTAGGCTGGAAAGATCCCGAGCTTTGTTAAGGCGGTACGCGGGAAAAAAATACCGCGAAATTTTGTTTTCCGACGAAAAAATTTTTAACATCGAGGAAAGCTACAACAAACAAAATGACAAAGTGTATGCCCATAGCAGTGAAGAAGCAAGCGCGCGTATTCCAAGGGTGCAGCGTGGGCATTATCCTTCGTCAATCATGGTTTGGCTTGGAGTCTCATATTCAGGATTAACTGAGGTGTTTTTTTGTGAAAAAGGTGTAAAAACCAGTGCCGTTGTATACCAAAATACCGTCCTAACGAACATAGTGGAACCTCTTTCCCAAACAATGTTCGAAAACAGACACTGGATATTCCAGCAGGATTCTGCGCCAGCTCATAGGGCACGAAGCACGCAAGACTGGCTGACCGCCCGAGGAATTAACTTCATTGGTCATGAAGACTGGCCCTCTTCTAGTCCAGATCTAAACCCACTGGACTACAAGATATGGCAACATTTGGAGGAGATTGTCTGTGCTAAACCTCATCAGAATTTGGAGTCTCTCCGAGCATCTCTGGTTAAAGCAGCGGCAGAAATAGACATGAATGTGGTGCGTGCTGCGATCGACGACTGGCCGCGTCGATTACGGGCATGTATTCAAAATGGGGGAGGGCATTTTGAATAATGTAAATAAATTTGGATTGTGCATTTAATTACCTTTCATTTCATATATAATTTTTAAACAATTATAAAAAACTGTATCATTAATCACATTAAAAGTTTTTGACAGAACTTACGACCCGACTAGGTATATTACGGGTCTGAATCACGTGAATAATTTAAGGTTAAATACCTTGCTTACCTACGTTTAACATGCATGAAAATTTTAGTTTAATTTAATATAAATTCATCAAGTATTAAAAGCAACTTATCCAGTTCTGAAAATAGATGGCGTTTAAATACAAATTAAAAAATAACAGAAAAATTGATTTATAAAAAAATCTGAAATTCTTACGTAGAGGGATATGAATATACATATGATGATCTTAATTTGCGACAGGTTGACACACCTATTTTGTAATTCACCAAAATAGACATTATAAAATAGTATTTAAATCTTCTAAAGTGAGTGAAAAAAAATATTGAAATAAGTTTAGAAAAGTATTTAAACACAAAAAAGATATCTGAGTAGATCTTTTAAAAACGTTTGTCTGTTTGTTTGAACACATCACAGTACCGCGGGAATGCAATGTTTTAAAAACAGGATATTTTTTAAAAACATAACTAGCCCTATTTCGCGGGGGACTTTACAACACGGACACAAAGTGTGTGTACTTTAGACTCGGAAAAGATTGCTAGGGCAGGACATAAGCCGCGATCATAGGAAATCTGTGAGAGTTTTTTCTATCATACCTTTATTACCTATGTTTAAATTATTTTGAAGGAGCGAGCGGCTAGGTACCTCCGATTAAAACGTCCGATTTAAAAGTGTCGGAGCCGACGTTTGAGTCGGAGGTTTAAAATCAATCGGAATTTTCGACCTTTCGGAGTCAGAATCGAAGCTCCTTAACACAAAATTTCGCTCGAGTACTTGGGCGGTTTCGGGCTGCATTTAGCCCGAAACCACCCAAGTTCTCGCGTGACGGGGGAGGGGGGGAATTTTTCAATATTAATAATATTTGATGTGATGAAAATCATTTTGGTGAAATACTTTTTTGTCGAGGTGCTGAAAGCAAAGTAATTTTTATAAAAATATATATATTACGGGTCTTAATCGCGTGAATAATTTAAGGTAAAATACCTTGTTTATGGCCCGTGACCACGGCCGTTGCAATACGGTCGAAACGTCGGGCCATAAACAAGGTATTTTACCTTAAATTATTCACGCGATTAAGACCCGTAATATATATATTATAATAATGTGTACAAATTGCGAAAGTTTATCAACATTTAATTTTTATAATTTGTCTTCTAACGGTCTGGCGCCATAAACTTTGTCGGTCTTCATTTTGCTGCACTGGGCATTTGCTAGGCTTGCCCTGCCATAGGTCGGGCCCTGATTAAAGCTAGGCCCTAATATCCATAGATGCCACACAGCATTGTGAAGCATGTTTCCAATATGTTTTACACAGAAGTTAAATTGTAATATAAACTACCATAACATAAACCCAACTTCCACGCGAACGAAGTCGCGGGCACAGCTAGTAAAATTATAATTACAGTACATTTATTTTTGTGCCACGGCGGTAAGCGATGGTAAGCAGTCACCGTAGCCTATATAGACGTGCAACATTAGGAAAATCGCGATCGCGTTGTCGACCCTTTAAAAATCTATTCATACCCCATATGAAAAACCCCATACTGTAAGCTCATTTCACAACCGAAGCGTTCGCGGGAGGAAATGCTTCTGAAACCGCACAGTGCGAGACCATTCAGGCTTTAAACTTTGGAGATGAACTCCCTGTCGATGGCGAGCGGTGCGATGGTAGGAGTCTGCAGGGATTGTAGGAGTGTAGGCCTACAGCCTTTTAACTGCATTCAAAGATTTCTCTGAACTGGGAATCGAACCCATAAAATGTGAAAATGGATCATCCTGTATTCTCATAAGAATATGACACCAATCGAAAGGGTCAGTCATAATAATTATTTTTAGCATCTATACTAATATTATAAAGCTAAAGCTTTGTTTGTTTGAACGCGGTAATTTCAGGAACTACTGATCCGAATTGAAAAATGATTTCACTGTTGGATAGCCAATCGAGGAAGGCTATAGGCTATATAACATCACGCGTCATCAATAGGATCGGAGCAGCAATGAGAAATGTTGCAAAAACAGGGAAAATTTTCGCAGACGAAGTTACGCGGGACAGCTAGTAGATAAAAGAAATATAACGAAATTTAACATTTAATCAAAAACAATCTGTAAAGCTAATCACGAGTCTAGGCCCAACTATTGTATATTTACCGTGTTTCTGCTTTATCTTAAAATTACAAAGTGATCTGAAAACGTATTATTTGAAACATTCATCATGGAAATGTTGTTTAATCAAAAAACAGTGACATTAAAAGACTACGAATTTGCTCGAATTAACTTTGGTTTGCCGTGCCTATGCCGTGTGGTACCTCAAGAATAGTACCACACCATCTCTTCCCGTAGGTGTCGTCAAGGCGACTAAGGAATGTCCCACCTCGGACGGGCAGCAGCTTCCTCTGCGTACTTTAAAGCTTTACTGCGATCGCCAACCCGTTCTCCAAGCGTGGCGATTATGGCAATTACCCCCATGCCATTATGCCCGGGTCTAGCAGTAGGACATCATAATGGGTTGATATGATACATTTTAATTAGAATTTGGAACTCCTATTTTACCTCTTTTTCGAATCGCTTGTAACTTATGACTAATTCTATGTTTCTATCTATACCTACAAATATTTTAAAGCTGAAGAGTTCGTTTATTTGTTTGAACGCGGTAATCTCAGGAACTACTGATTCAAATTAGAAAATTCTTTTACTGTTGGATTGCCCATTTATCGAGGAAGGCTATAGGCTATATAACATCACGCTACGACCAACAGGAGCGGAGCAGCAATAAGACATGTTTCAAAAACGTTGAAAATTTACGAAGACGAAGTTGCGCGGGACAACTGGTTACATATATACGAGTATGGCTAGTATAGCTTGCAATATTGCCGGCCACCGTATTGCAGCCACATATTGAAAAACTTAATTTCGATTAAAAACTAATGAACGTAATCATCTGGCAGTGTAATCTCATACTACAAACAACGGTGACCAACATTGATCACACTCCGTCGTATAAATTTTTCGTTTCACATCCATTGCCGACTGGCCCTCTGTCACGCGTCGAGCTTGTCCAAATGAAACGTCAATGTATAGTTGATAGCGTTGACTGGCGGCTGACGTAGGCAAATTGATTGTGAAGTGGGTAGCTCTGGCATATGGATTGTGGAAATCTAGTAGATCGTGATATTTTTTTAAATCGATTTTGGTAAATAGTGTACGTTTGCGAAATACAACGTGTAAAACTATAAAATAATAATGGTTGCCGAACCGAACCGGCGCGGCGGCGAATCTCATTAGAGACTAGCTAACTACAACGCAGAAGATATTATAGTGCATAAGTGTATGCGCAGACACAAGTGCAGTTTCTTTTCTCTCACTCTCATAGCCCGATGGGACGGACGATCGGAGAGAGATTAGACGCAGAACCGACGGCTTAACGTGCTCTCCGAGGCACGCAGGGCTATGACATTTTTCGAAAACGTTCAACCATCTATAGACCGATAGTGATAACGTTGCTTAACCTCGCAGATGTCTCGATCTGCTCGGCGACACTGAGTCAGGGACCCTTAATCATAAAATACGGAGAGCCCAGAGGTAACCTTCATACGTACCTTGTTCGAGCAAAGCACAGAATTTCACGGCCACGGAAACTCTGACCACTTTGTTCCGTCACCCAGGCATGCCTAGAGTGCGCGTTGTTTTTACGTTAACGCGATCGAAACGTTTATCGCGTTGGACTCTGATTAGTTAGAGTTTGGAGCGGGCCAATCGGAGTCCCAAACGTCCTTAACAGTCCTGTACAGTATCCGTGAGCAATGTCTATATTTACGTTGGTCAAGCACGTTTTTTTGAAGCTTTATCTTTTAGCTCGGTATTTTGTGTTACTGGACTTACTCTGAATAGGCGATCACCTAAAAACCCAATTTTCAAGTCTCTATAATATTTTAAATCAATCGTTCAATATCGACGCTGGTTGCTTACCCCTGCCTATTCCCGGTATTCTGTCAATAATTGTCAATTGTTTATAACACTCATTAAATAATTTATCGGTAACGTCTGGGGGCCTGTCGAGGTACATTTTAGGTAATACGACACGATGACGAGACGACTTTTTATTTGCTAATGAGAAATACATTATGTTTTTCATTACTCTAGTATACATTATGTTGAAATACGTAGGAAACGTCGGTCAATAAAAAAGGTTAAAATATTCACGCGATTAAGACCCGTAGTATATGTAATTAAAGGAAACTACTTCCATTATTATTCCATTAATTTTATGCCAAAGTCTGACCATCTGTTTGATTTCTACAGCAATAACTACTTTAGCAACTTTAACTAGTTGAATCTTGTTTGTAGGCATTTTTGGCCAATTTCTTTATAAATAATGGCTGTTTATACCAGTCTATATATGTTTGTATTTAAACTGCTCACCCGATTTCGATGATCGAGTTCTGCCGAACACCGCGTAATGGGAGTCCAATCGATTTTTTATTATGGTGCGGGTGACATAGGTTTTAAAATCAAAGGGCTTAGTTAGCACATTAATTTGATACCTAACGCATTGCTAGTTTTGTTTGCATTAACTCTATATCATATCAAAAGACATCAAAATAACTATGCCAGTTTTGGTTGAATAAAATCTCCATGACATAAAACTTCTGCTTATATAGGTTTAATTACATTTATCTCAAATGCAATTACCTATTGCAAATGTTACTAACTAGTGTATATATACTATAGTATATATGTTACTATGGTTTTGTAACTGATTCCAAATGCGCGACTCCCAATTTCAGCCATCTAGTCGTCTAACTCGTATCGCAGTCGTATCGTCCACTATAAACCAGCTTCGTCCATTTCGACCATCAAGTTAAATTGTAACGGATACTTGAGAGTTTTAAACTTAAATGAACTTGTTTGTTTACACAATATTACGGCTATTTCAGTCTCGAAACAATTGGGCGCCATCTGACGGTCACAATTGGAACTAATGGAATCTGTTTGGGCTGCTTTATTTGTTAATGAAAGGGAATAAAGGTTTAATTCGGAGGGTAACTTGTCTTTTTTACCCGATTGCGCAAGAAGGATTTTATGAGGTTATGTTTTTCGAGTGTATGTGAATGTACGCTCTAGACTCTAAATTGCTTGATAGATTTCAGCTGGAGAGGTATTGTTAGATTCGTCTCAATTGTGAAAGTGCCACTGGTTACGGTATACATCAAAATTTAAAAAAAGGCGGATTTTTGGCGACAAAATATTTTAGTTATTAGTTTTAAGCAGTCGGGTTTTTGTTATGTAATAATTTAGCTTGTTTGAAGATACTTTTAAGTATTTACATAAACAAGAGAGAGTCTGTCTATGTCTTATGTCTGAGTATGTCTTATGTACACCCGGTTGGAACGGAGTTCCTTTCGCTACCTGTATCTTTTTTGTATTTGTATTAAGTAACTTTGTATAAAAAAAGAAGATTATTTATATTGATAAAAAAAGGTATTTAAACGTTAAAAAATTAAAATGTTATGGTGTACTCTCAAAATTGACGGCAAGCTCAATCGAAAGTTTTAGTTTCCTAAGTGATCCAGAAGTGACTCAAAAAAGAATTTAAAACAACACAAAAAGAACGACTAATCCTTGGATTCGATCCTTCGACCTCGTCTTATTCGTTAGAATGTAATTAGAAACTGTGATTTGTGCCTCGGGACCACGGTAACCGATGCATAAACGGTCTAAATAGCTAAAAATTTTAGTGCGTATTAAGTTTAAGTTACATTAGTGTAAAGTAGCATCAAAATGGCTAAGGCATCGGTCTCGCAATCGAGAGGTCGCGGTTTCGAATCCTACTCATTATACTACCGACGACGTGAACCCATACCTGACAGACAGCTGGAGGGGTTAACAAGATTGCTAGTAATGTGGGGCTCAATCCCACATTACTAGTGTATGAGTAACAAACTCACAAAATTTCGCATTTATTATTTTACCAGTATGATTCTGAAAGATCTGAATGTCACCGCACCGCACTACTACCTACTAATTTAAGACATTAGTTCGTAAATCTCATTTGCCCAATAATTACACTTGCTACAGTGCCTTTTATCCGAAACACAGTGATGTCCTAACAATACTATTTCACGAAACAATAACTGACATTGTTGTGGTACCGTACCGACTTAGACGGCCTATGGCTTAGACCTAACTACCTTTAAAGCAAAATATTCATCTTTAGATACCCAGACAAGAAAATCCCGTGGTAATCTTTAATATTTCTCCCCTACACTCGAGTAGGCCCATAAATCGTACGCGAGTGCATCCTGGGTGTGTCCTAGTATATAAATTGGGGTCCATACTTACATACTTGTGCTGGTTATAGGGCTGCCAATATTATTTTAACAGATTTTTTAACTGATGCAAAAGAAGGGGTGTTTTAGGTTAAACCTAAAAGGATTGAATGGAGGAAGCAATCCAAAAAAAAGGGGGATAATTAACCGTGCGATTGAATAGTGTATTCGGCGTGAAAAATACCGAGTTTGCGCAAATAATATGGATCAAAAGATTGTGAACCGTAACATACTACTTACAATTTAATGCACTAAATCGATTTGGTTAGGTTTGGTTAGAACTGTGACCCTGTGCACAAGGCGAGCGAGCGAAGTGAGCTTGCCGCGGCAACGGTCGCTGAGTGCTTTCGCCCACTTAGTATTTCAGTACGCCCTAAACAGTAATTTTGACACCCATAGTTTAAATTTATATTCGCTTTGTTTAAATACTACCCAAAAAGAATTAGCCAAATTAGCCGTTTTGAACTTGCATCGTTTTATTCCTTTTGTAGGCCGAAATAGATGTAATATCTTTCTTTCTTTATTCCTTAATGATACGGTTGACAACCCTAGGTCCTTGTGTGTAGGTATATTCTGTATAGGCAGGCAGATATTACGTGATGATATTTAGAGACAGGCGTTAGGGAAAATTAGTGGAAAAACTGCGGTGATGTCATTATATGGAGTTTTGGTCACAAGGAATGTGGTTCGGATGTTTGGATTATTATTTATACGTTCAAAAATAAAACCATTCATCATTTCGGCTGCAGCTTCGTACGTGTAAATGTCGGTTACTGCGATTAAAAATACCCTACGTACTTTTTGAGGCTATGATCTGTCTCATTGCCAAATTTGATTATGATCCGTTCAATAAATAATCACCTGACTGCGGGGGAGGAGGTTATGTGTTTGAAGCATATGTATCCTTCTAATGTTCCTATGTCCGCTCACTCCTTAGCGGCCAAATTAAATTTAATAAATGGTACGTCATTAAATTCATCTCAATGAGTGTCACTGGGTACCTACATAAAATTCTTATAAAATCTCAATGGCAGATTAATGCGCTTTACTGTGCGGCCTGAGAAAAAAAAACCTTTCGAAGAGACTCGAGTGGAGCAACAAATTAAAGGCCATGAAAAGGGAGAGTTTGAAATTAAGTATATGTAAGGTATGGTCATATTCAAAGGTTGGATCGGATTATTATCGCATAGAACTTTTTAAGTCATACTTTTTTAATTAATAACATACCAAATTTTAACAGTATTATGGGCACATACCAAATTTTATCAAAATCGGAGTACCCGAAAAAAATGTATTATTTTTCATTCCTTTATTTATGAATGAAAAAGTTATTAATTAAAAAAGTATGACTTAAAAAGTTCTATGCGATAATAATCCAATCGAATTTTGTACCAGGGGGGTATAATTATCTTACAAATGACTAAAAAGTAGTTAATAAAAAAATACATTTAAACACTAAAACAACCTGCAAAAAGACGAAAACAAGATACCCTTCAAATTTAAATGCAGTCGCCTCATGTAATTAATGGCTTGACGGATTTCATCATGTGAGGTGTCGTTGGATTCGTCTCAGTTGTGGGAGTGACATAAGCTGTAAGCACATATAATTTAACAGTTATTTTTTTAAGCTATAGCTTTAATTTATAATCGACTTTAAACTTTTTATCAATTAGCGATCGAGCTCAATCGTAAGTATCCGTCACACAACATTTCCCCAATACAAATCCTCTAAATCTAAAATACATAGTTTTATAACACTTCGTCTTTGACACAGGACAGTGCCATCAAAGGTATGGTAAATAGCCGTGTGTCATGGTAATGTGACTTTATATAAAACCTATATGCTTAAAGTACTGATGTAAAATACTTGAATGTATTTTCTATGTGATATAGTGGAGAATGGTCAAACGATTTCATTTTGTGAGAACGTATCAAGTTTGTTTTTATTAACCACTGATGCAAGAAGAGGGTTGTTAGAATTTTAAAAGTAATATCTAGTTATGTTTATCTAGCCATAGGCCGTCTTGATAGGTACCACCACAGTAATAATAATCTATATCTATACTAATACTATAAGGCTGAAGAGTTTGTTTGTTTTGTTTGCTTGGTCGCGGTAATCTCAGGAATTTTTGGATAGCCCATTTATCGAGGAAGGCTATAGGCTATAAAACATCACACTACGACTAATAGGAGCCGAGCAGCAATGAGAAATGTTGCAAAAACGGGGAAAATTTACGCATACGAAGTTGCGCGGGACAGCTAGTAATCTATATTTATACTAATATTATAAAGCTGAAGAGTTTGTTTGTTTGACGAAGTTGCGCTGGACACCTAATAATAATATCTTGCGACAACTCACACAACGTCATCTGAACCCAAGCTAACCAGAGCTTGTACTATGGTACCGGACAACTGATAAAAATACATAAATAAATAGGTATATTTCTAAATACATACATATTATAGATAAATTACACCCAGACAGAATAAACCATCCTGCTTATACAATTTTTAATCCTGGGTGGGATCACCAACCTCTAGACCAACAGACCTGTGTCAGTTATTCTCCGTGAAATAGTGATGTTAAAACTTCACTGTGTTTCGGTTGAAGGGCACTGGGGCAAGTGTAATTACTGAGCAAATGAGACATACGAATAATGATGATGACATTCAGATCTTTGCCATACAAGGATTTGGGTGACACTGATAGGTACTGTTATGTGCTAACGTGACCCTTACCGTCATGCTTGTCTCTTCATTTCGTGATATAAAAAAAAATAGCTTATTCGTAAAAGTCTATTTCGCAAAATGTATCTCGATCAGAATTGGCTCTTTCATAAAATGTCGTGATGAAAATATTGTTAGATAGCCAGTTTAATCGAAATGGGTTTCTTAACTAGAAGCGGCGGTAGCCTAATGGCTAAGGCATCGATCTCGCAATCGTTAGGTCGCGGGTTCGAATTCTACCCATTATCCTACCGACGTGAACCCACTCCTAACACAAGCATTTGAGCTTAGCTGGAGGGGTTAACAAGATTGCTAGTAATGTGGGACCCGATCCCACATTGCTAGTTATCTTTTTGACAAAAATCGGCCAAGTGCGAGTCGGCCTCGCGCACGAAAGGTTCTATACCATTATTATACGTTGTAGGAGTATGTTGTTGGACCTAGGCTTCTCCTAATTTACCCCACAATAGCCGGTCCTCCGCCGCGTACTCCCATTTCCACGGTCAGTTTTATGGTCAAACCCCTGAGCTGATTTGATGAATATATAATACAAATATGTATACATATAGAGGTACCTACGACTCGGGTACACCTAATCCGCAACGAACGCCCGATCGGGAAAAGGCCGGATTATACTTGGGCGTCTTCGGCCATAGTCGGCTTATCGAATCAAATGCAATTTTCGGGCGTCATTGGACGATCACGGTTGTAGTGTACGCACTCTTTTCGTTCTACATACGTTTTATTCAATCGGCCGTGTTTGGCTGATATTGCCTGCCTGAGCATAGTTGGCCGATTATGTGTACGCAAGCCGATAGTATGACTTATGAAGCATGAGGGTTGAGATAATATATGTGGATACAGTTATATTATATTATATATACAGGTATATAATATAGCCGCGGGCAAAAACGAAATCTAAAAACCCAAAACTAATCTTAAAAAAATATTACCTATCCAAATTTTTGTAACATGTTACCTACCCTAAAGGGCATATTCGCGAGACATGTTCAAGCATGTCGTATACCCAAGATGGCGGACATTCAGAGCATGTTTAAAATCACTGTGTAGTTGGTATTCCTGGCTATTCCCCGGGACCGTTGTAAAAACAATATTTGTCATATTTTGATGGATACTTTATGGCTAGGGTTGAGCTAAATATTTTTTATCGATGTCGATAAAAATATTATTTTTTTGTTTTGTTGTAAAAAAGTGATGTAATAAATGTAAAGCCTCTGTGTATGTATGTCTATATCATCGCAGCTTTTAAACTAATTTGAATGCGTTTGAGAAGTAAAACTTCTTTAGCGTGGGTAAACCTTTTCTTTTTTAGTTCCGCAGTGACGAAAAAGAGGCAGCACTGTCGCAACACTCTATATTACTATCGTTTGTTTTTGACACGTGTTGCATCGAGTGTATTATTTAAAAAACAATAATATAATATAATTATCAAATACGTTTCACTTCTTCCGTGAGCTTATGTGAGTGAGGCCCACTTTTTTAATTGAACGATAATTCCCTTACAATAGTTTTTAGATACGTTTCATCAAAATCTGTTAAAGGGTTTTAATGATGATGATTTGCTTTTGTCTCATAAGTTAAGGCGGTTAAAAACCTTCTTACATTAATAAATTCTACATACCTATTTATATCCTAATAAAAGCTAATAAACATTATTTCTAAGCTATAAATTAAATGCTAATCATATATAGTTATACCTATGACGTCATAACGTGACGTCAATGCGACAAATACGCGGGTTATCTTACGTTAGTGCCTATAAAGTCAGTGCTTACTGTTTTATTACTAACATCTAGGAGGTAGTTATGTCATTGCGTTAGAATATCTGCATCTCCTTACGATCACTGACGAGTTTGATAGGTACCTATTCTTAGTAGTTGTTTTTGCAACTACGCTTAAATGTTAGTTGTCAATATAAAAAGTAATTAATTATATTTTCTTCCGTAGCCGTCAAGCCACCTACCTTCATACTAATCGATTTTGGGTGTCGATTCTCATCTTCTAGTCCTCTACGTAGTGGCTACTGAGGTTGCAGGGCTTTGCTCGCTGAGAGGTTTTCAGGTCCCTTCCTCATCGCCCTCTTGCTTACTTGGACTTTCTGATATTAAGCCAGTCACGTTCATAAAATGACAATACCGCTCGCTTCCACAGCGAGCGGGATTGTCCGCCTTTAGTGATTTAGTTCACTGGTACACATAGTTCTTTTTACGTAAAATATAATCAACAATATCCATTTATACAGTACCTACATAATCAGTTGTTTTTTTTTAAATATTGAAAGTTATTTTATCTAAACGTGTCCCACCCCTATAGCAATGGCACCGCACAGACGGGAGACAAGAAAAACGTCTTTATAACACACCTGAGTCTGCGGACCATACGCCGACCCACCTGTCTTGATACTTGCAATAAAAATATTAAATTATACCTACGTTAATGTCGGTTCCGCTTAAAATGTGTGTTGTAGGCTTAGGGTAGAGGGTTATGTAAGTAGATTGTAGTTATTATATCAGTATTTTATACAGGGTTGCCTCAAGTGGGAATGGATGATTAAATTCGAAACTATATGTAGAATCTGTAGTAGCTGTTTATGTAGTGAGTATAGACAATAGAGTCAAATGTTAGGAAAATAATTAACTTTGTGCCTGAAAGCCGAACCACACGTCGTGGTACCGTACTGCTTCGGCACCGCACCACAAATAAAACGTCGCGCAGGCGTTTACACTGGCGGTGCGGCGCCGTCGTGGCACCATAGTGTAGTGTTGGACGTGCAGTCTGTTAATAAAGCGTGCGGCATACCATAGATTTTTATATGAAGCACGCCGTAGCAGCACCGCTCAGGCGTCACACCACCGCTGTACGGCTCCGTGTGGTTCAGCTCTCACGTGTCAAGGATGATTTTAAGTGTTGAGTAACATTGTCTTGTGTACATAGTAGTTCAATAAAAAAATACCCCCCCCCCCCCCCCATTTAACTAATAATATTTTTTATTTTATTTATTTATTGACTTTATGCACAAAAATATCGTACAAAGGCGGACTTAATGCTACAAGCATTCTCTACCAGCCAACCTTTGGGTGATGTGACACAAAATTATATAGGTGCAGATTGTTGACAGCCAATGCTAGATAAATAAGATAATTACAATCGATTATAAAATATATATATATATCTATCTATATATACACACACATACGTATACTTAAAAACATAACATACATACAAATATACATAACTAAACTCAAATACATTACGTACATACAAAATACATATACCAACTTAAATACATTACATACATACAAATAAACATATACATAACATACAGACATACGTTACAATCATTTATGTGGCTAACGTTGAGATTCAGCTAATCCATCGAGTAACAGTGTACGAACTCTCAGCTTGAAATTGAAGCGATTAGAAGCCATTCTAATTTCGGGGGGCAATGCATTCCAGAGTAAAACAGACTGTACAAGGAAGGAGGATCCGACGAATCCAGAAGAATGAGCAGGACATAAAAGAAGCATATTGTTGGAAGAACGAAGGTCTCTACCATGGCTGGAGCACAAGTATTGAAAATTAGAAGATAAGTAAGAGGGGCTAGTAGGAGAATTAAGAATAGAATACAGAGTAGTGAGAACGCGCAAACTACGGCGCTGACGAATAGGAAGCCATTTCAGTTCAGAACGATAAGATGACACATGGTCAAACTTACGGAGATTGAAAATAAATCGAATGCAATTATTTAGAAGTCGATCGTATTTATTGAGGAGGTCTGCATTCAGGTCAATATAGCATACATCACCATAATCAATCAGTGGAAATATCAACGTCTGGATGAGCATTAATTTGGTTTTGAAAGGTAGAAAATTCTTCAGGCGGTATAGACTCCGCAGGGTACCAACCACCCTTTGACTCACGCTAGTAACCTGAGCTTGCCAGTTGAAATTAGAGTCAATTAAAATGCCGAGGTCCTTGACCGAAGAATTAAAAGGAATAGTAGACCCGTTAAAAATAATTGGTGGCAATGTGTCGAGGTTAAATCGGCTTAATATCCGTTGACTCCCTACCACAATAGCCTGACACTTAGATGGGTTTACTGTCAAGCCAAATCTGTCAGACCAGGTCTTGATAGCATCAAGATCAGCATTTATCTTAGTGATGGCCTCAGATAAATTATTCACACTAGCTTGGGCATACAACTGCAAGTCATCGGCGTAAAGATGGAACGCGCACTGAAGAACCTTAGTGATAAGATCAATAAAGATAGAAAATAGTAATGGAGAAAGGATGCCGCCTTGAGGAACACCAGCGTCGAGATCACGCCACCTTGACGTAGAGTCATTCACGCGCACGGACTGCTGGCGCCCCCGAAGATAGGACGAGAACCAGGCTAGAACATTAGACGAGAACATCAAATGCGAAAGAATAGAGAGTAAGATATCGTGGCAAACGGTATTGAAGGCATTCGAGAAATCGACCAAAGCCATAACTGTAACTTTGGTCTGTTCCATGCCTGCCCTGATATCCCCAGTCACTTTAAGAAGAGCAGAACTGGTGCTGTGTCCAGGTCTGAAGCCGGATTGAAAATGGCTCAACAAGTTGTTACGATACACAAATTGTGTAATTTGCCTATAAATACTGGACTCTAATACTTTAGATAGAAAAGGAAGAATAGAGATAGGTCGGAAGTGGTTAGGAAGAGTCGGATTTGAAATTTTTGGCAGAGGAATCACAAAGGCAAGGCGCCAAGAAGATGGGTAAGTCCCAGAATCAAGAGAGAAGTTAATGATATGAGATAGGGCAGGGAGAAGAAAGTCAAGAATAGGCATTAACATGCGACGGCTAATACCATCATGCCCAATAGCATTGGATTTTAAAGAAGAAATGATCTTTTTGATCTCGCCCGGTGAGATTGGAGAGAAATTAAAGAAATCGATGTTGGGGTGTGGAAGATCGGCTAGGTACTCGCAAGTACGACGCTTGGTTAGATGATCAATAGGTGCAGTGGAGGTGAAATGAGCATTGATGTCATCTATACCAACCGTCATCTGAGGATCTGTACGCCCCTGTTTACCGATTCCTAAAGTCCCTAAGAACCGCCAGATATTTTTGGGGGAAGAAGAATCCAAATTGTTAAGAACATGTCGGCGTTTAGCGTTGCGAATCATCTGGTTACACCGATTCCTTGCAGTTTTATAAAGGGCCCAATTGACATCATCACGATCTTTTCTAAATTTACGAAATGCCCGATCTCTGCGCCGCATAGCCATCCTTACGCCATTGGTCATCCAAGGAGCTGGAGGACGTTTAATTTTAATTTTTCTGAATGGAGCGTGAATGTCGTACAGCCCCACTACAATTCTGCTAAAAATATTGACCTTCATATCAATCGTAGGAGCGTCGAATACAGGATCCCAATCCAAATTTGAGGCATCCTCCTCAAGATTACCCTTATTTATCCGGCCAAAGCAACGAACGTTTAAAATCTTAGGACAAAGTTTAGGTGGTTTAAGCGAGTATGAAAGAAAAATTAAATCATGGTGAGAGAAACCAGGGGCTAAACTTTGTCCATGACGACGGACTAGAGAAGGAGCCGAGGTAATAATTAAATCTAACCAGGTATCCGTTCCATCCAAGTTGTGATGAGTGGCTTGCAGTGGCAAGACATGAAAGCTGGTAGACTCGATGATCTGGAGTAACTTGCGGGAACGAAACGAATTATGTGACAGGAGATCAGTATTAAAATCGCCCATGATGATATGGTGAGTATACTCGGACCCTATAGATTCCAGAATTGATTCAAGACTGGAGAAGTAATCTACAGCGGGGGGACAGTAAACCACCCCTAGAATGAATAATAATAAATAATTACTATGAGAAAAATTAACACGACCTACTGGACCCAAAATAAGGCGGGGGGGGGCTTAATAAATAATAATAATAATAATAATAATAAATTGATATCATGAGTCGACTCACTCAGGACCTTCAGATCAAAACGAATAATCTGAATGAAACATATTCATATACCTATTTCTAATTAATTAAGAAACAGACACAATTTAAACAATTGTGCTAATCCTGTATGGTGTCGAACCAAGGACTTCTGGCTCAGCATTCAGGGGCACTAATTACTAGACCAACAGGTCAGTCAAACATTAGTGCGATTGGTGTCCAAGAGGTAGTCGGTAACAAGCGGGAGATATCTTTTTAAAACAAATAAAGATAAGTATCAAGATTTGTTACC
Organism: Herminia tarsipennalis; assembly: GCA_945859575.2. Taxonomy (NCBI): domain Eukaryota; kingdom Metazoa; phylum Arthropoda; class Insecta; order Lepidoptera; family Erebidae; genus Herminia; species Herminia tarsipennalis. The sequence continues at coordinate 3,472,423 of OX243830.2, forward strand.
TTTACCCGCGGCAGGTGCGCCGTCCGCCCGGGATACAATTACGGACATTATAATTTTTGTGTGTATGTATTTGTTTCTGAAGGGATTTGTTTCATTCCACGAACGTTGTTCTAAGTGGAAGGGGAGTTGCTATGTGGAAAAAGTTATTGATTTAGATTGGTTTAGTATTAGGTGTATAGCGCATGAAATACGTTTAACGTTGACGTTTGGCAGGGTTTTTCTTTTCTAAAAAGGTGGTAGGTAGGTACTCTGTTTGCCCCGTATGTATGTATGTTCGCGATTTTCTCGAAAGCTAGTGATGAGATTTAGAGGAAGTTTTCGCTATTCGGTTGCATATTTTTTTGGGAAGGTTTTACTGTATAAATGGTTGTCCTAGCTTATAAAACACCACAGGAATGCTAAAACATAGCAGTAAGTCTGCGAAATTTTCATTCGGTGATGTGCTTGATCATTTTTTCCTTGATATTCATTTGAAGGTGGTTAATTTTTTTTAAAGTTATAAATAACATAACGACCATGTTCACTCACTGAACACTTGAAATTTTAAATCTCGAAAATTGCTGGTTCAAATACTCTGAAGTTAGAAGACGTCACCTAGAACATATTATTTTTAAAGACAACTCATAATTTTTAAATATAATTAATTTGCCGCTGGTGACTCGAACCCACAACTTGTGACCATCCGTGAAGCCTACTTTACACAATATCTTCGACAATATCCAGTGACGAAGTTGGGTATCGTCTAATCGTGTTTTATTTATTTTAAAGTCTATTTGATTTCCCTTTCTAGGTGTAAAAAAACAAACAAGTTTCTGCGTCTAGCGGAAATATGATAATGTTTTAATGTTCAAATCATTTTCGTTTCTGCCTGAAAATAAGACTAAAGCTTTTTTCCTGAAAATCCACTTTCTATTGGACACTACCCACAATCTGTATCGTACACAATCCCACTGCGCTACCGAGACATTTAAAATTACTATCATAAAACAAAACAAGCCAACTTATTACTAAACAAAAAACCCGACTGCTCAAAATTAATTACTGATATATTTTAGCTCCAAAAAACCGCCTTTTCATATTTTTTCTAATTTTGTTGTACACAGTGTCACTCTCACAACTAAGACGAATCTAACGATACCTTCTGAAGCTAAAATCAATCAAGCCATTTAGACTCTAGAGCGTGCCAAAGAAATATACCTACATACATATATAAATATACATATATATGGAAACCAGACAAACGATAAAAATATTTAAGATAAATAACACCCAGACACAGAATAAACCATCGTGTTCATTACCCACAACCTCTTCTGTAGCAGTCGAAAAACATACACTCGAAAATCAGAACCCTCCCTGCGCAGTCGGGTAATAAACCTCTATTTAACTAACCAACTACTAAGCTATGTTTATTAGTAAGATAGCAAGTGTTTACAGAATTATTGAACAGATTACCTTAATGGAGGAAAGGATTATACCGATATTAACTGATTATATTCTATCCGATCATAGAATTAACTGTAGATTAGAAATACCATCGATTACAGATAATAGATTATATTTTAATTGCTTAATTTAGGCTTTGATTATAAATTATGCTTTAGTTTCCCCGCGGCTTCGCCCGTATGACTGACCTGTTGGTCCAGTGGTTAGTGACCCTGGCTGCTAAGACAGAGCTTGTGGGTTCGATTACCACCCAGGATAAATCTTTGTGTGATGAGCATGATGGTTTATTCTGTGTCTGGGTGTATCTATGATATGTATTAAAAAATATATACACTATATAGTACTGATTCTGCCTAGTTTAGGATCAGATGGCGTTGTGTGAGTTGTCCCCTGATATTTTATTATTATTATATTGAGTATACAACCTTTATATATAACAGATAGGTTGTATAAAATTTCTTTTCTATTATATGATAGACAAAAACGTTTTCATTTTGTCTTTTATTGGCCAGAGTTTGGTATAACGTAAAATCCGAGACATAGAGAGAAAAGATCTCTGCTATAAAAACTTTATTATTTGTAAATCTATATTTAGATAAAATTACCCACTCAATATCATATTTATTTAATTGTCCTTAAAATCACTCGGTAGCGAAAATCTATCTCAGTTTTCTATTAATTGTTATTTTACAATAATTCTAGACCTTACATGAAAGACCTTACGTGAACCAACCCTTGAATTTTACCAGACCTTTCTGTTACATGTTGAATTAATTAAATATTTATACTAGCTGATTCGCGCAACTTCGTCTGCATCAGTTTCCCCCGTTTTTGCAACATTGCTGCACCGCTAATATTGGTTGTAGAGTGATGTAACCTATAGCCATCCTCGTTAAATGGACTATCCAACAGTAAATATTAATTGAATTCGAACCAGTAGTTCCTGAGATTATCGCATTCAACCAAACAAACGAACTCTTTAGCTTTATAATTTGAGTTTAGAAGTATAGATGAGTACCCTAACTAATATTACGAGTTTTAATGTGAAAGTAACTCCGTCTCTCTGTCTGTTAATTTGTCACGCTTAAACCTCTAAACCCATTTACATGAAATTTGAAATGGAGATAGTTCGAGTCCCTGGAAAGGACATAGTTTTTATTGCAATAACCGAAATCCACGGGCGGAGCCGCGGACGAATACTAGTAGAATTATAAACAAGCAAAAACATAATCAGCAGTGCCCATTCAATCATTAAATCTCAACAAATAAAATCGGAGCCAATTAAATCACTAAAAAACAAAGCCCTCATTAAACAGGCTATTTTCGCGCTAAAAATACGTCCGCCATTTTGAAACGATGACGTAAACAAGCAGCCATATTGGAAGCTAATGGAAAACGCGGCAAATATTTCGATCCTAATTAATTAATTATTTTTTTTATATATTTACCTGTTTTTGTTGATCCTTAACGGCGGCGTACTTTCAAATTATGGTAAATACTTCGTAAAAGGGTAGTGATGCGTATTTTTTAAGAATAATTTTGTTTTTATCTTAATAAAGGAGTTTTAGATATCCCTGGTGTATATTTTTATATTTTAAATAAATTATTGAGACAAGTAGGGGCAAGTATCTTCGTTGAAATTAAGAAGCCCGATTAGGGAAATACAGTTAGCAACATAAGTTAGGTTACCTTGCAACGTTACCACTGTCGGTCCATAGATGGGTGACCGTTTTCGAACATTGTCGCACCGACAAAACGTGAAAGTACTTTAAGCCGTCGGTCCTGCGAACAATCTCTCCTGTCGTGTCGGATTTCCGTCCCATAGATCTATGTGAGGTATGGAGTAGGGATGTTACGGAGGTGCTTTTATCGGAACCAAAGTCGAAATCGGAGGTTTAAAAATGGTTTGTCAGAACCGGAGTCTGAGTTGGTGGCAGAAGACGAATGTGTTGATATAAGGCTTAAGCAAATAAGATAAAAAAGAAACATTATTCAATATGTTAAATGTGTAAAGGAAAAATTCGCTCGAGCGGGACCCGAACCTACGATCTTAGGGAATCCATGAGAATTTTACCTCCATACATTTATTATGTATAAATTAGCTTAAAAAAGCGGCCGCCGCACAGTAGGTAGCTCCGATTAAAACGTCCGATTTAAAAGTGTCGGAGCCGGAGTCAGAGTCGGAGGTGTAAAACCAATCGGAAGTTCCGACTTTTCGGAGAATCAACAGAAGAACATCCCTGGTATGGAGAGTGCACTTGTGTTTGCGCATGCACACTCGTGCACTATAATATCTCCTGCGTAGTCGGCTAGTCTCCTAGAGATTGGCCGTCGTAACCGACATCGGATAGGAGATCATATAAGTAACTGAGTACTTTATTTATTTATTTTTATTTATTTAACACTTAATGTACAAATAGAGTACAAAGGCGGACTTAATGCTAAAAGCATTCTCTGCCAGTCTACCTTTGGGTGATGTAAACTTAAGAATATGTAGGTGCAGATTGTAGAAAACTAGATATACAGGGTGTAACAGAAAGGTGTGGTCATATTTTAGCAATGAACAGTGTTAGGTATAAGTATAACATCTGCGGGGGTACCAATTCTGATTTTATTAGTATGACTGAGATAAAGAATTTTCTTTCTTATCGACTGCGTAACACCGACATACTGAAAATACGACTTTACCGATAGGTACCCAACACTAACAGATAATCAGCTGTTTCCAATGAACTGCAATGAACTTCAGGTTTGACCTTAAATCACCACCCACTTTCATTTTGTTTCACTCTTTTGTTCCTGCAAAGATGAAACAAGTGATGATGTGTGAGTGAGACAAGCTAGTCTCGTTCTATCATTTTGACTCTCATTCGTCCTTTGGTATCTTGTTTCACTCTTCCGTAGCTTGCCTCTCGTTCTTTATCATTGTTTATGGACGAAGAGTAAAATAAATGCAGTTTTCATTAATAAAAATAATTTATCTCTGTCACACAATAATCTATCTGGTCGACTACATTTGTGTGAGTGTGTGTATACCTACACACTCACACAAATGTAGACACACACACACAGAAACACTATACGTAGGTACTAGTATAGTATTATATTATCTGTGACGTAGGTAACCCGAAAACCAATGTTCGGGGTACCAAGGTAACAGACATTGTGAGGAGTACTTGGGAACAACAGGTATGACGCCTGACGCCCATCTATTGCTTTAAATAGGACACTTTAAATTACCTACGTAATAAAATATGATACTTAAGTCATTTAAATATTTTCATTGATTTTGTTGACAAGGTAACGAATTCAGGCAGCATTAAACCGTACATTATTCGTAACTTGAACATCACCGCTCACACCATAATTTCGAACTTCCTAAATTCCCCGTCTTCCAAGGTACGGTAGGTAGGTATTACATCACAAATAAACAAAGGTACCTACTGACCCTAGTCGGCGACGACACACTGTTTACATTATACGAATTTGTTATTCTTATAGTAACTTGTCGGTGTACCTCAAAGTTGAACCAACTTCTATTAAGATATAATGTTTGCGTAAGTTAAGCAACTTTACCACAGTTGGTGCATAGATGGGTGACCGATTTCTAAAATGTTATACTCACATGAATCATCGTTTTGGTCTTTTTTATTGTCAGAGAACACTTTTTAAATCTATTTACATGAAATCGTTAAAAGAATTACATAATTTCACAAAATCTAACAATTTATTTCATTGTAGGATTAAAATCATTGAGGTGTTAAGGTAGTTTTTTAATAGTTTAAATAATACCACAAACAATAAAACAATCTACAATCTAAATCGATATTCATTATTTTGTGTTGAAAAGTAATTGACAAACACATAGACATTCAGGTGAACAGTTGATTTGCAACAAAAATAAATCGTAAACTCACGGCTCAACTTCGAACACTCATGACGAAGTCCCGCGTTAATAACGCTTTACAACTTATTGCATTAAACACGTAAAGATTTTTTCAAAAACTTCAAATGCATGGAAATTAGCTTTCCAAACAAAATAATAAATTCAAAACAAATATTAGTGCCTCAAACTCAAACTGACCGATTATTGGTTTTATTACCTAGTTAGACAGAGACACCAACATTTCATAATTCGGTATTTGATCGGAAGCTCAGCAGAAATATTCGGAAGTCATTGTAATTTCAAACTGAGTTTTTAATACTCTTTTGTTGTTATTATGATTCATAAAAGAATTTGATATTGCCATTAATTAAATTAAAACTTTTCTAAGATAGTTTACATTCATTTTCTTGTAATTTTAGAAGTTTTAAGTTTTTAGGCACTTTCATTTCTTTGTTTCATTCTTGGTGTTGCTTATTTATTCCGTCACTGTCCGTCAGTGCTTTCGACGCGGAGCCCAAAGCGGTTCGATCTATTTCGTTTCTTGGTTTTTGTTTGTCTTTCTTTGTGGAAGTGATGTGAAATTGATAAAGAAATTTTGTTTTAAGTTAGTAACAGTGAATAATTTCGAAATTGTGTATCAATTGCATATGACGCGATCGTAATCTACGCGATGTAGGTTAGGTACCAAGTAAGTTGATAGAAACAGTCTGCTCGGTCCTGGACAAACGTACCTTAAGTGATCCAACGGTGGCCCGTAATGCGTGACCCGTAACCCGTAGGTACTTACCACTTTCGGCGAACGCAACAAATATTTTTTGTTGACCGATAGGTAGGTACCGATTTAGTTATGTAGTGGTGCCAGGAATGCGGGGAAGCGTCTCCGAGTTTCGCGCCTATTTTCATTATGTAGGTATTATCAATTCGAACAAACAAGTGCGCGTTGAAGTTAGTGCTAAATTGATGTGTTGTGATTTGTGATACTGTGTATTCGTAACTTAAAGTATGTAAATACCTAAATCTCATTCTTATTGAAGTTTCAAAAACGGTAGGTAGGTACTTCCCCGAACCCTAAAAACATTAATATCAAAAATGTAGGGATGTAAAAGCCGAACGTAGGTACCTAGTACGTTATTTTGTACCGTGAAGTGCATTCAAATGATCGTTCACCAGATGTGATAACAAAGTAGGTACCAACAACAGTGAGATGGTGATTAACATTTGTCCGTTCGATGTGGTCGTCGTGAAAGCCGGTGGCGACGGAAAACGTACAGAGGTTAGTAGTTAGTTGGTATTAATTTGTTTGCCTGTGTTTCTTTGGTTTACGGACGCGCGGACGTCCATATGTTCGACGCGTGACGGGTACCAGGCGCGCAGTGATACATAAGAGATCATTGTGCAGGGTCATCCAACATAATTGAACTCTCTACTACTACTATACTACGATGAAAATCTTGAATGATTGGTTAGTGATGTAGCATTATTCGTGGCGATATTTTGCATAATAATTTATGGACTGATTAAAAATGACGTAAAATTTTAAGGTTCTTACATTTTGATAAGATTAGGTACACAGGTCATTTATCATGTGTATGTGACGACCCTTGAATATGACCACACCTTTCTGTTACACCCTGTATAAAAATGATAATAATAAAAGTATATTAAAGGTCGAGAAATAAAAAAAAGCATTATATATACACAAAAATACATAATCGAATACATGCTAATATGTACATACATACATATAAAATATACATAAATTACATTACTTACATACATAATATACAATACATACATAAATTATAAACTAATAAGTTGATAACTTTGTAAGGATTCAGCTGCTGTTATAGAGTAGCGTTCGAACTTTTATTTTAAAATTGAAACGGTTAGGTGCCATCCTGATTTCGGGGGACAGCGCATTCCAGAGTACAACCGATTGAACAAAGAAAGAGGATCCCACGAATCCAGTAGAATGAGCGGGGCATAAAAGTAAGAGATTGTTGGAAGAGCGGAGATCTCTGTTATGGTTGGAGGACAAGAAATGAAAGCTAGACGACAGGTAAGATGGAGTATGAGGAGAGTTAATAATAGAGTAAAGAGTAGTGAGAACGCGCAAACTACGGCGCTGCCGAATAGGGAGCCATTTCAGTTCAGAACGGTAAAAGGACACATGGTCATACTTACGAAGGTTAAAAATAAATCTAATGCAGTTGTTTAGAAGTCGATCGTACTTGTTAAGGAGGTCTGCATTCAGATCGAGATAGCATACGTCACCATAATCAATTAGGGGAAAAATCAACGTCTGAACGAGCATAAGTTTAGTTTTAAATGGGAGGAAATTCTTGAGACGGTATAATGTCCGCAAAGTACCTGTAACCCTCTGACTAACACTTGTTACCTGAGCTTGCCAGTTGAGGTTTGTGTCTAGTAAAATGCCGAGGTCCCTGACTGATGAACTAAGAGGGATAGTGGAGCTATTAAAGATGACTGGTGGTAACGAGTCTGTGTTAAGTCGGCTTAAAATGCGTTGACTCCCTATCACAATTGCCTGGCACTTGGACGGATTTACAGTCAAGCCGAACCTGTCTGACCAGGTTTTGATAGCAGCAAGATCACCGTTGATCTTTGTGATGGCCTCAGATAAATCATTTACACTAGCCTGAGCATATATCTGCAGATCATCGGCGTAAAGGTGAAACGTACACTGAAGGACATTAGTAATATGATCAATAAAAATGGAAAATAATAGAGGAGAAAGAATTCCGCCTTGAGGAACACCAGCGTCAAGATCGCGCCATTTCGACGAAGAATCATTTACGCGCACCGACTGTTGGCGCCCCCGAAGATAGGATGAGAACCAGTTAAGAGCATTGGACGAGAACATCAGATGAGAGAGGATAGAAAGTAAGATATCATGACTGACGGCATTAAAGGCATTCGAGAAATCCACCAAGGCTAAAACTGTAACTTTGGTCTCATCCATGCCTGCCCTGATGTCGCCAGTCACTTTGAGAAGAGCAGAGCTGGTGCTATGTCCAGGCCTGAAACCGGATTGAAAATGGCTTAACAAATTATTGCGATATACAAATTGTGTCATTTGCTTATGGACACAGGCTTCAAGCACTTTAGATAGAAAAGGAAGAATAGAGATAGGTCGAAAGTGGTTAGGAAGAGTAGGATTTGAAATTTTAGGTAGGGGAATAACGAAGGCGTGTCGCCATAAAGATGGGTATGTCCCGGAATCGAGAGAGAAATTAATAATGTGAGAAAGAACAGGAAGGATGTAGTCAAGGATAAGTGTAACCATGCGACGGCTAATGCCATCGTTACCTATAGCCTTGGATTTAATAGAAAGAATAATCTTTTTGATCTCGGCCTCTGCAACCTGAGAAAAATGGAAGAAGTCAATGTTGAGACGTGGAAGGTGGGCTAAGTAGTCACATGTAGAACGCGTGGTTTGATGATCAATAAGAGCAGAGGTTGTGAAATATTTATTGAGATCATCTAAACCAACCATCACCTGTGAATCAATACGGCCCCGTTTACCGATTCCTAGAGTCCCTAAGAACCGCCAGATATTATTGGGTGACGAAGAATCGATGTTATTAAGGATATGACGGCGTTTGGCGTTGCGAATCATTTGGTTACACCTATTCCTTGCAGACTTAAAAAGGGCCCAATTGTCGTCATCACGGTCTCTCCTAAACTTGCGGAATGCCACTTTAAACGGCTGGTGCGGTGAGGGGCCACGATGACACACACAGATACACACTTCAAACTTATTATATTTTTAATTTTTGTGTCTGGGGTTATAAACTAAATAGAATCTCCCAGTTTGGAAACATTATTATTGGACATAGAAAAAAAGTTCCAATCGGGGAATCGAATTCACTGATCAGCCCTCACCAGGGCAGTCTAAAAAACTTTTAATCAAATAATTTTAGACAGTAAATTAAGTTATCTATCCAATACCCGGTGAACAAAACGTAGTCATTCCTTAAAATCCATACAAAATTAATTAGTCCTAACCTAATAATCACAGAATGTTCCCATATGACTGAAATTGCATATCTCCTCTTTTTCTTTCATATAGCATATTAGCGAGAGGGAAAGAGGCAGGTGTACAGGCGAGCAAATGAGCGAAGTTCATTAGACATTCAGAAAATGAAACTCAATCATATTATTTCCCGACGCGTTTAGATTGGACGATTTTATGTTAGAGTGAAGAATTCAGAGATTTTGTATTTTTTCTTTTAAAAAGTGGGATTTTAATTGATATTGGAAACCCCCGTTTCACCCCTTTAGGGATCACCCTTAAAAATCGTCCTTGGCGGATGCCAATGTCATAATAGCTTTCTGTTTACTGAAATTCGACTCAATCCGTTCTATTTTCGTAGTATTTTCTTTTATGTAATACGGTATACTAATACTACTACTAACAACGTTAATACTGCACCTACACATTCCATTCCTACATCACCCTAAGGTAGACTGGAAGAGAATGCTTATAGCATTAAGTCCGCCTCTGTACAATTCTGTGCATAAAGTTTTAAATAAATAAATAAATAATATACATACCTAAATTGGTATTTTTATTATTCGATTTAAAAACGTGAATATCGGTTCGAGCTTATGATTAAATGGCAATATTCCACATTACCTAAGTCTTTTCAAAATATTTACGCTGCCAAAGCTAGGTACTCAAGCATAGTTAGAGCATTTTGTGCTATAATTTCTCCTAAACACACATACAACAATAAGTAACCGACTATTGCTACCGAGCATAAGCTACGGTAACGGCCTATCATACAGCGAGTCCTGATATCCTGTCACTCACTTGACGTGACTATTAGATACAAAAATACTTGTCTTAAAGTGAAATATAGTTTAAGTGTTAACGGGTTAACAATATTAAATAGGAGTACACCCTGTCTTAGTACTTGAAAAACCTCTAGATATCGATCGCACGATCGCTTCACTGATGACGAATTCGCTCAAACAATGAATCGAAAACTTCAAATGCTTTTTGAAATATACCTACAATTTCAAAATCCTGACTCTCTGTATTACCAATAAATTTATCGTAATTTCTCAAAGGAAATTACAATTAATCCAATTTATTTGTTACTGAAGCACTCTAGCATACTGTGGTCCTCGCTAGTGACGTATTAAACACGATTATGTAGAGCTTTGACAAACGATGCATACTCGATCAACTCTCAGTATTATTAATAAAGACGTAAAGTACCTTCTTGTAAATAATTATTGACCCACCTCTACGGGTATCCGTTTCACCCAATTACGCGACGCAAAGGTGTTTAACAGCCTGCGCATGTATGTATGTGTGTTCCTTTGTAGCACTCTAGAGGGAAAACGCGTAGATTTTTGAGGTTGAAACAAACAACCTAACGTTTACCCGACATGTGATTAAAAACCGGACATGTGCCTGTTGGAACATGTACAATGTAGGGTTCCGTAGCTGGCCAACTCCCGTCAATAATGCGGTGTAAGAAGTGGGTTTTCAGTTGTTTTTGTTTCATACTACTAACAACGTTATACTTGTATTTAAGTAATTTAAAAAAAAAACCCTAACTATTCCAAAATATTTAAAAATGCACAACGTTAATGTTCAAGTTTTTGCTTTTACCGGCATTTCCGGAGTGAGAATCCTCAAATCGGCAGTAGTATTTCAGAAAACCGCGAACTTACATACATACGGGTCAAAAAGAGACCCACCTTTTATAAAGCTAGTTATAAATCGGTACGTTTAAACTAATGAAGTTCTTTATTACAATATCTTATATTACAATCTAGTTTACTGACCAATAAATAAGAAATAGTGATCTAATTTCTTCCGTGCTATCCGTGCTACCTATCCAATTGAAACGAATCTGAAACAGCTCAAATCATTGATTTATCTATTTCAGTCTCAAAACAATTACGCCCATGACACATAACATTCACCAAAAATCCAATATTGGATGACACCAAAAGATTTATATTCCATCATCAATATTATTCAATTCTACCCTCATATTAAACAAAAATATTTTAATTAATCCACGAATGATATTTGACGATTTATTATCAAATTAATCACTCCCCGCCTCATGTTTTCAAGATGGCGCCTCGACTCTTCAGGTGAATAAATACATTCAATTATGAAAACGGCCAACAATTAGTTTTCGAAATTGCACAGTCAAAAACAATATTCGGTGACAGACGGGCAGACAATTGAATTAAGAATACGTTTTGGTAAATATCTATAGATATAGATTTGTGTTTTTGATTAATTGTGACTTTACGACTTGGATTTTGATAAAATAACAATGAATACTGTTCTGAGGCGTATCATTTCATTCATATAAATTATGGTACTTCGATAGGACCAGGGAGACATTAGACGCGGGACTGACGGCTTTTTCGAGAAGGGTCACTCTTCTATGAACAGTGGTCGTTATGACGTGATGTGATTTTGGCGGATTTGGGACCCTCTCCCTCCTCTTTACTCAACACTGGTCAAGTACGAGTCGCTCGTATGACGAAAGGGGGAGGAGGGGGGTAAAAATGAATGTCAAAATCGCTCAAATATTATTTTTTAATACATTTTATCCAGTTTTAGATGCTTTCTGCGAAAACTTACGTGAGATTTGGTGAGATTCGGCTCGACCACCCCTCCCCCTAAATACCTCACGTAATGGACTCCCCCTTGCTTAGCTAAAAGATATCTCGGTTTGTTCGGTCGCCAAGAAAGTGGTTTTTACCCGACTGTAAAGAAGGGTTAGGTTTTTCGCGCGTATCTTGTATGTATTTATGTATATAATATTCTTTATTACCACATATCTCACAATCCACTGAACGGATTTAAACAATAAATACGTCGTTAGATTCGATTTTAATACTCGACAATAGCTGTGATAAAAGTTAGTTGTTACATCCTCAAAAGTATTAAATAAAAAAATAAATTTTAAAAATAAAAAAACCCGCCTGCACTAAAAAGAAGGCAACAAGATCCCCTACATAATTATATAATTTCATGCAGGCGGAGGCACTTTACTAAGTTCATCGAGATTCATTAATGCCTCCGACTGTATTAATGAATGTTTAACTTTTTTATGTTATATTATGAGTAGGTAAATATATGGTTTCTATATGAATCAGTAGTTATACGTGGTTTCCGTCAGTATAATAATTATATTTATAATTTCATTTTGTAACAATGGACGGACGGACACTGGAGAATATATACATTTTTATTGAATTATTTGGTTTTTAAATTATCGATAGTTTTTGATAGAGGTTCCGTACATTTAGTTAAGAGTAGGCATAGGAGTCCTAAAAAGCACAAACCAAAACCAGAATTAATAGTTTTTTTAGTTTAAGATTGATCGTACTTGAAATAATAAATAAGAATGAACATCCTACTAATTCCGAATTCCTACTAAATACTCTTCCACGCAAAAGCTACTGAATGGATTTTGATGAAATTTAACTGTAATGTAATAGCACTTAGGCTGACGAAGTTTTGATTATTTTAAGACTCCGTCAAATATCGAACTGCCCAAAAAATGCAGACCTCCTACTGTACTACCTAATACACTTTACTGTCTACCCCGTACAAAGTGACTGCAAATTCAAATGTCGAATCGAATGACCGTCCTGTCAAGTTTTTGACACTTATTATTATTATTATTTAAAAAAAAAGATACCTAGCAATGTGGGATTTTCGTCCCACATTGCTAGTTATGACAAGTGACCGTTGTTATCTTTGTTACACAAGAATAGACTCCCATTTGATTATTATAATAATAATAATTCGGGACAACTCACACAACGCCATCAGATCCCAAACTAAGCAGGGCTTGTACATGGCAACCATACAACTGATAAACATTCTTATATATATCTAAATACATACATATTATAGATAAATTACACCTAGACACAGAATAAACCATCGTGCTCATCACACAAAGTTTTATCCTGGATGGGGATCGAACCCACGACCTCCGGCTTAGCAGTCAGGGTCACTAACCACTAGGCCAACAGGCATGATCGTCCAAATGTTAAAATCAAATGGAAGTCTTGTTGTTTTCGGGGGTGTTTGTCATGTCATCAATCACGCCAGAACGACTGAACTGATCTGTATAAAATTTGGCACAGAAATTGATTACAGTCTGGAATAGCACATATGTTATAAAAAATCAACACAACGCGAGCGCAACCGTAGCGAAAAGCTAGTATGAAATTTAATAAATTATACCGGAAAAGTATATTTTTTTACGCGAACGAAGTCACGGGCAACAGCTAGTTTCTGTATAGAAACACAATGGCCTACTCCCTTCACAATTGAGCCCTAAGCCCTACAAGCAACACCTGGATTGCCTCGCTGAAACAATGGGTCTGAACAATGGTGACTAATGTTTTATACATTGCCGCCTTGTAGTGGTCCAAGATGTAAACTGACAGCGATATAATTAAAATTTAAAATTCCTTATTCACTTTCGGCAGTAACTTATCTACCGTTAACTGTCTGTTATAGTAGCTAGCTCTAGTAGCGAAACTGACTTTTGTTGTCGATAGATAAAAATCCTTTTGGCTTCGTTCGTTAGAAAAGAAAACAACACTTGTGGTACGTCATGATTCTACATAAACACATAATGCCGAGTTCGCAAAGCATTAGGTAAAGCCGAAGAAAAGAGCAAGACACTACCATACTTAAGTATTTTCTTTTGAAAATTCTACTCCTATACGCACTTTATGATATTTTTGCCATTTTTTATGATAAGCCCTTTAATGGCTTTGTTTCACTATGTTCGCTGTTTTCGAGTTCTGTTCGTTTTTTTTGCACTCTCCCATTAGGATACGAGCCCTGTGTCGCGGAGGACTTTACAAATATAGAAATCACGAACACAAAGAACACCCAGTCTCGAAACAACAATTTGTGGATCACACGAAGTGGTGTCCTTTGTGGAAATCGAACCCACGACCTCGGCCTCGACCCGGTTAAAAGTCATACATACGAAATCGGAGTAATTTCTGGATTCTTTTTCATATGACAACATTTGTAATAACCCCGCTATTTTTTCTCATTTACACCACACACCAATAATTCAATTCTTCACAAATATGAATTAGGACTTAAAAAAGAAAAAAAAACAAAGACCTCATGTCTAGTCTAGCTCTCAATAATAGACTTAGAATTTATTGTACCTAGATTCTTTGTTCTAACCCCCTGCTTTGGCGCAAATTCAATTATTATAAAATTATAGGGTAGTTTTAAATAGCGGTTTTGTAGTAGTATATAAATAAAAAAATCTTTATTTGCGCTGTGTTAATTTCTAGTAGATACTTATAAAATTTAATGTCTGTTAAAAGTTAAAACTGACACTACTATCCCTGGGACTACAATCCCACATTGCTAGTTATCTTCAACTCATTTTTTTTTTTTAATATGTAATTATTGTGTAAGATTTGTAAACGATATTGTGATGTACAAATGAAGAAGTGGTCACCAAAAACCGCTTAGAAGAACCATAGTTGTAGCTGAAAACGATCATTAAGAATACAAAAAATATTCTTTCTTATCCATATCTATTTTAAAAATGAATGTTTGTCTGTCTGTCTGTATGTCCTCTATGCGTTTCGAAAACATTGATCAATTTGTGATTAATCTTTGGCAGGGTGTTCTGTGGACGCCCGCGAATGTTTCTGGACAAAAACAGGCACAGCGAAGCGTGGCCAGGGTCACTAGTTATCAATAATAAAAACTAACCTTTCTTCTTCTTTCCATAAAACAACTTCTTTTGTCAATTCCAGGCGGTGGCTGCAACTTCCCGGAGACATGGCAGGGTGGCTGGTTCCAGTCCGGGATCCCGGGACTGATCTACATAAACTCCACCACTATGCAGGGCAAGGGGGAGTGCGCTGAAACAGATGGCAATGACAAGTTCCTTGTCTATGAAAAGTGAGTCACTTTCCATAAACTTTTTAAGTTATTATTTTTATACGACCACTGAAAAAGACGAGACGAGCGGTCCGTGACCATGATGATAAGCGTCACGCGTCGCCCATAACAATAAAATCGTCGCCTATAAAAAAGGTCGCGCTTTTCATTTTCAAAACTCACATTCAACTCACACAAAGACATTTGGAAAGCATCGTTTAACCAGACGCAGCACTTATGAGAATCACTACATAGTATAAAACAAAGTCGCTTTCTCTGTCCCTATATCCCTATGTATGCTTAAATCTTTAAAACTACGCAACGGATTTTGATGCGGTTTTTTTTAATAGATAGAGTGATTGAAGAGGAAGGTTTATATGTATAATAACATCCATTAAACAGTGGAGAAATAAGGAGCGGAGCAGCAATAAGAAATGTTGCAAAAACGGAGAAAAATTACGCAAACGAAGTTGCACGGGTCAGCTAGTATCTAATAAAGGGAGATCAGTCAAAATTAATACCATAGTGATCTAGGTTTCTTGACTACATAGACATAATTGCCCCAGGAGCCATGTGAGAGTCGGAGTGTAACATCAAGAGCCACTGCGAGAAGGGGACCACTGCCATTCGATTTATATGCCACTTCTTATAAGCTTTTCGTAGCCTATATGACACTTCAGGACCTTAATAACAAGCACACAATACAGTGCTTTGGCTGTGTACCTTAGTTTCTTATAAATAACTCGTAAAAACTACCTTTTAACGAAATACCAGTAACCTAACGTATTATTGAAGGTTTATTTCTTATATTTCAGAAACGAGGACTGTTACAAATGCCTGGTGATACATGAAAAGCACAAATATGTATTGCAGTATAAAGAAAGTGAGTAATTTGTATTATGTTTGTGATTTTAAAACGTTAATTCCCTCTGAAGCAAGTTTTCTGAACTGTTAAACTTATCAAGACTTTCAAATAGCAGGCGTGAAACTTAGATTCCACTTATTTGAACTATATTTTACCATGACATTTCCCTAACGCCATGCCTAAATTTTGGCAGATTTAGGAATGGTGTTTTAGGAATTATGAACCCTTCATCCATTTCTGTATTTTTATTATTCACTTACACAATTTTAATAAATAGAACTTACTATCTCTTGCACAACATTCGGACATACTTCCATTGTACCATCAAAGCAATCACACACTAAGGTAACGTTTAACCTTGAACATGACTCCAAAGCTGAATTTACCTTTACCAGATTTAGGAATGATGAGTCCGTCCACAGATGCCTCTCTTCCAGCAATGTCCTTAATTGATACTTTAAAGTTCACTTAACTGAATCCCCCTTGAAAAAACAAAATTCCCTTATCTAAACCACCATCTGTTTCCTCTCCAGCATATTGCGGCCAGCGCGAGTCACTGTCGTCCATGTGTGAGTCGATTACGGGAG
Source organism: Herminia tarsipennalis (assembly GCA_945859575.2). Classification (NCBI taxonomy): domain Eukaryota; kingdom Metazoa; phylum Arthropoda; class Insecta; order Lepidoptera; family Erebidae; genus Herminia; species Herminia tarsipennalis. The sequence continues at coordinate 3,489,153 of OX243830.2, forward strand.
ACGCGGCGCTGTACTCCATGTTCAGGAAGGACCCCAGGCCAGAGCCACAGCAGTGTCCCTTTCACCCGGCGCCGTTCACCTTCACATATAACCGGTAAGTTTTCCGACTGGTAGAACAGAGTAGCTTCCAGAGACGAGGAGTTCAACATTTTCTTAAGTTACCCCGATACAAAAATACATCTTGTTGGACACTGTGCTTTGTGCCTATCGCATTGATCTCAATAACTTATCTACCGTTAACTGTCTGTAAAATAGATAACTTTAGTAGCGAAACTGACATTTGTGCGTTTTGAAAACCGTCGATAGATAGAAAACTTCAAATGTTCTCTATCTAGCGATGGCACAAATGTCAATCTATAGGTAACAATGTTAACATACAGTTAACGGTAGATAAGTCATTGAGACCGGTCGTAAGTAACTAAAATTCAAAGCCGAAAAGAATTGTGTTCTAAGGCTAAGTTCTAAGCTTCATTCAACTCACTTGAGCAACGACACACATACAACATGAAATCTTGAACCACTTTGCTGCGAAAGTGTTCTGAGATTGCGCGTCTGTGAACGATGTCTATATGTATGTTGCTAGAGCGAAGTATATCTATGTTTTGTGGAAAAAAGGATATACAGGAATAAAACAAAATAAACATGCAAAATGATAATTTGACATACTGTAATTCGACACGCGAATAATCGATGGAGCTGCAGTGACCGTAATCACAAACTTGTTTTTTATTCCCGTGTCGAATTGTTAATATCATGCAACGTGAAAGTTTAAAACTTATTATTGTTAATAAGCTGCCACCACCGCATATGGTCAAAACAACTATCAAAAAATATCAAATCTAATATAAAACTACTTTTATAATAGTAAAGAACGCACTTAAATCTATTCATCCTATTATGAGATGTGTGCGTGTACTATAGGCAGGCAGACAGACAAACACTGGCTGTGGCTGATCCTGAGACGCAGTTTTTTTGTAGACTTTGCCAAAGCATTTGATTTCTTAAAGCTTAGCTGAGGAATTGGATTATTGTGCTTAATCGGCATCGTAATTATCTAAAAGGCTTTGTAGGTAGCCTAATATATAAAGGAGAAGCATGCTCTCCGAAAATTGCGAATTATGACCCTTCGTAAGTGTCCTTAGTGAGAGGAGCGCCACAGGGGATACTCCTTGGACCCTACTAAATACATTTATTTAAAGGACACGAATAGTTACTGATCGACTCTTACGGGTCATATATATTTTTTAAATAAGCAAATAATTACAAGAACATGATTAGACAAAATTATATAAAAACAGTCCTGCCCTTGTATGTATTTAACACATACTTTCTAATTGATTTTTATTTATTAATTTAGTCATAGTCATAGTCATAGTAATTTATTGGTAAGGAATTCTTACATGTCACAAAATTATAATTTAATAAATTAAGGTACAAAAATAAAAATAGTCAATATAATACAGGTTATGTCAATTCATTAGGATTACGAATTAATCATAGAAAAACTTATAGCTATTAAACAACAAAAAATAATAATAATAATGTCAAAAAACGAATAGCATAGCATAGCATGTCAATAAAATAGAAAAAAAATAAAAGTAAAAAGTAAAAAAGGCAATAATCGAATAGAGTGCATAAAATATAAATAAGTCATACAATAAAATAAAAAACAGCAAAATATCAGTTACAATAAAATCATAAAATAAAAATAGTAGGTAATGTCAATGAAAAATAATTATAATAAAAATAATATATCATCAAATAATTTATTTAATATTGCTCTCTCAACTTAGCCTATGTTACTCGGAGTCATTTACGGCCGGTTTCAATAATCTAACTATCGATGGATTTGGCTACTAGAGGTACATATTTGACATAAGTTCTATACAAAATGTGTCAAAATTCTACCTCTAGTAGCCAAATCCATCGATAGGTAGATTATTGAAACCGGCCGTTAATGATTTTAATAATAATCTAAATATCTAAATCCGTTCAGACATAATGTTAAATTGTACTAACGTATAAGGGCCATAATGTATATAATAATTTGTATGTACAATTGCAGTGGTTCGGGCGACTGCGCCAACCCTCCGTCGCGCGCCGAGTCGTGCACGGACGACTCGCGCCTGCTGCTGCGCTACATGGCGTGCCCCGACGTGCCCGCCACCGAGAGCAATGGTGAGTGTCTGCTGATTGCTGCCATCCAATGTGTTGGATACGGTAGCTCTTGGTTTTAGGAGAGTAGTGTTGTTCGGGACGAGTAATGAAGGATTCCAATAGTTTAATCTTGGATTTATAATATCAAGTAAAACGGTTGGAAGAATCCGCATTCACGCAGGCGGAGCCGCGTTCAAAAGCCAGTACGTTATATAATAGATTGGTATCTGTAATGTTCCAGTTGAAGAGCTGATCTGCCTGGCGACGTGGAAGGAGGGCTCCACCAGGTACCTCGTGGGATTAATCTCTCAAGTGCAGAGGAGGAACTCCATATCCACCGATGAAGATATGTACAGGTATGTTGTCATTCTTTATCAGTCATATAATAATCATCACGGGGCAGCCGTATACCTCGTGGTACAACTTTTTTAGGGTTCCGTAGCCTAAATGGCAAAACGGAACCCTTATAGTTTCGCCATGTCCGTCCGTCCGCTTGCAGCTTTGCTCACTCGATCGAACTTCCAATCAAGGTTCAAATCCTACCCATTATACTACTAACGTGAGCCCACTCCTAACACAAATAATTTAGCTTAGCTAGAGAGGTAAACAGGATTACTAGTAATGTCGGACTCATTCCCACATTGCTACCCCCTCATTTTTCGTCTGGGATAGAAAATAAAAATGTTTATCGTTTTTTTCCAGATGTTTCGTGTACAAAGGCACACACGCAGACAAGACTGTATCATACAACATCGCACAATCCGGCGACGCGACGTGTAACGGACTCACCTCGCCAACCGAAGGGAGCCGCACTATGAAACTTACTAATGGTCAGTATTATGTTTGTTTGTGTACAAGAGGTAAATTCAATATAATATAAGAAATTCGGTACATAAAACAACCGGAATGCCAACACATAGTAGGTACAGTCGGCCAAAAAAGTGGTCTATCACCCTACGGTTGAAATTAATTTGCACGTCATAACCTACAAGGTTGATTTTCCCTTGCAATTATGAACTGATAGTTACCAATTTCAATCTTAACGCTATTTTGGTTACAAAGGAAGCTTTGTCAAAAGTGATACACCACTCTCTTGGCCGACCGTATATCATAGGACAGGTCTCTTAAAAATATTTTAAGGTTTTTACCAAACTTTTTAGGAAATTTTGTTTCATTATTCCAATAATAGTCGTAGAATGAAAAATGTGATTATTCTGTTGGTAATTTTGGCATAATGTCTGAAGCTGGTATACATTTTTCATTTATCTACTTGCAGCAGCGGTCTCGCCAACGTAGACATTAAGGGACACAAAAATAGTTGTGTTAATAATACTAGAAACATGATTTTATTAACAATAAAATATTACTGAATACAATAAATGTAGGTTTTTAGTATAATTATAAAGATATATAATAAAAATAGACATAAAGTAACTAATCCAATATGTTGTATTAAAAACAATATTTTTTTAGTATAACTAAAATACAAGATTATTTTTGCTGCGTGCAAAAATAAAACGTCTGGGGGGAAACGATTACTAGAGTGAGGAGACTTTATCTATCGTTATCCTAACTTAACTTTACGTAAACGTCCTAGTGAAACGACGGTTACGGTAAAAGTAAACGTTGCATTTAACCTTTGGTAGCTTTTAGAGTTGTCTGTAAGTTATTGAGATCGACCGTTAGCTATATCGTCCAATCCCTAACAAACGCACTTGTTTTTACATAAGACTTAGCTTTTTCTCGTCATAATGTCGAGTCTCTCAGCGATCGCCGACGTCCGGAGGCGCCACTGCGCTAAGGCACTAAGACAAAGGAGGAGAGGGCTTGAGACCTTCAGCTTACCCTGAATTCTGGATCAACCACTGCTTCTTTATGGCATTGAATTACTTATAAACGTTTTTTTTCAGTGGACGATGAACACAACCGCTGCCACTTCCCCAGTTGGATCGTGGATCATCACAAATGGTACAGCCTCGACCACACTCACCAGTACCACTTTACTACCAAGAATGCCACACTCAAGGTAATATTTCATGTCTCTCAAGCATGTTAAGCCAACCCGTCGACTCAGTCGACTCGTGACTACGATCGGTGCAATTCGATCGAAACGTCGGGTAAATAAAAGGTTCGTACCTTTTAATAATTCACGCGATTAAGTCCCGAAATATATCTAACATGTTAAGCCATTCTGCGCCTAATCTCTCTCCGGTCATATTGGGTTTCCGCTCCATCGGAGTATGAGAGCGAGGGAATTGATGAGCGCCCTGACTCAGTAGCGACCGAACAGATCGAGATATTTGCGTGGGTAAGCAACCTTACCACTGTCGGTCCATAGACGGGTGACCGTTTTCGAACATTGTCACTTTTTTCCGTGCCTTGGAGAGCATATTAAGCCGTCGGTCCTGGGGCTTATCTCTCTCCGGTTGTGTCGGAATTCCGTACCATGGGGCTATGAGAGTGAGAAATAGAGAGTGCACTTGTGCAGTATAATATCTCCTGCGTAGTTGGCTAGTTTCAGATGAGATTGGTCGCCGTAACCAATATCGGTTAGGAGACCCTTCATTCAAGCTTTCATTTTTTATGTTAACATCAACTATCAGATCATCAAGCCTCCGATTTGTATTGAGTATAGAGCAGCGACTAAAACTCGTGTTCCCACAAGAGTTTTAGGCGCTGCTCTATAACTTTTATAAAAGACTACAAGCGGTGTTGCGAAATCAGAGGAAAAAAATAATCAACCATATCACCAATTAATGGACACTGACTTACAATAGGAGAAGGTCAGTGAAATTTATCGTTTTAGTCGGTATCTGTACAGTAAATGTCGTAAGGCTCTTCAGACTTCAAGATTTTTAAGCTATTGCATAGCTTTTATGGCTCGGGCTTCGACCGCGGCGACCGAATCAAGTAATTCCGTAACGAAAATAAAAGCTAACACCCCCCACTCCGCCTACCATGTAGCTCGGCCGAGCGTTCGCTTCACGTATATGTATATAGTACGACTGTACGAAGCGAAGCATGGATCGAACAATTTTTTTTTTTTTTTATAAATTGCATAAGTTGTTAAAGAATGCAATAGCTTTACCGCGACAGTCCCCGAGTGCCACACATTTTTTTAAAATATATTACTAAACATTTTATAAAGTTCTAAAATCTCTCTAGAAATCTTTTGCTAAGCTAACATTATCTGGTATACGGAGTGGTAATTTTAAGAAGAAAATAAATAAAATTCTTAACGAAATGATTTTTTTTTTATTGCAGATAGAGAAAGAAGATGGCTCTCACGAAGAGAAACGGATAGTGTGTCACTCTATTTTAGAACATAAAGAGAAGAAATACGTCAAATTGGTCGCGCATCTCACTAGGGGATGGTGAGTACCTACACACCTTTATTTAATAAAATACTTCCCCAAAAGGAGAGTATTGTTTTTATGGTTCATGTGCTGTAGAGAAAGAAGAGTATATCTTGTAGAGTTTGTTTACTCCACTATAACTTTAAAGCGCCGCACAGTAGATCGAAATTCAGCTCTAGAAGACTTAGGGATTTTATTTTTTAAGTGCCATGAACAACCTTTATACGAGCAATTCTTGTATTCTTGTGTTGCTTGTGACGATATTGATTTATAATTACCCCACGCTTTTTTACGATAAACTGATTTTTTATTTATTACTTTTTAGTACAGCTATTTACAAAAAGCATGTTTTTTTAGTTTTATAAACTATTACTTATTTGTTTTAGTTGTTTTAAACCAGATAGCTAAATAAGAAATTTCAGAGTTTTCAATAAAAACTTGCAAACCCTATTCAACCCCCTTGGTAGTCGATTTTAAAAAAAACGCCGAAACATGTTTTCTTTATTTTAAACCAATAAGTCAAATGCAAAATTCCACACATCTAACTTTAAAACTTGCGGAGTTTCATATAAACTTACAACCACTATTTTACCCCCTTGGGGGATGAATTTTTGAAAATCCCTTTTTATCGGATTTTATTGTTATCGGTTCTTTATAAGCGGGTGAAAAATACGTTCAAAGATTCCGTTACATACTAACATACTAATGAAAGCGTATTAATATTGTCTTCTTTAGAAACTTCAATTTCTTGCATAAATGCATCGCCTTTATATAAAAAACTAGGGCAAATTCAACAAAACTATTATTATTTTCGTATTTAGCAGATCCTAAGATTGATTAATAAATCCCATGCCGCAGAATCAGTGTTGCCCAATGTAATTCGCACTATAACCATCTGCGAGGATATAATGGCCAATCTTGCGGTTCCAGAGATATGAGGATTTTTCGTGCTCGCTCCATACAATTTTTTTCTTAAAAAAAAAAGAAGCTTCTCAACACTTGAACGGAATTGGGTGATTCGGAAATGAAAGGAGTTTGGTGACTCGTCCAATGTGTCTCTCCTATGTACAGTGAATCCGGTCACGTGTGTGTGCGCGTGTCCCGGCGAGGGGGGGGAGTGCTGGAGCTGCAGCTGGGGGGCGCGCTCACCGCCGCGCCGCTCGCCGCCTGCGCCGACGAGCTGCGCTACTCGCCGCATGTCACGCTTATTTGTGAGTATGCGCCGGGAGGGGGGGGGAGGGCTAGAAGTGTTATATGTTAAGTGGCTCATGTTTATCACGGTTTTTAAGTGGATTCTGGAAAACCAGCGACATGTTAGTAGACTGTTTTAAGTAGTGGCCGACCGTAACTAGTTTTTAACCGATACTTACCGAAATTTCGGCTGCGGATTCAGTTCCGGCCGAAACCGAAACTGCCATATAAGGTCATGCTTTCCTGGAAAAATATACGTAATACATTCATGACTTGCTGAACAAAAATATAATGCTTTATATTTTTATTTGTCAAAGCAACACTTCGTCGCTCGCAGTTAAATGTCCCGAACATGTTCGATCGTAGAGCTAAACGCAGTGTCGGTTTCAGTTTCGGCCAAATTGCAGCTGAAACCGAAACTAGGCCGAAACCGAACCTTTGGTCGGACACTAATTTTAAGTAATGTTGTCTCTCTCCAGCGACGCAGCTATCTCCGTCCCGCTGCCCCATCCTGGGACGCTACACGGTCATCGACTCGCTCGCTGATAGGCGGAGGAGACGACAGCAAATCACTATAGGTGACTGTTTCAATAAATTATGTAGCTGCTTATCAATTGTTGTAATACTTTTTGCATTTTTATAAGATTTGTTATATATTGTTTTATCGCTTGAAGAAAATTAAGATTAAAAAATTAGGACATTCTTATAATTGGTTACGTTTAAGTATTCAGCTATTCAGTCGGTATTTAAAAGTTAGATTTTTTATTATTCCTTAGCAATCCGTTACTGATTTAATCAAAGGCTGTAAAATATTTTTATAACTCTATTTTTAAACTAACAAATTGTATTAAAACACATATAGCATGGTCCTTCAAACTTGTTGGCTCGAAGGACCATCGCCATATTTAATCGTTAATTTGTTATTTGTATGTTTAAATTAATTTTCCAGATGAGACAGGTCTAGAGGAGGTGGTAGAAAAGCCCCCCGAGTGTGTGATGGGGCAGTACGACTCCGCCAGTATCGGCTGCGGAGCCGAGCAGGACACCATCGAGTTCCAGTCCGCTTGTACTAGCACAGGTGAGTGGGACACATCACTGGGAAAATATTCCCATTGGCTTCGATAGTTGAGCTGATGGGAATGTGTTCCCAGTGCTTCTTTAAGGACACGTAGGTTAGTCGTATTTTTTAGGGCTTTTACTTTTTACTGTGTAAAAAAGAAAAAAAAAACTATTGGATAAATTTTAATTATTATTGATGATGGAAGATCAATTGTTAGTTATGGCTACTGTGATTTGGGCAGTTAGCCAGTTTCTCCCATATACTTCTGTTAAGCTTATCAGTTATTACAACATTATGCGAAGTATTGGGAAACTACGCGCCGTAAAAAAATAAAAATAAGGTTGAGTATGGCTGCGTCAGAGAGTTGTTCTAATCATATGTATAATGTATGTACGTTTGTGGCAGTGTACACGTGCTACGGCAGCTGGCACGAGGGCGCGCGCGGCATGGTGGTGGCGGCGCCGCGCGCGGCCGGCCGCGCGCACGCGCTCTGCTTCATATACAACACGCATGTCAAGAATGGTCAGTATCATTATGTGTTGGTAAATCACTTGTCCCAGCCAGGGCTGGGAACGGTTCGAAAAAGACCGGTATTAGGTATTCTCAAGACGCTCTTTCGAACCGTTCCCGGCTTGGGAGCGGTATTTCGCTCGGTTAACCTGCTTCATTACAGAGAGGAGACGGGGGGGGGGGGGGCTGCCATCGTAGCGTCGCGAGCGAACGATCTCATATACACTTTGCTTTTATTTATATAAGTCTTGACGATGCGCCGGCTGTACGTCGGTACTGAGACGTGAGTTTGCTAGCTTTAGAAAAGGAGGAATCAAACGCTATTTCACTTGCCCAGAAACGATACTATATATTTTACAACCTGTAATCTTATTCATTTACATTTCATTAGTTTTTCAGACCCTTCGTCTTGACGCTTCCTTCAATTCTCCCGATTGTTTTTTCGTTTTCTGCTTCGTCATTATTTTAAACTTTTGGAACGTAAAGACAAACAGTTAACAATTAATGAGGCTTTATGCGAGTGGCCGGTCGAGTTTCCGACGCACCTGCCACAGTACCCCATATTTCGTGTGTTAAGAAACGTATAATAGATGTGAGGCGATTGACACACTGCTACGCACTACGCTGCGAGATATATATCTCTCTCTATCAGAATAACAAGAAAACGTGAGAGGGCGCATGTTCCCCGCACATAGTTCACCACGCACTCCGTAGCGTAGTGCTGGCGATGTGCCAATCCCCTTAACCCCGTGTAAACAACAGATAGGTTAGGGCGAGTTCTCGCGACAGTGTCAATTATCTACTACTTTTTGTGTTTCAGATTCGATGGGTGGGCAAGTATCGTACCTGTCGATATCAGGCGTGAGTCGGTCGTGTGACCGCGGGGTGTTGCCCGGAGTGGCGGGCGACAAGGCGTACAACCTTACTTTAAATGGTAACTTGCTTAGTAAATCATGTTTTTACTTTATGAAAATCGTTAAAAATCGGTGTAATCCCTTGATGAAAAATAATAGAGAAGAATGGTATATATTTGGCATTGTATTTAGATTTGACAGTTTGTTTATTTTTTACTTTTATTACAATTTTTAAACGAATAGGAAAATAATTATAAAAATATCTGGGAAGTGACAGAAAACTACACGTTGAAGCCAAAACCATAACAATAATTTCCGGAGGGAGTCAGTCAGATGTAAAAGCTTTGACAGGTGGAGGGGGAAGGGGCAATTGAAGTCGCATGACGTAGGGGGGAAGGGATGGGGTAGATTCAGTTCAGTTGATTCCTTACAAAACGACACTTGAGCAAGTGAGACCATTTTAGAGTCTACTTAGGATTTCTAAGAAAAGGGGGGGGGGGGGTGGAACTCCCAATTCCCCCCTCTGAGTGGTAATACGGCCACGATTGACATTCCCCGTGTCCGCAGGCACGTGCGAACAAAGCAGCAAGTACGGCAGCGGCAGCGCGGGCGCGGCGCCGGCCGCTGCCGCGGTCCTGTCGCTGGCCGCGGCCGCGGCACTGGCGGCGCGCAGCTGATGGCGACACGCCTGAGCACTAACCACCAACACAATGCGACCATGGTAATAGTCTTGTGTTTCTGTTGTAGGGAAGTTTTACTGTTATATTGTATACAAATCTGCAAAAACGATTACATGTATCATTTATTACCACTCGATCAAATCAAGAAGTTCTACCATTTTGGTAGTTTTTTCCACAAATTTCTACCATAATGGTAGATTTTACAACTTCCTACCAAAATGGTAGAATAATCTAATTTAAGTATATACGTCCATACTAATCGAAATATTGTTTATTAGGTACTTTTAGTCTTTTCATAAAACTCACTATTTCCAAATATGATCAAATATTTAAAAATCATAATCATATATTAAATACCTTTGTTTTATCTTCACACAACTTTAATAAATATCAATATCTTGTAAAACTTCCCCATTATAACAATTCTGCTACTTATTATTACTAACATAATTATTTTTTGTACACGAAATCATTTGATACTGAAGTGAATTTACTGAACAAAAATATGATTTTAATATCTTGGTCAAAAATATTCTTCCATATTTATATTTTAACAATAATGTTTTTTCACGATGTACAATCTTTACTGTCCAATGGAAGCGTTCAATTAACCAGCACATTTAAATTGTAATCTACTACCAGAGCCCACTAAAAAATGTTATTTTTAAAAGTTGTTATTACACTAATTAGATAATCTAAAAAAAATAATTTCAGAATTGAAAATATTTTGGTATTTATAATCATTAAAAGGAATACTAAAAAACATCAGAATATGTTAGATTGCATACAATTTTTTTAAAAAGCGAATCGTTTTAAAAATTCAATAAAAAGACTGATTTGACTTGACATTCAAATACTCTGTTTTTATTTTAAGGCAACATAAAGTAGTGTCCCGTGTGCAATTGCTCTTTAAAATACAAAAATAATCGTATCTAAAAGTAAAATCACTTTATTATCAAATGAAAAACAAAACTCCGTCACAATTACTGTTTTAATTTTAATTATAATGCCTCTTGCAAAAATATGATTAAAAATAGTGTAGCTATTATTAAAATAACTTGCAAATTCTGGCAAAAATAAAACTGTACAATCAAAATTATCGTGGCATCGGCAGCTTAGTAGGAAATTACGATTATTAACTGGCAACACAGCTTACGAACATTCAACAGCTATAATGTTGCCATACTATAATACAAATTGTATCATGGTAGGTTTTAAATTATTTTTTGGGTTGTTAATTTTGTTGTTTTTTGTATAAAAATGTTTTTTTTTGGCTTGTATTTCATGAAATAATTTGTATTATAATATCGTTAGGTTAGTTTGGAACTAAACAATGTTAAATGAAACGAAATGACGTGATCAATATTGTATATATAAAGAAATGGTATAAAGAGTTGGTAAAGACAGATATTATGACGATTTTTAAATAAAAAAAATGTTACTTATGTAATTTTATTGTGGTACATATATTTGAAGCAACATAAATGGAGATACGACTTTTTGATATACAGTTGTGCTATGACTAAATACACCAAATCTTAGTGGGTACCACAACAATGTCAGTTATTCTTCTGTGAAATAGTGATGTTTTTCGGTTCAAGGGCACTGTAGCCAGTCTAATTACTGGACACATGATACTTGTGAACTAATATCTTACATGAGGAGCGCGGTGCTCCGTCATTCAGATGTTTGCCAAACAGAGATGTAGGTGGCACTCAGACGGTTATGGGCGACGCGTGACCATCAGGCGACCGACATATTTGTCAAAATTACCTTGAGACTCTCTCACTCTTTAATATATACTCCCCTCTGGTGAAAATTAGGCATTATGGCGTCATAATGCCCTAATGTCATAAATTGTTTTCAAAGTTGGAAAATATTTTCAGTAATGGCAACTAAAAAGTCATATCTCATATTATTGCATTCAAAAAATCGATATTTTATTTTTTAAACATACTTAGGTAGTATATAATACAATCTACGCCATATTATTAAAAAAAAAACCATTTTGTGTCGCGATTAGTCGCACGATTAGTCTTAGTTTATTTTCTATAGATATAACGCTATTTTTTAAAAGCTAAATGTTATAATGTTGCAAGCATGCGACAAATCGCTGCGACTTAACCCTTTGCTGCGTTATTTTGGCGTGTAGTTTAAAGTTAAAAATTGCTCAAAAACGCGACGATATTGTAGCGATTTTTTTATTCTAATATGGCGTTGATTAATCTGTACAATATATTTATTAATGAATATAGTAAAAACGCTTTGAAAAGTATACTTTGTACGTATGCGAAGACTAACCACTAGATAGACATAATGTAGATAAAAACTATGCTCAGGCATTTTGATTTTTTTTTACTAAAACGTCCATAAATAGTTTTACTTGTCATGTGTTTTTTTCTCAAGCCTGTGTATGGAATAGGAGAATCAATCAGAAGCCTTTATAGGTCCACTGCCTCTCCTAACTTACGCCACAACACGCGAATCGGAGAATTGATGTTGTAGCGAATAAAAGAATAATACTGTTAAATTAAAGTTTCATAATCAGCCTGGCACCTGTCACACTAACGGCGAGAAAGCGAGTAGCGATTTTATCGCTCAAGAAACGTACATACTTCTGTAGATCCCGTGTAAACAAAAAGGATACAGATACTAATAGTTGATCTTAGACCGTTCACACTGCCGGCTAGTACTCGCTCTATACTGCATTTCTTTTGTTTACACGGATGGGATCTACAATATACATCTATTATACGTTTCTAGAGCGAAATAATCGCTACTCACTTCTCGCTTATCGCCAGCGGTGGGACAGATGCCTAAAAGACAAAATACCGAGAGTTTAGGAAGCAACTTTCATACGTACTACGCTCGAGTAACACACACACAAACATAGACATTGTTCATGGACACGGAATTAAATACCTATTCAGACCACTGCGCTCTGTAGCTGTTTCGAGATAACGTGTCCATGAGCGTTGTTTTAGCGTTGTATAAATATAACCTTTTCTACTCTTGCCTCCTTATTCATAATAAATTATCAGATGTTTTAAGAGCATATTAACTAGCGAATGTTTTGTCTTTGTTTTCATTCCATTTTCAACATTGAATAGAAGAAGATAAAATATTCGCTAGTTACAAGGCTCTTAAAACATCTGCTAATATATTATGAATAAGGGCTTGGTCTTTTGTGGTAGTCACGTCAAAAAAAACTATGGCTCCTATTCCGTACACAAGTACCTAATCTTTTTTTATCTTTTCTTGTGACTTATTTTCATGTATTTTTTTAATATTTGACGTTTCTTTGGGCCGTCAAAGAAATTTAAAAACCATACTTAAAAATAACTGAACGTATTAACCCTAACTTAACGGACTGAATTAATTATTTTATATTAACATTAAATAAGAAATAATGCAAAATTGATCATTTTACTTTGTAAACGATGATGAAAGAAAAAATTAAGAGCAAAAGTGCCATACCAATTTTTTGAAAATAAATATAAATAAAATATTTTCATCCCTTTTAAAATTCAAAATTACATTACAAATTTGACACTAAGGCAACCAGTCCAATAATACAGTTATACCAGTGCATTACATATTATAACCTTAAAAAATGGTCAAAATCGTCCAAAATGGCGGCTCATTTTTATTAATTTTTTTTCTGCTTCCAATGCTAACCCAAATCAATAATGACCAACTGTAGTTATATAAATATACATTTGCTCATACGAAAATTGATTTTTAGTTATATTATGTGATAAATTATATTAAGAACTGGGATACAATGTACGTATTGGTTGACTTTGCGACAATATTATTATAACAAAAAAATATCCTGCAAATTTTTCCTACTCTTTTTATAAATAACTGCGTGATCTAATTACTTCATTGCAGTAATTTTATTTTTTTAAAGTGTAATATATAAATACCTACAAATAATTACTTTTAATTTACTATAAACAGGGTTATTTATTAAATATTTAGTCGCAAAGTCAACTTGTGTGTACAAGACCTAATATTGTAAATATTATGAAGTTCCTGTATGCTTTTAGTTGGACTCAAATGTTTAATTTGTGATAAATGTCCTATCTAAGAATGTCATTGCTTGCCTAAATATTGTTTTATAAAAAAAACATAATGATATAGCTCAAGAGACTATTGTACATATACTTAGCTGGATAATTTATCAAGTCGTTGACAGTGGCGATTGAGTCGCGCGAGCTATTGGCGAAAATTAATAATTATCCTATCTAAAGTTTCTAGATATAGATATCACGTTTAATATACCCGTATAGTTTTGATTTATGTTCCAATAATTTTGACGGAAGTACCAATATATTACAAACGCCATATCTTCAATCTAGAGATTTTAGTTTAGATCTATTATACATTTTCGTACGTCGAAAAATTGTAATACAAAATTTCACCGATAGATATTTATATTTTTAGGTGTTCGAGTATCTTTATTAATTCAATGCACATAGTTACATTTAGTATAGATTGCGAACGAATTAGGCAAAAATTGCGACTATATGTTTCGTACCCGCGCGACTAATCGCCAATCTGTTAACGACCTAATATAAATAAACACATTTTGTAAAAAAAGTACAGGACAAAATATTGATTTATTTAAAAAAACCGAAGATAATAAATAGCTAGTAATTAAAAAAACGAAATGTAATACGATCATTTTTAACGAAAAAAATAACGGGTTTTTTAAAAATATTGTTTAAGAAAAACGTGTTAAATGCACTATAATGTTAAAAAAATTAAATTCACTTAGTATTTAAGGGCTTTATTTGTTTAATTTATTATATTTAAGCGAAATTCGTCACAATGTGAATATGCACTTAATTGTTTATATATAAAAAATATATAATAATCTATTGGATATTTTACAGCATGTAAATAACGTTTTTTTCGGCTGCTATTTTTTTGTGATATTTTCTGTTTTTTCTATGTATGGATGAGCGTTACAATATTTTTGTGGCGTTCATTTAATTTCTATTTGGCCACAAATACGACTTGTAACTAATAATGTGTAAGCCTATTATTATATTTTGATTACTGAAATATATTTGAAAAAGAATACTGTCTTTTCTTTCACTTTCCTATCAATTACAATAATTATAGTCCAAGATCCCAGGGCTACCAGACGGTCACTTTTTTTCAGATGAACAGAATGTTTAAGATTGAGTAGTGTCAGTATAACATGTACTACTAGCTTCAGCCCGCGTGGATGTCGGTTATCGCAATAATAATATATCCTTTCTCGGAACATAAACGGTCTCCACAATAAATTTCATCTAAATAGGTTCAGCAGTTTAAACGTGAAAACGTATCAAACAGAGTCACTTTCACATTTCAAAGATTCTCATGATCTCATTGAAGTGAAATGCAGCTGAGTTTGTAACCTTTTAGTTCCTGATAGCAAACGACGATTGGCCGATACATATGTGCGGCCAATCAATGAAGCATTAATACATGTGCCTACCTTATATTAAAAAACGGGGATTTTTTTTTCGGGATATGAGATCGGTCCCGTGAGGAAAATTTAGGAAATGTTAGATCAGTTTAAATATAAAAGTATATTGAAAAAGACAATCATTTCATATTCTGACAATAATTGACCAATTACTTATAATAACATGAATATAAGAATATATCAACATGATAACGACCCAAACCAAACAGTAAATAGCGTTAAGGCATTTCTAAGAGATTAATTAGTGTCAGTGTAAGAGTGACCTGCCAATGGCCCGGTTTTAAATCCAATAAAGAATTTGTGGCATATTGTAAAATCATAATCAGAGAACTCGAACAGTTCTGTCACGGCACTCGTGTAGATCGCACGCACGTGACTATCGACTACAGTGTATAGAATCTTTTGATACTTTTAATTTAAAAGAAACACGTCTTTCAGCATTTGAAATCGAAAATCAACCCTTATCGGGTCATTCACGCGGGTAAAGCTGCGGGCGACAGCTATCCTAATAAAACTAACCAAATGGACTAACGTCCTAAAGACCCTCTTTAGGTAATTGGCGAAATTTGAGGTATTTTGGCGAAAATTAGGGCCTATGTCCAGTAATGAATCAATATGGACTGATTGATTCATTTAAAATGTTTCAAAACAACATTATTCTTTTATTTAGATTATTATTAGTTAATTATTGATTTAAAGAAAAAACAGAACACAACTTAAATGAAAATATGCTATTAGTATCGTCAAGACAAAGCGATAGACAATACATTTGACATTCAAAATAATACTATATTTTTTGTCTTTTTTTTTACTAAATCTGACTAACTCTGTTTTTAATTAAACCAAAAACTGTGTTTCGTCAGTTACATGGTTTTTTTGGTTATCCGGTTAACCGGGTTGCGTGCCCTACTGCCAGCCACAGACCGCAGACATATTTACCAACTCGTACTCACAGAATAATATTAACTTTCTCACGAATAACAAATAAGCCGCGGACATCAAGTAAGGGAAATGATTACTCGTAGTTGCCTACCGAACAACCCAGAAAAGAAAAAAACGGTTAAAAGTTTTATGAACCAAAAACGAATTAGATTTTGTTCCTTTTCAATAACGTTTTTTATAACGTTCCGTTCGAACGAAAAAACGAAAAATCGTTTCTCAGGTATTTAAGACGAAAACGTTTTGAAAAATATACCGGTATCCGATATAATTAATGGATTGAATGGTTAGTATTAATTGTGGTACGTACTTAAAATATGTTGGAGTGGTCGATTTTGAGTAAACTGTTAGAATTGTTTTTCGGTTTCAGCGATGGATCAAAATGATTAAGCCAAAGATATTGCAATAATGCGCACAAAGTTTAAGACCAAAAATTAAAGCATTTAAAAACATTATATTTCTAGAATAAAATCACTTAGCTGAGACCTGGCTGGAACCAGGAAGTCATTTAAAAATTAGCAGGTACAATATTTTTAGACAAGACCGGGATGACTATTACGGCGCGATTGCAATCATTCGTTATTATTACATAAATATATTAAAGCGCAAATTAGTAATTATAGATTACGTAATCGAAATATTCAGGTACTTCATATTAACATTTTGCATTGCTGTTTGTAGAAAATGTGATTATGGTGTATTGTTCGCCTAATGTAAACAACAGATGGTGATTGAAAATCATTATTTTCGAGTTGGTCAAACAATTCTTTAATAGGTGGGGACTTTAACGGCCACCACACGAACTGGTCGACCGTAGAGGCATACAAATATAGGATGCAGCAAATTAAGGGCAATATGTTTCAATTAATAATGGGGATTAAACCAATTACACAGTACCTAGTTCTCCTGATATTACATTTGCCTCATCAGACTTTGTACTTAATTTTAGTTGGAGAGTACTCAATGAAAATTTACAGAGTGATCTTATTAGTACAAAAATAACAACCAACAATCTATTAAATAGGGAGCGCAATCGCAAAAACGCATTAGATAGAACACAGAAATTATAGCTAGTAAATATAGAAACATCCATCTGATAGGCAATGCTCAACAACTATTCGATGGACTATACGATTCTTCTATTAATTAATCTTGGACTGCCTCTGTGGCGCGGTGGGAATGTGTCCGACTGCTACGTAAAAGGTCGTAGGTTGATTCCCACTTTGTGAGATCCACAAATTGTTGTTCAGAGTCTGGGTGTACTTTGCGTCCGTGACTTGTAAGTTTGTAAAGTCTCCCGCGACACAGGGCTTGTTTCCTAATGTGGGAGTCGTCTTTAAAAAAAACAGAAAACTAGAAATTATGATTTATAAAACCTGTACAAGCAAGTTCATTCTTAGATCATGCTGGTCCCCTACATTGTCTAAAGCTGTTGCAGAGCATAGGCTTGCTTTAGCTCAAGTAAGAAGGAACCCCACACCCACTATTTTTTTTTATTTTAAACCAAAGGTCGCTACTGCGCAAAAACTTATTCGCAAAGCTGGTTGTGAATCTTTTCATTAGTTTTGTAACAGTGTAAGTGAGACGGTTTCTAGTAAACAGATAATAATAATAATAATATCTTGGGACAACTCACACAACGCTATCTGATACCAAACTAAGCAGAGCTTGTACTATGGAAACCAGACAACTGACAAACATATTTATATATTTCTAAATACATACATATTATAGATAAATAACACCCAGACACAGAATAAACAATCGTGCTCATCACACAAAGTTGTATCCTGGGTGGGGATCGAACCCACGACCTCTTGCGTAGCAGTCGGATACATTCCCACCGCGCCACAGAGGCAGCCAAGATGTGGCGTAAGATGAGGTTGTACAAGGGCTATCGAGGTGATAAACATAGATCGCGGTGGGAGTGTGTCCGACTGCTACGCAAGAGGTCGTGGGTTCGATTCCCACACGGGACACCACTTTGTGTGATCCACAAATTGTTGTTCCGAGTCTTGGTGTACTTTGTGTCCGTGAGTCCGTGACTTGTATGTTTGTTAAGTCCCCCGCTACACAGTGCTTGTAGCCTACTGCGGGAGTGCTTTAAAAAAAAAGATGTACTATTTGACCACAAGTAAATTACTTATTGAACTTTATTAAAAAGCATACTTTTTAAGCTATTTAAATCCAAAAAGAAAAAATAAGACTTTTGTATTTTTTGAGCTTTATGAAATAGCTAGAATAGATATCATATTTAATAACGTGCGGTTTTGTGTTAATTTTGAAGTTATGAATAAAATAAAACACATAATTATTTTTCATTTTATTATTTTGTTCAATGTTAACCGATAAGTTTCTTAAGCAAGTTACAGTAGGGATATAGCATAGCATAGTATACTTCTTCTAACAATTTACAGCTTTATCGCTTTTTGGTATAACGACCAACAATACTATGAAATATTCAAACACGTATTAAGTACATTTCAAAGTATTTCATTCGCTCACCAAACAAGTTTTTTAGTAAATATATAAATTATTAAATATTTTACAGAGTTACACGAACACACAAAAATTATAATCACAATTGTATTTATTTATATAAACCAGATATTTCTATATGCAATTATGTCCTTAAAAAATTATTAAGTACAAAAATTAATATTTTCTTGACACTTACTTTGACAATATAAAGGCATTTTTTTTATATAAACAAATAAATGAATTGATATTTTTTTACAAAAGTGAAATGCAAAATTATTGATTTATAAGTAAAATCTTACCTTTTTTATTATTAGGCTGAAAAATATGTTCAAATAATGACATACGAAAGCGTTTGATTTTGTACATGTCATTTACAAATTGCAATGTATGCCAATGCTAGTATTAGGTATATAAGGATAGGGATTTCTGAAATATGGATCTTAATGATATGTGAAAACAGGTCAGACAGTAGATGAATGATATTGTTATAATATTATAATATTGGACATTTTAAACAAAATTAAAACACCTAAAAATTTAGTCCGTCACCCTACGGTTGAAATTCATTTGCACGTCATAAAACAATAAGTTCGATTTTCGCTTGCAATCATATACTGGCAGACACTAATCTCAACCTTAACACTATTTTGGTTACATGGGGAGTTTTTTCATAACTATCTAACCACTTTTTCGCCCGATTGAATTTCCGATGATATTATAGTTCTTATCCAATTCGTAATAGAGTTGAGAATAGTATACAAAATAGAAATTAAAGACTGCGGCTCAGGCTCCTGCAAATGGTTTTCAACACTATTTTTATTAGATAAAAACTATATTTGACTGTTAACAAAATGTTAGTACAAATTCATGGGGTCAAATGGTTTACGTCCGCAAAATAAACAAAAACATAAATTCTTGACTTTTCTCATACATTATGTAATAAATTCTTAGATTCTTTACTAGACAAGTTGTGTCATTGAAATTTCGCTTTGGATTTCGAAAGTACGAGATGTTTAAGATGGGTGATTCCAGGATTTTAGTTTTAAAGGGCTTATACCCGCTGAGAAACCGAAGAAGTTAGGGAAAAAAATCGACAACTTTCTCACTTCCCCTAAACCAAAATTTAGAGAACAGCTTTTAATCAACACCGGTTTTTTTCTATCAACGCGGACCAATGTATAGCGAAAACTTAAAATTTCACAAGTCTGGGGAGGGGGGGCAACTTGACCCCGCCCCCTTGTAACCGCGCCTGCTTGAATCCCTTTTTCCTCTGGATCAAGCCCTGGGCGACTACGTGACTACGTGTATTGGTGTATTGCCTTCTCTTCTATAATCGAAAACTATTCTCGAAAACTGTTCGTGACAATGCCAAACTAAAATGCCCGATTTTTCAGAATTCATTTACAATACATTTTGCGAACAAGTAGATGGGAATTTTTATACAATTTTGCTCCAAACTTAAAATTTTAAAACGAATGATCTAATAGGTGATAATAAAAAATGACTATAACTAGGTAAAACAGAATTTGTTATTTGAAATATTTTTTCCTTTTTTCGCAATTTTTCGGTAATTTCGTTGTTTAAACGTGAAGAAAATATTTCAAATAACTATGTAACAAAATAAGCACCTTAAGTTAAAATTAACAAATAATAATAATTAGACTAATTTGGGTCTAAAAGTCACAGGTTGACTAGAAAATGTTACTAGATAATTTTCATAGCAATAATTATGAAATATTTAGAATGACGCAGTTATAATTTTAAGATTTAAAACAAAAAAAGATTTAAGTCAATAAATATGATTTTTTGTCTTATCGGTATTTTATTGTTATTTTTGTTAAAAAAAGTGTAAACATAAGCTACATGTCTTTTTAAAATTATAACTGCTATATTACGCTGCTATCGCAAAACGCGATAACGTGTTTTTACAAAAAGCACTTGACGTTTATAATACTATACAAATTACCTATCTACATACAATATAGGGGATTTTTTGTAATTACTGTTTTTACCATTTTTGTAGGGATATGAACTGATTACGCACCAACGTTATTTACATAAAATTATAACAATTTTGTTAGCATTTTCAATTTAACTAATATTTTAGTTCTCAGTACATTTCACTCGTCATGAAATTAGAAGTTTTTATTAAATTTTGGCAAAATTGATGTCGGTAATTTTATTTAGTGCCTAACCAGTTCTTATACACGGCTTTGTTCAACTAAACACGCTACAATTTATATTATGAACCAATAATTGTTTTCATAAAATTCATACGCTTTCTCTTTTCCTCTCACTTGGAGAAAAAAGATGAGATTTTATCTTAATATGAGATAAAAAGAAAAGATTTTATCTTAATAAAAGTATTCATTTATTTTATGAAAAATATTCTTGGCTGCGTTTTATTATTTAATCGGATTTCTACATGTGTACTTGACTGTGCGTATATTATTTTTGATTTACCGAGTCACACAATTATACTAGTTTAGTAGGTTATATCTCAACTCAAAAATATCATACAGACATGTTTAACATTTTAAAACTAAAGAAATTATGTAAATACAACACTTGTATTTATTTAACTTGGTTCTAGCATTGGTTAAAACGACGTAAGTATAATTATTTACATATAACTTAAACCTGCAACAATCATTTACAAACATAATTTAATGAAGTACTTAAATTAATTACCTTCATACGTACATAGATTTGTTCAATGATTATATTAAGTGTATGAGGATTTGAATATTATATTGATGAGAAGTGCAAAATATGCTTAAATTATATTTTGCCAAAAAAAAAATACAAAAACCAAATTAGTTTTTTAATGAGTTATATATTTGAATATTTTGCACTTCATTTTGTTTTTGTAGTGAACACAAGTTATAAATATAAAGACTTTATAGATTTCATACTGGATCGCTCACATTTGGTGTAAGAACGATTAAAGGCTTGATTACTTAAATAGAAATAATATAAATAATTTCCAATTTAAAACGTTATGATTAACAATAGCTGTATTATTAATAACAACAACGAGCTGCTATCGCGTTATATGTTGTAAAAATAACGGAAACTTAAAAAAATATATTTATTCGAAATAAAATAGTGAGCGATACAATAAGTGCAATTTTATAGATATAACTATGTAGCTAGTGTAAGCGTCTATGGCAGTACGTAGGGACATTAAACATAATACATACATATATACGTCTTTTTGCAAAAATACAGCATACATCTCAGCTCTTAACTAATTTTATATTTTAGCGTAATATCAGTACACAGGGGTAGCTTTTTCAACATTTTAAATAGTACATGGCCGGTTTCATTATTTTTATATAAGTTTTTTATTTACTTTAATTAAAATTAACACATATTTTAAGCTTACTAAGTACAGCTATATATATAATTATAAAAACAGACCTTGCTACATTTCATTCAATGTTCAGGTGTAACGAAATCCAATTATCCTATATTGATTTGCTATTTTTTGGATTATTACATTGGATTAGTTACCGACTGTATTCATAGCATAAATTGGTAATAGATAATAAAAATAACGCCGCTATTTATGATTTCGCAAAAAATATTACGCGTTATTTTTATCGATCTAAAAGGTGATTTTGCATTATTATTTCACAAAATACCTCGTACTGTATTTCCCTCACAAAAGACAAAAATTTTCAAATGGAAGTACGCCAAATGTGTTCGTTTTTAATTTTTGCAAAAATGGTGTCAATTAGGAAGCCATTGTGTCAACTATTTTTATTACAATTTCAAATACTTATGTTTACTTTTTATTACAATTTGGAAGTACAGTCATTTCTAAAACATGTATCCAATAGTCCGAACTTTGTGCACTTTTACTATTCTTGAGTTCTATCTACACGACTTGAAAATAGTAATTATGCTTAAATTAATAATGCGTATGACAAAAAATAATATAAATATATACATATTTTAAACTTCTATTTTGTTAAAACCAATACAACAAATAATGTTCTTTGAAAAAAGTGGCCAATTTGTAAAACGATAAGGTACTAAGAAAATGTTGAAGTGGCGGTAGCCGCTAATGGCTAAGGTATCGGACTAGCAATCACGAGGTCGCGAGTTCGAATCCTACCCATTATACTACCGACGTGAACCCACTCCTAACACAAGCTATTGAGCTTAGTTGGAGCCAAATAGTTATTTCTTTCGCATTTTTATTTGTTTTTTAGTTTTTTTTATGATTTCATGATTTTTTCAAGTCATGAAGATAGAATTAATCCAACATTGTTTCTAACACAACCAAATCACTCTATAATTCATAGCTGACTGTACATAACACATTACTTCAAAATGAGCTTTATAACACAGCAAAAAATCAATTTTATCATAAATTTTATATTATAGGAAAGCGCTATTTGGTATTTTGTATCTATGTATGTCCTCATTTTAAGGGTTCCGTAGCCAAAATGGCAAAACGGAACCCTATATATATACTTACCCTATTTCTAAACGTTTTTAAAAAACGTTTGAAGAAAATACGATTTAGGGATCCGTTTGTGAAGTAATAAGCTTCAAAATGCAAATTTTTGTTAGAGTCAAGTGTCCCCCACCTCCCTGCCAGCTAAATGGTTGATGCTGGGTATGTGAAAAAAAATACGGTAGTAGTATATATAGTGAAATTAAAAACAGCTGATCAAATGAGAAATAATACAATTTTCCTACAAATTCCATTGGAAATTATTATTAACTAGGTATAACGTTGTAAAATATGAAACAAAAACAACAGAAAACCCACTTCTTAAGCTACTTAAAAGAGAGGGGGGCCTCGGAACCCTACATGTGGAAAAACCGGGCAAGTGCGTGTGCATGCACTTGCTCGGTTTTTACTGCTTAAAAATATTGATAGATACATTTTTTTTGTGAATGTAATTATAGCGTCATTTTCAAAAAGATCATTTTTACACTGTAGGTTAATTCAGCTAACATTAGCTTTTATTTTTACACTGTAGGTTAATTCAACATTTTTAAGCTTTTAGAAAATTTTCAATATAAAAAAATGATAGTGAGTATTTCAAAACTTCAAGTTATAAAACTCATTTTTGAAGCAAAATAGACAATATTTATGTATAGATTACGTACGACTTGTTTTACTAATTCCGACTTTGACGTGATGGGGGATACACGCATGCAACAAGTCATGCAAAATGCCACTGATCAATTGTTGACATCTTTACCCATTTTTAATTACGTGGTATCTACGTGTATGAACTAGCTGCTTTTAGATTGTTCATTTTGTGTCACTCTTTATTTTATATACAGAGTGATTTTTAATATACTAATAACCACCCGCTCGTGTCTTCTTTACTAACTTGTAATATCAGTTTTGGAAAATATTTAATATGTATATTAACCCTTAAGCGTCGTCTAGACGGTTGGAAACAAGGCTTCCCGCCAAGGTGACCTTGCTGGTTTACAACAGCCGTCTACATGATTGGAAACCAGCAAGGTCATCTTGGTGGGAAGCCTTGCTTCCAACCGTCTAAAAGACGCTTTAATCAACTACCATTTGTTTTTGGAGTTATGATGACCTACAGATTATTTTATTGGAGTAAAGTCGTTGTTTATTATTATGAGGTTTAGGCCCTCAACCTGACAATCGATTTTACTCAGTGGTCTCTCAGATTTGTGGTAAATGATTGTGTGATAAAACTAGGTGGTAGGTGGTAAAGGGTTAATTTGTATTTTCCTTTTTTTTAAATTATGTTATAACTTATTTGTTGTAATGTAAAGAAGCCAAGAGCGGGAGGTTGTTAGTATATTTAATCATTCTATATAATTGACTACGATTTTTAAAATGCATCCAAGAAACTCGTTTATTAAACTTTTTTAAATGCACTTCCCTTCATCATCACATGACGTATTTTCTAACAAATGTACGAGTACAAGAAATACGGAGTTTAACGGTTTTATGCATTAAAATCGTTAAACTCCTCAATATCAATAAAATGCATGATCGCGATAATTCCCATATTTTAAGTTCAAGATGATTTTCAGAAACGGCATGCAAAAGTGCCTTGTCTGAGAACTGTTTTGTTGTGTTGAGTTGTTTTAGAGCAAAATACCCAAATCCATCAACTCCTTATAAGCATTTGCTTCCATCATTTAAGTATTTAGTAGATTAGTTACTCGCCATTTTTTGCAGTTTCTTGTACTAATTGTGTTGTTTTTATTGGAGCCTATAGGTTTACCACATTGGAGTATTATTCACGAGACTACTAATTTACCGTTATCGACTTATTCCATGACCGTATAACCCCCACCACAGCACAATCCCATCACTTTACTGTAGACCTCACGCGATAGTCGTCGCAGGGAGGACCGTGTCCCTCTCGCGTAGGAGGTCCCTACGGTTGTCGCGAAGGGAATTGTTCCGACGGAGTTCGTCCTTGAGGGAAGAGTCGCGGGACTCCAGCCCTCGGCGAGGGGAGGAGGTCGCGTCGCGACATTCGGAGGATGAACGTTTTGTGTGGGTACCTGGGAATGTTAATAATATGATTAAATTGTGTTCTGTAATCTTTTGTATTTGTTTGTTTTTTGTTATTTAACAAAATTAAATATTTTTTATTATTATTATACAATTTCATAATTTATATATCAGAAAGTACTTAACAATATGAAATGATTACACGTATACTAATAAAAATAGCTGTAAGTTAATTAAAGTCGTATATTTATATTATTTACAAAATTTATAAAGTATTGTATTTACATAAGGGCGTTGCCGTGTATGAATTACATAGGTACAACGCTTCAATATTTATCATAATTCTACATTTAACTCATTATAACGAAGTAATTTGAAATGGGTAGTATTTAAACAAGCGAATATTCATTTAAACTATGGGTGTCAAAATTACTGATTTAAGGGCGAAAGACTGAAGACGAACACAAATATTGAAAAGGGTGACTATAAATATGAATTTGAGGTACGAGTTATTTAGAACAATCAGTATAATAATTCGAACAAATTTTTATTTCAGTTACAATTTCCATCTCACGATGTATTTAATATCTGGCATATACCATAATCTAAGAGTGCTATGTTCAGATAAAAAAAGCTCCTAGAAAGTTGTGGAGGTCCCTAAAATAATAACAAAAAATATATTTAATGTTTCTGGCACTCGGCGGTCGCTGCCGTGTCACGCTCGCCTCGTGCGCATTGGGTCACAGTTCTAACCTAACCTAACTGGATCGATTCAGTGCAATGGGCACTTACATATATTTTATTTTTATGTACTATTTCTAGTCGTATTTAAAACTTTATGCACAGTTATTGCACAAAGACGGACTTAATGTTAAAATCATTCTCTACCAGTCAACTATAGGGTGACGTAGAGTTAAAAATGGATATATCGTTACCAGAATCCATTTTCGTCCACTCAGTATCTTTTTCGTTTAATTTAATATTTAATTCAGTCACTTAGAACTTTAGTTGCTAGCTTAGATTAACTGTTTCCCACTACTAGTATCTCATTTTAGGATTTTTTAATCATTCATGATTATCGCCAGATAAGTAAATGTTTCGCAAATATAATTTAACGCCGCTCAGTTTAGTATTAAAGTTTATTAATTAACCGTTATTTATTCGCACGGTTGATAATTCCAGATTTGAAAACAATACTATTAATAATTACTAGTAGCTATGTGCTATTTATTTATGTTGCTACTTATAGTATGCATAATATTATGCAACATGTTGAATGTGGTCTTTGTTATATTTTAATCATGAAAACAAACACAAAAGAGAATATACAGTACTTACGAATGATGCCAAATGTAGCTTCATCGTTATAAAAAAGAATGGAGGAAAAGATTCGAATTGAAGGGGGCTCGAACCCTTTATTGGTGATCGGTACTCTGTCTAGATGGTTGACGAATCGGATTTTGTAACCGACTAGTCCAGTTTTTACATTTAAATATTAAAAATGATTAACAGGCCGTTGTTCTAGTTGGACGGCAAGATTGGGACGTACGCAATAGAGGTAGAGTACAAGAGTACATACCGGGCAGGTCGCGGCCGCAACTCATGATCTCGTGGTCGAGGGAGGCGGAGGCAGGCTCGGCCGCGCGGCGCCCGCGCCCCTGCTCAAGTCCAAGGACTGTTAGCGTATTTGACAGTTTTGATCACGATTCGAAACTATTCATAACGTTTATGGCCAAAAATACACAAGTCTGTAGCTGTCATGCTTGCATAACTGCTCTTTGCATGTACTACACGCTGATTCGATGCCTGCATCTGATTTTGATTTACTGGCATTTAAGCTTTCGTGCAAGGATTATAAAAGTGTGCTAGTTGCAAGCATGTGTATTTTCGCCCTAAAGTGTATGATATGATCCGGACTTCAGCAAAGCAGCAACGAGACGAGAAACTACCAACTACCTAAGTACTCGTACTAAGCGGAGATGAAAAAAATTAATATCAACATTATATTAGTGTTTTCCACATATTTTCTCGTCTCGTTTGCGTTTTGGTTGAGTCTGGGTTAACACAAGACAAAATTTATTATGCATAATACAAAAAACCTGATAACCATTTATATATTCTTATCAATTATATTTTATGGTTAGCGGAAGACACCCATCATTTCAGTTTTATTTATACCTAAGCTATATAAGCGATCTTTTTCCGTTGGGATGTAACGTTAGTACAAAACAACCATTTTTTAAATTGAAACTCAAAATTATGTATATATGTAAATATATATTATTATTCATATTATTTCAATAACAATATTTTAACTAGCGAATGCTTTGTTTTCTACTATTCTATTATGAAAATTGAATGAAAAACCAAATACAAAACCAAGAGCAACGGTAGCCTAATGGCTAAGACATCAGTCTCGCAATCGTGAGACAGATTCAAATCCTACCCATTATACTACCGACGCCACGTAAACCCACTCCTAATTGCCTTTGAATTCAGCTGGAGGGGTTGAGAGGATTGATAGTAATATGGGGCCCAATCCCACATTGCTAGTTTAAAAAAAAAAAACATTCGCCAAAAAAATGATGTTATTAACGTATTATGAAATGTAACACATGCGACTAAATATGGTGGATTATGATCTTTTTTTTTAAATTTGAAATTATAGGAGAGTATCCAAGAAAAAGTTATAAATTCGAATAAGCATTCAGATAGAATGTGTATGTGGACAAAGAAACTAAAATTATGAAAATCTAAAATGTATGATGTTTTTAAAATAAATCACTTACATGAGTTAACAGTTTTGAAAAATAAATACGTTTTCTTAAATGAGCTGCGATTTTTAAAGTGCTATTATTAATATCATGCTTTTAAACACAGCTTTTTGACAGGGCTATTGCTAAGTAGTTATTTGTGTTATTACTGTTATTTGTGTTATTTTCAAGGAATTTATATAATATATGTTACTTGCAGTAAACTATTGCGTTAATACTGATTTTTTTCTAACGGAAGTTATTAAGATAGCCTAGATATTTACTTTGTATCCACTGGAACCGCTGGTGACAGAAGAACTCGAGCCGAGGGGATGAGTGCCATTCTGCAACGATACCACAGAATTATAATTATCTATACTCTGACTAGTATTTTGACAAGCTACTAAAATTTGACAAGTATTGTCAATATTAAATGTACGGAGAAAAAATTGTCTCAGGCGAGACGAATATTTCCTCCATACATTTTATATGTATATAATGCAATTATGTTTTAGTAAAAATGTGTGGATAGGTTACAAACGTTCAGAAAGGGGCACCCTAAAATCTATACAATTGACTTAGTTTTTATGTGTCACCGTCGCATTGCATCAACAGATGCAGACAGAGCAGTGGATTACATTTTTCTCTTTTTCACTCGTGATAATTAATTCTTTCATGCTTTCCTACTTTTACGATTTTTTTTATAAAAGTATGACATTGCAACATATAGATTATCTATGTGTGCATTAGTTTGCCGTTTTTAAAGATCGAATGTTGTTTAAGTAACCTATCTACACCTTTTTACTTAAAACCTCATTAAAAAAATAAGCACATAAATGTTTTGAAAATTACAAAAGGTAATAATTGTTAACTTTTCGAAGAAAGTTCGATACCTACAACAGTTATTGCATTGATATACCTACACTGAAGCTTTGAAGTGGTAAAATTTTTGTACATAAATAACAAGTCAGAGTATAGTAACTACTAATTGTTATCTGCATCTCATCGCCTTTAGGGAGGGGTATTTTATGATATTCAAGGGTTTTAGATTGTGGAAGATGGCTCTTGACTGAGCTAGGCATGAAACGTAATCACGACTGATACAATTCGATCGTAACATTGTTGGGATAAAAAGTAGATACAGCGTCGAAATAAAAGATTATTCATGCATTTTCTTATTACTCTCATTATTTAATTTTTCTATAAGGCCTAAATGATAATGAATGATGATGGATAAGTGAATTTTTAAATTTAAGGCCAGTATTAATCTGCAACCATAATCCACCACTTAAATCAATAGTTATTTATGAACCAATAATTATATTATATTAGTATCGCTAGGAATAAGATGGCACCCAAGTACGCCAGTCAAATTTTATAATAAAAATCCTAGAAATGCAAAACGTCGTGTAAAGCTGAATTTTTGGTATGTTATTTGGACCCTTTAGGTAAGTGTGGATTATTGCAAAAAAAATTGTGCTACCTTCTAATATGCAATAAATTTTCTAAATTTTCAGACTTACTTCAGTTTTTTTAGTTAATTTCCAAAACTATGATATACCTATGGTTTGGATATTAAATGTTTTTTTTTATAGGTAAGCAAATGACTCCATTCCACCTGATGTTAAGTGGAAATAGATTCCAAACGCAAGGCCAGACAGTACATCACTATGTGCAGCACTGACTGTCCTTACCTTGCTCACCTGCAAGGTGCTTCTTCACGTCTCTTTCGAAAGACCCCATGTCGTAGGTAGGACCATGTTTGAACCTACTTACGACCATTTTT
Source organism: Herminia tarsipennalis (assembly GCA_945859575.2). NCBI lineage: Eukaryota > Metazoa > Arthropoda > Insecta > Lepidoptera > Erebidae > Herminia > Herminia tarsipennalis. The sequence continues at coordinate 3,518,880 of OX243830.2, forward strand.
ATCATTTTGAAGGTTTATTAGGTTTTAGACAATTTAAGCCCACTCACTCCGCAAGTCTTATAGTTTTTGAAATACTTAGAGCAGGGTTTAATGCTCTAAGTTGAAATATGATCTTGAAAATTTACATGTTTTTAAAACTTATATATTATATAGCCAGTGTCAGACAGAAAAGAGACCAATCAAAGACAATTTATTACAACAATCTATATTTTGTCTCTAATTGCAATGCCCGAAACGGCAGAAGTAGTAGGTATACTTCTACTCTTTTCGGGCATGGAATCACTAAGATGTTACACGACTTTTAAAAATATCCACGGTTAGTTGAGGGGGCTACCATTTTCTTATAGCCTAATGCTACTCACGACAAAACGTTTAAAGTTTGACTGGGGTAAAGGCGAATGATTAAATGTCACCCCGATGTCCCAAAACTTCTTTTTTTTTGTTATAAAATGTGTTATGATTGTTACATCAATTTATAATGTGTGTTATAGTTATTATGTAACACCTTTTATGGCTACAAAGTGCTGGCAAATGGCAGACCACCTTAGCACAAGAGACGATATGCGTGCTCGAGCGACGCACACATAGACAACGTACATGGACACGAATTTCGGAAGGTGTTCCGAGATTCTGTTAGGTGATCCTAACGATACTACTAATTATACATTTTTAAATAAATACCTGATCTAACTGGTCTATAGAAGTGTGACTGGTCGGTGACTTGATAGTGTCGAAGACCGAAGAGTCGCTGTCGTGGTCTGACTGCTGGTGAGGAGTCTCCGGACTGTCGGGGATCTCGCCAACCGCTGTGGAATATACATAATGTAGGTAATAAACCTTTCGACATTTCTACTATAGGGATATACCCAGTCTCCAGGTCTTCTCCCTGAGAGATGTACGAACTGAACCCCGATTTCATAGTATTGCTGAGCTGAGTGTCAATTTAAGGAAACGATAATAATATAATAGGACAAGAAGTCGATAAAATAGGGTCGAAAAAAACCTTTCACGACGAGGTTTTAGGGACTGTGAATCTTTTTTTGGTAGGTAAGTTTTCACTTACCTACTAAAAAAAGATCCACAGTCCAAAAAAGAAAAAAAACTGTTTTTGGAAGGTAAGTCGGGTTCGAGTTTGAAATACTTGTTATAGTTTTCGTTGTACTGTAATCCTTTCGAATCGATCCGTTACCGTGCGGGCGCAGCGCGCGGCGCGGCGCGCGCGGCTCGGGCGGCGCGCGGCCGGCGCCGGGCGCGCGGCACACGGCCGCCTGCACCACCTCGCACACGCGCCGGAACCGACGGATGTTGCCTGCAATATACAACTATACTTTATTTTTGAACATTACTCGTGCATCTCTAATTGCTTATATTATTAAGCTGAAGAGTTTCTGGTGCGGTTTGAAAAGATCTTTTAGTATTGGTCGTTGGTCATACCATTGATCGAGCGAGGCTGTAGTCTATATGACGATACGCTACGACTGATGGAAGCGAAGCATCGATGAAAAGTGTTGCAAAAACCGAAAAAATTGACGCAGACGAAGCGGCGCCGGTCGGCGGCAGTCGTGGGAGACTAAATTGTGCACAAAGTACACAAATCGACATACGCCATAATATTTGCTCGAATAAATTAATAAAGCACCGTGTGTGATATAATTAGTACTCCATTTAAAATATCTGGTACGAAAATAACATATAAGTAGCATGCTATTAGTAATACCGACTTAAATGACAATAGGTATCTATATCATTTAAAAGTATCAGCTAAAATAACTTTTAGCATGTTATTTAATAATAACGATTAAAATAATAACTTAATTTAATAGGTATGTTCTGTAAATTAAGCTTGCTTATTACTAAAATAGCAATAAACATTACTTTAATAAATAACTAAATAACGAACCTGACAATAATGTAAACGTGATAGCGTATAAATATTCCTTTCCATTTTCACCAGGCGCTTTCGTTATTGTTGAAATATCAACCTGAAATGACATAAAAAAATATATTTAAACCTTTTAATAAGCTGTCTTTATTTTAGTTAGGCATCTTTAAATGGTAACAAAGTAAGCTGACATCATTTTAATCAGTCTTAGAAAAGATATAATAAATATAAGTATTAGGTACCGTTACAAAATATTTATTTGTAGTTTTAAAAGTTATTCTAAATACCTACAGTTATATAATGTAACAGGCAGAATATAAGATAATTACATCCTAACAGATATAACTCACGGCGGCCAATCTCAACAGAGACTAGCCGACTACGCAGGAGATATTATAATGCACGAGTATGAGTGTGTGTGTAGACACAAAAGCACTCTCTATTCCCTCACTCTTATCGTGTGTGTAGACACAAAAGCACTCTCTATTCCCTCACTCTTATCCGCTACCCAGTCCCAACCCAAAATGGCGCTAATACCATGGCCGTCACCGTACATCTGTCAAATTGACGTCAAACGTCGGCCGGGAAGGATACGAACGATATATCTTTAGAATTATGTATTAAACCTATTTAAATATATATATATAATTGTTTGTTGATAAATAAGCTATGAGAAAAAATATAACTTTGCACATACCACCTTGTAGAATTTTATCAATTGGAAGTTAAAGGCGCGTCACGTGATTTTTTCTCCTTTTATTTATAAAAAAAATCATAAATAATAATAAAAGCCATTAATTCAAATACTAAATAATTTATACGCAATAATATAAACCACTAAACAATAATCAATCATAAAAACAACCCACCTCATACATTTTTTTTACACCACCAGCCCACTTAAGACCGGCACTTAAGTACCTGATAAGAACGACCCGAAACGTAAACAAAAAAAATATTGTTTACTTTAAACTTCAATTGTAGCGTGCCTCGAGGTTCGAGTGGCTATAAATCTTATCTTAATAGCTTCAGTCGGTCTTTGTTCGTAACATAAACAGTTCCAAGTGCTATAATATTTATTATGTAAACAAACGAGTTCCAGCTAACTCGATATAGCGATAAGAGTCTTGTAATATGATACCAAAATGGAGGGTCTCACACTATTGCGTATTTATCGTAATTTATACAATTTTATTTTGCATGTTAATGTATATTCTTTAATTAAATGTTATTTACTAATTAAAAAATACAAAAATAGAGATGTTTTATACGAAAATATTAGAAAAATCACTGGCATTGCCTCGGCCCCTCGGACCCCCGGGGGTCCCTGAATTTCGTTTTTTTTTTATTTTTAAGTTTACGAAATATCTAATCGGAGTAATTCAAATGAAATGAGTGATAAGTCTATAGATATGTATGTTATCGGTAATAGTAACAACAGTTTCCAGCCACAAGAATGTTTTTGTTATAAAAACAATAAAACAATACGATTTTTTTTTTTTTGTTCAAAATGGCGGCCAATTTACGATAAAATGTAAAATTTGTATCCAAATCGTTATTTGAGACGTTGTGTTTGTATTAAAAAGTGTTTATGACTTACCTGTCGATGTTTTTATCACAGTATAACACTAAAACAACACAGTTTCACACTGACTACACCCTTCACAAACAACACAACAACACACAATACCATGTATAAAAGCGCGCCAACGGCAACTAAATACAGACGAAATAAACAGGTTTAATATGAAATTATGGTGTAACTGTGGTATTATTATGCATCTTTATCCAACGATCTAACATTCTGCCAAGTTTGAAAAGGATAGGTGCAGGTTTAGTAGGTTTGTTTGAACTTTAAAATATAGTCGTACCGCGACCTCCAGGAGGTCGCGGACAGTCATGGGTATTTTAGTCGCGACCTCCTGGAGGTCGCGGACAGTCGAGGGGTTCAAGTGGCGTGTTACCATCATTGCGTGTTACACTACGAGTATGTACCTGAAATCTGACATGTCGTTGGAACATGGCGGGCGCGTTAGAACCTCGCTTGTACTCCACACGAAATGACATCGGAGATAGCACGCTGTGAGATAGTTCTGCTATCTGTGAACAATATACAATAAAAGTTTTTTTTATATATATATTTCCGTTCAGGGGCGGATCCGGAATTTTATTCTGGGGCGTCACGAGGCAAATGACAGTGCCGGATCTAACATGCTTACGACGGGGGGAAGGGGGTGGTTGCATTTTGTTTCACCTAACCTACATCAGTCATGTGTGAGTGGCAGGCACGACGGGGGCTGAGAGCACCAAAAAATTTCATTCGGTAAGTACACAAAACGACCGTTTGGGGGGGAGGGTGGCACGAGCCCCTCTGCCCCCCCCCCCCTGGATCCGCATGTTTCCGTTCAGTATATTTATTTGTGATCTATATATACCTATATGAATAAAAATGAATCGCCGAAATCTATGTACGTTCATAACTTCATTTTTAGGGTTCCGTAGCAAAAATGGCAAAACGGAACCTTTATAGTTTCGCCATGTCCGTTCGTCCGTCTTGATGAGAATCGAACCCATGACGACTAGCTTAGCAGTCAGGCTCCCTTATTCATAATTAGTAAATAAATTAGCAGACGTTTTAAGACCATTTTATATCCTTCCATTTTCAAAATTTATTAAAAAAGCTCTATAGCAATGCTCATAAAACGTCTACTAATTAATTACGAGTTCTGAAAATTGCCACAGAGAGTGCTCTCAGCGGTGGTGAGATATTATAATTTCATATTTTGGCTTCACGTATTAATGTACTCGTATATGAATTATTATTTTGCTTACGCTTCAACATATCTAATGGCAAGGAATTAGACCGGTTCCCTGTCAGTCGGAATGGTGTCCGTGGTAACGTTGCTTGACCACTAGGGACGTAGCTTGCTTCACTCGGACCCTGTATCAAAATTTGTCAGGGAGCCCGGTGCCCAAGGACAAAAACAGCAAAAGAAGTAATGTGAGTCTCTAGCATTAATTTGCTATTGACTCTTCGTAGAGGAGGGAGATACGGGGGGGGGGGGGGGGGTAATGCTACCCTAATTTCGGGGCCTCTTGAGCCGGGGAGCCCCATATCAATGATACGTCAGAAGCGATGCCCCCAGAGACCTACTACCTACATTTTAATATTGCTTCTTTCTCTGTCTAAATCAGATTTTTACGTTTTTTAAATTGGCCATAATAAAGGTATTTCTGTCAAGAGGGGGGGGGGGAATTACCCCTACGGAGGTAAGGGTAATTCCCCCCCCCCCCCCATCCTCATCCATCCCCATTCTTCTTCATCAGTGCCTGGTCTATTTAAACTAATATTACAAAGAGGAAAGATTCGTATTTTTGTATGTAACGAATAAACTAAAAACTACTGGACCGATTTCAAAAAAAAATTCACTGTAGGGAAGCTACACTGTCTACGGGTGACATAGGCTACTTTTAATCCTTGTATTCCCACGGAAACGGGAACTACGCGGGTGAAACCGAGAGACGTCCGCTAGTTTATAAATATGTATACTTACACTTAAGAATGCATGTATAAGATCAGCCTTGACGGTCGCCAATGGTTTGCCCTTCACCAACGCCGTAAACGTTTCTTCTTTATCAGCTGACAACAGCAGGGAACCGAACCAGGAACGTTTCGTTAGCTCCGGCGATGATTCAGGGGTTAAGTGGACCTCCTCTGATGATGCTGGCGACAGAAAACAGGTTCAAAGCTTTGTATCGACACATATAGAGTCGTGTTCGGGACTGGATATGGAAAGTTAATTTACTATCTATAATGAACAGTGTTTGAAGTCGCGCGCATGACTGGGACGGTTGCGGGGTGTTATTCAGCGTTTCCCAAAGTGGGTTCCATAATAATAAAAATGTTTAATTCAATTGTGGATTATTTTACAGTTGAAATTTTAATTGAAGCAATTGTGTAGGAAATTCCGCCTGTTCACGGTTACATATTAAATAATTAACTCGTTTACTTTAAAATGAAATAAGTTTAAGTTTGTGGAAGTTAATTATGCATGCGTAGGTACGTGTGTGTAGGTTTAATATCTCCGGTGCGATTGTGTGTGTGTGTGTGTTTTACTTGGGAATCAGGGGGTCGGCCGTTAATGGCCAAACTCTACTGAACGAATCAAATGCACGTAGAAGAAAGAGAGCGCGTGCATTACTACAACTGCCATCGTCCGATGACACTCAAAATGACGTTCGATTCGAGCGAGTTCGGCCATTGACGATTGAGCATAGTTCTACCGATACAGGATTTGGTGCATCCGAACCGTACGTCCGAACCGGCATCGGTGACGTGCGATTTTCTGTACAAGGCCCAGGCTGTGTGGACAGATCGTTACACTACGGATACACAGAAAATGTAACAAAAAGGCCGCAACGCTTAATCTACGTGGTGATGCAATGTCGACTCTTCGTATTATGTAGATACTAGCTGACCCGCGCAACTTCGACTGCGGTAATTTTCCCCGTTTTTGCCACATTTTTCATTGTCGCTCCGCTCCTATCGGTCATAGCGTGATGTTATATAGCCTATAGGCTATCCAGCAGTAGTTCCCGAGATCACCGCGTTCGAGCAAACAAACAAACCGTCCAGCTTCATAAGATAAGTATAGTTAGTCACTCTGCATTTTCCTCCGATGGAACCTCGGCGAGCCCAAGAAGGAGTTCTTGATGGTCGCCAGCCGCGCGCGCCACGGCGCCGCCGCGCCGCCGCCCGCCGCCGCGCCTGGGGGGGGGGGGACTGGTGTTCTTATCTCATTTAAATTATTATTGTACCTAATTGATTTCAAAATATTTGCACAGAATATGGTACCTGAACAATTGATAACCTGTAAACCATGGTGGTTTACAGCTTATCAATTGATCATAATTCTTAAAAAAATACAATAATTACAATTAAACAAAAAAAAGGAAATTTAAAAAAATGATTAAAAATGTATTTATTTGTTTTGCTCGTAGTTCCTAATAAAAATTATATATTATTTGGAGTTATTGTTTGGTTACTTGTCACTACACTAGAATTACCCTCTGGTACCTAAGTACTTTTTGGCTGAGAGTGGGAGGGGTTGGAGGGAATAGCACAATAATGATAATCTCCCGAGGGCGTCATAATAAAAATAAATCTAGGAAGCCCTGATTAATCTTTAGGTACAGGTGACTTTTAATTTAGTCGACAAACTGTAGGGAAAGAACCCGCGTGTAGTCAAAGTAATCTAAAATATACTTTTTTATCGTTTGCTACATACCTACATCGTTTTGTTTTTTTTTTTATCGCATGTTAAAATAAAATTGATAATTTGATTTCTTTAGGTAGGTATAATACGACTTATATGCTTGATTCTTCATAGGTACAAACATGTCTACATACAGGACAAATACATAGCTCTCATTTTTAGCCTCGTAGTCGGGTAACAAAAATATTATCTTACTTGTAATAGTTCCTAAGTTAGGGAACAACGATGGTTGTGGAGATTGTGTGGTGCTCGGTGGTCCTGGCAATGATGATCTTTCTCTCACTGCAAAAAATAACTCTTAATTTGATACCTAATAGGTTATATAATATTAATATGAAACTAGATCTAAAATTAGCATGTTCTTATTAGATAGTAAGAAACGCGTCTTAGAAATTTCTATGTTAGACGCAATTTAATAAAAAACAAACACTTGGAAGAAAAAAAAATACAAAAATTATTTTACGAACTCGGAACCAGGCACTGCCAAAAGTTCACTTGGACTTTTCGTCCTTGTTTGAACCAGAGATTGTAGTCTTTTTTTTATAACCTGTGGTAATATTTTATTCGTCCAGACGTCATCGCAGCTGAGATTCTCAACCAGGTGCGAAAGATTTTTGAAATTAACCAACAAAGATGGACTATGAATAACACTGGTTTTAAAAAAGTTATTTTTTTAAAACCAGTGTTATTCATAGTCATCGACGATTCGATTGAGTCGTCGATGTTCATAGTCCATCTTTGTTGGTAACTTTTTTAAAACCAGTGTTATTCATAGTCCATCTTTGTTGGTAAATTTTAAAAATCTTCTTTCGCACCTGGTTGAGAATCTCAGCTGCGATGGCGTAAACGACTGTTTTAAAAAACTGCAGGTAAAAAACAACTATTTATTTAAATAAAAATCAAATATTGAGTACACAAACACACAGGAAAAACTTTTTTTTCTTTTTTAACTCTTGAGTTATAGATAATATTTTCTAGCGAGAAACCTACACATCGATACATACCTACATAAAAAAGAAAAAAAAAGAAAGTAAATTTAAATTGAGAACCTGACTTTTGAAATCGTTTAAAAATATTAGAGTTACCTCTATGTGATTGCGAGGGACTGTGAGGCCGCACGGCTACCGACGAGCCCATCACCGGTGACTCGTTTATTATAATCACCGCTTCACCGGGCTCCCCACCTAAGGATATTGTAATTAAAATAATATAATCTTCTACTTAGTATACAATGTTATACTCTCTTGCGTCTTAACCATTAGGCTAGCGCCGCTACTTTGACACCACTTTGTGCGATCCAGTCTGGGTGAACATTGCGTGTGTCAATGATTTGTATGTTTGTAAGGTCCCCCGCGACACGAGGTGGTCTTTCATAAAAATAATTTTCTTAATGTAATACCTATATATGTAAAAATAACTTACTTATATTTAGGCTTATCGTAGGTCCTGTGGAATTAGCCCGTTGGTGATGATGCTCCCGAACTGATGGAGACGCTGGAAAGAGATTAAAAATAATGTAATTTATAGGAATGGAGTCCTTCGGTCTCATTACTAGTTACGATTGAAGACTTTTTCGTCTTTCTTCGTAACTATTGTAAGTATCTATATATATTTTTTTAAATAGTCTGCTTCGAATAGGTACTTATGTAATTTTTTTCTTCCGTAGCGTAGCTATAACCAAAGAGGCTTTCATTGCTATTTAAAAAAATAGTTTTAATTTTATTGTTTTAGGCAAATCTATCAGATACATTTTTTCAAATTTGTATATATTAAGAAAGACAATTATGAACTTATTATAGAATTTTATAAGCTACGGGTCTTAATCGCGTAAATATTTTATTTTAAGGCTAAATTCCTTTGTTTTATTGCCCGACGTTTCGATCGTATTGCAACGGCCGTGGTTACGGGTAGTCTTACGCGATTAAGACCCATAACTTATAAAATTCTATAATGTGTACAAATCGCGAAAGTTTACGAGCATATAACTATGCACTTAGAAATATGGCATATGTAAGGGGTCGCCCATTAATCACGTAATGTCTTTTAACCCATCTTTGACCACCCCTCACCCATGGTGATACGTGGTTAGATTTTAGACTAACGCCCCCTCCCCTACCCAACATCACATGTATTTTTTGGTACATAAATATCCTGTCAATTTTTACACGAGTGTGAGTCCAACACCGGTGAGTCTGGTCCAAAACCGGTAGAATGTGAGTTGCCGGTCTAAAAAATTACACGTGACTTTTCCGAACCCCCGACCGCCCCTTTCGCGTCTAACTTGATTAATGTTCGACCCCTAAGTAAGTATTTAGAGAATTTGACAATACCTAATGGTGACCCGGGAGTAGCCGGAGTACCTCCTAGAGATGATACACGATGTGGAGTGTGGCCCGCTGGAAGTATTAAACAGAATAGTTTTACATTTCAACATCTCATATTTCATGTACCTACAGTCAAAAATATGGTCTCCCTACGGATCAAGTTCAGTTGCACGTCATACAACAACAAGGATGATTTCCCCTTGCAATTATGTAAAGCTATATAGGTATAAAACAATGAACAGCAGTTTCATAAAAAGCATTCACATTGGTATGTTAAGTTGTCACAACTCAATAGTGGGTAAATACAAATGCTCTTTGGTAAATATTTTTACACAAACACTGTAATTATACATTCGCGATTGTACATTTCTTATATTATTTCTTATTGAAGATTCGATAATTTAAAAATCTAGGAATCCAAAAGTATAATTATCCATATTAGCATACTGTAGGGACCGAGTATTGCTATGTAGGTACGTTGCACGTACAGTCGACTATTAATCCCCGCGGTGTGCTGTATCGCGTATATGGAATCGTTAGCTATCCAATATAATTTCAATGAAAAAACTGAAGTTTCCTTTATCTCCGTATAGACAACCCGGCCTCTATCAATACACTTAGTCGTCACACAAAGAAATACAAGATTTTGGATTAGCGGGCTTGTCAATCGAGGATTCCCTCTACCCCTTGCATTTTTCACTCGGTCATCAATGACATAAGCTAATAAACTGCAACTACTTTATTACAATTTGCAACCCTAAATCTATAATAATAAGTATAGTTCTTACTTGGAGGACTAGCCGGTAACTGAGGGGAGCTCCTCCCCTCGCCGCGGCGACCGGACGCCGACCTGCTGCGACCAATCCTGTTCTCATACACTCACATATTACGTAACATCTATATTTATAGGCGAACTTAGCATATGATGGTCCTTAATATAGAATTTTATAAGCTACGGGTCTTAATCGCGTAAACATTTTATTTTAAGGCTAAATACCTACCGTGATCACGGCCGTTGCAATACGGTCGAAACGTCGGAAAATAAACAAAGGTATTTAGCCTTAAAATAAAATATTTATGCGATTAAGACCCGTAGCTTATACAATTCTATAATGTGTACAAATAGCAAAAGTTTACGAACATATAATGGCCCATGCATTTTTTTTCGTAGTTGGAAAAAAACCCTATATTAACTTAATACAAATTACTCACAAAAATTACACTCAGAAATGGTACAACAATTTGTAGAGAAAACAATTGTCCATCTTGCATGCTTTTTGCCGTGTATACTCATGTTTTAACAAATAAAAATATCTTATCTTATCTTGTCTTATCTTAGATCACAGCAAGTGGTGTCCTGTATAGGAATCGAACCCTCGACCTGTTACGTAGCAGTCGTAGACACTCAAACTACAGTTGAATCAACGTAACTTGACTGGATTGAAGTTAGGTTCTTATCGCTTTCGCGCATGTCATAGAGATGCCACCCTAAAATTACTTACGAAAACGTTTAATCGATTATACCACCGGGGCAATCAATTTAACCCGATCGGCCGTCTTCAAGACCGATGCCACTTAACCGGTTACGTGTGAACAATTAATATTCGTACTACGATACTACAGTCATTAGAAAAAGTTTTTTCTTCATCATCATTAGAATAAAAATTCACGAACCTATATTGTGATCTTCTAGGCGTAATTGGCGATCCTTCACTTATCTGTCCGAAGTGAGCTGATTGTCCATTCACCTGCAAACAAATAAATAAAATATTTTGTACTAATGTACTTACATCTACTACGTTTGTATACGTTTCAAATGAGTTGTTAACCGTCATGATGACATTTGGTTTCGTAAGGTCAGCAATATAATGATTCGTAAAAAGGTGTCATGAGTATTACACAGAAGTACCTACTTATTCTAATGAATTATATATATGCACTGTATTTTACTATTTAATATGTTTTTGTTAAAAAAAATATTATGTCTGACTAAAAGGCCAATAAAGTGTAGAATAGGTATTCATAGATTTTGTCTATTTACTATTTCTGTTTGGTGTTTATTAATTATTAAAGAATACTAATAATATTATAATAAAGGAAAATGTTAGGTAGGTACCTCTAAAGTTCAAAGAAAATAAATTTTACGTCCGTTCCATTACCATATTACACATACGTTCTTTACCCGACTTAGGAATTTTCGTTGCTAGCGGTACAGTTTTGACAAGTATAGAGTGAAGTTGTCGCGATCGCGATTATCTTCTCATTTGAAACAATTTTTTTTAAACTACTATGTAGTTTAAAAAACTGCAGAAACACGGTTATGAGTCCCGCAGTTTAGCCCAGCGACCTTTTTACTTGAGCTCTCTAATGTATGGTGCGAGTAGCACAACGAAGGTCAAGCTTTATATTTTTTTGGCGTTAGGATTACATTAGGTATAAGGTATAATAATAACCTTGTATTTATAATTTAAATAATCTATAAAACAGCAATAATTTGACGGACCTATTGACCTAGTGATTAGTGGCCCTGACTGCTAAGCCAGAGGTTCGATTCCCACCCGGGTAAAATCTTTGTGAAAATTACACAATTATTTTACCCGGGTGGGAATCGATTATTAGCCTTCAGAAATAATCATCCAGAAAAATCTTACTTTGCGAACCATCTACTTGAAACCGGACATGCCCTGAATGACAGAAATTCTTTCAAAATTCTACATATTTGCAATAAGGGTTTCAGGTTGTGGGTATTAGAGCAGTTGGAAATACTACAACAGGATAGAAACACATTGCTGAACGAACGATCCCACTTCAATTCGTTTCCCCTGCTCAATTTATTTTCTTTTAGGCAACATTACTACTACTACTACTACTACTACATCGGCCGTTGGCCGGAGTAGTGGGGATTGAACGTATAAAAGACGCGCACACGTTGGACGAGCGCTCACTCACTCATATGACCGTAGGCAAATTTTTGTTAGTTCCGTCTAACAAAAGTTTGAATACGTAGGTACATTTAGGTTAGGAGCACACGCTCGCCGCACGACCGCGCAAGGGTGTACATAGCCTAACGGCTTACACTTATCACCTCACAAAAAAAAAAAATGGACGAGCGCTCAGTCGGTGCCAAACTGTTCTGAGGATGCCTCGTGTAGAGGCGAAACACGTGTCGAAGTTTCACTTCGTGGAAGCGGAATATTGCAAGTCAAGGGTCCGGAGGTGCCTACCACTCGACTTGGTAAGAGTACCTGTCACTAATTTTCTTTGTTGCAGGTCTCTCATTTTGAGTGCGGTCTGTCAATCTATTTCGATTGTTGTATTAAGGGCATTTCCTTACTACTTCAATCGTGGTGATTCACAGATCGAGGGTGGGTGGTGGGATCCCTCCCTTATAATCTACTTAAGATGGATTTTCGCCATGTTACGCCAGATTCAATCGGTTATATACAAATTTATTTAGTTTGTCACAGACGTATTCTGTATGCGCCTTACAGCTACAATTAGTTGTATCTGTGGCAAATAAACGATTTTTCTTTCTTTCTTTCTAGTTCAAAAAGTTCGTAATTTCAGACTCTTCCGCTGCGGGTCTGACGGAGTCACCGACTCTGAGAGAAGGGGCGTCTCTAATTTGGGATCAGATGGCTGCGTGTGGCTTGTCCCAAGATATTATAGTGCTACAGTACCCATCTCTTTCCGTGGGTATCGTCAAGGCGATTAAGGAATTTCACAACGGAGGACGGGCAGCAGCGTCCTCTGCATACCTCAAACTCTTACTACGATCGCCAACCCAATTATGGCAATTACCCCCAGGATCTATAGTAAGTAAGTTCTACTGGGGAGACTCGTGCCCAGCAGTGGGACATCATATGTCGGTAATACAAACCCTGCACGTATCCAGTCTCTTCCGCGGCGGGTCGGGTGGAGCGGCGGGCGCTGCGGGCCGCGGCTCGTCGTCTCGCGCCGGCCGCCGGCGTTTGCGCTCCAGGAGTAGGAAATATATCACTTTTTCTGTATTGTGGCTGGAATATAGAAGAATTAGGTAAGTAAGTTTAATACCTAAAACAAACTGGCAGCGAGAAAGTTAGTTACCTAACTAGACTAAAGCTAAAAAAAAAACCCGCCAGCAAAAAGACGGAAACAAGATAGGCTTTTTTTTAATAAAAGAAGATCTTTTTATAGGTACTTAACTAACTAACACTCGGGGACTGCCGCGGTAAAGCTATTGCATAGTATTTTTTATCAACTTAGGCAATTATAAAAAAAAAAAAAAACGATTACATTTCGGAGCAGCTCGCTCCGATCCGAGCGAGCTTCGTATAGTCGTACTATGTATATACATATAGGTACGTTAAGCGAACGCTCGGCCGAGCTACATGGTAGGCGGAGTGGGGGTGTTAGGTTTTATTTTCGTTACGGAATTTCTTGATTCGGGAAGAATAGAGTTTAGGTACTAATCAGACTTGAAAAAATTACTTTTGCATTAGATAAAAAAAAAAAAAGATAATTCGTTTATTGAGTAAGGCTATACTATGTATTATTAGTTAGTATTCTTTGGCTACACATGCTGTATACCTACATAATTAAACGCTGGTGAAACCGTGGGGTGTACTCGAATTTTTAATAAAAACTGTGTTTTGCTCTTTCACTTTGTCGGCAGCCATGTTTATTTTATTAAAAACATTACTCAGAATATCTAAACCCGGGCGTTTAGAAGTTTTGGTAGAACTAACAGACACACATGAACCCTGAAAACAACTCTATTTTTTTGGGGTTGCCGTGTTAAAAAAAAATTAATAAAAATTTCACTTACTGTGGACTCAAAAGTTCCTGTATTAATTTTTCCCTTTGTTTAAAACACCCAAGACTGCAGATAGCTTGTAACACGTCAGGATCAATGGCGTCAGCGGAAGGTAGCACCCTTGTCTGGACTACCTCCATCATGGGTAACTCTTGTTCTAGCTCTCCTCTCCCACCTGCCGTCACCCACGGGTGTCGGGTTATTTCTGCCAACTGAAATATAAATGAGATGTTAATTAAGTTTAGTAAACTTTCTATACAGTGGTATACTAAGGAGGGGACTGAGGGGTGTAATGATGAAACCACACCAACGGGAAATGCCGTTAATTATCGCGATGATGGGCGTTTATCGTAGGTGTAGCCAAGCGGTAGCGGTACATCAAAGAGTTAAACGCGAGAATTAATGCATTGAAGCGGCCGCACTACGTAGATATTTTGGTGTGCACTGACATACCTACGTAGTGCGGCACACAGAGTACTTTTGTATATACTGAAGTGCACCATGAGCGCGACGCGATCGCACGTAAATACGTGATTGTTTTCGTTGGCTAACGAATGGAGCAACGAGACAATAATTGCGTTTCTCGAGATTTTGCAAACATAGCCATATTTTTAGGATTATTACCTTTTAAATCAACTATAAAAGACGTTAAAAAGAGGAAGAAAAGCCTAAAGGGTTATTATAGTACCAAACCAACATTCAAGGAATATTCGCGACAATTTTATCGCCAAGAATGGGCATTGACGTTGACCTTTCAAGTGCGGCCACTCTATTCAACGCGTTAATAATTAACGCAATATTTGTCGCGAAGACAATTAATAAAATTATGTCACTTGCCACCTTGCCCACTTTCGCCCCCTTTCGTATGCCGAACGCGGCCATGACCTCCCCCCCCCCCCTGAAACCCTCAAGCTACGCTAGTGTTGTGTACATAATGATATAATTATATATCTTCTTCGTAGTTCTCTAAATTGATAAGAATATCTAATAAAATGCTTAAGCACTAACGCCATCTATCGGATTTATTGCTAAACTACAATAGAAACAACGTTGCAAAAATAAATTATTACCGTCATTCTTTTCTCAGGGTTGACTTCGATCATCCCTCTCAATAACTGTTGACAATCTGGTGGAACAAAATGTGGTACGTGAAATACACCTCTTTTGACCTGAAATAAAAAGTAAATAATTATTATCAAAGTTAAAAATAGAGCCATCTAGTGATTAAATGTATGAAACTCATTGTAAATATTGCTAAAACGTTACGAGCGTAAATGTTGACAGATAACGTTTATTATGAAACATAAAATTATTGTAAGTTGATTAGTTTTTCCTTATAGTTATAATGAAAGTGAAAGTGCATATAAAGAAATACTGTAATCGAGTAAAATAACTGATTGTTCCAATAGTGACTACCAAACTATTTACATAACTAGATGGCGTTTAATATACATTATTCTGATTATATGATTTTTTTACTATGACACGGCTGTAGATTAATTTAATAATAATTTAAAAGAAGATTTTACTTACCTTTTCAAGTAATTGACGCAAGTTGTCGTCGTCGAAGGGTAAAGCGCCGACCAGCAGCGCATATAAAATTACCCCACAAGACCAAACATCTGCACGACGACCATCATATTTTTCTCCCTGAAAATATAATATTACTTGAGTAATTAATAAAATTAAAAGATGTGGGTAATTATAACACTTTTATTCAGATATCTATAGTGAAACGGAACGTTTTGTGCCACCCTCAGTTTGAGAATTAAATTTTATAATGATACCAACAATTATGAAGAATCCCATAATTATTGGTAAATTCAGACAAATTAAAACATGTTTGCTGCCTGGCCTGCCTGGGTAATAACAATAAATACACGAGGATAAAAAATGATCGTGTTACAATAAGGGGTTAAAATCGGCAAACAAATAAACGTATGAATTTAACAACAGTTTTGTAAAAATTGATTTATATTTTGTAAATTGATTGATTTGTGCATACCTTTAAATGCATGTAGATATATCATTTAAATGCATGCATTAAATGATATATCTACTAAAAATAGAAAGAAACAAACACTATCAGATCTTGGAGACTTTAGTTAATGAACGTAAGGCGATTAGCACGCTGCCACGCATCACAATTCTGATCCCCTAAAAGTAAACTTTCAGTTGACGTGATTTTAATTAAAAATAATTATACGTGGCTAAGTATGACTCAGCTGTAAATAACTACCTTTTGTACAAGATAACGTTGTAAAAATAATAAAGCTAATTCTTCATCTAATCAAGATTTAATTTTAAAGCAAATTTAATACTAGCAGTGGCAACATTGTCTTAATATACGTCAAACATACCAACCAACGGCTACAAAATAACTACATTAACCGACCAAATACAGACGGCGCGGCTGTCAACCGTTAGTTGCGACAAAAATATAATCAATTCATGTACCAGAGAGAGACAACGAATGTCGCACTTCAATAATTGAAATGTTTGTAACAATATTGATAATTCATCAGCGACCGTTGCTTTGATTTCATCAATCCGTTGAAATATAATTTTGTGATAGTGTTTGTGATATCGAAATACGTACAAAATGAAGTCTGCTAAATCGAAACAGAGACTAAACGACATGCGAACGCCAGCTAGAAGTAAGCAAAATCTAATTGGCGAGCGAGATCCCGTACAAGTGTATTGCCGACTTCGACCTATGCAAAGAGAATCTGATGCGCCGTGTGTAAAGATAATTTCGCCCACAACAGTGCTCCTGTCCCCTCCAGCGACGGCCATTAGCTACAGAAACGAGAATGCAAAGACTATGAAGTACACTTTCAAGGAAGTTTTCCCGCCTGAAACATCGCAACAAGAAGTTTTCGACAAAGTCGCATTACCTATTGTAGAAGGCCTTATCAAAGGTAAAAATGGCTTATTATTTACTTACGGTGTCACCGGCAGCGGTAAAACATTTACAATGACGGGGGAACCGCAAAATTGCGGCATATTACCTAGAGCACTGAACATTATTTTTAAAACTATAAATGACTTTCAAGCTCACAAATATATATTCAAACCTGATAAAATGAACATGTTTGATGTTCAAACTGAGGCGGAAGCCATGTTAGAACGTCAGCAAGAGCTCCATAAATTTAAAAGTGGTAAAAAAAATAATTCAAACCCAGACTTGGCTATGTCATCTTCCGATGTTACTAAAATTGAAGGAATCAATGAGGATAACCAATATGCTGTCTTTGTTACCTACGTAGAAATATACAACAATAGTGTGTTTGATTTGCTAGAAGACGGGCCACCTATGAGCCGTAATTTACCTGTTAAAATCATTCGTGAAGATGCCGCACACAATATGTATGTTCATGGAGTCACAGAAGTTGAAATCAAGTCTGCAGAGGAAGCTTTTGAAGCATTTTATCTTGGTTTAAAACGTAAACGCATGGCTCATACCAATTTAAATGCAGAATCTAGCAGAAGCCATTCAGTTTTCACGATACGTTTGGTGCAGGCACCAGTCGATGAAATGGGAGAGGCTGTTATTCAAAACAAAAAGTTTCTAAACATCAGTCAACTCAGTTTAGTAGATCTAGCTGGCAGTGAACGTACAAATAGAACAAAAAATACTGGCCAACGCCTTCGAGAAGCTGGTAATATTAATAAATCGTTAATGACCCTTAGAACATGCTTAGAAGCCTTACGTGAGAACCAGATTAGCGGTACCAACAACATGGTACCATACAGAGAATCTAAAATCACACATCTGTTTAAAAACTTCTTTGAGGGAGAAGGACAAGTTCGTATGGTTGTTTGTGCAAATCCACGAGGAGATGACTATGATGAAACCCTCCAAGTTATGCGGTTTGCAGAAATGGCTGCCGAAGTAGAGGTAGCTAAACCTCAGGTAGTCGACATAGCAGCTACAATTGGCCTATCCACAGGCCGTCGTAAGGCCAATAGATTATTCACAACAGCCAGAGATAATTTGGTCAGGCCAGAAGCTAAGGACTTAGAAATGGACTTAGGCCTTGTATATAGCCTAGGCCCTGATTTCCCCAGTCTGGAACTCAATAGCTCTCAAGCTGCTCATATTATTAAGGAATTGATGGCTCATCTAGAAATGAGAATGAGTCGACGTGAAACTCTCAAACGTAGCAAGGCAATCAAAGATGAGAAACTCCGTTCAGCATTATTGGACTTGGAAAAAGATTCAATGGAAGTGAGAAGCGAGAATAGGTCTTTAAAAGGTCAATTAGCTGCTGCAGAACGTAGAGTGAGAGCATTAGAAGAGCGTTTGACTGTTACAGAAAATGCATCACTTACAAGTCAAAGGAAGCTGTCTGAGATGACCGAATACACTTCTGCTTTAAAACGCGAATTGCAAGAGAAAGAGATGTTGCTTAGTCAGAATAAATTTGATAAAGAGAAGCAGAAAAAGATATTAGAGAAGAAATATAACCTTAAAATAGCAGCAGAGCATGAGAAAGCAAAAGAAATCAACTGTGAAAAGGAGAGACTGAAAAATGAAATTGAGGAGAAAGAAAACAGATTAAAACTCATTGCTGAGGTTTCAAATGCCAATCGAGGTGATAATATTGAAATTTATCCGAAAATGGAGACCGGTGCTCAAACTAGTGGAGGGCGAGAGTTCACACCTGGCTCGACTCCTAGAGCATTACCTGCTCACCTACTAACCCCATTCAGCTCGGGAAATCACACAAAAGACACTAGAGATACCCCGGTATCTTCAAGTTCTCGTCGTGGAGTAGCTATTGCCAATCCCAGACACAAGCGCTCCCTATCCGCAGATGGCAGAGGATGGGTTGAACACGCTCCAAGCAAAATAGTTCCAATGGGCACAGTTATGAAACCAAGTATACCAAATAGTCGAGTCAAAAATAAACTGACAAGTGTTAAAGATATAGCCAATTCAAAGACATCGAAATACTGTTTGATATCTCAAGAACAGGATACCGATGGAGAATTAGAAACAAAGTTGTATAAAGGAGATGTTGTGCCAACTTGCGGTGGAGGTGCACAGGTTATATTTAACGATGTGGAGATGTTAAAGCAATTTTCACCAAATAGAGAGTCATCACATTCACACTCTCATCGTTTGTCTGGCAATAATTGTGCAAGGCACTCCGGTAAACGTAGGGACACAGGCTGCTCTCCGCCACAGACTCCGTCAAATACAAGTAAGAAACAACGAGTTGATGATGATTGATCTGTATGTATATTTGTTAAGTTTGCTAAATAACTAACAGCTGATTTCAATATTCTATTTATTGCATTGTTTACAGATTGATTTGTAGATACTAGATTTTTGGTATTGCAGTTCAATCAAATATGTAAAGTAGAAATCTTCTTTTTACTTTGTATATTTCTTCAACTTTATTCACAACATGATTATTACATGTTTTCGATTGAAATCTATTACCTTTAAAATTCAAAATTCAAAGTTCTTAAAAGAAAAACTAATCTATTTCTAAAATACTGATTATGAAAGGTGTTAAGATATTAATTGTCAGACATTTTTGGTACACTGCAGGACATAGGCCTCTGACTTTTTTCAAGTTTTTTTTTGTCTTTTATTGGGTAAACAAACAATATCACAATAACAAATAGCTATAAAAGTATGATGCTATTTTACCATAAATAGCAAATAAAAACACCAGTTAGACAGAAAGATACTATTGCATCCTCTTTAAATTTATAGCTAAATAATCTGTAAATTTGGATTAAATAAAATATTAATATTAGCAAGTATCAGGTATTAAGTTATGTTTAAAACAAAATGTTGTTGTAAACCAATATTTAAAGTACATTAATTTAATATAGAAGAAGGATGATACTAACTCAAAACTTTGATTTACTAAACCATGTAAATTTAAAATTCATCAAATTGTCAAACATTGTTGGCTAAAATTTCTACAGAAATAGAGGCTTGAAAAGTTAACATATTCGTATGTTATATTGATTAAGCGTCAGTAGTCCAGTGATGCAAGAGTTGGATTTGCAATTGTAGACCTGCAGGTTCAAATCCTGCCTGTTGCACATTTTTCATATAATTTTATAATGTGGAAAGAAAGCTTTCCCAAAGCTATAAGCAACCTCCATATACCAATTATGATCAAAATCTGACCAGAATTTTAGAAATTATACATAAGAAACGCATTTTTCCTCTTTTTAATATTAGTTTAAATGTACCGTGATTTTTTAGTAAAAGACACAGACTGTGATTATAAAAATTGCTCACTGTTTTTATGTTTGTTAAGTTCAACATTGTCGGGAATTTAAAACTATTATATTATAGCTTTTACTCATGGCTTTATCTGACTAATAAATAGATTAAACTTCTTACGGCCGTTTTTTAAATTCTATTTATTGATCGTTTTGGTTAATAAAGTTGTATATTTGACATAAGGTCCATACAAAATATGTCAAAATTCTATCTCTGATAGATAGATTATTGAAAACGGCCGTAAGGGATATTATTTGTGTCATTACATTCTCCTGTGGACAAAGTGTTTTATTTTTTGAATGTTAGTACATAGTCAATGTCGGAATTTTGTCCGCCAAGCAGATTGTATAGTATGCCTTCTGCCTTTAAATTGATTATTGTCATAATATTCTTAACATTCTCTATTTAAAAAAATGGAGCCATTTCGGAATGTTTTATTTTTTAAATGTTAGTACATAGTCAATGTTGGAATTGGATGTGATGGCAGAGGTTTTTAAATACAGCATAGTATTTTAACTATGCAATCGAAATAAAGCATATTTAAATACGCGTACATTTACTTCATATTATATAAGAGGACTTTCTATTAATATTATTGATATAAATTCATTTCAAAATCCACTTAAAATTAGCTATTTTCATAACTAATAATGATGAAAATCGATCCTTTTTAAGATTAATAAACAAACTTTAAATTATACTTTGACAAAACTTAAAATCTTCGGCCATCCACTCAGCAGCAGTTGGATCTGCCTTTTAAAGTAAGTAGTTAACATCAGAAATATTGTCCACCAAACAAATGCAATAGACAGATTTGTTAATGAGATGAGCAGTGAAACATTAAAATAATTTAATTTCAAATGAATTTATTCATTGACTACCATTTTGTCCGCCGCGTAGATATATTATGCAGCTTTTTCTGTCTAAGATGCACATTATTTTGTCTATAAGATACAATTTGTTCAACTATTTTATTTAGTTTTGAAAGGACTGGCAGTATTCTTTAGGATATTTAAAAACTTGTTTATTTAAAAATACTGATAACCCTTCATGAAAGTTTAAAACTTTTTCACGACACAACTTTCAAAATTTACAAATTGTGAAAATACGATAGACCTGTTCAACGTTTTTATATTAAAATTAAAGAACTCTGCTGATACGACAAGTTATTAGTATTTTTAAATTAATTAGGTAGATGTAAATTAGATATAAACAGATCTGACATTCCTAGTCGTAGTTAAACGCATATAAGTTGGCTTTAACTGTATTAGCTGTATTATTTGCCCCCGTAACTTTTCTGCTATAACCTTCCTCAAGCTACGTTCCTCTCAAAGGCTTATATTAGGAGTGGACTCACGTCGGTAGGATTCGAACCCCCGACCTCACGATTGCAAGACCGATGCCTTAGTCATTAAGCTTTTTTTTTCAAACAATCGCCAGGGTGGATACGTCAGGAATTTTTGATACCCCTCCTCCCATCTCCAAAAAAGCGATTTAATTGTTAAAGAGTCCAGAACCTCCTTCATTATAACACCTGGAAATGTTACTACCCTATTAAAAATAATCGTAGTAATGTCTCGGTAATATTGCACATAGGCCACGCGCAAAAGTACATAGCAAGAACTATGCTACAAAATAAACTGAAATTATAAATTGCTACTTTAATTTTGTTGACAAACAAGTCAGCCCACATTCAATTTAATGCCCTTTGAGCCTATTTGAGCTGCTTAAACACAGTTAAGTCCAATTTGTCTGCGTACCAGTACTTAATATAATTATGTGGATATGGGTATATTTTGTAAACACAATTTTGTAACAAAACACAGAGTACAGAGGAAAAATACGCTCGATTTTTTTTTAAAGGAAATTGAGGAATTAGATTAGGCCGGTGTGTTGCCCCCCCCCCCAGTGGCTTGTTTACTGATGTTGAATCAAATACTCCCTCCGTCATGCGACCGACTCACACTTCGCCAGTTGTGTCAAATTGACAATTGACACGGAATCTCGGAACAATTTACTTCAAACGTGTTCCGAGATTATATGCCCCTTAAGCGCTTTTTATGCTTTGTATGCATTGCTAAAACAATATATATATATATATATATAATAATTTTGTGTGAACGATCTATGTGTGTGTTCCTGGATCGTATGTATAACGATTTTCTTCTGTACTCTCTGTTTTGTAATTTTTCATACTTTGTAAGTGATTTGATAAGTGAAGGTATTACTTCACCTAATCGATTGTCATTACTTCTCGATTTAGTGCAATCGATTTTAATTTTATTCGATTGCAATTGGTCTTAATCGTCGAGACATTGTAATGACATAATATGGATAAAATACGATTAGGTGTGGAAATATCATAGCAGTTTCTTGTACCTATATTATAAGTACGTCTTTTTTTCTTTCTTTCAGAACTGTATTAAAATACTTTTCTTATTATCATATCGCATTTTTTTTTCGCAAAAGACAAATCTTCCTTGATTACTCGAATTATTCTCTACTTATAACTCGATCAATGGCATTTTGAAAATGGTAATTTTGTATGGGAATTACTACATTAAATTACATTCAATTTAACGTGTAACGAAGGTCAGCCAGGTCAGGTTAGGTCACTATAAGCCTAAGGAAAGTTGTAATAAAATAAAAATGGGAAAATTGTCCTGAAAAAAAGTAAAACCTAATTTTTTCCCAAACATCCAAACTATTCCAGCGTTATTTAGCTTTTACTAGTCGCACCATCTATAAGAGCTCAAGCAAAATGTAGCTGAAAGAGTCACGGGCTTATGCAAGTTCCAAACAAAATACCGTACTTAGAATAACGTATTTAATAATTTACTTAATTTATTCGTCAACTGAACGTGCCGTCTCAATGGGCGCTAGGCTTAATCATCTCGAATATAAGGAAGAGATAATAACTTTCAATCATAGCGCCATCGTAATAAATTGTTTATTTCCTGTTTAATTTAATTCAATAAAGGATTGTGTAGCAGTTAAACAGAATGTGTTCATTAAACCGAAACATAAAATAACTGTTTAGTATTTAAAATAGTATATTGTCTACGACATCTTGATAGATATATGATAATAATTATAATACATTTTTATTTGCATAAAACATGGTTTATGGTGGTGTTACAAATAAAATAGGTAGGTTCAAACATGTTTTGCTACTGTAAAGGGGCGTCTAACGGGCCATTTTTTACGGCAATTTGTGGCGGCGCTGTTGGCAACTAATTGCTCGGCCAATAATGGCAATATGTCTGCAATTGTATGGCGCATGATTTAGTCTCCTAAGCGGGCTACACAATCCGGCAACAATAAAATAGAGAGCGACTGAATTGGAATTGGCCAGGCAACATTACGGAAAATCGATCGCGGAGCGAACGTCCGGCAACCATCAAATCAATATTGGAGAGTAGGTACTGCCATGTTGCCGGCCACAGCATTGCCCCTACATCTTTAAAAATATACAAAGTCGTCAACTTTTTTGTTTAGAAACTCTTTTAAAACAATCATCACGTCTGTTCCGACAATGCATCTCACCTGCTGTCTTAAATAGTTCTTTATTTTTATTCACAAACATACATATTTCGTAGATGTAAAGAGACGGTAACGGTAGTAAACCAAGCTTTACTTAGCTTTGACATGATTCGTCAGGCTATTCATTGCCCCAATAATTTCTTTTTTGGGCAACAAAGGTTCTACTTATTTCGGTGGTATTACCCCACACTATAAGCCCGTAGGACTCAAATAATAATAGGATTCTAGGATCCTATGAAGTATACCACGGCTTAGGTCCTCGTAGCCTTTAGGTTAAGCGACCTAAAGTCCAGCATGGTTTGCAGCACCATCAAATATTTAGGTGGTATTCTTATTTTTGCAGAAGCGGACGACCGTATATTTATGAGGCCGTCTTTATTGATTCGTGTAAATAGCGTGCTCGCACTTTACAACTTTTTGTTTAAATTAATCTATTTACTGTTTCTAAATGATTATTATTTTCAATTATC
Organism: Herminia tarsipennalis; assembly: GCA_945859575.2. NCBI lineage: Eukaryota > Metazoa > Arthropoda > Insecta > Lepidoptera > Erebidae > Herminia > Herminia tarsipennalis. The sequence goes on from OX243830.2 coordinate 3,543,426, forward strand.
GTCATCCTAATGTGCCATTTCCTTTAGAAATAATCACCCCCATACGTTTATGGGTATGATATACCGCGCAAAAATAATTCCTTTTTTCAAATTCAAAATTCTGGTATATAATAATGACTTACCCTGATCACCTCCGGGCACGCGTAATGTGGACTTCCACAAGACGTTTCCAGCAAAGAGCCGGCTGGCTGTAGTGACGCCATTCCGAAATCTGCTATCTTTATGTTATTTCTTTCATCTAGAAGTAGATTTTCAGGCTTCAGGTCACGATGGCTGCAAGAGAGAAGGGAGTTAGTAGTAGAAACATGATTAGCAGGAAATAGAAGAGCTCAGCATCGCTCTGAGGGACCACTAATTGCCCGATTGTCCGTATGTATGTAGGTCTTGAGTTCCCAATCTGATGTAGGTGGTACACGCGCGGATCCAAGTGGGGAGGAGGTAACAGGGGCAGTTGCCTCCTCCAGACTCATGAATTTTTAAGTCGTCGCCATACGTTTGGTCCGCGTTGGCAGGCCGCGTTCCAGAGTCCCATCGCACGAAGACGATTAAAACCTTCCCCCGTCGCGCGAACTACCCACATTTGCAGTTTCGGCGTCGATCAGCCCCACTCTCTCTCTCATCACTCAGTGTAAGTAGTTCCGTAGTGGGGGGGGGGGGGGCATTACGGAACTACTCACACTTGGCCGTTGTTGTGTCAAAATTGCTCCGCTCCCCAAAACGGATCGAAAATCCGTTGTTTCTTTCAGGCTGAGCAGCCAGTTTATAACAGCCAATCGAAAGTGACATACACCGCTGACGTGACACGTGACCATTTTGTCAGTTTCCGAACACAAAATACCTACGTCTGGCTGCTATAAGTGCGCGGAGACGATTGACAGTCCTCTACTTGCTCTAGCTGCATGAGCCAGTTGGCTGTCAGTCAGGGCTCAGACCCGTTGGCGTGGTTTTTACAGCCAGGATTTAGTGGCTGCCTGGTGGGCGCGCACCGATACACCATCATATTAGGCTAGTCACGCACTAGGCAACCTTGCCAACAAATGTAGGTAGGTATAACATTTCGTGGCTACAATAATTGCATTTTTGAAAGACAGTCCCGACCCAGGAATCGAACCCGAGATTTCCGTATGCCAAACCGGGGCCGGAATCGAACCACCTATCTGGACTATGTTCCTAGACTTCAAATTTCTCCATCTTTTTATGCTCGCGAGTTGGACCCTCGCATGCGCCACCTAACCGGTAGTTAAAGAACTATCACGGCTTTTGTTACAAAGAGCATTTTAACAAATTAAGATGTCGCCGGCCGAATATTATAGTAATTTTTATAGGCATTTCTTGCCAATTACTTTATAATTACAATAATTGCATTTTTGAAAGATAGAAAAATTTGAAGTCCAGAGCAAGGAATTTCATGGCTGCCTATACTAAAGCCAAAATGGATGTGAAATGTTTGCTAACACATCTTCTTCTTCTTCTTGTTAATGATTGCCTAGTAATATAGTGCGCGCCCATTCACCGTCATACGTTCGATTGGCTGCCGCAGCCAGACTGTAGCACGCATCTTTAGGCGCTACAATATTACTGACACCACACACAGATGTCAAGCTTATAACGCCTCTATTTCAGTCAGTAGTAAATCAAAATACTTACCATATAGAATGACTATGACAGAAATCCAATGCGGAGATGATTTGTCTAAAGAACCGGCGCGCCTCCTTCGGAGTCAGCCTTCCCTTCTTTACTAGGTAGTCGAAAAGCTCCCCACCACTTACATGTTCTAAGACTAAATATCTGAGAAAAAATATTAACATATTAATAACAGAGACTCGATGGCGTCGTCGGAATGCGTACGACGGCGGCTGTGCAAGAGAGGTTTAATCCCACACGGGACACAGAGATTCATAAATGTTGGTTCTGCTCTCGATTTCGACTTTGTTGTAGAGTGTTTTATATTTAGGAGTCAGGTCAGAGAAGTTGATACCAACAAACCTTTGTAATTGTTTTGAGTAGGTACCATTAAGGGTAGATTACGCGAAACAGGGTTCGGCTCAAAATTGATATAGAAAACTCATATTAGGACACAAATAAATTGTGTGTTAGTCACTGCAAAGAGTTCTTCTAGTAAGTATATGATGATCTAAAGATGATAAAAAGAATGTCTTATTATGATACCGTAAATAAATCTTGAAGTTGCAGAAAAATGCAAAAACGAGGTAATATATACGAACGAATATTAGACTTTATTTTGTTCTGTAAAGTAATGGTTGTGTGCAGAAGAGCGAGGCTGGCGGCCGTCTCGCTGTGTGCTGATTCGCTCGGTGTAATGCCCCCTAAATTTCTAAGCTTCTGGGCCTAATAAGAAAAAGTAATCCGCCCCTTTCTGCTCAGCAAAAGTTTATGCCTGTCTTAAAACCCATTCTGCATTAAAGTGTTTAATTTCTGCCTTTTTTTTTAAATTTAAGTAGATATTAAATCAAGAAAATTAGGTCCGGCGGTATTCGAATACGCAGTTAACCAACTGCAGCACCATTTATTTAAGTAGGGTAGCTTACTCTTGTGCTATTCCCAGATAAAAGACTCCCTTCTTTCTTCCAACGTACCTGCAGTAAACAGAACTTGGGTATGTAGGGATACTTACAAATATTTCTTATTTTCGTAGACGTCAGATAATCCTAACACGTGGGGGTGTTCTATCAATTTCATAATTGCTATTTCTCTCTCCACCTGAAAAAATGTAAACAAATATGACTTGATATTGCTTGCAACTTCTTTCGCGTAGAAATATTGTAAAAAAATGTATCCTACGAGAACCGTAGGTATATTTCAGGGTAAAGGATGTGCTATTCCAGACTACATAATCTCTGTGCCAAATCTCATTCAGATCCGGGTTCTTATTCACTATCTTTATTTCATTGTCGTGACAAGCCCGTGCGAACTGGCGCATGCGAGGTGCGCTGAAAGATTGCGCATTTCTAAGCGCAGCTCTCTACCACGCATGCGCGGTGGACATATTTGAGCGCACCGCGCTTGCTCTAGTTCGCACGGGCTTGTCACGACAACAAAATAAAGATAGTGAATAAGGACCCTATTTAACGGTTCTGGCGTATCCAATTGAGTAATAAACGTCCTTCTAAACTTTCGCATGTATAATATTAGTAGGCATGGCCATAGCTACTGCCGTATCAATGATACGGGGCCCTACACTATAAGGGCCCCGAACTTGCATTAGCAATTCTAACACAGTTTTGTGTTTTGTTTTAAGATTAAGCAATGTGGGATTGTGGGTCCCACATTACTAGCAATCCTGTTTACCCCTCCAGCTAAGCCCAATAAGCCTGTGTTAGGAGTGGGCTCACGACGGTAGTATAATGGGTACCTAAGACTCGAACCCGCGACCTCACGATTGCGAGTCGGATGCCTTAGCCATTACGCTACCGCCGCTACAAGTTCTTCAGTGTCAGTCACTCACACAGAAGAATCAATTTGAAATCCGTGCATATGTCATTTCGAACTTTGGCCACCTGCCCCCCCCCTCCTCACCAACAAATTTTGATACAGCACCCATCTAAGGCAAGCTACGCCCCTGTTCGTATGTATAGCTTCTGTTTTATATTTACTTCCTTATTGTACTTAACACGTTATCAATAGTAGGTATTTTGTCTAGCGGATGTTTTATCTTCTACCTATTCTGTTTTGAAAATATTATTAAACACAAAGATAAAACATTCGCCAGTTAAAATATTGTTTAAATAGCCTATAATAAGCGGCGGTAGCTTAATGGCTAACTGCCGTTTAATGCTTCTTACTTAAAACATTCCTTTTTCAAATTTTGTCATACAAAATCTTTACTAATGAATCTATACTAAAATTATAAAGCTGAAGGGTTAGTTTGTTTGTTTGAACGCGGTAATCTCAGGAACTACTGGTCCGAATTGAAAAAATATTTTTCGGTTGGGTAGCCCATTTATCGAGGAAGGCTATAGGCTGTATAAAAATGTTGCAAAAACGGGGCAAATTGACGCAAACGAGATGCGCGAATCAGCTAGTATAAATTGTTTTTGTAGATACCTTCATCAAAACGCTTTCGCTTAGTTTTTCCCTGTTGATGATTTTTATCGCGACCTTCTTGCCGGTGACACAGTGCACTCCCAGTTTCACCAGACCTGAAATAACAAAAATATATTTAATTAATAAAAAATCGTTAAACACGCACACACTCTCACACACACACACACACACGTACATTTAATTAAAGCTAAGAAAGCTAAAACCATTCTCTTTATTATTATTGTTCCTATATTATATTTTAGTCTATGTTAATTCGCACTAAATATTTAGTAATGTAAAATTGCACATGTTTAAGAATTACTGTTAATAGAAGAGCGAAATCTCCTACTACAAGCTATACCTTGCTTAGAAGTCGATTTGCTATGTAATCTAGTTATGTGAAACAGTATGACAATAAAGATTTTTAAATAAGAGCAATAATGCTGTATTACGGTGGCGGAGTGTCCTAAAAACACCATTCTATTCGGTTTCCCTTTGAATTCTAGTGACTTATTATTGTAAATACAAAATCCGTGTCCAACAAGACAAATTTTCGTATCAGGTTACCTCAGGAAAATTTTAACCCTTCGCTTCTGACTATATTCTTACATCATAATACTTATATAATAATCATAACAATAAAATTTATTCATGAAAATATAGGTACAAAAGCTTATCTTAGGTGCATTTATAAATAACAATAGGCACAGTTAGATATATATTTGCCTGAACTAGGTTGAAACCTATATTTAAAAAATAAAAAAGTTTTTAAAATAAATACTTTCTAAAGCTAAGTTATGTTGCTGTTATCATATAAATATCTTATATAAATATCAAATATCAAAAAAATATGTTATGTTGCTTTAACATATAAAACAAAGATAAATAAATTAACTTATAGTATGCTAATTATATATTGCCTGTATTAAAAAGAAACAGGTCAAGTACCAACGATTCGGACTCGCGCACGAAGGGTTCCGTACCAATATCTATAGGTACCTACAACATTAGACACTTTATTATAATCTCGTTTGTTGTTTAAATAAATTTGACGTAAACAATCGTAAACATTTGTTATATCGGAGCCCCACTTAAATATTTATTTTATTCTGTTTTTAGTTTTTGTTGTTATACCGGCAACAGAAATACATCATCTGAGAAATTTTCAATTGTCGAGCTATCACGATTCATGTGATACAGCCTGGGACAGACAGACGGACAGTGGAGTCTTAGTAATAGGGTTTTGTTTTACCCTTTAGGTAAGGAATCCTAAAAACTAGCTTTCGGCCGCGGCTCTGCCCGCGTGGGTCATAAAAAACTGTCCTTATATCTTAACCGGGACTCAAACTATCTCCTACCAAATTTCATCTAAATCGGTTTAGCGGTTTGAGCGTAAAAACGTAACAGACAGACAGAGTTAGTTTCACATTATACCTAATATTAGTTTGGATGCTGGATATACTGGCCGAGTCGGTTGCAGAAAGACCGTATTAGTCGGCCAAATCTACCTGCTTTTATTCGGATTGTTTTTTAATACGTAGTGTGTAGAGTTATTTACCAAATAAATTCTGTTACTTCGATGTACACGGTAAACGTAAGTTTACAAGAAATGACAATTCTTATTACGGGATCGTTTTCAATTTCCTGTGAATATGACTTGAGTTTGAGTGTCTATCTTTAAAGAGAGGTTAATACCTCTTTTTGGCTAAAGGCTTCCGCTAAAGGGCTCATGTAACCTAAAAGTATTAAGGTAGTCTGGTCGTAGCAGACAAATCAACTTGGAAAGGAATCGTCACCGTATCGCCTTTAGCCTCGCTTTCAACCTAACGTGGTCACGTATCCAAAGCAGATCAGTAGCTTCGGTACGTCGTCTCGGCTACAACTAGGCGACCCGACGCCGCGCTTACGACTCCTCAACCGCTGGTTGACGGCCCGAACGTGAAGTGTTTTGTTTCAAGCAGGAGTCGTCTTTAATAAAACGGTTCACCCTTGTTTGGTAGAACAACGTTTGGTCGAAAATCGCTTCAGCGAATTTCAGTTGCCATAAAGTCGTTTTACATAATTATTCATTTGACCGAATAATTAATTGGTAGAATTTTAGTTAACATAATTATTTGTTTGAAATAATGTCATGTCACCGAATTTTCAAATGCACTAATTTTATTTATACGAATGTTAATTTTGTTTTCTGATTAATTTAATTGTTTTTTTTTTTAGTAATTGTAATAAATAAAAGTTGATTTAATGATAATTATTTGGTTTTTATATCCTTGCCCATGAGAGCATGTTCGTTTCTGCCACTCGCCGGCCGCTGCCGCGGCACGCTCGCTTCACTCGCTCGGCTCGTGCATAAGAGGTCACAGTTCTAACCTAACCTAACCTACGTATTTAATTAAAGAAGAAAGTAACCCAATCTATATTATTCTAATTGAAATTCTATGATCTTCATAGTTTGCGTAGTCAAATTATGCCAAATAATCTGTACTCTAAATGAACGTTATGTACTAATTGGTACATACATAATCTGTACTCTAAATGAACGTTATTAGTGTAGTCTACATTACACCAACTGAATATTCGATAAAATACGTGTTATACCACCTGAACATTACATTAAATGAACATTATACTTTTTGATCAATAGCGCAAATGTTGTTATCGCAAATAAATATTCGATGAACTGAAAATTATGTGAATCGATATTATACAAAGTGATTATTATCTTAAACGTTGTTCGAACAAGTGATTTTCGACCAAACGTTGTTCTACCAAACAAGGGTGAACCTAATAAAACACGTTCGTAACACGAGACGTTAGCTCGAGTACGGATAGACGTAAGCGATGGGACAGAAAAACGTAAGCGCGCTTTCGACGAGCTGTAAGCGCGGTTACGACGAGCTGTAAGCTGGGTTACGATGAGCTGTAAGCGCGGTTACGAAGAGCTGTAAGTGCGGTTACGTCGAGCTGTAAGCGTGGTTACGACGAGCTGTAAGCGCGGTTAGTTGACTACGCACAGCACCGAGGTTCGTGAGCTCGTCCCGAGACTCCCGAGGCGAGGCGATTATTAGATACTTTACGATTCCGATTAGTTTGCATTTCAGTAGGGAGTTTCCTACAAAGAAAACTGAATGGCTAGAGTTGATACATTGACGATCCCTTTCCGAATTTATACATGTGCTGTGACCTAGTCCTCCTGTAATAGTATATGTGTATAAAACCTAAGCCTGTAAGTATTGGGTTTCGTAGCAGGGTGAGTCCTCGTCAAAACAAAACAAGATTATGGATCGGCTACCGAAGGAACCACCTTTTAGCTTACGATATCAGCCTGTTAATTGTAAGTTACGAATACGACTAATCGATAATTCTGAATTTATGACAGACGGGTAAGTAAGACAAACAATGGCAAACAGAATATTACTTACTAGGTCGTCCCTGAATCAATTGATGCTCGAAAGGGCCCCCCCTTTAGAAAGTTTTGAAAAAATCGCAAAATATCACCATGTAGTGAAATATCATGTGCATTTTTCTTTAAAGCGGGATTTTTAAACCGAAAAGCGACTGGTCAATTTGTTGTGTATTTTAAATACATATCAACCCATATGATGGCCCACTGCTGGGCACGGGTCTCCCCAGTAGAACCTACTGGTATGTAGATCCTGGGGGTAATTGCCATAATCGCCACGCTTGGCAAGCGGGTTGGCGATCGCAGTAAGGCTTTAAGTACGCAGAGGACGCTGCTGCCCGTCCTCCGGGGTGAAATCCCTTAGTCGCCTTGACGACACCCACGGGAAGAGATGGGGTGGTACTATTCTTAAGCCGGCACCACACGGCAATTTTAAATACACGGAAAATAATTGACGACTCTTACATGATGAGATAGGGGAGGGTTAGTCTAAAACCTCACCATTCATCACGTCATTAATGGACGGCCCCTTATATAGTGTATAGAGTCGTGATATACGTAAGAGTAAGATTTGGCATTGAAATACCTACGCACGTATTTCAATACTAAATCTTACTCTTACTCTCTCTCTCTCTCTCTCTCTCTCTCTCTCTCTCTCTCTCTTACTCTACTCTACGTTCTTATTAGTCAACGTGAATAATAACCAAGCTTTTATTACATTTAAAATCAATAAATCTAAAAAAGCTGGCGTATAAATATTTACATTTACATTTTAAATCCTCGACACTTGAGGTAGAAAAAAAGTTTATTATTTTGCTTTGGCAGCCAAAAGTATATAACAATTGTTATAACAAATACCTACTAAATACGTGTTAGTTCCTGTCACAGGCTATTTGGATACCATCCAACTGGAACTAGCCTATCTCACTGCCTGGGGAGTATTATGTAATATGAGTTATACGTCCCCTAGGAAACAGAAAACTGGACTAGTTTAGTTCTACTATTTTATTATCTGTGGTTCCACTAAGTATATAAATTGTCGAAAATTTGTGAACTGAAAGTATTCACAAATGTTAATTTGTACATACTTTTTCATTATTTTTCTAGTTTATAATCAATTTTATATTAAAGGTTCCGAACCTTGGGGTTTAGAACCTTAAGTATAAAATTGATTAATAAATTTGGAAAAGTAATAGGGTGTCAAAATAACCCTATTACTTAGATTTCGCTGTCTGTCCGTCCATCCTTCTGTCGGTCAGGGCAGTATCGCTTGATTGGTAGACACCTGCTTGAAAATTTTCCAGAACATATATTAGGTACATATTATGTAACTTAGGTGTATTACTGTAGTCACTAGCCCTATACAAGAAACTACTTAAAATTATGAAATTATATATGCTACGGGTCTTAATCGCGTCAATAATTTAAGGTAAAATACCTTGTTTAATGTCGACGTTTCGACCGTATTGCAACCGTGTTATAAATTTATAATGTGTACAAATCGCGAAAGTTTATTAACTACTTAAAATGTATATTTGTTGGTGTGCTTAGGGTTTATAATACCTGTATATCTAGCGCAGTGGGACGGAACCCTTCGCGTCCGAGTTTATAATATCGCATGACAGTTTATAAACTGACAATGATGACTTCATACATTGTGGTATTAACAACTCTTTATCAACCTACAATTTCTTAGTAGGTAATCAGACCCTGAAACACAGTTTTATATGGTAGCACCATTCATTTGTGCATTGGAGACCAGTGACCAGAATAGTAGTTCGCTGCGATTGACTATAAGACAATGTCGTGTATATACGGGTGAGTGAAACACATTTTTTTTATTTTATAGTTAAATTAGCTGTTGCCCGTGACTATGTTCCCGTGGAAATTTTCAAGAATTAATATTTTTTATAGAAACTAAAGAAAAGATCGAAGAATTAAGCGCATTTTAATTAGAATTATAGCGCATTTTACATCAGAAGTCCAGGAATTTACGTGAAAACGTGACAAGCAAGAACGAATTATTTTTGTAAAAACATACTAAATGTGTAAAGGAAAAATTCTCAGTCCAAACTCGAGCCGGCGATCAGGAACGAGGATTACCTGGAGTTATTCTTCATACACTACGATTTGAGGCAATCATCTTGTCATCTACTACGTCCCCCTAGGAACTTGTAAGGCCTTGCGAGTTTCTTTGCAGAAGTACGCGTCACGCTAATACAGTATCAATGCTACCAAAATCCTCGTTGGCAAAGATCTGAATGTCACCGTACCGCGCTCCTCATTTGAGACATTAGTTCATAAGTCTCATTTGCCCAGTGCCCTTCAACCGAAACGCAGTGATGTACCTATTCACATCACTATTTCACGGAAGTATAACTGTGGTACCCACCAAGACGGCCTATGGCTTAGACCTACCACCGGAAGATTGTATCCAGTATCATTTTTCGGTGGGGGGGGAGGTATGTAGGTACTGTGTAAAACTTTGGGGGAGGGAAGGGGTTAAAAGGTCAAAACCAAACACCCCAGGGATACGCCACTGTTTTGAAAATATACATTTATTTTTGCCATTTGAAGCGGTGGTAATAGTGAGGTCGAATCCTGCCCATTATACTACCGACGTGAACCCACTCCTAACACAAGCTATTGAGCTTAGCTGGAGGGGTTAACAGGATTGCTAGTAATGTGGGACCACAAAGCCACATTGCTAGTTATCTTTAAAAAAAAACAGGTAATATAGTATAGATTGTTTCACAGGTTATTCATCCTCTTGGCCCTGAACAAGCTAGCCAGTTCTTCAAACCTATGGCACCACTCTGCAACTATACAAGCTATGCCTCCCAACATATCACTCATTCCAATCAAAGATAATAAGATGGCGGCACAAGGGAATTTTATAAGTATTAGTAAGTATTGTACAATTTATAGACTGTGTGGCAGTGGGCAGGATGAAGGTGGAAAACATTGCACGCAGCGCCGACCTAGCTTACTTTCTTCAGGGAGGGGTGACATTTGAATCAACCGGCCATGTGTAAGTCACTTGCATGTCCGGATAGATTGCATTTGATTCAAAACCGATTCACCAGCCACTATCGCCTGGGAAGGATCAATTGCCTGTCAAAACATACAGGTACAGTGTCTTAATACCACTTACTAATATAGTACCTATCATAAAAAAGTTTCCAATAAGAACTTGGATTATTTAATAGGGATCGATTTTTAGACCTCGACGACCCCTAAAATTATTTTTCGTTTGTTGACCCCTGGGAAACCGATATTGAACCCCTGGTGTAAAAGAAACGCTGCACTCAGATATACCTAGGTACATAGAGATAAATACAAAAAGTCTTCAAACTTAAAATAAATATTACGTTCATAAAACATTTTTTTTTAACTAAATAAATTATATTAAAAGAATGAATTTCGAAATAAATATTTTTGAGTATTTTCGTTTGACTTTTTCTATTTCATGACATTTCATTTTAAACTCTTTGAACTGACGACAGGCTATTTCCCACAGGAAGTGCTGTGTCAAAACCGTGCAATCCAGACCTATTTCAGTATATTTAGGTCATTTTACGATTGAAAATGTCTAGTTTTTGACATCTGACTAAAAGAGGGTGTTGTGATTGTGAGACGAAGTCTGTGCATTTGTGTCATCATAGCATCTTAACGATGGAAAGTTAACATTGTGATCATTATTGACGTTCACTCAGTGAACACGAGTTTTTATTGCCAGATTCTTTTCTCCGGCTTTACCTATTGTTTGCGAACTTTTTTACATGTAGAATCCCGACGTATCACAAGTATTGTTTTGCATCCTAAGTGAATAAAGAATTTTGAAAGCTTATTTAGTTAGTTTTGAGTTTTTTTTAATTAAAATCTGTTCAGCCGTTTTAAAGCTATACAGATTTTTATCTCAGGAGTCTTGTGCGTCCCGGCCTCTATCCACATACAGGATTGAGGCTGGGACGTATATGCCTGAAAGTTGCTGCAACGTCTCTTTCTTCCTTCAAAGGATATCCCTAGGGTTTAGTCTGACCATGAAGTCGACTATGCGTCTTGGTGGAGAGGACTTAAAGTAGTCTGGTGTGCCCTCTAAGGTATACTGTCTTGTGGTTTTGTGATTTGCCTAGCACCCACAGAGGATGTGTATTGGTGTTTCATCATACTTGTGACATAACTTGCGGAAAATCTCGAGTGTCACTGAGTTTTAAGCCCCTGGTTAAAAAGAAAGACAAGCAAATCACTTTTAACCGGCTTTTAAAAAGGTGGTTACGTAGTTCGCTTGGGTTTGTCTGTCTGTTTGTCTTACGCCCGAAAAAGAGACGAGAAACACCTGAGAATTGATCTCAAATCCGCTTGCCAATAACAAATTTCATCCATTCCATTTTTTTAGGGGACAGATTGCACGAAATCCCTGCTATCTTGACCATTCCGTTTTAGGTATACCTAGTTTGTAATTTATACTTAAGTTTAAGTTGTGTGATTTATTACAAAACGACATATATACCGCAGCTCCCCATCTGAAACATGGATTTTAATGTAGGCCGTTTTTTTACTAGAACATTTTTTTATAAATATCTATCTAATTCCAAACAAGCTGAATTATAACGAAACAAAAAACCCGGCTGTTTAAAATGTATAAATACTTAATTGAATTTTCTTGGCGCCAAAAGTCCGCTACTTTATAATCATTTTGATGTACCTACTCTACCCAGTGTACTCGCAACTAAGAAGGACACCTTTCAAAATAAAATCCATAAAGCCGTTTAGGCTCTAGGGTGTGCCAAAGAAATATACATAGGTACATAGATACCCTCCTTCTTGCGCAGCCGGGTAAAAAATCACAAAAACAGTCTACGATATTTTTCAAACTTTAATAACTTTTTACGTCTCCAGCAATGATGAAAAAAAGAAGTATAAAATGTCATTGATCCCCACTGGGGAGGAGTATGCCTGACTTTCAATCGAGCGACCTACTTCATTGTGATTGAAATTTGAATGAAAAATAAACGAGTAAAACGGTTGCCGTGTGCAATGGCCGGCTAATAGCTGTCTTTTGCAAATTGCTTCCCGTCTGGAACTCAGTTTAAATCTTCATTTATTTGTCATTCAACATTACTTGCTTACAAACAGGGGCCTTGTTCAAGATGGCAAATCGTGGCGCGTATGATATTTAAGCTTAAAATCTTAGCTATAAGAGAAGGAGGATAGATTAAAACATAATTCGGCTTGCCATAATGTCTGTGTTATCTGAATGACTGGCATATTGGTAAACAAAGGTTTCATCCTGAATAAAAATTATAAAAACGATCGTAAGGCTAACATTTTTTTTAAATTTTTGATTGGATTTGTTTGACTAAGTAAGTACCTACTTTCAATTTCAATGTAATTTAAAAACACATAATTCATTTATATATGTATAATAGACTACGATGGACATGAAAAATAATGTTACAAAAGTCAACCAATTTTAATGATTTTTGATTCGATAGAGGCTTTTTCGAAATGGTTTCATATAAATTTCGTAAAGATCTGAACATGGGTTTCGGAGACAGACAACGAAACACCTCAATAAATGGCAGCAAATCATCTGTGAGCCTGTTATTAAAGTCGGTTATTTGATTTTTTAACCGCCTTAAAAAAATCTGGTTTTCTGTTTAAACCTTATGACCTCGAAAGCTAGTAATCCGATTTAGATGGGGTTTTGGCTTTTCGACTGCATATTTTTCTGGGAAGGTAAAAACGTTGTCCTAGCTTATAAAACACTAGAGATACACTAAAAAATAGGAGTGAGTCAGCGAAATTTGTATTTGAAAAGAAAAGAAAACGTTTATTTGGTGATGTGCTTGATTTCTTTTCCTTGAGACGGTTCATTTCTCTTAAAAAAAGTTATGTAAAAAAAGTATTATTAATAAATAAATGATATGTGTATCTATGCAGTTAAATGTCGGTCATATGGCGGTCCCCAGTGTACTGTACTTTGGCATCACATCTTGTTCGAACTAGGCCACATCGGCTCATTGATTTCTTTTCCGCATACCAGTTATTTATTTTTTCTTTCTTTATTATTAATTAGATACACTCACCAAACAAAATGATGTCCTGTGTGGGATCCCACACGAAAATTTAAAAAAGAAGGTACATATTAAAAAAAAACAGTTTAGTGTCATGGTCTGGTCATTCCCCTGCAAAAATTTGACTGAGTTAGTCAGTCAAATTTTTGCAGGGGAATGACCAGACCATGACACTAAACTGTTTTTTTGGCCAGTCTCAATAATCTATCTATCGATAGATTTGGCTACTAGAGGTAGAATTTTGACATATTTTGTATGGAGTTTACGTCAGATATATAACTCTAGTAGCCACATCTATCGATAGTTAGATTATTGAGACCGGTCGTAAATCGGCACCCTTGCCTAAATACTAATTCGTTGTCTTGTTACTTAATTATTGTTTCTTTTGTCTGCAGGTCCATTTCTAACAAGTTCTCTGCTTCAAGCCCTCTCTGGCGAAACTGATAACAAGAGAAGAGTGCAAAGATTCCGAAAGATGATTCTTGAAGAGTAAATAAATGACTATAACATGCAGTTTAATTTATACTACCTGCAACTAATTAGCTAACTGATTGAATCAGGTGTCGCATGGCGGACATCCATCAGAAAGGTTAAATATTCCGCTTTTGACGTGAAACTCCGTGGGGGGGATTAGATATTGTAAGTCAAGGAACTGAAAGTGCTTACCACTCGACCTGGTAGTAGCACCTTTGTTGAAGGTATCTCTTTTCCAGGGTATTCGGTCTGTCAATCTATTTCGATTGTTTTAGGGAATTTCCTTACTACTCCAATCGTGGTGATGCACAGATCGAGGGTAGGTGGTGGGTCCCTCCATAATAACCATTTAACTAATTTGTTTATAGGTACTATGCCACAGTCCAATAACTAGTAATTACCAATAAGGTATTACCAGTCAGCGGGCTTCATCAACCGTGACAACGTGGACATACCATATCATCTCAAAATCCCAGGATTTTAAGATACACCTTTGTCTAATGTCACCAATATATTAATAAACAAACTCGCACCTTAAAAGTGTTCATACTTTAGCTGGAGATTTAAAGCTATTCGTTTAAAAGAAAGAATAACTGTTACATGTAAACCTTCTAAATTGCTATGCACAATAGTAAATACGAAATATGATTTTTAGTTATCTTATAATATTTAATAGATCCATGGTAACATAGCATTTTTGACGTCATCGATCCTAAATGGTACTGAACTTGGCGATCACTTCTCACACTCACACAGTCGTTCTCGTTCGACGAAGCCGTCTAGGCTCCATCTAGCGTGGCGAGACCACGACACACACAGGTCTCAGTATCCAGAGTTGACATATTTTTAGGCATTTCATCAATTTCAATACCGTCGTCCTGCTCTATGCATTTTGAACTGTGCTACTACCTTGGGCATACCCTGGAGTACTTAGGCGTTCAAAACCCCACCTCAGTCGCTTAGGGAGATAGGAGATATTAAAATCCTCATGTGAGTCCGAATCGCAATCTTCGCCGATTTTATTTTGAGACCGCTGAACAGGATACAGGACAGGACTCGGGTACGTAGTTTGGGGGGGGGGGGATGCGATGACTCGAGTGTCTATTAAAAGCTGAACAACATAGCTACAGGAAATGACTCAGATACTTTTCGGAAAGGGAGGGTAGGGCAATGTTGACCTCATTGAGAGTAGTGAACAGTAAACCGTATACAGTGGAGGACGAACAAACGTTTTGAGCGGGGGTGGGGGGAGGGAGAACCCCTTAGTTCCTAGTCTAGTGACTAGGAACTAAGGGGTTCTCCCCCCGCAGTAATCTGCCACATTGTTTGCCAGCTGGCATCACTAAAAATAAATCATAAAACAGTTACCTGTCTGCCCTTTTCCTAGGGTCTTCTCCAGTCGGAAGGGTCCCACGTACTGGTAGACCTCCGAGGTCGCAGTAGATCCTCCCTCCATTTTCACTCGTCGAATCACGACCAATCAGAAACATACGCACAGTTCTCTTAATAGTTCCCTCGACTCGCCGATAGATGGCATTGTTACACATTTAATTTTAGTCATTTTAAATATTTATTATTTGATTCTTCATTCGTATGGACGGTGACACCGATTGTGATTGTTTTTTTATTATCTGTTTGGAAATACACTTTTTTTAATTGTTTTTTTGGGATTTATTCTGAGACGATTCCTATGCCCCAATATTTTTTTATTCTTAATTCAATATAATTCTGTTTTTTTAATAGTCTAAGTTACAATACAACTAAAGATAAAATAATCAGGTTTACACTTTGGATGCTTGGGTTTTGGGTATTCCTACGCTATACAAGTTAGTACCTAGGTACCTGTAATTTATAATAATAATAATAAACGTTTATTTGCGTAAAAACATGGTATAAATGGTGTTACAAAATTGTAGTAGTACATACATGTTTTCGCTGTAACAATCACAGCATGCAAAAATTTCAGTTTCAATTTCTTAACTTACTCGTAACACAATAATATCAAAATATATCATTATTAAGTAAGCTGTCATTATTTATTGCGCTACTGACTGCTCAAGTCAATATTTGTTCTTGTAGCACACATTTAGGTCCTAAATAGCATGATCTATATCGAATTTAGGTACTTAAATATCATGAAGGAGACTAACCAATTACGCAGAAGATATTATATTGCACAAATGTTTGCGCCGACACTTTTGAGGGAGGGCACTCTCTATTTTTACTTTAATAGTCTTTTGAGACAAAAATCGGACACAACCAGTGAGAGATTAGGCGTAAACACCACTTCTTTACATGCTTTACGAGATACACACGGAAAATGGTCATTCATCTATTAACCGACAGTGGTAACATTGCTTAACCTCGCTGATTTGTTCGGTCGCCTCTGTGTCACGTACACACAACCCTAATAAATATGAAAGGATAGGTAAAACTTTTTTGTGTGTCCGGGTGACCCCGACTCACCCTTATATAAAATGAATTTTAATAAAAAAGCTTCGCTTAGTTCGTGGACTTTTTGTTTGAAAACAGTTTAGAATATTTATGTTTGGTAAATTATTTTTTAATCCCGATGACAAAAGAAGGGTGTAATTTTGAATTCCCTGTTGGTTTAGTGGTTAGTGGCCCTGACGTAGGTCGTGGGTTCGATCCCCAAACAGGATAAAACTTTATGTGATGAGCACCATGGTTTATTCTGTGTCTGGGTGTAATTTATATATGATATGTATGTATTTAGCAATATATAAGTATGTTTATAGGTTGTCTGGTTGCCATAGTACAAGCTCTGCTTAGTTTTGGATCAGATGACGTTGTGAG
Source organism: Herminia tarsipennalis (assembly GCA_945859575.2). NCBI lineage: Eukaryota > Metazoa > Arthropoda > Insecta > Lepidoptera > Erebidae > Herminia > Herminia tarsipennalis. The sequence goes on from OX243830.2 coordinate 3,560,244, forward strand.
TTGTTCTAAGATATTATTTGTTTGATGAAAATCCGTTTAGATAAACAATATTTTGCCTCACGTTTCGGGTTTATAATGTTAGGTAACATTATTTAGGTACAGACCTGGGTATATTATCTTTCCGTTCAGAATTATAAAATCTATGAATCCTTACTTGCTACAAAACAAGTGGGGTTGTTTGTAAATTGAAGTTCAATTCCCGAATATGTTAAATAAGTAAAAAAAAAAAATTAAAAAATCAAAAAACCGGCTTGCTGAAAAAAAAAAATGTAGGTAAACAAGATAACCTTAAATCATGCAGTCGGAGGAATTTTAGTAAGTTCACTGGGACTCATTAATGCCTTTTTAGGGCGTAGTTATAAGAAATAATAACAAGCTTTAAGTGAAAAAGGATTTAAGAAACCTCATCAAGATTTTAAAATACTAAATAACAAGATAAAATACACAATGATTCCCACATGACATAGTTTGTTGACTTTAATTTTTTTCTCTATCGCATTATAGATTAAGCTATAGATTAAGTACCTATCTACTTATTTAAAAGTGCTTACCACATCACTCATACATTTTAATTTTAAACATACCTAATTATGCTAATACAGTGGGCCCGCGGTAATCCCACAAACGTTTTGCAGGGCGTTGTCGGAGTGTCGAATTACACAGTACTGCCACAAGACTCCTATCATCCTGCTTTTTTATAGAGAGTACCTTGTAATCCGACAAATAGGTATGTCGGATTACAAGGACCTCCGGCAGGGGCCTAATTACCGGGGTCCTACTGTGTGTGCTTACCTACCTACATAAGATAATATTTTCACACGTAAAAAAGCAAAAGCATGGAGACGGCAGCCATTTTCACAACATACGTGATTGGAGCAAATAAAAATAGGTCATAGAAAGAAGGTTTTTAACTAAAGAGGTCGGAATATCTATTTGGAGCAGCGCCAAATGTTATCTTACAATCGAATGCATATAGAACCTCCTCACGTCGATGGCTTGTAGAAACTATTGTTTATGGTGAATGTGATAGTAGCTTTTCTCGGCCCTCCGCATATATAGAGTCAGGTTTCAAGTTTCTTCTTCATCAAATTTAATTAATTTCAGTCCAGGACTTTAAAGTAACAAAGAGCTTACTTTAATATTTATGTCGGTACTCACATAGGTAACATAAGATCAGTTAAAATTCGGAATATTAGAGTTCTCACAACTGCTAGTAATATTAACATAACAATTTATCAGTACAATAAATTAAAAAAATATTATAAATTGAAGTTGGTGCCAAATAAAACATCTACTTCCTGGCCCTACTTACTTCATTTATTTTTTGTAGTTGTATATTATTTTGTGCTTTAGACAGGTAGGTATGTCTTGTATTTATTTCTGAAGTCGGTAGTTATAAGTTTTTATTTCTCACTTTTTTTTAGTTTGTTTATTTATCTAAGTTGTTACAATAGTCCAATCCTAACTCCGTTTCCTTTTACAAAATATTGCTTTTTATTTTAAGGGCTTTAACATGTACTAAGGCTTGATAAAGCAGCATCTAATGTAGGGTTTGCTAAAATAGTTACGAATATTCGTCATATTTAAATTAAATTCTTGCACTAATGACTCCCGCGGACATCATCTAGTACAATATGACCAAATTTTCTAGTACGAAAATGTCCTGAGCGCAGTCTATGCGCTACGACTACAATATTTGTACTTACTTTTAAATACATAAACCAAGGTATTCGAGGAGAACCCGTCTCTTGACTTCTTTTATCAAAATATTCGTTAAATCTATCTAATATTTTATTTCTGGTTTCACCAAATCTTAACATTTTACAAGACTCCTGAAATTGCAGTATGTCCGATTTGAAGATATTCAACTTTTTACCTCAGGCGTTTTTCATCCAATTCATTATGCCCGAAAAAAAAAAAAAATTGTGTTTTTAAAACCATTTCATATAAAAACAAATGCCACGTCAATGACGTCACTATATGAAAAGGATAGGAACAATAATGCTATCCCCTTCAGACAATAAGGCATGTGGCTCTGGACCGGTTCCTATCTCTCCCGTCGCAGTAGTGACACTATCATAAAGAACGGAGCGATACCAATTGTTTGTTAGACAACTGACTAACAATGCCCATGAGGTATCTTTGCTAATGTTTATTTGTACACAATACTAGCTTCCACCTACGGCTTTGCCCGCGTGGATGTCGGTTATCGCGATTAAAACTATCCTATGTCCTTTCCAGGAACTCAAACTACTTCCATACCAATTTCATATAAATAAGTTGTCATACTTTCACATTCATTATTTGTATTTCTCGCGGTTTCGCCCGTATGGGTGATTTTACGCTCTTAATCGCCGCGCCACTATCGACCGGACAGCCCGTCCAGCTGACAGTCGGGCCAAATTTAGGGCGAACAAACGTATGACCGCCAGACGCTTGATTTTCCAAAAACGCTGAATCACGTGTTTGTTACCAAATAGCCAAATACAAGTTTTCACAAATCTAATCTCAGAACTGACGGAGGCAAGTTAAAAAAACCCCGATACGTTTGACAAAAAGTTGATTTAGGCATCTTCAAAACGGCAAAGAACCATACCTATTAAATTAGCTTTATAATAAAAAACCAGCATTGTATGACGATGTACGTTAGATTTCACACGCAGCCGGATATCCGGAAAGTGTAGAAAGGACACACAGGTTAAACTTATAATAGCCAGCTGTAAACAACAATTCAAAAACACCCAAAGTGGCGCTAGCGTAGACAAAGAATAGCTTTATGGTTTAAATATAGGAGTGGATTAAAGTAAGAAACGGTAAGCCTGGGCATAAACAATCTCCAGTACATCTTGGAATTGAAACGACTGCGACCGCAGGCAGGAGTGCGGTTCACTGCAGTTGCCGCAGCTGCACTGCGACCTGCGGTTGCGGTCAGCAGTTCGTGTCGGACTTGTATCTTCGGGTAAATTCCGCAGAACGCCAACGTCATGACATTGCCACCAGGACCGAACTTAAAGATTCAGTAAATGCACTAGTATTAAACTACTATTAGGTATTAATCAACTTTAATGACTTTAATAAACATAAAAATTGTTCTAATTTGTTTGATCTAATGACTTTAATTAATAAACATAAATATTGTTCCAGTTTGTCTGAAAAATTAAAAAATGCATTAGCACTCTATATCAATATTGTCACGTTATTCTATAAACTTTATAGAATCCTATGACGAATGATAAAAAAACAAACGACGTATTAAAGTACCTACCTATTTCTAGTTTTCACTCTATATATTAGTTCTTTGTATTTAATGCTAATTAGTTGTCATTGAGCGTCACAAATAATGTGACGTTGGTTGGGGTCGTGAATAACCACGTGAAGTTGGGGTGGGCTAACTCGGTTCTGTCATAGTTTTAAAACCTAATTTACTACATACTTATCTTGAATGATATATACCTATCAATGTTATTACTTTATTACTAAGCCTTGCTAGATATTATACAAAATCACTAGATAATAAAAATCACTAGAAAATTGGCGGTAGCCTAGGCTAAGGCATTGGTCTCGCAATCGTGAGGTCGCGGGTTCGAATTCTACCCATTATACTACCGACGTGAACCCACTCCTAACACAAGCCTTTGAGCTTAGCGGGAGGGGTTAACAAGATTGCTAGTAATGTGGGACTCAATCCCACAATGCTAGTTATCTTTTTCAAGAAAAAAAGTGGTAAAAAAAGTTTAAAAAAAAATGTAGTTACATTCAATAGTACCTACTTTGTCTAAAATGGTTAGCTATTAAACAGATGTCTTTAGATTACATACAATAAAAATTAATATAGATTGCTGTAGTGTTTATAGAAAGAAAGACGGTCGCCATTATGCTGCCAGTTTATTAGACTACCAGGCAAGCAGACTTTACTGTAAGAGCTCTTTTAATAACACAAACTTAATACCGTAACAAGAGAGGGTGCTTCATTTATTTCCAATTATGGTAAGCCTCTATTATTATTTGTAGCCATATTTAGATTACCTATTGTTCTTTTTCATAAGAATAATTTTATTGATTTTTCTACTGCGTTAAAAAGTGGGCAAGAGCATGTCGAATGCTCAGTGTGGGGTTCCGGAGCAGTTAATTTAAAGTAATTTATATAAAATGATACCTACTTTAAATTAATTTAAAGTAGGTATTTGTTAAGCGCTACCTTTTTTAATTTTATTGGTCACACGGTTCAAAAGATAAGCGGGGTGGGACAATTTATGCAACTTTCGGTGCGATTATTTCCAAACATATTCACTTAATCAAAAAATATTAGAAACCTTAAAATGTTTTTTAAAATACCTGACGAATGTAGCGCGAACGGACGGACCGACAGATTGACATGACGAAACTATAAGGGTTGACCCGACATGCACTATTCAAGACTGGATGTGCGTGCACAATGAAGGTTTCCAAGTTCACTCCTCCCCCCTCCCATCCGAATAATGCGGCTTATGAAGTGGGTTTTCTGTTGTTTTTACTATTTGACTGTATATTTTTCTGAGAATAGTTTAGTGATTTTATTTTAATTTTAAAAAAGACAATAAGACTAGACACAAGTCCTGTAGGCCTACTCTCTTTCTTTTAAACGAAATTCATGAATTTTCGTTTACTTTAATTTCTTAAGTTTACGGGGACTATTTTAATATATTTTTTTATAAGCACAAGAAGTTCAAAGCCATGGACGATTTTCTGAAACGAGTGAATTAAATACATGTTCCTAGCTCTGTATATCACCACCTCATTTTTGATCGAAACTTCGTTTTCATTGAATTAGAGTAGGCCTCCTGTGTCGCGGAGGACTTTACAAACATAGAAATCACAGACGCAAAGTGCACCCTGTCAGGGTCCCTAACCACCAACCGCCCCAACAGACCAGTCATAAAACGTTGCAGTCATAAAAGATACCTGAGCTAAAGACTAAAACATAATATGATGAGACTAAACTCACGGCGCGGAATTTCTCCGCGTCCGCCGCGGGAGCGGAAAGGCGTTTATTTCAAAAGTAACGAGGCGGGAGGCTTTCACCGCGGTTGCGTTTTACGTCCGCAAACCTGGCGCATGGAAAATCGCAATTCAAGGGGTCGTCCATTATACACCCTCCCTCCACTCTGGTGATACGTGGTGAGCTTTTACACTAGCCCCCCTCTAGCATGAACTGTATATTTTTTGGCCAAAAATATCTCAACAATTTTTACACGAGTGTTAGTCTCGAGCGACAGTGTGTGCAATTGGTCCAACACTGGTTCAGTGTAAGTCGCTCACACGAGAGCCTCCCCCCCCCTCTCGTCGTTGTAACGCCCCGGTCCGCACCGGTGTTAAATATAATTCCATCCAAGAAGGTGCAATTTTATGAAACGCCGGTCTTGAAAAATTACATGTGTAATAACACTATATTCCACCCCCTCTGATGTGATGTGTTTTTTTTCGAATCTCTTCGCCACCCCTTTCGAGCTGAGGCTCGTGATTAATGGATGACCCCTAGGACTTTTAATAATAATACTTATATACGCCATGTAGACTTCATTTATAATAATAATAATAACACCACCGAAAACAGTAAAATTGGCAATTTGAAAAGAGTGGCCGCGAGTTTTTATTGCCAGGTTCTTTTCTCCGGCTTTACCTATTGTTTGCGAACTTGGCATTACATGTACATGTAGAATCCCGACGTATCACAAGAGTTGTTTTGCATCCTAAGTGAATAAAGAATTTTGAACAAACGCGTTGTGAAGTAACATATCAACATTTTCATGGATTTTGTGATCGTACGAGCTTTGCAATCCCGCCTCCGCGGCAGGTGGCTAATTCTGCGCCGTGAGTTCATAGTCAGTGAAATTTCCATTAATTAGTGATATGCAGATATGCTTGATAACTTTTTTCATCTTATTGACTTTACACACAGCTTTTACATTTCCATTAAAAACAGTTATTTTTCTTAAAAAGTTATCTTATCAAGTATTTGGTTTTCTTTTTCTTATTTTTGCAGTTCGGAAATTTTTAATTCAACTCGTTGTAATTGTGAGATAATAGAAATATTTTAATACAATGTCCTAACTATGATACCGTAAAAGATTAGTTCTCTGTTTGCTTATTATTTTCTTTTTGAAGTATGATAGTGGTCTCGATCTCGAAACATTTTGGACTACCTTCGGAACATAATGGTCCGAACTTCCGTGATGTCTATTTGTGCGTTTCTTTTGTAGATACTTTCGATCTTTTGTTCTACAAATCTACTAAACAAAATGTAGTTGAAAAACAATATCTGGCGTTCGTTCGCCATATAGACTTTTAAAATAAAATCCATTACCGCCTCCATTTTGTACGCGTGTAAACGATTATCAGATTATAGTCGTTAAACAACTAGGTTACGTTATGGCATAAAGTTCAAGGTGTGTCGTTACCGTGGGTGCGAAAGAATATTAAAAAGAAAGAAAACTTGTCAAAACTGACATGCAAAATGAAGAAGCTTCTTGCAGTTGTAAAAATGGCGGCAAATTTACATGTCGCTATTTTTACAGCTCCTATTACACCGTGTATAAATTAAACCTACTTGAAATACGTGACAACTGAACAAGAACGAGACTTTATAATTCAAAAAAGAAAAGTAGAAGGAAATTATACTTTAAACAGACGTATGCACAGAATGTGTGAGCCATAATCCTTATTGAATGATATCTGAGGGAAGAGGAGATTCTTGAGTTCGGACCACGCACAATGTAGGGTTCCGTAGTCACCCAAATCCGAATAATGCCGTATAAGAAGTGGGTTTTCTGTTGTTTTTTGTTTCATACCTAAAACGTTATATCTACTTAATAATAATTTTCAATGAAATTTATACGAAATTTTGTTACTTCTCATTTGATCACCTGTTACTCGTAAACTTGTAAAACCTGCTTACCTGTGATAGTTTTCCTTTTAATTTCACTATAAATAATACTACTGTAATCTTTTTCACATACACAACCTCAACCATTTAACTGACACGAAACTGAAACGGTCTCTGATCTAAGCTGCAGGACGGACGTGGCGAAACTATAAGGGTTCCGTTTTGCCATTTTGGCTACGGAATCCTAAAAAATAGCACCAAACTGACTTGCCATTATTTTTACAACTCCGAGTTGAACGAGCCTAATGTAAAGTGGGGATGTTATTTTTTTTTATCACCTAACCCATCGTGTGGAGTATTATTGGATAGGTCTTTTAAAAACATTTAGGGGTTGTGAAGACCATTTTTAGATTTAGGGATCCGTTTGTGAAATATTAAGCCTGAAAGTGCAATTTTTTGTTTGAGTCAAGTCCTCTCCCGCCGCCCTGCCAGCTAAATGGTTGAGGTTTGGTATATGAAAAAAAAAATCACGGTAGTAGTAGGTATATTATATGGAGAAGTTAAAAGGAAAACTATCACAGCTAAGTAAGGTTACGAGTAACAGCTGATCAAATGAGAAGTAAAACAAAATTTTTGTAAAATTTTCGCAGATATTCCATTGAAAATGATATTAAGTACAACAGAAAACCCTCTTCTTAAGCCGCATTATTAGGATTGCTTACTACGGAACCCTACATTGTACGTGATCCGACATGCACTTGTCCGGTAATTCCGCATTGTTGTGAAAGTATATTAAATACTTCCTTAAGTTCGGGTTTTTGTGCAGTTATTGATACGTAGTTCCTTCTTATTTGAATATAAGGCAATTTAGCCGTTTTAATGGCTAATTTCTGCCAGTAACAAGTATTTATTGTACGCTATAGTTGCACAAAGTCTCGTTCTTATCCAAATATCAAGTATTTAATTTATTTTTTACAAGTTATATTCATTAAACTCGATGCTGTAAAAATAATGGCAAGTCAATTTACCGCCATTTTTACAACTCCATGTAGTTCCATAACGCACGTTTTTGTTTGCGGACTGGGAGGCTAGACGAAATAAAGTGTTACATTTTCACATCTTTGTCATTTCGACGCTTTGATTTTATCAATGTGTTTACGATTAAGTGAAGCTAGAAGGAGGTTGTAATAAGGTTGTGTATATTTTTGTCAAAGGTAATGTTTATTTTACCTATTAACATAGATAAAATAAACGTTACCTTTTAGCTGGCTGTAATATACCTATGTGTGAATTTTTTTAATTCTTAAATCAAATTTTTAATCATTAGTTTATAATTAACGTTCCAATCGGGTACCCATAAGACACTTTTTAGGTAATTAGGTAATATGTATTATAAAGCTAAATTGTTTGTTTGTTTATTTCTTTGTTTGTTTGAAATTTTACTATCGGATAGCCCATTTATCGAGGAAGGCTTGCTACGAGCAATAGGAGCGGCGCAGCAATGAAAAATGTTGCAAAAGCGGTGAAAATTTACGCAGACGAAGTTTCGCGCTCAGCCTGTCAGCTTGTAAAGAGATAAAGTTTGTGAATTTTTGAGGTTAATAATTTAGGGGGTAATCTCTGAATGAACAGAACCGATTTTAATTCTTATATCAATAGAAAGTCCCGTTATTTGTTAGTGTCATAGGCCCAAAAAGTGGGCACGGGTCAGCTAGTCTATATTAATATTATAAAGCTGAAGAGTTTGTTTGTTTGTTTGAACGCGCTAATCTCAGGAACTACTGTCCAAAATCCGAATTGAAAAATTCTTTCACTGTTATATAGCCCTTTTATCGAGAAAGGCTATATAACATCACGCTACGACTAACTGGAGCGGAGCAGCAGTGAAAAATATTTGAACGGGGAAATTTAGACAGACGAAGTTGCGCGGGTCAGCTAATGTAGAATAAAAAGAAATTGACTGAAAAATTTAAGAGATTGCCATCAATCAAAAATAAAAAGAATGTCAGAACAATTAGCGCCATTTTCCCTGTTTTCATTTTCTATTTTTTTTTTATGGCAAAGACGACAACAATATGCCTACATACGGCCTAATAGTAAACAAATTATTATAACTTTTACGAAACCTAACAATAATATTACTCGTGGTCATCCTATTACGCGCTGTCAACTCAGTAACGTCCCCAAAGAGTTTTGACGTCACTCACGCGCTGAAACACAACGTCTTGTTGTTACTGACGTTAAACTGGATGTAAGTAAGTTCCACATATAATAATAATAATAGGGCTATTATTTACAATAAATTACTTGCGATAAACACGCTTGAAGAAATCAGAAATGAAGTAACTAATTATTTAGAACAATACCATGAGCCACTTCCAACACTTACTCAAACATCAGCAAGAATGAAACGGTCTAATGATATAAATAAAGCAACAATCCGCATCGAAGTACTTTATAATTACTGAACTCGAAACTGATATAATAATAATATCTTGGGACAACTCACACAACATCATCTGATCCCAAACTAAACAAAGCTTGTACTATGGCAACCAGACAACTGATAAACATACATAAATATTTCTAAATACATACGTATTATCAACAAATGACACCCAGACACAGAATAAAAAATCGTGCTCATCACACAAAGTTTTATCCTGGGTGGGGATCGAACCCATGACCTCAGTCACGGCTTAGCAGTCAGGGTTACTAATCATTAGACCTACAGATATGACAGGATGTCGCAAAAAAAATCACGACAAATTTATTCAAACTTACCCATATTTCTTATCTTAAAGTAAGCAAAAGAACACGACAAATTCAAAATGTGTGTGTAATAGTAAAATTTAACCATCACAGGATGAATTTGTTGACGTAGCGACGCGCCGACTACAAATTCATTAAGTCAGATTAAAAATTACTTCAGCGCCTAATCTCTCTCCGATCTTGTCAGATTTCCATCCCATCGAACAATGAGAGTAAAGGAATAGGTAGAGAATTAACTTGAGTCTGCACGAACATTTGTGCTCTATATTATCTCCTGTGTAGTTGGCTAGTCTATGATGAGATCAGCCGCCGCGCCGTGACCGAGATTGTTTAGTAGATCATTATGAACCTGATGTGTAGATATTAGACATATTTTGGGGACTTAATCGCGTGAATCATTTAAAGGTACCATACCATTATACTACCGATGTGAACCCATTCCTAACACAAGCCTTTGCTGTAATCTTTATTAATAAAAAAGCTAGTTGCTAGTTATTATTATTAACAAAAAATAAATAAAAATAAAATAAAGGTACGGACTCATTCGACCCGTGACCACGATCGGTGTAATTCGATCGAAACGTCGGTTAAATAAAACGTTCGTACCTTTAAATAATTCACGAGATTAAGTCCCGAAATATATCTAATACTAGCTGTCCCGCGCAACTTCGTATGCGTAAATTTTCCCCGTTTTTTAAACATTTCTCGTCGCTGCTCCGCTCTTATTAGTCGTAGCGTGATGTTATATAGCCTATAGCCTTCCTCGATAAATGAGCTATCCAACAAAAAACCTACCCACTACAGTAAGTAGATATAATAAAGTTGAGTGCCCTCACTAATTGGTCATTAATACGTTACGCACACTGACTAATTAAAGTACCTACACATATTGTTTTTAAACTTTCACGATTTTTATACATCTATCTATACTAATATTATAAAGCGGAAGAGTTTGTTTGTTTGAACGCGGTAATCTCAGGAACTACTGATCCGATTTGAAAAATTCTTTCACTGTTAGATAGCCTATTTATCGAGAAAGGTTATAGAATATAAAACATCACGCTACGACCAATAGGAGCGGAGCAGCAATGATAAATGTTGCAAAAACGGGGAAAATTTACGCATACGAAGGTACGCGGGATAGCTAGTTTAAAGATAACTAGCAATGTGGTATAGATAGACGTGGGTTCACGTCAGTGGTAAGTATAATAGGTAGGGTCCTAACTCGTGATTGCACGATAGCGAGTTCGATTCCTTAACCATTAGGTTCACCGTATTTTTAAGAAAAAGTTATATAAATTTGTTGCTGAGAATCAGTAACATTGTAAAAGACTAATTAGAAATACAATATTGATTTTGCATAACTGTGGAGCTTAGTAGTTAGTTAAATTTAATTGGTATGGACTAGTATAGTATTATATTATCTGTGGTATGGTGCAAAAAGTGCACCTATCTAACCAGCACATAGATATTGAAGAATTAAATGGCGATTATTTGAAGCGACGAAAACAAATGTCAAAAAATGCACACATGGAATTTGCTAGGCAAAGTGATAAAATAAGTAAAATTGGTATTGAATAATAATAATATCTAGGGACAACTCACACAACGCTATCTGATCCCAAACTAAGCATAGCTTGTACTATGGAAACCAGACAACTGATAAACATACTTATATATTTCTAAATATATATATAATATTATAGATAAATAACACCCAGACACAGAATAAACAATCGTGCTCATCACACAAAGTTTTATCCTGGGTGGGGATAGAACCCACGACCTCTTGCGTAGCAGTCGGATACACTCCCACCGCGCCACAGAGGCAGTCATTATATATTTGACTACTATCAAAATAAAATATTTTATAATAACCATGCAATAATATGTCATAAAGAGTTCTGAAAAAATATGTTCATCTATAATTTGACGTGTTTATTAATTTTGAATCATGAAAAGAAATATTAAAAGTAAATGATTTGGCCTTAAAAAACGTGACGTCACGTGCCAGCATTTCATACAAACTTGTAAGGAACGGGTCGCTTTTGACGTTTGTTTAAAAGATGCTGATTTGACTTCAGAAGGGGTAGCATAGGTAGGTTATAACTTATTAGGATATTGCTGCTTTCAGTGGGCTAATATCAATAATGCGTAATTAATTAATTAAGTAAACAATTTGCTAATCAAACTGTTTTAACATCGCTATTGCCATCTTTATTATAAAAAAAAAAGTCATTGGTTATAGGAATATGTCTTCGATATTCAAAGTTAGTTCTTTAAGTGTTCGAAACACTAGCTGTTTAATGTGAAAATGCGTTCGTTATCTAAATTTAAAAGTATAATCAATCATAAACGATAAAAACATTTTTATAACTTATAAAAGAATGGTACCCATATTTTGCCGTAGACGTAGATAAGTACTACGAAATTCGTAGACCACGACGTAGGTGTAGCGGACAAACGTGTAGCGCTATTTCTTTTTAGAAAAATAGTGCTGTAATTTGTAACCTATTGTTAGATTTTCTAATCTAAGCTATATTATAAGTATCTATTGGAGTAGGTGTGGGCAAGGCTTTAAGTATTAATTTGTTTTCTAAATATAGCATGAAGTATAAGAAAAGCCTATTTATATTGAGATCGTGGGTGGTATTGCGATTACGTTCTGATTGAAATGATCGATATAAATGAATTTGTCTATTTATGGAATAAGCCAACGTTTTTAACAAACGTTTTACTTTTAATTAAAACCCTTTTTGTGATTTGTTAAAAATAGAATGTAAATATGGCGACTTGTTATTTTTAACATTTAAATATAGAACAGAATAGTATTAATTTATTTTTTGTCAGAATTTATTAAAAAGGCTCATCGCAAATTATTGAGGGCCAGAATTATGTAGAAAAAAAATGAATTTACTATGCAGTTTTCTGCAATAAGTATTGAGGCACAGGAATCACGCTCGGAGCCAATTATTAGGCTGTATCAAGTCATATTCTAATTCCGTATCAACTTACTGAATTATTAAAAGCACACACAATCTAATAATAACACTGGATTCCGCATACACTGTTTCTGCACGTCACTAAAAAATCAATATAGACAGTCTTAACATCACTTTAGTTTAACACAACACACAGATGCGTATCCGAATCGACAAACACTAGATATATTCCCACGCATTTTGACGTTTAATTTTAATTTTATATTTTAATAAAATTGTAAAATATTACATAATAATGTGGCTTGAAATTTTATGTTTTCCGTGCGGGTTGAGTACGCTCCCCGCTCGGGTATACTCGGGGATGTTCGGATGTTTCCGTTTAGGGGTGAAACGAGTGAGTCATTAGCCTTCGAGGGGTGGTTTTGCGTTTCGTTCCACACACGAAATATGATTCTACACTTGTATAGTTAGATTCATATTGGAAATTAAAAGTAGTTTTGCTAATAAAACTTATCTATAATTTTGGTTATAATGTTTCAGTGAAGTTATTCATAAAGAACTCGAATAAGAATTATATTACGTTTTACTGTAGTACCTACTGGAACAGCACGTGAAGATCCATTAACCAACAGCTCAGCGCCATCTATTAAATTAAATATTAAACTCAAAATAAATACCTAGTTAAGAGGGTTGAGTAATTTCATTTTTTCCTTGGCAACTATTCTCAATTCCTTTACGTTCGTAAAGAAATATGATTTTATTTCGTGATCAAATAATAAATTACCTAAGTATAGGTTGACTGCCTCGGTGATCCAGTGAAAGCGTACGACTGCCATGAAGAGGTTATGGGATCGATTCCCACTTTGGACACCGCTTGATGGGTACCTACTTTGTATGTTTACCACATTATAAGGCATATTTATACTAAAGCCGAAATTGATGTGAAATGTTTAATAACAAAGTTGCTTAGCAACCATTGACAAAAGTACTAAAGCTGTTTATACCGAGATATTTGCAAGGATAAGCAACGTTACCACTGTCGGTTTATAGATACCTATCTATCACCGTTTTTTACAAATGTCAAGCCCCGCCGTGCTTTGGAGAGCACGTTAAGCCGTCGGTACTGCGCCTAGGCATTCTCCGGTCGTGTCGAATTTCCGTCCCACCGGGCTATGAGAGTGAGGGGATAGCGAATGCACTTGTGTCTGCGCATACACTTGTCCACTATAATATCTCCTGCGTAGCACAATCCATACTAATATTATAAATGTGAAAGTAACTCTGTCTGTCTGTCTGTCTGTCTGTTACGCTTTCACGCTCAAACTACTGAACCGATTTAGATGAAATTTGGTATAGAGATAGTTTGAGTCCCGGGGAAGGACATAGGATAGTTTTTATCGCGATAACCGACATCCACGCGGGCGGAGCCGCGGGCGAAAGCTAGTGTTTTATAAATCGGACATGCCTTTTTTACTCCATGGATCTACAGGGTCTTCTATTTCAAATACTAGTAAAAAATACTATATAAAAAATGCTTATTAATACAAAATGCTTATAAATGGAAAAGTTCTATAACTAGCTACTAGATATCGCAAGCGCGGGCCCAAATCGCTTGCAAGAAACGATAGAGAAATTTGAGATCTAGTAACATAGTCCAGATAGGTGGTTCGATTCCGGCCCGGTTTGGCATACGGAAGTCTCGGGTTCGATTCCTGGCTCTGGACTTCAAATTTTTCTATCTTTCAAAAATGCAGCTATTGTATTAATAAAGTAATTGGCAAGAAATGCCTATAAAAATTACTATAAAATGTTTATTATTCATAGATTATGAGAAAACGAATCAAAGTAAGGTATTTTTAGGTCATCAAAAACGAAAACAAATTCTAATTTTTTTCTGGAGTGTTGGTAACTTCTGATACTGCTAATTTAGTAGACCTATTGAATACACATATTTCGTGTTTTAATGTGTTACTCTAGTATTTGAAACAGAAGGCGCCTATACGCCCTGATCCGTGAAATAAAAAATACATGTCCGATTTTAGGGCTTTATAAAATACTGTGCTCTAACAAGATTGGCTGCTGAAACCGACATCGGTTCCGATACCATTATATTGTTATTCTTATTAAATACCTACCTAAAACTTTAAATAAAGTAAATACAAAGTCACACAACACAATAATTATTCAAATTACCCACTAGACGGATTTAAAAGTGAATCAATTATAAGTAGATTATAATCATTTTGATTGTTTCGATGCAAATTAAATACGTAAACTGTTATTTTGTTTTAATTATTATGTGGCCATATTGACTGCAGGGGTTTTTAACAATTTAAGTCACTACAGAATAAATTAAATAATATTTTAGGGCAATTCACACAACGCCGTCTGTTCCCAAACTAGGCAGAGCCAGTACAGCAAAAAGATAACTGATAAACATACTTATATACTTCTAAATTTATACTAGGTATATATATATATGTGTAATTTATACAAAATGTAAATTACACCCAGACACAGAATAAACCATACGTGTTGTGTGTTATCACACAAAGTTTTATCCTGAGTTGGGATCGACCCACGACATCTGGCTCAGCAGTCAGGGTCGCTAACCACTAGACCAACAGCCTGTCAATTTTTTTTTTGGATTTATTTGTAGTTTTGTTAACAAATTGCCTCGGTGGCTCAGTACGAGTGTGTACAACTGCTGCACAAGAGGCTGTGGGGTTCGATTTCCACAACAAATCTTTGGATAACCCTTGAATATTTGGTACGACTCCGAGGGTGGGGGAGCGACCTTGTGTCCGACAACTGTACGTTTTTAAGTAGTCGTCTAATAACTAATTATTATCGTTTCCAACACCAAAAATTGTGAAACAATTTTCTAGCATTTTCTACTTATTTCGAAGGCCGACATTTCAGCCAATAAATACCTACCTAAGTTAAAAAAACCTAAGTATATATAAATGCTACCTGAAAAAGTATAGGTACAAATATAAAAACTGTTGAATACCCCTGACTATATTAACAGTAATTAAAACTATAGTGTAGGTATAACTAGTAAGGGCTCTTGACATTCGTCCTGTCGTCATTTGGTGATTAATATTCCCATAGTCCACAGTTCTACTAGTCAAAAACAAGTAAGTTTATATTGTTTTTAATTAACTAAGTACTCATTATTCTTTTTTATTTTTTTTAAAAAAGATAACTAGCAATGTGGGATTGAGTCCCACATTACTAGCAATCTTGTTAACCCCTCCAGCTAAGCTCAAAGGCTTGTGTTAGGAGTGGGTTCACGTCGGTAGTATAATGGGTAGGATTCGAACCCGCGACCTCACGATGATTGATGATGATAGTAAAAGAAAAAAACATTCTTAAAATGTAATCGTTCACGGACAAGGAATATATACTCCACTGACCTCTATAAGTTGGTGGGACAGGTGCCTATTTTTATTTTATTTGATTTTTTGCTTCCTAATGGGATTTCGACGAATTCTGGCTTTAACAGCATTAACAGCCTTTGTAGTTCTAACAGCACGCGGCCGCCCCGATCTTTTATGGTCTTTGATAGAGGAAGTGTTGTTCTTCTTCTTCTTCTTCTTCTTTCAGTTTTTGGCAATCTAGCCGTTTTAACGGCTAATTTCTGCCAATGTCAAGTATTTATGCGCTTATTAAAAGCACAAAGTCTCGTTCTTATTCAATTATCACGTATTTAAATCATTTTTTACAAGATAAACTCGGAGCTGTAAAAATAATGGCCGGTTAGTTTGCCGCCATTTTTGACAACTCTCGGAAGTGTTGTTGTATAGTACGATATACGAACATACGGCTGATACCTAGCTTTTGAAGTGTCTGGAATATGACCGACGGCTCCATACCCACTTTGTGCAAGGCAATCACAGTAATCCTATTTTCTTTAACATCCCATATTGTAATTTGTTAATGAACACAAAAAAATATGTGAAATGGGGCGAAATCGAAAGAACTTTTAAAAATAATAAACGCGTTCCAAATTCAAAGTTGAAAAAAGAAAGGTTTTAGCCGGACTAGTTATAGGTATGTATATACATAAAAATGAATCCAATAATGACAGTATTGTATCAGACTCCGAGCTGTAAATAAATATAATTTTACCTAAATTAAATACAAATTGAGAAAATGAGTCATCGTTTTACTGAGACTATGCGTGATGTCCGACCATCCCAGTTACCTCCAGACAGGGTACAACGTGAGGCATACTCACCTACCAGTCAAACTCTAACACGTACGAGTATCTATCACTATTTTTCAGTGAGACTAACAAACGTACATTCAGTTTTATATACAACGTGATTTTGTAGTCGTTTTGCGAATTTTGAACGAAAATTTTGAACTACATACCAATAACCTAGTGCATAAAAAATATCAGTTTAATGAAATATTAACATTTTCAAGTTTAATGAATAAAAAAATAACCTTAAATTGCGTAAAGCGGCGCGTGGGGACTTGTGGGTGGTGTAAAACTATCATGTCGGGTCACGCACAGTGGAGGGTTCCATAGGGGCCCACCCCATTATTGCGGAACCCTAATAATATTTGCCAATATTATGGTTTCGCAATAATGTGGTGGGTTGAAAGAAGTGGCAAGTTTTTATACCTATAACCTTCCTCGTAAATGGGCTATCCAACAGTAAAAGAATTTTTCAATTTGGTCCCTGAGATTATCGTGTTCAAACAAACAAACAAATAAAGAAACAAACTCTTCAGCTTTTTAATATTCGTATAGATTTGTTGACTTCCTCTTACAGAGGGCATTTGCAGATGTTCATGGATATGTTAAAGTGTGACATTATAAAGTTTGTATGCAACTAACATTAACACAACATTCTGATCCGTGGGAATCGAACTCACTACCTCTTTTACAGTAGTCGTACTCACTCCCACTAAACCACCGAGGTAGCCAATATAATAGCTGTTTACTTTTCTAGCAAAATGCAAGCCCACTACGGAAATAGTGTCAACACGGAACGCTTCAATCAAATAAAAGCCCGCTACATGACATTCTTGAAATCATTGGATAACATCAACGTGGAACCGCTTATAGTCTTTGAGCCTTTACATCAAAAGGCGTTAGATGAACTGGAACTCATCAGAGAAGTCTCTGTGGTACTACAGAAAAAGAAGGATGAGGATGTTAAAAAGGCTGCGGTGGGTATTAGTTTATTTTATTATCTATACCTACTAGGTATATAATGTAATATAATATAATATAATATAATATAATATAATATAATATAATATAATATAATATAATATAATATAATATAATATAATATAATATAATATAATATAATATAATATAATATAATATAATATAATATAATATAAGGTAATGCCCCCAATTATCGACACTTTAAGGCACGCACAGAAGCATATTTTAAATATATATTTTTTTTACGATATTAGAAGATACTTTGATACATCAACTTAAATTTCAGAGTTCATTGTATAATATTTTATAATAAAAAACAGAATAATATTAACGAATAAAGAAAAACATCAGATTAATTTTATGCTCTTTTTAGCCTAATAATCGACTGCAGAATTCCAATTATCGACACCCGGTAATCAACATGCTCCAGTTATCGTGATCTAGTAATCGACATGTTCCATTAATCGTCATCCAATAATCAACATATTCTCCATACACCCAAATATTGTGAGTGATTGATTGATGTAATTTTGAAATAAAAAACAGTTTTTATTAGTCTTTTAAACATTTTAATTAACCTAATAAACAAACTGGTTTGTAATTAAAAGGTAAAACAATAGAATTACTATATAATCAACTATAAAATTTAAAAAAATACTCGTTAGTCAGGTCGTAGGTACCTGCTTTCTTACTATAAGCCCTTAATCATAGTACAACACTATAATTATAAAGTACTGAAATATTTTAGCATTAATACTAACATTAACTGTATTTCTTAATACTGTTCCGTCAGCAGTTTATGTTTTATTTAATATTATGGCCACTATTCATCACAGACATGATTTAACTACTAGACACTTAATAATTAGCAGTCTTTTAATTTACAATAGTGAGATCTTGTCATTGGCATGCAAAACTAAGCTACATTTTAACTAAATTACTTATTTGGTATTACATTAAACTATATTTAAAAAAAGGCAACATTTTGATCACAGATTCGTTACGTAGTTTACAACTTATAGTGACTTATCTAGTGACTGGCTTAAAATATAATTTGTTTAGACTGATAAATATATATAAACTTGGTTTACACTGTGAAAGGCAAATATTTTTTCATTTCTGTTATTGTATAGAAACCTCTTTTATTGCATAGCACTGGTTTGGATATTGCCTCAACAATGTCAGACTTTTGATACCAGATTGTATCTTTTTTTTCCGGCCACTTGAATGTGTTTCCCAATGAAAAGGTCATGGTACTTATTTGAAACATGTTTTCGCGAATATCTTCTATTACGCCTGGGAAGTATTCTTCTTCGTATTTGATTATCACATAATCTCCACTGGAATATTGTCTTGGCTTCTTAGTAAACTTACTCAATGGCACATCTTCGGATTCTAAGATGTCGGATATATCATAATTTCCATGAGATTTTTCGGGTGCCTGTTCATAGTCCGTTGTTTCTTCTTCGGTTTCTACGTTGTAGCTGTCTTCACTTTCTGCATAATTTAATTCAGTGTCCGTATTATCTGAAGATGTGTCGTCTAGGTTTGGTTTTGTTGTTCTATTACGTTTTATCTTTTTACTTTCTTTCTCTTTTAGTTTTTTCTGCTTTTTGTTTTCTATCTCCTTCAGTTTTAGTTGTTTTTTTTCCTCTCTTTCCTTGGCCTTAATTTCCTTCTGTTTTTCTTTTTCTCTTTTTTCCTCTTCTTTTCTTGTATGATAATCCCTCCATGATTGACTTGTGATTGCACAAGGAATTTTTTCCTTTAATTTCCTCTTTCTTCCTTTTTTGTCATCATCTTCTCCAGGCCAAAATAAATTCCGTTTAAATGGTGAAGGAATAAGTGCATCTCCCACTTTCATTGGGATAGATTTTGATGTCACAGATCTAATCAAATCTTTTAAAGGTGTTTTTTCGGGGACATTTTGGCTACATGCTGAAGATGTTGAAGCTTTTTCAAGTGGATTTATTATTTGGTTGGAAGAGCTTGGCTCGTTAACAACCAATGCTTCATTTGACTTTGCTTTAAGTTCCGGTATGGTCTCATTAAAAGATTCTATATTTGCGGCAGCAAATGTTGAAGAGCAGGAAGTTGAAGCTATCACAACTAGGTCTGTTAAGTTAGAACAATTTGGCTTATCAATAATCAGGTTATTAGAATTTTCTTTCGTTTTTTGAAGGTTAGTTGGGGTTGTTGAATTTTTGGATGTGATTTCGTTTAAAGGAACTGAATGAACATATTCATTGTTTGTTAGTCTGTCAAGTTCTGTTTCAATTGAAATGTTTTCTGTATTTGTAGTAACAGGAAGAGTAAGTTGCTTTAATGGAGAATTTGGGATTTCAACTAACTGGATTGACGAAGATGGTTCATTAAGATGACGTGAAGGTTCAGCTGTCTGCTTGTTATTTGCCCATATTACGTACAGCGACAGATCTTCCTCATTTAGGCGAGAGTTTAACTCATCTCTACCTATATAGAAGAGTTCATTAAACAACTGCAACTTTTCTGCCCCCAATTTTGCTACTATTTCTTTTTCTAAATAATTGAAGAACAGTATCTGTTCTGTCGAAACTTGCGGTTTTTGTCGAGATTTTAATTTAGTCAAATCAACGTAGTCTGGACCAAAAGGACACAACCCACCAGCGCGAAATCCATTCTTTATGGAGTTTTCAGTGATTGATTGCAACGCTGTCTTAAGGACGGGGCCAAAATTTTCTTTTTTCAAATTTTGTCCTAAATGTTGTAACTTCCAGTCTTTGACGGCCTTTCTCCAATAAGTTTTTAATGGTCTGAATACAGCCAGATCCATTGGCTGCAAAATATGCGTACTGTTCGGGTGTAATGCTATAATTTCTATGCCGTTTTCAGCACAAAAATTCGATAAATGCAGTGTCAAGTGGGATCTATGACCGTCCAAAAAGAACAGAACGGGTTTTTGTATGTTTTGACTTAACAACCACGGATTAAATATATTCGCAATATACTCGTAGAAGGTACTTCCACACATCCAGCCACTCGGTGAACGTCCAATTGCCCAGCCTTCTGGAAACTGAGATGAAATTATGGCTGGAACTCTCTCATAGGCAAACACTACCATAGCAGGTGACAATTGTCCAGCGGCATTTCCGGTAATCAATACCGTTAAGTTATCTTTTTCATCTCCGGAGGACTGGTAGATATGTTTGTCACCTCTTTTAGCAAGAACTTTCCCGACTTTAGGTGACAAAAAAAAAGCGCTTTCATCGGTATTGAAAATTCTTGCCGGATCTTCTAAAACTTCCATAAGATTTTTTTCCCGTAGATAAGATGCTACCTCTCCAAACCAACGCTTTATACCCTCTTCGGTGACGGCATCTCGGGCCGTTGTTAAATTTTGCGCCGTCCTCTCAGACAGTATAGGATGTCTGTTTAGAAAAAGGTTGTACCATTTCCTACCTGGCCTATTATCAGTAAAAGGCGTTATTTTTTTCTGATCAATAATGATACGTTGCACACTATCAAGCAACTCATCTCTAGTAATAGGAATGTGCTTTTCAGCCATTTCAAGTATCCATTTCTCTAAAATAGTCTCTTCTTCCGTAGACAAATAAGTATTAGGGCCCATAGAACATTCTACTGGAGTCTTACCGGAAATTTTGTCGTGTAAGGTAATTCTTGGTACACCAAACTTTCTAGCAGCCGCCGCAATTTTTTCTCCTTTTCTGACCGCTTCAATCGCCTGCGCCATTTGAAGAGGCGTGTAATTTTTTTTAGGTGCCATTCCTAGAAAAAAATATATGATGTCGATTACTGGCTTTTTATGGAATACCCAATCATCGACACGGTTGTCGATCATTGGAAATAGTTTGACGATTTAAATGAAAGAAGAATATATTAGAAGTACTGCCAAACTTAGCTATATGGTAAACTAAACTGCACAAAATAATAAAATAAAACGTTTCGACATTTGTCGAAGATTAGAACATGCGAAGAAAAAAATCCAATTATCGACATGCATGTTTTCAGAATATAGCGTAAATTTAGCATCCCAAAAAAATAACTAAACGTTAGTGAATAGTGTCTTAAACTTATTTAATATTATACATTTTCAGTCTGGCAAAATAAGCAAAAGTCATGGGCAATATATCTTACTCACCCCCTTATTGATTGCACTAATAAAACTGGATTTCCGTAGAAGATCTCTGCCGGTCGATACTCACACCTACGCCATTTTTTGCAAAATGGCCGAATGTACGAAATGTCATCCGCAATGACAGATAAATAATCCTTGTTTATTGTTTAAGTTTTAAATGCGTTCCGAAATACGAAACTACTCTTAATTTAGGTAATATACTTTTAAAATGTCGAACAATGGTGCTCTGTCGAAGATTGGGTGTTTTACCTTAATATAATATAATATAATATAATATAATATAATATAATAATATTATAAAGAGGAAAGATTTGATTGTTTGTTTGTATTGAATAGGTAGTAAGTTGTGAAAATGGCGGTAAATTGAGCTGTCATCAGAATCTGTCTAAGCAACAAAATACGATCAAAGTTGTAAAATGGCGGCAAACTGAAATGTCGCTATTTTTACAGCTCCGCATTTAACGTGTAAAACAGTGTAAAATATACTTGAGATATGTAATAACTGGACAAGAACTAGACTTTGTTACTCAAAGAAGAAAACTAGAAAAACAAGAGTCAATGTAGTTCTCTGTTTGACCCGTATGTATGTATGAATGGATGTATGTATGTATGTTCGCGGTTTTCCCGAAAAGTAGTGATCCGATATAGATGGGGTCTTCGCTACTCGACTGCATATTTTTCAGGAAAGGTTTTATGTATAAAACCTTGTCCTATCTTATAAAACTCCAGAGATATAGACAAAAACATAGGAGTCAAAGAAATTTGCATTCGGTGATGTCATTGTGCTTGATTATTCTTTTCTTTCTTGATATACGTAAATACACTTGATGTTCTTGTTGTTTTTTGCTACACAGGCATTATTTTTTTTTTTATAAATTTCTAAAATAATATTATTTCGCGGAACCCTGGTAACTGTTCTAGGAAACAGTTACGTAGCACCCAGTTTGGGAAACCCTGGTGTAGAGAGAGAATGGGTTTACCCAGGGTGAGGATTTGGGGGTTGGTTCGATATCAGTAATTGTACCTATCACCTAACCCCTAACCCCTTGATACTTATTATTTGTTTTTCTTTACTACAGGAAGTAGCTGAAGAAGAAAAAGCCAAGCAGGCAGAAACAGAAGAGACTGTAGAAGGAGAAGAAACTGCAGAATCAAAAGAAGTAGAGGAGAAAGCAGAGACTGAAAAGGAAAATTGAATACTTATAGGTTTTATTTGTCAGTGTTGCTAGAGTAAATATTTATTTTAATTATTTTTTCTAGGATAGGTAGACCTGGAAATATAAATTGCTGTAATGCTCTCGAAATATATAATAATTTAAGTAATAAAATTGCAATTGTTATTCAACTAATATATAAATTTATAACAATGATAATTTATACCATGTATTGTTACTTGTTTCTTTTCATGCATTAATTACATAGGTACTTATTATGTAGGTACCTATCTACGACGACATTAAGTCGCTATATCTAACAAGTCCGGCCATAAATACTGTACATTACATTACACATTTTTTTTTTCTTTTTACCCGACTGTAAGGAATATGGTTATGATTTTCGCGCGTATCTTGTATGTATGGATGTAATATTCTTTAATACCTGATATCTCACAATCCACTGAACGGATTGATACAATTAAGGCATCGTTAGATTCGTCTTGATCGCCCAAGTGTTCTTAGTTATATGACGTTTGAAAAAAAAACATGGCGGCTGTGACATGTGAAAATAAAGATGTGTAAAAAAAAAGTTGTTTTGAATACTGCAATATGGGTATCAAATTAAAGGGCTCATCTTATGCATTTCAAAAAGGTATAACATGATTATGACTATAATACTAGTTAGTTAGTTAGCAACAATACTTGACAAAAGCTGTGATGAAAGTTAGGTGTTACATCGTACAACTACTAAAAAGTATTAAATAAAAAAAAATATAAATAAAAAAACCCGCCTGCCCAAAAAAGTTGGAAACAAGATCCCCTACATAATTATATAATTATGTAGGGGATCTTGTTAAGTCCAAAGCTTTAAAAATAGTAGCTTTCTCTCGGATGAGATCTTTATTTCACATAATTGTTTAATATATTATACGTGGGTGTTATTATTTTAATTACATCGTCGTTTAATTTGAGGCTTGTTAAATAATAAAGTATTATTTTCAGACTAGCTGTCCCGCGCAACTTCGTCTGCGTAAAATTTGCCCGTTTTTGTAACATTTTTCACTGCTGCTCCGCTTATATTGGTTGTAGCGTGATGTTATATAGCCTTCCTCGATAAATGGGCTATCCATAAGTAAAATGTTTTTTCAATTCGAACTAGTAGTTTCTGAGATTATGATTAAGAAACAAACTCTTCAGCTTTATAATATAAGTATAGATGAGTGATGTAACTATGTATGTGTAACTACGCCCGCGTTACACAGTTAGCCCCGTTATGGGTTGATTTTCGCTTTCGATCAAAACGCGTGTTTCTTTATTTACAACCAAAAACAAATTTTCAATACAACCGAACACCAATTTTCACAGATCTTATTTCAAACTGACGGAGTTTCATATAGACTTCCAACCCCTTTAAACCAAAAATCCAAGTGCGTAATTTCACAGATCTAACTTTAAAACTGATGGAGTTTCATACAATCTTGCAACCCCTATTTTACCCCCTACAGGGTTGATTTTCCAAAAACGCTGAAACTGATATTTCTTTATTTTAAATGAAAAAGCTAAATAGAAAATTTTACCGATCTAACTTAAAAACTGACGGAGTTTCATACAATCTTTCAACCCCTATTTTACCCCTTTAGGGATTGATTTTCCAAGAACATTGAAACACGACTTTCTTTATTTTAATTGAAAAGCCACATACGAAATCTCATAGATCTTACTTCAATCCTGACGGAGTTTCATACAAGCTTTCGGTTGCCACTGAGTTAGGAACCCCTCAGTTTGGTACCGATTTATGGTAGCCATATCATTTTTAGTCCATGGGAAAACCAGTCCGCAGGAAAACTATAAACCCATATAATTTTAGGTGATACGAAGTTCGCCGGGTCAGATTGTTTTAATATAATTACAAAAAACGAATAAGAAAAGTAATTGAAATCAATTACTTTTCTAATTCGTTTTATATTTTTTACGTGTCTTTGTAAATAACAGCATATTAAAATTCTTACTTGCTAGATCTCTAATATATCTATAACCAATAACCATAATTATAGGCAAGCATAGTATGTAGGTACATTTGTAGTATATATTACTTATTTACAACAAAAATACTTTGTGGCAAGCATCAATTTAATAGGCTCTATATTATTTTTGACTAGCTGCCCCGCGCAACTTCGTTTGAGTCAATTTTCCCCGTTTTTGCGACATTTTTCATTGGCGCTCCGCTGCTATTGGTCGTAGCGTGATGTTATATAGCCTATAGCCTTCCTCGATAACTGGGCTATCCAACAGTGAAGGATTTTTTCAATTAGAACCAGTAGTTTCTTAGATTATCGCGCTCAACCAAACAAACAAACTTTTCAGCTTTTAATTATTAGTATAGATTTAAGTAGTGTCACATTTTTAACCCCCTTAAAAAAAGTGGCAACCGGTATCCTATCTAACTATCCAGTTACTTAAGATACTTCTCATTTCATTTATTAATTCCAACGTATTTTTTGTAGAAAGTAGCAAAACTTTCCATGTTGTCGTTTCTACGCAGGCAATCCTGATGTTTTCGCGTCCGCGGAACCATGATAACTTTTGCATGGAACCTACTTTGGGAATCGCTGGCCTACGTTATGATTTCATTGAAAACTTAAGAATGTGTCCTGGCCTGCTGGTCTAGTGGTTAGTGGCTCTGACTTCTAAGCCCGAGGTCGTGGGTTCGATCCCCACCCAGGATAAAACTTTGTGTGATGAGCACGATGTTTTATTCTGCCTCGGCACATACTAATGTGAACATTCTTTATGTTTTACATTCTATTACTATCAACTATGATTACGTAACTTATTAAATATATGTTTTAGATTTAAACATCTCAACTAAGAGTATAACGTGTATTTATTGATTTGCAATTGACTACCGAAAATTTGTGGGTCGGCAGCGACCCCGTGGGCTCTCATGTTATTTATGGTTCCTGGGACTTGTTTTACGGAAATAATGTAGGTAGTCGATCTTGGTGGCATTGTGTGACGGGGAAAATGTCCTGGCTATTGAACTGTAGTCTTTAGATCAATATGGGAATAGCAGATACACTGGAATTCAGGCTATCGATGGTAAAGACATACGCCAGAAATATAGAAATCTTAGGCCTGAGCCTGGGTCACTCCAGCAACAAAAGACCATGGGGAGTTGCCAAAAGCAGTTAGCGCAATATATATTAGGTACTCTTACGGGTCAAATCAGAAAAGAAGTTTTAGAAGCGTATATACGCCACGGAGTGAGATTTTTCGAGTCAACTGTTATGAGGAACGAAACCATAGTTTTGTACTATGCTCCTCTCTAAAAGGGAATCGATGGAATGGCGTCGTCCTGGTGAAAAACCAAAAAGATAATGTCTACCGTAATCTGGGATTGTCACGGAATACTAATGATTGACTTATAAGAAAGGAATATCACGGTAAATGGCAGATACTACGCCACCCTTACCGAGCAGTTACGAGAGAGGATCAAGCAGAAATTTCGTGGAAAACTTAGCAGAGATGTTCAGCTTCTCCACGACAAGCTCCCGTTCACACTGCTTCAATTGCCAAGGCTGCTGTTGCTAATTGTGGCTTCGAGGAAAATTCGCCACCCTCCTTATAGTCCCGACCTGGCCCCTAGTGCCTATTATTTGTTTTCTAAACTTAAACCAGACCTAAGGGAAAGATTTTCTTCGAATTATTTGATTCGTACGGTTTACACCCATTTTGAGGAAAACATTTTTAATTGAGTGAATATTTTTGGAAAAATCGCTCCGAAAGTTGTATAAATCGTATCAATCCCCTTACTTTTGAACCGTGTTATTAAAAAATATGGAAAAAATCACAAAGATAGCGCTTAATAAATAATTTAAACTAAAATTATTTCGGATAAGATCGGATATACCGTCATTGTGTTATTGCCAAAAATCTGTTTTTCTCTACAAAAGAGCGTAACTGCCATGAACATACGCTCTTCTGCTGATGCAATTGTTCAAGGCTGCGGAACCCTGCACTGAGCATGGTCCGACATGCTCTTGCCCGGTTTATTACTAATATATAAATTATTTCACGAAATAACGTACTATATAAATAGCCGCCTTTTCACCAGCCCCCTCCCCATGTCATTAAAAACAAAGCAAACCAATGACCTCTTTCACGTAACATTTTAATGGCCCCCGTGTTACAAAACATAATCTACTACATATGATCTGAATCTATGTCAAAGAGTATGATCTACATACGAATAAATGTTTGTTCAGAGTCTGGGTGTACTTTGTGAGCGGGGGGCGGGGGCGGTAACTAAACCAAGAGAATTAGAGATTACATTGTCATAATTAGTATTACTAACTCATGTTTTTTGTATTTTTTTATAAAGAAATTGTTTTTAAAACTTTCTTTAGTATATACTGTAACTGTTCTAAATTTTAACTTTTATGAACTCATTTAATATATAGCATTTTTATATTGTTGAATAAAAAATTTGTTAGTATTTTTAATTGATTAAACATAATTAATTGTTTTCTTAAGTAATTTTAGGGTCATATCTCTATGACATGTTCAAAGTGATAAGAACCTAACTTTAATCCGGTCAAGTTACGTTGATCCAATTGTAAGCAAAGTCTTTGAGACTGACTGAAAATAATTATCAATGTTTTATTTATTAATTTTGCTAAGCTTTTCAAGTTACGTTGATCCAATTGTAGATGTATTGAAGTGTGCCAATTCAAGAATATTTTGCCCTGTAGCTACCTTGTTACTGTAGCATTACCTTTCCCACACAGAGATCTGCGTAGTGTCTACCATGAATTGGTATAATAAAAACCAAGTTAGCATAAAAAAGTATAATTATTCCATAGTAATACATAGCAACAAATTATGCTTATATAAATTACAACTAAGAGTTATCTGTCATGATCTCTTCTTCTTCATCCTCGGGCTCCGCAAGATCCGGATGACACACTCTGATATGCAGGTTAAGGTTAATTTTAACAATAAAGCTTTTACCACACGTTGTACATTTGTGCGGCCGCTTCACATCGTCATCAATATTAGAAGGATGTGCCCGTGCTAAATGCGTTCTCAATAAAGACGCATGCATAGTTCGGTCACACTGAGAGCATTTTACATGACAATCAATCGGTTGACCCTCATGAGTTTGTCTATGCTTTTCCATAGTTATTTTCGACACGAATAGCTTATTACAGCAGTCACATTTAAAATTTTTGACTTTAGAGTGCTTCTTCATGTGTATTTTTAAACAATTTTTCGTTGGGAACATTTCATCACATTTTGAACATTTGAATTTTTTTATATCATTATGTAGCTGCATGTGGAGTTTAAGATATGCCTGTCCCGTGAAGCTTTTACTACAGATCTCACAGTTTATTGTACTTGTTGATGAATGAGTTTGCATGTGGCTTTTTAGAAACTGTGCTGCTACAAAACTGCGATCACATACCTCACATAAATACTTTTTGGAAGCTGCACCTTCATGCTTGCTTCTATGGATGTCAAGGTGATATTGAGAGTTTACTTTGACATCACACTGGTCACATTTGAATTTCCGCCTTTTTTTAGGACCCTCTTTTACGGGAGGCGGATCAGGCTCCATTGTAGGCGAATCCTTGTCATTGCCGTGAAATTTTTTATGAAGCATCAAGTACTCCATACCTTCAAAGGTCAGATCACATACATCGCATCTGTATCTCGTTTCGTTTTGTTGTTGCTTCATTTCGTATGTTACGTTTTCACCACCGTTATAGGCTTCAGCCATTTTCTCACGTTTTACTGAACGACTATCTTGTTTGTCACTGGACGCTGGCTCCATCATACTCTTCATCCAGTGGTCTTGAATACCAACGCCGGATTTGGTCTCCATTTGGTGAACCGACGACCGACGCTATTCAGCGCATAATATCTACAGTGCGATATTGATCCATATATCGCAACTGTTTGCTCACAATTTCGCATAAAAACACAATAATATTATGTTTAAAGTTAATCGCGCATTGTTTACGAGTTAGTTTAGTGGATTTCACGTTAAAATTGTAGCGGTAACACAAAAGCGAGCCTTGTTACAGTACCATAAATTCCAAAAGAGAAGCGATGCGCGTTGGTTTTTTTCGGGCGGTTCATTGACAGCGCCAACTTTTTTTATTCTTGACAAGTTACCTGTTGCCAGAAATAAAAATAAATGACATTGTAAATTAATTTCATTTTAATCAATCCAATTAATGTATAAAATGTTATCGTTATTTATTTGCATTACTTGATTTTAAAAGTCATATTGTTGTAATAAAATCCACTTTTTAATTAACTAACAAGTTAAAAAAATGTATCCCAAAATGCAGGAAAAATGACATGACAGCTGAAAAATGGCGTCTTCAATGTTAGGCGGTGATAAGGTGTTTATTTTTATTAATAACTTTAATTATTTCTGTTAAAACATGATATTAGTGATTATGTGTATTAGAACTGGTAATGATTAAAGTGTCTGTCAATATGGCTACTGATTCGGGGCCTCTTAATTCAACTTACGTTGAAAGTTCGTCGGACGATGAATGTCTTTCAGTTGTGAAACAAAAAGCCGAATTTCAAGATGTAGACACACGGAGTAGATTTGATGAGGACAGTGACGAAGTCCCTATCATGGCTGGAGTCCTGGTTTCCGTAGAAGTGGAAGAAATGGATGACGACTGCCCGCTAGACTTTAACAAAGTAAGCCATCTGATTAGTCCAATTTGTTGTTTTTTTCAAGTGTTTTTTGCCGGTCATAAATGTGTAGGTTCTAATGCGTGTATTACACTACACGGAATCAGGGACCCTAAAGCCTTAAAAAGAGAGGTGTAATAAGAGTTAGGGCCCTAATTCTATAACAAGGCAAGGGATTTTCGATTCTCTCTAAATTATTAGAGAAGGTGTTACTCAGAAGGTTGCAGCCTTTTCTGATAGCAAACAGTGTCATACCTAGCTACCAATTTGTTTTCCGTGAACAACACTCAACGGTAGAACTAGTGCATTGTGTATGCAATAAAATTAGTGTAAAAGTAAAGTTACTCTTGCTCAATCTCTTCGACCTTGTTTGTTTTCTGGATGCTAGGGAGGAACTCGTTGACTAGCTCGAACGTCTGCAGAATTTGTGTACCCGCTTCATTTTTGGAATACGTAAATACGACCATGTCTCCGAATCTCGGAGAAATCCAAAGCTAGCTAATTCTTTCTCTTCTCTATAGTATTCTTCACAATCCTAATTCTCTTTCCAATCTACGTGAGCGCTTCAATTTTCTTTTTCCCAGGGGTGAACCCCGTCGTTCCGCCTCCTCTCTTCTATCGAGTACTCCCGCTCACAGCTCCAGCTGTTACAATAGCTCTTTCACCATACAAGCGGTAAAGCTTTGGAATTCTGTACAATAAAGAATTTGAATGCCTACAAAAGTTACAGCATTTTTATTATTTGCTAGATTTACTACATGTAAATGTAGTAGGAACAAGGTAAAAATTGATGCACTTTCATCCATCAACTATTTCTACATTTAAATTGATGCACTTTCATCCATCAACAACTTCTACATTTATATTCATTATGTATTTTTGTAACACTTTGTATATTAAAGATAGACTAAATTTTAATATTAATAGTATGTATTCAATTTCGCGCTAGATCTACTTGCCTCTTACCTGAGTGAAAGAATTCAATATGTTGATATAAGCGGAGTAAGGTCGTCTGGATCGCCAATTAGTATGGGCGTGCCTCAGGGATCAATACTCGGTCCGTTCTTATTTTTGGTATACATTAATGATTTACCATATTATATTGATAATTTTTGTGACATCATTTTCAATTAGAATGATGTCATCCAGACGATCCAGACGACCTTACTCCGCCTATATCAACATATTGAATTCTTTCACTCAGGTAAGAGGCAAGTAGATCTAGCGAGTAGGACACATTGTAAACATTGGCAATTTGAAACGAGTGGCTACGAGTTTTAATTGCCTGTTCTTTTCTCGGGCTTTACCTATTGTTTGCCAACAGGCATTACAAGTAAATGTAGA
The DNA here is from genome assembly GCA_945859575.2 of Herminia tarsipennalis. NCBI lineage: Eukaryota > Metazoa > Arthropoda > Insecta > Lepidoptera > Erebidae > Herminia > Herminia tarsipennalis. The sequence continues at coordinate 3,591,364 of OX243830.2, forward strand.
ATCGACTTTTCACAAGTGTAGTATTTTGCTTCCTAAGTGAATAAAATAATTTTAATTATTATTATTTCCAGAGTGAAAAAATGGAAAGAAAAAAAAGAAAGAAACACCAAAGAAAACAGTTAAAAAAAATAATACCGTGTCCCGAATGTGATGCTAATTTTGAAACGGCAGTAGGACTTAAGAGACATTCAATAGAACACCAAGTTGAAACCAGGTATATAATACGTGTCTTTACTTAATGGCTAAGACATTGGTCTCGCAATCGTGAGGTCGCGGGTTCGAATCCTACCCATTATACTACCGACGTAAACCCACTCCTAACACAAGCCTTTGAGCTTAGCTGGAGGGGTTAACAAGATTGCTAGTAATGTGGGACTCAATCCCACATTGCAAGTTAACTTTTAAAAAAAAAAAAAAAAGTCGCTTCCAGCTGTCTGTACGCTTAGATCTTCCAAACTATGCAATGGATTTTGATGCGGTTTTCTCTAATATGTAGATAATTTGTTACAGATGGTTTATATGTATAATACATGCATATTGATAGGCAGGGGCAAAAGAATTTCGTATTTTTAGTAATCATATCATTATCACATAAATACACTGACGGACTCATAAACTGCATCAAAGTTCAGGTTTACTCTAAAAGGATTTTTTTATAATAAGTATGCAAACTTTTTAGATTAAATTATATAAATATGGAAAGACTGGCTCTTAATCTTAAAAAAAAATTAAATTAAAAAATAGAACTGCGGTAAAACAAATGAATATAGCCGGGAAAAGAAAATTTACTCGTAGTATCAGATTTGCGTGTTATTTATAGCAAAGTTTTAAATTAATTCTCATTGATTTTTTTTGTTTGGTCAATTGAATTATTGTTACCAGCATAATTGTTGGGTTAGTTTTTTAACACATCGAGAGTTTTTGAACCATAATATGGATACTTCGTCCGAACAAGCGGCACAAATTGTAGCATTGGTGCGGGAGGGCTTGGATCAACGAACGATTGGTAGAAATTTAAATTTAAACCAGTCTACGGTTTGTAGAATATACAGAAGGTTTGTAGAGACAGGTTCTTACAGGAGGAGACGTGGTACAGGCAGAACTCGAGCAACCACAGGTCGTGATGACCGATTTATTGTTACAACTTCCCTGCGAAATCGTTTCCTCACGTCAGTTAACATCAAAACCGAGCTTAATGAAGTGCGTGGAAAAAACGTGTGTGCACGAACAATAAGAAGAAGGTTAAAGGAAGCGGCTATCACCCCTTTTAGACCAGCAAATGGTCCAAAGTTGTCTGCAGCTCACAGACAAGCTCGCTTAAGATTTGCGCGTCATCACCTGAATTGGACAGAAGAGCAGTGGGCCTCTGTATTGTTCACGGACGAGTGTAGGACATGTTTATATGGTGCAGATGGTCGCAGAAGAGTCTATCGTCGACGTGGGGAGCGATATGCTCAAAGTTGCATTGAGGAGCGTGTTCCTTTTGGAGGCGGTTCATGTATGGTCTGGGGTGGCATATCGATGAACGGGCGAACAGAACTTGTGTTCATAGACATGGTCCGTCAAAACGGTAATAGAGGGGGTTTGACAGCACATCGCTACATAACAGAGATATTAGAAGATCACGTGGTGCCTTACATGGGATTCATAGGCGAAAATTTTACTTTAATGCAGGATAATGCCCGGCCGCATGCAGCTGCACAAGTTCAACATTATTGCGAAGAGGTTGGGATACGTACAATGAATTGGCCAGCACACAGCCCGGATCTTAATCCCATCGAGCATGTTTGGGACAATTTAAAAAGAGCTGTATATGCGAGAAACCCTTCGCCTACGACAGTGGCAGCACTAAGAACAGCACTTTCAGAAGAATGGGACAATATTCCGCAAGATCTTTTAAAAACCCTTATAAAATCTATGCGGAACCGATTAGAATCCGTAATAAGGGCACGTGGGGGTAATACACCTTATTAAAACACAAATAAACCCTTGCATAAAGTTTGTGTCTATTGTTAAAACCAATTTTTTAATTAAACAATTTTTCCTTAAACTTCTGTTTTTTCTTCAAAAAAGGTCTTAAGGTCCTTTCCAGTACATAAACTTAAACTTAAAGATATGATCCTACGCTGTTTTAAAGTTCACGAACCAATCTAGAGGTTTCAATTTAAATCTGTATAGAAAGTTTGCATACTTGGTTAAAATATTTATTTCAAAGTCGTCTATTACTTTGATGCAGTTTATAAGTCCGTCAGTGTACTACTATTTCATGGCACCAACTTCAAAATGTTTAATTTGTTTTTGTTATTCTAGGTGTATTATATTTTGCTTTGTAGTTGAAATGTTAGAAGTCGGTAATATTTTTTTGTAAAAAAGTTTTAAAGTTTTATGCATCCCTGCAAAGTTTTATCAATAAAGGCTCATTTGCACTGGTTGTAAACGCAGTCGTTATACGACCTATGACATAACGTCCTATGAAAGTGCGCCATCGATATCTCAGTCGCGGATTCAGGTTATAATTGTTAAAATTAGAAGCGAATTGACGTCGCGCGGGAGCAAAATGGCCAATCGTTTTATCGATTTGCAAATGCTTAAACTGGTAGACACCTATCTAGATTACCCATGCGGGATGCATGCGTGGTCTGCATGCATCCCGCATGTTGTGTTTAATTTTACTAGTGAATAATTGACTACTGAAAATGATTACTTTCAGTAGTCAATTATTCACTAGTAGAATTAAACACAACATGCATGATGGCCTCATGGCATGCTTTCACCCCGAATGCAAATGACCAATGAAAATGAGCCTTAAAACACACGCATACTAAGACTTTAAAGCAGTGGTTCCCGACCTTTCTGATTTTGTAACATTGACACAGGCTACTGGTATACTTGGTATCTATACATGTAACAAAAAAATATAAATGTGGCTCAGAAATAGATTACAGTCAGGAATAGCACATAGGCTTTATCCCGGAAAAATGTTCTCGTGGAGAAAATTTATTTCTCTACATTTTCATGCGAACGAAGTCATGGACAACAACTAGTATGATCTTAAATTGTTCCTAGTTATTACATAAATTGAAATGCCATGTTTCAGACACAAATGTGAAGCTTGCGGGCGATACTTCAAGAAAGCGTTCAGTTTACGAATGCATGCCCGGGTTCATATGGAGAAGACACCGCCACAATGTACGCTATGTGGACTTAATTTTAACCAAAAAGCTTTTTTGGTAAGTAACTGGTACAAACTTTTCACTTTGAATTCAGTATAGTAGAGATCACTACACATCAGAGTAGCATACAGGCGAGTACTGCCTACAAAGAAACCATTAATTAGATACCGCATAAATACATCGTGCGACGAAGGGGAGGATTAAATCATTTCACTCGATACCGCCTAAGTACCTCGCGCGACGGGCGATCATTCTCTCAATACCGCATAAATACATCGCGCGACGAAGGGGAGGATTAAATCATTTCACTCGATACCGCCTAAGTACCTCGCGCGACAGGGCGATCATTCTCTCGATACCGCATAAATACATCGTGCGACGAAGGGGAGGATTAAATCATTTCACTCGATACCGCCTAAGTACCTCGCGCGACGAGGCGATCATTCTCTCAATACCGCATGAATACATCGTGCGACGAAGGGGAGGAATAAATCATTTCACTCGATACCGCCTAAGTACCTCGCGCGCCGAGGCGATCATTCTCTCAATACCGCATAAATACATCGTGCGACGAAGGGGAGGAATAAATCATTTCACTCGATACCGCCTAAGTACCTCGCGCGACAGGGCGATCATTCTCTCAATACCGCATAAATATCGCGCGACGAAGGGGAGAATTAAATCATTTCACTCGATACCGCCTAAGTACCTCGCGCGACGGCGCGATCATTCTCTCGATACCGCATAAATACATCGCGCGACGAAGGGGAAGATTACATCATTTCACTCGATACCGCCTAAGTACCTCGCGCGACGGGGCGATCATTCTCTCAATACCGCATAAATACATCGCTCGACAAAGGGGAGGATTAAATCATTTCACTCGATACCACCTAAGTACCTACCTTTCGCGACGGGGCGCTCTTGATAGAATTTGTAATGTATTTTTTTTGTGCGAGACCACTAGGTGCGCGAGACCGTCACTGGACGGTAAGCTTCATATAAATGAGTGAGACACTTATAAAAAGCAACATTATGGAATTAAATAGCTTTGATGTCGACCTGGCCTGGAGAAACTTAACGAGGATAACCCTGGATGCTATTAATTTGCATGTACCTAAAAAAAGGAGATATTCAAATCAAAATATAAACAAACCCTATGGTTTGTTTATATGTATTTTGATTATCTATATTCTATCCATATTTAATCAGCAGGTGGTAAACATGATTGATAATAACGTTTGTGGGAAATACATTTAATAAAGGGATCTCACGGCACTTACAAAGATTATCTAACACTGAATAATAAAATTGTCACCTTAGTTAGAAAGTTTAGGAAGGAATTTGAAAGAGGAATTATAATAGTGGGCCAAAATCATTATTTTCATATACGCATTACCAGCTCTCCCCAACGGTATCAGTCCCTCCATTACTAAAGGATAATGATAAAAATGTATTTAGCGACCCCATGATGATTGCTAATATTTTTGCTGCACAATTTGAGAAATCATATGTTTTAGAACTATCGACTACCTTGATACCATCTATAAAAATGCCTGGCATTAAGAATACCATTCACACCCGATAGTTTGTAAAACTTTGAAAACACCCAATTTCTTTGTCTTCTGTAGTACTGAAACAATGCAGCAGTGTGTTTTGTCATCAGCTAGCACACATAATGAATCTATCTTTTAAAATAGGAAAACTACCATTGGGGTGGAATGAAGCTCATTTATTTATTTATTTTATCCAACTTATACTAACAGATAATCTAACCATATATGTTTTAAGATACATATTATTTAGTATAAATTAGCATTTTCGAATCCGTGGAGAGCTCCTCCAATGAATATCTGACTTTCTAACGGATCGCAAATTCAAAGTTGGAATATGAGATACATTAGCCAACGTACACAGTGGAGTTCCTCAGGGATCTGTAATTGGTCCGATATTGTTTGGTATTTTCATTACTGACTTAAAATCTTTTATCAGATCAGATGTGTCTATATTTGCTGATGACACGAAAATAATTGGTAATCCGCTCATTAGTCATAATATTATACAACAGTATCTGGATCGTATTCTACAGTGGACTAAGGAGTGGCTTCTTTCACTTAATGCAACGAAGTGTACAGTTTTATACATGACAGTAATAATCTAAAAATCCAATACGAAATCGATTTAGTACCAATACAGCCTGTAAGTGCCCAAAGAGACCTAGGGGTAAATGGGATGTTCACATCACAAATATAGCAAAGAAAGCCAATAGTATATTTTATGTGATCTGGAAAACATTTAATATACATTCCAAACGACTTATTTTTTTAAAAATTATAAAACATGTGCGTCCACTTTTGGAGTATGGATTTCAAATATGGAGTCCATACTTTAAGAAAGACATAAAGGTGTTTGAAAAAGTACACCATAGAAATACAAAAATGATAATTTTCACTAAAGAACAAAAAATATGAAGAACGCTTTGCTGAATTTAATTTGATCACGTTAGAGTTCTTACGATGTAGTCGAATTAATTGTTTTTAAACTTTCGCGATTTTATACGTATATATTATATAGATATATTTCGAGACTTAATCGCGTGAATTATGGTGGTCACGAGTCGGCCCGCGACCACGATCGGTGCAATTCGATCGAAACGTCGGGTATATAAAAGAAAAGAAAAGAAAACGTTTATTTTGTTGCGATTTGGGCACAGACTACATAACTACAATGACATTGACACAGAACAGTAGGCAAAAATACGAATAAGTTGGCGTAAGTGTTAAATGGACACTACAATATTAGAGATTCAACAATCTCTATACAATTAATACAAATACGCTTTTGTCTTTAAAATATGCCGTAAAATATCCCCATCCGCATTCGCCAACATTCCTGTTTTGTACCTACAAAAGCAGAATTATGGTAAGGCGCCATGCATTTATTACGTAAGACGATTTTGATTTTGACCATTTTTTATTCCCTTCACCACGGTGGTTGTCGTGGTGGTGATGTAGTGAATATAGTGATCTACACCGATTTGATAACCAATAAAAAATTGTGTCGAAAGAAGAAAATTTAATTATAACATTATTTGTATAGCCTTGCGCAAAAATCCGTTCCTGGAATATTTTTGCCGTACTTTGAAGTTTAAAAATCGAAAAAAAATAGCTATGAACACTTTTCTATTAGCAAGCTATCATAGTCGTGTTTATAAATCAATAAAATTTGATAAAAAATCATCTGCGGGTCACTTCAGGTATTTAAAGTAGTGCAGTTCGGTTGGTTAAGTTTCGATTAAAACGGCCATTTTCGTATTCTTGTAACTTTGGGATCGATCTCAAATACGCTTGCGTCAAGTATGTGTCTCGAGAGCGAAGTAACGACATTCTAGTACGGTGCGCAAACAACTTTTAAGATTTTAAGATCGATCCCAAAGTTACAAGAATACGAAAATGGCCGTTTTAATCGAAACTTAACTGCACTGCTTTAAATACGTACTACCGCCTCTGTGGCGCGATGGGAGTGTGTCCGACTGCTACGCAAGAGATCGTGACTTCAATTCCCACACGGGACACCACTTTGTTTGATCCACAAATTGTTATGAGTCTAGGTGTACTTTGTGTCCGTGACTTGTATGATTGTAAAGTCCCCCGCAGTACATGGCTTGTACCCTACTGCAGAAGTCGTCTTTTTAAAAATAAAAAATAAATGCACGAAGGAAATTGGCTCAGGAAGGATTCGAACCCGCTATCATATTACTTATGCATAAAATATTATTTATCTTTATTTGGAAACTGTTATATTACAGAGCCAACACATGTTAAGAGCACATGAGAAGACGGAGCAATGTGAACTATGCAGTGCGAAGTTCCACACATCGAGTCAATTGAGAAACCATACAAAACAATCTCATAACAAGCGGAGAGATAAAGATGATTCTATGTATGTATTATTATATTTACCTATATTGTACATAATCCATACTAATATTATAAATGTGAAAGTAACTCTGTATGTCTGTTTGTTACGCTTTCACGCTCAAACAGCTAAATCGATTTAGATGAAATATGGTATGGAGATAGGTTGAGTCCTGGGGAAGGACATAGGATAGTTTTCATCGCCATAACCGACAGCGGGCGGAGCCGCGGGTGAAAGCTAGTCCATACTAATATTATAAATATGAAAGTAACTAATATGTATTTAAGGACAATAAAACACCGTTTTGCTGAACACCTCTAGTATATTTCTTGTTGCGCGCGTATATATAACAATAACCCTGTCTGTTTGTGATCTTTTCACGCTTAAAGTGCTGAACCCATTTAGATAAAATTGGGTATGGAGATTGTTTGACTACAAGAGATACATAGGATAGTTTTTATCGCGATAATCGACATCAACGCGGGCGAATCTACGGGCGAAAGCTGGTGATTTATAAACCAACCAACATTGTAAACATGGACAAATTGAAAAGAGTGACCGCGAGTTTTTATTGCCTTGTTCTTTTCTCCGGCTTTACTTATTGCTTGCGTATAGATATTACATGTACATGTAGAATCATGAGTTTTCACAAGTATAGTATTTTATTTCCTGAGTGAATATATTTTTTAAAATTTTAATCTATCCTAAACTTTCCATCTGCTTGGTTCAACGGACGATTTTAAGACACGATAACTGAGCTTCATAAATGGATAACCTTTTCATTAAAAAAATGTCATATCTCTCCATGCTTTGGAGAGTATGTTTAACCGTCGTTCTTGCGCCTAATCTCTCTCCGATCTTTTCAATTTTCGTCCTATCGGTCCAGGGCTAGATCGAGTTAATAGAGGGTACACGTTTTTTATAATATTCTGCATTTTTAGCCACAGGATTGCTAAAAACGCAAACTCAAAACGCCCGTCGTGATCAAAATCGGATGGGAGGACATTATTATTTTTATAACTAGTGGTCGGCGTAGGTATTGCCATCAGCGGGATTCATCAACCGTGGCTTAACGTGGATATACCTCATCTCAAAATCCCGGGATTTTTATATACGACTTCACCTAATGTCATCAATATACTTATAACCCACAAGCGGAGTTGACTTTATAAAAAGAAAAGTATCAATAACAAAACCACTTCGATTTTAAAGAAACCGAATAACAATTATAGGCATAAGAATACATCTGTCTCGATCGAATGCCAACGCGTAACTGAGTGCTTTGTGTCCCCGTCGCTCGCAGCGCTCTCCCCACCGCTCAGGTGACCCCCACGTCACGATGACGCGGTGCTAAGCTACGTCTCTTCGTCTGATATTTCTGACAATATAATTACCAAACTCGTGCCTAAAAGTGTTCATACCTTAGCTAGAGATTTAGAGCTATTCCTATAAAAGAAAGAATTACTGTTAATTAAAAAACCATTCAAATTGCTATAGCGTTACGATTTAATAGTAAATAACTAAATACTCTTACAGAAACAGTTTTTAAACTTTTGTGATTTTTATTATAGTACTTTTATTATTGAAGATTATATAAGACGATAACTTAAAAATACCGGACTCCTGGGGTATAGGTCCATGTTAACATAGCATTTGAGGTTTACTTACGCCGGTCATTGATGATAACGATGACTGCAGGGACATAGGGCCTCCTCTCTTAGAGAGGAGACATGCTGTACTTCTCTCAGACTTCTACGCGAACCTACTGCAAATTTGTATATCACATTATGCCTTATCAATTTGTAGTAAAATCATAACTCATTAAACTTTTTTTACAGGAATCCAAACCATACAAGAAAAATCATAACCAACCAGAATTTAGAAACGGAACACGGTGAAAACACACAATTGTACGAAGAAAAAGAGGCTATACCGCCATACCTTTTCAATGAATATGAAAGTTGCCTCAACCGGGAAGATTTAAATCATTCTACACAATGTGCCATTGTCAGCAAAATGCACAGAGGTAGGTCCGTATCAGATATCTGTAAACTATATAATTTAAATCCTGAAATAGTCAATGAAATCTGGGAAGATAGAGAAAAGTATGCGTTACCTAAAAAGACAGCAAAACGTACTACTAGATATATGAATAGTATATTAGATACTAGAATAGTTGAATGGTATCATGCTCAAAAAGCAAATAATATACAAGTCTCGGGGAAAATGCTTCAAGACATTGCTGAGGATTTTGCTAAAGAGTGTGGTTTTGTGGCTTTTAATGGTAGCAAGAAATGGTTGGATAGATTTAAGAAAAGATACAGCATATCATTGAGAGGTACTCCATGTAAAAGGGAATATAGAAATCATTTAACGGACTCAAAATGGAAGAATCATTTCTTTAAGGAACAGTGGGGCGATGCTCGTTTGGGAATTCCAGATGAGGATATATATACTGCAGACGAGTTTGGTTTCTATTACAATCCGTCTAAGGGTCGTATTAAGAAGTTAGCTGGGAAAAAATATATACAAGGTTATGTAAAAGACAGGTTAGCTGTTTTTCTATGCGCTAATATGCCTGGAACAGATAAGAGAAAACTACTTGTATGTGGAACGGAAGATCCCTTAATACATTCATTTAGAGACCCTGATACGTTGCCAGTGACTTATAAAAGGCATTCACAAGCACATTTCACAACACAAATGTTTGAAGAATATGTTCAATATTGGAATATGGAACTTCAAAGTGAGAATCGAAAAGCAATATTAGTTTTAGATCGAGCTACAATACATTCTAAGTTGCAATTATCACATTTAAAACTTGTTTTTGTGCCGTGGAAGGCAACTAATGGATTAATTCCTATGAAAAATGGTGTTTCGGCTAAATTTAGAGATGAATTTAGACGATTAATAATAGAAGAGAAGTCTATGAATGTTCTAAGAGGAGTTGATAGAAATTTGACATGTTTAGAAGCATTAAATATGATGGAAAAAGCTTGGGAAAGAACTCCTCCGGAAGTAATAACGAAGAGCTTTGTTGATACCGGTTATGACATTACCATACCTGATGAATTTATTCAGATTGAGAAGCCAAAAATATATGAGAATGATGAAGAAATTCTCTCCAATATGTTGAAGGATTATGATGTTGAATCATACTTTACAAATTTGTCAAGTTTGGATCAATATTTGACCGTGGATGAGGAATTAGTGACTGGGCAAGGTACAAATGGGTCCGTCTTTGGTGGTAACCATAAAGTAATTGAAGCATTGAATGATGAGAAAGAGAAAGAAGATCTTCTGCCATTGGCTACTGAAAAACCAGATACGGATGAAAAAGAGGTTTTAGTTAAAAGATCTAGAGCGTTGCAAGATTTGGATATTGTTAAAAAGTATTTGCAATCAAATGCAACAACGTATGATACTTATTGCTGTTTCATGGAAGTAGAAAAGTTCGTTATGCAATCTGTTATTGGTTAAATTAAATAGTTTTAATTTGTTACATGTAGGTAGATGAAAATGTGTGCTTTAAGACAACTATAGCTATCGGTATGAGTCAGTCGTGCGTATATGATAGTTGTAGTTGGCTGTGGGCTCACCAAACATGCGGTAGTATTGTTTCGTTCTCCGGTTTCGGTCAAGGTGACCAATCTTATCAAACTACTAAGTATATAACTAGAGATAATAACGACTGACGAAAAACTGACCGATAGCTTAAGTGCTCTCCATGACACGGAGTGGCGTAAAGGATCAATAATAAGCTATTTTTTTTATCTGTGTCACCCGTCAGATAGGGTCGGTAGGGATATACAGTAGGATCAACGTAACTTGACCGGATTGAAGTTGGCGAAAAGTGGTTGCGCAGATGCATTTTTTAGTAGTAAATGGTGACAGGAAGCAGGTGGTGAGGGCGGTAACTAAACCAAGAGAATTAGAGATGCGATTACGCATTACATTGTTATAATAATAACTCATGTTTTGTGTTATTTTTTTCATAAAAAAAAATGTTTTTTTAAACATTCTATAATATTTACTGTAACTGTTCTAAATTTAAACTTATATGAACGGTATTAAAATACTATATTTTTATATTGGTAAATTAAAATTTTGTTAGTATTTTAATCGATTGTACATAATTAATCGTTTTCGTAAGTAATTTTAGGGTCGCATCTCTATGACATGCGCGAAAGTAAAAAACCTAACTTCAATCCGGTCAAGTTACGTTGATCCAACTGTAACAGCAAACTCAAGATTCGTACTGGTAACTATAATGATAACAGTCAGGGAGTTTTGAAAAAATATGGAACAGCTTTTATCATTTTCACAGATCTGCGTTATACGTGACGTGACGTAACTTGTATAAATCACTGACTTCTATAGTACTCTAGGTCGCTAGGCTAACACCGACAACAACAGGACAGCATATACCTCGGGTCGCGTTGGACGTTTTTTCTGTTCACGGAGAGGCGGCGCATAAAGCGTACGTAACTTATCATCGCACGCGTAGACACAAACTTATGGCAATATAAGATGTTGTTTATAGAGATGCGAGACGGAAAACGTGCCGGGCCCGCCTCGGCGACCTCGGCCTGGAGCAAAGCACGCGGTGTACTAAATAATTCACATTTAATATAGAATATAATTGCATGGAATGGTATTAAATAATTCACTTTTTAAAAGTCGAGCCTGGGTTGTGCGGTTCCCAAATAACTATTATGACTGGCACATAGGAGTAGAGGTCAGTGGTGAAAATCACTGACATTTATAGTACATCGCTCTGGACTGGCTACTACCCCGTATAAGTGACAGCAATTACAAGTGGCGATTCGAATGACCGTTCTGTGAACTTTTTGAATGGCCGTTGTTGTTATTCTTGTTACATAAGTATAGACTTCCATTTAATTTTGTCAAATTACTGTCCAAATGTCAAAATGAAATAGAAGTTATATTTTGGTCGGCGATAGCCTGTCCAGCGTACTAGTATTATAGAAGTCTGTATTTGAAATATATAAAACTGGTTTCTCCGTTTTTGCAACATTTTTTTATTGCTGCTCTGCTCCTATTAGTCGTAGCATGATGTTATAGCCTATAGCCTTCCTCTATAAATGGGCTATCCAAAAGTAAAAATTTTCAATTCGAACTAGTAGTTCCTGAGATTATCGGGTTTTAAACAACAAACTCTTCAGCTTTATACTTAATATTAGTATAAATAGATACGTGTAAATTTATAAGACCCCAGTCTTCGTGCAGTTAAAGTGAACAGTAAATACTGCCAGAGGGATCCCTGATTCAGTTGCGACCGAGCAGAGACGGCCTATAGATGGGTGACGGTCCACACCCCTCCTAGGGAAAAGGGAATAGCGAGTGCACTTGTGTCTGCGCATACACTTGTGCACTATAATATCTCCTGCGTAAACTAGCCAACTAGTTTCTGATGAGATGGCCGCCGTAACCAAAATCGATTAGAGATCATTATAAATACTGCCAGAATTTTACTGGAAATTTGGCTAGAATTGCGATCAACGAATATAGACTACTTTTTTTGTAATTTAGAGCATTTTAGTGCTAAATTTGTACATGACATTTATTGGTATATGTATGTCCAGGATTAGATATATAAGTACCAGTAGTTCGAGAGCTAGTGGTAATTTTTGGGTAGGTATTTGAGGCACGATGAAAAATTGTCTAATACTTCTTCTATAGAACCCAAACAGAGAGCTGTAGACCTGGCTAGGGGATAGTGGGGCTAAATAAACTTTTATATTTAACTACGATTTTACGATTTATGTCCAAGCTAAACAATCTGTATTTTTAATTAAAATATTAAATTACGTCCTATTACAATTTTAGCGTGCCTCATTTTTTCTTTTCATTTTTTGCGAAATATTTTTGCAAGCGCCTGGCTTAGTTTAAGACCTGACTTAATAATCTGGCTTATTCGTTCTGGCTTATAAATGTAAATTCACAAAAAAAAAAAAAACAAAATGCCTCAAGCATTTTTTCTTTGTAAAAAATATAAGGGTTAATCCATTTAGACCTGTTATCCAGCTAGGTCTGTGGTTCTGTGCTTGGTTATATTAAGAGAGGTATTAGACTAGCTTTCATTATGCCTCAAATACCTACCCAAAAACTATAGGGTAAATGCTTGCAATTTCGGGCGTAGGTAGGGAGGTGCAATCCCTGGGTACGCTCATACAGCACACAGGACTTGGGACTGCCTCCGATAATGCAGTCTGTTCACAGTCGGAAAAAAACGCTAAGAAAAGGCGAGAGTATCTTTGTATGTATCTAAGCTTGGGTGGGTTCCTTCGTATATAGAATATAAAAAGTTTTAAATCATTTTTTAATAATATTAGTAAAATTTTTAGGTGTGAGTAGAGGGCGCCACTGTCACCGCTCGTATTGCAGTCTTGGAATTTTGTTTTTTTTATTGAAATATTCAGTAAAAACAATCGTTTTGGCTCGGGCTACCGTTTGCACCGCTTTTGGAAAGTTTAAATGTGAACCAATTTGAATCCACAATGACCATCCCAAAATTACTGCCTTGGATTTTTTAAGTTGCTTTGTCCTTTTCCCAAAATTACTACAATTTTAGGGTTCTGTACCACAAAAGAAAAAAACAGAAAACCTTTTTTTTGTTTTGGGATTGTGGACCAGGAACCACATTACTAGCATCCATTCAGCTATGTTAGTTAGGTTAGTGGGTTCACGTCGGTAGTATAATGGGTAGGTGGTAGGATTGCAAGACCGATTTTTGATCGTTTTTTTACGAAATGGACATTTTGATGTGTGGGTATATTGGAACCAGAACAAGACGTTTTGGGATATATTGGAACCGGAACAAGACGTTTTGGAAAGTGGTCATTGTGATCCTAAAAGATTCTATAGCGGTTTATTTTTTATTGAAAGTTGATTTTATGACTTTATTTCAGTGAGAAACCATAGTCTCAACTATACATGATAGTTAAAACGGACTAATAGTAGAAATTGAAGGTTTCAAGATTTTTAAATTGCGATTTTCGATCGATAATACCAGCTTAGTGAGAGTGGCGGCTCTCTCATCAAAATGTAACATTTTTTCCTATATAGGGCGGGACACACGGGATATTTTTCGCAAATTAACTTTAAAAATATCTTGTGTGCTGTGGCCCTTAGATTTTTGCCTATCTTTGCTAAGAATTAATGCGTAAGTAAATAAGGAAATCTTTTAACTGTGTTATTAGATATAAGTTAATTATGTTGTATATTAAGTTTTGTAAATAACTTGTTAAAAAAAATCCTATTATGAGAAAATAAAATTTACGTTTTATCGTAGAAATAATGTGTTTTTATTGGAGTCAATGATCTTATGATAATCCATTTTATAAATAATGATGAGGGGCTACACAAAACAACGAGAGCATGGGGAAGGGAGGATTCGGGGGCGTCAACCCCCAAATCCCCCCATAACCCCGAAATTGTATAAAGGTAGGCGTACTCGGGATCATTTTTCGGAGCGGGTTTAGGTGGCATTATTGACTAAACACTGGCCAAATGATACTGTGTAGTGTATACCAGGGTTGTCGCGGATGCAGATTTATTCCTATCTGCGAAAGCGGATATACGCGGAAGATGCGAATATTCACAACTATACCGCAGCAACTCCACGTGAATGCCCATTATTGTGACATTTTACTTGAGCTCTCTAATGTGTCCTGTCAACGGATATCAATTCAAAATTAATTCAAGATTTTTCTCGATGAACGGTCCATCATTTAACATCTTAAATGATGGACCGTTCATCGAGAAAAATCTCATTTTGGATTGATATCCGTAGACAGCAGTGGCGGGGCGTCCTTAGAACACCATTATTTTCAGCTTCCCTTTGAATTGTAGTTGCGGATGCGAATATTCCCTGGTGTGTGACTACTATTAGTTATTTTGGGGGGTTTCGACCCCCACAGTACACATTTGGCCGGTGTTTAGTTAAGTGTGCTACGTAAATACGTTTTATATATCTCTCTCCTTTTGCAACCTGTATTTACTTCATAGCTGAAAGGAAATGCTCAGTCCATATCCAGTCTCTTGTTTATGGTTTGAACAGTGGGGGTGGGTCATTATTATATGTTGATTTGATCCTTGCTTATGTGACGAGTAAAGACTACTTTAAACTACGTAGAAGATGGGACCGATTGCCGAAAATAATAAACAACAGTTTTCGTTTTTTAAAGTATTTTATTAACATTTTTAAAACAATATTTACATCATCTTAAAATACAATTGGTGGTGAAGATAACATGTAAAAAAATGTGTATTTGTTCATGAATGACTATTTCTTTACATAAATATATTTAAAAGAAAAATTATAAGGTTTTTTAAATATTTTTTGTTTTACATTTTTTCAAGTGTTACAATTATATTAATTGATTATACTAAAAAAAATTGCATAAGTACATAAAGGCATCCCTGATTTTTATGTTTTGAACATAATAAAATTGCTAAGCAAGTATAGAAGTCGTAAAGTAAAAAATGAATTGACTAAGTTTTTCACTAACAGTTCCATCACAAACTACATCGACAAACCTACAGTATAGTTAGTGTTGTAAACAGTTATTTTGCGATAGGTCGCTATGAATTCATTTTTAGAGCGCATATGCTTGCAAAAATGTACTGTTTGTTTTATTTTACGAAGAAACTCAAAATCTTGTCTTCTTGCAGAGCTGCGCTTAGAAGTGCATCATAGAAGTGCAATGCATGCGCGGCAGACATTTTTGAGCATAGCGCGCAGCATAAGCGCCTTGATGCATTTGTGAACACATTTACCAATAAGACAAGATTCTGAAAGTTCCGTATCAGCTTGTCGTGGACAAGGATTAAAGATCGTGAATAAGGACCCAGTTTTGGGGCGATTGTGTGCCAGTTCTTAGCAATAATCTCGGTTTTCTGACTGAAAATACAAAAATATTTTCTTTCGTCCTTTCCATTGTTGCCAACATTGTACATGGAGGGTACAGATAAGGAGAAACTTCATATAAGGAGAACAAGTTTGAAAAGTTTAGTTTTAAGATGTAAATATTATGGCATTCATCTGAAGCGGAGGTAGCTTAATGGCTAAGGCATCGGTCTCGCAATTATGAGGTCGCGGATTCGAATCCTACCCATTATACTAACGACGCGAACTCACTCCTAACACGAGCCATTGAACTTAGCTCGAGGGGTAAACTGTTAAGTAATGTCCACTATCCCACATTTCTATGTACCTCTTTAAAAAATATATATACAATCCTAAAAAGTGTGCGAAATTTAGAACTGTAGAGTAATTTAATTTTAAAATATACCCTGTAATGCCACCTTTATTAACAAATTTCAGCAGACATTTGACTGGCCTGTTGGTCTAGTTGTTATTGACCCTGAATGCTAAGCCAGAGGTCGTGGGTTTGTATTTAAAAATATACAAGTATGTTTATCTGTTGTCTGTTTGCTACAGTAAGGCTCTGCCTAGTTTGGTGTCAGATGGTGTTGTGTTGATTGTTATAGAAATATATCGGCTTAAGAATACTGGGGCTTTTCCCGTGGGTGTCGTCAAGGCGACTAAGGGATTTCACACCGGAGGGCGGGCAGCAGCTTCCTCTGCGTACTTTAAAGCCTTACTGCGATCGTTAGCCTGCTCGCCAAGCGTGGCGATTATGGCAATTACCCCCAGGGTTAATAATAAGTAGGTTCTACTGAGGAGACCCGTGCCCAGCAGTGGGACATCATATAGGTTGATATCATGATGTTACTTTTTACCTTTAACCCCAAACGATTGCGTCTTAAAGCTAATAAATGCTAGTCTGTCAAAAATCTACCAAACAATCCAACTCGTTTTTATCTAATGATCTAACATTGACTAATTTTTCTGTAATGATGGTGATACATTCTTGCCAAGTACGTTTTCTTTATAAGTAAGTTTTTGTACATTTGTGGGATCCTTTAGTATGTCTTCCTCTGTGAGTCTTTCTAGTCTTTGATCCTGAACTGCCTCTGTAAAGATGAATGAGTTATGAAAATTGTGCAAAGTGAAACGGCATATTTTTCTAAGCTCAGCATATAACATGTGATAATACATTAAAGCTGGTCGATCGATCCCAAAGTTACAAGAATACGGAAATGGCCATTTTAATCGAAACGGCCACTCCTTTATTCATCCCCCAAAGTGAGGCGACCTCGCTTGAACTCGCTATGTCAACAGTACCTAGATGGTTGCTTTTGAAGGATCTTTATCAAAAACGCCATTTGAAGTCGATTATATGACTCATCAGGTTTTAGGCCACATTTAAAATCGTAGAAAATCATCGCACGAAAGTGTACTTGATGTAGATCCATTTTTAAATGAGACACGGTAATTTGGCTCTCGAAAAAATGTGAAAGGAAATTCAAAATTTGAACAATGGTATTTTTACTTTTAAATAACTAGTGCCAAACTTTATTTCGCAAAACTTTCTGAGTGGCCTGGTGTATGACATTACATTAGTCATTAGTAGAAATTTGCAAAATAATGCCTAAATCACAATCAACTCAAAAATAAATAATAAGATATTGTGAAAAAAAATTGCTTACCTTTTTTGAGGCAGTTGCATAAAGAATTAATTTACTTCAAACAAATTTTAATAAAAACAGTACCTACCATTCTCTGTTACAAAAACTTAGGCCAAAATTTTGCCGCTCTGTGCTTTTCTGCCCTACTGCCTTGATCAAACCCTGGCCATATCGACCTATCCTTACTTAGTGAGGTAAAAGAAAAACTTACTATTATAAGGTGTATATCTATCAGAGAGCAGGCCTTCTAAATTATAACCTATAACACCAACTATGGCAGCTACAGGTAATGTTATGTATGGTGCATTTGTTCTTAAAAAGTGCATTATGAGGGGCCACATCTGAAAATAACAAGATAACGATTGCACTTTAAAAACTATGTGACAGAAAAGTTGATCTGATTTTCATGAAATAAAAAAAAAACTCCTACCAAACCTAAAACCATTAGGAAAGAAATGAATTTTTTATTTTTTTTTATTTTTATAAAAAGACGACTCCCGCAGTAGAGTACAAGCCCTGTGTCGCGGGGGACTTTACAAACATACAAGTCACGTACACAAAGTACACCCAGACTCGGAACAACAATTTGTGGATCACACAAAGTGGTGTCCCGTCTGGGAATCGAACCCACGACCTCTTGCATAGCAGCTGTACACTCCCACTGCGTCACAGAGGCAGTTAAATTAAAAGAATGTAAAGTGGGTCAAAGTTTGGTACCATTGTATCAACTACCAACCAAAGTATTTATCTACAATATTTTCAGATAACTGAACTGTATTAATACATATTTATGTACACGGCGGATCCAGGATTTCATTCTTGGGTGGGCATGAGGGAAAATTGGCATTAAAGGGGGGGAGATTGCATTTAGTTTCAAAATCATCATTCTAAGGGGGAGGGGGGGGAGGGCATAAGACCAAATGGAAATACAATACGAGAAATCCAATAGACAATACAACTGTCTAGACGCGGTTGTTTGGTTGATCGACGTTGGGATAATTGATGCTCCACTGTGTCTGAATCACTCCACCCATTTAGATGCTTCAATGTCACATAGAGATACACATGTTACACTTGTAACATGTGTATCCCTCCATAATATTATAATCATAATCCCACCCTTTGCAATGGAGTTAACAAATTCTAGTTGGTGAATAATACCCCCTTGTTGTCCTGTATCCCACCAGATAGTAATTTCAGGCCAGATACCACATAGTTATCGGTTACCAGTTTCATCTTTAATAATAACTGATGTGCAAGAGGTTGTGGGTTTGATTACCACATGTGACAAGAGTATTATTTGATCCATAAATGTCAATGGGGTCTGGGTGTACTTAGTAGTGGTTTCATGGTTTTGCTTTGACCCCGCTGTGGAACCATATATATGAGTTTTGGGGAGCTTGACCCTTGAAGGTAGGTTTTATAAAAGAACAAGAAAACAAATATTTTAGGTGGGTATCCAAAAATGAATAAATGAAGATTTTATAATGGCCTATGGCCAGTTATTTTTAATTACCAATGATTACCAGCAATGTGGGAATTGTGGTTTCTACATTTCTAGCAATCCTGTTAACCCCTCTAGCTTAGCTAAAGTGTTGTGTTAGGAGTGGGTTCACGTCTGTAGTTTAATAGGTAGGATTCGACCCCGCGACCTAACGATTGTGAGGCTGATGCCTTAATCATTAGGCTACCGCCGTTGTTACTTTTTAGAAACTTGATACAATTAATATCTTTCTTAGCGATAGGTAAGTGTTAAGTAAACATTGGTTTTAGGTTATATAAGCGGTGAAATGAACAGAATAATGATATGTTGTAACTTATATATTAAGCTTTAATTTACTTACTGTTGTAATAGTACAAAAAGTGTATCTGTGTAACTGAATTAGTCTATATCTTGGTAATTGTACAACGAATTAGATAGAGACCCAATTTTTTATCAAATATTGTTGAAACAGCTGATGACACTGACATTATTTTCACAGTATTGCTCTAGTACTGCCAGGAAGTAATATTCAATCATTCAAATACGAATTAAACTTGAGATTTTTTTCATACTATTGTACATGATGTTTATGTAATTGTTAGTTTAATGTAAGTATCTTACAATATAAATTGTAAACAATGTTATTAAAATAAGTTTACAATATTTTCGAACGATTTTTTAAATCAAATGCGAAACGTCAAGTATTCGTGCCGTGTTCCGTCAACTGTCATTTCAGAAATAAAAACATAACCTATATTGAGGTAACAATTGCTCTACGAGAAACCAAAATATTAAAAAAATAATGGGTTCATAACCCAGGCAGTTTATAATAAGTGAAGCAATAAAAATGACGCAATTACAGCTTCTGCAAAGCCTCGCGAGGCTCCACTTAGCGAAAAACCGGTCGAAATATTTACGTAATATACTTGTTAGAAACAGCTCTTCAAATGCTAAACAAAAGACTGCTAGTTCGGTTTATAGGGCTATGAATATATTTGATAGGAAGGCAAAGACTTTACAAAGAGAAAGAAGTGCGCAAAGAGAAGATTATCATTTAGCGGAGTATATAAAAGAGGAGGTTGGTTGGAGGACCGCTGACAGAGTTTTTGATATCAAAAGAACGTTCAAAAACGCGGTAGAACTTGGTAAGTTCATTATTGAATATATTAAGTTTATTAGTAAAAATTGACTGTTGATGAAAGTATAATAAGGCCACTCTACACTCAGAGACAACCAAATGAATTAAGATACTGAGATATATCTTAAGCAACATTACCACTGTTGTTTTTCCATGCCTCAGACAGTATGTTAAGCTATCAGTTGTGCGCTCAATCTCTCTTCGGTCTTGTCCACCATAATGAATATTGTTTAGGAGCATTATTATATGCTAAGCCAATAGGCTATTGGCTTAGCAGTTACTTCCCATCTGAAATATTTTTTATTTTTCTTTACTCTAGAATTTGATTTACCAATTTTTCTAATAAAATGCTACACAACAAAGGTAGTTAAATTTTACTTACTTGTTTATCTTCATATTTTAGGAGCAGCCCGTGGTTATGTCTCCCGTCACTTCTTACCTGACAGCGTTGAAAAGGTGACGTTATGTGACACATCACAGACACACCTGGATAAGGCTATAGTGGGTGATGGTATCCAGTTTGAAAAGAGAATTATGGATGAAGAGGAAATTGATGTAAGTGTGACTTCATTGTTTTTATAGTTGTCACTCTTTATGATTTTTAACCATTATGGCACCAAGATAGGTAAGAATCCCTAGAGTCTGGGGCTCTCGTTAAAACGAAGCTACCATGACAATAAAGAATGTCACAATTTTTTTATTTTTACCTTAGTATATAGTATACTCTATTAAAAACAATACAAAATGCAATTTTTTTTAATATGTCTTATACTTTCCAAAATACTAAGTTGTTTAGGTAGGTGTGTCTGGAGTGGGGTCGTTAACCGCTGTGGCGTCACTACGCTGTTTTCACTCAGTGTTCAACAGTGCTCAACTCCTAACATTTTTAATCAATATTTTAAACATTTTTAATCAATATTTTAAACATTTTTAATCAATATTTTAAAAAATCGTACACGCCTAGGTGTATGATTTTGGCGCCGAAAATTGTTTAAAATATCAATTAAAAATGTATGAAATTGCGTTGTGCAAAAGTGCTGAAATACAAACACACCCAAAAAGTATTTTTTCTTTTCCATTAGAACCTAAAACCCGCAAGAAATGGACGCATATCATGAAAGGACCCGATCCACATTGTTTGATTTTGATACATGACCATAATACATGATTAAAATGAAGTAGGCGTTATACCTAACACTATATTATTTTTAATAGGTTCCTTCCTGTTACAAATAGGTTATAAATTTTGCATTTATACCTTCGTATCTCGGCGGCCAAAAAAACAGAGATTTTTGAAAACTTATTAGTAACATAAACCATCTATTTGAGGCAAGTTATCATATTGTCCTTTCAAATACAAATACAAATATTTTTATTTGCTATAAATAGGGTGGATACATGAAGTGGTCTTATAAGTAGTTTACATTAGTAGGTACTAGCCTATTTAGCCATTATCAATAGCATGCAAATATTGATCACATTTATCTAGATATCAATTAAAAAAATATTTTCTTTGTACATAACCATTACCACATTTATTATCTACTCTTATATAACTTTATTATCAAAGAACTCCTCAATTGTATAGAAAGTTTTCTCTGTAAGCCAAGAACCAAGAGCTGACGGAAACTTTTTTAGAGGTAGTAATTTTAAGTTAGTAGGAATTTTATTATAAATTTTAACACACATTGCATAACAATTTTTTTGAAACCGACTACTGTTAGGAATCACGCCCAATACAAGCCGATCAGGATTTCTTGTATTGATTCTGTTTGTGGTATCTTTTGCTTGCTTAAACAATTCAGGGTGATGTTTAACCATTTTCCCTACTTCTAAAGTATAAAGGCAAGCAAGAGGGAGTATTTTTAATGTTTTGAAGTGACGGGAGTATTTTTAATGTGGACGACAAGATACATTTGGTGCAATGTCGCAAATGGACCTTTCTGTATGTCTGTACCATTTCCCCAAATCAGCAAGCCGTACCGCAGCACTGATTCAACATATGCAAAATAAACTGTGCACGCTGTTTCCTTATTTGCAACTTTTGCTAATTTGTACAGAGCAAAAGAAAACCCATTTATTTTGTTGCTTTCTTTTTCTATGTGTTCTGTCCAATTTAATTTATTATTAATAATAATTCCTAGAAATGGTGTTTAGTAAGGTATGTCCGTTAAAATTTATAGAAATGTCATGACTTTTTAAATGATTAAAATTAATTATGTTCGTTTTAGATAAATTAACTTGTAGATTATCAGTCAGATAAATCAACTTCTAGATATTTTTCAAAACCGTCATCCATGAATGATTTTACTCCTATTAATAAAGAGTTGATTTTCCTAAAACGTTCAAGTTTATCCAAATACGACATTTTTTTGAGCAATTGTCAAAATTGACGAAGTTTCACAATCTTGCAACCCATATTTTACCCCCTTAGGGGGTTGATTTTCCAAAAGCGCTGAAACATGTGCTTCTTTATTTTAAACAAAAAAATTATCCCGTAAAATAGGGGTTGCAAGTTTGTATGAAACTGTCAAATTAGATTAATCTGTAAAATTTGACAGAGTTTCATACAAACTTGCAACCCCTATTTTACGGGATATTTTTTTTTAAATTCTTAGTGGATGTCTACAAAATATAAACGATTCACGTAAGATTTTAATTATTGTTGTCGAAAATAAGGACATCTGATAGCAACAAGTGAGTGACAATATATGGCGAGAGCGGGCCCCTGAGAGGCGGACCGATGTGACGTCACGCGGGCTAGACGCGGTCAACGAAATATCTCTAAACAATGCGGAAGCAAAAAATATCTTAAGTTCAAAACGACTCTTTCGACTTCGTTGAAACAAAAACTAGTATGTTTTTAGACATAAAAACTATATGCTTATAAAATTTCAAGTGATTTGAAGGACCCACTGATATTCTCCATTCCAGATTGATAAGTATCATTTTAAAATTTGTTAGACCACGACCTAGAATGCCCAGTTTATTCTTCTTAAGTTACGATTTTTAAGGTAATCGTCGTTACCACGTTGCTAAGGAACTTGTATGATTACGATGTATGATTGCGGATTCGAATCCCATCAGGCCAATTTTTCCTTAATACATTTTATGATGTATAAATATTGTCACTATAGGGGTTATGGATGGGTGAACATTTCTCAAATATTTACAACATCCTTTTGAGCATGTTGAAACATAAAGTTAAATATGTTTATTTCATTAAGACAATTAATTCGAACAAAGTTTCTCGGGCTCGAATCCTACGCATTATACTACCAATGTGAACCTATTCCTAACACAAGCCAATGAGCTTAGCTGGAGAGGTTAACAGGATTGCTAGTAATGTGGGACCCAATCCCACATTGCTAGTTATCTTATAAAAAAAACTCAATTAACGGGAATTAACGCGCATTATTTATCTTAAAATTGTTTGACGTTTCGACCAGGTGGCAGCAGTCGTGGTCACAAACGAACTGTCGCAGCGATGTCAAGACTCCGTGAGGCCGAGGAATCTTCACCTACCCTCACTTTTTTGTTTCTCGAAATGTTAGGGTCACTGCACGCTACACTGATTGTTAAAGGTTTTATGTTTTTTAATTTCAATCGTTTCACGCAAAATTCTTGAATAAATATGGCGATCTGTGGAGAGGCTTTGTGGACGATGAAACTGAATCCAGTGGTTGGTGTTCAATTGCAGTATGTGTTCTGCAATTGCCGATTTGTTCGTTTGTCGGTTTTTCACTGCTGCGATGTGTTCTTTCAGCTTTGTTTGGCCAATGTACGAGCTACCAGAATAATAAAAAGTTATAATCATGCAACGGGAAAGTTTAATGTTAGTAATCTATACTAATATTATAAAGCGGAAGAGTTTGTTTGTTTGCTTTGTTTGTTTGTTTGTTTAAACGCGCTAATCTCAGGAACTACTGGTCCGATTTGAAAAATATTTTTTTTGTTGGATAGCCCATTTATCGAGGAAGGCTATAGGCTATATAACATCGCGCTGCGACTAATAGGAGCGGAGAAGCGACGAGAAATGTTTCAAAAACGGGGAAAAATTACGCATACGAAGTTGCGCGGGACAGCTAGTAAATTATAAAGGGGCGTCTAAACGGGCCATTATTTACGGCAATTTGTGGCGGCAATACTGTAGCCGGCAACTATTACTTATTATTACTGTATATTGCCATTATTGGCCAAACAATTAATTGCCAATAGTGCCACCACAAATTGCTGTAAAAAAATGGCCCGTTTAGACACGAAATTGCCAAGAAACTGATGCGCCACTCATTAAAATGTACCAGTTATATTTCAATAATGATTGAATGATTATTACACTGACGGACTTATAAACTGCATCAAAGTAATAGACGACTTTGAAATAAATATTTTAACCAAGTATGCAAACTTTCTATACAGATTTAAATTGAAACCTCTAGATTGGTTCGTGAACTTTAAAACAGCGTAGGATCATATCTTTAAGTTTAAGTTTATGTACTGGAAAGGACCTTAAGACCTTTTTTGAAGAAAAAACAGAAGTTTAAGGAAAAATTGTTTAATTAAAAAATTGGTTTTAACAATAGACACAAACTTTATGCAAGGGTTTATTTGTGTTTTAATAAGGTGTATTACCCCCACGTGCCCTTATTACGGATTCTAATCGGTTCCGCATAGATTTTATAAGGGTTTTTAAAAGATCTTGCGGAATATTGTCCCATTCTTCTGAAAGTGCTGTTCTTAGTGCTGCCACTGTCGTAGGCGAAGGGTTTCTCGCATATACAGCTCTTTTTAAATTGTCCCAAACATGCTCGATGGGATTAAGATCCGGGCTGCGTGCTGGCCAATTCATTGTACGTATCCCAACCTCTTCGCAATAATGTTGAACTTGTGCAGCTGCATGCGGCCGGGCATTATCCTGCATTAAAGTAAAATTTTCGCCTATGAATCCCATGTAAGGCACCACGTGATCTTCTAATATCTCTGTTATGTAGCGATGTGCTGTCAAACCCCCTCTATTACCGTTTTGACGGACCATGTCTATGAACACAAGTTCTGTTCGCCCGTTCATCGATATGCCACCCCAGACCATACATGAACCGCCTCCAAAAGGAACACGCTCCTCAATGCAACTTTGAGCATATCGCTCCCCACGTCGACGATAGACTCTTCTGCGACCATCTGCACCATATAAACATGTCCTACACTCGTCCGTGAACAATACAGAGGCCCACTGCTCTTCTGTCCAATTCAGGTGATGACGCGCAAATCTTAAGCGAGCTTGTCTGTGAGCTGCAGACAACTTTGGACCATTTGCTGGTCTAAAAGGGGTGATAGCCGCTTCCTTTAACCTTCTTCTTATTGTTCGTGCACACACGTTTTTTCCACGCACTTCATTAAGCTCGGTTTTGATGTTAACTGACGTGAGGAAACGATTTCGCAGGGAAGTTGTAACAATAAATCGGTCATCACGACCTGTGGTTGCTCGAGTTCTGCCTGTACCACGTCTCCTCCTGTAAGAACCTGTCTCTACAAACCTTCTGTATATTCTACAAACCGTAGACTGGTTTAAATTTAAATTTCTACCAATCGTTCGTTGATCCAAGCCCTCCCGCACCAATGCTACAATTTGTGCCGCTTGTTCGGACGAAGTATCCATATTATGGTTCAAAAACTCTCGATGTGTTAAAAAACTAACCCAACAATTATGCTGGTAACAATAATTCAATTGACCAAACAAAAAAAATCAATGAGAATTAATTTAAAACTTTGCTATAAATAACACGCAAATCTGATACTACGAGTAAATTTTCTTTTCCCGGCTATATTCATTTGTTTTACCGCAGTTCTTTTTTTAAATTTAATTTTTTTTTAAGATTAAGAGCCAGTCTTTCCATATTTATATAATTTAATCTAAAAAGTTTGCATACTTATTATAAAAAAATCCTTTTAGAGTAAACCTGAACTTTGATGCAGTTTATGAGTCCGTCAGTGTATATTATTGTATTATGCTCGGTAGTCTCTTGCCATAGGCATTAGCTTATGTCCTTCCTCGAGTTTTAAGCTACCTGTGTACCAAATTTTATCAAATTTGATCAAGTATTAGGTCAAAGAACAGCTTAGGTCAAAGAAAGATTTAATATGTCAGAATGTATTTTTTCATTTATTTATTAATTCAGTTTCCAGAAAACAGTGTAGACTTGATGGTGTCATCTCTTGTGCTGCATTGGGTGAATGACCTGCCTGGATGCTTTGATAAAATTATGAAGTGTTTGAAACCTGATGGGGTAAGTTTGTTTATATAATTTGTATCACTACTCTATAAGGCATACTCACTGACCCGCGCAACTTTGTCTGCATCAATTTTCCCCATTTTTGATACATTTTTTATTGATGCTCCGCTCCTATTTGTCGTAGCGTGATGTAATAATAATATAGCCTATAGCCTTCCTCAATGAATGGGCTATTCAGCAGTAAAATATTTTTTCAATTCGAACCTGTAGTCAAACCAAACAAACAAATTCTTTAACTTTATTACGCGACTCCGCAAGAAGGAGGTGTTATGATTTTCGACTGTATGTATGTAGTTATGTACGATGTATGTATATTTCCTTGGCACTCTTTAGAGCCTAATAGGCTTTTAGCTTGAGAGGTATCGTTAGATTCGTCTCATTTGTGGAAATGTCACTGGGTACGAGTGGCGAAGGGTCATCAGAACACCGTTGTTTTTGGTTTCCCCTTGAGTTTATTATTATTATTAAAGATTAAGTAACTACAAGTTGCTTAATCTTTAATAATAATAATTCTTTATTTTCTAAAAGCCTTAGGAAACTAAATATACAGGTTTTTGAGATCCTCCTGTTACAGGCTTTTATAAAGCTTACTAAAGCTTTAAATGAAAGCTTACTAAAGCCTGTAACAGGAGGTCCCGCTCTTCAAATAAATTTGTTACTTAGGCCTAGTATTACATAGAGTATCTAAAGATGTTTTTTTTTCTTGTATGTTTGTTTGCGTGTGTGTGTGAGTTTGAGGTACAAATAACAGTGTCAGGATACCTTAGGATTTTTTTAACTGCTGGATACATAAAAATTAGAAAAAAAGTAGGTTTTTAAAATATTTTAGTTATTCATTTTAAGCATTCGGTTTATTTAGCTTGTTTCATAATTGTTTGTTTCATATTTTGTGTCTCATGTTAAGTAACAATATCGTCATTCTTTGTGACAGGTATTCATGTCATGTGTTTTCGGCGGTGATACACTAATGGAGCTGAGACAAGCGATACAGTTGGCAGAGAGCGAGCGATACGGAGGCATATCTCCTCATATATCTCCCTTCACGCATGTTAGAGATATTGGCGGTTTACTTAACGCGTAAGTTATATTAATAGTAATTTAATATATTTAATTGGTTAGTGACCCTGACCGCTAAGCCAGAGGTCGTCGTTTCGATCCCCACGTAGGATAAAACTTTGTGTGATGATCATGATGGCCTATTCTGTGTCCGGCGGCATAATATGTTGCCATGTATTTAGAAATATATAAATGTGTTTATCAGTTGCCATAGTAAAGGCTCTGCTTAGTTTGAGATTAGATGACGTTGTGTGAGTTTCCCCAAGATTATTATTATATTATTATTTGTTGATGTTACTGTGGATTATTTTACCACTAGCTTTCGCTCACGGCTCCGCCTGCGTGGATGTCAACTATCCTATTTCTTTTCCCGGGACTCGGAGTATCTCCGTACCAAATTTCATTTAAATCGGTTCAGCGGGTTATGCGTTAAAACGTAACAGACAGAGTTATGTACGATTTCCACCAAACGGGCGCCGCAGAAGCGCATCGTAGCGCAATTTGCTGGAACCCGGGCGCAAGCGCGCGCATGCTCGCGTATCCATCGACATGCTCTTAGCGACTAGAATACAATACACGAGCGCGCGCGGCGGGAGCCGGGTGAAGCCGTCCATGTGCGCGAGGAGCCGTCCCGAGTTCTAAGCAGTGTAAATTCCATGCAAAAATGAAACTTATGGCCAAGTTTAGAAGTTTGAATTTCCTCTGGCACAGTGTGAAATGCGCTGCGCTCCTGCTTCGTCCGGTTGGTGGACATCGTATATTACTTTCACATCTATACTAATATTACAAAGCGGAAGAGTTTGTTTGTTTGTTTGCTTTGTTTGTTTGTTTGTTTGTTTGTTTGTTTGTTTGTTTGTTTGCTTTGTTTGTTTGTTTGTTTAAACGCGCTAATCTCAGGAACTACTGGTCCGATTTGAAAAAATCTTTTTTTGTTGGATAGCCCATTTATCGAGGAAGGCTATAGGCTATATAACATCGCGCTACGACTAATAGGAGCGGAGTAGCGACGTGAAATGTTGCAAAAACGGGGAAAATTTACGCATACGAAGTTGCGCGGGACAGCTAGTTTATAATATTAGTTTGAATTAATAACAACATCATAAAGACTGTCTCGTCTCGTGGGTTCGATTCCCACACGGGACACCACTTCGTGTAATCCACAAATTGTTGTTCCGAGTGTACTTTGTGTCCGTGTTTTGAATGTAGATATGTAAAGTCCCGCCGACCCCGCGCACTTGTACCCTAATGGGCAGGCGCGAATCCAGACTCGACTGAACTATCCTTTTTTTTTGGGTAATTTTGACACTGTACCGAAGTGTGTTTTGACAGGCAATTGCGCCTCCCTTCCCCTCGGCAATAGTGGCTGGTTTACTGGGTCTTGAATCAAATGCGCCTCTCTCGTCATGATCCCTAAACAAATCTCTGTGTAGAGAGTGAGAATATCTTGAATGTTTTTTCCAGGTGTGGTTTCACCCTGCAAACAGTTGATGTGGACTCCATAACAATATGGTACCCATCGCTATGGGAGGTGATGCGTGACGTCAGAGCTCTAGGGGAGTCTAACGCCGCCTACAACAGACCACTGAGACTGTCTAAGGACACACAGTTTGCTGCAGCCGCCATATATGACGAAATGTATGGTAAGGTGAGTTTAACGGGGTTGTTTTATAGATATATAGAAAAGTACTTCTTCTTCTTCTAAAGAATCAGCCCGCTAGGAATGTTAAAATGTTGAGTTGGGGGGGGGGGGAATTGACACAATTTTGACTTTTGAGGAGGGCAACCCCGCTAAAAGTACTTCTTCTTCTTACTTAACATTTAGCCGGGGGGGTTTTGACCCCGCTAAGAATGTCAAAATTTTGTCGGAATTGGCTCCCCAGCAATCCTATTAACCTAGCTAAGCTAAATAGCTTGTGTAGGGAGTGAGTTCACGTCAGTAGTATAATGTGTAGGATTGAACCCGCGACCTCAAGATTGCGAGTCCGACTTGACCATACTTTTAAACTTTCGCGTTGCATGATTATAACTATTTATTATACGGGAATTAACGCGCATTGTTTACCTTAAAATTGCTTGACGTTTCGACCAGGTTGCACCGGCCGTGGTCACAAGCAGTCCGCTTGCGACCACGGCCGGTGCAACCTGGTCGAAACGTCAAGCAATTTTAAGGTAAACAATGCGCGTTAATTCCCGTATAATAAATAGTTATATTGACCATACTTCTATTCCAAAGTAATAAATAGCAGTCAGGGTGACATTTTTATTGTTTTTTTTATTTTTTCCAGGAAATGCCAGAGCGTGGAACACGAGGTGTTCCAGCAACATATCAAATAATTAACTTCCTGGGTTGGAAGCCCGACCCGTCGCAACCGCGGCCTATAGACAGGGGCACTGGACAAGTCTCCCTAAAAGATTTGCACAAAATTGATGAAATCATTCAAGATCCTAAGAAAGTACAACTAAGTAAGGAGGATATGAAATAGTTATTTATTTTGTTTATTTATTTCATTCAAATTTATGTTGTAAATGTAAAAGAAATTTGTATGGAGATAGTTTTAATTCCGGGAAAGGACAGGAAAGGGGGGGGGGGGTACATTTGACTCAATTAGTCAAGTGTGAGTCACTCGCATGAATGGGGTAGGGTTGCATTTGATTCAATACGGGTACATTAGGCTCCACCGCCGATAGGGGCAAAAAAAGGTCATTCAAACGAGTCTGGGGGAGGGGGGGGGGGGAGTTTGGGAAAGTGTTCTGAAAAGTCATGTTCATTAATTAATTTAACGTTTTTATTAATTTTTAATCATAAAAAGAAACATAAGAAGTAAATGATTTCATCATAGAAAACGTGACGTCATATGCTAGCATTTCATACAAATTTGCAAGGGGCGGGTCGTTTTTGACATTTCTTAAAAAGAGGGTGATCCCCCCCCCCCCCCCCGTAGATCCGCGCCTGGTTGAGTTCGTTTAAACTTTGTCTAACCTAATTGAGTTAGTTAGTGCAAAAAGTGCGATTTCTTTATTGATTGTATTAGGGAACTGGAATTAATAATAAAAAAGGACTCTAAGAATGTTTTCTTGTAGCTACAGTGATTCGAGTAAATTACCTTTACAACTATGTAATGTGTGAGGGAATTTTTCCTTCATACATGCTTCAAAATAACAATAGTGATTTTCAACTATATAGTTATAATGTTGTAAATATTATTAAGTTTTGTAAATAAAAAGAAAATTTAAAATAATATTATTTTATTTTCATCATTTCTTACAACTTTTTTTATTCGATAATGTAGACTTAAGAAGTTTATTAAAATTAAAATTTACAATGGTATTGAATATATTAAGCTATATTGAATATTAATTAAACAAACCTAAAATTATTTACAACGTACCTAGTAAACTACAAAGAGAACCGGGCAAGTGCATGTTGGGCCATGCACAATGTAGTATTCCGTAGTCCCCCCTCCCCCCAGATCCCTAAATCTAAAAATGGCCTTTACAACCCCTAAACGTTTTGAAAAGACCTCTCCAATGATAGCACAATGGGGTAGGTGAGAAAAAAAGATCACATCCACACTTTACATATACCTACGTGAGGTACCCTCATAAATAAATGTTTTTCAAGATTTTATTCTTAATACCCATATTGCAGTATTCAAAACAACTTTTTTTGTTCACACTTAATTTTGACATCTCACAGTCGCCATGTTTTTTTTCTTTTTTTTCTAGCGTAGTTAAGAACACTTGAGAGTTGTAAAAATGGCGGCAAACTAACCGGCCATTATTTTTACAGCTCCGAGTTTAACTTGTAAAAATGATTTGAAACGTGATAATTGTATAAGAACGAGACTTTGTGCATGTAATAAGCGCATAAATACTTGACACTGGCAGAAATTAGCTGTTAAAACGGCTAGATTGCCATAAACTCAAAGAAGAAGAAGAACACTTGGGCGGTCAAGACGAATCTAACGGCGTCTTAATTGTATAAATCCGTTCAGTGAGTTGTGAGGTAACAAAGAATATTACATACATACATACAAGATACGCGCGAAAGACATAACCCTTCCTTATAGTTAAAAAAAAGGGAGTCACAACCAGTTTAGGCGTCGAAGGATTTTTCGCTATCGATGTCAACCGGTAGAGTGCTCAGAAGGCTGGCAGCATTGCAACGGTGTATGGCAATGCTTATTCTCTGTGCAAAGAAAAGGCCAGTCTTCTGGGTTACGAGATGCACTGACAAGATGCATCCCACACCAAAGCTCTGCCCAAGGTAGCAAAGACATACCATCCGGCCTCTTGCCATCTTACAACTTATAATTATGATTATATTAAAGTAATACTTATTTATTTATTGAGCAAGCATGTTTACATTATTATACTTAGACCTATTTCACACATTGGCCTAAATATTAGATTCAGATTCAGTTCTTTCAGATTCAGATTTATTTATTTGCTTTAAATGTCGTACAGTATAGATGTACATTGTTATTGGGACTCAGACATTTTGTCATCACAGACATGACAACATCAAATTATACAATTCAAAGTTTGACGTTAAATAACAATTCATAATATTAATGATTTCAAAAATAATTAAATACAATACAATCATAAATTATAAGAAACTGTCGACACCTTGCGAATAATTGCTGTAGTATCTACCCAAACAGAGAACCAGACCTGACATGGGTAGCAAGGATAAATAAACTTTTATATTTTACTACAATTTTACAATTAATGTCCAACCGAAGTTATTACACTATACTTAAATTTTTAAAACATTTTTAAAACATTCCTCTTCGATCGTTCTTAGAATATATGTTTTTTATTTTTTTTGCCTGGCTTATTCTAAGACCAGAGTAAATAACCTAGCTTATTCATATTTTTACTCTTTGAACATTAAATTAAAAATAATGCAAATACCTCAAGCTAGTTTAAAAAAAAATAAGGGTGTGACGGTTTAGCCCCGCTATCTCCTAGTCAGGTCTGCGGTTATGTGTAGTATTGGACAAGGTTTCAGCTTTCCCCAAATACATACCCAAAAATGTGCACCAACTCTTGGGCTATATCGGCCCCAACGGTCTCGTCCAAGGTGTTAGTAAAATGCTTTTATAATCGGTACAATTGATTGTTTTTCTTGTGAAGTTGTTTATGATATACTATTTTTTTTTAAATAAATGCCTACATCTTTGAGATCGTACTAATGCGCTTATTACACTATACTAAATCAGGGACCCCAAACCCTTAAAAAGAGAGGTGTAGTAAGAGTTAGGACATTAATTCTCTAACAAATATCACCAGGCCACCTCACTTTAGGGCCCTGATTTAGGGTAGTGTAATAGCCGTTTAAGATTTTTACACCCTATATACAAAAAATGTAAATAATAATAATATTATTATACCTTTAAACGAGTAATTCTTGTATATATACTTACCTAGGTATTTATATAATCTGAATCTCGGCAACGACTCCAGCGATTTTCATGAAATTTAGCAGGGGGTTTCGGGGCCGATAAATCGATCTAGCTAGGTTTCATTTTTAGAAAACGTCGTTTAAAATAAAACCGAGCAAAGATCGGTCATCCAGGTTCTAACATTTATTGACACAAAAAATCCTAATTACAATAATATTTGAGCTAGTTATATAACTGTGTTACAGGCATCAGTTGCTTCTCTACTAATTCAACTAATTACATTAAAAATTTAGGTAAAAATAATAAAAAAACCAGATAAGTAATTAAATTGAAACAAAAATAAAAGCAAATATTTAAATAAATTAAAATGAATATAAAAGCAAATAATTAATTAAATTAAAATAAATACTTTTAAGAGCAAATAAAAAAAAACAAAAACCAAAAGTGTAAAAGGGGATTATGCGATTTTACTGTGGGTGGGTAGGTAAAGAAATATTGAACTAAGCGATGGTGTCGCCTAGCGTGTAGTGATTGAGCGAGTGTATACAGTACGATCAACGTATCTTGACCGGATTGAAGTTAGGTTTTTATCACTTTCGCGCATGTCTAAAATTACTTACGAAAACGAATAATCGATTAAAAATACTAACAACATTTTAATTCAACAATATAAAAACACTATTTAAATGAGTTCATAAAAGCTTAAATTTAGAACAGTTACAGTAAATACTAAAGAAACTTTGAAAAACAATTTCTTTACGAAAATAATCACAAAAAACATAAGTTAGTAATACTAATTATGACAATGTAATGCGTAATCGCATCTCTAATTCTCTTGGTTTCTCTTTAGTTACCGCCCCCGCCCCCCGCTTCCTGTCACCATTTACTACTAAAAAATGCATCTGCGCAACCACTTGTCGCCTACTTCAGTCCGGCCTATTATAGTTACGTTGATCCAACTGTATGTGTGTGTGTGGAAATAATATTATGAATGTGACGTGACTTATTATATTATACTAGTTGACTCATATAACTTCGTCTGCAACAATTTTTCCCGTTTTTGCAATTCATGCAAAAATACTGAAACGGCGATAAAACTGGCCAAGTGCGAGTCCGACTCGCGCACGAAGGGTTCCGTACTATTATGTAGATTTTTGATTGATTTACCATTATGTACATTAAGTAGACAATATTAGACACTATATTATAATATCGAGCAAAAAACGGCAAGAATCGGAATCTTAGACAATTGAAATTTTCACAGATGATGTATTTCTGACATTTCATCTGTGGAAATTTCAACTGTCTAGCTATTATGGTTCATGAGATACAGACTGGGGACAGACAGACGGACAGTAGAGTTTTAGTAAGTCCCGATTTTACCCTTTGGGTCCTAAAAAAATACTTATAAAAATATGCAAAAAAACATTAAAATCAGTGGAGCCATTTCGGAGGAGTTCGACCACAAATATTGTGACATGAGATTTTTATATACATATTAGATTAAATAAAAATAAATATATTATACTTTGAATACTATGTCATTGTATTAAGTATGTCACTTCACACTTACATTTAGTACTCTCTGCTGCCTGTATGAGCATCTTTATGAATATATTATTGGTCAGTTTGCGAAATGCCGCAAAAAGACATGATATTGGATAAATCCATGAGAGTTTCTATTCAGTAAACTATTTTTAAAGAATCGTGAAATCGAATATTACGGCCGGTTTCAGTAACTTATCTACCGTTAACAATCTGTTAAATAAAATCTATACTAAATCTGTAGTCCAGCGTACACTTGGACATTTGGACGTTCATTTGAGAAAATCAAAAGGAAGTCTACTCTTGTGTAACAAGGATGACAATAACGGTCATTTGTCATAAGTGTCAGTCGTACCAGTACGCGAATTGGTGTAAGAAATTGCTGTCTCTTTGTACGGTGTAGCCCCGTACAAAATGACAGCAGTTTCTTACGTCGAATCGAATATGGGTGCTGTGAACTTTTTGACACTCAAGACACATTTTAATAATTCACAAATGTACGCATTCGTGAAGGGAGATATCAGGATTATAATAATCCCGCTGTCTCCGCTAGACTGGGGACATTTCAGAAATTATGTATAACCACACTTTTTGCAAATATTTTTTGATTAAAATAAAACAAAAGCGAACATTTGCTTCAGTAGGTACTAGATATAAGACTAGATCTATCTTATGCAAACAAATAAAACAACCAAAATACACACAAAAAAATACAACCAATTTTTTCGTCGCTAGAGTTAAATAACGCTCTTTATAACCCGACTGGGTAGGCGTGTGCTCCTTAGTGGTTCTATATAGACCAAACGCGTGGACCGATTTTCTCGTAATAATCTTGTGAATGTCATTGTAGACATGACGGCAATCAAAATACAAAATGGCGACAACCAGACGCCATATATTGCAATAGACAAAAAAATCAAGTCAACAATGGCATGTGGGTATCACTGTAAAGCTATTTTAATATCATGATGAGTTTTCTTAATAATTTTACACTTAAAATTACCGTTTAGGATATGTAACGATTTAAAGTTTGTTACGAACCATGTTCACTTAAATTTTCAATAGTTACAGTTAAGACATCTTACAACTACTAAAAAGTATTAAAATAAAAAGAAAAACAAAAAACCCACCTACTTCATAAATGTTGGAAACAAGAAAACCATATATCATGCAGTACGGGGCATTAATGAATCCCAGTGATCATAATACAATGCTCCGACTGCATGATTTTTTCGGCAGTAGGCGAGTTTTTTATTTTTTTTATTTGTATCTAATTATACATGGCATCTGGGAGATTTGAAATAAATGTTAAAGTGGTTAAATTATCTCAGGGCAATCTATTCATACACAATACACAGGTTAAAATTATTAAACTTTTGTATTTAATTATACGATCTGGCAGCCCTGGCTTTAAGATAATAATATAATAATTGCATTATTGAAGTCCAAACCCAGGAATCGAACCCGAGACTTCCGTATGCCAAACCGGGGCCGGAATCGAACCACCTATCGGGACTATATTACTAGACCTCAATTTTTTCCATCTTTCAAAAATAATTAAAATTGTAAGTTATAACTAAGTAAAATGTACAAGCTAACAATGTCAAATATGGCTTAAATTATACTTCACGTATTATTAATGACTTAATGCCTTCTTGGAGGGGGGAGGGGGTGTAACAACCAACGAGAAATGCAGTGTGTACCTCCCTTTTTGCAATTTCGTTTGAACTCCACATACCCCTTGACTTAAGGTTTCAGACTTTTATCGTAGGTATTTAAATATTGTACAACGGTTCGTAAGTCCATTCGTCGTCGTCGTCTGATGAATTGTGTGGGAGATCGTCGCGATGCTGATTGAAGAATTGAACTGAAAAGGAAAAGCTTTTTTAAAACAGAATAGGCATTAATGGGAGGAGAAGGGGGGGGGGACTAGGGATGCGACGTGGAGGGTGCATTTGATCGACGTCGTGCAATTGTTCGTGCGATGGTGGGTGAGGTTGAAAACCAACCCCGACCAAATGTAGGGTGAAGCGAAGGCTTAAAATTCATGACCTGGTCCCTGTTTTCTTGGTATGTTGGGAGTTCCCTTCTTCTGATTTCTGTCATGAATTGCCGGATTCAATTAGTAAGTATAGGTATGGTTTTTGTTCATAGTTACCTTGTTGTTCAAGTGTTGGCGATATTGGAGGTGTCTTTGGTTTGGCTGCTGGCGGTTCTGTAAAAAAAATAAAAGAGGTATATCACATTTACATTTATAAGAAATAATGAATGTATAAACATCTTGGGACAGATTTAGCACTCGGCAATCTGATCCCACATCATTTAAGTTGACTCGACACCGGCCGGTGTGAGTGATAATTTGGCGCCCTCAACATACCTAAGTACTATTTGGCGCCCCAGTGGCGCCCAGGGCACGGACCCAAATTGCTCCCCCAACACTGGAGCCTGTACTATGGCTACTTTGTAATATCAATTTTGGAAAATATTTATTAAATTAACCCTTATGACCTACCACTTGTTTTTGGAGTTATACGAGTAAGTATTACCTTAACCACCAACAGACTATTTTACTGAAGTAAAATCGTTGTTTATTGTGAGGTTTAGGCCCTAAACCTGAGAAAGAAACACCAGTTTCACTCCGGGGTCTTTCAGTTATGTGGTAATGGTTGTGTGACAAAAGTAGGTTGGGGAAGGGTTAGTTTGTATTTTTTCCAAAAAATATGTTATGAAGTTATTTGGTGTAACATAAACAGCGGGAGGTTATCAGTATATTAAAAATTACCCTGTATTTATGGACCAAGTAGAAGATAGATACTTACTTATTACTATTTTAACGGTGCTCTGTGGTTTAGGTGCAGGTGGGAATGGCATCCGTGCAGCCCTTGGCACAGCTGCAAAATAAAACCTATTATAAACAGGTCATAAAAAAGGCTTGTACAATCAACGTTGCTATGAAGCTCCAGTATAAAACGCCCTTTGGAGTCGCCTTAACCTTTTTTAAGCTACAAGAATACATTTAATTTAAATTGGTTCAATATCTTTGCAGATTGGTGTGTTCATACAAACACTTCTCACTCTTTAGCTTTATTATTATATCTACCTTTTATAGTATAAGGCACCTGTCCCACCAATGACAAAAAAGCAAGTAGTGAGTACCGATTTATCGCTCAAGAAATGTACATACTTATGTAAATCCCGTGTAAACAAAAGATAAAAAGATATATAATTAGTTTACTAACTAGTTATATGTTTTTTGTTCATAGTTACCTCGTTGTTCAAGTGTTGGCGACATTGGAGGTGTTGGTTTGGTTACTGGCGGGACTGTAAAAAAAATAAAAGAGGTATATCACATTTACATTCATAAGTAATAATGAATATATAAACATCTTGGGAGACAATTAGCACTCGGCAATCCGATCCCACATTGCATTTAAGTTGACTCGACCCCGGCCAGTTTGAGTGATGATTTGGCGCCCCAGGGCGCCCAGGGCACGGATCCAAATTGTTCCCCCTAGATCCGGCACTGGAGCCTGTACTATGGTAACTAGACAACTGATGAATATAGTAACTCAACGTTTTACTTGCAGGAGAACTTAGGTATAGGGATAAAATGCAACAAATCAACCCACAAAATGGCAAATGGTTCATGTTAAACCCCCAAATCTCCAGCGTCTAATCGTTCACGTTCAAATGCTATGGGTTAAGGGGGTGCCTATAAGGGACGCCACAAATTCAAATTGCGTTGTCGATCTTGATTCAAGGCCAATGCACTCCCTACTCTCACACTTGGACGGTGTTTAGTGAAATGACAATTTACTGCCCGCCCGCCCTGCTGTTACTGTCGCAAGTAAATACGTTCTAACAAAACACCTACGGTGCCCAAGTTTTGCTCCGCCTTGAAATAACTGTAGATTTGGCTGAGTACCTACTTACCAGTAACCTACCCCTTTAAAAAAAATATTAATAATAATATCTTGGCACAACTCTCAAAAGTATTTTTTTTTCTTAAGACGTTTACCGTAGTGGGGTACAAGCCCTGTGTCGCGGGGGACTTTATAAACATACAAGTCATGGACACAAAGTACACCCAGACTCGGAACAACAATTTGTGGATCTCACAAAGTGGTGTCCCGTGTGGGAATCGAACCCACGACCTCTTGCGTAGCAGATACACTCCCACCGCGCCAAGAGTATTAGGCTCTAAACCTGACAAAGAAACATCAGATTTACTCCGGGGCCTCTCAGATATGTGGTAAATGGTTGTGTGACAATAGTAGGTGGTAGGTGGTGAAGGGTAATTTGTTTTTTTTTTTTTGAAGTTATTTGGTGTAACATAAAGAAGCTAAGAGCGGGAGGTTATTAGTATATTAAAAATCATCCTGTATTTATGGACCAAGTAGAAGATAGACACTTACTTATTGCTAGTTTGACGGTTGGCTGTGGTTTGGGTGCAGGTGGGAATGGCATCCGTGCAGCGCTTGGCATAGCTGCAAAAAAAAACTATTATAAACATGTCATAAAAAAAACTTGTAAAATCAACCTTGCTATGAGGCTCCGGTATAAAACGCCCTTTGATGAAATTTATTCTTGAAGCTTATAGAAGGTTAAGGCGACTCGCCTTAACCTTCTTTAAGCTTCAAGAATAAATTTCATCTAAATTGGTTCAATATCTTCTCAGATTAGTGTGTTCATACAAACGCACTCTTTAGCTTTATTATTCTATCAACGTATAAGGCACGTGTCCCACCAATAACGAGAAAGCGAGTTGTGAGTAGCGTTTTTTCGCTCAAGAAATGTACATACTTATGTAGATTCCGTATAAACATAAGATAATAATAAAGCCTTTATTGCTGATAACTAAACATGCTTAATATACACAATTATAAACTTAATATCTATCACATCAAATTGCCCGGTTTAGTGGTCAGCGTGTCCTCTTGTGACACATAGGCTTCTTCCAGCTCCTTCCATTCCCTTCTGTCTTTCGCTTTTCTTGACCACAATGGTCCTCCAATATTTTTGATGTCATCTATCCATCTTCTAACTGGTCTACCTCTTTTTCTCTTGCCGTCAGTTATAATATTTGTCCATTTCTTTCTGCTATCTCTGGTCATATGTCTGGTCCAACTTCACTTCAATTCTCTTACTTTCTTTATTACATCTTCCACCTTTGTTGTGAATCTTATTTCTTCTGCTGTTTTCCGGTTTCGTAATTTGACACCGACCATACTTCTTTCAATAGCTCTTTGGCACTTTCTTAGTTTTAAGTAGTGTTTCTAATTCAAAGCCCAAGTCTGGCACCCATACGTGAGGCATGGTAAAATACAAATTTTAAAGACTTTTTTCTTAGTAGACATTGGAAAGTAATTGCTTTTAAAACAAAACAAAAGATAAACAGATGTAATAATAGTTGATCTTAGACCGTCCACACTGCGGCGAGTACTCGCTCTATACTGCATCTCTTTTGTTCACACGGACAGGATCTACAATATACATCTATTATTCGTTTCTTGAGCGATAAAATCGCTAGGTACTCGCTTTTCGCTCATCGCTGCTGGTGGGCCATGTGCCTAAACGAGCTGTGCCCACAACTTCGTCCATGTGAAGTTGAAGTGCTGCTCTCTCCCTATAAACGTTTGCGTGATGATAAAAAGGATAAAGCCTAAGTTGCTCCTTATATCTTCAGCTGTCTGACAGTCCTGTTAAAACCCATCCAGTCGTTTCGGAGATTATCCAGACAGGCAAACAGATGGATCGACAGACGGACAAACAAAAAAAATTAAAAATGATTTTTGTTATAAGTACCATATAAACATTCATATGCATTTAGTAAAAACTGTTATTTTGACATTAGAAACAGACACTTCCATTTTATTTCGCCCTTCACTAGCATTTGGATCCTCTTTATCAATAAAATACCTTTAAATTGTTGCATTTATACCCGTTTTATGATTAAAATTGATTGGCGCCTTTCTATGCCGTCCTTTTTGGCAATTAAATGTCTACACGCCCTTCGTATTTTTTTTGTGGCAACCAAGACAAACGTATAAATGACTAAGCGCCCGTCGGCAAAGTTTTGTGGGTCTTTAACATAAAAATAACCAAGCGCCCTTTGACGAATTTTCATTTGGCGATGTTTAGTGATCTATAAATCAAATGATCAGGCGCTCTTTGTCCTTTTTTTGTGCAGGCTTCTTTATCAATAAAATGGCAAGGCGCCCTTCGAATTTATTTTTTTAAACTCTCAGGCTGTTAGAAGAAATCTTCGTCCACTACATAAACTGTTATTTTTTTAGTAAATAGTTAGTTTGTAATTTTAGTGAATATTAATTTGTATGATAGTGTCAAATTATGTTGCGTTAGAAATGCCTTCGTCAATAGGTTACCGAAAAACCCGTAAAAGTTATTAAAAAATAATAATAAGATCTAGAGTATCACAATGTCCTACGATTATGGTGGTTTAACGCTATTTTTAAGTAGTAATTTTTCGAGAGAATTTCTTTTCGTGTAGTAGATGTATTGTGTAAATGCTGTTGCACCCCCTTTGGAAAATATCCTGGGGCGACCATGTTTAAATAGGTAATTCTTCTATACATGTGTGTATCACTGAACTCCTAAATGGCTAGACTGACTTAGATAAAATGTGTGTATTTTAGTGGGTCCCTGGATGTTTTAGATTCGTATTTAGACCCGTATGTAGGTGGCGCTGTTGTATGAAATGCAGTTATATTTTTGTGAAGTCTATGGGCGGACACAGTCTGTTTAGTCCGCTAGCTATAAGTATTTTAGTTAGTTTTAGTATACACACAAACCAAATAAAACTGTTGCTTACTTTTATTTCGTGGTGGAGTTGGTTTAGCTTCTGAAAGTCGAAAAATGATTAAAGTAATCTATTTTTTGTACACTATAGGTACCTACTACATAGGTGTACCGAAAATTATTTTTTAGTGGAAGAGACACTGAAAAACTGACGGTAAGCGTTACGTTGGGGTTTGTCCGTTCCCAAATCGACGAAATCGTAGATCAAATCTGATCTTGGGTTCCTCAACGGGGCTAAGTCTACCCCCGTAACCGAAATTTTGAGGCATACAAGATTTTGGCCCCCCTGCTAGTAGTAGTAACGCTAGTAATTTAACAAAATAATATATTTTACACTATAAAGGTTCATTTCCGAGCATCGCGGCCGATCGCGAGCCGCGAGCGGCTTACGACAAGCGGCTGACGCTCGCGGCCGATGCGACAATATTCACAGTGCGCGCGCAGGCCTACGACAGTCGTCGGCCGCGCGCGTCTGTCACTAAAGGTTCATTTCCGTGCATCGCGGCCGATCGCGAGCCGCTCGCGGCTCACGACAAGCAGCTGACGCTCGCGGCCGATGCGACAATATTCACAGTGCGCGCGCAGGCCTACGACAGTCGTCGGCCGCGCGCGTCTGTCACTTACCTCAGCCGCTTGTCGTAAGCCGCGAGCGGCTCGCGATCGGCCGCGATGCACGGAAATGAACCTTTAAACTTTCGCGATTTCTAGTCATTGCAACGGCCGTGATCTAGGGTAGACCCCGTAATTACGGCCGTTGCAATGACAACCGTATTGCAAGGGGCAATACGATTTAAAAAATAGTGTTTTAATATTTTTTGTATAAATGGTGACAATTACCATAGTTAATTATGTACTTAGGAGGGTTGACTCTAAGACATCAAATTAGTTATTTAGAAAATATTTAGAACCGAATAACAATCGTGCTGATTACAATATCCGCAAATCCCGTGCTCCAAATCCCGCAATTATTTGAAGCCCTAGTAGAAACGTCGGGGAATAAATTTAAGATATTATTAAATTATCTACGCAATTAAGACGCAAAGACTACGCGGATAATCTATAAAATTGTATAATAATATAATACTTACGAGAAATAGGTGGTTTCACGTGCTTTTCTTGTAATTTCGCTGCTAATTGCTCCTGAATTGCTCTGGTTTGAGGGTTTGGTTTTTTCAATGACGATGTGGGTGGATTTTGTGGGGGCGGAAATGGTATTTGTGGTTTTGGATATTGTTTTTGTGGCGATGGCTCTTGTTTTTGAGGTGGGGGTAATTGTTTTTGTAGTGGGATGGGTTTTTGTGGTAATGGGAGCTGTTGTAGTGGTGGTAAAAATTTCGGGCCTGGTGGAAGCGATTTTTGGGATTCTGAAAATTAAATGTCAGATTTTTAAATGTCATCAACGTGGAACAGAAAGGTGTGGTCAAATTCAAGGCTTATTACTTTAGGTACATATGATATTGATAGGTACACGGACTACTTAAATCTTCTTAAAGAGGCATTTCGCATTTACAAGTCTGTGACTTGCATTTTCAAGCGCTTAATTTACCCTGTTATGAAATACTTTTACACTATGTAATACATGTCAAAAATTGCCAAAATTTTAATATTGATAGTTAATGTATCACATTTACAAATACTATTTTGTTTATTTTGTAGTTTTACAAAAATAAGATATTATTATTATTAAATAATACGTTTTATTTAATACTAATAAAACTTTTTTTTTAATAATAATAATATCTTGGAACAACTCACACAACGTCATCTGATCACAAACTAAGTAGAGCTTGTACTATGGCAACCAGACAACTGATAAACATACTTATATATTTTTAAATACATACATATTATAGGTAAATTACACCTAGACACAGAATAAACCATCGTGCTCATCACACAAAGTTTTATACTGGGTGGGGATCGAACCCACGACCTTCGGCTTAGCAGTCAGGGTCACTAACCACTTTAATTTACAAATAAAATTAAATAAACATATACGCTATTTTATTTATTATTATTAATCCGAATTTTAATAAATTACAATGCACAAACGTCATTCCATACGATTATGTCAAATTTGCAAAATGGCTCAATAATCAATTAAAAAATATGAATTAACTGTTGTGCCATAATAATGCAAGAGAAACAGTCGTAATAACTAGAGGTCTTAAAAAACTCTCAATAAATAGGTACGTCCACAAAATATGATTTGACGACATGTAACGCGAATGGGACGTTTTGCGAATGTAACTTTATGCGAAAACGACGTTTTGCGATGAGGCTTAAACGCTGAATGTGCCTTTTTTTTTAAAGATAGTAATGTGGGATTGTGGTCCCACATTACTAGCAATCCTGTTAACCCCTCCAGCTAAGCTGTGGCTTGTGCTAGGAGTGGGTTCACGTCGGTATTATAATGGCCAGGATTCGAACCCACGACCTCACGATTGCGAGACTGATGCTTTAACCATTAGGCTACCGCCGCTTCGATTTGAAAATAGTCCTGCTGCACAAGCAGGACCATTTTCAAATGGGACCTTCAGCGTTTAAGCCGATCAAGTTATAAATTGATTAGATTCAGATTTCCATCCCTAAATTCATGACGTGGGGGAGGATTAGGTACTAAATGTCCAGATATTATACTTCTCATTTCATTAACTGAACACATTACAACGTGTTTTGTAGTTTTTATTAAGTTTTCAAAATAATATTTCGCGGAACCCTGGCAACTTTTTCTACGGAACTCAAGGTTTCAAAACCTGATCTAGCCCATGGTCATGAAACATAGAAGACCAGGAGGACGATCTTATGTGGGATAGGAGTTGAAAGTGTCCAGCTATAACCTAAAATGAATACTCATTTAAATTTCGTTAGCCATGATGCTTTAGATACAGTTTTACTTTTATAAAAATATGCACTTAACAAACAAAATAATTGTTAGGTGAAACTTGGATTTTTGCATGAATAGATTTTATTAAGAACTATAAAAATAGAGTTTATGCAAAAATCCAGCTATCCCCTCATTTAACCGTGATAAAAATGTCTTCATTCACTGATGTACCTATTTAGAAGTACCAGGAAGACTATCTCCATGTGGCAGCTTTCCCCTATTTTTTCCGATATGTAAAGAGGAAAGTGAATAAACGTAGCCATAATATGGAATACCGTAATTTCTCGGAAGTAAGTAGTTCTAGATACAATTATGAAACGTCTTTTAACTCATTTACAAGTACTTACAATAACGTATAGGTTTCGACGAGACAATCGCGTGAACGTTGTGCTAGTAGTGGAATATATCTTAACTGCGTGTTCGAGAGTTCGACAGTTGGGTTTTGTTCATTTTAATCTTCTTTTTTTTTAAATACGCCCTCTATTATAAGACCTGTAAGAGGTCAAAG
Source organism: Herminia tarsipennalis (assembly GCA_945859575.2). NCBI lineage: Eukaryota > Metazoa > Arthropoda > Insecta > Lepidoptera > Erebidae > Herminia > Herminia tarsipennalis. Next base: position 3,636,149 of record OX243830.2, read on the forward strand.
TATTTTTTATATTAATTTACTTATTGTTGCGACGTTTTTGTACGAGTTATTACAGTATTCCATATTAGGGGGTTCATTCCATAATTAGCGACTTTTAAGTTGTTCTTGAAAAGAATAGGATCTTATATTAATTTAGAAAACAAAAGACAGTCACCATAATACGCTCAAATGTATGACTCATAATATTTTTTTTATTCATCAACAACGAAACGGTATTTTATTAATTGGTTACTTTTATCTATAGTTAGCGTATGTTCCGATACACACTGCGAGCACTGTTAAGTGCCTTTACTACCGAGAAATTCGTTCCTTTAATAACTGACAGTATACTGCGGCAGCATCCTAGGGACATATATGACGTCATAAATCGTCGCCGTTTTAGTACTGTGAGCACTGGCATTTTTGAGGTAAGGTGCTGTTAGTACTTTCATCACGTGATCAACAGCGACCAGATTAAACTGCTTCCATTTTAAGGGTTCCGTACTTCAAAAGGAAAAACGGAACCCTTATAGAATCACTTTGTTGTCCTCCCGTCCGTCCATCTGTCTGTCAAGAACATACACAGAATCTCGGGAACGCGTGGAGGTATCAAGTTGAAATTAAAACCGTATACTCAGGTCTACAGCCCTTTTAAGCTGTTAAAAATTCTAAGTTAACATAAAAAAAGATACGGCCGTATATGCCGCAAAAAACGTATATGTCGACACTCGCTAGTTAATCAATATTTATAGGGTACTTTCCGTTGACCTAGAACTATGAAATTTGGCAAGTAATATCGCCTTAAACTACAGGTATAGGGAAAAGTCTGAAAACCATGTAATTAACTATAGAATTAAATCATAAAAAATATAATCTTATAAAAACTGCCAGATTCGATTTCTGAACTTTTTATAATATGTAGGTACCTCAAAATTTGTACGGAACCCTCGGTGAGCGAGCCGAACTCGCACTTGTCCAGTTTTTTTTTATAAAGAGTAAAATAATGATTTATTCTTAATGATATTCCATCTTATACGATAACTAATAAGTAATTTTATGTTCACTAAACTGATAAAATACGTAATCTAAAAAAATATCCACTGATTTTCATTGGTGTCCACAGTGAATCGACTAGAACATATTAGGTGACAAAATTATTTCATCGGTTCCTCTAGTCCTGAGAACTTAAGTCTTTTTCATATTCAGTCAATGAAACTGGAAGTCAAGCTTTAATTTCTAAGAAACAGTACTACTTATTTTTTCTTGATTAAAAAACAAACAAAATTTATTTAAAAAAAAAACAACAATCGTCAGACGAATCACTATAACTCTGACAGTCACAATTGTAACCCATGGAATACATAACTTCACGCCAAAACTATAACTTCACACTAAAAGTTTATTAAGCCACTTTTGAGTCCAGCTATACAGTTTTCTAACAGCTGTTTGGAAATTTTCTCCTGCTTCCTCAAAACTGAGAGAAACAGGCCTAAACGATGTGGTTCCCTTTGGGGGTTTCCTAGGTTTTGCGATCAGAATAAAATTACTTTTGCTACTTTCTTGATTAAAGGGATATACTTTAGCCAGAAAGTTGCATTGTTGAGATTTGTTAATTTAACTAGAGCCTTACGTGGTAGGTTTTGGAGAACTTATCCTGTGGTAATGGAATAGGAATAATATAATTTTGGGACAACTTACACAACTGATCTCAAACTAAGCACAACTTTTACTATGGCAACCAGACAACTGATAAACATAATTATATTTTTTCTAAATACATACATACTATAGATAAATAATACTCAGACACAGAATAAATCATCGTGCTCATCACACAAAGTTTTATCTTGGGTGGGGATCGAACCCACGACCTCTTGCGTAGCAGTGTGTGGATGACAGTATACAGGACTTCGTTCCGTTTTAAACTGTAACCAGAGCTAACTAGCTGCTCCAGTGCATATCGGAACATACTCTTAGTTGTGACGTTCCTTAAAAAGACACTGCTTTGACTTCATAGTCATTTAGCCTACTGTAAATACTTACGTTGTGGTTGCGGAGGTTGTTCGTACAAATTCTCTTCTTCTTCAGCTTCTGTAATTTAAAATATGTAATAATTTAGTTTAGCAGCAGTAACACTTCGTTAATAAATACTTTTTACTTGAAAATGGCGGCCAAATATTTATAGATTTTGCATAATGGAGGACATGGCACAAAGAACTGAGAGGAGTTGTGAAAAAGCCGGCAAACTGAGTTGTCGTTTAACGTGGAAAATATGTACAAAGTCCGTACACAGAGAAAGAGAGAGAGAATTTTAGTAGGTACAGTTACAGAATAAAATAAACAACACAATACAATTTCTGCCAGTAAAGCACAAGTTTGGAGATAATGGACTTGATTGCCACCATCTCAAAACTGCGAAACTCATAATATAACTTTTCTTTTTCTCAGTTTTGCACGCGATTCTGTCATTCTATTTCATTAACGTTTATGCCACTTGACTAGGGGCTCTGTGCCCATAGCAAGTGGTCTCTATTTTTTTTCTTTGGTTTTCTTTTTAGCCTTCTAAACAAAGAGGTTCGTGAACGATGTCTATGTGTTCGTTACTCTAAAGCGTTTGAGGCTTTTTTGTTTTTGCACTCTTGATGTTTTGTGGGTACTTTTTAATACGAATAATTGGTAGATATATAATATATAACTTATAGGTACATACTTGAATAAAACTCATCGGGCAAAGGAAATTGGGGCCGATCACCCACCGACACTTTTGTTAGTGACTCCTGAACTGAAAGATAATGTTACCATAAAAAGTTGTTTATTTATGTAAAGACAGCATGAAATTCGTGTGGCCTTTTTAAATAATCAACTTTATTATTTATTTTAAAAAATCATAGGAATAAATCCAATTAAGTAAATGTCTAAAAAAAAAACCGTATCCATCATACAGTATCTAGTAAGTTGTGAATGTAGAATAGTAGACCATTCATGAGAATAAGAATAGTTATGGACCGAGAATAGGTCCTTGTGGAACGCCCATACTCAATGGTGATCTTAAATACCTTATTTTATTAATATATTAACTTATACTGCATTCGCTCATTAGGATGAAAAGCAACAAAATGAAGTGATGTGCCTGTTATGCGGTAATACTTAAGTTTCAGCAGAAGTGTGCACCACACAATCAAATGCTTTTGACAGATCGTTGAACACTTGCTTGGTAAAAAAATGTGTTGATTATGAAAATACTTGTATGTTTCGATCTCGGGAACGTAGGATATGAGGTACCATTGGTTTGCGGAGAAGGTGGCATCTTCAGGGTAGAAGTATTGCTGTGGTTAGATCTTGATGCTGGAATATGATTTTTTCCTTCATACATTTAACATGATTAATATGCTTAGAAAATACATTTTCAATTAAAAAGAAAAGGAAAAGAAATGAGAGCAGTGAAAATGAGCTACAAAATATTGAGAGTACAGGAGGAGTAAGGTACTTTGTTCTGCAATGCACGCATAGACATCTTTCACGGACTCGGAATGTCAGACCACTTTGTGTCGAAGGTGGTCCGAGATTCCGAGTCCGAGCGCGATGTCTATGAGAGTGTAGATCAAATGAAGTAAAGAAGCGAGAGAAGACTTCAATTAATTCCACATGATTGTCGTAATCACGAATAGCAATAGAAACACAGGCTCTATAACTCCGCTAGGTCCGCGCGGTGGTTGCCGATCCGTATCCTTTCTCAGAGAAGAGCCATGTGTCTCAACAAATAAGGCATAATCAGCCTTGAAGAATGGATTAAATGGTTACTTACTTGGTATCCCTGGAGGCACAGGAGGTGGAGCTAAAAAAAAGACAAAACAATAAATTACCAATTATAGTAGATTATAAACACCCACAAAGTATTTTAGTTATCTAACTACAATTTGCGTTATATTAGTTATAGTACAACTAAGCACCGATTAGGGCCATGTTTTTTTTATACGACTAAATGAAAAGACGAGCAGGTCGTGAGCTTGATGGTAAGCTGGAGTAGTAGCGTAACTACTCCATAACAGTAACAGTACCTCTCAAATCTTTGCTTGGCAAAGATCTGAATGTCACCACATCGCGCTCCTCATTTGAGACATTAGCCAAGTAATTACACTTGCTACAGTGCTTTTCAACTGAAACACAATGATGTGCTAGCATCACTTCATTTACCTACATCATTTTACTTATTTTAAGTCAAAATCGGTTCTAAACATACTAACAGATATCACTTAATAAGCAACAAATATTTACCGATAGTCTTAAAATCAAAAATAATGATTTAGGGTAAGGAGCGTTCATAATTTACGTGGTTCAATTTTGGCCTCCAGTCCCTCCCTCCGTGATGCTAAGTCTAACATGGGGTTTTATTGAGTATTCTAAAATTACTTTTATATCCAAAATCACTGTTTAAAGTTCGCGATTAGTACCCATTAGGTATTTATACAATTTTAAAGGTCTTACTCGCGTAGATATTTTATTTCCTGACATTTTTACCGACTGGTACGAGTACCAGTCCGCCCGTGACCAATGTAAACTCTTTTTTTTTCGTATTTAGTTTAAAGTCGAAGAATTTTTAAGCCCGACTTTTATTGATTTTACACGAAGCAAGACGGTTGTTTGATACATATGGACGGATTAATAACGGAAAAACTGGAAGAATTAGAACTTTAAAAAGTCGAAATCAGAGTTCCTATTGAAACGAAAGACGAAGATAATGTCATCGAGGCCGCTGGACCAGTCAGGATGCGGGTTTTCCCCTTTCCTACACCACGTAGTTTATGAACGCTTCTTTAGGCGCAGGACAAACAGAAAGGATTTAAGGCAAGGCAAAGACACGAGGTGGACTGGGCGCGTACAAGACCTTTCTAATAAAAATAGAAATAGAGACAATGATGACACGTGAGTTTAAATAAATAAGTCGTCTGCAAGCACGCTCGCGTCGTCTGCATCCTGGCCGTGTGCTCCCTACGTCTTGTCTTGCGAGACGTTCTTAGGTCCACCACAAAATACATACTTAGGTCAACAACAAGTCCACGTACATAGACATACGTGTTGACGATCTTAATGTTCGCAGTCACGGTTGGCATATGACCGAAATCAATCAAGATCTTTATACGTGTGTGTCTATGTGCCTGAGCCTGTTTCTGCTCGTTGTAATGAGTCTTTCTGTGCATATTTATTTTGTGTCGGTTCCCCTGACCCCCGCTACGTCTCAGTCCCTTCCACGTCTTGCCTACGTCCCGCCTGCATTGCGAGGCGTCCTTACGTTTTGAACGATAATCCGAAAACCATTTATAAGGACATCACGTCCGTGCTCTATGACCTCTCTTATATCCTTACTGTACTACGGACTTTAAACTTACCACCTATAGTAATATTCGGCTCCTCATAAATTTCACTTTGCCGGTTATCCTCAGGTATAATAGGGGTAACATTCTTGTCCTTCTTTTTTGGATTTGTGCTGTACCGGTCTAAAAAACGATTGTTTTATTAATGTTAGGTTTTTCACGGAGTGAAGGGACGGAGGGGGGAGGCAGGAGATTTATGGGACGACCTGAATTGAGCTTCATACCACCTCAAACTCAAATATGTAGTATTTCCTACATCTTGGCAATAAAATTTTGGGTTAAGACATTTTGCATTGTAGCTTGTCTGAGACGGAATCTGTATGTATCAAAATTTGTTTGAGGCCAGGTGCCGAAAGACCCAAACGGTCTAAGGACTAATGTAAGCATTGCGAGCCGCTTGCATAAATTTGTCGCTGGCACTTTTCAATATTAATTGCACTTTGCAGGAGCCCTATAGCCTGGGGCCCCGGATCGTTCAGAAGGCTGATAAGGCGGTAGGTACGGGCCAGATATTTAGATTTTTTTATATTACTAAAAGAAGAGACGATCAGGTCATGAGCCTGATGGTAAGCGTCACGGTAGCCCATAATAATACTAGCACCTCTCTTCACTATACGCAGTGGCGTAGCTACCTTGGTATCATCCGGTGCGGATGTTGGTGGTATCCCCCCATCGAAAGTTAGAAGCAATAAATGTTATATTATCATGGGATCATATAATACCTTCTTAAATTTAAATATTGAATAAATAACAAAACAAAAGTAAGATAAAAAAATATCTTACAATTAAAATCTCTTCTAGCTTTTACAGCTGCAAATCTTAATTTTTTACATTGAACTAAATTAATTTATCAACTGACTTAAAAAAAAGGAAGAGGCTCTCAATTAGTCATAATATTTGTTTTTTTTTATGTTGCCCGATACTCGAAGACTGTGGACTGATTTGGAAATATTTTTTTTTGTTTAATAAGGTAAACTTTCAAGTGGGTCCCATTGTCACTATGTCGAGCTCTGATGATGAGATCCTGGATTAATCAAGGGAAATCTTCAAATATTTTGTAGACCCTACAATCTAAGTTTATTTTACTACAATAACAAAGAGTATTTCTTAATGAATTAATGTGCAATATATTATATAATATATATATAATATGTATTTTATGTTTAGGTAAAATTTTGTACCCGTGACCTTACGGGTACCGGCCCTAAGCCGTTACCCACTCCGGCACCGAGACATATCCTCAAAAATTGAATTTAACCTCCATATGATATGGTTTTATGGCAATCATGACGTCATGCACCGCGTTCCCAAGTAACGTATATCCAACCACTTGCTGACACACGTAACTTCGTATGCGTCAATTTTCCCTGCTTTTGTAACATTCTTCATATATCCGATATCTCTTTATTTCTCGATAAATAGGTTATCCAACAGTAACAGAGTTTTTTAATTTGAATCAGAAGTTCCTAAGATTATTGCGTTCTAACAAACAAACAAACTCCTTAGTTTTTTTTTAATACAGATATAAATTATAAATTTTGATACAGATTTTAGATTACGTTGAGCCTGAACATTACTATTTGTAATTTTTTAAGCATTTTTTGCTAAATTTATAAATAACTATGACAACAACAATATGTGCCAATCTGATGAGTCATATTCGATTTCAAGACGCCAGGAACATTATAAGATACAATAAACTAAATTTCATTTTTTTTGGAATAACTGAGTAACTAACTCAGTTCCCCAAAAATAATAAATAACTAATTCTCGCTTCTTACGCCACGGAAATTGGGTCCCAGATGATGTGTTGTGCACTCATAATTCTTGCCAGAAGGTCAAACCGTAAGTAAAAAACATTATTTTAAACACTCATGCGGTGTTCAAGAGAACGAATTCGACAAAAAGGCCAGATATTAATTTTCTTTAAAATTCTTGAATTTTGCATTATGATTCGCCCAAGGCCATCATTGTTCAATATCAATTTTTGACCAAAAACTCAACAAACACCATCGAGCAACCACCTTAATCATCATATATGGCTCCAGCCGACTTAAAGACATTAGGGAGAATTTACGGCTAGAATTGAACTTAATTACGGCAAAAGCGTTATTATTAGGTATCGTCTTTGAAGACCATTAAATAAATTTGGATGAACAACTGATATTTTTTGTTTTATTGATCGTATATCGGTACTTTCTTGACAGAGTAGTACATACTTCTTTCAAAACCACTACTTTTTAACGATTAATATTTGTTTAGTTAGTACTTGTGAGGGAATTCCCGTAAAAGACAGCGGTGTCAATGTTTGTGTTTTGTTCTTGAAGTGGTCACCGGGTGTCAACGCAAAAAGACTGACACCCGGTGCTGATCGTCCCCGCCAACCCTCCGTAGCTACGCCTCTGCCTATACGCTTGTTGGTACCTCCAAATCTTTGTTTGTAAAAGATCTGAATGTCACCGCACCACGCACTCATTTGAGTCATAAGTTCGTAAAAATTGCCACAAAAGTTTAAGTTTTATTTATAACTAGCTGTTGCCCGAGACTTCGTTCGCGTAAAAAATTTGAAAACCAAATTTATTCCACGGGATAAAAAGTGCTCTATGTGCTATTTCAGACTATAATCTATCTCTGTTCCAAATTTAGTCTAGATCCGTTTACCCGTTGTTGCGTGATTGAATAACAAACATCCATCCATACATCTAAACTTTGCATTTGTAATATTAGTAAAGATTACCTCCGTCACTCTCGTCTCCTTCTTTCAGTCTCGTCAAATTGTTGTGTCTAGTCAATGCTTTAACTGAAAAAAAATATAGTTTAAAATGTTATTGTTATATTGATTGATTTGGTATTTTTTAAAACTAACAAAACTATTGCAGCGATAAAAAACTCTAAATTTACCGGTACTTTCTTGACAGAGTACTACCTACTTCATTCACAACCACTACTCTTTTTAACGAAAGTTACTGCTTTTTAGGTATTTACTTTCAAATTGCTAAACAAAACAAATATACAACTAATAAGTAAACTGTCAAGTGTGGGAATCGAACCCACAATTTCTTGCACATTGTGACGTTGCAGCCTCATCGAGGCAGTGTTCGTCCTCTTTTTATTTTTGAAAAAAAAATAGGCGTTTTCTAGCCATTTTTATTAACGCGTACTAGCCCTGTATCACGGTCACAAAGTACACCCAGACTCGGAACAATAGTATGGAACACGTAAAATGGTGTCTGATGTGGGTATCGAACCCACAACCTAGTAGTCAGGGCCAAACCATTAGACCAATAGCTCAGTGTCAAGTAGATATTTAAAGTATAAAAGATTAAGAAAAATTACATCGTGATCTGCAGTAAAAAATAAGTGCTGTCTCTGCAATAATTATTATAATGCCGATGCCGCCAATTACGGCAAAAATAATTATATCATTCTTATCTGCAAGAAAAACATAAATATTAGAAGACTAACTAACGTATAGCGTTCTGCGTGAATCCTAGTCATAAGTTCTCTACACCAGAGATGGCGAACCTTTTTTGGTATATGTGCTATTTTTTTAAAATAATTAGCATATGACTTGCCCGACATGCCGCCAAAAAAAAAATTGACGGTTGCCCATTTCGTGCGGTGAATTCGCTGCTCGCACTTACCGTCATATTGAACTAACTGTTGATCAACACAAATAACAACAACTGGGATCAAATCTAACTATAGATAAAGATAAAGATAAATTTATTTGTCAGAATATAGTACATCAAGGTTTTAGGTAACATTCTTTCTTTTTAAGTGCTTATATTCTACTATTTCTGGTGTACAGATATTTATTTACAAAATAATTTTAAAATTGTGTTTCCACATGTTATATTCAATAAAGTTAAATTATTTACAAATTACATTAGATTGATCAGATTACATTAAATTATTCACAAAGATAAGTCAGATTACATAAATTACATTAAATTTGTCATAAAATATCAAATTATTTATATGCATCAATATTTTTATCATTGAAAAATTCATCAGTGGTCTTTATAACAATTTGGTAATTTATTATAAGTCCTAATCGACATACAATAAGAAATTCTGCTGTACATTTTATTGCGTTGTTTGGGTACGTTTAATTTGTTCACTATTCTATCATTCGGGGGTGTTGAAGTTCTTCGCCCACCTCATGGACACAGCGTGCCATTGGTTCGCCACCACTGCCCTACGCCGTAGTCAAAATGTTTGGTTTGGCCGTTTCGTAGGAGTGACGTAGACACTCATATGGGCATTTTAAGTATTGACTAAGTAGGCTTTAATGTTGTGCTAATAAGTCCTTGAGTAACAAATAGCCAAGCCACACCTTTTGACTACGGTGTAGGGTTTGGTAGAGAACTTATAACTATGAGGACGCTATACGTTATGATGAGAATTAGAGAGTATTAGGTTAGGGCGTGTAGAGTTAGGAGCTTGGCTTTCCTACTATGGCGTCAATTTAACTAAAAATGTTTTTGGCGGGATAAATATATTGTGACCTATAATAATAATAATAATATCTTGGGACAACTCACACAATGCTGCACTATTTATTATACGGGAATTAACGCGCATTGTTGACATTTCGACCAGTGCGCGTTAATTCCCGTATAATAAATAGTTATAATCATGCAACGCGAAAGTTTAAATGTTAGTAGGTACATACATATTATAGATAAATAACATCCAGACACAGAATAAACCATTGTGCTCATCACACAAAGTTTTATCCTCGGTGGGGATCGAACCCACGACCTCCGGCTTAGCAGTTAGGGTCACTAACCACTAGACCAACAGGCCAGTTCAGATAGCCGTTTGTGAATTGCATTCGGCTATATTATCCCAAACTACTTATACTAAAGCCGTGCTATTTAAAAATGCAATTATTGTAAACAAACTCTTCAGTTTTATAATATTAGTATAGATTAAAATATTCACTAAAAAGAAAAGGAGTGGTATGAAATTCATCGGGACAGCTAGTTGATGATAATTTAAAAGATAAACTTACGGTCGATACCAGGATCCGCTTCGGCTGAAACTTCTGTAAAAATATATAAATAGGATTAGAATACAATAACACGCCAGTGGCGTCATTTAAGAGGAGGATTGCAATAATAACACTGTCCTTTTCAAGGTAGAATCCCAGCGCTCTACTTAAAAAAAAGTGGTGGTTTTCCTTCGATTGTATTTTTTTTCTAGCTTAACTGTATGTTACGGTAAAAGTAATTCATTAAAAAAATATGAATAATTATCTCTTATTATATTCATTATTAACATTTACCTCATGATTTGGTGTGATAATAACATTGAAATTTAACACTTTTTTCGGTTGTTATTAAAAATTATCTACTCTTATTGGTAAAAGTAATAAATTAAAATAAGACTTCAATTTATTTCTCCAGTAGGTATTTATTCATAATACCATAGTACTTACCATAAGTTAGTTTATGTACCTGACATAAATCAGGGTTAAAAAAATTCAGAACCGAGTTAGTCCACCCCGACTTCACGTTTTACTTGTTTGTGCCTCAAAAGGCAAAAAAAGGAACTCTCTTGTCCGTCTGTCTGTAAGTGTGTCACCATCGATTATTTCAGGTTCGGGTGGACCTAGCAAGTTGAGATTTATACCAGATACTGGGGTCTGTAATTCCTATTAGATGTATAAAAACGTAGGCCCTGAGTTAACACGATAAAAAGATATGGGTTAATTTATCGCTTCCTATTAGCAGTCAGATACGCGGCTTCCTATAGCAAATTTGACTTGGTCACTCCAGCGCATAGGTGCTCTGCCGCTTGATCTGGTTCCCTCTAATTTTCCCTACATGACCAGCCGCTCTATAGAGCCATCATACCGCCTAGAGACATGTCCAAAGAATACTAACATACGCGATTGTACCATGGCCGATAAACGCTGCGTGATTCTGAGCACCTGTAGTATGGACACGTTGGTACGGAAATCAGTCCACGATATTAGAGCATCTTCCTCCAGCACCACATTTCTAGAGTGTCTACCTTCCTTCCTTTCTAATTCGCGCACTGTCCACGTCTCTGCCGCATAAATAAAAATGGGGAATACTAGTGTTCGCACCAGCCTGACCTTGGTGGCTTTGGTAATTCTCTCTAACTCCTCCATCGCAGTCATTTTTCTTCATCTACGCTGCAGCCGTTGTTTGGTATTAAAGCCGCAAAGTACACTTAGGTCTGGACTACGTCGAAGTTCGCAATCTGAGCCACTTCAGGCGAATTGTCGTTGGCGCGATCCACGATTATAATCTTGGTCATCGATCTGTTTAACTTAAACCCAAACACTTTAGTGTTTGAGTTAAAGTATAAGCCTTATACGCTCCATTTTAAGAAGAAATAATTCCTCCATAAGGTCAACATTACTCGCAAATAAGGTGGTGTCATCTGCGTATCACAACTTCGCAACTATGTATCCGCCCACCGCAATACTATCTGTCTAGACTTCGCGAGTGATTTGTATTACAAGCTTGGTGTAGACATTATACAGAAGAGGTGATATTATGCATCTCTGTCGTACGCCCGCACTGTGGTTAAAACTGTTTAAGAGGAGGTCATCTGCGGCATTAGGCATTGAAGACCCATTTTTATTTACTTAATGGGTCCTAATATTTTTTCTGAATGATTTCATAACCAAACTATCAGACACCCGCGTCTTCGTATGCGTGGATCCCGTTCCCGCGGCACGATGTATTATATAAGCCTTCCTATTGAATCCCTCTATCTATTGCTCAAAACTGCATGAAATTCCGTTGCGTAGTTCAAAAGATCTAAGCGCACAGACAGCGGCAGCAACTTTATTATATATGATATACTTGACAGTTTAGTTATCATCTTCTGTACCAATCATCATCATAAATCATTCATATCAATCAATCATCATCATTAATTCGTAACAAAGAAACTATTAAACGAAACTTATTACATTTATCGATACTAAGGGTAAATTATTAACTATCACCTGTAAAAGTGATTAATTTCTTACTTTTACCACGAATTCCGGTAATTGTTAATAATGATAGACGACTATTAACAAATTTCAATTAATCACATTTACCGTAACACGCACATAGACATCGTTTACGGACGCAGAATCTCAGACCACTTTCGGAACAAAGTCATCTGGAATCCGTGTCCGTGATACTCTCGGTGTTTACTGGCAGTGGGTGGTACCCAGGGCAGCTCCAATGATTATTTTTTACTAGAAATCTCTCGCGCCGACTTGGCGGAAATTTGGCATACGCGTTGTTCAAAGCTTCATGAAAAATATATGCTACATTTTGTCACGTTATTTAAGATATACGTGGGACACTCAGAAAGTGTTGAGAAACTAAAAAACTAACTTCTATGGATAAAATCTTTTCAAAGAACTCTCTACCAGCCTTTATACAAAGTTTTACGCGTCTGAACCAATTTTCGAAACATTTTTCTTCTCTTCTTCCACGGCCTTCTTGAACTACCAAAATTTTCAAAATGAATACAAATGGCCAGTGACTTATTCATAAAAACATTTTTTCGCAAAACTTTCTGAGTGGCCTGGTACACGGACGGAGCCTCGAAAAATGAAATAAAACTCACCGTAGTGTATTGATGTGCCGCATTGTTTTTTTTCACTAAAATAGAAATCCAATTCATAATCCATGTAAATGTCATTGATCTGTAATATTTATAATATTAGTATTTTACGACAACTCACACAAGGACTCGGCTATCTAGGTGGATTAGTCAAACTAGGTTGACCCCCACTTAGGCAACCAGATGACTCTCAAACATATTTATTTATTTTAAATACATACGTCTAATTATATATATAAAAATCTCGTGAAACGGTGTTTGTGGAAGAACTCCTCCGAAACGGCTCAATATTCATCACACACACAAAAAATGTCATTATAATCATTAATGAGATTTTTGTAAGTGCGTATATTACGTACTACGTTACGTTAGGCAACCAGATGACTCTCAAACATATTTATTTATTTTAAATACATACGTCTAATTAAATATATAAAAATCTCGTGTAACGGTGTTTGTGGATTAACTCCTCCGAAACGGCTCAATATTCATCACACACACAAAAAATTACATTATAATCATTAATGAGATTTTTGTAAGTGCGTATACTACGTACTACGTTACGTTACGTTTACGTATATTACGTACTACGTTACGTTACGTTTACGTATATTACGTACTACGTTACGTTACGTTTACGTATATTACGTACTACGTTACGTTACGTTTACGTTACGTTTACGTATATTACGTACTACGTTACGTTACGTTTACGTATATTACGTACTACGTTACGTTACGTTTACGTACATTGCGTACTACGTTACGTAACGTTTACGTATATTGCGTACTACGTTACGTTACGTTTACGTACATTACGTACTACGTTACGTTACGTTTACGTATATTACGTACTACGTTACGTTACGTTTACGTATATTACGTACTACGTTACGTTACGTTTACGTATATTACGTAGGTACATTTTTTGTAGGTAGTAAAGTACCTTTTTGATGAATTCCAAAAGCAGAGCAAATTTACGCAGACGAGTAAATTGCATGGGTCAGCTAGTACCACTATAATTATGACCACTTTATGCAGCCTTGGACACCATGATCTGCCATGCAGCAGGAGCACGGGTCGTATGCCTCGCCATGCAAGCATTAAGACGTCATCCGCCGGGCTCTTGTCACCGCTGGCGTGCCAGCTGTTGTTGAACCGAATGGCTTGACTCGCGGCGATGGCAAGAGACCGGACGGTGTATCGTTGTTGCCGTGGAGGATGGCTAGGCCTTTGGTATGGGATGCAACTTGCGTTGATACCTTAGCACCTACCCACGTTCCCAGCACGGCGTGCTGCTGCATCTGCTATTGCATATTTGAGCCGTTTGGGATTAAAGGGGTGGAGCCGTGGGGCCTAAGTGCGTGCCTTATCAGTGCTTTCCGTGACCAGAATGCTAGCCTTTCATTCTTTGCACAAAGAATTAGCATTGCCATTCAACGTAGCAATGTTGCCAGCCTTTTGGGAACGTTACCAGCTGATATCGATGGAGAGGAATACTTTGATGCCTAAACGGTTTTCTATCTTCCCTTTTTATTTTCTTTTTGTAAATATCTTGTAGTGTTATAATAGATGTAATTAAGAGTTATTAACTGGCAACACTCCTGTCTCAAATAAGAGCTCTACGATATTTTATGAAATAAAAATAGGGTTTGGGAAATTTGAGTGAAAGAGTATATTGTGACAAGTTTGCATAACTAAAGAAATAACATTAACATTGTCGAAGTAAATATCATTAAATAAGTAATAATTTAACAAAACCATACTAAAACAGTGTTAATTAACCATTAAAACAAAAAAAAACAAAAAACAAAGCCTCATAAACGGTTGCGGTGGTTGATACTGTGAGTAAGAAGTGATTAATATTGTAAACATAAAATTAATCATAAATATAAGTAATCCATAACGAATGCAAAATATTACTGATCATAATACATATTTTAGCAGAACTACATGTCTCTGTAGTTGAGCAGTTAACGTCGTAACTTGCAACGATAAGGTCGTCAGTTCGAATTCTGCGCTGCTGTTTCTTTTTGTGTACATAATTTGTCGTAACTCTGATAAAAATGGAAGAAGATAACGTGACGTTTAGAAAAAATCGTACAAATAACTGCAACGATTCTGTTGATATTTATTTCGTTTCACAGTCCCACATGATAAAAAACTCCACCAACCGGATCTGTCCACAATCGGCATCAATATAGAAGAAATGGCAGAAGAAATTAAAACCTAAAGTCACCACTTTCAATTGCCCACTCTGATATTGACAACTTAAGGTTCGAAAAAAAAACTAATAAATCAACAAAATATTTCAGTAACGAATCTGCAAAGAAACCCAACATACGAATACAGCCAAAAAAGAAAGCAAAACAGGAAAAAGTCATTCTATTTCTCGTGACAATACCAACATTAACTCAAGTTGCATAAATCTCGGACTAACACTCGAGGACTCCAATATTGCACCAACAGATGGCGTTACTGTGTATGCTACACAATCAAATACCGTGGTTGCGACTACATTACTAAGCAAAAACTTAACAGATGGATATATTAGAAACAAGAAACCTTCTTTGAATTGTGTTGTTGTATGCTTAAATCGGACTCCAAATACAACATATCAACCCATATGATGTCCCACTGCTGGGCACGGGTCTCCCCAGTAGAACTTACTAGTATGTAGATCCTGGGGGTAATTGCCATAATCGCCACGCTTGGCGAGCGGGTTGGCGATCGCAGTAAGGTTTTAAGTACGCAGAGGACGCTGCTGCACGTCCTCCAGTGTGACATCCCTTAGTCGCCTTGACGACACCCACGGGAAGAGATGGGGTGGTACTATTCTTAAGCCGGTACCACACGGCAAATACAAACACTTTGGAAAACAATTCTTTGAAATACTTAATGCTACATAAGCTGCTTAATCAAAAATTGCATTATAATAACGGGGGACCTGAATATTGACACTCTAATATAAATATAAAGGTACCTTCTGATTTGACAAAACTGAAAGATATCATGTGTAACCATGGCTTACACCTACATATTTTGCTGTAAGTTTTTCTCGCGAAGTGCTATTTTTTGATCACAACAGATGCCAATTGTTAAAATTCAGAATATAAACAGGGATTACATTTTATTGACAATGTATCAAAATTCGCAGAAACATCGGGCACCTATCATGGAATGAAACATTCGAAGCTACTGACGTTCGCGTCAGTGGCTTCGAATGTTCGTAAGCTTTAATAATTTTAATGACATATTTATATTATTTTATAAACTATGCTTTCCTATAAGGAAAACTAAAATAAAAATTCACCTAAATTGATTACCCGACAGATTAGAGTTTCTAGTTTATACGAAAAATTAAACGATCCTGTTATCAAAAACATAGTAATGTCATAAAGTCAAATTACGTGAAATATAATAAAATACTAAAATTATGCGTTCGACAGTCTAAAAAAAATCTAATTTTAATATATCCTACAATCTAAAAACAAAAACAAAGCTATAAGGGACCTAATTAACGATAGAATAGACTCATACAAAACCTACAATCTAATAAATGAACACTAACCCTAATTATAATCCCAACACCTTTAACAATTTTTTTATCAACATATCCAATAGTAATATTAATGCAATCACGCCTACTTTTAAGTAGTAATTAAAATAAGTATATAATTGAATCCTTGTAGTCCTACCGAGGTTTCATACTATACAATTATTAAAGAACAAGAAGGCTGTCGGTATTAAATCACCAATACACCATAAACTTATCAATAACCAATGGGGCCATCCCAGATAGACTAAACTGTCAATAGTGAAACCTCTTTGCAAGAGTAGAAGAACCTTAGAAATTTAAAATTATAGACCTATCACGCTTATACCCATAGTTTTCAAGATCTACGAAAAGATAATGCATTATCGGCTAACATAATTCATATGTAAATGTAAAATAGTAAACGAAAAACAAAACGGCTTCCAAATTGACTAGTTTGGCAGCATTTTCTCCGATGAATACTCTAACGGACAATATATGTAATATATAGGTGTAATCTTATATATATCTCATATCCATGAGCAAAGCGTTTGACTTGGTCAGTCATAAAATGCTTCTAAACAAGTGACGTTGAGAGCCTGAGCCTTGAGCGCTATGGTATCTGCGGCCCATCTCTAGACCAAAATCTAGTAGTATAAACCAAAATCTAATAGTATCTATGCCTAGGTCTCTAGTAAAATATAATCGATCTGGGTTACCGCAAGGGAATATCCTCGGTCCCTTGCTTTTTCTATTGTATATTGCCGAGAGCAAGACACCACAAATGTGTACTTTTTGCCGACGACGTATCGGTGATCATACCAGAAAAAAAAACAAATCCTTACGTAACTTAGAAGTAAAAGATGCTATAAATAATAAAGTTAATCAATATAATAAAATCAAAATACATTCAATTATGGAATTACAAAAAAAAACCCACAACTAATCAAACAACAACAACAATGAAATAATAAAAAAGACAATAACACAACATTTCTGGGTATCACGTTGGATGAAAACTGTAACTGGAATTTGCGATTAGACAAAAGAAATAGCCTTGAGACAGCTTCGGTACACTACAAACGAAGAAGCGGTTCTTCAGGCATATCATGAAAATCTAGGATCAGTATTAACATATGGTGTACTACTATGGGGTAACTCTAGTCAAATGCAGAGAGTTTTATCATACAAAAAAATGTGTACGAGCTATAACTGGAACGAGCTGTAGACCCATATAAAAAAAAAAAAATCTGGACCTAGTGTCCATATATGTCATAGAAAAAATTAAAAATAACCCTCAATTGTTTACCGAGTTACCGAAAATAGTAAATTTATAAAAAAGAATCCAACTAAATTAAGAATTAAACACTGCAACTGCACACTACATTATAGAAATAGTTATCAAATGTCAATTAAAAGTGTATAACAAACATTTCTCGAGTGATATGATAAGAGAATTATAAATAAAAATTTTTAAAGTAAAATTACGAACATGGCTATTAGACCGATGTTTCTGTATCCTAAACGAATATTTCTCTCAAAAGTTTATTAAATAGATAACATTGTCACAACGATACATTAGTAGTTATGTTAAAACTAAGATGTCGCTCATTTATTTTGATTGAATGTTTGAACTGAAACGGGTAAAACAGTTTAAATACTTAGGTCACTATGTTACCGAGGGACTCGATGACCAAGTAGACATAGAGAGGGAACGCAGGGCGTTGGCGATCAAGAGTAATATGTTGACCCGCAGGTTTGCACGTTGTAGCTCTAAAGTCAAAATCACTTTATTTAAAGCTTATTGCCAGACATTCTACACGTGCAGCCTGTGGTTCAATTATACTCAAAGATCGTTTAATGCTCTGCGTGTCCAATACAATAATGGCTTCAGGATGTTGTTGGGGCTGCCTCGATTCTGTAGTGCCTCGGGTATGTTTACCAAAGAAAGAACAGATGGATTTCATGCTATTATACGCAAGAGGCTAACATCATCTATAAGCAGATTACGGGGCAGCTCTAATAGCATCCTGCAGATCATTGCCGACAGGTACGACTCAGATATACTGAAGACCTACCTGCGTGCCCACGTGCGATGATGCTGCTATTTAATTTTGTTTTTTATTTACCTTTTTTGTCTCTTTTATTTTTTGTACGCTATGGACTGTTTGTTCGAAATAAAGATATATTATTATTATTATTATTATTTACTAGCTGTGCCCGCGACTTCGTTCGCGTGAAAGTCGGGTTTAAATTAAGGTAGTTTATGTTACGAAATAACTTCTGTGTAAATATGTTGGAAACAGTCCTGTCGGGTGAACCGCGATATGATTCAGCAGCGGAGAATCATCATATAGTCATCTATTGATAGCTTCAACATCCAAAAGCTTTGTGAAAATGAATAAGTACCAAACACAGACTCTTTAGGTATTCGTTTACTGTGTTTTTCTGTCATTAATATGTGTTATTTGTGTCTCTTTTCTTTTTGTCTATTGTTATTTTTATTATTTTACTGTTTTATTTATTGCTTTTTTTATCTTCTGCATGACTTTTCCTGTTAAATTATAATAATGTCTATACATGTGTCTTCTGTGTACTAAATAAAAATCGTTCTATTCTATTACTTTAATATAGTTAATTTGGTGTGCGGCTTAAGAAGTGGGTTTTCTGTTGTTTTTGTTTCATTCATTCAACGTTATACCTACTTAATACCTAATAATTTTCAATAGAATTTGTACTAACATTTTGGTACTTCCCATTTGATCAGATGTTTATCGTAAACTTGCAAAGCCTAAGTACTTAACTGTGATAGTTTTCTTTATAATTTAAGTATTTATACTACTACCGTGAATTTTTTCACATACCCAACATCAACCATTTAGTTGGCAGGGGAACACTTGACTCTAACAAAAATGTTCACTATAAATCCTAATATTACACAAAGGAATCCTTAAATCTAAAAATAGTCTTCACAAACCCTAAATGCTTTTTAAAAGACCTATCTAATGATACCCCACACAATGGGGTAGGTGAGAAAAAAAACACATCCCCACTTTACATATAAGAGAGTGCCTCTCTTATATGTTACATTGATGCAAGTAAGAAAGAAAGACATGGACTCCCCCTCCCCCAGACTCCGCGTTGACAGACAATGACCCCCCACCTCCCTCCTCCCGTAACCCGACCTACTCACACTTGGCCGATGAGTCATTCATTATCGTTGAATTGATGAACACTTGATATCCAACCATAACCCCAAAACATGATCCTCGATGCACCTGTGTGATGCGTGGTCAAACAAACGGACAGACAGACAAACATTTCTGAAAATGATAGCAATATGTTTATTTTTAATACTATTTTAAAACTTCTTTTACTAAGTATAGAACATTATTGAACGCCATCTACTTTCAAAACCAGTGAAGTTTCTTCTAATACTTAATGTTTTTTTATTAATTTAAGCAATTTAATTAAATAAATAGGAGAATGTTGCCACTCAGCATAAAATGAATCCGTCATCGTAAGCACCTATACCCTAATAAATGTTTTCACAAATAAGGAATGGTTTGATCACGGTGACCAATTTGATTTCATAGATGGCGCTACACGTTTTTTTTACGTGTGTAATGTCTTTTTTTTGAGCACGAACACATCAATTCTGGAAAATATCGAATACTTGTTAAATTGGAATGTAATATTATTTTTCATTTCTACTACGATTAATTCATTACTCTCTGCAGTGCATGCAATACCTATAGATATCTTACATAAGTGCATATTTCACTTGATTTTTAATATAAAAAAATATTAACCAAAGCAAATAAGTTACCTATGGTCGAAAAAATAACTATAACATTGAGAAAAATATTAAAAAAGGACAAAGACAATTTTAAAAAAATACAAAAAGAACATAATCAGATATCAGATTTGAGCCTGAGACTTCGTCGTCGTCAAAGACCGCTAGCATAGCTTCGAGGCTATACTGTTCGCTACATACCACGTCAAAATAACTGTTCCTATGAAACTTAGAAATGTTGTGTATAGCTCCTTATAGTTTTAGCGTGAAGTTATGTATTCGATGGGTTACAATTAAAGATAATGTCTAATTGTGGAAAAAATTGTGATAAACCATTATGGTGCGACAAAAAATACGTTGCTACTCGTTCCCCATAGACGTTATCGTAATGATTCATAGTGTAAATAATGTCCTAAGTATAGTATTTACTATAAAACTGTAAATTTTAATAAAGATCCATCAAGTAGTTACTGTTTTATAACGAAAAATAGCTACAGACATTATCCGTCACTGCTTAGCTCCTATGGGAAAAAGCGTGATAATTTATAGCCTTAATGTTAATCCGCATCTATTAGGTAAATTGCACGTGCAAAATTTCAACCGAATCTGTCTGGTAGTTTTTGCGTGATTCGTGTTCAAACAAACAGACAGACAGACATTTCTAAAAATGCAGCAAAGTGTTTAAATACTCTTTTCGAACATTTCCTAATTTTTTTTTCACTAAGTTCGGCCATGTACAGACATGAGAAATTTACAATTTTATTATATGTATAGATATAGATAGATAGCATGATTCAGTATTCAAGCGCGATGGCTTATTATTAGCGTATTTCATGTATAACTTTGGTGTTTATATACCGATTTCTATGATTATTTTTTATGGAATAGTTAATTATGTTAACTTTTTGAATTAGGGATGACTGAGAGTGTTATAAACGTAAGAGTAGACAAATATAATTACAAAGCTTCGAACAGCTAAGCTATCGGGAGTTACACGTGATATTGTGAGTCAACCATAAAAGATAGACATATGCTGTCGTGGGATATTTTTTATATAATTTTAAGGAGAACATTTCCGTCATACATGATTTCTGTGTAGCTTTAACCATTAAGGTTGCACACGCGACGGAAGCTTAAAAAATGGAGTAACTTCTCCCGTTTTCCCTTCACTGCTCTGCTCCTATTGATTGTAGCGTGATGAAAAATATACTATAACCACCTCAGGAGTATGAAAAATAATTGTACTAAGTTTCGTTAAAATCCGTCGAGTAGTTTTTGTTTCTATAACGGTTATACAGACAGACAGACAGACAGACAAAAATTTTACTGATTGCATTTTTGGCATCAGTATCGATCCCTAATCACCCCCTGATAGTTATTTTGGAAATATATTTCATGTACAGAATTGACCTCTCTACAGATTTATTATAAGTATAGAAGAAGATTGCAAGACCGTCATAAATCAATATCTTGATTTTTTGCGAAAATATCAAAAATATAATGCTTGACAAGTATATTTTAAGTACAATAATGAAAGCACACTACGTCACTTGTGGTCGCTAGGTGGCGATAAGTTTCGTAATGACACACTGTTGCTGGGCGGTATATGTATGTTGTAGTCGGATCGTAGAATTAAACACTTCGTGATGTGGCCAACCATATCATTAAATGGTGGTGTTTCAATATATGCCCAACTAAAACTGACCATATAGTTTATTCATCAACGTTTAATGATATCGTTCGTCATTTCGCCATACCGTTAATATAGGGTGTCTATAATATAAAAGGAGTAATAAAAAATCTTAATATTGAAGAAAATTATTTTGTGCGTACAACATACAATCAATTTTCTCAACTCTCTCTCTCACTCGAAACGACTTTCTTTTTTCGAATGAATTTTACAAAATTATTACGTTTAGGTGTTCATGTGATTGGGTGATTTTAAGCACTGTGTTAACATAAACATTCCAAAAAGTTTAACCTGTGTAATTTTTTATGAAATTAATCAAATTCAAAGTTTTAAATTTTGAATTTGAAAGTGTTCTAATAAAACAAAACTGCCGTTACTTTTTGATTTCAATGAATATCTTAGGAGATATCATAGTTTTAAATATTATGCAACAAAATTAGGCGCGGATCCAGAAATTTGTTCAGGGAGGACCATTATTGGCTCAACTCGCCAAGTTTTAGTTATGCGTATGACTGAAGAGGATGCGGGACATTATATTCAACACCGGTACATCAACCACCACCGAGGGGAGGGTAGGGGAGGAATATGCCTGAATTGCCGCCACACAAATACCTACTTCTTCTTAATATGCCTACATTTCATTTTCGTATTGTAGCCACCCAATGTTCCTCTATTATTCCAGTTTCACTCGTACCGATCATAGCGTGGTGTACCCTAAAATAGCCTGTGTTATACTTTTAACGTTAAAAAAAGTATTATCCATTACAAACATACAAACAATGTTTCCCCTGTTTTTCTCGGCGTGTTTTTAAATTAGCATTGTCAATTTTTTTAATTTGTTCAATATTGTTCTCAAGTGGTTCGTGGATAAAAAATCATCCACTACAAAGCCTAAAGCAAACCTTCCAATCTTTAAACTCCAAACTTAACGCGGAAGCTAGTATCTTACATAAATAGTTTAAAAATCAAAATAAACATTCAACAAACACTTAAAATAAAAACATACTAGATGCCGCTGAAATTATAAGAAATAACTTACCGTATAAGTCGCGGGTATATTTATGTCAGTTTTTTTCTCGAATCCCGAATATGTACTATTTCCAATTATGCGAAGGATGTAGCTAAAATATTTAAAAACACATTAAATAACCAAACAAATAAAATAAAATTATATGTTTAAATAACATCTTTTTACTGAATGCATATGAAAGCAGGTTTTTATTTTTTTGTATGTTTGTCTGTCCTTCTGTGTTTTCGTGCTAATATCCAAAACGGCTAGACGGATTTTGACAGGACTTTCACTGTTGTAAGGAGTAACTTAAGCTGCTTTTAACGATGCGACTTCACGCTGCCGTGGTTGTTACAAAATTGAAGAGTTTATTTGTATATTTAAACAAAAACTTAAAGGTACTTACAATGGTTTGTTTGGTATTGAAGAGCTTATGTCATTTTTAATATTAATTTGTACAGTAGTCCCCATCGTTAAATTGTAACTCGGTTTTTCTACTATGCAATATTTTTGCTTATTTACATCTGCTTTTTGTAATAATGTGACATTTACGTGAGCGATGTGTCCTGAAACAATACAATATATTATTAGTTAACAATACCACCGAAGAGATAAATATAGTACGAAAAGATAAATATAAATAATAGCTCTCAGTTGGTTTGAATCATATCTGAATAGAAGAACTCAAGTCACTAGAATAACTAAATTCAACAGTCATACAAAAAGTCTAGAAAACTTTAACTCAGACCTTAGAATTAACTATTCTGGTGTACCACAAGGTAGTATTTTGGGACCCTTGCTTTTCTTGGTCTATATTAATGACCTACCTAAAGTTCTCAGCGAATATGAATGCGTATTGTTTGCATATTATATTACCGTAATTATGGAACTTGATAATAATAACGCTTATGAAGCTGTAATTCGACAAACATTACAATCTATAGTTAAATGGTTAGATTCAAATTATTAAAGTTAAATTTAGAAAAAACAAAATAATAAATTTTAAAACACATTATAGTAAATCCAGACAATAAAACATTGTCCACAATAATCAGATAGTTGAGCAAGTATATTGCACAAAGTTCCTGGGTATTGTAGTCGACGAGCATTTGACTTGGTAGCATATTGATAGCATTTGTAAGAGATTAAATAGGTTCGTTTTTGCTCATAAAAAGGTTAGAGAAATAACGTCAGCTCAAACAGCACTAACGGTTTATCATACTTACGTCTGCTCCGTCCTCAGGTATTCGATAGTCGTATGGGGTTATTCATCAGAACTTATGAAAATATTTATGGTACAAAAAAAAGCCTACGTGCAATTTATAATTTGCACTGGTCAGAATCATGTAGGCCGATCTTTAAATCTCAAAATATTCTAACTGTTCCGTCGATATATTTTTATGAGGTAGCAAAATTTGTAAAGTGTCCATCCAATTATTCGAAGTTCAAGACAACACAAACAAAAGGAAACACAATCATTATCGTTTTCTTCTTCTTCTTCAGATTCGTGTGTTGTATTTCCTAATTCGGCTTTGGTCAGTGGCACCCTTGTATACCCTTTTTATGTAGAAAGTACATATATAGACAAAGTTGATAAACGTAAGAAATTGTAAATAAATATCAAGGTAGAATAGGAATATAGGAATAAATAGGAAGAGACTATAATCTAATATTGTTATTAGTAATAAATGCTGATAAAACATTGCGTACTTGTGGAGAGAAGTGGGGGAGGAGAGTACGGAAGTTTAGTGGAAGAGGAATGGACAACTTGTATAATTTTGTATAGAGATTGAAGGACTGGTTATTTAAAGGACATGAGAAGAAAATATGGTCTAAAGTACCTTCATCGAGACCGCACTCACATAGCGAGCTATCACGAATACGAATTTTATGTAGAAAAACTGACGTGCAACAACAAAACAACTTCCGAAGAGCACTGTCTCTACACTATAGAGACAGTGCTCTTCGGAAGTTGTTTCGCTTCAGAAAACCATGGTTTTGATGGGATGGTAGGTTGAATTGCTGCATAATGTGCACCTTTTTGTTTTGAGCTGCATTCCCAGGCAATTGCCCAGTTAGCATGCAAGTTTGCTTTAGTTTGGTTTATAAGTTCATAATTTTAGATTTCATAGTATTTTCTGTCAATATTATTATTTGTTACAGCGAATTTAGCGAGGGAATCTACAAACTCGTTGCCACTAATGCCGCAGTGACTTGGAATCCAGCATAGGGAAATATTAAGCCCTCTTTTAAGACATCTTAACAAGGCAATTTTCGTGTCCAAAATAATTTTACTGCAAGTACTACTATGAAGTGGACTTTGTGTTATTGCTAAGAGGCTAAGTCCGAAAAAAATACCGATTGTCCAACATTATGTGCCTCAATAAATGATACTGCCTCCAATATGGCTACGCATTCGCCTGTAAATACAGATGATTCAGGGGGACATTGAAATTGAAAACAAATCTTAGAGTTTTGGTAATAGACTGCCACCCCTGTGCACCCCACCGGGCTTAATTTTGATGCATCGGTGTAGAATAAGTCCCACCATGCCATAGAGTATCTACCAACTGCTTAAAGTCAGTATTAATTGTAGTCGAATCTTACTGAGTGTGGTTCTCAAAAAGGTATCTGGTGTATAGTGGATGGCTTCATACGAAGAGGGGAAGTATGTCATACTGTTTTATATTTGATTTGAACACATTCACTACTAGGAGTGGAAGTGTCTTAAGACGCCAATATGTAAGAGTCAAGTTCTTCTAAAATGTCTAATAAAGGATGGGAAGACCTCTGAGAAGATAAAAATGCCAGTACCTCGCCTTGAAATGATTAGACGAAGCTGTTTTTATATGACACCTCTTATTAGAAAATATTATTGAATTGCCATATCAAAACTTCTGCTCTGCCTTGAAAAAAATGTTAATAGATGAGAGTTTATATTCAGTAAAGTTCTTAAACCTGCCGTGTAGTGCCGGCTTAAGAATAGTACCACCCCATCTCTTCCCGTGGGTGTCGTCAAGGCGACTAAGGGATTTCACCCCGGAGGACGGGCAGCAGCGTCCTCTGCGAACTTAAAGCCTTACTGCGATCGCCAACCCGCTCGCCAAGCGTGGCGATTATGGCAATTACCCCCAGGATCTACATACCAGTAGGTTCTACTGGGGAGAACCGTGCCCAGCAGTGGGCCATCATATGGGTTGATATGTAAAGTTCTTAAACAAATTCTGCTCTCGTTCATTTCACTTTAGAAACGCATTGTAAGTTGAATGATAAAGATGTTTATTAAGGGCTTAGATTTAATTTAATTTTGTGAATGCCTCATAAGTTTAATATTGTTTTTTTTTATTATAAGTTTAAAACTGCATTTTTTTTTATTTGCATGCTATTTTTTTATGGCGAAATGTGTTTTGTGCAATTATTTTATTTAATACCATCCTTATGTATACCACATTTTTTGCAAATAAAGGATTTATGATTATGATTAATTTAATTTTGTGAATGCCTCATAAGTTTAATATTGTTTTTTTATTGTAAGTTTAAAACTGCATTTTTTTTTATTTGCATGTTATTTTTTTATGGCGAAATGTGTCTTGTGTAATTATTTTATTTAATACCATCCTTATGAATACCACATTTTATGCAAATAAAGGATTTATGATTATGATTAAATATAGTACTATATTTACCTATCTCTTCCTTAGCTGATACCAAGATTTTGAAGTGTCTGGAATATGACCGACGGCTCGATACCCACTTTTTGCAAGGCGATCATCGCAATCCTATTTTCTTTAACACCCCAACCCATATTGTAATTTGATAATAAACACAAAAAAATATGTGAAATGGCGCGAAATCGAAAGAACTTTTAAAAATAATAAAGGCGTTCCGAATTCAAAGTAATGAAAAATTAGAAAAAAAGAAAAGTTTTTGTGTTACAGTATTTATGGCCGGACTATTTATTATGAGTTCATAAAAGTTTAAATTTAGAACAGTTACAGAAAATACTAAAGAAAGTTAGAAAAACAATTTCTTTACGAAAAAAATCACAAAAAACATGAGTTAGTAATACTAATTAAGACAATGTAATGCGTAATCGCATCTCTAATTCTCTTGGTTTAGTTACCGCCCCCGCCCCCCGCTTCCTGTCACCATTTGCTACTAAAAAATGCATCTGCGCAACCGCTTTTCGCCAACTTCAATCCGGTCAAGTTAAGTTGATCCTACTGTACATCGTAGCGACTTCCGAAGACTTTTCTTCCAGATTATTTTCATTATTATATCTCTCGACACGTGAAACAAAAAGTTAATCTTAAAAACGGCTGAACTAATTTTCATCAAACAAAGCTCATGGTTTAGCCTTTAGTCAAAGGCTAAACAATGTTATCATTGTCAGTCCATAGATGGGTGACCGTTTCAAAATATATCACATGCCGTGCCTCGGAGAACAAGTTAAGCCGTCAGTAGGTGCCTAATCTTTTCTCGAGTCGTGTCGGATTTCCGTCTCTTCGAAAGACGAGAGACGTAAGGGAATAGAGAGTGCACTATAATAACTGCTGCGTAGTTGACTAGTCTCCGACATTTGATTTTGGAATGGCATCTTTGTGTTAGGAGATCTTAAGGGACCCTTGAGACCCCTCCCTTGAGATCATATCCTTAAGTCAAATTCCTCCCCTCGCCACAAAAGAAAAAAAACATAAACCACACAAAAATAGCATTGTCAATGTTAATAATAAGTCTAACAATGACCACGGCCGCTGCAATACGGTCGAAACGTCGGGCAATAAACAAGGGATTTTACCCTAAATTATTCACGCGATTAAGACCCGTGGTATACAAGGTTATTTTTGAAGCAGTGCAAAGCTTAGACACCGCAATAACATTTTTATTTCAAGAAATCATTTATAAAAAAAGTTTTCATGAAAATATTGAAAACTTGCATAGTAGCCATTCAAGTCGTCTTGTGTTCTTCGCGCTATCGTGCTCATTGCGTCCCACAGTACGTATTGTACGTATATATCGACCCGTAATCCATGGTTTGAATAAATTAATCATTGATTAATTACATATCAACCCATATGATGGCCCACTGCTGGGCACGGGTCTCCCCAGTAGAACCTACTGGTATGTAGATCCTGGGGGTAATTGCCATAATCGCCACGCTTGGCGAGCGGGTTGGCGATCGCAGTAAGGCTTTAAGTACACAGAGGACGCTGCTGCCCGTCCTCCGGAGTGAAATCCCTTAGTCGCCTTGACGACACCCACGAGAAGAGATGGGGTGGTACTATTCTTAAGCCGGCACCACACGGCACAGCCGGCACCACACGGCACTGATTAATTAATTAATTGAAAAATCTATCTCTGATTCTGAGCAAACTACTTTCAGGTTTGCATTATACCAAGTATAACGTTGTATATAATTTCATATAAATAACATTGTCCTTTTACGCTATCTATTTCATAGGGATATGGGGAAACACATCTGCCATAATTATTTTAATAACAAAAGAAAATAAATGATTGGCAACTGATTCATTATACCTAAACCACACACAATGGTATATACGTACTCAAAGAATCTTACTTGAGTCATTTGAACTTTGATTGGTATAAATATAATAATAAATAATACACTTCTCTCAATCCATCACAACTCTTCGTTAACCAAAAAATAGAAAGAAATATTGTAAAAGTTGGCAATTAAAAACTTTTCACTGGCTTTACTTTTTCCGAACTTTAAATTAAATGTAGAGTCATTCAATTCCAAATTTTGTCAGAAGTTCATAAGAATTGCATTTTGTAATCTAAGTGAATGAAGTATTTTGTCTTTGTAATTTTTTGAATGGAATGTTTGGATAACGTTGGTACATACTAATATTATAAATGTGAAAGTAACTCTGTCTGTCTGTTTCACGCTCAAACAGCAAAACCGATTTAGATGAAATTTGGTATGGAGATAGTTTGAGTCCCGGGGAAGGACATAGGATATTTTTTATTGCGATAACCGACATCCACGCGGGCGGAGCCGCGGGCGAAAGCTAGTAATTAAATAATTAATTAAGGTACCTACCTACACGATCAATTTCTGTAAGTAATCTTAAAATGGCCGATCAGGCCAACTAAGCGGCAATACCGACTATCATTATTTAGGATTTATTTTTTGTTAAAATTATAGTCTTTTATTTTTTACCAGCTGTGCCCGCGACTTCGTTGGCGTTGAAGTGCTGCTATCTCTCTGTAGACGTTAACGTGATGATAACAATATGATCCAGGCATTTCGAAGATTAGCCGAAACGAAGGACAGGCAGACAAAAAAAATGTGTTTGAGTTATAAGTACCATAAACTATCAGCATTTAGTAAAAAACTGTTATTTTGACATTACTAACATACAGTTCACTTTTATTTATCTGTGCATTTATATGTCTTTAAAAATCGCTCGGTTCACCTAGATACTAACCATATATTTTTGGTTTCAACTTTTTGATAATACAATTAGCATCAGTCCTATAACATGGTGTATAGTATATTATTCGCAGCACCTTACCCCCATATCAAGTTTATAAACATTCAAACATTGTAAAATTGGCAATTTGAAAAGAGTGGCCGCGAGTTTTTATTGCCAGGTTCTTTTCTCCGGCTTTACTTATTGTTTGCGAACTTGGCATTACATGTACATCTAGAATCCCGACGTATCACAAAAGTTGTTTTGCATCCTAAGTGGAATTTTGAATTTTATAATACGTTGTATTGATGTTCCTTAATTACAATATTGTAATAAAGGAGACGATTCAATCACCAAGAAGTATGATAAACTAACCAGCCAACTAATAGGCTACTAGCAATGCCGGATCTAGGATTTTTTCCAACCATAAACCTGACGATGGCGACCCTTCACCTGCGGAGAGTAATGGGGGGGGGGGGTTCTCCACCCCCGCCGCCAGTCTGAATATCTCGCGACGGGCACTTGATAGCATTTGTCGGCCTTTTTAACATAGTAGTTTGTACCAATTTAACATGCTATTTGGCGACCCTTAAACGTAGCGTCCGGGGCTTACCCCCCCTAGAACCGGCACTGGCAACTACTATCCGACTACAATTGTTGCCGACTAGTCTTCGCATCTCTAGTAACAATTATAATATTAGGTAGGACATATTTGAAGTGCCGTGTGGTGCCGGCTTAAGAATAGTACCACCCCATCTCTACCCGTGGGTGTCGTCAAGGCGACTAAGGGATTTCACCCCGGAGGACGGGCTGCAGCGTCCTCTGCGTATTTAAAGCCTTACTGCGATCGCCAACCCGCTCGCCAAGCGTGGCGATTATGGCAATTACCCCCAGGATCTACATACTAGTAGGTTCTACTGGGGAGACCCGTGCCCAGCAGTGGGCCATCATATGGGTTGATATGTATGTACATATTTGAAATGTTGTAAGGGTTTGTAAGGGTTATAAATGTTGTGGTCAGAATCCGAAATGTTGCCAACCTAAAAAATACAACAAAAATAACCATATTGGTTAAATGTCAACGTTCCACCATCATTATCCTGTATGGGTCCACTGCTAGACATCGGCCACTTCTCGCGTCGCCACTACATCCATCCCAGCGACCTCCTTTAAGTCGTCGGTCCATCTGGCTGAGGGTCGTCACCACTTTAGGTGTCATTTTCTCTAGCCATTGGTATTTTTTTCTCTTAGTTTTCTATTTACCGTGGACGGTGAAATCGTCCACGGTAACGGCGTGGCGGGGGGTGCTAAGAATCTCCGGGCTACGGAAGGCCACCACAACCGACTGACCCTGGCGACGTATAACGGACGCACGCTACGGCTAGACTCGCATCTGGCACAACTTGAGGTGGAACTTGGGAAGATTAGGTGGCATATCCTCGGGTTAAGTGAAGTCCGAAGAGAGGGAGAGGACACCATAACCCTCGAGTCAGGTCACCTTATGTACTTCCGCGAGGGAGACCAAAAATCCCAAGGTGGTGTTGGGTTTCTGGTAAATAAGTCCCTTTCTGACAACGTTGTGGAAATGTCTAGCGTGTCGAACAGGGTAGCGTACCTCATTATCAAGCTCACCGAGAGGTATAGCCTCAAGGTCGTGCAAGTGTACGCACCGACCTCGGCACATCCAGACGACGAAGTGGAGGATATGTTCGATGACATATCGAGGGCCCTCCACTCCACCACTAAGACCCACTACAACGTTGTTATGGGGGACTTCAACGCTAAAGTGGGAGTACAAAATTGCAGCGAATTGGTAGTAGGATCCCATGGATTTGGAAGCAGAAATCATAGGGGGCAAATGCTAGTCAACTTCCTCGAACGGGAGGGGCTCTTCTTGATGAACTCCTTTTTCAAGAAACGGCCCCAAAGGAAGTGGACGTGGCAAAGCCCCGACACTATGACGAAAAACGAGATCGACTTCATCATGACGGACAAAAAGCATATATTCAGAGACGTCACCGTGATCAACAGGTTTAATACCGGTAGTGATCACCGACTTGTCCGAGGCTCTCTGAATATCGACTTCAAGGCGGAACGTGCCCGTCTGATGAGGTCCAGGCTCCGACCTACTTTGCTCCAAACCATGATAGGATCCGAAGCGTTCCAGTCAAACCTGGATAACCGATTTGCTGCCATGGAAACCACAACAGACGTAAACCAGAAGCTCGTAAATGTGGTTCGGATACTCAGGGAAGAAGGTACGAGATTTTGTGAAATGCAGCGTAAGGGCAGGAAGTCAAAGCTTTCGGAAAAGACTTTAGGGCTAATGAAGGAACGACGTGAAAACCCACCCGTCACTTCGTCGGAAAAGCGCGCTCTAAACCAAGAGATCAACAGGCTTATACGACACGACCTTCGGTGCTCCAACACTCTTTTGATTAAAAGAGCGATCGAGCAGAACCGGGGGTCAAAAGTGTTCGTACAATCTCTTGGAAGAAGCCACCTGACGAAGTTGACCACAGCAAGTGGAGAAGTCGTTGCTTCGAAGCCGGCAGTCCTCTCCGAAGTGGAAGGCTTCTATGGCCGGTTATACGCTTCGCATGCATCTCGACCTGATCCTGAAAATGAGGGTCCTAGAGCCACTCTAACACGCCACTACACCGAAGACCTGCCAGAAGTCAACATTGACGAAATCGTGCTGGCTCTTAAACAGCTGAAAAATGGAAAAGCCCCTGGAGAGGATGGCGTTACAACAGAGCTGTTAAAAGCTGGAGGTAAACCCGTACTGAGGGAGCTCCAAAAGCTTTTTAATGCTGTCCTGTTTGAAGGGAGAACTCCGGAGGCGTGGAGTAGAAGTGTAGTCGTCTTGTTCTTCAAAAAAGGAGATAAGACCCGGCTGAAGAACTACCGACCTATTTCTCTTCTAAGCCACGTCTATAAGCTGTTTTCAAGAGTCATCACGAACCGTCTTGCGCGAAGACTTGACGAATTCCAACCACCGGAACAGGCTGGATTTCGGAGCGGATATGGCACCATAGACCACATCCACACAGTGCGGCAGATTATACAAAAGACCCAGGAGTATAATCAGCCCCTGTGTCTAGCATTCGTGGACTATGAGAAGGCCTTTGACTCGATTGAAATCTGGTCCGTTCTGGAGTCTCTGCAGCGATGCCAAGTAGATTGGCGATATATCCAAGTGATGAGATGTCTCTACGAAGCCGCCACCATGTCCGTCCAAGTACAGAATCAGCAAACAAAACCTATACCATTGCATCGAGGAGTGAGGCAAGGGGACGTTATCTCCCCGAAACTGTTCACAAATGCAATGGAGGATATGTTCAAGACGCTGCACTGGAAAGGGCGGGGCATCAACATCAATGGTGAATACATCTCTCACTTGCGATTTGCAGATGACATTGTCATTATGGCGGAAACGCTGCAGGACCTGCAACTGATGCTGAATGACCTGGCTGACTCCTCTGTACGCATCGGCCTACGGATGAACTTGGATAAAACCAAGGTCATGTTCAATGAACATGTACTACCGGAACCGATAGCGGTGCACGGCGCCGTTCTCGAAGTTGTTCAAAAATATGTGTACCTCGGGCAGTCATTGCAGTTAGGTAGAAACAACTTCGAGGACGAGGTGAACAGGAGAATTCGGTTGGGTTGGGCAGCGTTTGGTAAGCTACGTCAAGTCTTCTCATCGTCGATCCCACAATGTCTAAAGACTAAAGTCTTTAATCAGTGCGTCCTACCCGTCATGACATACGGAGCCGAAACGTGGACACTGACGGTACGGCTGGTCCACAAGTTCAAAGTCGCTCAGCGGGCTATGGAACGGGCTATGCTCGGAGTTTCTCTTAGGGACAAAATTAGAAATGAGGTGATCCGGCAGAGAACCAAAGTTACCGACATAGCCCACCGGATCAGCAAGTTGAAGTGGCAGTGGGCTGGCCATATTAGCCGAAGAACCGACAACCGTTGGGGTAAACGAGTTCTTGAGTGGAGACCGCGGCTTGGCAAACGTAGTGTAGGACGCCCTCAAGCCAGGTGGAGTGATGATATACGCAAAACGGCTGGCAGGAGCTGGATGCGAGAAGCCGAAGATAGAACAAAGTGGCGTGCAATTGGAGAGGCCTATGTCCAGCAGTGGACTGCGATAGGCTGATGATGATGATGATTTCTATTTAAGTTTTGGTGAGAGCATTCAAAAGTGACGAATTTTCCCAGGTTTATTAGGTTTGTAGCCTATGGTTTTGGCTCTGCTTTGATGAATCAGTCAGGGTCCTTATTCACGATCTTTTTACCGTGTCCACGGCAAGCCCATGCGTAACTGTCAAAATCTTGTCATAACGGGAAATGGGAAGGTGTGCTCACAAAGGTGCATGCGTGGGGAGCGCTTAAAAAAGTCCAACGCGCATGCGCGTTGATGCATTTATAAGCACATCTCTGCTTTTATCATTATGACAAGATTTTGACAGTTCCGTATGGGCTTGCCGTGGACATGGAAAAATGGCCGTGAATAAGAAACCAGGAGAAGTAATTATATGTGTACATTACCTCTACCTATTGTGGTATGAGACTGAACATTATATCTATAAACTACGTTTATTTGTGTGGGTAATCCCATGAATCACAAACAAAGAATTTACGTCATCTTTATTATGTCATGTCGTATTCCGAAGAGATTTTAATACTGTTTTCATATTACGTAGATTTTTTCTAGAATATTTTCTAGCATTCAGTGGTAGCGAGGCGATTGAGAGATTAGTGAAGTTAAGCAATGGTGCCACTGTCGGTACAGGGATGGGTGACCGGTTTTGAAAAAAGTCACAGCCCTTCGTGTTTTGGAGACACAATAAGCCGTAGGTCCTGCGCCTAATCGGAGAGACCGTGTGTCTATTAATAAAATCCCGATACGTGAGAAACGGCTGAATGGATTTAAATAAAACAAAGCTAAGAACCACTCCTATTAAATCAGCTATCTAATAAAAAAAAACCGCATCAAAATGAGAAATACACCCTTTTTGAAGCTATCACGC
The DNA here is from genome assembly GCA_945859575.2 of Herminia tarsipennalis. Taxonomy (NCBI): domain Eukaryota; kingdom Metazoa; phylum Arthropoda; class Insecta; order Lepidoptera; family Erebidae; genus Herminia; species Herminia tarsipennalis. Next base: position 3,670,626 of record OX243830.2, read on the forward strand.
CGATGTGCTAATGCAGACTGTAATCTATTTCTATGCTAAGTTTTATCCAGATTTGTTTAGCCATTCTGACGTGATGGATTAACAATATTCATATAAACGTTCACTTTTATAATATTAGTATACATATTCATAGATACAAATAAATATAATTTTAAACTTACCATTACAATTAATAACACTAAAAAAAGTAACGAAACACACACAAAATAATAATTTTAACATTTTAATTAATATTTTTTCACTACGTCACCGCAGTTCTAGTTGTACTCATACTATATAACATCGCAAACTGAAAATGGCCGACAAATTGCAGTGACAAGGAATCACGAAATTAATGGACTTTACGTCATTATATTTCCAATGAACATGAATAAAAATGGTTTCTTCCGTCACTGTAGCACAAATGAAAATAATATATTTTCATAGCGGCTTTTTTAAATGACATCGTTCCGATTTAAATGGGTTTTTCTGTATTCGACTGCATATTTTTATTTATTTACTAGCTTTCGCCCGCGGCTCCACCCGTGTTGATGTCGGTTATCGCGATAAAAACTATCCTATGTCCTTCCTCTGGATTCAAACTATCTGCATCCCAAATTGAATCTAAATCAGTTCCGCTGTTTGAGCGTAACAGACAGACCGACAGACAGGTTTATTTTCACATTTATAATATTGGTATGGATTTATTTAAAAATGTTATGCACAGTTATTGTATAAAGGTGGACTTAATGCAAAAAACATTCTCTATTATGGAAGGTTTTAGTGTAAAAAACGTTGTCCTAGCTTATAAAACACCAAAGATATAGACTTAAACATAAGAATGAGTCAGCGAAATTTGCATTTGGTAATGTGCTTAATATTATTTTTTCCTTGATGGAGGTTCATTTTTCTTAAAAGATATGAAGTTGTAACTAATTGTGGGACAGTGGGGGTGGTTTTTTTTTAAAAATCCAAACTATTATTACGAGTATAAATGTGAAAGTAACTCTGTCTGTCTGTCACATTTTCACGCTTCAACTCCTGAACGGATTTAGATGAAATTTGGTATGGATATAGTTTGAGTCCCGGCCAAGGACATATCGATAGTTTTTTTATCGAGATAACAGACACCCACGAGAATGGAAACGCGGACGAAAGTTAATAAATAATAAAAATAAATATTTACAAATAGACTGTGTCCTATTAATACTAAAATGTATGGTGTCCCCTGGTATCCAACCACATGATACCGAAGTAGTTCTATGACAGTACGAAAACAGGATAATTATTGGAATATCCTGATTTAAATGGTTTATATATAATTTATAAATCATTGATGACATTTTCCTTAATGTTTCGATAGTATATCGGTTTGGTTAAACGTTTTATTTTGCGTTTGTAAAAACGAAAGAGACACAAACCAATCTATACTAATATTATAAAGCTGAAGAGTTTGTTTGTTTGAACGCAATAATCTCAGGAATTACGGGTCCGAATTGCCCATTTATCGAGGAAGGCTACTGCTTATTTAACATCACGCTACGACTTATAGGAGCAGAGCAGCAAACAAAAAGTGTTGCAAAAACGGGAAAAATTACGCATACAAAGTTGGGCGGGTCAGTTAGTGTTATATTACTTAAAATGTACACGTTTTAAGCGGCAGGTTAGCCTAATGGCTAAGGCATCAGAATCGCAATGCTGAGGTCGTGGGTTTGAATCCTACGCATTATACTACCGACGTGAACCCACTAACAAGCCTTTGAACTTCCCTGGAGGGATTAACACGATTGCTAGTAATGTGAGACCCAATCTCACATTGCTATAACCATCAAAGTGAGATTGAAAAATAACTCTATTTGTCTGTCTATCTGTTACGGTTTCACTCTTAAACCGTTGAACCGATTTAGATGAAATTTGTTATGGATATAGTTGTTGAATCCCAGACAAGGACATAGGATAGTTTTTATTGCGATAACCACTAGTTAACTAAAATAATTGGAGCCGATCCGAAGATTCCAACTTTCCTCTTCTATAAAATTTAGTAGGCAACTGGGCCTCTAAGGAAAATGTACTCGTAATTTAGAATTGTCATTAATATCATGAATAATAATTTTATAACTAATTATAACATTAATAGGTACTTAAATATATAAGTTTTAACTTATTTTTGATTTTAAACAACGCATGTGATGTCATTAAAATAATAAAAAAAAGAAAAAAAATGTCGCAGGCGGGATTCGAACCCGCGAACATAGGGGTAAGGCATTTGCCCCTCCGCCCGGCAAGCAACGAACAACCATAAACTATTTTGCCGCTCAATAAACGTACAACGTTCAATATTTATTTATTTACTAGCTGACCCGCGCAACTTCGTCTGCGTAAATTTTCCCCATTTTTGCAAACATTTTTACTTGCTGCTCCGCTCCCATTAGTTGTAGCGCGATGTTTTATAGCCTATAGCATTCCTCGATAAATGGGCTATCTAAAAGTAAAATATTTTTTTCAATTTGGACCCGTAGTTTCTGAGATTATCGCGTTCAAACAAACAAACAAACTCTTCTCTCTCTTCTAATATTATAGTATAGTTATAAAAGTTAGGGGTGGATAACCCTTATCACTTAGGGGTATGAATAATAGATTGTAATTTTCCCTTTTTTCTTCCTTTTTTTTTATAACATTTTTCATTGCTGCTCCGCTCCTATTGGTCGTAGCGTGATGTTATAACCTGTAGCCTTCCTCGATAAATGGGCTATCCAACAATAAAATAAATTTTTCAGTGCAGCCCAGTAGTATCTGAGATTATCGCATTCAAACAAACAAACAAACTCTTAGGGGTATGAACAATAGATGTTGGCCGATTGTCATAGATACCGGATAAGCACAAAAAATTTCATCAAAATCGGTCAAGCCGTTTCGGAGGAGTATGGCAACGAAAACTGTGACACGAGAATTTTATATATTAGATTACTTTTTCTTACTCACTAAATCTTTACAGGGTGTACCCTAACACAATTTAGTGGTTCATCACTACTAGATCTACATAAATATATATCTACTAGCTTTCGACCGCGGCTTCGGTCCGGCTTCACTTACTAATCTCTCAACTTACTAATTATCTGAGCATTGTCGATTACCTTAGTTCTACTGCCGCATTTCAGATTCTGTCGCGCAGAGAAACTCCGAGCATAGTTCTTTACTTTATTTGTCAATAGCTTTCGCCTGCGGCTCCGCTTGCGTGGATGTCGGTTATCGCGATAATAACTATCCTACGTCCTTCCCCCGGACTCAAACTATCCCCATACCAAATTTCATCTAAATCGGTTTAGCTGTTTGAGCGTGAAAGCGTAACAGACAGACAGAGTTACTTTCACATTTATAATATTAGTATAGATAAGTAACACAATCTAAACATTGCTGCTTTTGTGAATTCCCAACAAAATAGTGTGCATCAAAATAGGTCAATTTGATTTGCAATAAGGTTAAGGTTGTTCAGCGCGCGCATCAATGGCGACTCCTTTAGTAGGTTAGTGCGCTCTCGCTGCACCCACTACAACGGCGGCTTCCGACGCTGGCCGGTGCACATACCTGTCAGGCACGCAGTAACTTAACTTCTGTAATAAATCTGGATATTGTACGTTTCCTAAAAGTACTTTAAATACAATTCAATTCAAAATTCTTTATTCACTGAGGATGCAAAACAATTCTTGTGATACGTCGGGATTCTACATGTATAGGTACATGTAATGCCAAGTTCGCAAACAATAGGTAAAGCCGGAGAAAAGAACCTGGCAATAAAAACTCGCGGCCACTCTTTTCAAATTGCCGATTTTACAATGTTTGAATGTTTATAAACTTGATATGGGGGTAAGGTGCTGCGACTAATATACTATACACCATGTTAAATGACTGATGCAAATTGTATTATCAAAAAGTTGAAACATGAGATAAACCAAAATTAGCCTTAGTGGGTACAATATAGATACATATAAGACTAGTGCTAGTTCTCGTCTCGGTCTTACCCTTAGCTCGTTGTATTTTTGCCAAATTTAATGATTCTAGGTCAACGAGAACTACCATATAGGTTTTTGACCCAAAACCAATAGGGTACTTCCGGTTGACCTAGAACTGTCAATTTTGGTTAAAAGCAAGGTTTTACTCAGTACTTACAAGTTTTAGCGAAAATCTAAATTTACCTATACTTATCTTTTTATCGTGTTGACTCAGGACCTCAATTTTTATACACCTAATAGTGACTATGGACTCCAGCATCTGGTATAAATTTCAACTTGCTAGATTTACCCGTGCCTAAGAAAATCGGTGGTAACATACTGACAGATGGACAGACGGACAAGAGAGTAATCTTTCATGGGTTCTTTTTTAAAAAAAGGTAAACCGAAATAGTAAAACTTTTGAGGTACGGAATCCTAAAAATGACGGAGTGTTTGACATTACTATAGGTAGTGAACTGGAAGAGATAGATATACTGCTCAATAATTAACTGAGTTAACTCTGCTCTGCCTCTGTGGCGCGGAGTATGTCCGACTGCAAGATGTCGTGGGCTCGATTCCCACACGGGACACCACTTTGTGTGATCCACAAATTGTTGTTCCGAGTCTGGGTGTACATTCTGTCCGTTACTTGTATGTTTGTAAAGTCCCCCGTGAAACAGGGCTTATAACCTAATGCGGGATATCTCTTTAAAAAAAAAATCGTTCCTTTGCCTAGTCTGCTCTCTGATAATGCATTGGAGGATAGGTATGAAGATATCAGAAATTTGAGGAAATCATATATGGGTCATTAATTGAAGTGGTGAAATTGTGTTCAGACGAAATAATTTCAAACCAATCACATGGAAAAGAGTTTGCATCGGCTATTAACAGTCGATACATTAACGGATATTTACATGATGTATTACTTTTTGTTTTCTTTAAATTTACATTTTTTAAGACAAAAATCACGCTCTGTGGTGAGTTTGAATGGTATGTTACAGACAGACTACTCACGTGTATTAAAAATACAAAAACGCCGATAAAACGAATGAACGAATCGCCCTAGGTCAGGTTAATTCGCTCACTCGTTCGGTTTGGTGGTATCCCGCCTGTGCAGGTAGTATTACAGAACCTCTGCATCCTGTTCAATCGCTTATTAACAGAGGGCTTTGTCTCAAACATCTGGAAATCTGCTTTTGGCACTCCGGTTTTCAAAAAAGGTAATAAAGAAAATGATGAAAACTATCGCCCAATATCCAAGATATGTTTGTTTTCTAAGGTGCTAGAGCGGTTACTATACAACGATATCTACACTGCTATTCATTATAGCTTTGGTAAGGAACAGCACGGATTCCTTAGGAGTTGGTCCACAACCTCTAATTTTATATTATCACATAATTTTGTATCGAAAGGCATGGAGCAACGCGCACAAGTAGAAGTAATTTATACACATTTTGTCAAAAGGTTTTCGTTCGTATCGACCATTGAGTGCTTCTATCAAAGCTGGTGTCGGTGTATGTATGTACATGTCGATCTATATCTTCACAGAGTACCTAGATAATTGAAATTGTTAGTAACGGTAACTAGCGATCGTACTTCATTAAATTATTTAAGGTTATTTTCGTTTCTATGAGATGTAATGTCAGGGATCGTCATGCTCACTAAAATGTCATTGCTTGTAGTGGCGGTGTGGGTCGGGTCGTCTTCCTTCCCTCCAATATGGAGAAGTGGATGATGGCTGACCCATGCGTCAAACTCGTGAACGGGTGCTACTTGGGGTGACTGGTCGGCCTTGTCATTGTTATTATCATTTTATAGGTTTATTATTTTTTAATTAGTGGTTCATAAATAAGTAGATTTTCTTATAATAATTAATCGAATCGCATGTTGCCTTTACCCTCTTTTGTATTTTTGTAAGTTGATGCTTCCATCCACACCTTAGGAGGCTAAATTCATTTAAAACCTGATTATACCAGTTTACGTACTATGATTATTGCTTTCGTGAGTTTCATGGTGTAATGGTTGCAGCACCTTACTGGCTTTACTGTATATATACGAATATAATGTAAAAAAAGGCATTTAAAAAAAGTGGTTATGAGTTTTTATTGCCAAGTTCTTTTATCACAACAATACTCTTGCGAACTTTGCATTCAATGTAGAATCATTCTATTCCAAATTTTGTATGACGTTCATAAGCGTTGCATTTGTAACCTAAATGAATAAAGTATTTTGATTTTGATTTAGATTTATCATTGGTTTACCTCTTGAATAGAGGTAAACCAATGATAATAGTTTTTGACGCATTTTTAGAAGCTAGGCGAGATATTCTTGTGGAAATGAATGGAAAGTGTATAGAATCAGTGCTACGTTCATTGTAGAGCTGTACTCGATAACAGAAGCTTTCCAACCAAATATTAAAATTTATTTTACTTTTAAAGTTGTACAATTTCACTATACTAATTATTGTTTCTTTAACTTTGTTACCAAATAAAATAATATGTTTTGTATTTCTAATGAGTTGTCTACTATAATACGTAGTATCATTTACTTTATTTTTTACTATCAAATCAAAATCAAATCAATCAGCCTGTATCGGTCCACTGCTGGACATAGGCCTCTCCTAACTTACGCCACAACATCCAGTCCTCCGCCTTTCGTATCCGATTAATTCCAGCGATTTTCTATAAGTCGTCAGTCCATTTGGCTGGAGGTCGTCCTAAGTCGCGGTCTCCATTCTAGGACTCGTTTGCTTCATCGGCCATTGGTCCTTCGGAAAATGTGGCCAGCTCATTGCCACTTCAGCGTGCTTAACCTCGTTGTGAATTTTATCCTTCAAAGAGACTCCAAGCATAGCTCGCTCCATAGCCCGCTGCGCGACTTTGAAATTGTGGACTAGCTCAACCGTAAGTTTTTTTATTATACTAATTTTTAAAAAAATAACTGTGTTTGTTTTCTTCAAAATTAACGTAATGTGCTTCAAATATATTTTTTCGATAAAAATAAGAAGGCAATAGCCCTCTACAATGTTATATCATAATTCTATGTTTAATTTCTACTAAAAATAAAATCCATACTACGTATTTCTAATTGTGTGTCTACCACTCTATATAGATATTTACTTACCCATAAATATAACTGACAAAATTTTATTCCATTTGCCAGTTGCACTCGTCAGTGACATCTATGAGATATAGAATGAACTACAAGGAAATAGTTCATAGCGAAGAACGTCCAATTTGCAATTTCCTCCGTACATTTTGTGTCTCTAGTATCGCTTCAAATACAACTCTACATATCTACCAATCTTTTATAATGCTTAAATATAATAAAAATATAGACTCAAAATTAATATAGTGACCATTCTCAGGTTAAAACATAAAAAAAACTTTAATGTTCGTTTTCGAGTCACATAAGTCACCCAATTTAAAAAAAAAAAACGAAAATAGAACTTAAAATTAGAAATTGGAATTTAAAATTTAAAAAGGGAACTTTGTTTTTTTTTTCTTCTAAAGCCAGCAATGTCAAATTGTAAGTAGTCCAAGGGTGTTGACGCGTCCCGTACAATCTATGTGTATCATAGATATTTGGGCGGCCTACCGCGCATGCGCTAAAAGCCGGGCCTTTCTCACCCGGCCAGATACAAAATGGCCACCCTACGGTTCGCCTCCAATTGATTTTTTTCCCAACTAAACTAGTTACTACACATTTTTAATAGCAGAACTCGTTAAACATCAAAAATAGACTGAAAATTGCCGACGTCACCGTTTTTTGTGTATAAATAGCTAGTGTTTTTTCGCATAACCTTTATGTGTAAATTTTGTGCCCAAGTTTGATTAGTTAAACGTGATAAAAGTTATTTTTTTCTGACAAATGCATAGATCTAAGTGTTGGACATCATTCTACGGTCTTGGATATATAAGTAAGTACATTAGCACCTATATTTTACACCGGTTTGGTTTAGTTTGTGTGACCTAAAATCTGTCTAATGCAGTTAGTAACAGCACTGGCTGAGTGTAATAAGCCCGTAGGCGTTATGTGCTAAAGAAAAACTAAATTAAAGCATGAATAACGGTGACTTATATCAATATCCTTTTTTTTTTAAATTTAAAACTTATAAAAATGGAATTTAAAATTCGAATTTTGAATTTTTAGATCGTGTTCATAATTGGTTAGGTATATTTAAAATTGGAACGTCGGAGTGACATAACATTAATGTGTAATATGTAACGTTCGCTCCCGAGGCAGCATTCCCCTGAATTTTTGGAATCCTATATCTCGTCTCGTTCTTTCTTGTATCTCTGTCCTTTTCTAGTGCCGTTCCTGAAATCTGAATGGGTTTGGGGCATGCGCTGTGCTAATTCTGAACGAAATATTCGCGATATTTTTTTTCTTTATAGTAATTTCACGAGCGATTATGTCAATGTCATGAATTACATAGGCATTATGTCTGCAAAAATATGTTAAGGTTAATCCTATTACTAGGTGTGTATTGTAACCTGTTATCGCATTATAATTTAATTTATGTAAAAAGTAAAATTTTGAGATCAATTTCAATGTTAACCGTTTTTTTTAACCCTTCACGGAAACCGAAGGGGTTGCTTTAATTTAGCGTGTGTGTCTGTCTGTATGTGGCATCGTAATGCTCAAACTAAGGGGCGGAAATGTAAGCGTTTATTTAACTCTTGATGCAAATCGAGAGTGGTTGTAAGTTTAAAATGTGCACCTGTGAGACTGTCTGTGCCATCATAGCCCTGAAACGGATAAATAGGGCAGTAAGCTTGTTATTCGGAATGGTTTTTACGTTCGTTTGATGAATGTTTGTTCAGCCGTTTTGAAGGTAATTAACTTATGATCTCACGTGGTATTAATGTATTCATAGTTTAAGAAAGGTAAAATAGCTAAATGCGAGTAGGATACGAAATGTTTATCACATCAAAGCAAGCAAGCGATTTGGTAGGTATTATATTACCTACTGTAAATTTAATAAATAAATTAATAAATTTAAAAAAAAGGGTTGGTTCCGTCCATTTCGTAATATATGTGTCACGAGAGGTAAATGGCAGTGCCGGGTTTAACATGCTTACGACTGAGGGGGGGGGGGGGATGCATTTAGTTTCGAACGACACCGGCCAAGTTGCACGCACGAATTTAAGTGCCTAACTATCACAGATCAAATAATGTCACTATACCTAAGTCTCAATTACAGAGATTTTTGGCACCCTTTGGGTTCATAACCCAAAGGGGCGGGGAGACATACGATAGTAAGACAAATCGACAGCAGAAAACATCAAGAGTACAAAATTAAAATTTCATAGAAATGTCCTCGAGCAATGCATATACAGGGTGTAACAGAAAGGTGTGGTCAAATTTCAGCAGCGGTTAGGTTATATTATCAGTATTGCACTTACCATGGTGGAATAACTGGTTGCATTATTATTACATATTTATAGCACATTCTTTTTGTCAAAATTCAGTTGTAAAAGGCGTATGGCATAAGAATTATACCTGGCACAAATTTTGTGCCAGGGGAGGTTGGATTATTATGGCATAGAACTTTTTAAGTCATACTTTTTAAAATTAATATTTTTTTCATTCATAAATAAAAATTGAAAAAATAATAAATATTTTTTTTGGGTACTGTGATTTTGATAAATTAAGGTATGTGCACTCAGTATCATGGGCACATACCAACCCTTGAATATGACCACACCTTTCTGTTACACCCTGTATAGACATCGCTCACGGACACGAAATCTCAGACCACTATGTTACAAGGGTGTTCCGAGATTGCGTATTTGTGAACGATGTATGTGTGCGTTGATGACAATGAAAAATTGATGTTGCTTTTTGTTGAAAATGTCCTTTAAATTTCATTTTCAAGTCATGTATGAATGAACACAATCGGATTATAAAAATCAATAGATCTGTTATTAGGGTTCTGTAACTAACGGTAAATACGGCGCCCTACTACTAAGATTTCACTGTTCGTCGCGTCTGTCTGTCACCAGGCTGTATCTCATGAACCATGATAGATGGACAGTTGAAAATTTTCACAGATTATGTATTTATGTTGCCGCTATCACAACAAATACTAAAAACAGAATAAAATAAATATTTAAGTGGGGCTCTCATACAACAAACATGATTTTTTTTGCCGTTTTTTGCTCGATATTGTAATATAGTGTCTAATGTTGTATAGATAATTGTACGGAACCCTTAGTTTCTTCGTGTTTTTTGTTTCTTCGTTTTTATTAATAAATGATGTATTTAATTGACGTAAACAATATTGCTTGTTATTAATTATTTATTAAACTCTGACGCAAACGGAAACTCTGTGGCGGTTTAAGAATTAAGTATGTAGGTACCTATTCAGGGGTGCCTTATCCCTGCTGAAGAACATAAAACTTGCATTTAAAAGCTTTGACTATCTCTGTGGGTAGATTTTATCAAGGGAAAACATAATAATAATAATAACATTATTTCAATCATTGTTGATAAATTTTCGCGATTTGTACACATTATTAAAATATATATATTACGGGTCTTAATCGCGTAAATAATTTATGGTAAATTACCTTGATTATTGCACGACGTTTCGACCGTATTGCAACGGCCGTAGTCTACCTGTCTAGTATAGAAATACGGTCGTAACGTCGGGCAATGAACAAGGTACTTTAAATTATTCACGCGTTTAAGTCCTGTAATATACCTACTCGTATATATTTTCATAATTTATTTCAATCAAAAATCCTTTTACAATTTTATGAAATTTATACATACATATCAACCCATATGATGGCCCACTGCTGGGCACGGGTCTCCCCAGTAGAACCTACTAGTATGTAGATCCTGGGGGTAATTGCCATAATCACCACGCTTGGCGAGCGGGTTGGTGATCGCAGTAAGGCTTTAAGTACGCAGAGGACGCTGCTGCCCGTCCTCCGGTGTGAAATCCCTTAGTCGCCTTGACGACACCCACGGGAAGAGATGGGGTGGTACTATTCTTAAGCCGGCACCACACGGCACAGCCGGCACCACATTTATACATTCTACTACTATACAGGAATACTCGAATACTTTAGCCAATGTAGAATTTAAAAAACAAACTCTCCAAAGGGGGTAAAATAGGGATTGCAATTTGTGTGAAACTACGTCAGTTTTGAAGTAAGATAATAGTTAGATACAATGTGTTGGTCAGTTTCCGTGATGATTTAATTCAAGAGGAATACAGTTGACGCGACTGACTCAAATTATGTCATCCAATTAAAGGAGACGTAAGCTATGTACCTACTGTGGGCCGAGTTATGTCAGTCACCTTTTTATAATGTAGTAATTTTATACGCATTTTTTTGGTATGGCATACCATAGCACATGGATCTATGTTATCTGAAAATAAAATAATTTAATTTAAAAATACGGTCTCAGGTTCGATTCGTGTGTCAGGACTTTAAAAAAAGACACGTGTGCGTGTTCACTGAACTCCTCCTAAACGGCGCACTGAAGAAATATAAGTATTTATAAAAATGTGTGTCTTTAAAATATTTAAAGGCTCGTAGATTTAGCACAGGTATCGCACAGCCAGGAGTAGAGTTCTATGTTTGGGTATTACGGGAGAAGTATGGGACAAGATTACAGTTTGACTCTTTTCACTTTAAAGCTTAATTTTATTTCACAAACGGATCCCTTAAATCGAAAAATGGTCTAAACTCCCCTAAATGTTTTTAAAAAACCTATCTAATGATACCCCTCACGATGGGATAGGTGACAAAAAAAAATCACATCTACTTTACTTAAAAATTAATACTAATAAACTGTCTCTGAGCTGAGCTGCGGACGGAGGAACTGACATGGAGAAATTATAAGGGTTCCATTTTACAATTTTGGCTACGCAACCCTAACAATGGTTGTCTGTAAAGTCGGTTTACGGACGACAATTTTACGTGCTAACAATCAATCAATCAGCCTGTATCGGTCCACTGCTGGACATAGGCCTCTCCTAACTTACGCCACAACATCCTGTCCTCCGCCTTCCGCATCAAATTCATTCCAGCGAGTTTCTTTAAGTCGTCAGTCCATCTGGTTGTTGGGTCGTCCTACCTTATGTTTACCAAGTCGCGGTCTCTACTCTAGGACTCGTTTGCTCCATCGGCCATCGGCCCTTCGGCGAATGTGGCCAGCCCATTGCCACTTCAGCTTGCTTAACCTGCATGCTATATCGGTAACTTTGTTTTTGTCGGATGACCTCGTTTGGAATTTTATCCTTCAAAGAGACTCTAAGCATAGCTCGCTCCATAGCCCGCTGCGTGACTTTGAATCTGTGTACTAGCCCAACCGTAAGTGTCCACGTCTCGGCACTGTAGGTCATAACAGGTAGGACGCACTGGATATACTTCTACTTGGTCTTCAGGCATTGCGGTAGAGGCGATGAGAAGTCTCGACGAAGTTTACTAAACTCTGCCCAACCCAATCGGATCCTCCTGTCGACTTCTTTCTCGAAGTTGTTTCTACCAAGTTGAATAACCTGCCCTAGGTAGATATATTCTTGAACCCTTCGACATAAATTGGTCTCGACATGACATGTTCATTAAACATGATTTTGTTTTTTTCCAAATTCAAGTCGAGACCAACACGTTTAGAGGCTCCATTTAAGCCGTGCAGCATTTCGCTAAGCTGCTCTAGCTGATTCTCGCCGACTCCGCTACTATGACGATGTCGTCGGCAAATTGGAAGATGCGAGATATTCTCACCGTTTATATTTATGTCCTGTCCAGTCCAGTCCAGTGTCTTAAAGACATCTTCAAGAGCGTTGGTGAAGAGTTTCGGGGATGTGACATCCCCTTGTCTTACACCTCGGCGCAGTTCTATTGATCTGGTCTTGTGGTCCTGAATCTGGACAGTCATGGTGGCAGTGTCATACAGTCATCTACGTGCTAACATCATAAGAAAACATTGATGACATTATAATAAACAAAACAATCATGACTGTGACAGTATTTTTTTTCTTTTTCAATTGTATCGCATGTCGCTGCAATCGCCTAAACATTGATGACATTGTAATTAACAAGGATGCCTGTGACAGCTTTAGCGCGTATGCCACGGCCACAATACTTCGGCCTACCCGCAGGCGGGATTGCCATTCGCGTTGCTTAACAACCAGTCAATAACGTGACTGCTTAGCAACCAATCAATAACGTGACCGTTACCACGTCACACTTTTTCGTGCGTGCATCCGGTCATCGATTTCATACGACGTTATCACGTCAAAAATCAGTCTTTATAAAATGCTTGCTTTTTTTGTCTTTTCCTTCTAGTACTATTAGTAGATACAACACAAACACACGACAGTAAAAGAAAATTGGTGTTTAGTTGTTATGTATAAACTCCTTTATATTTCATTTTCAAGTCATGTTCAAACTAACACCATCAGAATAATTTAATATTATATAAATAATATATAATATATATAATATAAATATAAATTTTTTACGTAAGTATGACGCAAACTGTTGCATGTTAAGTTATTGCCAAGTGTATTTTTTAGAGTTCTGTAGCCAAAATGGCAAAACAGAACCCTTATAGTTTCGCCATGTCCCGTCCGTCCGTCCGCAGCTTTGGTTAGAGACTGTTAGTGCTAGAAGGCTGTAATTTTGTCTGGATACACATATTTACTTACGCCCACAAAGTGAAAGAATAAAATTGCAGTAAACGTTACTGTATGACGCTGCTACCACAACATGCAATTTAAATGAAAAATATTTTGTTATACTATAACACGGCATATTTCCGTGTGAAATGATACGTTTCTGTTATCCTACACTGTTGCAGTGTAATTATCATCAGCATTGTCAAAGCATTTTATTTGTAAACTTTGAGTTTGCATTTATTTTATGCAAGCTGTACTTAAGGACATGCTGTCGTGATACTGGTTGATGCCTGACTAACTGGGATTACGGTAGTTACCGGGCATTTATGTTGCCAAAATAGAGTGCGGTAAGGCGTGTCTATATGTAAAACATTGGTGCCACCTACATCTTTGTTTAGCAAAGATCTGAATGCTTCTCATTTGAGACATTAGTTCGTAAGTCTCATTTGCCCAGTAATTATACTTGCTACAGTGCCCTTCAAAAACACATTGAAGTGTTAACATCCCTATTTCATCCAAGGCGGCTTAGACCGACCACCGGTGTATCTGTTTGTCTGTGTATCTGTAGCGCCCAAACGAATAAACGAATTTGAAAGCTAAAGCTAGTTTAATTGGGTTTGGTTATGATTCTTAGCTTTGTTTGATCAAAATCCGTTCAGGCGTTTTGAATACAATTAACTTTTTGTCTCACATATCGTTCGGGGTTTATAAAAATTATCTTATTATAGAAGAGAACATTACAGCTGCATAATTTTGCACTTGTAATCTATTTATAGAATATAGAAAATTGTGGTTTTAACACATCACTGTGTTTCGGTTGAAGGGCACTGTAACAAGTGTAATTACTGGGTAAATGAGACATACGAACTAATGTCTCAAATGAGGCGCGCGGTACAGTGACGCTGAGGTCTCATTTAGGGAGACGCGGTTGCGCGTGGCGTTCACGGAGTAGCGATTGTACACGCGTTTGTTTGAAATGGAGGAAATTTGCGGCGGACCCGGCGGCGGTGCACGCAGCGGCAATTCTCGATAAAACGATGCCCGCCACGAAACCTTCTGCCAGTCTTATTTGGAAATCGCATAACCCAGACCTGACTTCTTCTTAAAGAAAATTCTATGTTTAAAAATGAATTATTTAATACCATTCCTTACTATAATATAATAATATTCTATGTTAAAAAGTGAATTATTTAGTATGCCGCGTGCGCCGCAACGATGCCCGCCGCGTACTTTACTACACGCTTGAGGATACGGCGCGCTCGCCGTGGCGGGCATCGCTACACTGCCCGCCACGCATCTCTATAAACAACATCGTATATTGTCATATGTTTACGCGTGCGATTATGTTTAAGTGCCGCATCACGGGCCGCCTCTCCGTGAACAGAAAAAACGTCCAACGCGACGCGCAAATACCCGCATCTCCGTAAACAAGGTTTTAGATCTTTGCCAAACAAAGATTTAGGTGACTCTGATACTGTTATGTGCTAGCGTGACGCCTACTATTAGGTGCACTACCAGCTCGTCTCTTCATTAGTAGTATGAAAATAAATTCCTCCCCAAAAACGGCCCTGTATTCACCCTCGTTTATTGCTTCGTTTGCTCTGTCACCACTGAGTCACAGAAACCTCTGTATATGACAAATATTATTTTTATAAAAATAGAACTGACTAATGAAGCCACAGACTAAATCGTTGTGTCTAGAACGATGATATTTTTCATTATGTAGGTACAAGTTATTTGACGTAAGTGAGCCATAAGAGTGACTTAAGACTATCATATACAAATATATATCTACATACAATTCAAATTAAAAATTTACTAAAGGATTATAAACGCGAAAGTTTGGATGTATCGATGGATGTTTGGTCTTCATTCACGCCACAACGGGCAAACGGATCTGGTTGATATTTGGCATAGACAGAGATAGATTATAGTCTGAAATAGCACATAGACATGGCACATAAAAAAACATAATTTTTATCCAAAAAAATATGTTTTTTTTATTTCCACGCGAACGAAGCCGCTGGCAACAGCTTGATCAATGTATTCAAGATAATAATGAAAAGAAGCAATAGGTAATTTATTTATTTATTTATTTACTATGGAAAACTTACAGCTAAACACATCATAGTAAATCGGTGAGTGATATAATCTACCAGGCAATTACAAGTCTTCACGTATAGAAATCATATTAACATGTTACTACTAGTGAAGAAACACGTGAAATACCTACTAATTTATCCAATAAATAGAATAGATTAACATTTCTCACAATTCCTTACTTATTATTATTACATTACACTGCATACTTATATCACATGATCGATTATTGTTTGAAAAAATCAAGGCTCAAGCACCTTCTAGCCGAAGCTACACTAATGATGGAAGGATCTGAATCATACTGTTTAATTAATTGATTGTAGTGCCTACTTGCTCTCACTAAATAAGATTTTCTTCTGTAGTTCGATGAAGCTAAAGGTACACTGATTGGCGGATTCCATTGAGTTTTAGAGGGAACATTGAAGTTTATTTTAGCCAAAAGTTTGGGACTGTCAATGTCATTTTTTCATATTTTTATAAGAAAAAGGGTGTCCGCGATCTCCCTACGGGTTGTTAGTGGCAACAGGTGGTACTTTCTACAAAGACTAAGGCAGTTTTCCGAATCATAGTGAACCTTTTGATGATAGCACAAATACTTTATAAACATTTTTTGAATGTTTTCTATCCGGTCAACATATTTATGGTAGCATGGATTCCAAACTTGGGAGTCATACTCTAGATGGCTTCTGATATAGTTATAATAGAGGATTTTTAAGGTCTTTGCCTTTGTAAAGGATTTAGAGAGAGGCATAATAAAGCCTAGTGATTTTGAAGCCCTTGTAATACCTGTATCTACATGTAATTCGAATATCAGCTTGGAATCATGGTAGACCCCCAAGGCACGAATACAGTCGCATCTGGGAAGTATTTGGGTACCTAATCTGTAAGCTGCATGGATTATTGACCGCTTTCGAGAATATGTAACTACCGAGCATTTTGCGGGATTGAAATCCAGTTTTCTTAACCTACAATATTCACCAATTGCCGTAGATCAGCTTGCAGTGCGAAAATATCATCAGGGGATGATATGGTGCTGTATATTTTCATGTCATCGGCAAAACACAATAATTTAGAAGTCTTGAGGGATGAATTGATGTCATTTATATAAATTGAAAACAATAAGGGCCCGAGCAGAGATCCTTGGGGACAACCACTTGGAACAGGAATCCAGCTAGAAATATAGTTGTTTATTACAACAGCCTAGGATCTGTTGTCCAAGTAAGATGTAAACCATCTGAGTAGGTCTCCTCGAATACCGACCCAATTTAATCTGTAGAGGACAATCTCATGAGAAATTCGATCAAGGGCCTTGCTGTAGTCTATGTAGACTACATCGACCTGCTTCCCCTTATCCATGGCTTCGGTAATAAAGTCGTGCTGGCGTGGGCTAAACAAGTTACTTAGGGCAGAGTACACCTGCTTGTGAATTATTTTCTCAAAAATCTTAGCAATTATACACAGTTTGGAAATGAGTCTGTAGTTAGTAACTTCTGTTTTTGACCCCTTCCGATTTCCAAGGTTTGGTAAGTCGAGATTTTTTAAAGAGAAAGGCGATTGTTTTGGCAAGAGATGATGCACATCGTACCAGTGGCTTAGGCGATATGCCATCTAGGCCTGCTGCCTTAAATGTATCTAAGGTGTCGAGTAAGTTTTTTACATCATCAACTTTTACAGATATGTTAGATATCTAGGAGAATTCAGTATCCTAAGTGAAAGATGGTCGGAGACTATTCAGATCGTCACTGAGGGTGGAATTTAGAAAGTTAGATTCAAAGTATAAGGAGAACGCTTCACAAATTGGTTCGCCAGTGATTAGAGTATCGTTACGATAGGCAATATTCCCGGAATGGCGTTAAAATTTCGACGTTGTTTTACGATTGTCGAGAAATATTTTGGATTATTTTTAATAGAATCTTCGGTGACTTCCATGTAACTCGCATAACATTGTGATTCCAATAGTTTCACCCTATCACGGAGGAGTTTAAATGTTAGCTCATCAGATTTATTACCGTAGGTTTTAAACTTTTTGTAATACTTATGTTTTTCTTTGAATGTTCGAATTAGTGCAGCACTATACCAGACCGGGTAACATTTTTTGCGTAACGGTTTTGTTGTATGTAATTAGTTTGAAGAGCAGCAAGAGCGTTGTTAAAATAGTCCACTGACTCGTCGATAGAACGCGCCACAAATTCGAGTTCCCAGTCGACTGCTAATTCTCCCATTAATGGAATCGTAGTCACCCTTATCGAATAAGTAATGTAATCTCGGCGTAAATTTCAGTATATGGGTCCCGACAAACTGAAAGTCTAATAGTAATGCTGGATGATATGCATCAACTGGCACTAACGGACCCTGAATTGTTGCATAGGACTAAGTCCAGAATTCTATCCTGATAGTTGACCACTCCATGGTAATAGAGGATACTAAACCGTTTAGGCGTCAAAGAATTCCTCCCCATCAACGTCAACTGGTAACGTTCCCAAGCGCGGATCTAGGATCATGTTCTGGGAGTGTTTATTACTTTGACCCAACACTGGCTTTTAGTCACGAAAAGTACTGATGAAACGTCGGTAAAACGTATGTTGCGAAAATCGAATCAAAGGCAGGCGCTGAACCGGTGGTTAATTGTCTTCCCCCCTCGTCTTGCGAGCGACTCACACTTGGCCGGTTGTGTCACATGTTGCACCCCCTGAAAAAAGTTCTGGACTAGCGAATTTCTAGAGTTCCATTTCTACAGAGATAACCGCTCTGCCACACATCCATACATATCGAATCAAAGAAGAACCTTCTTTTTTGAAGTCGGTTATAAACCACCTAACTTGCTATGGCGTTACTATTCAATACTAAATATTTATACATGAACATTGTTTTTCAACTTTTGTGAGTTTTACATTTCTTCTGCTATTTTTGTTTAGCCGATCACTGGTAACATACATACATAGAATATCAGATCACTATGTTCCAATAATGGTCCGAGATTACGTGTCCTCGAGCGATTTCAAATGTATGGAGTAAAAAAGCGTCTCAGGCGGGACTTGAACCCACGACTTTAGGGGTGCCGGCCCTAAGCCGTTACCAACTCTGGCACTGAGACATGTCTATATGAGTCGAATTTTGCGTCCACATGATACAATAAAAATTAGCATAAAAAATGCTTTAATAAATTACAATGAAGTCGGTTGAAAAGTAATCTTTGAGCGATGTTGTGCACGTTTGACCTTCTGTACCCTTGCTATTGTGTGGTTTCAGCGTACATATGGGGACAGGGACATATTCTAAATTGTATAATGACTACTACGAGTCTTCAAAACGTAGTTGCGAAAGGTCTTGGTTGTAAAATATTTAGCGATAGGACACATGGACATCATTCACGGACATGGAAATATAAACTACTTTGTTGGGAAGGTTATCGCTCAATCGTTTGTTTGTGTGTTGCTCGAACATTGCCGTTAAAGTGGGGATGTTTATGGAGGTGATTTTATCGGAACTGAAGTCGGAGTCGAAGGTTTTAAACTTGGTTAGTCAGAGTCGGAGTCAGAGGTGGTGGGAGAAGACGAATATTTTGATAAAAGGCTTAAGAAAACAACATAAAAAACAAACATTATTGCACATTAAATGTGTCCTAAACCAAATTTTTCTTTCATACATTTATTATGTAGGTACTAGCTGTCTCACGCAACTTCGTCTGCGTAAAGTTTCCCCGTTTTTGCAACATTTCTCATTGCTGCTCTGCTCCTATTAGTCGTAGCGTGATGTTATATAGCCTATAGCCTTCCTCGATAAATGGTCTATCCAACAGTGTAAGAATTTTTCAATTCAGATCAGTAGTACCCGAGATTACCGCGTTCAAACAAACAAACAAACTCTTCAGCTTTATAATATTAGTATAGATGAATTACCTCCGATTAAAACGTCCAATTTAAAAGTGTCAGAGCCGAAGTCTGAGTCGGAGGTGTAAAATCAATCGGAAGTTGAAGTTAAAGTATCCTTCTGTATAAAGCCGGCTCCACACTTTGGTCCACATAGTTGGACGAGTGGCGTTGGGGCCGACGTTGGGACCAACGTTTAGAGCTGGCGTCATAACAGAAGGATACTTTAAACCTGGTATATTCCGAAGCTTCGACATCGACTCATCAAAATCTAGTTTTATAGTGGGTACTTATCGGTCTTCAAATCTGCCTATTCCCTTACGATCTGTGATACCACAGATAGTTGTTTGTCATAGATTAAAAATAGAGCAAAGTAGACCACAAACTCAATACAATAGGTACCGTAATGGTGCTGTATGAAGACCCCAAATTAACAATTTGTTAATAAAACAACTTTTAGTTCAATGACCTATTGACATGAATTTTGGTGTAATGTCGGCAAAACAATTTACTCTAGTTTGATAGTCTTGTTAGGACACACGGTATACATGTTTACAGCTTTCGTATTGTTTTTTTTTAATAAATGCCTTCTTTTAATATAACATATATTTGTGGCAATTTTCATTAGTGGACCGTGTGTGGTATAAATTAGTATTACAGTATTACACTTACTATGGAGTCGTATTTGATTGCCTTAATATGGCACTGGTTTAGCATTTTCTTTTTGTCCAATTTAATTTGTGTAGCAGAGGCGAAGGGTTACAATTTTTTTGAAGTAACCCATAAAAAAATATATCTTGCTGGACATAGTTCTTTGTACCATAATACTAAACGGGACATTTTTTATGGCAATTTGTGGCGGCAATGCTGTGGCTGGCAACATGGCAGTACTCTCCAGTAATGATTTGATGGTTGCCGGAGGATCGCTGAGCGATCGATTTTCCGCAATGTTGCCCGGCCAATTTTGTTGTTGTTTCAGTTGCTCTCTATTTTATTGTTGCCGGGTTGTGTAGCCTGTTTAGGAGACTGAATCATGCGCCATACTATTGCAGACATATTGCCATTATTGGCCTAGCAATTACTTGCCAATAGCGCCGCCACAAGTTGCCGTAAAAAATGGCCCGTTTAAAACACCATTACTTTTGGCTTCCCTTTGGATTGCAGTTACTTATGGGGCCATAAGTAACTACAATCCAAAGAGAAGCCAAAAGTAATGGTGTTCTAAGGACCCTCCGCCACTGTGGTGTAGCATTAGTATTGTACCTCCCTTGGTGCATAAATCGATTGCTTTGGATAAGTCCTAAGCCATAGTATATTTTTTAATTTTTAAATTAATAAATAAACGAATGTATAATAAATGAACGAAATTTTAAGATAAGTAGGTACACAGGTTTTCATAAAATTATATTTTTGCATTATAATGGATTGTAATCAACTCCTACTGTAAACAACAACTAACCCTTACTTCCCGTCTTACCGTCAAGCGCCTATATATTTTTGCACAGCAAACACACGATTCCGCGAATATGGCTGATAACACTATTTATGGGTACAGTCTTGCACTAAATTTGTAACATCAATACGTTTTTTTTATTTCATAATAAAAATTCAATTGAAGATGCATAGAACTGAAACAAAATGTATATAGTTGTGAAAAGTCATGTACATGTAATGCCTGTTCATAAACAATAGGTAAAGCCGGAGAAAAGAGCGAGGCAATAAAAACTAAAATATTGCCAATGTTTATAATATTTCTTTGTTTATAATGTAGAGGTAGGTAAGGTGCTGCCACAATTCTAATAATCACCATATTAGAGGACTGATGCAAAAACAAGAAGTCAAAAATATTATAAGAAGAGTACACGATATTGGATATATCAGCCTCAATGGGCACAATATAGTAGGAGCATCCATTTACAAAGTAAAAACGATTTGTTCTTAAATGTTGGCCATATTACTGCTAATTAATTCATAAATGTTTTGCAAAAGAAAGAAAATAATGCCCTTAATTTAACAAGCAGCATCTTTACTAACAAAAGTGAATTGTTATTTTAATTAATTCTTAAGTAAAATTATCAAACGATGACAAAAATATTCTCATAAATAAAATACAAAAAACTGTACAATAAAATACAATAATAAGGAGCAAGGAACTACATTTATTTATCTTTATCTGTTAAAATAAAACACATTCCGTTGTAATGCTGACATGCAAATATTACATCTATTTGTAAATATAGATTAAATCTATTTGTAAATCTAAAGGTGACACAAGCATTATTTACATAACGTACTTTAAATTAAATTATAATTTTTAATGACATATATAATATTGCTTACTTGAATTATGTAAAATTATTAATCTATACATCATTATTAAACTAAATTTAATTTAATAAGTTATTAAGGAATTTCAATGTTATTTATCCAATAAAGCATTTTTGCAATAATACTAACGGCATGAGTAATTTTTAAGAAAATCTGCAGTTGAGTAAAAGCACTCTAAAACTAACTAATGTCGTAGTATAATTAATATTAAACAAAAAATAGCCTAATCTCCAATTGATTGAGGAATGGCTTAAATTGTATTAATTGTAAGTTTAATTATTGAATAAAATTAATAAATAACTGCAATAGCACTGCTAGTATCTGTTTTGAATACGTGATTAATTAGCCCCCAGGCCTCTGAGAGCGTGTAAGAACCGTAATCTACCACGAGGGTCCATCATGGATTAGTAGTGCCATATCTGTATGTAGTATAGATAAACCATTCTTGTTTGTAATTTTCATTTGACAACATTTTAAATAATTGATAATTTTAGGGTAGGTTAGGTACCTATCACACTAATATTATAAAGGCGAAAGTTTGTGAGTATGTGGGCTGGAGCGATTTTAATGAAATTTGGTATGGAGTTAGCTGACACCCTGGATTAACACATAGGCTAATAAACCGCGGGTTACACCGCGGGTCACAGCTAGAGTATTTTAATAACACAGCACTCAACTTTATAAAACCAAAATACAGTTCGGATTCTGAAAAAATGGATTATTTTATTAATGACGGTTTCTGGCTTCTGCCTTGGTGGCGCAGTGGTACGACGAATACTGCGCGGTTTCGATTCCCACACTGGGCACCACTTTCTGTGATATTCAAATTGCTGTTTCTTTCTAATATTGGGTTTACTGGTTTTGTGTCAGTGTTTGCCCATCCCCCTTTTCCCGCGACAAATGGCTTGTACTTTACTGCGGAAGTTGTCTTTCTTAATACAATTTTTTTTTTTCAAAATATATTCAATGATGACACTTTAATTTGACCAAAACTTTCTACCACACATTGTAAAGTTATTTATAGATCGTGCGTCACAATTTGTTATGCTGACGGTACATAGTATCAAATGTAGTAGACCCTACTCTACCGATATAAATTGAGGATATCCTACGGCAGGGCCCTGTAATGATGTTATCATGCTATGTCCCTTTTGAGTATTGAGACTCAGGTCTTTTTGATCCGCTAATAATGTATCTACTGGTTGGTTTGTGCGGTTGTAATCTTTGAATTATGGATCCTGGTTTTACGGCCGGTCCCACTTTCTTATCCATCGTTAATTATTGAAATTGAACAACCCGGACATTTTTAAGACTAGAGTAGAGGCATCTTGTGGTTGCGCTCGTTCCATCGTAGGTCTCATCAATGCTTTCCATCAGGCATGATCGATGTCAAGAGCAAGCCCATTTATTGGAAAAAAAAACGATAAATAGAAAACCTTTGAGATTTTTTTGTCTATTGACGATTATCGAAACGCACCAATGTCAGTTTCACTACTAGAGTTAGCTATTTTAACAAACAGTTATCAATAGATAAGTTATTCGATCAGCACTACGTACGAAAGGGGGCAGCGAAAAACATAATGTGTTGTGCACTCAGAATTCTTGCCAGATGATCAAACGGTAAATAAAGAATATTATCTAATTGTTATGCGGCGTTTAAGAGAGCAAATTCGACAAAAAGGCCAAATTTGTGAAAAGAAAATTCTTGCATTTTGCCACGATGATAGTGCGCCTTAGCGCAAGTGCGCCATCATTGTGAACGAATTCTTAACCAAAAACCACCACCAGCAACCACCTTCTTTACCAGATATGGCTGCGCCGACTTATTTATTTGTCTTAAAAAATTACCACTTCGTGGCACCCATTTTCATTGAGTCAGAAGAAGAATATAAGTCATAGTAATAATAATAAGACATAAAGGAGAATTTGCGGCGAGAACTGAATTCTATTCCGAAAAAGCGTTTAAAACTGTACCGGCGAACTTCGTCTCGACTCTTTTTTTTTGTAAATCTGGTTCAATTGTGAATCTAAACCATCCTCGAATCCCCTTGAACTCACACAAAAAAATTCATAGACATACACACGCACACAAGAAATATATATTTAAAAAGATTGTAGTCACGTTTCTTGAGCGATAAAATAGTTGATAGCTGCTCGCTTTCTCGCCGTTGGTGGGACAAACACACACACATTCACGAATATTCACACGCTCGCGCTCGTGTTTTTGCTCGTTGAATGTCATTTTGAACGCAAGCGTGTAATCTCACCATCACCTTCGTACAACGCTCCATCAACGCACACACCGACATTTTTCACGGACACGGAAGTGGTCCGAAGTCGTCTGAGATTCTTATCGAAAGCGAAGAGTCGAGAAGACAAGAAAGACTGACAGTGATTGTTTCGTTCTTGATTTGTATCTTTTTAAAGTTCCTTGCGACACATTCCATATATCAGGAGTTGTTAAGGTGGTTTTACATGCTCGCGTTCAAAGCGATATTCAACGGACACAGTACGAGCGGTAGCATGTGAATAAGCGTCAATGTGTTGCTCGGCTGTTTGTAAAAAGGTTTTTTTTGTATCGCCAGCGTGTGCTGGGCTACTTGCCGAGCTGCTTGCAATGCGTATGAATGCATAATTTTAAAGAATGCGTCCATTTTTGACCTCCACACGAGAAACTGTTATAATATATTTTATACAGTTGCAATTTACGCACTAATTTCATTGATTAATAGTTAACCTTTTGAAAACAATCATTTATAATTGGACTACGTAGATTAATCTAAAGGATATATGCCTATTTAGGTCATTATGGCCTTTACATTACTATGAAACATTTATAAAATTGCATTTTGTGAAATGTTAGTTCGAGTTACGGTGTCCATGATTTAAATTAGTATAGATCGAAATGTTTTTTTTGTACTCCTATATTTAAACAATACCTATGGGTATATACCATAGGCATAGGATATTTTGTCGAGGGATGATTTTTGTAATTTCAACGTAAGTCAAAAGGGAGGGGAGAGGAGGGAGGACGAGCTTGGGGGGAGGTAGGTGTTACAATTGGCTAAATACCGGCCAAATGTGTACACTTTGGCCGCGGTACACTGCTGTGTACTTTTTGCGATTTGGAGGAAGAAGGGGGGGGGGGCTTTCAACCCCCAATTGTCCCTCTGGGTACCATGAGCGTGTATTAAAAATAATAATCTGCGAGAAAATGTATAGGAGAGAGTTTATTTCTATTAATGGCTGCGGAACCCTACTCTGAGAATGGTGGGTATTTTTAGGGTTCCGTAGCCAAAATTGCATCTGAAATTTGCATAAATTGTGCCCCCTCCCCTTATCATTTGAACAGTGTGACCAAAAATAAAACACTGAAATTATTTCGGCCATGATCGAAAACAACCTTATAACCATGTATCACCAGAGTGGAGCGGCGGGTTATCAAAAAGTGTGGTCGTCCGTAAACCGACTTTACGGACGACCACACTTTTTGATAACCTTTATATATATAATTTAGATATATATATAATAATATATATAATATAGATACTCTATAATTTTACGTGATAACATCATAAGAAAACATTGTTGACATTGTCGCCCTACGGCCACAACGTCGAAAAACATCTAATGATTAATAGACGACCCTAAATTAGGATAGGATAGTCTACCTTATCAAAATATCGAACCCTCCTTTGACAATATCGGTTAAAAACGACAGACAACAATTTGTATGACGCCATACTACATGATTGTGGTCTCGTGACAAGACCTGCGCAGGCGCAAATAGATCAATCAACGTTGTAACATGCGCCTGAGTTGATTAAGAGGGTCCCTTGTAGTCTATTGTAGTACAAAATCTTCTATTATTTGGTCTATACAGTGTTATAGGGAGGCGTGGTCAAAAGACAATATTTTTTAAAGTATTGGTCCAAAATAATCAGGCGCTGAAACTAACGTTTACTATTATTTTCTGATCTATAGACTACATTCCTCAAAATCCGCTTGGGGGCTTAGATAAGGTACATTAGATCCGTGGCGAATTCGCTAACGACTACAAGAGTTCGATTCCAAACGGTTGTTCACAAAAAAAAAAACCCGGGCAAGTGCATGTCGGGCCACGCACAATGTAGAGTTCCATAGTTCCATAGAGGCTAATACCGCGTGTCCAAAATGCATGTTGTATAGAAAATTGAGCTGGGTTGCAAATAGCAGAAATCATATCAGTCGACACTGTTCGCAACAATTGTCAATTCCACATCACAAAACAACTGCTTTCAGAGGCAGTTTTCGATATGCGGCTTCCAAATGTTGGAATAACATCCCACCACCAATAAGAAGCATAAATACACTGGGTACTTTCAAAATGCGATTACGGCAATATATTATCGCCGCACAGAAAGAATTTGGGAATTTGACAAACGAAAATAATATCTCTGTTGTATGATGTGATTTGGATAGGTTCTCGTAGGTATACTATTAATATTATAATATTATTTCATAATGTAATTTGTAATTTAATATAATTTATAATTTTAAATTTATTGATTAATAGAATTAATATACGTGAAATTGCCAAGAACATACACACACTCACCTAAGCACACACACATACATAGACACACAGACACACAGACTTACTGGGCATCCGATACGTGGCAAAGGGCCCAGCAGAATATCAGTGTCAGACCTTTTTCGGTGTCTGACGGGAGCTGAGTTGGGTCCTATTTGGTACACTTTGTGACACATGGTACGCGGCTAATGTTAAACTGAAATGTTTGATTGTGTTATTGTTTCTGTTTATTTATTTCTTCTGTTCCCCGTTATTAATTTTGTCTGTTTTCTTTTTCTTTTTGTCTACTGTTATTTTATTATTTACCATTTTTTATTTTCATTTTATTTTTTGTTTTTGTTTATCTTCTGCATGACTGTTTTAATAATGTCTATGTGTCTTCTGTGTACTAAATAAATATATTTCTATTCTATTCTATTCTCCCCATCCGAATAATGCGGCTTAAGAAGTGAGTTTTCTGTTGTTTTTGTTTCATACTTAAAACGCTATATCTACTTACTGGCCTGTAGGTCTAGTGGTTAGTGACACTGACTGCTAAGCCGGAGGTCGTGGGTTCCCACCCAGTTCCAACTTTGTGTGATGAGCTCGAGCGATGGTTTATTCTGTGTCTGGGTGTAATATCTATAATATGTATGTATTTAGAAATATATAAGTATGTCTATCAGTTGTCTGGTTGCCATAGTACAAGCTCTGCTTAGTTTGTCATCAGATGACGTTGTGTTAGTTGTCCCAAGATATTATTATAATTACTTAATAATAATTTTGTTAATTGTCATTTGGTCAGATGTTTCTTGTAAACTTGTAAAGCCTACTTAGTAGTTTCCTCTTTTAATTTCACTTTAGACTACTACCGTGAATGTGATCATATGTCCCAACACCAAGCATTTAGCTGGCGGGGGGGGGGGGGGATACTAAACTCTACTACTTTGCCGGCGTAATTAATTTGTGTATCCATGCAAAATTACAGCCTTCTAGCACTAACAGTCTTTGAGCTAAGCTACGGACGGACGGATGGACATGGCGAAGCTATAAGGTTCCGTTTTGCCATTTTGGCTACATCTTCTAATTTTTGTAAGTGTCAAGTGCTATGGGGGGGGGGTGTCATACTTCTGAAGGACTTTAGAAGAAAATGGTTGTCTGTAAAGTTGGTTTACAGACGATAACTTTACGTGATAACGTCATAAGAAAACATGCCTGTGAAAGCTTTAGTTCCGTTTGTATCGCATGTCACTGCAATCGCCATTCGCTATTGCTTAGCAACCAGTCAATAACGTGACAATTTTTCGTGAGTGCAGCCGGTTATCGATTTATAAGACGTTATCACATCAAAAAACTTTTTATTCGCAAGAAACCATCTGAAACTGGATTATGTTTATTTTTTGACTGGTTTTGACTTTCATTGCTATCCGCCTCTTATCCTCTTTCTCCCTCTTATCTCACTATGAGGAGGGGGAGGGGCAAAATCCGCTATAGCATAAATCACTTTATTTAATTTACTGACGCTTCCTTATACTTACTAACCATGTATTCATAGGTAATGAAGTAAAACTAAAGGCTCTTCTAACATCTCCTTGATGACGTTATAGCAATTTAAATTCCGTTGTCATGTTAATATCCACTTTGTTTTGTCATCACGATGTGTGCTGTACAAATGGGGTTAAGTATGTTTAAATATATCTACGGAGATGATATTCTTAGACTTATGTGAGACATAAAAATAACTATATCTTTTACCAGCGGCTTCGATTGTGTTTAGCCTATGTACTATTCAGAAAGGTATAAAAGCTAGAACATTGTAATGTTTTTATGTTTAAAACAAAATAAGATCAGTAGTTTTTCGTGAAAAAATATGTATTTAGATACTTACGCGTTTATACAAGGTTATCTATAGGTACTAATATTATAAAGTGGAAGAGTTTGTTTGTGTGTTTAAACGCGCTAATCTCAGGAACTACTGGTCCGATTTGAAAAATTCTTTTTTGTTGGATAGCCCATTTATCGAGGAAGGCTATAGGCTATATAACATCGTGTTACGATTAATAGGAGCGGAGTAGCGACGTGAAATGTTGCAAAAACGGGGAAAATTTACGCATACGAAGTTGCGCGGGACAGCTAGTTTTTTATATAGGGCATAATTCAGATACCCCAACAAGATTCCTAAGTATATTAATAAATCATAAAAAAACGGGTTGCACTCCAGGAGTGCAGGCAGAAGTGAAACTTGAACATTAACGTTGTGCATTTTTGAATATTTTAGAATGATTAGGAAATATTTTTTCTATCAGTATAGAAGTACTATCATTTATGTGGTTAAATACAAAATTAATATATTGCGCTATCGTACACAAACATGACAATTTAAAAATTACAATTACAACGATGGTGGGTCTATGATATTTGTATGCAACAGTGTTAAATGTAAGGAACGCAAGGATATAGTACATCTGTCTGTTGAGCGTACTATAAAATTATGATGTGTGGAGCTGAAGAGATTTTGTGCATATCGACCACCACTGAATGATTTTAACTTATTTGAATCTGTAATGGAAGATGTGCTGAAAGAGATAAGTTACGGTAATATGCATATAGTAGTATGTGGCGACTTCAATGTAAATTTATTTGAGCAATCATCTTTGACTACCAGATTAGTTAACCTATTTAAATCGTTTAATTTGCTGTACTTATTTAATGAACCAACAATAATTTCATCACATTCTGCTACTTGCATAGATAATGTTTTCTGCAACTGTACTTATTTTAATGAGGTAATATTGAGTAATTTAACATCAGATCACTGTGGGCAGAAAGTCACTTCTCCCTCGCACACAGTGGGCAAAATAAATAAGATCACATGTATGCCAGTGAGAACGGTTTGCTTAGAAAAAATCAGTTCTAATGTTTCTGCTAATATTACCAGTATAAATTTCAGCCACTAAGATTCTAACTATCTTTACAGCTCATTGTTTAATATAATAAAATCTGAATTATTACTCGTGGTTAGAGTAAAAATGTTATTGTAACGGAACTAAGATACTAAGTATAATCTGTTTTAATAATAAAATAATTAGCTTGTCCCTGGCGGTCTAGAACGACGGTCTAAAACTTAGCTAAGAACATGCTCGGGAGTGAGATTTATACAATGGAAAAATACATTTTCAAATCGGCCCCGATGTTTCCGAGAAAAAATCACACACACATAGAGAGAGAGAGAGAGAGAGAGAGAGAGAGAGAGAGAGAGAGAGAGAGAGAGAGAGAGGGAGACACAAACATCTCATCATTTTTATATGTACATAGTCGTAACTGGAAAAGGTGACATTGCATTTTTGTAATACTTTTAGATTAAGGATTTTGTGTATGTTGTATTGGGTTCGCCTGTAAAGACAATGTATGTTGTAAATCTCTTACCCCAAACGCATATACCATCTCCGTGGCCATCGCGGGGAAAAAAAGAACATTAAAATCGGTCGAGCCGTTTCGGAGGAGTTCGACCACACACCATGCATGACGTTAGAAGATATAATGAGGGTCAAATAAATTTGACAGTGTAGTAAATATCAATATTTACGCCATAAATTGCCATAAAATGTTCATGACAGTTTTATACACTTAACACATACCCTAACGGTCATCCATCAAAAAGTAGCTCGCGGCAAGGTTGTTTAACCTTGACATAATGAAGTCTAGTTTATGGTTTCGTAGATCTTAAGCTTTACCTACATACCTAAACAGTTTATAAACAAACAAACATTGGCAATTTGAGAGGAGTGGCCGCGAGTTTTTATTGTTTAGTTCTATTCTCAGACTTTACATAATGCTTGCGAACTTTAACCATCATCATGATGATGATGATGATGATTAAAGTTCGCAAGCATCACGACGTTTTACCATAATTTAATGAAAACAAAGTTTCGATCAATAGGGTCATAAAAACCCTATGTAAAAAACCCTATGTAATTTATAGACGCCGGTCCATAAATTACATAGGGTTTTTGGGGGGGAAGGGGTGTCGAGCCGTATCTCACTAAATCTCACGTAGGAGGGGGCAGGTCTTTTATACGCAAGAAATCATCTAAAATTTATGATATTTGAGCGATTTTGACACTTGACCAATGTTGACTTAAATGTGAAACCTACGTAAGATAAGGGAGGGAGGTTTAAAGTCAAATCAAAGAGAGAGGGAAGGGGTTTCAAAACCCACCAAAATCACCTCACATAATTTATGGAAACCAGAGGCCCCTAATTTTTTTTTTTTTTTTTTTAATACACAATATAATATGTTATCGTTCAACTATAGTAGGTAAATTTTTAATTAAGAAATTATAATACATCTAACTAATTAAACAAGATATTTACAGAATTAAAATAAAATAAAAAAGGAGGGCAGAACCGTTTAGGCGTCAAAGAATTCCTCCCCATCGATGACAACAGGTAACGTTCCCAGAAGGCTGGCAGCATTGCCACGAGGCCCCTAATGGGATGATACAAAGGCAGCAAAATCAATTGAACACACTCGTTCCTGAAAATCGTCTATGTGCTTAGATTTCTTGTGCTTATCCAAAAAATAATTAGAATAGTCCCCGGCCGTAAACCGTAAACATTTAGAACTACGAAAGTTTATACATTTTATTTTTAAGAAATAGAGTACACCCAATAGGCCTACATAGGTGTTATTGTTACGAGAAGGCGCTGACTCAATGGCGACCAAGCAGATCAAGATATCTGCGTGTATAAGCAACGTGTACTATATATATGGATGGGTGCCCGTTTTCTATAAATGTCAAACCCCTCCGTCCCTCGGAGAGCACGTTAAGCCGTCAGTCCTGCGCCTAATCTCTCTCCGGTCGTGTCGGAAGTCCGATTATCCGTCCCGTAGGGCTAGTAGGAGTTAGTGAATAGAGTGCAATTGTGTCTGCGCGTACACTCGTGCACTATAATAATCTCCTGCGTAGTTGGCTAGTCTCTAATAAGATTGGTCGCCGTAACCGAAATCGGTTAGGAGACGATTATGATGATTGTTAAATTCAAAAGCATTCCTTTATCATTTTTAAACTATGCAAAAAATATTTTTCAATGAATAAAATACATAGATTAATAGATATAAATTATGAGTTATTAGTCTATTCACATGTGACCATGAATTTATTAAAAACTTAGTTTAAACCTTCACAGAGATTAGATAATATGCAAATACATATAACAGTACCAATGGCGCTTGGTACCGGTATGGTAGTAAGATATATTTGCTTGATTCTATGGGTCATGGCTCTTTGTTGGGGCAGACAATAGACCTGAGCCTTGTGTATATATCCCCCCCCCCTTTCCGAAATCCTAATAGGTTTAGTCATAGGTCTAATAGGTGTACACAATATATTTGGCCGGTGTTCAGTTAATGGGGGTTTACCGTTTTTGTGCTTACTAGTTGGCGCCACTGTTGAGGCAGGTCTAGCAGTCAAGGCGAAAAAAGTTTTTATGCTTAAAGAACTGGCCACTAATTATTATTTTGAAAAAAAAAAAAAATAGAATTTCCTTTCATAATTTTTCGAGACCCAAATTAAATTATCGTGTCTTATTTAAAATTGGATCTGCATCGAGAACATTTTTGTGCGATGATTTTCTACCATTTTAAATGTGGCCTAAAAACTGATGAGTCATTTGATCGACTTCAAATGGCTTTTATGGATTGAGAGCCTTCAAAAGCAACCATCTACCGTTGGCATAGCGAGTAGTACTTTGGGGGATGAACAAAGGAGTGGTCGTCCTACGACCTACGGCTGTCACAAAAGAAAGTGTGCTGGCAGTAAAAAAAATAATTCAAGAAAACAAGCGATTTACATACGAAGAGATTCAGCATACACTGCAGATTAGTTCGGGAAGCGTTCACAAGATTTTACACGAGCACCTTCGTGTGAGGAGGATAGTTTCGCGCTGGGTGCCGTACAACCTCACCATGACAACGCGCCTCACCCTCCTTACAGTCCTGATTTGGTACCTTGTACTTGTACTTTTTATTCCCTAAAATAAAAGAAACAGCTGAAATGGGATCCAATTTCATTGCCGGAAAACGCGCTAGCATCGTTCGAGAAGGCCGTGGAAGAGATGTTTGCGGCGGACTGGAAAAAATCTTTCGAAAAATCTCACAAAAACATCTACCCGACTTACAGTTGATTTCCAGCAAATCAAATGCATTTATTTGTGTTAGATTAAAGAGTTTTTTGTCTGTATCCGAAATTCATCATCAAATCTGTACGAAATTTATATGGGACCATTGCGGAATAAACCTCTTTCGAAGAAAAAAATAATTTTAAATCCGCCTATATATGCCGGAGTTAGGAAATATCGGAATTCAGAACCTCCTCCGTTTGGAAGCCGGTAAAAAAATTATATCAGCTTTATAACAGAGACAGTTTAGTAAATATGCGCAAGTTGTTAAAGCACTGACATTTATTGACCCGAAACTCATATTTGACAGAATTCATCTCAGGTAGTGCAAAATATTCACAACAATAGTATAATTAGAAATCCGTGTAACCCATCCACAAACTTGTGATCACACAAAGTGGTGTCCTGTGTGGGAATCGAACCCACGACCTCTTGCGTAGCAGTCGGACACACTCCCACCGCGCCACACAGGCAGCCAAAACTTTACAAACATACAAATCACCGACACAAAGTACACCCAGGCTCTGAACAACAATTTGTGATCACACAAAGTGGAGTCCCGTCTGGGAATCGAACCCACGACCTCTAGCATAGCAAATAAACAACAACAAAATAAGCTGCATTATTACAAAACAAAAAATCCGACTTCTTAAAATTTATAACTGAAATGTTTTGGCGAGAAATTTCTAATTTTGAAGTACTTTACGGGTAGGTAAATTACATCATTAGTGTCACAGTCCCGATTGAGACGAATATAACGATATCTCTCAAGCTAAAATCCATCAAGACATTTATGCACTTGGGCGTGCCAAAGACCTATATACATACATACATACACTTAAAAAACATAACCCTCCTTCTTGCGCAGTCGGGTAAAACACAATCGAGTAAAAAAGTGACATATTTTTTTAAGTTTCAAACATTCAACAAAAATAAAGACAAAACCCTAAAAAAAAGACTGCTACGCGTCTTCAACTCAAGTAGTCGTTAAAAGACGTCGATTTCCCGCGCGCATTTTAGTCGCGATTGAGTTTCGGTCGGCACACGACGTCGCTACTCACAAACAAACATACCGGTAGTGCCTGTGACGTGATGTGTTGTGATTAAAATTATAGAAAAATAAATTGGAAAAAAATATATTTTTGTAAAAAGTTCAGTGCCTATTTATTGTAATATTTTATTCGATAATTGAAAACTCGAATTTGAATTTCGAAAGTGTTATTCTATTTTCGATTATTTTCACGGTGAGTCTTTATTTTAATTTTTTGTAGTCTGTATATTTTTTTTTATTGTGTTATAAATAGATGATGTAATAACACATGGTTATTAACACGTTCACTGCGGGAGCTCAAAACCCGTCTCGAATTTGAGTGCGTTACGAGATATAATGAGCCCCGTGAAGTGCTACCTTCATAGTGCGTTACGGGTATAAAAGTGCCCCGTACACCCTTATTGCTTTTTAAATATATAACTGACTGAAAATTTACGCTTGGTTTTGTTTTATTTTATAGTCTGATAGATTATGAAATGGGCTATGTTATAGTCTTTTCGCCAGTAGATTTGGCAAAAAATGACGAAAATAAAACAAAAACCAATTGTTCGGGGCCTGGGAAACCCCGTACCGCACCTGATATAATAAAATACGGGATTGTACTGCCCCGTAACGCACAGAACTCAATTATATCGATAAAATTATAGTGATGGGAAATAAGAGAAACGATAATTGTTTGAATAAAAATATTTATTTCTGCTTAAGAACTTAGGTTACACATTTTAAAGGTAAATATTTGAATCAAATATGTATATATATTTATAAATATTTATTTCTGCTTAGGAACTTTATTTAGGAACTTAGGTTACACATTTTAAAGGTAATAACTTAGCTGTTATGCATTCAATGTTTTAAATTGTAGCACTCTAAACAGTATGCCTTATTGCACTTCCTACAAAAAGATTTAATTTTTTTTACTTTATTATCTGCAAGTCGACTGCTCATACTCTCTCTTAACTTTTCATAACAACTGGTACATTTTCTTTTCTTATCACTCATTTCAAATTTATGTTGTAATTCTATCGTAGGCTTTGGATCAATGTTAGAAGTGTTTTGACTGGTAAAGGCTTCAATAATAGACTCTACAAAATTTTTCTTAGACATTTTTGTACATTTTACTGTGTTATGTACAATCCAAGCATTGGTTATCGCTGTCCCAAATAACAACTCCATGATGACCTTACGGAACCATTTAAGCCCTCTTTTGAGGGTTGTGTAGTAAGCAGACATCTGGTCGCTAAAGTCAATCCCCTTTTTACTTTTGTTATAGGTAAGTACGCATTCTGGTTTTCTTACTTCGTGTGTGGTTCCATTTTTTACTTTCCGGACAGTCTTCAACTCTGTTGTATGATTTTTACATGTACTTATCATCAGTACTGGACGTTTATCCATCCATTTAATTACTCTGACTCCTTTCCGATTCATTTTTCCAATTATTTGCCCCTTCTTAAGTTTCTTACTTATAATCATTTTTGGTAACCTCTTTCTGTTAGACCGCAATGTGCCACAAATAAAAGTATTCTTCTTTATTAATTCTTCTGCCAGTTCAACAGAATTATAAAAATTATCTGTTATCAAAATTCGTCCCTTATTTTCAAGTCCATTGATGAGTCTTTCAACAGTTTTTTTTCCATGATTAAGTTCACGTCCATTATCACCTTTTCCTGTGTAAATATTAACATGATACGTATAGCCCTCTGGCGTACAAAGCTTGTATAACTTTACACCATACTTGTGGCTTTTATTTTTTATATATTGCCGAAATTTGAGTCGGCCACGCCAGGGAATCATAGATTCATCGATCACAATAATTTTTCCAGGCTTTTGGATATTTTTAAACTGCTCAATGATCATTTCGTATATATCTCGAATCTTGTGTAGCTTATCTGTTCCATCATTATTTTCTCTACTGAAATGCCAACATCTTAGGAGTAAAAGAAATCTATCTCTTTGCATAGTTGAAGCAACAAGTTCGTTTCTATACATTTTTTTCTTGGACCAATAGTCGTTGATGTGAGGAAGTCTAACCATTCCCATGATCAATAATATGCCAAAAAATGCATACATTTCTTTACTATCAGTAGAAGTCCAGGCTTTCATACGGGAATTTGTTTTCAAATTTGTGTCACTTATTATCTTTGTAGCATAAGCATTTGTTTCCAAAACCATTTTGTTAACGATATCGTCAGTTAAAAATAGCTTATAAAAGTCTACAGGAGTTATAGTGTTTTCAGGTATGGATATATTACAATCTTGCTCACTATATGCAATATTTGGTACGCTATCGTTTATATCAATCCATTCGTCGCCATCGTCATTTTCATGAGATGGTGGATTACTTTCACCACTTCCACTGTTCTGATCAATATCAATCCGGTCATCTTGAATCATATCATCAGTTATAGAGTCCACATCAGACATGGCATTTGATGAAGTCGTCTCGTCATCCGAAGAACTAGAAGGGCTGTAATCCTCATCTTCATCAGAATAGTCAGTGTCATTTTCAGCAGCCGTGGTATTAATTAGGTCTTGAGCAATTCGAATGTCATCTTTGGGAATTTCAATGTTTGATATCGGTATTACACTAAGTTTTGACTGTTCCAGGCTTCTAGTTTGCTTTTTTTCACTTGGCGTCTTCAATAGATCTTTCATTTGGTCTTCATTTAAAGAGTGATCAAGAATTAGCATATTGCTCACAGAAATATCGCTCAGTGATCCACAATTGCTTGAACTCATGTTTAATGGCTTGTACAAAATATCATCTGACTTCGGTGAAGTGTTGAAAATCCTCCCTATAAACCGTTTCGTTTTGGGCGTTACTTCATTCATCTGTTGTCCACTTACAGAAATATCACTCGAGGATCCAAAAATACTATTTTTTGAGCATGTTGGTTTCAAAAAATTTTCATCCGACCTCAACGGCAATTCGGAACTTCGACAGAGATCAAGTTGCTTAAAATTTGTATCCGCTTGTTTTAGCACAACATTGTCCAAAATTGTGATCTTTGGTTTTTTCTTGTTTGAACAACTAGACAAAATCTCTTCATTAACTTGTTCAATGGTCACATCAACATTACGTAGCTCGTGATAGGTATGACTAGTACTAGGACTAGTAATAATATCAAACTCATCTGTTGCTGTTCGCTGATGCCGATGAAAAACCTTGCGGTAAATTGTTGAGGATGCAGACTGTCGTTGAGATGAACTTGCAGACGACGGAATTTCATCATCCTTTTTATTATTTGACAGTTCCAACATACGTCGCGATCGCTTCATTATCGATAATTAAACACTACGTCTTGTGCTAATAACAGCACCAATGCTAATGAGCTCACGACCCCGTACGGGAGCACAATAATTTATACGGGATTTTTGAACCCCGTATCGCACTGGAAGGTAATTTTTGTTCTCCGGTCGTAACGGGGTTTGTAAGACCCCGTATGATTTTAAAATTTCTACTGTTTCTTTAATCTGCGTACATGAAAAATATATATTTATCTCTTTCATACAGTAAATAATTTCATAGATACAGTTCCCGCACCAGCGAGTACACCCTAGTTTTTTTTGTTCGCACTGAACGACGGCACTGCACGAGGTTCATAAAACCCCGTAACGCAGTGAACGTGTTAAAGAAAGTTGATATAATCTGTAATACATTTAACAAAATCGATAAGCTGAGGTTTATCAGGGTTTAAAATGTAGATTATCGTTTACCATATCCATGACATAGTTTATAAGTTTACATAATGCGTTTATATAAAAATAACTCTCTTATGTAATAGAAAGTAGAAAATAATATAAATGACTTTACATAAAAATATATTAAGTATAATATAACATTCTGTTACCATTCTTACTTTCATATAAGAATGGATTTATATATATATTTGATTAACCATTTTTAAAACAAAAATGAAATGGGAAAAATCATTTTGAAACAAGTTATTCCATTTTCAAAATTATTTTTGTACAAATACACGTGTATTTTATTTTATTTGGTTTGACAATAATATAATGCACAGATATTTACGTGTTTTGGTATTTTTAGACTAAAAAAAATAGGTGATTTAAACTGCAAAACTTGTTTTTGTGTCCCAATTTCAAATCTTTTTTTAAAGTGTACTTGCTCTGCTCAGATGTAGGTTTATCATTCTTCAGGTTTCAAGCTACCACTCCACCAAATTTCATGAATATAGTTCAGAGGTTTAGGCGTGTAAACGTCACAGGCAAACACTCAGGATAAAAGTAGCACGGAAGTACCTAGTAGGTACATATTTTAGAAAATGTAATTCTTAGGCCACGTGTTGGACATACAAACATACCTAAGTATCAAAGTAATATTATAAATGTGAAAGTAACTCTGCCTGTCTGTTACGTTTCACGCTTAAACCACTGAACTGATTCAGATAAAATATGGTATGGAAATAGTTTGAGTCGATTTAGAGGGGAGAGGGGTCCACCAAGTCTATTTTGTCTTACAAGGGGATGGGACAGAGTGCTGACAGTTCTTACGTAAGATCACATAAATGCACAAAGTTATGATAATACTTCGAAAAATCGCGTGTAAAGTTGATGATGTACTCTTCTCACCTACTACAAAAAAAAAAATATATATATTACACCTAAAACGAAACGTTCCTAAGAATTGTTTCTTCGAAAAATTAAAACTAACCATATGACAGATTTTATTTTAGATAGGGCCTCCCCTATCTAAAATACCTGTGGGTTGTTTAAAACAAGCCAAAACCGTCTTACGTAATAAATGGATGGCGCCTTTTTTATCCACGCGGGAGTTGCGGGCGAAAGCTAGTAATTAAAGTTTCGAGAAATACCATTATTCCGACAGTTGATTTCTTGCAAATGTAAAACACCAGGTTTTGTCATGTCAGAAATTCATTAACATGACAAACAATCGACATGTCCCACATGGAGATATTTTATGACAAATTCAGAAATACATTATGAACTGTCACTTTGACATATTTTCTACAACAGTGGACAATAACTTTAATAAATACAAAACCTCAATAAGCGATAATAAGCGATATCTTAAACCTCAATAAGCGATAATAAGCGATATACTAATACAAGCAGAAGTTCGAAAGACTTTGAAGAAACAACACCAAATCTGGTATAAATTCTGACGGATGAACGACGTCAATTTGAGATACCGGACATGGAAGCAAAATATTACCTACCTAGAGATTAATATTTATATCTCCAGTTAATATAAATTACTGGGCATATGAGACTTACGAACTAAAGTCTCAAATGAGGAGCGCGGTGCGGTGACATTCAGATCTTTGCCAAACAAGGATTTGGATAGTACTGATACTGTTAAGGGCTAGCGTGACGCTTACCATATCACCAGGCAAGACCTACTCGTCTCTTCATAAAAAAAACCATTCCAGCCGACCGGCCAGTCGGCTAAACGGGGAAAGTTAAAGAGGGAACATTTGTATTTTTGTATGTAACGAATTAACTTAAAAACTACTGGACCGATTTCAAAAATTCTTTCACCGTTGGGAAGCTACACTATCCCCGAGTGACATAGACTACTTTTATCCCTGTATTCCTACGAGAACGGAACTACGCGGATAAAACCGCGAGGCATCCGCTAGTCTCTAATATATAAATAGTGTATATTTGAAAGTTGTCCTGTGTTTAACCCCTCTTTTATTTGACACCTTACCTACACGATATTTATAAAAGTAAATACCGTTTAGAGGCTATAGTGAAACAAACGTAAAACATACATAAAATGCAAAAACATTACCTGCCTTTTCGGCTTCATCGTAGTCGGGTAACAACCTAATACGAGAAACAAAGAGTGCTATGAACATAGAACATAATTAGAAAACGTACTAGTGTACTTTCTTGGTTCGTTAATCTGTCTTGAACAACTTTCTCGAATCTATCATTGACTTGGGCCAAATTATAGTCCAATTGGCTGCCTCTGTGGCAAAATGGGAGCGAGTACGACTGCGGTGTTGAAGATTGTGGGTTCCAAATTAATACCAACTTAGAAATAGTACCCACACAACAATTACAAGATAATTATTAAAATCGCACAACGCTGTAAAAAGTTATGCGTGATCATTTGATCAATGATCATTTATAATTTACAATTATAAAGAATAAAAATAATATTTATCTTTTTAAAAAAAATTAACCGCCTTTGAATGGATTAAAAAAAAGATCATGCAATCACTGAAAGCATTTTTTTCTGACTTACTCCTATGTTTTAGTCTATATCTCAAGTGTCTCATAGTCTAGAGCAACGCTTTATACATAAAAACCTTCCCAGAAATATATGCATTCAAAAAGCGAAAACTTTATCCAAATCCGTTCAGTAGTTTTTGAGATAATCGCGAAAAAGGTACATACATACATACAAATATACCTACGGGTCAAAACGAGAAGCACAGTTTTTGAAGGCGTTTAAAAAATGACAAGTTAGCTTAAGCACCTTCTCCGTTGTATTTCATGATTTAAAAATTAAAAACAAATGAACCTCCAATACATGAGACAACAGATTTTCATGAAACAAACCTAACAACCACCTTAATTGAACTAGATTTAAAAAAAAAAAAAACGGGTTGCATTCCAGGAGTGCCGGCAGAAGTGAAAAGTTGTGCATATTTGAATATTTTTTATTACTATATTTTTTTATAGGATTCTTTATTTTTTATAGGATTCCCGCGGTCCTCACTCCGTCTTACGAAATTTCGATCTGGTCACGAGTCCTGACGCGAGTTTAACATTTATACCGAAGTTTTCACTTTGAAAAAAAAAACTCGCCTGTAAAAAGACGGAAACAAGATACCCTTCACCCTTAAAAGCTGTGCCTCCGACTGTATGCAGTTAAACGTGAAGGGTATCTTGTTCCCGTTTTTTTGCTGGCGGGATATTTTTTTTTTATTTACGTAGTTTTTTAGCATTTCAAATTACGTTTAATTATAAAATATAAGTTATTTATGTAAATCTTATCAGCATATAAATTCCTTTATCCCTCTTTGTGTTTTGAAGATTTTTTTAAACATAAGTTTATATAAGCTCCGAAATTGACCATTTAATTTTTTTAATTTTTAATGTATCCAGTGTCACTCTACAACTAAGACGAATCTAACGACACCTCCCAAGCTAAAATTCGTCAAATCGTTTAGGCTCTAGGGCGTGCCAAAGATATACACACATACACTTGATAAACATAAACCTCCTTGCGCAGTCGGGTAAAAAAGCGTTTCCGAATTCGTCATCGGCATCTACATAGGTATAACACGTGATATGTATATCTATATATACACGTGATATATGACACCCCTCCTTTTACATAGGGGGTTAAAAAGGTTAGACACGTGAGTACACTATTTACAAATTACATAGTTGAGAAGTTTAATAGGTCCACTACGTTAAAATATACAGTAAATTGAAAATACATATAAAATTAATTAATCGCCAACATGTAAGTTACACATATAAGAATACTAGCTGACTCGCGCAACTTCGTATGCGTTAATTTTCTCCGTTTTTGCAACATTTTTCATTGCTGCTCCGCTCCTATTGGTCGTAGGTTGATGTCATATAGCCTATAGCCTTCCTCTATAAATGGGCTACCCAAAGAAAAAATATTACCAATCAAATAAACGAAAAAATATTAGAACCAGTAGTTCCTGAGATTACCGCGTTCAAACAAACAAACAAACTCTTCAGTATTATAATATTAGTATAGATTATTGGGACTTAATCGCATGAAATATTTAAAGGCACGAACTTTTATTTTCCCGACGTTTCGATCGAATTTCACCGATCGTGGTCAAGAGTCGACCCGTGACCACGATCGAAGCACGAGTAACAGAGACTATGTGAGAAGTAACAAAATTTTCGTACAGATTCCATTGAAAAATACTTAGGTATGTTAGTAGTATTACAGATAAAATAATACTATACTAGTAGTAGTATGAAACAAGAACAACAGAAAACCCACTTCTTAACCGCATTATTCGAATGGGGGACTACGGAACCCTACATAGTGCGAGGCCCGACATGCTCTTGCCCGGTTTTAAAAACAGGCTAAGTTATAATCAACCATTGCTTGACGTTTCTACCGAGTTGCACCGACCGTGTTCGCAAGATGGCTCAACTAATGCCCAAAATAGATGCAATATGCAACCCATAAGGTAAACTTACCCTACAGTTTTAACAAAGTATAAGTTCTAAAGTAAACTAGTTGGCAGACTAATCGGCCTTGTTACAACCAACTCGTCGGACGATC
The DNA here is from genome assembly GCA_945859575.2 of Herminia tarsipennalis. Taxonomy (NCBI): domain Eukaryota; kingdom Metazoa; phylum Arthropoda; class Insecta; order Lepidoptera; family Erebidae; genus Herminia; species Herminia tarsipennalis. The sequence continues at coordinate 3,712,592 of OX243830.2, forward strand.
GGGTAGTCGACTCATCTCTAATGTTGACCAGTTGTCGTAGCGTTGTAGTTGCTATAGTACCTACCTTCAAGCTCTGCTTAGTTTGGGGTCTGCTGACCAGGTGTGTGTTGACTCTGTTGTAAAAAATCATATAACACTTTTATCACATCATCATCAGCCCGTAATAGTCCACTGCTGGACATAGGCCTCTCCTAATTTGCGCCACAACACCTGGTCCTCCGCTGCACGCATCCAGCTCCATATCGATGGCTTCTACATAAACTATCGTATGTTTAAAAACGCATCTTGCACGAAAGCGGTTAAAAGATAGAATGTAATTTTGTTGGTTTTTTAAGACTTACTACTACTACAACTACTACTCCTACATAGAGTCTTAAAAAACAACAAAATCACACACACTTCTATCGTAAAATTACTTTCCCGCAAGATGCTGTTTTCATCGGTCCATCTGGCTGTAGGTCGTCCTACCACAACGTTTATCAAGTCGCAGTTTACACTCTAGGATTCGTTTACTACAGCGGCCATCAGTCCTTCAGTATAATGTAACATAATGAATTGTAATTGTTACCAGTTACTATGCGTTCCAAATGAGAAGATAATCGCGACCGCGACAACTTCACTCTATACTTGTCAAAATTGTACCGCTAGCAGCAAAAACTCCCAAGTCGGGTAAAATACGTGTGTGTATGGTAATGGAACGGACGTATTATTTATTTGCTTTGAACTATGTACCTAATATTTTTTTTTATTATAATATTAATGGTATTCTTTATTATTTAATAAACACCAAACAAAAATAAGTAAATAGGCAAAATTTATGTCTTTCAGTTAGTCGTGATATTTTTTTTTAACTAAAACTTGTAAATAGTAAAATACAGTGCTTATATATACTTCATTAGAGTAGGTAGGTACTTCTATGTAATACTAATGACAGCTTTTACGAATAATTTTATTGCTGAGCTCACGTCATACAATGAAGTTGTAGTCGATAAGCGAATCAAAATGTCATCATGACAGTTATCAACTCATTTGAAACGCATAGTAGTGTCCAGTTGTTGTGAGCTTAAACTTGTTAATGCTAATTTTGATTAAGCTTCCTTTTTCTTGATAATGGAGTAAGATAACAAAAGGTACTAGGGCAGACAGAAGGATGGTTAATTAAAAAAACATCCATTTCAGATTTTAGGAATACTTCAAATTATACTATTGACTGCTTCAACAATGCCGTGGTAATGCATACTACTGCATTGCAAGAGATTGAGCGTTCGATTTGTTTATTTAAAATCAATCCATAACATCTACCCTTACAGTTCAAACCTTATACGACACAGTGGCTTATTTATTATTACAAATACAATATAAAAAGAAATAAACAACCTAACTTATGTAACTAACTAACTTTTGCGAATTCACCCATATTGCACAAAAATATATCGATTCGCTTATAGATATGCTTTGTTTACGTTAGGTTTCAAGTCCTGTGTCGCCGTAGACTATACAAAATATCCAGACTCAAAACGATAATTTCAACGACCTCTGGCCTAGCAGTCTCGGTCTCACAATCGTGAGGTCGCGGGTTCGAATCCTACCCATTATACTACTGACGTGATTTCACTCCTAACACAAGCTTTTGAGCTTAGCTGAAGGGGTTAACAAGATTGCTAGTAATGTGGGACTCAATCCCACATTGCTAGTTATCTTTAAAAAAAAAAACTAATTACTAGACCAACAGACCAGTCGATCGTTTTGTCCTTTAATTGGAAATTAAGATTATGTTGTTTTGTATACATAATGTATTTTGTTTATATTTTTTGATACTGTTATTGTTTGTAATAGTTTGTAACCAATTGATTGTTTTACAATAGGTTTAGACCAAACAAATTGAAGAAAATTGTTATGTTATTAGGTTGAGACTAGATTAAACAGTAAACATTATGGTCCCACAAATTATTTATAGAGTTAGGTCACTTTATGAATCAAATAAAGAAAAGGCATTTATTTAGGAACGGTACATATGATATGGAAAATGTAGATGTTTCCTAAGTACGAGCTTACAAAATAATAAGCAAAACCAATCAATTAAAAATGGCGTAGTCGCGTAATGTCTCTTTCGCAAAATGTCCTTCTGTAAGTTAGAATCTTTTAATTAAAAAAAGGTTACTATTATTAAAATTGATTAAATTTATTAAACAAACTAACCATGAAAATAATATTTTCTTTTTGTAAATTCGATTTACCTTGTAACTTTCATGATTATTACCAGACTGTAAGGAAGGGTTATGTTTGTCACGCGTATCTTGTATGTATATATGTAATATTCTTTTTAACCTCATATCTTTCAAACCACGGGGCGGATTTATACAAGTTTCGTTTTCACCGCCCAAGTGTTCTTAGTTAAGTGACGTTTGATAAAACAAACATGGCGGCTGTGAGAGGTCAAAATAAACAAGTGTGAAAAAGTTATTTCAAATACTGCATTGTGAGTATCAAATTAAAAGGCTCATCATAAACATTTAAAAAGGTATAACATGACCATGACTGTAATTGGTAATACTAAAAAAGTTAGTTAGCAACCATTCTCTTTTCAATTTTAAATACTTGGTAAAAGCTGTGATAAAAGTTAGTTGTTACATCCCACATCCACTTAACAGTAGATGTAAAAAAAATGCCCCTGCATATAATTAGGTCTAGTTATATAATTTCATGCAGTCGCAGGCACTTTACTAAGTTCATCGAGATTCATTAATGCTTCCGACTAGATTAAATTATTTAAGTACAAGTACAGGATCCCCATCTTCTTTTTATCTTTTTTGTGCAGGCGGATTGTTTTTCATTAAAGTGTTGTATCTTACTCTATAAGTTACAGAGAGACATTCTGCGAAAGAGAGAGAGATATATATATATACAGGGTGGAATTTTGTAATGCCACCTGGAGGGGAAGTACTCTTAATACTTTAGATAGAAAATTTTACTCAAAGGAAACATTCCTTTATTTTTGAAAAGAAAAAAAACGGCATTAAAGATTTTTAAAAATTCGCTTGCCGCACACGGTAATCGAACCGACTAAAATCTGTAAAAGTTGCACCGTGTACTTTTATTGCATTGATTGTTAGGGTCAATAAGGATGAAATCTCTTTAACAAACTTCATAAATTGAATTACATGAAAACAATTAAATTTTAAATTAATTTAATTATGTACAAAAATTTAAACTAACTAATTAATTGCTCGAAATGAGCTCCATTTTCAGAAGTTAAATGAATGGAAAACAATGAAATCTTAAATTATTAATTCAATGGGTCAAGTTAAAGCACTTTTACTCAAAGATCTATCTGTGTACTTATGTTATTCATTAATTATTATCATTGACGTCATTTATCCATCGAAATGACGAATTACTATTTAGATAAGACGATTGCAATTTGCACGTGTTTGTAATGCAGACTCCTTTCTTAGATGCGACATAACTGCGTGTATGACGTAGTTTAAATATGGAATGTTACATTTGAAAATAGATTTTCATCTGTTATTCACATTTGATTGTTTTTACAAATCATTTCATAATTGTTTCACGGTAAAAATGGCTTATCAAGAGCAATTTGATTTAATGGAAGCTTATTTTTTAAATAATAAAGATGTGAATCGTGCTCTGCGGTGGTATGGAGAGAGATATCGAGACCGTCAGACACCAACTCGATTTGTACTGAAAAGAATGATAGAAAATTTAAAGAACACTGGAAGTTTCAAAAAGCGACGGCACCCTCTTCAACAAAACAACTTTGATTTTGAATTAAATATTTTAACATACTTCGAAGCATTTCCGAAGGCTTCAAGCAGAGATGCTGCCGAAGTAATTGGAACAACCCACACTCGCATACTTAAAGTGCTGAAAAAGTATAAGTTTAGATGTTATCGTGATGGTCGGTTGGTACAAAAATTGCATCCTGGGGATTGTGAGAGACGACTACAATTTTGTCAAAACATGCTGAGAGAAATTGACCGTAACCCTAATTTTTTGAGTAACATTGTATGGTCTGACGAAACCAACTTCAGCAATAACGGCATGTACAATCGCCGCAATAATCACTATTGGTCTAGAGTGAATCCTCTTCGTGTTCATGAAACTAACAGTCAAGTAAGATTTTCTTTCAACGTTTGGTGCGGAATTATGAGAAATATGGTTGTGTTAGTCCATGTATACGAAGGTCACTTAAACACTGTTAAGTATTTAGAAATACTCGATTTATTAAGAAACGAGTTAAATGGTTTCCCCGAGGAAGAGCGAAACCAAATAATTCTACAGCAAGATGGTGCTCCAGTCCATAACAGCAGAATCACTACTGCCTACATTAATAACCATTTTAATACCTGGATTGGTACAAACGGCACAATCAGATGGCCTGCGAGATCACCAGATCTCACCCCTTTAGATTTTTTTTTGTGGGGATATGTAAAAAATCAAATTTACACTAAATCTTATGAGAATGTAAACGAGTTGAGAGTTGAAGTTCAGAATACGATTTATAACATTCACCACAATACGTTATTGAAGGTAACTAGAAATGAATTCGTTAGAAGAATAAATTTGTGTATCCAAGAAAATGGAGCCCATTTCGAGCAATTAATTAGTTAGTTTAAATTTTTGTACATAATTAAATTAATTTAAAATTTAATTGTTTTCATGTAATTCAATTTATGAAGTTTGTTAAAGAGATTTCATCCTTATTGACCCTAACAATCAATGCAATAAAAGTACACGGTACTTTTACAGATTTTAGTCGGTTCGATTACCGTGTGCGGCAAGCGAATTTTTAAAAATCTTTAATGCCGTTTTTTTTCTTTTCAAAAATAAAGAAATGTTTCCTTTGAGTAAAATTTTCTATCTAAAGTATTAAGAGTACTTCCCCTCCAGGTGGCATTACAAAATTCCACCCTGTATATATAAATATATATCTTTTACCTTTAAACGATCAATTCTTGTATAGGTACATATACATATATATATAATCTGAATCTCAGCAACGGCTCCAGCGATTTTCATGAAATTTAGTATGCAGGGGCTTTCGGGGGAGATAAATCGATCTAGCTAGGTTTCATTTTTAGATAACGTCGTTTAAAAAAAAACCAACAAAGCTCGGTCATCCAGGTACTTTTATGAATATGATAAATGTGAACATTAAAAAAACTTTTCAATCCAAACCAGTTCAGCTCATTGCCTTCAACCAAACAAACAAACTCTACTGCTTTATAATAGTTGTTATAGATTTCTAAATTGTATTATGAATACTACAAACACGTCACAAACACAAAGTACACACAATATTTTGTCCTAACGAAATCGAACTCGAAACGTCTCGCACAGCAGTCATACGCACGGTAAAGAGGTCGTTTCTCCTTTTGTAACACTGAACTCTAAAAATAACTGTAGTATACCGTCTATTGTTAATTTAAACGAAATGAATCACGAACGACGTCGTGTTACTTTCTATAACTCATGTATATTCATAGGAACCAATGAAATGTATCACATAGTATGTCCAGTGCATACAAAATGTTTAATAAAATTATAAAGCTGAAGAATTTGTTTGTTTGATCGCGATAATCTCAGAAACTAATGGGCGAATTGAAAAAATATCTTACTTTTGGATAGCCCATTTATCGAGGAAGGCTATAGGCTATATAACATTACGCGACGACTAATAGGAGTGGAGCAACAATTAAAAATGTTGCAAAAACGAAGAAAACGCATACGAAGGTCAGCTAGTGTATAAAAAAATTGAAGTGTCTATTTGTAATGTGAAAAAAAGCAACTTTTTACTAAATCCATATGAAAATATAGACGGTACTTAAAACAAAAAACACAAATTTATAATTTATTTCTTCTGTCTGTTTGTTTCGGCTAAGCTTGGAAACGGCTGGGAGAATTTTGAACAAAACAGGACTTTCACTGCCGGACAACTGATGTTGTAAGGATTAACTAAGGCTCCTTTTATCATCACACTAACGTCTATAGGGAGTGAGCAGCACACAGACTTCACTCGGACGATCGGACGGTCGAGGGCACAGTTTGTATTCATTATTTAATATGAGACTTCAACCAGTAATTATACAAATTATTTTTGTACTATTTGACTGGATCGTCCTATTTGTTGGTCTAGTGGTTAGTAAACTTGATTGTTAAGCCAGAGGTCGTGGGTTCGTTTACCACTCAGGATATTATTTATGAGACGAGCATGATTGTTTGTTTCTTTCATATTAATTCTGTGCCTGGCTTTATATTAATATTTAAAAAATGTTCGATTGCATATTTATCGAGAAAGGCTATAGGCTATATAACATCACGCTACAACCAAAAGGAACGGAGCGGCAATGAAAAATGTTACAAAAACAGGAAAAAATTACGTAGACAAAGTTGCGTATTTTACTTTTAAGGATGTATTTGGAAAAAATATAAGTATTTTTACCATCAGTTGTCCTACTTTGGAATCTAGTTTGAGATCAGATGACCGCGTGTGAGTTGTCCCAGGATATTAATTATCAATTATTATGGCATTTTTTTCTTAATCTGTATTAAATAGTATAAAGCAAAGTTGCTTACTCTTAGATCTTCTAAAGTACGCATTAGATTATGATGTGGTTTTGACTATTATTCAGATAATTCTTACAGATGGTTTTTTTGTATTGTTGTTGTTGTAATTGTGAAGAAAAGTCCATACGAAGCTATAGCGGTTCAGTATAATTTTAACTTATAATATATAAATAATTTATAATTTTTAGAAGCGGCGGTAGCCTAATGACTAAGGCATCGGTCTCGCAATCGTGAGGTTGCGGGTTCGAATCCTACCTATTATATTACCGACGTGAACCCACTTCTAACACAAGCCTTTGAGCTTAGCAGGAGGGGTTAACAAGATTGCTAGTAATGTGGGAGAAAATCCCACATTGCTAGTTATCTTTAAAAAAAAAACACTTCAAAAAAGAGGAGGCTCTCAATTCGGATATTTGTATTTTTTTCATGTATGTTCGGGCATAACTCCATTATATATACACGGATTTACAAAAATACTTTTTTTGTTCCAAAGAGGTTTATTCCGAAACATCATATATAAATTTCGTTAAGATCTAATGACGAGTTTCGGAGACAGACATCGAAACTCCTCAATAAATTCCAGCAAATCAACCGCCATTGAAGTCGGTTAGACGAAAACCAACAGAAACTCAAGTCAACAACTATATTTTTTAAATTACAGTATCTTTAGATATCATATACACTTATGCCCTAGAGTCTAGGGCATAAGACAATAATGTCTAGGGCCTAGACATTATTGTCTCCTGCGTTGATACCCACTCTCTAATGCCGCTATAACCGCAATTGTTTAAGAAAACATTACAATTATTACTTAAAGAATCTGAGTACATCTCAAAACAGATTACGATAAACTTTCGTAACGTTTCATAACTAAAATGTAGTGAAAGTCTTTTGATTCATGCAAGTAAACATAAGAATAACATGCGAGCAATTAAAGGTCCGGTTTGGAGAACACGGTCACTCACGAAAACTTTCGTTTGATGACTCAAGATGTGAGTAATTGTAAATGAATGAGTGGAATATTCGTCTCGGGACTCAGACCTGCGTGCCAATAGCTGTGCCAGCGTTTATACTACCAGTCGAGATTCAGTACGTATGTAATACGTTCGGTTTACATAGAAATATTGCCAATTAAAATTTGAAAAAATAATATTGTAATTGATAAAATGTAAACGAGCCGTAAATATAAACGTCTTTTTATTTTTGTCAAACGATTAATAACTAAACAAATTAATCAATATAAATTCAGTTCGATGCGCATGTGATGTAAAATCAAAATTATGTATTATAAAAAGTAATTCAAATAATAAACAGCCTTAAAATATTAACTAAAATACTGAAATAATACTTTTATATACATTTTATAACATTTGTTCTAGTAGGGCTTTAAGATCATCATTATCATATGGTATTGAATACATTATACCATACTTTTTTGAAGTCTTCTAAAAAATCAAAATATGTAGTACCTAGGGAAAAATATTTCATATAGGTACAACACGCGGGCTTACCCCTTGAAGTTTGTCGACTGAATGACCACAGAGTAAGTAATCACTTCGTTTTATGAATGTCAAATTGTCAAGTCAAATCAGTATCTATTTAAAAAATGACAAAACGACACGCTCTATAGAAAATTGTATAAAATACACATGGTACGTGTGCGTGACGCCACAACTCGTTCAAATCATTTCTTTTAGTATTTATTTTGATGATTATAAATTCTTACAGACGTTAAATAGTGGATAACGTCTTATTCAGATGGCATTAAGACGTACTATTGCTTGATTACTGAAAATTTATTTATTTTCACTGTAGTCATCATCTACCGTGTGGTACCGGCTCAAGAATAGCACCAGTCACAGTGGGTGTCGTCAAGGCGACTAAAAGATTTTCCACCGGAGGACGGGCACCAGCGTCCTCTGAGTAGTAAAGTCTTACTGCGATCGCCAACCCGCTTGCCAAGCGTGGCGATTATGGCAATTATCCCTAGGATCTACATTATGTAGGTTCTATTGGGGAAGCCCGTGCCCAGCAGTGGGACATCATATGGGTTGATATGTAGTCATCATCCCAATTCCGTGTCAATTGGTGCTATGTGTGCGTTTCTCGAACAAACTACCTACAAATTAATTTGTAAGTATTTTATAATTTTACTATCCACGGATTGTTATTCTGTGCGTTAAAAGCTAACAAGTTAAAGATAGGTCAGTTTTATAATCATTCGGATAACGGGTCTGCTTCAATCAATTGATATAAGTTAGTGTTAGCGCGCTGTCATGAGCGGACGTGTTAGTTATTTTTTCGGATTCTTGTCGGAAATTCTAAGTTAAATATTTGTGATTGGTGGAAACCTACAATTTTGAAATCCTTGTCACTCTAAGGGACTTATTACCTAAGAACTCCGCCCTTTGGGCGGAGTCCGAGAGGGACAAATATATTTAACAAAGTAACTTTGTTAAATCGGACCTGAGATTCGAACCGGCGGCTGCGTGAGTGGGGAGCGAGCGCTGTGCCACCGCGCCACCGAACGGTTGCATCGAGCGAGCGAAATAACCGGCTTAGAGCTACTCGTGACGTCGACGCAGTGGAGATAGTGAAGCAGCAAGCGGTAAAGCACCTTAATGCGTCGGCGTTGTGTGCAAAATAGTGCGCCGTACGTGGTTGTTTATCACTTTGAGTCAAATGTCGGCAACGGACAACGTTACCTTTAGAAATTCGCGACAACAGTCGCGCGTTGATGAGGAAGAGATGGAAGAACAATGGCAATCGCCCGCTGGTAAGCTATTAGGATTTTCGGAAAGTAAAATAAGAGAAATTATAAAGCAGGAAGTCAAAGCGGCTGTTGAATGTTCAATGCAGAATGTAATTCTAGGGGTATTGAACAACATACAAAAGACAGTCAGTGATTTGAAAGAGAAGGTAATTGAGTGTTGCAAAGAAAATCAAATTCTCAAGGGAAAATTATTGCAAACTGAGCGTAATTTAAATAAGCGGCAGGAGGTAGAAAATGCTTCGCAGCACAAAGAAGCAAGCACTTTTAATAAAAAGTCCTTAACAGGATCCGTTACAGGTGCTACCCAAGTTGCGTCTCAGGCTAAGAGCAATATTGGGATGACTGAGAGGAAGAAGAAAGAGGTGACAGAAAATATACCTTCACAATCGGAAAACATACAATCGTCACAAATTGAAGGACCTAAGCAGACAGAATGGCAAACCGTGACATACAGAAAGAAAGAAAGGTTCAACCGGACAGTTGTATTAAAAGGAGGAAACCATCAGATTAGTAATCTTCAGGCTATTGAGAAGAAAAAGTTTTTACATGTATGGTCACTACATCCGGATACATCAACGGATACCATAGTTGAACACGTAAGAACGAGGGTAGCTGATAGTAAAAATATCAGTGTTGAAAAAATTATTCACAAGACACAGCGGGATTACTCATCGTTTAAAATTGGTGTCTCAGAAAGCCAGTTTGAAAATATAGCTAAACCCGAAGTTTGGCCTGTGAATACGCGCCTTAGTGAATGGCTTTGGTTTCGGAACCCAAATAGAGCGACCCATGGAAAAGAAACCTAATCACACGTTGGACCTTTACTACCAAAACGTTAGAGGGCTACGTACAAAACTAAAATGTATTTATAGTAGTATACTAGCATCAACAGCTCAATTATTCGCCTTCACGGAGAGTGGATTAAATGAATCCATCCACGACGGGGAAATAGTACCGGAGGGGTATACGGTCCTCCGATGTGATCGCATGGACGGCCGCAAGCACGGAGGAGTCTTGCTTGTAGCAGCGCCCAGTGATAGACTCGAACTACGCCAAGTATCTTTGCCCGAGAACGCTAACTTAGACACTCACTCGTTTGAGATAGTTTGTGCTACTGTGTACCGCGGTAACAAATTCATGTTTTTATGTTGTGTCGCGTATATCCCGCCTAAAGCGATAGACAGAGAATATATGTATATGTTTCATCTGTTAGAAATATTGTGTGTACGATATGAAAAAATAATTTTAGTGGCAGACTTTAATATGTACTCAACTAGTCAGGACATACAATGTTATTACGAATACTTTGTCACCTTCTGTAACTTTCGCCAATGTAACAATATCAGGAATTGTAATGGTCGCATGCTCGATGTTGTGTTAACTACTTTTTCGAGTGATGAGATTATCGTGTGTGAGGAGCGAGAGCCTTTATCTAGTGTCGACACGCAGCATCCGCCGTTGTGTGTGAGCGTCTGCCCGGCGCGCGCGCACTCGTTGATGGAGTCTGCCGCAGCGGCCGTCCTCCCCACCGCGACCCCACTACACGACGTTCCCGCGCCGCCGCCCGAGCTGTCACCGCTGCCTGAGTACTCACACCCGCCGCGGTGGAACTTCGCAAAGGCAAACTTTTATTCGATGTATTCAGCGTTGGGGGAGGCAGATTGGAGCGAATTGTATGGTACAAGCAGCGTTGACGCAGCGTACGGTATACTTTATAATATATTTTATAGGATAATAGATGATAGCACACAAAGAAAAATGTCTAAAGCTGGCTGTTCGCGGTATAATTACCCAGAATGGTACACAGCAGACATAATAGGCGACATAAAAAGAAAGGCATATTGGCACAAAACTTATAAGATTTGTAAATCAAGGGATGCGTATGATAAGTTTTCTTATTACCGGTCTATTGTTAAAAATAAAATTCATTCTGCTTTTGTGATTTATCAAAATCGTATAGAAACACAATTATTAAAAGAACCTAGTACTTTTTGGAGCTTTATTGGTCGGAAATGTTCGAAGCGTAGTAAAAAGCGCATTACTAAAGACGGTTCGCCCATTTTAGAGAGTGACTGTGCCCAAATATTTGCCAATTATTTCCAGTCCGTGTATGGAGATGTAGTGCCGCGTCTAGACGCCACTGAGGCAGCTCAGGAAGCGCCTGAACGCGGGTCGCGTATTCATGTGGGACAATTGTCACTAAAAGAGGTAATCAGGGCCCTAGCGCGCTTAAAGCCTAAGAGATCGGTGGGCCCAGACGGTATACCTCCTTATATCGTAAAAGACTGTCGAAGGGTATTAGCTCGACCTCTTCTACACCTATTTAATATTTGTCTTAAGGAACGGGCGTTTCCAAGCGGTTGGAAATTGACTCGGGTGATTCCAGTTCCGAAAGGGTCTCCTGGCTCGGATGTAACAGGATACAGGCCGGTTGCGGTATTGTCGACGTTTGCGAAGGTCTTCGAGATGACACTTTGCTCTATTATAACCTCACAGATCAACGTTCAGCTTAGCGATGCACAGCACGGGTTCCGGGAGGGCTACAGTACAAATTCAAATTTATTGTGTTTCATGAACCAAGCTATCCCGGTGCTCGATTCTGAGGCTGGAGCACAGCTGGACGTTGCCTATTTTGACTTCCGGAAGGCCTTCGATAGTGTCGATAATGATATCTTGTTAAGGAAGTTTGCTATGGCTGGCTTTACACCTGATTTATTATGTTTTTTCGCAAATTATTTAGGAAACCGTCAGCAGTTTGTCGAGTATGCGGGGTACACTTCAAACCCATATCCCACTCTTACAGGAGTGAGTCAAGGCAGTAATTTGGGCCCATTAGAGTTTCTGATCATGATCAATGATCTGCCGGAGGTGATTAAACACGCGAACTGTCTCCTGTTTGCAGATGATTTAAAGTTGTTATTGCGAGTAGATAGCATACGCGACTGCCTACGACTTCAGGAAGATATCACTCGTGTTGTAGATTGGAGCATTGAAAATAAGTTGTTTTTTAATGTTTCAAAATGCAAGATAATGTCCTTTACGCGAGCAGTAGAACCCCTGGGTTATAGTTATAAAATGGAGGGCGACGATATTCCGCGAGTCGTGATGGTGCGAGACCTCGGTGTCTTATTCTCGGCCGAACTTTCATTTAGACAGCATATTGTTAATATTTGTAGGAGGGCCTATCAGAGCTTAGGGTTTATAATGCGCGAGACCAGGGATTTTAATAACATAAATGCTGTAAAGTCATTGTATAACTCATTAGTTCGAAGTAGGTTAGAGACTAGTGCTATCATCTGGAACCCCCATGAAACTAAATATAGTCTTATGGTGGAGAAAATGCAAAATAAATTTACTAGATTTCTTTATCTAAAGCAATACGGAGTGTACCCCTTCTATCCACTCATGTATCCAACCCTCTTTGTTTTAGGGATGGTGGGATACTATAAGTTGGAGGTAAGGCGGAACTTAGCATTAGCGAAATATATATTTCTAGTGTTTAGGGGTAAACTCAGAAACCCTTGGGTTTTAGAATCGTTAAAGTTGCTTGTACCAAATACAAGGCTGCGGCTGGCACCAAGAACAAAGGTGTTTGAGGTACCTACATCCCGCACTAATCTGCGGAAGTTTTCTCCAACGGTCAGGGCTTTAAATATCATAAACGCAGTCTCCCATCGACTAGATATTTATGTTTGTTCATTGGCGGAATTTGAGAGGGTGACATTGGATTATCTTTGTCGTCTTTGATTTGATTATTCTTGTTAGTTTTGATTGTTGTTGTTGCTACATTGCTGTATTAGGTATATAACCTGTAATAACGATGTGTGCTGTAAATGTAATGTAATAAATAAATAAATAAATAAATATATCTATACTAATATTATAAAGCGGAAGAGTTTGTTTGTTTGTTTGCTTTGTTTGTTTGTTTGTTTGTTTAAACGCGCTAATCTCAGGAACTATTGGTCCGATTTGAAAAAATCTTTTTTTGTTGGATAGCCCATTTATCGAGGAAGGCTATAGGCTATATAACATCGCGCTGCGACCAATAGGAGCGAAGTAGCGACGTGAAATGTTGCAAAAACGGGGAAAATTTACGCATACGAAGTTGCGCGGGACAGCTAGTATTATATACAACGTTATTCTTGGTGTAGTGCAAATCTGAAAGTAGTTTGCTCAAAATCAGTAACACAATCAAATGGGGTAGTTTTGTACCATGTTATATTTTTCAATTAATTAATTAATTAATCAATCATTCTAACAGTCCAAATCTTGTTCACAACGTGACATCAAATGTAACCATCACTTATTTTTTAATAAGAATTAAAAAATAAGTGATTTTTTTTAAATCTTGGATTACGTACTACGGGACGCAATGAGCACGATAGCGCGAAGAACACAAGACAACTTAAATGGCTTATAACTATGCAAGCTTTCAATATTTTCATTTATTTTCTCTATGTGATTTCTTGAAGTAAAAATCTTGTTGGGGTGTCCAAGTTTTGCACTATACCAAAAATAACCTTGTATATATGGAGCTCTGAATAGGTCACTTTTAGAGCAGAAGAGAACAGAGCTATAAGACGGTATTTCCATCTCCTTTTTAATTCCAAGCAGTGGATCAGATAAAACGGAAAACTATATACGGAATCCTACTAGTCATAAGAATGTAAAATTTTGTGAGGAATTTGGTTACATAATAATGATAAGTCGTCGTAAGTTTTTTTACATATGTTAAATTTTAATCAGTCCTCTAATATGATTTATTACCTACTTATGATTTATTAGTGGCAGCTTTGTCCTTACCTGTGTTTGTAAACAATGAAACATTTTTTGGCAATTTGATAACATCGGCCGCGAACTTTTATGGCCTTGATCTTTCATAAAAATCTAAAAAAAAAAACTTAACCTCGTAAGTCCTGTGTTATGTCAATAACAGTATTTATATCTGCCGGATGTACTATACCAAGTACAAAGTAAGAATAGTGCTTCAGACCGAGATAAAAAATTTACGATTTTACGTAGTTTTCAAAGAGTTATCTTGTTTTCTATATTTTTAACTGTAAGTTTGGCATGTGTAGCACGTCTTTTAAAAGGAAAATATGGAAAATAATTTGTACTCCGGTAAGTATGTTAGGCTTTTATACAATATAACAAAAACTAAATCAGTATGTTAAAGGTTTTTATTTAAGTATCAAAAATAAATCATTCTTTTCCTCTAAACGTCACTTAAGTGAAACAATAATTATAAAATTCAGTCTTTAAGACAATTTAAGCTTAATCAACTTTTTTAACCCGTAAGTAACGATAACAACGTACCTACTTATCAAAATATAAAACATTTCAAAATAAATCTTACTTACACACTAGTCATTCGTATTTTTAAAATCACAGTCATGTATTTAGAGATCTTCAAATATTGAATTTTAAAATTAGGCATCTGAACTCGACAAGAAATAGTTTTTATATTAAATTATTAATTTTCTTCAAGATGAAATGTCCTAAAACAATTTCTTGTCGGGTTCAGACAAAGAGCTACATTACAATATGAACATTTAAACAAACTTCTTTTGTCACATCCAGGGAGACGGCATCGTTGTTGTTTGTCCAGATTTTCTGGTAAATGGATATTACCATGGAAGCGTCGCATTTTTGATGGTATGGGCACTATTCCCGGTCTACCAGCAGACCGTTTAACAGGTCGTTCTATGTCGTCATCTATTTCGTTCAGTTCAGGTAGCAAATTTTGTTCAATAATTTTTTCAGCGAATTGCATTTTATACGACCTTAATTGCTGTATCTTCTTGATTGGAACACCCTTTTCTATTTCTGATTTTTTGTACAAGAGCCATGAATTAGAAATTGCCAGGTCAATCATGTGAGAAATAAATCGCATGGTCCACTTCTTTGTTCTACTTCTTGAAGGGCAGACTGAAAGAAGGCGATCAGCCATGTCGACTCCACCCATTTTAGAGTTATATTGCTTAATAACTTCTGGCCTTACAACTTGTTTATATTGCTTATCTTTTTTGCACCAGCGAGAACAAATATCAGTTTCAATTGCGGCATGAGCTGTTGAAAGCATTATTACGGGCTTATTGTCCATCCATTTTGTGATTGCCATAGTATTATCAGTGTTAGTTAATACATGGTAACTCCCTCTGCCTCTTTTTTTCATGCTTGAATCGGTTTCGAGTAGATTTCTGGCATCTGCAGGTATTCTGTTTTTCATTAATGTGCCTCCACATTTAAGGCCTCTAGCAGAAAGTTCTGTTGCCAGTTTGATAGTAGAAAAATATCTATCAAAATATATTATTGATCTCGGCACCAGAATTTCAGTCAGTTGCAAAACAGCACTTTCACCCAAACCAAAACCAGCCTCTGTATAGGATGGAAAGGTAGTTTTTCCCTGGTATATGACCATGTTCAAGACCAAGCCGTTAGGGTTTGCCAGAATAAATGCTTTTAATCCTACTGGATTTGGTTTGTTAGGACAATATTGTTTCATGCCACATGTCCCAGAAAATGGTATTATCATTTCATCAAGACTAACTTGTTGTTCAGGAACTTGTTTCAGACAGCCAGCCAAAACATTGTTAAATATAGGTCTTACTTTCCAGAGCTTATCATTCTCGCGTTCTTCTTGAGGTATGTCGTCATCGTACACAAGTTTCAGAGAATTGCGAATGAGAAAATACCTGTCACGCGACATGGAGTTTGCTATTATGTCAATCCTCCAATTTTTTTCCCAATACATTCTCAGAATTGGATAGTTAACGCACGACATTAAAAGAGTTACACCCCAAAATATTTTCGTCTCTTTTAGCGTTAAGTTCAAGCTCTTCCCAGTCCTTTGAACAAATGTTTGGTTGCTCTTATCTGTCATCAATACGAAAATTTCTTCGGAGATAAAGCTTTCGATAAATTCGAACTTATTGTAATAAGAACTCTCCTGCATAGAAAACGGCAAGTAAGCAGGTTGCATCAAAGATGAATTTATAAACAACTCGTCATTATTTTCATACCATGTTCTGTCTTGGGGGCTTGGGTTTGGATGTTCAAATCCTGGACTAGATATCTCAGACCTTCCTCTTGCACTTTGCCCACGAGGCGTTCTCACACTTCTGCTTCTACCTCGCCCACGCCCACCTCGCCGGCCACGTACACTTTGAGCTTGACGACTAGATCTATATCCACGTACTGCTTCTTCTATTTCTTCATCTTCAGATTCCGAAGACGAAGAAGAGTCGCTACGGGATACTTCGTTGCGTTCAGGTGTAAACACATCTTCATCATCCGAACCCTCGTAGTCGGAGTTATTGAGAAGTTGTGCGATTTGATCGTCGTTGAAACCTATAATAAAAAAAACACACATGTAATATATACCGAACGTACCATTACAAGTACAAATTATAAACAGTTGTTTATGTAACAAACACCGAACGTACCGCTACAAGTACAAATTACAAACGGCTGTTTATGTAACAAACACCTAACGTACTAAGTCAAGTACAAATTATTTTGACCGATCATGAATTCCAACAATTCAAAGTTTTCGCTTAGATTTTGTTTAATTTACAAAATTTATAATTTATATTTACTGATTCAAACATAAAAACAAACACAAAACAAATGATTACTTTGATATAAACAGATTAACTTACCTTGTGCCAGCCGGCGCCCTGATCGCGTAGCCATCTTGCGAAAAAGTGACACTGACACTGACAGTTAACGTTACCTGTCTAAAATGGCGGAATCGACAAAAGACTATGGAATGGGATTGGTCGTATCATTGTTGCCATTATAAAATAACTACCACGTAAATGGCAAATGAAAAAAATGTACTTGTGTAAGTACATTAGGCAGTTACTCTTGCTATATAGTGTAAATGTCAGGTCTGAACTACTATGCTTAGTTTGTACTTATACAAGTACGCGGGGACTTAGGAGGTTAAACTTAAAACTTTTATAACTAGGTAGATAGGCAACGGAATTTGATGCGGTCTTCGTGACAATGTCTAAAATTATAGTATTTTTATAGGTAGGTATTTCTTGCCAATTACTTTATTAATACAATAATAATAATAATATCTTGGGACAACTCACACAACGTCATCTGATTCCAACTAAGCAGAGCTTGTACTATGGTAACCAGACAACTGATAAATATACTTATATATTTCTAAATACATACATATTAAAGATAAATTATTACACCCAGACACTGAATAAAACATCGTGCTCATCACACAAAGTTTTATCCTGGGTGGGAATCGAAACCCACCACGCCACAGAGGCAGTCAAACAATAACATTGAAAGATAGAAAAATTTCAAGTCCGGACCCAGGAATCGAACCTGAGATTTCCATATGCCAAACCGGGTTTGGAATGGAACCATCTATCCGGACAATGTTAATAACCGGTTTTTTTTTCTCTCCTTTCCTACACACGAGTTACGGAAGTTTCAGCTTCGATTCCTGTGGCTCTCTACTTCAAATTTTTCTACCTTTAAAAATGCAATTATTGTATTAATGATTAAAATGTATACTATACCAAAGGTTTTATTATTTAATGACAATGTTTATTACATTTTATAATCTACAAATATATAGTAACGTAATCTGATACCATTTACGCTACCCCTGGACTGATTTTGATCACGAAATTCATGCAGAGGTAATTTAAATCTTGAAGAAGGACTTAGAATATCTTCATCACATTGCTGCCAATATTGGGACCAAGATTTGAAGCCAACCTTACAAGTAGTATCTAACTATCTATAGGTAGATTTCAAGAGGGATGTGCAGCATTCTTAGAAAGATCGATGACTTAGTGGCGACCGAGCAGATCATTGAGCAACATTAACACTGTCGGTATATATAGATAGGTGGTCATATTTTTAAAATATTACACTCTTCCGTAGTTGGCTTGTCTCTGATTAGATTCGTTGCCGTACATTGTCAATGATTAAAACTGTTACCTTTCGAAATCTACCATAGAGTATAGAAGTACAGTCGTGCTTATATTTAAATGGCTCAGTCGGTTACCGGTGATCAAAGTAGGACAAGTACTGTCTAATACAAAAGTGTTTGATAGAGAAAGTATGTAAGTGACGAATTTATAATTTTAATATTAGTAGGTACAAAAAAAATCGTCAGGTCGTCGGTAAATGATATAAAAAATCGTCCGCAAAAAACATTGTGCATACCTATAGCGCAAAGCTTAGACAGGCAGCAAAATGTTCACTTTAAGAAATTGTAAAATAAAAACTCTGTGAGGTGTGAGTTACCTTTATGTTTTTAAAGTTGTCTTGTTTTCTTCGCAAAATCATGTTCACTCATTCTTACAATCGATTATTATATAATTATGTTATCTACTGGACGGCAATCAGCTGATTGACAGTCGAGTACAAATATGTCCATAATTTAACGGGCTATTGAATTTATAAACATGAAATCAAAATTATTCGACCTTATGATTATGACGTCAGTGATTTGTATATCATATAAATTAGTTAAGGGTTTACCTATAGTTTTGGCATTTTCATCTACCCTATTGTTGGGATAAAATGTAACTTGGATTAAAACAATTTCAATGAATTATGTCACTAATCCGTCACAAAGTCATTTTATTTTGCGCTATACAAAGCTTGGTCGCCAAATGTCTCTTTCAATTGTGTTAAAAATACATTTTGCGCATAAACCGAAATAACTTTATATATATATATATATATATATATATATAGGCTACATTCTATCGCGACAGTAGATATCTACGCAGGTGAAGCCACGAGCAAAAGCAATATAATATCTTTTTATTATAATTTAAGTAATGCAAAGAACTTAGTATTTTATTCCTTGCTACAAGTTTTTCAAAAGTAATTTTAATATTTTATGTAGGACAATAGGACGACCGCATCTGGCCGAGACTTTTTTATTTCCTGAGTTTTTAACTTTTATAATTTATCCTTTTCATTATGAAATGCAATGACATTAAGACTTTGTGATAAATTTGTATTTAGGTAAGTATACCTATTTAAATATGTTGCAATGTTAGCTAGGCAAAAACTATAAAAATTGTGATTTATGAAAAGCTGTTGTAATGAAAAAACTTCAAGTTTTTTAATATTTTCCTTACGTTGACCAAAAAACACTTTTAAAATTTTATTTGGCTTGTCATAACATCTGATTTATTATGATAAATGAAGTTTTGATCTGAATTGAGCGGCGTGATTTGATTGATTATTTAAGGAAAATCCAAATATTAAATTCTAAAAAATATACCTATCTAGTTTTGAGAATAATTATTCATAAACCAATAATATTTAAAACAATTTCATGTAATACAGAATTTAAAAATGTTATGTATTACATTTTGGCATTTAAAAAAAGGCTTGTACAAATACGGACTTACATAATCATTTTTCATTGTAATTTGATTTTGTGATTGAGATTCGCAATCGTGAGGTCGCGGTTTCGAATCCAACATATTGTAGGTACTACCGACGTGAACCCACTCCTAACACAAGCCATAGAGCTTAGCTGGAGGGGTTAACAGGATTGTTAGTAATGTGGGACCACAATCCCACATTGCTAGTTATCATTTAAAAAAAAATATATATATTATTAAGTAATTTGGTATTTTACTCTTTTTATCCCTATTTTATTGTAGTTAATAAAAAAAACACTACAATGTACCTAGTATAAGAAAATATATAAGAAAAATAAAATATATATAAATAAAGAAAATTTAAAAAATACTTATATCCTTATAAAATAAAACATTAACAATATAACCATTTTTCCTTATCATACAACAATTAACTTTAAAATATTTACACAATTAAGACACATAATCTATAAAAAAAGTGTACAAATAGCGAAAGTACATATAATAATAATAATAATAATAATAATATCTTGGGACAACTCACACAACGCTATCTGATCCCAAACTAAGCAGAGCTTGTACTATGGAAACCAGACAACTGATAAACATACTTATATATTTCTAAATACATACATATTATAGATAAATAACACCCAGACACAGAATAAACCATCGTGCTCATCCCACAAAGTTTTATCCTGGGTGGGGATCGAACCTTGCGTAGCAGTCGGTTACACTCGCGATCATATTATTAAAAAAATGATTTTTTTATCGTTACATTAATTTACTAACACAATCTTGCTACTACAATTTCCAAACTAACAACACTTGTGCGCGACAGTACCTGCGCAAGAGTACTTTCACCGGCAAGGTCAATGACAGACGTTAGACCGTACTGTCACGCACCGTTTAGTGACGTTCACGTTCCAATACGAATGAAACAAATAGTGTTTGCTGTCCTAATTTTTGAACAGACATAGTTTAAAAAACCGGCAAGACCATGTCGGACCATGCTCAGCGTAAGGTTCCGCAGCCTGAAATAATTGCATCAGCAGAAGAGCGTATGTTCTTGGCTCTTACGCCCTTTTTTTGACAAACGCCGTTTTTCGGCAATAACTCAATGATGATGATCCGATCATGTTCAAAATAATTTTAGTTTAATGTATTTAGTACCTTTGGGTTTTTTTACATTTATTGGTCACAAGGTTCAGAAGTTAAGGGGGGGGGGGGGACACAATTTATGCAACTTTCGGAGCGATTACTTCCAAAACTATTCACTCAATCAAAAAAAATTGTTAGAAACCTCAAAATAGTTTTTAAAAAACCTGTGTTAAATTCATCGAGATGACCGAAAAACTGCGTTTATCAACAAAGATCGTAAGTGCTATGAACAAACGCTCTTCTCTCTCTTAGTCAACGCTGCGGAACCCTACACTTAGCATGGTCCGACATGCTCTTGCCCGGTTTTTAAAATGATTGTACCCTTGTAATCGTGTCACGTGGTCACGTCACGTATTAGGCAGGTAATATCTGTGTTGTGTCCTTTAACGTATTCTCTTTTTATTGCAGCCCTTTATACTTCCTTCTTATTGCATTCCCGATATCTTCACAAAGAAATTTCATTGAAAGATCTTTTGTCAGTTTGATCAGTTGTCTGAATGATAATAGTCTCATATCCGATATCGGTTACGGCGTGCGGCTATTTCAATAACACTGACCATTAACAAAACCGACCGTTTTTATAAACTTTGACACCTAATAACGTTTTTTAACGGCACTTAGAATCAATGGAGACTTTTGAAATTTTGTTTAGAACTATAAGAGGAAGGTTCATGCAAAAATCCAGCTTTCCCTTATGATTCCGAAGTTCGATATAGTTTTCTTGCTGACCCAGTTCTTAAGTAGGTTTTACTGTATTATTTTCCCCTGATTTAACATCAATAGGTTTATTTCGTAGGTAAACAAAAAAATCCAAAAGACTAGTAAACAACACCAGTAAATAAACTGCCAACGATTAAGTCCCGTTTGTGATAAATAGTATTTTTTATCATTACTAATCATTTATTGGAAAGAATGCTGATCGCATAGCCGCGCTACCTGCATGAGAACTCCATGAGTTTTGCCATTTCATGAAAAAATGTTGTTTTGACAAGTTGGAAACTAGTCTATCAAAACAATTTTACATTTGATACGGTTTAGGTTCAAGGGTTGTAATTTTTTACGTTTTTCTAATAGTTAATTTAACATTTTCTTACATAATATCCCAAATAAAATGTACATACAACTAGAAAAATATTTGTGCTTTCGGTCGCTATTGCGCAAGTAACTATACCGGACCTGTGCCAATTTTGAGGGGAAACTTGGCATAGGTCGGCACACAAAAATGCAGTGTTTTTGCTTCATATAACGGACAGTTTGGAACGCAATATTTGGATAGTCAATATCAGGTTACCGAATAGTGTTACTTTTAACTTCCGAAATCTCTGTCTGTCCGTTATGGCGCTTGAAGGAGGAGGCGTTTTTGGATGCGGTTTTTACCCGACTGCGCAAGAAGGGCTTATGTTTTTTGAGTGTATGTATGTATGTATATTTCTTTAGCCTTAGAGCCTAATCGGCGTCGTATAAGGTAGTCGTGAGAGTGATATCGGATACATTAAAATTAAAAAAAAGTCAAATAACATAATGTTGGCGCCAATAATATTTAAAAAAAAACCTTTAAAGATAGGCTTTAAAGGTTTTTTTTGTTTGTTTTGAGTGGGGTATCAAAATTAAGGATTTTACTTATATATTTAAGCGTAATTTGGAATAAGGAACGCTAATAAAACAACGTAAATTATATATCATACTTTGAAAATTTTAAAAACCCGCCTGCGCAATGACTTAAACAAGATACCCTTCACATTTAATATCATGCAGTCGAGGCATCAATGAATCCCGTTGAACTTAAAAGTTGTGCCTCCGACTGCATGATATTAAACGTGACGGGTATCTTGTTTCGTCTTTTCGCTGGCGGGTTTCTTTAATTCTATCAGACAATTTCTTTAATCGAAATAGTTTTTAGTTTTGTTATATAAAAAACTATTTTAACTCTGGGGTTAGTATTATAAACTTTTTTCTTACGTGTTAAAAAAAGACAATATTATCAGTTGCGAGTTTCGTTACAGAATAAAAGAAAGGAATAAAAGAACAAAATATTTTTCCGACAAACAGCATTTATTTTTGTTATTTGTTAATAGTTAAATTGCATTTATTTGTACACCGAGGAAGTACTGTGTCTGTATTTCTGTTGAAATTTTACGACTAAATCACTAGACTAATTTTGGTATAATTCATTTGTTTAGTTATGTGCTTTGTGGCCTATAAATTATACTTTTGATAAGAAACAATCCTATAGACAGACGCAACCGTCAAACATAAAACACCCCTTTTTCCCTATGGTTAAAAATACCGAAAATGAATAATCAACTTTATTAATACAAGCATAAAGTCCCTTTTTGTTTATCTATTCCCCTAAAACCATAATGTTGCTCCCATAATCGATAGGGCCAAGGACGGCCGATGCTCCCGACGCGCCTAAAGCTTTAAAACTAAAATTATATCTCTCTTTGGGCTAGAAAAGGACATACATATATCATCAATCTAAACGTGAAAAAGGGATAAAAGTATTTTTACGTTACTGTGGTCTATTATTGCCCATTTTACTTTATAAAATTTTTGGTTTATTGTAACGTTCGGTCACGGTGGATAATCCCATCGGAGATTAGGTAACTACGGAGAAGATGTTATAGTGCAGCGGTTTTCAGAGAAGGTTCCGTAGAGTAGTTACCAGGGTTCCACGAAATATTGTTTATGTATAAAATTTTGTGATAATATAAGTGATTGCCTGCGTCGAAAGAACAATAAGACACGTCGCATAATTTCATTTCGTCGTTGATAGTTCTCATTTCATTTGGTTATTATAAGCTCAGGTGAGAAATCGGGCGGTCCAGAAACCAGAAGACCTCAGTTCGAATCCGAGGAACGTTCCCATTTTTTATTTTAATTTTTTATTTTGGTTTTTAGAAGAAGAAGAACATTTGTGATTTATTATTTCATATATTTTTATTAATATGTCAGTAAGATCGTAAAATATTATTAAAATTTCATCGGTGTATGTATTTTTTTCTGAAAGATAAACTTTTTAATAGTCGCGTCGTTGTCATTGTCATTTTTTAAATTGTCATGTTTGTGTACGATAGCGCAATAGATGAATATTGTATTTAACCACACATATGACACTACTTTTACACTAATAAAAAATTATTCCCTAACCATTCCAAAATATTCAAAAATGCACAACGTTAATGTTCAAGATTTCACTTCTGCCTGTACTCCCAGAGTGCAACCCGTTTTTTTTTTTGTGAAACCAAAACAAACAATCAGCCTACCAGTATCTAAGTACCCATTGTGCCACCGATGCAGTAAACCTCTCATCTCAGCTCATCTTTGCCCCACTCATCTCTAGTTCAATGCAAACGCAGTGTCAGGACCTCGGTTAGCGTTCGCGAATAGTAGGTCAAGTGGTTATAAAGATCGTCTCCACTGTAGTTGTACTACTTTCTTTGAAATATATAGGGTAGAGTTTAATGGACGGTATGTAGTCGTTTTTAGATCATTTTATTATTTTATAGAACGTGTAACAAAGGTATTTTGAAATTTCAACGAACTATAGCTTATGCCCGCGGCTTTGCCCACATGGATGCCAGATTGTTATCAAAATATTTTAACGGCAAAGTTTCATATAAATTTGTACCCCCGTTTTACCCTCTTAGGGGGTGAACTTTCAAAACTCCTTTCTTAGCTCCTCTACGATAAAAAAGAACTCCTGTGCAAAATTTCTTACCCATTTAGTTTGGGCTCTGCGTTGATATTTCAGTCAGTCAGGTATAGGTCGTCTTGGTACCACAATGTCAGTTATTCTTCTGTGAAATAGTTTAATTATTGGGCAAATGAGACATATGAACTAATGTCTTAACTTGATTTTAGGGCGGCTATTTTGTTCTTATCGAAATTTTCGTGAATATGCGCGGTATGACATAATTGTGCAGAAAATATAGATGCTTTGAAAATTTTCAAATGTTAAGCGAATTATGTAGCTGACTGTACCTACTATAAGAGGTCAGTGTTCTATGTATACATGCATGATCTAGTGGTAAGTGACCTTGATTGCTAAGCCAGAGGCCGTGGGTTCGAATCCCACACGGGATACCACTTTATGTGATCCGCAAATTGTTGTTCCAAGTCTGAGTGTAGGTAATTTGTGTTCTTGATTGTATGTTTGTAAAGTCCACTTATAAAAAAACAAAATATAAAAAAAAAAAACATTTTTTTACTGGACGTTTTGAGACAATTTTTTTTTAAATAGTTTAAAAAAATATATTAAATAAAAAATCTGTGGGCCACCTAAAAACGTTGATTTTATTTTTAATTTTTTTTTTTTTTTAAATAGTTTAAAAAAATATATTAAATAAAAAATCTGTGGGCCACCTCAAAACGTTGATTTTTTTTTAAATTCAATAGTGTTGTTTTTTAAAATCTTCAATTTCTCCCCCTTTTTGTCCTACCCATTGACGTAAAGACCTGGACTGCGCCATAACCACACAAAATTGACAACTCTCTAAAAAGAGACAGCGCTACTTTGTGGACAATACCGGTCAAAGAGACATGCTCTCGCGAGTTTTTTCTCTCTTTCACGCTTTTTATTCAATCCAGGTCCTGGTCTAGACGTCAATGGTACTACCTAACGAATACTTAATATGTTATATCATATTATTAGAGATAGATATAACATGTCATGCGGAATAACAAAACTGGGCCACGGTCAAAATATTAATTTGCAAACTAAACTGGTATAAATTTACATACTTCATTTATTTAATAAGACATGACATAACAGTTGTTATTTTTAAAAGGTTTTATTTAATTTAACTGACAATGTTATTAATTTATTTATGCCTCTATTTGTATAAATGTATATAAATGTAATTTGAAATCTATCGATAACATTTGTAACAAAATTGTTGATAAACTTTGTACACATTATAAAATTATTAAAACTACGGGTCTTAATAGCGCGATGTGTCCGGTATACTGTCATCCACATTTTTTGGAATATATGAAAATCATTCAATTTTAAATGTACCTACAAGTTATCTGTTCGACAAGAAAAAATACTCTTTGGTTTTAAAACTAAACACAGTCCAGTAATACTGTCATCCATATTATTTAGCCCTACGTGAAAATAATTAAATTATAAATGTACAAGTTATCTGTTTAATAAAAAATAATATTCAAGTTAATTTACCATTAAAGTAATAATAATATATATACCATAATTTTCAAATAAATTGATTTAATTTGAATCTCTATTAATGTACAGACCTACTGTGAGCACTTGAGTTTTCGAGGTAGGTAAGCTTCTAAAACACCAGTGTTCACAGTAAGAAAATGGCAAGGATTTATGCAGTCACATATTTTCCTAGGAAACTGCGGCAAGAAGTTCAAGATAGTTTCAATTCCGGAAAAGCACGTAAAATAGTTTTTATCGCGATTACCGACATCCAACAGGCAGAGCCGCAGGCGATAGCTAATCATTTAGTTTAAAACATATACATACACAATAAACCATCGTGCTCATCACACAAAGTTTTATCCTAGGTAGGGATTGAACCCACGACCTTTGGCTTAGCAGTTAGGGTCACCAACCATTAGACCAACATTAATTCTTAATGAGTGAATAAAAGTGTAAATAAACTTGACTTAAAAAAATCAAAGCAACTGTTATAGGTTGTTAAAAAAAATCAAGCGAAGAAATGATTAAGCACATTCCCATTAGTGGAGACTTCACTGTTCCTACGTTTTTGTCTATAACTCCAGTGTTTTTTTAAGCTAGGTCAACGTTTTATACACTAAAACTTTCCCAGAAAAATATTCAGCCGAATAGCGAAAACCGAATACAAATCGGATTAGTCGTTTCTGAGAAAATTACTAACCAAACACACGGGTCAAATTGAGAAATACATTTTTTAAACTTGCAAAAAAGTAGAAATTACCTAATACATTTCCCCAAAACACCTCACATTTTTGAAATTACATGTTATCATTAAGATTGATTACGAAAATCGGGGTCAGATTCGTTCCACGTATATCATGTTTAAATGTTACTATCTGTTTATCATTTGCTGTTATCTGATAACGGTATGTCATGTAATACAAACTGAAATTCAGTTGGAATTATGAAATTGCAGCCAAATATTGAATTAAGGAGCAACTGCTACCTATGTAAGTATTTCGTTTTCCTGATAAAACGCCATTGTACCTAAGTTTTTTTTCAGCTTTTGTTGCATGTATGAAGTGCCTCCCCCCCTGGCCCTAGAAATAATCGCGACCTATTGCGTAGCAGTCGGATACACTCCCATATTTACTTACCAATTATTTTTGTTATTTAACTACACATATTAAATATATTTCGGGACTTAATCGCGTGAATTATTTAAAGGTACGAACCTTTATTTACCCGACGTTTCGATCGAATTGCACCGATCGTGGTCACGGGTCGACCCGTGACCGTGAAAGTTTAAAAACAGTAACAACAACATACAAGACACCTGTACTCAAAATTTCATAAACATAGCATCGCGTTGTTTTTGTGAAAAATGCCCGTGATATGGACGGATGTGACGAAACTATGCTACGGATTCCGGTTTTGCAATTGGGTTAAAAAAATAAATATATACTAACCATGCAATAATATGTCGTAAAGTGTTCTAAAAAAATCTGTTCATCTATAATTTAACGTGTTAATTGATTATTAATCATTCAAATAAATACTAAAGGTAAATGATTTTAAGAAAAACATGACGTTCCATGTTTGTATTTCATACAAACTTGTACCGTGTTGGAGCGGGTCATTTTTGACGTTTCTTAAAAATATGCTGATTTAACTGCAGTCAAATACCCTACCGACTGTCAGTAACTGACTCCAAGAGTAAACTAAGACTGCGCACCGACTACAAAATTTGTAGTAAATATATTTTAGTAAATATATAGTTGTACAAAATATATACGCCAAGACAATTTATATATACTTCTTTTTTGACGAGAGTACCACACTATGGCTGTAACTTAAAAAAATAATACCCCATGGTTTAATGGGACCACTTTGCGACTTCTAGCAAAGTTATAAAAAAAAACTAGGCACGGTTTTTTAAAGATAACTTCTGTCAATATCTGCGCCAGTAGGAGTTGAGCTTTAGAGGTACATGACGGTTTATATGTATAAACTTGCATGATATGCCGTGTGGCACCGGCTTAAGACGCTTTCCCGTCCAAAACCCAGCGCTAGCCGTTTTTTGTGCACTTTTGTGGAGCTATCTGCTCTTTATCCAAAGAGAAATATCAACTAATAAAAATACAATATAGAAATACGTTTTTAAAGAGTGCGAAAAAAAGGAAATAAAGGAATAAACTGTCTCTGTTTATTGTTTTCTCATCTTGATAAACGAAACGGATAAAATTGGTGTCTTGGAATGGGTAGCTATACATATTATTAATGTGAAAATAGATACATACATAGAGTGGAGACCACGGCACGGCAAACGTAGTGTAGGACGCCCTCAGGCCAGGTGGAGTGATGATTTACGCAACACGGCTGGCAGGAGCTGGATGCGAGAAGCCGAAGATAGAACAAAGTGGCGTGCAATTGGAGAGGCCTATGTCCAGCATTGGACTGCGATAGGCTGATGATGATCATGAGATACATACATTTATGAGAAAATTTGTTTGTATGTTTATTACCTATTAGGGATAGGGCGATTATGACTTTGACAGGTTAGCCGATTAGAGAATCGGCCATTAATCACGCGAGGTTCGAAAGTGGGATGACCGTTCTGAAAAAATCACGAAATATAACCAGTAAAAAACACGTAACATCGCACTACAACCCACCGGAGAAAGAAGACTCCTGCCGCAGTACGGTACAAGCCTTGGTCCCAGAGGATTTTACAAACGTACAAGTCACTCACACAAAGTACATCCAGACTCGGAACAACAATTTATGGATCACACAAAGTGGTGTCCCGTGTGGGAATCCAACCCACGACCTCTTGCGTAACAGTCGGACACACTCCAACTTAGCCATAAGTTTCATAATTGTAAGAATTCACACTGCTTGGAATTCGGTTACATCCGCGCGCATGCCGCCGCAGCCGGTCGGATACGCGCGGACGCCGCTCGTGTACTAGTCGCTGAGAGCATGGCGACATTGATGCAACAATCTGCTGAAACCCGGGCGCATGCAAGTGCATACTAACATGCGCCCGGGTTCCAGCAGATTGTGACCGTCGGGCGGTAGCGGTCAACTGCTCGCACATGCGCAAGTAGCGCTGCGCTTCTGCGTCGCCCGCTTATTGGAAATCGTACATATCTT
The DNA here is from genome assembly GCA_945859575.2 of Herminia tarsipennalis. Taxonomy (NCBI): domain Eukaryota; kingdom Metazoa; phylum Arthropoda; class Insecta; order Lepidoptera; family Erebidae; genus Herminia; species Herminia tarsipennalis. The sequence goes on from OX243830.2 coordinate 3,741,804, forward strand.
GCCAAAGACATCCAGATCGCAACGCCAGCGTTTCCTAGGCCTACCTCGACGTCCATCATTAGACGTCCGCTGCATGTATTTCTTAGTAACGAATTTTTTTTTTTTTAAGATAACTAACAATCTGAGGTTGTGGGTCCCATATTACTAGCAATCCCGCTATCCCCTCAGTAAGTGGGTTCACGTCGGTTGTGTAATGGGTAGGATTTGAGGCCTTAGCCATTAGGCTACCGCCGCTTCTCACAGCAAGAAAAGAAAAATCGAAATTCATACAGGGACAGTCGCGGCTTATACGTAGTATTTCTTTTGAAATATTTATAGTAAACAAATAGCTATTTAAATTAAATGGCATAAAATGCCCAACAATTCGGTTAACCTTCACATTAACCTTTAAATGTCATCATAGGTTTAACTTTAAAGTAATGATACGTGAATAATAGAGATGGGCTGACTATGAGTTTGGCCGATTAGCCGATTAGCCGACTAGCCGTCTTGTCGGCTATAAAATTACCGATTAGTCGGTCGATTCATTATTATTATTAATTAGGACAGACTTATTTGTTTTGATGGTTAACTAAAGAGTTGCTGTCACTGAACAAATATGCTGCTGCCGCTAATTTCAATTTATACGTATCGCATTATGACTTTTTATTTGGTTAAGTTACTAAACCGAAGATGTTAATCTATACTAATATTATAAAGCTGAAGAGTTTATTAGTTTGTTTGAACGTGTTAATCTCTCGAACTACTGGTTTGAACTGAAAAAATATTTTAGTGTTGGATAGCCCATTTATCGAGGAAGGCTAAATGCTGTATAACATCACGCAATGACCATAGCAGAGCATCAATGAAAAATGTCGCAAAAAGGGGGAAAGACGAAGATACGCGGGTCAGTAGTTTACCTACAATCGTTTGGTACTTTAATGTTCCTTCATCAGGGTCCTTATTCTCGATCTTTTTTTTCGCTTTTGCGGCAAGCCAGCGCGAACCGGCGCATGCGCGTTGCGCTCAAAGATGTCCGCCACGCATGCGCGTTGATGCATTTCTAAGCGCAGTTCTCTATTTACCATTATGACAAGAATTTGACAGATAATCATAAGCGGACTTGCCACAAAAACTAAAAAAAAAAAAAATAACGTGAAGACTAGAGTTGTAAAAACTCATAATGAAGGATACGATTTACCTGCAATCTAACTATAAGCATATAAATATTAATAAATTAACTACCCAGTCGAGTAGTCGGCACATCTCTAATAAATAATTGACATGAACATTTTACATATCCCTGTACCTAAACGGCAAAAATGAAGCATTATGTTAAAAACAATCAATTTCACATTAAAACAAAGCTGATTGAATGAAACATAAATATCTTCATTAACTTTAATAGTTTATTTTTTGGCACAACTAACACACGATCAAAGGGCAAAGCCTGTACTACTAGTATAGTATTATATTATCTGTGCCTGTACTATGGCAACCAGACGACTGATAAACATGCTTAAATATTTCTAAATACATACACATCACTACATCCCTACATAGTATAAAACAAAGTCGCTTTCTCTGTCCCTATATCCCTATGTATGCTTAAATCTTTAAAACTACGCAACGGATTTTGATGCGGTTTTTTTAATAGATAGAGTGATTGAAGAGAAAGGTTTATATGTATTATAACATCCCTTAAATAGTGGAGAAATAAGGAGGGGAGCAGCAATAAGAAATGTTGCAAAAACGGGGAAAATTTACGCAGACGAGGTTGCGCGGGTCAGCTAGTTATTGATAAATAACAGCCAGACACGAAATAAACCATCGTGTTCATCACACAATGATTTATTCTGAGCCACGATCTCTTTCTTAGCAGGCAGGGTTACTTACCACTACACCAACAGGCACTCAAAGTGATATTAGTACGTAATATTATATATCTCGATAATTTAATATCATTCCGTCAAAAATATCAATCACACTAATATTATAAAAGCGAAAGTTTGTGAGTGTATGTGTGTATGTCAGTTACTTCGTCACGTCTAAACGGCTGGAGCGATTTTAATAAAATTTGGTATGGAGTTAGCTGACACCCTGGATTAATATATAGGCTAAAAAACCGCGGGTAACACCGCGGGGCACAGCTAGTTAGGTAATAAAACAAAATAAAAAAAATCTGGATTTTCTTCGGTTACTTACCTCTTATTAGTTGAAGGGGTTTAGAAATTTTATTTGGTTATTTTTTACGCCCGTCGTGGTTTTTTATTCAAAATTCATAATTTTGTTTTTACTTTGGATATTTTTAGAGAATTTTACAAAATATACTAGGTACTTCCTTGTGTTGAGAGTAAACATTTCATTGTAACGGATATTATATATACCTAATCCGTTTCAATAATAAAAAGATGAGCTTGACCCTTTTTATATAAACAAACAAGTGTACTGTAGTGCCCCCTGGCGGTCCGAATTTTAAAACTCAACCAAAACATGCTCAGAAATGGCACTTATACATAACAAAACCGTTTCCAATACGTCCTAGCTATCTCCGAGAAAAAATAACAACCGTTTTGAAAAAACATAAGCACTCTAGCGCCTCCTAGCGGTCTAAAACATCAAAAGTAAGCTAAGAACAAGCAAATACAACGAAGAAGAATGGACTTCTCGGAAACGGCTGGGCCGATTTTGAAACGGTTTTTTGCACAGACACACACACACACACACACAAATACAGAGAGAGAGTGACACATAAACACCTCATACCCCAAGCACATATTCCGTCGCCTTCGCGAGTGAAAGAATGAATCCTTTTTTCAGTTACTGGCTACAATATAGATAACAGAAAAAAAAACAAAAAATGACTGAATGTGTGTGTCAAAATGAAGGCCTAAATTGTGACTTTTTCTTTCAGATAAAATACGATTATAATAACGATAAAACTTTTGTATAAATGTCTATTAACAATTTGTGCCGATATATTTAAAAAATTAAATGTATTTTGAAAAAAATGGCGGTAGAATATTTCTTGTGTCGTTCGGTTCTTTGATTCCTTGGACTGACATTTAGTTGTTTCAGGAGAAGTGAACTTATTTTTTATATGATTTTTTGGTAAGAATATTTTTTGAACTAAGCCTTTTGATTTCAGTTCTATGTAAAGAATAAGTGTGTTTTTAGAAATTTAAGAGTATGTTTATCAGTTGTCTGGTTGCCTTTGTAGGCTCTGCCTTGTTTAGGATCTAAAAGCTGTATGTACGAGTTTTACTGAGATGTTAAATTTATTTTCGAAAAATTACATTAAATATTCTATTTAAAGTACCAATAATTTTTAGTTTGCCGTTTGACTGTGTATAAAAAAATAGGTCCTTTTTAACCCCCGATATAGAAATAGAAGTGGAACAAGTTAAACGTGTGTTTGTTAGCGGTCGGTCCGCCCAAACAGATGGATAGATTTACATGCGTTTTTTTCTTATTAGATAGCTAATTGAATTGAAATGGTTTTTAGCTTTATTTGACGAAAATTTGTTAAGCCGTTGCGAAGATATTCAACTTTTTGTCTCATGTATTTTGGCTTTTTTGAGGTTAGGAATCATAAGTTGTTTATTACCTATGTGCTGTAGAATATTAACTGTTAAATATCAAATCTAGCCTTATAGAAGCTTTTTTCCATTCTAGATACAAGTTTGAAAAGCAATAGAAAAGTCAATTTAAAAATAACCAGGTAAGAAAATCTTATTGCCTATCTTTTCAATTGCCGATTATAACAATATTTGTTTACTTAATTGCCAAAACAAAAATAACAGAAGGTAGCCTTTATACAATGCGCCCTCGAGCAAGTCTTTATTTATTTAAGATACCTTTAATTTTTAAGATTGTTATGTTGGTTCCATTGTAACCTGCTCTTAATATCTACATCTTAATTTTACCTAACAAATAAAGACACAACATCTGGAGACATTGGTTTAGAGAGAATTACATTAAATAAACCTACATCCTAATTTATTTAAATTTAATTTACTTATTAGGCACCCTTTCAGACTCATTCCTGACACACTTCACTAAGAGATGATAAGTGTCTTCAACTTTATCACATATTGTGCAAAGATTTTTTTACGTTACTGTGGTATGTTTGTAACCAGAAATGTGTAAAATTTTCTGCAGTTCCACCTATGAGTATGAGAGAAGGTAGAACTGCCGTATATATATATCGCAAGGTTTATTAAACCGCTAGGTATGTAAAAAACCATTTATATAATGTTCCCACTTCAGGGAGACAGATCTCCTCTCTGAGAGAGTATAAGATGGGGTACCTCCGGTGCATATACCCATTTTTAAACTCAACTCAAATATCTTTATTTCGTAAAATCAGGTTGATAATTAATTAAAAACGTCAAATTAATACATACTAAAAATTTTATAAAATTATGATTGTTTGAAAAAAAAATTAAGTTAGGCGGCAGTTCCAAGTGTAAAGCTCATGAAAGAAGCTGCCAAGAAACTCATGTGTCACTCTTTTAGCATCATCAAGTTTTTCTTTACAAAAATAAATTTTGTTGAACGAACCAGTGTGTTTGGTGGGTGTAATCATTTATAAATTAAGAATAACTAAATAATAATACTATTCATCATCATCATCATCATCAGCCTATCGCAGTCCACTGCTGGACATAGGCCTCTCCAATTGCACGCTACTTTGTTCTATCTTCGGCTTCTCGCATCCAGCTCCTACCAGCCGTTTTGCGTAAATCATTACTCCACCTGGCCTGAGTCATAGTTCACCTATCAATAATACTATTAGTAGGTAACTCTAAAATAAGTATATATAAACGTATTCACCAAACATAAAGTTTTTAGGGTACTTGACTGAGCCTAAGATATTAAAAAGCATAGATACACCTCGTCATAGATAGAAATTGGATACTTTTAAATCGAAAAGTCCAAAGTTAGGTTAACGTTCCCTTCATATATCGGCCAAAGGTTTTAAAATGTTTTTACGATCAGGTATAATTTTGTGAAGGCAGTTTTTTCTTAATTATAAATATTACCAATGTGAATCGAACCTTTCAATACCTACTAATTGTACTTATTAGACATTTTGTTAGTTATCATTTGAAAAAAATCTAGCCGATTACTGATAACGTATAAAATCAATAATTCCTAATCAAAACGTCACGGAATATTACAAATTAAATGGTAGACAGACAGTGCGACGGATAATACATATTAGGTATATATAAGGCCCACGTGGTTAAGCAAGTCAAGAAACGGTGCAACATGGTAAGAAACGGTGATAAGATAGGTGATTTTTGGTTAATTTTCTTAAATACTTTAAAACTATTTATTTAAAAATTAAAACATCTAAATACTTAGGTCTCAGAATTAGACCTTTCCTTTGATAGGGAATATTTACGGTTTGCAATATATGTTCGTAAACTTTCGCGATTTGTACACATTATACAATTTTATAAACTACGGGTCTTAATCGTCGTAAGTCTACCCGTACTTTGTTTATTGCCCGACGTTTCGGCCGTTGCAATACGGTCGAAACGTCGGGCAATAAACAAAGGTATTTAGCCTTAAAATAAAATATTTACGCGATTAAGACCCGTTGCTTATAAAATTCTTTAATATTTACGGTATGCATCAAATTGATATCCAACATTTCTTTATTCTCTTGGGAACCACAAGTGTCGCTAATGATAAGTCATTTATAATTCTACATATGTACATGTAATGCCAAGTTCACAAATTAGTTAAAGGTCAAAACACACTGATCAACTCTGAAAGGGATTGTCACCGTATCGCCTCGCCTCGTCAACTATTTGTGAGCTTGTCTCATCTCAAGTCCAAGCGATTAGGTACGTTAGGAACTGCGTTGCAGTAGTGTATTATACAAAGGATACTGAACGGCTCGAGTTCATACGGTGGACGATCCCTTTCCGTGTTGATCAGTGTGCTTTAAAACAAAAATCATGAAATCAAAGACATTCACATTGGTGGAGGTCGCGGGTACTTTTTTTTATAGATACTTATCTAGCGATGTGGGATTGGGTCCCACATTACTAGCAATCCTGTTAACCCCTCTAGCTAAGCGCAATGGCTTGTGTTAGGTGTGGGTTCACGTGCGTCGGTAGTGTAATGGGTAGGATTCGAAGCCTTAGCCATTAGGCTACCGTCACTTCTCACAACAAGAAATGAAAAAAAAATCGGGCGGGCGTACGGAGTAATCTGCCGCGCCCGCGGCTTTCCGTGGAGGTGCGGCGCCCTGTGTGTATCCAGGGGCCGCATAGGTAAGAAATGGCCGAAACGCGTGTCCAGGCATTGCCACTGGCATGGGCGTATATAAGGGGGAGGGGGGGGGGTTCCGGGTGGGCCAGGATACGTGTAACAGAAGCAGAAAAAAAAATCAGCAATTCCATCTACGTGTGGCACATCATTCGACAGGGCCTTCAAAATATTTTAAGGTTTCTAAGAACTCTTTTCGTCAAATATTTTTTTAGGAAATAACACAACATAACAGCACCTTTTCATACACGTGTCAAATAGAGAACCACCTTTTTTGAAGGGGGCAACACGATAATACAATACCCCCCCCCCCCCGTCGCGCGAAGTATGTCAGTAGTGGCATGTCAGGAGCCAGGGGCCGGGCCCCGCCTGGAAAATGACCCTAGACCTATACGCCAATGGCCACTGGGCGGACCGCTGACGGTATAACAAATTCCGGCGGCCCGTTCGCGAAGGTGGCGAGTGATACACACACACACACACGATTGCGGGTTTTCTAGAGGGTGCAAAACTAACTACCGCCATCGTCTTTCCCGGACGGTGGGGATGTTCGTAAGGATTTTTCCCGCCAAAAAAAAAATAAGGAGTGGGTTCACGTCGCTAGTATAATGGGTAGGATTCGAATCCCACGATTGCGAGTCCGACGCCTTAACCATTAGGCTACCGACCGATAGCTAGCTAAAAGTTATTGCTATTTTTATTATAGTAAGTACCTATTAATATTATGTCATATTATTTAAATTTTTGACCTAGACTTTAAAACTAGTATTTTGGCGTCATGACCTTTGTTCTCAATAAAAAGTTATAAAATCATGGTTATCTACAAATATGTTAGGTTATATCGAGGTTAAAATAGTTCCTGTTTAGTTCAAATTGATTGATTTTGGTTTTGATATCCTTCTGAGTTTCGGTCAAGGTTGAAATCTAACATTATTCATTTGATAACAATATTGACACTAACCAACAAATATCTATTAGGGTTTTAGTTAAAATCATATCAATCCATATGATGTCCCACTGCTGGGCACGGGTCTGCCCAGTAGAATCTTAGCCATAATCGCCACGCTTGGCGAGCGATTTGGTGATCGCATGATTTAGGAATATTTCATAGTGATTCGTGCATTTACTCTTAAAAAACACCAATTGGTGAAGTGGAACTGATGATAAAGACCACAAATGACGAGCTCTCAATATTTCACAGTTTGTGATTCAGTTACTTTAATATGGTATTAAGTAGCACTTTATTCTCGTCATACTACTATTACACAATGTAATAGAGCTGATAGTGAACTCCTCAACAATTAACGGCCCTGCATCGGGGCAAGCAATATTTCGTAAAAGGATTTGATCAGTTGACATAAGCCTATTGTAATTTAAGTGAAATACAAACCAACCCACTAAAAAGTGAGAAATAAAAACTTTTTTTACAAAAAAATATAACCGACTGCCGAAGTTGGTGCCGAATAAAAAATAAAGTCTATTATTTCATGGCACCAACTTCAAAATGTTTAATTTGTTATTGTTATTCTATGTTTGTTTTTTGTTTTTTAGTTGCCTTGTAGGTATTTATTTTTGAAGTCGGTTATATTTTTTTGTAAATAAGTTTTTAGTTAATACCTAATCATAATCAAGCATCTTAACAATATGTGTTTGTTACCTACCATTTTTTTTTTTTAAATATGCAATTGAATTCTGGAGAAATAAATCATGTAAAATAAAGTATTTTTCAAACATAAAGCGACGAAAGCCGCGGAGAAAATCTAGTCTGTCATATAGTCCAACCTGGATGATTTCAAAATTCATATTATTCGTTAATTAACATTAATCATGTAAATTCAGCACAAAATAAGAACTTGGCAAATTTTCTAGTGATTACATGAATGTTTAATAAAGGCGATTAGGTATATTTATTTCAAGTGACTATTAAGTATAAATAAGAAAGTCGTTGAGTATGAGTGTATAAATGTAAAACTACTGAATGGAGTTTACTACTAAACTCATTACGAGGCGTCATTAAAAATAAAATCTCTTGAGGCTTTTAGGGGGGGGGGGGATCTCACCAAACCTCCAGGTGGGGCAGGGGTCTTATGTTAAGCAACCATCTAAAACAGAAAAACAATATTTTTTTCATAATTTAACACATAACAACCTCATCGTCAAACGAATATGGAGCACTTTCGAGCAGCGAGCAGGTTTGCATTGATTTTTAGCACACGGAGTGACGTAATGCTCGCTGCGAATGTTGCATTACATCTCGTAACGTAGGCAGTATCCACAAGGATGCAATTTGCCAACTTGTAACCGATATAATATTTTTTTTATCGTTTCGGTAAAATAGTACAGGTTCCCTAGAACAAATTTTAAAAATGATGAATATCAAGTTGGAATTGCCATGGTAGATTCGTTTGGACGAGACGTCCAACTTTATGTATACGACAACTTAGTCAGTCAGTCAAATAGTCGTATGTTAGTGAAAAAAACAGGTGTTAAATATGACACACTTAACTTTGCCGTTGGAAAGCTATTATCCCCATAAAAAAAAACATAGGCCGCAGTTAGTTTACCAACCACAAATAAAATTGTGTTATTATAAAATGACTTTTATAATGCAACGATTATGGCTTTTACTTGTGCTAAGAACCTTATAGATTGTAGTAAAAGCCATAATCGTTGCATCACAAAAAATATTTTTTTATTACAAATTTATTTGCGGTTGGTAAATTAATCGCGGCCTATGTTGATGTATGGGGATAACAGTTTTCCAACGGCAAAGTTAAGTTTGTCATATTTAACATTTTTTTTTTTCACCACTGTACCACTATATAAAGTTGTAGTATACATAAAGTTGGGCGTCTCATCAAAACGAAGCTACCATGGCAATTCCAGTTTGTTATTTATCATTTTAAAATTTGTACTAGGGAACCCGTACTAAAACTGTCGATCTGATCTAATGTCAACCTCATCTTGCGAGATTTATGTAATCAATACCGCAGGCAAAAGCTAGTATGGTTATGAAAAATATTTTTACTACATTTATTCATTAATTAATATTAATAAGCGATATTTATTTAAGAACAACAATAGAAAACAGTACTCATTTCTGGACGCACGTATATAAAGGTCATGGTCATTAGATCCAGCGCCGCCTCGACTCTAGCGGTTAGTATCATTTTTAAAGATTTTAATAGATATGTGCTACATTAACTCCGTAACACCGGATCGCCACGCTCGCGAGTGGAAAACACGCGGACTGAGAGTTAACCACTCTGTAACAACTAGCGTTGAAAAAAGCGGGAAAAAAAATCCCGTTTCTTTCAAGTTTTATTCGAAAGTTTCAAGGACATTGTGTCAGGGAATATTTCAAGATTTTTATTAATAAAACCGAAAAAAACGAAAAATAGGAATAAAAACCATTTTTATTCAACTATTGAGGTAGGTAGATTGAGGTAATTATAGGTCCTAGATTTCATAATGCAATCTTATGAGAAGTGTCACGTACGTTGCAAAGAGGATCTATAGTTTATGAACCGTTTTTGTTTTCGGAATTTTCAACGCCAGTAACACCGCTGTTCGCATGCTTGCCTCGGGTTGACCGCTACCGGTAACGGGCGGGACCCGAGTTGACCGCGCTACAGACCGCGCTTTGCGCTGTGATTTGTGCCAACATTGTCGGCGATGTCCACTCACAGAATTACACTCACAGTGTAATTCTGTCCACATGAATTATTACACTGGTTAACCACGTAAGGTTCACTGGTTCACCAAACACGTTCAGTGGTGACATCGCAGTCGACGACGACGACGAGTAGTAGGCGGTTCTGGTCGGATGCCGGTTGGCTCTAATGAGCTATTAATAATAATACACTAAGAAACTGGGTTATGGAGGTGATGTGTTAGTGGGATGGTTAACTTGCATAAGAATAGAATAGAATAAGAATAAGAATTGCACTAAAATGTATTATTGCATAATGTATTGTTGCAGGTCAGCGCCATAGTACTTCAAGTATTATGGCGCTAACCTGCAACTCAACATACAGAATAATACATTTATTTCATATGAATATCCATATTTTTACATGATCGTTATAAATTTTATATTTTGATTATCACTTTTATTTAAATTCTTTAGGATTAGGTACTATTGCCTGATTGATGTAATTTATTTTCAATGTAATCATCTATCTGATAATTAAGTACGACTGCCTCTGTGGCGCGAGGGGAATGTATCCGTTCGATCTATCCGGGTTCGATCCCCACCCAGGATAAAACTTTGAGTGATGAGCACGATGGTTTATTCTGTGTCAGGGTGTTATTTGTCTATAATATGTATGTATTTAGAAATATATAAGTCTGTTTATCAGTTGTCTGGTTTCCATAGTACAAGCTCTGCTTAGTTTGGGATCAGATGGCGTTGTGTTAGTTGTCCCAAGATATTATTATATTATTAGTATAGCCGGGAGAAATTGAAGAAATTCTTCAAATACAACTGTCATACATTTTTAACTCAAATTTGAAATCATCATTATCTTCAGCCCGTATAGCCACTGCTGCCTGCATAAGTTTCTCCATATTTACGCCACAACTTCCTAGTCTTCCACTTCCGCATCCAACTCCATCCCAGCGACCTTTTTGATGTCGTTGATCCATCTGGCTGGGGGTCTTCATACCGCGACGTCTACCAAGTCGCGGTCTCCACTGTAGAACCTGTTTGCTCCATCGGCCATCAGTCTTTTGTCACTTAATGTGACAGATGACATGAATGTAACACAAACTTAAACCTAATAGCCATTGTATTGACGTTCAATTCTCTTTGTCCACAGGTATAAACTAATAAACATGCTGACTCCACACCCTGATTGTTGACAACACAACCTGTACCACTTTTATGCTTGATGTATTTAAGAGAATCTAAGTATAAGTTGTAGAAGAAATTACAAGATGGCGTCCTGCTTGTCTGGTGGGCATTATGTACCTGGGAGTCAGGAGTATGTTCCTGTCGCGGAGTTCTACTCGGACAAGTCCGTTTTTGTTACTGGTGGTACTGGATTTATGGGAAAGGTAAGGATCGAAGGTATCTACCATAATATTATTAATCTTCAGCTCTCCTTGTGTGTTTGTCTGTTTAAACTCCTTCCAAAACAGAGTGGTTATGACTAGGGCGCTTTAACACCCCACCCCCCCTTTAAGCCTGCTAGTACTGATCGCCACGAATGGACTCTTAAATGATTATTAAAAAAACATCCCTGAAAGGCATGATTTCATTCATAATTGAAATTGGAATCATTTTTGACTCTTTCTCGTACGTAGCTCTTTATTTGTCGATAACAATAATGTTTTATGGTTGAAATAGTAGGTAGGCTAGGTGTCAGTCGCAATTATGAGTCAGGTCAATAAGGCACCTGTCGCTCCAACGACGATAAGCGAGAAGCGAGTTGCGATTTATCGCATAAGAAACGTGCAACAGATTTATTTTGTAGATTCAAGTACTTGCGAGTACTCGCCGACAGTTATGAACGGTCAGCGATCAACTATTAATATCTGTATCTCGTTTACACGGGATCTACTTAAGTATGTACGTTTCTTGAGCGATGAAATCGCTACTTGCTACTCGCTTTCTCGCCGTTGATGGGACAGGTGCATAACGGTTTCAAGATAAAGCCCTCATTTTGACGGTTCAAATATATAACTTAGCTGGTTTGTATTTGATTGTCGTATTTTTAAATTTCTTGTTATTTTTGTATTAAATAGAACTTTATTCTTTCCACAGGTATTGGTCGAAAAGCTGTTGAGAAGTTGTCCTAAAATAAAGAAGATTTATTTATTGATGCGACCGAAACGTGGCCAAGATGTCGCTTCCCGTCTTACTGAGCTCACACAGTCACCGGTAATACATAATTTTACTTCTTCTTTCATTATTATTCTTAAAAAGGTAGAGAGAGAGAGAGGGGGCGGGGAGGGAGAGAGAGAGAGAGAGAGAGAGCGAGAGAGAGAGAGAGAGAGAGAGAGAGAGAGACTTAGATACTTTACTGTGACAATATGGTCTTAGTTGCCTGAACAGATTTTTGATAAAATAAACAGTTACCGAGTGGTAGGGCTAAGCCGTTTAGGCTATAAGCAGTCTTGATGGGTACCATAACAGTGTCAGTTATTATTTCGTGAAATAGTAATGTTAACGCGTCTCTGTGGTGGTTAAAGGGCACAGTAATCACATTTGTGCTACTCGTATTGATACCGCATTACAGTAGGATCAACGTAACTTGACCGAATTGAAGTTGGCGAAAAGTGGTTGCGCGGATGCATTTTTTAGTAGTAAATGGTGACAGTAAGCGGAGGGCGGGGCGGTAACTAAACCAAGACAATTAGAGATGCGATTACGCATTACATTGTCATAATTAGTATTACTAACTCATGTTTTTTTGTGATTTTTTTTTTCGTAAAGAAATTGTTTTTCATACTTTCTTTAGTATTTACTGTAACTGTTCTAAATTTAAACTTTTATGAACTCATATGTTATATATTTTATATTGTTGAATTACAATTTTGTTAGTATTTTTTAATCGATCAAACATAATTAATCGTTTTCGTAAGTAATTTTAGGGTCGCATCTCCATGACATGCACGAAAGTGATTAGAACCTAACTTCAATCCGGTCAAGTTACGTTGATCCAACTGTAGGTCCGTAAACCGCACAAATTTTATTCGCGGCGTTCGTCGCATTTTTACCGTTTTTGTAATAAAACTTTAAAATGTAACGAATTTCTTCGTCACATACGTTCATTTTGCTTGCTTGAAAAACAATTGATAAAATGGCGGGAGCTAGTTTTTTTTTAGAAATGACAACATTTATTGGTATTAAAACCAGCCAGTTACATTCAGTACAACCAAAAAGGTTTGATTACTAACAATACATTCAAAATACGAAAATACTTTTGACCCTACTTATATTGTTAAAATTAAAAATAAATTAATTATCATGTTCATTTGCAAAATGCAAATAGATTTACATAGCATTAATAAATAATTAACATGCATTTTAATTATATGTGCGTCATAGATGCATATATTTGATTAGGTATTTACTTACACTTCAAGTTCAAATAAAAATGTATATCTAACATCTATACTCATGTTATTTATGTGTAAGTAACTCTGTCTCTCTGTATAACCTTTCTATCTGTCTGTTTAATACCCAGCAAAATAGAGTGGTATCTTATGTTAAACGTGTGTATATTCTGTGCCATCATAGCTCCCAAACGAATGGACTGAATTTGATGCGGTTTTGTTTACCAAAACGCTAGTTTAATCAGGATGGTTCTAAGCTTTGTTTGATATAAATCGGTGCAGCCATTTTCAAGATATACTTTAAACAATTTCTTCAATGTGCTCCCATTTTTTGTATGCTATTCACTTGAGAAACACTTAATTAATGTGTATGTTTTTTTTAATTCATGCCTTTTTATCTAGCTGTGTTATACTTACAATATTTTGTTACTTAAAAACTGTCGATAAAGATACCTAAATCAAGTCGACAAATTTATACAGATTTATGCTGAAACTAAAATGAATTCTATCGTTTTTAATGTATGCGAACAAATTAAAATAGCCGAACTTTATAATCGCGGTTCCAGTCCCACGTTTCGTTTTTTTTTTTTTCACATATATAAAAACCATCTATTATGTAGTGATTAAACAAATAGCATAGAATCCTCACTCGCCTGGGTTTTGAACCCACGACCTACAACTTACAAGTCGTTGTTTTCTTCACCGATTTTAAGCATCAGTGTTAAAACAAATCACAAAGTACAGGCGGGCTAGAAAGTGGCCTATCAGTATTGACAAAACTGATAGGCCACTAAGGCTCAACCTTACAGCAAAATAGCAGTAAGGTTGAGCGTTGCAACTTTCAAGATATAATTTCAAGGGAAATCGTCCCCGTTGTTTAATGACGTTCAGGTGATTTTCAACCTTAAGGTGATAGACTATATTTCTGGCCAACTGTACAACGGTTTCAAAAGCCAAGCAGGCGAGCATCACGCTCGCCTGCTTGGCTTTTGAAACCGCGATCTACAATAATCAAGTTGGGGCCATTACCGCTCGACCACCATTATCTTCTATATACCTATATAAAAATGAATGTTTGTCTGTATGTCCTCTATGCTTTTCGAAACCATTGATAAGATTGTGATGGAGGCACCCACGAAGGTTCCTGGCCCAAAAAGCCACAGCGAAGCGTGCCCGGGTTCAGCTAGTCTTACAATAAATATACAAATATAAGTACCTAAAGTTCTTATAATGGATTTTCCTAATTGAATTAGAGGCAGATGATCAATTAATATTTACATCTATCAGTTTATTGTGTTTAATCTCACTGTTTAATTTGGTTCAGTTATTTGAAACTCTTCGGAGAGAAAGTCCTCAGGCGCTCAACAAGATAGTTCCAATAGTGGGAGACATTACTGAACCGGAGTTGGGCATCAGCGCTGCGGATCAGACCATGCTTTGTCAGAAGGTAAGAAGACTTTCTATACTTTACTTAAAATATTGGAAACTCCGTTTCACACGTTAATGGTTGAATTTTCAGAAATTCGTTTTTAGCGGATGCGTATGTTGCAATAACTATGTAATAAATTTGAATTCATTCGGTTATGTAGTTTACAACACTGCGTCATCCCAACCAGTAGTAAACGAGGTGGTACATACGCCATATGACATCATAAAAAGTGTATTGGGTGATCCCCATTTTCTCTTGTTCCGATTTGAATCGGGCTTTCCCTATTCAACTGTTTACTAACGGCCGGTCTCAATAGCTTATCTACCGTAAACTGTCTGTTAAATACCTAATGTTCAATTATCTACTCCACCACGACCTGAAGGTTGCTACTGTGAAGCAGGAAATTGCCAATCTAACAAATCATAAACAAACAGGATCCAAAAGCATCCAAACATTCTAGCAAAAATGTTAATGGACGATGGTCACGAAAGACGCAGCAGTCTTAAACGCAGAATACCCCAGGATCAACTGTGTGCCATATCAACTAACTAAGATCAGGTGCGGATACAAGCGGGGTCATCAGGTGTTGTCCCCCCCCCCCACCCCAGACTCGACTAAATTACCTTTTGGGGGAAATTGAGAATTTCGACAATGGATTGGAGTGTTTAAGCAGGCAATAGCCCCCCTCGATGGTGGTAAGTATGATGTACCGGTGTTCAATCAAACACGCCACCCCCCGTCATGCGAGTGACTCACACTTGACCGGTGGAATTAAACGTTGCCCCCCCCCAATTTACGCTTGTCAATAATATCGTAACAGTCAGACATACCGGCAATAACGTTATTTTCGCTACTAGAAGTACTAGAGTTAGCTATTTTAACAGTTAATAGTAGGAGCTATTGCCTGATCTATAAGATATTGAGACCCGCCGCGCGGCCGTTAGTCCGTGAAATTTCCAGTAACCGGTGATGTGCTTGTTTATTTTTATTTCTTCGTTTTTTACAACCTTCCCCTTGATTTTTATTTTAAGTCTGTTTATTTGAGTCTGTTGATTTGTTTCACCAGGTATCAGTGGTATTCCACTCGGCAGCCACAGTGAAGTTCGACGAGAAACTGAAGCTCTCTGTCACGATCAACATGCTCGGCACGCAGCAGCTCGTCCAACTATGTCATCGTATGCTTAGTCTTGAGGTCAGTATAACCTTCGCGTTCCCTTTCCAGGCCTATTAGGGAGCAAACGGGTAATTCTCATTTGTCCTATGACGTCATGTTCCATAGAAAAAATGGTGACTACCCGAGCTAACAATCTTTTTTTAACCGTTATCAAAAAAATTCTATCTTCGTCTGAACCGTATGTTTATGATTCAGAAACTTCGATTTGCATATTTTTCTTTAAAGGTTTTAACATATAAAACGTTGTCCTAGATCACAACAGAGATGTGAAATTTCCATTTAATCAAAAACTGACCGAATTGAAACCAACCTCTTTAGTTTACTTATCTGGTCCAATTTCCTCTTCAAACGTACAGAAGTTCTTCACTGGTCACCAAGGATCGAAAGCGTTTGCAAGCTCTGATCAATCTAGAAACTGTCCCAGATAAATTTGAACTATAATATTCTTCGTCAATTTTCCAGGCATTAGTCCACGTATCAACCGCGTACTGCAACTGTGAAAGAGAACGCGTCGAAGAGACCGTGTACGCTCCGCCTGCGCATCCCGAGCATGTGGTCACATTAGTGCAAACGCTGCCCGACGACTTGGTTGATAGGATCACGCCAGATTTAGTTGGTAAGTAATTTGGTGATCATATTTTAGGCCATATTTTAGGGTTATTTCGAAAAATGAATAACGACCAACTCTTTGACAAAAAGTCCTTAAGTTAAATCACTCTTGGCGAATTGAGCACAATTTTTGGCCAATTTTTGGTCATTTTTTGGAAAAATTGATCCTTAGTCCATTTTTACCACTTTGGTCAACCGCATACTGCAACTGTAAAGGGAACTCGTCGAAAAGACCATGTTCGCGCTGCTGCCCGATGATTCGGTTGATGTCAATGATAAAAACAAACACTTATGAAAGTAACAGTGTTTGTTTTGGTGATTCAGGAGGCCTATTTTTGCCTAAAGAGGACATTTCATATCGATATATCAAAATTTTAATTTCGAGAAAAAAAAAGGAAAATCAGAAAAAAAACCCTTTCTTGATTGATTGGATCTCTAATTGGTGGGATGTTACTTAAATTGTTTATGACGTTACATTTCTTTTAATAATTAATCGTAATTGAGGATAAATCGTCCTTATCACCGGACGAGGACAATTTCTATGTGATATTAATTTTTTCTTCTAGTTATAATAATTAGGTTTATTTTGGCAAATATTTTTCCGTGATGTATAGTTTTACTACAAAACAAAATAATATGTAATAAATAGGTGTCATTGTTTTTACTTTTTTATTAGGTATGTACGTAGTTACCTAATAATTCTGGGGTGTTGGTCTAGGGACTCTAGGGCATAATTTGACTGCTAAGCCAGATATTCCCTATGGCAAATCTTTGTGTGATGCAGATGAGCCCAATTGTTTATTCTATGTCAGGGTGTAATTTATCTATAATATATCTATGTATCTAGAAATAAGACTATCATTATATTTGGTTGCCATAGTACAGGCTCTGCCTTGTTTGGTATCCGAAGACCCTGGGTGAGTTGTTCAATGTTATTTATTATTATTTATGTTTATATTTTTATCTACTTTCAGGTGACCGGCCTAATACGTACACATTTACAAAAGCACTGGCCGAGGATATGCTTATAAAGGAAAGTGGAAATCTCCCTGTCTCTATTGTACGACCTTCTATCGGTAAGTATTGCCATATCAATCCAAACTTCCAAACTAATATTATAAATGTGTAGTAACTCTATCTGTCTGTTACGTTTTCACTCTTAAAGATTTGTATTTGTGTGTGTGTGTTTGTAAAGAATAAATTCAAAAACTACTGGACCGATTTCAAAAATTCTTTCACCGTTGGGAAGCTACACTAACACGGGTGAAATAGGATATTTTTGTCCTTGTATTCCCATGGAAACGGGATATACGCGGGTGAAACCACGAGGCGTCCGCTCGTATGTTATAAGTTTAACTATTACCCCTTAAATTGTATCTTGCACGACTCCTGTTACCCAGTTTTGCAACTTAGAACGGGTTTTTAAAACGTTTAGATACATTTTAACCAACATTTTTTGAAATTTTATTTTCATAAAACTTTAGTCATTGTTTAAGCTGGCAGACCCTTTCTTATAGTTTTTTTTATAGAATGTATCAAAACCTGAAAGTCCCCCACAACACATGAATTGTACAATCAACTATGTACATCGCATAACATTTACAAATATTCAAACCAATTTTGCATAAAATCTCCTACCATATCTGAAAAGAATATGACTGTAGCGTAGAACTTATAAAAAGTTTAAATAAATATCCTGATTTGTCCCACTAGACACATAGTACGACGAACATCGACCTTTACCTGATAACCAAATGAGACATATTTTTTATAAAAAATTATCTGTATCTATACTGGTTAGAGGTTGTAGAGAGTAATCTCTGGATCTACTGAACCGATTTTGAAAATTCAATGAACAAAATTACCAATGGAAAACGCGTTATTTGTGAGTGTCACAGGTCCAACGAAGTGGGCATGAGTCAGCTAGTTGATTTATAAACAGGCCTATAGCTTGCCAATCGAATAGTGTTCATGGCTATTTTTTTTTCGTTATTGATACTTTAAACAAGGCAATAATATTCCATGAACAGCTTTTTCCAGGCAAGCTTATGCGATTATTTTCATAATGAAATGATCTTTCTTTTGATACAATTTTTTATTGGTTATTAGATCGTTGTAGTTACCTATATTGACTTACTGCTTAATACCTTGACAGGTAGCCATGAACATAAATATTTTGTTACTTTGTCAAGTTATTTATAAGCTGACTGAACCCTATTTTAACATTGTCGAAATCATAGTGGGTAGTGACGTCATTAGCCAGTGGATTTCTTTGAAGTGTAGATAAGTTTAAGGATATCGGCGCTACAATTATCAGGGAAATATTGCACTATATTATGTTATCTTATCTATATGATAAAGTGAAGAAATCAAGTTGCCGTATCAACGAGTTACTAGTAATTGGTTATTTGACTACTATGACTGTAAGTTATTTTACACTAATCAGTTAATAGTACTTCTTTGACAAGAGCATAAAGGAGGACTAAGAAGTCCAGGCCACTCTCTCCCCCAAAAGTATTATTTCAAGAGTGTTTATCTTTGATCATCATTTTTCGATGGGGTGGCGCTGTTTCATCCCACTATTGTTTCGGCCCATATGACGAATAATAAAGATCAAATAATTTAACTATTTGGTTCTGCGATTTGTTCCATTGCTATATTCTTATGAAATCTATTTCTTTTAGTACAGGTGGTAACACAATCTTAGTTAGGTAAATCGTAACAGATTCAATAAAACCAATATTAGAAAAAATATTTTTTTTATTAAATTAAAATCTAGAATGACACAGTAGGTATAAAAGTTTGATATTATGTTTTTTACTGAACAATAAAACAATACTTTGGTGTAAAATCACAGTAATTATCACAAAATAAAAATAAAAACAATATAACACTTGTGTCACAACCTGTTACGATTTACCTAATTAAGATTGTGTTACCGACTGTACTAAAATAAAAATAAGTTTCATTAGATTATAGCAATGGGACGAATCGCAGACACGAAACAATAAAATTATTTGAATTCTGTTATTCGTCCCATGGGCCGAATGCCATTCAATTTAGGATGAGGTTTTAACCCCTAAAATCCTCTCCTTTCTTCATTCTTCAGCGGGGTCAAATCGCCCCAATTAGAGACTTACGTTTAGATTTTTTTTACCGATTTGTGAAAACATGCAACTGCTTTCTTTAAAATTTGGACACACAGTTGTACAACTGTCGTGCTTGGAAATCAGGTTCTTATGAGAACCTTCGGGCTACCTGTTTGATCGCGTTGAGTTACCCTGGCTACTAAGCTTGAGATCGCGGGTTTGTTTCCACTTAAGATAAAACTTTGTTTATTGAGCTCGAATGTTTATTTTATGTCTGGCTTGTTGGCCTAGTGGTTAGAGACCCTGACTGCTAAGCCGGAGGTCGTGGGTTCGATCCCCACCCAGGATAAAACTTTGTGTGATGAGCACGATGGTCTTTTCTGTGTCTGGGTGTCATTTATTTATGATATGTATATATTTAGAAAAATACTATGGCAACCAGACAACTGATAAACATACTAAAGTTTATCAGTTGTCTAGTTGCCATAGTACAAGCTCTGCTTAGTTAGGGATCAGATGGCGTTGTATAAGTTGTCCTTATTATAGATATTATTATGTCTGGGTATAACTAATCCAGTTACATGGTAGGTTTATCAGTTGACTAGCTGTCCCGCGCAACTTCGTCTGCGTACATTTTCCCCGTTTGTTGAAACATTTCTCATTGCTGTTCCGCTCCTATTAGTCGTAGCGCAATGTTATATAGCCTATAGCCTTCCTCGATAAATGGGCTATCCAACAAAAAAAGATTTTTTCAAATTGGACCAGGAGTTCCTGAGATTAGCGCGTTTAAACAAACAAACAAACTCTTCCGCTTTATAATATTAGTATAGATTGGTTGCTATAGTACCTAGGTACTATATAGGTACAAGCTCTGCCTAGTTTGTGATGTGTATGAATTGTTCCATGATATTTATATAAATATCTTGGAACTGAAATAATTAGTAATAAACATCTATTAGCCAGGAATGTCCATCTGACACGACTAATTGTAGTCATGATCAAAGTAAATTTGTATAGAGTTACATGCGACATGCTATATTAATGTCATATTTCATTGAGTCACCTCGTTTCGTTAATAACGACGTAAGAATGTTTTGACATGTCACCATTTATTTTACTCAGGAATCATTAGAACAATCTATAAAAGGTTATTATTATTATTTACTAGCTTTTATAATGCATCTCCGCCCGCGCGAAATCCCATGTACTTTATGCGACGAAATGAAAAAACGAGCAAGTCGTGCGTCTGATGATGTCATGCTAGCCCATAACAGTATTAGTGCCGCCCAAATCCTTGTTTGTCAAAGGTCTGAATGTCACCGCACTGCGCCAAGTATTTTTTTTTTAAAGATAATTAGCAATGTGGGTTGAGTCCCACATTACTAGCAATCTTGTAAACCCCTCCAGCTAAGCTCAAAGGCTTGTGTTAGGAGTGGGTTTACGTCGGTAGTGTAATGGGTAGGATTCGAACCCGCGACCTCACGATTGCGAGACCGATGCCTTAGCCATTAGGCCACCGCCGCTTCTATAACAAAATAAAGAGATTTTGTTTGGAGGCTTTTGTCCTGTTGGATATGCAAGCCTCATCGTGCCCTGATCAGATGTATCACAACAAGTTATATATATAATTCAAAATTATAATATAAGAAGATTCATTGATGCAATATTATTTCTACTAATTTTTTTTGCAGCTTCATCTGATGGCTTCATTAATACATTTAAAAAGGCACCCGTTTCCCATCTGTTGATATCATATAGTCTCTCAATTTTTTTTGTTTAACATATTCCTTAGGAATGTGTTGGACATCGTCTAATATGCTACAAATATCACAATTTGGTGAATTATTTTTTTCATTAGGAAGGCAAACTTTTTTGATGAATAGTGCCCCGAGCAGTTTAATCTATACTAATATTATAAAGCGGAAGAGTTTGTTTGTTTGATTGTTTGTTTGTTTGTTTGTTTGTTTGTTTGTTTAAACGCGCTAATCTCAGAAACTACTGGTCCGATTTTAAAAAATATTTTTTTGTTGGATAGCCCATTTATCGAGAAAGGCTATAGGCTATATAACGTCGCGCTACGACTAATAGGAGCGGAGTAGCGACGTGAAATGTTGCAAAAACGGGGAAAATTTACGCATACGAAGTTGCGCGGGACAGCTAGTGTTACAATATATGGCCTATTTAACTTACTACTAAAAAACCATGGTATTCGAGGAGGTTGACATTGTACTGTTTTAAACCAAATTCCTTTTTCTCTGCTCCAATCATCAAAATATTCCATGAAGGTATTGTAGCATTTTTGTTTAACTGAATGTAAAATTTCAGTGTAATATGGCAAAATTGAATATTGTGTCTAGTAATTGAATTTACTAAGTGCCCTTCAACCGAAACAACGATGCGTCAACATTACTTACTATATCACGGAAGATTAACTGATACTGTTGTGGTACCCACCAAGATGACCTATGGCTTAGAGTCTAAGCCAGCTAGACCTATCAACTTGACCTCTCCAATGTTTGGCGCTGCAAGTATACGGAGACAAAACTGAAAATATGTCCCGGGAATTTTCCCCGTTTTTGCAACATTTCTCGTTGCTGCTCCGCTCCTATTGGTCTTAGCGTGATGTAATATAGCCTACAGCCTTCCTCGATAAATGGGCTATCCAGCAGTGAAAAATTTTTCAATTCAGACTAGTAGTTCTTGACATTACCGTGTTCAAACAAATAAACTTTTTAGCTTTATAATATTAGTATAGTTATAGTAGGGTGGACAGCCAGCCAACTGCAATTTTCTTTCGCTTTCTATTCGTAAGATATTTCCACTTATTTATATATGCGGCCATATATCTCCCTTAATCTATCCATCATAACTCTATGGACATAGAGCCTATAATGACATAAGTTACGTTTTGACGTTTTAGTTGCCAGTTAATCAAAATTACCACATATGTAAGTTACGTTATGACGTTTCAGTTGCCAGTTGATCAAAATTACCTCCATTATTTCTCCGCAACATGGCGAAGTTTTTTATTCACGGTCTTTATCTGATTTAAAATTCAAAGTTCAGTAGATTAATTATTTATTTATTACATAACCGATTTATTTTTGATATCGGCAATGGCCTTGCTGGTAAAATTATCAGTATGAAATACTATCAGCCGATGAAAAGAATAATATGTTTAATAAGTATGCACGTAAAGCCATTGATTGAATCTCCTTGTTCCTGGATGTATTTGCTAATCCTAGGTGAATTTACCCCTTCGGGGGTAAAATGGCTATTGTTTGAGGTAATAAAGGCGGTAGAAAAAATTTAACAGCGACGTACAGTACTCCAAAAGTAATAATGCGCATAGAAATCTTCGGAAATCTTCGTCATTGTTCGGCAACGGTCGTATTACCCGAGCGTCGAAAGACGATATTTATATAGAGTGGTTAAGAGCAATTTCTCTATGCCTAATTTTATATATTATGTGTTTTGTGCTAAAACAGATTTGATTTACCTGTAACGAAATTTGATTCGATAATTCCATGTAAGTAAATAGCGAAAACGCTACAATCATTGTTGGAGTGATTAGTTTTCAAGTGTCTTACCGAAGTTGGTGTAATTATGGAGGAAAAGGTTTAAATAACATAAGGTTTTATTAGAAGGAGAAAAAAACGTTTTCAAATAGAGGTTTACATAAAATATAATCAAAATCTCAGTTCAAATTTGTTTACAGCACTAATCATTCCAGAAAAATAATACAATTATAAAAAAATTAATCAGAATCGAGGAAGACCTCTATTCCCGACATCGCAGATTCATCAGAAGTTTCATTATGCTCTTGTTCATTTACACTTTCCTCACTGCTATCACCTGTGTAAATAATCAGTTTATCGGAATAACTATCGATTCTTGGCTCAAATTTTCTATATTCATCTTCGCATTGAACCGCATGATCAGAAACTTTTTTCCATTCTTCTGGTCCTATTTTATTGATTTTTTCTAATATAGCATCTTTAACTGACGTCACAGTCATTGCAATATTTCTCTTGGCCACGTGTTGCTTTATTTGGGACCAAATATTTTCAATAGGGTTAAAATCGGGATGATATGGTGGCAATCGTATAATTTTATGCCCATGTTCCTCCATTATACGGTCAATGGCAAATTCTGTGTAATTTTCTTTGTATCTTTGTATAATTTTATACAAATCGGGTTTCAGTTTCTTTGGGTCATGCGGAATGTTGTGTTGTTGTAACCAAGCTGTCATTTGTGGTTTAGATGTGTTTGAGTTTGGTGGTTTCACAGACAGCTTATTATGATATGGGGCGTTGTCTATTACCAACACACTATTAGGAGGCAAGTTGGGAATCAATTGATTGCGTAGCCAAGTTTGATAACGTTCCGCGTTTATTTCTTTATGATAGTCACCTTCTGAGTCGACACATTTATGTAACATTAGAGCCCCTGGGACGAAGCCTTTTTCATTGCCTGCGTGTACAATAATTATTCGCTCTCCTTTGGAAATGGGTTGTTTGATACCTTTTTTGTTGCTATCTTGCCAAGTTTTACCCTTAGTATGTGATGTGTGCACATACGACTCGTCCATAAATACTATGTTTCTACCAGAACTCCTCAGCTGTTGTATTTCTCTGAGATATTTGATCCTTTTTAGGCGTATATCATGTTTTTCCATAAGTAATTGTCTGTTATTATCAGTTTTCAGAAACCTAAACCCCATGTCTTTCAAGATCAACCTTAAAGTCTCGGCACAGCCTTTGAAATTAATAGCTTCGATCAACTTTATTCTTAAATTATTTACAGTTGGGAGTTCTTTCAGCGTCAATTGAAAATTGTATATCATATTACGAATAACACAGTAGTCGAAATCATCAAGTACCAGCCGAAATCTACTTTTAGGTCTTCCTTTTTTCGGTGTAGAAAATTTCTTTGATTGATTATGTTTTTTTTCGTTTAAGATATTACTCAAAGTTCGTCGCGAAATTCCTGTAGCTTTTGTAACACGGTCTTGAATTTTTTTAAAATAACCATCATGGTCTCTGTTGAAAACATTGGCTTCATTTAAGAAATAAAGGTACACATTAAATACCATTTGCCGTGCTTGTGAATTAAGCGGTTTTCCACGTTTAAATTTATCCATTTTGGAAGAATTCGTCTGAAAGAAAATGGCATGGGCAGAGTTAGGTATATATTTTTTATGCATGTTTATCTATTTATTTAATTTAAATAAATCTCATTTTTTAAATGTTTTTCTAGTACTTAATATGTATTTAATGTAGGTATTTTATTTTTTTAATATTAAAAAAACGTGAAATATGTTATTTATTTTCCTTTTTTCAAAATATACTATTTAAATCTGAATAAGCTAATTAATGTTGAAATTATATTTACCAAGAAGGGTGTGTAATAGCAGCTCTATATATTTCCACAAATAGAGAACACGTGCAGTCACTACCAATATATAAAGACGACTGACAGACATTTCGCTGACCGGCGACAGCTGCCGAACGCCCGATTTGTTTTCGATTGTGCACACATGATATTGACTCCTATCTCTTTTAAACAAGGTGCAAAATGCAAATGCCTTGTTTAGGGCTCTTACGATTCCATGATTCGAGTGTTTCCGGGAATACGACAATTAGCGAAGATCTGCATGTGCATTATTAATTTGGGAGTACTGTACCACTATAGAAGTGTACATATATCAGGGCTCCTAGACAAATGGCATTCTATTCGATTAGAGTTTACGCTAATCGAATAGAGACGTCGTAACAATTTCGTAATTACAGTGTTGCGCGCGCAATGACGTCCTTCTATTCGATTAGCGTAATTTTTAATCGAATAGAATGCCATTTGTCTGGGGCCCTGGTTACCTATCGATAGTCTGCGACAAGCTAAATTAATAAAGATATGAATCCAAAGCGAAGTTTCCGATGAAAATAGTAACTTTGCTTTAAACTTTTTAGAGATACTATATTATAGAGTGGTCCTTGACTCAGTGGCGACCGAATTGATCGAGATATCTGTGAGGCTAAGCAACGTTACCATCCTCATCAGGCGCGGAACCATAAATTTCTTCAGGGTAACGTTTGACTCAACCGGCCATGTGTGAGTCGCTCGCATGACAGGGGGGTGCATTTGATTCAACTCTGGTAAACCAGCAACTACTGCCCAATTCGCAAAATGTCCAGTTCACAGAATGTCCAATTCGCAAATTGTCCAATTTGCAATAATGTCCCCAAAAAAGAGATGTTTTGAGGGAGCAATCACCCAAACAATGCCCCTGCTGACACCGGGGGGGGGGGGGGTGACCTATTGAATCCGCGCCTATCATACGTCTATTAGTCGATGTCTGACCATTTTCGAACATTATCATACCCCTCCGCGCTTCAAAGAGCACTCACCCTAGGCGAGTTTGGCCGCGAATATCATTATTTTGAGTTGTGAGTTGAGTTCATGGCACACCTTACCCAGATTCTTACACTATGATTCACAAAAAATAATTGGTATAAGTAAAAATGTATGTCAATTCGTTATCAGTAGGTATATATTTGTAAGTAATATCTGCCTAATCTGTCTTATCATGGTGATGAATCGATTTGGCGTGTATGATTAAGGACGGAGTGACATCATTTACGACACGTGGTATGAATAGACAGCGGCAGGTCGACATGAGGTTCTTCAAAAAGTTGCTTAGCAACCATTGTAAAAAATAATAATGATTGATTGGTTGCTAAGCAACTTTGTTATCAAACATTTCACATCTACATGGGCTTGCCCAGCTCTTCCCGAAATTGCAAAAAGGTACACATTTAGCTGAAGTGTTCACCTTATATTATAATTCTGGGTAAGTAATCATATGCACGTCCTACACCCGCGTAGCCCACTCAATATATTAGAATGCTTTAGTTTTCGTCAGATGTCAGTTCAAAATGATATTTCAATCTCTCTAAATCGTTCTACGGCAGTGTACCCTGAGACAGTCCCACCCGTTTTTTGCCTGTTATTTACTAAAACTGAATTTGATATATTATGCCATATCCATTTAATATATAATATTTTATTAATTGGGATAACTCAATCAACGCTATCTAATCCCAAACTAAGCAGAGCTTGTACTATGGAAACCAGACAACTGATAAACATGCTTATATATTTCTAAATACCTACAAATTATTTATTATAGATAAATAACACCCAACCATCGTGCTCATTCCACAAAGTTTTATCCTGGGTGGGGATCGAACCCACGACCTCCGGCTTAGCAGTTAGGGTCACTAACCACTAGACCAACAGACCAGCAGACTATGGGCGTACACAGGAATATTTTGGATTGATTTTTAAATGTGATGCTGTGTACAATTTAGGGGGGGGGGAGGAGTTTAAATCCCCCCCTCCTAAGAATATACTCTCGTTATTTCTGTGCTATGTGTTGTCTACCGTAAATGTAGACTGTTTTCTTTATAAATTATTCTTCACCTTTTTTCTTTTGAACTTTCAACAAGTGACAATTGTCCTTGCAATAATGGACTCTTAAACAATTCGGTTATGAGTAACGGCAGACACAAGTGCACTTTTTATTCCCTCACTCTCATATGCGGGACTTCATGGGGCGAGAGACCAACACGATCAGGGAGAGATTAGGTGCAGACACACCAGCTTAACGTGTCTACGAGGCACGGAAGAGTTTTAGATACTTTACTACATTTTTTGTAATTTTTTCGTAATACTTTTAATACATTTTGCTAGCTGATCCGCACAATTTCGTCTGCGTCATTTTCCCCTGTTTTTGCAACATTTTTCAGCGATGCTCATCTTCTATTGGTCGTAGCGTAATAAAATAATTTTTCAATTCGAACCAGTAGTTCCTGAGATTATTACGTTCAAACTAACAAATAATTAAACGAACAAACTCCTCAGCTTTACAATATTAGTGGAGATTTTCATATAATGTTCTTGTTTGTACTAAAGCAACGTTTTTTTTTCATATTCCAGTGCTCTCATCTCTCCGAGAGCCAGTAAAAGGTTGGGTGGACAACTGGAACGGCCCCAACGGGATCATCGCCGCTGTGGGCAAGGGCATCTTCCGTACGATGCTGGGTAACGGCGCGAAGGTCGCAGACTTGGTGCCAGTTGATACAGTCATCAATCTAATGATTGTATGCGCGTGGCGAACGCATTTGAGACGGTAAGGGGCTTTTTTCGATTAGTCTTATTTTTTAGTCTTAAGATGCAATCTATGGAGATTGTAGTGATCATTATTTTGATCTGATGAGTAAAAACAGCATAAATAGAGCCTCAGCGTTCTCGCTGGTGGCTAAAAGGACAGATTCGGGAGCCATAGCACAGCGCTGGCAAGTAATGTGTAAGGGAAGTGTTGAGATTTTGTTTCTGGGCTAGCACTTTTAGCTAAGCCTTGTCGTTAGTTTTGAGGCCATCAGCAATGACCCCTCTCCACTGATCGTGCTCCGCTGCGAGGTCTTTCCAGTGGAAAAAGCCAATGTCAAAGGCGACCATGTCACGCTTTATGCTGCTTTAAATCTCAACTTCGGTCGGCCTACGGACCTAAAAGTCTTTTAACAGACTTCTGACTCAAAATACTCAGGTGAATTCTCGGTCAGGCTGACAACCCTGAGCTACGTGTGCGGTGATATACAAACAAGGGTCCATTTTATAACGTGTCTTGTGTCCATAAGACGACATAATATTTGCTGATGACAATAATATTTGCATTTCGACAGCAAACGTTGTTGGCAACAACGTTTGTAGTCGAAACTCTAAGAAGAAGAATAATTCAGAACGAAATTCCATTATCGATCGAATGGAAATTCATTGGATGGTTGAAAATACTTATTTTTTGTCTCTCGTGTGTGTTTTTTAAGGTTAAGTGACATTGTCTTATGTTGTTCTTTCCAGAGGCGAAGGTGTTGTTGTGTACAACTGTTGTACCGGGCAGCAGAATCCAATCACGTGGTCCCGCTTCGTTAAGACCAGTTTCAAGTACATGCGGAAACATCCTTTCAGTTAGTATTACATAATTATGTATAAGTCGTTTAAAAATAATGATAAGACACGGAAAGCCAGGCCAATGTAAAATTATCCTATGATGTGGTAGACTTTGTAGTTAGTGTAAAGTCGAGCGAGCATCAAGGGATAGAAAAAAATGAGGTCTAGTAACATAGTCCAGATAGGTGGTTCGCTTCTGGCCCCGGTTTGGCTACGGAAGCCTCGGGTTCGATTCCTGAGTCTGGACTTCAAATTTTTCTATCTTTCAAAAATGCAATTATTGTATTTGTAGTGTGAAGTCGTAAAAAATAGCAACAAAATCCAAATAAACTTTCTTTGTCTGTTTGTCTGTTACGTGTTACGTTATACGCGGAAATTTAAACTTCTTACACATCAATTAGATGTTATCTAATTGATGTGTTATTTTAAAGTGAAATTAAAAATTTTGACAGGGGTCACAACCGATTTCAAGATGTCATATTTATGAATTAGCTCAGTTTTGTATTTTGGATCATAATAATGTCTTCAAAATATTAACTAAATTGACTTCATCGGTCCTAAACCCAACGATATTGCCCATTGCCCAGAGGGAGAATTAGGGCTTCAAATCCCCCTATTTTTAAATCTTATGTAGACCTAGAAAAAAAAATAACACTAACAAACTCTAACCTAGAAAAAAATAACATTAACACTAAGTCTACATGCGCGGAGTGAGTCCGATTGGCTCTTGGTTGATGTGGCTTCAGTTTTATACATATATGGTTTTCGATTCGGCAGAATGGCGTATTTGGATATTTATAAAATGTATTATTTTCGTCTTGTTTTATAGGCGAGGTATTATGGTACCCTGGGGGAGACATTACCAGCAACAGACTGAAGCACGGCACTCTGTCGTTGCTGCAGCACCGCGCGCCCGCCGCCGTCATGGATCTCGTCGCTACTGCCACTGGGAAGAAACCTATGTGAGTATGACACCATTATATGGGCGTACCCTGGGGATACATCACCAGCAACAGACTGACAGCACTGCCGTTATAGACCTCTTCGCTACGGCCACCGGGAGAAAGCTATGTGAGTATGACATCATTACATGGGCGTACCCTGAGGAGACATCATCAGCAACAGACTGACGTGTAGTCAACCTGTTACCGTCGCTACTGCCACCGGGAAGAAACCCATTAAAGATAGATTAAAGACAAAAGCAGAGACATAGCTTGCTTTAGACGGGCCTTATATCAAAAATTTGTTTGGGGGAAGGCAACAACAACGTTACCACTGTCGCTCCATAGATGGGTGACCGTTTTTTAAAAACATCACAATGTGCTCTCCAAGGCACCCTGGAAAGAACGACTGGAAATAAATTAGGCGCAAGACCGACGGCTTACCGTCCTTTTTGCGCCTAATTTATTTCCAGTCGTGTTGGACTTCCATCCCATCGAACTATGATCGACCTAGATGATACTAGTCTAATTTTGCTCTAATGCCGCTAGAAAACTAGCATCAAAACAACTACCTGTATACTAAATTGAGTCCCAGTTTTACATAATTGTGACACCAACATTTGTAAACGAGCGAAAAGGGATTTCAACATTTCAGAGAAGTCTTTTGACTTTTTATTGTGCTACTTAAAGGCAGTTCTATTATTCTCGACAACTGTTAGAGACTTTCTTTTAAATTAAAGGAAGATTTATATTCTTTTTAGTTTTCGAGTTCATGAATCTTTGATTTCTTTCAATCCAGGATGGTCCGCGTCCAAAACAAGCTTGAGAAGGCCGCGGCGTGTCTGGAGTACTTCACGACTCGCCAGTGGGCCTTCGCCGACGACAACGTGCAAGCTCTCTGCGCTTCACTCTCGCCGGACGACCGCAGGTTTGTATACAATATCTAATTGGTAATAGGTATGCTTTAGTGTCTTATCAGAAGCTTCAACTACTTCAAAGCTATAGAACGCCATAGGAACCAAGGAAGGGCGCTCTTCGCCTTGTGTGATGTATTTTTCTATTGCTCAAAACCAATTTTATTGACGGAAAAATCTAGAGGAACTGTCTTTTAACCAAAAATTAGGAAACGTGGAACAAACACATGTGATTATAATAATAAAATTATATCTTGGTATTTATATTACTTGGTATTGGCGAACGCAGGGTGGTATGGCAGAGCAAAGAGCTTCACGGAAGGTTCTTTCGGGCTCCTCGCGTCCATGGCCTGGCTACGGTTCGGTAACCTCTTTGGGGAAACCGAAGGTTTTGTCTGTGCTGACGAAGTTATCATGACGAATAACTACCGGATATATCCCCAGGGATGGTACTATTGATATCTGTCGTGCCTGTCACCGACCCGGTGAGTCCCTCAGACATATCGTTTCCGGCTGTTCACGTCTTGCTAACGGCGAGTACTTGCACAGAAACACTGAACTTGCTCTGAAATACAACCTTGTAGACGTTGAAGTACCGTACTACAGGTACTTTGCTGAGCAAGTTCTTGAAAATAGTCATATCACTTTGTACTGGGTTCGCTCTTGATCACAGACAGGACTGTTGTCGCCAACAAGGCTGATATTGTGCTGATAGACCGATCACAGTGTCGTGCAATGATCGTCGACATCACTATCCTCCGTGACGAGAATCTCGTGAAAGCCGAAAAAGATACAAATTAAATATTAGGATATGGAACATGAGATTTTCGACATGTGGGAATGTTGATTCAGCGATGATAGACGTATTCGATAAGAGCAATTCCGCAAATTTGTTTTTAATTGTCTGGACTGACGTTTGTGCATTGTAATTTATTGAAATTCGGTTTGATAATAATTATGTTTTTAGGTCTGAATAAATGAAATAATAATGATTAAATAGCATAATAATTTCATTAATTAAAGTTCAAAGCGTATTTTGACATTTAATTTTATTTGTAAATACGTTTTATTCAATACTAAAATCATTGTAAAATGATACATTTTTCGCAAAAAATTACGGCAGTTTTAATTTTTTTACATTATAATGTAATGAATTTTAAATACCGTGGTACATTATGTGTCAACTTTATACAAATACAAATAAAACGGTGTGTGGGAAATTGATCACTACAATAGAAACAAAACAGTATTTGTAAACAAGATATATTAACTGTCAATATTAAAGATAAGTGTATTTTAACATGTATTCGATAGTTTAAAGCATTTCGTAAGACATGCATGAAAATGCAGATTACTGACATGTAAATGCGAAATGCCTCATAATGGTCTGGTTGTTAGTCCTCTTAATGGTCGGTTGAATCAAGCAATTGATACAGAAGGCGGTACTTCTGGACACAGCCGGCCGGCATATTGAGGAGGTTACTTTCTCTCGGACTGTAATCACCGGTAGCTTTGTCTCTGTATCCGATGCCGGTGGGACAGTTTTTTATGCTTAAATATATAAATACATCTAAAAATATAAAAAATACATTTTTTATATATAAATTATTTTATATATTAAATATATAAGTTATTTAAATATAAAAATAATTAATTTATAAGAAAAAAAATTAAAATAGTATAATAATAAAATCCTAAACTAGTTTAGGCGACTACTGCAACTAGACAACTGATAAACATAGGTACTTTATTTATAATATGTATGTATTTAGAAATATATAAGTATGTTTATTTTGACTGCTTGCTAGAGTACAAGCTCTGCCTAGTTTGAGATAAATAGCGTTGTGTAAGTGGTCCCACGATATAATTATTACTTATATATTTCTAAATACATACATATTATATATCAATTACACCCAGACACAGAATGAACCATCGTGCTCATCACAAAGTTTTATCCTGAGTGGAGATCGTACCCTTAGCGGTTAGTGACTACGACTGCTAAGCCAGAGGTCGTCCTCGGCTTAGCAGTCGTGGTCACTAACCACTAAATCAACAAGCCAGTCAATTATATAAGCCTTATAGAGAATTGGCTGGTTTCTCGGTCAGCAGGAAATGGGATCAACTTTTATGACAGCTACTTATAAAACGATAAATGACTAAAACATGCATATAAAGAAGTGGAAAATAGACTTAATGCTAAATTTGGCGTATTTTCAACAGGACTTTCGACTTCAACGTGAGGAACATCAACTGGGACGCGTACATCGAGTCGTACGTCCTCGGCATCAGGAGGTTCTTGTTCAAGGAGAGTCCCGACACGCTGCCCAAGTCTCGGGCTCTACTCAACAGGTATCACATTAGTACTTTTTATTTTATTTTTATGTGACTTTATAAAGAGAGGAGGTTCTCAATTAGGATGTTTGTCTATTTTTAACCCCCGACGCAGAAATGACGGGGTGTTATAAGTTTGATGTGTGTCTGTCTTTGTGTATGTGTGTGTGGATTTTAATTTTGTATTTTTTTGTTTGAAATGTGAATTAGTCCGGAGTGTTCTTAGATATGTTTGATAAAAATCGGTTCAAGACCGCCGCCACCACAAAATAGTGAATTACCAAAATTTTTTTGTCACAACTCCCTAAAAACGGGTATCAAACAAAAAGGCTTGACTAATAGAATACTATACACTGTGACGAATTTCAAATCCAAGATATTTATTTTTTAATTATTAAATCGGACAATATATTAGTTTCTTTATAATTATATGTTTACTCTCAATACGGATAAGTCGAAGTTGCATATTTTGTAAAAAATCTTTAAGAAGTCTTAAATAAAAAACAAAATTAAACTTTTCAACGATTAGAACAGTCGTTTAAAAAAACTGAGCTAAGCTCGGTTATCCAGGTACTAACAGACAAATGTGTACAACTCGCGAAAGTTTATCAACATTTATTAAAAGACAACTCCCACTCCAGTGTACGAACCCTTTCTCGCGAGGGAACTTTACAAACATACAAGTCAAGGACACAAGTACGCCCAGACTTGGAACAACTATTTGGGGATTACACATAGTAGTGTGGGAAGAAATCACATTTTTTTAAGTTGACAAGTCTGATATAGTGTGATTAAGATACGATGTGGGTACTTAGATATGTAGACCTTACGAACGTTGCTTTTTGTTTTCAGATTACATATAGTCCACGTGTTAACTCAAGTGGCGACCGTGTTCTTCCTATGGAGATTTCTATTTTCCCGCTCGAACGCGCTACGCAGCATTTGGCGGCGCGTCCTAGAGCTGTTAACTAGAGCAGCCCGACTCCTAGCCATAGCCTGATGGCACATCACGCCTGTAACATCCTCGTTGACGCCCATTCCTTCCCAGCTTCCAAACACGCCACGATAATGACCCAATTCTGACGTATGGCATACGTTTGACATTTGTTTGACATTTGTTACAAGATGGCGGCTCCCGCCAATTCAACATTGACACCAATAGATTGTTAAGTACACAGGCAAATAATTTAGGTAATATATTTTTCTCTTTAAATAAGCTTTTACGGGGCTGTTACATTTGCTTCGTGGTTTCTACTGTGTTATGGAAAATGGTTTAATAAATCCGTATAAAGGCTAGTTTTAGGTATATTAAGAACCGCTTTACTGTTATTTTGATGACAAATATAAAGTAGTTTATTAAGACGAGTGGTTTTGTTGCGTCCCTTGTATATTCAAAGTTGTTGATCGTATAGCAAAATTTTGACTTTTCTGTAACACAGTATGTCTCCTAATACTTCCCAAGCGCTAGGCTGTTAGATAATGAATCGTTATAAGTAATAGTGATTCCAATAATTTTGTACCTTTAACAGCTCAATATCTAAAGAGTTCAAAATCTGTTATTGCATAGTTCTAATTACAATAGCAACATTATATAATAATATACTTGAAATTCGTGAGAAATTCATGATATTAATTGTGCAAAGTGATGCTAAAGTATGTCAGTTATAGTGCCAATATGACTTGAGTCTTCATTGTTTTTATGGTATAATGCTAGAAGTTCGGCCTGCTTTGACTCGGTTGATCTTAATCAATCTATGTACTATCGTTCTATCAAATTCATTGACTCTCTTACACATTGTCCATTGTATAGTGGGAGATTTCGACGATTTTGAAGACCAATGACTTGTAGAGCACAAATAACTGACGTCTAGATAAAGAAATTTTAAGGAATGACAGGCAATTCGCCTAAAACACATATGAAGCATCTTTTCGCTAAACGCAATTAGTTTAATTCAGAAAATCAAACATTTAATTTGGCAGTATGTACCTATGTTTTACTAAAAAGGCAATTAGAACTTCTGAAAGCTCAATAATAAATAGACGTTTATCAACTAGTCAAAGGCATTCGTTTTAAAGAACAACTCATATGTTAGTAATATTGCAATGTCGAAAGCCAATTCCACTATTGCCAGTATTTCAACTAATATTTAAACACTTTGTACACTTGCTAAATACATTGGGTTGTTCTTAAATGCTGAATTTATATAGACACCCATGTAATATAAAAGATCCCAGAATAAAATGTTAAAGAAAAGATAATTAGCGAAAATAGATATGAAATCTAAAGTGATATCTACTAATGCATCACATTGTGATCCTTTCCCCTCTTTGATCTTCATTAGAATTGGTAGATTGTCAATAACACCAGTTACGGTATACACAGATTTAAGAAAAGCTACCGATTTAATCACATTCAAGTTCTGTGTTTCTATCTTATCTTAAATATCTTTTAGTATTATTACAGACTGAATGATGTGTATTGATGAATTTAGATCTGTAATAGCTTTTTTATAACTCAACCTTAAATTAAATCTGTGGAAGTCTGTACGTACAAAAACTAGGATTTTAAAACAGCTTCTGTAACGTTATCCAATAATGATGGATCAGAAGATATCACCGATATTAATAATGAATATTAAAAGATCGCGTGGTTTGATAGCGGCTAGGAGCTTAAAGTTTGATTCGTGGTAATGTAAAGAAACGTAGAAGCAATGCAAACCAATGCAGTGCATTCACCTTCCAGTGAGTTCTGAAATGGTTTACCGCTTTGCTAACGCTAAAAAGCATTTTTTTCATTCCCATTTTCACAATGTTAAACAACATTGTGAGTTATCTGTGGTTATTTTAATAATAAAAAAAACATTTGTGATTCTGACGATGGAGCCGAAATGCATTGATACCAATTAAGAAGTGATTGATCTTAAGCTTTGTGGTTGGTATGATTTGGCTCCTATTCCTTTATTTGGCTGTAACGAAGCTCAATTTCATATTCTTCCTTCACATGCTATTTAAAATGGCTTTTACATATTGTTGTGCATCGACGACAGTGTCTATTTATACGTAACAAATTAAATTTTATGAAGTTCCCATGTCATTGAATTTTGTTAAGACAGAAATGAACTACGTGGGAATTAAAAATTGAATGAATAGTTGAATTTTCATGCCAAGGCCTATAGTCGTTATAAAAAGGATTTTTACAGATTTACAGTTCCAATCTAGACCTAGAATCGGGTTTTTATCAGCTCACTTGACTTATTACAATACTACTTAACTAGTTTCTATCTATATGAAAGGCGTAATAACGCATGCTACTATCTATTATGTGCTAAAATTAATTAATACTGCAGCACAGTCATAAAAATAAAATATTGTAGTAAGTTATTATTACTACTTCTACTTTTGTTTATCTAGATGACATTGTAGTTTCATGTCTAACAACTGTTGATAATTTTGTTACTGAGCATTAATGCTGAAGAAAAACTTAGTAATATTATGTATTAGTATTAATTTATATCCAAATAACCAATGTGGTTCAGTAGTTAATTCAATAATGTGTAACAAAGTCTAAGCCGACGTTAAGTAGACTTTGCATACAATTCCTTCGCGAGTTAAGGACTTTTGTATTTCCATTCTGGAATCGATAATTCTAAAATGGATATTTATTTAACGGGTAGCACTAGAGCAGTCAGCTAGTCGTTAATTAATTAAAAAAGCGTATGACATGGGTCCTTCTAAGCTAGTTAAATGCAAGCAACATTTTTTAAAAATAAAATTTTATAAAATTCGTTCCAAAATGACGCTTCCTTAGTGATAATTAACGTAGGTATTTATTGATTTTTTTATATAATAAATTGTTTTCAGTTCATGTATCTTTGCTAGGATATCTTAGAGGACAGATCTTTTGGATTTTGCCCCCTTTTCCAATGCGTACTTATAACTTGGTTCTTTAAGTCTACCAATAAACGCAAGCTGTCTTCTTAGTCCCACAATAATCGGTGTAAGCTGTACTTGTTAAGTAATGCCTAAGTTTATACGACATGTTATTTAAGTGTTAGCATTTTTTATTGTATAAGTCTAACGCAGGACACTTTGGCTCTCACTATTTCCCCCTACGTTATGAGAATCGTTTACGCAAAGTTGGAAAATGTTATTATTTTAAATTACTTCTGCAATTGTTAAAGTTCTTAATTCCAAGTTATATCTAGATATTATTTTTGTGATAGTTCTAAGTAGCGCCGGCTTTTTATAATATTTATCGGAATTCTGAAACTGCTTTCATTTAGGTATTGTTTAACTCTCTCCTTATAGTATTTAATTTATAAGTTTTTTCTAATATTTAATGTTTAAGTGCAAGAATGCAATTGCTGCATTATTTGTATTAGTAAGTTTAGATTTACTAAGTAAATTTCAACTTTGCGTTAGCTATTCCATATTTCTTCCAGTGTCGAAATAATTTAAGTTTTCTTAGTGTAAAATTGAAACTTATCGATTCCTAAAAGGGAAGTGAATTCGAGTTGGAATAATTTATCAAAGTCACTGAATAAATCATTTGACAAGTGTGTTCTGTGACTTTGATCAATTGAATTTTAGTGCGTACGTAAATATTTGTTTTTGCCTGTAAGTATATATGTACATTTTGAAAAGTAAAATACTTCAGTCACGTTTATTGTTTTCAAAAGCTTGTATACTTTTCTGTTTAGCATTTTTTTGTATTTTTAATTAAGGTAAGAAGATATTGTTCGGCAAACTTTCCGGTGAAAATATTCGTGCTGATTTATTATTGTGTATATAGAATTTAGTTATCCCAAAGTTAAATCCAAATATATACATGCGGGAATAATTTTTCATTTTTTCGCTGTATTTTAAATAATGTAGACATGTTTTGGAGTGGTGTAAGGTTTCGACGGTTTTCGAACGAACTTTGATTTTAATCATTTATAGTCGTAATTTAGATTCAATTCTGGATTTAAGGAGTTTGACGGCGGAATACTCTAATGTCACTCAGTTTTCAAACGCCGTTAAGAGTTGGTACTCACATAAGCGGGTCGGCGTTATTCGACACAGGCGATAAACGTTCGGGAAAAAGCCTCTCGGTTTTGCCAAATACGTTACACTAGGCCAGGCAACAACAGGAAATGTGTAGCAAGTAGTTGCTTCGGGTCGGCTTTGTTGTTCGTCAAACACTGCCAAACTGAATGTGCCAACCCGCTTATGCGTAGTACAAAGACAAGTAGACACAACACAAATACTTTTAAATACGACTTAATTCAGTATTTTTCGAGTATTTGAAGGTTAAGAGGATGATTTAAGACAACCATAACAAAAATAATGTTACAATATATGCCTGTACAGTAAAACCATCTATTAGACAATTACATCAAATGTTATTACAAATCAAATGATATCCAAATAGATAAATCCAAAATACTATAAATGTAAACAAATTGCGTTAACTAATATTTCCCGCTAAATTTTGACAGTTCAACATGGCGGTGTGTCGTTCGAAAACCGTATAATAAATGCTTTAAATTTGTTTTGCTTAGACGCCAACGGTTATTGGCTATGGTAAATCCGTAAAACCTTGTTGGGATGTTTAAATATAGCGTCGATTGAAATATGCTCAATGATTGATCGTCCCCATCCTGACTGACTGGGCAATGCTCTGAGAACAATCATAATTGTAATGCAAAATCCATAGAAATGACACCTAAATTGTTGTATAGTATAAAACTAATCATGTTATGTAATAGGTTGTGCAGAAATCGTAGTGAACCTTGTGAATTCTTGCACACTTTCACCTATTTTGTGAGCAGATCTTCATTCTATAAACGATTTTTGGTACTGTAAAGATTAAAATTGTCTAAAGAGTGAGAAAGAAATTCACGCATTAGCCCTGTTAGAAAGAGATGGCGATAGTCCGAAGGCAGCGAAACGTGTCTCGGTGATAGGTCGGTATATACATGGGGGGGGTTTATTTATTATTCCATAATGTAATAAAAACGAATGTAAAGTTTACTATGTTTCATTGGAAACGCCTTTTCCAAATTCAAAATTCCATTTCCCCGCTTCCTGTCATCAAATTCTAAATATTATTTTTACAAATGGTAAACATTAAAACAGGGATATTAATATAAATATGATTGAAACTGAGTGATAGTTGAACTGTGGGAGACGTGGAACAGGAGAATGGTACCTACTATGATTTCCAGTGGCCCATCCAGGGTTTTAGATTGGGGAGAGCAGACCTCGCTAAGTGTAGTTTTTGCCAAGGTGAACATTTAAAAATACAAATACTACTGCGTCCACTAATTCACTGATAATTTCCTTCACTGCAAAGTTTGTTGTTTCTCATTCCCAAATCTTGCTTTAGTTGTAATACATATAACACGGCTCCTCACGACTCACGCGCAAGGGTCCTCATCCAGGACAAATGCGGAAACCACACGCACTACATAGTAGTGGGTGTCCAGAACGATGAGAATGATAGGTGCAGTCGGCCAAGAAAGGGGTCTACCAGTTTTGACCTGAGAGCCTGTATTATGACAACCAGACAACTGATATTTCTAAATGTATTCAAACTTCAAAATTCTTTATTCACTTGAGATGTAAAACAATACTTTTGATACGTCGGGATTCTACATGTGCCTAGTTCGCAAACAATAGGTAAAGCCGGAGAAAAGAACCTGGCAATAAAAACTCGCAGTCACGCTTTTCAAATAGGCAATTTTACAATGTTTGAATGTTTATAAACTCGATATGGGTTTAGATACTGCTACTAATATACTATATACCTAAAAAGTTGGAACATGAGATAAAATCAGCGTTAGTGGGTACAACATAGTAGGGGCATCTACTTAGAACAAAGTTAAAAAATATAAGTGCTTCAATATATTTTAATGATAAAAATATTATTTCTGAAATCTTTACTTACAAAAGTCAAATAATGTATGCTCATAATCAAAGTGACAACAAAATTCACCCAAGCTCAATAAAGTGACAAGAAGCAAGAAAATAGATCCATTTTTTCTTTATCATTTAAATATTCATCAACTACTACTAATAACCTCTACTCTCCCTACATATAAGATGATTTTTGACTACATTTTTGAACTTTATCACTGATAGAGAAGACCTTATTCCATTAATATCAACATATTGAATTCGCTCCCTTATTTAAGAAGCAACAACAAAGTGCTGTATATGCCGTAATGCCTAAGCTTCAGCAGAAGTGTATGCACTACACAATCAAATGCTTTTGAGAGGTCGCAGAAAACACCAATGGCGTCCTGTGAGTTTTCCCAGGCACTATATATGTGTTTTAGTAGTTTAAAGCCTGCATCTACTTTCGAACGACCCTTTGTGTATTCATATTGTTCACTATGCAGTAGATTATAAGAATTAAAATGTGTTTAACTCCATTATTATGGCCTTTTCAAAGATTTCACTAATAGCTGGTAAAATAAAAAAATGGTCTAAAATTACTAGGGTCGCTTTTTCAACCGGCTTTAAACAAAGGGATTTCTTTACTGTGTTTCATTAAATAAGGGGACATGCCGGTATCAACATATCAATAAAAAATGTCTACTATCTTTTTGAAATTAATTGCCTTTATTATTATGTCATTGGGGTTTATAAAATTAAAACTAAATGGTACAGTGCACTCTTTTACACTGTTTCTTATAAGTGATTGGGCTTTAGCCGGACACGAATTTAAAGAGCTGGTTGTATTTATAGGTATTGCAGCAACGAAATTATTAAATGTTTGCGCTAGATCTAAATGGTCAGTTATAATTTTATTACCAACACTTAATTCAAAATTATTTTCAATCGGCTTGGCCCGCCCAAATTCAGCATTGATCATGGTCCAAGTGGCTTTAATTTTATTCTCGGCTTGTTTATTACTTCTACTTAAATGTAAAGACTTGGCAGCAGCACAGATCTTTTTAAATAATTTCTAATATTTTTTAACATATTGAACAAACTTAGGGTCAAAATTATATTGCTTCATACCATACAATTCATACATATTAGCTCTACTTATTTGTATGTATGATGAAACATTTGCATCAAATTATCTAAGCATGTGGCAGAATGAGATGACGTGATCCTTGTTGGTGCGCTAAACAAATGCTTCAAACTAAAAATCGCCACATACACATGCTTTTACCCATAACTTAGTTTTTTTTGTACATTTTCCATTATAGTCTCCAATAAATTAAAGTCACTCTGTGGTGGACGGTAAACACAAACACTTTTTTTTTAGGTAAAGGCGAATCCCGCATTAGGGTACAAGCCCTGTGTCGCGGGGGACTTTACAATCAAACAAGTCACGGACACAAACACCCACACTCGGAACAACAGTTTGTGGATCACTCAAATTGATGTCCCGTGTGGGAATCGAACCCACGACCTCTTGCGTAGCAGTCGGACACACTCCCACCGCGCCACAGAGGCAGTCTAAAATCTACACAAGAGAGTTCTACAGTACGCTCGCTCGACAGAACGAGCTACAATATCTTTGAGTTCATTACTCTTCACACAGAAACAAAAATCATAGAGCCACCATGTATAGCTTTCTTCCTGAACATGCTTACCATACATGTTCATTATTGTGTGCAGTGTTCTGTAACTGTTTTTAAAAATAATTCTATTTCCTGAATGTTGCCACATAAGCCCTTAATATTTTGATGTACTATGGTTAGACCATTTTGCATATATGTTGTCTCATTTACTAGTTTAAACTAGAAGTTACATTAATGATCCTAGAAGAATTGGTAGAACTAAGAGATTGCCCTTCTGTGATACACTTGTACCAGGGACAGCGTATATATTAAATGCTAATAATTTAGCAAAATGTCGCTTAAATAAAATAGACAAATATGTAGTATTTTTTGTTAAAATAAAGTTTCGTGTCGAAAAATAGTATAATAAGTTTATACTATTTTTCTACACAAATACTTACATACTGATATGTTGCGTGTTAAATATTAAAGCTCTGTATGTGCTTGTTGTGTGTACCAGATACTGACTGTAATAATAATAATAATATAATATATTATATTACACACAACGCCATCTGATCCCAAACTAAGCAGAGCTTGTACTATGGAAACCAGTTAACTGATAAACTTACTTATATATTTCTAAATACATACATATTATAGATAAATAACACCCAGACACAGAATAAACCATCGTGCTCATCACACTGGGTGGGGATCGAACCCACGACCTCTTGCGTAGTAGTCTGATACATTCCCACCGCACCACAGAGGCAGTCAACTGTGGAGACTGAGTAAGGTAGACCACATAGTACATATTTCTTGGTGATTGAGAAGCTGTCACTATGTGTATATCATGAATGGAAATGAGTTCTCGCAATTGTGAGATCGCGGGTTCGAATCTTATACATAGTATTACCGACGTGAACCCATCCTGACACAAGCCATTGAGCTTAGCTGGAGGTGTTAACAGGATTGCTAGTAATGTGGGACCCACAATCCCACACTTGCTAGAATAAATAGACACAGAATATACGAAGTTAATCCTGGGTGGGGATCGATCCCACAACTCCAGCTTAGCAGTCAAGGTCGCTAACTGCTATGGCCAGAAAATAATGAACATGCAAAATTTAAACTTAAGGTTATGCTTTTCAGGTAAATTTTACAATCCAAAGCCACTCGATAGTTTAGGACTTGCTTACCCTACGCTATCCCTACAAAGGGAAATTAAAACAAAGAACGATTTATTTTGAGTCATTTATTATAATAGTCTCGGCGAACCTTGATCCCTATGACACTGACAGTTATTCCCACGACACAACCTTGTAGTAGCGTCACCGTTATATTATAATCGAATTGGCGGTGTCTAAAAATGATATTTATTAATTTTAGGCAGATATATGCAATTACAATAATATCCCGTTAGAATTATAATAATTATTAACACTTACAAGAAATTATCTCAATCAGACTTTACGTTGACGTCCTGCAAAAGTTACTCCGTTTGGAAGATATCGACTAGTGCGGAAAAGTATCGATAAACAAATATCGAAAATGGAAACGAGTGTACAAAATACATCAATAGAGTACGGCAGTTCACCTCGAAAATAATAGCCGTAAATATGGTTTCGTATCGCTGCCATGTCGAAATCATCGGGGTTAGTTACGGGTCGTGCCCTATTATGTTTTTTCTTCTTTGGAGTTGATAGTTTGTTCTCCTCCATCGACGATTCGCCGAACTTCTCCTTTGTAATTCGGGAAACGGTAGCTTTGCCAATTCCCAAAGCATCAGCAACACGGTCGCGTACGTTGTCAAGTGGCAACAAAGGTCCGCCATTTTGTAGTTCGCGAGCAAAATAGTCACGCAAGCGTACAACAAACTCCCGCGTTTCACTGTTGAGTACAGTTTTTCTCAGTCTTTTCGGCATTTTGAAACACCAACAAAAACAAAACAGCAACAATAACAAAAACAGAAAACAACAATAGTAACAAACAAAGGATTCCGATGACACAACAAAACACGTGGCGCATACAAGACTCGTACTGGCGTAGCGAACTGACAGTACTAGCGTAGTGACAGATCAGATAGTGTTGCTATAACTAAAATTTTAATTCACATTAAAATTATATAGTCCGACCATGTTACCTCTGCATCGGAATATTGGCAACCCCATATACAAATACACGGATACTTGTAAATATAACAAGCATTATAATTATAGTAATGTAGATTATATTTTAAAAACATGTTTATCGATGTGGCTGAATGCAAGTCACGCCTTTGCCTATAAAAAGTTGCGATATATCGACACGACCCGTCACTAGTATGAACTGTCATAGGGATCAAGGTTCGCCGAGCTGATTATAAAATAAGTACAGATATTTCAACATTAATAAACTATAGTTAAAAAATCTACATGTAACGTGAGTGCCATCTAGCTAACAATGAAGGAAATTACCAAAATATTTAACAAGCGAAATACCACTTCGCTAGAAATCGAATTTAGATCAAAATGATCTTTCAGGGTTGCTATAGACATAATCGGCATTGCTGGTTCAGCAGTATTTGTTGAACAACAAAGCCAACCCGAAGCAATGTATGTGTGTGGTACAGCCGATGGGCTTGTTTTCCCGAAAATTAATTTACAATATATTAGATTTAACCGCCCGGCTCAAGCCGGCCCGCTGACTGGTACTTGTCTCTATAGTACATCGTACGCTAGACTGGCTACCCTATACAAAGTGACAGCAATTTCTAATGCCGAATAGAACTACCGTCCTGAGAGTTTACACAGAGGACGGTATTTTGTCACATATGACTTATGACAAATGGCCGTTCTTATTATCCTTGTGACACTAGAATAGACTTTCATTTAACCATTTAATTTTGACAACTTACCGTCCAAATACCAAAATAGAATGGCAGTCTTGTTGTTGTCGGCGGTAGTCTATCCAGTGTACTAGTAGTATAGAAGTCACTGATAGCAACCCTCAGTGTATTTAAAATTTGGCAAAAAAATAGACCAAAATGGCGTTTTAGTGGTTTTTCCTCGATCGAATAGTAGAATTTATAAAGCTTAAACAATATCAAGTTGGACCGTGCACTAGCTATCATGAGCATACCCAGGATATTTTTTTGTAGGGGTTTTAGAGGTTACAATTGAATCAAGACAGTTGCACCAGCTAAATATGTACCTTTTTGTAATTTCGGGGGAGGTTTCAACCCTAAAATTCCACTTTCTATACGCCCATGCTAGCTATTACGACGCCGTAATTTCAATCAGTAATTTTCCCTTCAATTGCGGCTTCTTCCTTCTTTGGTTTCGGCATTCCAGTTTCATAATTGAAGTGGTCCGAGTTTTTGTATTCCACGTATCTAGGATTGAAACGAAAATTTTAAACGTTGTTTTTTTTTAAATTAACTCACGCATAATAGCACAGCCGTGAGGTACCGGCTTAAGAATAGTGCCTCGATAGACCTTGATCTCTTTGCTTGGGTCG
Organism: Herminia tarsipennalis; assembly: GCA_945859575.2. Lineage (NCBI taxonomy): Eukaryota > Metazoa > Arthropoda > Insecta > Lepidoptera > Erebidae > Herminia > Herminia tarsipennalis. Next base: position 3,786,631 of record OX243830.2, read on the forward strand.
GCAAGGTGACTGGGATTTTACACTGGAGGATGGGAAGCAGCGTCCTCTGCCTTCTTTATAGACTTACTACGATCGCCAACCCGCTCGCCAAGCATAGCAATTATGGCCCCCCAGGATCTTAACAATAAGTAGGCCTCGTACCCAGCAGTGGGATATCATATGGGTTGATATGATTAGAGCACAAGCCTTGTGTCGCAAGGAACAGTACGTACCAGATTTGAAACCCTTTCGGACCCTTCCCGTCCCGCATCCAGCAGTCGTACGCATTTCCACTGCGCAAGGCAGTCAATAGCAAACACGAGCTTACGAGTTGTAGGTTTAAGCTATAGTCCGTCTAGATGGGTACCACAACAGTGTCAGTTATTCTTCCGTGAAATAGCTAAGTTAACACATATGTGTTTCTGTTAAACAAATGAAACTTACAAAGTAATGTCTCAACTGAAGAGCGCGGTGCGGTGACATTCAGATCTTAGCTAAACAAGGGTTTGGGTATACCTATGTATGTAATATTTATTTACACACACTTACAGTCGTATAATTACAGGTATGTAGCCCAATGCGATAGATAGTGTAGCAGCATTACATTTACATGAATATAAAGCCATATTAGTAGCCCTTGTGAATTCGTCCAAAAACAAATAAATCGCATTGAGCAAGCGCAGCGCCCGCGTCGACCTGTATTACTCCCCGTAAAACCTTAAGCAGATACACGGCTAACGTTACTTCTTTTAAATTAAAAATAAAGTTTATTTTTTAGGCGCCACTTTCCAGCTTTGTCTATGTAATTCTGAAGTGTTTCGCACTGCCCTGGCTTACCCTAGACCTTGTGTAATAGGGTTCAGAAAGGTATCCGCTACAATCGACATACTGTCTTCTATTGTGCAGGTAGTTGGCAAAAAAAGTTAGTATGCGTGGCGTGCACCCAAAGCTAGCTAACTTTGATAGAAGGACATCATTGTTGACTGAATCAAAAGCCTTTCTGAAATCAAAGTAGGCTACGTCGACCTGCTGTCCAAAATCAACCGACACGGCACCAATTTTGTCATACGATGCATCAAATTCCCCGTTGTTCCCCGCCCTGAACGAAAACCATACTGCGCATCAGAAAGCTGGCGGCACTGATTTGCGGATTTAAGTAATTATAAATGGCTCCCTCGAACATCTTCACACCCTCACCACTGGTCTGTAGTCCCTGTGTAAGGGACTACCCTCACCTTTCGATACAAGGACCACTCGTGTGAGCTTCCTTTGCTGCGGATAAGTCGCTGTGGTAATGCGTAATGAGTAAAGGCTCTACTAACACCATACGACTATCCCGAAAAATAAATGGTGCTATACCATCGGGCCCCACAGGACGCTTAAGCGGCAACCGTGCGAGCGCACATTGCACCTCTCTAGGCTGAAGGTATTTCGGATGCACCCACGCACCCACAATTAAAACAGAGATTCTTTACTCTTTCTAAATATTGTCCTATGCTTTTTCACAGGACTAGGAATGCATCAATTCGCTAATAAGTAAAATTCATATCGCATTATTTGCTCTTTTGTCTTGAGTATTGAAAACGTAAAATAAATCAAATTAATTAACATGGCATATTATTACTATAATAAGGAGTCGGATAAAACATTTTCGGTTTTTATTATTTTTGTTTTCTACATGACTTATAATATTTGAAACGAGAAAAAGTCATTTTTATTTTCCGTATTTCATAGGTAAGTCCATATTTTCCAAAAAAAATATTATAGTCATCATACCTACTTACACGTATATTAAAAAACCGGGCAAGTGCATATCAGACCACGCATAATGTAGGGTTCCGTAGCCCCCCCCCCCCCCCTCACCCATCCGAGTAATGTGGCTAAAGAAGTGGTGTTTTGTTACTTCTCATTTGATCAGCTCCTCCTCCTTTGATCATTCCTCGTAAACTTGTAAAGCCTTCTTAGTTGTGATAGTTTTCCTTTTAATTTCATTATATACACTACTCCCGTGAATGTTCACATACCCAACATCAATCATTTAGCTGGCAGGGGCACTTTAAAGCTTAATATTTTATAAACGGATCCCTAAATCTAAAAGTCGTCTTTCCAAGCCCTAAACGTTTTTAAAAAAACCTATCTAATGATACCCCACGGTGTGGGGTAGGTGAGAAAAAAAAATCGCACCCCCATTTTATATACATATAGGGTGGAAAACAGTTTTTTTTTTATATTTTATTATTTCCATGAACCACAGTATCGTATCGTAGCCACCCAGCGTTCCTCTATTATTCCTGTTTCACTCTTACCGTTCGTAGGGTGGTGTACCCAAAGTATAACATACGCTACCTACTGTATAGCCTATGTTATACTTTTAACGTTAGTAAAAAAAGTATTACACATTACATTACGAAACATTGGTGGGCTGTTCCACAGACGTCAGCGAGGGTTAAAGTTTAGTAATAACAATAAAAAGTAATACAAACTTCTCCAGCGGTGGACACAGATAGTGCCTGATGTTCCTGGGCATCATGACCTCGGCCTGAACTTTGGTGACCTCACGGCAGTATTCCTCGAAGTCATGAATGATCTCGTCGTCCACTCGGGGACCGATGCCGGGGACTGCGTATACTATTGTTATCTGCCAACGAAGACGATTGAGAAAGCGATTTTAAACGTGACTAATTTGGAGTATTGTTCGAAAAAGCTCTTCGAAACTTCGTGTTACGTTTATTGGGGAGGAAGTGCTCGCAATATTTTGGGATGGTCTTTCCTACAACTTGATATTTAATTGGGTATTTGACTACTATCAAAATAAAATATTTTATAATAACCATGTAAAAATATGTCATAAAATGTTCTGAAAAAGTATGTTCATTTATTAATTTAACGTGTTTATTCATTTTTAATCATAAAGAGAAACTACTATACTAAAAGTAAATGATTTGACCATAGAAAACGTGACGTCGTAAGCTAGCATTCCATACAAATTTGTTCGGAGAGAGTCGTTGTTGAAAAGTTAAAGTCGTTTCTTAAAAAGAGGCTGATTTGACTTGAGTCAAATACCCCAAGTCGCGGATGATGTCGTCACGTCGTTCACTCGGGAATCGACACCTGGGATTGTATATGCCTACAGTTTGGAAAGGCTCTTGAAATCAAACAATAAAAAAAATAAAGATAGAAGAGCACTAACGTTCATTAAGTAACTCAAAAATAAATTTATTTCATAATGTTTCTTGATGAGCATGAAGTCTACTTCTATTAGAAGCCTTATTCAAATCGAACAAGTCAAGTTGACCAATGGAAGCGTGATCACGCCATAATAAGGCCAGAAACATAATTCTACTTGTCATAAGATCCGTATGCTCTGTTGATCTAAATGCCATTAAAAAAAACTAAAAAACCTTAAAGTTTCCGTGCCGTGATGAAGTTTATTTACATGTTAATATATTTTAAAAGCCAAAAAGTTTCCTACCTCTGGTATGGGCACTTCTTCTTCTTCAACCTCCTCTATTTCAGGTACAATGATGCTCATGTTATCATTTATGAAGTTCTCCAGGAGAAGACGAACCATTTCTACTTCCTCTGGTTTCGCCTGGTTATAAAGTTGGAAATTATTAGCTGAGAATTTATACTAGTATTATAAGCTGAAGACTTGTTTATATGAACGTTATAATCTCAGGAACTACTGGTCTGAATTGAAAAACGATTTTACTGTTGAATAGCCCATTTATCGAGGAAGGTCATATAACTTCACGCTACGACTAATAGGAGTGGAGGAGAAATGAAAAAAAATGAAAAAACGGGGAAAATTTACGCAGAGGAAGTTGCGCGGGTCAGCTATATAAATAAACTATTTGGGGAACCTACGTCAGCTTTGAGTTACATTCCCTACCCATACCACCCACCATCCTTGTTCTACTGGTACCTACCAGTAGTCATCTCTGATAGGGAAAGCTGATAGAGGCTAGTGGAACAGTATATACAAAGTCTTAAATATTATAAGAGTTCTAATGGCTTAGCACCGTTTTCAAGACTAGTATTTTATAAGTTTTATCCAGGAACTGCTTGTCTCCTAGGAATTTTAACGTTCTTGCCAACAAATAGAATCTACAATAGTCATTAACATACGGAAACCACATGAAGTCGTGTAAACGAGGTAACGTCGTGTAACGTCATACCTTCTTTTTCTTTAAGTCCGGATCAGGTAGTATCGCGATTTGGTCGTCTACATACGCCATGATCTCTTTCTCAATGTGCTGGACGATAAACTCTCCACTCGTGGTCGACATTTGGCGACCAGCCACCATCCCTGAAAAAAAACATAACACGTAAGAAATATGTAGTAGGTAAGTATGTTTATATCATCAAAGAGTTAAGTCCATTAAATAATTAGTATCTGGATGACAAAGTTTTTTTAAAATGACATTTTCTAAAAATGAAACCGAGCCAGAACGATTTATCACCCCCCGAAACCTCCTGTATACTAAGTTTCATGAAAATCGGTGGAGCCGCTGTCAAGATTCTGATTATACCTATTTAAATATAACATATAATATAATATACAAGAACTGCTCGTTCAAAGGTATTTGACTAGATATATCTAGTCAAATACCTTCGAGCCATACCTAGTCAATCCTATCTAATATATTTATGTATATCTATTATATACATGTATATATACATGTATAGGATTGACTTAAGGACAGCGTGAAAAACCAAAAAAAATGTGTATAGCGGCTCAAGATTGAATCAAATCCTGAAACGCGCAAGTACAGTTTTCACAGCTTCTAGCTAAATATGTTTATTAGTTCTCAAAGTTTACTACTCGGGCGCCCAATTGCCTCTCTTTGTCGAAGAATCGTTTAGGTCCTTTTCACATAGTTCCGGTATCAATAGGGCACCGGCAACCGGTCGGTCGCCGGCTACCCGGCGCCGGATTGAAACCGGAAGGTGTAAAAAAGACCTTAGTGTGTCGCAATATCCTGTCTTTTACAGAGTAAACCATTGTTTATTTTGTTTTTAATATTATATTACAACGGAAAATTACTCTTGCAATAATTACATATCCCAAGAAAAAGATAGATTGAGATTAGAATGAGCAATTCGTTCGTCTGTCTAAGCCCTATTATGACATTTATAGGATAGTATAGTTAATATCTAACCAAGGTCATAATTAGCAGAATTAAATCTATCCACCAAACTGGCTATCTCATCCAGCAGCTGCTCCAAACATGCAAGACGGTCCCGTCTGGCGCTTTCAACCTGTGACGGGAAAGTAGGAAAGATGGGAACGATAGAAAACATTGGAATGTTATTAAAAATAGAAAAAATAGGTTAAAAATTAAAATTAAGGAAGTTAGGCTTAAATTCAAAACTTATAAAAGTTAAGGAAGTCGGTTAAATGGGGATGGTTGGGAAAGATGTAAACGCTTAAAATTACGATTGACAACGTCGATGCCCCGTGGAAGAAATAGACCAAATAACATTTCAAATGTTTTGTGATTTCGTTTTAAAAGACAACTGCTGCACTAGTGTACAAGCCCTGTGTCGTGGGGAACGTCACAGACATAGAAATCATGGACACAAAATACATCCAGACCCGGAACCGTGGATTCGTACTTAGTGGATTTATCACAAAATGGTGTCCCGTGTGGGAATCGAACCCACGACCTACTCCCACCGAGGCTTCATAGATACCAACGATAGATCAAAAATCTATAAATCATTGACATTTACTTCAGCAACATAAAGCGCTATTTTTTCCTTCAACATCTTTTTTTGGTCTACTTCCTCTTTAACCTCTTCTTCTGCAGCTTGATCTTCGTTATCGTTTGTCTCATCACCAGTTACATCATCTTTAAGACTTCCCATAGAAGGTTCACCTGGTTTTAGTTAATTTGTATTAATTTTACAAGCCTTTCAATAAAACTAATGCAACGCAAAAGGATGGATATAGCAACTAAGGTAAATGGCAAAGGAAATAAATGTCAGTGAAGCTTTTGACTCCCTCGCATTAACGATTTGTGTTACATTCTATATTTGTATTTGTTTTCATGTTATGGAGTTCTTACGATTATTTTAATTTTTAAGCACGTAAACGCATGGATTATATTTATCGAACCCAATGTTCGATATTTGTTTATAGATAATGCAAGAGGGATAGATATACTCCAAGGACCATCACTATGCCCTGTATCTATTCATAATGTGTGCCGAAATACCGATATATATGGATTCGAAATTTATGATCGATCCAAGGCGTGCAGAAGTGGAGCTGCCTATAAAAATGTTTTGTATATTGATCTAATAGAATATTAATTTTAGATTAATATTCTACTAGATCAATATGATAAAAATGTACTACAATTTTATGCTACACATGTGCTTTTTATAGTCATTGAGGAATTATTAAAACAAATAAACTAATTTTATCTATTTTAAAACTCTTTCATAACAAAGCTTGTTATGTTGTGAAAACTCGTCTTTATACCTCGCAGAACTACTTAGCTAGTTATAGAATGTACTACTAACAAATAATTGAAAACATTATACTTCACTCCTACATCTATTGGCGTAAGATAACCTACAGCTAAAACTACTGTTTATAGCGTCGTTGCTTACAAAAAACCCTGTGATTTCATAAAACGTATAATAAAATAAGTAACCGTATATTGCAAAGTCGACTTCTTCATTATTTTCATCAAAAACGCAAATGTCAATAGTTTTCTTTTGTTCATCCTCCTTTTTAGCTAAGTAGAGACAATCAAATATTATTTTTAGTTACATGTACATGAATAAGAAGAGAACTGAGTTGTAAAAATGGCGGCAAATTGACATGTCGCTATTTTTACAGCTCCGCGTTTATAGTGTAAAACTGGACAAGAACGAGACTTTGTGATTGAAAGAAGAAAACTAGAAAGAAATTATACTTGAAACTGGCGTATGCACATACTGTGCGAGCCATAGTCTCTACCGATTAATATTAGAGGGAAGAGGAAAAAAAAAAGAAGAGAAATTGTGAAAATGGTGACAAACTTAGGTGTCATTATTGTCACAGCAACACATTCAAATGTAAAAATAGGTACCTAATTGTAATACCTAAGTAGTAGATAGAAATTTTAGTGCAATAAAAAGAAAGTAAAATAAACAAGAAAACACACAAAGAACAGACACAAGATGTAATTTAAAATGTTAATGTTAAATTAAAGTATTAACAGGATGTAAATATTTCAATTTAAGATTCGAAAAAACGAAACTAAAACTAAAATATTTAGAGAATGATTTCACTTCATTTCCCTCAATGCTATGGAGTATAGAAAACCTAGAGATTTTGAAAAAAAGTGTCCAGCTGGCAACTGTAACAGTTCAAACCATTTAAAACCGTCCAAAGTGGCGCTAACGTAGCGTATATTTATAGGGTTTAATAATAAGGGAGCAATTATCGACGGATTGAAGTGCATCGTGCTTATTATGCTGTTGCCACTGTAGCGCCAGTCTTGTAACCTGACCACGGTGAATTCAAAAAGTAAGGGTTATGTTTTTAGCAGTCTATAAGTTTGTATTTAAGAATGTTCCACCGTAGCGTCCCCAGCTAACTAGTCACTGGCACAGATAATATAATACTATACTAGTATCACTGGTCATCGGATTTCGATGAATGAAGTATCAATCGATTCGTTATTGTGGCGCGGGTGACATAGGCTACATTTTCATCCATTGTGATGATCACATAGCGTGTGATAGGCATGGAAATAGGGTATTTTGACTTATTGTTTATAAGTAAATGGCTTTTAGCACATTCATTTGATACCAAACACATTTTGTGTGCATTAACTCTATAATTGCGTAGTACCTATCTCCGTATCTCTTCATAAAAAATCGGTTATCTGTAAAGTCGGTTTACTGACGATAGTTGAACGTGACAACGTCAGAAAATATTGATGGAATGGTTTCCTGCCGAACGCGGAGGCCGATTGTACCTCTTTGTCGCTCGTTTCGCGCTCTCGCTTGCAATTAAATGGAACGCCTCAGAGCAAGGTAACGCCTCATAAGTCAGTTTTTTCGTGCGTTCAGCCGGCTCCATCGAATTATAAGACGTTGTCACGTCAAAAATAGTAGAGTTTGTTTGACTTTGTTTGTCAATATACAAATCTCTATGACAATGAGTAAACAATTCATCCAAAGCCTGTGAGTGTTTTGATTGTTCCAAGGATTGTTTGGGCTAAAAATGGACTCAAAAAGATTGTCGTAGTCGGGTATAAAGTTTTTGGTAAAACTTCTGCTTATTTAATGCGATAGATTATTTCATACATAGAGATTGCCCTTTGGTCTTCTATACTCCATGTTCTGTCCATTTTATCTGTCTCTCATAAATGAGGTTTAGAGTATTCAAGGCAGATAATTAGTAAAATTATTATAGCAAACAAAGTAATGTTTTTACGTTATACTTAATGCATTCGCAAGAGTGACATTTGCCCATTAGCTTGTTATTTGTTATTTACAATGAGTGCCTATTGTTATCAACTAGAATCATCATTATATATGATTTGAACTTACCATCTGTTTCGACATGATCTCCCTCTTTTTCCATATGCATGGTGCTCAAAGTTTTGAGCTTTTTCTGAAAGTATAAAATGGAATTATAACGTAGTACTAGCGGACATCCGCAACTTCGTATCCGTGTGGATCCCGTTCCTGCGTGATGATGTAATATACATATAAACTTTCCTCTTGAATTACTCTATCTATTTCTGAAAATTGCATTAAAACCTGTTGCGTAATTTAAAAGATCTAAGCGCACAGATAGGGGGCACGACTTTATTTTATACTACTTATATACTAATATTATATAACTGAAGAGTTAATTTGTTTGTTTGAACGCGATAATCTCAGGAACTACTAATCCGAATTGAAAAAATATTTTACTGTTGGGTAGCCGATTTATTGAGGAAGACTATAGGCTATATAACATCACGCTACGACCAATAGGAGCGAAACAGCAATATTTTATTTTGGAAAATCAGGAAAAATTTACGCATACGAAGTTACGTGGGTCAACTAGTGTAAAGTTAAAGATGAAGCAGTATACATTTGACGAGATATTACCGAGTGCAAAGTCCCTATTCCTCGCCCTAGAACATACTAGGCGAATCAAAGTGCGGGTGACGATGGACGAGTCTGCCCCATTTCTTCATATTTAGTTTAGTTAATTTAGTAGCTGTCCCCGTAGCTTCGCTCGTCTTAAGTTTGTTAACCCCTTTAGGGCTTGAGTTTCCTAAAACCCCTTAAATTTCCATAATCTGCGTCACAAAAAAAAACTCTACCAAATTTCAGTAACTCGAAGGGTTTGGGCTGAATGTTATTGACTACGCTATTAGTTAAGCATTTGTGTTTTGAAATCTCAAAGTGACTAAATACCAAAAAAACGGACAAGTCCGAGTCGCCCACCGAGTGTCCGTACAATTTTTTTGGTAAGTATATATTACGAACAGTTCAGGAATCGAGTCAACGGAAAATGACCTATAAATTTTGGTTCCCTAGAGAGGGTCGAAATGTATGTTTTTTGCGGCATTAACGGTCGTATCTTTTTTTACATTATCTTATAAATTCGTTTTTTTTCACAGCTTCAACGGACTGCAGACCTGAGTATAATTATGATTTTAATTTCAACTCGATACCTCCACGCGTTCCCGAGATAAAAAGATAAAGGGTCTTGACAGAAAGACGGACGGACGAACAATATAGTAATCCTATAAGAATTCCGTTTTTTCCTTACGGAACCCTAAAAATATGAAAATGGTGAAAGTGAAACCAATCTCTTATCAACAAAGGGAAATCAGAAGGGAAATAAGGATAGGTTAATATCAGACGCAAAATAGTACCTACGTACTAATGTAATTTAAATGGTAACGATACAAGCAAAGAAAACCAACTAACTTCCACTTCTTCGTTTAGCAACGGCTTTCCTGCAATTGAATATTAAGTATGACATTATTAAGTATCACACCTAGTCCTAATCCAAGCTATATGACCATCATCATAATTACTACATAGTATCATAATACAAAATATTATATACAATCCATATAGGGTATAGAGGCTCAAACCAATGCCGCAGCTGGACGTGAATATGTCCATGTTGCATGCTATCTTGGGCATTTTTTTTTCTTAAAAAAGACGATTCCCGCAGTAAGGTATAAGCCTTGTATCTTTAACTTTACGGACGCAAAGTACACCCAGACTCGGAACAACAATTTGTGGATCACAAAAAGTAGTGTACCGTGTGGGAATCGAACACAACCTATTGCGTAGCAGTCAGACACACTCTGACTTTTTGTTACAGAAGAACGATTTGTTATTACAGGAATTAGTAATTTAAAGTAGGGCATTGCCCCCTCCTCCTGCTAGCTGCGGTAGTTCATTACTAATTTAAAACATTTAAAATGTATAATAATGCCCCTCAGTAACTACAGCCTTGATTCATTCAAACCCTCATAGTTATGGGTAGATTACGCGAAACAGATTTCGGCTCTGTCAATTTATATAGAAAACTTTAAAGATTTATCAAATAAAAAAAATAAGGATATATATTAATATCAATCCATAAAAAAAATTTTGAAGTTACAGAAAAGTGCAGAAACGAGACTTTTGGTATTGTCATATTTATGGCGTTTGACATTTGTACGAACGAATATTCGACTTTATTTTGTCCTGCGCTGCTGCACACTGTGAAGTAATGGTTGTGTGCGTGAGAGCGAGGCGGGCGAGCGTGTCGCTGTGTGGGTAGCGCTAAATAAATTCTTCGACACTTAAAAATAATCTGATTTTGGCCGAACTCTATCTCTTTCTATTTCTACAAAGTTTAAAACCTTAACCTTTTCTATCACTCTGATAGTTTGCCCTCTCAATCTGTTTCGCTCTCTCCACGGAGGGCGACCTCTCTAGCTGCCCAATCAGTGGAAGGATCACTTTGGTACTGATCCTGTCTCCGAGGCCCACTTTGCCATCGATGAGAGAGACACGCTTGAAATGATGCCAAGTGCCTTCCCAGAAACCATCGTCTGATACTTCGGACTAGGATCAAAGGATTACGAGAATTAGGAATGAGGATAGTCGTGAACTTCTTAAGAGATGTAGATGACGAGCTATGAAAATAATGGAATATGAGGCTGAGATCTGTGGAGCGTGTTAAAATTTAGCTAAGGAGGCTCCCAGTACTTATGTGAGGCGTATAAGGGGTAGGATGAGTCAAGTCGAATGTCACCAGATCTCACGTGTGGAAGAGGGGGGAGGGTCTTGGCAAATCTCACATAATAATTTCAAATATCCGAAGCGCCAAAATTGGGGGCGCGAGGTATTTAGGCGGTATCGGGTGAAATTATTTGCACCCCCTCCCTCTCGTAATGCGAGGTACTTAGGGCGAAAATCGTATGTGAGATTAGTAGGGGGAAAGAAGTTAAGGCAAATCTTACTATATCTCCGTCAAAAGCACCTCAAGTAATTTATGGACGACTTAGATAAAACTTGGGAAAAAATCTAGACAAAGCATAATCATAGGCGTGCACAGGGCGTACATCCCCCCCCCCAGTACGGCCTTTTTTAAACTACCTACTTTAGTTATTCTCTGTTCTGTGCACAAAGCTGTGCAGATACTAAAGCTAGTCTTATAATAATGTGTACATACCTCTGATTCCTCTTCTATAATTGTCTCCGATACTATCGACTCACTCTTCTCCTCAGGAGTACCTGGACACGTTGACATACATATTACTCGATTACCAATTACATATCAACCCATATGATGGCCCACTGCTGGGCACGGGTCTCCCCAGTAGATCCTGGGGGTAATTGCCATAATCGCCACGCTTGGCGAGCGGGTTGGCGATCGCAGTAAGGCTTTAAGTACGCAGAGGACGCTGCTGCCCGTCCTCCGGAGTGAAATCCCTTAGTCGCCTTGACGACACCCACGGGAAGAGATGGGGTGGTACTATTCTTAAGCCGGCACCACACGGCATTATATTACCAATTAACTGCTTTAAAATAAATTTATATTCCATGATTAGAACAATCAATCAATTAGCCTTTATCGGACCACTGCTGGACATAGGCCTCTCCTAAATTACGCCTGCTGCATTCAGCTCTATCAAACGACCTTCTTTATGTTACCGGTCCATCTGACTGTTACCGTCGCGGTCAGTTCCGGTCTCCACTCTATATCCAGCAATTATAAGTAAGTGATATAAAAATATGAACCTTCTCTAACACCATCGAAGTATTTGACATCGGCACCAGCTTCCATCTTGGCGAGGAAGTGGTACATCTCCAGGAAGTCCTCCAGGGGTATGGCTGCCGAGCCACCATCAGGCTCTTTGGTTAGGGACTCGCAGAGCAGAATCATCGTGTGAGTGAGACACTACAACGATAGTAGTTCATTTAATAAAACAATAAATACAAAAACTAAAACTAGAAAAAGTCACAATTTGAAAGTACTCGTGTAAATACACACGAACAACGAGCATGAGCAAAATCCTTAGTACAAAAGAAAACCTATAAGACGACCAACAAGCTTTAATTTCAGATAAACGAGGTATACTTATAAAAGTTATCACCGTCATGTACACAGAGTCCTTATTCACATTCTCGCGGTAAGCCCGTGCGAATTGTCGCATGCACGATGCGCTCAAAGATCTCAGCCGCGCATGCGCGTTGATGCATTTTTAAGCGCACCTCTCTATTTACCATTATAACAAGATTTTGACAGTTCGCACGTTTTGCCCTAGATAGGGGCTAGATTTCTAAAAATACCACACCTCGTGCCAGACTATCGTGCGTATATACACGATACTCTCTTTTTGTCATAGGTTAAAAAAGGAATCGTTCGTACAATTAACTCTGTGTGTCTGTTACGTTGTTAATTCAGTTTGAGTCTTGGAAAAGGACATATGATAGTTTTTATGCAAGAACCGAAATCCACGCGGGTGGAGACGCAGTCAGAAATTGTATCAAGTAAATTAATTTGCTGGATTAGGCATCATTAACTCCAAAAAACCGGGCAAGAGTATGTCGGACCATGCTCAATGTAGGGTTCCACAGCAGTTATTAAAAATAAATGCAGAAGATCTTACGTTCGTGTACAATTTTTTGTTGAGAAACGCAGTTTTTCTGCAATAACTCAATTAGGTATATCCGATTATGTCGGAAATAATTTTAGTTTAAAGTACAGTTTGTGAGCTTTTTCATACTATTTGGTCCCACGGTTCAAAAGATAAGGGGGGGGGGGGGGGGGGTGCACAATTTAGGCAACTTTCGTAGCGATTACCTATTTCCAAAAATTTTCACTAAATCAAAAAAGTTTATTAGAAACCTGTAAAGCTTGCTTTTAAAAGACCTGTCAAATGATGTGCCACACGATGTCTGCTGAAAAAACTTACAGTTACAGTTAAATGTATGGAGTGAAAGAAAAGTAAGTAGCGGCTACTACAAGACACCTTTTCACTAAATTTCATTAATATTATTGTGTAGTTTTTGAGTAACTTACCTGTGACATACATACGGACAGACAGACAGTCATAAGGGTTCCGTTTTTACCATTTTGGCTACGGAACCCTAAAAAAGAAGAAATGAGAAATACTACCTTAGTAAGCATTCCTGCAGCTACCGCAATGAAGTGGAAGAAAGGCACGAAGTCAGCTCGTCTATACACCTCACATAGACAGAATATCCTCTTTAACTCTTTAGGGTCTAAGCAGAAAGCCTGCCATGCCCTCTTCGCCACGTTCAATGGTAGTGACTTCATAGCTATTAGCTAAAATGAGAATATTTACCCCTTTTACAGCCTCGCCGTCAATCATGCATTAACCTAACCTATACTAAGCAAACATGTAACAGTGAAGCACCTAAAAAGATTAGTGAAGGGCTGGAGTTTATACTTTGCCGATCCCTTTCAGAGTTGATCAGTAGCCTTTGATCTAAGTCATCTATACTAATCTATACTAATATTATAATCAGGAAAGATGTGATTGTTTGTTTGATTGTTTGTTTGTATTGAATAGGCTCCGAAAGTACTGGATGGATTTGAAAAATTCTTTCATCGTTGTGAAACTACACTAACTCCGGGTGACATAGGCTACTTTTTATCCCTGTATTCCCACAGGAACGGGAACTACGCGGGTGAAACCGCGAGGCGTCCGCTTGTTCATTATATTCTCGTCGATAAAATTGCAGCCTTATGAACGTTGACCAGTGATAGATCTAGGGGTAGAAACGGAAGGAGAGTAAAAGGAGTCAAGACCCCTAAGTATCTGAGTCTTCCATCTGGGTGTGCTTTTTAATGATTACCTTACCTAACCTAACAATTAATAAAAATACCCGACACCGACTTCAAAAATTAATAACATAGTGGTACCTACTTTAGAATATTTACTTTTTACATTTTAGTTAGGTAGCTAACTAGAAAGCAAAAAAATAATATTCTAAAGTATTATAACATATTTTAATACTTATTTTCCTCCGAATTAAAAAAGAAGGAGGTTCTCAATTCTCAATTCAATTGTATTTTGTTTATGTTTGTTGTTACTCGCAGACGGCTGGACCGATTTGAAAAAATATTTGGAGCAGTTTGGATTAATATAGGTACAACAACAAAAAATAATTAAACATTTTGAAGTTGGTGCCAGGAAATGTAGTTTTATGTTTTAGGCACCAATTTGAAAATGTTTAATTGGAAGTTTTTTGTTTAGTTGGAAGTCGGTTTTTATTTTTTTGGTAAAAGTTTTTATATAAGTTGATGCCTTTAAATAGTAGTTTTTAATGCTTTAGCGTGAAAAACGAACCGTATGGTTATATTAGAATTGAGAACGTCGTCTTTTTTTTTAAGTCGCTTGAAAAGAAGAATTCAAACTTACTTGATTAGCCAGCACCTTCAGACATCCTCGTGTGAGTCCCCCCTCAGTGCTGTATATCGGATACTCCAGCCTCAGCTTGACTGGAGGCGGTCTATGTTCAGCTAATGCTCTGAAGTACTCAAACGACCAGCGGAGAAGGTCGTACGGTTGAGTTTTTATTGCAGCTGGAATTTCAATGGATTATATTTATTAAAGGTAAAGAAATTATCAGGTTGACATGACAATCGTGTCTGCAGGTTCTGCCACAAGGATGATCAAACACCTATACACATGCTCTGTGGCTACGAGACAATTCATCACACCAGAAGTCAGTACCTTGGAGGGCACTTAATCACACGGGGTCCTTATTCTCGTTCTTTTGGCGCATGCGTGGTATGCTTAAAGATGGCCGCCGTGCATGAGCGTTAACGCATTTCTAAGCGCAGCTCTCATTACCAGTACCAGTGTGACAAGATTTTGACAGGTCGCACGGGCTTGCCGCGAAAGCCGAAAAAAAGAACGTGAATAAGGAACCAGATTACCTACATCCTCTCCACCAAGCCGCATAGTCGACTTCATGGTCAGAATAAACTTTGGGGATATCCTTTAAAAGACGAAAGAGGCATCACAATAGATCTCTTTAGGTCACAGCGACTTCATCACTACATTTCGGTCTCCTTCCAGATACAAAACAATAGCAATAGCATACCAAGACGGTACACGTCTTACACACGTGCAACGTACTAACATCTTAAACCTCACAAACATTAGGGGTCGTCCATCAATCACGTGAGAAGGGTGAGGGTGAAATCACGAAAGATCCCCAGGAAGGGGGGGAGTCTAGTGAGTGAGAAATCACGGGTATCTTTTGGGTATATTTCGTCAGGCTTGACCAGCGTTGAACCAATTGCACCACCCCTCCCCCTTGCAAGCGACTTGCGGGTGACCGGCGTTGGACCGCAAGTGTGGGCAACGAAAGTTTATTAGAAACCTTAAAACGTTTTTAATGACCTGGCGAATGATGTGCCACATGTTGTTGTTTGTTAAAAAATAAACAGCTTCTGTTACATGTATAGAGTAATATTGATTATTTAGCTATCAAATTAAGTAGCGGCTACTACAAGACACCTTTTCAACAAATTTAATCAATTTTCATTGTAATAATAATATCTATACATATAATAAAACTGTAAATTTCACGTGTCTGTACATGGCCGAACTTAGTGAAAAAAAATATTAGGAAATGTTCGAAAAGAGTATTCAAACACTTTGCTGCATTTTTAGAAATGTCTGTCTGTCTGTCTGTCTGTTTGTTTGAACACGCATCACGGAAAAACTACCGTACAGATTCGGTTGAAATTTTGCACAGATGCAGATTAACATTTAGGCTATAAATTATCACGCTTTTTCCCATAGGAGCTAAGCAGTAAGGGATAATGTCTGTAGCTATTTTTCGTTATAAAGCAGTAACTACTAGACGGATCTTAATGAAAATTTGCAGTTTTATAGTAAATACTATAAAACATTATTTATACTATGAATCATTACGCTAACGTCTATGGGGAACGAGTAGCAACGTATTTTTTGTCGCACCATAATGGTTTATCACAAAATTTTCCACAATTAGACATTATCTATAATTGTAACCCATGGAATACATAACTTCACGCTAAAACCAAAAGGAGCTAAACACAACATTGTTAAGTTTCATAAGAAGAGTTATTTTGACATTGCAAGTAGCGAACAGTATAGCCTCGAAGCTATACTTGCGGACTTTGGCGACGAAGTCCCAGGCTCGAATCCGATGTCTGATTATGTTCTTTTTGTATTTTTTTAAATTGTCTTTATCCTTTTTTAATATTTTTCTCAATGTTTTAGTTATTTTTTCGACCGTAAGTAACTTATTTACTTTGGTTATTATTTTTTTATATTAAAAATCAAGTAAATTATGCACGTAGGTAAGTTAATTATAGGTATTGCATGTACTGCTGAGAGTAATTAATTAATCGTAGTAGAAATGAAAAACAAATTACATTATAATTAAAAAGTATTCGACATTTTCCAGAAATGATGTGTTCGTCTAAAAAAAGACATTACACACGTAAAAAAAAAACATGTAGCGCCATCTATGAAATCAAATTGTTCACCGTGATCAAATAATTCCTTATTTGTGAAAACATTTATTAGGGTATAGGTGCTTGAGATGCTGAGTGGCAACATTCTTGAAAGTAGATGGCGTTGTATTCAATAACGTTCTATACTTAGTAAAAGAAGTTTTAAAAGAAACACATTGCTATGATTTTTAGAAATGTTTGTCTGTCTGTCCGTTTGTTTGACCACGCATCACACAGGTGCATCATGTTTTGGGGTTATGGTTGGAGATTACGTGTTCATCAATTCAACGATAATGAATGGCTCAACATCGGTCAAGTGTGAGTAGTTCGGGTGACGGGAGGAGGGGGGTCGTTGTTTGTCAACCGTACCTTTAGGGATATCTGACATTTTCGCGGGCATGACACACATGACACGCTCTGTGTTTGCTTACTAAAGTGTTACAGCAGTTTTATTATCAGTATTGCGTTGTAACACTATATGAAATACACCCCATTTTTAGCCAAAATGGCAAAACAGAACCCTTATAATTCCCTTATGTCCGTCCGTCCGCAGCTTAGCTCAGAGACTGTTAGTGCTAGAAGGTTGCAACTTTTGCATGAATAAATTACTAACGCCGATAAAGTGAAAGAACAAAATCTTGAAAATCATTATTTTTTTAAGGGTACCTCTCTTATATGTAAAGTGGGGATGTGATTTTTTTCTAACCTACCCACCCCATCGTGTGTGGTATCATTAGATAGGTCTTTTAAAAAGCGTTTAGGGTTTGTGAAGACTATTTTTAGATTTAAGGATTCCTTTGTGTATAATATTAGGCTTTATAGTGAACATTTTTGTTAGAGTCAAGTGTCCCCCTGCCAGCTAAATGGTTGATGTTGGGTATGTGAAAAAAATCAGGGTAGTAGTATAAACACTAAAATTATAAAGAAACTATCACAGTTAAGTACTTAGGCTTTACAAGTTTACGATCACATGAGAAGTAACAACATTTTCGTACAAATTCTATTAAAAATTATTAGGTAATAAGTAGGTATAACGTTGAAAGAATGAAACAAAAACAACAGAAAACCCACTTCTTAAGCCGCACACCAAACTAACTATCTAAAAGAATAGAACAGATCGATTTTTATTTAGTAAGTATTTAGTCAACAGGACTGTTTCCAACATATTTACACAGAAGTTATTTCGTTACCTAAACTACCTTAATTTAAACCCGACTTTCACGCGAACGAAGTCGCGGGTACAGCTATTATGAATATATATATATTACGGGTCTTAATCGCGTGAATAATTTTAGGTTAAATACCTTGCTTACCTACGTTTAATATGCATGATAGTTTAAGTATAGTTTAATTTAAAGTCATCAAGTATTAAAATAAACTTATCCAGTTTTGAAAATAGATGGCGTTTAAATACAAATGAAACAGAATCAGGTAAATTGATTTAAAAAATAAATCTGAAATTCTTACGTAGAGGGATATGAATTTATAATGATCTTAATTAACGACAGGTTCATCATCATCATCATCATCAGCCTATCGCAGTCCACTGCTGGACATAGGCCTCTCTAATTGCACGCCACTTTGTTCTATCCTCGGCTACGACAGGTTGACACACCTATTTTTAATTCACCAATGTAGACATTATAAAGAAATAAGTTTAGTATTTAAACTAAACGTTTCTAAAAGATATACTAATTCAGTACATCTTTTAGAAACGTTTGAATATTGTCTGTTTGTTTGAACACGCATTACAGTACCGCGGGAATGCAATGTTTTAAAAACAGGATATTTTTTTAAAAACTTATCTCACACTAGCCCTATTTCGCGCGAGTACTTTGGCGGTTTCGGGCTTCATTTAACCCGAAACCGAGAATAGTAATATTTGATGTGATGCAAATCATTTTGGTAAAATACTATTATAATTTGTCTTCTAACTGTCTGGCGCCATAAACTTTGTCGCCCTTCATTTTGCTGCACTGGGCATTTGCTTGGCTTGCCTTGCCATAGATCGGGCCCTGATTAGAGCTAGGCCCTAATATCCATAGATGCCACAGAGCATTGTGGAGCAATGTTTCCAATATGTTTTACACAGAAGTTAAATTGTAACATAAACTACCTTAATATAAACCCAACTTCCACGCGAACGAAGTCGCGGGCACAGCTAGTCTATAATATCTAGGGATAACTCACACAACGCTATCTGATCCCAAACTAAGCAGAGCTTATACTATGGAAACCAGACAACTGATAAACATACTTATATATATCTAAATACTTGCGTAGCAGTCGGTTACACTCCCACCGCGCCACAGAGGCAGTCACACAGTCGTTGTGTAGTCTTTGAGTAAAATGCCTGTGACGAAACTATATGGGTTCCGTTTTTGCCATTTCCAAAAATGGCATAAACGGAACAATCACCCAAATGAGGCCTTTATAGGGTTGCGTGGCTACACGGAACCCTAAAAAGGCCTCTTTTGGGTGTAGGCACTGACCGAAATATTCTACTGGCTTCACGCTACGCTACACTTAATTTTATCACAGGTGGTCCCCGGGCCACCGGGATGGACCACAGCCCCAGGGGCTTAGATGAAAACGTTCGCGTTTTACAATATTTGAACATATACAGTTAGCATATTGTTTTAAACTTCGAATTATAGACATTACAAGAATAGATGGTCAATAAGGAACATTGAAAACCGTCAAACCGTCTCGCAGTCGCGGATTCAACGAGCGAGTGAAGTTGTAGGCACGGTAGCCAACAGGCGCTTTTATCACGCTTGTTTTGTAAACATATTGCACTTGCTTGTATCGTACAAGTAAATAATGTGTTTCAAAGTCACACATAGTCCCTTGTAATTAAAAAAAAAACCTTTGAGATTTGAAAATATCTACCTCTTTGCTAGCATTAGCCAATCAACCCTTTGGGTTTGTTTGTACCAGTCGTCTCATCCAATTTTCACATGAGGCTAAGGGCTATATTTCACCAAGATACACTATGGTATCCTAATCTATACTAATATTATAAAGCTGAAGAGTTTGTTTGGTTGCTTGTTTGTTTGAACGAGGCAATCTCAGGAACTACTGGTCCAAATTGAAAAAAAACTGTTGGGTAGCCCATTTATCGATGAAGGCCATAGGCTATATAACATTACGCTACGACTAATAGGAGCGGAGCAGCAATGAAAAATGTTGCAAAAACGGGGAAAATGTTCGCATACGAAGTTAGTATAATTATATTAGGACACCAAACAAACCTGCTCAGTATTAAGTTCTTACCTTTACAATATCTTTTGAGAATGTACGGAAACTTTGGTGGTATCACGATCTGCTGCGAGCAGTACATCTGCTCGACTAACTCCGGCATCTTGGATGCTTATTTTGTTTATTCTGTAACATAAGAGTTAGAGATGTATATAGTAGAACAAGTGGGAACAACGGCACAAAGCATAGAGAGTAAACAGATAGATACGAGTACCTACTCTTCATTGTACTTAGAGGTGATTAGAGGACCTAAACAAATTGCATAGGCTACAGCTAAACTAAACCTAAACTAATTGCATAGCGTACAAGAGGCGGTCTTATCGGATATTGCGATCTCTTCCTAACAAACCATGGGATGGACAAAATAATGGGCATTTGACGCAGTGAGTCCACGCGGTGGGCTTATACAGCTGCGAGAGTCCACAGAGAGAAGGCCTATATCCAAGCAATGAGTACGTTATATGGTTGAATATATTCCCTATGTATATTTTTATTATTAGGTATTCTACGTACTTACATCAATTTAAGGTTAAAAATCCTCACTCTTATTAAGAAAACATCACTGATTGCGGTAAAACGATTGATTGACTTGAGTTTACAAAATACGTTGTCATAGAAACGGCTTCGGTGACGCACGCGTTTAGTTCTTTTTTATCTTTGGTATTTGGCCAGAAAATACCAGGAATACAGAAGGTAACTTTTATACGTACCTCGCTCGAGCAACGCACATCTTAACATACCACAAACACGGAATTATGGACTACTTTAGACACTGGCCACTATAGTACTGGCACAATTTAATAACAGCTAATATAATCATTCATCGTAGTACAGTCTAGACGGCTTCGTCGAAGGGCTGTATTAGTCATGGTCATTTATTCATTAACAAATTACATTGTATTTGAATATTACAAAATTATAAAATAAGAATAATAATTGACATTAAATAATAGGACAATATAAAAATCACTAACAAATTACAATTCTCTTAAGTCATACAGACATCTATTCAGCAGATACTCTTTAAGTTTAAATTTGAATTAACTTGTGTAGACCATATATTTATGCTCCTCAGGCAAATTATTAAATAAGACCACTGCTTGGTAACGCGGGCAATGTTTTATTATCTCGAATTGAGGACTTTTCGTCGAGTTTCATCCCTCTTTCGTCTTTCGTCAGGTGTTTCAATCTCTGACAAGAACTTTAAAAAAAATACTTAACACTACTAGGATATAGAGACTAGGCACCGTTAATATGTTCAAATTTTTGAAGTGTTCTTTACAGCTCTCTGTTTGCGGTATGCACATAATTATTCTTATGGCTCACTTCTGTAAAACAAATGCTCTTTGGTTATTGTACGTACTCGTATAACTATGATCCCAGAATTGTATACTGTACCTTAATTTGGACTGTGTAAAACGGCTATTACACTACCCTGAATCAGGGCCCTAAATCGGGGTGGCCTTGAAATTTTGTTAGAGAATTAGGGCCCTAACTCTTATTACACCGCTCTTTTTAAGGATTTAGGGTCCCTGATTTAGTGTAGTGTAATAAGCGCATTACTAGTACGCTAGGTACACTTTAATGTCGGTTATGGTTTGAAGACTAACTACAGCGTATTTGAGGGACATTATTGTTTAAAATGTATTTTCTAGTAAATCGATATTTCAATGAACCACGTGTACGTCTGTCTGTGGCATCGTAGCGCCTTAACTGGCGGATGGCTTCGGATGTGTTTATTTTATTATAAAGCTAGTTTTATCGGGATGGTTCTTATCTTTGTATGATGAAAATCTGTTCAGCCATTTTGAAGATAATAATTTTTTGGTCTCGTGTGTTTTTAGGGTTCCGTAGCCAAAATGGAAAAATGGAACCCTTGTAGTTTCGCCATGTCCTTTGTTTCGTCCGCAGGTCAGAGACTATTAGTGCTAGAAGGCTTTAATTTTGTATGGATACACATATTACATATGCCAACAATATGAAGGGATAAAATCATGAAAAATATTTTTAAGGGTGCTTTCCCTATATGTAAAGTGGGATGTGATTTTTATTGTCACCTACCCCATCGTGTGGGGTATCATTGAATAGGTCTTTTAAAAATGTTTCGGGATTGTGAAGACCATTTTTAGATTTATGAATCCGTTTGTGAAATATTAAACTTTAAAGTGCAATTTTTTGTTAGAATCAAGTGTCCTCTGCCAGCTATATAGTTGATGTTGGATAATGTGAAAAAAACACGGTAATAGTATATATAGTGAAATTAAAAGAAATAAAAAAATCTGTGTGGAAACACAGATTTTTGATGACGCTGGACCTGAACATTACTTTTTGTAATTTTTAAAGCATTTTTTGCTAAATTTAATAAATATCAACAATATGTGCCAATCTACGATAAGTCATATACGATTTTAAGAGCCTAGGAACATCATAAGGTACAATAAACCAGATTTCAATTTTTAGAGAAAAACTGAGTAAATATTTACTCTTGTTTCTTATACCACGAAAATTGGGTCCCAAATGTTTGCCGGTTTTTATTTTTTTTTAGTAAATTGACCACATTTTTTGAAATACCTCTTACAAAATTTTTAAGCTGACTCTAAGAAAAAAGTTGAGGTATCTAAGCAACTGAAAAATTTGAACAAGATATTTCCTGGCTCTCGGATGCATTAGGCATCCGAGTGATCAGATTGTCATTTAAATTTTAAGGTGGCTATGGAAGTTTTATTTCAGAACCATATGACACTGGACGAATGGTTGAGTCAAGCTGTTAGATTAATATTAAATCTTTTCAGATCTACCAAACAGAAGTAGTAGTCGGTTGTGTTGTATTTTTTCTGGTCACGCCATATATACCAAAACAAGATGATTTTTTTTTTACCGCTAAACTATAATCGAGATCATCCTCGAATCTTCTGCATACATTAAGAGACCATATTTTGTCATGATCTTCAATTTTTAAACACGCAGAGGAAATTTTCATTACAACTTCACTATGTACAAAAAGCTATCAGTAAAACTTTACAAATAAAAACCCTAAAAACGCAAAATATTATGTAAAGCTGGACTTTTTGTATGTTATTTCGAGGATCTCGGGGGAATGTGGAACTACGTTTTGCTTTTGCAGGCAAAAAAAGCTGTACTGTGTAAAATGCGAAAAACTGCAAAATTTTCGACTTTTATACTGTTTTAGCAGTTCAAATCCAAAATTAAGGGTTTTTATATTAGTAGTCTAATAGTTTTTGATATGTGACGCTTGAAATAAATATGTTTTTATGATAGTTACACAGTTAATAATTACACTTTTAGATTACAAAATGCCTATTAAACGGTTACAAGTCTTTCGACGGAGCTGGGTTATATGGCTACTCTTATTAGGCTTATTTATAATTTTTTGCCTAAAGTTATTACCCAACTACCATTTAAAAAGTTTTGTTTAGAATTACAGAAGGGGTTGTTAAAAGATTGTTTTTATTCTATTGATGAGTTTTTGAAATAATATCCTTGTAAGTTTTATAGTCATAGATGAATAAAATAAAGTGTATAGATTACGTACGAATACATAGACGTTTAATGTTAGAATGCAGATTTTGTTCTATTGCATGCTTACTAAAAATGTGAAACTTCTTTTCCTCTCTGTACCTACCATATGAGATGCATTAAAGAAATTATTAAAAAAAAGTATTTTAAGATTTAATACATTTAGTCCAAAAAGCATCGGAAATGAATGATTAGTTTGTGGTTCGAAATTCAAATTTTGTTTTTGTTTTTTTTTGTTTCCATTTTGGCGCAGAGCTTGAGTTGCATCTGTTTTTTCCATTGAAAATTAAGTTGTTATAACGTTGTAAGTATGAAACAAAAACAACAGAAAACCCACTCTCTCATAAGCTGCATTATTTGAATGGAGGTGGCGGGGTCTACGGAACCCTACATTGAGCGTGGCCCGACATGCCCTTGCCCGGTTTTTTTGTATATTAGGTATCTATACCACTATACCACTGACATTTATAGTACCTTTAAAGTAACCCTACTATGTACACTGTACTGGCTACCCCGTACAAAGTGACAGCAATTTCAAATACCGAATCGAATGACCGTCCTGTCAACTTTTTTGACACTTGTGACTAATGGTCTTTGTTGTTATTCTTGTTTTTGCATTAATTATATGTGAGGACTGTTTGTCGTGAGCAGCTTAAATGAAACGGATATATATCTGAAAAATTATATATTTAGTTTCCACAAAGAAGCGGCGGTAGCGGTCTCGCAATCGTGAGGTCGTGGGTTCGAATCCTGGCCATTATACTACCGACGTGAACCCATTCCTAACACAAGCCATAGAGCTTAGCTGGAGGGGTTAACAGGCTTGCTAGTAATGTAGGACCACAATCCCACATTGCTAGTTATCTTAAAAAAAAAAAACTTATAAAAAAACTTAATCTAAAGAAACGTCCGTTCTCGTCGATGTATGACAAAAGAATGCAAAATTGGAACCTCGTGTTTTTCCACAATCGGTGTCCAATGCTCGCGTACGTCACGTTGTTCGCTGAGCTTGCTGACGTTGCAGAATGGCATCATAACACCTCCCCTGATAGATAAGCAGCTATTGGGTGACATTGACACCAAAAGTTGCGGCTCTCCTTTCCGAATCGGTCATTTGTCCCTCTGTATTTTGCGTCGATATATCCAATTTTGTACGACGGCGGCGGCAGCGACGTATCACATCTAAAATGCCTAAAACAACTACGATTAAAAAGACGAGAAGATTTAATGGGATCTTCGAATGGTAGATGCCAAGGTCTAATGAGTTCACATGGATTAGATTATGAAGGTCAATTTCGCCACCATCTACAATGTTATTGTAGCTCAGGTGGGAAATCGGGCGGTCCTGAAACCGCAGGACCCCAGTTCGAGTCCGAGTAACGATTATTTTTTTCCCTTGTTTATTTTAATTTTTGATTATGGTTTATTGATTTGTGATTTATTATTTCAATTTTTTTTATTATTATGTCGGTAAGATCGAAAAATATTATTTAAATTTCATCAGTAGGTATGTAATTTTTTCTGAAATAAACTTTTTAATTGTCATATCATAGTCATTTTCATTTTTTAAATTGTCATGTTTGTATATGATAGTGCAATAGATAAATATTGTATTTAACCACATAATTATTAGTACTTTTATATTGATAACAAAAATAAAAAAAATATATTTTATAAAAAAAAAAAAAACCATCCTCCTGCGTAGTAATTTGCATAGAAATTTCATGAAGACAATATAAATCTTGCTGACGAGTCAGAATGGCATCGTAACAATTTTGATAAATAACCGTCCAAATGTCAAAATCAAATAAAAGTGTTGTTGTTCCCTGTCCAGTGTACTAGTACTATAGAGGTCGGTAATGAAGATGAAATTACGGACTACTTCAGACCACTTTGTTCAGAAGGCGTTCCCAGATTCCGTGTCCGTGAACGATGTCGTTGCACAAAGATTACTTTCTGTACTTTCGGTATTTTGTGCTTTGGTTCAATGACCAAAGAGTGAGAACCTTTTTAACCTTTAAACGCAGAGAGGAGTGTTCAAGTCGGTAGCTCCTAAACGAATAGACCAATTTTGATGCAGATATTTGTCATAATTCATATCAGTTACTACAAAATATTCACAATAATAGTTTTCTTATTAATAAACCCGCGTAACCCATCCACAAACTATGAAATTAGACATTTCAGAGACCTGACTCTACACTAGCGCGAATTGACATTTCGGAGACCTGACTCTACACTTGTGTGATTGACATTTTGGAGACCTGACTCAACACTAGCGCGAATTGACATTTCGGAGACCTGACTCTACACTTGCGTGATTGACATTTTGGAGACCTGACTCAACACTAGCGCGAATTGACATTTCGGAGACCTGACTCTACACTTGCGTGATTGACATTTTGGAGACCTGACTCAACACTAGCGCGAATTGACATTTCGGACACCTGACTCTACACTAGCGCCTCTAGCGGCGACTTCACACACGATAGCCCATAGCCCTCATTTCATTTAGGCCTAACGATTAGGCACAATTTTTAGCTAATCTATTCGTGGGTAGGTACTAATCTAATGTTTTGTCCCACGTTAGTTATGAAGCGGTGAAAACGACAACAAATAACCTGATTTTATTACCACCATTTTTACGACACCTCAATCAATAATAACTTTGTTAAATCATAAAAGAAATATTAAAATAAAATAAAAAGCTAATTACTTTAAAAGTACCTACCTAAATATATAGGTACTCGCCGCACGAGGCCGAGGTCCCTAACCCTACAAATGCTTCTGGCAATTAATGGGATACCTTAGATGTTTTATTTTTTACTTATTACAATTATTTAATTATGAAATATAATACAATTCACATTAAAACTAGATTAGTATAAATTAAAGTACTATAAAAAATTTAGATTTAGATTATTATACTTAAATATATGTTTATAGCTAAATGTAATAATATACCTATATTATTTATTCATGCTGTACACTACCGCTATTTATTTCTTGTAGATAATTTGTTTCTATCCATCCAAAGGTTGCCTGGAAGAGATCGCTATTAGCGATAAGGCCGCCCATTGTACCTACATATAAGTTATACAATGTATACCACCTTGTTCTTGTTTATTTAGTGTACAATAAAGAGTATTATTATTATTATTATTAAATTATTATTAACTAGCTGACCCGCGCAACTTCATCTGCGTAATTTTTCCCCGTTTTTGCAACATTTCTTATTGCTGCTTCGCTCCTTATTTCTCCACTATTTAATGGATGTTATTATACATAATTATAAACCTTCCTCTTCAATCAATCTATCAATTAAAAAAAAACACATCAAAATCCGTTGCATAGTTTTAAAGATTTAAGCATACATAGGGATATAGGGACAGAGAAAGCGACTTTGTTTTATACTATGTAGTGATATAATATTTTTTGCATTTTACATACAATAAGTAAATGATCAATGAGCAATAACATCGTCCAAAAACTATCCCATTGGATTGTGTTACTGATTCTGAGCAAACTTATTCTTTCAGGTTTGCACTATACCAAGAATAACGTTGTATATTTTTTTTATGTTAAAATTTTATTCATTGTACAACGCCATTCTTCATATAGTGCAAACCTGAAAGTAGTTTGCTCAAAATCGCAATCCATTGGGATAGGTTTTTGAACCAATTTATATTTTTTAAATAATTATTTATTTAATCAATCATTTATTAATTTATCAATCAATTTAACAGTCCAAATCCCGTTCACAATTTGATGTGAAATATGATCATCACTTATTTTTGAATAATAACCATGGATTACTTACTACGGGGCGCAATGCGCAGGATAGCGCAAAGAACACAAGACAACTTGCAAGTTTTCAATATTTTCATTTTTTATGTGTTTTCTTGAAGTAAAAATCTAGTTGGGGTATCTGAACTTTGCACTTTACCAAAAATAACCTTGTATAAATAAAATTATTGTTTATTAAATTTAATAAAACCTAAAAACAGATTTTCTATTTTATAATATTTTAATCAAAATTTAATTGATTAATCAAGTCAAAAGCATGTTTATCTTCTAATGTATAAAATTCTCGTGTCACGGTATTTGTGGTCGCACTCCTCCGAAACGACTCTACCGATTTTAATATTTTTTTTAAATATGTTTATTTGGTAGGTATGAGAATAGGTCGTAAAGTTTCTTCTTTTAAATTACCAGGCGGTACGAAGTCAGAACTCACCGAGACAGCAAGTGTTAGAGAAAAAAAATGGGCGAAAATGTTTATTTAAGATGTAGAGAGTAGCGTTTACAATGTAGGTATGTAGATACCCTTACAGAGTGTGTCAGGTTCATAATCAATAGACCCTTTTTTGCGAATCCGGGAAGGGTGTCTTCCCGGATTCGAAGATCGCGCTAAGGCGTCGGTCTTATGCTTAATCTCTCTCCGGTCGGGTCGGCTACGGTGAATTAACGCGAATACTTAGAATGCATACATATTTATGTCTACGTATCTACATTATATCTACTATTTAGTTCTTCATTAACATTGGACATCAACAACTAAATTCCAGAAGGTTATTTATTATAGTAGCTGTCTCTAGGTAAGTTAATTAGTTTTACCTGTGCCTTTATAAAAAACCGCATTTAGCCCCTGATTGGGCCAAAATTTGACTGCCTCTGTGGCGCGGTGGGAATGTATCCGACTGCTACGCAAGAGGTCGTGGGTTCGATCCCCACCCAGGATAAAACTTTGTGTGATGAGCACGATGGTTTATCCTGTGTCTGGGTGTTATTTATCTATAATATGTATGTATTTAGAAGTATATAAGTATGTTTATCAGTTGTCTGGTTGCCATAGTACAAGCTCTGCTTAGTTTGGGATCAGATGACGTTGTGTGAGTTGTCCCAAGATATTATTATTATTATATTATAATGCGTGTTGTACTGATCGTATCCGTCACTTCAGCCAACCCAGGCGCTACCAGAACGCCGCATGCTACAGGCTTTAGGGAGATATGTCGGTGATGCTAAAAGTTCTCTTTAGGTAGCCAGGAATTTAAAATATCTCGAGTTATTGACACCGTGCGTGGTGTGAGTACCTACCTACCTGTCAGACATTACATTTTTCAACTCCGGAGGTTTCGACTTCAAATCTTTTTAAGCAACGATAATGAGGGCAACAGTGTCCTTTTGCATCGTTGAAAATCACAGATCAAGGGCTTGTGGCGAATTTTCTGAAATTAATAATTTATGTTAAATTAGTTATCTGTTTAATGAACTTGACTTTAATATTAACAGATGTTTTATTAAACCATGGTACCAGAGTCGTTTCTTATCAAGAATATTTCTAATCAACATAAAAAATGAAATTCATTCCACACGAAAAATATTCAGCATGCCAATAAAATTTCCATGGTAGTTTCACGTGATGAAATTAAATCTATACGAGATGTTGAGCTATTTAATTACTTTTGCCTCTAATTTACCACGGGAGCAAGTAGCGCCATCTATCCGTGCCACGTCGAACTAAGTAGTAAAAGTCAATTGTGTCACGTGGTACAACTCGCTCGAGAGAAAAAAAAACAAAACCTGTTTTGTTAGTTGTATGACGTTTCTGATGTTTTTATGTCGTACGTTTCGAAGAAGGTGTCCAAGTGAATTTACCGTGAAAAAATCATAGATACAGATTATATATTTACTAATAACAGTTTAAAATACAGTGTTTTATGTGTTATTGCAAGATTTTTAGTGATATTTCATTATTGTGAATAGTAAGTTATTGTCAAAGTGGATTGCAAACGAGGTGAATGAAACAAGTGATAGAGCTTGTAATAATTACAAATACGGAAAAATGTTCAATCACTGACATTAAATCTATACATACGACAATTATGTGTATACGTACTTTTAATAAATCAGTTCTATGTGTAAAATTGTGATAAAGAAATGGGTGACAGATTGAAACATCCATTTAAAGTGAAAAAAACTTTATTAATTTGTGTTTTGTTAGAAAAATGGATGTAGTGATAACTGGATTATCCCCTCTCAGTAAGTACTACATGGCTTTCTATAGAAAAGGGTCACTTGATTGGTATTCGAGACGTGTATTAGGGTATATGACCATACAATGGTATTTGCAGAATTTGCATAAAGTGTACGATTCTTCTTGTTGGAGTCCGGCTGGAATTTCGTTTGATATTTATTTTGATTTATCGTTGTATTGACCTACATTTTTTATGTTAAATAGTTAATATGATAGATATTATAGTTAAAAGTTTGTTGTGTTATTAAATAAAACTTGGTAGAAAATTAATTCGTCACGGAAAATAAAATTCGTCACAAATGTAGTGTAAACGCTCGCATTTGCAGGGTTAACTATTATTAAATAGGTATTTAGTGTGTTACGAGTTTAATGTTGTTAATTTTTGTTTATTATTTGTTTAATAATAAGTATTTGTTATATATTAAATAATTCAAATTTATTATTTAATTAAATAATAAGTAACTATCTAAATCACATTACGTTTGAAATTGAAAACTTTAGTTTCAAGCTTTCAGGGCTTGAATTTATAAAAATCCACTTACATTCTTAGTCTCTGTCAATCTGTAGCTATCAAATTAAAACTCTATAGTTACGTTTATTCGTTTGAGATGTGCGTTGATATACCTACCTACCTACCTAAACCGTTGTTTTCATTTTCAAGTAGGTACAAATGTTAGTTATATTTTCGTTATTAACCTTTTAAATTAATATTTAATCTTATAACAATAATATTTCGTGTTTAACATACTCACGTGTCCCAATATTATAGAGTAAAAGGATAGGTCCCACTTTTCAAAAAAGCTCTACAATTAAAAAATATCAACATTTTTAACAATCCAACCCCGCCACAGAGGCAGGCATGCCTCTGTGGCGCGGTTGGACTGTGTGCGACTGCTACGCAAGACGTCGTGGGTTCGATTCCAACACGGTACAATACTTTGTGTGATCCACAAATTGTTGTTCCGAGTCTGGGTGTACGTTGTGTTCTGGGTGTATGTTTGTAAAGTCCCCCGCGACACAAGGCTTGTAACCTAATGCGGGAACTATGTATCAAACAGCACAGTCAAAAATTAAAAAAAAAATAATAATGCGGGAGTCGTCTTAAAACAAAAAATAAGAATATGAAACATTGGTCCCTTTCATCTTTACTTGGCTTTTTTGTAAACATAATTAATATTAATTTTGAGTAAAAACTTTTTTAAAAGAACTGTCAAAGAAGGGTATGAATGTGTCATAAGAAGGGTTGCGGAAATACTTGTCTCATGCAGGATAGACTCTTCACAGTGGTTTTTTTTCAAGAGAAACATACTAATCGAAATCATAATCAACTTTCTTAAATATTATATTGATGTGAGTATTAAAACAATAAAAACAAAAAATATAGCCTTTCTAATTTTAATTTAGAAAAGTTCCTAAACTTATCTAAGCTGACATGATATAAAAAATGACTGAAACCGCAGTTAGTAATAAAAATATTCAATAAAAACTCATCAATATAATTTAGACGGCTGTCAAAGTATCGTCGCGGAAGATTTTTGCTCACACCGTCAAAAAACTTGCGCCTTATCTGATGGTTTACATGACAATTAAGTCTGCAAGAGGAATACTTCCAACCATAGTAAAGCTCTTTCACCACCAACATCCCTAGCATAATGTATTAAAAATGGGGGCAACTATCCCACTGGGACATCTATTAGAATTTGTATGATTAACCCTGCTGTAAGAACTTAAGTTCGAATTTAGACTGTCTAAATATTTAAGGTCTTCTTACTACTAGGTCTACTAATATATTTTTCCGTATTATATCTACTTTTCTGGGTATATACGAGTATATCACGCCCTGGCCCATAAACACTAAGTTCTATACTAGAGTAGTGTCATTTAAACCTTACCTATCATAGAGGAACCCAGAGGGACAACTATAAGTTTATTTTTTGTCTAGAAGTGCCTTTTTTATTCCTGTAGTTAATCACCCCTTACCACTCCTTTGCTTTAACAGAACCCCTTCCCGTAAACCAGGGTTCACCAACTTCAATACCTGGGCACGTAGAATATTGCTGCTCATTAGGTAAGGGCACGTCAAACACATAATTGCGCTCGCATTGGTCAACATGAATAAGGCAGTTTTATTAACGCTTTGTAAACAAGAAGAAAGAAGAGATAGGTACTTCGAAAAATTCATTCAACAAAAAGGAGAATTTATATCAAATAAACACCACAATACAACAATAAAACAGAAGAAAAGCGCCCGAGAGCAACGTACTTCGTCCTAAGAATCATAAAACACATTCGGAACAAAGGGGTCGTCCATAAGTCACGTGTTATTTTTGGACGCCCCCTACCCTCTGGTGACACATGGTGCGTGACCCTCCCTCCATCTAACAATCACGAGTAGGTATTTTTAGAGTTCAGTACCACAAAAGGAAAAAACCCAATGGGATCACTTTGTTATCAGTATGTCCGACCGTTGGTCCGTCTGTCTGTCAAGACCTTTTATCTTGGGAACGCGTGTAGGTATCGATTTGAAATTAAAACCATATACTCAGGTCTCCAGTCCCTTAAAGCTGTGAAAAACAAATCAAACTTCTAAGTTAACGTAAGAAAATAATCGCCGTTTATGCCGCAAAAAAACGTAATTACGTAGGAAGCTACTCTCAAGGAATCAAAATTTATAGGTCCGTTGACCTAGATTTATGAAATTTGGCAAGTAATATCGTTATATACTACAGGTATAGAAAAAAACCTGAAAACTAAAAAAAATATATACAAGTACTTAGTCTAAAAAAAAAGTCTTTAAAAAACTGCGAGACTCGATTCCTGAACCATTTATCTGGGTTCCGTACAAATTTCTAGGTACAGTTACCTAGAAATTTGTACGGAACCCTCGGTAGGCGAGTACGACTCGCACTTGTCCGGTTATTATTTGAGTGTGAGTCTCGAACGACGGGGGATGCAATTGGTCCAACACCAATGTGCAATTGATTCAACACCGGTTAAATCTGAGAAGCCACGACCCAAAAAACATGTGATATCTCACCACACTCCCACTTAGTGATCCCACCCTTTCAAGCGTCACGCACATGATAAAAGGACGTCCATAAATTAAAGCAATAAATTACATGAGGTGATTTTGGGGACTTTCGGACCCCCTCCCTCCCTCTGGTGAGTTATGGAAAGATTTCTTCGCTTGACCCCTCCCCCTAATCTGAAGATTTGCAATTCTACCCCCCCCCCTCCCCCCCACGTAATAAGTGGACGCCTCCTTAATGGACGACATCCAAAGCGTTCCGAGATTCCGTGTCCGTGAATGATGTGTACGTGTGCATTGCTCGAACAAGATACGTATGAACGTTACCTTCTACACTTTCGATATTTTGCTAGAAATGTTTTGCACAGACACTAAGCAACCAAAATCGTGATGTTGAGTCGTGACACAATGCTAGGTTACGATATTAGACGCCATTTTATAATAAACACTGATTCAAAACTAGTTATTAGAAAAAATAACTAACAAACTTGTTTTCGGTGTATTTTTATGAGTTTTAGATGTGACCTTTATGATAAAAGTCTCTCCAACACACGCTTATTTAGTCACTGGCTACAGCTCGCATGGACATGTTGAAAAACAACTCTATCACATAGGAATCTTGCACTTTTTCGAGATAAAAAGCCTGTATCTATGTGCTCTTCCAGATTATAATTTCTCTTTGTTTCAAATTTTAACTTTTTAACACTTTTTTTACTCGACTACGTAGGAGGGTTGTGTGATTGACGCGTATGTATCCTTCCAATGTTCCTATTTCCGCTTATAACTCCTCAACGGCTCAATCGATTTTAATAAATAATACGTTATTACATTTATATCAAAAATCGTCGGATTTAATGTGCGGTGCGAGAAAAAAAATTGATGACCATCAAGTGGGGTATCAAATAAAAGGCCATTAAAAGGCGATATCGAAAATATATAGGTATAATTCTTACATTTAATAAAGTTTAGAGAGATAAATCAATGAAAAAACAACCTTAATAATCACGTTGTATTTATTTTACAATAACTAAAAATACTAATTAAAAAAAAAAAAAATTAAACAAATTAAAAAAAAAAAACGCTCGTGCGGTGTTGGAGGCATTAATGAATTCTGTTGAACTTAAAATTGTGCCTCCGACTGCATGATATTAAATTTAAATGGTATCTTGTTTTCTGCCTTTTTGCAGGCGGGTCTTTTTAGTTTTTAAATATATTTATACTACTAAATAAAGAGACGAACAGGTCGTTAGCCTGATGGTAAGCGTCGCTAGCCCATAACACCATCAGCGGCACTCAAAATTTGTTTGGCAAAGATCGAATGTCACCGCACAGCCCGCCTCATTTGAGACATTAGTTCGTTAAAATCATTTGTCCAGTAATTTCACTGGCTACAGTGCCCATCAACCGAAACGCAGTAATGAGTCAACATCACTATTTCATGGAAGAATAACTAATACTGTTGTGGTACCGACCAAGATGGCTTAGACCATCCATAAAAACTTTTGCATTTATAAAATTAATATTAGAATTTATATCATTTCAGCCCAAGTTGTCCCACTGAACGACAAAGTCCCTACCTCTCCCCTCTACTTCTCTCCCTCTCTCTCTCTCTTGAACTAATACGCTTATTACACTACACTGAATCAGGGTCCCTAAATCCTTAAAAAGAGCGGTGTAATAAGAGTTAGGGCCCTAATTCTCTTACAAATTTTCAAGGACACCTCGATTTAGGACCCTGATTCAGGGTAGTGTAATGGCCGTTTAAAGCTAGCCAGTCTTTCCGTATTTAAAGCAGTATAGTTGCAGTGCAATTGCAGTTAAGTTTTGATTTAAACGGCCATTTTCGTATTCTTGTAACTTTGGGATCGACCTACTACAACAAAGGTTAAAACTATTGTGCTTAAATATTGGTCAAAGTACTGGTAACGAGTCTATACTAATATTATAAAGCTGAAGAGTTTGTTTGTTTGAACGCGATAATCTCGGAAACTACTGATTTGAATTGAAAAGTTTTTTTACTGTTGGATAGCCCATTTATTGAGGAAGGCCATAGGCTATATAACATCACGCTACGACTAATAGGAGCGGAGCAGCAATGAAAAATGTTGCAAAAACGGAAAAATTTACGCATACGAAGTTGCGCGGGTCTACTAGTGAATAAATATAAAATATTATATTTAATCACTAGTAGACCCTACCTTTATTAAATATTCAAGTTTAACTATAATTCTTTAAATAGTATAACTAGAAGCATTCGTTTTATTTAGTATAGAGTATGTATATACTGACCAAAATCAGTGCTTCTGGCTTCTAAACCGGAACGTTTGAAAAGGACCTGACATGTCTTTGATGTCCAATGATCACCCACAGGTACAAACCCACACACACCATACATCCATACATAGTCGACGCAAACATTGCTCACGGAAACCAAATCTCGGACCTTTTCGAACCACTGTGTTCCTTTCTATTACAGTTCTATTACATTATAAAGCGGCGGTAGCCTAATGAATAAGGCATCGGTATCGCAATCTTGACTGCCTCTGTGGCGCGGTGGGAGTGTATCCGACTGCTACGCAAGAGGTCGTGGGTTCGATCCCCACCCAGGATAAAACTTTGTGTGTTGATCACGATGGTTTATTCTGTGTCTGGGTGTTATTTATCTATAACATGTATGTATTTAGAAATATGTTTATCAATTGTCTGGTTTCCATAGTACAAGCTCTGCTTAGTTTGGGCTCAAATAGCGTTGTGTGAGTTTTACCGAGATATATTATATTATAAATCGTGAAGTCGCGGGTTCGATTCCCACTCCCGACGTGAACCCACTCCTAACACAAGCCTTTGAGCTTAGCTGGAGGCGTTAACAAGATTGCTAGTAATGTGAGACTCATGAAAAAAGTTAACTAGCAATGTGGGATACATTGCTAGTTATCTTTTTTTCAAAAAACAATGATGATGTGAACGGTACCAAGTTGCTGCAGTACTTGCAGTGCTCTCACGAGGGTACAATGGTATTTAATTACCTACCTCTAGTAAGTATCAATGCTCTGTGGTATTACCTCTTTGATAAAGACTACCCTTCTTACACACGTCATCGAGCAATGCACACCTAGAGCGTCATTGTATCCATTGTTCTAACCAATTAGTCGTGTCTTCACTGTAGGGCTTCAAATCCCGGTAATGCGGGATAGCGCGGAATTTAAATTGTTCAGTCACGCGGATACTGAAATTGAAGATAGGGTGCAAGATTGGAAGCTCTACTTACAACACATTCATATACATTAAATAACATATACATTCACACAAATTCACGCACATGCATACACCCACACGTACACACCCACACACCCACACACACACACACACACACACACATACACACACACACACACACACACACACACACACACACACACACACACACACACACACACACACACACACAAACACACGCACTGTTTTAAAATGAACAATAGCTATGGAAGAGCGTAGTCACCCGTCACAGGCATTTTTTGCTTACTAGGTGACTTCGATCACAGTTCATATAATGTAAAGTTTTTATGAATAAAATTGATTATTATTATTACTACTTCATTGCAGAGAAAAGCAGTGTTTCTATTAAATTTCTTTGAAGTCCAATGGTCACCCATCTAAATTGAATGATGATGTGAACGGTGTCAAGGCGCTGAAGTACTAGCGGTGCCCTAACGAGGGTACAATGGACCGGGCATCAGCCATTATATCGTTATATTGGGTGTTAGGGTTCGGTTCAAGGTACGAAAGCCGAGCGATTTTTGTACTTCCTACTCTTAACTTTTACGAGTAGAAATTATTATAAACACGTGATAAGCACAGCCTACAACAATATTGACAAAACAAACACTGACGTTCAAAGCTCATATTCTTGTTCTTCATTACACCCTGCCCTTTGTCAATTGTATCATCCAGAGGTGGGGGTTGACAGGTTATCAGTTAAGTATCAGGGTCCCTAAACACTATGCTTTTATTTCGATTTGGGCAAGCCCGCGCGCATACGTGATCATTTCTAAGCGCAGCTTTCTATAAACCATTATGTTAAAATTTTGACAGTTAAAAGGCTTGACGCGAAAACAAAAAAAAGATAGTGAATAAGGACCCAGTTTATCATCAAACAAAGGTATGTAAAATCCCCCATTGAATGAGCTTTTACAATAAATTCTATTATATTGACATCGTTATATTAACAGTTGACAACTAATCTATGGTTTAGGCGCTATGGTGGAACATACGTATTTTTGTATGTAATGTGCATAAAAGTGTTCAATAAAGTGCCCAAGCCTATTCGTGAACTACCTATAATAAAAATAAGAAGGGAGTTAAAAAAATGGTTGATACATCACACTTTTTACACTCCTAAAGAATCTCTCGAAAATAAGAATTAATTATTATTATACAACTTCGTATTTTCTAGATAGGTACTTTTTTAACCTAATATTATTGCATGCTCAAGTTAGCCAAATATGTGAAACTCAGACACTGCTTTTAAGACCTTTGTATGTACCATATTTGATGCAATAAAAAGTTTTTTTTTTTAGAGATAACTAGCAATGTGGGATTGAGTCCCACATTACTACCAATCCTGTTAACCCCTCCAGTAAAGCTCAATTGCTTGTTTTACGAGTGGGTTCACGTCGGTAGGATCGAACCCACGACCTCTCGATTGCGAGTCCGATGCCTTAACCATTATGCTACCGTCGCTTCAAAATGAATAACTTACATACATAGATTGCAAAAAACATACATCTTCTTTTTTGGTTTCGCGAACGCGAAAGCTGTTAAAAAAGCTAAAAGCTTACAACATAGAGTGGTCCCCAGCTTATCAGTTAACGTCTGGTTCATCGAGTTCCGTTGGAAGGTCAAGTGATACACATACCATAGCGCTGTCAATGTATTGATTTATCTCACAAACATATCATTGACAAATCTGGTAATAAACATTATTGATTTAATATTACAGATCTCTGACTCAGTGGGGACTGAGGACCGAGCAGAGGGAGATATCTGCGAGGTTAACCAACGTTACTACTGTCGGTTCATAGATGGGTGTCCATTTTCGAAAAATGTTACCCCCCTCCGGAGAGCACGTTAAGCTGTCGGTCCTGCGCCTAATCTCTATCCGATCGTATTTATTGGATTTCGGTCCCATCGGGCTATGAGAGTGAAGGAATAAAGAATTCACTTGTCTGTGCGTAGTTAGCTGGTCTATA
Source organism: Herminia tarsipennalis (assembly GCA_945859575.2). NCBI lineage: Eukaryota > Metazoa > Arthropoda > Insecta > Lepidoptera > Erebidae > Herminia > Herminia tarsipennalis. Next base: position 3,824,721 of record OX243830.2, read on the forward strand.
CTATCTCTGATGAGATTTACATGACTGCCCCAAAAAAGGGAATATGATACAATAATTGCATTTTAGAAAGATAGAAAAATTTGAAGTCCCGACCCAGGAATCGAACCCGAGACTTCCGTAAGCCAAACCGGGGCCGGAATCGAACCACCTATCTGTAGTATTTTACTAGACCTTTCTATCTGGACTTTAAATTTTTCTATATTTCAAAAATGCAATTATTGTATTTATAAAGTAATTAGCAAGAAATGCCTATAAAAATTACCTACTTTAAAAGAGTATGATGTTTTCAGGATTCCTGTGTGTAGGTATGTATGTCTGTGAGTTTCTTAATTCCACCATAACTTCCTGCCTGAACACAGATTCGATTTAGACGACTGATGTATTGTTAGATTCGAATTCAATTGAGAGTTTGAAGATTTGTTATCTATCACCATTGTTTGTTTAGTGCTCTTTATAGTTAAACAATCTTTGCAGCCGCCGTATGTCTTGCCATGTGAATAAGCTAAACTAGTGAAAACAACAACTCTTTAAGAAATCTGACTGCCTCTGTGGCGCAGTGGGAGTGTGTCCGACTGCTACGCAAGAGGTCGTGGGTTCGATTCCCACACGGAACACCACTTTGTGTGATCCACAAATTGTTGTTCCGAGTCTGGGTGTACTTTGCGTCCGTGACTTGTATGTTTGTAAAGTCCCCCGCGACACAGGGCTTGTACACTAATGCGGGAGCCGTCATTTAAAAAAAAAAATTAAAAAAAAAATTAAAATGACAAAATGAAGATCTCTACAAATATGACGCTACACTATGACGTCACTATCCTATACAACGTGGAGCTTATATAGCGACATTAAATTGAAACGCAGCTATAATTACCTATTCAAATGTTGTTCGCAGCATGATTTAAAAAATAGTTTATAAAAAATTTAAAAATACATTTATAAGTAAAAACCCAATCCTGTAACTAAACTACTGGACGAATTTGATTGAGTTTTGGTATATGACCGAGAAGCGTGATGATATACCCGGGGTTTCAGTAAATGTCGCCACTCTGTATAGTCAAATCAACTTCTTTTTTAGGATTCCGTACCCAAAGGACGGGAACGGGACCCTATAACTAAGACTCCGCTGTCTGTTTGTCTGTCCTTCTGTCAACAGGTTATAATCATGAACCGAGATAGTTAGACAGTTGAAATTTTAACAGATGATGTATTTCTGATGGCGCTATAACAACAAATACTAAAAAAACAAAATAAAATAAATATTTAGTGTGCTCCCACACAACAAACGTGACTTTTTTGCTCGTTTTAGCCGGATATTGATATCGGCAACAAGTAGACGCTTGAAATATTCAGAATATTGAGTTACCTTAATTGTTCATTTTAAAAATAAATAATTCAATTAATATATACAATTGTAACCTGCTTAAAAATAGGTATATTGATTAAACTATTAAATACTATATTTAAACTAGAAATTAAGACTAAATAAAACTAAAATATATCCAAAAAATTGGGACCCCTAGGCATGGTTCCATAAATACTGGCAGCATTTCCTCGCTGTATAGCAATGCTGATGCGTTGTGCGAGGAAGCTGCCAGCTCTACGGTCACCAGTGGAGTCGACCAATTTTTTGGAAAGTTCATTAATATTAATAACCATACAACAGACATATTTTTTTTGCTATTTTTATAGATAATGGTACGGAACCCTTTGTGCCCGAGTCCAACTCGCACTTGGCCGGTTTATCATGATATGATTAATGATAAACAATCCTTGGCTTATTTTGCAATTAACTCAACTTGGTCTTATTGTTGACAGTTTAAATGTTACTCGTATTGTTATTTTATAACTAACTGATTTTCGCAACATCGTCTGCGTCAATTTTCCCCGTTTTTATAACATTTTTCATTGATGCTCCGCTCCTATGGGTCGTGGCGTGATGTTATACAGCCTTCTAACACTAAACTATTTTGTAATTCGAACCCGTAGTTCTTGAGATTATCGCGTTAAACCAAACAAACTCTTCAGCTTTATAATATTAGTATAAATTATTCACGAATCCATGATTATCACCAATTAATTAAGTTAGTAATTAAGTTTCGTGGTGGACATCTTACCCTTACAAAACTAACGAAAGAAAACGAAAAACCGTGCAAGTGCACCTACACACAATGTAAGGTTCCATAGTGCCCACCCCCCCCCCTCATCACCCCTTCCGAAAAATACGGCTTACGAAGTGGGTTTTCTGTTGTTTTTGTTTCATACTTACAACGTATAATATAACTACGTAATAATAATTTTCAATGGAGTTTGTACGAAATTTTGTTACTTCTCATTTGATCAGCTGTTACTTGTAAACTTGTAGAGCCTTCTTAGCTGTGATATTTTTCCTTTTAATTTCTCTATATATACTACTACCGTGTTTTTTTTCACATACTCAACATCAACCATTTAGCTGGCAGGTGCAATCTGGCGGGTAGACCCGGACAAAAAATTAATTGATAATAACAAAAATTGGCCAAGTACTCGCGCACCTAGGTATCCATATATGTGCAACTATCCCGGTTGCACATTCACACAGGTACTTTTTGATTTTTGTTATCATCAGTGATTTTATTGTTTTTAAACTTTCGCGATTCTTATTTATATTAGATATATTTCGGGACTTAATCAAAAAAAAATTGCACCGATCGTGGTCACAGGGACTCATATTCACACACACACACACTCACAGTTGACCCGAGACCACGATCGGTGCAATTCGATCGAAACGTCGGGTAAATAAAAATTTGTACTTTTAAATAACTCACTCGATTAAGTCCCGAAATATATCTAATATCAGTGATTTTTTTGTCTAGGCCCTACCGCCAGGTTCGCCACTGTGATTGAGATATGAGAGGTGTTAATGAGTACCCTCAATTGCACTTAACTTAATTTGCCATTTTATTGGTACAAAACTGAAGTGAATTTTCATATGTTTTGTTTTGTTATTTTCGTCGATAAGGCTAGTTCATAACATGACACAGGTGTTCTGGTGTATAATCGCCAAGTGTAACTGCTGTCGTCACAATAGCACAGAGTACCAAGCTAGGTATTGTCTTAAAACGTGGGAAATTTCACTATGCAGGTATGAAACAGTAGTTCGAGGTCGATTTTGATGAAGTTTTTTCTAAATTGGGTCCTTTATCGTCCTCACAATCAAAGTTTACGCTTTTGACAACTTCATATTGAGAATGTATATAGGTAGGTACATGTCATTGGAAACTCGGGTAGTTTTTACACGATCGGCAAGAAAGGGTTATGTTTATAGAGCATATCTTGTATGTATGTAAGCAATATTCTTTATTACCTTATATCTTTAAAACCACAAGACGGATTTAAACTATTAAGACGTCGTTACATTTTTCTTGACTGCCCAAGTGTTCTTAGATAGGTGACGTTTGAAAAAAACAAACATGGAGGCTGTGAGATGTCCAAAAACAAGAGGTGTGAAAAAAAAGTTTTTTTGAATAGCAATATGGATATAAAATTAAAGGGCTCATCGTAAGAATTTAAGGTATTACATGATTATGAATGTTAAACTAAAAAGTCAATTAGCAATCATTATTTTTACTTGGCAATAGCGGTAATAGAAGTTGTTACATCCTCCAACCACTTAAATGTATTAAATAAAAAAGCAAGCATGACGGATCATGCTCAGTGTAGGTTTCCGCAGCCTCTAACAAGTGCATCAGTAGAAGAACGTATGTTTATGGCACTTACGCCCTTTTGTTGAGAAATGCAGTTTTTTTGGCAATAACTCAATGGCGGTATATCCGATCTTACCTACTCAAAATAATTTTATTTTAGTTTAAAGTATTTATTAAGCGCTCTATTTGTGATATTTTCCATATTTTTTGGTCACACGGTTCCAAAGTTAAGGGGGGGGGACACGATTTATGCAACTTTTAGAGCGATTATTTCCAAAAATACTCACTCAATCAAAGAAGTTTCTTAAAAACCTTTAAATGTTTTTAAAAGACCTGTCGAATAATGTGCCACAAGTTATTTTTTGCTGAAAAAAAAACAGCTTCTGTTACATGTATGGAATGCCCCCCCCCCCTAAAAATATATTTTTAATATTTAGCTATCAAACTATGTAGCGGCTACTACAAGACACCTTTTCATTAAATTTCATCAAGATTCACTAAGTAATCTTTGAGTAAAATGCCTGTGACATACGGACGGACAGACAGACAGGCGGACATGATGAAACTATAACGGTTCCGTTTTTGCCATTTTGGCTACGGAACCCTAAAAAACGTCTGCGCAAAAAAGAATGCAAACAAGAATCCTGTTGTCGGAGGCACAATACTAAGTTTATCGAGATTCATTAATGCCTCCGACTGCATGATATTACATACCTATGCAGGGAATCTTGTTTGCATCTTCTTCGCGCAGGTGGGTTTTTCTTATACCTGTAGTTGCTTTAAGACGCCTTTACAGTAAATTAAACAGCTGATTTAACTTGAAGTTTAATTTGCATTTCGGCCACAAGTCGTCAATGTTTCAAAACGGTACACGGTACTAAATAATGTAGCGGTATGATTGAAACGTCGGGAAAGGAATTCCCGACATTTCAATTTGAATCACACCCATTGTGGTCACGGGTCAACTCATGTCAAGTCTCCCGACCAATCGGTCAACTAATCAACATTTACATTGGTAATTTTTGTTAAATCAGTTTTATGTGATTGCCTACTAAATTATATATTAAAAATATACAATATTTGTTTTATTAGGAAAAATATTGCAACAATTCATGTTTATTGTTTTTTTACTAGGTATAATAGCAAAAATAATATATTAAATTTATATATAGCTTTTTAAAATAGTCATAAAACTTATTTATCGATAACTTTACACAAAGAAATACGTTTGTAGTTTTAGCACGCATCCTTACTTTATTTTCGTAAAAATAACATGAATAATACAAAGTGGTGTCTATTTTTTAAACCCTAACTAAGCGAACGGACGGACGGACATGGCGAAATTATAATTTCGCCATGTCCGTCGGTCCGACCGCAGCTTAACACAGAGACTGTTAGTGCTAGAAGACTGTTTTTTTTTATATATACGCATATTACTTACGCCGACAAAGTAAATTAATAAAATCTTGATTTTTAGGGTACATGTAAAGCGGAGTGTATATGTAAAGTGGAGATGTGATTTTTTATTCTCACCAACCCCATCGTGTGGGGTATCATTCGATAGGTCTTTTAAAAACGGGGTTGTGAATTTCATTTTTAGATTTAGGGTTCCGATTGTTAAATATTAAGCTTTAAAGAGTAATTGCCTACACCTAAATGATTGATGTTGGGTATGTGAAAAAAATAACGGTAGTAGTATAGTGAAATTAAAAGGAAAACTATCAGATGATGAAATGATTAGATTAGATAGACAAAATTTTCGTACAAAGTTCGTTAAAAATTATTGAGTGGGTATAACGTTGTAGGTATGAAACAAAAACAATAGAAAACCCACTTACCCGCACTATAGGGATGGGTGGGGGGTACTACGGAACCCTACATTGTGCGACATGCACTAGCCCGGTTTTTTAAAGAAAACTAGCAATGTGGGATTGTCCCACATTACACGGTTATCGCGAAATAAATGCCTATCCTATGTCCTTCCCCGGGACTCAAACTATCTCCAGATCAAATTTCATTCAAATTGATTCGGCGGCTTTAGCATGATTAGGTAACAGACAGACAGACAGAGTTACTTTCACATATTAGTATGGATTAGGATTGAAGTAAACTTCTTTCGATTCATTTTAATGTGGTGTCAACCGCATATTTGTAATTTTGATTGAGTAAGATACTGAGAAATGTAGCTTTGTCTCTTTTTCACAGCAATTAATGCCAACTGATTAAATACGATGATAAAATTTGTGTCATGTTGAAGGAGACTGAGTTTTGTAAGTTTTGATTTAAATATTGATAAACTTTCGCGATTTGTACACATTTTGAATATATATATATATATATATATATGTATTATATATATATATATTACGGGTCTTAATCGCGTGAATAAATTAAGGTAAAATACCTTGTTTATTTCCCGACGTTTCGACCGTGACCACGGCCGTTGCAATACGGTCGAAACGTCGGGAAATAAACAAAGTTTTGATTTAGTTATTGAAGGATTTGTTATTCGTATCTCTATTTTAATCAATTGAAGGAAACATTTGCTCATGTGGGATTCGCACTATGAATGCAGGTTCGAATCCCGCCTGAGCGAATTTCAAGTATCCGTTGCCCCTACGCGATTAACCAACTTCATTATTTTAATAGTGATAATTTACTCTCAATACTACAAGGTAACATCTGCACCATAGGCATTTAGGTAGCAAGGGGGTTAGGGTCAGGCAATCCCCCTTTTTATACCTGCACTGACACCCCCTCCCCCCCTCCCTCATAATCCTGGACACGCCTATGATCATAGGTTGATAAAAGGTTTAAAATAATTGTCTTCAAAATGATTGTGTTTTCAAAGATAGCTAAGAAATAACTATCCTGATTTTAATCAGCTTTCTAGACTGATCCAGAATGGGGGGCGGGAGGCTAAGTGACTCGAGCTTTCTTCCCAGTGCCGTTTAACCATTTTGACCGCCACGGACGTCTATGGACGTCAAATCAAATCGTACTTATGACGCCACCGACGGCATGACACGTCGAAAGGATGTTTTAACTTGACGTCCATATATTTCCATGATGGCCAAAAGGTTAAGCAATTGCTTTTAGTACCACGTTTCAAGACGTGATGCACCAGAAACAGCACCAAAAAAAATAATTAAAGGGTAGCCCTTAATGCATGAAAAATAAAAAAATACTTAGGTTTTTATTGTGCCTATGTAAATTTTAGTCCACGCATTTTTTTTGTGTTTACCGATATTTGCTTACTTATGTAAGGGGAGGGGGGGGGAATTATTTAGGGCATCAAATGGTCCTTATCTGCCACTGCCTCTTCCCCCCTTTTCTTTCATAGAATCTGAATCCTTGCGCGTGTTTTGCGCTTTGTGCATAATTACACAACTTTGGGTAAGCCCTTTACCCTGCTCACACCGAAATACCAAATTGCTCAGCCATGGTAAGATCACCTGCCAAAACCCAAAATTCTCACTGTTATACATATAGGCCCACGTGGTAGGATACACCAGTACAATATCTTAGAGAGGTATTGTGTCGCTGCAGTGAGAACACGGCCGATTATTTGTACAATGTTGGTATGTTATTAATGTTAAAACCAGGCTGCATTCTCTAATAGGTACCTAAAACAGTGATAATGCCTACTTGATAACTAAGTAGTATTTACAAATGACAATGATTCATTCGAATGAAGCGACCAACATACATCGTAATAATAACTTATATACGTATTAATGCTAGGTTTTGGCTTTCGCATCTTAACGCGAATAAAATTCAAGGCCAATCATAGTCGGCCCTCACCGCAAGCATGCTCCTGTAATGTAACATTTATGATTTGATTTTCAAAACGATCGTTTAATTTTTAGGGTTTTGTAGCCAAAATTTCAAAACAGAACCCTTATAGTTTCGCCACGTCCGTCCGTAGCTTAGCTCAGCGACTGATAGTGCCAGAAGGGTGTAATTTTGCATGGATACACATATTTAACATTTTTTTTAGGGTACCACCCCTAGGGGATGTAATTTTCTTCTCACCCCCACACGATTGGATAGATAGGTAGGTATAGGTAGGTATCATTAGATAGATCTTTTAAAAACGTTTCGGAGTTATGAAGACCATTTTTCGATTTAGGGATCCGTTAGTGAAATATTAAACTTTAAAGTACATTTTTTTGTTAGAGTCAAGTATACCTTACTACGAAACCCTACATTGTGCGTGGCCCGACATTTACTTGCCCGGCTATTTTTCATTGATGTTACAAATTGTATCAAAATATTACAGATATGCATTTATACAATACTAGCTGACCCGCGCAACTTCGTCTGCGTAAATTTTACCCGTTTTTGCAACATTTATCATTGCTGCTCAGCTCCTATATGTCGTAGCGTGATGTTATATAGCCTATAGCCTTTCTCAATAAATCGGCTCTATCCAACAGTAAAATATTTTTTCAGTGCAGCCCAGTAGTTCCTGAGATTATCGCGTTCAAACAAACAAACAAACTCTTAGGGATATGAAAAATAGATGTTGTCCGATTCTCAGACCTACCCAATATGCACACAAAATTTCATCAAAATCGGTCAAGCCGTTTCGGAGGAGTATGGCAACGAAAACTGTGACACGAGAATTTTATTTATTAGATGTATCATTACTACTCGATTCTCCTCCCTCACCGATGTAATGCTCGGATCTGTGACGCTACATAACAGGCGAATGTTCGCGTGAGGGTGCACCCTTAGTGGTAAACTATGACTTTGATCGACTAGTTGACTAATAGAATTAAAAGTAAAAGTACATAAATAAGATTACAGAATGCAACTTTTACGAACGTCTGACAAAAATTGGAATAGTATGAGTGAACCTATATTCAACGCCAAGTTCACAAAAGGCAAAAGTCGTGAAAAAATAACTTGATAACAAAAAGTAATGGCTAATAAAACACTTTTTTCAAAGCCACTTTTTATAATATATTTTTATTTGCATCAAATTATTTCAACAAGTAAGGTGCTGATCACGAAATTCATGCTATAAGGTAGTTAAATAAGTATAATTTATTTATTTATTTAACACTTAATGTACAAATAGAGTACAAAGGCGGACTTAATGCTAAAAGCATTCTCTGCCAGTCTACCTTTGGGTGATGTAAACTTAAGAATATGTAGGTGCAGATTGTTGAAAACTAGATATATAAAAATGATAATAATAAATTATATAAACTACTAATTATAATAAAAACTTGATAATTAGATAAATATCAAGTTTTTATTATAATTAGTCTTCTATGGTGTAGATGGGAGCATCAATACTGGATGGAACTTTTAGTCTGTAGTCGATAGTCGATCGCAAGGCCGATTAGTCTGCCAAGCTGATCAGCATTTTTTCGCATTTCGAGACGGACGCTAGATGTATATTAACGTGACTTTCGACCGGGTTGCTAGGTAACTACTACCGTGATCACAGGTTGAAACAGCTTGTGACCACGGCCGCTGCAACATGGTCGAAGTCAAGTGATAAGGTACCTATCATCCTAGCCTACCTACCTATCTTCATTTCAATCTTGATCATGAAACATAATGAACTTAAGCGAACGACTTACTTTTCCCCGTAGCTTTACCCGTTAATTTTTATAGGCTATTAGCTGTGCCCCGCGGTGTTAACCACGGTTTATTAGCCTATGTATTAATCCAGGGTGTCAGCTAAATCCATACCAAATTTTATTAAAATCGCTCCAGCCGTTTAAACGTGAAGAAGTAACAAACATACACACTCACAAACTTTCGCCTTTATAATATTACTAGCTTTCGCCCGCGGCTCCGCCCGCGTGGATGTCGGTTATCGCGATAAAAACTATCCTATGTCCTTCCCCGAGACTCAAACTATCTCCATACCAAATTTCATCTAAATCGGTTCAGCGGTTTGAGCGTGAAAGCGTAACAGACAGACAGACAGACAGAGTTACTTTCACATTTATAATATTAGTATGGACTAGCTGTGCCCCGCAGTGTTACCGGCGGTTTATTAGCCTATGTGTTAATCCAGGGTGTAAGCTAACTCCATACCAAATTTTATTAAAATCGCTCCAGCCGTTTAGACGTGAAGAAGTAACAAACATACACACTCACATACTCACAAACTTTCGCCTTTATAATATTAGTGTGATGTGTTATTCTGATGTATAAACTAAGAAACCGTAAAGTATCATCAAACTCGGTTCAGTAGTTTTTGCTTGAAAGAGCAACAAACATCCATTCGTCCTCTCAAATTTTCGAATTTATAATATTAGTAGGTATAATGTAATGAGCCCCTGGCTTAGTGGCGACCGAGCAGATTTCGATATCTGCGAGGTTAAACAACGTTACCACTGTCGGTCAATAGATGGGTGACCGTTTTCGAACATTGTCAAACCCCTCTGTGCCTCGGAGAGCACGTTAAGCCGTCGGTCCTGCGCCTAATCTCTCTTCAATCGTGTCGTATTTTCCGGCCCATCGGACTATGAGAGTAGAAAAAGAAAAAAAAAAAAAAGAAACATTTATTTGTTGAGTAAGAAAATAGAGAGTGCACTTGTGTCTGCGCATACACTTTGTGCACTGCATCTGCTGCGTTGGTAGTTGGCTAGTCTCTAATGAGATTGGTCGCCGTAACGGTTAGGAGAGTATTATTTAGAATAGATTATGCTTAGGTAGGTACCTGACCTGTTCAAAAAGCAATGTACTGAAGTACTTATCACAGTTTAGTAGGTGATTGTGTTGTTGTGTAATGATAGCTCTATACCTTCGGAGTACTGTGCCCTTTTAAATGTCACAGGTTCAAATTGTTCACAGCACGGTTATGTCACATAAACTTTAAACATAGAACTTGTGGAAATCTTTACATAGTTATAAAACAAAGCTTCCCGCTGTCTGTTCTGGGTGGTTAGACAAGGTACATTCGTTCCGTGGCGAATTCGATAACGCCGTAATAATCGTTTACAAAAAAATAAAAAAATGTCTATGGTCTCGACCGCAAACGTCAAATTCCATAATAAAATTATTTTCCATTATCAATATCGCTATTCGAATGTGGCTTTGTCTAGACCCCCTGAGCCCCTAAACAAGTGTATAAACGCTAATTAAATAGAATGACTACAAAGTTGCACATGCAAAGATTTTTTTAAATATGGATTTTGCAATTTTGCGGGCGCAACGTCATCTGCCTATTTTGCCATTTCTGCGTTTATGTATATTTTTTAACACTTGTAGGTAATGGACTCAAAGTACAACAGTTTCAGGGTCACATAACAAATAAATGGTGTGTGATCGAATCAAGACAAAAATGTCAAGTCTATGAGCCTGTATCGGTTCCTTGCTGGACATAGGTCTCTCCTAATTTATGCCACAACTCCTGGTCCTCCGCCGCACGCATCCAGCTCCATCCAGCGACCTTCTTTAAAGACATAAGTCTTCGGTCTATCTGACTAAGGGTCGTCCCACCTTACGTGAAACATACGAAAATTTCGTACAGTTCGAACTCAAAGTCAAATCAAATCAGCCTCTTTTTAAAATATGTCAAAAACGACCCGCCCCGTACAAATTTGTATGAAATGCTAGCATATGTCGTCACATTTTCTATGGTCAAATAATTTACTTTTTATGTTTCTTTTTATGATTAAAAATTCATAAAAACGTTAATTTAATAAATTAACATGATTTTTCAGAACATTTTTTGACATATTTTTACATGGTCAGTATAAAATATTTTATTTTGATAGTAGTCAAATACCCAATTGGCAAGTAAGGCCTATAAAAAATACTAAAATACTTATATAATACATCTAAATAAGTACATTCATCTATACTTATAATAAATCTGTAGAGAGGTCAATTCTGTACATGAAATATATTTCCAAAATAACTATCAGGGGGTGATTAGGGATCGATACTGATGCCAAAAATGCAATCAGTAAAATTTTTGTCTGTCTGTCTGTCTGTCTGTATAACCGTTATAGAAACAAAAACTACTCGACGGATTTTAACGAAACTTGGTACAATTATTTTTCATACTCCTGAGTAGGTTTTAGTATACTTTTCATCACGCTACAATCAATAGGAGCAGAGCAGTGAAGGAAAACGGGAGAAGTTACTCCATTTTTTAAGCTTTCGTCGCGTGTGCAACCGTAATGGTTAAAGCTACACACAAATCATGTATGACGGAAATGTTCTCCTTAAAATTATATAAAATATATCCCACGACAGCATATGTCTATCTTTTATGGTTGACTCACAATATCACGTGTAACTCCCGATAGCTTAGTAGTTCGAAGCTTTCTGATTATATTTGTCTACTCTTACGTTTATAACACTCTCAGTCATCCCTAATTAAAAAAGTTAACATAATTAACTATTCCATAAAAAATACTAATAGAAATCGGTATAGAAACACCAAAGTTATACATGAAATACGCTAATAATAAGCCATCGTGCGTGAATACTGAATCATGCTATCTATCTATATCTATACATATATGTTTTTCACAATTTTTTCCACAATAAGACATTATTTACAATTGTAACCCATGGAAACAATAACTTCACGCTAAAACTATTAGGAGCTAAACACAACATTTTCAATTTTCTTAAGATCAGCTATTTTAACCGTGTTTGCATCAGCTGAGGTGGTCTATTGGCACAAGTAGCGGTATTAAACGAGCGAGGTCGGAGGATCGACTCCCTAATTGCGAGTCTCTTTTTGTGTTGTGTTAAAATTATTTTTATTCTTTTTTTTAAGTATTTTTCTTAATGTATACTTATTTATACAAGCTTGTTACGCGTCGGTGTTATAGACGGACCGTCGACACCATTTATCTACGCTTTGGTGTAAGAGGCGGACCGTTGACACCATTTATCGAAGCAGTGCAGTTGCGGACCGGCACGAGGCGTCGAGTCAGCGCTACGTGATTTCCACATCTCGCCACTTCGATTTCGCAACCGTCTTTCCATAGTTGTAGTTTTAGATTTTAATAAAGAACGATTCATTCTTGGTACATACATCGACCATTTATCACTAGTTTTAGATTTTAGTTTAATGTAATTTATAATTAAATTTATTTAAGATGTATAGACTTTCTCTGCAACCTCCGGCTCCAGTTAACGTAATTGGCGCAGTCGGTAGGATATTCGCGGGCCGGTTCGCGATAATTAGGAATATCTCAAATCGATATCCGCGTTCGCGAGTCACCCGGGTGGTTTCCAAGCACCTTCAACGAATATCCGGATCTTCGGAAGCTGAAGCCAGAGGCGTATCCAGACATCGATACTGCAGAGGGGCCAACTATACACTTATTGAACCCAGACGGAACATCCGACCAGAAGAAGTAAGATGAACACCAGTGGTCTGGCAGCAATATTTGCCACTCCGCTTGACAAATAGTTGCTGTTCTTCGGGGGGAGGTGTTACGCGTCGGTGTTATAGACGGACCGTCGACACCATTTATCTACGCTTTGGTGTAAGAGGCGGACCGTTGACACCATTTATCGAAGCAGTGCAGTTGCGGACCGGCACGAGGCGTCGAGTCAGCGCTACGTGATTTCCACATCTCGCCACTTCGATTTCGCAACCGTCTTTCCATAGTTGTAGTTTTAGATTTTAATAAAGAACGATTCATTCTTGGTACATACATCGACCATTTATCACTAGTTTTAGATTTTAGTTTAATGTAATTTATAATTAAATTTATTTAAGATGTATAGACTTTCTCTGCAACCTCCGGCTCCAGTTAACGTAATTAGCTTTTATTTTCGACTTTAACATGTTTACTTTGTTTAACAAATTTTCATATTAATAATCACTTCCAATAGGCACCTTTATCATTGTTTTGCATGAATAGTGATTATGTTATAAATGTAGAAATGAAAAACAATATTACATTACAAATAAACAGTAATTACTTGATATTTTCTAGAATTTATAAATGTTAATTGCTTAAAAAAAATGAAAGATTAAGTCCGCGTTACATCAAAATAAAACACGTGGCGCCATCTGTGATTCGATTTCTTCTGAGTGCCAAAATTGCTTACCTACAAATGTTAAAAAACTTTCGTGATTTGTACACATTATGAAAATATATGTATTACGGGTCTTGATCGCGTGAATAATTTAAGGTTAAATACCTTGCTTACCTACGTTTAATATGCATGATAGTTTAATATAAAATCATCAAGTATAAAAATAAACTTATCCAGTTTTGAAAATAGATGGCGTTTAAATACAAATTAAAAAGAATCAGGAAAATTGATTTATAAAAAAAACTGAAATTCTTACGTACAGGGATATGAATATATGATGATCTTAATTTGTGACCGGTTGACACACCTATTTTTAAATTCACCAATGTAGACATTATAAAATAATATTTTAATCTTCTAAAGTGAGTGAAAAAAAATATTGAAATAAGTTTAGAAATAGTATTTAAACACAAAAAAAGATATCTGAGTATATCTTTTAGAAACGTTTGAATGTTGTTTGTTTAAACACGCATCACAGTACCGCGGGAATGCAATGTTTTAAAACTATTTGGCCCCCGCAAAATAGTTTTAAAACATTGCATTCCCGCGGTACAAACACGGACACAAAGTAGACCAGGTGTACTTTAGACTCGGTAAAGATCGCTCGGGCAGGACATAACCTGCGATCATAGGGAATCTGTGAGAGTTTTTTCCATCATACCTTTATTACCTATGTATAAATTATCTTGAAGGAGCGGCTAGGTACCTCCGATTAAAAGGTCCGATTTAAAAGTGTCGGAGCCGAAGTTGGAGTCGGAGGTTTAAAATCAATCGGAATTTTCGACCTATCGGAGTCAGAATAGAAGCTCCTTAACTCAAAATTTCGCACGAGTAATTGGGCGGTTTCGAGCTTCATTTAACTCGAAACCGCCCCAGTACTCGCGTGGTGGGGGAATTTTTCAATATTAATAGTATTTGATCTGATGCAAATCACTTTTTTGTCGAGGTGTGGTCGTGGGAATTTTAATAATTTGTCTTCTAACCGTCTGGCGCCATAAACTTTGTCGCCCTTCATTTTGCTGCACTGGGCATTTGCTTGGCTTGCCCTGCCATATGTTGGGCCCTGATTAAAGCTAGGCCCAAATATCCATAGATGCCACAGACCATTGTGGAGCATGTTTACAATATGTTTTACACAGAAGTTGAATTGTAATATAAACTACCTTAATATAAACCCAACTTCCACGCGAACGAAGTCGCGGGCACAGCTAGTATTATTAATAAATTCCAAGACACAGAATAAACAATCATGCCTAGTTTTGTGCTGAATGGAAATCAAACCCACGACCTCTGGCTTAGCAGTCAGGGTCACTAACCACTAGACTAACAGGCCAGTCGGGATCTCAAATTTGTCCTTCGTAGGCTACAATTAAAGGCTATCGATTATATATTTAATAAGTATTAAAAATCACAACAAATATTTAGTAGAACGAGGTCCACAGATTACTTTATATATAAAAGTCTAATTAGGTCAATATAAATTACAACATTTTACTCCAATCCAATGCCATAAAAAAAACTGAACAACAATTTCACACTTATCGAAAATTGTTCACCCGTTTTAGAGATACAAGGGTACAAACAAACGAAACAACTGATTAGTAAAAAAAAACCTTGTAGTTCATTGACAACATAAAAAAATATTTACGCATCATGGATTTCTAGTTGTAAGAATTATTAACGGTTTTAAATTGTTCCAAGTTTAGAGTCACAGTGGTGTAACTTTGACTAAAGGTTTCTCAATGTCATGGTCACATTAAAATGGACAAAAAATACATTAAAAGTTTAAGTAATGGACGGTAATTGGTTTCTTAATAATTAGAGATACTTAACTGTTAGTCTTTGTGTTTAAAGAAGGATATTCATTCTGTAATATATCTTCTATACTACAAATATAAATACCAACATACAATTATGTTTTAAGTAAATAGGTGAAGATAGGTTACATAAACAACATTCAATCTTTAAAAGCGGCAAACTAATGCGCACATAGATAACCTATATGTTGCAATGTCAGACTATTATAAAAAATAGTCGTAAAAGGAAGCATGATTTGTATTTGACTGAAGTCAAATCAGCCTCTTTTAAAGAAACGTCAAAAACGATCCGCTTCGTACAAATTTGTATATAATGCTAGCATATGACGTCACGTTTTCTATGGTCAAATAATTTACTTTTAGTGTTTCTTTTAATGATTAAAAAATAATAAACACGTTAAATTTTAGATGAACATATTTTTTCAAAACACTTATTGTTATATTGTTATGTGGTTAGTATAAAATATTTTATTTTGATAGTAGTCAAATACCCAATTATCACGAGTGAAAAGAAGAAAGATGTAATCTGCTGCTTTCATTTGTTAACGCCCACGATACGACACTGACATATAAAAACTAAGGCAATTGTATAGATTTTAATGTGCCGCTTCCTGTGCGCTTGTAACCTTTTTACTTAAAACGTCATTACCAACATACGAGTACAAGTAAATTTAATAAATTTGAATGATAATAATAAATTTATTACGAAACCATTTAGAAAAAAAAATAACATATCACACAGAGTTGCCGTGTCAAAAATATATTTTTTTTTCTACTTAAATGCAAATGAAAGTATACGGTACTTAAAGTAAAAACAGTTTTTATTTTTTGTCAGTCTGCATGTATGTTTGTTCTGGTTAATCTTTGAAATGGATGGACGGATTTTGACAGGACTTTCACTCTCAGACAGCTGATGTTGTAGGAAGTAACTGAGGCTACTTTTATTATCACGCGAACGTCCATAGAGAGTAAGCAGCACTGCAACGAAGCCACTGGCACAGCTAGTATAAAATAATTAGGTATGTAGACACACGCTATATTTCTTAATTCGTATAATTCTAAACTAATGTGAAAGTAACTATGCTGTCAGTTACGTTGTCACGCATAAACCGCTAAACCGATTTAGATGTTGGTGCCTTGAAATAGTAGTTTTTATGTGTTTTTTTTTTTTTTTTTATAAAAGACAACTCCCGCAGTAGGGTACAAGCCCTGTGTCACGGGGGACTTTACAAACATACAAGTCACGGACACAAATTACACCCAGACCCGGAACAACAATTTGTGGATCACACAAAGTGGTGTCCCGTGTGGGAATCGAACCCACGACCTCTTGCGTAGCAGTCGGACACACTCCCACCGCGCCACAGAGGCAGTCGCTTTATTCAGCACCAACTTCAAAATGTTTAATTTGTTTCATGTTCATCAGATAGTGATCTGATAACAATGGGACCAACTAAGAAATATACCCATTCGAACAAAAAAAAAATTCAAGCCGTCTTGGCGTAATCAGTGAACAAACTAAAAAAAAAAAAAACATACAGTTGAATTAAGTCGGTTGAAAAAAAAACATTATATTATGGATGATTTTAACTTTATTTAAAAATAAAATATATTGGGACCCTAGGATAAATAGCTTGTGTTAGGAGTGGGTTCACGTCGGTAGTGTAATGGGCAGGATTCAAACCCGCGACCTCACGATTGCGAGTCCGATGCTTTAACCAATTATGACCAGTAATCAATAAAATATAATATTTATGTTAATTAAACCATATTTAACTCTAATTTAGGACTTCTGTAGTAGACCTAATATACAAAATACACATGAGACAAAAAAATGAATATCTTCAAAACGGCTGAACGGATTTTCATCAAACAAAGCTAAGAACCATCCCGATTAAACTAGCTTTTTATTTTAAAAAACTCACTTAAATCTATTTACCCATTTAGGTGCTACGTGGCCACAAACAGACACACACGTGGATCATAGAGATATCGATTTACTGGAAAATACATAATAAACAATAATGTCCTTCAAATACGCAGTAATTATTCTTCAAACTGTAACCGACATTAGAAAATGATGTATTCAGTTTCGTGCCTAATTTTACCCCCAGCATGACAATGAAAATTTATCATGTTGTGATGTCATTACTGCATACAGGATGTTTACAAATTGTTTGTAAATATTTACATTATATCAATAATATGTACACTAAAGAAGTTAAGTGTATGTGGCAAATAATCTCCATAACTGCTGGGCCGATTTCGATAAGTTTTGTATTTGAAGCTTAGAGAATAACATGTTCCCCGCAGTTTCACCTGCCTATTTTGGTGCATAAAGGCACTTAAACTTTTACCATCTCAAAAAAAAATCACTTTTAGTAGATAATTGCGTGATCTACAACTTTGTCTTACTTTATTTACCTAACCATAACACTTTAGTTCATACTATTTATTATACGGGAATGAACGCGCATTGTTTACCTTAAAATTGCTTGACGTTTCGACCAGGTTGCACCGGTCGTGGTCACAAGCGGACTTAACAGAGTAAACAATGCGCGTTAATTCCCGTATAATAAATAGTTATAATCATGAAACTTATCGTTCATCAAAAAATGCAATAATCCAATTATTTTCTAAAAATTCAGCACATCGAATTTAGTAAATGACCACTATTTTTTAATTTTGAGCCAGCTATAATAAAAAAACCTGATAAACAAATTAATTTTATTACACATATGTTTAAGTAATTAACATCATCAAAGTAACAAAATAATTTCTAGCTTGTAGGTACGTTTTTAAGTATCAATTCATAGTTATTACCTTGACATTACAATACAATGTACAATCAAAAATAATTTTACATTAGTCATTCATTTAGTTTATCTATGACATGTAAGTGAACAATTAGTTATATAAAAAAATACTATAGGTACAACGTGTCCCAGAACACAGAATAGTGTGGCTGAGTTTTTATTAGCATCTAGTAATTTTTAGGGTTCCATATCTCAAAAGGAAAAACGGAACCCTTTTAGGATCACTTTGTTGTCCGTCTATCCGTCTGTCTGTCAAGACCCTATATCATCTTAGGAACGCGTGGAGGTATCGGTTGAAATTGAAACCATGTACTCAGGTCAACAGTTTCTTGACGCTGTTAAAAAAAACCTTCTACGTAAGCGTTAAAAAAAGTTACCGTTTATTATAAGAACTGCACGACTCGATTCTTTAACTATTTATAATATGTACCTACAAATTTGTAAGGAACCCACGGTGGGCGAATCCGACTCGTACTTGTCCGGTTTTTTCCTGAAAAAGATGACTCCCTCACTATGGTACAGTACAAGACCGGTGACGTGGGGGACTTTACAAACACATAAATCACAGACATAAAGTACACCCATACTCGAAACAACAATTTGTGGATCATACAAAATGTCTTCCAGTGGGAATCGAACCCCGACCTCTGCCCGCAGGGTCACTAACTACTAAACCAACACGCCAGTCATAGTTTTTTCATTAACATAAGTTTTGGAGGCCAATTCAAGTTTTAAAAGCAGTGCAATTGCGGTTAAGATTCGCTCAAAACGGCCATTTTGGTTTCGTGTAACTTTGGGATCGGTCTCAAATACGCTGCATTACAGCTAGTTGTTATGACGCAGGCATCCATAATGACCTCATATATTTTTTTAATCCAATCCTTAAAGGGGTGAATCTAAATTTCAATCAAAATCACTCTTAACGGGAAACAACAAAAGCTAAATAAAAATACAATGCCATGTCACGACACGTGAAAATAACGTGGTAAAACCCAACAAGAACGTCAACAGGTAAAAACACTTGCATAAAAATCTTCAAGACAGTCTATTTATAGATGCAGGTATGTAATTATCTTGATTCTAATAGCTTTTTAACCGAATTTTGGTCACGATGGCTAATCCTAATGCAGACAAGTCAAGCAACGCACACTAAGGCTGAGATCTAAAGAGCGGACTCTGGCTTTACTGAGCTTAGCTTTAATAAAACATTACAAAACAGATAACAAAGCATATGGTGACCGTTGACTTTATTGATCTAATGTTCTGAGATTATGCTAAGCTTGCATCATCAGCCTATCGCAGTCCACTGCTGGACATAGGCCTTACCAATTGCACGCCACTTAGTTCTATCTTCAGCTTCTCGCATCCAGCTCCGGCCAGCCGTTTTGCGTAAATCATCACTCCACCTGGCCTGAGGGCGTCTTACACTACGTTTGCCGAGACGCGGTCTCCACTCAAGAACTCGTTTACCCCTAAGCTTGCACGATCACCAAAATTTTCGACGGTCAGCATTTGCTCTGTCAAAATTTTCTTCAAGCTTTACTTGAGCTAAGAAGAAGAAGAAGTACGCTCTATAGATTTCAGACATAGACATTTATTTACGGACACGGAATCTGGTGGAAAACATTATAAAATGGTCTGAGATTTTCGTCCATAAACGATGTCTATATCTGGAGGTACCCTATCAAGGTTACCTACGACATTCTCGGTATTTTGTACAATTGCGCAGAAGATATGTGCAAATGCGCAGGAGAAATATCTTCTGCGCATTTGTTAACTACCGAGTGTTGCATCAATGGGGTTATATTAATAATCCTAAAGTGTTTAACGTGAGTCAAAAAGGATTGTTATTTTTGCAAAACGGTAATCCGTCAACATTTTACTTAATCTCATAGATTTGTGGATCAACTTATGGGGGCATTACACCGAGCGAATTATTCATTTAGCGCTACGCACACAATGACACGGCCGCCCGCCTTGCTCCTCCGTACACAACTATTACTTCACAGTGCGCAGGACCGCAGGGCAAAATAAAGTCAGACATTATTTTGCATTTTATCGTAAATTCAGGAGTTATTTACGGGTTCATAGTAAGACATATCCTTAAATTTATTTTTATCATCTACTAGAAGAACTCTTTAGCTAGCCACAGTCCTCTATATAAATAATTATTAAGTTTTCTATATATTTTTTTGCCAGAGCCGAACCCTGTTTTACATAATACATCAGCATGGATCGGTCCACTGCTGGCAATAAAGCTCTCCTATTTTGTTGTGTTCTGGTGTAAAATAGATCTACACCATCCAGTCCATTCTAGCGACCTAGGTCTTCGGTGTAGCCGTCCGATATAGCCAGCCAATTAGGATGAAGATTACGGTAAAAATAAATTAAATTGCAGTAATTAGGGAATACGTACGTCACAACGGGATCTGAATAAATATTGTGTTCTGTTATTCTTAATTTCATAATTTAACATGTGTAAGAATTTATAATCATCAAAACAAATACTAAAAGGAATTATTTGACAATCTTGAGTTGTGACGTCACGCCTCAGTATTCCATACAATTTTCTATAGAGCGTGTCGTTTTGACATTTCATAAAAATATACTAATTTGGCTTGATAGTCCACATCCCCATTTATTACTTCATCGTGCTTAAGCTGCGAGCATTGTCGGTTACTGTAGTTGAAACAAGGTTCCAGCATAGCTCGCTTCTAAGCCCGCTGCAAAACCTTAAAAATTGATCAACTCTCCCTCACTTAAATGCCCAAGAACCTGCATCAAGTTTTATAGCTATTACTAAGTACTTACTACGGCATTTTACCGCACTGCTTAAGAACAACTTAATGCTATTAATTGGCGTATAAATATACACTTAAAACATACGTATTATGAAAGTTTATATCTAGGGTTGGCAGACTAAAGCACATAAGTCAAAAAAATCGTATTTTGTTTTTTTACACCAATCACATTCATTTCAACATATACGTCATCTGACTAAACCACATAAGTCAATGTGGTTCGGTTCAATTTGAACTCTATTGCGCACCTTTTAAACCTTATCGTTCTCTTAAAATTCCGTGACGCTATTAACAACATAAGTCGACTTATGTTAAAAGGATCATATATTCTTTATAATATTGGATAGACTTATGAAGGACTTATGTCATCAGGTACACTTGAGTATGTTTACTTATTAACGTTTTTTTTTTCAAATGAGGGTAAACTTTTGAACAAAAACTGAGTTAAGTGGGTGATGATTAACAGCGGGTGACAGTTTGAAATTAATATTGAGTGGCGTAAAGTTAGTCTTGCTTTGATCGTTTAAGAGTTGTGTGTTATTTTAGTTTTAAAACTATTGTAAAATAAACAAAATTATTTAATAGGTAATAATGTCTCGGCGTGGAAAGAGATTAGTGGATATGGTATTACAACCTTTAACTACTGAAGGTAAGTTTTCAAATTAAAAAATATACTTTCTTAATAAAAAATATGAAGAAAATAGTAATTTTTGTTTTAATGCCGTACTTGGTAGTTTTTATCAATATGGATTTGTTTAAAGTAGATTGTTTTATTTTAGAAGAACGCAGTGACCAGCCCATTGAAAATGAACCAATGGAAGATGAGCCCATGCCTTCCACATCATCAGGTTATACCGGTAACATCTTAGTGCGCCAGGAAATTGACTTTTCAAGTGATGACTCAGTTCAAGATCCAAATTTTGTATTAGCTGAGAATGCAGCAAGTTCATCAAGCTTAAGTGATGAATCTGCACAAGAACACATTCCCCAAGGGCCTGAAATAACGTCTACCCCTGCATCTCCAAAAAAAAGTATCCGCATTAAGAAAAACGAAAAGAAGGTAAAACGAAACACTGGTCAGTCCTATAAGACATTACAGGGAAAAGTAATTGCCAGTAGAAAATTGACAGATCTTATAGCATGTCGAATGAAATGCAAGGAACGTATATCGTTATCCGACAGAGAAGCTATTTTCAAAGAATATTGGGAGATGGGGTCATACCTAAAACGATCTGCCTATGTAGCGTCTTTAATAGAGATCCAAGATAAAGCCACTCAGAGGCAAAGAACATTAGATCCTGACCGTCAGAAATGCCGGACAAAGACATATAAGTATTTTTTATTAATTCGTGGAAAACGTGAACCTATTTGTCGGGGATGTTTACTAAAAACGTTAGGCGAAACTGATAACTTCATAAAAACTGTGGCTTTGAAGAAAAGGTCCTCGATTGGTGGCACTCAAGTTGATGATGGCCGTGGGAAGAGTATACCCAAACACAAAATTTCGGATGAAAAAAGGCAGCAAATAAAAGAACATATTTTATCATTTCCATCCTATGAAAGCCATTACACGAGAAAAAGTACGTCAAAGAAATATTTGCCTTCTCATCTAACCATCACACAAATGTACAACTTATTTTGCGAAAATTGCGATAGTCCACCATCTATGAAAATTTACAGCCAAGAGTTTCATAAATTAAAGTTATCATTCAAAAAACCCCGTGTAGACACATGTTATACATGTGACAAGTTTAAAATGCAAATTCAACTTTGTCAGGAAAATGAAGATAAAGCTGCATTGATTTTTCAACATAATCAGCATAAGGCTACTGCAGATCAAGCCTATGAAAAGAAAAAAAGTGACTCGCGGATGTTTATCAATGACAACACAGTACAAGTATACACTTTCGATTTGCAGCAATGCCTACCTACTTCTGCATTAAGCTCTTCTGTAGCATTTTACAAGCGACAGCTATGGACGTTTAACCTAACTGTTCATGACAACAAAACTAGCAAAGCAGTGTGCTACATATGGTACGAAACTATAGCTGCAAGAGGAGCTAATCAAATTGCATCTTGCCTGTTCAAGCACCTCCAAACTTATTTACCTGACACAACTAAACACGTAATATTTTATTCTGACACATGCGGAGGTCAGAATAGGAATTCTCACGTAAGTTCAATGTTTACCTGGGCTCTACAAAAGTTAAACTTAGAAACTATTGAACACAAGTTTATGGTTCCCGGCCACAGTCACTTGGAAGTTGACACTGACCATGGCATTATTGAAAAAAAGAAAAAGAAAACCGAACTACAAATCTATCACCCACACGACTGGATACAGCTGATAAAATCAAGCAGCAAAAAATTTCAAGTGTTTGAAATGCGCAGTACTGATTTTTTTGACTTCTCTTCATTGCTGAAAGGGTCATTAGTGCTAAGACACAAAGATGTTGATGGTCGAAATTTTAAATGGCTTGAAAAAAGGTGGTTGCTTTACGACACTGATTTTGGCGTTATATCTTACAAAGATACCTTAGAAGAAGAACCACCATTTTTTAAACTAAATTTGAAACGAAGGGGTACGGCCCCACCTGATAGCATACCAGTGATATCTATACAGCCTTTACCGATATCCAAAGAAAAAAAGGAAGATTTGCTTTCATTATTCTCTCTAATACCAGATGTTTTTCATAAATTTTATATGGATTTACCAACGGCAAACGATTTACGTAATACTGACCCCGATATTATAGATAGTGAAGAAGAAGAGTGAAGTTTAGTATTATCTTTATATTTTAAGAAGTTATGTCTAAGTGATTCATTTATAATACATTTCTAATAGTTAGTATGTAAAACCTTTTCACTTAAGTCACCAAAACGGTTTTAGATGTAAGACTTACCTTATTATTCCTTTGGACATAAGTCAATAAAGTAGCTTATTATTATTATTGTGAAAACTGATGTGTAACCAAATGTTAGTCTTTATTACATACATCCCAATTAATCAATAAAAACAAAAAAGAAACATACATTTTTTATTTTATTTTGTTTTTTGTTGCTCCTGAAAAGTACGACTTTATGACTTATGTGCTTTAGTCTGCCAACCCTAGATATAACACCTTAGTTTTCTTCAAAAACTCAGCCTGTATATAACTGTTTTGGTTCAACGATACGTCAATTTTTGACGGTTGTAAAGTAGCGACGCATCGGCACGCGTTCTCAATTTAAAATACTGTTTCGGGATTGGTTACTACGATATATTGAGGTGGGATAGCCCCGCCCATCTATAACTACAGGTTGCTATCAAACGTTTGATCGATATTGCTATGATATATAAATTATAACGATTTTAAACGAATATTCCCGAAGTTTGCCGAACCAAAGATCAAGTCCAAAGGTGTCTTGGCCTTCAATTTATAGTTTGTCTTTTCATGTAGATTTAAGTTTTTTATGACTACTACATGGAATTTTTGATATCTTTATTTTATAGTTCTATTGTGTAGCACTAACATGAAACAGGCTTTTGAAATACATGTGCTAGTTTGTGATTTTGTTGTTTCAGACAATTGCGACTTCCCGGAATTTTATCCACGTATATGTTTTCAGTAAATAGTATACGATTGTTTTTAAGATATACAAGTACCTTCTAGCATCGTTTAAGGAAATAACTCAGTCTGTTTGACTGTCTTTTACGGCAGACCCTTTAGGGACATAAGCTTGGTGATTGGTATGTTATGTTTGTTTGCTTTTTAAGACGACTTCCTCACGCACGAGAGTAGTGTGGCCAAACTGGCCAAGCCCTGTGTCGGGGACTTAACGAGCAAAGAATTAGCGGTCACAATGAATACCCAGACTAGAAACGAATATAACACACAAATTTTTGTATCGAATCGGAATCGAACTCTATTAAGTGTGACTGCAGCGTAAGAACGCTGCAGTCACACTTACTACTATTAAATGCATCCGACGAAAACTGGTGGCGTGTATCCCACTATTGCGATTTTATATTTCCGTTGATGGAAATAGTGGGATAGTTTGTCTCACTATTTCCATTGCGGTTTCGCAAAGCGTTTGAAGCGCTCAAATTTGAAGACGACTAGAACAGACGAACTATATCTTAGTTTATCTTTAGATAAATTCCTTTTATCAAAGTGATTATATGCTCTTTATGAAAAATTAAAGCGCCTATTCCACTTATGCATGGCGAAAACACCCTTACCATTTGCGAAAACCTTTATTACTGTTACTCTTTACAATCTTATTCTTTCATGTTATACTAATCACTATTTACCTTGCTACCTATTACATCTAATTGTGGTCTTTATAGTATATCGGTAATCGGTTTGATTATCTGTAGCAATTTGTCTCTCGACAAAGGTCTCCTCCAACATCTTCCATGCAGTTCGATCTCGGGCTCGGGTCCACTTAGGGCCCGCCATTTGCCCGAAGTCGTCTTCCCAACGTTTACACTGTCTCCCTTTATTTCTTTTGTCGCCCCTGGGGTACCACTCAGTTATTATTATGGTCCACTTTTCTTTCGTAGCCCGTAACATATGTCCTGCCCAACGCCATTTTACGTGGCCGGACATGCACTTGCCCGGTTTTTTTAATTTTGTCTTGGTTTTTACTGTTTCACACTATGTCACTTCGTCTTACTCCTATTACAATTCGTTCGATGCTGTTCTGGCACACTTTTATTTTATTATATTCTATAGCTGATCTGTTAAAGCCCACGTTTGACATCCGTAAGTTCAGCATCATGCAAGTGTTATATACAGTTCTTTTAATTTCAACATTTTTCATTATTTCACTAAGGCTCCAAAATCTTACCTATCCCACAATTTCTATTGTGTATTTCCATGGAAATAATGAGATACGTCCAACTGTAGGTACAGGTGTAGGACACGTACTGTTTTGGCCTTTCCCTTCTAAACTGATATTACGTTTTTTTTTCAAATCAAAATCAAAATACTTTATAAAAATGTAACGCTTATGAACGTCAGACAAAATTTGAAATAGAATGATTCTACATTTAATGCCAGGTTCGCAAGAGTAAAGCCGTGAGAACTTGGCAATAAAAACTCATGGCCACTTTTTTTAAATACCATTTTTATAATATATTTGTATATATAGTGAAGCCAGTAAGGTGCTGCAAATATTACACCATTAAACTAACGCAAGTAATAACCATAGTACGTAAACTGGTATAATCAAGTTTTAAATGAATTAGCCTTCTACGGTGTGGATGGGAGCATCTACTTACAAAAATACAGAAGAGGGTAAAGGCAACATGTGATTCGATTATTATAAGAAAAACTACTTATTTATGAACCACTAATTAAAAAATAATAAATCTATAAAATGATAATGATAAGGCCGACCAGTCACCCCAAGTAGCACCCGTTCACGAGTTTGACGCATGGGTCAGCCATAATCCCCTTCGCCATATTGGAGGGAAGGAAGACGACCCGACCCGAAGAAGTTGACTAGTCGCGGATTATAATTACCTGCTCTAACAGGAATCAATGCAGGTTCTAGGGGTTTCAAAGGGCCATTCATCATCATCAGCCTGAAGACGTTCACTGCTGAACATAGGTCTCCCCCAAAGACTTCTACAACGACTGATTTTGAGCGGTCTGCATCCAAACGGGTCCCCGCAATCTTAACTAGGTCATTGAATTTTTGCAAATATTGATTAAAGCAAATAAATATCATGATTATGATGATGATTGGAGTCCATCTAGGCGGAGGCCGTCCCGCAATGCGTCTTCCGGCGTGTGGTCTTCATTCGAAAAACTTCCGTACCCATCTATCGTCAGTTCTGCGAGTGACAAGGCTAAATGTCATTAAGGAGCACTAAATTCATAGTCAAATGGACAAGTCTCTCCCCCCCCCCCCCCCACAGTCGTCGTAAGCACATTCTCATAAAACACAGAAGGAAAAGGGGCAGGATTGACCTTAAGATGGTCGCTGGGATGAATTGGATGCAGAAGGCAGAGGACCGGGTGTTGTAGCGTAAATTGGAAGAGGCCTACGTCTTGCAGTGGACCGATACTGGCTGAAGCGCAGCATCATCACGTTTTTGACCCGCCTTGAAAAAAATCTAGATCAGGCACTGCGTATATATATAGGCGGAATATTTTCAAAGAGAACGCATAGAAGCGTGTATTATGTTTGTATGAATTGGAGGCAATCAGTACTACAAAGGTTTTCATTTGAATGGGCTCTTGAAACCAGACCGATTGTGGCATAAAAGTAGGTTATTAGTACGTGAATACATCGAAATTCCTAGGGATCTGTGACTCAGTGGTGACTACTGACCGATTGGATCCAGTGATCAGCGAGGTTAAGCAACGTTAACATCGTCGGTCATTAAACGGGTGACCGTTGTCGAAAAATGTGCCTCGAAGAGCGCTCCTTGCTCATATTGGATTTCCGTCTTATCCAATGAGACTGTGGAAATAGAGATTTCGGTCACAGCGACTATCTCATTGGAGACTAGCCAACTACGCAGGACTCAGGACACATTCCGTTCTCTTTTAGGCATGGAGCGATGTGAAGTTTTTAAAAACGATATTTCATTATATGGAATGATAGTGGTAACATTGTTTAACGTCGTTTATCTGTCGATTTGCTCGGCCACTTACGACCAGTCTAAATAACTTATCTATCGTTAACTGTCTGCTTATCACCTGATCTTTTACATGGAGGGTAGGCCCGGACAAAAAAATCACTGATGATAACAAAAATCGACCAAGTGCGAGTGGTACTCGCACACCGAGGGTTCCGGTACATATACACCTATCCTTGTTGCGTATGTACGAAACCATCGCATTATTCGATTTTTGTTATCATCAGTATATTTTTTTGTCCGGGTCCACCCGCCAGCTTCATCACTGAGTGGCGGAGCTGGAGATTTTGATACGAAGAGTTTGATATTTTGATTACCACTTGACGATTTTGATATTTTGATTACAATTATAAACTAAAAAAAATATCTCTAGTAGCCAAATCCATCGATAGATAGAAAACACGAAAGGTTTTTTGTATATCATAAAGAGGAAAGATTTATATTTTTATATGTAACGAATAAACTTAAAAACTACAGGACCGATTTCAAAAATTCTTTCACCGTTGATAAGCTACACTATCCCCGGGTGACATAGGCTACTTTTTATCCCTGTATTCCCACGGGAATGCGAACTGGAACTACCCGGGTGAAACCGCGAGACGTCCGCTAGCCGACAATACAAAGTCACCTTCCCTACTAGAGTTAGCTAGTTTACCAGACAGTTTACGTTTATTCAATGATAGTAGACCGGTCGTTAGTCACGGATCTCTCCAGGTATACATATACCATAGCTAAAATAAAATCGAAAGAGCGCTTTCATGGGCAAAACAAAGCGTTGTATTGAGCAAACTTCCATGGTTGAATTGGTTGCTATGGTTACCCCGTGATTTGAAGGCAGCTGCCGTGAGCCACACCATAAACGATGGCTAATTTTATAAGCAGGTATTATGGGGGATACTTCAAGTTTTTCGAATATTATTTTGATACTAGCTTTCTCCTGCGGCTCCGCTTTGCCGGGACTTCACTACCAAACTTTATCGAAATCGCTTCAGCAGTTTATGCGTGAAAACGTAATAGACAGACAGTTAGGTACTTTCACATTATATATATTAAGTGTAGGTACGAGTAATTTTTCCTGTGACTTCACCTGCGTGAATGCCGTTATTGTGGAATATGTGTGTATATTCATATTCATATCAACCCATATGATGGCCCACTGCTGGGCACGGGTCTCCCCAGTAGAACCTACTGGTATGTAGATCCTGGGGGTAATTGCCATAATCGCCACGCTTGGCAAGCGGGTTGGCGATCGCAGTAAGGCTTTAAGTACGCAGAGGACGCTGCTGCCCGTCCTCCGGGGTGAAATCCCTTAGTCGCCTTGACGACACCCACGGGAAGAGATGGGGTGGTACTATTCTTAAGCCGGCACCACACGGCATATTCATATTATCGCATGTATTTGTTTGTATATGTAATTGTATTTTTGTGTATATGTAATTATATATTATGTATCTTTTTTATTTCTCGGCTATTGTTTTTATTAGGTTTAGGGTATGATGGGACTGATATACGCTAAACGTAAAAGACCCTTAATAAAAAATAATAAAAAAAAAAAATCTTTATCTAGCTTTCACATCACGCAAAGGTAGACTGGCAGAGAATGCTTTTAGCATTAAGTCCGCCCTTGTACACTATTTGTACATTAAGTGTTAAATAAATAAATAAACTTTCCAAAGTTCGTTGCACTTGCTCAGAGGGGAATTTGGAGCGTCAACCAAGACTTGAAAGATAAGTTTTTTTTTTAAAGATAACTAGTTATGTGGGATTGAGTCCCACATTACTAGCAATTTTGTTAACTCCTCCAGCTACGCTCAAAGGCTTGTGTTAGAAGTGGGTACACATCGATATTATAATGGGTAGGATTCGAACACGTGACCTCACGATTGCGAGACCGATGCCTTAGCCATTAGGCTACCGTCGCTTCATGGGCAAAACAAAGTACATATTTATAAACTGAAATAAGCCCAGAAAAGGCTTGAGACGGCTTTCAATGGTAGTCCCCAACTCAAATTACTGATTCTTATCTAACACTAATTTTATCCAGTTTTGAACATGCCAATAATCATAACTACATTTGATGATAGAGCTAGAATTAGATAACTTACTCGTAATCAGTTGACAAATATATATGTTTAGACAATTTCAACAATCTGCATAAAAAATAACTTAAAAAAACTATTTGACATTAATCGAGCGAGTCGTCTTTTGACATTAATAGTGCGAGTCGTATCGAGATTTGGGCATTAGGTGCGCGAGTCGGCTCGGAAATTTGACATTAGCTAAGGAGTCATCTTGAAATTTTAACTTTTATTATGTAACGTTATGCTGGCCGCAAACATTCGGTTTCATGAATTCAAATTTGGAATTCCGTGAGACTAGCGCATAGCGGTTTAGGTCAGGTTAGGTTTTTTTTCTGTAGGATGAGATCTCTTCAGTGGGATGGTTTGTAATTCACTTAAGTTACAATACGCATATGTCAACTGCTCCTATCCTTTTACAAAATATTGCTTGCCCCGATGCAGGGCCGTTAATTGTTGAGGAGTTCACCATCAGCTCTATTACATTGTGTAATAGTAGTATAGCGAGAATAAAGTGCTACTCAATACCATATTAAAGTAACTGAATCGCAAACTAGGAAATATTGAATAGGGCTGCTCCTTATTTGTGGTCTTTATCATCAGTTCCACTTCACCAATTGGTGTTTTTTAAGAGTAATTGCTCGAATTACCATGAAATATACCTAAATCACTGTAGGTGTGCCTTTAATATTTTAAGAGTTCCCTCGATTTCTCCAGGATCCCATCATCAGATCGTGATGTGAAGACAATGGGACCAACTTGGAAGTATACCCTTTCACGAAAACAATTTTTCAAATCGGTCCAGCCATCTTAGGGTAATCGGTGAACAAATATATAAAAAAAAAATTAAAAAAAAAAAAAAAAAAAAAAAAAACAGTCGAATTGAAAACCTCCTCCTTTTTGAAGTCGGTTGAAAATAAGACGTTTGCGCTTTGTTGAACATTTTGTATGTAAGCAGATCATTCAAGTTTCCAAATCTAAATTCCTTATTAGAAAACTGGACGTCTCGGCCAGGGTTATTTTTATATGAATTCTGTATTCATTCGCCAAGATAAGAAGCAGCTAAACTAAATGTACCTGTTTTAGCAGACATGGACTATGCACGACACAATCAAATGCCTTTCTAAGATCTCAGAAAACACCAATGGCATCCTACGAATATTCCCAGGCACTGTTAGTATGTTCAAAGCAGCTTAGTACCTACTTGCTTCTAATGTTGAACGGCTCTTTGTGAAGCCATATTGTTCACCGTAGATAATATTATAATTAAAATTGAAGCGTATTTCTTTCGGAATAAAAATGGTTTCTTCAATTATATTACTACTTTTTTTTATACACAGCCATCTGATCCTAAACTAAGCAGAACTTGGATTATCGCAACCTACTGTTAAACATTCTTATATATTTCTAAACAGAAACACACACAAATTTTAAATTACGTACGACTGCCTCTATGGCGCGGTGGGAGTGTGTCCGACTGTTACGCAAGAGGTCGTGGGTTCGATTCCCACACGGGACACCAATTTGTGTGATTCACAAATTGTTATTCCGAGTCTGGATGTACTTTGTGTCCGTGACTTGTATGTTTGTAAAGTCCTCCACGACACAGCCTGTATGTATACAGCGGGGGTCGTCGTTGAAATAAAATTACACTCCGTCACAGAACAAACAGTCATGCTCATCACTCAAAGATTTATCCTGGATAGGAATCGAACCCACGACTTCTGGCTTAACAGTCAAAGTCACTAACCAGTTGACCAACAGGCCAGTCAGTCATATGAACGCACCCTTATAAACAGACAGGTAGTCAAAAATACAATTAATTATAATACTAGGGTATGATGACCAAGGAACGTTCGCACGACCCCGTTTAACGCGTATATCCGTCAATAATTACATAAACACCCTAATTTTGTAATTAAACTATGGAAAAACAAAATCAATTAATTTAGGAGAGCTACTAATATTGTTTGTCATTTAGTTATACTAGCGGCCCACTCCGGTTTCGCACGGAATTTCGCCAACAAGAGCCATTTAACTTATCTGAATTGCTAGTAATAATATCTTGGAACAACTCACACAACGCTATCTGATCCCAAATTAAGCAGAGCTTGTACTATGTAAACCAGACAACTGATAAACGTTCTTATATATTTCTAAATACGTACATATTACAGATAAATAACACCCAGACGCAGAAAAAACCATCATGCTCATCACACAAAGTTTTATCCTGGGTGGGGATCGAACCCACGACCTATTTCGTAGCAGTTGGACTCACTCCCATGCTACAGGGGCAGTCTAGACTACTAGACTAATAAAAGATACAATGCATGTATTTTAAATATAAAGCATCCTTAAGAAATTATCTAAATTATTGTGAAAACAACATCAAAATCCGTTGCGTAGTTTAGAGAATCTAAGCGTACAGACAGACAGCGGGAAGCGACTTTGTATTATCTATACTTACAATAATAACAATATTATAAAGAGGAGAGATTTAATTGTTTGTTTGCATGAAATAGGCTCCGAAACTACTGGACCCATTTAAAAAATTCTTTCACCATTAGAAAGCTACATTATCGAGGAGTAACATAGAAATTAGAGATTCCTACGAAAATCGCATTAATGTAATTCAAGGTATGAAAAGCTACGATATGACTCCCGTGCGTAGCCTGTCCTCTATGTGCCAAGTATAATATTCCATCTTAGCTTTTTTATCTGTATTCTTGTTCTTGATGCCACATTGACGACGACTTCACAAAATTGACCACTCTCAAGAAAGAGACAACGCTACTTTGTGAATAATACCTGTCAAAGACCGCACGATTTTTTTTTTAATTCACGCTTTGCATTCAATATTTATTTTATAATTGAAAGGAATGGCACGGTCCAGGTCTATACGTCAATGTGATGCCAAAGCATCAAGAACAAGTTCAATGTGTCACATGGCGGGTAATACCTAATTTTGAAATGAGTTTTTAATTGTTTTTGTATTTGAATACTCAAAAGTTAAACTTTTTTTTTTTAAAGATGAAAGCAATGTGGGATTTTAGTCCCACATTACTAGCAATCCTGTTAACCCCTCCAGCTAAGTTCAATGGCTTGTGTTAGGAGTGGGTTCACGTCGGTATTATAATGGATAGGATTCGAACCTGCGACCTCACGATTGCGAGACCGATGCCTTAGCTATTAGGCTACCGCCGCTTATTAATTATCTTATTAATAATCCAGTATTGTAGGCTTATTATATTTAAGATTAGCCATCGTGATGTCGGTTTCTTCAATTCAAAACTACAAAACAAGAAATCTAAGTAAAATTTTGATATGAGTTTTTCATTGTTCTTGTGTTTCAACCATTAAATGTTTTTTTGACATATATTATTTGGAGTTGCACAATGGAGTTACAAGTAGCGATCCTTCCACAAACATAGACCCAAAAATAAAACTCTTTCATACATTAACGACAAATACCGACTTAAAACAAATACCGTACTATAAAATGGCAGATAAACAACAAAGGTCATCTATCCAGCCCTCCATTGTCACGACAATTGTTACCGTGAGAATGTACACACGTTGACTCAATAGTATTATAACTAAACGGCTTTGATCTTTGTCTAGTTATAAACGACTAACTTTTGACTGCGGATTCGACAAGTATTCTATCGATTAATATTGATTGACTAATCGGTAGATTGGCTACATAAAACACATAATTAAAAAGCAAACGACAAAATCGATAAGATTTTAATCGATATTGAAATCAGCGCTTACTCTAGTAGCAATAGTACAATACTGAGTGAGATTAAATTTTTTTGCACAAGCCTTTAAGCTTAGGGGGCTAAAAAACCGTGATTTGTTTTGTTCGTTTTTGTGATTGATAACGGATGTCAGGTAAACGCTTGAATTATTCACAGAATACTAAGATATAATTTTAACTTTAAAAATAAATAATTAAATTAATCATTAAGAGGAGTTCCCATACAGACATGATTTTTTGTCGTTTTTATAGATAATAGTACGAAACCCTTCGTGCGCGAGTCCGACTCGCACTTGGCCGGTTTTTCTTTCTTTCATAATAAATGGATATATTACCTATCAAAGATTTAAGTATCTCTACTAACTACTGCTGTATTGCTTTACAAACGTGTATCTTATTTTTAGGGTTCCGTAGTAAACTTATCCGGAACCTCGGCACCATATCCTAACCAAACATTAATTGATGTACTTTTCTATAGTTTTATTTATAAAAGCATAACACACACGACGCGTTCCTCATTTATTTTCTCACACACTTAGTATTACCACGAGACTACCCATCTTAAAAATTACCTCAGCACCATGGCTCACCATCACCTATTGATCGATTTATTAGCCTTGTTTACCAAACCGTATCACAGGTGCCCATAAGCTTATGGTAAATTGTATCAATTTGGTATTAAACCGGTAATCGATGGTGCGTTACGGTTATTTTGAACGTTATAGGGTGTATCAGGTGGTGCCGATGATGTGGAACGGCAGCTGTCTTCAGACCATGGGTGGACTATGGGAAGATAATTTTATTTGGACGTTGGTCTAATGCTTAGTGACCCTGACTGCAAAAGCCGCTACTGCACTATCCTAAATCAGGACCCTAAATCGAGGTGGCCTTGAAAATTTGTTAGAGAATAAGGGCCCTAACTCTTATTACACCTCTCTTTTTAAGGGTTTAGGGTCCTTGATTCAGTGTAGTGTAATAAGCGCATAAGTCGAGTCATGTTCGATTCCTACGCAGGGTACATTTTTGTGATGATTGTTTATTCTTCTTGCAATCTTACGCACTCTCACTACTGCTACTCTACTGCGTGACCTGTCTTTAGAAATCTAATTATAGTACGCCACGCCCCTATGACCTTATTACCCGACAGTGGAGGAGGGTTATCTATGTGTTTGACGTGCGTGTATGTATGTCCTGTATCCTTTTTGGCACTATATAGACCAAATGCGTGGGCCGATTTTGATGATTCATACGTCAATCGATTGGTATTAATCTTGCGAGTGTCATTAAAGACATAACAGCAATCAAAATTCAAAATGGCGACAGTCAGATGCATATTGTGATAGAGAAAAAAATTAAAGTCCACAAACTATGTCATGTGGGATATCATCGTGTAGGTATTTTAAAATCATGATGAGATTTCTTAAATCATTTTTCACTAAAAGTAACCGTTTTAGATATATAGCGATTTAAAGTTTGTTACCAACTATTTTTACTTAAATTTTCGGTAGTTGCAGTTATTACGTTACATTACGTCTTACAACTAACTAGCACTAAAAAGTATTTTAGAAAATAATAAAAATCAGAAAAACCTTGCTTGAGAAAGATTGAAACAAGATAACTTTAAATCATGCAGTCGTAGGCATTTTAGAAAGTTCACTGGGACTCATGAATGCCTCCGACTGCATGACTTAAGGGTATCTTGTTTCAATCTATCGTAAGAAGGCGGGTTTTTAGATTTTTTAAATTTTAGGGCATACCCATCATGTTTTAGTGATCTAGTTAGGATAGTAGTAAGTAATATAAATGTGTAAGTATGTCTGCCAATTACTTTTTCACTACTAAACAGCTAAACGGATCTTAATGAAAGAAGAAAGATAGTATCCTTGGGAAGGACATAAGACATTTTTTATCACGATAACCGACATCCACGCAAGCGGACCCGCGAACTGAAGCTAGTATACCACCAACTAAACGAAAACCTTCAATTCACCATGAAAATTCTATGCGTAGTTTATAAGATCTTTTGCTATTAATACTGCGTGATTACCACAATTAATATTTGAAAAAAAAAACACATAAATATTTAACTTATTAAACGGCTTGTAAATAACCAACCACCCCTATATTCAAATTACTGAATCATCTCCCCACTATAAACTGGAAATCACGCGATTGGTTACAGTTTCCCTTCAGACCACCAATGTTTTTCATGTAAACCATGAAAAGGTAAATATATATGACTCCCTCACACTCCCTACTCTTCGTATCAGCTGTCCCGCTTACCCACAAGGGGTGAAATGCGCTGATTACGTTTGCGCTCAGTGCCTTTTTAGTTAAAAGTATTGTCGGACGTTGCTACACAAATAAAGGTTGAAAAAAACATTAAAATATAAAAAATAGTGCAAGTGTTCTTAAAAGTTAATTATTAGTTTGTCTTCTATTTTATATTCTGCAATTGCTGTGACGGTTCGTCGCTCATACTAATTTCACTGTGAAATGTGATTTAAAAGTGAAAACGCAATTTAATAAAAACTGCACATGCGAGTGATGCTATGCGTTGACTTACAATTTCATTGCGGAAAAGTATTATTTGTACACTATATTCATTATAAAATACTAATATTTCTAAAATAAATTAAATTCACTGTTAGTATAATAAAACAGGGCAAAAAAAAACCCAACTACTTTATTAAATCTTGAAATAGAAATATCAAAAAATCAAAGCTAAATATCTGAAATTTAAAAACAACAAAAATCTCATTCGAAATTTGAAAGGAACAACGAAATTCTAAACTCAATTGAACTTTTGAAAATAGAACCCATAAAAGCAAAAGAACATCGTTTATTCGAAATACAAAAACAATTCAAAACTCATTTCAAGATTTGACATTTACCCGCGATGTGTCATATCGGATTTGTTCTTGATGCAACATGAATAAATAAAAAATGCTCTCGTATCTAAACTAAGATGGAATATACTTGGCACATGGAGGACGTCAGTCAAGAATCGAACTCTAGATCCACCACTAGAGTACAGAGCAGAGGACAAGGTATTTATTTTTTTACATACTATCCTAGATTTTGTCCATGTCTCTGACCACGTGGTTGTTAACAGGGATGTTACGGAGCTTCGACTTCGACTCGGAAAGGTTGGAACTTCCAATTGTTTTCTTCTTGTTCTTCTTTTTAAACAGGCAATCAAGGTTTTCTTTAATTTAAAAAATCAATGGTTGAGGTGAGTAACAACGTCATAAAAAACATTAATGACATTGTAATAAACAACCATGTCTGTGACAGCTTTAGTTCCAATTGTATCGCATGTCACTGCAATCGCCATTCGGTGATAGGACTTCACTTTATAAACGATTGACAGGTTGCAATAAACAATGACCGATCGTGCCTCTCTATCGCTTGTTCCGCGCTCTCGCTTGCACGCGAAACGTGACACTTTTTCGTGCACGCAATTGGTTACGTTATCAGGTCAAAAATCCACTTTGGGAAACGCTGTTCTAAACTACGCAAAGTATTTTGATGCAATGTAGATGGTGTAGAAAATCCGTGCAAACAGAAGCGGGACGCTAGCCTCTAATAAATACTCATCAAAATAATTCTAAACGAAACTCACACAACATCTATACTAATATTATAAAGCGGAAGAGTTTGTTTGTTTGCTTTGTTTGTTTGTTTGTTTGTTTAAACGCGCTAATCTCAGGAACTACAGGTCCGATTTGAAAAATTCTTTTTTGGTTGGATAGCCCATTTCTCGAGGAAGGCTATAGGCTATATAACATCGCGCTACGACTAATAGGAGCGTAGTAGCGACGTGAAATGTTGCAAAAACGGGGAAAATTTACGCATACGAAGTTGCGCGGGACAGCTAGTTAGATTATAAAGCGTAAGAGTTTGTTTGTTTGTTTAAACGCGCTAATCTCAGGAACTACTGGTCCGATTTGAAAAAATCTTTTTTTGTTGGATAGCCCATTTATCAAGGAAGGCTATAGGCTATATAACATCGCGCTACGACTAATAGGAGCGGAGCAGCGACGAGAAATGTTGCAAAAATGGGGAAAAATTACGCATACGAAGTTGCGCGGGACAGCTAGTTTTAAATAAGTGCCAAACCCGATGTTATACATGTCACTTGTCAATCAATTAGAGACGCTCGTTTACATTCTAAACTTAAAATTGTTATGACAGTATCTGTAGTACGGTGTAGCGTAACTTAAACATTTTTTGTATATGCATACGCGTGTTTCACTAAATTAACTGTGTTGAGTTTGTTGAGAATACCTGTGTAAAGTAAAACGTGGTACTTGCAACGAAAAATCATTGAGTTACTGAAATCCAGGGGCATAGCTTGCCTTAGACGGACCCTGTCAGAGTCATTAACTAGTGGTTAATGACTCTGACTGCTAACGGCCGGTCTCAATAATCTAACTATCGATGGATTTGGCTACTAGAGGTATATATTTGACATAAGCTCCATACAAAATATGTCAAAATTCTACCTCTAGTAGCCAAATCCATCGATAAGTAGAATATTGAAACCGGCCGTAAACCAGAAGTCGTGTGCTTGGTTCCCAACCTGTATAAATGTTTGTGTAATGAGCATAATTCAATATTTTTTTTAAATAAATCTTGTGAAATATTTAAAAACCTCCTTCTAGTGAGATATCGTGAGATTTGGCTTGGAATGTCAAAAGTTATAAAAAAAATATGAAATAACACAAACTAAGTGTTTTAGTCAAGGGAGGACGGGGGAATTTATTGTCGATTTAGTCGTATTTTAGTACAAAAACACTTTAGATACAAAATTTAATCCAGTTTTAGACGGTTTCTTGCGAATAAAAAAATTAAAGTACATTTGTCCAAACCTTCTTCCTCACAAACGTGAGATTTGGTGAGATTCAGCCCGACCTCCAATTTATTTTAAACCCTCACGTAATTAATAGTCGCCCCCTAAGATTGGCCACCGTGATCGAATTCGGTTAGGAGAACATTATAACGTTAGTTTATCATTCTTATATATGAAATATTTAACAGAATTTATTATCAAATAGAGCGTAGCAGTTTCTTACAGCATCGGAATACCAACCAACAGGTTTGTTTAAATCGGTTCCGTTGCGCATTCTGGCGTTAAATGGGCACCTCGCAATTTATATGGCCTGTCTAGGTTAATAAACCTAACTAGATCAGATAATCTAATTAAAATATATAAATAAAAAAGTGGTTGATATGGGGGGAAATCAGGGATTTCCAAACTATTTCGGGCAAAAGACCCCTATTACAAAATGAACTGATATCTCAGACCCCCATAGTAAAATCTATCTAATCTAGTTTTTTTCACCAATAATTTAAAAAACGTTGCGTTTGGTTAAGTGAGTAAACTTGACTTTATTTTCTCATTAAAATTTAACAAAATATCAAGTGTATTCAGTAAATATCAAGTGTAATTAAAAATTATTAATACAAATTACGAAAACAACTTATGCAGTATTTTGATGGCTTCAAATAAAAACTGGTGTTAATTAATAAGTGTCGATTTTTAGACCTTTAAAATCAGTTTCCGTTGACGATGACGTCGATCACTAGGAAACCGATATCGACCTCAAGGGGTCCATAACGACCACTTTGGGAATCTCTGGTGGAAATTAAACCCTAACCGATCCAAAAGGGGCATGTATGGTTATGTATCATACTAAAGATGCTAAAAAAAATAAAAAAAATATTATCCGTCAAAAGACTCCATTGAAAAATATTTATT
Source organism: Herminia tarsipennalis (assembly GCA_945859575.2). Classification (NCBI taxonomy): domain Eukaryota; kingdom Metazoa; phylum Arthropoda; class Insecta; order Lepidoptera; family Erebidae; genus Herminia; species Herminia tarsipennalis. The sequence goes on from OX243830.2 coordinate 3,864,121, forward strand.
TATCATTATTAGTAGTATGAATCACAAACAACAGAAAACCAACATTGTGCTTTGCTCGACATGCACTTTCTCTGTTTTTCATTTTTAAAGACGACTCCCGCAGTAGGGTACAAGCCCTGGGGGCTTTGGAAATATTCAATTCACGGACATGAAGTACTTACACCTAGACTTAGAACAAAATTTTCTGAATAAGTGACACGAACCCATGACCTCTTGCGCAGCAGTCGTACACACTCCCACCGCGCCACCGAGCTAGTCGATACTTGCGCAGACACTTGTGCACTACAATATCTCCTGCGTAGCTGCCACCACAAGCTTATATTTCACAAACGGATCCCTAAATCGAAAAATGGTCCTTACAATCCCAAAATGTTTTAAAATACCTATCTAATGATACCCCGATGGGGTAGATGTGAAACAAAATCACATCCCTACGTCATTGTCGGCACTGACCCGCGCAGTTGCGCGGGTCAGCTAAAAAAAAAATTAACGCTTACGAAGTTTCGTAAGCGTTAATTTTCCGCGTTTTTGCAACATTTTTTATTTCTACTCCGCTTCTATTGGTTTAAGCGTGATGATATATAGCCTTCATCGATAAATGAGCTATCCAACAGTAAAATATTTTTTCAATTCGGACCCGTAGTTCCTGAGATAATCGCGTTCGAACAAACACACTCTTCAGCTTTAAAATACTAGCACAGATAGGTGTATCCATGCAACATTACAGCATATCGCATTCTCCGAGACAAGGAGGATAGTGACATTTCTCTAAAACGGTCACTGGTATAGACAGACAATGACGCGTGATCTCTTAATAACAATATTTCTATGACGTATACATACGCGCAAACAAAATATTTTCGCCCAAAACCTAATTATTAAATAAGTAAAAACAAAATTCCCGATATAGCAAACCCACATTGACGCAGTTCATATCTACACACTCTGGAATCTAAAATACAATCCGTTTGAAACATGATATGTGCACGCGCAGATAAAAAATCATGCCAGTGCGCATTCGTCGTGGACTTTTTGTTAGCTTCATTAACGTCACAGGGAATTTACAGTAAATAAATCTTTAACACAAATATGCTTAATTAATGGCGCATATATAAACCCTACAACATGTATAATATAAAATCTATAGCTGTTCATTCGTAGGGGCGTTGCTTGGCTTAGGCTGCTGTCCCACTGGCGTTTTAGGAGCGTTGGCGTTTCTGCGCAGCGACAACGCTGCGCAGACGCGACGGCAACGTTGCGTTTTTGGCAACACTTGCGTCGGCGGTTATGTATGCTTTAAAGGCGCTCTAGTCGATGATTCTACAATACAAACGCGCATAAGTCTTACAGTTACTCCTCTGTTTAACGTCGTTAGTTAAAGCTTAAAATTAATATGAGTCCATTTTCATCGTCGTACCATGCTGTTATATAGCCTATAAGCCTTCCTCGATAAAAGGGCTATCCAACAGTAACATTTTTTTTTAATTCGGACTAGTAGTTTTTGAGATTATCGCATTTAAATAAACAAACTATTCAGCTTTATAATATTAATACAGAGTAGGCTTTTAGAAAGCGATATTAAAAATGAATTAATACTTTTCAAGTTATACGCCTTAAAAAAAATTGAAATTGAATTAGAATTTTAGTGAAATGAACAAAAACCACTCCCGAAAAATGAGGCCATGATTGTAAAACTTACCAATTTTATATCTCTCTATGCTCAAGTTTCATGCGTATATTTCTATGAAGAAGATTTTAATAAGAAATCACCATTATTTTTTCTAAAATTTCTAATAATATTAATTTTATTAAAAATGCAAGTGGTACATTTTGATAGGCTGCCCAAAACAAATTGATTGCCCCTTTTTTAGGGTTCCATGGCCAAAATGATAAAACGGAACCCTTATAGTTTCGCCGTCTGTCCGTCCGTATCTTAACTCAGAGGCTGTTAGTGCTAGAAGACTGTAATTTTGCATAATACTTACGTCGACAAAATAAAAGAATAAAATCTTAAAAAAAATATTTTTGTAAAGTGGGGATGTGGTATTTTAAAAATGTTTAAGGGTTGTAAGACTATTTTTTGATTAAGGGGTCCATTAGTGAAATATTAACCTTTATAGTGTTTTTTTTTGGAGTCATGTGTCCCCCCTCCCTGCTAGCCAGATGATTGATGTTGGGTATGTCAAAAAAATTTAATCGCGATTTTTGTATAAATTGCAAAAACGGGAAAAAAATACGTATACCTACATAGTAGCGAGGGTAAGCTAGTGATTTTATTTTATAGTGATTAGATTTTATTTCAGCCGGATCTTAGACTATAACGTCAATTATTTTTAGTACATTATATTACGTTCTAGTCTAATATCCGACCTGTCTAATCCTCCTCACCCGTCAACCTAGGATTAGATAGAAAAACAAGCATAAAACTCCCCTGATGGTATTCAGAAAATACACAAACATTTCCCAATATTTTCCATAAAAACCACTGCACGGCACTACTAAACGCACCTGTCTTCACCCCCATAATTAAACATTTATTGTCCAAATCATACGGTTCACTGATTAGGGTAATATTTGTGCGCCTATAACGCTAATTTGTGAAGTAAACTGCGTCCAACCCCTTAATAGGGTGAAATGCAGTCATCCGTGAATGGTTTAGTCATTTTCTATTTGTTGTTTTATGTTTAATATTGTGTTTAGGTTTAGTGGCTGCGGCGGTAGCCTAATGGCTAAGGTATCGGTCTCGTAATCGTGAGGTTGCGGGTTCGAATCCTATCCATTATACTACCGACGTGAACCCACTCCTAACACAAGCCATTGAGCTTAACTGGAGGGGTTAATAGCATTGCTAGTAATGTGGGACAACAATCCCACATTGCTAGTTATCTTATTAAATAAAAAATAAACGGGCGACCAAGCAGATTGGGATATCTGCGAGGTTAAGCAACGTTACCACTGTCGGTCTATAAATGGGTGATCGTTTCCGAACATTGTCACATGCCCTCCGTGCCTTGGAGAACGCGTTAAGCCGTCGTTCCTGCGCCTAATATCTCTTTTTGGTCGTGTCGGATTTTCGTCCCATCGGTCTATGAGAGTGAGGGAACAGAAAGTGCACTTGTGTTTGCGCATAGATACATTCGTGCAGATATTACGCGATACAATTTTTTTGCCTGTTGTATGCTGAAAAACTGAAACGACATGCTCGGTCTAAACTAGAGTTTCTTAACCTTTTTCAGTCCATGGACCCCTAGGAAATCGAACTAAATTCAACCCCCTTAATAAAAAAATAGCTATTTCATAAAAAAAACCCGGCTCCAAAAAGACAGAAGCAAGATACTCTTCATACTCGTATTTGATATCATGATATAAAGAGATTTCTTTGGCCAATATTTAAGCACATATAGTTTTGACCCTTGTTGTAAGTAGATGCTCCTACTATGTTGTACCCACTAAGGCTGATTTTAATTTATCTCATGTTCCAACTTTTTAATAATATAATTTGCACCAGTCCTTTAACATGGTACATATACTAGTGCCACCACCGTAGCCCTATATCAAGTTTATAAACATTCAAACATTGTAAAATTGGCAATTTGAAAAGAGTGGCCGCGAGTTTTTGAAGTGAAACTTCTTTAGCGGAGTTGTGCACTTTTTAGGATGGGTAAAAAATTTTAAACTCGCGTCAGGACACGTGACCTAATCGAAAACTCGTAAGACGGAGGGAGAGTAGTATATAATCTCGACGTATCACAAGAGTTGCTTTTCATCCTAAGTGAATAAAGAATTTTGAATTTGTAAAGTTACCTTTAGATCTATAAATCGCCATCTTCCTAATTACAATGAAGGTCCTTTAGAAGTTCAATATACAGAGGCTCTTTGAAATTATTAAGATGTGGTGGGACACATTTATTTATCTTGTGGTTAGTGGCCCTGACTTCTAAACCAGAGGTCGTAGGTTCAATCCCCATCCAGGATGAAACTTTGTGTAATGAGCATGATTGTTTAACCTGTGTTTGGGTGTAATTTATGTGTAAGATATATGTACCGGCTTAAGAATAATGCCACCCCATCTCTTACCGGTTTTCTCATCGAAGGACGGGCAGCAGCGTCCTCTGCATATTTTAAAACCTTACTGCGATCGCCAGCCTGCTCGCTAAGTGTGGTGATTATGGCAATTATCCCCAGAGATTAGGTTCTTCTGGGGAAAACCGTGCCCCGCAATTGGACATATTATGCGTTGATAGGTATATGTAGGTATATGAATATATGTTTTTTGAAATGTACAACTATGTTTATCAGTTGTCTAGTTGTCATAGTACAAGCTCTGCTTAGTTTGGGATCAGATGACATTGTGTGAGTTGTTCCAAGATATTATTATTATATTAAAAGCAAGATTTCCAATAAAAACACTGTTAAATTAGGTAGAACTACAATGAAACTAAATTATTTTCACTAATCAGGCAACAGTACGTCTTTTTTATTTAATCATATCACTAAACTAGCTCTCGCCTAGCTGATTTTCCAAAAACGCTGAAACATGTGTTTCTCTTTTAAACCAAAAATCCAAATGCGAACTTTCACAGACCTAACTTTTAAACTGATGGATTTACGCACTACACACATCAAAAGTGTCTAGGGATCAACATATATTTTTGCAATAACTTTTCTCCTGATTGATTTTTTTTTTTTATTTCTTTAAGGATTCATCAAATAAAGTGTTTTCGTTTGTCACAGTAACGATAAACCAAGTCACCTTTGCATTAATAAAGAAATTTGCCATTTTCCTAATAAAGGGATTTTTGACATTTAAACCACTAACATTAAAGTTCGAAAAAAAGACTGAAATAACAGTTTTCTTTAAAATTTTATTGGGTAACTTAAACAATTAATAATCCGTGTTTCTACCGCGAACACTAACAACACAAGAACATCGGTTTGGCATACTCAAAATGAGTTCATCCAAATCACGCTGTGGAATGGCCGCCCATGTTCGTTGCAACAACAAAAAAAGGTCTTCTTGCGACTGGATACCCTCCATATTCGGCAGAGCTCTTCTCTGTAGCATATCCCATGCATGCTCAATCGGGTTCAAGTCTGGCTAATGAGCAGGCCAGGGCAGGACATTGATGTTAGCTGCGGCGAGAGTCTGTCTTACAACTATTGCGGTGTGCGGTCGTGCATTATCATGCATTAACTGAAATAAGGGACCGATTTGCACTTGTAGAGGAACGATGACGTCTGATACAATCGTCTCAGCATAAATTTGAGCGTTGAGGTTGCCTCTGATCCAAATCAACTCAGTTCTTCCGCCGACCCAAATACCCGCCCATACCGTGATGGTTCCACCACTATAAGGATGGACTTCCTGGCAGGATTTTAATCGCTGTTGGCGTCCAGGGGTTCTCCAGTGTCGTATACGTCTTGTATCCGGTCTCATACCAAAACGAGACTCATCAGAAAAGCACACGAAACGCCATTGTTCTTCTGCCCAATTTCTGTGTTCAAGAGCCCATTGATATCGAATCCTACGATTGTGCATTGCTATAGGTGGTACCCGTAGCGGTCTTCGGGAATGAAGGTTCACTTCATGCAAGCGGTTTCTGACTGTTTGGTCGCTAATTAAGTTCCCTGAAGAGTGATGAAGCCTCACGGCTAACATCATGGCGGTTATTGTTGGACCTCTTCGAGTTAAGATTTGAATGTATCGGTCTTGTCTCCGTGTGGTGCAGCGATACCGTCCTCCATGGCGCTCAGCCACGGTACCAGTGCTTCGGTAACGTGTCCAAAGTCGACTGATAACACTCTGACTTGTATTCAGAGCTAAAGCCACAGTACGTTGCCGGGAACCAGCTTCTATCATTCCCACGGCTCTAAGCATTTCTTCCCTGCTTAAATGACGTCGCCGCTCCATAATAACGTTGGTTTTAATCAGTAGTAGGGAAACAGTAGCACTAATAATGTCTTCAATGCGTTGTATGTTTTTATAGGGAAAATATTGACAGCTGATTTTCATCTTTTACTCGAATTTGATTCACAGTTCCTGATTCAAATTATGAAATGCACCAAAAAGGATCCATATAAATTTATAAAATCATAAATTTATTACAAAGCCACATCTCAATCTCAAGAAATCCGCATAAAAATGCTTGATCCCTAGACACTTTTGATGTGTGTATTTTGCGACGGTGTTTCACACAAACTTGCAACCCCTATTTTACCCCCTTAGGGATTGATTGTTGAATTGAAAACACTGAAACACGTGTTTCTTTATTTTAAACGAAAAAGCTAAATACGATATTTTACCGATCTAACTTCAAAACTGACGGCGTTTTATACAAACTCACAACCTCTATATTAGGGGATATATTCTTAGGAGAATTTTTAAAAACCCTTTCTTAGTAGATGCCTACAACATAAAAGGCAAAATTGGCAAAATTTCAGGTTTGTTACCATAGGTTTAGGCTCTCCGTTGATGAATCAGTCAGTCAGTCAGGACAAGTGATTATACGTGTATAGATGAAGTGATTTGACTAGAAAAAATATGAGATCTCCATAATATATAATCTGCGTTTTAACATTTCTTAAAGAGTTGTTGTTTTGACTATTTGGAAACTAGCCTATTTAACGTGTTTAAAATTTATAGTCATCGAAGCAATTAATAATAGTAAATTATATAACAACCCTCAGCTATAACGTCGTAGATGTGTATTTCATACTTTGTACGGAATCTACATAATCTTAAATCTAGTGTTAGTAAATACAATAAATGCATTTTGAAAGATAGAAAAATTTGAAATCCAGACTCAGGAATCGAACCCGAGACTTCCGTAGCCAAACCGGGGCCAGAAGCGAACCACCTATCTAGACTATGTTACTAGATATCAAATTCTTCTATCTCTTAATGCTCACGGGTTAGGCCCCCGTAGCGACATCTAGTCGGTAGTTAAAGAACTATCACGGTTTTTGTTATTGCTTCGTTACAGAGAGCATTTTAACAAATTATGATGACGCAGGCCGAATATTGAAGTAATTTTTATAGGCATTTATTGCCAAAGACTTTACAAATACAATAAATGCATTTTGAAAGATAGAAAAATTTGAAATCCAGACTCAGGAATCGAACCTGAGACTAGTGTTAGTATTTACAAATACATTATTTAGAAAGATATTAACTTAAAACTCTTTTTTTTAATCATTGGCGTGCAATTCCATTTAATATTGCGCAACAATGACCAATATACACACATTCCAATCTGTCCTGCCACATATTCTGCGCACCAGGGATGCGCATCTTTTCATGCGCATCAACTATAAAACTGTTAAATAAAAAAAAAAATCGAACCTTACTTCTTTCGCATGAAAATTAAAATATATATCCTACGGGAATATTTTTAGGGGTAAAATGTAGCCTATTGTGATGGGACACATTCATTCATATAGTGGTTAGTGGCCCTAACTTCTAGACCGAAGGTCGTGGGTTCGATTCCCTTGGATTAAGTGCTATTTCAGACTATAATCTGTCTCTTCGCCAAATTTCATCCAGATCTGATTATCCGTTGTGGCGTGATTGAATAACAAACATACATCCATCCATACATCCAAACGTTTACATTTATAATATTAGTATAGAATACACGATACCTACAGTTAGCAAAACTACAGAATAAGTAATAGTACTAGCAAAACTTATATGTATATTTTCAATTTCCCATTTTGCCTAACAAAAAAGCACCCAGTGTTAATAATTCATTATTTTCGTTATTGGGTTACAGCAAGGCAAACGTGTACCGTGTCATACGCCATACTTATGTCATACGCCATACTTATGCCATACGCCTTACACTACTGAAAATTGTCAAAAAGAAAATGCTATTATTCTGTAATTATAAAGCAATCGGATGCACCATAGGTACAATACTGGTAACATACGCTATTGAAAGACCAGACCTTGCTGCTACAACAAGAACAGTTAGGTATAGTCTTTATGTCAGTACAATAACTCCTCAATAAGCTCCATCACAGAAACACGATATGATTAGGATTTCGGCCGCCATTATCTGCAGACTCTAACCAATTGTACCGAGTGATAACGCGGCCATGGATGCTGCGTGCACAGATAATAATATACCTACTGATCTTGTCGCGTTATCTTACTTCTATTTATTGTTTCTGTCCTACTTAGACTTGTATTTTTACCCGACTGTAAAGTAAAGGGTTATGTTTTTCGCGCGTATCTTGTATGTGCGCGTATATGTATGTATGAATGTATGTAATATTTTTTATTACCTGATATCTCACAATCCACTGAACGGATTTATACAATTCACACGTCGTTAGATTCGTCTTAATCGCCCAAGTGTTCTTAGATAGGTGACGTTTTTAAAAAACAAACATGGCGGCTATGAGATGTCAAAATAAAGAGGTGTGAAAAAAAAAGTAGTTTCGAATACTGCAATATGGGTATCAAATTAAAGAGCTCATTTTAAGCATTTCAAAAAGGTATAACATGATTATGACTGTAATACTAAAAAAGTTAGTTAGCAACCATTCTTTTTTCAATTTTCAATACTTGACAATAGCTGTTATAAAAGTAAGTTGCTACATCGGTTACATCCTACAACTACTAAAAAGTATTAAATAAAATTTTGTAGTGGATCTTGTTTCCATCTTTTTTGTGCAGGCGGGTTTTTTTTATTTTTATAATTTATTTTTATTACACTACTACACAAAAGAAAGGGTGTTATGATTTTGAAGGCCCTCTCGCAGCTATTAAACAGGTTACCTGATTTATAATAAAGAAGTTATTATAAAATATTCTTTTCCGGAACTAAAACTATCTCCAAACAAAATGTCATATAAATTGGTTCAGCGTTTTAAGCGTGAAAATCTAACAGACAGACAAGGTTATTTATTTATAATATTAGTTTGGATTATCAATAATTATCTTTTGCAAAACATGGCTCTAGCTCTGTGGCGCGGTGGGATTGAGTCCGACTGCAAGAGGTCGTGGGTTCGATTCCTACACGGGACACCACTTTGTGTGATCCACAAATTGTTGTTCCGAGTCTGGGTGTACTTTGTGTCCGTGTCTTGTACGTTTGTAAAGTCCCCCGCGACACAGGGCTTGTACCCTACTGCGGGAGTCGTCTTTAAAAAATAAAAGGGGAATTCATTCATTATGTAGAAGTAAATTGGCCAATATTTAAGCAAATAAAGTAAGTAAGTTTTACATTGTAAGTGGATGTTGTGGATGTGATACTATGTTGTGCCCATTGAGGCTGATATATCCACTCTCTTGTACTCTTCTTTTAATATTTTTGACCTGTTGCTTATGCATCAGTCTTATAATATGGTGTATAATATAACGGTGACAGCACCTAACCTAACATTTTAAACATTGGAAAGCTGTTCTTTTCTCTGGCTTTACCTTTTGTTTGCGAACAGGCATTACATGAAAAAAAAAAAAAAAAAAAAATATATATATATATATATACATTTATATATATATTTAATTCACCATTACATGTCAATCTAGAATCGTCTTTTCACAAGTGCAGTATTTTGCTTCCTAGGTGAATTAAAAATATATTTATATATATTAAAATATATATATTTGAATTCACCTAGGAAGCAAAATACTGCACTTATATAGTATTATATAGTGGATAAAGTAATACCTAATCGGTGAGTTCAGCTGACTAATGGCAGACTTCAAAATATGCCTAAATAGTTGATTTTACTCACACTCTTTTTTTGTCACTATATCTCTACATCTCTAGGAGGAGACCGAGCAGATCGAGATATCTGCAAGGTTAAGAAATGTTACTACTGTCGGTCCATAGATGGATGACCGTTTTTGAACATTGTCAAATTCCTCCGAGCTGGAGAGCACGTTAAGCCGTCGGTCCTGCGCCTAATCTCTCTCCCGTCGTGTCGGATTTCCGTCCCATCGGACTATGAGAGTGACGGAATAGAGAGTGCACTTGTGTCTGCGCATACACTCGTGCTCTATAATAATCTCCTGCGTAGTTGGCTAGTCTCTAATGAGACTAGCCGCCGTAACCGTAGTCGGTTAGGAGACCATTATTATTTTGATTTTTTTTATTTTATAAATTGTTCTTCAACCGTAAAAACTCTGACACCAACCATTAATGCAAAGCTATGTAAAAATAATAAAATGAAAATAAAACTTATTTATGCATTGATATAACGCACACTATATAATAATTATGGTACAGTACAGTATATAACAATAGGCAGGTAGATAGGTAACAAAACAAACAAACAAACTTTGTATTTTTTTTATTATTAAATTTAACTTATGAAGTTTTTTCGTCATTTTGTTTACTACGTATTACTCATCAATTTCAAGATAACTATTATAATAGACATAATATTGTCTAAATAAGCTCTCGGCGCACTAAAGTGACCCTAAAGATAGCAGTATGGTGTCAAGGCAACTACGTCATAACAATTATCTTTGCGAAATTGTGTTTGTAAATACTAATATTTGTGTTACAGGAAAATAATTAATTTATGTTATTGTTCATTCAAGGTTTTATTATCGGTTAGAATCAATAAAAGAAACAAACGAAAGGTTCTTAAGTCAACATGTAATTTTTTTATGTATCAGTTGATCATGTATATCTTTAAATTTCATTTTTTTTTATATTAAGATAACTCAAGCAATGTGTGATTCTGGGTCCCACATTACTAGCAATCCTGTTGACCCCTCCAGCTGAGCCTAATGGCTTGTGTTAGGAGTGGGTTCTCGTCATGGCCCGGTGGCAGGGCATGGCCCGGTGGTAGGGCCGGCTGGAGGCTCCACGGGCAGGTGTTCGAACCGTGGAGGCGCTCCAGCCGGTCCTGGAGGAGTGGGCGGGGCGGCAGCACGGGGCTCTTTCCTTCCGGCTAGTGCAGGTCCTCTCCGGGCACGGGTGCTTCGGGAAGTACCTGCACACGGTTGCTAGGAGGGAACCGAGTCCCGCCTGCCACCACTGCGACTGCGGTGAGGACTCGGCGCAGCACACCCTCCAGCATTGTCCAGCTTGGGAGGGGCAACGTCGAGTTCTCACCGCAGTGGTCGGAAGTGACCTCTCGCAGCCGGCCGTGGTTCTGTCCATGGTCCGGAGCGAGGGGTCGTGGAATGCGGTCGCATCTTTCTGCGAGAACATCATCTCGCAGAAGGAGGCGGCGGAGCGCGTCAGGGAAGAGAGCTCCCTGGCGGATCCGCTCCGTCGCCGGCGAACCGGGCGGCGTCGGCGCGCATATCTGCGCCTGATGCCGCCTTAGGTGGGGCTGCGAGCGGGCGTACGGGGTAATCTGCCCCGCCCGCGGCCTTCCGTGGAGGCGCGGCGCCCTGTGTGTATCCAGGGGCCGCGTGGGTGTGAAATGCCCGGAACGCAACAACATCGCGTCCGGGCATTGCCACTGGGCGGGCCGCCGACGGTATAACACATTCCGGCGGCCCGTTCGCGAAGGTGGGGAACGATACACGGCGGGTTTTTTAGTGGGTGCAAACCCCACACTACCTCCACCGTCTTCCCCGGACGGTGGGGGTGTTCGTCAAGAATTTTTCCCGCCAAAAAAAAAAAAAAAAAAAAAAAAAAAGAGTGGGTTCTCGTCGGTAGTATAATGGACAGGATTCGAACCCGCGACCTCACGATTGCGAGTTCAATACCTTAGCCATTAGGCTACCGCCGCTTTGTATTAGATGGTACCTATACTTTGAAGTTGATGCCATTTTCATCACGTCAAGATTTTATAATGGGATCTTGGAGAAACCGAGGAAACTCTTTAAGTCTTATAGGTACACCTATAGTGATTTAGGTATATTTTATAGTAATACGTTTATTTCATCTCGGAAAGCACCATTTGGTAAAAAGGAACTGATTGTAAAGACCACAGATAACCTGTGGAATAAATGTTTCAAGAAAACAATATTTCTTAAAACGTGTTTTGTTACTTGTGAAGTTGGGACTTAGATAAATTACAAAAACAAAAATTAAACTAAAAAAAAATTATAAACGACTTCAACCATATAAAACGTAAAAAAAAAAATTGAAACACCCGCCTTCACAAAAAAGATGGAAATAAGATCCACTACATCGAGTTTGTTTGTTTGTTTGAACGCGGTAATCTCAGAAACTACTGGTCCGAAATAAAAAAATCTGCCAATTTATCGAGGAAGGCTATAGGCTATATAATATCATGCTACGACCAATAGGTACGGAGCAGCAATGAAAAATGTTGCAAAAACGGGGAAAATTGACGCATACGAAGTTGCCCGGGCAGCTAGTAATTATATAATTTCATGCAATCGGAAGCATTATTGAGCTCTCTTAGTAAAGTGCCTTTGTAGGCAGGTTATTTTTAATTTTTTTGTTTTTTTATTACTTTTGTTGAGTAGTTGTGAGATGTAACAATTAACTTTTATCAGAGCTATTGTCAAGTATTGAAAATTTAAAAAATAATGGTTGTTGACTCACTTTTTTAGTGTTATACTCATAATCATGTTATACCTTTTTGAAATGCTTAAGATAAGCCCTTTAATTTGATACCCATATTGTAGTATTCAAAACAACTTCTTTTTTCACACCTCTTGAAAATTTTGACATCTCACAGCCGCCATGTTTTTTTTTTTCAAATGTCACCTATATAAGAGCACTTGGGCGGTCAAGATGTATCTAAGGACGTCTTAATTGTATAAATCCGTTCAGTGGTTTGTGACATACATACATACAAGATACGCGCGAAAAACATAACCCTTCCTTACAGTCGGATAAAAACTATTACTTTATGGCACCAACTTCAAAATGTTAGGAACCTTGCAAATGTTGATAAACTTTAGAGATTTGTACACTATATAAAATTACTAAACATAACTTACTACAGGTCTTAAAGCCCGACGTTTCGACTGCTTTGCAACGGCCGTGGTCACAGATAGAATGGTTATACTCAGCGTCGGCTCCGTGAAGCGCGGGTTTCAGAAACTACCCTCGCTTGATTTTTATCACTCACTATTACGAAACTGTCTGCACTTCGACACACAACACTAAGGACATCTGCACACTGGCGTATAATATTTGTTCGGCGATGTATACACTTGCTGATCACGGGATTCAACGATGTTGACAAACGGTATCCATCTTCTCAGTTGAAATTAACGTGTGTTTTTTATTTCAACCGATTCCCGCGCCATCCTAGAGTAATAGTGACGGTCTGTGGAAAGAACCTGAGGTTTGTGTATATTGTACTTGACAGCAGTTCCGCGATTGACATGCGTCAAGTTCAAATTTGAAGCTGAACTGCCCTACACTTGGCAAATAATTTAGATGGTACGGCCCCAGGTTGTAAACCTGATGGTTAACGTCATGCTAGTACATCTGCTTTGTACTAGCATGACGTTAACCATCTATCAGTCTCATATATCAGTACCACAGTGTTACCGCTCTACTGTCCTCAGTTGAGTCTAATTTTCAAGATTGCTAGTAAAATGCGACCCATATTGCTAGTTACCTTGCTATAATGTCTCCTGCGTAGTTCTATTCTGAAATCGGTTAGGAGAGATTATTAATAATTAATGAATGCAAAATGAATGTGTTCATAATTGCCGCGTTGTGACGTCATTCGAGTGACATGCGCGGGAGACGTTCACCTCACTCCTTTCACTCATTCACTTATACATTCAGTACCTACAGTGTCACTGACTTGTTCTATATAGAAGTTTTGTGGTTCCGTAAGTCACTATATAAACTTGTGTTTTGCAACAATGTGTTTAGAAGATTTAGATTATATATATATCAGTAAGATACCAAAAAGATTTGTTAAATCATTCATCATTCGCACCACGTCCACCCCTATCTCGCACTTGGTCAAAAAAACTGCACCCTCTCTTCCATCGTGCAAGTGTCTCGGGCTTGGCCGGTATTAAATAAAAAAAAATATAATATCGGTATCTCTAAAATGTTTGATATATAGGTAGGTCACGATATTTTTATCGATATTAAAATAATAATATGTTGGGACAACTCACACAACGCTATCTGATCCCAAACTAAGCAGAGCTTGTACTATGTAAACCAGACAACTGATAAACATACTTATATATTTCTAAACACATTCATATTATAGATAAATAACACCCAGACACGACACACAAAATAACTTTGTATATCTAGCTTTACCCCGCTTTAAGGGACTGGGAAAAACACATACTATACGAAATAACTGATACCGACACTTTAGGGAAGGGGGAGTGGGGAGGGATTCTCCGTCTTTGAATCTTCATTTTTGACTTATCACCGGTCAAATGTGTACATACTTTTTTGCACTTTCAGGGGAGGTTTGTTGAAACCTCCCCTGAAAGTGCTTGCAAGTGTTGGGGGTTGCCCCAACAACAGTTCCATAATGTCACATCGATTAGATATAATTTGATATCGAGGTAGAATGAGGAAGGTTGTTGCCTATTTAAACATTATAATCCTTTCGAAAGAAATTCTCAATGATATTTCATTTAGAGAATTTCTCATAAACATGAAATCTGTCTTAAGGTTTACAAGATATGATCGCACAAAAAGATAGACGCGGAATGTTACTTTACTTCATCCAATATAATGGTATTGTTTTCAGAGAAGTAATGTTCCCAGCCTCACAACTCACAAATCTTCTTCTATATCTATACATATAATAAAACTGTAAATTTCACGTGTCTGTACATGGCCGAACTTAGTGAAAAAAAATATTAGGAAATGTTCGAAAAGAGTATTTAAACACTTTGCTGCATTTTTAGAAATGTCTGTCTGTCTGTCTGTCTGTCTGTCTGTCTGTCTGTTTGTTTGAACACGCATCACGCAAAAACTACCGGACAGATTCGGTTGAAATTTTGCATGTGCTATCTAATAGACGCGGATTAACATTTAGGCTATAAATTATCACGCTTTTTCCCATAGGAGCTAAGCAGTAAGGGATAATGTCTGTAGCTATTTTTCGTTATAAAACAGTAACTACTTGACGGATCTATATGAAAATTTGCAGTTTTATAGTAAATACTATAGGACATTATTTACACTATGAATCATTACGCTAACGTCTATGGGGAACGAGCAGCAACGTATTTTTTGTCGCACCATAATGGATTATCCCAAAATTTTCCACAATCAGGCATTAACTATAATTGTAACCTATGGAATACATAACTTCACGCTAAAACTATAAGGAGCTAAACACAACATTTTTAAGTTTCATAAGAACAGTTATTTTGACGTGCGGAGTAGCGAACAGTATAGCCTCGAAGCTATGCTAGCGGTCTTTAACGACGAGTTCCAAACTCGAATCTCATATGGTTATGTTCTTTTTGTAGTTTTTTAAATTATCTTTTTCCTTTTTTAATATTTTTCTCAATGTTATAGTTATTCTTTCGACCGTAGGTAACTTATTCACTGTGGTTATTATTTTTTTATATATAAAATCAAGTGAAAAATGCACCTAGGTAAGATATTTATAGGTATTGCAAGCACTGCTGAGTAATGAATTAATCGTAGTAGAAATTTAAAACAATATTAGATTACAATTAAAAAGTATTCGATATTTTCCAGAATTGATGTGCTCATTGCTAAAAAAAACATTACATACGTAAAAAAAACATGTAGCGCCATCTATGTAATCAAATTGTCCACCGTGTTATAATTCCATAATTGTGAAAACATTTATTAGGGCTGCTTGCGATCACGTATTCGTTTCTTGCTGAGTGGCAACATTGTCCTATTTATTTATTTAAGGTTTTATTGTACTAAAACCATCTTGCGTATATTAATAAAAAAACTTTAAGTATTAGAAGAAACTTCGCTGGTTTTGAAAGTAGATGGCGTTGTATTCAATAATGTTCTATACTTAGTAAAAGAAGTTTTAAAATAGTATTTAAAAGAAACACATTGCTATCATTTTTAGAAATGTTTGTCTATCTGTCCATTTGTTTGACCACGCATCACACAGGTTCATCGAGGATCATGTTCTGGGGTTATGGTTGGAGATCAAGTTTTAAAAAATCATTAAAAACATCGCTAATGTTTGACCTATTTCAACGCTACCCATACATTAGAATGTACCTATATATATATATCTAACGCTGCCATATTCGCGTTTACTAAAGTGTTACAGCAGTTTTATAAGCATTTCAATTGTATATCTTTGCAGACAAAGGAAAAACTTGAAAAAACATTTTATAAATATTGCGTTTTACACCCCATTTTTGGCCAAAATAGCAAAACGGAACCCTTATGTCCGTCCGTCCACAGCTTAGCTCAGAGACGATTAGTGCTAGAAGGCTGCAACTTTGCATGAATACACATATTACTAACGCCGATAAAGTGAAGGAACAAAATCGTTTTTTATGGGTACGTAGAATATGTAAAGTAGGAATGTGATTTTTTTTCTCACCTACCCCATCGTGTGGGGTATCATTAGATAGGTCTTTTAAAAAGCGTGTACAAATTCTATTGAAAATTATTAGGTATTAAGTAGGTATAACGTTGAAAAATGTTTCATTCTTTCAACAAAAACAACAGAAACCCACTTCTTAAGCCGCACACCAAACTAACTATCTAAAAGAAGAGAATAGAAAGATTTATATTTAGTACACAGAAGACACTTAAATATTATTATAATTTAACAGGAAAAGTCATGAAGAAGATAAAAAAAAAAACCAGTAAAATAATAAAAATAACAATAGACAAAAAGAAAACAGAGACAAATTATTAACAGAAAAACACAGTAAACGAATACCTAAAGAGTCTGTATTTGGTATTTATTTATTTTCACAAAGCTTTGGGTGTTGAAGCTATCAATAAATGAGTTTAAGACGATTCTTCGCTGCTGAATATCGCGGTAAATCCGACAGGACTGATTCCAACAAATTATTTCGTAACATAAACTTCCTTATTTTAAACCCGACTTTCACGCGAACGAAGTCGCGGGCACAGCTAGTGAACAATAAAACAATAGCATTACAGTGCTATGCAATTAGTTTCATCAAATTAGTTACATCATTTCAATAGTTACAAGTCGAAAACTCTTTATTTCATTATTTGTTTGTTGATTTCACGACAATTTGTTTAACTTCAAGGACATTATGAATATTTCATGGCATATTAGAGGTACAGAATAACGATAATGGTCTCCTAACCGGGTCCTAATTCACTTTTTTCCGTTTTCGCGGTAGGATATAAGGATATTGCGAGTTTTTGACGGCATAGTAGGGACACAGAATAGTATAAATATATATAATAGATACAGAAGGTCGGCCCGCGGTTCAATAAGAAATGTAAGCACACATAAAGGGGCGCGAACCTACAGCGCGCGCGTATCTACGGACGAGTCGAGCGGGATCTGCAACAAGGACTTAGGAATTGCGATCCCCCCAGACCGCATGAATGTCCAATCTTCGTCAAAGTCTGGCCCGACAGGCAGCCCCCCCCTCTCCCCTACCGGTCGCACGCGCGTCTCAGACTTGCGTTTCGGCATGGATTAATTGCACTTCCCTGTCGCGCGAGCTGCTTTCGCTTGTAGGCAAATACTTTATTAATACAATAGTTCTTACCAAATACTTTATTAATACAATATTTTTATTTTTTTTCCTGAATGAAACACGAGACCTTCGATCGCCATTCTGGGGTGCAAAGGTGCACCAGCTATCTATGTCTGCGTCCAATCTGCCTCGGGTCGTGTCGAATTTTCGTCCCGTCCATGCACCGAGTCTGCGCACTTACCTCTTTGCACTCTTTATTATCTCCTACATAGTTGGATAGTCACTGATGTGAATGGCCGCCGTAACGGACATCGGTCTGTAGACCATTATATGTAGCAGATGTCCCATTTGTTCTTCCGCGAACGCTCCGATTGTGGAATGAGCTCCTTGCCGAGGTTTTCCCATACTACAGTATGAGGTTCTTCAAGAGAGGATTAAATATATTTCTAAAAACACGCCCGTGACACCCCTAATATTGCAAGTGGGCCGTATGCCTGTTTGCAAGTGTCTTAGTATAATAAAATAACCTACAGAACCTCTAAAGAATAAAACAATCGCTCTACACTATAAGATGTGCAAATATTGTAAGTAATTGATGCGCTAAGTACCGGTTGTAGTCACGCGGCGCGTGTGAAAACTATTATTTAGTTCACTTCATTGGTTACGGTACAGTATGGTATATACCAGCGCAATGAGAAATGTTTTTGGACTTTCGCGATTTTTATACATATTAGATATATTTCGGGACTTAATCGCGTGAATTATTTGAAGGAACAAACCTTTATTTACCCGACGTTTCGATAGAATTGCACCGATCGTGGTCACGGGTCTGTGAGGCGCGGGGTTTTTCTACTACCCTCGCCTGGTCTTCATACTTTTGATAATTTGTATTGTCGGTACTTCTACACATTACACTTACATTCGTCTTTACACTGAGGCGCGGTGTAATTACGGCTACGATGCATTATTTTGCTGATAACAGGGTTTCAAGTATCCATCTTCTCGGTTGAAATTCTTGTACTTCTTGATCTCATACGCCTCGCGTACTATCCTAGTCATCCGGCGCAATAGTGGCGATCGGTGGAAAGTACTTACCTGTGCAATAATTGCATTGTAAAGTCTTTGGCAAGAAATGCCTATAAAAAATACTTACCTGTGGCTATATGCAATTCCATCCAGTGATTTGGTCCTGATTCCAACAAAAATAGATAGAAAAGTAAATAAAAGGTTAACCTTAAATAATTCACGCGATTAAGTCCCGAAATATATTTAATAATGACCAATACATACCTCAAATACAAGGTTAAAAAAAAAAAATAACAATTTTAAATGGTGGCGCTAAGTGCTATTTAAAAAACTATAACAAAACAACAACAACGTATTTAAAAGTCCGATAAAGTTATGCGTTATTTTCTTTATATGCGCACTTCTGTGATGCGCACTGCACTAGGGCTCCGCTAACGGCCTGCGAAGTCGCACAGAATGAGTTAATGATTGCATCATTAAAATATAAGTACATTTAATATTGTGTTAATGAATAGAATACAATTTTCCCCAAATCTTCCCTTCACCGTATGGTCATGTAATGCACCAATCTTTTCTATATTTTTTTTTCTTTCACGCAAACCTTGGGCCGTACCATGAACATCTAAATTATTTGCCATGTGCAGTCCTGCACAATTCCATATCATGTTTAAACCTGACGCATGTTAGTTGCTTAACTACTGTCAAGTGCAAAGAATTAACAAATAGACAATAGGTCGCTCGCCGGTTTGATGACGTCATCACTGATTCGCCTGCTTTTTGGCAGGATTATGGGACGATATTAGCTAGACATTTCATTATTAATCTATAATTATCAGGCTATAAGAGTTCATGGTACGGCCCCTGCCTTGTCCAGATATGATATACTTGGCTGAAGTGATGCGCGATACATGCGGTAATTCATTTTCACTTATCAATGACATACACAGATATAGCTCTCCTTCAAATCTATCCATTATGTAGCTATGCCACCACAAAGACAAACATACACAAAAGAAAAACAATATCCCACAGTTTTAAATATCCTTATTAAATTCAAATTTCTATAATTAACATAGGAATGTATCAAATTCTTATACGTTGCGCGTGAGTTGCCATTCGTCTAAAGAACGTGCGGAAGGCAATAGCCAGTCGTCCATAGCAATTGCTGTTGCTTAGTCGTCAACAGGGGTAGTAGCGAAAATAGTTTAAAACTCTTTCAATTAACGTATTTCTGTGCCAAAAGTCACTTTTGTATAAATTTGCGTGCGATGCTTCCTATTGTTTGTAGGTCCAATTCTCAGAACGGTTGTTAACAGATTCGTTTGTTTTATAATGTGTTGTAAAGTGTAATGAGTGTATTTGTGTGTGTGTGTGTGTGTGTCCGCTCGTGCTATCATAGCAAAGAAAGGGATATATCGATTTTGATGTGTATATTGTAACCCCCACAAAAAGAGGTGTGTTAGAAGTTTAACCTGTGTGTATCATTGTGTGCGTATTTTAGAGCGGGCGGTTATAAGCGGTTTTTGTTTTGTCTTCTTTTTTTGTAGATTATTATTTATTTTTTATTTTGTCTCTTTTGATTTTATTTTGTCGGAGTTGTTAGAAATTTTGGGTGTATTTGCGTATCAATTAGCACCCAATTTTTGATGTAGTTTTTTTGGGTACACTAGTTTAAAAAAAACAACTCCTGAACTAGGATACAAGCCTGTCTTGCGGAGGACTTTACAGACATATAAATCACAGACACATAGCACACCCAGACTTGGAACTACAAATTTTGAATCACACAGTGGTGACCCATGTGGGGATCGAACCCACGACCTCCGGCTTAACAATCAGGGTCACTAACCACTAGGCCAACGAGCCAGTAGTTTAATCGAGATGGTTCTTAAATTTGCTTTATGAAAATCGGTTTAGCAGATTTGAATTAGGAGTGAGTTATGTCCAATGGACCGATACTGGCCGATGATAATAATATAATAATAATATCTTGGGACAACTCACACAACGCTATCTGATCCCAAACTAAGCAGAGCTTGTACTATGGGAACCAGGCAACTGATAACCATACTTATATATTTCTAAATACATACATATTATAGATTAATAACACCCAGACACAAAATAAACCATCGTGCTCATCACACATAGTTTTATCCTGGGTGGGAATTGAACCTACGACCTTTTGTGTAGCAGTCACACTGCCACCACGCCACAGATTGATGATTATAATGAACCTCCGATGCAAAAGAAGTAAATATAGACAATGATTGATGATTATAATGAACCTCCGATGCAAAAGAAGTTTTGTAAGATTTAACCCCTTCATCTATTAGGATCCCCTGCTTAAATCCCCTGGGGGATTATAGCAGATATTTGGATTTTTTCTCCACACAGCTCCCATAGAGGACTTTTTTGGATTTTTCATCGTTTAGGATTTATTTTGAAGTTTTTGTCAACATTAATCTCCCTAAACATACACTGTGTTTATTTGTCTGTTGGATCGTAGCGCCATACCAGATAGACTGATTTAGAAACTTTTTTTTTGTTAGGTAGTTTAATCGGGATGGTTCCTTGTTTGGTGAAAGTATGTTTAGCCGTTTTGAAGATAAACAACTGTTTTGTCTCACGTGTCGGAGGTTTTTTTATTGAGTTTAGGTCACATTTAGGTCGTAGTTTTATAAATGTGTAAGCTTCTACTCTGAATGAAACAATGAAGATGAAATCTAAATACCTGCGAATAACTCCGCGTAAGTCAAACGTAAATAAATAAACCTTATTATATAGTATACTAGCTTCCACCCGCGACCTCGCCCGCATTAAGATTGAACTGCCATTTAACTCCTTTATAGATTTTCTTTAGGCTTTGTAGCGCGCACCACCCACCTCACACATTATGTCTTAAAGGCCTATTCAAACCTAAGCTGTTTTCACTAACACCTGCGGTAGAGAAAACCGAGTGGGTAGGTACGCGGTAATACTTCTACCCTACTAACTATTACCGTTCTGGCCGTGGAACTTCATACTAAATACCTGAGTGAAATCTGCACAGTTATCTTCTTTGCAAGCGATTTACAAAGAATGAAGCGCCTTCAAGGAAAAAAAAAGCAAGCACATTATCGAATGCAAATTTCACTGACTCGCTCCTATGTTTTAGTCTATATCTCTGGTGTTTTATATGCTACGTTTATACACTAAGACCTTCCCAGAAAAAAAATCAACCCCATCTAAATTGAATTACTAGCTTTTGAGTAAATCACGAACATATATATACATACGGGTCAAACAGAGAACCACCTTTTTTAAAGGCGGTTAAAAATTAGGAACCTCACTCACCTATTAAACACAGAGATAGTTACATCAGCAGACGTGGTACTATCATTATAACCTCGCTGATATCGATGTACTTGGTTGCGACTGAGTTATTCGTAGACCTCTATATTATACCAATTACAAATGTAGAGTACGTACCTTGTCGTAGATACCTAACTACAATAGGAAATGGCCTAATAAAAAAAAAGTATGAAATAGTATCAACGTTGTTAAATTTGGTTACAATCGCGAAAAGTATATGAGTATATGAAAGACTAGCTGTCCCGCGCAACTTCGTCTGCGTAAATTTTCCCCGTTTTTGAAACATTTCTCGTCGCTACTCCGCTCCTATTAGTCGTAGCGTGATGTTATATAGCCTTCCTCGGTAAATGGGCTATCTACCAAAAAAAGATTTTTTTTAATCGGACCAGTAGTTCCTGAGATTAGCGCGTTTAAACAAACAAACAAACAAACAAACTCTTCCGCTTTATAATATTAGTATAGATATGATTTTTTTAAATTGTCATTACAACAACAAAAATAAAATTATTCCAAGTAGTTTATCAAAGAAGGTCCAAAAAGTTGTGATACGGGTGGATTGAAAAATAAAAAGATGGATCCAAGCTACCTACAATAAAATACCATGTGTCTTCGATACTTTTTGATAGACTACCAGCAATAGGCTAGTTTCGTAGGTAAATAAAAAATAACACAGACTAATAAGTAAAGAAAACTAGCATTTAAACTACCAACGATTAAGTCTCGATTAAATTTTGTGTAACGTAGGATCTTTTATCATTAACTAGCTGACCCGCGCAACTTCGTCTGCATAAATTTTCCCCGTTTTTGCAACATTTCATAATGCTGCTCCGCTATTTATTTCTCCACTATTTAATGGATGTTATTATACATATAAACCTTCCTCTTCAATCACTATATATATAAAAAAAAACATATCTATTAAAAAACCGCATCAAAATCCGTTGCGTAGTTTTAAAGATTTAAGCATACATAGGGATATAGGGACAGAGAAAGCGACTTGGTTTATACTATGTAGTGATCAGATCAAAAAGAAATGAATTAACTTTAAAAAATAGTGACGGCATTGTCCGGCATTTATATAAAATCTGCATTTCGACATTTCTTAAAGAGTTATTGTTTTGACTTGTTGGAAAATAGGTCAAAATTAAGTTCAAAAAGCGGAAGTGTTAACCACGATTGAAACCCTTATGTCGTTAAAAAAAAACAAAATCCACCTTGATGAGGTAATTTTACAGTTTCAACAATAAACCTATTATTTCTTTTCAGGTCCAGGCTTGATTGAAGAGTTGGACATAGAAGCCTACATGAACTCCGTGGACGGATGCTACCCTGCGCAGGCCATAGACCCGAGGCGGACTGGGTAAGATCATTAATATCTAAATAGTTACAATTTAATAAATAGTTACAACTGACCTGCATTAACTGTCCTGTTGGTCTAGTGGTTAGTGACTCTGACTGCTAAGCCAGAGGTCGTGGGTTGGATTTCCACCCACAACAATAGTAACAATACAATATGAAAACTATAAAAATTGCATGATTCCAAACCTAAAACTACCAGGGGTACCAGACATTATCCGATCGATATTATGCGACATTTTTAAAAATCTGCTCTTTAATTGTACCTACGCAATTGTTAAAATTAGTTCCAGAATCTTCAAATTTTTAAACTTTCCTAAATTATTGAATAATACACATGTAATCACACTTATGGCGACTGTACACTCTTCACGAGGCACCCCGAGGCAGGAGGAGTGCGAGAGTATTATATGCTTCACTCGCTTCGTCTTGCCTCTCCTAGCCTCGTCTCGCCTGTTCTCCGTTCCGAGTCGGTTTTTGTACGCGAGTCAAAGGGTCTCGCTTATCCTCGCGAGGTGATGCGAGTGCGTCACTGTACACTTCTGCCCTTAACTGACTGTAAACTGAAACTAAACTAAATTGTATAGCAACATCTCATAGGGTGACCGCTGCCGTAACTGGGGCCGTACCATGGACTCTTATAGCCGGGCAATTGTCGACTGTCCTGTTAATTTCGTATCATAATTCTGCAAAAAGCAGACGAGTCAGTAATGACGTCACCAAACCGGCGAGTGACTTATTGTCTCTTTGTCAATTTTTTGCACTTGACAGCAGTTCAGTGACTGACACGCATGCATCTGGTTCAAAAATGAAGTTGAACTGCCCTGCACTTGGCAAATAATTTAGAGTTCATGGTATGGCCCCTGGTCATGCAATTTATGGCGATTGAATACTCGAGAGTGTACAGGGTGGCTCGCGCGAGACACGGCGAGAGCACTTGCGGGAGAGTGTACAGGCGCTATTACTTAATAACCAATGAAGTTTAACATAAACAACGAATATTTTTCAGCGGGAACGAGTCACTCATTTACGACTATACTCGGTACGCACACTTGAACTGTACTGTATTTGTTTTTATTTTAGAGGACACACATTTCTATTAACTCTTTAGTTTCTTGAATAATAATGTCCGAAACCACCCGCCTATCCCTCACATTAAGATATAAATTACTCATGGCTTCAAATTCTTCCATCCCAGAGGCCACCAGCTACCAGAAAGTCCTCCAGACTCAGGGTCAGAAAATCCCTACAGTCCATCGGAGACCCAAGGCCACGCCATCAGCGCGCAGACTGTTCTGGGCCCTGACTACATCCCAGTTCACGAACACCTCCCAACACATGAGATCCTGCTGCAGAATGGAGATTATATCTACGAGGAGCTGAAGACCGACAGCATAGAGCATAATCTCAGTGATGTGGTGGTTCTGCCCCAGGATCCGAGTATTGTGGAACTGGGAATCAGGACGGTGCGACACGATTTGGGGCTTGGTGATGTGTACCAGAATAGGTGAGTGTTTCGGTTTTCTGGATATAGTCTGGATATAAGGCCTGGACATTGATTGAGTTAAAGTCAACTAGCACCAATGTTTGATCGTATTCGTGTCAAGCCAAAAGCATAACAATTCACTTTTCCTTTGTTGACTATTATGTGCCGAAATAGATGATTTCTTTCTCCCTTCCACCAAAAAAATGCTTGGCCTTACCCTACAAATTATTCAGTCAATTCATCTTTCTCTTTCCACTATCAGGTACAACCAGATGAGGGTGGACATGCCAGAGCTAGACCAGGGTCTGATGACACCACAGCTGGTGTCACTAGGACACGAAAGCATCAACCCAGTATACACCAGTCTGCAGGAGCCGAATGCGAAGAAACGGAAACATGAACAGGATTCTTCACAAGTCAAGTGTGAGCCTGGTGAGTTCAATTAAAAAAAAACATTTTTAAAATAGGTAACAAAGCTACACTCGTAATAAGTCATGATTCTACATGTAATGCCAAGTTCAAAAAGCAATAGGTAAAGCCGGTATGTCAATAAAAACTCGCAGCCACACTTTTCAAATTGCCAATTTCTATCTTTGTGTGTATGCACGGTAAGGTGTTGCCACTAATATAAATTATATACTATATTAGATTGATACAGTAATTGCAATTATATTTTTTTGAAAATAAAAAAACATTATTTTATTTCAAAAATGCAATTATTGTATTAATAAAGTAATTGGCAAGAAATGTCTATAAAAATTACTATAATATTCGGCCTGTGACATAATTTGTTAAAAGCCGTGATAGTTCTTTAACTAACGGCTAGATGTCGCAAGCGCGGGCCCAACTCGCGTGCAGGAAGAGATAGAGAAATTTGAAGTCTTATAACATAGTCCAGATAGGTGGTTGGATTCCGGCCCCGGTTTGGCATACGGAAGTCTCGGGTTCGATTCCTGGGTCTGGACTTAAAATTTTTCGAACTACCAAAAATGCAATTATAGTATTATTAAAGTACCTACCTAATTGGCAAGAAATGCCTATAAAAATACCTATTATATTAGATTGATGCAAATTATACTTTTATTTATTCCTAGCCTATATTGTCCAGTGGGACAATATAGGCTAGCAAAGGCCTTATGCATAATATTTTTCGAAGCAGTCTAACTCGAATCGCCATCTGCGATGAGGTTCACTGCATTGTAGCTTGCCATTTTGTGAGTCAATTTATACTACATAATAAAAATTAATTGAGTGTCGAGTAAAACGAACTCCCTCCTCCGTGATATAAGCATCAAAATAATCCTAGATTCGGCACTGGAAAAATCTCAGTTGTCTTTTAACACAGATTATATATTTGTCCACAGCGGCCCTTTCACCAGAAAGCTCCCACAGTGTCCGGCCGGCGCCCCCCTCAGTAGACGGCTCTGAAGCTGGTGATGATGCACCCATGCAGTGCATCAGGTTCGCCACCTTCCAACAGAATCTCTGGCACAGTCTGTATGATGTCAACTTGAAGCCACTGTAAGTATTTAAGATAATGGACATACGTTGTCCGTTGAATTTCCAGAATTTCATGGAAGCGGTACCCACTGTGGAAGGCATGTGGTCGTTCTACCCTCCAACACAAAGGGAAGATCTTCCTCGCAGGTGAGGTGATCATGCCTGGCAGGCTGCAGCACAACGGATGACGTTGGGAACTTGTATATATAGCTAGCCGCTGTGAGAACTTCAATATCGCGATTCAGGATTTGAATCAATCTTGTATTAAATATGAATACTGCCACGAACCAATAGTTATTTTTTTAAAATACCAAATTTACATAAGAGTTCATGACTCATAACTATTGAGCTTCTTTAACACGGACGGTCCATTATGGTATATTTTTTTTTTCATTTTTTATCATTTTTTTTTTAACAATGTGGGATTGTGCCTCCCACATTACTAGCAATCCTCTTAACCCCCCCAGATAAGCTCAATGGCTTGTGTAAGGAGCAGGTTCCCGTCGGTACTATAATGAAACAGCGGAAACAGCGACCTCACGATTGCGCATTTTCACATAATAATTAACTCCTACCCGATAAAAGTTACATAGGCCAAACTCATCGGAAATGTTATAGTGCCCAGGTAAATACGCAAGGCACAAATGCATCCTCTATCCATAATCCGATGGGGCGAAAATCCAACGCGACCGAAGAGAGATTAGGCGCAGGACTGATGGGTTAACATACTCTTCGAGGCACAGAGGGGTGCGATGCGAATCTATTGACCGACAGTGCTTAACCTTGCTTATCTTTTAATATGCTCTGTTTTTTTGGGTTTGTGTCCCACATTACTAGCAATCCTGTTGAGCTCGAAACTAAACTGCTTGTGAAATAAGGAGTGGGTGCACGGCGGTAGTTTAATGGATAGGATTTAACCCACGACTTCACGATTGCAATTTCGATGTCTTAACCATTAGGCTATCGCCGCTTAGGTCTGACCTGACTTTAAAATTATCTTTACAGACAACCCCCCTCTTACGTGGTAGGAGCTGACAAAGGCTTCAACTACTCCCAAATAGACGAGGCCTTCGTCTGCCAGAAGAAGAACCACTTCCAGGTAACCTGCCAGATCCAGATTCAAGGAGACCCCCAGTACGTCAAAACCAGTGAGGGTTTGAAGAAGATTAGCAACTTCTATCTGCATTTTTATGGAGTTAAGGTATATACCTTTCTTTTGCGTATAGAATTTTATATCTTTAGGTAACAAATTTCCAAAAATCTTACCCTTAATTAAAGGTCGTCTACCTTTAATTAAGGGTAAGATTTTTGGAAATTTGGCTTTTTATTTAAGGAAGGATTTTTGAACATTTTAGGATTGTAACCCCAGCAGGGTCCTTATTCACGTGCTTTTTTCCGTTTTCGCGGCAAGCCCGTGCGAACTGTCAAAATCTTGTCATAATGGTAAATAGAGACCTACGCGTAGAAATGCATCGACGCGCATGCGCGGCGGATATCTTTGAGCGCACCGCGCATGCGCCAGTTCGCACGGGCTTGCCGCGAAAAAGAAAAAAACGAACGTGGATAAGGACCCAGTTTAGGCTCTGTGTTGATAAATCAGTCAGTCGACAAGTAATGATATATGTATAGATGAAGAAAAAATCGCTCTGGCAGGATTCGAACCCTCGAACATAAGAGCTACTTCGGAGTTGTCAAATTTATTTTATTTACATGTGGTGGTGGTCTTAGTCATAGGGCGTCTTGTGGGTAACACAACAGTATCAGTTATTCTTCAGTGAAATAGTGATGTTAACACATCACTGTGTTTCGGTTGAAAGGAACTGATAGCGAGTGTAATCACTGAGCAAAAGCAAATGAGACTTATGAACTAATGTCTTAAATGAGGAGCGCAGAATGGTCACATTCAGACCTTTGCCAAACAAGGATTTGGGTGTCACTCATACTTTTATGGGCGACGTGTGATTCGAGACCTAACTGTTTTGTTCAAATCAAATCAAATCAAATCGTTTATTTGCTAAAATGTGGTTACAAGAGATGTTACATTATTTCAATAATTCAGCACATTTACCATTTTATGGCATGCAAATGTTATTATTCTATAAAAACAAACAAAAGAGAACAAAAAAATAACTGCACTATTATAGTATTACATTTTAAAGTTCATTATAATAATTTGTACTTAATTAGATAAAATTAAAGTGGTTAAACAGATACTTATTATGATAGTCAATTCAAATTATAATTATTGTGTATACATGCATTATTGTTTATAATATTTTATAGGTTAAAAATTCGTGTCCATACGCATGACCTGCAAGTCTCTGCAATTTGGACAATTTGTTTTTTTTATACTACGTAATAACGTAGTATAAAAAAAATATATAACTCTTTACATGATCTAGAAAAAAAAATGGCTGTAATTCGGCTTGGGCCTACAAAAACAACAAAACATTTAAAAAATACTAGCTAACACGCAACTTTATCTGCGTCAATTTTACCCGTTTTTGCAACATTTTTCATTGCTCCTCCGCTCCTATTGGTCGAAGCGTGATGTTATATAGCCTATATATAGCCTGCTTATCTAGTGGTTAGTGGGTTCGATCCCCACGCAGGATAAAACTTTGTGTGATGAGCACGATGGTTTATTCTGTGTTTGGGTGTTATTTACCTATAATATGTATGTATTAATTTGACGTTTTCAAATAATCATTAACCTGATTTTACGAAATAAAGATATTTGAGTTTTGAGTTTTTGAGTTTTAAATAAGTATGTTTATCAATTGTCTGAATTCCATAGTACAAGCTCTGCTTAGTTTGGGATCAGATAATATTATGTGAGTTGTCTCAGGATTTTAAAGAATTTTTCAATTCTAACAAGTAGTTCCTGAGATTATAGCGTTCAAACAAACAAACTCTAATATTAGTATACTAGGTGTAAATAAATCCCTGTCCAACCCAAATACATTTCCAAGATTTTTTATCAACATTGTTTGCATAAATCCTCTTTACAACCGAAACAATATTTTCCGCCTCCATGTTTTTTCCCATATGACTTCTATCAAGAAAAACAAAATGTAAATTATTTTTTTCTCGTCATTAAATTTAAAAAAAAAATTACAAATCGAATGGGAATATGATAACTTAACAACACATTAACGGGTCGGACGGAATATGGAAAAAAACAATAACACAAAATGATGATGCATATCCTTTCTGTTATAATTAGTGTTGCCATTAATTAAATAATAAATAAAATAATAGATAATAGTCTATAATCAATTCTTGCACACACTTTTTTCTACATTATTGTTAATAATATTTATATTTAATATTATATTGACATTTTATTACTACCTCGACGTAATTAATTCCACTTCTAAGAATTATGTCTATGGCGTGACAACCTATTTATAAGTCAGCAGCAAATTTAATTTTAATTAATCAAGGAATACTTTTTAATAATTTATTCCTTGATTAATTCAAATTAAATTGCCTTAAAGACTATTGTATGTCTATGACTGCCTCTGTGGCGCGGTGGGAGTGTATACGACTGCTACGCAAGAGGTCGTGGATTCGATCCCCACCCAGGATAAAACTTTGTGTGATGAGCACGATTATTTATTCTGTGTCTGGGTGTTATTTATCTATAGTATGTACATATTTAGAAATATATAAGTATGTTTATTAATTGTCTGGTTGCCATAATACAAGCTCTGCTTAGTTTGGGATCAGATAGCGTTGTGTGAGTTGTCCCAAGATATTATTATTACTATTGTGTGTCCTAAAGTCTAAAGCTGCTATTGTGGCCGCTTTTTTACATCTTATTTTGTTGTTTATCTTCGTGTCTTAATATATTTATGGAACCACAAGGTCATGACGGAAGTGGTGGTGGGGGTTCAATATACATGCCGAAATAAAGTTTAAAATAAATATTCAAAATTATTAAACTAACGATCTCAGTAGTTACGATAGTTCATATTTAATTTGGTAATCCAAATTAAATGAAAACTTGTTGTTATCTACGCAGACAATCACGTTTTTTATTTTATTTATTAAAAATATAATTTGCGGAATCCTGGTAACTTTTCTACGGAACTCCTAGGTTCTACAGAACCTACTTTGGCTAACGCTGGTTAGGTTATAGTAGTTGGCGGGATCAGATAGTAGGTAGGCCGAGATCCCAGAGCCGCCAAACATCACTTATTTCCTGAAGAACAAAAAGTGAATGAAAAGTGTCAGTGTGAGATTAACAAACCACAGATTAGTAATATTAACAAACATCCATCCACATCAATCATCAACTATCTACTACTACCGGTAGAAGGTCTAACGGCCGGTCTCAATAATCTACCTATCGATGGATTTGACTACTAGAGGTAGAATTTTGACATATTTTGTATGGAGCTTATGTCAAATATATACCTCTAGTAGCCTAATCCATCGATAGTTAGATTATTGAGACCGGCCGTTAGCCATAGGCCGTCTTGGTGGGTACCACAACAGTGTCAGATATTCTTCCGTGTGTTTCGGTTGTGGCAAGTGAAATTACTGGACAAATGAGACTTACAAACTAATGTCTCAAATGAGGAGCGCAGAGTGGTGACCTTTGCAAAACCAAGATTTTATTAATTAAGACTTCGATCTGGGCACTATCCATCGGCAAAGTTTGCATTCCTCATGAGAAAAATGACATCGCCAAATTGTGACGTGTGTAATAAACTTGAGGATGTGCAACATTTACTGATGGATTGTGTTAAGAACGAAAGGGAGAGGGAATCATTGATGACACAATATAATTTAAATAGACTAGATGTGGGGTTAATATTATCTATTTTGGCACAACCTAACTCCGAAATTGCACAAAAGATGAGTAGTTTGGCATTAGTGATATATCAGTGATTCGCTTTCTTTTGCTTAGGTTTAGTAGTAGGTTACAATTAAGGTACGATGGAGTTGACTTGCCATGTGGACAAAAACTCCTTAACAAATAAAGAATTAAAAAAAAAAAAAAAAAGATTTGAATGGCACTGATCCTGTTATGAGCTAGCGTGACGCTTACCATCAGGCGCACGAACTGCTCGTCTCTTCATTTCGTAGAATGAAAAAGTTTTCGCTTATATGATGACAAATTAAACAATTTGTTGCAGGCTGAGGACCCGAGTCAAGAAGTACGAATTGAACAAAGCCAGTCAGATAGAACAAAGAAACCATTTCATCCAGTACAGTGAGTAGACATTAATATCAGCTACTATTATTGTTATTTTTGTCCGTCCGCCCATGTGAATGTTGGTAGATTACTTCATAAAGCCAAACATATATAGGTAACTAAAACGCAGCTGAATCGTTTAGGCACTTGTCCCACCAACGGCGAGAAAGCGTTCCACTGCTGCGCGCCAGAGAGCGAACTATAAACGTTTTTCTCGCTAAGTCGATCGCGTGTAAACAAAAGAGATACATAAATTAATAGTTGATCGCTGATTGTTCACACTGCCGGCGAGAACTCGCTCGAACTATATCTCATTTGATTACACGGGATCTACTTCTATTGTACGTTCCTTGAGCGAGAGTTGAGCTGAGAAAGAGCTGATAGTTGCTCGCTACTCGCTAACGCGCAGCGGTGGAACAAGCGCCTTAATGCTTAAAGTGAATAGTGGTAACAAAAATACTTTCTAAGAAGTTAATCATGTAAATTTAAAAATTAAATACCTTTTAATTTGCCCGACGTTTCGACCGTATTGCAACGACCGCTATCACCAACTGAATCTAAGGCTCTACCCGTACCCCTACCACGGCCATTGCAATACGGTCGAAACGTCGGGTAATAAAAAATACAATATTCACAAGATTAACACCCGTCAATGATCGTTTACATAAGCTGCATGCAAAATATGTCAAAATTCTATATCTATTAGCTAAATTATAGATTATTGAAAACGGCCGTAAGTATTATTTAAGTGTAAGAGAGATATTTACTCAATAACAATTTTAAATTTCGTTTCAGAGTGGAACTTCGCCGCGAAGGTGCAAAGGTGACAGTAGGACGGCTGCACTTTGCTGAAACCACAAACAATAACATGAGGAAGAAGGGCAGACCGAACCCAGACCAGAGACACTTCCAGTTGGTTGTTGCGCTAAGAGCCCATGTTGGACATGCAGAGTTCATGATTGCTGCTCATGCTAGTGACAGAATTATTGTCAGGGTAAGTCCTTGTGGTTGTAGAAAGCCTTAATGCACCAGTTTCTTTAGGGTGGCAATTTAAAGTCCTGTGTAGTCATGGGTTTCCAGAAAGCCTGGGAGTATATATGCTAGCACTAGTTTCTCTGGAGCGTCAATTTGCGGGAGGTATTTTAGCTTTCTATGCAGGTGTCATTTTAGTGGAAGCGCTGCGATCTCAAGTGCTTTTTAATGGTTGATTTACGGAGTATAATGGCTTTCTCACATTTTGATAAGTGCAGTGGGCGTCGATTTAGTAAAAGTGGTACAGCTGCCCCTCTCAGGTGATATTAGGAGGATAGTGTTCTTGTTTGCTTTTTGTGGTTTTAAGTGGCGATATAAGGAAGAAGCTCAGATCAAACCCTAGCTAGAGACATTTCCAAATGGTCGTCACTCTAAGAGCCCATGTTGCCTATTCTAGTGATCCTCATTATTAGGGTAAGTCTAGTGTAGTTATATAAATATACCAGGGGCCGTTATAGTACATTTTAGGGAGTTTCTAACTGACTCCAGAGTAATTAAATTAGTCATAGACATAGAGACTGGACTGTGTCGCCCATTTCAAGTATGAAGTAAATACAGCAGCTGCAAAGTGTGAGAGAGACAAAATACTCGTTCGGCTGGTAGTTGTTAAAAATTATATACAGAAAAGAGACAGATAGTGACCGAACAGTCACCATTGTCTCTTTCTAGAGGGTGGTCAATTTTGTAAGATTATGGCGCAGTCCAGTCTCTATGTATTTTTTTATTCTGAGAATTTATTCTGGGAAACGAGCAAATCTGCATTTTCAAGTGCTATTAATTAATCATTTTTGGACAGAAAGACCATACTCCCTCCTTCCTCAAGTAATTTTACCGACAGTCCACCTATTGTACACAATGCCATTGTGCTAGCAATCAAGGCTTTGTTATTGCTTGGTGGTTACGCGTAGTCCTTGTATGTTATGCATAACCAGAAACTAACATACAAATCATCACCCACAGGCATCAAACCCTGGACAATTCGAGTCAGACTGCACTGAAAGCTGGTGGCAGCGAGGAGTCTCAGAGAACAGCGTCCATTTCAATGGAAGAGTCGGTATTAATACTGACAGACCAGACGAGTGCTGCGTTGTTAATGGTAAGTGACATAAGTATATAGTGAGAAGACAAAAAAAGAAAGAGAGAAGGTAAAAAATAGAAAGAGAGATAGGAAAAGCTAGAGATAGGCAGTTGGTGAAGGGCGAAAGAGTGAAATAGAGACATAGAGATAAAATGAAGGATGAAAAGAGAGGAGTATGAGCGGGTGTTGCGTTGTAATAATATGTGAGATAGGTATAGTTTGTAGGAAAGAGATGAGAGAAAGTAAAGAAAGAAAGAGGTAGATAGAGTGGTAGGAAAAGAAAGAGATGGAGATAATAGGGAGATATGTGGGTCATAGAGATAGATGAGGAATGAAAAAATAGAACAATAGATATTAGCACAAGAGAGTACAGCATTGTAAGTAAGATAAGTAATAGAAAGATGTTTAAAAAGAAAGAAATAGTTAAAGATATTAGAAAAAAAGAGGCAGAGTATGGGCGAACAAGCGAGATAGAATAATAGAGATAATTTAAGGAGGAAAGATAGGACAATATAGAGGAAATAAATATAGATGAATGAGTAAAGGGGAAATGAAGAGAAAAGGAGAAATGATCGTATCTTATCTGTCTGCTATAGTTATTCAGAACGAGGCTCCATTTAACATTATGACAGCCACATCAATGTTTGTATGTTTGTTCTCTATGCGTTCCGAAACCATTGATCAGTTTATGATGAAACTTTAGTATCACCTTTAGTTCTTGGGACACCCACAAGATCGAGCAGCACAAAAAGCCACAACAAAGCGTGTCCGAGTTCTAGCTAGTAGTAAATAAAACAGTGTTTTAAGAAATACTTTTTCGAAAGATATTATTTGGGCCTTACTACGGGGACGACCAGGTAACATTTGTTATGAATTAGGCCATAAGTTAAATGTTTGTTTATCACCTTTTTAAGACTCTAACGAGCTGAATATTCTATCCAGGTAACCTAAAAGTGATGGGACACATCCTGCACCCATCAGACGCTCGCGCGAAGCACAATATTGAAGAATTGGATACGGCTCAACAGCTAAGAAATGTACAAAACCTTCGAGTAGTCAAGTTAGTATAATTTTTTTATGTTACCCTTATCTCTACAACGTTAACCTAATAAATAGATAATAACTAATGGGCGCTAGTTGCCTGTAATCGTGCGTAATATCCTCGCTAGAAATATATGCCTTATGCTGTGGAGATAAGGGTAAATTTGCTATGATAACTTTAAGATTTGAAGACATTTCACTTCGATCGTGCTGCACGATGAATCGATCCAATGAATGCCTAAGTAAAATTATATCAAACATATACACATATGTCCTGCTACAACTTGTTAAAAAGTGGTCAGGTTAATATTTTTATTAACTTAATGCACATTATTATCTAATTGGCCCAAAAATTTTCCCCCTGTTAAAAGTATGCATGAGTGGGAGATAAGTAGGTATCTGCCCTGCCCTAGTGGAGTTTGCGAACTTTGAAGGAGGGGAGGATCAAGGTAGGGCACTGGCCCTCGAGGCAATGACTGGAGGCGTGAAACGCACCGCAAGATTTTTTTTTTTAAACATATCAAATGTGATTTACCTAGATTGCGTTATATTTACATATGTATATCGACGACGAAGTGACAAGAACTCCTATTTAATTTTTTTTTTAAAAAACAAATTAAACGTTTTTTTCGTTTCCTGTAAAATCCGGTTTTTGTAAATAGGAGTTCTTGTCACTTCGTCGTCGATATGTATAATATGAAATGTTTAAATGTCCCCGCGTGAGTACCTCGGTTGCGACAGGGCTCTTAAAGTTGGTTTCTCTGTCTGTTAGTTGCGCGCCACCCGCCCCTGCAGTGGCAATTACTGGGTCAACTTCAACTTTGAAATTGACCCAGTAACTTTGAGGGCAATAGGACAATAATATTCATGCAGTGGCCCATTTATTACGCTGGGGCCCAGCTTGCTCAATGGTTTTTAAGTTCATACTCATTCGTCGGCTTGTGCAGACTTCTGCCCAGAGTCTACGCCCATCCGTTTTACGCAGTGATTTGTGAGACGACGCTAAGTTCCCCATCGTACAGTTACTTAGAAGGCCAGCTTGTTCATCGGCTTCTAAGGTCGCGTAGCACTCGCCAGTTCGACTCACGCAGTGACTTGATATACTGCGATATTTCAAGCGATCTGCCTCCAACAGCTCCCGCAACTTCAATTATGTGAGACGCACAATAGAAGCAAGTGCACCCCCCCCCCCCAGACTCATGAAACTTCAAACGTTAAAATCCCTTAGTCGCCTTGACGACACCCACGGGAAGAGATGGGGTGGTACTATTCTTAAAGGTTCATTTCAGACGCTTGTCGTAAGCCGCGAGCGGCTCGCGATCGGCCGCGATGCTCGGAAATGAACCTTAAGGGGGTACTACAGGAAGGTACGGACAGTTTGGACAGTAAGTTGTCAAAATCAAATGGAAATCTATACTTTTGTAACAAGGATAATAATAACGGCCATTTGTAATTGTGACGAAATACTATCCTCTGAGTTTACGTTTTTTTATTTCCATTCGGCATTTGAAATTGCTGTCACTTTGTAGGTGGATGTCAGTCCAGCGTACGATGTACCTACTATAGCAATTAGTGGGCCTGCCCATTGCCACTTCAACATGTCGGAAAATTCGGCTTGTCCTTAAAATATTTATAATCAACAGATTCAACTACCACCCATCATTCGCGGAGCACTCAGGTCTACTAGGCTATGACCCCTCCCGCCCCACTCCTCCGCTCGACACGGGGGTCATAGCTCAAGAGGTGCGGAGGGTCCTCCCTGAAGCGGTTAAGGAAGCTGGGGACGTCACACTGCCGA
Source organism: Herminia tarsipennalis (assembly GCA_945859575.2). Taxonomy (NCBI): domain Eukaryota; kingdom Metazoa; phylum Arthropoda; class Insecta; order Lepidoptera; family Erebidae; genus Herminia; species Herminia tarsipennalis. Next base: position 3,900,522 of record OX243830.2, read on the forward strand.
ATGGAGATACTATCACTAAGTTTCTTGTGGTTAATAAGGTGAGGATTTTAAAGATTTAAGCAGGACTCAATTGGGTAGATGACAACAATAACAATGAATTATTTTACACTAGCAGACGCCTCGCGGTTTCACCCGCGTAGTTCCCATTCCCGTGGGAATACAGGGATAAAAAATAGCCTATGAGACCCGTGTGTAGTATAGTGTAGCTTCACAACGATCAAACAAACAATCAATTTTTTTCACTTTATAATATTAGTATAGACTATAAAGAAAATAGCATTTGCAAAAATATTCTGAAAAACAATGTTTCTCTACAACTTTACGTTGTCATAAATTATTAAACATCAAAACAAACATTGAAACGACATGATTTGACCATAGAAAAGAATGACGTCATTGTTTTGTATTTCATATGAATTAGTACGAGGCGCAACGTTTTGACGTTTCTTAAAAAGATACTGATTTGACTTGACAGTCATCTGCCCTATTGTTGGTAGTTTTATTTACTACTAGCGGACGCCTCGTGGTATCACCTGCGTAGTTCCTGTTCCCGTGGGAATAATGGGATAAAAAGTAGCCTATGTCACCCGGGGTTAGTGTAGCTTCCCAACGGTTTGTTAGTTATATACAAAAATACAAATCTTTCCTCTTTATAGTATTAGTATAGAACTATAGATATAGATTTTGTATTTCGGATTTTTGTTTAGATAGGAAACTAGTATATTTAAAACTACGAAAGTTAGGAAGTATTGTTTCAAGGAAAGAAAGAGTTGGTGTCAAGCGGGCTTTGTCTCTTAATTATTTTCCTGGCGAAGTGACTTCTTTGCGATCACTCCAAAATATATTAATTAGTAAAATGTCTCTGAAAATGGTGCTTGTGTAAATAAAATATCAATATTTGACATTTTTACTATAAATTATATTTTAAGATTTTTTCCTATTTTGGCACTTTTCTGTTTAAGGAGCGATATGCCTCACAATACTTAAGAATACCCTGACTTCAAAACCGTGTTTCTTCCACCTTCCAAAATTTCAATCAGCCTCAAAATAATACCCCATCTTATTATAACAGGAACGCATATTCATGGAGAACCTCGGCGCAGTAAAAGAACTGTACAAAATGACTGGAAACCTGGAGACCAGGATTGACCAGCTCGAAAGGATTAATAAGAAACTGTGCAAGATCAACGTGCTTCAGCGACGGGATAGCTCACGGTCTTCTGTCAGTAATGGTAAGCTATAGCCCGTCTTGGTGGGTACCACCACAGGGTCAGTTATTCTGCCGTGAAATAGTGTTGTAAACACGTTACTGTTTTTCGGTTGGAGGGCACTATAGCAAGTGTAACCACAGACTTGCGAAACGCCTAATAAGGTTTCGGTGTAATTTCCCCCGCGCAACTTCGTCTGCGTAAATTTTCCCCGTTTTTCCAATATGTTTCATTGCTGCTCCGCTTCTATTGGTCGTAGCGTGATGTTATATAGCCTATAGCCTTCCTCGATAAATGGGCTATTCTACAGTGATTTTTTTTTTCAATTCGCATCAGTAGTTCCTGAGATTATCGCGTTTAAACAAACAAACAAACTCTTCAGCTTTATAATATTAGTATAGATATAAATGTATTGTTTCAGATTCCCGCTCCTCAGCCATATCAAATTCATCAAAATCATTATACAGCGATGGAAACATATCCATCGACCAAATTCGCGACATAGCAAGAAACATTCGCAAACACGAGTGTTGCCACAAACTAAGCCATAACTCCCCAAAATACACTCGAAAACAGTGTAAAAACTGCCACAATGTATCAAAATATGGAAAGTATTACAACCAAAATAAAACTTGTGTCAGGTATCATTCGAATAAATTGGAAAAACCTGAAAATGTTGAAAATCCGACTTATACGGATTCAAATATGCAGACATATCAAGAAGAAAGCTTTAGTTCGCTAGCTACGAAGAAAAAAGATACTTGTCTTTGGCTAAAGAGCGATGATAATTTTTCCTATAGCAACTCCAAACTAGGTTTTTGTTGTAGAAAAGACTATAGAGATTCTAACAATGAATTGATTTCAAATAAGTTCCTGCAAATTGTTATTACAATATTGATTTTCATTATGGCAGTCTGGTAAGTGTATTTTTGTATTAAAGACACTTATGAAAAATATTAAGGGTTCCAAAATACTAAATAGGGTTCCAAACTTCCAAAAGTAATGAAAACGTAGGTTGAAATTTTGTTACATAATTAGGTATCAACACTTTGGCATTCTATTTAGTATTTTGGAACCCTGACTGAAGTCACATTCTAGACATAGGACGCTCTGTTAGGCTACAAGCCGGTTATGTCAAATCATTATTTTAATGAAGCGTCAAGAGGTTTCAAAAAAAAAAAATTGGGGTTGTTGACTGCCAAGTCAAATAAGTATTTTTATATGAAATGTACGACGTAAAACGTCACGCTCTGTAGAAATTGACATGGTAAAATGATAAAAGAATGTTAGTTTTTAAGATGAGAAGATAATTAGCATTTAAGACTTAGGTAATATTGCTTGATTAGTTTAAAGTAATTTATTTTTATTGTAGTCACCTATTGGAACCCTATTTTTATTTTGTAGCCTTATAGTAATGTCAGCCCTCTACTTCCAAGAGCACAAAGAGTTAATATCTATGAGAGAGTCAAGTCGAGCACACGACGTCAACTTCTATGGGTTCCATAAGCCGCTTGACAGAACAAGAGACGCTAAGGACCTCAATCAAATACAAGTAAGTTTACAATAAATGCATTAAGTAGTTAAAAATATAAGTTTAGACTCAGGAATCAAATCTGAGACTTAATTCTGATCGACAATCCAAGCCACGGATGATCCAACCAGATTCGTGGACTCATGACCCAGAATGGTCTGTATGGCCCGAAATGTATATACATATACACAAACAAGTGACAGAGACAGTCAGACTATGAGGTCATTTAAAATTTTGTGAGTTGTACTATGTTCTATGAATCAGAGTCAATGATTTGTATTGTTTCAGAATCCAAAGCTGTCACAGCACTCAGCATCTAGAAAAAGTAAAGGTATGTATAATGTTACCCTATTTAGGGTTCCAAAATCTATGTATACAATATGTACTTTCTCCATTCTCAATTTCATCGTCCGTTTATATCAACTTGCTGCTTCCCCCTCCTGGGCCATCGGTAGTCGACGCCTTTGGCTGTTAATTCATATTATTTATATTTTAAAAAATTTGAATAGCTTATGTATATTTTTAAAACACTTGTTTCAGAGAAAGGCAACCACAAAACAACACAAGAGTACGTGACGACAGCGCCTACAGAACTTCCACACACGTTGTCAACTGCAACACATCCGCACAGAAACTTTAATAAGCTCATCAGTAAGTATTAAGTAATTACCGTAGTGTGACAGGGGAATTATAGAATAACTAGCTGTCCCGCGCAACTTCGTATGCGTAAATTTTCCCCGTTTTTGCAACATTTCACGTCGCTACTCCGCTTCTATTAGTCGTAGCGCGATGTTATATAGCCTTTAGCCTTCCTCGATAAATGGGCTATCCAAAAAAAAAAGAATTTTTCAAATCGGACCAGTAGTTCCTGAGATTAGCGCGTTTAAACAAACAAACAAACAAACAAACAAACTCTTCCGCTTTATAATATTAGTATAGATTTCAGTACCCATCAAAGTAAACAGACTAATACCACAGATACAGATACAGTTAGAGGGATAAATGCATAAATTACGCCACAGTACGAACTAAGTCCTAACGTTTTTCGACAGGGGAATGAGAAAAGCGTTTTAGAAACTCATAAACTGAACAGACTAAATAATATCCAGTGAACATTAAAATTTGCGACTTTTACAAAAGTTACGTCGTCAATTGTCATGTTTTTTCTCTCTTAACACATTTGTGTGTAAGGATCTTCAAAAGTAACGTTACTGCTGACTGCTGAGCTGGATCCGATTTCCACCCAAAAAAAATATTTGTGTGATGAGCACGATTGTTTATGTCTGGTTGTAATGTTTCTATATTGTGTTTTACATTATGAAATATATATCGATATGCCAGGGTGGTCGTATAAAATGTTATCGGCTTAATATTCGAATTAACATTGTGGTAATCGATCATATAAACGCGGATACCTCGAGCAAGGTAAATTAAAAGTCCGTCTATAGTTCTAATCATTTCGATTACATAAATGCCACTGCATCACTGACACTACAACAACGCTATCACCTTGCACACGCGACTACAAAATAGCGACAAGTCTATCGGAAGACATGTTGTCACTTCGATAGCTCTTTTAAATATCTAACGAATGAGACCGACTGCCCCACTACCGGCAGTTCAAATGTAAACGTCAAACGAATGTCACGCCAACCAACGGAATGTTTAAATGACATTTATGATTAATGAAGCAGCGGTAGCTTAGTGACTAAAGCAATTCAAACAAAAACTCGCAATCGTGAGGCGGTGACGGTGACGTGAACCCACTCCTAACACAAGCCATTGAGCTTAGGGTTAACAGGATTTCTAGTAATGTAGGACCCAATCCCACATTGCTAGTTATCTTAAAAAATAATGAGCCAATACACCCGCAATTTAATCAAAACAGATGTTAGTTCAACGGATATCAATTATCCATTTAATAATTCTCCGATATTATATAAATATGTTTATAAGTGGTCTGGTTACCATAGAACAGACGTACCTTAGTTTGGAATCAGATGGCCATGTGAAAGTTACCTCAAGATATATCTTATTAACTGAGCCGCCTGATTGCGCCATTGTGCATCGTATCTAATTATGTCATGCTTGTTAACAGATACAGTACCAAACATACAGACGGAGAGGCCGATCTCAAGGAAGTCGGAGGTAGTGGGAGGTGGATGCTCATCGTTTGCTGTTAACACCAACAATGAGCTGGATCCTGAGTGTCAGGTAAGGAGATCTAAGTCACACATCGTGGGGTATACCAGAGAACCATGCTGTACGTTAGTACCTACTCATTACTTTCCTGTGTCACATGGGTGTACCCAGGATTATCACACGTTATCTTTTTTTGCTGGCTGAGAGGCTAGACGGAAAATAGTGTAAAAATGAAAAACGACACCAAAAACCGACACTTTTTTGCAGAGATTTTTGAGGCACATCCTATGAAACTAAAAATTCAGCTTGTCGGCAATTTTGAGAATATGCAAAAATATTTTTTTTTTTTTTTTGAGATTTTTCTGGCCTCTTACATTTTATTATTTAGAAACGATAACCAAGTTTCAATGTATGTATAAATAATTTAATTTTCCCACACGCTGCTTATAAAGGAGGATATAGCCAGAATCACAGCTTGGATCAGACATGTCTTGGTAAGTTTCAGGACTAGAATTAAGAAGGTCTAAGTATTACTGCATATATGGGTGACAGTTGACCACAATGTCACCACAGGGAAGTCAGAAGACAGACAATTTTACAACGTAATGGTGTGGTTTCTAGATGTAATGAGATCATGAATAATGAATGCCATGACCTGTAAACCTTAGAACATGGGTACAACTCGGAGGGAATCATAAGCCAAGCAGTACATCAGTTATAATACATGCTGCTTCACAAGATTGACCTACGGGATAAAACATTGTTATCTATATATCGTCGTGGTACATGCAATAGGTCGAATGTGAAATAAAATTGAGCGTATAAGTAACCAAAACATGCTTTCGCGACGATTGCAAAGACTTCTATGTCTACCATCCAATCAGAAGTGATAATTTGAATGAGTTGCAAAATGACCAATGAGACACGGTCATTTTTTCACAATAATAATAATAATAATATCTTGGCACAACTCACACAACGCTATCTGATCCCAGACTAAGCAGAGCTTGTACTATGGAAACCAGACAACTGATAAACATACTTATATATTTCTAAATACAAACATATTATAGATAAATAACACCCAGACACAGAATAAACCATCGTGCTCATCACACAAAGTTTTATCCTGGATGGGGATCGAACCCAAGACCTCTTGCGTAGCAGTCGGATACACTCCCACCGCGCCACAGAGGCTGTAAATACATACACAATACATACGCATTTTGTCCTATGTCAACATTTCTCAAAACTTCTTAGGTCAATGACCTTAGTTTTAGTAGCCATAATTATAATACCCAATTTTAGTATTAATTGGATTAAAATAATTTAAATTTCATTAGGATTACAAACAATAAACCGTTTTTAGTACCTCTTGTAAAGTGTGATATTAGTGACATTCGACATTTTGCACGCACCGTGACGATATGTATTCCGAGTCTGGGTATTTTTGTTGTTTAATTGACACACCCATCACTTAAGACTAATTTTCTTATTTCTACTTCAACAGTCACCCTGCAACGACACTCCACAGACATACGACAGTCAAGACGACCGCTCAAAGCCTGACAAGGAACTACACGACAATGATACTTATACGGGACCTTTAGAAACACCCACGGGTGACAAACTCCCCAGCATACCTGTACAAATAACTGAAAAGAATCATACAGAATCTTTGAAAACAGACACAGAGAGAAATGAAAACGAGTCCTATAAGGTGGCGGATAATATGCCTGAGAATAATTTTTTGGATAATAAAACTAATGTGACTGATAATGGCAGTCGGATGAAAAGGGAGGCAAAGAGGAGGAGAAGAGATGAGAGGAGCTCCGAGGAGGGATTGCATGAAATTGATGGTGAGTTTTTTTATTAAAATTTTTTCAAAGTTTAAAAAAAGAATGTAGGTACCATACAAACTAATAACGGAAAAAACTGGTTGCACTCCGGGAGTACCGGCAGAAGTGAAAACTTGAACATTAACGTTGTGCATTTTTGAATATTTTGGAATGGTTAGTTAGGGAATTTGTTTTTTTTATCAGTATAAAAGGTATCAGTATATCATTTATGTGGTTAAATAACTATATTCATCTATCCCGGATTTTTTTTATTAGGAAATATATAACAACAACATATAACATGACCATTAGGTAAATCAAAAATATTAAATATTAAATCACAAATTAAAAAACCAAAATCAAAAATGCAAATTATTATAGTATTAAAAATCAAAAATTATAATAAAAAGGGAAGAAATAATCATTTGGACTCAAACCGGGGTCTTCTGGTTTCTAGACCGCCCGATTTCCCACCTGTCTTACGGTCAATCTTACGGTCACGTGATCCTGACGCGAGTTTAACATTTTATACCCATACCAAAAAAAGTACACAACGCCGCTAAAGAAGTATTCACTTCAAAAAAAACTGTTCAAAATGCATAGCTACATCTAGCAGTCATCAGGGGTGACTGACATGCTAGTATTCCACCTGCAGGAGGGGTTACACCCTGGACAAAAGGGTGACACCCGAGGCAAATCATTCCACCACCTATGCTGAAGTTGCTATAAAATCCCACAGTTTACTGGTAAATGTTAGTCTCTCAGTAAATCGTATTAGTTCATTTATTTTAAAGGCGCATTTCCCAGTCTTAACTATTTATATATTATTACTATTTATATATATTTTTCTCACATATACCAACATTTTTATATTTTATGCTGTAATTACTGTAACCCATTTTCATCTTTTGCACAGAGTGTGACACAGTACGCGTGGGTATTCAATCCGTGGGCAAACCGATCCTGAACTCTTCGCTGTTTAACGACATGGTCTGCGATTACAAGATCTTCAACTTCAGCTACGAAGTGCCTCTGTCACCTTGTCTATCACACAAACAAGTACATTTGACTTTCAGGTAAGTTTTAAATTAGGATTCAAAATTTTTTATTAATCTAGGAAGCAAACACACATACATTTGATGCCAAGTTAAAAAAAGCAATAGGTTAAGTCGGATAAAAGAACATGCCAACAAATGGTAGCGGCTACTCTATTCAAATTAATTAAATTATTTACTTCAGGGTCCTTATTCCACTATCTTTTTTTTCGTTTTCGCGTCAAGCCCGCGCTTATAACTGTCAAAATCTTGACGTAATGGTACATAGTAAGCTGCGCTTAGAACATTTGTGACATTTTTGAGCGCACCGCGCATGCGCCAATTCGCGCGGGCTTGCCACGAAAACGAAAAAAAACATAGTGAATAAAGACCCTGTGTTAATTTTTAAAGTTATCCATTTTACCCCTTAAATCCATTAAATCGTCTTTACAATATAAACGTAAAGTTAGTAAAGCTTTACGTTTATATTGTATTGGTTAGTAGGGTGTATATTTACATGGGCTATTGATGCCCGAAACCTGGATCCTTATTCACGATTTTTATTCCGGGTCCACAGCAAGTCCTTGCGGAACGGTATTTTTTAAAATTTGTGAGCACACCTCCACATTTACCATTAAGACAAGATTTTGACAGTTCCGCATGGGCTTGCCGTGGACACGGAATAAAGATCGTGAATAAGGACTCTGTACCTTAACGTATAATAGTTTAAATTACTTGACATCACAGCAACACCATTGCTTGATAGAACATCACAACCTATAAAATACAAAATGGTCATGCACACCTATCTTTTATATTACCTCACTAACATTGTTTGACGTCACTAACTTATACCTACTCTTCTCAGCTCTACAAAACTCCAGGACATTCGTCTCTGCCACCAATGCAACTTCGATGCGACTAATTCTTGTCAATCAAATAGAGAGCCGTCGAAGGCAGCTGCCATAGACAATGTGTGGACCATAAAGATGACTCTAGAATGCAATGTGGACAAAATGTTTAAAGTCAGAGCGAGTTTCAAGAAATTTAAAAAGGTAATAATTTTTTTATAAAGCCAGAAGCTTAACTTTTGGCGGTGTTATATTTTTCAAACGTGAGTCAACGTTTTGAAAAATAACACGGCCTGCTGGTCGCTAGATGGCGTATTATTTTTTCAAACCTTATGGTAGATATTATTGTCACGATTTCTCAATATTTGTGCTAATTTATTAACAGATAGTGAGTGTGTTAACACATCTTACTAAACTGTAATAAACTATTTATTTACCAGGCAGACATAAGTAATTTTATAGAGAACATATTTTTATAGGCTTACTTTTCATAAAGGTCTCATTATCTCCTGCCATACTCACTAATTAGCTGAGTGAATGAAGTGCATCAGACCGATGGCATGAATGACAAATACCTCTATGCAATTACAATAAAAAAAAACTGCTGTAAATAGACTGTAAGAGTAATTTTGTTTTATGGAGGAAAAAATCGCCTCAGGTGGTACGGACACGGTAGATGACGCGACGATTGCTGTAAAATCGTATCATATAGGATAAATTCGACTTTGGTGGACATATCTCGGTGCTGGAGTTGGTAACGGCTTAGAACCTACTTCATACATTCCATAATTATGTATCATAAAAAATTACAATAATGTACTATATTTTTGTTTCAGGATATGTGCACAACTGCAGAATTAAAATCGTCGTTTATAGAATACAACATACGTATACATAGAGATTGTCGCACTTAAACAATAATTATAAATAATTAATAATTATTACTATTATAAAATGAAATTGTATTTATTATTAAGAGCTGCCTTACTAATAAATATGAATGATCTCATCAATAAAACCCAAATTTTAACACATAAAATCATTTTCAGAACTAAAATAACATTTTAAAAGTAATATCTTCTTTGTAACTATTAAATTTGAGTTTTCACACAATCTATTAAAATATTTAAAATTTTAGAAAATGTGAGATAATTTATCACTCTATTTTCCTAGACTAAAATTTCAAACAAAGTAAAAATATTTTTTGCTTATAAAAATAACCATATTTTAAAATTCAAAGTTGTTTAAAGAATAATATTTATTAGTAAGGTTGAACACGCTATTATATGTATTATTAAGTATTTTGGTAATATTAGTATATTAATAGTAAAATCTGATCTAATTAATAATAATAATACACATTCCATAAGTGCAATTATGTAATTATCCGTCCTAGTTTATTAATTATTATCCACGTATATTATTATAATTATTATTATATATTCCAAGGATCATTCCCAAATAGCCAAATATGGCTTTTAATGTTAATACAAAATTTTAAAATCCTATAATTTTGCTATCTACCCTGATAACAATTGAATTGAATTACTCAATAAATTATTTAGTCAAAAGAATTTACATATCATCCTTATTTACTAAATATTATATAAACATGCGCATACCATCAGCTTTTTGTCATCGGCGTTGACAGAACTGTCATTATGACAGCTGTCTTTTAGGGCTAAACTACACCTGGCCGCACTGCGGGACAGCGGGAGTGCGAACGCACGTGTTGGAATCGACGAGACGCTCGGTAACACGCTCTCTTTCTCGCTCTAGTAAATGACGGTTTTGAGTGACAGAAAAGGATAGAAGCATACTAAAGTGCGATTCGGTGCGGCCAGATGTAGTTCAACGCTTATTTGATAGATACTAATATTACGGTGCCGGCAATATGTGTAAAAGCCTTAACATATTAAGCCGTTTATAAGACCGTTTCCTCTTATTTAATTAAAGTCTACCCATTTTTTCAGTTAAATTCTGTTCGGTATTTACTGCATAAAGACTCTGTTACAACATTAAACGCCGAGCTGTCTGAAAACGGTTTCATTATCACAACTCTAAAAATTGCTTAAAATTCGATGTAATGTAGTCTATAAATAATATATAGACTTAATGACTATATGGATTTAACCGCCCTTATGGTACAGCAGTCAAACCAACGACTACTAACCAAAGTATTACGAGTACGTAACCCACACATTGTTGTTTCGAGGCTGGGTGTACTTTGTATCCGTAGTTTGTATTCTGTTTGTAACATTATATGCGACACAGGAATTATTTTCAGATGCAGGAATTATCTTTTTGTAAATAAAGTAATAACGAGACAATTTATATAGCCAAATAATGAGCTCAACTATTTTGACAATTATTATTATTATTTAAAGGAATTGATTTTGTTATCTTTATTAAATAATATTTTTTATACTGTTTAAACACAAAAAATGGTGGTAGCTACTATTATTATTTTTAGTACATAATAGGATTTTTTTTGTAATAAAGAATGTTATTTTACTAATAATTTTAGTATTTTTGCAGCTTTATTTTTTAGATTTTAATTATTATTTTTTTATTAAATAAGATGTATTGTTTTTTTTTTAATTATGTAAGTTTAATACTCAGTAATGAAATTATTTTTATTTGTGAAACAGAAAGCCATACATACATCGGAAGGATTTACATTATTTTAGTTTGATTTATTTAGAGAAAGCAAACTGTAGAAATTTATTTATAATTCATTAAAAACTACAATGGCTGCCGTGAAAAAGTTGCATCTTGGCGAAATCTAACACGGAAAGCGATAATAGTATCTTCAGACTAGACACAACCTTTACTCAATGAAGAATGATTGATGGGATGAGTATGACTGATTTTTTTATGAAGGGGTATGGAAAATATAACAATAAAAAAACTATGCAATATAAATTACCCAAACTGGGTAATTTATATTGCATAGTTTTTTTTACAAATTTCAAAATTTACATTTTTTTATTGTTGGTGGTTCATCTTTGACCAATTTCAAATAAACATAATTATTATTATGTTAAATAATTGCATATTATGCGAGTAATAATATCGCAAAATAACTACCTTATTAGCTCTGGTATTATAACAGCTAGTTGCATTGGTTTTTCTCATCCATCTCAAAGTTGCTATGCACTTAATCCAAAAAAATAAATATGTACTTGCATTCTCTAAATAAATCGACATTCCCAGTATACGTAGATGTATGTAACATATACATTCCAAGCCAGTACTTAATTAGATATAGGTATATGTTTTTTTTATTTAAATTTTGTCAGTACCAACTCATCACAATTTTTATTATTTACCTATATATTACTTTATTATGTAAACTTAAAGAATAGTTATTTCTTTAAATTATTAGCATTTTTATAATAGTGATTTTATATTTTATGATTTTTTTTTTTAATAATGATTTATCAATAGTTCAATAAAGAGTCAATTATTTTCATATTTTTTTAGAAATAAGTTCATAAATTCAGGATTACTAAAACGTAGTTATAAGAACACAAAAACATATTAGATATTAATAATTATGATTGGCAACTTTCGAGAATGCAAAACTCTTGCAGATTTGTAAATTATGTACGTATTAGCAGGGATTCCAAGTTATTGGAGTCCGACTAATAGAATTAAAAACATGAATATTATTCTCGATTTTATTGGCCGATTAAAACATTCGTTAAATCATCTGCCTCTAAAAGTATATGCTGCATAACTCAGCTAAGATCTGATATTATATGGGATAAAACTATGAATGTTAGGTATAATAAACATTAAAACAATCTAAAGTCGATGCCATACTTAGTTGCCAACAAATTATATTACATAAAAAATGTAAGTCCTGCAAATAAAAGGTAAACAATAAAAAATGCGGTCACTTGAATCTCAGTGTCATTTAATAGCTTTAAAGCTATCACAGTGTAATATTATTATTATTGTCTTATTATTATACATAAATAATATTATATAAACATTATTGTGTAAATTTTTTTTATGGTATGGAGGTGTGCTATATTCACAAAATAATTTTACAATGTAATTTATAAATAGATATTTTTGACCGAATTCATTATTATTTATAATAATAATTAAATTATATTTTTTTTTATGAAATCTCATATGTAACACGTCGTGGCAACTATTATTGTTATTTAAAGATATTAAAAAATAAAGAATTCTCATTTTTTAAATTATTTAATAATGGAATTTTAATTATTTTTCAATAATACATTTTTTTCGACAAATAGATTGAAAGATTAAAAATATTATGGGGTAGTTAGCTTTATAAATAAGCTTAATATAATTAACATAGGCTAGTTATTTTCTTGCCATATTACTAATAGCATCACAAATTATTTATTTCTAAATTTTGGATTACAATTTATGACTTCTATAATTAATTTTATGGGCATGTATCAGTATATTTGACAAATTGCTCTTTATTGGTTAAGAACGTTCAAAAGAGGTTTATACCGAAATGGTCCCATATTAACTTAGTAAAGATACGATGATGAGTTTCAGAGATAGACAACGAAACTCCTCAATAAACGCCAGCAAATCAACCATATTTGAAGTGGATTAGTATTTTTTAGGTAAAACATGGAATAGTATCTTCCTCAGATAATTTTTAACGCAAGATTCAACAAATTCTGTAATAAAAAATGTAAGGTGTTGAAAATACGACCTATAGTATTCGGGCATCGGTCATCAAATTATAACGACATGATTGGTCATCTCGTTAATGATTATTGATACTCAAACGTCATTGGTTGAACAGTTTTGAACGAGTAATTAGTAAATTACAATATCTAATACATAGAACATTATTTAATTGGTGAATTAGTCATTCATAAATTCGCTTTTGTAACTTTAATATTACTTCAGAAATCATAAATCTGTTAACCGAAAATATAATAAGTAATTATTATTATATTCGGATCTAAAATACCCCTTTATTATTATAGGAAAAATTAAATAAGCTACGTTTTTGAGCTTGTTAGTTATATTATTATATAAACATGCGCAATATTTTTTTTTAATCGCATGATTTTTATTATGAATTTAAAGTCTCTGTAGTCTATAAATTAAAGTACCTAGTAAGTTGATGGATGTTTATGTATATTTATAATTAAAATAAAACCTACAATTTTCTATTGTTGTGAAGAAAATTAAAATAATATTATTTAGCCTGCCAATATTACAAAATTTGATAATAACATTTATTACATTATCAAATTATTAACAACTATTTTTAATATAATTACTAATTTAGTGTGTCTTTAAAAAGAATAGGCCTTTTAAATATAGTGCCGCGCTTTTAAGGCAGTAAGAATATTTCTGTTATTTTTTATTTTATTTTTTTTATATCTAAGTACGAAACCTTCGCAACGTACGTATAATAAATATACATAAACAACATCATTAGCTCATACTGAAGTATTTATATTTAAATTTATTAAAATATAATAGAAATCTAAATTTAAGATAATTATAATTATTATTTATACATTATCTTATATTTAGACCTAGACTTAACGATATAACTAGATAATTTAAGTAGTTGCTAGTTTATGTAAGAATTCACAAATTTGTATTCCATAAGATACAATATTAAATAAAATGTAGATGTTTATTAAACAGTTTTATTTCCCTATTCTATTGATTGCTTGGTGATGTAACTGCACTTTAGTGATGGGACGGCGATAACTTGTGACACTCAAGTGAAAACAAACTCGAGTCAGTCTGAACTCGTGATAAGTTGAGTAAATTGATAAAAAATTTGAATACAGTTTCATCAGATCACCATAATCTGACATTTTAAATTGACTAATTAACTACAAAATGTCAATGTGCTAGTATGTGCTGTATAGTCTGTGGATAGTCAGCCTTTAAAGAAATTTAAGTAAAAAGTTTAATAATCTTTTTTTTTAATATTCTTAAAAAAACATTAGTAATTGTATCAAGTAACAATTTTAAGCTTTTTATTTTAATTTGACACTTGCATACTTTTTTTAGAATTGAAAATTACTATTTCAAAAGACGAAATGTTTTATCATATTACAATAAAAGATTTTTATATTTCATGAATACTATACTTTACTACGTTTTTTGGGATCCGTACCACAAAAGAAAAAACGGAACCCTTTTAGGATCACTTTGTTGTCTGTCCGTTTGTCTCTTAAAATTCTTTATTTAGGGAACGCGTAGAGGTATCGAGTTTGAAATTAAAACCATATCCAGGTATACAGTCCCTTGAAGCTGTGAAAAAATCAAACTCCTAAGTTAACGTAAATAAACGATACGTACGAGTATATTTCGACACTCGCTAATACATAAAGCTAATGAGTTACTTTCCGTGGACCTAGAACCCCTAGAACTATGAAATTTGGCAAGTAATACATAGCAATGTCTTATACAACAAGTATAGGGAAAAATCTGAAAGTATACATTTATAATTAAATCATAAAAAATATTATCTTTAAAAAACTGCGAGACTTGATTCCTGAATTATTTAATAAAAAAAAGGAAAATCACGCTTGTCATACGTCGAGATTTTACATGTAGGTACATGTATTAGCAAACAATAGGTGAAGCCGGAGAAAAGAACATGGCAATTAAAACTCGCGGCCACTCTTTTCAAATTGCTAATTTTACAATGTTTGAATGCTTATACACTTGATAAGGGGATAAGGTGCTGCCACTAATATACTAAACACCATATTAAAGAACTGATGCTAATTATATTATACTAGCTTTCGCCCACGGCTCCGCCTGCGTGGATGTCAGTTATCGCGATAAAAAGTATCCTATGTCCTTCCCCGGGACTCAAACTATCTCCATATCAAATTTCATCCAAATCGGATTAGCGGTTTGAGCGTGAAAGCGTAACAGACAGAGTTACTTTTACATTTATAATATTAAGTACCTATGGATTAGGTATTAGAAAGTTGGAACATGAGATAAAATAAAATCAGCCTTAGCGGGTACAACATAATAGGAGCATCTACTTACAACAAGGGTAAAAACTATATGTGCTTATATATTTTATAAAAATCTTATATATACAAATTTGTACGGAACCTTTCGTGTGCGAGTGCGGCTCACAATTGTGTCCGGTTTTTTTATATGATGGTTATCGTTACGTTAGCCCATAAATAACAGAATCAGTGCTACCCTAATGTTTGTTTGACAAAGATCTAAATGTCACCACACTACGCTCCTCATATAAGACACTAGCTGTCCCGCGCAACTTCGTATGCGTAAATTTTCCCCGTTTTTGCAACATTTCTCGGCGCTACTCCGCTCCTATTAGTCGTAGCGCGATGTTATACAGCCTATAGCCTTCCTCGATAAATGGGCTATCCAACAAAAAATAAAAAATATTTTTTCAAATCGGACCAGTAGTTCCTGAGATTAGCGCGTTTAAACAAAGAAACTAACAAACAAACAAACTCTTCCGCTTGATAATATTAGTATAGATTAGATAGAAAGTTTTATTTGCCCAGCAATTACACTTGCTACAGTGCTCTTCAACCGAAACACAGAGATGTATTATCAGCACTATTTCACGAAAGAATAATTGACACCGTTGTGGTACCCACCAAGAAGGCCTATGGCTTAGACCGACCACGTAACATGACTCGAGTGACTCGAGTCACATAAATCCTAATTGAAGTGCATCACTATTGCAATTGTATAGTATTTAACTTTCACTGGTGTCTTATGTCAGTAACTCAGTGAAAGTGCATCTAAATAATATAATAAACAATGACATCATTTCTAAACCAAAATCTTTCTAAATCGTCAAATTGCTAAGCGCGAAACTCGTGGTTGTATTTATGTATGTTGAAAAAATATATGTCATATACGAGTATTAATCATGTTGCGCTAGTCGCCTGGTTGCCATAGTACAGGCTCTGCCTATACTAAAGAAATGGATGAGAAATGTATAATACCAAAGTTGCTTAGCAACCATTCAATATTTAATACTTTTGGCAGTGGTTGCTAGGCAACTTTGTAATTAAATATTTGACATCCATTTCGGCTTTAGTTTAGTTTCTGATCAGATGCCCATGTATGACGTCCCAAGATTAATAACCCCGAAACATTATAAACGATAGTCAACTTTAAGGACTGAGAAGTATTTCTGTCGCTATTTAAACACCTTAGAGTGACAGTAACAACACGACACATTATCAACGTTTTTATTAACTTCCGTTTGAGTAGGTATTCGACCTTAGGTATTTATTTTAATGAGTCACAATTAACATCAAATACAAGGTCATATCAAAAAAACATTTAAATTGTACTTTGATTTTAACAAATCAGGATGTTTACTATACGAATTAACAGATTAAATAAAGGCACAAAATACCGAATGTACAGGAGGTAAACTTTGTACGCTTACGTACACGGGATCTCGGAACACAGTGGTCCCAGATTTTCTGTCAGTAAGTGTGCGTTTGTCCAGTGAACTAGGGGGAATTAAACCATTTCCGTCCTAGAGTAGGATCAACGTAATTTGACCGGATTGAAGTTGGTGTAAAGTGGTTGCGCAGATGCATTTTTTAGTAGTAAATGCTGACAGGAAGCGGGGGGCGGTGGCGGTAACTAAACCAAGAGAATTAGAGATGTGATTACGCATTACATTGTCATAATTAGTATCACTAACTCATGTTTTTGTGTTTTTTTTCGTAAAGAAATTGTTTTTCAAATGTTCTTTAGTATTTACTGTGAAATTGAAGTGTCTGTTTGTTTGTAATGTCAAAGTAACCGTTATTTACTAAATGCATCTCTATACTAATATTATAAAGCTGAAGAGTTTGTTTCTTTGTTTGAACGCGGTAATCTCAGAAACTTCTGATCCAAATTGAAAAAAATATTTCACTGTTAGATAGCCCATTTACCGAGGAAGGCTATAGGATATATAACATCACGCTACGACCAATAGGAGCGGAGTAGCAATGAGTAATGTTACAAAAACGGGGAATATTTACGCAGACGAAGTTGGGCGGGGCACCTACAGATCAACGTAACTTGACCGGATTGAAGTTAGGTTCTTATCACTTTCGCAATCTCCGAAACAGTTGGATTTTGACGGGACTTTTACTGTCAGACTGCTGAGGATGTAAGGAGTAACTTAAGTTATTAGCTTTTTATCATCACGCTAACGTTTAAAGGGAGAGAACTGTAGGCCTACTCTCTTTCTTTAAAACGAAAATCATGAATTTTCGTTTACTTAAATGTCTTAAGTTTACAGGGACTATTTCAATTAATATTTTATTTTAATTATAAGCACAAGAAGTACGAACCCATGGACGGTTTTTTAGGAACGAGGAGATTAATTAGATGTTCCTGGCTCTGTATATATGTATATCACCAGCTCATTTTTGATCGAAACTTCGTTTTCATTGAATTAGAGTAGACCTTATAGTATTTTTTATAGACATTTCTTGCTAATTACTTTACAAATACAATAATTGCATTTTTGAAAGATAGAAAAATTTGAAGTTCAGACCCAGGAATCGAACCCGAGACTTCCGTATGCCAAACTGGACCACCTATCTGGACTATGTCGCTAGTCCTCAAAGGTCTCGCGAGCATGAAAGGATAGAGAAATTTAAGGTCTAGTTACATAGTCCAGATAGGTGGTTCGATTACGGCCCCTGTTTGGCATACGGAAGTCTCGGGTTCGATTCCTGGGTCTAGACTATAAAAAAAAATATTTCTTTCAAATATTAGAGTAGACCTCCTGAACGACAACTTCACGCGGCCCCAGCTAGTAGATGACATAGGTAGTTCAATTCCAAGAATCTGGATGTACTTTGTTACTTATTATCGGATGTTTGCAAAATCCCCTGTAACACACCACTTATACCATTGTATGGGAATTATCTTTTAAACACTATAAAAACTCGGTTCTTCATTTATTATCGGCCTCGTCACGTTAGGTTTGAATCGCCCATGTCGTCACGCTTCCGTCCCGTCTCGCCACAGACCAAAACTTATATTAAAAAGTCTGCTAAAGCATTATTTTAATGCAATCTTAGCTAAAACGTGACTTGCTAATATTGACTAATAATATGACGGACGGTGTAAAAAATATATTAATAAATGTTATGGGTTCCGTATTTAAATACCATCTTGGTGGGTACCACAACAGTATCAGTCATTATTACGTGAAATAGTGACGTTAACACACTGTGTTTTGTAGCAAGTGTAATTACTGGACAAATGAGGCTTATGAACTAATGTCTCAAATGAGGAGCGCGGTACGGTGACATTTAGATCTTTGCCAAACAAGTGACATCCAAATTGTCACTGATACTGTTATGGGTACATTAAACTTATTAGACCTCTCTTTTTTCGTCAGTGGTTAAAAAAAACAAAGGTAATAAGATTTCAGTTTTTTTTATTGGCAATACAATGTTTTTGTTGAAAGGGTTCAAACTATAATTTTAATTATGGGACCGTCTATAAGGGGGAGAGAATCGCGGTGATTCCGCTCTATTATCGTCAGGTCGTCTTCACAAACCAGCGATAATTCCGCCAACGTATCGTCGCGACTCATAATGGAATCACCGCGTGTCCGCGACGATGATCATCACTTTTTCCAGGCGGGACGCCTGCGTTTGACAGTGCGCTCGTTGCAAGAGCGCCGCGATTTGCGGCGAGCGCGAGGCTATACCTTGACGTTTCTCTCGCACTCAGCCACTCGTCCCTACCATAAATCGCCGTGAGGAGACACGTTCTATGAGAGTGGCACGACGATTATATCGCTGCGATTCTTTCGCCCGTGGAGACGGTGCCTAAGTGATATTTTTAAAGTCACGAAATATTGTTTAGTTAGTGTCATCGGGATAAAATGTCGCCAATGTCCTTCGTAATGCTTTATACTACTTCTTTACCAAATGTCACCAAAATTTCTCTAATAGTTTCAAAGATTATTTATAAACAAACAAGTATATGATAATCTGATAAGTGATAATATAAAAGAGAACCATCATTGACTGATATCAATGCACAAATAAAATCCCTTGAAAATTGGGTTCTTAATTGTTCCATATCAGTTACTAGCAGTCCCGCGCAACTTCGTCTGCGTATATTTTCCCGTTTTTACAACATTTCTCATTGCTGCTAAGCTCCTATTGGTTGTAATGTGATGTTATATAGCCTATAGCCTTCCTCGATAAATGGGCTATCCAACAAAGAAAGAATGTTTCAATTTCGATCAGTAATTCCTGAGATTCAAACAAACAAACTCTTCAGCTTTTTAATATCTATACTAATATTATAAAGCGGAAGAGTTTGTTTGTTTGATTGTTTGTTTGTTTGTTTGTTTGTTTGTTTGTTTGTTTAAACGCGCTAATCTCAGGATCTACTGGTCCGATTTGAAAAAAATCTTTTTTTGTTGGATAGCCCATTTATCGAGGAAGGCTATAAGCTATATAACATCGCGCTACGACTAATAGGAGCGGAGAAGCGACGAGAAATGTTTCAAAAACGGGGAGAAATTACGCATACGAAGCTGTGCGGGACAGCTAGTGTATTAATATAGATTTTATACCATTTTGAAAATTCAACCCATTAAAGGGTTCACAATTTTAACCAAAATTAAACTTCGGTAACGCAAGTGAAGCCGCAAAGCATGAAAAGCTAATACATATACTCTAAACATAAGAGACCCAATTCCATTCTTACGGAACGCCAAACAGTAATTCACAGCCTGAACGAAAATTAGTGAGTCACTCACTCAGTCACTCTTGCGCACCGGACTCGGTCGCACGGATCGGGCACGTTATAATAATAAGGTACCTAAAGCTTATATTCTATTTATTATTCAAATGTTTTTTTTAAACAATTTTAATACAAAAAAAAGCAACATTTACGTATACTTAGTATAAAAAATAGTGTTTTTTAACGTCTGATATAAAGACCTAAGTAACGGTAGTTTTGGTTTTAGGCTAATTTTTTTTTTTTAATCCTGTGTCGTGAGTAGTGGGTTTTGTACAAGTAAATAAGGTAAGAAGTCTTTTATTTCATGTTTGCTGTTTTTTGTGTGTACGGTTATTAAATTAGGTATATATTTGTATGCGGTTTTTACGTGTTTTGGTACCTAGATTTATAATGAGGTGGTTTTCAATTCAAAATTTAATTAAAACATAACAGAAAAACAAAAATCTTCGCCTCTGGAACTGCCTCTACTGCCAACTAGAACACAAAAAATCTAAATCTTTTTATTTCGGGTCAGGCTTTAATTATTTACTGGTTCCTTTTAATTAGATAGGTAGAGATAAATAACAAAAACATAAGTGATTCCAAAATTTTTTATACCTATAATATATTTTTTTATTTACCATTTTCTATATTACTTTCCCCCGAAAGTACCTACACATACTTGTAGTTGGCACATTTGCATAACAGCTGCTGCATGTGGTTCCTTACAAAAAAGTCTTGCTTTATAATAAACTAGCACCCCGCCCGTCTTCGCATAGGTGACATAGGGATCCCTAATTTTTATATGTAACATTCTAATGTTTCATTTTTGAGTATAATCGTTCAAATATACATCTTTTTAAAAGACGACTCCCGCAGTAGGGTACAAGCCCTGTATCGCGGGGGACTTTGCAAACATACAAGTCACGGACGCAAGGTACTCCGAAATAATTTGTGAATCACAAAAAGTGGTGTCTCGTGTGGGAATCGAACCCACGACCTCTGGCGTAGCAGTCGGACACTCCTACCGCGCCACAGATGCAATTTTGTCTTTATAATTTTATAATTATTAATTAAAATAATAGTGTAGAAGTAATAAGTAATTATAAAACAGACCATGCCTTTCAATGCTACTATTCACAAATATACTTACACTCGTTAAACTTAGAACACTACATTTTTAGCGTCGGGATAAAAAATAACTTTTATTATAAAGAGAAACTAATGCATTAGGTATAACCATAACAATGAATCATCAACCATTAATATTTATTCACGCTACAGTGAACACTAGACAGCTTTTGATATTTCCAAAAATATTTAGGTACTTACAAAATAGATGCTTAGAAATCTTAGTGTTTTTAAAAGAACTATCGAAATATGTACCTACCACATGTTGATGATGTTTTTTCATCCAAGTTGAGTAGTTCTTGAGTAAAATGCGCATGACATGCGTCCGTTCGTTTGTCACAGAAGCTTTTTTGCCGTTTAACGTACGGAACCCTAAAAGGAGACGTTACTAAAGGACATCTTGCAATTTTAAAAACTCTTAAATAATAAGTTTTGTTTTAGAAAGACTAATGTCTGGGTTCCCAATAGGGTATTTACCCCCGTGGGGGTAACACAGCTGTTCTTTGGGGTAATGAAGGGGTATAATCCCCTCCCTCCCTTCGTACGAGGTACTTAAACTATGCAATGTTAAAATTCATATGCACAACCCCGGCTTTTAATTTGTAATTTGGCGTAGACAACATTTTTGAAAAATTACATATAATTTTTTATTTGAGCTATTTGGAGATCACTGGACCCAGGAAAAATAGAAACAAAATATATGACAAGTCTAAATTTTAATATAAAACCTATCTAGTATACTGGACGTTGCCCAGTTTACTCAAAAGTGACTGTAAAAAGTAGCCTTGTATTTTGGACGTCATGGACGTACCAGGGGTCGGCGGTAATCGGGGTTTGAAACCTCCCTACCCCCCGAAATAGAAAAAAGGTTGGTTATTACACGTTTGGCTGGGATATAGTTAATTTTATTACCTAACCCCCTCCCCTCCGAAATAATGAATCCCACTCCTGAAATATGATCCTGGCTACGCCTACGTTTTTAATTAAAGCGCTTCCTCGTGCAAAAATCAGCGTTAGCCGTTTTTTGTGCACTTTTGTGGAGCTATCTGATCTTTATCTAAAAAGAAATATGAACTAATAAAAATACATTCAATTTCTACATAATTTTGACTCCAAAATTGTAGATTTTGTTTTTGTTAAAGGAGTATAATGTTTATTTAATCTCCTCATAAAAAAACCACAGAATTGAGAAATAATTATTGATAAAATGCATCTCCTCGTAAAGTACCATTTTCTTAAATTTGCTACTTACACTAATGGATAGGCAATTTAATAAAAAACATTATGCTACAAACATTTTTTTCAAACGACCAAAATTTTATTTTATAAAGATTTTATTCCAAAAACTGGACGCATTCCCAAGAACGAATGCTCAAGATCATTTGGTCAGGGTACCGCCTTAAGGTATAAAGCATGGGCGCACAAATTTCGGGGGTGTTTTACCTGGTACAATTGTTTAAACACCGCCCAACATTTTTTACGATTTCGGGGTTCGGTTTAAAGCACTCAAAAAAGGTAACAAGTTCTAATAGCTCGAGCAAGCAAGTTCTATACCACTGCTTTAGTGACTAATGCATAATAATTTATCATAGGAATTCATCATAAGCCATTAATATTCACGCTATTGTGAGCACAAGACAGCTATTATGAGTATTTTTAGACTGCTTGTGTCTCTAATTGTAATATAAATTGTGTTCTTCTTATTTACTTACGACGTGATTCTGTGAGGATTATGTAACCGCGCATAAAGCGAGTGCATGGAGAACTGTTTTTAGGGTTCTGTAGCCAAAATAGCAGAATGGAACTTTCATAGTTTTGCAATGTCCGTCCGTCTGTCTGTCCCCAGGTTAGCTCAGAGATCCTTAGTACTAAAAATTAGTGTAATTTTGCATGAATATATTATTTTGCATGGACATATTAGTTACGCCGACAAAGTGGTAGAATAAAATTTTGAAAAAAAAAGAAATTTTTTTTTGTTCATTTATGGTTCACTAAACTGGACAATGCATGATAATTCTTGCTAAATAACATATTTTTGTGTATACCCTTCTCGAAGTGAACACCGCATTCTATATAAAAAAATCCTTAAAATGCATCATGATCACGAATTTAGTTCAGGTGATATCTAATTCGCATTTTTGAACAAATAGCATTTCAGTGAGTTTGCAGATACACTAAAGATATCAATATTGTGTAGGTACCTCACCTACACGTAAAGTGGGGATGTTATTTTTTTCCACCTACCCCCATCGCGTGAGGTGTAGTTAGATAGATCTTTTAAAAATATTTTGGGGTAGTGAATATGACTTTTCGTTTAAGGGATCCGTTTGTGAAAAGGTGAGTATAGACTACAACATTTACTTGTAACAGAACAACGAGCCGCTCTATGATATGTTGTAGTGTATCATCCTCTTACGAACTAAACGTCGAGCACGCTGGCCTTTTTGTTACAAACCAACGAGCATATTGGTGTAACATTTCGTCGAGCGTATTGGTGTAACATTTCGTCGAGCCATGAGTGCGGGCGATGCGCGGTTGCGGGGTGACGCGGAGGGAGAGGGACGAAAGACGCACGCGGTCCGCGCGGTCGTTTAGTTGTTCAAGTTGACGCTGTGATTTTACACGTGCATTGCATTAGCTTGTTATTTATACTTATTATCTATTTTCTATTCAACTATGTCGTGGGATAGTGAAAAAACTTTATTGTTTATTGAAAAATACAGGAATCATGTAATTTTATGGGATCCTAATCACGCTCAACATTACAATAAAATATTAAAAAACGACGCGTGGCAAGATATTGCTGCCGAAATGGAGATCTCTGCTGATGACTGCAGAAAAAAAATGACAAGCCTTCTAGCTTCTCTTCGAAGAGAAAAAATGAAGATTGAAAAAAGTGTTGGCACTGGAAAAGGTTAGTGATGACAATAAATGCAAATATACATAGCACAGCAGATATATTCAGTTTGGATAAAATTATTACGTAAATGAAAAAGACGAATTTTATTTTAAATTGTTTTTTTTATTTACATTTACAGGAGCAGATGAAATTTACAAAAGTTCGTGGTTTGCGTACCAAAGCTTACAATTTATGCTGGATAGGAATAAACCACGTCCCGTTGATGATTCGGTGAGTTATTTTTTTACAAGGTATTTCTATATTAAAATTTGTAAGTACCTACGCATATTGGTTTTGCCACTCCAACGCACCTTCTTGAGAACAGTATTCAGCAATTTCATCTCTCATTATTTTTGCAAAAGCACTTTCTGATAAGTTTCGATGTTGATTTGCAAGCGGAAGAAATGATGCATGGCCCTCGTTATAATCACTGGTATTATTGTCTTGTGAGATGTTTTCTTGTAAGCATACTCTTTCATTAGAAGGAATGACATGTGCACTTTACAATCAATTTAGCTTTATCGGGGTTCAATAATATAGGCTTTCGCAAAACACGGAATACTGACGATAGTAGTCCAAACACATTCTCAACTACGCGCCGAGCTCTACAGAGTCGGTAATTGAACAATCTTTTAGTAGATCCTTTGGGATGCATTCCAGAGTAAACCTTCATCATATTTTGCATAAGCGGGAAAGCTTCATCGCCAATGAAATAATATGGCATTAACATTTGCCTACCTGGCAGTGTAGAGGGCTGTGGCAAATTCAATGATTCATCTTGTAGTTTTTTGTATAACATACTGTTATGGAATACTCCACCGTCTGATATTCGTCCTTGGCAACCTATATTAATGTAAATAATTTTATAATTTGCATCCACTACTGCCATAAGTACAATACTAAAAAACCCCTTATAATTATAAAATTCACTGCCACTTGCAGGTGGTGCTTGAATTACTATATGTTTTCCGTCAATAGCGCCTATACAATGGGAGAATTGCCATATTTTCTCATAACCTTCTGCCACTTGTAACCACTCCTCAGGTGAATTTGGCATCTGCAAAAAAAATATATTTTATAATTTCAGGCTGATAACAAGACCGAGGAAAATCACATGCAGGCTACTACGGCTGATTGCGAGTCGCAGTCAGCACATCCTATAAAAAAGAAAAGGAAAATGGTTTCCAAAATCAATACAGATGACGACAAAAAAATGGAAATTGCATTTGATATATTGCAAAAAACCGCTATGAAAAGTGATTTTAATAATGACGAGTTAGCAAGTTATGGTACTTTTATCGCCAATAAATTAAGAAAATATAATGAAGGGACCAAAAACTATGTGCAACATCTTATATCGAATATACTTTTTAGCGCTGATCAAGGAGAATTTAACTATCCCTGTGGATACAGTCATCACTATAGAGATAATTATGGGAACGAAACATCTCGAGGATATAATACAGCTTCAACATCAAATGAATCCTTTGTAAGTCAGAACCGATCCTGTGACTCAAATACAGACAGAGGCTACACTTCCTCTATCGAAGAGACTAGAGCAGCTGCAACTTCCAATGAAGTCCGAGGTCCGAGTCGAGCCGGTGAAGCAGATACAGACGGGGGCGATACTCAAGATAGCAGTAACTTTGATATGATGAGTCAGATCTCAGATTATTTGAATGATTTGAATTGATCTTAAATAAAGTATAATGATACTCACGTGAATGTTTTCTTTCAGTTCCTCTGTTATTGCTTCACATACTTCTGGAATTATCTTCCCAATACTATGTCTTGATATTCTAAAAAGATACTGTAAACTAACGAAGGAATCACCTGTAGCTAAATAACGTAAAGTTAATGCTAATCTCTCCTTCGCCGTAATTGAAACTCTGAATCGTGTATTTTGCTTTGATATTTTAACACCAATTGAATTCAATAAACTTTCAAAATCACTTGAAGATAGGGCAGTAAAGTTCTTATATTGACCACTTAATTCCTGCGATTTTAAGTCTAACAATAATTGCACACCTCCAAGAGTTTGTCTTCTATTGTAAATGTTCATTTGCCACCATCTTCTATTTCTATTTTTCTTTTTTCTTCTAATATAATTCATCAAGATAAACGCAGCACACGCAGCTTGTAGGTCCGACATTTCAAAAAAGAATGAACGCAAGGTACAACGAAATGTTGGTAAATGCACACTCGCTGTGAGCATTTACCCGTAACATAACGCCGAGCATTCGCAGGAACGTTACATTACATGGAAATGCTTTGGAAACTGAGCTTTTACCTGTATTGTATCATTCGTAAGAACGTTACATTACACAGAAATGCTCCAGAAAATGTTGTAGTCTATACTCACCTAAATATTAAGCCTTTAAGTGCAAATTTTTGTTTGAGTCATATGTCCCCCCTCCTGTCAGCTAAATGGTTCTGTTTGGATATGTGGAAAGCTCAGACACGCCAACAAGATTTTTACTTCAAGAAATCATATAAAAAAAGAAAATGAAAGTATTAAAAACTTGCAGAGTTATAAACCACTAGCTTTCGCCCGCGGCTCCGCCCGCGTGGATGTCGGTTATCGCGATAAAAACTATCCTATGTCCTTCCCCGGGACTCAAACTATCTCCATACCAAATTTCATCTAAATCGGTTTAGCTGTTTGAGCGTGAAAGAGTAACAGACAGACAGACAGAGTTACTTTCACATTTATAATATTAGTATGGATTAAATTTGTCTTGTGTTCTTCGCAGTATCGTGCTCATTGCGTCGCGTACCTACTACGTAATGCATAGTTATTATTGAAAATAAGTTAGAAGGATTTGAACTGTTAGAATCATAGACTTGGGATATAACAATAATAACTTTTTTATTTCAGACAGAGTCCATTAGTATACATGATCTTAAAAAACTAATGTTAGTACTTATATCTATGTTACAACCACCGCGCGGCATTTGCATGTAGGCGTATCCAATGCTCAAGCATCGGGCTGTCCCACCAATCTGCTCACAGAGTACATTTTTATAGATATGCTACTGTGAGCATGCATGCATGCAGCATGATGGATGCGCTCCGTTTGCGCATTATGGCGTAAAAACCAGCTATTCGTGCTTCGGCTAACATGCTAGATGCACTACAGTGCCGCGGCAGCCCCATCAACACCCAATAATATCTAAAATCTAATAATAATAATATCTTGGGACAACTCACAAAACATCATCTGATCCCAAACTAAGCAGAGCTTGTACTATGGTAACCAGAGAACTGATAAACTTACTTATATATTTCTAAATACATACATATTATAGTTATTACACCCAGACACAGAATAAACCATCGTGCTCATCACACAAGTTTTATCCTGGGTGGGGATCGAACCCACGACCTCTTGCGTAGCAGTCGGATATACTCCCACCGCGCCACAGAATATATTATTGAATACTTAGTATATCCTAAGTCTATGGTTAGAATAGTTGGTTCATTAAATTGTAAAATATATAAAAAAACTGACTCATTGGATTCTGTTACTGATTCTGAGAAAATACTTTCAGGTTTGCACCATACCTACTACTAGTTTAGTATTATATAATCTGTGACTATACCAAGAATAACTTTGTTTATCGTTGTTAGTAGTATGAAACAAAAACAACAGAAAACCCACTTCTTATACCGCATTATCGTGCTGGGTAGCTACAGAACTGCCGGCTGCCCGGTTTTTACCCGACTGTAAGGAAGGGTTATGTTTTTTACGACAATTTCTGCAATATTAATTATTACCTGATATCTCACTATCCACTTAACGGATTTATACAATTAAGACGTCGTTAGATTCGTCTTGATCGCCCAAGTGTTCTTAGATATGTGACATTTGAAAAAAACAAACATGGCGACTGTAAGATGTCTAATTAAAGAGGTGTGAAAAAAGTTGTTTTGAATACTGCAATATGGGTATAACATGATTATGAGTGTAATACTAAAATAGTTAGGTATCAACCTTTTTTTTTTCAATTTTAATACTTAACAATAGCTGTGATAAAAGTTAGTTATTACATCGGTTACATACAACCAAAAAGTATTAAATTATAAAAATAAAAAACCCGCCTGCACAAAAATGATGGAAACAAGATCCCCTACATAATTATATAATTTCATGAAGTAGGAGGCACTTTACTAAGTTCATCGAGATTCATTAATGCATCCGACTGCATGAAATTATATACTTATAACTAGCTGACCCGCGCAACTTCGTCTGCGTAATAATTTTCCCTTTTTTCTTTTTTGTTCCTTTTTTTTACAACATTTTTCATTGCTGCTCCGCTCCTATTGGTCGTAGCGTGATGCTATAACCTATAGCCTTCCTCGATAAATGGGCTATCCAACAATAAAATATTTTTTCAATGCGGCTCAGTAGTTCCTGAGATTATCGCGTTCAAACAAACAAACAAACTCTTAGGGGTATGATAGTAGATAGTAGCCGATTCTCAGACCTACTGAATATGCATATAAAATTTCATAAAAATCGGTCAAGCCGTTTCGGAGGACTATGGGAACGAACATTGTGACACAAGAATTTTATATATTAGATATTATAATTATATATATATGTATATACTTTTTATGCAAACAGGTTTTTTTTAATATATATTTTTTATACGTCTTCTTAAATGAGACGAGCAGGTCATGCGCCTGATGGTAAGCATCACGCTAACCCATAACAGTATCAGTGCCATCCAAATCCTTGTTTGGATGGCACTGATACTGTTATGGGTTAGCGTGCGAATGTCACAGCACCGCGCTCCTCCTTTGAGACATTAGTTCGTAAATCTCATTTGCCCAGTAGTTACACTTGCTACCGTGCCCTTCAACCGAAACACAGTGATGTGTTAACATTACTATTTCACGGAAGAATAACTGACACTGTTGTGTCTTACCAAGACGGTCTATGACTTAGACCGATTCGTGAAATGATATGAGGTTTTTTTGTGAGGTGTTATGTAATCGCTTTTAAGCATAAGACAACGAGAATATAAACAGAAGGCTTCATTTTTAATGGCATAGGTGTACCGGGGTAGCCCAGACCAAACAATGGGGGGTGAGGCATTTGTTCGACAGGAAAGGGGAGGTCTTTCAATTTTATTTTAAACGTCGTCTTCCGCGTAAAGCTGCTGTGATGCTCACTCCCTATAGACGTTAGTGTGATGTTAAAAGTATTACAAGTAATACTTACATCATCAGCTATCTGATTGTGAAAGTCCTGTCGAAATCCGTTACGACGTTTCGGAGATTAGCTGGAACAAACAGACAGACCGACAAAAAGATAGACAAATAAAATTGAATTTGTGTTTCTGTTATAAGTTTCATAATATAAACTTTCATATGCATTTCATAAAGTAACTGTTATTTTGTGTTACAAACAGACACTTCAATTTTATTTATTTGTATAGATTTTACTTCATAATGTGTACAAATCGCGAAAGTTTATCAACATTTATAATTACTTAGGTGCATATGTAATTTGTTTTTGTCCTCTATTTCGGTGTGCAATAAAGAGAATCTATCTATCTATGATTATTGTTGTTTTTAAATGTAATTATTGTGTGACTGTAAGGCGGGACATAGGCGAACTAAATAATAAGGTTTTTCGTGGTAAGCCCCCCCCCCCCTCCACGTGACCTACTGTAACTGAGGCTGAAACTATAGAGCGTGCTTTGGCATAGTTCAAAATCTTAACAAACTATTTGACCCTTGACCACGATCGGTGCAATTCGATCGAAACGTCGGGTAAATAAAAGGTTCGTACCTTTAATTTCTGACCGTTGAAATTATTGATCATAACGCAAACTTAGGGTGAGCTTATATCTATACAGTCAACGGTCAGCGCGTGCTTTGTCAAGCTTTTTGTAATGTTTAACCTAAGCTAAGTTTGAGCTAAGCCAATATACGCTCTATAGATCCAGGCGCCGATACAAGGGGAGGGCAATCGGCAATCCCCCCCCAAGACTCGACTGAATGACCTGGGAATTTAAGAATTTTGGCACTGGATCGGAATGTTTAGGCAGGCAATTGCCCCCCACTCAGTGGCGGTGGATGGTATACCGGTGTTGATCAAATGCCCCCCGTCATGCAAGCGACTCACACTTGACCGGATGAGTCAAAGCCCCCAGAATAAAGTTCAGGAACCGCGCCTGTATAGATCTCAGCCTTTCTCTAACGAAACACCTGCCAAGTGAGAAATATTAATATCAGAATAAAAAAAATATTCTAATAAAGGCACCTTATAAGAACGTTCCTCCGACAGCTGTTATTTCATTTCAGTCGACGGATCAGATCTTAATAACCGGTATTCACGGGGGGGGGGGACTGCCAAACAGCTAGTCTACTTTATATCATCACGCTAACGTTTATGGGGAGGGAGCAGCACTACAACTTCACGCGGACGTAGTTGCGGGCACAACTAGTTGTTAATAAAAATACAATAAAAGATCTATGCATAGTTATATGAGCTGGCAACAATGTCAATGACCAGACGATGACATCATTCGTTCAAGTCAAAACACAGCGCATCTGATGTCTTAACGTGCGGCGCTAATAGCTCATGCTGACCGTAAAACAACAACACTAATCTTGGAACAACTCACACAACGCCATCTGAACCCAAACTATGCTGAGCTTGTACTATGGCAACCAGACAAGTGATACAAATCTATACTAATACTAGCTGACCCGCGCAACTTCGTCTGCGTAAATTTTACCCGTTTTTGCAACATTTATCATTGCTGCTCAGCTCCTATATGTCGTAGCGTGATGTTATATAGCCTATAGCCTTTCTCAATAAATTGGCTCTATCCAACAGTAAAATATTTATTCAGTGCAGCCCAGTAGTTCCTGAGATTATCGCGTTCAAACAAACAAACAAACTCTTTGGGATATAAAAATAGATGTTGTCCGATTCTCAGACCTATCCAATATGCACACAAAATTTCATCAAAATCGGTTAAGCCGTTTCGGAGGAGTATGGCAACGAAAACTGTGACACGAGAATTTTATATATTAGACTAGCTGTCCCGCGCAACTTCGTATGCGTAAATTTTCCCCGTTTTTGCAATATTTCACGTCGCTACTCCGCTCCTATTAGTCGTAGCGCGATGTTATATAGCCTATAGCCTTCCTCGATAAATGGGCTATCCAACAAAAAAAGAATTTTTCAAATCGGACCAGTAGATCCTGAGATTAGCGCGTTTAAACAAACAAACAAACAAACAAACAAACTCTTCCGCTTTATAATATTAGTATAGATATATAGTATAGATTATGCTGAAGAGTTTGTTTGTTTGTTAGTTTAAAGGCGGTAATCTCAGGAACTACTGATTCGAATTGAAAAATTCTTTCACTGTTGGATAGCCCATTTATCGAGGAAGGCTATAGGCTATATAAAATCACGCTACGACCAATAGGAGCGGAGCCGCAATGAAAAATGTTGCAAAAACGGGAAAAATTTAAGCATACGAAGTTGCACGGGACAGCGGATTTTTCTTTTTTGGAGAATAAAATACGGCCTATGTTACTTCCCAATAATGCAGCTTTCTATGAGTGAAAGAAATTTTGAAATCGGTCCAGTAGTTTTTTAATTTATTCGTTATATACAAGAATACAAATGTTTCCTCTTTATAATATAAGTATAGATTAGTTAATGAGACAAACTTCATGCCTACGTACTTCGCTAAAACAATCAAACAATATTGGCGAAACTGAGGGAAACAGCTAGTTTCAAATAAATGTATAAGTCATTAGGTCAGTATTTAACAGGTTCCCTAGGGCACCGTTTCCCAAAGTGGACTCCGTGGAACCCAGGGGGTTCCGTAGAGAAGTTACCAAGGTTCCGCAAAATATTATTTTTATAAAAAAATCCTAATTGCCTGCGTAGAAAGAACAATGAGGACAACAATAAAACATCTATACTAATATTATAAAGCGGAAGAGTTTGTTTGTTTGTTTAAACGCGCTAATCTCAGGCACTACTGGTCTGATTTGAAAAATTCTTTTTTTGTTGGATAGCCCATTTATCGAGGAAGACTATAGGCTATATAACATCGCGCTACGACTAATAGGAGCGGAGTAGCGACGTGAAATGTTGCAAAAACGGGGAAAATTTACGCATACGAAGTTGCGCGGGACAGCTAGTGTTGGATAATTCTATTTCAGCGCATAGTTCTCATTTCATTTGGCTATAATAATTGGAAATCTACTGAAATTCCATAAAATAAAAGGTATTTGGTAGGTGTTCCTTTGCCCGCGACCGGATGAAGTCGCGGGCACAGCTAGTCATTAGTAGAATGTAAAACCTGCGTGCCCTATGCCTTATTCCAAAACTTTGAACATAAAGGAATTTGAATTTGCAGTGATACAAGTAGCCTTAGTTACTCCTTACATCATCAACTTTCTGACAGTGAAAGTCCTGTCAAAATCCGTTCAGCCGTTTCGAAGATTAGCCAGAACAAACAGAGAGATAAAAAAATTAAAATCTGTGTTTTGTTCATATGCATAAAAACTATTATTTTGACATTATAAACAGTCACTTCAATTTAATTTATTTGTAAAGATGATTTACCTATAGATATTATCGTTAATTGAACCCAGATTTTTATTTTTATAATCAAGTTCTTGATGATCGCACTTAACCTTTTTTCTAAATTTAACATAACACAGGTACAAGACAAAAAATCAAGGTCTAATGATGCAATTTGTTGTTTACCAAACGATAATAACGATCAAATGTGAACATTCAGCTATTTTTAGAGAAGCTGAAAGGAAGGATTACGTTTTTAGCAGCAGTTGCAGGTACTTATGTTCCATTCCATCGTAGCGCCTAGTCGG
Organism: Herminia tarsipennalis; assembly: GCA_945859575.2. NCBI lineage: Eukaryota > Metazoa > Arthropoda > Insecta > Lepidoptera > Erebidae > Herminia > Herminia tarsipennalis. The sequence continues at coordinate 3,933,773 of OX243830.2, forward strand.
CGTCCTAGAAACGCGCATAAGTGATTACTTACTTCTTTGTTTAAGGTCGTAAGTAAAAGCTTTAAATTATTATCAATTCGTTTTACCATGTAGGCAGCCATAATTGAAAATAAAAAAGAAATGTGTGGCACTCGGGGACTGCCGCAGTAAAGCTATTGCATAGCATTTTTATCAACTTAAGCAATTAAAAAAAAAAAAATATTTAAAAATGTTTTTTTTATTTTGTATTATAAAAAAAAAACAATGTTTTTAATTTTTTATTTCTTTAATTTTTTTTTTTAAAAAAGCATAAAAAAAAATTTAAAGTTTTTTTTTTATTATAAAATATTTTTATTTTTATTTTTTTTTTCTTTTTAAATTTAAAAAATGTTTTTAATTTTTTATTCTTTAATTTTTTTTTTTTAAAAAGCATAAAAAAAAATTAAGTTTTTTTTTTATTATAAAACTAAAAAGTGTCACCGCTGTGCCCGTCGGAGTGGGGAGCGTGAGGTTTTTTCGTTACGGAATTTCTGGATTCGATCCCCGCGCTCAAGGCCCGCGATAGAAGCTATGCAATAGCTTAATATAATACTTATAATACTTTGGAAGTTATAAGCCTTAAAGCATTGAAATTACGTCAAAATTGTTGTTTAAATTGTTAACATTCTTAAATGTTTTAAGGCTTATAACTTTTTAAATATTATTTTATTTTGAATGATGGCTGTCTATAGACCTAGTTTATGATGAAACGAATTGATATTAATTTTAAGCTTTGACTTACACCCTCATACGGAGGAGTAATCACATAAGCGCGTTTCTATTGTAAAATCATCGACTAGGACGCCCTTAACAATGTATAGTGACGTAGGACTCCCAGGAGAACAGGTACCACCACTCTGTACCTCATGATCGTAGATAGCGCGTTGAAATAAAAAGAGATACTACCCAGATTGAACACAATGTTTATTCCTGAAATAAAGCAACTCACAAGCACCTTATATACTATTATTAACGTATATTGAATCACTTATTCATTAACACAATTAATTATTACAAATTACGACCAGATCGGTCGGCCATTAAACTCTGTCCTAGACTGTCTTTTATTTAATTCTCATTCTAATATTACATAACAACTTTTTTTAATTAAACCGACTTCCAAAATAAATATAAGGCAACTAAAAAGGAACAAATAATATAGGTACAACAACAAAAAATAATTAAGCATTTTGAAGGTGCCCAGAAATGTAGTTGTATGTTTTAGGCACCAACTTCAAAATGTTTAATTATTTTTTGTTTATTATATACCGATCCCTTAGCCATTGGGCGGTAGCCTAATGGCTAAGGTATCGGTCTTGCAATCGTGAGGTCGTGGGTTCGAATCCTGCCCATTATACTACCGACGTGAACCCACTCCTAACACAAGCCATTGAGCTTAGCTGGAGGGGTTAACAGGATTGCTAGTAATGTGGAACCACAATCCCACATTGCTAGTTATCGTTTTAAAAATAAATAAAAAATTTGGAAGTCGGTTTAGTTTTTTTGTAAAAAGTTTTTATTTCTCACTTTTTAATGTATTGGTTTGTAGTGTTTTTTTATGTTTCAATAGCATAATCCAAACTGCTTGCTGCTGCTTGCATTTTACAAAATGATGCGTTTCGCGATACAAGGCCGTTGAATTTTGAGGAGTGCACCTGATACTAGACCATCAGTTCCATTACACGATTTGAGGGCGGAGAAGAATCAGGTATCGAACACCGTAGGTACTCAGATCTCAACCCGCAATAATTATGATTGAATAGTTCCGCTGGCCATCTGTGGTCTTTATCATCAGTTCCATTTCACTCAATGGTGTTTTTTAAGAGTAAATGCACGAAATACAACATATACCCAAATTACTATAGGTGTGCCTTTAATATTTCAAGCGTTCCCTTGATTTCTCCAAGATCTCATGATCAGATCCGAACTTTGATGACAATGGGACCAATCTGGAAGTATACCCTTTCAAATACAAAAATATTTTTTTAAATCCGTCCTGCCGTCTGCGAGTATTCGGATAACAAACATTAAAAAAAATACAGTCGTATTGAGAACCTCATCCTTTATGAAGTCGCTTGAAAAGTAAATCTTCAAATGAGTTTCTTAACTTTATAGGCCACAATGATGTACTTGTCCGAGATCTCGGCATTGACATATCATTATCATCATTATTGTTTTTAAACTTTCGCGATTTTTATACATATTAGTTATATTTCGACACTTAATCGCGTGAATTATTTAAAGGTACGAACCTTTTATTTACCCGACGTTTCGATCGAATTGCACCGATCGTGGTCACGGGTCGTCTGATGGCAGCTTAGCGATGTCTCCGTGAGGCGCAGGGTTTTTTCAACTACCCTCGCCTGGTCTTGATAATCTTGATAATTTTGAAGTACCGACAGTACAAATGATATTATAAGTTATTTTATTCCTTAATAAATAGTATTATTACAAAAAACCGGGCAAGAGCATATTGGACCATGCTCAGTGTAGGGTTCCTCAGCCTTAAATAATTGCATCAGCAGAAGAGCGGATGTTCATGGCACTTACGTCCTTTTGTTGAGAAAAGCAGTTTTTCGGCCATAACTCAATGAAGATATATCCGATCATGTCCGAAATAATTTTAGTTTAAAGTATTTGTTAAGCGCTACCTTTGTGATTTTTTATATATTTTTGTCACACGGTTCAAAAGTTAAGGGGGGGTGGCACTATTTATACAACTTTCGGAGGGATTATTTCCAAAAATATTTACTCAATCAAAAAAGTTTATTAGAAACCTTAAAATGTTTTTTAAAGACCTGTCGAATGATGTGCCACATGTTGAAATTTGCAAAAAAATATTTTTTAGCTTCTGTTACATGTATGGAGTGCCCCCCCTAAAAATATTTATTATTATTATTTAGCTATCAAACTAAGTAGCGACTACTACTATGCGATACTGCGTGAACCTGACGCGAGCTTAACATTTTTACCCATACCAAAACAGTGCACAACGCCGCTAATGAAGTTTTCACTTCAATAATCATAAAATTAAAATAAAAACAGTCAAATGCAAGTCAAGCTCGCTCACCGAGGGTATCGTACAAAATTATTTTTTGATACACCTTATTGGCACATGATTAAAACGGCTATTACACTACCCTAAATCAGGGCCCTAAATCGAATTGGTCTTGAAAATTTGTTAGAGAATTAGTGCCCTAACTGTTATTAAACCTCTCTTTTTAAGGGTTTAGGGTCTTTGATTTACGGCCGGTTTCAATAATCTATCTATCGATAGATTTGGTTACTAGAGGTAGAATTTTGACATATTCTGTATGGAGCTTATGTCAAATATATAATTCCAGTAGCCAAATCCATCGAAGGTTAGAGTATTGAAACCGGCCGTTAGTGTAGTGTAATAAGCGCATTAGTTAGGCAACCCATTTGTGATTTATCAATCTAGACAAAATCCATCATAATAATCTTTGTTTTTCTTTTCTCAAATGGGCTATTTATTTAATATCTTAATAATATTATATCTTGGAACAACTCACACCAAGCTATCTGATCCCAAACTAAGTAAAGCTTGTACTATGGCAACCAGACAACTGATAAACATACTTATATATTTCTAAATACATACATAATTATAGATAGATGACACAGAATAAATCATCGTGCTCATCACACAAAGTTTTATCCTGGGTGGGGATCGAATCCACGACCTCTTGCGTAGCAGTTGGATACACTCCCAACGCACCACAGAGGCAGTCGAGTATTTATTTAATACATAGGAAAATAATCATGAAACATAAACAAATATATATTTATTGTTCAGAAAGTTACAAATAGATAGTAACAAAGCCCTGGATCTCACACTAGGATTCCCTGTGTCGTGAGATCCAGTCTCTTTCATACCTGGTATATTTTTACAATATTATATGTAATGTTTTAATTTTAGTAACATGAATATTAAGTAATGTATTTCTAACATAAGTTAAGGGTTATACAACATATAAGAATGAATGCATTTGAGTGTGTGTGTGTGTGTGTGTGTGTGTGTGTGTGTGTATGTATGTGTGTGTTGCGTGCGTGCGTGCGTGCGTGCGTGCGTGCGTGCGTGCGTGCGTGCGTGCGTGCGTGAGTGAGTGTTGTGTACACTATGTCTTGTATCTTTGTTAGGATCAAATAATAGATGAGGGTACTTATATATTTTTTAGAGCGGAACTCGTACTTTTAGACTTAGTTCAAATTGCGTTTTATGCTAATTATGCTTTTGTTTTCGACATGACATTGACATGACATATGGTAAGTACTTTTATAAATAAATAATTTAATGATAAATATAAATAGAACGGACTAAATTATCGTGTTTCATTAATATTAGCACAGATTATATAATACTATAGTTACATACTTACGTAAATTAATAGTTAAAATAATAATATCATGGGACAATTTACACGAGGTCATCTGATCCCAAACTAGGCAGAGCCTGTATATATATATATATATATATTCAAATGTAATTTGGAATAAGAAATGCTAAAAAAACAACGTAAATAAAAAAACAAAACCGACTGGGCGTATCCTGGGGGTTTCAACCTCCATGATATGCGCATGCTAAAAATTATTTGGGCTCGTTGTGAAGTATAGATATAGATGTGCCAGTGACCTAAAATCATTAACGGATCCAAGACGGGCCTAACAGGACCTCCCCTCCTCAGACTTGACTTTGACACTGAACCGGTGTGTTTTGATAGTCAATTGCCCCCCACTGGGCGGTGGTGGCTGGTGTACCAGTTGAATCACCAAACACACCTCCCCACCGTAATGCGAGGGTACAAGCCCTGTGTCGCAGGGGACTTTACAAACTTACAAGTCACGGACACAAAGTACACCCAGACTCGGAACAACAATTTGTGGATCACACAAAATGGTGTTCCGTGTGGGATTCGAACCCACGACCTCTTGCGTAGCAGTCGGACACACTCCCACCGCGCCACAGAGGCAGTCTACTTTGCTCTGCTTAGTTTGGGATCAGATGGCGTTGTGTAAGTTGTCCCAAGATATTATTATTATATTATTATTATTATAGCTATCAATATTTAAATAAATCAATAAAAATATTATTTTCAACCTATATAACACATTATGATGATTAGATTCCAAAATTCCTATGCAAATTACGTAAAGTTAAGGTCACTAAGTAAGGTAGGTACATTAATGAGTAATTAATATGTAAGTATGTTATTGTTAAGTTTTGTCACGTCAGATTATAACGAAGTCGAAGGCAAATAGCATAACTCGGCATAATACAAACGGCATCGGCATTTTATACGTTTACATTTCTCGCCGAATATAAACTGTCGCCAATTTGTGTAACGCTGCTAGACATTACTTACTGCCATTTACAAATAGCCGCGGTATAATAATATGTCGAATGCCAGATATGAAATTTAAGTTTTAATAAGCAAAAAATAAAATATATATATTTTATGTTAATTCATAACGCTGCCATTTTTAGGGTTCCGTACCCAAAGGGTAAAATGGGACCCTATTACTAAAATTCCGCTGTCCGTCTGTCCCCAGGCTATATCTCATGAACCGTGATAGTGAGACAGTTGAAATTTTTACAGATGATGTAGGTATTTCTGTTGCCGCTATAACAACAAATTCTAAAAAAAACAAAGTCAAGTTTCCCCTCCCCCCCCCCCAGCCAACTATATGGTTGATGTTGAGTATCAGAAAAAAAACACAGCAGTAGTATATATACTCAAATTAAAAGGAAAACTGCTAAGTAGGCTTTACAAGTTTACGAGTAACAGCTGATCAAAATAAATGAGAAGTAACACAATTTCGTACAAATTCAATTGAAAATTATTGTTACGTAGGTATAACGTTGTAAATATGAAACAAAAACAATAGAAAACCCACTTCTTAAGTCGCATGGGGGGAACTACGAAACCACAATGGTGCGTGGCCCTACATGCACTTGCCTGGTTTTTAAGTATAAAGTCATAACAATATCAAGCTTTATTATCATGGTCGCCTTTTTTTTTTGCGCCGGGAAAAATTCCTTACGGATACCCCCACCGGGGAAGACGGTGGAGGTAGTGTGGGGTTTGCACCCACTAAAAAACCCGCCGTGTATCGTTCGCCACCTACTCGAACGGGCCGCCAGAATTTGTTATACCGTCGGCGGCCCGCCCAGTGGCAATGCCCGGACGCGATGTTGTTGCGTTCCGGGCATTTCACACCTACGCGGCCCCTGGATACACACAGGGTGCCGCGCCTCCACGGGAGGCCGCGGGCAGGGCAGATTACCTCACCTAAGGCGGCATCAGGCGCAGATATGCGCGCATCATGGTCGCCCTACTGTAACATCGAAGTAAACGTTAATACACTGGAATTCCTTTACAATTCGCCTTAGACATTTTATAAAACGTACAAAATGTCGACGCCGTTTGTGTAAAGCCGTGTTGAGCTATTTGACTGCGACACATGTATGTAACCATATTTTATGACAAAACTAGCTGTGGGCCGCGACTTTGTTCGCGCTTTTTTTAAAACACGGGAACATACATTTCTCCTATTCAAAAAGTAATCCAAGTGCTATTCTACACTATAATCTATTAAAATACCAATAATTTCCAATAATCCTGGCCTGTAGGCCTACTCTCTTTCTTAAAAAATAATTCTTAAATTTCTTAATTTTACGTGTGGACTATATTCTGTTGGTCTAGTGGTTAGTGACCCTGACTGTTAAGCTGAAGGTCGTGGGGTCGATCAGCTCATCACACACAGTTTTATCCTGGGTGGGGCCCAGGATAAAACTGTGTGTGATGAGCTCGGTGGTTTATTCTGTGTCTGGGTGTTATTTATCTATATTATGTATGTATTTAGAAATATGTAAGTATGTATAGGTATTAGTTACCTGGTTACCATAGTACAAGCTCTGCTTAGTTTGGGATCAGATGACGTTGTGTGAGTTGTGCCGTATATTACCACCTCATTTTCGAACGAAACTTCTTTTTCATTGAATTAGAGTAAACCCCCGGTTCGAAATAAACCAGCGTGCTCATTCATAGAGATAGATTAAGATGTGCTCATCACACAAAGATCTATCCTGGGTGGGCATCAACCAGTCAGGGTCACTAACCACTAGACCAACAGGCCAGTCGCCTTCTATTGGCGTAGTTAGTTCAAAAGGCCCAACATAACTGCATACTCACTCACTTACCTAAAGTTTAACATACAGTATTACGTAAACTAACTGTCGGTTGGTACGTGACCAGTGACCACTCTATAGCGGAACACTTTCTATTGCATCGCCAATGGAAACTGCCGACATTTTCTCGTTAAACACACCGCAAGTATATTGTTATTGTTGTACGCGATTTTTTCTCTACACTTATTACACTACACTAAATCAGGGACCCTGAATCCTTAAAAAGAGCGGTGTAATAAGAGTTAGGGCCCTAATTCTCTAAAAAAATTTCAAGGCTGCCTCGATTTAGGGCCCTGATTCAGGGTAGTGTAATAGCCGTAAAACTACTTGCCCAGTGGCGGAGGGTCTTAGAATACCATTACTTTCGACTTTCCTTTAGATTGTAATTACAGTAAAAGAACTGCCCAGAAAGATATATTTTTTATCGTGTTACCTCTTAAAAAACTTAACCCTGCGCCTCTGCTAGCTTTTAGTCTAAAAATCCTAAGTTGTAAAGCAACAGAAATGTAGACAAACACATAGGAGCACTTACCAAATTTTCCACTAATCGGTCATGTGGTTGATCATTTTTTAGGGTCCCGAACCCAAAGGATAAAACGGGACCCTATTATTGAGGTTCCGCTGTCTGTCCGTCTCCATGTTGTATCTCATGAACCGTGATGGTTCGACAAATGATATATTTCTGTTGCCGCTATAACAAGCTCTGGAGAGGTTAACTGGATTGCTGGTAATGTGGGACCACAATCCCACATTGCTAGTCATGTTTAAAAATAAAAAACGCTTATGTTTGCGTAAGTTGGTACCTACATAATTGCTATCGTGCAATCGTGTCTAATTTCCCAACGATTATGTTCAAACAGCTATTGTATTGATTGACCTTTGCTGTATGTCGACTTAATATACCATGAAATACGCCATGACTAAAGTATTGGTTTTTAATATTTTTGCTTCACAGAGTAAAGATGACAATCTGATTATTTTTCGCTATTAAAGGTACTAATTACTTCTGTTTTTTGCGCAATTTTCCTGCAGTCTTCGTAACACATTATGTGAAAGAGAAGAAAAAAAGGTCTTACAGGAGAGCAACCTCTCAATTTGGTCAACCAATTTGAGAGGTTGTTCCAGGTAAATACTTAAAAACTCACATGTGCGGTTGGACTCAAATCATTGACCTCTAACAAGGGCAATTGCCACCTCCTTTTTTGGAAGAATTTTGACACTGTACCGATGTGTTGGACTGGCAATTACCCCTCCTTCGGCGGCGACGGCTGGTGTACCTACCGGTGTTGAATCTAATACCCACATTGCCCCTCCCCCCCCCCTCCTTAAACAATGTTCTGGATTCGCGCTTGATAAAATTCCATATGCTTTTGCATTTGCAAATGTCAAAATGAATTCTTGTTGTTGTCGGCTATAACCTGTCCAGCGTAAGTACTAGTATTATATAGGTCCGTGACACAAATACTTTAGAGAGGGGGGAGGGGGGGGTTATCACGTTCCTTTCGAACCTTGAAGTGAAAAAATTAAAAATTGAGTTTTTTTTATACCTAAGTATAAAAAAAACTCAATTTTTATATTTTTAATTACTTTCATATACCTTGTTTTTTGCCCGACGGACGTTTCGACAGTATTGCAACGCCCGTTGCAATACGGTCGAAACGTCGAGCAAAAAACAAGGTATATTACTTTAAATTAGTCACGCGATTAAAACCCGTAATATATATATTTTCATAATGTGTACAAATCGTGAAAGTTTATCAACATTTACTTTCATATAATAAAATAAAAAAAACATTATTTGGAAATACAAACAGACACTTCATTTTTATTTATTTGTATAGACAAGTAAGTAAAATGTTAATCTAATATAGTAAACCTGGCGAAGTCCACTAAAGCGCGCCAAAAACCGTTACCTACTTACATAATCGCCATTTTAACGGTCAATGACCTTAAATAGTTATGAAGTGTTCAACTGCATTCAAACAACATCAACTGTACCTAATATTGTTTTTGTATATCGCTCGTCCCAACGTTGGTTGGAACCAATGCTATTCTCTAGATCCACACGTTAGACGAGTGGCGTTGGGACAGCCAACCTGTAGAGCCGGCGTTAATTTAAAAAATCTACTAAAGAAAAAATGTAAAGAGAAATTCGAAACTTAGAAAACGTGGATAGATGAAAAGGTGAATTTGTCGCATTTTCATGCAATAACCACTAAACGGAAACGGAGTGGACGTCTGTTGCTCTTTCACGTAATAACTACTGAACGGATTTTGATGAAACTTTATTAAATACGACCTATTAACACTTCCATCCATTTATATACACAATGTCAGTTTATTTATTTACAAAAACAAAGATTATTTAATGACAGTAAAAGACACACACAATATAAATACCCGCCACAAAGACAGACAAGGTATATCTACCACCATCCAGAATTAACATGCTCAATGAAAATCTTTACTACATGGCAGTAAACATTTCAATAAATTACCCATAGAAATACAAAAGGAAACTAAATTAGTACAATTTAATAAAAAAAATAAAACACAACACTAAACACACACACACACACACAAGAGTATTTTGAAAATGCAAAAGCAAAAGACAATTACTTTAAATTGTACAATATTATAAAAATACTGTTAGATTATGAAACTTAATAGGTACCTAATATGATAGTGTACGTAAGTAGTCTCCTAACCCGTAAACGTTCTGTTTATTGCAAAAATATAGATGTATAAGTTAAGTAGGTGCCTAGTTTTTTTTTTTTTTTTTTTATTAATGGCTACGATGCCCTTGGCGACAATTCTGCCAATGTCAGATATGCGATGGAGTAACGTGTTAATTTTGAGGATTTTTTATCGTTTCACTATTTGTGGAGTTAGTAGACTGTAACAAACAAAAAACAAATAAATAAGAACATACATAGTATAAATAATTATATTCATAAATTTAAATTACATGTTAGCCATAACCTAATTTAAGGTGCCTAGTTACTTTATGTATAAAGTTACAATGTATTTTATAAGCACATTAGTCAGCATCATAGAATAATACCCTATTTTAAGGTCAGTCCACCTCAGAAGGTTTTTCCGATCCTATACGCTTGTTTTTCCTTTACGCACTAACCCGCAATTAAAACTTATTTAGCATATTATATGATCAAAATAAATCCTTTTTCGATGCCACGATTTCACGAGTAGGCGAACACATTAAAAACTTGTTCGCGTAGGTATATATTGATGACAATTTGACCAAATTCACTATGTGCATAAATTAAAGGACATTGCCTTTTGAAAGTATGCTGAGAATGTCACTCGTTACAACTTTATAAGCTACAAAGAATATTAATTAGTGATAGGCTTTTCATTACGAATGTACGTTGGCGGATAATTACGAAACATACATACCCCATTTTAAAGCTTAAGACCTCTAGCTATGTTCATCTAAAGCGCATGGAAGTATTGAGATTATATACATATATTATATATAAATAATAATAATATCTTGGGACAACTCAACGGTATCTGATCCCAAACTAATCAGAGCTTGTACTTACTATGGCAACCAGCCAACTGATAAACATATTTATATATTTCTAAATACACATTATAGATAAATAACACCCAGACACAGAATAAACCATCGTGCTCTTCTTCTGGGCATATTTGTTATGTGCGTCTTGGCCTTCAGACAATCTATACAATATATTATAAAGCTGAAGAGTTTCTTTGCCCATTTTCGGGATTATCGCGTTCAAACTAACAAACAAACTCTCCAGCTTTATAATACTAGTATAGATTAGATTATAAATGCGAAAATATAAATGGATGTTTGGCACAGAGATAGATTATAGCCTGGAATACCACATAGGCTACTTTTTATCCCGGGAACAATGTTCCCGTGGGTATATACCTATATATATATATTATTTTGTCTATTTGCAGCAGCTAGTACTCAAATTATATTCCTTTGCCTTCATGGGCCTTCATTAACGCGGAACTATTAAAATTCAAACACATATACCCACCTATTAAGTAATGTACATTTTTAAGCATTTCGAGGTTATAAATCGTTAACGAATCACGATATAACACACATTCTATAAATAGATTAAATTTCACTTACGTAAATATAAGATTGCTTTGTAATCTCATTCCTAAGAATAGCTTGACCTCATTGTATGACCATTAAAACATTTCATAACGTTATGGGAAATTATACCTAAAATAGACGTCTCTGTATAACGCTGAGGCGTTTAATGGCTTGCAGTAATTTTCCATCACAATCTCTCTCTCTCCATATATAATTACAAAGTAAAAGTATATTTTTACTTTTGCCAATAAATCTGTATGATGTGTGTAGGCATCGGTCTCGCAATCGTGAGGTCGCGGGTTCGAATCCTCCCCATTAAACCACCGCACCGACGTGAATCCACTCCTAACACAAGCCATTGAACTTAGCTGAAGGTGATAATAGGATTGCTACTAATGCGGGACCTCAATCCTACATTCTTAGTTATCCTAAAAAACTTTTATTCGATCTCGTTTATATGAATGTGATTATTCTGACAAAATAAGTACCTAGTTGTTCGTTATTTTCAATTTACCATTGAAAATAGCTATGTACACTTATTTTTAGTCGTGTCGTGTCACAAAAGAATGAACTCATGAAGAAACAAAATACTCGATATAAGAAATATCGAGTATTTTGTTTCTTCATGAGTGAGAGTTTTAAAATTAAGTAATATATCCTGTTCTAACCATTTTATACCTAAACTAGCTGTCCCGCGCAACTTCGTATGCGTAAATTTTCCCTGTTTTTAGCGCGATGTTATATAGCCTATAGCCTTCCACGATAAATGGGCTATTCAACAAAAAAAGATTTTTTCAAATCGGACCAGTAGTTCCTGAGATTAGCGCGTTTAAACAAACAAACAAACAAACTCTTCCGCTTTAAAATATTAGTATAGATTATTGAAAAATCGAAAATTACGGTAGAATTTGTCACCGTATCGTTATTAGTACGGTAGATGGTAAATCTAGCAAAACGGGTCGTCGGTCTATCTGGATGGGGGGTCTGGGGGGGGGGGGGGTCGCCCTACCGCGATGTTGTGCCGAGTCGCAGTCTCGTCGACTCGTTTACTCCAGGTCATCGATCCTTCGACAGATATCGCCAACCCATTGCCATTTAAGCATTGATTAAAAAAAAATCACTTCATTATGTTTATACTTACTTAATTTCAACTCTTGAATTTAAAATTAATAATAATAACAACTCCACAACGCTATAATTATGATCCCAAACTCAGCACAGCTTGTACTATGGAAACCAGACAACTGATAAATATACTTATATATTTCTAAATACATACATATTATAGATAAATAACACCCAGACACAGAATAAACCATCGTGCTCATCACACAAAGTTTTATCCTGGGTGAGGATCGAACCCACGACCTCTTGCGTAGTAGTCGGATACACTCCCACCGCACCACAGAGGTAGTCAAAAAGTATTAACATTAGATCTACTTTTCATAATAGGCTAGGCATTCCATCATGAGACCTATATATTTATCCAACTAATAAAAAAAAAAAAACAGTTTGTAATTAGTTATATTTCACGGTGGTCACGGGTCGACTTCACACAGAGTCGACCCGTGACCACGATCGGTGCAATTCGATCGAAACGTCGGGTAAATAAAAGGTTCGTACCTTTAAATAATTCACGCGATTAAGTCCCGAAATATAACTAATATGTATAAAAATCGCGAAAGTTTAAAAACTATAACAGTTTGTAAATTGGGAAATAGCATGGGGAAATAGTTTTTTTTTTTCACAAAAAAACCATCTTCAATATGTCAAAGTCGGCTAAAAATGCCACTCGTGAGACTAATGTTCGTTGCGTGTGATACGGTATTTTTTCTTGTTTTATTTCCTTTTACCTTGAATGGCCTATTGACGTCCTAGTAATGCGGACTTTGACCTCTTGTACCTAAGTACAGATTGACATAATAGCCACGACCGTGAGCACATATAATAATGTTCAAGCACTCGCTAACAAGTAGAACAAACAAACTACAAACCAGCTTCGTTCTATGGATAGATATATATCTATATCTGCCCATACATTGAAGCTCGTACCTAAATGAATTTACATTGTAAATGTTGATAAATAACAACTATTTTTATTCAACTGTAAGGAAGGGTTATGTTTTTCGCGCGTATCTTGTATGTATGTAATATTCTTTATTGCCTCATATCTCAAAAACCACTGAACGGATTTATACAATTAAGACGTCGTTAGATTCGTTTTGACCGCCCAAGTGTTCTTAGATAGGTCACATTATATTTATTTTATAGAGAAATAAAGTGGTGTAAAAAAAAGTAGTTTCGAATAACGCAATATGGGTATCAAATTATAGGGCTCATCTTAAGCATTTCAAAAAGGTACAATATGATTATGACTGTTATACTAAAAAAGTTGGTTAACAACCATTATTTTTTCAATACTTGTCAATAGCTGTGATAAAAGTTAGTTGTTACATCCTACAACTACTCAAAAGTATAAAAAAAATTAAAAAAAAAACGCCTGCACAAAAAAAATGGAAACGAGATCCCCTACACAATTATATAATTTCATGGTCGGAGGCATTAATGAATCTCGATGGACTTAGTCAAGTGCCTCCGATTTGCTCGATATAATACAAGGTCATACCTTGAAGTGTGGTAATCTCAGGTGGTAACTGATGTCACGGTTGAAGAGCACACCTTCGGATTCTAATTTTGTTTAGGTACATATGTCACACAAAAAATTAAGGTACCTTTTTCTCAAAAAATCGGTTCATTATCGATAGAGATTCGACTGACAAAATCGGCACCCTTTAAGACAGTATGACTTTAGGTAGGTACATTGTATATAAATCCCTATTTCCCTTGGTTACGAGATAACAATTATGATAAGTTGGTACCTTTTTCTCAAAAAAATCAGTTTATTATCATGGTCTCAAGGATTCATTCGACGGAGAAAATCGGCACCATGTACCTAAGTATGGCTTTACATATATATAAATCCCTATTTCCCTTGAGCACGAGATAACTAAAGAACGACATAACCGATTTCATTCACCTATATTTTTTTTTCCTCTTCTGTCCAATATTAATCGGTAGAGATTATGGCTCGCACATTATATGCAAACGCCAGTTTCAAGTATAATTTCTTTCTAGTTTTCTTCTTTTAATCACAAAGTCTCGGTCTTGTCCAGTTATCACGTATTTCAATTATATTTTACACTGTTTTACAGTTTAAACGCGGAGCTGTAAAAATAGCGACATGTCAGTTTACCGCCATTTTTACAACTCGACCTATAATTAATATATATTCATTTTTAGGGTTCCGTAGCTAAAATGGCAAAACGGAACCCTTAAAGTTTCGCCATGTCTGCTCAGCTCAAAGAATATTAGTTCTAGAAGGCTGTCATTTTGCACGGATACAAAGCATTTGCTTATAAAGTGAAAGATTAGAATATGGATAATATATTTTGTTGGGTACCTATATGAAAACTGGGCCACGTACAATACCCTACATTGTACGTGGCCCGACATGCACTATCGCTACATCTATATATCCGTACATGCAAATTATAAATGTTGATAAACTTACGCGATTTTTACACATTATGAAAATATATATTACGGGTCTTAATCGCGTGAATAATTTAAGGTAAAATACCTTGTTTATTGCCCGACGTTTCGACCGTATTGCAACGACCGTGGTCACGGGTAGACAAGGTATTTTACCTTAAATTATTCACGCGATTAAGACCCGTAATATATATATTTTCATAATGCATATTATGTGTATAACGTTTTTTGTAAGACTTTGGTTTTATTTTAAAGTGTTTTCTCTTGCTGCTCCGTACTCACGCGGATTCGCGCGCCTTTTCAAAGTATAATCTTAAGGGTAGATTACGCGAAATAGAACTCTATTTCGCGAAGGCTCGGCTCTGTCAATAATTTATATACAAAACTTAAATAATAGGACACGAAAGAAATTGTGCCAAACCAAAGAGTTCTTCTACTAGATAATACAAATAAATTTAGGGAAATATCTTTATATGACCCCTAAATAAAACTTTAAGTTGAATAAAAAACCGCAAAAAATGCAAAAAATAGGATTATCGTATTGTCATAGCTATAAAATATTGAAAATATAACATTGTCCAAAAACTGCCTCATTGGATTGTGTTACTGATTCTGAGCAAACTACTTTCAGGTTCGCACTATACCAAGAATAACGTTGTAAGGACGAACGAATATTCGACTTTATTTTGTCCTGTGCACTGTGAAATAATAGTTGAGTGCGGAAGAGCGAGCGAGCGGGTGTGTCGCTGTACGCATAGCGCTAAATGAATAATTCGCTCGGTGTAATGCCCCCATAACTTTGCGTATTATTGTGATCTTACGTAAGAATTTTCAAGAGCCCCTTGTAAGAAAAAATAAGACATGGTCGACCCCCCCCCCCCAAACCATCTTACGTAATATATGAATGGCGTCTTGTTTAATTCCATACACTATTCAGCTAGTAATTTGGGGTAATTTGTGGGCTTAATCGAGGGATGGCAATGGACTAAGACGACTAATTCCCCCTATCCCCCTCCTTTTCTGGTCTGGCGATAACTCGGACTTACTAAAACATATAGATATCTACACCTATAGTTGATTCCGCCGGACATAAATTCTCACTTGGTTCATCGTTAGCACTTTAAATTTGTTTTTATACTGACAAAGTAAACAAAGCGATAGGTAAACACAAAACAAGTCAGTGTCGTCATATTGGTTGTGCAAACAACATCCAACTGGTTTGACTAGCTCCTAGAAAAAATTACCCCTACCTACCTGTACCATAACAAATCCATTCGTCATATGTACGTTTAGCTTAGGTAAATAATTTGGTTGCTAGAATTTTCTTTTCTTTGTATTTTGTTTATACGTATCTTCGTAAAAAACTTGGAAATAAATAAGTACCTAGGTAGTAGGCACGGCACTAAGTGGACATAAATATCTTCGCGAAAATAATAATGCAGTAAAAATAGATACAAAAATATTTTTTAGTGAAATAAAAAAGGCCATAAACTGCTAACTCAAATGTGGGGTCCATATGTGTAGTCAACAAGTAATCATTCAGTCATTCATGTGGTTTTTTACATGGAAAAATTATGTAAATGGAAAATTATAGGAAGTCAAATAATTTCATTGCAATAGCAACACTGAATTACTTGTCGTCTTGTCATTGTCAACAACTGCACCAAAACTGCACTGAGGGCACCACAGGAGGGCACTGACTGATCCAAATCTTTCTAAACTTTTGCAAAGTGGCAAATTTATCAGAAAACTGTGTTTTGTTACAGATTTGAAGAGAGAAGTGACTAAAACTGACCAAAAATGTCGGAAGAGTCTGAAGTAAAGGCGTTTTATGCCGGGAAAAATTTCTTTATTACCGGCGGCACTGGTTTCGTTGGGTTATGTTTGATTGAGAAAATTTTAAGATGTATACCTGAAGCCGGGAAAATATACCTTCTCATGAGGCCTAAGAAGGGCAAAGAGATCGCTGAAAGACTTGAAGAATTTCCTAAAAACCCGGTAAGTTACTACTATTACTTTCGCAAACATTTATTCAGCCTAATAATATTTTTCTGTGGCTGGCATAACATTTTTATTAAACCTATCTAGCCGGTTTTTTTTTCAGCTTATTTCAGCCAGTATTTTTTTTTTTTTTTAAAGTTCGTATTAAAGATATTATTCTCTTTTTGTCTTATTTATGTAAAGGTAAAATCATGAAACTATTACCTAAGATAAATAAAAAAAACATTGCTTTTATTTTTCAATTCAAATTACAATACCTAGTTATTATTATAAAATGAATGTAAGATATTAGGATAGACACTTGTTTGCATCGAAGCCACATATATTTTGTGAAATAGTATTACCCACCTTAATGGCATTGAGATGAATCAAACTAGATTCTAAATAGACCTAAAACAATATGCCTGCACAAACTACATCCAATATTGTCTTGATGTTTTTGAGTGAAACAACAACAACAAACAAAATTCAGAAGAGATTTCAGATGTGCAAAAAACAGGCAGACACAAAAAATAATTATTTTGCATTGCAATTAATGAGATATAAATCTTAATCAAAATGCTAATGTAAGTTTTTACAGAATTCTAAAAAAAACAAGATCATAATTATCCAGACTGTTAATTACAGCTAAAAAAATAATAATTTTGTTTTGCTAGATTTTTGCTTTTATTTTAAAACCATACAGATTTAGTAATATTTAAACAAACAAACTCTTCAGCTTTGTAATATTAGTATAAATAAACTGTTGTGTTTACCTTAAGTAGTATTTGAAGCAAACACTATATTATATACTATAACTAGCGGCCCGCTCCGGCTTCGCACGGGTTTAAAATATATGGATGTTATTATACAAATAAACATTCCTCTTCAATCACTCTATCTATTAAAAAATACGCATCAAAATCTGTTGCGTAGTTTTAAAGATTTAAGCATAAATAGGGATATAGGGACAGAGAAAGCGACTTTGTTTTATACTATGTAGTGATGGTATTATGAATGGGATTATAGTATAATAGGTAATATGAATATTCTTATTAATATAGTTTAAAAAAAAATAGAATACAATAACATTACATAATATCACTTTCCTAATTTCAGGTCTTTGAAAAACTTCTAGAAACAAATAGCGCAGATATCTTCAAGAAACTAACACCAATATCAGGAGATGTTGGTGAGGAGAATCTTGGTCTCAGCCCTCAGGACCGACAGTTAATAGTTGACAATGTCAATGTGGTGATACACTCGGCTGCTACATTGGACTTCCAGGAGAACCTGAGGCCTACGGTCAAGATTAATCTTTTAGGGACAAGACGTATTATGGAGTTGTGCAAGGATGCTAAGAACTTGAAGGTAGGTAAAATGTTTACGCAAACATAGTGTAGTACACCCTCAGGCCAGGTGGAGTGATGATTTACGCAAAAGGGCTGGCAGGAGCTGGATACGAGATGCCGAAGATAGAACAAAGTGGCGTGCAATTGGTGAATCCTATGTCCAGCAGTGGACTGCGATAGGCTGATGATGATGATGATGAAATTGTTTACGAATTGTTGATGATGATGTCTGTTGATGATTTGTTTTTAGAGTTGTCAATTTTGTGAGGTTATGTTGCAGACCATTCTGTATGTGTATGGATTTTTCCCATCGGACTAAGACCACAAAACACCAATACTTTAAAAGCAAACCTTCATACACGCAACTGCCCCCCCCCCCCAGATTCTACTGAAAGACCTTTTTTGGGGTTTTGAGAATTTGGCCCCTGTACCAATGTGTTTTGACAGACAATTGGCCTGCACCCCTCAGTGCTGGTAGCTGGTGTACCAGTGTTAAATCTTGCGAGTGACTCACACTTGGTCACATATTGCCCCCTCCCTTGAACAAAGTTCTGAATCACTGCCTTAATTGTACACAAGGCTAGAAAAACTTATTGAATGGGGCAGAGGCATCACTAACCAATTGCTGAGTGATACTTCTATTCCATGCAAAATACAGTTGGCAAAGCTTACTTGTCATTTCTGAGCATGGACATTGTACTCTCCAACATTATAATTATGATGATGTTCCGGGGACACTAGTGTAGTATGTGATAGACATTGTCTATGGTGTTACACCCCAAACATTCTGGGGAAGCTGCATTTCCCATTAGACCTTCCAAACTTAATAACTCACAACTTAAACTATTATTTTGCCATAGGTAATGGTCCACGTTTCATCAGGCTATGTGAACTCCTTCCTAACTGAAGCTCATGAGAAGGTATATGAAACACCAGGGGACCCAGAGAAGGTTATATCATTGATTAACACCTTAAATGACCAGGAGTTGGATGAAATGGAATCTCAGTGAGTATACTACCTGTTTTGTATAGGCGGTCGACTAATGGCTATGGCAGGGGTCTCACAATAGTTAGGTCGCGGGTTCGAAACCTACCCATTATCCCTGACGTGAACCCACCCCTAACACAAGCCATTAAGCTTAGTTGGAGGGTTTGCAGGGTTGCTAGTAATGTGGAACCACAATTCCACATTGCTAGTTATCTTTGTTATTAATATTAATAAAAAAAAACAATATTTTGAGCTGAGTTGCAAACAGAGATGTGATTGTTTTCATACCTCCGTATTTACTACTATTAAAGTGTACAATAAATCAGCGTTTGGTTAACGAGTTCATAAAACACTTACCAGGGTACTGTAAAAAATATTTTTTAGAAATAAAAATAATAATCGTCATTGCCTGCCTAGAAAGAACAGCAAGAAAACTCGATGTATAATTTTAATGTGTCCAGTTTTTTTTTTTTTTTTCTTTCTTTTAAAAAGATAACTAGCAATGTCGGATTTTGGTCCCACATTACTAGCAATCCTGTTAACCCCTCCAGCTAAGCTATGGCTTGGGTTAGGAGTGGGTTCACGTCGGTAGTGTAATGGGTAGGATTCGAACCCGCGACCTCACGATTGCGAGACCGATGCCTTAGCCATTAGGCTACCGCCGCTTAAAAGTTAAGTCCAAAGTTGAGGAACCCTTACAATAAATACTTGTCACTGCAATTATATTTTACTAGCTGTCCCGCGCAACTTCGTCTGCGTAAATTTTCCCCGTTTTTGCAACATTTCTCACTGCTGCTCCGCTCGTCGTCGTAGCGTGATGTTATATAGCCTATAGCCTTCCTCGATAAATGGGCTATCCAACAGTAAAATAATTCTTTAATTGGGACAAGTAGTTCCTGAGATTATCGCGTTCAAACAAACAAACAAACGTACGAACAATACCTAAGTGTTGGGTAAAAGACTTTAATTTTTTTTTAATATCCATTTCAGAATTTTGAAAGATCATCCAAACACATACACATTCACAAAACATTTGGCTGAACACGAGGTTGCCAAATGTGCTGATCTGTTCCCTTGTACTATAGTCAGACCTACTATGAGTGAGTATTGTTTATAGCATTATAACAGTGTTGATATTTTTCTAAATTAATAACTTTAACAAACCTGACCGCTTAAAATTGATAACTGAAATATTTTGACACAAAAATCCGCTAATTTATTATTTTATAATGTTGATGTACCCCGTGTCACTCACAACTGAGACGAATATAACGATACCTCTCAAGCAAAAAACCATCAAGCCGTTTAGGCTCTAGAACTAGCCAAAGAAATATACATACATACACTCGAAAAACATTACCATCCTTTTTGCGCAATCAGGTAAAAATAATAGTCATTATATGTAAAACCTTACAAAAATGAAAAATCTTACTATTTATAGATAAGCTAAAACATATGGTGTAAATACAGCTACAAGATTTTGAAAAATATAAAAAAAGGAGTGTCAAAAATTAATTTCCAAAATGCTAAATATTATATTGACTTTTTCTACAAAGAATAGTGAATAGACTTTTAATTTATATCAAATTAAAAATTCACCCGTCAACAAGCAATATGGAGCAACCTCACAAACAAAATTGTACATTATTTTAAAAGGAATAGAGCTCAGTATTCTATGTAACATTGCAGCCTTTGTTTATTTACTATTTAATTTTTTTTTATTTTCAGTTGTGGCTGCGTGGAAGGAGCCCGTCCCAGGTTGGACATGTTCCAAAGTGGGACCACAAGGATTCCTCATGGGAGCTGCTAAAGGTAACTCACTCTCTATTATTAGAATGAGAGAATAGAAACTATGGGTCCTATAGATTATTCTGATTAGACGGCCTTCTTCGGCGACGGACGGTGAATCCCGTCCACGAAGATATTTTTGTGGGACCCAAGGCCGCATTGCTAGTTCCCTTTCTTTTTAAATAAAAAATAATATTTTTTATTTTTTTTATTTGTATTTAGGTACAAAGTTTAGTTCAGCAAGTATGTTATATTTCTATGTATTAATTTATTTTAGGTGTGGTCCGTCGTTTGCCGTTAGCTAAAGAGAAGGTAGCAGACTATATACCCGTAGATGTGGTTATTAATGAGCTACTTGTGGCGGCGTGGGAGGCCGCCAAACAGAAGTAAGTACTGTGTTACGACGACACAAACAAACAGACAAACGTTAATTACCCGCGTTAAAAAAAGGTGATTCTCTGTTTGACCCGTTCGTATGTATGTTTGCGATTTTCTCGAAAGCTAGTAATCCGATTTAGATGGGGTTTTCGCTATTGGTCACACAATTAATCACATAAAAAACCGGTTCGCAAGCACCGGCTCCAACCAAACCACATGACAAGTGTCTATGCCCTGACGTAGTGATGCGATGTTTGATTCAATCGATTACAATAAGTCGACTATTTTAGCGAATAGACTGCATATTTTTTGGGAATGTTTTAGTATATACATTTTGTCCTAGCTTATAAAACACCAAAGATATATGTAGATTAAAACATAGGTTAGTGTCAGCGAAATTTGCATTCGGTGATGTGCTTGATATTTTTTTTTCCTTGAAGGCGATTAATTGATCTTAAAAAAATATATGTGTAATTATAGGGTTCAATAGTAAGCATGAAAACCTTATAGTTTTGTTATGTCCGTCCATTTGTCTGTCCGTCTGTCTACTGGTTAGCTCAGTGACCCTTGGCACTAGAAAGCTGTCACTTGACATAGATATACCGTGTCTACCCGTGACCACGGCCGTTGCAATGCGGTTGAAACGTCGGGCAATAGACAATGTATTTTACCTTAAATTATTCACGCGATTAAACTTCGAAATATATATATTTTTATAATGGTTATACATATTAGTTACGCCGACAAAATGGTAAAACAAAATCTTAAAAAAAAAAAAATAATAGTTACCTCCCCAACATATAAAGCGGGGATGTGACTTTTTTCTCACCTACCCCATCGTGTGGGGTGTCGTTGGATAGGTTTTTTAAAATTATTTTGGGTCTGTTAAGATCTTTTTCGATTTATTTATAATTTGTTTTCAGGTCAGGTTTGACAGTATACCACTGTTCGTCGTCAACTTGCAGACCATTCAATTGGCTTATGCTCGAGAACTCTGTCAACGAAATGTTACATAAATATCCTTTGAAAAGTGCTGTCTGGTAAGTACATGATAATTTTTTTTTTTAAAGATAACTAGCTATGTGGGATTGTGGTTCCGCATTATTAGCCATCCTGTTAACCCCTCCAGCTAAGCTTAATGGCTTGTTTTAGGAGTGGGTTCACGTCGGTAGTATAATGGGTAGGATTCGAAACCCTAAGTCTTTTGTTACATTGTGGCAAGTATTTTTTAAATTAATAAAAAATGAACTAAAAATACAATTTATCTTACTAACCGGTTACTTTGCCATGGCTAGTGGCAGAATTCTTACATATTTTGTATGTTGCTTATGTCAAATATACCTCTAGTATCCAAATCCATCGATAGATAGATTATTGAGATCGGTCGTTAATCATAAATTAGGTTTTCTCAGCGGCATTTTCTTTTCTAGCATATCTTATGATACGTTTACATGCTTGGCAAGTCTCGACAAGTGTCCACAAACACAAGCGTGTGAACGAGGTGTTTGGCTTAGCTTGGCTTTGTTTACGTGAGCTTGTTGCCGATCCGAGTTAGTCGGTTTTTGAACACAGATCAAAGGAAGCTAGCGGCAAGCGCTTGCGACGTATTTACACGTTGGCCCTAAATAAAAGGTGGCCTTGAAAATTTGTTAGAGAATTAGTTACCTAACTCTAATTACACCCCTCTTTTTAAGGGTTTAGGCAAAGAGTATTTAAAATAAGTTTAGGGTGAACCTGATTGATTGTAATAAGGACATCAAGCCAATACAAATTCAACGTCCACGTCTGCCATGCTTGCCTGTCTAGAACACACTAACGAACTAGCAAGTGTATAAATGGCATCCAAGCGTTTGTAAAGACTTGGAGCTTGTGGACGTTTGTCAAGCGTTAGCAGGGTTTAAACCTGAAAACGGAACAGACAGACCAACAGAATTACTTTCACATTTAAAGTATTCGATTGGATTACTATTTGTATATATATAAAACTAGCTGTACCCTGCCACGCTTCGCTGTGGCACATTGTGATTGAATGGTTGCGAAATGAGAAACAAAACAAAGAATACATGTCATATAAATTTAATTTTGCAATACTTGTGAATATAAAAACAATCCTTAATGCGGATTATATATCATGCTAAAAATTCAGCTCGATCGGTGTATTTTTGAGTTTTTGAAGCGTACACAAACCAACATAACATTTTTATATATATAGATTGGGTATGTATGTATCTTGAAGCTTGAGATACGCTACTTTTTTAGAATTCCGTAGCCAAAATGGCAAAACGGAACCCTTATAGTTTCGACATGTCCGTCCGTCTCTATGTCTGTCTGATCTAGTGTTTAATATTGTCATAATGTTCCAGGTACCCACACCTGAAGTTCGTACCATCTCTATTCATGTTCCGTCTGTCCGCCATCTTGGTGCACTTCTTTCCCGCAATACTACTGGATATGGTGTTAAGATTAACTGGAGGAAGACCTATGTAAGTATTAATACTAATATAATGTCCTAAACACACAGACTGGCCTGTTAGTCTAGTGAAGCCATGTTCTATTTAAAGTCACTGGTGGGCCAAAAGTATGAAGACCATAGACTAACTTAGACTTTAGATTGGCCTGTTGGCCTAGTGGTTAGTGACCCTGACTGCTAATCCGGAGGTCGTAGGGTCGATCCCCACACAGGATAAAAGTTTGTGTGATGAGCATGATGGTTTATTCTGTGTCTGGATGTAATATCTATAATATGTATGTATTTAGAAATATACAAGTTTTTTTTTTTTAAGATAACTAGCAATGTGGGATTGTGGTCCCACATTACTAGCAATCCTGTTAACCCCTCCAGCTAAGTGTATGGCTTGTATTAGGAGTGTGTTCACGTCGGTAGTATAATGGCCAGGATTCGAACCCACGACCTCACGATTGCGAGACCGATGCCTTAGCCATTAGGCTACCGCCGCTTTTTATCAGTTGCCCGGTTGCCATAGTCTCTGCTTAGTTCCCCCAAGATATTAAACTTATATTTTCTAATTTCCAGCCTAGTTCGTCTCCACAAAAATGTCTGGTCATCCCTGAACCGCTTGGAACGTTTTATCTTCAGTGAATGGAAGTTTCATAACCCAAATACACTCGATTTGGCTAAAAAATTGAACAATACGGACAAACAGTTGTTCTATATTGATATACACACTTTAGAAGTAAGTACATTTTAAAGATTTTAATACCTATTATAGTTTTTGCCTGCGGCTCGGTCCCCATATATGTTAAAATGTGTATATAAAATGAAATGTTCTTCCCCAGCCTTACGCTATCTCTATGCAAATTTTCATCAAAATCGGCACAGTAGTTTCAGAGATTCGTGTGTTCAAATAAACGAACTCTTCTCTCTTTATAAGTATTGGGCCTTATTCATATTTTAATCGACTTCAAAAAGTGGAGATTCTCAATTCGGGTGTTCTTTTAATGTATGTATAACTCCGTCATATATACACGAATTTTCAAAATATTTTTTTTTTCGAAAGAGTATTATTCCGAAATGGTCCCATATAAATTTCGTAAAGGTCTGATGATGAGTTTCAGAGACAGACAACGAAACTCAAAACAAATTGTATTTTTTTCTGTAAAAAAATTTTTTTTGAAACATTAACGTATATGAGTACCTATATGTATTGTTAAATGTTATCAAAAGTCGTTCAATATTTTTGCATAAACTTTAGCGTTTAACGAAATTTCATCTATACTAATATTATAAAGCTGAAGAGTTTGTTTGTTTGTTTAAACGCGGTAATCTCAGGAACTACAGATCAGAATTGAAAATATTTTTTTCACTGTTGGATAGCCCATTTATCGAGGAAGGCTATACTAGCGGCCGGCTCCGGCTTCGCAGGGGTATAAAATATATAGCCCATGTCATTCACTGAAAAAATGATTAAAATCGAACATATAAACCTTCCTCTTCAATCATTCTATCTATTAAAAAAAACCGCATAAAAATCCGTTGCGTAGTTTTAAAGATTTAAGCATACATAGGGATATAGGGACAGAGTAAGCGAATTTGTTTTATACTATGAAGTGATAACATCACGCTAAGACCAATAGGAGCAGAGCAGTAATGAAAAATGTTGCAAAAACGGGGAAAATGTACGCATACGAAGTTGCGCGGGACAGCTAGTCATAAATAAAACTAAAAATAAACTTTATGATAAAACAAAATAATTTTACTTAATATTAAAAACCTCCAACACGAAAGGCTAAAAAAACATTGCTGAAAAAAATAATGAATCTAGTTTTCTAATAAACAAAAACTGCATCTATTTACTACCTAAATAATCTATCTATCGATTGATTTGGCTGCTAAACTTAAGAGGTATATAATTTGACATAATATTCTATCTTTAGTAACCAAATCCATCAATGTATAGATTATTAAAAACGGCCGTTAGGGTCTATGATATATGTTCGTAAACTTTCGCGATTTGTACACATTATAGAATTTTATAAGCTACGGGTCTTTATCGACTCTTCAGTCTACCCGTGACCACGGCCGTTGCAATACGCTCGAAACGTCCGTCGGGCAATAAACAAAGGTATTTAGCCTTAAAATAATATATTTACGCGATTAAGACCCGTAGCTTATAAAATTCTATAAGGCTCTATGATGTCATATAGAGACTAGTTAAACCTATAACACCTCTATCTTTACGTCAAGCATAAAATACATATTAAAATCTGTCAATCAGTTTAGTAGTACAATACCACATACAAACTAACATGAAAATTGTTTGTTCCAGTGGGTAGCTTACTTCAAACAACTACATCTTGGAGTCAGAAGATATTTGAATAAGGAGAAGGAATCTACTTTACCTGCAGCCAGACAGAAGGATACAATGTGAGTATACATGTAGAATAGAATCTTGAGACTTGAATTTGACGGCCTCTGTGGCGCGGTGGGAGTGTATCCGACGATACGCAAGAGGTCGTGGGTTCGATCCCCACCCAGGATAAAACACGATGGTTTATTGTGTCTGGGTGTTATTTATCTATAATATGTATTTAGAAATATATATGTAGGTATGTTTATCAGTTGTCTGGTTTCCATAGTACCAGCTCTGCTTAGTTTGGGATCAGATAGCTTTGTGTGAGTTGTACCAAGATATTATTATTATTACAATTTTACGTTACATGAATTTATAAACATTAAAACAAACATTAAAATTAAATGATATGATCATAATGAAAGAATGACGTCATTGATTTGTTTTTCATATAATTTAGTACGGGACGCATTGTGTTGACATTTCATAAAAAGATACTGATTTGACTTGACAGTCATCTACCTTATTATTATACACTAGCTGTCCCGCGCAACTTCATATGCGATATTTTCCCCGTTTTTGCAACACTTCTCATTGCTGCTCCGCTCCTATTGGTCGTAGCGTGATGTTATATAGCCTATAGCCTTCCTCGATAAATGGGCTATCCAACAGTGAAAGAATTTTTCAATTCGGATCAATAGTTTCTGAGCTTATCGCGTTCAAACAAACACACAAACTTTTTAGCTTTATAATATTAGTATAGGTATTCTGATGGATAAAAGTTGAAATTTATCTAATTCTTCTTATATTTCCAGACTCCTCGCATTCCACGTGATTTGGCAACTGTTATTGATATGGTTCTTATGGTTTTTGTTCGCCTGCATCACTGGACTGACTATGACACATAGCGCTTTTATTGCACCTGTTATATACGTATTATATACTTTAATTTAATATATATGTAAGATTAGAGATGTAGTCTAATGGCTAAGGCATCGGTCTCGCAATCGTGAGGTTGCGGGTTCGAATCCTACCCATTATACTACCGACGTGAACCCACTCCTAACACAAGCCATTGAGCTTAGCTGGAGGGGTTAACAGGATTGCTAATAATGTGGGACAACAATCCCACATTGCTAGTTATCTTTATAAAAAAATTAAAAAAAACAAAAATTGATAGATGTGGTCAATTTCAGTAGTGGACAGTATATGTATTTTACCTTAATTATAAGTATTTTACCTACTATGGTGCTAAATCATTCAAAATGACAAAAAAACATTTAAAAAATGTTTATTACAATACAATAATTGCACTTGAAAGAAAATTAGAAGTTCAGACCCCGGAATCGAACCCAAACATCGAACTTCTTTCAAGAAAGTAATTGGCAAGAATTGCGTATAAAAAATACTATAATGTTTATAACAAGCCTCCAAAAAATACTTCAATGTACAACCTAAATACATGATATACATAAACATCCGAAATTAAAAATATTATTAAATAAAACTATAAAAAAAAGAACAGAAAACATACTTCAAAACAAATTTTAGGGTATTTAGATTGTGATATATGGTATGTGTGGTGAGTACTTGATGTGTGAGAGTTTGTATCCTACTATTTCCATAGAAATACAAAATGGTAATTGTGGGACTTGCGTTTTTACCTAATTATATCGGGCGGTTTCACAATACATATGATGCGCTAAAGGCGGGATAGGCGTTTAAATTTTTTATAAAGAGCATATAATCAAGTGATGTTATTTGAAGAGAAACTAAGATATAGTTCATCTGAGCGCGAAACTGCAATGGAAATAGATCACACTATTTCCATCAATAGAAATACAAAATGGAAATAGTGGGAAACACCCCATAATTATGTAGAATTTGACCACACCTTTCTGTTACATGTTTTATTCTATATAGTGCTTATTTTTAAGAAATAATAATGTAAATGTATATGTTGCAATATTAATAATAATTCGATTATTAACTACAATGAAAATAAATTATATTTTTATACTAATCAAAAATTATCATAAATGGTCTGAAAAAAATTTTTTGTTTTTATTGATTGAGATTTCTTGATTAATATGTTGATAATTTAATTGTCATAGTATTTTTTCTTGATTAATGTCATATATTTTTTTAAACAAAGTTCTGGTGAAATAAATACCATTACTCTGTTAGGCACCTGTCCCACCAACGGCGAGAAAGTTGGTGGCCTTATTCCTTCCGATACCTAAATTTGAGTTGAGCGAACATCAAACACGCAAACTTAGGTGGCGCGAACTATACATCTATTGTACGTTTCTTGAGCGATAAAATCGCTACTCGCTCCTCGCTCATCGCCGGCGGTGGGACAGGTGCCTAAATAGGAGAGCAATCGGTATTACTCTTATTATCATTAGTCCTACCTCTAAAGTTTTTTTTTTTATTTCAGTTTGAGTTCTATCAGTATTATGATTCAACATGAATATCTAATAATTGTCAAAAAAAAAGATCTGTTTTCTAAAAATATCAAAACTTATATAATTTGAGGACAGGTAATTGTGACATCAGTAATTTTATACAACTGATACGTTCCGTATAATATTTCATACAAAATATAATAAATATAAAAAAAAAATATAACAGCTCTAAAGAATCTCATATTGACATTAAATTGATTTGACGGATATTTTAAATAAATTATTTTATTTTTGTATTATTTTGCCTGCAAATACCTAGACAGCTTAAGCTTGTTATAATAATCTCCTTGTTCATAATACGTTAAAAATTGCATTTTAATTAGCAATTAGCGAATGTTTTGTTATTGTTTCTCATTTTATTTTCTGGACTGGACTGTTGGTCTAGTGGTTAGTGACCCTGACTGTTAGCCAGAGGTCGTGAGCTTGATGCCCACACAGGATAAAACTTTGTGTGATGAGACTGATGAGCGCGATGGTTTATTCTGTGTATGGGTGTATTATGTATAAATCTTTATCAGTTGCCTGGTTGCCATAGTACAGGCTCTGCCTACTTTGGGATCAGATAGTGTTGTGTGAGTTGTCCCAAGATATTGTATTCATTTTCAAAATAGGAGATAAAATATTCGCTAGCTTATATACTAAGTATTATGAATAAGGTGGTTAATATTCTTTAATTAATGGTGTTTATTTTTAAAACGATTCTACTACGAGTAAGTATAGTTATTGTTTATAATTTTATTATTGGTGAAGTTGGTGCGTAAAAGGGAAATGTATTATTAAATAAACATTCTTAATGGTATATTTGTTTTTATTTTATCAAGCTAGAACCCTCACCTCTTCTCCGTTAGTTCCCATTTGTTCTATAGAATGACGTCATAGGACCAAATGTAATACTTACTTGTAAAACATGTAATACTTTTATTTCCCAAATTGTTCTATTGAACAAGGAAAATGAGACCTCTATTACCGCTTTCATGGAAGATTTTGGGAAAATTTATGATTCCCAGTTTGTTCTACGCCGGTAGACTCGGGTGAAAAGTTAGTATGAAATTATTTAGAATGACAAGGAAATAAAGATTATTATTATTATTACAAGGGAAAAAAATGTACAAAACACAATTTCATAGGTGAAGTCGTGTTCTGTTCCATAGAACCGTCTGTATATGTATTTTTCTTTAACAAAACTTACCCTAACGACAGGAACGTAGCTACTTACTGCCGCGCCATATCAATGATAGTTAACCCACGCTATTTGTTTATGCAACATTTTTTATTCATGCTACGCTCCCATTAGTCGTAGCGTGATGCTATATACACACAAAGTTTTTTTTCAAATCGAAGCAGTAGTTTCTGAAGCTTAATCGCAAAATGTCTCGAGATAAATTTTGCGACTAAGCCTCAGAATCTACTAGTTCGACATTCTAAAGCGCTGAATGTCCTTTTTCGCTAAATGTCTCTCTGTAACTTAAAATAAAATATAACACTAAAGAAAAATCATTGAAGTTACTGTAAATGAAAAAGAAAATATTATTTTCATGGCTAGTTTGTGTAATAAACTTAAAGAATTATAATAACTAATCTTATTTATTTTTATTTCAATGATTTGTATATAAAATTTTATATTTTATTTCAAGTTTTAGAGAGATATTCTGCGACTCCGAAAGAGACATTTTGCGACCAAGCTATATTATACGAAAGAGACCATATGCGACTAAGCTGTTTCTAAGACTATCGCGTTCAACCAGGCCCAGCTGAAACCATAGACTTAAAATAACCTAGCGTATCCCAAGTCTATGGCTGAAACACATTTGTTTTGGGGAATTTAAAAATTTTGAACGAGCAACTTTCGGCCACGGCCCCAACGATTTTCATGAAATTTTGTATGCAGCGGGTTTCGGGGGTGATAAATCGATCTAGCTAGGCTTTATTTTTAGAAAACGTCGTTTAAAAAAACATATTATCACATATTGTCCGCGATTTCGTTCGCGTGGAAATGAAATGATGTAAGCCACTCATAACATAAGCCATTGAGCTTAGCTGGAGGGGTTAACATGATTGCTAGTAATGTGGGACTCATAATCCCACATTGCTAGATATCATTTAAAAAAAAACATAATAATGTCCCAGACTATAATTTAATCCAAATCCGTTCTGCGACGTGATTGAGTAACGAACATATTTTTGTATATATTTATTTACACATTTCACTGGCCTTTGTTTAGTTTGTGATATATCCAATCTCGTGTGCTCTTCTTATAATATTTTTGACCTCCTTTTGCATTAGTACTCTAATATGGTGTATAATATAATGGTGGTATAAACCTTACCTGCATATACAGTGAATAAACAAAGAAACATTGTAAACATTGGCAATTTGAAAAGAGTGGCCACGAGTTTTTATTGGCTGTTCTTTTCTCGGGCTCGGGTTATTGTTTGCGAACAGGCATTACAAGTAAATCTAGAATCGACTTTTCACAAGTGTAGTATTTTGCTTCCTAAGTGAATAAATCATTTTTATTATTATTAGTGGTTCTTTAAAAACTACCCGGGATCAAACTTTGTGTGATAAGCATGATGGTTTATTGTTTTGACATAATTCTTGTTAGTTTTGGCATTGCGCGACCGATGATATACAGTCCGTCAGATGTGGGGCAACCACATTGACGTATAGACCAGGACTGCGCCATAACTTCACAAAATTTATCACTCTCTATAAAGAGGACAACGCTACTTTGTGGACAATACCTGTCAAAGGCCGCACAAGATTTATCTCTCTTACACGCTTAGCAGTCAATATTTACTTTTTAATTAAAAGGGATGGCACGGTCCAGGTCTATACGTTAGGGGGCAACCCTAAAGGTTAAAAATTAAAACAACAAAATAGCATAACTATCTTATTTTTATTATTCCACACATAGCATAGAGTCATCTTAATTCATACTCTACATAAATTAAATCTAAACAATCAATTTGTGACAGCACCTCAATGACATTTGACAGATACAAAAATGGACATTCATTTGACAGTTCCAACATTGCGACTAATCGCAAAAAGCAGCTATTACTATTGCATAGTCGTTAGAACTTACTGTTATGTCTTTCAAGCATATTTATAAATACAAAGGGACTGTAATAATTAGTTTTATAATATAATTAGCGGCGGTAACCTAATGGCTAAGGCGTCGAGCTCGCAATCGTGAGGTCGCGGGTTTGAATCCTACTCATTATACTACTGACGTGAACCCACTCCTGACACAAGCCTAGCTGGAGGGGCTAACGGGATTGCTAGTTGTAGGACCCATAACCGCACATTGCTAGTTACCTTTTATTATAAAAAAAAAAGATTTTTAATACATATACAAAACTACCTTATTCATAACTAGGTGTGCTTGCAACTTCGTCCGTGTTCCGGCTAATCTCCGGGCAGATTTTGACAGGACTTTCACTGTCAAACAGCTGAGTCACTTAGGCTAGCTATTATGACGCTAACGTGTATAGGGAGTGAGCAGTATTGCGTCATCACGCGAACGAAGTCGCGGACACAGCTAATTATGAATAAGAGGAGAAGTTTTGAAAAAAAAAACTACATTTTTATAAATGTAGTCTTTTACAACGTCACAATGTTTTAGAAAAATCTATATACTTTTACAATAGTAAAAAAAATAGGTAAGTCAAGGAAGAGGTCGAAATATCACAAAAGAAAAAAGCCATGTAGGTCTGTTTACAGGCTCAATACTATTGAATGAAAAAACTTTGGATATTACAGTCAATTTATGTCTTTAAACACTTTCATAAGATTTAATAGACAAGGCCGAAAACTCAAACGTCATAACACATAAGCGGGGGCATTGCCGGTCCGGCAGTATTTGTTAAACAACAAACCCGACCCCAAGCAATTACTACACCATGTTCGGCTTCAATTTACTAGTGCCGCTCGTATAGTTCATTCGGGTGGGCATAAAGTTTTATTGAATTACAAAGCCGACCCGAAGTAATTACTGATGTTGCCCGGCCTGGTGTATAAATGTGCGGCTAAGTCGAGCGGCTTTTTCAAGAACATTCATCTACATATATTCGATGTTATGCCCGGCTGTGCCGATTTATGCAAACCCGCTTATATGTACAGCAACCCTCACCATGCGCGGATCAAAAGGGGGAGGGGGGACAACATTGGCAATTGCATCTTCCAGACTCGAATGAAATATCTTTTTTAGGGGAATTTTAATACAAGATCGGTGAGTTTTGACAGTTTGTGTACCGGTGTTAAATCAAATGAACCCCCCCTCCCCCCGTCATGCGAGCGAGACTCACACTTGGCTGGTTGAGATAAATTGCCTCCCCCTGAACCAAGTTTTGGATCCACGTCTGACCCTCACAAGGTTTTGAGACACATGTTAACTCACATACTGTCACTTAAACGTGAATAGTATCGACGGAAATATATTTGAGAACGACTCAAAATTATCGTTTGAATATTCGGCCGGCAGTTCATTAAATGACGGTCAATTTACAAACGGACTAAAGGAACAATAGTCAACTAAATATACATTACCTACTAATTTAATTAACTTAAGTATTCAGTTGTGTGCTAGTCAGTCTGTATTATATATTGACAAGTGGCGGATATGGACAGGGGAGGGGAAAGGGGGTTAAGGGTCTAAAGCCCCCCCCCCCCATACAAAATCTTGGATTCCGATATTAATCAAATAAGGATAATAAAAAGGGTTTTTATTGCTAAGACGCAGTGGGAGTGCGTACGACTGCTGTTCAAGAAGTCATGGGTTTGATTCCCACACAGAACAAAATGTTTAGTTGCGCCTAGTGTGTCCTTATATTAAAGTGTCAACGAAAAATTATACCACATCATTAGTTTCACAAGATGAAAATGGGACGGAAATCCGTCACGATCGAAAAGAGATTAGACACGTGATCGACGGCTTAAAGTGCTCTGAAAAAGACTAGGGTGTTACAATTTTCAAAAATAATCACCCATCTATGGACCGACAGTGGCAACGTTGCTTAACCTCGCTGATATCTCGATCTGCTTGGTGGCCACTGAGTCACAGACCCCTCAGATGATTTTTGATATAGACTAATGGTGTGTACAATTTTTCAAAAGGTTTACATTTGGTAAAATGTCGAACGCAATTTGCTTCTTATTTAAATATCAAGACAAAACTTTTCACGACTGTCATACAAGTAAATTAATCGAATGATCGTTAAGTAACATTTAAAATTACAAACTAATTAAACACTAATCACAACTTACAAAAAAACATTTGTGAAGTCTTAAAAAATACACTTGCGATTTTTTTGTCGATTCTGTAAACTGGCAAGCAACTGTAAGTCGTATTTAAAGAGACAAGTGAAAGCGACTATTACAAAATTGCGACTAAAAATCGCATCGATACTATGTATAGAAGATCATTTAGTTAAGTAGCAGTTTTAAATGCGTAGTTTCAAATTTGTATTTGTTAATTTAAATTAAAATTAATAAGTATTTTTTTTTAAATAATCTATTAAATGTATTTATTAGAATATTGTTTTCTTGTAATGTCTAGTTTTTTTTTTTTCAAAATATTTAAATGATCTACCTACTCTTCAGCAATGAGTATACACGTTAAATCCAATTAATAATTATAATTATTATACAAGCTATATTTACGATATTTAAGGAATTGACCATATATAACGTATAATCATACTGTAGAAAAAACAGCATAATGCAAATTTTACGTCAGCCGTGTACGAGTCCTTATCTAAGCCTTATTCGTGATTATCTTACAAAAATAAACATAACTATTTTTTAAATTATAATATTGTGATTGTGTATATTGTATGAATAGACCTCATTTCTTTAATAATAATATTCAAAATATATATTTATTCGTATAAAAAAACTATTTTCCAAACCGAAATAACTATAAATATACCTAGCTTTGCTCAATCAAAAGCAAGAATACAATTTTCTTATTCAAAAACATATAGAAAAAATCTGTTCTATTTTTTTCTTTTAGCTATTTTTCTACAAAAACTAAAAATACCTTTTTTACTATGTTAACATTCAATCATCATAATTTAAAATTGACAAAAGGGAGTAAGTGACAATAGAAGATATTATGAGATAACAATAATATACTAATCACATAGACAGAGTATTCATTTTTGTAACTAAACCATCCGATAACTTTAAGAGAAGAATTTTCCGAGAAATCGAATCAAAATTATGAACAATTGTAATTGTTTAGAATATTACAATCAAGGATTTTTTAACAAAGAAAAACTTTTTAAGTACAAGAACAGTAGTTAATAGTTTCATAGGAAAGAATAAATAAATAATTATTTTATTAATAATTTTACTTTTTCATTGCGTACAATAATTGCAGTAATATATACATTTAATAATATATTATAGTAACGCTTTACTGGATTGTTTGTTTCAGTATGAACGGCTTATTTTTTTATTATGTTATATAAAACCAATAATAGACAGGGGTTTATGAATTATTCCATTTTAATTCATAGAAGTACTCGAATTTTCAATGGCTTGTTTAGACATTGTCAACGAGAAGTTGTCAGAAGTGTAAACTTCGATTGAGAGAACTATAATTACATAAAAAAATCTACACTGGTACACGTTATATAAGGTTTACAAATACAATAATTGCATTTTTGAAAGATAGAAAAATTAGAAATCCAGACTCAGGAATC
The DNA here is from genome assembly GCA_945859575.2 of Herminia tarsipennalis. Lineage (NCBI taxonomy): Eukaryota > Metazoa > Arthropoda > Insecta > Lepidoptera > Erebidae > Herminia > Herminia tarsipennalis. The sequence continues at coordinate 3,969,131 of OX243830.2, forward strand.
AAACCACTCGCGAGCATTAAGAGATAGAAAAATTTGATATCTAGTAACATAGTCCAGATAGGTGGTTCGCTTCTGGCCCCGGTTTGGCTACGGAAGTGTCGGGTTCGATTCCTGAGTCTGGATTTCAAATTTTTCTATCTTTCAAAAATGCAATTATTGTATTTGTAAAGTAATTGGCAAGAAATGCCTATAAAAAATACTTCAGTTATATAAGGTGTTAAAAACATTAACTTTAAGATTCTTGTGGGCTTGATCAGCTTAAAAACGAAATCATTTATTAATTCATCATATTTTGTGTATTATAATATGTTCACAGTTGTTATTTTGAATTACCAAAATCTGCCAAAGGATTCACATTACAATGCATTACACAAAAAAATGGAGCAACATTTTTTTTTCACTTAATAAAAGCAATATTATATAATATTGTTTTGTACATAGTACGTTCTCGCTTCGCTGCCGGCCCGATCACCGCATCGTGGCTTTCGTCACAAATTAGATAGGTACATATGACCGGCTCATATCGAGCGGAGCCCTATGTACAATGAGTATATAAATTTGAGAGTAGAGAAAATAACGCATAACTTTAATATGGATTGTTTATATATTTTTTGTAATTATTTTTTAAATAGCACCTTGGACCACTACTTAAAAATTTTAATGTTATTTTTTTAACACCTTATATATATCTACAAATGTTTGCTTCTAAGAAATGCGGGTGTCTTCACGATATTTTGCCTCATCTATTTTGAGCAGTGACGAACACACTTAGCTATGAAACCGTCAAATAATGTGCACCTACTCCCTTTTGTATTTTGACCATAGATTTATAATTCAAGTTAATTAGTCTGCACTACATGGCTTTAACATCATAACTAATACACAAAATCTCTACAAACAATCACAAATACAGTATTTTTATTACTGGCAACACAGACAATTGTAGCTTGGCAATATCACGTCTAATTGTTTGCAAATTAAAAAAAGGTTTCATAGACTAGTATGAGAATTAATTAATTTTATACATAGCGGACAGTAGGATGTTTTGAAATTATGAAAAAATAATGTTTGTCGACAATTTAACGTGTTTAAGAATTTTTAATCAACAAAACAAATATTAAAAGTTAATGATTTGACTATAGAACATTATGATATTTCATTTTTTTTATTTTATAATAAAAAGATACTGAATTGACTTTGTCAATAATTAGAATTTTCATAAAGATTTTATTTTAAAGCACGAAATATTTAAATACTCATTTATCGAGTGCCGCTGCATTAGCGCAGTGACAGTGAGTACAACTGCTGCGCAAGAGATTGTTTATTCGATTCCCACAAGTGAGGCCACTTTATGTGATCCACAAATTATTGTTCCAAGTGTGGGTGGACTTTGTGTTCATGACTTGAATTATAATTTGTTTTTATAAGTCGTCTTTTTAAGATTGTGTTGTTAAGATATAGAAGGAAAAAAAAGAGAATTTTAACAATAAGCTTCACAAGTGTAGTATTTTGCTTCCAAACTGAAATAAAGAATTTTTGATATCTTTTTTTTTTGGTTTTTCGCGTTTGTCAAAGAATGACGGTTTCGCCGCATAAGGCCTATGCGGCGAAACCGTCATCCTTTGTCAAATCAGAGTATTTTTGAGAAACGTCAAAACGATACGTCACGTACCTACTTTAAGGAATACAAATCACTGACGTCATTATTTCGTATGGCCAAATCATATAGTTTTACACCGGGTCATGACGTTGGCCCCAACGTCGGTCCCAACGCCACTCATCCAACGTGTGGATCTAGAATAACGCTCGTCCCAACGTTGGCGCCAATCCTATTTTCTAGTGGAGCCGGTGTTAATGTTAGTTTTGATTATAAATTCATGACCACGTTAAATTGTGGACAAACATTGTTTTTCAAAACATTTTAAGAAATGTTATTTTTGATTATTATAAAACAATTTAATGTTATTGTAGTCAAATACACAATTAGACGTTTAATATTTCTCAGTACAGTTCAGGCGCGGATCCAAGAGGAGGGGGGGGGGCAAGGGGCTCCCTCCTATGAGAATTTTGACAGTGGACAGGTGTTTTGACAGGTAATTGACCTCCTCGGTGGTGGTGTCGGGTACACTGTTGAATAAAATGAATCTTCCCATAGTGACTCACACTTTGTCAGTTGAGTCAAATGTCCCCCCCCCCCCTAAACTTCTGGATCCGCGCCTGGTGCAGTTGTCTGCTTACTACTACTACCGCAGCTTAGCCCTATTGACGACATTTAAAGTACTATACACTGTACTGGCTACCCCGTACAAAGTGACAGCAATTTCAAATGTCGAATCGAATGACCGTCCTGTCAACTTTTTTGACAGTTAAGACAAATGGCCGTTGTTTTCAAATACCGAATCGAATGACCGTCCTGTCAACGTTTTTGACACTTATGACAAATGGCCGTTGTTGTTATTCTTGTTACCTAAGTATAGACTTTAATTTTGTCAAATGACCGTCGAAATTAAATGAAAGTCTTGTTGTGTCCAGTGTACTAGTACTATAGAGGTCAGTGCTTATCCTCCTAATGCTACGGCGTGAAGATACGTACATTTGGGGCGAGTGATTGACTTCAAGCTCCCACTTTGTTTCTTCGCTTGTTTAGTAATGAATTGTTGCTCTGTTCCAATGTCTTGATTTGTACCTGAAAAAGAATATATTGTTATTTTTACTTATTTTTTTAAACGACATTTTAACACACGTTTTAACCACGTTGTAACCACAAGCCCTGTGTCGCGGTGTACTTTACAAACATAAAAGTCACGGGCACAAAGTACACCCAGACTCGGAACAACAATTTGTGAATCACACAAAGTGGTGTCCCGTGTGGAAATCAAACCCGCGACCTCTTGCGTAGCAGTCGGATACACTCCCACCGCGCCACAGAGGCCGTCAAATATTAGTTAATTAACGTTCATACTGTTCAACGGTTTACTTAGATGGTTGTGATATGTTTAATAATAAACCATTGTGAATGGCTGCAAATTTAATAAACCAACTATCTGACCCGCGCAACTTCGTCTGCGTAAATATTCCTCGTTTTTCGTAGAGTTATGCTATATAGCCTATAGCCTTCCTCGATACATGGGCTATATCAGTAGTGATAGGCTTAGGTAGTGCCATTCAGCGGGATTCAACCGTGGCATAACGGGCATAAAGTGGATATACCTCCTCATTTCATAAACGGACCCCTAAATCGAAAAATGACTTTATATATAAGTATGATAAAATTAAAAATAAAATTATTACAGCTAAGTAGGCTTTACTAGTTTACGAATAATAGCCGACCAAGTGAGAAGTAACAAAATTTTCGTACCATTCATTACCATTATATAAAACGTTGTTAGTAGTATGAAACAAAAACAACAGAAAACCCACTATTATTCAGACAAGGGGTTGGGGGGGGGGGGTTGCGTTCCAAATTTAAACTTTTATGAACTCGTACAAATAGTATTTTTTATATTGTTGAATTAAAATGTTGTTAGTATTTATAATCGATTAAACATAATTAATCGTTATCGTAAGTAATTTTAGGGTTGCATCTCTATGACATGCTCGAAAGAAATATAAACCTAACTTCAATCCGGTCAAGTTACGTTGAGACAGCTGTACTTCATACCTGAAGACAAGCCGCAGTCCAGTCTCTGTATACGGTTCAACCTTAATAAAATCTTCTCTCAGCGAAGTCAAGCTCCCAAAGCTTAGATGACGGGTATGAAGTTAATGTAATAGTTGTAAACGGATTCAAGTGTTGGTTGGACATACTTTTTGCATTGTGGGAATTATTTTATAGATACGATGGACATACTATTTAGCCAAATTGTCATAATCAGTAGACATACTTTTCAGCCACGTTAACTATTTACAGAAAATTCTTTTTAGACACATTGGACATACATACATTAGTTACGCACTCACGCCGGATCTAGTTTTTAGCCACGTTGGACATACCAATTGCCACATAAGTTGCAGATTTTGCCGATTCATTTAGCCACATGGGACATATTTTAGACAAAATTGAGCATCGTTTTAATGACTTTTGACATACTTTTATAACCACGTTGGCCGTACTTTTTAGTCAAGTTAGCCATACTTTTCAACCACGTAAGATATAGTTATATCGACACACAGTTAACACAACGGTACATATATTAAGACACTCGCCGTCACCTGATCGTAGTCGACCCGCATGGTGGCGAGTGAGCGAGTCATCTCGTCCTGCACGTCAGCCCACACCTCGCCGCCCTCACGCAGAAGTGTGTGAGTGTACAGAGGGGTCTGTGGGACTTGGGTGAATTGACGGATCCAAGGGCTTGACATCACCTGTAAATAGCAATAAAATCACCTTGTTTCAAAAAACGTATATCTGTTTTACGGGTGAAGAAATAAAGGGCTGATTTTGATGAAATTTTTAACTAGCCTGTTGCTAGTGATTACTGAAACTGACTACTACGCCAGAGGTTAGGGTTCGATACCCGCCCGGGAAACCACATTGTATTATCTCACACCTCACAACTGCTGTTTGTTTTTTTTTTATTTTCAACGCGTCACTTTGATCGTTCTTAGAACACTTGGGCGGTCAAGACGAATCTAACGACGTTAATTGTATAAATCCGTTCAGTGATTTGTGAGATATGAGGTAATAAAGAATATTACATACATACATACAAGATACGCGCGAAGAAAAAGTCTTTCCTTAAAGTCAGGTAAAAAAGAAATTTGGTTAGTGGTAGCTTTAAAGATAGAGGCAAAATATATACGAGGGTGAATTTGTAGAAAACAGCTAATCTAAATAAATTTAAATAAGTGAAAATTCGTATTTAACCAGTAACTACTATGTCGATTTTGAAGAAACTTAGTATAAAGGTAGCTTGTTGTTAGAGTTGTAGCATAGGGTACTTTTTGTTACGATAACCGACTTCTCTTGGGTGGAACTGGAGATAATAACAAGAGCTATAGCAGCAATATATTTCATTGACTGGCCTGTTGGTCTAGTGGTTAGTGACCCTGATTGCTTAACCGGCGGTCATAGGTTCCATCCAAACCCAGGATAAAACTTTGTGTGATGATCATGATGGTTTTTTCTGTGTCTGGGTGTTATTTATCTATAATATGAATGTATTTAGAAATATATAAGTATGTTATATATAGTACAAGCTCTGCTTAATTTGGGATCATATAGCGTTGTGTGAGATGTCCCAATATATTATATTATTACTATATAAAGATAATAATGTTCCCCTAACCGATGACGGTTACGGCGGCCAATCTCATTAGAGACTAGCCAACTACGCAGGAGATTATTATATTGCGGCAGTGCATGCGCAGACACAAGTGCACTCTCTATTCTCTAACTCCCATACAGGATGAGACAGAAATCCGTGGCAACCTGAGCGAGATTAGGCACAGGCACGGAGAGGCGTGACATTTTTGAAAAACGGTCGAAGATATATAAACCTCGTAGATATATCAATTTGCTTGGTCGTCACTGAGTCATAGACCCTTCATAAATATGAATATAAATAATACATACTTGTTGAATCGTAAGTCTATTAGCTGGATCGACTGAGAGCATGCCTCGGATGAGATTCTTCGCTTCAGATGACACGTTTGACCACTCGGGCTCCGGGAAGTCGTACTGGCCTAGTCTGATGCGCTGTAATTGTACAAATAATAATATTAAATATCTATCATAATGTGAAGACGCTTTTAGATATGTTGGGCATACTTTTAGCTATGCTAGGCATACTTTTAGTTTTATGCTTTTGCGAATTTTCTGACTATTTTGGACATACGTTTAGTCACGTTGGTATTATTTTAGTTACGTTGAATGTACGAAGTATGTACTTGTAATAAGAAAACAAATATTGTATTTAATTTAAACTAAAGCAAAATATTATTTTCTCTTCTATACAGATTATTTCTTTATTTACACAATATTAAATCTAAACATTACAAAGGCTAATTTTTCATACAAAATGATTCTCAAGGCTATCAGTTAATGTAGGAGACATTAACTTTTACGGTCATCAGGCATTCTTCCCTCACCAAAAACAAAATGGTACCTACCTTCTTCATTCCAGGGGATATAGCGAGTCCATGGTTGGAGTAAAAAGGCGGGAAGCCACACAATAGTATGTACATCACAACACCCAAGGACCAGATGTCGCAGGATTTGTCGTACTTCTCCGGACCTAAAACCTGAAAAGGAAAAAAAAAGAAATTAAATACTAGTATGACGAGCTACCATCAACTGCTGATCCAAAATCAGCTTTTTCAATTCTTTTAATAATTGCCCATGGGGGTATATCTACCACAAGAGGGATATTAAGCAAAACACATACTAACGCAACCAAACACGTCAAATAAAAGTAAATAATAGTTAATTAAATGAATAACAATATAAAGTATAAGCAACTGTAAGCTCTGTATCAAATATCAGAGAGCATTCTATTCTTATTACAATAAACTACGAAATCGATTTGGAGAAAAAACAATCGGGTTGCACTCCAGGAGTGCCGGCAGGAGTGAAAACTTGAAAATTATATTACATACTGATGAAATTTGAATAATACTTTTTGATTACATAATAATAAAAAAAAATCGCAATAATAAATCACAAATCAAAAACCAAAATCAAAAATTAAAATAAAAAAAGGGAAAAAAATAATCGTTAGGTACTCGGATTCGAACTGGAACTGGTTTCTAGACCGCCCGATATCCCACCAGCCCGCCACCGCCCGAGATGGTGGCGAAATTTACCTTCGTATTCTTATGGTATTATAGCAATTTTTCATTGCTCTCCCTCCGTCTTATGAATTTTCGATCAGGTCACGTGTCCTGATGCGAGTTTAACATTTTTAATAAATTATTACAGTCCTCACCTCTGGAGCAACATAATAAGGTGTATAACAAGGAGTCTGCAGCGTATCAGCAGGGCTCAAAGTCTCCTTAGCGAACCCGAAGTCTGTCAGCTTGAGTATCGCGTTCGGTTCCTGGCTGGTGTATAGTAGGTTCTCAGGTTTGATGTCGCGGTGGGCGATGTTTGAGTCGTGCAAGTGACGCACAGCTACGCATATTGAGTGCATGATCTGTGGAAAAAAAACGGTAATAAACTAAAGACATACATACGTCTTTAACGCGACCAGTAAACCACAAATTAGGTATAGCGGTCATTTTTATTTTGTAAATAAACTAGGCAAGAGATTTTAAGTGCAAATTACGTTAACTGGAGCCGGAGGTTGCAGAGAAAGTCTATACATCTTAAATAAATTTAATTATAAATTACATTAAACTAAAATCTAAAACTAGTGATAAATGGTCGATGTATGTACCAAGAATGAATCGTTCTTTATTAAAATCTAAAACTACAACTATGGAAAGACGGTTGCGAAATCGAAGTGGCGAGATGTGGAAATCACGTAGCGCTGACTCGACGCCTCGTGCCGGTCCGCAACTGCACTGCTTCGATAAATGGTGTCAACGGTCCGCCTCTTACACCAAAGCGTAGATAAATGGTGTCGACGGTCCGTCTATAACACCGACGCGTAACACCTCCCCCCGAAGAACAGCAACTATTTGTCAAGCGGAGTGGCAAATATTGCTGCCAGACCACTGGTGTTCATCTTACTTCTTCTGGTCGGATGTTCCGTCTGGGTTCAATAAGTGTATAGTTGGCCCCTCTGCAGTATCGATGTCTGGATACGCCTCTGGCTTCAGCTTCCGAAGATCCGGATATTCGTTGAAGGTGCTTGGAAACCACCCGGGTGACTCGCGAACGCGGATATCGATTTGAGATATTCCTAATTATCGCGAACCGGCCCGCGAATATCCTACCGACTGCGCCAATTACGTTAACTGGAGCCGGAGGTTGCAGAGAAAGTCTATACATCTTAAATAAATTTAATTATAAATTACATTAAACTAAAATCTAAAACTAGTGATAAATGGTCGATGTATGTACCAAGAATGAATCGTTCTTTATTAAAATCTAAAACTACAACTATGGAAAGACGGTTGCGAAATCGAAGTGGCGAGATGTGGAAATCACGTAGCGCTGACTCGACGCCTCGTGCCGGTCCGCAACTGCACTGCTTCGATAAATGGTGTCAACGGTCCGCCTCTTACACCAAAGCGTAGATAAATGGTGTCGACGGTCCGTCTATAACACCGACGCGTAACATGCACTTCTTATTCCTTTTTTAGGGTTCCGTATACAAAGGGTAAAACCCTATTACTAAGACTCCGCTGTTAGTCCGCCCACCTGTTTGCCTGTCTGTCACCAGGCTGTATCTCATGAACCGTGGTAGAAGGACAGTTGAAATTTTTACAGATAATGTATTTCTGTTTCCGTTTTAACAACAGCGATATACCTACAAAAAAAACATCAGCATACGAAGTTTTATTACGCCTCGAAGGAATTTCAACGATTGTGAAGAAACGCCTAAGTAGGCTCGTTAGAACGTCTTAAATTAAATTAACATATACACGTCAATATTTAATATAAATAAATTATTTATACTCAATATTATACAGCTGAAGAGTTTTTTTGTTTGGTTGAACGCGATTATCTTAAGAACTACTGGTTCGAATTGAAAAACTATTTTAGTGTTGGATATCCCATTTATCGAGGAAGGCATATAACATCACGTTAATACTATAGGGGCGCGCATCATTGATAAATGGTGCAAAAACGGGGAAAAATGACGCAGACGAAGTTGCGTGGATCAGCTAGTGTTAAATAAGCAAAGGTTTATTGTCCGCCCGCCTTATAGTCGGTTAGAGGATTTTGTCTCACTATTAAACTGAAACTCATATATCTTTCATCATTTAAAAAAAAAAAATAGGCGGCAGTTTAAAGCCCATGAGAAAGAAGAGTTATTCATTGTTTTGAGTTATTTTTTGAAGTCGGATTATGTTTTATTAAATTACTTTTTAATTTTTTTTTTAAAGACATCTTCCCTTAGTAGGTTTCAAGCCCTGTATCGCGGGGTACTTTACAAACAAACAAATCACGGACACAAAATACACCCAGGCTCGAAACAACAATTTGTGGATCACACAAAGTGGTGTACCGTGTGGGAATCGAACCCACGACCTCTTGCGTAGCAATCGGACACACTCTCACCGCGCCACAGAGACAATTCCTTTAAACAGCTTTACACCACACAGCAAGATAGTGTAACAGCCCGTGACGATGAATATGAATAAATGTTAAAATATTTGACATCGTAGAAAGAGATAAAAAAGACCCAGGGAGATGGTGATTTCCAATAAATGACGAAACGAAATGCCTATTCCTAGGTTAGAAGTCTTTCGACGGAACTGTGTTTATATGGCTCCCCTAATTTATAATTCTTTGCCTAAAGTTATTACCCAACTACCATTTAAAAAGTTTTCGCTAGAATTAAAGAAATGGTTGCTAAAATAATGCTTTTATTCTATTGATGAGTTTTTAAAAAAATATCCTTGTAAGTTTTACAGGCATAGATGAATGAAATAAAAGTGTATAGATTGCGTAAGTGTATAAAGATGTTTAATGTTGGAATGCAGATTTTGTTCTATTGCATGCTTATACTGCCAAATATGTGAAACTTCTAATTTTTATAAGACCTCTGTACCTACCATATTTGATGCAATAAAGAAATTATTATTATTATTAAAAAAAAATATTTTGTCTTATCTAGAAGCTACAAGTCTACACTATTAATACCTATTGTTTATGGTGTAGACCAGTTAAGTAGTGTAAGATTATCGCCAATGTAGATAGGTATACATTTTATTATAGTTTGGCTTTGACCTTCCCGCTATATTGATTTTCTTTATAGAATTATGAAATTTATAATGAAGTTAGCGTCAACCCTTAGGGAAATAAGGCAATTTAGTTGATAAATTTCTCTAAGGATATTTAAATTTTCCGCTGTAAAGTATAACAAATATAAATATTGTACTGGTTCACTTGCAGGAGCTTATTACTGCGTGCGCAATAGGTTGTCTTGACCCGTTTGTGTCTTACATTTTGGGTTGTCAAGGTGTGGCAAAACGAATTCTATTATTGGACGTTTGGCCTTCATCTAGATCGACTTTGATGATCGATTGACATGGAGACACCAAATGAGAACTAAAAGATAACAGCTAAACATACGGTATAAAGATGTATACTGGTTGGCAGGACGCAACAGCTAACTCTCCTTACTTATACGACTCCTTATTTATAGGGCTATCTTTAAACCGATCTGGATGTATGAGATACAGTTGTGGGGTAGTGCCAGCATATTGCATTCTAAGATCGATATCCCAAGTACCATGGCTAATCACAAACAATGAAATTCATCACAATCTTAAAACAAATACAGTTAAAGAAGCAATAGCAATGATATCTAAAAAGTATCAAACTCGGCTGAAGAACCATCCTAACGCACTTGCAGCTGAACTAACTAGAAAGAGTTACACTAAACGACTAAAGAGGAAAGACATTTTGGAACTGAACACGACGATTAATGCAGTTATAAATTTTCTGAGTATGATGTTTTCAATGGAAGGCACACTCGACCTAGTCTCTTAAAATATTTGCTTATAATATGACACTGATTGCAGATAAAAGCAGAAGATAAAAAAAAAATAGACATCTCGGCGCACTGCAGGTTATCATCAACACGTTGTATGTGCTATACCCATCTGTCGCACAAAGCAGAGGGCTTCTACATTTGTTATGCGAACAGCTAAAGTGTGGATCTCCCTGCCGTCGTCAATGTTTCCAATTAATTATAACACGGACCTTCTGGGTGCGCACATTTCATAGTAGGTTTCATTAATCAATCGGGCATGAACGGAGCCGAGAGCAAGTCTATATATTTATAAAAGCTAGCAAGTCGCTCTCAGCATGACAGAATCTTTAACCTAATTCAAACATTTAACATAATAAGGAAAACCACATAATGTTATTTATTTTGCAAACTGACCAGGAAGGCAATATAACAAACCAACGTATTATTCTTGAACCAATTGTTTTGTTTAAATACATTATCCTCAAGAGGTAAGGCATAATATTAACGGTAATATATTAGCTTTAATAGGGTATTCACCTCTGTTTAAAAAAAAAGTTTAAAATGTTTGTTTCTCTCATAAAAAGTCACAAAAAATTACATTACAATTTGAACATTGTTTATACATAGCCGCCAAAACGCTGTCTGCCATGTTTATAACGTCATATTGGCATAGACCAATCAGATTGGTGTTAGTCGGCGTCAAATACATTGTCGGCAATGCCTTCTTTGCTGATATATAAGGCAACGTAACCATTATTTATATTCCGAGAACACTAGATGGCACCACTTTCTATGCGCATTTTTTCCGCTGACAGTTTCAGAGACAGCAGTGACAGATGACAGCGAGTTGGGTTTTGTCTATATTACGTCACACGATGGCGGCTCGTGTTTCATGTCACATGATACACAGATCAAAAATACAAACTATTAAATTTTAATTGAATAAAACATTCATGCTAATATATAACGAATTTCTTAAATTTATTGTTCGCCCATTAACACCATTTTATTTAGTTTGACTTGAATAACTAACTGCCGCACTCAGAGTCATTCAAAGCTTATTTAATCATTAATTAATAAAGAGTTTGTATGAGAAAATTTGAAAAAATGAATGATTTAAGTACAATTCGCGCCACCTAAGTTTGCGTTTGTGAAGTTGTATTCGAATATATGTAGTTCGGCGCAGGGACGACATTCCCCGCCCGTCTCCTTCAACCCCTCCGATACTTAAATTCGAGTTGTACGCGCCAACATCAGACACGCAAACTTATCTGGCGACATGTGTAAACATTTAACGACTGTGAGTAGGTACGGCAGTTAGTTAAGTACGTGACAGGTATAGATGTCAATTGGGATATTTATCTATTTGTTGTAAGACCATGAGCGTACCCAGGATTATGAGCCACTAAGTCTTAAAAGAGACTTTGCCTGAGAAGAGAACTTTGTTTAAGATACAAGCGGTAGAACACACTATAATGGGATGTGTTCCGAAGAATTATTTGATGTAATGGCTATACCCTCACCGCTCGCTATTGACAGGGAGTTAATCCTACACTTTGAAGCCGAAATGATCTCGCTCTGTACCTACGGATTCAGACTTTCAGAGGCACTGCCTCACGAAGATAAAAAGTGCTACAGTCCCCCTATCCTTGTGAAACTGAGTTCTTCTGGTCAACGGCAGCAACTGGCAGCGAGGTCAAACCCCTTCTTCCTCGACCCAAACATAATTAATACATCAAGCAAAGGTTCTTAGCCTAGCTTCCTTCCAAACAAAAAAACGAAAGTCACGGATTCACCACTACCTAGTGAAGGTACAACTATTAAAGAAGGTACAATTTCACATAGGTTATGCCTCACCTCAGCCGCCTGTCTCTCAGTAAAGGCTCCCTCTCTATTGTCCTGTATCCTCTGGAACAGTTCCCCTCCGTCCATGCATTCCATGATAACCAGGAGACACCCTCGGCCGCCATAAGTGTTCTCGTATACGTCTATGACCTGGAACATAGAAAAGATACGGTTAGTTAAGAACAAAGGTATAAAGACTGGACAGCGCCATTCCCTCACAAAGTTGTCCACTCTCTAGAAAGAGACAACGCAACTGTGCGGCCAATACCACCCCTTTTACACGTTCTGGTTTCAATCCGGTCCGGCGCCGTGTTGAAACCGGGTACCCGGCGCATAATTAATGGCGATGTACGGTAACTTTAACATGTCCGGCGCCCGTCCGGTCCGGGCGTCAGTATTTTTGCACCGGGTAGCCGGCGCCGGACTGGATTCAAACCGGATCGTGTGAAAAAGATTTTAGATCTATTTCACACGTTTCAGCTTCAATCCGGTCCGGAGCCGGGTACCCGGCGCGAAGGGTATGGCGAAGTACATGTTCCGGCGTCCGTCCGATCCGGCTGCAATTCATTCGACCGGAATGAAACCGGTATGAGTGAAAAGAACCTTACTGTCTCTTTTCTGTGATGTCAAAGTAACATGACATAGACAAGCCTCTGACGTGGACGAATCAGATTCCTAGAAAGAGACTAATGGCCGTACGACAAAAACATTGACAGACGCATTTTGTTTCTCTCACACTTTGCAGCTTGTATTTCATTCCTACCAGAAAGGGAAGGCGCAGTTCAATCTCTATGTCTATTGTTAAGAAGTTTAGCAGAGAATGATATTTTATTTTATGGTAAACATAAGGTAGGACGACCCCCAGAAATCAGGTCCGACGCGACTACTTAAAGAATGATGAGATGGACAGATGTTGATGAATATGGTCTTTGATTGTCCTGGTTAATAAGAGTGGTGGTATAAGTTTCACAACTGTAAGTATTGCAGCATACTGTTTTAGTGGTAGGGTAGTATTTCGATTTTGTTAGGGTTTATTTTCTTTTATTTTCTTGTCATTTTTTTATTTTTTTTAAGTTTGGGACCCACATTATTAGCAATCCTGTTAACCCCTCCAACTAAGCTGCATCGGCCTAATGGCTCAGGCATCGGACTCGCCATAGTGAGGTTGCGCGTTCGAATTACCTATTACCGACGTGAACCCACTCCTAACACAAGTCATCGAGCTTAGCTGGAGGGGTTAAGAGAATGGCTAGTAATGTGGGACCCACAATCCCACATTGCTATTCTCTTTAAAAAACAAAAATATATAGACAACGTTAAGGGACACTGAATCTCGGACCATGATGTTTCGAAGGTATTCCGAGATTCCATAATTCATAAATAATACAATTTTGTAAACTTACGAACAATAGGCAAGCTATGAACCTTGCCTACCATTCAACATAACAACCCATATGATGGCCCACTGCTGGGCACGGGTCTCCCCAGTAGAACCTACTAGTAGGTAGATCCTGGGGGTAATTGCCATAATCGCCACGCTTGGCGAGCGGGTTGGCGATCGCAGTAAGGCTTTAAGTACGCAGAGGATGCTGCTGCCCGTCCTCCGGAGTGAAATCCCTTAGTCGCCTTGACGACACCCACGGGATGAGATGGGGTGGTACTATTCTTAAGCCGGCACCACACGGCAAACCCTACCATTCAAGCCCACGGTAAATGTTAACCATCAGGCGAAAAATCATTTTTACTACCCTACTATCAAAATAAAATAAAAATCATCAATTTTTATTATTCATAATACATTGGTTGAAGTGCTAAAAGCGCTTACAACTTATCAAGTGCCACTCACCGATACGAGAGATAGGGAGTCACGGTATTACCGATAATAAAATGAGACTGCACTCCTATAATAGTATAACGTAAGTACACATGTATCGCATCGGTGCGTATCATCATATCAGATTACAAAACTAACATTCGCTCTTGGAACATCGGTTAACGCGATAAAGAGTAATCTATGTCCTATCCCAAGCTTCAAAGTGTTTCTGTACCAAATTTTATCAAAGTTGAATGAAGAATCATACAATTAAACGACACGAAGTACACCCAGACTTCAACTACGGCATCCTAAATATACCATATCGACCCGATGTTCCACTGCTGGGCACGGGTCTTCCCAATAGAACCTACTTATATCCTGGGGGTAACTGCCATTATTGCCACGCTTGGCAAGCGGGTTGGCGATCGCAGTTAGGCTTTAAAGTACGCAGAAGCCTTTAGGCTTTAAAGTCGCCTTGACGACACCCACGGGAAGAAATGGGGTGGTACTATTCTTAAGCCGGTACCACACGGCACCCCTAAAAATGGATCACATAAAATGATGAACAGTGTGGGAATCGAAGCCACAACCTCTAGCACAGCAGTTACGTATTATCCAACGCACCACATATTCACATAAGATTAGCCTTAATGGACTATTGTTAACGATAGCTATTAAATTTATATTAGTCATTGTAGGTATAATGGCGTATTGAAAAGGTCATTGTTTATCAAAATAGTTAACGCCCATCCAGCCATAGAATTGGACGGATGAGTTGACGAATGTTTTATGTACTATGTCCACCAACCGGACGAATCAGCTCGCGTGCGCGCGTATCCGTTAGCTTGCATTTGTTTACTTATTTTTTTTCATGCGTTTTGTTTACTAAATTTATCACTGTATTGACGTGACTTTATTTTATAAAGGCATTCATATTTTTCAACTAAACATAAGTTTTTTATCTGTATTCATATATCTGGAGCCGAACGGACGCGGCCGCATCCGAGCGCCTCCTTCCGCGTGCGATAGCATGCGCGAGGAGCCGTCAGCCTGCGGAGACACGCGCGCGGATGTAACACGTAAATATGAAACTTATGCCTAAGTTTAGAAGTTTGAATTTTCTCTGGCACAGAGTGAAATCTCGTACTTGCAACACACACTGAAGAGTTAATAATTGCAAATGTGTGCCTACTCCTTTAGCTCCCAACAACATTTGGAACAGGACCCATCTGAGGCAAACTATGGCCCAAACTGAGATAGCTTTTAAAAAATGTATATGTATGTATGAAAGGCCTAATCGTAGCTACAAGTTCGGTTTCCCTGTGAAGCTGAGAAAAGAAGTTGTTTAGTGTTTATTGTTAAAGAGGCCAAAGAAATACATCGTCTGTGAAATTTTCAACTGTCTAACTATCACGGTTCATAAGATACAGGCTGGTGGCAGACGGACAGACAGACGGACGGACAGCGGAGTCTTAGTAATAGGGTCCCGTTTTACCCATTGGGTACGGAACCCTAAAAATGTATATTTATGTATGAAGGGCCTAATCTTGGCTACAAGCATAAGTTCGATTTCCCTGTGAGGCTGAGATTTATAAAGCGCAATTAGTTCTACGCTTGGATAGAACTTGACAATGCTTTATGATGACTGTTGTTTTTTTTTTATTCAGCAGACGCCTTGTTGTTTGTTGAGGAAAACCAACCGTTTCCACTCCTGACAATCCTGCGCCACAATAATCCCTTTGGTACCGGATCCTTTGACTAAATCGTCGATCCATCTAGTGAGAGGTCGGCCTACACAGCGTCTGCCGGTAACCCCAGATAGCCCTTTAAGACTATGAGAGTGCGGAAACAGAATCACCTGGTGTTTTAAATCCATCTAAGAGTTGCCTAATAATTTCTATAATTTGACAATCAAAAGATCTGAAACAGGAAATCGTTTCATCAGATAATAGTGACAATATCAAGTGGTGTCAACGTATAATGACTTTTACAAAAAACCCATAACATGTATTAGTCACCGATATTGGGCGTAACAGATAAGAAGTTCGTATGTCGCATTTGTGTGTCCGTTGATGAAATTATTGCGCAATATTCATGACGTCGAGTACAAAATTTTAGCTCAGAAGAAAAGGAAGGTTTTTAGGGTTCCGTAGCTGCTTACTATTACTTTGGTATTAGGAAGTAAAAGTCGATTAAGCACCTACTGTACTCTGCTCTCTGCATCACCCTAAGGTTGACTGGTAGAGCAGCTTACGGCTCTTTGCTCGCGTGTTGTATGATACCACCTCACGCCTCGTAACGTTGGCCAACTTAATGTTTACCTAAGGAACATTATCCAGTTAATATGTTTCTGTTACCTGAACAATATGGATACATCCTCGAGCCCTCCAATGCAACTCGACCTCTCGACGCGCCTTTGTGTTGTCGTGAAGGACTTTCAACGCGCGCTTGGCACCAGTTTTCTTTTCTTTGCATTCTAACACCTGTAACGAAAGAAAAAAACAATAAATTAATTAAGGTCTATTATTAAGTATTATTATTATTTCCTTTTTAATTTAATTTTTATGATCATCTAATAAACAATTTTTACCCTACTACTACCCTACGCAAATTACTTTTCATATGTCAGAGGTAGGGTTGCCAACCATACTCTAAAATAAAGTATTGTACCTACTCTATATCATGTAGGCGTACTCTATAATATACATTTTTTTACAGAATGTTCACTATACTAGTGGTGCTAGTCATGTATATATGATACATACCCATTAACAAAACTGAAAAATTGCTATGTGTGCAGCAAAAAATACCAAAATATATAAGCCTGTACTCTTTATGTACCTTCTTTAAAATCAAATATACTCTATTTCTTGTAATAAAAGTTGGCAACCCTAGTCAGTAGGCACCGAAAGCGTCCTCCGCTTTGCTTTAAGCGGAGCTCCCTCCCAGTCGTATATGCGATTCACACTTGACCGATATTGGAACGCTAAAATTTGATTTCAGTCCAACCTAAATCTGGCCGTCACCGTTTCTCTGCACCGCTTTAATGGACAGGTGACCTTTTTGTCCGTTTATTGAACCACTCTGTTTGTGTCAGAGTTAAAAAACAAAACGTATGAGTAATATCACAATTATTTGGCTTTGACCCACCATTTCGTAATTTCAAGTGAACTTTGACTCATTATTGCAGTAAGTATTTATTATCAGAAACTATAAAAAAAGGCAATGCATATAACATTCATCGACAAAACATGCAGTTTCGGTTCCATACAAAGATCGTATCGGCTGACTAATGAAAATCGAGGTTATGATTGCTAAACTAGAAAATTACTGTAATTTTTCGTAAGTGCCGTAATTATATCTGAACATATTTAGACCATACAAGGATCTTAGCCGTCACTGGCGAGGGGTGAATGGTTCTCAGATACGGAATCTCGAAACACCTCCGGAACTATAACCCGAAGTGGTCCGAAATTCCGTGTCCGTGAACGATGTCTATGTGTATTACTCGAGCAAAGTACGTCGCTTTCCTTCTGTATTCTCGGTGTTTTGTTGCTACGTTTATTCGTGCGTATAAGAATACATTTCTATTAAAGAAAATCCACTATATAAAATGAAACTTTATGCAACACAGTAGCTTTTCCGCCAGGCCTTGACCGCGGAGGTCGCAGATTCAAGGCCTGAACGCGCGCAGCTATATTAGTAACATTGTGAGAAACAACCTAATTCCAGGGTGACTCCAACCTTCCTTGCGATATTGATTCTTATAATTAATATTATAACCTCATAATACAACACTCATAATATAATTATCACTTATGGACACGGAATCTCGTGACACCTTTCGAACAAAATGGTCTGAGGTGGTCTATAATTCAGTGTCAGTGAAATTATGTATATGTGTACGTGCAAGCGAGGTACGTATGAAGGTTACCTTCTGTACTGCCGGTATTTTGTAACAAAGTCTATGTGTGTGTTGCTCGAGCAAAGCACTTCCCTTTCCTTCTATGGTTTCGGTGTATTGTAGCTAATTTCATTCGTGCATAGGTATTTTAGAGTAGGTACCAACGTTTCTATAAAAATCAATGTTTGATGTTATACGTTCCGAAACCATGGATCAGATTGTGATGAAACTTGGTAGGCTGTTCTGGGGACGCCCGTGAACCCCCCTGGCCCAAAAGCCACAACGAAGCGTAGCTGGGTTCAGCTGGTATAAAATAGAACACAGTAGCTTTCTCGCTAAACCTTGACCGCGGAGGTCGTTGATTCAAGGCCTGGACGCGCGCAGCTGTTTGTTACATTGTGAGAAGCAACCCAGTTCCGGGCTACTTCTGACCTTCCTTGCGATATTGATTCCAATGTTACCATGGGATTTTCTCTTTATATTTTACTAGCTGTCCCGCGCAACTTCGTATGCGTAAATTTTCCCCGTTTTTGCAACATTTCTCGTCGCTGCTCCGCTTCTATTAGTCGTAGCGCGATGTTATATAGCCTATAGCCTTCCTTGATAAATGGGCTATCCAACAAAAAAAGAATTATTAAAATCGGTCCAGTACTTTTTGAGTTTATTCGTTACATACAAAAATACAAATCTTTCCTCTTTATAATATTAGTGTAGATGTAGATAGTGTAGATGTATATTGTGAGGGTTCCTGGCCCAAAAGCCACAACGAAGCGTAGCTGGGTTCAGCTGGTATAAAATAAAGCCGTATAGAACACAGTAGCTTTCTCGCTAGACCTTGACCGCGGAGATCGTTGATTCAAGGCCTGGACGCGCGCAGCTATGTTTATTACATTGTGAGAAACAACCCAGTTCCGGGCTACTTCTGGCCTTCCTTGGAATATTGATTCCAATGTTACCATGGTATTTACTGTTTATATATCTACTAACGGCCGGTTTCAATAATCTACCTATCGATGGATTTGGCTACTAGAGGTAGAATTTTGACATATTTTGTATGGAGCTTATGTCAAATATGTATATAACTCCAGTAGGCAAATCCATCGATAGTTAGAGTATTGAGACCGGCCGTAAGTGTTATAGAAGTACAGTTTAATATTTTGTGATATTTTTATTCCGCCTTAGAAGTAATGTGATTCACCGTTTGATCCGATTTGGATGGGGTTTTCGATATTACTCTGTTAAGTTTTCTAGGAAGGTTTTAGTTTAAAGAACGAACGTTGTCGTAGAATAGAAGACACTGGAGCTAAATACTAAAACACAAAAGTAAGTCAGTGACATTTCTTCTAATCGGTAATGTTTTTGATTTTTTTAACCCTTACACTTAACACTAACATTGTTTTTGTTTTTGAAAAGTACATTTCGTTCCCGACTTCGAAAATTCAGAACACCTCCGTAACAAAGTGGTTCAAGATATCATGTCCGTTAAATGTAATACAAAGTTGCAATTCCACACAAAATTACAAATTCAGATTTTCCGGGTTTACTAACATTTAAACTTTCCCGTTGCATGATTATAACTATTTATTATACGGGAATTAACGCGAATTGTTTACCTCAAAATTGCTTGACGTTTCGCCCAGGTTGCATCGGCCGTGGTCACAAGCGGACTTTTAAGGTAAACAATGCGCGTTTATTTCCGGGTTTATTGTTCAACACCCGAAAAATCAACAGCTATTGATAAAACCAAAACAGATATTTTCTATTTCATTTACCCAAAGATTCAAATAGGTCAAGCTATTTTCGAGTTATTACAAGACACACGACATATAGGTTAGTAAAAGTTACATAGATGATAAATAGCATATGTTATGAATTGATGATTGTGAGATTGTGACAAATGATCCGCCGACGCGCAAATATTTGGCGAGCGAATTTACGCACGCTTGACCCAGATTTATATCATTTTTAGGTTTCGGAGTCAAAATGAAAAATCGGAACCCATATACATAGTTTCGTCATGTCCGTCTGTCTGTCTGTCTGTCCGTTAGTATGTCATAGGCATTTTACTCAGACTACTCAATGAATATTGATGAAATATGGTGAAAAGGTGCCTTGTAGTAGCCGCTACTTAGTTTGATTGCTAAATAATAAAAATAAACATTTATAGGTGGGCACTCCATGCATGTAACAGAAGCTGATTTGCTAAATAATAAAAATAAATATTTTTAGGTGGGCATTCATGTAATAGATGTTTTTTTTTTCAACAAACTTCAACGTGTGGCAAATCATTCAACAAGTATTTCAAAAACATTTTAAGGTTTAAACAAACATTTATGAATATTTAATTTATTATTTAATCTAAATGAATATTTTTGGAAATAATCGCTACAAAAGTTGCATAAATTGTTGACAATCGAACACAATGAATTCGTTGCGCGTGTAAAACCACGAATATGATTTTTTTTTAATATGAGATTAGCGTTTATGTATTGTCGTCTTGAGTAACCTAGTTTTCATTTTGGGAAAGTTTGAGTATTTGAGTCTACTGAGTATTTTTTTATCGTAATATTGAACAAAAAGAAGCCAAAGAATTTGGGGTAGGCACTCTATTCAGGTCCTTCTTTTAGTTCGCCTATAATGTAACAAACACATATTGTGCTTTAAAAGCGACAGCAGTGGAGAATCTAAGGGAGATGGGGGTGGGTACCTACCCCCTTACCTCCTCACCCTCTTGGACAACACACAACATCAGTTAGTTATAGCGAAATGCAACGTGGATCTGATTTCATCAATTTCCCTGCCGACATTATCAGTTAAAACGCTTCTATCCATTGATAACAACTTACTTACAAATCTAAATATATTTACATTGATGACTGAGCTATAGTATCGTAATACAAGATATTTGCAACGTCACAATACGCGAATATGACGCAAACGTTACTTGTATGACGACAACAGGAAACTTTACGTTTGCGTAACGGAATTTATTCGTGACAAGTTCTTAGTATGTGAAAAGGATAATGGTGTTCGCCCAGTAGTAGACAGTGACTGATCCAGAATAGAGAGGGGAGGAGGGGAGGTGGGGTATAATAAGAGCCCTTCGGTATATGTGAGCTTTTCTTATATGAGTTAGAGTTGCCAGATCGAAAAATCAAAATATTTGTATAACATTTAAAAATCCCTAAAATCCCGACGATTTTAGGGTTTTTGTCTGGAGAAATTTTACTCATAATATGTTACTAATATTAAGAGTAAAATTTAGTATTTATTTAGTCAAAGAGCATACGATTTTCTTTACAATATAGTGGGAGGGGGGGGGGGTGCAATCATTATTAGTAACGGAGGGTGTATGAACGGGCGTGTATGATAGTGGTAGAAAATTACGATGAGAGATGGAAGGTTTTGTTATTTGTCGGGAGTCTAAAAATCACATGAAATGTCGAAAGAATTCATGGAATACCCGACCATTTGGCAACCCTATCCTCAGCTAGGCCAAACTCCCGCCGAACCAAAGTTGACTTCCTCAACGGGGTCGAACCCTCTTGCCGCCATTGTCAGTACAAAAATGACGATCGCCGTCGATCGCTGTTCCGTCACAGGCAAAAATATAGGTAAAAATATTCGACCACTGATGATATTTTTATTGAATCAATGAGATTCTTTCCGCAGTTTGGCGCTCCCCTACTCGTCGCTTATGTAATGGATGCAGTTGAATTCGGGCTAAAAGCTGAAAATTAATAGATAGATACGCGATATAGGGGGGGGGGTAATATATGCGAGCCTTCCTTTGAAAAATTGTAGATTGAAGACCTGTATTAAAACATTATGTAACAATATATATATATTTTTTAAATTAGGACAACGCACCATTAGCGATTGTTACAAAAACGATACAACATCTAGCTATCTATTTTATAGATAACGATAATTCGTGATATAAGCTTGTAACTGATAAAATAAAATATACAACGTCATGATTTTGACTTACATAAAAACTTCGACACGAATGTTTTCAATAAAACTGTCTAATAAACATTGTGCCTAGTGAGAGTTTGTTTTACGTTAACGCGATCAGCACGTTTAAGATTGACCCGCTTTAAGCTCTTAACCAATATCGCGGTTAAAGTTTTGATGGTTTAGTGTTGAAATGACGGATTTGGGAAATTACTATATAGTCTTTATTTGACCATTCTTGGAATGTACAATTCTACAAATGATTGATTCTCCAAATGATCGATTCTAAAATTGACTGATTCTACAATTGACAGATTTTTTCAATTAGGTAAGTACTTTGATTGCAGATTGAAATTCTTGCAGTTAATTTATATATGTAGGTATATATTTCTTGTGTGCGTGTGTATGTCACTGAACTCCTCCTAGACGGCTGGACCGATTTGAATGATTTTTTTTGTGTGAGTTCAAGGGGATTCGAGGATGGATTAGATTCACAATTGAACCCGATTTACAAAAAAAAAGAGTCGAGACGAAGTTCGCCGAGACAGCTAGTATAGGAATATATCAGGTACCTAATACAGGAGTTACAAAATTAACTGCAAGAATTTCGAGTGCCGCAGTACCTATCCAGAAAAAAAACACATTACAAAAATAATTATTTTTTAACCGACTTCTAAAAGGAGGAAGTTTTCAATTCCTTTCTTAAGACCTTTCTGTTCCTGAATGAAATCAGTCCATTGTAGAATCAGTAAATTATAGAATCGCTAATTTATAGAATTAGTCAAATTTAGACTCTGTCATTTGTGGAATCAATCATTTGTAGATTTGTACATTTCAAAAATTGGTCAATTATAGACTACTGGCGCTCTAGACACAGTTGACACATGAGACAAAAAAAATATTATCCTCAAAACGGCTGTGAACGGATTTTCAATAAACAAAGCTAAGAACCATCGAAAGAAGATTAAATTAACTTTCTAACAAAGTAATTCATATCCAAATACCTCCATCCGTTTGTGAGCAACGATGGCACGACCAGACACACAAGTTAAACTTATAACACCTCTCCTTTTGCGTCACGGATTCCTAACCCAGCGGTTTCCAAAGTGGGTTCCATGAAACCCAGGGGTACTTTAAGGAAGTCATCAGGGTTCTGAGATTTTTTTAGAATTGTTGAAAAAAAAACCATTACTGCGTGTTTGCCTGCGTAGAAAGTACAACAAAGATAACATAAAACATTTCATCCGTTGATATTTCTCAATTGTATCCCGCCCCCTATCTTGAACTTTGTGGTTCTAAAAATAAAAGGTATTTGGGGGTGTTCTTATTATGTTAAAAGTTTGGGAACTCCTGCTCTAATCAACTCTGCAAATATTTCGCGATAATTTAAACACTCGTTTATTTATTAGGTAATTAAAAAAAAATGTTAACAAATTAATCAATAAAATCGATTTTGCACTATGGAACTTGCGTCCAATAGTTACTCATGCGTTATTTTCTCTGTCACACACGCCCTCCGTATCTTGGAGGGCACGTTAAGACGTCATTCCTGCGCCTAATCTCCTTCCGGTCGTGTCGGATTTCCATTCCATCGTACTATTTCAAGTAATGGAATAAAGAGTGCACTTGTTCAAGGTTTAAAGTCTTTTTGTATAATATCTCCTGCTTAGTTAGCTAATCTCTGATGAGATGGACCGCTGTGATCGATATCGGTTATAAGACCATTATTTCGCTGGTTATACCACACAATAGTGGAAAATAATACGCTTTAGTTCAACGAGATTACTTGCTATGCATTACCTGATTGTGTTCATGCTCGCTTTAGATACGTATAGGGCTGCCACGGCCACGCGTATTAAAATTTATAGTAGGTACCTAGTAATTTATTGTGGTATTATATAACATAGTATAATGGACGGTCAACCACGCAGAAAATTTATATTATATTAGCTGTCCTGGCAAACTTCTTACTGCCCTGTTATTTTTTTTTACGTAAGAACCTTCTACTGAGTATTAGAAAACTAAAGAAAAAAGTATGAATGATATCGGTAAACTCGTTGTTTAATTATTCGTGACCAAGGGAAGTAGAGATTCTTTTATATATATACTAGCTGTCCCGCGCAACTTCGTATGCGTAAATTTTCCCCGTTTTTGCAACATTTCACGTCGCTGCTCCGCTCATATTAGTCGTAGCGCGATGTTATATAGCCTATAGCCTTCCTCGATAAATGGGCTATCCAACAAAAAAAGATTTTTTCAAATCGGACCAGTAGTTCCTGAGATTAGCGTGTTTAACTCTTCCGCTTTATAATATTTATATATATAATAACTTGGGACTACTCACTCCGGCTTAGCAGTCAGGGTCACTATCCACTAGACCACACTGATAATTGTGTTCATGCTTCCTTTAGATTAAGTATAGGGCTGTCACGTGTATTAATAAAGAATTTATTGTTACGTTTTCACGGTCTCCTAATCGATAATGTCTCCTAACCGATGACGGTTACAGCGGCCAATCTCATTAAAAACTTGCCACACTACACAGGAGATACAAGTGCACTCTCTATTCCCTTACTCTCTCTTTTTTTTTTTGTTTTTTATATAATATAACCGACTCCCGCAGTAGGGTACAAGCCCTGTGTCGCGGGAGACTTTACAAACATACAAGTCACGAACACAAAGTACATCCAGACTCAGAACAAAATATTGTGGCTCACGACCTTTTGCGTAGCAGTCGGACACACTCCCACCGCGCCACAGAGGCAGTCGAAACCTCGATAGGACAGAAATCTGATACGACTACGACGAATTGAATTGAAATTACCATAGTGTAAAAAACTTATGATCGGCATAGGTAGTGCCATTTAGCGGGATATTAACCGTGGCATAATGTGGACATGCCAGCTCATTTCAAAATTCCGGGTTTTTTAAGATTCACCTTCGTCTAATGTCACCAATATATAATTAACAATTTCGTACCCAAGTGAAAAGTGTTCATACCTTAGCTAGAGATTTAGAGATATTCGTATAAAAGAAAAAATACCTGTTACATAAAAACCTTCCAAATTGCTATGGCCATATGATTCAATAGTAAATTTGAAACTTTGAGATTTTTACATTTCTTTTACTATTTATTATTGACGATTCGATAATTCAAAATCCCGGAATCCCGCGGATAGTCTATGTTAGCATAGCATTTGAGGTCATTGATCTTAAATGACACTTCCTACGCCGATCACTAGTTATTAGACTGTGGTGTTACACTGAAAAACCAAGTCTATTAATAATATAAACTAGCTAAGCCGCGCAACTTCGTCTGCGTAAATTTTCCCTGTTTTTTCAATATATTTCATTGCTGCTCCGCTCCTATTTGTCGCAGCGTGATGTTAATAGCGTATATCCTTTCAACAGGCTATCCTACAGAAAATATTTTTTCAACTCGGACAGTAGTTCCTGAGAATATCGCGTTCAAACAAACAAACAAACTCTTAGGGGAATGAAAAATAGATGTTGTCCGATTCTTAGGCCTACCCAATATGCACACAAAATTTCATCAAAATCGGTCAAGCCGTTTCGGAGGAGTATGGCAACGAAAACTGTGACACGAGAATTTTATATATTAGATTAGCTGTCCCGGCGAACTTATAATATATAGATATAGATGGACAGCTATATAATAGATATATATAGATAATAATAATAACTTGGGACAACTCACGCAACGCCATCTGATCCCAAACTAAGCAGAGCTTGTACTATGGTAACCAGACAACTGATTAACATATATGTATATTTCTAAATACATACATATTATAGAAAAATTACACCCAGGTATAGAATAAACCATCATGCTCATAACACAAAGTTTTATCCGGGGTGGGGATCGAATCCACGACCTCCGGCTTAGCAGCCAGGGTCACAAACCACTAGACCACCCTGATATTGTGTTCATGCTTCCTTTAGATTAAGTATAGGGCTGTCACGTGTATTAAAATAAAGAATTTATTGTTACGTATTCACGGTCTCCTAATTGATAATGTCTCCTAACCGATGACGGTTACAGCGGCCAATCTCATTAGATACTTGCCACACTACACAGGAGATACAAGTGCACTCTCTATTCCCTTACTCTCTCTTTTTTATTTTTTTTATTTTATATAATATAACCGACTCCCGCAGTAGGGTACAAGCCCTGTGTCGCGGGGGACTTTACAAACATACAAGTCACGAACACAAGGTACACCCAGACTCAGAACAACAATTTGTGGCCCACGACCTTTTGCGTAGCAGTCGGACACACTCCCACCGCGCCACAGAAGCAGTCGAAACCTCGATAGGATAGAAATCTGATACGACTACGACAAATTGAATTGAAATTACCATAGTTAAAACTTATGATCGGCATAGGTAGTGCCAATTAGCGGGATATATGTGGACATGCCAGCTCATTTCAAAATTCCGGGATTTTAAGATTCACCTTCGTCTAATGTCACCAATATATAATTAACAAATTCGTACCCTAAAAGTGTTCATACCTTTGCTAGAGATTTAGAGATATTCGTATAAAAGAAAAAATACCTGTTACATAAAAACCTTCCAAATTGCTATGGCCATATGATTCAATAGTAAATTTGAAATTTGAAAACCAAGTCTATTAATAATATAAACTAGCTAACCCGCGCAACTTCGTCTGCGTAAATTTTCCCTGTTTTTTTCAATATATTTCATTGCTGCTCCGCTTCTATTTGTCGCAGCGTGATTTTAATAGATCAGATATCAGATCAGATAGATAATATATCCTTCCAACAGGCTATCCTACAGAAAATATTTTTTCAATTCGGACTGTAGTTCTGGAGAATATCGCGTTCAAAAAAACAAACAAACTCTTCAGCTTTATAATATTAAGTAGGTATAGATGTGCAAGGTAGTGAGAATGAATGAATGTTCGTTGCTCTTTCACAAAAAAAATACTGAATGGATTTTGATGAAACTTTACAGCTACGTAGTTTATACACCAAAATAGCACATACCTACCTCACATACATCTATTCAATTTTGAAAATGGAATAATAACAAAGACAAAACATTCGCTAGTTAAAATGCTCTTAAAACGTCTGCTAATTTATTATGAATAAGGGGGTTAGACTATAACAATCAAACAAAACGTGGTAAAGCCGCGGTAAAAAAAATATTAATATAAATAACAGAATAAATAATAAAATCATGAGTCTAAAAATAAACCTTTATAATTTCCTACCTTATGCCGGGGATTTGGTCACGTGGGTGTCTGTTATTACGGATAAAATGTTTGCAGCATCAGTATTGCTTATTTTGGTAACAAGTACAATTATATACACATATATTATAATGTACACACGAATTACACCTACGTAGGTATAATTTAATCTGATACCAAATTTCACCACCTGGCTTTGTAAACATGTACGTACGTACCTACATATTATACCAATTTACGAGTTGATTTACAGTTTAATAGGAGCGAATTATATTAATATATTCCAAATCCACACTAATATTATAAATGTGAAAGTAACTCCGTCTGTCTATCTGTTACCTTATAATTATAACGCTTAAACAGCTAAACCGATATCAATGAAATTTGATATAGAGATAGTTTAAGGAAAGGACATAGGATAGTTTTAATCGCGATAACCGACATCTACGAGGGCGGAGCCGCTGGCGAAAGCTCGTGTACAATATATACTAAGGTTAAAACCACGATGGATTACCAATGATTCATTTGTCTACAAACACTTTCTTTCCTATAGTTCTCATTAATGTTGGTAAAATGCCAGTTTTCTTTGTTACATAAATTGTTGATTGTTAGGTATGTGTATGGCTAGACTGGAATATATTAGAGCGATAAATCTAACAACTATAGAAAGTAAAGTGTTTCGCGTTAAATAAAATCCTGTACGTGTGGTTCCGACACCAATAATGCATAGAAAACAGCTAAACAGAAAAACATTAAATGTAGAAAATAACTACTGCGATTCAATCAGCTTTCTAAAAAAAAAAATCGCTTTTAATTCGTCATTCCGTTTGGAAAGCTACGAAACCACAAAGAGACATTACATACTTAGAGGGTTTTGGATCAAAAAAGCAAGTCTAATCTTAGTCTACGCCAGTCTTGGCTTACGTTTTTATATTTTAAAATAAATGCGAAAGTTCCTATGTCGTCGGTCCCACGCGAATTGTTATAATCTAATGTTAGTGACAACCCTAGCACGAGATTTTCAATATTTATTTATGAGGGATTCACGTGCGGTAGAACGTGCAAAACGTTCAAATTCTACGTAAACCAGATTTGAACACAAACGTGGGTATGACAGTTGATACGCAAAATATTTCTTACAGAATACCGACAGTGAAACAAGTTGTTTCTGGCGAGCGAGATTGTGAAATTAAATGTTTGTAGTTTCAATTTTGAGAATATGCACAGATATTATTTAGCGGCGGTTGCTTAATGGCTAAGGCATCGGTCTCGCAATCGTTAGGTCGCGGGTTCGAATCCTACCCATTATACTACCGACGTGAACCCACTCCTTTTTTTTTTTTTTTTTTTTTGATCTGGCGGGAAAAAATTCTTACGAACACCCCCACCGTCCGGGGAAGACGGTGGAGATAGTGTGGGGTTTGCACCCACTAAAAAACCCGCCGTGTATCGCCCGCCACCTTCGCGAACGGGCCGCCGGAATTTGTTATATCGTCGGCGGCCCGCCCAGTGGCAATGCCCGGAAGCGATGTTATTGCATTCCGGGCATTTCACACCTACGCGGCACCTGGATACACACAGGGTGCCGCGCCTCCACGGAAGGCCGCGGGCGGGGCACATTACCCCGTACGCCCGCCCGCAGCCCCACCTCGCGGCGGCATCAGGCGCAGATATGCGCGTCGACGCCGCCCGGTTCGCCGGCGACGGAGCGGATCCGCCAGGGAGCTCTCTTCCCTGACGCGCTCCGCCGCCTCCTTCTGCGAGATGACGTCCTCGCAGAAGGATGCGACCGCATTCCACGACCCCTCGCTCCGGACCATGGACAGAACCACGGCCGGCAACGAGAGGACACTTCCGACCACTGCGGTGAGAACTCGACGCTGCCCCTCCCAAGCTGGACAATGCTGGAGGGTGTGTTGCGCCGAGTCCTCACCGCAGTCGCAGTGGTGGCAGCCAGGACTCGGTTCCCTCCTAGCGACCGTGTGCAGGTACTTCCCGAAGCACCCGTGCCCGGAAAGGACCTGCACCAGCCGGAAGGAAAGGGTCCCATGCTGCCGCCCCGCCCACTCCTCCAGGACCGGCTGGAGCGCCTCCACAGTTCGGACACCTGCCCGTGGAGTCTCCAGTCGGTCCTGCCACCGGGCCATGATTGCCCGGTGGGCCTCACCGCGCCAAGCGCAAAGCTCCTCGGGCAGGGGCACCGAACCCCCTGCCCGAACAGCCACCGCCCGCCGATACACTTCGGCGAGCACTTCCGCCTCCAAATCCCACGGGGGTGTGCCGGCCAATGCGCACGCCGCCTCTGCAGACACCGTGCGGTATCCGCGTATGGCCCTGACCGCCATGGTCCGCTGGGGTCTCCCTAAGCGGACCCTATTCTGGGCGGTCAGGGACGCCGCCCACACGGGTGCGCCGTAGAGAGCCATTGACCGCACCACCCCCGTGTACAACCGTCTACTCGAGGCACTAGGCCCGCCCAGGTTCGGCAACAGCCTCCCCAGTGCGGACGCAGTAGCCTCGAGCTTAGGCGCCAAAATGCGGAAGTGCTCGTCGAAGAGCCACCGCCCGTCTACCACTAGGCCCAGATACTTCATCTGGGCCCGGACCTGTACGAGGACCGAGCCGACGGCAATCGAGGCGCCAGCAGGTGGACCGCGACGGGGCCCATGGAATAGTAGGGCCTCCGTTTTGGAAAGGGCCACCCTAAGCCCCAGCGCCTCGATGCGCCCGACCATTCGGGAAATCCCTAGGTTGGCCAGGCGCGCCGCCTCCTCAAAATTCCCACCCCGAGCCGTGATGAGGGTGTCATCCGCATAGCAGATGACCCCTATCTCGGGGGGGAAACCGCACCGCAGGGCCCAGTCGTAGCCGATATTCCACAATAGGGGCCCCAAGACAGAGCCCTGTGGAACACCGCACGAGATGTCCCTGCGGATTACATCACCCTCTCGGTCCTCGTACAGGATCCTTCTGCCTTCGAGGTAGTCTGCCACTAGCTGCCTCAGGTACGCGGGCACTCCATGATACCGGAGCGCCTCTCTGATGCAGCTGAATGGCAAAGACCCGAAGGCGTTGGCGATATCGAGAGATATCGCCAACATCACTCCTCCACCGGCGACGGCCTCCTCCGATGCGGCCTTCAGGCGCAGAATGGCCCCAACGGTCGAGCGCCCAGCACGAAAGCCGTACTGAGCGTCCGACAGATCGGGGCCGACCTCGTTCAAATGCCGAACGATGCGGGTAGCGAGAATCCTCTCCAGCAACTTCCCCGCTTCGTCCAGCAACACGATAGGCCTGTAGGCCGCAATTGAGTCGGGAGGCCGTCCCGGCTTCGGAAGGAGCACCAGCTTCCCTGCCTTCCAGCAGTCAGGGAACCGTCCGGACGCCAGGCACACGTCGAACAGTCCCCTGAGGCGGTCCCCCATGTGGTCGAGGGTCAGGGCTAATACCCGGGCGGGAATCCCATCCGGCCCGGGGGCGGTGTTCTTCGAACGCATTCGAAGAACAGCCGCGCCCACCTCCGCTTCGGTGACAGGCGGCACAGTTGTGTCGGCCTCCCGGTCATCAGTCTCATCCTCGGAGACCATCGCCGGGGGCGTGTGCTCTGCCTGCAGCGGGAATAAGCCTTCGACCACGTCCGCAAGGAAGCTGGGCTGGAGAGCCTCGGTAAGGGGGGGGCCCGCCGAGCGGAGCTTGTTCAGCGCCGCTCGATATGGGCGACCCCAGGGGTCACGGTCGAGACCCTCCAGCATCTCCTCTCTCGCCCTCTCCTTGGCGCGACAGATAGCCAGCTTAAAGGCGTCCCTCGCCTGACGATACGCCTCATAAAGCTGGCTCTCCTCCTGGACATCGCGATGACGAGTCCGGCTGCGGGTATAGGACCTCCGCGCACTGATGCAAGCGGCGCGGAGGGAGGCAAGCTCCGGGGACCACCAATACATCCCCTTCCTCTGGGGGCGACGTCGTGAGCGGGGCATGGCCGCATCGCAGATCTGCGTAAACGCATCGCGAATGCGGCCAGCCATGACGTCCACCTCCTCGGTAGAAGGCGGAGACGACCATGATGCCACGATGGCCGCCTCTTCCAGCAGGTCCCTGTCCAACGCACCCACAGCCCACCGCGGAAACCGAGGCGTTCTGCGCGCCGTGTGACCCCTACCTGGGTCATGGATCCTGGAAGACCGGGAGAGCTCCAATCGGATATATCGGTGATCCGAGAGCGTCTCAACCTCATCCAGGACGACCCAGTTCCTTACTCGCGCTTCGACGGCAGGGGTAGCGAACGAAAGGTCCACTATCGACCCCCCCTGCCGCCGAACGCAAGTGTCGGTGGCGCCTCTGTTTAGGAGACAGAGACCCATCGACGCCGCCCACTCCTCAACCGCCGAACCACGGACGTCCGTGCTGGGTGATCACCACGCCGTAGATTTGGCGTTGAAGTCCCCCAGCACCAGCACGTGGCGAGGTGCCAACCGCCGTATCGAGGTCTCCAGATTGCTGAGGAAGACCTCGAAATCGGCAAAACTCCGGTTTGGGGAGAAGTATACTCCGTAGAGCGTGACCCCCCCCCAGTCGGCAGCAACATATCCCGAACCCTTGTCTCTAATCGACAAGGGCAGGGAATGAAGCGCAGCGGAGCTGACGATTGCCACGGAGCCGTCCCGGTCACCCGCCCAATTTGGGCGGGGAGGAACAAAGTAGGGCTCCGCGGCTACGGCGACACTTATCGACCACTCCGCCATGGCCTGCAGGAGAAGGTCCTGGGCAGCGGCGGAGTGGTTGAGGTTCGTCTGGAGGATGATGGAGGAGTTGCCACTGTCCATTTAGGAGTGCGGCACTACCTCCATCCCCTCCACCTCAGTAGGCGGGTGAGCTCCAGGGGCAGCCTGGGTCGATTGGCTGCTGCCCGGGAGTGGCTTGGAAGCCTTGGGGGGCTTACAACCCTTCCGCCCCATCATATGATTGGCGGGCAGATTGCCTGCCGCACACATGGGGCAGTGGGGGGTGGCAGAACATTCCGCCGCCCTATGTCCCGGTTGACCGCAGCGATGGCACATTGTGCTGCAGTCAAAACCGCTGGTGCACCTGGGTCGCAAGTGTCCCGTGGCCATACACTTAAAGCACCTCGCAGGCCTCTCCTCCAGGACGGTGATCCTAGCGGAGGAGAAGCCCACGAGAAGCCGGCCTGCTTCGGCCAGGGCTTTGGCTGAAGCGACGGGGCAGCGAACCCAAGCTGCACCTACTCCACCGGGACCGGGACGGATGGCGCCGACCTTCACGGATCCGGAGGCACATTGAGTTCTTGTCTCGATGGCCTCTCGGATATCTTCGGTCGTGATCGAATCATCCAGGCCCGAAATGCGCAATTCTGCGCATTTTGTGGGCCTGGCGATCTTGACGCCCTCCTTCCCCTTGGTAAGCCCCCGTAGCGTCTCTGCCACGAAGTCCGCCACCTTTGCACCATCCTGACCGGGACACTCTAGAATCCTGGCCCCGGTCTGGGCTTGGCGGAAGGAGACCCCCGCGCCAAGATTGTTGGCGTTAAGGGTCACCCTCGCCTGGCGGAAAATCTCCGCGTAAGAGACTTTGCCACTCCTCTCCACCTCCGGCGACAGCGTCACAACGACGGCTGCTGACTTGGGCGGAGTAAGTTTTGGCTTCCTCTTGCCACTCTTGGGGTGGGCTGACAGAACAGTCTCAGGTTGTGCAGCTTTCTTAACCTTCTTCCCACGTCGCTTTTTGCGTCCGGCCGTCCGCCACTCCTCACCAGACGGGGCTGTGACGGTGGGAGTAGGAACGAGCTCGGGAGCACTAGATACGGCCGCACGAGGCGCCCCTCTTTGTGGTCGCTTAGGCAGGGGTTGGGGTTGTGAAACCCGCCGTGTGGGACTGGTCCTCGCAGGCTGCACCATTCTCATAGATGGCTGAGAAGTCGGTGCACGTGGCGCTCTACTAGCAGCCGCCTTCGGCGCAGCCACCTCGGCGAATGACTCCACGCGTCCCCCGGAACAGGGTAGGGGCGTGGGAGGTGTGGCCTTATACCCCTTGGGGGGCTTTGACCTGTTCGCCGCAAGAGGTGGCCGGCAGCTTGGTTCGGGAGGGAGACGCTCCTTGATGGTTGCCAGCCTCCCATCAATCATCGTCCCAAACATTATCATTAGCTGCCGGCATTGCGCCTCTGTGAAGGCATTTGCCGGCTGCTCCTCAATAGCCAACTGGGCTTCAGCCTCAGTAGCCGAAGACGACGAAGAAGCAACTTTAGGCTGTTGCTTATCAGCCCGAGTGGTCTTAGTCTGGGCTGGTGGCGTAGATGCCTGGACCGCCTGAGCGGGGATCGAAGAGATCTGCGAAGCACGGGCAAGGGAAGTGACCTGTGAGCTGGCCGTAGCAGAAGGGGCCGAGACGAGGCCGGTCCTGGCCAACACCAAATCAGCCCGTAACTGGGCGAGCTCTGTACGGAGTTCGCCTATCTCCCGTTCTAGTCGAACATTGTCCGCTCTCAATCTTTCGAGTACCGCGTCCGGGGCAGCGGAGCGCTCAACAAGAGCCTCCACGACGTTCTTAATACTAGACGCGGATTCCTTGAGGCCCTTTGCGAAGGTGCCTTTCAAATTCCTGGACTTGGTGGCCACATTCACTATAAGGGCCACCGAGTTCGCCGCTGATTCGAGTAGCTCCGCCGCAGTTTTCGCGTCTGTATCCCCTCCCGTTTGGCGGAGCCTCTCTATGACCTGGCCGACTCGTTCTTCAGCAGCCAACTCACCCTCTTCTCTAACACGGGCATACGTTTCCCGGCGAGAAAAGACGGACGAACCAGCCGAGGTGATATTGGCTGGTGTCGCCGTCACTGGAGTTTGTGGGCGCGAGAAAGGTGTTAATGATCGCGTTCTCGCACCCGAACCGCCTCTATTTGAGGTCCTCACTTTCCGAGGGATTCGAATGTCTGCCTCGGGCAGGTCCTGGTCTGCTTCTGGTGAGCGTCTGCGCTTTGGTTGCTGCTTCCGAGTAGAACGTCGCTCAACACCCATCAAACAGACTTCGGGACGTTTCCCGCCCCCTAACAGCTCCATGTCGCTGATGGAGGACGCGGAACCGCACCGACTGATGCACGCCGAGCTTCCCGCAGAAACAGTTAGCAGCGGAGACCTCGACTCCGCTGATGAAACTGGCAACTCACGCGTTGCCTCCTCTTGGATCGCGACCCTTGCGCTATTTTCGGTGCCGGATTTACAGCTCGGCGACGGGCTGATGTGTCGTGGGTTGTCCCCCCCAGAGTACGTGGGACTGCCGGAGCCGACTGGCTCCGGAAGGGATTCTCCGAACGAAGAGCGTTCGGGACCCTCCTGGGTAGATGTATCCATATCTTTGACCTGCGACATTTTGTTTAAGTTTATAGACCTGCGTCTAGGTAGCCCTTGGGACTGAGGACCCCTCAGCCATTCATCCCATTGCCAGGCACCACAAGCGTAGGATTAGGGTATTTTTTAAAGGGGTTTACTTCCCCGCAGCCCACAAAAGTGTGGGCTCCCGTTCCTGTCCATTCAGGGTTACGGGTCGGGCCGGTCGGTGGTCTGCATCAGACCGCGTCCACCATCTATAAATAGATGGCGAACCCGCCGCCCCTCGCCCTACTTCCAGGCGGCCCAGGGATGGGCCACCTCCTACTCTGTCAGAACATTAGCCGTGTGACGGTGGTTTCGCGAAAAGCCGCGAATCCACCGGCACACGTTGCCCAGGGTGCACCACAAGGAGGTTTTCTGGCACTTAGCACCCCACGTGAACCCACTCCTAACACAAGCCTTTGAGCTTAGCTGAGGGGGTTAACAAGATTGCTAGTAATGTGGGACCACAATCCCATATTGCTAGTTATCAAATGTCAAATATCAGTTAAAAAAAAATTGTCGCCTTTTTTAACTTTAAAATAACCTTTTTAATAAATTAATGTCTAATAAATATATGTAACATTATATTTTAAATTTAATCATTACTAAATACAAACACAAAAAAATACCTATACAGTGAAATGAACACCGTTCCAACCGGGTATCCATTTCTTTGTTATTTTTCATATTTTTACGTTTATGTTCGCGATTTTCACAGACTATCAAATTTGGACGGTACGATTGAGTTTTAGCTATTTGACTGCATTTTGATATCTGTACCTATCTAATTCGTAACGAAAGCAATTGTGCGGTACAGATCGGAGCGTCAGCGAATCCCGTACAGTGTACATAACAATATTAAGCAATATTGTTTTTTGACGTAAAAAAGTACCTAGTATAATAATAGTAGTAGTAGTGGCAGATGTTTTTAACACCTTATTATCATAGTCCCTCAGGTCTAAATAAATGTTCCCGTAAATAGCCTTCGTCGTTCCATCTCAATCACAAGTAACATGATGTCCGATTAGAATCAATTAACGAAGCATGCGCAGACGACCTTCGTACATAATGTAGTTTAAAAATATGATCGATGTTTTTTATATCGTAGTAATATTGCGGGTGTTGATTTATATGTGTACTCGTATCTACCTATATCAATAGTTATTAAGAGACAGGCAGACACTAGTGTATGTTTTATTTTTTTTTTCTGTATTGAATTGTCGAAATAAATACCATTTTCTTTCGTTCACTCTCATAACCCGATGGGACGCAAATCCGACACGACAGGAGAAAGATTAGACACAGGACCGACGGCTAAACATGCTGTCACTGTGACATTTTTCGAAAACGGTCACCCATCTATGGACCGACAGTCATAACGTTGCTTAACCTTAGATATATCTCAATCTGCTCGGTTGCCTCCGAGTCAGGGGTCATATTATATGGTTATCAACCTATTTAATCTTATTACTTCGAATTACAATTTGCACAAATTCAAAATCGATATAAACTCGTATAAATATAGAACAAGTAAATTTTCCTTCAGGCACTTGAAAGAGCGATTTACTGGAAGGCATTTATCAGGTAAAAGGTCAACTGTAAATTTAGAACCTCTTTCTGTGTTATTTTAGGCTTCGAAACGAGATAACTTGAGTGTAACGAAAAATATTGACCGATATTTTGTTGTTTAATTTTCGAATAAACGCTTTTTGTTACGGCGGCTAAACTCGTCAAAGATTTATACTGATTAAATCTCGGAACAAAGTGGTCCGAGATTCCGAGTCCGTGAACGACGTGTGCGTTGCTCGAGCGAGGTATACCTACCTCATAAGTTACCTTCTGTACTGTGTTCTTTGTTTTGTGTGCTATTCTACTTCAAGGTGTGAACCCATTCTTACAATCAGGGGCGTATTTATGAGCTGCATCAATGATATGGGGCCCCCAGGCTCCTCTAATGTGCGTTAGCAATTGCACCACTCCCCCTATTGCAGCGACTGACACTAAAGAGTCAATTGCAAATTAGTGCGAGCAACTAACATTAGTCATTAGTTTTTACTTTGGCCGTTAAGCACTTTGGGCACATAGCCCCTCATCAAATATGAAACAGGGCCCGTCTAAGGCAGGCTACGCCACTGCTTGCTATAGTGACGTTTGAAAATTTCTGCGTATATGAACTCAAGATAATACAATACTATTTTCTCACCGTATCGCTATTTAAACATAATACGACGTCATTACAATATACACATTATGTTACGAGTACATTTTATCCTAATTGCGTTGTAAGTTATTGACTAGGGAAAACCGTGATAGATAGATGGAACATTTCCTAATGGCGTTTATTTAAAAAAACTAGGATATTCATTTCCTGAACTATTTATCAAATGTACCTACAATTGTGCGGAGAGCGAGTAAAGGGGCGTCTAAACGGGCCATTTTTTACGAAAATCGATCGCTCAGCGATCGTATGGCAACTATCAAATCAATATTGAAGAGTACTGTCATGTTGCCGGCCAAATTTGCCGCCACAAATTGCCTTAAAAAGTCAAGATTTTAGTCTTTTACTTCGTCGGCGTATGTAATCTCTATAGGTATCCATGCAAAATTACAGCCTCCTAGCCCTAACAGTCTCTGAGCAAAGCTGCGGACGGACAGACGGACATGGCGAAACTATAAGGGTTCCGTTTTGCCATTTTGGCAATATAATAATAATAATCCAAAAACGGGGGAAATTTGACGCAGACGAAGATGCGTGTTTCAGCACTAGGTATAATATAATCTATATGTAGGTACAACAATCTATACCTTAATTACATTCAACAATACCATCCAAGTACACGCGAAGTAATTACACTGAGTTTTGTAAACCAAGCTGCAATGAATGTAATAATTCAAAGAAAATGTTCATTGTTCGGTTAAATGAAAAGTTTATTTACAAAATGGTTCGAAGAAAATCGCTATGATTCATGGTTCCTTAGTATTATATCAATCAGCTTGTAGGTGGGCGAAACGGATACTAACTGCATGTTAGTGATAACAAATTATGGGACAATCTTCGAGTATATATTTAGACCCCTTTAGAGTTCGATATTTCTGAAATTCTTCCTTATTCAAAATCAAAAATTCTTTATTTACTTAGCAAGCAAAATAGTAGTTCGCATACAATAGGTAAAGCCAGAAAAAAGAACGAGGCAGAAAAAACTCACGAAAAATAAAAAATATGTCATTGTGATTGTAATATATTCTGCTTTTTTGTGTATAGTTTTTAGGTTTCTTTTTGTTGTAGTTGATTTGACGGCGTTTAGTTTAAAATAATAAAATCTAAAAGTTTTCAAAATGTTTAACTTGAAATATCGTTCCGTGATCAAGCTCTTGACAAAAGAAAGGGTCAGCCCGATCGATATAAAAACAAAGTAAGATTCTATGTACGGAATACCTCTCCGTCATTTTCTACCATCAAAGAATGTAGTAAACAGTTTCGTTTAGGGCGGGAGTCCATTGACGACGAACCTCGTTCCGTCCGACCTGTCGAGGCAGTCATCGTTCATCGTGGACTGCACCAAATTAGTGGAAGAGAAAGTTCTGAGATCGAAGACTTAAAACTAAAGATACAGCGGCAAGAACAGGGCTTTCGAAAACTTCAGTTCTTAGGATTCTTCATGAACAGCTTCACATGAATTAAGTGTTTTAGTGCCAGGTTGGTGCCCAAACTTCTCTCGAGCTTCCAGCGAAGTGAGCAAAAATCGTGTTCTCGGGAAGTTTTAGAAGCGTATAGACGACACAGAGCTTTTTGGACTCAATTGTTACAGGGGTGGGGTACGAAACCCTGGTTTTGTACTATGATCCTCTTTCCAAAGGGAAATCGATAAAGTGGCGTCGTCCTGGTCACAAGCCGCCTAGGAAGGTCAAGGTAACGCAATTCACCAAAAAGATAAGGGGTGGCCCTTATCTTTTCTAGGATGGTCACGGAATACTAATGATTATTGACATAAAAGAAATAAACACCATGGTAAATGGCAGCTACTACGCTCAAGCAGAAGCGTCGTAGAAAACTTAGTAGAGGTGTCGGGCTTCTCCACGACAATGCTCCCGTGCGCACTGCTTCAATTGCCAAGACTGCTGTTGCAAAATGTGGCTTCGAGGAAATTCGCCACCCACCTTATAGTCCCGGCCTGGCCCCTAGTGACTATTGTTTGTTTTCGAAACTTTTCGAAGAAGCTTTTCTTCGGAAATGAAGTGACCCGTGCCCCGTGGAAAGAATCTTTTGTCCTCAAAATGGGAGTAAACCCCATTTTGAGGACAAAAGATTCTTTCCAAGAGGATGTTTAATTGCGGACTGTCACAACATTAGTATTTTAATATATTTTTGATTTCAATTAAAAGACTCATTTTTTTTCTGGACTTGACACAAATTACACTCTTAATAAAATTGGAAGTTGCACCATTTGCAGCATTATATATCGTAATACTCGTAGTCTCGTACTACGAATATCATTGTATCGATAAATAATATATTTTGTAAATAACTATGTTTATTATTTTTAATGCAAAATCTTTAATATAACTTACACATTTTGTAGCTGAGTAAATAAGTACTAACATAAAGATAAACACGTTGAAATCGCGACACAATGTACACATACTGTTTTGGAAACTTCTCTAACATTTTAAATCTAAATAGTTATGTACTTTGAAGTTTTCTGATAATAATAATTTAACTTAACTTATTCAACATTCAACTGTCATAAAGTTTTTTGAAATTAAATATGTACAAGAAACCTGTTATAAGAAAATTTTGACTTATTGAAATACGCTACCGAAATGCTTTTTCTACGATTTCTGAAACGTAATACGATATTTTTGGAACAGATTTTTTTAGAAACGCGTATTTGTAAGGTTTTAGTGATTCGTCATCTATATTTGTATATTCATCATCCATAAAACCAGTGAAGAAAGCCATTGTGCGGTAATCAGCATGTCCTAGAACCAAAATTAATTGAAACTTTCTGATTTGTATGATTCATCAGGCGCCATTCTGACGTAAGACGATTTCGGAGGGGAGAGGGGTCGACCTTGTCTTATTTTATCTCAAAATTAAACCAAAGTCGATTATGTATTACAAAAAACGTTCCTAAAAATTGTTTCTTTAAAAAATATAAATTAAAACAAGCCTAAAGTACTCGTATATTCAGTTTTCGTTAACATTTTTACGTAATAAATATTAAACGGTAGGGGTCGGCTGATTAATATTTTTTCTTACATAGGGGAAGGAGGGGATCAAAAAGTTGCCAAAATCGTCTGACGTAATAAATGAATGGCGCCTCATTGATTTTTTTTTAAACTAGGACTAATCTTTAAAACATGGTCGTATGGTCATCCTAACGAAATGTCATCGCGAAGTGACGTAACTGATGACGTTTATATTCGAAAATATCACTATTACTGTATGTTGAAAAATGCTGATTGTTTACAACACATATTAGTCACATTTCAATAATGCGTTAAGTAATTTGGGAAATAACTAAAAAATACGTGTTTCCAAACTATTCGACTTTTAAGGCGAGGATTTCTTTGTTGGTTCTCCGGCTAATTTAGATCACCCACATTTACAAGGTGATAGGTAGGCCATCACTGACCTCTATTATAGTACTATGCTGGACTGGATATGATGTTGCCAATTGCTCACTTAACATTTACTCTAGTACGTAACCATAATATTTACCCAACTGCGTAGTTTTATAAATTACTAGCTGTCCCGCGCAACTTCGTCTGCGTAAATTTTCCCCGTTTTTGCAACACTTCTCATTGCTGTTCCGTTCCTATTGATCGTAGCGTGATGTTATATAGTCTATAGCCTTCCTCGATAAAGGGGCTATCCAACAAAAAAAGATTTTTTCAAATCGGACCTTTAGTTTCTGAGATTAGCGCGTTTAAACAAACAAACTCTTCCGCTTTATAATATTAGTATAGATTATAGATTTTGGCTACACTTTAAGAAGGTATAAAAACTCACGCATCGTTGATAACGCCACTGCGTCTAGTGTCAGTGGAGAAGCGAGATGAAACAAGGACATACCCGGGATAATTTACGAAACCTCTATCTTTTACGAAATTCTGGGTGGTTCATCCTTATAGGGATTTGGATTCCTCTATGAGTTAAGCCACTATAATAGGCACTGCCATTAATATATCAAGATCATTTTAGAGTCAATATTTTATTTTAATAACATTATGTGTGCACTTATATTATAGGTAGGTACAGAGACTGTTATAATGTCTATATCTTTAAACTGGTTGCTCTTAGAGGATATAGCGGTTAGTAAAGAGGGGTTTAGGTTTTATTAAACAATCGCGATTGTAGTATTTTATTTAAGATTAATTTAGAAAAGACGCGCGTATTATTAAACGGGTGCAATTTAAAAATGTGATCAATGCAATCCTACACTTAACTTGTTTAATTATTCAGATTTAGACGATAAACTGAAACATCAAATGTCTGAAACTGACAGCAAAAAGTAGCAGCATATTTTTTTTGCAACGATCTTTTTTTTTTTAGTTTTGTTCTGCGACTTCTAGAATACCTGTAGAAAGGCTCCAGATTACTTGGCAAAATAACAATTATTTCGCTAATTTAGTTGTTTTCCTGGTGAAAATGTATTTAAACGTCGTGCGCCCTTTTGGAATGGGTCGGAAAACTTTGTAGAGGTCTTCTAGAAACCGCGAAGTGATCAAATAAAAAAAACCGATCGTGGCAATGAAAAAAATGTTTATGCTGCTACTTTTTGCTGCCAGTTTCAGATTCATACCCATTATATCTACAGTTGGATCTATGTAACTTGACCGGATTGAAGTTAGGTTCTTATCACTTTCGCGTATGTCATAGAGATGCGACCATAAAATTAATTATTATATTTTTTTATTATTTTTTAGTTAGTAATACCTACTAATTATGACAATGTAATGCGTAATCTCTAATTCTCTTGGTTTAGTTACCGCCTCCGCCCCCCGCTTTCTGTCACCATTTACTACTAAAAAATGCATCTGCGCAACCACTTTTCGCCAACTTCAATCCGGTCAAGTTACGTTGATCCTACTGTAACCGCTTACCGCAACGGCGCGGCGCCAACATTGAGAAGCCAAAAGATATCTTGATGAACGCACAATACCCGCACAAAGTGACAGCCATTTCAATTACCGAATCGAATGACCGTCTTGACAAACTTTTTAAGTTTTTTGACACTTAAGACAAATAGCTGTAGTTGCTATTCTTGTTACACAAGTAGGTTAGACTTACCTACTTTAGATTAAATTATATTTTGGTTTTTTATTGACCCGCTTAAGTTAAGTCACACAACGTCATCTGATTCCAAACTAAGCAGAGCTTGTAGTATGGCAACCAGACAACTGATAAACATAATTATATATTTTTAAATACATAGTACATATTATAGATACATTACACACATAAATCATCGTGATCATCACAAAAATGGGTGGGGATCGAACCCACGATCTTCGGCTTAACAGTCAGGGTCACTAACCACTAGAATAATAGGCCAAATTGTTTTGGATCTGTTACAACTTCTATCTTATTAAACGACGAAGAGAAAGCGCCTTACTGGCGCCAATCATAGCAGTACAGACAGACAATGGCAAGGCGCCAGCTCTTGACAAGCCAACTTTTTAATGGAGTATCACAAATTACGAGTGAAAACATATCTAGGGCACAATCTTGTTTACATATTAAATTTATTTGCGACGCTAATAGACGGATTTATTTTGTTTTCAATTAGGTTTTTTAAATAAATTTTAAAGTATAGTTTCAAAGTTCATAGAGTTGGCTGGTACACCTTTATAACATACTTGCGGATATCTCGCGGTTTTACCCGCGTAGTTCCCGTTCCCGTGGGAATACAGGGATAAAAAATAGCCTATGTCACCCGGGGTTAGTGTAGCTTCACAAAGATGAAAGAATTTTTCAAATCCGTCCAGTAGTTTCGGAGCCTATTAAATACAAACAAACAATCAAGTCTTTCCTCTTTATAATATTAGTATAGAAGTATAGATAGACATCGTTCACGGACAATAATCTCAGACCACTTTGGACCACTATGTCTGTACTCAAGCTGAAATGGATATGAAATATTTAATAACAAAGTTGCTTTGCAACCATCGACGAAAGTAATAAAAATTTAATGGTTGCTAAGCAACTTTGTTGTTAATATTTCACATCCATTTCGGCTTTAGTACAGAAGGCGTTTCGAGGTTGCGTGTGGGTGAGCGAAGCCTATGCGTCGGCATATTGGAAAAATCGCGCTTAAAAACATTTTTTTACATCTTATTTCACGATGAAAATAAGCGCTTGACAAAATTAACTTACGAGTAATAATGACAAATACATTGACATATCTATAGATACTAATATTATACAGTTGAAGAGTTTGTTTGTTTGTTATAATCTCAGAAAGTAGGTACTGGTCTGAATTGAAAAAATCTTTTACTTTTGGATAGCTCATTTATCGAGTAAGGCTATAGGCTATATAACATCACGCTACGACCAATAGGAGCTGAGCAGCCATGAAAAAACGGGGAAAAATTACACAGACGAAGTTGCGCGGGTCAGTTAATAATTAATAAAAATATATGCAGCGCCAAAAAACGATTCATAACAGAAAATCAAAACATTTAAAATGAAAAACTGATAAAAGCATTTTCAAAATCCATGTTTTCAAATCTTTTTACGCGCCAAGATGGAAAAAGTCATGGACTGTAACGTCACGGCAATCGTAACAGCCAACGAGGGCACAGCATGTCTTAACATAATATGTATTGTTACGTCATAATTTGATTTTTTTGCAGTCCTCAGAGCTCGCATTGCTTCATTTTGGGTTAAACTGCGCAATTCGAAAAATAGTCTGTTGAGTACGGTCAGTGAGAACCTGCCTAGTCCAATATTAAAACATTGGCTTGACGTCCATCTGAGCCCAAACCGAAATTAATTACTTAATTGGAGTCGTCATTTTAATGTACGCTGTTTTTCTTTTGTTTATTTTTTTATTTTATTTGATTTTTTGTTATGTAATTAATCCAATTTGTAATTAATAATTTAATTTAACTTTTTTATTTTTTTATCATTTTAATTTATTATCGTAAAAAAATCATGAATAATTGTAAGTGGGTTACCCTGAAATAAATAAATTACTTTTAGTATTCGTTATCATGCTTATAAATGTAAAAAAAACATGTTTAATTGTAGAAGAACACGTATTTTCAGAGCATTTTGAGATCTAATATTACCTGTATAAAATAATTTACATAAAATGTAGTCAACAACCCTTTATCAAAATAATGTGATGA
This sequence comes from Herminia tarsipennalis, assembly GCA_945859575.2. Taxonomy (NCBI): domain Eukaryota; kingdom Metazoa; phylum Arthropoda; class Insecta; order Lepidoptera; family Erebidae; genus Herminia; species Herminia tarsipennalis. The sequence continues at coordinate 4,013,217 of OX243830.2, forward strand.
AGTTTATGAAAAAAAATATTCCATAGAAATTTGCGCCACATGCATATTACCTATTAGGTAGTGACCTTTTCTTTGCAAATGGAGAGTGGGACATAAAGGGATGTTTGAGGGCACATTCACAGATGGCAGCACACTCAATGCGATTAGATTAATTACGTACTTGTATCCCTTGATCTACAGACCACTGATTATTTACTTTGAGGATTATGTAGGTAATTACTAACTGACCCGCGCAACTTCATCTGCGTCAATTATCCCCGAATTTGCAACACACTCCAGAGATTACCACCTCCCCCCATATTACAACCTCACAAACTTTACCTCTTTTATTATTAGCATTTTTTTTTAACCGTCTTCCGCAGTAGGGTACAAGCCTTGTATCGCGGGGGACTTTACAAACATAAGTCACGGACACAAAGAACACCCCGACGACTCCGAACAACAATTTGTGGATCACACAAACAGTGTCCCGTGTGGGAATCGAACCCACGACCTCTTGCACTCCTACTGCGCCACAGAGGCAGTCATGTATAGAAGTATAGTTGGAAAAGCTATTATTTCAAAATATACCTAGGTACTACTACTAACTACGACCTTTTAAAATGCACTTAAGGGAATCGGTATTTCAACAAAATTAGTATGCAGTCACAATCCCCGTATTAGTATCTTTAAACAGGAAAATGCTAAGCCGCAATGTATCCGGTCGATAACATCTATTCAACCGATTCTTACGACTTCCTTATAGTCTTCCTCTGTAGCGTGGCTGTTCTTAGAATATATCTGATAAACAAACATTGAGACGGCCTGGCTATAAAGAACTACTGAACTAACCTACCGTAAAATACTGAGAGCAGCAGAAGGTAAGCTTTGTACACATCTTTCACGGATACGGAATTAGGAGGATTCGGTAGGCGTTCCCAGATCCCATGTCTTAACGATTTATTTATAGAAAAACATACAGCATGGTATTACAATATGAAAACTGTTTAAAAAAAATATAATGAAAAGATCGAACGTAATCAAAACGCCTTCTGAACAAAGTGGTCTATATTTATTCGTAAACTTTCGCGATTAGTACACATTACAGAATTTTATAAGCTACGGGTCTTAATCGCGTAAATATTTTATTTTAAGGCTAAATATCTTTGTTTATTGCCCGACGTTTCGACCGTATTGCAACGGCACGGCCATTGGTCACGGGTAGACTGATTAAGACCCGTAGCTTATAAAATTCTACAAAGTTGTCTAAAATTCCGTGTCTGTGAACGAGGTTCATGTATGCGTCGGTCTAGCTAAGCCTTTTTTTGTAGCCTTGGGTATTTTGTAAACCTACTACGTTCCAAGAAAACGTGCTCAAATACGCATGCAAATAGAACATCAATGAACCTTAACCACGTGACCTTACCTTTGACCTTGAGCAGTCAGACAGACAAATCATTAAAAAATACATCATTCTGTATTTGAGAACACACATTAAATAATTCCGGAACACACATTAAATCTTATTTTGAGGGATATTTGGATCTTGAATGGTTTTATGGTCTTTTTTTTTAACCATCGAATGTATCTGTCTTACTTTCTGTAACATCGTAGCGCCTAAAATTAAAAAGAACTTACTTAGTTTAATCGAGACAGTTCCTAGGTTTGTTTGGTGAAAATCCATTCCGGCAGCTAATTTGAAGATAACTGTTTATTTTTGTAGCATTTTAAATATTAGTAAGTAACGCACTTTGAGTGCCTTATTTTTATAGTTATGTCGACTTATTAAACGGAAAATTTTCTACTCAAATTCAATCCATAGCCCGCGTGTCGTCGGCAGTGAGGCCATATCTTAAGGGCTCCGCTGACGATGCATCCATAAATCCAAATGCCGTGAACGTCTGTCAAAAACTTATCGTGAATGTCAAAAACGTAATCCATTTAAATGGACGTTCGTTCGGATTCGGAATTCCAAACTAACGTTCGTCCAGTCCAAATGGACGTATATCACGCCACTCATCATTTCGAAGGCATCCGTATTGTCATTGTGTCTATAATGTTATCCTTTCGTCATAGTTACCATAGTCACGAAAGAGAAAACGGTATTATAAAACGTCAAATTTGTTCTCTTTTTACCCAACTGCAAGGAAGGCTTACGTTTTTCGCGCGTATCTTGTATGTATGTAATATTCTATATTATCTCATAGCTTTCAAACCACTACATAGATTTAAACTATTAGGACGTCTTTAGATTAGTCTTGACCGCCTGAGTGTTTTTAGACTACAGTTATTTAATAATAACATGACGGGACAGGCAGGCAGGCCGCCCGCGGTCCCGCGCCCCGATCTCGCTTGTATCTATCTGTATGTGTAACTCAGTGTAACCTGAAAATATGTATGTGTGTTTGTTTTGTTACCTAACTACCTACCTATTGTTATATTTCTGTACTGTACCTTAATTATTATGTAGTGTGCGTTATCTCAACGAATAAATAAGTTTTTATTTATTTATTATTTTTTACGTTTGAAAAAACTAACATTACGACTGTGAAATGTCAAAAACAAGAGGTGAGAAAAAGGTCTTTTCAAATACCGCAATATAGAGCTCATCGTAAGCATTTAAAAAAGGTATTACATGATTATGACTGTCATACTAAAAAAGTCAATTAGCAACCGTTATTTTATCAATTTTCAATACTTGGCAAAAGTTAGCTGTTAGATCGTTTATAACATATACCCAACCACTAAAAAAAAGTACTAAATAAGATTAATTTAGGCATGAATGAATCTCGATGAACTTAATATTGTGTAGCCGATATATACATATTATGTATGTACGCAGGCGGGTTTTATTATGTTTTAAATTATTTTTTTTATTATAATGTTGACAGCAGTCTTTATAATAATATTCTTGCGTAAGTCCAAATGGAAGACGTACCTACGTGCAAATGGAAGTATAGTCAAAGGTGCCCTAATTTGGCGTACATCCATTCGGAAGGCTCCCAAATGTACGTATCATTAATTCGATTTTTCTTTCATGACACCTGCCGGGGGCAACAATGCTTTCAAGGACAGTTATGCAATCACTCATGTGTATGTTAAATTAAACGAATCATTATATTATTTGAGGTTGAACATGTGACTAGAAGTGTGTCGTAGCCACCTTCAGATTGATTATAAACTGTTACATATTTGATGCTATAATAAAATTATAGCCTTCATAAACCATTTTACGATATTGGCAATGGTATAAGGTAATTATTTCGTTCAATCGGGCGTCAATTTCGGATTATTTGTTTTGAATAGCAAACTTGATTATTGCTCAAATTATAAGAGAAATTGGAGTTTTGTTTGTGTACCAACTAATTTCTAACACGTGAGGGGAAACGGGGCTGAACGGATTTTGATCAAACAAAGCTAAGAACCATTTCTATTTAACTAGCTTTCTAATAAAAACTGCATTCAAATCTGTTTATTCGTTTGAGAGCTACACAGAGAGACAGACACACTAGCCTTGGAAGTTCAACAGTGTGTGGATTCCACAAACTGGTGCCCCATCATTCGAACAGACAACCTTTTGCGCAGCAGTCGTATACACTCCCACTACAAAATATCGACATCAGACCACTTTGTTCTGAAGGCATTCAGCAATTCCCTGTTCGTGAGCGTTGTCTATATATTACAATATTATCGGGACTTATTTGCGTGAAATATTGAAAGGCACGAACCTTTTATTTATCCGACGTGACCACGATCGGTTCAATTCGATCGAAACGTCGGGTTATTTAAATACTTCACGCGATTAAGTCCCGATAATATTCTAATATGTGTAAACATCGCGAAAGTTTAAAGCCAACGATGTCTATGTGTGTGAAGCTCGAGCAAGTTGAATGATGGTCACCTTCTGTATTCTCAGTATTTTGTGATATTAATCTATGATTTAACCTGTTTGAAGCGTAAAATCCATTACGATTTAAATTTCCGGCTACGTTGTTAATTTAGTTATATTTTAAGTAATTTTACGCTAAAGTCATTGTCGTCACTCTGGTAGCCTTCATTTGAAGGTTACTTTTGTTTTTTTGTTAAGTCCACATACAGTAGTATGGTCAACAAATTGCGCTTACTTACATGAATCAACTTTGAAAAATGAAAAAAAATATGTAGGTATATTATGAATTTTCATCATAAATACCTAGTCTGGCCATAAATACTGTTACAATTAAAAATAAGAAAAATATTACATTTGAATTTGGAATCTGTCATTTTTATACGATTGTTCATTGTATTTTCTAATTTTGGCGCCAATACATTGTACAATATTTTGCTATATTAAAATGGAGTGGGATGATAAAGAAAACCGAATCGCTGTGATTGCATTACACAAAGTTGGTATGGAGCCGAATGTAATTTTTAAAACTCTCCATACGCTTGGTATTAGTCAAATGTTTGTGTACCGGGCTATTAATAGGTACAATGAGACCTTCTCTGTTTGTGACAGAAAAAGATCTGGCCGTCCACGTAGTGTTCGTACGAAAATGGTGGTCAAAGCAGTAAGGGAAAGAATTCGAAGAAATCCTGTCCGAAAGCAAAAGATTTTATCTCGGGAGATGAAGATAGCACCCAGAACCATGTCACGCATTTTAAAAGATGACTTAGGACTTGCAGCCTATAAGAGACGCACTGGTCATTTTTTAACTGATAATTTAAAAAAGAATAGGGTGGTAAAATCGAAGCAACTACTGAAGCGGTACGCAAAGGGAGGTCACAGAAAAATTTTGTTTACGGATGAGAAAATCTTTACAGTTGAGCAACATTTTAACAAACAAAATGACCGTATTTATGCTCAAAGCTCTAAGGAAGCTTCCCAATTAGTCGACAGAGTGCAACGTGGGCATTATCCGACTTCAGTGATGGTTTGGTGGGGTGTTAGCTATGAAGGAGTGACTGAGCCATATTTTTGTGAAAAAGGTATCAAAACATCGGCACAAGTGTATCAAGATACCATTCTTGAGAAGGTAGTTAAACCCCTTAACAACACCATGTTCAATAACCAAGTATGGTCCTTCCAACAAGACTCAGCGCCGGGTCATAAAGCTCGGTCCACGCAGTCTTGGTTGGAAGTGAACGTTTCGGACTTCATCAGAGCTGAAGACTGGCCGTCGTCTAGTCCCGATCTTAATCCGCTGGATTATGATTTATGGTCAGTTTTAGAGAGTATGGCTTGCTCTAAACGCCATGATAATTTGGAGTCCCTAAAACAATCCATACGCCAATCGTATGGATTGTTTTAGGGACAGTGAAGAATTTTCCCATGGAAAGAGTGCGTGCTTCTATTGATAACTGGCCTCAACGTTTAAAGGACTGTGTTGCAGCCAATGGAGACCACTTCGAATAAGCTTTTTATATTTTGAATTGTTTTTTATTTATGTATTAAACTAACACACTGTAAAAGTAATAAATATTATTTGCAATAAAAAAAAAAGTTTTTTCTTCGTAACAATATTTATGGCTAGACTAGGTATAGTGTCTATTTGGAAAAAAAAAACATTTTTATAGCCTATGTGCTAATCACTCTATTCAGGCATATAAACTACACTAGCTGTCCCGCGCAAATTCGTCTGCGTCTATTTTCCCCGTTTTTGCAACATTTCTCATTGCTGCTCCGCTCCTATTGATCGTAGCGTGATGTTATATATCCTATAGCCTTCCTCGATAAATGAGCTATCCAACTTTTTTTCAAATCGGATGAGTAGTTCCTGAGATTACCGCGTTCAAACAAACAAACAAACTCTTCAGCTTTATAATATTAGTATAGAAGTATAGATTACTATACTGTAATTACATTTCATCTAAATCCGTTTAGCTTTTTTAAAGTTTTACAAAGTCTATTGTGACATTTTGCGATTAAAACTACTAGACTAAACATAGCCTACTTTGACCAACTTTTGTTTACGATTGTACCTACCACAATTGTACGTTATCCCTACTAATGTATAAATGTGAATGTAAGTTTGTTTGTTACGCTTTCACGCGAAAACTACTCAACCGATCATCATGAAGCTTTGTACACATATTCTTGGAGGTATTAGAAGTAACATAGGATTATAAAAAAAAGGGGAAAATTTACGCAGACGAAGTTGCGCGGGACAGCTAGTAACTTATAATTATCATAAATAATGCAAAAATTAGTTTGTAATTCCAAATATTATAATTACAACGTCGGTCCCAACGCCAGTCGCCCAACGTGTGGGTCTAGAAAATAGAAAAAAGATGAAGTTATACACGCGTTTAGTTATTTTTATTCGGTTTTTATGTTTCCCGTTTTGTTTTTTGTAAAAAAATATTGTTGGGGCGGTGCAGTGGTATAATGACATTTACAGTAGTTTGTAAGGGTAACAAGATTAAAAAGGTTAGGAATCTTCCCATAATATCTCAAATCAAAAACGAATGTTACATTGTGTTGCGGGGGACTTTACAAACATGTCTCCAATTAGCGGTCCGAATCAAACTGTACTTTGAAAAAAAAATGCCCGTGTAGAAAGAGGCTCTATTTATTTTAAAACGTAGGTAAATCGATTTAGGGGGAGACGTCGATCAAGTCTTATTTTAAAGGGTATGGGCGGGAGGGGGGATCTTGACAGTTCTTAGGTAGGATCACAAAAATGCACAGAGGTAATTATACTTCATTCCTTTTTCTTTTAGATTCTCCCGTAATAAATGTAAAACAAATAAATGAATGGCGCCTTATTTATAATTTTCATGACACATTTTTAATATTGTTTATTTATGTTGAAAATATAGGGTAAAACCAGGAGAGATGGACCAGCGGGTCAGACAGACTATATAACTAGCAACATTTACGCGTACTTGCCAATATGTTTGCTCGATCCATTTATTCTGGTTTTACCCTATAGATTGTAAAGTTAATTAAAATAAGAAATAAATAATTTATTCAATACATTATATCAAACTTTCGTTTTTGATTTAAGCCTTGCCATTAGGCGGCAGCCTGATGCCTTAGCCAATATGTGTAATATTTGATATTCGATACCTCAACATACCTCCCACAAGAGATTATTTTCATCGGATAAGCGCTATAATGCTATTACGAGGCGTTTTTATTAGATCAGCTTCACGTGTGGACGTCGTATAATATGATGGTCAACTTTGATTAGGCCAGTCTTCTATTTAGCTAGAATTTCCCAGGATTTGGGCCGAACATGGTTCGTTCAGTAAAATAGATTTTTGTAAAGAAACACTTGATGATTTTAAAAGAGTGGCCCTTAAGTTTCTTGGCAGCTCCTTCTCATGAGCTTTACACTTGCAAACAATCATATTTTTATATTTTTTTTAGTATGTATTAATTTGACGTTCTCAAATAATCATTAACCTGATTTTAAGAAATAAAGATATTTGAGTTTAATAAATAACATCGGCCAAGTGCGAGTCCCTCACACGAACGGAAATGAGACTAATGAACTAATGTCTCAAAAGAGGAGCGCCGTACGGTGACATTCAGATCATTGCCAAACAAGGATTTGGGTGGCACTGATACTGTTATGGGCGACGCGTGACGCTTACAGGCGCACGACCTGCTCGTCTCTTCATTTCGAAGTCATCATGCTGAAAACGTCCAGTCCAGTGTCCAGTCCTCTTCCAAGGACTTCCACAACAATCGATTTTGAGCGGACTGAAGCCAACATTTCGTAATAAAAAAATAGTCTACCTATTGGGATTTTGGTAGGAGGCAGAGGCTCTAAATCTCCTCCCTCCCCCCTTTCAAGGGTAAGTTTTGGATCACTTTCTTCCGACGATCTCCGAGATTCTGTGTCCTGTCTGTGTGAGTTGCTCGAACGCTTTTTGTGCTTACTTTCACAAGAAACACAACAAAGTATATTCCCTCTTATCTTTCCATCGTATTAAAGAAAGAAGTCAATGTACTATGACGTCATTCGTCAGTATGACGTATATAGGTCGATACGGCTGACCGGATACATAACGGTATTTAAAGCAGATGAATGGATCAAATGTGATACATGACTGTTTTGAGATGGAGTATTTCGGCCTATGACGTCATAATATGGTGACGTCATGGGTGAACAGATGGAGTGGTAATCAAAGAAGTACTGCGGGTTCGTTACCCGCATGGAACAAAAAAATGTGGTTATATTATTTTTCGTAAGGTGTTCGACTCCCACTTACTCCAATGGAATTATGACCAACCTAAAACGTGGAGGTAAGTCATACATTAGATAGATGGGTGACCATTTTTAGGGTTTCGTACCTTTACAGATCTAGGATCGCTTTGTTGCCCGTCCGTCCGTCTGTCAAAACTCTTTCTCTCGGGAACGCGTGGAGGTATCAAGTTGAATATAAAACCATATACATTGAACTTCTAAGTTAACGTAAAAAAACGATACGGCCGTTTATGCTGCAAAAAACGTATATTTCGAGGCTCGATTCCTGAACTAAGTATTTATAATATGTACCTACAAATTTGTACGGAACCCTCGGTGGGCAAGTCCCAACTCGCACTTATCCGGTTTTTTGAAAATGGTCATCCAATGGTTATTTAAGTAGGTATGTATATTATTTGACAGCTTCGGTAGATTAGCGAAAGTGCGATAGCTACACAGCAAACCCATTATCTCTTGCAAAGTATTTCAAGAGGTTCGATTCCCAAATAAGACAGCTTTGTGGGATTCATAAATATTGGTTCCGAGTTTGGGTGTAAATTACCAAATTGTTTTTTTTTTTCAATTTTGAAGCAAATTCTTTGGACTTTTCCTTTTTTTTTCAAACCATCCCAGTTTTGAGGCTATTTATTCAAATGTAAAAGAACGAACAACAATAGATTATTACAAAAAAAAAACCATGAAGGTTTAAAATCTAGATATTCTCGGAATCGGACTAAGTCACACAGTTTCATATATATATATATATATAAAAAAAATATTGTCCGGATTAAGAATCGACCGTCAGAGGTCTTTGATCTACACCTGTACCTACTTCTTTAATACCAAGTACAAAAGATCAGTTTACTTTATCTTAGCCAAGACATCAATTTAAAAAAGTTCAAAGCGTTGACAGCATCTTTTATACAAAGTTATTTTTAACTTTATTACATAAATTGCGTTATGTTCTTTTGAACTTCGTTGTGTACAAAATGATTTGGACTTAGGACCTATAATGTTCATCTAAATTCTAATCGATTTCGGTCACAACGGCCAATTTCATCAGAGACTAGCCAACTGGCGGTAGCCTAATGGCTAAGGCAATCGTGAGGTCGCGGGTTTGAATCCTACCCATTATACTACCGACGTGAACCCACTTCTAACATAAGCCTTTGAGCTTAGCTTGCTAGTAATGTGGGACTCAATCCCACATCGCTAGTTATCTTTCAAAAGAAAAAAAAAACTACGCAAAATTTATACATGTTGTGCACAAGTATTTTTTTTTTTAAATACGTCTCCCGCAGTAGTGTACAAGCCCTGTATCGCGGGGTACTTTACAAACATACAAGTTACATACACAAAGAACACCCAGACTCGAAACAACAATTTGTGGATCACACAAAGTGGTGTCCCGTGTGGGAATCGAATCCACGACCTCTTGCGTAGCAGTCGGACTCACTTCCATCTATCACTGTAGCTATGTCCAATGGAGAAAGATGGAACTAATTTCTCAAATGTCGAGCGCAGTGAGGGACATTCAGATCTTTGTCAATAGCGGCGGTAGCCTAATGGCTAAGGCATCGGTCTCGCAATCGTGAGGTCGTGGCTTCGAATCCTGGCCATTATACTACCGTCGTGAACCCACTCCTAACACAAGCCATAGAGCTTAGCTGGAGGGGTTAACAGGATTGCTAGTAATGTGTATCTTATTTAAAAAAAAAAGATTTGGATGGCACTGATAATATTGTGAGCTAGCGTGAAGGTTATCATCAGGCTCCCCCTCAAGCTCACGACTTGCTACTCTCATTTGCTACAGTGCCCTTCAACCGAAACACAATGTGTTAACATAACTATTTCACGGAAGAATAACTGACACTCTAGTGGTACCCACCAAGACGGCCTATGGCTTAGACCTACCACCGGTACTTAGACCTACTTAATTAGTTTCTAGGAAGTACTGGATACCTCAAGAGGTCTCCGCTGTTTTTATAAAGGAACTAGCGGACGCCTCACGGTTTCACCCGCGTAGTTCCCGTTCCCGTGGGAATACAGGTATAGAAAATAGCCTATGTCACCCGGGGTTAGTGTAGCTTCACAACGATGAAAGAATTTTTCAAATATGTCCAGTATTTTCGGAGCCTATTCAATACAAATAAACAATTAAATCTTTCCTCTTTATAATATTACTAGCTGTCCCGCGCAACTTCGTATGCGTAAATTTTCCCCGTTTTTGCAACATTTCACGTCGCTACTCCGCTCCTATTAGTCGTAGCGCGATGTTATATAGCCTTCCTCAATAAATGGGCTATCCAACAAAAAAAGAATTTTTACAATCGGACCGGTAGTTCCTGAGATTAGCGTGTTTAAACAAACAAACAAAGGAAACAAACAAACAAACTCTTCCGCTTTATAATAGTATAGATTAGTATAGAGTATAGATATAGATATGGAAGTATAGATGAACAAAAAATCATATCCCCAATTCCCAGTAGGTACATATAACCTATCTAAAACATCTCCATAAATGTTTAGAAGGCCTTTTAACCTTTAAATAGTTCTGAAAATTTGTTCTCAGAAGAATATCAATAATATTGTTTTGAATGAATTCACTGAAGTAGACTGCTAACATAAAACATTTTATCTATAATATTATTTGATGTTAATGCTACACAGATAACGCAAAATATTTACTCTTCACTTTAGATGAGGTTATTCTTGTTGTAAAGTTTAGGGTTGATCAATACCAACTAATATTACGAGTATAAATGTGAAAGTTACTTTGTTTTTTATTATGTAAAGCTTAATATAAAAATTAAATGTAACAAATTGATGGATTTGTTGTATTAAAAAAATATTTACTTCCTTTTAGAACATTTAAATAAACTGCTGTTAGTAAAAATGATTTTTAAACTATTTACTTATTAAATATGGCCCTAATGAGAGCTAACTACGAATTTTAAGTTGTGTTTTGTACATTGTTATGAAAAAGGTAATTTTGCTACCATTAAATACTGATATTTTAATTGCAAATTGGGATTGTAAATTTGTTATGCACAAAATTGAAAAAAGGGCCTCAAAAAATATTGACCAAAATTCACATCGACGCCGCCGTTGGGCTGAAAAGCCCTACCCCTTTATCAAAACATGAATGATAGCACATAATACTTAATAGTAATATAGACACTAAAAACCAAAAAAGTTGGTACCAAATAAAACATTAAAACTACTATTTCAAGGCACCACCTTCAAAATACTTTTAAAATTAGAATATTTATTTGCTAAATCTGGTCCGAAGATATTCAGAGTTACAATACATAACTCACAAGAAGTGTCTTGAAGATCACTTCTTATGATATATGTATTAGTTCATCAATGTGAAGACGTCTAGACATGACCAATCAGCCGCCCTTAACCGCAATTCTCTAAACGCATTTACAATACCTCAATTCAATACAAAGAATACGCTGTAAGAAACTTTCGAAATACGTGCAATAGAACCTGAATTGCAAATACAAGTGAGAAAAACTTGAGGAGACGCGCTTTAGGAGAGAAATGACATGTAAAATTCATCTTATAATTTTAACGGCTATTACACTACCCTGAATCAGGGCCCTAAATCGAGGTGGCCTTGAAAATGTGTTAGAGAATTAGGGCCCTAACTCTTATTACACCGCTCTTTTTAAGAATTCAGGGTCCCTGATTCAGTGTAGTGTAATAAGCGCATTAAGAAGAGACGTTAGACAACCCTATATCTAACGGATATTCCCGCAATAAAACAGTTTGTTATTGATAGCAATTTTCCTGTGTCTTAGAACTTTGAGTTTGTACACAAATAACATTTACAAGAACGTACCTAAAAATATATTTACGTCAATAATTATGAAATATAAAGAAATATACATTTCAGTTGATTTTCTTGGAATTTTATTAACTGGGTAGGCTTACACTAAAGAAATCTATACTAATACGAGAAACTACCTACTAGGACTACTTATACTATTTCACTATAAATCCATCTATATGTATATCTATACTAATACTAGCTGATACGCGCAACTTCGTCTGCGTAAATTTTCCCTTTTTTTTTTTAAACATTTTTCATTGCTACTCCGCTCCTATTGGTCGTAGCGTGATGTTATAACCTATAGCCTTCCTCGATAAATGGGCTATCCAACAATAAAATATTTTTTCAATGCGGCACAGTAGTCCCTGAGATTATTGCGTTCAAACAAACAAACAAACTCTTAGGGGGATGAAAAATAGATGTTGTCCGATTCTCAGACCTACCCAATATGCACACAAAATTTCATCAAAATCGGTCAAGCCGTTTCGGAGGAGTATGGCAACGAAAACTGTGACACGAGAATTTTATATATTAGAGATTATAAAGAAGTAAAGTTTGTGATGTTGTGAGTTTGTGACGTTGCGTTGTAGGGATATCTCTGGATCTAAAAAAGCGATTTTATTAATTATTTTACCAATAGAAAGCCACGTTTTTTGTGAGTATCATAGGCTATATAACATTATGCTACGACCGATAGGAGCGGAGCAGCAATGAAAAATGTTGCAAAAACGGGAGAAATTCACGCAGACGTTGCGCGGGACAGCTAGTAACATAATTATATTAATAGTAAAGTACTTTAACTTTGTTTACAGGATTTTAACTAGGGAATGTAATCCCTTAGACGCTTACATTTCACTATCTAAATAGATATTTGAAACACTTATCATAATGTAGTATGTAATATGTATTATATGATAAGTTTATCTTATTTAGATAACGTAAGAACCTCACGTTTTTAATAAACGACATAGATTGGCTGACAAACCATTCGAATCTATACTAATATTATAAAGCGGCAGAGTTTGTTTGTTTGCTTCGTTTGTTTGTTTAAACGCGCTAATCTCAGGAACTACTAATCCGATTTGAAAAATTCTTATTTTGTTGGATAGCCCATTTATCGAGGAAGGCTATAGGCTATATAACATCGCGCTACGACTAATAGAAGCGGAGTAGCGACGTGAAATGTTGCAAAAACGGGGAAAAATTACGCATACGAAGTTGCGCGGGACAGCTAGTTAATATATATAGGACTTTCATTTTGTTTTAAGCAGCGGTAGCTCTAAGAAGCTATAGAACGTCTTGGTGGTACCACCACAGTGTCAGTTATTCTTCCGTGAAATAGTGATGTTAACACGTCACTGTGTTTCGGTTGAAGGGGACTGTAGCAAGTGTAATTACGGGGCAAATGAGGCATACGAACTAATGTCTCAAATGAGAAGCGCGGTGCTGTCAATTCTGATTTTACCAAAAGAGGATTTGGGTCATACTGTTGCTGTTATGAGCTGGCGTAACGCTTACCACGCACGACCTGAACTTCTCTTTATCCGGTGGTATAAAGTATAAAAAAAGGACTGTCTATTAAATGTTGTCATTAAGGCATCGGACTCACAATCGTGAGGTTTATACTTTCGAACGTGAAGCCACTCCTAACACAAGACATTGAGCATAGCTGGAGATGTTAACAGGATTGCTAGTACTGCGCGGTACACACAATACCACATTGGTAGTTATCTTACAAAAATATATGAATAAAAAACTCGCACTGGCTTCGAACCTGCTATTGTAGGGGATCGGCCCCTACGCCTTTAACCACTCCAGCACCGGGACCGAGATGTCCAATTTATTAGTCTGTCAGATTTTGGGTATGGTTATTACTTTTGGTGATTTTTAAGCCTTTTTAGCAGCGTTGTTACATGCAATCTCGCATAGAACAGCATTTGTTGAGCTCGTTCCTTTTGCCACAACACGATGTTATTATTTATTAGTTTAAACTAAAAAAAATTAGTAAGTAAATGTACTTACTTACACGTGTTTGGATGGCAATTAAAAAAAATTTATTCTATTCTAAACAAAAAAGGAGGTTCTCTGTTTGACCAATATGTATGAATGTTCGCGATTTTCTCAAAAGCTACTGATGCGATTTGGATGGGGTTTTCGCTAAATACAGCATTTTTTTCAGGGAAGCTTTTATTATATAAAACATTGTCATAGGTAGAAGGACATCGGAGTTATAGAATAAAAGAATAAGAGTAAGTCACTGAAATGTCCACTAATCGGTGATGAGCTTGATCATTCCCTTGATTATTTCGTTTTCAATTAAAGTCTACTCATTTTTAACCGCCTTCAAAAAAGGTTCTATGTTTGTATGTATGTATGTTCGCGATTTTCTAGTGATCCGATTTAGATGGGGTTTTCGCTATTCGACTGCTTATTTTTCTGGGAAGGTTTTAGTGTACCTATAAAATGTTGTCCTATGTTGTGATTGCATTCGATGATGTGCTTGATATATTTTTTCCTTGAAGGCGATTCATTTTTCTTAAAGAAGTTATTTTTCCTAATTAAAATATTAGATGTTTAAAGAAAAAAAAACAGTCAATCAAGCAGTTTATAGGTATTATTTGTGAGTATTTTAACTGCCTTCATAAAAGGTGGTTCTATGCTTGAACCGTATCTATGTATGTAAGTATGTTCGCGATTTTCTCGAAAGCTATAGTAATCCGATTTAGATGGGATTTTCGCTTTTCGGCTGTACCTACTTATATTTTTTGGGAAGGTTTAAGTGTATAAAACGTTGTCCTAGCTTATAAAACACCATAGGTATAGACTAAATCATAGGAGTGAGTCAGCGATATTTGCATTCGGTGATGTGCTTGATATTTTTTTACCTTGAAGCCGGAACGTTTTTCTTAAAAAATATATATAGGTCAGGCTAATATTAAAATTGGTAATCTATCGATAGTTCTCATCACTAAACAACTAATAAGCTGATTTCGGCAATTCATCGTTAATATTAATTTAAATCCAATTATAAAATAATCAATAAAAAGAAGACGTCATTTTACTAATTTTACAGCGGGTCTCAATAACTTATTACCTACCGTTAACTCGGATAACTAACATTTGTGCCGTCGATTCGTCGGTTTTCTATCTATCGACGGTATTTTTAGGGTTCCGTATCTCAATAGGAAAAAAATGAACCCTTGTAGGATCACTTTGTTGGCCGTTTGTCAGTCTGTCTGTCTGTCAAAACCCTTTATCTCGGGAACACGTGGTGGTATCGAGTTGACATTAAAACTATATACTCAGGTCTTCAGTCCCTTGAGTCTGTGAAAAAAATCCAAATTCTAAGGAACGTAAAAAAAAGATACGGCCGTTTATGCTTCAAAAAACGTTTATTTCCACACTTTCAAGGAAATATTATAGGGTATTTTCCGTTGACTAAAACTATAAAATTGGCAAGTAATATTTACCGTTTTTTACTATATTTATATTATAAGTATAGGAAAAAGTCTGAAAACGATACTTTTTAGATTAAATCATTAAAATATTGTCTTTAAAAAAACTGCGAGACTCAATTCACGAACTATTTATATTACCTACTAGCGGACGCCTTGCGGTTTTACCCACGTAGTTCCCGTACCCGTGGGAATACAGGGATAAAAATAGCCTATGTCACCCGGGGTTAGTGTAGCTTCACAACATTGAAAGATTTTTTTAAATCCGTCCAATAGTTTCGGAGCCTATTCAATACAAACAAACAATCAAATCTTATAACATTAGTATAGATGTACCTACAAATTTGTACGGAACCCTCGGTGGGCGAGTTTTAACTCCCACTTGTCCGGTATTTATTTTTATATTTTGAAAGGAGAAGACGAGCAGGTCGTGCGCCTCATGGTAAGCATCAGGCTAGCCCCAGTATCAGTGCCACCCAAATCATTGTTTGACCTGAAGATCTGAATGTCACCGCACCGCGCTTCTCATTTGAGACATTAGTTGGTAAATCTCATTTGCCCAGTAATTACACTTGGCAAATCTCACGTATCTTTTTTCGCAAGAAACCACCTAAAACTGGATTAAATTCAGTAAGTACTTTTTTTTAATTTTTGACCGATTTTGACATCTACCCCCCCTACTCGTCCTGCGATTGAATCACACTTGACCAGCGTTGAGTCAAATGTGAAATCTACGTGAGATTAGGGAGGGGCGAGGAGGTCAAGCCAAATCTCAGCAGAGGGAGGAGGAGTTGAAAATCGCCTCACGTAATTTATGAACACCCCCTAACTTCGGCCACGTAATTTCGTGAAACTTAATCTAGATTTAAATCCAATGACACGCTCAATATAGTTACTCTAAAATCCAATTTCATCTCAAATTACGATTTGAAGTTGATAAACAAACTCTGTTCACATAAAACGTTTATAAAATGATCCAACTCAGTACTGCTATTTTGACGTCGAATGACGCACGTATATTAAAATTGACGTCTTGTAATATAAAAGTTGACACAATAATATGAACGGCAATCGCCGCAATTTGTAAGTTACGTATCTTTGATTGAGTGATAAAAATGACCAGCTGGAGATATATGAGACATTAGTACGAGACTACTAGCTCATTTAGGGTTACCACCTGTACTTAATAATAAATTTTTATCCTTATTTCGGGTACTTGTGCTATTGATACTTTATGAAAAGAATAAAGTAGGTACCTACGCGATATTATTATAATTTACTCGATTTGAAATCAAAAAAATCGTCTCTGAATCAGATAAAAATGAATTACTTACCTACTTTATTCACTTTAACTTAAATACCTACTTAGACTGTTAGGATGCTTGATTATGATTAGGTATTTATTAAAAGTTGCTAAAAGTAATTAATAGTATTTTAAGAAAATAAACTAAATTAAATTGCGCTTTATTTTGACATAACGTTTTTTTTCTACTTTTAATAACCAATGTAAACTATGTAGTTTATTTTGACCAAAATAAGGTGGCAACCCTAAGGTCATCGTATATGCTCGAGCATGAGCATCACACACCTAGACCTCGTCATCACATTACTTTTTATGATTTTTGAGCATTTTTTATGTCAATTATAATGATGTTAATCGCCACGCTTGACAAGCGAGTTGGCGATCGCAGTAAGGTTTTAAAGTAGGTACACAAAGTACTCCAAAAGCTCTTTAATGCTGTCCTGTTTGAAGGGAGAACTCCGGAGGCGTGGAGTAGAAGTGTAGTCGTCTTGTTCTTCAAAAAAGGAGATAAGACCCGGCTGAAGAACTACCGACCTATTTCTCTTCTAAGCCACGTCTATAAGCTGTTTTCAAGAGTCATCACGAACCGCCTTGCGCGAAGACTTGACGAATTCCAACCACCGGAACAGGCTGGATTTCGGAGCGGATATGGCACCATAGACCACATCCACACAGTGCGGCAGATTATACAAAAGACCCAGGAGTATAATCAGCCCTTGTGTCTAGCATTCGTGGACTATGAGAAGGCCTTTGACTCGATTGAAATCTGGTCCGTTCTGGAGTCTCTGCAGCGATGCCAAGTAGATTGGCGATATATCCAAGTGATGAGATGTCTCTACGAAGCCGCCACCATGTCCGTCCAAGTACAGAATCAGCAAACAAAGCCTATACCATTGCATCGAGGAGTGAGGCAAGGGGACGTTATTTCCCCGAAACTGTTCACAAATGCAATGGAGGATATGTTCAAGACGCTGCACTGGAAAGGGCGGGGCATCAACGTCAATGGTGAATACATCTCTCACTTGCGATTTGCAGATGACATTGTCATCATGGCGGAAACGCTGCAGGACCTGCAACGAATGCTGAATGACCTGGCTGACTCCTCTGTACGCATCGGCCTACGGATGAACTTGGATAAAACCAAGGTCATGTTAAATACACGAACATGTACAATAAACATGTACTACCGGAACCGATAGCGGTGCACGGCGCCGTTCTCGAAGTTGTTGAAAAATATGTGTACCTCGGGCAGTCATTGCAGTTAGGTAGAAACAACTTCGAGGACGAGGTGAACAGGAGAATTCGGTTGGGTTGGGCAGCGTTTGGTAAGCTACGTCAAGTCTTCTCATCGTCGATCCCACAATGTCTAAAGACTAAAGTCTTTAATCAGTGCGTCCTACCCGTCATGACATACGGAGCCGAAACGTGGACACTGACGGTACGGCTCGTCCACAAGTTCAAAGTCGCTCAGCGGGCTATGGAAAGGGCTATGCTCGGAGTTTCTCTTAGGGACAAAATCAGAAATGAGGTGATCCGGCAGAGAACCAAAGTTATCGACATAGCCCACCGGATTAGCAAGTTGAAGTGGCAGTGGGCTGGCCATATTAGCCGAAGAACCGACAACCGTTGGGGTAAACGAGTTCTTGAGTGGAGACCGCGGCTTGGCAAACGTAGTGTAGGACGCCCTCAGGCCAGGTGGAGTGATGATATACGCAAAACGGCTGGCAGGAGCTGGATGCGAGAAGCCGAAGATAGAACAAAGTGGCGTGCAATTGGAGAGGCCTATGTCCAGCAGTGGACTGCGATAGGCTGATGATGATGACACAAAGTACGCTGCTAGCCGTTCTCTGGTGTGACAACCCTTAGTCACACACACGACACGCGACAGGCGGGATTCGACCCGCGATCACAGGATGATGCGCCACGATTGCCTTAAAATCGTTAGTTAAGGAAGATAAATTGGACGTTCTCAGACGTGGTCTTGATGCCGGAAGTTTATAGCGTAGGGACGATAACGATCGCCTTCGGATCACTTTAGTCCGAAGTTGTTCCGAGATTGCGTGCCTGTGAGCGATGTCTATCAAAGCACTGCTTGAACGAACAGACGCGAATCCAGAACTTTGTTCAGGGGAGGCGGCCAAGTGTCGCTCGCATGGCGGGGGATTGATTCAACACCGGTACACCGCCGAAGGGGGCCAAAACGCACCGGTCTAGTGTCAAAATACTCAAATTCCCCAAAAACATAGGTGTTTCAGTTGAATCTGGAGGGAGTATTTTCCAGTTTCCCCCCTTGGATCCACGCCTGCGAACGAAGTACGTAACTTACGTATTAAACACAAAACACCGAAAGTACAGAATGTAACCTTCACACGGACTTTGCTCGAGCAACGTACTCATACACATCTTCCATGAACACAAATTTTCGGACCACTTTGTTCCGAAGATGTTTCGAAATTCCGTGACTGTGACCTTCTCCTTCTGTAGGTACTTACCGTGTTATGTGATAAAAATCTCATTTTATTTTGTCAGCGAATTGTTTGTTTACATCACATGACGTTAAAACGACAAAATACATTGTATTAGCCTTGTTTATAAGATAACACGAGTCGTTGACGTCACTAACATCAAACGACTTACTAACAAACATTTAAAAACCCAAACACATAAAAGTAATAAAATGTCTGTTACAAACAAGACCGGTGGATAACAGAGAATACTTTAGTTAGGTGATGGTACTGCTCATAACTTTGGCAGATCCAGAGAGGAGGGGGGGGGGGTGAAGGTGCTGAAGCCAAACTGCTTCTAGTAGTTCTACATCTGAGCTCTTCCTCCCTCACTAAAATAACTGAGCTCTTCAAGAAATACGAATTTAAACGTTTTGAAAAATCAACCCTCAAGGGGGTAAAATAAGGGGTGATTTTTCTTGAAAATCACTGACCCGCGCAACTTTGTATGCGTTAATTTTCCCCTATTTTGCATCATTTTTTATTGCTGCTCCGCTCCTATTGGTCGTAGCGTGATGTTATATAGCCTATAGCCTTCCTCGATAAATGGGCTATCCAACAGTGAAAGATTTTTTCAATCCGATTAAGTAAGTAGTTCCTGAGATTACCGCGTTCAAACAAACAAACTCTTCAGCTTTATAATTTTAGTAACTATAGATTTAAAGATTGGAATAAAACGTGCTAAAATTAAGAGTGAAATTTTATCTAGATATCTTTATCTAATTGGCGGTGATTTACAAACTTTGATTTTCTTTTAGCTAAGGCCATGGCTACTTAAATAATATACCTAGTATGTAGATACAAGCTTACAAGACGAGTGATACTAATAAGTCTGCTCATTATAGAAGGTTTTGTAAACAAGACAGCATTATTTGTTCAACAATGTTCTTCAAGTAGTTGTGTTAAAAGTAAATGACGCTATTCTCCTACGCGTTTAGAGTAAAATGAGACTAATGGCCTATTTCATCTCATGTTACATTAGGTTTGCGAGAACGCCATATCATTTTGAGCAATTTTAATGTACATGCAAAATGATTAACAATGATGCTATGTAAGTACTTCTTGTTCATACATTTTGGTTGTATATATTTGACGGTGTCAATCAGCTTGATTTTCCCGCCTTGTCGTACCTCTTACTACTAATGCAGAAGTTTGGATGTTTGTTAGGTTTATTTCACTTCACCTACATACCTACTAAAGCCGAAATAGATGTGAAATGTTTAATAACAAAGTTGCTCAGCAACCATTGACAAAAGTATTAAGGATTGAATGGTTGTCAAGCAACTTTGTTATTAACATTTCAAATCTATTTCGGGTTTAGTATAGTGTCCTCATTTCACCTCGGAATCATTGCACCCAGGTGATGTCACCCGAGATAAATTGACTGGACATAAGTGGTGTCCTTTGTTCATTTGGGTACTATAATCACCCAGGTTAACAGATGTGACTTTGATAAATATTTTGGTGGACTTTATTCACTGCCAATATTTTACAAATCGATTTTGAGCAAAAACCATACGAAGTAGGTAGCTGCTTAAAACAGCTGAAGTCTAATACATATATTATCAATTTATGATTTAATAGCACGCTTAAAAAATGTTGGTCAACTGTACGACAACCGGAACGCGTGATAAGCGAGCAAGCCAATTCGAATAATATGACGGTTATCTATACATACATAAACAAACTAAAAATACGTTGTAACATTCAAAAAACGGTGACTCATATAGACGGACTATTGAAATGCAAAGCATAAAAGGCGCGTACGAATATTGTGATGCTGTATTCTCACATTCGTAGTTAGGTTAAGACTTAAATTGCTAAAAGCACAAAAAGTAACCATCATGTATATCTTGCTCAAGCAACGATCACATAGACATCGTTTGCGGACATAGAATTAGATATTTTGTGGTTCGTAGTTCGCTAATGATGAGGAAAACAGATAAAATCAACAATAACATCATTAAGAAAGCTACGAAGACACGAGATGTTGTGTTAAAAGTAAGGACACTAAAATGGAGATGGGTTGGCCATGTAGCTAGAGGGCATGAGAAGTGGACCAAATTAGTAACAGCGTGGTGCCCCAGAGAGGGGAAAAAAAGAAAGGAATAGCTTACAGAAGATGGGAAGATAACCTGGTTAAGACAGTCGAGAAAACCTAGATTAGACTGTCATGAAAGAGAGAAGAATGGAGAGTGTTGGAGGAGGCCTTTGCCAAAGGGAACAGAATAATTATGTAACAATAAATTAATAAAATCAAATGTATTGAAAAATGTAATTTTTAAAGGTTCTAAATAATAATATTAAATAAAGTTCACTAATGAGAAGCCAGTTAATATAATGGATTTGAATAAACTAATGAGTTAGCACATTAAAAATACCCAGACACGTGTGACCGTATTTTGATTAATCATCTTGAATTCAAGTCCGTATGGTTTATTTCCTAATTTAATTGTATACTATACTGCATTGATAGTAGGAGAACAGGTGACGCCCACGTTATGCGATACCTTTGTTAGTTAACAATAAAAATCCCTAAAACGTTTTTATACAACGCAATGAAGAGACGAGCTGGTCGTGCATCTGATGATAAAATCCTTGTTTAGCAAATGTCACCGCACCGAGCTCCTCATTTGATACATTAGGTTTTTTATTAACGTAATTACACCCAGTAATTACACTAGCTACAGTGCCTTTCAACACAGTGTTAACATTACTGTTTCACGAAAGAATAACTGACACTATTGTGGTACCCAACAAGACAGCCTATGGCTTAGACCTAACACTCGTAAACGCGAAACAAAATTGATTATCTTTAAAGCGCTTGATCGGATTTTGATCAAACAAGATTAAGAAGCATCCCGATTAAACTAGCTTTCTAATAACAAAAACCGCAACCAAATCCTACCATCCATTTAGGCGCTACGATGCATGGCACATTACATAGATTTACCCGAATGTGTAGACGCGTCTTTTCATACTAAACAAACTATTCGGTAAATTCTATTCATAACGTGAATGATGAGATCATTCGATACAAGTTTTTTAAATAAAAGTATTACATTCTTATATTTTATACAACTCAATAGCTTTCGTTTACGTCGTCGGTTATAATAACATCATATCAACCCATATGATGGCCCACTGCTGGGCACGGGTCTCCCCAGTAGATCCTGGGGGTAATTGCCATAATCGCCACGCTTGGCGAGCGGGTTGGCGATCGCAGTAAGGCTTTAAGTACGCAGAGGACGCTGCTGCCCGTCCTCCGGAGTGAAATCCCTGAGTCGCCTTGACGACACCCACGGGAAGAGATGGGGTGGTACTATTCTTAAGCCGGCACCACACGGCACATAATAACATACCTACTGGCTACCAATAAGCAAAGTTAAGCTATAATGGAGCTGTCATATTCATAATGGGGAATGAAATACCCGCCATCTCGGACCCCGTCTCGCTTTTAGAAATTCCCAAGATCCTACGGGTCATACGGGTGTGTAGCTTTAGGTTAAAATATTAATTTTGCTCCTGATGTTTCCACTAGTCTTGAAGTTTATCAATATCTAGACAAAAAGTGAAACTTATTTTGTGAAGTTACGTAAGCAAACTATGTACTTACAATTAAATTAACCATCAGATTGCATGATTCCTACATCTTTAATTAAGACTAGCTGTCCCGCACAACTTCGTCTGCGTAAATTTTCCCCGTTTTTGCAACGTTTCTCATTACTGCTCCTCTCCTATTGGTCGTACCGTAATGTTATATAGCCTATAGCCTTCCTTGATAAATGGGCTATCCAACGGTGAAACAATTTTTCAATTCGGATCAGTAGTTCCTGAGATTACCGCGTTCAAACAAACAAACTCTTCAGCTTTATAATATTAGTATAGATTTAACTTGGGAATCCAACCCACAGTAACCTGTTTGCACAACAGTCGCACGCGCTCCTACCACAGAATAAGTAATAGTACCTCCTACAGAACATCGATAAGTAAACCCACTTATCGTTGCCTCTGTAGGAGTGTGTGGACTTACAAGCCTACAACCTCCCTCAGACTCCTACCTCTTTTCTAAGACGAAGTTTGAATCTGCCCTTGAACGTAACTTATCAATTTAATAATCACATCTTATCTAATATCTGTGTAATCTAATATATGTAAATTTATCAAAATATTTTTAAGAATATCTACACTAATAAAAGATATGAGACAAAAATGTGTCCATTCATGTTACTAAGGATTAATAAAGACTAACTAACTACTGGCTACGGAACAGATTCTAATGATACAAAACAAAGAACCAGTTCTATAATAAGAAAAGCGCATAAAAATTGGTGCATTCGTTTGTAAGTCACGATGCCACAGACAGGCACACAATTACTATGATACATATACACACAGTTATCATAAAGGACGGGCTAAAAATGATTTGTTTGAACGCGATAATCTCAGGAACTACGGGTCCGAATTGAAAAAATATTTTACTGTTAGATAGCCCATTTATCGAGGAAGGCTATAGGCTATATAACATCAGGCTACGACCAAAAGGAGTGGAGCAACAATTAAAAATGTTGCAAAAACGGGGAAAATTGACGCAGACGAAGTTGCGCGGGTCTGTTAGTTTATAATATTAAGTTGTAAGGATTATTTTCGGGTAGATTACGCGAAACAGGGTTCGGTGCAGTTAAAAATTTGAGAAATAAATTGTGTGACTAGCCAAAGAGTTCATCTAGTAGATGATGATGTCTTAAAATATACCCGTAAAAGATCTTGAAGTTACGGAAAAATGCAAAAACGAGGATTTTCGTATTGTCATAGTTATGGCGTTCGTAATGTAACATAATGTACAAATGAATATTCGACTTTATTTTGTCGTGCGCACCTGCGCACTGTGAACTAATGGTTGTATGCGTGAGAGCGAGGCGGGCGACCGTGTCGTTGTCTGCGTGGCGTTAAATGAATAATTCGCTCGGCGTAATGCCCCCTTCATTAGGTAATTAGCTGTTCAAGCGGCTTCGTCGACGTATAGAAAACCCCTTCAAGGGTGGAATTTCCAAATAATTTTGCTTTAAGTTTACACAAGAGGTCAGTTCATCTATGTAAACACAAAAACCGGGCAAGAGCATGTCGGACCATGCTCAGTGTACGATTTCGCAGCCTTGAATAATTACTTTAGCAGGACTTTGTTAATATATATAGATAGAAACTCCTATGTAAAAATACTAAGCTTCTAGACACAGCGTCAGAGGTTTATTTTAGGTTAGATCAGTAAACCAGTCGATTCTTCTTCCCCTGGTTTTGTTGAATAAGCGCTGCGGTTTTACCATTAGGCGAGTCATATAGGTACTTATTTGCCGCTTTGCCACCAAAGTAGCAAAACAACATAACCCTCCTTCTTGCGCGTCTGGTAAAAATAGACGATATTCACTTTATTGGTTTATCTGCTACTTAAAGTAACACAAGACGGCTTTTAAACCTACAGCACAGATGCAACTATCTACCTACGAGTATATTTTTAGTTTTGCCATTGACAATATTTTCAAACTAATATTATAGAGGTAGAAGCGGCGGCAGCCTAATGGCTAAGGCATCGGTTTTGCAATCGTGAGGTCGCGGCTGGCCATTGTACTACCGTCGTGCGTGAACCCACTCCTAACACAAGGCATAGAGATTAGCTGGAGGGGTTAACAGGATTGCTAGTAATGTGGGACCACAAACCCACATTGCTAGTTATCTTTAAAAAAAAAAGGTGAAAGTAACTCTGTCTATTTGTCTGTCCGTTACGTCTTCACACTTAAACGGCTGAACCGATTTAGAAGAAATTTGATATGGAGATAGTTTGAGTCCCGGGGAAGGACATAGAGTTATTAGAGTACAGTTTTTTTCGCGACAACCGACATCCACTCTGTCATATTTTATATTTATATATCTTGGGACATCTGGCCATCTGATCCTGCCATGACTCTGGTCTGTACTATGGCAGCTAGACAACTCATAAACATAGTTTTACATTTTTCTAAATATATAGACCGCCCGCGGAAAAACGTATTAGGTGTACGTAGGCCTTTACCCTCAGTGCAAGTTCAATAGCATTAAAAGCAGCACTTAGTTTTAAAAATAGATGGTGATTCAACCCCTTCAGGATGTTAAAGTACCTATGTTCTTATAAAATATGTATGTCTGAGTATGTCAGGTATGTGCATAAGTAAATTTACTAGTTTTTATTTGTGGCTCTGTTCTTTTATGCGATAAAAATAGCTATTGTCCTCTCCTTGTCAAATTTTATCAAAATCGATCTATTTGTTTATCCAAAACATAAAACAAAAAGATGACAGTAAAGTAAAATTAAGCAATTCAATTAGTTATTAAAATCAATCTTTACAATTTATAATTTGAACTAACTTTTGCCCTTGGCTCCGCTTGCTATAAAGCTTTGTCTTATGTGTAAACTGATTTCTAATAAAAATATAATCTATGTTCCATATTCTCCTCAAAATGTTTTTAGTATTTTTTTCGTGAAAGATTAACAAGCTATGAAGCATGGAATTTAAAAAATACATTATCCTTTAAATTTTTGGATGGTACAAATATCAATTGATTACCCGGTATTGATAAGATATCGGGCTATTTTTAAACTCAGCAACAGATTTGGGCATTGCAGTAGATACAACAAAATCTAAACTAATATTAAAAAGCTGAAGAGTTTGTTTGTTTGTTTGAACGCGGTAATCTCAGGAACTACTGATCCGAATTCAAAAATTCTTTCACTGTTAGATAGATCCCATTTATCGAGGAAGGCTATATAACATCACGCTACGTACAATGGGAGCGGAGCAGCAATGATTAATGTTGCAAAAATTTACGCAAACGAAGTTGCGCGGGACAGCTAGTTGGTAAATAAAAATAAGTGAGTGAATGTCCTGGCACCAAATATTTAAAGACGTGTGAAATCCGCAATGTGCTCTCGCTGGATATAACAGTCCATAACGTCTCTTAGAGATTAATAGATAGAAAAAAATTGTCAACATTGCTTTACAAATGAGTCTCACAAGTGCCTCTGACTCAAACACTTTTGCAGTATATCATTGTGAGTCACAATATTGGTATTTTAGAGGGTTGGGGGCAACCTGCGGAGATGCATAGTATAGATGCAAGTTTAACTTGACCCTTCCCTCCCTGCAAGAGTCAGAGGCACTTGTCACTGGTGGGTATGGGATGTTAGGGTGATGCAACTGTTAATCCACATTCAGGAGTATCATGAGGGCCTTGTATATTGGTATGGCGGTAGCTGCGCCACTGCTTTGAGACCTCCAGAGTATGTGTGCTTTTTAGTGTTTATCTTGTGTCCTTGACATAGGTACTCCCCTCCCCAAAACCAAATTTTAGATTGCTGAGTAGTGTCAAGTACACCTAGACTTTCTCAGATCAAACTTGGTTATGCTCAATAAGGTCAGTTGGGAACCTTTTAGATCAATATTCTAAATTTTGTGTGGGTAACCCCACTGAAAAATTTAGAATATTGATCTACCTTGGCCTGCTAAGCTAGATTTTAGAAATGATTTTACTGGCTGGGATTACCAATCATAGTTCAATAAAACAGTCATAGTAAATAGGGCTTTCCGAGTGATGTAAAGAGATGTTTCTATATTTAGTTAACAATGATGTATGACTAGGCATTTGAACCTCATTAGCCCTAATGATTTGTCTACTGATTACCACAAAACACTGTGAGGAAAGAAGGTAAACTTCATACAGACGCATTTGAGTAACACACACATAGACATAGCTCACAGACACAAAATCTCAAAACACTTTCAGAAACAAGTATTTATTTTAATTATTTAAGTATACATTTTGGGAAGGCTTACAGACAAGTAACATAATGACAACTAGATTACAACTGCAATTATTTTAATGTTTAAGACTAGCAACCAAGAGTTTCAATGTTTTTAAAGACTACAAATACCTCCATCATAGTGCCAACTTGAACCCACTCCTAACAAGCAACACATTGCTAATAATATGCGACCCACATTGCCAATAACAAAAATGGTTGACATCAATGGACAGAGTCCATGAAGTATGTATGAAGCATACCTTCTGAACTCTCAATATTTTGTGGCTATACTAATGATTGTTGCGAAAAAAGCAACCTCCGAGGGTATCATTATTATAGATAAAATAGTTTACTAATAACATTGATAAATTACTATTAATAAAATAACATAGTACCTAGAGAATGGATGTTATTAGAACATTATTGAAGAAATTAACTTCAATAGCTTAGAGTTTTGAATTCTCACAAGTGTTTTACTAAACTTAGCCTGAGAAAAATACCACCATTATTATAATTCAATTGTTGGTGATGCAATAAAGAGAATGCTGTTAGGTTTGTGTCTAGTGGTTAGTGATCCTGGGTGCTTAAGTCAGAAGTTGTGGGTTTGATTTCTACCCAGGATAAAAATTTAGAACTATATATGTATGTTTATCAGTTGACTGATTGCCATAGTATCTTTCTATTTTATCTTTTTTAGAACCTTTTTCCTATCAACTTTAGTATAGGCTTTGCCTATACTAAAGTCACTGGTATTAACATAATATGTAGATGTGAAATGTTTAATAATAAAGTTGCTAAAACTGTCACCGTTTGCTACGGGGCTGATTTTGTAAATATCACTTTTATCAATTTCTGCTGCACTTTCTAGTGCAACCATTCATCATTAATACTTTTGATCTGTTCAGCCATAACTCCCTAGTTAATGCAAATTTAAAAAGATAAATTGCAGTCCCACAAACACAAGATTTATTTAACAAATTGCATACTTACTTATTAAAGAGTTATGTACATACTCAATCAAATGACTAGTGAAATCCCAAACCATGCAACAACAAGTGCTATGCAATGCAAGATAACTAGCAATGTGGGACTCAATCCCACATTGCTAGTTAAGAATTGTGGGGGAAAATGTAAAATAGGTATCTAATACAAAGCTATGTTTTTAACACTTTTGGAAACAAGTCAATAATTCGTCAAATTAAGGTTTAGTTTAATTAATATTTAATATAGTTAGTTTGTAGGGTAATCTAGCTGTATTTAATAACACTATAATATAATAATAATAAATAATAATAATATCTTGGGACAACTCACACAACACTATCTGATCCCAAACTAAGCAGAGCTTGTACTATGGAAACCAGACAACTGATAAACATACTTATATATTTCTAAATACATACATATTATAGATAAACTGTAAATTTTAATTTTGATAAACGATTATTATAAGTTTAAAAAAAGATTTAGAATAAAAATGTGATTAATCAAAGTACAAAAATGAACTATAGAATGTCGTAACAGTTGTCGTAACGTATTTTTATTTACCAACGTTTATTATTGCGTAATTTAAAAAATCGTATTAGAAATTTTCCAAATTTAAAACTTTTTATTTTGGCGGGATTATAATACATAACTTTTTTTTCTTCTGAGGGTTTTGAGTACAATTTTGTATTATGCATTATCGGTTAGAGGCTAATTTTAACCTTGACGTCATAATGTAAACAATACAAAATTCAAAATACTTTTTAACTGTTTCCATTAATTTTGCAAATAAAAACCTACCTTTCCATTGATGCCAAGGCCGAGGACAGTGTTGGAGATGTCGTAATCATCTGTGATTGGCGTAGTTTTGATCATTTTTGTAAAATTACTCATCTTGAATCACTTCACTATTTTAAAACACAGTTTTAATAACATTCGGTAAACACTGTAACACAAACCACTGTTTAACACTGAAACTGAAGTAATTGTTTAAATTATATTACATTAATATTACACAATACACGATAGTTATATTTTTAAAACGGAAATCCGTAAATGACTGACCACGATCGCGCTCGTACGAAAATGTCGTAATGTTAGACAAGATTGTTTGCGGTTGTTCGCGGCACGGAATTCAACTAGTGCTTGGCTATAAGCGAAAAGCGAATGAGTGCATTATCAACCAAAGTATTTGTTGTATAAATATCGATACAATTTTTAGTACTCGATACTCTTATAAATACTGTTACTTATAAAACATTGTCCTGTAGGTTTAGCACAAAACATAATTGGATCACAAAATAATATTCAATATTTGTGTATTTATAATTGTAGAATAAGTTTAAATAAGACAGACATGTCACATGTAATTGTAATATCACAAATATCACAATATTGTATAGGATAAGTTTATTACTTAGTGCCTTGTACGGTACATTTTTAAAAAGTGTGTTGCTAAGAGGTTTCACAACACGATCCAAGATAGTCTCTTGATACACTTTGGCTGAAGTTTTCACTCCTTTTTCAACAATCTAGCTTTGTGACGCCTTGATAAGACACGCCCCACCAAACCATCACTAACGCAAGAGGATGACCGCGCTGTACCTTTCCGACAACTTGAGCAGCCTCTTTAGAACTGTGATCGTACACTTTATAATTTTGCTTATTGTGGTGCTCTTCAATCGTAAATTTTTTTTCATCAGTAAAGAGGATATTTCTGTGCCCTTTATTTGCGTATCGTGACAGAAGGCGTTTTTATCGTTCCACTCGCTTTAATGTAAAGATTGACTTAGGGCATTTTTGCTTCCTAACGGGATTTCAACGAATTCTGGCTTAAACAGCATTAACAACCTTTGTAGTTCTTACAGCACGGGGCCGCCGGCCGCCCCAATCTTTTATGGTCTTTGACAGAGGAAGTGTTGTTGTATCTGTTGATAGTACGATATACGAACATACGGCTAATGCAAAGCTTTTGAAGTGTCTGAAATATGACTGACGGCTTAATGCCCACTTTTTGCAAGGCAATCACCGCAATCCTATTTTCTTTAACATTCTAATCCATATTGTAAATCGAAAAAAAAAATTAAAATAATAAACGGGTTCCAAATTCAAAGTAATTAAAAAGTTGAAAAAAAAAAGAAAAGTTTTTATGTAACAGTATTTATGGTCGGACTAGTTATATTTCTAACCTCTGTAGAATTTTGTGCAGCAGTTAAAGGAAGTACCTAAGTACGTTAATACCAGTGACTAATATGTTAATATTCTACGATACAGTGATCTTGGACATCACTAATGGTAAAGACAGTATGATAAAAAAAAAAAATGTCACACTGATTGCCACAATAATAATGCGTTTTGTTAAAAAACTTTTTTAGGTGTAGGTATTGTTAGATTATTTTATCAAAGTTAACTAATTTTGAAAACTGTTTATTTGATTTGATTGTGGTTTTTCAATCGTCAAAAGGAATTCTCTTAAAGCGCCATCTATTATCATAACCTTTAAATTTTAGGGAGTTTTCCTAGCTCCTGCTTGTTAATACGACTCACAGATGGCATTGATTCAAGTTTACAATGCAATACTAACAGTTTGTTACTGTACTCATAGATGGTGTTGTACCAAATTTTCTTGAGTTACATGCGAATGGTGTTAACGTTTTTGTGTTTATTTATTACGTGAAGTTACGCGAAATCACTAAATTAAATAGTGAGAAGCAAAAAGTTATCCATCTTCTACTTCATTTATTTGCGAGTGTCACTTTCATTTTTAATTAGGTACAAACGTAATAATGTAGTTGTTATTCCTGTTATTACGAAACGACTCACATATTTGTGATTGATTAATTATAATTGCAAAATAGTCAGCAAGTCAATGTATAATGTCGTAATAGCGGCTATATATTGCATTTCCTTGCATTGTTCAGTGTGAACAACATACAATAATCTTACGTATAAATTACTAACCGAACAAAGATTCAGGTTGTAAGAACATTGTGAAAACAATTTGAATATTTCAGAGGATGTGCTACAGTGTGAAACAGTGCCGAATCTACGATTAATTCGAGGCGAGGTATAAACTTGATAATGCCGCCCTTTCGCTGTTTGTGTTTTAGTATGAATTTGAAGCTCCTTTATGGCATTTGCCGCCACCTATAATATTGTATTATACTTATCAAACGTACGTACCATTAGTTCGGCGCCACTTGAACGTTGCGAACCGGGGGCACCGGGCTTCTAATTTGCCCCCTTCTAATCAACACTGGATAGAGTTACTATAGTCATTGACATAGGCGGATCCAGGGGACGGGGG
This sequence comes from Herminia tarsipennalis, assembly GCA_945859575.2. Taxonomy (NCBI): domain Eukaryota; kingdom Metazoa; phylum Arthropoda; class Insecta; order Lepidoptera; family Erebidae; genus Herminia; species Herminia tarsipennalis. The sequence goes on from OX243830.2 coordinate 4,044,601, forward strand.
CAGGGGAGGCATGTGGCCTCCCCAGATGGTGTTTTGTGTGACTAATTTCTAGTACCTATTGTATAGAATTTCTTTGCCTATTTGCCTCTTGCGCCCCCTAAAAATAAGTATTTTTGGCCACCCCCCCTAGTCGTAAAAATCCGACACTCACTGGCATTTTTGGGGAAACAGTGCCGAGAAATTCTACACAGTACATTAGTTTGAATGTTCTAATGTATTGTGTAGAATATCGGAGGAAGACGGAGGGGGGGGGGGGGGCGTCAAGTGGTGCACTTGTACTCTCCTAATCCTCACATGGGTACGCCCATGATTTTAGTACTTAGGTATCCTTAGAAGCTTTTACCCGCGAATTCTCCATGATCTATGAATATATAATTACCCAAATAATATAGTTGAAATGACTATAACATTCGACTGGTCATTGATGTCAAGGCTATTACGGTGTACTGCCTGCTTATCACCCGAATGCACATAGCGTGAAGATGGTAACAAAAATAACATAGTTGTGTCTATATATCTTAATATATTAAATTCTTTTGTACGTGTGTTTGTCACCTAGCTCCTCCTAAACGGCTGGACTGATTTGGATGAAATTTTGTGTGTATATTTAAGTGGATTTCTGAATGATTTGAAAATACAATTGAACTCGAATCACGAAAATAAGTTACGAGACGGTATGAACTTCACCAGGACAGGTAGTAGCAGGCAATTACCCCCCCCCCCCATTGTTTGTTGTGATTTATGTTTCTGTCGTCATTGGAGAGTCTCAGGGGTGCTTGTTCCACTAGAGACCGCGTCCCCAGGTGGCGGATAGGGGGTGCTCAGCCCTTCTAGCGGTGCAATTACGCACCGTTGGAAGGAGGGAAATAAAATACCTCCCGCGGTCCATACAGACCTGAGAGTACACTTCGTAAACAAAACGCCATCGGCATGCTTCTTCGACTTATTCGAAGTAGAAGATGCAGGTGGACTGGATGCATTGTCTGGAGAGTTCAGGAGACGCGGCAGAGGAAAAACCTGAAGTAGGTCAACGGCGGCGTTCAAGGTTCTTCATAAGGATCACAGACATAGCGTCAGGTGGCAACCGACTGTAAAATAAATAGCCAAATAAAAAATCTCCTAGTTTTAAATATGAAAAAACAACAACGGAATAGAAGTATAAATGCTAGGGCGTTCCCTACAAGCGATAATCGTAGACTGAAGCTCGTACGGACAGTTTTCAGGCGATCTTGCGCAAGAAAACTGTCTCTATGCTGAGGAGGATAAGAGACAGTCACAACACTATTCAAAAAACTGTAGCGGAGAGCTTAAGCTCTCTGATTATAAAACATTGTGTGTAAAGGGTGATTGGCACTAACACTAGATAATAAGCAAACTTACTAACACTATATAGATTGCACTATGTCCGAAATAAAGATTTATTATTATTATTGTTATTATTATAGACGCAGCGCCATTTATCAACATGGAATATGGGTTCTTTAAAGGTACGAAGCCATGAACTAGCTCAAGTAAGTTGCATTCAGGAATTGAAATGGAAATGTTCTAAGTCCAGGGACATCGGTAAGGGCTATCAACTTTTATATCACGGTACATGCACTACTCGGAACAGCGTGTTACAGCTCTTTCAGTTGCAGACTATTTGGGAACAATTTCCAAAACCATACGACATCTAAGGCCAAGGAAATGTTGAGCAACAGTAAGGGTAAGATAAGGCCCGGCAAAGGTTCTAACTGATAGAGGGAAGAAGTTAAACCATGTCTGTTAAAGAAAAAGTGGTGTTTTAAAGCCTGGCAAAAATCAAAAGAGGAGTCGGACCGACAAAAATACGTCGAAGCCAAAAAGCTTGCAAAAAGGATAGTCGCATGTTCTCGAGCAGCAGCATGTTGAGTACCAATGTTTCGAAGAATTAGTTACTGACAAAGAGATATTCAAACGGGAACCTCTGATAGATCCTGCTGCAGTGCATATCCCAATAGAAGCAATAACAATAGAAGAAGTGAAAGTTACTCTTACAAAAATGAAAAATGGCAAAGCAACATGACCGAACGATACCATCTAAACTTTTAAAGATGAGCAAAGAACTGATGAGCCTCTTCAGTCTTATATTAAAAGAAGTTAGAGCCGATTAATTCCATTTTACAAAAACAAAGGGGACATGTCTGAATGTTGAAATGTGCAATTAACTTAACATCACATATTCTAAAGATATGGGCAAGCGTAATTGCCAAGAGATTAAAAGAATTAGCCACAGTTACATCTAACCAATGTGGTTTTACTAGTGGATTGGGCACAATTGACGCTATCCACACTGTTAGAATCCTAATGGAAAAATATAAAGGACTCAAGAAATATCACCATTTAGTCTTCATCGACCTTGAAAAGGCGTTTGACCGTGTCCCCAGAGAGCTTATATGGCAGGCATTACAGGGCACAAAAACAGGGCTCATTTTAATGATTCATATGTCAATCAACCGTATTAATCTTGCGAGTACATGCCACTAAAGACATTACAGTCATCAAAATTCAAAATAGCGATAGCCAGACCACAATATATATATAAAAAAAATCAACAAACTATGTCAAAGGGGGTATCATTGTGTAGGTATTTCAAAATCATGATGAGGTTTCTTTAATAATTTTTCACTTAAAATGATCGTTTAGGATTTAAAGTTAGTTACCAACCATTTTCGCTCAAATTTTCGGTAGTTAGGTACAGTTAATTAACGTCTTACTGGACTAACTATTTTACTGAAACATATTTTTGTGGATTATTTGGCCAAATAAAAAGATCACCTCAATAAATTGGTTTGTATTTTAACCTACTCTTTCAGTGCCTACTTAAATGAATGTTCAAAAACAAAAGGGGGGATCAAGTATCCCTCTTCTCCCACATAGTGTAGTTTGTTAAGTTAAAAACTTAACAAACTACACTATGTGGGAGAAGTGGCTTGCCTAAAAATAGACAAATATATTAGTCTTCACAAATTCCATAACCTGACTAATCCATATGGTTGAATACCATAAAATGATAAATACATTTTATGAGAAATTCCTTTTATTGAAATCGGTTAGGTAAAACAAGAAAGTAATAACAAACCGAAACGATGATGTAACGCGAGATATTCTATAAAACGTACAATTTATAGCTCGGTACCAAATATCGACGCAGTAATATCATACCGGTGTTGGCGAGACAGAACGACTGCGAACGAAATGGAGCTTGGAAAACAGCGATTGACTTAGGAATATTTGAGAAAGAACCATCTTTTCCCAGCGACACATACTACCTACTGACGTTGTTAAGTTGTAGAAATTACCCCAACTTTTCCCAGCAGCAGAAATAAATATCGATGTTTCTCCGTTTCAGAAATAACCATAGACTTTTGATAGATATTTCGAGAGAACCTGCGACCTCATGATTGCTAGGCCGATGCCTTAGCAAAAAACATTTTGAAGTTGGTGCCAAATCTATACCAATATTATAAAGCTGAAGAGTTAGTTTGTTTGTTCGTTTGAACGCGGTAACATCAGGAACTACTGATCCAATTGAAAAATTCTTTCCCTGTTGGATAGCTCATTTTTGAAAGATTGAAATATTTGGCAAAGGTGAATTTCCGGCCCCGGTTTGGCTTACGAAAGTCTCGGGTTCGATTCTTGGGTCTGGACTTCAAATTTTTCTTTCAAAAATGCAAATTTTAAATTACCGCTGACCGCATAGCCGTACACCGGTGAGTCAGGCAGTCACTGCAGAGAAAGTGCTTGACGTCACCGCGCTTGCGTGGGCGCAATGAATCCGTGCGCTACTGCGTTTGATTTAGCAAGAAAACTGATCTAGGTCTAACGCGAATATTGAAAGGTTAGATTTAGGATGGGTTAGACGTTCACTTTTAGTATTCTAGAAAGTGAGCAATGAAATATTATGCTCTGAATAGCTGTTGTAAGCGACTTCCCAGTGGTCCCAGGATTTTGTCCCATTAATAGGACCACGAGGGAGAACTGTTTCTCGTAGTCCCATTGCTATTTGTCTACTTCATGTAATAAGAGGTTTCTTTATTCTAGGGATGTGTGGTTTGTTAAAAATGTAAATGTTGAAAATAAATATGAACTTTATTAAATAAAAAAACAGTAGTAGTTAGTTACGGACCCATGGTACCATCTGGAAAACGAATGCTTATATAGGTACTATATCGAGCGCTCCTCCGGGTTGCCATGGATTCGGGACGTTACATGGGAAATTAATAATCAAACAACATTTTGTAAAAAGAAATAAGCACTTTGGATTATGCCATTGTAGCTATCAACTTCAAAAAAATAAATATAAAGTAACTAAAAAGCAAAAAATATGAAGTTCGTGCCTAAGACTACATTTCCTGGCACCAACTTAATAATGTTTAATTATTTTTCGTTGTTGTAGTACCTACCTATATTATTTTTTGCTTTTTAGTTACTATAAATTTATTTTTTTGAAGTAGGATTTATTTTTTTGTAAAACAGTTTTTATTATACTTTTTTTACTATTGACCAATCTGAAAGTATAACCCTTTCAAACACAAAACGAATTTTTCAAATCTGACCAATCACCTGCACAATATTAAAAAACAAAATACAGTCGAATTGAGAACCTCCTCCTTTTTGAAGTCGGTTGAAAAAACATGTATATACAAAGGGAACATTTCGACAACAGTGTAAATAGCAATAGGACTACGAGAAACGATTCTCCCTAGTCATCCTATTAATGGGACAAAATCCTGGGACCACGAGAAAAGATGGCTCTGTTTGCGTGAAAATAGTTTATGTGTTATACCCTGACTGGCCTATTAGTCTAGTGGGCCTTGCTGCTACGCCACAGGTCGTGGGTTCGATCCACACCCAGAATAAAACTTTATATTATACCTCCGAATCCAGAGCCAGTCACTCAATCTTTATAAAAAACTTTTGAATTTTGTGCGATCTCCATTTTTAATTTATTCATATACATTTAAATAAAATTCTTAATCCTAATTGGCTGACTGATGGATCAACGCACAGCCTAAACCGCTGATCGTAGAGACTTGTAATCTACAGGACATATGCCTAATTGTATAATGTAAGCATCCAAAAACAGGGGTTTTTGGAAATTCATTCCTTAGGGGGGTAAAAAAACTGGTTATAAGTTTGTGTGATCAGACCCCAGAAATGATCTAGGATCGGAGTACTTGTCAAAACGAATCAAATGAGCCCAAACTTGCTAGGTTTCTGGTTTTTAGTTTATGAGTTCCTATGGCCACCTTCCGACTCCATCATCAGATCAGGTCTATAGCATCAATACATAGTTATCAAAGATACACTAGTGTACCAAATTTTAGCCTAATCGAACTTCAGGGAGCGGTACTAATTTAGCTTCCAAGATTTGACCTACACAAACTGACTTACAAACTAAATAATCTAACGTCAGTTTTTGGTGTTGTTTTTAATTGTTATACTTTGCATGGTTACGCTTTATTCCGTCTAGCCCCTCAGCCTGCAAATAAATGATAACGTGCCATACGGAACTACGTTCCAAAAACTTTGTCATGTTGTATGACAATTAAAGTTATGACAATAAAGTAAGACTTTCCGTCTATTGATGCTTTTAATTAAAACCTTAATTTCAACTTTTCCATTTTATGATGACAATAAATGTCGTTTTATAATATTGTTTTCTATGGATTCAGACGACATGGTAATTAAAAGACTACTGATTTTCTCTGTAAAAGAAACTACATTTATTGCTTTTAGTTATAATATCTCATTGATTCTTAAATCATAATTAAATAATTTGCCATAATTAACTTTTTATATTATTAGCTTTCCTCTTTCTAATTTATTTTTATTGACAAGTACAATGATGTTTTAAGTAAAAAGGTGTAGATGAGGGTACATAAAAGACTTTCGATCTTTAAAAACGGTAAACTAATGCACACATGCAAATACACTAAATGCATAGTACTATAATGCATCGAGGGCTTCAAGCCAGAGTATATATATACGCAAAAATGAGTTTTTTTTATAACTTCAATATTTACTAAATTTATCGATACACCAACGTTCAATTTTTTTTAGAATCGGTGAATTATTACAAAAGTAATAAATAAAATATTTTCAGATGTATGACTGACAGACAGATTTATTTTTATACCAGAAAGACTTACAAACCACATCGTAACCACGAGTGAATAATTGTGTATCGTACCATAAACACGTAAGCGCATACGACTATCGTTTTTTTAATGAACTATCAATATAATCTGGCGCCCTATAGATGTCAATCTTTGATGGTGAAATAAAATACTTTTTTTTCCTTCAATTCTTTGCCCTATTAGCCCATACTTATTACCCTATTAGCAAAGAATTCAAGGAAAAAAACTTATTTATACTTACAAACGGGATAGAAGTGGGATAGTTGCCCCAGTTTTGAATACATTATATCAGGGATGTTGGTGGTGAAAAAGCTTTACTATGTTTAGAAGTACCCTTCTGGCAGACCATTTTGTCGGTATGAGCAAAAATACTTTGACGGGCGTCGAACTTACCTAGTCCGGCCGTAAGTTCTGTTACAAATGAAAATGCATTTTTTTCAATGAAGTAATGTAATACTACTAAAACTTATATGTACATATTTAATAAAGTCTCAGCAAATAATAAAAACAATATTCTATTCAAAATGGCCACCTTTGGCTTTTATACAGGCCTTTAATCTGTCTGGCCACGAATCTATTGATTTACGCACAGTTTCCATGGGAAATTTCGCCACTGCTTGCTCCAGAGATTTTATAGGAGACTCAATGTCGCCGTGTTGTTTAGAGCAAGCCATGTCCTCTAAAACTGACCATAATTTGTAGTCTAAAGGGTTGAGGTCTGGGCTAGATGAGGGCCAGTCTTCAGCTCTTATAAAGTCTGGAACTTTGGTTTCAAGCCAGGCTTGAGTAGTTCGTGCCTTATGACCAGGCGCAGAGTCCTGTTGGAAAATCCACGGTACATTTTTAAAATGTGTATTGATGAGAGGTTTCACAACACGATCCAAGACTGTCTCTTGATACACTTTAGCTGAAGTTTTCACTCCATTTTCACAAATATGTAGCTTTGTGACGCCTTGATAAGACGCGCCCCACCAAACAGTGTCCGCCCCACCAAAAGTCAGTGATGACTGACTCAAGATGATGACCACGCTGTACCTTTCCGACCACTTGAGCAGCTTCTTAAGAACTGTCAGCGTACACTTTATCATTTTGCTTATTGTAGTGCTCTTCAATCGTGATTTTTTTTTATCGGTTATGAGGATATTTCAGTGCTCTTCACCTGCGTATCGCGACATAAGGCATTTCAATCGATCCACTCTCTTCGGAACATCAGTTCAAGCCAGTAACATATGTACCAGCGGCGCTAACGGAATGAGCACCTGTCGCGGTGACTCCGGTGGCCCCCTCGTAGTCAACAGCAACAACAGACGTATCTTGGTCTACTCTCTTTAATTGTAAATATTGATTTAGGGCATGTCCTGTATATCGACGATAAGCACCGAGCTTAAGGTGTTGTTTTATAATATGCGACAGAGTCCTAGCAGGAATCTTCATTTCTCGCGATAAGATTTTTTGCTTCCTAATGGCATTTCGATGAATTCTGGCTTTAACAGCACTAACAACCTTTGTAGTTCCAACAGCACGCGGCCGCCCCTATCGCCCTTTTGCAACTTGGTTGATGCCGTGTTGAGTGCCGTGTGTTGATAGATTCCCGTGTTGATCGAACTATTTACATACCTATAAGTTAGTACGGAACCCCCAGTGCGCGAGTCGCACTCGCACTTAACCGGTTTTTTAAATTCAAACATATTGACTCAACATCACGGACTCGCAGGACTGGCCAGCAGCTACTAGGTATCATGTAGACAGCCCAGACGAGCTACTGGCGTACGAGTAGATAGGCCGAGTGACTGTCTACTGGCTAGACAGAAGCTCGGACCGTGCAACGTGCGTGGACTCGCAATCATAAGGTGAATTTACTTCTCTCATGAGAAATTTAGTTTAGCTGCAGGGGTTAACAGGGTTTCTAGTAATGTGGACAATTCCACAATTCCACATTGCTAGTCATCTTTAAAAAAAAATTAAGACACTTTGTAATATGAATTAAGTAGCAGGAGTGGTTGGATAATCAACTAGTTTTTAATTGCAATTCTAAATAACCAGTTATGTGATATTAGTTCGATTTGGCTGACTTTTTACCTAAATCGAACTTGCTTCACATTCGTTATGTTATGTAAAAGTAATCCCCGCGACTTTGTCCGCATTGAGTTTATGTCTTTATAACTGCTCGCTCTAACTTCGCGCAAAGACCAAAAAAAAAACTTTAATATGAACCTTGTCCTCATAATAATGAACAAAACAAAAATTACCCAATTTGGTGCAGTCGTTCTGACGTTATGCGCGTAGTAGATACATTTCAGTGATTCATTTTTATTTTTAAATACCTAGATGTGCTATTCTTGTTGTATATACTATAATTTAAGTTATTATAGACATCTGCAACCGTAGCACCTATGACAAGTTGGCATGTAGTTTGTAATATGGATTTACCCATGGATTACGGGATTTTTAAATTATTGAATCGGCAATAATAAATAGATAATTTAAGAAATGTAAAAATCTCAAAAGTTTAAAAACAATGTTTGTGTTAAAGTATTTACTATTGATAGCCATTATACGCCATAGCAAATGGCTATGGGTTTTCAACCGACTTCAAAAAGGAGGAGGTTCTCAATTCGACTGCATTTTTTTTTTATGTTTGTTACCTGATTACTCGCTGATGGCTTGAAAATTTCTTTTTGGGTTTAAAAGGGTACAATTCCAGATTTCTCCCATTGTTATCGAAGTTCGGATCTGATGATCAAATCTTGGAGAAATTAAGGGAACTTTTCAAATATTAAAGGCAACACCTATAACAATTTGGGTATATTTTGTTGTAATTCGTGCATTAACTCTTAAAAAGCACCATTAAGTGAAATGGAACTGATGATGAAGACTACAAATGACCAGAGCGGTACTATTCAATAGCAAATATTGCGGGTTGCGATCTAAGTTCTGACTCTTCGCCTCTATCAAATCATGTAATGGAAATGGTAGTCTAGTATCAGGTGAACTGCTCAAAAATGAACGGCCTCGTATTGTAAAACGCAACATTTTGTAAAAAGAAATGAGCAGTTTAGATTATGCTATTGTAACATAAATCAACTACAAACCAACACACTAAAATGTGAGAAATTATTTTTTTTTACAAAAAAATAAAAAAACCGACTTCCAAAATAATTATAAGGTAACTAAAAAGCAAAAAATAATATAGGTTACCAGTAGGTGCCAGGAAATGCAGTTTTATGTTTTAGGCACCAACTTCAAAATGTTTAATTATTTTTTGTTGTTTATTTTTAAATACCTAATTGTGCTATTCTGTTGTATGAACTAGGTACATTAAAGTGAAGTTTCATAAAGAACCGTATATTAGATTTTGAGTGCCTATAGACATCTGCAACACTAGATCCGTAGCAGCTATGACTAGTTGATATGTAGCTGGTTACATAAAATAAATAGGTAACACTTCAGAACTATTACGCTGTAGTACAAATATACACACACACATACACACACTCGCGCAAGCTCTTTGCGCCGCTTAAACGAAATAGTAGAAAGAGAAGGGTATCCCCTTCTCTAGTAATATCTTACTTCCTCTCCTACGCCGCGCCGACGGTCTACTCTCGCAAAGTCTTACGAATTTCGATCGATCAGGTCACGTGTCCTGACACGAGATTAACACTTTTTACCCATCCCAAAAAGTGCACAACGCCGCTAAAGAAGTTTTCACTTCAAAAAAGTATATTGGTGACATTAGACAAAGGTGAATATTAAAATCCCGCGATTTTGAGATGAGGCGGTATGTCCACGTTATGCCACGGTTGACGAATTCCTCAGAATGGCACTACCTACGCCTATTGTGATATCAACGATGACTGCCGGTTCACAGATGAGAAAGAATTTTCAAAAAATGTATATGTATAATTAAGTAATAGAGAAAAGTGGACCGGTAATTAAATGCGTAATTGGCTATGTACGATTTCCACCAATCGGACGAGGCAGGAATGCAGCGCAGCATATTTCACACTGTGCCAGAGGAAATTTAAACTTCTAAACGTAGCCATGAGTTTCATATTTGCATGGAATTCACATTGCTTGGAACTCGGTTACATACGCGCGCATGCCGTCGCAGCCGGTCGGATGCCGTCGCGTCCGTTCGACTTCGTTCGGCTGCCACCGCGCGCGCTCGTGTGTTGTATTCTAGTCGCTGAGAGCATGCTAACGGATACGCGAGCATGCGCGCGTATGCGACTGGGTTCCAGCAGATTGTGGCGGTCGGGCGGACACGGACGGCTGCTCGCGCGTTATCGCGCGTCCGCTACGATGCCCTGCGATGTGCTCCTGCGTCGCCCGCTTGGTGGATATCAGTCTCAACACACTGTAGCTATCCCACGGTTCCGCGTGTATGTGGGTAACTGCTGTAAAAACTATCCTGTGTCCTCTCCCGGTACTCAAACTATCTCCATACCAAATTTTATCTATATAGGTGCAGCGGTTTATGCGTGAAAACGTAACAGACAGAGTTACTTTCACATTTATAATAAGTATTAGTTATGATTATTTACATAATAAAAAATACTTTGCGAAATTAAAATTGACAATTATAGCAAAGGTCAACAGCACTTGGACATTTATTAAACTTTTAATAATAAATCGAAAGGTCACTTACCTATTCACAAAGTAATCACGAAATTTCGAAAACTACTTGACCTAAAAAGCTGAAATTTAGCAAATTTATAGTTTATAATTAGAAGATATCAGTTGAAGAACACTTTTTTAAATTTGACTCCTTAGTGTGGCAAAAGGGTGGAAGTTTATGTGGCAATTTGACTTTTCGATATGGTAGCCAAAATCTTCGTAGATTTTGGGTACAGCAAGGGGGGAGGGGAGGCCACAACCTCGGAACATCGGAATATTCGGTATCCGTAAACAATGTATGAAACTTACTTTCTGCAGTCTCGGTTTTATGTGGTCGTAGTTAATGATGTCTATCAATTTTACGCAAATTATTTCGTAATTAACGAAACAATTCGCAGATCGCAACTTGCCAATTTTAATTAAGATGATTTAGATATCAAAATTCTCATTAAAACTTACCGTAAAATCTCATAACTATGCAAGCATCATTTTTACTCGATTGCCCCAAAAAGGAGTGTAATACCTACATGTTTTCAGGGTTAATGTGAGTTTTTTGATTCCAATATAACTTCTTAAAACCTGAACGGATATAGGGGTATTGTTAGTATCGTTAAATTAATCCAGGTATCATAGGCTAAGTCTAGGTCATGAAATTCCTTTTTTCTTTTTTTAAAAAGACGACTCGCTCTTTATGGTACAAGCCCTGTGTCGCGGAGGACTTTACAAACATTCAATTCACGGACACAAAGTACACTCACACTCGAAACAACAATTTGTGGATCACACAAAGTTGTGCCCCGTATGGGAATCGAACCCACGACCTCATGCGTAGCAATCGGACACAGTTAACAAAAAACCCGACTGCTTAAAATTGATACCTAACTGAAATTGATTAGCGTCACCAATCCGCCATTTGTTCTTTTTTTTAATTTTGATGTACCCAGTGTCACTCTCACATCTAAGACGAATCTAACGATACCTCTCAAGCTAAAATCCATCAAGTCCTTAAGGCTTTAGGGCGCGACAAAAAATGTACATACTTACATACAAACAGACATACAAACATACATACATACACTCGAAAATATAAAACCCTTCTTGCACAATCAGGTAAAATAAAAAAATGCCTGCCGTCAAACTTGATCAATCTTATTAAAATCTAACCAAATACGCAGAAGATGTTATGAACTAAATGAACAAGTGTTTGCGCAAACACAAGTGAGAAAGTGCACTTGTGTTTGCGCGAACACTTGTGCAATTCTCTCACTCTCATAGTCCGATGGGATGGGAATCCGACATGACCGGAGAGATTAAGCGCAGGATCGACGGCTTAACGGGCTCTCTGAGAGACATTTTTCGAAAACGATCACCCATCTATGATAGTGACAATGGTAACGTTGCTTAGCCCCGCAGATCTCTCCCCTCTCTCTCGATGTTACTAAAACCACAAATCAAATTAAATACATACTAATCTATATTAATATTATAAATGTGAAAGTAACTCTGTCTGTCTGTTCGCTTTCACGCTCAAATTAGCTGCTATGAGATAGTTTTAGTCCCAGGGAAGGACATAGAATAGTTTTTATCGCGACATTTAATACTTGGGACAACTCACACAACGCTGATCCCAAACTAAGCAGAGCTTGTACTATGGAAACCAGACAACTGATAAACATACTTTTATATTTCTAAATACATACATATTATAGATAAATAACACACAGACATAGAATAAACCATCGAGATCATCACACAAAGTTTTATCCTGGGTGGGGATCGAACCCACGACTTCTTGCGTAGCAGTCAGATGCCCACTGCGCCACTTAGGTAGGGGAGAAGTGGCATGAAGTAGGCAGGTTTAAAAGAGCCATTTGCATTATTTGCGGTAGTTTAGTAACGAATTAGGTTGGCGATTCTATTTTTAAGTGGCAGCATTTATTTCCCGCCTCCCACAAACAATTGATAGTTCACCGAAACCAACGGGTGATTTTTAAAAGATTTTGCTTCATTGAAATTGTTTTTTGGTGTTTTAATGTATTTAGATTGTAGATTGAGTTTGTGCATATGATTTGAGTTGCAACTGCGTAAAAGCTGAGCCGCAAAAGTTTTGATATTGTTGTTATTTTAAGGTTATATATTTTTTACGAATAAGTTATGAAAGAGGTGGGTGAATGGGCCTTAAGAGAGCCGGCTCATTCATAAGAAGATTTTGAAAAAGGATATTAGTTTTTTTAATTAGAATTATTTTTTCCTTTTTTTAAATAGCGCAGTTGTAATTATTTTTATCATTACACTTTATAATACAGACAGGCTCTTTCATAACTTTTGGTGGCTCTTCTACTAGACACATTTCTCAAAAATGTCAAAATATTTAAGGCTTTTTCGTATGAAATTACCTACTTTAATAAATAAATAATAATTTGAGAAAAAAGATCGATGCTTATTTTATTATAAGTACCTATTTATTTTTGCTCTGTTTAGTAAACTGGCTCTTTCATACCACTTCTCCCATACCTACCTACCTATATCTATATCTTCTATACAAAAAAAAATTAGAGTGTCTGTTTGATGTCAAAATAACAGTTTATACTAAATACATATAAAAGTACTAGCTTATGCCCGCGGTTTTGCCCGCGTGGAGGCCAGATTGTTACCAAAACATTTTAACGGCAAAATTTTATACTAACTTTGCACCCCTGTTTTACCCCCTTAGGGGATGAATTGTCAAAAATCTTGCCTGTCTGTCTGTTAGTTCCGGCTAATCTCCGAAATGGCTGGACCGATTTTGACAGGTCTTTCACTCTCAGACAGCCAATAATGTAAAGAGTAACTTAGGCTACTACTTTCAGCATCATGTTAACGTCTGGACCGAGCAGCACTGCAACTTCACGCAGACCAAGTCGCGGACAAAGTTAGTGTGTTATAAAATTAATATTCTCATCGTTTCACTATCTTTCGCCTCGCAAAGCGTTACATGTTACATTTTGTAACAGTTATGTTATAATTTGTTATAATTACTACTTAGCAACGTTATGTCACATTATTTATCTTCACGCTCTCATTATTCAAGGGGGTAGAGCAGAAATGCGCAGATTAAAATCATTTTAGTATAATTTCTGGTTGCGGCAAATGTTGTGGTAGGGGTCCGTGATGCAAATTTAGAGATTTGCTAGGTTAAGCAATGTTATCACTGACGGTCTATAGATGGGTGACCGTTTATGAAAAATATTTGAATAAAGTGATTTTGAGAGCACGTTAAGTCGTTGGTCCAGGCGCGGATCTGGAACTTTGTTAAGGGGGGGGGGGGGGGCGACATGTTACCTAAGTGGCCAAGTGTGTGTGGTACACCAGCCACCAATTGCATTGGAAAAAAAAATCTCAAAAAAAAGTGGGGGTTGAGAGCAATTGCCTGTTGCCCCCCCCTAGGATTTGCACCTGCGTCGGTCCCTCTAGTCGTGTCGGATTTACGCCTCATCGGAGTAAGTGAGTGAGAGAATAAAGATTGCACTTGTGTCTGCGCATACACTTGTGCACTATAATATCTGCTGCGTAGTTGGCTAATCTCCGATAAGATTGGCCGTCTTGATAGTTAGGAGCCCATTATTATAATTTGTGGTTAAATAGGTACCTACTAGAACTGACTGTGTACACTTCTAGGGTTAACTTTGATTATTATTAAATCGGAAAGATTTGTATTTTTGTATGTAACGAATAAACTTAAGAACTACTGGACCAAATTTAAAAATTATTTCATCATTAGTAACCTAAATCGGGGAGTAACATAAGCTATAAGTTATTGTCAATAAAATTGGAGATTCCTACGAAAATTGTAATGATATAATAACTCAAGGTATAAAAACTACCTACGATATGTGCCCCGTGCGAAGCCGGGGCTGGCAGCTCACTAATATTATAAAGGCGAAAGTTTGTGAGTATGTGAGTGTTTATGTTTGTTACTTCTTCACGTCTAAACGGCTGGAGCGATTTTAATAAAATTTGATATGGAGTTGGCTGACACCCTGGATTAACACATAGGCTAATAAACCACGGGTAACACCGCGGGGCACGGCTAGTATTCAATAAAAACGAAGTTTCTATCTAAAGCGAGGTGGTAATATACAGAACCAGTAACACATTGACCTCTATAGTAATAATACACTGGACAGGCTACCGCCAACATTAAGACTTCCATTTTATTTTGACATTTGAACGGTAAGTTGTCAAAATCAAATGGACAACAACCATTGACGTAGATACCAGGAATGCGCCATAACCTCAAAAAATGTACCACTCTCTGAGAGAGACAACGCTGCTTTGTAGACAATACTGCCTCTGTGGCGCGGTGGGAGTGTATCCGACTGCTACGCAAGAGGTCGTGGGTTCGATCCCCACCCAGGATAAAACTTTGTGTGATGAGCACGAT
Organism: Herminia tarsipennalis; assembly: GCA_945859575.2. Classification (NCBI taxonomy): domain Eukaryota; kingdom Metazoa; phylum Arthropoda; class Insecta; order Lepidoptera; family Erebidae; genus Herminia; species Herminia tarsipennalis. The sequence continues at coordinate 4,059,802 of OX243830.2, forward strand.
GGTTTATTCTGTGTCTGGGTGTTATTTATCTATAATATGTATGTATTTAGAAATATATAAGTATGTTTATCAGTTGTCTGGTTTCCATAATACAAGCTCTGCTTAGTTTGGGATCAGATAGCGTTGTGTGAGTTGTCCCAAGATATTATTATTATTATATTATTATTATTATAATACCTCTTTTTTCTCTATTTCACGCTTTGCAGTCAATATTTACTTTTTTATTGAAAGAAATGGCACGGTCCAGGTCTATAAGTCAATGACAACAATGACCGTTTGTCATAAGTGTCAAAAAATAGTTATATTTGACATTTGAAATTGCTGTCACTTTGTACGAGGTAGTCCGTCCAGGATACTACTATAGAGGTCTGTGGGACGTTGTGGTAATATGTATAGCCACATAAATTAGATTCACTCATTCCCGAAAATCGTCTATCAGTTCGGTACGCTTAAGAAATTGAAGACTATAAATATATATGAACTTTGAGAAAGATAGCAGAGCTGTTTCTTCTATTTTAGGTTCAATTTTTAAAAACCCGTAAAAACCCTAAGCACACTTTTATACACTGACGTGTATCTGGACTGACTACCCCGTACGAAGTGGCAACAATTTCAAATGCCGTATAGAAATACCGCCTTGTGAGTTCACAGGGCGGTATTTGGTCGCATATGACCTTCCTTATCCTTGTTATTTTGACAACTTACTGTCAAAATGTCAAAATCTAGTGGAAGTCTTGTTGTTTTCGACGAAGGTAGCCGATCCAGCGTACAATTAATATAAAGGTCAGTGATGCCATAGCATGCCGTTCCATTGTTGAGTACTTTGAAATTGAATCTGTACAAGACTGATATAAATTTTAGCATTTGATATCGTAGTTTTTTTTTTAAACATTTCTCCCGCAGTAAGGTACAAGCCCTGTATCGCGATGGACTTTACAAACATACAAGTCACGGACACAAAGTACACCCAGACTCGGAACAATAATTTATCCACGCACTCCACGAACTCTTGCGTAGTAGTCGGATACACTCCCACTGCAGTCGGTGTCACTAAGATTTGTACTAAAATTCTGACAAACATGGTTGAACTGTTTGTATTTGTAGCTAACACCTACTGTTGATATGAGAGTTTTCAGTTAACTTATGAAGTCTGTTTAATTTTTTTAAATTACCTACGTTTTATTTATAATTTTTACGTACCTAACTAAAACTATTTATTTTTAACTAAGGTTTTGTGATGTTTGTATGTCACAAAACCTTGGTCTTTACAATTTCCGTAAAAATGCAATCAAAGCCCTCAATTTGACACGTTTTCGTTCATATTTTCCAAAATTCTGACCGATTTTTATAAAACTTGCACTGTTCCCTAAGTTTTAAAAACTAGTAAAGAAAATAATGACCACAATGCGATTTCAAGCTGCGAAGAAATGATTGGAGAAACGTAATTTTTTTTTAAATTTCATAATTTGTTTAAAAGAGAGAAAATCACGCAATTCGAATATTATTACATATCTACGTATCAATAACGTAGATAATATACTTTTTTGAAGTCTGTTAAAAATCAAATAGAAGTCTTATTGTAGCCTGTGTCTATCGTAGATTACTACGTTCAAAATTCGACGATGTTTTTGGGCGCGGCGATTGGAACAGACTGATAAAAATATTAGTATTTTTACCCGACGAGAAGGAGGGTTATGTTTATCAAGTGTATGTTTGTTTGTATGTATGCATGTATATTTCTTGCCATGCTCCAGTCCAGAGCAGGGATTTCAAACTATTTTGGGCAAGAGATCCCTTATCCAGAATTAACTGCAACCTCAGACCCCATAGCCAAAAAAAGCTTATCAATTTATAATGCCTTTATGGATTTTAGCTTGAGAGGTATCGTTAGATTCGTCTCAGTTGTGAGAGTGACTGACATATCGAAATTAGAAAAAATAAATGGCGAATTTATGTCGCCAAAATACTTCAGTTATAAAAAGTATTTTCTGTAAATCTAAAACAAGGAAACTAGTATTTGAAACACTTACTCGTATCATGTCAAGTAACACTAAAGCGAGCGGTTGCTCATTTCCGTAGTATTTGTAACGGACCATAAAACTTTGTGTTGCAATAATAATTATAATTTTATGTAACAGTACATGTAAAATATTAATAGAACACAAACCAATTGTAAATGTAGCTCTTGTGAATTTGTGATGTGTGTATTATACTATGCCTGAAACTACTAACAGTTTTGAAAATAACTTAAAACTACACAAATGAAAACCGATTATTGACTGCCTCTGTGGCGCGGTGGGTGTGGATCCGACTGCTACGCAAGAGGTCCTAGGTTGGATCCCCACCCAGGTTAAAATTTTGTGTAACGAGCACGATGGTTTATTCTGTGTCTGGGTGTTATTTATCTATAATAATATTATAAACAGGAGTAAATTTGATTGTTTGTTTGTATTGAATAGGCTCCGAAACTACTGGACGGATTTGAAAAAATCTTTCATCGTTGTGAAGCTACACTAACCCCGGGTGATATAGGCTAATTTTTATCCCTGTATTCCCACGTGAAACCGCGAGGCGTCCGCTAGTCTATAATATGTATGTATTTAGAAAAATATATAAGTATGTTTATCAGTTGTCTGGTTGCCATATTACAAGCTCTGCTTAGTTTGGGATCAGATAGCGTTGTGTGAGTTGTTCCAAGATATTATTATAACTTATCTACTAAAGCACAAAAGGGTTAGATAACAAAAAATCAAGATTCTAATTGTATCTTTTTTTTTTTTTTGTATTTTTTTTCTTTTTGCGGTCCCTCAAATGGGCTGGAGGGTGTCGGTGAGGATTTGTAATTGTCTGTATTTTGCAAATAATGTTGTAATCATATTGTTGTTACTTGTTATTGCTCTTCCAACCAAATTCAAACAATAAACCTGTCCATCAAAATCCTTTAATCCGTTTGGATAATAATCTCCTAACCGATATTGGTTACAGCGGCTTATCTCATCAGAGACTAGGCAACTGCGCAGGAGATATTATAGTGCACAAGTGTATGTGCCACTGACCTACATACATACAGGATGTAATAATAATACAACCAGCTATCGCACCATTGTAGGTGCAATACTGACAATACACTATCCGCTGCTGAAATTTGACCACACCTTTCTGTTACACCCTGTATATATATAGTACCTACTACTTAATACGCAGGACATGCTACCGCCCACAACAATAGGTACTTCCATTAGATTTTGACATTTTGGACGGCAACCTGTCAAAATGATAATTATTTTTTTTAATAAAAACGACTCCCGCAGTAGGGTACAAACCCTGTGTCACGGGGGACTTTACAAACATACAAGTCACGGACACAAAGTACACGCAGACCCGGAACAACAATTTGTGGATCACACAAGGTAGGGAAAGGGAATCGAACCCACGACCTCTTGCGTAGCAGTCGAACACATTTTCACCGCGCCAAAGAGCCGCGGTGAAGATGTGTAAAAAGTATAGACAAAGTATAGACTTCCATTTGGAAGTCTATACTTGTGTAACAAGGACAAAAACAACGGCCATTTGCCATAAGTGTCAAAATACCGTCCAGTAAGTTTTGAAATTTCTGTTACTTTGCACAGGGTAGTCAGTCCAGCGTACTAGTACTATAGAAGCCAGTGTATGCGCAGACACAAGTGCATTCTCTATTCCCTCACTCTCATAGTCCGATGGGACGGAAATACGACAGGACCGGAGAGATATTAGCAGTGCCGTAACTAGCCTTTTATGCGCCCGGTGCGAGCTTACATAACTGCGCCCTTGGTGTTGGTACTTTTGGTCATTTCTGCGTCCCTTCAGGGTCTGCACCCTGTGCCTGGGTACCGTTGGCACTGCTCTAGTTACGGCACTGGATATAAGACCGACGGCTTAACGTGCTCTCCGAGGCACGGAGTGGACTGACATTTTTCGTAAATGATCATCCATCTATTAACCGACAGTGGCAACGTTGCTTAACCTCGCAGGTATCTCGATCTGCTCGGTTGGCACTGAGTCAGGCATCTGTTTGGATACGATGCCGCAGATATACAAACAGATTTCCTTCAGTTTCTAGATAGCTGGTGATAGTTTTCTAAACAAACGTCAAACTTACCTCTTGCGTAATCCAGCCGAGAAACAAGCGTTCTTCTATATTAGATCGTACTTAGTATAACATTCGTTAGCAGTACTTAATAATAATAATATCTTGGGACCACTCAGACAACGCCATCTGATCTCAAACTAAGCAGAGCTTGTACTATGGAAACCAGACAACTGATAAACATACTTATATATTTCTAAATACATACATATTATAGATAAATAACACCCAGACACAGAATAAACCATCGTGCTCATCACACAAAGTTTTATCCTGGGTGGGGATCGAACCCACGACCTCTTGCGTAGCAGTCGGATACACTCCCACCGCGCCACAGAGCCAGTCACTTAGCACATTATAGTTTTTACCTTTGTTGTAAATAGATATTATGTTATACCCACTGAGGCTGAGTTTATTTTATCTCAAGTTCCAATTTTTATTCTAAGTAATATAATTTGTATTAGTCATCTAACATGGTGTTATATTATATCTTAGGGGCAGCACCTTACCCCATATCAAGTTTATAAACAACTATGTTACTCCCCGACAACGTAGCTTTATAAAGGTGAAAGATTTTTAAAAATCGGTCCAGTAGTTTTGGAGCCTATTCAATACAAACAAATAATCAAATCTTTCCTATCTATAATATTAGTATAGATAAAATACATAACATCATGTCGTTTCACAAGTGTAATAATGATAATAATATCTTGGGACAACTCACACAACGCCATCTAATCCCAAACTAAGTAGAGCTTGTACTATGGAAACCTGACAACTGATAAACATACTTAAATATTTCTAAATACATACATGTTATAGATAAATAACACCTATACACAGAATAAACCATCATGCTCATCACAAAAAGATTTATCATGGATGGGGATCGAACCCAGGACCTCCGGCTTAGCAGTCAGTGTCACTAACCACTAGACCAACAGGCCAGTCAGTGAGTTTGTTTGGCGTCCAACGTGAAAAAAGAATCGTATGTCTGAATTTTGGTAGGTATATAAATACTAAGTAAGTACATTAAAAATGAGTCACTCGTTTTTGTTTCCAAACAAAGAAACGAACGGAACCATGAAATAAGCGCAATATAATAATATAATCGACGACCTTAAAAGGGTCAGCAGTGTGGCCAACGCCACGGAAAGACACGAGTTTTATTTTACTAGCCATTGTTTGTGAAAATATACTGAAGTTTATTTGGTGCAGGCCCGTTAGTGAAATAGCAAGTGGTGATACAAATTTATAGTTCGATCGGTATGACTGTATCAGCCTACCCGTGACCACGGCCGTTGCAATACAATCGAATGACAAGCCTTAAAACATTCACGAGATTAACGGCCGGTCTCAATAATCTACCTATCGATGGATTTTACTACTAGAGGTAGGTAAAAAAAAAGAGGTAGAATTTTGACATATTTTGTATGGAGCTTATGTCAAATATATACCTCTAGTAGCAAAATCCATCGATAGTTAGATTATTGAGACCGGCCGTAAGAGACGTAGTATACTTAAATGATTCTTATAATGTGTACAAATCGGGTAAGTATGACTCAGGGACCTTAAAAAAAAGGCTTTTTTTTTCTACTGCCGGCAACGCATTTGTACTGCCCATGGAGATCTCCATGGGCAATAGCATCACTTACCAACAGAAGGTCGAACTGTCTTTCACCAAAACGAAATTCGTTAATTGTCGCTGTCTTAAATTTCTTCAACAAGATAGAACAAAGTGGCGTGCAATTGGAGAGGCCTATGTACAGCAGTGGACTGCGATAGGCTGATGATGATGATGAAATTTCTTGAGTTTACAGAGACAATTCTAATTAATTTTTGATAAGTACAGAAAGTCTGAGTCCGAGATGATTTTTTTGGGAATGAGTCAATTGAATTGATGTTGCTAGCTCTGTATATTACTAAACTTCATTTTCATTTAATTAGGGTAGGCTGAGTAGGTGAGCCGCGTTTTCGTCTGTTGTCGTATCAAAAACCGGGCAGCCTGGAATAATTGCATTAGCAGAAGAGCGTATGTTCATGGCATTTACACTCTTTTGTTGAGAAACGCAGTTTATTTTGTTGAAAGTATTTATTTAGCGCTACTTTTGTGATTTTATTCATATTTTTTATTTTGTATTATATTATTTTTTTTTGCGATTTATGCAAATTTCGAAGCGATTATTTTGCCACACGTTGATGTTTACTGAAAAATAAAATGTATGGAGTGAAATATTTATTATTATTATTTAGCTATCTAAGGAGCGGCTACTATAAGACACCTTTTCACCAAATTTCATCAATATTCATTGAGTAGTCTTTGGATGAAATGCCCGTGTAATACGGACGGACAGACAGACAGACGGACATGACGATACTGGGTTCCGTTTTTGCCATTTTGGCTACGAAACCCTAAAAATCTACCCTAAAAAGCTTTATCAAGTTTTTTTGGAAAGTTATTTTAAGCTTTTCTTGAGCTAAGTCTAAGCACGATCTATATATTTCAGCTTAAGTGGACGAGACAGTGAGTTAAACATTATTAGCTGTAAATTACATAGTAATTGTATACAATTATCGATTAGTCATAGATGTAATGATTACCAAGCAAAGTTTCTTGTATATTACATTGAGTTTAGATCATGGATGTCGCAAGTGAGAGGATCTTGTTGAAGGTTTTTGAGAGAAAGGTTTGTTTGAATTGTATTGATTGATTTGTAATGTAATATCACAATTCAGCCTTTAATAATAAAAAAAAAATGTGTGGCACTCGGGGACTGCCGCGGTAAAGCTATTGCATAGCATTTTTATCAATTTAAGCAATTAAAAAAAATTATAATAGAAACAACAAGAAAGGGGAAGACTAAAATGACAATAGGTAACATAATGTATCAATATATCAATACAACAAATATCAATATATGGCGCTGTATTTAATTTTGTTACTATTCAATACAAAATGTACTACGGTCTGAATCGCGCTATTATGATTTTTGCAGCCAGAATCATAAGTACAAAATGAAACGACGTTAGACGATGCACGGCCTTCAAGCCACACCTCCGTGCCCGTCGGAGTAGGGAGCGTGAGGTTTTTTCGTTACGGAATTTCTGGATTCGGTCCCCGCGCTCAAGGCCCGCGATAGAAGCTATGCAATAGCTTAATAAAAAGCCACCTGCTTAGGAGCAGGCTTTTAGTCATTTTAGTAAGTTCACTGGGATTCATGAATGCCTCCGACTGCAGGATTTAATGTTATCATGTTTCAATCTTTTATAAGCAGGCGTGTTTTTGTTTGTTTTTTTTTTAATACTTTTAGTGGTTAGTTGTAAGACGTAAAGTAACGTATTAACTGTAACTACCGAAATTTAAACAAACTTTAAATCGCTATATTACCTCAACGGTTATTTTAAGTGAAAAAATATTTAAGAAACCTCATCATGATTTTAAAATACCTACACGATGATACCCTACCATAACATAGTTTGTTGCCTTTAATTTTTTTCTCTATCACAATGTCTGTTTGTCACCATTTTGAATTGCTGTCATGTCCTTAGTGACACTCGCAAGATTAGTACGAATCGATTATCAAAATCGGCCAACGCGCTTGGTCTATACAGTGCCACAAAGGAACACACATACATACATACACGTCAAACACATAACCCTCCACAAGTCGGGTAAAAATAAGTAGAAGGTGGTTAAGGGTTTTGATATTACAAAGTAATTATGCGTGTCCGACTGCTACGCAAGAGGTCGTGGGTTCGCCTGCCACACAAGACACCACTTTGTGTGATCCACTAATTGTTGTTCCAAGTCTGGGTGTACTTTGTGTCCGTGAATTGTATGTTTGTAAAGTCACCCCACCCCCAAAAAAAAAAAGCCACAAGTGAGAGGTTATTAGTAAGTCCATATATTGCAAATCAAGTTTGTTTCAAGTATCTATCAAGGGTTTTTACGTGTTCGGGTTTGGTGCCTTTCAAAATTTGCAAATAATTTTTTGCCTACTTGTTGGTATCACATCGATCTGGTAACAGTGCAATATTTTGATACAAGTAAAGTTAAACTGATCTAAAGACTAAAACTTCCTGATGGAAAATGATGGGACAGTATGTTTTGTTTAATTCAGCGTTTTGAAGATGAAGCGAAAATATTACTATTAGAACTCTCTCATAAAAAGGGCTAAAGGGCCCCAATGACAATGCATCCATCAATCCAAATCGCGTGGACGTCTGTCAAAAACTGAACATGAATGTCAAAAACTTAATCCATTTGAAAGAACGTCGTTCGGTTTTGGAATTTCAAACTGGCGTTCATCCAGTCCAAATGGATGTAGGTATATCACGACACGCCATTTGGAAGGCATCCGTATTGTCAGTGAGTGGGCGGGCAAATTAAAAATCTTATAGTTATTATGTCTATGGTTAAACGAGACCCACCTTCTCTTTCTAAGCATAGTGTCAAATCATGGTTACCATAGTCACGAAAGAGAAATACGGTGTCACAAAATGTCAAATTTGTTCTTTTTACTGCTTCTAAAACAAATTTATAGTGTTAACAGTAGTCTTTAGTAAAACCTTCTTGCGTACGTCCAAGTGGAAGACGTACGTCCAAATAGAAGTATCGTCAATGGTGTCATAATTTGCGTACATCCATTCGGAAGACTTCCAAATGGACGTCAGTAGCCACCTATAGATAGCCGAGTTTTGGCTCGTTTGATTTGTTTTTATTTTATTTACATATTTTTTTTTACATGATGATCAGATCAGATCTCGTAGACCCACGAGTGTAATCAAAATATAAGGAGAGTTTTTGTAATTTCGTGAGGGAGGTGCCGTGGTACAGCTGACTAAACACCGGAAAAACGTATACAGTGTCCCTACCCTTTTTGGCAGAGGAGAGGGGGGGGGTTCATCCCCTAAATCCCGCCTGTGTACGCTTATGCCTAGACTCATTCTTTGCAGGCGGAAGACCAATGCGAAAAGAGGGGCAAGATAAAAATATATCTAACTGCACAATAAGGAAACGTCGTAGACTTTGCAATAACCTATGTCAGTTAGTAAGATGTAACATGTATTGTATAATAATTATAATAACTTGGGACAACTCACACAACACTATCTGATCCCAAACTAAGCAGAGCTTGTACTATGATAACCAGGCAACCGATAAACATACTTAAATATTTCTAAATACATACATATTATAGATAAATAACACTCAGACACAGAATAAACCATCGTGCTCATCACACAAAGTTTTATCCCGGGTGCTCTCTTGCATAGCAGTCAGATACACTCCCACCGCGCCACAGAGGCAGTCAATAGTTTGTTTCAAATCAAGAAAATAAAGTTTATTTTCACGTCTTCACCGCCTGTTTCACCGTAGGTACCTTTAATGTGTGCCGAACCGTTATTGATCTCGGAGAACGAATCTAACCGAGGTCAACTCTACAGATGAATGAACAATATAAACATCATTGTAACTTACTCATTATTTTCCGTTCAGTAGATTTTGCTTGAAAGAGAAATCAATATCCATCCATCAATTTTTAGATTTTTAATATTGGTAATATTTATTATTGGTGATGGAAAACATTGCGAGAAAGCTGGTAAGTTCTAGAATAAAAAAAACTTCACGTGGTGGATTTCCTGCCATACCCTTATTTTATCAAAGAAATCATTAGCAGATCGAGAAAAATCTTCCCCATTTAAATGTGGATTTGACCTTCCTTCCCTCCAATATGGAGAAGGGGATGATGGCTGACCCATGCGTCAAACTCGTGAACAGGTGCTACTTGGGGTGACTGGTCGGCCTTGTCATTATCATTTAATAGGTCTATAATTTTTTATTAATTGGTGGTTCATAAATATGTAGTTTTTCTTATGATAATCAAATCGCAATATATATAAATGATAATATTCTTATGATAATACAATCATATTTTTGTAAGTTGATACTCCCATCCACACCGTAGGAGGCTAATTCATTTAAAACTTGATTATACCAGTTTACGTACTATGGTTTTTGTTTGCGTGAGTTTCATGGTGTAATGGTTGCAGCACCTTACTGACTAAAGTGGGCATGAGTTTTTATTGCCAAGTTCTTTTCTCACGGCTTTACTCTTGCGAACTTGGCATTAAATGTAGAATCATTGTATTCCAAAATTTTGCCTGACATTCATAAGCGTTGCATTTGTAAACCTTATACCCAGACTCGGGACAACTATTTGTGGATCACACAAAGTGGTGTCCCGTGTGGGAATCGAACCCACGACCTCTTGCGCAGCAGTCATCCATGCTCATATTAAGTTAAAGAAAATCCGATGTCGAAATAAAAGACAACTAGCAATGTGATAACTAGCAAATTGTTTAGCAATCTTGTGAACCCCTCTAGCTCAGCTAATTAATTGCTTGTGTTACAAGTGGGTCTTATCAGTAGTATCATAGGCGGATCCAAGAGAGGGGGGGGGGGACACTTGACACAAAATTTGCACTTTAAAGCTTAATATTTAACCAACGGATTGCTTTAATCTAAAAATGGTCTACATCCCACTCACACAACACACACAACACACCAGCACTCGATAAGAAAAAAAATGCATCTTAATCTCCACTTTACTTATAGGAGAGGTGACCTTAAAAAAAATGCTTTTTAAAATGTAATTTGTCGGCGTGAGTAATATGTGTATGCACGCAAAATTACAGCCCCCTAGCACTAACAGTCTCTGAGCAAAGCTGCGGATGGACCGACGACGGACGAACAGCTCCAAACTTTAGCAAGCAAAAGACAGTGCAACAAAATACATGTACTGCCCCATACTATAGCATTACTTGATAAAAATGTTCTAGGCATGGCTCCTAAAATATTCAAGATACTCCCCAAAGATATAAGAAATATGAATGATATTAACATTTTTTTTTAAAGACGACTCCCGCTTTAGGGTACAAGCCCTGTGTCGCAGGGAACTTTACAAACATACAAGTCACGGACTAAAAGTACGCCCAGACTAGGAACAACAATTTGTGGATTACACAAAGTGGTGTCCCGTGTGGGAATCGAACCCACGACCTCATGCGTAATATATATATAATACAGATATAACAGATAATATAGATATAACAGATAATATACAATAACTAATTAATTAAAACTAAAAACTAACACTTAATAAATCTAAAATAAAAACTAAAATATATCTAAAAAATTGGGCCCAGCGGGGCATGGTTCCACAGATTCTGGCAGCATTTCCTTGCTGTATAGAAATGCTGATGCGTTGTGCGAGGAAGCTGTCAGCTCTACCGTCACCAGTAGAGTCTACCAATTGTTTGGAAATTTCTTTGAAGAATTTTTTCGCACTGGGACCCCACGGGCCAAGGGTCTCGACGCCGAATGATACAAATATATATTTACTGCCGAGACCCCTGTATTTTTGAATTTCAGATTTTCGGCGGCTTTAGCTGCCGCCCCAGCTTGAACGCTGGTTTCGTGGAGGTGGGAAGGAGCAAGTGTGTCCACACACGTGGCGTCCCACACAAGCACCCTTTCCATACTCCAAGGAATCAGTGAAATCTCATCAGGTCTCTTTCCATCGTCCCTGGCTAACCCTGTAGGTTCCAGCAGAGCTGGTGCGTTTACCGAAGCAAGAGACCGACGGATTATTTAATTCAGTGCGGCGAGTCTAGAAAAGCGGCCGGCCTCTTTTGGCATGAAAGCCCATGGAATCCCAGTTGGTCGACTTCGCCAAAAAAATGATATGATTGATTGATTGACGGCCGGACGGACGGACGGACGGACGGACATGGCAAACTGTAAGCGTTCCGTTTTGATATTTTGGCTACGGAACCCTAAAAAGGTGGAGGATCTATAAACAGTATAAAAGATCTCATGTACTCTTCTTTTAATATTTTTATCTCTTGTTTTTGCATCAGTCCTCTAATAAGGTGTATAATAATTATAATTATAGCAGCACCTTAACTGCATATACAAAGAACATTGTAAACATTGGCAATTTGAAAAGAGTGGCCGCGAGTTTCTATTGCCTATTCTTTTCTCCGACTTTACCTATCGTTTGCGAACAGCCATTACATGTACATAATCGAATTTTCACAAAAGTAGTATTTTGCTTCCTAAGTAAATAAAGATTTTATGATTATTATTTGATATTTTGTTGGTAAGGGGGTGCTAACCCCGATAACCCCCCTTCCCCCTCCTGTGTACGCTTAAGGCGACCGTTACTACGTGATTGAAATCTGTATGTTTTCATTGCCAAGTACACCACAAAAACTATAGTTTATTTCTTTTTTTTGTAACCCTCTGTCACCTTCAACACAAATTATATGTTTTATAACATTTTGTTATTAGGTAATGTACTAGCTGTCACCCGTGACTTCGTTCATGTGGGATTTAATACATTATTGTTTGTTCAGGTTGCAAGGATCACGAACAATGTTGTTTTGAGTAATATGATTAATATAGATAATATTAGACTTTATAAAGTTAGTTACCTGCCAGTCGAAATCCCATCAAAGTTTATCCAGCCGTTGCGGAGATTACTTAGAGCAAATAGGCAGAAAAAGTTATACATATCTACACTAATCAGTGTAAGTGGCGCGGTGGGAGTATATCCGACTGCTACGCAAGAGGGCGTAAGTTCGATTCTCATATTTCGGACACCACTTTGTGTGATCCACAAATTGTTGTTCCGAGCCTGGGCGTACTTTGTGTCCGTGACTTGTATGTTTGTAAACTCCCCCGCGACACAGGGCTTGTACCCTACTGCGGGAGTCTTTTTTTTAAAATAATGGAAATGTAAATATACAGGGTGTAACAGAAAGGTGTGGTCAAATTTCAGCAGCTGATAGGGTATGTTATCAGTATTGACATACCTACCATGGTGCCATAGCTGGTTGCATTATAATTACATAGTTGTAGGATATTCTTTTTGTCAAAATTCAGTTGAGAAACGCGTTATAATCCAATTTAATTTTGTACCTCCCCTAGTACAAAATTCTATTGGATTATTATGGCATAGAACTTTTTTAAATCTTTTCACTCATAAATAAATAAATGAAAAAATAATTAATGTTTTTTAGGGTAATCCGATTTTGATAAAATTAGGTATGTGCACTCAGTATCATGGGCACATACCAACCCTTGAATATAATAATAATAATATCTTGGGACAACTTACATACACAACGCTATCTGATCCCAAACTAAGCAGAGCTTGTACTACGGCAACCAGACAACTGATAAACATACTTATATATTTCTAAATACATACATATCATAGATAAATAACACTCAGATATGACCACACCTTACTGTTACACCCTGTATACGTGAAGCAAACGGGATACAGCGTACGAAGTCACGGGTGTCTGCTAGTAAATAATACAACATCTTATTTAGACATTACAAACAGACAAATTAATTTTATATAAGCATATTAACTATGTTATTCATCTATTAAAAGATATAGATCTACATAATTAGGATCATTAAATTTAATTATCACTATTAGTACATTAATTAGTATTTTGGTTTCCTTATGATTAATGTAACTAGGATGTAGATATTATTTAGTAGGAAAAATACCGCCAAAATACAAGGGCAATAAATTAAAGCGGCGCTAGCCTAATGGTTAAGGCATCGGTCTCGCAATGAGGTCGCGGGTTCGAATCCTACCCATTATACTACCGACGTGAACCCACTCCTTACACAAGCTGCCTCTATGGCGCGGTGGAGTGCATCCGACTGCTACGCAGGAGGTCGTGGGTTCGACCTCCACCCAGGGTCCTTAACACTATCTTTTTTTTCGTTTTGGCGTCAAGCCCGCGCTTTTAACTGTCAAAATCTTGACATAATGGCACATTAGAAAGTTGCGCTTAGAAATGCATCGCTCATGCGCGCGGACATCTTTGAGCGCACCGCGCATGCGCCGGTTCGCGCGGGCTTGCCGCGGAATGGAAAAAAAAACATGGTGAATAAGGACCCAGGATAAAACTTTGTGTGATGAGCACGATGGTTTATTCTGTATTTAAAAATATATTAGTATGTGTATCAGTTGTCTAGTTTCTACAGTACAAGCTCTGCTTAGTTTGGGATCAGATAGCGTTGTGTGAGTTGTCCCAAGATATTATTATTATTTAGCTTAGCTGAAGGTGTTAACAACATTGCTCGGTGTCTGACTGACTGCTTCGGTAACGCGATGGGAGTGGGTTCGATTCCCACACGGGACACCACTGTGTGTGATCCACAAATTGTTGTTCCGAATCTGAGAGTACTTTGTGTCCGTGAGTCCCCCGCGATACAGGGCTTGTACCCTACTGCGAAAGATGAGTTAAAAAAAAATTATCGAATAGAGATACTAAGGCTGATTTTGCTTTATCTCATGTTTCAACTTTTTAATAATATAATTTGCATCAGTTTAACATGGTGTATAGTATATTAGTCGCAGCACCTTACCCCCATACCGAGTTTATAGACATCTAAACATTGTAAAATTGGCAATTTGAAAAGAGTAGCCGCGAGATTTTATTGCCAGGTTCCTTTCTCCGGCTTTACCTATTGTTTGCGAACTTGGCATTACGTCTACATGTAGAATCCCGACGTATCACAAGAGTTGTTTTGCATCCTAAGTGAATAAAGAATTTTGAATTTTGCTCCATTGGTCCTTCGGCAAATGTGTCCAGCCCATTGCCACTTGAGCGTGCTTAACCTGCGTGCTATGTCGGTAACTTTGTTGATGTATTTAACGTCTGGTCACAATAATCTAACTAATTTGACTACTAGAGGTATATATTTGACATAAGCTCCATACAAAATATGACAAAATTCTACATCTAGTAGCCAAATCCATCGATAGGTAGATTATTGAGACCGGCCGTAAATCATAAAAGAATAATACCATTTTTTTCATGTCGACAGACATTCACATTGTTTATCGTGCACAACGATATAAAAAACTTTCAGTTACGTACTTGTATATGTGAGAACGAATGTCTTAATCTCTTGCTAAACTAATTGTAACCGTTGTTTTTTGGTAAATAATATCCGCCAAGTTCTATATACAAAATACTAAAAATATAGAAGGTATTTTTGTATCTGCTTCGTTTGAGCAACGTTGACATGTTCACGGTCACGGAATCTTAGAGACCACTTTGTTTTAGGAAGCGAATTGTATATTATACATAATTATATATTATAAGTTGTATACACGCTGTTAGCTGTGCATAATTCGAGTTGGGGTACTGAGATTTCAAAATCTTAGCGTGATGCTTTTCTCTTGATAGTATTGTCGAAAACAGACATCTCCGAATAATCCCTACAATTCCACAAACAAACAAATAAACACAAAGTACACCCAGATTCGTGGATGCCCCAATTCAATAGGATTATAGTGGTCTTTGTTTTTGTTTGCCTCCGCCTGTCCGCCTATGTATGATTTTTCGCGATTCTCTCGAAATTTAGTTTCCACTCTTCGATATTTTATTTGCATATTTTTCTTCAAGGACACCTTAGTCTACGATTCTACCATACAAACGTTCCTAAGGGATTACTCTTCTGTATAAAGTATTTAAGGTTTAACTTACGACTTTATATATGGATGTAATCACTTATGCGCGTTTGTATAGTAGAATCATCGACTAGGGCGCCCTTAAGGCTTTAATGTATAACATTGCTCTATATTATAAGACTCCAGACATATAGACTGAAACATAAGAGGCAGTCTACAAAACTTGCATCCCGTGATGTCCTCGATCATTTTTTTCCTTGATTTTATAATATATAGTGATTAGGAATTAGGATTACGATGGTGGCTTTTAAATTTGCTTATGAAATATGTAAACGGCATAAATACCGACTGAAGTTCTTACTTGGTATTAATTTCAACATTAAATCTTCTTGCATATGAGAGACATAGAGAGTAGACGGGCAGGTGGACCGGTAAGTGAAGTTTGAAGATTTGATTTGGAATATGAAATCTTAAAAATAAACTATATTGTAGTACTAACTTCAACTAACTTGGCTTTCTTCGCGTCCGCGCACCCACCTCTCACTAAATATTATTGAAATAGGCGGTAGTGAAACATTATATTAGTCAAGTTTTTATCTCGTTTTTTATATGTATTAGAAACAAAGGTTATTAATACATCTGATTGAATAATTAACAAACTCAAAAAAAAGTAGGTAACTTCATAATTTTTCCAAAAAAACGTTTTTTGTAAAGATAACTAGCAACGTGGGATTGGATCCAACAGTTACTAGCAATCCTGTTAACCCCTCCAGTAGGCGTTAGAAATGGGTTCATGTCGGTAGTATAATGGGTACGATTCAAATCCGCGACCTTATGATTGCGAGTCCGATGTCTTAACGGGGGAAAATGATGCAAGCGAAGTTGCGCGGGTCAGTTAGTAATATTACAAGGAGGTAAAGTTTGAAAGAAAAAGAAAAGAAGGAAAATAATTTTTATTTGTACAGCGCACAGAAAAAAAAGAAAATCTTAAAACCTAATATATAACATTTTTGTGATTCGGCGCCGGACAAATAAGGTCAGGTTTGTGAGGTAGTAGGGGGTAATCTCTAGATCAACTGAACCAATTTTGAAAATTCGTTTACCAATAGAAAACCACATAATTTGTATCACAGGCCCAACGAAGTGGGCACGGGTCAGCTATCTATAGCGTTTAGAAATATATAAGTATGTTTTATAAGTTGTCTGGTTGCCATAGTACAAGCTCTGCCTAGTTCTAACAAGTGTTGCATTTGCTTATTACAGTAGGATCAACGTAATTAGGCCGGACTGAAGTAGGCGACAAGTGGTTCCGCAGATGCATTATTTGGAAGTAAATGGTGACAGGAAGCGGGGAGGCGGGGGCGGTAACTAAACCAAGAGAATTAGAGATGCGATTACGCATTACATTGTCATAAATAGTATTACTAACTCATGTTTTTTTATGATTATTTTCGTAAAGAAATTCTTTTTCAAAGTTTCTTTAGTATTTACTGTAACTGTTCTAAATTTAAACTTTTATGAACACATTTGTATATATTTTTTTTATAATGTTGAATTAAAATTATGTTAGTATTTTTAATCGATTAAACATACTTAATCGTTTTCGTAACTAATTTGAGGTCGCATCTCTATGACATGCGCGAAAGTGATAAGAACCTAACTTCAATCCGATCAAGTTACGTTGATCCAACTGTACCTATAGATTGTCCAGTGAATAGAAAGATTAAACCATACATGATATATTGCCCTATCATTGAACCAGAAATAAGCTTTTATTAAAAACGATTGTTATTTAAATGTAGTACTATTGTGTGTCACAATATAATAGCATTGTCAGAAATTAAAGGGGAAATGACCTGAACAGGGAAGTGTGACTAATGTTCGATGAAAAACTGTGATACCTAATAACCTTTTTTAGGGTTCCGTAGCCAAAATGGCAAAACGGAACCCTTATAGTTTCGCCATGTCCGTCTGTCCGCAGCTCAAGCGTCTTCCAGACGGTTGGAAACTAACGTACAAACCAAGTTGACCTTGCTTGTTTCCAACAGTGTAGACGGCTGTTGCAAACCAAGTGCCAAGTAATTTGGTTTACAACAGCCGTCGAAACTGTTGGAAACAAGCAAGGTCACCTTGGCGGGAACGCTTGTTTCCAACCGTCTGGAAGACGCTTTAGCTCAGAGACTGTTAGTGCTAGAAGGCTGTAATTTTGCATGGATACCTACACATATTACTTACGCCGATAAAGTAAAAGAATAAAATCTTGTTTAACATTTCTTTTTTGTAAGGTTACTCCCCTTTATGTAAATTGGGGGTTTGTTTTTTTTTTTACCTATACCATCGTACGTATTATCATTGTTTTTTTTTAAATTGAAAGAATTAAAAAAAAATGTGTGACACTCGGGGACCGCCGCGGTAAAGCGATCTATCTAGATCCACACGCATTGACGTATAGACCTGGCCATGCCACCCCTTTCAATTAAAAAGTAAATATTGACTGCGAAGCGTTAAAGATAGAAAAAACTCGCGAGAGCCTGTCTCTTTGACAGGTATTGTCCACAAAGTAGCGTTATCTCTTTCTAGAAAGTGGTCAATTTTGTGAGGTTAGGCGCAGTCCTGGTCTCTACGTCAATGGTGCGACCGACGTTGGGGCCAACGTCTGGAGCCGATGTAATCAAATATAATGTCGTAGTTACGCTCGAAAACCTGCGAATCTCAGTTTTGGTCATTCGCGGTTTTGGGTGCGCAACCACGTAATTCTATTAGATTGCTATTTTATTTGATTACTTAGCGTTTATGTCACTTGTGTAAGGGCTCTGGACGCGGAAGGCGGAGGACCGGGATTGGGAGAGGCCTGTGTCCAGCAGTGGACCGATAGATTAAATATATTCGTATTTTGTCCAAGATATATGTAGTCTCGTTCTTCAATGGTCACATCACATCTTGGACGAAATACTTCATATAAACAGGATCGAACTTCACTTACAGATAAGTTCGTTTTATAATGAAGGGATCATTATCGGATTATAAATGTGAAAGCAACTCCGTCTGAGTGTCTGTTACGTTTTCACCACTGAATCCATTTAGATGAAATTTATTATGGAGATAGGATAGTTTTTATCGCGGTAACCGACATTCACGCGGGCAAAGCCACTGGCGAAAGCTGGTATTAATCAAATTTTTAATGTAAACATTATATTCGTATTTAACTTTTAACTGTTTGTCACCTACTGCATCTAAACTTCTGAACTTAGAATATTACTTCTGGAATGTTTATTTGTATAGGTACACTAGCTGTCCCGCGCAACTTCGTCTGCCTAAATTTTCCCCGTTTTTGCAACATTTCTCATTGCTGCTCCGCTCCTATTGGTCGTAGCGTGATGTTCCTTCCTCGATAAATGGGCTATCCAACAGTGAATGATTTTTTCAATTCAAACCAGTAGTTCCTGAGATTACCGCGTTTAAACAAACAAACTCTTCAGCTTTATAATATTAGTATAGATTATTTCCTACCACGAAATGAAGAGGCGAGCAGGTAAGCGCCACGCGTCGCCCATAACAGTATCATTGTATCAGTGCTACCCAAAGTCCTGTTCGGCCAAGCTCTGAATATCACCGCACTCCTCATTTGAGACATTAGTTCATAAGTCTCATTTGACCCGTAATTACACTTGCTACAGTGCCCTTCAACCGAAACACAGTGATGTGTTAACATTACTATTTCACGGAAGAATAACTGACACTGTTGTGGTACCCACCAAGACAGCCTATGGCTTAGACCTACCACCCGTCTCTGGAATGTTTAGATAATAATAAATAATATCTTGGGACAACTCACACAACGCTATCTGATCCCAAACTAAGCAGAGCTTGTACTATGGCAACCAGACAACTGATAAACATACTTATATATTTCTAAATACATACATATTACAGATAGACCACACCCAGACACAGAATAAACCATCGTGTTCACCACACAAAGTTTTATCCTGAGTGGGGATCGAACCCACGACCTCTTGCGTAGCAGTCGGATACACTCCCACCGCGCCACAGAGGCAGTCGATGCATAATACATGCATATTATGTTTATAGAAAGTAAAGAAAAGTGTGTAAAGCCGGTACAGGTTAGTTAATTATACAATCAGTAAAAACTACAAAATTAACTACATTTTAAAAATATGTTTCCTCTTAATTATCATAATTGGCTAACTTACAACAAAGGGCGTTATAATTAGATATACAGGTCGGCGTCCAGTACGCCGTACCTATCTTGCTAGGTTCGTTTAGTTTAGGATGAAAAAAAAAACTGGACAAGTGGGAGTTAGATTCACCCACTGAGTTCCATACAATTTTGTAGGTGTACGTAGTATAAAGAGTTCGGGAATCGAGTATCGCTGTATTAAAATAAACGGCCGTGTTTTCTTTTACCTTATTTGAGGTTGGTGCCGATTAAGCAAGTCCTCTAAATTGTATGAGCGCCCATACAACTCAGAGGACTATCTTAATTGGCGTCAACTACGTACGTATGGGACACCCTTTAATTTTCAATCTTTTTTTATTTTTTGTTTCCTTTATTTGTGCTGTAAGGCCTTGTTTTTTTTGCCAAATTTCGTGATTCTAGGTCAACGGGAACTACCGTATAGGTTTTCGACCCAAAACCTATAGGGTACTTCCGGTTGGCCTAGAATGGACAATTTTGTTTAAAAAAAGATCTTATTTGCCTATATATTTTTATCTTGTTGACTCAGGACCTGATGCCGAAGACCTCAGAATTGTTTTTTATACATCTAATAGGGACTATAGACCTCAGTATCTGGTACACATTTCAACTTGTTAGGTCCACCCGTTCCTGAGAAAATCGGTGGTGACACACAGACAGACAGAGAGTAATCTTATAAGGGTTCCTTTTTTTTTACCTTTTGAGATACGGAACCCTAAAAATACAAATTATAACGCCGGCTTTACACGTTGGCCCCAACGTCGGTCTCAACGAAACTTGTCCAACGTGTGGGTCTAGAATAAGGACCATTTCATATGTTCCGGCGTTTCTGTTCTATTTCAATCCGAATTTAAGCCAAAGTGGGAAAAGTTCCTAATGCTCTTCCTGACCTTGGCGCCAGTGCTATTTTCTAGATCCACACGTTGGACGAGTGGCGTTGGGACCCACGTTGGGTAAAACATTTGGTGTAACAGTGTTTATTGCCCGACGTTTCGACCGTATTGCAACGGCCGTAGTCACACAAGGTATTTTACCTTAAATTATTCTCGCGATTAAGACCCGAAATATATATATATATATATATATATATATATTCATAATGTGTACAAAGCTTGTTTATTGCCCGACGTTTCGACCATATTGCAACGGCCGTAGTCACGGGTAGACCCTTTTTTTTTAACCTTCTTGTACTTACTGGGCACACACCTTTACTAACAACAAAGAACAACATACATAACAAACTGCTACAATTACGAAACGTTTCGCTAAATGATGACTTGATGCCCCAGTTGTAACATTGCCTAATATTCATGTTATATCTGTATGATATACAACGATGGTTTTTTTGATATTGTTTGCAAACACCATCACTGTTGCTAAATTATAATTGCAAGTTACTCGAAGGCTTATTCTTGTTAACTAATGCGTGGTATCGCGAGTAAGGCAAGGGCAAGTTATCTCAAAGTATAGCAAGAAACAAGTGAAATTATTTTAGGTACTTTGTGTCCGTTAATTGTGTTTTGTAATTTCTCTGCGACATAGGTGAGCAATCTGGGAGTAACATAAAAAAACCAGAAACGGAAATAAAAACAAATAATTAAATAAGTAACTGAAAAAAATATAGCTTGTCATTACACTATATGAATTGTCAAGGTATTGAGCCTGCCAAATAAAAAAATTAAAAAAATGTACTATAGAAACCAGACAACTGATAAACATACTTATATATATCTAAATACATACATTATTATAGATAAATAACACCTAGACACGAAGTAAACCATGGTGCTTAGTATGTACACAAAGATTTATCCTGAGTGGGGATCGAACCCACGACCTCTGGCTTAGCAGTCAGGGTCAATAACCACTAGACCAACAGGCCAGTTAAAAATTAAATTCCAGCCAAATTTATATACCTACCTGGGTATTATACAATCTAAGAACTATATATCTTTTATAAAACAAATATCTAAATTTTGAAAACCGGACAAGTGCATGTCGGGCACACAATGTAAGGTTCCGTAGTCCTCCCCCTCATCCGAATAATGCGGCTTAAGAAGTGGGTTTTTTTTTTGGTTTTGTTTCATACTTACATACAACGTTATACCTAATTAATAATAATTTTCAATGGAATTTGTACGAAAATGTTGTTATTTCTCATTAGATCAGCTGTTACTCGTAAACTTGTAAAGCCTACTTAGCTGTGATAATTTTCCTTTTTATTTCACCATATATTCTACTACCGAGATTTTTTTCATTTAGCCGGCAGGGGGACACCTGACTCTTATAAAAATTTGCACTTTAAGGTTTAATATTTCACAAACGAATCCCTAAATCTGAAAATGGTCTTCACAACCTCTAAACGCTTTTAAATTACCTACATAATAATACCCCACACGAAAGAATAAGTGGGAAAAAAAATCACATCCCTACTTGCATGTTTTAAATTTTATATGAAAATAATTTAATTACATATCTTTAGATCGACTATTCCAAATAGGATAATTATTTTTTGTTATCTTCGGTCAGGACAAGAATTGTGTGAAAAAAAATTACAGAAAATCTAACATAAAAGTTTCACCCGTGACGAACCGGGGCTCCCGGCTACTCTGTTATACAAATCATGGTCTAAAATTCTGTCTGGCTTCCAATGCTCTTAGTGACACATATATTATACCGGTTGCAGCCTGCCCGACTGGGCTTGTCAGACCGGTATACTCAATAATGATGTAAAATGGAAATGTACCAGATAGCTTGCAAATCTATACTAATGTTATAAAGCTGAAGAGTTTGTTTGTGTGTTTGTTTGAACGTGATAATCTCAGGAACTAAAGGTCCGAATAGAAAAAATATTTTACGTTGGATAGCCCATTTATCGAGGAAGGTTATAGGCTATATAACATCACGCTAAGATCAATAGAAGCGGAGCAGCAATGAGAAATGTTGCAAAAACGAGGAAAATTCACGCAGACGAAGTTGCGCGGGTCAGCTATCGTTTATAATAGTGACACCCGCTACCATCTGTCAACATGTACATAATTAATTATAAGAACACTAGCTGACCCGCGCAACTTCGTCTGCGTAAATTTTCCCTTTTTTCTTCCTTTTTTTATTACAACATGTTTTATTGCTGCTCCGCTCCTATTGGTCGTAGCGTGATGTTATAACATATAGCCTTCCTCGATAAATGGGCTATCCAACAATAAATAATGTTTTTAAATATTTTTTCAATGCGGCCCAGTAGTTCCTGAGATTATCGCGTTCAAACAAACAAACAAACTCTTAGGGGTATGAAAAATAGATGTTGTCCAATAGGCACACAACATTTCATGACAATCGGTCGAGCCGTTTCGGAGGAGTTAAATCACAAACACCGTGACACGAGAATTTTATATATTAGATTATAATAATAATAGTCTCATAACCAATGTCAGTTACGGCGGCGAATCTCATCAGAGACTGCCAACAGACTCAGCAAAGTGTGCGCGCAGACACAAGTGCATGCTCTTTTCCCTCACTCTCATAGTCCGATATGATGGAAACCAGACCGGAGAGAGATTAGGCGCAGGACCGTCGGCATAACATGCCCTGCCGAGGCACGGAGAGAGTTAACAAATTTCGAAAACGGTCACCCAGCTATGGACTGACAGTGGCAACGTTACTCAACCTTGCACATATCTCGGTCTACTCGGCCGCCACAAATATACATAAGAGGGGTCCCTCTTATGTATATTTGGTAAGAATGTATTCTGCCGTGTTAAAAGCAATCAGATCTTTGTCCAACGTGTGGATCTAGAATAACGCTTGTCCCAACGTTGGTGCACGTTGGACAAGTGGCGTTGGGATCGATGCTAGGGCCAACGAGTGGAGCCGGTCTTAACCAGGTTAATTATAGTGTATAGACAAAGGTCTGATTGTTTTTAAAACAGCTAATTATGTGAGTTAGGTGACAGCTAATCGATTCTTTGAAATTCTCAAGCTAAACTGGCTAGAGTGGGGAACTACCATTAACAGGCTAGAGTGGGGAACTACCACTTATTTGCAGAAAGAAAACCGCAGATAAGTATTTAATATAGAGATTAACTTGGTTTTTCTTGGTGCTATTATTTTTCTACGTAAACAACTAGTTTTAATTGATATAATTAAAATTATATAATGGTAATGTAAATGAGTACAGGGGCTCTTTTAAATACGCTCCTATCTGTACTAATATTAAAAAGCTGAAGAGTTTGTTTGTTTGAACGCGGTAATCTCAGTAACTACTGATCCAAATTGAATAATTATTCACTCACGGTTGGATAGCTTATTTATCAAGGAAGGTTATAGGCTATATAACATCACGCTACGATTAATAGGAGCGGAGCAGCAATGAGAAATGTTGCAAAAACGGGGAAAATTTACGCAGACGAATTTGCGCGGGACAGCTAGTTAACTTTTGATGTGCTGTTCTTATATACCTACAGAATGA
The DNA here is from genome assembly GCA_945859575.2 of Herminia tarsipennalis. NCBI lineage: Eukaryota > Metazoa > Arthropoda > Insecta > Lepidoptera > Erebidae > Herminia > Herminia tarsipennalis. Next base: position 4,084,128 of record OX243830.2, read on the forward strand.
TTTTTAATATACTAAAAACCTCGCTCGTGGCTTCTTTACATAACACTGAATAACTTTATAATATCAGTTTTGTAAAAAAATGAATATACACGTATTCAATAAGTTTCGCGATAAGTACAATTTTAATTCTCGACATCCAGACCGTTTATGTATGCCTAAGTCTAAAACTGCACTAAACAGCCGAAATTGTAACCAAATGACAGTGAGGATATACAACAAACTACCCGCATATTTGACCTTACAACCACTACAGTCCATCAAATCTAAGAGGTACCGTTTGACGTTTCATATTTTTCAAACCGAAACAACTTTGTTCATACGTACATTATTCAGTTTCGATAACCTTTTTCATAAAACCATGAATTTAGAAAGATTTCATTATTGTATCTAAAAATGTACAATTCTTAATATCTAAATGTAATTGAAAACTTTCAAACAAAGCAAAATAACACATATTTACACAGTAAATAATTTCTAATAGTTATATTCTTGACCTCATTACAAAGTTACGTAGTTAGGTCACTGCACGTAGTGTTGCGACTCTTCGGATACACTTGTATGCAAAAAAATCGTTTACATATACGAAAAATCGAATGTATTATTTACAAATTACACTTGACAACCAAACAAATATTTTTTCATGTGAATGGGATTTATCTCACATATTACGATTACATAACTAAATAGTTATGTAATCGTAAAATATGAGATAAAACCCATTCACCAAAAATACGTATTTATAAATCAAATATATTTGCTTCTTTAAAAAGTTGTCGAAAGCGATTTGTCGATTTTTGATTTTCGCGCCCAAATAAGTCGGGGTTTCTCGCGCTAACGCTGTCGAAATAGTAAATGGAGTCAGGGATAGTGTTTTTTACATTTATTTTTGTGTATGATAGTATGGGTTTGCATATTACAGAGAAATAAACAAATTTTTAACAAGCACATCCATTGATTTTACAATTACAATTTTTTCTTCTAAGTCTTATTTCTACGTCTAAAACTAATAAAAATAAGGTATGTAGAACCCATTCACAAAAATGTTGTTGCCTGATGTTATAAATTAACGACGTTACTGCGCGACCGCATAATGCACTGAATACACAGATACCCTAAAATAAATTAATTTAATTATTTTTAGGTCAATAGGCAAAATCGCAGGTGTCCAAGTCTCTACAATATTTTTTTTCTGGCAACACTGCCAACTACAAGCGCACGCGGTCCGCTCGGTCGGTTCGGCGTCAGCAGTCTCTCGCCATCTTGGAAGCTGACTGTGCGCGTACTTGCTTTCTCGTTTGTGTTTTACAATTTGTGACTTGGCTATTACTTTTCTGGACTGATCATTCTTTATCCGTTTACCTTGGCAATATTTATACTGGACTCCGAACTAAGCAAGTGTTTATTAATAATGTCGAAAAGAGGACGTACTTTGAACAGCCAGGCTCATGAATTGGTGGTGAAATTACACGAGTATTTTGAGCGTGAATCTCAAAATGGTGGACTTCTACTGCCATTTACACAAGTTCGGGATCGCGTCGGTGAAGCTCTCGGTATTGGTAGCCGCACCGTTGGCAAAATATTAAGTGAAAAATATGGGCCTTCGGGGAGTGACAGTAACGTACTTCACACACCGAAAAAATGAAAAAGAAATAAACCTGTGACAGGCATCGATGAATTCGATAGTCATGCTATTAGAAACCGTATATACGGGTATTTTACAAGAGGCGAATTTCCAACATTGGCAAAGTTATGTGCAACTTTAAAAGATGCCGGGCTGTATAAGGGAAGCATAGAGTCGTTGAGAACGGTAATAACAGGAATTGGCTTCAGATACAAAAAAGTTGACAAACGAAAAATTGTTATGGAGCGACATGACATAATTATGCAGCGACTAACATTCCTGCGCGAAGTTAAACAAATTATAAACTGGGATAATGTAATATTTTTGGACGAAACCTGGCTAAATTCCAACCATTCTGTGCCGAAAACATGGACTGATGATTCTGAAGCTTCGTGCTCGAAGGTGCCGATAGGAAAAGGTGGACGCCTCATAATATGCCATGCTGGGTCAGCGTCTACAGGCTTCGTGGAAAACTCTTTATTAGCTTTCCAATCCAAAAGCACTAAAGAGTATCATGAAGAAATGGACGCAGTAAGGTTCCGAGAGTAGTTCTTAAATTTATTACAGAATATCCCTCCTAACAGCACAATTATAATGGATAATGCCCCATACCACTCTGTGCAAATTGATAAAGCACCTACGTCAGCCAATAAGAAAGCAGATTTGGTGGCATGGCTGCAAAGAAAAGGAGTGGATGCCGACATGTCACTATTAAAAGCTGAATTATTACAGTTAGTGAAATTGCATAAACCACCAAAACCGACATATGTAATTGACCAATTGGCCGAAGAGCACGGGCACAAAGTCATACGACTTCCTCCGTACCATTGCCAATATAATGCCATTGAACTGATTTGGGCCCAAGTTAAAGGTAATATTTTATAATATTATAATAATAACACGAGTACTTCTAACATTTATAATTTAAACAATGGTTTTCGTCTGCTATCAAATAGTTACATTATTGTTTTACAGGTTATGCAGCAAGACACAACACAAAACCACCCTTCAGTGTCAAGAAAATGGAAGGTTTATTAAAGGAAGCATGTGCCCAAGTTACACAGGAAGATTGGAGTAAAGTAGTACAAAAAACAAAGAAAATAATAATGGACGACTTCGAAAGAGACGTACACTTTGATAATGTAATGGACAATCAACTGGTCATTAATTTAAATGACGATGATGACGAAGACGACGATACTAGTACTAGTAGTGAATAAAAAAATATCCTAAACATTTCTTTTATTTAATTATAACAATTGATTTCTTAAAATTCGGATATTATAGTAATCGATCTCTTAAAGTTCGGATATTATAGTAATCGATTTTTTCATCCCATCCCTATCATTCAATTGTCAGAACTGTCAAACGGTACTTCTTAGATTTGACGGACTGTAAAAGTGTTCCAACAACAATTATATGATTGGTTTTGTGACGAATGTTTCTATAGTATTAAAGAATTTCTCGATACACAATTTTGAAATTAAAATGATTTCGTTGACATCTTATAATTTATGAATGTATTGTATTTAATAAATTTGAAATCATCATCGTTATTATTATTTTATTATTATGAATTGTTATTTAACTTCAAACTTAAAATTGTATAATTTTGCATGTCTGTGATGACTAAATGTCTGAGTCTCAATAATAATGTACCATCTATATTGTACGACATTTATAGCAAATAAATAAATCTGAATCTGGAAAATATTTAATTACATTCACCCTTAATCTGCCGTGCCGTGTGGTGCCGGCTTAAGAATAGTACCACCCCATCTCTTCCCGTGGGTGTCGTCAAGGCGACTAAGGGATTTCACTCCGGAGGACGGGCAGCAGCGTCCTCTGCGTACTTAAAGCCTTACTGCGATCGCCAACCCGCTCGCCAAGCGTGGCGATTATGGCAATTACCCCCAGAATCTACATACCAGTAGGTTCTACTGGGGAGACCCGTGCCCAGCAGTGGGCCATCATATGGGTTGATATATGTATATGTACCCTTAATCTTGCTAAAGCTTGTTTTTAGAGTTATGACCTTTTACCACCTACAGACTATTTTACTGGAGAAAAATCATTGTTTATTGTGAGGTTTAGGCCCTAAACCTGACAAAGAAACATCGATTTTACTCCGAGGTCTCTCATATGTGTGGTAAATGGTTGTGTGACAAAAGGCAGGTGGTTAATTTGTATTTTTTTCTCAAAAGTTATATTACGAAGTTATTTGGTATAATGTAAGTAACCCAAGAGCGGGAGGTTATTAATATATAAAAAATCGGGCAAGTGCATGACGGGCCATGCACAACGTAGGGTTCCGTAGTCCCCCACCCCTAACTAAATAATGTGGCTTAAGAAGTGGGTTTTCTGTTGTTTTTGTTTCATACTTACAACGTTATATCTACATAATAATAATTGTTAATGGAATTTGTACGAAAATTTTGTTACTTCTCATTTGATCAGCGTTACTCGTAAACTTACAAAGCCTACATAACTGAGATAGTTTTCCTTTTAATTTCACTATATATACTAGTACCGTGATTTTTTTCACATACCCAACATCAACCATTTAGCTGGCTGGGGAGGGGACCATTGGCTCTAAAAAAAATTCCACTTTAAAGCTTAATATTTCACAAACGGATTCCTAAATCTGAAAATGGTTTTCACAACCCCTAAATGTTTCAAATGACCTATCTAATGATACCCCACACAATGGGGTAGGTGAGAAAAAAAATCACATCCCTTCTTTACATATAGGAAAGGTAGGTACCCTAAAAACACCTTTGATGAAACTTTATAGTAATGTAGTATACCTGTATATACTACATTACTGTAAAGTTTCATCAAAATCCCTTCAGAAGTTTTGCGTAAAACAGAAACAAACAACTATACATCTACACAAACTTTCACATTTATAATATTTGTAGCATAATGTGCTCATTGATGCTTTCCTAACATTTTCCCTCTTCGGTTGAACGGAGTGACGTCATAATCAATGAATAATCATTGACTGATACGGTTCGACAAATAATGGGGTCAGAGGCCAGGTAACAATAACATCACGACTGTATCTCCTATAGAGGTTAAGCAGGGAGTAATGTTTAAGTGTTTTTAGGAACTTAGTAACGTATTTGTAGGAAGTGTTCAATAAATAAATAAAAACATAACCTTTCTTCTAGCGCTGTAAGGTTAAAGTAAAAGAAAAATAAACAGCCAATACTTCTTTCTGGCTCTTCTCTTGGCTTGTCAAATTCTGACAAGATGACGAAGGGTACGTCGAGCTTTGGTAAGCGTCGTATTAAGACACACACCTTGTGTAGAAGATGCCGTCGTATGCCGTCGATGATGTCGTATCACATCCAGAAATCCAAATGCGCACAGTGTGGATACCCTGCAGCTAAGCTGCGTCTTACCACTGGTCAGTGAAGTCAAGCGCAGGAAGGCCACAGGAACTGGCCGCATGCGTCCGTAATGGCTTCAAGGAGGGCAAGCCCACCCTCAAGAAAGCTGTAGCCTCGTCGTAGATGTACTACTAATATAAAAAAACACTAAAAAAATCTTTCTAGTCTAGTGAGTGACACAAATAGTGTTGTCATTGATGTTATGAGCAAAACCGAGTATAAGTAACTAGCTGACCCGCACAACTTCGTCTGCGTCAATTTTCCCCGTTTTTCCAACATTTTTCATTGCTGCTCCGCTTGCTTGGTTGTTTTCCTTGATAATTAGGTAGGTTATCCAACACTATATATTTTTTAATTCGTACTAGTAGTTCCTGGGAGTACTGAGGTCAACCAAACATACAAACTCTTCAGCTTTTAAATATACCTATAAATAACGATCCCACAGCAGATCTCTTCTCTGAGATTGGAACTGATGGATTTCGTATATTACCCAACTGTTTTTTTTTTAAAGATTGTGGGTCCCATATTACTAGTAATCTTGTTAACCCGGTAGTAGGTAGGTATAGGCTTGAACCCGCGACCTCACGATTGCGAGTCCGATGCTTTAGCCATTAAGCTACTGAAACAATGTAATACTGCTAGAAGGGCACGCAGCTAGGTCTTATTTCTTCGTGGAGGAGAGGAATCAAACAATTTCTTCCCGTAAAGACTTCGTATATTATTAAATTCAATAGTTATTACATTATTTAACTTATTCGAGCATTCACTCTGACGGTTCAGGGTTCTTTGCCCTTTTTACTTTTGTTTTTTCGTTTCTCTTTTTTAATCTGTTTCAAATCTGACGTTTAGAACGTCAAAGCATATAGTTTACAAATTTTAATGAGGTTTTATGCAAGTTGATCGTCACTTCGATCCACCTGCCACACTACCGTCGCTCGGGTAGTTGACTACATTAAAAGTAAATTATTTTATACTAGCGGACGCCTCGCGGTTTCACCCGAGTAGTTCCCGTTCCCGTGGGAATACAGGAATAAAAAATGGCTTATGTCACCCGGGGTTAGTGTAGCTTCACAACGACGAAATAATTTTTAAATCCGTCCAGTACTTTCGGAGCCTATTCAATACAAACAAACAATCAAATCTTTTCTCTTTATAATATTTGTATAGAAGTATAGACTAATCAGGTAATAGTAGATCTAAAAATTGCTCTGAAAATAACTGTTCTTTTACATTTTAACATGTTTTAAAATTTAAAAGCATGAAAACGCTTACTAAAAGTACCTAATGATTTGACGATAGGAACTTATAACGTCATAGGTTGCCATACAGATTTCTATAGAGCTTGTCGTTTTGACATTTCATAAATAGAGACTGATTTGACTTGACAGTCAACATCCTCATTGTTGGTTCTAGGACATACTAGTCTTCATAACACATTTTCCTTAACTATTTTTGAGAAGTGAACAAACAAATCGTAAATTGCTCGCTTGGATTTCGAACCTGTGACCTTCAAGCTCTCAGTATTCATAAAACAAAACTTTATAAACAATATGACTAATAGTTCTCAGGCAAGTAGGTCATGACTCAGTTTCATACAAAGATGGCCGGTTAAGCAACACCCAACCGGTCTGTAAAGAGATGGGTGTTGACATATATGAGATAATGATGCGAATTAACAGTTGCTACACTAAGTGCCAATGTCAGTGCGTCGAAATATGTAATTACTAGCTGTACAGCGCAAGTTCGTCAGCGTACATTTTCCCCGTTTTTGCAACATTTCTCATTGCTGCTCCGCTCCTATTGATCGTAGCGTGATGTTATATAGCCTATAGCCTTACTCGATAAATAGGCTATCCAACAGTGAAAGAATTTATCAATTCGGATCAGTAGTTCCTGAGATTACCGCGTTCAAACAAACAAACAAACTCTTCAGCTTTATAATATTAATAACTCCCCCGCGCAACTTCGTGTGTATAAATTTTCCCTGTTTTTGCAACATTTCTCATTGCTGCTCTGCTCCTCTTGGTCGTATCGTGATGTTATATAGCCTATAACCTTCCTTGATAAATGAGCTATCTAACAGTGAAAGAATTTTTCAATTCGGATCAGTAGTTCCTGAGATTACCGCGTTCAAACAGACAAACAAATTCTTCAGCTTTATAATATTAGTATAGATTAATTTTTAATTTTAAAACTATAGAAACTCCAAAGAAACTCCAATTAAATCGCTTAATTTAATGTGTATTTTTTTTTTAATAAAACTTGAAAAGACGAGTCGTCAGTAAGATATAGAGAGTGCACTTGTGTTTGCGCATACACTTCTGCATTTTAATATCTCCTTCGTAGTTGGCTAGTCTCAAATGACTCTTAGCTAGAAGAGAAGAAGAAGACCATAACTTTATCAAGAGTTCATCTATATGTAGATCACAATCAAACAATGAATTTACAACATAATTGTAATTAATTCATAATTGTGTTATGTTATCAGATTGCATTCTGACGTCTTCCGTGTGTTGTAATTAGTCTAATTAGTCGTCAGTATTTGGAGTATCTAGTGATGACTGATCCCTGTGGCAGTAGGTACGGGCTGTACCTATAGGCGATATCTTATCTTATACCTTTAAACGAGAAGTTCTTGTAACTATACTAATATTATAAATCTGAAGAATGTGTTTGTTTGAACGCGGTAATCTCAGAAACTACTGGTCCGAATTAAAAAAAAAAAAATCTGTTGGGTAGCCTATTTATCGAGGAAAGCTATAGGCTATATAACATTACGCTACGATCAATAGGAGCGGAGCAGCAATGAAAAATGTTGCTGAAAATTGTCGCGGGTCAGCTAGTATACCTATGTATATAATCTGAATCTTAGCAACGGCTCCATCGATTTTCATGAAATTTAGTACCTATGCAAGGATTTTTGGAGGCGATAAATCGAACTAGCTAGGATTAATTTTTAGAAAACGTTGTTAAAAAAACAATACCGATCTAAGCTCGGCCTCAGGTAAGTACTAATAAGTAATACAAACAAATTGAAAATTGACAGCTCTAGTCAAATTAAAACAAATTGGAGTTCTCACAGCTGCTGCGGCCCGCCAGGTACAATCACCTGCCTGCAACGAGGATCCTCCCTTTGTGTTGGAGGGACCCTATCTACCACATCCTCAAAACTGGGTTTTAACTTGCGACCCACATGCTGAACGGTTCTGGACGAAAATTTTCATATAGCTAAATTAAAATTAGTCTAAAATAGAATAAAGGATACTTTTTATACGGAAAAAAGATATGGTTGGGATACATTTGCTTCATAATAACTTCCACGCGAAAGAAGTCTCGAGCAATAGCTGGTATCACTCACATCTTTCTACAGAGCCGGGTCCTTACTCCTTATTCCCGGTTTTTTTATCCGTTTTCGCGGCAAGCCTGTGCGAACTGTGAAAATCTTGTCACTGTAGTACTATTACTTATCCTGTGCCGCAACGCGCATGCGCGGCTGAGATCTTTGAGCGAACCGCACATGTGCCATTTAGCACGGGTTGCCGCGAAAACGAAAAAAAAAACGTGAGTAACGGCCCAGTTAGTTTTGACATCTCATAGAAATATCTGATTATAACTTAAAAATACTAATTTTACGTAACAATTAATACCTACTAGGAAGTTGCTCTCAATTGTTTTTTTCATCTGAATAGGTAAGTTTTATTTAAAAATAATAATTTATCGACATACGTCATATTCAAGGTTCTGACATGTCTCGGCTACCTGTGTTTGACATGCTCCTCTTTCAATAGACGTTAAGGGCAATGTCACACGTCGCGTTGCGGCGTCGCGCGTCTTTGCGTTGCTGTGCAAAATATAAAGAGTACTGAAGTTAGCCTTCATACAACGCGCGCTTGATCAATGCACACTAGATGTCGCTTAAGAACTCTGAACCTACCTCTAATCGAATAGAATGACCTCGTTGCTCGCGCAACACTGTAAGTACGAAAATTGTTAATATGAAATAAGCAGTTGTGTGCGTGCAACTACGTCATTCTGACGTCATTCTATTCGATTGTCATTTTATTCGATTAGAGTTTATGCCACTTGTGTAGAAGCCCTGGTCTGAAATTTTTGCCAGCGGCGCTATTAATCCGGGTCCACTCCGACCGAACGCGATTCTTATGGCAGCCTTGCGAGCCAATAGCTCGATTGGTGTGTACTTGGCTCGGGTCGCCTCGGCAACGCATAGGCACGTTGCTTTGGCTATGCCTGCATTGGGGTTAAGCTATCGGATGTGGTAAATGGTACGTGCTCAAAGATGCCTCAGTGAGCGCTGTTCGTCCTATGTGGACTCTAGGTTTGGCTTCAACAGATGTGTTTTTACTCAACAATGTGATTTTTTTTAGCTATGTATGTTTGTATTTATGCATGTTTCACCGTAACATCAATTTTCAAATTAATGTCGGGACAAATTATGTACGGTTAAATCATATATCATATGCGTTAGTAATTTATGTACGAATTGATTGTGACGCTTATAAGGGTCTAATCTACTAGCGGTTTGGTCTTTTTTAAAACGTTATTGTTCCATTTTTCTTAAACAACTATAACAGAAGTTTCCATTATTACTATCCATTTAAACGCTCGAGGGCTTACGATGGCTCGGTCTGCCTCGCGAGGCTCGGCTCAGTATTTATGGGTAAACATCTGAAGCTGCCTCGCGAGGCCACACTGGCGAGCCAATTATCGAGGCTGCAGCGCGGGCTTGTCAGTCTGGTGTGGACCCGGCTTATGCATATACTGCTCACGCAAAGTATGTACGAAGCTTACCTTCTGTACTCTCCGTATATCAAAACATACAGAGAGAACTGCTGTGCTACAACCACGAATCAAAGTTCTTCTCTCAGTAGTGCCAAATAGCGTATTGTTATGATGGCAACGTGGTGTGTCGCTTTACTTCTGTGGAAAAGAACTGCTAAACCTGTGTGGCTAGCAAAACTTGCATAAGGGTACAACTTGCCGAAATTTTATTTTATTTTATCTGATAAATTGTCGATGTCGATGTCGATTTATTTTTAAGTGCGCCTGTACGTGTTGAATCACTAACAGTTTTAGTTAAATTCAGTATAACGGCGCGGCGCAATAAAGCGCTATTTGACATAGCCCTTACTAATAAGGTTGAGTATTTAGTAAAAGTATAATAACATTTTATCCGTTGAAATTCGCGTGGGCGAATAAGCTTAGCTAAAGTAAACCTTTCAAGGTTGAATAAATATGTATTATTAGATCCATAGGCGGATCCATGGTTGTTTTGTGTACCAAATTTCTTGTATTTTAATGAACTTCTTTGTCCCATTTGCCTCTTGTGCTCCCTCGTTTTGGGGATGCTCCCAACACACTTGGCCAGTGTCATGCGAAACTAAATGCACCCCCCCTCCGTCGTAAGCATGTTACGTCCGTCAATGAATTTGTCGTCTTGTGTCCCATCCAGAATCAAATCCTGGATCCGCCCATGATTAGATCGTTGCTTTCTGAATGATTGACTTAAGTATTTTTAAGTGTTTGTTTCTCCCCAGAATAATGCTATCTAATTTTAAGACGATCTAAAAGTATTTTTTCCTAATACAGTAGGTATGAGATACAGAAATCAAAGCAAAAAGCAGCTGTAATCAAAATATAAATAGTGGAGCGCCGTAAGATTTGAACCTCGGAACCCAGGGTCATTTAATGAATCTTTATAAAAACTTTGGAAATGTGTTGTTAACAGTAAATAGAATAATCTTAAAAAAGTATTTTATCCGATCTTAATTTGTTAATTTTGTCCTATACATGTTAAAAATACCTCTATCAAATTCTTTGTCGTGACTGACTGATGGATCAACGCACAGCCTAAACCGCTGATCGTAGAAATGTGAAATTTTCAGGACGTATTCCTTGTAAAATTATGGCATCGGAAAAGACAGGATTTTTAGAAATCTATCCCCTAAAAGAGTAAAATAGTAGTTGTAAACACAAATTTATACAAGATCTAACTTTACAATTGACGCAGTAAATAAACTATTTTAAGTTTGTATGAAACAAACTTAAAATAGTTTATATGAATTTTACCCCTTGAAAACTTTACAGACACACAGATAAAGTTTAATATGTATTACAAAAATTGAAGAAGCCCCAATAAGTTACAAAAGTGCTTGTGGGTTACAAAAGTGGTTCAGTATTACAATCATAATCCATCCTCAAAAAAAAAAAAAAATATGGGTTTTACTTTTATTTTGTAACTAGTCTTTGCTTTTGTTACTTCTACAATATAGACAACGTTAACGACATATCATAGGCACCTGTCCCACCAACGGCGAGAAAGCGAGTAGCGATACTTAAGTAGATCCCGTGAAACAAGAGATACAGATATTAATAGTTGATCTTTGATCTTTACTCGCTCTATACTGCATCTCTTTGTTAACTTTGATAAAATCGCTACTCGCTCATCGCCAGCGGTGGGACTTGGTTCCTAATCTCGTTACCCCTTAAGGGTACTTTAAAAGCCATTTTGCCTTAACATTAGTGAAGTGTGAGTCGCTCAAAGCAAATGAATATCAACATAGAGCCCAAATTGGTTAGATTAATTTTAACTTTTCACAATGTAAGTACCTCACGCGAGTAGGGGTTGATTAAGTCGCTACCGACGGGGAAAGGAATACCCCCGTGGGGTAAAACAGGTTGAGAATGGCTTGGCTGTAAGAGCGTGCTAACATTATAAAAATTAATATAAGAGCAGTTATGTTACCGAAGAAAATCCGTCGGGTTCTGCCATTTATTGCCCTGAATTGAACTCAAATATTTTTGTGCCGGTGACAAGGAGACGACTCCGCTCCGTAGCCCTAGCTCCTAATTCTATGTTTTTTTTTCGTTTTGCGTGTTTGGCGCATGCGCGGTGCGCTCAAAGATGTCCGCACAAGATTTTGATAGTCAGAAACGCGGGCTTGACGCGAAAGCGAAAAAAAAGATAGTGAATAAGGGTAAAAAATATTAAGTATGAACTTTTTTATATTACATATATGCTGACTCGCGCAACTTCGTCGACGTAAGTTTTCGTCGTTTTTGCAACATTTTTCATTGCTGCTCAGCTCCTATTAGTCGTAGCGTGATGTTATATGGCCTATAACCTTCCTCGATAAATGGGCTATCCAACAGTAAAATAATCCTCCTGAGATCATCGCGTTCAAACAAACACTTCAGCTTTATAAATATTAGTATAGATTTTTCTTTAAAGTTTAGTTTTAATTTCGATTATTTATACCTACTTATGCAGGGAAGTTCTTGATTTTGCATATTATAGTTAACAAACGTCGAAATGAAGACCTTCCCGTCAGACAGATACCGGTCAAGATCCTCTAGCATTCACGACAGGAACTTGTACAATACCAACAGTTTTACTGCTAGTTGCGCAAGCGCAAGCACTTTGATTTCTTTGATTGCCTTTGTCGCTGCCGACTCATTTGATTATACATACATGGTCATATACCGTATGTCCTTGTAGGTAGATATTATATAAGTGAAGCAAGTTAAGCAATGTTGTAGCCGTTTAGAATTTGATGGGTGATGATGAATAAATAGAATAGAACCCCAAAAAAAAAATCAAATACCTTTTCTTTTAGATTACGGGTTTAGGTCGGCACCGTTTTAGGTTTATTCCGAAATGGTCCTGATGATGCACATTTTGTAAAGATCTGATGATGAGTTTGGGAGACAGACAACTAAACTCCTCAATAAATGCCAGCAAATCAACCGTGATTGAAGTTGGTTAGATTTTTTTTTTTTAAAAGGTTTTGTTAACCTTTGATTTAATGCCCGAAGTTTCGTACATATTGCAACAGGCATGCGAGTAGACTGATGCAGTTCAGCGTCGGCGTACCTAGTCTCTGTGAAACGCGGGCTTTGGAAACTACTCCTTGTTCTTTATTTATCAGATAACACTGCACAAAGAAACTGTTGGTACTTGGACACACATTACTAAGGATATCTGCACACTGGCGTGTAACGTTCTTTCGGCGGTATAAAGTGAAAGTCACTACTACAACAAACTAGCAATGTGGGATTGGTTCCCACATTACAAGCAATCTTGTTAACCCCTTGTGACATTATGCGAGTATGGAGATGCTATAGTGAGAGTGTGACATTATGCGAGTATGCTATAGTGAGATGCTATAGTGAGAGTGTGACATTATGCGAGTATGCTATAGTGAGATGCTATAGTGAGAGTGTGACATTATGCGAGTATGCTATAGTGAGAGTGTGACATTATGTAAGTGATAACAATATAGTGTCATTTTACGAATGGACATTTTAAGAACGTGTCATTATTTGCCGAGAGGAGCTATTTTGTGAAAGGGACATTGTGCGAAATGACATTGTGTGAAAGTGACATTATCAAACACGGTGATATTTTGAGAATGTGACAATATGCGCTGAGAGGCTCCAGCTAAGCTCAAAGGCTTGTGTTAGGAGTGGGTTCACGTCGGTTGTATAATGATTCGAAGATTCGAACCGAATTTAGTAAAAAAACCGCTCATTTTGACAATTCTTAATTACGCATACGATACGTTATTTTACAAACATATTAAAATTAACAGACATAAAATTAAAAACAGGAATCAAACCGACCACACAGCTATATTCACTCGCACTGCACAACCAAACTAGTCATGACAATATAATCATAGATTACTTACGTACAGACAGATCGAAAGCTTTATACAACGCTTGACGCTCTTGACGCACGCACACATAGATATCGTCACAGATGCGTAGAATCGGAACAAGATGGACCAGAGACAGAGCGAGTGGCACGCTCACGCACTGCGGATGTGAGTTTTGTGCGCGCGCGCAATATTGTAGGCATAAAAGTAGTATTGTCGCAGGTGCGTCGGAGACTCGACCGGCCGATCGCATAAAGCCTCATTACTTGGTAACTGTTTGTCTTGACGTTCCAAAAGTTTGAAATAATGAGAATCTGGATCTGGATCAGTCGGTCTGGAAAAAGTCTTGAAATATAAAAAACGCATATTTAAATATTATTAAATTAAACTAGCTGTCCCACGCAACTTCGTCTGCGTAAATTTTCCCCGTTTTTGAAACATTTCTCATTGCTGCTCCGCATCTATTAGTCGTAGCGATGTTATATAGCCTATAGCCTTACTCGATAAATGGGCTATCCAACAAAAAGAGAATTTTTCAAATCGGACCAGTAGCTCCTGAGATTAGCGCGTTTAAACAAACAATCAAACAGACTCTTCCGCTTTATAATATTAGTATAGATTAGTATAGATATATGTCGGTATTGGGCTTATGAAATAGCTTTTTATTTCTGATTCCCTGGAGCATGGATCCTGGCTGCACAGCCCTAAGCCGACATTACACATTACAGTACCAACATACATGAGCGTATCTTTTGTACTCTCTTTATTTTATGATATAAAGGTAATGCAGTAGCATGAGTAATACTAGTTTTTTGTTAGCTGCTAACAAAATTAGCAATTAGACTATTGTCTAAAGACAACAATAGGACAGGAGAGACAGACTAACAAAGTCCTACAATGCATAAAAAACCGGCCAACTGCGTATCGGTCTACGCGCGGTATAAGGTTCCATAGTTGGTTACCACAATAATGTAGAAGAAAAAAGGGTTTTTCATCAATGCTATGTTTGTTTTTTTATGGAATTTGTACGAAATGTTTACTTCTCAAGTTGGTTGACTATTTCTCGTATACTTTTGCTTTCCTATTAACTTCGTTATAATACTGCTAACGTGATTTTTTCACTTAAGGGCGTCCTAGTCGTTGATTCTACCATACAAACGCGCATAAGTGATTACTCCTCTGTTTAAGGTCGCAAGTCAAAGCTTAAAATTAATATCAAATCATTTTATCATAAACTAGGCTTTTCGACAGCCTTAATTGAAAATAAATTAATATTTTGAAAGTTAAAGGCCTTAAAACATTGAAATTTCGTCCAAATTGTTAACATTCTTAAATTATTGCTATCTACAGGGCTAGTTTATGATAAAATGGATTGATATTAATTTTGAGCTGCGATATACAGAGGAATAATCACATAAGCGCGTTTTTGTGGTAGAAGCATCAATTAGCCCTTAACCTAAATCAACCATATAGCTGGCCGGGGAGGTGACACTTAAGTCTAACAAAAAATAGTACTTTAAAGATTACATATTCATATCAAATAAACGAATTAACGAGTGGTAGGTCGTCTTGGTCGGTCGTTGGTGTTAACGCATTACTGTTTCGATTGTAGGGCACTATAGCAAGTGTAATTATTGGGAAAATTAGATTTACGAACTAATATCTGACATTTAGATCTTTGCATAACAAGGATTTGGGTGGCACTAATACTTTTATGGGGTAACGAGACGATTACCATCAGGTTCACCACCTGCTCGTCTCTTTATTTAGTTGTATAAAAAAAAGCTTTCTGGTGCTAAGAGTCTTTGAGTTAAGTGGATGACAGAGAAACGGACGGAAATGGCAAAACTATAAAGGGTTCCTTGTTTACTACGGAACTCTTAAAACCTTCCAAGGCCGTAGAAACAAAACCTCTCATAGGTAAGTGATACCTACCCTGGTGTTAATTGTAACAGTTTTTTGCAGGCCATCTACATAATTAAATATATGTCGGAACATAATCGCGTGAAATATTTTAAGGTACAAACCTTTTATTTTCCCGACGTTTCGATCGGATTGCACCGATCGTGGTCACGGGTCAACTGATGGCAGCTTAGCGATGTGTCCTTGAGAAGCGGGGTTTTCAACTACCCTCGCCTGGTCTTCACAATTTTTATTATTTGTGCCATCAGTACTTACAGTACTCACATACTTACGACGTCTTTATACAGGATCCTTATTCAATATCTTTTCTTTCGTTTTCGCGTCAAGCCCGCGCTTCTGACTGTCAATATCTTGTCATAATGGTATATAGAGAGCTGCGCTTAGAAATGCATAAAGGACTCGGACATCGTTGAGCGCGCCGCGCATGCGCCAGTTCGCGCGGGCTTGCCGCGAAATCGAAAAAAAGCATAGTGAATAAGGACCCTGAGCTGTGATGTTATATCTAATTACATATAAAAACGCAAATTTTCAAAAGGTTATCAAAAAATTTACAAAATCACTAATTTGCATGACATCAAAATTTAACAAAACATAAAATTTTAAAAGTAGCTCCTGAATTTCTTAGCAGCTTCTTCTCATAAGACTTCACATATTGGCACTGCCTCTTCTCTAGACTTCTTATTTCAAATCTAACCACTTTATAATATATTTATTTAAAAAACCAAAACAATAGATTAGGTTTATTGGAATAAGCATACTTTAAATTTAAACACAACTGTTTCATTATTTTCGTTATTAGCAGTATTAGTAGCCTCTGATACATCACTTTGGTCATCTGATCTTTACCGAAACAGGCTTACGGCCTTCACATTACGTTATATAATATTCCTTTCAGATTTAAGCTTTCAACAGACTAATAAAGACTAAATAGTAATGAACTAAATAGAAAACTAAATACTAAATAGAAATAACTAAATAGTAGATAAAAAAATACTAAGGTTTTAGTAAGGTTGCTGGGTCTGTGAAGAGGCCTTATTTGTATAAATCATAGTTGACGTTTTTATATAACACTAGCTATCCCGGAGAACTTCGTATCGCCCCTTTATTTTTTTTATTTTTTTCGTTATTTTCATAATTTTATCAAAACAATGTAATAACCTTTTACAGACTATTAGAAAACTAAAAAAAAAACAACGGGTTGCACTCCGAGAGTGCTGGCAGAAGTGAAAACTTGAACATTATATTACATACTGATTTGGATAATATTTTTCGATCTTACTGACATAATAATAAATCATGAATGGATGAAATTGGTAAAGTCGTTCTTTAGCTATCTCGTGACCAAGGGAAATAGGGATTCGTTTTTATAGCACCTGTATATAGATTACTATCTTTCACTCGCGGCTGTCTGGATGTCGTTTATAGCAAAAAAAAAACTAAATATCCATACCAAGATTCATATAACTCGCTTATGGGGTTTAAGCGTAAAAATGTAACAGACAGACACAGAAATTTACTTTAAATTTATTTAGTTTGGATTCACCTAGTCATAACAACCGCCTATGTGTCTATATAATTCAGAACGAAATTATATTTCTTTTATAAAAGACTACGCCCGCTATAGGCAATACCTAGTGGTACAATAAAACAGTCTTCCTCGATAAATGGGCTATCCAACACTAAAATATTTTTTTAATTCGAATTAGAAGTTACTGAGATAATCGTGTTTAACCGAACTAACAAACAAACTCTTCTGCTTTATTAGTATAGATATGCGCGATCGTGGTCCAGCAGTCAATACGAATAAGGTCACTGAAAGCGAAAGTCCTACATCAATTTATTGTATGATTCATTCTAGTGTTCAAACAAAGAGACACTTTCCTCTTCCTTATGTGTTAGGTAGTGTTACTTATCTTATAACTAATATGTAGGTACTCGTATAAGGTGTAATTCGCTTTGCCCACTCCTGGTTGAATCGGCATTGATATTGAGTGTCGAATCAATACGAATAAAAATGTAGGTACTCTGTGGATACGAAATCAGTGGTATACAAACGGAATCTGTCTGATCCATTAATGTGTTGTTAGGTAGCAAAGGGCAACGGCCGTGTTGCTGTGTTAGGTGGGTATTAAATAAAGGGGCAAGAGCATGTCGGACCATGCTCAGTGTAGGGTTCGCCGGCCTCGCTCTTCCGCACACAACCATTACTTCACTGTGCGCAGGAGCGCAGCTCAAAATAAAGTAGAATATTCGTTCGTACATATGTAAGATTACGAACGCCATGACTATGACAATACGAAAATGCTCGTTTTTGCATTTTTCCGCAACTTCAAGATCTATTTGCGGGATTTAGATATCCTTAAATTTCTTTATATCATCTACTAGAAAAACTCTTTGACTAGTGACACAATTTTTTTCGTGTCCTAATATTTAGGTTTTTCTATATAAATTTTTGAGAGAGCCGAACCACGTTTCGCGTAATCTACCCTTAAGTGAGGTGAAATGGAATGGTTTTGCAAAATGAGGTGTCAATTGGTATAGGATCTATAGAGGCACATACGTAAATACATATGTAGACTGACTCAGCGGTAACCGAGCAGGTCGAAATATCTGCAAGGTTAAGCTACGTTACCACTGTTACCGCTTTCGGACATTGTCATACCACTTCGTTTCTAGGAGATTTTCATTCATTCATTCCAATTATTATTTTCTATTTTTCAGTGTGTCAATCATGTTAGATTCAGATTCATTCAAATTCGTTTCCCGATTGCCTGTTTTTATCTATATTATATGTATGATTGTTACATTTTATCATCAATTCATATGATTTGGTTACCAATATCATACGTTTAGTTTAGTTTTAAACAACTTTTAAATACAGGGCAGGGGCAACTCTATTCCAATGTCGTCGAATCAATCAAATGCCTAAGTATAATACAAAGTAAACTTGGTACATTTACCAGTGCCAGGTACGAATTTATTAACAACATGACTCAACTAATAACGTCTAGGAATGGAAGATTATAATAGTTCTAGGTAAACTACTCCTACACTAATAAAATACATGAATGTTTATTACTAACATTAGAACGGACCCAGTTTAGATCCCTGTGGTACGCCAATCTAGGTTATCTATGCATAGAATAATTTAAGGGGACCGTGACAAACAAGTCAAGAGATGAACCCCATATAATATTATTTAAGCTCCGTACTCACATTCGGTATTATTCGATAACTTTACTCCAAAACGAGTCAAATCAACGTGTGGATCGCAAAACTCACAAGGCTCATCGAGCTGGCTCTATGGAATCAAATAAATGTAGATTCCTTCACACCTACTCGAAGTCAGCCGTTAGTCGTTCGTGAATACTGAACGTCGCACGTCGCACGATAGATAAATGATGATTAAGTGGACAAAAGCCCATGCCCTGATTTTTACTCGACATATTTGCTTGATCGAGTAAAACCGTATGTGAGTACGGAGCTTTAGAGAAAACCTCTATATTTGTTTATATTAATTTGTGGCGGTACCCACTTATAATAATATAAAATAAAATTGACACTTGACATCTCGCGTCAAATCCTGAATCGCGATATAGAAGTTTTCACAGCTGCTAACTATAAATACAAGTTCCCAACGTTAACCGTTGGACCGCGGCCCGCCAGGCACGATCACCTCGCCTGGTCGGAGGATCCTCCCTTTGCGTTGTAGGGACTTAACACCTTGCCCTCCACACATTTTACACTTAGCCATTTTAGACTTATGTGGTGAATAATCTGTTCAAAAATCCCACTTTGCGAGGTATAGCTGAGGTAGGACTATTTTTGTCTCTCAGTAACTTAATAAAATTTCCTTTGTACATCTGATATATATAAGAGCAATATAAATGTTTTTTGTTTTCTTTCACCAAAATGATTGTGCCGAACGTTTGTGATTGCTACTTATATCAACCCATATGATATCTCACTCCTATTTATTATAGATCCTGGGGGTTTTAGCCATAATCGCCACGCTTGGCGAGTGGGTTGGCGATCGCAGTAAGACTTTAAAGTACGCAGAGGACGCTGCTGACCGTCCTCCGATGTGAAATCCCTTAGTCGCCTTGATGACAACACCACCACACGGAAAAAGACGAGAGAGACAAGGTGCTACTATTCTTAAGCCGATACTAAACGGCTTGTGAGTGCTATTCTGATGCGTAAACATAGTTTTAGCGTGAAGTTTGTGTTTAGCATGATAAAAATCAAACTTAACGCGGGTGAAACTGCCGAGAAAAGCTTGTTAATTATAATGGTCTCCTAACCCATATCGGTCACGGCGGCCAATCTCATCAGATACTGACCAAATACGCAGGTGATAGTGCACGAGTGTATGCGCAGACACAAGTGCACTCCTATATTTTCTCACTCTCAAAATCTGATAGGACGGAAATCCGACATGATCGGCGACAGCTAGGGCGCAGGACCGACTGCTTAACGTGCTCCGAAGCACGGAGACAATCTTTGAACTGACAGGGGCATCGTTGTTTAACCTCGCAGATATCTCTATATGCTCGGTCGCTACTGAGTTAATGAGTTCATAATAATTCAAAACGAAATCCATTTATTATGTCATGCAGATAAGACGGACGTTAAGGATTAATAGAGTCAGGGGTAGAGGTAGTGGTCTTACTAAGGGTAAGATTTAGCCTTGGCAATAAGACTCAAGAACTATATTACTAACAATACATTCTTGAGTTTTATTCACTGAGTAGTTTCGAATGGACAGGGTAAAATTTTGTGTAGTTTTCGGATTTGAATTGAAATAAAAACGGCACACAGAGATGTAATGTAGCCGTATCAAAACATGCGTTGATATTTGACCACAAAATATAAGTTAATACCGAAAGTATAGAAATGCACACATATATGTCTCCCATGGACACGAAATCTCGGACCACCTTCTAGACAAAGTGGCTCGAAGTTATCGGTCATTTCGTGGCCTCCCGTAACTCGATGGGAATATTGTTTAGCTAACTACATCGACGAGTCACAGTTTATACAATGCAATTTTTGTTAATATTCTGGATGGCGATTAAGTTAAGGCATCACTATGTGAAAATACACAAAAAATAATATATATTAAACAATTTATTCATGAATAAAAATACATAATGCTTTTTAAAGTTATTGCAACTCAAAATAATGAAACTGAAAAATTATACATATTTAAAAAATATATTTGACAATCAATGTATAGAGTGCCCTGCTTTTTGATACAACCTGTAAAAAGAGACGTCATTATTGGAATAAAGTATGACTGTACGAGTTTTTGTGAATAACACCATTTGTTACCGGATACAGGATTGACATCACAACTTTTCGGCGCGTAGGCTGCAAATGCATTGTTCGAATAAAAAAAAATTAGAACGCTCTCTCAGGTAGCCGATCAAATTAGGATGCATGTGTCACCTGTTTTGGGCATACGTCCGCAGAGGCGATAACATCATAAAAATAATAAAAATTTCGCAACAAAAGTCAACCCTGAGACGAATGAGAAAAAAAATAATACCCCGGCCATTTGCCGTTCACTCCCCGCTTAACAGCTGCCATAAAAGGGCGGGAAACTGAAGCATTTGACTCAGTCTCGGTGCGGCGACCACGCTGACTTGTCAAAAAACGCGCGTAATTTTTTATATATATTTTTCTTATTTTTGGAAGGCATTCGTAAGGTGCTCAAAATGAAATACTTTGTCGCGTTCGCTGTTTTCGCTTTCGCTTTTGCCGCCGAAGAGCAGAAGGAAGAGGAAAGACCGAAGACTTTCAGGAGATTAATCCCAGCAGATGTTTTAAGAGGTTAGTTTAAAAAGTTTGGATGACGATAAACCAAAAAGGATTTCTGTCCAAGGAGGTTTGGTAAATGAAAGTTCGTGGAAACTTCTAGGTTGTACGCATTTGGGTCAGTGCGTGTCAACTTTGATGCGTGCAATTTGAAAATCGAATTAGGAATTTTACAACAAAAAGTTGCGCTAGAAGTTTCGAATTCTAAATGGAATACAATTTAAACTTGTTAACAAAATAAATTAATAATCTAAGAAAGCAATGATAAATAATAAATTACCTAAGTATAAAATAAAATATCAGGTAGACAATTATGTGAACTAAATCGAATGTTCTAGTGAACTGTAACATTTACTCGTAAATATAAGCGTAACACCTTTTGATTTATAGCATATAAGAAAAAAACTAAAATTTTTGGTTATGTAGTCACTACGTACCTGTTAAAAATAATAACGCTATTGTGATAGCGTAACATTAAATCGTTTATTCAATCCGGTTCCATAATAATATAAACAGAAATATTTTAAATTTCATACACTTTTATATTATATAGAAATAATCGAAAAAAAATAACACTAATATAATTAATTTTTTCGAGTATATTAGAGATGTACATAATTTATTTTCAAGTATTTTTGACGTTATAAATATTGATATAATTATTTATAGTGAAAGGTGCATTATTGTTAATAGGAAGTATAATTATAATTAATTATTATACAACAGACTCTAACAAAGGAGTTCGTATTATAAGTCTTATGTAAAATTATTTATACCTACTTGGTTAGATTTATAGACAATAGATACTTTTTGTACATAAGTTTAGTCTCAAGATTTTTACTTCTTTGTACGTTTTTATGCAAGTGACTATCAAAACTGATAAATTTCACTACAATTAGAATGAACCTTTAAGTATGAAATTCGTTCATTCCATACAGCCTCTATTTAAAAAAAAAATGTTAGAACTTTGTATCCCTAAAAAAACTAAAGGAGTAATTTCCTTACAAATTAGCCTACCTACTCTTCATTGAAAAGTTATCTCATTTGAGGTAATGGCGAAGGCAAATTTAAAGAGTTAGGTATCTACCCCTTATTTTTTCACTTCCAATGAACCGGTGTCTGGTAAGAACCTCGCAAGGTGAAACTCTCCTAAAAATAATATTAAAAAGCTGAACAGTTTGTTTATTTGTTTGAACGCGATAATCTCAGGAACTGCAGGTTCGAATTGAAAAAAATGTTTTAGTATTGGATAGCCCATTTATCGAGGAAGGCTATATAGGCAATATGTATAACATCACTTTATGACCAATAGAAGCGGAGCATCAATGAAAAATGTTGCAAAAACGGGAAAAATTGACGCAGACGAAGTTTCTAACTAGTCTTCACATAAAATCGACGAGTTAACCATAACTATTTCAAACTAGAGAAGGATTATTATATTATTTATTTTAAAGTAGATATATACTAATTAATTACTTAAATTGTTACGGTGCGAGATTCTGTGGATCGCATTTTTTTTATATGTGAGGTTATCAAACCTGCCAGTTTTGAGGAGCATTGACTTTGTAATCGTAATCTATTGCACCTATCATTTTTGACATCTATGAAATCACAGTATTTACATTAAAATTTATGAAATATACTAGCAGATATAATATAATCTTTCTTTTTGTCTTAATTGTGGTACGAAAATCCTCAGTGAAATTTTGAAAATTAGCTTTTGTCTCTTTCCAATTTATTATAAACTAGGTTTTAACTGCGGCTTTGCTTAATTGATTTTCATTGCTAATGTACTATTCTGATGTGTGAAAGTTGTAGGCTGTAAAGTTTAATCAAAATCACAATCCATTAATTCATCCTCACAAATTTTCGGTTTTAGTGGGATTGATATTTATAATATCGATATATTTTATAATACTTATAATATCAGTATAACGGTAAAACTACTAAAACCTCATTAAAATCACACAACGCTATCTGATCCCAAAACAAGCTCTGCTTAGTTTGGGATCAGATAGCGTTGTGTGAGTTATCCCTAGATATTATATTATATTATATTATATTATATCATACTTCAGGGGGATAAAGTAGGAGATGAAAGGTTGAAACTTTAAAGTTTCAAGATTTTGTAGGTACAAGCTATAAACCCATTTTGCGGTAAAAACAATTATTTTCCAATGTTATGTAATGTACTGTATTAACTTACAAAGATTGAGATATTGATACATATCAAGTCTGCAGTTTTTTATTACGAAAATTAGGTATATAATTAAAACAAAGAAACAAGTAAATTAACAGTAGACACGCTATTGCGTGCGCGATGTGGAGTGAAAAAAGTGTCACGCTTGCATAATAGATGGCGGTAACGGACCAGTTGGCAACGAACAGGGTTGTCAACTAACTAACAAGCTATACTCGACTATCCCAAAAAGAAGAGTATTTTTTTTCAAGCTTATGTATGTATGCCCATTTCTTTGTCACGCTCTACATCCTAAACGGCTTGTCGGATTTTATTTTGAGTTGTAAGATTTTTTATTAGTATATAATTTTTAACTTACCCAGACACAGAATAAACCATAGGGCTCATCACACAAAGTTTTATCCTGGGTGGGGATCGAACCCAAACCGGCGTAGCAGTCCGGGCTCACTAACCACTGGAACAACAGGCCAGTCATAAATTCGAAAGTTTAAGAAAATTTTATCAAAACCTTACTTAACTGATTAAAATTCAATTTTATAGATATATAACAATTATTTATACATGTTATGGCGATATCTTACATGCGGTTAAAAACGATTTTAATGTGTAAAATAAGGAAAATATTTACTGCAAGCCCTAGCAACAATGTACCTGATAGATGTGATTTAACAGTGAAAATAATAAACAATCTGTTCTTTTTATAACAGTTTATTGTCACATCGCGTGACGTACCAGTTCCTGAAATAAATGTTCCTTTGTATTACGCGTGTTTTAATATCGATATTAAATTTTCAACCCACATTTCTCTGTCCCTTAAGGGTCCCTATTTAAAAAAAAAACTGTAAAATGTGAATAAGACACATTTTCACAAATCTTTAATTTTTAAATGAAAGATTAGAGATAAAAAAATATTTTGACAGTAAAAAATACTTCGTCAAGATGTAAGAATAATTTGCGTTTTTTATTCACATTCTTGCTGATTTATTATCTAAATTCTATCACAGGAAAGTGTCATTCCACATAGTAAATATTATTTTTCTTTGGCCGACGGTCAATTCTATTTATATTATATAAACGCGCTGTCAAAAATAATTACAGTTCACTTAGCTGCCATTTTTGTGACTATGTAGCTGCCTGAGTCATCTTCTACGCTTAGATCCTAATTGTATAATTTAAGAAGTTGTCAGTATGCATACTTTTTCGGCGTTTAAATGTAAAGAGGAAAACATTAATCTGAACGCTTCCACGAAGGCCAAGGAAGCATATTATTAAAAAGTTACTGTGCCAAGGGTAAAAGGCTTCGATGCATAACCAGTTCTTATTTTTATAAAAAAAAGATTATTATTCTTCATGGAACGTTGCTTTTAAATCTTTAAACTCAACAAAAACAAAGTGGATTGTTGTGATTGTGGTTAGAGAGATAATCATGTGATTTTCGAAATTAGAATCTGTTTACCTAGGAAACTTGACATGAGTCATGGACCTTTTTTTTGTGAGACTTTTTACATGTATTGGGCAAAGGAAGCTACTTGTATGCCTTATCGTCATTTGTTAGACATAATATTATTGTATTGTTTAATAACATAATTGGGCTTTAAATTTAATTGTAGTGGGTTTCTAATATTATTCAGTCTGAGCTCGTCAATATTTTCGAAGCGATTAAACTCTTCAGACATAATATCCAATCTATAATGATGTCATCAATCTAACCCTTGAACGCGGCAATATTGCCTAACCTTGCTTTTAGTAGTTATATAATACCTAGATTTGATGCCTGAACTATGAACTGACATTTAGAATCTAGATCAGCCCCGCCTAACAGATTGTGTCATTAATCTATAATTCGATCTAATAAGTTGTTACTTAACTTGTCTATGCCTAGCTTGTTTAAAACCGGCACATTATATAATCGTCTGAAGAAATTAGGTCTTTGGGGATCTATGTACCTAATCGTGATATTAATAAATGAACATCGGTTCATGTGCATCATTTTATATGGTAGTAAGTTTAGAGAAAGAAATAACTGTTTAAATGGCACTGTTTGCACCAAGAATAAAAAAAAAACTAATCAAATACACTTTTAAATAATTTGAATATAGAATTAATTTACTTTAAAACATAAATATTTAAAAATAGAACACAGTTCGTTCTATTTTAAAATAAAATACGTAGGTAGGTAACAAAACTTGAATCATAAGATATCGATTTAAATGCGGTCAGATCTCGTAAACATTTTTTATTATTCATTTATGCGTGATTAAAATAAAAATGGTTACCTTATTATAATAATGAATCATCATTTAGTATTACCTGGTATTATATAAACCGAGTGGGAATAAATAAATATTAACATATTGAAATGTCACACCTGATTGTAAAAGTAAATAATAATTAGCTTGCCCATATTGGTTTTCTCATTGACCGTGTTGCGACATTTATTTTTTAAATCGATCTCTACATTGAGGTATATATCATTCCTGGGGGTTACAAATATTTAATGCAAAGTACCCTCACAGCTTTCATAATAATAAAACTTGCTGTTCCCGCTAACTTCGTACCAACTCGTAATCAAAAAAATATCTAATATACGACCTATTATTATACCTACCAAATATACAAACAAAACTTTCATAAAAAATATTTTTTATCCGGTATTTCAAATTGAAGCATAAGCCAAATTTAGTGAGTAGTTAAATCGTGAAAGCGTAACAAATATACAAATATTTGCATTTATAATATTAGTTATAAATAATATTGGTTCCGCGTAATTAAAATTGTCTAATAACCAAATTCGATTATGCCGGCCAACTCACTCACTCATATATTGCATGAATTGTCGTGTGATAAAAACGGTTTATTATTCTGTGTCTGTGTGTTATTTATCTATGTACTAGGAATATTTATGTATGGTTATCAGTTGTCTGGTTGTCATAGTGCAGGCTTTGCTTAGTTTGGGATCAGATGGCTGTGTGTGAGTCATCCCAAGATATTTATTATTTATACGTCTATCATCTGTCGAAATGCCAAGAAGAAGAAGTTTCTACGCAAAAAGCCACTTTGTTTAACAAGTTAAAGGGAAGTGATTAAGTCCCTTTCGCAACGATTGCGGTTGTCGAGTACATAACAGTACTTACTGCCATCATTGTCGCAACATAGGATGTGTTGAAATCCCGGTTCTATGGTCTGCGAGTATCGATTAAAATGGCATAAACGATTATGCGATTCGGTCAGATTTTGATCTGATTTTATCGATTCAAATTTCACAAAATACAAATTTAAAACGGTTGCTATATTGTGAATTATGAATGCGTAGCTTTTCCCCGCGGTTTCGTCCGCGTTATGTTCGATTTTTATAGTTTTCTAAGCTATTCTGATGTATAAATTATATAATAGGGAAGTTTTTTCAAACTCTGTTCAGAATGTATGCTTGAAAGAGTAACAAACACCGATCATCCTCATAAACTTTAATTAGTAGAACTTAACACATTATTCATTTTATTTGCTGTGATCATCTCAATGATTTACCAAAACAAGTTTAAGAATATTCTTTCAATTCACACCCAACTCCCAATGGACAGTAATTACCTACATTTCGAAGAAAAGGTAACGTTAATATCAGAATATACCTAACTACCATACTCCATACAAGTAGCAATCAACTTTGCCAAAACTCGTTACTAAAAGTAAAAAAAAATGATAAATTGGTCTCGGTCCACGACTCGTTCGGTAAAAATGAGGTGCATTTTAGGGTTATCGGGTTTTATGTTGACGCAATAAATTTTAATTCTGTGAGAGGGTTGACTTTTTTAAATTTCGATTTTTTCGATGTAACATAAACCAGAGAATTATTTATGTTACTGCTCAATACTTTTGATAAATTTGTTTTTCTTCTGAATTTGACTGACTCTTAGTTTAGAGAAGTCAGAGTCACTATGGCTTTGACAGTTAAGCGTGTTTGTTGTCAGTTGGATGGTTCGATTCTCATCCAGGATGAGTGATGACCAAGATAATTTATTATGTCTCAAATACATGTTAAAATATTTTGGTACTTCTGTATTTAATTAGAGGTGGCTTAGATGACCACGCGTAAGTCGTCCCGAGATACGAGTGTTATATGTTTTTGTAATTGAAAGCTAGTTTAGTTAAATGATTCTAAAAACGGTTTAATGGATTTTCATCAAACACAAGCTGTGTTTGATAAAAATCCGTTATACCGTTTTTTTAATGCTAAATAACATTATATGCTTTTAAATGGCAGCCCTGAAACGTAACATATGCAATGTCCACTCCTTGTATGACACATCCGTTATTTCGAAACATGCCGAAAGTAGTTACACGGACTTGTTCAAAATTAAAAACAAACAATACTGTTAAATAATGTATTACCTACATACAGTTTTATGTCCTTATTATATAACTTGGTTAAGCAAGAAAATAGGGTTAACACATAGTATCCAATGCGCTTCTCCCAGGTGAGATTATTTATCTCACTGAGACAAAATAGTTGATTGGTGTTGATTGGATCTGTTGTTAGTAGGAATCTAGTCCTATGGCAGTAGTGGAACGGACCCGGATTCGCAATTATGAGGTCTTGGATTCGTATCCCTCTCGTTACACCTAGTTTATTTCAAGGGAGTAATAGGATTGTTAGTGCTAAAAAAAGGTGGCAAAAGTTATGCCCAAATGTTTGTGTTATTGGACCACTCTGTTTGGAAGGTGTAGGTGAGATTGCCGATGACTCCGAGATGCGTAAAGAGCGCATTTTGAGACTCTATCTGGTGTGCTCTAAGTATTTTGTGCCAGTGAGTTCTGCCGCTACTGAATCGCAAAAAACGCAGCATTTATCTGTTTCATTTAATGCACTACTGTTATATTTTTTACTGCAATCTGTGCTTTCAAAATTGCACCTCTCACTAAAGAATGTCTATATTTATTTGATAGCCTTTCACAAATTAGTTCGGCTTTTTATTTACTTTCTCTATGAAAACGATTTTGTTTTCAATATTGTTGTCATGTCATTATGATAATTTGACCATTAGTCTTTAATTGATAGCAGCAGCTCATTAAGCCGTCAGTATTGTGTTCTCTCACCGATCGTATTGGATTTCTGTGCTATCAAATTACAAGAGTGAGGGAATATAGAGTGCATTTTCATTTCTTCACCTGTGCACTATTATTTTATCTCCTCCGCCGTAACCTAAATCAGTTTTGACGGCATTATAGTCTTTCGCTGAAGAACAGAAGAGTAGGTAAAAATCGTAATATAATCAATACTTATGAATCAACACACAGAAAAACAGTTGACAACCCCAGAATTCAAAACAGCAACAGCAACAAATAAATATTGATTTTTTTAAATTCGACTTTCTTGGAAGTATAAAGTGCCTATTTTAATATAGATTATTTCCTGGTGGCCTTATTAAGGAGGTTGTATATAAAAACAGTGTTGACTCATTGGTGTACCTACTATAATTGCAAAGTGAATGGGAACCTTGGAACAATCTCGAACTGCATTATGAGGGCTCTATGGTCGTTCTTCGAAGTGTCTGAAATAGTTTAAGTCGTTGCGTAAGACGGGATGAGAGAAATTTATTACATATCCCACTAATATTGTTGGATGAATGCTTTTTGTTCTTTGTTGAACGGTTTTTTATGAAACTTTGCGGTAATGTATGTATGAATTAGTGGCAACCGAACAGATCGAGACATCTGCGAGATCATAGATGGGTGACCGTTTTCGAAATATGTCACATCCCTCCGTGCCTCGGAGAGCACATTAGGGCGTCGGTCCTGCGCCTAATCTCTCACTGGTCGTGTCGGATTTCCGTCCCATCGGATTGTGAGAGTCAAGAAATAGAGAGTGCACTTGTGTTTGCGTGTAGGTACACCATATCTTGTGTGTATTTGGCTAGTCACTATTGAGATTGGCCGCCTAAACCGACATACTATGAAGTTTATTATATTTGTGACTGTGATCAGAGTGACATGAATATGTAATTTGATTACACGATTTAAAAATAACTAGTGACCGCAGTCTTAATTATTTCACATGTGAAAGCAAGTACGATCTCATACTGTTACATCTGTCGTCAACATAGCCATCTTGAATTTAAAACACATTAAGATACAACCACAAAGATTTGCGACACAATTTATTTAAAGCGATTCATTAAACGCATCACGTTGGTGTTACGTAAAAACGTAGCTGGTTTCGTAAATGCACAAAAAAAGTTTCACAAAAGTAGGTTGTTTGTGCCTCTTGCGATAATAAACAAGGGTGACCAAATTTAATAAAAGAACTAAGATAATCATTCGAAAATAAAAAAAAAAACCGGCCGGTCTCAATAATCTAACTATGACTAACGATGGATTTGGCTACTAGAGGTAGAATTTGTACATATTTTGTATGGAGCTTATGTCAAATATATACCTCTAGTAGCCAAATCCATCGATAGTTAGATGATTGAGACCGGCCGTTGAAGAGAAAATTACAGCAGTTATTTTATCAACATCGAAAAATATAGTTTGCAACATTTTTCATTGATACTCCGCTACTATTGGTGGTAGCGTGATGTATACCTATACGTGTGCATCCAACCAATCAAACAAGATGAGTTGATCCCTGTGACATAATATGTCAAACTAAGGATTTCGGACTGTTCGTTCCACTGTTATGTTCCACTAATGGGTCCAATAGGATTTGCAAGTTTTCATGTCTCCACTGTTAACTAATAGTGGGACTATTAGGATGAGTAAATACTTATGTCTCCACTTCTGTTATCAGATACTGGCCATTAATGCACTTGCGTTAAAAATATAAACTGAAAGCTGTCATACCTACGAGTATCATTTGCATGATGGTGTCATGTCAATATTGAAATAAATACAAATATAAAAATTATTAACGATTTACAAAATGGAAGAAGAATTACATTTCATCAAGAGGAAAGGCGGGATAGTATTGCTTTACAATGGATATCAGTTCTATAAACATAGAGTTTATAAAAGCACAAAAACACGATGGATTTGCAGGCAGAAAAGAAACACCAAATGTACTGGAGCAATAACAGTACATGTAAGTACAGAAGTACTATTTCATATTAGGGTCGGAACGTTTTTTTTTGCCAAACGTCAGTAAACCGTTATAGTCAAACTTTTAATTTCTTTTATTTTCTAACAGTACCACGAAATTATAACTCCGAGTATACAATGAGTTTTTTTCCATAGGGTGACAAAATAGAAAAGTTTACGGGACATTCGGTTGGCTGTTTATCAGATGATGCAAAAAACACAGTGGATTTAGCTATAGATGACATTAAGTTAAAAGCTGCCATTTCAACTGACCCAATACCTTCCATTTTTCGAAAAGTTATGGCTCCGTTGTATGACAAAGGACTGGACAAAGTGACTAAAATATCTTACGATAGTTCAAAAAGTTCAATATACGCAAAACGAAAAAGATCCTTTGAAGTGAAGAAATTAGTTTATAATAATATACAAGAAGTAGAAATACCGTCAAAATTTAATACAATTACAATAGCAGATTACAGCGGAAATGGAATAAGATTAATTGTTTTTGGTTCTAAAGATTTTATGGAATTACTGGAGACTATAGATGAATATTATGGGGACGGCACATTTAAAAGCGCGCCTCGCCCGTTCGCTCAATTATGGAGTTTACATGGTAACTTTGGTAGTACTTCGGAGACTACAAAGATAGCGCCAATAATATATTGCCTCATGAGCGAAAAATCTGAAATGGCTTACTCCATTCTATTTGATATTCTCACAGCAAAATGTCCAAAATGGGAGCCAAAAAGATTCCATTGTGACTTTGAGGTAGCAGTGACGAATGCTTTAAAATACTTTTTTCCGACAATAGAGGTTAAGCGTTGCTACTATCATTTTGTCAATGCACTATGGCGAAAAGCTAAATCCCTAGGAATTAAAACAAAACTCTATCGCCGCATAGTAGGTTTGTGCACAGCACTTCCGTTACTACCTGAAGAAGATATACTTGATGGATGGAACTACATTCAAACTGAGTGTTGCCAATGGGAAAAGATGAAACCTTTTATGACATATTTTAGTAAATATTGGCTTAAAAATGATAATTTTATAAAAGAATGGTGTATTTATAACCAATTGCATCGCACAAATAATTTTAGAGAGGGATGGCACGCTCGACTGAATCGTTCGATCAACAAAAACTATGTGACGATCCCTAAGTTACTTTCAGTTTTGAAAAACGATTTATCAATAAACAAAATAGCATTAGCCAATGGTGGTAATAAGCGGCGAAATATGCAGAAAGACAAGGACATATTTATTTTAAACACACAAATGAAATTAGTCCATAAACAAATAACAATTGGTCATTTTTTGGAACAACTTCGATGATTAATTAATTACTTAATTTTTATCGATAGCTGATCACTTACTAGTAGTAGATAGTCTAGATAGTCTTTTGTTTTCTTTTTTGTATATTTCAAAAAAAAATTGTTTTTTTTTTAACTTAACATGTGTAGTTTGATTTGTGCTAAACCAACCAAAATAATTGCCTTAAGAAGGTTATGGGCTTTTTATTGCTTTATTTTCAATACCCATAGTGAGAGGGTTAAAAAAGTACAGACTGTACTTTTGATGAATTAAATTAAATCGGAGCAATCGGAAAAAAAATCCCGCTTCTAAGGATCATCACTAGTATTCAGTGGTACCGTTTAACTATAAAAGACCCACCGTAGCACCAGGTATATTTTGATAGTTATTACAAACATTGATTTTTTGCGAACCCGGAATTGAAAACCCATCTATCGTGAAATAACACTTTTTGAATGCATAGTACATTGCATGAATTTGACAGAGGCAGTTGCTATTGTGTGTTTACTTTTTTAAGTTTTATTTGAAACCATAGAGGTTTTAGTAAAATATGGCAAGTGGGGCCACTAGTCCAAAATATATTTCATAAAAATAGTGTTATTGGTTCCACTATCAAAATGGGTCCATGAGAACTTGCAAATCCTGTTGGACCCATTAGTGGAACATAACAGTGGAACGAACAGTCCGAAATCAAACTAAGCAGGTTGATAATTTATGTTATTTAAATAAATACTTTATAAATTATTATACACATATGTTAATATGTAAATAAGTTTAATTAATTAGCAATAGGTACTTGTGGGAAGTATTTTTATACTTAACTAGCTTATGCTCGCGGCTCCGTCCGCGTCATAAAGACACATTATTGCTCAGGTCCCAAGGAAAGTAGCGTGATGATATATAAACCTGTAACTAAATCGCATTAGGAGATTAAGCTCCCAAAATTTGAATGGAATCAGTTCAGTAGCTTAGCTAGATTTTGCACACCTGAACAAACACAGACACAAAAAAAACTAAGCATGGTTTTAGATTCAGAAACCCTTAATTAGCTGATTTAGGTTTTTTTTTTTTATATCTTCAATGTATAGACAGTTACTCTTAGATTATATGTCTAGATGTAGCATTCCCTCAGTAAGCCAATAAAAAAATTAAGCTGCTATTTTTGACGTTTAACACTCGTTGAAAATGGCGCGCTAGAATAACTATGGCTAGAACATCTGATAGGAGTCTTCTTACCTCTCAAAAAGTACGTCCATTTGACCGTACTTTTTGACAGTTCTTTGCTTCAATTTTAGATGCCGGATTAAGAATATAGACATTATATAATCAAAGCAGCTACTTAACAATTTTATAATAGTATAGATACAAATCCGAAGTGCTTTCCGCTGTCTGTCCTTTGTAGATCTGTTTAACTATGCAATGAATTATGATGCGGGTTTCACTACCATTCAGATAATTTCTTCCGGATATAATACAATATAATACAAGCGTAATAAGACTAATATAAGTGTATAGATGGTGGCCAGTCGCCCTATTTAATGCCTTTTGCGCTCCGGTTTACTGAATTATTGCATTTTAAATAAAGCAAGTAGTGTTATTACAGGTATTTGAAACGGTGATAACTTTTTTTACAGTGGTTAGTTTTACGATAACACAAGGAAATTTACTATTTGTGTACTTTCTTTCAATAAAGTAGCACATTTTTAGTGCCAAAAATACGATGGCGTGATTTCACTGACAGCTGTCATAATTACAAGTACCTACATATCAGGCTTTAATTATATAAGTGACAATTAGTTTATTAGTTCGACATAGTCATTTCCATAAATAAATTTATAAAACATTTTTTTCGCCATACACAATCTATGTAAAAATCATCTTATTAGTTTATAAAGTTTATAATTAGTTACTATTAAAAATTTAAAAATATCCATCAATTAAAAGAAAATGACATGTGTGTGACAGCTACCTTTGCGTGTTAAATTAAAAAACAAAATGTCACATTAAATGTCATTTCCGTTATCAAATAAAAGAGCAATGAATTTTGGCGGTCACCTTGCCGGATTTGGCGACAAAGGACAACAAAAAAGCATATTCAATTTAAATAATAAAATAAGATAGTTAATTGTATGACAAGAAATACCTACTTACATGAAATCGGATGAATTATCAGTGAAAGGTAGGAAGTTACAGAGTCGTGACTATTCACGTCTTGTGACAAATGCTTACTCGTACTGAACTGGGTTCGAACCCACTTCCTTGTTGAAAGTTTACCGTGATCTGTTGTTAATGAGGCTGACATGTTATTTCTCTTCATTTATACACGACTGACCCAAAAAAGGAATGACCCAAGTAACATAGGCTAGGTTATGTTCTGAAATTGCAATATGGCTGCCGTGAAAAGGTAACAAACAGACAGATTTATTTGACTCGAGAAACAATACCCTCATTCTTCGTAATTGAATAAATAAATCAAATCTCCTCGCTCTAAATTCATGTGATGCATCGGCGCTCAAAAAATTTCATTTTTGTTCATTACTTAATCTTTTAACAAAAGTGACAAAAACATAAAAAAAGATCATAAAAAAGATTACAAAAAGCCTCTACGGCTTACCTTGCATAATTGGATTGCGAAACGTCAATCTGTCTTTGGATTATTTGGGACGAACCAGGGTTGTCACTTGTTGAAAATTTGAGATCGATTTATTATGTTTTAATTCTTCATTAAAAAAAAAAGTAAACTTTACTTTTAACTTCCGGTCTCAATAATCTATCTGTCGATGGATTTGGCTACTTAATAGTAAAAATCCATCCAAATCAATCCTGAATCGCGATGTAGAAGTTTTCACAGCTGCTAACTATATTTACAAGTTCCCAACAATAACTGTTGGCCCGCGGCCCGCCAGGCATGATAACCTGGCCTGGTCGGAGGATCCTGCCATTATGTTGGAGGGACTTAACCTTACCCTCCAAAATTATTTCCAGTAGTTTTTGTGGGATCCCTGCGGATCGGTGCATTTTTCTGTCTGGGCCTACCAGGCCGCCAGGTTCGCTGCTGGGCCGTTGTTGGGCTAGTATAGACTTCCATTTGATTTTGTCTTTCAAGTGTCCAATTCTAGAATGTACTAGTACTAGGTCCGTCGCCACTAAGAATTTTAGTTTAGTAGGTTTATGCTCATTTAAGTGTGAGAATTATTTCAAGGTCATTTCTATTTTAGACGCATTGTAAAGTCTGTATCCTTATTAACTGCAGTGGTTTAGCCAAAATTTGTGCTGCGGTACCTTTGATGGAGTTTAAAAGGTCACTGCTTATATGTTTTGACCTTTTAACTACTGAATGGCCTAAACTTATTTGACAAGTATGTATTTTAGTTTTTTTTTTATCCCCTTCCCTCCAATATTAATCGGTAGAGATTATGGCTCGCACATTATGTGCATACGCCAGTTTCAAGTATAATTTCTTTCTAGTTTTCATCTTTCAATCACAAAGTCTCGTTCTTGTCCAGTTATCACGTATTTCAAAGTATATTTTACACTGTTTTACACTTTAAACGCGGAGCTGTAAAAATAGCGACATGTCGTTTGCCGCCGTTTTTACAACTCCCGTATTTTAGCTTAAAAGTTTGACAGTGAGTAGGACAGTTCTTAAAAGGTTGGATGTTTCAGTCAATATTTCAATATGGGATCCTTGTTATAATGGTTAGTGACCCTGACTGTTAACCAAGAGGTCGTGGCTTAGATTACCACACAGGATGATTTTTTTACAGATTCATTTACACTCTTTTAAAGATGCGTACTATTATTTATTAGCTCTGTATACAGGTTGATTTGTAATATACTAATAACATTACACTAAATAATGTTTCTAGGCATTTCTTACCAATTACTTTATTAATACAATAATTGCATTATTAAAAGATAGAAAAATTTGAAGTCCAGACCCAGGAATCGAACCCGAGACTTCCATATGCTATTCATATTTTATTCTATAATTTCTTGCACGCGGAAGTCTCTTTCAATTATTTCTTGGCAACTACATTATTACAAACTATTTTTTTACTGCAAGCGTTGACAACAGATAGGTACTTTCAAACAACAATCACCATAATTTAATTAACAAAACGACAATTTTCACACAATTTGTAATAAAAGATGGACAATTAGAAATCTAGAGATTTACTACCAAAGTTAGAAAGTGTTGTTAACGTCAAACAAACGGAATGGAAGCCATTATTTGTTCTGTACGATGTGTTGTTATATTGTGTAAATATAGACAGGAAAGTGAATGTTTGTCAGGCATTATAGGCAGATGTTTATTTTGTTTTGATTATACCGAGCATATTGAGATATCTCCGAGGTTTAGCAACGTCACCACTGTCTGTCCATAGATGGGTGACCGTTTTCGAGCATTGTCACACAACTCTGTGCCTCGGAGAGCACATTAAGCCATCGGTTCTGAGCCCAATCTTTCTCCGATCGAGTTGGATTTACGTCCCATCGGGTTATGAGAGTGAGGTATAAAGAGTGCACTCTCTATCCTTGTCCGTGTAATCACGACTTCGACTGCCTCTGTGGCGACGTGGGACTATGTCCGACTGTTACGCAAGAGGTCGTGGGTTCGATTCCCACACGGGACACCACTTCGTGTGATCCACAAATTGTTTTTCCGAGTCTGGGTGTACTTTGTGTTCGTGACTTGTATGTTTGTAAAGTCCCCTGCGACACAGGGCTTGTACCCTAATGCGGGAATCGTCTGGCATTGGTAAAGGGACCATTATCATAGATGGAATTCGAACTTCTGACTGCCATTGCTGCTTCGCTTATAGCATTATCTTTGTATTATTAATTTCGTAACTACTGCATCTGTTTGACCGCCTTTCACTAAATTAATGAAATCACAATTATACTGGCAAGAATGCTAGTGAACGCATCGTAAACAGCTTCTAGACCAACTTTAGACATTCTAGATCATGATACTTTGACATTTTATATAGAACCTTCGCTTGCCAACGAAACTAGCTTTCACCCGCGACTTCTCCCGCGTGGATGTCGGCTATCGCGATAAAGACTATCCTATGTAAAACTATCTCCATGGCAAATTTCATTTAAAACGGTTCAGCGGCTTAAGCGTGAAAACGTACAGACAAACAAACAAAAAACATTTATATTATTAGTTTGGATATGTCACAATTGAGACGAATCTAACGACACCTCACATGATTAAATTTGTTTCTAGGGCTTTCCAAAATTAGTCAGAATCAGAATCTGTTCGAGCTGTTATCACTACGCCACTGTTGGTAAAAAATCAAATTAAATATAATAATAATAATAGTCTCCTAAACGATGTCGGTTACGGCGCCAATCTCCTCTAAGACTAGCCACAATAGATATTACCTACAGTGCACAAGTGTATTCGCAGACGCAAGTGCATTTTCCCTCACTCCTTTTATTCCCTCACTCTCATAGTCCGATGTTAACATACGTACGACCGGAGTTAAATCAGGTGCAGGATCGACGGCTTAACGTACTCTGCGAGGCACAAAAAACGGTCTTAGTCAAATGAAAAAAGGTATAATGTAAAATATGTTGATTGCGTATAATATCATATTCTAATCAAAATGAATTGTCTGATTGTATGTAAAATTCGCATACAAATTTTGTATAGACAATGGTTCAAAAGTTTTGAGATCAGGGTCAGTGAACAAAGCTTCTGTTGTATAAAGTAGCGTCAGCAAAAAAGTTAATGGAATTTTACAAAAAAGAAAATTGTCATCGGTGGCGTAGTGGATTACCTACGTACGTTTCAGCCGCGCCTGAATACACTTGTCAAAGCTGACATCAAATTTTGTTGTGCTTAATAATTAATTGTACAAACATATTAGGACACGGGAAAGGATTTACTAATCGTGTCTTTCTGCTAGAATCTACCTACTAGCAAGTAAAAAAAATGATTATATATGACCTAAAAAGCTAGATCCCTTGCCACAATTTATAAGTTCATGTCAAAGCTTTTTGAAAATATGTAAATACTAGCTTTGTCCCTCGCCTTCACCTGCATTACGTTTGATTTTTACACACTCTCAAACTTACAAACCTTTAGATTTATAACAAGCTTTAGCTCACGACTTCAACCGCATAGAAACTTAAAAAAAATCCGGGATAAAAGTAGCCCATGGGCTATTCCATTCCTGTAATTCTATCCAGGTGCGTTTAGCCGTACGATATGATTGAGTCAATACTTACAAACTTTCGCATTTACAAATTTAAAAGATATGGTGTCATTTTTGCTGTCTGTACCAGCATATAGGTACTGTTGCCCATTGTGGCTAAATCCATTGTGCAAGAATTTGTGTACCCATTGTTGTGTGATTGTTAATTTTTAGGAGTTTATTGTCAAAGCCTCTGTGACCTCGCTACGTAATGGGGTCACTCTTTTTCCATGGGTTTAGTAGAAAGTGACGAAAGTATATACAATTATTTTGCTTATGGATATTATCACTGTGAGAGCCAGAATTAACGGCTCATTAGCGGAGAGCCCCAAAAACATCTTACTTTTGACTGCGACAAGTTTGCTTAACCTTATTGAGTTGATTGAGTCTCTTATTTCGGTATTAATAGTTTAGCAAGTTATTTGAATCATGAAAATAAATACTTTTTTGAGCTATCCAAGTAACGAGCGCAACAACATTGCTTGACTTTGATAATTATCGGTTAAGGTTTTGATATGCAACCGGAATTGAAAAAAAAATGGTTTTAGTCCTCCATCTTAATATTTTTCCCTGATCAGAAGGTCTACGTATCAAAACAGCATTACAAAACATCTAATGAAGAGTCCGAGCAAGCCTTATTAACAAAATGTCCCTGTAACTATACGTCCAACTATCGGTTGATCTGTATAGCAGAAAATCTATTTAATAAATCTTCATACAAAATTCCTTGACAACACTTCATATAACAATATTATCTATTAAATCTGGTAATGAATCATTAACTAACGATTTTTTTCCATCTTTCCAGACTTCCCCGGTATGTGTTTCGCGTCAACTCGCTGCGCGACCGTTGAGCCTGGCAACACCTGGGACCTGGCTCCATTCTGTGGTCGTTCCACCTGCGTGGTTAGCGAGGACACCCCTCCAAGGTTGTTGGAGCTGGTCGAGGACTGCGGACCTCTGCCATTGGCCAACCCTAAATGCAAGCTGGATACTGGTTAGTATGCATCTTCTATCAGCCTGTAGCGGTCCACTGCTGGACATAGGCTTCTCCTAATTTACGCCACAACACCCAGTCCTTTGCCGCACGCATCCTAAAGAAGCTCGCTGAGATAAATTAGATGAAATCGGAGTATAAATCTAGCTAAACGCAATATTAAACAAGGCTCTAGATTTTCCCTTGAACCATAATATAGAGTGAAAATATCAGATCAGGGTCCTTATTCACGTTTTTTTTCCGTTTGGCGCATGCGCGGCGGAGATCTTAAAGCCCACAAGCGTTGTTGCATTTCTAAGCGCAGCTTTCTATTTACCATTATGACAGGATTTTGACAGTTCGCACGGGCTTGCCGCGAAAATGAACAAAACCTTGAATGGACTCAGTAATGTCAATTCAGTTGACATTTGTACAAGATATTATCATCACCCTGAAAATCTACGTGATTGGTTTATTTGTCTTTGCACCTAGCTGGCTTACATGGGCGAGGATCCAAGTTCACCAATGGTTCAATTTCTCACGGGGTCCAAAGTTATCTTGGGAAAAGTCTTCTTCTAAGAGAAGAGTTCAAATTCACTTAGAAAAGTCCAGTTTCTATAAGGGAGAATTTTAAACGAAATAGGCATTCCTGGTAAGGATTGTGATGATATTTCATTATGTTGCTATGGTATGGCAATGGTGACATCACCTGATTTAGGTCAGATTTTGGTTCGCTGGCTTAACATATTTTTTGAGGCAAGGAGTTAACATTCAATATGTCAGATTTATATCAACGTACATTGACGTTTTTAAATGGTGCTAACTATTATTTAGATTAGACTCAGAAGAAGATGCTTGAAACATTTTTTTTTTTCAGACAAGACCAACAAGACTGCGCCCTTCCCCGGATGCTGTCCGATCTTCACATGCGAAGATGGTGTCAAATTAGAGTACCCTGAGCTGCCCACTCCCGCGCCAGAGGAGGAGAAGAAAGAAGAAGAGAAAAAAGCTTAAAAACCACAAAAAATAAGGCATTTTACACGCAACACTAATGCGTAACAATCCCAGGCCTCTTATTGGTTAAATATCACGTGATAAAATTAAAGAACGAATCCTATTGGCTGATTTAAACTGTAGTGATGGGAAAGTAAAATGTCTGGTACATGTTTTGAAGAAAACATAAGATTGGTCTCAAAAATACTTGATTATACCAAATTTTTTTCTTGTTTGATTGGATGTTTGAACTTTTTTCTATTTTAATTTTAACAAAAAATCTAAGCAAATTCCATGACTACTTTGACAGTGATTCAGAAAATATTTTTGTCATGAGTCAACATTACAACAATGGATCAGAAACTTTATTTCTATTTCCTGTTTTTTATTGAATTCACAAAAGAGTACTGATAGTTGTTGGTTAGTCATTGTGTCACAATAATCACAATAGAAAGCGGGTTGACACAAAAAATATGGAACATAGTGTTGTGATTAGTATACTGTTGGGAAAATTCAGAAAAATAAATTTAAAAAAAACATTTAAAAAAAATTGTCTACTCAAAAATATCTTTTGTATTTTTTTGTGAATTTTTCCAACAGAGTACCTTATTTTTTTAGAAGTTTATCGGCTTTTTTACTTGAATACCTACCTAATTATAATGTTTTGTGATATTGATAACATAAATATAAATAGAAAAGCTATTCAATAAAAAATACAAAATTTCTAAGTGTTGTTTTTTTTGTTTACCTATCTAAAGCAAGTCTCCAATATACATATATTGAATTATGAAACGAAGTAGAATCTGAGAGCTTATTATAATAAAAAAATAAAATAAAAAAAAAGTAAAAAATCCCGCCTGCATAAAAAAGATGGAAACAAGATAATTATATAATAATTTCATGCCGTCGGAGGCATTCGTGAATCTCGATGAACTTAGTAAAGTGCCTTCAGTCGGAGGCACTTTACATGAAATTATATAATTATGTAGAGAATCTTGTTTCCATCTTTTTTGTTCAATAGTTTGTGAGATATGAGGTAATAAAGAATATTACTAACATACATTCAAGATACGCGCGAAAAACATAACCCTTCCTTTACAGTCGCGTAAAAAGAACTGATTTGTCTTTGAAATGAATATCCTGGAAAAAGAGAATCTAAAAATCCTTTAAATTAATACCATTCATAAAAGTGTCTTTAGTTGTTTGAGAATTTGATCATTTTTTTGATAATTTAATCATATCTGAAGGAAAAAATCTATTTGGGTGAAACTTACATAGCCTTTATACATGTTTGGAGAGAACGTTAGATGTCGATATAATGACCTGTTAAACTAATATTAAATTCTATCTAATCTTATGTTTAAACGTTTAAATCCTACCCACGATTTTTTCCTTCACCTACTTAGATATATCAAAAGACAGTCTTTAATTAACTCAATATTTTATTCGGGAATAATGAATTTAATTACAATTAATAAATACACAATACATTAATGATTGTCAACACTTTTAATACGTGTATAATATAATTTATAATGAACAGTACACCTAAAATCTTAATAATTAAGAAAAGTAAAATGAAACAATTGCACACAACAGTGACACTCATGCGTAAATTGAAATAAAAAAATAATAAAAAAAAGTTCGAAGCGAATACATTCTTAATTTTAAACGTAACAGTCTATAAATACATTTTTAACTTCTCATCTAAACTAACATTGATTCCTTACGTTAATATGATATTACATATATTTTAAAACGTTATTATTTTTTAACTATACGATAAAATATAATCAACTATATTTTTAAAATCACATTTTTCCTAATTTTATAACATTTATATTGCACAAAATAGACACAGACCGCGATTATAAGTTACACCGTTTGAGCTGTTACTAAACGAAAACTAAGCTGTCAATGTCGAAATGACGGCGACGAAAGCGCGAAAAATATTGTTTTAAATATTTAGCAATGTAACTCATTTTCTCGGCCACGTATATAACTATATTAATTGCGATTACATAATACATTCAATTATATACTTAAAATTATATATTTTCGCGTAATCACTAATTTCTAAAATAAACATTAATAATTTTAAAAATTATACATATTTCTCATTATGATTTTATAATTCGTTAACGCAGAATTAAAAGATTGTGTCTAAGTTAACAATTTTATGTTTAAAAATTAGTTATTATTGTGTTTTTTACACAAGAAAATTATATTTTGTGCTATCTGTATATAGATAAAAAATAATTTATTATATGAGCAGTGTTATTCTAAATATTTATTTTAAAGAATGTTTCATGAAAATATATACTTTTGAAGGCTTTGAAAATAAAAATGAATTGATATGTAATAATTGTACATCACAATGATTTGGAATCAAAAAGCTTATATAAATAGGTATAGGCTGGATAAATCATATTACCGTTACGTTAAAAAAACAGGCATGAAATTGATTTCATGTTTTCATATTAGGTAAGTTTTTTTTAAATTTGTTTAAACGAAATGACAAGATGTCCTTTCCCTCACACATAAATAAAATTATTTTAACTATGAGTCACATAACCATAATTAATCATTTAATTATTTATCAAAAACGGCCACAATGATAATTGTAAAAAATAGTGCTATTTATTGGTATCGGTCAAATGATTTACCCATAAAAAATATTGCTGTATTTTACTAACGTGAAAAAATAATTTATCATAGTTTTTTAAAAATATTTGCTTTTACTCAATAATAAAATAGACAAAGCAAAAAAGAGGTAGTATTTGGAAGATGCAAAAATATTATTTTTATTTAATTTTAAATTTATTTAAGTTTTTGCAGTTCATGAATACGTTTTTATGTGACTTAGGTTATTTTGTGCTACAAGATTGACGTCACTTAGTAAGAATTTAAAATTAAATTTTGATTTGAGGACCGATTACTTTCATGCTGTCTATGTCATGACATCGGTCGGATCTAGACAAATCAGAATAATAACTAAAACAACTTAGCCAAATCCAATCTTCGAAATCTAGGTGAAAAGATTATAAAAAAAGCTAGGTTCACACATATACATAGCACGAAAGTACTGTTTATGTACTTAAATTATATTATTTTTCTAATTGAATCAAATAAGGAACACAATCAATTTAAAAATATTTTAAACATATATCTACGTATATGTTTAGAATACTTTAAATTTA
The DNA here is from genome assembly GCA_945859575.2 of Herminia tarsipennalis. Taxonomy (NCBI): domain Eukaryota; kingdom Metazoa; phylum Arthropoda; class Insecta; order Lepidoptera; family Erebidae; genus Herminia; species Herminia tarsipennalis. The sequence goes on from OX243830.2 coordinate 4,127,519, forward strand.
TTAGCCTAGCATGTTTTAATTTTATGATTATATTTTGACGAGATCTATATACATGCGTTTGTATTTTTATTTTTAGACCAAACGTTACTTACGCGATTTCGTGAATTGCAAACACTTAAAAGTACATAATGAAATACGATTAGCTCAAACTCTGTATGACAACAATCAATACATTTTTTCCTATTTTTATGTACATTTATTAGAATAATTCCTCTCATTTTGACCTTTCGTTTATACTTACAATATTTTTTAAAATTTTTACTTCCCTACCATAACCAGGATATGCTTTTTGTTATAAAAAACAGTTAAAATTGGTTTCGTAAATTGTATTTATTAGCTGTTTTTATTACCTGACAACTGAATTTATCAAAAAACGACATAAAACAGATTAAACAGTTTTTGTTCAACAATAAATTGCTATTACAATAGCAACAGGTGTTGCTTGTTGCACCTACATAATTATGTCGGTTTTTACAATATTTTGCTGATAAACTTACTGTATAAGATAATTATTATTTATTTGTTGCATAAACAAGAATAGTATCTATGTAATTATATCTAAATTAATAAAAATGTTCACTTCCAAGGTAGTAAACTAACAAAGAGATAACGCCTGATTGTAATAGGTTACCACTGTCAATATTATATTTGCGAGTTGATAATCCTCCACTTAAGAAAGACGTAGTATAACCAGGCGCTGAATCAGGATAATGTTCTGGGAGGGCTTTGACCCAATACGTGTGAGTGGGAGTAGTAGTTTTGCCAATATTTTTGTTTTACAAATAAGACCTGTTTTATTTCGTGGATGCATCGCAAGTAGAGTAAGCTTTTGTTTGCATGTAGACAGTGGCGAATCCAGGATTGTCAGGATGGGGGGGATGGGGCTTGGATTGTCGTTTGAAGGGGAGCTTGGATTGTCTTTTGGGGTTGGGGGGGGGGTGCTTGAACCAAATAAGGACATTGTTGCACCACTTACACGAATCGAATTGGTGAATGGTGAAAGATTTTGGGGTGGCTTGAGCCCCCTAGCCCCCCATTGGATCCGCCACTGTATTGCTTCGCTCAACAGACACTACAAGAAAGGTAACAATCCTGTTACATGCTAAAACTCGTGTAAGCCTTCGTTCTCAGCTGTGTCAGTATCCACAGAAACTTTGTTATTATTATATATATATTTTTATATAAAAACAATTGTCAATAACTAAGTCATACGTATAGTTTAAAGTAGACCAGGTTTTTATTACAGTTGTCAGGTGGTTATTATTCTTTCATTTTAGCAAAATATAATGTTGTAGTAGCAGCACTTAGTGTTGTTTTTTGTACCGAGATTAAGTTATAAAATGGTCACATTTATTAAAGCATTAGCGTAAATTTAGTAAACAAAATTTTAAAAATGCTTAGCATAAATAATTAAAAAGCGTTCCAGAGGTTTTCATACGAGACCTCATTAAAAATATACATTTTCTTCGCATATACACGACAGTAAAAAATATAGATTTCAGCTATTTTTTTAATAACGAATCGAGTGATTATTACTATTTGTTACTACAGATAGTTTTTACTGACAGTTTTTATGTACTGATAGTTTTGTGAGCTTAAATTGTGATCAATGTTGGCTACATCGAAATTTGGGTTTATGATAGTGATCAACAATTACTTTATTTTTTTATTTACTGTTTTATTTGACAGAAGCACCTATGTACAGATATAATTGATTAATCCTATGAAGAAATATCTACTTTTGTTGAAAAAGAAGACAAAACAGCCTATTGAATCCTATTGTCTTTATTTTAACGGTTTTAATTATTTAAAAATTCCAGAAATTATTTTAAAATTGCAGAGGTCGTGGCGGTGTCGAAAATTTTCTGGTACCAATTCAATATCGATGAAACCAGGTATACTTAGCCACATATTGCATTTTAAAACAATGCTTCCTCTAAGCATCCCAAAAAAAACCTTCAGGTTCTGATAACTTTATTTTCAACAAAAGTAGTCTTTTGGACCAAAAACAGTAATTTTCTATTTTTATCAATGTAACCAACAATTCTAATTACATTTTAACACTAAATACTATTCAAATATCTTAACATTTATGTTTTCCTTGGCTTTTCTCCACTAAAATCGGTTTTTGAAGCTCAGATAGAGGATTTTTAAAAAGTAAAAATTAGTAAAACCTTTTTTTTATTCCACTTTTAAACAGATCTCGTTTTTTGCAACTAATCTTTGAACATTGAACTGCCTAACACCTATAACAACAAGCTACACGGTACATCTAAAATTACGCTAAATTCTATAAAACTTTTATAAATGTATACAATATTTTGGATTTTGATGATATTTTTTTCTCAATACGTTTTAACATCGATTCGAACTACTTTTACGGAATGTAAGCTTTAACATGTAACAACAAGCATTTCGATACTATTTTTATTATTTTTAATATGTATATTTTATATATATTTAACAAAAATTTGCTACAAAGCTATATCCAAAAGTTGCTGAATGAAAATATTGTTATTTTCTCTCAAGATCGGCTTGCAACTCTAATTTAATCTCACCTAAAATTGACCAGCCTCATTCACTTGCAACACTTTCTTATTTTTTAACAATTAATTTAGAATCTGTACTTACTCCATTAAGCAATCAGAAAGCAATTTTTGACACATTCTTTTTCCTCAAAAATCGCGTATGTACTTTAGATGTTTTTTAATGTTTTTTTTTCATAGGTAGATAACAATTTGGCAGTATGGTATTATTACTCTGAAAATCGATCACAATTTTAAAAATCTGTTAACTGAATTTTGTGATGCCTCATTGAGCAATTCAAAAGCAAAACGTTATTTTAACGTATAATATTGAAAAGTACATATAAATTATATATATTTTTTATTAAAAAAAAGGAAAACCTACACATTTTGTGCGACGTGAACCCGACTTTCCGTATGATCACTACTTTTTTAACAATTAGTTTATAATTCTAACAATATTATTTATTAAAATTCTTAACATTCATCGTCCAACCATTACTTATTAAGTAAAACGTCAATAAAGTTTGAAGATACGAGATTAACTTGAAATGCTGTATCATTATAAAAAAAAATCTCTTACTCGAACCGACGAAATTCTGGTAAAAAACCAGTAAAAGTTAAAAAAAATACTCGCAGCTTATTTGTGCCTTTGAATTTTACCCTGACGTAGGAATATTGTTTCGACTTTAATTTGTGACTATGTGTGTAATATTCTAATTTCAATAGGTACGGCTACAAGTTTCATCAAGAGTGATTTTGTATAACTATAGCAACTTGATCTCCGTCATACAAGCCACACCCTACGTTAGAGAGCTCAAGTAAAATGGTCTTTTAATCGGCTAGTTATTTATTTTATCACTTGTCGCAAACGCTCATGTTAAACATCCGCATAGGGAGGCAAAGTCCTCAACACTTATAAAGGATTTAGAGACCTTTCTTATAATACCTACTAGTCACTAAGAATTTATAATTGAAGGATTAAATTTATTAATGTCAATTATTTTTATTATTATACATCACAACAAGCGTTTTGTGACAAAACTATTATTAAAATATTGCTTTTTAAAGGCTTTAATTTACGAAGTTTGGAAATTGGAGCAAAATGTAACGTAGTGGATTTTGTTCCTTACTGGTACCGGTTTTAAAAATACGGTATTTTAAAATTAATTTAAGACACTTTTTTAAAAACATTCAGATCCATAAAATAATATTTTGATAATATTATTTTTACAGCATTTCAAATTAGCCTCTGTTTTTAGGAAAGTTAATGTTCAACATTTTGATTTCTCATTTTTAGAAATATCACCTTTTTTGATTTTATATTTTAAGTCAGTTTAATCTTTTTTCTTTTTAAGATAGTCAAGTTTGGAGAAGTAGCGCGTGCTTTGAATATAAAGAATAATCCAAAATTATAAATCAAGTGATTGAACTACATACAGAATTAATTTTCAAAATGCCTATTTATAAAAAAAGACAATAATGATGATAATAAAAAAACATTTTTAAACGATGTTGGTTTTGATGGTGATGCTTTTAGCGAATAGTGACACAAGTCAAACAAAAAAGACGATGTTTAATTTATATTGTTTAAAGGTATAATTTTTAAAATAGGATAATAAACAAATTATGTGCACGACGCTCATACGTAGACAGATCAGAGAAACTTGTGTGCCATACAATTTTGTTAACTGTTCAGTCTTATGACGTTTTTGTTACATTTTTTTTTATTTGGTATATTTTTCTTTTTTAACTTGCTCACTCGGGCTTCAAGCGATGCCATTGGACGATGGTCTGCCGTGGTTTGGTGATCATATCCTGCCAGTGTTTAGTTTCAGTTGCCCCTGATCCGTTTTTTCCTGAAATATAAATAAAAATGACCATGTTATTTTTTATAAAAAATACTTTGGTAAATTTCAAACACAATTTTCTAAATATATTATAGTCAATATGACAGTAAAAAAGTAAACATGTCAATAAAAAAATTGTGATAATGATTAGAATTTTTTGAAAATTAGGTTTTTTCTTATTTAAAAAAGTTTTCTGATCGTAGAAGAACTATAAAGACTCCTCAGTGACTTGAATAGCAAAGTACGTCAACTACTATTGCTATACAAATAACAAAATTGGAAATAACAATCTCTTTTAAGTAGTTATTTACTAACAGAATGAGTATTATTAATGGTCATTGTGTTAGTAGTTTTTTTTACATTTTTTTTTCAGAAAATCATGTAATTAGTAATTTCGTACATATTAGCTGCAGGAAAATTTTCATATAAACTCAATGAAAAATAAAGAAAAGAGCTTGAAAGATGCTTAGAGTTTCTCTGCGCGACAGAATCCGAAATGAGGATAAACGCAGTAGAACTAAGGTTATCTAGATAGCTCAGAGGATTAGTAAGTTGAGAGATTAGTAAGTATCAATGAGATGGGTACGGAAGATACTCGAGTGGTGACCACAAGCTGGTGTACCCAGTGTGGGACGCCCCATCACAAGATAGACTGACGACCTGATTAAGGTAGCGAGGAATAATTGGATGCAGACCGCTCAAAATCGGTCGTTGTGGAAGTTCTTAGGAGAGGGATAATGGCTGATGATGATACAATTGAAAACTTATCACAATAAATTTAAGATTAATAATAATAATTTTTATTTGAAAATATACATACCAGCGAGCAATATTCTCCCAATCAGCTCGTTTCTTCCGATATTATCAAAGTCCATGACCTGGACATCGAGGGAACACTCTCTTATTTTCTCCCACGGGACGTTGAAAGAGAAAGAGTCGTTGAACACTGGGTTCAGGGTGCATTTGAAGATGGCTGTCTTGCGTTTCTCTATGCGTTTGTCGCCGAATTGCAGCCATACTTTCACGTAGGGATCTGGAATATAATAAAAAAATATTTTTTTTATTTAAAGATTTGTAGAGGCAGATCTAAGAGTATTGAGCGTGTCATGTGATACAAATAAAACACTTTTGGCCCCTTATCTATTGCCGTTCCCGCCAAATTCTCCGATTGGACAGTTGTCAAATGTCAACTGATTTGACATAACTAGAGTGATGTACCGCCCAATAGATGGTGTTAAGAGAATTTGTACAGGTTAAATATACTGGTAATTTAAACAAACTTATTACATAGACATTACAAATAGAAGATTAAAAAAAATCAAAATATTTAAAAAATCCTGTTTGCAAAAAAGAATGAAACAAGATACCCTGTATCTGGGTGTTATTTATTTTGTCTATAATATTTATGTATTTAGAAATATATAAGTATTTTTATCAGTTGTCTGGTTTCCATAGTACAAGCTCTACTTAGTTTGGGATCAAATAGCGTTGTGTGAGTTGTCCCAAGATATTATTATTATTATTATGGCATTAACGAATCTTTTTAAACTTAAAAAGATTGCCTCCGATTGCTAAAATTAAATAAAAATCCTTCATTTTAAAATACCCCCCTCGGTAGGTTTAGAGATTTTTTTTAAACCTAAGTATATATGGTGCCAATTTTAAGACAATTGATTGATTTTTTTTTATTTTAAAGTACTGAGTACCTTAATCACTCACACAACTAAGACGAATCTAACGCACACCTCTCAGGATACAATCTCTAGGGCAAAAAGGGGGTTTAACCATAACTTTAAAAATCAGGTTCACTGTTCGTGCTAATGGTCTTATTATATACATAGATGAACCGTGGACCCGCTGATACCAAAGCATCTAGCAATCAACCACAGATAAACCGATTAGTTCATCTCACTTTGTGATAAAGTTTTTCGTAGGTCCATCGTTAAAACTAAGACTTTCGTCAGACACCTGGTCTGAAAATAATATAAACGAAGTAAAAAAGTTGTAGGTATATATAGCCATTTCACCTTGCAAAATACACTGTAACGAAGGTGTTGTAAGAAGGTACACTACGTACCTATTTGTTGGCCCCAACGTCGGTCCCAATGTGTGGATCTAGAAAATAGAATTGGTGCCAATGTTGGGACGAACGTTATTCTAGATTCACACGTTGGACGAGTGGCGTTGGGACCGACGTTGGGGCCAAACTGTGGAGCCAGTGTAAAAAAACCGAAAACAGTTTTTGAACGAATACACTAACCAGTTTAAAAGTACATCTATTCCGTAGAACGACTACGTAATGGCTGTTCAATATGTTTTAATCGGTTGCGGGTACATAACCAATTGTTGAGCTGTCATCAACTGATGATAGCGGTATGTTGACATTATTTATAAGCCCAAAACGAACAGAGATCTTTTGTAATTTGTTCTATACTAATATTTTAAAACTTAAGAGTTTGTTTGTGTGCTTGAACGCGATAATCTCAGGAACTACTGATTGGAATTAAAAAAACACTTTACTGTTAGATAGCCCATTTATTGAGGAAGGTTATAGGCTATAAAACATCACGCTACTATTAATAGGAGCGGAGCAGCAATGAAAAATGTTGAAAAAATGGGAAAAAAATTAACGCATTACCACGAAGTTGCGCGTTCAGCTAGTATGTAATAAGGCAGATCTTGTCTTTATCTCCAAAAACATAGGATACATCTTTTTTAATTTAACAAAACATAATTTAAGCTACTTTTCCGTTTACCTCTCTACGAAATCACCGTGAAGACACAAATTACAAAATAAAAACCATCATTACTCGCAGAAAAAAACTTTAATGAACTCTTAATCTTCATAAAATTTCATAAGAAAGATATTTCAGAGAAATATCCCCAAGATCGTTAGCGTTAAAAATTCCTACAATATTTTACCCTCTCAAGTTACTTGGAAACGGAACCCGGCCTTAATTGGAAGTGGAACTCCAAGATCTGTATCATGATTTATATGGTCGGAACCTCTTAGATCACGATACGATCCCGATTTTTATATAGACCAATTTGTTGTTAAGGAAAGACAGAAATTATATCTACAAATGAAAACAAAATTATTATGGTAATTATAAAATGAAATGACTTAAGAATTAAAGGAAAAATTTGATTAAGGGGGTCATTAATTAATTACGAAAGGATGATTTTGGCAATTTTTGACCCTCCCTACCCGTAAGGCTACATAACATTTCTCAAACCCGTCTGCTTACATATGTTTTTATCTCGGTTTTCAGAATAATAAATTATTCGTACGATCACGGCCTAGCGATCGTACATAGGTAAAAAGTTGTACGAATTCGACAAGAATGTAATATAATTGTATATTTAAATAGATAAAATGACTTTAAAAATGTACATAACAGAATGAAGAAAACCATTCGGCATCCGAATTGGAACTGATTTCTAATATTAAATTTCGATTTACAAAATAATACGATTAGACAAAACTAGGTTTTACCTCTCTCCCCCAAGATTGCAGTTCCCCTCTCCCAGTTCTCTTTGTAGCGGATGCCTACATAATAAGAACTATCTGTGTAGTTGTTAATAGTTTTTACTCTAACGAGTAAAAAACAACGCGTGGACCGCAAAACTCATAACTCGAAGGCTCGCAGCGAGCTGGCTCGATGGAATCAAATAAATATAAAATCGACCCTACCTTTTACAGTTTTATTTTCATGTTTCTATTTAAACAAATATACTCGGTAGATGCCTAAAACTATCGATATTATTTTCGTGTTCCTATCTAGACAAAAGTATAATACGATATCCAAAATAATCGATATTTTTTTCGGTCCCTATTCAAACACGGTACTCGATACCAAAAAGTGTGTTTTCTTGAATCTTTCAAACTCACCTGATTTCCCGTTAATATCCTTAGCCTTCAGATTCCTGGCTTTAAGCAGCGTGAGTGTTAGTACACTGTTGCTAGGATGGTAGCACAGTGACGTCAGCAGCTCGCCACACTTGTCCTTGGCTGGAGGCTTCAGCGCCTTCCAGAATGATGGCTTCTCGCTCAGATCCACCTGGAAAGAAAGGGATGCGACACTTACAGTTTGTGAAATATAGATTACGGCCTGTCATTATATCGGAGTGGAATGTGAGATTTGGTTGATGTTTTGATAATTGATCTTAATTATTGATAACTGTACCTGTTCTCATTAAAATGTATATAATTTGTAGTATAAGAGTGGAGATAATTATGTACGTATGTCTTACTTTTAGCACCTGAATAAGTAACGTCGACTAGCAACTGTTGTACGCCAAACCCTGACAAGGTTTAGCGAATTCTTCTGCGCTTTGATGAAACAAAAGTTGAATCATAATATTACAAGGAATATGCATAAGACGCAAATCAGGGTTAAAAATTGTTATTTAAACTTTATTGGTATTATCTAATAGTTGGATAGCCCATTTATCGAGGAAGGCTGTAGGTTATAACATCACGCTACGACCAATAGAAGCGGAGCAGCAATGAAAAATGTTGTAAAAAAAAGGAAGAAAAATGGGAAAATTTACGCAGACGAAGTTGCGCGGGTGCTAGTAACTATATAGAATTATGTCTACATCAATACATTTTAATAAAATGCACCTAAAATTATAAAAATAATTTAAAAGGTAAAACATCGGGTTAGAAATTTAAGATAGTTAAAACGAATGAAATTGGTCAGATCAAATTATGATCTAAAAGTTCATATTATGATAAGACATCCTGGGCCCTCATTGGCTGTCGCGATTGCCGTGACGTCACAGTCCATGACATTTTACGCGTCGGATTGCGTGCTTTTGTAATTTTAAATGTTTTGTTTTTCTAATAGGAGTAGTTTTTTGGCTGCATATTTTTTTTTCAATGATATGTCGATGTAAACCATTGCATAAGAACTAAAAAAAAATACATGCAAATTCCCTTCTGTACTTAATATTAAAAAGCTGCCGATAATTTTAAATAAAATTTTAATATTTAAACTTGCTTTAACGAAAGTAGTTCCGAGGTGGGAAATCTAAGTAGTTTCCTTGAATGTCTTTTGACTGCCCTTTGAGCCCTTTCTAATGCTGTAAAATGTGAGTTTTGGCAGCCCCTCCTCATTTTTTTTAATCAGTGAAAAGGGTGATGTACAATTTTAATTTCTCTTTAAACCACATGGCTTTTTAGGGTTCCGTAGCCAAAATAGCAAAAACGGAACCCTTATAGTTTCGTCATATCCGTCTGTCTGTCTGTCTGTCCGTCCGTATGTCACAGGCATTTTACTTAAAGACTACTCAAGAAAATATTCGAAATTTGATGAAAAGGTGCCATGTAGTAGCCGCTAGTTAGTTTGATAGCTAAATAATAATAATAAATATTTTTAAGGGGGTACTCCATACATGTAATAGAAGCTGATTTTTTTTTAACAGCGAACATCACCTTCTGGTACATCATTCGACAGGTCCTTCAAAAACATTTTAAGGACTTTAATAAACTTTTTTGATTGAGTGAATATTTTTGGAAATAATCGCTTCAAAAGTTGCATAAATCGTGTACTCCCTTAACTTTTGAGCCGTGTGACAAACAAAATTGAAAAAAATCACAAAGATAGCGCTTAATAAATACTTTAAACTAAAATTATTTCGGATAAGATCGAATTTGTCGTCATTGAGTTATTGCCAAAAACTGCGTTTCTCAACAAAAGGGGATAAGTGTTATGAACATGCGCTCTTCTACTGATGCAATTGTTCAAGGCTGCGAAACCACGAGCATGCGACACTGAGCATGATCCGACATGCTCTTGCCCGGTTTTTATAAAATTATGTATACTATGGGCCTACTTTGGTGATTGAGCTAAACAGCAGCTTAGATTTGGGAGCTTTTCAGGTTCTCTTATCCAACCCCGGTAGCGATGTTTGTAATAATATATATATGTTTGTGTATATCTCACTAACTAGAATAGTGTCTCTTTAATAATTATTATAGGTAAAGGTCTAGATATATGTTTTTAGATAAGGTTTCTTCCTCTTGTAATTGGTACCATAGGGCTGACATGGTCATAATATGTCTAAAAACTGCTAAATAAATCAAGAAAAAAAATTCACAACACCCTTTTTTGCGTCGGTGGTTATATGATACTAGCTGACCCGTGGAACTTCGTCTGCGTCAATTTTCCCCGTTTTTGCAACATTTTTTATTACTGCTCCGCTCTTATTGGTTGTAGCGTGATGTTTTTGATTAAGGAATATTAATTTTCGCTTTTAAGCAAAGCAGGCGAAGCCGCAGTGTGTGTGTGTGTGTGTGTGTGGGCGCGTGTGCGTGCGCGCGCGTGTATGTGTGTGTGCGTGTCTGTGTGTGTGTTTTCATTCTAAAGATTTTGAAGAAACGGAGGTACTGGTAACGGTACACAAACCCTGTGTCGTGTGGGACTTTACAAACATTCGATTAAATGTGTATTCATTACTGGCTGTGCCCCTTCAGTTTATAATATTGATTTTTCTTTGACACCCATTGTTTTATGTTACCGTACCGCGAAGACTTAGGTCACAAAACACCGAAAGGACAGAAGGAAAGTTTTATACATACTTTGCTCGAGCAACGCACAAATAGACATCGCTTACGGATATCATATCTCACATCACTTTTGTAATAAACTGGTCCAAGTTTGTATAAAATACTTGCCCGTCCGAAGATTCATGTATGTACTTCGATTTAGGATTTTAGTTGCTAGGACAGGCAACGCTACCTTATGTAAAAAAGTGTAACACAGAAATTCAAATCTACCTATATGTTATGGTGGTTCCAGTCTCGTTCCAGTCGTATCTTTTCTTGTCAATAATAAAATAATTCATTTTTTATAAAATAATTATCAATGCAGTTGTCACTGAAATTAGCTGCCGATGTTTTCGCACTATCGAAATGGACGATTGGGCATTATTTATTCATCAAAACTAATATTGTAAATGTGAAAGTGATTCTGTATATATGTTAAGTTTTTACGCTTAAACCTCTGAAACGATTTAGATGAAAGGAGACTGGGAATGGGGCCTAATAAGCAATAAGGATAAGCTATATACGAGTATCATTGGAAATGTCTTTCAACATACTACAACTTCTTCTATCGCAGGCATTCTCGAGGTTTCGTGAATAATGCAATCTCGTCTTATTTGCCTACCAGTAATGGTATAAGGTATACTAATGATTATGGTTGTTTTAGTGATTGTGAGATAATAAATAGTGACTTTCATTAAAAAATACAAAAGTCACTTTTCGTATATTGCCTGTAGTTCTTTGTCATTAAGCTGAGAAGCTATACCCAACCTAGCCTATCCCACAAAGAATTCGAACTTTTCGTTAGAATAATAGTTGTATATGTAAATTATGTATACTACGGGTCTTAATCGCGTGAATAATTTATGGTAAAATACCTTGTTTATTACCCGACGTTTCGACCGTATTGTTGGCCGTGGTCACTTTAAATTGTTCACGCGATTAAGACCCGTAGTATATACAATTTTATAATGTGTACAAATCGCGATAGTTTATCAACATGGCTTTTTAATGGAAATACGCATCGAAATTAGTCCATTGTTTTAGGAGCTAAGATACGTACGTTCAACTCATAACACTTGTTTATAATAATATTGATATGTATGGGCATCAAAAAAACTTTGTAATGACATCGTTTTTCATTATTGGTCTAACTTAATTTAACCGTTTGCGTTGGCTTTAAGTGGCAATAACTGTTTTCCAACAGCCACTTCAGATTTCTCGTCATAGTTAAACTTGCAGAAATTGTAACAAGCCTTCTGATATATCACTTGTTGTTATTGGTCAATAGGTCAAAATGTAAATACCCCGGAAAAGGACATAAGATAACCGAAATCTTTTTATTTAAATATTTTTTTTTATTTAAAAAGACAACTCCCGCATTAGGGTACAAGCCCTGCGGCGCGGGGGACTTTACAAACATACAAGGGGTCTGATATGTAGATTCGAATGACGTTATTGCGACGCACGCTATTTCGAAAATCTTCACGAGTGGTACGCCAGTTCGAAAACACATTAAATCGAAAGCCGCTATATCGAATGACGTTGTGGCGACGCACGCTATTTCGAAAATCTTTATGAGTGGTACGCTAGTGCGAAAGTGTTAATATCGAAATCAACTGTTGAGGATAGCATATATTCGAATCTGAATTTGTCTGGGTATTGAACTCGCGACCCAGTGATTGTCAAGAGCTACCTACCTACGCTACGAAAGAAGCGAAGGTAGGAAGAAGTAGTAGCTCGATTTTTTTATCCCGATGTTGGCCATCACCGGCGCCACGGGGCTGCCCAAGGCCACTTCGTCGATCTGGAGGTAGTGTTGTCCCTGGTAGATGAAGAAGACTGCCCGTAACCACGGCCGTTGCAATACGGCCGAAACGGTGAGAAATAAACAAGGTTTTTTTTTTAATCTCTATTTCGTTTGGAGGCTTTTGTCCTGTTGGATATGCAAGCCTCATCGTGCCCTGGTCAGATGTATCACAACAAGAACAAGTAATCTATTTCATTTAAAATTACAATATTGATTTTTTTTTCAGCTTCACCTGATGGCTTCATTAATACATTTAAAAAGGCACCGTATCCATTCTGTTGATATCATATGTTTGCATCAGAGAGTCTCAAAATTTTTTATGTTTAACACATTTCATAAGGATGTGTTGGACATCGTCTAATGTGCCACAAATATCACAATTTGGTAAACTTTTTTGATGGATAGTGCCCCGAGTGCAAACGATTTAACGTTACAATATATTGCCTATTTAACTTACTACTAAAAAACCATGGTATTCGAGGAGGTTGACATTGTATTGTTTTAAACCAAATTCCTTTTTCTCTGCTCCGATCATCAATATATTCCTTAAAGGTATTGTAGAATTTTTGTTTAACTAAATGTAAAATTTCAGTGTAATATGGCAAAATTGAATATTGTAGTCCGTTATTCGTAGCTGATTTGGCTAACCTGACAGCCTCCTCATTGCCCTTCAAACCTATATGCGATGGAATGCAACTCAGATTGGTTTCATTTAAATTTAAACCATTAATTGTTTTTAAAATTGTGTAGACTACCGGTACTCCTCTGCTATATCTAGAGGTGCATCGAGCCAAGTGTTGTAACGCACTTTTGCTGTCTGTAAATACAACAATATTTTCACATTTTTTTTCTTTTATGTACTTAAGCGCCTCTAGATTGTAATCAATTCCAATGGCATAATATTAAGTATCTATTTTGTACATAGCTGATGTATTAGATATGGAGTCCAAAAATAAAATAATTATTTAAGACCCGTAGTATATATAATTTCATAATTATATGGAATTCAAAATATGGTCTTAATCGCGTGAATAATTTAAGGTAAAATACCTTGTTTATTTCTCACCGTTTCGGCCGTATTGCAACGGCCGTGGTTACGGGCAGTCTTCTTCATCTACCAGGGACAACACTACCTCCAGATCGACGAAGTGGCCTTGGGCAGCCCCGTGGCGCCGGTGATGGCCAACATCGGGATAAAAAAATCGAGCTACTACTTCTTCCTACCTTCGCTTCTTTCGTAGCGTAGGTAGGTAGCTCTTGACAATCACTGGGTCGCGAGTTCAATACCCAGACAAATTCAGATTCGAATATATGCTATCCTCAACAGTTGATTTCGATATTAACACTTTCGCACTAGCGTACCACTCATAAAGATTTTCGAAATAGCGTGCGTCGCCACAACGTCATTCGATATAGCGGCTTTCGATTTAATGTGTTTTCGAACTGGCGTACCACTCGTGAAGATTTTCGAAATTGCGTGCGTCGCAATAACGTCATTCGAATCTACATATCAGACCCACATACAAGTCATGGACACAAAGTACACCCAGACACGGAACAACAATTTGTGAATTTCACAAAGCGGTGTCCCGTGTGGGAATCGAACCTACGACATCTTGCGTAGCAGTCGAACACATTCCCGCCGCGCCACAGAGGCAGTCATCTACGCGGACGAATGGCTGGTGAAAGCCAGTGTATAATAAATTCACATTTTATACAATTTTGTGGTAAACTACTCCAAAACATTTTCAAAGTCCGTCTAAAGCATGCGCGTCTATGGCAAAGAGCACTCGCGCTAGCACTTATCTGAAGTAGTCTGAGAATCCGCATCCGTGAGAGATGTTTATGTGTGCGTTGCTCGAGCACATATGTATGAAATTTGCCTTCTGTACTCTCTCTGTTTTGTGCTGAAGTACTGTTCAATGACAAGCGTGTCATATTGAAAACACTGTAGCTAAATATAGAACAATACCTCATCTCCTTTTGTATTATACAGTATCACTGTATAATAGGGAAAGCTGTACAACAGGCACAGTTCAGGTTTTAAATACCTAGTATTAGAAGATCGAATTAAAAAAGTATCGATGTTTTTACCTTTTTTGGAAGTTTCATTTTGCCAAGAGTATAGTATTATAGTCTTGTTATCGAGAAGAAAGTACTCGATACCTAAAAGTATAGATTTTTCAGTGCTTATTTCTTGTAAAAATAATACAAATACAAATTTCGGTAACCATGTTCAAAAACAATATTAATTTTTGTAAGAAATATGAACTAAATTAACTTTAAACGGCTCTTCAAAAAGTGCCAAAAATTAGTTTCGATGATTTACGGGAAAGATTAAATTTATACGCTATAACTGGAAAACAATACAATTCATATTTGAAACCATAGTCGAGTAAAAATGTAATGTATCTTTCGCAATTTGGCCTCTTAATTATTAAGGCCATATTTCACACGACAACATAAAAAAAACTCTATATATTTTTCTCTTTTCTTATTACCTCTAACATTCTACAAAATCTGTAGATGAAATAAGTATATCATCAACATATAATACAAATTGTACACACGTAACTATAGAGGCGTGAAATTACAAGTCAGCAACAGGCGAAATATGCTTCCACATTATCTTATAAATGAGGTTATGGAAATGAGTGCGGTATAGGTAAGTCAGATTTTAATAGATATTGAGGTGTTTAAAGCCTATAAGTACAATTCAATTCAATTCGATTTATTTGTGACATGTATCTGGCGTACAAACGTAGATGAATTTAAAGGTCAAAAGAATGCTACTAATAGTTTTTTTTTATGTGTGGAAATAGCCAATGCAATGCTGTAGTAGGTAATTATGAAAATTTTGGAAGGATGTGTACATTTTAATAATGTTCTCCTTGCCGATTTCGATTCATGATCTCATCATCATCAACTTGTATTGGTTTACTGCTGAACACAGTACACAGGCACAGTACAAAAAATGCCGTGTTGAATTAGTACTGTCGATCATTGGCCTTAAGTAGAATCTAATCGCTAGAAGAGCCGCTGAAGCAAACGAATCTTAAGGAGCATCTAAACGAGACATGTTATACGGCAATTTGTGGCGGCACTATTGGCAACTAATTGCTCGGCCAATAATGGCAATACCTCTGCAATAGTTTGGCGCATGATCCAGTCTCCTAAACGAGCTACACATCCCGGCAACGATAGCCATACTTGGGCTATACCCTGCGACAGATTAATGACAATTAAGTGAGCTACTAATAAGTATAAATTAATATTGGCCTTAGGTGACCATACAAAACATGTTTTCCTTTAAGGTCGGGACATTATTGCCATGTTGCCGGCCACAGCATTGCCGCCACAAATTGCCGTAAAACGTGGCTCGTTTAGACACCCCTTTTGACTGGAGACCGTGAACGAGAAGCGGTTTCCCTCTCGAAGTTAGGGAGGACTTTATGTTTTAGGTAGGATGACCTCCAGACAGATGGGCTGACGATGGAATGTACTGTATGTGGAGGGCGGAGGACCGGATGTTGCGACCGTGACTCAGTGGCGGCCGAGCAAATCGAGAGATGAGCGAGAAAGATAAGACCACGTTACCATGGGCCACCGTTTTCGATATCCGTGCCCCGGATAGCACGTTAAGCCGTCTGTGTCCAATTTTTGTATCATCGAACTGTGAGAGTGATAGAATAGAAAGTGAACTTGTGTCTGCGCATACACTTCCTGTATATCTTATCTAGTTCCTGATGAAATTGAATTGATGAAGTTGGGAGACCAATAATACATTGGGGGATGAGACAACTGATAATGATAATGTTGATAATGTACTTAAGTATCAGTAATAATCACATTACATACCTGACAGAGGGGCAGAAACACCTCTCCAATGGAGTCATCTCTTGAGAACCGATCGTAGTCAAACACGTGGAGGTGGAGGACCTGAAACAAACACAGAAATTAATACAGCATAATAAAAAACATCAAAGAGTTAACTTAAAAAATAAATAGCGTCACTGTGGGATAAAGTGTTCTGGCGAAAGAATCGTTAAAAGAATTATAAGAAGAAGTCTATGATCTTACATGGAAGGCCTCTGACCAGCCCTACTATGGTCGGAAGCCTTGATTATCACACCTTGTCCTTCACAGAATTCTCTTGCTCTGTGAGGTACGGTACCCTGAAGAAGCTTTCTTGTTAGGTACTACACAACTTTTATATGCCTTTGGGTTAGCAGGAGTCTGGTGGCAGTTGCTTCGAAGAAATACGAATACTTATGACATAAAAAGTTAGCAGTCGACCATCGGGAATACGAAATTCAAAGAAAAGATGGACACAATCAGTGTAGTGTGCAGTGACCCTAACATTTCGAGAAACAAAAAAGGATAGGTGAAGATTCATCGGCCTTACGGAGTCTTAACATCGCTGCGATAGTCTGCTTGTGACCACGGCCGGTGCAACCTGGTCGAAACGTCAAGCAATTTTAAAGTAAATAATGTGCGTTAATTCCCGTATAATAATTGTTTATAGAAGGAAAGAATCACTGTTACTCTTTATTTACGTTTTGTTAGGGAGTTGTGTGGGAGGGAAGGATGTGACATCATTACACAACATTGTAGCAGATGGACTGATTAAATAACAATCTATATATATCAACAGAGGTAAAAAAAATAACCCAACAATTTTCACACGATGGTGAGTCTCTAACGACGAGGAGGGGGGGGGGAGGTGGAATTGGTTCAATACCACTAAACCCTACCCCCTGGTGAAACCCCTTCCCCCTTCGAGCCTCACATGATTAATGGACGATCCCTTAGTGCTTTGACCAGCTTTTGAACACCTGGCCTCCTAACAAATTTTGATACAGTGCCCGCCTAAAGCAAGTTACGTTCACGGGAACCTTAATAGAGTAGGTATAGTACAAAGCCCCACTCACACTTGTCCGATTTTGATGTTTGCACAAATTGACATTTTGATAAGTGATACGTGACTAGAATTTATGTAGCAATAGATGGTATTGATCGAATACTAATTGCTCCTGCCCAAATCAAATGTTTCTCTAAAAGTCCTTTTTCAATAGCAGATTGTTTAATTACGAGTATAATAGGTTTCAAGTATTATTTTGAGTTACTTAGTTAATTTAGAAGAAAAACGGAACCCTTATACTACGTGGGGCAAACTGAAAGTTTCTGGATCTGGACAGTTACAATAAGAGAATTAAAATAAGGAATTTAAAAATGGATCTCTTTGGGAACATATTACTTTTTAATTTACGACACTGTTATTTGTTTTTTCATTGTGGCGTCCTTTCGAAAATTGTGTGTCGCTATCAAAACGAATTTAACTCATGAACATTTTCGTTTAATGATTTTTTTATGATTTTCGTTGTGGCTTAAGCCAACAAAAGAGTTGCCAGAGGTTTCATGTTTAGACGTACATCCATGTCTAAACGTCATGATCATCTCCATGACGAGGAACGTAAAGGTCAGCCAGCGCTGCAGTTACAGACGCTAATACTGACACCGTACGACAACTTTTTGAAACGACAAAAATTACTTGCCAGCAAATTTGTGCTTTATTAGGCATTGGAATGTGTCTTATCAAAACGATCCAGAAACAAAGCGTCAGTCAATCCTACGAAAGAGAAGCGATCGAGAAGCGCAGGGAAAATCTATAGTTTTTTTTGCTAGTTTATTCACTTTGACAAAGTATCTGGTTTCAATTCTATTACGAGACCAAAGCAACATCAACGCCGAATAGTATACCACAAAATATCTGCTAGATTTTGTTTCTGAAATGGGGTGATGCTTCGAAATGCGGGGTAGGTACTGCTTCACTATGACAACGCGCCCGCGGCCCCTCAGCGCTCAAAAACAAGGGACCTTCTAGACACCACACCGTTTAGAGTCTTAGGTCACCCTTAGATTTTGATCTGGCACCGTGTGACTACTTCGTATGAAGGATGGAGGAGATTTCTTTGAAAAGATTAAATTAAAATCACTACTCGCTTTCTAACTGTTGGTCGGAGTGCAAAAATTCACCCCCCATCGATCGAGCGACTCACACTTGGGCAATGTTTAGGAGTAAAATGCCTTTTAAATGCTTAAAAATGGTAACAAGATTAAAAAGATTGAGAACTCTAGTTGGGATATGCCTACTTTTATCGTGCCAAACCTTCAAAGTCAAACCTTTCTTCCCAAATATCCCGAAGGTAAAATTAACGATGAATGGCCCAACATTCTAGATGTCTTTAGGGAAAAGCCAGCAATATCAGACCTCATGAATTTATTGCCAATTATTCTATTCTGAGATTACATCTACTATATCATATAAACAAGGATTTATGCTGTAATTCGTTTAAAGTGTGCATTTACCGAGATAAAAGCAATCGAATAAAGAGTAAAGGGAAGCTTCTATCTTTTAAAACAAGCTTTTAAAAAGCTAGTCTTAGCTTTCACATAGGGTATGAGAAAATTTTATAAAATGGGAAAGCCAACTGTTACAAGAAGACTTACAACTTTTGTAGCTTTCATATGAGAATGCCAGCTTTTGTAAGGAAAGAGGCAGCTTTAAAAAATGGGAGCTGGGAAGAGACAACTTTTATATGGGTGTTTGAGTTATCAACTTTTCAGCAGCTTTCACAAACGAGATTAAGATATTTCATCCCCCTGTTATGCATGTAGGAGATCAGCTTTTTCTGTTTTGGCGGCGCTGATGGAAGGATGGTATAGAGGGAGTTTCATTGGAGTCACTTCCACCGAGAAAAGAGTGGAGGCTATTATTCACATGAAGGGGATGGGGGAAATTCACATGGAAACGGCAATCCATCAGCACGTAGGAGTAAGGCTGACTTTAGTATAGGGAAACGAGGAATAAGGGGTAGTAATATCATATGGTCGAAGGAATCGAAGGCCAGCAAGGTATCAAAGAACGGATATTTAACACAAAACTCTTACCCGACTCTGCAGCTTCTGAATAGGGAACCCTTCAAAGTAGAAGGTCTCGTTCCACCGAGGGTTGAGGGTTCGTCTCTTGATCTTTGTCTCCAGACGGTGCTTCTTGTCTGGCAGCAGGGTCACCCTCACGTACGGGTCTGATGTGCCGCTTAGATCCTTTGCTGGGAGTTCCTTACCCTGGAAAAATAGAAGGCGTTCATCATTTGTGAAGATGTCGCGAAGAAATGCGTCGAGAATGAAGCGAAGACATAAGCTTGACATGAGCTTATGCCAACAGTGCCGCGGGAAACAATGCCTTAACTAATAATATCAGTAACTTAATAAGAGCCACAAGAAAAATGGCGTCAGCTTAGTACAAAAACACTAATATTGCTGAAAGATTGTGTCTAATTGGCTCATAAAAATTGGTTACCTACCTAATAAAAACTAAGAGATGTTATTTACCCGTAAGTTATATTCCTTGTAAGTTTTGTTTGTTTTCTTTTTAACCTCCTGTCTTAAATGAGGGCTATGATTTTCAAACTAAAAGCATACTGATAGGAGGATTAGAATTAAGCAGCAATAATACATAATATATTGTCTATTTACCCGGCTGTAAGGAAGGTTTATGTTTTTCACGCGTATCTTGTATGTATGTAATATACGAGTATAAATATATTTTTTATAAGATAACTAGCTATGTGGGTTTGAGTCCCACATTACTAGCAATCTTGTTAACTTCTTCAGCTAAGCTCAAAGGCTTGTGTTAGGAGTGGGTTCACGTCGGTAGTATAATGGGTAGGATTCGAAAGCGCGACGTATGTATCGATTTCGAAATTCGCTACAACCCCCCTTGCCTCGTAGAACACATTACATTATTGGTTCTGTGCCTAATCTTTCTCCAGTGGTGTGAGATTGCCATGAATGCAGAAAGTGGAGGAATAAAGCATATATTTATGACTAACAGCATAGGTGAGGGGATTGTTTGATAGATTTACTTAATAGAAACGTTTTATAGAAAGACATTTACATGTAGGTAATAGAAAGCTGGAGGTTTTACTCTTAGCACTAGTATGGCATAGTTAGTAAAGTTTTCTTTTAGTCAAATTTTAGTAGCAGGCAGTGTGCGAGTATAGATTTGAAATTGATGACTTTATAGGATTTCGTAGCTAAAATAGCAAAGACGGAACCCTTAAAGTTTCGTCATGTCCGTCCTTCTGTCTTTCTGTCCGTTCGTAGGTATATCACATGCATTTTACTCAAAAACTGCCCAATGAATATTGATGAAATTTGGTGCATAGGTGTTTTGTAGCCGCGCGGCACTATACATATAAGTGGGACATCGATCGACAGGTCTTTTAAAAACATTCTATGGTTTTTAATACCTTTTATTGAGTAAGTGAATATTTTTGGAAATTCGCTCTGATAGTCCTTATCTTTTGAACCGTGTATCCAAAAAATATAACAATAATCACAAAGGTACCGCTTAATGAAAATAATTTAAACTAAAAGTATTTTCGATTGTATTGTATATACCTTCATTGAGTTATTGCCGAAAAACTGCGTTTCTTAACAAAAGGGCGTAAGTGCTATGAACATAGGCTCTTCTGCTGGTGCAATAATTCAAATTTTTTATTTTATTTGTTGTGCATTTATTTGAATGAATATAGTCCGATATGCTCTAGCCCAGTTTTATTTTTATAGAATTATTAAGCATTCAGTATCAAATGTAAAAAGCAACCCTTGAATTTGACGACACCTTTCTGTTATTCCTATTCCTACTTACCCAACTGCGGAGGAGGGTTATATGTTTGACGCGTATGTGTGTTCTTTTGTGGCACTATATAGACCAAACGCGTGGGCCGATTTTGATGATTCCTACGTCAATCGATTCGTATTAATCTTGCGAGTGTCACTAAAAAAATTACAGTCAGACGTCATATTGTGTTAGTGAAAAAATTAAAGTCAACAAACTAATGTAATGAAAAGAAAAAAAAACTGCATAATAAAAAATGCTATGCAATAGTCTTCCTAAACGATTTTATTTTATACTAGCTTATGCCTGCGGCTCCGCCCGCGTAGATGCCATTAATTTAAATTATGTTATTAATTTTAAACTTGAATTATTATTACTTTGACATTATTTAACTTCTTGACATTATATGGTTTTATTGACATTGTATAATTTGATTGATTTATTTATTATTGTATAATTTAGAAAATTTATATTGCGATCAGAATATTTTTTTGGTACTGCTTAATTGAATTTTTGCATACGTTCTAAGCTGAATATGGCAAAACAATGTTATATCGAGTACTATCTTTGTAAAACCCATGTTATGCAAATAAAGTGATTTGATTTGATGTTATTAATAAATACTTTGGTCACTTTGGATCGTACACAATACATTTTATTATACCTATATATGTACATACGTTTGTTATTCCAATTAACGCTCGTATTCGTGATAATATAATAGAAAATAATATCAACACTGTTTGTCTTATATATTAGCGTACAAATAATATGTTATTTAGTGATATCATGGTGGGATACAGAAGAAAAATATTTGTTTTTCTCGTTAGATTTTGAAGATAATATTCCATTAGCTGTTTCCTGCGGCTCACTTTTTGTGTTTATCATACAAATGTTAGCCCCCATTTGGCACCTTAAAGGGTGGTAATAAAAAAATTAAGGAGGTCGAGTAAATTAGGACTTCACTCCTCTAATGTGACGTATCTAATATCAAAAATCATCCTTTATAAAATGCTTGTCTTTTTGAGGCTCTCGGGCGTTTTATACGAATATTATACTTGAAATTACCTTAGTTATTTATTTTTTCAAAATTTACATTTTCAAGCAATTATTCAAATCGTTAGAGTCTATCAAAATCGAACTGAACCTTGAGGCCTGAGGTCGTGGGTTCTATTCTCACCCAGGATAAAACTTTGTGTGATGAGCACGATGGTTTATTCTGTGTCTGGGTGTAATTTATCTATAATATGTATGTATTTAGAAATATTTGTTTATTTATCATTGTCTGGTTGTCATAGTACAGGCTCTGCCTAGTTTGGGATCATGACGTTGTGTGAGTTGTCCTAAGACATTATTATAAAAGATAGTACCTATAATTATATTACTAATTCGGGCAAAGCCACGAGAAAAACTTAGTAACTTTATAAAGCCAATCATTTTATATTAAACTTAAATAAATAGTTGGGCAATATTAAGTACGTTTTAGGATAGATAAATCACTCACCCTAACGAAACACTTTGACCCAAAAGCTTGTTAGTGAAACTACTTTAAAGTCTAGATTAATAAGTTTATTTGACGAGTTTCAAAATTTTGTGAATTAATTTCGACACATAGTTGATAGTTGACGTGCCTCAAAGAGCACGTTAAGCCATCGATCCAGCGCCTAATCTCTCTCTGGTCTGTTTACCTATTTACGATTGGGTTTTGAGATGGAGGGAATACCTGGACTGGATAATCTCTCTTAGATTCGCCGCGGCGACTGAAATAGTTTAGGAAGAATATTTTGACGAACAGCGAACCTCACCCTTTTTTGCACTCGGTTAAAACGCCATAAATAATGTACGTACTTGTATCAATTTTATCTGGAGCACAAAAACATCGAGAGTGGGTACCGAAAAAAAGTTTCATACAAACGCGCTTGTGCAACACACTTAGACAAAGCTCATACAAACGTACTTGTGCAACACACTTCGACGAAGCTCATACAAACGCGCTTGTGCAACAGACACATAGACAAACTTCATATAAACGCCTTGGTACAATAAACACATAGACAAACCTCATACAAACGCGCTTGTGCAACAGACACATAGACAAACCTCATATAAACGCCTTGGTACAATAAACACATAGACAAACCTCATACAAACGCGCTTGTGCAACAGACACATAGACAAACCTCATATAAACGTCTTGGTACAATAAACACATAGACAAACCTCATACAAACGCGCTTGTGCAACAGACACATAGACAAACCTCATATAAACGCCTTGGTACAATAAACACATAGACAAACCTCATACAAACGCGCTTGTGCAACAGACACATAGACAAACCTCATATAAACGCCTTGGTACAATAAACACATAGACAAACCTCATACAAACGCGCTTGTGCAACAGACACATAGACAAACCTCATATAAACGCCTTGGTACAATAAACACATAGACAAACCTCATACAAACGCGCTTGTGCAACAGACACATAGACAAACCTCATATAAACGCCTTGGTACAATAAACACATAGACAAACCTCATACAAACGCGCTTGTGCAACAGACACATAGACAAACCTCATATAAACGCCTTTTTACAATAAACACATTGACAAACCTCATACAAACGCGCTTGTGCAACAGTCACATAAACAAAGCTCATACAAACGCCCTTGTGCAACAGACACTTAGACAAAGCTCATACAAACGCGCTTGTGCAACCCGCACATAAACAAAGCTCATACAAACGCGCTTATGCAACAGACACTCAGTTAAAGCTCATACAAACGCACTTATGCAACAGACACTTAGACAACGCTCACAGACACGGAATCTTAGGCAATTTTTTTTTTAAGAAAAGGCAACTTCCTCTGTAGCGTGCTATCTATTAGGGGGCTTTACAAACATATAAATATCAAGAACACAAAATAAGTAAACACAGACTCGAAACAACTATTTGTGGATCATACAAAGTGGTGTCTCGTGTGAGTATCGAACCCACGACCTCTTGCGACCCACTCACTAGATTTGCTAAGGAGAATCACGCGTCACCAACAAAGTTTCCAACTTTGCTATCAACATTTTTAGCAAAGGTGACGATAAATTATTCTGCTCGCTATAAAAGACATTTGCCGTGAGGTTTTTCTGTGAACGCTACTCCCATGGGTGTTAAATAAGTGAACAGGAAGATTTGTGGCGAAGAGCAACGATATTCGACTATACCTATACTTTTTGTGATTTTGTTTTAACTTACCTTCACCATATTTCAGAAGGTACTTAGATCAAAATCGAACCCGTTGCTTAACCTGCTCGATAATAACTTTATAATAAACATGAATCAACTTTAAATGCAAATCAAGGACATCTCTATGTACGAAAAATCGTCTAAAAGAAAAAAAAATACTAAAAAACCCGCTTGCAGAAAGACAGGCATTATTGAATTCTGTTGAACTTGATATCGTGTCCGACTGCATATAAAAATTTAAAGGGTGTCTTGTTTTCCGTCTTTTTGCAGGTGGTTTTCTTAGTTTTTAAATCTATTTTTTTATTTAGTACTTTTTAGTTATTGTAAAATATTTACAACGCGGTATAATAAGGACGTTTTTTAGGGTTCCGTAGCCAAAGTGGCAAAATGGATGCCTCATAGACCTTCCGTTCGTCCACAGCTTTTCTCAGAGACTGTTAGTGCTAGAAGGCTGTAATTGCATGGTACACATATTACTTCGCCGACTAAGTGAAAGAAAAAAATCTTGAAAAACATTATTTTTGAGGGTACCTTCCCCTATATGTAAAGTGGGGATGTGATTTTTTTATCACCCACCCCATCGTGTAGGGTATCATGTATAATTACTACATATATTTCAGATAGGTTTGGGGGTTGTGAAGGCCATTTTTAGATTTAGACATCCGTTTGTGAAATATAGGCTTTACAAGCTTACGAATAACATCTGATCAAATGAGAACTTACAAAATGTTCGTAAAAATTCCATTTAAAATTATTATTAAGTTGGTTAGTGAGTAAGAACCGAAAACCCACTCCTTGTTAGGAATTCTTTCATTGACCTAGTGTTCGTAAATGCAGTCAACACAAGCTGATTATATGCTAGATTTTTTTTCTACTATTAAAAAAAAGCTGTAGAATTTCCTAATAAATAAATAAGACTACTGGGGGGTGAGATGAACTACGGAACCCTACACTGTGCGTGGCCCGACATGCACTTGCCTGGTTTTTCATGATTAATACATGTTTTTCAACGATTTCTCACTCCAAACATTTTTAAACATAAAAATTACCTATATAGGTATAATTTCAAAGTCGCCTTTTAATGGCCTTTAATTTAATACCCCATTCGAGGGTCTTCAAAATTTTGTTGTCATCGACCGCATAATAAAGCGCATAAAACCCGTCATTATTTTTTAAAATAATTTTGTGTACATAGTGACCCTCGTGACAATGAGATGAATCTAATCTAATCATTTATTAAAATCGGTTGAGCCATTGAGGAGTTATGAGCGGACATCGGAACTATTCGGAACATTGAAAGGGTACATACGCGTCGAACACATAACTCTCCTCCGCAGTTGGGTACTTACCAATAGGATCAGAAGTTATGACAAAATTGCGAACATACCTCGGTTTTAAACAGAATACCTGCCATACTTATTATTTGAAGCCGGTTGAAAACGATCTCTCATACAGAGCCTAATCTATGTTTATTAGACGAGGTTTAATAAGCCCTCTTTTCATTACTTCACTTTAACAAAACGCCATTTAAATTTGACGCCTTAACATGGCACCCGGGCTAGGGTCCCGGATTGCTGACGCCTAGATCCGGCAGTGCGCCCATAGTGGCAATGGTAGTATTTTCCGACGTAGAAATTTAAGAATTTTATCTGCAAAATTTCTACTTTACGGGGAAGCAACTTTAAATTTGTATTACACAAAATTTGCTATGAATTCATCCGTGCGCTTAAAAAAAACAAAATTGACAAAAATACTTCATTCATTTAGGTTACAACGCAACGTTTATGAGTGTCAGACAAAATTTAGAATAGAATGATTCTACATTTAATGTCAAGTTCGCAAGAGTAAAGCCGTAAGAAAAGAACTTGGCAATAAAAACTCATTTATTAAATGCCATTTTTTACAATATATTTGTATATATACAGTTATGCAAGTAAGGTACTGCAACCATTACACCATGTAGTAAACTTGTAAAAAACACATTTGAACAATCAATATTATATAATAACACAAATGGCGCCGTGGGAGAGGGAGTGGGGAACTGCTACGCAAGAGGTCGTGGGTTCGATTCCCACACGGGACATCACTTTGTGATTATCCACAAATTATTGTTCCGAGTCTGGGTGTACTTTGTGTCCGTGACTTGTATGTTTGTAAAGTCCCCCGCGACACGGGGCTAATACGCTACTCTTAAATATTTTTTTTAAATAATATTATATATTAGTATATTCGCACATTAATAAAACTGCGAATGTACAAAAATAGCAGCAAATTTTGTGTAAGATAAACATACCGCTGCTCTTCCGTAAAGTAGAGATTTTGCAGATATAACTTTGTTCTTCAGATAGGTCGATTTGCTTATCTTATCAGAATATATAATAATAAAGATAGAACATACCTGTATAATCCTCAATATCAGGGTAGTATTCTGGAAGTCGTACTCCAAGGAGAAGTGTATCTGTCCCACGTTCTCCGATGGCTCCGAGTTGTCGATGTACATGTCAACCAGCGATATGGACCGGTTCTGAAGGAACGCCATCTGTTAGCCGAAACCAGTACTTAAAGCATATGGATAGCGAGCGCCGTTTCGAAGCAGATTTTTTTGTTTTTTTTTGGTAAATATATTATATTACTATTTTGGATTAATAATAATGATTCTTCGAATTATATGGAATAATAATATAACTATATTTTTAATTTCAAACACCTACAACTCAGATTTGCTTAGACCGCTTGTGGTCTAACTCACAAATTTGTAGATTTTACATTAGCATTTTATTTTACTTCAATTATGTAAATATTCGGATATATTTACAATACAAAAAAATAATATTTTTACCAAAAATTATGTCATAATCAATCACTTGTATCGTGCAGAGTAACGTACGGTAGTATATTTTGTGCGATTTGTCAGTTGGCACAATTGTTACAAAATACACAAATACTTACCTATGCAAAAGTGTGATTTTTAAAGTGATAATAATTTATTTAATATCCTTTTACACAAATATTAATAGTATTGTATCATTCATATTAAATACACTTGAATAATAGTTATTAAATTATAACACTCAATAAAAAATCACACTTTTATAATAAAAGTTTGGAAATCACCTACGCCACAAAATCAATGGAAGGGTTATCATGCAGTGTTTTGAGGTGAAGGGTTGTATTTTCCAAAATGGGTTTAACCTAAACCTTTCAAACTTTGTATGAATAGTTTGGTGCTTCCATAGTACAGAAAATTGTAATTATTAGTTTTGTCAATGTATAATTTGATTATTAATTGTATCTAATAATTAATATAGCTTCGAAACGGATTATTAGAAATACTATTCGGTGTTAATAAAGCAATTCAATCTAAGTCTATTTCTATTCTAGATTTTTCTAAATCTACAGTAATTTATATTTGAAAAATAATTGTAATAATAGCAATTTATTTGGCAATAATCTATTTTAAAATATTTTAGTATTTATTGCAAAAATGATGTGAGATTATTACATTTATTCATTGGGGATTTATTTTTATTTAGTTAAATATATTTTTTCGTTTATAAATGAATATATTGTAATGATCTCATATTATTTTTGATAGCTATTTTAGAAAAATATAATTATTTTTTTGTTATATTTGCTGTTGAGTGCTAAACTAAACTAATGCCTATGTTCTACGCAGCTAGGTCTAAATTATTTTATCGTGAAAAAACACCCGTGAGTTAACACCCGTGTATTTAAATTGCATTTTAAAAAGTGATTTTATAATAATTATAAAAAAATAATACTACTCCACTCCTCGTGTGGTTATTAAAAAATTGTTAATGAAATATTTTGTAAAATATTATTGCTATGAAAAATATTTTTTTGAAAAGCTATTTTAATTTGCGCTGCTATTTACAAAATTAAGTGAAAAAGCTTTTCAGCATAGCCAAGCGGCTTTACTGAAAATACCTGAAGCATTTTTTTAAATATAAATTAAATACATATTAAAAATCGAAAAAGCGATTCTTAAGCGATCGCCACGCTTTTTAAAAAAAATCTCTATTTTTTCTTATACAACCTCTTCTACCTACCATATTTGAAGGAGAAAGCATGGAAAGAGAATTCATAGTTTAGAAAAACTTCACACAAAATAAAATAAAAAAACAGCACAGTTAAAAAAAGGACAGTACGGAAACACTCGTAAAAAAAATATTTTTAACTTTTTTAATATAATAATACTTCTTTAATCATGTAGTCTTTACATGCGACTGAAGAAAATCGTGATCTGGATATATTTATCTAAGACTGACGTTAAGAGTTTATTGTTCGTGATATCTTAATCAATTCTATGTAAGGACCCTAGCACACTCGATATCAACTTTTCATTTGAATCCTATTACTTTTTGACAATGCACTACCTTAACGCACCTGTCCCACTGACGGCGAGAAAGCGAGCAGCCATTTTATCGCTCAAGGAATGTACATACTTAAGTAGATCAAAAGTATAAACAAAAGAGATACAGATAATAAGATAATAGTTGATCTTAGACCGTTCACTCCTGCCGGCGAGTACTCACTCCATACTGCATATATTTTCATTATATCTATAATATACATCTATTGCACGTTTCTTGAGCGATAAAATCGCTACTCGCTTCTCGCCCATCGCAGTTGGTGGGACAGGTACCTTAGCCGGCCCCTTTTGTCGTGTACATCGATTGTCGTTATAAATCTTTGCAAATTTCCAATTTGATTCAACATTAGTGTCACTGCTTTCTACTCTACGTATGGTATCCTACCACATTCGCTCGCGGCTCTGCCCGCGTTAATCTTGTTTCTTCATACAAACTTTAGACCCCTGTTTCATTCCTTAATGGGGTGAATTGTGGAAATTCCTTTCTTAACGGATGCCTACGCCATAATAACTATCTGCGTGCCAAATTTCAGCACAATGTGTTCCGTGGTTTGGGCTGTATTGATAGTCAACCTTTAATTATGCCCACGGCTTTGCCCGCGTGGATGTCAGATTTTTACCAAAATCTTTTAACGGCAAAGTTTCATATTTACTTTGCACCCTATGATTTTTGAAAATTCACCCCCTAAGGGGGTAAAACGGCCCCTTAGGGGGTGAATTTTCAAAAAGTGCTCACCTATGTTAAAAAAGGAACCCTTTGCAAAATTTCTAACCTTTATAGTTTAGACAGTCAGTCAGTCAGCTTCTCCTTTTATTTAAATATATAGAAGACAGATAAACCCAATGAATATCACTTTTAATAATAAAAAAAAAAGTAGATGAGCAGTTAGACGTTTGTATCGTGTGTTGTGTTAATCTTACTGATGACGAATAAATTAATATCAGTATTAAATGTAAATGCTAGAAAAATCTTTACTAAATTTAGAAATATTTTTTATATAAAAGTACCTACTTATTTAAATGGCTATAAATTGCATACGAGTTGTGGACATGGTTGTACACGTTCTTTTGACGTACTAACTCTTATTTTTGAATAAAACAATGTATGTATAATACGTGTTTCGACTGTCTAGTAATAGTATAATACTCGTAAGCAATTTGTATTTAATAAAGATCCTGATTATCTGTCTTCCTAGTTGAAAGGGAACAATGACGACAAACTGAAACTTTTTTAATATCGTAGCAACCCTAAGCTTTGACCCTTTAACTGTCGCTGTCACGTCAGACAATTATAATAAATATTTTACTACTGCTTCAATAGAATCATTTCAAATGTGAAATTTCAGTATTTTTTTCATTTAACTTGTTTAAACGGTTTGTCGATTACCTATATAATTTTCAAAGCCGGGAAATCGCCAGTTTTGGTGGTCTCCAAGGCACCGATGCTGGCCGGGTTGGGACGCTCTGGAGTATCCACCAATACCGTCTTTACCATAAAGGCTAACTTGGGTCTAAGAGTCTAGTCTCACAGAGGCCCTGAAAGACCAGTAGGTATATTCGCTCATACTGTCCACGAGTAAACGAGGAAGATTTTTTTGCGACTTTCTGGCAATAAATTTAGGATGATAATTTGGTAATAGGGACTCTAAAATAGTAAAAATTGGTCAAATGTGAGTCTGGATCTGGCCATTCTCGAGTTGATAACACCAAAGTGGTATCCACAGGACAGTCTGGTTGTTCGAGAGGAGGTAGTATATAAGGCCGTCTATCGATGGAGCGGCTAGAAGATTGGCCAACCTTTTAGAAAAGGGGCGTTAGCCCTCTTACGCACTCTTCGGTGGGCGGCTAACCGCGCGGCCAGCCGTTTTGCCAATATGCAATCATGGCGCAGTTAAATCCCGGTAGAACGCCATGGCGGTTTGCCGCTGTCCCAATCGCGTCAGGCGTAGTGCGTAAAAGGGCTGAGTGTTTTGTCGCGTTGACCTACTGAGATGGTTAATTAACTGAGGATATTGTCCATTTAATTGTGGCAATGTTATAAAAGTAGATCGTACTGCTAGGTACTGCTAGTACTATAAGGTTGTAATTTTGCATGGATACTACTTACGCTGAGAAAGTGGTAAAAAAATTAGAAAAGAAGGATAACCTTACGGTAAACCTCCCGTACATGTAAAGTGGGGATGTGATTTTTTTTTACCTACCCTATCGTGTGGGATATCATAAAATAGGTAGGTCAAAAATATGTAGGTGGTGTGAATATAATTTTTCGATTTAGGGATCCGTTTGTGAAACATGAACCCTCGATGTTTTCCCCAGTTTTTTTCTAAAGGTTAGCTAAATGGTTGTTTTTGGAGAATAGAAGGTACCAGTTCAGTCCAAAAATTTTTGATTGCAGAAAATCTGCAATCTGAAGGCGGTTTAAAAAAAAGTTGTAGTTTGAGGTTTCTGTTTGTTGTAGTTTTGATTAAGAAAATCTAAAACTTTTCGAAACTTATAAGTTGGAATATCGTTTCGTGATCAAGTTCCTGACGAAGGAAGGGGTCAGCCCGACCGATATAAAAACAAGGTTAGATGCTGTGTACGGGAATACCTCTCTGACATTTTCTATGATCAAAGAATGATGTAAGCAGTTTCGTTTAGGGCGGGAGTCCATTGACGATGAACCTCGCTGCGTCCAATCTGTCTAGGCACTCACCGTCGACTGCATCAAATTATGGAAGAGGTAGTTCTGAGTAATTGAATGCATAAAACTAAAGAAATAGCGGCATAAACAGGGCTCTTAAAAACTTCAGTTCTTAGGTTTCGTCATGAACATCTTCACATAAATAAAGTTAGAGCCACCCAAACTTCTTTCGAGCTTGCATCGAAGTGAGCGGAAAGCGTGTTCTTCAGAAGTTTTAGAAGTGTATAAACGACACGGAGCGAGTTTTTTGCACTCAAATGTTACAGGGTATGAAACCATGGTTTTGTAATATGATCCTCTCTCCAAATGGAAATCGATGGAGTGGCGTCGTACTGGTGAAAAGCCGCCTAGGAAGGCCAAGATCACGCAATCCACTAAAAAGATAATGGGTACGGTATTCTGTCGGTACGGTGTCACGGAATTCTAATGATTGACATAAAAGAAAGGAATACTATGGTAAATGGCAGCTACTACGCTTACGAGTAGTTACGAGAGGCGAAAGCGTCGTGGAAAACTTAGCAGAGGTGTTGGGTCTCTCCACAACAATGCTCACACTGATTCAATTGCCAAGGCTGCTTTTGCGAAATCTGACTTCGAGAAAATTCGCCACTCACTCCCCCAGACTATTATTTGTTTTCGAAACTTAAGGCAGACTTAAGTGGAAGAAGATTTTCTTCGTATGGTGAAGTGACCCGTGCACTTGACTTCCATTTTGAGTACAAAACCTATGAGTATTTTTACACGGGGATAAAAATGGCCATGGTGCCATAGCTGGTTGCAATTGGATTATTATGGCATAGAACTTTTTAAGTCATACTTTTTTTAATTAATTACTTCTTCATTCATAAATAAACGATTGAAAAAAATGTCGATATTTTTTTAGGGTACTCCGATTTTAATAATATTTGGTATGTGCATTCAGTATCATGGTCACATACCAACCCTTGAATATGCCACACCTTTCTGTTAAACCCTGTATAATGAAAATAAAAGTAAAACTATCACAGCTAAGTAAGCTTCACAAGTTTACGAAGAGCAGACCAAGTGAGAAGTAACTAAAGCAACATACATAATTTATCTACAATAAGCATCTGTAAAAGTGAAAATACAAATATGTTTATCAGTTATTAAAATATATATATTACGGGTCTTAATCGCGTGAATAATTTAAGGTTAAATACCTTGTTTATTGCCCGACGTTTCGACCGTATTGCAACGGCCGTGGTCACGGGAAGACTAGACTAACTTTTTATGTTTATCAGTTGTCTGGTTGTCATAGTACAAGCTCTGCCATTGGTCTAGCGGTTAGTGACCCTGACTGCTAAGCCGGAGGTCGTGGGTTCGATCCCCACCCAGGATAAATCTTTGTGTGATGAGCACGATGGTTTATTCTGTGTCTGCGAGTAATTTATCTATAATGTTAATGTATTTAGAAATATAATGGTATGTTTAACAGTTGTCTGGTTGCCGTAGTATATGATCTGCTTATTTTGGGATCAGATGACGTTGTGCGAGTTGTCCCAAGATATTATAGTGCAATTATAGTACAGGATCCGCTTATTTTGGGATCAGGTGGCATTGAGTTTCCCATGATAATAATAAAAAAAAAAATTGTCAGTTAAATCTGACAGTGGTTTTCTAGGTTAATGTAATACTACAGATTTCTAGGTTAAAGAAGTACCAAATAAGGGTTTAATTACAGTAGACTAGCCTACAGTTATTGAAGTAAAATTTAATTATTCCTTTGAACAAACTAGCGGTACAAAATTCACATATTTATTCTAGTTGTTCACTTTAATTATTTCACTTACTTTTGGACAGGGTTTAGTTAGACTTCTAGGGTTGTCACGTAGATTAAATTGGTGCAAAATTACCTTGTTTGGATGGAAAAAACAAAAATGGACTTTATTTTTTTAAACTAATTCTCAATCAAACATATTAATCATATTAGAAAACGTACAGTATTTGATGAAATAATTTCATACTTTATTAAAGTGACAACCCTATAATACGCCGCCATTAAATAATATATTCTAAGTAATTTTGGTGTAGTGCACTCGTCCAAGCTAATTTGTTCTTATTTGAGCTGAGTCTACTATAATCCAGGATATATTAGGTGAGGTAGCGCTGGTTTTATGTCAAGTTTATGGTTTAATAAATTTTGTTTTGCATCCCGACATTTACCCTCAGTTCCGCTTTTCTGCTTAAGTCCCGATATTAAAAGATGGAGTTTTGATTTCTTATCACATTTTTGGTCTTTGTTTGATGTGATTTCTACAGTTTAAGCAAATTCTATGTATTGTACACCATTAGTGTCATAAGATTTAGAAACTGTATTTCACTCACTAGCGGACACCTCGTGGTTTCACTCGCGTAGTTCCCGTTCCCGTGGGAATACAGGGATTATAAAAAATAAATTAGAAAAATAAAAAAACCCGCCTGCACAAAAAAAAAAGAAATAAGATCCCCTACATAATTTGTCACGTCACGGGTAGACTGGCTGTTGCAATACGGTTGAAACGTCGGGCAATAAACAAGGTATTTTACCTTAAATTATTCACGCGATTAAGACCCGTAATATATATATTTATATTTCCATCTGACTATGTGTAATTTTCACACATGTTCTATAATATCTACTGCGTAGTTGGCTAGTCTCTGATTAGATTGGCCACCTTGATTGAAATCAGTTAGGAGACCATTATTATGCCGTGACACACAAACATGTCAACAGTCATATCCAATTACATCGCTGAGAATAGCTAAGCATAAAGTCACATTGTGATTAGTAGTTAGTGAATAGTAGTGTTGTCATTAACCTAACATTCCCAGACAGTTTTGAT
This sequence comes from Herminia tarsipennalis, assembly GCA_945859575.2. Lineage (NCBI taxonomy): Eukaryota > Metazoa > Arthropoda > Insecta > Lepidoptera > Erebidae > Herminia > Herminia tarsipennalis. The sequence continues at coordinate 4,162,106 of OX243830.2, forward strand.
GACAATGCCTTAATTAATACCACAAAACAACTCTATTACAGAAGTACAGGGGGTCTTTGACAAGGTACATTCGTTCCGTGGCGAATTCGCTAACGCCGTTCTAATCATTTGCAAAAAAAACAAAAATGTCTATAGTCTCCACCGCAAACGTCAAATTCTATACTATAATATTTTTCCATTGACGATATCGCTTTGAATGTGACTTTGTCTAAGCCACTAGTTTCATCTGTAATTCGCTTGAGTAAGGATCGAATAATGGACCGTGAAGATAAATGCTCGGGTAAAAAGATGCTCACATACACATATAAACTACTGGTGGCCCATTTTTCCACCATCTGTACACATACTATACAAGTATTGTACATATTATAAACAAAGAAGAAATTATCTAAAGGATAGAGAAAACTTATACTCTATCTTATACTATGTAAAGATACCACATCGGTAATTGCGTCGTTCAACAAACACAGTCGAATCGAATGATGTGCCGACCAGAATGAACTACCCGCTCGGCACTAGTTATTTGAAGCCAAGAACATGTGTAGTAATCGATTCGGGTCGGGTTTGTTCAACAAATTTTGTTAAACCGACAATGTCCGCTTATGTATATAGCAAGCAACGGACAGACATCGTTGACTCCGGAATCTAAGACCCCCTTCGGAGCAAAGTGATCTGAAGTAACATGTCCATAAACGATATCTATGTGTGCGTTGCTCGAGCGCATTTGTATGCAGCTTTCCTTCTGTGCTAGAGTTGTTTTTTGTTAATACCCTTGAGATAGATGTCCAAACAACAACAAAAAATGCGCTTTCATCAAATAACTTTTTTAGCCAAATGAATACAGAAAACATTGCGTAAATTGGATGTAGGCAAATAGGAATAGGCTACAACATGATAAAGAGTAATTAACTAAATGCAATACATTCCCCACTGACCTATCATTCATGAAGTATTAGTTTTCGCCTGCGGGTAACCTCATATGGATGTCAAATACTGCGATAATTTACGAGTAGTATATTATATTTTGTTGGATTAACTTAAACTTAAACTTAATTGTATCTTTATATAGTTAACACAATATGACATAGAAACTAGCATCAAATTTAAAATAATTATAATATCTTGGGACAATTTATACAACGTCATCTGATCCAAAAATAAGCAGAGCTTGTACTATGGCAACCAGACATACATAGTTATTATAGCCCCAGACACAGAATAAACCATCGTGCTCACAACACAAAGTTTTAACCGGGGTGGGGATCGAGCCCACGACCTCCGGCTTGGCAGTCAGGATCACTAAACACTAGTCCAACAGACCAGTTAAATATGAAGTGCTAGTTTTCACAATACATTTCAGGTTCGCGTGGTAAAGCGAAAATCGAATTCAGTTGAGTACTTTTTACGTGAAATAGTAATAAATATCCATACAATAATTACACAAAATTACGCAAAACACAAAATTAAAAGCTTCAATGATTTAGATAAGGCCTTTGATTGATTTGACATTGACCTGTTAATTATGGTAAGGATGGAGAGACATGGGGCTTACGTTGCCATGGTTGTTTGAGTCAAATATAGCTAGGTATCACAGTTTCAAATAGTTAACAAAGATAAAAATCAGTAAATATGTAGTTCAATTATATTAAAGAATTATTACATATTTGGGTGTGCCCCAGGGAACTCATTAAAGCCCCAATTACAGATGCTGATGAAGCCTTTCAATTTTATAAATTAATTAATACCTAGGTACATAATTATTTAAATTTATTAAAACTTTATTGCAACGAAATTTAAATTAATTACATAATATTTCGTTGCTCGAAATTGCGTTGTCAAATCTCGGTTATATGATTAAATTATCAAACCTTATAAATACGAATTTACTCGGGATTCTAAATATGGTAAAATTCAAGGGAAATGCCCAAGGGAGAAGGCTAGGGGAGAGAATAGAGGGTAATGAAGGCGAACTCATTATAGCTATTTGTGTGTTGTATGATAAACAGGGTGTATTTTGTGGATTAAAGGCGATCGTGGTATTTCATTAGTCGTATATTTATAGAAGTGACCTCGGATCTTTATAAAGGTACGTCAAGCTTAGGACTGTTGCTATGGGTGCGATGCTAACAAAGGATAAATAATGTCACTTAAAATTATAAAAATCTATTACGTGAGATAAAAAATTGTTTTTTTTTCAAAACGGCTAATCGAATTTTGATTATTATATACAAAGTTGAGACTTATGTACTTTTTTTTAAAGCCGACTTCGCAGTAGTTACATGCCCTGTGTCGCGGAGGACTTAGCAAACATACAAGTCAAGAACACAAATTACACCCAGACGCGGAACAACAACTTGTGAATCACAGAAAGTGTGGGAATCGAAGCCACGACCTCTTGCGTATCAGTCGGACACACTCTCACCGCGACATACAGGCAGTTAAGCTAGCCTTCTTAAAAAAATGTACATACGTTGTTCGTCGAATACTTACTTCTTCTTTTGCGTTGGAGGTTAAAATGTTCTGAGATCGTATTATTAATGCTTTAACCGACTTCTATATTTAAAATTTAATCTATACAGGGTGTAACAGAAAGGTGTGGTCATATTCAAGGGTTGGTATGTGGCCATGATACTGAGTACACATACCTAATTTTCATTCGATTATTTATGAATGAAAAAGTTATTAATTAAAAAAAGTATGACTTAAAAAATTCTATGCCATAATAATCGAATCGATTTTGTACCAGGGGAGGTATAATTCTTATGCCATACGCCTTTCACTACTGAATTTTAAAAAACAATATACTATATGTAATAATAATGCAACCAGCTACGGCAATTAAATTTGACCACACCTTTCTGTTACACACTATATATTTAAAAGGAGAAGCTGACTGACTGACATACAAACTTTATGGGTTATTAAATTTTGCACAGAAGTTCCTTTCATCACGTAGGGGAGCACTAAGAAAGGATTTTTGAAAATTCACCCCCTAAGGGGGTAAAACAGGGGTGCAAAATTAGTATGAAACTTTGCCGTTAAAATATTTTAGTAACAATCTGGCATCCACGCGGCCGAAGTCGCGGGCATGAGCTAGAATACAATCAAAAATAAAATTAAATCAATTAGGTTTAATTTCTTCATGAAATATTAGGAATGTAAAAATGGATAGTCGGTGTCTTTATAAAATTAATTCAAATACAAAAATCGCAGCCTAAAATATTGTTCTTCTGACTGCCTCTGTGGCGCGGTGGGTGTGTATCCGACTGCTATGCAAGATGTCATGGGTTTGATCCCCACCCAGGATAAAACTTTGTGTAATGAGCACGATGTTTAATTCTGTGTCCGGGTGTTATAATATGTATTTAGAAATAAATAAGTATGTTTATCAGTTGTCTGGTTTCTATAGTACAAGGTCTGCTTAGTTTGGGATCAGATAGCGTTGTGTGAGTAGTTGTGTCCCAAGATATTATTATTATTGTTGTAGGTAGGTTAAGTTCTTTAACACAACTCTTATATTTGTCTATTATTACAATCTCATTATTATGTTTTTTTAAAAATCCACCGTATCTATTGAATCTCAATCCCATATGCCTATGCAAGCTTCAAAATGTTTACAACTTTGTGAAAGCAACCAATTTCCTGTTAATATCAACTGCGACAGCGCCGTATAAGTTAGCATGTTTAATACCTTAGAGTAAGCAAATTTAATATAACTTTTGTTGAAGTTTGCAAGATTAAGTAGTTTACTTTGAAGATACAGTATCTACAATATTGAACCTGTATTATAATATTATATTATTATTAAACTGGACTATTTTTCTAGTAGTTAGTAACCCTGACTGCTAAGCCCGAGGTTATGGGTTAGATAAAAAAAAAAGATTTCAGCCAGGCTAAATCTTTGTGTGATAAGTAGGTACGATTATTTATTCAGTGTCTGGGTGCGATTTATCTATAATGATATTAATATACATAATTATTATAAGTATGTTTATCAGTTGCCTGGTTGCTATAGTACAGACCCAGCCTAGTTTGGGATCAGATGGCCATGTATGAGTTGTCCCAGAATATATTTTCTAATATATATACTATCCTATAATCAGAAGCTATAAATCAATACTACGCACGTTTAGAACTCCGTATTATTTTCAGAGTACTTGATCTAGCAACGTACGAGTATCTCCATTATTCATAGACCGATTGAATATGCTTCGGCTTCTCGCAATGTTTTTAGGAGTTGATTTAGTTTGGTTCTCTCGGAAATATTATGGTAATAGATTCCCTATTCTCCAATTGAGTATCCTCAAGGGTGTGTGGCTTGCAGGTCTATTTGATGTGTCTTTGAAATATTTTATTGGATGTTTGACTTTTATGTGGAAGATATGCTTATGTTAGTAATAGTAGTGATTCTTTAACTGAGAGACTTGCAATGTTTTATCTAAGCTATAATAATGCAATTGAATATGCCACAACAGAGGTAAAACTATACCACACGTTGTTGAAATTTGAAAATACGTTATTACTCAGAACTTACATTAGTGTTGAGAGATCCATCTTCAAATATCGGGACTTAAGTAAAAAAAGGCGTCGCATAAATTGCGACTCGTAAAAAATACATAGCAATAGTACCACAAACCATAAAAAACTATCAACCTCAGTTATAGTGGTGGCGGAGCCAACTTTGAGAAGTTTAAAAAATAAACATTCCGTCAAAAAAGTATCTGGATGAGGCAACACAAACCTACAGGGTGATACTTTACCCCTAACGCTGTATTTTCACCCCTATAATTATCCCTGTAATTATCGAAGGTATTCACGCGGCATACTAATTAGGGCCCTTAATTGCACTCCGTAAAAAAGGGCGTTGTTAAAAAGATAATACATGGAACGTGGCATGATTAAAATAAAAAAACCGGGCAAGTGCATGTCGGGCCACGAACAATGTAGGGTTCCTTAGTCCCCCCGTCCCCCCCATCCGAATGATGTGGCTTAAGAAGTAGGTTTTCTGTTGTTTTTGTTTCAAACTTACCTACTTAATAATAATTGTACGAAATTTAGTTACTTTTCATTTGATCAGCTGTTACTCGTAAACTTGTAAAGCCTTCTTAGCTGTGATAGTTTTCCTTTTAATTTAGTGAAATTAAAAGGAAAACTATCACAGCTAAGAAGTATGTGAAAAAAATTACGGTAGTAGTATATATAGTGATATATACTACTACCGTAATTTTTTTCACATACTCAACATCAACCATTTAGCTGGCAAGTGGGGGGGGGCACTTGACTCTAACAAAAGTTTTGCACTTTAAGCCTAAATCTAATAATGGTCTTTCCAACTCCCAAACGTTTTTAAAAGACCTATCTAACCCACATGATAGGGCAGGTGAGAAAAAAAAATCACATCCCCACTTTACATTAAAATATTTTTCAAGATTTTATTCTTTCACTTTGTCGGCGTAAGTAATATGTGTATCCATGCAAAATTACAGCCTTCTAGCACGAGAAGGACATAGCGAAATTACAAGGGTTCCATTTTGCCATTTTTGCTACGGAACCCTAAAAAGGTATTTATGAGGGTAGATTTTGTTTTCTTAACTGACGACTAAATGTGATCTATACAATGACTTTACATTACATTTGTGGTGACGGGAGCGATTGCAATAATGGTCTCTCTTTCAGTCGTCTTAACATACAAGAGAAGAGATGGGATGGTACTATTCTTATGCTGGTACCACAATATCAATTTCACATTGCATTTCAGTATAACGAGTAAATATTGAATACCTCGTCGATTCTTGCAAAATTCTGTTAATTAATACCAACAAAGTGAAATATTTGTGAATATCCCCAAACCGCATATTTATTTTAAAGATAGGTACAATCCGTATTGATAAAGTTACTGAAGCTTGCTTTTCAATTAACTCCTGTGTTCGGAGAGTTTTTTGTTCATTAAAGTAATATCAGACGGTTTTGAAACCATTGAAGTATTACTATTTATTAATTAGTACTTAGTATTATAAGGAGAGGAAGAGAGTATATAATAAGGTATTATAAATATCGTACAGAAAGAAAGATTCATACAAAACGCTTTTGTGCATGCATCAAGAGCGTCACCGACGTGGAGAATCGGAACAAGACGGAGAGTACAGTTGCAGTTAAGTTTCGATTAAAACGGGCATTTTTGTATTCTTGTAACTTTGGGATCGATCTCAAATACACTTGCGTCAAGTATGCGTCTCGAGAGCGCAATAACGACATTCTATTACGGTGCATTGCGCACCACGCACGTTATTAAGATCGATTCCAAAGTTACAAGAATACGAAAATGGCCGTTTTAATCGAAACTGAACTGCAACTGCACTGCTTTAAATACGTGAATTGACCCGCAGAGACAGAGCGAGTGCTACGCTCACGCGCTGCGGATGCTCGTTTTGTGCACGCATAAAAGCCGTCGTACACACATGAGCATTTCTTTTGTACTCTATTTATTTCGTGACATAAGTTTCCACTAACGCCGACTACATATAAAGTGTAAAGATTTTCATTGATGAGATGTACAGAAGACTTTGCACGAATGTTTGCATATGGGGGGCAGTCAGCGTGTATCAAATGCATTATCCGCATAGATATCTCCGCCTTCAAGATATGTGGGAGATTGGACGAATGTTTTAGGTTCGCAGGTTTCGATGCGTGACAATGAGGTGATTCGGCAGAGAACCACCGGATTAGCAAGCTGAAGTGAACCGTTGGGGTTAACGAGTTCTAGACTGGAGACCGTGGCTCGGCAAACGTAGTGTAGGACGCCCTCAGGCCAGGTGGAGTGATGATTTACGCAAAACGGCTGGCAGGAGCTGGATGCGAGGAGCCGAAGATATAAGAAAGCGGCGTGCAATTGGAGAGGCCTATGTCCAGCAGTGGACTGCGATAGGTTAATGATGATGATGATGTGTGTCAATAAACTGACACTGCTAGGAAAACCAAGAATGTGTCAAAACTTAGCACGTTATCATAGAAGGAATGAATTGAATATGGGGTACCGTTAAACTAAGTAAAACATAGCAACAGCCAGCAAGGGCCGTGCATAGTTGTGAAGCGAGGAAACGTACCAATTGTTGGTACATCAAGTTCAGTCGAAATGAAACACGTTTCGATTTTTCCCTTCGGCTAATAATAAATAAAAAATACAGGACTCAGGAATGTATATTAAAAAAAAAAGAAAACTAGCAATGTGGGATTTTGGGTCCCACATTACTAGCAATCCTGTTAACCCCTCCAGGTTAGCTCAATGGCTTGTGTTAGGAGTGGGTTCACGTCGGTAGTAAAATGGATAGGATTCGAACCCGCGACCTCACGATTGCGAGTCCGATGCCTTAAAAAATATTGCATGACCCATAAGCCAAAAACACACTAACAACAACTAACTCTTGTGACGACACAACACACTAAAATAATGTGTTTTAACCATACCAAACGTATGGAACCAGAATGATTCGACACACCACGAATGTGTTTCTGTTTTTAATGAACAGATTAGTTCGTGGTGTTTCCGCAATCGATTTTTTAAAATCCATAGTTGAATAGTTTAGGTCTCTCTTTTTGAGTGTGATCTGTCAATCTATTTCGATTGTTGAATTATGTGCATACTTCAATCGTGGTGATTCAGATCACCACGATTGAAGAGAGGTGGGTGGTGGAATACTAGATTTTAAATCCGATTATTTGTCTCAAAAATATATCAAGATTGACACAATAACACCTGATTTAATCCAACATAATCCTGTACTTACATTCCAACAGAATTACAGACGAATTCCACCTGCGTATGGCAACATACGTAGAATTACGTTGGAAAAGGGATGTTTTTTATTACACCAGATGAATAATTGATTTAGTCTGGGACGTGTCTCGTTTTGTAAAGGATCAAGGGATGCTGTATACAGATACCCGTTTCAGAAAAGTTTTGCCGAATTTTAGGGTAGTTACAACTAAATAAATGTCGGGTTAAATGGTTGCTTTGAAAAGTAAAATGGATATACGAAACGGAATCTCGGCAGTTTAGTTTTTTTTTTGCCTTTTGAACTAAAGTATATATATATATATATATCTCTCTTGGGACAACTCACACAACGCTAACTGATTCCAAACTAAGCAGAGCCTTGTACTATGGAAACCAGACATCTAATAAACATACTTATATATTTCTAAATATATACATATTATAGATAAATAACACCCAGACACAGAATAAACCGTCGTGCCCATCACACAAAGTTTTATGCTTGGTAGAGATCGAACCCACGACCTCTGGTGTAGCAGTCGGATACACTCCCACCACGCCACAGAGGCAGACGAAAGTATAACACTAATAATGTGAAAGTAAAAATGTGATTGTAACAGAACCTAGCTACAACACTAAAGGTTCATTTCCGAGCATCGCGGCCGATCGCGAGCCGCTCGCGGCTTACGACAAGCGGCTGACGCTCGTGGCCGAAGCGACAATATTCACAGTGCGCGCGCAGGCCTACGACAGTCGTCGGCCGCGCGCGTCTGTCACTTACCTCAGCCGCTTGTCGTAAGCCGCGAGCGGCTCGCGATCGGTCGCGATGCACGGAAATGAACCTTTAGACTATTTTCAAAATCAATTACAATAAGCCACGATATCTCATATGATACACACAAAATAAATGCAATTGAAATGAGAATCATATTGTTTTTTAAAGTTAAACTACAAACAACTCTCTTTTTTTCTCGTAAAGGTAGTTGAGAAATATCCATTAAAGCATGTTTAAACTAAACTTTGGCATACCCAAAACAGGGTTCTCGATTAATCCAACTGAATGAACTATAGTGAAATTTCATATTGTGCGAGTCCGAACACCGTCCGAGTGAATGCTACCAAAAGCCTTACAGAATTCCACTCGAATTTCACTACATTTCGAAACAAAAGTACTGTTGGAAACTTTGCTAGGTTTATTTTCCTTTAGACATCGTTTAATCGATGTTTGAAAAACCTTTTAGCGAATGAATTGGAACATTTTGTTGCAGAGAATTTTGATTTTAAAGTGTTTGATTTACCTATTTATCAGCCAATTCGTTCTTAATTCCTAACTTTAATAAAACTTAAAATAATTCAGTAAATATGTTTCTTCGGTCTGTCACGTGTGCTTTGTACCAAATAAATATATTTTCTTTCTTTATTCTAAATGTTGATAAACTTTCGCGATTAGTACCCATTATAATATTATATATAGGTATTACGGGTCTTAATCGCGTGAATAATTTAAGGTAAAATACCTGGTTTATTGCCCGACGTTTCGACCTTATTGCAACGGCCGTGGTCAGTCTACCCGTGACCACGGCCGTTGCAATACGGTCGAAACGTCGGGCAATTTATAATTTCTTTATTCTTTCTTTAAATTTTTTTTGTGTTTTGTATTTCAATTTTATCTTTAAATATAATCAAATATACATTACGTAGGTGTATTTATTTCAAAAGTTAATGTATACTTCATTACTTTCTATATTGAGTAAGTTTAAAAACGAAAATCCCGACTGCTGCTACCGCAAAGTTGCAGAAAAAAATATTTTACCTAGCATTTTTATGTCCATTTATTTGGCACGCTCTAGAGCCTAAATTGCTTGATGATTTTACATGGGTACATCAAAATTAGAAAAAATTAAATGACGGTTTTTGGCGCCAAAATAATTCAGTTATTAATTTTAAGCAGTCATGTTTTTTATTCTGTGATAATTTAGCTTGTTACCTTGTTCGTTTCTTAGAAACGCTCTACAGCTTAAATAGCTTGACATAGTTCATGATATGTGGTATCGTTGGATTTGTCTCTATTGTTGGAGTGACATAGGATATTTAATTTTGGGCAGTCGAGTTTTATTAATTTTCTAGCGATGAAAATGTCACTCAGAAATCTCACATTTTACCTAAGTAGTAAAAGTGCTGGAAAAGTGTTGTGTTCGAAGTGTGAAAGAATGAAAAAGTTCTTAACGTGCCGTCGTAAGTGTGTACAGCTTTTTAGGGTTCCGTAGCCGAAATGGCAAAAATGAAACCCTTATGGTTTACCCTTCTGTCTGTCTATCTGTCTGTCCGTCCGTATGTCATAGGCATTTTACTCAATTTAGTGAAAATGTAGTAGCCTCTACTCAGTTTGATAGTTAAATAATAATAATAATAAATTATTTTAGGGGGGTACTCATGGAACAGAAGCTGTTTTTTTTAGCAAACATCAACGTGTGGAAAAAGGTTTGCTTTTAAAGAGGTCTTTAAAAACATTTTACGGTTTCTCGTAAACTTTTTTGATTAAAATCATGTTATACTTTTTTGAAATGCTTAAAATGAGCCCTTTAAGTTAATATTTTTGGAAATTATCGCTCCGAAAGTTACATAAATTGTGTTGAACTTAACTTTTGAACCGTGTGACCAAAAAATATGAAAAAATCACAATTGGTAAAAAACTGCAATTCTCAACAAAAGGGGGTAATCATACACTGCCATATGCCACATACGCTCTTCTGCTGAAGCAATTATTCAAGGCTGCGGAATCCTACACTGAGCATGGTTCGACATGCTCTTGCCCGGTTTTTTTAAATATTTTTTTATTTCTATATATTTTTGTTAAAGGGACTTCTATGGGCGTATGTCAGTCCTATCACCCTAAACTTAATTATAGCTACAATACTAAAGTAGGATCAAAAATTTTTACATTTTTTTGTAGTATCGTCAATTGGTTGAGATATTACAATTGTTGGATGGAATGTTCCTCCAAATACTATCTCAACAGTATGAAGATGTTGCAAGGGCTTAGTTCAAATTAAAGAGTTAGTAATGCCCAAAAAAATACATAAAAAATAAATGAGATTTAGATTTTATGTGACAAGATACAAAACTTATGAATAATTGTGAATGTTCCATCCACATATAGTCAAAATGACATGGTTAGAATGTCAGTTTGACTAATATTAGAGGTATAAAGCCATATTTTACAAATTTTAGTCAGCCTTCCAAAATCCTACACAAATAGATTTTTAAATATCCTAATAAACGCAAAGAACTTCCTCTATATTTCCCCCAATCGTCCGATATCGGTAAACAATTGAAGCATCGGTAAATAGAACCTTCTCCGATCTTTGCGAGCGCTTGTCCGAGTTAGAACGAGCAATTTGAGATATTTGATCAAAGCGATCTGCTGCGTTGTTTCACTTTTGGAGAATTTTGTTTATAACTTTTTGCAGTAGATTTGTTTAAATTTTGGGTACCTATATTTACACCACGTCGCTTTTGCATAACAAAAATACCGGCCAAGTGCGAGTCGACTCGCGCACCAAGGGTTCCATACCATTATCTATACAACATAAGACACTATATTATAATATCGAGCAAAAAAGCAAGGCAAAATGAATCTAGTTTGTTGTGTGAGAGCACCACATAAATAATTATTTTATTCTGTTTTTAGTATTTGTTGTTATAGCGGCAACAGAAATCACCAATAAAGAATATCACCTGGGAAAATTTCAACAACAACATGACAAACAGCCTGGTGATAGACAGACGCGACGGACAGCGGGGTCTTAGTTACTGCCTCTGTGGCGCGGTGGGAGTGTATCCGACTGCTACGCAGGAGGACGACCTCCTACGTAGCAGTCGGATACACTCCCACCGCGCCCCCGGGTTCGATCCCCACTCAGGATAAAACTTTGTGTGATGAGCACGATGGTTTATTCTGTGTCTAGGTGTTATTTATCTATAATATGTATGTATTTAGAAATATTTAAGTGTGTTTATCAGTTGTCTGGTTTCCATAGTACAAGCTCTGCTTAGTTTGGGATCGGATGACGTTGTGTGAGTTGTGCCAAGATATTATTATAGATATTATTAGTAATAGGGTCCCGTTTTTAGCCTTTGGGTACGGAACCCTAAAACTGAACATTCAGATATTGGCAGATTCAAATTCTTTATTACTGGCCTATTGGTATAGTAGTATAAGTGGTTAGTGATACTGACTACTAAGCCTTTGTGGCTTATTTGTGGTAAGTGTGATGACTGATGAGCATTGTTTATTTTGTGTATTTATATATATATATATATATAAATACACAAAATAATAAGTATGTTATAAGTATGTTATCACTATCCTGGTTGCCATAGTGAAGTTTGGAACCAGATGGCTGCGAGTTGTTGTCTCAAGATTTTTATTTACTTGCCCATAATACAATAATTGCATTTTTGAAAGATAGAAAAATTTGAAGTCCAGACCCAGGAATCGAACCCGAGACTTCAAATTTTTCTATCTTTCAAAAATGCAATTATTGTATTTGTAAAGTAATTGGCAAGAAATGCCTATAAAAATTACTTAAATATTCGGCCTGCGACATCATAATTTGTTAAAATGCTCTCTGTAACGAAGCAATAACAAAAGCCGTAAAGTTCTTTAACTACCGACTAGATGGCGCATGCGAGGGCCCAAACTCGTGAGCATCAAGGGATAGAAAAGTTTGAGGTCTACTAGCGTAGTCCAGATAGGTGGTTCGCTTCTGGCAACGGTTTGGCTACGGAAGTCTCGGGTTCGATTCCTGGGTCTGGACTTCAAATTTTTCTATCTTTCAAAAATGCAATTATTGTATTTGTGAAGTATTTGGCAAGAAATGCCTATAAAAATTGCCCATAATACTCTAACTCTATCAACTATTTTTTACAGCACTGCAGAAAAAAATAGTTGGTAGCTGAAATTCTGTATGTACCTAATATTATATAGGTATAGTGAGAACTATATAAAAAGCATGCTGTAAGTGAGCTAGCAACTTTAATTGTAGCGACTGTATTAGTGTATTGTCTCCTTATCAATACCACCAATCTACATTGACTAATCTCTCAATAAGATTATCAAAAAAGTAATGCCACTATTTCAAAATTTTGACGAATATACCTTGAGACATCCGATTGACAATCTAGCCCAGTAAATATTGTCTTTTGTTGTATCTATAGGTAAAGTAATATTCAAGAGAAGTATGAAAATGTTTTTTTTTTGTACTGTAGATCGATTGGGCTCCTTCTTTGAAATTACAATGTAGTCTTAAGACTATTAACAGCTTTCTCATCGTTGTGATAATGGAAAGTCCAACCGTGACCACGGCCGTTGCAATACGGTCGAAACGTCGGGCAATAAACATGGTATTTTAGCTTAAATTATTCATGCGATTATGACCCGTAATATATATATATATATATATATATATATATATATATATATATATATATATATATATATATATATATATATATATATATATATATATATTCATAACAATGGAAAGACTCTCTGTTCTTGTGTTCTTTGTTAATAACACTAACTGCACTATGTTAACTAAACTAAGTCGAACGGCTTAGTTCTCTTTAGTCTTCTCATATTCAAGTCCGTGATGTTATGGAGCTGGAGAGCCTTAACGTGTTTAAGGAGTCGTCGTTCATGAGGTTCTGCATACTTTTTAATAATTTGTGCTACATTGTCTACCGTCAGATCACTTGGAGCTCCTCGTTTCTTACATACCAGGGGCATTTGTAATAACCTATAGCACTTTGTTTTGAAATTTGGACAATTTCAACAATGCTTTTTTTGGTACAGCCCCATAGCTGGATGCCTTAATTACGTGCCAGTGTAAGTACTTGTTTATATAAAGTCATTTTATTGTGAACTGATGATGAGGAATGTTTGCCAACAAGCCAGTACATTTTTTTTATAACGTTGCTCTAATCAGTTTGTTTTTTCTCGACATGAGCCTTCCAACGTTTTTTTTTTAATTTATGGCCTGACGACATCATAACTGTTAAAATGCTCAGTAACAAAGCAAAAAAGTGTTAAATTACAAAATGTTGTTTTAAAATTCCGTACTGTCCTCTTTTAATTAAAACACATTAAGGGAAGCTCAGTTTTCGTAATGATAACATTTATGTTTTTCCAGTCAGTCACAATAAACTTAATTTTTATTTACGAAAATCACTATTTCCATTTTTTTTTTCTATAAAAATAAACTTTTTAGAATTACAACTCTTTTTTAACCGCCTTAAAAAAATGGTTCTCTTTTTAACCCGTATGTATATATGTATATTTGTTTGTATGTATGTATTTTCTCGAAAACTGGTGATCCGATTTAGATGGGGCTTTCGCTATTCGACTGCATATTTGTCTGGGAAGGTTTTAGTGTATAAAACGTAACCCTTACACATAAAACAATCAGATGATAATAGATAAATGTAGGAATAACTCAGCGAAATTTGCATTAGGTCATTTGCTTGATCATTTTTTTTTCCTTCATATAAAGACGGTTCATTTTTCTCTAAAATATTATCCATATATCTAACCATAAAACACCTCTAGTTGAAAAGATAGTCTCGAGTAACGCACACATACAGTGGTAGGTCTAAGCCATAGGCCGTCTTGGTGGGTACCACCACAGTGTCAGTTATTCTTCCGTGAAATAGTAATGTTAACACATCACTGTGTTTCGGTTAAAGGGCACTGTAGCAAGTGAATTACTGGGCAAACGAGATTTACGAACTAATGTTTCAAATGAGGAGCGCGGTGCGGTGACATTCAGATCTTTGCCAAACAAGGATTTTGGTGGAAATGACACTGTTAAAGGCGACCTGTTCGTCTCTTCATTTCGTTGTATGAAAAATCTCGGAACATAGTGGTCCGAGATTCTGCGTACATGAACAATGTCTATGTGTGCGTTTCTCGAATGCGTTTGTATGTAGTTTTGCTTAGCTGTGAAACCGAGGGAGAGGGGATGATATGTAACATATCAACCGATATGATGTCCCACTGTTGGGCACGGATCTCTCCACTAGATCCTGGGTATTAATATAGGTCCTGAGGGTAATTGCTATAATCGCCACGCTTGGCGAACGGGTTGGCGATCACAATAAGGCTTTAAAATACTCAGAGGACGCTGCTGCTCATCCTCCGATGCCAACGGAAGGAGATGGAGTGGTACTATTCTTAAGCCGGTACTACACGTACTCAACTAATATCCGTTATTTAAAAAAAAACCCTGACACAGTGGCAATCTAGCAGTTTGATATATCTGCGAGGGTAAGCAACGTTACCACTGTCGGCCCATAGATGAGTGATCGTTTTCGAATAACTGTCACACCCTTCGTGCCTCGGAGGGCACGTTAGGCCGTCCGTCTAGGGCCTAATCTCTCTCCGGTCGTGTCGGATTTCCGTCCCATCGGGCTACGAGAGTGAGGGAGTAGAGAGTGCACTTGTGTTTGCGCACACACTTGTGTATTAAATATCTCCTGCGTAGTTGGCTAGTCTCTAATGAAATTGGTTCCCTTAAACGTCATCGGTTAAGAGACCAGGCTTTTTAAACAAATAGGAACTAAATTTTGATACAAAATAACAAATATTACTCACCCTTAAAACCTAATTGATCAACATTATTACGTTGAGTAACATTAGAAAATTACCAATTAACTAATAAACAATAAAATGTTAATTAATTAAATTTTAACAACCATAGTTATTGATTAAGTAATTAATTTGGAAAGGTCTCGTGATATTACCGATGTGAACCCACTCCCAACAAGCAAATTTATGTTAATTGAATGTCTACCACTGTATATCATGAATACTCGAATTAATTGTGTCAGGCGCGGATGTAGAACTTTTTTAAGGGGGGGGGGGGCAAGATTTGACTCAACTGGCCAAGTGTGATTCAACACCGGTACACCAGCCACCACGGCCAAGGGGCGGCTATTGCCTGTCAAAACACATGTGTTAAGTCTTAAAATTGATAAATTCCAAAAAAAAAAGTCTTTCGGTCAAGTCGGAGGGGAGGTTGGGAATTGCCATTTTTGCCCCCTTCCCCTTAGGATCTACGCCTGAATTGTGTTAACAATATTCGCAGATTGAGGATTAGTTGTGAGTTTCCTCCTTAATAATTCATTTAAGATTGATTTACGTTTTTCATTTAATTTTAATTACTATTACTGTGACTGACTGTAAAAACTAGACATCCATGATGAGATAGGTAGGTAGGCAAATAGATATATCTGAAACATATAAGTTTATATCTGATATAACGGAATTGAGCGGAATGATCTGGCAAAAAGTGCAACCAGTGGCCAAAATACTACCTTTTTGAGGCGGCAAAACATAATCAAGTAAGTCTAAACCAGAGTTCCTGCTATTTCAGATGGCAAAATTATCCCGATTTTCATTGACTGAACAGTTCCAACCAAGCCGGATCCGGTAAAAGTGTCGGCAGTTTCATACAAATTATTTAGTTACCTCCGATAAGGCCGTCCGACTTTTTCGGCCCAGGTTTAGGTACTTGGTTATTGTTGTAGTGGCAAACTAAGCTTATGCAACTCCGCTCAATTCCGCTTTAATAAATCCTATCTTTGAACAACTATGTCGATTTTTATTCCAACATCAGCCAATTACATTGAACATTTACTACAGACAATATTTTAAATTAATTAAATTTTAACCTATAATAAATTTAATACTTACTGTGTCAGTTAATATTCAATTATTTATTAATAATAAAAATTATGTAATTTTTGTATTTCAATCATTCTTGAATTGCTATTTTTGAATAAAAAATGTACGAATTTACGTTAATTAGTCATTAATCCATATAATATAATAAATACATACAATAATTAATTATTTTAAAAATAAATATTAAAGACCCTTTAGGTATCAGTTACTACCCTTACACATATCACTACCTCACGACATCCAAGTAAGGATTACTACCCAATTGACATTATACTTGCAGGTAGTCCTAAAGTACCTCAAAACATCAAAATCACATCCTACTAGATGCGTACCAAACATAGCCGGAAACATTCAATTCCGAAATTCCTCAGACATTTACTACCGAAAAACATTCATAACTTTTAGAACATCAACTACCTACTTTAAACATCGAATACCTAAACATTTATAAAGATGGGTCCTAACTTGAATACTTGAGGCTCAATCATGGAGCACGAATACCATATTTTTGTCATTTTTGCTAAATTATGTGTGTCCATTTAGCATTTTTTCATAATTAATTAATAACTAAAGGTATTTTAACAAACGAGTCTTTTGTCTATGCTTTTCATTCTATTTCCCGCTTTATAAATGAGTTTGTGCACTAGAGGTCTACCTTTTTTATTACTGTTCATTAGTGATAATTTATTTGTCTGAGTTGTATGCCCAGGTATTCATGCTATATGATTCAGCATAAAGAATAGAAATCAAGACCCACCTTATTATTAACATTAACCATCAAATGTTTTTGGGTACTACCCATTTGACGTACTACCTATAGACATTCTACTTACAGATGGATGCGGCGGGTGGTCTTGTCCCTTGACATTTTGCAGTTGCTTGTTGTGGGCAGTTGGGGTCCTTTCTCCTGGTGCCGTGGAGGCGCTTGCAGCCGCTCCAGCGCTGCTGCCTGCTGGGGACTTCGCTTGAGGGGAGCTTATTGAGGTTGTCCTGTTGGTAAAAGGAACAATGGTTATGACACATTGGGGGCATACCTTTTTGGTTTAGCAGGAAAAAATCTGACGAACACCCCCTCCGTCCAGGGAAGACGATGTGGGATAGTGTTCATGTTTATGAGGAAGTGGGGGGAAAAAAGGTTTAGCCAAATCTTACGCAATTATTATCCGTAACAGTTTAATTTGGTAAAATAAGTTTCTCTACAAAACCATGTCTGAGTCCTACCCAATAACATGTTTTCTTACTTAACATAACGCATTACGTATTTTAAGCATAATAGAGCTACTAACATCTAAACCTTGAGACTTACCAAGTATAACACAACATTTTGAAAAACCAAAACAGTGTGACGTATCTAAAATATTACCAGAATATTTTAATTAACATCATACCTAAAAATATCTACTTAATGTGTCTAACTTTTAGTCGTGGTGACGTGAAACTCATATTAGTTAATGTCCCGTGGGTGTTATATGTGCTTTTAGCCGAGTGATGTAAGTGGCACACGACAGTGTCGCGTAATGACACATAACACTTGGAAAATTAACTTTGAGGCGGTCCAGTATTCGGCCACATAGGGAGGGGTTTCCATGGTATCTGTGAAGGATAAGTGTTATCACAAAATACAGAGACAGAAAGACAGCTCGCTATAACGAGCGAAAACCATGTTCATTTAGATGTAGTCATTCGAACTCTGTCAAATGACAACATCTGAATGTGCACTTGAGATCTTCTTGAGTGCCCGTCTATGTGACTATAGACTTGTTGTTGATTTGTAAACTGCTCTTCACTACCTCTGCTAAGGGAGGATTTTCCAACTAGACTAGGAGATTGGCGGGTATTATAGTATGTGAGTTTGTGAGGTTGTAGGCAGTAATTTCTTGATCTATTGAACCGATTTTAGAAATAATATAAATAGAAGGCCATGTTATTGGTGAGTGTCATAGGTTATATAACATCACGCTTCGACAAATAGGAGATGAGCATCAATCAAAAATGTTGCAGAAATGGGAATAAATGACAGTTATGTAGCTAGAAGCTGAGAGAATTTCACTTGCGCTATTCGGGATTCAGACCGATATAACATTTTTAAAAAGAGTATAACGTTTTTGAGAGTTGTGTTAGTTTAGAGAGGGAAATGAAAGTTGTTTGTACAATTTAGTACATATTCATGGAAATTAAAATATGGTTTCTAGATACAAATTTAATTTTTATTTACTTAGAGGATTATGTAGACGTTCTTAGGGTCGTTAGTAGAGAGAGTGCAGGTGAGTTGAGAAGGCCGGTTTCAGACGAGTTGGATGCACTCACAAAAACTGTCACTAACGTGACATCGAACCACCATAAAGGTATCAACGCAACAGGGATTTTAATCCCAAACCCCTCACCTGGGTACGCCCATGATGTGCCTCACTTTTTTATTTTTTTTCTATTTTAGAATTAAATTCGTCCAGGGTCCTTATTCACGTTCTTTTTTTTGCGTTTTCGCTGCAAGCCTGTGCGAACTGTCAAAATATTCTCATAATAGTAAACTTAGAATGCATCAACACGGCTGACATCTTTGAGAGCACCGCGCATGCGCTAGTTCGCATGGGCTTGGCGCACGGATAAAAAGAACGCAAATAAGGACCAAGGATGTGTGATACTTGTGTAGATCCTGAGTTACAGTAGCCATAATGTAGCTAGCTGACCCGCGCAAATTCGTCTGCGTAATTTTTCCCCGTTTTTGTTACATTTTTTATTGCTGCTCCGCTACTATTGGTCGCAGCGTGATGTTATTTAACCTATAGCCTTTCTCGATAAATGGGGTATCCAACAGTAAAATATTTTTTCAATTCGGATCAGTAGTTCCTGAGAATACCGCGTTCAAACAAACACACAAACAAACTCTTCCGCTTTATAATGTTTGTATAGATTTATTTAGTCCATAATTGAGAAGTATACTTACTCAAGCTGCGCTCTGCTCACCAGAAGGGTACATGAAACAAAAATTAGCAAAGATTAATAATAGTATCCTATTAACAAAATGATAGTAATGCGGCTAGTCTCAACGGGAGACTAGCCATCATGCAGGAGATAAGAGTGGCGTGGCGAATGTGTACGACTGCTGCGCAAAAGGTCCTGGGTTCCATTCCCACACGGGACACCACTTTGTGTGATCCACAAACTATTGTTTCAAGTCTAGGTTTACTTTGTGTCCGTGAATTGAATGTTCGTGAAGTCATTACTGTTTGAGTTGATCACCCCCCTGTCAGGATTCGACTGACTAAATTAGCACCCTGTATACACAATAAAACATTGTCAATTTGAAAAAGTGGCCAGGAGTATTTATTGGTGTGTTCTATTGTGCTTTAAACAAGGTAACTTTTCCTACAGTGCAATACTCAGACACTCTAACAAGATTTTCTTCAAGAAAACATAATACATAGCTATTAATTGATAACTAGCTGACCCGGCTTACACCGTTATTGTTTTTACGCAACATCCTTCTACATAGTATTAGAAAACATACATAGGACACATCAAAAGGAAAAACTGAACACTTCGCATTTGGGCTTAGCAGGAAATAAATCGCCCATTTACGTTAGCGAACACTTGTCGCCATCACATAAACAGCTTCATGCCGAGACTCGAAGAATTGCAAAAGAGAAGAAGTATGAATTCGTTTGGGTTCGGAACGGCCAGATCTACATTAGAAAAAATGTCAACTCGAAGAGTTTTATGGTTAGGAACATAGATTTTCTGACCAGTCTAGATTAAGATTTACAACTGTTATTAGTTTAGTTTTATTTTATATAAGTCTTTGTGTCTAAAATTTTATAATTCAATTTAAAAATTTTCTATCAAAACGTACGGGGTCTTAGAACCAAAACTGAAAACATAATGATTAATGCATTGAAACATGATTTTGATATAATTTTACTTACTGAAACATGGCTAAATGAAACGGTCTATGATCGCGAAATTCTTGATAATAGGTATAACATCTTTAGACGTGATCGTTCGTCAACCAGCAGTGTTAAAACTGATGGAGGCGGCGTGCTAATTGCAGTTCGGAATGAATTTCAACCTTTACGTAAAATGCAGTGGGAAACGGACAGCGAGGATCTTTGGGTCGTCTTAAAGCTTAAGCTCTATAATACAATTGTGGACCTATGTATCTGCGTAGTGTATATTCCGCCACCTGTTACCCATGTGCAGATAGAAAGTTTCGCTACAAAAACAACTCAAATCATGCAACACGAATCCGCAAAAAATAATATTTTTCTTTTAGCAGGGGATTTTAATTTACCATGTCTGCAATGGGGTTTTGACGAAGACACATGCACGTTGTCCCCACTTCCTGCCAAATCTCAGTTAGAAGGCCTTTTGATAGACATGCTAGCTTTTAACAACCTTCATCAATTGAACAATGTAAGCAACAGCAAGAATGGGATGTTAGATTTAGTTTTTACTAACTGTCATAACCTATTTACTGTGTCTGAAAACATAGATCCCCTTTTAACAATAGATACATACCATCCGGCTCTCACTGTTTTGTTCAAAATAAATTCATACAAGCCCCCTAAAATTAACAAAACGTCAATGTTAAATTTTACTAAAGCCGACTACGTCAAAATATCAGATGAATTGTCAAAAATTAACTGGTCTGAACAATTCAAACCTTGCCATGACATTGACAGCATTGTAGACATTTTCTACGATCTTATCACCCCCATAATAAAAAATAATACCCCACTTAGAGTAATTAGACAGTCTCAATATCCCTGCTGGTACAGTTCCTCTTTGATCAAGGCACTAAAAGAGAAGGCAAAATATCATAACAGCTTTAAAAAGTATTGCAATCCAAGAGATAAAATAACCTATAATATGCTCAGAGATCGTTGTAATGACATGATTCATCAGTGCTTTTCTAATTTTAAAGAAAATTCAAAGCATTACATGAAAAACAATCCTAATTACTTTTGGAAATTTGTAAAATCTTCTAAATCTAATAGTTGTGATATACCAGACGAAATGTTTTTATTAAATAAATACGCAAGGGGTGGCAAAGAAATTAGCGAACTTTTTTCCCAGTACTTTCACTCTACCTTTGGTGACAATATTAATCTCCTTAATAACAATGGAAATGTTTATGATTCTAAATCACATTCTTTCTTGAGCAATCTCTCGTTCACTCAAAAAGATATCCTCACATCTCTTCATTTATTGGACACGAATAAGGGGCCAGGACCAGACTTGATACCCCCCGTATTTCTCAAAACTTGCGCTTCACAGCTGGTGCGACCACTGCATATAATTATTAACCAATCCTTAAGCCAAGGCATATTTCCCACAAAATGGAAAGAAGCCTATATAACACCATTATTAAAAAAAGGAGATAAATGTAATGTTGCTAATTATAGGCCCATTTCAATTTTATCAGCCTTTGGTAAACTTTTTGAATCGCTAGTCCAAAGAAAGTTAGTCTCTTACTTAATGCCACAAATAACACCAAACCAACATGGATTCTTACCAAAACGATCAACCATGTCGAATCTTATGAGTTACGTCAATTTTATTGCTGGAGCCTTGGAAGAAAAATTAGAAGTACACTCAATTTACACTGACTTTTCTAAGGCATTCGATGTGGTTAATCACACTTTATTAATACAAAAGCTTGATCATGCAGGCATTTGTGGCAACCTTCTTAGATGGTGCAAATCTTATGTACAAAATCGTTCCCAAGTGGTAAAAATTCGAGGATTTTTATCAGAACCAAGAGATATTCCCTCAGGAGTACCACAGGGATCCCATCTTGGTCCCCTTTTTTTTCTGGTGTTTGTTAATGACCTGTGCGATACTTTAGAATCCAGTTTTCAGTTATTTGCGGATGATCTGAAATTGTATAGAGTGATAAAATCACCACACGACACTCAAACTCTACAAAACGACATTAATAAAGTTAGTCTTTGGTGTCGGCGCAATTTTATGTTCCTAAATGTCACTAAGTGTTTCCAAGTCAGATTCTCTCGGAAAAAGTACCCTACACCTGCAACTTACTATATCAATGACACTGCACTTACTGAGGTTTCAAGTATACGAGACCTAGGAATCATTATCGACAGGAAATTGGATTTTCGTGAACACATAGACCACATCGTAAGGAGGGGGGCTCAGATGTCGGGTTTCGTGATACGTTAAACCAAACTCTTCAAAGATCCAGACATATCAAAACTTATTTTTAATTGTTATGTAAGGGGAATACTCGAGTATTGTAGCCCTGTCTGGAATCCTGTGTATAGAGTTCACATTGACAGGTTGGAAAGGCTACAGAAATGCTTCTTGTACCATTTATGTTTCATGGATCAACGCTGCCGTGAACTCACTTCTTATGAAGCTAGGGTTAACTTCTATAAAGTGATTACATTGGAGAGGCGACGCACTATTGCGGATCTCTGTTTCTTATATAAAATTGTAAATAATAAAATTGATTGTTCTCTTCTATTAGACCAACTATTTTTTTCTGTACCACGGACAGGTAGTCGTCTTCACAATAGAAGAACTTTTATGTTACCGAGGTGCCGGACTAACCTTGGCACTCATTCACCTATGCATCGTATGTGTTCTGTCTACAATAGTATTGGAAGCCACGACGTCGATATTTTCAATGCATCAATCAATGTTTTCAAGAAATTTTGTTTTCAACAAAACTTCGATTAATACCTTAATTTAAATTTAGTTTATTTAAAAAAAAAAAAAATAGTGTTCTTTTCTTTTTTTTTTTTTTGCATGCTGTGTTCACTCTTAGTAGGTTATACACAAACCATTTTTTTAATTAGCAAAAGAACTGTTAACATATGTGATGTGTAATAACCAGTTTGTGAACCTTTTAATAATAAAAAAAAAAAAAAAAAAACTAAAAAAAATATTTACTATTGGTAAAGTCGTTATTTAGTTATGCCTGGAACAATGAAAATAGGGATTAATTTTATTTATTTATTTAAGGGCAACCAACAAAGCATACACTTAAACTTTACAAATTTACATATTAATAAATACATCCATAAGTGCTGCCTTAATTATAGGCTACCACGGCATGCATTAAGTAGGAAAGAAACGTGCTCTTTTAGAAAAGCACGACTGATAGAAGAAGAATTACAAAATAAAAATGTGCATACAAATAAATAAGCTATCAAATAGGTTATAGTTTAAATAACGAGCTAACCGACACCTAACCGATTCTTCAACGTTCCACGTTGGTATTTTAATAGCAGCAATGTCTTTATGGGAGAATATATTAATATTTTTAGAGCCTGGTAAAGACATTGGGTCACTCGGTATATCAGTATCATTTTGATTTATATAGTTAGATAAGCGATGATTACATTAATTTCCTGTCACACTGTGAACAGTTTTCAGAGTGTTAAAATGATTAATAAATAATGAAATATTGGTTAATTAATTCATTGTAAAATATAACATGGTGCAAAAACTAACCCATTTGATTGTGTTACTGCTTCTGAGCAAACTTTTTATAAACCATCTCTGTCTTTCATTACCTTGCTCAGGGACCAACACCGATTCTTCAGTCTATCTCTTTCTGCATTGTGTTTTCTGTAGATATTAGTTGCTCATAAAGAAAAAATCAAGAGTATAACAAAAAACAATTTGATGCCTATCAAAGAAAAAAGGAAAATATATAACACTTGTATCCTTCCATGTTTATCGTGTGGATTGAAACATGGACGCTAAGTGAGAAGCAACTCAAGAGAATCGAAGTATATCAAAACGGAATTGAAAGAAACGTAATTGGAGTAAGAAGAAGAGACAAGGTAAGACTGCAAAAAATAAAGAGCATAACTAAATTCAAAAACATACATACATTTTACAAGCGCCTGAAATATAGATGGACAGGACACATGCTAAGGGAAGGAAAAGAGAAGTGGACGAGATTAGTAACGGAGTGGTACCCGCGCGATAGTAAAAGAAATAAAGGTAGTCTAACTAAACGCTGAGAAGACGACATAAAAAAGATAGTAGGCCCAAAATGGACACGCATTGCAAAAGACAGGGAAAAATGGAAAGCTTTAGAGGAGGCCTTTGGAGGACAAGCTGTAAAAGAAAAACCGGTCACCGATACAATTAGTTAAAGTATATTGTAATATATGCATGTTATGTTACAGTAATAAAGGCTTATTTTATTTTGTTTTTATATTTATAAACCATCTCTTTTGTGGTTGTAGTAACTCCATTGAATTACAGACCCCACAAGGTTTATTAATACTTATGGCGACAGTTACCTGTGATAACTTAGAGAATATATGTGTCACATTTAGCAAGTTAACACTGATTTAGGAAGGGAAAGAGGGTAGTCAGTAAATTTCAATGTTTTGTTGACTATTATGTGTTTTGTAAATACATGGTTTTTAGGGTACTGTAGCCAATGTGGCAAAAACGGAACCCTTATAGTTTCGTCATGGCCGTCTGTCCGTCCGTATGTTACAGGCATTTTACTCAAATACTACACATTGAATATTGATGAAATTTGGTGAAAAGGTGTCTTATAGTAGCCGTTACTTAGTTTAAATAATAAAAATAAATATTTTTAGGGGGGCACTGCATAGGTACATGTAACAGAATCTGATTTTGAGCAAACATCTATTTAATTTCTAATTTGTGGCACATCATTCGACAGCTCTCTTAAAAACATGTAAAGGTTTCTAATAAACTTTTTTGATTCAGTAAATATGTTTGGAAATAATCGTTCCGAAAGTTGCATAAATTGTGTCCCCGCCCTTATCTTTTGGCCAAAAAATTTAAGATAAATCACAAACGTAGCGCCTAATAAATACTTCAAACTAAAATTATTTCGGACTTGATCGGATATACCGTCATTGAGTTATTGGCGAAAAACTGCGTTTCTTAATAAAAGGGCGTAAGTAACATACGCTCTTCTGCTGGTGCAATTATTCAAATCGGATTTTGTCATATGGCAAAACGAAACCCTTATAGCTTCGCCATGTCACAGTCTCTGAGCAAAGCTGTGGACGGACCACAGCTTTGCTCAGAGACTGTTAGTGCTAGAAGGCTGTAATTTTATATATGCTTGGATGCTCATAATTACTTACGCCGACAAACTGAAAGAATAAAATTTTAAAAAACATTTTTTAAGGGTACCTCCCCTATATGTAAAGTGGTGAAGTGATTTTTTTTTCTTGCCTACCTCATCGTGTGGTGTATCGTTAAATAGGTCTTTTAAAAATGTTGGGGTTGGGAAGACTATGACATTTTCCTACATAACGTTGTAAGTATGAAACAAAAACAACAGGAAACCCACTTCATAAACCGCATTATTCGGATGATGGGGGGAGGGGGTGACTACAGAACCCTACATTGTGCGTGGCCCGACATGCACTTGCCCGGTTTATGTATATAGGTTTAAAGGGTACTTACGAGTTTAACAAAAACTCAATTTTTATTAGAAAATTATCGGGACGTAATTGCGTGAAATATTTAAAGGTACGAACTTTTTATTTATCGATAGAGTAAGTGTAGTGTGTAGAAGTACCGACAGTAGAAATTTATTAAAGTTATTAAGACCAGGCGAGGGTAGCTGAAAAACCCCGCGCCTCACGGAGACATCGCTAAGCTGCCATAAGCTGCTAGCTGCCATCGCTAAGTTGACCCGTGACCACAATCGGTGCAATTCGATCAAAACGTCGGGCAAATAAAAGGTTCGTACCATTAAATATTTCACGCGATCAAGTCCCGATAATATTTTAATATGTGTAAAAATCGCGAAAGTTTAAAATCAATGAAACTTAATTTTTAGTTCTTTTGTCTGTCTGTCTGTTTGTTCCAGGTAAACTCCGAAACGGCTGGATGGATTTTGACGGGATTTTCACAGGCTGACAGGTGAGGATGTAAGAAGTAACTTTAGCTACTTTTTATCATCGCGCTTGTGCCTATAGGGATACAGCAGCACTGTAACTTCACGTGGAGGAAGTCGCGGACTCAATATAAGTAAGTCAGCTGGCAGAATTTAAATGAGGTGAGTAGCATTTTTACGTACCTACCTTTTTTTTTAAAAATAAGACTTCCGCATTAGGGTGCAAGCCCTAGTGTGTCGAGAGAGACTTTACAAACATACAAGTCACGGACACAAACTACACCCAGATTCAGAACAACAATTTGTGGATCACACAAAGTGGTGTCCCGTGTGGGAATCGAACCCACGACCTCTTGCGTAGCAATCAGACACATTCCCACCGCGCGACAGTTATTCTCTGATACCTGGATAAATGCCCATTTGGCCAAGATATATGTACGATCATAGTACACTTACACTGTTCCCTCAAATTGTGTTCATCAGAAAATAAGTGACGTCTGGCGACCATGGGATCTTGGTCTATAACAACACATTTTCTAGAATTGTTCTGTTTTGAAGACGTAACTCTCAAAAGAAATATATTTACCTACGTATTCTCATATTTCCTCGTAAAAAGAACTGAAATATTCAGTGCCACTACTAAGGATAACTCAACAATAAGCGCGTAAGTTTCCTACCATAAAATGTTTACCGCAAAGATAATACGGCATTAAACTGGCCAAGTGTGAGCCCGACTTATACTTCAATAATCCGTACATTTTCTTTTGCAGTGCATGTCGGGCCACGCACAATGTAGGGTTTCGTATTCCCCCACCTATGGAAGTGAGGTAGAATGAATAATGCGGCCTATGAAGTGGGTTTTCTGTTGTTTTTGTTTCATACTTATAATGTTAAACCTACCTAATAATAATTTTCAATGGAATTTGTACGAAATTTTGTTACTTCTCATTTGATCAGCTGTTACTCGTAAGATTGTAAAGCCTTCTTAGCTGTGATAATTTTCCTTTATATTACTACCGTGATTTTTTTCACTTATTCTACGTCAACCATTTAGATGGCGGGGGAGGGGGGGGGGGCTTTAGCCTTAACAAAAAAATGCACTTTAAATCTTCATATTTCACAAACGGATCCCTAAATCTAAAAATGGTCTTTCTAACCCCAAAACGTTTTTAAAAGACCTTTTTAACGATACCCCAGACGATGGGATTGAGCAAAGCTGCGGACGGACGGACGGAAAAGGCACGGAAAGGCGAAACTATAAGGGTTCCATTTTGCCATTTTAGTTACGGAGCCCTAAACATGAGTAAAAAATTAGTCCCGTCCAGCCAAACAAACAACATGTAAATTCGTATATCTCTTGCAATGATACAGATAAATTCAGATATGTGTAGGTATCTGTCATACTGTATAAGACATTTAATTCTTAACAAAACATTTGTGTTGAAATATTTAATGGTCTCCTAACATATGACAAACAAAGAAAGCAAACTACGCAGGAGATATTATAGTGCACAAGTGTATGACCATAGCCCGTTGGGATGAAAATCCCACTCGATCGAAGAGAGATTTGACGCAGGACCGACGGCTTAACATGCTCTCCGAGGAGCGGTGTGACATATTTAGAAAACGGTCACCATTTATAGACCTACAGTGGCAACTTTGATTAACCTCGCAGATATCTCGATCTCCTCGGTCATCACTGAGTCAGGGACCTCTCTGATATCGATGGCTCCTATGTATCCTATGGTATGTTTAAAAATGTTTCTTGCGGATAAGCGATTTAAAGATACTAGACTTACTACCACTAGGTACAACTACTACACCTACTTGGAGTCTAAACTTATAACATCCTTCTTTTTGCGTCGGGGAATAAAAACGATAAAAAGATAGAGCGACAAACGAACATTTAAGTGATCTTATAAAGGTTTCAGATTTCGCTTTGAAGTACGAAACCCTAAAAACTACAAAAATAAGGAAGAATTTCCCGCAAACAATGTTTTCGAACAAAAAACTATCAGGGGACGGCATTTGTCAGCTTTCCAGAGCATATCTGTTGATTTATTTGTGAACAGCTTTGCTCAAGTTTTGAGGGCAAAAAGAGGCTCTATTTCAAAGGCATTGTTGGTCTAGTGACCTAGATGCAGGCTGGTAAAAAGGACATTACTCTCCTGTCGACTTTCTGAAGACATAAATTTAAGCCCCTTAGTAAAGATGAGTGACATAAGTTTTACCTGTGTCGGTGGATGTCAAACGAGAGATTTAAAAATCTTACAAATCATAAATGAAGATTTTTATCGCATACAACACAGGTTTTCCTAGCTCAGGTATGCCTGAGCTAGGAAAACCTGTGTTGTATTGTAGAAATTTTAGCAAAAATAATAGTGTGAAAGGTCAACAACGATTTCATCATTAAGTTAAACATAAATTTGGCGAAAGGCAACGTATAGCAAACAATATCAAATTCTCTTAAAGTATTCTGCTAAACAAAAATTATAAAGATACATTGGGATGCAATCCCGGTCACGTCCGGGTGTAAAATTGAGTTCCAAGCCACGGTTCTTAGGATTCGCCTTGAGATGTAAAATAATAATAAAGATTGTTCGAGAAACAAGCGTCGCCTAAAATGCCTGTCTATAAAACATACCAATTTTTTTTAAGCTACTTAATTTCCAAACACAAGGCTTTTTCTTGAATTTATTAACCTAAGCTGCCAAACAAAATATAGTTTTAGACCTAGAAACTAAAACTGCTGCGATTACGATTAGGTGTCAATAAAAGCACCCATATACATCTTCCTAAATTGAAAAAAGACTTTTGATACAGTAGCTGTCCCTAAATTACAACATTAGGACATTTCTATACAACAACATTACTACAACGTTAGGCATTTCTATATTCCTTTATTTTTTAGTTTTACTTACTATGCATGAATTATTATATTGTAATGGTTAAAATTATACAAACAAGCTAAGCGACAAGACATCTAACTATGGGGTGTCTCAAGGCAGCGTTTTAGGGCCAACACTCCGCGCTGATTAAAATTATGCTATATAGGGTAGCAGCAGATACATTGTTGAAAAAATATACTGTTATGGATTTATGCAACAGTCATCAATTATGAACGAACAGTTTTGCTATAAACAGAATACCGTTTTGAAAAATATCAACTTTCTATAAATAAACATATTTGAATATTTTGTATGCAGACAGCAATCTATTTATCCCATGAAATGTAGAAATATTGGTACAGTTCTGCAAATTCAAACCTATATTTGAGAATTCTGTTGCGATTTACATTTTAAATTTCACAATCGCGACAATCTATTGACATAAGATCTAGTGTGCATATCTAGACGAGGTTCAGTTGCCTTTGAGTCGCTCGCTATCATTTATTCTCTAAGACGAAGATATATTTGAGTTGTTTGAGATTCTACAAGAAATATAGCAAACGATATTTCAAAATATATTGCACTACAGACCAGGACAACTATTGATGAACTCTTTCGTATGAAATTCTCTGAATTTTGGTAAAAACTATTGCGTAATATGAACTAAATATACAGACAGACGCTTACTTTATACTATGTAATGGTAATGAAGTTTAATGCCAGATTGTCAATCTAAATGACAGTTTTCAAAAACAATAACACTGGCTCAACACGTTGGCCTCAACATCGGTCCCAACGACACTCGTTCAACGTGTATCTAGAATATCGCTCGTCCTAACGTTGGCGCCATTGCCACACGTTAGACGAGTGGTGTTGGGGCCGACATTGGAGCCAACGTGTGGAGCCGGGGTAATACTTTTTTGACACGACCGAATAGGTTGTGCGCCTGATGGTAAGCGTCACGCTAGCCCATAACAGTATCAGTGCCATCCAAGTCCTTGTTTAGCAAAGATCTGAATGTCACCGCTCCGTGCTTCTCATTTGAGATATTAGTTCGTAAATCTCATTTTCCCATTGTACTTGCTACAGTGCCTTTCAACCGAAATACAGTAATGGTTAACGATAGAAGAACTGACACTATTGTTGTACCGATCAAGACGGTCAGTGGCTTAGACCGACCTCGTAAAAAAATCCGTTTCAAAATCACTTCGTTACCCGTCTGTCTGTCAGTCAAGTTTCAGGCCAGATATCAAACATTATTTTTAAAATTTTGAAATTGCTTACCTTGCCATGTATTTATATTTCAGAAATAGCTATTTTTATAAAAAAGAATTTTCATTT
Organism: Herminia tarsipennalis; assembly: GCA_945859575.2. Classification (NCBI taxonomy): domain Eukaryota; kingdom Metazoa; phylum Arthropoda; class Insecta; order Lepidoptera; family Erebidae; genus Herminia; species Herminia tarsipennalis. Next base: position 4,192,723 of record OX243830.2, read on the forward strand.
ATTCGAAAGATTACGTGGCTGTCGACAGCAACATAAAATAAAAATTGTACCAAATAAAAAAAACATTTTTAAATAATAGTGTTTTCTGTATGACATCGAGAATTTATAATAAAATACCGATAGAACCGAAATTGATAATATTCACTAATTTAAAAATAAATTAAATAAATTATTAATGCAAACGGTGTATTAGTGTGTGAAAGAATATTTGGAAGATAAAAAATTGTTCAACTGACAGATTTTAATTGAATTGTAATTTTATTGATTTCAAATGTTTTTAATTTTATTATTATACTTACGTATTAATAAAATTCTCTGTATCATTATAGATGTCAAACTGTGACATAACTATGAAATAATCGAATACATAGATATAATTTGTTATTTGTACTTGTATAATTAAATGTCGTTTAGGGATCTGTACTCAATTGTATAATCAACCATGAATATTGTGTACCTACCTAATGGAAAATTTTGCATGTCTGTAAGTGAAATATGTTAGATCATCACAACTCCGTAAAACCTTATTTTGTACCCATATTTGCAAATAAAGTAAATAAATTGAATTGGACATCAATCAAAAATCTAATTAAAATGTACATCTAGCCCAAACATATCCAGTCACACTTACCTACTAGTACTAAACAAAGGTGACACTTTGACGCAAAAACAATATGTGTCTTGTATTCAACAGGTTTGATCGGCGGCAGGAAATTGAAACTTACATAATGGGTGGGTTTGAATCCGGTTTGAGCCATTTATTGTTTTGTTCTAAAGAGTTATGCGGGAGAAGAGTTCCGTACGATGGACAAACGAACAGTGCTTTGTTTTCCATTCGTATGTGTTGTACCAACTTTAGAAGCAACTAGCTGTTTACCTAAGGTTGTCAGGTTGAAAAACCGTTTCGAATTGTTGGGATTTTAGGTGTTTAAATAAAATGTATAAATCAGTTATATAAGTACCTCGTGCGACGGAGGATGGGTGATACCGGAGTACTTCACGCCAGGTCAAAAAAAAAGTCAAATGTCAAAAATACTTTATTCATTTCGGTTACAAACCCAACGGTTATGCAAGTCAGACAAAATTTGGAATATAATGATTCTACATTTAATGCCAAGTTCGCAAGGGTAAAGCCGTGAGAGATGAACTTGGCAATAAGAGCTCAGGGCCACTTTTTTAAAATGCCAGTTTTTATAATATATTTGTATATATACAGTAAAGCCAGTAAGGTGCTGCAACCATTACACCATGAAGCTCACGCAAGCAATAACCATAGTACGTAAACTGGTATAATCAAGTTTTAAATGAATTAGCCTCTTATGGTGTGGATGGGAGCATCAACTTACAAAAATAGAGGGGGGGGGGAGGAGTGCAAGACCTCTCACCCGATGCCGCTTAAGTAGATACCTTGCCCGGCTTTGCATGGACTTTTATCCACTACTAGCTGTCCCGCGCAACTTCGTATGCGTAATTTCTCCCCGTTTTTGAAACATTTCTCGTCGCTTCACCGCTCCTATTAGTCGTAGCGCGATGTTATATAGCCTATAGCCTTCCTCGATAAATGGGCTATCCAACAAAAAAAGAATTTTTAAAATCGGACCAGTAGATCCTGAGATTAGCGCGTTTAAACAAACAAACAAACAAACAAACTCTTCCGCTTTATAATATTAGTATTAGTATAGATTTATATCTACCCATTATATGCATGTATCTTACTTATTAATCATCCGAAAAAGTCATCTGAATGATAGTAAAACCTGTAGAGGGACTAGGAACAGATGGACGGGAAGCGTCTTTGTTTTATATTATGCTAAGCAGAACATACGGTGGTAGTGAAACGGTTAAAGCACTACATTTTGATTCGAGACGTCCTGTGAACCTTCTCCTAATACCAACAATATAACTAACAAACAAGATTTCTAGTAATGGGCTAGTATATGGCTATAAACGGTTAACTTAGAACACTTATAACTCTGCAAACAAATCTGATGAACTTCGGAGAAACAACAGCAAGTTGTTTCTCTGCTCAATTTACAAAACTACGGTACCCTAGCTCTCGTCACAAAATACCGAGTATACAGAAGGCAACGTTATTACAAAATTTCCAGTTTCTAACCCTTATAGTTTAGGTCCTGCGTTGATATGTCAGTCAGTCAGTCACCTTCTCCTTTTAAATCATATAAATCGATGACCGGCTGCACTCACGAGAAAGTGTAACGTTATTAACTGGTTGTTAAGCAACGCGAATAGCGATATGTCATCAATATTTCTTTAAAAAGTATCACGTTATTGACTGGTTACTAAGCAACGCGAATGGCGATATGTCATCAATGTTTTCTTATGACGTTATCACGTAAAATTATCCCACACAAAAGATTAAATACGAAAATTCCACCAAAGCCTTCTTTACTTCAGGCTATAACATTATTAAAAAAAGAAGCGTTTGTACAAGACACAAAGATACTCCAAAATAGTTTTTACTATGGTGACAAAAAACGCAGATCTGCAGATATAATAAAAAATAAAACTATAAAAAAAATAATTCATGATTGTATAAATGGTACTCCAATATTAGAGGGTTTGCAACGTTTGGTACTAGTGTAACTATTTTAAATACAATTAAAAAATATATTATTTTATTTTCAAATTATTCGTTTTATATTTTAAATCAATTTTAGTTAAGACTGTACTTTTGCCCTTATGAGAATTTGCCCATTTGAGAAGTTGCCTTTATGAGAAGTTGCCATTCTGAGAAGTTGCCCTTATGCGAACAAAGCAATTAAGTGTCAGTAAACCGACTTTATATTATTTATAACAGTATCAGTGCCACCCAAATCTTTATTTAGCAAAGATCTGAATGTCACCATACCGCGAATGGCATTTGAGACATGAGTGCGTAAATCTCCATTAATTACACTTGCTACAGTGCTCTTCAACCGAAGCACAGTAATGCGTTAACATTACTATTTCACGGAAGAACTATAATAATTATATCTTGGGACAACTCACACAACGCTATCTGATCCCAAACTAAGCAGAGCTTGTACTATGGAAACCAGACAACTGATAAACATACTTATATATTTCTAAATACATACATATTATAGATAAATAACACCCAGACACAGAATAAACCATTGTGCTCATCACACAAAGATTTATCCTGGGTGGGGATCGAACCCACGACCTATTGCGTAGCAGTCGGATACATTCCCACCGCGCCAGAGATGCAGTCTGAGAGAATAGCTGACACTGTTTGTGGTGTCCGACCAAGACGGCCTATGGCTTAGACCTACTAACCTTAATCAGAAAATAACTGGTTTTTGAATCCGAAATTGTGCTTTGTTTTTCAGCGTTTGCAGCGGGCAGCACTCTCTCTGCCACTTGTCCAAAGTGTTTAAATTCCGTGTCCGTGAGAGATGCCTGGGTCACTGATGGTTGCATTTGATGCGCGTATTGCTTGGAGTTTGGCTTCTGTACTCTCTTTATTATGTGTTCTCGTGCAAAGATGAAAAGAGTCCCAAGCAAAAAGTTTATTTAATTTAATAAACTTAATTAAGAGAATTTCAACGACTATTGTAAATTTTAAGATCGTTTTAATTAAACACGGCAAAGGTACGGCCGATAATTATTGTTACTCTTACGAGAGTATTTAAGCATTCCCTTTAGTACAAGTAAGAAGATTTAGTTCTGGGTAAATGTGCCTTTGGAGGGAATAGCAAGTAAAGTTATATTTAATAAATAAAATTGAAGTGTCTGTTTAAAATGTCAAAATAACAGCTTTTTACTAACAGTGGTTTTCAATAATCTATTTAACGATCGTTTTGGCTATATGTTTAACATAAGCCCCATACAAAGTATGTCTAAATTCTATCTCTAGTAGCCAAATCCATCGATAGATAGTTTATTGAAAATAGTCGTTAATGTATATAATAATTAATAATAATATTTTATTTGTACACTTAAATTACAATGATGACACGTTAACAATAGATACAAGTACAAAGGAATAAACCAGATAGAATATGTATCGTTGGCACCTGTACTAATGTAGACATTGTATCACAGATGCCAAAAAAAAAACAGCCTGAAAAATAGTAATTTTACTGTAACCAAGCAACAAACTGTAATAAAACAAAACCCTATATTCTTAGCACCAAACATAATGCCTAAGGATATATCTGAACATGTCTTAACACGTCTGAACAGGGATTTTGTCTCATGACGTGACGAGGGTATAGTTACGTCATTGTTTTTAAAAAACGTAGTCTTATTACCTTAGACCCTTATTGGCAGTATTGAATGATGCTAGATTGCCTTAAAATCGTAATGGTGCGTTCACTTAAACCGACATAAAAAAATATTTTATTGTTAGATAGCCCATTTATCAAGGATTATTGGTCGTAGCGTGAGCGTGTAGCCTATAGCCTTCCTCAATAAATGGGCTATCTCTCTCTTCTGGGCTCAATAGATGCACATGGTGATAGACAGCTTGCACTATCCAGTTGTGGCTGATAGCAAGACGTGTGTGAAATGAATCTATTAGACTCGCCATCAAGCAATAGACGTCGGCGACGTTGCTCTCAGCGAACATTTCAATCGCGCTACACCGCCATGGCAGGTTGAGCATTGCCCAGAACGCGTTAGATGAATGACCTTAATATTACATAACCCACAACTTCGCCGTTTAATCTCTAACCATTCACTCAAATGTCAAATTATATATTTTTTACAACAGACATAAAGTTTACTCATTCCAGCGCCATATTGGATCCAGTGACGTCACGAGTGTAATTCTGCTTTATTGGACAACGCTTAAATTCCAAGTGTTGTATTGATATTGAAAATACCGGTCAAGTGCGAATCGGACTAGCAAGAGAAGGGTTCATATCACAGTAACAAATATTAATCAACGTTCCTACTCCAAAACTTTATTTATATCGTATTGGAGATGATATAACATGATCATCAGCATATCGCAGTCCACAGCTGGACATAGGCCTCTCCAATTGCACGCCACTTCGTTCTACCCTCGGCTTCTCGAAGATATAACATTTTATATTAATTGCGTTAAATGCCGCTGGTTTCTGTGTCAGGTTCGTTTAATTAAAACCATAATTACAATTAATGCTTACTTACGTATCTAATAACGATTTTGTTTTTTAACGAACAAACGCTTAAAAAAAAATAAAAAAATAAAAATTACGTTATGCGCCCGTTTTTCCGCTCATTTTTCCGCGGGAGATTGAATTATTTTTATAATCACAATGACGTCTTCTCTCAGTAAAATATTCAATTAACAATATTTAAGGTACTTTCCCTTTATGTAGCATAGTTTTGGGACACCTTGTATATACATGACAACAATTTTTTTTTGTTGTTCTGCATCATCATCAGCGTTGACAGCCCTAGCGCGAACGATACATGAGCTTGCCTTTTGTACTTTCTTTATTTTGTGCTAAAGCGTAGGTACTAAGTACAAACACAATTTGGTTGTAATTTTAAATACATAACACTTTTTTAAATGCTTTTCGTTTAAACGCTCATCTCGGCAAGCCCCAAGCGAGTGGAGCGAGCCCGTGGCATTCGCTCACTCGTTTATAGCCCAGCGACAAAACTATAAAGAAAGAGAAAGTATATACTTTTAGTGCAAAAAAATTGGATCTTACTCAGCATTGTGCTGAGGCTTCAGTATTGCACTGAAGTTCAAAAATGTTGACTTTGCACCTAATGACATCACAAATAATCAGGATCAATTAAAATAACCATACACATAAACATACATATTTCACTACATCGGATGGGGGAGGGGAAGGACTACGATATCCTAAATTATGCGTGGCCCGACATGCACATGCCTGGTTTTTTATTTTGCCCATGTCTTGTACTACTGTGGCGTATGTGATCTTGTGCTTTTGAGTTGTAAACGTAGTGTGTAATATATACTGTAAGGCAATCTGTGGGACTGTCTTGTTTCAGCTGTGAAATAAGTTCACATATAATATACAAAAGTACTCTGTGGTTCACTTTACTGAAGGCTGCTTTTCTCAAAGGTAGATTTCGTAGAGTATATCCACACAGGAGTAATTTAAGTAATAAATAATAAATTAATGCTGTTTATTCATAATGTTATAGAATATTAAAATAGATTACATTAGAAGTAAAGTACTTATTTATTATTAAAATATATCAATTTCAGGATAAATTTCATTATAGTACAGAGTAAGCACTTTGGCATTTGTCTCACTAACGACGATGAGCGAGAAGCGAGTAGCGATTTATCGCTCAAGAAACGTACAGCAGATGTATTTTGTAGATCCCGGCCGTGTATACAAAAGAGATGCAGTATAGACCAAGTACTCGCCGGCAGTGTGAACACTCAGCGATCAACTAAAAATATATGTATCTCTTATTTTTTAAACTTTCACGATTTTTTAATACATAGTAGATATTGAAGTAATTTTTATAGGCATTTCTTGCTAATTACTTTACAAATACAATAATTGTATTTTTGAAAGATATAAAAATTTGAAGTCCAGACCCAGGAATCGAACCCGAGACTTCCGTAGCCAAACCTATCTGGACTATGTTACTAGACCTCAAATTTTTCTATCCTTTGATGCTCGCGAGTTGGGTCCAGGGCACATAGTAGATATATTTCGTGACTTATTCGCGTGAATTGTTTAAAAGTACGAACCTTTTATTTATACGACGTTTCGATCGAATTGTATCGATCGAGTATTTAATCTGTATCTCTTTAGTTTACACGGGATCTACATAAATATGTCTAATAGCTATTTACTACTCTTCTGGACAGGTGCCTTAAGCGAACCATGCCAACTATCAGAACTACACATCGCTTCTCGCTCGCCAACTCTTTTGTAGTTCACTCGCTTCTCGTTCATCGTTGTTGGTGGGACTGTTGCCTCACGTGCTGCGGATGCTCGTTATGTGTGCGCGTGTGAGTGTAGGTTTATAACTTGCAGTACATACGTGAGCGTTCCTTCTGTATTCACTTTATTTTGTGACGGTATCAAGTCTCGCCTGATTCCTTTTTTTATTAGACTTGTAGCTATTTATGTATTTAACCCACTGAGCGGCGTAATGGATAGGAAAAATCACGTAGAAAATTATGTTAAAGTGTTAAAAAATATATTTTTTCGTGGATTTCAAATCACTTACGTTAAACCCAATTTCGTATAAACCGAAATCTCCAAGGACCACACAAGATTAAGATAATTTCATTATCAAAATAGAAGGTTAGTCCAAATGTATATTAAACCTTCAATACTTAATTTGTCCTAGACAACTTAGGCCCTTAATGCCTAGTCCTACATAAGTGATTCAGTATAATCGCCTAACTTACTCAATCTAGGAGAATACTACTAATAAACTTTGCCAATTATGTCGCTTACTGAATAGAATTTTCATTGTTACATATACATCTAAAAGGTCTGGGGGATAATCTGGAAATACTTTTGTTCTATAGTTAATGATAATAATGGTCTCATGACTGATTTATCTTGTTAGAGTCAAGTCAAGAATAAATATATTATAGTGCATAAATACATGCGCATAAGTGCACTCTCTATTCTCTCGCTCTCATAGTCTGATGAGACGGACATCCGACACGACCGGAGAGAGATTAGGCGCAGGACCGACGGATGGCTTATTATGCAATTAGAGGCATTGGGGCTACGTTTTTAAAAAATGGTTACCTGTACATGAATTGCTTAAGCTTGTAGGAAAATAAAACAATGCTGAAAAGCAAAACAAACCCACCGATGTCTTGAATTGAAACATTTTATTAAATGTTTAATTATAATGTAAGTTAATAAAGGCTATTTAAATAATAAAACTTGAGAGGTGTCAAGGGACACCCGGATGGAACGAAGTTTTTATCTTAATTTTTTTGTTTTATAATCATCGCAACACCACACTGTTCAATGCGAAATAGAAAGACGAAACGAAAATAACTTACAAAAAGACGATTGTATACCAAAGGCTCGAACCCACACCAACACAATTGTTACCAATACTGTGTACCGAATTTATGCCTCTAGACCAAATCGACAGGTGACTTCTTTGTCAAATTAGATGTTCATATGTCACGCGCACGCCGCACGGCTTGTGTGTGTGTCAAAAAGTGTCGTTACAACTTTTCGTGAGAATTTTTTCCGTCTAGCCCCCTTACACAACGCGCGATAAGGAACTTCGTTCCAAAAAAATGCGTGTAAGAATACCTGAATCAGTGGCGACCTAAAGGTTCATTTCCGTGCATCGCGGCCACACGCGGCTTACGACGTGCGGTTGACGTGTGACAATAGTCAGAGTATGAGAGCGTATGGCGCCGTTTCCGAAGTTCCGCGCGGCCGACGACTAACGTTGGCTGTGCGCGCAATCTGACTATTGTCGCATCGGCCGTGCGCGTCAGCCGCACATCGCAAATCTGTGCGCGACCGCGATTGGCCGCGAAGCACGGAAATTAACTTTAAGCATTAATCAACATTACCACTGTCGATCTGAAGATGGGTAACCGTCTTCGAAATACGTCATACCTCTCCACGTCACAGAGAGCATCTTAAGCCGTAGATCTTGCGCCTAGTCTCTTTCCGGTTCAGTCGAATTTCTTCGATTTATTTCTTTACGTGCAGCTCATGCTATTAAAATGGTGTTAAAACATGAAGCATTACTATGAGCTACAGTTACATATTGTAGAAAAATATATAGATACGTAAAGAAAGAAAGGTCTAACTGTTGACTTCCTTGCTCCGGATGTTTTAAGCGGAGACTGTATTACGAGAGCAGAAACTACCCCAGTTTCAGATGTTACAGCATCGTGAATATAATACGTTTTATTATTCTTATATTATATCACACTAGTAGACACGCGCAACTTCAACTTTGCCATTTTTACAACATTTTTCATTGCTGCTCCGCTCTTATTGATCGTAGCGTGATGTTACATAGCTTATAGCCTTCCTAGATAAATGGGCTATCTAACAGTAAAATATTTTTTCAATTCGATCAAATAGTTTCTGAGATTATCTCGTTCAAACAAACAAACTCTTCAGCTTTATAATATTAGTATAGATTATTCACTACAATAAACTAACCTTTTTGAAACATATAGAAGCGGAACCTTTTTGAAACATAGAAGCGGCGGTAGCCTAATAAATAAGGCATCGGTCTCGCAATCGTGAGGTCGCGTTCGAATTCTACCCATTATACTACCGACGTGAACCTATTCCTAACACAAGCCTTTGAGCTTAGCTGGAGGGGTTAACAAGATTGCTAGTAATGTGGTACTCGCAATCCCACATTGCTTGTTATCTTGAAAAAAAAATGAGGAGCGCTACGTGGTAACAATCAGATCTTTGCCAGACAAGGATCTGGACGGCACTGTTACTATTATGGGCTAGCGTGACGCTTACCATCAGGCGCACGACCCGCTCGTCTTTTCAATAAGTTGTAGGTATATAAAAAAGTTATTATCTATACTAATATTATAAAGCGGAAGAGTTTGTTTGTTTAAACGCGCTAATCTCAGGAACTACTGGTCCGATTTGAAAAATTCTTTTTTTGTTGGATAGCCCATTTATCGAGGAAGGCTATAGGCTATATAACATCGCGCTACGACTAATAGGAGCGGCGTGAAATGTTGCAAAAACTGGGAAAATTTACGCATACGAAGTTGCGCGGGACAGCTAGTGCATAATAAAATATATAGACATAAAGACAACAAGCAGAAGTTTTACTACAGACTTTACTTGACTACAATCATACTAATATAAAAAGGCGAAAGATTGTGAGTATGTGAGTGTGTATGTTTGTTACTTCTTCACGTCTAAACGGCTGGAGCGATTTTAATAAAATTTGGTATGGAGTTAGCTGACATCCTGGATTAACATATAGGCTATTAAACCGCGGATAACACCGCGGGGCACAGCTAGTTTTAAAATAAATTCAAATTCTTTCTCCTCACCTCTTTAGTAACAATAGTGTTGACACAAAGCTTCAGTATTACCTTCTTGCGTACATTCGGAAGACTTCCAAATAGACGTTCCGTGGCCACCTTAAGCGTCAGCCCTTACACAACATCCTCCGTTAGTAGGTAGTCTACTTTGTGCGGCACGAGAAGCTCTGTCGTATGAATGGACACAAAAGACTGGGGTTGACACTTAGGGTTGTCGCTCTATAGATACATTTATGTGACACTGATTTTAGTCCGGAACTTTGGCATGATTTCATCTATAAAACGCAGTAAGGTATTTCTCTGCGCGCGGTGGCGCTTTTTATTTTAACTCATTTCTTGATAATACTTTATCAATACAATCAATGGTATTGCCAAAAACGCTGAATCATGTGATTCTCTATTTTAAATAAGAAAGCCAAATAGGAAATTTCACAGATCTAACTTCAAAACTAACGGAGTTTTATAAAAACTTGCAACCACTATTCAACAAATAATTAACAAATATTAAAAAAAAAATGGGTAAATATTTATTTGTATTTTCAAAAATCCCTTTTTATCGAATTGTATTGTCATCGGTCCTTGATGAGTGCGAAGTTTAAATTAAATAAAAATACGTCATGAAGTGAGTGAAAAACACGTTGAAATATTCTGTTACATAGAAACAAAGATACATACCAAGCTAATAGTTTAAAGTAAATCTATAAAGGTGACAACCCTGTGATTGTCTCGTACTTGTCAAGGGTAGAAAATAGTTCCACAAATATAGGTCGAGACCCAGTGGGTGAAATACTTTTTATTTATTTATTGTCTGAGGGTTTAAGCACCCTGGTATCAATACCTATTTATGAATCAATGATAATTTATTTATATTATCTAAACAGTGCTAATTATAAAAAAAAAATATCTTGGCGCACATACATCTGATCCCAAACGGCAGAACATGTGCTAGGGTAACCAGATAGCTGATAAACAAAACTTATGTCTTCCTAAACAGTATAGATAAATTACACCCAGAACGAATAAACAATTGTGCTCATCACGCAAATATTTATCCTGGTTGGAGGGGGGGGGGGGGGGATCAATCCGACGATTTCTGGCTAAACATTCTCTTTGGGTGGACCCCTGGATAAATCACGATTGTTTATGTAATAATATTTATATATTTGAAATATATAAGTATGTTTATATGTTGTCATCCAGGTACTAAATTATTATACAGGTATAAAATAATATTTTTTGAAAAAAATTACAAATTATCTCTTCACCACCTACCATCTACTTTTGTCACACAACCATTAAACACACATCTGAGATACTCCGGAGTAAAATCGATGTTTTTTAAAAGTTTTATTGCTTAAACCTGACATTAATAACGATTTTACTCCAGTAAAATAGTCTGTAGGTGGTTAAGGTCATAACTCCAAAAACAAGTGGTAGGTGATTAAGGGTTAATAAATTAAATATTTTCCAAAAATTATATAACAAAGTTATTTAGTGTTACGTAAAGAATCACCGAGCAAGAGGTTATTAGTATATTACAAATCACCCTGTATATTTCATTAAAGTTACTTTGAGCTACACATACAATTAAAAATTAATGGCGCGGTGGGAGTATGTCCGACTGCTACGCAAGAGGTCGTGAATTCGATTCCTACACGGGACACCACTTTGTTTGATCCACAAATTGTTGTTCCGAGTCTGGGTGTACTTTCTGTCCGTGACTTGTTTGTTTGTAAAGTCCCCCGTGACACAAGGCTTACAGCCTTAGACCTTAGTGCGAGAGTCGTCTTTAAAAAAAAAAATTAATAACATGGAACAGTGAAATATCGTTGTTATGTTTTATTTAATTTACAAAAGTAGCAGTGACGTGAAAACCCTACAATTTAGTTTGTTAGTAAACGTTTCACATCGTGCACGGCCTTTGTATAGTCTGGTACACCCGTTTCACCATTCAGCTTCTTCGTCGAAAATTGTTTTTCCATCGCAACGTGACTGCCTAATTTCTACCTAAATCAAACTATACGTATTTCAATTAAACCACATACTTAAATAAAACACATGTAGATATGTTAAATACAGGGGCCGAATTAAGGTACAGGGCCCTCTGGCTACAGGGGCCCTGAACGTGGGTTGGCATTTTTTAATAAAACGTCATGAAGAGAAGAGCAGGTCGTGCAGCTGATGAAAAGCGTCACGCAGCCCATAACAGCATCAGTGCCACCCAAATCCTTGTTTAGCAAAGATCTGAATGTCACCCGCACCGCACTCCTCATTTGAGACATTAGTTCGTAAATCTCATTTGCCCAGTAATTTCACTTGCTACCGTGCCCTGAAACATAGTGATGTGTTAACATTACTATTTCTAGGAAGAATAATAATTGAACTCCCTCCAGCATTGCGCCCGTGCCAGCGACACACACTAAAGCGTCAAACATAAATTTTTACGAGCGACTTACATTAGTTCTTTAGCCGTGTGAGCCTTAAGACAACGGGCCCCCTAACAAATTTTGATACAGAGCCCGACTTAGGCAAGCTACATCCCTGGATGTGTCCCTAAAATAACTAAACGTTGGCATATTTAATTAAGGTAAAGGACAGACGTAGGTTTAAAACGTAGTTCGTAGTAAATTAATAAATAAATAAAGTAAACATCCACAATTTATGTTGATAAAACAAATTAGGCGGAGTTATGTGATGTTACCAATCAGCGAAAGTTAATTAGAAGGCAAATAACAGGTTATTTTAGTATGGACACATTTCAATTAATGTATAGTACATAGCTTACATTAAAATTTAATCATACATTTATCATACATTTATTATTCTGAATTTAATACTGTATTACATAGAAGAAATGCACTTCTTAGAAACATTCAGAAGACTTCCCTTTGGGACAGTTTTATATAAGGAGTCTTTCTCCATGTTTATAAATTGGATAAATATGTCGCTCGTGATAATAGAATCAATATTTATGAAGATCTGCATTGCAATATTTAGAACATCAAACTATACTATGTCAATCAGACAATATATTTCTAAATACATGCATGTTTATATATGTTTATGGATAAATTAAACTTAGGCTCAGAATAACCATAATCGCCAACCCGCCAAGCGTGGCAATTATGGCAATTATGGCAAATACCGCCAGGATCTATAAAAAGTAGGTTGTACTGGGGAGACCTGTGCAGAGAGACATCATATGGATTGATATGAAGATCAAAATAAACAAACATCACCATGCTCATCACACAAACAAAATGTATTCTGGGTGGAAATCGAACTCACAAACTTTGGTTAAGCAGTCAGGGTCACTAACCACTAACTATTAGACTAACAGGACAGTCAATTTTAAATTGACAAATGAGGCTTACAAACTAATGTCTCAAAGGCATAGTGGGGTGTGACATTTTCTCGAAATCGGTCACCCATCTGTGGACTGACAGTGGCAACGATGCTTAACCTCGCAGATATCTCGATCTGCACCATCGCCACGTAGTCGGAAAAAAGTAACTCTATATATCCAATTTCCTAAAGATATGCATCTAATAATAAGCTCTTCAGATTTATACACCTAAACATAAAAAAGTAACAAAAGCACGTACGTAAATATACTCCCCCTCTTTTATATGACACATATCAAGACACATATATGACATACTCGTATGTATATGACACAAAATTACTCTCGAAGTACCGAGTACCGACCCTTCCCCTGTGTTCTTTATTAAAAACTCCATTTGTCTTACAAAAGAAAGAGGGGAAATTCATCATGGCGATTTAAAAGTAATAGGGGATAGAACACTGAACTTTAATAGTACGATAGATAACACCAAGATTTCCATTTGAATTTGACATTTGGACGTCTATTTGACACAATCAATTTGATGTCTATACTTGTGTACAGTACTCCAAAAGTAATAATGCGCATAGAAATCTTCGGAAATCTTCGTCATTGTTCGGCAACGGTCGTATTACCCGAGCGTCGAAAGACGATATTTATATAGAGTGGTTAAGAGCAATTTCTCTATGCCTAATTTTATATATTATGTGTTTTGTGCTAAAACAGATTTGATTTACCTGTAACGAAATTTGATTCGATAATTCCATGTAAGTAAATAGCGAAAACGCTACAATCATTGTTGGAGTGATTAGTTTTCAAGTGTCTTACCGAAGTTGGTGTAATTATGGAGGAAAAGGTTTAAATAACATAAGGTTTTATTAGAAGGAGAAAAAAACGTTTTCAAATAGAGGTTTACATAAAATATAATCAAAATCTCAGTTCAAATTTGTTTACAGCACTAATCATTCCAGAAAAATAATACAATTATAAAAAAATTAATCAGAATCGAGGAAGACCTCTATTCCCGACATCGCAGATTCATCAGAAGTTTCATTATGCTCTTGTTCATTTACACTTTCCTCACTGCTATCACCTGTGTAAATAATCAGTTTATCGGAATAACTATCGATTCTTGGCTCAAATTTTCTATATTCATCTTCGCATTGAACCGCATGATCAGAAACTTTTTTCCATTCTTCTGGTCCTATTTTATTGATTTTTTCTAATATAGCATCTTTAACTGACGTCACAGTCATTGCAATATTTCTCTTGGCCACGTGTTGCTTTATTTGGGACCAAATATTTTCAATAGGGTTAAAATCGGGATGATATGGTGGCAATCGTATAATTTTATGCCCATGTTCCTCCATTATACGGTCAATGGCAAATTCTGTGTAATTTTCTTTGTATCTTTGTATAATTTTATACAAATCGGGTTTCAGTTTCTTTGGGTCATGCGGAATGTTGTGTTGTTGTAACCAAGCTGTCATTTGTGGTTTAGATGTGTTTGAGTTTGGTGGTTTCACAGACAGCTTATTATGATATGGGGCGTTGTCTATTACCAACACACTATTAGGAGGCAAGTTGGGAATCAATTGATTGCGTAGCCAAGTTTGATAACGTTCCGCGTTTATTTCTTTATGATAGTCACCTTCTGAGTCGACACATTTATGTAACATTAGAGCCCCTGGGACGAAGCCTTTTTCATTGCCTGCGTGTACAATAATTATTCGCTCTCCTTTGGAAATGGGTTGTTTGATACCTTTTTTGTTGCTATCTTGCCAAGTTTTACCCTTAGTATGTGATGTGTGCACATACGACTCGTCCATAAATACTATGTTTCTACCAGAACTCCTCAGCTGTTGTATTTCTCTGAGATATTTGATCCTTTTTAGGCGTATATCATGTTTTTCCATAAGTAATTGTCTGTTATTATCAGTTTTCAGAAACCTAAACCCCATGTCTTTCAAGATCAACCTTAAAGTCTCGGCACAGCCTTTGAAATTAATAGCTTCGATCAACTTTATTCTTAAATTATTTACAGTTGGGAGTTCTTTCAGCGTCAATTGAAAATTGTATATCATATTACGAATAACACAGTAGTCGAAATCATCAAGTACCAGCCGAAATCTACTTTTAGGTCTTCCTTTTTTCGGTGTAGAAAATTTCTTTGATTGATTATGTTTTTTTTCGTTTAAGATATTACTCAAAGTTCGTCGCGAAATTCCTGTAGCTTTTGTAACACGGTCTTGAATTTTTTTAAAATAACCATCATGGTCTCTGTTGAAAACATTGGCTTCATTTAAGAAATAAAGGTACACATTAAATACCATTTGCCGTGCTTGTGAATTAAGCGGTTTTCCACGTTTAAATTTATCCATTTTGGAAGAATTCGTCTGAAAGAAAATGGCATGGGCAGAGTTAGGTATATATTTTTTATGCATGTTTATCTATTTATTTAATTTAAATAAATCTCATTTTTTAAATGTTTTTCTAGTACTTAATATGTATTTAATGTAGGTATTTTATTTTTTTAATATTAAAAAAACGTGAAATATGTTATTTATTTTCCTTTTTTCAAAATATACTATTTAAATCTGAATAAGCTAATTAATGTTGAAATTATATTTACCAAGAAGGGTGTGTAATAGCAGCTCTATATATTTCCACAAATAGAGAACACGTGCAGTCACTACCAATATATAAAGACGACTGACAGACATTTCGCTGACCGGCGACAGCTGCCGAACGCCCGATTTGTTTTCGATTGTGCACACATGATATTGACTCCTATCTCTTTTAAACAAGGTGCAAAATGCAAATGCCTTGTTTAGGGCTCTTACGATTCCATGATTCGAGTGTTTCCGGGAATACGACAATTAGCGAAGATCTGCATGTGCATTATTAATTTGGGAGTACTGTAACAAGGATAGCATTATCGGTCATTTTTTATAAGTGTCAAAAGTGTTTACAAGATGGTCATTCGATTCGATATTTAAAATTGTTGTCACTTTGCAAGGGGTGAATAGTAGTTACTATAGCGCTCATTTTTTTGTTTTTATGTCCGTAAGCGATATCTATGTCTTGTTCCAGCACTTCTCTATGAAGCATTCCTTTTGTACAATCCATCCATGCCACCTGTGTCCGTATTCACTATCTTTTTTCGTTTTCGCGGTAAGCCCGCGCTTTTAACTGTCAAAATCTTGTCATAATGATTAATAGAGAGCTGCGCTTAGAAATGCATCATCAATTTGAGCGCACCGCGCATGCGGCAGTTCGCGCGGGCTAATACGAAAAAAACATAGTGAATAAGAACCCAGATGCCAAACTAGGTAGAGCCTGTATTATGGCAACCAAACAACTAATAAACATGCGCTACAAGGGAATCATTTCTTGGCCCAGCGTGTGTAAATGTTATCAATTTTATAATATTGCTAGCTTCGTCTGCGTAAATTTTCCCCGTTTTTGTAACATTTTTCATTGCTGCGCCATTCCTTTTGGTCGTAGCGTGATATTCAATAGCCTATACCCTTCCTCTTTAAATGGGCTATCCAACAGATAATTTTTCAATTCGAACCAGAAGTGCCTGAGATTATAGCATTCAAACAAACAAACTCAGTATAGAAAAATTACACCCAGACCCAGAATAAACCGCCTTACTCATCACAAAAAGTTTTATCCTGGTTGGGTATCGAATTCACGACCTCTGACTTAGCCACTGACCTCCATACTACTAGTACGGTTGACTAGCTAATCCGTACAAATTGACAGCAATTTCATATTCCAAATAGAAGTAAGAAGAATTTATTTTGTATTTGACAAATGGCCGTTGTTGCTATCCTTGGTACACATGGAGTCTATACTACTTTCATTTAATTTTGACAACTTTCCGTCCATAATGTAAAAATCTAATGGATTTTTTTTTATTGCTAGCGATAGCCTATTCATCGTACTAGGTCAGTGGGCTTAGCAGTCAGGATCCCTAACCACTAGACCAACAAATGCGATAGTTTGTGAGGATGGATGTATACAGGATGATTTTTAATATAGTAATAATCTCCCGCTCTTCTTTATATTATTGTTTATGGCTTCTTTTTATTGCAGGCGACCCGTGACCACGATCCGTGCAATTCGATCGAAACGTCGGGTAAATAAAAAGTTCGTACCGATTAAGTCCCGAAATATATCTAATACTTCTTTACATTACATCAAATAAATTCGTAATATAATTTCTGAAAAAAAAAAAAAAATTTTAACCCTTCACCACCTAATTTTGTCACACAATCATTTACCACACATCTGAGAGTTCCCGGAGTAAACTCGATGTTACTATGTCAGGTATAGGGCCTAAACCTCACAATAAGTAACGCGTATCGCGATAACCGACATCCAAGCGGGCCGAGCCACGCACAAAAGCTGTAAAAATGTAACATAACGCGGGCAAAGCCGCGGGGAGATTCTAGTTCTACATAAGCACACATTACCGACCCACTGAACGAAGGAAAAGTGGGTTCAAAAGCTGTAAATAATTTTCAGGCTTTTAACAAGCTGAAACAAGACAAAAATTTCAACGTAATTCGGTTACATGGTCCATTAAACATGTACGTTATAATGTACGTTGGACCTACGTTCGTTAGAATGTATTTTTTTTTTGAAAATCATGAAATTGGGTCAAGGTTAACTAATATATTTGAAAAATACAAGAAAAGAAGCTTCATTTAAGCGGCAGCCGAATCTTAGCCTAATGGCTAAGGCATCGGACTCGCAATTGTGAGGTTACAGGTTCGAATCCTACCCATTATACTTCCGACGTGAACTTATTCCTTACAAACCATCGAGCTTATCTGGAGGGTTTAACAGGATTGCTAGTTATCTTTAAAAAAAACTAGTTATTGTTATTATGAGCTAAAAACGAAAACGGGTAGGTGATCGGACAAATGAAGTGGCGGTAGCCTAATGGTTAAGGCATCGGTCCCGCAATCGTGAGGTTGCGGGTTCTAATCCCACCCATTTTACTACCGACATGAACCCACTCCTAACACAAGTCTTTGAGCTTAGTTGTAGGGGTTAACAATATTGCTGGTAATATCGGAGACAATCTCACGTTGCTAGTTCTCTTTAAAAAAATGCATCCTGGGTCCTTATTCACTATGTTTATTTCGGTGTCCGTGGCAAGCCCGTGCGAACTTGTCATAATGGTAAATGGAGAAACGCTTAGGAATGCATCAAGGTAATGCGCGGCAGACATCTTTGAGAGCACCGCGCATGCGCCAGTTTACACGGGCTTGCCACGGACACGGAATAAAGGTCGTGAATATAGACCCTAGTTGCTTGGTCAATATACATGAAAAGTTATTGTTCGAGTGTAAACATAAATAAGTGTACATTTCGCGGATCATGCTGTTCCAAACTTCTGTTTGTATTTGAAATTTTGAATTATGAAGATTTGAAAAAAAACAAGAACTTTTGGTTTGGCCGTCAAACGCAAAACGTTGAAACTTATCCGGGTTTTTGTCGTAGGGCTCGCAGTGTCGCGTACCTACCTATTTAATTTATGTGAATTGTGTTATCATGCTGTGAGTTTTCAATAAACTGTATCTACTTAGTTTTATGATTGGTAAATGAGATGGTTTAGTTAGGTACTAAAACTAACATAAACAATTCACTTCATTCGTTTATGAAAATCGTCTACGAACCTAAAAGTGAATTAGAATAGTATAGTAGTTTTCAATAAACTGTATCTACTTAGTTTAGGGGAATACTGAGTTTTATTCTCAATGAGCATGATGGTTTATTCTGTGCCAGACACAGAATAAACCTGTGTAATTTATCTATAATATGTATGTATTTAGAAATATATATGTATGTTTATCACTTGTCTGGTTTCCATAGTGCAAGCTCTGCTTAGTTTGGGATCAGATAGCGTTGTGTGAGTTGTCCCAAGATATTATTATTGGATAAGAAAACACATTAATAAATCTGTATTATCCACGTAAGCTGTGTAATAACTCTGAAACAAATAAAAGCAACCGAATGTTTCAATTGAAAATTTAATAAATGAAATGGTTTAGGTACTAAAACTAACAACAATGATTCACTTCATTCGTTTACGAAAATCGTCTACGAAACATAAAGTGAATTAGAATAGTATTCGTAAACGAAGATAAAATATGACTCTAAAATTCTAAGTTTCGTTTCGGCAAAGGGTCTGTTACTATACTCCTTTTAATAACTCACGCAAACTTGGACTTCCTAAATTAAGCCCTTTTCCATTTAAACTCCACTTTCATACTTACATTAAGTTAATTTAGGAAAAAGGGCGCGGATATTACACAGTTAATGTGACAAGAGATATGCTAATGCACGGAGACCCTAATGACAAATCACATAATGAAAAACTTGGGTGTAATAATTTAAAAAAAATATATAAAAAACTTGTCACGCGAGCTTAATGTGATGGGGAGTTGTAGACATTGATTGATAACTGGCCTGTTGGTCTAGTAGTTCTCTAACTACACCTCCTGACTGCTAAGCCAAAGGTTGTAAGTTCGATTCCTATCCAGGATAAATCTTTGTGTAATGGTATTCATGAGCATGATTGTTTATTCAGCGTCCGGGCGTAATTATAATAATAATAATATAATATCTTGGGACAACTCACACAACGCTATCTGATCCCAAACTAAGCATAGCTTGTACTATGGAAACCAGACAACTGATAAACATACTATATTTCTAAATACATACATATTATAGATAAATAACACCCAGACACAGAATAAACCTTCATGCTCATCACGCAAAGTTTTATCCTGGGTGGGGATCGAACCCACGACCTCTTGCGTAGCAGTCGGATATACTCCCACCGCGCCACAGAGGCAGTCTAGTCTAATTTAAGTTTTATTAAATATTTATTCATTATTAAGTAGTACTTTTGTATATTCTTAGAATTAATTAGTAATTTTGTTCTTTTGTATATAAATAAATGAAAATGAATATAATATGTACGTATTGTACCTGTGGCGCGGTGTGGTGTGTATCCGACAGCTAAGCAAGAGGTCGTGGGTTCGTCCCCACCCAGGATAAATCTTTGTGTGATGAGCACGATGGTTTATTCTGTGTCTGGGTGTTATTTATCTATAATATAATATCGGTTGACTGGTTTACATAGTATAGGCTCTCTCTTAGTTTGGGATCAGATAGCGTTGTGTTATTATTATTATTATTATTATTATGCTTATCCGTAAGAAATTATTTGATTGATAGTGAAAGTCACATGAAAATCGGTTCAGTAGTTTTTGAGATAATCGCGAACATATACTACAGACAGACAGATTTATAAATATGTTTATCAGTTGTCTGGTTGCCATAGTACAGGCGCTGTCTACTTTAGGATCAGATGACCGTGTGTGGGTTGCCCCAAGTTATAACTAAACAGGTTTAAAAACATAAAAACTATCGACACAAAGTACACCACGACTCGAAACCATTGGTTGCACAAAGTGGTGTACCGTGTAGGAATCGAACTCAACAGCCTCATTTGTAATAGTTGTAATTATAGCACTGCGCTACCCAGTTACATTGTAAATGGTTTGTTATACTTAAAAAAAATCCAACAGTTTATTATATTGCGAGAAAGATTAAAATCATTTAAAAACGCCTCTAGAGTCGTTACACAAAACATTAAATAGTTAAATTATTCAATACATTATGATAACGTCGCAATAAATAAAATTTTCATTATATTTTTGTGTTACTATGAAACTCTAGTACAAATCTTACTTTATTTTTTGTATAGTAATCATTCCGCTAAGCTAATACTACACTGAATCCGGGACCCTAAGCCCTTAAAAAAAGGTGTAATAAGGACCTAACCTTAATATCTAAATAATTATGGAAAAAAACGGGTGGCACTCCGGGAGTGTCGGCAGAAGTGAAAACTTAAACATTAACGTTGTGCGTTTTTGAATATTTTGGAATGGTAAAGGATTTTTTTTATCAATATAAGTAAGTACTATAAAATATGTGGTAAAATACAATATTCACCTATTGCGCTATAGTACACAAATATGACAATTTAAAAAATGACAATGACAACGACATGACAATTGAAAAGTTTATCTTTCAGAAAAAATGACAAGCACACTAAAAAAAAAAAAATATTATTTGGACTCGAACCGGAGTCTTTTGGTTTCTACCACCTGAGCTATTATAACATTGTAGATTGCGGCGATATTTACTTTCGTATTTTAATAATTTTGTAGCAGTATTCGTCTTACAAGTTTTAAATCAGGATCACGTTAGTCAGACGCGAGTTTAAATTTTTTTACCCATCCCAAAAAAGTGCGTGTGTGTAAAGTCCCCCGCGACACAGGGCTTGGACCCTACTGTGGGAGCCGTCTTTAAAAAAAAAGAAAGATTTAACAAATGTGAAAGATTAGATAAATATATGGATATTTACGATGGATAACTACGTTAAAACTGTTAAACGATTCTGGATGAAAGGCAGAGATAAATTATAGTCTGAAATAATACAAAGGCTTCATTTTATCCAGGGTAAACGCACGATTACGATACAGACTGGCCTGTAGGTCTAGTGGCTAGTGATCATGACTCGTAGCCTTCCTCAATAAATGAGCTATCTAACAACAAGATAATTTTTAATTCGGACCAGTAGTTCCTGAGATTATTGCGTTCAAACAAACAAACTCTTCAGCTCCATATATTTGTGAACAATCATGCCGGAATCATTTTTCGGCAGGGGTCTCCGTAATTTCGGGGGTGTGGAGATTTATTTAGTACAATTGACCAAACACCGTCCAAATGTATACTGTACCTAACTTTTCGCAATTTCAGGGGGAGGGGTGGTTCAACCCTCAAATTCCTCCCTGGGTACGCTCATGAATCGTGTTCATATCCATATATTCTCGGTGGGAATCAAAGTACCCATTCTATACGATTACTACACGAAAGTATAGAAAGATTCATGCTAACTGTTCTATTTATTTTTAATCATTATTTATGATTAAAAGAATAACAGTTTTATGGAAACTTTGTATACAAATATGCAAATAAATTAAAAGTACGTTTTCTTTTTACATAGCTAATTAGTCAGTCGGAGTAGACGCAATAGACACTGGTAGAAAATAATAACGCTTTTTGTGGCGTCTCTATAGTTTTTCCTTTGTATTAAGTGAACTGAAGAAATTAAAAAAAATGTATTACTTGCTTTTGCCCGCAACATTGCCTGTGTGAATGTTGATTGTAAAGCTAAATAATTACAAAATAAAAACCTTGACTGAAATGAATCGAATGAAATGAAATTGTCTTTATTTCAGCAATTCAGTACAAAAAAAAAAACATACGCACATTAAAACTATTTTAAACAGTGGACTGCCGAAAATAGGACCCAGTTCAGCATATTTTCCAGACAGATGCCTGACGCTGGTTTTAAACTGGGCCCTTTAGTACTTAAGTTACACAAAATTTATAAAACATATAACACTAACTCCAACGTAACACCTATATCTATACTATATTATAAAGCTGAAGAGTTTGTTTGTTTAAACGCAGTAATCTCAGGAACTACTGATCCGAATTAAAAAAAATATTTCACTGTTGTATAGCCCATGTATCGAGGAAGGCTGTAGGCTATATAACATGACGCTACGACTAATAGGAGCGGAGCAGCAATGAGAAATGTAGCAAAAATGGGAAAATTTACGCAGACGAAGTTGCGCGGGACAGCTAGTTATCTATATCTATACTAATATTATAAAGAGGAAAGATTTGACTGTTTGTTTGTATTGAATAGGCTCCGAAACTACCGGAGGAATTTGACACAGTAAACAAATATTAAAACATACGCACTAAATAATGTACGAGTATAATGCTTAAAATGCGACTGCTTCAAATTAATGATTAAAAAATTTTGGCGCCAAAAATCTGCTGTTATATTGTCATAATTGTCAGTGTCATTCTCATAATTGAGACGAATCTAACGATACCTCTCAAGCTAAAATCCATCAAGCCATTTAGACTCTAGAGCGTGCCAAAGAAATAATAATAATAGCCTAACCTAATATAATATCTTGGGACAACTCATACAGCGCTATCTGATCCCAAACTAAGCAGAGCTTGTACTATGGAAACTATTCGACCGACCTATTTAGATGGATTGTGTGAGCGCAGCGTAAGCGAAATAATGACGCAATTGTTAAGGTCGCGGGTTCGAATCCTACCCATTATACTATCGACGTGAACCCACTCCTAACACAAGCCATTGAGATTAGCTGGAGGGGTTAACAGGATTGCTAGTAAAGTGGTACCAAAATTCCATATTGCTAGTTATCTTTTAAAAAAAACAAAAACAAAGTGAACGCTTTTTGGCGCCATCTGGAGCTCACATAATGAAGTTGAAAATAAACAACGTAACCGCTGATTTAAATGCGTTTAACACGCAATTTAAATTCTAATTAACTTGGACTCATCTATATCTTTACTAATAATATAAAGAGGAAGGATTTGATTGTTTGTTTGTATTGAATAGGCTCCGAAACTGCTGGACGGATCTGAAAAATTCTTTCATCGTTGTGAAGCTAAACTTACCCCGGGTGACATAGGCCCCGGGTGACGAGGCGTCCGCTAATTTGATATACTCGTACATTCGCAAAATAATTGTCGTTTCGCATCAGTTTCGTAGGTAGGTACTTAGTAATGTTCTCCTAACTGATTTCGGTCAAAGTTCCAATCTCATCAGAGACTAGTCAACTACGCAGGAGATATTATATTGCAAAAGTGTATGTGCATACACAAGTGCACTCTCTATTCACTCACTCTCACAGTCCGATGTGTCATAAATCTAGGGATATTTTAGGCATCGAAGCGACTGCTTGACATGCTTTTCGAGGAGATAGTCACCGACCTATGGAGCAACAGTGATAACATTGCTGAACCTCCCTGATTATTCGGTCCGTCCGTCCCCATTGAAATATAAAGA
This sequence comes from Herminia tarsipennalis, assembly GCA_945859575.2. Classification (NCBI taxonomy): domain Eukaryota; kingdom Metazoa; phylum Arthropoda; class Insecta; order Lepidoptera; family Erebidae; genus Herminia; species Herminia tarsipennalis. The sequence continues at coordinate 4,217,041 of OX243830.2, forward strand.
AACGTCATGGAAATCCAGGTCAACGAAGTCGTGAACCATAGCTAGTCCTACTAATATTATAAGTATATCCTACATTTTGTGACGTTGCATGCAATAAATTCTATTTTTTTATGAAACTTCATAGTACTATAGCTTCACATCAGTATGGGTTATAAAAATCAAGCATAATAAAACAAACAAAAACCAGGCAAGAGCATGTCGGACTGTGCTCAGTGTAGGGTTCCGCATCCTTGAATAATTGCATCAGAAAAAGAGCGTATGTTCATGGCACTTACGCCCTCTTCTTGAGAAACGCAGTTTTTCGGCAATAATTCAATGACGGTTTTCCGATCTTGTCCGAAATAATTTTAGTTTAAAGTATTTATTAAGAGCTACCTTTGTGATTTTTTGCGTATTCTTTGGTCACACGGTTCAAAAGATAAAGGAGGGTAACACAATTTAAGCAATTTCGAAGCGATTATTTCCAAAAATATTCACTTAATTAAAAAAGTTTATTAGAAACCTTAAAATGTTTTTGACCTGTCGAATGATGTGCCACACGTTGATGTTTACTGAAATAAAAAAAAAAAACAGCTTCTGCTACGTGCATGGAGTGCCTCCCCAAAAAATATTTATTTTTATTATTTAGTTATCAAACTAGGTTGCGGCTACTACAACACCTTTTTACTAAATTTCATCAATATCCATTGAGTAGTCTTTTTGTAAAATGCCTGTGACATATAGACGGACCGACAAACAGACGGACATGACGAAACTATAAGGGCTCCGTTTTTGCCATATTGGCTACGAAACCCTAAAAATCCGAATGCTTAAAATTAATAATTAAAATATTTTTTTCCAATTTTCATATAGTGTACCTAGTGTCACTTCGACGTTCACATCTGAAACGAATCTCTCAAGCTAAAATCCATCAAGACATTTCGACTCTAGAGCGTGCCATAGAAATATACACACATACAAACATACATACTCAAAAAACCGTGCTTCTTGTGCAGTCGGGTAAGCAAAGTCATGAGTTAAATCCAGTAACACAATAAATTTATGCGCTAAATCCACCTACACCTTACTATCATCAATCCTGCGAACCTTACATCATTACAAGAACATCATTTAAAGAACACGTAAAGCCTTCTCATTTAATTATTAAACAGTCTAAAATTGTTTAGTTTAACCATTTATCACTCGAGTTAAAACCGCCGCGCCGAGAGTAACGAAAAGCCGCCAGCAATAGAGGAGATAGAGCCTTAAAGACCTTTCACACAGGACAATAGTCAGGTTATTAATTGTTTTTAAACTTATCGAATTTTAAACATTTTTAATAGACTTCAAATAGGATGAGGGTCTCAATTCAGATATTTGTATTTTTTATTAATGTGTGTTCGGGCATAACTCCGTCATACGGATTTTGAAAATTCTGTTTTGTTCGAAAGTGGTTTATTCCGAAACGATCTGATGATGAGTTTCGGAAGCAGACTACGAACCTCCTCAATAAATGCCAGCAAATCAACAAATCAACCGTGATTGAAGTCGGTTAGGTATCTACGTTGTTTTTTTTTTGTAAAAAAGTATTTAGATACCAGCTGTTGCCCCTAACCTTCTTCGTATGGAAATTTTGAAAAAAATCCTATATGCTTTTTTTGGAGTTATAAAGTAGCCTATGTGCTATTACATTTTTGTCCCAAATTTCATCCTGATCCTTTAAGCTGTTCTGGCGTGATTGAGTAACAAATATCCATACATGTAAATTTTCAAAGTTTTTTTTATGAGATAGGGAGCAAACAAGCGGCTCCCCTGATGATAATGGTGGTACATAAGAGGTATAGCAGATGCATTGCCGTTTAAGATCAGAGGCGTCCCTCTTTTAGTAGATCCTTATGTCATATCGTTTGGGAAATACAGCTGCGACAGTTGATACCACAAGATGGTTATGCGTGGAAGAAAATGGCGTTTAAAACGCACTGTGGTGGATTGCCAGTAAGGGTTATACTTGGATGTTTGTTTCGAAGTTTCGCATTGCATTTATAATTTTAGTATACCTATATATTTAACAGCTTACTATGATATAATTCATGATGTGTAATTTTTATAGACATCCTTTTGCTACAACATCCGGTCCTCTGCCAGCAGTGGATACTGGTTGGTGGGGATGTTTTTTTATACAATGAAATGAAGAGACGAGCAGGTCGTGCACCTAATAGTAACCGTCACGCTAACCCATAACAGTATCAGTGCCACCCGAATCCTTGTTTGGCAGAGATCTGACTGTAACCGCACCGCGCTACTCATTAAAGACATTAGTTTGTAAATCTCATTTGCCCAGTAATTACACTTGCTACAGTGCCTTCCAACTGAAACCAAGTGATGTGTTAACATAACTATTTCACGGAAGAACTGCCAGGTTGCGGTACTGACCAAGACTGCCTATGGCTTAATGATGATGTGATTACTCAATTAAGAATATCAGAAGTAAAGAAAATTGTAAAGTTACACCATTATTTGTTACCCAGATAAAACAAATTTAAGGTAGCTGTGTCTGTACTAGCCCAGTAAAATAGCAATACTGTAAAATATGTACTGTACTAATAACATTAAATGTCCTTTTCTTTAAATGTATTTTCTCAAAAGGCGACCTTTTGAGAAAATACATTTTCTCCAAACATCCCTTCTTAAAATGTCCTATTAAGTAAATGTTTTTTCTCATGTCATATGTCATGTTAATGTCCTTATTTCAAAATGTACCATTATCAAAATGTTCACACGATTCGTTCCAATGTAAACGGGTCTTTAGTTTATTTATGGTAATATTGGGTGGCGATGCGGTTAATGATTCGTTTAAGTGTAAACTAAGTGAAGGGGGTACTGGGGAAATATCTATCAGTGAAGTTCAGCAATTATGCCTAGGCTATGTATATAGTTGGATTACCATCTGTATTGTTAAGTCAGTTGATGTATATAGTAAGGAACAGAACTACCTAAAAATAGAATCACTCCAATACATCACCTAACATAACCCCTTACTCAATCATCATCACCATCATTAGCCTGTATCGGTCCACTGCTGGACATAGTTCCCTACTAATTTTCGACACAACAGCCTTAGTCAAAGCTGTGAAATAAGACATACCACTTAATTATCTATACTAATATTAAAAAGCTGAAGAGTTTGTTTGTTTGTTTGTTTTAACGCGGTAATCTCAGGAACTACCGATCCGAATTGAAAAATTATTTCACTGTTGGATAGCCCATTTATCAAGGAAAGTTATAGGCTATAAAACATCACGCTACGACCAATAAGAGCGGAGCAGCAATGAGAAATGTTGCAAAAACGGGGAAAATTTACGCAGACGAAGTTGCGCGGGACAGCTAGTTATGAAATATAGTAGTAGACTCACTCTATACTAAATATATAAGCTAAACGGGGACGTTACTACAGGGCTAACACCTAAAATATAAATGTATTTGCATCAAAAGCCATTCCTTTGGGAGATACGATAGCACAGACGATACCTATACACGTCAAACTTCTAACACCCTTTTGCGTAAGAAGTTAAATAGACAATGAGAATCTAAAATAAACCCACTAATCGATGACTGGCCTGTCGGTCTAGTAGTAGTTAGTGACCTTGACTGCTAAGCCGTAGGTCATGGGTTCGATCCCCACCGTTTTTTCGTTTTTGCGGCAAACTCGTGCAAATAGGCGCATGCGCGGTGCACTCGAAGATGTCCGCCGCGCATCCGCGTTGGTCTAAGCGCAGCTCTCTATTTACCATTATGACAAGATTTTGACAGCTCGCATGGGCTTACCGCGAAAATGGAAAAAAGAACGTGAATAAGGAATACATTTTTGTGTGACGAGTATGATGGTTTATTGTCTGGATACAATTGATCTATTACTAGCTGACCCGCGCAACTTAATTTGCATCATTCCCCCCCTTTTTTGGAACATTTTTCATTAATGCCCCGTTCCTATTACGGACAAGTAACGTGGCTTTCTATTGGTAAAAGAATTTTCTAAATCGGTTCAGTAGATCCAGAGATCACCCCCTACAACATCACAAACTCACAAACTTTACCTCTTTGTATAATTAGTATAGTTAAGTATGTAGGTATTTAGAAAAATATAAGTTGGTATCATAATGAGTTGTCTGGTTGCCATAGTACAAGCTTTGCTTGTTTTGGTTTCAAATGGCGTTGTGTGAGTTGTCCCAAGATATTATATTATTATTAAAAAAATATTAACACAAAAACTTTTTTGTAACACTTAATCATTACGTACAAAAATACTAAAAACCCTGTGTAAAAATTTACATAAGTAATAAATTAGGTAGCTAATATAAATGTTAGTCCATTAAAATATGTCCTCCATTGCGAATGGCGCCTTTTATAAAATTAAAAGGAAATGTCCCTTCACACCCTTAAAGAATGATTTACTGAGAGATGACTAGAATTAAATTATTTCTGAGATTATTTTTACCCTAGTTTTCTAGAAGGAGGGTATTTTCGAAGTGAAAACTTCTTTAGCGGCGTTGTGCACTTTTTTTCTTAAGGGTATAAAATGTTAAACTCGCGTCAGGATCACGTGATCGTAAGATTGGAGGATTGGTGGGAAATCTTATTAGAAACCAGAAGACCCCGGTTCGAGTCCAAGTGATTATTTCTCCCCTTTTTTATTTAATTTTTGTTTTTTAATTTGTGATTTAATATTTCATATTTTTGATTTAATTGTCATGTCGTTGTCATTGTCATTTTTTTTTAATTATTATAATTATATATTGTGTTTGCGTACGATAGCGCAATAGATGAATATTGTATTTAACCACATAAACGATAGTACTTTTAAACTTATAATAAAATATTTTCACTTCTGCCGGCACTACCGGAGTGCAATCAGTTTTTTTATGTGATATGTGAACGAACATGCTGTGATTACCACGACCGATGGAGATCTGCCACACCAGAGGCATAGCAGTTGCGTTGCGGGGCTTTTAGAAAAGGGTAAGCTCTGTTTTTGGAAGCGCTAAAGCTATATCAGAATATTATCGGGAAATGGCTTTTGAAAAGGCACTGTGGTATATTGCCACGTGTGTGAGATGATGAAGGGTGATATTTAAGGTTCCATAGTTGGCTATGGAACCTTGACGACATGAAAATTAAATCCCAAAAACGGAACACTTTAAACCGTTTCATCATAAAATATGAAAAAAATTACAAAGGTAGTGTTTAACAAATACTTGCAATTAAAATTGTTTTCAACATGATCGGATATACCCGTCTTTGATATATCGTCGAAAAAATGCGCTTTTTAAGAAAAGGACTTAGTGCCAAGATGCTGCATATATGCTCTTTTACTGGGGCCTTTTTTCAGATCGTATTTTTTTATATACAGTGCATTTCTCAGTAGTGGTAGCTGCGGAACCCTACCCTGAACATGGTCCGACATGCTCTTGCCCGGTTTATTTAAACGTAGATATATATACATGTACAATTGTACATGTCATTGTATTTCTTTGGTACGTTCTACCGCCCAAACGGATGTCATTATCGTTGGATTTGTCTCTATTGTGGGAATGATGTAGGCTACATATTTTCCCAGTTTTTTGTGGCCATTTTCTAACTCCCTGGTGATACGTGTACGTAGTGATGTTTTAGACCAACGTTTCCCAAACTGTGCGTAGAAAAGTTACTAGGGTTTCGCAAAACATATTTTAGACATTTTGAATAATCTCGTATCGTGATTGCCTGCTTTGCCAGGAACTTTATTTGAACAAGGATGACAGATCATTCCAATGTGTCCAGTCATGATAATTCTTATTTCTGGACATTTGGTACACGGTAGTAAAATTCAAGATTATGTTGTCCAAACTTCTAAGCAGGGTGGTAATATCCCCAAACTTACATACTAATAATCTAAAAATTCCATACAAATCCCTACCGATATATAAATGTGAATGTAAGTTTGTTTGTTACGCTTTCACGCGAAAACTACTCAACCGATCATCATGAAACTTTGTACACATATTCCTGGAGGGAAAATTTACGGAGACGAAGTTACGCGGGACAGCTAGTCACACTAATATTATAAAGGCGAAAGTTTGAGTATGTGAGTGTGTATGCTTGTTACTTCTTCACGGCTAAACGGCTGGAGCAATTTTAATAAAATTTGGTATGGAGTTAGCTGACACCCTGGATTAACACATATGCTAATAAACCGCGGGTAACACCGCAGGGCACAGCTAGTATATCCATACTAATATTATAAATGTGAAAGTAACTCTGTCTGTCTGTCTGTCTGTCTGTTACGCTTTCACGCTCAAACAGCTAAACCGATTTAGATGAAATTTTGTATGGAGATAGTTTGAGTCCCGAGGAAGGACATAGGATAGTTTTTATCGCGATAACCGACATCCATGCGGGCGGAGCCGCGGGCGAAAGCTAGTAATATTATAAATGTGAAAGTAGCTCTGTCTGTCTGTCTGTCTGTTACGCTTTCACGCTCAAACAGCTAAACCGATTTAGATGAACTTTGGTATGGAGATAGTTTAAGTCCCGGGGAAGGACATAGGATAGTTTTTATCGCGATAACCGATATCCACGCGGGTGGAGCCGCGGGCGAAAGCTAGTGCATATAATTATAATTGTAGACATAAAACTACAAATTCGCTCGAAAACGAAATATTATTTGACAAGAATAAATACTTTTAAGAAAATCAATAACATTGTTTTTTTTTGCTGACGTTACAAAACCAATATTCTAACGCTGTATATGTATTTTACTCTTCAGTTGGGTTAAGAATGGATTTAACATTTTGTTACGGGTAGAAACCGGAATTATATTAATTAATGTTCACCCGTGAAATATATTATATGTGTTAAATACGGAAACACCCGGTCAACTGATATCTTTGTTAGTTTAAGATACATAATTAGCAACTGTCCATTGAATATTTCCATCACAAAATTCCTAGCATTCAAAACAATACCTACTATAAACAATACAAAATATTCCGCCGAAAAACAAAAGCTTTACAATGGCATCTAAATGTCACAATAGGTATCGTTTGAAACCAAAAACAAATGAGTGTTGTGTCGACAGTATTGACGTTACAAAAACGCAAAATCGACAAACAACCAATTTCACTTGTTGTTGATTACTGTGTGAATTTTAAAAGACAGTTTGTTGGAAAAATGTTTCGTTTTATTTCATATTAGATTTTGCTCGAGGCTCCGCCCGCGTTTATATTAGTTTTTGTGATAAAAACTATCTTTTCTCCTTTTCAGGGACTTAAACTATTTTCATAAAAACTTTCATCTAAATCGGTTTAGCAGTTTAAACGGGAAAACGTTACAAACAGACAGAGTTACTTTCATATTTATAAAATTAGTTTCGATTAGTTTAGTTATGGTGAAACAATTTGTACGTAAAGTGCTGTGCCGTATATCATGTTAATGTAGTCTGCAACGGGTAGATTTGATAATTTGACGTGATAACGTCTTATAAAACGATGACCAAATGCACTCACAAAAAGCGTCACGTTATTGATTGGTTGCTAGGCAACAGCAAATGGCGATTGCAGCGACATGCGATACAATTGGAATTAAAGCTGTCACAGACATGGTTGTTTATTACTAAGTCATCAATGTTGTCTTATGACGTTATCGCGTATTATCGTCCGTAAACCAACTTTTCAGTCAACCATTTTTTTTAGAAGTCATTTTAGTACAAATATGCTTTTTCACACTGTAAGATAAGACTTGTTAAACTTATTTTATTTACTATGACGCCCTTGAGAGTATGTTATCTTTTACGACTTTGGTTAGTCATCAAAGATTTATTCTGTGTGAAAATCGAACCTACTCACAACTTCTAGTTTAACAGCCGGGGTAACTAACCACTAAACCAACAGGCCAGTCAAATCTATTCTTGGTCATAGTCTTATCTTCTTTGTCGATTCAATCTTGGCAGAGCGGTCGTGGTTATCATGTAGCAGTCAGGGCAGCCCCCCCCCCCTCCCACTGCAGAATTAATCTGGTCAGTCCATCGCATGGGCGCCCTTCCGCGTCCTCTCGTGCCTTCAACATTCCCTTGCACGACAAGGTGCTCTATGGAGTGGTTGTCCCTTCGTATTTTAAATTCAAAGAATTTCAATATTCTAGCCTATATTACCTACTAGCTGTCCCGCGCAACTTCGTATGCGTAAATTTTTCCCGTTTTTGCAACATTTCACGTCGCTACTCCGCTCCTATTAGTCGTAGCGCGATGTTATATAGCCTATAGCCTTCCTCGATAAATGGGCTATCCAACAAAAAAAGAATTTTTCAAATCGGACTAGTAGTTCCTGAGATTAACGCGTTTAAATAAACAAACAAACAAACAAAGCAAACAAACAAAGCAAACAAACAAACAAACTCTTCCGCTTTATAATATTAGTATAGATAATAATGGTCTCCACACCGATGTCTGTTAACCGTAACAGACAATCAGGCCAATCTCATCACAGACTAGCCAACAAGTTTTTTTTAAAGACGACTCCCGCAGTAGGGTACAAGCCTTGTGTCGCGGGGACTTTACAAACATACAAATCACGGACTCAAAATACACCCAGACTAGAAACACCAATTTGTGGATCAAACAAAGTGGTGTCCCGTGTTGGAATCGAACCCACGACCTCTTGCGTAGCAGTCGGACACACTCCCACCGCGCCACAGAGGCAGTCAGTGCACAAGTATGTGCTCAGACACACTATACATTTCTTCACTCTTATACATCGATGGGACGAAAATCCGGCATGATCGGAGAGAGCCGACCGGCGGCTCAACGTGCTTTACAAGCTACGGTAACCCATCTATAGACTGACAGTGGCAACGTTGCTTAATCTCGCAGATAACTCGATCTGCTCGGTCGCCATTGAGTTAGGTCATCTATACTAATATTATAAAGCTGAAGAGTTTGTTTGTTTCTTTGAACACGGTAATCTCAGGAACTACTGATCCGAAATAAAAATTATTTTATTATCATAGCCCAATTATCGAGGAAGGCTATAGGCTATATAACATCACGCTACGACCAATAGGAGCGGAGCAGCAATGAGAAATGTTGCAAAAACGGGGAAAATTTACGAAGACGAAGTTGCGCGGGACAGCTAGTCACTACATAGTATAAAACAAAGTCGCTTTCTCTGTCCCTATATCCCTATGTATGCTTAAATCTTTAAAACTACGCAACGGATTTTGATGCGGTTATTTCTAGTAGATAGTGTAATTGAAGAGGAAGGTTTATGTATAATAATATCCATATATTTTATACCCGTGCGAAGCCGGAGCGGGCCGCTAGTCAATAATAAATCTCATACAAAATTCACTTTTCGCTTCAAGTAAAAGAATGACCGTAAGTCCTGTACTCTCTCGAGAACTTTTACAAAGGATAACCTAATTATTATTCGGGTCTCAATTGTAAAGAATATTAATAAAACACTCTCATAAAAAGATGGCGGCTTCATAATGCACTGCGCCGTTTCGTTTTGTTATAAGCGTAAAGGAAAGGCAATTCACAAAGAGGTTTTTATATATGTTGGGTTCTGTTCGCGGTTAATTAGGAACTTTAATTCAAATATAGTTTTTTTAAATATAAAAACTACTATAGGCACCTGTCCCACTAAAGACGATGAGCGAGAAGCGAGTAGCAATTTATCGCTCAAGAAACGTACAACAGTGAAATTAAGAGTATAAGTGTCTTGTTTAAGCCGCTACTTAGTTTGATAGTAAATTAACAACAATAAATACTTCAAGGGGAACACTCCATACATGTAACTTTTGTTACATGTATGGAGTTGATGAAATGATTTTTCAGCATATATCTACGTGTCGACATTCGACAGGTCTTTTAAAAACATTTTAAGGTTTTTACAAATCTTTTTTGATTTTGTGAATATTTTCGGAAATAATCGCTTCGAAAGTCGTAAAAATCGTGTCCCCCGTTTATCTTTTAAACCGTATGGCAAAAAAATATGAAAAAATTACAAAGGTAACGTCTTAATAAATACTTTTGTCTCAAAATATTTTTAACATAATCGGATATACTTACCGTCTTTGAGATATTGCTGAAAAACTGCGCTTCTCAACAAAAAAGACGCAAGTGCCATATAGATACGCTCTTTTGCTGGTGCATTTTTCACATTGTCTTTTTGCATATGTAGTACATTCCTTTGTAGTAACAGCTGCGGAACGATACACTGAGCATGGTCCGACATGCTATTGCCCGGCTTTTGGTTTTTATTGGTTCGTTTATTCGATTTTATCATAAAATACATTCTCAAAATACTAACAAAAAAAAAAGACAGGATTTAAATTAATAACACATCTACTTTTGCATCAGTAGTAGGGGCAACGGCAACACTATTTCATTAGTGAAAGTACTCTGAAAGCATTCGAACTAAAAGCAATCGAAATAGTCGGAAGCGCTCCGAATTATATAAAACTCGAAATTGTTAGTACATTTGCTTTCCTTATTTTCAACTCGTAGTACTGTAGTACCTAGATTTATTATTATTTTATGTACGAGCACTGGCTTCACCTGCGTGATGGCCATATTGTTACCAAAATATTTTAACGGCTGAGTTTTATATTAACTTTCCACGTTTTACCCCCTTAGGGGATGAATTTTCAATAATCCTTTCTTAGTGATCCCAAACCTTATAAAAGGAACCCCTGTGCAAAATGTTAAGTTTCTAACCCTTATAGTTTAGGCCCTGCGTTAATATGTGTGTTCTCCTTTTATACAAGGTTATTCTTGGTATACAAACAAACCTGAAAGTAGTTTGCTCAGAATCAGTAACACAATTCAATGGGGTAGTTTCTGGACCATGTTATTTTTTTCAATTAATTAATTAATCAATCATTAATTAATTCATTAATCATTCTAACAGTACATATCCTGTTCACAATGCGATGTGAAATGTAATGAGCACTTATTTTTCAATAATAACCATGGATTACGTACTACGAGACGCAATGAGACCCAAGACAACTTGAATGGTTTATAACTGTGCAAGTTTTCAATATTTTCATTTTCTTTAAATTAAAAAATATCCTTGTATATATATACTAGCTGACCCGCGCAACTTCGTCTGCGTAAATTTTCCCTTTTTTCTTTTTTCTTCCTTTTTTTACAACATTTTTCATTGCTGCTCCGCTCCTATTAGTCGTAGCGTGATGTTATAACCTATAGCCTTCCTCGATAAATAAGCTATCCAACAATCAAATATTTTTTCAATGCGGCCCAGTAGTTCCTGAGATTATCTCATTCAAATAAACAAACAAACTCTTAGGGGTATGAAAAATAGATGTTGGCCGATTCTCATAGATACCGGATAAGCACAAAAAAAATCATCAAAATCGGTCAAGCCGTTTCGGAGGAGTATGGCACAAAAACAGTGACACGAGAATTTTATATATTAGATTTTCACTATATCTTGTTTCATCAAAATATTCCTACGACACATACAATTTACGTCATATCCAAAATGTAATATCATTAACCTAAGATTAAATATTAGTGTGATATTAAAAGGAATCTACATTACGAGTAGTGTAATCCACAAGCCTTCCGGACCGTCCCGGCACCGAACCCGGAACCCTTTATTTTAATATTTAATAAAGTATCACGGTTCGCAAGGTTTAAATGGGATCGCAGATTGCGAGATAATTCTAATTGGATTTTCCAGTGTAATTAAATAATAGCTATATGATTGTTGTTATGATTTTTATAGCAATCGAAGAGGTGGTCGCCTAGTACTTGAGGTAACGGACTCGCAATTGAGAGGTTAAGGGTTGGATCCCATGCTCAGAACGTAAGCCGAAAACCCACTTCCATCTCATGAAAGGGTTAACAAGATTGCAGGTAATGTGCCACTCACATTGATAATAGCCTTAAAACAGTAAGAGGAATCGTGATCTATTGACCAGCTCTAATATTAGAGCCATAGCACAGATGGTCGCTGCCAGGATTTCCTTCAGTGTGTCTCTTCATACAATAGGAAAGTAAAGAATATAGGTCAGAATGAATTTAAACTCTATCGTCAAATAGTTAAGTACAATTTACAACCTACGAGTATACAACTGTCTGGTGTGTAGTGTATTTTGCTTGCAAAGCATTAAATGAGTATATTTGAAAACTGACGAACATTTTCATTCCGCGACTAGGCTCTGGATATTTTGTGCTTCTACTTTGGTAACACCATTTTAACTAGTGAATATTCTGTCTTTTTTACCCGACTGCGCAAGTGGAGGGTTATTCGAGTGTTTGTATGTATGTTTGTAAGTTCGTATGTTTGTACGTATATAATATTAATAATATCTTGGGACAACTCACACAACGCTATCTGATCCCAAACTAAGCAGAGCTTGTACTATGGAAACCACAAACTGATAAACAAACTTATATATTTCTAAATACATACATATTATAGATAAATTACACCCAGACACAGAATAAACCATCGTGCTTACCACACAAAGTTTTAACCTGGGTGGGGATCGAACCCACGACCGATCTTGCGTAGCAGTCGGATACACTCCCACCGCGCCACAGAGGCAGTCATACATGTATACTTCTTTGGCACGCTATAGAGCCTAAATGGTTTGATGGAATTTAGCTTGAGCGGTATCGTTAGATTCATCTCAGTTGTGGGAGTGACCCTGGCTACATCGAAAGTAGAAAAAAATATTTTTGGCGGATTTTTGGCGCCAAAATATTTCAGTTATTAATTTTTTACCCGATTTTTTTGGTTTTGTAATAATTTCGCATGTTTACTTTTAAATAATACAAATTATTTATATATAAATTATTTGCTACTTAAAAGCAGTTATTAACATAAATGTTAATAAACTTTCGCGATTTGTACACATTATGAAAATATATATATTACGGAACTTAATCTCATGAATAATTTAAGGTAAAATACCTTGTTAGGTTGTTGTACAGTCTACCCGTGACCACGGCCGTTGCATTACTGTCGAAACGTCGGGCAATAAACAAGATAATTTACCTTAAATTACTCACGCGATTAAGACTCGTAATATATATACTTATTTACAGTTATTAACACACTTAGTATGAATAAGGGACTGAACTAACTGTGAACAAGTCTATTTCTCGTTTGAACATGTTGTTTTACATAATTACACGTCGAGGTGACATGTCTGCATTAAATTATATGAACTAAGTTGTCTCAGAATTTCTGATTTCCCTTAAGACTTTAACTGGTTTTAGCGTCCTTGAGATGTATCTCTAGATGGAGTAGAGAAATATGCCTTCTCAAAATGAGTGAAGGAAAATTCAGCGAGGAAATAAGCATAATCTAGAATTAATAATTTAAATATGTGGCATCCATCCATCTACAGTGTACGCACGTTTGGATTAAATAAACAAATATCTTGGAGGAGGAGTTGGTTTTACCAAGTTTAGGCATCCGATGTTTTCATTGGGGAGCTTGAAGTTCTTGGCACGTCTTATCAAGAAATAGGATACATAGGTACCTACACGGACACAGGTACCTATAGGAGGTAGGAGAGGTCGTGATCCCCTGGAACCTCCAGTGCATCCTGTTTACAAAAAAAAGAGGTGTGTCATAGACACCCGGTTGGAACATAATTAGATTTTTTTTTAAACTGGAACAAAAAAAATTGCTATTTCAAATTAAGATTTTTCAAAGGTAAAATAAACAAAAAATACACAATCTGTTCTAGCTTCACAAAATTATAAATAATTGATTTTTGATCGATGTCAAAATGTTACACTTTTATTCGTCTAGCCTCCCAGACCGCAAACAAATCATATAGTATAATAAATAACTTATCGCAGAGTTTTTTAATAAGAAAGTTTTAGTAAGGCAATCCCTTTTCAAACAAATCTCTGTAAAGGTGCAATCCTGAACTTAACAAATTATTTTCGGACCCTCCAACACCCGATGACTCCTCTCTTCCATCACCAGAAGGTCACACCCTTAGTTCTAAATCGGTCAAAACAACTTAAACTCGAAACGGCTTAAGTTTTGCCATTTCACAGACGAACTACGATTACAAAGGGATAGGGAAACTACACCCTTAATTTATTATGTCTACTCATCCCCTTTCTGAATAATGGGAGTCTACATTTATTTAAGAGTAGCCCAGGCGAATTTGTGGCAAGATTTTCGGTTAAATCTCGGAAAAATGACTGTCATCATATTCGGCTTAATTTTTGGCCATTGTATTCTACTGATTTTATGCTCGTACCTATATAGAAAAGTTTTATACAACATTTGTAGAACATTTTACTGAAAGAAGACTTCATTTTAATTTTAAACATAGTTCGTACTGCATTTAATGGTTTTTAAACAATCGCTTGTCTGCACCGGAAATCGAATCCGCAAAATATGAAAACAAAAACACTCTGTATTTTCAAGTAAAGTAAGGGTTAACCAATTTTTTTTTAAATAACATAGTATCTTAAATGAAAAGAAGAAAAAATACATTTACTTCAGTTAAAATAATTACACGGAACTGCAACTTACAACAAATACAAATGCTTAACGCGTGTCCTATTCTGTAATACAATAATTAGGACACTCTTATAGTCATTATTTGTCGATTTGCTAATATTTGCGTGATGAATGTTTGAAATAATACCTTAAAGTTCAATTTATAACTTGAAATAACCATAGATAGAAGCAGAAACACTTTGAAAATTCAATAGTTAGGCCTTGCGTCGTGATTAACTATACAAATGGTATTTTATTAAATCCGTACGCTAGGGACGCCTCGCGGTTTCACCCGCGTAGTTCCTGTTCCTGTGGGAATACAGGGATAAAAATAGTCTATGTCACCCGGGGTTAGTGTAGCTGCACAATGATGAAGATTTTGTTAAATCCGTCCAGGTATTTCGGAGCCTATTCAATACAAACAAACAATCAAATCTTTCCTCTTTATAATATTATTAGTATATTAGTATTAGTACAGATAGTATAGATGTAGATAAAATTTCAGTCTTCCCTAAAGTTAAGATACTATGTTATTTAGGAAAACATAATCCCTATACTGGCCCTTTGGATTGGTATCATAAAAATGTAGGATGATGGTTTTTCACATTAGGTGGGTTCGATTTCCAGTTCAGACAGCCTAATAATTAAAAAGATTTGAATGCAGTTTGATTCAAAATGAAGTCTTCTTTTAGGTAAATGTTCTATCTACTAAATTAAAAGTACTTTCCCTCCGTGTAGCATAGTTTGGGACATCCTGTATAGTGCAAATAGTCGATTATTATCGACATTTGAAAATGTGGATTGAAATTGGATCAGTAAAAGTTACCGCAGATAAATTTGTTCCTCTGTTTGAACGTAGGTATTCGTCTAGTGTTGTGTAAAACGAACTCCGAGTCGAAGCTTACCGAGCCTTCAAAGATCGAGCTCTGCGAGCTGACGAGGCCTGAAGCTCACGAGCCTTAGCTCGAGCTTTAAGGCTTGGTGAGCTTCGATTCGGAGCTCGAGATGCAACTCGAGCTATCTAGCGAAGCTCGCCTCAAAGCTCTTTCAAACTCGGGGAGCTCGAGTCTTTTAACAACACTACATCTCTGGAATTACAAACCCGATTTAGATTGTTCTTTATGAGACAGATAGTTAATGAAGTAGACCAAAAAATAAATAACATCAAGCGGTGCTCTAAATCAACTAAACATCGTAAATAAAAGTAGACCAATCTAAAAAAACCGGGCAAGACGGACCATGTTCAGTGTAGGGTTCCGCAGGCGTTATTCCAAATAAATAGACTACATCTGAAAAAATCACTTACGCTCTTTTGTTGAGAAATGCTGTTTTTGGCCAATGACGGTAACGGACGGTAATAACTTAATAACGATATATCTGATCATGTCAAAATAATTTGATTAATAATAATAATTTTAGTTTAAAGTTATTAAGAGCTACTTGTGTGCCTTTTTTCATATTTTTGGACTTATGGTTCAAAAGTTAAGGGGGGGGGGACACAATTTGTAAAATATATAAAAAGTTTATTGGAAACATTTACATATTTTAAAATACCAGTCGAATGTTGCGTCACACGTTGATGTTTGCTAAAAAAAATTATTTCAGTTTCTGTTACATGTATGGAGTGCCCCTCCTAAAAATATTTATTTTTTTAATTAACTGTTGAACTAAGTAGCAGCTTCAAGACACCTTTTCACCAAATTTCATTAACATTAATTGTGAAGACTTTGAGTAAAATATTAGACAGGCATTATGAAACTATAAGGGTTCCGTTTTTGTTATTTTGTCTACGGAACCATATAAAGACGCATTTGTAAACTAAGGTAGGCAATCTGATGACATAGATTGAAATGGCCTACAATGTTTTGCTACATAATGCGTAGTATTGTTGTTCTTGATAAAGTACAAAGCAGTAGACCGTGGAAGGTCGTTTTCGATTGATGAATCAGATTGAGACCTACCTAACAAATAACGTACGATTTGATGACATGTTTTTGTACGAGAAAGCGGTAATACCAAATTGTAAAGTAACTAAATATAAACCATAACTAAAACTGAATGGAGTATTCATTGGTGACCGGTTTTAGTTATGGTTTTAGATAAGGTTTGGCCTTGCTGATGAGCTGATTAGCAGATTATTGGTTGGGTAGTAGTTTTATGAAGAACTTAGGAAAAAGTTTTTTTTTTTTATTTATACAAAAAATATATACAATTTTATTTATATAATCACAAGCCTTGTATCCGCTACTGCTTGGGTCAGATTCAGAATTTAGTCTTGGAAAACCTTACTCTTACCCTGCCCTGCTAAAAATTCTAAGAGTGTTCCCTCACCGGGAGCATTCGCCTGTAATGTAACGTTACAGATTCGAATATCATTTCGGCGAGGGAGGAGAAGTCAGGAGAACCGAGTATTATTCAATTCTAATGCTCGGTTAAGATACAATCTATAGGTACTAATATTATAAAGCTAAAGAGTTTGTTTGTTTGAACGCGGTAATCTCAGGAACTACTGATTCGAATTGATAAATTATTTTTATGTTGGGTAGCCCATTTATCGGGAAAGGCTATAGGCTATATAACATCACGCTACGATCAATAGGAGTGGAGCAGCAATGAAAAATGTTGCAAAAATGGGGAAAATTGACACATACGAAGTTGCGCGGGTCAGTTAGTCTGTAATATTTTAATACAACTTGTAACAGCAATGAATAAATTAAACGATTGCTTTGAAGATTGAATCATAAATGTTACATTACAGACGCATGCTCGTCAGTCGGGGAGGCAGTATTGTAACGTAATGCTTAAAATTTAATCATAAATGTTACAATACAAGGGCGGTGAGGGAGGGCCCTAACATTTTAAGTAAGGCATTTGTCCTACTTGCTTTTACTGACTTTTCCACGGCTATTTGGTAGCCTTTTTTCAGAAGGAGGTTTATGTTTTTCGAGTGTATATATTATATTTCTTTGGCACTCTTAAGGCGTGCCCGTGCAAAACCCAGCGCTAGCCGTTTTTTGTGCACTTTTATAATATTTATTTAATCTCATCACAACTAAACCACAGAAATGAGAAATAATTATTGATAAAACGCATCTTCTCGTAAAGTACCATTTTCGACTTACACCAATGGATAGACAATTTAATAAAAAAAACATTATGCTAGAAACTTTTTTTTTCAAACGATCATTATTTTATTATATAATGGTTTTATTCCAAAAACAGAGCGCATTCGCTACGGTGGTGCGGCGAAGAGGGAACGAATGCTCAAGGATAATTGGTCAGGGTACGCCTTAATGGCTTGGTAGATTTTAGCTTGATAGGTATAGCTAGTTTCGTCTTAGTTGTGAGAGGACATCTAATTTTGATGTACATACCTACCATACATCAAAATTAGATAGAATTAAAATGGCGTATTTTTGGCGCCAAAATATTTTACTTATTTCAAATAATTTTAACCAGTTGGGATTTATGTTTTGTAATAATTTAGCTTTGTTTTTTATTTAGTTATTCATTTATTTTTAAATTCTAAACGCGGGTCCTCGCCTTTGTACTCAAGCAACAATTTCAATTAGCTGTAAACCCTGAACAAGTTGGAGACATTTTCCCGTAACCAGTTGTCAAATTTCAGCAATATCTCGCCGTCCCCTACCTCTATTAATAATAATGTTTTCAACAGTTAAATTATTCAAGTAAAATGAATAAGTTATTCAAATAAATCTCTAGTTTCCACTTGAATGGGCGTTTGACGTCAATATTGATTAATGAGGTGTACTTCGCTTTGTTTATAGAGTCATTTGCAATTTGAAAATTGGAGCAAGTATTTGTTCGAGTGACTAAAAATGCAAGCATTTTCTAAGGGCTGTCATTAGGGTTCCGTACCTCAAAAGGAAGAAAACGAAACCACTGTGGTCACTTTGTTGTCCGTCAGTCCGTCCGTTTGTCCCTTTATCTCGGAAACGCGTGGAGGTATTGAGTTGAAATTAAAACTACGAGTATGTACTCAGGTCTACAGTCACTTAAAGCTGTGAAAAAGTTCAATTTCTAAGTTAACATAAAAAAAGATACGCCCTTTTATTTTTTCTAGACTAGACTAGACTCGATTCCTGAAATATTTATAATATTTACCTACAAATTTGTACGGAACCCTCGGCGGCTGAGTCCGACTTGCACTTGTTCGGCTTTTTTAAATATTACGTCACGTTGGTGGAGGAAAAAAGAAATATTCTACCGGCTCGCCCGCGTCTCGGTCAGCATGGTGCGGCAGATTTTATTGGCTACTAACGGTTACAATACTCCTCCGAAACGGCTTGACCGATTTTTATGAAATTTTATATGTATATTCAGTAGGTTAGAAACTCGGCTACTATCTATGTTTCGTACCCCTAAGTGATAAGGGTTGTCCACCCCTAACATTTATAATTATACTATAATATTATAAAGCTGAAGAGTTTGTTTGATTATTTGAAAGCGATAATCTAAGGAACTACGGACCTGAATTGAAAAATTATTTTACTGTTGGATAGCCCATTTATTAAGGAAAGTTATAAGGTATATAACATTACGCTACGACTAATAGGAACGGAGCAGCAAGTAAAAATGTTACAAAACGGGGAAAATTTACGCAGACGAAGTTACGCAAGTCAGCTAGTAAAAGTATATATATTACGGGTCTTAATCGCGTCAATAATTTAAGGTAAATTATCTTATTTGTTGCCCGACGTTTCGACCGTATTGCAACGGCCGTGGGCACAGGTAGACTAGTTCAGCTCACCATCGCCTCCGTGAAGCGTGAGTTTCGCATATACTAACAAGGTAATTTACCTTAAATTATTTACGCGATTAAGACGTAATATATATATTTTCATAAAGTTATACTAAATTTCAAATCACTCCTGATTTATCCTGCGTAGGGACCCAACCTATGAGCTGTGGGTTAGCAGTCAGGGTCGCTAACCACTTCACCAACAGCTCAATCAAAAATACTACATTTGCCATTGCATTTGCAAGCCAGGGGTTTTAAACCCGCTGTTGCACAGATAACACTGAAATTCTGCAGAGGTAGTCAACCGTTATTTTATATGGTTATGTCAAGTTCGTGAATATAATGAAGTTTTAGCTGTAGCGGTTAGCCCGAGGCTGTATACGGTAACGCTATTGAATTGGATGACCGGATATCGTAAACGTATTAATGGAAACTGTCATAGCACTCGATCCCGAGTATGACGCTTGGGTAATGCTCGGGAACATGTGTGAACTCTTTCTGTTATTGTTTTATAACTTTGGCAATTGAGGCACTATACTCTAACAAAAATTTGCTCTTTACAGCTTAATATTGCATAAATGGATCCCTAAATCGAAAAATAGTCTCCTCAACCCCTTTAAATAATTCACGCGATTAAGACCCGAAATATATCTAATAGGTATGAAGAAACTAAAGAATGCTAAAGAAGGGCGCTGAGTGGTACTGGATGCAATAATTAAGAGAGGCCTATGCCCAGCAGTGGACTGATACTGGCCAGCGGTTAGATTGAATAGCGAAAACCCTATCCTAATCGGATCACGAGATTTTGAGAAAATTCAAACATACATACATACCAGTCACCATTTTTGCAGACGGTTCAAAAACACACACTGGACGATTCAGGAGTATTGGAAAAGGGGGGGCATAGTCCATTAGTGATTAGTATCCGACGGTCATTAGCATAAACATAATTATTATAAATAACTTTCAATAGTTGGACTAACCTCGATGTCTGAATAATGACATCAAATAATAATTGCTTTTCAATAAAGTAATTATTATTTGATGTCAGTAAAAGCGTGGACTATTAATTCATTAGATATTGTTAATAATTTAAATGTGTTATTAGGAAAGTTGGATATATTATATATCTATACTGGCTGTCCCGCGCAACTTCGTCTGCGTAAATTTTCCCCGTTTTTGCAACATCTATCATTGCTGCTCCGCTCCTTTTGGTCGTAGCGTAATGTTATATAGCCTATAGCCTTCCTCGATAAATGGGCTATCCAACAGTAATTTTTTTTTTTAATTCGTAGTTCCTGAGAATACAGCGTTGAAACAAACAAAGAAACAAACTTTTCAGCTTTATAATATTAGAATAGAATAAAAAAAAACGACTCCCGCAGTAGGGTACAAGCCCTGTGTCACGGGCGACTTTACAAACATACAAGTCACGGACACAGAGTACTCCCAGACACAGAACAACAATTTGTGGATCACACAAAGTGGTGTCCCGTGTGGGAATCGAACCCACGACCTCTTGCGTAGCAGACGGACACACTCCCATTGCGCCACAGAGGCAGTCAATATGTGTAGCGCCCCCTGTAAATTTATATATTGACTAGCTTTCGCCCGCGGCTCCGCCCGCATAGATGTCGGTTATCGCAATAAAAACTATCCTATGTCCTTCCCCGGGACTCAGACTATCTCCATATCAAATTTTATCTAAATCGGTTTAGCTGTTTGAGCGTGAAAGCGTAACAGACAGACAGACAGACAGACAGAGTTACTTTCACATTTATAATATTAGTATGGATTGCTTCACGTATTTATATGTAGACTAGTTTTCGCCCGTGGCTCTGCCCGCGTGTATGACGGTTTTTGCGATAAAAACTAACCTATGTCCTTTCCTGGGACTCAAATTTTATTTCAATTGATTAAGAAGTTATCGTGAAAAGGTAACAGACAGATAGAGTTTCACATTTATAATATTAGTATGGCTATGTAGGTACTACTTGTACCTAAAAGCTGAGGTACGCTCGAGAACTGGGTACTATACTTTAGACCTCTGAGGTATTTGTTTTTCTATCTAGATTGTAATAGACCATTACTCAGACCCCGTTTTCGTCTAAATCAGTCAAAAAAGCTGACTCATTACAGCCGACAAGATTAATTTGATTAATGAATCGGATTAATTCCAAAGAGAAATTTGGTTCGTTCCGATTAGAACAAAATGATTTATACTTTGAGAGCCTGCGATAAATAGTCTGCAATTTTGAAATATAGAAATTGAAGGATTACATTTAAATCTAGTAATTATTTTACTTACCAGAAATAAAATAGGTAACAACAATGATGTTTTGAGTAAAAAGGTGTAGATGGGTTACAAGTGCTCAGAAAGCGGCCCCTTCAAATCTATACTATATGACTACCTCTGTGGCGCGGTGGGAGTGTATCCGACTGCTACCTATTTATCTATAATATAATATTATAAAGCGAAAGAGTTTGTTTGTTTGTTTGTTTGTTTGTTTAAACGCGCTAATCTCAGGATCTACTGGTCCGATTTGAAAAATTCTTTTTTTGTTGGATAGCCCATTTATCGAGGAAGGCTATAGGCTATATAACATTAGCTACGACTAATAGGAGCGGAGAAGCGACGAGAAATGTTTCAAAAACGGGGAGAAATTACGCATACGAAGTTGCGCGGGACAGCTAGTCTATAATATGTATGTAGGTATTTAGAAATTTATAAGTATGTTTTGCCTGCCGTGTGGTGCCGGCTTAAGAATAGTACCACCCCATCTCTACCCGTGGGTGTCGTCAAGGCGACTAAGGGATTTCACCCCGGAGGACGGGCAGCAGCGTCCTCTGCGTACTTAAAGCCTTACTGCGATCGCCAACCCGCTCGCCAAGCGTGGCGATTGTGGCAATTGCCCCCAGGATCTACATACTAGTAGGTTCTACTGGGGAGACCCGTGCCCAGCAGTGGGCCATCTTATGGGTTGATATGAAGTATGTTTATCAGTTGTCTGGTTTCCATAGTACAAACTCTGCTTAGTTTGGGATCAGATAGCGCTATTTGAGTTGGCCCAAGATATTATATTATATACAATTCAGTTACTTTTTATATGTCAGTGTCACATCGCCGGCGTCAACAGATGAAAGCAGGAGATTACATTTATCTCTTTTTCTATCTTTTCATTTTTTATAGTTATTTATTATACGGGAATTAACGCGCTTTATTTACCTTAAAATTGCTTGACGTTTCAACCAGGTGCAATCTGGTCGAAATTTCAAGTAATTTTAAAGTAAATAATGCGCGTTAATTCCGTTATAATAAATAGCTATAATAATGCCACGCAAAAGTATAAATGTTAGTATTTAGGGTTCCGTAGCCAAAATGGCAAAAATGGAACCCTTATAGTTTTGTCATGTCCATTTGTCTGTCGGGCTGTCTGTCTGTCTGTCTGTCTGCCTGTCTGTCTATCTGTGTCTGTCTGTCTATCCATCCGTATGTCACGGGCATTTTAATCAAAGACTACTTAATGAATATTAATGAAATTTGATGAAAAGGTGTCTTGTAGGTAGTTGCCGCTCTTTAATTTGATAGCTAAATAATAAAATTAAATATTTTTTGGGGGGCACTCCGTAGATGTAACAGAAGCTGGAATTTGTTTTTTTCAGCAAACATCAACGCGTGGTACATCATTCGACAGGTCTTTTTAAAAAAAAGTAAGGTTTCTAATAAACTTTTTGAATAAATTTTTAATGATTGAGTAATTTTTTTGGAAATAATCGCTCCGAAAGTTGCATAAATTGTGTCTCCTCTCTCTAACTTTTAAAAAACACAAAGTAGCGCTTTATAAATACTTTAAACTAAAATTATTACGGACATGATCGGATATACCGTCATTTAGTCATTGTCGAAAAACTGCGATTTTCAACAAAAAGGTTTCAGTTCCATGTGTACATACGCTCTTCTGCTGAAGCAATTATTCAAAGCTGCGAAACCCTACACAGAGAATGTTCCGATATGCTCTTGCCTGGTTTTATTTAAAAAGCTTTCATGTTTTTCTTCCCGTTATAGGAATCCCGCACACAGCACATATTTTCCTCATTTTTCCTATCGATCTGAAAGGCTATTTCGTCTTACAATTTGCTACCAATCCTGTCCAGCTTGATTGCATCCTGCCCTTTCATTTTCTACCAACATTTTCCCACACGCAACCATTTCACACGAGTTACGAAATCGTACGTATTTTAGTGTTACTACTTATTTGGATTTGTTCATTAATTTCCGGATTATATGAATATCAAAGACTTTCGCGTTACATGTGGTCAGTAATAATAATAATAATATTTATTTATTTCAGGTGAAAAGCCATCTTACAATTATTTATTATTTTTTTACGATAGTTATTAATATTATATTAAAATGATAAAAAATAAAAAGGTTAAATTAAATTATTAATTACAACTTCGATTAATTACATAACAAATCAAATAAAATAAAACAATAAAGAAAAGAAAAACAGCATACATGATAATGAAAAAGGATTGACATATTAATTAGTGGTCGAATATTTAGGTGTGCGTTTGAATAAGTTCATGACCTCCTGTGGTGATGTTCAATAACAGAAAAAACTATGTTTTAGAAAGTAGGGATGTTCGATGCCAACGTTTATATAGGATAGCATTCGGACTAGTTGAAATTATTTTTTGAATTTATTAGTTAGAACGGTTTTTATTATAATCGTAGGCTCGAGGAACAGATTGGTGGGATACTTTTACCTATAAACCTGATAGGGAACGTTGCTTAACCTTGCTGAATTGTCAGATTACTCACGAATCTCTTCAGAATCAGCTGAAAAGTTTGTTAGTTTGTGGTTCGAATGGAAAAATATATTTTAGTGTTGGATAGCCCATTCATCAAGGAAGGCTATAGGCTACATAACATCACGCTACGCCTAATGAAGCTGAGCAACTGAAAAATGACGCATACGAAGTTGCGCAGGTCAGCTTGTATATATATAATTCTTCAGTAAATCAGTACAAAGTAGTAAGATTTGTTTTTTTAATAATTTAGATTAAATTAATAAAGTAATATTAAATATAATCTTAGGGACCGTCTCCACGGGCGAGAGAATGGCGGCGATATTATCGTCGTGCTACCTATTTCTATACACTCTCTTAGGGCGTTTGTCCTCCCCAGCCCGTTGACGGGGCGTCATGACGACTCCGAAGTAGCGATAGGTATATAGAATTACTATAGCTGCTTGTCCACCGCACGTCCGTCATAGTCCCGGCCGCCGAAGTCAAATAATAATAATAATAATAATATCTTGGGACAACTCACACAACGTCATCTGATCCCAAACTAAGCAGAGCTTGTACTTTGGCAACCAGACAACTGATAAACATACTTATATATTTCTAAATACATACATATTATAGATAAATAACACCTAGACACAGAATAAACCATCGTGCTCATCACACAAAGTTTTATCCTGGGTGGGGATCGAATCCACGACCTCTTGCGTAGCAGTCGGATACACTCCCACCGCGCCACAGAGGCAGTCATCTCCTTCACAGTGATTTCCCGTTAACGAGCTGCAAAGACGAACGGCCTTATAACATGTCTCCACACGGCGATGTTATCGCGGCTATGCAAGAGTCATCGTATCGCCGCGCGCTTGCCTCGGAACGTTGGAGCGTGGCGAGCGCCCTGTTAAGCGCAGGCGTCCCGCCTCCAAAATGTAACATTACGATTCGTCGCGGACTCGCGGCGATTCCGTTGCGAGTCGCGACGATACACTGGATCGCGGAATAAATAACTTGTTCGTGTAGACAACCCGATGATAGAAGAGCGGAATCATTGCGATTCTCTCGTCCGTGAAGACGATCTCTTAAGGAATGGCCCAACAATCCCATTACACAAAGCGACATTGTTATACAATCCCACATTGCTATAAAATTATCTTTAAGAAATAGTTTTTCGTGGATCGATCCCAGTACCCACCCCTGACTTAGTATAGCAGTCAGGGTCACGAACCACTAGACTAACAGGACAGTCATTGTGAGAATTTGTTTTCGCATTAAATAAAATTTAAAATCATAGATAAAACTAAATGGACTCCAATTAGTAACATGCAACATTAAAATCTATAAACAATTATATCCATATTAACGAATTTAACATGAAACCGAACAAAACATTTAAATTCGTTGAAACATGAATCTATTTGAATGCAAACATTAAATGACAAAAGTGCTGAATGACGTCATTGTGAATAAAATTAATGTTTTGTGCTGTTTTTTAATGAGTTTCAGCTTTGCACTTTATAACGCGACGGCAGCAAAATGGAGATTTGGTTAGTGGGTAAATAGTTTTTAAACATTATCATTTTAGAGTAAGTACAAATAAAGACATCTAAATTACGCAATCAATCGGTTAACATGGACACCATCAGTGCATTACGAGAAAAAGTGTGGTTAGATGAAGATTCATCAGCATTCGGAACAAGGTCTTAACGTCACTGTGGCAGTCTGCTTATGACCACGACTGGTGCAACCTGGTCGAAACGTCAAGCAATTCAAAGGTAAATAATGTGCGTTAATTACCGTGTCTAAAAATATAATAAACAGGTGTTGCTCGCGGCTTCGCCCGCGTGGATGATTTTACCCCCTTAACGGTTGATTTTCTAGAAACGCTAAATGCGTGTTTTTTAAGATTTATCCAAATTTTATAGATTTACTAGCTGTCCCGCGCAACTTCGTCTGCGTAAATTTTCCCTTTTTTCTATTTTTTTTTTCTTTTTTTTACAACATTTTTCATTGCTGCTCCGCTCCTATTGGTCGTAGCGTGATATTATAACCTATAGCCTTCCCCGATAAATGGGCTATCCAACAATAAAATATTTTTTCAGTGCAGCCCAGTAGTTCCTGAGATTATCGCATTCAAACAAACAAACAAACTCTTAGGGGTATGAAAAATAGATGTTGGCCGATTATCATAGATACCGGATAAGCTGACCCGCGCAACTTCGTCTGCGTAAATTTTACCCGTTTTTGCAATATTTATCATTGCTGCTCAGCTCCTATAGGTCTTAGCGTGATGTTATATAGCCTATAGCCTTTCTCAATAAATCGGCTATCCAACAGTAAAATATTTTTTCAGTGCAGCCCAGTAGTTCCTGAGATCATCGCGTACAAACAAACAAACAAACTCTTAGGGGGATGAAAAATAGATGTTGTCCGATTCTCAGACCTACCCAATATGCACACAAAATTTCATCAAAATCGGTCGAGCCGTTTCGGAGGAGTTCGATTACGCACCCCGTGACAGGAGAATTTTATATATTAGATTTCAAAACTGATGGAATTTCGTACGGAATTGTAACCTTTATTTTACCCCTTCAGGAGTACATTTAAAAAAACGCTGAAACACGTGTCCCTTTATTATAAAGCAAAGACCCGAATACAAAAATTCACAGATCTAAGTTAAAAAATGACGGAATTTCATACAATCCTGTGACAGAGTATCACAAAAATTGCAAGTCTTATTTTAACCCTATAAGAGCAAATTTTCTTATCTTTGGATCTTAACTTTGGAACGTGTTTCTTTATTTTAAACTACAAAGCGAAATGCAAAATATCTCAGATCTTACTTCAAACTGACGGAGTTTCATAAAAACTTGCTACCATTATTTTAATTTTCCCACTGAAGCACGTGTTTCTTTATTTTAAACTAAAAAGCCAAATACGAAAATTCACTACTAACTTTAAACTTGCGGGGTTACTTACAATCTTGCGACCAAAATATTCTTAATGGCTACAACGAATTTCTAAAAATTCATATTTGTAGCCCCAGCGGTTTAGGCTTTCCTATATGTTAGCAAGTTTGGTAGGGTTTTAAGTATTTTGAACAACAATGAGGTAACTTGTCTCTCCGACCGGATCCTATGAGCTGCCAAGTAGATTGGTTTAAGTCGCAAAATTGTGCAATACGCGATTCAGGATTTTTTATTTACAAAGTAAAAAAAAACCATTACTAAATACTTTAACTTTAGGTAGGTAGTTATTTAAAGTGTGTATAGATATTTATTGGCAAAAAGGCTCTTTGATTGAAACGTCAAATGATATAACATACTACAAATTTAATTAAAAGTTAATGCAAAACGACTAATCATTTTCTGTCTGAATTGTCTATCAAAAGCTCACCTTGCGCCGCTAATACCATAAGAAAAGTTAGAGCTACCATTGATAGCTTTGCTGTGTGACACATAGGTTTTTATCTCGAGAACTGACATTTAGGTAATCCGAGCCGCGTTATAGCCATAACTTTGCAACGTTTTAACGTTGAAACGAAATTATGTAAAGAAGTAAAGCTGATTACAAAGCCTTTTTAATCCTAAATTGAGCGCGTTTATTTAGGCTTAGGATTATACAATCTGGTTTTTTAATTATAATTGTTATTACAAGGCTCATCCCGTGGTATTACTCGCCTGGTAGTTTTCTGTATCATCTCATTGTATTGATCCATTGCTGGTCATAGGCATCTTCTAATTTACGCTACAATACCTGGTCCTCCGGCTTCCTCATCCAACTTTATCCCAGTGACCTTCTTTAGGTCGTCGCTCCACCTGGCTGGGTGTCGTCTAACCTTGCGTTTACCAAGTCGCTGTCTGCACTCTAGGACTCGTTTGCATCAGCGGCCATCGCTCCTTCGGCAGATGTGGCCAGCCCATTGGCACTTCAGCGTGCTTAATCTGCGAGCTCTGTCGGTAACTTTAGTTCTTTGTCGGTTGACCTTACTGCGAATGTTATCCTTCAAAGATAGCCCAAGCATAGCTCGCTTTATAGCCCGCTGCACAACTTTAAATTTATGGACTAGCCCAACCGTTAATGTCCTCTTCTTGGCACCGTAGATCATAACAGGAAGGACGTCCTGGTTAAATACCCTGGTCCAATCTATCTATTCTCTATAAATTTCATCCAAATCCGCGCAGTATTTTTTTTTATTTTTGCCGTACGTTTACACGACAAAATATCAAAGGTTCAAAACGAGATAGTATGAAAAAGGACCAAAAAAATATTTATATATTTACAAAGTCACAACACTAAACAACGCAATTTCCCATTCCTATTCAACAATTTCCCAGCGAAATCACTTTCAACATCCGACACCACTGGGAAAAGAAGGCATTTACCTAACAGGTAAACTTTCTGCATAAATATTGTTCGTAGTTAAAAGTTTATTTGACTCTTAGCGCCATATGCTTCCTATTAGAAAACGCGTAGTTGCGAATTGCGTCAAAGACTTTAAAGCGGCGGTAGCTTATTAGTTAAGGCCTCGGAAACGTGAGGTCGTGGGTTCGAATCCTACCCCATTATACTACCGGCATGAACCTACTCCTAAAATTAGCAATTTGGCTTGCTGAAGGAGTTAACAATATTGCTAGTAATGTGAGACGCATAGAACCATTACAATCTATTACTAGTTAAAAAAATGAAAAAAAAATACCAGAGAGTATAGAGACCAGGCAGAAGATCATAATAATGGGAAAAGTTGAAAAAGTGTCTAAGTCGGCCTTGGTTATATAAAGGGTATTTTGAGGGTTCCGTAGCCAAAATGGCAAATCGGAACCCTTAAAGTTTCGCCATGTCCGTCCACCCCTCCGTCCGCAGCTTTGCTCAGAGACTGTTAATGCTAGGAGGCTGATGTTGAGTATGTAAAAAAACAGTAAATTTTTTTTTTTTTTTTTTGTGTCTAACTCTGCACCATGGCAATCTGTTGCACACAACAATAAGCCACTGTTTTGGCTGATATTTTTTTATCTGATTAGGGCTTTTAGCTTGGAGAGACACTTCTCAGATGAGTGTCTCGTTCCATCCTGATGAATCTATCCTGAAGAGTTGGTACGCTATGTCTCTTTAGTCTTCGATATTGGAGACCTTGGTCTCCACTAAGTCGGACGGCCAGCTCATTTTTGTGTTTTGATAGTCTATTCTGGTAGGCGTCACTATATTTTGCTATCTCCTGTTTGACAGTTGGTAGTTTTATATCAAGGTATATGATCTTGTTACCGATGTATTGGGGGATGTTAAAGATAGACCTCAGCGTTTTTGTTTGAAATCTTTCCAATATCTCTATGTTACTGTTGCTGGCAGTGCCCCAGAGTTGTATGCCATAAGTCCATATTGGTTTCAAGATGGCTTTGTAAACTAACAACTTGCTATGTCTGCTCATTTGTGAGTGGCGTCCAATTAGCCAGTACATATTACGCAGTTTTATATCTAGTTGCTTTCTCTTTGTCCAAATGTGTTTTTGCCATGTCAGCCTTCTGTCCAAGTGCATGCCTAAGTATTTTGCATTATCGTCTAACGGAATTTCCTCATTATTAAGTGTAACTGGTGGACATGTGTCTCTCCTGAGAGTGAAAGTAATGTGTGTTGACTTACTTTGATTTGCGTGAATTCCCAAACTCCAAGTTTTAAGCCAGTCCTCTATTTTGTAAATGTGATGTTGTAGGTGTTCTGATGCAACTATTGGATTTGTGTGTGTGGATAGCAAAGCTGTATCGTCTGCATATGTTGCGACCGTTGTCCTGTCTGTTGTTGGTAGGTCAGCAGTAAATATTATGTAGAGTATTGGGCCCAGTAAATTTCCCTGTGGTACTCCTGATTTAATCTCATACAAGTTTGAGAGTTCATCGTGCTGCTTAACTTCAAAACATCGTTTGCTGAGGTACGACTTTATTATGCGAAAAAATGAGTGATGGAGCATTTTTTTAAGTTTGTATAATAGGCCCTCATGCCATACTTTGTCAAAGGCCTGGCTAATATCCAAAAATACTGCTGAACAGTATTTCTTTTCCTCCAGTCATTTCATTTCATTTCAAAGTCCTTTATTGTATAATATAAACATTTTACAGTACATAACATACTCAAAATTATTCTATAAGTATTTATGCTAACATGATATAATATTTACTTTATCAGGTCGAACACCTACAAAAGTTAAAAAACCAATTGTGTACAAAAAAAAAAATATAAAATCTTAAACTTAAACAACAAAATATCATAAATTAAGTTTTGTGGGTAGTTTGTAGATACACACTTGTTGCTTGACATCTAAATATTAATTTTGCACTCCTTTAAATATCCACTACAATTAGTGGCGAGCGCTGCCCTGCCTCCCGCGCATCTATCGCTGTACGGCGAGAGAGGGGAAGCGTGCGTCACAGTTTTGGCGCATCGTACTGGTTGTCAATAGAACGTCGACGCTGTGATGGGTGCGAGCTAGAACGAAACCGGTTATAGCGGTGCAACAGATAGTGATGTGGTACGGTTCGTACCGTATCTATCGACATGTGATCGATCACTGGGGCTAATTTGGCATATTTTAGCAATCAAGATGTTGGGATTTTTGGTAATGTTGTTGTAGAAACTTACGGTTAATTTTAAAATAAATTCTCTTAGAGTGGGAAACTGGAGTTTATTATGTAAATAATGTAAGTTCGTTCGAAAAGCAGTATTAAAAGCAATCTTGACGGCTTTATTTTGAATAACTTGCAATTTTATATGGTTAGTTATACATGTATTGCTCCATATTGGGCAAGCATAAGATAATATAGGCCTAACTAATGTTGTGTAAATTCTTAGTTTAGTCATACTGCTTAGTTTGCTTCTGCGGTTTAAAATCGGACTTAGCGCTCCAAGAGCTCGTGCTGCTTTTAGTCGGACATTGGTAACGTGCTGAGTCCAGTTAAGCTTATGGTGTAAGGTAACTCCAAGATAACGAACAGAGGTACTCCAAGGAATGCTATGCCCTGCCACTTTGAGACTACGTATAGGCGGATTTCGATGACGAGTAAACATAATGGCTTCAGTCTTTGACTCGTTAATCTTTAGTTTCCACTTAGAGAAAAAGTTGTATAGATTTTCGATTGACAGTTGCAATCGACTAATGATTAAATCGGTATCAAAATCTGACGAGTATGAGGCTGTATCGTCGGCAAAACACGCTAAACTAGTCTGTCTTTGTATTGGCATGTCATTGACAAACAGAATGAACAAGTAGGGCCCAAGCACCGATCCCTGGGGAATTCCAGCGGGAACAGTAAAGTATGGTGACTTAACAGTGTCGATATAGACAGCGAAGCGGCGACCATTTAGATAAGATTGCAAGAGTTTCACATCATTTAAGGGAATTTTATACTTAATTATTTTATGAAGCAAGCCATTGTGCCAAACTGAGTCAAACGCTTTTTCAATATCAAGTAAAAACATACCTGTTGGTACATTGCGATTTAGATTGTGAGCAATGCATTCTGTTACACGTGCTAGTTGATAGGTGGTCGAGTGCATAGGCCGAAAACCAAATTGTTCTTTCATAATTAACTTATCGCAATATTTTCTGAGCCTTAAAGTAATAATAGATTCGAATAACTTGCTCAATACTGGCAGCAGGCTTATAGGACGATAGTTAGAAGGTATAGTATCGTCTTTACCAGGCTTTTTTAATGCTATGACCTTGGCAATTTTCCATGCCTTAGGAAAATATCCAATATATAAGCACCCATTCATGATTTTTGTTAAGTAGACTGTGGCTTTTAATGAAAGATTTTTAATTAGAATAACGTGCAGGCCGTCTTCTCCTGGAGATTTACGGTTTTTGAGTTTCGAAATCATCTTTCGAACAGCAAGGGGTCGGACAGGTTGACGCAATTCGGTATTTTTATGATTATTCAGTATATCTATAGACTGTTTGACATCTGTTTCGACGTCGCGACTTACCCAATCTTTTGTAAGACACATGTTTTTGAAAAAGGCGTTAGCCAAGGCAGTACATTGTTCCTCTGAGCTATTTGTCAATGTATTATCATGATTACGAAGTTGAGGAAGTGTGAAAGATTTTGGTTTAATGGAACTTACTACACGCCAGAGGTCGGTACCAGGATTATCAACTTTCGCCAATTTCGCATCCCATATTTTGTCGTAATGTTTTTTGATATCGAATTTTATTTTGTCCTGTAGGAAGTTTATTTCGGCACGATACTGTCTTTTAAGGATATAATTTGTTGAATTTTGTTCGGCACGACGTAACCGATTTTTTTGCCTAATAATTTTCTTAATATGCCATGGCAAATTTGGTTCTAAAGCGGCCTTTTTGTAACTAGGTATATTTTTATCTCTTGCAGACTCAATACAACTATGGAGGTAATTAACATAATTGTCAATCTCAGTAGTAGATTTTAATGTTTCTGAGGATAAATGTATATTTTCATCCAAACTCTTGCGATAACCACTCCAGTCTGCCTGACTGTAGTTTAAGAACTTTGTATCGGGTTTTAGTTTAGGGATTCCACCTAATGTAAAGTATATTGGAAAGTGATTAGAAGATAGTGACGGAATGGCACGCACTCCGTCAATTGTGTCAACATTGTAGGATAGGATTAGATCGGGATTTGTAGCTGATAATTTTGCACGGTAGTTTACTTGACTTGGCCTAGGCGAAGCATGGACTGTGATGTCGCGGTCTATTAAATATCTAAAAAGTACTCTACCGCGCGTATTGACGTAGCTACTATACCAATATTTGTGATTAGCATTTAAATCACCCATTATAACCACACGAGTGCCTAGCTGAAAATGAATATCCAGATCCGAGGAAAGTAATGGAAGGTTTGGTGACTGATATGCGGCAACAAAAGTGTAATCAATGTTAGAAATGTTGAGTTTGATTGCGATAGCTTCAATATTTTTAGTTATTGGCACTGTAGTAAGCGACGGTGTTAGTCTTTTAGTGACTATTAAAGCTACACCCTGGCCGCGGCCCGACGGGTGTGTATCCTGTCGATAAATTACGTAGCCAGGAGCAGATAAATTCATTTTTGCAGTTAATCTTGTTTCACAGATTGCAATTAGGTCGATAGATAGGGTACTTACCGCTAAGTCTAAGAGTTCCGCTAATTTCGTTCGCAGCCCATCTGCGTTCCACAATAGAATATTGAGTAGTTTGGGTTTATACATTTTCACCAAGGTGTGTTATGATTAACAGAACTTTGTCAAGCAACGAGTGACATGACAAAAATTGGTTTTTAAGATTTTTTATAGTCTTCAATATTTGTAACATCTCCAATGTAGTTGTATCATCTATTTGAGGATCTGTTGTAATAGATAACTTAGGCGGCGCTGTAGGCTGAGGTTTGGGACCAGCTGAAGTTAGGGCCACCCAGGATCTAGTATCATTAGCTTTAGTTTCTTGAATATGTCGAGAAGTTGAGGAATGTTTTATTTGATTTACTTTCAAACGATTGGACCGTTCTCGATCTCTTCTTTCTTGAATTTTGCTGAGATAACTTAAACGTGAAGGACAGTTTCTATAATTTGCTGGATGCGAATCTTTACAGTTACAGCAAATAGCCGGTTCCTTTCGATCCTGCTTCGGGCAGTCACTGGTGAGGTGTGGTTGTGCACATTTAACGCATCGGGCCGGTAAATTGCATGTTTTTGATGAATGACCAAAATCTTGACAGCGGAAGCATTGGGTACCATAGGACCGATTTGGCTTATATCTCTGCATCGTAATCACACAGTTAAACATGTATCTAATTTGACGAAATTTCAATATATTGGTACCCACAGGCAGTTGTATTAAATAGGGTGGACACTGAGTAGCATTTCCCTGTTTAGTCTTGAGTTTAGTAATTTTAGCTTCTTTGAAACCAAGGGTATCCAATTCAGCGGCTAAATCATTCTCCACATAAGCAGGTAGGCCTTTGATGACAACTTTAGGAACTTTTTCGTCGTTTCTAATATAGGTCACGTAGCTTACACCATCAAGCCGTAGGCCATCCTTGGTGCTTTGGTGGCTTTCGGGGGTATAGCAGACGACGGCTACTTTGTTATTTCGTCTGTATTGCAGGTGAAATCTGTTCGTATATTTGGACACCAGACTTCGTACCATCTCATGAGTCCAGTCACTTTTGATTTCCAAGACGATGGGTGGTATGTGTCCAGCTTTCTTATGAATGGTAGAAGCATCGTTGAACGCTACCGAAGATGGATCTGCATTGTCTACAGGCAGGTTTGCAAACCGATTACTATTGGGGATGGCGCGTTGGCCAACTGAATCCGTAGTTTTCTTTGGTATAGCAGCACGTTTCGGTGGTTGCCATCCATCTTCCAGGGGTTCTCCAGATCTTTTTGAATTAAGGCTTCCAGTTGATGTTGAACGCTCTAAGTACTTTTCCATGTATTCGAACACGATAAGCCGTTATCGATACCAGTTAGTGCACATCACTACAACCAGGGTTGCGAGCGACATACGTCCACTATCTGGCATGCATAGCGCGCGACTGATCTTTTCCTCCAGTGCTCTACTTATAACGTCGACGATTCGGTGGACTTGCTCAATTGTTCCATGATTATCCCGGAACCCAAATTGGTGATTGGGGATAATATCACTCAGGTGTACCTTCATCCTATTAATTAAGATTTTCTCGAGAAGTTTACCGAGTAAAGGTAGTAGACTTATAGGTCGATATGAAGCCACTTCATTTGGTGGTTTATTCGGTTTAGGTATCATTATGACTTGCGCTATTTTCCATTGTCCTGGAAAGTGGCTAAGTCTTAGGCAGGCATTGAAAATGTTAACGATTGCTACTATACCCTTTTTAGGCAGATGTTTCAACAGAACGCTGTCTATACTGTCGTATCCTGGCGATTTCCATCCTTGAGGTGTTTAATTTCACGTGCTACTTCAGTAGCACTCGTGTGTTTCAATGGAAGACACATTTGCTCTGCACTTTCCAGATAGTTTTTTATTTCAGCGTTGTGCTCAGGCCTTAATTCAGGAAATGGTTAAAATACGCGAGTTAGGTGTTCAGCAAATATAGTAGCCTTCTCCAAGTTTGATCTTGCCCAGTTCCCATTCGTTTTTTTGATGGGGGGTATTTGACTACTGGGACGTTTTAATTTTTGAGTTGCCTTCCACAGTGAATAGTTAGTGTCTGAGCTTGATGTTAAGTTAGACAGGAAAGCTTGGAGGTTATTGTTGGTAAAACTTTTGATAAGGTCTTTTAGTTCGTTGGAAGATTTGTTGAACGCTGTTTTGTCTACCGGGTATCTAGTTCTGTGCCATATTTTTCTTAAATTACGACGTTCCAGTATTTTATCTCTGATGGTTTTTGGATATTCATTATGTGTTTGAGATATCTTTTTTCGCACTTTAGTGGAGATAGTTGCTGCTTCATGAATGACTTTATTTAGGTTTTCAATAGTCTTTTCTATGTCTTCAACAGTGTTTAATGTGCTTAAGAGCTTGATCCTCATTGTGATTTCGTCCTGATAAATCTTCCAGTTAGTCTTTTTGTTGTATAGTCTTCCTACCGGTTGCTAAGACCACTGTTGTGCTTAAGTTCAATATAACTGGGGTGTGGTCAGATGACAGATCCGTACAGGTTTCAATTGTCATGTAGTTTCGACTTATATTTTTAGTAATATAGAAGTCGAGCAGATCAGGAATTTTATTTCGATCAGTTGGCCAGTATGTTGGTTCACGTGAGGTCATGCACTCGAGTCTTAAATTCTGTATTGTGCCATGTAGTTGCCTTCCACGGTATGTGATAAGACGAGAGCCCCAAAAAGTGTGTTTTGCGTTCCAGTCCCCACCGCAAATAAATCTGGTCCCAAGGGAAGAGAAGTACTTATTGTAGTCATCTTTAGTCAACCTGTGTCTGGGTGGACAGTACACATAAGAAAAGGTTGTCTCGACTTTCTCGTTGACGACTACGTTTATTGACGTGGCTTGTATTTTATCCGATTGGTATTTTTCTTTTTCGTAATGTTTGATGTTATTTTTTATAATTACTGCAGTTCCACCATGACTATTTCCAGATGGGTGGTTTGTTGTGTATACTGAGTAATTTTGTAAATTGAAGTGAGATTTTTCAGTGAATCTTGTTTCAGAAATTAATGCTATGTCAATTTTTTCTGTTTGGAGAAATGTTAGAAACTCTTGACGACGTTCCGTCAAGCCGTTGGCGTTCCAAATGACAATTCGGAGGGAATTATTCATTTGGTTACTAGGCTTGTGACAAGCTGGATCATACGGTCCATCATTTTGTCCATCATGCTCATCATGATTTGTTGAAATTTGGCGAACATTAGTTCAAGTCTGTCTGGAAGGTTTTACGGATCGGGTAAATTTTGAATAGGTGGTCGATCTTTTGTTGCATTTGCATAGCTTCTTTTTTCTTTAAGGTTAATCTGCATTGGATTTGATTTAATTGTTTCTTTTGTTGTTTGGATGTCTTTTACATACTGATTTTTTTGTGTAACGTTCGATTTGGTTTTTAATATTCTTTCCTTGTATTCTTTGTATTTTGTACATCCCTTATAGCTAGCGGGATGTCTTTCTTGACAGTTTGCACATGTCGCATCTGTTTCTGGTGTTTTGGTACACGAAGAGGTCGGATGATCATTTCCACATTTTACACACCTAAATGGCCTAAAACATTGATTTTTGGTATGTCCAAACCTCTGACATCTTTTGCATTGCATTATTTCTTTTTTTTTATAAGGAGCTTCAAATGTCACTCTCATTTGGCTTAAATATCTTATATTGAATATTTCTTTATTGTTCTTATTTGGTTCTAAGTCCACAAAGAAGACTGGTAATGGTTCTTTGGTCGATTTATGTAAAACGTTTACTATTTGTCTAACATCATGTCCTTGTTCTTTTAGTTCTTGCTTTATTAGAGTAGTATCTTCGGTAGAGTGTAACCCCCGTAATACAGCTCTGTATGCTCTATCACATTTTAATTTGTAGGTATAATGTGATATATTGTTTGCCATAAACTGCTCTCTGATAGTTTTGTAAGTTTGAATATCATTTGGCATTAGCTTGATAATATGGCCAGATCTTAAAGTTGTCATTTTATATAATTCGCTGTCAACAATTTTATTTAGTGTAGCTTTTAATGCTATGACATCCATGACTCCTGCCACAAAAATTGGTTCAGGCTTTGGTATGTACTCATTAGTTTTAACAGGTTCTTCTGTTTCTTCACTGTTTAAGATATCATATTTGTTGTGTGTTGGTACAGTGTAGTTTGGTGCATTCTTTGATTTTTTTGTATTGTCACTTTGTATCGGACTTGTTTCCTTTCTCTTCTGTCGTTTAGCAGGTACTTTGTCGTTTTGCCACGGAGATAAATAGTTATCCGCATTGTTTTCAGGGTCGGTTTCATTGCTTTCAGTTTGTTTGTCGCTAGATTTACTGACTGCGACAGATGGTAGGCTGTTACTGCGGTATCTGATGAACAAAGTTTTGTTCAATTGTTGTTGGATCATATGTTTAGGATTATTTAGAGTTTTATTGATTTCATTCATTCTGTTCCCACGAGTAAGGACGATATCAATTGTCCCTTGAGGGGTAACGCCAATTCCCTCAAGAAGGCTCAATACAGCAACGTTAGCCGGGTCCGTTGAGGTTGGCGCTAGTAACTTGCTACCTGCAAGCCATTCATCCTCTGGCGCGTTTCCCACCTTAGGATTAGGGTGAATTTTTAGAGAGGCTTTCTACCTCACGGCACGGGCGGTGAAGCCAGTGCCCCCGATTCCAAAATTTGACCATAGAGTTGCGGGTTGAAGGGGTAATTTCCTACCCCTAAAAGACTTGCTTGTTAGGCAAGCTGAGTCGGGCTAGTAACAGCCGCCCGAGACTCGGCGTTGTTGCTCGTTTAGCACCACCAGGGGGAGACGTGTAGGGTGGATCTAGGAAAAGATGGTAAGTCCTACGGACGCGAGCAACTTCCCTCCCCCGACAGTGAAATTAAAAGAAAAGCTTTCACAGCTAAGAAGGCTTTACAAGTTTACGAGTAACAGCTGATCAAATGAGAAGTAACAAAATTTCGTACAAATTAAAAAAAAAAGTTATTCGAAATTGTAAAATATTCCGCAAACCAAAAACTAAAACACTTCTGTACTACACCTTGGCTCGCAGTATTCTCGAATACAGTCCAACTGTATGGAGACCGCATTATTCTACTCATTCTGAGACTGGAAATAATCCAGAAGCGGTTTGTGTGGCATTTGTCATATTGTGCTGGCGTCTCCAAAAAATATAAGTCACTGACTGTCCCGCGCAACTTCGTCTGCGTAAATTTTCCCCTTTTTGCAACATTTCTCATTGCTGCTCCGCTCCTATTGATCGTAGCGTGATATTATATAGCCTTCCTCGATAAATGGGCTATCCAACAGTAAAATATTTTTTTACTTCGGACCAGTAGTTCCTGAGATTACTGCGTTCAAACAAACAAACTCTTCAGCTTTTTGCCTTTGCATGAAAAGAGAAGATGGCTCCTGGATTTGCATTTTACGTTTATACTATTACACAACCAAACCGATTGTTCAGTGATTATAGGAAGTCTAAAATTTAATGCTCTTAATCGAATGCCGCGTAAAGCAATAGCACTAATGGTCCATTTACTTCGAAGAACTGTTTTAGAATACAATTTACCTGTTCCCAGATTGTGTAGAGCTGTTAATAGATACTATACGGATTCTATAGATATTTTCACTGCTAAATTGCATGAATTTCACATATTTATTTTTAATAAATTACCTAATTAATTTATTACTGATTTGCGTAAAGTTACCTCATATTCAGTTTAATGTAATATTATTATAAGTTCAATTATTGTGATTATAAATAATAAAAGAAAAAAAATATAGTCATTGTTACAATTTTTTGGAAACTAATTTATGTATATTTACTGTTATGTATATTTCAATTTAGATTAGTTTGTAACTTTTATATTGCCATGTTGTATTCACCTGTTATTAGTTATGCATTTAGGTATAAAATCTAAAAATGTACCAATTGTTTAGGAAATATTATATATAACTGTTGGTTAATCCATAAAGTAAATAAATAAATAATAGTTTAACTTCCGCTATAACCAAATACTTTTTTAAATTTAATAAAAAAATCTGGGCATAAACATGTCGGACCATGCTCTGTGTAGGGTTCCGCAGCCGTTGCCGTAGGAAACAATCCGATTTGAATAATTGCACCAGCAGAAGAGCGTGTGTTCATGACACTTACGCCCTTTTGTTATGAAACGCAGTTTTTCGAAAATAACTCAGTGACGGTATATCCGATCATATGCGAATTTTTTTTAGTTTTGAGTATTTATTAAGCCCTCGCTACCTTTGTGATTTTTCCATATTTTATTGGTCACACGGTCTAAAAGATAAGGGGGAGAATTAGCTTCTTAGTCATCAGATAGTAATGTGGCAAAACTGGACTTTGAATCTCCTCACAATGCTAAAAAAATCCTTTGAATTCTTGCAAGGCGTAGGGAACAGCTAAATACGTATTATAATCTGGGTCCCTATTCACGATATTTTCTCCATGGCAAGTCCGCGCATACGCGGCGGACATATTTGAGCGCACTCCGCATGCGTCTTGATGCAAGGACTTGCCGTGAACACGGAATAAAGCTCGTGAGTAAGCACCCTGGTCTAACTTTTAGCATCATGTTTAGTACATTAATATGCCTAAACATGTTTCTGTCTGCGTATCTCATTTAAATTTTAAATTGATT
This sequence comes from Herminia tarsipennalis, assembly GCA_945859575.2. Taxonomy (NCBI): domain Eukaryota; kingdom Metazoa; phylum Arthropoda; class Insecta; order Lepidoptera; family Erebidae; genus Herminia; species Herminia tarsipennalis. The sequence goes on from OX243830.2 coordinate 4,256,919, forward strand.
GCGTTTAAAACACAACGCAAATATGGACCGTACTCGTACTTGTGTGTTTAATTACTAACTGTGTTTTGTTTGCAATTAGAAAACCCAAAATTGTACATAAAATTAATTTCAACCCACTGTGATAATCGGTACCTACAAGTTGGCTACAAGCATTAAGTAATAAATTAATTAATATCTTGGGACAACTCACATTTGGCCATCAGATCCCAAACTAGGCAGAGCTTGTACTATGGCAACCAGGCAAATAGACTGCCTCTGTGGCGCGGTGGGAGTGTGTTCGACTGCTACGCAAGAGGTCGTGGGTTTGATTCCCACACGGGACACCACTTTGTGTGATCCACAAATTGTTGTTCCGAGTCTGGGTGTACTTTATGTATTTATGTGTATGTTTGTTATGTCTCCCGCGACACAGAGCTTGTACCTACTGCGGGGGTCGTCTTTAATAAAAAAAAAAACAAATTATTCTAAATACATTCATATTATACAGGGTGAATTGTAATATCACAAATCAATCACACTGTAGATAAATTACCTGTATCAGAATAAACAATCGTATCACACAAACATTTGTAGGAATCAACCAGGACCTTAGGCTTAGCATTCAGGGTTACTAACCACTAGACTCAGGCCAGTTTAAGTTCCGTTTCAAGTCAATGCCCGTATCAATTAAAACGCAAGTATTCATAAATTACAATTTCATAGGGATAGAGAAATTTGAGGTCTAGTAACATAGTCCAGATAGATGGTTCGCTTCTGGCCCCGGTTTGGCTACGGAAGTCTCGGGTTCGATTCCTGGGTCTGGACTTCAAATTTTTCTATCTTTCAAAAATGCAATTATTGTATTTGTAAAATAATACAATTTCATAATTAGACAACAGGACTTAATCGCGTGAAATGTTTAAAGCTCTTATTTACCCGACGTTACACGTAATATAGCCACGATTACTCCAGGATAGTGAGTGCGAGGCAATAATTTAAGCCGAGAAGCTGAATACCGACTTTCACTATCTTGGCATCCTGTCATCAGCATGTGCAAGCAATCATCAGTCGACCCGTGACCACGATCGGTGCAATTCGATCGAAATGTCAGGTAAATAAAAGGTTTTAACACACACATTACACGTGATAAAGTTCCAATATACAGGGTGATTTGTGATAAACTAATAACCTCCCGCTCGTAGCTTCTTTACATAACACTAAATAACCGTGGGATAATGAGTTTTGGATAATATTTAATATCACCTACTACTTGTTTTTGGAGTTATGACCTTAACTACCCACAGACTATTTTATTGGAGTAAAATCATTGTTTATTGTGAGGTTTACGACGTCACCACCGTTCATGTCGACATCAGACGTCAAGTAATAATAATAAAAATAAAAATTCTTTATTCACTTAGGATGCAAAATACTACACTATTGTGAAAAGTCGATTTTACATGTAATGCCTGTTCGCAAACAATATTAATAATATAAAGCTGGAGAAATGAACACGCAATAAAAACTCGCGGCCACTCTTTTCAAATTGCCAATGTTTACATATTTCATTGTTTGTAAACTATACAGTTTGCGGGTAAGGTGCTGCCACCATTATATTATACACCATATTAGAGGACTGATGCAAAAACGAGATGTCAAAAATATTAAAAGAAGAGTACACGAGATCGGATATATCAACCTCAATGGGCACAACATAGTATAAAATAATAATGTAAAAACTTTATGTGTTAAAATATTGGCCAATTTTCTGCCAGTCTGCGTGTGACAGAATGTTTCGTGACAATTGTTTCAAAACGGCCATTTTGGCCGGGACATAGGACGGAATATCCTCTTAATTATAATATAAAACGCCCAACACATATTTATTGCACTTTTATAGCTGACCCGCGCAACTTCGTGTGCGTAAATTCTCCCCATTTTTGCAACATTTTTCATTGCTGCTCCGCTCCTATTGGTCGTAGCGTGATGTTATATAGCCTATAGCCTTTCTCGATAAATGGACTATCCAACAGTAAAATATTTTTTTCAATTCGGACCCTACGGGTCCGGATTCGAATCCGACTTCCTGAGATTATCGCATTCAAACAAACAAACTCTTCAGCTTTATAATATTAATATAGACGAAATCACCCTTACCAGTTGCGATTTGTCGTCATGTTAATAATGGGATATAATTAGGAAAAAATGCTGATCCCGCCATTTCTATTTTATATTCAGATTGTTTGGAAATAGTGGGATACAACCCATTGCTCAACATTTCGTTTCTAGCTTCATTAGTTAGAGTTCTGCGAGGCCTGTAGTTTGTCTAATAAATGCGTCTGAAAGGAGCTGATGCGTAGTACGATGGCACACAAGGCCAACGCTGCGCATCGTCGTATTCCTCGATAGGTACGCATCATACACTATCGACCAGTCGCAGACCACACTTAGGTACATACAAAAGTCCTACTACGTCATACAAAAGCACAAAAATCTATAGATATCTAGGTATACTCTATACTGGCATATGCTAACTGGCCTGTTGGTCTAGTGGTTAGTGACCGACGCCAGAGGTCGATTCGATTCCCGTCCAGATAAAACTTTGTGTGATGAGAACGATAGTTTATTCTGTGTCTGGGTGTAATTTATCCATATATTATTTAGAAATATAAAATACACATATCAGTATGTTTGTCAGTAAAGTTGTCTGATTGTCATTGTACAGGCTAGTTTGGGATCAGATGGCGTTGTGTGAGTTGTTCCAAGATATTATTATTGTTCTCTTTATAATACTAATATTATAAACGCAAATGTTTAGATGGATGGATATTTGTTACTTACTGATTGCCGCGTGGTGGTACGGTGGGAGTGTGTACGACTGCTGCGAATGAGTCGTGGGTTCGATTCCCACACGAGTCACCACTTTATGTGATCCGCAAATTATTGCCTATTGCGGGAATTGTCTTAAAAAAAACGAGCATGATATTTAGCACAGAGATGCATTATACATCGGTCACTCGATAAGTTAAAAGATGCTCATAATTTTAAAATGGAACGCATCTATATAACATATTTTTAAAAAGCAAATTTATTTAAAAATAGAACGCAATTAGCCAACATTTGCGTGCTATGATATTTTATGATTTTAAATTATGTTTAACTGAAAAAACTTAGCCTTCAACGATTACAATCAGCTTTATGGGAGTCTGCCCCATCTCAAGCAACAGTTTTTAGATGATTCAGTGAATTTAAAAGAGGTAAAACTAACCTCGAAGATGATCATAGAAGTGGTCGCCCACAAACGGCAGTAAATGTGTGGACTACTGAAATAATGGTGCGAGTAGACCCACCAATTACTTATTCGGACATCGAGAAGATTCTATGCGTTAGTTCGGGGAGCGTTAACATTATTTGGGATCGGCATCATGGAGTGAGGAATCGAGGAAGATTTGTTGTCGTTAGATCCAGCCTTTGCTCTCAGACACTGAAAAACAGGTCCGTGTGGATTGGTGCAGTGAAATACGTCTAGGATTTGAAAACGGAACGTCAAGACGTGTTTTGGAAATCATAACAGAAGAGGAAACATGGATTTGTTAATATGATCCGGAAAATAAGAGACAGTCGTCAGTATGGGTCTTTACAATAGGAAAGTTGGTGAAAAACCTCATAACCTTGATAAAAAATGATGTTATTTTTTTTTCTCGGAGCGGGGAGTGTCGACAACAATGTAGGAAAATCATAAATCTGCTAACTAGGAATAATATACAACAGTAGCATTGCCGAAAGTATTCCAAGCTCTGCGACAGAGGAGACCAAAGACAGGGCTTCGAGAAATCACGTTGCATCTTGACAACGCTTCGTCACATACGTCCCTCAAAACAAACACATTTCTTGAGGAATCCGGTGTTGAAACCTTGCCCCATCCACCGTTAGTAATGTGGGATCCAATCCCACATTGCTAGTTTAAAATAAAAAAAGTAAAAGTAACCAGATAACTATACTAACGGAACACCTTCAATACTAACAGAATCCTATAATCTTCTCGATAATAACCTATTTTATTCGGGATCGGTTCCAATGTTGGTAATTTCTAAACGTCTTCACATTACCATATAAACGGCACAATTACTGTAATCTTTGATTTCCAATTCAGATGAGTTTTTTGGTTTAGAGTGGTTCGTGATGAAATCAGCGAGGTCAAACGATTTTACAGCAGTCAAATTAGTAGACTGATGATAAAAAAATAGTTAATTACACGAAATTAGGTGTATTATTAGTCCAAGAGGGGAACGAAAGCGAAAGCAAAAATGAAAGCACTTTATAAAGTCTGATTTTTAGGGTTCCGTAACCGAAATGGCAAATCGGAACCCTTATAGTTTCGCCATGTCCGTCCGTCCGTCCGTCCGCACTTTTGCTCCGAGACTGTTAGTGCTAGGAGGCTGTAATTTTGCATGGATACACATATTACTTACGCCGACAAAGTAAAAGAATAAAATGTTGAAATTTTTTTTTTTTTTTTAGGGTAGAAATAAGAATCACACTCTTACTTTAATAGGGGAGGCCTTAGTAAAGTGGGGGTGTGATTTTTTTTCTCACTTACCCCATCGTGTGGGGTATTATTGGATAGGTCTTTTAAAAACGTTTCGGGGTTGGCAAGACAATTTTTAGATTTAGGGATCCGTTTGTAAAATATTAAGCTTTAAAGTGCAAATTTTTGTTAGAGTCAAGTGTCCCCCCTGCCAGCTAAATGATTGATGTTGGGTATGTGAAAAAAAATGAAAATATTATTAAGTAGATATAACGCTGTAAGTATGAAACAAAAATAACAAATAACCTACTTATTGGCGGGTGGGGGGGGGGGGGAGTAAAGAAATACCCTTTATTTAAGAGAATATATATACAATATTACGATGTATAAGAATGTATTTATGTCATTTACTTGATCATCTGACCTCTCAGCATGTTAACTAAATGTATTAACCTTCCTATCGATCTAATCAGGGATTAAAATAATACTTACAACAAGTACGTCTTGGCAAGTATATATCTATACTAATATTATAAAGCTAAAGAGTTTGTTTGTTTGAGGGCAGTAATCTCAGGAACTACTGATCCGAATTAAAACAATCTTTCACTGTTGGATACCCCATTTATCGAGGAAGCCTATGGGCTATATAACATCACGCTACGACGAAATGTTGCAAAAACGGGGAAAATTTACGCAGACGAAGTTGCGCGGGACAGCTAGTTCTCAATATAATTCGGTCTGGTTGGAGGACCTATTGACTAGGAAAAGAGCAAACGAGAAAACTAATCCGTCTCCTAATAAAAAAATAAAATCTCAACCTTCAACAACATAATCAATAGAAAACATAATTACTATGATCTATCATATCACTGCAGAACAGTGATAAATATTACATCTCATAATTACACAATATTCAATAAATCACATTGCAATATCTTGTCATCAGTCCATTTAAACAAGAGAAGAGTTTGTTTGTTTGAACGCGGTAATCTCAGGAACTACTAATCCGAATTGAAAAAATATTTTATTCTTGGATAGCCCATTTATCGAAGCAGGCTTAAGGCTATATAACATCACGCTACAACCAATAGGAGCGGAGCAGCAATAAGAAATGTTGCAAAAACGGGTGAAAAATTCGCAGACAAAGTTGCTCCGGTCAGCTAGTTTATTATAATCATCAATATTAATCTGAATAAGATCCAGCTTCCAGAATGTAAAATTTTAATACTCGTATGTATAAAGATCTCAAATGCCTAGATCTATCTGATTAATACCTGTCATACATGCAAATCTGGCAGCCAGGTTTTATAAAATAGATACATAAGTAAGAATACCACGAAAATAACTTAGTTACCAAACCTGTCACGACGAAGTTTCATAACAATATTGCTGAGATCCAAACTTACCTGTAACAAAAGAAACAAAATATTATAAGTAAAAAAATAACTAGTAAGATACAAAATTCTAGAGAATTTTGACAAATAGAAAAATTGCTTGAATTGAGTAACCTAACCACAAAATATCAAAAGTTCAAAAAGAAAGTTTCTTATTTTGCTCGAGCAACGCACACATAGCTACTTTCACCAAACACTAACTCAGTGGTGTCAGTGACGACCAAGCAGATCGAGATATCTGCGAGGTTAAGCAACGTTACCACTACCGGTCCATAGATGGGTGACCGTTTTAAAAAAAATGTCATAGGTACCCCTCTGTGCCTCGGAGAGTACCTACGTTATCGGTACTGCGCCCAAACTCTCTTCGGTTTTGTAAATTTCCGTCCCATCTACTATGAGGGAGGGAATAGAAAGTGCAATTGTGTTTGCGCACACAAGTGTGCACTATAATATCTCCTGCGTAATTGGCTAGTCTCTGATGAGATTGGCCGCCGTAATCGAAATCAGTTAGGAGACACTATTGGAGACTATACTAAACACACTGGCTAGTTCAATAAAATTATATTGCTGTAAAAAAGCTTGATGATTTTAAAAGAGTGGCTCATGAGTTTTTGGCAGCATCTTTTCATGTACTTGGAACTGCCGAATAACTTCGTTTGTTTTTCATTAGGCTTATTTTACATATCCCATTACGTCGCAAAAACTTAGGGCTGTAAAAAATACAATATAATAAAAATATGGTTTGATAAAGGTAGGATAGGCGTTTTGATTTTTAATAAAGGGAATATAGTCATTTTGGTTAAGTATTTTTTTTTTTTTTTTTTCAAAGATATCTAGCAATGTGGGATTGAGTCCCACATTACTAGCAATCTTGTTAACCCCTCCAGCTAAGCTCAAAGGCTTGTGTCAGGAGTGGGTTCACGTCGGTAGTGTAATGGGTAGGATTCGAACCCGCGACCTCACGATTGTGCGACATAGTTCCTGTATGCGCTTTGCCATAAAATCCGCGTGTGACAAACGCCTCGCAAAACCACAATGGAAATAGTGGGACAAACGATCCTAGTATTTCCATCAAAGGAAATACAAAATGGAAATAGTGGGATACAAACTCTAGGACTCGGAATTACAGGCCAGTTCGGACCACATTATTCGGAAGGCGTTCCGAAATTCTGTGTCCGTGAGCGATGTCTGTATTCGTTGCTCGAAGGCGCGCTGTATGAAGGTAACCTTCTCTACTCCCGGTATTTTGGGCAGGTAGCAACATTATGTTTCTTTTCATACGTTCCGGTTTTAATCCGGTGCCTGACCCGGCGCGAAGTGTATGCTGGTTTGCAATCACACGGTCCGGCGTCCATCCGGTCCGGTCGCCAGAAATTTGCTACCCGGATTTAATCCGGCACCGGGCAGCCGGCGGCGTCGGATTAAAAGTGGAACGGGTAAAAAGTACCTAATACTTTCACTATAACGTAACACCGGACCACACATTGGCCCCAACGTTGGTCCAAACAAAACTCGTTCAACGTGTGGATATAGAATAACACTCGTTCCAACATTGGTGCCAATGCTATTTTATAAATCTACACGCTGGATGGGTAGGGACCAACGTTGGGGCCAACGTGTGGGACCAGTATAATCTTATATCTTTAAACGACTAATTCTTGTATATATATATATGTATATATAATCCAAATCTCGGCAACGGCTCCAGCGATTTTCTTAAAATTTAGTATGCAGGGGGTTTCGGGGGCGAAAATCTTATATCTTTAAACGACTAATTCTTGTATATATATATATGTATATATAATCCGAATCTCGGCAACGGCTCCAGCGATTTTCTTAAAATTTAGTATGCAGGGGGTTTCGGGGGCGAAAAATCGATCTAGCTTGGTTTCATTTTTAAAAAACGTCGTTCTATCTGTATTTTCAGGCAATGAAAAACTGCTACAATATGATTAGAATACGAAGGTAAATTTCGCCGCGGTTGCCATTGTTTTAATAGCTTAGTTGGGAAACGGGCGATCCACAAAGCAAATGACCCCGGTTCGAATCCGAACGAAACATATGTTTTTCCATTTTTATTTTATGATTACTTTTTCCCTTTTTTATTTTAAGTTTTGATTTTAGTTTTTTTTATTTGTGCTTTATTATTTCATATTTTTTCATTATTATGTCGGTAAGATCGAAAAATATTATTCAAATTTCATCAGTATGTCATTTGATAATCTAAATATAATTTCCAAAAAAACGCGATTTACCAAAAAAGACCAGTGTAGGGTTCCGCAACCGTTGCCGTACGAAAAAATCCGATTTAAATAATTGCACCCGCAGAAGAGCGTATGTTCATGGCACATTGGGCGGTCCCGAAACCAGAAGACCTCGGGTTGAGTCCAGATGATTATTTTTAGGGTTCCGTAGCCAAAATGGCAACAACGAGTGGCAACCCTCGAGCTGTACAAGAAAGACGTGTTGCTCAACCGTTCCGTGAAAATAAAATAAAAAAGTGCTTAAAAAGTGACTAATAAGGTGAAAAATTTATATAAAAACATTAAGTGATAAACACTCTATCGAACGATATATTTCTTTAATGTAATGTTCCATTTAATACAGTGAAATAACGTGCTAAAGTGCAAAAACAAACAGTTAAAATTCAAATTCGTACCTAACCAGTGAGTGATAAACAAAAGACTGGACTTTGGACTCATTAGCAACATAATACCTACCTATTCATCTAATGCTTTAACCACTGATTGTGATCACCTATTTCAATTTTTAAGTTAATGTCACCGTGGACGAATTGGTGTAAGTGTGGTTGAGTACGCAGAGGTCTCGGGTTCGAACCTCAGACGGTATCACTTTTTGTAAGTTTATTTACGATTTCGTTTCATTGTACAATAAAGTGGAACAAGAACTACTAGTACAATACAAAACATGTCAACAAAGCTACATGTAAAAGCCACCAACAGTGGCCGTAAGGTGGCAGCACCAGTACCTTGCTCCAAATGCAAAAACATCTGCGATTTAAAAAATACCTTAACATGCACAACTTGTAAAAACAGATACGATTTTCAATGCTCTGGCCACACAGAACAACAAATACTTGTAATGGATCAAGATTTACGCAAAAAATGGAGATGTAAGTCATGTGTTGTAAACAAAAAAGGACCTGATAATAAAATAACAAATATAACGTTGAGAAAAAAAACAACTCCTCCATCAAAAGTCTCATTAGAAGATATCAATATATCAAAACTTAATCAAAACATTGGAGAAATTGAGTGCACTCCTAATAGTTCTTCCCCATCTCAGCACGATTCTCTGGTACTTACTGACTCGGAACTGTCTGATATAACTGGTATTTCACCCAATAAATTATCAAGGAGTGTCGATGGAACTCAAACTGACACCCTAGCATATTCAGAAATGAAACAAACCATATCTCAATTGACACAAGTGCTGGCCTCTACACAAAATGAATTAGAAAACACGATCTTAGAAAACAACGACCTTCATAAGCAAATAAAAAAGCTGACTACAGAAACCAGCCTACTAAAATCACTATGCCACTCTCCGTCAGGCAGAAATAAGATTTGTAGTAGCACCAAAAAAAAGCTGCGACGCGCGGACATCTCCTATGATGTAATCTCATTGCCCTCCTCTCCAATTTTGAAGACTACCAAAATTGTCACAATAGCAAACCTGCAACAAACAATTACGCAATTACAAGAGCAACTAAACATTGCGAACCGAGAAATAGTAACACTCTCTAAAAAAATTGAAACATTGACACAGGAATTATCATCAGAGGCAAAAAATACTGGATCTACTCAAAATATGCAGTTACTATCAATGTACCCTTACGCCATGAACGAAAAAAACAAAGAGGATACAAAGAGGATCTATATCTTCGGCGCTCAACAATGTGCAGGCCTGGCCTCGGCTCTATCGTATTCTAGGCAACAAACAACTTACGAAAAATATGAAATTAGCGGCATGACGAAACCGAATGCACTGAGCTATGAAATAACAAAAAACTTTCGAAATATAATACCGAAATCATGTGACAATATTGTCATTTCTCTCGGTGAAAATGACCATAATCAAAAATCAGTGCTCATACATCTACGAAAAACACTAGAGACTTTTCAAAGTAACACAATTATTGTACTAAATGTATCCAAAAATAATTATATAGACGTGAATAAGCTTAATAATAATATAAAAAATGTCTGCAAAGAATATAAAAATTGTAATTTTGTGAAATGCTATAACTTAAATCATACCTGTAAAACTATTAACTATGTCATTGACTGTAATGATTATGAAGAAAAATATTTAAATGTTACAGGGCTTAAAAAACAAATTGCACTCAGAAGGCAAAACAATGAAAAACTGAAAAATCATATTGTTTTCAATAGCCCGAAAAAAAGGAACATTCCTTACTATTTTAATCGATGCACCAATACCAATTTAAATAAAAATGATACCGCTATTACAAAAACAATGTCGAGGGAGAAAGGGACTTTACTTTGTTACTTCCCTGTAATAAAAAAGAAAAACGTTACCAAAAGTCATCTGTCAACATCCGACCTGTCAAATGTAACTGATCATGTAACACAAAATCCATCGTCACACTTTTTTCGGTCCTTCAAGCTATAGAAGCACCTTTAAAATATTGCACCAAAATATTGCCGGCATCTTCTCAAAGAAGGATCTATTGGAAGTCACCCTAAGCGAACTAACACAAATTCAAAAATTACCCACAATTCTCTGTTTCTCCGAAACATTTATTAAAAACGGCCTCGAAAACACGGTAAAACTGAACGGATATACCCTAGGCTCTCTCTATTGTAGAGACAAATCAAGGGGTGGTGTCTGTATATTTACAAAAAATGGCATAAAAATTAAGGATATATCGTTTTTAAAAAACATTGCAAAAAAAGATGTTTTTGAATGCTGTGGACTAGAGGTAATAGACTACAAAATAACAATCATATGCTTATATCGCACACCTAATTCCAATGTTGATATGTTTTTTAATCTTCTGGATCTAGCACTAAAAAGGCTAACTAAAACTAAAAAAAAGATTATTATAGTCGGTGACCTGAATATAAATACATTAAAACAGAATAAATTAGCACAACAATTAAATGATATTATAAACAACTACAACTTGAAATTTTACATCAATGAACCCACTAGAAAACAAGCCTGTATAGATCATATTATAGGTAGCCACATAAAAAACTCTCATGGCGAAGTCCTGAAACTAGGGCTATCTGATCACGATACCGCCCAAATGTTAAACATACCCGTAAAAGATACGCCGAAACAATTGTTATCTGGGGTATTTATAACAAGACGAGACTATGATATTAACAACATATCCAAATTTATAGACTGCATGTATAGTCTCAGTTTCAATGAAATATTTAATGAACCAAACTTCAATATAGCGTTTAATAACTTTTATGACGATTTTCTACTATATTACAATTTGTGCTTTCCGATACTTAGACATAAAATAAATCATAAAAACCGAGACCTTAAATGGATATCGAAAGGACTAAGACGTAGCTGTCATACTAAAAGGATTTTACGCCACAAATTTTATAAAGAAAAAACAAAGGCCAGTAAACGCATGTATTTAAAATACACAAGTATATTAAAACGCTGCCTATTTGAGTCACAAAAGAATTGCAATCATAAAGTCATTTCAAAATCCCATAACAGGTGCAAGGCAGCCTGGACTATCATTAACGACCATAAAAACTCAATTTTAAACAACCACATCGAAGAAATAAATGTAGGAAATCAGTCAATAACTGATACAATTCAAATAGCTACATATTTTAATAATTACTACATAAACCTTACAAAGGATTCTAATCGTATTCAAAACACAAACAAAACTACTAAACAGAATAGCCTGTTTTTAGAACCATTAAGTGTTATAGAAATGTACAAAATAATTATCACACTAAAAAATAGCAAATCGGTAGGATATGATGAGGTCTCAACTGTCATATTAAAAAAATGCGCTAGAGCTATCGCACCTATCTTATCATATTTAGTAAATCTATCGTTTGACCAAGGTGTTTTTCCTGACCGTTTAAAAAAATCACTAGTAAAACCTGTTTACAAGAAAGGTGAAAAAACTGATATGTCAAACTACAGACCAATAACCTTAATTCCAGTACTATCAAAAATTTTCGAAAGAGCTATGCATGATAGAATAACTAGTTATCTTAATAAATTCAATATTATCAAAGATGAACAAAACGGTTTTCAGAGGGGAAAATCTACAACACTGGCTGCTTTCAATCTAGTAAATAACGTTATTTCGAATGTAGATAAAAAGGTTCCTACTACGGTCTTGTTTTTTGATATGTCCAAAGCATTTGACTTTGTGTCCCATAAGCTGTTAAAACAAAAACTTCACAACTACGGCATTAGAGGTCCGGCCCTTTCATGGCTTGAATCCTATTTATCAGGAAGAGTTCAGTGTGTTGAACTGACCAATATAGGTGAAGATGCAACTATAACACGCTTCAGGTCGCCGTACATGCCTAACTATTGCGGTGTACCACAGGGGAGTGTGCTTGGACCCTTATTATTTTTAATCTATATCAATGACCTTCCTGACATAATAGATCATAAATGTATTTTATTCGCCGATGACATTTCTGTTATATTGACATGCAATGATTTGACCACATATGACTTTGAAATAAACAAGACAATTCAATCAGTTATACAATGGCTTGACTTTAATAATCTTAACGTAAATTTAACCAAAACTAATTATATCCAATTCCAAGGCAAAAAATCAAAACAAATTGACAGAAATATTACCTACAACAATATTAAAATTAATGAAACCAACTGTACAAAATTCCTAGGAATAACATTGGATAAGCATAATGATTGGCAACAACATATAAATTTAACATGCAATAAGATTCATAAATTCGTATATGTACTCTATAGACTAAGCAAAACATCGTCACTAGAAACGACTCTGCTGGCATACCATGGCTATGTTAGCTCGGTACTAAGATATGGTTTGGTGCTATGGGGAAATGCTAGCGACGTAAACAGAGTCTTTCTAGCACAAAAACGTTGTATCAGAGCCATGGTAAATATTTCTCCTGATGTGTCGTGTAAGCTTCATTTTAAAAAACTTGCCATATTAACCCTACCATGCATGTACATTTACGAGGTATGCGTTTTTGTAAAATGTAACCAAAGCCTATTTATTGCGGCGAAGGACAAATTCCCTCGAAATACGAGGAATCCGAATAGGCTTGTTCTGGACACGCAGCCAAAAACAACTCTATACCAAAAAAATTGCTATGCTATGTGTGTAACTATCTATAATAAAATACCTGATGACATTAAACTACTGCCACAACATAAATTCAAAAAATGTTTGAAAAGCTGGTTGATCGAAAAGACTTATTATAACATTAGTGAATTGAAAAAATAATAATAATCGCACATATTGTTAATATTATAAAACTTATTTGTATGCTACTATATTTGTTAATGTAACTATCGTTGAATTAATGGTGTGTCATATTTTCTATTAAATATAATTATGGTATGATCCTTGTATGTGTATGATCTTTTTTGAATGTTGAAACTACAAGTACTTTCACATGCCGCATATGGCAAAATAGAAGGACCATAAATGTACCTGACCATCTACTATGTACTCTATTTTGTGTGAATTAAATAATTTCATTTCATTTCATTTCATTTCAACGGAATCCTTATAGTTTCGTCATGTCCGTCTGTCTGTCTGTCTGTCTGTCGATTAAATTTGGTGAAGGTGTCTTGCAGTAGCCGCTAATATTACCTAATGTTTATTATTTAGGTATCAAACTAATTTGGTAAAAATTAATTCCGATTTACTGTCATTGAGTTATTGCCGAAAAACTGCGTTTCTCAACAAAAGGGCGTAACTGCCAGGAACATACGCTCTTTTGCTGGTGCAATTACGCAAATCGGATTTTTTCATACGGCTACGGCTCCTAAACTCTACACTGAGCATGGTCCGACATGCTTTCGCCCGTTTTATTAGGGTTCCGTAACCAAAATGGCAAAACGGAATCCTTATAAATTCGCCATGACCGTCCGTCCGTCCGTCCGTCCTCACCTTTGTTCAGAGACTGTTAGTGCTAGGAGGCTGTAATTTTGCATGGATACACATATATTACGCCGAGAAAGTGAAAGAATAAAATCTTGAAAAACCTTTTTTTTAGGGTACCTTCCATATAAGAAAAGTGAGGGTGTGATTTTTTTTCTCATCTAACCCATCGTGTAGTGCCCGGTTTTTTTATTTAATTTTTTGCGTTTTGGTTTATGATTTATTTCGGTTTATTATTTCACATTTTTTTTATTATTATGTAGGTCAGATCGAAAAATATTATTCATATCTCTTAAGCAGGTATGTAATGCGTGTCTAAATATAATTTCCAAAATACACGATTTACAAAAAAAAGGACTAGAGCATGTCGAACCATGCTCAGTGTAGGGTTCCGCAGCTGTTGACGTAAAAAATCCGATTTGAATATTTGCACCAGTTGAAGAGCGTTATGTTCATGGTACTCGTCGAAAGTTAGTTTAAAGTCTTTATTATACCTTTATGATTTTTAATCCAATTTTTTAAAGCAAAAATGCCTATAATTTTTTTATTAATTTTGGTCACACAGTTCAAAAGATAAGGGGAGGGGACACAATTAATGTAACTTTCGGGGGACACAATTAATGTAATTTATTTCCAATAATATTCACTCAATCAAAAAAGTTTATTTGAAACTTTACATGTTTTTTAAAGGCCTGTCGAATGATGCCACACGGTGATTTTTGCTGATTTTTTTTCAGCCTATGTTAAATGTATGGAATGCCTAAAAATATTTATTTTTATTATTTAGCTATCAAACTAAGTAGCGGCTACTACAAGACGCCTTTTCACCAAATTTCATCAATATATTCATTGTGTAGTCTTTGAGTAAAATGCCTGTGACATACGAACGGACAAACAGACTATTATATGTTCGTAAACTTTCGCGATTTGTACACATTATAGAATTTTATAAGCTACGGGTCTTAATCGCGTAAAAAAAATATTTTAAGGCTAAATACCTTTGTTTATTTCCCGACTTTTTGACCGTATTGCAACAGTCTACCCGTGACCACGACCGTTGCAATACGGTCCAAACGTCGGGAAATATACAAAGGTATTTAGCCTTAAAATAAAATATTTACGCCATTAAGCCCCGTAGCTTATAAAATTCTATAAACAGACTATAATACTATAAGCGTTCCGTTTTTGCCATCTTGGCTACGGAACCCTGAAAATACCGAGCAAAGCTCGGTCATCCAGGTACTAGTATTTAAAAGAACACCGTACGGTATCCGCTTATTTTCCTTTTAACTTTTACGGAGAGGCTTTTAAACTAAATGAATAGTGATGTGCACTGTCAGTCATATTTTTATAGAAATATCGATGTGTTTTTTGTATGTGATAAACATTAACTAAGTATATTAAACTAGACTACAATAAAGTGATGATTGTTTGGTAAATTAAATATTATTTAAATGTGGTATTTATGTTTTTATAATTATACTAGCTGACCCGCGCAACTTCGTCTGCGTAAATTTTCCCTTTTTTCTTTTTTTCCTTTTTTTACAACATTTTTCATTGCTGCTCCGCTCCTATTGGTCGTAGCGTGATGTTATAACCTATATAAATGGGCTATCCAACAATAAAATATTTTTTCAGTGCAGCCCAGTAGTTCCTGAGATTATCGCATTCAAACAAACAAACAAACTCTTAGGGGTATGAAAAATAGATGTTGGCCGATTCTCATAGATACCGGATAAGCACAAAAAATTTCATCAAAATCGGTCAAGCCCTTTCGGAGGAATATGGCAACGAAAACTGTGACACGAGAATTTTATATATTAGATTACCCACTGTTTATGTACTCGTAGCACAAAGTAACTGCGGCACATAAACTGGGTTATGAATTTGCCTACAATAGATAAATTAATTAGTTCTCAGTTTTTTTATTAAACAAATGACAACCAGACAAGTTTTCTATGTACGCATTTAATCTTGTAATTTATGATTACTTTTTGAACTGTAATTTAAACGCTATATCATAGCGTGGTGAATTTTTGGTAAGTCAAAAACGAAAGTATGAATTGACATGTATGTATTGCAATGTTGTATGCAGAAAAATCGTTTCGCCGCGTTTCCGGCACATCAATGTTGCCAGTCAAATTAAACCCTTAAAATATTACCAATAAAATGCTAGAAGACTTAGTTGTAAATGTTAGATTA
Organism: Herminia tarsipennalis; assembly: GCA_945859575.2. Taxonomy (NCBI): domain Eukaryota; kingdom Metazoa; phylum Arthropoda; class Insecta; order Lepidoptera; family Erebidae; genus Herminia; species Herminia tarsipennalis. Next base: position 4,273,171 of record OX243830.2, read on the forward strand.
TTATATTAAAACTACTCAAATAAATATATAACCCTACGGGGTATGCTGGGCCAAGTATCAGAATATCCAGTGTGTCAAAATGACGAGGAAATAATGCTCGATTGATAAAATATCCAGGTGTCAAAACAACAAATTGTTAAAACGTCTAGTAGTCATAATGTCCAGTTACATTACATTTATAATTACCTCCTCCGCAGCGTGAAACCTTGCGCTTGGATGTGGATTATTGCATAAGTTATTCTCCTAGGTCTTTAAGTCACTAATAATATATAATAATATATAATAATATATAATAATATATAATAATAATAATATTATCTGGGGACAACTCACACAACGCTATATGATCCCAAACTAAGCAGAGCTTGTATTATGGAAACCACACAATTATAGGTAGATAAATAATACTCCGACACAGAATAAACCATCGTGCTCATCACACAAAATTTTATCCTGGGTGGGGATCGAACCCACGACCTCCTGCGTAGCAGTCGAACACACTCCCATCGCGCCACAGAGGCAGTCTATTTACTAATCACAACATTATCATCCTAAAACGTCCTCATATCACGGATTTAGGCCTATCCTTTTCAAAAGACCTGGACACGCGCCGCTAGATGTAACATGTCTTCGAATTTTACAATTTAGGACATGCTGGTTTCATCACGAGATTTACCTTCGCCAATTCTGAGCAGTGACCGTGAAACAAACCCGAAAAGTGCGCATAATCCTGCTTTAACTTTTGGACTCGCAACGTACGTAAAAATATCGTAAAACAGCCTAAGGCATTTGTCCCACCAAACGGCGGGAAAGCGAGCAACTGTAAACCATTTTCTCGCTTAACAAAACGGACTATATAAGTCTGTAGATCCTGTGTAAACAAAAACTATACATATCTATACTAATATTATAAAGCGGAAGAGTTTGTTTGATTGTTTAAACGTGCTAATCTCTCAGGAACTACTGGTCCGATTTGAAAAATTCTTTTTTTGTTGGATAGCCCATTTATCGAGGAAGGCTATATAATATTGCGCTACGACTAATAGGAGCGGAGTAGCGACGAGAAATGTTGCAAAAACGGGGAAAATTTACGCATACGAAGTTGCGCGGGACAGCTATAAATAAAGCTGAAGAGTTTGTTTGTTTGTTTGAACGCGGTAATCTTAGGATCTACTAATTCGAATTAAAAAATTCTTTCACTGTTGTATAGCTCATTTATCGAGGAAGGTTATAGGCTATATAACATCACGCTAATACCAACAGGAGCGGAGCAGCAACGAAAAATGTTGCAAAAACGGGGAAAATTTACACATACGAAGTTGCGCGGGTCAGCTAGTCTTTAATAATAGTTGATCGCTGATTGTTCACACTGCCGTGCCAGCAAGTACTCGCCTATACAGTAGGTTTACGTTTTCTGACGTTTCTTGAGCGATAAAATAGTTGTTGATAGTTATACGCTAGTCGCCGACGGTGCGACAAGTGCCTAAAAAGGACGTCCTATTTAGGCGCCTTTAAAATCGTAAAAACTTTGTAAAAACACTTTTTCAATAGCCATTGTATAAAATAAAAGTGATCGTTAGTTTTTTGTGCTTTCTCGTTAGCATCTTTTCAGCATTTTTGCTTGTAATGGCTATTAATTTGCGACGATTTGGTATCGCACTTAATTTTCTGAATCTAAAAATTGTAAGATGAGCCATTTTTCGACCGCTGGAATCATCCAATAGGGTGCGCGTATCGTTTATATATTTGTCTTTACCGATATTGATAAAAGTTATCTAAAATCCACAGCACAGAATTAGGTTATCGATTTCAAAAAAAGCATTTAATTGTTTAGCCTGTTTAAGAGCTATTACGATACAAAGGTTACAAAATGGTATAAAAACATAATAAAACAAAAACTTGAAAATTTAAAAAAAAAATAGTTGTCTGTAAAGTCGGTTTACGGAAGATAATTTTACGTGATAAACAATTATCTGTTGCTTAGCAACCAGTCAATCTATCAGCAGGCGGAACGCGACTGTGACAGTTTTTCGTGCGTGGTCATCGATTATTCGTTATCGTTATCACGTCAAAATAAAGTGACGTCATAGCCTGGAATTCGTATGAGATCTCATTACAGAATTTGCGTTTTTTCATTTCTTAAAGAGTTGGTGTTTTGCCTTTCGACTTGTTAGAAACTTGTCTATTCTTTGAGTTCGTAATAAAGGATATTCCTACTATTTATTTCAAAGTGCTACAAAAATTGCGGATACGTAAGTCTAAAGTTGTTTTTTTTTAATTGCTGAACACAAACATACACACACGTTAAACTTTTTATAATTACTTCCTTTTGCGTCAACAGATAAAAAAACCAGCCTAGTGCGAGTAAGACTCGCGCACGAAGGGTTCTGTACCTATCTATACAACATTGGACACTATATTACAATATCGAGTAAAAACGGCAAAAAAAAACACATTTGTTGTATAAGAGCCCCACTTAAATATTTATTTCATTCTGTTTGTAGTATTTGTTGTTACAGCGACAACAGAAATTCATCATCTGTGAATATTAATGTTGATATTAATACTGAAATTTCAACTGTCTGTGTGGTGCCGGCTTAAGAATAGTACCACCCCATCTCTACCCGTGGGTGTCGTCAAGGCGACTAAGGGATTTCAACCCGGAGGACGGGCAGCAGCGTCCTCTGCGTACTTAAAGCCTTACTGCGATCGCCAACCCGCTCGCCAAGCGTGGCGATTATGGCAATTACCCCCAGGATCTACATACTAGTAGGTTCTACTGGGAGACCCGTGCCCAGCAGTGGGCCATCTTATGGGTTGATATGTTCAACTGTCTAACTATCACAGTTCATAATAAGGACCCTATTACTAAAACTCCGCTGTCTGTCCGTCTGTCTGTTTGTCTTTCTGTACGTCTGTCACCAGGCTGTATCTCATGAACCGTGACAGTTAGACGTTTGACAGTTGGCTAAAACACTTTCTTTGACTTCGATATTACAAGTTATTTACTAGAGATCTTTACTAACTCGTCTTTTATATATTAAATTGTGCCCCGGTGCATACTACATTAACTTAATTAAAAACATTTCCTCTGCTCATGCTATGACGTTTTCATTTCCTTGGCGCCATCTTGTAATAAGAGGAAGGAAACTTATAGGTCTTATTTTCAACGACTTATTTTTACCCTACTGTCCCAAAAAGTGAGTGTAACGTTTTAAGAGTTCATGGATAGGATGTTGAAGATATAAATATCGTGTAACAGAAAGGTGTTCAGATTTCAGCGATGTATACCGGTGGGATCACCTGACCTGATCCCCTGGGAGATCAGTTTTATATTTCGGTTTGATCCACCATGCTGGGTATCACAAATAGTTATCGATTATAAGATTTTTGGGACATTCATTGTGTCACAGTTATTGCTGAAAAACTGTGTTTCTCAATAAAAGGGTGTAAGTGCCATGAACATACGCTCTTCTGCTGGTGCAATTATTCATTTTTTTTTCATATTTTTGCATTTATTTGTAACTAGCTGACCCGCGCAACTTCGTCTGCGTAAATTTTCCACGTTTTTGCAACATTTCTTATTGCTGTTCTGCTCCGTATTTCTCCATTATTTAATGAATGTTATTACATATAAACCTTCCTCTTCAATCACTCTATCTATTAAAAAAAACCGCATCAAAATCCGTTGTGTAGTTTTAAAGATTTAAGCATACATAGGGATATAGGGACAGAGAAAACGACTTTGTTTTATATTATGTAGTGATAACAGCTGCAGAACACTACACAGAGCATGGTCTGACATGCTCTTACCCGCTTTTTGAAATGACAATAAATCAAAGTTTAGGACACTCAGTGTTATGAATAGGTACATAATGATCCTTCAACATGTCCACAACTTTCTGTTACACAAGTGCGATACACGGTAATGAGTTAGACTGTACAAAACAGACTAAACAACAATTATTTTTACGCAACAAACGGGGGTCAGTTACCTAACGTTTAATTCTAACTAATGGAAGCAATTAATTAACAGACTGACCTCAATTCCGTTATTTAGGTTATTTTTACCAAATTGTAGCCATTACCGACAATTATTTTAGGAAAGTCCCATGGTATCTGTTAGTATTAATGAAAGGTTACAAATTAATGGAAGCTCTTAATTATAAAAGCCCTTGATATGAAATAATTGACTGCTTCTGTGGCGCAGTGGTAGTGTGTCTGACTGCTACGCAAGAGGTCGTTAGAGGGTTCGATTGCCACACGGGACACCATTTAGTGTGATCCACTAATTGTTGTTCCGAGTCTGGGTGTACTTTTGTGTCTTTGGTGTCGTCTTTTATTTTAAAAAAAAAGTTTAGATGCGTATTAATAATTTGAAATGTGTGTAGGTATTCTGAGCCGTCAGCAAACTAAATATTACAAATGTAAAAGTCTGTCAGTCAAATGAATGACCCTTCTTTGGAGAATTGCTTAGGCAGGCAATTACCCCCCCCCCCCCCCATATGGTGTAGCGGTATGGAATAAAATGCAGCCCCACAGCCATGCGAGCGCTTCACATTTGACCGGTACCGGTTGAGTCAAAAGTTCCAGAACAAACTTCTGTATCCGCGTCTGACCCTGCATAAATGTATATGGAAAATGACAAAATATTCTAAAAAAAAACTTCGAGAAAATATTTTTCTCATCACTCTGAACAAATGTCTCCGTGGGCACAAATCTCGACAATGGTACCGTTTTCGAGATATTCGATGTCAAAGTTCCCGATTTACATTGAATTTCGTCTGGTCCTCCTGGTATCCTGGTATAATTATGTATAGAGTGTGTGCGCGGGTGTGAGAGAGTGTACACACACACTAACATCGAATATCACGAAAACGGCCCGTTGTCGCCACAGAGGTTGACATATCCGTTTTCCTAGGATCTTTTGGTATGGAGGGAGATAGTTTGAGTCCCAGGAAAGGACATAGAATATTTATTACTGCGATAACTACCACCCACGCGGGCGGAGCCGTAGGCGAAAGCTAGAACAAAATGTAGGCGAAGTCCTGGGTAATAGCTAAATAAATATATATTAGGATCACTCACACATGGTCACCTGATCCCAAACTGGACAGAGACTGTACTATAGTAAGTAACTAGACAACTGATAAACATACTTTTATATATCTAAATACATACAAATTATAGGTAAATGACACCCAGACACCAAGGTGCTCATCAGTTCATCACACAAAGATTAATCCTGGATGGGAATTGAACTCTTCTTCTCATCTTTGACTTACGGCCGGTCTCAATAATCTACCTACCGATGAAATTCTTTACTGACATACCAGTCTCTACTACAAAGTCATTGAATTCCTCACCTTTTGCAGCTGAGTCTATCTTGATTAAACATGTTAATAAATGTGACATCACTTTTCAATTTGATTATGTTACACATATAGATGTCATAAAAGCTTTTAATTCTATTAATGTTAAGAAGACTACCGACCTCTGGAGTAACTCAGTTGTGATTACTAAGTCTATAATTTCTTTTATTGCGCAAGACTTGGCTTTTATATTTAATAAATGTATAGATTGTGGTGTATTTCCTGATTTAATGAAATATAGTAAAGTAATACCATTGTATAAATCAGGTAGTATGTCTGACCCCACTAATTTTAGACCAATATCAGTACTACCAACATTTAGTAAAATCTTTGAAAAAATGATATATGATCAGATGCAGAACTTTTTTTACAAAAATAAATTATTACACTTTAAACAATTTGGTTTTACTAGGGGTCGCTCTACAACCAATGCTAGTGTGGAGCTTATAAAACATATATTTGACGCCTGGGAGGAATCGCAGGATGCTTTAGGCGTCTTCTGTGATTTATCTAAGGCATTTGACTGTGTTCTGCATGAAACATTAATCAGGAAATTGCAACATTATGGTATTCAAAACACAGCTCTGAATCTTCTTACGTCCTATCTGAGTAACAGGATTCAGAAAGTTGATGTTAATGGTAAACGCTCCCCGGGGTCTGTGGTCAAAATGGGAGTCCCACAGGGTTCTATTCTCGGGCCGTTATTGTTTTTAATTTACATAAACGACTTACCATATTTAGTAAAAAATAATCATGAGATAGTCCTGTTTGCAGATGATACATCACTCTTATTTAAATTAAAACGCCAGCAAAAAGACTTTGAAGATGTAAATATGGCTATCTCAAAAGTGGTTAACTGGTTTGATGTTAACAATTTACTCTTAAACGAGGGCAAGACTAAATGTATTCGATGACACCTAGCGTGAAACCAGTAAAAACCACTATTAAAATAAAAGAAGATGAGTTGAACCCTGTAGAGACCACAAAGTTTTTAGGAATTACTCTAGATTCTAAGCTTCAGTGGGGCCCACATATAAGTGAATTGTCTAATAGACTCAGTTCTGCAGCGTACGCAGTTAGAAAAATTCGTCAGCTAACAGACGTTGAAACAGCGCGATTAGTTTATTTTAGTTACTTTCATAGTTTAATGTCGTACAGTATTCTACTGTGGGGGAATGCTGCCGACATTCAAACCATTTTTGTTCTGCAGAAGAGGGCTATTCGATCAATTTACGATCTTAGTAGTAGACTCTCACTTAGAGAAAAATTTAAGGAAATCAATATCATGACTGTTGCATGTCAGTATATCTATGAAAACCTTATATATGTTCACAAAAATATTGATAGTTTCTGTAAGAAATGTGATATACATAATATTAACACGCGGAACAAACATAAACTTGTTGTACCAGCGTCAAGGTTACAAAAAGTAAACAAATTATTTCAGGGTCAATGTATACGTTTCTACAATAAAATCCCTAGCGATATTCAAAAATTAAGTCGTAATAAATTTAAGTGTACCATTAAGAAAAAAATGTGTATGAAAAGTTACTACTCAATAATTGATTATATGGAAGACAAAAACGCTTGGGATTGAACTGCTTTCTCTCACTGGCTATTAAAATGTACTTTAAGATTATATGTATATATACATATTTACATTGTAAGAAGTGAAGTATTGTGTTTGCTGAATACGTTTATATATACTCATTTTAGAGTTACTAATAGTATTATTATTTAGTTATCCTTATTTTATAAACGATTACACTCACAAAACACACTGGTTCATTCAGTAAAATTTATTTTTATAAAGAAAAACTTGATCATTTTAAAAGAGTGGCACATGAGTTTCTTGGCAGCTTCTTCTCATGAGCTTTACACTTGGAACTGCCACCTAACCTCATTTTGTTTTTTTTTCAAACATTCATAGTTTTATAAAATTTTTAGTATGTTTAAATTTGACGTTTTCAAATAATCATTAACCTGATTTTACGAAATAAAGATATTTGACTTTGACTTTGATGGATTTGACTATTAAAGGTAGAATTTTGACATATTTTGTATGGAGCTTATGTCAAATATATACCTCTAGTAGCCAAATCCATCGATAGTTAGATTATTGAGACCAGACCTTAGCAGTCAGGGTCACTAACCACAAAGCACTAGGCCTGTCGTAAAAAAACCTAAATGGAAATCATTTGACCTTGACCTGAACAACCTTGCTTAACCTACAAAACCTTTGTAGGCACTCCATCACAACCCTCATTAAACGAAAATACTTACCCCTCTTTTATCAAAACCGGTAAATACAGACCCGTCAAAAGATCGTATCTTTTTCTTTAATGACGTCACATTTAAGTGTCAGTTTACGAGGCAAATATTTAGAAGGGTGATCGTATCTCAATTATACCTATTTAAGATAAGGCGGTAATGAGTTTTCATAAGTTATTTATATTAAAGAAAGGTGAGATAATTATCTTGATATTTGAAATTTTCTTATGGTGATTTTTAAAGGAATTTGTTTTAATAATAATGTTTTTTTTTAAAGATAACTAGCAATGTGGAGTTGTGGTCCTACTAAGCTCAATGGTTTGTGTTAGGAGTGAGTGGAGGAGTTCGGTGGTATAATGGATAGGATTCGATCCCGCGACCTTCACGGTTGCGAGACCGATGCCTTAGCCATTAGGCTACCGAAGCTTTATGTTTGTGAGGTACTAGTTATCTACTTACGTCTATGGTTAAGCAAAGTAAGTTAATGTTTTTCAAAGACTATCTGTGTCTGGTAGAGCACATCAAAGCTACTTTGACGATCCAGTGCCTAATCTCTTTCTGGTTACCAATTTCTGTCCCGTTGGTTGCTTATATCAAAGTAATGTGCTGTAGTTCTATCTACAACTAATAATCTCCAAGGAAAGCATAAACGTGGCCGCCCGAAACAGACCTAGGTCCTTATTCACTTATATTTTTCGTTTTCACGGTAAGCTTGAGCGAACAGGCGCATGCACGATGCGCTCAAAGATGTCCGCCGCGCATGTGCGTTGATGCATTTCTAAGCGCAGCTCTCTATTTACCATTATGACAAGGTCTTAACAGTTCGCCAGGGCTTGCAGCTAAAACGAAAAAAAAAAAACGTGAATAAGGACCCTGGCGGCGGACGAAGAATATTGGAAAGACCTGGAGCAAGATATGCGCAAGACCAAATGGGATGGTGGTGCACTGTGGACGTTCTCTGCCCCATCAAGGGTTCACAGGAAAATAAGTCAAGTTAAGTAAAATTCTAATTACGGAATATATTTTCATCAAACAAAGTCAATATACTTTATTCACTTAGGTTAGAACAGAGTTTTGAATATGGGTATATTGAAGTAACACAAATGGTGCAGTAAAATGGTACCAGTTTAAGAATAGATGCGCCAAAAAGGCGACAAAAAGATGTAGAATGAAGATGATGGACGGGCAGCAGTGTCCTCTGTTTACTTTGAAAAACCTTACTACGATCGCCAACCCGCTCGCCAAGTGTGGCGGTTATGGCAATTACCCCCAGGAGGTTTCACTGACGAAACCCATGCCCAGCAATGGAAGATCATATTGGTTGATATATACCCATGGTTAGGTGATTCCATACTATGCAGAACGTTACGAGACAAGGGATGGTGTTTACATTTAATGCCAAGTTCGCAAAAGGTAAAGCCACTGAGAAAAAATGGGCAGTAAAAGCTCATGGCCACATTCATATACTTTAAAATGTCGCAGTCAGATTTGTTAAAATCAAGCAAAGAACTATCTCGATGCAGTACATTATCTTTAGGCACTGTTGTGGCGTTTGACCTGAGTTATCGTAAAGAATCTGGTTTTCGTCCCATGTCACAATTCGATCCAATACTCTTTCATTTCCGTACAGTGAATTACAAATACACTAATTGCATTTTTGAAAGATAGAAAAATTTGAAGTCCAGACCCAGGAATCGGACCCGAGACTTCCGTAGCCAAACTGTTGCCGTTGTTGAAGCGAACCACCTATCTGGACTATGTTACTAGACCTCAAATTTTTCTATCCCTTGACGCTCGCGAGTTTGGGCCTCGCCTCGCAATGGTTCGCTTTAGTGTATTTGTAAAGCAATTGGCAACTAATGCCTATAAAAATTACTTCAGTGAATTACAATTTCAAAAGCTTAGTACAGCTTTTAATAAAAACACAAAACTAAAACACCACACACCACTCAGACACACAGCCTACAAATTTATAACATTATTTTTTGCCTCATCGGTTCAAACACAAAACAATGATAAAATCCCTCAATGTATTACATCCCTGCGAATCACAGACAACCGTATTCCTACAATCCCTAAAAATATATCATATAGGTATCGCAATATACATACAAAAGCACTTTTCCCACCGCCGGCGATAAACGAAAAGCGAGTAAAGTTGCTTAGCAACTATTCATCTATGTATACTAATTTAATAAAGAGATAAAGTTTGTGATGTTACGATTTTGTGACGTTGTAGGGGGTAATGTGAAAATTCATTTACCAATAGAAAGGCACGTTATTTGTGAGTGTCATAGGCTATATAACATCACGCTATGACCAATAGCAGCTGAGCATCAATTAAAAATGTTGTAAAAACAATGGAAAATTCCGACCCCAGGATTTGTTTTTTTTATAAAAGCCCTGCCGTCTGAACTATGTTATAAACTTGCATCGCAGGAGATAGTTTCTTCCCTCACATTGACCCTCAATATTGACCCTCGATATTGCAAAAATGTACACAGTACACATGTGGCAGGTGGTTTGTCATTTGTACCATCTAACCCCCCCTTCCCCTCCTTGCAATTACGAAAACCACTCAAAAAATGATCCTGGGTATGCCTGTGTATTTGTATCTCTTTTGTTTACACGGGATCTACATCTATTGCACGTTTCTTGAGCGAGAAAATAGTCGTTATTCGCTCCCTTTCTCGTTGGCGGTAAGACAAGTGCCCTAGGGAGGGAATTACGTTGATAAATTTGCGCAATAAAGCAAAATTGCACGTTATTACATCCCAAATAGAACGAGGTATACAAGATGAATCAGAGAATCAAGATTTTCTTAAGGCCCGAATCCACGAATTAATTTGTGAGATATAAGCAGATGGCGCAAGTGGGAGCCCAACTCGCGTGCAGGAAAGGTTAGAAAAATTAGAGATCTAGGAACATAGTCACGATAGATGGTTCAATTCCGTCCCCGGCTTGGCATACGGAAGTCTCGGGTTCGGTTCCTGGGACTGGACTTCAAATTTTCCTATCATTCAAAAACGCAATAAAGTTGAAGAGTTTGTTTGAACTTGATAATCTTAGAAAGAACTAGTTAGAATTGAAAAATGATTTTACTGTTGGATAGCCCAATTATCGAGGAAGGCCATAGGCTATATAACATCACGCTACGACCAATAGAAGCGGAGCAGCAATAAAAAATGTTGTTAAAACGATGGAAATTTACGCTGACGAAGTTGCGGGGGTCAGCAAGTCAATACTAATATTATTAAGCTGAAGAGTTTGTTTATTTGTTTAAACGCGATAATCTCTAAAATTACTAGTTGAAATAGAAATATTATTTTACTGTTGGATAGCCCATTTATCGAGGAAGGCTATAGGCTATATAACATCACGCTACAACTAATAGGAGCGGAGCAGCAATGATTTTTTTTTGTAAAAACAAGGGAAAATTACGCAGTGGAAATTGCGCGGTTCAATTATTTAGATATAAGTAGTGTTATTAATCTGTAGGAATGTATATAATAAACTAAAGGATCGCTTCGGCTTGGCGTGGACTTTTCTCCATCAACTACACACATATATGATGTACTCGTACCTATGTATTATACTATTCGAAGAAATTATTTAAGTATTGGTGAAAAACGCATCGAAATTTGTTTTGTGGTTTAGAAGGGGTTGGCGGATATAGAAACTACCAGCGCGAAAAGCAAACTTGTTTGGTACTCTATATGAATGGAGGCATTAGAATTTTTTTTTTTTTTCAAAACCAAGAATTTTTAAGATTTGAGAGTCGTCGAGAAGAACGTCTTTATACAATACGAACGTCTATAGTCAATAAACAACAATGCCTGTGACAGCTGCAGTTTCAACTAAATGGCTTCGTAATATAATGTTTGAAAAAAAAAAAAAAACAAACCTACCTGCCTTAGTCACGCAACTGTTTACCACACATCTGAGAGACCCCGGAGTAAAAGCGATGTTTCTTTGTCAGGTTTAGGGTCTCACCTCACAATAAACACGATTTCACTCCAGTAAAATAGTCTGTAGGTACCCTAAGTGGTTAAGGTCATAACTCCAAGAACAAGTGTTAGGTGTCAAAATCTTGTCATAATGGTAAATATAGACCTGGACTTACAAATGCATCAATTCGCATGCGCGGCGGACATCTTGAGCGCACCGCGCATACAACAGTTCGCGCGGTCTTGCCACGAAAACAATAAAAAAGAATGCGTTTAAACTAGGTGTAAAGTATTTACCTTATGCTTAACGTTTCGACCGGGTTACACCGGCCGTGGTCACCCCACAAAACCCGGGTCCTTATTCACGGCAAACCCTTATGTCCGCCGCAAATGAGCGTTGAGTGAACATCGTCGCGTCTTTTCTTCGCCTTTACCGTAATGTTTAAAGACGGATTTAATGAGTTGCGCAATGGCCTGTGGAGCGAGCTATTCTTGGAGTCTATTTAAAGTATGAAAATCGCCACGAGGTTATTCGACAAAGAACCAAAGTTAGCGCCATAGCACGCAGGTTAAGGACGCTGATGAGGCATATTTGCCAAAGAACTAATGGCCGCTGGATCAAACGAGTCCTAGAGTGGAGACCGTCACTTAACAAATGTAAGGTAAGACGACCGCCAGCCAGGTGAACCGACGACCTAAAGAAGGTTGCTGCGATGAATTGGTTGTAGAAGATGAAGGATCGGGTGTCGTGGCGTAAATTAGGGAGAGATTTAACTTAGGCTTAGATCAGGCTTGCTTAAGTAAAACTTAACAAAACATAGGTTAGCTGTTCACTCTATAGACCTAATCATATAAGATTAGGCTAAGCTAAGACCGATAATTTCTCAACGGTCACCAAATCCCGTTGTCAAGTTTAACAAAATCTTAAAAGAAGTCTAATTACGTCCTAATGTGCGTGTGTGCGTATGTGTGTGTGTGTGAAAGCGTTGTATAAAACTTACCTTTTGTACTCTCGGTATGTTGCGAGTAAAGTAACCTGTGGAGTTATCTCGGTTATACGTAATCCTTTGAAATATGGAACGTGTGTTGAGTGGAAATGTATTGTTTTGGGCTTGAAATGTGACATGTGTTTGTTAAAATGTATGTACTTTGTTCTTAGAGATCAGTGAAGTTAAAGACGCAAAGAGTTATAAGTTTAGCGTGTGTATCTATATTGTTCTCCTAACCGATATCGGATGCAGTGGCCTATCTCATCAATGACTAGCCAAATACGCAGGAGATAGGTATTATAATGCACCTCACTCAGTAGCAATTAAACAGATCCAGATATCTGCGAGGTTTAGCAACGTTACCACTGTCAGTTCATAGATGGATGATCGTTTTTGAAAAATGCCACACCCCTCCGTGCATCGGAAAGCAACTTAAGCCGTCGGTCCTGCGCCCAATCTTTCTTTCTAGTCTAGTAGTTGTCTTGTTGTTAGTACAGGGCCTGCCTAGTTTGGGATCAGATGAAATTGTGTTACTTGTCCTAAGATGATAATAATAATAATATCTTATTATACTATTATTTATTATTCACTAACTTTTTTCGTTTCGCGTCAAGCCCGTGCTTTTAACTGTTAAAATCTTGTCATAATGGTACATAGAGAGCTGCGCTTAGAAATGCATCGCACCGCGAAAAAAAACATAGTGAATAAGGACCCAGAGCTTGTACTGTGGAAACCAGACAACTGATAAACATACTAATATATATACAAAAATAACACCCAGACACAGAATAAACCATCGTGCTCATCACACAAAGTTTTATCCTGGGGATCGAAGCCACGACCTCTGGCTTAGCAGTCAGACCAACAGGCCAGTCAAAAGATATTATTATTATTTATTAAACTCTAAAATTACTATCAAATGCCAAAAGACCTAGTTGCAAATGTGTATAACTTCAGCTATAAGATAATTAATCAATTGAACTAAACAATTGATATTCTGCATGTTTGGGTGTATTCCAAACACCTAGGTATAACTATTGTATCCTCTTGTCCTACTATGTAGGGTAGACAATTCATGCTGAGACAAAATTAAATAAATGAGTAAGACCAAGAGTCAATCTTTTCAAAAGAGTGCCATTGAAGGTTAAAAAGGCCTATTTAATGGCTCAATAGGCCAAGGTTTCATGAGTCAAGTTTCAAAGTTCGTTTCATTTTAATATTACATTAGAATCAAATCAGTAACTGACCTTTCTCCGAAGTAATATGGCTGTGTTATGAATATTTCGCGAGAAAAAACTTCGCTGAACGATAAAAAACAAATTTTCTGAGGATATTGTTTAGAAAATTGTTTCTTGGTAACTTTTTACAGGTGAAAATGAAAAAGAACTATGTTTTAGTTTGAAAGGATGGTTTTAACATTTTTTATGGGATTTGCAGATTAAAGTTTCTAAATTAATAAAGTCTAAAATTCAAATCTGCCTAAATAAATTATTTGATTTTTTTGAAAATGGTCGACAGTGTTAACGTTGCTTATTTTGATCTGTTCAGTCGCCTCTGGGTCACAGATTCCTATAAACTTACATAACATAGGTTTTTTTTTGTCTCATCCCAAACTAAACTATAAACAAACATAACCAAACATATTTATATATTTCTAAATACATATCAACATACATATCTATACTAATATTATAAAGCGGAAGAGTTTGTTTGTTTGTTTGTTTGTTTAAACGCGCTAATCTCAGGAACTACTGGTCCGATTTGAAAAAATCTTTTACTGTTGAACAGTCCATTCATCGAGGAAGTCTATAAAACACGTAGCGTGTTTTATATATCACGTCGCTACTCCGCTCCTATTAGTCGTAGCGCGATGTTATACAGCCTATAGCCTTCCTCGATAAATGGGCTATCCAACAAAAAACTAGTTTATTAAATACGTACCTATGTAACCGCAATATATGTAAGTACAATCACTTACAATCTGTTAAAATGTTACCAATACAAAAAACAAGTCAATATATTACGAAAGAAAAAACCCGATCAAAAATCCGCCATGTTATTTTGTCTAATTTTGATGTGGTACACCCAGTGTACCCACTCTCACAACTGAGACGAATCTAACGATACCTAATAAGACGAATGTAATTACTAAAACCTACTCTCAAGCTAAAATCCATTAACCTATTGAGGCTCTAGAGCGTGCCAATTAATTAAACATACCTACATACATCCGAAAAATATAACCCTACTTCTTGTGCAGTTGGGTAGAAGAAAATATCAAGAAACTCCTAACCTTATAACTTACTAGCTGACCCACGCAATTTCGTATGCATAGATTTTCCTGTTTTTGCAACATTTTTTATTGCTGCTCCGCTCCTATCGGTCGTAGCGTGTTTTATAGACTTCCTCGATAAATGGACTGTTCAACAGTAAAAGAATTTTTCAATTCGGACCAGTAGTTCCTGAGAATATCGCGTTCAAACAAACAAACAAACTCTTCAGCTTTATAATATTAGTATAGCTAAAGATTAAGCATCCTGTCGTGTAAACGACTAGCTAGCAATTTCCACGAGTATGACAGAGCTAGCAATAATAGATCGCTCATTTTTCTCCCCAAACTAATAAATCGGAACGAATCACATCATAAATTTCACCTGTGTCGTAACATTTTGTGATTAATTGTAGACACGGCACTGTGCCAAATCTAAGGGGAGAGGGTGGCTAATGGGTTCAGGTCCCCAAAAGTAACTGGTTCCGTATATGTGTGATTTTCCTTGATAAAATCTACCTTAAGCGAGTTAAGAAAAAAATCGGTTGTCTGTAAAGTCGGTTTACTGACGATAGTTGAACGTGACAACGTCATAAGAAAATACTGATGGAATGGTACTTGCCGAACGCGGAGGCTGATTGTGCCTCTTTGGTAACGCCTCAGAGCGAGGTAACGCCTCATGAGTCATGTTTTTTCGTGCGTTCAGCCGGCTCCATCGAATTATAAGACGTTGCCACGTTCGACGTTGGGTACCTCAGCGGAGTCGGTCAAACCCTGACCGATTCAAGCTTTTTTCTTTAAAAAACGAAATAAAAAGACGAGCAGGTCGTGCACCTGATGGAAAGCGTCACGCTAGCCCTTATTTGGCAAAGATCTGAATGTCACCACTCCTCATTTGAGATATTAGTTCGTTAATCTAATTTATCCAGTAATTACACTTGCTATAGTGCCCGTTAATCGAAACTTAGTGTTGCGTTAACATTACTATTTCACGGAAGAATTTCTGACACTGTTATGGTACCCACCAAGACGGCCTATGGCTTAGACCTACAACTCGTGTAAGAGATCTAGATCGGCGACTGACACGAAAATGTTCCATCTATTAACAACTAGCTGTCCAGGGGAATTCCGTACCACCCCGTATTTGCGAGTGTGAATTTTGTCAATGTTTTAATAGTTATTCTGCTATTTGGGACGAAGACAAAACCAACAAATCAAAGATCATGGAAATCGGCCAACCCGTTGTTGACTTATAAAATTAAAAAAAAAGGTAGCGCTTAATTAATACTTTAAACTAAAATTATTTTGGACATGATCGAATTTGCCGTTATTGAGTTTGCATTGTGTGTATGTTAGTAGGTATATACATTGATTCCGTGCATTGAAGACAAAGCACGGAATCGAATCATAATTTTATTTCTTATATGAAAAAGATAGGTACTTTTTTTATTGATTTCAGTAGATTTATTATATAACCTACTCCCGCGAGGATCCTATTAACTAAATCAGAATCCTGTATTCATAGAAGATAAGATGGTCTTTTTTTCCACTTTTGCGAAATGTCGATCAATGCTCGAATTTTCAACCAAGTGGTAACGTTGATTAACTTGGCTGATTTGAACTTCACAGTTTTACTTGTAGTGCAAAATATACAGACTGGAAAGAGTTGCTATTAAGAAAACTAGTTAGCAATTAGTAACTTCATAGTTACATTCAGAACGCGTAGTTTCAGCAATTTTCAGAGAAATACAAAATAACTAGAAAGTCTGTCTTTAACTGGAATTAAAGTGAAATGCTCGTTGAGACGCTGCTCGAATTGGAACTAACGTGCTAACTACCTCTTTGGTGGAATAGGAATCTTGTAGTCCATTTCATAAAATTATAATGAACGAAATGTGTAACACTCGGAGAGCGTGTTCTTACAGGTTGCCAATCGTCAATATAGTTATTTATATATATAAAAGGTTATTTTTGGTATTGTGCAAAGCTCAAACAGACCAACAAGTTTATTACTTCAAAAAATCTTAAAAAATAGAAAATGAAAATATTTGAAAACTTGCATATTTATAAGCCATTCAAATTGTCTTATGTTCTTCGACCTATCGTGCTCATTGCGTCCCGCAGTACGTAATCCATGGTTATTATTGAAAAACAAGTGATGATTACGTTTCAAATCACATTGTAAACAGGATTTTAACTGTTAGAATGATTAATGAATAATTAATAATATAATATCTTGGGACAACTCACACTACGCTATCTGATCCCAAACTAAGCAGAGCTTGTACTATGGCAACCAGACAACTGATAAACATACTTATATAATTCAAAATACATACATAGATAAATAACACCCAGACACAGAATAAACCATCGTGCTCATTACACAAAATTTTATCCGGGGTGGGGATCGAACCCACGACCTCTTGCGTAGCCGTTGGATACATTCCCACCGCGCCACAGAGGCAGTCCAAAGTTAATTAATTGAAAAATATAACATGATCCAAAAACCATTGGAATGTGTTACTGATTCTGAGCAAACTACTTTTAGGTTTGCACTATAGCAAGAATAACGTTGTATATATATCTATTAAACCATATGATGTCCCACTACTGGGCACAGGGTCTCCCCAGAAAAGCCTACTTATTATACCTATGTCCTGGCGTAGTTGCCATAATCGCCACGCTTGGCGAGGGGGTTGGCGATCTCAGTACGGCTTTAAAGTACGCAGAGAACGCTGCTGCCCGTCCTCCGGTGTGAAATCCCTTAGTCGCCTTGACAACACCTACGGGAAGGAATAAGGTGGTACCATGTAGTTATAATTAGGGATATTACTGGTGATAGGTCCCCACGGACGTCTTGTTACGTATCACCGCAGTGCAAATTATTCCTCTTAAATCGT
The DNA here is from genome assembly GCA_945859575.2 of Herminia tarsipennalis. Classification (NCBI taxonomy): domain Eukaryota; kingdom Metazoa; phylum Arthropoda; class Insecta; order Lepidoptera; family Erebidae; genus Herminia; species Herminia tarsipennalis. The sequence goes on from OX243830.2 coordinate 4,290,922, forward strand.
ACCTAATTCAAACACATTATTGCGTTTCTGTTGAGAGACACTATAGGGTAAAGAAGTAAAGTTAAATTTAGGGTAAAGTTATGGATTTATGCCTGACTATTGCTTGACAAATCGACCGTGGTCACAAAATGGCCTAACTTGTAATCCAGTCGAAATGTTGTGCAAGCCAAAAAAGAGTACAAAACATGAATCCCAAGCTAGTCAGCTTGTCCTACTAGTCCGTAGTTGACATGATATATTACTTTAACATTTTGTTGGTAAAACTTTAATAATAGTTTAAAAAACATGTTTTTGTAAATAGCTGTAGGTACAAAAAAGTAAAAATCTTTGATGTATAGTTTTAAAAAAAAGTTATCAGGAAGAAAATAATTTATTTTGAACCTATTATTTATTTTCATTTTCAACCGACTTCAAAAAGGAGGAGGTTCTCAATTCGACTGTATTTTTAATTTTTTTTCATTTTAGATTTTCTATAAAAGAATCTTTTTTAGTTTATTTTTAAACCAGAAAGCCGAGTAGGAAATTTCACAGATCTAACTTTAAAACTCTTTTAACCCCTCGGGTGTTAATTTTTCAAAAACGTCGAAAAATATTTTATTATTTTAAACCAATAAGCCAAATATGAAATACCATACATCTAACTTCAAAACTGGCGGATTTTCATGTAAACTTACCCTTAGGGGATGAATTTTTAGTTTCAATTAAAACCGACGTTCTGAAGTGGGTGAAAAACACGGTCAAAGATTCCATTACATACTAACATACGTATGAAGCTAATACTCGTAGTATATAATATAAATGTAAGCGTATTAAAACACTTAGGTATTAATATAAAGTAGAGTGGGGTAAAATTAACACATACACTTACCATTTAGTCACCAATGCTTTACTTGAACTATTAATATACTTCTATATATTATTTAAAGCACTTAATCTAGAGTAGAGTGGGGCTAAATTAACACATACACTTACCTCTGTGCATAATATTCGAAAAAGGCGACCAGGATCTCAATGGAGCGAGTCATAGCGGCCCACATCTCATGAGTCTTGCATTTTGGTGTGAGGGCAGACGGCAGACGGGGCGGGCCGTCCGACATTTAGCACTGTTTTCTTCACATAATTTTTAAATCAAGACAATATTTATGCCGTTGCCGTGTTGGTCCACTTCACTCACGACTTTTTTATGACTATATTTTGTTTCTAGTTTTTATTTAGTTTCACTTCACTGGACAAATAAATCAAAATTGTATGGAGTTAATGACACTTACTCAATATTAAAAAACTCTCTAGACTAGTGGCAACAAGTGGATTATGTATAAACCCACTCAACGAATTTTCGACAAAAAAAAGCCTGAAGTATTCCTAATCTAATGTTTCTCATTGGTGTGCGTAGATGGTGTGTACAAAGGTGGAACAAAGTTACAGTTTTCAAAAAATATAATTCCCCGTAATATCAGTCTGACAGTAAAAATCTGTCAAAATTCGTTCCGCCGTTTCTGAGATTAGCCGGAACAATCAGACAGACAGACAACAAAAAAATGTGAATGTCCTAAAATGTGGTGAGTACCTTTTTTATATGCATCTAGTAAAAATATGTTATTTCAATATTACAAAAACAGACACTTCAATTTTTACCCGATTGTAAGAAAGGGTCATGTTTTTCGCGCGTATCTTGTATGCATGTATGTATGTAATATTCTTTATTAGCTCATATCTCACAAACCACAAAACGGATTTATACAATTAAGACGTCGTTAGATTCGTCTTGACCGCCTAATTGTTCTAAGACAGGTGACTTTAAAAAAAACCATGGCGGCTGTGAGATGTCAATATAAAGAGGTGTTAAAAAAGTAGTTGTTTTGAATACTGCAATATGGGTATTAAATTAAAGGGCTCGTCTTAAGCATTTTAAAAAGGTGTAACATGATTATGACTGTAATACTAAAAAAGTTACTCAGCAACCATTCTCTTTTCAATTTTCAATACTTGACAATAGCTGTGATAAAAGTTAGTTGTTACATCCTACAACTACACAAGAGTATTAAAAAAAAAAAAAAAAAATCGCCTGCACAAAAAAGATGGAAACAAGATCCCCTACATAATTATATCATTTTATGCAGTCAAAGGCACTATACTAAGTTCATCAAGATTCATTAAAGCTTCTGACTGCATGAAATGATATAATTATGTAGGGGATCTTGTTTCCATCTTTTTTGTGCAAGCATATTTTTTTGTAATAGGCAACAGTATATGTTACTGTTGTCTATTACAAAAAAATATTCGCCAGACAAATCGTTTAATGTTTTTTTACAAAGAGAGTAATTTGATTGAAGAGTCAACTATCCAATTGTGTTTGCACGCACACACACACACACACACACACACACACGCACGCGCACACACGCGCGCGCACACACACACACACACACACACACACACACACACACACACACACACACACTTGTGCACTATAATATATTCTACGTAGTTACCTATTCTTCATCAAGATTGGCTGTCGTAACTGAAATCTATTTGGAAGCCATTATTATTTATGGATAAGTACAATAAATTCATATCACGTACAAAAGTGGTTGGCTAATTGAGAAAGGAACTTTATCAATCAATACGAACGTTTTTGGGTCAGGTCTGACGTAGAATAACACAAGTTTTCTTTGTTATTATGAAAATAACAGACGACTTGTTATGAAAGAAATGAGGGTGTCAATTTTTTATGAATTAAGAATATAATTTTAGGGTTGTGTTTTTAGTATGTCATGTTATTGTAGGTTGGAGGATTGTGGGGAGAATTGAACCTTGTTGTTGTACCTATCAATTAATAAAGTAATATTTTGACTAACTATGTAACGACTCTATTACTATTTTTTTATTATACATATAAGTTAAGTACGTTTAAGAAAGTTTGTTGCATGGGCGTACGCATGCATCAAACCTCCAAATACCCTTCTAAATTCTATTCCATTGGAGAGTACAAATCAACTACTGGCACAGTATTTTAAAACGAAAAAGAAAATAAATTTAAAAAGCCATAAAACGTTAAATACCTAAAGAGAAAATTTAAAAGCAGTCAATGTGCTCCCTTATCAATAATTCAAAAGGGTGCAAAGGGGTTACGGGACATAGCTGATGCGTTCTGACGGATATTTATTACTTTCACCCCTTCGTCCCGGTCGGGTTCATTTATCAGGAAGTATAATATTAATATTTTTTTTATATGAACATAGTTTTAAAAAATAAGTTTTACATGTAAAGAATTTATAATAACTTATTATGCTTAATTTTTTTTATGTTATTTTCATAGTGAAACTAATTTTAGATTTTTGACCGTAGGTTTTAGTGAAATTGTGTAATCAGTTACTTAGTTATGAAATTATTACATTGCTAAATGGTTACGAGCAGACTAGCTGACCCGCCCAACTTCGTCTGCGTCAATTTTCTTCGGTTAGTAACATTTTTCATTGTTGCTCCGCTCCTATTGATCGTAGCGTAATGTTATATATGTGTTAATTAAGTAGCTACCTGTTTTTACACGTACATGTAATCATTATATTTTTTCTGTTTTGTCGAAAATAAATTATTTTTTCCTCGATAAATATTAAAATATTTTTTCAAATCGAACCAGTAGCTCCTAAGATTAACGCGTTCAACCAAACAAACACTTCAGTTTTATTACATTTGTATCAATTAGTAGGTATGTGTGCAAAATTTTAAATAATTCAGACAATGTTTATGTGTGAGTGAAAAATTAATTGAAAGACTTCATCACATCAAGCAAGTATTTTTTGACACATTAAACAAAATTGGAATTATCTTCAAAACATAAACTTAGGATATACTAGCGCACTTCAAAACGACTAAATAGATTTTCAAAAAATATATCTAACAATGATCCCTAATAAATAAGCTTTATAATATAAAAGAGTGACCTATGAGTTTCTTGGCCGCTTCTTCTCATGAACTGCCTAACCTCATTTTGTTTTTTTTTTTCAAACAAACATTGACGTTTTCAATTAATCTTTACATTAATTTTACCAATTAAATATATTTGAGTTCTAGTTTGAATAAACCGCATTCATATTCATTCACCCGTTCAGGCGTTACAATGACACATATCAACCAACTTATAAAACATCCTTCTCTTCGTTGGGGGTGAACAAAATACGTCAAGAAACGCTCAAATTTCTACCCCCAGGGGATCAATTTAGTATAAACATTGCAAAGATAAGATATAGGAGTATGTTATCGAAAAAATGGTTTATCCATATAACTCAATAGCGCTTAAGGATCACAACATATTGAAGGACAGCTATCGACTTTTTTCGATACGAAATAGCAATTCTTTTCTTTTGAAAGACAACTTTGTCTCGGTGGTGCGGAAGGAGTGTGTATAATTGCTGCGCAAGAAGTCGTGGGTGCGATTTCTATACGGGACACCTCTTTGTGTGATCTACAAATTGTTGTTCTGAAGCTGGATGTAGTTACTTTGTCGTCATGGTTTTCATCTCCGCGACACAGGGCCTGTACCCTACTGCAGGGGTTATATTTAAAAAAAAAATCCTACACTCTGAGATATATGCCACAAAATACCGGGGAAGAGTTGTAGGTTCGATTTCCAAACAGGACAGGGCTTAGTGAGATCCATAGATAAATTATGGATCTGAGACTAAGTGTAGGTACTTTGAGTCCATTGATTCTTTATTTGCAAAGTCCCCTTGTCGCAGGGCTTGTAATAATAATAATGGCTATCTAACCGATGCCAGTTACAGCGGCTAGTCTCATTAGAGACTAGCCAACTACGTAGGAGATATCATAGTGCTTAAATGTATGCACAGAGCGCAGCTTTTTGAAGTTAGGTGCAGGACGGACGGCTAATCGTGCTCTCTGAGGCACTAAGGGTGTGACAATATTCGAAAAGGGTCACACATTTATGGACCACTGTCGAGTGGTGACGTTGCGTAACCTCGCAGATATCTCGATCTGCTCGGCCACTGTGTCAGGGACCAGCGGAAATATTTTCTAGAATGACCTAGTGCGACTTTACAATCGATAAAATGCGGAAGTCTGTCGATCAATGTGTCGTAACCCTTATAGAGGATTGGAAACACATTTGAAATAAGCCCAGCGATAATATCTATAAGTAGTTCTAGATAAAATTATTGGACATATTTCATGTTATTTTGTTCGGTAGGTATATAATAAAGGCGACTAATATTTTTGTATTCAATAGACTAACTAGGTGTTATTGATGCGATTAAATCAACCAATGACGTTCATCATTATGCCAATGCACGAATGTTACTTACTTATTCCAAGAAATGATTAAAAAAATGTTACTTTTTATTTTGTCATGTCTGAGATTACAAGGCCAATTTTGATAAAATTTGGTATACAAAAAGGTTTGAAGCTTAGGGAGAAAATCGGCTATTTACTCCTTCTCTCTTTCTCGCTGTAGTTAATGACGGTTATAACTAACAGAAAAGGACAAAGCATAGGAAAGTGCGATTCTGTGCGGCCAGATGTAGTTAAACCCCTATTTGGATAACTTAACAAACGGGGTGAAGTCACGATTCACTAGTTTAGAATCATTTGTTTACATTAAAGTTTAAAAATCAACATTTTAACCCACATCTATTAAATAAATATAAAACGCGGATACATTTCATATTTCAAACGATCACAAAAATAAATAGAAATATTCAAACAAAAAGAAAATCTTTTACAAACAAGATCGCTGAAAGCCTTTATCATACGATACCGTTGAAAATACACACAATATTTTTCTAACAAGTTCCCTTTTAGGAGGTTTTCACACTGAACGGTAAAACCGCGCGGTTTACAGAACGCAACTGCAAAACTAACTGCTGAGAATACAGAAGACAAAAAAGTACTCCAGCTACGAAAACATAAAAAGAAAAGAAAATTATTTAATTTGTTCACATCACAGTACAAACACAATAATAATATCCAAGCTTATTATTAATTACAAAAGTATTATACCATCTATACTAATATTATAAAGCTGAAGATTATGTTTGTTTATTTGAACGCGGTAATCTCAGGAACTACTAGTACGAATTGAAAAACTCCTTTTTTGTTGGGTAGCCCATTTATCGAGGAAGGCTGTAAAACATCATCGCTACGATCAATAGGAGCGGAGCAGCAATGAAAAATGTTGCAAAAACGGGGAAAATTAACGCATACGAAGTTACACGGGTCAGCTAGTCTATATATATATAAACGTTATATACCTAAGTTAGCGCCAGTTGACGCCACAAGCAACAAAGAAAATTTTATCACTTCGAGTAGATTGACGTGGAACAAAAGTGGCATAGGCCGCGAGATTCCGGGTCCGTGAGCTGTCGAAGCTTTATCGTATGCGCAAGCTTCTAATTGGCATGTAGTTATTTAAGATTTAATAATTTGTGAAATTAGCCGTATGCTCTCCAAAAAAAGTAAAAATAAATTTATTTCTTTATTTACGGCCAGTCTCAATAATCTAACTATCGATGGATTTGGCTACTAGAGGTATATATTTGACATAAGCTCCATACTAAATATGTCAAAATTCTACCTCTAGTAGTCAAATCCATCGATAGTTAGATTATTGAGACCAGCCGTTAGAGGTTTTTTGAGACGCTACTTAGCTCGAATTTTGTGTCTATATTCAACTACTAAAAAAACTAGATCACAATTAAGGATTTGGTTTGATTAAGTAAAACTATGCTTTCAAGCTTCGCATAAAATTGGCTTAATTAAGGATGAAATTTCACACCGCGTAGCGAGAAAAGTTTCTAATAGCGGTCTCAAATGCGACGTTATAACGCCCTTAGTCGGCGTTTTAACGCCGAATACGTAACCACCCTTAGAACAAGGAAACTTCTCGGAATTTCAATCGATAATAATAACATTATCTACGTTGGCACTCTGATAACAAGCTTTTTGGCACCTTCGGTACAAATTAGATACAGTCGGCTCTCTACAATGAACGAAAACAGGCTCACGCACGTATATACAGATCTCAGAATTTCAATACAAAAAAACAACCATCTTGGGAGGGGGGGGGGGGGTGAAGGGGTGGTGCTGGATCTGCCTATGCGTATATATGATCGTGGATTTTTTTTTGATGTAGGTACGTATGTGCTCGGCACCTTCGATTGTTTTATATTACATTTTTTTTATAACACGTCTCCCGCAGTCCTGTCAAGGCACGGATACAAAGTCCACCCAGACTCGGAACAACAATTAGTGGATCACACATAGTGGTGTACCGTGTGGGAATCAAACCCACGACCTCTTGCGTAGCAGTCGGACACACTCCCACCGCGCCACTGAAGCAGTCAAATAATTACTTTTGTTATCGTTAATAACAAAAGTAATTATTTGACTGCCTCAGTGGAAAAGTAGTTATTAAGTCTGTAAATTGTATTGAATCCAATATTTGTTTTTCTTCTGGAAAAGTTAGATTATGTAATTTTTTGTACAAAAAAAAAAGTCTGTGTCCTTTGACCTTAGTTTATTTGTTTATTTTTATTTAATAAGACGACTCCCGCAGTGGATTGCCCTGTGTCACGGGGGACTTTACAGACATACAAATCTCGGACACAACGGTCTGGATGTATTCACCCCAACCCGGAACAAGAATTTGTGGATCACTCAAAGCGCTGTCCCGTGTGGGAATCGAACCCACTACCTCTTGCGTAGCAGTCGGACACACTCCCACCGCGCCACAGAGACAGGTGTTCCGTGTGGTGATGGAGTAAGAGTACAAAATATCATCACCCCATCTCATCCTAAGATTGTCGTAAGAGGCGACTAAGGGAAATACACCGCAAACAAACAGTGCGATGAGATGGATACTCGAAACAAAACCAGGTATGGTACCTCTCGTAAGACACGAATCAGGTCCTGCAACCGATCTGGTGCCGCACGTATTGACTAGTCATTCCTGTGGATTCTGTCAGTTAGGGCGAGAGGGTGACGTAAATTCTGGGCTTGCTTGCGCCACCTAAATCGCTTCCCAGGCGATACAGCGTTCGTAGAGAGAATAGTCACCAGCTAAAATGCTGAGGCGCATGTGACACTGATTTACGAAAAAAGGCTGGCAGGAGCTGGATGCGAGAAGCCGAAGATAGAACAAAGTGGCGTGCAATTGGAGAGGTCTATGTCCAGCAGTGGATTCCGATAGGCTGATGATGATGTGACGCTGTTTTAATCATCTGATCAAGGTGGTATAGGCTAATGCTGATGACTATAAAGATAATATTAAAATCAACTTACACACAACACAGCCATCCGATTCTAAAATAGGCAAAGCCTGCTACAAAAGCCTACTCTACTCCAATTGTCTTTTATTTTTTTAACAATCTTTGTTTCTGAGTCTAAAATGGGGGACCTTTAACCTTCCTTTCTTTGTGATCGTCTACCTTTAACCGACTGCGTTCGTCCATCTGTTTGATCGCTACAATGCCTCAGACAAATTAACAGACATACTCGTTAAACTTTTTAACACCTCTCTATTCGCGTGGGGAAACAAAAATTGATGGAATTTAAAACTTGCGTGGTCAGAAAGTGCGTTAAGCGCATTTCTTCTGACCCTAAGTGCTGCCTCACACCCGGCCACAACTAAGCCACTATCGTCCGCCACAAGTAGTGGAAGGCATTTTTCCTAAATTTTTTATGATATTGACACAGACTGAGCGTTCGAGCGGCCCCTTCTTTGCCACAAGCTCTGTGCCGATACTTGTTGCGTTCGTTCGTTGCCTTGACTGGCTACCCCGTACATAGTCACAGCAATTTCTTGTGCCGAATCGAATGAGCGTCTTGTGAACTTTTTAGAGTTCCTTGCCTAAAGGGTAAAACGGGACCCTATTATTAAGACTCCGCTATCCGTCTATTTGTCACCAGACTAGTCCCTGTGTATCTCATGAACAGTAACAGTTAGACAGTTGTTTTCAACAAATACTAAAATCAGAATAACATAAATATTTAAATGAAGCTCCCATACAACAAACGTGATTTTTTTGCCGTTTTTTGCTCGATGTTATAATCTAGGCGGTATCTCATGAGCTAGACAGTTGAAATTTTCACAGCTGATGTAGGTATTTTACGTTGCCAATACGTATAAATATTTTAATGGGGGTCCCCTAATACAATATAGTGTATTAATACGCGGGATATTATAACATAGTGTCTAATCTTGTTTAGATAATGGTACGGAATCCATCGTGCGCGAGTCAGACTCGCACTTAGTCGGTTTTTTAACACTTAAGACAAATGTTCAAACGAGTATGCACTTCTATACATTTGAGCGCACCAAATTTCAATACCAAATGGAAGTCTTCTTGTTGTCAGCGGTAGTTTGTACAGCGTACTAGTACTATAGAGGCCATTGGTCCGTCGTCCTTTGAGAACGAAAATGAGAATACCTACGACTAGCCACTGGTGGCTCAGTCATAGTCGCGTCCAGTCACTCGTAGCTGTGTCTAGTGATTAATCTAATCACGTTTAGTGGACTACTTGTGGCGGTACAAAAATGGTTTTACGACCTGTGGCGGCCACCAGTGGCTTAACTGTGGCGGAGTGTGCGGCAGCACTAAACGAAGCTAAATTTAAGACATAATATTGAATTAACCACTGACAGACATAACAATACCTTCAAATTCGTGAATGGTTGCCTAAGGTTAAAGAAGTATGGACTTACTCTTCCCGGAATAATAAAATAAGGGACCTTTTATTATATAAACCAACATTTGAAAGGGCATTAAAAGCTTATTTAATATTTCAGTGTCTGTAACAAAGATTATATTGAGCTAGCTTTTAGACGCTGGTTTGGCAGCCCCCGAAGCAAAAAAAGGGGTTATAAGTTTGAAGCCATTACACGCAATCCAGATCGTGATCTAATCAAGGTCGCGGATCGCAGTAGATTGATACGTCTTGATTCGGCTAGTTGTAACATGTCGCGATCCGTTAATCCAACACGTTACACAGTCAAGCTGGATCAAGATCACTGATCACGATGACGGGATCTCGATCTAGATTAAACGTGTAATGGCTACCAATCTGTGTGAATAATCGAGTAAACGGATTATGAATGTGAATGAATTAATTATTAAATTGAAAGCTAATTTCCTGAAAGTGTTTCTAAGATAATTTTTTAAACATTTTTGAATTGAAATAAATAAACAATTGATTAAAATTATTAGAAAAAATTTAGGGCCATTAGAATTTAATAATATTTGTAACATAGAGACCCTTGAACTTGACCACACTTTTTTTTACACATATTATAAGAATTTGGTTAACCCGTTTGTCTGTCAAATAATTTCTGAAAATTGCTAATAAAATGCACATTCAAATCCTTTCATTTATTAAACACGACAAAGTTATGTATGTTTGCTTATAAGGGAGGTAAATTAGATCGATTCACATGCAAATATAATCATTACCATAAGCATTATACTGACGACATGCTTCGGCCTGCTTCGGTATACTTCGTAATTGAGGAAGTTTCTCAAGGATTTCATAAAGAGAATATACATATTGTAATGATGACAAGATTTTACTGATGTAATTTACGTGGGAATATTCAAGGTACAGTCAGCAACCAAAGTCGCTTTACATTTGCAAATATTCAAATCTGTTTAGCATAATTATCCGCGGGGGGGGGGTGGGTTCATTTGATCGACACCGAAATAGCAAGTGTGAGTAGTTCGTGCGAAGGGGGTGGCAGGTGTGGATAGTTTGTCCTCATGCGACGGGACTCTAGTGGGGGGCAACTGCTCATATATGAGGGTGGGGAGGGCGGATAATTGTCCTTGTTGTTGTCCTTCATTTGAAAAATGAAAAGATAAAAAAAAATGAAAATTTTACGAGAAAGATGAAAAAAAAATGAAAAAATTAATCGTTTGTGACAATTTTCCCTGTTTTTCCAACATTTTTCATTTAAGCTCCGCTCCTATTGGTCGTAACGTAATGATATCCAACAGTCAAATAGTTTTTCAATTCGGACCCGCAGTTCCCGAGATTATCGCGTTCAAACAAACAAACTCTTCATCTTTATAATATTAGTATAGATTTGGATTTTATTTAAGCGTCTTCCAGACGGACGTAAACAATCGTACAAACCAAGGTGACCTTGCTTGTTTTCAACAGTGTAGACGGCTGTTGCAAACCAAGTACCAAGTAATTTGGTTTACCGTCTACACTGTTGGAGTTGGAAAGACCAGCAAGGTCATTTCGTCGGAAAGGCTTGTTTCCAACCATCTCGACACATTACTAGCTGAACCCAGCCTCCATTCGCTGTGGTTTTTTGGACCAGGAACTCTCGCGTGCATCCCCAAAACACTCTACCAAAGTTTCATCGCAATCTGATCTATGGCTTCGTTACGCATAGAGGACAACATACAAACTAGTGTTTTTTTAAGGCAGGCAATCTGGGATTTTGGGTCCCACATAACTAGGAATCCTGTTATCTCCTCCAGCTAAGCTTAATGGCTTGTGTTAGGAGTGGGCTCAAGTCGGTAGTATAATGTGTAGGATTCGAACCCGCGTCCTTACGATCGCGAGTCCGATGCCATAGCCATTACGCCGCACATAATTAAAGTGATATATTAAGATGATTTGAAATATTGATTTTGTCAAGCGATTTACGTAGCTGACTGTAGGTAGGTGGTGTAATGTCGATGCGGGATTTGCGGCCCTACAGTAGCGCGCAGATGGCAAAGAGTGTGAAAGCCACATGCAAAAAAACATTTTTTAGCGAAAAATACAATTTTAATAGCATTTAGAACGCGTGGGGTGTAGTAGGTGGCGGTTCCATAAGGGTTGATGTTTGTAGTAAAAGTTGACTTTTGAAAATTAAAAATATATTCGGCCGTAACTCACTTTTTATATATTTTTTTTTGTGATTTTTTCTCTTTTCCGCACGATTTGAAGCTTATCCTGGCAGTTACAAACGGAGCTTTATTTAATTAGAATAAACGAGTATTACCTATAATACCTATTACCTACATATGAGACTAGCTGTCCCGCGCAACTTCTTATGCGTAAATTTTCCCCGTTTTTGCAACATTTCTCGTCGCTACTCCGCTCCAATTAGTCGTAGCGCGATGTTATATAGCCTACAGCCTTCCTCGATACATGGGCTATCCAACAAAATATTATTGAGAATTTCAAATCGGACCAGTAGTTCCTGAGATTAGCGCGTTTAAACAAACAAACATACTCTTCCGCTTTATAGTATTAGTATAGATAAAAAGTTGTTTTATTTTTATAAGATTTTTTTACTAGCTAAGGTAAAGGCACCCAATTTCGAGAGGTTCTAAAATTCCGATGTATTTAGAGTACGGGTGTATTTAGGCGTTTTACAAGTTCTTTAAGTATGCAAGCTACATTATTCAATTAATAATTTATTTGTTATGTTTATATGAGCAAAGGAGTGCTTTAGTGATCTAAAATAATCGGTCTGTTTGACGTTAGCAGCTGACTTGAATGTGCGCTTTTTTTACAAAATAAGAAATACAATGTCTAAATGAGTTTTTATTAAGCGCTATTAGTGCTTTATTTTACAGTCATAAAGAATATTTCATTTCATTATCCATTTCATAAAGAAGTTCACACAAAGTACAATCCCTTGGCGCTCTTAAAATGATTGTTTTTATAGAAACTTGTTTTTTAAATTTAATTTAACTGTCATTCTTTGTATTTTCTACACTCAGAATAAGGAATCAAATAAATCGGAATTAGGATTATAACTCGGACTTCTTCATATTTTACATAATTAAGTATCTTCCAAACGGCTGAACATTCGGATATAAAAACCCTCGAAATCAAATTAGATTCCTAATTAAAAAAGCCGCATCCAAATTCGCCCATCCGCGTGGGCGCTACAACGCCACAAACGCACACTAAACACGTCCGTCTTTTTAGACGGGCGTGACGGACGGCCAATAAAAACGTTGCCAGCCCGCACGCTGGCTTTAAAACCAAACCAAACATGACAAAGCAATAGATACTTAATAAAGGATCGATCAATAAAGGCCACGCCAATCATGAGATTAAAAGAAACTAGGCTATGTACTAACTCCAGTTAAAAAGCGCTGTCTAGAAATCCACTCTGAAAGCTTACTAACTTTATTGAGAGCGTATAGGACTCTTTTATTTTTATTACATCATTGGCTTTTTAAAGCCATTTGTACAGTAAGAGCTGTTACGGATTTGGCATTAAAAAGCTGCATTTGCGTGTTTTAGCACTGTTTTATTAGGAGATCATTATTGCTGGATTAGTAGTTACCACAAAAAAGCCTGAATACCTAAGATTAGATATGCTGGCATAATATTGGATTTTAGTTTATCATATACTAGCGGCCCGCTCCGGCTTTGCACGGGTATAAAATATATGGATGTTATTATACATATAAACCTTTCTCTAAAATCACTCTATCTATTAAAAAAAACCGCATCAAAATCCGTTGCGTAGTTTTAAAGATTTAAGCATACATAGGGATATAGGGACAGAGAAAGCGACTTTGTTATATACTATGTAGTGATTATATAGTTATGCTGGCATAATCTTAGATCTCAGTATCACAAGTCTAACCGCATGCAATATGGTAACAGGGTACCAACCCTGCGTTCTGGGATGTTAAGAGCACCCTAGTCGGTGATTCTCCCACACAAACGCGTATAAATGATTACACCTCTGTAAAATAAGGTAGGTCAAAGCTGAAAACAAATATAAATTCGTTTTATCATAATCTAGGCTTGTATGCTGCCATAATTGAAAAAAAATATATTTTGAAATTTTAAGCCTTAAAACATTTAGGAATTTTAACAATTTTGAAGACAGTTTTGGCGAATTCGAAGAGACACAACAGTGGAACAACTGAATGGATCTAAATAAGAGCTATTCTGTACCTACGAGATATTAACGTTATCTTTTTTGTGGCAATTGCTAATCTTTATGCAATTGTATCGTAATGAAACTGGTTTAAATACCGAATAGAAGTTTTCTAATACATAATTTTAATCATCATATATTATCACTCATACAGTCATCAGCAGTAAGCATAAACTTTGCCAAGTTTTAGCTAAGCTAGCCTAGATCTCATCGTAATAGTGATAACATGACACTGTTTTCAAAACAATGTTAAGACAATACTGTGAAGGAATGACAAGTGTTGTCATAATGACCAACCTTTGTCATATCATTGTCATATCAATGTCATTATTATACAAAAACTTGATTATCTTCAAATGGGCTACACGGATTTTCATTAAAGAAAGTTAAAAACAATCCTGATTAAACAAGCTTTGTAATAAAATAAACGGCATCCAAATTCGTTAATCTACTTATGCGCTACAATGCCACAAACATAAAGATGTGGCGTCCTCCGATAAAAACATTGTTAGCTAAAGTAAACCGAGGGTAAAGCCTAAACGTTCTACAGATCTTATTGTAGTGTAAAATTTACAGGGTGACGACATGCCACTGTTTATGTACTTAGATAATATTGTAAGGGAATGACAAGTGCTGTCATTATGTCCGCCCTATGTCATACCATTGTCTTATCAAAATCATTCATATTATCTTGGTGCTTGCGATTGTGGTTATACGAAAAGGGACTGTGACTTTAATGGTGTCCGAAACGAGATATTAGTAAGGTTAAGTTGAACAGTGTTAGAACTGGTGCCCGAAGAAAAGGTGGTTCTCATACAGCCTGTCGTGGCGACGATGCTAAGCGTTGAAGACTCTGCAGTTTGATCTTCGTGGTAATCAATTGTGTTCTAGTGATAACTGGCCGTATTATTGCGGTGTAGAGGCACAGCGTTATCTGTGGGCTCAGTCTCAACTTTTCACCTATTAGTTTTTTGCACTGCCAGAATATTATGCAGGCTCTCTTTAGTTTCGTTTCGATGCGCGCAGCCCAAGTCAATTTGTCGAAAGTGATGCCTAGATACTTACTTGGGTTTTTTAGGTTAATTGGGTTTTAAATGACGAATCAGGCAATAGTACCTGCGTCTTAAAAAACTCTGAATAAATACTTTAAGGGGCACATCACCATTACTTCACAGTACGCTCTCACGCACATAACCATTACTTCACAGTACGCAGGAGCTCAAAAAATAAAGTCGTTCGTACATATGTTAGATTACGAACGCCATAATTTTATCAATACGAAAATTCTAGTTTTTTCATCTTTTCGTAATTTCAAGATTTTTTTACGGGTTAATATTAAGACTTAACCTTAAATTTCTTTTCATCATCTGCTAGATGAACTTTTTGGCTAATCATTCAATTTTTTTGTGTCCTAATATTAAAGTAACCTATATAAATTTTTGACAAAGCCGAACCCTGTTTCTCGTAATCTACACTTAATCTGCAATTTTATATGTTTAAGAATGTATACCTAGTCATCAAAACATGCTAAAAGTGAATGACTTGACGACCCTCAATTATGAAATTATAACTCTGAATTCCATACTACTTGTACGAATCGTATCATCTTTCATCCTAAAAAGACACTGCCTTGACAGTCACTTAGTAACTAAATCTTATGTTAGAAATAGTTGGCATTCAGGCTGTACCTATTATAGGTACAGCCTGGTGGTAGAGTTACCATAAGTTTGATTATTATAATAATAATCAAACTTATGGTAACTCTACCACCACTGAAATGATAATCATAAAATAAATGTCGCGCCATCGGATTACCAATAAACAAACAGAAATATAAACACGACATAACATAATCAATCTTAATTTATATGGCACTGATGAGACAATTAAGTATATGACGTAATCATACATAATGGCGACACTCGTCGTTCATTCACAATAATAAATCAACATCGTTAGGCTATGTTGTAGGTACTTACTGAATCAATGAATCAGCCTGTATCGGTCCACTGCTGGACATAGGCCTCTCCACAACACCTGTTCCTCAGGCTTCCGCATCCAATTCCTCCCAGCGATCTGTTTTAGGTTGTCGGTCCATCTGGGGGTCGTTCTACCTTACCTACGTTAACTAATCGGTCCTTTGGCAGATACGGCCAGCTTATTGCCACTTCAGCGTGCAATGCCGTAACTTTAGTCCTTTGTCGTATGACCTCGTTGCGAATTTTATCCTTCAAAGAGACTTCAAGCGGAGCTTGCTCAATAGCTCGCTGCGGAACTTTGAATTTTTGAAAACTTACTGAATTCTACTTTCTAGTTTAGTCACTGAAATACAAAAAACGGAATTCTTCTTTCTACGACTTTATTATTAATGAATAGTCGTTATTGTACGGTACGCGACTTGGTAAACGTCGCAGTAGGACGAGCCCAAGCCAGATGGACCGACGACATAAAGAAATACGTTGGATGCGTGCGGCGGAGGATCGGGTGTTGTGGCGTGAATTAGGAGAGGTCTAAGTCCAGCAGTGGACAGATACAGGCTGATGATGAAGATTATGATTACTACCTTACGACTACCTGCCTTCAAAAAATACGGAATATGGAGGTTAGCTACCTATATTCCGCGCCTAAAGAGGCGCCCGTGGAATGAATGCAACGGAGACCTCTGGAGCGAGATATGATCAAGGCTACTACAAAATTGTACTAATAATTCAGTTTGTCGGTATCTTGTGCTACCTCCCAATTAAAGCGGCTTTATTCTCGCCAGAAATGTGCTGACTAACAATGAAGAGTGTGCATAGCCAATGGGCATGTCTTTTATTTCAATTACAAAAGCATGGTACAGTGTTTACAAAGAGATAGATTAAAAACCAAGAGTCTATACATTTGACAACTCATTTATCTATACTAATATTATAAACATGAAGAGTTTGTTTGTTTGAACGCGGCAATCTCAGGAACTACTGGTCCGAATTGAAAAACTATTTCCCTGTTGGATAGCCCATTTATCGAGTAAGGCTATATAACATCACTCTAAGACCAATAGGAGTGAAGCAGTAATGAAAAATGTTACAAAAACAGGGAAAATGTACGGATACGAAGTTGCGCGGGACAGCTAGTCTATAATATCTTCGGACACACAACGTCATTTGATTCCAAACTAAGCAGAACTGTACTAAGGCAACCAGACAACTAATAATAATTCTAAATACTTAATACAGATAAATTACCGCCAGACACAGAATAAGCCATCGTACTCATCACACAAAGTTTTATCCTGCGTAGGCATCGAACCCACGACCTCCGGTTTAACAGTCAGGGTCATTAACCACTAGACCAACATGTAAGAATGTGAATAAACAGCATCAAATAACATCTTCAATGCATCGAAGTATTACAGGTTATAATCCTACGTGTAACAATTTAAAAGACACAATGACCTATTGACGAAGAAGAAGAATAAAGACATTGTCAAAGCCATATCAAATTTATCGTCGAATATCTTCAAAAATCTCTTTAACATGTTCATTGAAACGGAAAAATGTCAAAAGCATGTGAAATTTTTCATCCGAGCCTTTTAATGTGTCCCCCTAGGCAGAAAATCTTCCCCCTGTTACATAGGGGCGTAATAATACCGTAATATACATAGTAAAGGTCGACGCACACTGATCAGACAGCATACATTACTTTGTTTTATTTGAATACTATCAGGGCTGCGTTAAATATTTAATGGTATGAAAATTGTATTTACCCGACGTTTAATAAAAATGGTACCTTAAAATATTATCAAATTAAACGATTAAAAAAATTAAACTTTTGTAAATACTAGCTGTGCTCCGCGGTCTTACCCGCGGCTTATTAGCCTATGTATTAATCCAGAGCGTCAGCTAACTCCATACCAAATGTTATTAAAATCGCTCCAGCAGTTTAGGCGTGAAGAAGTTACAAACATACACACTCACATACTCACAAACTTTCGCCTTTTTATTATTAGTGTGATATGTTGACCATTGTACTAATAATGCTATTGAATTTTCCACCAAGTGTGATGCAACTCAATCTGGGCCTGAGTATAATCAAATGATACAATAAAAGATGCAATATTTGTGCCACGCATCATAGTGCGGGAAATTTCTAATGCAGGAATTCAAATGCTTTCTACAGTACGATCAACGTATCTTGACCGGACTGAAGTTAGGTTTTTATCACTTTCGCGCATGTCATAGAGATGCGGCCCTAAAATTACTTACGAAAACGATTAATCGATTAAAAATACTAACAACATTTTAATTCAACAATATAAAAACACTATTTATATGAGTTCATAAAAGTTTAAATTTAAAACAGTCACAGTAAATAATAAAGAATCTTTGAAAAACAATTTCTTTACCAAAATAATCACAAAAAAACATGAATTAGTAATACTAATTATGACAATGTAATGCGTAATCGCATCTCTAATCCTCTTGGTTTAGTTACCGCACCCGCCCCCCGCTTCCTGTCACCATTTACTTCCAAAAAATGCATCTGCGCAACCACTTGTCGCCTACTTCAGTCCGGCCTAGTTACGTTGATCGTACTGTATATGGCAAGATTTCTAACGGCGTTTTATTTATACCGTGCCATGCTGTGCCAACTTTTCGCGTCAATGGACGCCGACCTTAACTAACGCACCTGTAGATACCTACCCTTTCACCATTTCTCTAATGGATTATAAAAGTGTCAAAGTGTATGAAAATGTAGTGCCAACTTAAATTTTTGGTACTTTTATGATTTCTCTCTACGTGTGGTTTATTGTCTGATGCGTATAAAGTAGTTATACTAATTTTGACTTGCGACTTTGCTCGCGTAGATGTCTGATTCTGGTAAAATGTAACTATAATATTTAGACGTTTAACTTACACTACTGTTAAATTTCATTGGATTTTTTTTTTTTTTTTTTTTAAATCATCTAACCGACTTCGATCACGGTTGATTTGCTGGCTTTTATTGCGTAGTTTCGTTGCCTGTCTTTTCGAAATTTATAATAATAATAATATAGAGACTATTTCCGAATAAACCATTTTCGAACAAAAAAAGAATTTTGAAAATCCGTCTATATCTACATGAAAGAGTTATACCCCAAGAAACATAAAAAAAAACAAGGGGTTGTACTCCGGGTTATTAATGCCTCCAGGAGGCAATAATGAATCTCGATGAACATTCTTTCTTCGTTTTGAACTTAAAGTCTTATGTATTTACTCGTAGTTTATAAAATTATGTAATACCTGCAGTCATCAACGGTTGCCTTTTATATATACCTACAAAACATATAGTAAGGTACGGTATAAGTACCTACCTACTCAACAAACCGCAAAAGCTGGCTAGGCTAAATGGTTTTATGAAAATGGGTTTAGGTTTTTATAATACGGTAGATGACAGTCAAGTCAAATCAGTATCTTTTTATGAAACTTTATATGAAATACAAAACAATGACGTCATTCTTTTGTATGGTCAAATCATGTAGTTTCAATATTTGTTTTGATGTTTATAAATTCATGACAACGTAAAATTGTAGAGATAGATTGTTTTTCAGAATATTTTTGCTAATGCTATTTCCTGTATAGTGTAAAATAATGTATTGTTATTGTAGTCATCTACCCAATTTCACATTTTGTTATGCACTCACATAACAAAATGTGAAATTGAGCGTAAGTACATAAGTTTTTTAAAAACTTTTTAATACCTTAAACTATAAGTATTTGACTATAAATAATATCATTCTGATGTCTTGAATCAAATTCATTTTTCAATTAATTTTTAACATATAAACAATTAAAAAATTTGCACACATTGAAATAATCGATATTTTTTATAATATTTACTTAAAGTTGTTGCCAAACTCTTTAAAGTTTGATTTAACTCATCTTTTTTTGCAACCATCTATTGCCATCAAACGAGTGTTTGTTTTTAAACTATTGCGATTTTTATTACCCGACCAAAATATAGAACCAATTCGATCTTCTACCCGGTACATCTACCTAGCCCGGTGGTGAAATCGCACACGTCACTCCTAACACAAGCCTTTGAGCTTAGCTGGAGGGGTTAACAAGATTGCTAGTAATGTGGGACTCCCACACGGGACACCACTTTGTGTGATCCACAAATTGTTGTTCCGAGTCTGGATGTAATTTATGTCCGTGGTTTGTATGTTTGTAAAGTCCTCCGCGTCACAGGGCTTGGTACCCCACTGCGGGAGTCGTTTTATATTAATAAAAAAAACAAATAGATATTGAAATATTCTTAAATCCTACACATTAAAAAAATAAAACTTAAATCACACAACATGTGCGATTTCATTGCACTGGAGAGTAGTATCGGTTTAATGGTTAGGAGAACATGCGAACTGAATGTAACAAATGTTATGATTTGGTTTAAACAGCGCGAGTCGTCGTAATCTCCGACCACGCAAAACGCGATGTACAATGTAGAACATCGTACAATATCAAAACTTAGATACTTAACAAGTACTTAAAGCTGTTTACGATAGTATTTTGGTAAAGGCTTTAAAAAAACTGGAGTAATAAAAAGTAACATGGATATTAGCCTTGTTACTTTTTATTACTCCAGTCTTTTGCCTTTTAAGCCTTGTTTTTGGTGCTAACAATTTCGCAGTGTGTTAAATTCTATTAAGTAGAAGCGTTTAGTTTTATGTTAGGAGGTTTTTTGGTTGTAATCGCTTTTACCTGTTGGTGAATTAGACTAAGGTATCATTTTGAGGAGTTTAAATTTTATACTGTGGCTTACTATTGAGGGTCTCTGATTATTTCGAGGTGGGCAGGTAGAAGAGGGTATGTCGGAGTCAAACCGACCAAAAATCACATGGAGTTCCTTCATAACAGCCTATCGTCGAGGGTGAGGGTGTCCCTTAGTGTAGCTTACGTTGGCGGCTTTACTACCACTTCGCGCGTCTAGATTTTACTTGACACTGGTAAATTGTGAGTCGGTCGCATGAAGTGGGGGGGATGTATTTGACTTGACAAAACATAGGCCTTTTGGAAATCGCTCGTCGAAACGCCCGGGATCTCAGGATGCGTACCCTAGATTCAGCACTGTGGCTAAGGCTTTATATAGGATCATCACAATATATAGGCATTTTGCCCTCCACACACTTTAATCAGAAGAAAAGGCGAAACTTTAAACAGACGTCAAACCATTGGTTGGTCATTAAGTTGTCCGTTCAGGCTATCTGTTTATATAAAAAAAACCGAAAAGTGCGAGTAGGACTCGCCCACTGAGGCTTCCGTACAAATTTGTAGTACATTATTATAAATAGTTCAAGAATCGAGTACAAAGACAGAGTCTTCAAATATACGTATTTTGCGGCATCAACGGCCGTATTTTTTTACCTTAACTTAGAAGTTGGAGTTTTTCAATGACCTGAGTATAAGGTTTTAATTTCAATTCGATACCTTCACGCGTTCCCGAGATAAAGGGTCTTGACAGATACACGGACGGATAGACGGACGATAAAGTGATCCTTTAAGGGTTCCGTGTTTTCCTTTTGAGATACGGAACCCTAAAGATTGTAAAAAAATAGTTTCAGATTAAGTTTCATTAAAAATATAAATTAATATGTTTAGAAAGAATTAATATAGGTAACACGATCAATCCAAATCCTAATTTTCAAAATATAAATAAATATTACTTATTATTGTAAATTACCGATAGATCATGTTATTATTCTTTACAGAAAATTATAATCGTGGTTAGTTTTATTTTTCTGTAAGCAGCTACTAGTGCAAACTAATTTAATATACATATTTTTAAAATAATTATTTACCAAAAATACACTAAAATTATATAGAACAACCCCTAAATGTCATCAATATTAGTCACACAAAAACCTTGAACACGTATAATGTGTACTACAGGTAAATTGATCCACCCGCACCACCCTACGTTCTACGCTACAACACCACCTACGCATAAAGTCAACAGGTGCAACGACCCAAATACAACAACGTAAATAACACTTCACAATAAAATAACACTATAACAATAACACTTCAAAAAAAACATAAATATAACAAAACACAAAAATAACATTCCAAATTTAAAATTTAAAAATATTTAGAACAAACCACAATTGACACTGCTTCAGAATTCGAATTATAAAATTTATCAAACACAATATTTGTTATTTTATTTTTTATTTGTTTTTATTTATTTATTTTATTTATTTATTGCGCGGGAACGCAAGAGGCGTTCGGGAGACGATGCCGGCTTACACCAACTGCCCTGGCGGGAGTTTTGCGCATGCCTACGACAAACTTGTATATTACCGACCAATTTAACAGACCTCTCCCTGCCTTCCTGCTCAACAAATCCTAGTCGTTTACGGGGCTTTTGTAAAGACATTAAGAGGTCAACTTAGACTGGTTTTCCCGGGTACAAGGCTATACAAAGCAAGTGTGAGGCTGTTCGAATCCACAGTTGGTTTGTCCATTTTTCTTGGTCGTGTTACACTTGCTCTTTTATTTTTCTGTTATATAATGTAGTACGGAGAAAATGTTACGTTGTTACTACATTGTTATCTGACTTAATATGGGAGGAATAAGTAGGGTGTGACATTCTTAACACGTTTACATTATAGTCTACTTTTGCGTGTATAATAGATTAGATTTTGTCTGTGTTATCGCTTCAATTCGCTCAAAATAGCTATTTTCATGATACAAGTTTCATGCCTTTTGCATACAATTAAAGTGATCAATTAATTACTTGCATAGTCTTAGCGACAGATTGACATCGTGTAAATTAGCCTTTAAATTATTGCATGTAATAATTTAGATTCATTGAAATTGCAAGAAAATAGTATCGCGTAAATGAGCGTTGGGTCGAAGAATATTTTTTTAATTAGATAGATTTTTTTTCTTTTTCCATCTATGCTGTATGTTTACATGTTCTTTAGAATACGTAGGGCTGATATAATCGTGTTCGATTATTAGATCCTAAACATGTAAATAAACAAAAATAAAAAAAAAGGAGGGTGTTAAAGCCCCGGAAAAGTATCTGAATCTTAATTAATCCATAATTAAAAAAAAAAAACAAGAATCGAAACCAACTACGTCCGATGAAATCAAAGTCAAGTTGCAAGTATATTACTTACCCTTAACCTTACTATAATGATAGTATGAACTATACGCCCATTCCTTGCTATCAACATTCATTAAATGAACTCCTAATTTTGTTATATTTATCCAACACAGTAACAATATACATCAAAACAAACAAACACTTTCAATCACTAAATTTTACTCTTATATCTCTTATCTAGAGAAAAAAACCTTTTTACAACTAAGAGGTTTTTTATTTAGAGCCTCCAGTTTCATCCTTTTAGGAGAAGAATATTAAAAAACCTTTTTATAGCCGCTAAATTAACGGATGACTACAAAATCTACCTATCTGTGTTTGTCAAATTTCACCACAATTTGTTTTGTAGTTTAAGGTGTAATCATCACTGAGGTAGTAATATACGAAGCCAGCAACATCAATTCAATCTACTGATTCCTGAAAACCCATAAACGGTTTTCAGGAATGAGTGGATTGAATTGATGTTGCTGGCTTCGTATATTACTACCTCAATGATGATCGAAACTTCGTTTTCATTAGTAGGCCTCCAGGTTGTCTAAAAACATATTTTTCAGAAAAAAACAACTAGTTGCACTTCGAGAGTGCTGGCAGAAGTGAAAACTACATACTGATGAAATGTATAAATAAATGAATATTTGTATCTAACTATGTCCTTTATAGAAGCGTAAAGTATACATTTGATCATGCTATGATCTTCAGAAAAGTGCCCACGAAGGTTTACGGGTTAGCGGGGCATTAATTAAAAATGTTGCAAAATGGGGAAAAATAACGCAAACGAAGTTGCGCGGGCTAGTTTGAATAATATTTTTCAATCTTACTGATAATAATATATAAATTGGAAACTTAGGACTTTTACAAAAATTGTCAGATGAAGCCGCAGAAGCCTGTAATAAAGACTTTCGAAAATATAGACTAAATCCGTCTGACCTGAAGAAAAAGAAAGAAGAAGAATCATCTGACCCGTTTTCATCGAGTATGCTACCGATTATTTAATCAGATAGAAGATAACTATTTATTGCGATGAAACATTGATACTTATCAATGTTTCATCGCAATAAATAGTTAGGCAAGTTTGTACACAGTGTATTGTGTGTGTATCAAGAAAAAGTAGAAACAATCATTATTTTAATCTATGAATTTGTTACTTTTCTCATATCTTTGAGTGCTCATATCTCGTGATCTGGGACGAGCTGGGAAGTAATTCTTGTTGCATCATGATCTGGAAGATAACTATGAATGGTTGTGCTACCAAATGAAACCTTTTTTCTAAAACCGTAAAATGCTAAAGGATGTATGGATGGGGATTTTTCACTCAAGCACGCTAGAACGGATGACCAGATGAAATTTGACACAGAGATAGATTACAGTCTGGAGTAGCATATATGCTTTTACATACCGAAAAACCTACCTGTTCCTGTGAGAGGAGGGAAGAGAGGGGCAGGATATACCTAATTCTAAACATTTTTTTTATATCATAACACATTGTTACTCAAGCAAAAGTAGGAAAATATGTCATTTTAATCTATGAATTTGATACTAATGTGTGTGGGATATTTTTGAAGGCTCTTATTTTTAAATAGAGACAGACCTGGGAATGCCTCTTATTGTTTCGTAGATCTATGAGTGAGTATAAACGGTCGTGCTACCAAATGAAACCATTTTTATGAAATCACTCCTTACAAAAAAAACATAAATGTCATCACATCTTGAAAATTAAACATTTTATAAAAAAATGGTCATAGAAACATATGTAACGAATGATAAGCTTAATACGAAACCATTAAGAAAACGAAGGAAAATAGAAAAAAAATCCCAAGTCCCCCATTTTACGAATCCTGAACTAGTGTGTGCCATTACTTAAATCTTTTAGAAATTTGCCTTGTTTCTATATAACAGTACAGATAGTGAAAAAAGTCCACGAAAAGCCGAGGCAATTGCTTAATATATTATAATAAGTTCTTTTTCCTTATACCGTGACCATAATTTCTAATCATGCTCCCCATAGAAACTAGCACGTAAACTTTTATGGTTTCCTGCTTTACACGAGTTAAGCAACCAATTATACTTGTTCGTATATAAGTCATATTATGTGCGGTCAAACAATTTCGGTCAGAAGACCGATTTACATTAGACGAGCGAATGGTCATTCTAACCCCGCTCTATCAATTCATGAAGTGTAAACTGTCGCAAGGTATTTGCTCGTTGATCTCTCAGCGTTCGCAAAGATTCTATGGAATGTTCTAAGAATGCTCGCTCGCTAACAATGAACAGTACCAGACAGTTGCTTTCACGCTGGAAGCAACTGTTTGGACGCTCTTGCGTGTTCGAACATGCTTCTCCGGAGCGAGTGGTCTCTGTTCTAGTGATTTGAATAGGTATGTACATACATATGAATGAGCAATAAGCTTTTGTGGCGCTGAGCAATGAGCTGGGATTTTGAGCAAGAATTTCTAGTTTTTGGTTCTCATTCTCGTTCATTGATATTTTGGTGTAAACGCTGAAGACAAGTTCTCGACGATCAAGAAAGAATGCTCTTGTTCTAGATCTTTGTAAGTCTCTCTGTTTGTTCTCGCTATTCTTCGAAACTGCTGGATGGATTTTAACAGAGCGTTCAGTGTCAGATACCTAGCTGATGCTGTAAGGAGTAACTTAGGCTACTTTTATCATCAAGCTAACGTCTATAGGAACTTCACGCATATAGTCACAAGGTTACACGAATAGACTGATATACAAGGGCTTTAACATGATACATAAATTGAGACCTTCCTTTTTTCATTGTAGTCGAGTTTAAATTACAACGAAAATAAAAACTGGTAAATAGCATCAAAACCATTTTTTCCGCTTTCCTATTAATCTGGTGCGAACATAAATCAAGATGATTTATTATGATTTATACTTACAGGGCGGAGGCTGTTATCTCGTAACCACAGGTTATCCAAAAACCTATACACCATGCATATAGACACAGCAATTATCTGGATTTATGAAATATGAAAGTTTTTTAAGAAAAATGATCCGATTCAAAGTAAGGAAAGCGGGTGATAGCCTAGTGGTTAGGTCGGTCGTGAGGTCGGAGTGCCTACCGACTTGAAACCACTCCTAAGGTGAGTATTCACTTGACCATTTACTAGTAACAGAACATTGTTACAGGTAAATATTCACTTGCCTTGAGCACACAGCTTTAAGCATTCGCAAGAACGTTGCTTTACATGGAAATACTTTAAGAAACTGAGCATTTGCGTATATTGTATCATTTGTAAGATTGTCTCATCCTATTGTTATGCTCTAGCAAATAGTCTAGGGTATACTCACCCTTACACAAGCAATTCAACTTTGCAAGAGAGGTGATCAAGATTGCTAGTAATATGCGACACTAGCAAGACCATGTGTCTTCACTAACTCGCTCCTATCTTTTAGGGTATAGCTCTAGTGCCTTTACAACCTAGGACAACGGTTTATATATTAAATCCAATCCAAAAACGAGTCGAATATTAATATAGCCAACAGTAAAAAAAAATAAACAAAAAATCCAAATGGGATAAATATATGAATTACAGCTGTCCCGCGCAACTTCGTATGAGTAAATTTTCCCCGTTTTTGCAACATTTCTCGTCGCTGCTCCGCTCCTATAAGTCGTAGCGCGATGTAATATAGCCTATAGCCTTCCTCGATAAATGGGCTATCCAACAAAAAAGGAATTATTAAAATCGGTTCAGTACTTTTTGAGTTTATTCGTTACATACAAAAATACAAATCTTTCCTCTTTATAATATTAAGTGTAAAAGTGTAGATGAGAAAATTACGAACACCCTTTCCTCCAGGCGAAACTTAAATACAGAATTGAACCAACAATAACAAAACCGATTATAAAGTGGAAGGATTCCTTCTTTAATAATTATTAAAGAGGGATCCCTTGCACCCACTCTCGATCTGTGAATCACCACGATTTAAGTCGTAAGGAAATATCCTTAATACAACAATCGAAATAGATTTGCAGTCCGGACACCCTCAAAAAATGAGACCAATTACAGCAAATAAAATTGGTAACAGGTACCCTTACTCTTACTTGGCTCGAGCGGTAAGCACCTCCGGACCCTTCAAATTGAGTAGTACATCTAAGCCATAGGCCGTCTTTGTCACAGCACTCAGCAGCGTGAGTTGTTCTTCCGTGAAATAGTAATGTTAACGCATCTAAAGGGCACTGTAGCAATAAGTGTAATTACTGGGCAAATGAGAGTTATGAACTAACTAGCGGACGCCTGGCGGTTTCACCCGCGTATTTCCCGTTCCCATTGAAATATAGGGATAAAAAATAGCCTTTGTCACCCGGGGTTAGTGTAGCTTCACAACGAGAATTTTTCAAATCCGTCCAGTAGTTTCGGAGCCTATTCAATACAAACAAACAATCAAATCTTACCTCTTTATTATAATAAAGTACTAGCTGACCCGCGCAACTTCGTCTGCGTAAATTTTTCCCGTTTTTGCAACATTGTTTATTGCTGCTCCGTTCCTTATTTCTCCACTATTTAATGGATGTTATTATACATTAAAACCTTCCTCTTCAATCACTCTATCTATTTAAAAAAAACCGCATCAAAATCCGTTGCGTAGTTTTAAAGATTTAAGCATACATAGGGATATAGGGACAGAGAAAGCGTCTTTGTTTTATACTATGTAGTGATAAGTATAAGTAGGTATAGAAGTATCTATACTTCTATACCTAGATGTCTTAAATGAGGAGCGCGGTCTGGCAACATTCAGATCTTTGCCAAACAAGGATCTGTGTTACACTGACACTGTTATGACTATGTGACGCCTACCATCAGGCGCACGACCTGCTTGTCTCTTCATTTGGTTGTACAAAATATGCCACTTCTACGAAGTGAAACTTCGACACGTGTTTCGCATTTACACGAGGCATCCTCAGCACAGTTTGCGACTGACTGAGCCACAACAAAACAAATGAATCTATACCCCTGGGATCCAGACGAGCACGTCTCGTCCCTGTGTCGGACCGGTCCGTTGACAATCAGGTAACGAACAGACAGTCAAACAATTTGATGTTGTTTCTGCGAATGAGTGACGTCACACAAGCTGACTACAGAACAGAAATAAAATTGTAAATTTAATATAAATGCTAAACCTTCAATATAAACGTAAAAAACTTAATCAACTGATTTTATATTGACTTAGGACTGAAACGAAGTCGGTATAATAACGAATTTTCAATATAGCTTTAGCATTGATTTTATTAATCCAACTTCAATACCTATATTCTGTCCTGTTTTTAGCATTACCAGCGCCATGAGCGAGAGTAATTTAAACGCATACTGCATAGTTTATAGTAATCCGTAATTCAAACCCATACAGGCCACGGACAATGTAGGGCCCCCCCATCCGAATAATGCGGCTGAAGAAGTGGGTTTTCTGTTGTTTTATTTCATACTTACTTAATAATAATTTTCAATGGAATTTTACGAAAATTGTGTAACTGCTCATTTGATCAGCTGTTGCTCGTAAACTTGTGAACCCTCGTTAACTTGTAAAAAAATCACGGTAGTAGTAATAATAGTGAAATTAAAAGGAAAACTACAGTTGTGATACTTTTCTTTTACACTTTTCACTATATATGCTACTACCGTTATAGGCAAATGCTCAGTTTCCTAAAGTATTTACATGTAATGTAACGTTCTTGCGAATGCTCGAAGCTGTGCTCGACGTAATTACAGGCCAGTGAACATTTAGCTATTAGATTTCTTTCTGTGTGCCTTTGCTCAATAAAACGGTACACTGAAACGCTCGTTGGTTTTTAAAATTAGATTGTAATAAAAAATCTAGTGTCATGTTCGAAGTGAGGTTTGAGTAAATTCACTGTTACCTACTAGTAAACGCCCAAGTGTATATTCACCTTAAAGACACATACACAGATACATACGTTAATGCGGCTGCACACATTTGGTGGGCCAAGGTAGTGAGCTAAACAAGTTGGGCCAACGTGTACAGATCTACTTGGTGGTAGTTTGCGCCAACACTGACTGGCCAACTGAATGGTGGCGGTTTATTGTGTACACATCAAAGGATCTATTTAACTGATACAATAATTGCATTTTTGAAATATGGCAAGAAATGCCTATAAAAATTACTTCAATCTATTTAACTGGTCTGCTGGTCTAGTGGTTAGTGGCCCTTACTGATAAGCCAGGGGTTGTGGGTTCGATTACCTCAGGATAAATCTTTGTATGAATGAATTTGTGTATGGATGTATTTAGAAATGTTGTCTATTGGATCAGATGGCCATGTGTGAATTATCCCAATATTGGTTATTTATGTTAATCTTAATTGCCTATGTTTTTTTTTACTGACTACCTCATAATATCGTTAATATGTTACACTTGTAAGGCAGGGCCCTAGTAATTCAATTCTTTATTAAAATAAGCGCTATAAACTGCAAAATCTATGGCCTTAATCAGAATCTCATAGCTTCGAGAATTTTAATATAGAAATTTTATCGCTTATGATATTGATTGCAGTGAAATAGGGAGATACTGTCATATATTAAGCTCGTAACTTTAGCGTTCCGGGAATTATCCTACTATTATTATAATTCTGAAATTTGTGATAATTTACTTAATAGATAGGGGCAAAAGTATTTTCGTATTTTGAATGTATTGTTAGTAATCAAACCTCTTTAGTTGTACTGAATGTAACTGGCTGGTTTTATTGCCATTTAAATGTTGACATTCTGCCGCCATTTTTCAAGCAAGCAAAATGAACGAATGTGGGAAAGAAATTCGGTACATTTTAAAGTGTTATTACAAAAAAGGTAAAAATGCGACGAACGCTGCGAATAAATAAAATTTGTGTGGTATACGGACCTAATGCGGTATCAATACGAGTAGCACAATTGTGTTTCAAGCGTTCAAGTCTGGAAATTTTGGTGTGAAGGATGAGGCTCGCTCTGTCACTGATAAAATTAGTGCTATCTTTGAAAAAGTTAAGCAAAATCGACATATTAGTAATTACGATATTGCTGAAGAACTGAATGTTGATCATAAAACAGTTTTACGTCATTTACAAAAGTCTGGGAACAAGAAAAAACTTGATATTTGGGTACCACATGATCTCATTACGAGAAACTTAATGCAACGTGTTTCCATTTGTGATGCTTTGTTGAAACGTAACAATTCCGACCCATTTCTTATACGGTTGAATACGGGTGATGAAATGGATCACTTACGATAAGAATGTCTGAAAAAGATCGTGGTCGAAGCATGGACAAGCCCCACAGACCGCGGCAAAGCCCGGCCTGACTCGGAACAAAGCGATGCTTTGTGTATGGTGGGATTATTAAGGAATCGTCTACTATGAGCTTTTGCCGCCGGGTATAACTATCGATTCTGACCTCTACTGTCAGCAACTGATGAGGTTAAAAGAAGCCATTGAGAAAAACCAGCCGGAGCTGGTGAACAGGAAGGACGTGGTGTTTCATCATTTCAACAACGCCAAACTGCACTTATCTATAGTCACTCAGCAAAAATTGAGAGAGCTTGGCTGGGATGTGTTGATGCATTCTCGGTATATCCCTGATCTTGCTCCATCAGATTTCCACCTGTTTCGATCACTTCAGAACTCTTTAGGAAGCGTAAAGTTAACCTCAAAAGAACACTGTGAAAACTACCTGTCAGATCTTTTTGATCTATTATCTCAAAATGTTAACAGTAATGGGATCACGTCACTACCCACAAGATGGCAACAACTCATCGATCAAAACGGCACATCGTAACATTTTTATTTCTTTGTATGTAAATGCGAAATACTTTTGCCCCGACCGACCTTATAAAAATATTTGTTGGCTTTTCACGCAAAAAATACTATACGGATTAGGATGAAATTTTATAATCATATTATAGAATTTTATAAGCTACGGGTCTTAATCGCGTAAAATTTTTATTTTAAGGCTAAATACCTTTGTTTATTGCCCGACGTTTCGACCGTATTGCAAACTACGCTGGAGATTATTAAAGTTGTGAGCAAACACAATTATTCTTAGAGTATGGGACGAAAACGTGACTCAACTACCGAAAGATTAGGCACAGGACTGAATACTTGCTCTCCGAGGCATGGAGAGGCTTACGCAGAGAGTGAGACAGGCCTGCCTTTACCAGTCGGATGAAAATGATCCTAATTTCGGAGCACGTTTTATTGAAGCGCAAAAAATTGCGTTACATGAATATGCCGAGACGTAATAGATACGTTAAGAAAAAACGCTAATCTGCCTCCATAGTCTCGACACGTTCCCCAGAAAAAGGGTATTAACAGACACATATACAACGATCAACTGACGAACGACAATCGATCCCATATAAGCCGCTATTCAGACGAGGAGAAATTGATGCGAGTTTACGATTTTTTATTTACAAAAATAATATGGAAGACTAGCGTTCGCCCGCGACTCTGCCCGCGTGGTTCTGTTTCAACTTTGAACCCCCGTTTCGATCTCTTTGGGGGGGAATGTTGGAACATCTTTTCTTAGCGGATGCCTACGTCTTAATAACTGCCGTAACCGGGATGTCAAAATTCAGCTAAATCCGTTCATTGGTTTGAGCAGTGTGTTGATGGATCAGTAATGGTTACCTTTTATCATTAGTGGCAATATATCATCACGCTGATTTCCTTAAAACCTGAGATAGGGTTCAGGTCCTAAGGAATGCAGCGTGATGATATATCGCCTATAACTTATTTCGGAGAATAAGATTATGCCCCAAAAATTTGAATAGAATCTGTTCAGTAGTTTTTCTACCAACCCCAAACAAACAGACAAACAGACACGAAAAAGAACTAAGCAGAAAAGGGTTACAGATGCAAATCCATGCTTAGTTTTTTTATTATTATGATTAGTCAGTTAGTTTTTAGGGTTCCGTAGCCAAAATGGCAAAAACGGAACCCTTATAGTTTCGTCATGTCCGTCTGTCTGTCTGTCTGTCTGTCCGTATGTCACAGGCATTTTACTCAAAGACTACTCAATGAATATTAATGAAATTTGGTGAACGCTACTTAGTTTGATATCTAAATAATAAAAATAAATATTTTTGGGAGGCACTCAATGCACGTAACAGAAGCTGAATTTTTTTTTAGCAAACATCAACGTGTTTCATATGACAGGTCTTTCAAAAACATTTTAAGGTTTCTAATACCCTTTTTTGATTGAGTGAATATTTTTGGAAATAATGGCCCTGAAAGTTGCATAAATTGTGTCCTTAACTTTTGAACCGTGTGATCAAAAAATATGAAAAAAATCCCAAAGGTAGCGCTTAATAAATACTTGAAACTAATATTTCGGACACGATGGGTTATACCAATCATTGAGTTATTGCTGTACAACTGACTTTCTCAACAAAAGGGCGTAAGTGTTATGAACATACGAGTAGGGTATAATTGGGGGTTCTGGATCACTTCCTCGCTTCGCTCGGCGCGTGATCCAGAACCCCCAATTCTCCACACATAGAACATGATCCAGAACCCCCAATTTTCTACACATGCAATATGATCCAGAACCCCCAATTTTCTACACATGCAATATGATCCAGAACCCCCAATTTTCTACACATACGCGAGCGATTAATAACTACAATGTGTGATGCATTTATCGACGCGAGTCTGAGAAACTAATCAACCGTTTGATTTGGAGCTGAACTCTAAATAATATAATTATGTATGCGTATGTATGACTGCCTCTGTGGCGCAGTGGGAGTGTGTCCGACTGCTGCGCAAGAGGTTGTAGGTTCGATTCCCACACAGGACGCCACTGTGTGTGATCCACAAATTGTTGTTCTGAGTCTGGGTGTTCTTTGTGTCCGTGACATGTATGTTTGTAAAGTCCCCGCGACACGGGGCTTGCACCATACTGCGGGAGTAGTCTTTAAAAAAAAATGTACATTCTAGTTCAAACACTTTTTATTTTATTTATTTATTAAGATTAATAAAAAAAAAAAACATGATTTACATGAATACCTACTTAAAACTAATACATGCCCAAAAATAAAAACAATGTAACAATTACTTATAGGTAAACACCGCTTATTAAAATGCTATTAACATTTTAAACAATGAAATTTCTTATCGCACACAATCATCTACTAATCAATAAATAATCTCTCCCTTTAATTTGACATATCGATCGGGTACCCAGCTGGTGCAGTGGATAAGCCATTGGCTACTGCTATCGGGTCGCGGGTTTGATTACCACGCGAGCAAATATTTGTATGACATACAGATATACGTTTCGGTTTGGGTGTGACATGAAACTAGGAAAAAAATATTGGACTTGGTTACATTTTTCAATAGAAACATACTTAATTTGGTTTTAAAGTTACCCAGTGATAGATAGGTATCGATCTTATTGTTCTGAGAGAGTACATACCAATTCCTTTTTAGAAAATCGTCTCAGGTATACGCGACGGAGCGGCGCCATCGCCGAATAAGGAAAGTAAGCATGTGGTCATATTGAGTAAGTAACAATCAATTAATTTTAGATCTTATTTGCTGATAACATAGAACTCATTTTTTAGCACACATATCAAAATCGCTTTCTCACTTAGCTAGCGATTTGTCACTAAAACCACTGCTTAAAAATGTGATCTACAAATAAGACTGCATGGCATAATTTCATTTTAATTAGCACACATCTCCTGCACTTGCAGCTTGTCTTTGACAATAATATTTTACAATATATTGTGAACAAGAGAACAGGAAGTATGTACGTACAACTCTACAATCACTATTTATATCGAATAATCTAATAGTAAGTTGAATTTGTGAGTGAAATTTATTTATGGTGTTCTTAATTTTAGGTCGACCAATCCCTTCGATTCTGACTGCGAAATACCACCATCTCAGCCATCGCCGTCGGTAGAAAAAAAGAAGATAAGGAAAAAGGTTGTCGGAAAAACAAATAAAAATTCTGTGAAAAAAATTGCTCCGGCGGTGGTCAAATCTAGCTTTTTTGGGTCCGACTCGGAGACAGAAGTTGATTTGCCAGCGCCAACGAAATCGCTCAAAAAAAGGAAGCTGTCGGATTCAGAGGTATGCTGAAGTTTTTTTATTTGTAAATACGGAGTCCTTTTATTTTCCATTATTTTAGCATATTAGTTAGACTTTGATGTTCTAAATACGATTCCCGAGGGGTTAGGTAAAATTTATGGTTCAGTATATTTTTTTCAGAATCTGTCATGCTTTCCTTTTAAATTATTTACCTGACTACGGCGAAGCCAAAAGGAGGGGTAATGATTTTGGCAGTCTATGTATGTATGTTTGTATGTTCCACCACAGCGCCTAAACTACTCAACGGATTTTAATAAATGAGGTGTCAATGAATTCGTAAGAATAGCCCGGGTGACATAGGCTATATAAATTTTATCCGTAGTCCCGACTACGGATAAAATTTTTAGTTTTTTAAACTTATTCTTGTTTCTAATGATAATCATTTTTAAATTTCAGAACGAGCAAGAACTTGGTGGTGAACCCATTCGAGCGGCTGCGTTGCGGAGCTTCTTATCAAGACGTAGTGGTTCCGGTTATACACTTCAGCGGGACCCCACCCGGCAGGGCAACTACTACGTGGAACTGCGTGTTTACAACGCTCGAGAAGCGGAGGTGCTCAGCAATGACCGCTGGAAACGAGCACTAGTTACCTACAAATCGGCTGTTGACGACAGCAGTCCGGTGTGGAAAGCAGTCACAAAACTTGTGACTGTTGCGAAAGAAGATTATCGGAAGATACAACCGATACTCTATCAGTCAAACGTATTTTAAAATTAGGTAAGTGTCCTACTAGTACCTATTTAAAGGACCCATAATATTGTACCTACATATTTAAAAACCATTTAAAATACCTACTTATGATATACCTATATTTTTCAATGTTTTCCTTTTTTGTTCTTTTGAATAATATTAATAATTATATTAAACTTGTTTGAAAAGCATGTTCTATATTGTTGAATTTAAGTAAGTAAGTACCTATGCATAAAGTCTATAATTGATATTTTTTAATGTTTATTTCCTCAGATAATTGTAATGAAATAATATTGCATGAGTACTTACTCATATAATATTTATAATGATTATTTGTATGATTTTCTTTCAGTAAACCAAAAAACTAAAAACAAAAACCAAAAGCCAAAATCCAAAAGCCAATAAACTCGAATTAATGAATGTCAAATTTTAAAATTCATGACCATTTAATATGATCTTGAATCTTATTTTTTAAGAACTTAATAAATCCAGATCAGTAATTGTGACCTTGAACTTTTAATCTTGAAGTAATCAAAAATTATGACCTTTAAGTACTAAATTAAAACTTATATATCAACTATAGCTCAAAATAAATATTTTATATTTTGTCTAATTGAATTTACGATTAAATTTATGAATTAGGTACTGCTTTACTTTTTGTATTTAACATAACCAAACAAACATGAAATTTTGCCCAGATTGTAAAGTTTATGTTCAAAAATATTCATCACATAAGAAAAGTAATATACATAAATCAAACTGTTTGTTGAGTACTGAATTTGATAATGTGCAAATAATAGCTACAGCTTTTAAAAATAGAATTGCTAGTTACAGATTTAATCCTATGAATACAGATAACATATCACCAGAGATATTTTTATCAGATATTTCTAGCATGGTTTACAAGATTATTGAGACATTGCGAATAAAACACCGAGCGATTAAAATACAATTTGAGCTTTTTGTATTGTACAAGTTACCTAAAAATGAAGAATTGTCTTTGAAATCTTTTAATACAAAGTATTATGTGATAATACAAAATACTAATATAAAATTATTTTTTGAAGAATGTGTGCAAAAATTGCTGTATAAATGCACCGAATTTGAAATGTCAGAATCTGGCTGGGCTATAGAGTCGATTAATCATTTGGAAATGAATATAGTTAAGTATAATCCCTTAAAAGCTGGCAGTTACATATCTTTACCCCTAAAAATTCTTAAAACAAAATCATGTCTTAACATTTGCAATAAAGATAGACATTGCTTTCTCTGGTGTATTGTAGCACATATGTATCCAGCACGGCATAACAGTAATAGAGTTTCATCATATCCACATTACTTAAATTTATTAAATATAAATGGTATATCTTTCCCACCAACATTTGATGACATAAAACAATTCGAAAAAAAAAATCCGACTATAAGTGTAAATGTTTATGGTTTAGAAAAAAATAACACTATTACTGGGCCATTATACAAAACTTTACAACGGAAACTGACCCACGTAAATTTATTACTAATTGAAAGAGGAGACAAAAGTCATTTCTGTTTAATAAAAAATTTCGCGCGACTAGTGCATGATCAACTAACAAAACACAAATCTAAAATTCACTTATGTGATGAATGTTTTATATATTTTGATTCAGAGACAAAACTAAATAATCATAATTGCGCACGAATACAAACACTGCTCCCAGAAGAGAATAGCAAGCTTCGATTTTCTAATTATATAAGAACTCAAAGAATTCCTATTGTTATTTATGGAGACTTTGAAAGCTTACTTCGAGAATATTCAGATAAAAATAAAAGTCAGTATGTCGAAAACATACAAATTCATGAAGCAACTTGTTTCGCCTATTATATATGCTGTGAGAGTAATCCAGAGCTTAATAATTTAGTATCTTATCGAGGTCCAAATTGTTCAAAAAAGTTTGTAGATTCTATTGCTAAGGATTTAGAAACTTTATATGACATTTTATCTTTGCCTAGAGACATGATTCCACTGAATGATGAAGAGCTTCTTTCATTTAAGACTGCTACAGTATGTCATATTTGTAAAGAAAATTTTTCTAATAATGACTGTATTGTTCATGACCATGATCATTTCACAGGTAAATATCGGGGTCCAGCTCATAATTCATGCAATTTAAATAATAAGTCTGTAAAATTTATTCCCATAATATTTCATAATCTTTCAGGATATGACTGTCATTTATTTATAAAAGAACTTTCAAGTGTTTCCGGTCGAATCAATTTAATTCCAAAGACTAAGGAAAAATATATTTCTTTTACCAAATTTTTTCCATTTAATTCTCAGAAAGTAGTCCAATTAAAATTTATAGATTCTTTTAATTTCTTAAGTTCGAGTTTAGACAACTTAGTAAAGACATTGGACTCCAATGATTTAAAGCATTTACGATCATTTTTCATTGATAAAAAATTATTTCAATTATGCCTTAGGAAAGGCGTGTATTGCTATGACTATATAGACTCCTGGGAACGATATGCAGAAACTCAGTTACCAGATCGCTCAAATTTTTATAATAAACTCACATCCGATACAGTGTCTACTGACGATTACAATCACGCTTTAAAGATGTGGGCTATATTTGGTATTAAGAATTTAGGCGAATATACTGATTTATATTTGAAATGTGATGTCTTACTATTGTGCGATGTATTTGAGAAATTCCGATCTATGAGTTTATGTCACTATGAGCTTGACCCTTGTCATTACGTTTCATCACCATCATTAAGCTGGGACGCCATGCTCTTGTTAACTAAAGTAGAATTAGATTTAATATCTGATATAGAAATATATCAAATGCTAGAAAAGGGTATTAGAGGAGGTCTTGCCCAATGTTCGCTGCGATATGCAAAGGCTAATAATAAATATTTGCCAGACTATAACGAAAAAGAACCCGATACATTTTTAGTTTACTTAGATTGTGTCAATTTGTATGGGCATGCTATGACACAAAGACTTCCCACAGGAAATTTTAGGTTTTTAACAAAATCTGAAATAGCTTTATTTGAAATTGCATCTGTTACTGCTGATAGTGATGAAGGGTACATACTTGAAGTTGATATTCATTATCCGCCTGATATACATGACGAACATTCTGATTTGCCATTTGCACCAGAAAAAATGCCCGTTCCTGTTCCATGTGATGACAAAAACACAAAACTAATTGCTAATCTGTATGATAAATATAGATATGTCATTCACTATGTTCATTTACAAGAATGTTTAAAGAATGGTCTTATATTATTAAATATTCATAAAATTCTAGCATTTACTCAAAAAAATATCTTAGAACCATACATAAATCTTAATACAATACTTAGACAAAAAGCTAACTCAGTATTCGAAAGAGATTTTTTCAAGAAGCAAAATAATTCAATATTTGGTAAAACAATTGAAAACAAAAGGAAACAAGTAGATGTTAAATTAGTTAATGTGTGGAAAGATAACTTTAATAAGACCAATAAAATAAAAGGGGCAGAAAAATATGTGAGCGCCCCTAATTTTAAAAATATGGCTATTATTTCAGAGAACCTTGTTGCTATTCAATTAGAGCCTGCTAAAGTAGTTTTAGATCGACCAATATATATTGGTTTTACGATACTGGAGTTAGCAAAGCGTCATTTATATCAATTTCACTATTCTGTTATGAAGAAAATATACAAAAATGACATAAGCCTTTGTTATACTGATACTGATAGTCTCTTGTATTTAATACAAACTGATGATTTTTATAAAGACATGAAACAAAATATAAAATATTTTGATACAAGCAACTTTGAAGACAATAATATTTATGGTATTCCAAAAGTGAATAAACAAATACCTGGCTATTTTAAAGATGAGATGGGTGGTGATATCATTACAGAGTTTATTGGTTTGAGGGCTAAATTATACTGTTTAAATAGTTTAAATAATACAATTAAAAAAGCTAAAGGAGTTAAAAAACCTATTTCTAATAGGCTCACAATTGAAAAATATAAAAATACTTTGAATAATGATATAAATTTCAGAGATACTATGTATGTCATTCGATCCAAAAATCACAAGTTGTATACACAGAAAATTAATAAATTAGTACTCAACGGAAATGATGACAAACGTCAAATTAAAAGAAATATAATTTATACTGTACCTTGGGGTCATTATCGTACTATGTTTTAAGCTATAATTGTGACTGTATTTACTATCTTTTCTGTTTATAATGTTACAGTAATTTAAAGCTAAAATTGTGAATCTACCTAATTTTAGAATCTACCATTGTTTATGTTAAAATAATTTAAAGTTATAATTGTGACTATGTATCTACATACCTACCTAATTTTAGTATCTACCATGTATTTACTTTATGTTTATAATGTTACAATAATTTAGAGCTATAATTGTGACTATGTATCTACCCATGTATTTACTTTGTTTAATGCATAAATAAAAAAATCTTATGAATCATAATGTTTCTTGTTTCATTTTTGTATTTGTGTAATAAATATAATTTGCCTAAGTACCTATAACCTGAGTCTGAGTTCAATTCTCAGCTCAAATACATGTTTAATACAAATGGTTACCTTGCTGTCTTAGTCCATTAGTGATTTATGACCGCATAGTGTGGCAACAGACCAGCTTTCACAGGATCTTGGAATGGCAGCGGTAATTTTTAACTCTCTATTAACTAGTTAACTAGTAAATTCTGTGTGGAGAACCTAAAGCATAAAGAAAATAACTAAACTTAAATAAATAGACTGGGATTTGATGTCTCAAGTACTCTAATATATTTGACTATGCAGAAGATTGTTGTGAGTAGAAGTGTAGCGGCTTTGTGAGCTTTCTTTTTATACACATTGTTTTCACAAGAATAAAGCATTGTGGTTCAGTATTTTACTGTTATATTAAAATAATATAGACACATAAGTTAAAGAAATCAGTCCCATAGCTAAATATCAGTTTTTTTTTAGTATTGGGTTTAATTAATATAAAAATATAAGCAGGAATTATAATCTTAGTAGTTATATAATAGTAGGAGGTAGTTTAATAGTTTATGCACACTTGCCATGCTAGATTTGCTGCACATATTTCAATACAACAATGAAGACTTGGAAATGTAGTTACGGCGTTAACGTTCAAGACTGGGCAACACTGAAAACCAGTAATAAGATGGGTCGTCATGCTCATCCTATGAATGCTGAGTACCTTGCCCTATTTTGTAGGCACATCGTACAACTTTCGTATTTTTCTTTGTGTTTTTATTTGGTTGGCATAGTAAAATAGAGATTTTGCGACATATTTTTGTTTTAAAGTGACAGTGACAAATGACATGTCACATGTTAAGTCACCTAGCGCTACGTCATGAAAATGTTTGTCAATGCGGAATTGCGGACTCTGACCTCCAGCCTTTTGCGCCTATACTTTATCTAAATATTTTTGTTTGTAGTTAATTAGTAATTTCGAAAAGGATAATTTATTTAATATTCCAAAAGCTAATTAAAATACCTGATTATTTAAAAGATAAATTAGGTGGTGAAATTATAACGGAATTTGTAGGTTTAGGCGCAAAATTATACAACAACATTTTGAGTAAAACAAATGTTTTGGTTAATATTAAATTTATTGTAAAAAACAAAATACTTGTAAGCTTCTTGTATTTAAGTTTGCTTGTAAGATGTACAGTAAAATATTATATTGTTAGTGTAAAAATATTTTTATTTACAACATGTGTCACTGACCTAATAACAAGCATAAATATAATAAAATTGTTAGTTAGGTTAATAATTTTTTATTTTTTACTATGTACTTACAATATATTTACTGGGTTGAGTATTCATTATAATAAAGGTATTATATAATCTTATATATTTTAAAAATTTATTGTTCCAATATGAAATAAACAGATTTTTTTAAAATAATATAATTTATCATGACAATAATAATAAGTAGATTACAGTATTTAATAAAAGATTACACATTATGTCTGCTTAACTTTTTGACTATTTTACTAACTAAATGTTCAGTCTCATTCATGACGTCATCGTAATCACTAGTCACTAAATATTGCACACTCACACCCGCGCTGTCAGGATCAAGGTTTATTTTATCCATATTACTATTGTCCAAATTATGTATGTATATTTGTATTAAATTACGAACTTGACCCGGCTCCTTACGCATAACAAAAGAGGTATTTTTAAAACATTTTGATTTAATTTTTTTCTTCTTTATTGCTTCTTGTTCCTCTGCTTTTTGTTTTTTATATTCTTCGCGAGATTTGGCTGCTACTTCTGCATACCAGCTTTCTCTATCCTGAGCATAATAAAAAGGATTGGTGATTGGGTCCGCATCTCCTATTAAATTCTGAAAAAAAAAAAAAAAAAAAAACAGTCATTCAATAAATAAATAACACAAGTAATATGAAAAATGGATTTAAGTAAGTTAAGATAAACGCAATATTTAATTACCTCACGTAAATTATCTGCGATATCTATAGAGGGGCTGTAGGACGGTGCCAGAGACATGATTCTGTAAATAAA
This sequence comes from Herminia tarsipennalis, assembly GCA_945859575.2. NCBI lineage: Eukaryota > Metazoa > Arthropoda > Insecta > Lepidoptera > Erebidae > Herminia > Herminia tarsipennalis. The sequence continues at coordinate 4,332,302 of OX243830.2, forward strand.
TTAATATTAATTATTAAACACTTATTGAAAGTAAAAAAAAAATGCATGGCATTAAAATAAAATAGAAAAAAAAAAAAAACAAAACTTACCAGGCAATTGTAGTTTAATTGACAAACAAGAGGTCCAGCTTATGGCAAATACTGCAATGAAATGAAGCGACTACCTACCTAACTTAGATGTGGATTATTTTAAACAGTGGCATTTGATATTGAGTAATGCGAGAATGCAATATTTTCATTAATGATTTCAATAATTAAACGAACCTGTCTTAACCTGTAGAAACGCGATAAATGAATATTCTTTGTCATGTCATGTTTCATATAATATTTTTGCTGACGATTTCAATAATGAAATAAATCTGTCTAAACCTGTAGAAACGCGTTAGTTGAATAGTCATGTCTAATATGATATTATTATTTATATGCATATTGTGCACATGCTTAATTTGATTTAATATGTTTATTACGAGTAATTACATACTTACTTATGTTAATAAAACTTATCTAAACATGTAGGTACAGAAATAGTAACAAAATGTCATGTTATGTTTTACATAATTTCCCCTTTTTAGTATAAAAAGTGAACACAAAAACGTATGTTAGCCATTCAACATAATCATTGACAAGATGAAGTTGGTTAAGCAACCCATATCTCTGAAAGTTAGCGGTATACAATTTAATGAACCTTCTCGCCAAATCAGACATAGTGCTTTATTACCAAATACAATTCGTTGTATAATATGTGGTCCGTCGAACTGTGGTAAAACAAACGTTATGATCAGCTTACTGTTACATAAAAATGGATTGAAATTTAAAAATCTTTATCTTTACTCCAAAACTTCTTTTCAGCCAAAATATCGATTCTTGAGCGAGGTATTAAAAAGAGTTCCTCAGATTAACTTCTATGAATTAAAAGATGATAAAGATGTTATAGCTCCGAGTGAAGCTTTGACTAACTCTGTATTTATTTTTGATGATGTTGCATGTGAAAATCAAGTTAATATCCGTAATTATTTTTGTATGGGCAGACATAAACAAATAGATTGTTTTTATTTATCTCAAACCTATTCTAAAATTCCGAAACAATTGTTACGTGACAATGTTAATTTTCTTATATTATTTAAACAAGATGATACGAATTTAAAACATGTTTACGATGAACATGTCGGCTCCGATCTACAATGGAAACAGTTTAAAGATATCTGTAAAACCATTTGGAGTAACCCATATAATTTCGTACTTATTAATAAAGAATCGCCCGTAAATAATGGAAGGTACAGACAGAATTTTGATACATTTTTGAAATTTGACTGAATTTATATATAATAAATAACATGAATAACAAATTCAGTATTAGATCTTCATTCCCTGAACACAGTTGTTTTAATATAAATATGGAGAAAAATATTAAAATTGAATTAATGAAGTCTGTGAACTCAATAAAGAACAAAATAAAACAAATGAAGAACCAGGAACACTCGATGAATTTATCACTCGATAAAGTCCTAAAACCTGTAACAGATCCCCTTAAGTCTTTAGTTGACGCGAATTTACCTGCGGAAAAAAATAAAAATGTAGAAAATAAAACACTACTTAATTTGGAAGGCATTGAGTCCGATGATATAAATACTAGTTCATCGAGTAAATTTGAAGAATGTTACAGTCCAGATCTGGATTCTACTCAATTCATTGAAAGCCCTAAAAAGGAATCGCTAGATGAAATATCATTAGAGGGAGAAGATATCTGTGGTATATATGATGACCTTAATATACCGTTTGGAATTAGAAGTAAAAACAAGACTTACATGATGGGTAACTCAGTAGTATCATTTTCTAGTTTGAATAATGATAAGAACGTTTTAGTTAAAATCGATGACAAAGTTTACAACTTTACATTAGGTTTGAAAGAACTTTTATTTAAAAGAAAGCCTGATTTAAAATTAATATCAAATGAAGATAAGCGGATCTACAAAGATATGCTACATTATACAAATGCTCATAGAAGAAATTTTAGCCCCAGAGGTCAGATAAAGTCAAGTAAAGGTAAAAAATATCGGGAAATAATTAAACCCTTGTTTTCGGAAACGTCTGACAGTAAACCTAAATCAAAACTTGGAGGAAACTTACCAAAACTAAAAAAATTTAAAAACAACACTGATTTAGTATACTGGGATGATCCCAATGAATTGATTGAGAGATTAAAATTATTAATGGCTTCAAGAGACGCTGGCAATACAAATCATGATAATGAAATATTATCTATCATTGAAGAACTAAAAGAAGCTAATATAATAAAGGAATAAATAGGAACAGCAATAGACATTTAATTCAGTTTAACATACTTAACAATCACGATCATTACCAAAATTTGTTATTAAATCAATCTGAGCTAAAAGACAAAAATATAAATTTGAACGAAAAATCATCATGATCAAAGCCGATGTGGTAAATGAGCTTCATAAAAATGCCAGGATAAATTTTCCTCGACGAAAAGTTATTATGAAAGATATAGACGATCTATGGCAGGCGGACTTAATTGATATGCAATCTATTTCTAAAGAAAATAAAAGCTTTAGATTTATCCTCGCTGTTATTGACACATTTTCTAAATATGCTTGGACCTTTCCTCTCAAAAGTAAAAACAAAGAGATTGTATGTAATACTTTTAAGATATTATTGGATAGAGGCCGTGTCCCTAAAAATATTCAAACTGATAATGGGACAGAGTTTTATAATAATAGATTTCAAAATCTAATGCAATCTTATAATATTAATCATTACTCAACATTCTCATCAAAAAAAGCTTCAATAGTCGAGCGATTTATTAGGACATTGAAATCTAAATTGTACAAAGAATTCAGTTTGAAAGGCAATTATAATTGGATAAATAATACCCTCAATAATGTTATTCATAAATACAATCACACATACCATAGAACGATTGATGAAATCCCTGCGAATGTGAATAATATAAATAAAAAACGTATATTAGAACGTTATGCAAGTTTAGTAAAAAAAGTTAGTGTAAAAGTAAGATATAAAGTGGGTGATTATGTACGTATCAGTAAGTACAAAGGAACATTTGAAAAAGGATATACACCTAACTGGTCAACAGAAATATTTAAAATTCGAGAAATACGTAATACAATTCCTATCACCTATTTAATTGAAGATACTATTAGAGGTCAGCCTATTTTAGGAGCATTTTATGTGCAAGAACTTCAAAAGACTAAACATCCTAATGTGTATCTAGTCGAAAAAGTTCTTAAAAAGAGAGGAAACAGAGTTTTAGTAAAATGGTTAGGTTTATCTTCTGCAGAAAATAGTTGGATAGATAAGTCAAATGCGCTATAAGAAACAAATTAAATAGATTATTGCAAAATAATGTCTGATTCCATTATTTATACTTATAAACTTAGATAACTGTCAATTGTTTATTCAACGCATTATATTTATAAAGTGTTTAATTTATTTTTAAACAGTCTTATTATGGGCACTGGAGAGAGTAGTCTTCTCAATTGGCTTATAAACCATTTACCATTTGAATTACATTTGCCGGGATACAATTACTGTGGTCCAGGTACAAAATTAATTAGGAGACTTGCGCGTGGTGATAAAGGTATCAACAAATTAGACGAATATTGTAAAGAACACGATATTGCATATCACAAATCTTCGAACTTAAAAGATCGTCATAAGGCTGATTTGATTTTGTTTAAAATGGCGAAAAAACGTATAGTTGCAGCTGATGCAGGTACAGGAGAAAAAATTGCAGCGCGTCTAGTGAGCAATATTATGACAAGCAAAATTAAAACTGGTACTGGCCTAAAAACTTACAGCCAAAAATCTTCATGCAAAAGGACTTCTGGAAAAGGACTTAAAAATAAATTTAAAAATGTTCTTACTGTCGCGAAAAAACGAATGAAAAAATTAAAACCAAAATGCAAGAAAGGGGCAATAAAACTAGCTATGGCTGCTGCCAGAGAATTAGTTGAAGATTCTTCTATTAAACTTCCCCGCGTTATTCCTATACCAAAAACGGGTGGAGTTTTGCCTTTGATTCCTATTTTTGCTGGATTATCCGCAGCGGGAGCCATAGCAGGCGGGGCGGCTGGTATAGCTAAAACTATAAATGAATTCAAGATGGCTAAAAAGCTATATGATGAATCGAAGAGACACAATGAAAAAATGGAAGCCCTTTGTATTGGAAATGGATTACATGTTAAGCCACATAAAAATGGTCTGGGAATTTTCGTATCAAAAGAAAAAAACTAAAGTATCGGCTACCCAATCGAGCCTTGACTAATTTTGACATTGTAAAATATGGAAATAATATTCCTTATTTTAGAGGTGTCTTTATGAGAGACGAACTTCCTACACACCCTTTTAAATATGAATGTGGTATTATTAATTTAGATATTTCTAAAAACCCCGGCTCTCATTGGGTAGCCTATGCAAAATGCAAAGATTATATCGAATATTTTGATAGTTATGGAAATCTTAAGCCTCCAAAAGAATTAATAAAATATTTAGGCTCTAAAATTCACTACAATTATGAAAATGTACAAGGCAATCATCCTTTCCATTGCGGACATCTTTGTTTAAACTTTTTAAGATTTTTTTGGATTAATCATGGAATAAAATAAACAGAATTTAAGAAAAGAGTTCAGTATGCAAGTATGTCTACTACAGTAACTATCTCCGGCAATAAATCAGAATTAGAATCATATTTTCAACCACCTCTGAGTTTATCTGGAAAATATGAGTGTGGATTATTATACTTTTCAATACTGAACTCAACATCAGGTCGTCGTTTTAGTAACAATACCTCATCTGTTATCAGAATTGAATGTGATTTGATATACGGTTCCTATACCAACGGATTACCAACTCACATTATTCACGAATTTGTGCCTAATACCGTTGTAGACGACCAATATATAGAAACGCCTCAGAACGTTATTTATTTTCCGGTAAACAAAAATACAATTTCATCTATATCTATTAAAGTTGTCGATCAGTTTGGTTACAGTATTAACTTCGTAGAACATATTCAACTGCGTCTTCATTTAAGAAAAATAAAATGATACAATATAATATAAACCCTTCAGTCAAAGTAAAACGTCTTATTTCTTCTACAACCACTAATACGCGTAGACGTAAGAAAAAAGTGAGGAAGTTGACTAAAGCAAATATAGATTTTCTTAAAGCTTTAGGTTTTAAAGTATGAATATACTACAGATTAATGATTTACCGCATTTCGATTCTTCAATCGAAAGTTATGAAGTCCATTCTTACAATCCCTACAATAACTGCTTCAGAGAAAATGACGAAATCAGAATTCCCATACACCAGCAAGATATATACGTGTTACCATCAGCCAGTTCAATTTACATCGAAGGTCAAGCAAAATTCTTCGGTAAAGATGGAAAGCCGATTGAAAAAATTGTTACATTTAGTAATAACTATATTTTGTTCTTGTTTCAAGACATCAGGTACGAAATGAATGGTATAGAAATAGATCGTATAAAAAATTCCGGCATAACGTCCACAATAAAATCTTATATCTCATTAAATGAAGCAGAAAATAAAGTGGCTGCCTTATGGGGCTGGAATTCAAACGGTATTAAAAATGATGGCCATTTTAGTGCTGTAATACCTTTAAATAAGATTTTAGGGTTTGCGGAAGACTATAAAAAAATTGTAATAAACTGCAAACATGAACTTATATTGAATAGAAGTAACTCCAATTTAAATAGTGTTATACTTGCTGATGATATTGCTTATTGCAAAATAGATATAGAAAGGCTTCAATGGAGAGTACCACATATAAAAGTGTCAGATCGAGAAAGACTGGCTCTTTTAAAATTACTAGAAAAGGATAAGCCTATTCAAATGGCATTTAGAAATTGGGATTTGTATGAGTACCCTTTGCTTCCTAAAACTACAAAGCATTCGTGGGCAGTTAAAACTGCGTCACAATTAGAGAAACCTAGATATGTAATTTTCTGCTTACAAACTAATAGAAAAAATAATAAACTCAATGACAGTTCGCGATTTGATCATTGTGAAGTTACAAATGTCACTCTCTTTTTGAATTCACAATATTATCCATATGAACTTTTGAGCTTAAAGTTTTCTGAGAACAAATACAGTATATTATACGAAATGTATGCCAAATTCCGTCAGTCGTATTACAACAGTCCAGCAGACCCATTGCTTAGTCTAAAGGACTTTAAAGAAAAGGCTCCTCTTTTTATATTAGATTGTTCAAGGCAAAACGATAGTCTAAAATCAGGTCCAGTCGATGTTCGATTAGAAATTGAATGTTCAACTTCAATACCAGATAATACTGCCGCATATTGTTTGATTATCAACGATCGTCTGGTGGAATATAAGCCTTTGAGTAATATAGTGCGAAGATTATCATGACTGCTATTGTAGACGTTCAAGGTTTCAAAACAGAAGCAAATGAGTTTATAATAAAAGAAATTGCTATATGGTGTGATAACAAAATACAAGTGTTCTTAATTAAGCCACCATTTCCCTATTACAACTTGACAAAATCAGAAAGACGTCAAGTAAGCTGGATCGAGCGCAACAGAAAAATACATTGGGGTGAAGGATTTATTCCTTATTCTAATTGCCTATGTTTACTTGAAGATCTGTTAAGAAATAAATGTGTTTACACTAAAGGTTTAGAAAAAGTGTCATGGTTGCAAGTTATGTCGAATAATAATAATGTTATTAATTTAGAAGATAAAAACTGTCCTAATTTGTTAAGCTTGTATGAGCAATATAAAGATTCTGAAACCGTTTACAGTTGTATATATCATGACTCAATATGTTCTTTAAAAAATGTTTTATGTTTAAAAAAATGGTGTTTCGATAATAAACTTTTTAATTAAGTGGTTTTTTTTTTTCTTATTTTGTTTGCTCAAAATTTCCCTGTTCCTCAACCTTAGTCTTAAAAAACTTTCGCAAGCATTTACGTACGTAATTAGCAAGATTAAAAATTTGAAATATCAGTTTTCTAAATAAAATACAAGCTTCGACTTACTTGCTGAATAACATGACATTGAGAATTGGAGATCGTGTACAGGTATTGATAGTAGAAAAGCGATTATGCGGGCTTCATATTGTAGAAATAATTAATCACGAGCAGTATAATGCAATCCTAATACCTTGCTCTAGAGATAACGGCAAATGCTCTAAAATTCGCTTTAAAGGGATTAAGCTATGGGCTCGAATAATCCAGCATCAAATCTACAACAATCTTGTAGATTTGATAGAAGAAACCTAATACATAGGAACAGGCTGTGCATAACAGCTTGAGTTGCTGCGATTAAGCTGTTCATAAACCGGTTCCTATTAAGTTGAAAAGATGAGCAGTTAAGAGAATCATCGATCATGATAGTGTGATATTGGAGCGCTCTGCATTGCATGTGTAGAAAATTGGGGGTTCTGGATCATATTGAATGTGAGGAAAATTGGGGGTTCTGGATCATATTGCATGTGTAGAAAATTGGGGGTTCTGGATCATGTTCTATGTGTGGAGAATTGGGGGTTCTGGATCACGCACCGAGCGAAGCGAGGAAGTGATCCAGAACCCCCAATTATACCCTACTCATACGCTCTTCTGCTGTAGGGTTTTCTTTCTCCTAAATTTCTCCGCTCCACAGTCTCGCTCCGTTTAGTCTTACTTTTCACCTTTTCAGGTATGGAAGCCTCAAAACCGTGTTATTCCCGTCCTTAAAAACTTCTAACTCTGAGCCACAATAAGCTGAACTTATTATGAAAGTGTTTGTAACAAACAAATAATAACAATGTCCTTGAGGCTTTTACCAACTTTCAAGGTAAGCCGCCATACGTTTTGTTTTGCCCTCAGAGGCTTTATTATGTGCGTAATGAAACGTGTTTGTATTTTGTAGGTAAATATATACTTGTGGTACGTCTAAGCCATAGCTATGAAAACATTTTTCTGAAATCGCTGCGGTAGTTCACGTTTCATACAAAAAATATAAACATTATCAGGCGAAAGCTATTTTCTTAAGGTACTTCTAGACTGGCCATGTTTTACGGCAATACGAAAATAGTGTTGCATTAAGGCTGAAATTGTATGGCCTATGATACAGACACACACAATCCGGCACCAAGAGCTGACGAAATAACGCATTGTTGCCGCATCAAAATAAAATCATGAGATGAGAATCGATACACAAATTCAAAATCTATAACATGATATGACCGGCAACACCGAGGCTTACAATTTAACAATAAACAACTGTCGAAAATATTTATTTGTACAGAAGTTTTTTCCGCTTTCGTACTTATAACTTCGTTTGTGGATGTTTCAGTGATTATAACGTAAGGATACACTATGCCTTATCAATAGAGAACGACTGAAATAACAATAAAACTGGCCAGTCAATATTGCAGGAAATCGATCGCTCAGCGATCGTTGATGTCCTTTCAAAACCATATCGGCCATATGTGGCCATACCAAGCATGTTTCGCTATTGCTTGCAATGTTGCCAGCCTCTGTATTGCAACTACATAATACAGTAATACATGGCCCGTTTAAAAGTCCCTTTATAAAAAAAAACATCTTTCGTCCGCGGCTCCGTCTGCGTTGATGTCGGGTATCGCGATAAAAACTATCGTCTGTCCTTCCCTGGGAATCAAACTATCTCTATTCTATTTTTTTTCTAAATTGGTTTAGCGGTTTGATCGTAAAAACGTAACAGACAGACAGAGTTACATTCAGATTTATAATATTAGTTTAGATGGTCTTATTATATATTACGTTAAAAATTATAAGCCAAATAAGAATTCATAAAAGATCGTAATTTAAAAAAAAAAAATTCTAACCCGTAAAAGCATTAAGAGATAGAAGAATTTGATATCTATAGTATGACCATTAGTGCTGTGCACTCCCTGAGGTATGCGCGCGGTGAGACGGGGGGGTTAGAATCGGCTGCTGCGCTGTCAGTGCGCCGTCAACGCTTGTGACGGCAGGTAGTGTTATTTGTATCGGACTGTCTATGTCAGACGCACACGAGATAAATATTCAAAGATGGGTCGTGCGTTATCTCGTGATATGAAGACTGTCATTTTTAAGGTGGCTGAATATTTTAAGAAAAGAAAAGCAGACAAAGAAAGCTTTGAATTTAAAAATGACGTGAATATTGCTAAAATCGTTGCGGAGGCTACGGGATACAGCAAAAGAACCGTACATAATGTGATTTCTGCGGGCTATTTATCAATTGAAAATTCAAGCCAATTAAAATTTCAATCGCCAAAAAAACCAAAAGTTCTAAAGAAAAAACACGTTGTGGATGATTTTGACCTTGGAGTTATCAGAAGAAAAATTCATCAGTTTTACGAAGTTGAAAAAAAAATACCAAGTGTCCGTAAGTTACTATCAAGTTTGAGACAGGATGGCATATTGAATTGTGGACGGGAATATTTAAGACAGCTTTTACACAAAATGGGCTACCGTTACAAAAAATGCAAATCAAAGAGACATCTCCTTATAGAGCAGCCTAATATTACAGTGTGGCGGAAAAAATATCTTACACAAATCAGAAATTACAGAACGGAAAACCGAAACATATATTTTCTTGATGAAACATACATCAACGCCAGTCACCATGCCAGCAAATGTTGGCAATCATCGTCAGAACCCGGTATTCATGCTGATATTGGGAAAGGACGGCGACTAGTAATACTCCACGCTGGGTGTCGAAATGGCTTAGTGGATGATACATTGACTATATTCAAATCCGATGCTAGAACCGGTGACTATCATGGAGATATGAGCGGACCTACTTTTTATAAGTGGGTAGATGAAAAGTTAAAAGATAAGTTGCTGCCGAATTCTGTGGTTGTAATGGACAACGCGTCTTACCACAGCGTTCAGATTGAGAAGAAACCAACTATATCAAGCCTCAAAAGTGAAATGCAGAACTGGTTGCTACGCCATAATGTAGAATTTTCAGGAACCATGTCAAAGGCTCAACTGCTACTTCTTATCAAAAATACACAAAAAGAACCCGTGTATAGAATTGACGAACTCCTGAAAGCCAGTGGACACACTGTTCTGCGTTTACCTCCGTACCATCCAGATTTAAATCCAATCGAGTTGGTCTGGGCTGATATTAAAAACAACATAGCCCAAAACTATATTAATTCTTCTCTAGACGAAAAGATAATCTTATTGGATAAATTGTTTTCGGAATTCACGGCGGAAAAATGGCAGAAATGCGACGATCATGTCCAGAAAAATGAAAATGATTACTGGAGTCGCGATAGTAGGTTCGATAATGTTATCGATTCATTCATAATAAATTTGCAAGACTCTGATTCAAGTTCCGGTGGCGAAGAGGAAGATGAAGATGATGACGAAATGGAAGATGAAGTTGAAACAGAATCTATGTCAGAATAACTTTCGTTAGAATATATAATTGTTTGTAAATATAAAAAATGTTTAATAAAACAAGTCCTGTTGTGAATTATAACTTTCAATTCTTATTTATCACCTGCATATTTTTAATAAAATATGAGTATATTTGGGTTACATTTTAATCAACAAAGTAAGTATATATTACAGATAGATAGCCTCCGACCAACGCAACGTCCCGCCACAAGTCTTGCCTTAGAAATGCAAACTGATATCGTAAGATCTGTCCGACATGTATCGACCTCATGTGAACTCATGCACTTTTTTCTTCGCCCCCCACCTCGCCGTGCATACCTCAGGGAGTGCACAGCACTAATGGCCACACTATAGTAACATAGTCCAGATAGGTGGTTCACTTCTGGCCCCGGTTTGGCTACGGAAGTCTCGGGTTCGATTCCTGAGTCTGGATTCAAATTTTTCTATCTTTAAAAATGCAATTATTGTATTTGTAAAGTCTTTGGCAAGAAATGCCTATAAAAATTACTTCAATATTCGGCCTGCGTCATCATAATTTGTTAAAATGCTCTCTGTAACGAAGCAATAACAAAAGCCGTGATAGTTCTTTAACTTCCGACTAGATGGCGCTACGGGGGCCTAACCCGTAAAAGCATTATGAGATAGAAGAATTTGATATCTAGTAACATAGTCCAGATAGGTGGTTCACTTCTGGCCCCGGTTTGGCTACGGAAGTCTCGGGTTCGATTCCTGAGTCTGGATTCAAATTTTTCTATCTTTAAAAATGCAATTATTGTATTTGTAAAGTCTTTGGCAAGAAATGCCTATAAAAATTACTTCAAAAAATAATTCAACTGACATATATATATATTTTATATTTTTCAGTTATTTTTATTTTTTTTGAACATAATATAATATGATATTGTACTTATTTAAAACTATTACCTATTCTGTAAAGTTCTGACGGAAGGAGCTACAAACAAATGCTTCTTTTTTTTTAATACCCCTAAATGAAGAGACGAGCAAGTCCCATAACAGTGTCGTTGCCACACAAATCCTTGTTTAGAAAAGATCTGAATCTGATTGTCACCACACTGCGCTCCTCATTTGAGACATTAGTTCGTAAGTCTTGCTACAATGCCCTACAACCAAAACACAGTGATGTGTTCACTTTATTTCAAGGAAGAATAACTGACACTTTCTTGGCAAATATTTTAGATTGTCAACAAGTGTTTAAGTCTATTGGAGTATTTCCACTTGTTGGTTCATTTGGCTGAAGCCCAAGGGATTAACTGTTAGAGTATATTTTATTTTGGTATCATGTTAAGCCGGGGTAGTTTATAATGTCATGTAAGTTACTTATTATTTTTTGAAGTAAAAACGTCTTCAGCGGCGTTGCGCACTCTTTGGAATGGGTAAAAAATGTTAAACTTGCATCAGGACACGTGACCTGATCAAAAATTCGTAAGACAAAGGGAGAGCAATGAATAACTGCTACAATATCATTAGAATACGAAGGTAAATTTCGCCACTATCAATAATCTAGAAATCAGAAGAACCCAGTTTGAGTCTGAGTAACGATTATATTTTTCCGTTTCCTATTTTAATTTTTGATTTTGGTTTTTTGATTTATTATTTCATATTCTTTTATTATTATGTCAGTAAGATCGAAAAATATTATTCAAATTTCATTAGTATGTAATACATAAAATGTTCAAGTTTTCACTGCTGCCGGTTGCAACCCGTTTTTTTTTATAAGTTTGGCATAAGTTTGGCGTGTGTATCTGTGTGTATAAGCGTCTAAATAGATGGACGAATTTGAACGTGTTTTTTTTTATTTGGAAGTTGGTTTTATCATGATATCTACTTAAAAGGTTTATTTACTTAAAATCCATTTAGCCGTTTTGAATATGTATTTTTTATGTAAGTCATCTATTATTTTGTACAATGTGTTACAAAAAGGTGTGGTCAAACTCAAGGGACGTCAAGTATCAAGTAAACACGATATTCAAGTAGTACTTACCCTTTTTGGCCAATATTTAAGCACATATAAATTTTACATTGTAAATGGAAGCTCCTAGTACTAGGTGTGTGTGCGTGTCTAGTGGTTAGTGACCCTGACTGCTAAGCCAGCGGTCCGGGGTTCGATCCTCACACCGGATAAAACTTTGTGTAATGAGCACGATGGTTTATTGTGTCTGGGTGTTATTTATCTATAATATGTACCTTTAAGTATGTATTTAGAAATTTATAAGTATGTTTATCAGTTGCCAAGCTCTGCTTAGGTTGGGATCAGATAGCGTTGTGTGAGTTGTCCCAAGATAACAGATATTATTATAGAATAAGGTTGATATATTCAAAGGCAAGAGATAAAATAACATTAAAAAAGAAGACTCGTATCTTCTTTTTTAATGTTATATTAAAAAAGAAGATACGAGTCTTATATGTTTTTTACGCCATATTTAAGAAGTTAATAAAGATAATAATCTTTATTAACTTCTTAAATATGGCGTATATTATAATGGTGGCAGCACCTTACCTACCTACATATACAGTTTATATACAAACAAACATTGTAAACATTGGCAACTTAAAAAGTGGATTTCGGACTGTTCGTTCCACTGTTATGTTCCACTAATGGGTCCAACAGGATTTGCAAGTTCTCATGGACCCATTTTGATAGTGGAACCAATAACACTATTTTTATGAAATATATTTTGGACTAGTGGCCCCACTTGCCATATTTTACTAAAACCTCTATGGTTTCAAATAAAACTTAAAAAAGTAAACACACAATAGCAACTGCCTCTGTCAAATTCATGCAATGTACTATGCATTCAAAAAGTGTTATTTCACGATAGATGGGTTTTCAATTCCGGGTTAGCAAAAAATCAATGTTTGTAATAACTATCAAAATATACCTGGTGCTACGGTGGGTCTTTTATAGTTAAACGGTACCACTGAATACTAGTGATGATCCTTAGAAGCGGGAATTTTTTTCCGATTGCTCCGATTTAATTTAATTCATCAAAAGTACAGTCTGTACTTTTTTAACCCTCTCACTATGGGTATTGAAAATAAAGCAATAAAAAGCCCATAACCTTCGGCAATTATTTTGGTTGGTTTAGCACAAATCAAACTACACATGTTAAGTTAAAAAAAAAACAATTTTTTTTTGAAATATACAAAAAAGAAAACAAAAGACTATCTAGACTATCTACTACTAGTAAGTGATCAGCTATCGATAAAAATTAAGTAATTAATTAATCATCGAAGTTGTTCCAAAAAATGACCAATTGTTATTTGTTTATGGACTAATTTCATTTGTGTGTTTAAAATAAATATGTCCTTGTCTTTCTGCATATTTCGCCGCTTATTACCACCATTGGCTAATGCTATTTTGTTTATTGATAAATCGTTTTTCAAAACTGAAAGTAACTTAGGGATCGTCACATAGTTTTTGTTGATCGAACGATTCAGTCGAGCGTGCCATCCCTCTGTAAAATTATTTGTGCGATGCAATTGGTTATAAATACACCATTCTTTTATAAAATTATCATTTTTAAGCCAATATTTACTAAAATATGTCATAAAAGGTTTCATCTTTTCCCATTGGCAACACTCAGTTTGAATGTAGTTCCATCCATCAAGTATAGGTATCTTCTTCAGGTAGTAACGGAAGTGCTGTGCACAAACCTACTATGCGGCGATAGAGTTTTGTTTTAATTCCTAGGGATTTAGCTTTTCGCCATAGTGCATTGACAAAATGATAGTAGCAACGCTTAACCTCTATTGTCGGAAAAAAGTATTTTAAAGCATTCGTCACTGCTACCTCAAAGTCACAATGGAATCTTTTTGACTCCCATTTTGGACATTTTGCTGTGAGAATATCAAATAGAATGGAGTAAGCCATTTCAGATTTTTCGCTCATGAGGCAATATATTATTGGCGCTATCTTTGTAGTCTCCGAAGTAGTACCAAAGTTACCATGTAAACTCCATAATTGAGCGAACGGGCGAGGCGCGCTTTTAAATGTGCCGTCCCCATAATATTCATCTATAGTCTCCAGTAATTCCATAAAATCTTTAGAACCAAAAACAATTAATCTTATTCCATTTCCGCTGTAATCTGCTATTGTAATTGTATTAAATTTTGACGGTATTTCTACTTCTTGTATATTATTATAAACTAATTTCTTCACTTCAAAGGATCTTTTTCGTTTTGCGTATATTGAACTTTTTGAACTATCGTAAGATATTTTAGTCACTTTGTCCAGTCCTTTGTCATACAACGGAGCCATAACTTTTCGAAAAATGGAAGGTATTGGGTCAGTTGAAATGGCAGCTTTTAACTTAATGTTATCTATAGCTAAATCCACTGTGTTTTTTGCATCATCTGATAAACAGCCAACCGAATGTCCCGTAAACTTTTCTATTTTGTCACCCTATGGAAAAAAACTCATTGTATACTCGGAGTTATAAATTTCGTGGTACTGTTAGAAAATAAAAGAAATTAAAAGTTTGACTATAACGGTTTACTGACGTTTGGCAAAAATAAACGTTCCGACCCTAATATGAAATAGTACTTCTGTACTTACATGTACTGTTATTGCTCCAGTACATTTGGTGTTTCTTTTCTGCCTGCAAATCCATCGTGTTTTTGTGCTTTTATAAACTCTATGTATATAGAACTGATATCCATTGTAAAGCAATACTATCCGCCTTTCCTCTTGATGAAATGTAATTCTTCTTCCATTTTGTAAATCGTTAATAATTTTTATATTTGTATTTATTTCAATATTGACATGACACCATCATGCAAATGATACTCGTACAGTACTCCAAAAGTAATAATGCGCATAGAAATCTTCGGAAATCTTCGTCATTGTTCGGCAACGGTCGTATTACCCGAGCGTCGAAAGACGATATTTATATAGAGTGGTTAAGAGCAATTTCTCTATGCCTAATTTTATATATTATGTGTTTTGTGCTAAAACAGATTTGATTTACCTGTAACGAAATTTGATTCGATAATTCCATGTAAGTAAATAGCGAAAACGCTACAATCATTGTTGGAGTGATTAGTTTTCAAGTGTCTTACCGAAGTTGGTGTAATTATGGAGGAAAAGGTTTAAATAACATAAGGTTTTATTAGAAGGAGAAAAAAACGTTTTCAAATAGAGGTTTACATAAAATATAATCAAAATCTCAGTTCAAATTTGTTTACAGCACTAATCATTCCAGAAAAATAATACAATTATAAAAAAATTAATCAGAATCGAGGAAGACCTCTATTCCCGACATCGCAGATTCATCAGAAGTTTCATTATGCTCTTGTTCATTTACACTTTCCTCACTGCTATCACCTGTGTAAATAATCAGTTTATCGGAATAACTATCGATTCTTGGCTCAAATTTTCTATATTCATCTTCGCATTGAACCGCATGATCAGAAACTTTTTTCCATTCTTCTGGTCCTATTTTATTGATTTTTTCTAATATAGCATCTTTAACTGACGTCACAGTCATTGCAATATTTCTCTTGGCCACGTGTTGCTTTATTTGGGACCAAATATTTTCAATAGGGTTAAAATCGGGATGATATGGTGGCAATCGTATAATTTTATGCCCATGTTCCTCCATTATACGGTCAATGGCAAATTCTGTGTAATTTTCTTTGTATCTTTGTATAATTTTATACAAATCGGGTTTCAGTTTCTTTGGGTCATGCGGAATGTTGTGTTGTTGTAACCAAGCTGTCATTTGTGGTTTAGATGTGTTTGAGTTTGGTGGTTTCACAGACAGCTTATTATGATATGGGGCGTTGTCTATTACCAACACACTATTAGGAGGCAAGTTGGGAATCAATTGATTGCGTAGCCAAGTTTGATAACGTTCCGCGTTTATTTCTTTATGATAGTCACCTTCTGAGTCGACACATTTATGTAACATTAGAGCCCCTGGGACGAAGCCTTTTTCATTGCCTGCGTGTACAATAATTATTCGCTCTCCTTTGGAAATGGGTTGTTTGATACCTTTTTTGTTGCTATCTTGCCAAGTTTTACCCTTAGTATGTGATGTGTGCACATACGACTCGTCCATAAATACTATGTTTCTACCAGAACTCCTCAGCTGTTGTATTTCTCTGAGATATTTGATCCTTTTTAGGCGTATATCATGTTTTTCCATAAGTAATTGTCTGTTATTATCAGTTTTCAGAAACCTAAACCCCATGTCTTTCAAGATCAACCTTAAAGTCTCGGCACAGCCTTTGAAATTAATAGCTTCGATCAACTTTATTCTTAAATTATTTACAGTTGGGAGTTCTTTCAGCGTCAATTGAAAATTGTATATCATATTACGAATAACACAGTAGTCGAAATCATCAAGTACCAGCCGAAATCTACTTTTAGGTCTTCCTTTTTTCGGTGTAGAAAATTTCTTTGATTGATTATGTTTTTTTTCGTTTAAGATATTACTCAAAGTTCGTCGCGAAATTCCTGTAGCTTTTGTAACACGGTCTTGAATTTTTTTAAAATAACCATCATGGTCTCTGTTGAAAACATTGGCTTCATTTAAGAAATAAAGGTACACATTAAATACCATTTGCCGTGCTTGTGAATTAAGCGGTTTTCCACGTTTAAATTTATCCATTTTGGAAGAATTCGTCTGAAAGAAAATGGCATGGGCAGAGTTAGGTATATATTTTTTATGCATGTTTATCTATTTATTTAATTTAAATAAATCTCATTTTTTAAATGTTTTTCTAGTACTTAATATGTATTTAATGTAGGTATTTTATTTTTTTAATATTAAAAAAACGTGAAATATGTTATTTATTTTCCTTTTTTCAAAATATACTATTTAAATCTGAATAAGCTAATTAATGTTGAAATTATATTTACCAAGAAGGGTGTGTAATAGCAGCTCTATATATTTCCACAAATAGAGAACACGTGCAGTCACTACCAATATATAAAGACGACTGACAGACATTTCGCTGACCGGCGACAGCTGCCGAACGCCCGATTTGTTTTCGATTGTGCACACATGATATTGACTCCTATCTCTTTTAAACAAGGTGCAAAATGCAAATGCCTTGTTTAGGGCTCTTACGATTCCATGATTCGAGTGTTTTCGGGAATACGACAATTAGCGAAGATCTGCATGTGCATTATTAATTTGGGAGTACTGTACGTAGGTATGACAGCTTTCAGTTTATATTTTTAACGCAAGTGCATTAATGGCCAGTATCTGATAACAGAAGTGGAGACATAAGTATTTACTCATCCTAATAGTCCCACTATTAGTTAACAGTGGAGACATGAAAACTTGCAAATCCTATTGGACCCATTAGTGGAACATAACAGTGGAACGAACAGTCCGAAATCAAAAAGTGGCCGCGAGTTTATATTGCCTATGCTTTTCTCTGGCTTTACTTATTGCTAGCAAACGGGCATTACAATACGTATGTACCTACTCGTAAATGTAGAATTTTACCAAGTGTATTTTGCTTTACGTGTGGTCGTGGGTTCGATTACCACACGGGACACCATTTTGTGTGATCCATAAATTGTTTTCCCGAGTCTGGGTGTACTTTGTGTCCGTGACTTGTATGTTTGTAAAGTCCCCCGCGACACAGGGCTTGTACCCTAATACGGGAGTCGACTTTTAAAAAAAATAGGTATTTCAAAACTATACATGAAGAGATAGAAAAAAAAAGTTAAAAAATAATTAATTTAAAAATAATATCAGTTTTTTGGTTTCTTAATTTCGGATACCCTACTGCGGGACTCGTCATTTTTTTTAAAGAATTTTTTTTTTAACAAGATTGATGGCGCAAAACTTTACAACAATTAACTGATACAAAGCACATAGTAAATTAGAACCAATCGATGCGTTTTCACGCTTAAACCGCTAAACTGATTTAAATAAAGTCTGGTATGGTCTAGTTTGAATCCCGGGGAAATACACAGGATAATTTTTGTCGCGATACCGGCATCCACGCGGGCGCAACTGCGGGCAAAAGCGGGTAATTTATTTTGAGCTTCTGTATGTTTACGTCCCTATATGAGTACACAACATAAATCTTAAGCACCGTACTTAAATAGTTAGTAAACTATTAAACTAACTCAAAGTTAACAAATGGGAACACAAAATACCTAAAATTCAGAAGGTAAGTTTCATTCGTACTTTGCCCGAGCTACGTACATACCTGTAGACTAGCAAAATCTCGGAACACCTTTTATGGTAAGTGTAACATTATTATTATTAACAATAATAATGTTTCTTAACCTCAAAAACTCTCGACACATTCTGTATCCCTATCCGCTACGATTTGACAGACATACACACAGAAACTGTACATCATTTTAAAACGCGCGCGCAGATTTTCAATCATCCAGAACCTTTCTTGTGCTAGAAAACCTTTTTTTAGTGCTGTTTTTAATTCCCGAAGACGAGACGCAATTGCTCAATTTGCTTATGGACTAATCCAGCACTGCTAATAAAACCCCTCTCTTTGTGTCGGAAGTAAAAGTATAAAGTGGCGCGGTGGGAGTGTATCCAACTGCTACGCAAGAGGTCGTGGGTTCGATCCCCACCCAGGATTAAACTTTGTGTGATGAGCACGATGGTTTATTCTGTGTCTGGGTGTTATTTATCTATAATATGTATGTATTTAGAAATATATAAGTATGTATGTTTTTCAGTTGTCTGGTTTGAATAGTACAAGCTCTGCTTAGTTTGGGATCAGATAGCTTTGTGTGAGTTGTCCCAAAATATTATAATTATAGACACCCAGGTGATACTACATAGGTAAACAAAGTGTAATAGACCGACAGTTTCGTCCTTGATAATTTTGCATGAGCAATAAACAGCTCCACCCTTCAAAAGATCGATTTACCTTAACTCATTAAGTCTTAAAGTCTACCTTGAGTACAATCAAACCAAACTCTGTGAAGTTTTCAAAGTTTTGTCTAGACAATACGGCTTGTTTCTAAACTTTGTACAACTTTGTAGAAACAATAAATTTTAGTTCAAATTAACTGTCAAGGTGACGAAATATTTATAGTACTTTCACTTTTTTGCTTTCAATGTAAATGTACCTCAATTTTGAGTAGTAAGTTGTGGAAGACTATTTTATTATATCTGGGGACAACTCATTTGATCCCAAACTAGGTAGAATCAATACTATGCCAATCACCCAACTGATGAGCGTACTCATATTTCTTCTAAATACTTATATATTTTGACTGCCTCTGTGGCGCGGTGGGAGTGTGTCCGACTGCTACTCAAGAGGTCGTGGGTTCGATTCCCACACGGGACACCACTTTGTGTGATCCACAAATTGATGTTCCGAGTCTGGGTGTACTTTGTGTTCGTGACTTGTATGTTTGTAAAGTTCCCCGCGACACAGGGATTGTAACCTACTGCGGGAGTTGTCTTTAAAAAAAAAAAAAAAAAAAATATCGCTCATCAAACAAAGTACCTATTATCTTGGGTGAGAATTAAACCGATGACCTCTGGCTTAGCAGTCTGGGATCAGGTGGCCGTGTGTGAGCTGTCCCTAGATATTTAAAGATACCATTAATCTATTCATAGTATACTTGTTTCAGCACCTTACTGGCTGATATAGTTATAAACGAAATCGCACATGTAAAGTCATGCCACGTAACTACTTTTTTTACAAGTGGGCTGAAAGATTATTTCAATGCCTTTGTACGTAGGTAGTGATAAATTTACCTCAGCGTCCTTAAAATAGGACTACGGCAATCGGTAGTGCGAGCTCGGAGTAGGAAGTACGGACTTACTCCAGGTACAACCTATTCCAGGTTATACCCAACGTAAGTCCAGCAATATTGAGTAAAATATAACTATTTATTATACGGGAATTAACGCGCATTGTTTACCTTAAAATTGCTTGACGTTTCGACCACCATTACTACAGAAGAGCGTCAAGCACTAAAATAAATTCGGGAAAATAAGGATATTTTGGTGGTTAATTCCCGTATAATAAATAGTTATAATCTTGCAACGCGAAAGTTTAAATGTGAGTAAAATATAATTTGGGTTTCCGTGCCCAACATTTCTAATTGATAATGATTTTAATAATCTGGACAAATTACGTTAATTATCCCTGAAGTCAACTTATAAACAATAAATTGGAAAGATATTGAAATAATCTTTATTATCATTATTACAATTACAAAAAAATATTAAATTATTTAAAATTTTAAAACCAAACCACAAAACATATTTACGATCTACGTCATGTGCAATTTCATTTCACTTACGTATCCATATTAATATTATAAATGTGAAAGTAACTCTGTCTGTCTGTCTGTCTGTTACGATTTCACGCTCAAACAGCTAATCCGATTTAGATGAAATATGGTATGGAGATAGATTGAGTCCCGGGGAAGGACATAGGATAGTTTCTATCGCGATAACCGACATCCACGCGGGCGGTGGCCACTTTACCTTTTTCGAATTAGCCTTTTGGCGCAAATGCTATATTCTAGATCCACACGTTGGACAAGTTGTTGTGCTTAGCTGTGATAGTTTGCCTTTTTATTTCACTATAACTACAAATCAACCAATTAGCTGGCAGCTGGCACGGGGGGCGGGGGGGGGGGGGGGCACTAGTATTTCTCAAACGCAACCCTAAATCGTAAAATGGTGTTTACAAGCATTAAATGTTTTTAAAAGACCTGTATAATGATACCCCACACGATGGGGTAGGTGAGAAAAAAAAATTACATCCCTACCTAGGAAGATACCCTAAATTTTATCTTTCACTTTGTCGGCATAAGTAATATGTGTATCCATGCAAAATTACAGCCTTATAGCTCAAACAATTTTTTAGCTAATAGCTATAAGGGTTCCTTTTTGCCATTTTGGCTACGAAACCCTAAAAATGTAGAATCATAAAGTTACAAATTTTGCATTTTGTGACATATGAGAATAAATAACTTTGACTTTAGTAGCAACTAACATTTAATGTCATCGTCTTACTATAATAAACTTAGTTAATATCTTTAACCTAATATCTGGCATAGTTCGAACACATTCTGAACATTTGGTATCACACAAATATGTGATAATTACCTAACTGTAACCTGTCAATTATATCACATTTATGTACAAGGAGCTCTAATACAGTCTAGAGCTGTTACGGATGCAAGGTTTAGTTTTAGGTGAGAAGACGAGAAGGTTTGAAACTGATGAAAAACAAGATTTTGTTGATTTGGTTTAGTTTACCTACTCTCAGAGGGGTCCAAGCTCCATGGACCCCTTTGAAAGTAGGTTAGATCAATGAAAACAAGGTAACACGGGGTAATTCAGATAATTTAGTGGGAGGGACGGTGCTTCCCCTAAACCTCTAGTTTTTTCAAGCCTTGATGGCGAGGAAACATTGATGGAAAGGTATCTTACAATACCCCCCACTTCCCGCAACTTTTAAGCTACCCGACTGAGGACATTGTGGGTACATACTTAATGTCATAGATTTGTACTTGAATGCGTTAAATTTGTATTATATGTAAGTCGTAGGTTCGATCCCCACCCAGGATAAAACTTTTTGTGATAAGCACGATGGTTTATTTTATATTTATATATAATATGTGTGTATTTATAAATATATAAGTATGTGTATCAGTTGTCTGGTCGCCATAGTACAGGCTCTGCTTAGTTTGGGATCAAATGACGTTGTGGGGGTTGTCCCAAGTTATTATTATATAATTATTATTAAATTCAAAGATGTTCATTGGCCAATGAAATTCTTTTTTTCTTCATTTTTACTGTTGACGCAAAAATAATGGTGTTATAACTTTAAAGTGATTATTTGTGTGCCTGTTTGAAGCATCGTAACACCCAAACGGATATACCTACCTACGTACCTACAGAGTTAGATGTTTTTTTTTTACATCAGAAAGCTAGTCTAATCGGAACTATTGTTGGCTTTATTTGACGTAGATCTGCTTTTTACATAAAAAAGATAAAACAAGCGTAATTATTTCAAAACAAAAAATGTTTTGGCCCAAAAATGCTCTATTTTATTTTATTCTAATATTGATACTTAGCCAGTGTCCCTCTGAGAGAAATCTAAATCCATTAAGCTATCAAAGAAGTATCCATACAATCAAAAAAAATAACCATCCTTCTTACGCAGTCGGGTTAAAAGTTCAAAACTAATACCTGACTATCTACGAAAAAAAAGCGTTCTAAAAAGTATAAAACAAGAAAATATTCTAACTCTATAAATTATTGGCTGAATTGGGATGACTACAATAACAATAAATTATTTTACACTATACAGAAAATAGCATTTGCAAAAATATTCTGGAAAACAATGTTTCTGTGTCTTTTACGTTGTCATGAATTTATAAACATCAAAACAAACATTGAAACTACGAGTACATACATGATTTGATCATACAAAAGAATGACGTCATTGTTTTGTATTTCATATAAATTACTACGAGGCGCATCGTTTTGATGTTTCTTAAAAAGATTCTGATTTGACTTGACAGTCATCTACCCTATTCTACTTATAATTTCAAATTAAATTATGAGTAGAATTCAGTATTTACCTTAAAATTGCTTGTCGTTTCGACCAGGTTGCACCGGCCGTGCTCACAAGCGAACTGTCGCAGCGATATTTATTCCCGTATAATAAATAGTCATAATCATGCAACGCAAAAGTTTAAATGTTAGTTATGCCATGGGGATGTTGACTGTCAAGTCAAATCAGTCTCTTTATGAAATGTCAATACGACAAGCGCTATAGAAATGTGTGTGGAATAGCAACCTATGAGGTCATAAGTTCCTATCATCAAATCATTACTTTTAGTATTCGTTTTCATGCTTTTAAATTTAAAAACCTGTTAAATTGTAAAAGAACAGTTATTTTCAGAGCATTTTAAGATCTACTATTATCTGATTAGTATAAAATAATTTACTTTAATTGTAGTCAACTACCCAATTGCAGTCACCAAAGTTAGTCTTGTGAGCAGTTCTGCCCGTTCAGTGCACAAAAAACGTTTCGCCTGTAAAACCTTTGCTGAGCAAGCCTTCGTCCAACTATTGTAAGAGGTGTACGGTTGCCATAGCAACCTGATCGATTGATGATACTTCCACACCTGTCTCGCTCACACCAATATAAAAGTGTATAACGTTGTCTCCTTCACGCGGTTATTATTCGAAATTGGTACTTTGAAAGTGGTTTTTTATTGTTTTTAATTATGTATCATTTTGTAGTGTTTTATTTTAGAAATTGTATTGTTTTTAGGTACATGACAGTTTTTTTTGCTTTTTCTGCTCTCATATGATTCATACGCTTGCATGAATTAAAATGATTTATTAAGATAACTAACAATGTGGAATTGTGGGTCCCACATTACTAACAATACTGTTTACCCCTCCAGCTAAGCTAAATTGCCTCTGTTAGCAGTGGGTTCACGTCGGTAGTATAATGGGTAAGATTCGAACCCGTGACCTCACGATGAGTCCTCAAGATGAGAGTCCAGTGCCTTAACCATTGGTTATCGCCGATTAGGATATTAATTTAAAAACAGTGATTCGGTAGCCATCAGACTTGAATTTTTTTTCAGGTCGGGTCAGTTTTATTTTAAGCAAAGACCACATTAAGGCGATTTCGAAGCGGCGGAATGGATAAGGCATCGGTCTCGCAATCGTGAGGGCACGGGTTCTGATCCTACCCATTAGGTAGGAGTAGGTAGGTTACTAGCAATCCTGTTAACCCCTCCAGCTAAGCTCAATGGCTTGTGTTATGAGTGGATTCACGTCGGTAGTACACCTACTACCGACGTGAATCCACTCATAACACAAGCCATTGAGCTTAGCTGGAGGGGTTAACAGGATTGCTAGTAACCTACCTACTCCTACCTAATGGGTAGGATCAGAACCCGTTGAGCTTAGCTGGAGGGGTTAACAGGATTGCTAGTAATGTGGGACCACAATCCTAAATTGCTAGCTATCTTTAAAAAAAATATCAAATGAAGCATCAAATTGAAGTTGTTGTTTTTCTAAACTTAGTCTGAATTGGGTATTTGAATAATCTATACTAATATTATAAAGCTGAAGAGTTTGTTTGTTTGTTTGTTTGAACTAATCGCGCGAATCTTAGGAACTTTGGTACGAATTGAAAAGTTCTTTCACTGTTGGATAGCCCATTTATCGAGGAAGGCTATAGGCTACATAACATATCGCTACGACTAATAGGAGCGGGGCAGAAATAACAAATGTTGCAAAACGGGAAAAATTTACGCAGACGAAGTTGCGCGGTACAGCTAGCATCAAAATAAAATATTTTATATTAACCATGCAATAATATGTCACAAAGTGTTCTGAAAAAATATGTTCATCAATAATTTAACGTGTTTATTCATTTTTAATCATGAAAAGAAACATTAAAAGTAAATGATTTGGCCACAAATAACGTGACGTCACATGCTAGCATTTCAAACAAGCTTGTAAGGAACGGGTCGTTTTGAATGTTTGTTAAAAAGATGCTGATATGACTTTAGTCAAATACATTGACGTAGAGAACAGGACTGCGCTATAACCTCACAAAATTGACCACCTTTAGAAAGAGACAACGCTACTTTGTGGGCAATACCTGTCAAAGTCAAAGGCCGCACAAGTTTTTTCTCATTTTCACGCTTTGCAGTCAATTTTTACTTTGGAAGGTATGGCGCAGTCCTGATCTATATGTGAATGGTCAAATACTCTAATGGTGTCAGATTTGTTAGGTTCACTCACACTGACATCTATACTACCTACTAGTAGGTACACTGGACTGGCTACAGTTTCTTTTTATCGGGTGCAAAAATCCCCACGGATCCCACTCCTACGAGGGAACGCAGGAGGGGATGTGGGAATCGAACCGACTAAAAAAACACACGGTGTTCCGGTGCAAAGCCTATGGCCAAAGGTGAGGGTGTCCCTTGCAGAATTGGTGCCTCCACCATAAGCAGGCTTGGTCGTTGGTTACAACGACAATTTTTACGACGGCTAATGTGGGTGGTTTAATTCCTACTTCGTGACAGAAGGTGATTGGTTACCCTCTACCGTCATTATAATAATAATAATAATAATAATATCTAGGGACAACTCACACAACGCTATCTGATCCCAAACTAAGCAGAGCTTGTACAATGGAAACCAGACAACTGATAGACATACTTATATATTTGTAAATACATACATATTATAGATAAATAACACCCAGACACAGAATAAACCATCGTGCTCATCACACAAAGTTCTATCCTGGGTGGGGATCGAACCCACGACCTCTTGCGTAGCAGTCGGATACACTCCCACCGCGCCACAGGGGCAGTCAATTTATGCTAGCAAGTTTAAATTTCCATAAAATTTTGACAACGTTCCGTTCGTAATGTCAAAATCTAAAGGATGTGTCGAGTCGTAAAAATGGCGGTAAACTAACATATCACTAGGTATTTTTACAGCTCCATATTTAACGTGTAAAATTACCGAAGAAATATACTCTACGAGTGCAAATGTTAGTCAAACAATAAAATAAGACGTGACTTAAAGGTCCATGTGACCAGGTCATTAAAATCCAACAACAATAAAGGATGTGTTTTCGTTTCGTACTATAATAGTAGTATAGAGGTTAGTGTTCACTCATTACGCGATTGACATACGTCAAAGTTATGATAGATAGCTTTGACGTTTGTCAATCGTGACAGTGATTTTGGCGGCTTTTGAACCTTTACCCTCCCTCTAGTGAGATACGTAGGTAACTAGATAAATTTTGAGACCAGAATAAACTATACAAAATATTAACAATATTAATATAAGTTTTTTTTCGAAATACTCGCCTTTTTTCTCTATGCAAAGTTCCATTCGCTTAAATGAACTATTAAAACACTTTTATTTATTTATTTATTTATTTCGATTCGGAAAACCAACAGCTACAACATTTGTGGAAGAAAATGACAGTATATAAACAAAAAGCCAATTACAGGTCTTCACTTATAAAAAATTTTGCCAGTCTTGATCCGATAGGTCCAAAACCGCGACTTCGTAGGCGGTCACGGCCTCTTCGGCACATGAAAAAAAACCTTAAATTTTTTCCTGAATTATCGGCAACAAAAATAAATCACAGGGAGCTAAATCAGAACTGTACGGTGAATGGGGCAAGGTTTTATTCGTAATGAATGTCAAAATCGTAAAGAAATCTTAAAAAAATATTTGAACTAATTTTAAGAACCGACAACCGTTGGGGTAAACGAGTTCTTGAGTGGAGACCGCGGCTTGGCAAACGTTGTGTAGGACGCCCTCAGGCCAGGTGAAGTGATGATTTACGCAAAACGGCTGGCAGGAGCTGGATGCGAGAAGCCGAAGATAGAACAAAGTGGCGTGCAATTGGAGAGGCCTATGTCCAGCAGTGGACTGCGATAGGCTGATTATGATAATCCCGTTTTAGATGGTTTCTTGCAAAAAAAAAGTGCGTGAGATTTACCCCTCCCCACATGTGATTTGCGGACTTTCATAGGTTTGATAAAACGGGCACAAAAACTGGCAAGTCAAACAACAATAAAGGCGAAAATATTAATTTAAAATTAAACAACAACGTAATCAAATGCTCTACAACTGTATCTAACATGTTCAACGACTTTTTTGCAACAGTAAGACAATGCCCAAACAAGTCTAATAACAATCCCATTGCGCCACTCTGTAAAAACCTCGCCTACATGTGCCATGTACCTAAGTCCGGTAAGTAAAAAGAAATTAAAAATCATCCAATCAATTAAAAATAAACTGATTTTGATAAACTTTCGCGATTTGTACACATTATTAAAATATTACATATATATATTACGGGTATTATCGCGTGAATAATTTAAGGTAAAATACCTTGTTTATTGCCCGACGTTTCGACCGTATTCCCGTGACCACGGCCGTTGCAATACGGTCGAAACGTCGGGCAATAAACAAGGTATTTTACCTTAAATTATTCACGCGATTAAGACCCGTAATATATATATTTTAATAAAAAATAAACTAAGTTGTGGTATTGACGCTTTTCAACCAACATTATTAAAACAATGTGAGACACAACTATCATACCCACTATTATTATTAATTAACCAAAGCTTCCCGGACGGCGAATTTCCAGACCTATTAAAAATAATTTATAAAGCCTGTATCAAAGGAGATACTCTCATTCCTAGTAACTATATACCCATAGCCCTGCTTCCCACCTTTTCAAAAATATTTGAGAAAGCTATGTGCAATCGTTTATACTCTTTTTCTAGAGAAATCCAATATTTTAGACAATAGCCAAAATGGACTTCGAAAATATAAATTAACTACATTAGCAGTATATAACTATGTACAAACGGCACACGAAACACGTCATCGAGGTATTTTTTTTTATTACTTTTAAAAAACGACTCCCGCTGCTTGGGAGTCGTTTTTTAAAAGTAACTTGCGAGGGCTTGTACACTAATACAAGCCCTGTGTCGCGGGGGATCTTACAAACATACAAGTTACGGACACAAAGTACACCCACACTCGGAACAACAATTGGTGGATCACACAAGGTGTTCCCGTGTGGGAATCGAACCCACAACCTCTTGCGTAGCAGTCGGACACACTCCAGGCAGTCAGAAAATTACTTGACATGACCAAAACTTATAATAAAGTGCTTTATGATATACTTCTCAAGAAGTTAAGTGGCTGTGAAATACGAGGGCCAGCTTACTCATGGTTCAAATCATTTTTAAAATAGAAAACAAATTGTCCAAATTGAACATTTTAATAACAAAGAAATCTTGAATATAATAATAACCATTTATTTCAGGCTACTAAGGCCCATATCATACAAATACATAGGTACATAAATGCGAATATGCGATCCGAAGTCAGAAAATTAACGTGCTTCATTCCTCAACGAAGCGTGATGGGGTGTGTGCTATTTTTAATATATATCAATAATTTGAACATATGGGAACAAATCATTTTTATTATTATTATTAAACTTAAAATGTGAGGTACCTTCAATTGAAACCAGTTTCTAAATATTTAGATAAAATAATTTCTGTTGAATATTTACTATTTCAACATTTATTTAAAATGAAACGCATCATTTAGTTTTACTATTTCAATTGAAAATATTCTGAGAAACTTATTCAAAGAAGATTAGATCTTAAATTCTATGAATAGTAGATATTTACATTTAAATTACACCTGAATTTTGTTAAGGCAAAGACAGGGACGTAGTTACCGCCGAATCAGCCGTTTCAATAATACGGGGGCCCCGTCCTACAGGGGCCCCAATCCAAGGGGCCCCGAACGTGCGTTAGTGGTCCCTCCATTCCATGCCATTGACTCACATTGGCCCGATTGACGTTTGGACCTTTGTACCCCTGGCCACAAATTTTGATACACAGGGCCCGTCTAAGGCCAGCTACCCCTCTGGGAAAATACAAAAAGGCGTAAGTGCCATGAAAATACGCTTTTCTGCTGGTGCAATTATTCAAATCGGATTTTTTATACGGCAACGGCTCCGGAACCCAACACTGAGCATGATCTGACATGCTCCTGCCCGTTTTTTTTATTTTCAATACTTGGCAATGCTTGCAAAGCTGTGATAAAAGTTAGTTTTTACATACTACAGTGGTTGTAGTATTAGAGGATATAAAAATCAAGCAAAACGCTTGGTCTAAGAGACGCCGAAGATTGACCTTCACCCATCTGGTAACTTGATGTAAGACATATTTTTTATCATTTTTTTTATTTATAACACGCATACGATCTTGCGTATCGAAAAGTTTAATGGGTGTTTTTTTTGGGTAATGCTCCATAAAGTTATGTTATTTAATAAACTAGCTGACCCGCGCAACTTCGTCTGCGTTCCTGAGATCTTCGCGTTCAAACAAACAAACAAACTCTTCAGCTTTATAATATTAGTATAGATAGTTAAAGTTTGTGAGTTTGAAGGGGATATTTTCTGAAACGCCTCAACCAATTTTGAAAATACTTTTACCAATAGAAAGCCACGTTATTTATGAATAAATGTTTCTTGAAAGTTATCGCAATAGCCAGGTATCCACTCAAAAAGGCGCGACCAAAGCCTAGTCATTTATAAACTCTAGGTCGTCTTTGTAATTGCACCCACTACATACACACAAAAGCGGTCTGTCTGTATACTGTAACAAAGTACCAAGTACACAAAACGCAGGTACTTTGTATGCACCCCTTGTGATACCCCCCTCCACCCCAGGCATACTTAGAATTGTTCTACACCACATCAAAGCGTTGTTTGTTTATTAGAACGCATCGTCTAAACCACTCCATTGTTTTTGGTTAGACTTTCCAGAATAGAGAATGCATTTTGTGTAAATTTGTAGGATACATGTTATAGTTTGTAGTGGCTAAGGCATCGGGCTCGCAATCGTGAGGTTTCGGGTTCGAAACCTACCCATTATACTACCGACGTGAACCCACTCCTAGCACAAGCCATTGAGCTTAGCTGGAGAGGTTAACAGGATTGCTAGAAATGTGGAACCACATTCCCACATATCAGCACAAAATCTTGAATTTGTAGTCGTAATGAAGTCGAAAATTTTGAACTTGACATAGTCTACAAAAATATCAGTACATATATAGGCAGTCTGACAATCTCCTGCCTAAAGAGAAATAGTATATCAGACCCAGCGACGAGATTCGTAAACCAAAGATGAGGATTGTACCACTGAGTACATGTCTCTGCTGAGTACATATTTACCGATGAAAATCTAACACCATATTACATAATTGTTGGAAACAAACAGAGTTTATAGGCCGGTAGAAATTAGCATTAAATTCGAAAAGCACGATGTAGTGCTGCATTTTTAGTAGGCTGTTTGGACCAGATAGTATCGTCCCAATAGTAAATCCCAATTAGCAACTTCGAAAAAGTTGTGCTCGCTGCGCAACATGTGATAAAATGCAAAATTTTCTCACTTTTTACTTTTTGCTCTAAAAGTCATGAATTATGCGTTTTCGACAAATAACATTCACTATTTTAATAAAGTAAAATAAATTTACGATAATTTCAGCGCAACCGCAGCTCCCTAAAATAGTAACATTCATCTCTTAGATATATTTCGAGACTTAATCGCGTGAATTATTTAAAGGTACGAACCTTTTATTTACCCGACGTTTCGATCGAATTGCACCGATCGTGAAAAACAATAACATTTATCTCTATTAAAATAGTATTTTTTTTGTAAACATTAAAACCGGGGTACTTTTGGGTGATGTGTGACATCTATCTTAAGACCATAGTTGTAGTACCTATTCTCATCATGTGATTTTTTTTATTTTTTTTATTAAAGATAACTAGCAATGTGGGATTGTGGTCCCACATTACTAGCAATCCTGTTAACCCCTCCAGCTAAGCTCTATGGCTTGTGTTAGGAGTGGGTTCTCGTCGGTAGTATAATGGCCAGGATTCGAACCCACGACCTCACGATTGCGAACCGATGCCTATGCCATTAGGCTACCGCCGCTTAAAGCTAAAAAAAAGCTAAATTGAGTAACGTTACCACAAAGGCCCATTTATTTTCTCCAAACAACATTAACATTTATTTAAAAAAAATGTTAATATTTAATTAAACTGATATTTTTATACATTCAGTTTTGATATGTTTTGAAACGACTCCCGCATTAGGGTACAAGCCCTGTGTCTTTACAAACATACAAGTCACGGACACAAATCACACCCAAACTCGGAACAACAATTCGTGGATCACACAAAGTGGTGTCCCGTGTGGGAATCGAACCCACGACCTCTTGCGTAGCAGTCGGATACACTCCCACTGCCACCGAGGCAGTCAAAGAAAAGTTCTAAATGTTCGCCTCCAAAACGACTACAAATTCACGGTGTATATCAAGCGCAGAAGACAAACTTCAAATAACCACAGTCGAGTAACGCTCGGATAGACATAAGAAATGGGCCAAACATGACTTTGGCCATTAGTCGGCTGGCAGACTAGTCGGCTATAAAATTGCCGATTAGTTGGTCGAGTAATCGGCAATGCCGACTGTCATTACTTAGGACGTTATTACTTATCTTTTGTTAAAATAAAAGCATGCATTTCAAAGTTTTATATTAATTTTGATGGTTAACTGCAAATAAAGAGTCACTGTACCTGAGAATTTATAATCATTTAATACGTTGTATTAATATATGTACCCAAACTGGTAATATACTATTTCTTTTCAATAACCTTATTTTTACCATAATATATGAACAAATTAGCCGATTAGTCTGCTATTCTAGTCATCTAATCGGCGACTAGTTGCCGGCAACAAATGTTGTCAACAAATCACCTTTACCAACCAGTCGGCACATCTCTAAAAACATAAACAGGGTATCCCACAGTTATACAACACGGAAGGAAAGTACCATAAATATTGTAGGTAAAACATTTTACTGAAAGAAAACTTCATTTTGATTTTAGAATTAAAAAAAAAATCATAATGCCGATTATTTAAAAATCTTTGATTCTTCAAAGATTTTTAAATAATCGGCCGTCTGGATCGGGAATCCACCCATCCGTAAATATGAAAACGGTAACACCCTGTATTTTTACAATACCGATCCGAAGTATCAATCAATATTTTTTTTTTTTTTAAATACAGACAGTTTACAACTTCGTAGGCTATAAGAACTTATCTTATTATAAAATGTTTTTTTTTTTGTGAAGCTGGTTCTTATACGAGATTGTTATATACCTAGGTATTTGTCGAAGTTATTATAAAGTATTGTTATAGATTACTTGCGTTTTAGACTATAATTGAAGTACAGCGGAATCCAAACTTACCTGTAACAAGCAAAATAGTTATTAGTATACATTTTATATTAGGACAATTCACATACGCCTACCTGATCCCAAATTAGGCCTGAGTCTATACCCTGTATTATGGGAACCAAACAACTAATAAACAAATTTATATATTTCCAAATACATACATATTACATTTAAATTACACCCAGACACAGAATAAACAGTCGTGCTCATCACACAAAGTTTTATCCTAAGTGGCCATCGAACCCACGACCTCTTGAGCAGCAGTGGGATACACTCCCACCGCACCACAGAGGCAGTCACATTGGATTTAAATAATTTGGTAATCATGAAATAAGAACTTTTATAACTGTATTTTTATTTGGTTAATTGCACCCCCCCCCCCCTCTTCCCGTCATGAATTTGGGGTTCCATAAAACAAAAGGAATATAGTAGGTGTACCACTATGTTAAAAGTTTGTATTAAACTGTTGGTTATTAGCAAATTGCAGCCATGCAAAGCCGTAGCAGTTTGTTAGTATCTACGTAACCAAACCACTTTGACTTAAGTGAACTTCCTTATTGTAGGAACTACTTGTTTAACTGGTTTTAGGGTTCCGTACTGCAAAAGGAAGGACCTTTACAGGTCACAGCGTAGTCTGTCTGTCCGTCACTCAAGACTAGAAAACAAAGACCGGTAATTTGTAGTTAGATAGGTTTAATTGCGATTCAAGTATCTTTTTATTTATTAAGTAAAAATAATAATATTAGCAATGTGGGATTGAGTCTCACATTACTAGCAATCTTGTTAATCCCTCCAGCTAAGCTCAAAGGCTTGTGTTAGGAGGGGGTTCACATCGGTAGTATAATGGGTAGGATTCGAACCCGCGACCTCACGATTGCGAGTCCGATGCCTTAGCCATTAGACTACCGCCGCTTTAATATAATAAAGTTATTGTTGTATAGTTTACTTATTGATTTATGCATCTACTTAATTATTTTAAAAGTGTAATACGTGATGAGCTTCACGCCAACTCCACGCGTTCTACACTCGTCCAACGTGTAGATCTAGAAAATAGCATTGGCGCCAACGTTGGGACGAGCGTTATTCTAGATCCACACGTTGGCCCTAACGTCTCTCATCCAATGTGTGGATCTAGAATAATAATAAATAAAAAAAATAAAAAAATTATAATTGCATATGTTGATAAAAAATGCTATGCAATAGCTTTACCGCGGCAGTCCCCGAGTGCCACACATTTTTTTATATTGACGTTTTTAATCAGTTAACGATTTGGTTTTATAAAATAAATAAATTTGAATTTGATTATTTAACACATTACAAATAATATGTTTTTTCCAATGTATCGCACGCTTTTATTTGCTGGCTGAGAAGCTAGACGGAAAAAAGTGTTGCATTTTGACCTCGATCAAAAATTTATTATTTATGATTATGTGAAGCGAGAATAAGAAGTATTAAGGTCGTTTGTTTTTATTTATAAATTGATTTGTCATATGATATTTTTATTTTATCACTGTTTTTATGGTTTCGTTGCCAAAATTGCAAAAACAGAACCCTTATATTTTCGTCATGTCCATCTGTCTGTCTGTCTGTCCATATTGACGAAATTTGCCTAATAGGTGTCTTGTAGTAGCCGCTACTTAATTTGATAGCTTAATAATAAAAATAAGTATTTTTAGCGGGGTACTCCATACGTGATTTTTTTAGCAAACATCAACGTGTGGTCTTTTTTGATTAAATGAATATTTCTAGAAATAATCGCTCCGAAAGTTGCATAAATTGTGTCCCTTTAACTTTTGAACAAACTATTGAATTAATGGAAAAAAATTACAAAGGTAGCGCTTAACAAATACTTTAACAACTGATAAACATACTTATATACCTATATATATCTAAATACATACATATTATAGATACATTTTTATATCTACCCCAGACACAGAATAAACCATCGTGCTCATCACACAAAGTTTTATCCTGAGTGGGGATCGAACCCACGACCTCTTGCGTAGCAGTCGGATACACTCCCACCGCAACTAAGATTATTTGGGACATGATCGGATATACAGTCAAACTGCGTTTCTCAACAAAAGGAGGAAGTGCCAAGAACATACGCTCTTCTGCTGATGCAATTATTCAAGGCTGCAGAACTGCACTGAGCATAGTCCAACATGATCTTGCTCGTTTTTTTATGATTATGTGAAGCTAGAATAAAGAGGTCGTGTTATACAGATTGTTTGTATTTTTGTTAAAGATTGTAATGTTTATTTTACCTATATCCAACTGGCAGTGGTTAATCTATACTAATATTATAAAGCTGAAGAGTTTGTTTGTTTGAAAGCGTTAATCTCAGGAACTACTGATTCGAATTGAAAAATTATGCTATGACTAATAGGAGCGGAGCAGCAATGAGAAATGTTGCAAAAACGGGAAAAATTTACGCAGACAAAGTTGCGCGGGACAGCTAGATAATAGATATGTATGAAAAGTCACAAGTTTTTTTTTAAATCTTATGTTGTTCCAGGTTTAATTTTTGGAATCACTTGTTAATACAAATACAAAAGGAACTACGTTCCAACCTTATGTCCATAAGTCACCTCTCTCATTTTTTTTCACCTTATTTTCATATGATAGTACAACGATACAAGCTTCAAGTTCTAAAAATACAGTGTTATCTATATAAATGCAAAATCAAGGGAACTTGTGACTTGAAATCTTTATAGTATAAAAAATCCAAAATATATCAATACGTTTTATATTTTTTTTATATCTTGGGACAACACACACAATGCTATCTGATCCCAAACTAAGCAGAGCTTGTACTATGGAAACCAGAGCACTGATAAACATACTTATATATGTATTTCTAAATACATCGTGCTCATCACACAAAGTTTTATCCTGGGTGGGGATCGAAACCTCTTGCGTAGTAGTCGGATACACTCCCACCGCGCCACAAAGGCAGTCAATACATAAAGCGAAATGGTCAAAAGCGAATCGGGCTTATACACGCCCGGCCCAAAAAAATACAAATAATAGAAACTATTTCCTAAAAAAATACGATACGGAACTCTCGATGCGCAACCGATTCGCTTTTAACGGCTTTTATCCCTCCTATATTTTCCTAAGAAAATAAACGCAAGTAAGTTAAACCCAATAGTTGTACCTAGTAAAGGATCGTTCGTTTTTATTTATATATATTGACTTACGTATGTTTACCTGTAGACCTCTACCAAATTGAAAGGCTTAATTTGATTGAGTTTCGATTGAATAAGTAAGCACTTTTGCGTGAACATAAAATGCTTTACTATCGACGACTTTTATTTGATGAAATTTAAGGTTAGGTTATGTATTAGTATCTACTTATCAAATAGCAGTTAGGTAAGTATCTAGAGTAAATCTTGTGGTTATTCAACAGTTCTTTTACCACCATCCACTTAGTAAATCTGAGAATTGACCTCAAAAACAAAGAAAATGTTGAAAAAGTCGATTATCTTAATGTTATTTTTTAAAGAAAAAATATAACTAGCAATGTGAAATTGAGTCCCACATTACTAGCAATCTTGTTAAACCCCCCAGCTAAGCTCAAAGGCTTGTGTTAGGAGTGGTTTCACGTCGGTAGTATAATGGGTAGGATTCGAACCCGCGACCCCGATCGTGATGCCTTAGCCATTAAGCTACCGCCGCTTTTGATTATATTATATACTAGCTGTGCCCCGCGGTGTTACCCGCGGTTTATTAGCCTATGTGTTAATCCAAGGTGTCAGCTAACTCCATAATAAATTTTATTAAAGTCGCTCCAGCCGTTTAGACGTGAAGAAGTAACAAACATACACACTCACATACTCACAAACTATCACCTTTATAATATCAGTGTGATCTGTTCGACGCATCGTGGTTTCATACCTACCTACTCGTAATATTTTTAGTTTTGTTACGTTAACATAACTGATGTCGGCTACGGCGACCAATCTGATAAGGAACCTCCCCCACGAGCGAGAGAAACATGGAGATTCCGCTCTAATATCGTCAGGTAGTCTCCATGAACGAGCGACTATTCTGCCAGCGTATCGCCGCGACTCGTAACGGAATCGCCTCGTGTTCACGACGATGATCGTCACTTTTTTGTTCGTTATGTCAAAGTAGCAGTTTTTTACTAAATGCTGATGAAAGTATACATGGTACTTATAACAAGAAGACAACGGGTTGCACTCCGGGAGTGCCGGCAGTAGTGAAAACTTGAACATTACAAATACAAAAAAATGCATTTTTGAAAGATAGAAAAATTTTAAGTCCAGACTCAGGAATCGAACCAGAGACTTCCGTAGCCAAACCGGGGTCAGAAGCGAACCACCTATCTGGACTATGTTACTAGACCTCAAATTTTTCTATCCCTTGATGCTCGCGAGTTGGGCCCTCGCCCACGGCCCTCGGATTCGATTCCTGAGTCTGGACTTCAAATTTTTCTATTTTTCAAAAATGCAACTAATGTATTTGTAAGTAGTGAACATTATATTACATACTGATGAAATTAGAATAATATTTTTCGATCTTACTGACAAAAATAAAAAAAAATATGCAATAATAAGTCAAGGAAAAAATAATCGTTACTCGGGACTGGGGTCTTCTGGTTTCTGGACAGCCCGATTTGAGTGAAAGGACTAATTAAAACTATAAATATCTTTTATTTACGAGTATTATAGTTGTAATTTCTTGATAGTTTAGATTATTTTACTTAAATACGACCTCCTTGATAAATGGGCTATCTATCTAATGCTAATGGATATAACATTACAATAATTTTTCAATTCGGACCAGTAGTTCTTGAGATTATCGCGTTCAAACAAACAAACTCTTCAGCTTTTTATTATTTATAAAGATTCGTTAATTGGGTTGTTTGTTTTGTAACCATTTTGAATTTGTTTTTTCGTGTCAATCCCGCGGTTGAGGGCTAGTTTCCAATATGGCCGAATTACAAAGCGACCATTTCTCTTTTCGATTGCTGGGGTAATATTTCAAGAGGGTGTACTCTACAAACGAAAATGTTCACGTTTCAAGCACATTGAAAATTAACTCCGGAAAAATTCAATAGGTACTTCAGTAGGTACTTATTTCCACGAAAAATATTACTACAATAAGCTTGCAAACTTTTTAATCTATATGTAAATTGAAATGGGCCGATAAAAACCTTTTTATGATACGTTAATAGTTCAAGTACTTATAGAATTCTGTGCCTGTAACCTAAATGGCTTTAAGGATTTTATGTGCCTAATTGATTCTCTAAATTTTCATCGAAATTCGTTCCCTAGGTACCTACTTTTAACGTTTTTAACCCTAACTTACGTAATAGGATGGGTGTGTGGGTACTCTGTTTAATCTGTGTGACTGTATGTGCTATTGTAGTCCCTAAACAGATAGACAGATTTAGATGCGGTCTTTTGAATTCTAAACCTAATTTAATTGAATGTTCTTAGCTTTGTTTTATGAAAATCCGGTCCGCCCTTTTGAAAATAAATGTTTTGTTGTGTTTGAATATTACTATAAAAATAAAGCATGTTAAAAAAGTGCAAGTCAGACTCGCCGATCAAGGGTTCCGTACACATCTATACTAATATTATAAAGCTAAAGAGTTTGTTTGTTTGAACGCGGCAAGCTCAGGAACTACTGATCCGAATTGAAAAAATATTTTACTGTTGGATAGCCCATTTATCGAGGAAGGCTATAGGCTATATAACATCACGTTACGACCAACAGGAGCGAAGCAGCAATGAGACATGTTGCAAAAACGGGGAAAATTTACGCAGACGAAGTTGCGCGGGACAGCTAGTTATGAATATGGGGATCCCCTTTAATTTTCAACTTCTTTTATATTTTGAATTTTTTTATTTATTTGTATTGCTTTTTGCCAATTTTCGTGATTCGGTCAACGGGACACATATCTAATATAACACAACATATAGGTTTTCGACCTAAAACCTATAGGGTGCTTCCGGTTGACCTAGAATTGTCAATTTGGGTTAAAAGCAAGGCCTTACAACACAGGTAAAGGGAAAATAAAAATGTTGAAAATTAAGGTACAGTTTGGTACTTACAAGTTTTTACGAAAATCTAAATTTGCTCATATCTTTTTCTCATGTTAACTTAGAACTTTGATTATTATACATTTATATACATTTTAACTTGCTAGGTCCACCCGTTCCTGAGAAAATTGGTTGGTGACACGCGGACAGACAGACGGACAGACAAACGTGGGTTCATTTTAGATATTATCTAACGTGAACCCACATACTCTAAAGATAAAGCGTCTTCTAGACGGTTGGAAACAAGGCTTCCCGCCAAGGTGACCTTGCTGGTTTCCAACAGTGTAGACGGCTGTTGCAAACCAAGTACAATGTAATTTGGTTTACAACAGCCGTCTGCACTGCAAAAAGTAGTGGTTTCACGTCGGTAATGTAATGGATGGAAGATTCGAACCCGCGACCTTACGACGGCGAGTCCGATGCTTTACCACTAGGCTACCGAACCGTTTTGTCTTACTTGGTCTCTTTTTGTCTTGCATATCAAAGACCCGCGCCACTTCGTCTGCGTCAATTTTTCGTCCGTTTTTGCAACATTTTTCATTGATGCTACGCTTCTATTTGTCATAGAGTGATGTTATATAGCCTATAGCCTTCCTTGATAAATGGGCTATACAATACTAAAAGTTTTTTTAATTTTTCAAACAAACTCTTCAGCTATATAGTATTAATATTAGTAGGTATAGCTTCGAAGCGTTCTAATATTACCTACCAAACTAACATTTTTATAGACGCTTAAGTACAGAAATAGTTCGCCAAATGAGAACTGCGAGGTCGACTAGTCAGTTTGTCTGTCACAGGTCAGTACCCAGAGCCACTCGGTCGATAGATGTATTTAATTCCGCACCAAATGACACAGATAATAATATATCTGAGGCTAACTCTGTTTTTATTAAGAGGATTTCATTAGATTAAGCGTGTTTCTTTAATTATAAACTACTGAACGGTTTTGAATGAAACTTAGAAAGTTTAAGCATATAGGTATCTAACCATGAACTTAATAT
Source organism: Herminia tarsipennalis (assembly GCA_945859575.2). Classification (NCBI taxonomy): domain Eukaryota; kingdom Metazoa; phylum Arthropoda; class Insecta; order Lepidoptera; family Erebidae; genus Herminia; species Herminia tarsipennalis. Next base: position 4,371,649 of record OX243830.2, read on the forward strand.
TTTAAATAACAGCCTTATGGATAATAATAATATCTTGGTACAACTTACACAACGTCAGAACACTGATGAAACAGACAACTGATAAACGTAGTTTAATATTTCTTAATACATACATACATAAGTATGTATTTAGAAATATTTAAGTACGTTTAAAATAAATAATATTTTTATCGATAAAGAACACCCAGGCACAGAATAAACCATCGTGCTTATCACACAAAGTTTAATTCTGGGTGGCGATCGAACCCACGACCCCCGGCTAGGCAGTCAGGGTCACTAACCATTGGATCAACAGGCCAATCAAACAACTCCTTTATTTTGTACCGAGCAAAATTAAACCAGCTTTCCGAGAAAATTCCAGATGCACATTTTATTTATTTCTTAAAACGTAATCAGGTAAATTTTGATAAAAAGAAGTTAGGCAGCACTAAAAACATTTAAACTTTCGCGTTGCATGATTATCTATACTAACTTTAAATCTTTGTTTGAACGTGGTAATCTCAGGAACTACTGGTCCGAATTGAAAAATTATTTTTAGAGCCCAGAGTAGCCCATTTATCGAGGAAGGCTATAGGCTATATAACATCACGCTATAACCAATAGGAGTGGAGCAGCAATGAAAAATATTGCAAAAACGGAGAAAATTGACGCATACGAAGTTGCTCGGGACAGCTAGTTTATCTATAACTATACTTTTTTAACTATACTGATATTAAAAAGAGGAAATATTTGATTGTTTGTTTGTATTGAATAGGCTCCGACACTACTGGACGGATTTGAATAATACTTTCATTGTTGTAAAGCTACACTAACCCCGGGTGACATAGGCTTATTTTTCATCCCTGTATTCCCACGGGAACGGGATCTACGCGGGTGAAACCGCGAGGCGTCTGCTAGTTTAATATAAAGCTGAAGAGTTTGTTTGTTTGAACGCGATAATCTTAGGAACTACTGGTCCGAATTAAAAATTCTTTTAATGTTGGATAGCCCATTTATCAAGGAAGGCTATAGGTTATATAACATCACGCTACGACTACATCAAAAGCCAAGAAAAACCTTTATTTTATTGAAAGAACCAGTGTGTTTGGGGAATTAGCATTACTTTAACTATGCAAGGATAACTGAAAAATACAAAAATACAAGATACGTGCTCAATTCGCGGTGGGGTTCAAAAAGCAAGTTAAAGTGAATATACCCACTTATTCGTAACAAAAATACTTCCCAAATACGAAACAAAAGGTTTTGTGAGTACTGTGTCACCAATTTTGTACGTAACAGTATATATTTACATTGGTTGTGATCGGATGGTCCCCTGAGAAATTATGTTAGCAGCGAACATAGCAGCATAATGCCAGATAACAAATACAGGTCAAACGGTTAACTGGGCAATATAGAAATACCCACATATATACATAACTCACGCATATATCCCATCGGGGCATTAGGGTAGACAGACTACTTTGTGCCATCTATGATTCCTCATTTACTTCTTTTTACATTATGACTGCCTCGGTGGTTCGCATTGGAGTTGTGTATCTACAGCTGCGCAAGAGGTCGTGGGTTCCATTCTCACAGGGGACACTTCTTTGTAATGTTCACAGTTTGGCAGTACTTTTTCTGTCCTTTAATTATTACTAGCTGTCCCGCGCAACTTCGTATGCGTAAATTTTCCCCGTTTTGCAACATTTCACGTCGCTACTCCGCTCCTATTAGTCGTAGCGCGATGTTATATAACCTATAGCCTTTCTCGATAAATGGGCTATCCAACAAAAAAATATTTTTTCAAATCGGACCAGTAGTTCCTGAGATTAGCGCGTTTAAACAAACAAACAAACAAACAAAGCAAACAAACAAACTCTTCCGCTTTATAATATTAGTATAGATTTGTTTGTAAAGTCCGCGTGATACAAGGCTTGCAATCTTCCTGAAGCAATATCAAAAATAAAATAAAATTACAGTAACCTCATTTTTAACCAACTTCTAGGTCAGGATCTATAACGAGATAATGGAGAAACCGATGGAAATTTTCAAGTATTAGTACCTACGCCTATAGTAATTACAATATTGAGGAGAAGGTAGTAGCTACTCTTTAGATGACCTTATGATATTTTTTTTCTGGTTTAAAAACAATAAGAGTGGCTTAAGAATAGTACCTACCACCTCTTGCCGTAGGTGTCATCAAGACGATTAAGGGATTTCTCAGCAGTGGACGGGCAGCAGCATCCTCTGCGTATTTTAAAGTCTTACTGCGATCGCCAACCCGCCAGGATAGCAATTACACCCAGGACCTTATAATGAGCAGTTTTGACTAGGGAAACACGTGCCTAGCAGTGGGACATCATATGGATTGATATGTCAAGATTGAAAAAAAAAGATAGGTATTGCCAAGTATTGAAAATTATAAAAAACCAGGCACTTGCATGTCGTTCCACGCACAACGTAGGGTTCCGTAGTCACCCCCCCCCCCTCCATCCAAATAATGTGGCTTATGAAGTGGGTTTTCTGTTGTTTTCGTTTCATACGTACTTAATTATAATTTTTAATAGAATTTGTACCAAATTTTGTTACTTTTCATTTGATCAGCTGTTACTGGTACTAAACTTGTGGTGGCCATAATGGTGTCAATATATCTATACTAAAATTATAAATGCGAAAGTTTGGATGTATGTATGTTTGTTTTTTAATCACGCCACAATAGAAACGATTATGGGCTGCAATCGCACCACATAGACCACTTTTTATCCCGGAAAACCGTTCCCGGGGATAAATTTAATTTTAAAATTAAAGAGAACAGCTAAGTTACTTTATTTTTTATTTTATTTTTTTTAAACTTTATAAACCCTAAAATGAAATCGTTTTGACAGGTGATCGTATTGGACAACTAACTATAGGTAGGTAGGCATATTATTTTTCTTTTTTTTTGTAAAATGTGATATTGTGCTCCCACATTACTAGCAATCCTGTTGACTCCTCCAGCTAAGCTCAATGGCTTGTGTTAGGAGTGGGCTCACGTCGGTAGTATAATAGGCAGGATTCGAACCCGCGAATTCACGATTGCGAGACCGATGCCTTATCCGCTACCCCCGTTTCAGGTAAGTATATTTAATTATACCTTGAAGAAAAACCACCCATCAATTTCTGACCTTGTTACTTGTGTCATAAACTTTACAGTCTTACAAAAACAGTACAAACAAACGTAAATAATATGCCAAGTAAATTGGTCCGTAAAACTCCAAAAAATACAAATAAAGTTTTAAATTACGTTACAAATTGTTAAAGTTATATACTTTATTGCAATTTGTAAGAGACGCAATTTCGCGGTTGTAAATGTATCTATACTAATATTATAAAGCTGATGAATTTGTTTGTTTGAATGCTATAATCTCAGGATCTCATAGTCCGAATAAAAAAAATATTTTATATTCTATATAACATCACGCTACGACCAATAGGAACGAAGCAGCAATGAAAAATGTTGCGAAAATGGGATAAATTTACGCAGACGAAGTTGCGCAGTCAGCTAGTACATAATATTTATTCTTGGTCATTAAAAAGAAACAATACCTTAACTTTACACAAAACAACGGCAAACAATAAATGTCCAATTTTGTACTAGAAATACAAATTGCGTCATTACCGCACCGTTTATAATGGAGTGGTCATTTCCATGATAAATTACTTTTAATTGAGCCGTTCCTGTTTTAATGTTTTTTATTATGAGGAATCCATTCCACATTCATTCATGTAGCGTTGGTCTAGTGACTGCTAAGCTAGAGGTCATGGGTTCAATCCTTACCCAGGATATAACTTTGTGGGAAGAGAAATATTTAATTATGTTTATCAGTTGTCTGGTTTCCATGATACTAGCTATGTTTGGAATCATATAGCGTTGTGTGTGTTGTGCCAAGATTTTATTATAGAAAATATTATTCTTAATAACTAGTAAATTTTAAATGTTGGTTTTAGGAGTTCACCTTTAATAGACTATGTATCGAACACGGTACTCTGATCGCAAACCGCTATTTTTATTATTGAATAGTTTTGCTGGTCATCTGTGGTCTTAATCATCAGTTCCATTTCACTCAATAGTGCTTTTTAAGAATAAATTCACAAATTACAACAAAATATATCCAAATTACTATAGGTGTGCCTTTAATATTTGAAGAGTTCCCTCGATTTCTCCAAAATCTCATCATCAGATCCAAATTTTGATGACAATAGGACCAATCTGAAAGTATACGCTTTCAAATACAAAAACATTTTTTCAAATCGGTCCCGCCGTCTGCGCGTAATCAGGTAACAAACATTTTAAAAAAACACAGCCGAATTGAGAACCTCCTCCTTTTTGAAGTCGGTTGAAAAAAACAAAGAACCCTTTGTTTATCGCTGGTAAGGACACGTAATATTCAAATGAACACTAATGCTAAGCTTTTGAATACAAAAGTACGGATTACATCAAAATATAGTATCCATTTCAAATTTACGAGCCCTTTTAAAGGCAAAAGATGAAAGATCCAATGGATCTATTTCGTTACGTCTGCAGAAATAAAACTACTACGCTTTTACTGAAGTATTCTGGATTTTGTTTAAGTGAGCTTTTACAGAACTTTTTTGTTTTTGCTTTGCTAAAATTATTACCACCACTATTATTTCCACCACCATCATCATGACTGGCATGTTGGTCTAGTGGTTAGTGACCCTGACTGCTAAGCCAGAGGTCGTGGGTTCGATCCCGCCCTGGATAAAACTTTGTGTGATGAGCACGATGGTTTATTCTGTGTCTGGGTTTATCTATAATATGTATGTATTTAGAAATATTTAAGTATGTTTATCAGTTTTCTGGTTTCCATAGTACAAGCTCTGCTTAGTTTGGGACCAGATAGATTTGTGTGAGTTGTTCCAAAATATTATTATTATTATTATCATCATTACCGTCACCATCAGTATTATCAACTGTAAGTTCTACTGCTCGGCTATTTGTGTTCGTTTTGCGCTGCTAGTTATAGCGACAAATTTACATTTAATTAGTTTTCATATTTCTAATATGTCTTTCTGATTTTGAATCTATTTAGGATGCGTCTTAACCTGGCCAAAATTAAAAAGTTAAACATTTTAAATTAAACAAACATATTAAATTTTTCATGTAGGTACCTAGGAATGTAGGAACTTGTACTGAAATAGTAGATATATATGTGGCTACTCATAACAGACATCTACTTCATTTTTATAAAAGAACAACTTACAGACAGTATCTTCAATCATGCATAGAACCACTCTACCACTGACCTACTTATTTCCCCTTTTCCATAACCACATTGTTCTTTGTTTAAAACAATTTCATATTTTCTCCTAATCCTGCCATCTATTGTTTATGAAAGACACTATTCAGTCTGATTTTATCCCAAACTTCGTCGAGAATGTAGCGCCATCTATTCATTACACAAACAAACTTATTAAACTATAATTAATGACAACGCCATCTATGAAATGGTTGAAGAAAGTGGTTGCTTTTACCGCCACCTGTGCAGCATTGGCTAAAACTTTAAAATGGTTGCTAACGCCTTTTACATCAAAGTACAGTTGCGATATTTAAAAAATAGATGGCGTTGTCATCAATATTTATGTAATTTAACAAAACACGTTTCTGTAATTTCGCATCGAAAATATTTGGTGTTTTTCAGCGGCTAAAATGAGATTTGACATCTCATCCCGAAGGAAATAGGCTATGAATTTGAACGACCGGGCGTGTATCAGTGGGCAGAATTAACGGGGCATTTCTGTTTACGCAACAATTTTTGTATTTTTTGTTCAGATAAAATCTTTGTTTTAAAGCTTAACGTTTCACTGAGAGCGCCTCTCTTGGTTTTATAGAACCGTGGCCGTTCATAATAATGCTCCTTTTTTGAGTTTTTTCTTTACTTTACTTTACACTTAGCTTTTTGAAATGAGTAGGCATAAAACTAACGACTAAAGCCTAAGTATAAAACAGAATGATTTTATAAATTGTTATTTTTAATAAAAAATACAAAATTAGCGAGCTTAAAGGAACAGTAGCCTAATAAAAAGATTTCAAGGCTAAAAAGATATTAGGGATCGTGACCCTTGGGTTCTTTTGTAGGTAATTAATAGTCGCTTTATACACTTTCGTTAGCCGAAAACAAGATATTAACAGAAAGGAATTTACTATATCATAAGTTTAGCATAGTGGTTAAGCTTAGGTATGTTATAGTGAAGTGGTCGAATCAATTTGTTAACTATTGCATATTATATTTTTTAAGTTCAAGACGTTTTCAAGTTTTTATGTAAGTAGGTCATAATAGTTGCGCGTTTTGGGACTGTAAGAGCAATCAGCAACTGAAATATATGAAATCCGGTCAAGAGCATGTCGGATTATGCTAAGTGTAGGGTTCTGTAGCCATTGCTATATGAAAAAGTCCCAATTTGAATAATCACGCTATCAGAAGAGCGTATGTTCACGGCACTTATGCCGTTTCATTAAGAAACGCAGTTTTTCGGCAATAACGCAATGACGATATATCCGAAATGATTTTAGTTTAACGTATTTGTTACGCTACATTTTTCATATTTTTTAGTAACACAGATCAAAAGATGGGGCGAGGGGCCTCCCCCTCGCCCCATCGTATATCGCCCCATATAATCGCTCCAAAAGTTGCACAGTTTGTGCAACTTTTGGAGCGATTATTTCCAAAATAATAACTTAATTAAAAAAAAATATTATATACCTTAATTTTATTTTAAAGACCTGCTGAATGATGTGCCACAAGTTGATGTTTTCTCTTTTTTTTTTCATCTTCTATTACACATGTGGAGTCTCCCCCTAAAAATATTTATTATTATTTAGCTATCATACTAAATAGCGGCTACTACAAGACACCTTTTTACCAAATTTAGTCAATATTTATTGTGTAGTATTTGAGTAAAATGCTTGTTACATACGGACCGACATACAGACAGACGGGCATGACAAAACTATAAGGTTTCTTTTTTTCCTATTTGGCACTCTGCCTCGGTGGCGCCGTGAGTATGTAGGTGCGACTGCTAGGCAAGAAGTCATAGGTTTAATGCGTATTTTATGTGAACAAATGACATATATATATTGTTATTACGAGTCTGGCTCCGTGACTCAGTGAACCCTAGTGCGAGATTATTAAGCTATTGCATAGCTTCTATCGCGGGCCTTGAGCGCGGGGACCGAATCCAGAAATTCCGTAACGAAAAAACCTCACGCTCCCCACTCCGACGGGCACAGCGGTGATCCTTTTTACTTTTGCAATCTATCAATGAATAGAATCAATGAACAATCAATGAATAATCAATGAACTTTTAATGATTTTTTTTTAAATTAAAAAAAAAAAAATTTAAAACTAAAAAATTTTTTTTTTTAATTTAAAAAAAAACTTTTTTAAAAACTAAAAAAAAAAAAAATTTTTAATTGCTTTTTTAAATTTATAAAAAAACATTTTTTTTAAAGAAAAAAAAAATTCAAACATTGTTTTTTTATAATTTAAAAAAAACACTTAAAAATATATATATATTTTTTTAATTGCTTAAGTTGATAAAAATACTATGCAATAGCTTTACCGCGGCAGTCCCCGAGTGCCACACTTTTTTATTTTTTTTCAGTTTGAGCATAATGTGTCGGTAGCTTTAGTAGGTTACTAAAATATCTTTACTAGCTGCCTGTCCCGGCTTCGCACTGAGGTAATATCGTAGCATTTGATACCTTGACTTACATTATTGTAATTGTCGTAGGGATCCCTAATTTTTTGACAATAAAATATAGCCTATGTTACTCCCCGATTATGTAGCTTCCTAATGATGAAATAAATTTTAAATTCGTCCAGTAGTTTCGGAGCCTACTCAATGCAAAAAAAAAAAACAATCAAATTGGATATATTTCGGGAATAAATCGCGTGAATTATATAAAGTCCCAAAATATATATAATACTAGCTGACCCGCGCATCTTCGTCAGCGTGAATTTCCCCGTTTTTGCAACATTTTTCATTGCTGCTCCGCTCCTATTAGTCGTAGCGTGATGTTATATAGCCACTAGCCTTCCTGGATAAATGGGCTATTCATCAAAGAAATATTTTTCAATTCGGACCAGGAGTTCCTGAGATTGCCGCGTTCAAACAAACAAACAAACAAACTTTTCAGCTTTATAATATTAGTTTAAATGTATAAAAATCACGAAAGCTTAAAAAGAAACAATCAAATCTTTCCTTTTTATTATTTTATAAGTAAAGATATAGACTACAGTTAAAGACAGTTCCAAGAATTTATTACCTAGTACTTAGTTTTAACCATGATACCAATTGAGTTAAAAAAGAAAAATGGCAGAAAAATTTGGGTTTTATACACTCAATTTTGTATTTGCAAATCACATTGGCACCAAGTTGCGATCTTGTTAATTCCCATTCAAATTAAGAGAGTACCTCGTACCTTGCTGGAATACAATTGGTACGCAAATTTATTCCAGTTGATGCTGGTTAAAAAACGACAGCATTTTTGGGGCAAAAAATTGAAGGATTTATTGTTGGACACTACCGGTTTGGGAAGCTGGAACCTCATATGTTCTGCTTGACATAATATTAGCTGATCTGGGTAATTTTTGGGCTCGGCCTTAAGACGCATAACACATTAGAGATTTAAGTAATTTTTAATTGTGTTGTTTTTGGTTATTATCTATACTAATATTATAAAGCGGAAGAGTTTGTTTGTTTGTTTAAACGGCTAATCTCAGGAACTACTGGTCCGATTTGAAAAATTCTTTTTTTGTTGGATAGCCCATTTATCGAGGAAGGCTATAGGCTATATAACATCGCGCTACGACTAATAGGAGCGGAGCAACGACGAGAAATGTTGCAAAAACGGGGAAAAATTACGCATACGAATTTGCGCGGGACAGCTAGTATATACTAATACTAGCTGTCCCGCGCAACTTCGTATGCGTAATTTTTCAATAAATGGGCTATCCAACTAAAAAATAATTTTTCAAATCGGACCAGTAGTTCCTGAGATTAGCGCGTTTAAACAAACAAACAAACAAACAAACTCTTCCGCTTTATAATATTAGTATAGATTATAAAGTTAAAGAGCTTGTTTGTTTGTTTGAACGCGGTAATCTCAGGAAGTACTGATCCAAATTGAAAAATTATTTTACTGTTAGATACCCCATTTATCGAGGAAGGCTATAGGCTATATAACATCACGCTACGACTAATAGGAGTGGAGCAGCAATTCAAAGTGTTGCAAAAACGGGGAAAATTTACGCATACGAAGTTGCGCGGGCCAGCTACAATATACATGAACATGTTGCCCTGAATTAGGTAGAATAGAATCAAGGGGAGAGCAACAAAACTCTGCTCAACTTATGTTGACACACTTGCTACTTTTCGCTGGTCTTCACTGCTCTGCTCCATTCCGTTCCGTTAAATTGGAAACGCATCCTAAGTACTCTTTTCATATATATGTCCGTAAACTTTCGCGATTTGTACACATTATAGAATTTTATAAGCTACGGGTCTTAATCGCGTAAATATTTTACGTTGCAATACGGTCCAAACGTCGGGCAATAAACAAAGGTATTTAGCCTTAAAATAAAATATTTACGCGATCAAGACCCGTAGCTTATAAAATTCTATACTCTTTTTATAATTTGTTACCTACAATATTTGCCAAGAAGAAGAACTACTCTATATATCTCAGTCTAACATCCAGACTAAGCTTTCAACTTAAATAAAATGGCCGTCAGAAATATGCAAAATTTCAATGTCTGACCATTCTTTTGTTAAAATACTTTCGTTTATTTTTAAATTCCTATATTTTTCTTTGTCTAAGTATTCTTTTGAATACATTTTATGCTTCTCGTTGGAACTGTCAGCAAAATATGTTGTTGCTTATATTATAAATCCTACTTTATTTTGTAACAAACTTGCTGCCCGTCTCGGCTTCAAAGAGACGCTGAACATTGACCTTTACCCATCTGAGAAACGGATGCGACTAATTTTGTATCAAATTTTATTGATATATAAACACGCCTATTGTAGCTTGCCTATCGAAAAGTGTTTTTTATAACTCTCAAAATTTTGGTAAAAAAAAAATGTGTGGCACTCGGGGACTGCCGCGGTTAAGCTATTGCATAGCTTTTTTTATCAACTTTTGCAATTAAATTTATATATATGTATATATATATATATATATATATATATATATATATATATATATATATATATATATATATATACTTGGCGAACTTCGTCTCTTTTTTTTTTGTAAATCGGGTTCAATTGTGAATCTAAACCATCCTCGAATCCCCTTGAAGTCACACAAAAAAATTCATCAATATATACAAAAAATAATCTTTTAGTTAATTTAGTTTCAACTGATAGTTTTCAACATGGTGATTATGTTTTGGTAGGTTTGCCAACTTATTAATGTTCATGGCTACCTCACAAGGTATGAACAGGTAAGTCAATATAGGTAGCTACACCGATCTGATAAACCAATAAAAGTTGGTATCTAGAGAAAGATAATTTAATTACAAAAATAATGGTTCCTGCAAAAACTGTTCATGGAATATTATTTCTAGGCCTTGAAGTTTTAAAATAGAAAAAATATATATCCACGAACACTTTTCGATTGGCAAGCTATCTTAGTCGTGTTTATAAATCACTCATCTGGTTATCAGATGGGTTAAAGTCGATGTTCCACGTCTCCCCTTCCACGAGGTTTCTAATGACGAAAATGAGACTTAATCTTCCCTATAAATTATTACCATGTTTGATTAAATAAAAACCAAATCTATATAATAAACGAGAAAGTTACTCTGCCTGTCTGTTCACGTTTTTACGCTTAACTGCTGAACCGATTTAGATAAAATTTGGTAAGGAGATCGTTTATTTACTGGGAAAGAACATAGGGTTGTTTTCATAGCGATAACCAACATCCACTCGAGTGAAGCCGCGTCAGAAAACTAGTTTAAAGAAAAATAAGCGTTACTTAATTTTTCATTACATTTATAGCTCAGTGGTTTTGAATTGGCTTTTGCTACCAACTGTACTATGCAGCCAGAGTAAGCAATACTTAAAATTATGCAAAGTAAATGGCTGCAAGATGGCGTCATTTTCATTTTCAATCTACTTTTCATCACAGTTATGGTTTTCGTCTCGGCAGGTGGAGTTTTTATTACCTGATATTTCAGTCGGTAGATTATATATACCTAAGTATATGCCTCTTGGGATAACTCACATAACGCCATCTGATTGCAAACTAGGCAGAGCCTGTACAATGGCAACCAGACAACAGATAAACATGCTTATATATTTCTAAATACATACATATACATTATTAAAATATATATATTACGGGTCTTAATCGCGTGAATACATATCAACCCATATGATGTCCCACTGCTGGGCACGGGTCTCCCCAATACCCTGGGGGTAATTGCCATAATCGCCACGCTTGGCGAGCGGGTTGGCGATCGCAGTAAGGCTTTAAAATACACAGAGGACGCTGCTGCCCGCCCTCAGGTGGTAAATCCCTTAGTCGCCTTGACGACACCCACGGGAAGTGATGGGGTGGTACTATTCTTAAGCCGGTATATATCGCGTGAATAATTTAAGGTAAAATACCTTGTTTATTGCCCGACGTTTCGACCGTATTGCAACGGCCGTGGTCACGGGAAGACTGGAATATATATATTTTAATAATGTGTACAAATCGCGAAAGTTTATCAACATTTATACATATACATGTTATAGATAAATAACACCCAGACACAGAATAAACTATCGTGCTCATTATACAAAGTTTTATTGTGGGTGGGGGTCGAACCCACGACCTTCCGACTTAGCATTCAACTAACCACTAGTGCAACAGGCAAATTGAAGATAATATTAGCAGAGGCAATAAGCTTATGTTGAGACTATTAACGCAATACATCAATAGGTTAGGTACATATTATAAAATTATATATACTACGGGTCTTAATCGTGTGAATAATTTAAGGTAAAATACCTTGTTTATTCCCCGATGTTTCGACGACTAACTATCATCATATGTGAAAATCACGCAATTCCAATAATATTATTAACACATGAAATACATAACATACACATTTCTTTATTCAGACATAAAAGGTATATTTACAACTAGCTGTCCCGCGCAACTTCGTATGCGTAATTTTCCCCGTTTTTGAAACATTTCTCGTCGCTTCTCCGCTCCTATTAGTCGTAGCGCGATGTTATATAGCCTATAGCCTTCCTCGATAAATGGGCTATCCAACAAAAAAAGTTTTCAAATCGGACCAATAGTTCCTGAGATTAGCGCGTTTAAACAAACAAACAAACAAACTCTTCCGCTTTATAATATTAGTATAGATAATAATCTTAAGTTAACGACTCTGTTAAGTCGATGATATTGACAACTTCGTCTGTTTGCCCAACTTTGGCAAAGGCCCAATTATTACCACTCTCGTCCCACCTTCGAATCTGTCTGCCTCGTTTACTTTTTTTTGGGTACCAAAACACTATACTTCTGTTCTACTTTTCGATGCCTCTTATTGTATGTCCTGTCCATTGCCATTTAAGTTTATATATTTGAGGATACAAACCTTTTATTTACCTGACGTTCCGATCGAATTGTACTGATTGTGATCACGGACCGTCTCGAATTTCACTCTATTAAGTCCCGATATATTATGTCTAATATGTGTAAAAATCGCGAAATTTTAAAAACAATTGACTGAAATATTATTACAAAACATTTGAACAGCCTTATTTTGCGTCGAGGTTAAACAAAACAAGCTTAGGCCTGAAACGAGTTTCAGCCTAGTTTAAAAATAAAGTCAAAATATAATACCAAAAAGTCAACACTCTAACTAACAAAGGATGAAAAAAAACTCTCGCTTGAACTGAAAAAGTTATAATAATGTAAATCCTGTATAAAAGATCACTCATTGTAAACGACGAGCTATTGTGTAAAATTTGATGTAGGTATTACAAAAACCGGTCAAATTTGATTTGAACATGTGTACCGAGGGTTCAGTACTTTTCGTAATCGGAGTTCTACACGTCTGGAGAGAGATAAGGCGCAGGAACAACACACTCTCCAAGGTTCAGAGAAGTGTGATACTCAGAAATCGGTCATATGGCCATGTATTTTCTCTTTCGATCCACCACGAACGCCCACGACAGATTGGTAGATGTTAACGGTGTTTCGGTTGAACAGTGCCCACTGTAGCTAGTAAAATTACTAGGCAGATGAGACTTACGAACTAATGTCTCAAATGTCGAAGAGGGACATTCAGATCTTTGCCAAACAAAGACTTGGTGACCCTTACCATTACTCTTACGATCGTCTTCATTTAGGGATATAAAAGAAGCATTGATTTTTTGGTTTTGCAGACATGCCAGTTACCTCATGATAAGGTCTTTAATATTAATAATAATAAACAGTTATTTCGGCCTTAAATCCATATTTGTGTTAGTTACAATTACTTATGAAGCTATGTTAGTATTATCAATGAAAAGCAAGAGTTTATAGATTTAAGTTTAAGTTGTCACATTATTCCTATTCTCGCTGAAAGTGACCTCATCCCCGCTTTGTTGCATTCTAGTTGTTGCACTGACTTCTATGGTACTAGTACCCTGCACAGGATACCGCCGACAGCAGCAAGACTTTTATTAGAATTTGGAAGGTCATTTGACAAAATTTTGAAGTCTTTATTTGCGTAACAAGAATAGCAACGACGGTCCAAAAGTTCAGTCATTCAATTCATCATAAGAAATTGATGTCACTTTGCATGTCACTTGTCACTTTGCGTTCAACGATTCTCTAATAATTTATCCGTTAGTGGTGATCATTTTAAATGTGTCATCATTTTAAATTCGACTGCCTCTGTGGCGCTGTGGGAGTGTGTCCGACTGCTACGCAGGAGGTCGTGGGTTCGATCCCCACCCAGGATAAAACTTTGTGTGATGAGCACGATGGTTTATTCTGTGTCTGGGTGTTATTTATCTATAATATGTATGTATTTAGAAATATATAAGTATGTTTATCAGTTGTCTGGTTTCCATAGTACAAGCTCTGCTTAGTTTGGAATCGGATGACGTTGTGTGAGTTGTACCAAGATATAATGTAAGCTGGAGTTTTTTACTGGGCTACGTCATAAAATAAACTTATTGTCTGATACTTTATAAGTACTTCTTCTACCTATCCTAAAAGGAATTGGAATAGTCCTCGTTAACTGAAGAAAAAAAATAAGACTACGAAAATTTATGAATTTCTTTTGAGAGAAAGATACTGTTCACCAGCAGGAAGTTAGTAAATGGTTAATATACATGACGGACATGTATTTTTTTCATCATTTTTTTCGTGGCACTACGGAATCCTAAAAAAATATTACGTCACAATATTCGTAGCCATATTGTGTTCGAAACTTTATTAAACAACTCTCGGTCTATTGACAATATTAGAACGGTAGCAGTCAGAATTTAAAATGGCTGGAAAAGTCTTTGTGTTTCATTGACGGCCATTTGTCACTCTTTTCACCAATATTTTGTTGATAAACTTGATGAAAAATATGAAAAAAATGGTTCTGTGTGAACCTGGCGAGGCGAAATAACTGAGGCGATAACAATTTAAAATAAACTCTGTTCTCACATGGCATAAGGTTGAAGATGCTAAAGCTAAACTAAACCCGTCCCAATAACGTAACATTTTACTATCGTTAAAAATCGGTAGAGTAATCAAGCGGTAACAAAACACTTACGATTTGTGTATGCTATAACATGATGAAAAAAGCTTTTTAAAAAAAGATATAGCAATGTGGGATTGTGAGTCCCACATTACTAGCAATCCTGTTAACCCGTCAATATAAGCTCGATAGTTTGGGTAAAGGTTCATTTCCGTGCATCGCGGCCGATCGCGAGCCGCGCGCGGCTTACGACGAACGACTGACGCGCGCGGCTGATGCGACAATAGTCAGAGTATAAGAATGTATGGTGCCGTTTCCGAGGTAAGTGACAGACGCGCGCGGCCGACGACTGTCGTAGGCCTGCGCGCGCACTGTGAATATTGTCGCATCGGCCGCGAGCGTCAGCCGCTTGTAGTAAGTAATCGGCCGCGTTGCTCGGAAATGAACCTTTAGGCGTGGGTTCACGTCGGTAGTTAGGTTGATATCGAACCCGCGACCTCACGATTGCGAGAACAATTTGTGGATCACACAAAGTGGGAATCGAACCCACGACCTTGCGTAACAGTCGGACACACTCCTACCGCCGTTTCTGTTAAAATTGATAGAAATCAAAGGTCACTTTGTGGTATTTTTGTTAAGAAATTTGAATTATATTTTGGTTTTGGTCTACGACAGCAGCCACAAAACAGAGAAAGATCAGAGAGAATCTGTTTTACGAAGCCAGGTTTTGATATTTTTTGTATTTCTTGCAAACCGAATAAAATTAGTAGTATTAGTTACGGGTATCAAATAATACCTAGGTATCACAATCATACAATATTATGTAGGTACACATACCCGTATTCACTCGAAAACCAAGCACCAGGCCGTTATCATATATATTATATACATTTCAGGTTATATACATACATATCGAAACTCGGTCACCGAACGTTAACTTCATGCTATATGGCTTAATATAACATAAGCACCAATATTTGTCCGTCTGTTTAGCCAAACGCCGGAATGCATCCCTTCCGATACTCGAACAGGGTTGTCAGTTTTTAGAATAATTAGCAAATTAATATTTTCGGGCAAATGTCCCAGTGGACTTCACTTATGGCGAGAGACAACACGATAGACATCGTCGCAGATGGCGAGATCAGTAAGACTCCGTCAAAATCACAACAAACAGAGATAAGTGGAGTGAAAGGCCTTTGCCCTAAAATGGGAATATACAGGCTACTAATAATAGGTACAGGTATCTAATAGGTACAGCCTCATTAAATAAAAAAAAAACCTGCATATGTAGGAAAATGGGATGCTTTTTAAACAGCGGTGCCGTTTTATTGATGCTTATCTACAGACTACTGCAAACTATTAGTAATCAAAACCTCAGGTAAGCCGCCTTTTTATGACTACTGTTTATAATCGGTGAAATTAGAAATCGTGATGTCAGAGAACCAAAATTTCACAAAGAGAACAAAACAACCTCTTATATATAACTAAAAGAATTTCGAAGGAAAATGCTATATGGAGAATAACCTTTTATGTATTTACAAGTATAAAAGTATAGATGTACGAAATAAAATCCCTAACGATCCACATGTGGTAATGTAATTCAGAAGTCTAAAATGCCGCGAACGTGGCAACCCTAAGCCCGGTTATTGCGGAAACCGGACCATGAAATTCGATTCGCTTCGATTTACGGGTTCGACTTCCGAAGTGAAAAATCAGGTTCACAGGAAATATTGGTTTTGAGATCCGTATTAACATGACGGAAGGGAATCTGGTTTATCTAAATGTGATGAAATGAAATATACCTAAAACTCAGTCAGAAAACGATGGGCAATTTGAGCGGTTAATTTTGACAGCTCTTTCAGAAAAAATACATGAAGTATTTTTAATGGAATAGGGGGCAAATGTACAAGCGGCTTACCTGATGGTAAAGGGACTATCGCCGCCATCAGAGACTTACCAGGATTAGAAAACAGACATCTTAAGATGGGTACTATTCTTAAACTGATACCATACAGATGTCACGGCATTGTTCTAGATGTTTATACAGTATTGGTACAGTCACACAGGGCTCGTACTGTAGGGCAAGAACTATTACAAAAATATGAACTTACCATAAAAAAAATGTTCCCCAAATTTCTGTTGAATTATTCTACCCTTTAAATAAAACTTGATGAATCAGGGCACTTTAGGCACATTTGTACTTCAAGCATGAATGCTCTGCCTGCCTAGCAGCCCCAGTAATGTTCTACATGTTATCACGCCTCATTTGTAACTTTATTTTAGTCGTGCGTAAGTTGTAGACGGGGTTTGAACATTGGCTATGACTTTTCTTAGCGATATTGGTTAATTTAGTGTCATACTATAATGGAATAGACTTGCTTTCGGCACATTTTGAGGTCTAATATACAGGCCATCTTAGTAGGTACCACCACAGAGTGAGTTATTCTTCCATGAAATCTCCAAACACATTAGAGACCCTCTATGTTTTGGTAAAGGGCACTGTAGCAAATGTAATGATTAGGCAGACGAAACTAAAACTAATGACTGTTAATAAGAAGCGGGATACAGTAATAGTCGGATCTTTGGGAAACAAAAATTTGAGTGGCGAACTGCTGTGCGAAAACGAAAGCTATCGGACCCGAACCCATTGTCTTCATTTCTTTTAATCAGCTAAGGAGCTGGTTAAAGGATCACACACAAACACAAGCAGGAAAATGGTGGACATCGACACCAGGGTGCAGGCAATCTAAAGAGGCTATGCCATCCCTGGATACGAAACTGACCAAGCGCCTTTTGCGCTTGGACAGAGACAGCCTGCGACTGGTAGCGGGAACCATCACCGGACTCTGAATAAACACTTTTACACCTTAATAATCTACTACAGTACTCTATGCAGAGCTTGCATGAAGGCGGAGAAAACGATAGCGCATATACTCCTCGAGTGTACTGGCGTCACCCAGATATGCAAGGGAACAGTTGGAACGCCAAGATCCTTTGATATCATAAGAAGACCGAGAAAACTGATCTACTTCTGGGCTGGCTGGGATAACGGCCACCATGGCTCAAATACAATGGTTCACTAAAGGATTAAGTGCGGAAACCAAAACTTCTAACATAGAACGTAAAATAGGCTCGCGACCTGCACGTCTGTTTCTGCAGTAGTAAATTTGCTCAAGTTCTAAAGAATGTAGTGTGATAGCCTATAACTTTATCCGGACACAAAAAATAATGCTCCCAAAATTTGAATAGAATCTGTTCAGAAGTTTTTGCGTCAACCCTGAATCAACAAACAAACAGACACGAAAAAAATAAGCATGATTTTGGATTCAAAAACCTTTAACTAGACGATCTAGGTTAGTTTTTTTTTTAATATCTTTAATTAACAGACACAGCTATTTTAGAATTTTATTATAGTATAGATACGTAGGTCAAGCAATGCATATACGAGTACAACGTGTAACAGAAAGCTGTGGTCATATTCAGGGGTACAACCCCTCATGATACTGAGTCCACATACCTAATTTTATCAAAATCAGAGTACCCTAAAATTTTATTTGACCACACCTTTCAGGTACAAGTCGTATAGACATGGCTCATGGCTTCTAAATCTGGGACCGCTTCGGTTTGAAGGTGTTCTGAGATTCCTTGTCTTTTTGCTCTCTAGGTGGTTTGTGCTTTTGGCTCCAACCGCGTGATTTTTTTTTTCTAGCGCTGTTATAAATATTACATTATAAATATTACATATTACATTAAGACTGCCTCTGTGGCGCGGTGGGAGTGTATCCGACTGCTACGCAAGAGGTCGTGGGTTCGATCCCCACCCAGGATAAAACTTTGTGTGATGAGCATGATGGTTTATTCTGTGTCTGGGTGTTATTTATCTATAATATGTATGTATTTAGAAATATATAAGTATGTTTATCAGTTGTCTGGTTTCCATAGTACAAGCACTGCTTAGTTTGGAATCAGATGGCGTTGTGTGAGTTGTCCCAAGATATTATTATTATTATTATTATTATTATCGCCAGGTACATTTGAAACGATCCTGGGTGTAATCTCTCACCAGACGTGTCAGATTTTCATCTCGGCTGGACAGAACTAGATTATAGTCTGAAATAGCACATAGGCTACTTTCTGTCCGGGAAAAATGTAAGGTTTCTGTGGGATAGATTTGGTTTTTAAAATGTTCAAGCGAATGAAGTCGCGCGTAACCAGGGTAACAAATGGCATAAATGCTAATAGAATATAATGACATCATTACGCTTGTCCTTGCACGCCTTAAGCAAAAAATGTTGAAATTTTAATATGAGATTCGCAGTTTTGCACGCGCAACGACGTCACTCTATTCAATTGTCATTCTACTCGATTAGAGTTTATGCTACTTTTCTATGGGCTCAGATATACTTATATGCATTATAAGTCTTATTATTATGATTGTTACATGTTCTCAAACTTGCTATAATACTGACTAATTTTAACCTCCAAAATCTCTTAAAAGTTTAAAACAAAAATTAAGTAGCCAGTTTATGAGAAAAACTTCATCGAACTGCAAAAAGTATCCGCTGGCGGATAAAGGCGGCTTATAAGCTCTAAAGAGATGAAACCGCAGATCCTTTTTGAACATATTTTTAAGCATGACAATGTAATTTTTCGCTGAAAATAAAATTTATTCCCACAAGTGTGATAAAAACAACTAGGTACAAATTCTGTCGTTTATATTTTATATTTGTGAGCTTGATCTTAGATTAGTCGACTACATAGGTGATATTATAGTGCACAACGCAGACACAAGTGCAGTCTCTATTCGCTCACTTTCATGACTTCCCTCTCTCTCTGAGAATCGTAGACCGCTGACGCAGGAACGCAGCGCAGCGCATCGTAGCGGATGCGCGAGCACGCCCGCAGCAGAGATCTGTTGGAATCCGGGCTCATGCTCGCGTATCCGTTAGCATGCTCTCAGCAACTAGAGTACAAAACACGAGCACGCGCGGACGGCAGATGAGCGCCGTCATCCGGCTGCTGCAGCGTCCGAGCGCATCCGACCGGCTATGGCGGCATGCGTGACAGACACAGACAGGTCTGATTTTTTCGAAAACGGTCAGCTATTTATGTACCAACAGTGGTCTAACGTTGCCCAACCCCGCTGATCTCTGTCACCACTGAATCATGAACCGCTCATGGTAACGAGCGTCCAATGATAAGCTAAGAGAAAGCTAGATCTATAGCTCATCAGTAAAAACGGAACCCAAGAAGTATTTCTATTATAACGACTTAAAAGTCAAGTTCCATTACTCCACAACACTCCATTTTACTTCATGAATAAAAATATACAAAACAAATAAGATTTATCGTTCAGAAATAACAAATATAAGAAGCAAAAGTCGCGCTTCTGAACGGAAAGAGATAATTCAAATTCAAAACTCCATCGACTTATCAATGTCAAACGATTTCAGAACAAATATACTTAGCGTACGCCACATCATTACGTCAGAATAAATAATGGCGTTTACGGTGCTTGATTAAGAAAATATAATTAAATATATTCTAGCTGTTGTTTGTTGATTTGGTCGGGTTTATATAGGTTATCGCAACGTAAAGTATCATAAGTCTCTGCTCAAGTTTTAAGCTACAACTGTACCAAATTTAATCGGAATTGTCCTATAAGTTTAGCCGTGAAAGCTATTCGAACATATTGGCAGTTAGAAACGTAAACTCGTAAATTAATTAAGATTTTTTAGACGAGACAGTAGCAGTAGGTAAGCAATATTTTCACAGTCACCTTGAAGAAGGTTGTCCATTGGCCACCAAGTGTTATAGTTATGCCAAGATATCTTGTTACTGATGACCTCACAAACGATGAGATATTAAAAACTTTGACCTTTTTTATTGAAATTATTGAAGTTGACATTGACAGAGGGTTAATAGCAAGTTTGTGGGGTACAAGAGCGGTTCAAACCCTGAATCGATTTAATAAAGTTCTTACAGCTGCTTGTTAAAATATACAAGTTCCAAACATTTACTGTTGTGCCTTGGCCAGCCAGGCATAAATACCTCGCCTGTTAGAAGGATACTACCTCTGTGTTGTAAGGGCGTGATAATTTATTCTCCACAAGTTTCCTACCTTCATATTGAACTCAATATTTCATTCTGTGGCGAAATTATTTTATGTATGTATTAATTTAACTTTAAAAAAGTAGACAGAAATACACGTAAATTTATATCATAGTTTCAATTAAACTTAATTGCGTTACCAAAGGTGACCCCGGTAAACAAACAAGCTTTTATGTTATTTCACAGTTGTGATTATACTCGTACAAAGAACTCAATTATATAGACTTTATCAGCACAAACGGAGCTTAATTACATTTTTATCTGACACAGACATTAGATAAAGGCGGTAATTTGTTTGTATTATTTTTTGGTTTTATTTTATAATAATTATTGACCGCAGTTTTGCCCACGTTAAAATTCGCTTTTATCCGGAGTTTTACTCTCGTGGATTCGATTGCTACTTTCTAATTCGTACTAAATTTTAACTCAATTTACCTAGTAGCTTAAGAGTCCGAACCACATGGAGCGTTACGGCACCGCTCCGTCACCGCACCGCAAATAATTCGCCGCAAGGACGTTCACACTGGCAGTGAGGTGCCGTCGCGGCACCGCAGCCGAGTCTTGGAAGTACAGTTTGTGAATCAATGCAACGCGCCCTTCCTTCTGCTGCTCAAACAACTGCAGTGCCGCTCCTCTTACACCCTAACCGCCTCGTCTTGGTCCGGCGTGCGAGCAGCGCGGTCCGTGTGACACCGCAGCAGCACCGCTCAGGCGTCGCACTGTCGCCGTACCGCGCCGTGTGGTTCAGCTCGTAATGATTAGAGAGATAGACAAACGAACGAACTCTTCAACTTTTTATGGTTTCTATGACTTGGTCTAGGTGGAATAATAAATGTTATCCAAATTAGATAGGTACGGGAAGTGTAGTTCCTATCACAATACGTAGCTGTAGCTGAGCTTAACCGAAATAAAAAGACAAAAGTAATTTTTAAAGTCTGATAAAATAAATATGCATTTACGTGCAATCCAAAACGTGTAATTTTGAATTCACATAAAGTTTGATTTAAATTGTATTTATATGTACACAAAGTTACTTTTGACGTGATAACGTCTTATATATCGATGACCGGCTGCACTCACGAAAAAGTGTCTAAAAAAACGTCACGTATTGATTGGTTGCTAGGCAACAGCGAATAAGCAATACAATTGGATGTAACGTTTTTGATTGGTTGTTAAACAACGCGAATGGAGATATGTGTTTTACTGAAACTTTTTTTAATACTAACAACCCTTTGCCTTACGACTACTTTACTAAAAGTTTACGTAAGCAATTACAATTACCATACGCTATAACATCAAATAAATTATATA
Source organism: Herminia tarsipennalis (assembly GCA_945859575.2). Classification (NCBI taxonomy): domain Eukaryota; kingdom Metazoa; phylum Arthropoda; class Insecta; order Lepidoptera; family Erebidae; genus Herminia; species Herminia tarsipennalis. The sequence goes on from OX243830.2 coordinate 4,393,794, forward strand.
ATTATAGTATTACTTAACTTCACTCCTCTAATTGCTCGACCACACACACACACACACAAAACAATTTCTATTAAAAATATTTCCACATTTTAAATCGAAAAATCTTACGTGACACTTTTCATGTAGTGTATACTAGGTATGCGACCCATTCAAACCCGAACACCGTCTCTACATTTCAATTCACACTTAAAAATGAGAATCTTCCGGCTATATTACGTCACGAATTCCGTGTAACGTATCCTAAGTATGCTATCTATTCGGTATCCGGATGCCTTTCCGTTCGGCTCTACTGGGCTCTACCAACTCTGCTCTCTACATAGAGACGGTAGTACAAACTCGGCTAGCGATTTGAATGGAAGTGACATCCCGAATATAGGTGAACTTTACTATGGAATCTCGAAAGCTGTTTCTTATCTATAGTAGAATTACAAGGCTGAAGAGTTTGTTTGAACGAGCTAAAATGAACTGCTTGTTCGATTTTTTTTTTTTTTTAGTTTTGTATAGCCCATTTATCGAGGAAGACTATATAATGTATAGCATCACGCTACAACGAATATGGATATATTTTTAATAGAAATAGTTTTGTGTGTGTGTGTTCGAGGAATTCGAGGAGTGAAGTTATGTAATGATATAATTATATAATTTGTCTGATGTTATAGCATATTCATATGGTAATTGTGATTACTTACCTAAACTTATAGTAAAGTAGTTGTAAGGAAAGGGGTTGTTAGTATTTAAAAGAAGAAATGGTTTTTGCGGACGATAATTTTACGTGATAACGTCATAAAAAACATTGATGACATATCTCCATTCGCGTTGCTTAGCAACCAATCAAAAACGTTACTTCCAATTATATCGCATATTATGTCCTTAAAATCGTCATTCACTGTTGCCTAGCAACCATTCAATAACGTGACGTTTTTAGATATTTTCTTGTGAGTGCCATCGAGTGGTCATCGATTTTTAAGACGTTATCACGTCAAAAGTCTCTTTTTTATATCTTATCTTTTTTACGTTAACTTAGAAGTTTGATTTTTTTACAGATTCAAGGGACTGTAGACCTGAGTATATACTTTTAATTTGTCGAGATAGACAGATGAACGGACGAACAACGTGATCCTATACGGATTCCGTTTTTCTTTTTGAGGTACAGAACCTAAAAATGTTACATAAACGGGGAAAATTGTCCCAGACGAAGTTGTGTGTGTCCTAATACTATTATAAAATCGTATTGAGAAACATCACAGCAATTCGTAAAAGGAACAGAGAGAAACAAGAAGATAGGATAAATTAAACTCACAGCGGGCTAGAAAGCCAGAAAGTTTAAATGTAAGTCTATTCTTTTTTAAAAAGTCAGCATCGCATCTGCTATGCCTCTGGTATTGCAAATGTCCATGGGCAGTAGTAATTACTTACCATTAGGTAAGCCGTTTGTTTGTTTGTCCCCTAATACATAAAAAAAGAATGGCTCGTGATAGTCTCCCTTGAAAACAGCTGGAGGAAGCCTTTGCCAAAAGACACACTAAATCGAGGCATACTTTAATAATATCTTAGGACAACTTATATGACGCTATATGATCCCAAACTAAGCAAAGCTTGTATGGGAACCAGTCAACTGATAAGCATACTTATATATTTCTAAATACATACATATTATAGATAAATAACATCCTGGGTGGGGATCGAATCCACGATCCCGTATTAGCAGTCAGGGTCACTAACCACTAGACCAACATGCCAGTCTTACTTTAATTAAGAAGAAACGAAAAATGACAAAACAATTATGTTAGGCAATCTAAGGAACATATATTTCTAAATATTTATTTAAATTAAACAATTTTTTCTTAAAATTTTTAGAATTCTACGCAAACGGAGCCTCGTCAAAAACCCTGTTAAAGTACATATTATAAAATTATATATACTACGGGTCCTAATCGCGTGAATAATTTAAGGTAAAATACCTTGTTTAATGCCCGACGTTTCGACCGTCAACGCCACGGCCGTTGCAATACGGTTGCAGTATGTAGTCACGGGTAGACTGTAATTTAGTCACACTCCATTTAAGAGTGTAGCATTCAGAAGTGTATACTTGGACTAGTGCAAATATACAGAACATTGTTTTGAAATTGGACGGCTAGATACGGAGTGTGCACTTTTATGGTTTAATAAAGGCTTCATGTTGTTCCACCTGCAATCTGACTGCACAGATAAAGTTGTAGGAAATAATATTGCTTCCACAGCTTTGATATTTGTTGTTGTTCAAATAAACTTCTATAGATGTTGATAAACTTTCACGATTTGTACACATTATGAAAAATATACATTACGGGTCTTAAATAGCCTACCCGTAACCACGGCCGTTGCAATACGGTCGAAACATCGGGCAATAAACAAGGTATTTTATCTTGAATTATTCACGAGATTAAGACTGATTTAGACTATAATTTATTTTCATAAATTTCTATGGATTTAACTAAATTTAATCGTACAAGTATTTGACCACATGTTATTAAATACTAGCTGACCCGCGCAACTTAGTCCGCGTCAATTTTCTCTGTTTTTGAAACATTTTTATTGATGCACCGCTCCCATTGATTGTAGCGTGATGTTATATAGCCTACAGCCTTCCTCAATAAATGAGCTATCCAACATTATTTTTTTTGTTTGTGGCAGTTGTTCCTAAGATTATTGCGTTCAACAAGCTGTACAAAAAAATTGCTCGTCAAAATGAATGTTATAAAAATAAGAAAGTAATAAATTCTATCTGTCTGTCTGTTTTTCAGGGCTATACCATTAAACTGATTTACTTTGATGAAAAATGTAATGTGGAGATAGTTTGAGTTCCGGAGAAGGAGATAGGATAGTTATGATCGAGATTACGCGCGCCGAGAACAGAAAAAAAAAAAAAAATTAAAGAACTTTTATTATGAAAAATTATCTGACTCATTATCCCAAACAAATTCAAGCCCCGTGGCCACAGCGAGCCAAAATCATAAATCACCCTAAAAACAGCAGTGAGTTGCAATGGTACTGTTTATTTTACCGATGCTTCGGGTTGCAATACCCCGAAGTTTGAATTGTCCAGTGAAAACAATTCTAGAGACGTTGTTTTTGTTGGCGACATAACGTATGGGTTATACTGTAACGGGTGTAGTTAACAACTTTCATAGGTTTTTTAGCTGGTCGTGTATGTGGGTTATGTGTAACAACAAATGTACCTACTTGAATGATAACGTCTTATAAATCGATGTCGGGGTGCACCCACGAAAAAGTGTCACGTAGCAACGGTCACGTTTGTGATTGGTTGCTTAGCAGTCATGTAGCAACGGTAACGTTATTGATTGATTGCAAAGCAGTCACGTTATTGACTGGTTGCTAAGCAACGCGAATTACGGTTCCGATTGTTGATAGGCTGAAGTATTGTCGTCGTCGCGCACATGCGCGATCATGCGACTGCGGCCACTAAAGCTGTCACAGGCATGGTTGTTTATTACAATGTCATCAATGTTTTGGCAATTGCAGCGACATAGGAAACAATTGAAAACAAACTAACAGGCATGATTGTTTATTACAATGTAATGAATGTTTTCTTATGACGTTATAAGGTAAAATTATCGTCCGTAAACCGATTTTGTAAACAACCTTTTTTTTATTCACTTTTTGGCACTCCTTCCCCTCTGAAGATACTGTCTAAAACCTTGTGAGGTTTTAACCTCCCTCCCTTACCCAACATCACTTGTATTTTTTTTTATACCAAAACTATTTTCACATGAATGTGAGTCTCTAACGACGGTGGGGTGCCATTGGTCTAACACCAGTCCAATTTGAGTCGCTCATACAACGCGGAGGGGGGAGTAGACAATTGATTCAACAAGAAAAAATACACGTGATATCTCATAACACTCTGGTGATGAAGAAACCAAAAAGAAAGAGCCATGTTTGGAAGCCAATAAAAGATATTAATAAGAAACATAATAATATGGGAAAGTCTCGGTCAGTTCTAAGGCGTAAATGATGAGGCTACACCAGCTCTACACGTTAGTAAAGAAAATAGCATTGGCGCCAACGTTGGGATGAGCATTATTTTAAATCCACACACTGGAAGAGTGGCGATGGGACTGAACGTTGGGCCCAACGTGAAGAGTCGGGCTAAATTTCTAGTGATACAAATAAACCAATCAAGTCGTTACTCAGTTTTTTGGATATTAATATGGGTTGTCAAATGTCAACTGCCGTCTATCTATTGTCCACCCTATATATGAATGAACCCGCAAGCAAGCCATGAAAGTAATTTTTAGTCATTAAATTACTTTTATAAAATTTCTAAAATGTTTGGACTTAACGACTCGGACGTTTTTGGCGGACAAGTTCTAAAGCTCAAGGCCACGTTTGAGGCCAGAATTTTTCTTTTGAATCCGTTTTATGGCCTCTAAAAGGAACGTTTGCTTTACGATGTCGTTTCCCGTCAGATCTGGCGAGATTTATTTGATAAAAGGCACCATGCATAGCATAGGTATAACTTAGTTATTCTGTCGAGGCTAGCACTTTCTATAAACGTCTTGCGCCGCCTCCTAATATACCGTGGTTTTGCAGCACTAAGCTTGGCAGGAACCTTGTTGTGATCACACAGGTTGTGGTCTGGACATATGCCGCTCAACAAATTTGGTTTCTTTTTTAAGAAAATTAACTCGCCGAATTGTGATACTTGTGGAATTCTGTAAGATGTCACACACTTATCATCCGAATATGCTAGATTTCAATCTGCGAGGGAGGATTTTTTGTACGAGTTACATGTAAATACACGATGTACACGATGTTGGAATGTTCCATCATATTTGGTCAAAACCTAACTCTAAACCTCCTTAAAAGTTAGCGAAGTTTGCAATATTACATTTTAGTTAATGTATATAATAAGGTAGGATGGGACTGACATATACGTCTTGCGCCTAATCTCTCTCCGATCGTGTACTATCTGCTTTAATTAGAACATAGTTCATTTTTTTCAAATTACAGTAGCAAAGCGAGGAATTCATAATATAAAATGCAAAAATAGCCAGGTTTTAATACTCGTTTATTAAGTAAAGCTTTCGTTGGCGTTAAATTTGGTTTTGATTAGGATTTGGGGCTTGTGTTTGATTTTTTGAAAATTCTCTCCTTCGGGTTGAACTTTCAAAAATCTTCATACCTAATAATTACTTTTAAAGCTAATAACTATTTTTAAATATAGGTAGGAACACTAGCTGTCCTGGCGAACTTTGCACCGCTCATTATTTTTGTTCTGTTTCTATAGACAACTCCCGCTTAGGGTACAAGCCCAATGTCGCGAGGGATTTTACAGACATTAAATTTACGGACAGAAAGATCACACAAAGTTATGTCCCGTGTGGAGATCGAACCCATGACCTTCTGCGTTTCAGTCGTACACACTCCCACCGCGTGACAGAAGTAGTCAAGTATATATTTTTCTAACGAAGACAAATCCAACAACCCTCCCATTGTTAAGTAATATATGGTATAACTAACACAACATTGGTTTTTATATTAGTTCCCTTAAATCTACAATACCTATACATATATAGGCTTGTTTAAGCTATGATTTCGAGTTGAATCTCAAAGCGGCTGTATTTCTCGGTAGACCGACCGTTTGGTATCCAATATCCGGTATACAATACCAAAACCCTTCCATTCGAATGATATTACTAAATACTAAATAGTACACTATAACTGAGGATATTAATAGGGTTAGGAATATTACTATTGAGGTCAATTGGTTGGCATTTGATATTGCTATTAAGTTTGAATGGCCTGTTGGTCTAGTGATTAGTGACCAATAAGCCAGAGCTCGTGGGATCCCCATCCAAGATAAAACTTTGTGTGAGGATTGCGATGGTTTATTCTGTGTCTGGGTGTAATGGTGGTGGTGTATCTATAATAATATGTATGTATTTAGAAATATAAGTATGTTTATCAGTTGTCTGGTTACCATAGTACAAGCTCTGCTTAATTTGGGTTTAGATGGCGTTGTGCCCGTTGTTCCCAGATATTGTTAATACTATCAAAGTTTCATCACAATTTGATCAAATTTCGAAATACATAGAGGACATACAAACAAACATTATTTTTTATACATAGATTAAAAAGAAATCAAAATTTATTCACTAGTTTTTGGTGAAAGAGCAACAACATCTACATATTAACTCTATATATTTTGCCGGTTCCTATACCTACGATTTTTGCAATGTGCGATAAAAACATTGTCCTTTCTTGAGGAAATAGAATGCAAATAACCTATTTACTTCTATTGAGGAAAAATCTAAAAAGACAAACATGTACCACTTTTATTTTATTGTTATTTAAATCTAAACTAATATTATAAAGAGATAAAGTTTGTGAGGTTGTAGAGGATCTACTGAAACGATTTTGAAAATTCCATTACCAATAGAAAGCCATTACTTAAAAAAAATATATAAGTGTTGGATAGCCCATTTATCGAGGTAGGCTGTAGGCTATAAAACACCAGTGTTGAAGCTTTGGAAACATCTAACAATAGTTAACATGTTACTTTATCGTGTTATATCGTTTATGCTGTTGTGATGAAGTGTGTATAGACACCTCGGCGTTTTAACGATTGTATGGATAATAATAATAATACTGTACCCGATGCCGGTAAGACACTATTTTTTATATTTTTAAATATATTTAATTTTTGTTACCTATATTTAAAAATGTTATATATATGTACTGTATTTTAATAAAGAGAATAATAATATCTTGGGATAACTAACACAACGCTATCTGATCCCAAACTAAGCAGAGCTTGTATTATGGAAACCAGACAACTGATAAAAATATACTTATATATTTCTAAATACATTCATATTTTAGATAAATAAACACCCAGATACGGAAGAAACCATCGTGCTCATCTTAAAAAGTTCTATCCTGGGTGGGGATTGAACCCACGACCTCCAGCTTAGCAGTTAGGTCACTAACCATTAGACCAACAGGCCAGTCAAATAGTGTATATAGGTACATTGTATTTTGTGTACATTCTGTTTCATATTGCTTCGAATTTTGGCGAATTCTACATTTGCAGTATCTAAACTGTGAGACTGTTCATTTCATTTTGCAGCAATCTCAATAGGTAAATTGAGATTGCTACAAAAGCTGCCTCTTAATTGCGCGACATTGCGATTATAACTATATGCTTATGACGCATTGAGTTTTAGCAACTTTCTATTAGTATGGTCATTGAATGGATATAAATTTAGATTTTTTTTTATTGAAGTAAAAATTTCTTTAGTGGCGTTATGCACTTTTAGTGATGGGTCAAAATTGTTAAACTCGCGTCAGGACATGTGACCTGATCAAAAATTCGTAAGACGGAGAAAGAGCAATGAAAAACTGCTACAATATCATTAGCATTAGCACCATCTACAATTTTATGATAGCTCAGGTGGGAAATCGGGTGGTCCAAAAACCAGAAGACCCCAGTTCGAGTCCGAGTAACAATTATTTTTTTCTTTAATTTTTGATTCTTTTTGATTTTTGTGTTTAGATTTGCGATTTTTTTTTAATATGTCAGTAAGATCGAAAAATATTATTCAAATTTCAATAAATTTAAATATATATATATATATATATACTACTAACTCCGCATCCTCTGTATCTAAATTACGCGATATAGCTAATTTATGAACACTAAGTACGTCGCGTTTTAGCGCTTTCCTGCGCTCAATCTAATAACATATGAACCCGCCGTTATCAAAAATATAAGTACCTACCTACTTTAGCTCAAAAGTCACAAAATAAACCTCGTCATCAGGAAGATAAAAAACAAAGCTTCATGAAGAAAAAGCAAATAATAATAATAATATTTTAGGACAACTCACGCAACGACATCTGATCTCAAACTAAGCAGAGCTTGTACAACGGCAACCAGACAACTGATAAACATACTTATTTTTAAATAAATACATATTATAGATAAATTACACCCAGACACAGAATAAACCATCGTGCTCATCACACAAAGTTTATCCTGGGTGGGGATCGAACCCATGACCTCCAGCTTAGCAGTTAGGTCACTAACCACTAGACCAACAAGCCAGTCAAATGTTTGCAAATCGTTGAAATGTTTCTTAAATCATTAGACTGTAGCCAGGTCCCATAAACCAGGAAGCAATTACTCTGTATACTATATGTTTATTATCTATTCTTCAATCGCCAAACGTTCAGCCTTAACTATAATTTTGCGACTACATCGATACTGTTTGCAAGCAATCGCTGTGATTTAATTGAGCGATGTTGCGATCGATACTGCATCGTATTTTGGCGTCATTCGCTGTATCTGAATTGCGCAATCGATACTGCATCGCGTTTATCGACGTTCTGCGTTCAATCTAATAGAATATGAATGCGCATTATCACCAATCAATTGCCAAAAAAAACATCAAGTAGTTAAGGCTACACAGAGTATTAAAATATACCTACTTAAAAACACAACTCCCTTACAAAATAAGTATCTCAAAAGAACCAACGTCATCAAGACCATAAAACACAAATCTTCTTGGAGAAAAAAACAAATACTTTAAATGACTGTAGCCCAAGCCCCATAAACCAGGAAGCAATTACTCTGTATATACTGTCTTCACTGTGTAGCTTGATGACCGTCTATAAAATTTATTATCCACCCTTCTATCGTTAAATGTTCCTCGTTAAATATCTTATTGGTAGGTACTATTGGTAAATGTTTGCAATGTCCGCTTAGTTGTTGATGAGTTTTTTTAAGAGTTATTTGATATAGTATTGGCCGTTTATTATTGAAACAACCGATGTCGGTTACAGCAGCCTATCTATCAGGAGATATTATAGTGCACAAGTGTATGCGCAAACTTAAGTGTACTCTCTATTCTTTTACTCTCATAGCCCGATGGGTTGTAAATCCGACACGACTGGAGAGATTGGGCGCTGGAATAACGGCTCACCGTGCTCTGTGAAGCACGGAGGGGTGTCTCATATTTCGAAAACGGTCACGGTCACCAACCTATGAAACAACAGTGGCAACGTTGCCTAACCCAGAATTCTCGATCTGCTCGGTCGTCACTGAGTCAGGAACCCCTCAAGCAGGGCGGAATTGTTAATTCCCTAATGGAAAAGGAGACTTATTATAAGTGCAGCTTCATCTGTGGTACCAAACCGTCGAATGGATTTAAATGTGATTTTTATACTAAACAGCTATTTTAATGGAGATTGTTCTTTGTTTTGTTAAATGAAAATTAGGACAGCCGTTTTGAAGATATTCAACGTTGCCAGATAAATAAGTGTTGCCATATTAACATCTGAATGACCTCCAAACTTTTTTCAAAATCACCTCGAAAATTAGCTTCTTAAAAAATACCTTACAAATTTCCTCCAAAAGGTCCTCCAAAACAAATGAAACATGTAACCCCGAAATGCCAATTGCCGCCGTAAGGCGAAAAAAAAAAACCGAATTCGAAGGGAATCCCTTCAATCTGGCAACACTGATTAATACAGACCTATGGCGTTGGCCTAGCGATTATTTTAATATTTTTGCTCTTCTTGGGAAAGATTTATATGTTTACTGTGGATAATCTCGAGAATTAATGGGGCGATTCATTTTAAATTTAATACAAAGGTAGCGTAAAGATTGAAAAAAAAATGACTTACTTTTTACCCGACAGCACTAGAAGGAAGGTAAATATGTATGCCCATTTCTTTGGTATATTCTATGGCCGAAACGGTTTGACAGATTTGATTGATTTGCGAGGATGATTTATTTTACCGCCATCGAAATCGGCGAGGGAAAAATTAATGATGAAAGCAGACGAATAAAAATGCATTTGATCTGATTGCCTCTCTTAAATAGGTACACACATTCGTACAACGTGCAAATCTTTGCTCATTTGAATGTGGGCTTGGTGACAAAATTGAATTTTAATACATGACTCAAGTATTATAAATATTTCCGAGATTTCAATCAAACATACTTCAAGCATAATTGCTGAAAGTTCGGAACAAAGGCTTGGAAACTTATTTCAATCAGCGCTCAGGACTTTTTGTTTGGTAGGTCCTACTGGTATTTAAAGCATTTAACGGCTCTGAAGCTAGTATTAAAGTTGGCAATGCAAATGGCAATAAGGGCGGCCAATTTCTCAATCAATCGCCTAATTAGAATAAACCCATTCCAAGTTTACTAACAACCTCCCAATCGACTGGCGTGTTGGTTTAGTGGTTAGTGAGCCTGACTGCTAGGTCAGGGGTCGTGGGTTCGATCCCCACCTAGGATTAAACTTTGTGTGATGAGCACTATGGTTTATTCTGTGTCTGGGTGAAATTTATCTATAACATGTTTTTATTCAGAAATATATGACTATGTTTATCAATTGTCTGGTTGCCATAATACAAGCTATGCTTAATTTAGGACCAGATGGCACAGTGTGAGTTGTCCCAAGATATTGTTTTTATAATTAAAATATAACCTAAAGTTTATTTTTTTAGTTTCTCTGCAACCTCTTTGTCTGCAAACGACAATTAAATTGACAAATTTTGACACAAAAAAAACTTATTCATAAATGTCAATCTATATTTCTTAGATTAAATACAAAGAATAGACTAAAACTACAGAAAAATAGTTATTGCTCTGAGGAATAATAAAGATATCTGTCTTTTGCAAATTCCTGTAAAAATCGCCATGAATTCCATAGTAAAGACTTGTCTATCATTACGTCCGATCCGTATAAGATGCAGACGCAACTATGGTGATGACATTACCAGAGGTAGTGTTGAAGGTTCCATTCGGGAAGCTGGTGGTAGCTTTGGAAAGATGGAAGCTGCTAATGAAGAAGAATACTTTTATAGAAAGCAAAGAGAGCAACTAAAGGCTTTGAAAGAAGAAGCTTTAAAAGAGGAAGAAGCAATAAAGAGGAAGAAAGCAACATAAGTTCAATTTGACTGCATAGGAAAGAATGGATATGGACATACATATATTCATACACTCGTAAAATCGATCTTACGAGTTGAAGGTCTAAGCCATTGGCCATTTTGGTGGGTATCACAACAGTATCAGTTATTCTTCCGTGAAATAGTAATGTTAACGCATCACTGTGTTTCGGTTGAAGGGCACTGTAGCAAGTGTAATTACTGGGCAAATGACAAGTAAGAACTAATGTCTCAAATGAGGAGTGCGGTGCGGCAACATTCAGATCTTTGCTATACAAGGATTTGGATAGCACTGATACTGTTATAGGCTAGCGTGATGCTTATCATCACGCGCACAACCTGCTCGTCTTTACATTTCGTTGTATTAAAAATAATCGATTGTATAAATGTATGTATGTAAGTCCATTTCTATGGCAATCTTTACAGCTCAAACAGGTTGAAAGATTTCTTCACGTAAGGTGTCGTCGGATTAGTGTTAATTGTGGAAGTGACAGAGGCATTATAATTTTTTCAGTTTATTAATTTTAAGCAGTCTGGTTTTTGTTTTTTTCGTAATTATGATTGTATTGGTTTGATTTGAAACTCAATTAAATGTCATTAATTCAGAGAAATGGGCTATTTACGGGAAAATGTGTTTGCTACATCTTGTTGACAAGGTGTAACAAAATTTGTCGTAAATTTATGAATCGTTATTATACTATCAAAATAACGATGTAGATATCCTAGAACTTCGATTTTTTTCGTCAATCCTTTGTTTTTAGTCTATTGTTTTTAACAATAGAAAAGTGATCAAATTAAAAAAAAACCGGACAAGTGCGAGTCAGACTTGCGCACCGAGGGTTCCGTACAAATTATAAATATATAGTTCAGGAATCAATAGATCAGGTAGATACGATGTACCTATGTATGGGGACACCCTTTAATTTTCAACGTTTTATTTTTTGGAATTTTTCCTTTATTTCTGCTGTAAAGGTCTTACACAAGGTCAAATAAGGTCTATTTTTTGCCAAATTTTGTGATTCTAGGTCAATGAGAACTACCATACCTACCTATAGATTTTCGACCCAAAACCTATAGGATACTTCCAGTTGACCTAGAATTGTCAATTTTGGTTAAAAGCAAGCATAAGTAAAGGGAAATTTCCGAAAAATAAAAAAATTGAAAATTAAGGTAATTTTTAAATTTGCCCATATATTTTTATCGTGTTGACTCAGGAACGATTTTTATTCACCTAATAGGGACTATAGATATATTTGGTATAAATTTCAACTTGCCAAGTCCACCCGTTTGAGATAATTGGTGGGGACACACGGACAAACAGACGGACAAGAGGGTCTTGAATCTTATAAGGGTTCCTTTTTTATTTTTTGAGGTACGAAACCCTAAAAATGACGAAGTAATATGAAAATTGTTGGGTGCTTGTTTTTCCTTGTTTTTCAAGCAAGTCAAAAATATGCAGAAACTTAACTAATTAGCAAAATTAACTTATTTAAAAATTTAGTCTAAAATCAAAATCTGTTTCCGAGATGGTGGGTACATATAATATACAAGAAAACTTTGTTTGAGACAAAAGCATTTTAGGTGTATATATTTGAAAATGAACTAACAAACTTTGCATTTAGCATTCATCTCTACACAATCGCACCCACATAAATTCAAAACTTTGAGTTTCTTAGCAGAGACAGCTCTATGTATTTATAGTTAACTTTGTACATAAAGATAATACTAGAAATGCATTGTTGTTTATTGTTAGATCGAGCAATGAAGAGTTTGAAAACTTGAAATGGAGATAATAAATTCGAAACTCTTTAATAGTCGTTCTATTTCCCTGTTCTCCGAACGGAACTCCTATTTAGAGGAGTAGCGGGATTTTTCCCCCACATCTCCGATTAAAAAAATATTGAACTTATCTATACTAGTATTATAAATAGGAAAGATTTATATTTTTGTATATAACGAATTAACTTAAAAACTACTGGACCGATTTCAAAAATTCTTTCACAGTTGGGAAGCTACACTATTCCCGGGTGACATGGGTTACTTTTTCTCACCGTATTCTCACTGAAACGGGAACTACGCGGGTAAAACCACAAGGCATTTGCTAGTAAATAACAAAGTAATATAAACAAAATACTTCAATTATTGAATGAGGTCGCTACTTCATATTTTTGTGTCTGCGCATATACTTGTGCCCTATAATATCTCCCACTTAGTTAGGCTAGTCTTCGATGAGATTGGCCGCAGTAACCGACATTGGTTAGGAGACCATTAAAGTTGTATACTTTGCATGTGAGCTAACACCATACAATACATCAGAGCAATCACCTACAGTACCATACTGACTGTTACAAATGACCAAGAACAACTGGTCGACAGACTATTTGTAACCCTAAGCTTATTCTAAATGCACATCCATTAGAGTAACCAGACTGCACATACGTTGCAGTGATCAAATCCATTCATTTAGAAGCTATAATGACACTGATTTTAAACATTGTGCATTTAATGCCAAATTTTATTATTTTTTTAAAGATAACTAGCAATGTAACCTTGTTAACCCCTCCAAGTAAGCTAAATTGTTGGTGTTAGAAGTGGGTTCACGGTGAGTATAATGAGTAGGATTCGAACCTGTGGCCTCTCGATTGCGAGTCCGATGCTTTAGCCAATTATGTTTCCGCCACTTTATTTTTTTTTTGTCAAATATAATACAGCCGAAGCTATAGGAGGATGGATGGATGTTTGTTAATCTTTTGAAAACTATTTAATAGATTCTGATGAAACTTTACAGTAATGTAGTTTATTTATCGGAATAGCAGATAGACTATAAAAATAATTTTATTACATAGCCCCGCTTAAATATTTATTTTATTCTGTTTTTTAACCGATTTCAAAAACGAGGACGTTCTCAATTCAGATGTTTGTTATTTTATGTATATATATAGACGGATTTTCAAAATTCTTTCACTGTTTGAAAGAGGTTTATTCCGAAATGGTCCCATATAAATTTCATAAAGATCTGATGATAACTTTCGGAGATAAAAACGAAACTCTTTAATAATGCAAGTAAATTGAAGTTAGTTACATAAATTTTTGATTGTATTTGATTTTATAGCGGCAACAGAAATACATCATCTGTAAAAATATTAACCGTCTAGCTATCACGGTTCATGAGATACAGCCTGGTGACAAACAGACGGTTAGCGGAGTCCAAGAAATAGGGTCCCGTTTTTACCCTTTAGATACGGAACTCTAAAAAGCGACAACAAGGAAACCCTAAGTTTTAAAAACATGAAACTCGTTTGACAATCCAATTTACGTACTTTGCATAGAGAGTGTAGAGTTGACAAAACAAATGTGTTTATAACTGAGTTTAATGTACAGAAAACATAGGTACAGATGGCCAGCTCCCTACGACGAACAAAAACAGGCCCACGCTCATGTGTGTGTATTAGACGCACACGTAAACAGCTTACCCAAGTGGCATAAACTTTAATCGATAAAATGACGTCGGAATGACGTCTTTGCGTGTACACAATTCCGAAGCTCGTATTAAAAAGAATCATATTCACGGTTTTGCACGCGCAACGCCATCATTCGAAGACATTATGTCACTTGTCTAGAGACCGTTCGACTTCGAACTCTATATATATGGTACGTTCATCGTTTTCACCGAAAACCGGTCGTATATCAAATTTTGTCGCCGGACCAGTGTCCAGTGCTTAAACACAGTCTCATTATAAGCTACTGCGAATATAAAAGCGCTAAAAACAGCGAATGTATACAATTGGCCTATGTGTGCTTGGGCGAATCCGGATCATAATTATTAGAAATAAAAACTCTACAGAACACTAACCAACCGTCTGGGGTAGGTGCGCATGGGCCCCTAAATCCGTTTAAGTATGTGTGCGTGAAATTGTTTTGTGAATTGACCTGTGAGCCGGCCATCTGTACCTAAGTGATATGGTTAATGTCCCCTTTGAGAGTAGAGTCACGTCTCAAATTAAAATTGCATTTGTATTAAAAATGGATATTTAATGGTTACCATAGGGAAATGGGACTTTTGGAGGACCTCTTTTGCATAATACGTTAAATATATAACTTTTATAAAAATAGCGAATGATTTGTTTTTGTTTTTTTTTAATTTGTTAAATTTTAAGTGAAAGAAAAAATGTAATAATTAAAAAATCATAAAAAGCAATTTTTAATATAGAATTTACATATTTGAATTTACATTTACATTTAATTTATTTATATTTAGCTTGTCATTTAAAGAATTCTACTTACCGCAGTAATGTACACGCCCCTTTCGGGTCGGACAGGGATTACCTTACAGCGTGTAAGGTAATCCCTGTCCGACCCGAAAGGGGCGTGTACATTACTAAAGAAAATTAAAAAAATATATTATATCCGTCAAATTGTTTTTTATTGAATATTAAAATTCACGATTTTAGTGTTCTTGTGCACTTAATTTACCCTGATAATTCATCTAGGTCAATTAAGTGCACACATATACCCAATTTTGTCAAAAAGTGAAAATTTCCAAGTTTTTTTATCAACATCGGCTTGTACAATGTTTGATAAAAAATCTTGAAAATTTTAATTTACAATCAAAACAATCTTTTTCGTCTCAGCATGTTTTCCTATATGATTTTCGTCAAGGAAAAAAAAATATATATTTTGTCATTAAATAAAAAAAATACGTATATAGAATGGGAACATGATACCTAACAACACATTAACAAATCGGACATTACTATCGCGAAAACTTGAAGAAATAAGATTGTTCATCTTTAGGCACCTGTCCCACCAACGGCGATGAGCGAGAAGAAACGTACAACAGATGTATTTTGTAGATCCCGTCCGTGTAAACAAAAGAGATGCAGTATAGAGCGAGTACTCGCCGACAGTTATGAACGGTCAGCGATCAACTATTAATATTGTTTACACGGGAGAACGTACGAGTACGTGTCTTGAGCGATAAAATCGCTACTCCCTACTATTTTTCTCGCCGTTGATCGGACAGGTTCCTTATCTCAATTGATCCTTCGCTAGCTCCGCTCAATTCCATTTCATCATAAACACAGCTTTACCATACATAAGAACGATTATAACCCTCCAATATTTATGATAACCCGCAAGCGAGATGGTAGAAGTGGCACTTTAGTGGTACTTCAGTGATACTTAGGTACTTAAGAGTATCGAGCTCATGCTACGAGTAGCTCGCTCAGTTTCTTGACACTAAAGACGGTGTGAATTTTTAACGTGACTATTTGAATATTTAATTTGAGGGATCCTTGACTCATCGGCAACCGAGCAGATCGAGATATCTGCGAGGTTAAGCAACGTTATCACTGTCGGTCCATAGGTGGGTGACCGTTTTCGAACATTGTCACACCTCTCCGTGCCTCGGAAAGCGAGTTAATCCGTCGTCCTGCGCCTTATCTCTCTCTAGTCATTTCAGATTTCCGTCTTATCGTACTTTGAGAGTGCAGGAACAGAGAGTGCACTTGTGTCTGCGCAAACACTTGTGCACTATAATATCTCCTGCGTAATTGGCTAGTCTCTCGATAAGATTCGCCGTCGTTACCGATATCAGTTAGGAGACCATTACAATTATTATGTAATGGTTTTGGGGATGGTTTCTTATAGAATAACTAGCTTTCTGCGAGATGCGCCGTACAGAGCCATTGACCGTACCACCCCCGTGTACAACCGTCTACTTGAGGCACTAGCCCCACTCAGGTTCGGCAACAGTCTCCCCAGTGCGGACGCAGTCTCGAGTTTAGGGCGCCAAAATGCGGAAGTGCTCGTCGAAGAGCCACCACCCGTATACCACTAGGCCCAGATACTTCATCTTGGCCCGGACCTGTATGAGGACAGAGTCGACGGCAATCGATCAAATCGGCGCCAGCAGGTGGACCGCGATGGGGCCCATAGAATAATAGGGTCTCCGTCTAGGAGACCCGGCCACCCTAAGCCCCAGCGTCTCGACGTGAACCCACTCCCTATACAACCAATGTAGCTTAGCTGGAGGGGAAAACAGGATTGCTAGTAATGTGAGACCCACATTGCAAGTTAAAGAAAAAAAAGTATGTGTTGCTAGAGCGCGTCTGTACAAAGTTTAACTTCTGTACTCGCCGTATGTTGTGCCTATACTTCGTTAGAGATAAAAATACATATTATTTAACTTTACAAAATGTCGGGTAGAGTTCCGGCAATGAACGAGGGTCACCGTAATACAATCTGTTGTAAATCTACCTCTCTACCTAGAGACAGACTCTGTGTTACGAGTGACGGTTCGCTTAATTTTATGTGACTTTAGATTTTAAAGTAATCGGTTTTTTCAATATTTTACTAATAATATAAATGTGAAGATCTGCCTGTTTATTAAGTTTTCTTGTTTATGAAACCATACCATACCATACCACCTAATCGATCTAGATGAAATTTGGTAAGGACTATATCCTTACCAAATTTGAGTCCTAGGAAAGTCTCTCCCCAAGACTTAAACTACAAGACATTATAAATTATAGGTCGCAAATTCGAATCCTACCCATTATACTACCGAGATTATGCTTTTAGCTAAGCTTAATGTCGGTAGTATAATGGGTGGATGGATTCCCGATTGTGGTACGGGGTTAACAGGATTGCTAATTTTAATATGTGGTAAATGTTGTTGGTGTTGAAATTAGTAAGTGTAGTTATTATTACTCTGTATGGTAATATGTATTTCCACACTGTTTATTTACCCTAATAAATGGAAAAAAAAATTGCTAATAATTTGAGACCACAATCCCACATTGCTAGTTATCTTAAAAAACAAACTTTATGGGGATGTGGACTATCAAGTCAAATCAGTGTCTTTTTATGAAATGTCCAAACGACACAGTCTTTAGAAAATTGTATGGAATACTGAGGCGTGACGTCTCAACTCAGGATCGTCAAGTTATTAATTTTAGTATTTGTTTTGATGATTAAATATTCTCACAGATGTTAAATTGTGGAATAACACAAAATTAAATTTATTAAAAATAAATTTAACTTTGTGTTATTCCACAATTTAACTGCAGTCATCATTCCAATGTGTATACGTTCTAATAGCCTACGACTTTATTTTAAACTAGGTTTCGCTAGCGTCTCCGCCCGTGTGGATGCCGGTTTACGCAATAAAAAAGAACGACTTACGAAAAGTGATATTCAGAGCCTCAAAATATTTTTAAAAGACCTTTCCAATAACACCCCACACGATGGGGTAAGTGAAAAAATATCACATCCCCACTTTACGTGTAGGGAAAATTATAGATTTCTAGTACTAAGGATCTCTGAGCTAACCTGGGGATAGACAGATAGACAGAGTGAAACTATACGGGTTCCGTTTTGCCTTTTTGGCTTCGGAACCCAAAAACCTATTCAATGTCTTCCATTCAAACTATCTCCAGGCCAAATTTTATCTAAATCGATTCAGCAATATAAACGCGATATATATTTTCGCGGTAACGGACAAAGATAGACAGAGTTACTTTCATATGTATACTAAGAATAAAAAGCTGAAGAGTTTGTTTGTTTATAAATAAATTTAATTTCGGGGTAAAATTGACGAAGACGAAGTTGCGCGGGTCAGTTAGTTTATAATAACTAGCTGACCCACGAAGCTTCGTCTGCGTAAAATTTTCACGTTTTTGCAAAATTTTTCATTGCTGCTCCGCTCCTATTGGTCGAAGCGTGATATTTTGTAACCTATAGCCTTCCTCAATAAATGGACTATCCAACAGTAAAATACTTTTTTTAATTCGGATTGTCGCGTTTAAACAAACAAACTTTTCAGCTTTATAATATTAGTATGGATTTTGAATACATTTTGAAAAACTACTTTTTGATAAATTATATTTGAGACAAAATATATAAAAACTTGTTAGGAAAAAAATACCATCATACCATAAGTTTTTAATTACCAAAGTAATTAAAAACTTTTGCTGCAGATTACCTGCGTTTTATACTTTGAAGCTAAAGCTGAAATCACACTTACCTGTAACAAAGAAAATAATTATTAGTTTTCATGTCTACGTCATGATTAAATATTAGTTATATATTGTGTTACAGAGACTGGTGTCAAGAGGGCATGGTGTTACATCCTCATGCAACCAGGAGAGGTGTCGAGCCTGGCGGACCGCGGCTCAACGGTTATCGTTGGGAACTTGTTTAAACAAGGTGCCGATTTAGTAAGTCGAATCTTGCAGGGGGGTCAGATCATGATACTGAATTGTCGTTTTTTTAACTTATATTTTGAAAATACCTGTGACCGAAAATTAACGTAACAATGAGTTTTTAGGTGGGGGTACCAAAGTTTTGTTGATATATTTTTTTTAAAGACTACTTCCGCAGTAGGTTACAATCTCTGTGTCACAGGGGATTTTAAAAAACATACAAGTCACGGACAACAACTCAGACCCGGAAAACAATCAAATGTAATGTAATAATTTTCAAATATCACAAAGGCATAAATAAACTAACTTTCTAATAAAGATACCGTATCCAAATTTGTAAATCCATTTAGGTGATACGGTACTACAGACAGATACAGAAATATAAACACAACATGTTAAACTTATGCCACTCAGGATCTTATTCACATAACAGGATCTAGGATTTCATTCTGGGAGGAGGGGGGGGGGCATGAAATGTAAATGGTAGTGTCAGATCCAATATGCTTACGACTGCCCCAAAAAAAACGTTCTGAGGGCAAATGGGCAAAGAAATTCAATACAATACAAGAAATTCGGTACACAAAACAACCCTATGGGGGGAAACGTACCCCCGTGCCACCCACCATCTGCGTAATATATTAAAATGTTTAAATGTCAAATTCGAATAAAATTACCTACCTAGATGCTGTAAGGACTTCGTTCGCGTGAAAATTTTGAAAAACAAATTTATCCCATGGGTACATTTTTCCTGGATAAAAAGTAACCTATGTGCCATTCCAGCCTATAATCTATAGGTATCTGTGCCAAATTATATCCAAATCCGATTACCCGTTCTGGTTATAACAAACATCCATCTATCTATCTATGCATTCAAACTTTCACATTTATAATAATAAATTAATAATATAGATAAGGAAAGAAAATTTGATCCTTTCCTGTACGTGAATGTTACTATTTTTATAACCTCTAAGATATTTTATATGAAGAGGCCAATAAAAAGCTCTTTACTTTAACGGAAAATAGTTTCCTTTCTCCTGCTTCATTGGAAGTATTTGATAAAGACGACTTTATATCACAAGCTATGTATAAAACTATTCCAGAAACAATAAATTACTATGAACACGAAAAATCTGACTACTCGACAATGTTTATTTAAAAAAAATATGTCAATCCTACAATTGAGAAGAATTTAACGAAACTTTATATTATAAAATCTGTCAAGCCTTTCGAGCTGAGGAGTGTGCCAAAGAAATAGACATACAATCATGCATACATTTGACCATCGTAATCCTCCTGTAGACAAAGTTAATAGTCATCATCTTCATCATCAGCCTGTATCAGGCCTATGCTGGATATAGGCCTCTCTAAATTTAAACCACCACAACCAGTCTTCCGCCTTCCGCATTCAGTCCATTCCAGCCATCGAGATAATATCCCAGCGACCTTCTTTAGGTCGTCAGTCAAACTGTCTGGGGGTCGTCCTACCTTACGTTTACCAAGTCGCGTTCTCCAATCTAGAACTCATTTGCTCTATTCGTCATAGGTCCTTTGATAGATATGGCCAACCCATTGTCACTACAGCAGGGAAAAACTGCGACCTTTGTCGTAGGACCTCGTAACGAATTAAATCCTTCTAAGAAACCTTCAAGCATCATCGCCAGGTCACTCCATAGCCAGCTGCGCAACTTTGAATTTGTGCCCAACTATAAATGTCCATAGTACGAGTAGCAGATGTATAGCAGTAAATCCGGGGAACGGCTCTCCGTTTATTGATAGTAATTTTAGAAGCGTATTATTTGCCTTGAAATGTCGATGAATATATATAATTTCGTCGGTTTAATCGTATGCTGACTTGTGAAAACAGATGGCAGCAATCTAGCTGTTGAAATGCGATAGCTTCTTGAAGTTGACGAGGTTGCTCATACACATACGGTTTGCATACGCACGAACATTCAGTTCATAAATATTTCCAGTTTTAGGTTTATTTTCCACTTCAGGAAAAATACCGAGGAAAGCCAAAACCAAATTGTACTGTAAAATCTGTAAATGCGAAAATTAACAATTCAGTAGAAAATAGTTAATAATTTACCTATCCAAATATTTATTAAAGTGGAACAGTTTCGAAACTTCGAATTATTTTTCATTCTGGATGGGAAATTGTAAACCCTAATTTTAGCATGAAGTTTTTGAATTTGAGCTCGCGATTAGTTTGTTTTTGTTTTATTAAATTATATTTTCATTCTGTTGTATCAATACTACAACAGAATGAAAATATAATAGCAATCAAGAAAATAGAAGCAATTGTCACTTGCGAAGATTTAAAGTCAGTATTTTCATCGGCTTAAGGTTATTTTTGTAATGGGTGTGATATAAATGTTCAATATTTTCTGACTCGAAACCCTGATTGATTGATTGCTTAGTGTTTTATTATTTTAATTTTTATCCCACAACCTATAGCATAAAATTGTACTTTGTACCTATACCTACGTATGTACAGTGGGTATACCTATACCGTCAGTCAAATCCTTGCTGGGGGTTGATCAGACCATATCACTGAACCGAAATTTTTGAAAAAATGTACCTAAATTTTTCATAAATTTGTTATAATTGAATCAGGCGTAACATGGCGGAAATCCATCTTAAGTAGATTAGCACCTCCGGACCCTTGACTTGCAATATTCCGCTTCCACGAAGTGAAACTTCTACACGTGTTTCGCCTCTACACTAGGCATCCTCAGGACAGTTTGGCACCAACTGAGCCTCAGGACAGTTTAGCTCAAATTTCGTGGGTCCCTACTTTTTTTAGAAAATTTCGGTTCAGTATCATGGTCTGATCACTCCCCTGCAAGGATTGGATTGACTAAATCGGCATCTTGTATACATAAAAATATAACAGCTAGTACTTAGGGCATACCTACCACTAGCGATAAGAGATGGCGCTGGTTGTATGGAACTAAATAAAGGCCGATGTTTGGTCTCTATTTAAGTATATACAAAAGTACTCTGTAGCGATTACCATAGCCAATGGATGCCTGAATCATTAGAGGTGTCACAGGCGCGTTGCCGACCCTATAAAAATCTATTTACTATCCTCTTAAAGAACCCCATATTATAGTATTTAGGGAAACCAATGGCAGGAAACTTATTCATCCTAATCCATCTTTATTTTCAGAATGCTTTTAAAACCACATCAAAAGCTATTTCCACCTAACCTGCTTAGAAAAATATTCTCGAAAATGCGTTGAAAAGCTATCTCGAAGCGACGCTAAGCGAAAATTGATAGCATATAGTGGATAATCATAATAATCCTTATCGTAAGATACCTTCATGAGACGATAGTGGTGAATATGTAAATGGTTCAATTTATAGCGGTTTTATGAAGTATTGTGTGCTGATAAAGATTATGTATTTTGAATGTATTTTTGATGTAGGGCTGAGGCTCATATCATCCTAAAGCCCCTACATTGTTTATTCAGGGAAGGGTTGAATGAAATTAATATTTTGACATCCTTACCTACATAGTATAAAACAACTAGCTGAACCTCGCAACTTCGTCAGCGTCAATTTACCCTGTTTTGGCAATTCATATAAAAATACTAAAATTAAGATTAAAAATGTATATACCTATTCTCATACCTACCAAATATACAAAAAAATATTAAAATCGTTTGAGCCGTTGCGGAGAAGTTTGACCACAAACACCTTGACGCGAGATTTAATTTATATTTCTTCATTTACCCGCAGGTGTTTGCGTGGAAATTTCGTAAATTTTTCATACATTCTAAGCGTTGGTCACATAATGGCAAAGGCATCGGATTCGCAATCTTGGTCCCCAGTTCGAATCGTACCCATTGCACTACCGACATAAACCCACTCCTAACGCAAGCCATTGAGCCTAGCTGGAGAGGTTAACAGGATTGCCAGTAATGTGAGGAAACATCCAGACCATACTCTATCTCTGTGCCAGAATAATTCAGCCGTTCTGGCGTGATTGAGTAACAAACACATCTATCTACATTTTTCGCATTTTTTTTAAAGAACCAAATTTTTAAAATTGATTGGTTATTCTTGGTGGCGTGGTGGAGTGTGTACGATTGCACAAGAGGTCGTGGGTTCGATTCCGACCAAGGACACCACTTTGTGTGATCCACAAACTGTTGTTCCAAGTCTGGGCTTTATGTCCGTGATTTGTATATTTGAAAAGTTTTCGCGACACAGGGCATGCCCTACTATGGAATAAGTCTATAAAAAAACTGTGTATCCTTATTTCGTAATTATTCTTTAAGGGCTGTTTTTTTCATTTTGATGTACAGAACCCTAATAATCCCAAAAACCTACCTACTGTATGCAATTTAAGGTAATCTAATCTTACCCCACTTCAATGGTCCCAGATACTTAACCAAACATTACACATTGCCAAGAACAAATTAAATAAAAAAACCCAATTCTTCTACACGTGGGTTTCGACTAGCCGATAATTCGGTTACGTATTTCCGGTTCCAGCTGCCACTGGCCGCCATCTTGTTTCCGGTCGAGCACCCATATCCTGTGAGACGGGATATGACGTCATAACTGAGGATTTTATGTTTGTTTGTGTATGTGTGTGAAATAATAATAGTTTTCTTTATGATCTAGTTCGAGGTTTATTTTGTATTTTTTATGTGTATCACACGTATTTTTATTATTGTGTTAAACTAGGCGTAGATAAATACAAACGGGAGGAAAGACGGATTTTTTTAATACGCCACACTATGGTACAAACCATATATCAGCAGGGACAAAACAAACATCTTAGAATATTTCGACTTCAAGACTTTATCGAATTGCATCGATCGTGGTCACGAGTCGACCACCACGATCGGTGCAATTCGATCGAAACGTCGGATAAATTAAAGATTTCGTATCTTTAATTATTTCACGTGATTAAGTCCCGGTAATATTCTAATATGTGTAAACATCGCGAAAGTTTAAAAACAATCAATACAAACATCTCCTTACAAACAAATCTATACTAATATTATAAAGCGGAAGAGTTTGTTTGTTTGCTTTGTTTGTTTGTTTAAACGCGCTAATCTCAGGAACTACTGGTCCGATTTGAAAAATTCTTTTTTTGTTGGATAGCCCATTTATCGAGGAAGGCTATAGGTTATATAACATCGCGCTACAAATAATAGGAGCGGAGCAGCGACGAGAAATGTTGCAAAAACGGGGAAAATTTACGCATACGAAGTTGCGCGGGACAGCTAGTCTATACTAATATTATAAAGCTGAAGAGTTTGTTTGTTTGTTTGAACGCGGTAATCTCAGGAACTACTGATCCGAATTGAAAAATTATTTTACTGCTGGATAGCTCATTTATCGAGGAAGGTTATAGCTATATTATATCACGCTACGACCAATAGGAGCGGAGCAGCAATGAGAAATATTACAAAAACTGGGAAAAATAACGCATACGAAGTTGCGCGGGTCAGCTAGTTTAAGATAAAATCTATGTCACAGTCTTTACAGAAATAAATGTCTTACGAAGCAAGATCGGTGTACGATGGCATCATTGAAAACTTACAACGTATAAAGTTCAAGTTATAAATATGTATCTACAGTGAATATAATTACGTTGAAACTTGTTCAAAACTTGAAAGTTTAGACGTGTTTCAACTTGTCATGACGTTAACGTTTTAATATAAAATCTTTCCTTGACGGTTTCATTTAAAACTATTTATTTGTTTCTGTTATATTTATTAATTTTGATGGAAAGGTAAATTAATAATTAAAAAAACATTTTTAAAAACAACCTTTCATTTAAATGCTCTAAAAGGATCAAATTTTGACTGCCTCTGTGGCGCGGTGGGAGTGTATCCGACTGCTACGCAAGAGGTCGTGGGTTCGATGCCCACCCAGGATAAAACTTTGTGTGATGAGCACGATGGTTTATTCTGTGTCTGGGTGTTATTTATCTATAACATGTATTTATTTAAAAATATATAAGTATGTTTATCAGTTGTCTGGTTTCCATAGTACAAGTTCTGCTTAGTTTGGGATCAGATAGCGTTGTGTGAGTTGTCCCAAGATATTATTTTTATTATTATTAAATATTTTTAAATTAAAACAATCTCATCATGTTCTAGCATAATACTATTTATATGACGTAAAACCTAATCGCAATATCAATATCAGACCTTCTAGCGATTTGACTCTACTTAAGCCAATGATCAACGGTACTAAAATCTTTTATTTAATGTGCAGCGAAAAAAAATCTCTAATATTACAAAGCTGAAGAGTTTGTTTGATTGGACGCGATGATCTCAAGAACTACTAGTTCGAATTGAAAAGATCTTTTACTGTTGGATAGCCCATTTATCGAGAAAGGCAATAGGCTATATAACATCATGCTACGACCAATAGGAGCGGAGCAGCAATGAGAAATGTTGCAAAAACGGGGAAAATTTACGCAGACAAAGTTGCATGGGCCAGCTAGTAAATTATAATGTAACAAATTGAGGGAGGGGTTTACTAAAATTATTATTTGAGTCAAATTATAGTCATTTTAAACCCCTCCCTTAATTACCTATGGCTCGCATTACTTAAAACATAACCTTACGTCTGGTGTTGTCGGGTAAAAAGAGAGATGTCAACTGTTCCTTGCAAATACATAAATAGCTTAAGTAATTCTGGGCCCTAATAAACCAGTCAATCAATTTCGTCGATAATTTTATACAAACAAAATTTAGGAACACGAACAACAAATAATTCGAGATGATCAATTTTCATAAAAAAATATAAATAATTTGAAAGGCGTTCATAAATCATTGAAACATAAACTGTCCATCTTAATAAAATAAATTGGAAACTGAATGGAAACAGAGTATTAATATTCTTTCGTTGTTTACATAGTTAAAATAAAAATTTTGGGTAGAATTTCACTTCCTTGGTTGATCCGATTTGGACGTAATTAAATATCCAATATACTAGAGATTTAAGAGTGTAAACGTACGTGGGCAATATTATTAATTACAAAACAAAAGTCTGCTTTAAATTAAAACGTAACTGAAATATTTTGGTGACAGAAATCGGCCATTTTTTTTAAATTTTGATGTACTCAGTGCCATTCTCACAACTGAGACGAATCGCACGATACCTCTCAAGCTAAAATCCATCAAGCCATTTAGAGGCTCTAGATCGTACCAAGGAAATATACATGACTAGCTGAACCGCGCAACTTCTATATAAATACCTTCCTCGATAAATGGGCTATCCAACAGAAAAATATTTTTCTAAATTCGCAATTGAAAACACGTTGCATTAAGTTTCTCTCAGTAAGATTATGTGGTACCCGAATATTAAGTTTTTTCTTGTACCTAGACTTTTGTAAATGACGTAAAACTGTTTTTCAGTTCTTCAGCAATATCGTAACTACTGATATGGCAATCTTGCCCCACTTTTGCCCCGATTTTATGCGTGACGGGGTGTACAGAGCGAGTCTCATCCTTCACACTAAAATTTCCAGACTTGAAACGCTTGAACCACATTTGTGCTACTCGTAATTATACCGCAATGTGTTCGCGTAATTTTATTCGCGGCCTTCGTCGCATTATTACCTTTTTTGTAATAAAACTTCTTCGTCACATACTTCTATGTTGCATCTTTAGAATGTCAACATTTAATGGTATTAAAACCAGCCAGTTACATTCAGTACAACCAAAGAGGTTAGATTATTAACAATACATTCAAAATACGCAAATACTTTTGCCCCTACCTATTATTTTTGAAAACGAAACAAACCCACAAATCATAAAAATGGATAAACCTTCACATACGTTTTCACCTGTACCCCAACATTTGTACGAAATTGTCATGTAAATACTTCGCTATAATTTGAAATGATGGTAGAGAAAATGTATAAATAAAACCGGGCAAGACCATGTCGGACCATGTTCAGTGTAGGTTTCCGCAGCTGTTACTATTGAGAAAAAATACGATTTGAAAAAGTGCATCGGCAAAAAAATCGTTTGTTCATGGCACTTACGGCCATATATGTTACAGCACACGCTTCCTCCCAAATTTATAGTCTGCTGGAATCTCCATGGTAACCTAAATTTTCTAACCAACACCAAAATGGCAGCGCACGTTAAATAATGACTTATATAGGCAATATGTTGGTACCTTGGGTTACATTATTGTATTTTTCGTCTTTTTGAATCTCTAATAAAAAAAAAAATACAATCTATGTTACTTGCTAATAACGTAGCTTTCTATTGGTAAAATCATTTTTAAAATCGGTTATGCGGTTACCCTTGAAAGCGTAAGAAACCACTTTCGAATTTATAATGTTAGTTGTTTGGTTTAGAATAGCTTTCACCCTCAGCTTCATCCGCGTAGTTGACTTTAGTTCGTTAAGGGTTGATTTTTGCTTTCTAATGTGTAAAGGTGTATTTATTTATCCACAAAGTGTTTTTTTACAGATTTAATTTTAAAACTGACGAAGTAATGTACATACAAACGTGCATTGCCTTTTTACACCTTTTTCACTTTAGTGGTTGATTTTCCAAAAACGATGTAACATGCGGTCGAAACGTCGGACAATAAAAATATTGGTTAAAATATACACGCGATTAAAACTCATAGGTTATTACTATGAGTTTTAATCGCGATTCGTACATATTATATTTAATATGTACGAATCGCGAAAGTTTATCAACTTTGGATCGTACGCTGGGTTTTTTTCCAAAGTTTACACTGTGCTATTTGATACACAGTCGTA
This sequence comes from Herminia tarsipennalis, assembly GCA_945859575.2. Taxonomy (NCBI): domain Eukaryota; kingdom Metazoa; phylum Arthropoda; class Insecta; order Lepidoptera; family Erebidae; genus Herminia; species Herminia tarsipennalis. The sequence goes on from OX243830.2 coordinate 4,421,718, forward strand.
CGCTAGGTTGGCTACCCCGTACAAAGTGACATTTCAAATGCCGAATCGAATGACCGCTCCTGTGAATTTTTTAGATACATAATAGGTAGGGGCAAAAGTATTTTCGTATTTTTAATGTATTGTATCAAACCTCTTTGGTTGTACTGAATGTAATAGGCTGGTTTTAATACCATTAAATGTTGCTATTGTGAAGATGCTAGAAATATAGGTAACGAAGTATGGACAAGCCCTACAGACCGTGACAAAGCCTGGCCTGACTCGGAACAAAGTGATGTATGGTGGGATTGGAAAGGAATCGTCCACTATGAGCGTTTTCCGCCGGGTAAAACTCTCGATTCTGACCTTAACTATCAGCAACTGATGAGGTTAAAAGAAGCCATTGAGATAAACCGGCCGAAGCTGGTGAACAGAAAGGGCGTGGTGTTCCATCATGACAACGCCAGACCACACTCATCTATAGCCACTCAGCAAAAATTGAGAGCTTGGCTGGGATGTGTTGATGCATCTGTTTCGGTCACTTCAGAACTCTCTAGGAAGCATAAAGTTAACCTCAAAAATAACACTGTGAAAACTACCTGTCAGCTTTTATTGATCAACAGTATCAATTTTTTTACAGCTATGGGTTTATGGCGCTACCCACAAGGCGGCAACATGTCATCGATCAAAACGGCACATACATATTATAAATAAATAAATAATCTTTGTATGAAAAATACGAAAATACTTGTGCCCCCACCTTATATGACAAATTGCCGTTTTAGTTACCCTTGCTACACAATTACAAAACTGTAATTGTGTTTTTTTTTTAATTTGTCAAATGGCTGTTCATGTGTCAAAGTCTTTTTGTTGTCCAAGTATCAAAATCAAGAAGTCTTGTTGTGCTGTTGTCCAGCGTATTAGTAGCTTATACACATTCAGTGAGCCAAACATATTTAGCATAATAAACAGATAGACCTACTGAATTAAGACTAAAACGTTAGCGTGCAAAGCAGTGTGCAGAATTTACTAATATAAAAAATAAGGTCTCTACACGGGATAAAATTATATTCTATTTATAAGGGTGTAATTTAATTAAATTTTCAATTACCAACAGTTCTTTGTCGACCCTTCTTTGTGAACACTTCACCTTTTTCAAACGGTTGAGGTATGAAGGGCCCTTGAAATATGGAGTAATGGAATATGGCAGGTCCTCTTGTTGAGAGTTTTTGGTAGAAAATACATGTGAATATAGATAGAACAAATACGCGCAATAATTATTTTAGATAGGTTCTGTCACAGAGCGTTATTTCATGTCAACTTTAGTTACATGGGTACGCGTTTAGCACAAAATAAGAAATAGTTTAGTTATCGGTTTAAGTTCAAGTTTGCGGACAATTTTTCATGCAAAAATATCATAAAATCATCTCAAAATCGAGCAAAATAATGCGAAATGCAGGTACGTTTCGCATTATTTTGCTCGATCTCTTAACCACCCAATAAGATAGCTGATGTTACTTCATGGCAGCTAGGCGAAAACAAGACGAAATGGAGGTAAAGATTCCGAATCGTCTTGTTTTAACTAAAATAAAGTCGCTTCCGCTATCTGTTCTTGCTTAGATCTTTTAAAATACGCTACAAATTTTGATGCGATTTTCACTATCATTTAGATATTTTTTCCCGGAAGGTATATCTAATATATAAAAGGAGAAGCTGATTGACTGACTGACATATCTTCTATCTGATTCTTTTCAAAAAACCTTTTTAGTGCTCCCCCTAAGTTATGAAAGGATTTTTTATAACGTAGGGGAGCCAAATGAACAAAATTCACCCCCAAAGCGAGTAGGCGAATCGGTGGTGCAAAGTTAGTATGAACCTTTGCCGTTAAAATATTTTGGTAACAATCTGGCATCCACGCGGGTGAAGCCGCGGGCATAAGCTATATAATACATGCATATTATGTGTAGAGAGAAGAGAAAAATATCATATCCGTCGTTCATTTAGTACCTGTTCTTCGGGATGTTTGTTTCATGGCAGATCTATACCTCTTTTTGATCTTGCCGTAGACGCAAATAAGTTTACCTTCTTAAAGTAGTCCACAAGAAGCTAAGCTTATTTGAAACTCACTAGTGTGAGTTTTGAAATAGGTAGTACCAAAATCTCACACAGTTCTGTGCCTTGGTTTATATTAACCTATCAATCATGCGCTTGATTTCAACATCACTTCACATACATAACAAACGCTGTGAAAACAAAATAAAACCTCTCATATGTGTACATATTTCTGGTACATTTACACCAATTTATGTAGATTCAAGTGGTATAAGCCGTCCATCCGTTTAAGCCCACTTTTGGCGGCGCATTGAAGAGTCTCTGCTCTGACATACAGACGGAAATATCTACAAAACTTTTGGAAAACAAGCACATTTTTTTAAGATAAACAGCAATGTGGGATTGGGTCCCTCATTACTAGCTATCCTGTTGACCCCTCCAGCTAAGCTCAAAGGCTTGTGTTGGGAGTGGGAAAACAAGGTGGAATGGGTAGAATCCGAACCCGCGACCTCATGTTTCTGATGCCTTAGCCATTAGGCTACTGCCGCTACCTACACTATTCTATGATAAACAGTTACTGCACAAGCACAGTAAAATAATGAGTACCGACACTTATAATGTACAGTTTAGCAACTCCTTGCCTCCGGCCGTAACGATCCACGCTCGTTTAGAACAAAATACCAATTTTCGAAATGATTTTTAATACGCAAATGTAGGCAAACTTACAGAAGATTAAATGCATTCGACGGGAACTGGCTGGACCCTGAACGGAAATATTGATTTATCGACAATCTAACCGATTTCCCAAATACTATATTCTATTTTCCCAAGATTTTCCCGTGTTTTTATCACTGTATTGTTTCGGGATGGAGGCTATACAGAAGTGGACACAGAATGGACCTAAAGGGTATATTGTGATGACTCTTTCTTCCTTAAAGGATCTCCAAGGCTTTGTCTGATCATAATAATAATAATAATAATAATAAACTTTATTTGTTCTCTCTCACATAGACATTACAAAATGTATTGCATAGGACTTAACTACTAGACATTTATTCTTAAAAACTACTATGTGAGAGACTGGCGGCTGTACTAGGAGACCTGTATTACAGCTTACCAGCCCCTCCTAACTCTGGATTAAATACAATTTTAAAATGAGGCTTGTTAAGTTGCGCAATGCAGGTAGAGAGTTTGTGTGAGTGTGTGTGTGTGTGTGTATGTGTGTGTGTGTGTGTGTGTGTGTGTGTTGTGTGTTTGTGTGCGTGTGTGCTTGCTTAGGTTGGTATAAGTAAAAGTGCTTCAGTTTCCTCATAGGAGAGGGATTTGAGCCAGGTTGAAACTAATTTTTTACAAGTGAAACGTGTATGAGAGAAGATGCTTGTTTCTTTGTTGGTTTTATTATACAAAAATTTTCCCAGAAACCCAAATCATGAAGTCGACTATGCATCTTGGTGGAGAGGCCTTAACGTCGTCAGGTGTGATTAAGTGCTCTCCAAGGTGCTGGCTTCTGATGTAGTGAAGCCAGCACTTTGGAGGGCACTTAATCACACCTGATATTTACCATACTCTTTAACTGCACAGATACTCGATCTAACTGATATTGTATTTTCACAGTTAGGTTATGTTTTATTTAATCTTGTCTGTATTACACATTTTGTCGAATATATAAATGTATGAATGAATACTTTGGGGTACTACCAACGGCCTTAACCGCACAACCTAACACATGCTTCTCCATTCATCCCCCACCCTTAAACAAAACTGTAAGAATATAAAGAGGAAGCTACACACCCAAAATAACTTACTCCTGCGCCCTACTACTGGCAAATGGGGAGCCTTGCCGCAGGTAAGCATGCAAATATCTGGACTGCGTTAGCTTACTCCGCTGGAGAATTCGCGTGTCCGGTTTGGAATCGATCCTTCCACACAAAGCGAGTGGATGCAGCCATTAATGAAATCTGCCGCATCATAACAGGCTACCTTAAGCCGACCCCGGTAAGACTGCTGTATCCATTGGCTGGCATAGCACCTCCAGGTATTCGCAGGGCTGTGGCGAGCGGGGAGAGCTAAAATGGATGGAGACTTACGGCACTCCATGCGTGGTCATATTGCCACACAACAAAGACTGAAGAGCCATAAAAGTTTCATTAGGGGTGTCGACCCTCTGATTACGGAGCCATCAAAGACGAGAGGCCAAATATGAAGGGACGGAGTATTCTTGCCATTAATGCAACCCGCTGAGAGTCCTTCCCCTGGACATAAACTACGATGGTCGTTATGGAAGTCTTTAAACAGACTCTGGACTCAGGTCGAGCGGAACAAATAAAACACGCTCTTCGGATACCAACCGGAGTTGCTTCTGCGGTGCAACACAAACGATGGCTAATCTTAAATCGTGCCCTATGTACCCAATCACCTGCATACGGAAAGACTTGTTGACTGCCTCTGACAATGCAGTTGACGTGGCCGCGTTCTGGGCCACATCCATTTAATACTTATTTATTGCCTATAATGTCTACTATTGAAACGCTAAGGAAAAGTTTACAACTTTACTACCAGAAATACAACAACCAAATTGTCCGTATGTCACTTACCACACACTCATATACCTTAATCCCCTTGTAAAACCGTACGCGTATTAGGTATGCGGTATCATACCACAAAGGTACCTATCGCAATATACCACACTGTATTATGGTAACTGACTTTCGAAAGAGTCTTATTTGTCTGTGCTAGCAAAATGCTAACAGGTCCAAAGGTTATGGAGAGATAGGAATAGGAAGGATATGCTAAGTCTCCTCGCCGATGTCAATTATGGTGGCCAATCACATCAGAGACTAATCAACTACGCAGGAAATATTATGGTTGTGCACTAAAATATCTCCTGCATAGTTGGCTAGTCGTGTATGCGCAGACCCAAGATCTCTCTCATAGCCCCATGGGACGAAAATCCGACACGACCGGAGAGAGATTGTGCGCTGGACCGACTTAACGAGCTCTCTAAGGCACGGAGAGGTATGAGATTTTTAGACAACGGTCACCCATCTATAGACCGACAGTGGTCAAATCTGTTGCTAATGGATGCCTACATCAATCAGGAAGGTTCTTAGATTTGCTTCATGAAAATCGATACAGCTATTTTGAAGATAATCAAGTTTTAATTTCACGTCTAAGTTTCACATTAACTTATTTAAAAAAACAGTTATCGCCTGCAGCTTCGCCCGCGTTGATATTTGTTATCGCGTTAAAAACTATCCTATGTCCTTTTCCAGGACTCAAACTGTCTCCTATACTAAATTTTATTTAAATTGATTTAGCGGTTTCAGCATCAAAACGTAACAGACAGACAGAGTTATTTTCCCATTTATAATATTAAGTGTGGATTTACTCAGTACCTTTGCTTTGTCCAATGATTTAATATTCCTGAAAACGGGATTCATCTTTAATATAATTAAAGACAGTACTTATTTACTCCACATTTATTTTGTAAGAGATCATTTAACAAAAATATAAATTTAAGTTCACCATTAACAGGTATCATTATGGTCAACAGGTTTTAGCAATTGGGGCCTCAAAAACAGCTAAATTGATAAGATTGAATTTATACCTAAACGATTAAGAGAACAACGCGAAACATGACTTTCGCGTTGTTCTCTTAATCGGTCCCAGTCTCGATGGCTAATCACAGCAGAGACTAGCCAACCACGCAGGAGCTATCGTACTTATTTAGGTCTTAGAAAAGTTACGTCGAATAAGATAATCTTGTAAACTCTGTCGAAATTGTGCAATTTCGTACTAGCATTCTTGTCGAAGAAGAATGCTATATATCGAGCTTGCATCATTTTATAGTTATGTCAGAGAAACGCTTTGTTGGAGTTCAGTAGTTTCGGATCTAAGATATTTCGAACAAGAATTGTCGAAATGTAGATTTGTAGTCGCTATTTTGCAGCAGTGCACAGTGTGTCCGAAAATATATGTAAGTACTTGGTAGCTTCCTAGCTGATTAAAAAGCTATAAATTATCTACATAACTACCTAAACTATAAAACATCGAAACGTCAAGCAATTTTAAGGTAAATAATAATGCGCGTTAATTCTCGTATAATAAATAATTTCAATTTTTATTACTTCTACGTAGAATTTTCATCAGTCCTTTAATATGGTGTGCGATAAATTAGTGGCAGCACCCCGCCATGTAAACATAAAAAAAATAATAAGAGTGGTCAAGAGTTTCCATTCATTACTTCTTTTCACCAGCTCTACTTCTCTTCTCTTTTCTACAGCAGTGCTTCCCAAAGTGGGTTTTGCGGAACTTAGTGGCTATATATTACTAGCTTTCGCCCGCGGCTCCGCCCGCGTGAATATCGATTACCGCGATAAAAACTATTCTATGTCCTTCCCCGGGACTCAATTTCATTTAAATCGATTAAGCTGTTTGAGCATGAAAGCTTAACAGACAGACAGAGTTACTTTCACATTTATAATATTAGCATGGATTATATGTCTACCTACAATAGACTTGTCACTATTTTTAAAATGGTGACAAATCTATCTTTACACTTGTCACTATTTTTAAAATAGTGACAAGCCTATCGGTAGACAAAAGGTCGTGTGCGCAAAGTGTTAGTGTGGTTATAGGGTCAGTGATGCAGTGGCATTTGTGTAATCGAAATGATTAGAACAGTTGGCGAACTTTACCTTGCTCGAGGTATCCGCGTTCATATGATCGATTACTATTTACTATAATGTTAATTCGAATATTGAGCCGCTAATAGCTCACAAGGCTACCCTGACGCTTTGACGTATATTTAAAAACAGTTCGTGATTATTTATGTCCAGGTATGATAGCTTAAATCGGTATCTGGCAATCCAAATGAATTGAGAACTATCATAACTGTGTACATTTGGTATCTCTACTGAAATCTTTGTCAGAATTTTAAAAATCGGTTCAATAGGTCCAATATCTTACCTTTTTTATACTCGTTAGTATAGATCTATAATTTAAAGTCAAAATAGTCCTTTTGCTTTTGCTTCATAAGTGAAAAAAAATATTTGAATATGAATTCTGATGTGAAGTTTCACGTGAACAAACACACAGGTCAAAGTGAGTATATAACAAAGAATTTCTTAGCGGAACTTGTGCGGGAACGTTATTGAACTTGAATAATAAAAGTGCGGTGGACAAGGCATTATTGGAAATTCTCTGGATTTTCGGTATTCCTCTTAGTAAATACAGCTATAAGTTGGAAAAATGGGAGATTTTTTGGACTGTCTAGGTTCAAAACACCTGTGGATTTAACGTTGAAGTCAATAATAATAATTGTAAGCTCCTAACCGATGTCGGTTACTGCGGCCAATCTCATTAAAGACTAGCCAACTACGCTACGCTCTCTTTTCTCTTACTCTCATAAAGGAGAGAGATAGAGCGCAGGATCGACGGCCCAACGTGCTCTTTTTGGCACAAAGGGATGTAAGTATTTGTGTGTGTATTTTTAGACAACGGTCACCTATCTATGAACCGACAGTGGTAACGTTGCTTAACTTCTCAGATATCTCAATTCGATTGAGCTCAAACCGAATCGACTGAACATTGCCATTAAATCAGGTTGAAGTCAATAATTATGTAACGTAAATTTTTAACCACTTTCAAAAAACGTGGTTTTATGTAATCTCATTTTCGCGACCTTCTCAAAAATGATTCATCTATTACGATTAGGTGTTCACTATTTTACTAAATATTTTTCGGAGCTATATACTAATGCATGGAAGTATATGTGTGAAATTTTCATCAACAATGTTTACGAGTAATTACCACAACTTGGCAGACGCAGTGGAAACGTCCCACCAGATGGATAGATAATCTGGTTAAAGCAGCCGGGACCAAATTGTTGATTGGAAACGGTTGGAAGAGGCCTAGGCTCAACAATAGCTGGTAGGTTAAAAAAAAAACAAATTGAGTCCAAGAGTCATTAGTAACTTTAAAGTCAAATGTCTTGAATATTTGCTGTTTTCGTGGCTCCAACCCAAACAACAAATAAACGCTTCTAACGAGCAAAACAATTAGGGAAGGTACAGCATCTCGATTTAACAAAATACAACTCGCACCTGACCGCTTTGTGCAAATAGCTGTGCTAATGAATATTGGACTTTTTTATGTCTTAGAATATTTATCGTAGGCAGATCTTCAAATGATATTGATAAGAGAAAAACCTATACCTATTCATCTTAGGTAAGTACATAGTTTTTTTAAGAAGCGCAATAACTCAAAAACAATAAGCGATTGCGGTGTTTTTTTTTCAGATTTTTTTGGCTCGGTTTAAAAGGTGCGAGAAGGGGCACAATATATTATGCTTGTTTCGGACCGATTTTATTTACTAAAATATTTATTTAATTGAAAGGTTTCCCTGAAAACTAAGACCGTGACGGACGAACATGACGAAATTAGAGTTCTGTTTTTGCGATTTTGGCTACGGAATCCTTAAAAAAAATAAATTGTAAAAATAAAAAACCCGCCTGGTTTTTTTATTTTTACAATTTATTTTTTTATTTAATACTTTTTAGCAGTTGTAGGATGTAAACGATGTAACAACTTACTTTTATCACAGCTATTGTCAAGTATTGAAAATTGAAAAAAGAATGGTTGCTAACTAACTTTTTTAGTATTACAGTCATAATCATGTTACACCTTTTTGAAATGCTTAAGATGAGCCCTTTAATTTGATATCCAAATTGCAGTATTCAAAACAACTTTTTTTTCACACATCTTTATTTTGACATCTCACAGCCACTATGTTTGTTTTTTGAAACGTCACATAGGTATCTAATAACACTTGGCCGATCAAGATAAATCTAACGACGTGAATTGTATAAATCCGTTTAGTGGATTGTGAGATATCAGGTTATAAAGAATATTACTAAAATACATACATACATACAAGATACGCGCGAGAAACATAACCCTTCTTTACAGTCGGGTAAAAACACGACTCCAGCACTAACATATTGAAGCATCGGGGGGCATAAAATTGACGGGCACCAAATATTCCCAAACTTTTGTTATTAAAAAGCTAACTAGCAATGTAGGATTGTTGGTCCCCCTTTACTGACAATTCTATTAACCCCTCCAGCTAAGTTCAATGTCTTGTGCTAGAAGTGGGTTCACGTCGGTAGTCTAATAATAGGTAGGTACCTGCTATACGTATTTTACTTGACTGCCTCGGTGGAGTAGCGTCATTGTGTACGACTCGTGTGTTAGATATTGTGATTTTAATTCCCGCATAAAACTAGAAATTGTGAAATCCACCAATATTGAAAATGCAATGCAAGAACGAGATGGCATTGTAATGAAAATTGCCCAGATGGCAACCAAACTTTATCTACACTCCGAGATGGTTCGCATACATTACTCGTTTAAATAATATATTTGCTCCAAGTAAGTAATGGCTAAAGCATCGGTCTCGCTATCGTGAGGTCGCGGGTTCGAATCCTACCCATTATACTACCGACGTGAACCTACTCCTAATTTAAGCCAGAGCTTAGCTGGAGGGGTTAACAAGATTGCTAGTAATGTGGGACTCAATCCCACATTGCTAGTTATATTTAAAAAAGAAAAAAAACTCCACCGAGGTAGTCAAGTAAAATACTAGAACCTTTTCCTTATAGCAAGTCAGTAAGCAGAAACAATAGATCTGTAATTTAGGTTTAATACCTCCGTTAGTACTTACTTACTGTTAGAAGTGACCGCTATAGAAGTGCTGGCTCCCAGCCAAAACTATTACTATTTCGACTTCTTGTTTAGTTTAGTAGAAAGAGCTGAACAATAGACTGTTAAGATGTACTGAAAGCCTGATTTTCGAGAAACATTTTCGCACGTGGTGAGATTTAAGACTTATTTTACCAAAGGTATATAGTTAGACAATGATTTAAGGATTTCTAACCTTTTAAATGTACGATTATGTAGGAAAGATCTAACTACCCTGTTTTTTTCATATTTTCAAAAACAACTATTTAGCTGGGGGGGGGGGGCAGTCATGTGCGACACATGACTATAACAAAAATTAATATTTTAAAGCTTAAAATATCACAAACGCATACATAAATCAAAAAATTGTTTTTAAATCCTGAAATATTTTTAAAAGACCTATCCCCACCCCACCACACTATAGGGTAGGTTAGAAAAAAAAAACAATCTCACATTAAGTGTAAGGGAAGGACTTTAATATATGTATACCCATGCCAAAATACAGCTTTCTAATACCAAGGGTCTCTGAGCTAACTTACGGACGGATGTACGGTCTGACATGGCAAAACTATAAGGGTTTCTTGTTTACTACGGAACCCTAAAAACTTTTCTTTCTTTATAAAATACTTCCAATTCGTTAGGAAAGTATAAACAGTTTGCGATAACTAACTATAAACGCACACATAAACATAAAATTCCTTCGGCCTTCTGAACAAAGTGGTATGTAAGGCACTCGGCGTATTTTCAACATGCTGACCACGCACGTTTTGCAATCGCGGGCTCACAGCGATGTAGATGACCAAAAAGCAGGTTGTCGCATTTGTATCGATTAAAACGTGCGCGTAAAGCGATACAAACGCCCGCACGAGAAGCGCGTTCAAAGCTCTTCTTTAAAGCGTTTAATTGCATTTCCAATACGCGCAAATGTAGCGCGTCTGTATTGACGCGTTTGTATCAATCCAAACGCGCGTTTACGGGCGCCACAAAATTTTTGAACGTGTGCAAAGGTTTAATGTCTGCGTCTGAATTTTGTTAAAAGCGCGTTAGGGTGCGTTCCCACTATGTCACGACGACAGATTATCGTGTCGTTTAAAGAGGCTCGTGGCTTGTGTATTTAAATGGAGTAGTTAACATAGAGGACGACACGGCGAACTGTCGCCCACGATATTTTTGCGGAGGCGACTAATTGACAGACCGGCTATCATGACAGTCGTTATTATGGGAACAGCTAGAGATGACAGTTGTCCAACGATATCTTAAATCGCGCCTCCATTTACGTGCGTTGTGTGCTCGGTGTGTTAACAATATGCCGTTCTGTGTACGTCGATGCGTACCATAAAAGCTCAAGCGCGTTTGTATAATGCTTATCTTCTGCACTCTCATTATTTTGTGATACTACTGGCAATAGTCACAAAACCACTTTAATAACAAAGTCACGTTCCTATAACAAATCAGAAATGATACTACACGAACTTGTTCGCTGCGTTCCGTTCTACAGAAAACGTTGTGTTCAAATTGTGTCCGTGGACAGAATTAATACTATATTTATTAGCCATTACCTTTTAGATTAGGTCATTTTGTCATTTCTAGGTGAGTAACAGCTTTGCTCTTTTGGTTATAATTTTAACTAAGCTAGATTTTCAAATAAACTGTAAGCCCAAAGCGTAATTTTAAATATTAGTTACATCAAAAAGGAGCGAATATAATGATTTACTGAAAGGGGTAAGAGTTGAGCCAATACTTTCATAATTATGAATTGACTTTTTAAAATTTAAACTGTACTGTCCCACTGCTGGTCGAGGTTCTCCTTTATTGCTTATTTGCTTCCAAACCTCCCTGTCTGCAGCTTTCTCCTCCTCCATCTTCACAAAGGCTTCCAGATCATCACGCCATCGTTTCTTAACCCAAACTTGACGGCGAAGGACATAAATCTAGAATGCATCCACATACCTCTCTAGGTGTACACAGATCATTACACCATAAATCGAATTTTAAATATTAAAAATTCACATTTTCAGTAAAAAGGTTTTGTTCAAAAATATATTTTCACCCTACTACATTTAAGTTAAAATGAAGAAGAAGTGAAATATTCTTAGCAGTGTATGAGCTCGCATTCAAGTCCTCTGTCCACCTGTCAATGTCACGCGTCTGTCGAATTCGCAACCATTGAAATAATTAGTGTTTAGTCTTTTTTGTACCAAAACGTGTAGAAGCCCCAATTCATGACGCTTAGGACTTTTTGGCCGCAAAAAAAAATCTTACCTATATAGGTACAATGTAGCGCTACATTAAGATTATATAATGACACTATAATTTTAGTAAAAAAGGATTAAGATTTTTGTTCCAAGTAGCTTCTCTAGTACGTTATTACATATTTATTAACTTAATGCTCGGAACAGATATTTTAAATCACACCAAACTATGTTCCATGTGGAAACCGAACCCACAACCTCTGTATAGCAGTAAACCCCATTTACTGCGCTTTAGAAACAGACAATTTTACAAAAGAGATTTGTAAAATCATGTCACGTAGTGGCCAAGCCTTTTTATAACTCTTTGGCTGAATTTCATGGTTTTATGAGGCTTATAGTGAAACGCCATCATTCTTAATCATGTTATTTAGGAATACGTGACTTGGTAGTGTTAAAACAGGTCAGGGTCCTTATTCAAGTTCTTTTTTCCGTTTTCGCGGCAAGCCCGTGCGAATTGGCGCATGCGCGGCGCGCTCAAAGATGTCCGCCGTATATGCGCGTAGCTGCATTTCTAACACTGACGTCTGTATAGAGGTCAAACCTGTTAACCCCTCCAACTAAGCTCAACGTTTTGTATTAGGAGTTGTGGGTTCACATCGGTAGTATAATGGGTAGGATTCAAACCCGCGACCTTACGATTCCGATGTCCGCGAGTCCGATGCTTTAGCCATTAGGCTACCGACGCTTCAAGTTTTTCGTAATTAAACTATCTTTTTTTCGATGTAATATACCGATGAAATTATGATATGTATACCTACTGATGCATAGTCTCTATAGTTATATCTACTAATATAATAAAGCTGAAGAGTTTGTTTGTTTGAACGCGATAACCTCAGGTACTACTGGTTCGAATTTAAACGAAAAGTTCATTTACTTTTGGATAGCCCATTTATCGAGGAAGGCTATAGGCTATATAACATCACGCTACGATCAATATGATCGGAGCAGCAATGAAAAATGTTGCGATAACGAGGAAAATTTACGCAGACGAAGTTGCGCGGGTTACCCTTAAAGTAACCGTGAGAACATCAGTTACAAAACTGAAAACATTTATCCAAAACTCTTCACACAAAACATTAAACATCCTCCCTCAAATTAACACTCGCACCAAAAAAATATTGCAAACAAAAATAATACAGAGTGACGTTTATACATGCCTTTTGAACGGTGCGAAGTGGGCTTCAATAGGAAATTGCTGCTTGTTACCGGAAGCCGACAATCAACCCCTCCCCCCACCCATCCTATAGGGGGATACCGGGCATGTTTCTCCTCTCTTGAAACCTCCCTTCCGGTTCAGATATCTCGAGCTTTGTCATATTAACTGCTGATATGAAATGAAATTGTAATCTTCTTTACACAGTTATATACCTAATTCTTTTGTATGTGTGTTTGTCACCTAACTATTTCTAAACGGCTTTTCTGATTTGGATAAAATGTTGTGTGTATATTTGAGTGGGTTCCTGAATGGTTTGTAAATACAATTGGACAAATTTCGTAGGGACAGCTAATACTATATAATTTTATAGGCGCGTAAATATTTTAACGCTAAAAATACCTTTGATTCGTTCCCCGACGTTTCGGCGGTATTGCAACGGCCTTGGTCATGAGTCAGGCCATCCGTGACCGAGGCTATTGCGATTCGGCAAAAAGCTTTGGGCCGTTTGTCCACCGCCGCCGTCACCGGGACATTACCGCGAATAGGATTATTTTACTCCGCCGAGTAAGGTCTCGGGTGACGGCCGTGTGGTGTTTACGCGGCTATGGCAGTAATTTATATATCGCTACATATCGGCGCCGTTATATGTCCTTTTTTCATATTCCGGTTTCAATACGGGTACCTACCCGGTCGCCGGATACACGGCCGCGAATGTATAGCGACCGGACCAGACGAACGCCGGAACATGTGAAAGCTACCGTACTAGGCCCTTTACTTCGTGCCGGGTAGCCGGGCGCCGGCTATCCGTTGCCAAATTAAAACCAGAACGTGTGAAAAGGACTTATTGTTTTTCTCGATGACGTCCCGGTGACGCGGTGGACAAACGGAAACATTTACGCGAATAAAACGCGTAAAGGGTACGCGTCTTATTCGCGTAAATATTTCATACAACATTATATTAAGTCTTTAAAAATAAACTAGTAAATCTGTTAACGTTAAAAACATTCATGTTCTAAGCATTAACAAAAATTTATGAAGCTACATAATTACAAACGAAACATCGTTTTAAAACAAGGTTCAAATAAGCCAATCTATTTTACACTCTATGCTTTGTTATTAAAGCATATTTTGAAGTGTATTTTTATGAAGCATTTCAAGAAATGGTGCCTTTGTTAAGTTGCTGCATAGTTTTGAAGCAAAATGTTGTGTTTACTGTTTTACAATGGTTTTGGAATTAAATTAAAAATGGCCGCTTGGTTTTGAAATAGTGTAAAGGATTTCAAGTAAATAATTCAAGAACAAGCTGTTTTACCAAAACTTATACCAGACCGAGAATCTTCCGAAATCTTAAGATTTTGCTATAGTTGGCTTTTAGTTTATTTTTTAAAGACATTCAATTTTTAATAAAAAGGGTTGTGAAAGGGTTTTTGAAAATTAGCCCCCTAATGGGGTAAAATAAGGGTTTCAACTTGGTATGAAAATATTAGTTTTGAAGATACATCTGCGACATTTTGTATTTGACTTTTTGGTTTTAAATTAATAAACACAGGTTTAACGTTCCTGGAAAATCAACCCTTAAAAGGGTGAAATCATTCACGCGGGCAAAGCCCCGAGCACAGCTTACGGAGTTTTAAAAATTCTGCTTAACACAAAAGCAACTAAAGAAAGATTTATTACCTTTCAGCGCTGCATCACAAATTAAAAGCCCCGGCAATCGCTTTAGGCTGATGCTTTCGTTGTAGTGCTGTGTAACTAACAATATCGATGGACAATTTATAATTTGCCGGAGTACTGAAAATTTATATTGTATTTATAAATTGACAATATTATGGTGACCTCGAAAGATAGTCATGTTTCTAAGGTTATAAGCACCATTAAAATTTATTAATACTCTCGCTCGGAAAACCAAAGAAGAACAATAGTTTAAATTATAATGCATTAATTTATCAACCAATTGATGACTTGTTGAATTAAATGTCATTATGGCTTTAATAAAAAGCAGCGTTGCAGGTCTGTCACAGAACTTGCAATATAAGCTGAATGCGAACCATTTGTGGTCACAGTTATCAGTGGACTAAATAGTGTGCACTATAAGATGCAGTGGAAGTCGTTGATATTTCCCTTTATTGATTATGGTGATGCAATCTTGATCTGAATGCAAAGCTCCATAATAAATATGAGCGACTTTTAAATAACTGCATTTGATTAATCTTTAATCTTTGTAAGTTCGATCACCTTCTAGCCGAAGCTACACTTATGATGGAGGGGTCCAATTCATACTGTTTAATTTATTGATTGTAGTACCTACTTGCTCTCACTAAATAAGATTTTTTATCTGTAGTTCGATGAAGCAAAAGGTACATTGATTGGCGGATTCCATCAAGTTTTAGAGGGAACATTGAAGTTTATTTTCACTAAAAATTCGGGACTGTCGATGTCTCTTTTAATTTATTCTATCCTTAATTCTCCTTCTTCTCCCTCTTGTCATGTGACTTTTAATACTTGTGCTGCAACCATAGCAGGGGGTCTAGACAAAGTTACATTCGAAAAGCGATGTCGTTATTGGAAAATAATTATAGTATAGAATATTACGTTTGCGGTGGAGACCACAGATATTTTTTTATTTTTTTGCGAACGATTAGTACGGCGTTATCGAATTCGATACGGAACGAATGTACCTTGTCTAACCCCCCAGAGATCTTCGATCTCATAATTTGTTTCTCCTATGTTCTGCTCATTCTTTTGGATTCGTCAGATTTTCTTTTCTAGTTCAATCTATCTTATTCTGGAATGCACCTAACCACTTCAACTTTAAGTTGAAGATTTTGTTTACTTTATTCTTCCAAGAATTAGTTGAGTTATCACGTTAATATATCAATATGTATCAATATGTGTGTAGGTACATCAATTATTGTTTAGTTTTTACGTATTGTTTATTATTATATGGTTTAGCTGCCATCAAGTTTACTGCATCTACTTCCATTTGTATCTGTACATCACCCTAAGGTTGACTGGTAGAAAACGCTTTTACCATTTAGTCCTCCTTTGTATAATAACTGTGCATAAAGTTTCTAACTAAATAAATATGTCTGTACAAAATCTGTGCAATAAATTGTGGTTTCCGATTTCCAATATGTTATTGTACCGATATATTGTTTACTGATTACGCAAAGACGGCTGAACCGATTTAAATTTTTTTTTAATTTTGTGTTTGGAAGGGTATAGTTCCAAGTGGGTCCCATTGTCATCAGATCACGATCTGACGATGGGGTCCTGGAGAAATCTTAAAATATTAAAGGCACACCTACAGAGATTTAGTTATATTTCATAGTGATTCGTACATTTACTCTTAAAAACCACCCATTGGTGAAGTTGATTTGATGATGAAGACCACAAATGACGAGCGGACCTATTCAATATTAATTAAACATTTTGAAGTTGGTGTCAAGAAATAGTAGTGTTATGTTTTATTCGGCACCAAATACCAAATTATTAATTTGTTATTGTTATTCTAGGAATATTATTTTTTGCTTTTTAGTTGCCTTGTAGGTATTTATTTTTGAAGTAGGTAATATTTTTTTGTAATTATTTTACAAAAATAAATGCTTGTCGTGTGTGTGAACCTTAAATAAATATTAACACTATCGATAGTTTTACCACATTGATACCTAACCAACAAAAGAATATTACTATGCTGATCGATATTGTGACTAGTTTTATAAATGAATTTCAACTATAGACAGTTACACAACACTAATTCACTGCAATACAAAATGGAGTAAGTACTTCATCCGTCTATCTCGGATGCACAGAGTAATTATAGCTTCAGAACTACATTGTGGCTGTGATACTGATGCATCTGTGTTGGGTGTTAATCTGTGCTATTAAGAGATGTTGTATGTGCTTTTGTTGGGTCTAAGATGTAAATTATAGACTACGTAATAGTCGCAACGATTTATGTTGTTAGGGAGGTGAATCAAAATTATAGCTTATTTTTTCTTTCTTCAATAAGATAACTAGCAATGTGGGATTGAGTCCCACATTACTAGCAATCTTGTTAACCCCTCTAGCTAAGCTCAAAGGCTTGTGTTAGGAGTGGGTTCACGTCTTCCGGCTAGTGCAGGTCCTTTCCGGGCACGGGTGCTTCGGGAAGTACCTGCACACGGTTGCTAGGAGGGAACCGAGTCCCGCCTGCCACCACTGCGACTGCGGTGAGGACTCGGCGCAGCACACCCTCCAGCATTGTCCAGCTTGGGAGGGGCAACGTCGAGTTCTCACCGCAGTGGTCGGAAGTGACCTCTCGCTGCCGGCCGTGGTTCTGTCCATGGTCCGGAGCGAGGGGTCGTGGAATGCGGTCGCATCCTTCTGCGAGGACATCATCTCGCAGAAGGAGGCGGCGGAGCGCGTCAGGGAAGAGAGCTCCTTGGCGGATCCGCTCCGTCGCCGGCGAACCGGGCGGCGTCGGCGCGCATATCTGCGCCTGATGCCGCCTTAGGTGGGGCTGCGGGCGGGCGTACGGGGTAATCTGCCCCGCCCGCGGCCTTCCGTGGAGGCGCGGCACCCTGTGTGTATCCAGGGGCCGCGTGGGTGTGAAATGCCCGGAACGCAACAACATCGCGTCCGGGCATTGCCACTGGGCGGGCCGCCGACGGTATAACACATTCCGGCGGCCCGTTCGCGAAGGTGGCGAGCGATACACGGCGGGTTTTTTAGTGGGTGCAAACCCCACACTACCCCTACCATCTTCCCCGGACGGTGGGGGTGTTCGTCAGGAATTTTTCCCGCCAAAAGAAAAAAAAAAAAAAAAGGAGTGGGTTCACGTCGTCAGTAGTATAATGGGTTGGATTCGAACCCGCAACCTCACGATTGCGAGACCGATGTCTTAGCCATTAGACTACCGTCACTAAGTAGTTTCTCCCGCTGTTTTGTCTGCATTATGGTAACCACTACGATACGGCCATCAATCCAAATGGACTGGACGACTTCTGAAAAGTTATAGTGAATTTTTAAAATGTATTTCATTTGAACGAACGTTTTTCCAGTTTTTGAATTCCAACTGAACGTCTTCCAGGGCCGACTGTCAATGTCAAAAACGTTTAACCAATTTTCCATCCATTACTGTAAAGTTTCACTGAAATTTGTTCATTACTTTTTGGATAATAAAGCAACATCTATACATCGTCTAAAATTCCGATGTCTCAATTATTGGTCTAGATTGTCGATCGGCTGTCTTAAGTTCAAATTCTGAGCCAAATTATATGGGCCTTATTTTTTTCTTATTAACGCATTTATTAAATACTAGCTGACCCGCGCAACTTCGTCTGCGTAAATTTTGCCCCTTTTTGCAACATTTATTATTGCTGCTCCGCTCCTATTGGTCGTAGCGTGATGTTATATAGCCTACAAACTTCCTCGATAAAGGGGCTATTCAACAAGATTTTTTCAAATCGGATCAGTAGTTTCTGAGATTACCGCGTTCAAACAAACAAACATACTCTTGAGCTTTATGATATTAATATAGATTTACAATAAAATGTTGTTAAAATACTATATCGTGCAGGATATATCATACATTGTGTGTACGTTTACAAAAATGCACTTTTTATTCAGTGACTTTTATAATAAAATCCATATGACGAGAGAGAGATGAGGCGCAGGAACGAACATTGTCAGACATTTAACATCCACTCATTCGCATTTAACATTCTGCAATTATTTAACACAACAAGATGGATCCACGACCTGCGGGTCAATTCAAGTATTTAAAGCAGTGCAGTTGCAGTTCTGTACAATTCGATCCCAAAGTTACAAGAATACAAAAATGGCCGTTTTAATGGATCGAATGCAACTGAACTGCAACTGCACTGCTTTAAATACGTGAATTGACCCCCTGGTGAAGGTGCGTTAGATGCGGGTGGCGCCGGACCAGTCCTTGGGGTAGTCCTATATTGTCTCCTCCTTGTGGTGTTACCACACTGAGCTCCTCATTTGGGACATTAGTTCAGTGCAGTGCAGTTGCAGTTCTGTACAATTCGATCCCAAAGTTACAAGAATACAAAAATGGCCGTTTTAATGGATCGAATGCAACTGAACTGCAACTGCACTGCTTTAAATACGTGAATTGACCCCCTGGTGAAGGTGCGTTAGATGCGGGTGGCGCAGGACCAGTCCTTGGGGTAGTCCTATATTGTCTCCTCCTTGTGGTGTTACCACACTGAACTCCTCATTTGGGACATTAGTTCGTTTGGCTCATTTGCTCAGTAGTTTCACTTGCTACAGTGCCCTTCAACCGAAACACAGTGATGTGTCAACACCAATATTTCATGGAACTGTTACAGTAGTGGAACCCCCCCCCCCCCCCCAAGACGGCCTACGACTTAGACTTACCACCATAAAATGACGATCCCACGTTCTCACATAAATTTTGCAACTGTAAACTAATTACTTTACGTTTGTAAAGTTAGTTCCAAATAAGCTTTAATTATGTTCAAAGTTAGCTAATAAACTGAAGTTAATAATTAGCAGTTACTTCTATAAGTTTAATCTAAAGTTTCAAAAGGATTTCATTGCTGTTCCAGTGATCTTGGATTACTAATAGTTATAATTATTTTCTCTGAACTAGAAAGTAGCTGTTATTTGACTTTAAGAATAGAAAAAAGTTTTCATTAATTGACTAGTTAAACCTGGCAATGCTTTGCTGTGGCTTTACTAATAAAAAAAAAATGGTTTCAGAACGCTTATTGGTCAAAAATATAATAAACATTGATTCCAAGGCTATTTTTACAAAGCGCAAAGTTCAGACACTCCAACAAGGTTTTTACTTCAAAAAATCGTATAAAAAAAAAACAAAAGCAAAGTATGTTCGTCGCAGTAATCCATGGTTTTTATTGAAAATAATTAAACGATTACGCTTCTTATCACATGGTGTACAAGATTTGGACTGTAAGAATAATTCAATAATTAATTAATGATTGAATAATTAATCGATGTTTGAATAATTAATTGATGATTGAATAATTAATGGATGGTTGAATAATTAATTAATGCTTGAATAATTAGTTGACGATTGATTAATTAATCAATTATTAATTACTGAATAATTAATTAATTGTAAAATATAACATGGTCCTTAAACTACCTAATTGGAATGTGTTACTGATTCTGAGCTAACTACTTTCAGGTTTGCACTATACCAAGAGTAATGTTGTAGATAGAGACAGTGCATTTGTCGTGGGGGATTTAGAAAACACAAAAGTACAACTAGACTTGGAACAATTATGACTTAATAAAAGATATGTATAAAAATGTAGTATAATAAGTATTGAATGTAGGAAGTAATTATTATGATGTTTTAGATTCGGGTGTGATAATAATTCAGTTGCTGCACTTGTCCTATTGCGGGCGAGTAGCGAGCAACTATCAACTATTTTTTCGCTCAAGAAAAGTTATCTAAACGTTCTCGCCGTTAGTACTTACAAATGTTTAATGTTTCATTTTTATGTATACTGTGTTACCTGACTTTGTGACAACACAACATCTCATCATACATAACACCAATTTGTAGATAAGACAAAGATTTATTCACATCATCCAGAACTTCCACCACATTAGTTGGAAACGTTTCGACTTCAACGACATCTGTGGATCAAATTTCTCCCAGATTTGAAAGAAAATCACACATGCTAGTAACTCTCCAGTAACTAGTTATGTCTTTCCATAAGTACGGATAACAAGGTCAAATAACACATTCTCGGAATTAGAGTTCAGGAGATACTTCACACTAGTTAAGGTTACGGCCCATAACAGTGTATATGGCCGCCTGTTGGTCTAGTGGCTTTCATTGTTAAGCTGGAAGTCATAATTATTTAAATAAACTTACAAACAAATGGAACTCTTGACTAATTTACTCAATCATCAATGGTTTGTATTTTCTGTTTTCCATTCACGCTCAGTTCATTGTACCCTACCATACCAAGTACAAATATCGTGGGACAAATTAACGAATCACTACATAGTATAAAACAAAGTCGCTTTCTATGTCCCTATATCCCTATGTATGCTTAAATCTTTAAAACTACGCAACGGATTTTGATGCGGTTTTTTTAATAGATAGAGTGATTAAAGAGGAAGGTTTATATGTATAATAACATCCATTAAATAGTGGAGAAATAAGGAACGGAGCAGCAATAATAAATGTTGCAAAAACGGGGAAAATTTACGCAGACGAAGTTGCGCGGGTCAGCTAGTAAAGGATATAAGTAAGTACTCATTACAACTTCCAGTATAAATGGCGGGCAAACTTGTTTGTATAGTGAAATACCTAAAGGTCAAAGCACACTGACCAACTCGGAGAGGGATCTGCCCCTATCTACTCGAGCCATTCAGTATTATTTGTATGGAACTCCCTACTGCAACGCACAATAATCGCATTTGTAACGCAATCGCCTCTATTCGGGACAAGCTCAACAGTTGACGGTGAGGCGATATGGTGCCGATCCCTCTCAGAATTTATCAGTGTGCAGTGTGCACCTTTAGTCTCATGTGAAGCCCATTTCATATACTTCTAGTGCACCATATCTGCGTCAGGTCAAAATAGTTATAATAAACTAGGTATCAGCTCCGCTCACGTGGAGGTCGTATATCGCAATAAAAAGGTTTCTATATTTTTCCCGAGACTTAAACTATCTATATGCCCGCTTGCAAACGTTTAGAGGATTTTTATATCAGTTTTGATGCATGTGAACTAAATTATCGTAGTCAAAGATGTCGCGTCGTTGCGTGTTCACCATGTTATGTTCTTAATATAAGTTATGTACAGTAGTCGGAGTAGGTAGTGCCATTCACCAGGATTCATGAACCGTGGTATAACGTGGACATACCCGACATATCCTATCCAAAATCTCGGAATTTTAACATTCACCTTCATATAATGTCACCAATGTATGTATATGTAATTAACAAAATCGTACCCTAAAAGTGTTTATAGGTACTTTAGCAAGAGACTAAAGCTATTCATATATGAGGAAGAATAAACTGTAGCATAGCAACCATCTAAATTGCTACGGCATTTCGATTGAATAGTAAATACTCTTACACAAACATTATTGTTAAACTTTTGTGAATTTTACATAGCTTATAATATTTACTATTGACGATTCGATCAATTAAAAATTCCGGAATCCCGGGGGATCTCCATGTTAACATAATATTTGAGGTCATTGATCCTAAATATCACTACCTCCGTCGCCGCCGATCACTAAAAAATCTTAATATCATATATCAATATTTAAATACCGTGTATAAATACACGGTGATTTTTAATATAATAATAACCTTATCAATAATTATGGGCGTACCCAGGGGGCAACTTAAATGCCTGAGTACATACCAAACCAGAAAAGAAAGGGTGCCGTAGCCCTTGTTCCATTTTTTTTTCTAGAGGTGGCCCAAAAATGTGCCTCCTCTTAAATATCCACGCCGTGAGTGGGAGTTTTAGAAAAAGGTATCTGCGCTTGCGGTGGATGCGAACTTTGAGGATATTGCGCGATTGTTAAGCAGGTCCGGTTCTAGGAGGGACAATGTAGGGCACCGGCCGTCGAAGCAATGACTGGAGTCAAACGCGCTACAAGGCCCATTCGAGCAGAATGTGTTTTGGCGACCTCCATTTGCGCAATTTCCGGTGTTACCCGTATGTGTACATTCCTCTATGTTTTCTCAATAAGTTCTAAGTTTACGCTGTACATCTCAGCTCGCACATCGGCTTCTAAGTTTACGTTTAAAGATTTCTCAGTCTGCTTCTAAGTTCCCACTGTGTTCAATAGCTCTAGCACGGTCTCTCGCCATTTAGCCCTGTTGGCAGACTGTCTGGTGTAGTCAGACACGTGGCTTCCTATTGCGATTGTGACTTGCTCAACCCAGCTTATTGGCGACCTGCCGCATGATCTGGTTCCGATCTATGAAGGCGTTGTCCCGCCTAGAGACATGTTCAAAGATTTTTAATATATGCGATTGTATCACGGCCGATAAACGCTGCGTGATTCTGAGCTACTGAAGTATGGACACGTTGTTGCTGAAATCAGTCCACGATATCTCGAGCGTCTTTCTCCTCTCTCTCTCTCTCTCATTTGCTCACTGTCCACGTTTCTGCCACGTAACGATAAATGGGGAATACCAATTTTCGCACCAACCTGACATTCGTGGCTTCGTCTGAGATCAATTTATCTTTAACCCAAGCGTAAGACTAACGCGCTCCATTTTGAGAAGTAATTCCTCCATAAGGTCCATATTACTTGCAAATAATTTGGTGTCATCTGCTTATAAATAATAAATAAATAAATAAAAATAAAAATGTTTTATTTTCGAACATCTAAGGCTCATAGGGTGTTAGTACAATTGCTTAATAACTATGTTAGTAAACATACTAAAATACTAAAATACTAAAATACCTACCACAAATGAAAATGAAAATTGGCTACAATGGGGAGATTCATCAAATTCCACTAATAACATGCAACTTGATAAACCTACCCATGGTCGGCCCATCCAGCCTCTCTGCAAATACCTTCAGGAGGCTGTTGGTGCTTTCCCCTACTCTGCGTATTACCGACGCAACCTTCTTACGCATTATCGCAAAGTAGTCATCAGTATGTGCGTCAGCGAACATGCCCGATGCACTACAATAAGGTGGAAGCCGCAACAACGCCCTGAAGGCATTATTATATTGAATTCGCAGGGTGTTGTCCGCTTTTTGGGTATGACTAGCCCAAAGGCTGCTGGTGTAAAATGTTTGGCAGTAAGCCTTGAAAAGTGTAATTTTAACAGGTACTGAACAACCAGCAAACCTTCGAGCCACCATATTACCCCTTACAGCCAACGCCCTACGCTCTCTTTCCATGTCCAAGTCATCTTTTAAATCCTCAGTAACAATGTGTCCCAGATATTTAAACTTAGTTACTCTCTGTAATAATGTAGCACTAAGTTGAACGGGAGGGATGTGTGTTGGACTTTTATTTTTCCCTCTAAATACTAACATCTCACTTTTCTTAGGGTTATATTTTAGACCATGCTGTTCGGCATATACTTCACAAACTGAAAGCAACTTTCTAATTCCGCATATTGAGGGACTCAGCAGCACCATGTCATCTGCATAGTTTATGTTGTTTACACATACTCCATCTATATGGCATCCGACATGTGTGCTGCTGAGCTCCACAAGTAGCTTATTAACATACATATTAAAAAGCCTCGGCGAGGTAAGACCTCCCTGCCTAACCCCGCATTCAAGTTTGTATGGGTCAGACAATGCATTTGACCACTTTACAAAGTTTCTCTGCTTGTCATACCATACAGACAATGTAGAAACTAGTGATGCAGGAACGCCCTCCCCCCGGAGCTTTTCCCACAAGACAATATAGGAAACCAAATCAAAGGCTTTTGATAAGTCCAGGAAACAAGCATACACTGGTGTTTTCCTATCTGTATAATACTTGACAGTATGCTTTAATGTAAAAATGGCACTCTCAGTAGATAGCCCAGCACGAAAACCAAATTGTGAATCATGTAACTTTGTGTATCTACTGAGGTAAGAGTCAAGCACACTGTCAAATACTTTGGCTATCACAGTCGCCAGTGAAATAGGCCGATAGTTACCCTTGTCTGCTATGTCTCCTGTCCTATCTTTTATAATAGGTACGACTATCGTATCCAACATTTCCTGCGGTAAGCAAGAATGCCCTATACATAGATTGAATAACATCATCAACACCCCCGGTAAATGCTTACCAGCATTTTGAAGGTGCTCGATGCTGAGCCCATCATGTCCAGGCGATTTGCCTTTCTTCATGTATTTAATTGCATCTTTTATTTCTTTACAAGTA
Source organism: Herminia tarsipennalis (assembly GCA_945859575.2). NCBI lineage: Eukaryota > Metazoa > Arthropoda > Insecta > Lepidoptera > Erebidae > Herminia > Herminia tarsipennalis. The sequence continues at coordinate 4,446,770 of OX243830.2, forward strand.
AGCCTTACGGGGGGGTTATCGTAAGTTCGCAATTTTATATCCACCAACTGCAATACCATATGTCCAGTCTTCGAGAATGATTCGCATTACAAGCTCGGTGTTAACGTTAAACTGAAGAGATATTATGCATCCCTGTCGTAATAAGGTAAAAACTGTTTGATGTGAACTATGATTCCATCTCGTCTCATCTTCTTTATTCGTTTTTAGCTCTACTCATGCAGTGACACTTAAAGATGGTCTGCGGCGCCAGCTTATTCAATGGTTCGTTTGTGCTGCGCTTGTCAGCGCGTGTAATGACTTTTAAGTTCACGCTGCATTTCTTTTTTTGCGCAATGACTTTTAAAATCCCGACCCTGAGATCTCGAGACCCTGAGAGTCCACCATCGCGCAGTAACTTTTGAGTTTGGGCTGCGGCCCCCAGCTTACTCAATGGTTCGAAAGTTTGCGCTACGCTCACCAGTGCGTGTAATGAGTTTTCGGTTCGGGTTTAGCCCCATTTGCCCAGTGACTTTTAAAAAGTTGCTTCCAACGTACGTAGTCGATTATAAATACATGCTGCGCTTCTCTTGGTTCGCAGTGACTTAAGATCCGCGTGATGGGGTGTGGCATCCAACTCGTTCGGTTGCTTATAAGATCACGCTGTGCTCGTCAACTCATTCAGTGAATTCCTTCCTTACCTTCATGCTACACCCCACTGCTTGCAAAGTGACTATTACTGCTCTTCTGCTCGTAGTGAATTTTATATTGCATTTTTGATGATTGAAAAATGTGAAGTCAAAAGTTAAAGTGTTATGTAAAAAAGCTACGAGCGGGAGGTTATTAGTACATTAAAATTCATCATAAACTTGTATGACTATTGTCATAACGACCTTTTGCGGATTATAACTATTACAGTTTAATGGGCCGAGATCTTTATTTTATTTGGGCGTCCAAACATAAATTCCTGGTATGAGGTGTACCTTTGCGTACATTGCTGACATTGTCTGGACTGCCAGGGAGGGGAGGGGAGGGGTATAAGGTCGTGGTAGTCAAAGGTCACCTTGAAGGGATTTATGGTCCAACTAGTTGAAATACATGTCGTGTGTAGGATTAGTTATCCTACTTACTTAGCAAAACATACTTAAACACTAGCTTTGGTCAGCTTTACGAGAAACGGATTCCTATGTCTTTCCCCAAAATTTAAGTTTTGTTCGACATTGAGTTTCACGAAAATCGGGGAAATTAGACGTAAAAACGAAATAATTATGGTCTTCTGATCGATGTCGGTTACGGCGGCCAATCTCATTAGAGACTAGCCAGCTACGCAGGAGATGGGACGGAAATCCAACAAATAGTGGGAGTTTATTTTTAGGATTCCGTAGCCAAAATGTCAAAACGAAACCCTTAAACTTTTGCCATGTCCGTCCGTCCGTTCATCCGCAGCTTAGCTTAGAGGCTGTTAGTGCTAGAAGGCTGTAATTTATTAAATATATTATAAAAATATTAAAAAGATAATTAAAATAATCGAATAAAATCTTGAAAAACAATTTTAAAGGGTACTTCCCCGATATGTAAAGTGGGGATGTTATTTTCTTTCATGCATGATTTTCAAGGGTTTTATGTTGTCATTGACCATTGCGTCATTAAGATGAATCTAATGACGAATCATTTAGTAAGATCGGTTGAGCCCTTATAATTATAAGGTCCGGTAAGGTAATAGTTATCCTCCGCAGTCGGCTAAAAATGAACTTCATTTCCAAATATACCTACCTACCTACTTATATTTCCTCTATTTAGCTTTTATTTAACCATAGCTATCTTAATTAAACAACACAAACGAAATAATAAGATGATTTCAAAAGAATTAACAGACTCCATTGTGACAGGGGACCGGAAATGAGTGTTTACGGGTCGCGCCACAAGATGGCGCCTTTTCCGGCAAGTCGTTAACTTAATTATTGTTCTCGAAAGGCTATTCTTGACGGTACTTAAGAGATAATATTAAGGTATAAGTGTGTATTGTGCTTTATATTAATATTAAAGAGGTAAATATTGAATGTTTGGATGATGGGAATATTGGATTTCGAAATAGGCTTGCAAATAAATAAAACGAGCATTTAAACTACCAAAGAGTAAATTCGTATTACATTTTGTGTTAAATAGGTTTTTTTATCACTAATCATGTCATAAAAAGAAATGATTTGACTAGAAAAACCTAGTGACGTCACAGTCAGTCGGCAGTCGGCATTTGTATGAAATCTCCATATAAAATCTGCGTATTGACATTTCTTAAAGAGTTGTTGTTTTGATTAGTTCGAAACTAGCCCATTATTGCTGTTATAGATTTAGTTTAGAAATAGTTTAGAGCATAGGAAAAAGATATAAGAACGTTTTATAGCTACCCGGGCGAAAGTATACACAATAACTAATATAAAATTACACCAAAACTTGCTGACCCTTGAAACTTCGTCGCTTTTGCAATTCATAGAATCGCGATTAATACCTAACGTCCGTCTTACGAATTTTCGATCAGGTCACATGTCCTGACGCGAGTTTTGCATTTTTTACCCATCCCAAAAGAGTGCACAACACCGCGCACAACGAAAAAAGTGTTCACTTCAAAAATATGAAATTATAAATCACAAATAAAAAAAATAAAAAATCAAATGGGAAAAAAGTAATTATTTGGACTCAAACCCGGGCTTCTGGTTTCTAGAACGCCCGATTTCCCACCTGAGCTATTACAACATTGTAGATTGCGGCAAAATTAACCTTCGTATTCTATTATTATTGTAGCAGTTTTCGTCTTACGAATTTTCGATCAGGTCACGTTTCCTGACGCGAGTTTAACACTTTTTACACATCCCAAAAAGTGCACATCGCTGCTAAAGAAGTTTTCACTTCAAAAATCGGTCGAGACGTTTCGGAGGAGTTCGACCACAAACACCATGACACGAGATTTTTATATATTAGATAATCACTGAAAGATTTAGAGGTTGTATGGAGATATGTTCTTTCTACTTTCAGACAAATCTAGATTCTCAATGGATTTTAATGATGATGAGGAAGTTATTCTTAAATAAATAAAACAAACAACTTAATATCTTACACTTACCTACCCAACAACAGCATAAGTGACGTCACACTTGACTAAGCAAAGCCTACGTGATAAAGGCTTTTGTCAACCTAAACAATACATTGTTACATCAGAACGGATACGGAAATGAGTGTTTACTTTCGCCGCTAGGTGGCACCACTTGTTAACGCCATTATCATGAGTTGGTTTCTTTTATATAACACGATATGGAGACGATACGACAGTATTAAGACATGCGTTGGCCGACAAATACCTATTTAAAAACACAGGGGATAACGCTATCAATGACCTCAATCTATACTAATATTATAAAGCGGAAGAGTTTGTTTGTTTGTTTGTTTGTTTAAACGCGCTAATCTCAGAAACTACTGGTCTGATTTGAAAAATTCTTGGATAGCCCATTTATCGAGGAAGGCTATAGGCTATATAACATGGCGCTACGACTAATAGGAGCAGAGTAGCGACGGGAAATGTTTCAAAAACGGGGAAAATTTACGCATACGAAGTTGCGCGGGACAGCTAGTAATATATAAAAAACAAGGGTTGCACTCCGGGAGTGCCGACAGAAGTGAAAACATGAACATTAACGTTGTGCATTTTCGAATATTTTGAAATGGTTAGGGAATAATTTCGCACAAATAGCTTTATTTATCAGTATGTTATGTGGTTAAATACAATATTCATCTATTGTACTGTCGCACATAAACATAAACAGCAGGAGCAGGCATACATTTTTGCCACGCGGTAGAAAGAGAGGGGAATAATACTACCTCTCTTACGCCGCGCCGGCGGTCTCCTCTCCCTCACTCTAACTTAATTTTAGACATTTTGTAGTCAATATGAAAAGGTATTTAAATTATTATTTATATTTACCAATAAACTTATACTGTAGATTACTCGTAATCTAAACTTACCTGTAACAAAAGAAATAGTAATTAGTATAGTAATTAGTATAGTAATTATGATTTAATAAAACAAATTTTAATAGCAGATAGTCGACAATGTTTTCCTCATAACTTGTTATTTACCCAACTAGAATTTTCCCATGCCTCTGCCAGTATGCTGGTTGTCGCGAATAAAAACTTTAGAGGTGTCAAGGGACACCCGGATGGACCAAAGTACTTATCTTATTTTTTTTTTCTTCGCAACACCACACTGTTCAATGCGAAATAGAAAGACAAAACAAAAATAACTTACAAAAAGGGATTGTATACCGAAGGCTCAAACCCACAACTACACAATTGTCACCAATACTGTGTACCGAATTTATGCCTCTATACCAAATCGACAGGTGACTTCTTCGTAAAAAATGACTTTTTGACGTTTCTTAAAAAGTTGACTTTAGTCAAATACTTAAATAAATAAATGCCAGCTTTTGCTCGCAATATCTTATATCATTTACCGGGACTCAAACTGTCTCTATACCGAATTTCATCTAAATCGGTTTCACATTTTAAGTTTAAAACGTTACAGACAGACAGATAGCTACTTTTACATCCATACTAATATTATAAATGTGAAAGTAACTCTGTCTGTCTGTCTGTCTGTCTGTCTGTTACGCTTTCATGCTCAAACAGCTAAATTGATTTAGATGAAATTTGGTATGGAGATAGTTTGAGTCCCGGGGAAGGACATAGGATAGTTTTTATCGCGATAACCGACATCCACGCGGGCGGAGCCGCGGGCAAAAGCTAGTTTATAATAATTTGGAAATTCGGATACGCATGCTGAAAGTAATAATTTATCGCATCGTTAACTATAAAAGGCTCCATTATTTTAATAATAGTGATGTGAAAAGCGGATATGGTATTTTAAATCCTCGGATATTTCTGCGAGACGTAGGCACTGGGTGGAAGATTGTATCCGCATCACGGATATTGGTTTTTACTTAGCTTTGAAAGAAATGAAAATAATTCTAGAAAATGTGTTGTGAGAAAATGATTCTGAAAAATAGACATTAACTTTTTACCCGACTGCGGAGGAGGGTTTTGTGTTTGACGCGTATGTATGTATGTATTCTTTAAAGGTTCCTATTTCCGCTAATAACTCCTTAACGGCTGAACCTATTATAATAAATTAGCTGTCCCGCGCAACTTCGTCTACGTAAATTTTCTCCGTTTTTGCAATATTTCTGCTCCGCTCCTATTGGTCATAGCGTGATGTTATATAGCCTGTAGCCTTCCTCGATAAATGGGCTATCGAACAGTGAAAATTTTTTTCAATTCAGATCAGGAGTTCCTGAGATTACCGAGTTCAAACAAACAAACAAACTCTTCTGCTTTATAATTTAAGTATAGATGATACGTCATTAGATTCATCTTAATGACGCGAGTGTCACTACGTACATAATATCCTTAAAAAAAAAAAAGTCAGATTTTAATAATAATATCTAATAATAAAAATTCCTTATTCACTTAGAAAGCAAAATACTACACTTGTGAAAAGTTGATTTTATGCGCTATATTACGCGGGCTGAGCTATAGACCCTCGGGTATTAAATCTTTATTTAATTATTTAACAAATACAGCAATCATTACAGGTCACAGGTCATCACTACTGCAATGGTTTTAAAACACGAGTTCGAAACTAGAAATAAACTATATGTTTAAAAAGTCTGGACTGGCAAATTCTAGAAAAATGCAACAATAGTTCTTATAAAATCACCTTGTAATTAAATAATAACGAATAAAAAGTATATACCTACTAAATAAAAATAAAAAAAAAACAAATAAACCCGTATGCAAAAAGACAGAAACAAGATAGTCGAAAGCATTAACGAATTCTGTTAAACCTAATATCGTGCCCCCGACTGCATGATAAAAATGAAGGGTATCTACAGGATTGTTACTGTTTTTTACAGGCGGGTTTTTTTGATTTTTTTAATCTTGGCTTTATTACCTATATGCATAACCACATTAAAAGTATCTCTGTCTGGTTGCCTGTCACGTTTTCAGGGATGAAGGGCTGTGCCACTTATGATGAAATTTGGTAGGGATATAGTTGGAAGGCTGGGGAAGAACATAGATTACTTTTCAATATAAAAGCGTGTCAAGCAATGGGCAAAAGCTTATCTTAAATAAATATTATAAACAGGAATAATTAAAAATCAAATCGATTCATTGTTATGAGTTATCTTTGAAACTACTGAGTTGATTTTGATAAAATTTTGGTATTGAGGTTACACACGACAACTAACATACATACGGGAAGAACACAGAGAAAATTATACAAATATACCATTAACAATAAATTGTTTGATTGGCCTGTTGGTCTAGTGGTTAGTGACATTGACTGCTAAGCTAGAGGTCGTGGATTCAATCCCCAGCTAGGATAAAACTTTGTGTACTACCTATGTGGGTGTAATTAATTTACTATATGTATGTATTTAGAAAGAAAATAGTATTTTTATCAGTTGTCTAGTTGTCATAGTACAGGCTCTGCTTTTGGGATCAGATAGCGTTGTGTGAGTTGACCCAAGATCTTATAATGTACAGGCGGAGCCGCAAAAAAGTACTGCTTAGAGTTAATTTTTTAAAGATGATGTAAGTGGTATAATAGGTACTTAGGATTCGAACCCGCACCTCATGACTGCGAGTCCGCTTCTTAGTTAAGTTACTAAGATATGTCAGATATGTGATATGTATATATATTTTTTAATATATATATATATATATAAGTACAGTGGCAAACATTCCTACAACCTTATAAGCAGATACCGTAGTCAATGGGCGACTGCAACTTTAGGGGTGTCATGAGCGCATTCCACAACCGGAGCGTTCGCACAGTGCGAGTCTATTTAGGCTACAACTCCCTATCGATAGTGAGTTGTAGCCTAAATGGACTCGCACTGTGCAGTTTCAGAGGCCTTTCTTCCTGCGAACGCTCCGGTTGCTGAATGAGCCCATGACACCCCTAAAGTTGCTGTCGCCTTTCTACAATCTACCATCCTTCCATCGCTCTACCTTCTGCCATCGCGTAAACCGGTGCGATGGTAAAAGGCTGTAGGCAAGTTCGAAAGAAGGTTTCGAAAAGTTCGTTCTGTAAGAAGGTTCGAATAACTTATCGAAACACATTCCATTATACAAGCGGTAAAACAGCCACACAAGCGGTTACAACTAATATGAAATCAATTTATTCAATGAAAAACTCAGTTAAAATTAAATATCAGCAATGTTTTCACGCCATCAAACAGCTTGTAATTAATCGCATCGCAATTAATGCAAAACGAAATGAATTGGTATGAAAGTTTCATACGCATTCATTTTAATATTAATGTTGCCATTGATAAAATAATAAAAGTAAAATGAGGTTTCTGTTTTAAATTGAATGGATGAGTAGTAAAAACTTTTTAATTAACAGGCCTGTTGGCCTGGTGGTTGTGACTCTGACTGCTAAGTCAGAGGTCGTGGGTTTGATTCTCATACAGGATAACTCAACTTTTTTTTATCTTATAAAAGACAACTCTTGCCGTAGGGTACAAGCCCTGTATCACGGCGACTTTACAAACATACAAGTCACGGACACAAAGTACACCCAGACTCGAAACAACAATTTGTGAATCACACAAAATAGTGTCCCGTGTGGGAATCGAACCCACGACCTCTTGTGTAGCAGTCGGACACACTCCCATCTCGCCACAGAGGCAGTCGTCTTTCTGTGATGAGCACGATTGTTTATTCTTGTTCCTATGTCGTACAATATGGGTATTGTGCGTTCATCATTATGTGTCCCTTGACTTGTCAAGAATGGCGAGAAGTGGCGTCTAGGTCAAAGAAATGTATACTAGCTTCAGAAATTATGTCCATCTTACGAGAAATAACATTTATCCAGTCTATCTCCTTGGGACAACTCACTTAACGCTATCTGATTCTAAACTAAGCAGAGCTTGTACTATGGAAACCAGACAACTTATAAACATAAAGTATGTTTTTCAATTTTTAAATACACATATAAATAAATAACACCCAGATACAGAATAAACCATCGTGTTCATCACACAAACTTTTATCCCGGGAGGGGATCGAACCCACGACCTCCAGCTTAGCAGTCAGGGTCACTAACGGAGTTCTAAATGCATCAAGTAGTATATTAGGTATCAGAATATAACATGAAATCCAATTAATGTCCATACTGTAACCACAATTGCGGCGCACAGTTCGGATGAATTACAGCATTCAAAATTGTTAGGCAGCATGTTTACGAATCTGGCCACTGCGAAATCTCTCTACGTGGTTTTCATTTTCACAAAACGGCATTCACAAAATCGGATTTTAAATCGCAGTCGTCCTGTTATGTTCTTATCGAGGCTGATGTATATTTATTTTTGCCGTTTTTTTACGCGACTGAGGGAAGGGTTATGTTTCTCGTTAAAGTTTTTTTTTTTAATTTTATATTTTAGTGGTTGTGGGATGTAACTGACGCAATATAACTAACTTTATTATTATTATTTAATCTAACTTTGCACCAGTCCACTAATATGGTGTATAAATGGTGGCTGCACCTTGCCTACATATACAAACAAACATTGTAAACGTTGGCAATTTGATAGTGTGGCCGCGAGTTTTTATTGCCTTGTTTTTTTCTCCGGCTTTACCTACAGGCATTACATAATTATGTACATGTAGAGTCATGACTATTCACAAGTGTAATATATTGATGAATAAATAATTTTTGAGTGATTATTTGTACCAACATGTACTTTTATGACTGAAGCGTATGTGCTACAGAATTTTCATTTTTTTTTTCGCAGGACAGGTTAAAAGTTAGCCTATGTTAACGCTAGGTATGATAATGTCCGTTCACATTTTCTTCCGTGTTTATGGGCTAGTCATATATGCCAAAGCAGCAGCGACTGCTGGAGCTAACAATTTTTATAATGAAAACCCCAATTAGGTAAACGAACCACCAAAATTTAAAAGAGACAATGCCAAAACTAAGAGTTTTGAATTGTTCCCTATTTCAACTTTTTCTTAGAGATTTTTCTAATTTTCGATTTTAGGAAATCTCGGAAATAAGGAAAACCCGAAACTACTGCAGCAAAGAATCGAAAAAAAGATTTTAAGAGAATTTTTTTTTTTTTAGACTAACGTGATGTTATTTGATTGATATACTTAATACCTTTGCACGCAGCTTTGCTCGCATGGATGTCGCTTATCGCGATAAAAACTACCTTAGATCTCCTTCCGAGACTTAAAGTATCTTCATGCTAAATTTCATGTAAATCAGTTTAGCGGTTCAAGCTTGAAAACGTAACAGACAGACAGAGGTAGTTCGTTTTTAAAATGTGTCGGTGATGTGTTTTTTTTTCGCGTCTACCCCATCGTGTGTCGTCGGATAGGTTATATTTTTAAATATTGCGTGTCGATTCAGACCATTTTACGATTTAGGGATTCTTTTATAAATATTAAGCTTTGAAGTGGTAATTTTTGTTAAGTCAAGTGCCCCCCTGCCACCTAAATGGTTGTTGTATACATAATGAAATTTCAATGAAAACAAGACTTTACAAGATTATAAGTTGGTAATAGCCGACCTAGTAAAAAGTAACCATAATTTCAAATGAATATTATTTATAACTAGCTGTCCCGCGCAACTTCGTATGCGTATTTTTTTCCCGTTTTTGCAACATTTCTCGTCGCTGCTCCGCTCCTATTAGTCGTAGCGCGATGTTATATAACCGATAGCCTTCCTCGATAAATGGGATCCAACAAAAAAATATTTTTTCAAATCGGACCAGTAGTTTCTGAGATTAGCGCGTTTAAACAAACCAACAAACTCTTCCGCTTTATAATATTAGTATAGATTTAAAAAAAAACAACAGAAAACCCAATTCTAAGTTCGCATTATTGTGATGGGTAACTATGGAACCCTAATTGTGCATGGCCCGACATGCACTTGCCCGGTTTATAAATAACAAATGGTAAAAATATATCCAGGACTTGAAATTCTAGGCTATCAGTAGGTATCTGACTTACTTTTTACTTATAGAATCGTTAGAACCATCCATTTACTGTTAGGAAAAGCCTTTCTGATCCGAAACGGCTTACTAAGATACGATTCGGATTTTAGTTAATCCGTTTTAAATCCGAATTCGATATCCGCAAATAACATCACTATAGGACGTAAAAACACTTTGAGATTATTCACACAAAGAACCTTAGTATCCATCTTTATTCTAATTCCGACTGTTTGATAAGTTTTTTTTAATAACAGCCGGTCTCAATAATCTACCTATCGATGGATTTGACTACTAGAGGTAGAATTTTGACATATTTTGGACGGGGCTTATGTCAAATGTAGGCATACATCTAGTAGCCAAATCCATCGATAGTTAGATTATTGAGACCAGAAGTTACTCGCTAAACCAGGGCTCTAGAGAAGTGAAAGGCTATCTTTTGTCTTATAAATATAATCAGAAGTGAATTATGGAACATTAAGGGTAGATTACGCGAAACAGGGTTCGGCTCTCTCAAAAATTTATATGGAAAACCTAAATATTAGGACACGAAAAAAATTGTGTCACTAGTCAAAGAGGTTTTCTAGTAGATGATATAAAGAAATTTAAGGATATGTCTTAATATGATCCCGCAAATAAATCTTGAAGTTGCGTAAAAATGCAAAAACGAGCATTTTCGTATTGTCATAGTAATGGCGTTCGTAATCCAACATATTATGTACGAACGAATATTCTACTTTATTTTGACCTGCGCTCCTGCGCACTGTGAAGTAATGGTTGTGTGCGGAAGAGCGAGGCCAGCGATCGTGTCACTGTGTACGAAGCGCTAAATAAAAAAATCTCTCAGTGTAATGCCCCCTTATGAAATTCCCGACATGTGAGATATATATTACATTGAAACCACTGGCATAATGTTATCTAATCCCAAACTAACCAGAGCTTGTACTATGGCAACCAGACAACTGATAAACATACGTATATATTTCTAAATACATACAGACCCATTAAAGATAAATTACACCAGACAAAATAAACCATCGTGATCAACAGATAAAGTTTTATGCTGGGTAAGCTAGGGGGCGTGGGTTCGATCCCACATCATCTGGCTTAGCAGTCAGGGTACCATTAGACCAACAGGCCAGTCTAAATGATTTATAGATGAATTTTGGTATTGAAAGAAAAGAAAATAAATATTTATTTTTATATAATATTGCCACACATTAGGTACAATAAAACAAAAAAATTATAACAAGTAATAATACAATAACAATTAAAAAATAAATAAAAATAACATTAACAAATCATTCAGCAATAAATTTTATAATAGGTTTCAAATATAATACACTGCAATATACAATTTATAAACAATAAAAATTTACATTATTATTACAAGATGGTACCACAAAGTTCGTCAATGTGCGTCAACGCATTTACCAAAAAGAGCTGTTGCTCAGCCTTAAGCTACACACGCAAAGCAGTGTAACGCTGATTTTCAGCAACTCTCAAACTAAAACAACTCTTACTTCTAGTACTTCTGCTTTCAATTCGTTCTACTAGTCAATAGTCATTGCCAATTTCACTATAAAATTGGCCATTAACGCATTTAAAATTATAATTAAAATAAAAGAAAATCTATACTAATATTATAAAGCGAAAGAGTTTGTTTGTTTGTTTGTTTGTTTAAACGCGCTAATCTCCGAAACTACTGGTCCGATTTGAAAAAATCTTTTTTTGTTGGATAGCCCATTTATCGATGAAGGCTATATAACATCGCGCTACGACTAATAGGAGCAGAGCAACGACGAGAAATGTTGCAACAAAGGGACGCATACGAAGTTGCGCGGGACAGCTAGTCATTAATAAAATAAAGAATACAAATTAAATTATGGAAATTGAGATAGTTTGAGACCCACGAAAGGACAAAGGATAGTTTTATCGCAAAACCAAATATTTTTACCACTTTTAAACCAAAATAACAAACATTTTCGCAAGTTATATATCCATCATAGAGATAAACTGCACCACAACTCATCAGGGCCATAAATGTCCAACAAATGATTTGTTTCGGTAACGCTTTGGCTGTACAATTTTGCCTACTCCGGGAATTTGGAATACAACAATGATACTGAAGAAAATATTCCCTTTTACTCGTACTTATTTTGTACTAATATTCACCCGCGGCTCCGTCCGTTCCCCGGTATTCAAACTTTCTCCATACCAAATTACATTTAAATCGGTTCAGAGGTTTAAGCGTGAAAGCTAACAGACAGACAGAGTTACTTTCACATTTAAGATATATCAGTTTGATCGCCTATCTGAACCGGGCATCTAACCTGTCTAATTTATTTTTAAAATCAAAATGATGATGATATTTCAGTGAAATGTTTTACATACAATGTTTAAGGTACTTTCCCTTCCCGTGGCATAGTTCTGGGATTTCCTATATGCACATTTTTATACATATAAACCATTCGGAAGATTTATTTTCTGAATCCATACTAAGATTATAAACGTAAAAGTAACTCTGTCTGTCTGTCTGTCTGTTACGCTTTCACGCTCAAACAGCTGAACTGATTTAGATGAAATTAGGTATGGAGATAGTTTGAGTCCCGGGGAAGGACATATGATTTTTATCGCGGAGCCGCGGGCGATAGCTAGTTATGAATAAATGTAGTTATCTTCTCCGCTATAATAAAATTGAAAATTAGCTATGTCACTGAGTACCTCGAAGATGTATTTCATGTATTTACATTTTAAAAATGAAAATATTTTAATATTTTATTATGCTATAACATGTCACACAAATCACACAAACTGGCCAGGGAGAACATATTTATCAATTTCCACAACAGGTATTAACAAAAGCCTCTCAAAGGTAATTAATAGCAGGTAAAGTAATACAGATATTCATCGCAGCTTTAAAAGCTATTTTGTGATTTGTTCGTTTTATCCCTGAGGCGGTTTTGATAAAACAAATTTGTTATTGGCGAGATTTTTTATCGTTGATATTATAAAAACAATATTTGTGTTTATCTTTGAGCAGATTGTTTATTCTGTGTCTGGGTGTAATTTATCTAAGTATAACTAGGTGTGCCGGCAAAGTACTGCCTTGTAATTTTTTTTTTTTGTGATATTTATTCGATGGTTTTTTTTATAGTATTCTGCAAACTGAATACAATTCTAAGAAAGATACATGAAACATGTGTTAATTAAATATGTATAACTGTACTCTATAATTAGCAAACACAGCATGCATTTTTAAAAAGGGGTCATAACTTTTATAATTTAAAATGTATCAACTGCTACTATTTTTTAAGAGGAACAATTTGACACAAGTTTTAACCTATTTTTAACGGAGGTGATAGAACCATTGAATAAGTCAACATCGTTTCGGACAGCGTTACAAGAAATCATCATGCGATAGATAATAATAATAATAATAATATCTTGGGACAACTCACACAACGCTATCTGATCCCAAACTAAGCAGAGCTTGTACTATGGAAACCAGACAACTGATAAACATACTTATATATTTCTAAATACATACATATTATAGATAAATAACACCCAGACACAGAATAAACCATCGTGCTCATCACACAAAGTTTTATCCTGGGTGGGGATCGAACCCACGACCTCTTGCGTAGCAGTCGGATACACTCCCACCGCGCCACAGAGGCAGTCAAACATGGCAATGTTGCCCGATGTTAGTTCTGCACGTGAGAAGTTCAAATGTTTTCCTATTAGCCAGACGGCTGCCAACGCGAGGAATACTGAAGGATATATTTGCAAGGATATAGCTAGATTCTACATATCCGTGCAGAATCTTATAGAGGAACATAATATCAGTTGTCTTTCTACGTCGGTGGAGCGAAGAAACATTGTAATGTGACAATTGTTTGTCGTAGGATGTGAGAGACTTACATTTGTTATCTGTGTACGTCACATGGTATAGAAATCGTTTTTGAACTCTCTCAAGGCTGTCAGAGTGAACCTGGTAACTAGGATTCCAAACAACACTGCAATATTCAAGGATACTTCGAACAATTGGATTGTATATTGTTATTGTCAGTGTGGGTTATATAAAGATTTTCATCTGACGTGTGATAAAACCTGACAGCTGTGACGTTTTTAAAACTAAGCTATTGATATGGTTTATTAGTTATTCAGCTATTCTGAGACAAATTCAACAGATCAAAGATCATGAAAATCAGCCCACCCGCTGTTGAGTTATAAGTTAGTCAATACCCATCACGTACACGAAATTATTGCAGTTAATTTTTTAACATTGAAGTAATTTTTATAGGCATTTCTTGCCAATAAGTTTACAAATACAATAAATGCATTTTTGAAAGATAGAAAAATTTGAAATAATCGATAATAAATAAATGCATTTATTGTATTTGTAAAGTTATTGGCAAGAAATGCCTATAAAAATTACTTCAATATTCGGCCTGCGACATCATAATTTGTTAAAAGGCTCTCTGTAATGAAGCAATAACAATAGCCGTGATAGTTCTTTAACTACCGACTAGATGGCGCTGCGAAGGCCTAATTTCGCGAGCATCAAGAGATAGAAGAATTCGAGATCTAGTCACATAGTCCAGATAGGTGGTTCGCTTCTGGCCCCGGTTTGGCTTTGGAAGTCTCGGGTTCGATTCTTGAGTCTGGATTTCAAATTTTTCTATCTTTCAAAAACGCATTTATTGTATTTGTAATTTTTTAACACTTTATATTTATTGTTAACGTATTTTTTGTTTTATCTAAATGTCTTTACCATAAATATATCAATCTTATCATGAATGTGCTCTATCCAGAACTTTAGCAAATATTTTATACTGAGTCATACTTTTAGTATTACTCAGTCTAAGTATTTTCGTTCGCTCAGTATTGTTAACGAAAACAATCTTAAATCAAAGTGATAGCTTTATGAAAACAAGCGCTGGGAATATTTGAAATAATAAATGGTATTGGATAATATTCTATGCATAATATAAACATAGTATGTATGTAGAGGCACAAATTTGCGGGATACTGCGCAATTGTTCCATCGACTCTCAGATGTTGTTGATCGCAACAGACGGAACAACACTAGACTATGTATACGCAGCGCCAAAACAGCATTAATGTGGAAAAGTGTCTTAAGCATGGCCCCCAAGATATATAATAAAATACCGAATATTTACAAAGACTTACTAACAAATTTATTTAAAAACAAAGTTATGGAGATGTTGATTGTAAAATTTTATTACAGTATTAATGATCTTTTAAATGATACAACGATTTGGCTTGTTTTTATAATTATTTTTTTTAATTTTTACAATTTAAAATTTAACTTTATTATATATTTAACTTTATTTATATGAAATTTGTATTTTGACGTAATTAATTTATTGTAACTACTCAATTTGCACGCCACAAGTGGTAGAATATGATGATTCTTATTATTATTGTAACATCTTGTATGTACCATATTCAAACAATTCAAAATATTGTATTGTATTGATAACAGAAGGTAATCTCTATACTCCATACATACATCGTTTGACCAACGCACTCATCCGCGGATAAAAATCGGTTCCTGACCCATGGTTACACTAACCACCGAGCGCAAATATACCTCATTGTTACATCGGTGTAACAAGCGAGTCTATGTATGACCGATGGTTACATTCAAGCTTCTTTTTTTTTATAGACGACTCCCGCAGTAGGTTACAAGCCCTGTGTCGCGTGGGACTTTACAAACATACAAGTCACGGACACAATACACCCAGACTCGGAACAACAATTTGTGAATCACACAAAGTGGTGTCCCGTGTGGGAATCGAACCCACGACCTCTTGCCTAGCAGTCGGACACACTCCCACCGCGCCACAGAGGCAGCTTGTTTGAATATTTATTGTTGGTTGGATTAACGAAAAAAAAACGTTCTCGAGGAAAAAAAGCCGTTTGAGAAGGATAAATTGTCTTTTGTAATGAACGCTTCACTCAAAAAGACAGCCGTATCTGAATAACGATTACATTCAGTTATCACTATCAAAAGGAGATAAGGGCTGCTGTTTCACGAGAGATGTGCGAGGCAGCTTAGCAGTGAGCGAGGTCATAGCTATGCTACGAAATCACGTGACCATTACTACAGTACTTAAATACCAAGATCTTATTTGTCGAACATCACTAGGTATTTAATAATAATGGACAACATTCTACCCATATCAAGTTTGCAAGTAGTTAGAGTTAGTATAAAATAATTAAAATACCAAAGATAAACAAAAAGAATATCGGGCAAATGCATGTCGGGCGACGCACAGTGTATGGTTCCGTTTAATCCCACTCGATTGGGTAATGGGGTAACATTTTTGACGTGATAACGTCTTATAAATCTCTCACTCACGAAAAAGAGTCATGTTATTGACTGGTTGCTAAGCTACAATGAATGGCGATTGCAATAACATGCGATACAATTGGAACTAAAGCTGTCATATGCGTGATTATTGTTCCGCGGAACTATTGGGAAAAAAATCCCAGTAGTTCCGCCACGGAACTTCTTATACGGAACTGCTGGGAATAATAATAATAATAATATAATAATATCTTGGGACAACTCACACAACGCTATCTGATCCCAAACTAAGCAGAGCTTGTACTATGGAAACCAGACAACTGATAAACATACTTATATATTTCTAAATACATACATATTATAGATAAATAACACCCAGATTCAGAATAAACCATCAAGCTTATCACACAAAGTTTTATCCTGGGTGGGGATCGAACCCACGACCTCTTGCGTAGCAGTCGGATACACTCCCACCGCGCCAATAATCGGTAAACATCATCGTCCGTATACCGACTCTACAGACAACCATTTTTTTTTTCAAGATTTTATTTTGCTTCTATGTCGGCGTGGCTAATAAGTAGGTATATCCATGCCAAATTATAGCTTTCTAGTACTAAGAGTCTCTGAGCTAACTTGGGGACAGATTACGGACGGACGGACAGACATATCGAAATAAGCTTTACCAAAATCTTATACCCGACTAGAACAAACAAACTGTTAGACCGCGATCTGCCTAGTCGGATTGCAGTTTCTGAATTTATTTTTAACAGCCTCCAAAAAAGTATTTTAATGTAGAACTTATAAAAAAGCTGAAGCGCTTCTACAAAATTTTCTAAGCGTTGAGAGTTAAACAGAGTTTGTTTTTTGTTTCGTTTGCAATGGAACCCCAGCTTTAGTCAATACTTATTCAGGATTAATCCGTCAGCTCTCTAAAGCCGTACTATTGATTTCATGTCACGTTAACTTTAAATACTGTAGTTAATACGATGTTTGACTACCTCTGTGGCGCGGTGGGAATGTATCCAACTGCTACGCAAGAGGTCGTGGGTTCGATTCCCACCCAGGATAAAACTTTGTGTGATGAGCACGATGGTTTATTCTGTGTCTGGGTGTTATTTATCTTTAATATGTATGTATTTAGAAATATATAAGTATGTTTATCAGTTGTCTGGTTCCATAGTACAAGCTCTGCTTAGTTTGGGATCAGATAGCGTTGTGTGAGTTGTCCCAAGATATTATTGTTATTATTATTATTATATTATTATTATGTTAATTATATTGGTTTTTAATGTTCATGATATACTGTGGTGACTAAATAAATCGATGGAATAGTTAGGGTCCTTATTAACGCTTTTTTTTATTTCGAGGTAAGGCCGCGCAAACTGGTGCATGCGCGGTGCGCTAAACATGTCCGCCGCTAAGTCCAGCTCTCATTTATCATTATGACAAGATTTTGACAGATCGCGTGGGCTAGCCACGAAAATGAAAAAAAAGAACGTGAATTCGGATCCAGGTCTCGCAATATTATTACAGTCAGGTCGGTAAAAGCAGGTCAATTAAAAAAACTTATGATTTTTTCTATGTTACTCATCAATTTTGTCGGATCGCTGCTTGTTTTAAGCTACTGGTTATAAGAATGAGATTTCAGATTACAGGTTTGGCGTATATACACTTTTAGAATGCAGCATAATAAGAACACGAGATTACATAATGCCATTGTTATCATATTGCTTTGAATTTTAGTAATGTTGCCTTATTATTAACTTACTTATTAAAATCTGTTCTATTCTATTAAAACGCGCAAATCCTAAGATACTTGGTAAAAAATTAAAATGTTGACGTCATCCGATCCGTTGGCAAAATCATGTCATATTTCATAAACGTGTGTAGGCACTGACTTCGAAATTGGGTAGATGACTACAATAACAATAAATTAATATACACTATACAGGAAATAGCGTTTGCAAAAATATTCTGGATAACAATGTTTCTCTACAATTTTACGTTACATTGAAACTACATGATTTGACCGTACAAAAGAATGACGTCATTGTTTTGTATTTCATATAAATTAGTACGAGGCTTTGACGTTTCATAAAAAGATACTGATTTGACTTGACAGTCATCTACCCTGACCAGACTTCGGCCGTCAAGACACACAAGTTTAAACTTATGTAACAACGATAACAATAACGGCAATTTGTCATTAGTGTCGAATAAAAGTTCACTGGATGGTCATTCGATTTGGAATAAAAAAATGCTGTTACTTTTGACTTATACGAGGTCGCCAATACAGCCTGTTAGTAGGTACTATAATAGAGGTCTGAGTGTTGGTTACATTTAAGAAATTTCTATCTATCTACTTATTGAACTACAGTGCAATGAGTAGTTATTTATAGTAGTCTATCGTAGTAGAATTAATGCAATGTATTGGGTAGAAGCGAAATTCTCCAAACGTATAGTTTGTTAATACGAAATTGGAATTTCACAGAAAGATTTGGTTTCGTATTACTGACGATTGCAATGTTGAAGTACAAAGTTTGTTGGAAATGATTTATTGATACCTACTACTATTTCAGTACATTTTAGACGCTTTTAGTACCGCTTAAAGGCTCTTTTGTTATTGCTGAAAACGATCATAAATAATATATGTTGGTAAACTTTCGCGATTTAATACAATAATTGCATTTTTGAAAGATAAAAAAGTTTGAATTTCAGACCCAGGAATCGAACCGGAGACTTCCGTATGCCAAACTGCGATTTGTACACATTATACATTTTTATAAGCTACGGGTCTTAATCGCGTAAATATTGGCCGTTGCAATACGGTCGAAACGTCGGGCAATAAAACAAAGGTATTTAGCCTTAAAATAAAATATTTACGCGATTAAGACCTGTAGCTTATAAAAAAATTATGATCGTAAATAATATTAATATCGACTCGGCTTGCATTGTGAGGAGGTTCCGAATTGAACCCACGACACAATATAACTTTATTTTAATAAAGTTTGTGAGTTTGTATGTTTGTTCCTGCTTCACGTCTAAACGGCTGTAGCGATTTTAATAAAATTTGGCATGGAGTTAGCTGACACCTTGGATTAACACATAGACTAATAAACCGCGGATAACACCGTGGGGCACAGCTAGTTAAATATAATAACTACCCGCCTAGCGCTGCCTTTGGCCGATCGGTGTCGGTAATATTCGCATCCGATGTTGCTAGCAACCGTTTCTCAAGTTTACGGCATCGAATGCTGGCATCGAGTACTAACATCGGTGCTCAACAACGTTATTAGAAAATCACCATCTCTAGACATCATATGGGTTGATAATGATGATTGAAAAGATGGGCGGACAGATAGCGAAACCTTAGTAATGGGGTTCCATTGACACCCTTAGAAACTGAACCCTAAAAATAAAGTATTTGCGGATTTTGAAAGTTTTTATGATAAAAATGATAACTTGTATGTGTATTATAAAGGCAAGGTCGCGGCACGGAAGGGTCCTGTCATTGTAACTTTTTTATGGCTTAAATGGGATGTTCTAACTTTGGTCATTTCCTTTGAATTTTGGATCGCGGTGGTCAACCTTGAATAAGAGAGAGAGGGATTAGCCAACTACACAGAAAATATTAAAGTGCACGAATAAATAGGACATGAAAGAGATTAGGCGCGGGGTTAGGGGTGGGTACTTTTTATAAAGCCAACTCTCTCTGGGGCACATGTCTTGTGTCGCGGCGGACTTTACAAACACTCTGAACAACTATTTGCGGATCACACAATGTGGTGTCCCGTGTGGGAATCGAACCCACGATCTCTGGCTTAGCAGTCAGGGTCACTAACAGACCAAAGAGTCAGTCAAAAATGGGTCCATATAGTCGCGTTATTTATTTGTATGACATGAATTCAATTTCTCTTACAGTATCGGAAGAGAGGACTAATATTTTGTGGCAAATTGGTAGCTTCCGTTTTTGATTGGTGTAAAGACGAAGCAATCTGCTAATAAAGGATTGAATCAATCTACCCTTGGCCTGCAAATATTAGTTCAAGCAGGGTCTTGTAAAGTCATTAATATCTATGAAGCCTTCAAGAGTATAAGGCATATCGGAAATTGTTCATCTTGGAACTTAGTAATGGGTGTTATGAGGGTAGGGTATTGTTAAGTTGATTGGGGGGAAGGTACGGGGTAAGTGGTTTCCCTATGCTCTTCAAGAGAAGAAGATGTTGTCATAAGAGTGTCTACTTAGGTATAGTTTTTTAATAGACAATACAACCGTTTTTGTGTTCACCAGTCAAACTCCAAACTACAAAAATCTTTAATCCGTAACACCAAGTGGATAATCATCCACTTTTTTACGTTTTCAAACAATCATTCAATAATAATAAAATTATGATTTGTTCAACAACAAAAACATTTGTTTGAAAACGTAAAATTAATACATTATGTATTAATTTTACCTTTTCAAACAATCATTCAACAATAATAAAATTATGATTTGTTCAACAACAAAAACAATAGTTTGAAAACGTAAAATTAATATATAATGTACTTATTAATTTTACGTTTTCAAAAAATCATTCAATAATAATAAAATTATGATTTGTTAGTTAGTTAGTTAGGCGGCAGTTCCAAAAAGTGTCACTCTTTTAAAATTATATAGTTTTAATGAATGAACCAGTGTGTTTGGTGAATGTAAACGTTTATGGGACAAGGATAACTTAAAGGAAAGCTTAAGACGTATAAGTAGCACTTAAATCCGTAAATATTGAAAGTTGGCCTGAAGTATAGCTGTACAAGTTTTTTTTTTCTTATGAGCGTAAAAACTTACACATTCAACATACATTTTAATACCTTAAAACTTTAAAGGTACGGCTTAAAAGTATGGAATATACCGCTGTATTTGCATTCCGGTTTTTACTCCGCTATTAAATACTGAAACTCTCATAACAACCCATACGATGTCCCACTGCTGGGCACGGGTCTCCCCAGAGAGCCTACTTATTGTAGTAAGGCTTTAAAGTACGCAGAGGATGCTGCTGCCCGTCCTCCGATGTGACATCCCTAAGTCGCCTTGACGACACCCACGGGATCTTCCCATGGGTGTCGTCAAGGTGACATCATCAAGTCGATGCGATGTCATCCCTATCTGGATGATATTCATTGACTGTAACTCTTACTTGTTTTTATTCTGCCGTGGTCATCAAAAGGGTAGTGGTATAGATACGCGCGAATTCCCGTGAAATAGATTTGTTTTAAAAATTTCCAGATATGGTAAACAACTTTTCTAGCACTATATAACTACTACTAACTGTATTATAATACGGCACTGATTTGAAATGTACGTCATACGACCTTTCTCTAAAGCTCATTTAATGTATATTCCAAATCAGTAATTTAAAAAATGGCCTTATTTGATTTACAACTCTTTCGATTATCACGGTAGAATTAATACTTATGGTAAGTATAGCAAAATATTTACTTTTTTGTGAATATTTTACCATATCTGAAAATTTTAAAAACCAAATCTATCTCACGGGAACTATACCTTATTCCGAGATAATCTATCTCCTGGCCAAACTTCATCTAAATCCGTTCACCCGTTCTTGCATATTGAGTATCAAATATTTATCGATTCATCTTTGCATCCTTTGCATTTATGTTATTAACATAGATTTATACTTTTATCCATAGATCTTAAAATGAACATCCAATCTTGAAGACAGATAAGTATCGATTCCTAGATGCCGATCGCTCATTGACCTACATAATAAATTATAGTAAGAGGTACTAAACTAGGTCAATGACCTCAATAAATTAATTTTCGCTGCTATAGGAGTTCTGTATTGGTTTTATACATTCATTAGCCGCGACTTCGTCTGCGTGATCCTCATAAGACTTGATTTTATAAATTGAAGTGGAAACTTGTTCAGCGGCATTGCGCACTTTTTTTGGGATGGGTAAAAAAAATTAAACTCGCGTCAAGACACGTGACCTGACCAAAAATTCGTAAGACAGAGGGAGAATACCGCCGGCGCGGTGTAGGAGAGGAAGTAATATCCCCCTATTTTTGCACCGCGCGGTGAAAATGTATGCCTGCTCCTGCTGTTTTTGTTTGTGTACGATATTGCAATAGATGTATATTGATGATAAATAAAGCAATTCGTGCGAAATTATTCCATAACCATTCCAAAATATTAAAAAATGTTCAAGTTTTCAACACACAGCAACCCGTTGTTTTTTTTTATCATATACAAACTGAGGGGGCAAACGCAAAAAGCAGCTTACCTAATGGTAAGTGATTACCGCTGCCAATGGACATCTGCCACAATGAACCGCTCCGTGAAAATATAAAAAAAAAATTAGCTAACCTTCGCAACTTCGTCTGCGTCAATTTTCCTCTTTTTTTTAATTTATACAAAATATTTAGTATTTTGTATAAATTAAAAAAGTGATTATCGCGATCGCGATTTCAAAAAATACATTATGACCTATTCTCATATACAAAAAAATACATTAAAATCGGTCGAGCGATTTCGGAGGAGTTCGACCTCAAATACCAACACGAGATTTTTATAAATTAGAAAGATAGTTTGTAGCATACTATTTGTTTACCTGTGGCATCGTAGCAAATAAACAGATGGGCTAATTTGAATTTGATTTTTATTAAGAATCAGAATAATTTTCTACGTTACTTGAATATTTTCTCATAAATAAAGTACTTAGCTTTTTGTTTCATAACATCGGCGTTTCAGTGCATATAGTGGCGAATTTGAATTTGATTTTTTATCAAGAATCAGGATAATTTTCTACGTTACTTATATATTTTCTCATAAATATAATACTTAGCTTTTTGTTTCATAACATCAACGTTTTAGTGCATATTTACATAGCAAGATCTACGTAGATATACCCATTTATTTTTGAAGATGTGTTAAAACACATTGTGGAATCTTTTTGTCGCTTTTTCACCTGATTTATGTCGTTTTTATTCTAATATTGCTAAATGATAGCGTATTTTCCCTGTTCACTATTCAAAACAACAACGTGACAATATAAAAACATTGCAATGTCTATAAGTTACGTCTTTACGAGGATGTATTTATATTGATTTTGTTTCGGGGAAGTTCGGAAACGTTCGGGCAAGTTCGCCAACCCATTTCGAGTTAGGTCGTTGTATTCAATACTTTATTATTATGTAATAAGGTGTTTTCGTCTTGAATTTATTATATTGGAGTCTAAGCTTCTTTTTGATGTTGAAATGGGATTCTGATAAAAGTTTTTGATGTTAACAGTTTTGTTTTGTTTTATTTTTGTTGTGAGGTTTAAAGGTAATTTGATGAACGTAGCTATTGGTTATTTGAGATTGACTGTTTTCTTACATATTTATATATACATTATTGGAAAAAAACCAAATAAGGTTTATATATAAAAATTAGATACAATATATTTAAAATTTGGTTAGTCAAACTAGCATAGTATTTCCATTTCAGTAATATTTAGTTATTTAACTACATGGCAATACTTTTTTTTTTATGATATAAAAGTTTGTCTGTTAAGTGTAATCTCATACTTTAACTAGAAGCATTGCATCTCATGATATCATCATCAGCCTATCGCAGTCCACTGCTGGACATAGACCTCTCCAATTGCACGCCACTTTGTTCTATCTTCGGCATCTCGCATCCAGCTCCAGCCAGCCGTTTTGCATAAATCTTCACTCCACCTGGCCTGAGGGGGTCCTATGATCTAAAATGTACATAATAATTATTTGAAAAAGTATTATTTTATGTATTAAAGAAGACATACAGATGGAAAACGACCGATTTTTAATAAAACTTTTTAGCTTTTTTTCCAACTAACTCGCACCCAGTTATACCTAATATCAGAAAATGACTTTTAATATAACACAGTCAAGTATCACGATATTACAAAAAAGAGACCCATTAGTATTCATACTTATTACGTTTTTACACAAAGACTAAACTCACTGTCATTAACTGGAGGTTCCCTTAAGCTCTCAATGGCGTTACGTCACACGCCATGAACTGAAAAATCGCTGAATGATACTCACACACCTACGTAGTAAAAACACCATAAAATAACATGACTTTATTGCATTAACACCAATTTATTAGCTTTATTTTTATAGTGGCCCTTTGCACTTTATTAATTTGTTTTAACGATATACTTGAAAATATTTTGTTATTTTATTTTATGGAGTTAAGGATTGGGCTATGTATGAATATTTTACAGTGTCTTATATAAGGACGTAACTATTTAAATATTATGTAAGTTGTTGCTGTGTTTAATGAAATTTATAAAAATAATGTTTTTTTTTTTACTCGAGACTTCAAAGATTCACATCTTTGGATAAGAGGTAAAAAACAAATAGGTAAATGCTCAAAATAAGAAGAGATTGGCTGAAGGCACTGAATCACTTTCGGTCACAGACATTAGAAGGGAGGTAGCGGTATTATGTAACATTATGACAATTCTGATGAAATGCTTGGAGTTTAGCTCTCTTCATAGATGTTTACTTATATTCACACAGGAAAGTAACTATACAAACCCGAAATGGATGTGAAGTCTTAAAAAAACAAAGTTACTCAGCAATCACTCAACTTTATTATTCAAGTCAATGGTTGCTAAGTAACTTTGTTATTAAAAATTTCACATCTATTTCAGCTTTAGCAAAGATAGGGGCCGATTATGACTTCTGTCGTCTAGACGATTAGTTGGTTACAAAAAGGTCTCATAATCGTTTAGTTTTCGTTTATTGTAGACTAACTGTCCCCTGCAACTTCGTCTGCGTAAATTTTTCACGTTTTTGCAACACTTCTTATTGCTGCTCCGCTCCTATTGGTCATAGCGTGCTGTTGTATAACCTATAACCTTCCTCGATAAATAGGCTATCCAACAGTGAAAGAATTGTTCCATTTGGATCAGTAGTTCCTGAGATTACTGCGTTCAAACAAACAAACAAACTCTTCAGCTTTATAACAATAGTATAGATAAGCCAGGGAAATGTTTTCCAGATTTTTATCAACCGCCCAACAAATCTGCTTATAGTCCTGGGACTGATTGTAGATGCAGACGCACAAAAAAAAAAAAAAAAAGATTTTTATGGTATGACGTTTCGATCTGGTTGCGCATTGCAACTTGTTCGATATACCAAGCGATTGTGTTTAGGATCTACCATATTTGTGATTATTACCTTGTTGAATTGTATTTGTCAATAACAATTTAAGACTACGATTTAATTTCATTGTTTCTTATTTCAACTTACAAATATTATGAATAAAATAATAGACCAAGTATTTTTGCTGACTAGTTACCGACTAGAATTAAATTTGTCGATTTCCCTGGATAACAGGAAGAACCTGGATGTCGCTGGGATTGACTGGATGCGAAAGGCAGAGGACCAGATGTAGTAATGAAAATTAGGAAAGGCCATTTGTCCAGCAGTGGACCGATACGGGCTAAAGATGACGATGATAATATCCCCGATTACTTGACAACTAGCGGATATATCTTCTATCCTAAAATTTTTAACAATTAAATTGACTTAAAAGGACACTACAGCACTAAAATTTTAGTAATTATTGACATAGAGAAGCTTGTGAGTTTATACATCTGTTCTCATAATTTTTAAGCTATTGCATAGCTTTTATCGCGGGCTTTGAGCACGGCGACCGAATCAAGAAATTCCGTAACGAAAATAAAGCCTAACACCCCCCACTCCGCCTACCATGTAGTTCGCTTAATGTATATGTATATGGTACGACTGTACGAAGCTCGCACGGATCGAGACGAGCTGCTCCAAAATGTAATGGAAAAAAAAAATTAAAAAAAATAATTAAAAAAAATAATTATAAATTTTAATTGCTTATGTTGATAAAAAATGCTATGCAATAGCTTTACCGCCGCAGTCCCCGAGTGCCACACTTTTTTTAAATTAAAGTGACTCGAGTTTAAAACGGCACTACACCATTAAAACTACCGTCACTATTGATACACGAAAGCTTGTTCCCAAAGCATTAAAGATAGTGACATTGATAGATTGTGGCTCCTAAGGCAGCGGTGACCCATGTCTGTTTGACATTCATGGGACCAGATAGATAGGTACACTGTTTTTATTTCACGTCTTATTCTGAAGACGGGTATCGGTTGTTCGGTGCAATACTGTCACTGTAGCGAAAATTGTAAAAGTGAAAATAAAAACTGGTACAAAATACAGAGAATACAGAAGACCTTCTTTTTTTTTCTCTTCTTTTTCTTTTGTTTTTTTTTAATAACGACCACCACTGAGTGGTTACAAACATAGAAATCACGGACACAAAGTACACCCAGACTCAGCACAACAATTTTTAGATCACACAAAGTGATGTCCCGTGTGGGAATTGACGCCATGATCTCTTGCGTAGCAGTCGGACGCACTCACACCGCGGCACAGAGGCAGTCTTCCAATCTCTGTTGAGCAACGTACACATAGTCATCACTCACGTTATGAAAGTCTAACATCATATCCTGTGCTACCAACTTTTAGCCCGAAGACCATATGACTGTGAACGGACAATACTAAGTCAGCTAAGTATGAATGAAGGTCACTTTCTGTTCTTTTGAATTTCTTTCTGTTTCCGAACTTTAAATATTAAAACCTTATTTATGCAACCTACGAGTAATTGTAAAAATACGATCATCATTCGTAATAGTGAAAAAATGTTTGAAGTGAATACTTCTTTAGCGGCGTTGTCCACTGTAAAAAATGTTAAACTCGCGTCAGCAACATGTGACCTTGATTGAAAATTCGTAAGACGGAGAGTTTTGTAAAAAGTTGTAGAAAAAAAGTAGGTATGAATGACTGCTACGGCACAGAGAGAATGTTGAGTGACTGCTGTGTAAAATGTTGTGGGATCGATTCCCAGACGGTACACCACTTCGTGTGATTCACAAATTATTGATCTAGGTACTTTGTATCCGTGATATCTATGTTCGTAACGATACCAGCCGCACACGACTGACTTTTATCACATTTATGTAGGAATCGTAAAAAAAGTTATATATCGAACTCTCCAATAAGTTGGTATTTTTAGAATAATCACATATGAATGAAGCCTTTCAAATAGGTATATAATATATCTACGTTAGGTCACTTTCTTACTTTTGTCCTCCAACATTCAATTCCAAACAACAAATTTCTAAAGAAACAAACTACATTACAGTAACTTATTTAGCGTTTAAGTTCAACTATATAAGTTGTATACTATACAATGTTTGAACAACGCTCAAAGGAAAACTTCGTACTGTCGGTACGCCCGCGAGGTACGACTACGCCGCGTGAAATACGCCGTACTACGCTAGTTGAGAGTAATTTTGGCACGAACAACGCTTTCGCATTTTGTGTTTTAAGTTGCGTTTTGGTTTAAAAATAAAATGCATAGTGTAACGGGTGGAAAGAATAAGTTTATTTTGATTTTGGCTAGGTTTTCCGTAGTTTCGCCTGCGTTTCATATATAGCATTAATGTGCTATTTTGATGTAAATATAAATACCCACTCTTAACTGTATACTATAAGACATAATTAAATTACACAGACACGAGTTGAAGAGAGGTGATTTTAGCAGATTTTGGATTCCCTCCCCGCCCCCCTCTGGAGAGTGGTGACCCCCTCCCCCTCTCTTAATCTCACGTAGATTTCACATAATTTGATTCAACACTGGTCAAGCGTAAAAGTAATATTTTCACTACATTTTCTGGATAAAATTATAAAATTTTAGATGGTTTCTTATGAATAAAAAAATACGTGAGCTTTGCGAAAACCCTACCCCTCCCCCATGTGAGATTTGGTGAGATTTGACTCGATACCCTCAAAACATCACATAATTTATGGACGCCTCCTTATAGCTAGTGTTACAGAAGGCGATCTAATCGCAGTCTGCAATTTCTTCCAGACAACATTGGGATGGGCTATAATAAAGCATGGGCAATGACTTCACGAGGATCCCCTAGGGGATCGGGCTAGGGGATCCTGGCGGACGAGCCCCAATGTACAATCATAATTGTATGTGACGATGTACAATCACGAAACTGAGGTATAAGGACCCGTAACTGATGTATAAACTGTAAATGCTGTGAATCGGAAAAAACATGGAACGGATCTTAAAAAAAGAAAGAAGAGATTATTTAAGAAGAAATGTTCCGGAGTGTGTCTAAGTGATTAGTCGTTTATATCGAGCCATGATTTTGGATCAGTTTTTGAAGATACCGCGTGAATGATTGCCCTTAAAGCGGATAGCGCAATGAGCTCGTTTTTCAGCACTTTCCATTACTTTGGGAAGTGTTGCCGTCT
Source organism: Herminia tarsipennalis (assembly GCA_945859575.2). NCBI lineage: Eukaryota > Metazoa > Arthropoda > Insecta > Lepidoptera > Erebidae > Herminia > Herminia tarsipennalis. The sequence goes on from OX243830.2 coordinate 4,475,490, forward strand.
CTATAGTGGCAATTTCACGTCGAATATAGGCCATGCGTTCTTCCACAGTCCATGGCTTGTTGACGTTAACCTTGGACTTCAGAAACTTAACAGAAATAAACCCGGTGCCGTCGAATCGGGCAATCTTGGAGGCCAGTCAAAATCACAGTTTTTTGGAGATTAGGCGATCGACAAATTTTTCTTTCTTTTTTTTTCTGTGAAATTTCTTGAAGATCAAAGTCTACCTCAACAAGTCATGGACGAAAAGTAATGGAATTGAATGCTGAATTACGCCATCCGCTGTAAGGGCGATCATTTACGGGATATCGTCTTCAAGAAGTGATTCAAACGAATTGTCAAGGTCCAAAATAAACTACTAATCACTGAACAGCAAATAAATGTGTTTGTTTTTCATTATTTATTATACAAATGGTAATATTAAAATGATAGTATAACAAATGCTAATATAATAGAACAAATTTTAAAATGATACTTATTAAGCTGGAATTGCCATGGTAGCTTCGTTTTGACGAGACGCCCAACTTTATATATACGACAGCTTTATATACTAACGGTTGGTAAACTAACTGCGGCCTATGTTGATGTACAGGGATAATAGTTTTTAAACGGCAAAGTTAATTTGTCATATTTAACTGTTTTTTTTCGCTAACGTACCACTATATAAAGTTGTCGTATACATAAAGTTGGGTGTCTCGTCAAAACAGAGCTACCATGGCAATTTCAGCTTGATATGTATCATTTTAAAATTTGTTCTAGGGAACCCGTACTATAACAATTTAATTGGGCCACTAGTTACAAATATTCAGCTTATTATCTTTTACCTTAAGATTTTTGGACTAAACACTTAGCTGGCGTGTTGTTTGAAGGTAGACGTGTATTTTAATTTTATGATTGTACCTAAATCTGATCTCAATAGTCTAGTTCTGTACTATTTTCCATATACAGAAGCACAGCTTTATCCAATAAATACCGTGTGACGAAACAATACTCGCTCAAAGTCCACAAAATGAAACTACACCGACCTACTTCTACTTCGGAACAAAGCGGACCAATACGTATTGACTTTAAACTTCATGTGCATTGTAATGCTAGATGTATGATGAAAACCGGTCAATGAAATATTTCTCCACGTAACTAAGGAACGAAGAAATAAATGTTTTTTTAGGGATCTGTGAGTCAGTGGATTAAGAGATTACAGTGAGGATAACCAAACCTTACGAGTGGAAGGTCTAAGCCATAGGCCGTCTTGGTGGGTCCACAACAGTGTCAGGTATTCTTCCGTGAAATAGTGATGTTAACACATCAGTGTGTTTCAGTTGAAGGGCACTGTAGCAAGTGTTATTACTGGACAAATGAGACTTATGAACTGATGTCTCAAATGAGGAGCGCGGTGTGGTGACATTCAGATCTTTGCCAAACAAGGATTTGGGTGAGTGATACTGTTAAGGGCTAGCGTGACGCTTACCATCAGGCGCACGACCAGCTCGTCTCCTCATTTCCTAGTATAAAAAAAGAGTTATGTGTTGATTGTGTATGCCCATAGATATGTAGGTGACCGTTTCCAAAAAAATGTCACACCTGTCCCTGCGTCGGAAACGCACTTTAAACAATCAATCTAATTGCGGAAGTCTACATGTCTGCGCAAACGCTAGTACACCCAAGGCTTTGGCTACTCGGATGGATATTTGTAGCAAACAGTTGGTAATTTATGAATTCAGAAATACTTAGGCTATAGTTATTAACTATAGCTGACCCTCGCAACTTCGTCTGCGTAATTTTCCCCCATTTTTAAAAATAGGGACTATATTCGTGATAAAAAAAAAAACTATGATCGAACAGATCATAGTTTTTTTTCATTTGGACTAGAAAAAACTATGATCTTTTCGATCATAGTTTTTTTTCACACCTACCAAATATACAAAAAAAAACATTAAAATCGGTTGAGCCGTTTTTTCCCGTGTCCATGCTGTGGACAGACCCACTCCACGGCAAACCCTTGCGGAACTGTCAAAATGTTGTTTAATATTGTAAGTGGAGAGCTGCGTTTGAAAATGCATCACGCAAAACGCAGCACGCCACGTATGCGCCTTGATGCATTTGTGAGCTCACCTCCCCATTTACATTCGCATGGGCTTGCCGTGGACACGGAATAAAGATCGTGAATAAGGATCTTTGAACGGATCTAGACAAGTGCCATACATAAAAGTATATTGTCAGTTCAAATCTGTATTAACTATGTAAATAACTACGCAGTCGAAATGACGGGCTAAAGCTAGTCCAAATTAATATTATACATTTTGAAGCGGCGGCAGCCGAAAGTTGAGGTCGCGGGTTCGAATCCTACCCATTATACTACCGACGTGAACCCACTCCTAACACAAACCTTTGAGCTCAGCTGGAGGAGTTAACAAGATTGCTAGTAATATGGGACTAAATCCCAGATTGCTAGGAACTTAAAAAAAAAAGTGTAAGTAGCCCTGTTAGGTACACTTAAACCACTAAACCGATTTAGATGGAATTTGGTAGTCAGAATACTTTATACCGCGATAACTGAAATCCAGGTGAGCCTTTGGTCTAAACTGGTTATACATCATTTGATTATTTGAATACTCTATCGCAATTCAATCGTAAGCGAATGCATTGTCAACTATAATTGAAATCGGTATAAGTCATATATTAACCAATTAATTGAGCTATTAAATGCATTGTTACTGCCGACAATATCGCGCTGTGAATTCTATGTCAGCTGAATCAATTAAATCCAATAGATTTACTCGATTCTAGATTCTAGGGTTGGTACTTTACATAATTGTTTTTAAACTTTCGCGATGTTTACATATGTTAGAATATTTTCGGGACTTAAACGCGTGAAATATTTAAAGGCATTCAAGCGGACGGAGCTATTAGCAACAGCTTCAATTTCATAGGTTTCTATCAATTGGAGCGCATCGAGACGTCCAAAGGTTTCCCACTCGAGGACGAGCAGCAGCTGAAAAGCCATACAGCGATCGCCAACCCGATGTCCAAAACTAGCAATTAAGGCAATTATCTTTAGGGTTAATGTGTGGGTTATCAAATACAAATTCATTTATTCACAAGACATTTGGATAAATATGCTCTTTCACATTCTACCATAACAATGGTGCGAGAATACTTGAGAATAGGTATGTCAAATGATATAATTTTTAATTTTTACATAAGAATGTTGTTACTATTGTATTAAAAGTTAAAATATTCTGTACATTTTTATTCATATTCATTTATTCATAAGGGATTGTTACGTGTCACAAAATAATTAATGCAAAATATAATTAGATACATACAATTCACGTCTATAACAAATCAAGAATCAACCATCAAATCATATAACAATAAAAAAAAGAAATGTCAGCAAATTATATAAAATAATGGATTAGGGACAAACATTAACTTATTTATTATAACATATTCAATTGTTCGAAAGATTTTAACTTTTTTTTTCAATATTATTTTGTATTTAGTTGAACTTTCGATTGACGTGCACCGATCGTGTTCATGGATCCACAAACAGTCAATAACACGGTGAACCCAGCACCCCGATCTTTGCGATTCGACTAAAAAGGAATACCACATCGTGCGGTCCACAAATTTTCGTTTTGAATCCGGGTATACTTTATGTATACAATCGAGTATATTAAAAAAATTTGGACACGTCGACTCCATACAGCGGCTGGTCGTACCGGGAAAGTGGAAGGAACCAGATCACGCGGCAAAATAGTCATGCGCTGGACCGACCAAGTCAAATCCGCAATAAGAAGCCGCGTTTTTGTCTGTCTCAGACAGCCTGCCAATAGGGAGAGATGGCAAAACCGTGCGGAAAGCAGCGTTTGCTTCTGTCATCCGCATCGTTACGAACGTGACCACGACCGCTCTGCCAGGAGCCAAACGACAAAGAAGAAGAATTGAAGTAATTTTCATAGGCATTTCTTGCCAAAGACTTTACAAATACAATAATTGCATTTTTGAAAGATAGAAAAATTTGAATCCAGACTCAGGAATCGAACCCGAGACTTCCGTAGCCAAACCGCTTCTGGCCCCGGTTTGGCTACGGAAGTCTCGGGTTCGATTCCTGAGTCTGGATTAAAATTTTTCTATCTTTCAAAAATGCAATTATTGTATTTGTAAAGAAGATGAAGTTCCTTTATGTTAGACTTGTACGTTTGTAACATCCCCTGCAACACAGGGGCATTACCTAGTATGAGAATAATATTTTATTTATAAAAAAATATAAAAATCTATCCCCAGATTGATCACCACTGCGCTGTGAACCTTTCCATTTATTTTACGATCCATTTTTCTAGATTTACTAGTAAGATAAAACAATAAATTGTAATACGTGCCAGCCCTATCCAACACTTGCATGCAAGCCTTTGATAATATAGTTTATCGTCTCTTTAGCAGTAAAATTGTAACTATTCCGATTTGGTGCGAATTGCCTCCAAGGGGAATAGTGGTTAACCACAAAGCATGGAAAATATAGAAGGTAGCTTTAAACAAACGTGTTTGAGCAACACACACATACACAACGGTCACAGACACGGAGTCTCGGATCACTTGTTCCGAAGGTATTTAGATTGGTTTGAATTTGCCATCCAGATGATTGCCAATTAATGTATTTGGATGCCTATAAACGGACTTTACAGGGTCTCTGGTTGCCACGGGTGAAACCTAGCATCTAAGTAATAACGAAAAAAAATCGATACGATCATTCGCTAATTCAGGCACTACTGCACTGCAGACACAGAATATGTTTCATTTATGATCCATTTTCTAGTAACATACTAATCTATACATAGTATACAACTAAGTCGTTTCCCGCTGTGTGTCTCTATTTACGCTCAGATATGTTAAACTACGCAACAAATTTTGGTGAGATTTTCCCTTTCATTTCGGTAATTAATTTCCTACGAATGGTTTAAATGTTTTTCTGTTTGTCGGAGCGTTAGTTGGTATGTTTGTAAGCACATCACGCAAAAACTACGGAAAGAAATTGGAAGCGGTTTACACAACTGAATCATTTTTTGATTCAGTTGTGTAAACCAAGGGGTCTGACCTCTATACGCTGTCGAGTTATATCTTGTTTTTAAATGGATTGCAACGTTACAATCGGAATCATAGCAGCTACGGGGCTTTGAGATCTACGAAGATGAAAGCACGGCTTTTAAGCTAGTTCACAATAAAACGGTTACCATTTAGTATTGGTGCGAATCGCCTCCTTTAGATAGTGGTTAATCAATACCGGATTCAAGTTAGTTTGTTAGGATTGGGTGTAGTTTTGCACTGACGCCCAGTTTGGGAGAGCTCTTGAATTCGTAATGAGATTGCTTATGGTTTCATCCTGTTTCATCTGATTGTGATTCGGTTGACGCAGTGCTTAGATAATACGTCTTTCACTCGTATAATGCATCATTTGAATTTCAGTCGCTCAGTGTTGGTTGCAATTTGGATTGTTGGGTAATGGATCAATTTCTTGACTGCCTCATTATGTGTCTGTGTGTGTATGTAGGCGACTTCTACACAAAAGGTAGACTCGCGTTGACACAGCTTGTGCTTTACCTACTGCAAAAGTTTTCTTTAGAAATAAATTTCTATTCTGAAATGCATTCTCTTTAAGGCAAGGAGAATTCACTTGGTATGATCTATTCATTACCACTACTCAAAACCAATGAGGGAAAAAACGAAGACATGATTAAGACATGTTTTAATCCTACTGACCTCTTACTATTAGTAAGGTGTACAGGATACCACCGACAACAACAAGACTTCGATTTGATTTGACATTTGGAGACGGTAATTTGACAAAATCAAATGAAAGAAAGAAAGAAAGAAAGAAAATAATTTTATTTGTACGCCACGATACAAAGGAAAAAGAAAACTTATATGTAACAAGGTTAACAACAACGGCAATTTGTCATAACTGTCAAAAAAGTTGACAGGACGGTCGTTCGATTCGATATTTGAAATTGCTGTACGGGGTAGCCAGTACAGCGTGTGATGTTTTTAATCCAAAATCGACCCGTATCGTCTATCAGAGGAGACCAGGGTCCTTATTCACAATCTTTTTTTTCGTTTTCGCGTCAAGCCCGCGCTTTTAACTGATCCACAAATTGTTGTTCCGAGTCTGGGTGTACTTTGTGTCCGTGACTTGTATGTTTGTAAAGTCCCCCGCGACACAGGGCTTGTACCCTAGTGCGGGAGTCGTCTTTAAAAAAAAAAAAAAAAAAAGACTATGAGCATGTAAGAATTAATTTAGAGATCTCAGAAGGTTTGGTATGAAAGTAACTCAGTCTGTTTTCCTTTTACATGTCCACGTTTAAGCCGCTGATCCGATTTAGAAAAAAATAAAGCAATGTGTCTTTCTTTTCAGGAGAGATATTACTTTTTTGTAATTATTAAAGCATTGTGCCTGTAATGTGGTACCTACCGGCTTAAGAATAGTATCACCCTATTTCTTGCCGTGGGTGTCGTCAAATGACTAAGAGATTTCCCACCGGAGGACGGGCAGCAGCGACCTCTGAGTATTTTTAAAGCCCTACTGCGATCGCCAACCCGCTCGTCAAGCGTGGTGATTATGGCAAATACCCCGGATCTATAATGAGTAAGTTCTACTGGGGAGACCCTTGCCCAGCAGTGGGACATCGTATGGGTTGATATGTAAAGCATTTTTAGGCTAATTCTTATACATACATTTTAAATTAGTCTCAGGCGGGACTTGAACTAATGCCGAAAATCGTTGGTATCATATGGAGGCTAAATTAGGCATTGGGGGACATGTCTCGGTGCAGGAGTTGGTAGCAGCTTAAGGCCGGTCGCGGGTTCTATTTCCGTCTGAGACGAATTTTTCCTCCTTACGTAAAAATGGAAAGATATAGTTTGAGTCCCCGGAAAGACAGGTTAGTTTTAATTTGGGACCACCGACATTTATGCAGACGCGGGTGAAAGCTAGTATTATTAATACTAACCATGGTTATTAAACTTCATAAAGCGATCTCTAAATCCCCTACAAGACACATAGCTAATATACGTTATACGATATACCTCGGCTTAAGAAACGCGCCCTGAATTACCATCATGACCTACATTTCAACTGAAACGCGTGTAATGTAGGTAAACTGATACTAAAAACATTTGAGGAAATGGAATCCGGTATGCGGAAATATTTTCGCTTGTTGCGGAATTGTTTAACTCGGGTTTTCGTTCTGAATTGTTTTAATTGTTTATTTTGATGAAAATACGAGTGGATTAAGTGAAGTTTATGAATGAAAATAATGTCAGTCGAAGTTCTTCTTCTTTTTGAATCAATGAAAAATAGTTGTTGTTAATATTTTTACCCGACTATGGCGATAAAATGGTTAATGTTGTTAATCCCCCGCGACACAGGGTATATGTGGGTACAAATCCTGTGTCGCGGGGGATTAACAACAATAACCCTTACATTTTGGCTTCGCCATAGTTTACAGGTGTTGATTTATTTTCCAAAATCATTTTCTTTGGAGCTTTAAAAAAATTGTGAAATACAAATACAAGTCATTTTTGATCAACTCATACGTCAAGGAAATCGAAGGTTCCAACTCCTTGCAAATATAGGATGACTTTGAAATCAGTCGATAAATTGATAGGGAAGATTGATGTAGGTACCCGTAATTCAATCGTTTTACATTGAAATATTGTCAATTAAAATTCTGAAAACATTGATCAGATTTCATGGTCAATCGATAAAAATGTAAACAAAATTATTGAGGAATTAATCACACTAATATTATAAATGCGAAAGTTTGTGAGTATGTGAGTGTGTATGTTTGCTACTTCTTCACGTCTAAACGGCTGGAGCGAGTTAATAAAATTTGGTATGGAGTTTGCTGACACCCTGGATTAACACATAAATCGCGGGTAAGACCGCGGGGCACAGCTAGTAACAAATAAACTGAAAACATCTACCTTTTATTACTTTTGTCAAGTGTATAATACATAAACTAATCAATTAATAATTCAATTAACCATTTTAACCGGTGCGTATGCGGTATAAAAAAATAATGATGTATGTAAATTACTGGCGGAAAAAAATGATCTTAACTACACGCGGGTTTAACCCCTGAAATTTCTAGACTGAATAAAAAGCCATCCTGTAAAACCCATTTTTTTATTTTTTTTTATTTACAAGACTTTTTTTACTTACAAGTAGTTAGTTAATCTTTCATGAGATCGGCTGCTATAATCAAAATCGTTTAGGTAAATTAGACCATTATCGACGACTGCCTCTGTGGCGCGGTGGGAGTGTATCTGACTGCTACGCAAAAGGTTGTGGGGTTGATCCCCACCCAGGATATAACTTTGTGTGATTAGCACGATGGTTTATTCTGTGTTTGGGTGTTATTTATCTATAATATGTATGTATTTAGAAATATATAAGTATTATATTATCGGCAATAAATCGGTAATCGTAAAATCCAGATCTAACAGGAGAAATTATTTACTGTTTTTGTTGGGTATATTTCCAATGAGTGAATATATTGAAAACAGTAATGCATCAAATGAAAACTAATTTATAGTGAAATGATATTATGATGGAAAAATTAAGAAATCAATATACTAAATACATAAGTAATTTAAACAATGGTTCTTATTGGTTTTCATACAAACCTTAACTTGCAATGTGCTAGTAATGACAAGACCTTTTAAATCGCTGATTAATGTATTTATCAAAATAATATTGACATATAGTTTAACAATTTTTTAATGGTCTCCTAACCGATTTCGGTTACGGCGGCCAATCCCTTCAGAAACTAGCCAACAACGCAGGAGATATTATAGTGCACAAGTGTATGCGCAGACACAAGTGCACTCTCTATTCCCTTACTCTCATAGCCCGATGGGACGGAAAATTCGACACTCTGCTCTTATCGTGCTCTCCGAGATACGGAGGGGTTTTGACAATGTTCAAAAACGGTCACCCATCAATGGACCAACAGCGATAACGTTGCTTAACCTCTCAGATATCTCGATCTGTTTTTGTAGAATATTATAAAATACTAGCTGTCCCGCGCAACTTCGTATGCGTAAATTTTCCCCGTTTTTGCAACATTTCACGTCGCTACACCGCTCCTATTAGTCGTAGCGCGATGTTATATAGCCTATAGCCTTCCTCGATAAATGGGCTATCCAACAAAAAAAGATTTTTTTAAATCGGACCAATAGTTCCTGAGATTAGCGCGTTTAAACAAACAAACAAACAAACAAAGCAAACAAACAAACTCTTCCGCTTTATAATATTAGTATAGATACCCGGAGTCAATTCTTTAATGGAATTTGATAGGATTCCAGAAAAGGAACTGTAGGTACCAGATGTCCTAATTCGTTGACTATAAGAAGAATGACTATAAGTCAACGTTAATGTAACACAACGGCAATCCTAGTTGATATGGTAATATATATGTGTTATTGAATTCGTGAGATCTTCACGACTTGTTAAAATAAAGTGGCATTAGTCAATTATCACCTAGATGTTGCGTGCAGATCTAACTACGTGCTACGTTTTATACCTATTGCTGTAATAATCTTAAGTAATTTGCCACCTTTCATGCTACCTTTCAAGTATAGATTTTGACCTTTAGCCAACGGTTCAAAGGAGCAGGATAAATACTTCCTCCAAATTCACCAGCCTGTCCTGTGTTTATGAATATCTAAGAGCAGGCAGCAACGACACTATCTCGACACTGAAAGGATTGACAAGCTTTAGCGATTGCATGACGAGTCACTCGCCTATTTAACCGCAGACTTGAGACCAACGCAGACTTTGAATATCTTAACACTATCATTAATACATCACTCTGATAATCGAGGCTATGGCAGCAGGAAGATCTGCTAACTGGCAAGATAGGCTAAACTGTAATCAATATCAACTTAGCCCTGGCAGTTAAGCATCGAGCGAGCAATTTGTTGAGTCTACCCATGACCGCCCACGGCCATTGCAATACGGTCCAAACGTCGGGCAATGAACAAGGTACTTTACCTTAAATTATGCGCGTGATTAAGACCCGTAATATATATATATATATATATATATATATATATATATATATATATATATATATATACATTTTCGTAATGTGTACAAATCGCGAAAGTTTATCAACATTTATAACAAATAAATCTTCAAATGAACAAAACATTTATTAACTTCCACGTCAATTTAATATAAAAGGGTTCCAGCTTCTTCCAAATATAACCCATTAGGTACCGTTCTTATAGGAAACATCAAGAGTATTAAGTACATTACATATTATTATGTACCTACCTTCCTTCCATACGCAATCATTTATAAATAAGGAAATGTAAATACATTTTTCCCGTAAGAGCATTATCATCAATACACCCACGTTTACATAAAAGTAAACCGTATTTATTGTACCATATACACGCAATGTGCACAATAAATTTGAGGTCAAAGTTCAGCATGTTCAGCAGTTTTAAAACATAATTCTTACACCTACCATGATGGCAAACGTAATCCAAAGTAATTTTACCTCATAACTGTTATTAATTGATAACTATTATAAGAAAAAATAAACGGACTTCTACTTGAAAGAAACAAATCAACAAAATTTCACTGATTTTAGACTTAGCTCTGGTGTCTTATTTTTACTAATACATATTATAAAGCTGAAAGTTCGTTTGATTTTTTTTGTTTGTTTGTTAGAACGGGGTCATCTCAGGAACTACTAGTCCGAATTGAAGAATTCTTTCATTGTTGGATAGCCCATTTATCGAGGAAGGCTATAGGTTATATATCACGATTAATAGGAGCCGGAGCAGCAATGTGAAATGTTGCAAAAACAGGAAAATTTACGCAGAGGAAGTTGCGCGGGACAGCTAGTAAGTTATAAGCTAAGTAAAAATTATAGTCTCAGTCATTTATTAAGCTTACTTTCTGCACTCTCAGTGGAAAGTAACCTCCAGCCCTTAGCCTACGGACAAGTTCATCTTCTAAACAAGTAGTCTGAGGTGGTCTGTAATTTCGTGTCAGTGAACGATGACTATAATGTATGTTGCTCCAACGCGCGTTGAATGATGGTTTTCCTTTGCAATTTTAGTGTTTTATGGTGATTGCGATGTGAATATACCCGTGTAAGGGTCTGGCTACACGCAGCGACTTGCATGCGCAAACAGTTTGTCCCAAAATTTGCGCAAAAACCCGGACCCTTACACGCTCCACGCACAATTTTATTTGCACATATCAGTTCGTGCAAACGTTTAAGTACCGACTTCACATACCTACATGCTTATTTGTGCAAGTCACTTATGCGGTATACCGGTTTGCCATCTTATTGCACATATTTATTAGCACAAAACAGAATTTGTGATATTATGATTTAGCGTATAGCCGATCCCTAAGGCTGCGCAAACATATACACTTGCTACCGACATGGTATATCTATGATTGGGTTTGTCGTGACGCAGGTCGGGAAACTATAGATGAATGTCTGTTTTCGAAAATTTTCTCTCCGGTCTGCCTTTCGTCAAATCTTCCTCCACTAGTATCTGATTTCCGTCCCTTCAAACTATAAGAGTCAGGGAATACTTCTGTCCAATCGGACTTCTAGACTAAGTGATCTTGGGACAACTCACACAACACCATCTGATCCAAACTAAGCAGAGCTTGTACTATGGAAACTAGATAACTGTTAAACATACTTATATATTTCTAAATACATACATGTCATAAAAAATAACACCCAGACACTAGATAAACCACTGTGCTCATCATACAAAGTTTTATCCTGGGTGGGGATCGAACCCAAGACCTTTTGTTTTTTTTTCTTATTACTTCAATATTCGGCCTGCGACATCATAATTTGTTAAAATGCTCTCAGTAACGAAACAATAACAAAAGCCGTGATAGTTCTTTAACTACCGACTAGATGGCGCTGCGAGGGCCCAACTCGCGAGCATCAAGGGATAGAAAGATTTGAGGTCTAGTAACATAGTCCAGATAGGTGGTTCGCTTCTGGCCCCGGTTTGGCTACGGAAGTCTCGGGTTCGTTTCCTGGGTCTGGACTTCCAATTTTTCTATCTTTCAAAAATGCAATTATTGTATTTGTAAGAGTATTACTTTTTACTGCCTCTGTGGCGCAGTGGGAGTGTAACCGACTACTACGCAAGAGGTCACGGGTTCGATTCCCACACGGGACACTACTTTGTGTGATCCACAAATTGTTTTTCCGAGTCTGGATGTACTTTGTGTCTGTAACTTGTATGTTTGTGAGGTCCCCCGCGACACAGGGCTAAAAAGGGAAGACAGCAATCAAATATGGTACTTATAACAAAAACACATTTTTTGTCAGTGTGTCTGTCTATTTGTTCCGGATAATCTCCGAATCGGCTGGACAGATTTTGACAGAACTTTCACTGTCAAACAGCTACGCATGTTATTTAGGCTACTTTTGATGATAACGCTATTGTCTATAGGAAGAGAGCAGTATTTTAACTTCACTCGGACGAAGTCGCGGGTACAGCTAGTTTTAATAAAATGATGTACCTTCTGCATGTACATGATTCTTCTTATATAAGAAACCTACGACCAAACGGAGATGCTGCAAAAGTTTTGTTCAAACGTTTGATCCAACTGTAGTAGGAATTTTTATTAAGTTTAGAGTATAATGGGACTGACATACGTTAAGCGTAACATTCTCCTAATAAAAAAAAGATTAAAAAAAAAAGAAACGTACATAAGATACGAACAATTTTCTCCTGCCAATATTCGTAAGGTAATTGATTGTGAATGTAATGGAAATGTATCCACGTATATTACGATTACATTTTCTCAACGTTAAATATTTTATGTGGAACCGATATTTATGTGCTCTTTTAAGATTTACTGAGCAAATCTTCGAAGTAACGACTGTAAATTGAAATGTTGCGGGTTCGATTCCCACACGTAACACCACTATTAGCCCAAGAGCCTAGTAGTAGGTATTTGAAGCACGCTGAAATTGGTCAAATACTTTTTCTATAGTACCCAAACAGAGAGCCGTAGACCTGGCTAGGGGATAGTAGGGTTAAATAAACTTTTATATTAACTAGTATATGACTGTCTCTGTGGCGGGGTCCGACTCCAACTGCTAAATAAGAGGTCGTGGGTTCGATCCCCACAAAGAATAAAACTTTGTGTGATGAGCACGATGGTTTGATGTTTGTGTCTGGGTGTTATCTATCAATAATATGTATGTATTTAGAAATATATAAGGATATTTATCAGTTGTCTGGTTTCCATAGTATAAGCTCTGCTTAGTTTGGGATCAGATAGCGTTGTGTGATACAAAGATTGCACAAAGATATTATTATATTACATTATGATTTATGTCCAACCGAAATTATCTGTACTTTTAAAGCATTATTCTTAATTATAAATAATAATTCTATTTCTATTTCAGTGTGCCTCGAATATAAATATTTAAACGCTTTGTGAAATTAATTTCCATGCGCCCAAACTCTTTAAACTAAGTCACAAAAAAACAAAATGCCTTAAGCATAAAAAACCTCCCCTAACCAAGCAAAGCAACCACAGATAATCAAATATGAGGGTTATCTGTGATTTCTTTACTTGGATGAGGGAGGCAAGCTATCAGCGTGCCTCAAATACCTACCCAAGAAATACCATCAGCTCTTCTTCTACATCTCTCGAAAGGAAGAAACGGAACCCTTATAGGTCACTTTGTTATCCGTCCGTCCGTTCGATTGTTTGTAAAAATACCCTTTATCTTGGAAACGCTTGGAGGTATCGAGTTGAAATTAATTAAACGATATACTCAAGTCCACAGTCCCTTGAAGCTGTAAAAAATTAAACTTTTAAGTTAACGTAAAAATAGACAGCCATTTATGCCGCAAAAATAACTTAAATTTCGAATCTTGATTCCTAAACTATTTATAATTATTATGTACTAACAAATTTGTACGGAACCCTTGGTAGGCAAGTCCGATTTGCACTTATCCGGTTTTATTTTTTATATAATTACTTTATAATAAAATAAATACAACCATTATTGTTTTTAAACTTTCGCAATTTTTATACATACCTATTAGATATGTTTCGGGTCTTAATCGCGTGAATTATTTAAAGGTACCTTTTACTTACCCGACGTTTCAATCAAATTGCACCGATCGTGGTCACGAGTCGACTATCGTACCGATATCACAATTTTTTGTTATTTAAAAAAACGTCAAACGCCGGAGAAGCTTTAGTGAGAAATACCTTTTACTCCGCTCTAAGAACCTTTAATATAACCAAATTACCTACAACCACATCAAACCACCCTCGAACCAAGAAATACATAATCAAAGTAACAAATACTTCAAGTAATTAATAACTGTGTCATACATAATAAGTTTTCAATGTTTTAATTAATGGTTTAGAAGTTCGTTTTGATGAATTTGTAATTAGATTAGGAATTATACAGAATCAGTCGACAAATTATGTAATAATAAGTAAAAGGTTATTTATTAGATGTATTTCGGGACTCAATCGCGTGAATTATTTAAAGGTACGAACCTTTTATTTACCCGACGTTTCGATCGAATTGCACCGATCGTGGTCACGGGTCGCCATGTATAAAAATCGCGAAAGTTTAAAAACAATAATATGTTATTATTATTAAATTGATAGTGGAGATTCAGTAACTGATAAACACCGAAATATTTGCCAATTAAAAAAACTTCGAAGAAAATTATAGGGCTTACCCTTTAATTAAGCAGTTTGACGTTGTCACCCTTTATAAAATTCTCAATAACAAAATAGATTCTTTAACATTACTCTCCAAAATTAACTTCATCACCCATGCTCGTCTTCCCGTCCGTCCCTCTCGAAAGTTAGACACCTTCGTACCGCCATCGCTTCATAAAAATTATACCCGCAACAACTTTATTACTCGCTCGATTACGTTATATAATAAAGAATTTCATGACATAGACCTCTTTAACAACTCATTGAACACTCTAAAATCTAAACTAATGCTGCAATTGAAACACGAACACCCCTAGCAGCACATAGATATGTATTTTTTACGATTGTTTTTCCCTATGTAATTATAATTTTTTACTTTATAATTAGTTATATGTTTTATATGTTTAACCGCTAGCATTTAAGCACAATTACTGTTAATTGTTTTCTTTTGGGTACTCTTTGTCTTTACATTAAGTCTATATTTTTTGTTATTTTGTATTCTGATGACTGTTTGTACCAAAATAAAATAAAATAAAAAAAATAAAATAAAATTAATTTTCTTCCTCCTGTGCTTCCCACCCAATACCTCAGAATTTCTGAGGAATTGGGTGGGAAGCTTGACCTCTGATTCAGAGTATCACAAAATGGTGTCTCGCATAGTAATCGAACTTGCAATCTCTAGCGCAGCAGTTTTACTGCCACTGCGCCACAGTGGCTGAAGTTGTTAAAGGACTGGTGGGTGACCAAAGACCTGTTATTTTTCCGACTGGCCTGTTGATCTAGTGGTTAGTGACCCTGACTGCTAAACTAGAGGTCGTGTTTCCGATTCCCACCCACGATAAATCTTTCTGGATGTAATTTATCTATAATATGTATATTTAAAAATATATTATAAGTTATCTGGTTGTCATAGTACCTACTGTCTCAGGCTAGTTTGGGATTAGATGGCCGTGTGTGAGTTGTCCAAAGATAAGTGTAAGTTTTTAAAACCGTTACATTCACAGCCCTTTTTGGTATATTTATTGCACCTGGTCGCCGCAGATTACGAGCAGTAACATCCTGACTTAATTAAATAGATACAAACGCTGTAGATTTGTTAGAACGCCAGTCAGTGTGTCAGCTCTGTTAGTAGAGAAATAGGTTTAATTTGTTACGTAAGAGTATATTGTACTTCCTAAATAGTTTGAATAATAATAATAGTCTCCTACCGATGTCAGTTACGGAGACAAACTAACTACCAGAGGCGAAGGGTTACAATTTAAACCTGAAGGACCTTTTTTTTTTGGTCTGGCGGGAAAAAATCCTGACGAAAGAAGAAGACGGTGAAGGTAGTGTGTTTGCACCCTCTAAAAAACCCGCCGTCTATCACTCGCCACCTTCGCGAACGGGCCGCCGGAATGTGCTATGCCGTCGGCGGCCCGCCCAGTTGCAATGCCCGGACGCGATGATGCGTTCCGGGCATTTCACACCTACGCGGCTTCTGGATACACACAGGGTGCTGCGCCTCCTCGGAAGGCCGCTGGCGGGGCAGATTACCTCGTACGCCCCATCTAAGGCGGCATCAGGCGCAAAAATGTATCTTGTTGGACACGGATTTTGTACCTACAATAATAAGTAACTAGGATTCAAAGGGAAACCGAATAAAATGGTGTTCTTAGGACCCTCCGCCACTGCTAACTACGTAGGAGGTCCTATTATAGTGGTCATGTGTGTGCGCAGATACAAGTTCATTCCCTCAACCTCATAGCCCGATAGGACGGAAATCCAACACTACCGGAAAAAATTGGGTGCAGGACCGATAGCTTAACATGCTCTCTGAGGCATGGAGAGGTATTACATTTTTCGAAGACGGTCAGTCATCTATGGACCGATAGTGGTAGCATTGTCTTTTTCCTCGCTGATATTTCTCAGTTGCCTTTTAGTCAGGAAACCATGATTTGAATAAACTTACATCTTGATGTTTTAAGCTTGTAGAAAAATAAACATAATATTATCTTTTATTTATGTATCACTCACAAGCTGACCCGTGCAACTTCGTCTGTGTAAATTTTACCAGTTTTTACAATATTTTTCATTGTTGCTGCGCTCCTATTAGTCGGAGCATGATGTTATAAAGCTTATAGCCTTCCACGATCAATGAGCTATCCCACAGTATTTTTTTCAATTCAGACTAGTAGTTCCTGAGATTATCGCATTCAAACAAACAAACTCTTCAGCTTTACTATAATTAGTATAGATCAGTTTTTGCCCGTATCTTTGCCCACGGCTCCCCTATAAAACAATCTCAGAAGCGGATGCTTTATCGTGTCAAAAGTTGATCTCATTAGAATGCGATTAGTTATCGGCAGCCGTTACAAGTTAAATCTAGATCGAGATCCCGTGTCCCACGATCTGGATTGATCGTGTAATGGCTGCCATACAGTTTATAAACATAGGCAATTTGAAAAACTGACTGCGGGGTTATAAATTTTAATCTGACTGAATTAAAACTGCTTTAAATTTTATCTACAATCTAGACACAGTGGGGAGTGATGTATGTCACATCGAATTTTCGGTCTACACCTATTTTTCAGGATTTTCAAAATGTTTTCTTTCAATCACAACGCTAGAAAGGGAAAATACCATTTTCTACTAATATTTGTTTCCTCCCATGGTGTGCGCAATCAAATTTTATATACATGTTTATTCCCATTGTCAAGCTACCTTTATAACAATTTTCAAAGTTTTCGTAGTTTCAGAAATAAACAAAATTCACCTTTAGAATATTAAAAATATCCTAAACCGTACTTCTTCCTCTATAAAATTACAAGTATAAATTACAAGTAGTAATTCAGAAACTTTTCAAAACTCATCCACTTAAACTAACATAATATATAAATTCTGAGTCAAGATATTTCAAGTTCCTTATCTGTTAACAAAAACACTTCGGAACGTTATAGGAGAAAACTTTCTCTTATTAAGGGTTTGGTTCCATTGAAGCTGACATTTCAAATAACCATTCTTATAATCATTTGACTCATTTTGTTTATTTATTAGAGTTCCGTAGCCAAAGTAGCAAATACAGAACCCTTATAGTTTCGTCATGTCGGTCTGTATGTCAGTCTGCCTGCCCATTTGCCACAGGCATTTTACTCAAAGACGCTACATACCTAGTAGCTAATAAATAAAAATTAATATTGTATTTTTTTTTCTGGAGGGCTTAACAGGGTGTCTAATAATATGGGACCTACAATCCCACATTGCTAGTTATATTTTTAAAAAGAAAAAAAAAAGTTAAATTGGAGTTGGTTAAAAAATCCGTTCGGTTTCATTCAAACCGCACCCTTAGTTTCGACCAAGTTAAATTGAAATAAGTTACAAATAATAGTACCCATTCATTGTTTTTTTTTTTTGTAAAAGATAGCTAGCTATATGGGATGGTGGATCCCACATTACTAGCAATCCTGTTAACCCCTTCAGGAGAGGATACACGTCGATAGTATAATGGGTAGGATTCGATACCGCGACCTCAAGATTGCGAGTCCGATGCCTTAGCCATTAGGCTATTACCGGCTAATATAGTACCAACTTATAATGGGTATATAACCTAAGTGGTACCTAATAGTACCTTTTAAAAATAAGAAAAGATCTGACACAAAACAAGTGTTTGAACACCATTTTTTTTCAATTTTGATATTAACTATCGAGTGAAGGCAATCACGAAAACAATTTGGCACGGGAATAAACGCGTTTAATCTAGGTAAAGTTATTTACCTTATGCTTGAGCATAAGGTAAATAACTTTACCAGTTTTTCAGCTTGTGACCACGGTCGGTGTAACCCGATCGAAACGTCAAGCATAAGGTAAATAACTTTACCTAGATTAAACGCGTTTATTCCCGTGTCAAATTGTATTTATAATGCAACGCGTAAGTTTAAAAGTGATAATCACGAAAACACCTTACCATAAAAATGCCAATGGTATATTTTAAAGGTATGCCATTTTTATAGGCCGCGTGGTGCCAGTTTAAGAATAGTGCTAAAGGCCGTCAGTTCGATTTCCACTCAGGATAAGTCCGTGTGCGATGTCAAAGTCAAAAATACTTTATTTATTTAGGTTACAAATGCCACGCTTATGAATTTCAGACAAAATTTGGAATAGAATGATTCTACATTGAATGCCGATGAGCACGAGTATCATATTATTCTCTTTTTGGCTTTAATTTGTCTATAATAAGTATAGCTTGCCGCACACATACAGTAATATTGACAATAAACTTCATACTGTCATTAAAAAAGAAAATATATATATATTATTGTGTGCGTTCAATAATATAGACCTGTGCGAACGGACGCAATATTTTAGTTGAGGCAGGCATTAATAATTTGTAATTAAATAATAGTGTGTATTTCTAAATTCTAAATTCATTCACATCCGTACCTCGTAGTTCATTTATTAAATGAAAATGATTGTACTCAGCTTTTTTCTCATCCAGTCCTTAATGTAAAGTTGATTGCCGTTTTTAGATTATAAAATTAATGCAATACTCAATACAACGACTTTTTTCTTTCTATCTATTATATTAAACGTACGCACATGCCCTCCGAGGAGAGCGACTGCGTCAGATTGTATCACAAAATATCAATGTTGATAAACTTTTGCGGTTTGTACACATTATGAGTATATATATATATATATATATATATATATATATATATATATATATATATATATATATATATATATATATATAGGTATATATTGTCTTAATCGCGTGAATATTTTAAGGTAAAATACCTTGTTTATTGCCCGACGTTTCGACCGTATTGCAACGGCCGTGTTCACGGGTAGACTCTCACGGGTCTTAACCCGTAATATATATATATATATATATATATATATATATATATATATATATTTTTTTTTTTTTTTTTTTTTTTTTTTTTTTTCACAAAATATCGCCAATAATATGGCCTTGTGTGACCCTATATTCAAGAAGATATTTGTCAATATTACTTTGACAATATTATTGTGTGTGTGGTTAGCTTAAGTATCAGTTGTCTTAAGTATAGAACAAGCTCTGCTTATTTCAAGATCAGATGGCCGTGTGTGAGTTTTCTCAAAATATTTATTTTATAAAAGAAGCGTGTGTAGTTTGCTTCTATATCACGTTATATACAAGAAAGACCATCACGACATACTAATCCTATTAGAACTCATTCAACCGAAACTCGCATCATTATACCAAAACAAAGCCTTTACACATGATATAATAGTATGTAAACATGGATTACTCGTAAGTCATGTTGATAAGGGATTAACGATTGTAATTTGATTGATTAATCCCAGCTTATTAATCCGTGATGTCGCTAAGTTATCAAATATCTAAGTAACTATGTATTGTGGTAACTAGCTGTTCCCCGCGATTTGATATACCTACATTATCTTTGATTTTTTTAGCATTTGTGCTATTTTGCCTGGATATAGATCTCTCCTAATTTTTGCTACACATCTGGGCATCTGCCTTCCGCATCCAGTCCATCCCAGCGACCTTCTTTAGGTCGCCGGTCCACATGTCTGGGAGCCGTCCTACCTTACATTTAAACTTTTGGATTTACAAATTTGTAAGACTATACTAGCTGTTGGCCACGACTCCGCCTAGGTAGATTTTGGACTGGCCTGTTGGTCTAGTGGTTAGTAACCCTGACTGCTATACCAGAGGTCGTGGGTTCGATCCCCACTCAGGATAAGACTTTATTCTGTGCCTGGGTGTAATTTATCTATAATATGTATGTAAGAGAATAGTACAGTATAGATACAGTTGTCTGGTTGCCATAGTAGAGGCTCTGTCTAGTTTGGGATCAGATGGCGCTGTGTGAGTTGTCCCAAGATATTATAATTATTGAAACGAAGTTCCTTATCGCGCGTTGCGAAAGGGGGCTAGACGGAAAAAATTAAGAACAAAAGTTGTAACGATACTTTTTGCTATAGTTGTAAGCCGTGCGTCGTGCGCGTGTTTCTCTGTCTATCTCTCTCTCTCTCTCATGAAAAGCAAGCCAGTTAATCGAAAGGAATTTCGTTCCATCCGGGTGTCCCTTGACACCACTCAAGTTTTTTTTTATATAACACAATGACTCATGACTGATTTGTGAATTTATTTTTTGACTACATATTTGATCACTTAATATTGTTTTTAAGCTACGCAAGAGGTCGAGGGTTCCATTCCAACAATTGTTATACTAACATTTAAATAGTTATAACCAACAATTGTTGTTCCGAGTCTGGGTGTAATTTGTGTCCGTGCACCCCCTACTGCGGAAGCCGTTTTTTTTAATAAAATAAAAATAAACATTAAGACGAAGGTTCGTACTTTATTCTTCGAAGAATCAGTTCAGTTGTCTTTGCTTCAAGTATGTCTTATTTAAGTACACATTTTTCCACCACATATTTAAAATAATGTATTTTTGAGTAGTTAATATTTATAAAATTAAATTTAACGCTGGTGAAACCACGGGGTACAGCTAGTAGGTAATAAGCTTAAAAATTCAAAAAGTAATTTCAGAATATTTTTACACCATCCAAATGCTTCCCACATAAAAAATAAAATTTTCTCAAGCAAAAATTCACGATCAACACAAATAATATTTCTCAAGTATTTTCACATTACGCTCAAGCACTCACAAAAAGAATTTAATTTCACCACAAGAGTGACATTGATTTATGATTGAACTAGGGATACCTAAAAATACCAACGTAGTCATTTATTTTATTAGTAGGTAAGGGAGAAAGAGATCTTTAGCAATAGCGATTGGCGATTGACGATTATGGAAACGTCACTCAAAAGGAGTCACATAAGCGCATAGCCTTGAAGCAATTACAATATATTTTGATACAGCGATTGAACGCAAAAAGTCTTCAAAAAGCGAAGCGGCGCCACAACTATAACTCTTATTTTGATGTAACATTTTTTAGCAGCAAATTACCAAAGAGTTAGTCAAGAAAATGTAAATTGAGGCACAAATATCACACGCAAAAATGTGTGGCACTCGGGGACTGCCGCGGTAAAGCTATTGCATAGCATTTTTATCAACTTAAGCAATTAAAAAAAAAAAACAAAACATAACCACAACTCCTGTGTGGCCCTTTGCTGTGGCCTTTATAATAGAAACAACAAGAAAGGGAAAGACTAAAATGACAATAGGTAACATAATGTCAATAGATGGCGCTGTATTTAATTTTGTTACTATTCAATACAAAATGTACTACGGTCTGAATCGCGCTATTATGATTTTTGCAGCCAGAATCATAATTACAAAATGAAACGACGTTAGACGATGCACGGCCTTCAAGCCACACCTCCGTGCCCGTCGGAGTGGGGAGCGTGAGGTTTTTTCGTTACGGAATTTCTGGATTCGGTCCCTGCGCTCAAGGCCCGCGATAGAAGCTATGCAATAGCATAATAATAAATAAAACTTCATTGAAGTCAAAAACAGACACATACACACACAAAGGTAACACCTCAAAAATAGTAACACCTTCGATGGGATTTAAAAACATTCCATGCTAATTCTGCGATCAAAACGTGATACATTATCTTAGGCTTAAACCGCTAATCGAAATTACTAAAAGTAGTCTTACTAAACCTTATGAAAGAAGTGGATTTACTTAGATAAATAGTAAAAGAAATGGATGTAGTTAATACAGAATTGCCTGTAAATTATGCTCGATGAAAGATATTCGGACAAGGACATTGTCTAGTGGTGGCGGGTAACATTGTTTTGTTGTTTTGAATAAATGAAGGTTTTAGAACGGCTGGCAGAAAGATTAGTATTCATTGCTTAGTATTAATAATAAAGGTTTTTTTAGGGTTCCATAATTCACAAGGAAAAAACGGAACCCTTATACTGCCACAACCTATTTGCTCTGAATCTACTAGACCGGTTAGGTTCAAATTAGGTACACATAAATATTTCTATAACCCAAACAAAGACGCGTAATGTCTATGCAGACATATTAGTAATTTGTGATTATTATTTGTAATGTGATTTATCAACAGCGTGGTGAAATTTCGATAAGTCAAGACGAAAGTGAGTGATACGCAAATAGCAATGTTGTATGCACAAAAAATGCATTTCCGGCAAATCAATGTTGCTAGTATTAAAAGCCGTAAAAATTACTAATAAATGCCAAAGTAAAAGGGTATAACTTTAGTTACACGATAATTAATTAATAAAACTAAATGTATAATATACATGTTTGGGGCGTTTCCCAAACACGTGACGTAAATAAAAGGTTTTCGAATTAGAGACTAATTCAAATAATCCTAATCTGGAAAATTATAAAAAATCGTTTCGCAAATTGTATTGTGTAACATATTAAATATAAGGGCTTGTTGTAAGGATATCAAATGTATATTTTTTTATGGTTATTAGTTATATTTCGGGACTTAATCGCGTGAATTATTTAAAGGTACGAACCTTTTTATTTACCCGACGTTTCGATCGAATTGCACCGATCGTGGCACGGGTCGACTGATGGCAGCTTAGCAATGTCTCCGTGAGGCGCGGGGTTTTTCAACTACCCTCGCCTGGTCTTGATAAATTTGATAATTTGTACTGTCGGTACTTCTACACACTTTTTTATAGTTTTTAAATAATAAGTTATAAAGTTGTTCAGGTAAAGTCATGAAAATAAACGATTTCCCATAGCTTCGGAGACAAATCGCCGAAGCTACTAATATACTAGCTATCTAATATTTTGAAAAAAATACAAAAGATAGTTCTTCAACCTATATTAGTTATTATTCTTTTAACCAATAGATTGCAGAAAAAATAAAGAAGTTTGAATTTTAAACGATTTCAAAAATTTCTTCATTTGCTCCATAAATGACCCCTTCATTTATGGAGCAAATGAAGAAATTGAAAAAAACATCGCTTATTTACAGTTTATAACCGGCATCAAAAAAGAGGAGGTTCTCAATTCGGATGTTTGTTTTTGTTTAAGGTCCTGCGTGAATATGTCAGTCAGTCAGTCAGCTTGTCCTTTTATATATATATATATATATATATATATGTGATAATAATATCTTAGGACAACTTACACAACGTCATCTGATTTCAAACTAAGTAGAGCTTGTACTACGGCAACCAGACTTCTGAGTTTCGTTAACAGAAAACGAAATTCCTCAAATAAATACCAGAAAATCAACCGCGATTGAAGTTGGATAAGTAAGTTTTTTTGTAAAAAAGCTTCTAAATTTAAAAACATCCACCAATTTGTTACATTATAGTATACTAGAGGACACTCGCGGCTTCGTACGCGGGGATCCCGCTTCCGTGAGATGATGTCTTATACATGTAAAACTTACCCTTGAATCACTCTATCTATTACTGAAATGTGAATTAAAATCTGTTGCGTAATTTAAAAGATCTAAGCGCACAGACAGTGAGAACGACTTTATTTTATACTATATAAAGTATATTATGTAAATGTAGGTTTCTCGTAGGCACCAAAATATTCGTAGCTACGCAAGTGGTAAACTAACGAAAAAATAGTTAAAATATTAAAGTTTCTCCACAAAGGATTTACTTTGCCCATTCAATTCAACCATTCAACATTGCCACTTTGCCTTTTCAAAGCACTTCCAAGTTTTAACGACTACATTTTGAAAAGAGCTCTTTTAGTCGGCGGTTCACTTAAATTTGTTCCAATCTGTTATTGCACCGTCTTTTGTCCCTTTCTATCCAGTGATAGCTTTGGTGTAACGGAAGAGGACGCAAATGCTTTTAATCTGACTATGGATTAGGGTTGATAGGTTGTCAAATGGTTTCAACACGCTTTTACTTGCAACTATCTGTTTAATGGAATCTTTTTATTAAATTTTTTGTCAACTTTTTTAGTTTTTACGTAAGTACTTCTCTTTCGCTCCGTCATACAGACCGACTGACAGTGGTATTTATTGACGTCTAACTTTTTTATTCTCTTTGAAGGTTTTGTGTGTTTGTCGATGGTACTTTAGCCCTTAAAATGATGATCAGATTTATTATGATTGTCTTAATAAAAATCCGGATTGATCTTTTTATTTTCTATTTTCCTGTAATAAATACTGTCCTCTAGGGAAATTTGATTATACTACGTGCGTTAGGGACTAACGCACGGCAACGTGTGGCAAAAACTCGAATATATTTTTGTTCTTCTCAATACAGCGGGTATTGAGAAGAACAAAAATATATTCGAGTTTTTGCCACACGTTGCCGTGCGTTAGTCCCTAACGCACGTAGTATAATCAAATTTCCCTAGAGGACAGTATTTGGCATAAATATTTTACATGTCACGATGTCAAATCTCATTGAACTATTTTTTATCTTTTAGTAGCGGACAGAATCTAAAGCATGAGTGGTGCAAAATCCATTATTACGCCATAAAAGTTTGTAATTAATATATTTTTAAATTTATTTGGTTTTTAGGGTTACAACGGAACCCTTTGTTGTCCGTCTGTCGGTATAAAAGATAACTAGCAATGTGTAACCCACAAGTTGCACATAACTTGAAATCTTGTTAACCCCTACAGGAAGCGAACCTACTACAGATAGCGAAGCCAAATTACTAGTGTTAGGAATGGTTTAAAAAAAATCTGCCAGGTACTATACCTGTCAGATTTATTTTTTTATTTTTGGTCAAAAATCTCTACTCGCACTCGCGCGGATTTGCGCAATTCAAGCGCTTTTTTAAACTATAATCTAAACTTTGCGCATTTTTGTGATCTTACGTAAGAACAGTCACCTCCATGTAAGAAAAAAATAAGACATAGTCAAACCCCCTGCCCCTAAATCGTATTACGTAATATATGTAAGACCCCTTACAGATTGTACATTAATCATGAAAATTTATTAAATTAAAAGGCCACGAGCAGTTTGATTAATTACAAAACCCTAAAAAGATAATTTAAAAGCCATAATTACCTCGTTGGTAATTCAAAGCAGGCTTTATATCTAATGTCAACGCAGACAACATTTTAAAATATAAAAGTCCCAACTCTTTTTTGAGGTCCTAACGTCCTAATTCAAAAACTCCCAATTTTTTATGACTGTTTTAATTTGTATGACCTTCAGACTTTAAATGGACGGGCGCTTTATTCGACGTCGTAATTACATTTAAAATCTTTTTTAATGCCATTCATTTATACTTATTCCTGTTTCACAGTCAAAATGTGAAAACATAATTCATCAAAATGAGTGGCCTAAGGCACTTGTCCCATCGCCTGGCGAGTAGCGAGCAACTATCAACTATTTTCTTGCTCAAGAAACGTCAACAAACCTATACCCCGTGTAATGAAAAGATATATTGTGATAGCCATAACGCGCTTAATCCAGATCTTACATCCTAATCTTAATTCGGCTAGTTTTAAGGCAGCCATTCATCATCTAGATCGAGATCCCGTGATCGTGATCAGTGATCTTGATTGAGTTTAGATTATAGTTTAAAAAAGCGCGCTTGAATTGCGTGAATCCGCGCGAGTACGGAGGTGCAATAGAAAAAAAAACTTTTAAATAAAACCAAAGTCGACAAAAAAGTTACTAAATATTGTTTGTTTAAAAAATATAAGTTAAAACAAGCCTAAAGCATATTCAGTTTTTCTTTAGACGTACTAAATATTAAACAGGGGGTAGGGGATCGGCTGATTCTTATTTTTTCTTACACAGGCTCCCCTGTGTAAGAAAAAATAGGAATCAGCCGACCCCCTTCCAACGTCTCACCCAACTCTCCAACGTAAGACAATTTTGGACAATTTTCGACCTCCTCCCTCGGTCAAAAACTGTCCAAAATCGTCTTACGTAATAAATAAATGACGCCTAATATAAAGGTGGGGTCAAATTTCGTCAGCGAATATAAGTGTAGTTTAAGTATTGTATTTACCAAAGTGTCATATCTGATTCCTTTCGATTTCCTTCAGGAAAGTGGTTTAGATATTGTACCACTCCCGGAAAAAATACGATTGTATTATGTGAATAATGCTCCCAAATCCTCCGTTTTGAGGTTATTTCTTCTTTTCCCCTATTTTTGCCTCCGCTGGGGGTAAACTAGATTTTTTTCTTGTACAATTTACTGGGGGGGAAACGTAGCTATGTTCAACGTGGCGCTTCGGCGACCATATCCGTTAAAGAGCTAATGGCCACTAGAGAAAACGAGTTCTAGGATGAAAGCCACGAAGCGGTAAACGTCGTGGTAGGACGATCCCCAAACAGGTGGACCAACAATATAAAAAAGGTCGCCGGGATATAGCTAGAGGCCAAAAAGTGTGGCATACATCGACTGCTACAACGAACAGTATCGAATGTGCAAAATTGCCGTTATTTTACTTTAGGAATTATACTGCAGTATCAAATGAAATAATGCGAAATAAATAAATATATAATTATTTAATAGAGTTTCCAATCTAAAACAATCGTCACTGCAAAGTTTAAACGGCAAACGTGATCGAATATGTCACGTTTGATACTGTTCTCAAGGAGATAAACTTATAAAAAGGTGTATATAATAGAAAACAGTATCGGATCGGCCTCATTCGATACTTGTTGGTCTTTTTTAAACGATTAACAATATTAAAACTACCACATCCGATACTTCCTGTTCTTTTTTAAACAATGAACAGTATCAAAACGACGACATTCGACACTTGTTAATCTTTTTTAATCCTTAAATAATATGAAATCTATCATATTCGATACTTTTTTATATATTCTACTACTTGAATACTACTGAAACTGCCTTTTTGGATAAAATTATATTTGTTACTAACAAAATTTATCATCAAATGTGAAATATATCGAAAATACATTAAATAATGTAAATACCATTATGTAGAACACAAATATGTAAGAAGGGATTTACTTTTAAGGCATTAATTTTATTATACTATTATTAATCACCATTGTAGGTCAAAATTAAACTTCAAATTACTCTTATGTAAAGTATGCTTTATAGCAGATAAGATACTGTACATTGCGGTAGTTCAGTTCAGATAATACGTAGGTATTATTTTCTGTACCTATGGGCACAAATAAGGTACTAGGAGACAAGAGAAATAGCCCATTTACCGAAGCTCCAACCCGAAATCGATTACAGAACTAGTCTATTTGTGTTCATGTTAATTAGTCTACGTCACTAACTATAGACTAACTGTAGATATTTGCCTTATGCAAATACTGTTCGGCATTCGGTATCGGAACTGAGATAGGTTAAAAAAACAGTTAAGTACTAAGTGCTAATCGGACTCGCTTACGGTGGCTTTTATACTTTTTGCCGAGTTCATTTTGTGTTTTTTTGGCTACCTGTTTTAAAAATGTATATTATTTTTGTAATATTTTTAAGAGACTGTAATATTATAATCTACACTAGGACCTCGATTATCGGAACTACTTGGGACCGAGGCTAGTTCGGGTAATCGAAATGTGACTTTAGACTGCCTCTGTGGCGCGATGGGAGTGTACCCGACTGCTACGCAAGAGGTCGTGGGTTCGATCCCCACCCAGGATAAAACTTTGTGTGATGAGCACAATGGTTTATTCTGTGCCTGGGTGTTATTTATCTATAATATGTACATATGTATTTAGAAATATATTCCATAGTACAAGCTCTGCTTAGTTTGGGATCAGATAGCGTTGTGTGAGTTGTCTTAAGATTTATTATTATATCATTATTATTATTATATGTGGGTTTTTTTGGAACAAGCCCAAACATAAACAACACCTTTTTACATACAAACAGTCCAGTATGAACTTGCGTATGGAATCCCCGTAAACAAACTAACGAAAGTACAAAAGTTCGATGAAACGAAACGCGCTTCGGTACCCACCTATACACAGCGGCTGAGAGAAACAAATTCGCACCAACGTTCGGATAAGTCAGCGTTCGGATAATTGAAAGTTCGCATAATCGAAGCTCTGCTGTTGTTAAATTTTAAACTTGTAGTAACGAGTGCATAGAAGGTAGGTAACAGACTACATTGCTTGAGCGATGTTCACATAGACATCATTCACGGTCACACACAGATTTTCAGACCATTCTATTCCAAAAGGTGAGTATACACTTGAGCATTTGCTAGAGCATTACAACGAAATGTAACGTTCTTAAAAATGGTACAATACAGGCAAATGCTTAGTTTCCTAAAGTATATCCATGTAATGTAACGTTTTAGCGAATGCTCGACGTCGTGTTCCACGTAATTACAGGTAAATGTTGTAAGGTGAGTAAACATTTACGTAACAGTTCTTTCTGCCTTGCATACACTCCCATCACCCGCGCCCTTTGCTCGATAAAACGTTACACCAAATGCTCGTTGGTTTTTAAAATCAGAATGTATTAAAATCATCGAGCGTTATGTTCGAAATGTGGTTCGAGTAAATTTTAAAACAGGGAATGCTCCACGTTCTGTTACTTGTAAATGCTTAACTGTACACTCACCTTTAGGTGTTCCGAGATTATCGAAGTTTATGTGTGCATTTCTCGAGCAAAGTACGTTTGATTGGTACTCTAAAGTACGTACGTTCTGTACTCTCGGCATTTGAAGGTAGGCAGGTTCAATAATAACAAAGGTAGATACGATACCGCACGTCCTTGAGATGAGTAGTTTCTAGAAATTTCGAGACTTACCTGAAACAAACAAACAAAAATAAATTTAGTAATATAATCGTTTCATTATTTTCTCAAAGACATTATAGATTTCAATTCACCGCCAAGTGTTTGGCCTTCAGAATTACATATACGTCTTAAACAGTAAATCTCCTCAAACCAATGACGTATTCTAAATACGCCATATTGGTTTTAAGAGCGATTGCTTTCACGTACTGTAATCGATATTTCAAATACATCAGGGATCAACAGTTTGGAGAACAACAATGATCTATTAATAATGTCTAGCAGACATACTTTGAATGTGTCAAAGTTTTAAGTTGTACCTGCCTGGGTCTATCAATTTACTCAAATAATACAGGTTCAAGTCAGAAGAAAATACCTTAAATATTGCAGATAGAATATTTTGAACCCTTCCTAATTTCACGTAGATTTCACATTTGACTTAACACCGATCAAGTGTGAGTCGCTAGTTAGAGGCGCGGCGCAATTAATGTTAAAATTGCTCAAAAATTATGAATAAAAAAAATTACAAAATTTAATCCATTTTATATGGTTCTTCCGAATAAAAAAAATACATGAGATTTGGTGAGATTCGGCTCTACCCCCTCCCCCTAAACGCCTCACGTAGTTAATGGACGCCCCCTTAATGGAAACGTACCCTTAGGACGAGTTATACATGTAGGGCAAATCTTAAGTCGATCAAGGCATTTATGTAAAAACATGTTTTGGTCATGAAGCCTAATTGTTAAGACTAAGGCGCGGAAAAAGCTAGATCTAAAATGTATTATAGGAAAATACGTTATGCCGTTTTGAATATACTTAATCATGTTTTTAGGGTTCCAGAGCCAAAATGGCAAAACGGAACCGTTATAGTTTCGCCATGTCCGTCCGTCTGCAGTATAGCTTGGAAGCTGTCAGCGCTAGGCTGTACATTTGCATGGATACACATACTTTTTACGCCGACAAATTGAAAGAATAAAATGTTGAAAAACATTTTTTTAAGGTAGGTACCCTAGGGTATAGGGATTTTTTATCCCGCCTACCCCATCGTGTGAGGTATTGTTAGATAAGTATTTTTAAACACGTTTAAGGGTTGTGTAGACCATTTTTAGATTTAGGGATCCGTTTGTGAAATATTAAGCTGTAAAGTGTATACTTTGTTAGAGTCAAGTGTCCCCCCCCCCCAGCTACATGTAAAAAAAATCTCGGTAGTAGTTTAAATAGTGAAATTAAAAGAAAAGCTGTTACAGCCTTGCAGGCTTTTGTTACTTCTACTACTTGCAGCCGACCCAATGAGAAGTAACAAAATTTTCGTACAAAGCCCATTGAAAGTTACATATAATACCTAACATTGTTAATAGTAAACCAGAAACCGGGCAAGAGCATGTCAGACCACGCTCAGCGTAGGGTTCCACAGCCTGGAATAATTGCATCAGCAGAAAAGCGTATATTCATGGCACTTCCGCCCTTTTGTTGGGAAACGCAGTTTCTCGGCAATAACTCAATGACGGTATATTCGATCTTATCTGAAATAATTTTTGTTTAACGTACTTATTAAGCGCTATTTTTGTGATTTTTGCCATGTTTTTTGGTCACACAGTTCTAAAGTTAAGGGGACACGATTTATGCAACTTTCGGAGTGATCATTTCCAAAAATATTCACTCAATCAAAATAGTTTATTAAAAACCTTAAAATGGTTTTAAAAGACCTGTCGATTGATGTACTAAACGTTGATGTTCGGTGAAAAAAAAATCAGCTTCTGTTCACTTTTTGTTAAGTATGTTTGTTAGTTGTGTATGCTAGTTGCGCCCCCCTTAAAATATATATTTTTATTTTTTAGCAATTAAACTAAATAGCGGCTACTGCAAGACACATTTTCACCAAATTTCACCAATATTCATTAAGTATCTAGTCTTTGAGTAAAATGCCTATGACATACGGACAGACAGACAGATAAGAAACTGTAAGGGTTCCGTTTTTGCCATTTTGGCTACGGAACCCTAAAAAACAACAGAAAACCCTTCTTATACCGCACTATTATGCTGGGTAGCTACGGAACCCTACATTGTGCATGGTCTGACATGCACTTGCCCGGTTTTTATCTCACATGTCCGGATGAGAGGTTTATTGGCTTCGTGTTTCCAGTATTTAGTTGTAATTTCCCCGAAAAAGTCTCCAATTGGAATAAATTGCTATTTATCTTTAAAAAAATAAATACCGTTCTAACAACTTACTACTAAAGTAATAAGAAAGGAGAACAGATTAACCGTATTACTACTGGTAGTAGCACTAGTAGTAACATGAGCAAGAAAGGATAAAATTATAGAGTTCATTTACTTCAACAATTTTCAGCAAACTTACAGATCTTCAATTCGAGATACCATTTCTTTTTCTTGAGATTCTTGCTTACTAAGGAAAAAGAGGCCAACATACCAAATTGGATAACAGAAATAAAATCCAGCTAAGTGTGAATCGGACTCGCACATCAAAGTTTCCATGCCATCGTAATATTACCTATATTAATTTTTATTAACAATTGCCATTATTAAAATCTAGTAAAAAACGCCAAAAAATGTTTGCGTAACTTTCTTTATTTTAAAAATTTATTTTATTGATCGGCTTCAAAATAGGAGGATTCTCCATGTTTTTTTAGTGTAGGTATGTTACTCAAATATATATGTACTAATATTATAAAGCTGAAGGGTTTATTTATTTGAACATGGCAATCTCAGGAACTACGCGTCCGTATTAACAAATATTTTTCTGTTTTGTAGCTCATTAATCGAGGAAGGCTATAGGCTATACATATATAACATCACGCTACGATCAATAGGAGCGGAACAGCAATATAAAATATTGCAAAAACGGGGAAAAGTCACGCATACGAAGTTGAGCGGGTCAGCTAGTTTAAAATATATTAAAATTGGTGCCAAAAAAAATTAACAAAAACTACTATTTCAAGGCACCAACTTTAATATATTTTTAAATATTATTTATTTTTTGCTTTTTAGTCGGTGATATGTTTTTCAATAAAAGTTTATATTTCTCGTTTTTCCGTGTCGCTCGTAATTTGTTAAAATTGCAACGCAGACTGTGCAGTTTAGTATTGGGGTTTTTATTAGCAGAGGGTCCAAGATTTTTAGTTGCTTAATACACACATCAAAAGTGTCTAGGGATCAACATATATTTTTGCAATAACTTTTCTACTGATTGTTTTTTTTTTTTTTATTTCTTTAAGGATTCATCAAATAAAGTGTTTTCGTTTGTCACAGTAACGATAAACCAAGTCACCTTTGCATTAATAAAGAAATTTGCCATTTTCCTAATAAAGGGATTTTTGACATTTGAACCACTAACATTAAAGTTCGAAAAAAAGACTGAAATAACAGTTTTCTTTAAAATTTTATTGGGTAACTTAAACAATTAATAATCCGTGTTTCTACCGCGAACACTAACAACACAAGAACATCGGTTTGGCATACTCAAAATGAGTTCATCCAAATCACGCTGTGGAATGGCCGCCCATGTTCGTTGCAACAACAAAAAAAGGTCTTCTTGCGACTGGATACCCTCCATATTCGGCAGAGCTCTTCTCTGTAGCATATCCCATGCATGCTCAATCGGGTTCAAGTCTGGCGACTGAGCAGGCCAGGGCAGGACATTGATGTCAGCTGCGGCGAGAGTCTGTCTTACAACTCTTGCGGTGTGCGGTCGTGCATTATCATGCATTAACTGAAATAAGGGACCGATTTGCACTTGTAGAGGAACGATGACGTCTGATACAATCGTCTCAGCATAAATTTGAGCGTTGAGGTTGCCTCTGATCCAAATCAACTCAGTTCTTCCGCCGATCCAAATACCCGCCCATACCATGATGGTTCCACCACTATAAGGATGGACTTCCTGGCAGGATTTTAATCGCTGTTGGCGTCCAGGGGTTCTCCAGTGTCGTATACGTCTTGTATCCGGTCTCATACCAAAACGAGACTCATCAGAAAAGCACACGAAACGCCATTGTTCTTCTGCCCAATTTCTGTGTTCAAGAGCCCATTGATATCGAATCCTACGATTGTGCATTGCTATAGGTGGTACCCGTAGCGGTCTTCGGGAATGAAGGTTCACTTCATGCAAGCGGTTTCTGACTGTTTGGTCGCTAATTAAGTTCCCTGAAGAGTGATGAAGCCTCACGGCTAACATCATGGCGGTTATTGTTGGACCTCTTCGAGTTAAGATTTGAATGTATCGGTCTTGTCTCCGTGTGGTGCAGCGATACCGTCCTCCATGGCGCTCAGCCACGGTACCAGTGCTTCGGTAACGTGTCCAAAGTCGACTGATAACACTCTGACTTGTATTCAGAGCTAAAGCCACAGTACGTTGCCGGGAACCAGCTTCTATCATTCCCACGGCTCTGAGCATTTCTTCCCTGCTTAAATGACGTCGCCGCTCCATAATAACGTTGGTTTTAATCAGTAGTAGGGAAACAGTAGCACTAATAATGTCTTCAATGCGTTGTATGTTTTTATAGGGAAAATATTGACAGCTGATTTTCATCTTTTACTCGAATTTGATTCACAGTTCCTGATTCAAATTATGAAATGCACCAAAAAGGATCCATATAAATTTATAAAATCATAAATTTATTACAAAGCCACATCTCAATCTCAAGAAATCCGCATAAAAATGCTTGATCCCTAGACACTTTTGATGTGTGTATTATAGTAAAATCGAAACAAACAAAATATATTTTTGTATAAAATAACCTCAGAAAAATGCTAACCTTTCGGCTCTGTTCCCTTGTTACCCTTTGGATACGGAATTCTAAAAACCGGTTCTCATATACGTATTTCAGCGAATTCTTAGGACAGTTATCCTTTCATAGAACCATTTTCCCGTTCACACAATAGGCCTGAACGTTTCAGTTTTCGTGGGTGGCTTCAAAACTTTTGCGGTTAGGTTAACCTTATGTAATTTGTGAATTTTCTAGCATTGCTTTTGTATGGTCCAATTGAGCCCCATTTACCCTTTTGAACTAATAATATATGCCTTTTGTGATATTAAAATGTAATGTAAGTTTAGTTTTAGCCATATTAAATATGTTCAAATATTACTTTTTTGTGCTTTTTAGGTTAATTTATACATGGACGAAACTCAACTCGAACATGGCGGCGGGTCGGCTGGGCGGAGGCAGAGTAGCTATAAGTAATTATATTTTTCTTGTTCATTACTGTTTTGCCCACCGTTGGGCATATATGAGTGATAATATTGTATACCTTACTGACTGCCTCTGTGGCGCGGTGGGACTACATCCGGCTGCTACGCAAGAGGTCGTGGGTTCGATCCCCACCCAAGATAAAACTTTGTGTGATGAGCACAATGGTTTATTCTGTGTCTGGGTGCTATTTATCTATAATATGTATGTATTTAGAAATATATAAGTATGTTTATCAGTGGTCTGGTTTCCATTGTACAAGCTCTGCTTAGGTTGGGATCAGACAGCGTTGTGTGAGTTGTCCTAAGATATTAGATTAGATTAGATCACCTATGACGGCTTGTTTCTGGAACGAGTAAATTCAATAGTTCCTTCAAATAAAGAGAAAAAGGGCCTTGGAACAACTTAACACATAAGGTTATCTTATCCCAAACTAGACAGAACTTGTACTATGGTAACCAGGCAACTGATAAACATAAACCAGTTAGATATATGTACCCACTAAGGCTGATTTTAATATATCTCATGTTTCAACTTTTTAATAATATAATTTGCATCAGTCCTTTAACATGGTGTATAGTATATTAGTCGCAGCACCTTACCCCCATATCAAGATTATGAACATTCAAACATTGTAAAATTGACAATTTTAAAAGAGTGGTCGCGAGTTTTTATTGCCAGGTTCTTTTCGCCGGCTTTACCTATTGTTTGTGAACTTGGCATTACATGTTCCCGGTCGGTGGCCCGTGTTGCTCTATGCATGTACATGTAGAATCCCGACGTATAGTGGATAAGGAATTTTGAGTTTTTTATTAAGTTAACAATTTTTCATAAATAGTATGAAAAATTGTATACTTGATTTGAAATCTCAAAAAGTTCTGCACCGATTGTAGTACAGTCATTTGGTATTTTTACTTGGAAAGTTTTCCTGTTTTTCTTGTAAAATGCGTCGGAAAGGAGTTTTTATCAAAAAACTGCTTGTAGGCGCCATTTTTGCAATATGGCGGCGCGAGCGGCAAAGATACGAGGTGGCAACGTTAAAATTCGGAAAGAGCACGTCAAAATCTATAAAATTACCAATTTTCAAAACTCCCGGAAAACTTTCCAGTTAACCTCTATTTTCTCGACCAAATGACTGTACTATTGAGCTCAAATTTTTACAAGATATAAAGTTATTGTAAGTTATATATCTTCGCTTAAAATATTGTTTTTTCAAAACCATGGGCTAAGCTGCAGGCAAAAGCTATTATATTTATAAATTACATACAGTTTAATCTATACTAAGTAATTTTATAAAGCTAAAAAGTTGTTTGTTTGTTTAATTTGGTTGAACGCATCCTAAAAACTACTGATTCGAATTGAAAAAATCTCTCAAAAAACTATTTAATGTTCGATAGTCTATTTATCAAAAAACGCTATAGGCTATATAACATCACGCTACGACCAATAGGAGCGGAGCATCAATGAAAAATGTTGCAAAAACGTGAAACTTTTACGCAGACGAAGTTGCGCGGGTCACTCATTAATAAACAATCGTGATTATTAAACAACGATTATTTTGGGTGGGCATCGTAAGTAATAATCGTATCATAGATTAAATGGTTCCCTGACTTAGTGGCGACCGAGGAGATCGAGATATATGGTAGGTTAAGCAACGTTACCACTGTCGGTCCATAGATACGATTTCGACTGCCTCTGTGGTCCGTGTGTCCGACTGCTACGCAATATGTACGTGGTTCGATTCCCACACGGGACACCACTTTGTATGATCCACAAATTGTTGTTCCGGGTCTGGGTGTACTTTGTGTCTTTGACTTGTATGTTTGTAAAGTCCCCTGCGATTCAGGGTTTGTAACATAATGCGGAAGTCGTCTTAAAAAAAAGAAAAAAGAAGAGGGAATAGAGAGTGCATTGGTGTCTGCACATACACTTGTGCAATATACTTTCCTGCGTAGTTGGCTAGTCTCTAATGACGGCTGGTCGGTTAGTAGACTATTATTAGCACAGATGCGTATCCACCGACTAGTTTAATAATTACTACGTCTTTTTTTTTTTTAAATAAGGTACCTAGCAATGTGGGATTGAGTCCCACATTACTAGCAATCTTGTTAACCCCTCCAGGTAAGCTCAAAGGCTTGTGTTAGAAGTGGGTTCACGTCGGTAGTATAATGGGTAGGATTCGAACCCGCGACCTCACGAGTGCGAGGCCGATGCCTTAGCCAATAAGTTACATATTTATATGTAATCATCCGTTCCCAATACCTTCTATAGCATACAAATCCCAAAATTACTTTCATGTAACAGTTTTAACCACTTATATCAGAAGTACCCTTTTCTGGAGAACCTTTAAGATATATATCACTGTCAGAAAACCTCGTACCTTTTGGATACTCACAAAATATATTTGAGATAAAATTCGCAGGCTGTTTTGTAAGTATTCCTTCATTTTCGGGATTACTCGCTGAGAAGTTTTTACTTGGTTTCATCATTCGTCTGGCTACTAGTTTTAGCGAAGTTGCGACGGGATAAGCAGCGCGATGGGTGACGCGACAAGCGATCGATGAAGCGATGATAAAGCAGTATAGGAAGGTAGGTGTAAAATCTCCTTTTCTTCGTTGTCTGGTAAGTTGCAAGCGGCACTATTTGTTGAAAGCGTAACGTGTATATTTACTAACGGAACATAAGCTCGCTTGGTGGACGGTATATGCTACTTTAGAGCTGGTTATGTACGTAACAATGTATCTGCATGAATTGTGCTAAGTATCGCATTATAGCGTCGCCCCGTCCCGCATCATGTCGCATTTGTTGATCAGTTTACCCAGTTTAACAATGTATTTGATCAGATACAATGCATTGTTAGATATACGGCGACATAGTGTTTTTTTATTAATTGATTTAAGAATCGTTTTCATGAAAGTCACATTCGTGTAACGTTCGTTCTTGTGTCTATTTTTCCTCCAATCAAGACAATTTCAGAGATGCATCATGACCCGTCGCGATGCTCATCGCTTCATCTACCCTTAACTAAGTCGTTATGTTTTATAAGTTTTATAAGTAGAAAGTGAGGTCGATTTATTGGTTTATGTTTCATTAGTTTTAAGAGAGGCTACTTTTGAGATGTTTTGGTATTAACCGTATTAAATATTACATTAGTTATAACACGATTTATTTTAATCCGCATTTGAAGAGTACATATAATAGCTATTTTTTTTGCAAAAAGCATTAATATAGCCCGATTGCTTCTACTTTGGGCCGTGGCCCGCCAGGCCCTACAATTCCGAATAGGGATGAACCCAATGCTTTGCTTCCTACGATTCATGACCCGTGTTTGTGCTTTCGTTATGTGTTTCTGTCACCTCGTTTTCTTTGCTAAATAAATGAGATGACAGACATACATATATTTTTAATCGCCTTTAAAAAAAGGTGGTTCTCTATTTGACTCGTATGTGTGTATGTATGTTTGCGATTTTCTCGGAAGCGAGTGATCCGATTTAGATTGGATTTTTGCTATTCGATTGCATATTTTTCTAGGAAGGTTTTAGTGCATAAAACGTTATCCTTGCTTATAAAACCCTAAATATATAAAGTAAAACTTAGGAGTAGGTCAGCGAAATTTGAATTCGATATTATTTTGATAGCGGTTCACTTTTCAACCGACTTCAAAAAGGAGGAGGTTCTCAACTACTGCTAATACAACTGTATTTTTTTTTGTATGTTTGTTCACCGATTACGCCAAGGCACCTTGACCGATTTGAATAGGTAATTCTTTTTGTGTTTGAAAGTTGAACATCCAAGTCTGTCCCATTATCATTAACATCCCATGATCTGATGATGGGATCCTGGAGAAATGGAGGGAACTCTTCAAATATTAAAGGCACACCTTCAGTAATTTAGGAACATTTCATAGTGATTCGTGCATTTACTCTCAAAAAGCACCTATTGGTGAAGTAGAACTGATGATGTAGACCACAAATGACGAGCGAACCTATTCAATACTTCACTGTTTGCGATTCAATTACTTTAACATGGTATTGAGTAGCACTTTATTCTCGTCATACTACTATTACACAATGTAATAGAGCTGATAGTGAACTATCATGTAAACTCCTCAACAATTGACGGCCTTGCAAACTTAAGTGAATTACAAGCCAACCAACTAAAAAGTGAGAAATAACAATCGTTTTACAAAAAAATATACTTTTTTACTTTTTTACAACTTTACACTTTTTTACTGAGAAAACTTTTTTGCCTTGTATTTATTTCGGAAGTCGGTAATATTTTTTTAGAAAAAAGTTTTCTCAACACAGTTTTTAATATCTTAATCAAATTATCAATAATTAAGAGTAAATTACAAATTTGAATGATACCCATCATCAGCAGCACCCTAAATTATACAATCATCAGTAAAATATCACAGTATTCACGAACGTCCAAAAGCGCTCTAATTAAAACTTGCAGTGCTCTATATCCTCTAAAATAAACTACCCTAGTTTCAAAAATATTTCAGCATTTTCTCTATTTACTTTTCTAGATATTAATCCAGAGTGCAGTCATAATATTCGAGCCACTTCTCTCACACTAAAAATAAACGGGAGAAAATCGAAAGCCAATACAGTTATAGAAAATTGGGAGCCATTTTGTATACCTGCATTCAATTTGTGTGGCACTTATAGTAAAGACACAAGACCTTTTAGTACAGAAAAGACCTTACGTATTTTGCCGAGTAAGGCACACATATACGTCGTTCCAGTACGGAATCTCGAAATAACTTCGGAACAAAGTGGTCCGAGATGAGTCTATGGCTTATTATTGTGTACCTTCAATGAAATGCAAACGCAATAGTGAGTATTGCTCAAGCAAAGGACCTATGTAACAAGATTTCCTTGTATACTATTGATGTTTTATCTATATTAATATAATAGCTGAAGAGTTTGTTTGGTTGTTTGTTTAAACGCGATTATCTCAGGAACTACTAGACCGATTTGAAAAAATCTGTAACTGTTAGATCTCATTTATCGAGAAATGCTATAGGCTATATAACATCACGCTATCACCAACAGGAGCGGAGAAGCAATGAAAAATGTTGTAAAAACGGGATATATTAACGCTTACTAAGTTGCGCGGGTCAGCTGATATTAATATATTATGGACAAAACTTACACACGGCCATCCGATCCCAAACCAAGCTAGTATTATGACAAAAAGATCACTGATAAACATGTTTAAACATTTCTAAATACATAAATATTAAGGATAAATTACAGCCAGACACAGACTAAACCATCGTGCTCATCACACAAAGATTTATAAAAGTCAAAAGTCTAAGTCAAAACCACATTTAGGTTACTTAATGCAGCATTTATGAACATCAGACAAAATTTGGAATATAATTATTCTACATTTAATGCCAAAATCGCAAGAGTAAAGCCGCGAGAAACACAATTTTTGCAACTTTCGGAGCGATTTTTTCCATATTTTTGGAAAAAATCACTTAATCAAAAAATGTTTCTTGTAACCTTAAAATGGTTTTTGAAAGACCTGGAAAAAAAGTATAACTAAAAAATAGTAAAGCGCTTACCCCATACTATTTATTTTTATTATATACCTATACTCAAAATGTCATCCACATAAATGGTGTATTAAAGTTTTTGAATAAAATGCCTGTGACATATGGACATACAGGCAGACAGACGGACGGACATGATGAAAATATAAGGGTTGTGTTTGCCACTTGCTACGGAACCCTAAAATGAAAACATGCAATTTAACTTACACAATTTAACTTAAGCTAATGTACTTATATAAGTAAGACATATAAGTTTAAGTTACGATAAGTGTAAGTTACATAAAGTACGTATAGTAATCTAGGCTTAGTTCTTAGTTTAATTACTTTACGATTTACTTAACTCAGGTAGGTATTTAAGTGTAACTAAGTTAGTCGAATAATTGTTCGGAAAATTTCGAGATTTTTACACATATGATTGGGACTTTATTGTTAAGACAGTGTAGTGTGTAGAAGTACCGACAGTACGAGTAATCAAAATTATGAAGACCAGGCGAGGGTAATAAAAAAAACCCCGCTCTTCACGGAGACATCAATGGACCTGTGACCACGATCGGTGCAATTCGATCGAAACGTCGGGTAAATAAAAGGTTCATACCTTTAAATATTTCACGAGTTTAAGTCCCGATAATATTCTAACAAGATAATTGAAATTATTATAGTAATTATAGCCTAAGTTATCTATAAAATATGTATGCAGATGATATAATACTCATAACAGAAAACCCAGAAAGTCTTCAAACCTTGCTCCAAGATTTGACACGGGACAGCAAAAAGGTTGGCCTCACAATAAACAAAACGAGGACCAAAATAATAATTAACAGGTACCACACAACCATTGCAATAGATGAGGAATAATAGAATATAAATTCCTAACCTTTTATTTACGCGACGTTGCGATTTTCACGCGATTCAGTCCCGATAATATTCTTATTGTGTAAACATCGCGAAAGTTTAAAAACTTATCGTTTTTAACAACAGGATGGACTTCAAAATAGAGAGACGTGTAGCTAACGTATGGAAAAATTTTGGTCTCTCAAAGAAGTTCTAAAAGGTAAACATATATGTATATAACATCTCATCAAAGAAAATATACAATTCATGCATTTTTTTAAAGATAATTAGCAATGTTTAATATTTAACATATTTCACCAATATTGACTTATGGATGCCAGACCTGGGCAAATACTCAAAAACAAAACCAAAAATTGATTACATACCAAAGAGCCATGGAGAGGAGTATTCTGGGTTATACAAAAAGAGTTTTAGACATAAGACATAATTATAATATGTTGATAAACTTTCGCGATTTGAACACATTATGTAAAAATTTATATTACGGGTATTAATCGCGTGAATAATTTAGGTAAAATACCTTGCTTATTGCCTGTCGTATACCGTATTGCCGTGACCACGGCCGTTGCGATACGTTCGAAACGTCTGGCAATAAACAAGGTATTTTCTCTTAAATTGTTCACGCGATTAAGACCCGTAAAATATATATTTTCATAATACGACACATAACAAAAATTGAAGATGTTGTAGAAAAAGACAAACAAATTATAAGGAGGTGGGTTGGTCATACGATGAGAGAGAGAGGAGACATATAGACAAGATGCATAACAGAGTGGACCCCTAGATTTCAAGATGATCTGATAATTATTCACTACAACGAACGGTCTTAGAACTGCAAGGAGCAGAACAAAATGGAAAGAGCTGAAG
The DNA here is from genome assembly GCA_945859575.2 of Herminia tarsipennalis. Classification (NCBI taxonomy): domain Eukaryota; kingdom Metazoa; phylum Arthropoda; class Insecta; order Lepidoptera; family Erebidae; genus Herminia; species Herminia tarsipennalis. The sequence goes on from OX243830.2 coordinate 4,517,353, forward strand.
GAGACGCCAACACCCAAAACTGAAACATGCTAACACATCATCATTACTAATACCATTTCAATGTAAAAATAATGTTAGTTAGTTCAATAAATAAATATGTATGAATTGCTGTTAACCGTGACACGTGGAAATTATAAAAAAAACCTTTTCAAATCACTCAAATCAATCAGCCTGTATCGGTCCACTGCTGGACATAGGCCTCTCCTAACTTATGCCACAACATTCGGTCCTCCGCCTTCCACATCCAATTCATTTCAGCGACTTTCTTTAGGTCGTCAGTCCATCTGGCTGGGGGTCATTCTTCCTTACGTTTACCGAGTCGCTATCTAGGAGTCTAGGACAATTTTTTTTTAAGTATTCTTTTCCGTGGAATAAGACATTGGTTATAGTAGTATTTCTATGCCAAATTTCATTCAGATCTGTTCAGCTGTTTTGACGTGATTGAGTAACAAATAAAAACTTTCGCATTTTAAATTTTAACTTAGTGAGATTATGTCAAATATTCATAGTTTTTAAAATATAGCTTGATATATGAGACACAATACAAATAATTGCGATGCTTAAATTGCTTCGAAGTTGTAGTGGCAATGCGTACAATTGCTACAATTGCAGAACTAGAGTTTGTGGATTCGATTCTCACACAGGGCACCACTGTACATGATCTCAGAATCGTTGTTCCGAGTATGGGTATAATTTGAAAAGATAATAAAAGAAAACGTTTATTTTGTTGCGATTTGGGCACAGACTATATAACTACAATTACATTGATAAGAACAGTAGGCAAAAATATCAATAAGTTGGCGCGCGCTTCTCCGTGAATGTCTATAGGTCTCGCGGTTTTTATGGCTTAGGGCTGCGGGGTGCGACCAATCAGACATGCAAGCGAGACGCGCTGAGAGGCGCGCTGCCGGGCGGCAATTTGTGTCCATGATTTGCATGTATGTTAAATCCATCGCGATATAGGCCTTGCCTTGCCTTAAAATATGCGTAAGTTTTTAAAAGTAGCTATAAAAAAAATTAAGTCCGCACTGTTATACTGGACCATCACAGTTAAACTGATCAGTTGGTTATAAACTTTAAGAACCTATTGACGTAAGTAATTAAAAATTGACGCACGCATTTAGTCTCCGGAGTGATACAAAGTATCAATACATGCCTAAGCATTGCTCCTATGCGTCGCAAAGATGTTTTTTTTTGTAACAGCTTAGCTTCTACTAAAAACTATATTAGAAATAAATTTAAAACTTTTATCTAAAGTCTATCAATACCATCCACATTTTATTATTATTAATTTTGTTCTTAATTTTAACTGTATTTTTTTTTGTTGTGTATTCGAATACTTATAACCTTTTGGGATAAGTAATATGTCTGTGCCGAAATGCAGGTCGTGTTCACTATTTTTTGGAACACATTGTATTGTATAGTATAAGTGTAGTTATATATGAAGTTTACTGTATTGTCCGATTTGTGAACCATTAATTTAAAAAAAACAATATCTAATCCCGACGGGAAAGAGAGCCAGCTCTCTTCAAATAAAGAGAGAACTTGCAACACGCGTTACTGACTGAATTCTACCAAAAACCTTGTTTGTAGAACACACTGGTATAATGTAAAGTTTCGTTTGCTTGAAGTTGAGTTGACTCACACGTTTTACTAGCAGGGGATGGGAAGGGAGTACAAAAGGATGGGGAGAAGGGAGGTTCCAGTTAGGAGGATAATGTCCAAGTTTGTTTGTTTTGGTAATTTCTGTTTTATTATTTTTAGCCCATGTTTTTATTCACACGAAGTTTGAAACACGGTTGTTGTGTTTTACGTCGATATTTGAAATCCTGAAAATGCTGAAAATTTTGAATGCTTTTGAAGAGCACTGAGATAAAAGTAAGTACGCTGCCACACAAGAGGCTGTGGGTTCGGCTCCTATTCGAGACAGCTGCTTGTTGTTGTAACTATCGAATTAAGTAGCAGCTCATACGAGACACCTATACTCTAAATTTCATCAATATACAATCTGTAGTATTTGAGTAAAATGCCTATAACATACATACGACAGACAGACGGACGGACAAGGCGAAACTATAAAGGTTCTGTTTTTGCATTTTGGCTACAGAACCCTAAAAAATCAAAAAGCAAGCCAACTCGCACTATAGAAGTCGCGGCTTCGAATCACACTCATTATACTACCAATGTAAACCCACTCAAAATATTTATAAACATTTGAGCTAAGCTGGAAGAGTTAAAAAAAACCGTACAAAAATTTGTAGGTACACATTATAAATAGTTCAGGAATCGAAACTCGCAGTTTTTAAAATAATCGGTCGTATCTTTTTTTACGTTAACTTATAAGTGATTTTTTCAATAAATTATAATAAATGAATTAATTTCAGCTCGATGCCACCACGCGTTCCCGAGATAAAGGGTCTTGATAGATAGACGGACGGACGAACAAAAAATGATTCTTCAAGGGTGCTGTTTTTTCCAACTGATATCTTAAAAATTGGCTCATATAGTTCTATAAAAATTGCAAACTGTCAAAGACTTCTTCACTTCAGCACTTACGAATACAGTTAAAACTTAAAATAATCAAAAGTTACACAGAAATTTCCATTCTGAGAATAATAAGTAATATTCAGAAAATAGATGCTTACATTACTTTTGTAACAAAGTTTAGTAGAAACGATTTTCACAGTCATTTTGCTGTCGATCGATGAAGCCAACGATTAGAGAGAGCGAAGTTATTTTTCGTTGAGATTGAACAGAAATTCTGTTGACCTAGATACTGTTAGAAGCGAGAGACATACGGCTTTATTATCTAAAATAGATTGATGTAAAAACGGATTCACATTAGGTCGGATCGACAGTTTTACAGTTGACCAGTTGTCGGACGTTGCAATTCACACTTAAAAGAAAGGAAAGAAAATACATTCGTTACGTTGGTCTTTTATAGAGATTAATGAGAGATAAGAATGGTTCTAGCTCAGCTTTATAATGAGGTTGCGCTGGTATTCTACTAGGATCAAGAGTATTAGCATTAACATTGAACGACGCTGTTTAAAGCTGTATGCAAAATCCGACACAATTGAGATTCTTTTTTTTTTGTGTAGTTTAGGGACTTCACAAACATGCATAGTTATATACCTACAGATACAAATTACCTACACCTGGGTGTTCACGTCCGTGGGTTCACATGAATCCTGCCCAATATACTACATATTGGGCAGGATTGGAACCCGCGACCTCATGATTGGGAATACCTACTGGCTACCGCCGCTTCAATTATAATTGTTGATTGTACATTAAACATACAAACAAATATAGAAGGGAATATTTCGAGTGTTGTTCAAAGTGAAGGAAATTCTTATATATATAAAAATTTGTGCTGTTGTTCTGTATTTGGCAGTGAAACCCAAAATTGGATTAATAAACATAATTATTAGGAAATATCTAACTAAATTTCATTTCATAAGTCTAATTTCAACAAAAAAACTTCTCAAATAAAACAAGGAACTGTAATTCATCGAATAAAAAACACATTTCAAATAATAAGTACAACATTTTGATAAAAAAAGTTCGACATTAGATTACAAAAGTTGGCGAAAACGGACTCGGATAGCCGTTCTATCGATCGATAGCCGATTTACCCCAAGTTTTCGATGACCAACCGAATTTAACCCCAATCCATCAAAGAATTATAGATTCGACAAGTGAGGAATCACTTTAAATAATAAGTAAGACGATTTGTAAGTCAAAGAGTTTATTGGTAGTTGATCTCAGCTTATTCTTTGAAAAGAAATGTACACTTTAGGACTGTTATTGCAATCAAAATCTCTATGTCTTTGATGAAATTCAGAAAGGACAATATGGCCTGGCAGAACATCGACTTTTACCTATTTGATAACCAGATGAAACAAATGTTGTATCAAATGTAATCTATATTAATATTTATGATAAGGAAAGATTTGATTGTTTGTTTGTATTGAATAGGCTCCGAAACTACTAGATGGATTTAAAAAATATTTCATCGTTGTAAAGCTACACTAACGCCGGAATACAGGGTTAAAAAATATTACATTTCTTATCCCTGTATTCCCACGGGAACGGGAACTACGCGGATGAAACCGCGAGGCATTCGCTGGTTGTTTTATAAACACGTCTATCGAAAGTGTTGGCTGGTACCGTGCTATTTTTATTAATAGCATTTTTGTTTAATTTTCATATCCCTCACTTTTTTGATAACAGAATAAATTTAGTTTCAGCTTTTTTTATAGTTTTTAAGGTGGAGATTATATATTATTTTGGCAGGTTTGCCAATTTATTTATGCTCATGGCTACCTGAAAAGGTATGGACTGGTAAGTTAATATAAGTAACTACACCGATCTGTTAACCAATAAAAATTAGTATCGAAATAAAGATAATTTAATTACTAAAATAATCGTATAGGCTTGCCTACAAAAAAATCCATTCATGAAATATTACCTACTGCTATGCTTTGAAGTTTAAAAAAAAATAGCCAAACACACTTTTCCAATCGTGTTTATGAAAAAATAGAATTTGACAAAAAAATGTGTCTCATCTGCAAGACTTACATAATGAGGTAGCGCCTTAATGTTTTCTTTTAGACGTCATAAATGACACTGTGTCATATCGCTAAATCGCGATTTTGGTTTAGTTACGAGCGTCGTGTCACGTTGCGACCACTTTTGAAAATAAAATACTAAATAAAAACAATAAAATCTTTTAATATTAATAATAAATATCGATAATATACTAAATTATACTATTCTCTATGGTCGGAAGTCTATGCGGCCCGCTCCATCTTGATCTTTCTTTACTTTTGACAGTTATTAAAAAAAAAAAAAACTTTAAACTATCTCATTGATGTGACTGGTCGCCGAAATATACAAAATGTAATCTATACTAATATTTATTAGATATATTTTGGGACTTAATCGCGTGAATTATTTAAAGGTACGAACCTTTTATTTACCCGACTTTTCGATCGAATTGCACCGATCGTGGTCACGGGTCGACTAATGTCGACCTGTGACCACGATCGCATGGATGCATTCTGTATCCTGCGTTTCGGTCAACTCCAACGGTGCACTCACCCTACGTATGTGTTGACCGGACTGCAGGACACATAATGCATCCAGTGTGACAAGTCCTTTAAAGTTTATTTGATGATATTTATTTTAGCCGCTTTGTAGACACTCCGCTTTAAATCTCATGAAACGCAGATACTTTTGTAAATAATTGTTATCTAAGTAATAAATTTGTGACATCGTAGCTTTTAAACGCTTAAACAGATTTGAAGACAATCAGAATCAGATTTTTATCTCACGTGGAATCCTGTGAGAATGTGGTTTGCTCATTAGGACCAATTTTCCATGACTACAATCATTGATTGCTAATTGAGCCTAGATGCTAATCGCCACCTAAAGCCTGTGAAACACACAATAATTTAGTCTTTCAGAATAATTAGCATAATAAGAGGCGGCATGGAGAGATTCAGGTAATTATTGCAATTGGAACACGATTTTGCTAGCTATCTACGCTTGTCGTTTTATCGACTAATGTAAATTAGGCTTTATTTACCTCAAATCCCAATTTCGATCGCGGCGGCTAACCACCATGAAAACTAGATACTATGATTATAATGTGCACAATGTGTGCAATTATCTAACAGTGTTTCAGTATAACTAGGTGGAAATGTAATTTCTTATTTGAAATTCCACTATAGAAAAGCTAGCTTTAGCCCGCGGATTCGCTCGCGTTGAAGTCGCAATAAAAACTATAATATGTAAGGACATATTATAGTTTTTATTGCGACTTCAACTTTCACACGTACCTGGCTTGAGAAAGACTAGTCCTGGGAAAGGTCCCAGGACTAGTCTTTCTCAAGCCAGGTACGTGTGAAAGTTATTTCGGTATTTAGTGCCGACATGTCCTAGAATGAAAAAATAAAGACATCGTCTGTATTTGTCATAAAAGGCTCGTATTAATATTATTGCTGGAAAAGATAATAGATATAAACAATAATAGGAAGCGTCAATTTTGGGACTGCTATTGAGGTTAAATCGTCGATACGTCGTATGATCGTCATGTCGGATTTCCATTCTATGAATTGCACTACCAAAGTGAGATAACAGAGATGCTTTATAATACTGCATTAGATTTATTTTTAACCTTCATAAGTATGATCATGTCATTGTGTCTTCTTACCGTTTTGAACTGAAACGGCTCCCTATCGCGTGTTCTCACTACTCTTTAATCTATTATTAACTCTTCTCAAACTCCTTCTTTCCTGTCTTCTAGCTTTCAATTATTGTGCTCCAACCATAGTAGATGTCTATATGTATGTTATTTGTAGTAATATGTTTTTGAATTATGAAAATATATTTATTACGGGTCTTAATCGCGTAAATTATTTAAGGTAAAATACCTTGTTTATTGCCCCACGTTTCGACCGTATTGCAACGGCTGTGGTCACGGCAGTAACCACAGTGGCAATGGGCCAGTCTACCCGTGAGCACGGCCGTTGCAATACGGTCGAAACGTCGGGCAATCAAGGTAATTTACCTTAAATTATTCATGCAATTAAGACCCGTAATATATATATTTTCAGAATGTGTACAAATCGCGAAAGTTTAACAAGTGTTTTTTCATATTTTTAAATATGTATGTATGTATATACTAATATAATACATGGAATCCAATTAGGTAAGTCCAATTTCAAGCAGTTATGACTAGTCTCTGATTCTAGTCTTAGTTGAGAAGTATATCTTGAAAGGATTGGCCGCCATGACCGAAATCTTATTCTCTTACTCAGTGGATACACTCTCACCACAAGAGCAAAAGAGATAGCCTCAAAAAAACAAACCGTAACTTAGAAAAACAATAAATTCGAGGCGCCGAGATATCAGTTTCCTTTGGCTTTGGCAATAAAATATCAATTCCGTAATATTTATGATTCATACGTGTATACGAGAGAAACCAAACTCATAAAGTTGTTTTACAAGTTCACTTGTAATTTCGGAAATATGTATATCAACGTACGGATAGTTTTGAAATGAAATAAAATGAAATGAATTAAAAAAACAAGTAGGGAAGGTTACTTAAAATTACGCAATGAGCTAAAGGTGTCCCTACCTAGAATTTACTTCGAATTATTTTTATCTATACTTTTAATAAACTTGTTTTTTTTTAGTTTTATAAGGAGTTTTTTTATAATATAAGTGAGAAGCAAGAAATAATACTTGGCAATTCTGTAATTAAAGTTGGTTTTTAGACCACTAATGCTAGTACAAGCAAGCTAAATGCTTATAAAGTAAAGATTTAAGCGCTCCCATAAAACAACTCCACACAATTTAACAATAACAACAAAAGCAATGAACATAACAAAATAGCATTTAATATTACAAAATTAATGTTACATAAACTACAAACAGAGTTTCATTTCGCTAGTTTTGGCATTAAAACTAAATGTAGCAATACCTACCTTGCTTAGTTAAATAACAATTTAACGACTACCTTTAGTTTCATGGGCAAGTAAAATACAACCCAACTAATATTATAAACTAGACTAGACCTTTCCTGCGGCTTCCCCTCATTTTTTAGGGTTCTGTACCTCAAAAGGAAAAAACGGAATCCTTATAGGATTACTTTGTTGTCCATCCGTAGTCTATCCGTCTGTCTGTCGAAACCCTTTATCTCGGCGGTATCAAGTTTAAATTAAAACCATATACTCAGGTCAGTTACATAGTAGTAAAAAAAACCAAACTTCTAAATAACAGTGAAAAACCGGGCGAGTGCATGTCGGACCACGCACAATGTAGAATTTCGTAGTCACCCTCCATACGAATAGCGCGGCGACGTAAGAAGTGGGTTTTCTGTTGTTTTTGTTTCATACTTACAACGTTATACCACGGGGTCTCATCACGAAGAAACAGAAATGTAGGTCAAATAAATATCAACAGATGGCGTTATAAGTATCGATTTGATATTGAAGTTTTTTAAAACTTGGAATATCAGAAGATAGGTACTAAAAATGTGTATTATTATTTTTTTTATTATTAAGCTATACAAGGGGTTGTAAAATAATAGGTTCCTAAATCAAATTTCCATAACTTTACAAAGTTTCTGGCATAGTCATAACTCTAGCGGCAATTTATTTGTACTACGTTATAATAGGCACAACTTAAACATTAAACTGGTTCAATCTAACAATAGATGGCACTATTTGGGAATTCCGATTCTGACCATACCTACATTTTGTTGATATATTTTACTTATTTTTCGACGAGAAGTAAGAGTGACATGAAGTTGTAGTAAATTACAACTAGAGATAAAAGAATTGGAGGCTTTTAAACCCCATAAAAGATCTAGACTCCTGCTCCATTGCCCATCATGTTCTGGGGGAAGGGGGTAACACCGGCCAAGAGTGAGTTAGTTCACGCGATGTGGCGAGGGGGAAGGGAGGGGGTTAATAAGTACATAATCATACACTTCCCCTCAACGCCTTAGGCAGGACCCGCTATTGAATGTGTATTTTTACCCGACTACAGAGGGTAATGTGTTTGACGTGTTTGTATGTATGTATGTGATTTTGATCAATTTTGATGATTCATACGTCGATCGATTCGTATTAATCTTGTAAAGACATGACAGCAATCTAAATTTAAAATGGCGACAGCCAGACGCCATATTGTGATAAAGAAAAAAATTAAAGTCAACCAACTACTAAACAAAGACTCAAGACTGACTCGTTGGTCTTGCGCCTAGTCGCTCGTCGGTGGTGTCGGTTTTGGTGGGTTTCTGCCCTATGACTCCATTAACTTCTATTGGGCTATAACTAGGGACAAGACTACTCGTCGATCCTGCGCCTTGTCCCACTCAAATTTTATGATTTATTGACAGATTTATGACACATTGATCCTGCGTCAAATCCTTCTTCAAATTACCAAAACCAACCGGACAGCCGAAGTCCATGTTTTTGCGAACGAAAAAAAATATTTGAAATAAAAATGCATTTTAAAAATAATAATCAAGGTCAGGTTATAAATAGGTACGTACCAGCGGTGTTTTCAAAGACGCCGGCTTCCGATCAAATGTACCGACCGATGTCACAAAATGCCGAGAATAGAGAAAGTTAGCCCATAATAATGTATTTCATTATTTATACCTACAGTAGACGCGCACAGTTAGCGCGACCGCCCGCGCTAAGTCAATAAACTTTGGGTTATACAATAAGTAAAACACACCTTTTTGTAGTTTGTTTTAGATATGGTTGCTAAAGCTAATAATGAATTAATTTATATTGAATGCCATACCTATATTACAAAGTAACCGAAAATAACTTAGACGAATGCACGGTTAGCCAATTATATAATAATATTCCAAAAAAAAGCAATGCCTGTGAACGATGTCTATGCAGTCTAAAGTACGTAAAGCATGCATTGTATGAAGCATGTCTTCTGTAGTGTCGTTATTTTATGTCGGTAGGGCCAGTCGGGCGGTCGGGCGGTCGAGCGCTTAAACCTGGTAATGCCGACGCATTGCTACACTACCCTAACGGTTATACGACACAACTTAAAATTTGTTTCTTTTTGAATGAGCCTTCTAAAAACGTGATTGTTAAGTAATAATGTTGTTTTAATAGACATTATTTTTTTATTATTTTTCGTATTGTTTACCCGAGGAACTAACTTCCGGATCGGTCAAGGTTATCTTACAAATAGTAAATACGTAAATATACTAAATAAAATGGGACTAGACTATATTGTTTTTTATATTTGAGTTGATACCAATCTACCCAACCTACGAGTTTATGCCATTTTCGGTCCAACAGTGTGGTTCGTTTCCGAGTTATGCGCAAATTTATAAAAAAAGGACATAATGCGAAAAATCGAAAAATACTTGCATCAAAGCTATATAATTTTTTTGATTAAAGGCACTGTTTTCGAGATATGAGCAAATTCATAAAAATACAGTGTCCCTTTTTTATAAATTCGCTCAAACAGCGATTTTATACTTTGTCCCATACATTATCTAGTATTGGTGCAAGTGCAAGTATGTGCATCTAAAAGACAGACAGACTGCGCCTAGTACCACAGTCCTACTCAGCTCGAGATGAAAATCCATCAAAATCGACATGACCGAAGAGGGACTAGGCGCAGGATCGACGAATCGGTCCTGCGCCTAGTCACAGTCCTACAAAACGAAAATGCATTACAATCGACATGTCCTGCGCCTAGTCACAGTCCTGCAGTACGAAAATGCATTACAATCGACATGACCGAAGAGGGAATAGGCGCATGATCGACCAATCGGACCTGCGCCTAATCACAGTCCTACAGTACCTACGAAAATGCATTACAATCGACATGACCGAAGAGAGAATAGGCGCAGGATCGCCCCAATTGGTCCTGCGCCTAATCACAGTTCTGCAGAACTCAGGACTAAAATCCATCAAAATCGAAATGACCGAAAAGTCAAAATAAAGAGGTGTGAAAAAAAAAATTCGAATACTGTAATATGCGTATCAAATTAAAGAGCTCATCTTAAGCATTTCAAAAAGGTATAACATGATTATGACTGTAATACTAAAAAAGTTAGTTAGCAACCATTGATTTTTTAATTTTCAATACTTGACTATAGCTGTGATAAAAGTAAGTTGCTACATCAGTTACATCCTACAACAACTAAAAGTATTAAATAAAAAAATAAATTATAAAAATAATAAAACCCGCCTGCACAAAAAAGATGGAAACAAGATCCCCTACATAATTATACAATTTTATGCAGTCGGAGGCATTAATGAATCTCGACAAACTTAGTAAAGTGCCTCCGACTTTATTTTTTTATTTATTAAACGTGTATATCTTACGAAGTATGGGGCGCAGACCTACCTACCTTTTTGTTCTCAAATTTCTGGTTTCTACAAGATCAATGTGATTACAGGGTCAAAACTTTGAACTCTTATATCACACAAACTATAGGGCATAGACCCACCATGTTTGTACTCAAACTTCTTGTTTTGATTGATGAGATCTATGTGACTATGGGGTTAAAACTTTGAACGCCTATATCACACGAACTATGAGGCGCAGATCTACTTTGATTCTCTCTCACACTTTGTTACTCGTTCAAACGAGTTTGATTACAAATAAGGTTGGTTTGGTTGGTTGGTACAAATAACCTATAGTTTGTGTGAAATAGGCGTTCAAAGTTTTGGCCCTGCGATCACGTAGATCTCGTCAAAACAAGAAGTTTCAGTACAAACAAGATGGGTCTGCGCCCCATAGTTCGTAAGATATAAGCATTTAAAGTTTTGACCCCGTGATCATATAGATCTCATCAAAACATCAAGTTTGAGTACAAACATGGTGGGTCTACGACTTATAGTTCGTGAGATATAGGCGTTCAAAGTTTTGATCCCACGATCACGTAGATCTCGTCAAAACAAGACGTTTAAGTAGAAACAAGATGGGTCTGCGCCCCCTAGTTCGTAAAATATAGCCGTTTGAAGTTTTGACCCCGTGGTCACGTAGATCTCGTCAAAACAAGAAGTTTAAGTAGAAACAAGATGGGTCTGCGCCTTATAGTTCGTAATATATAGGCGGTAAAGTTTTGACACAAAGATCTTAACAAACCGGAACGACGAGGAAATCTTAAGAAGGGTTCCTCGTCCTTAGGTAAGTAAGTAATTGAAATGAAGTAGAAAATCCCGATTTTCATAAATTTTAGCTAAGAACACTCGATCAAGTCAACTTTCAATCAAAAAAACTAAATCTAAATCGGTTCATCCGTTTGGAAGCTACGTTGCTACAGACAGGCACACAGATACATCATTAAGCAGATACGCGTTAAATTTATAACACTCGTCATTTTTGTCGAGGGTTAAAAAAAGAGTTAAATACCTACTCACGATGTGGTCGTTAATGAATATTTACAATAAAATTATCTAAGGACTCTGACAGTTACACTCTCAAGGCCCGTATTATTAAAACGATCTCAAACGTAAGATCGACCTTGAACACGAGTTCGAGACTCCGTTCTATTCAATAGATAAGTCATAATACAGAAAAATTAAGGCAAAAAAATAATATTTTTGCCATTGATATCGTCACAGATAATATAATACTATAAAATCGTCGTTGATTATGTCAATTTTAATCCTAAATTGTGGATTTTGTGAAATTATGCATAATCTTTTCACGATTACATTTAAATAAGTATAAAAAAATGTTCTCTGACAATAAACCAAGACCAAAAAGATGATTGATGTAAGTATAACATTTTAGACAAGGGTCACCCATCTATGCACCGACTGTGGTAAAGTTACTTAACTTACGCAAACATTCCATCATAATAGAAGTAGGTTCAACTTTGAGGTGTACACCGTCGAGTTACTTTAGCAATAACAAATTCGTTTAATGTAATTATGTAGTGTCGTCGCCTATTAGGGTCAAATTACAATATTTTTGAGGTCTGCACTCGAATGACGTCATTTAAAGCGATTTTCTGCGTTATTTGTACGGGCGCGATATAAGCTATCTATACATGTTTATTAATTAGTGCCGTTTAGTAAGACGCTAACCGCACTTAGAAGGGAACTCAGATGATATTGTTCTTTAGAACGAATCTGAGCTTCATCTATTAATACGGACCTAAGCACGGCCGATGATCGCGTAGTAGCAAATAGCAACCAACTTTATTTCCAAGTAAACACACGACCTAGAACAAACCAAGCGGAGGCCTCAATTTTCATCCCTCGATGTTTTTACCGCCATCTTTTGGCGACTTTAGTAAGGAGGGCCATTAAAATCAATCAGCTGTAGCCTGAATCACTAGATGTCGCTTGCTATGCACCACTGCTAATGCCATCTAACGTCTCCGTAAACGAGCCCGAAAACGAGCCCGAGTTAGGACGATCGCATTTCTTTGTATGGGATGAGGTATCTGTACTAGTATAGTATTATATTATCTGTGGTTATACTTACTTAATAATAATTTTCAATGGAATTTGTACGAAATTTTGTTACTTCTCATTTGATCAGCTGTTATTCGTAAACTTGTAAAGCCTTCTTAGCTATGATAGTTTTCCTTTTAATTTCACTATAGGTATATACTACTACCGTGTTTTTTTTCACATACTCAACATCAACTATTTAGCTGGCAGGGGGGGGGACACTTGCCTCTAACAAATTTGTACTTTAAATCCGATTTGAAATATTATTTTTGTTTGAAAGAGTATAGGCTTCCAAGTTGGTCCCATTGTCATCAGATCACAATCTGATAGGATCCTGCAGAATCGAGAGAATTCCTAAAATATTAAAGGAAAACCTAGAGTAATTTAGGTATATTTCATAGTGATTCGTGCATTTACTCTTAAAAAGCACCAATTGGTGAAGTGGAACTGATGATGAAGACCACAAATGACGAGTAGACCTATTCAATATTTCACAGAGCTGATAGTGAACTCCTCAACAATTAACGGCACTGCATCGGAGCAAGCAATATTTTGTAAAAGGATTAGAGCAGTTGACATAAGCCTATAATGTAACTTATGTGAATTACAAAAAAACCCACTAAGAAGTGAGAAATAAAAACGTTTTACAAAAAAATATTACCGACTTCAAAAATAAATACCTACAAGGCTACTAAAAAGCAAAAATTAATATACCTAGAATAACAAAAACAAATTAAACATTTTGAAGTTGGTGCCGAATAAAACAAAGACTACTATTTCATGGCACCAACTTCAAAATGTTTAATTTGATTTTGTTATTCTAGGTACATTTTTTTTTCTAATATTATAAATTTTATTAAGAATTTGTTTTTAAAGTAAATCAAGCGAACAATAATTCATTTACTCCCGTCTCATTAAACGTGAAGCGATAAATTATCCATTAATTTTAATAACAATCAGTGCATAAAATATAATTTAAAATTAATTACCAAAATTGGTAGCTGTAGATAAGAAACTTCCTGTTAAGATGGCGCACAAAATCGAAGCGATAATATTTAATAAAGCTATATTATTTAACTATTTAAAATGGTTAAGTACAAATAACGTCACAATAACGGTTACATGCTTACTGCTTAAAATATAAAATATTAAACATATGAACTTATAAATCGTTTTAGTTGCTTGCTATGATAAAATACTTATTCTTTCAAAGTCTAATTGTTGTGCATTCCCAGCGGCAATGTGACATAGACGAGCCAATTTGATGATCCCTATAGAATTTATTTATTTATTAACTTTATGCACAAAAATATTGTACAAAGGCGGACTTAATGCTGAAAGCATTCTCTACCAGCCAACCTTTGGGTGATGTAACATAAAATTATATAGGTGCAGATTGTTGACAGCTAATGCTTGTTATTTCAGATGAATACAATAGAATAAAAAATAGATATATACACACATACGTATACTTAAAAACATAACATACATACAAATATACATAACTATACTCAAATACATTACTTACATACAAAATACATATACCAACTTAAATACATTACATACATACAAATAAACATTTACTTAAATTCATAACATACAGAAATACGTAACAGTTTATGTGGCTAACCTTGAGATTCAGCTAAACCATCGAGTAACAGTGTACGAACTTTCAGCTTGAAATTAAAGCGATTAGAAGCCATTCTGATTTCGGGGGGCAATGCATTCCAGAGTAGAACATACTGTACAAGGAAGGAGGATCCGACGAATCCAGAAGAATGAGCAGGACATAAAAACAGCATATTGTTAGAAGAACGAAGCTCTCTACCATGGCTGGAGCACAAGTATTGAAAATTAGAAGATAAGTAAGAGGGGCTAGTAGGAGAATTAAGAATAGAATAGAGAGTAGTGAGAACGCGCAAACTACGGCGCTGACGAATAGGAAGCCATTTCAGTTCAGAACGATAAGAAGACACATGGTCAAACTTACGGAGATTGAAAATAAATCGAATGCAATTATTTAGAAGTCAATCGTATTTATTGAGGAGGTCTGCATTCAGGTCATGATAGCATACATCACCATAATCAATCAGTGGAAATATCAAAGTCTGGATGAGCATTAATTTGGTTTTGTAAGGTAGAAAGTTTTTCAGGCGGTATAGACTCCGCAGGGTACCAACCACCGTTTGACTCACGCTAGTAACCTGAGCTTGCCAGTTGAGGTTAGTGTCAATTAAAATACCGAGGTCCCTGACCGAAGAATTAAAAGGAATAGTAGACCCGTTAAAAATAATTGGTGGCAATGTGTCGAGGTTTAATCAGATTGGCTCGTCTATGTCACATCGCTCATTCTCTTATCCAAATCTTCGAAATTTTTGATGTCTAAATATCAAAAGTCGATTAATATTTGCAAACATTTAAATAATTTATCATAATATCGTAAGCACAAGACCGATGCTTGTTCCACCAATTTTCAGCAATTGTTAATTTGTTTGATATTGTCCAAGTAGCAAATAAAAATATTTAGTTATTAAATATAACATATCGTTACTTTGTAAAAACTAGGTTTTGGTTAATTCAAAGTTTAAAGTAAAAGTACATTTAACGGAAACTTTTTAACAAAATAGTAAAAAGTAGAAAAAATCGTCTTGATCCGTTTAGCCGTTATAATAATAATAATCATTTATTTTTCAACAATTGTTTAAAAGAAAAACCGTTTTCGAAATTTTAGGCAGTACGATTCTGTTTGTTATAGTGTTGTGTCGGTTTTTTTAAAAAATATATTAAGGCGATGGCTATAAAACGCTTATGAAGAACTACAGTCCTTAAGGGCAGTCAATTTGTTTGAAATACGGCCGCCACGGTACAAGTTTCTTTGAAATTAATTAAGCTTTATTAGGTTTTTATATCGCCTTTGAATTTTTGCTGATGGACAAAGATCTAAGGCTTTGGAAGAATTCAAAGGAAAACTCGTTACTTGTTTGTATTGCTAGTTGTTGCTCGTGAATTAATTCGCATGGGATTGGGTAGCACTGATTCTCTTTTTTTTCAAAAGACGACTCTTGCAGTAAGGTATAAGCCCTGTGTCGCGGGGACTTTACAAACATACAAGTCACGGACACAAAAAACACCTAGACTCGGAACAACAATTTGTGGATCACACAAAGTAGTGTTCCGTGTGGGAATCGAATTCACAACCTCTTGCATAGCAGTCGGACACTATCATCGCGCCACAGAGGCATGTAGGTTATGTGCTATTCCAAACTATAATCTGTTTCTGTACCAAACTTTATCCAAATCCGTACAGCTGCTCTGACGTGATTGAGAACCAAACATCTATCTATCCATCAACTTAAACTTTTGCATTTGTAATACTAGCTGTTGTTCGCGAAAACGCACACAGGAACCTTACTTTTTCTAGGTTAAGTAGTAGACTAAAATGTGTGTAAATTTTTGATCTGTTTAGCTGTTCTGGTGTAACAAACATCTATTCATCTATCCCCCCAAACTTTTGCAACTTATCTACTGTCTTTACCTCCTTCTCCTCCTTCTTAGTATTTCTTTTATTATAACGGAGGCCCAGTACTCGGCCACATCAACTGAATTGTCTGCAGCAGTCATCAAGTTCTCCTACCCTGTGCACCGGTGATCGGGCACATGTGATACGATGTAAGGTGGGCCATCGTCTATATTGCGCAATATAAGCAGCTCAGATTGTCATCTACCGTACAGGATTGTCTGTTATAATGCAACAGTTTATAAAACTGTGGTAATATGCTGTAACTTGTTGATATTGGGCTTACTGCCAAACCGATGAGGGGATGTTGATGTGCCAAGATGTTGGATTACGGAAAGAAGGGTTCTTTTGTTAGTAAAATAATAAATGATGTGTTTATTAAGGTTTGTCAGTTTAAGAATAATTTATGTGAAACAATATTAAAATAACTGATGATTTCCACAGTTAGCTTCTTTAAACAGCACCTTATTTTCCCTTTTTACCCGAATATGTTTTTTTCTCAAGATAACTAACAATGTAGGAATGTTGGTCCCACATTATTAGCAATCCTGCTAATACCTCCAGGTAAGTTCAATGGCTTGTGTTAGGAGTAGGTTCACGTCGGTAGTATAATGGGTGAGATTCGAACCCGCGAACTCTCGATTCTCCTTCCGCTAGAACGTGCGCAAAGAGCGATTTTAAAGGTAGTTACGTATCGTCCATATACGTTTCGCACACACCAGCTTTACATTGCATGTGAGTTACTAACAGTTCGTCAACTATTCATCCTTAACATAAAAATAAAACAGCACTCCGAACTTTCAATTAATCCAGTTCCGTCAGATAAAAGAAAAAAAGACCTGGTTTGCGTCAAGCTTCAAACCAGGCATGAATTTAATAATAGATTGTATTTATTTTTTAGGATCTTTTTTGTATAACAAGCTCAATAAAATAGTGAACATTTATAGCTTTTATTGTTTTTAAACTTTCGCGATTTTTATGCATATTAGATGTATTTCGGGACTTAATCGCGTGAATTACTTAAAGGTAACCTTTTATTTACCCGACGTTTCGATCGAATTGCACCGATCGAGATCACGGGTCGACTAACGTCGACATTTACTTTTAGTTTTCTGCTCTTTGGACGTTGAAGGTTATGCTTGTATCCGTTGCTTCTTAGTACCGAACGTGTGCAAGTTCGCCACTATTATTCCAGGATAGTACGCGAGGCGGTTGAGATCAAGAAGTACAAGAATCTCAACCGAGAAGATGGATACCGGCTCTCACCATCTTGGAACCCTGTTATCAGCAAATGCACCGCGCCTCAGTGTAAAGACGTTGCAAGTGTAATGTGTAGAAGTACCGATAGTACAAATAATCTAAATTATGAATATTAGGCGAGGGTAGTTGAAAAACCCCGCGCCTCACGGAGACATTGCTAAGCTGCCATCAGTCTACCCGTGACCACGATCGGTGCAATTCCATCGAAACGTCGGGTAAATAAAAGGTTCGTACCTTCACGCAATTAAATCCCAAAATATATATATATATATATATATATATATCTAATATTTATAGCCTTAGTTATAATAAATGTAGAACAATTGTTGCATCATATTAAGAGCAATTAAAATACGCAGACCCCGAAAATATACTGTTATTATATAATTTTGTAGCTTAGTGGATTTTGCAGCATAGTTTATAAAGTTTTATTTTTATAAGTTTACTTGCGATTATAAAAATAGATAGGCATTTTGATTTTTATATTAAATCGAGTCATTTTATACACACTTAATTTTAGTCATCACCTGAAACACAGGTTTATCTTTAACCTAGTTCAGGCAATAGCTATTTACCAATTGTAATTAACTAGATTTTACTTAACCTTATGAACCATAAAATAATATTATACCTTTTTAATGTTTTAAGAATTAATATTTTTATTATCATATTTACTGTACAATTGTTTGTATACCTATATATCTTTGTAAAAGTTTTTAATAAATTTATTTTTATTATTATTATTTTTATTATTTAGCTATCAAACTAAGTAGCGGCTACTACAAGACATCTTTTCATCAATTTTCATTGATTAGTCTTTGAGTAAAATGCCTATGACATAGGGATGGACAGACAGACAGAATAAAACTATAAGGGTACCATTTTTGCCATTTTGGCTACGGAACCCTAAAAAGAACTTAGTGATAAACGATATAAAAACAGGTAGTCACTCTTTTCACATGCCAAATATTACAATATTCATTTTTGAAGCCATTAAAACAATAACATACATGCCAAGTTTTCCCGTCATTTGTCAACAGCCCTTGTCATTTAACAAAAAGTTTTAACAGGCTGTGGTCGTTCTAAAATTAGATTACCTTCCGGGGGTACAAACGAGACAAAGTCGGTAATGGGGCAAGTACCAAAAATCCCACATTTTATTTCCCAGCTCATTTTAATTTGTCCCGGACGGACCGACCCAGACCGGCCGTTAGTCGGCCGGTCTTAATAATTAAACTATCGATGGACTAGGCTACTAGAGGTATATATTTGACATAAGCTCCATACAAAATATGTCAAAATCCTCCCTTTAGTAGCCAAATCCACCGATAGTTAGATTATTAAGACCGGCCGTTATACAACGTTATTCATGGTATAGTGCAAACCTAAAAGTAGTTTGCTCAGAATCAGTAACGTAATCCATTGGGGTACTTATTGGTCCATGTTTTATTTTTCAATTAATTAATTAATTAATAATTATTTATTAAATAATAATTGTAACAGTCCAAATCCTGTTCACAATGTAATGTGAAATGTGACTTATATTTCATTAATAACCATGGATTACATACTACGGGACGCAATGAGCACGATAGCTCGAAGAAAACGAGACAATTTGAATGGCTTATAACTCTGCAAGTTTTCAATATTTTCATTTTCTTTTTATTTACGTGATTTCTTGTAGTAAAAATCTTGTTGAGGTGTCTGAGCTTTGCACTATACCAAAAGTAACCTTGTAGATATATAGAGACCGATAGCAATGTCATTTTTATGTGTTCGCAGGGAGGGTACGGGGGTCCCTGAGTCAACGGCAAAAGAGGAGATTTAGTTAACTGTGAAGTTAAGCAACGTGACCACTGTCGGTCCATTAATGGTTTTCGAACATGTCACATCCCTCCGTTCTTCGGAGAGCACGTTCTGCTGTCAGTCCTGCGCCTAATCTATCTGCGATAGTGTCGAATTTTCGTCCAATTGGACTATGAGAATGAGGGAATAGAGAGTGCACGTGTGTCTGTTTCGAATTCAATGACATCTTTCGCATTAAATTTAAAGTGTAACTTTTGAACATTGCATTTGACTGTGATCCGAAATTCCTTTGAAATTTTGTTATTTTCCCCCGACTGCAAGGAAGGGTTATGTTTTTTGCACATATCTTGTATGTATATAATGTTCTTTATTACCTAATATCTTTCAAGCCACAACACGGATTTAAACAGTTACAACGTTGTTAGATTTGTCTTGATCGCTCAAATGTTCTTAGTTATGTGACGTTTGAAAAAAACAAAGATTGCGGTTGTGAGATGTCAAAAACAAGAGGTGTGGAAAAAAAGGTTTTTCTAATACCTCAATATGGGTATCACAAACATGGTTATGACGTTATTACTAAAACTGGGCAAGAGCATGTTGGACCATGCTCAGTGTAGGCAGCCTTTAATAATTGCATCAGTAGAAAAGCGTATCTTCATGGCACTTACGCCCTTTTATTTAGAAACGCAGTTTTTCGGCATCATGTCAGAAATAATTTTAATTTAAAGCACTATCTTTGTGATTTATTCATATTTTTGGGTCACATGGTTCAATACTTAAGGGGAGGGACGGGGGACGACGACACTATTTATGCAACTTTCGGAGCGATTATTTTCAAAAATATTTACTTAATCAACAGTTCATTAGAAATCTTAAAATGTTTCTAAAAGACCTGTGAAATGAGGAGCCGTTTGCTGAAAAAAAAAACCGCTTCCATTAAGTACTTGTATGGAGTGACTCCCCCCTAATAATACTTATAATTATTATTAAGCTATCAAACTAAGTAGCGGCTACTATAAGACTAAATGTAATTAATATTCATTGGGTAGTCAATGATAATGCAACTACAAGGGTTGAATGTTTAATACTTGGCAATAGCTGCCATAAAAGTTAGTTGTTACATCGGTTACTTCCTACAACCACTAAGAAGTTTAATTAAAAAAATAAATTTAAAAGTACAAAAATTATAAAAATAAAAGAAGCCGCCTGCGCAAAAAAAGGTTTAAACAAGATCCCCTGTCGCAGTGGGTATTAGTTTTTTTTTCTTAAACAAACTCATATAGCAAAGGTATACAAGGCTGCAGTCAGACCAGCCATGTTATATGACAGTGAAACATGGGCAGCTAAAAAAAGCCACACTCAAAAACTCCACACAGCCAAAATGCGAATGCGTTAATCGGCATACATATTCATTAGGGGAAGCCTGAAGGTGGCACCCATAGCCGACAAAACAAAGGGAACAAGGCTGAGATAGTATGGCCACGTGATGCGCCGCCCTGACGAAAAATGACTATCCTGCGCAACACGAAAAAGACAAAGAGGAAGACCCTAAGCCCTGGCTTACCTGGCTATCGACTGTTCAATAGGACATGAAGAATATGTGCTACCTGCTAACAGTTAACTGCTGAAAGTGGCGCCGCATTATGAGGAAAGCCTACCCTGAGTAATGGGAAGATGGCGAGGACAAAGAAGAAGAAATTCATTCAACTTCTTTTCATAAACTTGTCGTTATGTCTGATGTGCGTTTTGCGGAATTGTGGACAGCTGTAGATAGAAGTTGATAAACTTTCGCGATTTGTACACATTATAAAATTATATATACTACGAGTCTTCATCGCGTAAATAATTTAAGGTAAAATACCTTGTTTATTGCCCGACGTCTCGACCGTATTGCAACGGCCGTGGATATTAAGACCCGTAGTATATATAATTTTATAGCTGTAGATAGATTTGAAGAAAATCTATTTTACCGGAACATCTCCTTTTTATCTCGTGTATTGAGGGGTTTTTACAGTGTTGCTTGTTGCTATTTCCAACGCAAACAGAGCGTTCTTTTAAATGTTACAAATTTTGTTTGCCAGTACCTACTCAGAAATACGAGTATTTCTGAGTAGGTACTGGCAAAAAAACTGTCTCATACTCGAAAGTACTCAATCTCAACCAATTTAAAAAGGAGTAGTTAGTGCCTAGTAATAAATAAAAAGTAGATTTTTATAGCACCTGCTTCAAAATGTTTTTATTAAACGGGCCGGTTGATCTAGTGGTTAGTGACCTAGACTGCTAAAGTCGCGGGTTCGACCCCCTCAGGATGAGTGTGATGAGCACGATGGTTTATTCAGTGTCTGGGTGTAATTTTTATTTAATAATATATGATGTATTTAGAAATATATATTTATCAGTTGTCTGGTTAACATAGTACAGACTCTGCCTAGTTTGGGAGCAGATGGCGTTGTGTGAGTTCTGCCAAGACATTATTATTATTAAATTATTTTTTGTGATTCTATTATTTTTTTTATTTGCTCTTTAGTTACTTTGTATCTATTTTTAAAGTCGGTAATAATTATGGCAGTAAAACCACTTAACTTAAAGAGCGTTGAGGCATATTTTCTAAGGAAAGCTAAAAGCAAATATCTATACTTATTATTAGTTTGAATTGATACATTACCACAATAAATTAATGTACACAAAAGGGTTAAATTGAAATTACTTTTTCACAAAACGTTGCAGGAATGTTTAATTTAAGCGCTGTTCCGATGTTAACAGTTTTTCTTTCATTTCATTGTGCAGAACGGAACGTATTGAACTTTTTTTTGTTAATCGTATTTGTAGCTTTTGCGAGGTTATTTTTGGTTATTGGATTGTTACAGGGTTATAGTCTTTTGACGACTACATTACAGTGAAACACAGTGCCTTAAAAGTTATCTACCCATAAAATACAATCGAATTTAGGTTTATGGGAAGTACAATAGTTATACTATACGCCGCCGTACAAAATAATAATATAGTGCAAGCGGATATAGCGCCATGCGCCATTTTGGAGCAATATTTTTATTAAACACTATGCAGTGACGACATTTTGATCAGACCTTTCAGTTAGACGATGTTCAAAAAACCGGGCAAGAGCATATCGAACCATGCTCAGTGTAGGGTTCCGCAGTTGTCAGCCAGTTGAGAAGTCTCTGAGTAAAATGCCTGTGACATACAGACGGACAGACTGACAGACAGACGGATATGAC
This sequence comes from Herminia tarsipennalis, assembly GCA_945859575.2. Lineage (NCBI taxonomy): Eukaryota > Metazoa > Arthropoda > Insecta > Lepidoptera > Erebidae > Herminia > Herminia tarsipennalis. The sequence continues at coordinate 4,540,140 of OX243830.2, forward strand.
AAAACTATAAGGGTTCCGTTTTTTGCCATTTTGGCTACGGAACCTTAATAAATAAAAATGAATTTTCGTCCACCTGTTTTATAATAATAATGGTTCTCCTAACCGATATCACTTAGCGCGACCTATCTCAAATGAGACTAGCCAACGCAGGAGATATTATAGAGCTCAAGTATATGCGCAAACACAAGTGCCCTTTCTATTCCCCTTACTATCATAGGAAATTTAACACGACCAGAGCGAGGTTAGGCGTAGGACCAGGCGCAGGCTTAACGTGGTCTATGAGGCACGGAGGGTGTGACAATGTTCGAAAATGGTCACCCATCTATGGACCGACAGTGATATCGTTGCTAGACCTCGCAGATATCTTGATTTGCCCGGTCGCCACTGAGTCATGGAACCTGTATACATAGTTAGCAGCTAGTAGTAGCAGTTATTTAATTCGATCGATTTAATTTTAGGATTTATTTAGAGCTATATGCCGTGTAAAAGGTGCTCAATAATGTGTAGGTAGGTACTTTATCTACGGTATGTATTGTTTTTAAACTTTCGCGATTTTTATACATATAAGATATATTTCGGGACTTAATCGCGTGAATTATTTAAAGGTACGAACCTTTTATTTACCCGACGTTTCGACCGAATTGCACCGATCGCGGTCACGGGTCGAATTTGGCTGTAGATCGAAAGTGGATCTGCACCAAGCTGATAAAACAATCACAAATGCCAATTGTAACCTAAATATCGATTTAACAAAAGCCATAAATGTTGCAGGTCGTGGCATACAATGTTCAGTATATTATTAGCTCTCCAATTTTAGGTGTTGTCAATACAAAGACCTAAATAATTTTGGAGTTTGATAGGACAATCGATACTAACCTATTTCGATGACTACGACCAATCTCATGAGAGACTAGTTAATTAGGCAGAAGGTATTTTAATGCGCAAGTGTGTGCGTAGATACAAATGCACTCTTTATTCTCTCACTCTCTTAAAATATAGTACGAGATCCGGTCTAAGAAATATTATACTCTCATCTATTATTTGATGCTAACAAAGATTATATGAAAGATACTGTCTAGATTGATAAATCATGTGATAACAAAGTGCATTGAAACCTAACGGATCTAGAATTATACAATTTTCCTAAAAGCAATAAATAACTTATGTCAATGCTTTTAGGAAAATGAGAAACACAAATAAAGAAAAAAAAAAACATTAAATTACAGTTAAATCTTAAAAAAAAACCCGTTTGTACGGTACCCTCAGTGAGCGAGCTCGACTTGCATTTATCTGTTTTTTGAAGAGAAACCTTCATAAGCGGTGTTGTGCACTTTTTGGGATGGGTAAAAAATGTTAAACTCACGTCAGGACACGTGACCTGATTGAAAATTTGTAAGACTGAGGGAGAGCAATAAAAAACTGCTACAATATCATTAGAAAACAAAGGTAAAATTAATTACCTATATTGGTTTTAAACTTCATGTACCTACTTAAATAAATATAGAATAACGTCAACTTCGCTACAATATTATTATAGCTCAGCTGTGAAATTGGGCGGTCCAGAAACCAGTTCGAGGCCAAGTAAAGATTATTTTTTAAGATTTTATGGCTACAATGCCGTTGTACAAAGTTCGAGTTTCATATTTTTTACCTTTTTTGTTTTAATTTTCGATTTTGGATTTATATTGATTGATTTGTGATTTATTATTATTATGTCAGTAAATTTTTTTTTATTATTATGTCAGTAAATCGAAAAATATTATTAAAATTTCATCAGTATGTAACATAATGTCTAAATTTTTCACTTCTGCCGGCACTCCCGGAGTGCAACCCGTTGTTCTTTTTTTAATTTTATGATTATTTTTTTACTAATGGATACTGTTGATTAAGAAATAAAATAATCTTTAATATCATTTGTTAGGATCAAATAACAGATAAGGGTACATATTTACAAGACCGGATCTTAGACCAAGAGAAGTCGTAGACGTTCGTGACTCTAACTACGCTATTGTGATACCAATATTCACGGGTCGGCCCTGCCGTGAACTGGACTTTGTTCTGAAAATGTTCCGAGATTCTGTGTCTGTGACGTGTCTATGTGAGCTATATTTTGTACAACTTGCCTATACAACGTGTAATAAAGGTAGGTGGAAGGTTAGAAAAGGTGTGGTCAAATTTCATCAACAGTTTCATATGATATGATGTCCCACTGCTGGGCACAGGTCTCCCCAGTAAAACCTACTTATTATAGATCCAGGGGGTGATTACCATAATCGCCATTTTTGGCGAGCGGGTTGGCGATCGCAGTAAGGCTTCAAAGTACGTAGTATTAACGGTCTCAATTTAAAAAAAACAAATTATTTATCACTAAGGAAGCAAGACATTACTTGTGATACGTCATGATTCTTCATATATCTACATGGAAAATGGGTAAAGAAGGAGAAAAAAACAAGGTAACAGAAACCCGCGACACCATGTTTATAAACTTGATATGCAGTTAAGTTGCTGTCACTAATATATTACCTACATAAATAATTATATTACATATACAGGGTGTAACAGAAAGGTGTGGTCATATTCAGGGGTTGGTATGTGCCCATGATACTGAGTGCACATAACAAATTTTATCAAAATCGGAGTACCCCAAAAAATATTTATTATTTTTTTATTCGTTTATTTACGAATGAAAAGTTATTAATTAAAAAAATATATGACTTAAAATGTTCTATGCCATAATAATCCAATCGAATTTTGTACCAGGTATCATTCTTACGCTATACGCCTTTCACTACTGAATTTTGACAAAAATAATATGCTTTATCTATGTAATAATAATGCAATCAGCTATGGCACCATGGTAGGTGCAATACTGACAACATACCCTATCCGTTGCTGAAGTTTGACTACACCTTTCTGTTACGCCCTGTATATTAAATATTGTTAAAGAATTATTAAAATTTTGTATAAGCATTCACTATCATGGATACTTATCAACTCTTGAATTTCACTAAACGACCCTGTTATACGTTGTATTAGCTGTGCCCACTACTTCGTCTGCGTAAATTTGCAGTACTGCACAGTTCCTATTGTGATTAGCGTGATGATAAAAGTAGCCTAAGTTACTCGTTACGTCATCAACATCTGATAATAAACTTCGGAAATTAAAAGACAGACATATAGACAAAAAATAACTGTATTTTTGTAATAAGTTCCATAAATACTTTCAGATGCATTTAGTAAAAAACTATTATTTTGACATTAGAAACAGACACTTCAATTTTATTTATTTGTATATATTTATAGACAAATAGATGCGACTCCATCTTAATATCAAAACAAACTTAATAACACCAAATATGATGAATTGATGACATAACTATGACTACCATCTCAAATCCTTAGCATTTGATCTTTGACATCAAAGCTAATTAAACCGCGAACAACAAGACATTTCAATTGGTAGACATTACTTGGCAACTTTAGGAACACGTCGCAACTTCAAAGTTTTCAATTAATTTCAGATGTTCCTAGCGAGTGTTGCCAATCTTGGCTAGATGCCAACATAGCAAGTTAGGCCGCATGTTGCGAACGTCTGACGCTTGGTACATCTACAATGAAGTTACTTTTTCTGACGTTAAGTTACTTTTTATAACTTTTATGACTCATCCACGAACTTATTTTGAATAAATCTAAATTCTACCATAGATATACAAGTTTTGTAGGTAATAATAATATAACAACATCAACACTAAGAAATAATTCTTTCAAATTCAACCTATTAATGTTTTTATCCTGAATTTATCAATAACTGTCGCAAACTCATCGTAAGGCCGCCGGAATCCACAATGAAGTTACTTTTACTGACGTTAAGTTACTTTTTTAACTTTTGTGGCTGATTCGATCAGTAAAACATCCAGGATTTTGTTTTAGAAGAGTCTGACACTTGCCGTAGTAAAACCACACTGAAGGTACTGTTTGTATTTCATTAAGTAACTTTTTAGAACTTTTGTGACCACTTGGATCATTGACGTATGTGTAGAAAAGCTTAGAAATTAAACTCAATAGATACCTACTTCAGCAAAATTTATACACTACTAGCTGCTGCTGTCCCGCGCAACTTCGTATGCGTAAATTTTCCCCGTTTTTGCAACATTTCTCGTCGCTACTCCTCTCCTATTAGTCGTTGTGTTATATAGCCTATAGCCTTCCTTGATAAATGGGCTATCCAACAAAAAAAGGTTTTTTTTAATCGGACCAGTAGTTCCTGAGATTAGCGCGTTTAAACAAATAAACAAACAAACTCTTCCGCTTTATAATATTAGTATAGATTATAGGTATACATATAATTTAAGTACGTACAAAATAATTGTATCAAATTCAACCCCTGAGGGGTAGAAAAGAGACGCCAAAGTTTTTATAAATATTAAAATATGTTTCTACCTTTTATTTTTTGTTTGGATTTACGTCAAATTTAGTGTTGATATTTCAGCCAATATTGCTATTTAGGCCGCAGATTCCTAACGTTTGACACTTACCACCACGGATCCACTATGAAGTTACTTTTTTCGACGATAAATTACTTTTTATAACTTTTGTGACTTGTTAGACAAGCGATTCGTCAAGTATTTTGTTTTGGCGAGGCTTAACCTCACTGAGGACACTGATTAAATAAGGCTTCACATGGGTGTTTTTGTGACCGTGATTAGTATGTTTGTTAAATCCCCTGCATCACAGGGCTTGTACCTTAGTGTGGAAGTTGTCTATAAAAAAAATGATAGACCGACACCATCATTCAAAATAGAGAAAAATACAACCTCTTATTGTCTGCCTTGGTTTTTGTGAGTTCGATTCCCACATGACACACCACTTTTTGTCATCGATTATTGTTGGTTCGAGTCTGTATTTTTTTTTTTGTTTTTAAAGTCTCTCCTGGCACAGGCCTTCTACTTTATAAAAAAAATAAAACCCTGCTTGAATATCTGTGAGATAAATAAATATTACAATTTCACTGTATTCAATGGCTCAATTTTCTGAAAAATTTCGTGCCCAATGACTTTTACTACCGACTGTACACTTGAAACCATTTCACAGATATAAAGGTACTTACATACAGTACTTGAGTCACTCCAATACGTACTTAAAGTCCTTTTGAGTGAACGGATACAGAATGATACTTTCCTTTGTACTTGCAGAACAAAAGAAACTTCTTAACATTTATCATGATTTATTATTTCGCATGAATGCTTCCAAATTTAGGATATATATTTTTCTTTTACTAAAATTAGAGATGAGAGGGTATTTTTCTCCAATTGAGGAAAATAGCAAATTTACTTTCCATTCCAGTTAGTATCCACTAATAATGGATTATTGAAAATTCGACCCTTAAAAGGGGTGTAATAGGAGTCCATTATTTCCAAAAATTTTCTCCGTAGTACAGCCGCGTTAAGTTTCACTTTGATTGATATTTGAAACTCATGTTTCGACCCTCCTTCTAGGGCTTGATTTTCTTAGCAGATGCCTACATCAAAATAAATCAACCCAATTTTTTTGAGTTGTGTGTTAGATAAATCGATCTATCGGGATTTTTCTAACCCCCCGACATAAAAGAAGAGATGTTTGACGAACATAACCGTGTGTTCAACTGTGGGATCAATACAATCTCACAGTTGGACACACACCTACACAAATTTTTGGATTTGGACGCGGTTCATTTTATTAGATATACCTATATTATAATATATATATATTTTTAAAGGTTGATAAACTTTCGCAATGTGTACACATTAAGAAATTATATATATTATGAGTCTTAATCGCGTGAATAATTTAAGGTAAAATACCTTCTTTATTGCCTGACGTTTCGACCGTATTGCGACGGATGTGGTCACGGGTAGACTGTATGATTGGCAATAAACAAGGTAATTTTCCTCAAGTTATTCACGCGATTAAGATCCGTAGTATATATAATTCTATAATATTTTTAAAGGTCATCAAATAATGGTAAGTATATGTTAAAAATAGATCAAAATAATAATATACAAGACAAAGACCCTTACAATCGTTATCAAATTATCTCTTATCGTCCTTATTACGACCCTAACTAGTTTATTTGTTCCCTTTCTAACTTTGTCCCAAAAAATCGGCTAATACCTTTGGGACTGACCCGAATCGGTTTTGTTATATCTTTTAAATGTCAAAAAAGTTATATGTTTCAAGCTGTTTTACTTGAAAATATATTTTTGATTATCTCTATTTCGCAACGGAAGTGTTTACGACTGCTGTGCAAGAAGTATAAGGGTTTGATTTCCACACGAAACACCACTTTATGTGGTTCACAAATTTTATTTTAAGTTTGGGTGTACTTGGTGTCCTTGATTTGCATGTTTGTAAATACCTCTACGAGACAAAGCGTACCTATCTATACTAATATTATAAAAGTAATTTTTTATAGGCATTTCTTGCCAAAGACTTTACAAATACAATAATTGCATTTTTGAAAGATAGAAAGATTTGAATCCAGACTCAGGAATCGAACCCGAGACTTCCGTAGCCAAACCGGTTTGGCTACGGAAGTCTCAGGTTCGAATCCTGAGTCTGGATTCAAAAAATAAAAAAATCTATCTTATTCTAATTTATTGATAAATTATTGACTGTTGAATAGCCCATTTATTGAGGAAGGCTATAGGCTATATAACAACACGCTACAATTAATAGTAGCGGAGTAGCAATGAAAAATGTTGCAAAAACGGGGAAAATTGAGGCAGATGAAGTTACGCGGGTCAGCTAGTACCTATTTACATAATGTTTTAAAAAGGCCCGTGACTGTATAAGTAACGATCAAGGAGATCAAGAGATCTCTGTCGGTCTATAGATGTAGTATAGTGTGGGTTTTCACAGAAGTTTTAATGTAAATCTAACATAAAATCTGACGTTACGGTTTATCTCGATACGATATAGAAATCAACCTCTTTGATTTCTATATCGTATATAGAGAGAATTGAAAAACCGGGCAGGAGCATGTTGGACCATGCTTAGTGTACGATTCTGCAGTCATTATTACAAATAAATGGACTGCATACAAAAAAGTTTTACGGCAATAACTCAATGATAGCATATCCGATCATGTCGAAAATAATTTTAGTCTTAAGTATTTATTAAGCGCTACCTTTGTGATTTTTTTCATAATTTTTTGGTCACACGGACCAAAAATAATTCACTTAGTCAAAAAAGTTTATTAGACCCCTTTAATATTTTTAAAAGACCTGTCAAATGGTAATAATAATAATAATAATAATAATAATAATAAAAATCATTTATTCACTTAGGAAGCAAAATACTACACTTGTGAAAAGTCGATTCTACATTTACTGGTAATGCCTGTTCGCAAACAATAGGTAAAGCCCGAGAAAAGAACAGGCAATAAAAACTCGTGGCCACTCTTTTCAAATTGCCAATGTTTACAATGTTTCTCTGTTTATAAACTGTATATGCAGGTAAGGTGCTGCCACCATTATATTATACACCATATATTAGAGGACTGATGCAAAAAAAGAGGTCACTAATATTAGAAGAGTACACGAGATCGGATACATCAGCCTCAATGGGCACAACATAGTAGGAGCATCCACTTACGATGTAAAAACTTTATGTGCTTAAATATTGGCCAATTTACTGCTACTTAATGAATAAGTATACATGTTTTTCAAAGGAAAGAAAAGAATGGCCGTAATTTATCACGCAGAATCTTTACTTACAAAAGTAAATCGTTTTCTTAACTAGTACCTAAGTAACATTATCAAACTGTGACAACAATATTCACCTAGTAAAATGCAATAAACTATACAACCCAATACATTAATAGGGAGCAACGAACTACATCCATTTATCTTTATCAGTTAAATAATCATCGATTGAATATTAAGCTCTTTGTATAAGATGTCTTTTGACGACATTCTTAAATTTATTTACTGGTAGACTCGATAATTATGCTGACTGGGATTTTATTGAAAAATTTAACACCTAGTCCCATGAATGAGTTATGAGTTTTATGAAGCCTATGATATCGACCTACCAATTTGTGCTTATTTCTTGTATTCACAGAGTGAATATCACTATTTTTGTTATATAAATGTAAGTTTTGCTTTACAAACATAACGTTTGCATATATATATTGTGATGCAACTGTCAAAATGCCTATCTGTGTGTGGTGTGCCAACCGTTAATGTTTGTTTAAAAAAATAACTTCTGTTACATGTATGGGTGCCCCTTTGAAAATGATTATTTTTATTATTAATTTATTCTATCAAAAGGTTATACTTTTTTAGTTAATCTAAAAATAATATGCAAGTTGCAAGTAATAATACTTGTTGACTCTGGCAACAAGCCAGAATCGACGGCTATCCGTTCTGCCAATATTTCACGGTGTTTAGATAACATTATAACAGTTTAAACGCGATAATGTTGTGTAATAACAATAAAGATTAGGCGAATAATGCGACTCGATATATAGATACACTTTCTATTTCCTTAATTATTAGTGACTAGCCATTGCCTACGACTTGAAATACAAAGCCGTTGGATGCAGACTGCCCAAAATCGGTCATAGTGGAAGCCCTTGGTAGAGGCCTATTTTCATTTTGATTTTTAAAGCATTTCTATGCTAATTTTCTGGATGTTAAACGAATGGAGGAAAAATCGTCTCAGGCGGGAGTGAAATCCGTGAGGCCTAAGCCCTTTACCAACTTCAGTACCCTGACGTGTCCGCCGAAGTCGAATTTATCCTCCATAAGATACGATTTTTATGGCAATCGTGACTTGTACGTCTCTGTGAGTTTTGTTGCAGAAACCATTTTAAATTTGTAATTTTTAAAGCATAAAATTAAAATTATTTTATTATGTAATTACTGACTGCCTCTGTGGCGTGGAGGGAGTGTATCCGACTGCTACGCAAGAGGTCGTGGGTTCAATCCCCACCCAGGATAAAACTTTGTGTTATGAGCACGATGGTTTATTCTGTGTCTGGGTGTTATTTATCTATAATATGTATGTATTTAGAAATATATAAGTATGTTTATCGGTTGTCTGGTTTCCATAGTACAAGCTCTGCTTAGTTTGTGATCAGATAGCTTTGTGTAAGTTGTCCCAAGATATTATATTAAATATTATAAAAAATATATTCTATTATATATTATAATTATTTAATGTATAAAATTAGCATAAAAATGCTAATTTTAAAATTAAAAAACTTGAGAGGTGTCAAGGGGGACACCCGGATGGAGCGAAGTTCTTTTTTTTTATTATTATCGTCGCCACACCGCACTGTTCAATGCGAAATAGAAAGACGAAACGAAAATAACTGGCTTGCTTTCTATGAGAGAGAGAAAGAGAGAGAGAGAGACAGACAGAGAAACACGCGCACGCCGCACGGCTTACTACTATAGCAAAAAGTGCCGTTACAACTTTTGGTCTTTTGAAATAACTTACAAAAAGACGATTGTATTCCGAAGTCACCAGTACTGTGTAACGAATTTATGCCTCTAGACCAAATCGACAGGTGACTACTTCGTCAAATTAAATGTTCATATATTACACGCACACCGTACGGCTTACAATTAAAACAAAAAGAGTCGTTACAACTTTTGTTCTTAATTTTTTCAGTCCAAAAATTAGCATAAAAATTATAATTTTATACATGTTAAATGTATGGAGGAAAAAATCATCGACGAACTTAGGACAAATTAGGACGAATTTTGACCCGACTGCAAGGAAGTGTTATGTTTTTCCTTTATACATATAATATATATATGATACCAAAGTTTCATTAATACAGAATATAAATATCAGACTACCCACAAAAGGCTACATTTTATCGCGATACCTGATATTGACTCAGACGGAGCCTTGAGCCAATGCTAGTTATTTACAAAACGTGTTCCCAAGAAATATTTAATAACAACCTCTAAGATTTTCGTAGAAACCATTATGCCATTTAATTCTAAGAAGTAATTAAAATTCACAGTAATAATTAACTCTGATTACATCATAAACTTGCTAGTTAATTATGTCGATTCGGCGCAGGAACGACGACGCTTTTAGAAGTGGTTTGACTTTTCCAGAAAATGATCATTGTCTATAGCCAGGGGTGGCATATACCTATCCAGGGCCAGGGGGTAGGCCAAAATCTATACTAATATTATAAAGCGGAAGAGTTTGTTTGTTTGTTTGTTTAAACGCGCTAATCTCAGAAACTACTGGTCCGATTTGAAAAAATCTTTTTTTGTTGGATAGCCCTTTTATCGAGGAAGGCTATAGGCTATATAACATTGCGCTACGACTAATAGGAGCGGAGCAGCGACGAGAAATGTTGCAAAAACGGGGAAAATTTACGCATACGAAGTTGCGCGGGATAGCTAGTACTAAATAAAGAGAGTACAGAAAAACGCTCATGTATGTACCGCGGCTTTTATACCTATACTCATGTGCGCGTACAAAACTCACATCCGCAGCGCGTGAGCGAGCCCCTCGCTCTGCCTCTGGTCCGTCTTGTTCCGATTCTCCGCGTCTGTAATGAATCTATGTGTGCGTGCATCAACAGTGCTTTGTATGAAGCTTTCGTACTGTATGGTACCTATTCTTATTCTACGGTAGTCTGTGCTAAAGATCAAAGATATTTGAATGTGTATGTGATTTTTAGAGTAGAGTTTTGCTGCTCTTTTTTTAAAGAGTTTCCTATTGTATGTTTTTGTGGAAAATATTCGATTTTGAACGCCGTAAAACTAGGTTATTTTTATACATACTCGTAGATACCGCCTGCCCCCCACGATACAGGGCTCAGAGTAGTGTACGAGCCCTGTGTGGCGGGGACTTTACAAACATTCAAATCACGGACACAAAGTGCTCCAGACTCGGAACAACTATTTGTGTAAGAGATTCGTGTGAAAATCAAACCCACGACCTCTTGCGTAGTAGTCGTACACATTCTCACCGCGCCACCTAGGGAGTTGTCTTTTACCCTAGGCGGTGTAGAACCGAAATCGTAGATTGATTGTTACTAAGCATCATGTACTCAAATATTTAGACGCACATGTAATATAAGCAGAGGCAATTTTACCAAGTTTGTACGTATTCTTGATAGGTCAAAGTAGAGGATATAGTTTAGGTTTCACTAGATGGCACCAGTGTCGTTGCCCACCCTCAAACTTCATTAAAATCAAGAGATTCATGAGGAGACCTTTAAATTTAGTGCGGTATGAGTTAGAAGTAAATGGCGATTTCATTTGTAACGAGACAGCAATCGTTATCCATTTTTTTTTAACCTCCGTCACAAAAAGAGGGGAGTTTGCGTGTGACATATACGTGTAATTGTAGCTTCTAAAAGAATAGACCGATTTCGATGCGGATTTTGTATTAGAAAAATGGTTTAATCAGTATAGTCTTCAGCTTTAGATGTGCGTTTTCGGGTAATGCCGAGATGTTTTAAAGTTATTTAACTTTTTATGTCATATGCCAAGGTTTTTCTAATGTTCTCTTCGGAGTCAACTTGGTGAAAGCACCATAATCAGTTCTACAGAAACATTTTGACAAGCAGAATACATCAATTGTATCAACGTCCTGTGACATAGCCATAAATTTTTTTAAGCAGGCAAAACAAGTGGCTGAACGGGCATAATTAGATTTGCAAATATTGTATGAATGATGTAATGAGTCAATGCGATGCAAGGACCCAATAGAGCTAGCGAAAAGCGTTTTTTACCCTCTATGTCTTATAAATTAAGACATACCAGTCGTTGCGCTTACCCTTGATGAAGAGGTAAAACAATTAGGGCGGGTAATTAATACGACCAACGTGGTTAACGCCTCTTCTATAACTATATGAGCTAACAGTCTCTTAGAGCATCTTAATGTATCAAGTTTAATTCAGGAGGCAAAAGACTACAAAACGAAATTTTTCCCAAATTTGGTAAAGTGACTCCTTAGTCTAGGTGTTTCCCTAAATACTTTCATATTTATTATCAACATGAAGATCATCACCATCCCTCACCTCGCTATCTTAATCTAGTCAGGTCCTGCTTGTTGGGGCAGTCCTGCACTGCGTTTTGTCAGCTCATAATATGTTTGCAACTCGAAAACCTTCCGTACCCATCTATTATTGGCTGAGAGTAATGTGGCATGCCCATTGCTACTTCAACTTTCTAGTCCTCATTTTTATCTTGCTACAATATAATAACAACGAAAAGGGTAATGGAAAGGGACGCTATGATCGGAGTTAACCGATTTAGTTTTAAAAATTGCCAGACTTCAGCGGCAGTGGGCTAGGCCTCATTGCTCGGAGAACCGATGACCAATGAAGCCGAAGCGTTCTTATATGAAAAGTACCATGAGATAGAGCGACGACCTGGTTAAAGTTGGAAATGGTCACTCATCGTCATCGTCATGAGTGACCGTTTTCCAAAATTCACCCAAGCAACTAGATCCATTTTAAGGGCCCGTAGTCAAAATTGCAAAAACGAAACCCTTATAGTTTCGTCACATGTCCGTCTGTCTGTCTGTCTGTCCGTTCGTATGTCACAGGCATTTTACTAAAATACTACTTAATGAGTATTGATGAAATTTGGTGAAAAGGTGTCTTGTAGTAGCCGCTACTTAGTTTGATAACTAAATAATAAAAATATTTTTAGGGGCTGGGGGGCTGGGTCACTTCATACATGTAACAGCAAAGCTGATTTTTTTTTTCAACAAACATTAACATGTTAAAGATTTTAATACACTTTTTTTATTGAGTGAATATTTTTAGAAATAATCGCTCCGAAAGTTGCATAAATTCCCTCCCCCCTTATCTTTTGAACCGCGTGAAATATGAAAAAAATTACGAAGGCATAATAAATACTTTATATTAAAATTATTTTGGACATGATCGGATATACCGTCATTGAGTTATTGCCGAAAAACTGCGTTTCTCAACAAAAGGCCGTAAGTGCCTTGACCATTATGCTCTTCTGCTGATGCAATTATTCAATGCTGCTATTTGACTACATTATGGAACTTATTTACTGATAGACTCATAATATTAGCTAGTATTTTGTTAAATGCTGATATCTGAATCTTTGATAACTGGGTAGTGACAAACATGTAACTACCATTAAAAAAATTAAAAAAGAAGTGTAACAATAAAAACCGGGCAAAAAAGTGCGGATTAAGAAGTTTTCAGGGTTTTTTTTGTTTTTGTTTCATACTACTAACAACACTATAGGTACTTAATAATACATTTTAATGGAATATGTATAAAAAGTTTGTTACTTCTAATTGTTACAAACTTTTGGTAAAAATTCAACTGATAAATATTATTAAGTACCTATTCCGTTTTGCCATTTTGGCTACGAAACTCTAAAAAAGGGTCTAAAATAAAGAAGGTTTTCTATTAGTTCTATTTTTGGAACTGTCTGGTACAGTGCGAAATAATGCGGGGTAATTTGACCCTTGGTTCCGCAGATGCACCTAATAACGATTCATTTGTAAAACCACTCTACGCAGACAATTTCACAATTCATTTGTTCTCTTACGCAAATCGTAGGCAATTTCGGGTGTTTATGTTTAAATTTTTTAACTCCTGGCGCAATTGCAAGGGTTGATAAATGTTCCTAAACTTTAGTCATTTGTACATGTTATGGAATTTAGCTCCAGCTAAATCTAAAAATATCTACGCGATTAAAAATTAATTTCTGTGCATCGCGTTCGATCGCGGCCGCGTGCCGCTTACGTCATGCAGCTGACGCGTGCGGCTGATGTGACAATAGTCAGAGTGCGCGCGTAGCCTAGGAAACAGGACCTCGGAAATGGAGCCATACATTCTCATACTCTGACGACTGTCGCATCTGAATACTGTTCGGCTCTCAGCCGCACGTCGTCAACCGCGCGGACGCGATCGGCCCCGATGCATAGACCCGTAGTCTATAAAATGTATAGGGTGTTTTAAGTTTATCGTGAGTATGTATCTACATGTGACTGGGTATCCGTCTCTTTTGTGGTTTCGTAGCGCCTAAAGGATGGTCAGATTTGCATGTGGTTTATATTAAAAAGTTATTTTAATAGGGATAGTTTTTGTCTTTGTTTGATTTAAATCCTATCAACCATTTAGAATACGGTCAACTTATTGTTTCACGTATTGAAATGTGTTTAGGTTTGTACGTACACAAGAGTACTTAAAAATATCGATAAACTTTCGCGATTTGTATACTTTACCATATTATACACTGTATTGCCGTTGCAATACGATGTCTAATGGGTCGAAACATCGGGCAATAAAAAGGTATTTAGCTTAAAATATTCACGCGATTAAGACCCGTAATTTAATTACATTACATTTTATAAAGAGGGTCATACGGATCTCGTGTTGAACATTAAATAAGAGAATGAACATTATCTTTGATCGACCCCTGAACCTTTCCGTTGATACATAGAACAAAATATTTTACTTACAACCAAACAAGCTCTCCAGAAATCAGCCACCGACTATATAGGTCACTATTTCCTGCGTCCGATATTACTGTGTCAAATGAACCATAAGAAAAATGCTTTTGACATTGGTTCCGTCGATTTAGTTAAGAATTTTCCAACTCGGAGAAAAATGTTGTTACTGTGTGGTACGTATGTAATAGAAAAATATATTGTTATTTTCTAGATAACTGGATCAGGTTTTGCTCGTGACTTTTACCTAGTTAGGTAACTGGAATAACCTTTATACTTTCTCAGAATTAAAGCTACATCTGGGAAATCTATACAAGGTTTCATATAGCGCAAAGCTCAGGTGTAAAAATGTGTAGTTGTAAAATATAATATGATCCAAAAACTATCCCATTAGAATTGTGTTACTGATTCTGAGCAAACTACTAACAGGTTTGCACTATACCAAGAATAACGTTGTACAACTAAAACCAGGCTAGTGCATGTCGAGCCACGCACAATGTAGGGTTCCATAGTCCTCCCTCCACCCTATCCGAATAATGCGGCTTAAGAAGTTAGTTTTCTGTTGTTTTTGCTTCATACTACTAACAACGTCATATAAGTATTTTTAATGGAACCTGTACGAAAATTTTGTTACTTCTCACTTGGTCTGCTATTACTAGTTATGTTGTAAAGAACACTTGACCTTGACCACTTGATATTCACTTTGTCGGCGTAAGTAATATGTATATCCATTTAAAACTGTCTTCTAGCACTAACAGATTTTGAGCTAAGCTGCGGACGGACGTGGCGAAACTATAAGGGTTCAGTTTTGCCTACGGAAATGTAAGTACAGTCACAGCAAAACTTGGTGGGGTTCAGTTAGTATTTTATAAAGATTGTCGGTTTCATGCAAAAATGTATCTCGATCACGAAATTTTATTATATTTTATTTAAGTACGTCTCGTGTTCTGCTTTAATTATATAATGTCTTACGTTTAAATTTTACACCAATAGGTATATTGGAAGTTTTGTAAGTTGCGCAAATGTCTAACACTAACAATAACTTCATTTTTTTACCTGACTGCGGAGGAGGGTTGTGTTTGACGCGTATGTATGTAATTCCAATGTTCCTATGCTCATAACTCCACAACAGCTCAACCGATTTTAATAATTGATACGTCATTCGATTTATCTTGATGTCGAAGGTGTCAATGGGAATATAATTTGTTTTTATCTATCGAAGGTTACTGAAACGCATAAGTATCAGTTTTACTACTAGAACTAGCTATTTTAATAGATAGTTAACGGTAGATAAGTTGCTGAGACCAGCCGTTTGACAATAAACTCAAAGATGTACAGAAAAAGGTGTAAAGTCGTGTAAACGAAGCCTAGAATAAGTTATATAAGTAGTCTTCTAAAATGTACTTTTATAGGAAACTATCCGTAACCCTGCGATTTCCCATAGGAAATCTATGAGGGCGGTGAGGCTTTAGTACTAAAGAAAAACACTAGTGATAAGGTTTTTTGCAACCAATTATGTAGGAAAGTTCAAGGCTTTTGGTGTTTTTTTTTTAAAGTCTAAAATCTCTTAATTGTGCAATGCACATAACAAGTGAAATTTTACTTTAAAACAAACTGTTTTTAGAAACATTGAAAGTAGCATATACCTTTAGGCGAGAAATTCTCTATAATATATATATTATATCTTTATATATATATATATATATTTCTTGTGTGCGTGTGTATGTCACTGAACTCCTCCTAGACGGCTGGACCGATTTTGATGAAATTTTTTGCGTGAGTTCAAGGGGATTCGAGGATGGTTTAGATTCACAATTGAACCCGATTTACAAAAAAAAGAGTCGAGACGAAGTTCGCCGGGACAGCTAGTATATTTATATTTAAATATATATAATCTGAATCTCGGCAACGGCTCCAGCGATTTTCATGAAATTTCGTATGCAGAGGGTTTCAGGGCGATAAATCAGTCTAGTTTCATTTTTAGAAAAAGTCGTTTAAAAAATCGAGCGAAACTCGGTCATCCGAGTACCTACTATTTAATAATTATAGGTGATAAATCAAAACAAATGACACTACTGTGACGTCATAATTATACAACATGAACAACTTCGTATTAATAAAGAATAGTTGTCGGTACACTTGCTCTTTTAAGTAGGAAATTACCTATGTAAATGTAAAACATCTTCTTTTACAGTACTGTTTTTAAATTATGTTTCCTTATTACGTCACCATACCACAAAACAGTGAAACAATCCTGTAGAATTTAGAAAGACAAAGAAGTTAAAAAAGAAATTGAGCCGTATGTATCTTGCTATAAAGTCTAAAATACTTACAGAGATTGCGATAGATACTTGGAGAGTCCAAGCTTTGATATCTTGCTCCCCTTGATACCTTCATTGACAATGTTGGTCACGGTCAGAAAGTTCTTCGTCATTGTCGACTCCTGTGACGTCACTATTGTCACACAAAAAACCACAGAAATTAAAACCACTGGCAACACTAAAAATAAAATAAAAACACTTTTTTGAACACTAAATTGGCAACACTTGAACGTAACACTTACTTTTTAAGTTGACAACCCAACATCGAATTCTATTTTCAAAATATAACCGCAACGAATAACACGCGAAATATTTTTTTTTAAATTTAATGGTCAACAGAAAAATTCTCTCGTTTTTTGTTTCTTTTTAAATATTTTTTCTCTCTTTTATCACAGACGCTATTTCTCGATGTTTTGTTTTTCGCTCTTTACTTCGCGAACCTGAAAAGGAATGTTATTTTTGTTTATTTGCTCACCATTTCCTAGTAAATTGCCCAAAAGTTCTTAGCTTGAAATGAAAATTGTGGGTGCTTGCATAAAACTGTTTTTGAATTTATTTTAAACATTGTTTTTAAATGCTATTAGAACATCTTGTGTTATTAATCGATTTCCATCAACGCAGAAATGCACTCTTTGTTCGTATGCCGAAAATCCTTTGCTATGACTGCTTTACCTGCTCTTTGTGGCACGAATGGGTGTAACAACGTATACAGCGGTCATCCATCTACAAATCGAGCGATTGGTCTCATTGGTTTATACTTCATCTCGAACTGTAACCGAAGTTGATTAGGAGACTCTCTAGTAATTTAATCGCAAAAAGTTGACGAGAGAATCCGGGTTGAAAGCTTAGTAATAGACTAAGCTTTCAACCCGGATTCTCTCGTCAACTTTACACTGTTTTACACAAAAACCGTTATCACAACGGGTCCACATTCTAGAGTGGTACGGGAGGGTGCATTTGACTCAACACCAGGCATATGTGAGTCACTCTTGCGACGGACGAGGGTGCATTTGACTCACACTTGCGTTCCGGCGTCAATCAAATGCACTCGCAGTTTGTCGACGCTGGAACGCAAGTGTGATCACACGTGCAGGAGGAGGTAGGGGGCAGGGACAACAGTATGGCAAAGATTCAATGTCATGAGTCTGGGGGTCTGGGGAGGGGAATTGTCCGTCTTGCCCCACCCCCTGAATCTGCGATTGATCACAAAAAAATAACCTTCGTACTCGATATAGACATTGCTCATGGACACGGAATACCTGCCAAACCAAGTGATCTGATGGTGATTCTTGTCCGTAAACGATGTCTCTAAGTAATCGAGTACTACGAAGGTCGAGCTATGTATGAATGTGACCTTTTGTACTCTCGGTATTTTGTGGCTGTAATTAGTAATACGAGTAACATTTTGCTTGTTATGTATGTACTGCGGATGACATAAGATTTTATTCATATCTCTTCAGCCTTACGTTGTACCCATATTTAGAGAGCCTGTGAATATTTTGTAGCAAATACGTGGTTATGAATACATTAACACTGTAATGGTTGAAGCCCATTTAGCCGCATACCACCTCTCTTGAGAGTGTGCTTAGATTTTTACTTGACTGTTGAAGGACGAGGGTAATGATTTAAGAGGTTCTGTAATTTTATTTTGGCATACTCTGTAGCTTAAACCTTTAGCGATTTTTTACAATAATAATAATAATATCTTGGGACAACTCACACAACGCTATCTGATCCCAAACTAAGCAGAGCTTGTACTATGGAAACCAGAGAACCGATAAACATACTTATATATTTCTAAATACATACATATGATAGATAAATAACACCCAGACAAAGAATAAACCATCGTGCTCATCCACAAAGTGTTATCCTGGGTGGGGATCGAACCCACGACCTCTTGCGTAGCAGTCGGATACACTCCCACCGCGCCACATAATAATTATATCCCATAGCGCCAATAAATGAAATGCAATTTGTGCGTCTGGAAATTACTATATATATAGTAACTATTATAGTAGAATGTTTATAAAATAATCCTGACTGAATATCAGACTAGACTGGGCTGGCTTAAAATTTGACCTACAAATAGAAGCGGCGGTAGCCTAATGGCTAAGGCATCGGTCTCGCAATCGTGAGATCGTAGATTCTAATCCTACCCACTACCCTACCGACGTGAACCCACTTCTGAAACAAGCCTTTAAGCTTAGCTGGAGGGGTTAACAAGATTGCTAGTAATGTGGAACCCAATCCCACATAGGTAGGTATCTTTACAAAAAATGACTGACAAAAAATGGTATGTAATAGTAGTATAAAAATTATAACGAAAGAGCGAGTGTACGTAAATAAGTATAACCCTTATTATGTTGCTCAATTTGAAAAAGCAAACTTACTGTGTCTTATCCTACTTTCAAAATTAAATAATTCAGTATTATACGGAACGATCGCTACGTGAGTTTCAAGCCGAAAGGATAACGACGTATTTATTCAACCCTTTTTACCAATGAGCGAGAGCTTTTTACCGCCAAGTGGGGCATGACCTTTAGTTCGTAAATAAGTAGTCAGGTTACCGCTGCCAGTGCATTCAGGATTTCTTGTTTAATTAAAACAAATAAAATAAAAACGCTTTTTGAAAATGATTCGCGGGACCGACCTAATATTTTTACTGACGACACCGCTTTTTGTGATCGACAAATTGTAAACTTTGAGTGTAAAGAGATAGGTATTATGACAGTTGCATCTCAATATTATATTTGCAATCATTATGTTTGTTAAACAAAATATCCATTTATATCACAAAAATAGTGACGTTCACCCGGTGAATACGAGAAATAAGCACAAATTAGTAGGTCAATATCATAGGCTACATAAAACTCATAATTCATTTTCTCTTTCTGTTAGAGTATTTAACAAGATACCAGATAGTATTATGAGTCTATCAGTGATTAAGTTCAAAAATGTAGTCAAAAATAATCTTATACGTAGAGGTTATTATACAGTGGATGAATATTTAAATGATAAAGAAAAATGGATCTAGTTGCTTGCTCCTTGTTACTTTAATATGCTTGGGTGAATTTTGTTATCAGTTTGTTTTAATTGTCACATTGATAAAGAGCATGATTTTTGTAAGTTAAGATTCTGCGTGACGAATAAAGGCCATTCTTTTCTTCCTTTTGATATCATAATTAATATTTTATATTTAATCATTCGTTACAAGTATTTTGGCCAATATTTAAGCACATATAGTTTTTACCTTTATTGTAAGTAGATGCTCCTACTATAATGGGCACATTATAGTAGGAGTATCTAAGGCTGATTTTGCTTTATCTCATGTTTCAACTTTTTGATAATACAATTTGCATCAGTCCTTTAACATGGTGTATAGTATATTAGTCGTAGCTCCTTACCCCTATATCAAGTTTATAAACATTCAAACATTGTAAAATTGGCAATTTGGAAAGAGTGGCTGCGAGTTTTTACTGCCAGGTTCTTTTCTCCGGCTTTACCCATTGTTTGCGAACTTGGCATTACATTACATGTACATGTAGAATCCCGTCGTATCACAAGAGTTGTTTTGCATCCTAAGTGAATAAAGTATTTTGAATTTTTTGAATTTTGTAACTTGTGTTTGTGATTTATGTAAATAAAAAGTAAAAAATAATATGGTATGGTAAGTAAGTACAACCACAAAAAATAATTAAACATTTTAAAGTTGATGCCAAGAAATGTAGTTTTATGTTTTATTGTCCTTTCAAACACAAAAAGATTTATTCAAATCGGTCCAACCGTCGGCGAGTAATCAAGTAACAAACATTTAAAAAAATACAGTCGAATTGAGAACCTCCTCCTATTTGAAGCCTCAAATACCTTAATTTTCATCTCTGATTTCGAATTTCGGTACAATCACACCGTGTACCATGAAGCATACTATGGCATTGCAAAGCATTTTTTTTAGAAGATAATAATTTATACAAAAGATGAAGATGCTAGTAACAAACACATATACAAATGCGTCTATGTTTGCGTAGAGTCATGGGTATGATTACGTAAATCAGTGATGATCTAGCAGATTGATATCAGCAAAGTTGAGCAACATTCCTGATCTCGGTCCATAGATTCCGGGACAGAGACTGAGTTCAAAATATGTTACTCCTCTACGTGTCTCGGCACGTTAAGCCGTCTTTCCTTAGTCGAATCTGTCTCCGATCGATTTCCGTCTAATCGAACTTTGAGAATAAGTGCTTTAGTGCCTGGGTACACACATGTACATTTTAATATCTCCCTGCCGATCGCCCTGACCGTTCTCATTTAAGAGACCACTAAGTTTGCGCAGTGACATAGGCACTATGTAACATGTAAGCACATCAAAATTGACAAGTTTCTCTTTTGAAAGCCCTTTGAAACACTTTCACGCCTCCCTAATATACAAGTGTATGCACATCATAAAGTCAAAGTTTTGAGCAACCATTATACATTCCGAGTAACAACAAAGTTATTCAAACTTTACAATTAGGTCGCTTGACGTCTCTACATTTTAGTTGACTTACAACTCTATAATTAATGTGGGACATGTAGACTAGTTAAACTGACGAAATGGTTGAAAAGTTACGTTGTTTTTATGGTTCCGTAGGAAACTAGCAACCGTATTTGACAAGGTGATAAAAATAAGGTTGTTAGATGGTTGAATAGATTTTTAAAAATATAGCTAGTTTATAAAACCATATTTTGATTTAAGTATTCGTCTGCCTGCAGTTTAACAGTCATCTGCCGTCACTTTATTTTAGTTGGTTACTACCTAACTAGCTATAATTTATGTGGAATTTTTAGCCCGGTTAAATGCTGATGAAATGAATGAAAAATTGAATTCTTCTTTTTTTTTACGAAGCAAAGTTAGAAGAAAAGATACTTTTCTCATTTTTCTATATTAACTGCTCCGGTGGAGCGCTTCGTACTAACTTTAACATGTGTCCAGTGGAAGTGTGTCCGACTGCAACGCGAGGTTTCGATTCCCACACGGTGCACCACTTTGTGTGATCCACAAATTGTTGTTCCGAGTCTGGGTGTACTTTATGTCTGTGACTTGTATGTTTGTAAAGTTCCCCGCAACACAGGGTTTGAAACCTACAGCAGAAGTTGTTTAAAAAAAAATGTAACCGACAGATGAACATAATTATCGGCGATTGCAAAACATACTGCATCAGATACCAATCACGGAATGAGGTTTCATCGTCTACCGAACTTACCTTCTGTATAATCATAGTCCTCCTCACGAGGGGCTTAACAACGACGACGAAGTACACTCAGAATCAAAATAAATATTTATACAGCACACAAAACTTGTAATATGGGGAATCATACCCATTATTACACGTTATACCGCGTGACCTTACGCCTTACGGCCTTCGACTTTTTCTCGCACCATCGCTCCACAGACATATCATCTGGACGTAAAATGTGTCCAAAGAAAATGACAATATGACCTTGCACGATGGAAGATAGACGTGGTTTGATGTATAATTGAATCGTTTTTTGAATCAAAAGCTATAAGATAACATTCAACGTATACTGTGCTAATTGGTTTGTTAGTTTTACATAAGATAAAGGTTCATTTACATGCATCGCGGCCGATCACGTCCGCGCGCGGCTGACCACGTGCAACTGACACGCGCGGCTGATGCGACAATAGTCAGAGTGTGCGTGCAGCCTATGTCAGTAGTCGGCCGGGGCGGTCTGTCGCTGACCTCGGAAACGGTGCCTTACACTATCATACTCTGACTATTGTCTCATCGGCTGCGCGCGTCAGCTGCGTGCGACTGCGATCGGCCGCAATGCACGAAAATTAACCTTTAGCCGAAGTACGCTCTAAATATTTCATTCTTAAAATCAGCCTTAAAACTGTTCTTTATCCGTCCTTCGAAAAGGCAATAACCTAAATACGACTTGTTAAAAGCGAATTTCTCCCTTCCCTAAATACCGATAGCTACATTAAAATGATTAAATAACCACTCAAGTTTATTAGTATTGGCCTAGAAAAGGCCTACAATGTGTTAAGACCTCTTTAGGCTGAAGCATTGTAAGCCATTAGAACGAGGGCCTTAGGATCGTAGCCTCTCTCGTTTTTTGCAGGCTTATTGTAATTCTTGTCGTATTTCTTGTGATTGAGTTTGTGTACTATATTGTTAATGTTATTGGCAAATCTGTATTTAGTATCAGACTAATTGAATTATATAAGTACTTCTTTCTACTTCCATGAAATCTTTTAGAAGTTTTCCTTCTAACTTATTTCGGTTACTTACGGCCGTTTATTTCATCCGAGGCGAGCCAACTACGCAGGATATATTATAGTGTACAAGTGTATTTGGAGACATTGTCGAACTCTCTTTTTCGGAAATCTATCACGACCGGAGAGAGAGTTAAGACGTAAGGTGTGATATTTTAAAGAACGGTCACCCATTAACTGTCGACTGCTTCTGTGGCGCGGTGGGGAGTGTTTCCGACTGCTACGCAAGAGGTCGTGGGTTCGATCCCCACCCAGTATAAAACTTTGTGTGATGAGCACGATGGTTTATTCTGTGTCTGGGTGGTTTATTCTGTGATGTATGTATTTAGAAATATATAAGTATGTTTATCGGTTGTCTAGTTCCTATTGTACAAGCTCTGCTTAGTTTGGGATCAGATAACTTTGTGTGAGTTGTCCCAAGATATTATTATTATTATCAATGTACCGACAACGATAACATTGCTTAATCTTGCTTATATCTCGATTTATTTCGTTGCCACTGAGTCGAACCCCTTAGGCACTTGTGCCACCAACGATGAGTAAGCGAGTAGCGATTTTATCGCCCAAGAAAAGTACATACTTATGCAGATTCCGTGTAAACAAAAGAGATACAGATATTAATAGTAGATCGCTAACCGTTTACACTGCCAAAGAGAACTCGCTCTATACAAACGGATCTACATATATACATCTATTGTACGTTTCTTGAGCAATAAAATCGCTACTCGCTTCTCGCTCATCGCTGGTGGTGGAACAGGTGTCGATAGAAATAACCGTAGTTAAGACAGTACTTTGTTTGTAAACAAACAAACCTTCGGAAATCATGACCATCTTAACACAAAACACGGAAAATAAAATTAACTTTTTCTCTTTTAGCGTTAAGGCCGAACTCTATTCCTTTCCTCGAAAACAACAAAATAAATAAAGAGAAACGTTAACTCCTTAACTTTTATTTTATGGCTATACTTTCGAGATATAAAATTGGCCAAATCCTTTTACATTGCGCTACTTTTTCTGTGAAAATGGTTACTTTGTGTTTTGAACGGCTTATTGTAAAACCTATGTATCCCTAGCGTTGGCTCGCGGCTTCGCTCGTGTTGAAGTCGGTTATAGCGATTTAAACTATACTTTGACATTTCCCGGGGCTTAAACTATATCCGCACTGTGTTTCATCTAAGTAAATCAAATCAACGGTTTTAGCGTGAAGACTTTGCAGACAGACAGAGTTACTTTTAACCCGACTGTAAGGAAGGGTTATGTTTTTCGCACGTATCTTGTATGTATGTAATATTCTTTATTACCTCATATCTCACAAACCACTGAATGGATTTATACAATTAAGACGTCGTTAGATTCGTCTTGACCGTCAAGGGTTCTTAGTTAAGTGACGTTTGAAAAAAAAACATGACGGCTGTGAGATGTCAAAATAAAGAGGTGTGAAAAAGTTGTTTCGAATACTGTAATATGAGTTTAAAATTAAAGTGCACATCTTAAGCATTTCAAAAAAAGTATAATATTACGGCTTTTGATGACGAAAAGATGTTAAAAAAGGTATAAAATGACAGCTTTCGGTTGAGTTTTTACTTGTAGCTGCATCTACGCGTTATCTACGTGTTAGCCTAATGGTTAGGGCGTTGGACTCGCAATCGAGAGATCACAGGTTTAAAACCCACCTATTATACTACCGACATGTAGCTTGCAAATTAGTTTAGCTAAAATATCAATTTTGCTTAAAAAGGTTCCCTAACTATAGACAGATAGTGGCAACGTTGCTTAACCTTGCAGATATCTTGATTTGTTCGGTCGCCACTGAGTCACGTCCCTATAAATAATAACGCAATAAGCCTATATTCTAGCCGAAAAATATAGTGCAAATATAACAAAAAATAATTCTAGCCTACATGTGTTATATGAAGACATTTTTCAAACGAAACTCATATGGCGGCAGATGATACC
The DNA here is from genome assembly GCA_945859575.2 of Herminia tarsipennalis. Classification (NCBI taxonomy): domain Eukaryota; kingdom Metazoa; phylum Arthropoda; class Insecta; order Lepidoptera; family Erebidae; genus Herminia; species Herminia tarsipennalis. The sequence continues at coordinate 4,565,160 of OX243830.2, forward strand.
CTATTTTTTTCATACAAATGTCTTACGAAACACATTTTCGGTAAGGTTAGCCCTTTTGCGAGGATTTCTAGTGTTTTATAGCATTTATAACTGTGAGATAGTCTAAGAAGGCTTTACTGAATGATAAGTAGAAGTGTAAATATGTACCTACATACCTATTTATATAAAACTAGCTGTCCCGCGCAACTTCGTCTGCGTAAATTTTCCCCGTTTTTGCAACATTTGTCGTAGCTGCTCGGCTCCTATTGATTGTAGCGCGATGTTATATAGCCTATAGCCTTCCTCGATAAATGGGCTATCCAACAGTGAAAGATTTTTTCAATTCGGATCAGTAGTTCCTGAGATTACCGCGTTCAAACAAACAAACAAACAAACTCTTCAGCTTTATAATATTAGTACCTATGGATACTAGTACCTATGGATACTAGTATAGTATTATATTATCTATGCTATGGATAACTAGCTTTCGCCTGCGATTCCAACCGCTTGTATGTTGTAGTTATCATTGATAAAAAACTCTCCTATGTCCTGTAGTCCTAGGTCTGCATAGTCCACAAACTATAGCGATTATTGCCTATAGTCGCCAGCAGTTTCATAACGCAAGATCACGTGCCGACAGTGCCCTATGAGGTCTTCATATTAGCTGAACGGTTGGCGGCTGGCTACTTGCTGGTGTGTATTCGATTGTTGGGGACAGCCCGTACGATACCTGACTACGCAGATCGTACCAGCGGAGGCGGCCGCACATGCAATGGCGGCCATTACTCGCTTACCGGGACTCAAGCTATCTCAGCTGTTTTTATCTAAATCGCTTCAGCGTTTTAAGCGTGATAAAGTAAAAGACATAAGACAAAGCTAATTTTACATTTATAATATTACGGCTCGCGGCTTCACCCGCGTTGAAGTCAGTAATCGCGAAAAAAATCCTTTGTTTCCTTATTTATATGTTCCTCTGTTTCTCGCACGGTAAAATAATTTGTAAAATCGATTTAGCGGTTTTTGAAAATGGTACCTGAGGTGTAGATCTGGCACTGCCTCTCATGATCCTTCCCCCAGCCCCCCCCAAGAATGAAATCCTGGATCCACCCAAGATAACATCCATGCAATTAAATAAATATAAATAAAGTGAAGAGAATCTCAATTTGAAAATTACCTTATATCATTTTGTTAACCCTGATCATATTATTCAGGATACGTGCGTAAATTCTGCGGTTATCCGGGCATCAGCAGGGTTATACCTACTCGCGGGTGAGGGTGAATTATTACTGAGATGGTTAAGGCCTATTTGGGTAGTGGCGTAAAAGTTTATATAAAAGTAAGTGTACTTGGCTTTTAACTGACTTCAGAAGAGTAGATATGTTATACAAGGTTATGTTTCGTATAGTGCAAAGCTGAGACACCCCAACAAGATTTTTACTACAAGAAATCACATAAATAAAAGAAAATATTGAAAACTTGCAGAGCTGTAAGCCATTCAAGTTGTCTTGTGTTCTTTGCGCTATCGTGCTCATTGCATCCGTAGGACGTAATCCATGGTTATTATTGAAAAATATGTCATGATCACATCACATCACATTGTGAACAGGATTAGGACTGTTTACAATAGAATGATTACATAATTAATTTAAAAATATAACATACTCCAAAAAACTATCCCAATGGATTGCGTTTCTGATTCTGAGCAATCTACTTTCAGGTTTGCACTATACCAAGAATAACGTTGTATATTTGATAGGTGGATAATTTATGTAATATTATTGATATGATGATTGATTATGGCTTCTAAGAAGATTTAGAAATTTAAAAAAAGTATGTATGTGTCAATCATTTCCCCGACACTAGAGATCGCATTGTAACCAATCTTTCATTTATTAATTTATATTTATTTCCAATTGGTTTAGACCGTTATTATCATAGTGAGTTTTATTTATATTAAATACTTGAAATACCACGTGAATAACTAGCATGTTGGTCTAGTGGTTAGTAACCCTGACTGCTAAGGAGGACCCGGAGGTTGTAGGTTCAATCCCCACGCAGGCTAAAACTTTATGTGATAAGCACGATGTTTTTTTTCTATAAATAAATTACACCCAGACAGGGTGTAATTTATCTATAATATGTATGTATTTATAAATATATATGTATGTTTATCAGTTGTCTGGTTGCCATAGTATAGTTAGTTTATAAAAACTATTTTGGCAAGTATTTAAATTATCCAAATTGTAAAGTAGCTTGTGTTGCAACATAACTCGATAATTTTTGAGCCAAGAAATAACTGTACAAGATATTAACAACATTTATTATATTTTTTTTCCTCCTCCTTCATTGTCTATGCACAGTTTCATTTATCTATAGGTTGATTTTCGTGCATAGCGGCCGATCGCGAGTCGCGCGCAGTTTACGACGAGCGTCTGACGCGCGCGGCCGTTCTGGTTCTGTTTTTGCTATTTTGTCTACGAAACCCTAAAAACAGAGAAACAGTTGTATGTATGAATGTTAATTATTGACACAAATTGATGATCATTTTCGTACGTTGAAATCCATCTAAGTACACCATTATTGTCTTACCTAGTAATTGTTCTTTGGTAAGTGAATAAAACTGAAATATCTATTTGTCTTTACCCATCACAAAACCCCTAAAATAACCACTAAACATAAAAACCACCAACGCAAATTTTCATTAAAACCCTTTAACCACCCTAAGAATTGAAAACGTACACTTTAAAACAAAACAAATTATATAAGCTTCAGTTTATTTAGCACAGAGAAATGCGTGGAGCAGTCTTAATATTTGAAGTTCCTTCAACAATATTAAATGGACAACAAAATTATTTCAAAAGCTTTACTTAGAGAGAATATTTCAAAGTTCCAAGATTGTTTTTCCTAAAGGCGTACGAATTTCTAAGTTGTGGAGTAAGTTTTGCTATATTAATGTCATTTTAACCACAATAACCGTTTTTGTCCGACACTGGAAGCTGCTCAGGAGATATTCTCCTACTAATATTACTAAAAACCTGGCAAGAACATGCCAAATCATACTCAGTGTAGGGTTCCGCAGCCTTGAAAAATTGCATCAGCAGAAACGCTGTTTTTCGGTAATTACTCAAGTTTATCCGATTATATATCATTTTAGTTTAAAGTATTTATTAAGCGCTACCTTTGTGATTTTTTTTATACTTTTTGGTCACATGGTTCAAAAGTCAAGGGTACAGAATTTATGTAACCTTCGGAGTGATTATTTCCAAAAATATTCACTCAATCAAAAAAGTTTACAAAAAACCTTGAAATGGTTTTTAAAGACCTGTCGAATGATGCGCCACATGTTGCCGTTTGCTAAAAAACAGCTTATGTAACATGTATTATAAAGTGCCCCCCTAAAAATATTTATTTTTATTATTTAGCTAGATATCAAATTAAGTAGCGGCTACTGCAAGACACCTTTTCACTAAATTTCATCAATATTCATTGAGTAGTCTTGGAGTAAAATGCCTGAGACATACTGACGGACAGACAGACAGATGGACATGACGAAAGTATAAGGGTTTCTTTTTTGCCATTTTAGCTACGGAACCTTAAAAAAGTTACTAACTATAGGGTAGTAATATAATAATTTCCTATTAACTGATTTCGATAAGGATAGCCATACACAATGGAGTTTAGCTAATTATACAGGAGATATTACAAGAAAAACAGTGTATGCTAATACAAGAGCAGTCTTTATGCCCTCACTCGTCATTATAGGAGCTAAGCTAGACGTAGAATCATTGTTGTTCTTTAAGATTTGGTCATATTTTGAAAGACGGTCACAAAACGATAGATTCCACAGTAGAAATGCTGCCTAACCTTGCTAATGACTGTCTACTTCGAAACGACCCTCAAAACACAAAATTAACTTTATTAGAACTATATCTATACTAATATATTATAAAGCTGAGGAGTTTGTTTGTTTGTTTAAACGAGTTAATCTCAGGAACTACTCGTTCGAGTTGCTAGCTAGCTAGCCCATTTATCGAGGAAGGCTATAGGCTAGTAACTAGCTGACGCGCGCAACTTCGTATGCGTAAATTTTTCCCGTTTTTGCAACATTTTTTATTGCTGCTCTGCTCCTATTGGTCGTAGCATATTAGATAGCCTAAAGCCTTCCTCGATAAATGGGCTATCCAACAGTAAAATATTTTTTAAATTCGGATCAGTAGTTCCTGAGATTACCGCGTTCTAAGAAACAAACAAACTCATCAAGTTTATTTTCAAGTTTATTAGTATAGATGTGAAAAAATGTGTCAGTCTTTTTATTTGTTGCATTTTCACGCACGAACCTCTATATAGATTATGACATTTTTACTTAAAGAATATAGCCTTTATATTTTTTGACATTTTAATAGTAGGCACAAAAAGCTTTCACTCATAGAATATTCATGTCAAGTCAAGTAGTCGTTAGTCTTAAACATCAACAAGGCAACAATAATGTATTACATTTCGAAAACATGAAAGAAAAGTACAAATCTGTCTGTATTAGACATCTCTACAAAAAAACCTTGCTAGTGAATGATTATTTCACTCTGTGTCAAACGTAACAACCCTCTTTTCTCCCAGTGGGGGTTAGGAGGTGGGGGATTTTCCACTCGCGTCACCCTTGTCGGAACCCCCCCACGTATGCAAAAAATAGTAAGTGGAACATGTCACAGAGGATCGTGAATTTCTTTTTACTCTTACGATTCGTAATAGGTTTTAATTTAAATTACTTTTTGGTTGTTTGTTGCGTAAAACAGATGTTTTTTGTAATTGTTTTGTTATTTGTTTTTTTTATATGTCAGTTTGTAGCATTATTGTACCTAAATTAATAGATTGTTTTGAATAGGGGTAAAATTGAGCGGTTATTTCATTCTTGGAATGTGTTGGAAGACGTGGAAAAATGGTTATGTTATTAATAATATAATAATAATATCTTGGGACAACTCACACAACGCTATCTGATCCCTAACTAAGCAGAGCTTGTACTATGGAAACCAGACAACTGATAAACACACTTATATATTTGTAAATACATACATATAACAGATAAATTACACCCAGACACAGAATAAACCATCGTGCTCATCACACAAAGTTTTATCCTGGTTGGGGATCGAACCCACGACCTCTTGCGTAGCAGTCGGATACACTCCCACCGCGCCACAGAGGCAGTCAGACTTAATTAATTCTAAAAACGGTTATTTTGTAGTTGCTATATGAGTTGTACATTTCTCTGTGTTTGTATATCTATTTGTGAGCTCGTAACTAATCAGAAGGTAAGATTTGTAATTAATTTTTAAATGCAAAAGTTACTCTAATCAGGATGTTTTTAGTTACCTTTCATCCATTCAGTTTTGCAGCTTTCTATTATAAACACATTTGCTTGTAAAATACCGGAGACATTGAAATTAAACAACATTGCTTACTGTCTTCACCACAAATGGGTTACCTGTTTTCCTCGAACTAGTCCGTCACGTTTCCTGGATTGGCGATTATTACACTATACTGTATCAGGGACCCTTAACCCTTAAGGTTAAGCCGCACTATAGGGTAGGGGTATGCAAGATTGCGCAGTGTATAAGAATGCACATAGCGATTATTGGCTCAGGAAACAGTCTCTGGCATTTATTTTTAGTTCAGATAATGTTCTGCCGATGTTTTAACTGTACTGGCATAAAAAAAATATGTGAATAACATTTGAATTTGGCACTACTATTGCAATATTTAGGTATTTTGTAAACGTGATTTGAATAAAATATGAACCAGTAAGTTGTATTTCTTTGTTTATTTTAATCAAATTACTATGAAAGAGTAATTCTTCTAAGCCAACATTCTAATCAAAATATGACACTAGTGATCTTTTAAAACTCTTTATTGCTCATTGTGCAAAAGTGCGCATAAGCATTAAGTATGTGCGCGCGCACTCTTGAACACTGTATCATACATTTATTTTGAAAGTACGTACCTCATAATAAGGTACTGCAGACGGCAAGGTCAAACCAGATAGCAGAACCATTTTGAATGCTGAAGCTACTCTCAGATTAAAATGAATGTAAGAGTCGCAATGAATGATAAGTATTAGTTCTAAATATTTTAGCGAATGTGCGCAGTCTTGCTACCTCTATCCTAGCGATACTGCAACGAAAAGGCACATCGCGTTGTGGCCTGAAAAATATTATTTCCCTTGGTTCTAAATAACAGGTATTATACATGTTTCAAACAGTTTTCGCTTAAGGGTCATGCTTATTTGTTTATTTTTAGGCAGTGATTTAGGGTTTTGTAACAGCCGTCTTAAAGTGCCAGTTAAACCATCAATCTGTTGCCCAATCTCTGCCTGATAATGTTAAAGGAAGGAAGTATTATCATTCCAAATGCCGCGGATTTTTTAAAGTTTACGTTATTTTAGTTTATTGCAGAAAATTATCTTCTCTGTGTAATAATTTGACTAATTACCGTGGTATAAAATTATTCTGAGCTCAACCACAAACTGCGTGATACATTTTAACGACGATGTCCAAAAATGAAACCGAAAATTGTATTCCAAAAACGGTTACAAGGACGCCATTAACCAAAATGTAGCGAAATATTTCGGGACGAAACATATTGCGACGTAATCATATGTACTAATTAACAATGTAATATTATTAAGGATAGTCTTGATCGCTTTTATTCTTAGGAGTATTATTATTATACTAAGATCACTAAGGTAAGTAAAGCTCGTATAAATATGATTGTATTAGTGTCCCTACTTAAAATGAAAACGCCCACTCTAGGTTACATCTTTATTTTATGAGACACTAGCTGTCCCGAGCAACTTCGTATGCGTACATTTTCCCCGTTTTTGCAACATTTTATATTGCTGCTCCGCTCCTATAGATCGTAGCGTGATGTTATATAGTCTATAGCCTTTCTCAATAAATGGGCTATCCAACAGTGAAATAATTTTTCAATTCGGCTCAATAGTTCCTGAGATTACCGCGTTCAAACAAACAAACAAGCAAACTCTTCAGCTTTATAATGTATATAGATTAAAACCAATCAAAATAAAGACACAAAGTATAGGTAGGTACCCAAAAATGAGAATCTCACAAAGTGGTGTCCTATGCGAGGATAGTACATGGAACAATATCAGCCGTGGTCACTGTCAAAATTGACAGGGGCCGTACCATGAACTCTTAAGGCATTATTCCATTTGGAAAGGCTTGCATACAAGTATGACGTCACATTCCAATGTAAGCATGCGTTGGAAACATGTTCATGCCATCAACAACAAAACACTACTGATTTCAATCTTTTATACAAGTTCGAATACTTGCATACAAAGGGATCCCCTTCATTCGCATATTTTTTTATCCTAAAATACTTTGGTCTATCAAGTTTGGCATAACTGTTAAAGGCATAACAATACTTTCGCATAATGATACCTTGGCATAATGTTTTAGAAGGCTTAAATATATTGTTTAGACTGTGATCTAACTTTGTATTGCATAAAGTTATATTAGGCATATTTCGTTTTCGTATAACAGCTATTAGTATAATATATATGTTTGTTAACTTTCGCGATTTGTACATATCACAGAATTGTATAAACTACGGGTCATAATCGCGTAAATATTTTATTTTAAGGCTCACGGTTAGACAGTCTACCCGTGACCACGGCCGTTGCATACGGTTGAAACGTCGAGCAATAAAACAAAGCTATTTAGCCTTAAAATAAAATATTTACGCGATTAAGACCCGTAGCTTATCAAATTTTATAAAGTAAAATATATATATATATATATATATATATATATATATATATATATATATAGTATATATATATATATATATATATATATGTGTACATATGTGTATATATAGTAGTGTAGGGTTCCATAACCAACCATGGGACTTAAACAAAGGAAGAGGGGTACACAATCTATGCGACTTTCGGAGTGATTATTTTCAAAAATATTTACTCAATAATTTATAATCCATATCACATTTCTGTTATGTCGTGTACAATTATGCACAAATAACGTTACGCATATCTAGCATTATGCTTTAACAATGCTTGTCATTCGTTAAACTAATAGTAGTTACCTATATGTAAAAAAAATATGTATTAGGATTTATGCGAAATAATATTATGCGTAACACCTATTAGTACAAACAAAATTAGGCCATATCAAATTATAACAAAAAAAATGCGTCCCAATAGGGAACCGTATACAAATTGTATGCAATTTGCAATTTGCATAATGGAATAGCGCCTTTTCTAATAGGTCAATTGTAGACGAAAAATAAACTGTCCTGCTAATTTCGTTCAGGCGAGTCAGTGATGACGTCACCAAACCGGCGAGCGACCTTTTGCCTATTTGTCAATTTCTTCCACTTGACAGCAGTTCTACGACTGACATGCGTCAGGTTGAAACATGAAGTTGGACTGCCCTGCACTTTGCAAATAATTTTGATTTTCATGATATGGATCCAGGATGTTTTCATTTTTAGGTTCAACGTTATTACCAGTTTAATATTGCCACAGTTATAGGTAAATACCAAAGGTATATTGTAAATACCAAATGCTAATGGATATGGAAATAAATGCTTTATTATAATTATTATTACGGGAGCATATCAATCGAATGGATTCTCTTTATGGATGCATGTACTGTTGAAGTGCGGTAACTCATAAAGAAAATAATTATATTTGTTTGTTTAGTTTTCGGAAAATAGAAAATAACCCCTACTAATATTACAAGTGTAAAAGTAACGCTGTCTGTCTGAGTGTTGCGTTTTCCCGCCTAAACTGCTGAAACAATTTAGATTAATATATGATATAGATAATACGTGTAGTATGGAGTACCTATAAGTCCAAGGAAAGGGCATATTAATATATTTTATGTACCAAAATGTTTGGTTCATGTCTAAATACAGACCTTCGTCATGTAGGACACCGTTTCTCTCAAAGCTATTTATTTTTATCTTGTATTCATCCCATTTTTAAGTCGACATATAACCTAATTAAAGGTCGGGTTACAACTGTTGAACGAAGCGACAAATGATGCATTTGATGACGCGGCAATTGTAAAAGGCATAAAGATGTCTAAACTCCCCAATGTTAGTTTTAACACGTACCTACCTAATATTCCCCCACTACATTTTGACTCGCACTTGTCTGATGTTGAATCAAAAACTCCTCCCTGAAACATAATCCTGGGCACAGGCTGTACAACCCTATTTAGAAAGGCATAGCTTCACATTTGAGATACAATATCTTCATGATAGCGTATACGAGTATATTGCCTCAAGAAATTGTTTAGCGTATGAACTCCATACTCTATCCTTATGGTAACTGCGCGCGTATTGTAATAAGTGGCAATGCCGGGCGGCACGACATAATAATGATACTATACATGAATACGCATTACGAGTATGCCGTTGTTTTAATGGAGTGAATCCGAGTGTTTAGTCTCGTCGTAGAAATAAATCCATTGATAGATTAGTGTAGAATGGATTTGTTCAGTGGATTGAAGGGGAATACTACCATATTTGCCGCTTACACAGTTTTATGGATTAGGACATTTTATTGCATAGCACAGTCAATTAGTGCTGAAATGCGGTTACCTACATGGAAAGCAGGAGTTGCTGAGTTGTAATCGTTTTGAAAATTGGTGATTTTATAGATTGGTATGTGCTCTTTCTGAATTTCTGGGGTCTTGCAAAAGAGGCCTAAATAAACACCATGCAGGTGAGCAAGGTAAGGACAGTCAGTGCTTCGCATAGTGCTGTACTGTCTGGCCTTGCGTTTGGACTCTATTTCCACTTAACATCAAATGGAATGGAGTCATTTTATTGTTTTTAAACTTTCACGGTCACGGGATCTGTGACCACGATCGGTGCAATTCCATCGAAACGTCGGGTAAATCAAAGGTTTGTAGGTACCTTTAAATGGGGATACCTTTTTTACTCATAATGATTTTTGTCCTATTTAAAATTGTCATAATAAATTAGGCATAATTTTCTTTGTCATAAAAATAGTGTGCCATAACTGGTTTTTAGCATACTGTGTTATTAAGCATAAATATTATATATCCTATTATATTTATTCATAACTTTGATATGCATAAAGTTGTAAAGCATAATCGACTCTTGACATAATCAAAATTTGATATAATTATGAAAATAATACATAATATTGTTAGGTCGAAATTAATTATCTTTAACACCCCGACTCAGAGCAATCCGACTCGGATAGGTTAGGTTAGAAGACTAAGGCGGGAGCGAAGCGAAGCGGAGCTCCCGCCTTAGTCTTCGTGTTAGGTTTTTTTTTTTAAACCACCCAAAAGTAGGAGCCCCGCGAAGCGGGGCTCCGTCGAAGATAGTACAATTTTATGCGCCTACATGTTTGACGATAGCAATGTATAAAATAGTGTAATATTGTTATTAAAACTTTTGTAGTTAATTTTTCGGCATATAGTTTGTATGCTTATAATAGTTATGGTTATGCGTCGTTATGCGTAAGTAAAGTTATGCTTTGGCATAGTATGCGTTTTAAATATTATGCTTATAGTGATTAGGATTAAAAAATTATGATTAAAAAAGTTATGACGCATGAGAATTATGCGTAATTAATATTAGGAGTATAAACATTATGCAATGTTAAATTATGACATAAAATCGTAGGAATAAAAATAGAGAACCCTTTAAATGATTCACGCGATTAATTCCCGAAATATATCTAATATGGAGTCATTTTCTTACCTATAAATATAAAAATAAAAATTTCAAGTGGTGGCGTATCGTAGACATTTCAGGGCGTTTTGAAGGCAACACGTCAGATATATTGTGATAAAGTGACATATATCTCTCACTTTGTCTCTCAACAGATTTCATCGCTCACCTATCCTACCTTCTTTTTCAGAAGAGCGTTTACCGTCCCGGTTTTGGGTTAATTGTGTTAATCAAGACGTAAAAACTCTAATCAAACATAGCTTATCGCTAGTCGCGTCGCTTATAGTAAGCTCATGGCCACGCAGTAACTACATGAACTGTGTCACGAGTCTTGATTAACGAGACACGTTTTTCCCTAGAGCTACAAATTTAGGCTGAAAATATGTCAAATTATTTATGCTTGTCTCGTTCTGTTTCCTTTACTGATTACTTTGGCAAACTTATGTAGACTTTTGAATCTTTGAAAAGGAGGGCAAAAGATTTTAGACCATATTTTTCTTATTTTTAAACTTATTTTCTTACTTTAACTTATTGTTAAATAGTGACATTGAGCTGCAGCAGTCGACTCGTGAACACGGTCAATATGGTCGAAACGTCGGGAAGTAAAGCAGCTTGGTAATTTTAAATTAAAAGTAAATGTTTTCCATCAGTCCTCTAGTAGGGTGTATAATATATTTTTGACAGTATCTTACTTACATGTATTGTTTAAATAAACAAACATTTCAATTCAGGCAATTTGGGCCACGAGTTTTTATTGTTTTGTTATCTATTCCTTGCGATACTTGTAGAATCATGACTTATGTATATGTATATGATTACAGATTTTTTTAATTTGAATAATCAGTTGACCAAAATAGTATTAGACAGTATAGGATACATCAGTCTCTAAGAATACAAGTGATTTAAACTACAGCTTCCCAAAGTACTTTATCACTTAGATTACAGAATACAACGCTAATGAACATAAGACAACATTTGGAATATATATATATATATATATATACATGCTACATTTAATGCCTAGATAAGAGAGACAAAATAACTTGGCAATAAAAAGTCATGGCCACTTTTTTTTAATGCCAATTATTACAATATATTTGTGTATATACAGTTATGCCAGTAACTTACGCAAGCAGTACCCATAGTACGTAAAATGAAGTCAGCCAAGTCCCTTGAAACATCTAAAGAAAGAGACAAATTAATAACTTTGCCGCTTTATAAACCGTTCTCGGCGATCGCTGGGGACATTTATAATTGTTACAGCTTCGACTATAGTATTTTAGTCGAAAGAGGGACTAATTAGGGCAGTTTAAATACTTTACTATCTTTGGTAACTCAATAGGAGAATGAATAAAGATACAAGATACTGTAATGTAAACCTAGTAATAGATTTTGTAAGCATAGATTTTGTCACAGAGATTAATGCGCCAGATTTTTTTCAATAAATGTTTCTAGCAATGTTGGTCGCATATTACTAGTAATCTTGTTAATCCTCCAGCTAAGCTAAATGCTAGTGTTCGGAGTGATTGAGGCTTTGCATCTCCGCTTCACAAGTTTGTATTTATCAATATGGTACAAACATATATTGTATTTTCATGAATAAATCCAGGTTTTTATTAAGTACTACCGGAAAGAAATTAGGCACAGAACCGACTGTTAACGGGCTTTTTGAGGCACGGAGCTCTGTGATATTTTTGAAACAGTCACTCATGTCATCTAAGGATCTACAGTAGTAACGTGGCTTACAGATACCTCGATCTGCTCGGTCGCTATTTGGTCTTGGATCGCTCATACATATAGGTACAGAGTATAGTAAACACTGGCCGCCTTATTCCAAAAGCTGGACTAAACCTGGTTTGACGAAAATCCTAGTTTAAACCATGGATCTACGAAAATCTTTATTACAAAACGAGGTTCATCGCTTAATCGATGATCTTCTTTGGTCTATAGATTAGTCTTTCGATCACCCTAGTTTAACTATGGTAATAACCTTAAAATGTCAAAAACTTGACAATTTGAAAGTTCGACCATTTACAATTTTGCGTATTTTAGTTTCAATTATTAATGACGAATAATGCGTGTTTAGTGACTTTAAATTATTAACTAACTAAATATGGTGTGGCAACAAAATAAACGCAAAAATCGAGTGAAATGCGATGTGTGACAAAAGATTTAATAATACATGCTTATTATTGTTTTTCAAAACATTTATCACAGCTTGGAATTGAGAGAGAAGATTTAATATACAGAACTCAGAGATTTCCTAAAATTAAAGTGGTCTGTGCAATGTTTGGGTCAACCAGACTCGACATGAAGTTTACCTACGCAGTGTGGAAAGTTGAAGATCAACACAGATTATTTTTGTTCGACAATAGTATCATTAACTAGTGCTCTATGTAAAACAATCTGATGCATTCCACTTATAATATGTCACATTATTTATATTGAAGTTGGAAAATCACATTTGGAATGTCTGATAGGTGGTCTGGAGTAGTGCGGCAAAAACCAATGTTGAATATACTCAAAATGCACAAAACAAAGTAATAGAAACATCATTAAGACAAAATTTCTTACCTTAAACTTACTACTGAACTACACATATAGGGAACTAAATAAACATTGATCAATTTAAAATTTAGTTGGTAAAGTGTAACCATGGGTATACCTATCACTAGAAACAGATGTAAACTTAGGTTATAGGTAGGTACCAAGAACTGAATATTATGTTTAATAGAGCTCAGCTAGTTAATACATTGCTACAATGTTCCTTTAAACATAGTTTAAACACTAAACAGAGAGTACAGATTGGTTACAGGTTATTGAAATTGTGATGTAATAACTATTATGCACTACTTAACAGTTTAGATAATTATATTTAAGATTCTCATGAAAATGAACTATGTTCTTAGGGAGAATAAATGGTATCTAATAAATAATGATTCTATGTATAATGTACCTAAAACTTACTAGTGAACTATATAGTGGATCTAAATAAACATTGATCAATTATTGATTGATTACTGTTTATATATTTATACATAAAATGCCTAATTAAAAATACACTAGTGAACTATAAGGTGGATCTAAATATAGAATTATCGATTTTATTATATAAATATATTCTTGATCACCGTTTATATATTATACAAAAAATGCATACAATTTAAAATTTATTGTAAAATAAATATCTATACTAATATTATAAAGCTGAAAAGTTTGTTTGAACGGGGTAATCTCATGAACTACTAATTCTTTTGAACTTTTTACTGTTAGATAGCCCATTTGTTGATGTAGGCTATTATAGGCTATATAATATCACACTACAACCAATATGAATGGAGCAGCATTGAGAAATGTTGCAAAAACAGGGAAGATTTATGCAGACTAAGTTGTGCGGGAAAGCTAGTTATCTAAATAGAGATAAGGGATATCATCTCAATATTCCTTTTCAAACATAGTTTGAACAGGGAGGACAGAATGGTTACAGGTTATTGAAATTGTTAACATCCATTGTGTTGTCAAATGGAATAACTATTAAGTGCTACCTAACAGTTTAGATAATTATATTTATGATTCTCATGAAAATGAACTCTGTTCTTAGGGAGAATAAATGGTATCTAATAAATAATGATTCTAAGTTATTTGAGAATTTCATTTCATAGCAAGCTCACTGATATTAAATAATAAATATATTCATAAAATTTGTTTCAATTGTTTGTTGTGCTTCAGCCGAAGCTTCAGTACCTACCTATGTTGAATCTAGACATACTTTCCCCCAATACATTCAGAACAACGAGTGCAACAAAGAAAACAGTAAGTATATCAAAAATGGAATATCTTATTGAGTAAGTATCCTTCCATGCTAAGACCTGTTCCAATGAAACTAGCTTTGTAATAAAAACTCGCATCCAAGTTCCTCTAAGTGTTTGGGCGCTATAATTACTCAGATTAAACTTATAACATCCCTAATAATGTCTGAGTTAATTAAATTTAGGTTATCATCATTTGTTTACATTTTTAGTACTGATGACAACTACTTATGTAACGTTCCGATCCTGACAGAATCTATTTGATTTTTCGTAAATTGCAGGCCGAGGGCTTTTATGTCAGGTTAATATTTTGAAAATTGCGTAGTGCTGGCGAATAATTTAGCTACATAGAACGTCTAAATATTTTATTCTCAATGAAAACTATACTTTCAAATTACATTGGTATAAAACGGAACGTTATATTTGAATGATAAGAACAATGAATGAACTAAATTGATTATAATCTGTGGCTGATTGCTAGATCCTTTGGTATCAGCTGGTCCACGGACTATCTAAGCTTTGTAATAAGACCAATAGTACTGTACTATATCCTGGACTTGAAAGTCTTTGTTTAAACCTTGATTTGATCTTTTCTTTGGAATAAGGCGGTGGATGTTGCTCACCGCTTCGTTGGGATATTTTGAATGTTATCACATCACTGTATTTCGGTTGAAAGGCATTGTAGCAAGTAATTACTGGGCAAATGTGATTTACGAACTAACGTCTCATAGGAGTGCGGCACGGTGATTTTCAGATCATTGCCAAATAAGGATTTGGGTGGCATTGATACTGTTATGGGGTTGCGTAACGGTTATCATCAGGCGTACGACCTGCTCGTCTCTTCATTTCATTGTAAAAAAAAAGGTAACCATACATTTCGATATAAAAATCCTATGTAGTATTCCACACTGTAGCCAAATTCTGTATCAATTTTCATCTAAATGCATTCAGCCTATTCTGTAACAAAATTTGATTATAATTGCGCAAGTTTGTGAGTTTGTATGGAGGGTCATACAAACTTTCGGATTTATAACAAATAGTAGTAAAATTTCGATAGTAGGTACCTAGTAAAATTTCTACGTAAAACAAACTTACTAGTTCAAATGAAACGTCCAAAGTCCATCAGTTTATGTGAACGTATTAATTAGCTCTGCCGGAGTCAATGGGTAGGTAGACAAAAGCTAGGTTCCAAAGTGCTAACAAGCGATTTGACAATTACACTAGTGAACTACGTGGTTCAATTCAGCGTTGTGATGTGGTCAAGTAAATAGTTTAGATAACTGTTCAAGTTTTATCTAGAAGTGTTTACTTACAGACTCTACGTGTTTACTTGAAACATTTATAGAAAGACTGTCTTATGCTCGCGGCTTCACCCGTGTGGAAGCCAGATTGTTACCAAGATATCTTGACGGCAAAGTTTCATATTAACTTTGTACCCCCGTTTTATTCCCATAGGGGGTGGATTTTCAAAAATCCTTCTTAGTGCTCGCCTACGTTATAAAAGGAATCCCTGTGCAAAATTTGAAGTTTCTAACCCTTGTAGTTTAAGCCAGTGAGTCAGCCAGTCAGCTTCTCTTTTTATAAGTGATATAGATACACAAGTCTAAAGTACATGTTGATTGTAATGATAATAAATTGTCTTGCATTAGATAGATAAAAAGTAATAAGTCAAAATTTGTTCTGTAAGGTAAAAAAAAATGTTGTTGGTTTACGGACGATCATTTTACGTGATAGCGCCATAAGCAAACGTTGATGACATTGTAATAAACAGCCATGCCTGTGACAGCTTTAGTGGACCCGGACGAATGCGTGCGTATGCGCCGGACGGCCACAATACTTCAGCCTATATAATCGCCATTTGCGTTGCTTAGCAATCAGTCAATAACTTGATTACTTAGCAACCAATGAATAACGTGACCGTTGCTACGTGACACTTTTTCGTGCGAACGAACAGTCAGACCACGTAGAAAACGAAATAAAATGGCAGGTTATATTTTTAAGAATTTGACGTTTGCGGTGGATTTTTTTTATTTTATTGCGAACTATCGTTTGGAATCGACCCCTGGTAGGCCTTAGCGAATTCGTCACGGAACGAATGTACCTTGTCTAAGCTGAGCATCTATTATACCTTTTTTTTTTCTCTACATCATCTCTACACATCTACGCAGACGACGCCACAGGCTTCAATTAATATGTTAATAACTCTCTAATCTATTAAAGATAATCTCGGGTAGGCAGAGTGTTCAGTCAGTTGATGACGCGTCTCCTCCTCATATGACATGGGTCAAGCCCTGTCAGCTACAGCTCGGTACCCTGTTTATAAGATTTTTTAATTAGACTTCATAAGACAAATGGATTCCAATTAGTAAATGGTTTGATTGAGAGCTTTTCTGATGTTTTTATGTCATAAAAGTCACCTGGGACCGAACCGAAATATCTTAATTAAATAAATATCTTGAGACAACTCATACGTACATATGTACTATGGCGAACAGACAACTGATAAACATAGAATATAATAGAATAGAATATTTCTTTATGTGCTATAATATGGTGTTACAGTAAGATACGAATCGCCGAAATTTATGTACGTGCATAACTGTACGCTAACAAAGATTTGAATGTTATAGAAAGTAAAATTCAGGGAGACATCACAAACCAACATACTAAGTATATCCTAAGTTTATGTCACACACATGATAAAATGGGCTTACGATAATGGAATAATGATAACAAAATGTATGCATTGAGACGGACTAGCAATGAGAGGTCGCGGGTTCGAATCCTACCCATTACACTACCGACGTGAACCCACTCCTAACACAAACCATTGAGCTTATTTGGAGGGATTAACAGGATTGCTAGTAATGTGGGACCAAAATCCCAGCTTGCTAGTTATCTTTTTTAAAAAAAAGCTTCATATATTACAATTATGTGACAGATTAAGATCGGTAATTGTAAAATTACACCATCTCAGCTCTGTACTGGATCGAGCCACTCAGTATGTTTTATACTATGCGTTGGTGGATTCCTTGCTCTCTTATGGGCTGGCAAGCTATGGAAGCACATTTAAAAGCTATTTTGATAAGATAAAATCTTTTCAAATTCGGATCATGAAACTATTAGTAGATACTAAAACTAGAGTATGATGTAAGAATAATAATTATGAAGAATTATTCTGCGAATGTTAAATGCTGCCAGTGCATAAAAGAGTGACTGTTGGTAGCACTGGAACATTATGGACCTGACAAGTATAAAGTTTGTTTGAACGCAAATGTGGGCTATGCTCGGAGTTTCTCTTAGGGACAAAATCAGAAATGAGGTGATCCGGCAGAGAACCAAAGTTATCGACATAGCCCACCGGATTAGCAAGCTGAAGTGGCAGTGGGCTGGCCATATTAGCCGAAGAACCGACAACCGTTGGGGTAAACGAGTTCTTGAGTGGAGACCGCGGCTCGGCAAACGTAGTGTAGGACGCCCTCAAGCCAGGTGGAGTGATGATATACGCAAAACGGCTGGCAGGAGCTAGATGCGAGAATCCGAAGATAGAACAAAGTGGCGTGCAATTGGAGAGGCCTATGTCCAGCAGTGGACTGCGATAGGCTGATGATGAACGCAATAATCTCGGCAACTACTGATCCAAATCAAAATATTATTTTACTGTTAGGTAGACCATTTTTGAGGAAGGCTATAGGCTATATAACATTACGCTACGACCAATGGGAGTGGAGCAGCAATAAAATGTTGCAAAAACGGGAAAAATTTACGCAGTCGAAGTTGCGCGGGTTAGCTTGTGAAGGTAATATATAGGTAGGGAGCTACGTCTGCCAACAAACTGTTGCAGTTTGGCAGAAGTATATATGTTTGTTAAACTTTATTTTTTTAAGTGAATAAACATTTTTAATTTTTTTCCAAAACGAATGAAGTCCGCAATATTTTTTTGTAATTTTTATTTTACTTTTCACTCTTTAGTGGGTTGGTTTGTAATTCATTTAAGCTACAATAGCTCAAATCCTTTAACAAAATATTGCTTTTCCCGATCCAAGGCCGTTAATTGTAGAGGAGTTCACATTATAATTCACCATCAGTTCTATTACATTGTGTAATAGTAGTATGACGGGAATAATGTGCAACTCAATATCATAGTTCGTCATTTGTGGTCTTCATCATCACTTCATCTGTTCGCCCTTTTTGGGAGTAAACGCATTAATCACTATGAAATATAACTAAATAACGATACACCTATCGGCTTTAATATTTATAAAAGTTCCCTCGATTTCTCCAAAATCTCATCATCAGGTCCTAAGTATGACTACGAGACCAACTTGGAAGTATATCCTATAAAACCCAAAAATAATTTGTCGAATCGGCATAACGTAACCAGTGAACAAACATACCAAAAAATACAGTCGAATTGAGAACCTCCTCCTTTTTGGAAGTCGGTTTAAAATTACTATCAGCTCTTGGATTCTCGACGCCACAGCGCAAAAAGCAAAGCCAGTGAGAATAGAACTTCATCACTTTTTTGAAATGCAAATAATTACAAAATAATTTGTTTATATACAATCAACCGCAATAAAAACTACCCTATGTCTTTTTCCGAGACACAAACTTTATTTGGAATATTTCATCTAAACCCATATTCGTGAAAACGTACCAGACAGACAGAGCTACTTTCACATTTATAATATTAGAATAATAACGGGACTTAATCGCGTGAAATGTTTAAAGATACAAACCTTTTATTTTCCCAACGTTCCGATCGAATTGCACCGATCGTGGTCACGGGTCGACTGATGGCAGCTTAGCGATGTCTCAGTGAGGTGCAAGATTTTTTAAGTAGTAATATTTCACACGATTAAGTCCCGTTATTATTCTAATAAGTGTATGTAAAAGTTGTAGAAGTTTTACTATATTGTACTCACTAAGGTTGATTTTAGTTTATCTCATGTTTCAACTTTTTGATTATAAAATTTGTATCAGTTCTTTAACATAGTGTATAGTATATTGTTCGCATTAACTTTTAGATAATACAATTTGCATCAGTCCTTTAACATAGTATATAATATATTAGCCGCAGCACCTTACCCCCATACCAAGTTTATAAACATTCAAACATTGTAAAATCGGCAATTTGAAAAGACTGGCCGGGAGTTTTTTGCCAGGTTTTTTTTCTCCAGCTTTACCTATTTGTTTGCGAACTTGGCATACATGTACATGTAGAATCCCGACGGCGACGTATCACATGAGTTGTTTTCCATCCTAATTAAATAAAGAATTTTGAAATTTTGTAAAAATCACGAAAGTTTAAAAATGATTTATAATATTAGTTTAGATGTCAACAACTGCAACTGATGCAACCATTACTATTATTTTTTTGTTTTTCAATTCCTTAGCTAAAGGGTATCTAAGTTTAAATAGGCAGTAAACATAGAAGCCTAGAACATTGTGATAAGGTTCCACAGTGGCTATTCAAATTGCCTGCCATGCATACCAATGCAATATAAACGTTACGCTTCGAACAATATGCCGAACCATAGACATGTTCAAACAGACCTTTGTTATTAATCGATACGTTTCAGCTATTTCATTGAGTCAACTGACTTCTATATAGTTCACCTTGAATTTGAGCAAAGGAAAGTTCATTGCGTTATAAAGTAATAGATTTTCCCCTCGGCTTAACTCGCGCTATGTTTAATTTTCATACTTCACTCACTCACTCCCTCTCATTCACTCACTCGCTGTATTTATTGTCACTGTATTTTACATTTCATTTTCACATTTTTGTGCCATTTTGTTAAATTACATTAATGTAATAATGCGTCAAAATTCATTCAGTACTTTTTGCATAACAGAGCAACGAATATCAATGAATTCTTACAAACTTTCGGATGATGTAAAACTTTTCGAGAAGGTACCCTTCAAAGACATTAAACTGAATCCATTCAAGTGGTTAAAACTGAAATGTTACCCTAGTAAGCAGCGAGAGGTATATAAATACCTCACGCTGCTTACCTATCGAACGATTAAAGCGAAGTAGGTAGTACTAGTTTTAACCTTCAGCTGCGCCTACATTTAACCAGCTAACTATCCTCAAACCAAACTCTGACATCAAAGTTGCAAAAAGTTATATCACCCAATACGAAATCCTTAATTAAAACCATCAACAACGTATAAATCTCCAATGTCCATTACAATGACGTCACTCGTTGCACTACCCGTGACGTCACGGTTTCAACTACCAATAAACGCTTGACCTCAATACGCAACACCGTTGTTTACTTAACTAACATTCCATCAATTTGGATCGAGTTTTATGAGAAGTGTTATGGAACAATCAATATTTCCTCGTGCTGAAAATACACTGGGCAATACAGGAAATGGTGGTGAATATGTCTAGATTCGTGTGGTCATGATCATTTATGATCCGAACAAGCCTGGTGATACCCGAATAAAACTACGGTACCTTAGAGTGAGACGAGTTTAAAAATATAATGTCAGCTTTTATGAGCCTCTGTATAAATGATAGACTTAGGATAATATGGCATAAACCACATCGCGATTTAATTCGATCGCAACTCGTCAAAAACTTAAACTTATACAATATTATTTACACATTGAAGCTAGAATTTGTTTTAGTTCGTAGATTAGTTTTGTTTTTTCTATCGAAGTGAATATTTCAAGAAATAGTAATTTTTTCACATCTTAACACTTGCAAATGGTAAAAATTCATTGTTTAATATACTCCATTATGTCGCCGCACTGTGCTGACCGGTTTCGTTGAGTGGGGAGAGCGAGGGACGAGGCCCGGCTAGCTGCGCCCGCGCCCTCCAAAATCCACATCCATACATCCGGCTAAAAGGACCAATGATTAGGCCTTAACGGACGGAGAATAGGAAAACTTTTATAAAAAAATATTAACTGATGATAATATAGTCCTTTAGTTTAAAGGCTGATTACAATAGAGACAAAAATTTAATGAACCGTAAAAAATCGTTTTTTAATACAGTATACGTACCAGCGCTAGTTTCTATATATTCATTACTGTACGAAATACACGAAGATACGGTCTTAACGCATTAATGGTTTATAATGATTGACCCTTTCGATTGGAATCTTAAAAATAAAGGCTTGTTTCTTTTTTCATATTTTGCGGGTTCGATTCCCAGTTCAGACAGGCGATTATTTAAAAACCTTTAAATGAAGCCTTCCATCAATAAAACACCCTTTCTACAATAATAATAATAATATCTTGGGACAACTCACACTGCGCTATCTAATCCCAAACTAAGCAGATGTTGTACTATGGAAACCAGACAACTGATAAACATACTTATATATTTCTAAATACATACATATTATAGATAAATAACACCCAGACACAGAATAAACCATCGTGTTCATAACACAAAGTTTTATTATGGGTCACTAACCACTACCCCAACAGTCCAGTTCAAGGATACCCTCTGTGTGGCATTGCGTGGGACAATCTGTATATTAGTATTCTCATGGGACCAATAAGAATCGTTTAATATTTGTCTCTAAACAGTATTTGGCTTATAAGAAATTATACAATCGGATACTTAAACGAAAACAATAACATTTTATGTTGTTACTCAAATACATATTGACTTGTTACGTAATACAATAGCTAATGGCTATATCTAAATTATCCAATATATCATATATCAATAGCTAATGGCTATATCTATATTATATATCCAGTCTTCCCGTGACCACGGCCGTTGCAATACGGTCGAAACGTCGGGCCATAAACAAGGTATTTTACCTTAAATTATTCACGCGATTAAGACCCGTAATATATATATTTTAATAATATATCTAAATTGTTTAAAAATTAGGTCACAAAGTCTATAATTGTTTATGTCACAACAATTATAGTCTTTGTGACCTAATTTTGGTCACCGTGATTAATATATCTATCCTAAAAATATTTATTTTTATTATTTAGCTATTAATTTAAGCAGCGGCTTCTACAAGACACCTTTTCACTCAATTTAATCAATATTTTGTAAGTAGTCTTTGAGTAAAATGCCTGTGACATACGGACGGACAGACAGGCAGACAGACATAACTAAACTTTCCGTTCCGTTTTTGCAATTTTACCAACGGAACCCTAAAAATGAAACTTTTATATGTTTTTTATTACGTAAATTAACAATTTCACAACTCACTCTGTTTAACGTGTATTTATTAGAAATGCCTGTAGTTGTAGCTATTACTGAATACATATGTACATATATTTATGTATGTTTATCAGTTGTCTAGTCGCCATAGTAAAAGCTCTGCCTAGTTTGGGATTAGATCAAACTCAGAGAGCCATATATGAAGTGCCCCAACATTAGCTACATTAATAAAAATAGATTGTGACCTAATTTCTGTATAAAATTATACTTTTAACATAGACTAGACGACGAGACTAGAATATGTAGTTATGTCGTCTAAGCAATTTCGGTTACGTCATCAAATCTCATTGGAGACTGGCCAACTACGCAGGAGATATTATAGTGCACAAGTGTATGTGCAGACACAAGTGCACTCTTTATTCTCTCACTCTCATAGTCCGATGGGACGGAAATCTGACACGACTGGAGAGAGATTAAGCGCTGGGCCGACAGCTTAGCGTGCTATCTGAAGCACGGAGCGGTGTGACAATGTTCGAAAACGATCACCCATCTATGAAGCGACAGTAGTGATTGTATAAACTGTGTATCTGATATTAGGTTTAAAACCAATGATTATAGCTCTATAGACTTTCGAGCCGTGTCCAGGATGTGAAAGGACCTTACTCCGTCAGAAGCGGCGGTAGCCTAACTAACTAAGGCATCGGTCTCGCAATCGTGAGGTTGCGGGTTCGAATCCTACCCATTATACTACCGATGTGAACCCACTCCTAACACAAGTCATTGACCTTAGTTGAAGGGGTTAACAGGATTGCTAGTAATGTGGGACGACAATCCCACATTCCTTGTTATCTTTAAATATATTTAAATATTATACCTCCCGGGTGCGACTGAAAGTTTTTGCCCTGCAGAAAGGGGCGGTAGATTGGTACCTACTACATGCTCTGGAGCCTAGCCTAAATGATCCTCGCTTGGATATATATATATATATATATATATATATATATATAGAATGAAGAAATCTTATGAATTTGAACAACCCGCTTACATTATTACTAGCACATTTTCATTGATAAAATGTATAAAAATAATTTAATCAAAATAATAATGTCCTGCCACCTTTTTCTTCACCACCTAAAGATTAACTGCCTGACGTCTTTTTCAATGTATTTGAAGGAACTATTAACTAAATAAACAATGGGCACGAACGAGCCTTTAGCATATTTTGGTACATGCTTGCCATGTCACGATAGGCCGCCCCTAATATCTGACCACCCTAGGCCCGGTCTAGTGGGCCTTATGGCAAATCTGCCACTGGTCTGATCCATCTTCACCACTTCAAATCAACAACAATAATATTTATAACTTCCATATAAAATAATATGTAAAATATGTTGCTTAATGTGTGAAACGAGTCATAAAAAAACAAAAAATAACATGTCATATCGTAATATCATATACAATTTATCGTTCTTACACAAACATAACTTGCAATTTTATTTAAAACACAAAAAATCTAGACTGAAAGTCGCAAGCTATCAAATAAATAAATAACTTTCAAAATATCATAAGCAAACAAAATGTTATTATGTTTTTCGACCGAATCCTTTATCAGTAAATATTTACATAGGACGACAATACACTCTATAAATAATGGTTCGGTTATAAGGATCGTTTCAAGCTATCACGCGATAAAAAGTTACATGGGTTTAAAAGATAGGTTGTATTTTCTTTTAGTAACAAGATTTTGCCTTTTCTTAGGTCGGTTCTCTATATTAGTACAAATACGCAAACCTGCAAGTGGAGGACGGTACTCGCGACTATATTTGCAGAGTTCTTGACAAGGTAGTGATTTTTGAAGCAGTGTTACCCAATGCACCAACCTTTACCTCCGTGTAATCACCCACACATTCATTTTTCAGATTGACAGATTGACTGCCTCTGTGGCGCGGTGGGAGTGTATCCGACTGCTAGGCAAGAGGTCATGGGTTCGATCCCCGCCTAGGATAAAACTTTGTGCGATGAGCACGATGGTTTATTCTGTGTCTGGGTTTTATTTATCTATTATATGTATGTTTTTAGAAATATATAAGTATATTTATCAGTTGTCTGGTTTCCATAGTACAAGCTCCGCTTAGTGTGGGATCAGATAGCGTTGTGTGAGTTGTCCCAAGATATTATTACTATTATTATTATTCATTGATCAAAAATGTCAAAAGGAATTTGCAAAATGGGTTCGTAGATGACTATATGAATAATGTCACATATTGTAAGAATGTTTGCATGCATATGAATTTAGATGTCTAATCTGCCTAGATTCTACGACAAGTCAACGAAGGCAAATGATATTTCTATAAAGACTCAGCATCCCAATCTATACTAATATTATAAAGCGGAAGAGTTTGTTTGTTTGTTTGTTTGTTTAAACGCGCTAATCTCAGGAACTACTGGTCCGATTTGAAAAATTCTTTTTTTGTTGGATATCCCATTTATCGAGGAAGGCTATAGGCTATAGAACATCGCGATACGACTTATAGGAGCGGAGTAGCGACGAGAAATGTTGCAAAAACGGGGAAAATTTACGCATACGAAGTTGCGCGGGACAGCTAGTTATTAATAAAATAGTTAGTGTGTGTCTCAAATATTTAAGGTGATAGCAATAAAATCTCTCCGTTCTTAGTCTGGAACCAACCCTACCAGTATAATAAACAGCGTATCTTCATACCAACGCCCTGTAATTTTAAAACCCTATTAAGTTTGATTTACACCAAAAGTTGTAGGTACGAAATGAAATTAGTATGCAAAATAATATTGGGAGAACCTTTCTGGTTTACCATTCTGTTTAATTATCTTCGACTTTCGTTTGTTGGCTTGGTGTCGTGGTATTGGGCTTTCAAGCAAAGTCTAACATCACAAAACCTCACAAAATCTTCTTGAATATAATAATGAAAAATTAAGAATGTATCATTACCACTATTTTGTAATTGTTATAGTATAAGTAAGATCTAGGATTGTTAGCCTGATATCTCTTTTTAAACAGGATTTTATTTCTGGTAACAAAAATGACAAAAACGGAATCCTTATATATTCATCACGCCTCCATTCTTGTGTTTTAATTTAAACCGTACGGCTAAGAAATATAAAAAAAAACACTAAAGTAACGTGTAATAAATATGTTCAACGAAAATTATTTTCAGCTTAATTAAATTTACCATTTTTGAGTTAATGCCGAAAAATTAGATTCTGACCATAAGGACGCAAATACCATGAAGATATCTCGTTTGCTAGTGCACTTTTGACATCGCATATTTCTTTGCAGTAATGGCTACGGAACTTAATCCGACATGCTTTTGACCGGTTCTTCAAATGATGGTCTTCCCTAGGCTGGGGAGATTTATTACTGTTTAGTTATTTTATTGATCTAACTGTGACTTTCAAAAGTCATTGCTATGTCGTAAACAAAAATTAAATATATACAGCATATTTGCTAAAATGTGTAAATAGGTACTATAGGCCGACCGCTTAACTCGTATATCGCCTGCGGTGAGAAGGGAGCGCGGGGTGATGTTAACGGGTGGGTGAGCGGGGTGCGCGGGACAGAGAACTCACGTTCTCCATCTGGCCTATAGTAGATGAAATTCTTTACCTCGTTAGAGCGTGTTGTAAATACAACATGACGTGCTGGGATGTCTATATCGATATTTTTGATACTAGTATTTACAATTTGAGACATAAAGTGATCGTTTCTGTAACGATACTTGAAATATTAGTCCTTATTCACGTTCTTTTTTCCGTTTTCGCGGCAAGCCCGTGTGAACTGTCAAAACCTTGTCATAATGGTAAATAGAGAGCTGCTCTTAGAAATGCATCAACGCGCATGCGTGCTGGACATCTTTAAGGGCACCGCGCATGCGCCAGTTCGCACGAGTTTGCCATGAAAACGGAAAAAAGAACGTGAATAAGGACCATCTTTGTTCGAACATTGCTTAAATTTACTAATATTATAAAGCTGAAGAGCTTGTTTGTTTGTTTGAATGTGGTAATCTCAGGAAACTTAAATTCTGACCAGTAGGGTCAGCATTAAAAAAAATAAATTCAATTCTGACCGGTATCGAACAGATTTTTTTTTTTTAATTCGTACCTAAGGTTACTCGTAGCCATATACTGGGTGGCGCAAAAGTACTGGCACTAAAGAAAATACTTTTTTTTTTTTATATGACATTTTCTGTCATTCTGTTGTTGAAAATTGTGTAGTGAACAAATGTAAAATACACTGAAAATAAACATGGACCATTTTACTCCCCAAGAACGTGGAATAATTGTGTCAATGTTCTTACGGAATAATTCATCAGTGATAAGAACACAACGTGAATTTCGTCGACGATTTCCCCACCGTCCGGCACCGATTGGTCGCACAATTCGACGCTTTGCCACACGCCTTGAAGCAACTGGCTCAACATTGGATAGACCTAAGTCTGGGAGACCAAGAACAGGCCGTTCAGCTGAAAATATCGATGCTGTGCTCGAAGATGTGGAAGAGTGTCCAGAAACATCAACGAGGCGACGTGGCAAGCAATTGGGCATTTCCAGACGGACCCTGCAGCGTATTTTGGTGAAAGACTTAAAGATGTTCCCGTATAAAACTCAAATGACTCATCAGCTGCTGCCTGCTGACCACCGAGCTCGTCTAGATTACTGCCAGCGCGTCATAAACCTCAACCTTGAAGAGGATGATTTTCCTTCAAAATTGGTTATGAGTGACGAAGCGCATTTCCATCTCTCAGGGCATGTCAATAAGCAGAATACTCGGTTCTGGGGCACTGATAATCCGCGCATTATTCAAGAAACACCTCTACACCCACTAAAAGTTACTGTATGGTGTGGCATCTGTGTTGACAGAGTGATCGGACCCTATTTTTTCGAAGACGCTGGAGGCAATGCGATAACTGTCACTGGAGAACGCTACAGAACCATGTTACGTGAGTTTTTGATACCCAGTTTGGACGAATTGGGGCTGGAGCACATCTGGTTTCAACAAGACGGCGCTACGGCACACACAGCGCGCGACACTATGGACTTAGTGAGGGACGCTTTTCCAGGCCGAGTTATCTCTCGTTTTGGCGATTTGCCTTGGCCTGCAAGATCACCCGATCTGACCAGTTCAGACTTCTTTCTTTGGGGTTTTTTGAAATCTCGGGTGTATGTGAACAAGCCACAGACTCTCGCAGCTCTAAAAGAAAACATTCGTCAAGAAATAACGAACATATCGCAGGAAGTGTTACGGCAAGTTATGCAAAATGTCATAAATAGGGCTCAAATGTGTATCAACTCTGGAGGTCACCATTTAAAAGACATCATCTTTAAATCCTAATGGTACGAAATTTAATGGCACAAATATACATTTAAAAAATCTAAATCTAGTTTTCTAATTTAGAAAAAATGTTATAGCTGAACCAAATAGGGTCTTTACTTTTGCGCCACCCAGTATAATCATGTTGCGTTCAAACAAACAAAAGCTTCAACTTTATAATATTAGTATAGATGTAAGGACACATGTTAGGATGATTGTGGAGAGTTCAAGGTCAGCATATAGGGATGTATGCAAGGCGAACGGTTACTGCACAGTGGTTTAGTACTCGAGGAATCCGGACAAATATACAATACGTATCTTTAATTTATAGACAATCCAGTAATTTCTTATAGTATACTTAATCAGACACAATTTCTATGTATGATATTACATTTATATACACAGACAAAGCCAGAGCAAAATACTTAAGCAAAATAATATAATAAGACCAAACGACCTGCCAAACAATGATTTAGAAGCCCATTAAACTTAATTGTATTACTTCAAAGGTACCAAAATTTACAATGTTCAGATCAAAATACACAATTCCATTTCGAAAGCCATTTTCAATGTAAAATTTATCATCACTTCCCCTATTTTAACTTGAAGGACAATGGGGAAAATACGAAAACAAATACTGGAACGAGGAAAGGTATTTTGAACAGATCTCTGGAGAATTTTATATTATTGCTCTTTGAATAAATTTGAGGAAATGTCTGCTATCTTTCATATGGATAAGAAGGGACATTTGTTTAATATAATAAACTATGAAAGGGATGATGATACGTCCCATCAACACAAAGGAAGGATCCTCCGACCAGACGAAGCGATCGTGTCAGATGGGCCGCGGCCCACCGGTTCACGTTGGGAAGTTGTTAAGACAGCTAACAGCTGTGGAAACTCCAATATCGCGATTTGACGCGAGCTGTCAAACGTAAACTATTTTGTAGTACTATATGTGGGTACTGCGACAAAACAATTTTTTGGTTTCAGTTTATTTATAAAAAGGAACTATTAATAATAACTAGATATGTTTATGGCTTCACTTGCGTCAAATTTGTTGATCCCCTTAAAGCTTGAGTTCCTCTAAATCCTTACCTCTCGTATATCTACCTCTTGTGCAAAATTCGATTCATTACCTAGAACTTTTTTTTTTTTTTAAGTAATAAATTTTAATTAACAAATAAATGAATGCAAAAATAATTAATTAAATTCGTACTCGAATTTCGAAAAAAAATTGTAGGCATATGCATTCAGTATCCTGGGCACATACTAACCCTTGATTTTGAACTTTCTCTTACACGTTGTTTAAGAGCAGCACCTCGAAAACTTGCAGTAACTCGTTACCGAAAATATTTCAATGGACGTTTATAAGCTGTATAATGTAGGTAACTACTAAACTATAAACGTCCATTGAAATATTTTCGGTAACGAGTTACTGCAAGTTTTTCTTACCTTATTATTTTCTTCAGCTTTTGAATAGGGGATTCTTTTCTCCGGATAATTATAGCACAAACTAATATTTGATATAGGATAGCTAAATAGTTAGTGACGTTGAGATCTGAATACCCAGCGTGGTTTTGGATTCCACACAAATTTAGATTTTACATTCATAAAATGTTATCATACCAGTCGTATACGAAAACCCGCTCAGAAATTATGCATTTTTATCTAAAGTTGAATGGGTGAATAAGCAAACATACATATATATCTGAGATAAAAATGTCATCATCATAAAAAGCTGATATGCATTTAGCAATCTTGTTTAGATAAAAATATTTATCTGAAAACGTAATACTTGTAGATCAAATTTTCTTGAAATTTGATATGTTAGGTTCTTGGTTAAACGAAGGAAAAAAATATGATTTGTAACCGCGTAGGCTTAAGGGGCGGTCAGTTATTCGCATAGCCATCTGCGAATCAATTTGCGATTTTTTTTTAATATTTTGATATTTTCGACGAACGTATGGGAGACAAAGCGTAGATTCGTGTGTTTTAAATGTTTTATAAAAATAAACGCGGCATGAAAAACGCAAACGTGTCATAAACTTTTTAAATATACTCGTGAATGCCATGTTACACTCGTAGCCGCGAATATTTGTATAATCACTGACGTAACATATGACTTGAATCTTAATTTATTAAGGTAAACAATCCTGCTAATGAATTGATTTAAACCCAGGAACTCTGACTCAGCAGTCAGGGTCAGCAACCACTAGACCAGCAAGGAACAGGCTGGTCGATCAGATTCTCAATTTAAACTGTACTCTACCCTATTAAGTTGACCATTCTGTCACAATTTACAAAGCTACAGAAGGCCAGCTTTCTAAAATGAGTGTAAACCGCCTCAGGCAAACATAGACGTTCATGTATGGATATCTCAGTTCAACTCGGTTGAATCACTGACCTCTATAGTACCAGTAAGCTGAACAGGCTACCGCTGACAACAACAATACTTCCTTTCGAAGACCGTAATTTGGCAAAATCAAATGGAATTCTACTCTTGTGTAACAAGGATAAATAAATAACAACAACGGCCATTTGTCATAAATGTCAAAAAAGTTGACAGGAAGGTCATTTGATTCGACATTTGAAATTGCTGTCACTTTGTACGAGGTAGCCAGTCTAGTGTATGTTGTGTCAGTGGGTCGAAAAGTCAACCGAGATGGCACACGTTGACGATGCACGTACGTGCACTTGTATGTGTGGGTGGATTATTTGTTGAGCTCTGAGCTGGATTTCAATGCCTACGTAGTTTGTGACTTTGACCCTATCTCCTCTTGAAGCAAAGTTGATTAGTATTCAGCAGAGTCATCTGTATTGTCTGAAATGGCCTAACAAGCTACGTTATCTTGTTATCTTATAAGAGATAATTTGGTTGATTTTAATTACATCAACCGAGTATTTTTGGTAATACAAGCGGCGGTAGCCTAATAGTTAAGGCATCGGACTCTTAATCCTGAGGTCGCAGGTTCAAGTACTACTCAATACTACCGACGTGAACCCACTTCTAATACCTGCAATTTAGCAGAATACGGTCACTAATGTATGAAGCGACAGAAGTGATTGCATAAACTGTGTATCTGAGATTAGGCTTAGAACCAATTATTTAAGCTCTTTATACACACTTTCGAGCCGTGTCCAGCGGGTCAATTCGCGTAAATAAAGCAACATTTAACCGTTTTTGCAACATTTCTCAT
The DNA here is from genome assembly GCA_945859575.2 of Herminia tarsipennalis. Lineage (NCBI taxonomy): Eukaryota > Metazoa > Arthropoda > Insecta > Lepidoptera > Erebidae > Herminia > Herminia tarsipennalis. The sequence continues at coordinate 4,596,391 of OX243830.2, forward strand.
TGCTGCACCGCTCCTATTGGTTGTAGCGTGATGTTATATAGCCTATAGTCTTCATCGATAAATAGGCTATCCAACAGTGAAAAAATTTTTCAATTCAGATCAGTAGTTCCTGAGATTACCGCTTTCAAACAAACAAACTCTTCAGCTTTATAATATTAGCATAGATTAAAAGGAACACTATCACAGCTATGTATGCTTCACAAGTTTACGGGTAATAGCCGACCAAGTAAGAACAATCAATTTCGTACAAATTCCATTGAATAACTTTGTTAGTAAGTATTAAACAAAAACAACAGAAAATCCATTTCTTAGAATTATTGTAAAGGGCAACTACCGAACCCTACACTGTGACTGTCCGGCAGGCACTTGCCCGGTTTTTCATTAATAAATTATAACCTGTAATGTACTACAGTAGTGCAAGTTGTTCTAAACGCGTTACCCAATCACCCTGTCTGGATCTTTTTCTTCCCACATCTTCTCAAAGGCATCTAGATCGTCATGCCAGCATTCCTTAAGCCTGCCTAGATGGCGATGTATATTATTTTGTTTATAGATGACCCTTTAATGTCCTTTGATGACCCGCGATTATAATAATCACCTGGGAGTACTTATGCGATAATTTGCGTGACCAAAACAACACTAAAGTGTCACCTTAGTACACCAACAGCTTATAAATTTAATTTTATTCTAAAAAAAATTGCGTGTCGGACTCACTTGTGGGCTTTGCACAAAATTTCAGGTACATATTATAAATAGCTCAGGAATCGAGTCTCGCAGTATTTAAAGAGTATATTTTTTATGATATAATTACAAATGTATAGTTTTCAAATTTTTTCCTATACTTGTAGTATAACGTATATGACGGTATTACTTGCCTCATTTCATAGTTCTAGGTCAATGGAAAATACCCTATAAATTTTGATTCCGTTGAGAGTCGAGTCGGGTGTATTTTTTTACGTTAATTATAAATTTGATTTTTTCACAGCTTCAAGGGACTGGCGACCTGAGTATATGGTTTTAATTTCAACTCGATACCTTCACGCGTTCCCGAGATAAAGCGTCTTGACAGACAGACGGAAGAACGGATGGAAGGACAACAAAGTGATCTTATAAGGGTTCCGCTTTTTCCGTTTGAGGTACGGAGCCCTAATAAATTAAATAAGATAATATAACAAAAAACTATAGAAAAGGTCCTTTAAAATTCGAATACGGATCAAAATCCAGTAATTTTCAATAATGACAGCCTTCTTGTAAAAAGTTCCTCATTTTCTATAAACATTGTTTTTAATCAGACATACTTCAATTACTTTAATCGCATCTAGTCAGCCATATTAATAACTCTTCAAAAATAAACGAAGGTTTTAATTTTAATATATATATTTTTTACTAACTATAAAGTAAAGTAATATATCCACCCGGAAAAGACGCCTGTTACTACGATAACAAACGTAAAATAATTCAATACTGCCCGCAAAACGGACCGACTTATTTCTTTGTACAGGATATTTTGTTGGAATTTGAATGAGGGATGGGCTCGGCCTTCACTTGAACTCCAGTTTTACGAGCCAAGGCAATAAAATGGCGGTATTTTTGGCGCTTTTTTGTAAATTTTATCAGTTGCGAGTTGAGCCTTGTTGAAGTATTCAGACGAGTGTTTGCCACTTTGAAATGTTACTGTAGATAAGTTTGAGTTCAGTATAATCACACTAATATTATAAAGGCGAAAGTTTGTGAGTATGTGAGTGTGTATGTTTATTACTTCTTCACGTCTAAATGGCTGGAGCGATTTTATTAAATTTGGTATGGAGTTTGCTGACACCCCGCGGTCTTACCCGCGTTTTATTAGCCTATGTTAACACATAATCCCAGCTAATTATGTATAAAATCCGTTCGTTAGTCTCGTTAAAACTCAAAAACTATTTAATAGATTTGAATAACTATTTTTGCTTTGTTCGCTCTATTACTGGTATTTTTACCAGTAAAAGGAAAAGTCCAAAGTAGGTACTGAAAATCGGTCGATGAGAAAACCGGCTTATCTTTTTTTCTTTTTTTTTAGAAAGAAAGAAAAAGAAAGAAAAAACATTTATTTGACCTTCCATACATACTTATAAAATAATACAGAATACACAAATGTGAATAATAATAAAAACATTACATCTAATTAACAATAAGTATGTACGAGAGCAAAATTAGGTACCTACGTCAGCTAATGTTGCGGTCTGTGACCGCAACGCTGGTATTCTCGTAGGTCCCGGCTACCAAACTATAGATACATAAAAATATTATACCATAAATGATTATAATAAATAAATAAATAAATAAATAATTGTTTCTAAAATAAAACATACAGAAAAATTAAAATAATTAAAATAAAACAACCGAAAAAAACACAAAATATAAATTTCCGAACCAGTTTCCGAACGTTCATTCAACCTCCCTCTGTAAAAGCGATCAACCAATCAGCAGCGTCGCTAGGTACGCTTTCAGTTGATTGGTTTGAGTTTTGACTGTTCGACTAGAGGAAAAGTCTTGGAAAGTTGGAAAAGTTTAAACAAAGACTACAATATAATACTAAATAAACAATATTAAACACTATTACGGGGAAACTTAATAAATATTATCATCATGTACTGTATATGTGACTAAGGATATAAATATAAATGTATATTATTACAATTAAAAACTACGATATGATGAGTACAACTAAAACGTTTCAAAGCTACCACCGGTAAGTACCTAACTCAGACATCTAATTTATAATTCCTAGTTTTTGTTTATTTAATAAAATTTGTTTCAGTTTTGTTTGAAAGGAATATCGTGTTTTCAGATTTTTCAGTGGAGGGTCAAGGTCGTTCCAGCATTTCGTAGCGGTATATCTAAAACTCCCCCTGAAAGCGGTCGTTCTATGCCTTGAGGTGATTAGCAGATGCGATGACGCCCTTGTCGTGTACTGGTTAAGATCCCTTGACCAAGTCAACCTACTATACAAATAATCAGGTTTACCGTTTAAAATAACGCCAAAGAGCAGGGAAGCTAAATGAAGATGCCTGCGAGCAGCCATCTTCATGAGATTCCCGCAATTAAGGAATGGAGTGACATGTGAACGAGGCGGCACATTAAAACAAAACCGAGCACATGCGTTCTGTACTCTCTGTATCACATTTTGTGTTCTTTTCAAGATACATGCACCATACACTGTGTCAACGTAATTTAATTTAGATAAAATTAGAGTTTCACAAAGGGTAATTCGCAAATCGATACTGAGATGCTGACGAATCCGATACAACAGTTTGAGACGGTAAAAACAGTTTCGAACAGCTTCAAGCACATGCGTCTCAAAGTGAAGCTCACCATCCATTATCAAACCCAGATTACGAGCCTCAGATACTTGCTCTATTGGGCAACCATCAACCATTACCACAGGGTGTGAGGCTTTTATCTTTTTGATGCAATCCTTTGAGCCCAATATCAAAAATTTGGATTTATCAGGGTTAAGGACTAAGGAATTACTTTTTGCCCAAGCAGATACTCTGTCTAAGTCAAGGTTGATTTTGTTTATTGCCTCATGACAGTCTTCCGGATAACACGATAAATATATTTGGAGGTCATCTGCATACATGTGAAATTGGGTGTTTAGTATATGGTTAGTAGCATCGGCACTGTAAAGTATAAATAAGAGGGGGCCGAGGATAGATCCCTGAGGAACACCACGGTTTACCCGACAACAGGACGACCTGGTTGTATTGCGGTCTGCATCATTATCCATTTGGACGAATTGAGATCTGTCAGTCAGATAGCTATGGAACCACTTCACTGTTGTAGAGTTACACCCGTAGTAAGAGAGCTTAGCAAGAAGAAGAGAAACATTAATAGTCTCAAATGCACGGGAAAAATCAAGCAAAACCAGCACAGTACCCATACCCTGGTCCCTAGCCTCCAGAATATTGTCAACAACATCATGGAGAGCCGTCGCAGTGCTATGTCCCCGACGGAAACCAGACTGTCTTACAGGTAAGATGTTATACCTCTCCAAGTATTTCCTCAACTGGGTACACACCACCCTCTCCAAGACCTTGGACAGACAAGGGAGTAAGTTAATTGGTCTAAGGTCTTTGGCAACTGTAGGGTTAAGGATTTTGGGTATAGGCTTAACAATTGCGACTTTCCATATATCTGGGAAGGTTGATGTAATAATTGATTTATTTATAATTGCAGTGACAGACGGGAGACTTTGAGGAAGGGTCATCAATATCATCTGTAATGAAATACCATCTATACCAAGAGCATTTGATTTGAGACTGTAGATATGCGAACGAACTACATCCTCAGTGACAGGCTCCAGAGTGAAGGTGTTATTGTGGAACCTGTTGGACTCGAAATAAATCAAGTCAGAGAGATTTACAGTGTCAAGGCCCGGTACATTCAGGAAATGTTTATTTAGTTCTTCCGGGTTATTAAATATGTTTGGTAATGTATGTTTTTTTTGTTTACCAATTGCAATGGTTGATTTTAAGTTGTTCCATAGTTTTTTAGGGTTTTGAATATGTCTGTTTATTGCCTATGGTTGGCAGACGAGCCAGTGGCCTACCTGATGGTAAGCGGTAACCGCCGCTCATGGACTACAGGAATGTCAGGGACACACCCAAGGCGCAGTCTACCGTGAAGTGAAAACTCTCTTTAAACCTCGTTTGAAGAAAGACATGTCGTAGCTGGAAACACCGCAGCAGGTAGTTCATTCCAGAGTCTACACGTACGTGGAAGAAAAGAACGCCGGAATCGATCCGTACAGGACCGTATTGTTTCCAGGATTTTGACAGACAGACGTTCAGGAAGCATTACCTTTTATTTATTCAAAGGTACGATCAAATTGAACCGATTGTGTTGATAGTCGACCTGCCACAATTGGTGCAATCCAATCGAAAGGTCAGGTAAAGAAGAGGTATCGTATATTTTACCCGATTATTAATAAATCGAATGATACTTAGCGGTGAGTGAACGATTGTGAATAAGAAGAAAAAAATCCAGTTGTATCTCCTAAAATGTATAAAAGTCATGAAAGTATAAAAGCGTTCAAAGTTCTTATATAGACATAGTTCTCTATATTATTTATAGAAACAAACTAAGGAACAAAATAATGATGTTTGTCGTTTAACATACACCAAACCGTGTCACCTGTCAATACTATGACTATTTCTTTTGTATATAAGGCACTAGTCTAATTGTTCACTGTTAGCGAAAAGCGTATTGAACTTGGATCTAAGCCAGGGGCCAAGCTGAAGAGCAAATAATCTCAGGAACTGCTGGTTCGAATTGAAAAAAACGTTTACTGTTGGATAGCCTATTTATCGAGGAAGGCTATAGGATATAAAACATAACGCTACAACAAATAGGAGCAGAGCAGTAATAAAAAATGTTGCAAAAACAGGAAAATTTATGCAGACGAAGTTGCGCGGGTCTGCTAGTCAATTGTCCTGAAGTGTGTTAGAAATTGTACCCCCCACCCCGGGTCAATAGCACAGTGCGAGCGACTTATATTACTATTTGGCCTTATGGGCCTTTGCACCAGGCCCCCAAATTTTGATTTGTTGGGGGGCCTGATGGCCCTCTTAATTGTCATGTAACTTTTCATTCTTGTGCCCCAACCATAGCAGCGATTTTCGATCTTCTAACAATTTGCTTCTCTTACGCCCTGTTCACTCTTCGGATTCGTCAGATCCTCTTTCCTTATTTAATCAGTTTTACTCTGAAATGCACTGCCCCTCGAAATTAGGATGGCACCAGAAATACATACACACCATATAATTACATATTACATAATAATGACAATTTGTATTTCTATGTATGTGTAGGTACTTATATTATTATTTCGTTTTCACGTATTGTTTATTGTTATATAGTTTAGCTGCCAACAAGTTTCTTGCCCCTACTTCTATTTTTATCTCTAGATCACCATAAGATTGACTGGTAGTTAATGCTTTTAGCACTTAATCCGCCTTTGTACAATAACTCTGCATACAGTTTTTTAAATATTCTTTTCTTTTTTTAAGATAACTAGCAATATGGGATTGGATCTTACATTACTAGCAATCTTGTTAACCCCTCCAGCTAATCTCAAAGCGGTTTGTGTTAGGAGTGGGTCACGTTGGTAGTATAATGGAAAGGATTCGAATCCGCAACCTCACGATTGCGAGCCTGATGCCTTTGCCATTACCTACTTTAGCTGCCTACCAGCACCTGGCTAAAACTAAGCATTGTTGAACGAGTAACAAGTAAGCGAAATCTTCGTTAAAAAAAATGAACTACTTATCTTAATTAATTTAGGTAGCTTTGTTTCAATAAAACCCGTGACATATAAGATAAAAAGTTATAAGTATTTATTATACGGGAATTAACGCGCATTGTTTACCTTAAAATTGCTTGACGTTTCGACCAGGTTGCGATCCGTACTAGAATGTCGTTATTGCGCTTTCGAGACACATACTTGACGCAAGCGTATTTAAGATCGATCCCAAAGTTACAAGAATACAAAAATGGCTGTTTAATCGAAACTTAACTGCGACAGAACTGCAACTGCACTGCTTTAAATACGTGATTTGACCCCCTAATACATACGTCAAACTTATAATGTTACATCTTTCCGATTTGAAAATATAAGAATATAAAATATTCCATCCTCAAATCGCTTTATACTCGACAGTAAGACAGATACCTATAGGTAAAGATATCCGATATTTGACAAGAAAAATGACGTAATTTGTCACCTGTATCCTAGTTCTTTGTTTGATGGCGTTGTCTTGGGTATAAATAGATCGAACTTATCAAGGTGTCGGAAGAAAAATCATCTGGAAATGTGAATTTCTTTGACGGGTTGTACTACGAGTATTTTCATGTTAGTAAATGTATATTTAGTATTACAATATTATGAAAATAAATATATTACGGGCCTTAATCGCGTGAATAAATTAAGGTAAAATACCTTGTTTATTGACCGAAGTCACGACCGTATTGCAACAGCCGTAGACACGGGTAGACTGACTGACACTGATCAGTCTACCCGTGACTATGGCTGTTGCAATACGGTGTGTACAAATCGCGAAAGTTTATCAACATTATAATATTAGTTTTTGTTTTGAAAAAGTTTTTACAAAATTGTTTTACATGAGAAAACATCAGTTTTTTACGACTACAATTTGTCCTTTAATCAAACGATAGTACCTTAAAGTATGTCAAAACATACCGCGAGTAATTCTTGCGGTGCAACGCGTTGTGTTCGTCACAAACTGACTGCCGCATGCGAGCATTCTTACTGTTGTTTCTGATCTAGCATTGCCTTTTTAATAAGCACATTTTTAATTTAATAAACTCATCTTAAACACAACTTTAATAATGTTTCAAATGCAAACTGAAAGTGCGGATCGTTTTCTACGCGTTGCTTCCGCGTGGTAACTGCGATTTATTTGAACACAATTTCACTGTACTTTTGTATAATTCTCTACTAAACCGCTACGTCAAAATTAATTCAATTTGGCTTAATGTGAAATTACATAGGCAAAATTTTATAGTGATACCAGCGCACATACGGACGGAGGAGAAGGAATATTTTTTACTGTCTAATAAAAAGGTGGCGACCAAGAAAAATCAAAAAAATCTGTGAGATTTTACAGATTACTTTTTGTAAATTTTAAAGCATTTTTATGCTCATTATATATATATATAAATTTAAATGTATATACTTAGGCTTAGGGCTGGTACACCTAAGGTCGGAGGTTCAAGTTCCGCTTAAGATGTTTTTTTTTCCGTACATTTAAATTCATATGGGTGACAGATGTCTTAAAAAATTCACACTCCTCGTGCCTCAGAGAATGCCTTAAGTTGTCGAAATTGGGTGTTATTTCTTTCTGATAATGTCAAGTTCACACACACTTATACATTATAATATCTTCTGTGTAGTGGGCTGGTTTTTTATAAGATTCGACACTGTAATGAGTCCCTATATAAGTTAATTCTCATACAAAATGAACAATGGACTTTACGCGACCTCTTTGACCTCAAACCTCATTTAGTCTCCATTACTAGACAGACCGTCTGTAATTGTCTACGAGAATATAACATTAGGGTCTTAGTTACATAGGTACTTTATTGTATATACGGTATATAAAGTCTGACGTTTTGATTACATCTCTGCATCTACTGAAGGTAATGAAACTATAGCCACAACAAATAATTAACGATTAAGTAATTATAAAAGTGATTGTTTAAACTTATTATTTTATGTGTGTTGGATTTCTCTACAGGATGATTTTAACTATACTAATAACCCCCTCCCTGTATATGACTTATCTAAATTAAACATATTAAATCTGCAGCAGGGTCTAATGTTCATATAGGTATAAAGAAATATAGTGTAATAATTTAGCCATTTTAAAAGAAGTAGCAATCACTTTTTATTGGCAAGTTAATTTGTCACTGGCTTCACTTTTGCGAAATTGGCATTAAATGTAATTATTATATTTCCAATTTTGTTTGCCATTCATTAGAGTTGCATTCTATGACCTTAGTGAATGAAGTATTAATATAATTTTGACTTAAAACCTATTATATGTTATCTGAATATAGTCGAAATAAAACATATACCAGACAACTCGAGAATTTCATGAATCGGAATCCAAATAAGATACGATGCAACTCAGAGACCAAACGCAGACGAAGTTGCGAGAAACAGCTGATATAAAATAAAGTATTTACTTGATTAAAGAACGGATTTTCGGAAATTCTAGATACCAGTCATGTCAAAGGTCATGAAGTTCGATCCCCACCAAGGATAAAACTTTGTGTGATGAGCACAATGGTTTATTCTATACATACATACATACATATCAACCCATAAGATGGCCCACTGCTGGGCACGGGTCTCCCCAGTAGAACCTACTAGTATGTAGATCCTGGGGGTAATTGCCATAATCGCCACGCTTGGCGAGCGGGTTGGCGATCGCAGTAGGGCTTTAAGTACGCAGAGGACGCTGCTGCCCGTCCTCCGGGGTGAAATCCCTTAGTCGCCTTGACGACACCCACGGGTAGAGATGGGGTGGTACTATTCTTAAGCCGGCACCACACGTTTTCTACTATGTTTGGGTGTAACTTATCTATAAAATTGATGTATTCAGAAATTTAATAGTAGGTATGTATCAGTTGTCTGGTTGCCTTAGTACAGGCTTTGCCTAGTTTGGCATTCATCTAATGTTGTGTGAGATGTCCCAACATACAGCATATTACAGCTAGTATTAGTATAGAAAATAATATAAAACTTAGGCTGCACATCCTTTCTTGGTCGTGCAGCCAATATTAATCTGAAACCAGCTGCCACTTTAAAAATTTCATAAAAATCATTTCAGCATTCCACCATCTTGAAAAATGATATATCAAATGTGAAACTCCAATAACTTTCAGTCCAAAAACGGAAATGAATAGAAGGCTGACTTTGCATTGTGATAGATTATAATAAAGGCCATTTTTAACCGAATCCTTTAATGGGAGATTATATTATTATTACCGTTTTTGGAATATGGTAAATCAAGGAATGATATATTAGTAGTTCGTCAATCAATCTGTCCGTAACTGAGTTCATAGGACAGCATTTTGACACTTACGACAAATGGCCGTTGTTGTTAACCTTGTGACACAAGTATAGTCTTCCATTTAATTTATAACTTACCCTCCAAATATAAAAATATAATGGAAGTCTTGTTTATTTTATTTTTATATAAATAAAGACTTTATGCACAAATAATGTACAAAGTACAATAAAAAACATGACAATTTATATTACAATTCTTTTTTTCTTTTCGTTAACGAAATAGCAGGAGCAAGCATACATTTTCGCCACTCGGTAGAAAGAGAGGGAGATGTTACTTCCTCTCCTACGCCGCGCCGGTGGTCTACTCTCCCTTCGTCTTACGAATTTTCAATCAGGTCACGTGTCCTGACGCAAGTTTTACATTTTATACCAATTCCAAAAAGTGCACAACGCCGATAAAGAAGTTCTCACTTCAAAAATTTATTACAACCTATTCTCATACCTACCAAATACCTATTTAAAAATAATTTCCTTAAAATCGGTCGAGCCGTTTCGGAGGAACTCGACCACAAACCCTGTGACATTAGATTTTATACAAACGAAATAATAAAATTAATTTACTGTAACACAAAGCCCAATAACGTCATTAACCACAACAGAGAAATGAAAATTTATTAAAGGCGCGTGAGTAGTCAACGTCCGCTATATTTTGAAACCAATTTGCAGTTATGAAAAGAGTATTTCATACTCTTTTAATAACTGCAAATTGGTTTATATTATGTCAGAATATAGGGTTTCATATATAATATGCACTTCGGCTTATTTGCTTTTTATACGCTTTTATAAACTCTTCATTCAGAAAGGATTACTAAAGATAATATATTATTAAGTCTTATTATCAGTCTGACAGAGTATTTAATTAAGAAAGGTCACCTATCTATGGACCTATAGTGGCAACATTGCTTAGCCTCACAAATAACTCGATCTGTTCGGTTCCCACTAAGTCAGGGTCTTAAAAGTATCTTCAACTCACTCACAGCAATCTGGTCGAAACTTCACATTACCTGTACTATGGCAACCAGAAAACTCATACTTTTATAATTCTTAATACTAACATCGTGCTCATCATGCAAAGACATTCCTGGGTAAGCATAGAACCCACAAATTTTGATTTAAAAGCCACACGTAACCAGTCCGTTTGCTGTCTGTCACCCTATCTGTCGTCCTAGGTCTGCATAGTTCACTCACAATAGCGATTATTACTTGTCGGCAATAGTTAAAAACCGGCTCTAGGACTATACACTACCAATCGAAAACCAGCAGTTTCAGACCGTAAGATCATACACCGGCAGTGGACTGTGAGGTCATACTAGCTGAGCCGGCCGATACCTGGGAGGTTAGACAAGGTAATTCGTTTCGTGGCGAATTCGATAACGCCATACTAATCGTTGGCAAAAACCTCTTGTCTGCTATTATACCGGCTCCCGGTGTTTTACAGTTATGTCGTGTCAGTCAGAAATAAGAAATAACTTATATTCTTATGGTTTTACGAGATAAATCAATAAAACCAAAGCACGCGCCAAAAAAATTCCCTGTCTGCTATCATACCGGCTCCCGGTATAGCAGACGGGGACTTTGACGTTTCGTACCTGTAGCATACATGAGGTTAAAAAAAATTCTATGTTCTCCACCGCAAACGACAAATTCTATACTATAATTATTTTCCATTAAGGACATCGCTTTCCAAATGTGACTTTGTCTAGACCCCCTGACGACACAGATCGTACTGGTTGGTTGTATTGGCAGTTAGTCCATACTTTAATTGAAAACTGTTAATCTCTGGTCTGTTGCGATTAATTGAAGGCTTGTATCCACTTGCCTTAACAGTCAAAATAACTAGACCAACAGGCCAGTCCAACGACGAAATGACACCTTTATTGCCACAGACTTTCTGTCCTGTTTCATAAAACTCAACCCATTAAAGTTGACCTTGCTATGTTATGGAGGTAAATTAAAACATTAAAACAATATAAAAAGTAGATAGTAGGTACTGTTTAACGACCTAAATGATGTATTGTTTGTTTCTGAGTTTTTGCGGTTTTGGCTTGTTCGTGTAGGGTCGGGAATTGAAGTAAGTATTTTTGTTATTATTTTATTTTGTATTTCTGCGAAGGACCTTTTTCGTTCAAATACGCTTAGAAATTAGCGATCTTTACAGAATAACGGCCAAACCGTTTTGGAGAAAATGGGAACATTGATGTGTACATACAAACAACTTTTCAGTCACAAAGCTAATAATAGACAATGTAATAATACTTATTGAAGTAATTTTTATAGGCATTTCTTGCCAAAGACTTTACAAATACAATAATTGCATTTTTTGAAAGATAGAAAAATTTGAATCCTGACTCAGGAATCGAACCCGAGACTTCCGTAGCCAAACCAGGGCCAGAAGCGAACCACCTATCTGGACTATGTTACTAGATATCAAATTCTTCTATCTCTTAATGCTTTTACGGGTTAGGCCCCCGTAGCGCCATCTAGTCGGAAGTTAAAGAACTATCACGTACAATAATATTTATTGTTGTTGTTGTTGAGAAACAACAAATGTAAATAATATTTATTAATAGCTTTCTTCAAATTTAATTTGTTAAATGTAAATCTTATATATTGAAACGACTTTCATCAAATGGATAGGGCTTAACTTTCTAAGTAGTTTAACATTTTAATTTTCCTGGAGAAATTGTGATTTTACTTTTATTAAAGTTAAGGTTTTGATTACATCGCCATCTAAGACACTCCTCTTTTTGCTTACTTGGTTATAGTAACAAAAGAACACTTTAAAACAAATTGGAAAATTTAAAATATAAAAAGGTTGATCACAGAGCAGCTTTTGTGTGCTACACTAAGTATTCAAAGACTCATCTTTTTGCAATAATCAAGAATATTTTTTCCCTGGTGTACAATCGTAAAATATTATAGTACTTCTATTGAGATAAGTCATTAGTAAGTATTAAAAATTCAGTCAATTTCAGGTAAAACTGACATTTATTTTTTACTGGACATTGCTCGTGCTCGCACGATGGTTTATTTTGTGTTTGGGTGTATTTTTTCTCTTGTATGTATGTATTTAGAAATATTTAAGTATGTTTATCAGTTGTTTCGTTACCATTGTAGTTTGCAACTCACAGAGTTGTTCCAAGATATTTTTAAACAATTCATCATACAAGGATTTATCCTGGGTCGGAATAGAGCCAACGAGCTCTGAGTTAGCAGTCAGGATCATTAACTTACATACTTTCAAGCTTACAATATTAATAGGACTAGTTTTTAATGGTTGTTTGGATTGGTTGGTTGGTTTAATACTTTGTAACACTTTTTCCCATTTTCATATCATACAAACAATAAAAATCACGGATAGTATCACTTTCATGCAAATTTTAAAGCCGTGTGGTACCGGCTTAGGAGTAGTACCATCCCATTTCTTCCCGTGGGTGTCGTCAAGGGGTTTCACACCGGAGGACAGACATCAGCGTCCTCCGCATACTTAAAGCCTTACTGCGATCACCAACCCGCTTGCCAAGCGTGGCGATTACGGCAATTACCCCCATGGCCTACAATAAGTAGGTTCTACTGGGGAGGGGTCTCCCCAGCAGTAAGTGTCCAGCAGTAAGACATCATATGATGTCCCACTGCTGGGCACGGGTCGGGACGGGAAATGTAACGAATATTATTCGACTATTGTTTACAATGTTTCTAAACATCCTTCACCTGGGAATAGAAACACAATTCCTTCTGGGAATATTGTGTTCAGGTGTGAAATATGACAGGCTTTTAGTAATGTATTATAGGATGAAATCCGCGACAAATCTCCCAGATGAACTGAAAATCTTGATGTGAAATTCTTTTTAGATATTACGTTGAAAATATGAATTATAGTAGAGAAAATCCTTGTCAAGTAGTTTTCAGTTAGGGAAGGAAGGATTATATAATCACATTTGCCAAAAATTAGTCTTGATATAGTGCCTTTTAACCGAAATATAATGATGCGTAAACATTACTCTTTCACGGAAGAATAACTGACAAACTTTCGCTATTTGTACACATTATGAAAATATATTGACTGCCTCTGTGGCGCGGTGGGAGTGTATCCGACTGCTACGCAAGATATCGTGGGTTCGATCCCCTAATAAAACTTTGTGTGATCTGCACGATGGTTTATTCTATGTCTGGGTGTTTTTTATTTATAATATGTATGTATTTAGAAATATATACGTACGTTTATCAGTTGTCTGGTTTCTATAGTACAAGCTCTGCTTAGTTTGGGATCATGTCCATACTTGGTAGCGACCCAGCAAATCGAGATATCAACGAGGTTAAGCAACGTTACTACTAACGGAGAAAGATTAGACGCTTAACTCTCTGAGACACGGACGAGTGAAACCCACCCACTTATGGGTCGACAGTGATAACTTTGCTTAACACCATACGCCTACACAGCAAGGAGATAATGGGCCTCTTCACCCCCTGAAACAGCATCCCGGTACGACATGTGCCTTAGAATTTATAGAGTAGAAGCATGCATAGAAGTTTCACCAAAAACTTATTCACTGTACTTTATAAAGAGATACGGAGAAAATACGCAATTATTAAGTTAATGCCAACAAAACTATTAATGAGTTTGGTTTCCGTGCAAAATACCAAACAAAGTTTATTTAGAAACAATAAGTAAAAATTTCCGGTTCCGGTCGTTGTAACGTAAACATCACTGTGTGTCACCCCAAGTTCAACCGTGTTTTAAAAAGTGTTTTCCGATATTATCACTATCACCAACCAAGAAAACAAAGTGTTTATAACTACGGGAAATAATAGATAAAGTTTATCCTACGAAACTTATCCTATAACAAACGAGTGAAACCATTGGCAAAAAGTGAGGTTAGTGTCTTATGTCAAATATGACAACATTTTGAAAACTGACAGATTACTGACAAAGTGCCACGAAGTTGCCAGTGTAAAAACTTTTCTACCAAAACACGTTCCTTTCCACTCAGTGTTCATACGCAACAGTATATTTCGGTAGAAATGGAAGGACAATTTCAACTACTTTTCGATAAAATGAAAACAGAGCTTGAAAATCAAACAAAATCAATAACAGAGTCTATTACAAACACGATTATGGAAAAAATGGAAGAAAAAAAATGTTGCCCATTATAAAAGAAAATAAAAACTTAAAAGAAAAAGTAGGAAAGCTAGAAGAGGAGATAGAATACCTGAAAAAAGAAAAGAAAAACAATAATATTATTATATTTGGCTTGAAAGAGGGGGAAAAGTCTACAAACCAAATGTTAGATAATATAAAGATGGCTTTTAACGATGATCTGGGTATTAAAATAGAAAACTGGGAAGTAAACAAAGTATATCGACTTGGAAAAATAATCAAAGAAGATAAACCCAGACCAGTTCTTCTGTCTCTTGTAAGTGCATGGAGGAAGAGTGAAATCATGAAAAATAAAAAGAATCTAAAAGACTTATACGTAAAGGATGATTTTTCAAAAGAAGTCATGGAAAAAAGAAAAGAACTAATCCCAAAATTGGAAGAAGAAAGGAAAAAGGGTAATATTGCTTATCTCAAACATGACAAACTTATTATAAAAGAAAACACCACCAATGAGAAACGGAAGAGAGAAATATCATCGTCACCGCAAAATCATATTCAACCAAGAAAACAAATTACACGCACGTCTAAAGATAACAGAACCAATGCCTTCGACCTGATGAGAAGTAGATCAAACTCTCTTTCTAACTATCCAACAAATAATAAACAATAGCAACTAATAAACGGGAACCGGAATACTAAAATAAATACTAATAAAAAAAAAATGTAAAACCTGAAAAACAAAATCCTCCCCCAAACCGACTGGTCCTCGTGGGGGAAAATGACCACGACCCTCTAAATGGAAAGAATAAAGAAAAAAGCAAATTAAGCAAAACTAACTCGAACATATACATCGCAACCCTGAACACACGCTCACTACGAACACAGGAAAAACTAATAGAGCTAGAGGTAGCTATAGACAATATAAAATGGGATATAATTGGCATCAGCGAAATGCGACGATTTGGAGAAGGAATTGAGGACCATAATGGCAAGTATATACTCCACTACATTGGTGAGACACCAGGTTTATATGGTGTTGGCTTCCTTATAAAAAACAACCTATCAAATAAAATAGAAGAAATTAAAGGTATCAACGAAAGAATAGCAATGCTTAACATTAAATTGCCTTCGTATAAAGATAAAGAAGAAATGTGGACTATAATCCAAGCATATTCACCAACTGAATCAGATAATAAAGAAGACAATATAAAAATAGACAAATTCTACGAAGATTTAAAATCAGCCGTTCAAGGCTCGCATAAAAATCTAATTGTTATGGGAGATTTTAATTGTCAAATAGGAGTCCGTATCGAAGGAGAGGAATATACAATAGGACAACATGGATTTGGCCGAAGAAGTAAAAATGGAACCAGATTAGTCACCTTCGCATTGGAAAACAAGCTGAGCATCCTAAACAGTTTTTATAAGAAGAAAAGATCGAGAAGATGGACATGGATGTCACCTAATGGCAAATGCAAGAATGAAATCGACTTTATCCTGACCAATAACCGAAAGATGTTTAATGACGTATGTACTGTAAACCAGCTGAACTTCTATACAGACCACAGAATGCTAAGAGCCGCTTTTTCAGGAAAGCAAGTACAAAAAAGAAGATTTACTAGCAATAAGAACTACAAAAGCACTATTGTATTCACTGGAAATCAGAATACACTCCTCGAGAACCTAAACACTGCAATACATGAAAATGCTAATATAAACTATAAACCAATTCAGGAACGATATGATAGCATATTGCATATACTTAAAACAGAAGTCAGAAACACAAATAAACAATTTGAAAACATATTATCCTTAGAAACTAAACAATTACTTGATGAGAGGAAAGAACTTATTCATAAAGGAAAAAATAAACAAATACGCCTTAAAATATCTGAATTGAGTAAAAAGATAAATGAACATATAAGAAAAGACAGGAAAACAAAACGACAGAAAACCTTAATATCTTTTATTGAAAAAACTGGAGGGATAAAAAAGGCTCTGAAGCAACTAAACCAAAAGAAAAATTGGATGCCAAACCTAAAAACCAAAAATGGAACTAATACAAGCAAAAGGCAAGAAATAATTGAAAGAGCCACGGACTACTACAGAACACTATACAAGAGTCAAACGACAGTACTAGGAGAAAAACAAAAACAACCAAGGGCAATATCAGAAACAATACCAAAAATATTGCTGGAAGAAACTGTAAGAGCAATTAACACACAGAAACTAGACAAAGCGCCAGGCTCAGACCAAATAACAAACGAGCTACTAAAATATACAATACCGGTGTTCACTCCAAAACTAACAGAGCTATTTAACGACATCCTATTAACCGAAACTATCCCTAGCGATTGGACAAAATCAACTATTGTACTGATACACAAAAAGGGAGACAAGGGAGACATGAACAATTACAGACCAATAAGTCTAATATCAAACATATATAAGATATTTTCTAAAATAATACTATCACGAATTACTGTCAAGCTTGATGAAAACCAACCCAGAGAACAGGCCGGCTTCCGAAGTAAGTTTTCGACCATAGACCATATTTACGTACTAAGACAGTTGCTTCAAAAATATAAGGAATATAAAAAAACCTACTACTTAGGGTTTGTAGATTTCAATAAAGCTTTTGATTCCCTAGACCACAATAGCATATGGAATGCATTGGAAATGCAGGGCATCGAAGAAAAATACATTCGAATACTAAAAAACATCTATTCAAAGAATACAGCCCAAGTCAAGCTAGATAGAATAGGAGAAGAATTTCCTATAGAAAGGGGTGTTAGACAAGGTGATCCCATTTCACCAAAGCTATTCTCTGCAGTACTAGAAATGATTTTTAGAAACCTGAATTGGGAAGAACACGGACTTAACATCAACGGCGATAAACTTAACCATCTACGATTCGCAGATGATATCGTCCTATTTGCTGAAAACCCACATAATTTGGAAGATATGCTACAACAACTATCTGATGAGAGCGCTAAAGTCGGACTATCAATGAACACATCGAAAACAAAGGTAATGACAAATTCAACCAAAATAGACATTAGAGTAAACGGTGGTCAAATAGAGTACGTCACAGAGTACATATATTTAGGTCAACTAATATCAACAGAAGATACAATGAAAAAAGAAATAGACAGAAGGATAGCAAGCACTTGGAGACGATTTTGGTCTCTGAGCGAAGTCATGAAGGACAGAGACATGCCTATCAAAGAAAAAAGGAAAATATATGACACGTGCATCCTTCCCTGTCTATCATATGGATGTCAAACATGGGCACTAACAGAACAACAATCTAAAAAAATTCAAGTATGTCAAAATAGTATAGAAAGGAGCGTAGTCGGAGTAAAAATAAAAGATAAAGTGAAATTACAAAGTATAAAAAACAAAACTAAATTTAAAAACATACATACCACCTATAAGCGCCTGAAATGGAGATGGGCAGGACATATGCTAAGGGAAGAAAAAGAGAAGTGGACGAGAATAGTAACAGAATGGTACCCGCGAGATAGTAAAAGAAGCAAAGGTAGACAAAGCAAACGATGGGAGGATGACATAAAAAAGATAGCTGGTTCAGGATGGACACGTACTGCAAAGGACAGAACGAAATGGAAATCCTTAGAGGAGGCCTTTGTCGAAGGACAAGCTGTAAAAGAAAAACCGGTTCCCGATATAAGTATTTAATAATAAGTATTAATTTCAATGTAACAATTGAAATTAAACAAAATGCATCCTTAATAACTGAAATATGTAATACGAGTATCTAGACTATATTACTCATATTGTATAATGCAAGTTACAGCAATAAAGGCTTATTTTATTTTTTTATTTTAAGTAAAAATACACTATTTACATGCTTATAATACGCTATGTGATCATCATAATAGAAATGTAGCCTACGTCATCTGCACCATAATAACGTATCGATTAATATCTCAAACATTTTAATCGTTTATGTAGTTTAGGCTGCAGAGGAACATTCGTATACAAACAAAGATAGACTGCTAAAGATATTATTCCTTTTTTGCTTCGTCGTAGTCGGGTAATAAGGCAATTTGTTAAAGGCATTCTTTCTTAATATTGTACCCTGGATTGACCACATGATCTTAAACTGTAATTAAACTTGGGTTCGCTTACGATACAAACTCTTAATAATAAACTATTAAACTAAAGATTAATGTCTCAACTTGCAAGTTTAAGCGAACATATTAAGTAGGACACCGGTGTCCGCGACAGACACAAACTGTGTCGCTTCCAGAATATAGTTTGCTTGTTTTCACATATTTGAATAATAAACAGATCATGTATTGTGTTAAAAGTTATGAATATCTGGGATTCACTGCTTAAATAGACGGCTAGCATGGTTAATAGAACTTTGCTCGGTTGTTTTTGGGGTGGACGAATAGAAACAATGTACAGCACCTCATAAACCTGCGGGCCAGCATGTTGCATCTGACGGCCATTGCTCTGTGCTCTTATATATACTTGATAGATTGACGAGATGACGTTGTAATCGAGAAATCCGTTTTTTGAAATAAAATCCGGGCAAGTGCATGTGAGGCCACGCACAGTGGGTTCCGTAGTCCCCCCTCCATCCGAATAATGCGGTTTAAAAAGTGGGTTTTCTGTTGTTTTTATTTTGTACTAACAACATCATACCTATTGTATTATACGAAATTTGAATGAAAATTTTGTCTGCTGTTACTCGTAAGCTTGTAAAGTCGACTTAGTTGTGATGGTTTTACTTTTAATTTGACTATATGTAGGTACTACTACCGTTATTTTTTTACATCCCCATTTTACATAAAGGATACCTACAAAAATGTTTTTCACTTTGTCGACGTAAGTATTGTGTATCCATGCAAAATTACAGCCTTCTAGCATTAACAGTCTCTGAGCTAAGCTGCTGACGGACGGACGGACATGGCGAAACTATAAGTTCCACCATGTCCGTCTGTCCGTACGCGTTTTGCCATTTTGGCTAGGAATCCATAAACAAGGATTTATAGTTGGGTGTATGCGAGTTTTTCAGTAAATCCAAAAATATAGAAAAATAAAAACTCCATCGATATACAAATTTTGATCGAAATGTTTAGAGCTGTTTCCGAATGGATAAAAAAAATGTTGGACTCCGTTCATCTAGAATAACGCTCGTCCCAACGATAACGCTAATGCGGTTTTCTAGATCCACATGTTTAACAAGTGGCGTTGGGACAACGTTGGGGCCAACGTGTGGGGCTGGAGTAAACTTAATCCAGTATTCATGGTATGCCTGTACTTTGTGGTATAATCTAAGCCTTCGGGTAGTAAGACAAGGAAATTATTTAAATTATACCTAACATTAATGTAAGGGTACGGTCAAGCAATTTGATTCATAGGCCACAGTAAAACTTTATCACAATAAATTATTGTTTATTGCTGAAGTTTTCCAACCTAAAGCAAAATAGATTTGCTAAGTTGAAAACGATCTGACTAACATTTTAGCAAAAAAAGGGAGACTGGGGATAAAATTTCCACCATAGCTATTTCCGAAAATAATGCTCCGTCAGAGTTTTCTAGTACCGGCGTAAGATGAGCCTGAGGTAGGGGAATGTACCGCTAGACAAATAGTGGCCTCTAGATAGCCGTTTGGGGTGCACAGGATTAGCGGCTCAAAAAATCTGACATTTTTAAAATGTTTTATTTTTAGTCTGAGAACTATATTTGTAACATTATGAAGTTATGTTTTGCCTATATGTATGTAGCTTATAACATAAGGTATTACGTTAATAAACGTTTTTTTTAATGTATACATTAAATTTTTGTGCAAAAACAAAAAGCTGAGCGATACAGTCAATGAATTAAATTTTGTATGTGCTATTTTAGAATGTGGCATTACAAAAAAAAAACTATCTAATAATAACAGACGCTCGGAAAAAGAAGCAATTATCATTTATAATAATAATATCATTGGAATTACCAGAATGAGAAACAAATAAAAGTGGTTATTGCATTAGCAATACACTCAGTGACAAATGTGATCAATAGTCTATATCTGCTTTTTTTTTAAATATGTAGCAAATAGTTGACTCTTCGTATTAAATGTAAAGTAACTGTTGATTAAATTGAATTTCAATTAACTTATTTTATTTTATGTACTATATGCTGCTAATTGTTCATACTGGCCTTTTAACCCTATCCCTGGTCCTTTTTTGCCCCTAAATCGGGGCTTAAAGGCCCACTGAAACTTATCTAAATTTTTAATATCAAGCGAAAAGTAATAAACTTATCATATTCTTTAGTAATTATGTTTAAAGGAAGAACCAGGCTACTCATTGGTATTTAGATCGTTTCTGGAATCCTTATAGTTAAATAGTAACCAAGCAGTTTTGCTAAATTGGACCTTTGTGCCCCAGTCTACCATATATTCAGATGATGAGCGTTTAAAGTATTTTGAGGCTGGTTTTGTTAACGTGTAACGTAACTTTTTCCAAATGGTTCTAGGCGTTGACATGGTAAAGCGAGTTATAATAATAATACAATTAACGAGGATAAACCAAACGCGCGTTAACGCAAGTTATGTGCTTTGTAAAGTTTTACTTTAACTTGACCCTGAGCATTCTTTATAGATTTCAGCCTAAGAAGCTGGTTAGAATGTATGAATAAACAAAGAATTTGTTTAGAAATATTATGAAAAGGAATGATTTCTTTATTTGTTATGGGTAATCTCTAAAACGAGTGTGTCTTTATTGTTCGCATTTTATTTTAATAAGATCACTTTAATAGCTTTGCATTACAAATTATCAACAGCGAAAACAATTATAATGGCTACAGCTTTCCAAAGTGGACTATGAATCAATTTCGTTGTACTACAGTACCTACATTAAATATGTACATTCCTCGTCCCTCTCTATGGATTGCTATAAGCTTTATTTCTTCGAGACCTTTGTCACAATAGATAGGTACAGATGGCCGGTTTCATACAACAAGCGTAAATAACACTCGCGTACACAGATCTCGGTAAAACTCAGTCGAATCGTGTATTTTTTATTCTGTATGAGAAAAAAATCTATTAATATATTATTGAGATAGTTTAGGCAAAAAGCAGTCGGAAAATATAAGTTTTTATTCTAAATTAATTATTTAATATAAAGTCAAAAATAAATAAAAAGAACACTAAATAAAAAGCCATTTAGGCGTTAAATAATGCCTCACCATCGATGACAACAAGTAACGTTCCCAGCATTGTCACGCTGGATGGCAATGCTAATTCTTTGTGCAAACAAGTGCCAGCCTTCTGGTAATGGGAAGCTCATAAAATAACGAAATACATTTTAAAATTTGATTCTAAGTTTTCATTTCTTTTTATCTGTCTTAAACCATTAAAAAGTAGCCGTCATATTATTACGTCTTATGGTTGTCTACACTAAAAAAATGTCAGCTGATCGACGTATGTGGTGTACCTGCCCCACTTTTCTTTTTTTTCACTGCCGAGAAAGCAATTAGCGATTTTATCGCTCAAGAAACGGGCATACTTATGTGCCCCGTGTAAACAAAATAGATACAGATCTACCATTAACACTGCCAGCGAATACTCACCCTATAGTGCATCTCTTTTGTTCACACAAATGGGATCTACAAATTAAATCTATTGCACGTTTTTAGAGCGATTCAATCGCTACTCGCTTCTCGCTCATCGCCGTTGGTGGGACAGGTGCCTAAGCTTCATACTTTTGCGCATTTGTTTACACGGCCACCTGACGGCATGACCACAGAGCAATATGACGTCCACTGCGTCCAGCGTTTTCGTCTAACTATGCGCGAAATTTGAAAATGTAAAATTTAAACGCATTTTTATGGCAATTATTGATTAAAAAAAACCGGACAAGTGCATATCGGGCTACACACAATGTAGGGTTCCGTAGCCCCCCAACCGAATAATACAGCTTAAGTAGTGGATTTCCGTTGTTTTTGTTTCATACTTACAACGTTATAATATCTACTTAATAATATTTTTCTATGGTATTTGTACGATTTTTTTTTACTTCTTATTTGATCAGCTGTTACTCGTAAACTTGGAAAGCCTACTTACGTGGATTTTTTGTTGAGCTGTAAGCCAGTCTTCTATACATATGTATTATACGCCTTTGTGGGGTATACTTGAGACAAATGTAGGTAAACAGAGTAAGAGGATTATATTTGACGGTTCCTAAGTATGTCTTGGTAATGATGTAGGTATTCGACTGGTTTAACCTACTACAAATAAAAAGGGGTTTTGAGCACAATTCTGATAAATTCGTTTGGGTAGTACGGCTGACAGATTAGAATCTATCTGATTTTTTTTTAAGAATTGTTAACCCCTGATAAGTGTAAAAAAACGCCGAACGTGGATTAGCCGGGTTTCGAACTCACGGCCTATGGATTGGGTAACCATTACTACAGGCGGCTTCCGTATCGTGGACTTTTAAACATTGTGCATATTTCAAAACATACATATTATTTATTTTTGTTACGTTTTAGCCCTAAAGAAAATTATGGTAAGTAGAAAAGATAATTTTACCGTTTGGGTCTCGTAATTTCTGGCATTGTATCGTCAAAACGGTTTAACTATTTTGAAAACGGTTTATTTATTGCAAAATCTGGTTTTACTTAAATTATATTTTCATAAAACATATATATTATAAAAAATCTGTTTCTATATTTATCATAAAAGATCTAGTTTTATCTCTCAATTCATTTGCAAAATTTAAATTTTATATAAAATATCTCAAAAATTTAACACAAAATAAACACGTCAACAATTTAAGACGATAACCAAGACATGTAACAACTTGTTACAACATAACACAACTTGTCCAAGACCTACTTACGAATACTTACATAAACAACATGTTTACATCCTTCCTAAGTACTTGCTTATGTTAAATAACTTAGATGTTATTATGTTACTAACTTAGTAAGGGCTCGCGCAAATGAGCCACGGAGTATAGACACGAGTAGCTAGCGACAAGCAGTAAACAGGATATCGATTGCTTCTGTAATGCAGTAATATTTCAGGACAATTCAAATATGATCATCTGGTTCCAAACTAGGCAGAGCCTGTACTATGGCAACCAGATAACTCATGAAAATACTTAAATATTTCTAAATATATACATGTTATAGATACACCAAGATGCAGAATGAACCATAGTGCCCATCCCTCTAAGATTTATTCTGACTAGGGAACAAATCTACGATTTCTGGCTTCACTGCACGATCAGGTCACTAATTACCAGATCAATAGGTCAGTCTGCAGTGGAAGTGCGTAAGATGGTTTTGGGTGGGAATCACACATCATCTTGTTCCCAAATTGTTGTTCTGAATCTGTTACTTTGTGGTCTTGATTTTGATGTTATAGATACACCAATATGCAGAATGAACCATAGTGCTCATCCCTCTAAGATTTATTCTTACTGGGTAACGAATCCACGATCTCTGGCTTTACTGCACGATCAGGGGGTCTAGACAAATGTAATTTTCTATAAACGTTAACCCCTGCGGAATAGAAAAAATGTATGGATTTGACATTAAGTTGATAGATGCGAGAGAAAACTTTTCGCAATTGAATGTCAAATGCATACTACTTTTCTTTGCCACAGGCGTTAAGGTTTATACATAATTACATATGTCTAGACCCACAGGGTCACTAATTACCAGATCATTAGGTCAGTCTGCAGTGAGAGTGCGTAAGATGGTTTTGGGTGGGAATCACACATCATCTTGTTCCTAAATTGTTGTTCTGAATCTATGTTACTTTGTGGTCTTGATTTGTGAGTTTGTCCCAAGTGTAAAAAGCTTGTACCACAGAATACCGTACGGAACATAACGTTATTATACAAAACACTTTAGACGCACGCACACGAAGATTCTCGTCTTCCGCGTCTGTGACGATTCATCGTCACAGACGCGGAAGACGAGAATCTAATTGGAAGAAGAACTAGAACAAGACAACTAGAAGAATTGGAACAAGACGGACCAGAGACAGAGCGAGTGCCATGCTCACGCACTGTTGGTGCACGTTTTGTGTGTGTGTGTGTGAGTTTCTTCTGTACTCTCTTTATTTTATGCTCGTAAGTCCAGGCAGTTTAAAAAAATGCACTTTTGATTTAAACAAGCTACCCTTCAAAAATTCAGTTCAATACAAATGAACATGGCCATACGTTTTTATTTTAAACACTCACACACACGGCTGTAAAGCCAGAGCAAAAGATAGAGACAAAAAATGTCTATGTCCTAATGATTTTTTTATATTTTTTTATATTTCACCCCTAATGGGGTTAAAAATGGCTGCCGTAAAGATTATTTCTTTACGGAAGCCATTTTTAACCCCTAAGCTGTAGAAAATTATTATTGTGGCTTACACTACAGCAGTAGTTTTCAACCGACTTCAAAAATGGATGAGGTTCTCAATTCGACTGTATGATTTTTTTTGTGTGTTTGTTACCCGATTACGCGAAGACGGATGGACCGATTTCAAAAATATTTTATGTGTTTCAAAGGGTCTAATTCCAAATTGGTCCGAGGTCCCATTGCCATCCGATCTGATGAGATCCTGGAGAAATCGAGGAAACTCTTTGAATATTAATGGAATACCCATAATAATTTACATATATTTTATAGTCATTCGTGCATTTACTCTCAAAAAGTATCAATTGCTGAAGTGGAACTGATGATGAAGACCACAGATGATCAGCGGAACCATGCAATATTTCGCAGTTTTTCAATTACTATTGCTTAGCACTTTATGCTCATCATACTACTATTACACCATGTAATGAAGCTGGTGGTGAGGTTTCATGTGAATTCCTTAACAATTAAACAATAAAAAACTATATTTTGTAAAAAGAATTTCAGTCAACTATATATTGCAACTTAGATGAATTTACAAACTGACCCAATGTGTGTTCTGAGAACTTACCACTAAAAAGTGAGAAATAAAAACATGAAAAACTACTATTTCATGGCACCTTCAAAATGTTTTGTTTATTTTTTGTTGATAGATATTATTTTATCCTTTTTAGTTACCTTATATTTAATTTTGAAGTCGGTTACAATAGTTTTTATTTAGTAATAGGAAAAAGCGTTGGAAATATCGTCTCTAATATTTATACATATTCCGGCGCAACCCTTTTGAATTAATTAATAAAAAAAAAATATAATAAAAATGAAATTAAGCTTGAAATTCATTAACTTTTTTGTAAAAGTAATTTGCTTCTTTATAGTTAGCTATTATTTTTAAGTTTGAACTATCATACTGCACTATAAGACCCTTAAGAAAGTAAGTTAGTCGGATATTTAGTTTCAAACCCTAAGATTGAAACATCGTCATCGTCATCCCCTAAGGGATGAAATTTTGGTTTATATAGACTCGCGAGGTATGCCAAAGAGCAATGGAACGCATTTTGGGTATCAAATTGACAGACCGGATAAGGAATACCACAATCCGTTCCTAAACTCTCATCACTGATGTCACTCTGGGCCAAACGAATCGCAAATTGGACTCCACAAAATGGCAAGCGACAACGCGGTAGACCTAGTCGCAGATGGCGAGATGAGTTAGACTCCTTTGAAAAAGATTGGCTTCATACAGCGACTGACAGAGAGAGTTGGAGAGAGAATAGGGAGGCCTTTGCCCTGCAGTGAGACAATACACGCAATTAAGAATAATAATAATAATAATAGACTCGCCACGCAAGTGGAGGCAATTTGAGACACAACACCGCAACGCATGCAGAGATGGCACGCAACAGCTACTGGTGGCTGGTTTGCGTGTACTCTAATATGTAATCCCTCGTATTTTATTTAACAAGGTAATCTTGAGGTCGGTATGTCGTGAATATTACAAGCATCATTACATCATGTGTAAAGTTATTCACGTATACAACACAAGTTATAAAACTCGTTTTGCTGCCTATATGATTTAGTTGGTTAATTCCCCGTGGGGTTCTACCATATACTTAATCGAAATCACAAAAATAGTATTTTTTTCATAAAAAAATAAAATTATGATTCAAACTCGACTACAACGCGTGGGAATTCACTTTACTAACGATATGTTTATAAAAAATTTAGGGAACTATATTTATTGATTTCGGCTGAGTATCATGGTGTGATCCCTCCCGCGGGGATTTGACTGACCAGTATATCTTTACTATAATATTATAAAGCTAAAGAGTTTCTTTGTTTATTTGTTTGAACTCGATAATGATAAATATCGAGCGGAGCAGCAATGAGAAATGTTGCAAAAACGGTAAAAAAATACGCAGACGAATTGCGTGGGTCAGCTAGCCCGTTTTTATAATTTTCATCCAAGAAACACCCGATTCACATATTTTTAAGGTTCGGCGAAGAATCCTCGGGAACGGTTCCAAACGTACATCTGTCCGTCGGTCTGTCCATCTGTCTTAGCTTAGCTCAAAACGTGTTAGTATTTGAAAGCTGTAATTTGGCATGGATATGCATATTAAAGTGGTAAAATAAAATATTTTTGTTTTTAGGGTGAGTTCTGTACACATAAAAGGGGATTTTACTGGTAAAGTAAAGACTATTTTTGATTTTGATATCCCCGTGTTTGTCCCCCCCCCCCCATCCATTTTGGTGAAATTTGATATTAAAAGTACTTATTTATAATAGTTACTGTATATAACGAAATTAAAAGGTAAACTGTCAGATCTAAGTCGGATTTATTCGTTTAAAACTAATAGTCAAGCTAGTGAGAAGTAAAAATTTCGTACAATTACTACATAAATGTAATATTTTTAGTATGTAAAAAAATGATTTAATATAAACATTGAAATCAGCGACCTTGCACGACAGAATTGTGGTGACTGAGTGCATATTTCGTCAATAAAGTAAAACCTATGTCATTTTCTGATTAGTAAATTGTTTAAATTAATTTAACAAAAATGGTTTTATAGAACATATTATATCCCTCACATGCTAGTTAGGGTTTAATTTGTAGGTATTTGAGTACAACCTCTGTGTTGCGGGGGACTTAACAAACATACAATTTATTGGATACAAAATACACTGAGAAATGCGGCCATTCAAGCTGTCTGGGAATCGAACCCAAAACTTCTTACACAGGTTTTTTTACTACAAAGCTACCCCTTCTCCTATCAAATCAACCCTAATTAATTTTTTTTTCAAAAAATAAACGAAGACAATTATAAACTAGAATATTTTCTTTCATATGAAATTATATTTCTTCATAATCACTTGCTTAAGTTATTTAAAGCTGTCATTTAAAATTATTATCTTGACGTTTATTTATTCAGAAATTTATTTTATATTTTCCCTTTATGCTTATTAGAGGATGTCAGTGATGTCAACTTTGACAAGGTACATACTTAACTTTTCACTGATATTTATTCTTTTCTCATGAGTTTAAGTGACTGTATAGTCGCTTAGTAATTTTAATTTAAAAAATCTTTATTCTATCATGAAAAAATGGTTTCAAAATTGATATAATTAATTTCTATAATTTTTGTAACGGCTGGTCTATTTGTAGACGATAATTTTCGTTGCTCGGAGAGCCCGCCAACCTGCCAGTCTCGCATTATCATTTTAAATACTTTGATATTAAGTATGCATTCTGAAATTTACCTGACGCTGTTGCTCGATTAAGAATTTACTTTTCATAGTATTTTCAGCTTTGTTTAAATTTAATAAAAGTTGACTCTTCGTTACCACATAAAATGATTTAGTATTTTTTTTGCTTGATCAAAATTAACCGATAAACCATTAAAGTGAGTAAAATGTAAACCATATAATACGATAAGTAAGTATAATGTAAAATGGTTACTATTTTTTGTCATAGTCGTCATGTTTTGATTTTTAATGTAAAAAGCAGACTATACATTTTACTAATAATTATTAAATCACAGGTATCTTAAAAATATAAAAACAAGTTAAGGACTTTGTTTTACTAACAAACCCCCTAACTCATAGTTTTTTTGGACATTATTTTAACTAAGAAATGTTTTGCCTTCTTCTATTATATTATTTTAAAAATAGAATATTGAACAAAGACAAAACATTTGCTGGTCAAAATGCTATTATTTACATAATTAATAAGGGGTATATATTATACAGATTTAGCTAGGTGTACAATCTAATATAATTATAATAATTTTAAAGTATTTAAGAATATTACTTTTATATCAAGAACATTTGTAAACAGATTAGATAGGTACTTATTTTTAAAGAAGAAGAAAAAGGTAACCCATTTCATTTCGTTTAAATAATTATCACCATCATTTACTTAAAAGCACCACCTTTTCCGGTACATCATCATTGTTCTCTACTCCCTCCCTTCTTCACAACCCTCATTTTATTTCAAGTACACAATATTTTATTGCAGTGTTATATTTATGTTGTAATTTCAACTTTTATAAACATACGCACTCATGCTTTTCCCTACACTAGAGTAATAAATCGCCATCGTACGTTTCAACTGACAGCGCACTAAATTCAAATACGCGATGTTACCTCACCGTGATATTTCATTTACACATATTATATAAATGAACATTTATAGTGTTTCATCTAAACACATTATACTAACGTAATTCAAAAACAGTTTCATTTAAAACTCAAGCACCAAGGAGACAATTTAAAACAGACGTGGATAATTAAACACGAAGTACTTTCGGGCAAAAATACACAATACATAAAGTACACAAATGAAACACAAAAGTTCTATATATATTATAAATATATATAGCACTTTTAAGTTATAAATGTATGCACAAAGTTATATACAAACCTATTACATAATCGGCGAAGCGAGATCCGATCGATTAAATGAATGTAAATAAAAAATTTGCACAACGACACAGAACAGAGAACTTTTTTTTCAAGACGAATAGAAATAGATTTTTTTTTCACAAGAAAGAGTTAGAAATTCGAGAGAAAAGCCACGGACAGCCGATCTGCACCGCACTCTGAGTATCACTGAGGACCGTAGATGCGCGTAGCCGTTGCTACGTGATGCCTACGAATCTCGTAGAGGTGCTACGTACATTTATATTTGTTATTGTTATTTGATATTATTTTGTTTTCTCCTTAAATTGTTCTAATTATGAATTGTTTTTATTTTTAGAACTACGATTTTGTTTTAATGTAATGTGTTTTGCGTAATTTAATTTTGTGTGTCAATTGTAATGTTGTTAAAATATGGTTTTAAATTATGGTATTAAAAAAAAAATGTTTTAATATTGTTTGAATTCTATCTTCACATTTCTATTTGGACCAACTAGAGTATAAAAGTCACCTTAGCCTTTCTTTTTAATTCTGTATGCATTAAGGAATGTTTGTATTTCTATCCGCCGCCGACCCAAATGGGGGAGGGGCGGTTTTTAAAAGTTTAACGCATATATCTAAAGATCCGTCTATACCATTGTAGTACCTAATTCGAAAGACAGCTATGGATGCAGTTTTTTTAATTAGAAATCTTGTTTGATCGGGTTGGTTCATAAATTTGTTTTATGAAAACTTTATGCGTAACATCTAGCCTGTTGATCTAGTGGTTAGCGACTCTGACTGCTAAGCCGTACGACGTGGGTTCTATCCCCACCCAGAAAACAACGTTGTGTGATGAGTACGATGGTTTATTCTATGTCCGGATGTAATTTATCTATAATATGTATGTATTTAGAAATATTTAAGTATGTTTATCTACAACAGAGCTTGTACTATGGCAACAAGATAACTGTCTGGTTGCCATAGTACAAGCTCAGTTTAGTTTAGGGTCAGATGGCGTTGTGTGAGTTGTCCCAAGATATAATTATTTTATCATATATATTTATAAACATTTATGTTTGTTTACCAGTTGTCTGCTTGCCATAGTACAATCTCTGCTTAGCTTGGGATCAGATGACGTTGTGTGAGTTGTTCCAACATATTATATAGATAATTTTTTATTATTCTTTTTAAAAATACATCATTTTTAGTCTCACAAATTTACAGTTTATAATGTTAAGTAACATTAATTGATGTCATAGGACTTGACAAAAACAATTACGTTTTTAAATCAATTGTTTAGTAAGTAATGTGATATTTTTTTGTTCTGAATAGGATGGGCTGTATTTGGACACGGTATATAGGGTTTATCCCAATGTTTTTGTTACCAAAAGATAATTAATTTTCTACGCTCTTGTGAGTTTAGTATGAAAGGTGAAAGGGCCGGGATTTTGGTGTGAACCCGAGCACGGTAGTACCGAGTAAATTCAACAATAACATTGGGCCAATCGAAGCTATCCAATTAGTTATAGTATGTTAACTCATGCATGCGTTTTTGAGTTCCGTAGCCAAAATGGCAAAAACGAAACCCTTATAATTTTGTCATGTCCGTCTATATGTCTGTCTGTCCGTATGTCACTGGCATTTTACTCAAAGACTACACAATTGATATTGCTGATGAAATTTGGTGCATAGGTGTCTTGTCGAAGCCGCGACTTAATTTGATAGTTAAATAATAAAAATAACTGTTTTTCACTCCATACATAGTGAATGTTTTTTTTCCGCACACATTAACGTTTGAAATGAAATTCGACACATCTTTTGAAAATATTCTAAGGTTTTTAAGAATCTTTTTATATGTACTTTTATATGTAACGTCGGTCGTAAGTCTGTTTATGACTAAAATATTTAAAAAATTCCAATGGTAACGTTTAAAAAATACTTTAAGCTAAAATTATTTTCCAAAATCTGTGATTCTCAACAAAACGTAGGTGCCATGAAGATCCATTCGCTCTTTTGCTGGTGCACTTATCAGATCGAATTTTCTTAAAAGTAGTGAATTTCTTTGTATAAAGAGCTGCGAAACTATACACTGAGCATGGTTTGACATTTTTGCTCGGTTTTTAGTAAGTACTACTTATATGAAAATAATGGTTTTTATAAATAGTTAATGTTATGGAGATGTTTAGACGAGTTTTCAAGTTTATCAAAACAGTTTTATGAAACCCTTAAATATCTGTGGTATTTTATTAAGTTTAGAACTACAAATATAGTGATTTTACGAGAATGGATAATACTTATCCAATGTGGCTCCGGATTATTCGGTTATTCCATGATTTAGTGGTGACCGAGAGGTCGAGAGATTAGCGGTCTTGTTTAGTATAATTTATAGTAATATATAAATGCGAAAGTTTGCATGTATAGTTGTAATTCAATCACACCACAACGGGTTATCGGATCTGGATGAAGTTTAACACAGAGATAGATTCTAATATCTAGGGTTCCAAACGGTAAAATGGGACCCAATTCCATCTATCACCAGGCAGGTATCTCATGAACCGTGATAGTTAGACAGTTGTTTTTTTCACAGATGATGTATTTTTGTTGCCGCTATAACAAAAATACTAAAAAACAAAATAAAATAAATTTGTATGGGGGCTCCAATACAGTAAACGTGTTTTTTTGCTCGTTTTGGTCGATAAATAAGACGAATAAAATTAAACTTTAAGCGGGCTTCACATACAACTGACATGATTTTTTGCATTTTTTCATAGATAATGGTACGGAACCCTTCTAGCGCGAATACGACTAGCCCCTGGCCTGTTTTTTAAGACTATTACCAATATGGGATTGTGAGACCCACATTACTTGCAATTCTGTTAACCCCTTCAGCTAAGCTTGTCTCCAGCTAGGCTTGTTTTAGTAAAGGGGTTAATTGATAGTGTTATGGGTAGGATTCGAACTCATGACCTCACGATTGCGAGACCGATGCCTTAGCCGTTACGCTACCACTACTACAAGCTTCGTTTGATCCGTGTATATATATGTATATTCGCGATTTTCTCAAAAGCTGCTTATCTGATTAGGATTAAGTTTTTGCTGTTCGACAGCATATTTTTCTAAAAATGTTTTAATGTATAAAACATTGTCATAGGTTAGAAGATACCGAAGTTATAGACTAAAAACGTAGGTGTCATGTCAATGTCTCCTCCTCGGTGATGATCATTCCATCGAAATCGAAGTCAATTTTCAACTGTTGTTACAAAATAAATGACTAGTGGATGTTCTGTAAGTTGTTGCGTCTTGTATTAAGCTATAATGACTTTATTACGAAAATCTGGTAACGTTAAATATATCTAAAAATAAAAGTACGTTAAGAACCGGATTAAAAGAGCATTCAATCATTTTGCGACATCTGACGTGCCTTGACATATTTTGGTAAATGAGATGTCATTTAGTTTAATGACGAGATATTTATTATGTGTCAAACAATAATAATACAGCTTTAATAATGGTATTCGATTTTGAAATACTTATAAGGAGCCCTTTAATTTGATACCCATATTTCAGTCTTTGTTTTGACATCTCACAGCCGCCATGTTTGTTTTTTTCAATCGTTACCTATTTAGGAATACTTGGGCGGTCAAGACGAATTTAACGACGACGTCCTAATTCTATAATAATTTATTTATTTATCTCCACAAATTACATAAGTTTTAATAACTATGTTGACAAATGTTGGCTTAATATGTAATTTGCGGGAGATCTGGAGTCCAAACTAAGCCTTGGCCTGTATTTCGGAACTCCAGGACCCCCAATACTAAAGTTATGGTAATATTGTCAGCATGATGTATTTCAACGTGGATGGGAATATGTGTGTGTGTGTGTGTGTGTGTTGTGCGGGTGTGTGTGTGTGTGTGTGTGTGTGTGTGTGTGTGTGTGTGTGCATCTGAGACATATATATATATATATATTTATATTAATATAGTACATATAGTTATACCTACAATACGTCTTACATAATGATGTATCTTGTCGCCTTTATTTTTACAAATTAAATTAAATCACACTGCCAGGTTTAGGAGATCCTCTGTTTTCGCATAGTCTAGTTCGAGTAGTAGCTTACGTATTTTAGATTTGCATTCTATCTTCTTTTTTGTTTGTTATGGGTATTAATTTATTTATTTTGTTGAATAATTTGGATCCTCGGAACATGTAAAATCTTTGTGCAAAGGTGGTATTAGTTAAAACACGTTCACATACAGCATAGTTTCTTCGGGCTAGAGCTACGTGTTTTATTCTATCTGGAGACAGATTAGAGTGTTTGTGAAGAACGGTTAACAAAATGTAAAGTTGTCGTACAGTCAGAACTTGAGTTTCTTCATAAAGTTTGGTTGTTGGGAATAGACGAGGTTTAGACGTACTTACTTTTAATATCATCCTCTGGGCTCTTTCTAAAATTATCATGTTGGATTTACATGCTCCTCCCCAAGTAGTTATACAAAATCTCAGAATAGATTGGACCATAGCGTCATAGACCATCCTTAGAGTTTGTTTGTCTGCTACATCACGGAGCTCTTTAAAGATATAAGCTAGCTTACGAATCCTTTGAGATAGTGTGTATATGTGGGTTGTGAAACTTAAATTGGCATCT
This sequence comes from Herminia tarsipennalis, assembly GCA_945859575.2. Lineage (NCBI taxonomy): Eukaryota > Metazoa > Arthropoda > Insecta > Lepidoptera > Erebidae > Herminia > Herminia tarsipennalis. The sequence continues at coordinate 4,630,555 of OX243830.2, forward strand.
ATTTCAATTCCAAGATATTTTATACATTGAGTAGGATTAATAGTTGGGCAGTTGCAGTTAGCTATTGGAGGGAAGTTACATTTATGGGCAATTATATTGTGGTTAGAGTTTATAATTTTGATTGTGCTATAAATTGAGAAGGCAATATATATTTGGTTTTACTTTCATTAAGGGTGAGTGAATTAGATAAAAGCCAGTGGCACACAGTGTTAAAACCTTTTTGAGCAGTCTGAAAAACTTCATCCCATGAGTCGCCGAAAAACGTAAGGGCAGTATCATCTGCATATGTTGATATACGACAATTTTTGATGTTTAGGTTACAGAGCTCATTGATGTAGCAGAGAAAGAGAGTTGGTCCCATAATACTGCCCTGTGGCACCCCAAAATCTATTGGGAGTACGTCACTGATATCCTGTCCTATCTTAACACATTGGGTTCTATTGCGTAAATAGTCAGAGATCAATGCTGCTGGTGTGCCTCTTATACCAAAATCCTGAAGTTTGTCTATTAAGTGAGTGACAGAGACAGTGTCAAAGGCTTTTGCAAGGTCAAGAAATATGGTTAGACACTTTTTCTTGGTGTCCATTTTACCAACAACAAAGTTTACAAGGTCAAAAACTGCAGTTTCTGTAGAACGGCCAACTCTAAATCCGTACTGTTGAGTTGAAAGTAGATTGTTATGCTCTAGATATTGGGTTAATCTATTATTAATAATGCGTTCGAATAATTTGGACATGGCAGGTAGTATCGCAATTGGCCTGTAATTACTGACACTGGCTCTGTCACCCGCCTTATGTATCGGAATGACCACAGCACGTTTTAGTGAGTCAGGGAATATTCCTTCCTCGATTGAACGATTAAATAAATTAGTGAGTACAGGTGTTATAGCTTCTGATGTTAGTTTTAGAATCTCTGAACTAATCTGATCCCATCCTGGAGCGCAATCACTTTTTAGTTGTTTAATCGTTTTTTCAATTTCTTCGTTGTCCGTAGGTAAAAGAACAAATGATTTCAGCGGCGATTTTATAGTTTTTTTGTAATTAGGCAGATGTGAAGGTATTAAGTCTGACAGTCGTTTTCCTATCTTTGAGAAATACTCGTTGATTTTGTTTACTGAGGATTTAGTATCTCTTTCAGTTAATAGTTGGAATGGAAGTTGTTGTGGTTTCTTGCTATTGGTAACTGTTTTGCTGGTAGACCATAGCTTTTTTTGTGTTATTTTTCGATGTTATAAGCTGGTTACTGAAGTATTGTTTTTTAAGTTTTTTAATTAGGTTGTTGCAATGATTTCGGTATCTTAAGTATGTGATTTTTAATATCAAATTATCCTTATCAGAGTTTAGTTTTTGGTGCATTTTATCTCTTGTCCTTATACAGCGGAGGATGCCAAGAGTAATCCAGGGTTTGATTATGTACTTATTTCTAGGAGTCAAGCGAATTATTGTATTATTTGAAATTATTTGTTGTAGTATATTAATAAAGTATAGTAGCAGTGTTCAAGTTATTTTCCTGATAAATTTTGTGAAAACTATGAGTAAGACAATCTGATTTTAATTTTTCGCGGTCAATTTTAAACTGTTGTTTCATTTTTATAGTACTCGTATCTATATTATATAATTTAGTTTTTATACAAAATATGGCTTCGTGATCGGTAATATAAGTACCCAAGGAAAACGTGAAAGCACTAAGTTTCGACCTTAATATGACGTGGTCTAGGCATCCTTTATATCTAGTGGCGCTATTGATAGCAGGAAGCAGGCCGTGGAACGATAATATATTCAAGTACGATGTAGATCTATAAATTCATCAAATGGATTATACCCTTCCCTACAGTCAGGTAAAAAATAGACAAGGAAAGTTTATAATACCTTGAGTTAACAATTACTATGGACAAAGAACTAGAGAGTACTTATAATAACATAGATAGTATAAGGGTGCTCTTTCACCACAAGCATTCGCCCGTAATGTAACGTTACTGATCCGAACATTACAATGCGCAACCTGCGATACAATCTGTTATGTTTTGATACAACTTTTAACATCAATCAAAAATCAAACGATCGTTTCGAAAATCGAATGATAAATGTTAGATTACAGACGCACGCTTGTCAGTCAGGAAGGCAGTGCTGTAAAGTAATGCTCGAAATCGAATCATAAATGTTACATTATAGTAGCTCGTGGTGAGGGAGGGCCTTTAGGAATAGGAAGCCGGCTGCTACTAGTATCACTTGCCTAAAACATCTTTTGAAGAACAGCATACTCCTAAGTGTTCCGGCCTAATTACAAGTTTGAATGATTGTATCATTAATAGCAATACCAAAGTTAATTTTTTTAAGATAGATGTTTTACTTATTAACTTAATAAGTAGGTATAAGGGAGGGATCCCACCACCCACCCTCGATCTGTGAATCACCACGATTGAAGTAGTAAGGAAATGCCCTTAATACAACAATCGAAATAGATTGACAGACCGCACTCAAAAAGAGAGACCTGTAACAAAGAAAATTAGTGACAGGTACTCTTACCAAGTCGAGTGGTAGGCACCTCCGGACCCTTGACTTGCAATATTCCGCTCCCACGAAGTGAAACTTCGACACGTGTTTCGCCTCTACACGAGGCATCCTCAGGACAGTTTGGCACCGACTGAGCAAACTAAAAAACTGTCAAAAAAAACTGTCCTGAGGATGCCTCGTGTAGAGGCGAAACACGTGTCGAAGTTTCACTTCGTGGGAGCGGAATATTGCAAGTCAAGGGTCCGGAGGTGCCTACCACTCGACTTGGTAAGAGTACCTGTCACTAATTTTCTTTGTTACAGGTCTCTCTTTTTGAGTGCGGTCTGTCAATCTATTTCGATTGTTGTATTAAGGGCATTTCCTTACTACTTCAATCGTGGTGATTCACAGATCGAGGGTGGGTGGTGGGATCCCTCCCTTATAATCTACTTAAGATGGATTTCCGCCATGTAACGCCTGATTCAATCGGTTATCTTAATAAGTAGGTAGTTAAGATTAGTTTAAAAATAATCTGTAAAAAAACTGAGCGTCTTTTTTGCCAACAAAATGTGCTAAGCAGTTTGGCGAATTTGTTTTATAATTACATATTTTGAATAATAGTAAAAAAATCGAATTAAATAATGCGCTAGCAAAGGAGCGTATGTTCTTACCGCTTAATAAATACTTCAATATACACCGTAATTGAGTTATTTCCGAAAAACTGCGTTTCTTAACAAAAGGCCGTAAGTGCCATGAACATACGCTCTTCTGCTGGTGCAATTATTCAAATTGGATTTATTCATATGGCGACGGCTCCGGAACTTCCTATACTGAGCATAGTCTGAGATGCTCTTGCCCGGTTTTATCATTATAAATTTTTACCCATTTTAATACCAATTTATGATTTTGGTCATCAGTTACAGTATGATAACAAGTTTAAAATAAAAAATCATAATTCATATTGAGTAATTGATTCGTTCTTATGCCGCTAAAGATTATGCCTTTATAACATTATGCCTGTGTGACATTATGCTATTCAATCATTTTGCAAACAATAGTTATTAGCAACAGAATTATGCTTAAGAGTTTATGCGATATTAATATTATGAGTAACGCCCATTAGGACAAATAAAATTATGCTATGTTAAATTACGACATAAAAAAATATGCAACCAATAGTAAACCAGCAAATTTACTCGGGTAAGTTAAGTATAATCGTTTGGTATACTTGTGTTTGTCGAGATTAACCACCATGAGAAAGAAATAAAATATACATTTATTACGGTTGGGGGAACAAAAAAGTAAAATTATGAATTTGAAAAAAATAGACTCCCACGCCCACCCAGTGCTGATTTTCAGTTCTTAGTTATCATAAAGAAAATCATTTTTAAGAGCATTATAGAACTTACTAAATAAATGAATGCGGAAACCGAAATGCCAAAATCTCGTTAACATATTTCAATGAATATACAGTCAAAACTATTTAAATGAATTTCGTACAAACTGTTGAAATTGTTTAAACTCTTAGGAATTGCTAGATTTTCAACTAATTATAATAATTTTGATCGCAGGAAATGCTACGAATATAAACTCAACTTAAATAATATATTCTTTACGTGGGTTTTATAACGCTTTTATTAAAATAGGTACCTACCTAAATTAATTTTAGGGCGTTTTTCCTTTGCAATTTATTAATTAGGCTGTCTTCACATTGACTACAACTTTGAAATAACTCGTATTTTTTTGACGTGACAACGTCTTATGAATCGATGACTGGGTGCACACACGAAAAAGTGTCATGTTATTGGTTTGTTGCTAAGCAACCGTAAATGACGATTGCAGCGACATGCTATACAATTGCAACTAACGTTAATGATTGGTTGCTAAGCAGCTGCGAATGGCGATTGCAACGACATGCGATGCAATTGCAACTAAGGCTGTCACAGGCATGATTGTTTATAACAATGTCATCAATGTTTTCTTATGACGTAATCATATAAAATTATGGGATTTTGAGGTAAAATATATCCTTTTCTAAGCGATCGTAGCCAATTCAGATCACCTGATAGTGAGACGTTTTGCTACATGGACATTTTGCTAATTAACGGCATTAGACGTTTCGCGGTGTTGGACATTTTGCTACTTAAACCTTTGGATTTTAAGGTAAAATGTATCCTTTTTTAAGCGATTGTAGCCAATTTGCGGGCAGCCTTAGAATATTAAAAATAATAATGTTTACTCATTTTTCTTTTTGCAAATTAAGGCCAAAGTAATATTGCTTACAATTTACAAAAAATATTTCAGACAGACGTTGCATATTATTTGTACATTCTCATTAATTGTTTTTAAACTTTCGCGATTTTTACGGTATTTTATATTGCACCGATTGTGGCAATTCGATCGAAACGTCGGGTAAATAAAAGGTTCGTACCTTTAAATAATCCACGCGATTAAGTCCCGAAATATATCTAATAAAAAGAAATATATTTATTATTTCAGCTCAGCTGTAATGATCTAAAATATTTAATTAACAGTATTACTGAGAATCATTACGTAAAATCTTACAAATATTTTAATCCATGTTAGAATGAATGTTTGTTGTTCTCTTACGCAATAACTACTGGGTCCTTCTTCACGTCCGTTACGATTTTTTCCGTATCCGTGGCAAGCTTGTACGGACTGTCAAAATCTTGTCCTAATGGTAAATAGAGAGCTGCGCTTAGAAATGCATCAATGGGCATGCGCAGTGGACACCTTTGAGCGCACCGCGCCTGCGCCCGTTCGCACAGGCTTGCTGCGAAAGCAGAAAAAAAGAACGTGAATAAAGACCCTGAACGAATGTTGCTCAACCTTTACAGTAAAGTAGCCTAGACATTAGAATAGCACATAGGTTATTAAAGTTAAAATAATAATAACTATTAAATAATAATATTACAGGTACTGTGTAATTCCCTCATCGTGAAGTCACACTTGCTTGCTGCATGCGAGTTTATCTCCTTCTTATCTTTAGATTGATAGAAATCTAGGCCCATTTTCCAGCCCATTCCTCCCAGTATCAAATACTTATTGTCCACTAGTTTTCGCGCGTGGCTGCACCCGCGTTGATGTTGGTTATCACGATAAAAACTAACCTAGTCCTTTTCGGAGACTCAAACAGTATCCATACCAAATTTAATTTAAATCGGTTTAGTTGTTTAAGCGTGAAACGTAACAGACAGAGTTACTATTAAATTTATAATATTAAAGACTCGGTTTTACGAATATGTTTCATGTATTTTGACACCTTAAATATGGAACTGTGAAAGTTTTTAACGACAGTATGAGACCGTCTCCACGAGCGAGAGAATAGCGGCGATATTATCGCCGTGTCACCTATTTCTATATACTCTCTTGGAACGTGTCTACACACGGCGATATTATCGCGGCGTTGCAACGAGTGGCTGAGTACGAGAGAAACACATACATCCGCGGAAAGTGGCGCTCACGCTGCAAGAGCGCGATACTGTTACAATTTAAAAAAACATATTATATACACTCCTTAGATGTTATGTTACAAAGGTATACACTGGGTAGATTTGTGGTGTGACAAATTAAACAATGTTTTAACGAGCGTCGTCGCGTCGTCTTACCTCGTTACAAATTCTTGATCCTTGCTTTTAAGCTACAAGTGTTGATTGACTTACCTGTAACAAAAAATACAAAATAAATTAATAAAAAATAATTGTAAGTAAATATGAATGTTAAAATGTTACAAATCCTCTAAGTGGATCTAGTGGTAAATGGTCCTGACTGGTAAGCAGAAGGTCGTGAACTCGATTTCCACTCAGGATCTTAGTGTGATGAGCACGATTGTTTATTCTTTGTAAGTGTAACTTATTTAGAATAAAATAAGTATAATATTTATTTTTTACTATTATTATTCTTAAACTATGTTTTTTTTACTAATAGATAACTAGCAATGTAGGATTATGTGTTGTGGATCCTACATGACTATTAGCAATCCTGTTAACCTCTCCAGCTAAGCTAAATTACTTCTGTTAGGAGTGGGTTCACGTCGGTAGTATAAAGGATTAGAACCCGCGAGCTCACGATTGCGACGCCGATACCATAAGGCTACCGCCGCTTATCAGTTGTCTGGTTGGCATAGTTATAGCCTCTTTCTAGTTTCGGATCAGACGACCGTGTGTTAATTGTTCTGAGATATTTGATTTGATATTTTATGTAATCTTATCACGGAGGCCATGTTATAAGATTTCAAAAATTAGCTGATTTTAAGCCGACATACATTTTAATATTCAAATTTTGAGACGCATTCAAGTAACATTTCAAGGCACAAAATCTCTAGATATATTCATGATTTTATCAGTCTTTTATAGTAAAGGAGCTGGCTGCTATTTTAACAGCTCATTTTGTTAGGTACAATTTCAAGGTAACCGCTGTACAACTTTGATTAAATTAGATATGAATATTTAAAATACCTACTGTGGAATACCTAATAAAGAGATCTTTGGTTTTAATTTTCCGCCTTGAACAAAAATTTGTGAAAAATGTTTTTTTTTCTACTTTCCCTTTTTGAACTCCAATCATTTAAAAGTAGACTTTTATTGCTTGAACTAGCTGTGCCCGCGACTTCGTTCGCGTGAAAGTCGGGTTTAAATTAAGGTAGTTTAGGTAACGAAATAACTTCTGTGTAAATATGTTGGAAACAGTCCTGTTGACTAAATACTTACTAAATAAAAATCGATCTGTTCTATTCTTTTAGATAGTTAGTTTGGTGTGCGGCTTAAGAAGTGGGTTTTCTGTTGTTTTTGTTTCATTCTTTCAACGTTATAGCTACTTATTACCTAATAATTTTTAATAGAATTTGTACGAAAATGTATAGTGTACTTCTCATGTGATCGTAAACTTATAAAGCCTAAGTACTTAACTGTGATAGTTTTCCTTATAATTTTAGTATTTATACTACTACCCTGAATTTTTTCACATACCCAACATCAACCATTTAGCTGGCAGGGGGACACTTGACTCTAACAAAAATGTTCACTATAAAGCCTAATATTATACACAAAGGAATCCTTAAATCTAAAAATAGTCTTCACAAACTCTAAACGCTTTTTAAAAGACCTATCTAATGATACCACACACGATGGGGTAGGTAGGTGAGAAAAAAATCACATTCCCACTTTAATAATGATTTAACTAATAATGATTTTCAAGATTTTGTTCTTTCACTTTATCGGCGTTAGTAATTTATTCATGCAAAAGTTGCAACCTTCTAGCACTAACAGTCTCTGAGCTAAGCTGCGTACGGACGGACATAGGGGAACTATAAGGGTTCTGTTTTGCTATTTTGGCTAAAAATGGGGTGTATTTCATATAGTGTTACAACGCAATGCTAATAATAAAACTGCTGTAACACTTTAGTAAGCAAACACAGAGCGTGTCATGTGTGTCATGCCCGCGAAAATGTCAGATATCCCTAAAGGTACGGTTGACAAACAACGACCCCCCTCCTCCCGTCACCCGAACTACTCACACTTGACCGATGTTGAGCCATTCATTATCGTTGAATTGATGAACACGTAATCTCCAACCATAACCCTAAAACATGATCCTCGATGCACCTGTGTGATGCGTGGTCAAACAAACGGACAGACAGACAAACATTTCTAAAAACCATAGCAATGTGTTTCTTTTTAAAACTTCTTTTACTAAGTATAGAACGTTATTGAATACAACGCCATCTACTTTCAAGAATGTTGCCACTCAGCATCTCAAGCACCTATACCCTAATAAATGTTTTCACAAATAAGGAATTATTTGAGCACGGTGAACAATTTGATTTCATAGATGGCGCTACATGTTTTTTTTTACGTGTGTAATATCTTTTTTTTAGACGAACACATCATTTCTGGAAAATGTCGAATACTTTTTAATTATAATGTAATATTGTTTTTCATTTCTACTACGATTAATTAATTACTCTCAGCAGTGCATGCAATACCTATAATTAACTACTACGTGCATAATTTACTTGATTTTTAATATAAAAAAAATAATAACCAAAGTAAATAAGTTACTTACGGTCGAAAAAATAACTAAAACATTGAGAAAAATATTAAAAAAGGATAAAGACAATTTAAAAAAATATAAAAAGAACATAATCAGACATCGGATTCGAGCCCGGGACTTCGTCGTCAAAGTCCGCTAGCATAGCTTCGAGGCTATACAGTTCGCTACTTGCCACGTCAAAATAACTGTTCTTAAGAAACTTAACAATGTTGTGTTTAGCTCCTTTTAGTTTTAGCGTGAAGTTATGTATTCCATGGGTTACAATTATAGATAATGTCTAATTCTGGAAAATTTTGTGATAAACCATTATGGTGCGACAAAAAATACGTTGCTACTCGTTCCCCATAGACGTTAGCGTAATGATTCATAGTGTAAATAATGTCCTATAGTATTTACTATAAAACTGCAAATTTTCATAAAGATCCGTCTAGTAGTTACTGTTTTATAACGAAAAATAGCTACAGACATTATCCCTTACTGCTTAGCTCCTATGGGAAAAAGCGTGATAATTTATAGCCTTAATGTTAATCTGCATCTATTAGATTGCACGTGCAAAATTTTAACCGAATCTGTACGGTAGTTTTTACGTGATGCGTGTTCAAACAAACAGACAGACAGACAGACAGACAGACAGACAGACAGACATTTCTAAAAATGCAGCAAAGTGTTTGAATACTCTTTTCGAACATTTCCTAATATTTTTTTTCACTAAGTTCGGCCATGTACAGACACGTGAAATTTACAGTTTTATTATATGTATAGATATAGAAAAAGATAAAAAAAGTAAACTTAAAAAATATCAAAAGTTTCGCATGCAGGCCGCATATTGTTTTAAAATTTTAAGTTATTTATTTTTGAAGCAAAAAGAACCGATCAATAAAATCGACCTAAAGTTTTTGTAGTCATACATACAATATGTAGCAATGGAAAAAAATCTAACAATGCATTTTTATTTATGCCAAAAGGTCCCGAGACTATTTTACATAAACACACAACATATTTCCTCGCTTAAAAATCCCAATTCATTTTATACCGGTTTATTAAAAAAAAATATCCATGAAGTAGGGCAAAAAAACGGCAAGACAAACAAGAACTTAAAAACATGTGTCAATATGTGGACCGCCCGCACCACTGACCTCTATTTTAGGTACTTATGTACGCTGGTCAGACCACCGCCCACAACCCAACCCACAACAACATTTAATTTGACATTTGAACGGTCTTATACAATTTTATAAGCTACGGGTCTTAATCGTGTAAATATTTTATTTTAAGGCTAGTTTACCCGTGACCACGGCCGTTGCAATACGGCCAAAACGTCGGGCATTAAACAAAGGTATTTAGCCTTAAAATAAAATATTTACGCGATTAAGACCCGTAGCTTATAAAATTCTATAATGTGTACAAATCGCGAATTTTACGAACATATATTTGAACGGTCATTTGACAAAATTAAATGGAAGTCTATACTTATGTAGCAAGGATAATAAAAACGGCCATATGTCATAACTGTCAAAACAGTTGACAGGACGGTCATTCGATTCGTCATTTGAAATTGCTGTCACTTTGTACGAGGTGACCATTCCGCGTATATTATAATTAAAATGGTCTCCTAACCGATGTCAGTTACGGTGGCCAACATCATCAGAGACTAGCTTACTACGCAGAAGATATTAAAGTGTACACAAGTGTAAACGCAAACACAAGTGCACTCTCTATTCCCTTATAGCCCAATGGGATGAAAATCCGACACGACCGGAGAGAGATTGGGCGCAGGACCGACGGCTTAACGTACTCTTCGAGGCGTACATATTACTATAGGGGTCAGTGGCCCCGTGGTACGTGCCCGTCTCCGAAAGTGATTAGCAGATTTTGGTGAAAGGTGTTTTTTTTATTTGGCAACAAACATTCTTTAAAGTGATCTGAAACTTACAAATAAATCAAATATAGGAATTTTTTATATGAAATTTGTGTTTTGCAAACTTGGCACTACAAAATCAATTTGGATTTGACAAACTAACAACGTAATAACAATAATAAATACATTTATAAGTTTATAAAATATACCTACTTATACTTCTTACATTACTACTAGCAGTTGCCCGCGATTTCGTTCGCATGAAAATTTTTAAAACGAAATTTATTCCACTTGAATATTTTTCCGAGATAAAAAGGTAGCCTATGTGCTATTCCAGACTATTGTCTATCTCTGTTTCAATTATCTACTTCGTTCAGATCCGTTGATCCGTTGTGGCGTTATTGAATAACAAACATCCATCCAGACTGGTCTGTTGGTCTAGTGGTTAGCGACCCTGACTGATAAGCCGGAGGTCGTGGGTTCGATCCCCACTCTAAACAAAACTGAGTGTGTGGGTGTTATTTATCTGTAATATGTATGTATTTAGAAATATATAAGTATGTTTATCAGATGTCTGGTTTCTATAGTACAAGCTCTGCTTAGTTTGGGAACAGATAGGGATCGAACCCACGACCTCTTGCGTAGCAGTCGGATACACTCCCACCGCGCCACAGAGGTAGTCAATAATAAGAATTAGAGTTGTCCCAAGATATTATACTATTATTATTATCTACACATACATATATCCAAACTTTCGCATTTATAATATTAGTATAGATTACTAGTGTAACATATTCTACATTTTACTTGAAATAGGTTTCATTACGATAACAAATATCAATGACGACGAAAACGCGAGGAATAATAATAGTAAAATTATATTAAGTAATAATAATAAATAATATCTTGGGACATCTCACACAACGCTATCTGATCCCAAACTAAGCAGAGCTTGTAATATGGAAACCAGACAACTGATAAACATACTTATATATTTCTAAATACATACATATTATAGATAAATAACACCCAGACACAGAATAAACCATCGTGCTCATCACACAAAGTTTTATCCTGGGTGGGGATCGAACCCACGACCTCTTGCGTAGCAGTCCGATACACTCCCACCGCGCCACAGAGGCAGTCAAGTCAAGTATTATATTTATTGAAAATGGAGAAAATCCCCATACGATTTCGGGTTATATCACCAAGCAATAATCAAGTATTGTCGGCTCCCAGACTATCTTTAATCCATAATGGCTAACGTACGCCATAGAAGCAGATGTCGATCCCTGATAGAAGCCATTAGTAACGTAACGACACACATGGGAGCTGATACTACAGCTAATCTCACCAATGATCGTGCGTACGGTATTAAGGTGGTTGGCACACTGCCCCGCATCACGCAGCATAGCGTGGGAGTGCGTGTGCTTGTAAGTATCTCTTTTTATATTGAAAACACGCATATTGCAACACAGAAAACACATTCACGCGCAGTACAGATCACGAGCCTACATGCAGAGAAACTGGCGTCCTTGCGCGTTTGTGTGAAGTTAGTGTGCGAAGATATCTGCACTATGATGCAGATCTGTACTCCTGCAATTATGCGCGCGCTTCCATCGTCACGCACCCTACAGCGTAGTGCGGGGCAGTGTGCAAACCGACTAAGCTGTGTATAATATACTAGCTGTCCCGCGCAACTTCTTCTGCGTAAATTTTCTTCGTTTTTGCAACATTTCTCATTGCTGCTCCGCTCCTGTTGGTCGTAGCGTGGTGTTATATAGCCTTTCTCGATAAATAGGCTAGCAAACAGTGAAATATTTTTTAAATTCGGATCAGTAGTTCTTGAGATTACTGCGTATAAACAAACAAAAAAACTCTTCAGCTTTATAATATTAGTATACATTTACCTATCTACGTTTTCCTTATAAGTTAAGGTAATTAAAAAAAATGTACCTGCTTTTGCGCCAAACGCTAAGGAAAACAGCTGACTGACAAAAGGGTTTTTTTTTACTCCACTAATGTGACGTAATATTAATAAGTTAACTTTTATAAAGCGCTTGCATTTTTAGGCGCTACCCTCTTGGACTATTATGACAAATGGTCGTTGTACCACGAGTATAGATTGGGGGTACTTATGTCAAAGTTATATTATGTAAGTCTTGTTGTGTCTTTAACTGTCTCTGTGGCGTGGTAGGAGTGTGTCCGACGGCTACGCAAGAGGTCGTGGGTTCGATTCCACACGGGACACACCCATTTGTATGATTCACAAATTGTTGTTCCGAGTCTGGATGTACTTTGTTTCCGTAAAAAACGCGAGATTATATTTGCGGGAGACGTCTTAAAAAAAAAATGTCTGCGGGAGCCAGTCCAGCGTACGACGTACTACAGACACGGGTAAAGCCATAGGCAAAAACTAGTTTATACTATTACTTAAGTTATTTTCCTTTTACAATGTGTATACTACGTATAGTAAGTCCCACCCACACAAAACATTACTATAGTAAATTAAAATGGACCTGATTCCATCACTTTTTCTCTCGTTTTCTTAGAAATGTCAAGCTATTAGAGTTATTTTTACTTTTTCCTCCTTACCTTTAAAGGAAAAAATGTTTGTAAATAAATACACATTTCGTTTAGAAGTGTTTTTTGTGAATGGTATTTTTTTTTCATTCATTAAAGTGAAAATGTTGATGTTTTAGTTTGTTTTTCAGCCCAACTAATATTTTTTACGTTTTTCTAACAAGAGATTCGGTCGACCTTCTTAAACGATTTTTCATCCAAACTAATATTAAAAAGCTGAACAGTTTGTTTGTTTCAACGCGATAATCTCCGGAACTACAGACCCGAAGTGAAAAATATTTTACTGTTAGATAGCCCATTTATCGGGGAAGGCTATAGGTCTCAGAAACTACTGGGCCGAATTGAAAAATATCTTACTTTTGGATAGTCCATTTATCGGGGAAGGCTATAGGCTATATAACACCACGCTGCGACCAATAGGAGCGGAGCAGCAATAAAAATGTTACAAAAACGGGGAAAATTTAGCTTGAGAATATATAAATATGAATAATATCTATATATCATTTTATTCAAGAAAATTTAGTTAGCTAGTTTTATATAGGTACATATAATTAGCTGTTACCCACCACTTCGTTGACGTGGAAATTTGTAAAAACACTATTTTATCTCATGGAATCCGTACATATTTCCGAGATAAAAGTAGCCTATGTACTATTTCAATTTATACTCTATCTCTTAACCAAATTTCATTCAGATCCGTTCTGCCGTTTTGCCGTAATTGAATATACATACATATGTACATACATCCAAACTTTTGCATTTTTAATATTAGTATACAAAACGTTTTAAATCTTATATCTATTTTAGCCCGTTTTATTTTGGTATCAGCTCAGGGGGTTTTGAACGTTATCGCCATCGGAACGGAAACTCATTTGACTTTAAGTTGCAAAAAGTTTTCTTAAAGTCAAATCATACAAGTTTTCTAAACCATAATCGTTAACGTTAACTATAGCTGAATCCGGCCACCCTTGTTGTGGTTTTTGGAGCTCCCCACTCAACCAGAGTTTCATTATAATTTGACACTCGGAACGCATACAGTTAGGACAGTGTTTTATGCGAGCAAACTTGCACAGAAAAATATGCAGTTAAGTCAGTAGACTCCATAGTGTGTTAAACATACTTATAAGATTGTAATATTAGTAAAAGCACATGTGCCATAAATATTTTCTCTCGTTCTATCTAAAATGGCTGCGGAAACTGTTACTCGTATCTTACGCCTCGAGTATCCTTAGGTACGGTGCTCACTAGTGAATTGTAACTGTCAGTGTTTGAAGTTATTGTTACCTGAAATCGTACGTACGTGTGCCGGTTTCAATGCGAAGCGCTGACATATTAAAAACGGTTCAAGTTTTTAAAAAGTATGATGAATTATGAAACTATCCCCAATTGCAAAAGATAGATTGAAAACCCAAGCAGGGTAGCGCGCATTTTGTATGAAAATCGGTGAAGATAAATATCGTGATTAACCTATCATGTCCAAGAATATTAAAAAATCGAACAGAGAAAAAGCACTGTGACCTCAATAGTGTAAACATTGTAAGGTGATGTTTATTTTTTTTTATGATGTAATTTGAATCTAATTATATCTATTAATCAAATTTATAATATAAGCCGCATAAGTCGTTGAACAGAAGGAATCATTTAAATCACCAAAACTCCATCATTACTGGGACAAACTTTTTTGGTAATTCCACGCTGACTATGTTGTCCTAATGTGGCTATACGATGTGTTGAGTTAAATTGGACATTTACATTGTTTAATTGAGTTATGTAGCTAACTTTAGTACATGTTCATATTTTACTGTAATAAGAATGACTTGTTACAATTAGAATTACACATGACATGATGACATCTTCTATTCATTAAATACTCTTTAAGTTTGACTTTATAAGAACTTGTGTAGACTATACATTAAACTCTTCAGACAATTTAATAAATTAAAGTACTGCTTGGTGACTTGTTAAAGTTACAGTTACGCAGGTTACGCCTTGCACGTGTACACTAAACTTTAGATAGTCTGCACTCTGTTAACACTTCATACATTTTAGCTATCAGCTTTCTTTGAATAGCGAATAAATAAACTCACGACCTACTTGTACGAGATAGTACATAGTTCGAAATATACGATAAAGTCTTGACACTTTATAGTGTAAAGGATATTAAAAGATATATAATCTAGAGATGACACATTTCGTTTTGAAAACGTTGACTTTGTGTTTAGTAGAAATCAGTTTTAAACATGAAGATAAATTAAATACATGGTGCAAATATCTATCTGAAGTCATTAACAAGTCAATTACCCAGTTTAATATCAGGAGACTACTATACACGTCATCTGATCCCAAGGTAGTGAGGCAATCAGACATCTCTGTATTTCATATGGAATACTTACATATTTTACTGACTAGCTGTCCCGCGCAACTAGTCATAGCGTGATGTTATATAGCCTATAGCCTTCCTTGATAAATGGGCTACCCAACAAAAAAAGATTTCTTTAATTCGGACTAGTAGTTTCTGAGATTGCTGCGTACAAACAAACTCTTCAGCTTTATAATATTAGTATAGATAAATTACACCCACTGATATTTATACTGCTAATTATGGGTAAGTACGCCAGCCGGGAGATAAAAGAAACCAGAGTATAAGTAATACTAGATTTAATTAATTTCGATATTAGAAATTACAATTATTTAAAAGGTATGTCTAGACTCGGACGATGGTGGTACCGAAGTGCCCTATGCTAAAAGATCTAGAATCTATGTCATCTCGGCGTGGTGTGTTCGGCAACGACACGAGGCGCCGAGTCAGCAACTCCGTGGTATGTAAGATCTAGAATCTATGTCATCTCGGCGTGGCGTGATCGGGGACGACACGAGGCGCCGAGTCTGCAGCTCCGTCGTATGTAGGTCGTTGCTAGTTGAGAGTGCAGGCATGGCTCGTAATTCCTCCCCTCTTAGAACAGCAACTATTTGAGAACTTTGAGCGAGAATGTTGCTGCCGGATCCTTCTCTGGTTTGAGTGCCGTTGGTGTAGAGTATCTGGCATCTTCAGGTGATGGTTGCACTGTTACTACGTTAGTGCGTAGTACCTTCTCGGGTGGTGATTGCACTGTTACTACCTTAGTGCGTAGTACATGGCGACGGATTGCGACGACGGTTACGAGTATGACTGCACCGACTAATATTCCATAGAAAGGTATGGTCGTATGGTACAATGTTTCTGTTTGCTCGACAGGTTGCAACTCTATTGGATGCTGGAGTAGTATCTTATCCTCGATACTGTGCAGATTTTTCAGATTGATGGTGTTCAACTTGAAGTGCGGGATTGCTATAGACTGGTTGTCGCCGTAGGTTGCGTAGGGTATTTCAGTTATCTTGAGCGGCTGTCCTTTTACTACGTCATTCGTGTTGACGATTGTAAGTTCCTCCGTTCTAAGGTGACATGTTTTTGGTATAGTTGCCAAATAGCTTCCATTGAGAATTACATACTCGTGCCGGTCACATTGTAGCTCTACTTTTGCCGGTTTCGGGAACACTACAGTATAATGTTGGTCGTCCAGTTGTTCTAGGGCTTGTTTGCTCAGGGTTATCCTAGTTGGTGAACAGGTCTTGTCGATGACTTGGTCCACAATCAGGCTCTGCATGCAGTCTCGTTGTTCTCTCGGTCGATTGTTGATAGTTTCCTCACAGATGTGAAATTCATTGAACTTCGGGCATTCAGCCTCTATGTACATGAATGCTTTCCCATCGGTTGCTATATAAGGATATGGTGGAATAGGACTTTGAGAATACTTATTAGGGACGATTGCTAATTTATACAATTTGGATGTGCCAGGAGAAATGACCGGGACTTTAAAGACAAAAACTATTCTGTTATCTGCGTAGAAGTAACTTGGCTTTATAATTCTATAGTATTCCCTTAAATCTATATTTAGTACCTGCTCTTCATTATATAAAGATTTTAATTGGTTGACCATACCTTTTAAAATATCATATTTAATCATACTATGATGTGTGCTGGAAGCACGGATAAAAGCTAAACTATCCTCTATTCTAACTAATGCTGACGTTAAATCTTGCACATTTTCGCTTATTATAGTTAAAAGTTGATTAAACCTAACAAACTTTAATAAGTTTTGGTCATAAGTTTTACTGTGGATGACAGACTCCAAAGTACTATTGATTTTTTGTTGGTTATCGGTTATTTGCGACAGTAGTGCATCGTTTTGTGTCATCCATTCCTTATTGAGACTTATATGTTGTTTTAGTTCGGAAGAAAGTGTATTTTCATTATTTTCTAATATTTTAATGGCGGAATTATATTTTTGAGCGTCTTTGTAGTCCAAATTTCCAGTGATTTCTTTTATTACTGTACCCAAGCCATCGAAGAGACTTCTTTTGGTGCGATGTGATTCCAGACTGTCTATCTGCTCGTGAATCTTTACCAATTTATTAGAAATATAATTAATTTGAGCTTCATACAATGGAAATTTTTCGCTATCCAGTTTAGACTCAAATAAGTTTAGTTGCGATTCTACTGCACTAAGTCTACTTTCGATGTCAGTCAGGTTTAGGTAATGTAAAAATGGATGGTAATGGGTTATAAATTTAGTTGGACCAAGGTCAAAGGGAAGCAACCCGGGGCCGTCACCCAAGTAATCAAGTCTTATCTCGAGCGTCATTGTCAGGTGGGCGGTCGTTGTTAGCAGTAATCTGTAACAATTTTGATGATTTAGGAACACGCTTCAGACGATTTTTGGCAATGGGACCTTTCTTTTTTGATGTATAGATGTGTATTGGTAGGTTGGCTAGTACGATATCCTCCGTATAACGAGCTGCGGTCTTTTGCCGACTCGCTTGGGGGTTAGTAACAAAAACTTGTTGATTTAGTTCATAGTTTACTTCCGGTTCACGAGACTTATTACAATTTTCTATTAGGCTGGTACGATTTTCTAACGACGATTCATTAATTAGATTATATGCTATTTTCATTCGCTCCCGGTGATTTAATATATATTGTTGCATGAAGTGCTCTGATACGTTTATATTTAGGGGATCGCGTGGGTCAAAATGACCTCGAATTATATCATGGGGCCTACATTTTGTAAAGCTATGTATTGAGCTGTTATATGCTAATAACGCATAGGGAATTAGATTAGCGATAGTTTCAGTTTTGTGTTGTAATTGTAGTATGCGCAAATGCTCTAACAATGTTGAATGATATCTTTCAATTATTCCATTATCATTTGGTGAGTGTGCTAACGTTTTATGGTGTATTATTCCGTGAAGTCTTACGAACTCAGCAAAGAGTTGGTTCGCAAACTCTGTCCCGTTATCTGTGACAATAGTTAGAGGCAATCCGTGGTGGGTACAATAAGTTATTACAGCTTGTAAAACACTTAGGGCTGTTCCATCTCTCAAGTGGTAAGCTTGCCCGTACTTGGAAAAAACGTCCATGAATGTTAAATATTTTTCATTCTGTACCGTAAAAATATCTAGGTGTACTCTTTCTAAGGGTTTAGTTGCTGGCGGGACGATATTCAATTGGGGCCTAATCGGGTTACGGTCATACTTCGATTGTCCGCATATAGCGCAAGCATTAATATATTTAGTTATCTCTTCTTTCATTTTAGGCCAAAAATAAACGCGAGATAGTGCTAGGTAACATTCGGTTATGCCGCGATGATTAGTTTTACCCTCGTGATAATTTCTAATAATTCCTTGCTGCCTTAAATACTCTTTTACATTCTCTAATTCGTGTTTAGTAAGGGATAGGTTCATGCTTGAATTTTTAAAATTATTCTGTATAATAGGGACTATAGAGTACATTCCTAGTGGTGGTGTAATTTTAAGGCCGGTTCTAATTTTTGGATTGACATGTTCTTTAATTGCATTGACTACATCCTGCTCGAGGTTCGATTCGGACACTTGTATAGAGGTGTGCGTATGCGTGTCAAAAGGTCTTGTAGTGATTGGACGTCTTTTAATATTGCCTACTATAGTAAAACTTATCTGTTTGTGAAATTTATTCAAGGGTTCTTCGGTTATGGGAACCTCAAGGATGGGGTTTTCATTACTTGTGTGGGCGGTAGCTGTAGTAGAGTCCGATATAGATGAAGGTTTTTCAGTGTGATGAACTATCAAGGACTCTGTTTCCTGATTATTAATTTGAATTCGTGATAGAGCGTCTGCGTTGGTATTAGATTTGCCTTTTTTATATACTATTGTATAGTCGTATTCACTAAGTTTAAGGCGCCACCTAGTCAGTCTTGAATTAGGTTCCTTGACGTTCATTATCCACTGAAGTGGTTGATGATCGGTAATTATTTTGAACTTACGACCGAAAAGATAGGGCCTGAAGTATTGAGTTGCCCATACTATAGCCAAAAGCTCCTTCTCTATAGTACTGTAATTAACTTCACTATCATTTAGAGTCCTAGATGCGTAGCAGATAGGTTTGTCCGCTCCTACAGTCCCTTGAGATAGGACTGCACCAATTGCGACGTTTGATGCATCCGTCGTCAGTATAAAGTCTTTTGAGAAGTCAGGGTATTGTAGTATGGGGTCGTTAGTCAGTAGGGATTTACATTTTTCAAAACATTCGATGTAGTCGGAATCTAAAACTATTTTCTTTGATTTTTTTAAGCATTTCGTCATAGGTTTTGTAATACGAGCAAAGTCGGGTATGAATTTACGATAATATCCCATGAGTCCTAGAAATTGTTTAATTTCTTTGGGGGTCTTTGGAAGTGGATATTTTTGAATAGCTAAAACTTTATCGGGGTTAGGTTTTATACCTTCCCCACTAATGATATGACCTAAATATGGTGTTTCCAACCTCAAAAATTCAGACTTGTCCAACTGTATTTTAAAGTTGGAGTCACGCAATCTATTAAATACTTTCTCTAGATTTACCATCATTTCTTGAAGACTGGTCCCGAATACGACAATATCGTCGAGATATACCAGGCAGATCTCGTTTTGGAGTCCGCGGAGTACCTCGTCCATCACCCTTTGAAACGTTGATGGGGAATTTTTGAGTCCCATCGGCATACGCAAGAATTCGTAGTGCCCGTGCTCTACAGAGAACGCTGTTTTAGAAATATCGTCTGGATGTGTCTGTATTTGGTAGAAGCCCGAAAATAGGTCCAAGGTCGTGAAGTATTGACACCTTCCTAGCTTGTCAAGGACGTCAGTAATGTTAGGGATAGGATATTTGTCATTAATAGTTTTGTCATTTAATTTTCGGTAGTCCACAACGAGTCTCCATTTTTGTTCCCCAGTCGCGTCGATTTTCTTCGGCACTACCCATATAGGGGAGCTCCATGCGGAGTCTGAGGGTCTTATGATGCCTTGACGTAGCATTTTAGCGATTTGTTCCTTAACTTCTTTCCGGTGCACAAAGGGGTAACGATAACTTTTGGTATAAATCGGTATTTCGTCTATAGTTCTAATGCGGTGTTTTATTTTATTAGTAAAACTAAGAGGTTCGTCATCTAAATAAAATATGTCTGCATAACGACTGCATAAAGTTTCTAAATTAGTTTTTTCTTCGGCGTTTAAATGACCGGTACGTAAGCGCGACAACACTCGGCTTACGCGTTGAGGATCTTGTTCAGTGCTATTGCACTCGGTATTGAATGCATACGCTTCGAAAGGATGGTTTAAGCGTTCGTTCGGGATAATTATATCGGTGTCGGTTGGGTTCTCTAACTCTAATATGGCTATTTCGTCGCTAACGTTTGTAATACATTCGTGCACGATGCAATTGCACAAGATCTGTTCGGTTACGTATACGTCGCCGTCATAGTTATACATCTGTATTTTTACTAGTTTACTAGAGCGCGCGGGTATTGTTTCTTGAGAGTTTAAGTTTCTACAAGTGTAAGGTAGCATGGGTATACTAGCATTTTCCGTAATTAAAAGGTTATGCTTAAGATCTATTTGACAATTATTCAAGATATCCAACCCTAATAGCCCATCGAAATCATTATGGAATCTATAGATGAATAGTTTAATTAATTTGCTTTTGTAAAACTCTGGAAAGTTCTGTAACGTAATAGAATAATTATGTATACTACTCATACGAGAATTAGTTACTTCGAAGGGGTCAAAGTTCAAAGGTATATGTGAAAAATAATTCTCGACGGCTTCGGGGCTTATAAAGGATTGATTTGCCCCAGTATCGACAAGTAATTTTAATGGAGGGTTAGCTATCTGTACATAACGAAGTTCCCTTTTTGATTGTAAATTTAATTCTATTTTGGTTCGGTATTCGGGATAGCCTCGCGAAAATTTGAGTCATCGTTTTCGGTCTCATAAGTAAACTCCTGCTGGCCTTCATTGCAATTATAGTCATTATAATGGTCGGTATAGTTAACGTCATACGCAGTGCATTCGGCCCCGTGCTCGTTATCGTAGTCACAATAGTAATATGAGTCATTAGGGTCAGCTGTCACGTTGAAGTTTACCTGTCGCGATTTAAAATAATTGTTAGATGGCGGGTTCCCTGATCTTTGCCAATCATGTCCTGTCATTGTCGGTGGAAGGGATTTGGGTACAAAGTGACTGACACCGCTCATTGGCTTATGCCCTGAGGAGAATGGTTGATCATTCCTAGGTGGTATCTTAAATACCTTACTACGCGGGTTATAGTTCGGTGGCGGTGCGCGAAACATCTGTTGGGTACGGCTAGGCCCAGAAACTGGGGCAAGCTGCGGTTGCGAGTGCCCCTGCTGGTGAGCTTGTTTCTGGTCAAACCTGAACGCGGGTTTCCACTGCGAGGTTTGCGGGGGGATATGTATATGCGTGGGCGTATGCCCGTTTGAACCTAAATATGGTAAATTACCTCTAAGTGAAGTAGATGCAACCTCACCTGCAAACTTTGCACCATTTAATTGCGGCGTGTAATTCGCGCTGTATGCGGTGTGCCTATCGTTTACTGGGTCACCTCTTCGCTGTAGGTAAATTACATTTTGTTCGTCGTTGACAAATTCCAGAGCCTTTTCTATTGAATCGGGTCTCATACATCTAATACGAGAGCCCAAAGGTTCTCTTAGACCTCTTATATAAGATTTTAATGTTAATTTTTTATACAACTCGCGTTTAGCTTGTACGGTGGTAGCCACGTTATCGTGTAACGTAACATACGTCATTACCATGCTAAAAAGGTTCTGGCATCTGTCGTAAAATTCCTGCGGTGTGCTGTTACCTTGGAATGACATAGCAATATCGTTATAGAGGGCAGTTTCATCCCTCTGATCGGCAAAATTATTTACGAGTAATTTACGTATCTCTGCCCAACTACTAGGAATGCCGTTCGAGTTTATCGTCGCGGCGGCTGGGCCAGTAATTTTATTTAAAATACTATTAATTAAGCAAATATTAGTTAACCTAAAATTTGGGTCATCTTTTATGTAAGCCTCTATCAAGGTCTCACATATTGCAATAAATCTAGTTAAGACGTTAGGGTTGCCGTCAAATTCTGGCACCGCTCTAACAGCCTTATAAATTTCATCTACGGTGAATGACATTTTTTGTTCACTGAAGAATACGTCTAACTCTAAATCACTAAAATCTAAGTGTCTATGTTTGTCTAAATCCCTATTTCTAAGTTCCTGCCGGTTCGAGACAGGTGTCTCTCCGGTTTTCCGTAGGTGGAAAATTTTGAAGGAGGGACAAGGAAGCAACACTAAGAAAAACTTTCAAAGTACTTACATATAAAAAATCTGCATGTCTGGTTCTCGTATTGATTTTCGAATACGCCCTCGGCCGGTGTAGATTCGTAGGTTGATAGATTCTTGTCTTCGGAGCGAACGCGGGTGGCGACTATGCGAAGTCAAGCCAAATCCGATTTCTAGGAATATACGCGCCGCGAATTTGTCCCGAAGAAGTACCGACTGCGCCAATTATGGGTAAGTACGCCAGCCGGGAGATAAAAGAAACCAGAGTATAAGTAATACTAGATTTAATTAATTTCGATATTAGAAATTACAATTATTTAAAAGGTATGTCTAGACTCGGACGATGGTGGTACCGAAGTGCCCTATGCTAAAAGATCTAGAATCTATGTCATCTCGGCGTGGTGTGTTCGGCAACGACACGAGGCGCCGAGTCAGCAACTCCGTGGTATGTAAGATCTAGAATCTATGTCATCTCGGCGTGGCGTGATCGGGGACGACACGAGGCGCCGAGTCTGCAGCTCCGTCGTATGTAGGTCGTTGCTAGTTGAGAGTGCAGGCATGGCTCGTAATTTGCTAGTACATTGGAAGGCTGTAAAAATAATATAAATATATACAACAATACCTCCATTACATTTTGACAATTGGACGATAAGTTGTCAAAATTAAATAAAAGTCTTTACCTATGTAACAAGGATAAAAACAACGGCGATTTGTCATAAGTAACAAAATACCGTCCTGAGAGTTCAAATTTGGACTGACTACCCAGAGAGAGGAGGGTAAGAGGAGTTGGAGGAGTGATCACACCCATTCACAGAAAACCATAATCGTACTCATCTCTCACACCAATATTAAATAAATGGATTTATTTTACAAGATTATAATAGCTACATAAATTAGGTCCTATCCTCCTATGATAATAAATGGAGAAGTAAGTTTGTTTATTACCTGTTCACAACTAAAGAACCTAAAGGTTAATTTTTGTGCATCGCGGCCGATCGCGAGCCGCACGCGGCTTACGACAAGCGGCTGACGCGCGCGACCGATACGACAGTAGTCAGAGTGCGCGCGCAGCCTACGTCAGTCGTCGGCCGCGCGCGTCTGACGCAGACCTCGGAAACGGCGTCATACATTCTCATACTCTGAGTATTGTCGCATCGGCCGCGCGCGTCAGACCGCGATGCACGGAAATGAACCTGAAGGTATTATAATTAAATTGTATTACATGACTCACTAACAACATAAAATGGTCGCAGGTTTATTGTATCGACAAGTGCACTCTAAGAAACTACCCGAGAGATGATATCTGATGGAAATCAAAGGATAAAACATATTGCGCCGACTGCAAATTAGTTGGAAGTAAGAAAAATGCCACCATGCCATCTCTTCCCATAGGTGTCATCAAGGCCACTAAGGGATTTTCCACCGGAGGAAGGGCAGCAGCGTCCTCTGTGTACTTTAAAGCGCAACTGATATCGCCAACCCGCTAACCAGGCGTGGTGATTATAGCAATTATCCCCAGGATCTATACTAAGTAGGTTGGCAGCAGAATAACTAACATCCACCGTCAAACCTATTCATTAGGACCATTTAATGACCAACAAAAACAGGCAAATTCCTAAAACAAAGGTAGTCTATAACCTCTCAATTATTAACAAACTTTAGGCTATTTTTTTCAGTGTTAAGTAAGGAACGCTCATTTACCGATTCCAACATCTGGCTCTACTAATGCGAGGAGTTATTAATGGCGGCACTTACAATGAATAATAATTTGCTTCCAGTGTATTTTTTCTTCGTTTTTTGTATATATCTCACTTAGATAATGTTAGCTGTTGTGAAATTTGCGGAAATTAACAAATGGGAAATAAGAAATTGTAACGAAACTTGGTTATATTCGTTTTTTCTCTAAATTATTACGACTGACTTAAAAATATCTACAATTTTTGTGTGTTAAATAAATTTATTTTTCTATGCCGTCAAACCCAAAACAAGACGCTTTGCAGAGATATGTGTTAATGTAATGCTCGTGGGTTCGATTCCCACAAGGGACACCACTTTGTGTGATCCACAAATTATTGTTCTGGGTCTGGTTGTAGGTACTTTGTGTCCATGACTTATATGTTTGTAAAGTTACCCACGACACAGGGCTTGTATACTTATGGAGTCTTTAAAAAAAATTATCTATTTTGATGATTAAAAATATTAAAACATGATAACTTGTGGACGAACTTTTTTGCTATCGGAGCATTTAAATACACATACCATTGGAGTCAAATAACGATACTAATATTATAAAGAGGTAAAGTTTGTGAGGTTGTACGGGGTTACCTCTGGATCTACTGAACTGATTTTGAAAATCCTTTTATCAATAGAAAGGCACGTTATTTGTAAGTATCATAGGCTATATAACATCATGCTACGAAAAATAGGAACGGAGCATCAATAACAAATGTTGCAAAAACGGGGAAAAATGACGCAAACGAAGTTTCGCGAATCAGCAAGTGTTTAATATTACCACGATTAAGAGTTATAGTTTATCTATCTATTAAGGAAAATATATTTTAAAGGAGCTTTTAATTAATTGTGCAAAATGAAACCTAGCTGGATCGATTTATCGCCTCCGAAACTCCCTGCATACAACATTTTTTGTTAACCGAGCCATTGCGTTGCCAGAGCATATATATACATACTAGCTGTCCCGCGCAACTTCGTCTGCGTAAATTTTCCCCCTTTTTTTATAATCCTATGTTACTTCTAATACCTCCAAGAATATTTGTACAAAGTTTCATAATGATCGGTTGAGTAGTTTTCGCGTGAAAGCGTAACAAACAAACTTACATGCACATTTATAATAATAGTAGGGATGTACAAAATATATACCTAGTCCGGCTATAAGTTCTGTTACAAATGAAAATGCATTTTTTTTAAATGAAGTAATGTAATATTACTTAAACTTATATGTACATATCTAAAAAAGTCTCATGTGGCGAAGGCCACATGAGACTTTTTTTAGATATGTACATATAAGTTTCTTTTCATATAAGTTTCTTTTTTAGATATGTACATATAAGTGTTTAAATCGATCTTTATAATTAAAGAGAGTGTATCGATCAAAACGCCTTCTGTCGTGATACGTAGGTGAAGACCTACGTATCACGACAGAAGGCGTTTTGATCGATACACTCTCTTTAATTATAAAGATCGATTTATGGCATGTCCTGTATATCGACGATAAGCACCGAGCTTCAGATCTTGTTTTATAATACGCGACAGAGTCCTACCGGGAATCTTCATTTCTCGTGATAAGCTTTTTTGCTTCCTAATGGGATTTCGACGAATTCTGGCTTTTACAACATCAACAGCCTTTGTAGTTCTAACAGCACGCGGCCGCCCCGACCTTTTATGGTCTTCGATAGAGGAAGTGTTGTTGTATCTGTTGATAGTACGATATACAAACATACGGCTGATACCAAGCTTTTGAAGTGTCTGAAATATGACCGACGGCTCCATACCCACTTTGTGCAAGGCGATCACCGCGATCCTATTTTCTTTAACACCCGAATCCATATTGTAATTTGATAATGAACACGAAAAAATATGTGAAATGGAGCAAAATCGAGACAACTTTTAAAAATAATAAACGCGTTCCAAATTCAATATAATTAAGAAAATTAAAAAAGAAAGGTTTTTTGCAACAGTACTTATGGCCGGACTAGTTATATGAAAAACAATAATGCCCATTTTTACCCGACTTACCAAAATGTAGACAAGCAAAACCACAGTTAAAACTTAGCAGTCAAACAAAACATGAAGTAATCACATACGAAGGGTTGAAACATATTTTATCATCCAAAAATAGAAATCGATTACAGAATGATCGAGCAATAAGATTTAATCGTTAAGAACCTTAGGGTTCCAAAAATCGACCTCTTGTGAAACTCGATGCGACCCCTTTAATACGAGGGATGGCCCCCTGAAATTATATCAAATGAACCTTGTTACCGGCAAATGGAATCACTAAAATTGGAATTTTATTTTTTCGGCGTCTTTTCTCTGTGCTGCCTGATGATTATGTAAAAATGTTTTCAACCATTGATGTAAAAGAGCCATCCTTGTCATCAGTTAACATTTTGTTAGTTTTGTGTTTGACTGCTTCATTTGGACTTCGTAGTGTATAAATTGATGGAGGCATTTGGACACGGATGTTTTTATTTCAAAGCAGTTTTTAATCGATATAATTTAGAAGATAGTTGTTTGAAGTTATTATGATGTTATATATCATGAATGTGCAATTTTATTTACTTCTGAATATTTGTTTCTCGCGTGTCTTGTTTGTTTAATTTTTATAGTAGTTCTATAGTATTGTAGTCCTTACGGAGAATAAAAAAAACTGGTGGGTTCATGTCCACGGGCGTAAATATTATAGCCTTCATATAAAATGAATAATAACGCTTTACATGAAAGTGTTAATATCATGATTTTTTTATAAAAAACATCAATTGTATAGGTTATGTCACTCCCGCTGAGACAAATCCAACGACTGTAGAGTGTGTCAAAGATATATTCATATAAACATATGTAAACATTATGGCCGAAAAACATTACCCTCTTTGTGGTGCCATAGTATAATAAGTAATTTCTATAGTTTCTACTTTGCTATATTGAATTCGGAGCCCAAATAGTCACAAACTTACGTCGCAACTCGCATCTAATTGTATCTTTGTCCTCCAGGAGGACCTTGACATTGTTGTTTTGTGATAAACAACAGACAAACATTGTTTTTATTATTGTGTAGTAAACTAGTAAATAAAATAGATGACTTTTATTACTAGAAATTAACATTTTATGCTAATGTAGGTACGTAATCTTAGCAGAAGTAAAGTCAAAGTAACAATATTATTGTAACTTCTATTTTTAAATCATGTTAAAGAACATGTAACAGAAAGGTAATGTGATTTTTTTTCAGCGGGTAGAGTACCTTTACTTTAAGTATCGCATCTATGATGGTGATATATAAGTATTTCAATGAAAAAACATTTAATGAACTATTAGGATAGTCAGAGTTCGATAAACTAGCTGTGCCCGTGACTTCGTTCGCGTGAAAGTCGAGTCTAAATTAAGGTAGTTTATGTAACGAAACTAACTGTTAACTTCTGTGTAAATATGTTGGAAACAGTCTTATGGGGTGAACCGACATATGATTCAGCAGCGGAGAATCGTCATATACTCAGTCGCTATCTATTCATGGCTACAACACCAAATACAGACTCTTTATTTCTTATTCGATCAGATGTTTATCGTAAACTTGTAAAGCCTAAGTACTTAGCTGTGATAGTTTTCCTTATAATTTCACTATATATACTACTACCGTGGAGTTTAATAAACTTAGGTAAGTATATGCATTTAATAATAACAATCTAAGTACTAATAGACAATCAAACGCGATGAGGACGCACCGACGCACCGTGCCATTGTGGCTATGTTACCTCTTCAAAAACAAACAAAGAGAGGTAGTGTGGGCTAAATTTTACTTAAAGCACAGACAACAGTAAGCGTTTGATGTACAAGGTGATCGAACCAACCAAACCAGTAAAATCAATCATAATGTACAGCGCACTGTGAGATACCTACATCATAGAATACATGAGGTGTACAAACAGTATACGTGGCGAGGCCTCCGCAAATTCGATCGTCTATTACTTTATTTACCATGTTTTTACGTATTTATATGAACAAGCTAAATTACAACAAAAAAAAATTCAATTGCTTTAAATTGATAACTGAGATATTTTGGCTAAACAATCCGCTGTTTTATATTTTTCTAAATTTGATGTACCCAGTGTCCCTCTCACAACTGAAAGTAATCTAATGACACCTCTCAAGCAAAAATCCATCAAACCAATTAAGCTCTATAGCGAGCCAAGGAAATATAAATACACACATACATACATACACTCGAAAAACATAACCCTATTTCTTGCGCCAACGGAGACACAAAGTATATATTTGTTATTTCTACATCAGTGCCCAGTCCAAGTCCTTAAACTTAAGAAGCATAATATTTAAGAGATCGTGAAAATAAAGATTTTTCAGTAAACTCGGCAGTGAATAGGGTCAACAAAAGTAGGTATACACTAAAGTAACCATTTCATGATTCGACTTAAATCGACAATTATTTAGACTGTAATTAGAGACCTAAATTATATTTTATTAATTAACTTAATTGGTCTACTCCTGTAACAGTTAAAGAGCATATCGAGATAACCCAATCTTTGAAAATCACTCTGAATTGAAGTTTTAACTGGGTTGTATCACAGTATACTTTTAAATAGTAGTAGGTCAATGAAAACCGTTTTCAAATTCGTCAAAAAATCTTCTTTAAAGGCATCTCAGTAATCATCACCTCATGACCGTAGTATCATCACTCTAATTCGAACTCGCGACCCAATTCCGATTGATAATAAATAAATCCCGATTGCGATTCCGATGCCTTAACCATTAGACCACCGCCGCTTCAATTATCTGTTTGTAGTGTAAAAATAGCCGCTTTTATGCACAATTTGTAAATAAATAATCTTTTTTTTTGCTGCTACAAAGAAGTGTTTCTCTTAGCTTTTAGCTAATTTATTTGAGCTTGACGACATTTTTTTTAAACGACTCCCGCATTAGTGTACAAGCCCTGTGTCGCGGGAGACTTCACAAATATGCAAGTCAACACAAAGTACACCCACACTCGGAACAACAATTTGTGGATCACACAAAGTGGTGTCCCGTGTGGGAATCGAACCCACGACCTCTTGCGTAGCAGTCTGTGTACACTCCCACCGCGCCACAGAGGGAGTCAAATTTCACTTTTAAGTAAGTAATAATAATAGTAAAAATAAACATTAATATTTTTAGTGGTAATAAAGCAGATTGATTGATAGATTAAACGATTTAATTAATGTGTATTTATTAAATTACATCTCCAATGACGTGGATAATGTGCTGTTCTAGCCAGGCTATTGAGTAAGCCTGTATTATGGAATAATACTCCCTGAACCCTCAAAAAATGTTGTTACACATAAGTATGCTAATAATGGTTTTAATTTAATAAATACCTCTTAGGCTCCTTTAAACTTCTAAATTCTCTCTTATTGTTTTTTAATCCACGCGGTTAATACTAATAATAATCTTAGAACAAAAATAATAAGAGCTAACTGCCAGCGCCATCTAGTTCCAAAATGTTACATAATCCTAAATCACGCTAACAAGATTCTCAACCACAACACTATTAACGAAATTACTTTTCCCAGAAGGATTAACTGTCCATCCTAATAAGACTAATTACGACCCAAAGTAGCCCTTCTAATGTCCCTTAATATGCTTATGGTATACGTAATTCAAGAACTCGCGTCGACTTATCCTACTGAATTTTTTATACTGTGACCCTTGGACACAAATTAAGGGCAAGCCACAGCCGTGAATGCCTGAAAAGAGGCTGTAATTACGGCCTGAAATATTCAGCCGGAATAAACTGAGACACCGGGTGTGACGTCATAGATGGACGGTCAGCAAAACAACTTATGTAACATTTTAATTCGGCTTTTTGTATTTATAAATACAGTGAAAAATTATAAGTCTTTTAAACTATTCGTGTGAGTGTTTTGAATTAAAATAATGACCTTATTTGACACTAGCTTTAGTACGCAACTTTATGTCTCGAATATACGGCAATTTTGAAAAGAAGTAGTATAACCATTTATAAGGAAGACTTATACTAAAAAATGTTCATAATGCTCTGTATTGTGATAACGATGTCTTCGTGAGTACTGATCCCTTGAAAAAAAGCTAAATAGCTCGACTTCAAGACGGCATATCAAAAAGAAACATGTAAAAGATTTTAAATTAAAGCTGCAACAACACAATCTTAATAAGAAAAATGAATCGCCTTCAAGAAGTAAATTTCGCTGACTCACTCCCATGTTTTAGTCTATATCTCTGGTGTTTTACAAGCTAGGACAATGTTTTATACACTAAAACCTTCCCAAAAAAATATTCAGTCGAATAGCAAACACCCTATCTAAATCGGATTACTAGCTTTCGAAAAAATCGTGAACATACATACATACGGGTCAACGAGAGATTCCCCCTTTTTTAAGGCGGTTAAAAATCACGTTCATTTCCGTAGTGAGCGTACTATTGGTGGCATCTGCTGGTGGCTGGTGTTATTAAAACCACTCATATTGGTATGCAATTTTGGGTTAACAACAAAAATGCTAGAAGGAGCACTGTAACGCGCTCCTCATTTGAGAAATGTGACATCCAGATCTTTGCCAAACAAGGATGGCGACGGCATCAGGCGCACGACCTGCTCGTCTCTTCATTTCGTTATATATAAAAAAAGGTTTTACAGACGACAAGACGACAATGCTCGGCTCGAGCCGTGGAAAAAAATAAAAATAAATAAAGATATATCATTCTCTTTATTGCCTGTCATATAATGTTACCCTGTATTATAAAACTTTAGCCATGAAAGTCAACGGTGCAATTTTATGGAGGTAAAATTGAAACGTGAAAACAACATAAAAGATAGTAGGTATTGTTTAACGAGCTGTATGATGTATTGTTTGAGTTTTTAACATGGTTTTATTAGCTAGCCATGGTATACATGGTTTTTATAGTGCTTGCTAGAAGATCGACGGATTTCCAAACCACTTTCAACCCCTATTTAGCCCCTCAGGGGTAGAATAAAAAAAACTTTTCTGTATCTCTCTATTCTCTTAACCTGCGTCATAAAAGAAACCCAATATCTAAAGACAATATTTCTTTAAACTTCAGTAATTAGTTTTAATTCTGTAATGATGAATTAATCAATAAGTTTGGCTATTTTTTTTAATGAACCCCTGCACAAAAGATGTGTTATAGGTTTAACCATCTAGTATCAATGTTCTGTGGTATAATTGGTGTGTCGGTATATTTAATGTAAATTTGTGAACTGTGTATGCCCCTTCAAGATTTGATTGCGGGTTATTATATAATAAAAACATGCATTCAAATCTTGAGAGCTAGTTTCATAGTAAAGGTAAAGGTTCTTGATTTTGTTTGTAAAATAAGTCATTTTGAAAATAAAAACTTTTTTTCAAAAAAGCATCTAACTGACTTCAATAACGTTCATTTGCTGGCATTTATTGAGGAGTTTCGTTGTCCGTCTCCGATGCTCATCACCAGATTTTTACGAAATGTTTATGGGACCATTTCGGAACAAACCTCTTTCGACCAAAAAATACTATATGCCTATGATGAAGATATGCTTGAGCATTCATAAAAAAATTTAATACAAACATCCGAATTGACAACCTTCTCCTTTTTAAAAGTCGGTTAAAAATCGTCTTTTTGTCTGACGTATTTTTATGTAAAGTAACAATATCCTGTTCTATAAGACATAAAAGAAGACGAGGTGGGACGCTAGTATATAATGTGAAAGTATTTTCAAGTATGGACGCACTTCAAATCACATTTTCT
Source organism: Herminia tarsipennalis (assembly GCA_945859575.2). NCBI lineage: Eukaryota > Metazoa > Arthropoda > Insecta > Lepidoptera > Erebidae > Herminia > Herminia tarsipennalis. The sequence continues at coordinate 4,662,744 of OX243830.2, forward strand.
AAAGTGTTTGATCCTCGTACGGTGTAAATTCTTACCCTTTTAAACCCTTTCCGCCTTATTCCAGAAGCTGGACTAAACCTGGTTTGACGAAAATCCTAGTTTAAAACATGGATCTACGAAAATCTTTATTACAAAACGAGGTTCATCGCTTAATCGATGATCATCTTTGGTCCATAGCTTAGTCTTTCAATCACCCTAGTTTAACTATGGTAATAACCTTAAAATGTCAAAAACTTAACAATTTGAAAGTTAGACCATTTACAATTTTGCGTATTTTAGTTTCAAATATTAATGACGAATAATGCGTGTTTAGTGAATTTAAATTATTAACTAACTAAATATGGTGTGGCAACAAAATAAACGCAAAAATCGAGTGAAATGCAATGTGTGACAAAAGATTTAATAATACATGCATAATATTGTTTTTCAAAACATTTATCACAGCTTGGAATTGAGAGAGAAGATTTAACATACAGAACTCAGAGATGTCCTAAAATTAAAGTGGTCTGTGCAATGTTTGGGTCAACCAGACTCGGCGTGAAGTGTACCTACGCAGTGTGGAAAGTTGAAGGTCCACACAGATTATATTATTTTTGTTCGACAATAGTATCATTAACTGGTGCTCTATGTAAAACCAACTGATGCATTCCACTTATATGTCACATTATTAGATTGAAGTTGGAAAATCACATTTGGAATGTCTGATAGGTGGTCTGGAGTAGTGCGGCAAAAACCAATGTTGAATATACTCAAAATGCACAAAACAAAGTAATAGAAACATCATCTTACCCAAAACTTACTAGTGAACTATATAGTGGAACTAAATAAACATTGATCAATTTAAAATTTAGTTGGTAAAGTGTAACCATGGGTATACCTGTCACTGGAAACAGATGTAAACTTAGGTTATAAGTAGGTACCAAGAACTGAATATTATGTTTATAGGAGCTCAGCTAGTTAATACTTTGCTACAATGTTCCTTTAAACATAGACAGAGAGTACAGATTGGTTACAGGTTATTGAAATTGTGATGTAATAACTATTATGCACTACTTAACAGTTTAGATAATTATATTTAAGATTCTCATGAAAATGAACTAACACTGTTTATATAATAATCAAAAAATGCATACAATTTAAAATTTATTGTAAAATAAATAACTATACTAATATTATAAAGCTGAAGAGTTTGTTTGAACGCGGTAATCTCATGAACTACTAATTCTTTTGAACTTTTTACTGTTGGATAGCCCATTTGTCGAGGAAGTCTATATAATATCACTCTACAACCAATAGGAACGGAGCAGCAATGAGAAAGCAAAAACAGGGAAAATTTATGCAGACTAAGATGTGCGGGAAAGCTAGTTATGTATAAAGAAATAGGGATATCAACTCAATATTCCTTTTCAAACATAGTTTGAACAGAGAGTACAGATTGGTTACAGATTATTGAAATTGTTAACATCCATTTTGTTGTCAAATGGAATAACTAATAAGTGCTACCTAACAGTTTAGATAATAATATTTATGATTCTCATGAAAATGTACTCTGTTCTTAGGAAGAATAAATGGTATCTAATAAATAATGATTCTATGTAGTTATTTGAGAATTTCATTTCATAGCAAGCTCACTGATATTAAATAATAAATATATTCATAAAATTTGTTTCAATTGTTTGTTGTGCTTCAGCCGAAGCTTCAGTACCTATGTTGAATCTAGGCATACTTTCCCCCAATACATTCAGAACAACGAGTGCAACAAAGAAAACAGTAAGTATATTAAAAATGCATTATCTTATTGAGTAAGTATCCTTAAACTATTGAACACGAATTTTCATCCAACCATGCTAAGAACTGTTCCAATGAAACTAGCTTTGTAATAAAAACTCGCATCCAAGTTCCTCTAAGTGTTTGGGCGCTATAATTACTCAGATTAAACTTATAACATCCATAATAATGTCGTGAGTTAATTACATTTAGGTTATCATAATTTGTTTACATTTTTAGTACTACTGACAGCTATATATGTAACGTTCCGATCCTGACAGAATCTATTTCATTATTCGTAAATTGCAGGCCGAGGACTTTTATGTCAGGTTTATATTTTGAAAATTACGTAGTCCTGGCGAATAATTTAGCTAATAGAACGTCTAAATATTTTTTTCTCAATGAAAACTATACTTTCAAATTATATTGGCTTAAAACGGAACGTTATTTTTGAATGATAAGAAAAATGAATGAACTAAATTGATTATAATCTGTGGCTGATTGCAAGATCCTTTGGTATCAGCTGGTCCACGGATTATCTAAGCTTTGTAATAAGACCAATAGTACAGTACTAAATCCTGGACTTGAAAGTCTTGGCCTAAACCTTGATTTAGTCTTCTCTTTGTAATAAGGCGGTTTGAGACGTTTGTCACTTATCTTAGAATATTGAAAACGTATTAAAACCGGGTTTCGACCTCGCTATGGATAGCCCCAAGTAGTTTTTTAGTAAGTGCCTATAATGACGTAGTTGGTGAAAAGGTTTTAGATGTGGATTTGAGTGACACTACCTACTGATTTTTTTTTTCATTTTTAAATATAGAGCATGTAAATATTAAAAAAATTAAGAATAGTAGGTATACTAAATATGCCAATATATTACACTAGCTGACCCGCGCAACTTCGTCTGCCTACATTTACCCCGTTTTTGCAACATTTTTCATTGCTGCTCCGCTCCTATTGATTGTAGCGTGATGGTCTATAACCTATAGCCTTCCTCGATAAATGGGCTACCTAACAGTAAAATTTTTTTTTCGGACCTGTAGTTCCTGATATTATCGCGTCCAAACAAACAAACTCTTTAGCTTTATAATATTAGTATAGATTAGTAGTTCATAAATATATATGTATATTATGTAGTTTTTCTTATAATAATCGATAGCATGTTGCCTTTACCTCCTCTGTAACGAAGCAATAACAAAGGAGGTAATAGTTCTCAAACTGACGGCTAGATGGCGCAAGCGAGGGCCTGACTCGCATGCCAGAGGGATAGATGAATTCCGAGGTTTAGTAACATAGGCCCGGATAGATAGACACATACCCTGATTTGGCATACAGAAGTCTCGGGTTCGATTCCTGGGTCTGGACTTCAAATTTTATATCTTTCAAAAATGCAATTATTGTATTAATAAAGTAATTGGCACTGGACACACTATGATTCATTAAACCTACTTTACGTAATATGATTATTGCATGCTTGAGTTTCATGGTGAAATGGTTGCAGCACCTTCATCGTCATCATCATCATCATTAGCCTATCGCAGTCCACTGCTGGACATAGGCCTCTCCAATTGCACGCCACTTTATTCTATCTTCGGCTTCTCGCATCCAGCTCCTGCCAGCCGTTTTGCGTAAATCATCACTCCACCTGGCCTGAGGGCGTCCTACACTACGTTTGCCGTGCCGTGGTCTCCACTCAAGAACTCGTTTACCCCAACGGTTGTCGGTTCTTCGGCAAATATGGCCAGCCCACTGCCACTTCAGCTTGCTAATTCGGTGGGCTATGTCGATAACTTTGGTTCTCTGCCGGATCACCTCATTTCTGATTATGCAGCACCTTACTAGTATAAATATGTTGTATGTTGCATTTTAAAAAAGAGGCCATGTGTTTTTATTGCCAAGTTCTTTTCTCACGGCTTTTCTCTTGCGAACTTGGCATTAAATGTAGAATTATTAAACCTATTCAAAACGTTGTCTGATGTTCTGCGTTGCATTTGGTATCCTAAGTGAATAAAACACTTTACTTTTTTTTATAGCACCGTTTTTGGTAGACTATTTCGTGGTGGCAAGGGTCCCTGACTCAATGGCAACCGAACAGATTAAGATTTCTGCAATGGAATTCAATTTCGGTTCATAGATGGGTGACCGTTTTCGGAAGATGTCACACATTTCCGAGCCTCGGTTAATACGTTAAGCCGTCAGTCCTGCGCCCAATCTCTTTTCATGGTGTCCGATAGGCACATAAACAAAAAAAATTAGAAGCTTTCGCAAGGAGGATTATGTTTTTCGAGTACATGTTTGTATGTATGTATTTTTATGTTTGAAGTCAGGTTTTTGTTTTGAAATTATTTAAATTATTTTCGTGTATTGGGAACGACCGTTAGCAAAAAAGCTCAGATGGTCCTATAATATACTCAGTGATTTTGTGCGCAAAAACTAGACTTCAAATAAAATTGAGGAATGCACGAAAAGGGTTGTCCCTTCAGTAATCCTGATTACATTTGGGAGACATAAATCTTATATAACCGTAGAAAACAATAGCATTCAGTAGGTAAATTACAAAGTAATTTCATTTAGGACACATTCGTTTTAGAAAATAAATTGTAAGTGTGTAAAGAGGATTTCAAAAGGATTTAATGTAAAAGTAGTGATAGTATTAGTACCTAACTTTAGTACCTAATAAATATATAATTATTATCTGACTGCGTATGAAGAAGGCTTATGTTTTTCTAATGTATGTACGTATGTTATTTATGTATGTATGTATATTTATTTGACATGCTCTAGAATTATTTGATTATTAATAGATTGTTTAGCTTGAGAGGTATCGTTAGATTTGTCTCAGTTGTGAGAGTGACACTGGGTACATCAAAATCAGAAAAAAATGGCGGATTTTTGACGTTCGTGCCTCAGAGAGCACGTTAAGCCGTCGATCCTTCGCCTAATCGTTTTTTGATCTTGCCAGATTTCCGTCCCTCGTGAATGAGGGAGTAGAAAGTGTACTTGTGCCTGCACTTGTGCGTTATAATATCTCCAGTTTAATTGGCTAGTCTTTTATGAGTTTGGCTGACGTGACAACAAAACTTAAAACTTCAACTATAAAAGAATATCATTATTTTATATTTGAAGTAATCAACTTCTAAATTTTTGTGTAGCATAATAGGTATACACCGTGAAACAGAGAGGTATGGTCAAGTTATTACAGCTGATTGTCTATACACCTGCAATAATGTCAAATATGCATTATTAATGCGTCATTATTACAATGTGTTTTCTTTTTGTCAAATATCAACAGCAGGTAGTGTACTTACACTATTTGCTGTAGAGATCTGACTCTGAATGAGTTCCGGGAAAACGCAAGGGATAGTTTACCCTCTTGTGGTGCAAAACTCGACAGCATTGAGTAGTGAACAATAAATTATGAAATTCGATAAAAACCAGATTTATACAGAAACAAACATACATTTTCATTTTGAGTCACAAATGTACTTAATTGTTTTTTATAATATAAAAGCTTTCTTACAACAAAATGAAAACCGACTTCCAAAATAAATATAAGGTAACTAAAAAGCAAAATATAATATAGGTACAACAACAAAAAATAACTAAACATTTTCAAGTTGGTATTTTAGGCACCGACTCCAAATTGTTGTTTTTAGAGTAAATGAACGAATTACAACAAAATATACCCAAATTACTATAAGATTGCCTTTAATATTTGAAGAATTCCCTCGATTTCGCCAAGATCTCATCATCAGATCCAAACTTTGATGACAATGGAATCAATCTGGAAGTTTTTCAAACACATTTTTTTCACATCGGTCCAACCAACTGCAAGTAGGTAATCGGCTAACAAATAAACAAAGTCGAATTGAGAACCTCCTCCTTTTTGCAGTAGGTTGAAAATTAAAAGTTGAAGTTTTTTATCTATATATCACGTGACCTAAAACACGAGGCACCATGATGTGACGTAGTATTGGTATTATTTATTACAATAAACACTGTTGTTTCCTGTTTATTTCAGTTAAGTATGTACTGTATGTAAGTTTTGTTTACATTCGAAACGTCAGTCACATCTTGCCGTGATGACGTCATGACCATGGCAGACAGCGTTTTCGGAACAAACAATGTTTAAGCTTTAATATAACTTTATCGTTTACGGAACAAAAGCTTTAATGTCACTTTATGGCAATAAAACGTGTTTATTTTACAGAAGTATTTTTTGTGGCTTTTTATTAGGAAATCAACATTTTAAGGTACTTTTTCAAACAGAGTAGAATACCCTATTTGAGAGAAACAGAATTACCTCTTATTTAGAAATGTTCCTGCTGACTCTACTTTCTAGTGTTAAGTTCTGCATTCATATCTCTCAGCGTCGTGTGGCCTCTCTTTGTTTCATCGCTTCTATTTACTTTTATAACTATATAGCGGCTCTCTGCCTATTTTCGTATTTAGCCTATTTTAGATTTATAATACACAATAATAATATAATACACTAACCAACAATCGTAGGACGGTATACTAACTATGTATAGTAGTTAAACACTTTAAATTTAGCTAACCAGTTAAATTTTTTAGGGTCGATTAGGACACAGGATAAATATTTGTGTGATGATCACAATTGTTTAATAAGTGTCTATAAGTAATTTATCTATAATACGTAAAGGAAAATACATATATATATATATATATATATATACTAGCTGTCCCGGGCGATGTTCGTACAGCCTATTTTTTTCAATCGACCTAAAAAAGGAGGAGGTTCTCTTATTATCTGTATCCTTTTGATTTGTATGTTTGTTCACCGATTACGCAAAGACGGCTGGACCGATTTGAAAAATTGTTTTTGTGTTTCAAAGGATATACTTCCAAGTTGGTCCCATTGTCATCAGATCACGATCTGATGATAGGATCCTGGAGAAATCTCTCTTAAAATATTATAGGCACACCTACAGTGATTTAGGTATTTTGCATAAAAAAAACCAATTGGTAAAGTGGAACTGATGATGAAGACCACAAATGGCAAGCAGACCTATTCAATATTTCACAGTTTGCGATTCAGTCACTTTAATATGGTATTGAGTAGTATTCTCGTTATACTACTATTAAACTTCTCAACAATTAACAGCCCTGCATCGGGGTAAGCAATATTTTGTAAAAGGATTTCAGCAGTTGACATAAGCCTATTGTAACTTATGTGAATTACAAACCAACCCACTGAAAAGTTAAAAAGTTAGTGCCGAATAAAACAAAGACTTCTATTTCATGGCACCAACTTCAAAATGTTTAATTTGTTTTTGTAATTCTAGGTATATTATTTTTTGCTTTTTAGTTGCCTTGTATTTATACAAGGCAACGAATAGTATACACTGGAACACACATCCAAAAAATGTACTCATACATATATATATATATATATATATATATATATAAAGGCTAGCTGTCCCGGCGAACTTCGTACCGCCTATTTTTTTTTGTAAATCGGTATTAATTGTGAATCTAAACCATTCTCGAAACCACTGGTACACACTAAAAAAATCATATACATATACAGGTATAGTAGAATTATATATATAAAGATATATATTAAGCATATCAGCTGTCTAGTTTCACAGTACAGGCTCTGTTAAGTTAAGAATCACATGGCTGTATGTGAGTTGTCCTAAGATATTATATAACGAGAGACCAATATACAATCGCAGAATGAAAATGTTTGTAAGGTTTCAATGTAATCATTAAACGTTTTGCAAGCACATGTTACCTTTCAAACTATGTAGGTATTACACCAGACAGTTGTATACCCGTATGTTGTAAATAGGGTAGTTGACTACAATAAAAGTAAATTGAAGCGGCGGTAGCCTAATGGCTAAGGCATCGGACTCGCAATCGTGACGTCGTAGGTTCGAATTCTGGCCATTATACTACCGACGTGAACCCACTCCTAACACAAGCCATAGAGCTTAGCTGAAGGGGCTGCTAACAGGATTGCTAAATATCTTAAAAAAAAACAGTAAATTATGTTATAATAATCAGGTAATAGTAAATCCTAAAATGCTCTGAAAATAAGTGTTCTTTTACAATTTAACATGTTTTTGAATTTATAAGCATGAAATTGAATACTAATATAATGATTTGGCGATAGGAACTTATGACGTCACAAGTTGTTATTCCATACATATTTCTATAGAGCTTGTTGTTTTGACATTTTTATAAAAAGACACTGATTTAACTTGACAGTCAACATCCCTATTATGCTCAACTTTTTGACAAAAGAGTTTTAAACTATTCGGATCAATATTCCCCGACAGTGAATAGTTGAACTAAAACCTTTTTATTGGTTAGACAACATTGACATGTTGGCGTTACTGCTCTTTGATCTGGTTCAAGCAAAAGTGGACTTTAAGGTGATGAACATTTTCATTCCGCGACTATACCTACATATCTACCTACTGTATTATGTACTGTCGCTGCCTCACTCATTAAATGCACAGAGCCTCTTCCAGACAGCCTACCTCTATACCTATGGGAAATAACAGAGAATTTTGCTGCAATATGTGACCTAGCTTAGTTTCATATTTTAGTAAAGACAGTACTAGTACGGGTTGTAAATTATTTTAAATAAAATAGGACGGTTTTGCGCGTAAAATTGCCTAGTATTTGAAATTATATTGTGAGGAGTTTTTATTTAAGTGCTCCAAAAGTAAAGGTTTAGTTTTTGATCGCATATATGTAGGTATTTTATAATTCTTTGGCACGGTGTCTATATTACGAAGTTTTATATTCTCTTTGGTTTTAAAGGTGAAACGGCTTGTCAAATTTCATAATGTGCGGAGTCATTGGATTAGTTCATTGACATATAGACCAGGCTGCGCCATCCTTTTCATTTAAAAAGTATAAAGTGACTGCAAAGCGTGAAAGAGAGAAAAAACTCATGCGGCATTGGCTACAAAGTAGCGTTGTCTCTTTCTAGAGGGGGTCAATTTTGTGAAGTTACGGCGCAGTTCTGTTCTCTACGTTAATGGATTAGTTTCAATCATTGACGTGGAGACCAGGATTGCGACATAACCTCACAAAATTGTCCACTCTCTAGAAGGAGAAAACGCTACTTTATGGACAATACCTGTTAAAGAAAGGGTCGCACGAGTTTATTTCTCTCTTTCACGCTTTACGTCAATATTTACTTTTTAATTGAAAGGGATGGCGTGGTTCAGTTCTTTTTATTCTGCAGGGAGAATATTTGATCCCAGTCGCGTATATTTGTATCAATTGATGATGGGTATATCGAGATAACGTTTTATAACTGATTACAGTTTTGAATTTAAATATGTAAGACCTTGTATTTCTCTGTTTGTAATATTTACATCACGTCGAATAGATTTTATAGACTTTTGAGTTATTATGGAAACTCCCCCGTACCCAGCCTCGCGATCCTCTCTAAACACATTAATAATAATAATAATAATAATATATACTTTATTGTACACCAATATAAAAAAACAAAGTATACATCGTATAATAAAAATGTACAATGGGCGGCCTTATCGCTAAAAGCGATCTCTTCCAGGCAACCTTTGGATGGACAGAGACATAAATACACGAATTAGGTAGGGGTAGTGTACAGCGTGATATTAATTTATAGTTATCAAGAACTACAACGACAAGAAAATATACAACGAAGAGAAAATATAGGTACTTAATTATTAAAAATTTAAAGTTTACTCAGAGAGATAGTGATCCTTCATCATTTTTTTAAACGATGCCAACGATTGGGCTCGTCTTATAGTTAGAGGCAGTGCATTCCATAGTCTTGCTGCCTCGACAGTAAACGACCTATCATAGAATTTTGTGGAATGCGCTGGAATTTCTAACCTCAAATCCTCCGATGACCTAAGGAATCTGGAATGTGTGTCATAAAGGAACTTGAAACGTTCTTTAAGATACGAGGGAGTAAAAGGATTAAAGAGTATACTATACAGTAATGAGAGAATGTGAGTATTCCGACGAAGGCGTATTGGGAGCCACTTGAGCACTTTGCGGAATTCGGAAACATGATCATATTTACGCAAACCAAATATAAATCTAATACAGAAATTTTGAAGGCGCTCAAGTTTAGTAAGTTGCTCCTCAGTGAGGTCGAGATAGCTGGCGTCGGCATAGTCAAGTACAGGTAGAAGAAGAGACTGCGCCAGCGCAATTTTAGTGGTGATCGGCAAAAAGTTTCGGAGTCTACGTAAGGACCCTGCAGTTGCAAATAATTTGCGACTAACTTCCTGCAGCTGGGGACCCCAAGATAACGTTCGATCAATATAAATACCCAGATTTTTTACACTGTTCCTTAACGTTATATGTGTACCATTAAAGATAATTTGAGGCAATTGGTTCCAATCTATACGTGAAATCATCCTTGGGCTTCCAACAACAATTGCCTGGGTCTTAGACGGATTAACCTTTAGACCGTGGTTGTTACTCCATTGACATATTCGATCCAAATCCGAGTTAATAACCGAAAGCGCTAGTGGCAGCTGACCCAGTGGAGCTTGTGTGTAAATTTGAAGATCATCTGCATAAAGGTGGTAGGATGAAACTAGTTGGTTAGATATAGAGTTTATAAAAATAGCGAAGAGTAGTGGAGATAGAACGCCACCCTGCGGTACACCAACTGTAATATCACACCAGGAAGAAAAGGATTCTTCAATGCGTACACGTTGTCGGTGACCAGACAGGTAACTATGAAACCAATCAATCACCGTTGGAGATATGTTAATAGAGCGAAGTATGGCAAGAAGAATATGGAAATCTACAGTGTTAAATGCATTACTAAAGTCAAGTAAGGTAAGTACGGTCAGATTTCCTTCTTCCATGCCTAGTCTAATGTCATCTGTAACATTGACGAGAGCAGTAACAGTACTGTGGGCAGGACGGAAACCAGACTGGAAAGGGTTTAGAAGACAGTTTTGTGACAGAAATACACTGAGTTGAGAATGGACAAGTCGTTCAAATACTTTAGAAAGGAAAGGCAGAATAGATATAGGCCGATAGTCTGAGAAGGACGAAGGGTTTGATTTTTTAGGAAGAGGAATAATTTGGGCTTCTTTCCATATTCGTGGAAAGGAACCGCTAGTAATGGAGGAATTCAGAATATAACTAATAACGTGAAGGATTTGATCAAGAATTGGAAGGATCATATTACGGCTGATACAGTCAGTACCTACTGCATTAGATGTGATTGATACTATGCTCTTTCTAACATCACAATCAGTAAATTGATTCAAGACAAAAGAAGAGTAGTTGGGTGATGCAAGAGATGAAAGATGATTTAATGTATTCGTTTTAATAGAACTATTAAAATCAAACGAAGAGGAGAAATGCATATTAAGTGCGTTGAGATCTATTGGTTTAAGGATTGTGTCTTGTCTTTGTTTTCCAACACCCAATGTTCTAAGAAACTTCCATATTTTACCTGGATCCCCGTTTTCAACAGAGGTATGAATATGTTGGCGTTGTGCATTTCTACACACCACATTGCAGTGATTTCTTAAAGCGACATACCTCTCTCGATTATTAGAAGTAGGTCTGCATTTAAATCTGGATTTTGCTGCTGCTTTCTTAGCCATTAATATTTTAATTTCGTTAGTAAGCCATGGCGCCGGTAAATGTTTCATTTTAATTTCACGGATCGGAGCATGCTTATCGTATAGCTTGATCAAGTTAGAATTAAAAACCTCAACTTTATTATCGACACATGCGGACGTGTACAAAGGATTCCAGTCAATGTTACATGCATCTTCACGAAGTAAATCAATATTTACACCACTAAAATTACGCTGTCTAAGAATTTTTGGACTAACTTTAGGTGAACGAAGTTTATAAGAAAGATAAATTAAGTCATGATAGGAGAAAGCATCAGCTGAGCATTGCCCATGCTTAGACACAAGATCAGGTGAAGAAACGAAGATAAGATCAAGTAAAGAAGGCGTAGAATTAGGAAAGTTATGCGTAGCACTAAGAGGAAGAATAGAGAGATTACTAGAGCGTATAGTATTATATAGAGAGGATGAACGAGAGTCGTTTTTTAAAAGACATGTATTGAAGTCTCCCATAATGACTGTATGACTGTAAGAAGGTAAAAGATTTTCTAAGATGCGTTCGAAAGATGAGAAAAAGTCAATACGTAGCGAAGGACAATAGTAGACTCCAAGGAGAATTTTATTATGATTGAGTTCCAGTTCTAGAAAAAGATGTTCGCCCGCAGTTGTCAGAGGTGGTTGCGCGGACATGTCCACTATGCGGTAAGGAATTTGTGTACGCAGGTACACTGCAACACCACCACCGGCTCCCGCGGAGCGATCATTCCTGATTAGTTGGTAGCCAGGTATAGTGTAAGAGCCAGTTGGAAGACAAGGTTTTAACCATGACTCGGAAACAAGAATTGCATGGATATTCTTACAGTCAAAACTGGCCAGCATGTCAGAGAAATGGGCGGGAATACTCTGGGCGTTTATATGGACTACATTAAGATTTCTAGGGACATCGGAGAACGTGGCTTGAAGTGTTTCACTAAGAGACGGTATACTGCTAAAGCTGTCATTGACGCAACTGACGACAGAGTGAAAACTTTCAGTGTCACTTGAAGCATCAATATCCGTCATATGAGATAAAAAATGATTATAATATAACTATAATAATAAATTAATAAAAACAATAAATTAATATCTTTAAAATAATAACAAAAAAAACAAAAATGAAGTTCTATCCACCCACCAGTTGAGTGTAAAAATAAAAGATGAAATCTAAAACAATAAAAAAATAAATAAGAATAAAATAAAGTAATCACTACATTGTAAAAATAAACACAGATTAAAATAAAAAAATAATAGGCAGGATCCGGTACAAACGGTACAAACACAAAATATAAATTAATAATGAAGTCCAAAAGACTTAGATCTAAATGCTTGTCATTGTGACATTGACATTCTGAATGTTTGAAGAATGAGTTTCTGAACTTTTGACAGCAAAAAATATTTATAGGTAATGAAGGTTAGAAATTTAGAACACAGAAAGTAATCACTAATTTAGATTAAGCTATTAAAAAGTGTTAATATGGAGGTAGAAGCGTTATATTCAGAAAGAAGGTGAAGTTGTATAATAATGTAATCTTATTACCCGGATCCTGCAGTTGTGTGAAGCTATACAGGGTGTAACAGAAAGGTGTGGTCATATTTCAGCAATGAACAGTGTTAGGTATAAGTATAACATCTGCGGGGGTACCAATTCTGATTTGATTAGTATGACTGAGATAAAGAATTTTCTTTCATATCGAGTGCGTAACATCGACATACTGAAAATACGACTTTACCGATAGGTACCCAACACTAACAGATAATCAGCTGTTTCCAATGAACTGCAATGAACTTCAGGTTTGACCTTAAATCACCACCCACTTTCATTTTGTTTCACTCTTTTGTTCCTGCAAAGATGAAACAAGTGATGATGTGTGAGTGAGACAAGCTAGTCTCGTTCTATCATTTTAACTCTCATTCGTCCTTTGGCATCTTGTTTCACTCTTCCGTAGCTTGCCTCTCGTTCTTTATCATTGTTTAGGGACGAAGAGTAAAATAAATGCAGTTTTCATTAATAAAAATCATTTATCTCTGTCACACAATAATCTATCTGGTCGACTACATTTGTGTGAGTGTGTGTATACCTACACACTCACACAAATGTAGACACACACACAGAAACACTATAAGTACGTAGTAACCCGAAAACCAATGTTCGGTGTACCAAGGTAACAGACATTGTGAGGAGTACTTGGGAACAACAAGTATGACGCCTGACGCCCATCTCTTGCTTTAAATAAGGCACTTTAAATTACCTACGTAATTAAATATGATACATAAGTCATTTAAAAAATATTTTCATTGATTTTGTTGACAAGGTAACGAATTCAGGCAGCATTAAACCGTACATTATTTGTAACTTGAACATCACCGCTCACACCATAATTTCGAACTTTCTTCCCAAATTCCCCGTCTTCCAGGGTACGGTAGGTAGGTATTACATCACAAATAAACAAAGATACCTACTGACCCTAGTCGGCGACGACACACAGTTTACATTATACGAATTTGTTATTCTTATAGTAACTTGTCGGTGTACCTCAAAGTTGAACCAACTTCTATTATGATATAATGTTTGCGTAAGTTAAGCAACTTTACCACAGTTGGTGCATAGATGGGTGACCGATTTCTAAAATGCTATACTCACATGAATCATCGTTTTGGTCTTTTTTTATTGTCAGAGAACATTTTTTAAATCTATTTACATTAAATCGTTAAAAGAATTACATAATTTCACAAAATCCAACAATTTATTTCATTGTAGGATTAAAATCATTGAGGTATTAATGTAGTTTTTTAATAGTTTAAATAATACCAAAACAATAAAACAATCTACAATCTAAATCGATATTCATTATTTTGTGTTGAAAAGTAATTGACAAACACACAGACATTCAGGTGAACAGTTGATTTGCAACAAAAATAAATCGTAAACTCACGGCTCAACTTCGAACACTCATGGCGAAGTCCCGCGTTATTTGTCCCACGCCATGTAAGTAACAACTTATTGCATTAAACACGTAAAGATTTTTTCAAAAACTTCAAATGCATGGAAATTAGCTTTCCAAACAAAATAATTATTCAAAACAAATATCAGTGCCTCAAACTCAAACTGACCGATTATTGGTTTTATTACCTAGTTAGACAGAGACACCAACATTTCAAGGCCGTGGCGTCATAAACAAAACGTGTGCAACTGTGCAATAAATAATTCGGTATTTGACCGGAAGCTCGGCAGAAATATTCGGAAGTCATTGTAATTTCAAAATGAGTTTTTAATACTCTTTTGTTGTTATTATGATTCATAAAATAATTTGATATTGCCATTAATTAAATTAAAACTTTTCTATGATAATTTACATACATTTTCTTGTAATTTTAGAAGTTTTAAGTTTTTAGGCACTTTCATTTCTTTGCTTCATTCTTGGTGTTGCTTATTTATTCCGTCACTGTCCGTCAGTGCTTTCGACGCGGAGCCCGAAGCGGTTCGATCTATTTCGTTTCTTGGTTTTTGTTTGTCTTTCTTTGTGGAAGTGATGTGAAATTGATAAAGAAATTTTGTTTTAAGTTAGTAACAGTGAATAATTTCGAAATTGTGTATAAATTGCATATGACGCGATCGTAATCTACGCGATGTAGGTTAGGTACCAAGTAAGTTGATAGAAACAGTCTGCTCGGTCCTGGACAAACGTACCTTAAGGGATCCAACGGTGGCCCGTAATGCGTGACCCGTAACCCGTAGGTACTTAACACTTTCGGCGAACGCAACAAATATTTTTTGTCCGATAGGTAGGTACCGATTTAGTTATGTAGTGGTGCCAGGAATGCGGGGAAGCGTCACCGAGTTTCGCGCCTATTTTCATTACGTAGGTATTATCAATTCGAACAAACAAGTGCGCGTTGAAGTTAGTGCTAAATTGATGTGTTGTGATTTGTGATACTGTGTATTCGTAACTTAAAATATGTAATTATACCTAAATCTCATTCTTATTGAAGTTTCAAAAACGGTAGGTAGGTACTTCCCCGAACCCTAAAAACATTAATATCAAAAATGTAGGGATGTAAAAGCCGAACGTAGGTACCTAGTACGTTATTTTGTACCGTGAAGTGCATTCAAATGATCGTCCACCAGATGTGATAACAAAGTGGGTACCAACAACAGTGAGATGGTGATTAACATTTGTCCGTTCGATGTGGTCGTCGTGAAAGCCGGTGGCGACGGAAAACGTTCAGAGGTTAGTAGTTAGTTGGTATTAATTTGTTTGCCTGTGTTTCTTTGGTTTACGGACGCGCGGACGTTCGTATGTTAGACGCGTGACGGGTACCAGGCGCGCAGTGATACATAAGAGTTCATTGTGCAGGGTCATCCAACATAATTGAACTCTTTACTACTACTATACTACGATGAAAATCTTGAATGATTGGTTAGTAATGTAGCATTATTCGTGGCGATATTTTGCATAATAATTTATGGACTGATTAAAAATGACGTAAAAATTTAAGGTTCTTACATTTTGATAAGATTAGGTACACACGCTATTTATCATGTGTATGTGACGACCCTTGAATATGACCACACCTTTCTGTTACACCCTGTATAAACAAGAAAACACAAGTTACTATTTTTTGCCGGCCGCTGCTCGACGAGGCCTTTGGACATTTTTAGATGCTTCTGTATCCTTCACAGCCTCTGAACTCGGGATAATATCGAGTTCTTGAAGAGAGGCAATGCGGTATCGTGCACCATTGGGACCGATAATATGGACGCAACCATCTCTCGTCCAGCACTTATTGATGCCGTACTTCTCTCGTGCGGACATAAAAGCATCGTGTCGCGGTTTCGTCAAAAACTCGGACAAAGTCACACCAGAGCCCTTCAGCTTTGCTTTCGAGAACCAGACCTTGTCCCGCAGTCCCACATTATGGAACTTAACTAGTATGGGCCTCGGTTTATGTTCACTTGAAGGCCGCCCCATCCTGTGACAACGTTTTATGTCGGAAACAGCGAAGGTGTCCAGATGAAGGTGTTGTTTAATAGTGTTGCTAATAACTGCTACTGTGTCCTCCGTCTTGTGCTCTGTCACACCATGAATAAGCAGTATTTTGCGACGGCCACGCATCTCAATAGCATCAATTTGCTTTGCTAGCTGCTCCATCTGGCGTTGCAGTAGATTGAGGGATTGCAAGGCGAAGGTCTTGAAGGTGTTGAAGTCGACTAATAAGTTATCACTGAGATTGGGTGCATTAGTTACCTTCTCCAATCTGGACTCAAATCTTGTGATTCCGTCAATAAACATGGTCCTTAAGTTGGCAAAAGACTCCTGCATTGATTCCATTATTTTTAATTGTTTCAAGTGTGTTGATGTACTTAGTATAATGGAGATAACACTCTGCCTGGTAGGTGATAACTATTAATGATGTAGAATGTACATTAAACTTATTATATACTTATAAAAGTCTATTTATTAAATATTTAACTTGGGAGCAAATAAAAACGTTACTTGCTACGTCAGCTACCCGCCGCACATTGTACCCACTGAGCCTGAATGAACTTTCAGGGTCGAACCACGTCTCTTAAATGATGGCAATATGGTTCTTATGACGTTATCACGGAAAATTATCGTCCGTAAACCGACTTTACTGATTGCCATTTTTGGTTTATTTAGGTTTTTATCCGGTTTTCACCGGATTTTATTTTTTGGTTATTCAGTAACGAAAATAACAATAATAGTTACAGATTCGGGAAATATACATACAGAAAACTTTGTCGCCATTTAAATCATCAATAGAGTATAGTGCAAACCTGAAAGTAGTTTGCTCAGAATCAAAAACACATTCAATTGGGGTCGTTTTTGGATCATGTCATATTTTTCATTTTTTGAAATTAATTTAATCATTTTAATAGTCATCGACTTATTTTCAACAATAACCATGGATTGTATACTAAAATTTTCGCTGCGCTCGCCAGCGGGCGTAGTGACTTTTAAGTTCAGATTGGGGTCTATTTGCGCAGTGACTTCTAAAATGTCGCTGATTCTTCAACTCACGTAGTGGATTCAAAATAGATAGACGCTGCGCTTATCTCCGCTCGCAGTGACTCAAGATCGCGCTGCGGTATCCAGCTCGTTTGGTTATTTATAAGTTAATGCTGAACTCGTCAACTCGTTCAGTGAATTCCATCTTTTCGCTACGCTCCTCTGCTAGCGAAGTGACTATTAAAATCGCGCTGCGGTCTACAGCTCGTCCGCGCTGTGCGAGTTAGGAAGCGCAGCGCCAGGATTAATAAATTTGCGTTGCATATGTTGGTGGTAACTCTAAATTTGTTCGTTCACGAGAAAACTTGACCAGTTCCAGCCCCCAGAACAAGCTGGGTTTCGAAAATACTTTAAGACCGTAGGACACATTCATACTGTTCGCCAGATTGTTCAGAATACCGAACGGTCAGCCGCTGTGAATGGCTTTTGTGGACTACGCGAAAGCCGTTGACTCCATCGAAACTTGGGTGGTTCTGGATGCTCTGCAACGATGTCGTGTTAACTGGCCGCATATCGAGATGCTAAGATGCCTCTATGACACCGCTACCATGACTATACCATAACATCAGACCAATAGAGCTGTGCCGAGGTGTAAGACAGGGGGGTCAATTATCTCCGAAACTCTTCACCAATGCTCTTGGGGACGTATTTAAGACAATGGACTGAACAGGACGGTGCGGTGGTGGACTAAAATATAAATGGTGTATACATCTTGCACCTTTGATTTACCGACGACATCGACAGCGAGATGCTGTACAGCTTAAGTGGAGCCTCTAGACGTGTTGGTCTCGGCATAAATTAGGAAAAAATCATGTTAAAATGAACATGTTATGCCGATTTCAATATTATGTCGAAGAATTTATCTACCTAGGGCAGCTTATTCAGCTTGATAGAAACAACTTCGAGAAACAAGTCGACAGAAGGATCCGATTGGGTTAGGCTGCATTTAGCAAACTTTGTCGAGTCTTTTTTTGGCCTCTATCGCAACGTCTGAAGACTAAAGTATTGCCCTACCTGTGATGACCTACAGCGCCGAGACGTGGACGCTTACGATTGGGCTGGTCCACAAGTTCTAAGTCTCTTTGAAGGATGAAAATCGCAACGAGGTCATCCTACAAAGAACCAAAGTTACCGACATAGCACGCAGGTTAAGCACGCTGAAGTGGCAATAGGCTTAATTGCCTAAGCAATGGGCTTAAACGCTCTGACTGAGCATGGTCCGACATGCTCTTGTGCGTTGTTTTTTTAATGATTACTTGAAGAAAAAATCTTGTTATTACTACTTGTTATACGTTGTCCTTGGCTTCGTACGGGTAATAGAGCCAAGCCGAACGAAGCCAAGGAAAATTGGCTTTAGAGTTACTAATCAACCGACTTCAAAAATGAGGAGGTTCTCAATTCATCTGTATGTTTTTTTTTGTATGTTTTTTCACCGATTACCCAAAGACGGCTGGACCGATTTGAAAACTTGTTTTTGTGTTTGAAAGGGTATACTTCCAAGTTGGTCCCATTGTCATCAGATCACGATCACGGTATATTTCATAGTGATTCATGCATTTACTCTTAAAAAACACCAATTGGTGAAGTGGAACTGATGATGAAGACCACAAATGACGAACAGACCTATTCAATATTTCACAGTTTGCGATTCAGTTACTTTAATATGGTATTGAGTAGCACTTTATTCTCGTTATACTACTATTACACGATGTAATAGAGCTGATATTGAACTCCTCGACAATTAACGGCCCTGAATCGGGGTAAGCAATATTTTGTAAAAGGATTTCAGCAGTTGACATAAGCCTATTGTAACTTAAGTGAATTACAAACCAACCCACTAAAAAGTGAGAATTAAGAAACTTTTTTACAAAAAAATATTACCGATTTCTAAAATAAATACAAATGAAAAATTTTGAAGTTGGTGGCGAAGAAAACATAAAGACTACTATTTCATGGCACCAACTTCAAAATGTTTAATTTGTATTTATTTTAGGAGTCGGTAATATTTTTTTGTAAAAAAGTTTTGAAAATAATAAATTGCAACAGAAATAGCATAAAGCTTGGGTTATACCCGTAACATGCAGGACTTTTTCAATCCGATCATTTGAAAAACCTTTTTTCTCTATCATAGTAAAAATCTACTGAACTTACAAACTCAATGATTGAACCCAAACTACGATTCTGCAGGAACCCCTAATCCGGTTCATTTAATGAACCGGACCGGCCGTGGGGATTAGCGATTAAGTTACACGACCCCGATTTGTCTACGACGGATTACCGTAATGGAAAGGTCACGGCACAAAACTTTGAAGGCTTATACTTTGATAAAAATATACCTTAGTAATTCTTAGGAAAAGTATTTTTATGCATACTAAAACTTCGCCGAAAATATCGCAAAAATAGGTAGGTATATTTTTTATTTTTATTTTAGTTAGTCAACTTTTATAATTACAGTTTTTTTTTTACTTTCTTCTTCTTGTGAATCGCGCAAAGTGGTGCTCCGTTTGGGAATCGAACACATGACCTCAGGCTTAGCAGTCAGGTTCATCTACCACTAGACCAATAGTCTTAGGCCAGTCTTAGTACATATTGAACTTATGTGTTAACCATAATAAAAGCGACTTAATACCAATATGGCGGAATGAATTCAATCGGTAATCATAAATTGAACTAACTACTTTACTACTGACTAAAAAATCACACCCCTGCATCAAAAAGCACGGTAAGCCTTTAGTCTTGCGTCTAATATCTCTCCCATCTTGTCAGAGCTATGTCCCATCGGTCTATGTGAACTAGGGTATTTGGAATATATATAATAATTATATAGAGTTTTAGCTAGATCGCGCTAGCGAGGGCTTGACTCGCATGCAGGAAGGATTTGAGGTTTAGTAACACAGTTCCGGATAGAAGGTTCGATTCCGGCCCCGGTTTGGCATACACAACGGTCTTGAGTTCGATTCCTTAGTCTGGACTTCAAATTTTTCTACCTTTCGAAAATGCAATTATTGTTTTTATAAAGTAATTTGCAAGAATACATTGTAACCTATTTCAAGATTTCATTTTCAATTTATCACTGTCATTAACCTTAATAGTACAGTAATTATAAAAAAATTACTGTATACTTAAAATAAACTATAAAATCATGATTTTGTCGTACTTTTAACTCTTCTAACTAAATTACTTTGTTACAAAGACTGTAAGTACTGTCCCAGCTGTTAGTTCTAATGGCTTATTTACTACTCTCGAAGTTACTTGGGAGTTGGGTACCGTTAAAACTAAATATTAAGATGATGTAATAGTGTAATGGTTTATAGTGTAACAGTTTTTAGAGTTCCGTGAACCTTTTTACTAAAGCTTCTACACTGGAACCTCCTGAGGAACCTAATTGTTGTGGTTTTACCCCGCTATAGGACTTTATCACATACTTTGGAGGAAGGCATGGCCGGATTCAGGATTTTATTTCTGAAGGGGGCGGGGGGGGGGCATGAGACACAATTGGTAGCCGGATCTAAAATGCTTTCGACGAGGTTCTAAGGGAGTGGGGCTGCAACAAATACCGTACAAGAAATTCCGTACACAAAACAACCGTCTGGGTTAAGGGTCACGTGCCCTCGTGTCCAACCTAGATCCGCCTATGGAAAAGGGGATTGCTTTATGCAATATCAGTATTATGACTTAGTTTAGGCCTATTATTTTTCTAAAGTAATATAATAATTATTGTATCTCCACTGATGCAAAATCCGCCGGCATCGACAAATTTCCGACAACTTGTAAATTCAAACTTTTTTAAATGATAACTTTTAATTATATTATTTGACTGCCTCTGTGGCGCGGTGGGAGTATGTCCGACTGCTACGCAATGTGGCAAAAAAACACACCGTGTGGGTTCGATTCCACACGGGACACCACTTTGTGTGATCCACAAACTGTTGTTCCGAGTTTGGGTGTACTTTGTGTCCGTGACTTGTATGTTTGTAAAGTCCCCCGCGACACGGCTTGTACACTAACGCGGGAGTCATCTTTAAAAAAAAAAATTGAGCACTCTTATTTGGTATCAAAGAGCATTGTATCGCTCAGTATCAAGAGCCAGCCTTCCGTTACACGTTGTATTAAACCTCAGCTTTAGCACTCACTTCACTCACCTCTTTAGTACTAATTCTAGTACCTACACCGGACTAGCTACCCCGTACAAAGTGATAGCAATATCAAATGCCGAATCGAATGACCATCTTGTAAACTTTTTTGACACTTATGACAAATGGCTGTTGTTGTTATCCATATTATTGTCGGCTGTAGCATGTCCAGCATCCTAGTAATAGATGTTAGTGAGTTGCTTACTTCTAAGTGTCTGGGACCGTGACAAGAAACTGTAGCTTTCACTATCTAAAAATTATTAAACTCTTTGAACGGACACAGTACTGCCAGAGTATTTTCCATTTCACTGAACTGTTCCGATTTGGGTTAAACGATTGTGCGCCAAAATGTAGTTCGACAATCGTCGTGACAGCCGATCGTTGCCGAATAGGACTTGAACATAGGCCAATCAACGCAAATAGGATTAGT
This sequence comes from Herminia tarsipennalis, assembly GCA_945859575.2. NCBI lineage: Eukaryota > Metazoa > Arthropoda > Insecta > Lepidoptera > Erebidae > Herminia > Herminia tarsipennalis. The sequence continues at coordinate 4,684,726 of OX243830.2, forward strand.
GGCGAAGGGTGTCTGATGTGGGCAGATACTAGCCTGTGTTTTGGAGCATATTTGCAAAATACTTTTCTATTTAATTCCCTGATGAAAAAAGCCAAGTGTTAAAAGTTGAACGTGTGTCTGTATGTGCAATCGTAGTGCCCAAACAGATAGATGGATTTAAATGCAGGTTTTTAGTAAAAAAAACTAGATTAATCCGGATGGGTCATATGGGTCTATTTGATAAAAATCTATTTAGCCATTTCGAAGATAATCCATTTTTTGTTTCACGTATCGGACTTTTGAAGTGAATACTTCTTTAGCGGCGTTGTGTACTTTTTTTTGGTATGGGTAAAAAATGCTAGACTCGCGTCAGGTTCACGTGACCCTATTCGAAAATTTTTAGATCACGTGACCCTAATCGAAAATTTATAAGAGGTAGAGCAACGAAAAACTGCTACAATATCATTAGAGTACGAAGATAAATTTCGCCACCATTTACAATGTTAATATAGCTCAGGTGGGAAATCGGGCGGTCCAGAAATCAGAAGACTCGGACTCGAACTGGGGACTTCGAGTCTGAGTAACGATTCTCTTTTTTACTTTAATTTTTAATTTTTTAGGTTGTTGGTTTGTGAATTATTATATAATACTTTTTTATTATAATGTCATTAAGATCGAAAAATATTGTTAAAATTTCATTAGTATGTATTTTTTTAAAGAATCTCTTTAATTGTCGTGTCGTTGTCATTGTCATTTTGAAAGTTGTCTGTTTGTGTACGATAGCGCAATAGATGAATATTGTATTTAACCACATAAATAATAGTACTTATATACTGATAAAAAAATCCCTAATCATTCTAAAATATTCAAAAATGCGCAACGTTAATGTTCAAGTTTTCACTTCTGCCTGCACTCCCGGAGTGCAACCCGTTTTTTTAAATAGGTATCAACGTCTCCTAACCGGCGGCCAATCTCATGAGAGATTAGCTAACTACGCAGGAGATATTATAGTATAGTATACAAGTGTGTGCGCAGACACAACTGCACTATATGTTCGTAAACTTTCGCGATTTGTACACATTATAAAATTTTATAAGCTACGGGTCTTAATCGCGTAAATATTTTATTTTAAGGCTAAATACCTTTGTTTATATCCCGACGTTTCGACCGTATTGCAACGGCCGTGGTCAATTCCGAAGGCTATAGCATAAAAACGATACGACATTTTCAAATCACATTAAAAATGACAATAAAATCGATTTCCTTTTAAAATCTTGTAACAATTATACGATTAATTTAGCCTGCAGACATAAATAATAAAAAACCGTACAAGTGCGAGTCGGACTCGCCCTCCGAAGCCTACTTAATACAAATAGTTCAGGAATTAAATCTTACAGTTTTTTGAGACATTTATGACTAACCGGTGCCTGCCGTATTGCAACCGGTACGTGTGAAAAGGACCTTACTAAGTTTATTACACTATTTGGTCGCTGTCACCGAATACTTTGAAAAGAACTATATAATATACTGACTGACCCGCGCAACTTCGTCTGTGTAAATTTTCCCCGTTTTTGCAACATTTCTCATAACTGCTCCGCTCCTGTTGATCGTAGCGTAATGTTCTATAGCTTATAGTCTTCCTCGATAAATGGGCTATCCAACAGTGAAAGAATTGTTTCATTCGAATTAGTAGTTTTTGAGATTACCGCGTTTAAACAAAACAAACAAACTCTTCAGCTTTATAATATTAGTATAGATTTAATAACAAATGTATAGTTTTAAGACTTTTACCTTATACTTGTAGTAGTTTATAGACAGTATTGCTTACCACATTTCATAGTTCTAGTTTAACGGAAAATACCATATAAATTTTAATTCCTGGAGAGTGTCAAAATGAATGTTTTTTGCAGCATAAACGACCGTGTCTTTTTTTACGTTAACTTAGAAGTTTGTTTTTTTCACAGCTTCAAGAGATTGGAGACCTGAATAAATGTTTTTAATTTCACCTCCACATGTTCCCGAGATAACAGATCTTGATAGACTGACGGATCGACGGACAACAAAGTGATTCTATTAGTGGTTCCGTTTTTTTTTAAAGTTACGGAACCCTAAAAAAGGCACTTTGTAACTATATCCTATCTCCAATAGTGACGAAAGACGAGCGAGTGTCTCGTTGGATGTAATTTACTGCCTCTTGCCCCGGTATTGAAAGCTATAAATCAGGTTTTTTCAAACCCAGTACTTTTTTTCGTTTTTAAAGACAACCGTTCGGAATTTTGTTGTTAAAGGTAGCTTTTCGTAAAATCTGTTTAGTATTTTTAAAAGTGCTAAGATAATTTCTGCACATTGACTTTTTTGGCCGTTAATTGCATATTTGCCATTTTGTAGAAAATAAATAGACAGCATAAACGCTAATCTAATAGAATGACGTTGGAATGACGTCACTACGCGCGCAAAACCTTAAATCTCATATTAACATTTTCATATGCACAGTTTTGCACGCGCGAATACTTGTTGCACTTGTTTAGGGGCTCTGAGTTTTTTTTCTGTCATTCTGCAAGAAGACTATAAAATTGTAAAAGAGAGTTAGTGTTGTGTATAGTGAACCTTATTTATTACTAAGGTTCTTGGTTCTCTGTTTTTCTGTCACTGGCCTGTATCATTTGAACTTACTGAAGGTACTTGAAATTTTCTAACAGTTTCATCATCTAAACTAAAATTATAAATGGGAAAGTAATTTTGTATGTCTGTTACGTTTTCATGCTTAAACCTTTGAACTGATTAACAAGAAATTTGGTATGGAGACTGTTTGAATCCCGGGAAAGTACTTAGGATAGTTATGAAAAGCTAGTAAGAAATAAATTAAAACATTCTATGAAAAAAGGGTGAAAAATTCTAACTTGAAATTATGAACTAATATTACGTTAACCAGCTAATTTACATTAATGAATATTGAAATTAAAATTATTGAAATGGCTCGTATGTATATCTACTTCGAAATATTATATTTTAGTCGAATAAAACCTCATATAATAGAATTTATACCATATTTTAGTATTTTTATGCGCATTTCTTGCCAATAACTTTATAAATTCAATTTTTTATTTTATACCAGTAATAATGTTCTCGTAACCGATTTGTATCTCACGTATACAATTTTATAAGCTACGGGTCTTAATCGCGTAAATATTTTATTTTAAAGATAACCTTATAATAATAATATCTTGGGACAACTCACTCAACGCTATCTGATCCCAAACTAAGCAGAGCTTGTACTATGGCAACCAGACAACTGATAAACATACTTATATATTTCTAAATACATACATATTATAAATAAATAACACCCAGACACAGAATAAACCACCGTGCTCATCACACACAGTTTTAGTCCTAGAGTGGAGACCGCGACTCGGAAAATGTAAGGTAGGACGAACCCCAGGCTTAAAGAAGGTCGCTGGAATTGGATGTGAAAGATGGAGGTCCAAATGTTGTGACGTAAATTAGGAGAGGCCATGTCCAGCGGTGGACCGATACAGGCTGATGAGGGTCATTAACCTATATTGGTCCACTACTTTTTACTTTTAATATTATCCGACTGCATAGAAGGGTTATGCATGTATGTATGTGTGTATGTATGTAGATATGCTTTTAATGTTACTATGTCCGCTTTACCGATTTTAATTAATGATACGTTAATAGATTTATATTGATAACGCGAGTGTCACTGGGTAGGTACATAAAATTAAAAAATCCGAATGGCATTTTTTTAGGTGCCGTCTGATTTTTTTTTTCGAAGACTCTCGAGTGGGTTATTAAAATAAAGGGATTTAGAAGGCAAGCATGAAAAAATATATAACGTATATATTTATAAAATGTTTGAAGTGGCAATTTATTGAAAAATGACTTTAATAAAATAAAACAAATAGTTCTAATTAAATCGCTTGTATTGAAACTATGTTACAACGACTAAAAAGCAATAAATAAAAAAAAACTGAAAAAACGCGCCTGCTTATACCAATATGTTTATAAACATAAACAAGATACCATCATCATAATAAATATCATGCAGTCGGCGGCATTCATGACTTCCTTATTATTTTGCCTCCGACTGCATGCTATTAAATATGAAGGGCATGATATAAATATCTTGTTTCTGTCTTTTAGCAGACGAGTTTTTATTCAAAGCTTATGTTTGATCCACAAAGGAATTTTATTATTAATGGGGCTCTAATTAAATACAACGACATTAAAGCGGGAAAAGTAAATTTAAATTTAGGTATAAACTAGACGACGGACAGCAGCGTTTTCTTGTGCACAATGTTAAATACTGCCAACAATAATCATCCAAGGATGGTTGATGTTATAGAGGCGGATGAGAAGAAACATAGCACAGCACCCAGTCGCAGGTTGTCGCATCACCACTGATGAGTGCGACATAGGAAGCGCACATAGAGATGATTATGAGGGATAAAACATATATAGCGCCGACCATAAAAAAATTGGGATAAAGGCAGGAAGATGATGAATTAACTACAACTTATAAACTATTATTATGTAAGCTTATTTCCCCGATGGCCGCTCTCAGTACGACCCGACCTCAGCACCTCTTGATCTAAACCAGAACATTAATTATTCTCCGGTAAGATAACCAGAATTCTTAATTGAATCACTCCACCGTTTTAGATAATAAATTCTCATTCCGACTAGCTCTAATGTTGACAAGCGAAAATGAACCTTAACGCGTTTAGGGAATAAGAATCTACAATATCCTAACTAATCCATATTCCATACTAATATTACAAATGTGAAAGTAATTATGTCTGGCTGTCTGTCTATTACGCTTTCACACTCAACAGGAAAACCGATTTAGATGAAATTTGGAATGGAGATAGTTTGAATCCCGGAGAAGGACATATAATAGTTTTTATCGCAATAACCGACATCCACGCAGGCGGAGCCGCGGGCGAAAGCTAGTCCTAACTTCCTAATCCTAAATAATTAAAAATGCAAAAGAGAGTTTGTTTGTGTGTTACGCTTTCACGCCTAAATCGCTAAACTAATATAACAAATCGCTATTAAAAGCTACATTATCAGCGAGTAGCATAAGCTGTATTTTTGAACTTAAAAAAAAAAAACACTTTTTTGGTATAGGTAAAAAATGTAAATAAAAAAAATATAGTAACTCTGTCTGTTTGTCTGTTACGTTATCACGTTTGAACCGCTAAACTGATTTAAAGGCAATGTGGTATGGAGATAGTTAGGCTTGAGTCCCGGGAAAGGACATAGGAAAGCTAATATAATTATTGTTTTGATCGACTCCAAAATACAGAAAGTACAAAAAGATAACTAGCAATGTAGGATTGTGGGTCCCACATTACTAGCAATCCTGTTAACCACTCCAGTTAAGCTTAATCGCTTGTGTTAGGAGTCGATTCACGTCGGTAGTATAATGGGTAGGATTCGAACCCGCGACCTCGCGATTGCGAGTCCGATGGAATAGAGGAAACGTGGTTAGTGACATAACAAACAAAAAAACAAAAAAAAAAACAAATAAAGGCTTTATGTTTATTATATGACAGACGGCTTATTTTGCTCGCCGAGACTCGAAAAAATATGGAATTTCTTAGAAATTATATCTTTTTTTTTTATATATATATTTGGGATAACTAACACAAAGTTTTATCCTGGGTGGGGATCGAACCCTGCGCCGCAGAGGAAGTCAAATTGGTCACTAGCCATCCATCTACTTGACATATGTAACGATATTCTTCTATAAAATTGAGGGTTTAACGTTGTTTACCCATTAGGCACAGTAGAGACGGCTTTATGTAAGTTCCGAGTAGAGGATTCGATCCCGGTCGATTTTTCTAGTCCCGGGATTCGGGATTATCAACAGTTAATACCGGGATCCCGGGATAGTCCCGGGGTTGTATTGGTAATAGAAAGTGGTAGCAAAAAGATAGTAAAACATATCAAAATAAAACTTTTAATATTTAATCTTTACTTAAATCTTTAAATACAAAACAAATAGTTTAATGAATTATTGTTTACTTTGTTTATTTTATTTTAGAATAAACTTAAAAAAAACAATTTCTTAAAATTTGTCAAAAGAGATAAATGTTAATAGGCCCCTATTTTAAATAAAATAGACTAAAAACTATAATTTACTTATTTAAGCCACGAAAATAAAATCTAAGAAATAACAACGCATCCAACGTCTCATCCAAAAGCATACTTCTTTATTTGTTGCACAAATATGAAGCAGCGGAAAACGCGCGTTCAGGCTCGATGGAAGTTGGAGGAATCGTCAATAAATTTTTATAAGCCTTCTTCAAATTATAACCTCGTGTGGAATTTCACAATATAAACATTCGCTGTTTTTCATCTATATTTACTCATACACATTAATGCATTGTTGTTTTTTTAATAAATTAATTGTTTATCACCAATTAATAATATAAATATCAACACGATCTGTACTTAATCTGACACCGGTTGTTAGCAGAAACAAACTCAATCAGCTGTGTAAACAAGTTTCACGCACATTTTTATTGACTTATATAAAAAATATATAAGTCCCGAAAATCCCGGGATTCATTGAATTTAATCCCGAAAATTTCGGGACTAAAATATGATCGGGATCCCGGGATCCCGAAGACTGGGATCCCGGGATCGAATCCTCTAGTTCCGAGGCTTGATGGACTTATGTAGGGTGATAAGTCCCTCCAATACAAAGAAAGGATCCTCCGACCAGGCGAAATGATCTTGCCTGGCGGACCGCAGCCCAACGTTTACGTTTGGGAACTTGTATACAGGGTGCCGATCAGTCAGTAGAATCCTTGCAGGGGGTGCTCAGACCGATATACTGAACCTATTTTTTGAAAAAATAGTACTTTTATTATTTTCATAAAAAATCAAATTCGAATCCAAAGATTCTCGCTTCAACCCGCGACAACGGTTTTACCGCACTTGAACGAAAAGAGCTGTTATTTATCAACATAATACATGTTGGTACCCCGCCACCTAATTAGGTATACTCATTGTTACATGTATATCTCCGTCATATGCATCTAAAAAAATAAGGCTTTATGTTCATTTTGTGACGGCTTATGGGTAACCGATTAGGCTTTTCTTAAAGCATAAGATACTCCCTCTCCCATCCTTATACATATATGAAATTAGTATATTTGTAAAAAAACACCCAGAACTGTTTGAGAAACTCGGTGACTCAAAACACAGCCGGACTAGACACAAAGATAGACTACGTCTACCACGAATTAAATTGGAAATGTTTAAGAGAAATGCCTACTGTATGGCTATTAAAATCTTCAATAAAATACCGACCTCTATCAGCTCTTTACCATTAGTGCCATATAAAACAAAGCTGTTTGAATTACTCACATCCAAAAATTATTATTGTATTAGAGATTACCTAGATGACAAGTTTTAATATTAATACCTAAAAAATCAACCAATTCGAAATTATGTATAACTAAAATATTAAATATCTATAACTTAACATTTGTATTACCTGTTGCTATTGACACTTATATATTTTTTTTTATTGACTTGACATTTTAATTATTTTTTGTATTAACCTGAAATATGTATACTTTTTTTTTAAATTGATACTCGTATTATTATCTTTTGAATTAATATTGTAATTTGACATTTTTTATCATTGTAATCCTTATTATAAATTAAATCATTTGCACGCCGACTGCGGCAGAATATGCGGAAATAACAATATGCACCTACCAACAATTGTACCATGTTCATGCAAATAAATGTTTTATTATTATTATTATTTATTATTGATAACGTCTTATAAATATGACCGGGTGCACGCACGAAAACGTGTCACGTTCCGCCCCCAAGCTGAAGTATCAACCTATCAGCGAATGACGTTTGCAGTGACATGCGATACAATTGGAAGTAAAGCTGTCACAGGCATGGTTATTTATTACAATGTCATCAATGTTTTCTTATGATGTTATTACGTAAAATTTACGTCCGTTAACCGTTTTTACAGACAACCATTTTTTTTAACAATTTCGATTCAGTGTCATGGTCAGTTCACGCCCTTACAAGGATTCGAGTGACTAATTCGGCACCCTGAATAGTGATAACGTTGCCTAACCTCGCTAATCACTTGATCTCCTCATACTTCATTGAGTACAGGTTCATATATATTATTATTTACCAATCAATTCATAGTCAGCCATTTTGTTTTGATGACGTAAGCACTAATATATCCTTGTCAATATTATTAATTGAGCTTAGCAGAAAGTTTATTATTTTCTAGGTACATTGTATATAGTATTTACTAATTACCTTAAAGTATATTATTGGCTGTCAAATACAATATTATTAATATTTTTACGGAATAATTTTTAATTGACTACTTGCGGTGCTTCTACACTGAAGTTATATAATATTGTGTAACGCGGGAACGTTTATACGAGGATACAAGTGGCTGTTTTATTTCTTTTTTGGTATTATATACGAGGGTGGATTGAAAAGTTCGCGGCCTCAGCAAGAAAACAATATAAAATATAAACAAAAGTAATTTTATTTTTCCACGTAATCTCCACTTAACTCAATGCACTTCTTCCATCTGGTTTCCAACGCCTGTATGCCGGTCATAAAAAAAGTTTCTTCAAGGCCTTAAAAAAAGTCACCCACCGCGGTTTCAACCTCCTCATTTTAAGAAAATTTTTGACCTCCAAGGTGTTTTTTAAGGTTTGGGAATAAATGAAAGTCCGAAGGTGCCAAATCAGGGGAATAGGCGGGATGGGGCAGTAATTCAAAGCCACAATCACGAATTTGAGCCATTGATTCAACAGACGTGTGAACGCGTGCATTATCCTGATGGAACAACACTTTCTTGCTGAGTAGTCCTGGCCTTTTCTCTTTGATCGTTTCACGCAAATGACGTAAAAGGGTGCAGTAATAAGCAGAGTTTATAGTCTCACCTTTTGCAAGGTAGTCCACCATGATGACACCCTTAGCATCCCAAAAAACTGACGCCATCACCTTGCCAGCTGACAAAATTGTTTTGGCTTTTTTTGGAGTCGGTTCATCAGGTTTTTTCCACTGCTTGGATTGCTGTTTTGACTCTGGGGTGTAGTGGTGTACCCAGGTTTCATCCATTGTAACAAATCTGTCCAAAAAATCTTGTGGATCAGTCTCAAACATTTCCAAACTGTCGCGAGAAATCGTGAGCCGTATTCGTTTTTGTTCAACTGAAAGCAATCTGGGGACCCACCGCGCAGAAACCTTAGAAAATCCAAGTTCATTGACTATGATGTTTTGTGTTCGTTCATATGAGATGCCAATAGTGTCAGCAATCTCCCTGATGGTCAATCTCCGATCTGCCAATATCAGATCACAGATTTTCCCAATGTTTTCTTCAGTCGTAGACGTCGTAGGCCGGCCGGAGCGAGGGTCATCTTCAATAAATACTCTCTCGTCCGCGTTTAAATTCTGCAACCCACTTTTTCACAGTCGTATACGATGGAGCAGATTCCCCCAATGTTGTTGACATATCTTCGTGAATCTCTTTTGGAGTCAGTTTTTTTTTAAACAGGTATTTGATGACCGCACGTTGCTCAATTTTCTCCATTCTTTAAAAACGCTGCACAAGTCAAGTATTTATGTGGTAGGCCGCGAATATTTCGATCCACCCTCGTACTATTATTTATAAGTGAAAATTGGCTTCTAGTTGATTAATGTACTGGTCTACCCTACTTTATATCTATAAGTCTTCCATTATCCTAAAAAAATAACTGGCCTGTTGGTCTAGTGGTAAGTGACCCTGACTGCTAAGCCTGAGGTCGTGGGTTCGATCCCCACCCAGGATAAAGCTTTGTGTGATGAGCACGATGGTTTATTCTGTGTTTGGGTGTTATTTATCTATAATATGTATGTATTTAGAAATATATAAGTATGTCTATCAGTTGTCAGGTTTCCATAGTACAAGCTCTGCTTAGTTTGGGATCAGATAGCGTTGTGTGAGGTGTCCCAAGATATTATTATTATTATTATTAAAATGTTAATGTTAATGCGAACTAAAATTTGAATCCAACGCCTTACGTACTCTCAGGACATGTGATTTTTTTTCAAAACGGTAACTCATCTAAGGACCGAGTTGTAGCGTTGCTTAACGTCTTAGATTTTCTACTCAGTCGCCATTGAGTCCCGGATCCCTCAAATTTAATCCAAAAATATGTCTACGAACAGTACTATGGCAACCAGGCAATTTTTTTTTTAAATATCTATAGAGATTAATGAGTAATTTTAAGTTCACTTAAAACTTCTAAAATATTAAAATAAGTTCGTGTCCATCAACACTATTCTTATTGTTTCATTTATTATATGAAGGCACTATGTTCTTGTGTCCTTTAGTTACACTTTACTGTTACATTATAAATTGTCACTAAACTAACTCAAAAGGTTTGTTCAGTCTTCGAACTATATCCGTGTTATTGAGGAGCTGGATGGCCTCAACATTCACGTGGTGATGAAGTCGGTGTTCATGAGCTTCAGCATTGTATTTTGTAATATTGGTCACCAGGTCCACTTTAAGCCCCGATGAAGGACTTTAAGCCCAGATCCATTCTAATGTATCATTGTGCGTTAACGATACCTCTAAGTACTTTCTTTACCAGGCAACTGACAAGCATACTTTATTTCTAAATACATAGACAATATAATTACACCCAGGCACAGAATAAGCAATCGTGCTCATCACTCAAATATTTATACTGTGTGGGAATCGAAGTCACAATCTCTGGCTTAGCAGTCAAAGTCACTAACCACTAGACCAACAGGACAGACCAAAGTGATACATTTACATTCTAAGTGAATAAAACGTTTCGAATTTGAATCCTATTTTAAACACAGTAAACCTACCCTTTCTTACTAAACTAAATCACAATGCTTACTATAACGCAACCCGAATTACTCAGCCGTGTGTCCGACCCGACTACGACAATTCATCTTAGTTATCTCGGCTTGACAGCTCAAATAGATGTCGGCTCGTACAATTTGATTCTGCGGTCACGATAAACTATGGACCTCTTGTCAGTACGGTCACCGATGTAAGTCGCTTAGGGGATACAAATACAACTTAACAAAATAAAAGCTTTTTAATGCTTAAAAACTATTATGAAACACTAACTGATGTTGTTCAAAACTTGGTAGTATTATAAAAAAGACCAAAATGTTAATCAATGCAAGTGAGATCACGCAAATAATAAAATTGTTATGAAGCTAAAAGAGAGAAAAACTCTTATGAAGAGCATTCTGATTGATGGATAGGTCCTTCTCGCGATATAATAGAAATCAGTTAAGGGGGCATTACTACGAGCACACAGTGCCACGCCCGCTGGCTTTGCTGTACCGCACACAACCATTCACAGTGCACCGGAGCGCACGTAAAGTCGAATATCCATTCGTATATAATATGTTAGATTACGAACTCCATAACTATGACAATACGACAATTCTCGTTTTCGCATTTTTCCGTAAATTCATGATTTTTTACGGGTTAATATTAAGACACGTCCTTAAATTTTTGATTCATCATCTACTAAATGAACTCCTTGGCTAATCACACAGTGTTTTTCGTGTCCTAATATTTAAGTTTTTCATAAGTATATTTAAGTGACAGAGCCGAACCCTGTTTCGGGTAATTCTACCCCTAAGGGGACATTATTAACCAGTACAAAACCTTTAAAATTATGATTAAATGTAATCGGCCTTTGTTTCAATATTCCTACTATTGGGATAATCCTTACGATATAAAAGATAAATAATGAAACATTATGCCTTCCTTACTAAACAAAAATGTTAGGTATTTGTACCAATCATAATCATGTTGGAATAAAATGCTTGTTAGTACCTTGGGTAATGAAAATATACGGATAGGTATTCAAACGAGCTGTGCTTCAAACCGAGATATGCGCAATAGCTAAAGGAATTGAGGATTTGTAGTGTCATCGTTGCTATCAACCCTATTTTTATACCATGGAATTAAGAGACGAGTAGCTCGTGCACCTGATGGTAAACATCACGCTAGTTCTCATTAGTATCAGCTACCCAAATACTTGTTTGGCACCCAAATACTTATTAGCCACCTAAATACTTGTTTGGCACCCAAATACTTATTAGCCACCTAAATCCTTGTTTGGCAAAAATCTGAATGTCACCGCACCGCGCTCCTCATTTGAGACATTAGTTTGGAAATTACACTTGCTACAGTGCCTTTCAATCGAAACACAGTGATGTATTCACGGAAGAATAACTAATACTGTTGTGGTTACTAACACGGCCTATGGTTTAGATCTACTACTTGTGTGTGTAAATAAGTGTGATTCATAAATGCTCAAAGTTTTTCGGGCAAATATGCAAAAGTCAGTTTTGAGGCATCGTCTTTTAAAAGTTAATAGTAGAACAAAACTGGCCAGTTTGTCTAGTGGTTAGTGAACCTGACTGCTAAGCCAGAGGTCGTGGGTTCAATCTCCACCTAGGATAAAACTTTGTGTGATGAACACGATTATTTATTCTGTGTCTGGGTGTAATTTATCTATAATATGTATGTTTTTAGAAATATATAAGCATGTTTATCAGTTGTCTGGTTGCCGTAGTACAGGCTCTACCTAGTTTGGGATCAGATGGCGTTGCGTGAGTTTTCCCAAGATGATCACGACTCTTAGTTCTCTTCGAGAATACGTGAGTGGTCGTAAATTATCTATTACTATGCACAAGAAATAATTTCTTGCCACAGTTACCCACTTTTGAAAATTGTGCAACTAACATGCGCAGTGTTTTACTCAACCGTATATTTCTAAGGAATACCTAACCTGATTCGGCTTTGTTCAAAAATTCATAAGTAACGGTGAGAAGGCATCTATGTCACCATACAAAGAGGTATAGCTACCTCGCTCTAACACGCCTACGCAACCGGAATGAAAGACTTATAATAAGAAAGGGTAATGGATACTATGTATTTATGAAAGTACTTGTTTTTGTCTGCGGTTCTGACCGCATGGCGTAAAGGCAAATAACATAATCAGCATTATACCATAGTGTAATGAGTAATGGTGGTATAACTCGAGCGTTCGGTGGAGAAACGATTAGGTGCGGTAAGTGGAAGAGTGAAGCGCCCCATCTGCCCATGACGTTTGCGGTAGTACCCCAATAGCTCCCTATATGGGGTACGTTGAGATAAAGGTGTGTCTGGAACTCGAAATAAGTGGTTTGATTTTAAAACTGTAATAATTGTGACCGGAATCAATTAGGTCGCAATAAAATATCTATATAAATAAAAATGAATGTTTGTTTGTCTGTCAGTATGTCCTCTATGCGTTTCGAAACCATTGATCAGATTGTGAAAGCTTTGGCAGGGTATTCTGGGGACGGCCGCGAATGTTTCTGGCCAAAAAAAAGCTCAGCGAAGCGTGGCCAGGGTCACTAGTTATATATATCACATCAGTAATAAGGATTCGAATCCGCGACCCCACGAATTGCGAATCTATGCACATTAGTAACAAAGCGTAAACCATACTAGTCCATCCATACTAATATTATAATCCATACTAATATTATAAATGTGAAAGTAACTCTGTCTGTCTGTCTGTTACGCTTTCACGCTCAAACAGCTAGACCGATTTAGATGAAATTTGGTATGGATATAGTTTGAGTCCCTGGGAAGGACATAGGCTAGTTTTTATCGCGATAACCCACATCCACGCGGGCGGAGCCTCAGGCGAACGCTAGTGATCAATAAATTACTCAATATTTATTTTTACTTGACTTGCGCCGGGCGGCTGAGTTACTTCCCTATGCACTTATGTTTATACCGAAGGTCGATATCGATGCGGGATCTCTCGGAACGCCTTTCGAATAGAGTGGTCCGAAATGGTCTAAGATTTTAGTACGTGAATGATGTCTATACATGTACTATGAAGGTTACCTTCTGTACTCTTTGTATTTTGTGCTTGGAATAAAAAAGTAAAGCCTACCTTCTTTTTTTTAATTTTGTAACTTCTAGCATTTTTGCACGTCAAATATATTGACGAAAGTGTGCCGTGACACGACCGATACCTTAGGGGTACCGGCCCTAAGCCGTTACCAACTCCGGCACCGAGATATGTCCGCCTGAGATTAATTTTCCCTCCATACATTAAACATTTTGTTTACATAATAATTTTATTTTGTTATAGCAACAAGGATAAAAATACACATATCTGTAGCTCGTACACTTTTTTATACAGCGAAATGAAGAGACTAGCAGGTCGTGCGCCTGATGGTAGGCGTCACGCTAGCCCGTACCACTCGGAACACACATGTTCCAGTGTCGCCAAATTCTTGTTTGGCAAAATATCAATCTGTCATCGGTTGTCAGTCAGTCTGTCCTTCGGTTTGTTTCAAAAATCAATATTTCTATGAGAAAAAACGCCTTCAAGAACCTAATTCGGATCAAAAGTCAATTAATTATACTATGCAGTGTATTCAAAATTCAAAAATCACTTAGAATGCAAAATATTATTTGTGATACGTCGGTATTCTACATGTACATGTAATGCGAAGTTCATAAACAATATGTAAATATTAATTGAAATGGGTAAGATTTTTTTCTGTAAAACTAATTAGAATGGAAATATTATTTTTGATCGAAACTCCTCAGTCTTGTTCTACAACTCTCTAATATCTCCCCGGGAGTTATTATGGCGGCAAACCGAGCTGTAATCATTTCCACAGCTACATTTATGTCAAAATACATGAAATACGTACAAAATCGGTAAGACCAACTCGTTGTGCAGTTAAAGTGAACAAACTAGGCAGAGCCTGTACTATCGTGGTACAAATAAAATTATTTTCTTTCTTTCTTTCAAGATGGGTTATTAAGTGTCTGGGTGTAAATTATATAGCAACTACCTGTGTATTTAGAAATATAATAAGTATGTTTATAACCACATTATACATAAGTGATAAACACATTTGCAATACGATACAAAAAAAGAAAACATTACAAAATAGGTAGGTAGATTGGCGCGAAACAAATAAGGCCCTACGTCAGCTATTGTTGTAGTCTGTGGACCACAACACTGATATTCCTGTAGGCCCTTTTTTGCTTTTGCACATGCAGCAATACTTTGAGTTATCAATTAGATATCAGTTACTTCTCTTAAAACTTAAATTTAGCAACAACATAATAAAGAAAATTATGGAAGCTTTATCCTGGGTGGGGATCGAACTCACGACCTCCGGCTTAGAAGTCAGGGTCACTAACCACTAGACCAATACAGAGCAGTAAAATTTGCTTGAAAACATCATCAAATTAAAAATTAAAAGAAGAATATCTCCTAAGACTGGCCGCTGCCGTTACGATCAATGATTTGACCGTGATAACTGTCCTTAACCTCAATTGAATTTCAACCCTAAGCTCCAGTATTCTTTCTCCAATTCAGAAATATATTACAAAATGGTCAGGATGTCCTACGTACGCGTCGATTTGAGCGAATTTATCGGGGCCGTTCTTCCTTCGTCCGTTTCCTTCCTGACTGGCCGTTTTGCCCCATTTTGGGCCCTCCCCTTGGCACCCTGTAGGGGCCTTTGTTGTCTCAGAGTACCGCTGTCGATAACAGTTACCTATGTCATCGTTATTTGGCAGAATTGGAGTGTGAAGTGGTCCGAATGATTTTGTTATTTTTTGTCGAGAAAATATTTGGTTATTTTGAGCCCGAAGAAATTTTTAAATATAGTTTTTTGGAAGAAAAACAAGTTGACGGATCGCTTGATAGGCTTATTTGTATCATAATAAACTATAAAAAGAATTTAAATACAAGTGTTTGTTTGTAATGTTAAAATATTTTTTTTTACTAAATGCATAATAAACTACTAAAGTATATATTATTATGGTACTAAGAACAAAAACACAATTATTAACTTAGGCAACTTTTGATCATCACGCTAACGTTTATAGGGAGAGAGCAGCACTGCGACTTGTTCCGCGCCCCGATTTCGCTTGTGTCTGTATGTGTAACTCAGTGTAACCTGAAAATATGTATGTGTGTTTGTTTTGTTACTTATCTACCTGCCTATTGTTGTATTTCTGTACTGTACCTTAATTATTATGTAGTGTGCGTTATACCAACGAATAAATAAGTTTTTTTTTTATCATATTTTTACGCGGACGAATCGCGGACACAGCTAGTTGAAAATTTTTCAATAATAACCATGGATTACGTACTAGGTACAAGGCTAAGTGGCAGGTTTGTATGAAACTCCGTCAGTTTTGAAGTTAGATCGGTGAAATTTCGTACTTAGCTTTTTCGTTTAATATAAAGAAACACGTGTTTCAGTGTTTTTGAAAAATTAACCCCTTAGGGGGCAAACCAGGGGTTTGTGTGAAAATCCGTCGCAAGATAGTATGAAACTCCATCAGTTTAAAAGTTAGGTCTGTGAAATTTCGCACTTAGATTTTTGGTACAAAATAAAGAACTGTGTGTTAGGGTTTTTGAAAATCAACCGCTAAATAAGGTTAGCAAGTTTGTATAAACTTCGTCAGTTTTGAAGATAGATCGATGATTTTTTTTAATTTAGCTTTATCGTTTAAAATAAAGAAACTCGTGTTTGAGCGTTTTTGGAAAATCAACCTCTGAGGTAAACTAGGGGTAACTAGTTTGTATGGAACTCCGTCAGTTTTAAAGTTAGGTCTGTGAAATTTTGTGTTTGATTTTATTTTAAATTACGTGTGTTTTTTGGAAATTCAACCCCTAAGGGTGTAAAATAGGGGTTGCAAGTATACAAACTTGTGGAGTACTGTTAGTTTGAAGTTAGATCTGTGAAATTTCTATTCGGCTTTTTGGCATATAATAAAAAATAAATGCGTTTCAGCGTTTTTAGAAAATTAACTCTTAAGGGGCTGTAATGATGTAATAGGGGTAGCAATGTATAGAACTCCGTCAGCTTTAAGTTAAATCTGGGAAATTTTGTATTTGGCTATGTGGCTGTTAATAAGGAAACACGAGTTTTAGAGTTTTGATCGAAAGTGAAAAATCAACCCTTCAGGCGGTAAAATCAATTGCGCAGGCGAAGCCGCGGGTGGCAGCTAGTACAAAATATTTATAACCGTAGAATTATTTAAATAAATTGGTTGAAGCCTAGTATTTATGTATTTCCACAAATTACACTATTTAATTTAAATAATCATATCGTTATGATAATTTCCACAACATTATTAACCAAATTCATATTGAAATACAATTTTCAGTAATAATACAGATTTGTTTGTGTTATCTGATCATTACAAATGCGTCATAGGCTATACATAATTAAATAGGTCAGTTATTTTCGCTTGAAATGCAAAAGCTTTAATTAACTGAACTACACCACAAAACAATGAGTACAGAAGACAATTTTTATACGAAATGCTCTCGAGCAACACGCACATTAAATGATTGAGAGACTAAACTCACGACACGGAATTTACCCCCGTCCGCCGCGGTTTTATTTCAATACTCGCGAGGTGGAAAGTTTGCCGCTGCGGCTGCGTTTTGCGTCCGCAAACCTAGCAGATTCAAATCGCAGAACTTGTGGTTTCAGTAGAGGGATCGTTGATAAACTATGTGATGTTTTTTAAACCAATTTTTGACCCTCCCTCCACTCTGAGCTTTTAAACTAACCATCGATCATTACTCGTTAGATCTTCTATTCTATCTGCATGCGAGTTGACCTCTCGCTTATTTTAAAAATAAAGTGATTTGTTACGATGCCTATAAAGATTACTATAATAGAGATGTTGGTTCTACTGAGAACTATATTAAATACATCGATCTATTAATAGTTCTAGTGAGAATATTTTCTTGCCTTTAGAACTATGATTCTTGTGAGAAAACCACATATAAATAAGAAAAATAAAAAATAAAGATACTCTAGATATTATTATTATTATCATTAAGAAAACCAGGTGCAAGCGACTTTCGACGCAATATCGATGAGGACGAAGTAGACCAAACCATAACATATTGCTATAATAATTATTAATCTGAAATACCATACCATAGAATTAAATATCTAACCATAAATTTAATAGAAAAAAATATTCTGTAACCATTATCTCCATATTTAGTTATCTCACTAGAACCATAGATCTAACGGCTAACATGTCCTATCTAATGAGACGAAAGTGTGTCACTGGAACTAAAATGGATCTGGACTATGATTCTTTAGGGAGTGATCCCCTCTTTCTACCCAACACAAAAACTATTGTACGATTTGTCTTAAAAAATACACGTGATATATCACCGCCCTCGAGCCTCGCGTGATTAGTGGACGACCCCTATGACTGATTTTCCTTCTGTACTCTCAGTGTTTTGCGTCTTCAGTGTCCGTTGCAGACTTTTTATGCATAATATTTCTTAAGAACTTGTTAAAAATGAGCTAAAGAATATTATAATCCTAGAACTTTATCTGAATAACAATAGTGTTGGTTGTTATCATTAAGAGTACATTAAGCCGTCGGTCTTGCGCCTAATCTCTTTCCAGTCGCGTCAGATTTCCCTAGTGAGGGAATAAAGAGTGCACTTATGCACTATAAAATATCTCCTTCGTAGTGAATTTGAATAATTAATTTTATTAATATCTTGAGCCCACTCACACAACACCATCTGATCCCAAATTAGGCAGAGCCTGTACTACGGCAACCAGACAATCGATGAACATAGGTACCTATATATTTCTAAATACATACATATCATAGATAAACTAGCGTATGCCTGCGGCTCCATCCGCGTGGTATTATACGCTATTGCTCAGGTCCTAAGGAAATTAGTGTGATGATATATAGCCTATAACTTAATGCGGGCAAAAGAGGTTATGCTCCTAAGGTTTGAATAGAATCTGTATAGTAGTTTTAGCGCCAACCCCGAAAAAACAAACAAACAGGCACAAAAAAACTAAGCATAGTTTTTGATTCTGAAACCTTTAATTTGTCGATCTAGGTTAGTTTTTTTAAATACCTTCCATAAACAGACACTGCTATTTTTTTTAATAGTAATGGATAGACAGATAGATTACACCCAGACACAGAATAAACCATCGTGCTTATCACACAAAGTTTTATCCTGGGTGAGGATCGAATCCACGACCTCTAGCTTAGCAGTCAATGTCACTAACCAATACACTAAGACG
The DNA here is from genome assembly GCA_945859575.2 of Herminia tarsipennalis. Lineage (NCBI taxonomy): Eukaryota > Metazoa > Arthropoda > Insecta > Lepidoptera > Erebidae > Herminia > Herminia tarsipennalis. The sequence goes on from OX243830.2 coordinate 4,703,908, forward strand.
TGTAGAAATCGCAAAAATTTAAAAATAACAAACCCTAACCACGCGATCCTATTTCAGATGTTAAAGCTACGAAACTACATGAAACTCAATGTTCGTCATGAATTATTGAACGTCCTATGAGGCTATGACTTTGTAATCTAATACCAATAAATCAATCCTATCTGATTGTTCCAGTGTTTGCAGTATTGGGATGGAGAATATACACAGACTATATCTTAAATAATCTAGATGGAACATTGATTATGTATTCAAATACCTACTATACTTAATGCTAACTAGCAATCACAACAAAAAACGGCACTTCTTGCACTTCGGGAATGCCAGCAGAAGTAAAAACTTGAAAAAAATATTTTGGAATGGTTAAGGAATATTTTTTTTATATTTATTTATTTCTCACACAATAAAATGTACACAAGGATTTAACAGACATCGTTATGCACAAATATGTGAGACTGGTCTCCAAGCTAGGCTAAAAGCCTGTGTTAAGGATAACCAGGCTTCCTTCTTAATGTGACAGAATATATTAATAATAATATGCAGGTGCGGACGCGCGCGAGTGTGTTGTGTCTGAGTGTGTGTGTGTGTGTGTGTGTGTGTGTGTGTGTGTGTGTTTGTGTGTGTGTGTGTGTGTGTGTTTATGTGGATGGGTGTGCAAATGTAAGAATGTTTGTACGTACCAACTACCTATTTATTTCTTTTTATTTATTTTAGCACAATTAGAAGATTTTCTGTCTCTACATAATCAAGACTAAGTAAATATTTAGCTACCATTTTATTAACCGATTGTTTTAGTTTAGTATAAATTTGTATTGTTTTATTTAATATAATGTATAAAAATTCCCCAAGGAACGAAACCCTTACACGTTGGAACTTATAAACTGTAAACTATTAGGGTGATCGAGTGATTTGTTCGTGAAATAAGCCCTACACAGCAAAGTTAATGGTGAAGTATATTTTGCTTATATCTAGAAGGCCTGTAAGAGTTTAGGTAGGATATTCCCTCTCACCATGGTGTCAAACAGTCGACCAGCTTGGGTAAGTAGTTTTTACCCTAATTTAGTCTTTAAGTGTATAATGATAGCTTTGAAACAAATCTAAGTAGAAAGCTACCCATCGGGATTTACTCTGGTGAAACGAACTCTGCCTTTATTCCTTATCAAGATGAACCCGTAGCTTACAACTTCAATAAATAATTGTCTTTTAACTGATTTCTGTTACCGCGGCCAATCTCATCAGAGACTAGCCAACTACGCCGAAGATATTTTAGTGCACAAGTGTATGCGCAGACACAATATGTGCAATCTCTATTCTCTTATAATAATAACAATTAATATTTATTCAATGTACAAACAGCTATGTCGCTATAGGGTACAAGTCCTAAATTAAGGACATAAAGTACACACAGACTCATAACAATAATTTTTGGATCACACAAAGCGATGTCCGATGTGAGAATCAAACTCACAACCTCTAGTGCAATGGTCACATTCCCAGGGATCATGTAAGTATTACTTCCTTCTCCCAAAAAGCCCATATTTGCCGCACGTCAGAAATCACAACTGAATGGAGCCCACAAAACGTCAAGCGACATCGCGGCAGACCCCGGGGGAAGATAGAGAGACGAACTAGATTCCTACCGAAAAGACTGGCCAGCTTTAGCTCAAAACAAAGAGAAGCAGAAAGAAAGTCCTTTGCCCTGCAGTTGCACAAATCAAGCTGAAAAATAAAACTTCCCTTTGTAAGCAAAGGTAAGCAGATTTCTCACCCCTCCCCCCGAAAATAATAAGTAACGTAGACTCTGTTTTTATTTTATTTAACACGCGCCCAATTTTAAAGGATTTTATTACCCCCCCCCCCAACCCATGTCGTCACGAAACGGCAACCAAAGACCCCTTAGTCTTTACGTAGTATTTGAATGCCCACTGAGCAACCTAGGTAGCCCAACATTAGTATATTAGTCAAATTTGGCTTGGGGCTTTTGGGCTTTATACTACGTAAAATGGAAATATGTATTTCCATTTTACGTAGTATAAAGCCCAAAATAATCACTAACGAGTCAAAATCGATACAAAATGGCCTACTTTTGCGACTATCACAGCCAGAAAAAGGCAAGTGACAAAGCATCTTTACTTAATTAATGTACCCAAACAAGATTAATTTCGTACGAAGAAAACAGGCGGAAAAGAAAACAACGCGTCTGGACCTAGGGTTGCCTGTTTCTTGTAGAAATAAAGTAGTTACTTAATGTAATGCTTAGTATATGGAGAAAAAAATAATTCCCAGTGTTTTTATATGAGCATCTTATATACTTACCACTGTCATACTTATTAGATATATTTCGGGACTTAATTGCGTGAATTATATAAAGGAACCTTTTATTTACCCGACTTTTCCATCGAATTGCACCGATCGTGGTCACGGGTCGACTCTTAATAATTCACGCGATTAGGTCCCGAAATATATCTAATATGTATAAAAATCGCGAAAGTTTAAAAACAATCACTGTTATACTGTTCCGGAGAGCACGTTAAGTGGCCCTAGCGCCTAATCTTTCTCTGGTCCTATTGGATTTCCGTCCCATCTGACAATGAGAGAGAGAATGCACTTCTACCTGAGCATATACAATTCATTGTTAGTTAATTTCGAATAACGAATCACCGAGTCAAGTTGACTCGGAAAGTAAGGGTTTGTCCAATTTGCACATTTACCGTTAACCAATGCGTGAATGCGCAAATTGGACTAAATTAAGTCGTCCCTAATCGGATTGTCTTGTTAGAACTCTCATTATCAGTCATAAGTTCTTGGCGACTTTCTGACAATTAGGAATAGAGAGAATTTATGTCATGATCACGATTTGTGTCTCAGTCGACTGATACATCAGCGTACAGCCTGAGGCCTGAATAAATACGAGCCGACTGCCGAATAGGCTGAATCGAAGTATTCGAAAAACGTTGTTCAGTCGCGAGCCGAGTCAATTGTTATCTCGATGGAAATTTTAGATGACGCTGTTTCTAGGATTATGGAAACCTCTCGAAATGGTTCATCCTTGGCTGGAAGCACAACAGTGGTAACCCTTTACCCTAATCTTCTTGTACATTTTAATAAACAAATTACGATAGAGATATTTTTTAAGACTAGAATGAAAATAATAAATCCCGTTTCTTCACGATGACAAAGCTCATTGGTTAAAGGGTAATGGAGTGAAAGCCAGCGGTATAATGTCTTAGAGATAAACAAATTATTTAGTACAAAAAAATAAACATTTTTGAGATAATCTGTAGAGGCCATTCTTAGGGCTATACTACACGACACGGTTTTAAGCCGTGTAGACACGGTCGTCAGTTTTGTATGGATCACAGTGCATACCGCATCGTGTACGCACATTCATCCTGCAGCGCAGTTAATACGTACGGTTAAAAAACTATGTCGCTTACAACCGGCCTTAGCGTATTCGCACACGATCAACTTTTTGTAGGACCAATAGAATCGTTTCAATATATATTAAAGGTTTTATTTACGTTGATTAATGTAAACACGGTCTCGTATAAGTATGGTAAGCCCAAATCTTAGTTATAATTTTAAACATTATTTTGCTTGCTATAAAGTCTGCCTCGTCTGGGGCCGTGCCATGAACATCTAAATTATTTGCCAAGTGCAGGGCAGTTCACTTCAAGTTTGAAAGAATTGACAAGTAGACTTGCCGGTTTGGTGACTTTATCACTGACTTGTCCGCTTCTTGACAGGATTAGGGCACGAAACTATCAGGTCAGATTATTTTTGGCTACAATTCACCAGTTATGGTTCATGGTAAGCCAAAATTATACGTGTTTTGTAGATGCGATATATTGTAAAACTATATTAGAATGGTAACGGGACTGAATCGAGTGAAATATTCAAAGGTACCGTTGATTTACCTCACCTTTTGATTGAATTGCACCGATCGTGATCACGGGTCAACTGATGGCATCTTAGCGATGTCTCCGTGAGGCGCGGGGTCTTCATAGTTTTGATTTATTCTCACCGTCGGTACTTCGACACACTACACTTACTACGTCTTTATGAGGTGCGAGGTCTGTACTGCGACGATTGCATTTGTTGATAACGGGGTTTCAAGAAGATGAAAGCCGATATCCATCTTCTCGGTTGAGATTCTTGTACTTCTTGATCTATGTGTAAAAAACGCTAAAATTTAAAAACAATTGTTGAACTATATTATGACGGTGCTATATTACGCAGAGTCCATATTTCGTAGAACACTAACAACTAAATGCAATATTTCGTAAAGCCTCTATTGTCTAGAGATAATTAATACGTAATGGTCATAATACGTAGAGACCATATTGTTTAGAGATTATAATTACCTATATATACTCATATTATAAAGCTGAAGAGATTGTTTGTTTGAACGCGGTAATCTCAGGAACTACTATCCCGAAATGTTTTTTTTTCTGTTGGGAGGCTATAGCGAAGCAGCAATGAGAAATGTTGCAAAAACGGGAAAAATTGACGCATAGGAAGTTGCGCGGGTCGGCCAGTATATTATATAGTTCTTTTCACAGTATTCGGTGACAGCGACCAAACAGTGTAATAAACTTAGTAAGGTCCTTTTCACACGTACTGGTTGCAATGCGGCACCGGTTAGCCGGCGACCGGGTATCCGGTGCGACGTGTATGGCGATGTACAGTAGTTTTTACACGTTCCTGCGTCCGTCCGTTCCAGTCGCTATACATTCGTAAATATCATATTGTGTAAATATATTATTGTTAGAATAATAATTATAATATCTTGGGACAACTCACACAACGCTATCTAATCCCAAACTATGCAGAGCTTGTACTATAGAGAGCAGACAACCGATAATATATACTTATATATTTCTAAATACATACATATTATAGATAAATAACACCCAAACACAAAATAAACATCGTTCTTATCACACAAAGTTTTATCCTAGGTGGGGATCGAACCCACATATACACTCCCACAGCGCCACAAAGGCAGTCAAGTCAATAGAATTAATATTCAAGCCAGAATCAAGTGTAACAATCATATGTACTCCTACAATACCACCGAAGCAGTCAAAATACTCGTAGTTAAACGTACTACATAAAAAGATCAGCATTTTCCTCAATACCGCAAAAAGCTGAGTCAGTTGTGTCAACAAAGTTTCTTGTACCAACATACGCACTAACATACTATATAAATATTATATTATTTGAGCAGAGGTAGACGACGTGCGACGTATATGCTTGACTGAAGTTGGGTTGGGGTACAAGTTATAAGCTGAAGTAGTAGTCTAAGCCATAGGCCGTCTTGGTCGGTATCACAATAGATCAGTTATTCTTTCGTAAAATAAGGAAGAGAGGAAGAAAGGAGTTTGTTAAGGACACTGTAGCAAGTGTAAACTGGGGAAATGAGATTTACAAACTCGTGTCTCAAAGGAGGAGCGCAGTGGACGACATTCAGATCTTTGCCAAACAAGGATTTGTGTGGCATCACGCTGACCCATGCCAGTATCATTGGTATGGGTCAGTGTGATGCTTACCATAAGAAGCACGACTTTCTCGTCTCTTCATTTTGTTGTATGAAAAACCTAATTAAAGTGGAATTTTAACACAAGTAAGAAATAAAAAGATTTATACCTACATCGAATACGTCGTCGTGGGCACGACGACAAAGGATCACGAGACTCGATCCGACTACAAAATCAAACAATGTGTCGTTATATAAGTCCACAGACAGTGAGGATGTTCGTTGCGGAATAGTTTCCTTAACCTCCGACGGAAATCATCTCACAGAGCGTGTGATATTTTATGGAAAAACGTCACTATAACCGTCCTTGGACTGAAAGTGGAAATGTTGCCCTACCTCGCTTACCACTCGGTTGAAACTAGTTACGGAGATATAAATAAAATACATAATAACATATATATATTTTTTAAATAACTATCCTGAGAACACTCACACACAGGCAGCTTGGCAAGCATTACATTTTTAAAACCTGGGTCGTTATAAAAGAAGTCGTTTCTTAGTAGAAACGACTTTTGAAAATTCACCCCCTAAGGGAATAAAACGGGGTTGCAAAGTTAGTATGAAACTTTGCCATTAAAATATTTTGATAACAATCTGGCAACCACGCGGGCGAAGCCGCGGGCTTATGCTAGTTATCTATAGAATACGTATGGGGGACACCATATGTGCAAGTTTTGGAGCAATTACAAAAAAGTTTATTAGAAACCATAAAATGTTTTTAAAAGTCCTGTCGAATGATGTACCACACATTGATGTATGTTTTATCAATATATTAATTAACATATAATTTCATGCAATATTATCAAGTGTTTATAAAATTAAGAAAAAAATAAATTATATCAGTTGTATGACATATTCACGCACCATTGTTATGGTAGAATGTGAAAGAAATATGTAACCACATTTCTTGTGAATAAATGAATTTGTATTTGTAAAAAACAAAAAAAAAAATATTCATTTTGTAGTCTTTGATTAAAATGCCAGTGACATACGGACGGACAGACAGATGAACATGACGAAACTATAAGGGATTTCGTTTGTGCCATTATGGCTTCAGAACCCTAATAAGTATATTTATCAGTTGTCTGGTTGACATAGTACAAGCTCTGTTTAGTTTAGGATCAGATGACGTTGTGTGAGTTTTCCCAACCCCCATTACCATACAACCACAACACAAACAAGTTTATATGCAAATGAGGTAGGTACGCTTGCTCCTATAACTCAATACACATTCTTGAGCCTAAGGAAATAAAACCAGGGAATTTATTTTAGACCACTGTGATTGACAAGCAGGCGTCCAATGATTCCATTTGTTCTCTGATTTATACGTACCAAGAAAATTCTTTGTTTTCATACGAAAAATCTGTAGGTATTTTCTGCGTAGAAGAGTGGTTTTCGTGTCGGATTTGAGTGAGCAATATATGTAAGACATGAATACGTTTTATTTATTTATTATCTCCCTACAACTGTCTTTACAGTTGTGGTTAAGAATTTATAGTGAGGTATATAAACACAACAATACAGTTTTAAATCCATTGTGTCGAGTTTTTTGAAAAAAAATCTTCTTTAACGACGTTGTGCACGTTTGGGATGGGTAAAAAATGTTAAACTCGTGTCAGGATCACGTGACCCTGATCGAAAATTCGTAAGACGGAGTGAGAGCGCATGGCGCTTGCACGAGTGTGCGTGTATTTTTTTCTGAGAGATAAACTTTTTAATTGTCATTTCGTTGTCATTTTTAAATTTTCATGTTTATGTACGATAGCGCAATAGATAAATATTTTATTTAACTATATAAATGGTAGTACTTTTATACTGATAAAAATAAAAAAAAACACTAACCATTCCAAAATATTCAAAAATGCACAACTTTGTGCAACATGCTTAAGTTTTCATTTCTGCCGGCACTGCCGGAGTGCAACCCGTTCTTTTTTTTATAGAACAGAATGAAAAGAAGGGCAGGTAAGCCACTACAGCTGGCCTATAGCAGCATAGGCGCCTACAAATCTTTGTTCCAACATCCAACAGTCACTCCACCGCGGTCCTCATTCTGAGTTATTAATTACACTCGCCAGTTTGGCAGGCTTACAAAAAATGTAAAATGGGTAGGTTTAATAAATGATTTATTTATTTATTTTATTTATTTATTTAATACCAGCATTATTTTGTCACTGCAGAATAACTGGCACAGCTGATATATAAATCACGCATTCACGAAGATGGTCTATGGCTTAGAGCTGCTAACGGTATAACCATATAACAGTGCGCAGTGTATGTAACTTACACCGAATTTAAAGTAAATTTTGACAGGTTTCCCTACTCATTAAATTAGCATGTCAAAGTCTCCCTAATTAAATAATCATTACATTTTTTAAAAAAGAACGCTCTATCTATGCAGTAATGGAGGGGTACAAAATAACCAAAAGCTAATTTAGACTTGAAACTAATAAACTGTGTTTGAATCCACACTAGTAAAAAAAGGTAAGTCCATCTTACCTTTTTTTAAGACTGAGCTTTATGTGTCTCGTTTGCACCACATGGTCACACCACAAATGCAGAGGAACTTGCGGAGCGTCTCCGGATCAAGACGAAGTGGACCTTGACCATACTATATGACTTCAAATCGTTAATGGTGCGAGTTCTCAGTCGACATCTGTCCATCTTCATGAAGAAGGACTTCTGGCCGAAGGGACTCGCGTACCGGCGTTTTCGTGGAAGATTACATGACACCACACAGCGAAACAAGACGCCACCGCCGCCGTCTCAATCTCGGTGTCTTGTATAATTTTAATTTTAATAATTATGTGTGTATTACTTTAGGTTTTTTAGGTTTTTTATATGTAATTGTAGTTTGAATTATGTATTAGTTTATTAAGTTTTTGGAACGTAGTTCCTTAACGATCGGTTTTCACATCGATCAAAAATCTATTACTATTATTATGTAAGTTACAATAAGGAAGTTGTGTTAAATAGGTTGTTTGTATTTTTGTTAAAGGTTGTTTTGTTAATTTTACCTATGTCCACCTGGCTGTGTGTGTAATATGTATTTGTGAAAAATATTAATTTGAAATAGGACATTATTTTAAAATGTTAAGTTCTTTCGGTTTTTTTTAATCATTAGTTAATACAAACCCAAAAAAGATATAGCAAAACGTTCACCAAGTGTCCCTATGACACCTCTGTCTTTTTTAGTTATGGTCTGGACTTTAATTCAGACGAGAGACTTATCTACCTCCATAAGCATTAACGTCAAATATCTTGACTTTAAGTAGATATTTTTTGTGCTGACTCTATTTAAATATTATACTATATTACTTTACTATATTTCCTATCATGGTTTTATGTAAGGTTCATCAACTTTGAGTCAAACACTAAACTTGGTAGAGCGCCATCTGTGAGACATTGTCACAACTAGAAAGTAACACAGTTCTCACTGTAGTATCTTAAATTTCCGCTAGATGACGTCGATAAAAAGTTTTTAAATACTAGCTATTCGAATGGTGATTTCTGATGACCCTACTAACTAATGACCAATATAGCCTAAACGCTGCAAAAAGTGTTCCTAATAACGAAATATAAGAACTGATACTGACATGGGTAAAATGAAGTCGAATTTATGTAAGCAATATTCATAGAAAGATAGGTGGGTCTTAATAATTTACCTTAAATTAATAACACAAGTCTATTCACAATTCGTACCGTAATCCAGCACGCGGACCTACTGTGGATTGGCAGATGTTACATGTCTTCGAATTTTTGGTTCTTCGACATGTTAGCTTCCGCCGTCAATTAGTTCAAGATAAGGGGCATAATTGCTAATTAAATAAAGGTGACTTCGATGCGCATAAAATAAAGCTTTTATATTTAAAGCTTTTAGCTTTTATATTAAAAAAATATCATACTCGCGGTTTTGCTCGCGCAACGACATCGTTCTACTCGATTAGTGTTAAGGACAATGAGGAGAATAAAAATAATTGGATTATTAGACTAGTATTATTTTATTTAGTTACTAATCAGGAAAAAGTTATTTTAATTTAACGTGGTCAATGGTCATGGGTAACATGGCAGTAGAAAAAAGTACAAACGTACTTACGTACGTAGCGTTTGAACTGAATCTCTAAAATGTACCTAACCGAATTATTCACTAGCAAATACCTACAGTTTTGCCAGAGTTTGCTGTTATTTTAAGCAACTTAGGCTTTTTAAAACTTGATTTTAGGAAGAAGGAAACACAGGCAGTAGCTGATAATATCTTTGTAAACTTACCCCAACGTCTTGGTGCTGATCAAGGGTGTCTTTAGATTGAGGAATCCATTTAATCTACTTGTACCCTTTTCTCTTCCACCATCTGATGACGGGTCAGCCCTGAGGACAAACAGAAAACGATGAAATTTTAATTTTAATTTTTTTGAAGTGAAAACTTCTTTAGCGGTATTGTACACTGTTTTTGGTATTTAAAAACCGTTAAACTCGCGACAGGATCACTTAACTCTGTTCCAATATTCGTAGATTACGTGACCCTGATCGAAAATTCGTAAGACGGAGGGAGAGCAAGGAAAAACTGCTACAATATCATTAGAATACGAAGATAAATTTCGCCACTATCTACAATACAAGCTCAGGTGGCATATCGGGCGGTCCAGAAACCAGAAGACAATAGATGAATATTGTATTTAACCACATATATGATAGTAATTTTGTACTAAAAAAAAGTATTACCTAACCATTCCAAAATATTCAAACTTTAACGTTAATGTTCAAGTTTTCACTAGCTAGCACTCCCGGAGTGCAACCTTCGTTTTTATTATTAAATTCAGCAAAATATATAATAATACCTATAACCCAAGTCGATTGAAAATAATAATGTCTTGGGACAACTTTCACAACGCCATGTGATCCCAAACCAAGCAGAGCTTGTACTATGGCAACCGGACGACTGATAAACAAACTTAATTAATAAAATAAAAATAATATTTTAAAAATACACTGAATAAACCATCGTGTCAGTATTATTAATAATTTATAATAAAATAACAGTACAATAATATAAAAACAAAACATATACTTTTATTCATTTTAAAGTTTTCTCAATTAAAAAATCAACTCACCCACAGGGCGTCGGCTGCGTGTTGCAGAAAACTTTGTAAACATACTTATAATACGTTCACACTCATATGACCCTTCACTTAAATGTTGGTAGCCCTGAATATGATGTTGCCAATCGTTCACTTATCACTCACCATAAAGCTCATTTAATAAACTGGGAAAATATAATTTCCTTAATGTTGGTTCCATTTCGCATAATGTTTGAAGCTAGTATACATTTCATATTTTGAGCCTGCCGAGCAGTGGCGCCAACATTGACAAGTCAAGGGACACTTAATAATGATAATAAACCTCAGATTAATGACTAACCAAAACGCACTATAGGTACCATTCATAGAGCAATACGGGCCACCGGCCGGCCGGAGGTACCTTTGCTTCGTCAAAGTATCCAAAACTCGCCTGAAGACACCGCCATCTCCTAACAAACCTAGTCACTAAATTCAGTGTTTACACAGACGTGATATTGTAGCTACGAAAGCTTTTGATCATAAACAACAGATGGCGTTGTAGCCTCAATTCGTATATTTCGACGGTATATTTTTTTGTAATAAATACTCTATATTTATTATTATGATGACCTCTAGTAGGCAGCAATGGCGAAACATCGTGAAGCGCATCACATCTGCCCCCTTCAATAATACTACAAGTTCATAGCGATCACGACCGCTCTGTCAAGAGCGTACCGGCTGAGAAGAAGAAGATTTATTATTAGGTAATTATAGTCTTTTACTGCTCCCACTGCTGGGACTCATGTCGTCTCTGTTAAAAAGGGTATAATCCATGTATACATACATATACAACGTATAAATTAAATCCCTGTCCGACCCGAAAGAGGCGTGTAGTTATACTGTTAAAAATGTGAAAAAAATAAAATATCCGTGAAAATTGTTTTTTATTCAATATGTAAATTTTAAAGATTTTTTACTTATCAACATTGTATTTATAAGGCTTCTTTACAATCAAACCATTATTTTCTGTTTCCGCGTGTTTTCCCATTTGAGTTGACTTTAGGTCAGGAAAAAATTGGTTATCTATTTTGTGGTCATTAAATTTAAAAAATTTTGTTCTTAAGTCTCTTTAACCCAGTAATTTCACGGAAAAATAACGGACACTATGGTGATGCCGACCAAGACGACCTATGACTTAAACCTACCATCGACGTGTTAGACAGATATATAATTCTAGCGTTATCAATCTATACTAATATTATAAAGCTGAAGAGTTTGTTTGTTTGAACGCGGTAATCTCAGGAACTACTGATCCGAACAAAAAAATTCTTTCACTGTTGGATAGCCCATTTATCGAGGAAGGGTATAGGCTATATAACATCACGCTACAACCCACAGTAGAGAAATGTCGCAAAAACGGGGAAAATTTATGCAGTCGAAGTTGCGTGGAACAGCTAGTGATATTATATATAGAAAAAACAGCGAAGTATACATTGTTGAATACAGCTTACTGTCTTAATGGCCATCCGTCCTAGATTTTTGGTTTAAATTTCATATTTTTTATTTACTGGCCTGTTGGTCTAGTGGTTAGTGACGCTGACTGCTAAGCCCTCTGGCTTAGTAGTCAGCGTCACTAATCACTCGTCGTGGGTTTTGTACTTACTCAGGATAAAACTTTGTGTTATGTATGTATGTTTATTAATTATTGACTGGTGACCATAGTAATAATCAATAATCATAAGCTCTGCTTAGTTTAGGATCAGAAGACGTGTGAGTTGTAGTGATTATAATAGACGCCTTGTTGAGAAAGGAGAGTCTCTAGTTATATTATCAAAAAATATGTACTGTAATATTTACTTTGATCATCTCAATTCATAGCACGTCAATAACAGCGTTTTAATGTTTTCGTAAAAATAAAATGTTTCCGTTTTAGGGTTGCGTAGCCAAAATAGCAAAAATGGAACCCTTACAGTTTCGTCTGTCCATTCGTATGTCACAGACATTTTACTTAAAAACTAATACTAATGAGTATTAATCAGTCTACCCCTGACCACGGCCGTTGCAATGCGGTCGAAACGTCGGGCAATAAACAAGGTATTTTACCTTAAATTATTCACGCGATTAAGACCCGTAATATAATATCTATTTTAATAATGAATACTAATGAAATTTTGAACGTAGGTATCTTTTTCAGCAATCATCAATGTGTGGCACATCATTCGACAGGTATTTTAAAAACATTTTAAGGTTACTATGATTTTATTTTATTTAAGTGAATAATTTTGCAAATATTGGCTCCGAAAGTTGCATAAATTGTGTACTCCTTTATCTTTTAAATTGTGTGACCAAAAATTGATAAAATCACAAAGGTAACGCATAGTAAATACTTTCAACTAAAATTATTTTTGATTTGATGGAAGTTACCATCTTTGAGTTATTGCCAAAAAACTGCGCTTCTCAACAAAAGGGCGTTAGTGCCATTAACATACGCGCTTCTGCTAGTGCAATTTTTCACATCGTATTTTATCTATACTAATATTAAAAAGCTGAAGAGTTTGTTTGTTTGAACGCGGTAATCTCAGGAACTACTGGTCCGAAATAAATAATTCTTTCACTGTCGGATAGCCTTTTTAACTTTTTTATTGAGGAAGGCTATAGGCTATATAAGATCACGCTACGACCAATAGGAGCGGAGCAGCAATGAGAAATGATGCAAAAACGGGGAAATTTTACGCAGACGAAGTGGCGCGGGACAGCTAGTTTGTAATAAAGGCTGCGGAACCCTACACTAAGCAGCGGTGTTTGTTATTTCATTTTCAAATTAGAATAAAAAAGACAAAATATTCGCTAGTAAAAATACTAATATTAACGTCAAATTAATAAGAGGGATATGAATTTAATTAATTAAATACATTCTGATCATAAATCATTATGTGAGAGGATAATAATCTAGGCTAACAATTGACCTAAAACATACCCATTGTAAAACATGATAGGTACCCAAATTCTCAAACATTAATTACTTACTGGAAAATATCAAGTTACCCCGCATTGGGTACATTAAAGGTGCTCCCACACTGTCCATCAACGCTCGTCAACCACTAGAAACATTCAGTCAAGGTACCGGGTACTTATGTACTTCCACTGAATTAAACATAACTTTATGGTTACCTAAAGTTATGTTTCATTTAGTGAAAAAATTACGTTCATTTGTTTCTATTGTTGTTAAACAGCAGCTAACAAATGTACGTCATTTTTTCAATTAAATATATTTTTTCAATTAAAAGGATATAAAACATTAACACTGTTATTATACACACTCTTGCAATGTAAATCCACATAGCTATTAGCAAGCTGTACCTGTAACCAATGTATGGTAATTATATAGGGTTTACGTGGTTCACGAGACTGAAGCAAAATACGAGCAGCGATCGGATGACATTCTGTTACCGTAACATCGGCTCCACGTTGGCCCGAACGTCGGTCCCAACGCCATTCGTCAAAAATGTGGATATGCAAATAGTATTGGCGCCAACGTTGAGACGAGCGCTATTTTAGATCCACACGTTTGAGAGTGACGTTGAGACCAACGTTGGTCAACGAGTGGAGCCGGTGTAAGGCTGCTTCTGGCGTACACACTAATGCGCTTATTACACTACACTAAATCAGGGACCCTAAATCCTTAAAAGGAGCGGTAATATAATAATAATAATATCTTGGGACAACTCACACAACGCTATCTGATCCCAAACTAAGCAGAGCTTGTACTATGGAAACCAGACAACTGATAAACATACTTCAATATTTCTAAATACATACATATTATATATAAATAACACCCAGACACAGAATAAATCAGCGTGCTCATCACACAAAGTTTTACCCTGGGTGGGGATCGAACCCACGACCTCTTGCGCAGCAGTCGGATACACTTCCACCACGCCACAAAGGCAGCGGTGTAATAAGAGTTAGGGCCCTAATTCTCTAACAAATTTTCAAGGCCCCCTCGATTTAGGGCCCTGATTCAGGGTAGTGTAATAGCCGTTTAAAACCTTGTTACTACTATCAATTACCCTTTGTTCCCAGTAGTACCAGTGCAGCTTGATAATAAATATTTTAATAGCCTTTTGCTAATGAAAACAAATCAAAATTGTGTTAGTCTACCATGAAATTAACATTCTGAACATCAGATGGCGAATTTTGGATACAATATGTGAAATTTGACGTGGGGCTAATCAAACATGCATTCGCCTTCAAATTCGGTAAAACTTCATAGTTTTGCCGGCTTGATTTACCTATAGGTATGCTTCTTGCGGTACACATCACGGAAATCATTTGCACTCAACTAAGGGCCGTAAATTGCATGGAGTATAAGCTTATTGTCGTGAACACGGTGTGGGAGCACCTGAAAATTTCACCTTGCCCAACCTACGAAAACTTACCTACTCGCAGGTATGGAATTGATAACGGTATTCTAATGCGTTTCACATCTACATTCCATGGTTAAAAGCCCCATTAAATATCAAGGCTATCGTGTCATGGTATGTATACCACAATAGACGTTTCCGTGTTTTTATAGGACGATTTATGGGGATGTTTCGTTTTTAATACTGTTTAGTCATATGGGGCAAGATATTGGGTAAGAACCATTCAACGGATTGGGCGGAAATTTGGCGCACAGAAAGTTATTATGACACTAAACAGATTTTTGATATTAAACCCATAAAGGAGTTCCAATAAAAGTTTCCAAATTTGGAAACTCTTGTTTTAAAAAACGAAAAAAGGCTTATCGTACCCTATCTATGTAAGCCCGGAGCAAAAGCAAATTACAGATACTAGACATAGATTAATTTAAACTAATCATATGAACGTGAAAGTAAATGTTGATAAACTTTCGCGATTTGTACACATTATTAAAATATATATATTACGGGTCTTAATCGCGTGAATAATTTAAGGTTAAATACCTTGTTTATTGCCCGACGTTTCGACCGTATTGCAACGGCCGTGGTCACGGGAAGACTGTCTTCAATTTTAGAGCCTCAATTTGTTAATTTTCATAATAATTCAAAATTTCATTACATAGAATCTAAATTAAGGGAAGGTGACATAAGGGGAGCAGCTCGACTTCTATTCAGTAGTGACGTGGTGGCGCCTTGCTCCGCTGACACGCTTGCGGGTCTGCAGGGCAAACACCCAGCGCCAAGGGATGGCCTGTCCTTCCCCGACCCACCCGACGCTGATGCAGATTGCCTCGGTGTCACTGCCAAGGACGTGCTATCTGCCGTTAACTCCTTTCGGAGCGGGTCTGCCGGCGGCCTTGACGGCTTGACCCCACAACATTTAAAAGATCTTCTGGGTTCGAGTGCCGGGGAAACTGGCGGCGCGCTCTTGAAGGAGTTAACGGCCTTAATAACCTTATGCTCTCCGGCAATGTGGATGATAGCGTTTTAAGCATTTTATATGGGGCAAATTTATGTGCTCTTCGCAAGACCGATGGTGGTATTCGTCCCATTGCCGTAGGAAGTACTTATCGGCGTACGGCAGCCAAATTATGCTGTTCTTATTACCGCGACCATCTAGCGAGTAAATTCCAGCCCCTGCAACTTGGTTTTGGCTCAAGAGGGGACTGTGAGGCTGCCGTACATGCTCTATCCACGTACCTTGGCTCGGGTAAGGCAGAGGTCATTCTTAAGGTTGACGTGAAGAATGCCTTCAACTCTGTCAACAGGGACACTTTGTTGGCACAAGCAAAATTAGAAACACCCAAAATTTACAGTTATCTTTGGCAATGTTACAGACTCCCATCCAAATTAATCTACAAGGACAACCTTTTGGATTCAGTAGTAGGATGTCAACAAGGTGACCCCCTTGGGCCAGCCATTTTTAGTTTAGCTATTCATCCTATTATTCGGCAGTTGAATTCCAAATTTAATGTTTGGTACCTAGACGACGGGACTCTGGGGGGTGATGTGGAAACCGTGTTTAACGATTTGGCTTTTCTAAAAGATAAATTTCAAGATATTGGCTTAGAATTAAATTGCAGCAAATGTGAAATTTTCTTATGTGATAACATTGACAAACTTCCGACTTTATCTAAATTTAACTCTTTAGTTCCAAATTTAAAACATATTGAAAATAACTCTTTTCGAATTCTTGGGTCCCCGATATTAGAAGAAGCCTACAATTCTTTTATAGAGGAGAAAATACAAAAATTCTGTGAAGTTTCGGACAGATTACTCCAAATTAATATACACTCAGCCTTCACTATCATTCGGTATTGCCTTTTCGTCCTGAAATTAACACACGCGCTTAGATGCACTCAGCTGTTTAAAAATTTAGCACTTTTAGATAAAATGGACAAAATTATACAAAACACACTTTGCAAAATTTTAAATATTGCTATAAACGACCGAGCATGGCTACAGGCGTCTTTACCTGTCCGCCTGGGCGGCCTTGGTGTTCGGAAAATTTCAGATGTAAGCTTACCAGCGTTCTTGTCTTCACTTCACAGCACTGAGGAATTAACCAGGAAAATTTTAACTCCTACACTGGTTGATTCCGAAGTGAGGTGTAAGTCTGAAGCCTTGAACGCTTGGAAAATGGCTTGCCCAAATGTTGATTTTCCCTCCAACCTGTCCTCCCAGAGGCAGTGGGATTGGCCGCTCTGCAGTTCAATAAGGCAGCATCTATTAAATACTTTTTCCAGTCCTACAGAGCGAGCCCGCCTACTGGCTGTGGGTGAATGGGAATCGAGCATCTGGTTGCAGGCTCTTCCATCGTCCAACTTAGGCACAAAGTTGGACGATACGACATTTCGCATCGCTGCATGCCTTCGTTTGGGTGTCCAATGTGTTTCTCCTCATTGATGTCACTGTGGAGAAGACGTGTGCGGCCTCGGATACCATGGCCTGTCGTGCAGCAGGAGCGCAGGTCGTATGTCCCGCCACGCAAGCATCAACGACATAATCCGACGGGCGCTGGTCACCGCTGGCGTGCCAGCTGTGCTCGAACCAAATGGTTTGACGCGCAGTGATGGTAAGAGGCCGGACGGTATGTCTTTGTTGCCTTGGAGGATGGGTCGGCCCTTGGTATGGGATGCAACTTGCGTCGATACCTTGGCGCCTACCCATCTCCCAAGCACGGCGAATTACGCCTGCGCTGCTGCTGCATCCGCTTAGAACCTCAAACAGCGTAAATACAGTAATCTGGTTGGGGATTATGTATTTGAGCCGTTTGGGGTTGAGACTCTAGGGCCGTGGGGCCCAAGTGCGCGCCTATTATATAAGGAAATTTCCCGACGTCTTATCAGTGCCTCCCGTGACCAGAAGGCTGGCCTTTTCTTTGCACAAAGAATTAGCATTGCCATCCAACGTGGCAATGCTGCCAGCCTTCTGGGAACGTTACCTGTTGTCATCGATGGGGAGGAATTCTTTGACGCCTAAACGGTTCTGCCCTCCTTTTTTATTTTATTTTATTTTAATTCTGTAAATATCTTGTTTAATTGGTTAGATGTATTATAATCAAAAATAGATTACCTGATCGGTACTTTCTCACTTTCAATACCAAATTTCATCCAAACGTGTTTAGCGGTTTAGGCGTGAAAATATTATAAATAGACTGACAGAATTACTTTCACGTTATTAATATATATATATTACGGGTCTTAATCGCGTGAATAATTTAAGGTTAAATACCTTGTTTATTGCCCGACGTTTCGACCGTATTGCAACGGCCGTGGTCACGGGAAGACTGTCTTCCCGTGACCACGGCCAAGCCAAGCTTAAACAAGGTATCACCCACAGCCAGTAGGCGGGCTCGCTCTGTAGGACTGGAAAAAGTATTTAATAGATGCTGCCTTATTGAACTGCAGAGCGGCCAATCCCACTGCCTCTGGGAGGACAGGTTGGAGGGAAAATCAACATTTGGGCAAGCCATTTTCCAAGCGTTCAAGGCTTCAGACTTACACCTCACTTCGGAATCAACCAGTGTAGGAGTTAAAATTTTCCTGGTTAATTCCTCAGTGCTGTGAAGTGAAGACAAGAACGCTGGTAAGCTTACATCTGAAATTTTCCGAACACCAAGGCCGCCCAGGCGGACAGGTAAAGACGCCTGTAGCCATGCTCGGTCGTTTATAGCAATATTTAAAATTTTGCAAAGTGTGTTTTGTATAATTTTGTCCATTTTATCTAAAAGTGCTAAATTTTTAAACAGCTGAGTGCATCTAAGCGCGTGTGTTAATTTCAGGACGAAAAGGCAATACCGAATGATAGTGAAGGCTGAGTGTATATTAATTTGGAGTAATCTGTCCGAAACTTCACAGAATTTTTGTATTTTCTCCTCTATAAAAGAATTGTAGGCTTCTTCTAATATCGGGGACCCAAGAATTCGAAAAGAGTTATTTTCAATATGTTTTAAATTTGGAACTAAAGAGTTAAATTTAGATAAAGTCGGAAGTTTGTCAATGTTATCACATAAGAAAATTTCACATTTGCTGCAATTTAATTCTAAGCCAATATCTTGAAATTTATCTTTTAGAAAAGCCAAATCGTTAAACACGGTTTCCACATCACCCCCCAGAGTCCCGTCGTCTAGGTACCAAACATTAAATTTGGAATTCAACTGCCGAATAATAGGATGAATAGCTAAACTAAAAATGGCTGGCCCAAGGGGGTCACCTTGTTGACATCCTACTACTGAATCCAAAAGGTTGTCCTTGTAGATTAATTTGGATGGGAGTCTGTAACATTGCCAAAGATAACTGTAAATTTTGGGTGTTTCTAATTTTGCTTGTGCCAACAAAGTGTCCCTGTTGACAGAGTTGAAGGCATTCTTCACGTCAACCTTAAGAATGACCTCTGCCTTACCCGAGCCAAGGTACGTGGATAGAGCATGTACGGCAGCCTCACAGCCCCCTCTTGAGCCAAAACCAAGTTGCAGGGGCTGGAATTTACTCGCTAGATGGTCGCGGTAATAAGAACAGCATAATTTGGCTGCCGTACGCCGATAAGTACTTCCTACGGCAATGGGACGAATACCACCATCGGTCTTGCGAAGAGCACATAAATTTGCCCCATATAAAATGCTTAAAACGCTATCATCCACATTGCCGGAGAGCATAAGGTTAATTAAGGCCGTTAACTCCTTCAAGAGCGCGCCGCCAGTTTCCCCGGCACTTGAACCCAGAAGATCTTTTAAATGTTGTGGGGTCAAGCCGTCAAGGCCGCCGGCAGACCCGCTCCGAAAGGAGTTAACGGCAGATAGCACGTCCTTGGCAGTGACACCGAGGCAATCTGCATCAGCGTCGGGTGGGTCGGGGAAGGACAGGCCATCCCTTGGCGCTGGGTGTTTGCCCTGCAGACCCGCAAGCGTGTCAGCAGAGCAAGGCGCCACCACGTCACTACTGAATAGAAGTCGAGCTGCTCCCCTTATGTCACCTTCCCTTAATTTAGGTTCTATGTAATGAAATTTTGAATTATTATGAAAATTAACAAATTGAGGCTCTAAAATTGGTGATGAGATACTGCAGTTTTCTTTGATTTGTGAGGTGAGAGATTTTTTGGTTGTCTGATTATGTCTGATATATAAAATTCGGTAAGGGAAGGTTAGCAATTGTTCCCAAGCTCTCTGAGAGTTCTCCCTTAGTACAAGACCTATGCAGTGGGCTAGATTTTGTGCTACTGTAGGTCTTGCACCACGGGGGATCCTCTTTAACACAGGGACAGAATTTTTGAAACTGGATAGAATTTGCCAAAAGGGAGTATTATGGTTAGAAGGTATTTGAGTAGATGGAACTGGGCTCGAAAGTACATCTTGGGATTTGTGCACTTTACCAAAATGTACTTTCAAACCCCGTTTACCTTTAAAAAACCGAGCTTGTGGACAATTAGGGCAGCGCACTAGCGACGTGGTAGGTTCGTTCACATTCACATCACTGCTGCTATTGAAATAGTTTATATCGAGAAAGCCAACATTCACGAGGGCGGAGCCTCAGGCGAAAGATGGTCTTCTATATTTGCGTTCTTGAATTTCTTCTAGGAAATGTGTTTCAAAATACAAAACGCTTTAGTTGCAGGCTTTAAATCAATATTAAGTGGAAAACCATGTTGGATTTATATGTAGATGTTCCATACTTAGAATTTGTTAAATTATAGGTACTAGGTATGTGTGGCAGACAATCTGTTCCGCTTCGAAGAAAATGTAGCAATAAGCAAGAAAATAGTGGATGTATTTTAGAAACTTGAGATTATTTGAACTGGAATTGAAAATCTTGACGACTATTATTTGCATGCGAAAGCCTGTCTTACATAAGCTATCCAAACTAATACAATAAAATATTTAATCTGTCTGTCTGTAATGTTTTCACGCTGAATTGAGTTAGATGTAATTTGGTGTAGATATAGTTTGAGTCCCGCGAAAGGACATAGGATAGTTTTATTCGCGATAACCAACGTACATACAGAGCCATAGGCGAAAGCTAGTGTTTAAATTATATAGGAAAAACTTTGACTACTAAAGGGTGAAATGGGGGGTAAAATTTCAATAAAACTGAATTATTAAACATAAACCTATGAACAGATCAGTAGCATGCATGCTGCACATGACAATTAAGTAACATGTGCAAGGCCAAACCGTTACAGCTACACAGGCATGTGGATTTTCAACCTATATACAAATTGCCAGTACTTCTCACGCTGAGCCACATTTTCACCCTCAATGTACGATAATAGCCGAATTCTATCACGAAGTGGTAACCTCGTTAATAGCCCGTCCCTTATAGAATTATGCCTCGCTTATTAAATAATACGACATGAGAATGTCGTATCGTACTGCTCATGAATTGGAGCAATATGGTACAGGTTTTTGATGTGGAATATTTTCCTGCTAATTTTCAAAATAGGTAAGTTTCTTAGGTACAGAAAAATGACCTAACAAACGAATTAATAACTAAATTTACTACTACTATTAGTATATAAATTAAACTAGCATTTAAACTGCTAGTGATTAAGTGCCGTTAAAATGTTGTGCCATATAGGATCATTAATCATATCTTAAAAGAAGTGATTTGACTAGAAAATATAGTGACGTCATAGACGTATAAAAGTAGTATCATTTCAGTGGTTAAATTCATACACAAACGTGAGTTTAAAGAATTACAATAGCAATCAAAAATATGAAATATTATATCACGAATTAAAAATAAAATAAAAAAATAAAAAAACGACATGACAATTAAATCAAATATTTATATGAAATATTAAATCACAAGTTAAAATAAAAAAGGGAACAAATAGTCATTTGAACTCGAACCGGGGTCTTCTGGTTTCTAGGCCGCCCGATTTCCCACCTGTCTTCTCACCAATCCACAAATCTTACGGTCACGTGATCCTGACGCAAGTTTTATATTTAATACCCATACCAAAAAAATGCACAACGCCGCTAAAGAAGTTTCACAATTTTTATGCACTAGGGAGTAATCCCTAATGACAAGAGGGATATTAAAAACTGAATTATCAAAGTAAATCCAAACTCGGAACAAAACTTTGTGGACTAAAGATGCTATACACATAAGCAGTTTAGCACGTACAGTCAGCTACAAAAGTTGATGAATATATTTAGATTTACAAAACACCTGTACATTAAAACGTTCCATATGTAATAGTCGCGACTAGGAGATAAAATAATCTGATCCTGAGTAAATTACAATAAAGCGATAACATCCATTTTCCTGTTGCTTAACATGGTATATGGTCTAAGACTGGTTTTCTGAAGTTTATGACCAAAATTAGGTTATAAATAAATATTTTAATGTTTCTGGGCTCTGTATATATCTAATTTGTCACTTCAAATGTTCAGGAACTTACGCCTTGATGCCGTCCCCACATAATGGTGTCCAGAGTCCTTAATCACGTTCTTTTTTCCAATTTCGCGGCAAGTGAGAGCGAACTGTCAAAATCTTGTCAAAATGGTAAATAGAGAGCTGCACTTAGAAATGCGTCAACGCACCTCGTGTGGGAAAACCTCTTGCACAGTAGTTGCATGTACTCCCATTCCACTAAAGAGGCAGTCAATCATTATAAAAATGAAAATCCCGACTGGTGAAAAATGATATATCCCATATCATTTCTACGATTGAAACCAAGAAGCGGCGGTAGCCTAATGGCTAAAGTATTGGTCTCGCAATCGTGAGGTCGCGGGTTCGAATCCTATTATACTACCGACGTGAACCCACTCCTAACACAAGCCTTTGAGCTTAACTCAATTTGTCAAACCATTTGGCGTGTTAAAGATAGGTACTATACATGTTTAAACATGATATATGCGAAAAACACTAGCCTCTTTTTGGCGCAACCCAGTAAAAAATGTTTGGTAAGTTGAGAGTTTCAAATAAACCCTACAAACAAATAAGTATTTCTATATTATCCGTCACTTCAGTCTCAAATCTCGCCAACAGGGCAGGTTATTTTGGTAGTTCAAGACAGTCTGTAACAGATGCGAATGTCACTTTCACAATTGCTTTGTATATTATGAAATGGGTTTAAGTATTGAGAGACATTTCTATAGCTAAAAGGTAATGGAAACATGCTTTTGTGATATTATTGTGTAATGCAAAATCCACTTTGGCATCCGTGTGCTTGTGCATTTAGTTTATCCTTTTTCCTTTGAATATAAGCAAATCAGTGAGCAAATACTGATTTATCGAGATCTTTTTAGGTTCCGTAGCCAAAATAGCAAAAACGGAACCTTTATAGTTTCGTCATGTCCGTCTGTCTGTCTGTATGTCTGTCTGTCTGTCCATCCGTCCGTATGTCACAGGTATTTTACTCAAAGACTAATTAATAAATATTGGTAAAATTTGGTGAAAAGGTGTCTACATACGCTCTTCTGCTTATGCAATTATTCAAGGCTGCCCTATACTGAGCATGGTACGACATGCTTTTGCCCGGTTTTCACCAAAATAATAAAAATACAAGACACCTTTTCACTAAATTTCATTAATATTCCTTGAGTAGTTTTTGAGTAAAATGCCTGTGACATACGGACGGAGAGACCAACAGACAGACAGACAGACGGACAAAAAAACTGACTTTTATGGATAAAATATTTAAATTAAATCTTTTAAAAGAACTCTCCACCAGACTCTATACAAAGTTTCATGTGTCTGAACTAATTCTCGAAACTTCCGCCGATGAAAATTGTATTTCAGATTTTTTTATTTTAGGGAATAAAAAGAAGTCACATCGTGCTAGATCAGGATTGTAAGGACCCAAGACTCTGACCGGGCGGCGTGGTGTCCAGGAAATCCCTCGTTTTGAGCGTTGAGTGCGCGGGCGCGTTGTCATGGTGAAGTAGTACCCCGCGGACCTCGGAGTTTAGTCGCTTGTTGCTCATTGCAGACAAAACTTCGGCCAGGCATTTGGTGGTATACCATTCGGCGTTGATGCTGCTTTGGTCTCGTTATGGAGTTGAAACCAGATACCCCGTCAAAGTTAAGAAGCTAGCGATGAAAATTTTCCCTGTGCTTCTCGATCGTTTCACTCTCTATCGTTTTACGTTGGTTCTTTTTGACACAGCTATCGTATTGATAAATCCAGGATTCGTAAACGTGCCGAGATGAGCCTGTTTAAAATTTTTGAATCATATCACGGCACCACTCCACACAGTCCTGTTTCTGAGCTTCGCTGAGGTTGTGCGGCAAACATCGCAAAATTACCCTCCTCGAGGTTGAATCTTGTGAGATTTAGATTTAGCTTACACCGGGAAGCGTTCTGTTGAGTATATTTTTTTTAATGGCAGCATACTTTCTTCATTGACAGCTATCGCACACGACCACACCTTTGTACATTCAAAGAAAGGCGAGCACGCTTGAACTCGCTATGCCAACTGTAGATCGTTGCTTTTGAAGGTCTTTCATCAATAAAAGCCAATTTATGTCGATCAAATGACTCATCAGGTTTTAGCCCACATTTAAAATTGTAGAAAATCATCGCACGAATTTTCACATTTTTAAATGAGACAGGATTTATAACTTTATTATACTTTACTACGATATTGATCATATATTACGATGAGATGAATTTAATTTGGCTCTTGAAAAAATGTGGAGATAAATTCTAAATTCGAAAAACTTTCTTTCAAATAACAATTTTTCAAAATAATTACAAGTGTCCGGTGCTTTATTCATTAAATCCTTTTTTTAGCAAAACTTTCTAAGTGGCCTGGTATAGAGGACTAATGCAAATTATTTTAATTAAAAATTGGAACATGATATAAAATAAAATAAAATTAACCTTATTGGGTAAAACGTAGTAGGAGCATCCACTTACTACATCTGTCCAGCAAAGCTTAATTGCTTGTAGTAGCCTTTTAGATGGAATTCGAACACGCACTTAAACCATTTAGCTACCTTGGCGACTTTAAAGTTCAACAAAAAAATTAATAGATTTTACACAAGAGACAAAGTTGCCAGATCCTACAGATAGATCCATGTTTATATTCTGCCCACGAATATAATGTTCAAAACCCAGGCGTACTTTAAGTCCGTGATATGAATGTTTCTAAAGGTCACCGCGACACATGTTATAGAGGAATACGTGACTTTGTGGTGTTGGAGCAGAATGAGAGATAAGTGAGGTTAAGTAACGTCACCACTGTTGGTTTACAGATGGATGATCACAAATCACAATTCATGACCTGGAAGCATTGAGGTATTAATGTACTACTAGTACATAATATCTCTATGCCTGGAAGATAATTAAGCTAAAGAGACTTGTGCGTTCATACAAACAAACTTATCGACATATATTATGTTCGTAAACTTTCGTAATTTTACACATCATAGATTTTCATCTATAAGTTACCTGTCTACTTGTGACCACGGCCGTTGTTATACGGTTAAAACGTCGGGCAATAAAAACAAAACATTTAGACTTCAGATATTTACGCGATTAAGACCCGTAGCTTATAAAATTCTGTAAACTTTCCAGATTTATAATATTAGTATAGAAAATGTCTTCTAAGCGATATATATACTCGAATTTGATGATTGAATTTTCGGATTACGGACGGATACAAGTACACACAAACCACAGCCTATGAATGACAGTGATATTAATAGTTTCTTGAGCGATTTAGGTCACGGTGGAAAATCTAATCAGAGACCAGCCGTCTACGCAGGAAATATTTTAGTGCACAAATGTGCAAAATGGATATCTGAATGAAAGCGGCAGTAGCCCAATGGCTAGGGCATTGAACTCGCAATCGTGAGGTCGCAGTTTTGATTCCTACCCATTATACTACCGACGTGAACCCACTTCTAACACAATTGAGCTTAACAGGCTAGACTAATTCTGTGGCGCGGTGGGAATGTATCCGACTGCTACGCAAGAGGTCGTGGGTTCGATCCCCACCCAGGATAAAACTTTGTGTGATGAGCACGATGGTTTATTCTGTGTCTGGGTGTTATTTATCTATAATATGTATGTATTTAGAAATATATTAGTATGTTTATCAGTTGTCTGGTTTCCATAGTACAAGCTCTGCTTAGTTTGGGATCAGATGGCGTTGTGTGAGTTGTCCCAAGATATTATTATTATTATTATTATTATTATACTAATGGCCGGTCTCAATAATCTATCTATCGATGGATTTGGCTACTAGAAGTAGAATTTTGACATATTTTGTATGAAGCTTATGTCAAATATATACCTCTAGTAGCCAAATCCATCGGAAGGTAAATTTTTGAAATCGGGTGTTAGTCACATTCGAAAAGCGATGTCTTTAGTGGAAAATAATTATAGTTTAGAATTTGACATTTGCAATGGAGACCATAGACATTTTTTTTTGCGAACGATTAGTTATCGAATTCGCCACGGAACGAATGTATCTTGTCTAACCCCCAGGATTGCTAGTTATCTTTTTGTTTATAATAAAAATAATTTGACACGACCTGAGAGAGATTTTGACATTTGATAGGGAGGTGTAGGTGTGACATTTTTAACCGCTTTCAAAAAAGGTAATTAATGTTCGCGATTTTCTCGAAAGCTAGTAACCTGATTTAGATATGGGGTTTTTCGCTATTCAAATGCATATTTTTCAGGAAAGTTTTAGTGTATAAAAGGTTGTCCTGGTTTATAAAACACTAGAGATATATACTAATACATAGGAATAAGTCAGTGTATTTTGCATTCGGTGATGTGTTTGATAAGTTTTTCTTTGATATTCATTTGCAGCCGGTTCATTTTTCTTAAAAAAGTTATTTTAGTAATGGTTTAGTATAAATATTGATAAACTTCCGCGATTTGTACACATATTCTATATTCTACAGGTCTTAATCGCGTGAATATTTTAAGGTAAATACCTTTTTAATTGCCTGAAGTTTCGACCGTATTGCAACGGCCAAGGTCACAGTTAAACTAGTCTATCCCAGTCTAGATTTTACATTTTTATTGTGGTCACCATCTATCGACCGATAGTGTGATCGGTCCCTTCTGAGTAGCAGACTCCTCAAAACCACCAACATTGTGGGTATCAAACACACAAATAATCACCAGGTAGACCTTTTTACCCTTTGGGTATAACATAACATATTCAGTTCACCAAAATCGTAAAGTCAAGAATGTTCTTTTCTGTAGTTAAAACGAAACAGCCCTGTGCTTGAACAAACAAAGCCGGGCTATTTCGTAGTTAAGGACCGTCAGTGCCAGATGTTGTTGAGAGCGCGGCCATATTAGCTTACAGGGTGTGGTACAAGTTATAGGAGAATAGCTACTTCTCAAAATACCTTTACTCTGACTATTTTAAGGCGTACGAATTCAGAAGTGATTTTTTTGCTACAATTGACGTTAGAGTGACCATAACAGCATGAAAGTTGGACCGAATTTGAGTTACGTTTTAGTCATTTATGGTAATATAATTTAATTCTCCAATAATAATTAAAATGAATTATGTAAGACTCTATTACAACACAAGTCTCATGCTCCATTGGTTATATAATCGTTCGAGCATGAGACGTATATTAGATAATTATCTTGGTATAATGAGAAAAAAATACATTTATAAATTAGTGATTGAAGAGGCAGAGGACGACCAAAGAAGACATGGGCATGAATAATGTGAAAGTGAATAACTCAACGCCGGCTGACAGAAATTAATTTAAGAAAAGAAAAAAAACCTAGGAATTGGGCAGTCAGCTGATGATTCTCATTTGTAATTACAGCTGCCAAAACAAAAATGAATTCATTTGATCAAACTCAAAAGTCGTTAATTCACAAAATCGGTGGATAAAAGCTAAAAGCCCTACGTCACACCTATTCATCAAAACTCAAACGCTACTACTGCAACGTTTTAGCTAGACCGCTATCACTACAGCTTATGTTTTTCCCCAGCCTCCAAGAATTACGAATAACGACGCGCTTATTTGTCGGGATACACGTCCCGTTTATTACAGCTAGCTAATTTACACAAATTCAACAATATTGGCTCTTACCCCGAGGTGAAGGGATGGTTTATATGTCCCTCTGTGGATTTGACTGCTTACGGTGACGGAATTAGGTTTGTTAGGTTTTGTGTGCT
The DNA here is from genome assembly GCA_945859575.2 of Herminia tarsipennalis. Taxonomy (NCBI): domain Eukaryota; kingdom Metazoa; phylum Arthropoda; class Insecta; order Lepidoptera; family Erebidae; genus Herminia; species Herminia tarsipennalis. The sequence goes on from OX243830.2 coordinate 4,732,072, forward strand.
GAAATACCTAGGTAGTAAAAAGGAGAAATATTAGTACGCGCATATATTGAGCTCAAGAAAGAATTTTGGCAAGCATTTTGATATATTCTCTGTGGCGCGGTGGTAGTGTATCCGACTGCTACGCAAGAGGTCGTGGGTTCGATCCCCACCCAGGGTAAAACTTTGTGTGATGAGCACGATGGTTTATTCTGCGTCTGGGTGTAATTTATCTATAATTTGTATGTATTTAGAAATATATAAGTATGTTTATCGGTTGTCTGGTTTTCATAGTACAAGCTCTGCTTAGTTTGGGATCGATAGCGTTGTGTGAGTTGTCCCAAGATATTATTTATATTATATTGTGATTATTTTCTATATCTCAATTTTTATTAATATTATAAATGCAAAGTTTAGATGGATGGAAAGATTGTTATTCAATTACGACAGAAAGACGAAACGAGTCTAGATGAAATTTGGTCCAGAAATCGATTCTAACCTGGAATAGCACATAGGCTACTATTTATCCCGGAAAAATTAACTATCCCACGAAAACCATGGGATGGACTTGTTTTCAAAATTATACAGTTTATAAACAAAGAAACATTGTAAAAATTGGCAATTTGAAAGGAGTGGAGTCGAGTTTTTATTGCCTGTTCTTCTCTTTGGCTTTACCTATTGTTTGCAAATAGGCATTACATGTACATGTAGAATCGACTTTTCATTGGAAAAGTATTTTGCTTCCTAAGTGAATAAAAAATGTATTAATAATAATAATGATGTAAAAACAAAAAATCCTTTTAGGTACATTGTCCTTCAAGCCGGAAAAATAAAAGCGTTTTCTGCTAAACTAACAATATCATACATACCGCAAGACGTAAAATGAAACTACAAATTATATTAACAATTTTCATATGCGAGCTACCTACAAAATTGGGAAGTCCGTTCCAATTAGATTTGAAGTTTAGAGCCGGCCAATTTGGAAATTGCATTACCAACCGGTGACTCGGGAGCCATTTATATTACGTATGTACGTAACATTGTTGGGGTGTCTGTATAACTGTCCTAGGGGATATCTATAGTATTTATTTGGATGATGATTAAATGCCAGCAATGTAGAATACTGTCATAAGCTCTAACTTAAAATTCTTCATTCATGGTTGCATAATTATTATACCTAGCTTTTGTAAAGTCGTTGATGTTTCTTTTTTATTTTATTAAACGTCAAAATGATACCTGTGTTAAAAACACTAACTAGTAAGTTAGTGTTTTTAACACAGGTATCATTTACCCAGCGTACTTGAACGTACTAGTAGGTAGGGTAGTAACCCTACCTACTAGTACGTTCAAGTACGCTGGGCTGACTACCGCGTACAAATTGACAGCAATTTCAAATGCCAAATAGAAATACCGTCCTGTGAATTCACAGGACATATCATTTTGACGTTTAATTAAAAGATACTATTTTGATTTGAAAGTCTAAGCAAATCAACCCATATGACGTCCCACTGCTGGGCACGGATCTCTCCAGTAGAACCTACTTATTGTAGATTCTGGGAGTAATTGTCGTAATCGTCACGCTTAGCGAGTTGGATGCTGCAGCTAGTCCTCCGTTGTGAAATCCCTTAGTCGCTTTGGCGACACCCACGGGAAGAATAAAATAAAAATATAGTGTAAAATTATATACATTTTTTTTAAATTGAATTGAGACCACAATAACACCAAAACTACAGTAGAAAGGCTTCATACTACGCCCTCGAGTACACAGACACACACAGCCATCGCTAACGAACACGGAATATCGGAAGACCTTCAGAACAAAGTGGTCTGAGCTGGTCTGAGTTTCCGTGTTCGTTAACGATATCTATGTGTGCGTTACTCGAGAGCGTAGGAGGTTTTTTGTGATTGTATTAAAATTTGTACGAGAGGTACAAATGTACCTCCCGTACAAATTTCAAGACTGTTAGCATTTTAAAATCTCATTACTAATAAAAGACAATTCTATTTTTATTTAATGAACGTATGTAATGGAAATAACATATTTAATAACATATTTGCCCCACAAACAACATTTTAATGTTGTTTGTGGGGCAAATATGTTATTTTACCAAATAACTGACTTCCGACTTTGGGCGTGGGAGCCGTTCAAATTTGGTATGGAGATAGTATGAGTCCCAGGAATGGACAAATGACAAATGATAGTGTTTATCGTGATAACAGACATCCACATAGGCAAAAGATAGTTTGAAATAAAAGATAAAAAACCAAGGTCAATATTGATTTGTAATACAACATTCTGAAGATATTTTTAACCTGCCCCAAAAATAGAAAGTTATATTTGAAGAAGTCTGTCGGCGCTATCTCTATAAAGTCTGAATTAAGAAAGTAGTCAAATATAATCCAATGACTGGCCGAATACGATTCCCACCCAAGATAAATCTTAATGTGATGAGGGGTAGGTACCTGCCTCAAGCCATTATCAAGTCCGCCACCTAGGCATGTCCGCCATAGTCGAATTTAGCCTCCACATGATACGATTTCATGGCAATTGTGACGTCATCCACCGCGTTCCTAAGAAACTTGTATGGACATGATTCGGTGGATGAGTTGGTAACGACTTAGGGCCGGTACCCCTAAGGTCGCGGATTCAAGTTCGCCTGAGACAATTTTTTTCTCTATACATTTAAATTTATATGTATAAATTAGCACTAAAATTATAATATTACACTGTTGCTTTAATTATGATTGGTGTATGTGATACCAAGACGTGAAAATATAAACTGCCTCTTTTCATATGGTCCTTGGAGCCGGATTATTAAAAGCAATTTCTCCTAAACTAACACCAAAGATAAATCTTAGCGTGATAAGCACAATGTTTTTCTGTGTCTGGGTGTAATTTGTCTAAAATATTATGCATGTACTTAGAAATATATATGTCTAGCGTAGTTCCAGTTCCCGTAAGAATATAGGGATAAAAAATAGCCTATGTCACCCGGGGTTAGTGTAGCTTCACAACGATGAAAGAATTTTTCAAATCCGCCCAGTAGTTTCGGAGCCTATTCATTATAAACAAACAATCAAATCTTTCCTCTTTATAATATTATATTAAATATTATAATATTATAAAGTATAAAATATAGACCAACAATCAAATCTTTCCGCTTTATAATATTAGTATAGACTAGCTGACCCGCGCAACTTCGTAGGCATCAATTTTCCCCGTTTTTGCAAGAGTTTTCATTGCTGCTCCGCGTCTATAGGTCGTAGCGTGATGTTATAACCTATAGCTTTTCTCGATAAATCGAAAAATGATTTTTGATTCGGACCAGTAGTTCCTGAGATTACGGCGTTCAAACAAACACACTCTTCAGCTTTATAATATTAGTAAAGATGAGGGTTACTTACTAACATACCTATAGGTACAAGTATATAGTTCTTGATTTAATTATTTCATTCTTGATGTGTTAGGGGATTGTCTGAATTAAATTTGGACTTTGCTAAAATACAATGTAGTCTGCCGGCCATGGATTCTTAGACAATTTATATTCTACTAAATACCTATAAATCCAATCACTTTGGTGAGAACTGTCGGCCAAGACTGACTCATCTTATTTTCACATCGATTGAGGGCATATATGTAATAACACCCTAAAATATATTACGCCATAAATCTAACCGTTTTCAGAAATTACATACCCTACAGAACAGATCCCTGAAGCAATTTATATTCCCTTACTGAAACATGAGCGTTTATAAGGAAAAGTTCTTCCAAGAGTGTGTACGGTCAAACGTCTTGATACATGTAGGTCACTGTAGTACCTTGTCACAATAAATCATCGTTTTGATATTAGAAGAGGGTGTGTTAAAGTTTTGGAGGGAAAAAGCAAGGGTCAAAATATGAGTCAATGATAAAATTTGGTGTCTTTGGATTTCATAGAAGATCCACCGAGGATTACACTTTTGCTGTATATTTTCTTTTTGAAAAAACTTTTATATGCCATATTTTCAGAACTATTGAGATTTATAAAACAGATAGTGCTGGAACCACAAACTAGAAGGCAGGGCTGGTAGGCCTCCCACGAGACCTAGTGATAGTTGTAAGAAATCGCTGGATGTATATGGAGCAGTAATGATTGTTGTGGCGATTTTTGGAGGTTGCCTATGTTTAGCAATGGAAGTATTTCAGCTGAAAAGAATAAACGAACGAGCCGTGCCCCTAATGAATCGTCATCAAGTGGTAACCAACATTCAAATGCTATCGCTATTACAATTTAGCAAGACCGCCATCGCTACAGCTTCAGTAAAGATATTTCCCATCTAAATATGGTACAAATAAAGTTGGAGTCCAGTCCAATAAATTATCGTTTAGATATTAGAAAAGGGGTGTAATATCGTGTTGAAGTTTTGGAGGGAAAATTGGTCAAAAAATCAAAAATTTGAGTTAATGATAAAAATTTCTGCCTTTGGATTTCATACAAGAGGTCCACCGAGGATTTTTTAGGAAATTTTTGCCATATTTTCAGAACTATAGAGATTTATAAAACGGATAGTGCTGGAACCACGAACTAGAAGGCAGAGCCTTCAACAAGACCTGGTGAAGATTGTGAGAAACCGCTGGATGCGTATGCAGCAGTAACGGTTGTTGTGCTGATTTTTGGGGGTTGCCTATATTCAGCAATGGAAGTATTTCAGCTAAAAGGAATAAACGACCGAACCGTACCCCTAATGAACCGTCACCAAGGGGTAACCAACATTCAAATGCTAAAGCTATAACAATTTAGCAAGATCGCTGTCGACGTGTGCTGTGTCTACAGTTTCAGTAAAGATATTCCCTATCTAAAGATAGGACTAATAAAGCAAAATAATAGTTAACTAAACCGATTTGCTCGTGCTCAGACTGATGCACAATCCACATGAAAGGGACGAAACGAAGGAACATTATCTTTTACTAGCTGTCGCGGCTCCGTACGCGTGGATGTCGGTTATTGCAAAAAAAAACTATTTTATACCCTACCCGGAAGCTTGAACTATCTCCTTAACCTATTTCATTAAAATCGGTTTAGTTGTTTAGGCGTGAAAACGTAACAGTCATTTTCACTTTTAGTTGGAATTTCAAATATTTTCTATATAAAATCCAATGATGTTTTAAGTTTACATAAACAACATTCGAGTTTTAAAAACGTCAAACTAATGCACACATAGATAACGTAAATATTAGAATGTCGCACTATTATAAAAAGTCGCAAAAGTAGGAAAGCATGATATAATTATTATGAGCGAAAAAATGAAAAATGTAATCCCCTGCTTTTATTTCGATTACAAATAAAAGCAGGGGATTACATTTTTCTTTTTTTCGCTGTTGTTGCGACACTAACATAAAAAAATGTTAAATTTTAAGGCGCCGCTGTTTAGCGCTTGTAACCTACCTTTTTACTCAAAACATCATTGATCAAATCCTAAAAATGGTGACAAACAATAATCTGAGGCTATAACTTTTAAATGACAATGTTTTACAGAAGCTTAAAATCCATTTTTTGACCATACTCAAGACCGTATTTTCAAAGAAACTATAACACCGGCTCAACACGTTGGCCCCAACGTCGGTCCCAACGTCACTCATCCAACGAATGGCACTAACAGTAACATTGGTGCCAACGTTGGGGCCAACGTGTGGAGCTGGTGTAAATTATAATAAATGTGTCCGATCTAGGAAAGAAAATATGCGATATTTCTTGAAGTTTTTTCTTTGTGGTATACGTTTGAAAGGGGTTTTGTACTTATAAAAAGTAACCTTTCGTTTTTGTAGCGAACCTTTTCCTGTATTAATTCAGATTAAATGTATAGGTTTAGGTTTATTAGATTCCCTAAAATAATATTTACCCGAGAATCTTTAAAGAGAAAAAGTTCTCTCTTTGTTGGATTCAATTACAAAAAACCGGGCAAAAGCATGTCGGACCATGCTCAGTGTAGCAGCCGTTATTAAAACAAATGCAAAAAATAAAATAATTGTGTGTTGAGAAACGCTATTTTTCGGCAATAACTCAATGACGGTATATTTGATCAATAGGAAAATATTTTTAGTTTAAAGTCTTTGGGTGGGTGGTGGGATCCCTCCTTTTTGATCTACTTTAAAGTCTTTATTAAGCGCTACTTCAGTGACTTTTTTTTCATATTTGTTGGTCACATGGTTTACAAGATAAGGGAGAAGGGACACAATTCAGGCAACTTTTGGAGCGATTATTTCAAATTTAAAAGTTCTGTCGAATGAACTACCACACGTTAATGTATGCTGAAAAAAAAACAGCTTATGTTACATGTATGGAGTGCCTCTTAAGAATGTTTATTTTTATTATTTAGCTATCAAACTAAGTAGCAGCTACTACAAGACATCTGTTCACCAAATTTCATCAATATTCATTGTGTAGTTTTTGAGTAAAATGCCTGTGACATACGGACGGACAGGCAGACAGACAGACGGACGTACATGACAAAACTACAAAGGGTCTGTTTTTGCCATTTTGGCTACGGAACCCTAAACATGGTGATATTATGGTTTTTTTTCGGGGTTCACCGCGTAATGTCTCACATATTTTACACAAGTATCTGTGCATAACTCCTCTGTATTATTCTGTAATACTTCACAATGCACTGGAGCACAAGACAAAATAAAGTCAAATATTCGTTCGTTCCATGCAGTGTTTACGATTCTACGCGCACGAACCAACCTGCTGCAGCGAGCGCCGCTGACGCGTGCGCTGCCAGCCATCAACGCGATGTTCGACCGATTGGAAATATTGAGAATATTTCACTCTGCTCTCTGAACAAATTTACAAAGACTGTAGTACACAGTATTGAGACAAAAAATGAGACAGCAGTCTCATCCTTTGTAGTTAGATTAAGAATAAGTTTGTTTACGTTTAAAGATTGTATATATACCACCTATTATATTAAGAACTTATCCTGTCATAATAGTTGTGTAGTCGTTATATAAATAAACTAGCGGACCTCTCGCGGTTTCACCCGCGTAGTTCCCGTTACCGTGGGAATACAGGGATAAAAAAATAGTTATGGCACCCGAAAAAAAAAAAAAAAAAGCTTCACAACGATGAAAGAATTTTTCAGATAGATCTGTCCAAGTAGTTTCGGAGCCTATTCAATACAAACAAACACAAACAACAAAGCCAAACTCTGTTTCGTGTAATGTTGTCTTAACATGAGCAATAATAAGATTGATTAACATACGTCATATCAAAACTAATTATTTTTAGTGCGAACACTGTTTTTTACTATTAAATAAAACTAAACAGAAGTGCTTTCGAACGGCTCTTTCTAATGTTTTTTATCTGACTAACTTGAGTAGGGTAACCAATATCGGATTGTAAAGCTGCTGTGAGACTGAGCGTGAGATGAGATGCTAAACTTATCTTTTAGTTCTATTTATATTATCTTGACCTGTATGTAACTATGTTGTTGTAGGCAAACATTTCATGCATGTCTTGGTGCTGGAGTTGGTAACGGTGTTGAAAGTAGCGGTTGGAGTTCCACCTGAGACGATTTTTCCTCCATACATTTAACATTTGAGAGGTTCAAACAGCCACTTATAAATTGGTGACCGTTTCAAAAACTGCCACACCTCTCTGTGCCTTGAAAGGAACATTTAACTAACGGTTCTACGGCTAATCTCTCTTTGGTTGTGTCATATTTTTGCCTTAACAAAAGGAAGAAAAAATAGAGAATATTATGTGAATGAATATTTTGTGAACCCAGTGACATGCATAGTACAGTTTTATACATTTCTTTTTTTTTCTATTTATTATTTATGGGTTTTTATCTAGAAAGATATGTCAACCCCACCGTACCTTTTCTACAGATTTTCTTAAACGTAATATTTATAAACTATTTGAGTACAAGTAGGTTTATTAAATGTTAAATTACAAATGTAATATTCTTATTAAATGACACAACTTTTTGGCAGTCTCTGAAGCTGGCTGAGACAGAATCGATTGAATGAAGCCCATATCCAGTCTATTTATCTTCAACCCCCTCCAAAGTGTCTCCTTCTGACTTCTGTTTCGGACACAATCCGTCAGCAAATGATGAATATCTTTTATTTGATTGCATTCTAAACAGTTCGCAGACGTAGATTTGTTTCATAAGATATGTAAATTTTGCCGATGGATAGTGCCCAGAGCGTAGTCTTAGAATTAATTTGATTTACAACATAATTAGTATAAAGCCTCTACGCATCCCTAGGTACCAAACCGAGGGACGCGGAGAGGTTTTACCTTGTAACCATATAAGGTGAGCCTCTCCGCGTCCCTTCCCTATACCAGATACCCTTCTGTTGAGACAATTAGCAAAGTGATGTTTCCAGGAATTGTCACAGGTTTTTTTAAATCTAGGAATGTATTCCCAGTAATCAGGCAAAAATGCAAAGTATCTCCATTCACTGCCCCTTGCTTAGAAATTCGGTCAGCCTCTTTGTTGCCATATAAACAAATGTGAGCTGGAATCTCAGTGGCAATTGAGTAGATCAAATCATCTGCGAGATTAAGCAGCATTACCACTGTAGTTCCATAGATGTATGATGTCTTTGCCTCGTAGAGCTCGTTAAACTTCGTCCTGTGCCCAATCTCTCTTCGGTCGTGTCGGATTTCTTTCCCATCAGGCTATGAATGTGAAGAAATAGAGAGGACACTAAAGGTTCATTTCCGTGCATCGCAGCCGATCGCGAGCCGCGCGCGGCTTACGACAAGCGTCTGACGCGCGCGGCCTATGCGACAATACTCAGAATATGAGAATGTATGGTGCCGTTTCCGAGGTATGCGATAAACGCGCGCGGCTGACGACTGTCGTAGGCTGCGCGCGCACTCTGAATAATGTCGCATCGGCCGCGAGCGTCAGCCGCTCGTCGTAAGCCGCGAGCGTCAGCCGCTCGTCGTAAGCCGCGAGCGGCTCACGATCGGCCGCGATGCACGGATATGAACCTTTATGTCTGCGTGTTGTGCACTATAATATCTCCTACAGAGTTGACTAGTCTCAGATGAGACTAGCCACCGTAACCGACATCGGTTAGGAGACCATTATAGTTTGAGCTCCGAACATTTAGACAAGTCCGTCCGTCCGTTTTAGACTGCCAATGTCACCACATCTTAACATCTAGCCTTTCCACTGTCATTTATCATGATTTAGGCCACTTCAGTGCTGAAAACTTTGGGCTATTAATTACAGAGTTGACCGTACGATGTCATTAATAGCGATTTTATGTGCGATGTCGATGAGAAGAGGTGGTAAATTGAGTTCGGGCAAAATAGGGTTGACATTTTGATGAATTAATACTATTTTAATGGTTTTTGTTTTACTTATGAATACCCTGTATGATATTCGTAAAATACATTAATGAAGTTTCCGTCTTCTTCGGTAATTTTAATATCGATTAGGTTACTAATCGTGTAGCGCCACCGACAACTAAAATATATACTAAACAGGGTGATTTTTATTATACTAATAACCTCCCGCTCTTGGCTTCTTTACATTACACCAAACAACTTATAATTTTTGAAAAAAAAAATCAAATGGACCTACTTACCTACCATCTACTTTTATCTCACAACCATTTACCACACGTCTGAGAGACCCCGGAGTAAAATCGATATTTGTTAGTCAGGTTTAGAGCTTAAACCTTACAATAAACAACAATTTTACTCCAGTAAAATAGTCTGTAGGTGGTTGAGTTCATAACTCCAAAAACAAGTAGTAGTAGGTGATTGAGGGTTAAGGGTTAATATAATACATACTAGCGGCCCCCTCCGGCTTCGCACGAACTATTCTCCACTATATATAAACGCAGTTTTCGTAAGGATATCTATTTGTTTTTTTAATAAATTATAGCCTATATTATTTCCCGTAGTTTTTGAGTTTATTTCTGACATACAAAAATACAAATCTTTCCTCTTTAGATATGATGGCACAGAATAATGCCTAATATCTACTCATCACATAAAGATTTACCCTGGGTGGAAATCAAATCCAAGACGCGCGAAATGGCGCATTCGCGGTGCGCCCAAGATATCTACCATTATGACAATATTTTGACAGTCAGACGCGCGGGCTTGCCGCGAAAACGAAAAAAAAAGATAGTATATAACGACCCTGGCCTTGGCTCAGCAGTCAGTGTCACTACTAGACTAAAAAGCCAGTCAAATTAGGAAAATCAAAAATATTTTAACACTTATAACATTAGGAAGCGTTTTCTCCAATTCCCTTAGGCCCTTTTAAATGCCAACCCTACCCACAAGTACCCAATTCAGTAGGAAAATTTATAGCCCAGTTGTTTCACGAGTTGATACGATTTCGCGTAAAATATAGGTACCTATTACATAAGTCTATTCGAACTTCCGTGAGCCGAAGGCCGTGACACAAAATACCGAAATTACAGATGGTAACCTTTACCCAACACGCAATCGAGCAATGCACACATAGACATAGTTCACGGACACATAATCTCGGAACAAAGTAATAATAATAATAATAGCCGAAAGCCGGAAAGAATAGACAAATTAAATATCTGGATCTAGCGCACGAGATTGTCGACTGAAATACGTACATATGTAATTCTGTGTCTATAAACGATGTCTGTGTATGGTGCTGAGGGCTGTAAACACCTATTTTTTTCCTTTCAATTAAAATTAAAAATCTTACCTTAAAAATTATATAAGAAATTTTACAAATTCCTTTAAAAGAAAACCAGTCAAGTGCAAGTTGCTTCTACTACGATGGCAGGCGCTTTTGACTGACCCAATACCGGTTAATATAATTTATTAATTATTTTCAGCACGAAAGTAAAAATAAAGAAATAGAATTAATATTCTTTCTTAAGTTTTTAAAACAAATGCTTAAACAAGCCCATTAATTGGCTCTCACGACATGGGGGAGGTTGCAATGAGGGTGTTCTAAAATGACGCTCACTAGGCGGCATCACTACGTCGTCAGGTCCAGAAACCTGTCAAAAATGTCAGAGCGTCTATATTTTCTTTTCTATTTTTTTTATAAAATTAATTAAGTGCAATAAATATTTTCTCAAAATCGAAATGCCACAAAGTTGTGCAATTCCTATGTGCTAAAAAAAAGAGGGATATCATAAGTTTCCTAAGGATAAAAGCGTATAAAACAATGGCTTGTAGCCATTCGTAGAGGTCGATTTACGCCTATAAATAATTTTAAATTTTAAATACAGATGGAAACCTTTACCCAACACGCGCAACCGTTTCCTAACACAAGCAAACAATTGCTTAAATGGAAATTTCAAATTCAACAACTGTAATTAACCTAAGAAATTGAAATAAACATTATTATTATTATTAAATGAAGAATATATATTATTATATAAAATACATAATTTTACACATACACTAGGATGGTTTTTAAATTAAACACTGAAAAACGATTAGTCAAAGTAGCGCCAACTAGTGGCGTAAATTTTCCTAAAAACCCTTATTGATTGACGCTGGTCAGGTGTAAGTCGTTTGCACGACAGGGGAGTAAAAACTACACAGGCTTTAGCTGTATAACCCCATAAAAAATCACAATACACCCCTTTTTTGCAACCGTGGTGTTGATCAAGCGAGGTAGGTATGAATGTTGCCGTCTGTACTTTCAATATTTGGTGGCGTGATAAAAGAGCGAGTGATAGTAATATTATGTTGGTTTATGATTGTTATGTTAGAGTTTTCGAAAACAAAGCGATTAGGCTGTATATGTACCTACAGGTTTTAAGAGGCTTTATTTAAGTTTCGTGATTCAATGGCGAATCAGAATGAGCGTGACGCGCGGAAAATTTTGGACAGTTTTGACTTTGACATTTTTATTTCACATTTTCAGTATTTTCAAAAAATCCAACTAATACGCAAATATACTGTTAATTTAGATAACCATTTCGTAAAATATCACGCTCAGAACAATGCAACATAAAATATTTAAAGTAAGTGGATTTCTTGATGAGCCTAAACGAAATGAATTGTATCCAAATGTGGTATTTGTGAACATAGCGAGGTCGCCAGGACCATGTGTGCCTTACCTACATATTAAAATTGAAATTTACGTACAATATTTGGTCAAAGTTACTGTGGTCTTGATACTCAGACCCGTTGACCACAAAGTGACCGCAACCGAATGTAGAAGCTTAAAGTCAGACTACTTGATTCCCAGAGGCGGAATAACGGGATTATTTTGGGCTCATTCTGAATTTGGCCGCATTATATAATTGTTACGTTATGTATGATCGTACTGATCCGCGAAACATCTTCTGCGACAATTTTCTCTGTTTTTGCAACATTTTGCGTTAATGCTCCGCTCCTACTGGTCGTAGCGTGACGTTATACACCCTATAGCTTTCCACGATAAATGGGCTATCTAACACTTTTTTTCAATTCGAACTAGTAATTCCTGACATTATCACGTTCATTGTTGTGAAAATCAATTTGAAATATTTTAAGAGAAAAAATAATTCCTAGCTTATATATTCACTTATCAACGTCCAGCACAAACTCTAAGACCTAGAAAGCTAAAATGATCAGAGCTATGTTTTTTGTGATAACGACAATGGATAAGGAAATAGGTAGGTACATATTTCAGAGAACTAAGAAGGTTAGACAGGGTTATATTTAACACAAAGCGAACGAAGATGGAGTTCTAAGCCAGTATAGTTATTATAAAGTCGGCTACCTGCCAGTGGAAATCAAAATCTACCCAGCCATTCGTTGCCAAAATTCCGACAAACAATTGACAAAAAACTATTTGTATATGTTTTAAACAACAACAACTTAATATTACGAATAAACTCTATTTTATTGTTAACTAGCTTTTGACTGCCTCTGTGGCGCGGTGGGAATGTATCTGACTGCTACACAAGAGGTCGTGGGTTCGATCCCCACCCAGGATAAAATTTTGTGTGATGAGCACGATGGTTTATTCTGTGTCTGGGTGTTATTTATCTATAATATGTATGTATTTAGAAATATATAAGTATGTTTATCAGATGTCTGGTTTCTATAGTACAAGCTCTGCTTAGTTTGGGATCAGATGGCGTTGTGTGAGTTGTCCCAAGATATTATTAAGATATTAGCTTTAAGGCACTTATTCTAATCCTCCCGACGCATTATGTGACGTTCGAATAATGTCACGTTAGAAACCGACGTAGTCATGTTCGCACAATGTTGCGAGAAAGCGCGTAGCGATTTTATAGCTCAAGAAACGTATATACGTATGTAGATCCCGTGTAAACAAAAGAGACACATATATTAATAGTTGATCTTAATCCTTTCGTACTGCCGCCGCCGAGTACTCGCTCTATACTGCATCTCTTTTGTTTACACGTATAGGATCTACAATATACATCTATTGTACGTTTCTAAGCTAGTTGACCATCACTACATAGTATAAAACAAAGTCGCTTGCTCTGTCCCTATATCCCTATGTATGCTTAAATCTTTAAAACTACGCAACGGATTTTGATGCTTTTTTTTTTTAATAGATAGAGTGATTGAAGAGGAAGGTTTATATGTATAATAACATCCATATATTTTATACACCTGTGCGAAGCTGGAGCGGGCCGCTAGTAACAAATAAACCTAACGCAGTTTAAGCGTGGTTTAAAAGAAGTTAAACAAATAAGAAGTTAACAGATAAACAAAAACAGAGACTTTTCTGTTATTATATACAGATTTTTGTCTTATTTACTTCATCCAAAAACACGTCATTTTATACAATCCATTGCTATTTAACTTCGTAACTGAAAACATTACAAGCAGCCGTTACAAAGTTATACAAAAGATATTGGTTGAAACTTCGGTGATAACTCATAACTTTCTTTGTAGCGAGGCAGGCAAGGTGAATATAGGAGGTAACTTGGAATTGAGTGACAATGGAGCGGTAGATGTACCCATTGAAACAAGATTTGAAATGTATTTTTGTTTGTGACGTACTTTTATTTTATTTTATTTCTTTGAAATGCTTACAGCTGTTGTACATATAGTATAACAGTGGATTATAAAAAATGCCAATTACAAGTTTTTTATTACCCGACTGCGGAGGGTCATTTGTTTGACGTGTATGTATGTAAGTGTGTACCTTTGGGGCATTATATAGACCAAACGCGTGACCCGATTTTGATCATTCATACGTCAATCAATTCGTATTAATCATGCGAGTGTCACTATAAACATGACAGCGATCAAAATTCAAAATGGCGACAGCCAGATGCCATATTGTCACAGAGAAAAAATTAAGTCAACAAACTATGTCATGTGGGATCTCCTCGTGTAGGTATTTTAAAATCAGTATTCAGTTTCTTAAATCATTTTTCACTTAAAATAACCGTTTGGGATATTAATAGCGATTTAAATTTTGTTACCAACTATTTTTCGGTAGTTACGTAACTGTAGAATCATCGCTTAGGGCGGTCTTAAACACAATATTCATTTATTGCGCTATCAAACACAAACATAAACAGCAGGAGTAAGCATACAATTTCGCCAACACAATTTCGTAGTAAGAGACGGGGATATTACTTCCTCTAATACGCCGCGCCGGCCGTGTCTACTCTCCCTCCGTCTTACGAATTTTTGATCAGGTCATGATTTTTTTGGGAGAAGAAGGGATCAATTCAGGATGAATAATACCGGCCAAGAACAAGTTCCTCGCTCAACGGGGTACAATTGACTCATCACCGGGGAAGTGTTATAAGCACAGCTAAAGTGTGGAACTGCCTGCAAGCGTCAGTATTACCCGGACAGTTTTAGGACCAGTGAACTTAAACATTTTCTGGATTTTCGCTTCGATTCGTTCCATCTTAAGCCTCGTCAATGTTTACCATCAGACATGATCGAAGCCATGGGCAGGTCTTTATTTAATAAAAAAAAAACTGTGTACGACGGGAGGAGGGGGTTGCCTTGGCCAAATGCAGGTACCTACTGTGTACACATCAGTCCAGTGTCAACATTTTCATCAACCAAATCTGCTGGGAGGCGAGTCAAGTACTATAAGCCTTTACGGAATGATGTGCGAGGTGGGTGGTTATATGGGCACCGAACCAAGTCCAGCCGGTAGCTCCCCGAGGCAAGCCGCGCGGCATACTCCTTAAGGAACAATTGATTTCAGCAAACAGTTTTTTTTTACTGTTTTTTGCGATATAGTATAATAATTCTTTTTAAATAATTAAGTATGTTTTTTATTTCATTAAAACAATATATATATATATATATATATGTATTATTATGTTACTTTAAAATACAAAGCACGCCAGACAAATACCTATATAATATTATTATACGCCTACATTTTATTTTTAAACGGCCACAATTGTGAATCGTAGCCACCCAGCGTTCCTCTATTATTCCTGTTTTACTCTTACCCATCATAGCATGATGTACTTGAAAATAGCCTATGTTATACTTTTACCGTTAATAATAATAAAAATATTACCCCTTACAGACATACAAACAATGTTTCCCCTGGTTTCTTCCGCGTGATTTTAAATTAGCTTTGTGTACCAAATTTTATAAAATTTTGTTTTATTGTTCTTGGGTGGTTCGTGGATAAAACGAAGAGAGTTTCAGCTCCTTTTGGATTGTATTGTAAATGCCCAACTGCCCACTGTCTCTAAACCTCTCATATGATGCGGACAAAGTTGCGAGGATCAGCTATTTGTGTTCTAGGCATAAGAGGAAACTGTGATTGACTGATATATCAACAGATAGCTCCACACTTCTGAATCGATTGAAATTTGGTACACAGATAGTTGTTATGACGTAGGCATCCACTACAAATCCTAAAGCAAATTTTTAAAGTGGTGAAATGGCAGTCCAAACGTAATGCGGGTGAAGCCGCGGGCGTAATATATTACATGACTGTTACAATTTTAAGGTAATTGTCGCACCATCTACTTTTTTCAAATTTCAATATTAATTTACAATCATTTAAGAATTGACTGCAATGCGACAAATTCAAAGTAAAGCGAAATGCTTTATGTACAGTCAGTAACATCATTTACTGAACATTTAAAAAACGAATGAATATGAAACACATTGATTTGTTTTCTTGTAACTATTACCCGACTGCGACAAAAGTAGTGTAATGTCTTTTATGCGTATGTATGACTATATTTGTCCATTTCGTTGGTACACTCTACAGCCCAAACATTTCACGGATTTAATCATGTGGATGTAATTGATTTGTCACAATTTTTCTTAACCTAGACGGAGTAACTTAGGCTTTATTTAATTTATTTTCTGCAGTGTATTATCATAATTATCCTCATTTCCCTGATGATGTTCATAGTTGTAATATTGTAAGTTTATCAACATCTAAACAAGCTACTTTTAGCTTTGGCGATCGGCAATTATGCGACTACTTTTTTGCATCGCGTTGTTTAATTTTAACGTTATCTAAATTAATCGCTATATCTAAATCAAGCGGTTTAACGACTGCATCGATATTTCATTAATTTCTGCGTTCAATAATTATATCTAAGATAAGCGATGTAATGACTACATCGATACATCACCTGGTTACGTTCGATCGTTTATTAAAATCGTGCAGCCGGTTGTTACAATGTCTTTAAAATGGTTCGTCAGAAGAGGCCCTAGTGTGCTAGTGCGAGTTTGTTTTACGTTAACGCGTGCGACACGTTTAGGACGTTGTTGTCGATTGTCCCACTGCAACCTCTTAATAAATCAGAGAGCGAAACGCAGTAAACGATTCGATTGCGTTAACATAAACAAACTCTGATTTAGCACACATACTAAAACGATTCGTAGAGTGACTAGGCAAGTAACGACATTTATCGATGTGGAATCGGACGGTTGGTACTAATGAGACAATTTGTGATGATAAATGATCCGTTTACTAATGGTAAAAGTAGCATTTCTGGCTACGCTATTACTAATTGCATAGCAAATTAGAGTGTGTCAAGTAGATATCTAATCAAAAGTAAGAACTATTCCAATGGACCTCACTAAAAATCTTATGTTCACAATACGAGAGGCATGCCAAGTTTCTGGGTCCTCGCCCTTGAGATTGACACTGATAAGATAGACTATCGTAAACATTAGATAATGTTGTTTAATTTGACATATAAAATTACCTTTACGAAGCCAACCTGCGTGGCGATGAGCTCATTCCATTTCATTTTTGCGTTATGATTATTTGGGCTACAAGTCTTGGATTTTTTTTGAACTTATAACCACAATAAGTAAGCCTGGTTATTCACATCCAATAGTTTTTAGTCAGTTAACTGAATTCGGATATATTTGAGGAGGAGACGAAGATCGGCAGAGACGGAGGTCGGCCACCAAGCGCGTTTCTTTACAAAAATGGTGAAGCTGTCGAAAAATATATTATAGAATATAGACAAATGATGATACCCAAAAATGAAGCAAGAACTAGAGATTTAATCAAAATTATCGTAAAAAGTCATTGATGGACAATTGATCCTTCGTGAGGGAGATTAGATTTCAAGTGCAAACATTGACGTTTGCGGACATGTATTGAATATGAAACTAAGCCATGTAATCTATGATCCTGTATCAAGACGACAGTGGAAGATATGATTTTTCTAAGATGACTGTCTCCGACGAAATACCGCCCCCATTTTGCTAGTAACACACACACACATACACACACACAAATATACACGTGAAACTTACATTACTCATTTAATATAGAATAAGTAAGCTGTTCTGTAAATATTAATATTAAGCTATGATATTTAAGAGGGAAGTGCCCTAACACAGACATATAATGCTCAAAGGGACATTACAATAACTAACCATGTACCTATATACAAATATTGTTAAAATAAATTTTTATTTATTTATTTTATTTATTTATTTATTATCAAAAACACGTATACATTTTACACACTAGAACAACCTCATAGAAATATAACTTAGGTACAAATTGTGTGTTGTTCCCAATACCCTTGCTAAGTTGCTACAGCAACTTGTATTAAAGGTGTTGGGCCCTTCCCTGGGAGAGATCCATTTAATATTATATTTTATTACATTTATTTTGTTTTGTTGTTTTGTACATGATTATTAAGAAACAAAAGAAGCGTACAGGGGTGTTTCGATTAAATTAAAACTTATACTTAAACTTAATTTCCTATTTGTGACAAATATGTAAGTGTGTGTGTGTGTGTGTGTGTGTGTGTGTTTGTGTGGGTGGGTGTGGGTGTGTGTATGTTGTGAATGTGAGAGTATGTATACTATGTGAGTGCGAGTCCCATATGTAATAATTTTTCCGTGTCATTATAATTAATAGTTAGCAACCATTTTATTAATTTGAGTTTTACCGCAGAACTGGTAAGTGAGTATAAACTTAATGTTTTATTTAAATTATTGTAAAGATGTGGTCCTTGGAAACAAAGTAGCCTTTGTGTTGTGGTGAACCGACTGGGGTATGGTTGGCATACTTTGTCCTTGCGTCTTTTGGCAAGTACTTGAAAGGGTGTTTTTTGATGTTGATGGAGTACTACATTTAATATAAACAATTGCCTGACCGTCAGTACTTCACAATTTTTATACAAAACTGTAGTAGGAAAGAGAATGGGTCGAAAAGTAGCAACTTTCAGAACTGCTCTTTGTGCACGTTCAAGTTTGAGCATGGCTGTTTTGGGTGCTCCTCCCCAAACTGAAACGCAATAGCATAGTAGAGACTGACAGAGTGCGAAGTAGGTAGTTCTGAGGATTTGAGGTTCTGCCACGTGACGAAGATGCTTAAAAATAAATATCAGTTTTCTTGTTCTCTTTGCCAGCAGTTCAACGTGCGGTATAAAGGTCAATCTGTCATCAAGTGTTACTCCAAGATATTTTATAGTATTAGTACGTTCCAGGCTAGGGCAGGCGCAAGGTGCGGAGCATGGTAGAGGACAAGAGTGTGCTAATAACGTAAGAGAGTCTGGGGGTTGGTTGAGTCTACGGAGAGTGTAAGTGAGTATTTTAGTTTTGTCTGTGTTAAGAGTCAGGAGATGCATATTGAGAGTTTGTGTGACCAAGTTGAGTCCTTTCTGAGCCGAAGAGAAGGTATCGTTCCAGTCAATGCCAGAGAAGGTGAGAGCGGTGTCATCAGCAAAAGCTGTGATTTTGCCGTTTGTGAGTTTAAGATTACAGAGACTATTGACATAAATGAGAAATAAAGTTGGACCGATTACACTACCCTGCGGTACCCCAAAATTGACACTTACTTTTGTGCTGAGGTAGTTTTGTACTTTCACCCGTTGAGTTCGGTCTGAGAGATAGTCTTGGAAGATTTTAAGTGTATGGCTACGAATTCCCATTGTTTCCAGTTTCGAAATTAGGTCGGGGATGTATACGGTATCGAAAGCCTTTTTTAAATCGAGAAATATGGTCAGTACTTTCTTTTTATTATCCACTTCCCTGGTAACATTGTCTATAAGACTATTTACAGCATCACATGTTGATATATTTTTCCGAAAGCCGAACTGGTTGGGAGAAAGAAACCGTTTATCCTCAAGATATTTTATAAGCCGTTTGTTTATTATGCGTTCTAGAATTTTGGAAGTTGATGGTAAAACGGCGATGGGCCGATAGTTATCGATGGAATTTCTACTGCCTGATTTGTGTATAGGATGAATGATGGCCTTTTTGAAATACTGAGGAAATGTGCTCGTGTTTAAGCAGAGATTAAAAAATATACGTAAGCAGCGGGATAAGAATGTGTCGGTAGCGCTTAAGAAATTTGGTGGATATATTGTCCCAGCCAATGGCAGAATCCGACTTGAGTGACATTAATATTTCCTCAACCTCTGTATCATCAGTTTGTAACATCACAAATGATTGTAAGTTATCGGGCGCAGAACAGAAGTATTCTGGTGCTAATTGACTTACTTGGGGTTGAATAATTTTATCAGCCAGGTCTTTGCCTATGTTGGCAAAGAACTGATTCACTAAGTCGACCGATTGTTGAGGTGTAGAAGAGGAAACCAGTAAGTCAGTATTGGGTGTAAGAGGCTTATCTGTATTAGTAACTCGCTTTATTACTTTCCACATCTTTTTATTGTCCTTAGACGCGTTACTTAACTCAGCACGATCAAAGTCTCTTTTAAGTTTTTTTATGATTTTTGTGCAGAAGTTTCTGTACCTTGAGTAAGTTAACCTTAGTATAGGATTGTTTGGGGAGTGTCTTAACTTCATATGCATAGCGTCTCTGTTACGCATGCAACGTAGCATACCTAAGGTCATCCAAGGTTTGAGTAGGCGCTTAGAGTTTGGTACTTTAGTTATAAAGGTATAAGAGCTTATAAGTCTAGACAGATTGTTTATTAGGTATTCGGTAGCTACATTAGCATTAGTAAGTTCGTAAATGGGCTGGAAGTTAAAAGTTCTCATCTCAGTGTCAAGGGATACGTAATTTGTTTTCGTAATAGTACTTAGAATTGATTTTGTATGTTTTTTTAATTGTAAGCAAAAAAGTACAGCCTTATGGTCAGTAACAGAAGATTCGATGACTAGAGTTAATGCTGTCATGTTTGATTTCAACATAATGTGGTCAAGACAGGCCAGCTCTCGCGTAGGTAAATGATGGGCGGGTAATAGGCCATGAAAAGCTATGTGGTTCAGGTAGTCCGAAATATGATGGGAAGGTGTAGCGGAGGCGATATCGAGGTTAATATCTCCCACAATAACAATGTTCCTAAATGAGGTAAGATTACACAACAGTGAGTCGAGAGATTGCAAAAAGTTACTTACATCGACTATTGAAGGGGATCGGTAGATACAAATTATAGCTTTAGTAGTTCCAATTTATATGATCAAACAGCTGGCGTCAGATAGAGCCGGTTCTTCGACGGTGTATGTGTCCATATTGTAATTTTTAATGTAGAGCACCACGCCATCATTCTGGTTTAAAAGTTTCTTTGTTTGAAAATTAGAGTAGTTGTCAATAGATGGAATTGAGTTATTTTGTTTCAACCAACATTCTGTAAATACCATAATTTCGCAATCAAGATTTATTCTACAGATAAGAGCTAGGAATGAGTCAAAGTTTGAATGTATGGATCTAATATTTTGGGTGATTATTTTTAATTGTTTGTTCGGATTAGTAACGTGATTTGCGCAGCTTTCAGGTGTACAACTTAAAGCTTTAGAGATAGAGAGCTGATCAATACAGCTCATGTTATTGATTACGGTATCCACTTGTAAGTATTGAGTACTGGGGTACTATGTGAAGGCCAGTAAGTGGAGTACATTAATTGGTCGTACAGTAATTCTTTAAGCTCGTGTTTAGACTTTAAGATAACATAGAAATTATAGGTATCATTATAAAGCTGAAATGTGATGCTAAGGGACAAATTTGATTGTATGTAGTTTAGGTTAGAGAGTATTGAAGTGCAATAATAGACTTGTAATGAATGTATTATAATTGTATTGTAGTATTTATTTGTGTTGTGTATATAGTGTAGTATAGGTGTAAGCTGGTTTTTTGTATAGGATTTGTTAATAATGTAAATTTGTATGTATATGGTGTTATTTGTCACAGTACATAAAAATAGTAAATTGTAGAAAGACAATAATAGTAATATATGTAAAAAACTTAAACTATGAACGTATTTCTCAATGTATAAATGAGAGAAATTTGATGGGAAAGCAATTTGGTAATAAGTTAAAATTAATAGTCATTTCCCTTGCTTGCTTAGGTATTCGAAGTCTGACTCATGTTCGATTCTTTTTGCTGGATCCCCTTCCTTCTTCTTAATGTAAACCTTGCCGTGGGACGTCCAACGATAGGCATAATTGTGGGCTTTAGTGAACTGGCGGGCTTGAAAATACAGTTTCCTCGCCCTAGTGGTTAAAGTTTCTGAGATATAAATCGGAGTATCGCCTTTCATATTAATATTGGAAACATTTAATCTTTTAGTTTTGTTTTCGCGGTTATATTTAAATAAATATTAACAATATTTGTAATAGGTTGTGCCCAAAGAGTCCAGTCGTAAAGACGACTCCCGCATTATGGTACAAGCCCTGTGTCGCGGGGGACTTTACAAACATACAAGTCACGGACACAAAGTACACCCAGACTCGGAACAACAATTTGTGGATCACACAAAGTGGTGTCCCGTGTGGGAATCGAACCCACGACCTCTTGCGTAGCAGTCGGACACACTCCCACCGCGCCACACACTTTATATGTCAAATTTACAACTGGCTGAAGTAGGAAATCCGGTTTTTTCTCGGTCATCATGACAACATCACTCCGTACACTTCTACTGAGAGCTATTAAATTTTAAAAAAGTATTTATTGCGATCATGACCTTAATTAAGATATCAAGCAAAATAAAAAAATATAAAATGTATTTTAAAGCAAAGAAGATGTCCCAATTTAATAATTTCCACATCTTTGAAGGGTTTATACAATTCCATGTGTTTTAGACAAATAAAAATATGTAAAGTTATCAACAGTGAGAACTTTATAAAGATGCCTGAAATAAAAAATTAATGTATAATTTTTGAGTGGGTATCCGAAATTTTTTGCATGATCCTCGTACCCATTTTACCTAATATAAGTTTTAAAATACTATTATTAGTTAAGAGTAGCGAATGATTTTCGACTTCCATTTAAAAAAAAAAAAAAAAATATTCCACAGATTATCACCACTGCTATTGAATGTACATTGTTTGGAACTGTACAAATGTACTAAGTTACCGCAATTAAGTGTGAACTTAATTTACTCGAGATCTTATAAGCAGCTATAATAGCGTTCAAAATACATGCGAGCCTAAAATGCATGTGAAATAAACACGCCATTGCATTGTAAGAAGTAGGTACCATAATTTGGTATACGTAAAGGTTTATGCAACATGGTGCTCAATTATTACGACACCTGTCAAAACAAAAATTACAAAATCGCCCGCTTTAAAAAAAATGAAATCAAGATAATCATATAAGTTAAGCAATTGGAGGTTTTAGTAAGTTTACTGGGATTCATGAATGCCTCTGACTGCATGATTTAATGTTATCTTGTTTTCGTCTTTCTTTAAACAGGTAGGTTATTTGATTTTGAAAATTGTGTTTCTTAAATTAATACTTTTTAGTGCTCAGTTGTAAGACGCAATTAACTGTAAACTAACTTTAAATCCTATATATCCTAAATGGCAATTATAAGTGAAAAATGAGTTATGAAACCTTATCATGATTTTGAAATACCTACACAATGATACCCTATTACAATATGGCGTCTGGCTGTCGTCATTAAACGGCTATTAAACTACTCTGAATCAGGGCCCTAAATTAAAGGTGGCCTTGAAATTTTTTTAGAGAATTAGGGCCCTAACGCTTATTACACCGCTCTTTTTAAGGATTCAGGGTTCCTGACTCAGTGTAGTGTAATAAGCGCATTACCTATACGAATCGATTGACGTATGAATCAACAAAACCGGCCCACGCGTTTGGTCTATATAGTGCACACAAGGGAACATACATACCTACACAAAAACACAACCCTACTGCGTAGTCGGGTAAAAAGGACTTTGTTGATGGTATAGTTTAGACTTAGTCATTTTGTAGTGCAATTTATTGTATAGGTACTATATATACTAGTTCCAATTTTAAGTTACTTTTTTACTAAATTTTATTAACGCCGGCCCAGTAGGTACTATCAAAGTTTTTTTTTAAATCTTTTAAGATATGGTTAGACTAATGAGTAATTTAGATCTAAACCTGATAAGTACAGTTTTCTTGTTTTGTTGTCTTTGATAAATGGGAAATACACTATTTGATGTGTTAATTGTAATTACTAAGTGCACTATATTACTCTAATTTCAATAAACTAACTCAAAAGCCACAACAGGCAATCGGATCTGGATGATATTTGGCATACAGATAGATTATAGTCTTAAATAGAACATAGGCTACTTTTTTTCCCAAAAAATGTTCCGTACGAAGTTGCGGGCAACAGCTAGTCAAACATATTGCTGACTAGGCTATTAGTGGGTTATAGGAAATAATAACGATTTTATTGGAAATTCCTGTCCTTAAATAGGACAAACGGGGTCAAAGTTTATAAGCGATAACATCAACACGAGTGAAACCTCAGAGATAGCTTAGTATGTGTATTTCTACAGAGTAGGGCAAAGTTACTTATTCCACGACCCGCCATCAATAAAATATAATATCAAAGTTCAGTTCTGAAGTCGTAAAATATCGATTTATTTGTTATATCAGGTTTCTTAATGCAAACCGTTGCGTGTCACGAAAAAGTAGGGTAACAGTACCTGTTGTTGTTGTCATCCGTTCGAAAATTGTTTTAAGACTTTAATTTTGTTTTAGAGGTGTTTTGTTTGTTTTTGTTAAGGTTGATAAAATTTAGTTTTATTTTAACATTTTACTATTTTGTCAGCAGCGGGCAGTGTACGGATTTTTTTTTCTTTTTTAATCATTTCTTACTGCTTTTGATTGTTTAAAGTAAATATATTATCATTATAGTCAAGTATCTAAATCAACGGTAAGATTAAGATTTCAATATGCACTGCCGTAAAACAGAAACTATGGTTGATTTTTTGATTCAAGATCCAACATTTTAATTAATATTGGGTGTAAAGGAGTTAAATGTAAGCTCGTTATTTTAAAATAACTGTGACAATGCGCAATAAATTATGTGTTATAACCGGTTTCATTTTGCTGAAATTGATAATGAAGTTAATTAACAATTATTTAACTTAATTACGTTGTCAAAACATTCTGCATTGTAATCTATTATTAAAAGCTGAACTTAGTTAGATAATAAAGAGCCAAAGTTGTCTCTTTACGTTACTTAGTTGTAACGTAATTCTAAGGTCTAGTTCATATCTTACGAACAGTTAGCCGCTCACTGTTAGCGAACTTATTAAAAAGAATCAAAATACAAATAAATAAACCTAAAACATCAAATTCATACATAATAAGTTAATATTAAAATTATGATTTTAATATTAATTTATAATGTACTAGCTTTCGCCCGCGGCTCCGCCCGCGTGGATGTCGGTTATCGCGATAAAAACTATCCTATGTCCTTCCCCGGGACTCAAACTATCTCCATACCAAATCGGTT
The DNA here is from genome assembly GCA_945859575.2 of Herminia tarsipennalis. Taxonomy (NCBI): domain Eukaryota; kingdom Metazoa; phylum Arthropoda; class Insecta; order Lepidoptera; family Erebidae; genus Herminia; species Herminia tarsipennalis. The sequence goes on from OX243830.2 coordinate 4,757,150, forward strand.
GAGCTGTTTGAGCGTGAAAGCGTAACAGACAGACAGACAGACAGACAGACAGACAGACAGAGTTACTTTCACATTTATGTATAATATTAGTATGGATTATGTGCAGTTCCAGGTGTAAGGCTAAATGCACATCGAAATAGCAGCAGTGCGGCGAGCAGTTTTAGTGTCAAAGATTTTTAAACTTTATTTACATAAATAAAAGACCAGTATCGCTTGGCGGCTACGCTGCATCTCAATCGTAATCGGTACTGGTATTTTGAGTAGGTATTTAATTCAAGTTTAAAATTCTTAGACACTGAATGTGCGTTGCTCCCACTTTATAAATTAAGCCTAAACCTCATAAGAAGAAGAAGTAATTGTATGCTTATTTTAATTTAGATGCAGACCAGAGTTATTTATGATTACTGCTAGATAGGTTGTATCTTGTATGTATCTAGTTGATAGCCAAAAACTTATTGTATTTTGAGGATTTTTTCCAACTTAACATCTCTTAAAAAAGTGGTAATGTTGCTTAGTATAGCTAACATATAGACAAATGTTATTACTGATAAACGTTAACACCTGTGGAAAGGAAATATTATATAAAACAAAGACCACAGACATTGTCCTTCACAAACTCGGTACAATTTTGAACGAAATCTTGGGATAAAATTTAATAATAAAAACGTTACAAGGCCCATTGTATTAAATTGCAGTTGACATTAATTGAGAAAAAAAAATCTCACATTTATCAATTATTAGCAAATCCATACCATTTTCTTGACAAATGTCAAGACATGGTGCGCAGACACTTTTGACACATGGATCCATCAAAGTTCTTAAAAAAAAATGTTTAATTAGTTTAAGTCTAAATTCTCAGTTGTCTTTAAAAAATATGATCAGCTGCGCCAAAAGAATAAAGGTTAAGCTTAATATGAAACAACCCTAACTCTAATTTAACAAGAAACGGTAGCATTAAATTAGAACTGGCCTGTAATTGGATACTTTACCCTAATTTATTTAGTTCTGTGAACTAAAGTTTAAAGAAATCTGAATAAAGATGCTTACAAATTAGTTTTCACAAATGGCGAATAAACATTAAAAAGTAAACCTTGGATATATACAAAAATGCGGCCCTTGTATATGCAATCCTTATATAGCAAAAGAACGCTAGAATGCATCACTAATTCGTTGCTTCGGTCGGGCCACGCACAATGTAGGGTTCTGTAGTTCTTTATCTGAATAATTCGGCTTAAGAAATGGGTTTTCTTTTCTTTTGTTTCATACTACTAACGACGTTATTTAAGTATTTTTTAATGGAATCTGTACGAAAATGTTGTTATTTCTCACTTGGTCTGTTGTTACTCGTTAAGTTGTAAAGCCTACTTAGCTGTGATAGTTTTCCTTTTAATTTTACTATATATACAACTACCGTGAATGTTTTTACATACCCAACGGAGGGGGGGGGGGGTGTTTGCACTTTCACCATGATATTTCACAAGTTTTTGGTTTTTCAATTTTTTTTTTATTTACTTTGTCGGCATATGTAATATGTTTTCTTGCAAAATTACAGTCTTCTAGCACTAACAGGACGGGCATGTCGAAACCCTAAAAAAGAACAAAATTATCTGCTCATAAACATGAAATCTCGGTCCACAATATTCCGAAGGTGTTCCGAGATTCCGTCTGTGAATAATGTCTATGTGCGCGTTGATAAAGCATGTTTGTATGAAGCTTTACTTCTGGGATCTCGGCTTTACGTTATTTCTTCGATTGCCTATCCCCGATAGTAATTTGGGAAATAATAGCTTTCTCAATTGCTTCGTATTGACATAGGATATATATTACTAACATAGAAATGTTAAACGTTGTTCTAGAAATAGATATTATTAATATGTAGTATCACAAAATATCCAGTGTATTTTTTATACAACAAAATGAGAAAATGATGAAAACGAGCAGGTCGTACGTCTAATGGTAAGCGTCACTGCCTTTGACACTGGCTCCACATGTTAGCCCCAACGTCGGTCTCAACGCCACTCGTCCAACGTGCGGATCTAGAATACGCACTTATTTATTTTATTTATTTATTTATTTTTATTTATTTATTGTTACAGAAAGCTTACAGACTAATTGTTACATATACATTTTTTTATATAGATATTACTGTTGCTATTTACAAGCTTCCGCATGTAGTTAAACAAAGGTTTACAATTTTAATAAGATATATATATATATATATATATATATATTTTTTCGTTGATCCAGTGAAAAAGAAAAGATAAAATGATACATAATCAGTAATTAATAGATTGGTGCTGTTATAAAGAAAATATTGCCATACATTTATCAGGTAGTTAGTTTCCTTCCGTTAGTTGCCTTACATTGCCAAAATAATTGTTTGCAAGAATTTGCCTAATTTTTTGGTTTATTGTACAAAATAAGTCGATGTCATATTTCGATGATATTTTATTAAACTCTGAAGCACTTCGTAAACAGAAGGTATTTTTTCTGTAATTGGTTGTTGCAAAGGGTACCTCCAGTAAAGGACGCTTTCTAAGTCCGATCTGATTTGTCCTAAGATGTATTTTGCTAAGCAGTGCTGGACAATCAGCCAAGCAATTTTGACTAGCAAGCTAATGTCATTTAGATTACGCCTGTTTTCTAAGGGCATAAAGTGGTATTTCTTACAACGATGATCATAGTCATATGAACGTTGGTGTGCTTTATAGTCCAAATAGCGCAGAAATTTTTTTTTGGACAACCTTAATTCGAGATTTATAAACCTCATACTGTGGGTTCCAAACTTGACTAGCGTACTCCAGATGACTCCGTACGTATGAACAGTAGAGAACTTTTATTGGTTTTAGAGAACGAAATTCAGAGCAGGTCCTGATAATAAAACCAAGGGCATTGGTCGCTTTTTTTATAATGCTATCCACGTGATTATCAAATAAGAGCTTATTGTCATGGATTACACCTAAATCTCTTATGCTATTCACTGTAACAATTTTTTGTCCATGTAGTGAGTACTCAGACTGGAGCAAACGGTTTTGCCTAGAATAAGTCATATGGAAACATTTTGATACATTCAACTCAAGTTTGTTAGTAGCGCAGTATAATACAAAATTATCAAGGTCTGATTGAAGATTTATGACATCGGATTGATTACGCACTGACTTTAATATTTTCATATCATCAGCGTAAAGTAAGATTTCTGAAAAATTAAAACAGGATTTAAGGTCAATTATAAATATAGTGAACAGAAGTGGTCCAAGAATGGAGCCTTGCGGAACACCTGACGGAACTGAGCGCCACCCGGAGGTGTAACCACCTAATACTACTGCCTGTGTTCGATTGTCTATGTAGGATGCGAACCATCGAAAAAGGTCACCGTGTATACCCGCATCCAACAGCTTCCTTAAAAGTACTCGGTGATTTATACGATCAAAACATTTTTTATAATCTGTGTATATTACATCTACTTGACACTTTTGCTCCATCCCGTAGGTTATGATCTCATTGGAAAGTGCCAAATTAGTTACCGTAGACCTTTGTCTAAGAAATCCATGTTGTTCCTCGGGAAAGTAGCATTTTAAAGCAGAATAGACAGCGGTGTGCACCAGGCGCTCAAGAACTTTAGCAAGTAGGCATAACTTAGAGATAGGGCGGTAGTTCTCAACGTTGGATTTGTCACCTTTTTTTAAAATAGGAGATATAAAAGCGGATTTCCATAACGTGGGAACAACACCTTCTCTTAGGGATCTGTTAAATAAAATACTAACTGGCAATACCAGACTTTCCACGCACTTTATAATGAAAATAGGTGGGATCATATCTGGTCCTCCACTTTTTGAGGGATCCAAGCCTTTTAGGAGTTTTAATAGTTTACTGGGACACACAGCGACACTGTTTAGGCAGCCCTGACTAATAGACTCAAAATATGTTTGAGGGGTGGAATCTTGAAGATTCGTATCTTGGTAGGTAGTTTGAAAATATGACGCAAATAACTCAGTGATTCCTTCTCCTGTGTCCACGCTTGCATTTAAGTAATGCATGACTTTAGGAAAAGAGCTACTATTATTTTTACTTTTAACATATGACCAAAACACTTTAGGATTACTAGCAATCGATGATTCAATTTTGTCCATATATTTGTCAAAGCATTCTTTTTCAACAAGCTTAGCTCTGCTTCGTAAAACCGAGAATGAATGATAGTCTGACAAATTACCATATTTTTTAAATTTAATGTGGTACTTATGCTTCTCTTTTAATATTTTTATTAATGCTTTGGTGTACCAAAGTGGGTGCGAGGATTTTTTAAATGTTTTAATAGGAATGTTTGCATTTCTAAGTTCGTATAATTTATTATAGAAACGATCAATAGCTTGGTCTAAAGATATATTATTTAAATACTGTACCCAGTCTACTAGAGCTAGTGCGGAGGATATTGCCTGATAGTTTCCACTATGAAATAAATACTTTACACTCGGTTTTTCGAACAATTTATGCGTTTCAACAAAACTAGCAGTAATATGTAAAGGTCTGTGATGAGCATCGATGGGTACCGCAAGTGGCTCACACTCCCTAACTGTTAATGAGTTATTGGAGAACACAAGATCGAGTAGTCTATTGTTAATATTTCGCTCACTATTATATTGTGCAAGGTTACAAAAATTAAGGCTATCAAAAAAATTTATAAATAATCTAGAAGATAAGTCCACAGGAACCAAACCATTTGTGTCGTTAGAGCTACGCCATTCCACCTCACTACCAAAATTAAAGTCGCCTGCCACAATAAACGTGTCTGATGGGTGGCTGGTCACAAGGTGTTCGAGCTTATGTTGAAAGTCTTGTAGTTATGAGTTAATCGTGTTTCCTTTACACAGATATATACTACAGATGTGAATATTATAACTTACCGATGGTCTGGTCCTATGTAAAACGATAGATATCCACATGTCCTCAGTCAAGCTTTTCGACCACAGTCAGGTCATTCCTCACCGCTATTAATACACCACCACCTTTTGTCTGTAACGTCCTAGCGTAATCACGATCTCGTCTCCAAACTGTATATCGCCCGTCAAATAACTCACTACTGTTAATACTATCCAACAACCACGTTTCCGTGAGTATTATAACATCATAACTGTTTAAACTGAGGTTTCGGTAAAATATATTTGTTTTTGTACGTAGACCGCGTACATTCTGATAAAAAATACTAATCATTGTTCTAATTTAATAATATCTTTTATAGCTAAACACTTTAAAAAACTGCTAAGTAAAAACAGAGATAATTGAGAATTAACTAATTCAGACATCGAACGATAAATGTTATTAATTATTAGGGGGGTAGTGAGTAAAAACTTATACGAATAATTGAGAAATAGCAAAACACACAGGCCATGCGCATACAACTTCGAAACAGATGCAGTCAATAAGTAATGAATGCGAACAAACGATATGAAAAATAACAAATTCGTAGTAAGTGCTAAGGCACAGCAATACAAATTAAGACCTATCTTATTGAAAATTATGTACAATTTGGCATAGCAACTACCGGCTGCATGACTATGATTTTTGCTACCAAAGTCGGAGTCAACAGAGACACAACACAGTAATTGTTGGAATACGCGAGTAGCACACATATTTCTACGGTTTTCAAACTTTTTTACACTGGATTCTTCTAACTTAAATGTAACACAACTATTGGAATTTAATACTATAAAAATAGTGTAATTATTTAACAGTTTTAATATTATTTTAATTTGGCGAGGTCCTTTTCTGCTTTTACTACTATTGTGGGTGATGAGTCGGTTTTCCTTGCATGTATCTTGCAGTGCTTGATCCAAACATAACGAAAATCCATATCAGTAGCAGTTTTTTTCGTTTTTGCTAGTAGCGCTTTGTTAAAAGCAGTTAGGTGGTCATTCACATAGACCCGCTGGTTTCCAATTAGACCCAATTGACCCGCTGATAAAGGGTTTGACTTAATACAATATCTAGCAGCCGCTATAAAATCTTCTTTGACATAGCGGTTACAAAAGCATACTATAATAGGTTTTGCACGATCTTTCTCCCGTGTGGGTACTCTGGTAAGAAAATTGATTTGGCTTTTCGTAATAGGATAATCTATTTTAACACCGATTTTGGTAACAATGTCATACAAGTTTTCATTTGTTGTTTGAGGTATACCCTTTATTTCGATATTGTTCATCCGATTCCATTGTTCCTTAGCAATCGAGTCCTCTTGTAGCTGGTCTAAGTGAACTTGTATAAGATTCACTTGCTCCTGCATCTTTTCCACCTGCAACAAACGCGCTTTCATCTCTTTAACCTTGGTGTTAAATTCTTTAAGCTCTTTGGTAGTTTCACTTAGCGATGACTTAATATCAGCAAACTCGGACCTAAGCACACAAATTTCGTCTTTAAGACGTTCTAATGGAGCTAGTTTGTCCGAGAGAGCACGAATCTCTTTTAAGATAAGAGATTCCGGTTCAGTCAGTGGCGATGACGGTGTTTTACAGTTGATACAACGCCACGTTAGTTTCCTATCTCCAAGTCTTCTATATCCGGCTTCTGTTATGCCTCCGCAGTGAAAATGTAATTTTTTGTTGCAAATTGTGCAATTAGCACCATCCGATAGCGACTCGTTACATGCTCCGCAATTGAATGTCTCCATTGCTGATTTTGTGTTAGAAAGAAAAAACTTTGAAAATCACTGGAATACAACTTCAACTTAACGAGGGTAGGTATTGACAACGTCCGTTCGGTACAGGACCTACGACGGTACTGCCTTCACGACTATTGCACAATGCTATTTTGTAGATCCACAAGTTGGGCAAGTGCTGTTGAGACCGACGTTGGGGCCAACGTGTGGAGTCAGCATAACACTATAAGATCCCAAATCATTGTTTGGCAAAGATAATGTCACCACACCGCGCTCTTCATTTGATATATTAAGTTCATAAATCTCATTTTCCCAGTAATTAAATTTGCTACAGTGCCCTGCAACCGAAACACTGTGATGTGTTAACATCACTATTTCACGGAAGAGTAACTGACGCTGTTGTGGTACCCACCAAGACGGCCTATGGCTTAGACCTACCACCCGTGAAAGTATAAAGAACGTATCGAACGTGTCTCCCTTAACACGTACGCACTGATACCCGTAGACATCGTTTATCAAAACGGAATTACAGACCACTTTCCGTATTTGTGAGGGATGTCATATATATATATATGTTCGTAAACTTTCGCGATTTGTACATATAGAATTTTATAAATACCTTTGTTTATTTATGTTATATCCCGCATCCAGCAAGTGTTCCGCTATTGCTGACTTGTTTGTCTGTTTTGTAATAGTGAGTGATAGAAATCAAGCGAGGGTAGTAAAATTCTATGATATCTATGACATGTGTGAGTGGCTCGAGCAACTTACACTTACAAAAAAATATTAGCAACTTCAAAAATAAATACAAAGCAACTAAAAAGCAAAAAATAATATCTACCTAGAATAACAAAAACAAATTAACATTTTGAAGTTGGTGTCATGAAATAGTTGTTTTTGTTTAATTCGGCACCAACTTCAAAATGTTAATTTCATCATCAGTTCTACTTCACCAATAAGTGCTTTTTGAGAGTAAATCACTATGAAATGTACCTATATCACTGTAGGTGTGCCTTTATTATTTGAAGAGTTCCGTCGATTTCTCCAGGATCCTATCATCAGATTGTGACCTGATGAAATTGAGACCAACTTGGAAGTATACCCTTTTAAACACAAACAGAATTTTTCAAATCGGTCTAGCCGTCTTTGCGTAATCGGTGAACAAACATACAAAAAAAAAACCAGACAGTCGAATTGAGAACTTTTTGAAGTCGGTTGATAAAGGTAAACTTCTGTTCTTTGTGTTTCGTGACAATAGTTCGCTCGCATTTATTATTTGTTTTGTAACTAATCAATAATCGATAGTTTTGGAAGTCGGTAGGCTACGAATGTATGTCTTTGTTAACTCTCGAAACAAAAAAGGAGGGATGAATAATTTTAGATACTATTCTGTGTTTTTAAGTGTCTGAGAATGTGTGTGTTGTAGTATTTGTTTCTGTGCGTCTATTTAATATAATATTAATAATAATATCTTGGAACATCTCACACAACGATATCTAATCTCAAACTAAGCAGAGCATATACTATGGAAACCAGACAACTTACTTATATATTTCCAAATAATTAACACCCAGACACAGAATAAGCCATCATGCTCATCACACAAAGTTTTATCCTGGGTGGGGATTAAACTCACGACCTCTGGCTTAGCAGTCAGTGTCACTAACCACTTAACGTTGGTTAAGTGCATAGGCATATTATTATATAGCTGTACAATAGTTCACTCGCTAGTTTTGTAACTAATCAATTGTTGATAGTTTTAGAAGAACAGCGATAAGCTACGAAATTGCATGAATATGTATTTGTTATCTCTCTGTGTTTGTGTGTGTATTTGTAATACAATGTGATATTGTAAATCTGTCGTAGAAATGTTGAACGACATTCTAGAAGCAGACATTATTTATTACTTCGCTCTACGCTCGCGTACAATACAGTACAATAGTTCGTTCACTTATTATTTATTTGTTTTGTAACTAATCAATAGTCGTCAGTTTTGGAAGTTTAACGATAGGCTACGAACGTATGGATGGATACGTCTTGGTTAGCTCCTAACGAAAAAAAAGAGATATTATAAGTCTAACATGTGTGTGTGTGTGTGTGTGTGTGTGTGTGTGTGTGTGTGTGTATGTGTGCGCGAGTGTCTGCTAAGCTAGAGGTCGTGGGTTCTTCTGTGTCTGGTTGTCATTTATATATAATATATATATATATATATATATATATATATATATATATATATATATATATATATAAATGACAACCAGACAATATATTTATATAAATGTCAATGCCAAAGTACAGACTCTGTCTAGTTTGGGATGGATCAGATGTCTGTGTGTGCCTTGTTTTAAAATGTTATTAATTAGATGCTATTATATATTTACTGTCATATATTGTATATTATTTTGTAAAAGTTTTTTCTTAATAAATTTTATTTATTTATTTATATAACGTATTTATCTACTGATTGTTCATTTCAACCGTATTAATTTAGGCATTTAATTAAAGACCCTTTCTCTGAATATAATCGTACTTTCATCCCTTGAGAAATGACCGAGGACACTCGAGAATTCTCGAGAGAACGAAGTCGTGGTCTCCAATTATACTTCCAACCACAACTCGTTAAAATAAAGAAGCTAATAAACATAATAAACCTCTAATTGGATAAACCAACCTTATTTTCGTCTTTTGAACAGTAATGCCGCATCCATTTTTTATTACATTACTAAGTAAAGGCATATCTTGATACGACTCAAGATTATATTAGCTTAACTTGATACACAGCTTTGTGTACTAATGGGGCAGAAAATAACATTTATATTTTGGCATATTTATGTGTATATTATATGTAATGTGTTTTTTTTGGACTATGTAGGAATAGTGGAAAATTTCATAAATCCGTCTGGGAATACGATTTTCTATTGTGATGATAACACTAAATCACAATAACACGGCTACTGCAGATTTAGTGTAATGATGTTCACACTATAGAATAGGATTTTGTTGATAGCCTCCCGACTTACTAGACTACACTACAAAGGAACAGTTCAGAAATGGAAATTGGTAATTTTGTAATGGGAATAACTACTTCAGATTTAAACTTACTTTTTATTGTGGTACAGAGTTCAGTGGGTTATAAAACAATTTGCTGCTATTTGGTATTAATTTTTGAAACACCATCATAACAATAATATCTTGGGACAACTCACACAAAGCCAAACTAAGCAGAGCTTGTACTATGGAAACCAAACAAATAATAAACATACTTATCACACTAATATTATAAAGGCGAAAGTTTGTGAGTATGTGAGTGTGTATGTTTGTTACTTCTTCGCGTCTAAACGGCTGGAGCCGTTTTAATAAAATTTGGTATGGAGTTAGCTGACACCCTGGATTAACACATAGTCTAATAAACAGCGGGTAACACCGCGAGGCACAGCTAGTATATTTATAAATACATACACCTAAAGTGGTAGGTGGAGGTAGTGGGAATCGAACCCACGACCTCCAGCTTAGCAGTCAGGGTCACTAACCACTAGACCAACAAGCCAGTCTTCAAGTTTGTTGCTAAATAAAATAGAACCTTCTGTCGACTTATTTCTCGAATTCGTTTTTATCAAGCTAAATAACTTGCCTTAGGTAGGTGTATTTTCAGTAGCATTACTATTTCACTTGTACCCTTACCTAAAGTGTACAAGTCATGAAATTTCAAAGACGATACTGTTACCCTTATCTCTAACAAAGCAACCGCAAATTTGACGCGTCAAGGGACCCACTCTAGGTCAATTATCTTGAGATACCTACTACTAAAAGTTCGTCTGACCTTCAAACTTGATGTCATATCTATCCATCGACGAAGTTATAACTATTCTGGCTACAGAACAAGTAAATACAAAACTAAGTACAAAATATCGAAGTTACACCAGGAGGTGACCTTCATCCAAATTGGCTAGAGCTAGTCAACAAATTGGTCTGAGGTGTTCTCAGATTCCTTGTATGTAAGCAACGATGACTTGAACGATGTAGTATGAAAGTTGTCTTCTGCTGTACTCTCAGTATTTTTAGCCGGCGAAAAACAACGTAGTAATTTCTCTAATCAACCTGTTATTCTTTTATGAACACGCATAACAAAGATTACGTAAAATTACATCATTTTACAAAGATGGACCGATTACGACAATATAGCGAAAGCCTGGTTATTTTTTCAAATACTTGTGTACCCAAGCATTTTTTTAGATTTCATCATGTTAGTCCAAGGAGGAAGCGTCAAAAAATGCAATACATAAAGGCTGAATTTTTGATAATAAGTAAAGAAATACCCTTTCGTCAGTCAGCTAAATTTCTTTAGAGTAGAGGCAGATTCATTTTTTTAGAATGAACTAAATATATCGTAAAACTGCTTTCTAAAACTTTCAAAAATGTTTTCTAGCAGTATGTTAATCTATATATTGTCTGTATGTCCTCTTTGCGTTCCGAAACTATTGATTAGACTGTGATGAAACTTTAGCAGAATGTTTTGGGAAGGCCGGCGAGTGTTCCTGGCTTTAAAAGCCACAGCGAAGCATGGCCAAGTTCAGCTAGTTCATAATAAATTTTACGTTTGTTAGTCATTCAAAATATAGTAACCGGCCACGTTCGTAAAGATAAAGACGACGACTAAAGATGTTTTCCTGAATAGTGCTCGATCTGCCCGTGCTGTCAAATGCGTGATCTGCAATTTTGTATATCCGGATAAGAATATTATCAGAATCACATAACAATTAGTCACGAATTATAACTCTGAAACAGATGCTGTTGGTAACCGATTAAATTGTCTGCCTCGGTGGCGCGGTGGGAGTGTATCCGACTGCTACGCAAGAGGGTTCGATTCCCACACGGTACACCACTTTGTGTGAATCACAAATTGTTGTTGTTGTTGTTGACTTGTATGTTTGTAAAGTCTTCGTAACTCAGGGCTAGTACCCTAAAGTTTTATAGTCGTTTTTAAATAAAAAAAAATCAGGTATGCCAAACACTAAGGAATCCACTATATCTTTACTCCACTAATGTGATGATGCGGTTCAAGAGTGAAAATATAACAGACAGAGTTACATTCAGTTTGGATTGGTTATTCACTATAGCTCGTAGTAAATTGTTAAAATGTTTACCTAAATATCGGTACAAGGTCAGAACTGATTTGTCTACAAATTACACGTCAATTACTGATTTAATGTATCCGCCAGATTGGGATCAAACCAATTGGCCTACATTTTTTCCATATTCTGTGGAACAGTTGTTAGTGTCATTTACATTAATGAAAGCCAAGAAAATATCCTGTTAGGTCCTCTTACATTAGAGACAGGGATTTCGGTTCTACTAGTCCTAAACGATTTTTTGTTATTAGAAAAGATTTCGATTAAGGACGACCGCAATTTGCTAGATTTTTTAGGTTTCTGTATCGTTAGGTTAGATTATGTTGGTGTCTAACTGTTGATGTCCTCCTTTCGGTGTGAGCAAAGTAAAGCAATGTCTGGCTATGGTCCCAAGGTGGGGTGACCGTTTTAAGAAATGTGTGTATGTTTAAACAATTATTGTATAATCTGAATCTCGGCAACGGCTCCAGCGATTTTCATGTAATTTGGTATTGAGGGGGTTTCGGGGGCGATACATCGATCTAGCTAGATTACATTTTTAGAAATAGTCGTTTAAAAAAAACAAGTGAAGCTCGCTTTACTAGCCAAATACTTATAATTTATGTCTAAGCTTTTGTATTCCTACTTTTAATTTTTCACCTTTTAGCAAAAAAACAACTATAACAATTACTTTTATTTGAAACCATTCATTTACTTTAACCTAATTTCCAAGACAAACACTTTGACAATCTTGGTAACAAAAACAACTTTGGTTATAAAATATATATAACAGAAGGAAATCCTTGGACCGAGTTTGATCGAGCCGTGACTTTACGCGAGGAACAAGCAATGTCTACATATACTTGATATATTTACGTACGAACATTTTAATTATCCGACGTTTCGATCGAATTGCACCGATCGTGGTCACGGGTCGACTGACACTGACATCATATACGTTTTACATGGAACTTCGGATCATTGAGTTCCGAGATGCCGTGTCAGTTAACAATGTCTGTGTGTTATTCAAGCATGTTTAAGTCTATACTTCTACACTAAAATCTTCCCCGAAAAATAAACAGTCGAACAACAAAATCCCATCCAAATCGGATCAGGTCTATACGCCAATGACAAAATCAAATGGAATAGACTACACTTATTCAACAAGGATAACAACAACGGTCATTTGTTATATCTGTCAAAAATCTTCTTAGAACGGTAATTTGAAATTGCTGTCACTTTGTACGGCGTAGGGCCAGTACAGCGTACTATAAGTTAGTAAATCAAACAGAGAATCAACTTTTTGACTATCTGGTTAATAAAAAATATCTAGCAAGATGCGTTACACATTACTAGCAATGCCCCTCAAGCTAAACTGACTACTTTGCCTGCCTCTGTGGCGCGGTGGGAGTGTGTTCGACTACTACGCAAGAGTCTCTGGTCATGGGTTCGATTGCTACACGGGACAACACTTTGTGTGATCCACAAATTGTTGTCCCGAGTCTGAGTGTACTTTGTGTCCGTGACTTGTATGTTTATAAAGTCCCTCACGACACAGGGCTGTAACCTACTGCGGGAGTCGTCTTTAAAAAAAAATAAAAAAAACTTAATAGCGTTTTTTACTCGATAAGAGAAAAAACCTATAAATATACAGGTTTTTTCTCTGAGTAATTTCAGATAGTTTTGATAAAAAGCAGCCCGAAAACGTTACTAACGTTTTCGGGCTGCTTAGTTCATAAAATAACTAAATCAATTTAAAATTCAATTCAAAGTCTTCAGTTCATTTAATCTGTTTTAAAACACCATGAAATAGTAGACGCCATGTTATTACGTCATACGGCTGTGTAAACTAAAAAGTGTGAACTGTCAACTGATCGGCGTACTAGTCATTTTTGTTTACACAGCCAACTCATGACCACGGAAAAAATGGCGTCCACTGCGTTCAGCGTTTTTGTCAAATTACGCGCGAAATTTGAATATGTTAAATTTAAATGCATTTATAAGACACTTATCGATTGAATATATATTTTTTTTAGTGGCTAATTACCACTATAGAATTTAATTTAGACACTTTTCAAAAATGGGTGTAATACCCTATTATGAATACAATTTGACACGGGAATAAACGCGTTTAATCTAGGTAAAGTATTTACCTAATGCTTGACGTTTCGATCGGGTTACATCGACCGTGGTCAGCTTGTGACCACGGTCGGTTGTTTTTTATTCCCGTGTCAAATTGTATTTATAATGCATCGCGTAAGTTTTAAAGTTATAATACCCTATTATTTGTATTAATAGTGGGTTTACGTCGGAAGTATAATAGGTTTATACGCGGCGATAGCCTAATGTCTAATGTGTGTAAGTCATCGGACTCGCAATCGTGAGATCGCGGGTTTGAATCTTACCCATTATACTATCGACTAGAACTCACTCCTAACTCAAGCTAAATAGCTTAGCGGGAGGGATTAATAAGATTGCTAGTAATATAGGACACAAAATCCTACATAACTAGTTGTCAATTAAACGAGTAAAAAAGAAAAAAATAGGTGGGAATCAAACCTGCGACCTCTTGATTCCAAGACCGATGTCATAACCACTAGGCTATACTTCTGTACAAGAGTTGTTTTGTGATTCATTCGTTTTCATTGTACCTACGAGTATAATTAGACACCTACTTACATAGATAAGACTTCTAAAGTACTCTTGAGAACTGTATATCTGCTAATCTTTAGATACGAATCATGAAAGCTCCGTCAGAATTGCGAGGATTACATTTAAAGATGAACAGTTAAATTACGTTAAAGAAGCCTACGGATCTATACAAATAAATAAAATTAAAGTGGCTGTTTTTTAAGTCAATATAAAAGGTTTTTACTAATGAATTTGAAGGTTTATATGGTAGCTACTTAAGACAAAGAGTTTTTTTTTTGGATGTCTATTTGTTTGATCTCTGAAACGACTGGGCGATTTTGACGGGACTTTCGCTGGGTTCGAATTCTACCCATTATACCACCGACGAGAATCGACTCTTAAATCAAGCCATTGAGTTTAATTGGAGGGGTTAGCAGGATTGCTAGTAACGTGGGACCCACCATCCCACATTGCTAGTCATCTTAAAAAAATAGATAGTTGATAGATTAATTTGGATATTTTCTTAACAGAAAGATGTGGTCTTTTATCAACGACAGCATGGTACTCCTCTCAGAAATGTTTTAGAGGGTATGAGGTGATCAATGGATAAATAAAACTGGCCAAGTGTAAGTCGCTCGCATTACGTTGTAACCTAGTACTTAGTACTAGATTAGTTTTTTTTTAACACACTAGCAATGTGCGATTGAGCCCCACATTACTAGCAATCTTGTTAACCCCTCCAGCTAAGCTTGTATTAGGAGTGGGTTTACGTCAGTAGTATAATAGGTAGGATTCGAACTCGCGATCTCACGATTGCGAGACCGATGCCTTAGCCATTAGGCTACCGCCGCTTTGTGGGCACGTAAGGCCCTGTGTTAAAATGGTGACAACATTCTTTCGTAACGTATCAATTTTGCGTGCAGAAAGTTAAATATAAACCTACAAATTGTACAACATTGGTTTATTTAACATCACCGAACAGGGTAAGAAGTGAAAAGGAATTCGACCAAATATATTTCGAGACATAAACTACCAATAACGACAGTCATTATAGTTCATTATTACGGTGTGAACGTTAAATATGTTCTAGAAGGGACGAATGGTCTCCATTAATATGCCATCAATTTGATAGCGTTTTAAAGTGCCTACTGACTTCTGATATATGATTTTTTTGCGATCATATAAAACAGTGGTGAAATCTGGACATTGTTTTGTGTCCCCACCGCTCCCTACCCCCATCTAACCACTTCAAAAACCCAATATTTTGGTTTGTCTGGGACTTAAATCTCACTAAGGAACAAAAATATTTTGACTTAACAATAATATCTTGCTTTAATTCACACAACTGAGCAGAGCTTGTACTATGGCAACCAGACAACTCATATACATACTTAAATATTTCTAAATACAATAAACACCTAGACATAGAATAAACCATCGTGCTCATCACACAAA
This sequence comes from Herminia tarsipennalis, assembly GCA_945859575.2. Lineage (NCBI taxonomy): Eukaryota > Metazoa > Arthropoda > Insecta > Lepidoptera > Erebidae > Herminia > Herminia tarsipennalis. The sequence continues at coordinate 4,772,993 of OX243830.2, forward strand.
GTTTTATCCTGGGTGAGGATCGAATCCACAACCTCCAGCTTAGCAGTCAGGGTCACTACCACTAGACCAAAAGGCCAGTTGGTCATGACTTAAAGTAGTTATTATAGTGTAATGGTTAAAGCATCGAACTCGCAATCGTGAGGTTGCGGGTTCGAATCCTACCCTTTATAATACAGACGTGAACCAACTCCTAACACAGCAGTTTAGCTTAGGAAGCTAGAAAGATGAGTCTACAGCCTCTCTTTTTTTTTTAAACAACAAACGCGGTTGAAAGTAAGCCCTGTGTTGCTGGGGACTTTACAAACATTCAATTCACGGACACAAAGAACACCCATACTCGGAACAACAGTTTGTGGAATCAAACCAACGACCTGGGAATCGAACTAACAACCTCTTATGCACCAGTCAATTCACTTCAGAGCATACATAGAGACTTTCTTCAGCTAAGAAAGATTAAAACTACGTTCTACTTAACAATGTATGAGTTATGAGTAACATTTTCTCTCCGTAATCTCGAAAACAAGGCGACTGCCATATTTCATTCCGGAAAGATATTATTTTTCCGGAATATAAATGGAATGGAATTACATCCACTATGATAGATTAAGGGAGTGGTTTATTTTGATTTTTGTTGCAATATTGAGTGAGGTTTGTCTATTTGCCACTGTAGTGCCTAAATAAATAGACAAATTTGGATGCAGATATTATTATTAGAAAGCTAGTTTAAAAGGGATGGTTTTTAGCTTTGTTTGATCAAAATTGGTTCAGCCATTTTATAAATAGCCATATTTTTATGAACACAAGTTGTGTCGTTAATAAGTAAAAGAAAACAATTACACAAAACGAAAATACAACTTTTGCTACGAACTTTCGTAGGCTCATCTACGTCGTAGCATTATGCTACGTAGGTCCGACGCTACGAATTTGAAACTAATCCCCTTATTTATAATACTTTAGTAGCAGCTTTAATCTAACGAATGTTTTGTTTTCTTTTAAAAATGGAACGAAATACGAAAACAAAACATTCGCTAGTTTAAAACTTATAATAAAGTAATGGTTTATTTGAATCTTAACTAATATCACAAATGCGACGAAACCGATTTTAAAAATTCTTACACCAATAGTAAATTACATTATCAACATATATTATTATTATAATAGGCTGTTTTTTTAATTAGGGATTACTACGTAAATTGTAATAATTATAAATAAAAATAAAATATAAAACGAAACTCATAAAATATCATACCTAATCTAACACAAGGTATTAAAAGTGTAGCCATTCAAGTCATTATTTGACGTATGCGCTGCCATTTTGTTATTTGTTAATATTATAAATTTTAAAATATAGGATATTTTTTATCACGATAATCGACATCCATGCAGGCGGAGCCGTAGGCGATAATTAGTCAAAAATGAAAATATATATAGTATGAACAACAATTCATGACAACTGACAAACACACTTATATATTTCTAAATAAATTTAAATTACTTTATTATTTATAAGTAAAAAACATGGTTGTCTGTAAAGTTGATTTACGGATGATAATTTTACGTGATAACGTCATAAGAAAACGCTGTTGCTTAGCAACCAATCAATAACGTGACTTTTTTTAGACCCTCCTCCGTACGAGCACCCGGACATCGATTTATAAAACGTTATCACGTCAAAAAAGTGTGTAGTTAAAGATAAATGATACCGATACGGAATAAACGATCACGCTCATTACAGAACTAATTATTGAGTATTGTGAACCCACAGCGGGTTCGATTCCCACGCTTATTAAAACTAGATAGATTGGTCAAAACTAAAAGTGGAGAAATTATAATCTGTCGAATGTTTATAAAATTTATTTCATAAAGTTTTTATGATTCCTGATCGTTTTGATTGTCCAATCCAGCAAAAGTGGTTGCATATCATACTAATCGATAATGGGCGATTAGTATCTTCTGTAATTTTACATTTAAATAAAAAGTATGTATAATTTTAATTACTAACCAATTTTTTTATTATTTTTCTTAATAGTAAAAAAAATAAAGATATTATAATGATTATATATATAAAGTAAAAATATGAATATTATCTGAATCAAATATATTATTTTTATTATTAATGATATGCACTTAAACATTATAATAATAAAACAATCATACAAAAGTAGCAATAGCATTTTTTTAAATATGGCAGTTCTCTGAAATTTACCACCGCGCAAAATTGGGTAAATAATTACACTGAAAATAAATCATTTTACAACTAAACTAATTTGTCATAAAATAATTTAAAAAAATATTCGTCGACACTTTATTGTGTTTCCAAGATTTATTAACATCAAAATGACACAATGGCAATAATAATAAACCTTATTTATATAACACAGAATAAGATAAATACTGCGTCACAAAAAAGGCGCTGAAAAATTGTTTGTTATGAACAAACAATCTTTCGTGTGTAGGACAAGTAACGTGTTTAGGAATTCATATACATCAAATCTAAAGGTAAAAAATGATGACAGGAAATTAGGTACAACTTTCTATTTCATAATTGACAAATTTCTAAGCAGAGTACCTCTCATTTTGAAGTTTCTTTATAAGAGGCTTATTAATATTGACAGCCAAGTAGGTACTTAATCTATTGTAAATGCCTTTAGTCTCATTATCTGTATAAATCATTAATTATTGTAAAAAAAATATAAGCTACGGGTCTTACTCGCGTAAAAAAATATTTTACGGATAAAAACCTTTGTTTTATTGCCCGACGTGTCGAGCTATGCAACGGCCGTGGTCACGGGTAGACCACGGCCGTTGCAACACGGTCGAAAATCGCGAAAGTTTACGAACATATAAATCATAAATAATTTAATAATTCATCACATTTTAGGTATTATAATATGTTAAGGTAATCAAATAAAAATTTCTATATTCACTTAGGAACCAAAATACTACACTTGTGAAAAGTCATTATTCTACATGTACATGTAATGCCAAGTTCGCAAACAATAGGTAAAGCTGGAGGCAATGAAAACTCGCGGCCACTCTTTTCAAATTGCCAGTGTTTACACAGTTTGTTTGTTTATAAACTGTATATGTAGGTAAGGTGCTATCACCATTATATTTTACACCACATCAGAGGACTGATACAAAGGCATGTAATAAAATAATTAAAAAGAAGACATGAGATATCAACCTCAATGGGTACAACATAGTAGGATCATCCGCTTACAATGTTAAAACTATACGTGCTTAAATATTGGCCAAAGTACTGCTAATTAATGATTAAGTTTAAAATGTTATTAGCAATTTCAGAAAGGCCTTAATTTGTCACACAGAATCTTTACTCTAAGAAATAAATAAATTCCCAAGCACCAATTTGGTTATTTTTGTTATTGTTGTATTATAATTTTTTCAGGTCAAGGTTTGTATACCTAAAAGAAAATATTTGAACATTTTGGGATCATTTTCTTAATTAGTAAATACACCTTTACGTATTCGGGGTGAGCAGTTAATGATAAATTAATATACGAGTAAATAGCTAGGTACTTAATAAACTAGAAAGAAGGTACTTAATAAACTAGAAGATATTAAAACTACTTTGCTTACCTTCTCAAACTCATTTTGACATTAAATAGTTCCACAAATATCAAAAGTCACACTTTGAAGCACAATATAGAGAAATTTACTCACTCTCTTTTTATTTATGTTTAGACAGTTACAATCATTTTATTTTAAAAACACTTGCACTTCGAAATTCAAAATACACACTTCAACAAAAATGATGTCAAATTCTAAGAAAAATAAATGATGTATAAAAAATATATTAAAATTAAAATTGATAAATGTGTCTCAACTTATTGGCAATCAATAAGTATCTTTTTTATTTTATTGTTAGTAATGTATTACAGGTGTTACATAGAAAACCTACTTAAAATAATAATAGTTACAAGTTATTTTATTTTGGAATTTATTTTATTTTATGGAAACATCAAATTTGTTTATTAACCTGTCAAAACCACCCAACAAGAAGTAAAAATATAAGAACAATGTTTAAGAACACTGTTTTAATTTATATTTCTTGTTCGATGTTTTTGTAATAAAAATCTTTTCTTGGTAGATCCTAACGCTTTGTACTTACATACGGTATCAGTGTATAGTTTTACTCCCATGTGAGTAAATAATATGAAACACTTAACGCGTTAGAACATTGATGAGCAGATATACATTTTAAACTTATTATAAGTTATAATTCCATCCTTTTGCGTCGGGGGAATTCAAAATCAAATGAGAAGTTAACTCGAAGGTAAAGATAGAGATAGAAGATAGATAATTTTCTTTATTGCCGCGAATATGACGTACAAAATATACTTATTTTTTAGGTATGTTGTGTGTGTGTTATTTTGTACTCGTTTTAAACTAAAACTATGCTGTTATGTCGTATATTTATAAAATTTATTTCATAAAGTTTTTATGATTCCTGATCGTTTTGATTGTCCAATCCAGCAAAAGTGGTTGCATATCATACTAATCGATAATGGGCGATTAGTATCTTCTGTAATTTTACATTTAAATAAAAAGTATGTATAATTTTAATTACTAACCAATTTTTTTATTATTTTTCTTAATAGTAAAAAAAATAAAGATATTATAATGATTATATATATAAAGTAAAAATATGAATATTATCTGAATCAAATATATTATTTTTATTATTAATGATATGCACTTAAACATTATAATAATAAAACAATCATACAAAAGTAGCAATAGCATTTTTTTAAATATGGCAGTTCTCTGAAATTTACCACCGCGCAAAATTGGGTAAATAATTACACTGAAAATAAATCATTTTACAACTAAACTAATTTGTCATAAAATAATTTAAAAAAATATTCGTCGACACTTTATTGTGTTTCCAAGATTTATTAACATCAAAATGACACAATGGCAATAATAATAAACCTTATTTATATAACACAGAATAAGATAAATACTGCGTCACAAAAAAGGCGCTGAAAAATTGTTTGTTATGAACAAACAATCTTTCGTGTGTAGGACAAGTAACGTGTTTAGGAATTCATATACATCAAATCTAAAGGTAAAAAATGATGACAGGAAATTAGGTACAACTTTCTATTTCATAATTGACAAATTTCTAAGCAGAGTACCTCTCATTTTGAAGTTTCTTTATAAGAGGCTTATTAATATTGACAGCCAAGTAGGTACTTAATCTATTGTAAATGCCTTTAGTCTCATTATCTGTATAAATCATTAATTATTGTAAAAAAAATATAAGCTACGGGTCTTACTCGCGTAAAAAAATATTTTACGGATAAAAACCTTTGTTTTATTGCCCGACGTGTCGAGCTATGCAACGGCCGTGGTCACGGGTAGACCACGGCCGTTGCAACACGGTCGAAAATCGCGAAAGTTTACGAACATATAAATCATAAATAATTTAATAATTCATCACATTTTAGGTATTATAATATGTTAAGGTAATCAAATAAAAATTTCTATATTCACTTAGGAACCAAAATACTACACTTGTGAAAAGTCATTATTCTACATGTACATGTAATGCCAAGTTCGCAAACAATAGGTAAAGCTGGAGGCAATGAAAACTCGCGGCCACTCTTTTCAAATTGCCAGTGTTTACACAGTTTGTTTGTTTATAAACTGTATATGTAGGTAAGGTGCTATCACCATTATATTTTACACCACATCAGAGGACTGATACAAAGGCATGTAATAAAATAATTAAAAAGAAGACATGAGATATCAACCTCAATGGGTACAACATAGTAGGATCATCCGCTTACAATGTTAAAACTATACGTGCTTAAATATTGGCCAAAGTACTGCTAATTAATGATTAAGTTTAAAATGTTATTAGCAATTTCAGAAAGGCCTTAATTTGTCACACAGAATCTTTACTCTAAGAAATAAATAAATTCCCAAGCACCAATTTGGTTATTTTTGTTATTGTTGTATTATAATTTTTTCAGGTCAAGGTTTGTATACCTAAAAGAAAATATTTGAACATTTTGGGATCATTTTCTTAATTAGTAAATACACCTTTACGTATTCGGGGTGAGCAGTTAATGATAAATTAATATACGAGTAAATAGCTAGGTACTTAATAAACTAGAAAGAAGGTACTTAATAAACTAGAAGATATTAAAACTACTTTGCTTACCTTCTCAAACTCATTTTGACATTAAATAGTTCCACAAATATCAAAAGTCACACTTTGAAGCACAATATAGAGAAATTTACTCACTCTCTTTTTATTTATGTTTAGACAGTTACAATCATTTTATTTTAAAAACACTTGCACTTCGAAATTCAAAATACACACTTCAACAAAAATGATGTCAAATTCTAAGAAAAATAAATGATGTATAAAAAATATATTAAAATTAAAATTGATAAATGTGTCTCAACTTATTGGCAATCAATAAGTATCTTTTTTATTTTATTGTTAGTAATGTATTACAGGTGTTACATAGAAAACCTACTTAAAATAATAATAGTTACAAGTTATTTTATTTTGGAATTTATTTTATTTTATGGAAACATCAAATTTGTTTATTAACCTGTCAAAACCACCCAACAAGAAGTAAAAATATAAGAACAATGTTTAAGAACACTGTTTTAATTTATATTTCTTGTTCGATGTTTTTGTAATAAAAATCTTTTCTTGGTAGATCCTAACGCTTTGTACTTACATACGGTATCAGTGTATAGTTTTACTCCCATGTGAGTAAATAATATGAAACACTTAACGCGTTAGAACATTGATGAGCAGATATACATTTTAAACTTATTATAAGTTATAATTCCATCCTTTTGCGTCGGGGGAATTCAAAATCAAATGAGAAGTTAACTCGAAGGTAAAGATAGAGATAGAAGATAGATAATTTTCTTTATTGCCGCGAATATGACGTACAAAATATACTTATTTTTTAGGTATGTTGTGTGTGTTATTTTGTACTCGTTTTAAACTAAAACTATGCTGTTATATCGTATATGTATTTAATATGTGAGTACGGAACTTGAGGCTACTTCTCGTAGTATTACTCTTGTATTTACACAAATAAAATATGAGAAAATTTGATCAAGGGTTATCAATAATTAATCAGGTTGCCGTGAATTTTAAATTTCGGATACTAAGATACATAAAAAGTGGCAAACATTTTCAAGTTGGAATGAGGCCAATCGGACAGTTGTACCCGTTTAAATAGTACAAATGTATTTTTAAAACATTTTCCGCAAGTGATTTCTATTAAAACTACATTTTTTGCAATAAATACAGCGTTGTTTGGTTGATTGTATTTGTTTTTTTTAATGTACTTGTTGTTGCATGTATAATGAATTTATGTAATAAATAAACAAGCACTCCATGATTTAAAACTTAAGACAAAAAAAAAACTAAAGTATAATATTATTTAGAATCCATTTAAATTGGCTCCAAATACTATTTTCTGTATGACCATTGCCTCCAAGAAAAAAGTCAAATCGAATGAATGTTCCAAATTCAAAAATATAATATGTTGTGGTAATCATTAGGAATTTAATAGGCTCAAAAATATTATATAAATTGTTGCCTTTGCCTTAAAAAAAACAAATCAATGTTCTAAATTCGAACACACGAATAAGTTCAATTTAATGCTACACAATTCTAGGATAAAAATAATGTTACAGGCTTAAACAACTATTTTGTGTGGTACCTGATGACCGTTGCCTATAAAAAACAAATCAATAAAGTTCCAAATTTAAAAATGATTATCCGACCAAATTCACTTTCACAAATCAGAACGCGTACCTACAAAACATATTATGCAAACATAAATACACTATATTCGTCCGTATTTTATCCGAAATTTGTTCGAAACAACTTCAAGCTACGGCACACACGGGCAGACTGAAAGCAGGCACAATTTTATGACAAACTTCGAAACTATGCTCAAGGGAAAAGCAACCTTATGGGCATAGCAATAAAGTCTTATTACAGATCATTGAGTACCTTGTTTTATAAGAAGTCACTAATCACGTGTAAGAAGAAGTCTTTATTCCCAAATGTATTTACGTGCATACATTTTATTATGTAATTAAATTACTTTAATTGTACTTTATTAGAGTAAAATTTAAAAGGTCTATGCGAACAGCAAATTTATCATGATAATAAAGATTTCGAAGTAGCCAGAACTATACCAATATTTGCCTAATATTGAAAGCGTAAAATCTATTCGAATTCCTAATTAAAATCGATACAATAAATTCCTTGAATGTTTTTATTTACCTGATGAAAGTAGCACGCATTTACATTTATTTTTGTTAAACGATTTTGAATCCTGAAACTATATCATTATGGTATACATTTCTATGAATTTATGATATTAAGGTTGTATCTTCTAGTAGCAAATGTAGGTAGTTTGTTATTCGATAGTTTTGATAGGTCAGAAGCGTTTTAAAAGTTGCTGTCTGGTCTGGTTCGCTGGTTAGAGTAGGTACCAGTGACTGGTAAAGTTTCAATAATAAGTTTATTTAAATGAATGTAAACAGTAAGTATCCACTAATTGTATACGAAACTGTTCAATACCTTTTATATTTGAAATTAGAATACTAAAGCTTTAGTGCTCCAATTTCAAATACAAGTTTTTTTTTTAATTAATTGAAATTGGAATATTAGAATTAAGTGGGAGCGTTAACGCGTTAAGCGAAACGCAGTTCACGTAAGAATCAATATTTTTTTTTAGAATGAAATATAGCCTATGTTACTTTCTGATAATGCAGCTTACTTTAAATATTTTTTTTTTTAATCTTTCCAGTCATTTTTGAGTTTATTCGTTACATACAAAAATACAAATCTTTCCTCTTTTAATCTCTTCTTTTAAAACGCTTCTGACCTATCAAAACTATCGAATAACAAACGTTTTCTTTTCTTTTCTTTTTTTTCTTTCTCTTTATAATATTATTATATTATAAAGAGAAAGAAGAAAGATTGTTATATTCCTCGCTAGAGAGTTCCGATAAACGCGTGCGATCGCTGCTAATTATGAAGTGCTATAGAGTGAAGCTCGGCCTTCTACGCGTTAAATAAAGGCACGCACCGCCGGCCCCTCGGCCGGTACCGCCGCAACCGCTATGTCCCTGCATTTTGGATGAGTTATCCCTAAGAGATATACATATGCCATGCCACATTAGAAACCTCTAAAGTTATCAGTGCTTGTCTACTATATTATGCATGATTTATACATATGAACCTTTCTCTTGAATCACTTTATCTATTAGAAGAAACGGCATCAACAGACAGACAGGAAACTACTTTGTTTAATACTATGTAGCGATCCAACTGAACTGCCATTTTGTTGTCAAAACATTCCAGAGAAAACTTTAGCTTTTTTTTTTAAATATACCAAAGGTAGTCTATGTGCGCTCCCATTCAGCCTTTGTCACGGTCCGGTATCCCGGTATATATACCCTAGAGGCCAAAATACTACCTCATTCGTTTTATATGGCCTCTCTAGAATAGAAGTGGCCATTTCGACAGATATTCTGTTGTTTTTTTTTTATTAAGGCAAAGGAAACCCTGTTCACAGTCTTGTTTTTAATGTAGATAAAGAGTTGTATTAAACACTTATAAAAATGCTACTTTTTAACCGGTAAATTGAATTCAGCTAGGTACATGTTTCTGAAGCGCGCTTCTTTATGAATGCCTTTGTGGCGTGGTGGAAGTGCATCCGACTACTACGTAAGAGGTCGTGGGTTCGATCCCCACCCAGGATAAAACTTTGTGTGATGAGCACGATGGTTTATTCTGTGTCTGGGTTTTATTTATCTATAATATGTATGTATTTAGAAATATATAAGTATGTTTATCAGTTGTCTGGTTTCCATTGTACAAGCTCTGCTTAGTTTGGGATCAGATAGTGTTGTGTGAGTTGTCCCAAGATATTATTATTATTAATGGTTAAGCTATCGAAAAATATATTATCGAATATCGACGAATGAGATTTGTAAACATTAAGCAAAACATAAAGTTTTAATCAGCAGCATCGCAAATTAAAATGGATGAATGATCCGTCATAAGCGTTAATCTTGAGTGAATTTAAAAAAAAAAATTTCGCTAAAAAAAATTACGAAATGATAGTATGTCAGGTGACCATTGACGTATAGACCAGGTTTGCGCCATAACCTCACAAAATTGACCACTCTCTAGTAAGAGACAATACTACTTTGCGGACAATACCTGTTAAAGAGACAGGGCGCATGAGCTTTTACTCTCTCACACGCTTTGCAGTCAATATTTACTTTATAATTGAAAGGGATGGCGTGGTCCAGGTCTATACGTCAATGTAGGTGACGAAATTCGGTTCTAGAGTTGTAAAAATGGCGCCAAACTGACATGTCGCTTTTTACAGCTATGTGTTTAACGTGTAAAACAGTGTAAAATAAATAACTGGACAAAAACTAGAATCTAGAAAATAAACTTGAAACTGGCGTATACACAGATGAAAAAAAACTCACTCAAAAGATCTTGTATCAACCCAACAGCGGAAAGTATGATGTTTTGAAAATGGTATCCGACAAATTGCCACGCAATAAGCACACAAAAAAAAAAAATTTAAATTTCCTATAAAGTGTGACATTAAATATTAAGACAATTTGTGTTGTTTAAGTGATAAACTACATAAAAAAACAAAAATATTTTTTTCATCGAATGGCAGAACCCGACTTATTTTACTATTTTGTTTGATTCTTTTTTACGCCCGTCGTGGGTTTTTCAAAAAATGTTAATATTGTTTTTTTTTTTTTGTACGTCCTTACAAAAGTATCTACCTACTCGTGTTGAGAGTTAACATTACATTGTAGCGGCACTAATATATTAATTCTTTTAATAATAATAAAAAGATGAATTTGACCGTTTTGGAGAAACAAAAACAAAACGTCCGAAATAAATAAAGACAGTTAAGATAAATAACTCGAAGATTTACAATAAAATATCGCCATATTCGGCATTTGCACGGCCAAAATCACAGGTACAACCTAAAGCTACTTATACATAATTTACGACTTACTAGTTAACTTGCCCCATACAGCCTTAATAACATCTTTTCGTACAACAATGACGAATAACAAAATTTGAATAAAAAACCCCAAAACGATTTATGCAAATCTTTTTATGATGGCCCCACAAAATTAGGGCTTTTATTTCAGTCGTGAAGGCTTTTGAGCTTATGATTGCCTCAACATAAAACATAAAATGAAATAAAAAGTCATTATATCGCCATATTAAAGAGTTTTGTATTGAAAATCTTGATGTTATAGGTTTTTATAAAATATACATATTTTTTACCCGACTGTGCAAGAAGGAGGGTTATGTTTTTTGAGCATTTTCGCGATTTTTATAAATATTAGATTGACCACGATCGGTGCAATTCGATCAAAACGTCGGGTAAATAAAAGCTTCGTACCTTTAAATAATTCAAGTATGTTTCTATGTATATTTTTTTGGCACGCTCTAGAGCCTAAATGGATTTATGGGTTTTAGTTTGAGAGGTATCATTCGATTTGTCTTAGTTGTGAGAGTGACACTATAAATATCAAAATAAAAAAAAATAAAAAATTGGCGCCAAAATATTTCAGTTATAAATTTAAAGCAGTCGGGATTTTTTTTTGTATTCATTTTGCTTGTTTACTTACCTCACTGCGACAGAAGGGGTTTAAAGTTTTTCGAGGGTATGAATTCATATTTGTTTGACACGCTCAGCAACCCAAACGGCTAGGCAGATTACATCATGTGAGGTGTCGTTGGATTTGTCTCAATTAAAATCTATACTAATATTATAATGCTAAAATGTTTGTTTGGTTTTACGCGACATTCTCAGAAACTGCTGGTTCAAATTTAAACATTCTTTTAGTATTGGATAGCCCATTCATTAAGAAAGACTATATAGGCTAAATAACATGACGCTTCAAATAATGGGAGTGGAGTTTCAATGAAAAATGTTGCAAAAATGGGTAAAATTGACGCAGACGAAGTTGCGCGGTCAGCTAGTCTATATCTATATTTCTGTATTAATATTATAAAGAGGAAAAATTGATTGTTTGTTTGTATTGAATAGGTTCCGAAACTACTGGACGGATTTGAAAAATTCTTTCATCGGGTGACATAGGCTATTTTTTATCCCTTTATACCCACGAGAACGGGAACTACGCGAGTGAAACCGCGAGGCGTCCGCTAGTAGATATAAAGTAATTCATTGAACAGGTTGTACTGTCTATGTTCATAACTGTCGCAGCGCCTTTATTCTTTTTTATTCCGATTCGACTCCGTTCCAAAGGGATTTTGATCTACCGTTGATTTTTTTATCTACCGTTGGCTACTGTCTATTTATCTATTGTTAGTGGATATAGAATTTAGAATTTTTATTTTATTTCCCTCTTCTTTTTTTATTTTGTGTAATGGGTCACTACACACAACTCGAGTTATTCAATGTGTTTTATATATTTGTCATCATGCAACCCGAAAGTCCTAATGTTAGTAATGAAACATATTATTACTGTCTAAAAATACATAAACCTCTAGTAGATATCAATGTTCTGTGATAAAACCCTCACATTTATTTTATTATTATCACATTTCAAAAGAATCACTACTAACCAACATGGCGACGGTACTGTAGAAAATAATAATGATGTTTTCGTTCAGCAACATTTGTTCGTTCACAAACACAAATTGTAAAAAGTTTTTATAACGTTTTGTAGTACATCATTAGTTGACGGGAAACGTATCTGTCTGTATTATGAACGTGTATGTGAATCGGTTTTGTAGTCAAAGGGAACATGTTATTTGTATTATTGAAAGCTTACACCATTAAAAGTATTTTGAATTTAAGGACTAAAGTATTCTAAATATTATTTAATATGAAACGCAGTATTCGAACAGTATTTAAACTTGTAGGTGCCCAATTTGATTTGATAAATGATGATGGTTGGTAATAATTATTAGTGACAATGATTGATGGTATCAATGGTGACACTGATGATTGATGACGATGATGATGAACTATCAAGTTTACAGGCCAAACTTTATCGCCCAGATCTTAAGAATCACATCTTCTCTGGCGCTGCGGGAATCGGCCGCTACAGCTCGCATAGGCCAGCGTTTTGTTACAGCCGGTGAAAACTGCATTCCTTCTGCGCCTTCGGTTCGAAATAACCCTCGGGGTGTCACAAGTACCACACGAAGTCATGGTGGGCTAATTCAGTTGTCTCATTGTTTTGAACTTGATCGATTAAATAAATATCGAGTATTCGTTTCGAATTAAGTATAGTACCTGGATGACCGAGCTTTGCTCGGTGTTTTCCCTCATCTTTTGAACTGTGACCAAAAAATAATAGTAATTTTATAGGCATTTCTTGCCAATGACTTTATTAAAAATGTAATAATTGTATTAAAAATCACAAACGTAGCGCTTAATAAATACTTTAAACTAAAATTATTTTAGACATTATCGGATATACAAGAAAAGGGCGTAAGTGGCATGAACATAACGCAGAAGAGCGTTATGTTGTTTCTTATTGCTGGTGCAATAATTCAAATCGGATTTTTTACGTCAACTGCTGCGGAACCCTATACTGAGCATGATTCGACATGCTTTTTTTTTGGTAAATCGTGTATTTTGGAAATTATATTTAAACACGCATTACATACTGATGAGATATGAATAATGTTTTTGGATCTAACCGAGATAATACTAAAAAAATATGAAAAATAAATCACAAATCAAAATTATTGTTTTTAAAAGACCTACAAAGACAGTTTCAGCTTCTGTTATATGTATGGATTGCACCCCCTTATAATATTTATTTTTATTATTTAGCTATCAAACTAAGTAGCGGCTATTATAAGACACCATTTCACCAAATTCAATCAATATTCATTGTGTAGTTTTTGAGTGAAATGCCTGTGACATTTGGACAGACAAACAAACATAACGAAACTATTTTCATTCAGATTCCATTGAAAAATAGTAACAAAAATAACAGAAAACCCACTTCTTAAGCCATATTATTCGGATGGGGGACTACGGAACCCCATATTGTGCTCTACTTAATAATATTTTTCAATGGAATTTGTACGAAAATTTTGTTACTTCTCATTTGATCAGCTGTTACTCGTAAACTTGTAAAGCCTCCTTGGCTGTGATAGTTTTCCTTTTAATTTCACTATATATACTACTACCCTGATTTTTTTCACATACCAACATCAACTATTTAGCTGGCTGGGGGGACACTTGACTCAAACCAAAATCACTTTAAAGCTTAATATTTTACAAACGGATCCCTAAATCTAAAAATCATCTAACTAACCCCTAAACATTTTTAAAAGATCTATCTAATGATACCCCACACGATGGGGTAGGTGAGAAAAAAAAATCACACCCTCACTTTACATAATTGAAAAATTTTATTCTTTCACTTTGTCGGCGTAAGTAATATGTGTATCCATGCAAAATTACAGTCTCTGAGCAAAGAATCGGACGGACGGACGAACATGGCGAAACATGTCAGACCATACTTAGTGTAGAGTTCCGTAGCCGTAGCCGTATATAAAAATCCGATTTGCGTAATTGCACCAGCAAAAGAACGTGTTCATGGCACTTACACCCTTTTTGATTTTTTTCGTATGCTTTGACACGGTTCAATTAATAAGGGGCGAGGACACAGTTTTTCAAAAATACTCATTTAATGTGTAATAAAAGTTTATTAGAAACACTAATATGTTTTTAAAAGACCTGTCGAATGGGCATATCATGTTACACGTTGATATTTGCTAAAAAAAATGTTTCAGCTTCTGTTACATTGTATGGAAGCCCCCCCCCCCTAAAAATATTAATGTTTATTATTTAGCCATCAAACTAAGTAGCGGCTACTACAAGGTTGCCATTTTGGCTACCCATTTTGGAACCCTAAAAAGGGAAAAAAATAATCATCTAGACGCAAACCGGGGTGTTCTGGTTTCGGGACTGCCCGATGTGCCGATGAACATACGCTCTTCTGCTGGTGCAATTATTCAAACCGAACTTTTTCGTACGGCAACGGTTGCGGAACCCTACACTGCCCTTTTTTTGGTACATCGTGTTTTTTGGAAATTATATTTAGATACAAATGACATACTGATGAAATTTGAATAATATTTTTCGATATTACCGACATAATAATAAAAAAAAAATGAAATAAACCACAAAAAAAAAAAAAATAGGGAAAAAAAAACATAAATTAAAAAATAAAATAGGAAAAAAAAAATATTCGGATTCGAACCGTGGTACCTTGTTTTGGAGACCGCCCGTTTCCCACCTAAGCTATTAAAACAACTCCGATCGCGGCGAAATTTACCTTCGTATTCTAATGATATTGTAGCAGTTTTTCATTGCCTGAAAATACAGATAGAACGACGTTTTTTAAAAATGAAACCTAGCTAGATCGATTTTTCGCACCCGAAACCCCCTGCATACAAAATTTTAAGAAAATCGCTGGAGCCGTTGCCGAGATTCAGATTATATATTTTTGTATATATATACAAGAATTGCTCGTTTAAAGATATAAGATAACTATTTTATTACGTTAATCCTTGCTAGATATTATACATAATAACTAGGCAAAGTGGTTTATTTGAACCTTATAGTCACTATTACTGAAATGCGTTTTTTTTTTAGAATTTACCACATTACTAGCAATCCTGTTAACCCCTCCAGTTAAGCTCAATGGCTTGTGTTAGGAGTGCGTTCACGTCGGTAGTATACTGGGTAGGATTCGAACCCGCGACCTTACGATTGCGAGACCGATGCCTTAGCCATTACGCTACCGCCGCTTTATTTTTATAATTCACGAGTACTAACGATTATTTATTTATTTAACTCTTCCTGCAAATACATTGCAATAGGCGGGCTTAATGCATTTGGCATTCTCTACCAGTCAACCTTTGGGTGGTTGCGAGAAGAGGGTGGCAGGTGCATATTATTTAAATTATTACATTATATAATCACTTTGACGGTAACATTTAATAGCCTCAATATCAATAATTAATACTTATGTATTATTTATTGATATTGAGTTATTTGTTTAAATTCGATTCTTAAAATACTTTTAATTTATTTTTTCCAAAAAATATATTTTGAATTATAAATTTATACTTATGAATATTAATAAGCACTTTATTTCTGTAGACTTATGTAAATACTCCACCATAAAAACCACTCAAATCACTTGTCCACTAACCACTTAAGTAACGCAAGTCACAACCAACTACAAGTACAAAACTTTTGTCAAACATCGCCAAATATTTGGTCCAAGATTTATGGCTATGTTTGTGTTAACTTGGTGAAATAAAGTTGGAGAAAACAGCCTAAATATATCACGAATAGTAGGAGATTCGTTTGAGGCAAAATGTTAACTATTTATGCCCGGCTAAACGAGAAGGAGGGATATTTTAACCCAACTACTGCAAAGCCAATCACACTATTAATATAAAGGCGAAAGTTTGTGAGTATGTGAGTGTGTATGTTTGTTACTTCTTCACGGCTAAACAGCAAGAGAGATTTTAATAAAATTTACTATGGAGTCAGCTGACACCCTGGATTAACACATAGGCTAATAAACCGCGGGTAACACAGCTAGTAATGAATAATAATGAAAATTATTTATTCACTTAAGGAGCAAAATACTACACTTGTGAAAAGTCGATTCTACATGTAGGTGCGCCGACTTAAAAGAATGGTTATATTTTTACCCGACTACAGCAAAATCCAAAATGTCAATGTATGTATCTATACTAGCTGTTGTCTGTAACATTTTCCCGTGAAAATTTTAAAAAACAAATCTATCGGTCTTTTTCTCTACTGTGCTAAATTTCATCCAGATCAGTTATGCCGTTCTAGCATGATTGAGTTACAAACATCTATACATCCAAACTTTCGCATTTATAATAGTAGGTAGTAACATAACTAAGGCGAACTTAATAAGGGTTAGGATTTTACCCAACTACGTCGAAACCAAAAAGGGAAGATTATTTTTTACGGCTATTCTACCATAGCGCCTAAATCACTCATGCAATTTCAATCAACACTTGTTTTTAGGGTTCCTTATCCAAAATGGCAAAAACGGAACCCTTATAGTTTCGTCATGTCCGTCTGTCTGACTGTCTGTCCGTCCGTATGTCACAGGCATTTTACTCAAAGACTACTCAATGAATCTTGATGAAATTTGGTGAAAATTTGTCTTCCATTAGCCGCTACTTCGTTTGATAGTTAAATAAAAAAAATATATTTTAGGGGGTCACTACATACATGTTTACACTCCATACTTAATAGTTTTCATCAAACATCAACGTGTGCCATATCATTCGACATGTCTTTCAAAAATGTTTTAAGGTTTTTAATAAACTTTTTTGATTGAGTGAATATTTTTGGAAATAATCGTTCCGAAAGGTGAATAAATCGTGCCCGCCCCTTAACTTTTGAACCGTGTGACCAAACACATGGAAAAATTCGTAAAGATAGCGCTTAATAAATATTTTAAACTTAAATTATTTTGAATAAGATCGGAAATATTGTCATTGAGTTATTGCCAAAAAAACTGCGTTTCTCAACAAAAGGGTGTAAGTGCCATTAACATACGATCTTCTACTGATGCAACTGTTCAAGGCTGTGGAATCCTACACTGAGCATGGTCCGACATGCTCTTGCCCGGTTTTATTTTCATATAAAACATTCACAAAGCATTTAACTAAAATTAAATTTGTTTATAAAAATGCAGATTATACACGAACGCGACTACCATCATGTTCGTTGAAACAAAAATGGTTTTAAATTAAAAAACTTTTGTTTTAAAGTCCACTCTAATGTTTCTGTTCAACAAAAAAGGGTCAGGACCAACTTTGACGGTGTCACGTCAAACTCAAACTTTTGATTTAAACTATTTTTGAATAGGGTAGTTACAGATTTGATTTATTAGTCGCGCCTTTTAAGTCCTTGATATGCAAGTTAATCGCGCGTGGTAGCGTTTTCTGGAGCTAACTTACTTATTAAAGCAACGGGTTGCACTCCGGGAGTGCCAGGAGAAGTGAAAACTTAAACATTAAAATAAATAATAATAATAATAAAATAATAAAAATGATTTATTCACTTAGGAAGCAAAATACTACACTTGTAAAAAGTCGATTCTACATTTACTTGTAATGCCTGTTCGCAAACAATAGGTAAATCCCGAGAAAAGAACAGGCAATAAAAACTCGTATATTATTATTATACCGATGAAATTTGAATAATATTTTTTGATTTTACTGACATAATAATAAAAAAAATTAAATAATAAATAAAAAAAAAAAACAAAAATTAAAATAAAAAAGGGAAAAGAAAAACGTTTTCCCACCTGCGCTATAATAACATTGTAGTTGGTGGCGAAATTTGCCTTCGTATTCTAATGATATTGTAGTAGTTTTTCATTGATCTCCCTCCGTCTTGCGAATTTTCGATCAGGTCACGTGTCCTGACGCGAGTCCTACGCCAAAAAGTGCATAATGCTGCTAAAAAAGTTTTCACTTTCAAAATAATGGTCTGTCAGTGGTTTGATAGAAATGATTTTTAGCTATATTTGTTTAAGATTTGCTTATAGAAATACATATAATATTATTCCATTTTTTTCAGTCTTTCTGAATGTTCATATTACTTGTAATTTTAATTGTTGTAATTTTAACATTGACATGTTACCTGTATATTAATGCCGTGACATAAATTTTACAAGTCGACTCCAAAATCACGCGTTAAATAAAGCCAATCTGCAAGTGCTCTTATGCATAATATTAAACCGAAAACTTGTTTATTCATTGGGGATGAAAAACTTTTAAATAAGTGACAAAAAATAATAAAGTGGTTTCTTTGAGTTTTTTCAATTTATTATAATTTTATAAAGGCTATTAATTTGATAGTATGGATGACAGAAAAGCCCGGTACTGTGCAAGAGCTAAAACCCTACAGTGAGCATGGTCTGACGTGCAGCAGCTATCACTACAAATATGAAAAAATATGATTTGAAAATGTGCACTATCAAAAAGCGTATCTTCGTCACTTACGTTCTGTTGTTGAGAAGCGTAATTTTTCGGAAATTACTCAAAGACGGTATACTCAATCAAGTTAAAAATAATTTTAGTTGAAAGAATGTATTATATGTTATATATCAGTAATTTTTAGGGTTCCGTACATCAAAAGAAAAAACGGAACCCTTATAGGATCACTCGTGTTTCTGTTTTTCCGTCTAAATAGTCATATTTAAAGTTATTCAGTTAGAACTATGAAAAAAGACCATTACTACAACTATATTATAGACCCAAGGGGGGGGGGGGGGGGGCTTAACTTCGAAGCTACTGGGCCAAATATTTTGGAAAAAATTCAAAAGATTGTTTATCTATAGATTCCACGAAAACTTTAAGGAAGGCTGAATTTTAAACATGGGTGTCTGTTTTGAGGGGTTAAGTAAGAAATTTATAAAAAAATCGCTAACAGTATCGTATTACATATCAAATTATAGGGCCTGTTGTAAGGATGTCTAATATATATTTATTAAAATTTTTAAATAATTAATTTACAAGTTATTCAAGAAAAACCATGGAAATAGACCACCCCTCTCATCTCCGAAGGTACTGAGACTAATATTTTGGAAAAAAATCTAAGGGTATGTCTTAATCTATAGATTACAGGAAAACATAAGAGTTTGAACATAAGGGCCATTTTAGAGGTAAAACGACTTCGACTTCGACTGCCTCTGTGGCGCGGTGGGAGTGTATCCGACTGCTATGTAAGAGGTCGTGGGTTCGATCCCCACCCAGGATAAAACTTTGTGTAATGAGCACGATGGTTTATTCTGTGTCTGGGTGTTATTTATCTATAATAGTATGTATTTAGAAATATATAAGTATGTTTATCAGTTGTCTGGTTTCCATAGTACAAGCTCTGCTTAGTTTCGGATCAGTTAGCGCTGTGTGAGTTGTCCCAATATATTATTATTAAAACAATAAATTGAAAAACCGTTATGAAAATGGTATAGTGTATCATGAAAACAAATGAAAGGCTTGGTGTAAGGGTCTCAAATATGTATTTTTTTAAGTTATCTAAGAATGTTCATGAAATTACACTTTGAAATTACTGAGCCAACAATTTTAAAAGAAATTGACTGGCCTGTTGGTTTAGTGGTTAGTGACCCTGACTGCTAACCTAGAGTTTGTAGGTTTGATTCCCATCTAGGATAGGTATATTCACCATACAAACACACAGTTTATAAACATACATTATACAGTTTTTATACAAACAAACATTGTAAACATCGGCAATTTGAAAAGAATGGCCGCGAGTTTGTTCATTTCCCTGGCTTTTGTACATACATGTAGAATCATGGCTTTTCAAAAGTGTAGTATTTTGCTTCCTAAGTGAATAAAGAAGTTTTGATTAATTTGATATAATTATGTATTTAGAAATGTCTAAGTATGTTTACGAGTATCAGTTGTCTGGTTGCTATAGTATCTCAGTTTGGGATCAGATGGTCTTGTGTGAGTCATCTGATATAACTTATACCTTTCAATATTGTTTTGTTACAGAGATAAAAACTAAAATGTGTAAATATGCCAAGGTTTCGCTAATAACAGAAGTGAAATCTAACACAAAATCATATTCTTTTGAAATTCTAATAATCATACATAGGTCCTATCGTACATGACGTTTTTCATTTTTTTAAATAGTATGTTATTTGGGATTCAATAGAGCAATTAAGTTTTTTTAATTACCAAAATGCTTCGTGTAACCACGGTTGCTAAGTCGCCGTTGTCACAATGCCGAGTGTCTAGGTAGATTCCCATGTTGATCGATTTATTTACATACTAACAAGTTAGTACGGAACCCTCAGTGCGCGAGTCCCACTCGCACTTGGCCGGTTTTTTTCATATTTTTTGGTAAAACGTTTTAAAAGATAAAAATATTCACTTAGTAAAAAAAAACCTTAAAACACTAAAATGTTTTAAAAAAACCTGGCGAATGGTGTGCTACGCGTAGGTATGTGCTGAAATTTTTTTTATTTTTAGTTTTTAAAACATGTACGGAGTGGGCCCCAAAAATATTTGTTTTTATTATCAACTATCAAAGTAAATAACGTTATTTACTTTGATAGATATTCTAATTCTATCAACATTCATTGTTTTTGAGTAAAATACCTGTGACACACGGACAGACAGACAGACAGATGGACGGACATGACGAAACTATATGGGTTTCATTTT
Organism: Herminia tarsipennalis; assembly: GCA_945859575.2. Taxonomy (NCBI): domain Eukaryota; kingdom Metazoa; phylum Arthropoda; class Insecta; order Lepidoptera; family Erebidae; genus Herminia; species Herminia tarsipennalis. The sequence goes on from OX243830.2 coordinate 4,794,321, forward strand.
AGCCATTTTGACCACTGAACTCTTAAAAGTACAATGCTTTTTTGACTGGCCTGTTGGTCTAGTAGTTAGTGACCCTGACTGCTAACCCGGGTTGTGGGCACAGCTAACGAAGTTGCGCGGGTCAGCTAGTACTGTATATTGGTGTCTGGTTGAAGAAATAGTAAGTAGGTAAGTGTTCAAAAGTTTTTGATCCACATATCTAGAAATCACGAAAGTGCTCATCTCATCTCCTAATGCCAGTGACGGAGCACTTTGCGAGATCTAAATCTGGGAAGAAATCACTTCACTGTTCGTATTACTTGGATACGAGAAACCTGAAGAAAATATGAAAGATAAATCTGTCTGTCAAAAATATATTTTCAGGTGCGTTTGGAGGTATAATACTTGATATTACCATCAAATTAAGATTATTCGACAATATATATAAAGTTATTGGCGCTATTTGTATTCTTTTTCCCTACGTGTTGAAGTTTTGTCCCATAGAAGTGAGAGAAGAGTGAGGGATTAGTACACTTATCAACGTACACACTTGTACATTGTTATATCTCCTGTGCTGTTTAGCTTTAAAAAGGTTGCCCGCAGTGGCTTAAATCGGTTAGGAGACTATTATTACCTTAAAATGTATTTTAAGTAGACTTGAAACCCGATTGTTAAATCAGTTAACGTGATGACCACTTAAAACGTGGTTCTAGGCCGCGTTTAAAACTTCTTCGATATTATTTTAAGCGTTTACATGTTACAAATAAGTAGTAAAAAAAAACGGGTTGCACTCCGGGATTGCCGGCAGAAGTTATAACTTAAACAATAACGATGTACATTTTTGAATATTTTTGGAATGTTTGGGCTTTTTTTTATCTGTATTTAAAGTATGTGGTTAAAAACAATATTCCTCTATTATGCGCTATCGTACACAAATATGACAATTAAAAAATGTCAATTTCAACGACATGACATTTAAATCAAAAATATGAAATTATAAAACACAAATTTCTTACAAATTGTTCTGGTTTCTAGACCGCCCGATTTCCCACTTCAGCTATTATAACATTATAGATTGCGGCAAATTTACCTTCGTATTCAAAGAATCTTATGGTCATGTGATCCTGCCGCGAGTTTAACATTTTATACCCAGAACCTGGTTCGCTACGCTCGTGTTTTTTCAACAACGTTTTCTAAAAATAAAACCTAGCTAGATCGATGTATCGCCCTGAAACTCCCTGCATACTAAATTTCATAAAAATCGCTACAGCCGTTTCCGAGATTCAGATTATGTATATTTACAACTTTACAAGAATTGCTCGTTTAAAGGTATAAGATACCAAAAAAGTGTACAACGCCACTCAAGAAGTTTTCACTTCAAAAATAAATGCACCGATTATTGCCCTCGTTTTTCTTGAGTTCTAGGTTAAACCAGTTCCTTCAATGTGTTTTCACATTGCTTCATCGATTTTGAGCAGCAGTTATGATACCCTTGAAGGTATCACAACCGACTATACGGCTCGTATATATTTACGATATTAGAAGGTCATATTTAAAGGGAATGTTTTTATTGACTCCGAATTTAACTAAATTCTGGGTTTTACCTACCTTTGAAACGAATTTAAACTTTGTAACTTAAGTATTATAAACAAGTCTTATGAAACATTAAACCTTACTTATGAACCACTTATGTATAACTTTGATACAAGATATCGCAAATGAAGTTCTAAGTATTCTTATAAAATGAATTATTTTGCGGTCATTAAAGATCCATACTATACTTACTAATATTATAAATGTGAAAGTAACTCTGTCTGTCTGTTTGTTACGCTTTCAAGCTCAAACAGCTAAACCGATTTAAATGAAATTTGGTATGGAGATTGTTTTGAGTCGCAGGGAAGGACATAGGATCGTTTTTATCGCGATAACCGACATCCACGCGGGCGGAGCCGCGGGCGAAAGCTAGTATCTAATAAAACCTACTCTGCTGTGGGTAGGTTATATCTAGAAATAGCATAAAAATAGGTGGCGTGGGCTAAACTTCATACTTTGCTCGAGCAATGCATACATAGACATCTCTCACGGCTATTAAATCTCAGACTACGTTGTATTGGCTGGGTTTTTATAAAAACTTTCTTTCTGTGCTCTCATTATTATGTGGTACAAGTGTAAGTGCAAATACTACATTATCTGTTGCCTTCATTCTTATAATCTCATGGGACAGAAATCTGTCACGATAACTTGTTTGGTCTAGTGGTTAATAACCCTGATTGCTAAGCCAGAGGTCGTGGGTTCGAATCCTATATATGATAAAACTCTCTTCTTTCAGTGACACTTATAATAATTTAAATCGGTTTAGGCGTTATTAAATTATGGTGAAATAATGAACCCAGAAACATTATATTATCTTTTGTGAAGCAGTCGTGTGAAAATGTTTTCTAAAAGAATTTCTAACGGTATTTGATTCCGCAAGCTATCAAAATATGGCTTCGTTCCAAAGTCATAAATTATTTTGACGTCGCAAGAATATGCAGATTTTCAAAATACTGGCTTCTTTAAAATTTTCACGGGAATATTTGTTCGTGTAGTACCTACATTGTACTTTAAAATAACGAGCAGATTTTGTGAGTCTAATTCACACGTTCTCAGTTATTTTTGGTTTGAATTTTTCGTGCCGTTTTTAGGTTACAAATTTGGTTTGAAAAATACTGCATTGATGGCGCAGTGGGAGTGAGTGCGACTGTGGTATAAGAGTCGTGGGTTAGTTTCCCACACGGGACACCAATTTGTATTATCTCAAAATTATTGTTTCGCGTCTAAGTATAGTTTACGTTGATTAATAAAACATTTGTGAAGTCTACCTGCGATCCTAAATAAATATTTAAATAATAATTATTAAAGTTTCACAACAAAAAAATAATAATAATGAAATGAAAAATATATATAGTAATATATATAATTGACAGTTGTATATAATAATAATAATATCTTGGGACAACTCACACAACGCTATCTGATCACAAACTAAGCAGAGCTTGTACTATGGAAAAACCAGACAACTGATAAACATACTTAAATATTTGTAAATACATACATATTATAGATAAATAACACCCACACACAGAATAAACCATCGTGCTCATAACACAAAGTTTTATGCTGGGTGGGGATCGAACCCACGACCTCTTGCGTAGTAGTCGGATACACTTCCACCGCGCCACAGAGGCTGTCAATGACAATGACGTATGCTAGCTATGTCACTATAACAAATGAGACGAATCCAACGACACATGATAAAATAAGTCAAACCGTTTTGGCTGTTGAGCGTTTTAAAGAAATAGACATTCATGCAAACTCGTACATACGCTTAAAAGCCATTAAGACTCTTTTAGTCGTCCGGTTCTTCACCAGCATTATGAGGTCTTTCGAACATTTATCACCGGTCCGGTGCATGTGAACCATGTGTTACCCATACATTACTGAACAGTCCAGTTTGGTGAAAAACCAGATGTCTAAAAGAGCCCTTACTCTCCTTTGGCACAGTGGGGTAAATACAAATAAATCCATTCGTTTACCTTTAAGCCAGATATGAGAGAGCCAGAAATGTTGGTTGACTTGGCACCGCACTATCTTGGCAATCAAGATACATTACTCCTCGTGTCGACACTAATATTATAAATGTGACAGTAACTTTGTTTGTTAGTGACTTTCGATGCTTCATCATCATCAGCCTATCGCAGTCCACTGTTGGACATAGGCCTCTTCAATTGCACGCCACTTTGTTCTATCTTCGACTTCTCGCATCCAGCTCCTGCCAGCCGTTTTGCGTAAATCATCACTCCACCTGGCCTGAGGGCGTCCTATCCTACGTTTGCCGTGCCGTGGTCTCCACTCAAGAACTCGTTTACCCCAACGGTTGTCGGTTCTTCGGCTAATATGGCCAGCCCACTACCACTTCAGCTTGCTAATCCGGTGGGCTATGTCGATAACTTTGGTTCTCTGCCGGATCACCTCATTTCTGATTTTGTCCCTAAGAGAAACTCCGAGCATAGCCCTTTCCATAGCCAGCTGAGCGACTTTGAACTTGAGGACTAGCCGTACCGTCAGTGTCCGCGTATCGGCTCCGTATGTCATGACGGGTAGGACGCACTGATTAAAGACTTTAGTCTTTAGACATTGTGGGATCGACGATGAGAAGACTTGACGTAGCTTACCAAACGCTGCCCAACCCAACCGAATTCTCCTGTTCACCTCGTCCTCGAAGTTGTTTCTACCTAACTGCAATAACTGCCCGAGGTACACATATTTTTGAACAACTTCGAGAACGGCGCCGTGCACCGCTATCGGTTCCGGTAGTACATGTTCATTGAACATGACATTGGTTTTATCCAAGTTCATCCGTAAGCCGATGCGTACAGAGGAGTCAGCCAGGTCATTCAGCATCAGTTGCAGGTCCTGCAGCGTTTCCGCCATAATGACAATGTCATCTGCAAATCGCAAGTGAGAGATGTATTCACCATTGATGTTGATGCCCCGCCCTTTCCAGTGCAGCGTCTTGAACATATCTTCCATTGCATTTGTGAACAGTTTCGGGGAGATAACGTCCCCTTGCCTCACTTCTCGATGCAATGGTATAGGTTTTGTTTCCTGATTCTGTACTTGGACGGACATTGTTGCGGCTTCGTAGAGACATCTCATCACTTGGATATATCGCCAATCTACTTGGCATCGCTGCAGAGACTCCAGAACGGACCAGATTTCAATCGAGTCATAGGCCTTCTCATAGTCCACGAATGCTAGACACAGTGGCTGATTATACTCTTGGGTCTTTTGTATAATCTGCCGCACTGTGTGGATGTGGTCTATGGTGCCATATCCGCTCCGTAATCCAGCCTGTTCCGGTGGTTGGAATTCGTCAAGTCTTCGCGCAAGGCGGTTCGTGATGACTGTGGAAAACAGCTTATAGACGTGGCTTAGAAGAGAAATAGGTCGGTAGTTCTTCAGCCGGGTCTTATCTCCTTTTTTAAAGAACAAGACGACTACGGTTCTACTCTACGCCTCCGGAGTTCTCCCTTCAAACAGGACAGCATTAAAGAGCTTTTGGAGCTCCCTCAGTACGGGTTTACCTCCAGCCTTTAACAGCTCTGTTGTAACGCCATCCTCTCCAGGGGCTTTTCCATTTTTTAGCTGTCTAAGAGCCAGCACGATTTCGTCAATGTTGACTTCTGGCAGGTCTTCGGTGTAGTGGCGTGTTAGAGTGGCTCTAGGACCCTCATCTTCAGGATCAGGTCGAGATGCATGCAAAGCGTATAACCGGCCATAGAAGCCTTCCACTTCGGAGAGGACTGCCGGCTTCGAAGAAACGACTTCTCCGCTTGTTGTGGTCAACTTCGTCAGGTGGCTTCTTCCAAGAGCTTGTACGAACACTTTTGAACCCCGGTTCTGTTCGATCGCTCTTTTAATGAAAAGAGTGTTGGAACGCCAAAGGTCATGTCGTTTAAGCTTGTTGATCTCTTGGTTTAGAGCGCGCTTTTCCGACGAAGTGACGGGTGGATTTTCACGTCGTTTTTTCATTAGCCCTGAAGTCCTTTCCGAAAGCTTTGACTTCTCTCTCACTCTCCTTACACTGCATATCACAAAATCTCGTACCTTCTTCCCTGAGTATCCGAACCACATTTACGAGCTTCTGGTTTACGTCTGTTGTGGTTTCCATGGCAGCAAATCGGTTATCCAGGTTTGACTGGAACGCTTCGGATCCTATCATGGTTTGGAGCAAAGTAGGTCGAAGCCTGGACCTCATCAGACGGGCACGTTCCACCTTGAAGTCGATATTCAGAGAGCCTCGGACAAGTCGGTGATCACTACCGGTATAAAACCTGTTGATCACGGTGACGTCTCTGAATATATGCTTTTTGTCCGTCATGATGAAGTCAATTTCGTTATTTGTGATAGTGTCGGGGCTTTGCCACGTCCACTTCCTTTGGGGCCGTTTCTTCTTGAAAAACGAGTTCATCAAGAAGAGCCCCTCCCGTTCGAGGAAGTTGACTAGCATTTGCCCCCTATGATTTCTGCTTCCAAATCCATGGGATCCTACTACCAATTCGCTGCAATTTTGTACTCCCACTTTAGTGTTGAAGTCCCCCATAACAACGTTGTAGTGAAGTACATTAGGTGGCCTGACTCGAGGGTTATGGTGTCCTCTCCCTCTCTTCGGACTTCACTTAACCCGAGGATATGCCACCTAATTTTCCCAAGTTCCACTTCAAGTTGTGCCAGATTCGAGTCTAGCCGTAGCGTGCGTCCGTTATACGTCGCCAGAGTCAGTCGGTTGTGGTGGCCTTCCGTAGCCCGGAGATTCTTAGCACCTCCCGCCAAGCCGTTACCGTGGACGCCACCATGTCCAGGAATAGCGTGACTGCCGGGAACTGGGGGCCGTGGCTTTTGTGCTTCGTGTATATGGGGGTAATTGCCCATAATCGCCACGCTGGGCAGGCGGATGTACCGCGTGCAGGTGAGGTTGGCTTGGAGCGAAAGATGGTGATGCGCCCCCTTACATCCCCATCGATGCTTAAACTGCGGAACCAATTTAGATGGAATTTGGTTTGGAGACACACACACAGTTTTAGTTCCGAGAAAGGACATAAGGTAGTTTTTATCACGATAACCGACATCCACGTAAGTGGAGTCGTAGGCGAAAGTTAGTTGGAATTGTATTTTTCAACGGTTTGACGTAACGGCGATTAATACTTAACGTGATTTAAATAAGTGTAAGAAGGGTCCACGACGCAGTGGCGATCGAGCAGGGTCCTTATTCACGTTCTTATTCCGTGTCCGAGGCACGCTTGTGCGAACTGTCAAAATCTTTTCGTAGTCGTAAATAGAGAGCTGCGCTTAGAAATGAACCAACGCGCGTGCACGGTGGATATCTTTGAGCACACCGCGCGTGCGCCAGTTCGGACCGGCTTGTCACGACAACGAAATAAAGATCATGATTAAGGACCCAGATCGAGTTATTTGCGAGATTATGCAACGTACGATAGGTGACCGTTTTCGAACATTGTCACACCCCTACGTGCCTTGGAGAGTACATTAAGCCGTCGTCGTCGTTCAGGAACATGGAATCTCGGGCACAAGTAGTCCGAGCTGAAATGATCGAGAGCGAAAAACATGAAGTTTTCTTGCCATATTTGCCGGATAACTGAAGCAAATCAGCCCTAGAGTGGAAACTGCGACTCGGTAAAAATAAGGTAAAATGACCCCCATCCAGATGGACCAACGGCCTAAAGACGCTGGAATCATCAGGATGGATCAGGTGTGGTGCGTAAATTGGGAGAGGCTTATGTCCAGCATTGGATCGATACAGTCTGATTGATTGTTTGATTTTCGATGTGTTTTAATCTCCTAGGCAATTTCGGTCAGGAGACGGCTAATCTATACATATAAAGACCAAGCTAACTATGCAGGAGATATTATTTTGCACATCTATACTAATATTATAAAGCTGAAGAGTTTGTTTGTTTGTTTGAACGCGATAATCTCAGGAACTACTCTCTCAATGCAGTAGCATTCGATTTTTTTTTATTGGTTAGCCTATTTATAGAGGAAGGCTATAGACTATATAACATCACGCTACGACCAATAGGAGCGGAGCAGCAATACAAAATGTTACAAAAACGACGCAAAATTAACGCATACGAAGTTGCGCAGGTCAGCTAGTGTAGTATAAAAGACCAGTGTATTCTCCATTCCTTCACTCTCATAGTTTGATGAAATAGAAATTAGAAACAACGAACGAAAGATTAGGCGCAGAACTAGTGACCTACCTCAAAATTTTCATTGGGGGAAGGTAGGTAGTAAATACAAGTATATATAATAGACCTGGAAGAGCGCCAAAAAATGCAAGCATTTTATAAAGGCTGATTTTTTATATTACGTGACATTAGTCGTGTAAAGAAATACTCTTTCGTCAGTCAGCTGGATTCCTCAGCGTTTGGCGTACTGGACTTTAATCGGCTACTGACGGCATCTGTTACAGAGTTATGTCGACTGACTGACGGTAATGTGATTCTGATAGTATTCTACACCAGTTATACTAAATTTCAAATCACGCATTCGATAACATGCACAGATCGAGCACGATTATAGAATACAACTTTAATGCATGACTGACGCGCCTGATTACAAAATTTTGCATGACTGACGAACATTAAACTTATTATACTCTAGAAACTGAACTAATATACTGCTAGAAAACGATTTTTTAAATTTTAGACAGCAGTTTCACGCCAAACGCTAAGGAATCCAGCTGACTGACTGGGTATTTCTTTACTTCACTAATGTGACGTAATATAAAAAAATCTGCCTTTATAAAGTACTTGCAATATTTAGCGCTCCCCTCTTAGACTATAAGTAAAATTTTGGAAATATATCACTATAAAATTTTGTAGGTACCTATTTACCTATATGCCACTCATTCCACATCAATGCCTTATACTATGACAATAATACCACATACAAGTGAAAAAAACACTTTTTTTTTAATATTAAGGTTGAATTTAGACTGGTAACAAAGTTCGTATAGGATGTTCCGATACTAAGAAACCACAGAAGATAAAAAGGGCAATACCACTTTCAATTGAAAAAATATATTGTTTCAATAGTTTAACGGTTGAATTTTGCCCGATAACAAAGTTTATATAGGATGTTTCGACCTTACCTGATAGCACAACTGGTGCCGTCCTCCTCGTCCTCTCTCTTTCTAGCACACCGTCGAATATAAAGGTAGACTGCGAGAGCGCATAGTACTAAAGCGGCTGCTACGCTCAGGGTGATAATCAGGACCACGGTAAAGGTCCTCATTGTGACCTGGGGAAGAGAAAAAATAACTATTAGATTTTCGTGACAATTTAAATGAAATTTAGTATGGATATCATTTGAGTCCCCAAGAACAACAAACGATAGTTTTTCTCGCGATAACCAATATACATGCGTGTGAAACCGATGGCGACAGCTAGCAGTTAGTTAATTGTAAAAACATTTACGGCCGGTCTCAATAATCTAACAATAAAAGGATGTGGCTACTAGAGTTATATATCTGACGTAAGCTCCATACAAAATATGTCAAAATTCTACCTCTAGTAGCCAAATCCATCGATAGATAGATTATTGAGACCAGGAGTTAGACAGATAAGCAGCCAATTCAAATTAGTTTTGACCCTGAGTTCAAGCCCAAAAATAATGTCATTACTAATAAATTAAATAACGAAAACAAGTAAAGTAGTTTTATCAAATAAAATGTCTAGACTATCACATTCATACCGAGGACACACAGCATGTATTCAATTTGATAATAAACTTGTTACATAAATTAGGTGAAGTGGAACACAGATGAATCTATTTAAATAAAAGGAGACGCTGACTGACTGACATAACAACGCAGGGCCTAAACTAAGGGTTTGAAACTTGAAATATTGCACTGCAGGGGGTCTTTTTATAAAGTAAGGATTTTTGAAAATTCCCCCCTGCCCCTGACGAGGGTAAAATTGGGGTGCAAATTAGTATGAAACTTTGCCGTTTTGGTAACAATCTGGCATCCAGCTAAGCTAGTTATATATAAAAATAATCTTCTAAATGATTTCAGTTACAAGGGGTAAACTCATCGGAGACTAGCTAACTGCGCAGGAGATAATATAGTGCAGAAATTTACGCAGCAACGCAAGTAGGTACACTCTCTATTCCAAAGATGAGATGGAAACTCGACACGACTGGAGGTAAAAAAAGCATGTATGAACTAGTGTGTATTACCCACGAGAAAGTGCAATACGATTTCAAGCTATAAAAGATTTTCAGATTCATCTAAATTAAAATGTTTGGCTTTCGATTTCTGCCGTGCCCATAACCTTAATTGTGGGCTGGATCCGCGCCTGGATAGTGGTTACCTTGCATAACGTAGAACGTCTTGATTAGGTCGAACGTCGTTGAGTTACGGGTTAAGGTTGAACTATATCTGGCCGTACGGAATCGCACTTTTTCTACTTACTTAGAACCGTCTTTTACTAGAGCGAAAAAGGAGCGTAATCGACAAGGCGCCCGGCTAGAAAATCAAATGACATTTCTAAGTGACTTAAAAGGATAGAAGCATAGGAAAGTGCATTTCGGTGCGGCTAGATTTATTATTTGAAAAGATGACTCCCGCAGTAGCGTACAATCCCTGTATCGCGAGGGACTCTAAAAACATACAAGTCACGGACACAAAGTATACCCAGACTCGGAACAACATTTTGTGGATCACACAAAGTGGTGTCCTGTATGGGAATCGAACCAACAACCTCTTGCGTAGCAGTCTGATAAATTCCCACCGCGCCACAGAGGCAGCTAGATGTAGTTCAACCACTACTGAATAAACGCGAAAGTTTGTGTGGATGGATATTTGTCACTCACGCAAAAGTTACTAAAATAATTTTGATGAAAATTTACAATATTAAATCATTTATTTCATTAACAAAAATAATTTGTTTGAAATTTCATGCGGGTAGGTAACATAATAACCGGAACATAACAAATTAATCTTAATTTGAAATCTAATTATTTAAATTATGAAGTACTAAAGATTATATCTTTAGTACTTACATAATTTAAATTACTAAAATTAAACAATAAACACAATAGAAATAATAACTATTTGAAGAAAAATGAACCGCCTTCAAGGAAAAACAAAAATCAAGCACATCACCGAATACAAATTTCGCTGACTCACTCCTATGTTTTAGTCTATATCTCTGGAGTTTTATAAGCTAGGACAACGTTTACTACACTAAAACATTTTCAAAAGAGTAGGCAGTAAAATATCAAAAATCTCATCTAAATCGGATTACTAGTGTTTGAGAAACAGACGAACATAGGGTCAAACAGTGTACCACCTTTTTATGAAGGCAGTTAAAAATAGAATAATTCAATGATCGTAATAATACTGCTATCACACTAGCACTTTTTCATTTTATCGTTCACGCTATCCATAAAGGTTCATTTCCGAGCATCGCGGCCGATCGCGAGCCGCTCGCGGCTTACGACAAGCGGCTGACGCTCGCGGCCGATGCGACAATATTGACAGTGCGCGCGCAGGCCTACGACAGTCGTCGGCCGCGCGCGTCTGTCACTTACCTCAGCCGCTTGTCGTAAGCCGCGAGCAGCTCGCGATCGGTCGCGATGCACGGAAATGATCCTTTAGAGTGGACATCATATATCCTAACGATAAAATACTTTAAAAAATAGTTATGTTTTTAAAGACCCATCTTTAAATATCAAACATAAATAACTAATAAAAAAATCGTATCGATTTTAAACAATTATAGCTATTAACAAAACTACATCGATTGAATCGAAAGCCTAAGTAGAAACGAAATACGACCGCAAAAACAACACCAAGAGACCGTCCAGCAAATACCAACTCTATGTTCTTGCAATAAGGTTCAAATTCAAACTCAAGAGTTATATAGACATATTGGAAACTTGCCAAAACACAGTTATGCTAATAAATACGATTGGTCTGTAATTTACTGACCAATATAATTGCCATGCTGAAAAAAACTGGTATTTTCAAAGAACAATTTAGTTATTTGTAACATTTATTATGGCTAATTAGAATACCTGATTACTCAATTTAAAGAAAACGTAGAAAAAATAACGTAACATACAGAAAAAAATAGGTTTATAGAGTCTGGGACAGGTCGAAATGTCAATTTTTGAATTTGTTTCTATATCAAATAGTTCATAGTATTTTTTATAGGTATTTCTTGACAATTACTTTTTTAATATAATAATTTCATTATTGTAATGATAGAAAAAAATTAAGTCCAGACCCAGGAATCGAATCCGAGACTTTCCTATGTCAAACCGATGTCGGAAACGAACCTATCTGGACTATGTTACTAGATCTCAAATTCTTCTATCTAATAATGCACGAGAGTTGGGCCCTCGCATGCGCCAACTAGCCGGTAGTTAAAGAACTATCACGGCTTTTCAACAGTATTAGATTATATTAATTTTCAACAGACAACCACATTCTAACCTAACACACAACCGCATTCTAGCCGAACACACAACTGCATTCTAGTGGAACACACAACTACATTCTAGCACACTGGCTAGCACGGTCGAACACTGTCTCTCAAGATACATGCCTCTCAGCCTAGTTTGAGTGATAGGGTTTATACATAGCAACTTTAAATTTTGTACTTCAAATTAACGCTGGTTGTATTGTAAAAGTTATATTTATGTTATTTTTTTTAAAAGACAACTCCAGTTGGTACTAGCCCTGTGTCGCGGAGGACTTTACAAACATAGAAGTCACGGACACAAAGTACATCCAGACTCAAAACAATTATAATTTGTGGATCACACAAAGTAGTGTCCCGTGTGGGAATCGAACCATTGCGTAGCAGTCGCACTCCTACCGCGCCACCGAAGCAGTAAAAAAAAAGGTTTTATTTATTTATTATAACCGACATCGGTTACGGCGGCCAATCTTGACAGATTTATTATAGTGGTTAAGTGTATGAGCAGACAGCACTCACATAACTCGATGGGACGGAAACCCGACAAAACAGGTGAGATATTGGCCGCAAGACTGACGGCTTAGCAGGCACGACAAAAGCTCACTGCCAAACGGTCACCTATCTGGGGACCCACAATGGTAACGTTGTTTTTCATCGCAGAAATCTCGTCTAGTTACCCCATAATAATTGATAAATATATTATAATAATATCTTGGGTTAACTCACACTATGCTATCTAATCCCAAACTAGCTTATACTATGGAATGATTTCCATAACAACTGATAAACATACTTAAATATTTCTAAATAATAATATCTTGGGACAACTCACACAACGCTGTCGCAAACTAAGCAGAGCTTGTACTATGGAAAGCAGACAACCGATAAACATACTTATATATTTCTAAACAGATACTTGTTATTGATAAATAACACCCAGACACAGAATACAGAATCGTGCTTATCATACAAAGTTATATCCTGGGTGAGTATCGAACCCACGACCTCTAGCTTTGCAATCAGGGTCGCTAGCCATTAGACCAACATGCCAGTCAGACTAACTATGCAGTATGTCCGATTCAAATCAGTTCCTGGTTTAAGCCAACAGCCTTTAAATCTTGGCTGCTTGCCATAGGCCATTTATGTCTTCATAAACGATAATTTCATATTACGAGTATTACCCTCATATATCTACACTAATATTATAAAGCTGAAGAGTTTGTTTGTTTATTTGAACGCGATAATCTCAGGAGCAACTGGTCCGCATTGAAAAAATATTTTATTGTTGGATATCTTATTTATCGAGGCAAGCTATATAGGCTACGAAAAATAGGAGCGGAGCAGAAATGAAAAATGTTGCGAAAACGGGGAAGAGCAACGTACGTTAATAATCTTTTGAGAAATATGAACCAACTTCAAGGAGAGTAATATCAAAGATTCTATGTTCTTGTCTATAGCCTTAGTGTTTTTCATTGACTTATAGACCTGGACCGTGCCATCCCTTTCAATTAAAAAGTAAATATTGACTGCAAAGCGTGAAAGAGAGAAAAACCTCGTGCGGCCTTTGTCAGGTACTGTCCGCAAAGTAGCGTTGTCTCTTTCTACAGAGTGGACAATTTTGTGAAGTTATGGCGCAGTCCTGGTATCTACGTCAATATTTTGTTTTTAAATCTAAATTTATAATTAAAAGGCACTAAACCTATAAACAAGAACAATGAATCTTTTTTAAATTTAATTTTAATACACTTCAATTTCACAATATTTACATTCCAAAACTCTTTTTGATATTTTTTTAAATCGGTACAGCCGTCTTCTTATAACCATTTTAGTTGAGAAACACAGTTTTGCAGCTTTAACTCAATACTAAAATATTTATTTTTATAATTTAGTTATCAAACTAAGTATGAAGCGGCTACTACAAGACACCGTTGCACTAATTTCATCAATATTCATTGAGTAGTATTTGAGTAAAATGCCTGTGACATTCGGACAAACAGACGGACATGATGAAACTATAAGGGTTGCGTTTTTGTCACTTTGGCTACGGAACTCTAAAAAAACGCCCACACAGACGAACATAGAACCTCCTGATTGAAGCCTAAAAAGAAAACTATGTGGGCGAAGTCGCGTGTACCAGTTAGTTAAATACTATCATTGCAACATTGTAGTTATATTTCAAACCAATTTAAACTGATTTTGACATCGTGCCAAATTAAAATAATATAGAAAACAATAAAACAATTGTGTGTGAAAATTACGTGACCATACTACAATATTAAAATAATATAATGCTGTGGAAGATTTGTGGGGTCTGTGAGTGACTTAGTGGCGACCGAGAAGATTAAGATATCAATGAGGTTAAGCAAAGTTATTTGGTTAAGTTATTTGGTGCTATTCTTATGCCGTGTGGTGCCGGCTTAAGAATAGCACCACCCCATCTCTTCCCGTGGGTGTCGTCAAGGCGACTCAGGGATTTCACTCCGGAGGACGGGCAGCAGCGTCCTCTGCGTACTTAAAGCCTTACTGCGATCGCCAACCCGCTCGCCAAGCGTGGCGATTATGGCAATTACCCTCAGGATCTACATACCAGTAGGTTCTACTGGGGAGACCCGTGCCCAGCAGTGGGCCATCATATGGGTTGATATGTAAGCAAAGTTATAACTGTCAGTCCATAGATTCGACGATTAGACCATAGATTTCGGTGTCGAGTGTCGAGTTCAGCTCTCACCTTTGGGATGGATCCACTAAATATCTACTTGATGTCTTGGACGGGTTGCAGCGATGCGCAATCCGCATTAAAGATGATGCAGAGGTTTCTAATAAACTGGAACCTCTACCACTGCATAGCAGCATAGAGAGATGTAGCAGCGCTAAGCGCCTTCTATAGATTTTACCATATCGAATGCTCCAATGAACTTTTTAATTTATTCCCTCCTTGTCACTTCCTAAAGCGAACCACGCGTGCTGGCCTTCGATGTCACCACATATACACGGTCAGCCGTGGATATAATTTCATCTCGAACAAAGAAATACGGTGACTCATTTCTCTGCCACATATCCAAAAAATGGAACTCCCTACCAGCACATGTGTTCCCTCCTACCTACGACATTTACATTACGTCTTTCAAAAGAGACGTAAAGAAGCATCTTGCAGATGAACAAGGTCCTTACCTTGTTCATCTGCAAGGTGCTTCTTTACGCCTCTTTGTCAGTCCTCACAGTCAGTGTACTAAAAGTGGTACTAAAAGTAATACTGAAAATTACGTAGGTAACTTAGGTTAAAAATTAGGTAGGTCTTACTTTTTGCTTGCTTTTTATTATGATCTTCGCATAATAAATTGTTTATAAGCATACTCTGTACAGATATTAACCCGTAGTCAATAAAATTATAGAATTTTATTGGCTACTTAATCGCGTAAATGTTTCAAAGCAAAATACGATTGATTTATTTTTGCGGCTATTGCAATATGGCCAACTTTTCGGCCATATTGCAACAGTAGCACTCGTTTATATAACTATATACCTATAATGTGTACAAATCGCGAAACGTTAAGAACAGTATTTAGACCTGTGATATTACAACAAAAGAATGACGACATAACACTGCATTTTGTAGAAATTTAAATAAATTTAATGTTTCAAGAAACAACTAAAGACTGATTTGATTTAACAGCTATGTAGCCTAAACTACTTCTGCAGAAAAAATCTGCTTCCTAAATCGCCTAACTGAAGTTCTAAGTTAGGCAGTAGATAACTGAATTGTTTCAACTGGCACTGCCTGGGCGGTTTTGTGGCATTGTGCCAGTATTTAAGTGTGGCAGTTACGTGTTTTACTTCACTTCTATGTTAGAAATGACCGGATGCGGATAACGGCAACTGCTTGTTACAAATTTGTAAAGTTAGGTTAATTTTTTTAAAAGTTGCTTACACTGTTATGGCAATTTGAAAACAGTGGCTGCGAGTTTTAATTGCATTGGCTTTTCGCCGCCTTTTTTTTTTTTCAAACTTGATATTATGTCGGCCACATACGCTAGGGTTTGCATGATGGTTATAACTTTAAGTTAACCATACCGAGTTATAATGTATACATTATAACTTGGTTATTCCTGTTGGTTCAGCTCGTAAGGTTATAATCGTAGCGTTAAAACCATAGTGTGTGTGGCCAGCATTACATGTAGAATTAATGTATCTATCACATGTATTGTTTTTCTTCATAAATAAATAAATAATTTAGAATTTTAATTGAAAACTAGAGTCATAAAATTTGAAGGTTTTATTAAGATTTTTTTTTCTAAAAGACGACTTTCGCAGTAGGGTACAAGCCCTGTGTAGTGGGTGACTTTACAAACATACAAGTCACGGACACAAAGTACACCCAGACAATTTGTGGATCACACAAAGTGGTGTCCCGTGTGGGAATCGAACCCACGACCTTTTACGTAGCAGTCGGACACACTCCCATCGCACCACAGATATTAGTTTACCTTGGTAACCAGATTATTATGAAAGGTAACGCATTAAAAAATATTACAAAAGAAAAAGCCTTAAAAAAAAATCAAGCATAGTTTGAAGCAATCAAACTATGCATTAAATTTGTTTTTAAGTAACGAGTAGGCTGGTATAGGAAAAGCGTTGTATAATTAATACTTTAACAACTAAACTGCTTTGAACAGATACGTGAATTAGCCACCAGATTGATAAATAATTCCTTTTTCATTTATTTCAGAAACAATTATTACATTGTGTTGAAATCCAACAATTAACAACTTACACAAACATAGGTACCCAATTAAAGTAAAACATTTCAAATTATTATTAAACACAATTCACACAGTAGTTTAAAAAATATAAGATGACATTTTTAATCATTCACTAACATGTTTAGTATCGTTAGATGTTCTCAAAGACTCCACACTGTTGATGATTATGATGTTAATCATTTATCAACCCATTTGTTGTCCCACAGCTGGGCACGGATCTCCCTAGTAGAACCGTCTTATTATAAACCCGGGGTTATTTGCTCTAATCACGGTAGAGAGTTGCGCTTAGAAATATCCAACGCGCTGCATCAACGGTGGACATCTTTAAGCGCACCGCGCATCTGCCAGTTCGCACGGGCTTGTCACGACAACGAAATAAAGATAGTGAATAATGGACCCCGATGTGCAATCCCTTAGTCGCCTTGAAGACACCCACGGGAAGAGATGGAGTGGTAATAGTCTTAAGCCGATACCACACGACGACAAAGAAATATTTTATAAAAGTTGTATGATGTTTTGTTTTGTGATAAAAAAACTTGTACCGCTGCCTGCCGTGCTGCCTTGAATGCCGTGTGGTGCCGGCTTAAGAATAGTACCACCCCATCTCTTCCCGTGGGTGTCGTCAAGGCGACTAAGGGATTTCACTCCGGAGGACGGGCAGCAGCGTCCTCTGCGTACTTAAAGCCTTACTGCGATCGCCAACCCGCTCGCCAAGCGTGGCGATTATGGCAATTACCCCCAGGATCTACTGGGGAGACCCGTGCCCAGCAGTGGGCCATCATATTGGTTGATATGAACCGCTGTATGGCAGGACCATGAAGGGCTTATTTCAACTTTAGCAGCAGTTAATCTCGGTATTACTGGCACATAATATCGTCCATAATAACCAATGACCTCTATACTACAATAGTGTAGAGGTCAGTGTTATTAGCAGTTACCATACATTTGCACTAACGTTATAGATAAGTAATCCAAGTCTTAATAGTCCGAGAGCTGATGGTAATTTTTGGGACGGTATTTAGGGCACATGAAAACTTGTCTAATACTTCTCTATATTACCCCAACAGAGAACCGTAGACCTGGTTAGGGAATAGTGGGGCTAAATAAACGTTTTATATTTTACTACGGTTTAACGATTAATGTTCAACCTAAATATCTGTATTTTTAAACATTTATTCTTATTTAAAAATGATATCCTATTACAATTTCAGTGCGCCTTAATATTTTTTTCACAAAAAAACCAAATGCCTCAAGCATTACTTTTTTCTTAGCAGTAAATGGTTTCTTTAAAAATATAAGGGTTAATCGATTTAACCCCGGTATTCCCCAGACAGGTCTATAGTTCTGTGCTTGGGTATTATATGGGAGGCATTTTACCTAATAAATACCACCAGCTCTCCTACTATAACGGTAGTTAACGGAAACTATTGAAGTTGTTTTGCCGTGCGAACTTCGCTTGCCAAATTCTGGCCGACGTAGTTCCAATGTCAAGAGATAGATGGCGCTTTTACGACTAAGGTATACGTAATTTCATTATTTGAAAATGTACCGCAAAAAAGTCCTTATTTTTATTTTTAATCTGGTTTTATATTTTATCTAGATGGCATGTATTGTATGTACTTTAGGATTTATTAAAATACCTGCTTTATCTGTCCAGGATATTGAGTTTTAGAAAAAAAAAAAAAAAACTTTTGTTATTTAACCAGATCTGTGCCCTAAAATGTTATATTAGCCTAGCTGGCACGATGGGAAATGCATACTTATGAAATGCATACACAGTCTTTCATTGGCAGTATTATGCAGATAGAAAGATTTGGGACTTCAACCCTCATCCGAAATCAAACATACACGTAAAATACCCGTCGGGCGAGTGACTTACACTTGGCCAGTGATATTATTGACCTCGTATTCCTAAAAATAATTCTAAGTACTCCCATGCTGTCTGCTGATGAAAGACCACATCTTTCTGTTACAAGTTGCTCAAGAATATATCCAAATTTATCTATTTTTTTTGTTAAGATAACTAACAATGTAGGTTTGTGGGTCCCACATTACAAGCAATCTTTTTATCTTTTTAACCTCTCCAGCTAAACCTAATGACTTAAGTAACTAGTGGGTTCACGTCGGTATTACAACGGGTAGGTTGCGACCTCACTGCGACACATTGCGAGTCCGATGCCTTAGCCATTAGGCTACCGCCGCTTCCCAATTCGCTTCCCCGATTGTACCCTGACCTTGTAATTCATAACTACCCTCAATAAGCTTGAAATATTATCTTCATAAGCCTTGTAAATCTCAGAAAGGACCAAAAACCAGGGCTTGTATTTCAGAAATGATGAGCAAGAACCCGTTTTACGTCAATTTGGAGTCGAACCCGACAGCGTCGGTACATGGTATATTGCGAGGGTAAAAACAGAAAAGGGTCTGCAGGGCTACGAAATAAGCGGGCACGAGAAAACAGCGATTTATAAAGCGGAGCGATATTTTTTTTTTTAATATCTCCAAATGAAGAGACGTGCAGATCGCGAGCCTGATGGTCAGCGTCACCCTTAACAGTTTCAGTGACACCCAAATCCTTGTTTGGAAAATATCTGACTGTCACCACACTGCGCTCCTCAAGTCTCATTTGTCCAGTGAATACACTTGCTACAGTGCCCTTCAACAAAATACAATGTGTTGACATTACTATTTCAAGGAAGAATAACTGACACTGTGGTGGTACCCCCTAAAACGACCTATAACTTAGACCTAACTACTACCATAAAGTTGAATCTTTAATTGAATATATTTTAGCTTCACAACTATTCGTTTTATTAAAGTTCAATGAGATACAGTCATTTAAATTGACTTGGTATCTTAAGATTTACAAAATTACATTCGAATTTCCAAGGTTAAAATAAATTTAAATTGGTAAATTCCGAGGATAAGAGTTTAATAAAATATTATTATTGTATTTTATCGCTAAAAGGAGTCATTTATCGCTTATCTTTTGGCTCCAACCTATGCGGACTGTGATGCGGCGTTGCGGAGCCGACATCGACCGGTGTGCGTTCAAACAAGCAAGTGTACTTGCATCCAGTGGCTTCTTGCAATATAGTCGTACTAGTGAATTGACTGACTGACTTACACGCGTCTCAGTGTCTCGGTGAGCACGTTCAGACGATGGTTTTGCGCCGAACCTCTCTCCGGTCGTGTCGAATTTCCACTCCATCAGACCATAGTCGGATCGAAGTGAGGAAATAAAGAATGCCGTTGCATACACTTTTGCACTTTAACATCTCCGCGCACTTGGCTAGGCTCTGATAGGATTGGCCGCCGTATCCCAGATTAGTTAGGAAGTTGTTATTATTATAATATGTGTACCTAACAGTGGTAACGTTGTAAAAACTCGCTTGAAATAAATCACCTATTTTGTGTGGAGCTTACGTCAAATAAAAGTGTGATTTATTATATATTAATAATCTCCTAATGCTCCTGGCTTCTTTAAATTACACTAAATAACTTTAAAATAGTTTTGAAAAAAAAAACATATTAACCCTTAACCACTAACTACTTGCTTTAGCCACACAACCACCTACTACACGTCTGTGAGACTCCGAAATCAAATCATTGTATTTTCGTCAGGTTAAAAGCCTGAATCTCACAATGAAAATCGGTTTTACTCCAGTAAAATAGTCCGTAGTCGGTTATGGTCATTACTCTAAAATGAATATGGGTTAGTACGTATATTTAATATTTTTCAAAACTAATAATACAAAGTTATTTAGTAGTAATGTAATGTAGTATGCACGGGAGCTTATTAATATTTTACAATATTGAAAACGGTTGTTAGCGCCGGTGCTTTACTAATACTACTTCAGTTCTAAATTTCGTTGTGTATACTGTCTCAGTGGTTATGAGTATTCCAAATATATTTTTTGCATAATAACATGATTTGTGTCTCCATCGAGCATTACAAGCCAGTAAGCTAACAAGTGAACTTTCCCATTGAAACAAGGCACAAACACATACAGACGAGCAGATATGAAGCTACTCGTGAAATAATTCGATTCTATTCACGGATGATTTAGTATACTAGTTCTGAGATTTATTGAATGCTGTCGTGTATGATTGACGTAGAATACAATAGAGAATTTACCTGTGCTTTGTAATCTTGCGATAACTTTGCAAACATGCTTCTATTACATATGTAATCGCGTGGCGTGAAATATTTGTAGGTATACTATCGAACTGTGTAGGATAGTATACGGTGTTAAAAAATTGACTGTGCGAGTTTTAACCACTGATGCAAATTGATTTTTAAAAAATAATAACGAAAACCAAAATGAATTAAACAATCCGATTTTTGTTGTGTTATTTTATTTATTCTCAAATTTAGATGCGCACTGTACCTAGTCACACAACGGCTAGCGAGCGCTTTTGTAGGGAGCCTGCCATCTGTATTTATCTAATTTGTGACGAGAGCTACAATGCAATGCAGACTAGAGCGTCAGCGAAGTCCCACGTACAGCGAACATAACAATATTTTGCAGCATTGCTTTTATTATGTAAAAGAAACCACTGATTTTTTTTATCATGCCCTAGTTTTTTATGCTAATAAAGCACAATAAATTCTGAACAAAACTCCGTCACTACTAGTAAGCCAGTTACTCTCGCCAGTATAATGTCGCGTTCAAACGCTCACACAACGCATAGGTGCCTAAGTAGTCGTAAAAATAATACGACTCCCAGATGATAAGTGAACGCCGGTGTGATTCAAATGGTACCACTTGCGATTGCAGTAATATCTTGAAAGGTTACTTATCAAAGGCTATGGTTATGAAAGTAGCTTCGGCTTGAGGTTTTTGCCTTTACAACGTGTAACAGAAATGGTCAAAATCAAGGGTTGTTAAGTGCTCATGCCCATGATACTGTGTGCTCATATCTAATTTTATCAAAATCGGCGTCCATTAAATTCTTTTTACCCAAAATCGACTTTTGAACTAGGGGAGGACCTAGTTCAGAATTTGATTTTGGATTATTTTAGTATAGAACTTTTTAAGACATTAATAATTTTTTTTTTTTCAAAAAAAGATAACTAGCAATGTAGGCTTTTGGTCCTACATTACTAGCAGTCCTTGAAGCGGCGGTAGCCTAATGTCTAAGGCATCGGTCTGGCAATCGTGAGGGCGCGGGTTTGAATCCTACCCATTATACTACCGACGTAAATCCACTCCTAACACAAGCCATTGAGCTTAGCTGGAGGGGTTAACAGGTTTGCTAGTAATGTAGGACCAAAATCCCACATTGCTAGTTATCTTTTTTTGAAAAAAAAAATATTATTAATGTCTTAAAAAGTTCTATACTAAAATAATCCAAAATCAAATTCTGAACTAGGGCCTCCCCTAGTTCAAAAGTCGATTTTGGGTACACAACAAAAATTGTCTTCAAAACGGCTAAAAATACAAAAAAAAATCTAACCGACTTCAATTACAGTGAATTTGCTGGCATTTGTTGAGGAGTTTCCTTGTTTCTGAAACTTATTATTAGATATTTACGAAATTCATATGGGATCATTTTGGAATAAACTTCCTTCGAACAAAACAGATATTTTGAAAATCCATACATGACGAGGTTATGCTCGAACATACATAAAAAAAACACATCCGAATTGAGAACCTCCTCCTTTTTGAAGCCGGTTAAAAAAAATGTTGCCGGCGATATAATTCTTCATGACTACTACCGATGCTATACATTGCCTTGTACAATCTATATACAGCCCATCCCTTGAGCATTACCATCGGCCTTCGCGTATAATCAGCTATGATTAGTTGATATTTCCGCGTGAGAGCCGATGGATCCCACGGGATAGGCCCTAATGGTCCATATAAGATCAAGGTTAACAAATAATTGAAATATTATATAGGACAAGCTTAGGGCAAACACGGAATGGTGTTGTTTTCTGTGCGAGTTAATATTTGCTATACGGTTTTTCCTGTATAATATTCAATAAGGTTTATACTTACTTACTTTTAAGCAAACTACTTAAAGAAATTTTATTAATCTTTACAATATATTGTATGAAGAAGAAAGAAAAAAAGACGATATCTAAATTATAGATCAGAATAACACATAGAATGTAATTTATCATGCTATCTAAACATTAAAACTAGTTAGGTACCTAATATACCTATCAAATTTAAGGCATTTTACTGTAAATTTAACAAAACATTATAACTTGTCATATTGCCTAAGCTCTTTTCTCATGTTCATGAAGCATTTAAATAAAAGCATTTATTTACTATAACACTATGCATTGTTTGACTAAATATTTCTGCCAAATAGCATAGCGATATGTTGGCTTTTGTTTGCGTCTTCGAAAATGTGGGTATTGGTTAAATATATCCTGTGTGTTACTCAAGGCTATTACCAAATTGATATCATTTCGAGCATACGTCCACAACAAGAATAAAGGTATTCTTGTTTCATACTTTTTAGAATGGGAAGTTTTCTTAGTCAGGTTTTAGTTTTCGAAGGCTTTTTTAAATTATGAAATAAATATTTGATTATATTACTAGCTGACCCTCGCAACTTCGTCTCCGTAATTTTGTCCTTGTAATTAAAAAACCGGGCAAGTGCATGTCGGGTCACGCACAATGTATAGTTCCGTAGTCCCCTCCCCCCATCCGAATGAAAACAGAAAAATAACAGAAAACCCACTCCTTAAGTCGCGTTGACATAAGGAGTGGGTTTTCTGTTATTTTTCTTTCATACTTACAACGTTATACTTACTTAATAATAATGATCAATGGAATTTGTACGAAGATTTGGTTACTACTCATTTAATCAGCTCTTACTCATAAACTTGTAACGCCTACTTTGCTTTGATAGTTTTCCTTTTCATTTCAGTATATATACTACTACCGTGATTTTTTTACATACGCAAAATCAACCATTTAGGTGATAGGAAGGGGAGGACACTTGACTCTAATAAAAAATTGCATTTTAAATCTGAATATTTACAAAATCTAAAAATGGTCCTCACAACTCAATTACTTCAATATTCGGCCTGCGTCATCATAATTTGTGTAACGAAGCAATAACAAAAGCCGTGATAGTTCTTTAACTACCGACTAGATGTCGCTACGGGGGCCTAACCCGTATGCATTAAGAGATGGAAGAATTTGATATCTAGTAACATAGTCCAGATAGGTGGTTCGCTTCTGGCCCCGGTTTGGCTACGGAAGTCTCGGGTTCGATTCCTGAGTCTGGATTCAAATTTTTCTATCTTTCAAAAATGCAATTATTGTATTTGTAAAGTCTTTAAAGCTGAATATTTACAAAATCTAAAAATGGTCCTCACAACTCCTAAACATTTTTAAAATAACTATCCAACGATTCCCCACGCGATGGGGGAAGGGGAGAAAAAAAATCACATCCCGACTTTACATAAACCTAAAATAAAATTTGATTCTATCAATATGTTGGCGTAAGTAATATGTGTATCGATGCAAAATTACAGTCTTCTAGCACTGACAGTCTCTGAGCTAAGCTGCGGACGGATGGACGTATTATGGCGAAACTATAAGGGTTCCGTTTTGCCATTTTGGCTATGGAACCCTATTCTCATGCCTGCCTAATACAAAAAAGCATTAAAACACGTAGAGCCGTTTCGGAGGAGTTGTACTACAAACACCATGATACGTGATTTGTTTGACATATTAGATTATTATTGTTTAATCCATTTTTGTGTGAAGCTCGAAGAAAAGAGAGGCAAAACTTTGGCTACCCTATAATAATATCTTATACGTACAGACATGACTACTTTACAATTTTAAAACAGAGTACAAAATGGATAATTAGAAAATATTCTATTATACCGCTGGCTAGATAAAATATAACTGATTATACTAGTTTATTCATTTGAAATAACAATGAACGTCGAACAAAAATAAACCTATATAGGCAACCATATCATATAACATGCATAGAAATAAAAAAAATCTACAATTTTTAGGTCGTTAAAATACAACGGGAAACACAATAGGCGAAAAAATAAAAAAGTTATCAGCAAAAAGTTTTTAATATTAAAGTTTTATTTCGAAATAACTTCACCGCAAAATATAATTGGAAAACTTGGAAAGAATGAAATGTTTTGTATTATATCCAGTTTTAGGTCTGTACTTTTATACTTTTGCAGTTGAAGTAGTCATAGATTTGACTTATATAACGTGTGTAGGCACGTTTTTAGAACGCGTGTAGATCAAATTTGCATAGTACCTATAATATCTTTGGCACGTTGGCTGCCAACCTACTCGTACGATTATACTCGTAGTAGTATTCTCGTAGTTGATTGTACGCGATTTCTAACCAGTTCTAGTAGTGGAAGGAAGGTGTTGAATTCTTTAAAAATTGAAATAAAATTTTATTTTATTTGAAAAAGTAGTTTCTTAGATGTTTTGGGTAGATCGCTGTGAAATCAAGAAGGAGTAACACATTTTAAAACTATCTCCAACGCATAAGGCAGGTATTTCGGTGCATACCGGTATTTCTGTGCGTGTTCTTTCTTTTGTGCAGACACGACATGGTTTCGTCAGTTTTTGTTTCTGTGTGGTCTAAATAATGTAGTAATCCTGCTTGTTTTTTTTCTGATCGAAATGACTAGAGTTTGTAAATTTTATAACGATAATCTTTGAACGAGAGAGCGTCCAAATCCGTTTTTTAAAGGAAGGTTGTCATATTGGTTGTAGATCATGAAGACTTCATTAATGTAAAAAGCTAGTTTATGGTACCAAAATAATATTTTCTAAGAGCTGAGTAATATGAAAGCATTTGGTCTGAAAGTTTAGTGGCCGGAGAAATCGCGCAGCACCCTCAGTTTTGCACGACAAATACTCGTAGACTGGCAATAGCTAATGAAAATCCTACCCTTTTGCCATACTACGAGAAAACTCGTAGTTTGAACTAAAGTTCACTGCCAACTATGAGTACACTCGTACCTACCATTTTGTATGGTGGCAATGGGTATATAAAAAAACCAGGCAAGTGCATGTCGGGCCACGCACATTATAGGGTTCCGTAGTCCCCCATCCGATTGGTTAGCTGTTACTTGTTAAATTGTAAAGCCTACTTAGCTGTGATAGTTTTTAATTTCACTATATAATATACTACTTCCGTTATCTAATGGTACCCCACAGGATGGGGTTGGTGAGAAATTATTATTATTGTTCTCATTATTAATCTTTTCTCTTTTAAATTACATTTTTAAATATAAATGAAAAATACATTTATTATTATAAGGGTTCCGTTTTGCCATTTTGGCTACGGCACCCTAAAATAGTAACTACGAGTATACTCGTGTGGCAGTTAACGTGTTAAAATGCCCATACTCAGAGCTTCAAAGCTTTAAAGCAAATACGCTGAATGTTTAACTGCTCATACGAAAGATACATAATCGGCGTATTTGTTGTTGGATTGTGTTCTGGCTTTTATAATATCGTTTAAGGGGGCATTACACTGACAGAATTATTTGTTTAGCGCTACGTACACAGCTACACGATCGCCGGCCTCGCTCTTCCGTACACAACCATTACATCACAGTGCGCAGGAGCGCAGGTCAATATAAAGTAGAATATTCGTTCGTACATATGTTAGATTACGAACGCCATGACTATGACAATACGAAAATGCTCGTTTTTTGCATTTTTCCGCAACTTCCAAGATTTATTTGCGGGATTATATTAAGACATATCCTTAAATTTCTTTATTTCATCTACTTTTGACTAGTGACATAATTTTTAATAATATAAATTTTTGAGAGAGCCGAACCCTGTTTCGCGTAATCTACCCTTAAATAGGTATTTCCTACAACAACTGCGAGATGAGTCAACAATATACGCATGACGAAGCAAGCCTTTTTTAACGTACATAGTATGCACGGATACATAAGGGTTCTAAAAATAATTTGGCTACTTTTCATAGTAGCTTATAACTCAAGGTGAAAGTGTCCCAATTATATTAGTACCTCCATCATAATAAAGCTCTGATCATCGTTTGATCGCTGATCAAACGATGCTTCAGCTGATTAAGGCATCATCATTCGTTGTGTTACACCTAAGAATATGCATGTTAAATATACGCAATATCTGTAACACGCACGATCGTACGCTTATACAATTGTTTTAGAAACGTTAAACGAATTATTAGTCAAGCGAAACAATGGTCTCCCTAACCGGTAGCGGTTACGGCGGCAATTTTATCAAAGACTAGGCAACTACGCAGAAGTTATTATAGTGTACAAGAGTATGCGCGAGCTGCCCAGAGGGAGCAAGAGTCCGTTTGACAAAGAGGTGTGACATTTTTCTTAAATGGTCACCCATTTATGGACTGACAATGGTAACAGTAACACATGACAACTGATAATCATATGTATGTGTTTTTAACATATAAGTGTTTTTTAAATAGGAATCCAACTCACGAACTCTGGCTTAGCAGTCAGGCTTACTTATTATTAGAACATGAAACCAGTCAATAAGAGTCAAAAAGGAACCCCAAAAGAAACCCCATAACTTCAAATCCCATAACATAAAAGGGCAAATAATTCCTTTTACAAAACAAAATGAACTTTACGAAAACAAAGCTAGCGAAGTGTAATTTCGTACATGACCGGATCCATTCGATTAATTTTCAAAATCCATTCGCGACTGAGTGAGTGAACGATTGAGTGAACTGATATTTCCCTCGGGGAGCGATTAGGGTCAAGTCGATCTTCTGTAATGCTTCGAAAACCAAGAATTGGCTGGGATTTAGCGGGATTATTTTAAGATAAAATTTGGGAGATATATTTTTTAATTTATTCGTAATCACAGTCTTGTAGAGAAAGGCTCTCTAGTAAGTAAACTAACTCATACCACTCAGGGCTGACTTAAATAAGGTTGAAATTTATAGAGGCAATTTAAGCTTGCTTAGCTTGACTGGCCTGTTGGTCTAGCGGTTAGTGACCCTGACTGCTAAGCTAGAAGTCGTAGGTTCGATCCTCACTCAGGATAAAACGCTGTATGAAAAGCATGATGGTTTATTCTGTGTCTAGCTATAATTTTTATCTATAATATGTAACGTATTTAGAAATATATAAGTATGTTTGTCAGTTTTCTATTACACGTTTTTGATTAACAGCCAAATCAACCTATAGTGTGTGGTTGCTCGCCGCGCCGGTGCGATCTGCGTCGTCATGTATCTGCCGGACAGTCCAAGTGTGATGCTTTTGATGTTGTAGGCATCCCCTAAAGGTTCATTTCCGTGCATTGCGGCCGATCGCGTAAGCGCGCGGCTGACGCGCGCGGCCGATGCGACAATAGTTAGAGTAAGAGAATGTATGACATCGTTGCCGAGGTGTGCAACAGACGCGTGCGGCCGACGATGACTAACGTAAGCTGCGCGCGCACTCTGACTATTGTTACATTGGCCACGCGCGTCAGACGCACGTCGTAAGTCGCGCGCGACCGCGATGCACGGAAATGAACCTTTAGAAAGAGTTTAGGAAATTTGTCCCCTTAGATGGTAAAATAGGGGTTGCAAGTTTGCTTATAACTCCATCAGTTTTAAAATTATATCTGTGAAAATTTGTATATGGCTGTTTTGGTTTTAAATGAAGAAAACGTGTTTTAGCGTATTTACAAAGTCAACTCATGTTAATATTATTCACGCGGGTGAGACGCAAGCAGCTGCTAGTTTACTATACGATCAAAAGAAGCGGTATGAGGAACTTTTTTAAAACTGTATTGTTTTATTTCAGTGTAGAAGGAAGGTATCTTAATATCAAATTTAAATGCAAAAGACGGATCGCGCAATAGACAAGTAATTTGCAGTACAAAAATGTACATTGCCAGTGCGTTGAAATGGGTGTGGAACCCAACAGGGAATTTATTTCCAATCGGAAACGTCTGCAGGGAATTTGAATTTATTGGAATCATCCATCTTTGCTATGCGTTTATTAGGCAATCCTTAGGTTGTGAGCTTGCTATACCTACCTCAATTTTATAAAATAAACATTTGTTCATGGATTCATGGATGAAATGTTGAAATATAAACAAGCAGAAGTTTTACAAAAAGAAGGAAATCCATACTATATATATCTGTCTGTCTGTTACGCTTTCACGCTCAAACAGCTAAACCGATTTGGTTTTGAGATAGTTTGAGTCCCAGGTAAGGACATAGGATAGTTTTTATCGTGATTACCGACATCCACGCGGGCGGAGCTGCGGACGAAAGCTAGTATATCATAAACGTGAAAGTAGCTGTCTGTTTGTCACGTTTTCGGGCTTAAATCGGTTGATTTAAATGAATTAGTATGGACTTAGTTTAAGTCCCAGAAAAGGGCAATATAATAGTTTTAATCGCGATAAAGGACATCCACGCGGGTGAAGCCGCAGGCGATAACAAGTATAATAAAAAAAAACAATATTTTGTACCGGTACGAGGGGTGATCAATAAATAATGATAAACGTGTATTCATACTATTAATAAAAATCTTTACAAAAAAACATCTGACTTCAATCAAGGTTGATTTGCTAACTTTTATTGAGGAATTTCGTTGTCTGTCTCCGAAATTCAACATCAGATCTTTACGAAATTTATATGGGAAACTTGTTTCAAACAAAAAAATAATTTTGAAAATCCATTTATATATGACAGAATTATGCCCAAACACACAAAAAAATATTTTTAAGTAGGTTTAAAACAAAAAAATATGCTTCTTAGTTTTTCACAACATCGCAGTACAAAAAAACAGCAGAAATAGAAGGTCATTTCGAGGAGATGTGATTGAACTGCTGCCTAACTTCGTTTTTCTTATCAAACATGATGTTTTCAAACAATCATTTATACGAAATAAAAGTAATTGAATTTGAGTTTAAACATCAAATACGCAGAATCTGTAATAATCCTACTGATTACGTGTTCAAATTACGAAGCCCAATTAACAATCAGATCATGTAGAGGATTCACAGTAAATTGCATCTCCAGTAATGAATACGGATGTATACTGGAGTAGCAAAGCCGACGTATGTCCTGTGCGGTACGTGTTAGTTAGAATTTGATATCGCTGTATTTAGTAAGACTTTATGTGATCAGATATTGTGAGGTCTGCCTTTGTAGAACCTTATTGTATTTCAATTTTGGTCAGCTATTCTACTAATATTGTAAACTCGAAAATTTTGGGTAGGATGGATGTTTGTAGCCTTATTTTTGCAAAAACGAATAAATGGGTTTTGATGAAATTTTGCAGTAATATAGTTTTCTGTCGAAGTTGCCATAGTGACGAGTAATTTGTTTTCATGTTATAAAGTTATGTCTGAAAATTATCTACATGAGAGTTTAAATTTTGACTTGACTTCATTTAATTTAAATATTAATTTCTTACTTGTGTTTAACGCTTTTGTGCAATAACATTGTTAATGATTATTGTGTAGGTGCATGGAAAAAATAACGACAAAATAACAAGATATCAAACTTCAAATATTTTTTCCAATACAATAGAGATTTTGCAGATATGACTTTGTTCTTCGGATAGGTCTATTAATGTGGATGACGCCATTTTATATGAATGACTCGAGCAATGCTTAGAAATCGCTCACTGGCAAGGAATATCGAACCAGTTGTTTCAAAGACGTATAATATTTATTGAAGATTTAGCTATGTATAATATTTTTCTCTTTGTAAGTACTCTCGATATTTTAATGGCGACTTTCTGTTACACACTGCATGTATTAACAAAATACAACTATAATAATCCAAACATCAAAACTAGTACATTGATATTTTTTTTACCCAGCCACATCCATATTCACCTTATAGCTGAAGCCGTAACGTGAATACTTTACGACAAATATTACGATTTGTGAGTTTGTTGAATATATCGTAAATTTCTCAATGACCTTTTGAGGTTATACGATAAAAATACAATCGGCAGAAAAAATCTTTTAAAATATTATTAAGTTTTAAAAACGATTCACACAACACACAAATATTACCGGGACTCAATCGCCTGAAATATCTTAAAGTACAACCCTTTCATTAGCGTTTCAATCGTATAACACCAATCGCGGTCACAGATCAACCCATGCAATTCATTCGAAACGTCGGGTAAATTATAAATTATAGAGCTGAAAAGGTTGTTTTTTTTAATTGGTTGAACTTGGATAATCTCTGGAACAACTGGTTCGAATTAAAATTCATTTTAGTGTTAGACAGAAAAAAACATCAATTCGAACCAGTAGTTCCTGAGATTATCGAGTTGTAACATGCCAATTAGAAAAAATGACGCAGATGAAGTTACGCGGGTCAGCTAGTATTCTATTGAGTGTAAAGATTGCACAAGTTTAAAAACAATTTTAAAAGAATTATCTAGAATGAATATTTAAAAACGTCTATTTAAACACTACCTGTCCTGTGACTTTTGCGTTTCCCGTATATAATAATTTATTGTTTTTTCTCAGAAGTTGACATATATACAAATCGCGGACACAAAGCATTCCAGACTCGGAACAACAATTTATGGATCACACAAAGTGGTGTCCCGTGTGGAAATCGAACCTACGACTTAGCTGTCTGGGTACTAACTACACGACCAACAGGCTATATTTAGCTAACAAGGCTAAATTTAAAAGGATTTTAATAGAAAATTTGGCACATTTTGTGGCGCAATTTCTATTAAAATATAGTCTTATTTTTATTCATTATTTTCAATGACATAGTCTTCTGTAAAGTTTTCTAGTCTTTGTTCAGAGTGGTCACCGCGACAAAATTTGCTGGGAGAATATGATTACTACTTTTTATAAAAATATTTTACCCAAACATTTTATGACATACATGAGATGGCTATCGCCATGTTATAAGCTTTGAAGAAAATGAGCTAGAAAATGGAAAATTCTAGAGAAACTGCAAAGAGAAAATGTACGAATGATAATTGAATCTAATACTAAAAACTTATCCAACTTATGGCTTTTGTTTATCTAAGCTCGCAGTTTCAAAATTGAGTCCATTTTGTAGCGTTCTATAAGCTACGGGTCTTACCCGCGTAAATATTTTATTACTATTTTACAACGGCCGTGGTCACGGGTAGATTGACAGATATACCCGTGAGCACGGCCGTTAATATTTAATTTACGCGATTAAGACCAATAGCTAATAAAATTGTATAATGTGTACAAATCGCGAAAATTTACGGACGAATTATAAAAAGCGGCGGTAGCTTAATGGCTAAGGCATCGGTCTCGCAATGGTGAGGTCGTGGGTTTGAATCCTGACCATTATACTACCGACGTGAACACAAGCCATTGTGCTTTGCTGGAGGGGTTATTAGGATTGCTAGTAATTTGAGACCACAATCCCACATTGCCAGTTGACTTTAAAAAAAACTTTTTGTTTCCCATGGCTCCACTTGCATATTAAGGTATGTTGAATATTGTAAAAAAGTGACATAATATAATATGTTACAGTTTTTTTTTAAGAAATGGGGTAGTAGTTTCAGGGATTACCCACCCACACGAATATTAAAAATATGAAAGTCACTCTGTCTGTGTGTCTCGTCTCATTTTCATAAAAATCACTAATCCAATTTAGATGAAACTCGGCATTGAGATAGTTTGAGTCCTGGATAAAGACATACAATATTTTTATCACGATCTAGTGAGTTTATTGTAAGCTAGTGAGTTTTTATAACGTGTAACAGAAAGGTGTGGTCAAATTTCCGCAACCAATATTATATTATTGCGCCTACCGTGGTGCCGATTGCATCGTTACAACATAGATATAGCATATTCTTTCTGTCAAATTTCAGTAGCAAAAAGCGCATTGCATAATTATTAGGTACTAGCTGTCCCGCGCAACTTCGTCTGCGTAAATTTTCCCTTTTTTTATAATCCTATGTTACTTCTAATACCTCCAAGAATATGTGTACAAAGTTTCATGATGATCGGTTGAGTAGTTTTTGCGTGAAAGCGTAACAAACAAACTTACATTTACATTTATATATTAGTAGGGATAGGTACCTATACCAGGGGAGGTCCCCTGGTGCAAAATTCGATTGGTTTATTATGGGATAGAGCTATTTAAGATATACTTTTTAATTAATACCTTTTTCCTTAATAAATAAACGCATGAACAAATACTAACAAAAAATGTTGAGTATTCTAATTTTGAAAGTTAGGTATGCGTACTTAGTTGGCTGCCTCTGTGGCGCGGTGGGTTCGATTCCCACACGGGGCACCACTATGGTGATCCACAAATTGTTGTTCCGAGTCTGGGTGTACTTTGTGTCCGTGACTCGATGTTTGTAAAGTCCCACGCAACACAGGGCTTGTCCCTTAATGCAGGAGTCGTTTTTTTTTTTGTAAATGTAAAAAAGTAATGTGCGCTCACATCTTCTTGGTTGAAATTTACGTAATCATTAATCAAAAACCATGTAAATTTCAACCGAGAAGATGGATACAGTTTGTCAATATCGTGGAATCCTGTGATCAACAAGTGTATACACCGCCGAACAAACATTACACGCCAGTGTGCAGATGTCCTTAGTGTTGTGTGTCGAAGTTCCGACGGTTCCGTAATAGTGAGTGATAAAAATCAAGCAAGGGTAGTTTCCGAAACCCGTGCTTCACGGAGACGACGCTGAGCTGCACCAGTCTACCCGTGCCCACGGCCGTTGCAATACAGTCGAAACGCCAGGCAATAAGCAAGGTATTTTGCCTTAAATACCTTGCTTATTGCCTTAAATTTTGCATTTGTAAAATCACTTCCTATTTTCACTCTACACTCATAAATAAGTATTCAAATACAGCCAGTACAGCTATTTTGTATCACTCATGCACCATAATTGGACAGAAACGTCCAATTTAAATACCGTATGACGGCCAAAGCTGTCCTCGTTCGGTAAGCAACGTGAACTAGTGAATTCACAGAATATTCAATGATATGTTGCATTATTTTGTAGATATTTGTTTGATGGATCCATGACTGAATCTCCTGTCGAATAGTCATAAAAGTACAAATTTCTACAAGATAGTCAACGTAAAATTTGAAAAACAGTTTGTGTATCTTAATTTTGACTATTTTGGTGATTTGAAATATGACTTGTTAATAAAAAATCGGGCAAGTGCATGTCGGGCCACGCACAATATAGGGTTACGTAGAAAATAAATACCTATCTAATGATACCTACCCGCGGAACAGAAAAATACTGTTCCGTGTACCTACCCCACACGATAGAGGTAAGTGACTTTTCAAGATTTTATTCTTTCACTTTAAGATTTTGACAATTCCGCATGGGCTTGCCGTGGCTACGGAACAAGATCGTGAATAAGTACCTAGTTCGGAACAAGAATTCGTATGATCCACAAATTTTATTGCACTTGTTGTTGTTTTCATGTTTTCTACTAGAAGTCTTATCGCCCATTTCCCACAATTCACTAGAATCCATTTTTATCCAAAGTGGACAATCTCACACTTTGACTCCAATATATTCACAAGAAAAAAACTTTTAAAAGAAACATGATAAATTCGTAGCAATTAGCTACGTCGTAGCAATTTACGTAGCGCATAGTCGATCGTAGAACATAGCTATGCCGCAGCAGACAAATTAGATTATATAGTTTAGGCTGCGTTTAATATCCTAAAATCCCTCTAGAAATTTAAACATCTTTTGTTTAAGACCTTTATACTCACTCCTTGCGTTCTAAGACAATACGCCTTAATTACTAATTAGGATTAGCAGTACTTTGTTAATTACTGCTTTAGTCAAACGCTTTTGAAGTAATTTTAGTCGTATTTTTTGCTTAATCGGAAGTTTGAACTTAAGTTGGTTCCTCTTTGGGAGGCTTCGGGTCGCAATCTAACCATACAGGAGATATTATGGTGCACTATTGCCTCAGTGTAATAATCCGATGTGACGGAAGTAGGCATGACTGGAGAGAAATTAGGCGAGGACAATTTTCGTGAACGGTGACCCGTCTATGGACGTTGCTTAACCTCGCTTTACTCTAGGTTACCACGGAATTACCTCTTGAATAGCAATAGTATGTACTACCATTGCGCCAAAATGGCATAACGGAACCCTTATACAGGGTGTAACAGAAAGGTGTGGTCAAATTTCAGCAGCAGATAGGGTATGTCATCAGTATTGCACCTACCATGGTGCCGTAACTGGTTGCATTATTATTACATAGTTATAGCATATTCTTTTTGTCAAAATTCAGTAGTGAAAAGCCCATGGCATAAGAATTATACCTCCCCTGGTACAAAAATCGATTGGATTATTATGGCATAGAACTTTTTAAGTCATACTTTTTTTAATTAAAAACTTTTTCAGTCATAAATAAGCGAATGAAAAAATAATAAATATTTTTGTAGGGTACTCGGATTTCGATAAAATTAGGTACGTGCACTCAGTATCATGGGCACATACCGACCCTTAAATATGACCACACCTTTCTGTTACACCCTGTATATTAGTTTCGCCAAGTCCGTCTGTCTGTTTGTCCATCCCCAGGTTGTCTTAGAGACTCTTAGTATTAAGAAGATGTTATTTTGCATGGATATACAATTTAGTTACGTCAACAAATTGGTAAAAAAATAAAGACTTAAAAAAAAATTAGATATTTTTTTTCTCAGCTACTCCATAGCGTGGGGTATCATTTAATTAAAAATATTTAAGGATCCGTTTGTGAAATCTTTAAAGTATTATTTTTGTTTAGAGTCAAGTATCCTGCTTATTCTGAACTTACTAGTCGATTTCGGAGATATAAAAAAATTAAGGCACTAGTTTTAATAATTAAAAGGAGTACAACAAGTTTACAAGTTACAGCCGACCAAGTGAGAAGTAATTTTCGTACAAATTTGTTAGTAGTACAATATTAAAACAATAGAAAACCCACTGTACCGCATTAATGTGCTGGGCAGCTGCGGAATCCAACATTGTGAGAAGCCGACATGCACTCATCTGTTTTATTCTTAAAAAAAGCAGTTAATATTATATTACATGAAAAGAAGATTTTTTTATTAATCATAAACAAATATAAAAAAATAACCAGAAAATTGTGTGACCACTTTTTCTCTACGACCAACATTTTAGCAAATATTATGACCAATACAAGATTTTCATCTGTACAAATGGGACGGGTACAATATAGCTAAAATATCAAAATATATTTCTTAGAAACATTTCTACATTTCATGTTTATCATGACTCAGTGTCTACGAAGCAAATCGATATGTTAGCAAGGTCAAGTAACGTTTTTTTCAAAACTATAGGTTTTTCAAAAACTTTCCGATTCATAGATGCATTTGCATGAGAATTTCCGCACGGCTATATAATTGGGTAAACAAAGATATATATATACACTAAACAACAGCATTACTGAATTGGATATAAGAACTAACCTATGCAAATATTGAGTTACTTTTACAACACACGTAACGTAGATATAGATCATTCACTTACCTACACACTAACACACACACACACAGAAATACACACAAATACAAACGAGCACATGCGCCCTACTTTGTTTTATAAGTATAAATGTAGAATCTTATTGTAGAATGTATTCAATGTAGAATCATTCTATTCCAAATTTTGTTTGACGTTCATAAGCGTTGCATTTGTAACCTAAATGAATAAAGTATTTTGACTTTTTTCGACTTTTGACTTTTGATAGTTTTAAATTTTAACCATATTCCTGTAGTTTTAGTTAGTATAAAAAAACATACATATAATTTTAAGCTATGTAAGAGTGGAGCCTCCAAACTAATTATTCACCAATATTCTTAAAGAAATAAAAAATATTATAAAGATTATATTAAAAAGATGGATGACAGTTTTCAAAATATGTTAGACTCCTTCATGACTCGGAGAGCAAGATAAGCCGTTGATCTTGTTCCTAATCACTTTTCGGACTCGAAAAATGAGAGGGAAGTGCGCATTCCCTCACTTTCATATCCCAATGAGAGGGCGATACATTACGACATCATCCATCTATGGACCGACAGTAGTAAGATTGCTTTATCTCGCATATCTCTTAACTAGCTTATGCCCGCGGCTTCACCGGCGTGGTTGCCAGATTGTTACCAAAATATTTTAACGGTAAAGTTTCATACTAACTTCGGACACCCACTTTATCCCTTTAGGGGGTGAATTTTCAAAAATCATTTTTTAGTGCTCCCTTATGTTATTAAAGGGACCCCTATGCAAAATTTCAAGTATCTAACTCTTTTAGTTTAGGCCACAGATCACAATGAAATTACAGGTCCCAGGATTCCTTTTACCCCTCATAATTGTACTCAAAAATAACTTTACCAATAACCGCCATTTAAAAAAAAAACTGACCAGAGACTAAACGATTTAAACCGACAAAAGGATGTGATATTGGCAGCCTTTGTACCGCACATTCCAGTAACGACATTTGAAATACAGAGCGGACGACAAATTGCCGGATTAGCATATTAAAATACGGCTAGACTAGGTTATAGCTTTTTGCATATTCACCTTTAATACTGACGTTTTTACCCGACTGCGCAAGAGGGAGGATTATGTTTTTCGTATGTGATTGTTTCTTTGGCACACTCTAGAGTCCAAATGGCTTAATAGATCACCTAAAATCTTCGTTTATCCTACACATGTCCATCTGATCCCAAACTAAGCAGTGCTTGTACTATGACAACCAAACACATGATAAACATACCTATTTATTTCTGAATACATACTTAATGTAAATAAATTACACCCAAACACAGAAAAAACCATCGTGCTCATTAAACAAAGTTTTATTCTGGGTGGGGATCGAACCTACCCAGAATAAAACAAATAACAGTAAGGGTCACTAACCACTAGACCAACAGGCCCATCAAAAATCTCGGGACAACTCACGCAACGCCATTCGTCACCAAACTAGGTAGAGCATGTACTATGGCAACCAGACAACTGATACACATGCTCATAAATATATTTCTAAACACATACATATATTCGCGATTTTCTCGAAAACTACTGATGCGATGGATGACGCGGAGGACGGGCAGCAGCGTCCTCTGCGTACTTAAAGCCTTACTGCGATCGCCAACCCGCTCGCCAAGCGTGGCGATTATGGCAATTACCCCCAGGATCTACATACTAGTAGGTTCTACTGGGGAGACCCGTGCCCAGCAGTGGGCCATCATATGGGTTGATATGTACTGATGCGATTTAAATGACGTTTACGCTATTTGATTGTTTATTTCTCTGAGAAGGTGGTAGTAGTCTATAAATCGCTGTCTTAAAGTATAAGATACTGGAACTATAGACTAAAATGTAACATGTAATTTCTTTTACCTCACTCTCATAGTCAACACAACCAGAGAGAGATTATATGCAGGACCGATGAGTTAACGAGCTCTATGAGGAACAGAGAGGTGTGATATATTTTATAAAAACGGTCACCCATCTACAGCCTACATACAAACCGACTGTGGTAGCTTGGTTTAACGTTATTTTTATATTTTTAATACTTACTAAAATACAAGTGAAATTATTAAAATATATATATTACGGGTCTTAATCGCGTGAATAATTTTAGGTTAAATACCTTGTTTATTGCCCGACGTTTCGACCGTATTGCAACGGCCGTGGTCACGGGAAGACTCAATAAACAAGGTATTTAACCTTAAATTATTCACGCGATTAAGACCCGTAATATATATATTTTAATAATGTGTACAAATCGCGAAAGTTTATCAACATTTATAACAAGTGAAATTGTATTTTTTAATCAACTTTTATGCAAATTTCATCATTTTAAATATACGAAGGAAACTTCACAAGATCATGGGTTCGAATTCCAACCGATTGAGCTTCAATCCGATTACCCACTTACCCACTTGAACTTTTGATAGCCATGCCTTTTACTATTTTTGTGAGTTCTTGTGGTGTGATGGCTGACAAAATCATTTTTTGTAAACTCTTTTTGTGCCCTTTTGATAGAAATATATTGCCTCATCTACGTTATCAGTGTTAGAGGTTTGCTTATAGTTAAAATGTTCGGAGAAAATATTAGCGACATCGCTAGGATTGTCGATATATCTGGGTCCTTATTCAATATCTTTTTTTTCGTTCTTGCGTCAAGCCCGCGCTTTTAACTGTCAAAATCTTGACATAATGTTTTACAGTAAGTTGCGCTTAGAAATGTATTGCGCATGCACGCGGACATCTTTGAGCGCACCGCGCATGCGCCAACTCGCGCGGGCTTGCGCGAAATCGAAATAAACATAATGAATAAGGACCCTGTTATTGTGCTTTAATTAGAAGTTATTTGTTAAAAAAATCTACTTTTGTTTTTACAGTCATTAACTACATGCCATATCTGTTTACTGACATTCTTTGCATTTTCTAGTTGTCTAGTTACTGCTTTTTTTTTGCAACAAGAATTACTTTTCTGTATAACTTATTATAATTATTTTTGTACTCCAATACATTATTGACACATAAAAATCGTTTTACGAATATTTTAATACCTCTTGTTACCCATTGTATACTATTTTTGTTTTTTTATGAAACTTCTTTGAAACGCATGGTAAAACTTATTTAGACAGATTGCGCAAGAAGGAGGGCTATATTTTCGAGTATATGTATGTATGTACATATATTTCTTTCGCTAAAACCTAATTGACTTGATGGATTTTAGCTTGAACGGTATCATTACATTCGTCTCAGTTGGGAAAGTTACACTGGAAAAATCAAAATTAGAAAATATTAAAATTTCTAATTTTGGGTGCCAAAATATTTCAATCATAAATTTTAAGCAGTTTTTTGTTTTATAATAATTTAGCATGTTCTTTCTACATTTAATAGATCAAGTTATTTTTAGGATATTCTATAAGCTCTGATCTTCGGTTATTTCTCTAGCTATTTTTCGCCATAGTCGTTTGTCATACATCGTGACTAGAATAGAGAAAGCAGAAACTGACAATAATTCATCCAAACCCGATTTAAGAGGTTTTCGATAGAGAGAACGGAATGCGCTATTTATTGCAATCTAACGCAGATGTGATAGTGTTAGGTTTGGAAATAATATTTTTTTTGTATTGACCTACTTTGAGAAAAATGGTTTTATTTGGATAAAGAAGACTGACAAAATTCAAAATTCAATATTCTTTATTCACTTATGATGCAAAACAACTCTTGTGATACGTCGGGATTCTACATGTACATGTAATGCCAAGTTTGCAAACAATACGTAAAGCCGGAGAAAAGAACCTGGCAATAAAAAATCGCAAGAAAGAAAGACTGTATAGATAAGACGGGAGTTTGACTGGCCTTGACTGCTATGCCAGGTTCAATCCCCGTACAGGATAAAACTTTGTTTGATGAGCATGAATTTATTTTGTGTCTATATATATATGTATATATATATATATAACTACTTTTAAACGTTACTTCGAACGCCAACTCGCCCCCCAAGCGTGGCGATTATGCCAATTACCTCCAGGATAATTACCATAATTAAAATAGTCTATAATAAATAGATTTTACTGGGGAGACCCGTCACCAGCAGTGCGACATCACGTGTACAAAGTAGTAGCAAAATTTACATAAATACAAACCCAATATAATACTTTTCTATTTTTGTCTCTTTTAGGCAGTGATATACAGGGGGTAACAGAAATGTGTGGTCATATTTCAGCAGCGGATAGTGTATGTTGTCAGTATTGCACCTGGTGCCATAGCTGGTTGCATTATTATTACATAGTTATAGCATATTCTTTTTGTCAAAATTCAGTAGTGTAAAAATTATACCTCCCCTGGTACAAAATTCGATAATATTATTATGGCATTGCACTTTTTAAGTCATGCTTTTTTTAATTAATAACTTTTTCAATCATAAATCAACGAATGAAAAAATAATACATATTTTTTTAGGGTACTTCGATTTTGATAAAATTAGGTATAAACTCAGTATCATGAGCACATACCAACTCTTGAATATGACCACACCTTTCTGTTACATCCTGTATAAGCTTTGGCCAAAATGTCCTCCTGGTACCCATAAGTATTTGTTTACAATTTCATAGACCAAACGTGTAAAGCCATTGAAATGCTATAAAAATACGTGCGAGGTTTGACAAAACAAAAAACTTTGTACCGGGGAGTCACCCACATGTGATGCACTTTCGCCTTATCTAACTCACGAAATGGCCCACTGGTGGATCACGTACAGGGAAAGTGTTAGAATCATGACTAATCATAAGTATAGTAATTTACTTCATAAGTAGAAGAAACGAATTTAGCATTTGAATACGATACTCGAAGCTTTATATAAACTGAAAATCCTGCTTCCATCTTTCACTCACAAAAAACTAAGTAAATCACTTTTTCTTCTTCTACCTCATAAGAAATCAATCTCCTATCTCATCTTACTTAAAACACAAATACTTTATTAAAGGTCAAAAGCGATCAAATAAAAAAGGCAAGTAATTCTTAAGTGCAAAATGAATTGACTCCGGGAAATCCAAAGAGAAATACTCTTTAATTTAATCAAGTTAAAAGCCAAGGAGGTATTAAATAGTAAAGATTTTCTTTCCGCAGTAATAGATACTTCCTTTTGATAGCAAGTGTTTCTCAAACATGGTCCTTATTTACTATGTTTTTTTTTCGTTTTCGCGGTAATCCGGCGTGAACTTGCGCATGCGCGCTGCGCTCAAAGATGTCCGCCACGCATGCGCGATGCATTTCTAAGCGCAGCTCTATTCACTATTATGACAAGTTTTTGACAGTTAGAAGCGCGGGCATGACACATAAACGAAAAAAAAAGTGAATAAGGACCCTGTTTGAGGACCCCGATGGTCAGTTTGACCCACTGAATGAATAAACAAACCAATGAATGACAACTCATACAACGCTATTTGATTTCAAATTAAATAGAACCTGTACTATGGCAACCAGACAACTAAACATACCTACTTATATATTTCTAAATACATATCCCTTAAACTTTCGCGTTGCATGATTATAACTATTACTACTACTAGTACTAGTCCGCTTGTAACCACGGCCGGTGCAACCTTGTCGAAACGTCAAGCAATTTTAAGGTAAACAATGCGCGTTAATTCCCGTATAATAAATAGTAATACATATCCCTATCCCTACTAATATATAAATGTGAATGTAAGTTTGTTTGTTACGCTTTCACGCGAAAACTACTCAACCGATCATCATAAAACTTTGTACACATATTCTTGGAGGTATTAGAAGTAACATAGGATTATAAAAAAGGGGGGAAATTTACGCAGACGAAGTTGCGCGGGACAGTTATAGTTTTATATAAATTATACCCAATCACAGAATAAGGCATCATGCTTACATACTAACATTAAACCTGGGTGGGGATCGAACCCCCGGTTTAGCAGTCACTAAGCACTAGGCCAACAGACCAATCCAATGAAAAATACAACAGCAATTTCATAAATTTCATAAATTGTCCAAGTTCTACATAAGTTAATCGGGTTTTAAACTTTTGATACAGAATAAAGTTGTAGATCCTATGGCCGAAACAAATGAATTAATTCATAAATAATAATTTCCCCCAGACTTATCCCTATCAATTTATTATGAACTAACTGACCCGCGCACCTTCATCTGCGTAAATTTTCCCTGTTTTTTTCAAAATTTTTCATTGCTGCTCTGCTCCTATTAGTCTTTGTGTGATGTTATATAGCCTATAGGCTTCCTCGATAAATGGTCCATCCAACAGTGAAATATTTTTTTCAATTCGGACTAGTAGTTCCTGAGATTGTCGCGTTCAAACAAACAAACAAACAAACTCTTCAGCTTTATAATATTAGTATAGATAGATTCGGACATACGTCGGGTGCCCTAAGCTCTACCTACTACAATTTTTAATATATTTATTATCCCAAGATATATATACCTATATATATATATATTTATTAACTTTGATATCTATACTTATATCTATGCTGAAGAGTTTGTTTGTTTATTTGTTTGTTTGAACACGATAATCTCAGGAACAGGTCCGAATTAAAAATATTTTACTGTTGGATAGCCCATTTATCGAAGCAGGCTATAGGCAAAATAAAGTGGCGCTAGTGGGAAAAACCTTGAGATTGCTTACCTAAGGCTTGGCACTCATTGTGGTTTAACGAAAACGGCTTTAAGTTGTCTAAAAAATGTTAAACACGTATAGTGATTGGTATTACGCGTTTCTACATGGAATACAAAAATCGTGAATTTTCGAACCGCTAGCCACCACCACGTGAACCCACTCCTAACACAAACCATTGAGCTTAGCTGAAGGAGTTAACAGGATTGCTAGTAGTGTGGGACCACAATCCCACATTGCTAGTTATCTTAAAAGAAAACTAAGTAGATAATATTTTGTCTTCTTCTTTTCTATTTTAAATCGGAATCAAAAACAAAGACAAAGAATTCGCTAGTTATAACGTTTGCATTTGTCGCAGTGCGTGCTAAACCTAAGGCACTTGTCTCACCGCCAGCGAGTAGCGCAGCAACAATCAACTATTTTCTCGCTTAGGAAACATCGAGAAACGTACAATAAATGTAGATCCTTTGTAAACAAAAGAGATACAGCGTGTCTAGTGTGAATTTGTTTTACGTTAACGCGATCTAAATGTTTAAAAGCCTCTTTGATTGGTTAAGAGCTTGGAGCGGGCCAATCGGAGTGCCAAACATCTTAAACGTGTCGATCACATTAACGTAAAACAAACTGGCACTAGACCCACAACATAGGGCGAGTTCTCGCCGGCAGTGTGAATAACCAGCGATCAAATATCAATATATGTATCTCTTTAGTTTAGGTATCTTGAGCGAGTAAATCGATTGTAGTTGCTCGCTTTTTCGCCTTTGGTGAGACAAGTGCCTATGGCCTTACAAAGTAAACTTTAACAAATCCCAGAGATAAGAACACAAACAGAGAGATAGAGCCCCAAGTAATTCTGAACTACCCTCTCTTGAACAAGTGGCTTTTGAAATTTTACAAATATTTGCCAACATTTCGCTTCCCAAACTGTGAGAAATAGCAATTTTCCCAAGATAAACTGCCGTAATAAAGACTTGGGGAGGATTTGACAGACCTTAAAAATGAGGTGGGAAGCCTTCAAATTTTCTTTAGAATTCATTGTAAGGAAGTCGAGTGGTTTCGTGGCATGCAGTTTTAGTAAAATATACTGGTTTAGTATTTTAAGTGCAAATTTGAAACAATGTATTAAATCGACAACCAAGGGTTGTTTTTTGTGTAACGTTATATTTCTTAAGAAGTGCTTGTCTTTACCGTCATAATTATCGTTTGTTCCATTTCTTTGTTCTAAGGTCTCACTTCGAATATCTCAGTTTTGCCAGCAATTGAATTGAAAGGGAGTCGGCCGAAAGATTTTACTTTTGTGGACAGGGAGCTTTTACTAAGATTTTATGTGATAATGACAAGAGATGTGGAACATCGACTTTCACCCTTCTGAAAACCAGATGAGACAAATGTATAAAATGTTATTGATTTATAATCACGCATATAATAGCTTGGC
This sequence comes from Herminia tarsipennalis, assembly GCA_945859575.2. Taxonomy (NCBI): domain Eukaryota; kingdom Metazoa; phylum Arthropoda; class Insecta; order Lepidoptera; family Erebidae; genus Herminia; species Herminia tarsipennalis. Next base: position 4,838,671 of record OX243830.2, read on the forward strand.
TATTTCTTTGTACTTTTTATAACTCTCACTCTTCTGATAACCGAACAAATTTAGTTTCAACTGATGGCATTAATATGGAGATAATGTTTTAATAATAATAAAAAAGTAGCCATGAATATAATTAAGTTAAATGTTAACTTAATTATATTCATGGCTACTTGGCAAGGTATGAAGAGGTAAGTCAAACTACACCGATCTGATAATTAACAAAAATTGGTATCGAAAGAAAAATAATTTAATTGCGAAAATAATCGTATACCTGCAAAAATCCGTTCATGGAATAATATTGCCATGGTCTTTAAGGTTTTAAAACCGAAAAAAATATATGAACATAATTGGCACGCTGTCATGATCGTGTTTACAAATCGATAAAATTGATAAAAAATATGCCACGTATAAGAAAATGGACGCTTATGGTATGTGTGTTATAGAAAAGATAGAAATCCTTATATTCAAATACTAACTTTAAATTATTTTACAAAATGTTTAATGTGTTCTACCATTGATGGACCGAGCTGTTAATAACAGCTGACAAGGACTAAAACATTTAAAAAGAAACGAGCTTACAATAAGACAATGAAAGATAGATGTACCAATTTGTGAATCGTATGAGAGAATTGAAGGGAAAGAAGTTATGGTTTAAGCTGTAAGAGATAGCGAGAGAGAATATAAAATATTCACATGATCACATCATAACTTTAAAGCGATGGTAGACTAAGGCTACATACGCACTATATAGGGTTACCCGCTATGCGGGTCAGCCGCACGGTTGATCGCAGGATGTGGTTGCGAATGAAACGCAATTGGTCGAATGACCAACCGCGTTGCGGGCTGCCGCACTCGCAACCGCAACGTAGGTACGGTTGAAAAACCTTTAGGATTTGCGGCCATATTGATCCATTATTTTTATCAACATTTTACCGGAACATTCTGGCAACTTCGTGTTTCCAATTACTGACTGACTCTGGATTTTGTTGATAAATTGGTCGGTATTAAATTTTATTTTTAATCGCACTACGTGCACACTATTACTCAATGGCAGGCAGCCGCAGACTGGCCCGAACAGTGCGAATAGCAACCGTCCGGCTGTCTGCCATTCGGTCTGCAGCCCTCCGAACGCATTGCTATGCGCACATAAATAAACATTATGTATATATGAAGTAATTTTATAGGCATTTCTTGCCAAAGACTTTACAAACACAATAATTGCATTTTTGAAAGATAGAAAAATTTGAATCCAGTCTCAGGAATCGAACCCGAGACTTCCGTAGCCAAACCGGGGCCAGAAGCGAACCACCTATCTGGACTATGTTACTAGATATCAAATTCATCCATCTCTTAATGCTTACGGGTTAGGCCCCCGTAGCGACATCTAGTCGGTAGTTAAAGAACTATCACGGCTTTTGTTATTGCTTCGTTACAGAGAGCATTTTAACAAATTATGATGACGCAGGCCGAATATGAAGTAATTTTATAGGCATTTCTTGCCAAAGACTTTACAAATACAATCGCCGGGTCGCTTCTGGCCCCGGTTTGGCTACGGAAGTCTCGGGTTCGATTCCTGAGTCTGGATTCAAATTTTTCTATCTTTCAAAAATGCAATTATTGTATTACGTATATATTTTTGCTTGCGGTTGCTGCACGATTGACCGCATTGCGGGTAACCGCATAGTGCGAATGTAGCCTAATAGTTAATGCAATCGAGGTTTTGTTTAGGGTTCCGTAGCCTAAATGGAAAAAATGGAAAACTTATATTTTCGTCATGGTCGTCTGTCTGTCTGTCTGTATGTCACAGGCATTTTACTCAAAGACTAATCAATTAAATTTGGTGAAAAAGTGTCTTGTAGTAGCCGCTACTTAGTTTGACAGCTAAATAATAAAAACGAATATCTTTAGGGGGGCGACGATTATATTTATTTGTTTGAGTTTTTTTATGATAATGTACTGTTTCTTTTTGTTTACTAAATAATAGATCACCATCGTTTTAAACAATAAAATCGAATGTTTTTTTTACAACTAAATTCGCAATTTGTCAATGCATAATGTAAATACTAACGGTGCTGATACTCCCCTATGAATTTGTCGACTGATTTGACACCTATCATGATGTCGAAAGTCATCCTGTATATATCAAAATGAATGTTTGTCTGTATGTCCTTTATAGAATCGTAAACTACGCACTTGTTCACATGATGATCTTCAGCAAAGTGTTGTGCTCATCCCACGAAGGTTTACGGGTACGGGTAGCGGGGCATCAATGAAAAATGTTGCAAATATGGGGAAACATTTTTTTTTTAATCTTTTATTTAATTGGGGTTTATGGGGAAATATAACGCAAACAAAAGTTGCGAGGGTTAGCTAGTTTAGAGGAGATTAGGTCCTTTTTTATTAGTTTATTATGCTGTCAAAAACCCCGCAGAAATAGTAGGATGTTGAGCTTTATAAATGTCTGAGTATGCGATGATACCCCGGAACATAAAATATGTATTCTGGTGCGAGAATATTGTCGTTACATAAAATATATAATACTAGCTTACGCCCGCGGCTCCACCTGCATGGATTTTTTTTAGTATAAAATCAAATTTTAGGCCCCGAATAATAAGAGGTAAGTAGTACGAAGAAAATTCGTCGGGGGCTGCCAATCAAAATATTTCAGTGTGTATTATATTTCGTGAATGTGCATGACAGCGATTGGTATATCTAAGAACCATCGCAGACAAATTACACACCCTTTACAGAAAACCGCATCTGAATCGGACGAACCGTTATGGAGATAAATGGAAACAATTGACTAAACATACAAACAATATTTCACCCAAACGCATATACCTTCTTCGTTCTGACTTGGGTAGAACAGTAGAAAGCGGGTTGCCGAGTTAGTCGTCGATTCCGCCGCATGCAGTCATACCTCCCACTCTTTTTCTCAGTCTAGTAAATGACGGTTCTAAGTAACAGACAAGGATAGAAGCATAGGAAAGTGCAATTTTGTGCGGCCAGATGTAGTTAATTCCTTATAACATTAGTTTAATGACTGCCTCTGTGGCGCGGTGGGAGTGTATCTGACTGCTACGCAAGAGGTCGTGGGTTCGATCCCCACCCAGGATAAAACTGTGTGTGATGAGCACGATGGTTTATTCTGTGTCTGGGTGTTATTTATCTATAATATATAATATATTTCTAAATACATACATTTAGAAATATATAAGTATGTTTATCAGTTGTCTGGTTTCCATAGTACAAGCTCTGCTTAGTTTGGGATCAGATAGCGTTGTGTGAGTTGTCCCAAGATATTATTATAAAAAAATTTTGTTCTCATTTGTCCATCTCCTTAGAACTCAAGTTTTATGTGGTCTTTTCTGATCACAAGAGAAACCTTTCCACAAAAAATCTTTAAGCTTTCTAGATCCGAAACTTAAGGCATTTTTAAGTCGATGAATGTGTTAGAAATTTTAAAACATTTTTGTCAAAATGCTCTACAATTGTGTACCGCAATAATCTCATAAGTTGCGCCAACAATTTTTTGTAAAAGAATTAGGGTAAAACGAAGTATTTCCCTTTAAAACGATCCCTCTTATGTTCGCAAAACGAAGGTAACTTTGAATGAATCTAGTTAGATAATATACCTTTCCTTGCAAATTTTGGGAAATTGCGGCCGTATTGTACGTTTATTGAGGAAAATTTAAAGAAAATGGGCGCAGAGAGTTTTTCGTATTAAAAGGAGCGCATGTTTGCGAACAATTCATTTCTAGCCTCAGTGCTGTAGTGGGAGTGCGTACGAATGCCGTCCAATAGATTGTGGATTTGATTTCCACTCGTGACAAAACGAATGGTACGTTCAGACGCATGGCAAGCAGCCGAAGGCTAGGCTGTTTGTGAACAAAACTGTTCACACCTAGAAAAGAGAAAAGAAAAGAAACATTTATTTGTTGAACCACATAAGTCACAGCAATAAAGAATTACATAAAATATTAAAACAAAAAGAAAGAACAGAATATAATAAAAAATAAATCAATTAAAAAATAGTAATAATATTTAATTCGGTTGGAAAAAAAAGAAAAGGAAAACCAAAATAACAAAAGCTGTGCCTCGCGGCTGCAACAAATGGGTGTCCAGTTCAGCATTTTGCCAAGCTGACAGAGCCTGGCGCTGGTTTCAACTGGAACCCCGTACGACCACCTATTCACACGCTCGCTCTCGTGTTCGTGCCCGATAATTTCACCTTGAACGCGAGCGTGTACCATAACAGATTCTCGAGTCTGAGTATACTTTGTATTTGTTAACTGTAACTACATTTTTGTAAAGTTGCTTTTTTACAAAAACAGGTATTTTTAACGGGTTTTTTATGAATACTATCAAATATGATGTCTCCTGGTCTCTCCAGTAGAACCTACATATTATAGATCCTGGGGGTAGTCGCCACAATCGCCACGCTTTAAGAGCGGGTTGGTGATCGCAGTAAGGCTTTGAAATACGCAGAGGACTGCTACCTGTCCTCCGGTGTGAAATCTCTTAGTCGCCTTGACGACAAAAACACATATAAAAGTTAGTAACTATCGTAAAATAAGACCTATATGAAACTAATTCTGTAGTTACACAATATTCGCTAACAAAGAGCCTATATGCACTCAAAGTGGCTTCAGAACTTGCCTCTTTGCTCTAATAACAATGCTAAGAAGATATTCACAAAGTCAAAGCATATACTTCGGAGTATTGAGTCAACGTAGCCGTATTGAAAAGTTCCTTAAATTCTGTTAACAAGCAGCATAGTAAAATATCCTCCTAAACTAATTTAAACTAAAGGGCTTGTTGGTCTAGTGGTTAGTGACCCCGATTGCTAAGCCAGAGCTCGTGGATTCGATTTCGACCTAAAGTAAATATTTGTATAGTGAGCTCGACTGTTGATGTTGATTCAGTGTCTGTGTGTAATCTGTTTACAACTAGCTGAATCTGACCACACTTCACTGTGGTTTGTTGGATAGGCATTTTTTTATGTATTTTAGGTATGAGAATAGGTCGAATAAATTTTGCATGAATTTAAAAAACGGAGAAATTGACGCAGACAAAGTTGCGAAAGTCAGCTATGCATGAAGGTTTTGTTTTTACTTTCTTTTTTTGGAAAATATATCTCCTGCACTATAGTACAAGCCTAGTATAGCGAGGGAATGCAAGCTTTTTAGACTGTTAAGCAGCCAAAGAGGTTGACATATACTTACACTCGAAAAACAATAACCTTCTTCTATCCCAGTCATGTAAAAGGGTATGATACAACGTTATTATTGGTTTAGTGCAAACCTGAAAGTAGTTTGCCCAGAATCAGTAACACAATCAAATGGGGTAGTTTTTGACCATATTATATTTTTAATTAATTATTAATCAATTGTAAATTGATTAAATAATCATTCTAACAGTCCAAATCCTGTTCACAATGTGATGTGAAATGTAATCATCACTTATTTTTCAATAATAACCATGGATGGCGCGAAGAACACAAGACAAATTGAATGGCTTATAACTATGCAAGTTTTCAATATTTTCATTTACTCTTTTATTTATGATTTCTTGAAGTAAAAATATTGTTGGGGTGTCTAAGCTTTGCACTAAACCAAAAATAACTTTGTAGTTAAACATAAGTTGCCATTGTGCCTCTCCTTAAACATACAGTATTAACGCTTCCTCGCCACTGCATTGCACCAGTGAATTATGTGGAGTTAAACGTCGTAAGTACATAGTTAACGCGGAGGCTTCGTGTAATATTGTCTTGAATATTAAGTACTTTACACTTGGGTTATAATTATTTTGTAAGTACATATTAATCTTATAAAGTGCTTGATGTTTAAAATCACGATTAGTTTTGTAATTAACGATTATGTGTGATAAATTAAGGCCGTTCTTTTCTTTCTTCTGATATTGCTATTAATATTGATATACTTAATCATTCGTTAGTAGTACTATGACCAATATGTATTTAAGCACAAATAGTTTTTGACGATGTTAGTGGATGCTCTGACTATATTGTACTCATCGTGGTTAATATATTTAATTTTACATAATAGATCTTCTTTGTCTTATTTTTTTGTTATTATCATTTAATATTTTGCCTGTGCATCAGTTCTCATTGTGTTTAACATAATGGTAGCATTTAAATAAGCACCTTAGCTAGGTATGCAGGTTATAATTAACAAACATTGGCAGTTTGGAAGGACGTGGCCGCGGACTTGTCGGACTAGTCGGAGAGAAGAACAAGGCTACAAGCCTTGTTCTTTTCTCCGACTCTATCCTTATTGACTCCGAGCTTAGCATTACACATTAGGTACATGTAGAATCATGACAAGCATTGCTTTTGATAATGTAGGTTAACCTTGTGGACTACTTGACGTTTCGGTCAGATTCCAGCTGATTTGCGACCATGGTCGATAAACAATTTGGGACTTAATTCACATTTACCAATGTGAGAGTAGTCACACGGACGTAAATCCAAATCTTACGTGTTTAAACAGGACGACACCATACAACATTATTCTGTTCTTTACGCCCGTGTAACATGTCTGACGTAATAAGAAATGAAGTTCCAATTTGAATAATTCAGTGAGTTTGCACCATATTGGACTATAAGAGTGAAGTAATAGAGAGTGCACTCTTGTGTCTGCATATCACACATACAGTAACATTTAGTCAATGATCTTTTGCTTTTTTCTTGATTTTAATATTATAAGTGCAAAAGTTTGGATGTATGGATCACGCTATGATGGGTAAACGGATCTAGGTGAAATTTGGTACAAAGATTATAGTCTGAAATAGCACATAGGCTACTTTTTATTTCTGAAAACTGTTTCCGTTAGATACATTTATTTTCCTTGCGAACGAATTCTGCATCCGCGGCGCGGTGGGAGTATGTCTGATTGCTACGCAAGAGGTCGTGGGTTCGATTCCCATACAGGACACCACTTTGTGTGAACCACAAATTGTTGTTCCGAGTCTGGGTGTACTTTGTGTCCGTGACTTGTATGTTTGTAAAGTCCCCCGCGACCCAGGGTTTATAACCACTACGGAGTCGTCTTTAAAAAAAAATAACTCACACTCAACTCTTACAATACCACCAGCGTTAATATCAAGTACAAAAATTAAAGCTGCTATGTATAAACCCTATCACTCAAATTAGGCTGAGAGGGTGTAATGTACTAATCGTATGTTAGTAAAATCCTCCGCAACACAGGGCTTGTACCCTACTGCGGGAGTCGTCTTTTTTATAACAAAAAAAAATCTCAGGTGGAAAAAAAAACGGCTAGTAAAGATATGTAGAGATTCTCATACGCTGTCCTTTGCTAAATTGAAATCTCACCATTCTGCTACACGTTGTATGTAGGTATATACATACAGATAACTATGTATAAAATCAATGAATCTATAAGGTGTTATGTCAGCAGTTCACAGTCACCTCCATGCCAGCTCACCCCAGTCAGACACAAAGCAAACATGGAACTCAATTGGCAATTAGTCGCGCGAACAAATGGCGCCGAATCAACGTCAACGACAGTATTTATTTTGTTACCTTTATCGTTCGTTTGCGTTACGTTCGCTAAAGGAACAGTGGATAATTTGCTTTTGAGTGGAAATGTTGGCAATCTAAATATAAATAAAATCAATTGAGTATCGTACAGTCAAGTCAAAACAACTGCATTTATTAACATTTTGACATTAGAAATCATTCGTTAGTAATGTCTAATAGGTATCTTTTTAGCGTATAATTTGAAGAGTAAAATAGTTCTTGTAAATACTTTAAATTAAAGATGAACATCTTGTTTCATAATGTCAGAAATTACATTGAATGTGATGTAAGACGAAAGGCTTCAATTTTCAAAAAAAATTGTGTTGGCTGTTTGGCTCTTCAGTTGGGCCATTCACTGTCCGCTGCTGCTCAATTTAAAAAGAAAATAGTGTTCTATTTTGATTTCACACACTATTTTTATTTCGGTACATTTACCGTTGGTTTGCGTAACGTTCGCTAAATTAATATTTTATACTTCGCTTTTGAGTGAGAATGTTGACAATATGTAAATATAAATTAACGGCCTGGTTTCAAATGTTTGACCAATAGAGACTATTTAAAATTATTTAATTACTATAAAATATATCCAAACCACTACAAGTGTGCTTTTAATATTTTAAGAGGTCCTCGATTTTTCTTTCAAACACAAAAAGAATTTTCAAAATCGCTCAGCAGTCTTCGTGTAATCAGTAACACACAAAAAAACAACATACAGTCGAATTGAGAACCTCCTCCGTTTTGAAGTCGGTTCAAAATAACTCTATCACTTCAGTACAAGCATTGTTATATCTCAGAAGACTTTACAAACATATAATGTTTTGTTCTGTGTGGGAATCGAACCCAAACTCTTGTGCAGCAGTATTTTTGATCCACCGAGGCCATCAAAATGTGCTTAGAGATAGCGGTGAAAGGTTTCCCTATGTTAAATTCAAATTCGTTTTTTTTTTTTGCTGCTAAGTAAGTAAGGCGTACTAGGAGGGACGAAGTTGGGAATTACAAGTGGGTAAGGTAACATAACTAGAGAGAGATTTGACGTAGGATCAATAACTTAACGTGCTCTCCAAACCAAAAGCGAGACCTTACTCTCTTTAAAACGATCACCCATCTAAAGGCCAGACAGTGACCACGTCGCGTTCACTGACCTATCGATCTTTCACAAAATAAATATCTATAACTGGACCATCCTTAACCCTTAAATGAAGAATGACAGTTTCAATCGTACTCGTAAATATATTTTTCCTGAAACGTACCCACACGTCAAGGCCTTCAGAGCTAACTGTCAACCCTTTGTCTGAAACAATATGGGTACTACCGTCCATTCTATGGCCTCTTGCTGTGAGACGCGGATTGATTGCAAGCGGATGAGCTGTGTGTTTATATGATATGTGGAATGACCGGACTCGGTCAAGATCAACTGTTCCGTGGAACTCACTTTAAGAACTTGCGGAATTCCATAGAAAAGTCATTTTTCATTTTATTATTTCACAAACAATATTACATTGTGTTGAAACGTCTTAAGTCTAAAATTGACACAATCCCGGAAACCTTAATCACTAAAAATCCTTGGAATTGTATGAATTGTGAAAATAAAAATAAAATAAAAATAATAATTCAAATAACAATAATACAATGTCCAAAGTACAATTTACATAGCATAGATTTTACATATGTCGGGCATGTCAGTTTATAATTCATCAACGCACTGAACTGATACTGATATTGAATGTTTCAAAATGTGTCAAAGATCTTCGATTTATTTATCAACAGAAAACATATTCAGGTCCCAGAAGTGCGCCTCGCAGTTGGGGTTCCATAAAATGTAAGGTGTTTGTTGGGTGTTACCTTAAAACTTTAGGAACCCTTGATCTAGATGATTGATGATGGTAGACAACATAGGTCACGTCAACCATGGTTTGAAAGAAATAGTCATCCGTACTAATATTATAAACTCGACAAATCCCTGAACGGTTTTCAATAAAATTTGGCAGGAATGTATCCTGGGAATGGGCATAGATTTTATTTTTCGTGATACCGGCAAGTGACGGTGAGAACTACATGATATTTGGGCACCTGGACATCTTGGTCGTACTATACAGGCCGTAAGATTATGCTTTAGTATCGAAGAGCAGAAATTACTGACATATTATTTTCAAATTGTGATGAAACAGGAAAACAATAACTATTGTTTGTTAAAACTGTAAACTTAAGCGTTGCAATAAATACACAATTGGACATGGGAATAAACGCGTTTAAACTAGGTAAAGTATTTACCATAAGCTTGACGTTTCGACCGGGTTTTACCTAGTTTTAACGCGTTTATTCCTATGTCAAATTGAGTATTTAATGTCTGTCAAGAATAATTTTATTTAATAGATAATGACTAATAATGCTACAAGCCATTTTTGAGAAGTCAATTCATGCATAGCAAGATACATTTTGATAATTCAGTTTTTTTTCTTTAAATAGGATACATATTTTGTTATATGTTGGGTTTGACTGACCTTTTAGTCTAGTGGTTTGTGACCCTGAGTGCTAAACCGGAGGTCGTGGGTTCGATCCCCACCCAGGATAAAACTTTGTGTGATGAGCACGATGGTTTATTCTGTGCCTGGGTGTAATTTATCTATAACTAGCTGACCCGAGCTCGTCTACGTAAATTTTCCCGTTATTGCAACATTTCTTATTGCTGCTCCGTTCCTTATTTCTTCACTATTTAATGGATGTTATTAATCATTCTACCTAATAAAAAAAACAGCATCAAAATCCGTTGCGTTGTTTTAAAGATTTAAGCATACATAGGGATATAGGGATAGAGAAAGCGACTTTGTTTTATACTTTGTAATGATATGTATGTATTTAGAAATTTTTATGTATGTATATTGATTGTCTGGTTACCATAGTACAAGCTCTGCTTAGTTTAGGATTAGATGACGTTGTGTGAATTTTCCTAAGATATTATTATTCTATCTTGGGTCAACTCATACATAAACATCTGATGCCAAACTAAACAAAACCTGTACCTAGTATAGCAACCAGACAATTGAAAAACGTACTTATATATTTCTAAATACATAGAGTACAATAATTTTATACATAAATTACACCCAGACCCAGAATAAACAATCGTACTCATCATACAAAGTAAGCTTAACAGTCAGGGTCACTAACTACTAGATCAATAGGCCATTCAAACCCGCTCTCCGCTTAGATACGCTCATCTAACCTCATACCGCTTAAGCTGACCGGTGTAGTAAGCAAGGTCGTAAAGGACATACGTCAGGCTCGCAGTGACGTCCCCTGAATAATGTATGATACTTTGACATGACGCTGACGCGGGGATCTTGTTTAGTAGCAAAGGTACATCGCTATCTAGCAAAAGTGATTGATCATTCATTTTAAATAATGCATTTATATTATCTTAACATTCGATTGGTTCTTGTTACGATAAATAATAAAAACTTTTAATCTATATTTAGAATTAAAATTATTTATTTCAATGGAAAGATATTCATCAACGTCGCACAACGCGACAAACAACCAAATAGCACCGTCATCATCTCAACACTTGGCAATTCAACCACAGTATGTTTGAAACTCCATATTCTGCCACGCACAACTATCATTTGTCATCAACAGAACTGTCGTCAGCGGTATTGCCAGACCGATGCGCATTAAGGACCTTAAAAAAAAAATCATGCAGTCTTCATGAATTCCAGTGAACTTACTAAAATGGCGTTGATTCTTCAAAATGATTTTTGATGACCAGAATATATCTTTTGCATCGATTTCGCGCTAACATGCCTAGGTTTAGGCCCCACGATCTGTGGGTTATTAGTTAAATACTAAGTTTTAGACGATAAATCATTTTAATATTAACATTTTTATTCATTTTGATTATTGTGAATAGTGGGTGATAGAAACACCACAAAGTAAAGAAAGTACAGAAGGAACGCTCATGTATGTATGTACCACTCACACAAAACTCACATCCTCAGCGCGTGAGTGTGGCACTCGCTCTGTCTCTGGTCCGTGTTATCCGATTCTCCGCATCTGTGATGATATCTATGTGTGGGTGCATCAAGAACGTATTGTATAAAGCTATCGTTCTGTACGATATTCTGTGGAAACACGACTCAAAATTAAGTATCTTTTGAGTACTCAGCGGTTTATTATTAAATCCACAGAACAAGTTGCTAGCCTTTTAGATGTAAATTCTTAGAAACTTATCTGATTACTTTGATGTAAATGTTAGGTACGTGTATGAGAAACTAAATGAAATGTTAAAATTTCAAGAATTTGTTAAATTTCTTTGTGCTATGTGAATATCCAGATTACATTATAGTGATGCCCACACTTAGAGCTAAATTGAATATCCAAATGGTAAAAAAACCTAATTTGTATTCTGTACGGATATTAATTAAATTCCTCTATGATCACCTGGGCACGGTAATATTAAGACAGTTACAGTTACAGTATTCTATCTTCATACAATAGGTTGGGTACGCTCTCGGCTTTGTACCGAGAATGTACCCAACTCGAGTTGAGAACACTCTCGGTAAACAGCCAGTCTCGCCGCCGCGCAGGCCGCAGTGACGAATGAACGTTGTGATAATTTTGTAAGCAGCAAGTGTTCAATTTGTGAAAAAAACGCAGTAATAGATTACATTGTTCTGTATTTGGTTGTTTCAATTCTTCGAAAACGCACCCAGAAATACCATTTTAAAATTATGAATGCGGATTTTTTGAACTATAATTTAAATCAACTCAAATTTAAAGGGCTGTTTTTTTAATAACATATATTTTTATTGATTGCTGTTTTATTCACAACAAATTTATTTTTTAAAATATTTACAGAACTAGAAAGAAACTGAAGTAGGTGGACAAAATTAAAATACTGCTTACGGACCGCGCGGCTGTAGGTAATTATTTCAAGGATAGGACCGAGTTGCAATACTGAATAGATAATATTACCTGGGTGTCAATAAGTGACACATTAGTGCCTTTGATTACCTGCTAATTTGACTACCTAAAATTGTTATTGAGATATCTATCTAGAAGTCAAAGTGGCTTCTGGATAGCACAAAGCACAAAAAACCACGTCCAGCTAGTATGCCTCAAAAAAAATGAGTATTCTATCAATCCACTGAACAAATCCATTGCTGGATCTGTTTCAACTTTTTAAATTATATCCTTCTAATGTTCCTGTATCTGCTCAAAACTCCTCAACGGCTCAAACGATTTTAATAAATGATACGTCATTAAATACATCTTCATGTCACGGGGTGCATAAAATTTCAAAAAAATCTTTAATGTGCAAGCTGAGAAAAAATAAATTAGGACCCTCGAGTGGGGTATCAAAATGTCCTTTGAGGCTCTAAAAAAGGCGAGTCCAAAAATAATAACTTTTATGTTTTTAAAAAGTTTGGAGTAACCAATCATAGAAAAAACAAAATTAATAGAAAAAACAAATAGTTAATTAAATCACCTTGTATACACCAACGACTAAAAGTACTCAATAAAAATAAAAACTTATAAAACCCTTCAGCCAATAGACAGAAACAAGATACCCTTCATATTTAATGACTGAATAAATTCTGTTAAACTAACCTTTAAACCTCCGACTGCATAATATTAAATATGAAGGCTATCTTGTTTCTGTTTTTGGCAGGCGGGATTTTTTATGTTTATATTTTTATTTTGTTCCATTGAGATTATTTGCCACACTCTTCAGAAATAGGGCAATGTGTAAGATATACAAATATTTTATGTTTTATTCAAGCTACAGAAAAACGTGAACATTTTAAATAATAACAAAATTTACATAGCGTCATGTAAAGAGCAAATTACACTAATCGAAGTTGTTGAAAATCGCTTGTTTCACGAGTTTCGTACATTAAGCTAAGTACCTACTTAATGTTTGTTTCTAACTTTCTCTGTTGTTGAAATATGGCTGTATCTTATGCGGCATATACCTATATTAAACTTGCTGTTTCTCGAGCAATTAATATAATCACACGCTCCAAGAGACGTAGGTTAGGTAGCTATTGAGTAACTTATGGAGATATAACTTTTAGAAGGCTGAGACTGCTATCCCACTGGCGTTTTACTAGCGTTGCCGTTTCTCCAACGTCTGCAGTGACAATGCTGCACTAACGCGACGTTAAAGTTGCGTTTTTTGGCAACAGGTATTCATAATTGTAAGTTCAATCGCACATGGAATTGAGCTTTGATAGATATTGATTCCGAGTCTGGTTGTAGTTTGTGTCCGCCAATTGTGTGTTAAGTAAGTCCACCGCGACCTACGTGACACTGGACTTGTGTGTTGGCTTGTATATGGAAATTGACCTATATACAGGTGACTTTTAATTAAGTCAAAAGTTAAGAGGTAATGCCGCATGTAGTCAAGGTACTAAAAAAAAATACCGCATGGTTTAAATGGATAATTTCATTATTAATTATTTTTTTAGGTATTATACAGCTGAAAAAAGTAACAAATCGTTGATATTGTCAGTATATTTGTTAAATTTAACCTGCACAATGACTTTGTTTACATTTTTATCGATAGACCATGAAATCTGTTTCATTTTTTGTACAATTTTAATTGGCTATGTTCAAATGTAAAACGATTGTATTACAGGTACTGAATCTCCCTTATCAATTTGTCGACTAATTTCAAAGTCATATTTGCTGGGCTGGCCTGTTGTTCAAGTAGTTACTGACCCTGACTGCTAAGTCTTGTGCTCGATTCTAACCCCGGAAACTATGTGTGATAAACAAGGTAGTTTATTCTGTGGGTATAATTTATCTATAATATGTACGTATTAAAAATATATATGTTTGTTTATTAGTTGCCATAGTAAATGAGGAGCGCAGTACGGTGATATTCAGAACTTTGCTAGAGATTTGGGTGGCACTGATACTGTTATGGGCTAACGTGATGCTTACCATTATGCGCAAGACCTGCTCGTCTATTCATTTTGTTAATTCAAAAGTTCAATTAAGATACTTAAATTTATAAGTTCACTAGCTGACCCGCGCAACTTCGTCTGCGTAAATTTTCCCTTTTTTCTTTTTCTTCCTTTTTTTTTTACAACATTTTTCATTGCTGCTCCGCTCCTATTGGTCGTAGCGTGATATTATAACCTATAGCCTTCCTCGATAAATGGGCTATCCAACAATAAAATATTTTTTCAGTGCAGCCCAGTAGTTCCTGAGATTATCGCATTGACTGCCTCTGTGGCGCGGTGGGAGTGTATCCGACTGCTACGCAAGAGGTCGTGGGTTCGATCCCCACCCAGGATAAAACTTTGTGTGATGAGCACGATGGTTTATTCTGTGTCTGGGTGTTATTTATCTATAATATGTATGTATTTAGAAATATATAAGTATGTTTATCAGTTGTCTGGTTTCCATAGTACAAGCTTTGCTTAGTTTGGGATCAGATAGCGTTGTGTGAGTTGTCCCAAGATATTATTATTATTATTATTCAAACAAACAAACAAACTCTTAGGGGTATGAAAAATAGATGTTGGCCGATTCTCATAGATACCGGATAAGCACTAAAAATTTCATAAAAATCGGTCAAGCCGTTTTGGAGGAGTATGGCAACGAAAACTGTGACACGAGAATTTTATATACTAGAAGAGATATATTTATATTTTCTGTTTCATATTTTGAGCTAGGTAGGCAACTAAATAGGCAGTAGTGATGATTATCAGTCCATGTGATACAGAGACACGCCGGAGGTAGGCACATTAGTCGGGTTCGCTAAGTCAACAACATAGATGGGTCGTTAAAACTACCGTTAAGCAGGCTAGGGGCTAATGGTAGTTAACGGGTTAACTGCTTGTTATGTTGACACTTAAAGGGTTAAGGATTTAATTTAATAATGTTGACGTTAGTAACAACATTTATGAAATGCTTTTAATACGTCATGTACGGAAAAAAAAAATATAATTATTATTTTATAGAATGGCTCTGTGGTACCGGCTTAAGAATAGTACCACCCCATCACTTCCCGTGGGTGTCGTAGGCGACTATGGGATTTACCACCGGAGGGCGGGCAGCAGCGTCCTCTGTGTATTTTAAAGCGTTACTGCGATCGCCAACCCGCTCGCCAAACGTGGCGATTATGGCAATTACCCCCAGGGTATTGGGGAGACCCGTGCCCATCATTGGGACATCATATGGGTTGATATGTATTCTATAGAAAATTACAAAAGAGACCGTAAGACGAGGAGAGAGGAGGAAGTAAAGTCACCGATGTCATCAAACGAGTAACAAGTCTGAAATAGCAGTGGGTAGGACACATAGCCCGGAAACATGGGATGAAATAAGGCCTAGAACGGTGCGATGACTTTCATATCTTTGCCAAACAAGGACTTATACTTCATTTAGTTATATTAAAAAAACCAATACGATTTTAAAAAAATATTTAGGATCTTTATTCCGTGTCCACGGCAAGCCCATGCAAACTGTTAAAACCTTGTCATAATGGTAAATGAATAGCTGTGCTTCGAAATGCCTATACGCGAATGCGCGGTGGATATTCTTGAGCAAGCCGCGCATACGCCTTTATGAATTATTGATCACATTTACCATTATGATAGTATATTGACAGTTCGCACGGGCTTGCCGTGGACACGGAATAAAGATCCTGAATATAGACACAGATTTTATAAAACTTGAATGTAATGTAGTACACAGTACATACCTAACTAGTGAAGTCGCGGCAAACTTAAACTTATAAACTGAAATAAACTTAAACTATTTAGGTTACGTCGGGACTTATCTGCGTGAAATATTTAAAGTTTTATTTACTCAAAACTGGTTAGGAGACTCGGTACGACCAATCGCAGGCTTGAATCTTACTCATTACCATTATAAGCAAATTTAACTTAGCTGGAGGGGTTAACTGAATGGCTAGTAGTTATTGACTGCCTCTGTGGCGCGGTGGGAGTGTATCCGACTGCTACGCAAGAGGTCGTGGGTTCGATCCCCACCCAGGATAAAACTTTGTGTGATGAGCACGATGGTTTATTTATCTATAATATGTATGTATTTAGAAATATATAAGTATGTTTACGGTTGTCTGGTTTCCATAGTACCTACAAGCTCTGCTTAGTTTGGGATCAGATAGCTTTGTGTAAGTTGTCCCAAGATATTATTATTATTATATTATTGTGGCACCTATAATCCCATATTGCTCGTTATTTAAAAAAAAAAACTTGTCTTTGCACTGATGGGCGTAATCTTTATCATGAGGATTATATTTTACTGATAATAGGATTCCATGATGTGATATGTTTGTATACATCTTCAATTTACACGAAAAAATTACTTGTAAGTGAAAATCTGTAACTGGCTTCAAGTTGCTATTAATTTGGAGTACTTATCACTTTTGTAGCTTTTGATTTTCCAATTACATAAATAAATCACACCTCTCCGTGCTGAGAGCACGTTACGCCATCGGTCCAGCACCCAAATTCCAGGTCGTGTAGCATTTTCGTCCCAACGAACTATGAGAATGAAGGAATAGAGAGAGCAGTTATGTCTGCGCACAAATAAAAACTTCTGCATAATTGTATAATCTCTGACGAGATTGACAGCCGTATTCAAAATCAATAAAAATCATTATTAAGTATGTGTATTAGGTGTGTCATTCATAATTCGTAATCTCCATAGGATTTTAGTCTGCATAATTTATTTTTACAACCAGTCCTTACGACTTCAAAGTGTGTCAAAGAAACAGTGTAGAACGTAATTCAGAGCTGTTTACCCCTTTAATGTTACGTCGTTATGTTAATGTTTGAAGCTTCATGACTCTCGAAGGACAGCCCTACGAAATGTACTATATTTGAGCTTCTGCTTATATTTGGCAAGATTTGACCTAGTTTCTAACACATTTTTAAAAATGTATGTGTATATTAAATAAAATTACAAGGTATTTACGACATACAAGGAGGATACAAAACAGACAGCACCCGGTTGACTTGGCTATTTTCGAATTCCTATGCGTATATTTTTGTCTACAAGTGGTATTTGTGTACAAACACAAATACCACCTTATAGCCAAAAATATACGCGAGATTAAAATTATTTAAAGTAGGGAGCTGTTGCAGACTAAGGCACCTGTCCCACCAACGGCGAGAAAGCGAGTAGCGATGTTATCGCTCAAGAAACTTACATACTTGTGTAGATCCCGTGTAAACAAAAGAGAAACAGGCATATAAAATGGCTTCGTGACGGTGCAAAGAAAGAAGCGCCGACAGCCAATTATCAAGAACCGCTAGAGGCAAAGTACTCGTATATATCGCCAGAAGATCCGGTACACGCCGAGAGTGCAGATTCTAGAGTCGCGACGCAACGTCAACTTCTTGCCATTTGTGATGCGAGTTCCAGATTGCTTTCTGCACCTCGTCATAGAGGAAGACTTCTGGCCGGAGGGTGTTCCGTCGCTTCCCCGAACAAGTGCCACAAGAACGTACAAAGACCTACCTTCAAGTGAAGCGTACTAACATAGTTTTAAATTGTTTTTAAGCTGTTACTAACACTTATTGTATTATTATATGTATGTTAGTCTGTAAGTATATACATTTTTATGGGTCATTGATACCTGAATTAAATGGTATTATTATTATATTAATAGTTGATCGCTGACCGTTTACAGTCACAGTGCCTTCGAGTACTCGCTCTATACTGCATCTCTTTCTTTACACGGATGGGATCTACAATAGCGATAAAATCGCTTCCTGCCTTTCTCGCCGTTGATGGGACAAGTGCCTAGCGTAGAATGTGGGCTGCGCGTGTGTAAGACACGTACAGTCTTGGTTTTCACCATATAATTTCATAATCGAATTGACATGTTAACTTGTCGCGGACTTAAAGTGTGACGCGGTCTATTTACCATACTCATGTTTATTAAGTATTACATATATTAAATGCGAAAGTCTCTCTTGATGTTACCTTTACCCGACCAAGTAGATGGGCGGGTTTTTAAGAAATTTTACAAGGAAAAAGGTGGTGTCAAGAAGAACATACTCTTTGTTGATGACCATCATCTACGCGAGCACAGCCGTAAGCGAAAGCTATACTACTATTTTCTAAATCTAAAAGTTAGTGAGGACTTATGGATCAATGTTTGTTGTTTTTTCACGCAAAAACTACTTAACAAATGTTGATGAAACTTAACAGTAAAGTAGTCTATTCATCAGAATATCAGCAGCCATGGGCAAAATATACAAACTTATATTATTACTAGCTGACCCGCGCAACTTCGTCTGCGTAAATTTTTCCCGTTTTTGCTATTTTTTTATCGCTGCTCCGCTCATATTGGTCGTAGCGTAATGCTATAAAGCTTATAGCCTTCCTCGATAAACAGGCCATCCAACAGTAAAGACTTTTTTTTAAATCGGATCAGTAGTTCTTGAGAATACCGCGTTCAAACAAACTCTTCAGCTTTATAATATTAGTATAGTTAAATAAAAAATAACTTTGAGTGTCTGTTAAGTTTTCACGCTTGAACTGCTGAACCGATTAAATGAAGTTTGGTTTAGAGGTAGTTTCAATCCCCGGAAGGACATAGGAGAAAAAAGAAAAAAGAATAATAATATCTTGGGACAACTCACACAACGCCATCTAATCCCTAACTAGGCAGAGCCACCATGGCAACCAATGTATGTGTTTATATTAGATATTACTTATCTATATACATAGAAAACAATGTTTGTCTATATGTTCTCTATGCGTTCCGTAACCATTGATCAGATTGTGATGAAACTGTAGCAGAATGTTCTGGGAAAACCGACCAGTGTTCCCGGTTTTAAAAGGCACTGCAAAACGTGGCCGAGTTCAGCTAGTATATTATATAAGCTGTCCCGCGCAATTTCGTCTGCGTAAATTTTCCCCGTCTTTGCAAGATTTCTCATTGCTGCTCCGCTCCTAATGGTAGTAGCGTGATGTTATATAGCCTATAGCCTTTCTCGATGAATGTGCTCTCCAACAGTAAAAGAATTTTTCAATTCGGATCAGTAGTTCCTGAGATTATCGCGTTCAAACAAACAAACAAACTCTTTAGCTTTATAATATTAGTATAGATTACGGATAAATTATACTCAGATACAGAATTTTATCCTGGATGGGAATCGAAGCTAGAGGTCGTGCCTCTAGCTTAGCAGTCCGGGTCACTAACTACTAGACCAACAGGTTACACACAACATGTGGTGGAATCTTGGAAGTCAAATTAAACCTACTTCTAAATATTGTATCGCAATGAAATTTTGAATGTGAATGAAGACAACACAATCATTTGGTATCTAGGAGCTGATCTGATGATGGAGTAGAATTTCGAAAATATTGCCATCTATTTCGTTGCAGGCAAAAAGTAATATTTTATACAAAGATAAGATTTACTAGCAAACCAAGTCATTTCTCAAAGTTACAATAGTGCAAAACCCAGCAATACTGCAAACTTTATCTTGGCAAACTAAATTGCGTGGTAGCCACTGGGGTACAATTCACAGAGCACCGTCTGAGTTTCAGCAAAAGGAAAGAAAGGGATAGAAGAAACTTTCTGTCCTCTCTAGGGATAGATAAAAATCCTTTCGGCAGTTCCGTGAAGGGAATACCTACATTAAACATAAGGTTTAGCTGCTCACATGGTTTCATGTAATTTTATAATTATACTAGCAGACCCGCGCAATTTCGTGTGCGTAAATTTTCCCCGTTTTTGCAACATGTTTCATTGATGCTCCGCTCCTATTGGCCGTAGCGTGATCTTATATAAACTATAGTCTTCCTCGATAAATGGGCTATCCAACAGTAAAAGATTATTTCAATTCGGACCGGTAGTACCTGAGATTATAGCGTTCAAAGAAACAAACTCTTCAGCTTTATAATATTAAGTATAATATCACGGCGGAAAATCGCATCAGAGACTAGTCAACTATGCAGAAGATGTAGTGCACAAGTGTGAGCGCAGACACAAGTGTATTCTCCCTCACTCACATTGTGCGATTGAATTAAAAGCCGACACGACTGGAAAGAGATTGCCGGACCAGTGAACGACTCAATGTGCTCTTCGTACTCTGTGGCTTGCCATTTAAAAAAAAATCGGTCAAGTACAAATCAAACTCGCTCACCTAGGGTTCCGTACAAATTTGTAGGTACTTATTACAAATAAGTCAGGAATCGAGTCTCGCAGTTTTTTTAACGACTATAAATTAAAAAAAAAAGTTTTATGATTTAATTACAAATGTATGGGTTCCACTTTTCCCTATATTTGTATATAAGATGGTATTACTTGCCAAATTTCATAGTTCTAGGTCATCGAAAAATATTTTATAAATGTTGATTACTTAAGAGTGTCGAAACGTACGTAAGTTTCATTTTTTCACAGCTTTAAGAGACTTGAATCTTCCTTTTGAGGTCCAGAACTCTAAAAACGGTCACTTATTTCTCGACCGACAGTGTAACTTACAGTCTGCCTGCAGTTAGTCATCCTATCGGACAGCCTGTCCTGAGTCTGCATAGCTCACACACTATAGCGATATAAACCAGTTCTGGAGCTTCACGAGCAGTCGACAGCCGGCAGTTTCAGACCGCAAGATCACGCGCCGGCAGTGGCCTGTGATGACTTCATACTAGCTGAACGGCTGCCGGTCGGCTACTTGTTACTGTGTGTTCGTTATCCGGCCAATGCCAGACGATGCAAGTTGCACCCGGCATCGAGCACACACATTATGGGTTGGATTAGCTTAATTATAAAACGGTTAATCTGTGGTCTGTTGCGTTTCACTGACAGGCAGATATCCACCGGCGGCCATGTAGTGGAGCTTTTAACCCAAATGACATATTGCATGCTCGTTCGCCATGGAGTCATCGACTCCTCATGCTGTATATAACCTTGCTTTACATGATTGCCATCAGTACAGAGCATCGTACTAAACAGTGGTAGCCTGATGGTTAAGACATCGGACTCGCAATCGAGTGGTCGTGTTAGTCCTATATACAACAAGTAGTACAAGTCATCCAACTAAGCTCTAGGGGTTAACAAGATTGCTAATAATGTGCGACCCATATTACTAGGAATTATAAAAAGAGATAGACTTAGGATACACTAGCGTATAATTGTACCGGCAGAAGAGCGTACGTTCATGTCACTTACGCCCTTTTGTTGAGGAACGCAGTTTTTCGGAAATAACTTACAAATCGAAGTGGAAAAAAAAATAGTTTAAAGTATTCAAGTGGTACTACTTAAAAACTTTAAACTATTTTTTTTGTGATTTTTTTCATAGTTTCCCCAGTCAGCAATCTTGTTATCCCCTCCAACTAAACTCAATAGCTTGTGTTAGGAGTGGGTGGTTCACGTCCTTAGTATAATGGGTAGGATTCGAACCCGCGACCTCATGATTGCGAGTATCATGCTTAACCATTAGACTACCGCTGCTTAGGTGACGGTTTTTTTTCATTATTTTGTTTAATTGTTACACTTTTTTCCGTCTAGTACATCAGCTCGCAAATAAAATTGATAAAGTGCGATACGGAACTACGTTCCAAAAACATAATCGCACCATCACAGCAACAAATTTTAGTAATGAGCTCATAGGCTCATACGTGTTATAAGTACCTACCGTTTCACAGCTTTGCAACACATCTTCGCACCGCTTAGCTATCTCGTACATCTCTGAGCACCCTTAGCTGAGAGCAACAACAAGATATAGGTACTATTTGTATCTTAGCTCTGGCCCGTACAATCCCTTTCCATTAAGGACATTAGCACAGAGTTGAAAAGTGTCTATCACATTGTGCGGTATGATTGATGGCGATGAAGGAAGATGTGAATAGACGGTGCACATCCCGAGGTAATAAATGGGATGGGTGACTTATGTCTGACTTTGTTGGATACGTATTGTTCGAGGTGAATGTTGAAAAGAGTTTTTGTTGTCTTCTTTAGAAAGTAAATAAAAAGGTTTATAAATTGTTTTGTTATTTTGTAAGGCTTTAGTAAGTGCGCTTGGTGATGAGCAATAACTGTATTCTTTATAAACTAATTGTTTGGGATACATTCAAACATGTATATTAGGTATACATTTTTGACTGACCTGTTGGTCTAGCGGTTTGTGACCCTGACTGCTAAGCCGGAGGTCGTGAATTCGATCCCCACCCAGGATAAAACTTTGTGTGATGAGCACAATGGTTTATTTTGTGTCTGGGTGTTATTATTCTACAATATGTATGTATTTGTCTGATTTCATAGTACAAGCTCGGCTTAGTTTGGGATCAGATGGCGTTGTTTGAATAGTCCTAAGGTAATAGGTAATTTTTTTTTTTTTTTAAAGACCACTTCCGCAGTAAATGCTTTTCATTGTCGCACTTAATAATCGTATCCCACTGGGCATTTATCGAAATTCACAACGCTATAATATAGCGTCTAAATTAAAGTTCCAAAAATAATAAAGTATTTACAGGAATGTAATGTCTGCATAAACACTAATATCTAAAAAAAATAGATATAAAATAAACAGAATAACAATGTATTGAAAAAAAATATATGGCAATTTTCACGTGAATGGCTGGACTAAATTAGATATTCTTTTAAATATTTGTTTTGGTTCAAATAAAATTCTTACGACGACAAAAATCTAAATATTGTCGTGAAAACGAAAACCATTACTCTTAATATAACTAGTTCGGCCATAAATATTGTTACATAAAAAAAATCTTTTTTTTCTACTTTTTAATTACTTTGAATTGAAAACGCGTTTATTATTTTTTTAGGTTATATGTATATGACTGGGTGGAGGTCACTATTATTTGGGTATGTAAATCAAACCAAGTACGTGTTCACGTTAGCTGCGTTTATTCACGACTGACTTACGTGGCGGGCGCAGCCGCCTCTACAGCGCTAGTATCCCTTACCTAAGCACTTACGTAGGTATATTGTCCCTACACCATTCCCCCTTTTTAAAAGAAAACAAGAAAGTTATAACTAAGAGTACATATAAAACACATGTCACGAAACACAATCTTATCACTCAAGTTACACAATCACTGCACAGCTTACATATGTGCGCTGGCTGCCGGTGCCTGCTGCTGTGGCAACGTTTGCACGGTGACCATATTTGGGTTGCTAGCAGCTTGCTTGCGCACCCAAGACTTTGCCGTATACTTGCAGCGCCGCCACACGATATATGCAATAGCAATGGATAAAATGACTACCATTGCAATGATAATACAAACTACGTTGTCCAATTTCTGATTAAAGTTGTTTGTAACTGTTTGGGCAATGAGGCTATTGCCAGAGTTATGCTCCTCTTTGGTTTGAGTTGAACCCATTTCGACTAATGCTGAACTACGATGTTACGTGTATAATGAAAGCTCGTGAAGTAATAAAAATGTTTCGCAACATGTGGTTTCTATTGGTGCATAATTGACACATTGGTACAATACAAACATGTTTAGTTGCAAATTATATTTGTGCTAAAAAAATATACAATTAACTAAAATTAACTATATTACCTACATTTACATAAAATTCTACATTACATTATGTCGCAATAATGCATACAATTAATTATAAGTAACATTTGCGTCACCCTACTCATGTTGCATATTATGCAAAACGTAGCGGTGTTTTGATAACTCGGCCACTTCGCGTTGTTTTATGATTTAAAGCTTTACTAGAAGTGTCCTCGTTGTTATTAAAACTCACATACCTATTATTTTTAACTTCTAATTTAGGACTAATATTAGCACTACAGTTATCAATATCAATTGTATAGGCAGGTTTGAGCCTGTCTATAGAAATACATTTTTCCTTACCATCTATCTTAATAATAAAAGTCTTTCCTTCTCTTTTTACAACGTTATATGGACCTTCATATGGTGGCTGAAGTGACTTTTTCATTAGATCGTTCCTAATGAATACACTTTTGCACGTATTGAGATCGCTAGACACAAATAATGACCGTGAATTACCATGGCTCGGTGGTCTGGGTTTAAATTTGTTAATGGTATCCCTAAGCAACTGTAAATATTCCGAATCCGACATATCTACTTTGGTCTCGTCGTAAAAATCGCCCGGTAATCGAATCGGTTTACCGTAGGTCAATTCCGCTGCACTTACTCCGCTATCACTTCTGATAGCTGTACGCAGTCCTAATAGCACAATCGGAAGCTCGTCTACCCATGATTTGTTGCATTGTAAACGCGCCATAAGAGCCACTTTTAGTGCTCTATGCCAACGTTCTATCATGCCGTTGCTTTGTGGATGATAAGGGGTCGTTCTCAATTTGTGTATGCCTAAATACTTCATGAGGTTGCTAAAAAGATCGCTCTCGAATTGTCTACCCTGGTCGCTTGTAAGCTTCGAAGGGCACCCAAAACGAGAGATCCAACGCTCAAATACTACCCCAGCTACGGTTTCCGCTGTGATATTTTGGACAGGTACGGCCTCTGGCCAACCCGTAGCGCGATCTATTAGAGTCACACAATATTTATAGCCCTCAGATGATATCGTCAAAGGTCCGACAATGTCAATATGTAGATGTTGAAAACGGTCGGCCCGTTCAAAATTGCCTACACCTGAAACAGTATGTCTACTAACCTTAACCTTTTGACACGTAAGACATGCTCTGGCCCATTTGGCGACGTCTCTATCCATATTTGGCCAAAAAAACTTTTGTTTAATCATCTGTTTACTACATTTAATGCCAGGATGACTGAGATCATGTATTGCATGAAAAGCTATTAGTCTAAAATCTTCGGTTAAATAAGGTCTAATTTTTTTAGATGAGACCTCACAATAAACTTGTTTCTCACAGTCCGGTAAGCAAAACTGTTTAAACTGCAAGTTGCTATCTGACGCTCGCAACACCTGCAGTAAGTAGTCGTCACAGGATTGTTTATCTGCTAACGCTGCGTAATCTAAAACTGTGGGACAATTTATTGTCTCTATCCGAGATAAGGCATCTGCTACAACGTTTTGATTACCGTTTACATACCTAATGTCAGTACTAAACTCACTTATATAAGAAAGTTGGCGTATTCGCCTGGGACTTTCCTTATCGCTGTTTAATTTACTAAATGCGTATATAAGTGGCTTATGGTCCGTGAATATTGTTAGTTTTCGACCTTCTACTAAATTTTTAAAATATCTTATGGCCATAAATATCGCTAACAATTCGCGGTCGTAAGTAGAGTAATTCCTTTCTGTTTGCGTTAATTTCTTAGAAAAATATCCCAGCGGATTCCAAGTGTTATCACCTTGTTGTTGTAGGACCGCCCCTACGCTAGTATTTGATGCGTCACACATAAGAGATAAATTAGCATCGGGCAATGGATATGACAATGTAACCGCGCTTTTTAAGCTCACCTTACATTTTTCAAACGCCTCGACGGCCTTTTCGGTCCACTCAATCACAGTTTTGTCTCGCTTTTTGGTATCATGCAAATAGTCATTTAATACCGATTGGTAATCGACTGCCCTCGGAATGTGCGAACGGTAAAAATTAACCATACCGAGAAAACGACGCAGTTGTTCTATATTTTCAGGTCTTGGAAAATTTACAATTGCTTTTACTTTATCATCTAGCGGGCGAACGCCGTCCGCTGACACCTCAAAACCCAAAAAGTCTAATTTTGAAACCCCAAATACACATTTTGAGATATTAATTGTGACACCGTACTCGTTGAACCTTTGGAAAACCGCATTCAAATGTTCTTTATGTAATGTTTCTGAATCACTTGCTATGCACACGTCATCAATATAGTTAAAAACAAAATCAAAACCGCGTAGCACTATCGTGTCCATGAATCTCTGGAACGATTGGGCTGCATTCCGTAACCCAAAAGTCATACGTGGGAATTCAAAGAGCCCAAAAGAAGTTATGATTGCGGTTTTCTCTATATCATCTGGTGCAACGGGTATGAAATGGTATGCTCTATTTAGATCTAATTTACTAAATATGGTCTTTTTCCCTGCCACTAAATACTTGAAATCGTTAATGCGTGGGATGGGATAACGATCCGGCTTTGTTATTGCGTTTAGCCGTCTATAGTCCCCACAAGGACGAATTTCACCATTTTTCTTGGGAACCACATGTAGTGGGCTTGCCCAAGGACTTTTGGATGGCCGACAGATTCCTAAATCTAACATATTTTGAAATTCGGCTTTTACTTTTTTGTATCTATCCGGCGGAAGTGGTCTCGCCTTCGCGTACACTGGTGGCCCCGTAGTTTCGATATGATGGCACACCGAATGTTTCGGAATATCTTTATAGGAGACCGGCCTGGTAATATCCGGATATTTACATAATATATCATGCCACATATTATTATTACATACTGTTCTAATCGACGACTCACACTCGCCCTGGCACACGACTGAAGCGATAACATTTAAACGAGTAAGTTGATCTACCAGTCTACGCGCGCTTAAGTCAACTAGCAACTTATAATGGGTTAAAAAATCTGCCCCTATTATAGGTTGCTTAACAGCCGCCACAATAAATGTCCATCGGAAAGCTCTTCTTAAACTAAGATCTAAAGTTAAAGTTCGCACACCATAAGTCTCTATCTCGGTACCGTTCGCCGCGTAAAGTTTATATTCGTCACTCGTGAGTTTTTTTTTTAAATTCAATTTAGAAACCGGAATTACCGACACATTCGCACCAGTGTCTATTAAAAAATTTAGTCTACTATTTAAGTCTAAAACACATAGGCGATTTGACGCGTTGATACAAACCTCCGCCACAGGTTGTATCGACGTTAGTTTTCCGTCGGGTGAATGTTCTTAGACGTTTTCCAATTACACGGTTCTACACACTTAGTAGCTTTCGACCGGAAATTATAATGATAATAACACAACCACTCGGGGTCGTTGCGATTTCTACTTACATCTCTCGTGCGCGACCTTGACCGACGATACCCGTCCCTTGTGCGTCGTGGTTGCCGCTCTCGACGCAGCTCCGCAACCTCGATGCTCAGCTTTTCTACTATGGCAGCTAGATCGGACGTTGCGCTGCTGTCCTTGGGAATGGGGCTAGGCATCACCATCGCTATCTCCGCTGGACGGGTTGCCTCCATAACCTTGTCAGCTACAACGGCTAGATTGTCTAACTCCTTTACCTCCGTGACCGCTAATACAGCCTGGACTGCCGCCGGCAGATGACTATTCCACATAATCTGCAAGGTGGAGTCTGGTATCTTCGCTCGTGCTAAATCTCTCATTTTTCTCAGGAGCTGTGACGGCTTTTGGTTACCGAGCTCCATCTCCCCTAGCAACTTCTGGAACTGGCGAGTCTCCGATTCCTCGAAGACTTGCAACAATCTGTCTTTCAGCGTATCATACTTACGCGTATCTGGTGCCGCTAAAAGTAAATCGCTGACCTGTTGGATTGCGCTTTTATTCAGCTTCGTGATGACTAAATTTTGTTTCGAAGCCTCGCTTAGCCTTTGGTTTGCCACGACAGCCTCGAATTGAACGAACCACAGTCGCGGTTGGTCCGTCCAAAAATCTGGTATGCGCGACGAAACTGATATACTAGCCAGCGCTGACACGTCTTCAGCACGTGGCTCTAGTTTCGGCTCCGGAATACATATTTCCGGTTGACTCGCAGGTTGAATTGCAGGTTGGATCGTAGGTTGAATCAAAGGTTGATTTACGCCCGTGGTAGCCATAGTCCTAACCCAATATACCGCCAAAAAATACTACACACAACTCACGTCGGAAGTCACCACTTTAGGTTATATGTATATGACTGGGTGGAGGTCACTATTATTTGGGTATGTAAATCAAACCAAGTACGTGTTCACGTTAGCTGCGTTTATTCACGACTGACTTACGTGGCGGGCGCAGCCGCCTCTACAGCGCTAGTATCCCTTACCTAAGCACTTACGTAGGTATATTGTCCCTACAATTTTTAAAAGTTCTTTCGATTTCGCGCCATTTCTAATACATTTTTTCGTGTTCATTATCAAATTACAATATGGATTGGGGAATATTGATTGTTAAAGAAAATAGGATTGCGGTGATCGCCTTGCACAAAGTGGGTATGGAGCCGTCGGTCATATTTCAGACACTTCAAAAGCTTGGTATCAACCGTATGTTCGTATATCGTACTATCAACAGATACAACAACACTTCCTCTGTCGAAGACCATAAAAGATCGGGGCGGCCGCGTGCTGTTAGAACTACAAAGGCTGTTAATGCTGTTAAAGCCAGATTTAGTCGAAATCCCATTAGGAAGCAAAAAATCTTATCGCGAGAAATGAAGATTCCCGCTAGGACTCTGTCGCGTATTATAAAACAAGACCTGAAGCTTGGTGCTTATCATCGATATACGGGACATGCCTTAAATCATATTTACAATTAAAGAGTGTTGATCGATCAAACCCCTTCTGTAGTGATACGCAGGTGAAATACACAGAAATACTGTTTACCAATGAAAAAAAATTCACGATTGAAAAGCACAACAATAAGCAAAATGAAAAAGTGTCTTGTCAAGGCGTCACAAAGCTAAGTTTCTGTGATAAAGGAGTAAAAACTTCAGCCAAAGTGTATCGAGAGACAGTCTTGGATCGTGTTGTGAAATCTCTGAGCAAAACACTTTTTAAAAATGTACCGTGGACTTTTCAGCAGGACTCTGCACCTGGTCACAAGTCACGAACTACCCAAGTCCGGCCTGAAACCAACGTTCCGGACTTTATGAGAGCTAAAGACTGGCCCTCATCTAGCCCAGACCTCAACCCTTTAGACTTAAAATTATGGTCAGTTTTAAAGGACATGGCCTACTCAAACGACACGTCATTGAGTCTCTTAAAAAATCTTTAGAATAAGCAGTGGCGAAATTTCCCATAGAAACAGTGCGTAAATCCATAGATTCGTGGCCTGTATAAAAGCCAAAGATGGCTATTTTGAATAGAATATTGTTTTTATTTTTTGCTGAGACTAATAAATATGTACATATAAGTAAGTTTTAGTAATATTACATTTTCGCCACGATTCTCTCGCCTGTGGAGACGGTCCCTTTACGGTTTCAACCGCGTAGATAGAACCACGTAGACCTAGTAATCTGTAAACTCAAAAAAAATATTCTATCACCGATCTAATATTAAATTTCGATAACTTTTGAACCAAAAGTTGTAGCGACAACACGTCTTCCGATAGATCATCACTCCACTGGTCTAAGGGCGTTCTACACTACGTTTGCCGAGACGCGGTCTCCACTCAAGAACTCGTTTATCCCAACGCTTATCGGTTCTTCGGCTAATATGGCCAGCCCACTGCCACTTCAGCTTGCTAATCCTGTAGACTATGTCGATAACTTCCCAAACGCTGCCCAACCCAACCGAATTATCCTGTTCACCTCGTCCTCGAAGTTGTTTCTACCTAACTGCAATGACTGCCCGAGGTACACATATTTTTATACAACTTCGAGAACGGCGCCGTGCACCGCTATCGGTTCCGGTAGTACATGTTCATTTTCACCAAACGAATAAAGGTCAATAAAATACTTGAAATCGTAAAACCATAACAAAATTTGAAGAACTGGTAAGTTATTTATCTACTACAAGAAGGTAGAATCCAAACAAATAATATAAATGTGACAGTAACTCTCTCTGTTCGTTTTCACGTTTGAACCACTAAAACGATTTAGATGAAATTTGGTTTGAGATAGTTTGAGTTCCAGGAAAGGACATAGGATAGTTTTTATCACGATAACCGACACGGGCAGAGCTGCGCGTAATTATGTAGTGCGAAAGTTAGTATATCATTAACAGGAGAGTATTTCGCCTCAAACCAACTACAATTTATCAAACAATATGTAATAATATTGTATCTCTCTTAATTTACTACACAAATACAACACGTAAACAGTATCATCTCACAACTGTCTTGATTACGCAGCATAAATTATTTCATCACAGCTTTTGTACAAATATTATCATTAATTATTAATTACTTACATGAATAAGGGTGACTGCCTCTGTGGCGCAGTGGGAGTGTGTTCGACTGCTACGCAAGAGGTCGTGGGATCTACAAATTGTTGTTCCGAGTCTTGGTGTACTTTGTGTCCGTGACTTGTATATTTATAAAGTCCCCCGCGACACAGGGTTTGTACCCTACTGTGGGAGTCATATTACAAAAAAAAACATTTTCTACAGAAAGCGGTAAGATATATATCACAAAAGTTCCCATCATCATTATCGTCATCATCCGCCTTCCGCATACAGTCCATCCTGGCGACCTTTTTTAAGTCGTCAGTCTACCTACCTTACGTTTAAAGAGTCGTGGTCTCCATTCGAGAAATCCGACAGGACCGGTGAGAGATTGGGCACAGGATCGATGGCTTAACGTGTTCCTCAGGGCTTTGAGGGGTGTGCCATTTTTCGAAAACGGTCACTCATCTATGGACCGATAGTGGTAACAACTATTTTTTATACGGGAATTAACGCGCATTATTTATCTTAAAATTGCTTGACGTTTCCTAAACTCCCATATGATGAATAATCATGCAACGCGAAAGTTTAAATGTTACGATAGTGGTAACGTTGCTTAACTTCGCTGATATCTTAATCTCCTCGGTCGCCACTGAGTAACAAAATTAGAAGCGCAGTGTGGTGACGCGAATCCGACAAAAATCTGGATGTTTGCAGAACAAAGATTTCATTTATCCCTTTTTTGCCATTTTATCGTGATAACCAATATATACGCAGGCAGAATCGTGAGAAATAGTTAGTTTAATACAAAATCCACTTAACAAAATCTAACATAAAACCATTTTAAAAAAACAACACCCTTACTTAAATATTTTATCTCAATCAGGGCGATATCCGGATATCCCCTGTTCTTCATTCTAGTCACGATCTATTGACTGTCGGCTATCCGTATTATGATTTTCAGACAGAACGGGATGGAAGATTATATTTTAGTATTGGAGTGATAGAGATACAAGTGTTTTGTCGGTCCCTTTTTTACCAAAATGTGTAATAAATTGGTACTTATCTGGAAAGTTTCTATCCTCAAATTTCTTATAGGTCAGCTTATTATCATAGTGATGATTACTTGATGTTGTTTTTCTTTTTATTGTAGCTTTTCCAAATGGCTCTCTCTTTTTTTTTATTGAGATAGAGGGCAAACGAACTATCGGCTCACCTAATATTAAGTGATTACCACTGCCCATGAAGAACTGTCAAACTAGAGGCATAGCAGATGTTGAAGTATGGTTTCATTGTAAAAAAAATAAAAACTATTATATGCCCCCAGAGCCAAAGAATCTCCATACCAAATTTCATATAAATTGATTCCGCGGTTTAAGCGTGAAAACATAACATACACAGTTACGTTAGACAGAGTTACGTTCATATTTATAATATTAATTTATATGACAACCACTTAAAAGATAACACGGAAAATTATTTTTTATCATAAAAATTGTGATGATAGAACAATTTGAAGACCAGACCCAGGAATCGAACCCGAGACCTCCGTAATCCAAACCGGGGCCGGAATCGATGCACCTACCTGGACTATATTACTAAACCTCAAATTTGTCTATCCTTTCATGCTTGCGAGCTGGGCCCTCGCATGCGCTATCTAGCTGGTATTCCTGGGTCTGGATTTCAATTTTTTTTATCTTCCAAAAATGCAATTATTGTATTTTTAAAGTAATTGGCAAGAAATGCCAATAAAATTACTATAATTATGAAGTAAGTACACAAAAATTCCGTCGAATTAAGAAGTTGGTTTGAAAAGAAAATTAAATTTTCGTGAGCCCATATTTCTGACTGCACTGAAAATTTGAGTTTGCGTGAAACGAATACATAATGATGAAAATTTAAATTTACATAGCAAAGACTGTACCTAATTGGCAATTTTGGTTTTCGTACTCTATTTCGTAATTTTTTACTTTATTCGGACTTATACTGTAAAAAAGATCAAATCTTTTATTTCTTTTAAATATAAATCCTCACAGTAGGGTACAAATTATGTATCCGGTTTGAAACAGGCTATAGTAAGTCTTAAATTGATTCGTGTTTGAAATTCCCCCATGCCACAGGACTTGTACCCTAACGCAGCAGTTCAATAAAGAAAAAATGTAATGCCATATATAAATATGTTCACAAGTTTTTTCTGAACCAATTTTTGTGGGCGGTCTACATAACAATCCCAGAAAATTGATAAAAATGTTGTAAACAACTCGTGCACAATTGACGATTTTTACCCTAAAAATAGAAATTGGAAACCAACTTTGTAGGTAAATATTTTCAAGATTCACCTCGAGACGCAGTAGAATTCTTGGTTACGTGTACATGACACGAAATGGAATAATATTTCAATATAACGCGGCTAGCTGTAGACTACCCAACGTGACCTGTCACTACTCTGGATAAGAAAATATGGATATGGCTTAGTTATGTCAATATTTTATCTAAATATGTGGTACAATAATAGAAAAAAACTGCATATGTAATAAGGCTGCTTTAATATTGTGTTAAATTTTTAAACTTTGACGTTTTTAAGCAATCATGTATTATTTTTGACGTGGTAATGTCATTAAATTCGATGTACACGCACGAAAAAAACTCACGTTATGTACTCGTTGCTAAGGAACGTGAATGGCGATTGCAGCGACATGCTATAAATTTGGAACTAGCATTATTGATTGCTTGCTAAGACTTTACAAACAATAACGAACACAATAACTGCCAGACTCGAAACAAAATTCACAAAGTATTGTCCCGTGTGGGAATCGAAACGACGACCTATCGCGTAGCAGTCGTATGTAGTAACACTACGAAGGATCCGTGACATAGTGGCGATGAGGTTTTAGTCGGTCCTGCACCTAATGTCAGATTTCTATCCCGACAATCAGAGCAGAGAATATAGAATGTACTTGTACCTAGGTAAATCACTTGTATACACTTGTACACTATAATATCACCTACATAGGTCACTAGTCGGCCATCCATACTGACTTCTATAGTACTAGTAGTATGGACAGGCTACCACCGATCACAAGAAGACTTCCATTCCATTTTGACATGACATTTGGATGGTAATTCGTCAAAACTTAATGGCCATTTGTCAAATGTCAAAAAGTTCACAGTAAGGTATTTGAAATTGATGTCACTTTGTACGGGGTTGCCAGTCCAGCATGAGGTCAGTAACTGACCACAATGGGTCCCCATGTAGATTACAAAATATTATTTCTATTACCTGTAACCCCTGCAGTAGAAACATTACAAGACTGATTTCATTCATGTATTGATTTGTCAATACCGCATCCAATATTCATGGCTGAACATCTACGAGACCACGTGCCACATAAAATAGAATCAGAGTCAATAGAGCCTTCTGTCTGTCTTCGACTGCGTTCTCAGAACCAATATATTTGATAACTTTAACGGAGTTCCGGGAAATTTACAAGATTAGCTCAATGGTTTGTCAACGATAAAATTACGTAATCAGTTGTAGAATAATGGGATCCCGGGGGTCTCTGACTCAGTGGCAACCGAATAGATCGAGATATCTGCCAGGTTAAGCAACGTTACCACTATCGGTCCATAGATGGGTGACCGTTTTAGAAAAATGTCACACCTCTCTGTGCTTGGAGACTATGTTAAGCCGTCGGTCCTTCGCCCAATCTCTTTTAGGTCGTGTCGGATTTATTTCCTATTGGGTTATGAGAGTGAGAAAATAGAGATAGCTTTTGTGTTTGCGCATACACTTGTGCACTATAACATCTCCTGCGTAGTTGCCTAGTCACTGATAAGATTGGCCGCCGTAACCGAAATCGGTAAGAAGACAGAGAAGTGTTGTCAAATTCAAAGGTTAAATTTAAAATAAATTATATTTTATTTTCGACATATTACTAAAATAAACGTATAATATATTAGCGGACTCCTTGCGGTTTCATCCGCGTAGTTTCCGTTCCCGTGGGAATATAGAGATAAAAAATAGCCTATGTCACCTGGGGGTTAGTGTAGCTTCACAACGATTAAAGAATTTTTCAAATCCGTCCAGTAGTTTCGGAGCCTATTCATACAAACAAACAATCAAATCTTTCCGCTTTATAATATTAGTATAGAAAACTAAACAAAAATTAAGAACATGCCAGGCCTCCTGCCATGTTTGGCGTTGGTTTTTAACCCCCTTAAAAAAGGTAGTTCTCTGTTTGATTCGTATGTATGTATGTATGTATACACGATTTTCTCCAAAGCTAGTTATTCATATATTTTGCATATTTTTTTGGGTAAGATTTGGTGTATAAAACATTGTCTTAAGTTAGAAAACACCAGAGATATAGAAATATATATATACTTTTTCTTTAGTATACATTTAAAGGCGGTTTATTTTTCTTAAAAAAGCCAATTATCAATCAATTAGGTCCTCTAGTAAATCATCTTTATTCAATTAGCATAAATAAAAATCTGCACAAGGTACTGTTGGGTGCGTGAATCATATTCAAACAGCGCACTGCCAATACAGTGGTAATAGGCAGGCCTTGTTAGGACGAGCTCCAACCAGATGATAACAATAACTGGTGAGCTATTGTTACAGAGGGTGAACCTGGTGTTGTAGCACAAATTAGAAGAGGCATATGTCCAACAATTGACCGATTACAGGCTGATGTTCAATCATATTTACGGAACGGTACGTGGTTACACAAACGTGCATACAACACCGGTTAGAAGCCGTACCCGTCACGTATCCCTGTGCGGGTTCGGTGATGGAACGGTTTGAAAAAATCGTACTAGCATGGTACCTACATGATAACAAGTAAAATATTTAAAAAAAAAGAAAGAAGAAATATCGTTTATTTGTCACAGTACTTGCATGTCTTATCTGCAACAAACGAGGTTTCCACTCAGCATAAAGACCATGTTGTGGAATAAGCTACAACACAGCACTGGTTTTCAGAGTGAACCCCAAGTGAATAGAACCACCAATATCGTTTTCATATTTTGTTTCTATTGTGTGCGTATT
This sequence comes from Herminia tarsipennalis, assembly GCA_945859575.2. Classification (NCBI taxonomy): domain Eukaryota; kingdom Metazoa; phylum Arthropoda; class Insecta; order Lepidoptera; family Erebidae; genus Herminia; species Herminia tarsipennalis. The sequence continues at coordinate 4,874,208 of OX243830.2, forward strand.
TACATTTATTATAATTGTGTGTACTGTGTGTATTTTCTGGACTAAAAGCAAATCTGATGAGCGCAAGATATAATGTCAAGTGTGAACTCCTCTAAATGCAACTGCTCTTAGAATTGACTCTATTTAGTCAAGTTGCAGAATAGCACGCCGTTTGAAACGCGTTTCACTCTGGTCTATTATTAACTGGGCTGCTTAATTATTAGGGTGATTAGCTAGTCCTGTTTCGTAGCGAATAATAGTGTTAAGAACTTCCTCTTTAAGTTTTTACGAACTTCGATATTTGTAGCATAGCATGTAGCATTTGATATGGTTTTGAGAATTTGGTTCTGGAGTCTCTGTAATATTAATGTTGGAGTCGGCTTGTTGTTGGCTTTAAAATGCTTTCATACATTATGTTGTCTGTGAAGAGTTCGAAATTTCATCCCATAAGCTAATAGAGTTTTCTGAAGCGTATGTTTTGTTCACCCCTTTTACGTATCATGTGAGCTTTTCAAATTATTCGTCGATCAAGATGTATTCCCAAAAATCTGACGCATAAAAATATAAAGTTTTGAATTACAATATAATGTCCAAAATACAGGTTTAAATTACGTGAATGCCAAACACCCATTTCTTCTACATCTAAACTCTATCTAACAACGGCCTTATTTTTTATAAGCTAACTGAGGGAATGCTTTATCTAGACAACAATTAAAAGTAGAAATATTGTAGAAAATGTTGTAAAGAAATAAAACTTTGCATTGTTTAAATTCAGTTTCCATTCCATTACTTTTGAAATATTTAAAGCAACTTCCTTCAAGACATTTTGAATATCAAAAAAACAAATTACTTTTAACAATAAGATACAAAAACATGTTTCGTCTTTTTTTATCTACCCTCAAATCTTTCCGTTTCATTACGCTCAGTGCAATTAAGATTATATCTCGGTTTTAATCTTTTGAAATTGCTTGAAATAACGAATAGTGGCCGGCGTTTTGACAGCCTTCTTTGTATCTGGCTTAACTATGATATTGCTAATTAACATTACAAAGTTTATTAATAATTTCCCTGTCTAATGACTCATATGATATGTGAATAATTTATCTATATTATCGTTTTCATCACAGCTAAGCTACATATGACGTCTACAGCGATTTTTTTTACCATGTCAAGTTTTTACACAAATGTTCGTAAATGAATCATTGCAGAATGCAAATAATGAAGAATGCATTATTTGCGTTCGTGAATCGATTAACTATGATCTAAGAAAAAAAACAATAAAATCGAAAACATAAATTATTTAATGTTTATAGCAATATTGCCATCATTTATAATTTTCTGTGCAATACGATTGTGGACTTGGGACTGCGAGAGATAAAGCAGTTGTTAATGTTTAAACTAATATAAATAAAAAATATTATTATCTTATGTTTGTATATTATTATAATAGAAACCATAACTTACTGACTGACGCACGCATTTGCTATTAACGGATTTTGGAAAATTTACCCCCTAAGAAATGAAATGGGTGTTTCAAATTTCAATCAAAAGCTCTCTGAAATAAGTCAGGAAGATTTTTACGTGTATCTCTTCTTAAAAATGTTGATAAACTTTCACGATTTGTACACATTATGAAAATATATATATTACGGGTCTTAATCGCTTGAATAATTTAAGGTAAAATACCTCGTTTATTGCCCGACGTTTTAACCTCCTAAAAGAACGCAATTATGAAAATTCCACTTAAGAGGGTGGCAAAATGACTTCAAGTAGAAACTTAGAGGGTTTGTGTTGCCGATTTTTAAAAATATATTCAGAAAATAAGGCTTTATGTTTATTTCTGAGCTTCAAAATCCAAAAAAAATACGTACATAATTAGACGTAATACCAAACACGAGACCGTACGCGCCAAAATATCTATTACTCCATGTAAATAATATTAGATATTTGGGCCAAAAAGGCCGAGGTAAATAATATCTTGGGCCAATATTGAATTTCCTATTAGCACAATAATGAAAGTTATTAGATACGAATTGCTTTTGTGGATAAGAAAATAGGCATAGTTTTGTTGTTCCCCGGATTGGAATAAATCCGGTTAAGGGCGAATAGGAATTTGGATGCGAGGGTTTGCGTACCATGACATGTTTCAATATATCGCAAAATTTATAATTTATAATTTGCATATATGTAATAAGAATTTAATGTATTTTTAATTTTCACAGACTTCCTGTCGGCCAAATGAATTCACAATCTGCACAGATATTTTAATAGCTGACCCGCGCAACTTCGTATGCGTCGTTTCCCCCCATTTTTGCAACATTTTTCATAGATTCTCAGCTCATATTCGTCGTAGCGTGCTGTTATTTAACCTATAGCCTTCCTCGATAAATAGGCTATCGAACACTAAAATATTTTTTCAATTCGAAACAATAGTACCTGAGATTATCGCGTTCAAACAAACAAACTCTTCAGCTTTATAATATTAGTTTAGATTACTAGTGCTCGCTGCGGCTCCGCATGAACTTTTCTTTACTATCTTTATACATAATATACAGTCATGTCAAATCATCCTTAAGAAATTATCTAAATGATTGGGAAAACTGTATCAAAATCCAAATTATCCAACCAGGAGACAAAGTGCGATTCACACACATTGCATAAATTAGTTAATTTTAAATTACAAAAAAATGTTTGTGTGAGAGAGAGACGATGTATAATTCGTTCCGTTGCACCCTTTTGGCACGGAACCCTAAAACATTTGCTATTTTGTGTAGGATTCTAAACTCGGCGACGTAAGATGAGGGAATAATCCTCTTATACTGTGACGCACCTGCCGTTACGTAGTACTATCGATTTGTGCATAGGATTGTAGGTACAATACACATGGGATTGAACTGAGTCGGTAAACTTTAGTGAGTTTCTTTTTTTTTGTTAACATTTTTAGTTTATTTATTTCCTTAGATTTTTAACGGCTCGTCTGAATCGGTTGCGTACAAAGGTATAGCTACTAGTGGCACTCCTTTATTTATATATTATCTCGTTATTGAGACGGAATTAGGAACAGCCTCTCTGAGTGTATCTAGTATTTTGTAATGTCTATTTAAGTTTCAAATTGAGACACGAAGCACAAAAAACGATTTTAAATAAGCTAAATTATTAAAGAGACAGATTGATTCGTTAGTGTTCCCAGTGTTACTCTTTAGATAAATCTAACGATACTTCTCCAGCTAAAATCCATCAAACCATTTGGGCTCTAGAGCATGCCAAAGAAATATACATACGTATAAACATACATACATTTGAAAAACATAAAAAAAACAGTGACATTTCTTTGAACGCAGCCTTAAATAAGTTGATGTAACCTTCCTCAACCTAGAGGTACCTAAGACTTGACCTTACGATTGGAACCCCGTTGCCCAAACCAAGTTGGTTGAAATTTGACTGACGGCCAGTCTTAATAGTCTATCTGTTGATGGATTTGGCTACTAGAGGTAGAATTTTTACATATTTTGTATGGAGCATAAGTCAAATATATGTACAGTTCAAATGTCAAATATCTATCCTATACTAGGTCGCAAAAATCTACCTCTCCATCCATAGGTAGATTTTTGCGACCGGGCGTTAGTCAAAATGTTAAAACAATGGGGTATTTGAATGTCAAGTCAAATCAGTATCTTTTTATTAACTGTCAAAACGATTCGGTTATGATAATGTTAAATTGCATACGAATCTCTACAGATAGAGATTTGTATGCAATTTAACATAATGACGTAATTATATTCTTGTGTCAAATCATTCACTTGAAGTATTTATTTTGATGATTATTAATACTTAAACATATTAAATTATGGACGAACATTTATTGCCCGAGGTTCGATACCCATCCAGTATAAAACTTTGTGTGATGAGAACAATGGATTAATTTATTTATAATATGTATGTATTTCGAAATACATAAGTGTGTTATCAGTTGTCTGGTTGCCATAGTACAGGCTCTGCCTAGTTTGGGATCAGATGACGTTGTGTGAGTTATCCGAAGATATAAAGATTTAAAGGCGTATTGTTATCTGGTTAGTTTAATATAATTTTATATTATTGATAGATTTTTTTGAAAATGTCACAATATGGTATTTGAATGTCAATTCAAATATCTTACTGTTACATTTTCAAAAATGTCACAATAAGGTCAAATCAACCTGATCGGTACTGAGTCGCGGACCAACTGACCTCTTTAGTACTAGTACATTGGACAGACTACCGCCGACAACTGAAAGACTTCCAAGTCATTTGACAAAATCAAATGGAAGTCTTAACTTGTGTAACATGGATAACAACAACGGCCATTTGTCATAACTGACAAAAAAGGTCACAGGACGGTCATTCGATTCGACATTTGAAATTGCTGTCACTTTGTACGAAGTAACCAGTCCTGCGTACTATAGAGTTCAGTGTATGGACCCTTCGAAAAACCTTAGACAAGAAAAAGTTAATAGTTAATACATAATCCGCCAAACAGACTTGCATCCAAAAAAGGTAAGAACTATCTCGATAAATCTAGTTTATTAATAAAAATTGAGCAAATGATATTTACGAACTAATGTCTCAAATGAGTAGAGATTCAGATCTTTGCCAAACAAGGACTGGGGTGTTACTGATACTACTATGGGATAGCGTGACACTTATACTATCAGGCGCATAGCCTGTTTGTCTCTTCATTTCGTTTTATAAAAAAAATACATACGATAAACTTATATAACAGGTTTTTTAATGATGGTTAAAATAAAGAATACTAAAACAATATTCACTTTAAAACACATATTTTCAAGATGATTTAGCAGTGTTGGCACGCAACTTCGACTAGGATTTGTGCTGACATGTGAGACGTATGGGATTTATAAATGAAAATTTTACAAAAATATTCTCTTATTTTACTATAATAATAAAAATAATATCTTGGGACAACTCACACAACGCTATCTGATCCCAAACTAAGCAGAGCTTGTTACTATGGAAACCAGACAACTGATAAACATACGTATATATTTCTAAATACATACCTATTATAGACCAGAAAAAACCAGACACAGAAAAAACCATCGTGCTCATCACACAAAGTTTTATCCTGGGTGAGAATCGAACCCACAACCTCTTGCGTAGCAGTCGGATACACTCTCACGGCGCCACAGAAACAGGCGCTATACATGTTATATCAATATAGGTATGTAGAATAATGAATTCTTAACTAATACATTCACTCATCAACTTAACCCAAAACCTTGGAGCTAGAGAGGTGAAATTTTGTCCTCATTTCCAACTTGACAGGTTTTTAACTCGTCGGCTTTGCAGTTTGAGACATTTTCAACACGTCAGATTTACAACTCGACAGATTTTCATCTCGTCAGATTTTAGGTTGTCGTTAAATGTACAATTGAATACACATTTTCTTATTATTTTGTAGTGAGATTCCAGACAATGGATTTCAAAAGGGAGACATACTCGTATATCTCTGTTGGTTTCTCCAAGGTTGACGTAACACTCCGTAAACAAACAAAAATCTGTTGAATATTTAACAGATTTTCTTTATATTATCACAGTTGATATAGCTTGGTCTCCTTTTTACTCGCCACGCCATTCATTATAAAGCTCAAGTAGAATGGTTGTAATAACCAACATTTATTTGTTCGTTGCCGCAAAGGTAAGCTAGTTTTCAACCGACTTCCAAAATCGAGGAGGTTCTCAATCGCATCTTGACCGATTTGTTCAAAATTCAAAAAATTCAATGTTCAAAATTCTTTATTCACTTAAGATGTCAAACAACTCTTGTGATTCGTCGGGATTCTACCTAAACATGTAATGCCAAGTTCATAAGGTATACTTTCAAGTTGGTCCCATTGTCATCAGATCAGGATCTGATGATGGGATCCTGCAGAAATCGGGGGAACTCTTCTAATATTAAAGGCACATCTATAGTGATTTAGATATATTTCAAAGTGATTCGTGCATTTACTTTCAAAAAGTACCAATTGGTGAAGTAGAACTGATAATGAAGACCAGCGGAACTATTCAATATTTCACAAGTTGCGATTCAATTACTTTAATATGGTATTGCGTAGCACTTTATGATTGTTATAGGTACTACTTTAACGCCATTTAATAGAGCTCATGGTGGGGTGTCATGTGAATTCCTCAACGCTTAACGGCCCCGCAATGGAAAAATATTTTTTTTAAAATTAGCAGTTGACTGTTGAGTTGTGCTATTGTAACTTAGAGGAACTACAAACCAACCAATAAAAAGTGAGAAATTTAAACTTTAGAATACACAAGGCAACTAAAAAGGATAAATATAATAAATAAAAGGATAAAAATAGAACAACAAAAAATAAATCAACATTTTGAAGTTGGTGCCAAATAAAACATAAACTTTCCTGGCACCAACCTCAAAATATTTACTTACTTTTTCTTGCTTCATAGGTATTATTTTATCCTATTAGTTGCCTTGTGTTTGATTTTGTGGTCGGTTATATTTATTACGTATTCTTATTTTTCATCAGTTTCTTGACAAATTAAATTATATATATTCTTTATTACGTCTGACAACTGTACCTTAGTAAACATTTCACATCAAATTAAGCATTATTTCATTTCATGTCAGTTCAAATTAGGTTGAGAAAATAAAAGGCATTATTTCAAACACGCGAACGCAATCAATCCGCCTAAACCTAATTTAATAAACGACATATCCAAAACAAATTTATTTAAATGATATTAAAGGATATTCTCATTTTACCAATACCACAGTTGGGTACAAAAGTGTTAAACAAATTCCTTGTATAATATAAAAGGTAATCGAAACTGACTGATATATAAACGCACAGCTCATACAACAGAACGGATTGGGTTGAAATTTGACACAGAGTTATTATTAGAGTTATTAAGAATGGGGAATTTGGGCGCAAAAATATTTCAGTTACTTATTAATTTTAGGCAGTCGGATTTTTAGGGTTTCGTAGCCAAGATGGCAAACACGGAACCCGTATTATTTCGTTATGTCCGTCCGTTTGTAAGTTTTTAGAGACTTATTTTTTTTTAAAGTCCTGTCGAATGATGTGCCAAATGTATGTTTCCTAAAAAAACTTCTGTTTCAGCGGCTTATACAAGACACCAATGCATTGACCAAATTCCATCAATATTCATTGTATAGTTTCTGAGTAAAAGGCCTGTGCCGTACGGGTGGACAGACGGATGGAAGGACATGACGAAACAATAGGGGTTCCGCTTTTGCCATTTTGGCTACGGAACCCTAAAAACTGCTCAACCATTTGAGCTAAACAATGTTATAGACATGCACACAGAAAAACTCATTAAACTTATAGTGAACTCCCTAAATACGCAATGACGAGCGAACCATAGTTAATTATGAACTCAGTCAAATTTCGACACGTAGTAACATGAACTCTATCGTCGACTGTACCAAAAAACGTTTTGAAACGTATGTAAATACGTTTATAAGAGTCATTAGAGACAATACGAGTATGTACGCTGAAAAAATATAGGTACAGAGGTTGTATAATGCTATTTGTATAACAATTCAGGGTACGGAGAATCTGTTTGTTTAAGAACTTTGACATTTAGGTATGGCCCACTTATTTTGTATTTTTAGGGTTCCGTACCCAACAGGTAAAACGAGACCCTATTACTAAGACTCCGCTGTATGTCAGTCTGTCACCAGGCTATCTCATGAATCGTGATTGTTAGACAGTTGAATTTTTCACAGATGATGTATTTCTGTTGCCGCTATAACAACAAATACTAAAAAACAATAAAATAAATATTTAAGGGGACTCCTATACAATAAACGTGATTTATGCTCTTTTTTGCTCGATATTGATAACAATTGCAATATTCACAAATATTTAGTTATATATTCACTTTTAAAATAAATAATTAAATTAAAACAAAACAAATATTTAAGGGATCCCATACAACAAACGAGATTTTTTTGCCGTTTTTATAGAATGGTATGGAACCCTTCGTGCGCGAGTCCGACTAGCATTTGCCCGGTTTTTTTAGTCTGTGTTTTCCAATTACCTCTATAGTATCTAGTAATAGTCCGCTAGATTGATTACCCTATTCAAGGTGACAGTAACTTCTTGTGCCGAATCGAAAGACTGCACTATGAGCTATTCTAACATTTATGACAAATGACCGTTGCACTACGGCAGACAGCGGCTAATATTTTGTTCACAGTCACATGTTTGATTTACATTTATAATAATAATAGGGACAACTCACACAACGCTATCTGATTCCAAACTAAGCAGAACTTGTACTATGGAAACCAGACAACTGATAAATATACTTATATATTTCTAAATACTTACATATTATAGATAAATAACACCCAGACACAGAATAAACCATCGTGCACATCACACAAAGTTTTATCCTGGGTGGGGTTCGAACCCACGACCTCTTGCGTAGCAGTCGGATACACTCCCACCGCGCCACAGAGGCAGTCAATGTGATTTTGACATTGGGTGTTTGGTACACCCAATGTCAAAATCATTTTACAAAATCAATTGGAAGTCTTATTGTTGTTGGTGCTAGTCTGTCCAGCGTACCAGTACCATAGTATAGAGATCTGTGGTGTTACCCCACTCCAGGGCAAAGGCCTCATTTTCTCCCCTCCACTTTTCTCATGCGTTAAAGCTAGCCAGTCCCCCTAGACACGTGACATAACTTTAAAAAAAATACTCCTTTATTAAGTACAATTACTTCGTAACTATATTGTCAACTTATTATATATATTTTTGTGGGCTTCATTTAGTGTCGATTTTTACCCGACTGTAAAGAAGGGTTATGTTTTTCGCGCATCTTGTATGTATGTATGTATGTATGTAATACCTATTCTTTATTACCTGATATCTCACAATCCACTGAACGGATTTATACAATTCAGACGTCGTATGATTCGTATTAATCGCCCAAGTGTTCTTAGATAGGTGACGTTTTGAAAAAACAAACATGGCGGCTATGAGATGTCAAAATAAAGAGGTGTGAAAAAAAAAGTTGTTTCGAATACTGCAATATGGGTATCAAATTAAAGGGCTCATCTTATGCATTTCAAAAAGGTATAACATGGTTATGACTGTTATACTAAACAAGTTAGTTAGCAACCATTCTTTCTTCAATTTTCAATACTTGACAATAGCTGTGATAAAAGTAAGTTGCTACATCGGTTACATCCTACAACTACTAAAAAGTATTAAATAAAAAATAAAAATTATAATAATAAAAAAACCCGCCTGCACAAAAAAGATGGAAACAAGATCCCCACATCCATACTAATATTATAAATGCGAAAGTAACTCTGTCTGTCTGTCTGTCTGTCTGTCTGTCTGTCTGTTACTCTTTCACGCCTAAAGGGCTGAACGGATTTTAATGAAATTTGGTATGGAGATAGTTTGAGTCCCGGGGAAGGACATAGGATAGTTTTTATCGCGATAACCGACATCCACGCGGGCGGAGCCGCGGGCGAAAGCTAGTAATTATATAATTTCATGCAGTCGGAGGCATTAATGAATCTCAATGAACTTAGTAAAGTGCCTCTTGTAGGGGATCTTGTTTCCATCTTTTTTGTGCAGGCGGGTTTATTTTTTTATTATTTTTTTTTTGCCCACATATCTTCTTGCGATAGTACTTCTACTACGTAATTTTATTGTGAACTTAGTTGTTTGTCAGTAAATTCCACGTTATTCCTGAATGTTTTCTTTAAAGTAATTGCCTCAAAAACATTCTGGTCGCGCCAGCCAATATAGTCAGAGACTTTTAACTACGTGTATTAAAATGTTATAGTGCAGATGTGTATCCGTACAAGACAAAAATATAATGTCTATTGTATCGGAATAATGTCCACTTTTCACGCGAACTAAGCCGCAGGTAACAGCCAGAGCTACATATACACGAGTAAACATTTAACAATGTACCACAATGTCATCACTACGGACAAAATAAACATTAATAATCTGATAAAGTAAAATATTGGTTCAGATACTATTTGTATAATTACTAGTATTAAAGCTGAATAACAAACAAAAAGCGGACGATGTATATGATTTGTAAAATACCGCACGTGACTTTAGTGACACCGAAAGACATTGTATTAACAGTTTTTTAATAAATATTATTAGGCCTTAAACAGCTACCACCTAATTTTTTTACACAACCACTGTGAGACTCGGAGTAAAATCGTAGTTTTTAACGTCATAACGAACGCCTTATAAATTGATAAGGTACCGGGTGCACGCACGAAAAAATATCACGTTATTGATTAGTTGCTAAGCAGTCACGTTATTCACTGGTTGCTAAGCAACGTGAATGACGATTGCAGCGACATGCGATAAAATTGGAAATAACGTTATTGACTGGTTGCTAAGAAACGCGAATGGCGATATGTCATCAATGTTTCCGAATGACTTTATCACGTAATATTATTGTCCGTTAACCGACTTTACAGACAATCTTTTTCTGGTTTAGAGCCTGAATCTTACAATAAACCACCATTTTTCTCCCATAAAATAGTCTGTAGGCAGTTAAATTTTAAGGTCAGAAGGCCTTAAACAGGTGGCATCTCAGGAATACTGATACTAACTATTACTGAATACTGATAATAATCTCAGAAACTACTGGTTCGAATTAAAAAAATCTTATCGTGTTGGAAAGCCCATTTATCAAGGACGGATATAGGCTATATAACATCACGCTATATCTAATATAGCAGTGGAGCAACAATGAAAAATAAAATAAAAAATGTTGCAAAAACAGCGAATACAGACGCAAACGAAATTGCGCGGGTCAGCTTGTATAAATATTTTTTAAAACTGAGTTATTTAGTGTAATGTTAACATAAAAAATGGTATCTAGATAGTTTGAGTCCCGGAGAAGGACATAGCATGTTTTTTATCGTGATAATCGATATTGACGTGGGCGGAGCCGCTGATGAAAGCTAGTGCAGAATAAACTGGATATCCAGGGCCTGGTCTCAATGCTGGAGTGGTTAATTGCGAAAGTGGTTCCTGTATGATTGTGGTTCCGAATCCCGCCCTAGACAATTTTTCTTATTATAATGGTTTCCTGACCTATGTCGGTTGCTGCGGCCAATCTCATTAGAGACTAGCGAACTATGCAGGAGATATGCACAAGTGTATGCGCAAACACAAGTGCACACTCTATTCTCTCACTTTTGTAGCCCAATTAGACGGAAGTTCGACATCAACGGCAACGGTCGGAAATGGTCACCCATCTGTGGACAGTGGTTACATTGCTTAACCTTGCAGATATCTCGATCTGTTCAAATCATACGTAAAAACCATACATATACAAATTAGCATTTAAAACCTAATGGCTAAGGCATCGGTCTCGCAATCGTGAGGTCGCGGGTTCGAATCCTACCCATTATACTACCGACGTGTTATCTTTTTTATATAAAAGAAACAATGTTTAAAAAATTATAAAAAGCAATTACGTCTAAATTTAAATAAGTATATTATTTTTTATTTTTATGTATTGTTACTTAACATAAAAATCCTAAAAATAAGACAACAAATTTATATAATCTTTATCAAACAGAGCTAAAAACCGATGAAACTAGTTTTCTCTAAACTGCTTCCTAATTGGTCTATCTATTTAAGCTATAGGATAGCACAGACAGACCCACTTTAAATTTATAATATCTCTCCTTTTGTAGAGGGTTTAACAGCTTACCCATCTTGAAACCAGACAGCTTCAAAATCGCTTTACCTTCATCACTTTAAGAGGAATAATTAACAAGACTAATTACTTGGTTGTTAACCCTCAACGAATCCTATTACTCACTAACAAACGAATAGGAAATTTACTGGGAAATTCCCATTCAGTATCCCATAAATTCCCATTAGTCCTATTGTCGTTAAAGAACAGATGATAAACCGTTTAATTACCCGCTAAAATGTTTACGAGGTGCACATAAAGTAAGTTATGATTTAACCCATCTTTCCCAACGCGACGCCTTAGATTTAAGTACTTCATTCCGGGTCATTCAATTTAGGGTTATGTGTTATTTACATTAACCCTTTAACTACTCAGTTGTCCTAAATTTTGTTAATAAATATTATATTTACCTGACTGGGCAACAAAGAGGGTATTTTTGAGCGTATGTCTATTTCTTAAAAACGGTCTTAAAATGCTGGACGAATTTCATAATGTGAGGAGTCGTTGGATTCATTTGTTGTCATTAGTTGTTGTTTAAACGGCGCGTGAAGACGTAAGCCGAGCCAGGCACAGCTCGTGATCCTGCGAGCCACGCGTCGAGTGAACTCCTAGGCTCGGCGCAGCTCGGCAAAGAGTTGTGATGTATGGTCGTTGGTTGTGACCCACATACCGAGTCGCGCCGTGGTAGGCTTGCATTCGGGATAAAACGGTCCGGGATAGCAAGAGTCGAGCCGAGCCGGCAAGGCTCGTGCTACACCGGACCGTTTTACTGCACCTTTAAGTGTGGTTTAGTTGTGGTTAAATTCATCATAATAAGAACAAAAAATAAACGCACCCTGCGTTTTTTTTTTATATAAAATAACTTGTTTTATATACTTAGGACCTAGAAGTTTCTAGATTCTGATAAATAAGACTAGATATAAGACATATACATTGATTGTTATTTCATTATTTTATTGTAAGTGACAAGGGTCCTTATTCACTATGTTTTTTTTTGTTTTCGCGGCAAGCCCGTACGAACTGGCGCATGCGCGATGCATTTCTATGCGCAGCTCTCTATATAACATTATGACAAGATTTTGACAGTTAAAAGCGCGGGCTTGACGCGTAAACAAAAAACAGATAGTGAATAAGGACCCTGATCCAAAAACTTTCAGTATGCTCCACGTAGGGACAAACACGTTTTTCTATGACGGTATTAGTCTGCGATAGCTAGATAAAGCTAATTTTGAATTCATTTTAGTACATATATGCTGGGAAAAATTCTAGAGTCTTTTAAATTATTTCATGAATGCGAAATGTCTTGGTTACGTTAGGTTACACATTTTTTAAAAATCCGTCCGTTAATAAGTATTTTTCTTCCTGATGCGATGTAACGGTTGGTGTACCGCAGGGTGGCGTTCTTTCTCAAATTCTCTACTCAATTTTTATAAATTTTATTTCTAACCAATAAGTTTCAAACTACGACCTTTATGCAGATGATCTTCAAATCTACACACAAGCACCACTTCGACAGCTACTACTAGCCTTTCCAATTATTAACATGGATTTGGAGCGTATATATGAATGGAGCAACCCCCATAGTCTGAAGGTTAATCCATCGAAGACTCAGGTTATCGTAGTTGGTAGCCCGAGGATGATTTCGCAAATCCATTGGAACCAGTTGCCACAACTTAAATTCAACGGTACTTCTGTAACGATTATCAACACAGTAAAGAACTTGGGCGTTTTCATTGACCAAAACTTATTCTGGGGTCCTCAACTGCAGGAGAGCAGCAGTAAATTATTTTCATCTGCAGAACTTGCTCCCCATTATCACTAAAATTGCGCTGGCACAGGCTCTTCTTCTACCTGTACTTGACTTTGCTGATGCCAGCTATCTCGACCTCACCGAGGAGCAACTTGACAGACTTAAGCTCCAAAATTTATGTACGAATTTATATTTGGCTTGCGAAAATATTATCACACAGTCGAGGTCCCTGAGGTCATCGGAGGATTTGAGATTGGAAATTCCAGTGCATTCCACACGATATTATTTATGACAAATTATTTACAGTTGTAGCAGCAAGGCTTTGTAATGCATTGCCTCTGCCTATTAGATGCGCTTAGTCGTTGGTATCGCTTAAAAGGATGTTGAAGGCTCATTATCTGACTACTTAAAACTATTAATATCTCTTATTTATTGTTGTTTAATTTCTTGATAAGTTTAGATTATTATACTTAAATATATGTATATAGATAAATGGGATAATATGTCAAAGCTCCAGGGTGGCCGTATGAGCTATTAGCGACTTATTATAACATTATGGTAAATGGTAATCGATCATATGAATGCGGATACCCCAAGCAAGGTGAAACCCGCCAACTGTTCTAATCATTTCGATTACCGACCCCTTAACTACACTAACACTTTTTTTTTTTTTTTTTTTTTTTTCTGGGTGGTTGAACTAGTAGTACACAATTTTAAGAGCTCTGCGTATATTATTTAGAATAAAATAAATTCAAGTATTATTTTAATTATTTAATGTATAATATATACAGCTGAGCATAATTACCTGCCAGTATATTGTTAGTTTCACAATTGGAATAACACAACAACGGACACTGACACTCAAGAGCATGGAAGTTTCTAGCATTCTTGATATGCAAAGATACTTCGAAGACAGGATGTCTAAATTTGAAGCTGAACTGCAAAATAAAGCTGCACCTCCAGCTACCACAGGGACTTTACAAATACAATAATTGCATTTTTGAAAGATAGAAAAATTTGAATCCAGACTCAGGAATCGAACCCGAGACTTCCGTAGCCAAACCGGGGCCAGAAGCGAACCACCTATCTGGACTATGTTACTAGATATCAAATTCTTCTATCTCTTAATGCTTTTACGGGTTAGGCCCCCGTAGCGCCATCTAGTCGGAAGTTAAAGAACTATCACGGCTTTTGTTATTGCTTCGTTACAGAGAGCATTTTAACAAATTATGATGACGCAGGCCGAATATTGAAGTAATTTTTATAGGCATTTCTTGCCAAAGACTTTACAAATACAATAATTGCATTTTTGAAAGATAGAAAAATTTTTTGAATCCAGACTCAGGAATCGAACCCGAGACTTCCGTAGCCAAACCGGGGCCAGAAGCGAACCACCTATCTGGACTATGTTACTAGATATCAAATTCTTCTATCTCTTAATGCTTTTACGGGTTAGGCCCCCGTAGCGCCATCTAGTCGGAAGTTAAAGAACTATCACGGCTTTTGTTATTGCTTCGTTACAGAGAGCATTTTAACAAATTATGATGACGCAGGCCGAATATTGAAGTAATTTTTATAGGCATTTCTTGCCAAAGACTTTACAAATACAATAATTGCATTTTTGAAAGATAGAAAAATTTGAATCCAGACTCAGGAATCGAACCCGAGACTTCCGTAGCCAAACCACAGGGACCTTGGTCGACGACTTTGCTGCATTCAAACAATTTGTTCTTCAAAGTCTAAAGCAATTCTCACAGCAATTACACACGGTGGCACGCAGTATTGACAACATAGAGATGCGCAGTCGCCGGAAGATTCTGCTTCTACATGGTGTTGAAGAGCAGAAGGAGGAGGACACTGCGGCTGTTGTCGCTGATGTTGTAAAGCAGAAACTCAAGATGGGCACCTTTACTACTGCTGACATAAGACGATGCCACAGAATGGGTAGGCAATCCTCAGAAAAGCCCAGACCAATCCTCATCAAATTCCAGAGTGTTGCAGTACGGGACAGCGTGTGGTTCTCCAAAGTCAAGCTTAAGAGCTCAGGCATTACTTTATCTGAGTTTTTGACCCGCTCGCGATACAATGCTTTTATGGCAGCTCGTGAGAGATTCGGAGTTGATAAATGCTGGACGCGGGAAGGTTATGTCTACATCTTGGCATCTGACGGTAAACGACACCGCGTTATATCTTTGGGTGACTTGGACAACATTAAGGACACTGATGCGGCAAAGGCAAGTAAAACTGTCCCAACAAGGAGTAGAAGGGCTGCATCCAAGAAATAAGTTCTTTTGCGTTTCTTGTATTATCAACATTGTCGGGTAATTCACTTTTCTAGTTTTATAAATTATAGCGTACCTTTCATTTTTTTTATTTAATAATTTCTTGTCACTAGTTTATTTACGACGATAATGACAACTTTTGACTTTGGCAACTGATCCCTGACAATTTTCACTCATTATCTGTCAGGTGTCATCTGTCATTAAAAGATACGTTCCATTTCGTTGTACCATACGCTATAATAATACAAACCGTTCCTTTACACTTACTTTTGTATTGTATTAACATACCTCTAAACTTTAAGGCATTTCATTTTAAATAAGTCGTTATTTTTAGTTAATAATTTGTTATATTTATCTTTATTATTTTCTACCTTTAGTATATATGCTTTATATAGTTGATGTTAGAGTAAATATTTTTGTTGTCCATTTTTTTAGCTTAGTATTTCGAGATTTTTGCTGTTTGTTTCGGTTGTTGTGTTACCATTTTTCTATATCATCAATTTATTACTGTTATAACAAGCAACTGGCGGGTGAACAGGATGTTAGGGTGTAACTAAGAAAGGTTACTTTATTATACTATATATTATAATTATTTAATATACCATATATATAAATACTTCATTATTTATTTACTTATTTATTGCTTAACAGTAAATTTACATTTAATTTATGTCAGATGTAAATACTGACTGTGATAATGACAGTTTCATATCAGCATGTAGTACTGATGATAGCTTTGTTAGCTTGCCAACCTTCGCTGATACCCTTCGGGCTCAATTTTCTGATGTACCCAAGAACTTCAATGTAGTCCATATAAATGCACAGAGTATTCCGGCTCATTACCCTGATATGCTGGCTAGTTTTGAATGTAATAATATTCATGCCATACTCGTCTCGGAGTCGTGGTTAAAACCATGTCTCCCTTCGACCTCGTACTCGCTTCCGGGTTTCCAACTTATTAGGAATGACCGAGTGGCTGGGGTTGGTGGTGGTGTTGCCATATACCTTCGTACTTATATTCCTTTCACAATTGTCAATGTGTCAGCACAGCCACCACCACTGAACGCCGGGGAACACCTATTTCTGGAAGTGCAACTTAACCACTCTAAAATATTACTTGGTGTGTATTATTCTCCTTCTTTACGCACAAATTATTTCTCTTCATTTGAGCACATTTTGGAAATCTTAACGCCAAACTATAGACATACTATTATTATGGGAGACTTTAACACATGCCTTTTGAAACAGAATTCTCGCTCTTCATCTCTTCATGCTATTCTAGAATCTTCTAACTTGTCAATTCTGACTCTAGATGCAACTCATCATTTCCCGAATTGTACTCCTTCTCTTCTAGACCTTATCTTTGTATCGTCTCCTTCTCATGTCGCTAAGCATGGTCAATGTTCTGATGTCGCTTTTTCTTACCACGATCTAATCTACATCTCGTACAAGATCCGTCCACCTAAGGCAAAACCAAAAATTGTGCTACAGCGTAATTTTAATGGCATGGACTGCGAGAAGCTTCGAGAGGATGTTGTCAACACGGATTGGAGTTCTCTTTTATCCTCAGAATGTGTTGATACTAAACTACGTGTCCTAACTGATGAGTTGATAAAAATTTATGATATACATGCGCCAATCCGACCAATTAGATTGAAACACGCCCCATCACCTTGGCTAACTGAGGATATAAAACGCATAATGACCAAAAAATCCCTTGCTAAAAGTAAATATAAACGCCAACCTACGGCTTCTAATTTAGATAGATATGTGGAAATCAGAAATCACTGTAACAAGGTGTGTAGGAAAGCACAACGCCAAAATATTCATAAGTCTATCGAGAATGAAGATCCTGCCAAAATCTGGAAGTTCCTCAGAACGTTGGGGGTTGGAAAGTCACGACAAAATTTAGTTCCTAAAGATTTGAATATTGATTCACTTAATGTACATTTCTCCTCTTCTCCCAATTTTGATGGGACCACTAAAGCAATAACTTTAGCAAATCTTTCAGCCATTCCAACGCCCCAATATGCTCCTTTTGTTTTCGAGCAATTCACCGCCTGTGATGTTAAAAAGAGCATACTTGCCATATCATCCAATGCTGTTGGTAACGATTGTATAAGTCGCAATATGATTATCCCAATTCTTGATGAAATTCTTCCTATTTTATGTAATATACTGAATCACTCAATCTCTTCTTGCACCTTTCCCACTGCTTGGAAAGACGCTCAAATAATTCCACTAGCCAAAAATTCCAAACCTTCTTCTTTCTCCGACTATCGTCCAATTTCAATTCTACCCTTTTTGTCTAAAGCCTTAGAACGTTTAGTACACATGCAACTCTCCTCATTTCTGCGTAAAAACACCCTGTTGGATCCCATGCAGTCTGGGTTTCGTCCTGGACATAGTACTACTACTGCATTGGTGCAGATCACTGATGATATACGACAGGGCATGGAAACCGGGAAAGTTACATTACTATCCTTGTTGGATTTCAGCAATGCTTTCAATGCTGTAGATTTCGACATTTTGCTTGGCATACTACGCTCTATTAACATATCTCCAGCGGTGATTAGCTGGTTTCATACTTACCTGTATGGTCGCCGTCAGCGTATACGTCTCGAAGAAGCGTATTCTTCTTGGAGCTATACTCCTGCTGGCGTACCGCAGGGTGGCGTTTTATCTCCGTTACTTTTTGCGATTTTCATCAATTCCATCTCTAAGCAGCTCGTTTCACCTTTACGCAGATGATTTGCAAATTTACACACAGGCTACAGTAAATGAACTCACTGAAGGAATCTCAAGACTGAATAAGGACCTGGCGCATGTCTCTAAATGGAGTAAAAACTATGGACTCACGGTTAATCCAGCGAAAACCCAGATCGCCATAGTAGGTAGCCCAGGATTGCTATCAAAAATCAATTGGTCTCTATTGCCACTAGTTCATTTCAACAATGTAATCCTACCCATTGAAAATTGTGTCAAGAACCTGGGGATATACGTAGACAGAACCTTATCATGGGCACAGCAGATGCAAGAAACAAGTCGCAAACTCTTTGCAGCAGCGGGGTCTTTACGCAGGTTGCGTAACTTTTTGCCAGTCGCCACTAAAATTACGCTTGCGCAATCCTTACTACTGCCGATCCTTGACTATGCCGATGTCAGCTATCTAGATCTAACCGAGGAACAACTTGATAAACTTGAGCGCCTCCAAAATTTTTGTATAAGATTTATATTTGGTTTACGCAAATATGATCACGTTTCTGAATTTCGCAAAAAACTCAAGTGGCTTCCAATTCGTCTTCGCAGGAATACTCATATTTTGATACTACTTTACAATATTTTGTTCAATCCCAATGCCCCCTCTTATCTTAAAGAACGTTTTCCGTTCTTGCATGACACACATATGAGGTCCTTGAGGTCATCAAATGATTTGAGCTTGAAGATGCCAATGCATTCCACAAAATTTATGGATAAATCATTTACCGTAGTAGCTGTTCGGTTGTGGAATGCACTACCCATAGATATCAGACAGGCACAAACAACTAATATGTTTAAAAAAATGGTAAAAGCGCACTACCTGTCCAGCGGTCCAGTTGCAGCTACATATTAATGTACATAAATAAATATATGAATTTTATATTTTATTTTCTTTTCTATTTTAAATATAACTAGTTTATTGTGTTTATGTAATGTTTGTTTGTTGTATTTATTTATATATTTATTATTATTATTATTATTATTATTATCTATTAATATAGTATATTGTGTATTTATATATCTAACATTTCAATCGTTTTATTGGAATGCTAGAAATATGTTTTTGTGTTTATCTATTAATATTATGTAAAATCGTGTACGTCTTTATTTAATTTACATTTTTCTACACCACGTGGTACTCTTATATACATTCCTGTCCATCCAAAGGTTGCCTGGAAGAGATCGCTCTCAGCGATAAGGTCGCCCATTGTGCATGCGCTTATGTAAGATATGATGTGATATTGTAATTTTAATGTAATTTATTAAGTGTGGTGTACAATAAAGAATTTTCTATCTATCTATCTAACACTTTGCACACACTACTATAAAAATGGCGACAACTATCGGTAGACGTGTTGTCGCTACCACCGCTCGATTAAGACTGCCGAATTAGAGTCACTGCCCCGCCGGCGGGACTTCGGAATGTTAATGTTTAAATGAGTCAATTGACTTGCTTTTTAATCAAAACAGATACTAGGTCAACGAAAATCAAGTAGCGTTTTAATAACTCAGTCAAGGTTTCCTTTAATATACAGGGTGCTTGTTAATATACTAATAACCTCCCACTCTTGGCTTCTTTACATGACACCTATTAACTTCGTAACATTATTATAAAAACGAAATACAAATTATCTCTTCACCACTTACCACCTACTTGTGTCACACAATCATTTACCACACATCTGAGTGACACCGAAGTCCCAATATACAACGACTTTACTCCAGTAAAATACTCTGTAGGTGGTTAAGGTCATAACTCCGAAAACAAGTGGTAATCACCTAACATTTGTTTTCAGAGTTATATATATATATATATATATATATATATATATATATATATATATATATATATATATATATCTGAAAACTAAAATATATATAATTCTATAACAAAAGTTCTTTCACATTTGGGAAACTACACCATCTCCGGTTGACATAGGCTACTTTTTAGGGACGGAAACTACGCGGGTGAAACCGCGAAGCGTCCGCTAGTTTTAAATATTTTCCAAAACTGATATTACAAAGTGATTTAGTGTTATATAAGGAAGCCACGATCGGAAAGTTATTAGTATATCACAAATCACCCTGCATACTTACAAATAATTAAATTAACTAAGCTCTTAATATGTAATATTTTTAAGTGGCGATACGTGAACAAAAAATATTAAGCACAGCTTTCACTTATTTTTATCAAACGGTTAAGAATTCCTTCCAACTTTTTATTACTTAACTACTAGCAAACTAATTTAGAAAGAAACTGGTTACAGGAAAACGCCATTATCCCGTTTGTGTTACATTAAGCTCAAATTCTTAAAGCAGTAATCCATTTGAAAGTGAGACAACCCTAACAATTAAGGCCGGAGTCCAAATGCGAGCTGAAGCGGTAAGCGACAAACGGACAACGGAGCGGAATTTGATTTATAAGGACGACTCCCATACAAATACAATCCCTGTGTTACAGGAACTTTATATACATAGGTACAAAACAATGACGCAAATATAACGTCTAGACACGCATCAACAATTTTTGATTACACAATGAAGAAAAACCTACACAGATATACAAATTATAAACAAACATGTATTGTAAAACTGTATTTACAATATGTAGAATTTTGTTAATGACTTTTCACAAGTGCAGCTTTTGATTTCGAAGTAATTAAAGATTAAAAAAATTGAAAAACATCTAACCGAGGTATAGACTAATATATACATTTATAACCGTGTTGGTAAGCACAACTGCATTGTCAGTTATTCTTCCGTGAAATAATGATGAGAACTGTTACGTTACTGCGTTTTGGTTGGATGGCACGGTAACAATTGCAATTATTTGACAAATTATAATAATAATAATAATATCTTGGGACAACTCACACAACGCTATCTGATCCCAAACAAAGCAGAGCTTGTACAATGGAAACCAGACAACTGATAAACATAGTTATATATTTCTAAATACATACATATTTTAGATAAATAACACCCAGACACAGAATAAACCATCGTGCTCATCACACAAAGTTTTATCATGGGTGGGGATCGAACCCACGACCTCTTGCGTAGCAGTCGGAAACACTCCCACCGCGCCAAAGAGGCAGATTATATTTAAGGTTAATTTTCGTGCATCACGGCCGATCGCACGCTGCTGATGCGACAATATAGTCAGAGTATGAAAATCTATGGCGCCGTTTCTGAGGTCTGCAACAGACGCGCGCGACCGATGATTCATATGCCTGTTGTCGCATCAGCCATGCGCCTCAGCCGCACGCAATTGAACGCGTGTAGTTGCTATCGGCCGCGATGCACGGAAATTAACCTTTACGAGGTAATGTCTCAAAATGAGGATATGTGCTTACCATAACGCGACTTGTTATTTTTTTTATTCAGTGGTACAAAAAAAATGAAGTTGACATTTGTTTCATTCCGTATTTCGCCCCGCTAGCCGCTACCGCTTATGATTATACTACACTATTACAGCACCGATTACTTTGTTTAATAAAAACTTAATTTGCATTCTGTATTGTAATATCTTCGGATATTAAATAAATTACTTTGTTAGGCTTTCACAAATCATTGCGTTTCATGTTCCAAGTTACTAGAATAATAGATATAATTTTGTATAATAAAAAGAATTGTATAACTTCTATTAATTCAATACAAGGTAATAATAATAGTGTTTGTCATTATATTCAAAATACAAATTATCTAAAACACAAAACAGATAATCTAGAAGATAATTATGCTTTATAAGCACTTTGCGACCCACACCACAGACTTCTATAGTACCTACTAATACGCTGGACAAGCTACCGCCGACAACAACAAGACTTCCATTTTGACATTTGAACGGTAATTTGACAAAATCAAATGGAAGTCTATACTTGTGTAACAAGGATAACAACAACGGCCATTTGTCATAAGTGTCAAAAAGTTGACAGGACGGTCATTCGATTCGACATTTGAAATTGCTGTCACTTTGTACGGGGTAGCCAGTCCAACGTACCTACGACATACTATAGAGGATGTATTTTAATTCAGTCGACAAACTTTAATAAGTAAACCTGCGTGGTACTTACATACCTAATTTCGCGCATGCGCACCTGTATAAATGGATAATATGATAGTTTATTGGTTTTGTTTAAGCATAATACGCTTGACAAAAAAATATAAGCAACTTCACAACTAGCGGTTGCCTAATGGCTAAGGTATTCGTCTCGCAATCGTTAGGTCGCAGGTTCGAATCCTACCCAATATACTACCGACATAAACCTTATCCTAATACATGCTTTTGAGATTAGGTGGAGAGGTTAACAAGATTGCTAGTAATGTGGGACTCAATCTCATATTGTTAGTTATCAAAAAAAACTTAGTAACATACACACAAATTATTTCTATATTCATATTTATTAAAGTCTCAGCAAAAAATAATAACAATATTCTATTCAAAATGGCCACCTTTGGCCTTTAATTTCTGGCCACGGATCTATGGTTTTACGCACTGTTTCCATGGGAAATTTCGCCACGGCTTGCACGCGTTTCGAATTCAAAACAATTAAAAAGTTGAAAAAAAGAAAAGTTTTTATGTAACACTATTTATGGCCGGACTAGTTATATATAGATTTTAATTGACAATATTACAATGTAAATATAAATTTGTCTCAGTATTGATTTAAAAGTAATCCTGTAGAGGTCAGTGAACCCACACATACCATCGTTCACGGACACAAAATCTCGGAACAACTTCAGTACATGTGGTCCGAAGTGGTCCATGATTCCTCTGAAGCTCAAGCGCGTTTCTGTTGAGCTATCTTTTTGTAATTTCAGTGTCATTATGTTAATGGAAAGGTTCAATTTTTCAAACAAATTATATTAATACTCCTGCTGAATAGAATAAATGGATGCCTATTATGTAGAAGCCAACATGTTGCCACTGTTATTACATATAAGTATCGTCGTGAAAGAAGTTTAGACATGAAAGTTTAACAGAACTAATATCAGACTACGGCAAACAACATTCTACATACCTACTTTCACAGTACTATAACACATTTTTCATATCCCTAGTAATCAATCTAATCACTATGTAAAATACCCGGGTTATGATAGTAGAGATACCTAAAGCTTTTTTACAATTTTATAATAATAAAAAGTAAGAGAAGAGATTAGCAGTTTAACAATAGGTTAAATAAATTCTAATATTTAAAAAACTCGTATCACTGTTTCGCCGCTTAAACGAAACAGCAGCAAATAAAACAAATGTTATATAAATAGTCATGTTTGTGTACGATAGCGCAATTTATGAATATTGTATTTAATTACATAAATGGCGACTCTCAAACGGCGCAAATATAGTAATCTAGTCCGAGATCACATATTTGAGCCGTTTGGGGTTGAGACGCTAGGGCCATGGGGTCCAAAGGCTCGCCTTTTATTCAAAGATATTTCCCAGCGTCTTATCAGTACATCTCGTGACCAGAAGGCTGGCCTTTTTTTTGCTCAGAGAATAAGCATTGCTTATACAACGTGGCAATGCTGCCAGCCTTCTGGGCACTATACCGTTTGACATCGATGGGGAGGAATTCTTCGACGCCTAAACTAGTTGTTACTCCCCCCCTTTTTTTTTAATCCTTTTTTTTGTAGTTTACTAGGTAAGTTGTAAATAAAGATAATAGTTTGTGTATAATTAGTTCGTAGGGTAATTAATGTATTTAATAACAACGTAAATTGTCATTTACAGCAATATATTACCAAATTAATGGAAAAAAAATTACATAAATGATAGTACTTTTGTATTGTAAAAAAAAGCAATTCGTGCAAAATTATTTCCTAACCATTTCAAAATATTCAACAATGCACAACATTAATGTTCAAGTTTTCACTTCTGCCGGCACTCCCGGAGTGCAACCCGTTTTTTTTTTTAATTACGAGGCAAAGTTGCGTCAGCTAGTCAACTTCTTTCTTATATATAAAAATCTCGTGTTACAGTTAGGTGGTCAAACTCCTCCAAAACGGCTAGACTGATTCTGGTGAAGTTTTGTTTGTAAATACTTTTTTTATTTTTTAATAGCAATTTTAGTATTTTTGTATGAATTGAAAAAAAGAGTAAATTGACACAGACGAAGTTGCGTTCGTAAGCTAGTTAAGCTCACACACAGCCAGCTGATCCTAACTAGGCAGACCCTGGACTACAGCTACCAGACAACTGATAAACATATTTATACAAGATTGTTTGCTACTTCGTGCAGTGCAAACCTAAAAATAGTTTGCTCAGAATCAGTAACACATTGCTATGGGGTAGGTTTTGGATCGTGTTATATCTTACAATTAATTATTTAATCATTAATTAATGAACCATTCTAATAATCCAGGGCCCGTTTGCAATGTAATGGGAAATGTAATCACCACATAACCATAATATTGCATACCGTGAAACTTCGTATGCGTAAATTTTCCCCGTTCTTGCGACATATTTCATTGCTGCTCTGCTTCTATTGGTTGTAGCGTGATGTTATAAAGCCTATAACCTTCCTCGATAAATGGGCTATCTAACAGTATTTTTTTTGCTACGCTACGCAAGAGGTCGTGGGTTCGATTCCCACACGAGACACCACCTTGTGTGGTCAATAAAATGTTGTTCCGAGTCTGGGTGTACTTTGTGTCCGTGGCTTGTATGTAAAGTCCTCCGCGACACAGGGCTTGTAAACAGCTACGGAATGTTGTCTTTAAAAAAAACAATGATGCTCAGCACACAAACATCCTGCGTCGGAAACCTACCCACGACCTAGGTTTTAGTAGTTAGAGTTACTAACCACTAAACCAACTGGCCGGTGCATTAAAAAATTATCAACTTCAAATCATCGTTTTTATTAAAATGAAAGATTCATTCTTGGATCGAAAATTCTTCCCCCTATAGAGAAACTTTTGTCCAATCCCTCACCAAAGTTTTTCAATTTTAGTAATAAAAGCAGTGAAAACTCGCCAAGTCAATATCTTCGAGAATATACTTACTTATGATGGTCAACACTCCATTAGATATAAATATTTAAACTTTTGTCATTTTGACAAATTATAGTCATAACACAGATAGCATTAGCCCGCGGCTCCCAACGCTTGGATGTCGGTTATCGCAATAAAAAACAATTTTATGTCCTTTCCCGGGATTCAAATTCTCTCCATACCAAATTTCCGATAAATCGGTTAAGCAGTTTAAGCTTAAAAACGTAACAGACAGACAGTTACTTTCACATTTATAATATTAGATTGTATTTTAAAAAACGAGTAGGTTAGGCTTTTAGACGGCAGACGGCTACGGCATAGACGCGACGGCAGGCGGCATTTACAGTTTTACCGATAAGACCGATTCCGACATACGACTGTAAACCTCAAAACACCTCATTCATCAAAATCGGATAAGTCGTTTTGACGTTATGATGATGGAACAAACATAAAAACTATTACAACGATTATGAAAAGAAAACATTAGCTATCAAACTTTGCCAACCGATGGCTTAGGTGGATATATTGGCAAGTTTTGTTTTGCCGAGGAGGGGAGGCTTATCCCGGCCAAGAAAACCAACATTTTGTTTGGGTGGGGGGGGGGGGACCTCGTTGAGGCACCCAAGTTTTTAGTGTGGTGAACTAGACCCCGCTGAGGAAATGGGCGTTTTGTTGTTACACACATGTCCGCGCCGCCATAATTTTGCACATGTTGGGCGGTATATGTGGATGATACGCCGGGCGACAGCGGGTCATCATCAATCGGCACAGCCGGGCGGTAAAATCGATTGATCTACCGGCCTGAATGAACTACCTGATTGTCACTTGTTACTGAAGCTGAGCATGTGTATGGCTTCAGGCCGGCGGGCACTGCCGAACAGAATTAGGCGACCCGCTTATATGTGTAGCCTCCCTTAGACCCTACTTTTGATGAGTTAATTATAACATAATCCGTAGGACTTTTTCATATCTATACTAATATTATAAAGCGAAAGAGTTTGTTTGTTTGTTTGTTTAAACGCGCTAATCTCAGGAAATACTGGTCCGATTTGAAAAATTATTTTTTTGTTGGATAGCCCATTTATCGAGGATGGCTATATGCTATATAACATCGCGCTACAACTAATAGGAGCGGAGCAGCAATGAGAAATTTTTCAAAAACGAAGAAAATTTTATTGCCACACCACATTACATATTTTGAAATCTAAGAGGCCCTCCCTCCGGTCAGTTGCCCTGCCCTCTCCCCGTGGCAACGTCCATGTTAGCTATCCTATTTGTAGGGTTCTGTAGCCAAAATTGGAAAACGGAACCCTTATAGTTTCAATCCGTGTTAGAGGCCCCCTCCCCCTAACCTTAATGGTTGTTTTTGGAGATGCAAAAAAATCAGGGTAATCAATACTATTACAGTATAATAATAATAATATATCTATTAACCAAAAACACTTTAACAAATTACATATTAGATTGAAACTATATTACAAGTACTTAGAAATATACATAGTAGTATATACTCGTATAATGGAATTAAAAGAAAAACTATCACAGTACAAGTTTACGAGTAAAACAGACCATGAGAAGTAACAAATTACATTGAAAATTTCCTACATGACATAACGGTGTTACTCATACTTGTATGTAACAAAAACAAGAGAAAACCCACTTCTTATACCGTAATATTGTGCTGGGTAGATATGGAACCCTATACTGTGTGACCTGACATGCACTAGCCCGGTTTTTTTTCAGAGCATTAGTTTCTATGCCATATTACTATTACATACGAGTGCGTTAACTACACAAAAATATAGTTAGATTCGTGAAGTTTCAACGAAAACCTTTATACAAGTAAAGTTTCACTAAAATTGTGCGAAAGAGAAAAGAAAATCAATTAGACACTTCTAAAAGTAGTTACAATACAAAGTTAAATCAAAGACGTGTTAATGAAACTAGATAACACTCATTCCTTTAGTTTGGAGTGAAGTAGGTACAAATAACAATGTAGTAAATGAGGTTTTGATGGAGTAGGAATTATTTCAGAGTTAAATAGTAAAAAACACATAGACAACGACGTAGAGGCAATTTTCACTCACGCAAACACACACACACAAACATAAACACAATTTATTAATCTATACTAATACTAGCTGACCCGCGCAACTTCGTCTGCGTAAATTTTCCCTTTTTTCTTTTTTCTTTCTTTTTTTTTACAACATTTTTCATTGCTGCTCCGCTCTTATTGGTCGTAGCGTGATGTTATAACCTATAGCCTTCCTCGATAAATGGGCTATCCAACAATAAAATATTTTTTCAATGCGGCCCAGTAGTTCCTGAGATTATCGCGTTCAAACAAACAAACAAACTCTTAGGGGAATGAAAAATAGATGTTGTCCGATTCTCAGACCTACCCAATATGCACACAAAATTTCATCAAAATCGGTCAAGCCGTTTCGGAGGAGTATGGCAACGAAAACTGTGACACGAGAATTTTATAATTAGACTAGCTGTCCCGCGCAACTTCGTCTGCGTAAATTTTCCCTTTATTCTTTTTTTTTTTTTTTTTTTTTTCTTTTTTTACAACATTTTTCATTGCTGCTCCGCTCCTATTGGTCGTAGCGTGATATTATAACCTATAGCCTTCCCCGATAAATGGGCTATCCAACAATAAAATATTTTTTCAGTGCAGCCCAGTAGTTCCTAAGATTATCGCATTCAAACAAACAAACAAACTCTTAGGGGTATGAAAAATAGATGTTGGCCGATTATCATAGATACCGGATAAGCTGACCCGCGCAACTTGGTCTGCGTAAATTTTACCCGTTTTTGCAACATTTATCATTGCTGCTCAGCTCCTGTAGGTCTTAGCGTGATGTTATATAGCCTATAGCCTTTCTCAATAAATCGGCTATCCAACAGTAAAATATATTTTCAGTGCGGCCCAGTAGTTCCTGAGATCATCGCGTACAAACAAACAAACAAACTCTTAGGGGGATGAAAAATAGATGTTGTCCGATTCTCAGACCTACCGAATATGCACACAAAATTTCATCAAAATCGGTCCAGCCGTTTCGGAGGAGTTCGATTACGCACCCCGTGACAGGAGAATTTTATATATTAGATTATAAAGCCGAAGAGTTTGTTTGTTTGTAAGAAACGCGGTAATCTTAGGAGCTACTAATCCGAATAGAAAAATTCTTTCGCAATACGCTACGACCAATAGGAGCCGAGCAGCAATACATATGTTGCAAAAACTGGGAAAATTTACGCAGACGAAGTTGCGCGGGACAGCTTGTGTGTAATATTTGTTTTAGCCTAAAAACTCGTTTTATATGTACCTACTCTTTTTCTCGTGGGGTGAGGCCTGGTGATTGTAATACAGGCTTAAACCTACTTCAGACACCAGCTCCTCACATATACTATATTTTTTACTCATGTTAATAGAGTTGTAAGGTACATAAACGGACTATAGTATTAATGTAATTGACTGCCTCTGTCGCGCGGTGGGAGTTTCTCCGACTGCTACGCAAGAGGTCGTGTGTTCGATTCCCTCACGGGACACCACTTTGCGTGATCCACAAATTGTTGTTCCGAGTCTGGGTGTACTTTGACTTGTATGGTTGTAAAGTGCCCCGCGACATAGGGCTTATAACCAACTGCGGGAATCGTCTGTTTAAAAAAAAATATTTGTGAGGTGATTAAATAGTGTCCTACTTACTAACAATATAAATTCGGAAGAATGTGGGGATGTATGAATGGATGGTTGTTTGAAACCGTTAGATATTTACTTTACAGTAATATAGTATTTTTATTTTCAACCGACTTCAAAAAGGAGGAAGTTCTCAATTCGACAGTATTTTTTTATTTTTTTTATATGTTTGTTCACCGATTACGCAAAGGCGGCTGGACCGATTTGAAAAATATTTTTTGTGTTTGAAAGGGTATACTTTCAAGTTGGTCCCATTGTCATCATATCACGATCTGATGATGGGATCCTGGAGAAATCGAGGGAACTCTTAAAATATTAAAGGCAAACCTACAGTGATTTAAGTATATTTCATAGTGATTCGTGCATTTACTCCTAAAAAGCACCAATTGGTGAAGTGGAACTGATAATGAAGACCACAAATGATGAGCGAACCTATTCAATCTTTCACAGTTTGCGATTTAGTTACTTTAATATGGTATTGAGTAGCACTTTATTCTTGTCATACTACCTACTGTTACACAATGTAATAGAGCTGATAGTGAACTCCTTAACATTTAACAGTCCTGCATCGGGGCAAGCAATATTTTGTAAAAGGATTTGAGCAGTTGACATAAGCCTATTGTAACTTAAGTGAATTACAAACCAAAACACTAAAAAGTGAGAAATAAAAACTTTTTATATTTCTGGTCGTGCTGTTTAAAAAAATAACACATAATACTACTATTAATAAAAATGCAAATGTTTGGATGGATGCAGTTTGCTACCTAACCATGGCAGAAAGATGGATTACCGCCATGTGACGCCTAACTCAATCAGTTATACTTGTATATACAATAGATAAATTACACCCAGACACAGAAAAAACATCGTGTTCAACTGCTCATCACACAAGTTTATCCTGGGTGGGGATAGAACCCACGACTTCTGGCTTAACACTCAGGATCACTAACCACTACACCATATCTACCTAGATTGGAACTAAAGCCTCGGTAGCATAAGATATTTCTTATTACTATAACTAGTGTGTAGCAAAAACATTGTCAGACCAACATTTTATTATATGTAGAATCATGTGAAAGTCAATGTTACTTTTCATCTAAGAGAATTCCTTTTACTTGTAACAGTCACAAATGTAAGTACATTATGTGACACTCAAGAATTTTACACTCGCGCAAATGAACTCACTTCATTAACAATGAAATGTCGAAAGTGTCTACAAGCCTTGAATAAGAATTGTAGAAACAAGTGTCGTGTTTGAAGTAAGCCTGATGGCTCTAAATCAATTTATTAAAAAAAACAAAATTCTTTATTCACTTAGGATGTGACAAAATAACACTTATGATTCGTTTGGATTCTACATGTACCTACATGTACTGTCAAGTTCGAAAACAATAAGTATAGCCGGAGAAAAGAACAAATAGAACACGGTGTAAAAACTCGCGGCCACTCTTTTCAAATTGTCAATTTTACAATGTTTAAATGTTTATAAACTTGATATGGGGGTAAGGTGCTGCGACTAATATACTACACACCATGTTAAAGGACTGATGCAAATGATATATTATTAAAAAGTTGAAGCATGAGATAAAATAAAATCAGCCTTAGTGGGTACAACATAGTAGGAGCAGATAATTCAAGAAAACCGCCCTCACTAGTTTAGCTACATAATTAAACGAAGGAAAGACAATATATCTGAATTATGGAAGGTAAAAGAGGTACCGGATGGCCACTGACGACCTGGACTGGAACAATCTTCGACTTCTTGAACACTAACCTAACCTAACACAGGCCATTTAGCTTAGCTGGAGGGGTTAACAGGATTGCTAGTAATGTGGGACCTACTTAATTATTTTTTTAAAATAAAACGGATTGCACTCCGGGAGTGCCGGCAGAAGTGAAAACTTGAACATTAAGCATTTTTGAATATTTTGGAATGGTTAGAGATTTTTTTTTTTATCAGTATAAAAGTACTATAATTTAAGTGGTTAAATACAATATTCATCTATTGCGCTATCGTGCATAAACAAGACAATTTAAAAAATGATAATGACAACGACATGACCATTAAAAAGTTTATCTCTCAGAAAAAATGACAGGCTCACTCGCGCAAGCGCCATGCGCTCTCCCTTCGTCTTACAAATTTTCGATCAGGATCACGTGATCCTGACGCGAGTTTAAATTTTTTTTACGCATCCCAAAAGTGCACCACGCTGCTAAAGAAGTTTTAACTTCAAAACCCAATTGATGTAATGACTGACATTGTAAATTACTCTTTTCTTTTCTTCTTTTTAGAATTAAATATAGTGTAAATTATCGATATTTCTTTAGTATTTTATTTTATTAGGGCGAGCGAGGCGAGCCCTAACATTATTCCACAACATATGCACTTTTGTGGTAGGTACTATTTACTGAGAAACTACCACACTTTCAGGTTTGAGCTTTGATATAATAATTTAAGTTTATGTCTAGATATGTTACCTATTAAAGAAATACTATTTATTACACATTTAAAAAAATATGGGGCCAAGAGCTAATTCTCTTTAAACAACTGTCTTAAATAATTACTAGGTAGAAAACTTCGCGAGCCCACGTAAAGCACCGCTTTTTGCTAATTATTATTAATTATTGAATGATTGTTATTATTATTATTCTAAATTAATGTGCTGTTTTGTGAAACCTGTATTCGAACACAATGTAAATACTGATAATGAATTAATAATTATAATATTCGCATTCAGTATTGCAATCAACTACAATATTGCCTTTACCAAGTATCATTTATTTTATTTTCCGTTTCCTCGGACATTTCAAATTGGTTTGAACGGTCAGTAATCCCAGGGGTCACATGATGGCGGATGGCAGACGGTCACCGAACAAACGTAAAAAGTAGGAGTGAAATAAATAATGATGTGTTGTAAAAATACGATAGATCGATAAAGGAAAGGGTGAAATAGGATTTGTCGGATTTGAAAAGAATTTTTTATTTTAAGCTGCAGGCATTTTGAGAGATGGCCATCTAAACGCGTGCATCGATATCAAACGTGTAGCGAGAATTCATCAGCGGACAGTGTTGATAGTCTGCGGAGTAAAAGTAAATTCTATTCTATTCCTACGGAAATAGTACAGTTCAATATTCATCTTGTCCGTCCTCACCTATCCAGACGGATTGGCATGGATGGGTTAAGATAACCTAGGATAGCCATGACACGTTATGAACTATTAACATATCATATAAATTTTAAACCTCGCTCGAAGCTATCTTAAAGTGCTGCCGCGTACCCGGCTACTTGTGGCGACCACGGCTGAGCTATTAGTGGCCGCCACAAAGTCATGGAAGACATATTTTACTGCTGCACACCCAGGGTCAAGAGAGAGTAATGTCCTACTTTAAATTAGTAATGCCCTTCAGGGCCATTGTGTGGTAATGCCGTGCTTTTATACCAGTATATAGTGAATTGAACCCGAGTCAATTGCACCCCCCACCCATCCCTCTGTCACTTTAACTGAACAACTGATATCTTGAACTTAAATTGATCTATGGCCCTACCTACACTCGGCTACAAGCCGTCACCAAAACGCGGTCAGAAGTAGCGAGTGGGTACGAACCGACCACCACCATTGTTGGAAAAATCCTTCCACGACTTGTAGTGTCCTTGTAGGGTCGGGTGTGCGGCACCACTAAAATTGTTTACAAACATACACTATAGATTCGTGTTGGCTACTTCATATTTGTAGACCATGACCTTTACATTATCAGTAATTGAAAGTCTGTGTATGCTTGGCCATACGCCAGCCTTGTCATAATACTACAGACGGCGAGACACATCAGTAACAGAGTTATAGTGTAACCGCTAAAAGCTCATCACCCATTTTGTCACTGCACTGCCTCACGCGGGTAGAGAGGTGACAACTCGCGGACCGCGCTTTGTGCGAAGGAAAACAAAGAAAAGGCCTACATGCGGCTACTAGACGACTCGCTGGCATAATGGCGCAGAGCGGATCGAGCGTTAGAAACGCGCGGTTAACTAGTAGGACTTGTGTTAACCCACTTACAGAGAATGTACTTCAAAGAATTTAAACCCATCTCAAAGTCTCCTTTCTGCCAATATAGTCTGAAATTTGCAGGTTTCTTTGAGCACCTTCTTAAATATTCTAAGGAAGTACTTCCAAGTCTCTCCTTGATACATTGTTGGAACTTGAAGGCAATTGGCAAAGTTGGCACACAGCCAACTTCTAGACAATAAGAGCATAGCACATTAACGACTTTTAAAGCAGCGTTTGAACGCCCAATTTTTCTTCTTGAATTGGAGAAAATAATAATATTACTTTTTTACCGATTCACTAGGGATAAAAGGATTAGAAATTAAATATACGTTATAAGCAGTTTATAAGCAGTTTCAAATGTAGCATTAAGATATTATAGATCAATAATTTATGTAACCATGAATGTATTAAAGTTTTTAATTATTACCCACGTCTTATCTACTGTCAACAACCGATGATAATGTACCAAATAGAATGAGACAAATCACGCACGGCTCTGGGTGTGTAGCAAGACAACTGATAAACATACTTATTATATTGACAATCAAATGCTTATAGGTATTTCTAAAGTACATGGTGTTTTTTATTTACTATTTTTAAAACAAAAAAAAATGTTTCTTACAGTCTTATATGTTTCGTGTGTCATTTATTTTTCAGTATTAAAAGCCTTACAAACAAAGAGACTTTAAAAACAACGGAAAAACACTGTCAGTTGCTCTGTTACTATAACAGTAGTAGCGCAGGTAGTTAAACAGTTTTTTTACAAAACGCTGCGTTTTTAAAGTCCAATGTATCACACGCTTTATATTCCACTAGTAAAAATATAGCCAGTTTCCAAGTCGAGTCACCTTACATAAACCTATTCTTAGGTGACAAACAAATTGAATTTATTGAGGCTTACCCTTGGCCTACATTTGGGGCTAATATTCTATCGACACGGCTTTATTCAAGTTGTTGGAAATGTTATATTAAACTTTCGCGTAGATTTTATTGCTCTATACATATAAAAACGAATAGTTTCGGGTTCGGAATCCATTAATTAGTTGATCTAGTTTATTTTTTAATTCTATTTTTTGTTACACACCTAATTTACAATTTGATAAAAAATAAATCTTGTAATATAATAAAATCTCGTGTCACGGTGTTTGTTGTCGAACTCCTCCAAACTGGCTCACAGATTTGATTTTTTTTTTTAAATGTTAGGACATATTTAGGTTTTTCATTAAGATTACGATCTAGTCTTTAGACTAATAAGTTATTTTTTTGTGACTTCAACTGCTATGGTGAATATTTTATAATATTAAGAATATGTCCATTGTCACTTTTCTTATTGTCTTTAATAAAAGTAAGACACTTTTTTCTTGTGTTCTTTACAGTAGCACTCACTTACCACTTAACACTAACTTCACTAAGGTATTTATTATATAATGGCAAAAAGAAACTAGCAATGTGGATCCCACATTACTACAACCTTGTTAACGCCTTCATCAAATCTAAATTGCTTGTGTTAGTGGGTAGGATTCAAACCCACGACATCTTGATTACGATGCCGCTTCAAAAATTAATGGAGGCACATAATAAATAATCGTGTTTATCACAAAAAGATTTATCCTGGGTAAGAATCAAACCTACGGCTTCAGGCTTAGCAGTCAGTGTTGCTAACCACTAGACCAACAGGTCAGACTTGTAAGTAGTTTTAAGTATAAGAAATCTTTATATAAGAAAATGAATTCCTATTTCCCTTGGTCACGAGTTGACTAGAGAATGACTTTACCGATTTCATTCAACCTTTTTTTTAGTTTTCTAATATTCTGTAGGAGGTTCACACGTAAAAAAAAGAAAAAAACAACAAAGAAAAAACGGGGCGGTACAAAGTTCACTGGGACAGTAATATATAAAATGCTTACAGCGCCATCTAGCGAGCAGCCTCTAAGGGAAGGCTGCACGCAATTCTTATTCACTTTTTATAGTATTTTAATTGTAAAAAAATATTAAACTTTATTCACGCGAGTTCTTGAAGGCCTTTCCATTAAAAGTAGAAATAAATAGCGTCTAACAGACTGGCGGCTTCTCTCGCGTATCCGTTAGAACCGTCACTCACACTCAATAGTGACATTCCCAAAGTATTTTTCATTTCGTCCATGGAGTAGCGAGATCAGGGGGAAGATATTTATGTTAGAAAAGGGTCCATAGAAACGCGTTAAATGTCGGTGATTCTACAATAGCAACAGCGTAAACATTCCTCCAATGGGTACATTTCAATCCGTCTTTAATTGCTATATTTGTACCAATCATTCAATCTTT
Source organism: Herminia tarsipennalis (assembly GCA_945859575.2). Lineage (NCBI taxonomy): Eukaryota > Metazoa > Arthropoda > Insecta > Lepidoptera > Erebidae > Herminia > Herminia tarsipennalis. The sequence goes on from OX243830.2 coordinate 4,909,771, forward strand.
GTTTTTAAACTTTCGCCATTTTTACACATACTAAAATATTATCGGGACTTAATTCCCGTGCAATTTACCCGACTTTTGAGCATAGTGACATTTAATTTAAGCCTTTAATTTACCCGATGTTTCGATTTAATTGCACCGCTAAACTGCCTTCAGTCGACCACGGTAATATTCTAACAATTTAATCAGTCTACAACTAGCAGGATTCATAGCGTAGCACCACTTTGGAGCATAGTGAAGGTGGATGGAGGATGATTTTTAATTCAGTCGACAAACTTGAAGGGGTAAACCCGCGTGTAGTTTGGGTAATAAAAAATACTGACCAAATGCGAGCGACCAGACACGTGCATGAACTGCATGGAGCATTTCATGCACGAGTCTGACTCGCACTTGGTCAGTATTTTTTACTATTATCTATACAATATTAGACACTATTATAATATCGAGCAAAAAACAGCAAAAAATTACGTTAGTTGTATGGGAGCCCGAGCCCCACTTAAATATTTATTTCATTCTGTTTTTAAATGTGTTTGTTGTTTTAGCGGTAACAGCATTGCATCATCTGTGAAAATTTTAATTGTCTAGGTACCACGGTTTATGAGATACAGTCTGGTGACAGACAGACGGATAGCGGAGTCTTAGTATTAGGGAACAACAGACAAACAAATGAGCGCTAGCAGAACACTTGCTGGAAGCAGGATCCAATCACTGGATTGAGCTACACAAACCACAGGTCCTCCCCAATGACCGTTACTATTACTTCTATATTAGTGGAAACTCATAATTGGCCTTCATCATGATACACAAATTTTGTACTGTATTTTTACTAGCTGTAAGTTTCTCTAAAATTCTAAAATAAAATAAAATAGATGGCGCGGGAAGCAGTTGAAATAAAAAATCACGTCGATTCCAACCGAGAAGATGAATACTGTTTGTCAACATTGTGGAAACCCGTGATCAGCAAGTGTACGTACCGCCGAAGAAACATTACACGCCATTGGTGTTGTGTGTCAAAGTACCGACAGTTCCGTAATAGTGAGTGATAAAAATCAAGCGAGGGTAGTTTCCGAAACCCGCGCTTCACGGAGACGACGACGCTGAGCGGAACTAGTCTACCTGTGACCATGGCCGTTGCAATACGGTCGAAACGTCGGGTAGTAAAAAAGATATTTACCTTAAATTATTCACGATATTAAGTAGACCCGTAGTATATATAATTTTATATTTAGGCCTAGCTTGAGATCTGATGACGGTGTGTAAGTTATCCAAACATGTTATTATTATTCTCCCTCATATAAGATGATACTCCTGATATCTATACTCCATGATTTTTCATTTCGCCACACATCAAGCAGCTGCAAACAGAATACATTTGTCACAGTATGGAGTGAATGCGAGAAGACGAGAAAATATCGATGTTATTTACTTGGAGAAATACTCACCAAGTACCTATACAAGGTCGTATCTGAACATAATTTATATATATTAGTAGTTTTATTACATAATGTCTAGATTCCTAGTTCGGCAACTAAACTTGATGCCTTCATAAACTTTTTATGCGGAAAAATTACTATACCTGGATCTAATTTCCACTTGAGATCATCAATTATCTGAATTGAAGTTGGCGGTGAAGCCACTTTTGATTGGATAGAGATTCTGAGTTCCTCCTCAGCTGAGAGAGCACCACATGGAGGGCAAGCACACCCTAAATGGGGCCCACACAGTCCATCACAGCAAGTGCAGGTTAATATCTAAGCAAATCACAACATAACAAAATATTTATGTGTGATACAAGAATCATAAAAAATACCTTGATTGAAGCCGTTTGTCTGTCAAAACCTACACCAATTTTAGGATTATGTCACTTGTCTAAATTCCTAGTCCGACTTCTCGAAGCCGTTCACCTGGTTCACAAAGTCACAGATATTGGAAAAGTATTGTAGTATAGAATTTGACGTTTGCGATGGATACCATGGATTTTTGCAAACGATTAGAACGGCGTTAGCAAAGTACCTTGTCTTAACCTTAAAGGACGACTTCAGATTCTAATGTCAAGCGTCAAAGACCTTTTTGCAATAGCGCTGAGACAACGCTTCATTTAGGCAATTTTAATGAAAGATTTGGATATTATTTCGAAGGTAACAGGATCAGAACTCACATAAAAGTAGTTTTACAACCGGCCTGATCTGTTTTTTGGCTGAAAAAACAGAAGCGTTTTAAGTTTCAGCTGTGTCTATCCATACCATTATAGTATATGTATTTTTTTTATTAGAATGCTAATTTAATTTTAAAAGGTAATCAACATTTTTGCTTCACATGCTGGCATTTATAAACCTTAATTTGGCAACGTCCAATATACAGAACACCACTTTTCACAGTGACTGTTAGGTAAACTGGGCAACGTCCACTACGCACACTGTATATACCAGACTAGCTGCCTCCCCCGGCTTCGCATGGGTGTCATATCGTAGTTTTTCATAACTTGAGTTACGTTATTGTTATTTTCGTAGGGATATATTTTATTTATAATAAAATATAGCCTATGTTTGCAATATGCTTTCACGCTCAAACAGTGAAAGCGTAACAGACAGACAGTCAGAGTTACTTTCACGTTTTTAATATTAGAATTGATTGTAGACAGCAGACACCATATAATAGTCTATATTTTGTATGTTTTTTTTCTCTATAGAGGTGTTGTTTCATAGCAGCATTCGGGTGAGCCATCAACCAAACTCAGCGTACCTGCTCCCTAAAAAATAAAAATCAATTTCCACTTTGCCCATAAAGGTCCAATTATAACCTGAATAACGAATGGTATTATTTCATTTTTTCCGTCAACACATAATCTGTTTGATTTACGACCCCAAATCCAAAAACAAATAAGCCAAGCAATACAACCCATTGTTTAAATTACGACGCACGTCGATTTATATTTATCAAGCCAAACGCGTGACTGTTTGGGATTTTTATAGGGGAATTAAAAAAAGAGAAATTCCCAAAGCGATACGAAATTACTCCATTAGGAATTTTGTCTCGGCGTTGCGTACCAATTTCTGTGGCATATTTATTTAAAATATTATTATATTTAGGTACGATTTCGGAACACCTTTCTCTTGGGTTGAATTAATTTCCGAACAACATGGATAGCGTTATGAAAATGGGATGGGGTAGGAAAGGGTAAATTTGTGTTTTGTTTTATCTATAATTTGGGTGTACCGTAATAAACACGTTTGAAATCACAGTCAGGTAGATAAGGGTACGATATTTTGCCTGTAATTATTGTTGTTGTTTTTGAAGGAAAATGACGCCAATATAGTTTTATTGTTCCAGCCGTTGTATTCCTACCTAGTTGTATAATCGCACCTATTGGACAGAAACCCTTATTTATTTCAGCTGCTATTACGATGCCAACTTAAATAATAAGGGTCTCCGTCCAATATAACCACTGCCGTTGGTACATTTGGTTATACCACGGTAATTGTTGTTCACGATGGATGGATCAACTAAAATATTTACCACTAGCTTTCGCCCGCGGCTCAGCCCGCGTGGATGTCGGTTATCGCGATAAAAACTATGTCGTTCTCCGGGTCTCAAACTATCTCCATACCAAATTTCATCTAAATCGGTTTAGCTGTTTGAGCATGAAAGCGTAACAGACAGACGGACAGTTACTTTCACATTTATAATATTAAGTATGGATAGTGTAAGTAGTAAATACATAGGTCACAAAAATGATTATATATAATGGTTACCACCATTATTCCTGGTTGACTGGTAGAAAATGCCTATGGTATTAAGTCCGCCTTTGTAACAAATTTTGTGGTCATTAAGTTTAATCTCATACTTTTAAACATTTCTTGTATTTATATAATTTGAATCTTGGCAACGTCTCGAACGATTTTCATGAAATTTCGGGGGCGATAAATCGATCTAGCTGGCTTTATTTTACAAAACGTCAAATTTAAAAGAAATACCGAGCTAAACTCGGGCATCCATATTAAATATGGATACAAGCACAGAGTAAAGAAACTTCGATCGCCTAACGATTTCAACAAATTATATTTGTTGATATCGAAAATTACACACTTTTATACTTTGTTCACGAAAATAAAGAAAATTCAGTAAAAGAACATCGGTAAAACCAAAAGAGGTAGTGTTAAAAATCACATAAATGAACAAACAGAGTCAGATAGATATACCCAATACAATGGATAATCTCATGAGTATTTCACTACCTACTCATGGATAAAAGAACGTAGATAAAAAATACAAACGTACAAATAAAACACACAATTGTACGACCTTCGCGAACCGTGATACCTTTAGCCCTTCCTACTTCGACAGAATTTCAAACAGCTGACGTTGTTGCTATTTATTTGTACCTTCCAAACAAAATGTTAGTTTAGGGATAACAGAAGTGTGTAGCAAAAATTCTTGAGAAAATACTACACAGCGAGAAATCGGTCAAATAAAACAGTCTGGTTGGAGAGGTATCATGTAGATACTTAACTCGATATCTTCAATTAAGTATTGTCTAGATTTCTAGTCCGACATTTCAAATTAAAGCCGTTTCGTTTAAAATTTGCACCACATTTAGTGTAACTTCTGACAGGTTCACATTTACGCAAATGATAAACGTCAATCAATCAATAATGATTCTAACAGTGGCACCCACACAACTTTTTGATAGACAATATACGTTTAATCAAAGCCTGACGCTCAGAAAAGCAGCATTAAAATAACTTAATGTTTACGAAGCCATCATAGTTGTCAATCTCCACGCCAGATTAAATAAAGATCAAAACATTACGCGACCTAGACCCGCGCGCAGCGAACTCATGGAGTAATTATTTCTCGTGTCCGCCGCGGTTGCGAAACCGCCACACTCGTACGAACACGTTATACATGAAATGTAGATATGAAATTCCATGACGCGATTTATGTCCCCGGCGGTCGCAATTGTTTGCGCTTTTCTTGCTTCCGCACCGGCCGGCGGACAACATAGAGAACCGCGCCGTCGTGATCGCCGATCTTATATTAGCAAGTATTGTGATTATTTCCCGCCAAGTTTGCGAATGAAAATTGCAACCGCAGCGGCATAAAACCGCACAAACGACTGGTCTCATGAGTTTTGAAACAAAAACCGCTTTTCCGTAACAATCGCTCATTGAGTTCTTGGCCTGAGTCTACACCAGTTCCCGTATCGGATACATTTAATAATTGGGAATTCGCTTACGTTTTTGCCTGCACTCATTGCCCACCTAATTGACTATAAGTAGGTACTCTCTAATCGTAAAATCGGTTCGATATATATTTTTTTAAAAGACAAATCTCGCAGTAGGTTACAAGACCTGTGTTTCGGGGGACTTTACAAACATACAAGTCACGGACACAAAGACACCCAGACTCCGGATAATAATTTGTGGATCACACAAAGTGGTGTCCCGTGTGGGAATCGAACCCACGACCTCTTGCGTAGCAGTCGGACACACTCGCACCGCGCCATAGAAGCAGACATATTAACTAAAACAAAACAGTACGTGTCCGACTAAAAAACATCGATTAATCATTGTTACACTTAATTTTCGAAATCAATTGGCTTGAACACTTTCTATCGAACAGTAATGGCCTTAATAGACACATCAATCATATTTGATTAAGTACGTTTGTTCATTTAAAAGAATTTGTTTGTTGTTATTGACGATCTAATCAGATGTTTGTGTTTGTCGGCAAAAACTGTCTAATATACCGTTGACGATGCAATTTGTTTTACAGTTTTGTAACGTTAAGATCTAATATATAAAATTCTCGTGTCACAGTTTTCGTTGCCATACTCCTCCGAAACGGCTTGACCGATTTTGATGAAATTTTGTGTGCATATTGGGTAGGTCTGAGAATCGGACAACATCTATTTTTCATACCCCTAAGAGTTTGTTTGTTTGTTTGAACGCGATAATCTCAGGAACTACTGAAAAAAAAAAGATTTCATTGTTGGATAGTTTATTTATTGAGGAAGGCTATAGGTTATAACATCACGCTACGACTAATAGGAGCGGAGCAGCAATGAAAAATGTTGTAAAAAAAAAAGGAAGAAAAAAGAAAAAAGGGAAAAATATTTACGCAGACGAAGTTGCGCGGGTCAGCTAGTAAATATATATTTATTTGTTCAAAACATGTTGTACAGCAAATATTGTTTTTTAAAAAATAGGACATAGTCTATTTGGACATACAAATTTATAGTTTTAGTTCTGACAAAGCTATGACCTAATTCTGTACATAGGTATTGCACTGTTCACACTTGTTTATACAAATTGAATTTAAATAATAATCTCAGACTAGAATTCCAAATCTAACATTAACTACAAAATAATTTAAAAAATATAGAATAACAATAAAAGTCTTAAGTAATATTATCCCTAAGTTACAAATCAACATAATAATAATATGATCATCTTTATAATGTTTCTATTACAGAAACATGTTTCCCTTTTGAGAGTGGGCACTGATAGATACGTCTTAGTTGCATAATGTCTCTTCTCGGAATGTCTATTTCGCAAAATGTCACTCTTTAAATCTAGAATAAAATCATTAACAAGAAAATTCGGAAAAAAAAAACATTTTTTTTACGTGAGAATCTTCCAAAGAATAAATTAAAAATAATGAATTTAATCGTTATAGTCATTTTCTAGTTATCTCGTGACCAAGGAAAATATGGATTCATTTTTATGTATATAGAATATAGATGTTATATTTTTTTTCTAAGTTACAGAGAAACACATTTTGCGAAAGAGATATTCCCTTAAAGACATTTTGCGACTAAGCGTCATTCTGCGACTAAGCCACTCAGATACACGCCGTAATTCCGCTGTTCTACCGTCGGGTAGTCTCCGCGAACGAGCGATTATTCCGGCAGCGTATCGTCGCAACTCGTAACGGAATCGCCGCGTGTCTACGACCACTCGTAACGACATCACTTTTCCCCGAGATGGCGTTGTACAATAGTTTTGTTGAAATAGCCGGAACGCCACCGATGACATTTCTTTCGCGCTCAGCCACTCATCGCATCACCATGGAGAGTGGAGTGGAAACACATCATAGAGAGTGTATAGAAATACGTGGCACGACGATATCATCGCCGCGATTCTCTCGCCCGTGAAGATGGCCCCAAAGTATATTTAAATTTTCATATATTTTAATCTGTTATGTTTTTCGGATGATACCGCTTGCAGCGCCATAGATTAAAGAGCTCAAGTGTGATAGAAACTTTGCGATTTTATATTAGTAGTAATAAATACAGAATAGTCCATTTGTTACTAAATAAATCATGAAACAAATATTCAAGATAAACTATTACTAAAACCAATAAATTAAACACAGACACAAAGGTACGCCTAGTCTTGATAAACGACTACTCGAGATTCGGATTAAAGAGATCTATCCTCATCTGTTATTTAAATGAGAGATTGTTAGAAGTGACATGTATACCTACTAACTGATAAAATAAATATATTTTTTTAACTGACTTGAGCGGCCTGATGGTCTAGTGGTTAGTGACCCTGACTGTTAAGCCGGAGGTCGTGGGTTCGATTCCTACCCAGAATAAAACTTTGTGTGATGAGCACGATGGTTTATACTTTATCTGGGTGTTATTTATCTATAATATGTATGTATTTAGAAATATTTAAGTATGTTTAACAGTTGTCTGTTTTCCATAGTACAAGCTCTGCTTAGTTTGGGATCATATAGTGTTAAGTGAGTTGATATTATTATAGATATTATTATTATTACTTCAAAAAGAGAAGGTTCATAATCGGATATATACAGAGTGACTTTTAATATGCTAATAACCTCCCGTTCGTGGCTTCTTTAGATTCACCAAATAACTTTGTAATATTAGTTTTGAAAAATATAACCATAAATTTACCACCCACCACCTACTTTTGTCACATCACCACGTACCACACGTCTGTGACACCCTGGAGTAAAATTGTTTTTTTTGTAAGGTTTAGGGCCTAAACTTCACCATTAACAGTGATTTTACTCCAGAAATATAGTATGTAGATAGTTATTATATATGTAAATATTTAAAAAATGTAATGCTTAATTATTAAGTTGTTTGGTGTAATGCACAGAAGCCACAAGCGGGAGTTATTAGTATATTAAAAACAGCCTGTATAAGGATTTCAAAATGTATTTTTTTGTTTAAAAAGAGTTTATTCCGAAATGCTCTCATATAAATTTCGAAAAGATCTGATAATGAGTTTCGGAGACAGACAACGAAATTCCTCAATAAATGCCTGCAAATCAACCGTGATTGAAGTCAGTTTGATGTTTTTTGTTGTATAAGTTTTATTAAACAAACACAAACGTATTGGCTGATGGCTAGCCTACGAACATTACAGAACCCTGCTACTAAGGTTCCAAGTCTGTACTCCTTTTCTTCTTAATATGCTGCGTCTTTAAAATGGTATTAGATAGGCAATTAAATTTTTCATAAAGTATATATTACTGTGGCCGCTATATTTCAAATTTCAAAAATAAAATAAAGTTAAAAAAAATTACATGTAGCAAAGTGATTTTTAATGGGCTTCAAAAAAGTTGGTTCTCTATTCGTTTAAGTTTTATATGTGTTCGCGATTTTCTCGAATGTTAGTGATTTGATTTGCATAGAGATCGGTATTTGACTGCATATTCTCCTGGGAAGGTTTTAGTGTAAAAAACGTTGTCTTAGCTTAAAAGATACCGGAGATATAGACTAAAACATCGGCGTAAGTCTATGAAATTTGCTTGACATTATTTTCCTTGTTTTTATTTGAAGACAGTTATTTAAAAAGTTGCTTTTATCTACATAAAAATGACAAAATCCTTGCGGGGGAACTAAAGGGAACAGTTATAGTTAGTAATCGCAGTGTTTTGCTTGCGTGTTTACAGGAAAGCGGGAGACGACAATAGGGATTACACACACAATACAACCTATCCTACCGTCCGCTATAGGGCGCGTAACCCATTGTCTCCTCCCGCACCTATATTCAATCCATTTGACTGCCTCTGTGGCGCGGTGGGAGTGTATCCGACTGCTACACAAGAGGTCGTGGGTTCGATTCCTACCCAGAATAAAACTTTGTGTGATGAGCACGATGGTTTATACTGTATCTGGGTATTATTTATCTATAATATGTATGTATTTAGAAATATATAAGTATGTTTATCAGTTGTCTGGTTTCCATAGTACAAGCTCTGCTTAGTTTGGGATCAGATAGCGTTGTGTGAGCTGTCCCAAGATATTATTATTATTATTATTTGGAAATTCAAAACTGGACAACATCCATTCAAATGGCATACGTTTTTAATATACCCGATAAGTTTTTGGAAGGAAGGCAGTGGAAGTCTTCCAAAAATTTGGACCCATCGTCAGTGGCCTTTAGTCTGATTGTTAAACCGGATTCATTCCATCCTCTCTGCCCTGCTACAATAAAAACTCACCGTAATTCTAACAAAACAGAGCTATCAATTTACATAAAACAGCATCTCGAAGGTATTACCTTTAGACTTGACAAACGACACTGTTTGTTTAACGTACGAACCGTATGATTCGAAGAGTAGTGTTCGTAGTCGCGTTTTCCATAAACTACCTTTACCTGGAAATAAGAGAAAACACAGTAAATATAAAATCGTAATAAATTGGGAATAAAATCTGATTGGTGGATCATTACACATGGTTGAGATCTATTTTAAAATTGAACCAATTTTTTCATTTTTTTAACTGATAAGTTCAACCAACTGTTTCACATATACATCTACGGAATAGGATTCAAAATGATTATAATATCTATAATATAATATCTTGGGACAACTCACATAATGCTATCTGATCTTAAACTAAGCAAAGCTTGTACTATGGAAACCAGACAACTGATAAACATACTTATATATTTCTAAATACATACATATTATAGATAATTATCATCCAGACACAGAATAAACCATCGTGCTCATCACACAAAGTTTTATTCTGGGTGGGGATCGAACCCACGACCTCTTGCGTAGCAGTCGGATACACTCCTGCCGCGCCACAGAGGCAGCCAAATTATAAATCACAAAAGGTAATATTCAGGCCCAAAACCATAAAAAAACTGTTTCTAAATCGTTTCTGCAACGAAATTGGTAGGTCTAAGCCATAGCCCGTCGTGGTTGGTACCACAACAATGTTAGATAATCTTTCGTAAAATATGATGATAGTGCATAATTGTGTTTCAGTTGAAAGGTAGTTTAGCAAATGTAATTACTGGGCAAATGAGACTAACGATCTAATGTCTCAAATGAGGAACGTGACGCGGTGACGTTCAGAGCTTTGCAAAATAATGATTTGGGTGTCAATATATAGCTTATGACCGCGTGGCAATATACGCTATTAGTCAGGCCAGATAACTTAATCCGGACATAGGAGATTATGCTCTCAAAATTTGAATAGAACCTATTCAGTAATTTTTGCGCTAACTCCAAACAAACAAATAAACAGACACGAAAAAACTAAACATGGTTTTGGATTTTGAAACCCTCAATTAGTCGATCTAGGTTAGTTTTTATAAATATCTTCAATGTACAGACACAGCTATTATACAAATTTATAACAGTATAGATAGATGAGTACAGTATAGAAGTAATTAAGTATGTTTGTCTGTTACGTTTCACGCTTAAACCGCTGAACCGATTTTAAAGAAATTTGGTATGGAGATAGTTTGAGTCCCGGGAAATGAGATAGAATAGTTATTATCGCGATAACCGACATGCACGCGGGTAGAGGCGTAGGCAAAGGCTAGTATTATATAAATATCATAAAGCAAACTCCTTTTATGACAATTTTATCGTTTTGTTTTGTAACAGCGTCACGTGTAGGCCCATATCTAAGTGTTCAAAGAAAAACATGCGATTATACGCTCCACGTACATTTTACGTAGGTAGGAACCGTATTTGTAAGTAAAACTACGTAATTTCTACGTGTTTGTGAAGCAAGACAAAGCTTTGGTGTTTTTAAAATAGAAGAATTGTATTTTTTAAACATTTCAATTGAATTTTACCCAACCCTGCCGCGGTTACCCGGTTTTCTACCCATATTTATATTTTATTTTAGTTCAAATGAACTAAATATTTTGAAGGTTTTTGAAGGTCTTCAATAGATTTTCTTCGGTTACTTACCTCCTTTTGCTTGTGGAGTTTTACATTTTACCACTTTTTTTTCTTATATTTTAGTTTGTCAGTCGTAGTTTTTTTCATAATTTTAGTATAGTTTATATTTCTATTACAGAATTTTCAATATTGATTTTACGAATCAAGCTGCAAGCAATGAAGAATTAGAGTCAAAAATTCAAGCCTAAATAAATCAAAATTTCAAAAGAAGACAAGGATAAATAATGTTCTTTTTAAAGAACAAATCATCTTCAAGAGGCCACTCAAAAACAATGAATTAAACATACTTCAAATTAATTCCACTTGTAAAAACTTCACTTGAAAAAATCTGGCACAAACCCACAACAACACTTCGTGACGAAATCTCAACCTTATAGTAAAGATATTCAGTTTAAATTTCTTTGTAACGTATTGTTAATTTTTACATGTAGTCCTGTTTCAATACTCGCTCTACTCAAGAGAAAACCTTTAAGCGTCTTAGAAGTAAGTTAATTAACATTTTTGTTCTAGAGCTTGTTAAAAAGATTTTTTTGTATAATTTGTCGTAGAATTGAGGTAAATTGTCAGAAAATGATGTCAGTTTTGATTATAAATCTTAAATCTGACTGCCGCTTTCAGATTTGAGACTTATAATATTAATGGAACGAATGGTTCACATACACAGCACAGCACAGCTTTATGAGATTAATACATCAGACACAAAGTGAAAATTCCGATTAGGCCAGGTGATTATTTCAGACCTAAAGTGTAAATTTAAAAAATATAAAGGACTTTATATTTTTGTTTTAAAATCAGTTTAATAACCTATTGTCATTCCAGATCACTGGTGAGTTGTGGGTTCTCTCCTAATTAAAGGCTACCGAATGCAGGTCAACTAGTACAAATGTGGAATGAAATTCTAACCATCACAATTCTTGCAAAAATATGTCTAACGGATAAAATGATGAATGGAGCAAATAAAATTGAAAGGAAAACAATTCTATTGAACCAAAAAAGTTTCCTAGGGGACATGGAAGAAAAAAAAGTTGAAAGAAGAGAAACTATAACACCATTATGGTGGCCAACCTTGACTGCAAAAGTAAAAAATCTGTGTTTAAATCTTCTCTGCAACGAAACTTACAGAGCCGTACAAAGAACTTTAGGGGACACGAAAGAAAAGAGAGTTGAAAGAAAAACCATAACAAATTTATGGTGGCCAACTTTGACTCCCAAGGTCAAAAATCAGTGTTTAAATGGTCTCTGCAACGAAACCCACAGAGCTGTACAACGTTCTTTGAGTGACACAAAAGAAAAGAAAAGTGAAAATAAAATTATAACATTGAACCACGAAGTGCCTCCGCCACCGCCTTTGACTTCCAGAGTAGTGAAATGCTTGATGGCTGATAATAATTCGGATTGTTCTATGGATTTGTTAAAATTGAAGAGTAAGGACCCTATCTCATAATTTGGCAATTGTTACTGACTGACTAATCTATCAACACACACCTCAAACTACTGAACGAAATGCGCTGAAATTTGGTACACAGATAGTTATTATGACGTAGGCATCCGCTAAGGATTTTCCAGAATTCATCACGTATGAAGATCATACAAGGGTTCAAAGTTTATACGAAGAAAAAATATCCACGCTGGCGAAAGCTAGTCTTAATATAATTAAATATCTGGGGGCAAATCCCACAAGATGATCAGATCCCAAACTAGGCACAGTCAACGCGCTATATGGCATAATAAATCGTAACTTCTTTGAGAGGTCCGTGATTCAGTAGTGACCAAGCAGACCAAGATATCTGCGAGGTTAAGCATTGAAGCTGCTAGTTTATTGAAGCGCGAAGGTGCGGAGCAGACAAATATTAACGAATATAATTGAATTAAATCAGCGGGCGGGGGTTCTAAACTTCAGTGGACAATCCAGTGAAAACTCTTCAGTGGACAGGCAGCTTAAGCAGCGTTGCCACTGTTCCTCTGTAGATGGTTTTGAAAAATATCACACCCATCTGTACCTCGGAGTGCATGTTAAACCGCCAGACGTACACCTAATGTCTCTTGAGTCAGTTTTTCGTCCCATCAGACTATAAGAGTGCGCAATTATGTTTGCACATACATTTGGGCACCATAATATCTCCTGCGTAGTTGGCTAGTCTCTAATGAGATTCGCCGCCGTAACGGAAATCAGTTAGGTGACCAGCACATCAGTTTAAAACAAAGTTAGATTCGTGTACACGATCACACTGCTAGTAAAACAAAGTTAGATTCGTGTACACGATCACACTGCTAGCTGTTTAATATTGTCCTTTTATTTTATTTTTCAGATCTTTTGATCCAATTTGTGAAAGACGATTGTGCGAATTGTACATCCAACGAAGAAGCAAGAGCGGATAAGATCGCGGCATCAATGATCACCCACGACAATATAGCCTGGAAGCTATTCCTCACTATACTAAAAACAAAAGGAAGTGAACTGTTTACGGACAAACTGGTAAAAAACAGTTAAAGCCTCGAGGAATATTAATAAAAATCCGGACAAGTGCGAGTCAGAGTCGCCTACCGATGGTTCTGTAAGAATCTGTAAGTACATATTATAAATAGTTTATGAATCGAGTCTCGCAGTTTTTTTTACGACTATTTATGATTTAATTATAAATGTATGGTTTCAGACTTTTCCCTATACTTGTAGTATATGACGATATTACTTGCCAAATTTCATAGTTAGTCAACGGAGAAAATGGTGAAGAGAAAAGGTGAACGGAGAGCAATAAGTTTCGATTTGAAGTAGTGATCGGAAATTTAGTACCTACCTAATATCAAAAATAGGCTAATAGACATCAGATACCTTTTTCTGCTACCTATAATAGTAAAGTTACGATTTATTGCCAATTTCGTTGAGATTATAGGCTTACATCGTTGGAATCTTTTACCAAATTGCGATACATAATAGAATTGGCTACCCTTTTTATTTAGAATAAATGGGTGTTTTAAATAGAAAAAAAACGATAGTTGTGATTCAACTTTATTAATAGGAGGTACGATATTAATCTTAATATGTTATGCTTCCTTACATAGTATGTAATGAAGTCGCTGTCTGTGTTTATACGCTTAGCTTTTCTAAACAATTTTTAATAAAGTTATATAATATATAAGTTTAGGGTTCCGTTGCCAAAATGACTTACACCGACCAAGTTTTTTTTTTTTCAATATTAATTTTTTTTTTAATTATATCGTAAAGTATATAACCGATATTTAAAACCTACTCTAAATTACATCTATAATAATACAATATATACAAGATATTTACAAAAAAAAAAAGAAATGAGAGGATACAAAACCGTTTAGGCGTCAAAGAATTCCTCCCTAAGATTTTAATTTACATAAAATCTTGAAAAAAAAATTAGGTTGGGGATGTATTCACACCTATCCCACTGTGTGAGGTATCTTTAGACAAGTCTTTTAAAAATATCTAGGGGATGTAAATATAAATTTTCCACTTAAGTTATTACTTACTTACTTATTATTTTTGTAAGTCAAGTGCCCCCTGCCAATTAAATGGTTGTTTTTGGACATGTAGAAAAAATCAGGGTATATATATTTTTTTTAAAGACGTCAGCAGCCCGCAGTAGGGTACAAACCCTGTGTTGCGGGGGACTTTACAAACATACAAGTCACGGACACAAAGTACACCCAGACTCGGAACAATAATTTGTGGATCACACAAAGTGGTGTCCCGTGTGGGAATCCACGACGCACGACCCCTTGCGTAGCAGTCGGACACACTCCCACCGCGCCACAGAGGCAGAATTGAAATTAAAAAGAAAACTATCACAGCTAAGTAGGCATTACAAGTTTACGAGTAACAGGCGAGTGAGAAGTATCAAAATGTTCGTGCAAAAAACAAATTAAAAACCGAAACAACAGAAAACGTTCGTATCTTTTTCTACACGTCTGTGAGACACCGCAGTAAATTCTGTTGTTGGTTGTGGTCATAACTGATATGACAAAGAATCTACGGACGAGAAGTGATTAGTAGATATGTTATATACAAATCACCCTGTATAGCAAGCAAATAAAAATGCTAAATATAACTCTTGGCAGGTCAATAACGAACAAAAATGGCTACCATTATGTACAATAGGCCAATCATTTCAAACATATACATACGTATGCCAATAAAACCAATCGAGCAGCAAAAAATAATTGAGCTGAACGGTAAATACAACGGCATTTCTACGCAAATTGGACTGCTATTTATAAACAACGAAAAGGGAAAAATATCCATACCTACCAAATATTATTATAAAGCTAAAGAGTTGGTTTGTTTGGTTGAACGCAATAATCTTCGGAACTACTGGTTCGAATTGAAAAGTTAAGGCTATAGCATTGGTCGTAGCGTGATGTTATATAACCTATAGGTTATATAACATTACGCTACGACCAATAGGAATTGAGCATCAATGAAAATTGTTGCAAAAACGGGGAAAAATGACTCGGGAAGAGTGGGAGTGTGTGACTGCTGCGTAAGAGGTTGTGGGTTTGATTACCACACGAGACACCACTTTGTTTGATCAACAAATTGTAGTTCCGAGTCTGGGTGTATTTTGTGGCCGTGATTACAAACATACAAGTGTTTGAAAAGTCACCCGCCACACAGGGCTTGTACCAGTAGGGTACAAGCCCTGTGTGGCGGGTGACTTTTGTGTGGGAGTCGTTAAAAAAAACAAAGAACAAAGAAACCGGTGTCCCTACGATATTTCCCTTGAATCATTCACCGATATAACTGAAGCTACCTCGAAAAGGGTTTCGTAAAGTAATAAATAAGTTATACCTACCCAATCTGAGTCCACCCATAATATTATACTGCAGAACACATTTATATAAAAGATCGGCTCACAGTTCAATAAGAAATCCTCACACACATATACACACGAACGGCCACATAGGGCGTCATATCTCCACTTAGGGCGCGTTCTCATTATATCGTGACGATAGATTGCCGTCGTTTAAAGCGTCATGGCTTGTGTATTTAAATAGAGGTGTTCACATTTATGACGACACGATTAACTGTCGTACATGATATTTTTGCAGTGCCGGCAGATTTTCAGAAAGGCTAGCACAGCACGACAGTAGTAAAACGATAAAAATCGTAAACGGCATACTGAGTGCCGTTGTAGCAACTATCTATCGTAGTCAGAAGACGACAAGGTGACTGCCGTGAACCGAAAAAATGTTGGCACGATCCAATACGACAGTCGTTCAACGATATATTATAAAAGGGGTATGCCCACCAGCAGTATCGCTAGTATTTACGTTGTGCCACAAGTTGATTAAATGTATAATTCTTGTTTCTAATTATAACGTTATTATTTAATGATATGTAGTCTCACATTTACCGGAATATTGAGATGCAATTATTAGTCTTTCAGTTAATTTATTTCCTTTTTTTTCGTATGAAGTTATTTTTAACGGTGGTAACACTATTACAAAAATAAAATCGTAATATCGATTAGGGTTATTATCGTTTTTTATTAAATAATTAATATAAATACTTTATTAATTGTTGCACCGTTTGAATGTAAAGAACGATAATATTTATACACTATACTTTTTAATAAGCATATTATTTGATACCTTTAGATTAGGACCCGGCTCGATTAAAAATAAGAACATACTAATGAATTTTAATAAAAAAATCGAGTAGGATATGACAAAAGTTATGGCAACACTGAAATGTAATGTCATGTCACTTGTTGTTGTTGTTGTTTGGCGTCGGTCCATTATGAAAACAGTTTAAAGTATTAATAACAAATAGCTTTTGTTATTTCTTGTGTTGTGTATGATATTGTGGTTACATTACGTGAGTTTGAGATAGAGACTCCATATATACATAGTAACAATCAGAAATATTTTGTGAGACAGAGACTCGTACCAATATTGTGACAATTGTGAAGTGTTTGTGAGATAGAGATTCGGATTATATATCACTGCAAAGCTGAATTCATAGCCATAAACTAGTGTTACACATCATGTGTAATACATAATTAATACGCAATATCATAGTTATGTCCTATTTAAAAAAAAAAAGTGTATATAAATATTTCGATTTTCGAAGTTCATCCACCCATATCAATTAAACCCGGCAAATTAGGTAAATCATTGTTGGTTTTTCTAAAAGTATATATTAATGTCTACATAAATCAGTAGTTTTCATCTTGGCACAACAAAATTTGTAGCGATACTAGATTCCATAGTCACTTGAACAATCGCTTTTATCAAAAATACAGTGACGATAAACAGTCTACATAAAATACTAGCTGACCCGCGCAACTTCGTCTGCGTAAATTTTGTTCGTAAATTCGTTGCAGCGTGATGTTATATAGCCTTTAACCTTCCTTGATAAATGGGCTATCCTACAGTAAAACAAACAAACAAACTCTTCAGCTTTATAATCTACACTAATATTATAAAGCTGAAGAGTTAGTTTGTTTGTTTGAACGCGGTAATCTTAGGACTACTGATTGAATTTAAAAATTATTTCACTGTTGGATAGCCCATTTATCGAGGAAGGCTATAGGCTATATAACATCACGCTATAACCAACAGGAGCGGAGCAGCAATGAAAAATGTTATTAAAACGGGGAAAATTCACGCAGAAAACAAAATAAGTTGCGCGGGATAGCTAGTATTAGTATAGATATACAGCCAGAGACAACAGTCGTCCAACAATAAATTAATCGTCACGACTTAGTGGGAAAGCGTTCTTACGCAGTCTTGATTGACGATTCGACCGAGTTCGACCGAGAACTGTGTACGTGCTCATCTATGTGTGGTCCTGTTTTTGAGGGAGCCGGCCATCTATGTCTATTTAATTTGTGCTCATATATTATCCCGTTTTACCCATAATAAGGAAAGTTTATGCTCAAATTATGCGTACACCGGGGTTTTGCCAAAATTAAGTATGTTACCTATAAAATTGGATAAAGTAAAAACATAGCAATTTATTCCGGCGCTAAGCAACTGCTTTCATTAATTACTCGCAAGTATTCTTCGTGAACAGGAGTTTCTGTGGAGCTGTTAAAACAGCGGAAACTTGATAGAAGTTTAAAAGAAAATTCAAGTTAAGAGTTCGTTAAAAGATGCTTAAGAAATACTTGTTTCTTTTTTACACTTTTAGAAAAACTTAAATGCACCATGTTGTCTGTTTGAGACAGCTTTAAATTGGACTTTATTTAAACGCTACACTCAAAGACATCACAAGATAAATCTATTTTTAAGCACAGGGACTTTACAAGACTACAATTAGCTGACACCAGTGGCGGAGGGTCCTTAGAACACCATTACTTCCAGTTTTCCTTTGGATTGCAGTTACTTAGTATTATAATACAAGGGTTACCTTAGAATTTTTTTAACCCTTCGCCTCTGGCTGGCACAAAATACATTCTGACTCGGAATACTGAGTCTCGTATGGGAATTGAACCCACGACCTCTTGCACAGTAAAAAAAAAAACTTTATTAACATAGGATGCAAAACAACACTTGTGATACGTCGGGATTCTACATGTACATGTAATGCCAAGTTCGCAAACAATAGGTAAAGCCGGAGAAAAGAACCTGGCAATAAAAACTCGCGGCCACTCTTTTCAAATTGCCAATTTTACAATGTTTAAATGTTTATAAACTTGATATGGGGGTAAGGTGCTGCGACTAATATACTATACACCATGTTAAAGGACTGATGCAAATTGTATCATCAAAAAGTTGAAACATGAGATAAAACAAAATCAGCCTTAGTGGTACATTATATGTATAGTGGGTACAGTAGTCAAAATAGGCTTTAGTAGCCTACGTTCCTCCTAATAACATCAGTAATATTCTAATAAATATTTCGTTTCGAAGGCTAGCCACTGTATGTTTTATGAATGTATAAATAAATAAATATTATGAAAAAACTCATAAACATCCATCTGATTTCAAGGATTTTTTAGGCAGTTGGCAACCAGACAATTGATAAACATACTTATATATCTGGAAATACATACATACATATCACAGATAAATTACACCATCTGGGTGTAATTTTAGAATTTACAATCGTACTCATCACAGAAAAAATGATCCTCGGGAATCAAACCTGTGCCTTAGCAGTCAGTGTCACTGACCACTAGACCAACAGGCCGGTTTCAGTCAGTATGTAGTATGAATGACCTTATACTTCAATATATAAAGTTTCTATATCGCAGTTCCTCTGGCCACACATCGAAACATAAATTTGCATACCATAGCGTGAGTCAGCGAAAATATCGTCACAATTAACATGTTAATTTTACTGCGTAAACTGGAAAAATAATTACACCCTTATTTTTCATTTATTGCTTTATGTTATAAAGCGTATTGTTTTAACCTGGATAAATGGTAAGTCTTCGTAAATAACTCTTTTACTCAAAGCGTCTTTAGTATAAGAAAACTTTATATGTACTTCGCATAAGCAATGTTCCGAGCATAGGCCTTCTCAAGAGATGGTAATTTGGGAATTTCATTACCCCGTGGGATGCATGACTCAATAAACTGTTTATTAAAGGTTTTATTGTGAGAATAGACAGAAAGACTAGATTTTAACTAGACAGAAACCTAAAAAACAATAACACAATACGCATATGGTTCCGAGAATACTAGTACGCGATGTCATTGACAAACATGTGTACTTCACTGGAACCGTTTCTGTACTATGGTATTAACCTGGATACTATGTCAGCTCTGTTTCAGAATAACATCGCGCTTCCTGCTGTATTTATAAGATGTTTAGAATGGGGTAAACAGTTCCCAGTTATTTTGCCGTGTGTAAGCATGTTTGGACCGGTGTCTTCTGGAGCAGAAACAGAAACGAGTTCTGGAGTGGAAATAGCAACTCAGTAAACGTAAGGTAAGATAACCCGGAGTCAAATGAACCGACGTACTAAAGATGGTCGATTCGACCAGGTATTGTGTCAAACTGCTGGATTTTAGGTGAGAGGCTTAAATCCAGCAGTGAATCAATAAAGGCTGTTATATAAATTTATGGATTAGGTATATTCGTTGGTGTCAAGATTCGCGGATACGCTGACCGAGTTGAGAAGATTTACTAGTTTTGACAAAGTTTTACATATACGTAAATGATGAAAAATGGTCTCCTAACCGATTTCGGTTACGGCGGCCAAACTTATAAGAGACCAGCCAACTACGCAGGAGTCACAAGTGTATGCGCAGACACATGTGCTCTCTCTATTCCCTCACCCTCATAGCCCGATCAGACGGAAATCCGATACGACCGGAGAAAGATTAGGCGCAGGATCAACGGCTTAACATGCTCTCCGAGGCACGGAGGGGTGTTACAATGTTTAAAAACCCTCACCCATCTATGGATCGACAGTGGTAACGTTGTTTAACCACTCAGATATCTCGATCTACTAGATCGCCACTGAGTCAGAGACATATGTAACGGGACTACGAACCGTAAGAATTATGACGCTCAGGCGAGAGTAGTAAAAAATCTCTGAGTCTCACAGAGCATCAGTCGACCTGTGACTACAGTTGGTGCAATTCGAATAAATAAAAATATCCTACTTATATAAACAAAAATATGCATTGATGATTTAATCAATTCATTGTTTAACTTTTCAAGTTTTTGAAGTGAAAAGTTCTTTAGCGGCATTGTGCACTTTTTTTGGTATGGGTAAAAAATGTTAAACTCGCGTCCGGACACGTGACCTGATCGAAAATTCGTAAGACGGAGGGAGAGTAATGAAAAACTGCTACAATATCATTAGAATACGAAGGTAAATTATGCCACCATCTACATTGTTATTAAAGCTCACATGAGAAATCGGGCGGTCCAGAAACCAGAAGATCCCAGTTCGAGTCCGAGTAACGATTATTTTTTCCTTTTTTTATTTTAATTTTGATTTTGGTTTTTTGACTTGTGATTTATTATTTAATTTTTTTATTATATCAGTAAGAACTTTTTTTTTTAAAGACGGTTCCCGCAGTAGGTTACAAGCCCAGTGTCGCGGGGAACTTTATAAACATACAAATCACGGACACAAAGTACACCCAGATTCGGAACAACAATTTGTGGATCACAAAAAGTGGTGTCCCGTATGGGAATCGAACCCACGACCTGTTGCGTAGTAGTCGGACACACTCCCACCGCGCCACAGAGGCAGTCGATCTAAAAATATTTATTAAATTTCTACAGTATTTAATATAAGTTTTCACTTCTGCCGGCTCTCCCGGAGTGCAACTCGTTGTTTTTTTAATGTTAATCAGTGCCGTACCTAGGGCGGTGCCAGCGGTGCCCAGGCACAGGGCCCAGGCCCTGGAGGAGCGCAAAAGTGACCAACAGGACCAACACCAAAGGCGCAGTTATGTAAACTCGCACCGGGCGGATAAAGGGTTGGGTGGCTGGTTACGGCACTGGTGTTAATCATCATAATCTTATGTACAACACACTACGTAATACCGCAAGCATAATGAGTAGGTGTAACTGTCCCCAAAAGTTTATTTTTGCGTAGGACGGACGTAGGCTTACTGATAAATCCACAGTATATTATTAGTTGGCAAACTATTAGACTTCTAAATCGATTATAGTGGCCACAACGGTTAGTCTACTATGGAGAAGATTTTATAACTACATATTATGTGTGTGCGCAATTATACAAGAGTTCTTTCTCATATTTAAAATCCGATAGTAAGCAATCTCGTATGAACTGGAGAGTTTAGGCGCAAAGTTCCCCTAGACATGTCAAATCGAATAAGACGCCGTTATGCCCGTGCTAAGCTGCGAATATGAAGCTTTTGATAGGTTTATTTTATATTCGCGGTTTTGCACTCACATAGACGTCATTTCAGGCGTGGACCCAAGAGGCGGGTCATCAGGGACAATTGCCCCCTCAGACTCGACTGAATGACCTTTTTTTGGGGAATTCAAGATTTTTCCACTGGGCCGTTGTGTTTTACCTCCCCCCTTAGTGATATTGGCAGGTGTACGATGTTGTATCAAATAAACCCCTCTCCATCATGCGAGAGAGTCACACTTAGCCGATTGAATACAAGACAAAGTTCTAGATCCGCGCCTGCGTCATTCTATTCCATTAGCGTTTGTGTAAATTTCGCCACCATCTCGGCGGAAAAATATAATATTGAACAACAAAAAATAAATAAACATTTTGAAATAGGTGCCAAATAAAACTTAAAAGTAACTTTTTCATGGCACCTACTTGAAAAATAATGTTTATTTAATTTTTGTTGTTCAATATTATTTTTTCCTTGTTAGTTTTGAAGTCGGTTGTAAATGCAAGTTTAAAGACAATTCTTACACAAGTTTATTGGTGTAGGTTACTATCGTAAGGACTTTACAAACATACAATTAACGGATACAAGGTACACCCAGAATCGAAACATCAATTTGTAGATAAAGTATCCCTTATCTAAACGAACCTATGACCTCTCGCAGTGTAGTCTTGCGCACTCCCACAGTGCTACCGGACCTAAAACACTGCCTTGTGGAGCTTCCAGCTTTAATTTCTATAGTTTTAGAACAAATATCCTCTTGTCGTTTTCGCAGTGCTCTAATATAAATGTACGATTATAGGATAGTAACCAATTGTTTTAGTGACATTCTTTTTCATTTTATATACGCTACCAAGGTAGAAAAAATACAGGATTAAAAATAAACCAGCCCTTTAACGTATGCATGAATGCACCATGTACTTAAGTTGTAAAGGTACATAAATAAGAATTTACATTACGCCATTATTCTAATTATGGTTACACGTTGCTACTATTTGTTTTCGATTGTAAAAAAACCTTCGCCCAATTAAATTGTTGTCGACCGTAACTTGTGAGAGTGAGAGTATCTCTGTGCGTAATGTCTCTTCTGTCCCATTGGACGATGTTCAAATTGTGAATGAGGAAATAGAGAACGCATCTGTGTCTTCGCACACACTTTCACACTATAATATCTATTGCATAGTTGGCTCTAATGAGATTGGCCGGTGTGACAAAATTCATTTAGTAGGACATTATTTGTTACAGACTTCATAAAAACCGTGACACAATCCTCAATAACCCAATGTTCCCGTAATGCTGAAGACCGCAATTCGCGAAGGCACATCGCGAGAACCACATTATTCTCAGCAAATGCGACATCATGAAACCACGACCAGTCTGACAAGAGTGTCACCGACACTTGTTTTTGGACCTTTTTTTTTGTTTAATAATTAATTCTTAAAAAATACATAAATGCCACTTACAGAATATAAAATAAAATTATAATATAGGCAAAAAAAAAGATAACCGAAATACATTCTAATTGAATTATGTGATTACGACACGTTCAGCGGTTTCATTTCTATTATTGTTCCTTTTTCGTGTGATCTTTATTAATATTTATTTTGTTTATTTATTGTGTTATGACTTAAACCACCTTCAGACTGTTGTACTAGGGTAAAATCATTGTTAATTGTGAGGTTTAGGCCCTCAACCTGACAAAGAAACATCGATGTTACTCTGGGGTCTCTCAGATGTGTGATAAATGGTTGTGTAGCAAAAGTAGGTAGTAGGTGGTGGAGGGTTAATTTGTATTTTTTTTTTTTCAAAAAATGTGTTACGATGTTATTTGGTGTAATGTAAAGAAGACAAAAGCGGGAGGATAAAAAAATGGTTATCTGTAAAGTCGGCTTATAATATTTGTTTTCCAATTGCATCGCATGTCGCTGCAATCACCAAAACTTTAATGATATTGTAATAAACAACCATGTCTGTGAAAGCTTTAGTGGACCCGGTGCGCATGTGCCCGACGCGACGTTCACAAAACTTCAGCCTACCAGCAGGCGGAATCGCGATTCGCGTTGCAACCAGTCAATAACGTGACTGTTTAGCAACCAATCAATAACGTGACCGTTACTATGTGACACTTTTCATGATTCGATTCGATTCGATCACGTCATCGATTTATAAGACATTATAACGTCAAAAATCAAGCAAAACTCACAAAAATATCACTTACGTATACAAGTGTCATTCACCTTCGTATACATATAGTAGGTACTTTCATAGCATTTAATAATTAAAACTATTGTTATGTCGTGACATTCACTTCGTCGCAAATTAAAACAATGGCTCACGCATTGTATTCCACTGGGATTTTGTACAACATCTAGAACATTTAGTTGTGTAAGTCGTTTTACTTTAGCAAATATTCGTCTTACTTACTTACGAATATTCGGCATGAATGTTTGGATTACAACAAAAGAATTCCTTTATATCTAGTTAGAATCTTTTTTTACAAAAAAATATGTTACTGACTTTAATCACGATTGATTTGCTGGCATTTATTGAGTTTCATTGTCTATCTCCGAAACTCATCATCAGATCTTTACGAAATTTATATTTTAGTACCTGGATGACCGAGCTCTGCTCGGTACTTTCAGGGTTCCGTAGCCAAAATGCCAAAAACGGAACGCTTATAGTATAATAGTCTGTTCGTCCGTCCGTATGTCACAGGCATTTTACTCAAAGCCTACACAATTAATATATTGATAAAATTAGGTGAAAAGGCGTCTTGTAGTAGCTGCACTTAGTTTGATAGCTAAATAATAAAAATAAATATTTTTTGGCATTCCATACATTTAACATAAAGCTGAAAAAAAACCAGCAAAAATCACTGTGTGGCATCATTCTACAGGCCTTTAAAAACATGTACGGTTTCAAATAAACTTTTTTGATTGAGTGAATATTATTGGAAATAATTGCCCCGAAAGTTACATAAATTGTGTCCCCTCCCCTCATGTTTTGAACTGTGTGACCAAAAATTAATATAAATTTTATAGGCATTTTTTGCCAATCACTTTATTAAAAAACGCAATAATTGTATTAAAAATCATAAAGGTAGCGCTTAATAAATACATTAAACAAAAATAATTGTTTTCGACATTATCGGACATACAAGAAAAGGGCGTAAGTGCCATGAACATAACGCTCTTCAGCTGGTGCAAATATTCAAATCGGATTATTTCGTATGGCAACGGTTGCGGAACCTTACACTGTTTTTTTCTGGTAAATCGAGTTTTTTTGGAAATTATATTTAGATTATTAAATGACATACTGATGAAATTTGAATAATATTTTTCGATCTTACCGACATAATAATAAAAAAAATATGAAATAATAAAGCACAAATCAAAAAACAAAAATCCAAAGTTAAAATAAAAAAGGGAAAAAAATATCATAAAATAAAAAAGCGTATATCATTCGGATTCGGACCGGGGTCATCTGCTTTGTGGATCGCCCGTTTCCCACCTAAGCTATTAAAACAAAGGGAACCACGGCGAAATTTACCGTCGTATTCTAATGATATTGTAGCAAGTTTTTCAATACCTGAAAATACAGATAGAACGACGTTTTTTAAAAATGAAACCTAGCTAGATCTATTTTTCGCCCCCGAAAGCCCCTGCATACTAAATTTTAAGAAAATCGCTGGAGCCGTTGCCGAGATTCAGATTATATATAAATATATATATATACAAGAATTGCTCGTTTAAAGATATAAGATTCTTCGTGGTTTAATATTATTTTTTTCCTTTTTAGTTGCCTTGCATTTAATTTTGACACCGGTATTTTTTTTGTAAAAAAGTTTTTATTTATCACTTTTTAGTTGGTTGGTTTGTAATTCATCTAAGTTACAATAGCCTAATGTCAACTGTTCAAATTATTTTACAAAACAATGCTTTTTCGATGCAGAGCCGTTAATTGTTGAGGAGTTCACATGATAGTTCACCATCAGGTTTTTTTTTTAATTTCCAGTCTAGCCCGCGTGAACTGTCAAAATCTTGTCATAATGGTAAATAGAGAGCTGCTCTTAGAAATGCATCGACGCGCAAGCGCGCATACATCTTTAAGCGCACTTTGAAATATTGAATAGTTTCACTGCTCATCTGTGGTCTTGATTATCAGTTCCACTTCATCAATTGGTACTTTTTGAGAGTAAATGCACGAACCACTATTAAACATATCTAAATCACTATAGGTGTGCCTTTAATATTTGAAGAGTTCCCTCAATTTTTCAAGAATCTAATGACAATGGAACCAACTTGAAAGTATGCTCTTTTTATCACAACTTTTTTTTATATTGGTCAGCCGTCTTCGGCGAACAAAACAAGCTCCAAAAAAAAAACAACATACAGTCGAATTGAGAACCTCCTCCTTTTTTAAGGCGGTTGAAAATTGGCATACATCAATAACTTGAAAATGAATCATCATCACATCAACTCGAGCTAATCGATATTCTTTGTATGAAATTCCTTAAGACACTAATATTGTTCCTTTAACCGATGTCGATCAAGGCGGCCAACCTTATCATAGACCAGCCAATTGTCTGATTTCCATAGTACAAGCTCTGCTTAGTTTGGGATTAGATGACGTTGTGTGAGTTGTCCTAAGATATTAGAACGGAGGAAAGATGTATTACAATGAACAAGTGTCACTCGCTAGCTGAGTGTTCAAAACGATCGGAACGGAACACCTCGTTGCGGGTTCGAGTATCAATCCAGTTGACTTTTTCCATCATACATTCAAACATACAAGATTCCTAAAACATAACCCTTCCTTGCCGTAGTCAGGTAAAAATACTTTCAGTTTTCTTTCCAAACTAATTCCTGAAAATATAATATTTTTTAGACTTTTTGTGAGACGAACCAATCATAATAAAGTGTCGCAATGTCGCAAAAAGGACATAAATAATAAATAGGACATCTCTTTGGCCTATTGGTAGCGATGCCTAATATTTTTGAAATTTATAAGGTCCCAGGGTCGGGTCCTGGTATAAGTAAAATGTATTTGAGTTTTCAATTACATAAAGTGACATTTTATTGGTTAAGAAATTGTTACGAAAACTTATGAATTTGATTTTATGTTGGGTTGTTTTTGTCATATTTTGTTATTTGTTTGGGGTAGTTTTGAATAACAACATTCAAACTAATGTGAGAGTAGCTCTGTTTTCCACTTAATAGTAACAATACAAGATTAATCGGTTAGTAATCGATACTATTCATCTTTTTCTAATATATAAAAATCTCGTGTCACGGTTATTGTGGTCGAACACCTCCGAAACGGCTCGATTGATTTCAATTTTTTTTTGTTTATTGGTAGGTACGAGAATAGGTCCTGTAGGTTTTTTTAGGCGCGATTTTATTATATTGAAGTTGTCAGCCAGCAGTTTAAAAGATTTCAATAGCGTCAATAGATTAATCGATATTGCGACTAATTTTGACAACCATTAATCGTTTGGAAATCATTAATCAGTTTATTTAATGAACACATAGTACTAACTACTACTAATGTACAAATAGTATGCAAAGGCGGACCTAATGCTCAAAGCATTATCTGCCAGTCTTTTGGTGATGTTAAGATACGAATATGTAGGTGCAGGTTTTAGAAAACTAGTTAAGCATTTTATTAATCGATTCAATTTCAATTTCGATTTAAGTGGCGCAAAACTTAATTCCTAAAATCTTCAAGCTTCCATTTCGAATTGTGCACATTAGATATGTGATAAACATATCTAATGTGTATTTCATAATATTAACAAATCTAACTATAATTATAGCAGTACTTTGAAAAAGTCACCTTCAGTTAAACATGTCTGAACAGCACGTGTTTTCAAGGTCTTCGTATTCGCCCTGATGTATGTACAGGGTTAATATTAAATTCTGGGCCTTAACCAAATATGTTGCTATTAAATGTTAACCAAATTTGCTTGAAATAAATATTTGTTTTTACAAAAAACGTCTGACCGACGACAACCACAGTTGATTTGTTGGCATTCAATCAGGAGTTTCGTTGTCTATCTCCAAAAATACCATCAGATCTTTACAGAATTTATATAGGACAATTTCAAAATAAACCAATTTCAGACCAACAAAATAAATTTGAAAATCCATCTATAGGTACATGACGGAGTTCTAAGCAAACATACATAAAAAAATACAAACATATGAATTGAGAACCTCCTCCTTTTTGAAATCGGTTAAAAGCCACAAAATGCCGATAGTATGTCCTACCAACGACGATGAGCGAGAAGGCACCTTTCCGACCAACGCAACGGCGAGAAAAAGAGTAGCGAGTAGCGATTTTATTGCTCAATACACGTACACGGAATCTACATAAGTATGTACATACTTATGTAGATCCCGTGTAAACAAAAGAGATACAGATATTAATAGTTGATCACCGAGTGTTAACACTTTCGGTGAGTACTCGCTCTATACTGTATCTATTTTGTTTACACGGACGGGATCTCCAAAATACATGACGTTTATCGAAAACGGTTACCCATCTATGAGCCGACAGTAGCGGCATTGCTTAACCTCGTAGTAATTTCATCTACGTGATCGCGTGATCAAAGTCAGTATCACACTGACACTTAAATTGATAAGTCACACTTTATTTGAAAACGGGGATTCCCAGCTTATCAAAAATCTTATAACATTTAAGATTTTTAAACATACCTACTATATATTAACTTTTTGACAAGAACTCTCCATTACTAAAATATATATATTACGGGTCTTAATCGCGTGAATAATTTAAGCTTCACGCGAGTAAGACCCGTAATATATATATTTTAGTAATGTGTACAAATCGCGAAAGTTTATCAACATTTTAAGAACTCTCCATTCAAAAATAATTTACCTAAGTTTAATATTTAAATTCTTTCTTCAAAAGAATTCTGAACGAAACGAAGCGACGGTAATTTTTGAACGAAACATTTTTCTTTTTCCTTCATTAGCTTACGACCACGCAGTAATTTCCCTTAGGAATGAGTGATAATAAAAATAATTATCATTTTTCCTTTGACATTTGTTTAAAATTAAAGATAGAAGTAATAGTTTTATGCTTAAATTAACTTGTGGAGTCAAGTCATGTCAAAACGATATTTTCATAGGCGAGCCCAGGGAGAAAATTGAGGTTGAAACCATAGTCGAAACTAATGTATCCAACTCGCATTTGGCTGGTGTTATTGTAAGATCCAACTTGTCTCTCCTCGACTCGCCCCCTACACGTCCTTTTTTACCCGACTGTAAGGAAGGGTTATGTTTTTCGCGCGTATCTTGTATGTATGTAATATTCTTTATTACTTGATATCTTACAATCCACTAAACGGATTTATACAATTAGGACGTCGTTAGATTCGTCTTATCGTCCAAGTGTTTTTTGATATGTGACATTTCAATAAAACAAACTTGGCGGCTGTGAGATGTCAAAATAAAGAAGTGTAAAAAATATAGTGGTTTTAAATACTGTAATATGGGTATTAAATGAAAGGTCTCCTCTTAAGCATTTCAATAAGGTATAACATGATTATAACTGTAATACTAAAAAAGTTAGTTAGCAACAATTCATTTTTCAATTTTCAATACTTGACAATATCTGTGATAAAAGTAAGTTATTACATCGGTTACATACTACAGTCGGAGGTACTTCACTAAGTTCATTAAGATTCATTTATGCCTCCGACTGCATGACATTATATAATTATGTAGCGGATCTTGTTTCCATATTTTTGTGCGATTTTTTTTTTATTTTCATAATTTATTTTTTGGCTGGTGTTATTGTAAGATTCAACTTGCCCCTCCCCAGCTCACCCCTTCCACATTCTTTTACACCTTCAGTTTTTTTAGATCACTGACGAATATGTGATAGCATACGCGATGTCGCAACGTCCTTTAACGCGTGTCAAAAAACGAACGTTTCTTAGTAAGCCGCATATGTGTCTACCGATCTTATAAATATAAAATTTTAATGGATGGATGGACGCCGGTTTAACGGATCTAGATGAAATTGGTTCATAGATAGATTACAGTTATTCAATAACAAATCTAAAATTTCCACGCGAACGAAGTCGCGGGTGACTGTTATTGTAATTTAAGTAACCAAACTTTCGCAGATTGTACACATTATATAATTGTAGATCTCGGGTACACTTAAAAAAGTATTTAGCCTTAAAATATTTACGCGATTAAGACCCGTAGCTATTAATTTAGCATATTCACTTACTGTCTCACATTTTTAGGTAAGTTCGCGTATACGTACAAATCTGAAGGATCGACTTATAATATTGTTCAATGTTAATGCAAAGCTGTCAGACTGAAACTAATGAACTGGTAAACTAAAATGGCTTACAAAATCATTTATCAATTTAGACGTTAGAGCAACATTTCTCGCAGCTTAGTTATCAGACGAATGACAAATGTTTGGATATCGAAACAACGTCTCTATACAGAGATTTATAATGGTCGTTTAGGCACGTAATGGATCCAGACAGGGTCATAGAAATACAAAGTACATTGTCTTATAGACAATAACTTACATCTCTTTAGATAACATTACGATTGGAATTTAATAACCTTAAACCCTGACAAAAAAAATGTTATTATAATATCAATAATAATAATATCTAGGGACAACTCAAACATCGCCATCCGATTCCAAACTAAGCTGAGCTTGTACTATGGCAACCAGAAAACTGATTAACATATTTATACATACATAACAAAGATAAATATAATATAATATAATAAAAAATATAATATAATATAATAAAAAAAAAACACCCGCCACAGAATAAACCATCGTGCTCATCAGACAAAGTTTTATCCTGGGTGGGGATCGAATACACAACCTCCGGCTTAGCAGTCAGGGTCACTAACCACAAGGCCAACAGGTCAGTCCAGCTTATTATAAGTCTGACTTATTTGTATGATCTGTTCATCGCCGCATACCAAGTCAAACTTAATTTAATCAAGTATTTAAAATAACAAATAAAATAATTACTGTTTTTGTGTACGAAGCGATAATATTGCTGACTCTTTTTTAGGGTACAGCGGAAATTTTAGGGATTTATGGTACCGTTGGTCTTTTGCTCAGTCGTTATACTGCATGCGGGAGTCCTCGAATGCTGGATAACGATCTATGAATGTGCGCCATCGATATCTGAGCGGGGTGCGGAGATTCAGATTATGAATGTTCTTAAACGCGAATTCCGTGGGAGCAAAACGGTGGACCGTTTTATCTATTTACAATTACTTAAACTGGTCCCATCTAGACTAAAACACGGGTGTATTTTATGTAAGAAAGGAAATAAAACAACCCGCATGCGGGGCCATCGACTAGAGAAAACGGTTATCACATGCGGGCCCTATGATTGCTGCTTTTGCGGAAGATTTTAGTCCCGCACCTCAATGCGGGAACTAATGACCAGTGATCAGCCTTAAATGATGGAATATCTAGAGCGACTAAAAGTCTTTATACACACGATCAGTTTACGAACACGGATTTATAGACCACTACAGACCACTTTATTCGAAAGGCGTCCCGAGGTTCCGTGTTCGTGAGAGATAGCTGATTCTGCTTTCTGCAATGTATGAGTTGTATAAAAGTTTTCTTCTGCATTCTCAGTATTTTGTGAAAATACGAGGTAAATTTTCTTACAGTCGACAAGCTGACCCTCGCAACTTCGTCTGCGTTAATTTTCCTCGTTTTTGCAACATTTTTTGTTTCTGCTCCGCTCTTATTCGTCATAGCGTGATGTTATATAGCTTATTTTAGCCTTTCTCGATAAACGGGCTATAAAACAGTAAAATATTTTTTGTAATTCGGACCATTAGTATCTGAAATTATCGCGTTTAAACAAACAAACTCTTTAGCTTTATATTTTAAGAACAGATAGCGTAAGGTTTAATTAAATAAAATAGTATTATAAGTCTGTCTGGTATGTGATGGTAACGGTGAAATCAGTCTGATTTTTTTAAGAAAAAAATTACTTTATGTTTCGATGTTTTTTAAACATATATATTTGCAATATATGTTCGTAAACTTTTGCGATTTGTACACATTAAAGAATTTTAAAAGCTACGGGTCTTAGTCGCGTAAATATTTTATTTTAAGGTTAAACAGCTTTGTTTTATTGCCGGACGTTTCGACCGTATTGCAACGGCCGTGGTTACGGGTGGACTCAGAGTCTACCCGTGACCACGGCCGCTGCAATACGGTTAATATGCGCTGCAATACATATAGTAAAATTCTATAATACATATGTTTGCAGCTAAGAGTGTTAAATTATTTTTTATAATAAACTACAATAATTTAGACCATCAGACAGTGAAAAGGAATAGTAATCTAACTTCTTAAATAATTGGACCAAACCCAGTTTATATCAAAAATATTATTTTAAAATTTTGTTCCGGACAGTGATGTGCGAGTGACTGAATGTCCTTATATAGTTAGTGTAAGTAGTGGGCGAAGACCATTACGGGGATTATCACAAAATACCGAGAGCACGGAAGGTAAAATTCCATACGTACTTACGAAGAACGTATGAAGTTTTTAGACAACTGCACAGCAAAAGGTGTTTTCACATTTAATGTCTATGAGCGATGTTTATGTGTGTATGTGCCTAGCGCGCTTTTTATGAAACTTACCTTCTGTACTCTTCATATTTTGTGGTATTACACACATGATTTTTCTTCTAATCACGATTGGAAATTAAATAATTCAAGTTTGAACCACCATTAACTTGCTATTAACAAGATTAATTAATCAAAACATAATTAATCTTATACCAAGTCTACTAAGTTATAATTGATTGAGCATTAGCAAATCACTTTGTGCCAAAATTCATTAGATTAGAATTAGTCAAGCAAGAGTAATGAGATTTACTGATAATCTTTTTTTGTGAAACTTTGTATTGTTAATACTTCAAAAGGGCTGATTTAAGGCTCTATTGCTACTAATGACTGCGTTCGCAACTTGACGCTAAGGAAGACAACAGACTGACAACTATTGACTCGATACCTGCGGCTAACTTTTTTTGACGAGATAACGTCTTTATAATAGGTGACCGGGTGCACGCATGAAAAAGTGTGACGCTCCGTCACGTTCGACCTACTGATAGGCTGAAGTATTGTGGCGCTCGGGTACACTAAAGTTGTCACAGGCATGGTTGTATTTTACAATGTCATCAATGTTTTGGCGATTGCAGCGACATGCGATACAAATTGGAAATTAAAAAAAATCTCTCGCAGGCATAATTGTATGATACAATGACATCAATGTTTTCTTATGACGTCATCACGTAAAATTATCGCGCTTAAAATGACTTTACAAACAACCAATTTTTTAATACTACGAAATTAAGGGTTGTCTCTTCAATCAGGTCGGCGCCTAGTCGTCGCGCATCGCATTAGCCCGTAACAGCATCTGTGCCACCCAAACCCTTGTTTGGCAAAGACCTGAATAACACCGTAGCGCTATCCTTATTTGAGGCATTACCAAGTGAAGTGAAATTTCACTTGCTACAGTGGCCTTCAACCAAAACACAGTAATAGGTTATCATCGCTATCGACTAAAACTGTTGTACCCACCAAGACGGCCTACTACTTGTACATTGCATGTCTGTTTTTAGGGTTCCAAAGAAATTTTATATATTTAAAACTTTGCTGTCTGTTCGTCCGTCTATCTGTCAAACGAACGATGTCATTGAACGTTGTTCATTTTTTAATATTTTGAAATGGTTATGGAACATTTTTTTTTTATGATATAATAAATCACAAATTAAAAATAAAAATAAAAAAAGGAAAAATATAATCGTTACTCACACTTGGGGTCTTCTGATTTCTGGACCGCCCGATTTCCCACCTGAGCTATAATAACACTGTAGATAGTGGCGAAATTAACCTTCCTATTCTAATGATATTGTAGCAGTTTTTCATTTTTCTCCCTCCGCGTTTTACGAATTTCCGATCAAGGTCACGTGATCCTGACGTGATCTAACATATTTTACCCATACCAAAAAAAGTGCACAACGCCGATAAAGAAGTTTTCACATCACAAATAATTGTGTAAATCTCTGTGCAATTGGAATTTGATTATAGTATTTCTGTGTCCAAAACTGGGCCGTAATTATAAGTGTATCAGTAAGTGTAATTCGACTATTGTGGTTTAACCTTATGTATGCTGACTGTCTCTGTGGCGTGGTGGGAATGTGTCCAACTGCTACGCAAGCTGTCGTGGGTTCGATTCCCACACGGGACACCACTTTGCGTGATCCACAAATTTTTGTTCCGAGTCTGTGTGTATTTTATGTCCGTGACTGGTTTGTTTGTAAAAGATCCGGCCCAACTTAAAAAAAAAGTTTAAATTCAGTCTAAACAAGGAATTTCCTACACTAAGGTATGACGGTAATTAGACACTTTATCCCGGGTAGCTAATCCAGCGTACCTACTGGTTCTTGAAGGTCAGTGTATGCGATAGTACCCTAACTCCAGATTCTCACACTATACTTAACTTGAAGTTTAAAGGGGCATCTAAACAGGCCATTTTTTACGGCAATTTGTGGCGGCAATGCTGTGGCCGGCAACATCGCAGTACTCTTCAATATTGATTTGATGGATGCCGGACGATCGCTGAGCGATTTATTTTCCGCAATGTTGCCCGGCTAATTTTGTTGTTGTTTTAGTCGCTCTCTATTTTATTGTTGCCGGGTTGTGTAGCCCGTTTAGGAGACTGGATCATACGCCATACAATTGCAGACATATTGCCATTATTGGCCGAGCAATTACAGCCGCCATAAATTGCCCTAAAAAATGGCCCGTTTAAACGCCCTTAAATAAAATAGTTTAGTCGCCACTATTCACATATTCTAAAACGCTGGTTTATAAATCTAGTTGTAACAAATCGTGCGGACTTGATTTACTGCAACAAATAGTGCAGACTTGATTTACAACATCGTAGAATGAATAATAAAACCTAGGTACTCTAGATTGTGATTTATTAATGTTGAAATCATGTTACAGTTTGGCAGTTTTAGGGTTCCGTAGCCAAAATGGCAAAAAACGGAACCCTTATAGTTTCGTCATGTCCGTCTGTCTGTCTGTCCGTCCGTATGTCACAGGCATTTTACTCAAAGACTACTCAGTGAATCTTGAAATTTGGTGATAAGGTGTCTTGTAGTCGCCGCTACTTAGTTTGATAGCTAAATAATAAAATAAATACACCATACATGTAACAGGAGCTGAATTTTTTTTCAGCAAAATTCACTTGTTACACATCTATCGACAGGTCTTTTAAAAACATTTTAAAGTTTTTGAGAAACTTTTTGATTGAGTGAATATTTTTGAAATAATCGCTCCGAAAGTTGCATAATCGTGAAAATGGAAAAAAATCACAAATATAGCACTTAATAAATACTTTAAACTTAAATTATTTCGAATAACATCGGATATACCGTCATTGGCTTATTGCCAAAAAATTGCGTTTCTCAACAAAAGGGCGTAAGTGCCATGAACATGCTCTCTTCTGTTGATGCAATTATTCGAGGCCGCGGAACCTTACACTGAGCATAGTTCGTCATGTTCTTGCCCGATTTTTTCTCAATAAAGCCTGTCAATACTTCAAATATATTTAGCTTCAAAATTAATGTGACAATTGAAAAATAGGTCTCGAATTTTCTTTTATTTTTCTGCGCCATTGACGCCCAACGAACGACTAACTTAGATAATTTATAAAGAGCTAGAAATATTTACAAAAAATGTCTTTAGAATGTCTGGCCTTTTGATATTGTTATAAAAACTAAATGAAAGATATTTTTACATGACGAAGCATCACTTGAAAACGGCTCTACTGCTTTAGCTGATTTCTTTAAATTTTATTTGCAATTGATACAACGAGAACAAAACGAAACGAAAAAAAGGTTTTTTAAAAATTCATCGGTATTTTTGTCTCAAAATTTTTAATAAAAATTGTGAATAGTAAATTTTACTACAGATGAAATTACTTTACGTTTCTTTTAATTCTGCTTGAAATTATAATAACATAAAATGGTAACCAAATTGATTTATTTGACAAAATCAAATTAAATAACTCAACGAAGTTGAAAAATATAATAATTTTAGTTGAAAGATTGATGACTTTAGATTGACAGTTAATAACTCAATTAGAATGGATTTATTAAACGACTTACTTTTTTAATTTTAAAGTTAGCGACTTGGTAAATTGTTCTCTTAAACGATTTAGGTCACGATTTCTAATCTCTGCGTAGACTAGTAACTATACAAAAGGCTCGAGTGATGTGAAATGTTTACTATCAAACCAAATTTTATACTGGTCTTTTGGTCTAGTGGTTAGTGATCCTGACTGCAAAGCCGGAGGTCGTGGGTTCGATCCCCATCCAGGATAAAATTTTGTTTGATGAGCACAAGGGTTCATTCTATGTCTGGGTGTTGTTTATCTATAATACATATGTATTTAGAAATATATAAGTATGTTTAGTGGTTGTTTGGTTTCCATAGTACAAGCTCTGCTTAGTTTGGGATCAGATAGCTTTGTGTGAGTTATCCCAAGATATTATTGTTATTATGGTCTTGTTTATAAATAAAAAAAATGATATAAAATTGTCTACTCTGCTATGGGGTGCCGATTATTTTTTTGTATGTTACTACAATTTAAGATATCATAATCAGTCAGAAAGTATATAGTATATTGAACTATATAAATAATGATTTCTGCCAATCTGCAGAAGCTTGTAATTGGTACTTTTCATAAATAAATGTTGAACTATTTGTCCAATATAAAAGCAATAAAACAAAAATAAAGTTATCTTAGAATTTATTGAAAGAATCAAATATTCAGTGTTCTTTGTTAAAATAGTACGATATTACGGTCGACTGTCTC
This sequence comes from Herminia tarsipennalis, assembly GCA_945859575.2. Taxonomy (NCBI): domain Eukaryota; kingdom Metazoa; phylum Arthropoda; class Insecta; order Lepidoptera; family Erebidae; genus Herminia; species Herminia tarsipennalis. Next base: position 4,946,704 of record OX243830.2, read on the forward strand.
TGAAAATTTACTGTTGCGAAATTGAAAGGACAAAAAACCCAGAGAGGAGTAATAATTAGTGAGAGCATTCTAATTTTTTTTTATATTTAAAATTTGATGACTACATGTATGATTATGAAAGTATGTATATTACGGGTCTTAATGGCGTGAACAATTACTTTATACCGTAGTAGTAAGTAACCAAATTCGTGCAGGTTTATTGTGTTACAAAAAGATTCAGACAAATTGAGCAGAAACATGTTAATTTCAACAGAGAAGATGGGTACCATTCGTCAACATCATGGAATCATCTGATCAGCAAGTGTACATACCGCCTAACAAACATTACACTCCAGTGTGTATTGAAGTACCGACAGTTCCGTACTAGTTAGTGACAAAAATCAAGCGAGGGTAGTTTCCGAAACCCGCGTTTCTCGGAGGCGACGCTTAGCTTAGACGACCCGTGACCACGGCCGGTATTGCAACAATATGATCAAAATATCGGGCAATAAAAAGATATTCATTAAAATATTCACGCGATTAAGACCTGTAGTTATAATTGTGTTATGTCACCATAGAGATACTACTAACATTTTTGCTACTAATCCTATGTCTATTAACTTCGGGTTTCTTAGAACTTAAATAAAGTGTAAAAAATAGCGCTATACATCGACTTTCCAAGAAAACCAACTTGTAAACACTTTATTAAGTTACAGTGACGTAAATTATACGCAAGTATTCTTATTTTTAGACTAAAAATGTCGGGTATAAAGCGCAGGCCACACCGCCAGCTAGCGAGCGAGCGAGCTGCCGGGCAAAGCGAAGCGAGGGAAACTATTCAAAATAAGAGAAGCTTCGGCAAGCTAAAGTATGTGGGTTGACGCCGAAAACTACGGACGGGTTAATCGTGCGAGCAACGTCTTTTCATACCATGATGTATAGAACAAAGCTAAACTAACAAGGTGAAAGAATAGCTTCGAAATGTCGGATGTTTCGTTCCGCATCGTTTGAATCGCTGACGTATATAAAGCGGTGAAACACTGGTCGTCCGGATTGCTCGCTCGCTCATCGGCTGGCGGTGTGGCCTGCCCTTTAATGGTATAAGTATCAATTCGTTGCCAGTCAGTGTATACCGAGGTCAAATAGGTTAAATATATTTATGTTAATAATAGCTTTACCAATTTCTTTTATTCGATATTGAGTTACTTTGTAAAATTAGTCCCTATTGGATGGACTAAGTCTGTTTCTTGCCATTACTTTTAACTCCAATTGATTTTCGTTACTTTTAATTTTATTTTGAGTGAAAACTTCTTTAGCGGCGTTGTGCACTTTTTGGTATGGGTATAAAATGTTTAACTCGCGTCAGGATCACGTGACCCTGATTGAAAATTTGTAAGATTATTAGAATACGATGGTAAATTTCGCCGCAATCTACAATTTTATAATAGCTCAGGTGGGAAACCCGTGACCACGGCTGTTGCAATACGGTCGAAACGTCGAGCAATAAACAAGGTATTTTACCTTAAATTATTCACGCGATTAAGACCCGTAAAACATATTTTCCTAATGTGTGTGGAAAAATATATATTCCCTAACCATTCCAAAATATTCAAAATGCAGAACGTTGAAGTTCAGTGCAACCCGTTTTTTTTATTTGTACATATCAAATGTATGGAGTAAAAAAAATCTCAGGCGGTACTCAAACCCGCGACCTTAGCGGTACCGGCCCTAAGCCGTTACCAACTCCAGCATCGAGACACACCTGACAAAGTCCAATTTATCCTCCGTGTGATACAATTTTATGGCAATCGTCGCGTCATCTACAGCGTCTCCAAGGAACTTGTAAAGCTCAGTGAGTTTCGTTGTAGAAACCATTTAAAACACAGATTTTTGATGACGTTTGGCCTGAATATAATTTTTGAAAGATTATTTACTTTAATGAAATATGCTATTTTATAAATAACTATATGGAGGTCAATTTTTGCTAGCTATATAATTCTCTTAACTATAATGATATTTCAAATCATTAAAATTTGTTAGTGAATGGGACATACCATGTTGTTATTTTATTTTAAACTTGTTTCCGCTCGCGAGGATCCCGTTTATCACGAGGAAAACTATGCTAATTCTTTTCCCGGAACTCAAACTATATCCATACTAAATTTCATCTAAATTGATTCAGCGGTTTAAGCGTGAAAACATAATAGAGAGACAGGCAGAGTCATGTTTACATTTATAATGTAAGTTTAAATTCTGCAATGCGAATTTAAACTTACATTAAATGCAATGGACTTTGGTTTGGGGAATCGATTCTGCTGAGGTTTATACACATATTAAGGGAAACACTTTTGGGGGAGGATCAAATGTCCCTGGGTCACACCCTATCCCTTTAGATTCCTCACTGGCTATGTTTATTTTTTATTCCTAGAATAAAGACTAATAATTTTATACGGGTCCCCTCATTAAATTATTTAAATTACGGTTCATAATCATAGAAATATTTTTAAAGTACCTAAGTATCTTTTTTATTGCCCGACGTTTTGACCGTATTGCAATGACCGTAGTCTTTATGTCAATATGTCGGGCAATGAAAAGTTGATAATAAATATTTATATTTATTTTTTTATATTGTGTATAAATCACAAAAGTTTATCAACATTTACTAGCAGACGCTTTAAGAGCATTTTAAGTAGCAAATGTTTTGTCTTTGTTTTTCATTGCATTTTCAAAATTGAAAAGAATAGACAAAACATTTTATTATTAAATAAAACATAACCCTTCCTTGCAGGCCGTTAAAGATTAAAACTTAATGAAAATGTTTAAAATAAAACAAACGATCATCTTAGAATGTTTCAACATTTACTTGTAACTTTAAAACCCCATTAAGTTTCATTATACTAATAAAATATTAAGTAATGTTTCTTTGACAAAATGAAGTACATAAAACAAAATTTCAGCTGGAGTTACGGGTTGTAAAATATTTTGGCAGGTTACATGTAGGCACATGTCTCACTGCAGGCGAGGAGCGAGGAGCGACTGGTAGTTGAAAAAAAAAATAATTTACAAATCATCAGTTAGTTGTCAACTTACTCAACAAGGTCAGTTTACTGACCCTTGTGACGGACACGATTATATTATATTTTTCATTGTAATTATGATAATAGAATTGATATCTCCATCTATAGCAACTTTCCGCGACTTCGTACGCATGGATCTCGAACCCCAAAAAACAGTACAATTCGACTATTAAAAAGCGCATCTACGTCAGCCAAAGCCACATTTAATTTGTTGATGAATGATGCGCGCATTATAGACCGATTGACAAAAATCTAGAATAATATTTTGATTAATTATATCTGTATTTATTTTATTCATTTAATAGTTATTCAACGCTAATGCCAACCCAAGTTAAACTTTTCCTTGTTCTACCGCTTAATCTACAACAGTATTAAAGCTATCGCTCTCGCTACACGCTAACAGTAAAACCGGTGCCTAATATCGCGAGACATAAGTTTTTATGGTGGACTGTAAAACAGATCAGTGAATATATATTGTTAACTTTCATGGAACTGATAAAGATTACGTACTAAGAGTTTATACAATACATTAAAATGATAATTTAATCATTTTTCATTGAGATTTTGTTATGTTTTTCGAGTGTATGTATGTATGTTTGTGTGTATATTTATTTGGCACGCTCTAGAGCCTAAATGGCTGATGATTTCTATCGGTAAATTCGTTGTGAGAGTGACAGTCACATCAACATTTAAAAAAATAAAATGGCGGATTTTTGGGGCTAAAATATTTCATTTATTAATTTTAAGCAGTTGGGTTTTTGTTTTGTAGTAATTAAGCTTCTTATCTTTTGTCTGGCATATTCTAAGAGAAAGTTACTTTAAGTTTCTCTGGTCGAATGGTCTACTGGGACTAGGTAGGGTTACTAAGTTGATAACTGGAAATCTAAGATAATATTTTGCCGTATAAATTAATAAAAACGCGTTCAGATTTTTTATACATTTAATCCTAAGAACTGCTGCTGCTGTTGCTGCTGCTGCTTCAAAAGAAATCTTCCGTGAGTACAGGCCTTGCATCGCAACGGGCTTAACAAAATTACTATGAAATTGCGCAAGTGAAGAATGATGGAAATGAGTCTATATCCGTAATGTAGTAAACGAAATTTGGATCTCAAAATCTAGACTACAAATCGTATACCGTAACTCTGCTACTGCCGCTAGGATAATAACAACGCAAAACAAAATAAAACCCAACCAAATAAGATGTTACTTTTCCTCAAACTTTTCCCACAAAACCTGCAATATACGAGAAAAACAGCATACTCTCGAAAATAAGTTGTCAGTACCGCAACGGTTTTACGTTTTCAATTACAGAGGTAACGCAGGGGACATAAACACGCTTGTGAATGTGACGTGTTTACAGGTAACGTGAAATATGGAGGGTTGGATGTTTTGCGTTACTTGTAGATTAATGAATGGAGATTGGTCCTAAGGAATATGTAACGCGTACGAGTAGAAGTCCTGGGAAAAACTGAAGCGATGACACTTAATACGATCGACGAAGTACAAATTAAACTGATAAAATCCGAACTCAACGTTGCGTACTTTGCTTTCATATCATGCCATCTAGCAACTACAACAAATTTACTTGACATTGGGAGATCTTCGGGCCGTACGGTCAACAGGAAATATGCAATATTGTCATTATTGCTTTTATTTTCAAAAAATCTATGTAGAGACCACAAGTAAATAAAAATAAAACACAATATTTTTAAATAGTGCGCGAAAACGGACCAACAATTGATGACGTCACATATGTTCCGTGTCGTGCCTGTCACTTAGATATATCAGTAACTTTATGTACTTGTTTTGTGGGAATTTTGACTTTCGAAATATTTTTGGGATAACTACCTGATAGCAATATCAGGTAGTTATACAAATACCACTAATAGTCAGAGGAATCGCCGTGTTGACTTGTGTTTTGCGCCAATATATCCATCTAATTCTACTAGGTTTCCTAATAAACAATTGGACATAACCGACAACGTTAAATTTGTTTAAGCTTCTTACAAAGGGATGCAATATGTATTATATACCGACATAATGTATATATTATATCCTGCAATCAAATTCGCACACCGTGAGATATATCGTTTAATCCAGTAGCGGTCGCTATTACCTCATAACGTGAAATGAGAGGCGGGACGAGAGGTAAAATCAACCTTTGTTGAAATAACGCTATATTGAAAGAAGCTGTTAAAAATGTAAGTTGAAAACTTCCATTTTTATTTGATAAGCACCTTTACCGCCACTAACTGAAAAATTTGTAGATACATTTGTGATGTCACTGGGCATTGATTGGTGTTATAAAATACGTTCCATTTCTAATTACATTAATTCGCAATTATTCTTAAAAAATAATATTAAATTAAATGAAAACGTTAGAATGGCTTTTCTTTTATACTCTTTTAATATTTAAATCATAAAATAGGTATTCGTAAAAAAAATTGTAGCGAAAGATAAACTATCTTGTTAATTTCGTACCATAATCCTGCCAAAGACTGGCGAGTCAGTGATGACGTCACCATACCGTCAAGCGGCCTATTGAGTGTTTGTCAATTCTTCTTACTTGACAGCAGTGCAGCGACTGACATACGCCAGGTTTAAACATGAAGTTGAACTATTCTGCATGTACACGGCCCCTGGCAGGTATTTAAGGAAGGCAAAAGTGTTATAAAATGTATGAAAAAACGGTATGCCCCAATTTGACTGTGACTTTACTGTTCCGTACAATAACTAACAAACGAAAATTTTGTGTAGGTAGTTCAAGTTCTATTTCTTTATACGTCGCTACTTTGGACGCCTTGCAAGAAACCTTGCGGCTTTTTAAAGTAGAAGCGTTATTATTAGCTTAGTTTTATTATAATTTGCAGTACACGCATGACTCCACCCAACTCTAATCACAAGCTACTTGTCCCATTAATGGCCCGAAAACGAGCAACTATAAACGATTTTCTCGCTCAAGAAACGTATGTACAATAGATGTATATCCCGTCTATACAAAAGAGATACAAGTACTCGTATTAATAGTTAATCCGACGACAACTTGCCGTAGGCTGCATCTCGTTTGCTTACACGGGATCTTATGTAATTTTTTTTTAAACGCTAACTAGCAATGTGGGATTTTTGTCCCACATTACTAGCAATCCTGTTATCCCCTCCAGCTAAGCTCAATGGCTTGTGTTAAGAGTGGTTCGTGGTAGTATAATGGGTAGGATTCGAACCCACGACCTCACGATTGCGAGACCGATGCCTTAGCCATTAGGCTACCGCCGCTTCAAAAACATGTACATCTATTGTACGTTACGACAGTAGCTCGCTACTCGCTGGCGTGGGGACAAATGCCGTACTCCGACTTCGATACCGATTACTATAGCACTGACTAACGTGTGTTTCCATATTCGTCGGCGTTATTACAATTGCCTTGTTCTTTATACTGTCATATATCGGTTAGACAGCAATTGTATTACCATCGAAGGTTCCACCAAAACGACGTCAGAACGATTTCCTTCCTTCAGTTTTAAATAAAAAAAATATCTCAATATTCTATGCATACACGATATTAACCCTCAATATTGGAAAATTATGACATAAAATTTTACGACTACCGTCTGAAAAAGGTCGTATTTTTTTCACAAAAACAGAAGGTCACAGAAATTTTTGGGTCGAATCATCCCTGCGTAAAAATGAACGGGGCAGGACACTTGCGTGACCAATTTAGGGTTGAGAGAAAGTTTGTGTACTTAATTTAAATTTTGTTTATTATGATCCAGTTTTTCTGTTAATAAACGAGTTTATTTTGCAGAAAGTTTCTAATATGGAGCCCACCGGTGACCAACTTTTTTTAGATGATTGGATTCTTTTAGTCTATATTGTTATTTGATTTTTTGGAACTACGTAGGAAGTCGTACTTTCCTTTCTCTGAAATAAATAATAACCATAATTGTGTAACGTAGTAGTACATCCATATAAAAAAATATGTTTTCAAAGCCTAAGAAGGTTACATACAGGCTGATTTTTTTTATCTAGAAGCATATCTTAATATAAACATTTTTCTTTTTTCAACTTTAATCACATAAAGTGATATTTGACAACTCACCCTTTAGGACTTTACGTACTTGCAGTAAGTTGCATGCTTCTGCATAACTAAAATTGACGGGCAGAGCCACGGAGAACAGCTCGTAGGTGCAAAGTAAAAAGGAGGACTTCGCAAAAATGTTACTTTACCTGAAACAATAAATTTATTTACGTACCAAACTTACACACGCAAAATAGTTTTTACGAAACAATTTACTTGTAGACAGTGTTCAATCGACTGAACCAAAAGTTTAAAAAAAATAACTTTAAGTATATACAGTACCAGTATCAAACGTTATTTAAAGTTTTAGTTAGTTTTAGTAGTTTAAAATTAAACAATAAATTAAATCTTTAAAAACTACAGTAACATGTTTTGTTTTTAATTACTAACATCTGCAAGAAAAAAGTTATGTTTGTTTTTAATAAATAATCTTTATGAACATGTATATTATACTAGCTGTCCCGCGCAACTTCGTCTGCGTAAATTTTCCCCTTTTTTTAATTCCTATGTTACTTCTTATACCTCCAAAAATATGCGTACAAAGTTTCATGATGATCAGTTGAGTATTTTTTGCGTGAAAGCGTAACAAACAAACTTACATTCACGGAATGGGTCTTAATCGTATAGAGAATCTTTGTTAATTCAATGTCAGTGTTGATTGATGCACTTTGTTTAAAGGTAAGCGAGCAGTTATCAACTATTTTCTCGCTCAAGAAACGTACATACTTTTATAGATCCCGTGTAAACAAAAAGACATATATATTAACTAGCTTATGCCCGCGGCTTTGTCCCCATAGATGTCAGATTGTTACCAAAATATTATCCCCCGTTTTACCCTCATGGGAGGTGAATTTTCAAAAATCCTTTCTTATTGCTCCCCTACGTTATAAAAGGTACCCCTGTGCAAAATTTTAAGCTTCTAACCCTTAAAGTTTAGGCCCTGCGTTGATATGTCAGTCAATCGGCTTCTCATTTTTTTAATTTATAGATAGTTGATCGCTGATGGTTCAAACTGCTCTGTTCACAGTACTCGCTCTATACTGCATCGCATCGCATGCAGTTAATAGTAGCTCCCTACTCACTGGTGGTAAGACAAATACCTAAGCAATGACTTATACTATAGTTTACGATAACCATACAAACAGATGGTAAAATGCGATAGAGTTTGAATTCCCTAACAGTTGAATCAAACTTTACAATTACACATTTTACGTTTTTAGTATAATATTCGCATGTTGCCTACACTCTTTCAGTATTTTTGTAAGTTGGTGCTCCCATCCACACCGTAGGAGACTAATTCATTTAAACTAGATTATAACAGTTTACGTACTATGGTTATTGCTTGCGTGAGTTTCATGGTGTAATGGTTGCAGCACCTTACTGGCTTTACTGTTACTGTATTTATACAAATATAGTGTAAAAATGGCATTTAAAAAAAGTGGCAATGAGTTTTTATTGCCAAGTTGTTTTCTTACTTTGGCTACTGGCTTTTCTCTTGCGAAATGTAGAAAAAAAAACATTCTATTCCAAATGTTGTCTGACGTTCATATGCGTTGCATTTGTAACCTAAATGAATAAAATATTTTGACTTTGACTTTAGGGGTAAAATGGAAGTGCTAATAACTATCTGTGGGCCAAAGTTCAGTTGTTTTTTCAGATGCGTTGCCGACCTTTAAGGAAAGAGTAGCCTCTTTTTTTAAAGGTCCTTAAATCCACATAGGTCCGAAAATACAGTCACCAACCACAAGATGGTTGTGCGTGGTAGAAAATAGCGTTTAAAACGCACTGAGGATTGCCAAGTGTCGAGATGGTGATATGATACTTGGAGCTTTGTCCCTTTGTGCGGTGTCGAAACTGAATGGTTTGAGCTGAGCATTGATATATCAATAAACACAGTTTCCTTTTAGATACATGAAAATATTCGCTCTACAGACGCCGGTGAGACTACAGCCTAAACAATTATGCTCTCCGTGCAGCCTTCGCCGAATCATTATTATCTATTATAATATGCCTGGCAAAAATTTCCCCTAATAAATCATATTATGTACGTCCCTTATAATCTTTTATAATGTAATAATGGCTTTTACCGGCATAATTGATTCGATTACGAGTTCCACAATGAGCGCTAATAAGATACTGGTTTTATGGCAAGCAATTAAGCGATTAAATTTAATAAAAAATATTATAAGATCTACTGAAAAAAATATAATATAACCTAGATATGTCAATATCTCCGTTGAGAAGAATCCATACAACTTCACATGCTGAATTCTATTAAGCCATTTGAACTGCAGTGCTTGCCATTAAAACCAGGCAAGAGCATGTCGAACAATGCTCAGTGAAGGGTTCATGGCACTTACGCCCTTTTGTTGAGAAACACAGTTTTTTGGCAATAACTCAAAGACGGTATATCCGATCATATCCAAAATAGTTTTAAGTAATAATTATATACACGCTCGCTTAATAAACATTACCCGGGCGCATTTCCACTATGTCGTGTCGTGACGACAGATTATCGTGTCGTTTAAAGCGTCTTGGCTTGTGTATTTAAATAGAGGTATTCACAAATAAGACGACACTACTAACTGTCGTATATTTGCAATGACGACAGTCGCAAAACGACAAAAAATCGTAAATGGCAAATCGAGTGTCGTTGTTGCAACTATCTATCCTGCCGTGCTTATGAAAAACGCATTAACTAGGATTTGGACACTTTCGAGAAAACCGCGCCTAAAGTTTTTATTTTTATTTTTGCTGTAACTTCAAAACTATTTGTCCGATAAGCATATGATCTATGTACCAAATAAAGAACAAATTGTCAAAAATGTGTTTATGGAAACATATATTTAAATTATAGTAAGGTTTAGCATATAATTTGAAAAAGGTACTTATCGTTAGCAGCCTCTAATTCGAAGAACATACGTCGACTAGTCAAAAACGCATTAACTAGCATACTTGATGCATATATGCTTAGTAAAACAATATAATGCGATTTTGTGTAGTCATTGTTACTCCAACCCTTTATAATTACACCCTATAAGTGCATCAACATCATCACTTGATGCGTTTATGTTATGCGGAATTTTAGAATTAGAGTAATAATAAAAAACAATTAATTTTATTATGTTGTTTATTTGAGAACTTTTTATATCTAATAATCGTAGTAAAATAATAACAATCAAAAGTGAGCACTTCTTCGTAAAATATTATGAATTAAAATATAAAACTTGACTCAAATTAAACAAAATAGCAACTTCAAGGCACATTAATTATAGTCTTTTTGTATAAAACTATGGCACAGATTCATTTAAAATACTAAAATAATAGTAAAACATCTATAAGGCAATAACATCGTTAAGGAAAACATCTACATCAAGTATAAAACACAATATTGCAGATTTGTTTATCTAAAATAGAAACTTTACTTATCTTAATTACTTTCTTTTATAACTCTAAATAATTAGGTTAAACCATAATTATAGATTTACACAGTTGTAGTACGAGTATGAGTATCACACTAAAGCAGTCAAAATACTTAATTAAGTTCTTAAAATTATTAAAAGAGATCAAACATTTACTTTATTGTGATAATATCACAGTTCTAAATTATTTTAGGCACTTACCATCACAGTTAGATAATTGAGTTGACATAAAATTATCTTAATATCTATATTATTAATTAAATTAAATACAATGCTAGTTAATGCGGTTAAATTAAATCTTAATTCTATATCTATATTTATAAAAACACAGTCTCACTTTTATTATCTAAACTTATTAACTAAACTATTAATTTTCGATTTCTAAATCATCGACTGAATCAGAGACCGGCAATGCATTCCAGAAGTGTCGCCTAGTTTCTGGCATTAAAGGTAATAGTTTGGCTATTATTTCTGCTTTTCTTTCTTTGCTGACCCCTCTAACCGACATTTTACTTGTGACTTCCGGAAAAGATTTATTTTTAATTATTTTCATTTTAAGGAAGTCCAGAATTTTCCACTCTGCTTGATGACTGTCTTTGTATTTTAGTGAGAATTCACCTTTCTCAGCTTTGACTGACATCACATCTTTCAAATATACTCTGGGCACTGTGTTTTTTATCTTATGTTGAGACGACACGTCGGTAAAATTAAAAAAATCATCTACATTCATAGTTTTCACGGTATTATTTCTAGCATTGGATCTTTTAACAGAATCTACAAAATCATCATAATCATAAATTTTCTTGTTTTTCATAGTCATTTCCACCTGATGGTGAAAGTGATCCGCCGACATAAAAGTGTGTCCTGGCTCAAAATATTTTATTGTTATGGTTTCTGTGGCAATGGTCACGCTATTAACCATGTAAACTAGAAAACACAGAAATGCCCAGTTTTTATTTTGGGCTGCGCAATTATCAGTCCATATAATTATATGTTTTACATCTCGTTTACTTTTAAAAAAAGCATTAAATGCGGACATAATATCTTCTTGGCGGCGTCCAGAAATAGATTCATTCCATATTACTGCATACGGTATATTATTGTCATTCTTAGCTTTACCGAGGGGAACGAAACTTTCGTTGAAAACTATTATCCTGGGGCAAAAAATAGCATTTTTGTACTGATCCATTCGCGGAAGCATAATGACTTTTTGCAGATCAGCAGAGAAATAAATGGAATCTTTATCAGTTGCAGATTCAACTGCATCCCTTTGATATTCTGCCCTAGAGGTGGTGTATCGTTCTTTATGCAATTTATATCGAATGCATATTTCGCAGGATCCCTCTAGGTTGCATTCGGTATTTTTTGCATGCAACTCGTATATAGCGCATGCTTCGCACTCTTCATGGCCCAGGTGAGCAAATGAAATGTTCATACCTCTCAGTGTTTTGCGATACGTTTCAAACGATACGGTCATGGTAGGATTTTTAGACATGAAGTTTTGATACATTATTGTAATATTAATATCACTGGGCAGATAATACTTTTTCGGCGCATGCTCTCTACGATAGTGGGAAATCATTGGTCTATAACTTTGGATATGGGCTTTGATGACGTCTTTGTCTATGAGATCTGTACGCACGTAACTCCCTCGTCTGTCTTTCTGTTCATGTAGTTCTTTGTGTAGCGCAGTATAAATTCGCCTATTATTGGTAGCGTTATAGCCGAGTGTCGTTAAAAAATATTTTTTACATACCTCAATTTTAACATCGTTGGCAGTAAAATAGTATCTGTAAGATAACCCTCTTTTAGAATTTCCATCCTCAGATGAAACTGTCTTTGTTTTTGGCTTATAAGACTCTACCGTGCTTTTTATATAAACCCCTCTTGTTTCATAGCTTAATTTTATGTACTGATTATGAATAATTTGTCTTTCTAGGTCGGTTATTTTAGACGTACACTTTCTTCGACATTTATCATCACATGGAGGCTTGAGCGATAGTTTTTCGTCATCATTTTCTTTTTTAAGTTTTACACGTTCTGAAAAGGTGAGCTCAAACTTGCGCCTTTTAGAGGGTAAACCTAATTTAGTTAATCCTTTGTCATTTACAGGCGTTGTCGCAGATGGTGTAGACGTTGCCTCTTAATTAGAAGTAACAGCCGCCTCCGGCTCTTGGATTTCCATTAAAAGTGGAGAGTTCAATACGCTTATTTCATCGGTAGGCTGAGGTCTTACAAGCATACTAGAACTAGTCTGATCGCAGGCAAGTGTTGACGTACTTGTAACATTATGAATTTCCGCGTGCACCACAATTTGTTCTGTAATCGGACTACAAGTCACTTGGTTTATGTCGAAGATGGCAAAGGTATCTTTGGTCTTTTTTATCACGCTTTCAGGCACATAATCTTTGTCCATGACGCTATCATCGCTGTCATAGTCCATAAAGCTTGCATCCAAGTCCGGTTCTTCAGGCATACTTTTGTAGCATTTCAAAGAAGGACGCGTACGAGGTGGTGTTATTTCTTGCGCTCGCATATCAAATAACTGTGTAGTGTTGATTTCTTGCACAGTTGATATGAAGCTACCATATTCATTCTTAAAATCAAATATGCTCTGGAAGTCATTGAAATCTAGTGAACGCGACCATAATCTGTCTACATCTGTTATAATAGAGACTGGTTCTTTTTGTGTTGTCTTGCAAGTCGGAATCTTGGAATTCACAGTTTGTAACTTTTTAGTAGTTGATAAATCAGGCTCGTTCCCCTTATAGCTTGTGATAGCCATAGCTATTATTTTATCTTTTCTACTCATGTTTACCTGAAATAAGAATATTCTATATTTATTTTCTAAATAAATAAACAGTTTTTATAGGGATATTATTAATTGCACATCAAATAAATAATTACATATCAATATATTTTCATCATTTATATGCTTTTTTAAATAAAATAAATTACTTTACTACAAATAAACTGAATGTTTAACAAAACTAGTACTGCAGGAAAAAATAATAAATACATCAGCATGACATTACTATAATTATCCTCATAATGCGATACAAATAAATTTATTTAAGTACAAAAATTTAAAAATGTTTATCAAAAATACTAACTGCACAGCAAATTAACTAGTGCGCATGTGAAAAATAAAGAAGTTAGTACAATAATTAAATTTTAATCTTAAATACGCTACATAAATATACACTCACACAAAAAAAAATGAATGCGCGTGTACGCTCATACTTATACGCACTAACAACAATATTATCAATGATTTACATAAATAAGTAACAATAATATTAACATACATAAAACAATCAGGTTAGCAAAGTACTAAATTATAGATATTTTAAATAACTTACCGCGTATTTTTTTGAATGCGCAAACGTGGGTCCAGCTTGGTGGTAGCGCCGCGACTGCGGGTCGAAACCCGAACTGTCCTTACCCTTCCCCGCTAACACCCGTGCACGGCAACAAGCCGTTAAAATAAACGCATTAACACCCGACGCGACGTACGTGATACTTAGTATAAACGCACTATCTTGTAAAATTAGTGCGCTTTATTATGTACGGAAATTAAATCTAGTCGTGTAATTCTAATAATAAATGCATTATCTCAAATTAATGCAATTATTATAAGTATGCCGCCAATATTTGACTGCCTCTGTGGCGCGGTGGGAGTGTGTCCGACTGCTACGCAAGAGGTCGTGGGTTCGATTCCCACACGGGACACCACTTTGTGTGATCCACAAATTGTTGTTCCGAGTCTGGGTGTACTTTGTGTCCGTGACTTGTATGTTTGTAAAAGTCTCCTGCGACACAGGGCTTGTTTGCGGCTTTTTTTTTTTTTTTTTTTTTTTTTTTTTTTAATATTGATCCCTTTGATTGCTAACAATAAACGCATCAACTTAGAGATAATGCATTTATGACTAGTCAACCTATCACTATTAGTATAAAAGCTTGTTCTATCTATAGTTAATGCATTATTCAGTAGTAAAACTGTTATAAAAGTTTTAGATAATGCGTTTTTAAAATCTTAAAAACCGGGATACTATTAATTTAACAAAAAGTTACTTAAGCAAAGTTGTAGATCTCGTTTTCCTGATTTCAAATATGTATAGAACTCATTTTACTCAAAAATCGAGTTGATGCGTTTTTCATAAGCACGGCAGTATCGTAGCCACGATATCCACCAAAATATCGTCTCGTCGTTTATAAAGATGCGACGACAAGGCGACGGCTTTGGACTGTAAAAATGTCGTTGCGATACAATACTACAGTCGTTCAACGATAGATATATATTTCGACGACTCAGTGACTATAACCAGTTATTATAATGGGAATAGCTAGAGACGGCAGTTGTCCCACGATAAATTGATTGTCACGATATTACCAGATACAGTCTAATTAGTTATTTCAACCTAACAAAGATTATATGATAGACTAGCGGCCCGCTTCGGCTTCGCACGGGTATAAAATATATGGATGTTATTATACATATAAACCTTCCTCGTCAATCACTCTATTTATTAAAAAAACCGCATCAAAATCTGTTGCGTAGTTTTAAAGATTTAAGCATACATAGGGACATAGGGACAGACAAAACGACTTTGTTTTATAATAAGTAGTGAATTGTTGAGATTGAATTTAAATCACGTGCCAATACGAGGAATCAAAACTTATAGGATACTTCCTGTTGAACTAGGATCATCAAATTTTCCAAAAAACAATGACTGAAACACAAATAAAGGAAAAAACACAGAAAAAATTAAATTGTAGTTACATCATAAGAATATACAAGTTCGGTACCCTCAGTGAGTGAGCTCGATTTTCAATTAACTGTGTTTTTTTTTATGTTATGATTATATTTCTATTAACACTGTTGATTAAGGAATAAAATAACCTTTAATATAATAAAAAAACACACAGTTAAATGACTGACGTGTGTATATTAATAATGTCAGTTTACAACATTAGCACGTGATTTAGCTAGGCAACCGCATTGCTATTTAACAATCTAGACAATATGTATGATATAAATTTGGTTATGATCAAATAACAGATGAGATTATGTATTTCTTAAACCGGATCTAAGACTACGAGTAGTCACGATACAGTGAGAACGCGTTCTAAAAAAACCAAACCAAACCATTGAACAAATTAGGTTGAAATTTTCTAATCTTGTTAGTGCTCCTGTCTTGCTAGTAGCACTGCACAGTAGGTATCTGCTAAGAACTTTTTTTTTTTATATTTGAACCGTAAAGGGGTAAAACGGAGATTCCAATATAAATTTCAATCAAAGCTGGGAAAAGCTATATAGTTTTAATATTTTAATTCCCATAAGTTTCATGGAAACACATAAATATTATGTACTGGAACAGCTATTGCAAACAACAATTAAGTGGCGAAACCGATGAGAAGTACCAATGATAACGGACTAATGTCATAACTTAGACCATTAAATTTTCAGCACAATCTTCAGACAATGGTGTACCTTAATATTTATACAGCGTCCTCTATTGAGTAGTAATGGCACCCCGACTGATAGCGTTATACTACGTTGTTTCGGAGTTTACATAAAGGAAAAAAGAGAAACATTCATTTGACTTAAACACACGGCACAGGTAAAAGACTAAAAATAAAAACCGGGCAAGAGCATGGTGGACCAAGCTTAGCGTGGGGTTGCCGTACGAAAACAATCGATGTGACTAATTGCACCAGTACAAGAGAGGGACTAACTGTCATGGCGAAACTATAAAGGTTTCTTGTTGACTATGAAACATTAAAAACACATAATTTATACGAAAAACCTTAAGTAAACAGAAACAAAAAAAAAATCTGTTTTTAAATAATGTATTTTTAATAATAATAATAATATCTTGGGACAACTCACACAACGCCATCTGATCCCAAACTAAGCAGAGCTTGTACTATGGAAACCAGACAACTGATAAACATACTTATATATTTCTAAATACATACATATTATACATAAATAACACCCAGACACAGAATAAACCATCGTGCTCATCACACAAAGTTTTATCCTGGGTGGGGATCGAACCCACGACCTCTTGCGTAGCAGTCGGATACACTCCCACCGCGCCACAGAGGCAGTAATATATGTAAATATTACATTATGGTCTCAGCTATTCTATATCAGGCTCTTGTCACCGCCGACGTTACAGCCACGTTTGAACCAAATGGCTTGGCGCGCGACTATGGCAAGAGACCGGATGGTATGACATTGCTGCCATGGAGGATGGGGAGGCCATTGGTGTGGGATGCAACTTGTGCCGATACCCTTGCGCCCTCCCATCTTTCAAGCACCTCAAACTGTGCCTGCGCTGCTGCTGCATCAGCGGAGACTCTCAAACGTCGCAAATATGTAAATCTAATTGAAGATTATATATTTGAGCCGTTTGGGGTCGAGACGCTGGGACCGTGGGGTCCAAGTGCCCGACTTCTTTTTAAGGAAATTTCAAATCGGCTTATCAGTTCTTCATGTGACCAGGCTGGATTTTTCTAAGCACAAAGAATAAGCATTACCATTTAACGTGGCAATGCTGCCAGCCTTCTGGGTACGTTACCAGTCGACATCGATGGGAAGAATATTTCGGCGCATAAACGGGTCTTGCTTTTTTATTTATTTGGTTTTGTTAGTTTGTAAATATATGTAAATAATTAGTTAGTTGTAAATAAAGTCCAAATTATTCATAATGTTAAAAAAAAAATATTTTAAATTATTAAATTATGATTAAAAATTTATTTAGGATATGTTGAAAACTGTTTTAAAAAAAAAAACAAATTACATTACCGTACCGTACATTTTATGCTTGTAAAAATCTATTAGAAAACAATTTAGTCTACTTACTTTCCGCTAACAGTAATGACACCGCTCAACCGTAAATTCTTCGAGAGTCCTTGATATTATTTACGAAAAATTCAATACAATTTTAATTTCCTTAATGATTTCCTAATTTCTCTTTTTACATTTGTATGATCAGCACGATTGTGTGTCTGGGCCATTATCTATATCTATACTAATCTATACTATCTACGAGTATACTAATACTACGAGTAATAATATTATAAAGAGGAAAGATTTGATTGTTTGTTTGAATTGAATAGGCTCCGAAACTACTGGACGGATTTGAAAAATTCTTTCATCGTTGTGAAGCTACACTAACCCCGGGTGACATAGGCTATTTTTCATCCCATTTATTTGTATGTATTATGTATCCCCACGGAAACGAGAACTACGCGGGGAAACCGCGAGTCGTCCGCTAGTTGTATTTATTTAGAAATATATGAGAAAGTATATTAATTCAGTTTTCTGGTGGCAATGATACCGGCTCTGCGCAGTTTGGGCTCAGATGACCCAAAGTACTCTATTATAGATATTATTCTTTAGCGTGAGTGAGGTTTCCCCAGGTATTAAAAGATATTTACAAATAATTTATTTTCATTGTAATCTAGTAAATATTGAAACCTAATAAATCAAAATCTACTCATGAGATAATAACAACAATACGACACAATCTGCTCTGCTTTGCATTCCTAATATTCCAAACCTATGTCCAATTCATTATTGGAAAACGAAAATTGATTCATAATTAATGAGACAGTTAGCTAATATTTACTAGCTATCGCCCGCGACTCCGCCTGCGTGAATGTCAGTAACAAAAACGATTTGGACTCCCGGAGTGCCAGCAAAAGTGAAAACTTGAACATTAACGTTGTGTATTTTTGCATGTTTTGGTATATTTAGGGTTTTTTTTATCAGTATAAAAGTACTATCACTTATGTGGTTCAATACATTATTCATCTATTGTGCTATCGT
Source organism: Herminia tarsipennalis (assembly GCA_945859575.2). Classification (NCBI taxonomy): domain Eukaryota; kingdom Metazoa; phylum Arthropoda; class Insecta; order Lepidoptera; family Erebidae; genus Herminia; species Herminia tarsipennalis. The sequence goes on from OX243830.2 coordinate 4,965,100, forward strand.
GTGCAACATGACAATTTAAAAAATGACAATGACAATTAAAAAGTTTATCTCAGAAAAATTACACACTGAAGAAATTTAAATAATATTTTTTGATCTAACTGACAACCAAAACAAACTAAAACACAAATCAAAAACCAAAATCAAAAAGGGAAAAAAATAATCGTTACTCGGACTCGAACGAGGGTCTTCTGGATCCTGGACCGCCCGATTTCCCACCTGAGCCATAATAACACCGTAGATGGAAGCGAAGTTTACCTTCGTATTCTAATGATATTGTAGCAGTTTTTCATTGATATCCCTCCGTTGTATGAATTTTCGAACAGGGTCACGTGATCCTGACGCGAGCTTAACATTTTTTTAACCCATACCAAAAAAGTGAACAACGCCGCTAAAGAAGTTTTTAATTCAAAACTACCTTATGTTCTTTCTCGGGACCCAAACTATTTCCATTGCAAATTGAATTTAAATCGGTTCAGCGGTTTAAGCGTGGAATCGTAACAAACTAACTTACTACTAGCTCAGGTCCTAAGGAAAGTAGCGTGATGATTTATAGCCTATAACTTAATTTGTACATAGGAGGAATCTATTCAGTAGGTTTATCATCCGAACAAAAAACAAACAGATACGAAAAAAACGCATGCTTTTGGATTCAGAAACCCTTAATTAGTCGATCTAGGTTAGTTTTTTTATTAAAATATCTTCAATGTACAGACACAGTTATATTACAATTTTATAATAGTATAGATTGTAGTATGGATCCTGTGCAATGATTGCTTGATATTTCGTTTGTTTATTCAAGCGCGATCAATTGAATAAGGATTGCGCTTTTCTAGTCTCAAATAAAGTTAAGCGGCAGTATATTTTTTGTGATACGGAATTGAGTAGTCGCGCGTATAATAATCTCTTAACTAATCCGTTTTGGAGTCCGACCCTGACACGTTGTCAATAGATAGGCTGGTCAAACAGTGGAGTGGACTGGTGTACCATGGGTCCCTGATTCAGTGGCAACCGACTGCGAGGTGGCAATGTCAGTCTATAGATAGGTGACTGTTTTAGAAAAAAAGTTTCGTGCAGCGAAGAAGTATTAACCAATAGAATATATATAGGAAAAAAACTATATATACAGGGTGTAACAAAAGGTATGGTCATATTCAAGGGTTGGTATGTGCCCATGATACTGAGTGCACATATATAATTTTATCAAAATCGGAGTATCCTAAAAAAATATTTATTATGAGTGAGAAAGTTATTAATTAAAAAAAGTATGACTTAAAAATATCTATGCCGTAATAATCTAACCGAATTATGTATCAGGGGAGGTATAATTCTTATGCCATACGCCTTTCACTACTGAATTTTGACAAAAAGAATATGCTATAACTATGTAATAATAATGCAACCAGCTTTGGCACTAAGGTAGATGCAATTCTGATAACATACCCTATCCGCTGCTGAAATTTGACCACACCTTTCTGTTACACCCTGTATATAAATATAAATCTCGGTCAAAGCAGCCAGTTTTATCAGAGACTAGCAATAGCCTTCAGTCTGACCAATAAGAGCTTAAAATCTTACCGTGTTCTACCTGTCCATTTAACTTTTAAAGGATGAAGTTATGCCAAAAACTGTCAATACTTTATAACTTAATTAATAAAAGTGTCATGGAGAATTACTTTTTAATCACACTTTGAATCTATTTTAGATTCAGCATGGTTGACTGCTTGACACGTGTTTTTAACTCTCGCGAATCACATTAAAACAATGTTTAATATTTGTTATAAGTTATTGTAATGTGATTCAATAATGTGTCGTCAATAGCAATGGATTGAATTATTATGGCATGTATAAATATATAGCGGCCAGGGCTGGCCGTATGAGATATTTGCGGCCCGGTGTTAGAACTAATATTGTGAAAATCGATTCGATTCGAATCGATCCAATTTTTTTTTAAACATAATATGGGATTGAGACCCACATTACTAGCAATCCAGCTAAGCTCAAAGGATTGTGTTAGGAGTGGGTTGACGTGGATAGTATAATAGGTAGGATTCGAGCCCGCGAGCTCACGATTGCGAGACCGATGCCCTAGCCACTTTCAATTTATAATTTGTGCGGATCCCTCGGGCAAGGTAAAATCCGTTATAGTTTAAATCACTTCGATTACACAGACGCTACTAAATTACTGACACTGTACCAACGCTAACACCTTGAACAAGCACATGCAACATTTATTTTAATAATTGATCCCACGAGAAATTCATTATTACATAACAGAAAAATATATAGTTTGTTTATAGGCCACATTTTCCGCAAAGAACTAAGTACTAACAGCAAAATAAGTAGAGACGCAAAAAATAACCACATAATTTTTAATTGGCTTTTCCATCCTCATGACAGTTTATAAATACGCGGAGTAACTCTCTGAAACAAAAAATGGACAAAAAAGTTTGAAATATGACATACAGGAGACTTGTTTTAAACTAATTACATGCTTTGCTTCGAGTTTATGAAAAAAGAAAAATGGCGCCCAACGAGGGTCTCGGATTAAACCTAATATTTTATTAAAATGAAAAACATGTTGTTTTTGAGTTTGTATTTAAAAATAAAAGTTTAATCGGTTTTTTCCATTGCAGTAACCAAAGTTTTTAATGTGAAACAAGGAATTCAAACAGTTGCTGCATGATTTCAATAAAACTTGTAACAAAAAGTGTAGGTAGGTAGTCAAATTTCTTGCAATTCAATTCCAAATTATTCGCTGGAGAACAAAGTTTATAAGTTTTGTTATATATTTATGTGTTTTCTGTTTTATATTAGAACTAGTTTTTTCCGCGGCTTCGCCCTCATTTAGTTTTATTAGATTGGAATTTGAAACTCTCGTCTCAGCCCTTCTGGGGCTATGGATTAAGCTGTGGCTTATAAAACCAATCGAATCAAACTAAATCAGGGCGAAGCCGCGGGAAAAGCAGAAGTTTAAGAGGCAATAGCCTCATGTTAGCCATTAGACTTACCTACTTAATCTTCTGCGGCATCGGAATCGCAATCGTGAGGTCGCGGGTTCAATTCCTATCTATTATACTACCGACATTAACCCACTTCTTAACAACACAAGTCATTCAATGTAGGACCACATTACTCATTGTTAGTTATCTTTAACTAGCTGATCCGCGCAACTTCGTATGCGTAAATTTCCTAGTTTTTGCAACATTTAACATTGCTGCTCCGCTCCTATTGGTCGTAGCGTGATTGTTATATAGCCTCTAGCCTTCCTCGATAAATGGGCTACCAAACAGAAAAGTTTTTTCTTTAATTCAGACCAGTAGTTTCTGAGATTACCGCGTTCAAACCAACAAACAAAATCTTCAGCTTCATAATATTAGTATTAGTATTAGTACTTATGTATCGATGAAAAAAATAAAAAAGAATAAATAAATAACTTACCAATAGTGGTTGATAAACAGATAAATAAAGCATTTGGACGGTTCATTTGCTTTGGTTTGTCACTGTTTGTCATTTCTTTGTCTCGTTAGTCTGTTTGGCCGAGTGAAGGCAAATGTGTAGAACTTCCTTTGTATCATTTTTCGCTCGTGTTGGCCTGGGCTCGACAGAGTTTGGCCGGCTATGAGATATTCCAGCAGCTCTTTCAAGTAGGTGATATGCGGTAGATTTTTTTGTGGATGCAATCACCAAACTATCACTGTCTGTGTTTATTAGGCATTTATTACCGCAATACTAAGCAAAAAAGTTCACCCGAGTTTACTCATTGCTTATAGCAAACAACTGTAAAAATGTTAATAGTGGGATGCAGGACTTTCAACTTTTTAACCCTAGATGGCGTTTATCGCCGTCAACAAGCAACTACTTAGTTTAAAGTTTATTTGATAGTAATAACTGTAGAAAACTCCAAGTTAATTCAACTAGATTAGAAGCTAAATCTTAAAGCTGTAAAAGTTAATTTATTTTCTGTTTTTAAGTTCGTTTAAAGCCAGTATAATCTTTTGTTAAGAAGTTTGTATTTTCATTCTTAGTATATCCATTTTATTTACACTAATACACAGTGCAGTGTCGTTATAAACACAGACACTAGGGGTACTGTAGGTAAGGCTTATCTAACGCACTCATACACGTCGCTTACAGACATAGAATCTCGGAGCACTTCGTTCCGAAGGTGTTTTAAGGTGTCCCGACTTTTGTACTCTAGGTAGGTATATTGTATCATAAGCATGTATCTATGTTTTATATTCTCGATGTTTACTGGCCCAAGATGTCTCCAACCTAGATCTGTGGGAACGCTAAGAGAAAGAGATCAAACGTGGGTGTGGAACTGGATCAGCGACACGCTCCGAAGGGACTCTGAAGACATACCAAGGCAAACCCAAGACTTGAATCCCCAAGGAAAGCGTAAATGTGACTGCCCTACCAGAAGTGAAGCGCGAGGCTCGATCGAACGGAACGGCGGCGCTCTCTGGACGCCGTCTGCCACTTCTAGGGGTCACAGGAAATTAAGTGTTGTTAGTCATGTATGTTTTGTATCAGTCATACAGACCTTTTCTGGGAAATGGTGAGAGCCATGATCTCCCACGCAACTTAACAAACGCCACATGATTCCTGCCTACAATGATTTTTAGTTGAAACAAATTACAAAAATTTGACTACCTCGATTGCGTAAGTTTTCTTGGTATCAGTGTTAACACCATTCCTTTCAGCTTCCCTTGGAATCTTAGTTATCTGAAGACATACCCCTACTCAGAAAATATCAGTCTCCGCCACTGCTTAGTATTATATGTTGCTGCCTTACTGGGGTGACATAGTCACTGCGTGACAAAACTCCTTCTTAAATAAATAAAGATTTAAATGATGTCTTGTAGTAGATCCTTCGTCCTTAGTTTTGGAGCTAAATAATAAAAATAAATAGTTGGGGGGGGGGGGGGGGGCACTCTATACCTACATGTAACAGAAGCTGATTTTTATTGTGAGCGTATATCGACGTGTATTATTACATCATTCGACAGGTCTTTTAAAAACATTTAAATGTTTCTAATATTTTTTTTGTTGAGTAAATATTTTTGGAAAAAATAGGTTCAAAAGATCAGATCACGGTTCAATAAATATTTTAAATTAAAATATTTATTTAAAAAATGATCGGATATACCCCGATACTTTAAATTGCTCAATTTTGAATTTTAATAATACTCATATGAAAATACTTAACAATAAAAAAGAAACCCTCTTCTTAGTCCGCCATATTGTAATACTTACGCAACTAATTAATGTGCGTGACCAAACATGCACTCGACCGGATTTTTTATGAAAGATAGAATGATACTGATCATTCCCCTTTAAGATTTTGAACCAGCGACCATCGACTCATATATAAGAGCAACCTCTTCCTCATTTATAAGATTTAATTTATGCAGTAGCAACGAGTTTTCCTTGACAGTAAGAAGGTAAAGTTCTCCCTTCTCACATAAATCTGAATTCTTGATTAGTCACGTGTCGTAGCAGCTGTGAAATATTAAATATGGCGACGACTTATTATCTTTCAGTGTTTTGTAGCGATTATTTGCCTTATGAGAAATTTTGACTGCATGTTAATTAAGATAAAAATCCAAAATGTTTTTTTAAATCACATAGTGACGTCTACTTAATATTGCTAAGCTTATCGATTTCATTATGCAATCTATCTAATGTAATAATCTAATACCTTTATACGAGCAATTCTTATTTAAACAACGTGGTCTTCCGGCCGGTAGTCGTAGCCGGCTTCCGAACAAAGTGTTCCGATATGGTCTGTAATTTAATTCCGTGGCCGTGTACGATGTCTATGTGTGCGTTGTTCGAATAAGACACGAATGGAGATTGCCTTCTGTAGGCAGGTAGATAGATACTCGGTCGACGAGCGCTCGAGCTCGTCGTATCAGTACCCAGAAACTCACTAGTAAACTAGTTGTGCCTGTGACTTCGTTTGTGCGAAGTTGCATTACTGCTCACTTCCTATAGACAATAGCGAGCCTCATTACCTACATCATCAGCTGTCTGAAATTGAAAGTCCTGTCAAAATCCGTCCAGCCGAAGATTACTGTAAAAAACTGTTATTTTGACAGATTACAAACAGACCTCAATTCTATTTATTTGCATTGAGTATAAGATAAAACGCAGATTTTCCCAAGAACTCGGTTTAATTGACATTCCCACAGCACATTAACATCACAAATCAAACACAATATAGATGTGACACTGTTATCGAGCTGCGGATCGCACTTTGAGCTCTAATATAAAAAAAAACTTATATTAACTACAACATTCCAACTTGACGTGCATAACAGAACCTTGTTTTTTCACATTCTTTGATAAAAATCACTCATTCTAAACTTCAAATTACAAACAGAAGTTGGAAAAGCGCAACGGTTTTCTCAAACACGAAGTTTGCATGTTACATCGTCCAAGTAACAAAAGGATGATGCCCAAACATGTAGGTACCTACGAAGACCCTTCATGTGCATCACAGTATCGAGAGCGGTGTTTTACGTTCTACCATTACATATACCACGAGAAGTATCACTAAATTAACGACTCTAACCGAAATAAAAAACAAACGCAAATGAATACAATAATTGCATTTTTGAAAGATAGAAAAATTTGAAGCCCAGACCCAGGAATCGAACCCGAGACTCCCGTAAGCCAAGCCAGGGCCGGTATCGCTCCACTTAACTGGACTATGTTACTATAGTATGTTACTACATTACTATAAACGCAAATGAAGCCAAAATACACTCTAATTAAAATAAAAACATGTATCTACATCATTTGTCTCAAAAAACAAGGATATAAGACAAAGAGTAATAAAAAAAGAATATTCTATGACGTCACGTCCGTCCGCCATCTTGTTAAATATTAATGGCGAACGTGTCTTGTATGGTTGTTACTGTTTGAGACAATTCAAAGCAATTTAGTCTATTAGAAAAGTAATTACTTTACATTATAACTTTGGCCTTTGGGTTCTTCTATGTAAATGAAATTATATTTCAAGCTTTAAGATACCTTCCTTTATTTTTTTAAATCGATTTACTCGTAGCAGTTTCGGAGATGGCTTCATAAAACTTTAATAATCATTATTAATTAAAATTATAAATGTGGAAGTAACTCTGTTTGTCTGATACGTTTTTCGCTTAAGCCGCTGATCTGTTAATATTTGTTATTGAGATATTTTGAGTGCCGGAAAAGGACACAGAATAGTTTTTATCGCGATAACCAACATCCACGCGGAGCGGTGCACAAAACTAATTTTGGCTTATATAAAAACTCACTCAAAATAATGATAATAAATAACTAAAACGGTTAAACTGCTAACCCAGCAAAATAAATTAAATTAAATTGTTGCGTGTATTTTATAAATATTGTTATTGTAAAATAATATATGCATCAAAATACGATTTTAGCAACCTTATCCTATTTTATGGATAATACTCTAATAATATGATTAAAATCAATTTCTTTTCGTTACTTTTAATAAAATTTAAAAATTGCTTAACTGATTCAAATAATTATATTTGGTCTGGTTTGTCTTAGTACGTTGTGATAAGGGTTTAACAAAAAAATAATATTATGAAAAGGCCAAAGAAACAAATAAAAAAATTGAGAAAACCATAAGAAAATTACGTAGATCATTTTGTATTTGCTAAGTAGCAATCAATTATTTTTATTTAATATTATTAGGTCTATTAAATAGACCTAATAATAATAAACAAAAATCTTTTGTCACGGTGTTTGTGGGTGAGCATTATCCAATTGTTCTTTGAAACGGCTCGACAGATTTTAATGTTTTTTGTATATTTGGTTGGTAATGAAATAGGTAGTAAAAACGTCAAATAGTTACGCGACGGTCAACTAGTCCATACTAATATTATAAATGTGAAAGTAACTCTGTTTGTCTGTCTGTCTGTCTGTCTGTCTGTCTGTTACGCTTTCACGCTCAAACTACTGAACCGATTTAGATGAAATTTGGCATGGAGATAGTTTGAGTCCCGGGGAAGGACATAGGATAGATTTCATCGCGATAACCGACATCCACGCGGGCGGAGCCGCGGGCGAAAGCTAGTAATATTATAAAATTCAACTATTTTTGAGGATAGATGGATGGATGTTTGTCATCTGTCACGCAAAACCTACTAAAGGGATAGCCGCAGGGACAAATCAATCATCTATAAAAACCTCAAAACAATGGTAAAACTGGCGATAATAAAAGAAAAACAAAGAACTTAAAAGTAGGGCAAACATACATAAAACGTACACTCGATGCACTACTGTTTAATATTACATTATGTACCCGACCTCGTTCCAAGTAAATGCACTAATGACATGAATATCGGTACTACGAGAGGCGGGTACGGTATTAGGGAACTTATATACTGTCCGGTTATCGTGTATCCGGCGCCGTCTGTCCGGGGAAAGAAAATCAGCTCCTTGAAACTAAGGAAAACTCTTACTTAGTTGAAGCACTGTACGCTGTGTCTCTGATAGGCTGTTAAAATTAACCTTTTATTTTGAATTAAATCGATGACGTTTTGAACTTGAAATTGAAAGCCAAGCTTTTTTTAATAAATTCGTTGAAACGAAACGACAAAGATATTCGTTCAAAGGTTGAGTACTCGTTTCTTAAAATAAACTTAGGTACATAGCCGTCTAATTAGTCTGATTTACCAATTTACTTATTCATATCAATGAAATCAATAGGTATCGTAATAAAATTTAATGATTAATTAAAAGACCGGCCCAAGACTTTTTGGACAATTTCTGAGATTATTATCTATGCATTTTTGAAATATATTAAAATTTGAATTCCAGACCCAGGAATCGAACCCAAGACTTCCGTATGCCAAACCGGGGCCAGAATCGAAGCAGCTGCTTTACTTTTTGCGGTTACTAAACAGAAACTTGCCAATTACTTTTTTAATGTACTAATAAAGTAATTGTCAAGAAATATCTATAAAAATTATTAAAGTTTCTGAGATTCTTTACACTTGAATGAAACTACAGCCTAGCTTCTTGACATTTTCAAACAATGATGATTTGAAATTCTGCTTTCGAAAGTTTCAATGATGTTTGTTGCTCTTTCACGCAATAACTTCAAAGTAACGTAGTATATACATAAAAATAGCACATAGACTGTAAAAAACAATCATAAAGCAAGTGAATCCGCGGAAATGAGGAAGCTACGACATAAAGATATTTGGGATTCTTCTAATCAATGCCCGTCTTTATGCCGCCGACTACACGAAAATGCCGGATTGTGTAAAAGGTCTCTATCGATACCAGGCGACGGCGGTGGCGGTATGACATTATTCAAGTCATTTAAAAAACAAATTACGATTGATTGATCTGTAATTACTGTCTTTACTAGATGGCGTTTAAAGAATACGAAGGAATAACATTGAAGATTAAAAAAAATAAAATGGTTTCCTTGCCGATGTTAGTAATCAATCTCATCAGAGACTAGCAGCAGATATTATAAGGCACAAGTGTATGCGCAAACACAAGTGCACTCTCTATTCTCTTACCCTTGTAGTCCGATGAAAGGAAATCCGTAACAGCTGGAGACAGATCGTGCTCTCCGAAGTACTCCGTATTTGGTGGGTGAGACGATGTTCGAAAACGGTCACCCATCTATGAACCGACAGTGCTAACGTTGCTTTACCTCGCAGATATCTCGATCTGCTCAGTTCCAACTAAGTCAGGGACCCCGAAGACAGTGGAATGTACGGATGGTTTAATCCACAATCGAGAGGTCGTGTGTTGGCAACCCAATCTTAACTATATTGGCGCAGTGACAGTGTGTACGACTGCTGCGCAATAGGTCGTGAGTTCGATTCCCACCCAGGATAAGACTTTGTGGGATGAGCACGATGGTTCATTCTGAATCTGGGTATTTATCTATAATATTATTGTATTTAGTAATATATAGGTAGGTGTGTTTACCAGTTGTCTGATTTCCATTGTACAAGCTCTGCTTAGTTTGGGATCAGAAGGTGTTGTGTGAGTTGTCCCAAAAGTTGAGTCTCCTAAAATTCGGGGCCGGTTTTAAATGCATTGTACTATGTGGGTTGGTGTATCTTAATATATATAAATCTCCTGTCACGATGTTTGTCCGCGATGGACTCCTAAACCGCTTAACAGATTTCGTTCAAATTTGCACGCAATATGCATTTTGGTCCAACTTGAGAGATAGGATAGCTTAGATCTTTAATTATACTGGGTGGCGCAAAAGTAGTGGCACTAAAGAAAATACTTTTTTTTTTTTATATGACATTTTCTGTCATTCTGTTGTTGAAAATTGTGTAGTGAACAAATGTAAAATACACTGAAAATAAACATGGACCGTTTTACTCCCCAAGAACGTGGAATAATTGTGTCAATGTTCTTACGGAATAATTCATCAGTGATAAGAACAAACGTGAATTTCGTTAAGAACAGGCCGTTCAGCTGAAAATATCGATGCTGTGCGCGAAGATGTGGAAGAGTGTCCAGAAACATCAACGAGGCGACGTGCCACGCAATTGGGCATTTCCAGACGGACCCTGCAGCGTATTTTGGTGAAAGACTTAAAGATGTTCCCGTATAAAACTCAAATGACTCATCAGCTGCTGCCTGCTGACCACCGAGCTCGTTTAGATTACTGCCAGCGCGTCATAAACCTCAACCTTGAAGAGGATGATTTTCCTTCAAAATTGGTTATGAGTGACGAAGCGCATTTCCATCGCTCAGGGCATGTCAATAAGCAGAATACTCGGTTCTGGGGCACTGATAATCCGCGCATTATTCAAGAAACACCTCTACACCCACTAAAAGTTACTGTATGGTGTGGCATCTGTGTTGACAGAGTGATCGGACCCTATTTTTTCGAAGACGCTGGAGGCAATGCGATAACTGTCACTGGAGAACGCTACAGAACCATGTTACGTGAGTTTTTGATACCCAGTTTGGACGAATTGGGGCTGGAGCACATCTGGTTTCAACAAGACGGCGCTACGGCACACACAGCGCGCGACACTATGGACTTAGTGAGGGACGCTTTTCCAGGCCGAGTTATCTCTCGTTTTGGCGATTTGCCTTGGCCTGCAAGATCACCCGATCTGACCAGTCCAGACTTCTTTCTTTGGGGTTTTTTGAAATCTCGGGTGTATGTGAACAAGCCACAGACTCTCGCAGCTCTAAAAGAAAACATTCGTCAAGAAATAACGAACATATCGCAGGAAGTGTTACGGCAAGTTATGCAAAATGTCATAAATAGGGCTCAAATGTGTATCAACTCTGGAGGTCACCATTTAAAAGACATCATCTTTAAATCCTAATGGTACGAAATTTAATGGCACAATAATACATTTAAAAAAATCTAAATCTAGTTTTCTAATATAGAAAAAATGTTATAGCTGAACCAAATAGGGTCTTTACTTTTGCGCCACCCAGTAGTCGCAATTACTAAAAAAAATAGGGATCCCATGCCCACCCGTGTGAAGCCGGGTCGGGCCGCTAGTATTTTATATAATCTTTAGAGCCTTGATAAAATGCCTTTGCATCAGTCCTCTAATATGGTGTATAATTTCATGGTGGCAGCACTTTACCTTTAAATACACTTTATAAACAAAAGAAACATCGCAAACATGATAATTTGAATAGAGTGGCCGAAAGTTTTTATTGCCTTGTTATTTACTCCGGCTTTACCTATATTGTTTGCGAAAGGCATAACATGTACATGTAAAATCATGATTTTTCACAAGTGTAGTACTTTGCTTTTTTTTTCTTTTTAAAAAAGTGGTCCCACATTTCTAGCAATCCTGTTAACCCCTCCAGCTAAGCTCAATGGCTTGTGTTAGAAGTGGGTTCACGTCGGTAGAATAACGGGTAGGATTCGAATACGCGACCTCACGATTGCGAGACCAATGCCTTAGCCATTAGGCTACCGCCGCATTTGCTTACTTAGTAAATATGTATAGAGTTTTTTATTTTATTTTAATGTGAAAGCAACTCTTGTAAAATTTGTAGACATTTCGCCGAGTGCGACGAGCTAGTTCTTGTTTTAAATCTAGATCCATTTTAAGACGAAAGTGCGGGTTTCCTTTCGCCAGGTGAAATATATCTCTTGTATAGTTTAGGAGCTAGACAGATGATATCTTAGTTGATTTTGAAGTTTTAACTCTACATATTTATGTAACCGATTTCGATTTTCGTGTTAGTTTGATTTTGATTGACCACCATTTTATCCTCTTAGGGGAAGAAAAAAATATCCATTTTTTTTCTTAGCCAATGTCTTCTTTATATATTACTAGCTGACCCGCGCAACTTCTGTCTGCGTATTTTTTTCTTTTATTGCTGCTCCGCTCCTATTAGTCGTAGCGTAATATTATATAGCTAATAGCCTTCCTCAATAAATGGGCTATCCAACAGTAAAAAAAAATTGGGCTATTGGTTCTTGAGATTATAGCGTTCAAACAATCAAACTCTTCAGCTTTATAATATTAGTATAGATTATCATACAAACCAAAGCCGTTAATTGTGTAACCATTAAAAACTTTCTTTCTTAATATAAGTACAGAAGATTAAAGATCGTAATGCAAAAAGATCTACACGTGTAACAAAAAGGTGTGAGTAAATTCAAGGGTTGTTATGTGCTCATTATACTGAGTGCACATACTTAATTTTATCAAAATCGGAGTTGGAGTACAATTTACGTTTTTATTTTTTTTCATTCGTTAATCTTTTAATATACAACGTTATTCTTTATATAGCGCAAAGTTCAGACACCACAACAAGATTATTACTTTAAAAAAAAATCATATAAAATAGACAAATATGAAAAAAATCATCAAATTTAAGCCATTACAGTTGTCTTGCGTTCTTTGCAGAATCGCGCACACTGTATCGCGTAGTGGTCTTTATTCGCGTTATTTTTTCCGTTTACATACATTCAAATTGAACCAAGTTCACTTTGTCAGCTAGTTTGCAACGAAAAGGCCTGTATAATATCTGACATTTACCTACAGGCTAAATAAAGCACAGGCTAGGCTATTCCTATCTATATAATGACGCAAAACCTTATACAGGTTGTTGTCGGATGAATGAACATAACCAGTCGCCTTGTTTATACAGGGGGATGTTTTTAAGTAAATATAGGTGAGTAAATACAAAATTATACGTTACTGTAGGCAACGTGAGTATGAATTTATGAAAAATTAAAGTGGCTGTAGCCTAATGGCTAAGGAATCAGACTCGAAGTCGTGAGGTACCCATTATACTAACGACGTGAACCCACTCCTAACACAAACCTTTGAGATTAGCTGGAGGGGTTAACAAGATTGCTAGTAATATGGGAGCCAATCCCACATTGCTAATTATCTTTAAAAAAACACTACTTTGCATGATTATTTTATAAAATAAATGTTTTTTTCTGAGTCATATCTGATTTGAACATCCACACTCAACACCCATATTAAAATATAATTTAACTACACATTTTTACTCGACTGCGCAAGAAAGAGGGTTATGTTTTTCGAGTGTATGTGTGTATAGTAGTTTGACATGCTCTAGAGCCTAAATGACTTTATAGATTTTACAAATACAATAATTGCATTTTTGAAAGATAGAAAAATTTTAAGTCCAGACCCAGGAATCGAACCCGAGACTTCCATTACCAAACCTTTGATGCTCGCGAGTTGGGCCCTCGAGATTTTAGCTTGAAAGGTATCGTTAGATTCGTCTCAGTTGTGAGAGTAACACTGCGTACATCGAAATTTAAAAAAAATGACGGATTTTTGGCGCTAACACATTTTAGTTATTAATTGTAAGCAGATTTTTGTTTGGTAATAATTGAGCTTACTTTAATCCACATTTTTTTTATAAATAAAAAAATATATATTCATGTCGTAATAATCAGTTTACACAAACCATAAAACACACCAAACATTCTGAAATTAGACCATATCTCTGTTACAAGTTGTATCAAGTTATAACATTAATAAACACAAATGATGTTAGTTCAATTCCAATATTTCACCTGAAATTCAGCAACATAACTCCTTATTAACAATCCATAATCCAAGATTAATTTTGTACCGCCATATTTCCAACGCATAATTAAATAGATCTAACCCAATCATTACACAGTGTATAAAATAATCCCTGTCCGATTAAAGTGTCAGTTTTATTGTATGCTAACTACCCCGACAGATGTTGTCCTGTCTTAGTTCATGAATTATGAATACTTAAAGGATTTTTTTTATAACTTTTCTTTTCGTTAGAGCCTTCTACAATGTAGTAGAAAACTAAAAAAGACATAAATGAAATCGGTAAAGTTGTTCCCAAGTTATGATGTGACCAAGGGATATAATGATTCATTTTTATATAAATATGTACATTGCGCTCTAGTGCTCAATTTTCAAGATTTGTTATCATCATTGTTTGTTTAAGTGATCTTTATAATCAAAACATTCGTTGCCCCGCATGACTTGCCATGTGACTTCCGTCAAGATTTTTTTTTTTTAATATTAAAATAACGTAGGTTATTCGTAGGAAATTGCATCATCTTACCCAACAACACATTAATTAAGTATTTTTATAGGCATTTCTTGCCAATTATTTTACAAATACAATAATTGCATTTTTGAATGATAGAAAAATTTGAAGTCCAGACCCAGGAATCGAACCCGAGACTTCCGTAGCTCAACCAGGGCCAGAAGCGAACCACCTATCTGGACTATGTTTCTTTATTTCAAAAAACACATTAAGTGATCGGACAGGGATGTATACACATGTTGTATATAAAATTAAGCAATAATTCCTTAATCTTTGACTTTATTAAGAAACATTAATCTATACTTTATCAAGACGAGGTATAAGCCCTAATCCGAGAGCTTAGTGAAGCGAAGAATATCACTGAAAATGAAATATGAAACAATACAACTGAATTGTATGCCTGTAATATGAAATCTATTGTTGTTTAATATAAGACGTGTTTATTATGCTTATAATCGCCTTAGCTTTATTATTCTCTAAGTATATTAAAATTATCACAAAGGAGGATAAAATATTTGTACTTAATAATTGTAGGTATAACGTCATCAATTGAATAATAATAATAATATCTTGGGACAACTCACACAAAGATATCTGGTGCCAAACTAAGCAGAGCTTGTATTATGGAAACCAGACAACCGATAAACATACTTATATCTTTCTAAATATATACATATTATAGATAAATAATACCCAGACACAGAATAAACCATCGTGCTCATCACACAAAGTTTTATCCTGGGTGGGGATAACCCACGACCTCTTGCGTAGCAGTCGGATACACTCCCACCGCGCCACAAAGGTAGTCAAATAGCTTTATATCATAATGATTCATAGCGGTTACTAACTTGGCGTATTTGAAACGCATTTTAATAAAATAAACAGTCGTGAAAATGGCGGCGGTAGGTACCTACTCCCATTCTTACATATAGAAGATATAAAAGCATCTCCTACAATAACTCCAAGTGCAGTCCAGTTGTTTCGGTAACCAAAGCTCATAACGCATTCAGCTATCTTCTCATCAGATATTGGTTGCCAAACTACACGCCAGTCATATTATTTTAAAATTATATCATATCGCATTTTACATACGCTAAATTTGTAACCACTGTTTTACAGCGATCACAGATTTAGCGTATATAAAATGCATTTTAATAAAATTAAGCAAGAGTGTGTGAGTGAGAGTACTCACACACTCTTCACACTCTAGTAGCTCTACGTAAATACGTGAAGTACGTATAAAGTCCATCAGACCGCGTGTTAGTCCAGTTAAAATGTACTTTTGACACTAGCAGCATTTGCTGGAAATTTGGTTACATTGCCATCTACTTCATTATAAAAAGAAGACAAACATCCAGCAAAAAACGTCATGCAAACATGGTTGTGTCACTTTATATGTCTCGTATAGGTAAGTGTTTAATTACTGACGTATAACGTTTGCGTGCATGCTAATATAGCAAATACGTCAAACTTGTAACCGGCATATCAAGCACACGAAGCGAGATTATGATTTAATAATTTCGTGTCAACAGTCACAAAGCTACAGACTTATTTAACCACCCGTATTAGCGTATAAGCTTCTATACGCCAATAAAGTAAAATACGTCTAAACTGTAATCGCTCTAAGTAACAAATGTAAAGCATTAAAGTGAAAATTACTTACTAAGAGCTTTCTGAGCACTTGAAATTAATGCAGACTCGAGTTTCAATATTCTTCGTTATTAAATAAAGCGCGATAATGTCTACAACGGAAAATAATATTTAATCTTAAACGTTTTAATGTATAAAATTATTTCTTGCTCTAAGCCCTTTTCAATTTCTGATCAAGTGGAACTTTCGAGAATAATTACTATAAGGCTTTATGTAGACTACAGATTATCGGTGATCTACTTTTAATCTGTGAAGATAGATATTACTGCATGTAACATTCTCGTCATCAAGGTATTTTTTAACTAATCTTGGACTTCGTAATAGTTCTAATATATAACCAGATTTTATTATTACTAGCTGTCCCGCGCAACTTCGTCTGCGTAAATTTTCCCCGTTTTTGAAACATTTATCATTGCTGCTCCACTCCTATTGGTCGTAGCGTAATGTTATATAGCCTATAGCCTTCCTCGATAAATGTGCTACCCAACAGTGAAATATTTTTTTTAATAAAGATTAGTAGTTCCTGAGATCAGCGCGTTCAAACAAGTTTGTTTCAGCTTTATAATATTAGTATTGATTTATATTTTTTGAGCCGTATGAAGTTGAGACGCTGAAGCTGTGGTCAATCCAAGTCGATGCGTAGATAAGCTACAGTATATTCGCTATTTATTCCATTCGATTAATCACTAATCTAGCCAACAGTGAGACCATGTAGAAAACGAAATAAAACGGCGGATTTTGTGTTTTAAGAATTTAACGTTTGCGTCTACGGTACAGACAATTTTATTTTTTTTGCGAATTATCGTTTGGAATCGACCTCTTGTATGCGTAAACGTACCTTATCTGTCTTGTCCCCTGGCCTCTTCTTTGCGCAATGATGAGTGAAAATGACAGAGGTTTTTCTGCGACGCAGACTCGAATAAGAAATCTGTCGTCTGATATACACCTAAAACGGGTTAACAAACTTAACAATTATGTAATTTCTAACAGTTGAGTCTCTTAGAAATAGTTGAGGGTTTCTGAAATTCAGATAAAGCCAAATATTGAAGACAATCAAGACTCAAAGAGCAGCAGAGTTAATCAAATCTGATGGTTGCGAAGTCAAATGAATCAAAGAGAATTTGTCGTTTTGTTTCAGTAACTATTGACAGTTGGAATTTTGGAAGTTATAGAATAGGTATAGCTATTTGAAACCACTTTTGTACCCTTTCTTATAGAAATGAATATTTATCATTAAATAATCGAAATATCTGATTATACATTTTTAGGGTTCTGAAGGTTCTGTTTTTGAACTTATTTAAAACTAGACCAAAAAACCCAAGGCTAAAGCAGGGCAGTTATATAAATTTATCGTGTATATCTGTGTGTCTATATGTGGTATCATTACGCCTTAACGAATAGATGGATTTAAATGGGGTTTTTAAGCGAGCCAGTTTCTAGAGATGAAAAAATTTACAGGACTGTTGGTCTTGTTGACTCGGATTGTTAAATCGGAGGTCTTGATTACCACTGTACCACTGTACTCATGATCCACAAATTGCTGTTCCGAGTGTAGGTGTACTTTGCTTAATTTTATGTTTGTAAAGTCCCCTGCGGCACAGGGCTTGTAACCTACTGCGGTTGATGTATTTATTACTTGCTGACCCTTTCGTCTGCGTCAATTTTTCCTATTTTTGCAACATTTGTCGTTGCTGCCTCCCTCCTATTGGTCATAGCGCGATGTTATATAGTCTTCCTCGATAAATTAGCTAGTCAATAGTAAAATATTTTTTCAATTCTAACCAGTAGTTCCTCAGATTATCGCGTTCAAACAAACAAACTCTTCAGCTTTATAATATTGGTAAGTATATACTTTTTTTAGAAAAAATGAACCGCTGTCAAGGAGAAAGAAAAGATCAGGCCCATTACCAAATGCAAATTTCGCTAATTCATGTTTTCGTCTATACCTCTAGTGTTTTTAAGCTAGGACATCTTTTCATAAACTAAAACCTTTCTAGAAAAATTAGCAGTCGAATATCGAAAACCCCATCATAATCGAATAATTAGCTTTCGAGAAAATAGAACATACATACATACGGGTCAAACGGAGTACCCTTTTTTAAAGGCGGGTAAAGGTTTAAATTACCTTCCAAACGGTTGCTATGAACCATTCCAATTAAACCAGAAAACAAATTCTAATTAATAAATAAAAATCAGTTTATCGTAAAAAAGCGTGGGGTATAAATCAATATCGTCACAAGCACCCCACACTTTTTTAGTTTCTTAAACTATTATTTATTTCAATATAACTTTGTAAAATGGCAATCCGTCTCCTAGTCTATTTTCTTCTATTGTGGGTGCACTTCCACAGTAATACCGTTCAGAGCAATAAAGTGGAGTCACGACGTAACATTCCATATTGAAGCGAGTGCGGAAACTGAACGGTATTAGATGAAACATGCCAATACTAGAAAATAAATTGTATAGACGTTGAAGTAAATTTTAAATAGTCGAATTTCTGCCCACTATAGTTCAATGTTGTTAAAGAAATCATATGCAAGTTAAAGTACTTGAAGTAGGTATTTCAAGTACTTTAACTTGCATATGATTTCTTTAACAACATTGACTAGTACTTGAAAAACCGGGCAAGAGCATGTCGGATCATGCTTAGTGTAGGGTTAAAAAAAATGGAATTTAAATAATTGCACCAGCAGAAGAGCGTATGTTCATGGCACTTACGACCTTTTGTTGAGAAACGCAGTTTTTCGGCAATAACTCAATGACGGTATATCCGATCATGTCAAAAATAATTTTAGTTTAAAGTACCTTATTGATTGTTTTCATATTTTTTAGTCACACGGTTCGAAGATAAGGGGGGGGGGGGGGCAATTAATGCAATTTTCACAGCGATTATTTCCATAAATATTGACTAAATTATAAAAGTTTATTAAAAACCCCCAAAATGTTTTTATAAGACCAGTCGAATGATGCGCCACACATTGATCAGCTTCTGTTAATATACGGATACCCTAAAAATATTTATTTTTATTATTTAGCTATAGATTTATACGAAATTTAATCAATATTCATTGCGTGTAGTCGTTGAGTAAAATGCCTGTGACATACAGACAGACAGACAGACGGATATGACGAAACGAAAAGGGTTTCGTAGCCAAAATGGGAAAAACTGAAAAACGGAAAAAATGTGTAAAGACAACATAGCATACCGAATTTATCCAAATGCGGAGTACTAGAGGATATATGTTTACAACATAAAATAATAGAATGTGCGAGAATAATAGTGTGTGCCAAGAATTGAAGAGAAAAAAGGCTCTAACGTTAACACTGAATTTTAACCGGACTGATGTAGGGATCGCACAAATTCTTTCATTACCTATTTCCGAATCTGTAAAAGAAGAATCTATTACAGTTTCAGCTAAGAAAATAAATCACACCCCACTTTTTGTACCACAATAAAAAATCATTTTTTTATTTCACCACTTTGTCGGCGTAACTAATCCATGCAAAATAACAGCTTTCTAGTACTAAGGGTCTTTGAGCTAAAGCAGCAGATGGACAGACAGACGGACATGGCGAAACTAGTCGTATAAGGGTTCCGTTTAGCCATTTTGGCTACGGAACCAAAAAAAAACCTGCGATTGGATTAATCTAAAATTGTTTTTGAGGAATTAAAATAATCTGTCAAGACCGATCAGTCACCCCAAATAGCATCCGTTCACAAGCATGACACATGTAAAAACTGGCCAGTTAGTCTAATTGGTTAGTGACCCTGACTGCTAAGCTATAGGTTGTGGTTCAATCACACTCAGGATAAATATTTGTGAGATGTGCACGATTACTTATTCTGTGAGCTATTCTGGTGTAATTTATCTAGAGCATGCATGTATTTAAAAATATATGATACAATCAGGTCCGCTATGAAATGAAATGAAAATGCGTTTATTTTGACTAGGGCCTAGTGTGAACTAAAAAAACGTGTTAATAATAATTTAAACTAAAAAAAAAATATTATTGAAATGTATATAAAAAAAAACTTAAATAATCATACAAATAGGTGTGTTCTATGCGTCTCACGAGCAAGGTGTCCTCGCTGCCATGGACACCTCGTTCCGAGACTCTTTCTACCAATATGGGTATACAATATATAATTAATTTTAAGGATTTATGATTGGAAATTCCTGCGCATTTCACAAAATTCTATGACAAGTGATTTACTGTCGAGGTAGCAAAACTATGAAATGCATTGCCGCTTGCGATAAGACGAGCTCAATCGTTGGCATCTTTTAAAACAATGATAAAGGAACACTATCTTTGTAATTAAACTTTTAATATCCATTAATTTGTAGGGTTCTGGAGTAAAATAAAACGTCTGGTGTTCCGATATGGTTCATATATTGTCAAAAATAAGCTTCCTAATATTACAATACATCGACATACAATTCGTCATTCAGATAATGCGCACCAAAAACCAAAATAACCAATCGCCAAGGATCGCATCTGTCTCACTCCAACGCACGCTTGCGCCGGTAATGTGCTCCCGCTCGCACGACTATATAAATGCGTGCCACACGCAGAGCCCGCGCCAGTGTCTCCAAAACATCAACGCCGGCGTGCCGCCGGCGGTCGTCCAATGCACCTGTCCGCACAGCGCGCGGCGTGCGCGCATGCGAACGAGTCCCATATCACTCCCCCCTAAGCGAAGCGTACTACTGGTTTGATGGATCTGCCAGATCTTGTAACGTAGGTCTGTGGGACGAGATCGGCGGGGGTGTCCAAGTTCTCATCGTA
Organism: Herminia tarsipennalis; assembly: GCA_945859575.2. NCBI lineage: Eukaryota > Metazoa > Arthropoda > Insecta > Lepidoptera > Erebidae > Herminia > Herminia tarsipennalis. The sequence goes on from OX243830.2 coordinate 4,986,100, forward strand.
AGTATAGGCTGGCTTGAGTCTGTCCAATGATATGACTGATGTTCGCCGCGGTAGTTTGATCTTGTAGAACTTGTCGAAACGATGAATCACCTCGTACGGACCTTCGTATGGCGGGGTTAACGGCGATCGAACTGTGTCGCTTCGTACGAAAACATGTGTGCACGTAGAGAGGTCCGTGTGAATGAAAGGCTGCGTATGACTGTTGTTTGAGCGAGGAGATGATCTGACTGATGCCATGGTGTCCATGAGTCGGCGTATGTAATCGTTGTCGACAATACTTGTCTCAGACGGTACTATGAGATCGGCAGGCAGGCGAAGCGTTGTACCGTACGTCATCATTGCTGGACTGAGACGGTTGTTGTTGCGTAGCGCCGTTCGCAGTCCGAGTAGTACGGTGGGTAGCTCTTCTGTCCATCGAGTTGTGTTGCCGCGAGCCATGAGCGCGGCTTTTAACGTTCGGTGCCACCTCTCAATTTGGCCGTTCGCTTGTGGGTGATAGGCCGTGGTGCGAATTCTGGTGATGCCAAACCTCTTCATTAATGCATTGAATAGCGACGATTCGAATTGGCGGCCTTGATCCGTTGATATTCTTAGTGGGCAGCCAAATCTCGCAATCCAGTTTTCATATAGGGCTTTCGCGACGTTTTCAGCCGTGATCTCGTGCATCGGGATAGCTTCGGGCCACTTCGTGCATCGGTCAATGATGGTTAGAATATAACGGTTGTCGTTAGATATTCGCAATGGCCCGGTGATGTCTATGTGTATGTGTGCGAAGCGTTCAGATGGTGGGAACTCGCCGAGCGGGGTTACAACATGTCGGTGTATTTTTGCTCGTTGACAACTGACGCATGCTCGGGCCCAGTCCCCGATCTCCTTGTTCATGTTCGGCCAAAAGAATCTCGAACTGACTTCCTTTCGCGTGGTTCTAACGCCGGGGTGACATAAATCGTGTTGTGCTTTGAATGCAGCAAAACGGTGCGACTTCGGCAGGTACGGTCGGGGGGTACTCGTAGAATTTTCGCACGTAATTGGTCGGCGTCCGCCCGGCATAGTGACGTCAGTGAACTTCAAGTTTGCTTGGCTCCGTAGTTGTTTTAGTAGCGGATCTTTTTCTTGCTCGCATGCTAATGTGTTGTAGTCAATCGTTGTTGGGCACTGTATGTCTTCGATACGTGACAGGGCGTCCGCTACTGTGTTGTTCTCTCCTTGCACGTATTTGATATGGGTGCAAAACTGGCTTATGTAGTGCAACTGACGTTCTCTTCGAGGTGTGTCGGTGCTACTTGCTTGGCGTGTTAGTGCGTAAGCAAGTGGCTTGTGGTCAGTGTAAATGACTACTTCACATCCCTCTATCAGCCGACGAAAATGTTTGACCGCCATGTAGATGGCCAGTAATTCTCGGTCGTACACGCTGTAGCGGCGTTGCGTTGCGCTCATTGATTTGGAGAAGTAAGAGAGGGGTTTCCACACGCCGTCGACTCTTTGTTGTAATACGGCGCCGACGCTACAGTCTGATGCGTCTGACATGATGGCGAGTTCACAACCCGGAGCTGGATGCATTAACTCTGTGGCTTCTAAAATGCTTGCACGGCACTTCTCGAAGGCTATCTTTGCCTCGGGACTCCACTCGATGGGTGTTTTGTCATTTCGTTTGCGGTTGTGCAGGTATTTGTTGAGTTCAGCTTGCAGTTCGGCTTGATGTGGTAGGCAGCTGCGGTAAAAATTGAGCATGCCTAGGAAACGTCGCAGTTCGGCGATTATTTTCGGTCGTGGGTACTTCGAAATAGCTTCGGTTCGCTCTTGTGTTGGTTTGATTCCATCGGTCGAAACTTGATAGCCGAGATAGTTTATCTTTTGCTTGCCGAATTCGCATTTTTCTAGTTTCAGCATAACGCCATACTGCTTGAGTCGCTCTAGGACTTGCTTGAGGAGGAGTTTGTGCTGGTTTTCGGTCTCCGAGTACAGGAGAATGTCGTCAACAAAACAGAAGCAGTTGTCTATTCCTCGTAGCACTTGATGCATGAATCGCTGGAACGTTTGACTGGCGTTCCGCAGTCCAAATGTCATGCATTTGAATTCAAACAAGCCAAAAGGAGTAATTAGTGCTGTTTTCTGTGCATCTTCTTTTGAAATAGGAATCCAATAGTAGGCCATTTTGATGTCGAGCTTCGAGAATATCTTCATATTGTGCAGCTGATGTGTGAAATCTTGAATGCGGGGTAGCGGGTAGCGGTCGGGTAATGTAGCCGCGTTTAATCTGCGATAATCGCCGCATACACGTAGGCCACCGTCCTTTTTCTTGACCACATGAAGCGGACTGGCCCACGGGCTGTTCGAGGGTACACAAATGCCTTGTTCGAGCATGCGCTCGAATTCTTCCTTCGCTGACTTGTACTTGTCGGGGGGTAGCGGGCGCGCTCGAGCGAACAGCGGCGGCCCCGTTGTTTCTATGCGGTGAACGACTTCATGCTTCGCAGGTTCTTTTAAAGACATTGGGCGCAGGACTTCTGGATACAGCTGCAGTATGTCGTGGTACACTTGATCGGAGCTAATGAAGTGAATTGAGCTGTCCCCGCCGGTTTTGACTTCAAAAGCGTCGATTGATAACTCGGTAACGTTGTCTATGAGTTTTCTTCTATGAAGGTCAACTAGTAGCTTGAAGTGTCTTAAGAAGTCGGCTCCCAGGATCGATGTTTTCACGTCTGCTATAGTGAAGTTCCATAAATAGCTGCGCCGTAGACCAAGATTCAGCCTGAGCGCCTTCTCGCCGTACGTTTTGATTGGAGTGTTGTTTGCCGCGTACAATTGGTAGGCGCTTGATTTGTTGACTTTCCTTTTGCTTGTAACGGCTAATACGGATATGTCTGCGCCCGTGTCCACTAAAAATCGTTCTCTTGTGTTACGATCAAACACGCAAAGGCGGTTGGTGTTGCTTGGTACACCGACGCCCGCCATCGTCGGTGTAGAATTTAGTTTAACGACGGTGGTTGAACTTTTCCCCTTCTACAGCACGGCGACTCGCATCGTTTCGCCTTGTCTCCGAAACGGAAATGGTATCTGCATTCCCACGTTGCATCGCCGGGTTTCACGGACTTCCTACTGCCATTGAAGCTTCTTGATCTTGAACGGGAACGATAAGGACGACGATGATAGCGTCGCGTCGTCGGTCGTCCGCGTAACTCAGCCACTTCTAGGTTCAATTTCTCGATTTGTCTCGAGAGTACGTCTAATTGAGCAGACACGACTGGATCTTTCGAGCTCGTGGAGACGGCGGCTATTGTTGCGGGTTCGGAGTACTCGACCATTTTGTCAGCCATCGCAGCGAGTGTTTCTAGTGACGATTCCGTGTTGATCGACAGCACGACGCGGACTTGTGCGGGTAGGTGATTCAACCATTCGATTTTTAATCCTTCGTCTGTGATCATTCCGCTGCCCAATTCTCTCATCTTGCGTAGAAGTTGCGTTGGCTTCTGATCCCCCAATTCGAGACCGCTTATTAGCTTCTGAAAGTTCTTCACGTCCGATTTGTCGTATACCGCCAGTAAGCGATTCTTCACAGCGGCATATTTGTCAGCAGCTGGCGGATTGTATAGAATGTCGGTGATATGTTGCAAGTCCGTGGCCTGTAGCTGTTGCAACACATATCTATACTTTTGGTCGTCCGAAGTTTTTAAAGGGTCTGTGACGGCTTCAAATTGGATGAACCAGGCCCGCGGAAGTTCCTGCCAGAATGGTAGCAGTCTTGACTGGATCGAGACAGCCCCCAGATGGTATTCAGCTCTCGGTGCTGGATCAGGTGTGGACACTCGAGCTGGTGTGATGGGTGGGGATGTTGGTGGCGATGTTTCCTTTGTATCTGTCGACATTTTTCTTGTTTTTTTTTTTTTGCGTCGGGGTCACCAATTGTAGGGTTCTGGAGTAAAATAAAACGTCTGGTGTTCCGATATGGTTCATATATTGTCAAAAATAAGCTTCCTAATATTACAATACATCGACATACAATTCGTCATTCAGATAATGCGCACCAAAAACCAAAATAACCAATCGCCAAGGATCGCATCTGTCTCACTCCAACGCACGCTTGCGCCGGTAATGTGCTCCCGCTCGCACGACTATATAAATGCGTGCCACACGCAGAGCCCGCGCCAGTGTCTCCAAAACATCAACGCCGGCGTGCCGCCGGCGGTCGTCCAATGCACCTGTCCGCACAGCGCGCGGCGTGCGCGCATGCGAACGAGTCCCATAAATTTATCTATCTTTCTTTTTAAATTATTGATTACTTTAAATTAATTTCTATGCATTATTTACGCTGTACACTACCCCTATCTATCTCTTCAGTTGTCTTTTCTATCCATCCAAAGGTTGCCTGAAAGAGATCGCTCTGTGCGGTTAGGCCGCCCATTGTACTAACATTTAAGTTATACAATGTATACTTTGTTTTTTGTATTGATGTACATCAATACAAAAAAAAATAAAGAATATAATTTATTTATTTATTATGGGTCAGCTGTATCGTACGTATCGATCCTTAAATTTAACCACACCTTATTATCATACTAATAAAATCCAAAATCTCAACTAAAAACCGTTAAAATATGAATCTTAATAATATTCATATTTTAACGGTTGAATATCTTTCAGGATCCATTTTGTCAGTCAACATTATCTAACAAGTAATCCCTGCTCCCAAAAGTACACTCGGCTCCTAAATCAACAGATAGTAATTTTAAACAAAAAATAAATGATCTTCTATAATGGCTCAAACATAAAACACCGAAAGCACAGAAAGTTATCTTCATATATATATTTTTTAAAGCATGTAGGATTGTGAGCTACCAACACTAGCAATTCTGTTAACACCTTCAGCTAAGGTAAGTTGCATGTCTCAGGAGTGGGTTCATGTCGGTTGTTTATTGGGTGGGATTCGAATCCACGACCTCACGAATGCGAGTGCGATGCCATAGCCATGGGTCTACCACCGCTTCAATATTTACTTCATACATCGCTTATGCAACACATATATTTTTTTGACTGCCTCAGTGGCGCGATGGGAGTGTGTACGACTTTAGTATACGTGCTGATCAAGAGGTTATGCGATCGATTCCTACACATGTCACCACTTTGTGTTTTTCATAAATTGTAGTCTCGAGTCTGGGTATACTTTCTGACCGTGATTTGTAACACAACGTAACGCAGGTCTAAAAAAAACTACGTCGGACGTAAAAAAATGTAATAAATTTTTTAAACGTCCGACTGACAGGAGGTAAGTAACCGAAAAAATCCGTCTGGGTCTGTTATTTACGGCCCTGAATCGAACTCAAATATTTTTGTAATATGGATAAAAAAAAATATACTCGTTCACGAAAAGTCGGAAAGCTTAGACCACTTTGTTTATAAGGCGTTTCGAGATTCCGTGTTAGTGAGCGATTTGTATGTGTTTATAACGCACACTCTATGAAGGTTGCCTTCTGAACTTTCAGTATTTTGTGGCAAAAACCTAAGCAAACGATACTAATGAAATGGCATTATATTGTTTACATAGGCTTATACTATAGCTCTGACCACGTACTTTTTAGGGTTCCGTAGCCAAAATGGCAAAACGGAACCCTCATAGTTTCGCTCTGTCCGTCCGTCCGTCTCTCTGTCCATCCCCAGGTTAGCATTTTTTTTCTTACCTTCCCCATCATTTTACGCTTTAGGGATCCGAATATGAAATATTAAGCCTTAAAGTGCAAATTTTTGTTAGAGTCAAGTGCCCCCCCCCCCCCCTCGCCAGCTAAGTAGTAATTTTAGGATAAGATGTGGAAAAATTCAGGGTAGTGGTATATATAATGAAATTAAAAGTAAAATTATCACAGTAGGATTTACAAGTTTACGAGTAACAGCAGACTAAGTGAGAAGTAACAACATTTTCGCATAAATTCCATTGAAAAATTCTTAAATAACGTTGTTAGTAGTATGAAACAAATAACAGAAAACCCATTTCATATACCGCATTATTGTGCTGGATAGCTACGAAACCCTATATTGTGCATGGCCCGACATGTTCTTGACCGGTTTTTTTAATTTATTTGAATTCAAATCAATCGCCTTGCTGTAGTCTTGCTAAAACAGGAAAGTGGCTAGAATGATCTGAATTTTGGATCACCGCTGGTAACATGGCTTAATAATTAAAAACTGACTTGTTGATCTAGTAGGTTAGTGACCCCGACCGCTAAGCTGGCATTCGTGGGTGAGATGCCCACCCAGCTTGGTCATTTCATATACAATGTTACTCATGGTATAGTATAAACCTGAAAGTAGTTTGCTCAGAATCAGTAACACAATCCAATGAAGTAGTTTTTGGACCAAGATTATTTTTAAATTAATTAATCAAGCATCAATTAATTCAATATTCATTCTAATAGTCCAAACCCTGTTCCATAATGCGATGTGAAATGTAATCATAACTTATTTTTCAATAATAACCATGAATTACGTGCTGCGTGTAAGACAATTTGAATGGCTTATAACTCTGCCAGTTTTTAATATTTTCATTTTCTTTTTTTATATGAATTCTTGAAGTAAAAATCTTGTTGGGGTATCCGAGCTTTGCAGTATATCAAAAATAAACTTATATATAATTATACAAATAATATTTTATTTAATGCATTTCACTATCATCATAATACTTCTAATATTTAAAAATCTCGTAACTCGATGTCCCTCCGAACCGGCTCGACCGATTTTAATAAATTTATTTGTATATTCGGATTTTAATCACGATTTTAGTCTTTTGTATGTATCCCAAAAACAGGGAACCCACGACCGCTTCCGTAGAAGTCAGACACACTCCTACCGCGCCACAGAGGCGCTTTATAATGTCTGCAAATCGCAAAAGTTTATCAACATTTAAATAAATGATTAATAATTACAACAGTTTACCGTGATAAATAACATTCATTAATAATTTTCAAAGGTGCAAAAGTACCAAGAATGAAAAAGGAAATCTTACAGCAAAAACATAAACTAAAAGGACTTTTAAGGCTTTCAGCCTAACCCTCTATTGTTCTGGCGAAGTCGTCACAACAAAGGCACCCAAACAATGGAACAACAAACAAAATTTTAAATGTACAGGGTTAATAAGATAGCCTAGTTTTGTGACCTATATATGTGGATAGACGTGCACAAATGTGTCTTCCACCAACGGTGGAGAAAAGTGTCTCTTTGATTGGCCTATTGATCTAATACTTAATGACCCTGACTGAAGTATATTATCAGTTGTCGAATTACCATAGTATAGGCTCTGAATAGCTTGAAATAGCGCTGTGTGAGTTGTCCCCGAAATATTAAAATAAAATAAAATAAGGAGTTAGGTTGTAGGGTGTTAGGTTTTATTTCCGTTACGAAATTTCTCGATTCGGTCGCCGCGCTCAAAGTCCGAGCCCGTGATAAAAGCTATGCAATAGCTTAAAAAACCTGAACTTTAACGTCGTCATTGGATATAACGGAAAATACCAATTTCTCGAAATATTTAACATGGTATCAACATTTTAATCATTACGTACTACAATGTGCATCAAATAACGTGATATAATCATATATTTTGTTATGTTAGTGTCCTCTAAAGCTGTCGTGACGGTAAACAACAGCACAATACAATTTTCTAAGTACCTACCGCACAATTAGAGTTACATACAAAGCAACACTCGATACCAAGTTTGACCAATTACCATAAGTACCTACTCATAAGCTAAATTCCTATCGTCATAGAAAATTTATCGGAAATACATTTAGTGGACATTGCAAAATGAACTTAATGTATAGATGTATAAGTTCGTAAACTTTCGCGATTTGTACACATTATAGAATTTTATAAGCTACGGGTCATAAACGCGTAAATATTATATTTTAAGACTAAATAGCCGTGGTCACGGGTAGACAGTCTACCCGTGACCACGGCCGTTGCAATACGGTCGAAACGTCGGGCAATAAAACAAAGGTATATAGCCTTAAAATAAAATATTTATGTATATACTCTACTTTGGCTGTGACTTCAATCACGTTAACGACCGACGAATAACGGTTAATGCTTTACATTATAAGCTATTTTGCTTTAATAAATTTTATCAAAATCGGCATAGACAAACGAAGTTACTTTCGCATGAATTATATTCTAGATCTGGGTATAGGTACTTTGTGTCTCTTAATTATTTATTTAATGTTAGCGCCCCCTACCCTCCTCCTCTGCAACACAGGACTTGTACCCTAGAACGCTTCGTGTTCAACGGGCTAGTTAATGTAAATATTTGACACTTGCATCAAAATTGGTTCATTGGTTTGGGAGGTACGGTGTCGCAGATGCAAAAGTTAAACTTATAAAAAAGGCTCTTTTTGTTAGGGGTTTTAAAAAGAAAAAAAAAACAAATATGAAATCACTCGTATTTGCAGAATCAGTAAAAATCCGTCAATAATTTAGCGAAAAAATCTGCGTTTCGTACAAATAATAATGTACATAAAGTTTAAATTGCAATGCACACAAAACTCTATTCCGAAATTCGCATGAATTTACCCCTTTGTTAAGCCATTATTCACCTTGTTAACAAAGTTTTGTTTCTGACTGTACTCGACAATAGAATGAACGTCTTTGTTCTATTTGCGAGTCAAGTAAGTTTCGGAAGGAGCCGCGATGTCGATTTGATGAATTGACTCGAGTGACTCGAGTCACTTTATGTTCCTTCACTCGTGTACCTCGAGTTAATTGATCAAATCACCATTGCAGTATCGAAGGAACGTAAGCATTCATTGTGATGCACACAAAGTTTAAGATCAATGACAACTTACATAAGGCCATCTACATCATCATAAGCATTATTTTAAGATGAAGGACAACTTACTAATGGCCATCTGATCCCAAGCTAGGCAGAAATTATATTTTGATAATCAATTAAAATAGTAAACGGATTTATATTAATTATTTATGATAAATAATTAATATAAATCCGTTTACTGTTTTAAATGGTTACCATTGTAAAAAATTCTCAGAAGATGAGCAATATATTTTTTGCATTTTAAATATTAAACAATGTATATGAAGTTCAAATTGCAATGCACACATTATTCCATTCCGAAATTCCCGAACGTATAAATACACCCTTTCTCAAGCCATTATTAACCTCCACAAACTTTTGTTTCTGACTGTACTCGACAATAGAATAAGCATCTTTGTTCTATAGCGATTCGAGTTCTTCCCGGAAAAGAGCCGCGATTTCGATTTGATGAATTAACTCGAGCGAGGGGGCGTTCCCACTATATCGCGGTGAAAAAATTATCGTTGGACGACTGTCGTCTCTAGCTGTTCCCATTATAACGTATTTTTATCGACACCGGTTTGTCAACGTTTTTTATGTCATTAAACGACAGTTGTATTAGATTGTGATCACATTTTTACGGGATTTGCAACAACGACAATCGATTTGCCGATTATTATTTTTTAGTCGTTTTATGACTCGTGTCGTGCTTATCGTTATAAAAATCTATTGTCACAGCAAAAATGTCATGGATGACAGTACCGTGTCGTCTATACTAATATTATAAAGCTGAAGAGTTTGTTTGTTTGTTTGAATGCGGCAAACTCAGAAACTACGGGTCCGAACTGAAAAAATATTTTTATGTTGGGTAGCATTTATCGAGGAAGGCTATAGGCTACATAATACATATCACGTTACGACTAAAAGAAGTGAAGTAGAAATAAAAAATGTTGCAAATATGGGGAAAATTAACGCGGATGAAGATGCATGGGTCAGCTAGTCCTATATGTGAACACCTCCATTTAAATATACAAGCCACGACGCTTAGCGACACGATATTTGTCGTCACGACATAGTGGGAACGCGCCCTCACTCGAGTGAAGGAACGCAAGCCTTCATTGTGATGCACGCAACGAGTTGTATAGTAGTTATTATGTATTTGTTATATATTAATACTAGATGACCCGCGCAACTTTGTCTGCGTAAATTTTCCCAGTTTAAGACAGCTAGTAATTGTATAAAAATGAACGCAGAGCTAAATTATATTCACTTTATACAAAGATATACTCGTACCCACGACCTCTGTCTTAGCAGTCAGGATTATTAACCACTAGACCAACTGGCCAGTCGGACAGTAATATTAGTACAGATTACACTTATTTATAATATTATTATTTAGTTATCCTAGTCTTATGAACGTCTACTTTCACCAAACACACAGGTTCGTTTGGATAGAAAAAAATATATACATATATATTTACTGAAAAAAAAAAATCTAAACTTTTTGGCAGCTTCTTCTCATGAACTTAACACTTGGAACTGCCACCTAACTTCATATTTTTTTCAAACAAATCATAATTATGTATTAACTTTTAAGCAATCATTGACTTGATTTTACGAAATAAAAATATTTGAGTTTATGTTTAATTATGACCGCAATAAGCAATAAATCATCAACAATGTAGACCTGACATATGAACTACCACTGCTAGTATAAATATTCCTTAAATCACTCAGTCAAGCAAACAAAATCAAGCTACCGGTTTGCTTAACTTGACCAAATAAACTCACAATATTCTGTACATACCACAGAAATTAGCCTGCTATTAGAAAGGCCATTAAGACAATTTTGAAACAACCGTTGCCAGTAATATTTATAGAAATCTCTCTGTGGGTTATGCTGCGACGCAATTTTGTTTATTTTTTTTTTTTAATCATCATGTTTCTACTCTTATGACTTATTTGGGCTCTTCCCTTCAGTGCTTATTTTCCAAGGCCGTCCTCTACTTTAAAAACCTATACTTATTCATACTTAGTACCCTCTATAAAATATTTTGTTCATCCCTTTCCATGACACATGTTTAGTTTTTCAAACACGTGCTTCACAACTCTATTTAGGGTTCCGTATTCAAATTGGCAAAACGGAACCCTTATTGTTTCGCCATGTCCATCCGTCCGTCCGCAACTTAGCTCAAAGACTGTTAGTGCTAGATGCGTAATTTTGCATGAATACACATATTTCTTACGCCGACAAAGTGAAAAAATAAAATCTTGAAAAAAAAAAATCCTTATATGTAAAGTAGAGATGTGATTATTTTTCTCACCTTTCTATCTAGTGATATTTCAAAACTATAACAGCTAACTACTTAGCTGTTATAGTTTTGAAATATCACTAGATAGATAGGTGAGCTTTACAGGTGTTTGAATTACAGCTGATCCAATGAGAAGTAACAAAATTGTCGTACAAATTCCATTGGAAATTATGAATAAGTTAGTATAACGTTGTAAGTATGAAACAAAAGCAACAGAAAACCCACTTCTTAAGCCACATTATTCGGATTGGGGAGGCGGGTACTACGAAACCCTACATTGTGCGTGCCCGATATGCACTTGCCCATATTTTGTTATTAAAACCGTAGTAGCATTGAATAATAATCTTAAGTATTCCTTTACTTATGAAGCCACAATATGAGCAACAATGACCTGTCATATGTTCTGCGACTGTTACTCCAATTTGAATTTTAATATGATTCCAGCCCTTTGTTATAACCAAAATGCTTTTCACTCCAGCTGTACCAAAGACAATAGAACAAAGTATTTGTTCCAGCTTATGATTTAAATTATGTAAAGGAAGCAAGTCATTATAATTTGACGAGTTGACGTAGTGACCTTCAGTTGAAGGGTTGAAGGACGCACGATACCAAAATGTAACTTGCTGGCGTCATTTTGAAGGGTTTCAGTGAATATAGAATGGCTAGAGCTAACAACAGTTTTTTTTTTTCAAATCCTATCTTACGACACGATAGAGTAGACGAGAGAAAACACATCAACACTTTACTTGTAGGTTAGATACCCTATTTTTTTACACTTTGGTGGCCTAAGTAATATGTATGTCCATGCCAAATAACAGATTTCTAGTGCTAAGGGTCTTTGAGCCAACAGAGGGCAGACGGACGGATGGAAAGACGAACATGGCGAAGCTACAAAGGTTCCTTGTTTATTACGGAACCCAAAAAAATAACTTTAGAATGTTTAAAAGAAATACTACTATAAAAGCAAGTGCAAGCCTTCAAACATTGTGTAGCTGCTTGGAAAACCGGTAATATCATGCAAATGCCTTCCCACACTTATCGGTTTGGTTATTCGAGCAAACTTGAAGGACCGGACTAATACCAATAGATAAAATGCTTAATGTACCTACTTACCTTTTTTTTCGTTTTCGTGGCAAGTCCGAGCGAACAGGCGCATACGCGTTGCCCTCAAAGATGTCCGCGGCGCATGCGCGCTGATGCATTTCTAAGCGCGGCTCTCTATTTACCATTATGACAAGATAACGCGGCAACGAAAAAAAATAAAGTGATCATGTGCCTAGTTTATAATATCAAGTGCAATGTTATTGAGATCACTCACTATGATACTACTGCACCGACTGTTATTCTGACAATTTGTTGTAATCAAAGATAATAGATCTAGCGTTGTAATGCTAACTTCAATAATTGGCAAAGAAAATTTTAAAATAGTTCAAGTAGTAGTTAAAATAGTTTTCAAACACAAACAAAATGCAATACCTTTTTTTTCATTTGTTATTATAAAATGCATTTTAACTCATACAATTTAATGTTATAGTTTTAATTGCAAAAGATAAGCCGTGTCGGAGCGTACGTATCATATCATCAAGTTCTTTAGTTAATTAAATTTGACTAAGTACACTTTTCTATTACAAGTTGTATTGTATAGCATCCAAAATAATTATTTGTCGTGTTCATTTTTCACGAAACAATCTACAAAAACAGTTTAAACAAAAAAGGTTAACAAACCTTATGATTGAAAACAATGCACTTTACGATAACAGACAACAAATAAAAGTTATTGTACTTTTGTAAACTTCGTAGAAATATGCTTTTAAAATTGTGAACGAACGTCGTGTTTTAAAATGTTGTTTCGGTATTTTTTTGTTCGTGTTTCCCAAGGGTGAATGACTGTGTTTATGATGAATTGCTGTTGGCTTTACATACACATAAGTAGGTATGTTAAACTACTAATAAAGTTTATGCAAATATAAAATTTAATTCCAAAACAATTGTTATAGAATTTTCTACGGGTCTTAATCGCGTAAATATTTTGCGACGGCAATTCGTATTGACCGTGGTCACAAGTAGACCACAAACGATAGGTTTATTTTTTAGTAGCAACTAGCTCTAACTTAGCACGAACTTTTCTGGACTATCTATATACATATAGGCATTTGTCCCACCAACAGCAAGAAAGGGAGAAGTAAGTAGCGTTAAAATCCCTCAAGAAGCATTATACGTATGTAGATCCCGTGTAAACAAAAGAGATACAGGTATTAGCATTTGATCGCTGAGTGTTCACACTGCCGGCGAGTACTCGCTCTATACTGCATCTTTTTTTTATACTAATAAATGAGGAGATGAGCTGGTCGTACGCCTGATGGTAAGCGTCAAGCCAGCCCATAACAGTATCAGTGACATTCAAAACCTTGTTGGGCAAAGATCTGAATGTCATTGGACCTTGTTCCTCATTTGAGACATTAGTGCATAAGTATCATTTGCCAAATAATTACACTTGCTACAGTGCCCTTCAACCAAAACACAGTGATGTGTTAACATCACTAATTCACAGAAGAATAACTGATACTGTTGTGGTACTCACCAAGATGCCATAACCTATACATATAAAACCTCCTGGCTTTTAAAGTGCTGAAATGGAGTAACGTGATCAAAAATGTTGAAAACCACTGTTATAAGCTGGCCGTGCTTATAATGAAACTATACATCCAGTCCATCAGTAGTAGGTCTAAGTCATTGATTGAGTCTTCCGTGAAATAGTGATGATTACTGTGTTTCAGTTGAGGGGCACTGTAGCAAGGATAATTACTGTTCATACTTAACAGTACAGTAATCATCACAAAGGACTTGATGTAGTGATCATTGCCTCACAAATCTTTGTTTGTCAAATATCTGAATGTCACCACATTTCGTTCCTATTTAAGACATTAGTTAAAGTCTTAGCTTAAGCAGACTAACTATTTTATAAGATGACTTTAACTAATGTCGCTGCCTACTCACTCTGAGTTTACCCGTGACCACGGCCGTTGTAATATGGTCGAAACGTCGGGCACGTGATTAGGACCCGTAGTATAAATAATAATTTTATAATGTGTACAAGTCGCGAAAGTTTATTAACATTTACATTATTCTTAGCTTAATATTATATTTAATTACCATCCTTTCATAGACAGCAGTACATTTGAATTCTCCGCAAGGCTTTTACGACAAATTTTCAACTTAATCCAACCCTAACTTGAAAACAATGTTACTTAAAATAGGTCAACGAAATTTCGTAGCCAGTATATCGTAGCTACGTAGTGGCATAGTGCGTCGCACTTGAATCGTTAGGTTGTAATAATAGGCAATCGTTGAATAATTAATTTATGAATTAGCGTTGTATGGTCTCGTTAATATTGTAAAAGTGAGTACGAGGTTATCGAATGAAATAGATAGAATAAGTTAATAGGATATTTGACTGTCGAGTCGAATCAGTTTCTTTTTATGGAACGTCAAACTATTAAACTCTTTAGACATTTGTATGAAATGTAGACGTTAGTTATAACGTCATAATTGCCCAGTGGTAAATAATTTATTTTAGTGCCTGTATAAAATTGCTTAAACATGTTATTTTTTTCAGAGAGATGTGGTGACCGTAGATCGCTGATTCGAATTCGTGCTTTGTTTCTTATAATGCTAAACCGAGGAAGAAAAATGCCTTAGTGTAACTAGCATGTTTAAAAATAATGACATGTTTTGTCATATATTTTGGAAAATCCAAAACGATAATCTATTTAGATAAAAATGAATGTCTAAAATTAAATTGAGTTCATTATTGTCAGGATAATGTTTGTTCAAAAGATTTTTTTAATTTTACCTAAAAATCACAACCTTGCGAAGCCATGGAGCTAGTACGACATTAATACATGTATATTTTTTCTAGGGCAATATATATATATATCAAATGGCTTACATGATTAAATAAGGTGCTTTACTTCAGTAATAAATTCGTAATGTACTTCGATCCGCTATTTGAGTTCGGTTTCATAGCGATAAGGTATATTTTATTCATTACCTACACCGAATTTCTAACTTCGGCCTATACTATATATCATATTTTATTTGACTCTATATAAGAATAGTTCTCGTGTGGTACTGGTATAAGAATAGTACCACCCCATCCCTTCCCGTGGGTGTCGTCAAGGAGGCTAAGGGATTTCACACCGGAGGACGAGCAGCAGCGTCCTCTGCGTACTCTAAACCTTACTGGGATCGCCAACCGCTCGCCAAGAGTGTGTGTTTAATTTTTGGTGCAATTACCCCCAGGATCGATAATAAGTAGGTTCTACTGGGGAGGCCCGTGCCGTCAGTGGAAGATTCATATGATGATGCTATTAATCGCATATGATTTTAGATTTAAAGGAAAGATAGAGACTTTTAAGTGAAACGTCGGGAAAATAAAAAGTGATATGCTTTTAAATATTATTGTGATTGTGCCATCTCTATGGCCCCATCTGGCCATAGCTTCCTAGGTTCCTATTTGCTTAGGTCTTCCTCTACTCGTACACCTTTCAAAACACAATAACGACGTATAATACTGACCTGTTGGTCTAGTGGTTAGTGACCCTGACAGCTAAGCCAGAGGTCGTGGGTTCGATCCCCATCCAGGATAAAACTTTGTGTGATAAACACATGGCTTTATTTTGTGTCTGGGTGTAATTTATCTATAAATATGTACGTATTTAGAAATATATAAGGATGTTTATCAGTTGTCTGGTTACTATAGTTTGGGATGAAATGGCGTTGTATAAGTTGGCCCAAGATTATTATACTATTATTATTATGCTTTGAATTTCTTCTTCTTACATATTTTTTCATTTCTTTCATCTCTTCTCATCACATACTATAATTATTTTATTATCATGACAAATGTTAATTACACTTACTTCGTAATTAATTCTGAATGACTGTTCTCCAGCTATGTAAAAAAGTATCTACAGTTACATTAGATAAAGGAAATCATAAAGAGAAAAAAAGAAGAGGCCTATGATTCAACCAGGGAGATGGTATAAAGCCGAGTATATTATCTTTAGTCAATTGAATATAATAATATTTTACCCCAGCAAATATATTTGAGCTGAATTTCACATGACTTGCAATTTTTTTTTCACTTTCGACAACATCCAATATTAAATTATGGAACACACTTTGAGGAATAAACTCAATTTTAGGCAAAAACGCACCCCACTCAACTTGTTAGCTTGCAACGTCACTGTACAAAAATTGAAAAACATTAAATTCGTAAAAAAAACACGCAACTCATTCATTTTTTCATCAACGCCCAGCTTGAAGTCGTGGATCTAGAATACTCAAATTTCACTGAAGTTCTTTTGTGGTGTAAGTTTTTATGAAAATTTAATTCTAAATTAGACGGGTAGAGCCATGCGCTAAAATAACAAATAAAACTGGGTAAGACCATGCTCAAAAATCCGATTTAAATAATTGCACAAGCAGAAGAGCGTATGTTCATGGCACTTACACCCTTTCGTTAAGAAAAGCAATTTTTCGGCAATAATTCAATGACGGCATATCCGCATGTCCGAAATAATAACGTCATAATTTTTTTCATATGTTTTGGTCACATGGTTCAAAAGATAAGGGGCAGGGGGGGGAGGTACAATTTATGCAACTTGCGCAGCGAATATTTCAAGAAATATTTACGTAATCAAAAAACTTTTTAGTAGAAACCTTAAAATGTTTTAAAAGACCTGTCAAGTGACTTGTCCCACGTTGATGTTTGTTCAAAAAAAAAATCAGCTTCTGTTACATGTATAGAGTGAAAAATATTTATTTTTATTATTTATCTATGAAACCAAGTAGCGGGTACTACAAGACACCTTTTTACAATATTTCATAAATATTCATTGTGTAGTCTTCGATTCCATTGCATCGAGGAGTGAGGCAAGAGGACGTTATCTCCCCAAAACTGTTCACAAATGCAATGGAGGATATGTTCAAGACACTGCACTGGAAAGGACGGGGCATCAACATCAATGGTAAATACATCTCTCACTTGCGATTTGCAGATGACATTGTCATTATGGCGGAAACGCTGCAGGACCTGCAACTGATGCTGAATGACCTGGCTGACTCCTTTGTACGCATCGGCTTACGGATGAACTTAGATAAAACCAAGGTCATGTTCAATGAACATGTACTACCGGTACTGATAGCGGTGCACGTCGCCGTTCTCGAAGTTGTTCAAAAATATGTATACCTCGGGCAGTCATTACAGTTAGGTAGAAACAACTTCGAGGACGAGGTGAACAGGAGAATTCGGTTGGGTTGGGCAGCGTTTGGTAAGCTACGTCAAAGCTGGTCACGGGTCGACCCTTAGTCGACCCGTGACCCGTGACACGAATATATCTAATATGTATAAAAATCCAAAAGCCCTTTAATGCTGACCTGTTTGAAGGGAGAACTCCGGAGGCGTGGAGTAGAAGTGTAGTCGTCTTGTTCTTCAAAAAAGGAGATAAGACCCGGCTGAAGAACTACCGACCTATTTCTCTTCTAAGCCATGTCTATAAGCTGTTTTCAAGAGTCATCACGAACCGCCTTGCGCGAAGACTTGACGAATTCCAACCACTGGAACAGGCTGAATTTCGGAGCGGATATGGCACCATAGACCACATCCACACAGTGCGGCAGATTATACAAAAGACCCAGGAGTATAATCAGCCCCTGTGTCTAGCATTCGTGGACTATGAGAAGGCCTTTGACTCGATTGAAATCTGGTCCGTTCTGGAGTCTCTGCAGCGATGCCAAGTAGATTGGCGATATATCCAAGTGATGAGATGTCTCTACGAAGCCGCCACCATGTCCGTCCAAGTACAGAATCAGCAAACAAAACCTATACCATTGCATCGAGGAGTGAGGCAAGGGGACCTTATTTCCCCGAAACTGTTCACAAATGCAATGGAGGATATGTTCAAGACGCTGCACTGGAAAGGGCGGGGCACCAACGTCAATGGTGAATACATCTCTCACTTGCGATTTGCAGATGACATTGTCATCATGGCGGAAACGCTGCAGGACCTGCAACGGATGCTGAATGACCTGGCTGACTCCTCTGTACGCATCGGCCTACGAATGAACTTGGATAAAACCAAGGTCATGTTCAATGAACATGTACTACCGGAACCGACAGCGGTGCACGACGCCGTTCTCGAAATTGTTCAAAAATATGTGTACCTCGGGCAGTCATTGCAGTTAGGTAGAAACAACTTCGAGGACGAGGTGAACAGGAGAATTCGGTTGGGTTGGGCAGCGTTTGGTAAGCGTCAAGTTCTCATCGTCGATCCCACAATGTCTAAAGACTAAAGTCTTTAATCAGTGCGTCCTACCCGTCATGACATACGGAGCCGAAACGTGGACACTGACGGTACGGCTAGTCCACAAGTTCAAAGTCGCTCAGCGGGCTATGGAAAGGGCTATGCTCGGAGTTTCTCTTAGGGACAAAATCAGAAATGAGGTGATCCGGCAGAGAACCAAAGTTGTCGACATAGCCCACCGGATTAGCAAGCTGAAGTGGCAGTGGGCTGGCCATATTTGCCGAAAAACCGACAACCGTTGGGGTAAACGAGTTCTTGCGTGGAGACCATGGCACGGCAAACGTAGTGTAGGACGCCCTCAGGCCAGGTGGAGTGATGATTTACGCAAAACGGCTGTCAGGAGCTGGATGCGAGAAGCCAGGGATAGACCAAAGTGGCGTGCAATTGGAGAGGCCTATGTCCAGCAGTGGACTGCGATAGGCTGATGATGATGATGATGATAAGTCTTAGATTAAAATCCCTGTAATATACGGATGGACAGACGGACATGATGAAACTATAAGGGTTCCGTTTTTGCCATTGTGCCAACGGAACGCTAAAAATGCACAACGAGAGACGCACTCAATACACTTTTTACTACTGAAATCTTTCTGTTATTCATTTATAGTTCCAAACTTTTCTATCTATATAAATCAAAATATATCTCCCAATTTGTTGCTAAAAGCAATACTCGAGAACAACTGGACTTATTTTTTAATAGAAGGCATGGAAATTTTGCCCAATAACACGTATAAAGCCGAACAATAATAATAGTGAGCTTTAGTAAAATCACAAGAACGGGCTCGAACGCGAATTCAGATCGAGAATCACGAACTTTAATCACAATAATATTTAAAAGCACATCACTTTTTATTTTCCCGACATTTCACTCGAATTATACCGTAATATTATTGCTAAACAACCCAGCTTTCCGTCACACTCAATTGCCACAAACAATATATAAAGCAATCTGACTGCCTGCAAATAACAGCTTCGATAATAAAAATACAGTTACGAACCCTCTCAATCAATTATATTGCTTTGACGCTGTGGCGACGAAATAATAAAATAAACGCTGACAAACAGAACAATTTCATGACCTTTTAGAAGTAGAAGCCTAAAAAGAATGGTTGACATTCTAAAATTTGATCATAGTAAAAATAATTAAATTTTTTTGAACGAATGCTTTAATCCTAAAATTTTAAATAAATTGTGTGCATTTAGTTCTAAGCCGTCTTGGTGGGTACAACTACAGTGTCAGTAATTCTTCCGTGAAATAGTAACGTTAACACATCACTGTATTTCGGTAGAACTGCGAGTAACGAACTAATGTCTTAAATGAGAAGCGCGGTGCGGTGTCAATCAGATCTTAGCCAAACAAGGATATGGGTGGCACTGAAAGTGTTATGGGCTCGCGTAACGTTTTCTATCAGGCGTACGATTTGCTCGACTCTTCAATCTATAGCATAAAAAAAAATACCAAGCAATTTACCTTAGGTCCTATGATTTGCTCTAATCGATGAAAATAAAACATGGCAAAGAAACTGATTAGAACTAGACCAAAAACTTCGGATGTATAATATAACATCCACCGATTTCCATTAGGCCCACGTGATAGATTATTTATTAAAACTTGTATTTTCTCTCATACAAAGCATAATCTAATAATTTATTCAAGAAAAAAAAATTAAGCTATCCGAGTCAGACAGCTCTAGGAATTTAATTTCTAGGTCGGAAAAAACGTGGCGCAGATAGAAATGTTTTATATTACTCTTCCCACTATACTTTTAGTGGTAATAAATTGAAATACCATTAACATTAAATGAATTACCATTACATTGAAATACCATTACTATGTTGTTGATATACTTAATCTCATGTCTTCTCTTTAGGGTTCCTTAGCTTATAATAAATAAATAGTTTATTTTGTGTCTGAGTATAATTAAACTATACTTTATGTATGTGTCTCATGGAAAATATACAGTAATGTTTAATGTATACTAATATTACAAAGCTGAAGGGTTTGTCTGTCTGTTTGAACGCAATAATCTTAGGAACTACTAGTTAGAATTAAAAGAATATTTAACTGTTGAATCGCCCATTTATCGAGGACGGCTATAGGCTATTCAACATGACGCTACGACCTATAGTTGTAGCGTGTATATAGACTATGACACTCATAAATAACGCAGCTATTTATTGGTAAAAGAAATTTAAAAATCAGTTTAGTACATCCAGAGATTACCCCGTACAAACTTCAGAAACTCACAAACTTTACCTTTTTGTAATATTAGTATAGATTTTACCCTTTGAAAATTCTTTGATACATCAAAAAATTACCTTTTGTTCTCAATTTATTTTTAATGAAAGGAAATTTGATCTTAATATTTTTGCCCTCATTTTCCAAAGATATTTTTATGTAAAAAATTCTTCCAATTTACTTTATACAACCCCATAACCCGATACCCTTTTATAAAACACCCACTGAATCATAAAACGTTACTGCTAACAGATTAATTTTTAAACGATTGCCCTTTATTACAACCATAACGATTCAACGATTCAAAAACTACGTGCTACGCCTCTACACTACTACGAAGTGCTACATTTCGTAGACATCTTTATTGTAACTTGTCTTCAATTATGGGACGAATTAACTTGAAGTTTTGTGAAAGCATTGTGGAGAATTTTAATATGGCTAACCCCCTCCCCTCCTCTCTCTCAACCCTCTGTAAATATGTCTATTAGATTCCGATCGCGATTATTTACTTGTAATATTGTAAAATACCACTTTAATAAATTAAAAGACATTTTTTTTTATTTTTTTTTGTATTCATCTGTCGTCGAAGAGGAATAGTCCTTCAAAATGAATGGTCTATGAATTATCTATTTAGAAATCGAGAATAGAATATTTAGAGGTCGAGAAATAGAGTCTGTTTGCCATAGTAGTCTAATTGTAGATTTGAGAATTGTATTAGTGTCACCGTAAGATTTACCTTCAGTACCTATACGGCTTACTTTTAATAATTAGGAAATATTGATTTTAAAAATTCAAACTTATTTCATTGCAAGTGTTGATAATGGGTCCCAAATTAAAGATCGTGACTATAAATCACAAATGAATGTAGGAAAATTTCGTCTCTGGCAGAACATGAACCCGGGACCTTAGGGGTAGTTAAGGGAGCCATTTACCGACTCCGGCACATGTCTGCCAAAGTTGAATTTAGCCTCCATATGATATGATTTTTTGGCAACCGTGACGTCATCCACTACGTTCCGTAGGAACTTGCACGGCTTTGTGAGTTTCATTGCAGAAACCATTTAATCACTGATTTTTAATGACGCTGAACATTACTTTTTGTAATTTTTAAATGATTTTTATCCTAATTTTATACTTTTAAATTTATTGTCGCGGTTTTGTACTTAATTTTTTGTCGCGGCTTAATTCCCGCCTAAAAAGTAGTTTTCCTCCATTCATTTAAATTTATAAGTATAAAATTAGCATAAAAATGCATTAAAAATTACAAAAATAATGTAAATCGCAATTTCATAAATATATTTTTTAACCTTTGTTTGAAAATGAATTCTCTCTACGTATGGATGATCCATACAAACACGAGACATACTTAAATATTACATATTTATTACGAACCTTCATCTGAGAAGCTTTCAAGTAATATACCTAAGTCATTCGTTGAGAGAATTTTAAATAATCTGTGTATATAGTATACTAGCAGTTACCCGCAACTTTGTTCGTGAAAAAGCAAATATTTTTTTAAAGATACTAGCAATGTGGAATTCCCACATTACTAGCAATCCTGTTAACCCCTCCAGCTAAGCTCAATGGCTTGTGTTAGGAGTGGATTCACGTCGGTAGTATAATGGGTAAAATTCGAACACGTGACCTCACGATTGCGAGCCCGATGCCTTAAACATTAGTCGCGGAGCCACAGCCTACATTTTAACAAACTACAAAATAAAGTTCCTTCTCGCTGTTTGCCCATATGTACGCTTAACTCTTCAAAACTTTGCAACGGAATTTGATAGGGTTTTATAATTCATACGAAGTACTTTGCAACGGAATTTGATAGGGTTTTATAATTCATAGGTAGTATAATTCATACGAATTGTGTAAAGACTGGCTGGAATATCTAAATCAAAGTGGTTTTATAGAGTAAGTTGACTACTAAAATTAGTTGGATTAAACTTTTCTAAAGGGTAATGAGAAAAGTTCATTAACTTTAGTCCAACTAATGATCAGATAAGCAGCAGCATCAACAGCAGATAAGCAAGCTGAAAAAGAAGGTTGTATATAAACTGAGCATATTGACTGATATGTTTTTATGCGTAACTTTATAATGTTTAGGGTATCGTATCTCAAAAGGAAGAAAATTAACCCTTATTCGAGTTAAAATTAAAACCATACACTCAGATCTACAGTCTCTTAAAGCTGTAAAAAAACATATTTCTAAGTTTAAGTAAAAAAAATAAGATACGAACGTTTATGTCATAAAAAACGTATTTATCTACTTGATCCTGAACAATATATACTAATATTATAAAACTGAAGAGTTTGTTTGTTTGTTTGAACGCGGTAATCTCAGGAACTACTAATTATTTTACTGTTGGATAGCTTATTCATCGAGGAAGGCTGTAGGCTATATAACATCATGCTACGATCAATAGGAGCAGAGCAACGATGAGAAATGTTGAAAAAACGGGGAAAATTTACGCAGACGAAAATGCGCGGGACAGCTAGTTTATAATATATACCTACAAATTGTACGGCACCCTCGGTCGGCGAGTTAAGACTCGCACTTGTCCGCTTTTTATTATTGGCAGTATTGTTCTAGTTTTATTCACAGTTTCTTTTTAAGCCAATAAGTAAAAGTAAATGGCTAATACGTCTAAAAGTGAAGATTTGTAATTGGCTTTATGTTAATTTTACTGTTTTTCTACACACAAATAATATGTAGCTTTAACTGTAATGTCTCAACCGTACCAATGTTTGCAGGTTCTGCATGGATGAAGAAACATCTATACACATTCTCTGCAAGGAAATTCATCACAACAGAAGCCAGCACCATAAAGGGCACTTAATCACACTTGACGACGTTAAGGCCACTCCACCATAATGCATAATCGACTTCATGGTCAGACTAAACCTTGGGGATATATTTAAAAAAAAGACGGAGCAGTCATAATAGATTTTATTTTATTATATATGGGTTTGCTCTTGGCCGATCATGTCTGATGGTAAGCACAATGAAACGAGCGCACCCAGAAATCTTTAAAGTAGCAGCAATTTCTGGGCTATACATACCGGCCTCTATCCAGATACAATACAATGTAGCTGTAAATTTTCCATACTTTTATCTAATACTAATATTATTAAACTGAAGAGTTTGTTTGTTTGTTTTCGATAATCTCAGGAACTTTTGGTCCAAATTAAACAATTATTTTACTTTATAGAATTTTATAAGCTACGGGTCTTAATCGCGTAAATAGTAGACGTTTCGACCGTATTGCAACACGGCCGTTGCAATACGGTCGAAACGTCGAGAAATGAACAAAGGTATTTAGCCTTAAAATAAAATATTTACGCGATTAAGACCCGTAGCTTATAAAATTCTATAATGTGTACAAATCGCGAAAGTTTACGAACATATAATTATTTTACTGTTACGCAGCTCATTTATCGAGGAAGGATTTATTTAACATCGGGATACGATTAATAGGAGCAAAGCAGGGTCCTTATTCACTATCTTTTTTTCGTTTTCGCGTCAAACCCGCGCTTTTAACTGTCAAAATCTTGTCATAATGGTATATAGACAGCTGCGCTTAGAAATGCATCGCGCATGTGCGCGGACATCTTTGAGTGCACCGCGCCAGCGGCAATTCGTGCGGGCTTGCCGCGAAAACTAAAAAAACTTAGTGAATACGGAACCAGCAATGAAAACTGTGGCAAATACGGAGGAAATTTACGCAGATGAAGCTAGTATAATACAGTTAGTATAAAATAAATATACAAATTTAACAGTTAGCCGCATAGCTCAGTTGTTTGATCCAGCTACGTGGGAAATATAGGTAGGTTCACTTACACTCAAAGCATTGGATTTTGTCTTTCAATTTTTACATTTCAAATAAACTTTTCAAACCTTAGTTATTCTAGGTACTTAATATACCAGGTGTACATAAAGTATTTGAATAAAAAAAACAGTTATTTTGGCATAACACACAGACACTTAAATTTTATTTATATGTATTGGTTTTTATACGTTGGTTATGAATGTCATTTCAACGTTTTACGCTGGTAACATAAACATGAGATTTATTAACATAAAACTCGAACGGAATGACAAATCCCTCATCGTGTGATTTGTCATTTTTTTGATATAAAGCTGAAGAGTTTGTTTGTTTGAACTCAATAATCTCAGGAACTACTGGTCCAAATTATAAACAATATTTTACTGTTTGATAGCCTATTTATCGTCGATGTTTATAGGCTATATAACATCACGCTACGACTAATAGGAGCGGAGCAGCAACGAAAAATGTTGCTAAAACGGGAAAAATTTACACAGACGAAGTTGCGTGGTCAGCTAGATTTTTCAAATAGATACAGGTTGATTTGTAAAATGCTAATAACCTCTCATTCGTGGCTTCTTTACATACAACACTAACAATTTTGCAATATTAGTTTTAAAAACATTTACCATACTAAACATAAACCACCATCTACACACAACCACCTACGTCTAAGACCCCGGAGTAAAATCGTTGTTTCTTGGCAGTTTCATGGCCTAAACCACACAATAAACAACGCCTTTCCTCTGGTAAAATAGGTAGGTGGTTAAGGGCTATTTTTTTGAATATATTTCAAACTATTATAAAAAGTTCTGAGCATAATTGTATATTACAAATCCCCCTGTACATTTAACTAGCTTGCGGCGGCGGCTTCGTCCGCGTGGAAGTCGGCTTTCGTTATAAAATGCCATGTCTATCTATCCTATCCTATGACCTACCTCGGGATTCTATCTAAATTAGTGTAGCGGTTTAAGCGAAAAAAGGTAACAGACAGACAGAGTTTCTTTCACATTTATAATACTAACTATCGCCGTGGCTTCGCCCGCGTGGATGTTGATTATGGCAATAAAACTATACTATAAGTAATTTATTTCAATAACCTTGTATTCATTTATTTAATTCGAATCCTATTTGCGTTTAAAACCCATAAATTCACATTATTATTATACAAATAACGAAATGTTTATTATCGTTTAATAAACATATTGTTATTTGTATAAATGCGGTTAACGCATGAATTTCAGACATAAAATTCAGTATTGCAGTAAATTGCGACGCCACTGACCTTAGTGGCGTCGCAATTTACTGAAAATTATATGCAAGAGGTCATGAGTTCAATTTCCACACGGGTCACCATTGGTGTGATCCAGTTGTTGTTCCGAATCTGGATGTACTTTGTGTCTTTAACAGTAAATTTTCGTTACGTTTCCTCGACACATAGCTTTGTATATGATTTATGCTTATGTTGGTTCAACTTTTTGTGTGATATCCACGTTACTATATATTACGTAAAAAAACTGACACCTTCTTTATAAATATCTAACAAGAGCCGTCTAATGTGTGTAATAGATTCTCGAAAGCTATGGATTAGATTTAGATAGGGTTTTCGCTATTCGGCTGCATTTTTTCTGGGAAGGCTTTAGAGTATTAAACGTTGTCCTAGCTTATAAAATACCAGTGATGCAGACTAAAACATAGAAGTGAGTCAGCGTAAATTGCAACGAACCGCCTTCATGGAAAAAAAATGATAAAGCACATTATCATTTTTTTCCATGAAGACATTGATTTGTACACATTAAGAAAATATATATATTACGGGTCTTAATCGCGTGAATAATTTAAGGTAAAATACCTTGTATTATTGTACGGTTCTACCCGTACATTATACATGTATTTTATCTTAAATTATTCACGCTATTATGATCCGTAATATAAACATTTTCATAATGTGCACTTTTTTACTTAAAAAATGATTATTCTAAACAATTTGTTTACAATGGCTGGCACTGTTGGTACGTTTATGGCAACCGTTGTGTCCAAACGTCAACATTAGGGTAGTAATCAACTATGTTTTTTTTTTCGTTTTCGCGGCAAGCCCGCGCGAAATGGCGCACGATAGATGTCCGCGCGTATGTGCGATGCATTTCGAAGCGCAGCTCTCTATATACCATTATGACAAGATTTTGACAGTCAGAAACGCGGGCTACCTACTACCGACCTAGTACAGGGACATATTGACTTGTGCAAGAATTGTGTCGAACCATTGGACACTCTTCAAACTTATAACCTCACTATTGACGTTGGGGATTTCATATGATGTGCCACTGCTGGGCACGGGTCTCCCCACAAGTACGCAGACGACGCTGCTGCCCGTCCTCCGGTGTGAAATGCCTTAGCCTTGACACCCACGGGAAGAATCAGAGTTTCACTATTCTTAAGCCGGTATTACACGGCTTGAGGATTTTAAATAAGGAAAAGCTACACCTTAACAGTGCCCTTTAAGAAACCCCGACCCTATTTCAGTAAGTATAATTGACGTACTCATTAATAATTAATTAACTTAATTATACCCGGAATACGACAGACTTTCTTTGGAAGTCTTCCTAATCATTATAAATTAAAAAGATAAATTATTCTTATTGTAATTCAATTACAGAAGTGGAATTAGTAAAAGTGTCGTGACGTGTTTTATTTTATCAATGTATTACTTTTGTTTAATCTATTGTACTGCGCGCGCCACAGAACAGTATATATTTTTTAAGAAAAACAAAGCCTCCAAGTGAATGTAAAAGAAAAAAAAATATCAAGCGCATCACCGAATGCATATTTTGGTCTATATATCTGGTGTTTTATAATATAGGACAATGTTTTATACACTGAAACCTTCCCGGGAAATATTCAGACGAATAATGAAAACTCCATCTAAATAAGATCACTATTTTTCGAGAAAATACATACATACGAATCAAATGTTATATACATATCCATATTTTTTGAAGGCGTATAAAAATAGGAGTAGATTGGACAACAATGTAGGTAAGAGACAAGCATTTAAAACATTTAATATGGAAACCCAGTTGTACCTATATGTTTTTAAATAAAAAAAACCTTATCTATGGAGGAAAAATTCGTCTCAGGCGGGACTTGAACTCGCGACCTGGGTACCGGCGCTAAGCCGTTACCAACTTTGGCACCGAGACAAGTACACCAAAGTCTAATTTATTTAGTCTAATTTAAGATTTTATGGCAATCGTAACGTCATCCACCGCGTTCCTAAGGAACTTGTACGGCTCTGTGAGTTTCATTGCAGAAACCATTTAAGGTCGTAGGTTCAAGTCCCGCCTGAGACGAATTTTTCCTCCATACATTCAAATTAATTTGTTGAAAAAATAGCAATTTTAGTTATTTTTTTAACAAATAGATTTGAATGTATGTGTGCTTTAAAAATTCCAAAAAGTGAAATACATTTATTTCTTAATTGTTTATCTTTCTTTTAATATTGACAATCCACAAAACTCATAATATTTATCGAATCGAGACAGATATTTATTTCTTATTCATTCTTTGACTCGAATTGAACTTCGAACGATAATATAATGAGCGACTCTGACATAGTTGCCCACCTGTTATAATACAAGGTCATTCTAACCTATTTTACTCTGTTCTGTGGTCTGTGTGGTACTCAATACTGTTTGTCGTCACACTTAACCCGATTTAATTGGCAAAGGTACAGGCCGACCAAATTGAATCATAGACCTTTGTAGATCTTTTCGCTAAAAAAACAATATTACGTACTAGTATTTCCGCTTGATTTCGGCGTTGCTTGTTGTAACAAATAGTCGACCGATTTTCATACTAATTTAAAGCCCCTTTTTGACTACCTTAAAGTTCGAATTCCAATCAAATTTAACGTTTAGTTGTATTCTAAAATTGACAAAATTACAGTTATTTAATAAGAAGGGAACTCTCATACTAGGATACAGGCTCTGTATCGCGGGGGTCTTCATATGTGTACAAATCACGAACACAAAGTACATTCTGACTAGGAACAACTATTTGTGGATCGCACAAAGTGATGTTCCGTCTGGAAATCAAACCCACGACCTTAGCAATAAGGGTCACTAATCACTGGACCAAGAGGCCAGTTGATCAATACTTAGACCAGTTCAACAACCGTTTGTGTTACAAAGCTCCACAGTGATCTAAGAATCAAATTGGTGCTCGTGACAGTACGACTAATGAAGTGATTGCCAATCAAAGGTTACCAGGTCCAATCCTGTTTGCGTATAAAGAGAGGCTAAGTGAAGCTTTAATAGAGACTATTTTTAGTAAATACTAGCTGTCCCGCGCAACTTCGTATACGTAAATTTTCCCCGTTTTTGCAACATTTCTCGTCGCTACTCCGCTCTTATTAATCGTAGCGTGATGTTATTTAGCCTATAGCCTTCCTCGATAAATGGGCTATCCAACAAAAAAATATTTTAAATCGGTCCAGTAGTTCCTGAGATTAGCGCGTTTAAACAAAGAAACAAATAAACTCTTCCGCTTTATAATATTAGTATAGATGAGGGCTATTAAGGTCTCACTGTGTAAGTAGCGTGTAGTAACTTTATTACTACTAATATTACTGTTTAATGTTCCCTCATTCGTTTTTTTTACCAGCTTTCTAGAAACATTTTGGATAGAATAAATGTTATTATTAAAATTAACTTGGCATAGCTTAGTTGAACAATACTTTAACCAACCTTAAAACCGTTTATATAACAATGTTCAAGAGTGGCCTAGGAATCAAATTGGTGCTCGTGACAGTACGACTATTGAAGTGATTTACCGATCAAAAGGTCGCAGGTCCACTTCTGTTTGCGTACAAAGGAGAGGTCAAGTGAAGCTTCAACAGAGACTATTTGCCGTAAATAAGAGGGCTATTACGGTCTTACTGTGATAGTCTCGAGTACCTTGTATTATAATCGTTCACATTTACGTTTAATAAAATCGTTACTGTAATATAATATAATGTTTTCAAAGTAGTCGCCTACCACCTTTTCCAAGATTCTCGTCATTATTATTATAAATTCTTCTATCTCTTAATGCTTACGGGTTAGGCCCCCGTAGCGACATCTAGTCGGTAGTTAAAGAACTATCACGGCTTTTGTTATTGCTGCGTTACAGAGAGCATTTTAACAAATTATGATGACGCAGGCCGAATATTGAAGTAATTTTTATAGGCATTTCTTGCCAAAGACTTTACAAATACAATAATTGCATTTTTGAAAGATAGAAAAATTTGAATCCAGACTCAGAAATCGAACCCGAGACTTCCGTAGCCAAACCGGGGCCAGAAGCGAACCACCTATCTGGACTATGTTACTAGATATCAAATTCTTCTATCTCTCAATGCTTACGGGTTAGGCCCCCGTAGCGACATAATATCACTATCGGACCGCATCGGCTTCGCATAGAGATTTCTTCACTGTATATACTCATAATATACATGAATTATATATTAATAAACTATCCAAAAGAAATTATCCGAATGATAGTGAAAACCGCATCAAAATCTGATGCGTAATTTAGAAGATCAAAGCGAACATACAGCGAGAAGTAACTTTATTTTATACTATGTGAAGGTAAAAGCGTATCGAATTGGGAACATATATATATTTGAAGTATATTAACGCTTAAAGGTGACAATAATATTGTATACTATTAAAACTATAGGTAATGATGAGTCTAAAATCACTCGAGTTTCAATTAATTAATAAAATTACAGCTTTTAAGGGTTCCGTAGCCAAAATGGCAAAATCCTTGTCTGTCTGTCCGCCTCAAGGTTAACTCAGATACCCTTAGCACTAGAAAGCTGTAATTTTGCATGGCTATAAATATTAGTACCGCCAAAACATTTGTTAAAAAATTTTTTTCGGGTAAAGTGGGGCGTGATATTTTTTCTCAGCTACCGCTTAGTGTACCCCACACCTGTCATTGGCCTTTTGTTTACATTTAGGGTTGTGAATATATTTTTTTGATTTACGGATCCGTTTGTATAATATTACGCCTTAAAGTATTTTTTTTTGTTACAGTCAAATACCACCACCACCACCTCCCCCCTGCCAGCTAAATGGTTACATAAGGAGATGTTTTTTGCGTAACCATTCAAAATAAATTAGCTACAAGACTGACACACAATTTTGTCTGTGTTAACGTCAAATTTCTACCCCTTAAATACGCAGAGAACGTAGAGACCAAGATATTCCTGCACAAAATTATAACTTAGTGGATTCTTTTATGTAATATCATCTACTTCAATTGCCCTCGAAATAATGCCCGTAATAAACCAACATTTCATATTCCAACCTCCAGAACAAGTTACTCTAGAAATCGCTTTATCGCCGATCGTGTTATAACCACAACCAGTCATATCATCATTTAGACATTAAAAAAACAAGCTAATTACATTAAATCCCTAAGTTAAACATAAGTGTACTTAAGTCTTCATGAACCTATTAATTAGATATCATTAGTTCGCTCTATGTAATAATTACACATTAGTGAAAACTTATTGGCTTTATGTATCATTTTCCTATCAACATTACCTTTAAGTGAAACCATGCAGTGTGTTTTCCAAATAAATTAAGTAGGCTTTACAAGTTTACGAGTAAAAGCCGACCAAGGGAGAATAGAGTAAAAAAGCTAAATTTTCGTCTAAATTCCATTGTTAATCTATACTTAACTAAAGCTGAAGAGTTTGTTTGTTTGTTTGAACGCGGTAAACTCAGGAACTACTGAATCGAATTGAAAAATTTTTTCCCTGTTAGATAACGCATTTATCGAGGAAGGCTATAGGCTATATAACATCACGCTATGACTAATAGGAGCAGCAATGAAAAATGTTACAAAAACGGGGAAAATTAACGCATACGAAGTTGCGCGGGTCAGCTAGTCTATTAAAAAAGCTAAAGAGTTTGTTTGTTTGTTTGAACGCAGTAACCTCAGAAACTAAGTATCCAAATTAAAAAATCTTTCACTGTTGGATAGCCCATTTAACGAGGAAGGTTATAGGCTATATAACATTACGCTAATACCAATAGGAGCGGAGCAGCAATGAGGAATGTTGCAAAAACGGGGAAAACATACGCAGACGAAGTTGCGCGTTACAGCTAGTTAGTTATAATTAAAATTTTCCTTAGGTATTAGTTATGCAAACGATTCACTTTTATAAGTAAAGATTCTGCGAGATAATTAAGGTCATTCTTTTCTTTCTTTATGAATTAGTAGTAATTTGGCCAATATTTAAACACATATAGTTTTTATATTGTAAGTGGATCTTGCACCCATTGAGGTTGATACATGTTTTATTTTTTTAATATTTTTATTTGTACTTATGTCTTATTTTTGTATCAGTCCTCTATAATAATATAATGATGGCAGCACCTTACCTGCATAAAAAGTTAATTATGGGTATATACGCCGGCCAGAGAGATGAAGGAAATCATGGTATACTAAAACTAATTTAACTAATTTCAATAGCAATGTAAAAAGGTATGTCTACACTCGGACACATGGTGGTATCGAAGTTATTAAGTAAATATCTTAGGATGAAAATGTCTTAGCGAGAAATCTGTGTCATCACGGAGTGGCGAGGTCGAAGACGACACGAGGCGGTGATTCAGCAGCTCCGCAAATAGGTGCTTAGTCTAAGTGCAGGCAAGGCTCGTAATTAGTTTATAAACAAAGAAACATTGGCAATTTGAAAAGACTGGCCGCGAGTTGTTATTGCCTCGTTCTTTTCTCCGGCTTTACCTATTGTCTCTGCAAACAGGCATTACATGTAAATGTAGAATCAACTTTTCACAAGTGTAGTATTTTGCTTCCTAAGTGAATAAAGAATTATAAACAACAGAAAACCCACTTCATACACCTCATTAATGCAATGCTAAGCAACCCTGGAATGTGCGTGGCCCGACATGCACTTGTCCGGTTTTTTTAATTCGTCGTGGCTTTGAAACTTGCGCGAGTTGACGGTGAAGAGAAAGAAGAATATGTAAATATTCTTCTTCCTCTTCACCGCACAATATTGTAAAATATTCAGGAATATTGTAAAATATTACTTACAAACTGTATTTTCGGCTAAAGTGCGGCTAATATACCAATAACGACATTGTCCTTTAGCAATTAGTCTTGTGATGCAAAGAGTACTCCCGTTTTCCACGTACTTACTTACCTGAAAAAAAATAAAAAATATTTAGTTTGAATAGTAAAAGTTCGTGCGATTACTGTGCAAGAAGTTAAAAGCTCGATTCACAGCATATTGCACCTATTGTGTTCACGGGTGATTACTGCAATTGTATCGAAACGTCGGGTAAATAAAGGATACAATTGCACTAACCATCAAATATTTAATGCGAAAATTGTCTATAAAGACCGGGAGGACAGCAGCAAAAAACGGAAGCATTTTATAAAGGCAGGTTTTTTGATATTATGTCACATTAGTGGAGTATCAAAATGCCCTTCCGTCAGTCAGCTGGATTCCTTAGCGTTTGGCGTATAGGACTTTAAGCGGCAGCTATTGCTTAAGTTATAATGACTGACTAATTTTTAAGTGATTTTGATAATATTCTTCATAGGGTATGTTAAATTTCAGATCACCTATTCGATAGCACGCGCAGATCGAGCACTATCTATACTAATATTATAAAGCGGAAGAGTTTGTTTGTTTGTTCGCTTTGTTTGTTTGTTTAAACGCGCTAATCTCAGGAACTACTGCTCCGATTTAGAAAAATCTATTTTTTTGTTGGATAGCCCATTTATCGAGGAAGGCTATAGGCTATATAACATCGTGCTACGACTAATAGGAGCGGAGTAGCGACGTGAAATGTTGCAAAAACGGGGAAAATTTACGCATACGAAGTTGCGGGGGACAGCTAGTTAATGAATACAACTTTAACGCATGACCATACCTACCTGGTTACAACATTTGGCATGACTGACAAACGAAAAACTTATTTTGAATTAATATACTACTAGAAAAGTAATTTTTAAGGTTTAGCAAAGCAGTTTCACTATATATTTAGTGCATTCGAAAAAAAATAACCTGCCTCTGCACCAAACATAAAGGAATCCAGCTGACTGATAAAAGGGTATTTCTTTACTTCATTATTGTAACGTAATACAAAAAATCAGCCTTTATAAATAACTATCATTTTTCTCGCTTGGACTATTACTCGTACTTAGGCGTATTTAATTCGACGAATGGAAGAACTCTTTTAAGAAGAACTATTTTAAGTAGTTACTCGGTTTTGACGTACAAAACTTATCTCAAATTTTGTCGGGTCTGTTTGCTAGCTATACTAATGGAAGTGGTTTTTAGTTTCTCAAAATTATTACTCTTAAAGTCAAGATTTTGTAAAAGCAATAATTAAATGCTGGATTAAAAACGTGACATTGAGCATTGAGGTATTATTGTACTAGTTAGTACATATTATCTCGATGCATTAAATAATGATTTCTGCTAAGTGAGATAAATGTGAGCCAAATTCATCCAAGTTCGTACATGACGAGGCACAGATCAAAAACTTCACATCGTACAATAAGTTCGTGCATTATCACTACCAAAGATCACACGATTGAGAGGAATATTAGACTGATTCAGTGGCGCGGTGGGAGTGTGTACGACTGCTGCGTTATGGGTCTGATTCCCACACCGGGCACCGTTTTGTGTAATCCAGAAATTAAAGTTCTTTATTCATTAAGGATTCAAAACAACTCTTGTAAAAAGATTAGAAATTGCTGTTTCGAGTCTAGGCGTAGGTACTGTCGCGGTGGACTTCACAAAGCCTATGATTTTTATGTTTGTGAAGTCCACCGCGGCACAGGGCTTGTAATCTTGTGCGGGACTTGTATTTAAAAAAAACTTAGTTATTATATACATATTTAAGACATACATTAGTTTGTGGACAGTCGACATGGCAGTCCTAGAAATCAGTTTAAGTGTATAGATAAAAATTAGTAATTTCGTCAGATGGGCACTGGTTTAGACCATATGCAACGGACCCTGCGCGAAAATGACTGGCCTGTTGGTCTTGTGGTTAGTTGTAGGTTTGATCCCCACCCAGAATAGAACTTTGCTTGCGAGCACGACGGCTTATTCTGTCTGGGTGTAATTTATCTATAATAACACATATTATGTATTTAGAAATATATAGTTTATCAATTGTCTGGTTGTCATAGTACAGGCTCTGCCTAGTTTGGAGAGAGTTGTCTCAACATATTATTATTTATATTAAATCGGCACTGCTCCTATTCTGGTACATATATTTGTCCTTAATTCACGTAGCCACACGAAAAACCACTCGACATCTCTCTCAGCGTTACAGAGACAACAAAATACAGTATTAAGGCATTCATCCGAACAAACAGAGACTCCATTATGCCATGTTGACTTTAACATAATTGGGCTTGAAGGTACATAACGCCAAATATGAGGGAAATACTTCTGTGTAGGTACAATCTCTACTTAATATATACACAGTGTATTTTCAGGAGCTTATTCGCGGAAAGGCATGAAAATTCACTTTTGTTATTAATAACAAAAGTGAATTTTACCTTAAGGTCTATAAATAGTATCATAGGTAAATGCAATGTCTGTCACTCAGTGGCAACCTCAGAATAAATGTTCTGTGGTGGCGACCGAGCAAGTTTGAAAGAATGTTACCACTGTCGATTTATAGATAGGTGACCGTTTTCAAATAATGTTACACTACTCCGTGCCCTGCATGTTAAGTCGTCTGTTCTACGTCTCATCTCTCTCCTGCGTGTCAGATTTCTGGCCTATCGGGCTATGAAAGTGTGGGCACTCGTGTCTGCACCTACACTTGGACACTTTAATATCTACTGCGTAGTAGGTTAATCTCTGATGAGATATTCTGCTGTATTCAAAATCGGTTAGAATACCATTATTATTAATAATCGGATTAGGTACATTTTATCAAAATTCATAAGATTGAAGCCGCGGACAAAAGCCAGCATGTAAGAAATCTGCACCGATTCTAACTTATAGTTTCCACTAAGTTTTAATAAGGTGCTACCACACTACAGTATTCTAGTAAATCGTTTACAGATTCAATTTTAAGATAATTCCTATCGCATCATGTTATATGAAGAGGATGAGGGAACTCTCAAAGGGTTGACATCCTATTTGCGAGGAATTTCCTCAGGGAGGCACCGCTGTAGAGGGGGATAATAGTGGCCTGGATGTGATATCTTGACTTAGTTATTAATATATTAATTAAACGCATGTTCTTAGAAAAAAAAAAACATTTTGACTAAAAAATATGTGAAACCGGTATCCGGTAAAATTAATATTTATCCCTTAGATACTCAAACGATACTGTAACTCGTGCTCGAAAGTAATTCTGTTGCTACTAGTCACATTTAAGTGACAGCATGACAGTCAACGGTGACTAAAACTGAGTTATGTTTATAAAATGGTGATAAATATTTTGGGACATTGCCATCTGACTCCAACATCGGAATTAATTATACACAAACATTTATCCTTCATGACCTCTGGCTTAGCAGTCAGGGACACTAACCAACAGGACCAAGAAATAACCAGGCTATTCCAAAACTGTGTACTTTTAGTTGACTTCAAAATCACTCACTCTCATAGGCAAATAGGAGAAGACGTTATTATGAAAAGGCAAAGTACTTCTACTTGAAAAAAAACAGGTAGAGTGTATGTAAATAGTTCGATCATTATGGGACTCTAGCTAGACTAGACACAACCAGGTTGCAAAACGGCGACTCACCGGCCGTGGTTACACGAAGCATTTCGCACCACGGTAATGTTCGACTCTAGTTGCCATATTACTCTATTGTATAGCAATAACATGTATGTGTAAAATTTTACAAGTTTTAAAAATCTTGGTTCTGTTATAACCTTATCTTCCTTTAACTTAATTGGCATACTTTCACATTTTTGAGCTCTGCACCGAAATAATGTTAAATGATTTATCTAATATCAGACAACTCACACAAGGCCATCTGTTCCCAAACTCGAAAAAGTCTACTATGGCAACCATACAACTAATATTCTTAAACATAGCTACTTACATAAACTTAAATACAATAATATTTATCATAGATCAATTACACCGAGATATACGGCCTCTAGCTTAGCAGGCAGGGTCCCTAACTACTAGACCAATAGTCTACACGATTTACCCCAATATCTTCACATTATAGACTTTCATTCAAAATCGTAGCCTCATTAATTTCAAAGAATGAGAGGTGAGAGGGACTTTAATGAACTCTCGTAAATAACTTAAGAAAATGTATATTTAAGATACTTATCCCCTTTCATTTGGTTTCATGTTACATCATACCGTTTTCAAAAGTTTTTCAATTTCCTGTTTTGCCTCATTGTCAAAAGTCAGACTTTTTATAGATTTTCCTGTAATCTATGTGATAAGACCTATTCCTTTTATTTGATATGTTACATGACATAGTTAGCAAAAGTTTTTTAATTTCTTACTTGGCTCTACGAAAATGGCCTGCCTTGTACGTTTTCCTGTAATCTATAGGAGAAGAATTATCTTTGGTATTTTTTCCAAAATATTAGACTCAGTAGCTTCGGCGCTAATGGTCTGTTTTGGTGTTTTTTTTTTCTAAATAATATTTAAAATAACGATATTAGAATTATAAAAGAGAATATGTTTGACATCTTAACAATAAGTCCTTTAATTTTATATGTGACACGATACAGTTTGCGAACCCTTTTTTTAAATTTCCTAATCTACCTCCCGAAAATTGCTCTCAAGTTTAAAATTCTTCTATTTACGTTATGCGTCCGTGTTTGGGTCAGATTATGGTCTGATATTCATACGTGTACCAAATTTGAACTAAATCGGTCTATCAGGTACGAAGCAAATTCAGGCAAATTGACTGTGACACACAAACAGAAACACGAGTGATCCTATAAGGGTCCGTTTTTTCCTTTTGATGTACGGAACCCTAAAAATAGAATATAGCCTATTTAATTGAGACGAATCCAACGACAGTAATTATCATTACGACGGTAAAAATAATAATTATTATTGAATCAGATAATAATAATAATAATATCTTGGGGCAATTCACACAACGCTATCTGATCCCAAACTAAGCAGAGCTTGTACTATGGAAACCAGACAACTGATAGACATACTTATATATTTCTTAATACATACATATTATAGATAAATAACACCCAGACACAGAATAAACCATCGAGCTCATCACGCAAAGTTTTATCCTGGGTGGGGATCGAACCCACGACCTCTTGAGTAGCAGTCGGATACACTCCCAGTGCGCCACAGGGGCAGATGGTAAAAACAGAGACATTAGCAACGGATTTCTAGAGCAAAGAAATATATACAGTATGTATATTTAATCCCTGTCCAACCCATTAATGTGTTGTTAGGTATCATGTTCCCGTTCGATTTATGTCATAAATGTAATGACGAAAATAAAATTAACTTATTTTTTTTGGTGACAGTAGTCATATGAGAAATCATGTGGAGGCAGAATAAATTGTTTGGATTGTAAAGAGGCTTTAAGCAAACAATGTTGTAAATAAATCTTGAAAATTTACACATCTCGACGAAATTGGGTACGTAAATCGGTATTTTAATATTCAATAAAAAAACATTTTAATGGATATTACGAATACAGACATTTTTTAGCATTGATAACAGAATACCTATACACCCCTTTTGGGTCGGACAAGGATTAATTTACACCTTGTATAGCTATTCAAAGCAACAGATAAAAGCTAATAATAATATAATTAAAATTCCGCTGAAAACATTACAAGCCATGATGCACTATTTTCAAAGAATGTAAATTGAAGCATACTCGTACAAGGTGCCTGTGTTTAGCACTTTATGTAATATTCATTATTGAATCTGAATAGTTTGGATATTTGCGCAGAATGGAGCAGAGCGTTGCATGTATGCTGAATATGGTAATTGTGCATCCACATCGAAGTTATTTGCACAAAATCGCTTCAACAGTTATTTGCTACATTTTATAGCAGAATGTTGCTATGCCAAAACTGTATCATTTAATATTTCGTTATTACTATGCATTGATAGTAATGTATGGTAATGGTATGTTTGTATAAAAGTTAAAAAAATAATAAAATAATGGTGCTAACAAAAGTAACGGTATTGTGTATATTACTATAATAGAACATGGGTAATAACATTGTTTTCATTACCGCTATAATTATGTATGAATAAAAACAATACAAATGATATATAACTAATAAAAGTACATAAATAGATTAACTTGTGGCTACTTGTTGCTATTTGTCTACTTTGCTGTATTTAATATTAAATTGCAAAAATAACATGCTAGGATATAAAAATAGCTATATTTTGCATGCCATCAATACATCAGTATGTTTAAAAACGTATAATTGTACGCACATTCACTTTGAACATTATGTTCAAAATATAACCTTTTAGATTTCTGATTTCATCAGTTATTAGTGAGTCCGTTGAATTTTAACGATTTCTTGCTGTAGTCATCCTTTATAAGACCAATATCAACCGACTTCAAAAAAGAGGATGTTCTCCATTCGACTGTATTTTTTTTTTTCATTTTTGTTACCCGATTACTCGAAGACGGCTGGACCGATAAGAAATAATATTTTTTGTTTGAAATAAATATTTTCAGATTGATCCCCTTGTCATCAAAAGTTAGGTTAGGTTAGGTCAGTCAAAAGTTAGGATCTGATAATGATATTCACCTGATATTTCACCTCCATCGCATCATTTAATGGAGCTGATAGTCAAGTATCAAGAGAACTCAAAAATGAACGGCCCTGCATCGGGAAAAGCAATATTTTGTAAATGAAAAATTGCAATTTAGATTAGACTATTGTAACTTATATATATAAGTTCTAAACCGACACACTAAAAAGTGACAAATAAAAACTATTTTACAATAAAATGTTAAACCAACTTCAAAAATAACAATAGTCAACCAAAAAATAGACATACATTTTGAAGTACAAGTTGAAGAAGGTGCCTAAAACATAAAAACTACATTTCCTGGCACCAACTCCATCATATACCTATATCTATTGTTTGTTATTGTACCTACTTATATTATTTTATGCTTTTTAGTTACCTTGTATTTATTTTTGAAGTCGATTTTTTTTTTTAGGACCAGCCTGACAAGTGTTACACTTAGTTATAACTCTAACATAGAAATTATTTCTAAGTGTAAGAATCCCTATGACATGACGATTGAGTACAAATCTTGGACGCAAGGTATGCTCTATACTCTTACTTGACTGAAATCATAAAAGCTTTGGACCGTGCATAGCAAAATTATTATAACTTTTTTTTTATTGGACTTGCAAATGTAACATTTAATAGTAACTTTAATGTGGATCAACCTTAACGACTATTCTCTTAGAGAAATTCCAATTGTAATTTTAGTATTTTAATTATAAAGGAATCTGTTATGAGAAAGAATGAAGTTAACAAATTCGATCAACGCATTGTATTTCTTTCATTAAATTGGATAAAGCAATATTAGATTACTTATTTATTTTTTATTTTATGTATTAGTAGCGTTGGTAGGTTTTACAAAAAATGAGTGTTTTGCTTTTAAGGTTTTTTGTAATGTCTGTGAGATGTGCGTGAGTTTATTTAACCACTAGCTTTCACCCGCGGCTTCACCCGCGTGAATATCGGTTATCGCGATAAAAATTATCCTATGTTCTTTCCCAGGACTCAAACTATCTCGATATCAAATTTCATTTAAATCGGTTCAGCGGTTTACGTGTAAAAACTTAACAGATAGACAGAATTACTTTTACATTTATAATTTCAGTTTGGATACTGGCCTATTGGTCTAGTAGTTAGTGACCCTGATTGATAAAACTGTGTGTGTCATGTGATGAGCACGATGGTTTATTCTGTGTCTGGCTGTAATATATAAATGTGGATTTTAGTTGTCTGGTTGCCATAGTACAAGCTCTGCTTAGTTTGGGATCAGATGACATTGTGTGAGTTGTCCTAAGATAATTTTAAAGCCAACCGATTTTTGGTGACGGCTGCCAATCTCATTATACTCGTACTTGCCAATTACACGGGGCAGACTACCACAGCGCCACAGAGGCAGTCTTGTATGTAATAACTTGAATCCACTTAAAATAATAGATAGACCGCTGTTTTCCAGATATCATTAGGTTCTAAAAGTCACTTCTGTGGACAAAGAGCTCGTAAAACTCATGAGTTTTGATTGTCAATTCCGTGGTCCAATAAACAAATGTGTGAGTACCGTAAATATAATTATTTTGTGAATGACGTGAATGATGCTTTATTTAATTGGAGATTTGTTTTGAGTACTTCTTTGTTGAATTAATGGTTTACGAGTACAATGGAATCCTGTTCGAGTATTTAGTATTTATCGGATAAAAATAATAATTTGATGTACTTATTACTTTATTTGATAAACACAATGAGCTTGTTTCCGTCCAATTTGTTATATTTCCAATCGCAGCTTTAAAAATTTTGATGATCAATTGTAAATATTATTTGAACTGTTTGTTATACATGTTTAAGTTCGTATACATTTCTGTAAAAGCACATATATATTGAATATTCTTAGATTTTAAAATAAACAAAAAAAATCTTAGTCGGTATTTTCCAATATTTGTTGCTAATTTTTTTTTTGGGCCATGTTTATTAATTATAATTGAATACATGTTAGATCTTACTAGTATCTTATTGTTGGTCAATATAAGTTTCGGACATAAAACAATAAATAGTTTAAGCAAGTGCTAAAAATATTAAAAACAAAAAACTAATAAAAAAAACTATGTTTCGTACAAATAATAAAAAAAACTATGTTTCATACTAAACCAATTTTGATTCGACTAAGTTAGAAGTATGATCATCCTCGCACTACAACTTAAATATTCTATTCCTGGCTGGAGATAAATTAAAAAATGAAATCAAAATCAAAATTCTTTATTCACTTAGGAAGCAAAAGCGACGCTTATGATACGTCATGATTCTACATGTATATGTAGCGCCAAGTTTGCAAAGCAATAACTAATAAATATGAAGAACGGAGAACAAGGCAATAAAAACTAGCGGCCAGACCTTTATAATTGTCAACATTTTTTTAATTATCTGTTATACCTTGCCTCCATATACAGATCGTTATACACTTTATTAGAAATCTGATAAAGAATATAATAGGTATAATAAAAATCGGAACATAAGATATAAAATTTAACCACAATGGGTAATACCAAATAGGATAATCCAATTAAAACAATGCTAAAAACTGTTTAAATATTGACCAAAGTAAGGTTTATAAATAATTTTAATATATAATTTTTAAAAAATAGATAAAAAAATAAAACA
Organism: Herminia tarsipennalis; assembly: GCA_945859575.2. Lineage (NCBI taxonomy): Eukaryota > Metazoa > Arthropoda > Insecta > Lepidoptera > Erebidae > Herminia > Herminia tarsipennalis. The sequence continues at coordinate 5,028,060 of OX243830.2, forward strand.
TAAATAACTTTTAAATTTATTTTTTATTTAATACTTAATTTTTTGTGGTTGTAGAATGGTATGAAAATATATATATTACGGGTCTTAATCGCGTGAATAATTTAAGGTAAAATACCTTGTTCATTGCCCGGCGTTTCGACCGTATTGCAACGGTCGTGGTCACGGGTACACTTGTAGAATGTAACCTATGTAAACAACTAACTTTTATCACAGCTATTGCTGAGTATTGAATATTGGAAAAATAATGCTTGCTAATTGACTTTTTTAGGATTACAGTCATAATCATGTTATACCTTTTTGAAATGCTTACGATCGAGTCCTTTAATTTGATACCCATATTGTGGTATTCGAAAAAACTTTTTTTCACACCTCTTGTTTTTGACATACGCCATGTTTTTTTTTATAGTCACTTATCTAAGAACACTTGGGCGGTCAAAACAAGTCTAATGACATCTTAATTGTTTAAATCAGTCTGGTGGTTCGAAAGATATGAAGTAATAAAGAATATTACATACATACATACAAGGTACGCCCAAAAAACATAACCCTTCCTTGCAGTCGGGTAATAAACAATAGTTTTTAACATTTATATAATTAAAATGGACGATAATCATTTATATATCATATTGACACTGAAAACATGTTGGGTGTACCTACGATAAAAACATCAGACCCTGTTTGCTTTATAGCGTACATTGAACTTCCTTCATAAGCTTTGTTGAACAACACGAGTGTACTAACGTACCTATGTGTACTCCTACACAAAGAAAAGACGTAAAAATTTATATTTAGGTCGGTAAGATTTGTATATGTAAACAACTTCCCATCCTATTTTCAGATCAAATTAGGATAATTCCTAACTTAATAATAATAATAAGCTTTTATTTATTTAGCTTTACAGTATATAGCTTTAAAGTATATACTTAATATTATGAAGCTAAAGAGTTTGTTTGTTCGATTAAACGCGAAAAGTATTATATATAACTTATTTATCTAGAAAGGTTATAGGCTATATAACATAACGCTATGGCCAAGGGGAGTGGAGCATTAAATGTCCTTGGCCATATTTGGCCTTGGCGTTATAGCAGTTATTATTAGATAACTGTTGCAAAAACGGGGTAAATTAACAGAAAAATCATAAACAAATGATTATATACAAACACACTCTTAAACGGTTGCTCCCCCCCCCTTCTCCCCTAAAAATAATCCTAGATAGGTGCGACTATGCTTGATGTTGGTAGAAATTAATGGAAAATCGACCTAGATTGCTACCTATCAATTTAAAAACAAAATGAAGAATTCATAAGATAATAAAATAACATTATAAAAACCATTATAGAATTTTATAAGCTAAGGGTCTTAATCGCATAAATATTTTATTTTAAGGCTAAATACCTTTGTTATAAAAATCAAGCGAGGGTAGTTTCCGAAACACGCGCTTCTCGGAGGCAACGCTGAGCTGAATCAGTCTACCCGTGACCACGGCCGTTGCAATACGGTCGAAACGTCGGGCAATAAACAAAGGTATTTAGCCTTAAAATAAAATATTTACGCGAATAAGACTATAATGTGTACAAATCGCGAAAGTTTACGAACATATATTAAATAAACCAATAAATATTGGTTAACGTAAACAACCCACCCATCCTAATTTTAGATCCAGTTAGTTTGCTTTTCAACAAGTTAGTCTCTGAGATGCGAGTTTTAGTCTTGTAATAGACTAGATTGGAATTGAAAGCGTTGGGTTCGGCTTCAGTTAGAGCAGAAGGAATGCTTGTTGCACGACTGTTTAAAAAAAGAAGTGTAATGTTTTTTAGGGATAACGTGAAGTAGCTGCCAAGAAACTCATAGGCCACTCATTTACTCATTACAATAATGATTTTAACCATTTATTATAGGTACGGGAATTAACGCGCATTGTTTACCTTGAAATTGCCGGTCGGTGCAACCTGGTCGAAACGTCAAGCAATTTTAAGATAAACAATGCGCGTTAATTCCCGTATAATAAATAGTTATAATCATGCAACGCGAAAATTTAAATGTTAATAATAATGATTTTTATCACACGTTTGTTTGGTACATAGTATATGTTAACACGTAACTACTAGTACAATTCTTAAGCCATTCACTTCATATCTACTGAAGAGAAAAACTTTCAAATCATGGTAAATAAGATAAGTCTTAGACCTGCAGTAATAAAGTCAAAAAATATCACTACATCAATATAAAACCAAAAATCTGTATAAAAGGAAGTCAATTTCCTAAATAGACGTTCTGTTATGCAAGGTCCTTATTTACAATCTTTATCCGTGTCCACGGCAAGCCCATGCTGACTGAAAATCTTGACATAATGGCAAAAATGAGGTATACTCACAAATACATCAAGGCGCATGCGCGGTGCGCTCTAAAACGTCCGCTGCGCATGCGCATTGATGCATTTCTAAGCGCAGCTCTCCATTTAACTTTATGACAATACTAGCTGTCCCACGCAACTTCGTATGCGTAAATTTCCCCCGTTTTTGCAACATTTCTCGTCGCTACTACGCTCCTATTAGTCGTAGCGCGATGTTATATAGCTTATAGCCTTCCTCGATAAATGGGCTATCCAACAAAAAAATATTTTTTCAATTCGGACCAGTAGCTCCTGAGATAAGCGCGTTTAAACAAACAAACAAACTCTTTCGCTTTATAATATTAGTATAGATTTTGACAGTCCACATGAGCTTATGTCCGCTGCGCATTGATGCATTTCTAAGCGCAGCTCTACATTTACCTTTATGACAATATTTTGACAGTCCGCATGGGCTTGCTGTAAACACGAAAAAGATCGTGAATAAGGACCCAGACCATCTAATAGTTAGACATTTTGCTACATGGACAAATTAGGCTTAATGCTCATTAGACGTTTCGCAATGTTGGACGTTTTACTACTTATACTTTCTGATCAGGAGGAAAATAAATTAATTGAAAAAATATGTGTAGAGCCTTTGTTACTTTTCCAAACGAATCCAACGGCATCTCACATCATGCAATTCGTCAAGCTGTTTGGATTTAAGAGCACCAGGCATATTTGGATACATAATATGCATGTATTATATGTTAAAACCATGCGGAAGAAATTATCTTAATGATAGTGAAAATCGCCATAAAATCCGTGGCGTAGTTTGGAAAATCTAAGCTTACAGACAGCGGAGGCGACATATTTTACTATGTAAATATGCCTAAGAAATTAACATAATACATACGCCTATAAAATATTATTATCCTTCTAGCGTAGTCGGGTAAAAACCTGTAATAAACTACTATCTTCAAACTATTATATATCCCAGCTCAAACTGACACCCGACCTTCCGAACAAGTTCACCAAACCAAAGTTGTCGTGTGCCAAGCCTCTCCCTGTCACCCTCTCACAAATTAGTTTATAATTGAAATCCAATCACTGAAAAAGTTCTTGATGAGATTTTAGAAAGGAAAGTTAGTTTTGGCGTTAATATTTGTAGAAAGGGATAGGTGTCGATCCAGCAATTCAAGACATCAATGAAGTTAAGGAATGTTACCACAGTCGTCCCATAGATAGTTGACCGTTTTCGACAACTGATAAACACACTTAAATATTTCTAAATACTTACATTTTATTGGAGGGGATTGAACCCACGAGCTCTAGAGTAGCAGTCAGAGCCACTAACTACTAGACCAACAGGCTAATCAAAAGACAAAACGTTAATTGCGTCGGGGATTAAAAAATCGATTTCAAAATATTCTTCCGCAAAACTTTTACGATTTGCGATTAAAATGAAATCGTTCAAGTTATTAATCAAGTGGGTGACAAAGTCGGTTTATATCTAGCTTACATTATGTCACTTTGACAAATTATATCTACCACTATATACCGGGAGCACAGAAGGTAACCTTGATACGCGCCTCGTTTTTGTAGAGAACCGACACAAAAATACAGGCCAAATTGTTTGAATAGCGTTCCGAGATTCCTAAGTCCGAAACATATGTCTAAATGTTAAATGTGTGAAGGAAAAAATGCTTGAGCGGAACTCGAACCTGCGATAAGGGTACCGTCCCTACTCTCTGGCACCGAGCTACTACCGGAATTATCTAATTTATTCTTCATACCTTTATCTTCTCTCTCCGGTCGTGTCAGATTTCAGTCCCATAAGACTATGAGAGTGAAGGAATAGAGAGTGCACTTAAGTATGCGCATACACTTGTGCACTATAAACATCTCCTACGTAGTTGGCAAGTCTCTAATTAGATTGGCCGCAACCAACATTGGTTAGGACACCATTATTACATAGGTACCTTTTTTATAGCACTAAATGAAGAGACGAACAGGTCCCGAGCCAAATGGCAAGCGTCACGCTAGTCATTAACAGTATTACCCAAATCCCTGTATGGCAAAGATCTGAACGCACCGCGCTCTTCATTTGAGACATTAGTTCGCAAGTATCATTTGCCCAGTAATTAAACTTGCTACAGTGCCCTTCAACCAAAACACAGTGATGTGTTAACATCACTATTTCACAGAAGAATAACTGACACTGTTATTGTACCCAATATGAAGGTAGGGCTTAGATCTGTCACTAGGTATTAAAAACCTTTACTTCTGTACTATGAGTATTTTATGATTGTGGGTATCTATTGAGTGTGTTAATCAATCAAATCTGTCAGGTAGCGTGTCTTAAATGTGTATAGATAGAATGAATTGAATATTTTGTAGTGTTAGACATGTACGTAATGAAATTTTGGATTATATCAATAATGGCATGGTAAATAGGTTACATATTTTTACGTCAAATCTGCGTTGAACGAGTAACTGTGAAACATGTATCCTGTCAAAATATTGTGGAAAGAAATTGTTTTTTTTTTTATTAATTTAGGAATTTGTTTGACTTATGGCCGACTGTGGTTTTTATCCACTATATCGCAGGTTTTTTTTTTAAAGATAACTAGCAATGTGAGATTGAGTCCCACATTACTAACAATCTTGTTAACCCCTCCAGCTAAGCTCAAAGGCTTGTGTTAGGAGTGGGTTCACGTCGGTAGTATAATGGGTAAGATTTGTAACCCTGGCTGCTAAGCCCGAGGTCGTGGATTCGATCCCCACCCAAGATAAGAATTTCTGTGATGAGCACGATGGTTTATTCTGTATCTCGGAGTTATTTATCTATAATTTATTGTATAATATGTATTTAGAAATATTTACGTATGTTTATCAGTTGTCTGGTTTCCATAACACAAGCTCAGCTTAGTTTGGGATCCCAAGATATCATTTTTATAAATTAAACGCAAGGATCGTTTGATACTGAGTGATTGTATATAATTTTATCTAAATCAAAGTTCTTTAAATTGAATAGGGACGTTTAAATGTATGGAGGTTAAATTCGTCTCAGGCGAGACTTGAATCCGTGGCCGTAGGGGTACCGGCTCTAACCGATGCCTTAATTGGTAACTACTTGGCCGGAGCTAATAAGGTCACGAGTTTGTCACGAGAGTCAAGTTCACCTGAGACGATTTTTTTGCTCCATATATTTAAATATGTATAAAATATTTTGTAAAATTACAAAAAAGTATGGGGATGTTTTTAATCACGGTGTCTGAGCTTTGCACTATACCAAAAATAGCCTTGTATATGGTACCCAAGATCTTGTTTCGAAGGGATTTCGGATTCAGATAGTATATATAGTAACCTAACCTTGTACCTTTAAGCAATTTAAATATTCAAAATTTCAATTATGAGGGAGAGGGGTTTGGACTCTCAAATTGCCCCACCTCTGAGTACGCCCGCCCATGCATCAGTTATTCACAATAAAATTGCAAAACTTAAAATAAGATTTAGCTTCATGGCATACGCAAAGTATTCACCATTGAAATGCGACCATACCTGTTTATTATGTGTTGTATTTATCTAATTTAATAATATAAAAGAATATTACTCGCAATGAGGTCATCCGACAAAAAACTAAAGTTACCGACATAGCACGTAGGTTAAGCACGCTGAAGTGGCAATCAGCTGGCCACATTTGCCAAATAATCGACGGCCAGATAAGTTTAAAAAAATTTAGTTATTTAAAAAAAAAATATAAATCAATACTGTCGCTGGCACCCTACGCTTTTGAACGATAAAGTGATTTTTTAATAACTCTTATTTTTTGACGCACTAACGAAAGTGTCTAAAAAAAGTCACGACTGGTTGCTAAGCAACTCGAACGGCGACTCCGCCTGCCGATAGGCTGAAGTATTGTGGCATGCACACGGGTCCACTAAAGCTGCCACAGGCATGGCTGTTTATTACAGTGGCGATTGATAAAACTATTTACAACGTGTTTTTAATAATATAAACTATAATTTATTTTTCATTTTTTAGTAGGATCATTTATTTACCCCCTTGGGGTTGATTTTTCAAAAACGCCGAAAAATATTTTCTTCATATTAGGTAAATGAGCCAAATACGGAATTCCATACATATATTTGCATAGCTGACGGAGTTTCGTATAAACTTACAATCACTATTTATTTTTTATCGGATTTTATTGTCATCGGTCTTTGACAAGTGTGCGAAGTTTCAAAGTTTAAATCCGACGTTCTGAAGTGGGTGATAAACACGTTCAAAAATTTCGTTACATACTAACATACGTATGAAGCTAATAAAAGCCTGTTCAAAAAGGAGCTCTTGTAAATATAAAAGGCAACCGTCACACTGATTGATCTATCAATGCCTGAATATGCCTCAACACCGATACCTATATAATATTATTTTATGCCTATATTTTATTTTTACGCCACAGTATCGTTTCATAGCCACCCAGCGTTTCTCTATTATTACTGTTCCACTCTTACAGATCATAGCGTAGTTTAGCCTAAAATAACCTGTTTTAAAAAAAAAAACACCCATTACAAACATAAAACAATGTTTCCCCTGATTTCATCCGCGTGATTTTAAATTAGTTTTGTAGGTATTAAATTATATCAAATTTTGTTCAATTGTTCTCAAGTGGTTCGTGGATAAAATACAATCCACTACAAAGCCTAAAGCAAATCTTTAAAGGGGTGAAATGGCAGTCCAAGCTTAACGCGGGCGAAGCCGTTCAAGACACAGTTCAAACGAGTGAAAGTTGACACGATGAATGTTATTATGACATTGGCATCCACAAAGAAAGTATTTACCAAAATTCCATCCCTAAAGGAGTGAAACGGGGTGCCAAAGTTAGTATGCAGAAACAAGATCTAATAAATACCTAACATCTTAGCTATCTTAACTTTGATCTCAAGATTATTCAACTAAAGATTATTTCTCTCATGTTTCACCCCCAGTACGGACCGTATCAGCGGTCATTAAGCAACGTTTCTATAGATATTGTGCTCATAATTGGTCTGGATTAATGAAGCCACATTATATTCAAATAATGAACCACGTGTTGCATATATTAGTGGTAATTAAGTCTCTATACCTATGCGAATAAAACCTAGAGATCTGTCAGACAGGTTTTTATGGTGTATTGGTTGCAGCACCTTACTGGCTTTACTGTATTATATACAAATATATTGTAAAAACTGGCATTTTAAAAAAGGGGCCTTGAGTTTATATTGCCAAGTTCTTTTCTCACGGCTTTACTCTTGCGAACTTGGCATTATATGTAGAATCATTCTATTCCAAATTTTGTCTGACGTTCTTAAGCGTTGCATTTGTAACCTGAATGAATAAAGTATTTTTGACTTTGACTTTTGGTTTTCAATCTAGTAGAGACTGCAAATGTTATGTTACCTATATTAAACAGACGTGGAGGGCAAGGTGATACGTCCTTCCAAAACAAAGAGAGGATCCTCCGACCATGCGAGGGGATCGTGCCTGGCGGGCCGTGGCCCAACGGTTAACGTTGGGAACTTGTATAAATAGCTAGCATCTGTGGAAACTTCTATACCGCGATTCAGGATTTGACGCGAGCTGTCAAGTGTCAATTTATTTTTTTGTACGTTTTATGTGAGTACCGTCACATAGACTGTAAACAAATTGTATCTTCTTACTGAGAAAATTTTAGATTGTATCGATGGTATACCTAGTGGAAGTGTGGGTATACGACTGCCACATGCAAGAGCTTGGAGCAACTTGTGATTTTTACTCGATGGCAGAGTGATTGTCGCTATAGGAACCGTGGATTCGATTCCCACCTAGCACCCAGGATAAAACTCTGTGTGATGAGCAAAATTGTTTATTTTTGCCTAATTTTGACAGTATTATAAAAAATCTTTGAAAATATAAAATTCACGGACTCAAATTAATAAATCAATATCTAAGAACAACTGACACACAGACGTCTGATCCTAAACTACTCGTACTAAGAGCTTGTACTATGGCAATCAGACAACTAATAAATATACATAAATATTTGTAAATACGTTATGCCAATAATTCACAACTACGCGAATGGCCTTTTAAACAGAAAATATAGTTAAACTTATATTTTATACTAATCTTAACACATCCCTAGCTGAGCTCATCTTTACTTTAGTACTAAAATCCCACAAATTCATTACGTCTCAAGACCATTCTAATAAACCGCTATAAAACATAACAGCTTTTCTTTAATAGCTTATACTGCAAAAATAAACTTTATTGCAAACTAAATAAGATTTAGAATTAAAACAACAAAGGTAATACATTTTTTTTATTTAGTAAGGTACATTAATGGAGTTATAAGTTACGCTATTAAAAATAAAATTAGGAACAAAAATATATATAAAATGGTTACGTGCATAGAGTTTATTTTAGTAATATTGCGTTTTACGTCACTATGTATTTATGAAGTTTGATTTTTCAATCTATCATATACTAGCTTTACCACCAATTTCCCTCACATTAAGTTTGATTTTTATTAAACTAAAAGCTTATTGTAGTACCACAGTCGAATAACTCATACAGTGGTGTGACGAAGCCATCTAAAAGGGTTATCATGCGGGGATTGAGCAGACCATTCTACAAGCACTCAGCATGGTTTCAGTATCCAGGGCTGCCGTATTTTTAGACGTTAGTACTTATTGCTTACTTGCGACAACCCTTCACACATAATTATCACAACTTCGAACGCGTTGTCTTATCTTTTTTTAGGGTTTTAGCCGAAATGGTAAAACGGAACCGTTATAGTTTCCTAATATCCGTCTGTCCGTCTGCAGCTTAGATTTAGAGACTGTTAGTACTAGAAAATTAAAATAAAAAAACTTTATAAAAAGTTTTTTTAGAGTACCTACCCCTCCACATGCAAAGTAAGGATGTTTTTTTTCTTACCTACCCGTTAAAAAATACGGTCTGAAAAAGTGCACCAGCAAAATAGCGTAGCTTCATGACCCTTACGTCCTTTTATTGCGAAGCTTGAAAATAACTTTAATTGAAAGTTTTTATTATGCGTCACCTTTGTAATTTTTTTCATAATTTTGTGGCCACGTGGTTTGAAGGGTGGCGGAGAAGAAATTAATTTATTTCTTAATTTAAAGATAAAAAATAGTGGATTATTATTATTACTATTATCGACATTTTTTTTTCTTATAACTACAAAAATATATGTTTGCTTTAAGTAAAATTTGCTAACTCAAATATTTAGGGTACTTTCCCTCCAGAGGGCATTGGTTTGTTCCCCACTGTATACTACAATTAGCGTTTTAGTCTCCCATTAAAGGTCATTATATATTTTTAACAAATAAATATTTTTCTTCTTCTATAGCAAACTGTCATGGACTATAATTCACAATGAACAATTATAATGCACTAGCCAACTACGCAGGAAATATTATAGTGCACGAGCGCAGACACAAGTTCATCCTCAATTCCCTCACTTTCATAGTCAAATGTGACAGAAAACGACCGAAGGAGATTGGGCGCCGCTTACCATGCTCTCCGAGACACGAAGGGGTGTGACAATGTTCAAAAACGGTCACCCATCTATGGACCGACAGTAGTAACGTTGTTAAACTTCGCAGACATCTCGATCTGCTCAGTCGCCAATGAGACATGGACCCCTCAATAAAATAATTTTAATGGGTAAGTAACATATGCTCCTATGTAAATTTGAATACCACTTCAAACAAATGAATTCCAAGGGTTTCGCAAATATGAGTTAATTGACCTTTATTAGCTCGTAATGAGGACATGTTTTCTTAACAATTATTGTTTAAAATTTGCGACTATAAAGGTTGTATTTAATTGGGCCTTATTATATAATTATTTGAACCCTTGGGAACAGTTTTTAACATGATATTTAAAAGGGGTTAATGTATAATATCTTCTATCTACACAGAACATAATAAGAAAAGAGAAAGAGCTTATGCTCGCAACTTAGCCCGCGTGGGTGTCGGATTCACGCTTACAGCGCTCAACCAATTTAGATACAATTTAGTATGGAGATAGACTAAGTTCCAGGAAAGGAAGGAAGAAAGGAAGGATATAGATTATAGATTATCACTATGACTGAAGTCCACGCGGGCAAATTGTGAGATGGTAGGAAGTGATCTCTGGATCTACTGAACCAATTTTGAAATATCTTTTATAGTGTCATGGGCCTAACGAAGTGGGCACGGGTCAGCTAGTACGTCATAAATTTAATCAATATTAATCTTTAACTTAAAATTAACACATACTTAACGTATTTAGGTACATAAGACCCCGGTAATGCTAATAGGATTTGACGGTTCGCCTCAAAACTATATCCTTTAAGTGCGTAATCCCACCGCAGCCTAATTTTGGCTGGTGTACCAAATACTCCCTGAGTGCTGTTGTATAATCTATGTAAATCTTCGAATTTGAATAATATAGTAGGTAATAATAGATTTTGTTTTAATAGTCGCAACTTCGCTCGTTTAGACGTCAGAAACTGAACACTCAGGTTGATTTTAAACAACGTGTAACCGAAAAGTAAGGGATAATTTCACCAGCGAACATTATATACATATATGGGACAGAAATTGCGTTTAGGCGCAGAATGTGATAGTACAACTCGCAGAGTCAATATACAACCCATTATATGTTCGTAAACTTTCGCGATTTGTACACATTATAGAATTTTATAAGCTACGGGTCTTAATCGCGTAAATATTTTATTTTAAGGCTAAATACCTCTGTTTATTTCCCGACGTTTCAACCGTATTCGTGTCGGGAAATAAACAAAGATATTTAGCCTTAAAATAAAATATTTACGCGATTAAGACCCGTTGCTTATAAAATTCTATAATACAACCCATTGTTAGTACATTAGCTCCCCGAGTTGTCTTCGGGTTCGAAACATAAAAATATGGCTGGCCTATTTACTTAAGGTATCAATTAAATCACACTCAACACGGTCGAAGCCACGTGCATAAACACTTAACATTAAATAAATCCTGTTATTAAAGTTTCCCTCTCGTTCCACAGATTTTCTGTAATCGCATCCGCCCACAACGGATACTGAATGTTTTATTATATTTAACACAATGTTACCTGCTACCTCCAACGCACGGATAATAAATAACATGTGTGGCACCGCTCTTATTTATTTTAGACTAGCTTTCGCCCGCGGCTCCGCCCGCATGGATGTCGGTTATCGCGATAAAAACTATCCTATGTCCTTCCTCGGGACTCAAACTATCTCCATACAAAATTTCATCTAAATCGGTTCAGCTGTTTGAGCGTGAAAGCGTAACAGACAGACAGACAGACAGACAGACAGACAGACAGACAGAGTTACTTTCACATTTATAATATTAGTATGGATAGTAATATTTTTATAATAATAATAATAATAATAATATTTATTAAGAAAACTTTAACACACAAAAAAGCATACAATGGCAGTAAATATATAATAACATCTAACTAATAACATCTTACGACAACCCACACTCGGTCTTCTGATCCCAAACTAGGCGGAGCCTGTACTATGGCAACCAGACAACTGATAAACATACTTAATATGTATATTATATATTTATAAATATATATTTATTATAAATAAATTACACCCAGACACAGAATAAACTATTGTGTTGCTCACACAAAGGTTTGTCCTGAGTGGGAATCGAACCCACAACCTAATGATATAATAAAAGTATTAAGCCAAGAAAATTAGAAAATATATTGAGCTATAACTTATAGTAGGTGAGCCTATTCAATTACAAGATAGGCATATCTCGAGTAGATTAAATATAAACCTGTGTTTCTATCATAACACTTAATACAAATATCTATCTATTTTCACAAACAGAAAAGAAAATGAACAAAATAAAATGTCATATTTACACGTATACGTACTATACTATACCTAATCTAAATTACAAAAAAGTACAATATAATTTTAAAATTAGCAGTTTATTGTCACTATAGTTGCTCTTGATATGTGATTATAATATTATGTACAATTTATTGCTTAATGTAGCGTTTATAAAATAACATAAGAAATATTTCACATCGTTTGAATAGGCAAAAATTTACGTTACGAATAAGTATGTCACTTACAAGGTTAGTTTTGATATTGCTGCGCTTACAAAATTTATATCAGAAATAGATAATTTTAATGAATATAATATAGACTTGTGAATACTAACTACATTAATTTACAAACTAGCAAAACATAAAGATATTTAAAACAAATGTTAATGAAGCGTTATGCAGTTTCATAGTTAATTGAGTTAATATATCTATCCTCTGCGTGTTTACGTGCTGGACAGTTTGCATCCCCAGTTTGATGGTCACATTTTCGTTTAAAACGTTTGCACGTCGCACAATTCGGAGGAGAGTCTCTATTACTACATTCCTTAGAGGAATGACCCAGATTTCCGCAGTGGTTACAAGTCGGGCTGGATTCTCGGCAGAACTTGGCTGCGTGTCCAAACTGCTGGCAATTAAAACACCTGGTGACTAATGTGAAGTCTCTAACAGGGCATGACGTCCAATTTATAAAAATACGTCCTTGATTGATAAGCGCTTTTCGAATATTGGCAGGAACTTCTAATATATAGTTACAGGTCAAGAAGTTTTTCTTACCAGATTTGTGACTCAATCTGATAGTCTTCAGAAAGGACTCGCGTGTTTCAGTTGGAAACTTCTCAGCAATGTTTTGGTCGTATAAACAATCATAAACATCTTTTTCACTGAGGGCTACAGGGACACCTATGATAGTGATCCTAGGGCGGCGTTTCGTTGGTTCTTCTACAGTCAGGCCGGAACAAGCAAATTTCTCTGACTTCTTTAACTTTTCAATATCTCCTTTACACTCGGTACTAATAAGAACGCCTCCATTCCTTACTTTCTTCAGGCCACGAATGCGTAGTTTCAGTTCCTCGGGTGAAATAATTTTTTGCACGAGAGATTTAGTATCATCACTCGTTTTCGTCTTATCGTTGGGATATATGGCCACAGAGCTCCAGTTATTAGGACGAATAAAGCTATCGGCACCTTTTTTTACCATGTCAGCAAAAGAATTGTTTTGTACTAGATTTATCTTATTTTCAATGACTTCTTTAAACTGCCGAAGAGAATTTTCTACTTCGAGCTGTTCCTCTAGGTGCTGAATGGTCGCATGCGCTTGCATAGTCTTTTGTTTTAGCGCTTGATATAGAATAGTATATAGTATATAGTATATAGTATATAGTATATAGTATATAGTATATAGTATATAGTATATAGTATATAGTATATAGTATATAGTATATAGTATATAGTATATAGTATATAGTATATAGTATATAGTATATAGTATATAGTATATAGTATATAGTATATAGTATATAGTATATAGTATATAGTATGGATAAGTAAAAATGATTCGATGAGGTGAGGATGAATTTCGATGTTTCTCTTCTCGTAATGGTTGCCCACGCTTTCGGCGTCCTCTTGGTCTTGGTGGTTTTTTTCCGCATCCGGCTCAAAACATATCGAAATTTGCACTTACGAGGACTGTTGGAGGTTTTTTGACACGTTTGGATACTGATGATATCCGATTTTGATTATTGTAATGATTGCGCATACGACATATTTCACCTTTTTGTCATAGAGGAAGTGTCTGGTGTTGTCATCTGCGGCGCGGTGTGGATAGCTTCGCTGCAGTGTTGTCATTAAAATTGTAATAAAAAGTGACACTTACGTTTACAATGATCATCATGTAAGGTACACAGTAGAATTAAAGTATCTAAATATGTATATCCACAAAACATCAAAAACTTAGAACATTTAGTTCGAAAGGAGGTCCAAGTTTTGTAACCGACAAAAACAAACGAAAGAGGTTCTCAAGTCCACATATTTCATCTTTAAAGTTGGTGCCATTTTCATCACATTAGGATTCGAAGAAATCGTGGGAACTACTTTAAAAATATACCACATAAAAAACTTACTTCATGGAACCAACTTTAAAACGTTTTTTTTTTTTTTGGTCGTTCTATATTATTTTTACTGTTCAGTTACTTTGTATTTAGTTTTGTGGTTGGTAATATTTTTGTATAAAAAGTTTTTTTTTATTCGATTAGTGTCATAATAAAGTTGTAATCGATGTCAAATACGTTCACGTAAATAAGCGTCTTGAAAGCGCACCGTCATTGTTCTGTGCTTCAGTGTGCGTGTATCAATTTGTCGTTTTGTTGATATTGCCAATGTGGTCAGAAAGAGCACCAATATGAATACTAGAATATCAATTTCTACTCAATCGAATCTAATTTGATCGTAATCGTTTTCAACGATTACGTTTCATCGTTTTCAACGATTACTGTTTTTCTTAACACTGCCATGAGGATTGATCACGTGGTCAATTGGAACTGCTATGAAAGTGTGCCAGCTACAAGGAGGTGTATTTTCGCCTTAAGTTGGCATGTTCCCACACGTTACTTAATCAATATAATGTGATCTAACCTTTATACCCATTCCAAATTGCATATCGGATATCCGCTATGAAATTCTAAACAACATAATAATTTAATATAACTGGTAACACCGGAAATGTATCAATTATTCATTGTTTCCGGTCTACCGTGCGTACATTAGCCAGTGTTGCCAACCTTATGTTCGTTAAATATTATTTATTATTCGTTGAAATGTAATATTTAGATGATAAATGAGGTCTAAAGCCGTTGTGTAAGTTAATATATGTATTTTATTTATGAAGTAAAAATTTACGGTTTTGGTAAACGAGTAATGGTCTCCGCCCACTACAACGGGCCCTAATTAGGACCATGACTATGGAGACAACTTTAAGAACGCCTAAATGAAAATGATTTATTAAACGAAGATTCAGCTATATAACTCTCGTCTATTGCTCGACGTTTCGACCGTATTGCAACGGCCGTGGTCACGGGTAGTCAGCCAACCGATGACAACGGCCGTTGCAATACGGTCGAAACATTGGACATTATACAAGGTATTTTACCTTCAATTATTCACGCGATTAAGACCCGTAATATATCTAATATATAAAATTCTCGTGTCACAGTTTTCGTTGCCATACTCCTCCGAAACGGCTTGACCGATTTTGATGAAATTTTGTGTGCATATTGGGTAGGTCTGAGAATCAAACAACATCTATTTTTCATCCCCCTAAGAGTTTGTTTGTTTGTTTGAACGCGATAATCTCAGGAACTGCGGGTCCTAAATAAAAAAAATATTTTATTGTTAGATGGCCCATTTATCGAGGAAGGTTATAGGTTTTATAACATCACGCTACGACCAATAGGAGCGGAGCAGTAAGGAAAAATGTTGTAAAAAAAAGGGAAAATTTACGCAGACGAAGTTGCGCGGGTCATTGCCCACCCCTAACATTTATAACTATACTATAATATTTTAAAGCTGAAGAGTTTATTTGTTTATTTGAACGCTATAATCTCAGGAACTGCGGGTCCTAATTAAAAAAATCTTTTACTGTTAGATAGCCCATTTATCGAGGAAGGTTATAGGTTTTATAACATCACGATACGACTAATAGACTATAGCAGAAAGGAAAAATGTTGCAAAAACAGAGAAAATTTACGCAGACGAAGTTGCGCGGGTCAGCTAGTATATATATATTAGATATAATCTTAAGACTGACTCAGTGGAGCGGTGGGAGTATTTCCGACTGCTACGCAAGAGGTCGTGGGTTCGATTCCCACCCGGGACACCACTTCGTCTGATCCATAAATTGTTGTTCCGAGTCTGGGTGTACTTTGTGTCCGTGGCTTGTATGTTTGTAAAGTCCCCCACGACACAAGGCTTGTACCCTAATCTGGGAGTCGTCTTTGAATAAAAAAATGTGTACAAATCGCGAAACGTTATCAACATTTATATCTCTCATTCCGAGGTTGACCCCTTGTTAGGGATCCGTAGTCAAAATGGCAAAACGTAACCCTTATAGTTTTGCCATGTCCGTCCGTCCGTCCGCAGCTTAGATCAGAAACGGTTAGTGCTAGAAGGCTGTAATTGCATGGATACACATATTACTTACGCCGACAAACTGACAAATATAAAATCTTGAAAAACCTTTTTAGGTTAAGGGTTGTGAAGACCATTTTTATACACAACTTTTTATTAAAGTCAAGTGAATCACTCTGTATAATCTTGTTGGTACATTGTCTCCTATAAGAGCGTAAATATTGGTAAATTGAATTCAAGAAAGTCAAAATTTAATATGCGACCCATGTATGTTTTATTTAGCGGTTACAAATATTTGTATTTGTTACCTAAAGTAATATTGTCAAAGTAGAATACACAATCACTTGATTATAAGGCATTATTGGATTATTCAATTTTGTTATTGGAAATGAAAACATTGTGGGCTTATGTCTGGCATTTATTAACAAAGTTGATACAAATATCAAAACTATAGTTAGTTATACAGGATGTCATATGAATAGCCATATGACATCCTGTCTACACGGCTACACGGACTTAAATATAACATATCAAATATTTAACTGAAATAAGACTTAATTTTTATTTTAAAAACAATTCGAAATGCATTTAAAAAATATCCATATTTACAAACTTTCGGATTTAAGTATAATATTACTAGGATTATTTTTTTTTCATCATCTTCATCATCAGCCTATCGCAGTCCACTGCTAGACATAGGTCTCTCCAATTGCACGCCACTTTGTTCTATCTTCGGCTTCTCGCATCCAGCTCCTGCCAGCCGTTTTGCGTAAATCATCCCTCCACCTGGCCTGAGGGCGTCCTACACTACGTTTGCCAAGACGCGGTCTCTACTCAAGAACTCGTTTATCCCAACGGTTTTTATTCAACATGTTTATACCTCAAGCGGTGATAACACGGTTAAAATCACACTTACAGTGGCGTTTGACGTCATCATATACATAAACAAAAAACAATTTATCTTTTCCAATGGTAGATCTATTTTAAACAACTTTAATAAAGTCGTTTAAAACACCGAACGTAAAGTAAATGACGTCACAACAAAGAAAATAGTTTCCCCTACCCTCATATTACCTACAATCAATTTTTCATTCGCCCCAAGAAACGTCGTACGACCACCATAGCTTTACACCATTAGGTACTATTTACACCAACCGGCGCAAAGAAATTCGAACTATCGGAATTGAATTTAAATGCCGATAGTAATAGTCTCCTAAACGATGTCGGTTACGGTCACCAATCTCATGACTAGCCAGGTAGTAGACTAGACTAATTACCAGGCAAATGAGGCTTGCAAACTAATGTCTCAAATAAGGAGCGCGGTGCATATTCAGTTCTTTGCCCTGAAGGATTTGGGGAATACTATTACTTGACTGCCTCTGTGACGCGGTGGAAGTGTATCTGACTGCTACGCAAGAGGTCGTGGGTCGATCACACCCCGGATAAAACTTTGTGTGATGAGCATGATGGTTTATTCTGTGTCTGGGTGTTGTTTATCTGTATCTAGAAATATATTTGTATATTTATCAGTTGTCTGGTTTCCATAGTACAAGCTCTGCTTAGTTTGGGGTCAGATAGCGTTGTGTGAGTTGTCCCAAGATATTATTATTATTATCATTACTGGCTAGCGTGACGCTTGCCATTAGGTTCACGACCTGTTCGACTCTTCATTTACTGCTATAAAAAAGTAGGTAATAATGGTCTTCTAACCAATGTTGGTTACGGCGCGGCGGCGGTCAATCACATTAGAGACTAGCCAACTACGTAGGAGGTATTTATAGTGCACAAGTGTATGCGCAGACTCAAGTGCACTCTCTATTCCCACACTCAAGGTACGATGGGACGGAAATTGTACATGGCCGGAGAGGGGTTAGGGATTAGGCGCAAGACATTGGTATTTTTGCTTAACCTTGCAGATATCTAGATCTACTCGGTCGCCTAAAGTAGTAGGTAAACAACAGATATTTGGGAATGTAGGCGACTCCGTGTCGAATGGCAAAAAGTATTGCAAGTAATAGGCAGAAGAGCCCTTATTTGAAAACAGAATATTTTGGCTAAAAAGATGGAGCTTCTCCACTTAAATCTTCACTTAAATGCTGGACTTTTTCCACTTGAAACCTAGATCTATCCAACTGTAAAAGTAGACCCACGACAAGCATAGTCTTCACGACTTAAAATCTGGAACCTATTCACTTAAAAGCTGGGTTTTTGCTGCTTACAAACTAGACGATTACCCATTTAAAAGCTTTACCTTTCCAATTTAAAAAATGGACCTACTTTACTTAAATCCTGAACAATTCGTACTTAAAATCTGGGTCTTTCCTTTTTGAAAGCACGATTTAAAAAGCTGGATCTTTTGAATGAAAGCTAGACCCACTATATAACAGCTATAGCTTTGTAGGCTATGGAAACTATACATACGCAGGTATATAGGACATTTAACGTTTACATAAAATCCAAGTCTGTGTAAACCATCCCTTACACCATAAAATGGGAGGCTCGTATCAGCCCAAGGTTCCGACCTAATTTGTCACGGCTGATGGTGATATTACCATGGTTATCTATGGCATGTTCGAGACGATCGATAATCTAATGGATTGGTTCGTATCCCTTATCGGATAGATAGTTTTGGTGGATTTGAGCGTTTTATTAAAATTCTAAAGACTGATAATAATTAAATGTGAAACGTACTAACTGCTGTCTGCGATAAATGTTGATAAACTTTCGCGTACACATTATACGACGTGGTCACGGGTAGACTCGAAGTCTACCCGTGGCCACGGCCGTTGCAATACGGTCGAAACGTCGGGCAATAAACAAGGTATTTTACCTTAAATTATTCACGCGATTAAGACCCGTAATATATATATTTTAATAATGCTGTCTGCGACTTTGTCTGCATTATACCATTATATTTTACCCAATTTATACAATAAATTATTTTGATTAATCATTGTTTTTCTGATGTATAATTGTATTTGTGTATGCTATAAACACTAACCTGTACTATACTGTAAAGATATTGGCCTGTTGGTCTGGTGGTTAGTGGCCCTGACTGCTAAGCCGGAGGTCGTGGGTTCAATCCCCATCCGGGATAAAACTTTGTGTGATGAGCACGATAGTTCATTCTGTGTCTAGGTGTAGTTTATCTGTACTAATATTATATAGAGTAACTCAAGGTATGAAAAGCTTCGATATGACACCCGTGCAAAGCCGGGGCAGGCAGCTAGTCTATAATATGTATGTATTTAGAAATATATGAGTATGTTTATCAGTTCTCTGGTTTCCATAGTACAAGCTCTGCTTAGTTTAGGTAAACGATGGCGTTGTGTGAGTTGTTCCAAGAGATATAAGATATATTATTTATGTGGTTAGACAGAAGTTTAAAATGGGGTAAGCACATAAATGAGGTAGTTGGGAAAGGCTCAAAATATTTAAATCTATTAAAAGTTTAGCTAGGAGTTCCTGGGGAGTCCTAATTAAACATGTACGTAAACTTTACATTTCATTAGTGAGAAATCGACTTGAATAAGGCAGCTTTATTTATGATTGCAGCGCAAAATCTCTCATCTCCAAATTAGACAAACTGCAAAAACAAGCGCTTAGAGTGATAGGAGGTTTTAATAAAAGCCCTCCCATTCATGTGATGGAGAGCGAACCACATTTACCACCATTGTTTGTAAGGAGACAATACCTTGCATATAAATACCTGCTGCGAGCAATGTCATGGTCAAATAATATAAGTATACATAGTATTTCCGAATTATGTTCGCTGTGTCATATCCGTTATTGGGTAAATAAGAAAAAACTTTTACTCGTGACTACTTTCAATGAACTTGGGGATTTGTCTTTGGTTAGGTTGGATACGCTTTAAATGTTTAACTTATAGGTATGGGTAACAACTATACAAGTTAAGAACACGATTATGACTGATCTGGAGTGCATCAAACAAGCCAAGCAATATTATGAGCCTAATTTAATTTTAAATGAAGTTAAAGCCGAATTAGCTACTAAGTATAGTGGCTGGTGTACAATTTACACAGATGGGACCTAAAATGCACTGGGGTCAGGCGCAGGCTTGTATCATCATAACTTAGAATATAGAGCTGATTTTAAGATTAATTACAATATTTCCATAATGTCCCTGGAACTTATTGCAATACTTCAAGCAGTATCCTATGCGTATAGGAATAATTTCAATGAAGCTGATATTGCAATGGGTTCCAGCACATATAGGATTAAAGGACAACGAGGAGGCGAACAGCATAGCTAAGTGAGCAACTGAGGTTGGTAGGGAAATTACATATTTACCGGATCTATTCTCTAAGTTTAAGAACATATGTTTCAAGTCCTGGCAGAACCATTTTGATAGAATATTGTTGGAAAAGGGCATATGGTACAAGGCCATACAGTGTGAGCTTCCAATGGGGCGTCCTGGTTTGATGAGAGAAGTTAGGTAGAGCCTATGTTAAGCTAGCATTAAGACTTCGATCTGGGCACTATCCATCGGCAAAGTTTGCATTCCTCATGAGAAAAGTGACATCGCCAAACTGTGACGTGTGTAATAAACTTGAGGATGTGCAACATTTGCTGATGGATTATATTAAGAACAAAAGGGAGAGGGAATCATTGATGACACAATATAATTTAAATAATGTCATCAATGATTACTAGACTATTTAGAATCCTTGCTTATATAAGTATATAATAAGTGTATAAGTGAAATAAGAACTCTGAATTTGAGAATGTTGCTTGCGCGATCCAAAATTTGGAATTTGTCACTGCTGTCAAACTAATCGATATCCAAACTAATACTATAAATGTGAATATAAGTTTGTTTGTTTCGTTTTCACACTTAAGCCGGTGAACCGATTTAGATGAAATTTGGTATGGAGATAGTACAGTAAAACTGAAAAAGGAATTTGGTAGGACATAGGATAGTTTATATCGCGATAACTCTAGCAAATACTCTCTGAAGTCTTAACTAAACTTCTAATTGCAGGTACAATTGGTACGTAAATTATCCCCAATTACCACAGTTATCGGCAGTTAACCCTCAGTAATTATGTACCGTGGCGCCTTAATTATATTATTTAGTAATTAACTCTCTAGCAACGCACTTAAATATCGATTATACATGGTAGAATCTAAGGTTGAGATCTATAGTACCAAATAACAAGAGTAGGGAAATAAGGTAAGCCTCATACGAACTAGTTCCGAAAGGGTTCCAAGGTTCTATAATAATAATAATAATATCTTGGGACAACTCACACAACGCTATCTGATCCCAAACTAAGCAGAGCTTGTACTATGGTAACCAGACAACTGATAAACATACTTATATATTTCTAAATACACACATATTATAGACTAGCTGTCCCGCGCAACTTTGTCTGCGTAAATTTTCCCCATTTTTACAACATTTCTCACTGCTGCTCCGCTCCTTTTGGTCGTAGCGTGATGTTATATAGCCTATAGCCTTCCTCGATAAATGAGCTATCCAACAGTGAATTTTACAATTCGTATCAGTAGTTCCTGAGATTAGCGCGTTTAAACAAACAAACAAACTCTTCCGCTTTATAATATTAGTATAGATAAATAACACCCAGACACAGAATAAACCATCTTGCTCATCACACAAAGTTTTATAATGGGTTGGGATCGAACCCACGACCTCTTGTGTAGCAGTCGGATACAGTCCCACTGCGCCACAGAGGCAGTCAATGTCCGTGAACTGTGTCTATATGTGCATTGCGCTTGAGACATATGGCTAAAACAATAACCTATAAATAACTTTGTCACAACCTATTTCCTGATAGAATTATTGTTCACGATTTTTTTTTATTGCCTATGGTTGGCAGACGAACCAGCGGGCCACCTGATGGTAAGCGGTAACCGCCGCTTATGGACTACAGAAATGTCAGAAACCCAAGCCGTTGCCTACCGTGAAGTGAAAAAGTATTTTTAAACTTCGTTTAAAGAAAGACATGTCGTAGCGTTCGTTCGTCGGTCGTTCATTCCAGAGCCTACACGTACGTGGCAGTGCTCACATTACTTAGAACACACTTGACATATAGACATGGCTACTTGCATAGCCATGTCTGTTATTATAATATAAACAAACTGTACCCGGGTACCTACTTCTATAATATCAATTTATTTTGTCTTAAACCATTCTGTGTTACAAACATTATTGTTAAACATATATAATTATTACATATAGATATGTCTACTTATATAGCCATATTTCTCATGCTTTAACTTGGTGCGTTTTGACGCATGGCATGCAGCCCGGTTGAGAATATGCCACTTTGGATTACTGAAAATCATTTCTTCAGCTTCAGTTACATGTATGGAGAGTTTATTATTTAACTATTAAACTAAGTAGCGGCTTATACAAGGCACTAAGCCTCCGAATTCCAGCCATATACCTTGTGTGGTTTTTGACGTACAGACGGCCGAACATGCTTTATGAATGTCGTCCTACACTTTCCTTATTTTTGCGAATGTGAATGGCCAGCATAGAGTTGCAGTTATATGTCCACAAGAAGAGTAAGTTGGTACGTTATCTATGATCTCTGAAACGAAAATATTTGTGAGTCCGACTCAAAGTTAGTTTTTCATTGAGTGTGACGTCGATAGTTTCAGAAGAATGTTATTAGTTTGTTTGTTTGTCAAAAACTTGGTCATTTTACGACTGGAGTTCTCTTTCTTTTGTTTTGATAAATCGTTTTTATTTGAGGCGACAGTTTAACTTTACTACTACTACGATAATTGTTGTTTGTTTTACAAAACAATTAGCTTTCGCCAGCGGCTCCGCCCGCATTAATGTCGGTTATCGCGATAAAAACTATTCTATGTAATCGCATTTACATGTTAGATACTGTTCACACTTTCTCAAAATTTGACCGCAACTAAGGGATCCATGGTAAGCAAAATTTTCTAATAAATTACAAAATGGCCGCACACGTCAAATAATGACATTTATAAGCAAATTTGTGATACCATGCGATACATCAAAGTAATTATCTCTAATTTAAAAAAAATATAGTATAAGTTACTCGCTCATAATGTAGCTTTCTATTGATGAAATAATTTTTAAAATCGGTTTAGTAATTTAGGCGTGAAGGCTCCCCTCTCCCTCTCTCTCTCTCTCTCTCAGAGAGAAAGAGAGGGTCGGAGAAAGAGGGAGATAGGGGATGGAGAAAGAGAGTGGGGACTAGACCTCTCTCTCTTTCTCCATCCCCTCTCTCCCTCTTTTCCGCCTCTCTCTCTCTCTCTCTCTCTCTCTCTCTCTCTCTGTGTGTGTGCCTCGAATCTCAAATAGATATATATACCTAATCCTGACCGTTGGTTTGTTGCTTAAACTCACTGGGAAGTGAGTTAAGGCAACAAACCTACTGTTTACCCTGTTTCCCTACACATCTATTCATTATATTTCCCGTCAATGTACGTAGTTTTACACACAATATAGATAATAATTACATTCTTGATAGAAGCTTATAGTAATATTTGTTATGAAAATACGTAGAACCAATAACATTCATGTTTGTACTAACATTTCTAATTAACAATTTTAACATTTCATATGTTACGGTATTTGAATCGAGTTCTTGGTATCGAAACCTCAACAATTTAGTTCATTAGGTATGATAGAAAACACACTTTGGGTTAAACGTAAACTGTTTTATACTTAGGTAGCCATTACACCCATTACACGTTCAATCTAGATCGTGATCGGGATTAGTGATCTTAATCTACAACTAGCCAAATCAAGATGTATCAATTATTGTGATCTGCAACTATGGTTGGATCGCAATCTAGATTGAATGTGTAATGGTTGCCTAAGTATCATCGTGAAAAATGAAAACTAAAACCCAATTACTTTGACCACGTAATCTTATAAACAATTCAGTTATGTACATATCTATTATTATATTTAAATGAGCTATTCTTGTACGACTTTTTCGGAAACGGCTCTAGCGGTTTTGTTCATGTACATAAATTCAGTTTTGTTGTTTTTCACCAATTGGTGATTTTCGAGATTAAATTCACGAAACACTATAAAAATATACCTAAATCACTACAGGTGTGCCTTTAATATTTGAAGAGTTTCCTCGATTTCTACAGGATTCCATCATCAGATTGTGATTTGGTGTATACACTTTCAAACACAAATAGATTTTTTCAAATCGGTCCAGCCATCTCCGCGTAATCGGTAGACATACATAAAAAAATAAAATAGAAAACTACATACATACAGACGAACATAAAGCCTCCTACTTTATTTAAAGTCGTTTAAAATTCATAAAGGTAACGTTTAATAAATAAGTTCTTGTAAAATTATTTTCGACATAATCGGATTTACCATATTTGAGTTAAAACTGCGTCTTTTAACAAAAGGGCGTAAGTGAACTCTTGTGTTGTGTGCTCTTCAGCTGGGGCAATTTTATATTTTTGTATATGTAATACATTTATTTGTAAAAACACACAGACATGCTCTTGTCCGGTTTTTTCGTTCGTTTTATTATAGCGCCATCAAATAAATTTTGTAGATACTTACTCGTACATTGTGTTGGTTTTCCTCAACCCTAAAACACAATGTTTTACGTGTTGGTCAACTATGCTAGTTTTAATATTAAACGTATTATAGATGCAGTGATTTTATTCAAGCCGTAAAACATTGGAAAACAGGCTGTACCTGAAAAAGAAAAAAAAATGTGTAAGTTTGCACTCAGATTTTTTTCTGGATGGTTATTATATTTATTATGTTAACAGATGCAGTACAGAGCGAGTTCTCGCAGGCAGTGTGAATGGTCAGCGATCAACTATTAATATGTGTATCTCTTTTGTTTACACGAGATCTACATAAGTATATACATACGTTGTTGCGAAAAAAACGCTACTCGCTTTCTCGCTGCTGGTGCTACAGGTGCCTGAGGCGAGTCGTTAGTTTAAATGTACGAGTACCTAAATATTTTGAACATGGTAAGTTGGTTTGTATACGTTTCAAAATCTCCCAAAGTTCTGCATTGATTGAGATCCAAATTTTGACACGATATACAACCGGCTTCAAATATAGTTTTTATAGGAAAATCGCGAACAAAGCCGCGGGCAAATGTTAGATTAACAAAGTAATACATTGGTACCTACATATATTTCGTTTTACTTTGTTGTTAGTCGTGAAACTTAATTGTTATTATACATATACTTGGATATAGGGACACAAGTTCTCAAGCTACAATTACACAAAATTGTAGGAGCAATTAAATAAAACCCGTCAGATGCGACTTGGACTAGTACCAAAGGTTCTGTAGGTCCTTTTTGCTTCAAATAGAGATAAATTTGTTACTTTTTTGGACTTTTGTGCATGGTTTTTATTATTTACTAGTTTTTAACTGAAACACCACCTATTATCCCTATAAAGTATTTTAGCCCCCCCGCTCAGCTGCGCTAGCGATCGCACGTCTTTTTGTACTCTCCGTGTTTATAAAATCATTTCACCAGTAAAATAAGTGTTTTGTGTGCCAATTCTGTGTGACATCTAACCATCATACACAGATACAACGAACAATCAACCAAGAAACTGTAAAGTGAGTGAAAACAAATATATTTTATCAAAAAACTGTGTAACTTTGTACAATTCTAAAAGTGAAAGTCACCGACATTACGCATATGACCTTGAAGTTACCGAGCGGTCAACGACCTCTATATTCACTACCACTATAACGGAACGCCTATTTCGCCCCGTGCAGTAACTGTTACGGTGGCGTAGCGGTTAAGACGGCTGCTCACACCGCGACGTCTCGGGTACCGAACCAGCTTGCACCGAACTCTTTTTGTGCCATATTTACGCATCTAACACAAAGTTATCATGTTCAAGGCAACTACTAGAACACCACCTACTACTAAACATTCGCCTTCTCGCTCTGATTCTGATATTCAAAAATCATGCGCGGAGGAAGACACCTCTACCAACATTAATATGATTCAACGAGCAAAACGACGATGTCCTCCTAGCGATAATTTCAAAGACAACCTGATTGATTTTAAAAACGAAATTAACCCCTCGACTGTCCGCGACCTCCAGGAGGTCGCGACTAAAATACCCATGACTGTCCGCGACCTCCTGGAGGTCGCGGTACGACTATATTTTAAAGTTCAAACAAACCTACTAAACCTGCACCTATCCTTTTCAAACTTGGCAGAATGTTAGATCGTTGGATAAAGATGCATAATAATACCACAGTTACACCATAATTTCATATTAAACCTGTTTATTTCGTCTGTATTTAGTTGCCGTTGGCGCGCTTTTATACATGGTATTGTGTGTTGTTGTGTTGTTTGTGAAGGGTGTAGTCAGTGTGAAACTGTGTTGTTTTAGTGTTATACTGTGATAAAAACATCGACAGGTAAGTCATAAACACTTTTTAATACAAACACAACGTCTCAAATAACGATTTGGATACAAATTTTACATTTTATCGTAAATTGGCCGCCATTTTGAACAAAAAAAAAAAAAATCGTATTGTTTTATTGTTTTTATAACAAAAACATTCTTGTGGCTGGAAACTGTTGTTACTATTACCGATAACATACATATCTATAGACTTATCACTCATTTCATTTGAATTACTCCGATTAGATATTTCGTAAACTTAAAAATAAAAAAAAAACGAAATTCAGGGACCCCCGGGGGTCCGAGGGGCCGAGGCAATACCAGTGATTTTTCTAATATTTTCGTATAAAACATCTCTATTTTTGTATTTTTTAATTAGTAAATAACATTTAATTAAAGAATATACATTAACATGCAAAATAAAATTGTATAAATTACGATAAATACGCAATAGTGTGAGACCCTCCATTTTGGTATCATATTACAAGACTCTTATCGCTATATCGAGTTAGCTGGAACTCGTTTGTTTACATAATAAATATTATAGCACTTGGAACTGTTTATGTTACGAACAAAGACCGACTGAAGCTATTAAGATAAGATTTATAGCCACTCGAACCTCGAGGCACGCTACAATTGAAGTTTAAAGTAAACAATATTTTTTTTGTTTACGTTTCGGGTCGTTCTTATCAGGTACTTAAGTGCCGGTCTTAAGTGGGCTGGTGGTGTAAAAAAAATGTATGAGGTGGGTTGTTTTTATGATTGATTATTGTTTAGTGGTTTATATTATTGCGTATAAATTATTTAGTATTTGAATTAATGGCTTTTATTATTATTTATGATTTTTTTTATAAATAAAAGGAGAAAAAATCACGTGACGCGCCTTTAACTTCCAATTGATAAAATTCTACAAGGTGGTATGTGCAAAGTTATATTTTTTCTCATAGCTTATTTATCAACAAACAATTATATATATATATATTTAAATAGGTTTAATACATAATTCTAAAGATATATCGTTCAGGAGATGTTTGAGAATTTGACGTATTCACACAACTCGCGCCTAGATCAACTAGAGAACCATATCATGGAAATAAAACATGCAAATTCCAAAATAGAAGAAACTAATTCCGAGATCGAAAAATCGATGTCCTTCATAGCCGATCAATTAACCTCACTGGAGTCTAAAATATCAACATTAGAGCACGAGCGCAGCTCGTTGATAACAAAGATTACCTTTCTGGAAGAGAAAATAGACTTATTCGAACGCTCCAATGTTAAAACCTGTATTGAGCTTCGTAACGTACCCAAAAAGTTGAATGAAACCAAAAATTCGCTTTATGAAACGTTTATGCAATTAACAAAACATCTCCGTCTAGAGTTGCAAACCTCAGATATACGCGACGTTTCACGCCAACCATCGAAGAAAGAACAGCCAAACTCCACGATTACGGTTGAATTTACAAATACCCTTACCAAAAGCAATTTTTTGTCGGCGGTAAAGGAGCACAACAAACATCACTCTAACAATAAAGTGAATTCTACACACTTGGGTATGAATGGACCGAAAACGCCTACATATATTGCGGAGCAACTCACAAGCTACTCTAAACGGCTTTTTTATCTGACCCGTAATTTTGCCAAAGCCAACGATTACCGCTTTTGCTGGACCTCCAATGGGCGAATACTGCTAAAGAAAGACACTGACAGCCAGAACATCATTGTAAAATCCGAATCGCAACTGAAACAACTGACTGCCGCGTGACTAGTAATAACTTGTGTTTTTGATTATCGCCCTGTAACTTTCATATTTATTTTAAAATATTATTATTATATAATTCATTTAACCTTTAAGCTTACTATTATATACTATATAATTAACACACTTCACAACATTAAACACGAAATCAGAACACACAAATATCACCTACAAAAAATCAACATAACTACTCAAACAAAACGAACAATAAAAACAAAAAGCTGTCGTTACTTCTCTATTGCCTTATGCCGACCATTTTGCGTTTTCGTTACTTACTTCTATGTCCAATAATATTAATAATTTAATTAAAAACGTCGATATACTATCGGTGTCTGAAAATCATATGTGCTCACCTGAACATACATCATCATACATAAAATCCCCAAAATCATACATAAAAATTCTTAGCCAAAACATAAGATCCATAAACCACAATTACTTAAATTTACTAAGCCTTCTTCACCGTATCCCATTTGACTGCGACCTAATAGTTCTCACAGAATGCTGGTTACAATGTAACAGCAACTCAAACATTCCATCTCTACTCAACTACACATTATACAGAACTACAAAACACCTAAACCAGAGCGACGGCGTAGTCGTTTATGCGCATTCCTCTCTTAAAACTACGTATGCAGAACCCGAATTCAATAATTCAGCCTCGGGTCTGATCATAAAAATCAACAATGACACGGCCATACTGTGTATATATCGCTCACCCTCAATAGACACCATCCACATCTTTCTGTGTGCACTCAATCAGATACTTACTAACCTTGCTAAATTTAAATCGGTTATTATGACTGGCGATATAAACATTGACATAAAACCCAGTACCAAAGACCCCCGGTCTCATGACTACCTAAACACCTTGGCATTTCACGGATTCTTACCAGCATTTACTGAACCAACGAGAGGACAAAATTGTCTCGATCATATTATGCTACGAACAAAACTAAAGACATTGACCCTTCTATATGACACTACGCTAACCGATCATAGCGCTTCTTTAGTTTCCCTGTACTCCAAACAATTTACAACGACATCTCATAAAGTAAGACATAATATAGACTACAACGCACTCAACATTACTATGGATAATCTTAACTTTTCACCAATCTTTCTTATAACGGATCCAAACCTAGCCACGGATAACCTAATAAATGTTTTAAAATCTGCAATCTCGGAATGTACCAGAGTAACAAAAATACCCGCCGCTAAAAGAACAATAAAACCTTGGATCACACCTGGCTTACTTCGATGTATACGAAACCGTGACACACTACACAGAAAAACCAAACAGACACCCCACAACACAATTCTACTCACCACTTACAGACGATACAGAAAC
Source organism: Herminia tarsipennalis (assembly GCA_945859575.2). Classification (NCBI taxonomy): domain Eukaryota; kingdom Metazoa; phylum Arthropoda; class Insecta; order Lepidoptera; family Erebidae; genus Herminia; species Herminia tarsipennalis. The sequence goes on from OX243830.2 coordinate 5,057,932, forward strand.
TTTTGTACAAAATTATTAAAGACAGCAAAACGAAAATTTGACACTCAAGCATTGAATAAGGCTCTACACAATCCTAAAAAGCTTTGGGAAACTATTAAATCGGTCACGAACACTTTAAAATCCAAAAACTCCTCTTCTCAGCTTTTATCTTACTCAACCTCAGCTACACAGTCTTGCACCAAAGTAAACGAATTTTTTGTCAACATTGGGAAGAATCTTGCTGACAGCATTAGCAGTAGACATTCTATTCACAACACACATACCTCCAATTGCACTACATCCTTTGTTCTAGAGGAAACAGATCCTGATGAAATCATTCTTACCATACACTCGCTGAACACTAACTCTGCCACTGGCTGGGACGGTATCTCTCAAACCTTCCTACGGAGATATGCACGAAACCTGGCACCAATACTTTGCCATATCTTTAATCTCTGCTTTCAAACCGCTACTTTCCCCACTTCTTTCAAAATGGCCATCATCCATCCTATCTTCAAGAGTGGCGACGGGAACCAACCAAACAACTACCGCCCTATAGCTGTACTAAGCTCTTTGTCCAAAATTTTCGAACGCCTCATCAATAAAAGACTAGTCAACTATCTTGAGCATTTTAAATTACTAGCCGCCCAGCAATATGGTTTTCGCAAGAATAAATCGACTAGTGATGCGGTACTGGATCTTACCAACTTTATAGTCGATAAATTAACCTCTAAACACAAGGTCTTAACAGTTTTCTTAGATCTCACGAAGGCGTTTGACACTGTTCCCGTCCCTACTCTATTACTCAAATTAGAAAACATTGGTGTCAGGGGACTCCAACTAAAACTTTTCGAAAGTTATCTCACTAACCGCACCCAATACGTGACCATAGAAAACCACTACAGTGAGGTATTACCCATCCAGTACGGCGTACCACAGGGCAGTATTCTAGGACCCACTCTTTTTCTAATATTTATCAATCATCTCTGTAAACTTAGCCTACCCAACGCCAAAATCGTATCTTTTGCAGACGATACTGCCATCACCTTTTGTGCCAACTCATGGAAAAACCTCCAATCCATTGCACAAGCAGGTTTGAATTCTACCTTACACTGGCTTCACTCCCACGTCCTTACACTCAACACCTCAAAAACAAACTTTATCACCTTTTCACTCTCCTCCACATCCCAACCGAAATCCCCCATAGTTTTAAAGGCCCACTCTTGTAATACACAAATCCACACTAATTGTCAATGTCCATCACTCACTCGCGTACACCAAACTAAATATCTTGGCATAATTCTCGACGAAACACTCACCTACAAACCACACACTAACATTCTTTCCAACAGGATTCGAAAATTAATATATATATTTAAAACTCTAAGAAATGTAGCTAATCCTGTAATAATTCGAAGCGTCTACTTTGCCTTATGCCAATCCATACTCACCTACTGCATTACATCCTGGGGAGGCGCAGGGAAAACAATTTTAAAACCTGTAGAGATTGCTCACAGAGCAGTTTTAAAAATTGCATCTTTTCGGCCTATCCTATACCCAACGACCGATCTCTACAAAGAGTGGAATGTTCTCAATATTAGACAGCAATTTGTCCTACACACACTCCTACTCCAACATCGTAGAACACCACTCCAAGTAATCACCAAAAGGCGAAAAGACAAGGTCTGCACAGTTCCTCCTGCTCGTTTTTCCTTCATAAAAAAATTTTCCTTGTACCTAGCCCCTTCCCTCTATAATAAAGTCAATGCGAAATGCGCTATCTACGAAATGACTTTCCTTCAATGCAAAAGCACCGTCCGCTTGTTTCTTCAAAATATGTGCTATGACGAAACTGAGGCATTCTTGGTCAAATAACTTCACAAGTAGGTATACAACATTACGGCAAACACATCTAACATACACGCACTACACACACAATATCGTACATGCACTACACACACAGTTACACACTACACACACTAAAATACACACATAAATAACTAAAAAATATTACATAAGTTTAATATTAAATCCAAACCACGTGCTATTTTAAACCAAATTATTTGTAAGGGACGGGACTGTCTTTCCCTAACACAGGCTATTCAGTAGCCTAGCTGGGAAAACAGTGCTCAACCATATGTTCATTGTAGATTTAATAATAGTACCTAAGTGAAATCTATTTAAGAACTTCATGTAAAATCTTGCAATCTCCTTTTACATAAATAAATATTTATTATTATTATTATTATTTTCTTTCACACTACCCCCATGCCAAGCACACAATTATTTAAGCAGTACTACAGTCTTTGTTTAGCTATTTGGCCGTCATGATTAAAGAAGAATAATAATAATATTTTTAATACAATAATTGATTTTTTGGAAGATAGAAAAAAATGAAGTCCAGACCCAGGAATCGAACCCGAGACTTCTGTATGCAAAATCAGGGCCAGAATCGAAACATCTATCGGGATTATGTTACTAGACCTCAAATTTTTCTATCTTTTCCTGCGCGCGAGTTGAGCCCTTGCTAAAGTAAGTAATTGGCAAGAAATGCCTATAACATTACTATAGCAGGTATTCGGTCTGCGATATCATAATTTGTTAAAATGCTCTCTTTAACGAAGCAATAACAAAAGCCGTGATGATTCTTATGCTAGCGACTAGATGGTGCAAGCGAGGGCCCAACTCGCGTACAGGAAAGGATAGAAAAAGTTGAGGTCGAGTAATATAGTCGATTCCGGCCCCGGTTTGGCAGACGGAAGTCTCGGGTTAGATTCCTAAGTCTGGACTTCAGATTTTTCTATTTTCATAATTGCAATATTATTGTATTAACAAATTAATTGGTTGTGTTTCACAAATAAAAATACTGCATTTACATCTTGCATGCTCTAACATGCAAAATGTACATACAATCATATTTTTTGGTCCAAATGTTTAGCTTCTGCGACCTACAACACCCAAATGAAATTATAATATAGATTAATCCTTTATTTAACACAAATAGAAAATGGAATTTATTATTAAATAAAAAAAACATAGTAACTCTAAAAAAAATAGAGGCACACAATTAATTTTTTTTACTGACTATCTAAAAAATAGGTATCAATGTGTCAAAATTGATAATGTTTTTAGCAACAAAATATAAAATTGTAACCGTTCAAAATACTCAAAATAATAATCTATACCAATATTATAGAGCGGAAGAGTTTGTTTGTTTGTTTGTTTGTTTAAACGCGCTAATCTCAGCAACTACTGGTCCGATCTGAAAAAATCTTTTTTTGTTGGATAGCCCATTTATCGAGGAAGGCTATAGGCTATAAAACATTGCGCTACGACTAATAGGAGCGGGGCAGCGACGAGAAATGTTGCATAAACGGGAAAAAATTACGCATACGAAGTTGCGCGGGACAGCTAGTTTATATTATAAAGCTGAAGAGTTTGTTTGTTTGAACGCGATAATCTCAGGCACTGCGGGTTCGAATTGAAAACTTGTTTTACTGTTGAATAACCCATTTACAGAGGAAGGCTATAGACTATATAATATCTCACTACGACCAAAAGAAGCGGAGCAGTAATGAAAAATATTTCAAAAACGGGAAAATTGACGCATATGAAGTTGCGTGGATCAGCTAGTGTCAAATAAAATTATGCCGTTTTACTATTCTAGGTCAAAATATAGATGTTGCTTTACTCGGATTTTTTTTTACATGACGTTTTCTAAAAATGAAACCTATCTAGATCGATTTGGCGCCTATTAACCTCGTACTAAATACGCATATTAAATGTCATGAAAATTGTTGGAGCCGTTGCTGAGATTCAGATTATATATATACGAGAATTGCTCGTTTGAATGTATTAGATTTAAGAAAAGTTATATTATAATATGTCTTATTTAAGTTTGTTTTTAAAATTGTCTATGATTGAATTTTTTTCAACATTTAGGCGGTTTGTTAAATATAGTTCAAGTCCCATAAATATGATGCTTTTGTGCTTTGCACATATTAGCTGTCTTTGCACAGTGGATACGTAGACTGTCATCTCGTCTATTACGAATTACTGAGTCTACTAGTTTTGAAAATAGACTAGGGTTAAATTTGACAAAATGAGCTACCTCAATTATGTAAATACCAGGTAATGTAAGCAATTTATGTTTTTTTAAAACAAAGCATAATTTTAGATATAGTTCGATGGGTCGTAAAACCCAAATTCCGTAAGAGTGATTAGGTGTAGGATTGACAGCTTAACGTTCTCTACGAAACACGAAAATGTGTGACATTTTTAAAAACCCAGTGAAAGATCAACAGTGGAAACGTTCCTTTACCTCACTGATCTCTCAATCTACTCAGTCGTCACTGTATATTACTTAGCAGCTTGCGTAAATTACAAGAGCAGGCTTATTTTTACTCTATGTTTTTGTTGAACCTACCTCATATAAAAATACTTGCTTATAAAACTATTAGATTATGAGGTGCGGAACCCTAAAACCGTCCCATTCTATGCACCAGTATAATTACAATGTACTACTTGGCATTACAGCTACGTCTGTGACTAACAGTTATTGCACTGTCTGTTTGTTTAGTACCACAAACATGAACAGCTTAGCTGATTGTTTTCCTCAACGCCGACGAGTGTGTACAATCATTTTAATTTGGAAAAGTGTTTAGCAAATGTATCACATCGCTTTTTGTGTTAAGTCAATTGGTTTTATACGTGAATGATATATTTTCTAAATGTAGGTACTTCTGTTGCTAGGTGAAAGGTGTAATTGGAAATGTACTGCTAGGTTTTACTAGCGGTTTCGTTTATGTAGAAGTTGCTGAAGTGCCTTTAGAGTGACTTTTCGGAGTATTATTCGGAGTAGTCAGCCAGGAAGTCACCTTTCTCGTATCCTCGACGAAATATGCACTGCAGTCAGGTAAAATGATCTTTATCGTCATGAGTCTAAAAGTATGAGTTCTCAGTTCCTATGTTTATAATTGTTATGTATGTTCGGGCATAACTCCGTCAATTATATAGATATATTCTCAAAATTATTTTTTTGTTCGAAAGGGTAAAAAATAAAGCTCCTAAATAAATGCCTTGTGATTAAATTAGGTTAGATTTTTTTTTTTTTTGTAAAAAAAACAAGTTAATTAATTACAATTTATAATTGCAGGTACAACTCTTATGCTCCAGATTGTCTTGTGCTGGAAGACACATTGTAAATACCAGCAGCTCGTAGATAGGCTATTTATATGAACACTAAGCGAAAACGAAGCGTCACATTTTTCTAACTCCTTTGTTCAATTTCACAGCATAATGGCTGTCGTGCGTTTGAAGATAAGTTTGCTAAGGGTCTAAGTTCGCAATAAACATTTTTAAGTTGGTGTCGAATAAAATATAAAAAACTAACCAAACTTCATGGTTCTTCTATATTCGTTTTTGCTGTTTAGTTACCTTGTATTTATTTTCGAAGTCGATTTTTTTTCAGCAGAGAATGTTCTTTGTTATATTTTGTAACTTTTTTGTTAAACGCCACAGTATAACCCTCCTCCCTGAATTCACCTTAGGGACAATCTCCATGGGCGAGAGAATCACGGCAATTCCGCTCTACTCGTCGGGTAGTCTCCAAGAACTAGCGATTTTCCCGCCAGCGTCGTGGCAATACGATGACGTTTCTCTAGCACTCAGCCACTCGTTGCAACGCAGCGATAACATCGCCGTGTGGAGACACGTTCTAAGAAATAAATGACCCGACGATAATATCGCCGCAATTCTCTTGCTCGTGGAAACGGTCCTGTGAGGTACTAAAGTTAAATTTTTGAATTTATCGTTCTGGTTTCTATACGGTTATATTATAAGTCACAGTTCCAGTCTCCATAATATTAAATCAGAATCATAAGCGAGCCACGAACGCCATTAAGAAACAAACACAAGAATGTATATTATAGTAGGTAAACATCGCGTGATCTGTAACAGTTACATTCTAAGTAAATTGCGTTCACAACATCTGTGTTGTTTGGATGTGGTAGGTATGTTTAATCATAGTATTTTAACGGGTACCAGTTCATTTTTTTTCTAATTTACATAATAATTTATATTCAAATTTTGCTTATAATGAACATTAACCAAGTTGTCATGGTGTATGTTAACAGTCACTGGTGAATGACTGGAATATTCACGAAAAGAATAATTATCAGTCATTCACTAACAATCTTGGTTATTGTTAACAGTCACCAGTGTATTTTAAGATACACTGACAGATGTCGGTTACGGCGACCAATCTTAAAGACTAGCCAACTACGCAGGATATATTATAGTGCACAAGTGTGTTCGTACTACGTCATACGTCACTAAGTCATGTTCCCCTACGAGTTATAGGGAAAAAACAAAGCAAAATAGCGTCACTTGACTCGAACAAATCAGATCAACAAACACACTAACTCACTAATATTTGTTAGCTCTGCAAATATTTGTGCCTCGACTCCGGAAGAGAAGTTATGTAAGAGTTACTACACACATAACCGGCATCATTTGGCACAGGCTGGGCGGTAAATCGAGTATATGATGAACGTTCGGAAAAAAAGCCGCTCGACTTTGCCGAGCACGTACACTAGGCCGAGCGACAGCGAGTCGGCATCAATCGGCACAGCCAGGCGGTAAAATCGAATGATGTTCGGGCCTAAATAAACTACCCAATCGCTGGTTAATGAAGCCGAACATGTGTAGTGTTTGCTTCAGCCCGGCCTGTTCGGCAATTACTGCAAACCGAATGTGCTGACCTGCTTGGCCGCTTATGTGCAGGCGCTGCTGCTGCCACCCGTGCTATCCCCTCCTTGTGGATACGGGCAATCCCCCCAGACTTGACTGAGTAACCTCTTTTTTTGGGGAATATGAGACTTTTGACACTGGATCTGAGTGTTTAGGCAGGCAATTGCTCCCCTTTCGGTGGTGATGGATGGTGGACCGGTGTTAAATCAAACGCTCCTCTCCGTCTGCCGAGTGGCTTACCCTTGCCCGGTTGAGTCAAATGTCCCCCGCCCCCCCCAAAACAAAGTTCTGGATCCGCGCCTACTTATGTGTGTAGTCTCCTTTAGCTAATAGCCCCCGGCTTCGTTTATGTGAATACCTCTTATCACGCAAAAGGGGTCTAAATTCAAGTCAAGCAAGTAGATGGTAGAGCTATGCCACAGGTCATCTCGGTGGTTAACACCACGGTGTCAGTTATTCTTCGTAGATACAGTGTTGTTAACACATGACTGTGTTTCGGTTGAAAGGCACTGTAGCATTTAAAATTACTGGACAAATGCCCAAACTATTTGCCATACAAGAATTAGGGTATCACTGATACTGTTATGGACCAGCGTGACGCTCACCATCAGGCTCACGACCTGCTCGTTTCTTCATTTACTGGTAAAAAAATCAGCCAAGCGATATAATGAGAGAGACAGAATCTGGATGTGCTTTGTTTCTGTCATAGTGTATGTTTGTAAAGGTACATAGGGATGTTTCAAAAGGCGTAAAATGTCTTTAAAAAAAACTATCCCTGCCGCTCCTCTGTAACTCCTCAGACATGGACTGGGTTAAGCACGAGCACTAAGGATTTAGACAGAGGAGTGGGCTTGCTTCCAGCAGAAGGCAGGGAATGGCTAGACTCAAAGGTGAGTGTCCCTTATGGGATAGTTTCCTTTATCACCGGCAGAACAACCCTGAAAAAATCATCATCATCATCATCAGCCTATCGCAGTCCACTGCTGGACATAGGCCTCTCCAATTGCACGCCACTTTATTCCATCTTCGGCTTCTCGCATACAGCTCCTGCCAGCCGTTTTGCGTAAATCATCAATCCACCTGGCCTGAGGGCGTCCTACACTACGTTTGCCGTGCCTTGGTCTATCGGTTACTCACTCCTCGATGCAATGGTATAGGTTTTGTTTCCTGATTCTGTACTTGGACGGACATTGTTGCGGCTTCGTAGAGACATCTCATCACTTGGATATATCGCCAATCTACTTGGCATCTTGATAATGAGGTACGCTACCCTGTTCGACACGCTAGACATTTGCACAACGTTGTCAGTAAGGGACTTATTTACCAGAAACCCAACACCACCTTGGGATTGTTGGTCTCCCTCGCGGAAGTACATAAGGTGGCCTGACTCGAGGGTTATGGTGTTCTCTCCCTCTCTTCGGACTTCACTTATCCCGAGGATATGCCACCTAATTTTCCCAAGTTCCACCTCAAGTTGTGCCAGATGCGAGTCTAGCCGTAGCGCGCGTCCGTTATACGTCGCCAGGGTCAGGCGGTTGTGGTGGCCTTCCGTAGCCCGGAGATTCTTAGCACCCCCCGCCACGCCGTTACCGTGGACGCCACCATGTCCAGGAATAGCGTGACTGCCGGGAACTGGGGGCCGTGGCTTTTGTGCTTGGTGCATATGGGGGTAATGCCCATAATCGCCACGCTGGGCAGGCGGGTTGGCGATCGCAGGGCGTAGCTCTCGCATCAGTGACGTTGCTGCCCGTCACTGACCTGTTACTTTAGCTACGCCATAAATTGGGATGGTTATAGCGCCACCAGCCGGATGAAAAAATCACAAATCGCCATGAAAAAATCACGTTGTTCTTATCCATAAATAACTAGTTTATGGACCCCACATTTCTAGCAACTTTGTTAACCCCTTCAGCTAAGCAAAATACGTGTGTTAAGAGTGGGTTCATGTCAGTAGTGTTATGCGTAGGATTCGTACCTACAACATCTCAAATGCGAGTACTAGGTATGCTTTTACCTTTATGGTCAAAGCACACTAATCAACTTGGAAAGGGATTGGCACCATATCGCTTCGCCTTTAACTTGTCGTGAGCTTGTTCGGAGGCGAGGCGATTACGTTACGAATCCGATTAGTGTGCGTTGCAGTAGGGAATTTCATACAAAGGCAACGGCTCGAGTTGATACTGTGCCGATCTCTTCCGAATTTAATTCAGTTTAGGCTACCACTGCTTCATTCATTTCATTTGTCACATCCACTTTTAGTAGATCCTAGACCAAGGAACCAATTTTTCATTTTCAATGTATTCGCTGTAATATTTTACGGGTTCACGTTTATTTGCGCGAGTATTTTAACTACTTTGTTTGTGTTTATGGTAAATGTCGTCCAAGTAACGCCATTTATTTGTGACTTCCTGTAACCGGAACTAGCAATTTGTTTAGACCGTAAAGAATTTAGTGGAATAATGTTTTGTTTGCGTTTAGTAAATTAAGTTATTGCTAAGTTAGTTAAGTTTATTTCGTTGAATTTGGTACCATTTTAAATGCCTCATAGTAAAATTAATTAATCTATACTAATATTATAAAGCTGAAGAGTTAGTTTGTTTGTTTGAACGCGATAATCTCAGGAACTACTGGTAAAAAAAATAATTTTACTATTGGATAGCAAATTTATCGAGGAAGGCTATACGCAATATAACATTACGCTACGACCAGTAGCAGCTGAGCAGCAATGAAAAATGTTGCGAAAACGGGAATTTATTTGTTATCTATACAAATACCTAGTCTAGCCATAAATATTGTTACGAAGAAAAAACATTTTTTTTTATTGCAAATAATATTTATTACTTTTACAGTGTGTTAGTTTAATACATAAATAAAAAACAATTCAAAATATAAAAAGCTTATTCGAAGTGGTCTCCATTGACTGCAACACAGTCCTTTAAACGTTGAGGCCAGTTATCAATAGAAGCACGCACTCTTTCCATGGGAAAATTCTTCACTGCCAATCGTATGGATTGTTTTAGGGACTCCAAATTATCATGGCGTTTGGAGCAAGCCATACTCTCTAAAACTGACCATAAATCATAATCCAGCGGATTAAGATCGGGACTAGACGACGGCCAGTCTTCAGCTCTGATGAAGTCCGAAACGTTCACTTCCAACCAAGACTGCGTGGACCGAGCTTTATGACCCGGCGCTGAGTCTTGTTGGAAGGACCATACTTGGTTATTGAACATGGTGTTGTTAAGGGGTTTAACTACCTTCTCAAGAATGGTATCTTGATACACTTGTGCCGATGTTTTGATACCTTTTTCACAAAAATATGGCTCAGTCACTCCTTCATAGCTAACACCCCACCAAACCATCACTGAAGTCGGATAATGCCCACGTTGCACTCTGTCGACTAATTGGGAAGCTTCCTTAGAGCTTTGAGCATAAATACGGTCATTTTGTTTGTTAAAATGTTGCTCAACTGTAAAGATTTTCTCATCCGTAAACAAAATTTTTCTGTGACCTCCCTTTGCGTACCGCTTCAGTAGTTGCTTCGATTTTACCACCCTATTCTTTTTTAAATTATCAGTTAAAAAATGACCAGTGCGTCTCTTATAGGCTGCAAGTCCTAAGTCATCTTTTAAAATGCGTGACATGGTTCTGGGTGCTATCTTCATCTCCCGAGATAAAATCTTTTGCTTTCGGACAGGATTTCTTCGAATTCTTTCCCTTACTGCTTTGACCACCATTTTCGTACGAACACTACGTGGACGGCCAGATCTTTTTCTGTCACAAACAGAGAAGGTCTCATTGTACCTATTAATAGCCCGGTACACAAACATTTGACTAATACCAAGCGTATGGAGAGTTTTAAAAATTACATTCGGCTCCATACCAACTTTGTGTAATGCAATCACAGCGATTCGGTTTTCTTTATCACCCCACTCCATTTTAATATAGCAAAATATTGTACAATGTATTGGCGCCAAAATTAGAAAATACAATGAACAATCGTATAAAAATGACAGATTCCAAATTCAAATGTAATATCTTTCTTATTTTTAACTGTAACAGTATTTATGGCCAGACTAGGTATTATAAAGCTAAAGAGTTTGTTTGTTTGTTTGAACGCAGTAATCTCAGGAACTACTGGTCCGAATTGAAAAACTCTTTATTGTTTGGATAGCCCATTTATTGAGGAAGGCTATAGGCTATATAATATCACGCTACGATCAACAGGAGCGGCGCAGCAATAAAAAATGTTGCAAAAACGGGGAAAATTGACGCATACGAAGTTGCGCGGGTCAGCTAGTGTTTTAATAAAACATTAAGTTGTTTCACTGTCCTAAGACCCACACCGCCTTATTACAAAGAGCAAATTAAAAAGAAGTTTAAACCATGACTTTCATGCCCAGGATAAAGGTCAGTAATATATACATTTCAGTCTTTTCATCTCATCTTTACAGAGTTCTATAGATACCTGCCAGGCATATCTGGATTGTAGTAATTCTTCTAATTTTCCCTAATATTACTTGAAATAAAATAATGGCCGAAGCTAGGGGTAACATGAATATAAAAAACGAAAGATCACACACAGACTAAACCTACACATACGTAATATTTGATCAACCCTCCTTGAATTCGTAGACTTCAGTGATTTTTTGGCACGATTTTTTCTATTATTAGATAAAATAACCCTTTTTTCGGCCTTGATTCATATTACGATTAAAAACGTCAGCGCTATGAAAGAAAGGGTATTTCGTTCTTTATTTTCTTTTGTTCGCAAAATTACAAAGAACAATGATTAGAGACTTGTTTGTCAAAAGCTTTTACGTTTTGAAATTCTTTACACAAATAGATTGGACGCAAATAACCTATTTTTTTACCCGACTGCACAAGTAGAGTTATGTTTTTTTCTAGTGTTTGTATGTACGTATATATCTTTGGCACGCTCTAAAGCCTAAATAGATTTTAAATTGAGAGATATAGTTAGATTCGCGTCAGTTGTGAAAGTGACGATGGATACATCAGAATCAGAAAATATTAAAATGGCGGATTTTTGGCGCCAAAATATTTCAGTTAAGTCGGGTTTTTTTTGTAATATTTTTTTAATTTTGTTAAGTAAAAATACGTCAGCTAGTTGTGAAAATACATGAAATAAGTGTAAAATCGTTATAACTATGTCTTTTTGCCGTTAAATCATGCTATAACTAATTGACACTGGTAGGAAAATTGGCTAAAATGACATCAATTTAAAAATAAGGAGGAGAAGAAGAGACACAAATAAATTTGCGTATGCTCTCAAACAGATTAAAATGTTACGAATATTGAAACAGCGTCATATATCATGCCATGCTTACGTAGAATCGGTGCTACGCTACGATTTGTTTCTGGGGTAACAGCACTGACGAGTCTAGAGCATTCGCAGCTCAAAAAAAATATATAAAGAGCCATTTTAGGACTCCAACTCGATAAATTATTTAAACCAACGTTCAAACGACTTGGTTTGTGACTAGTTGCCTTCATTATACATTTTTATATGTGCATTTTTGTTTATAAGAATAAAGAAACGAAATAAATTCATGTAATAAACTAGATCCCCATAGACTAGTACACAAGAACATTCAGGACATAATAAAGATTAGATAAGGGAAAACTTAAAGTGAAGTCGCAAAATGTGCAGGCAACGCAAAATGTGGAGATTGCAAAACCTAACGCATAAATAATAATAACATTATTTATTATACAAAGTATAAAATTACAAAGTATACATTGTATAATATAAATGTACAATGGGCGGCCTTATCTCTAAGAGAGATCTCTTCCAGGCAACCTTTGGATGGACAGAGACATGAATACACGAATTAGGTAGTGTACTGCGCAAATAATGCGTGATATTTATTTAAAGTTATTAAGAACAAGAAAATTTTATTAAGTAATAAAAAAATAAAAAACGGGTTGCACTCCGGGAGTGCCGGCAGAAGTGAAAACTTGTACGACGTTGTGCATTTTTGAATATTTTGGAATGGTTGGAGTTTTTCATTGCTCTCTTTTAATAAGATTTAAGATAATAAAGATTTAAGATGAATATAACTTGCTACTTACTCCCTGCAGCTGGGGACCCTAAGATAGAGTTCGATCAATATGAATATCCAGATTTTTTACACTGTTCCTCAATGTTATTGGGGTACTATTCAAAATATTTTGAGGCAAGTAGTTCCAATCTATTCGTGAAATCATCTTTGGGCTTCGAACAACGATTGCCTGGGTCTTTAGGCCGTGGTTGTTACTCCTTTGAGAGATTCGGTCCAAATCCGAGTTAATAATCGAAAGCACTAGTGGTAGCTATCCCAGTGGAGCTTGTGTGTAAATTTGAAGATTATCTGCATAAAGGCGGTAGGATGAAAGAGTTGTAGATATATAGAGTTTATAAAAATTGCGAAGAGTTGTGGAGATAGAACGTCACTCCGCAGTACACCAACCGTATTATTACACCAGGAATAAAAGGATTCTTCAATGGTTACATATTGTCGTGACCAGACAGGTAACTATGAGACCAATTAACAACTTGGAGATACTATGTTGATCGAGCGTAGTATGCCAAGAAGAGTCTGAAAACCTACAGTGTTAAATGCATTACTGAAGTCAAATAAAGTAAGTACGGTCAGATTTCCTTCTTCCATGCCTAGTCTAATGTCATCAGTAACATTGACGAGAGCAGTAACAGTATTATAGGCAGGACGTAAACCAGACTGGAAGGGATTTAGAAGACCGTTTTGTGACAGAAATGCAACGAGTTGAGAATGGACAAGCCGTTCAATTACTTTAGAAAGGAAAGGTAGTATCGATATAAGCCGAAACTCAGAGAAGGATGATGGATTTGATTTTTAGGATGAGGTATAATTTGGGCTTCTTCCATATTCGTCGAAAAAAGTTTCTACGGTGTAAGTGATTTCTTCAGTTGGCTGGTGCTGGATAGAACCTTCCGAACCTTCCGAATGGACGCATTCCGAATGGATGTACGCAAAATTATGACACCATTGATTATACTTCCATTTGGATGTCTTCCATTCCAACGTACGTCTTCACTTGGACGTACGGAAGAAGGTTATACTAAAGACTGCTGGCAACTTTTTAAATTTATTTCAAAAGAAGTAAAGAAAACAAATTAGTAATTTTGCGAAACCGTATTTCTCTTTCGTGGCTATGGTAACCATGGTTTGACAGTATGCTCAGAAAGAGAAAGTGAGATGAAAGGATAAAGCATGCCTTTGATGCCTTCTAAATGGCGTGGCGTGATATAATATACGTCCATTTAGACTGGACGAACTGGAATTCCAAAACTGAAGAACGTCCATTCAAATGAATTACGTTTTTGACATTCACGATAAGTTTTTAACCGACGTCCTCGCCATTTGGATTGATGGATTCATCGTCAGTGGATCCCTTTATATTTCGGGCTGGAGGTATCTTTATTATACATTTATCACATTTGTAAACCGCTACATAATTTACCATACACATAAATCATATATTATTTTGTACCTAATTCTCCACGTACCCTAAATCACATGACTACGCGCGAATGCCTCGGCTCAGTCGAGTGTAAGTACGCAGGTTCAGCCGCGTACGATGCGATTAACGAAACGAATTTATGGAGAAACATATTGTGTAAAAGCAGGGAACAAAAAGCGAATATTCATGAATTAAAATACGTATGTATGTATGGAGATACAAGCCTCGACAAGATCAAAAACGAGTATATTCCCAGTACGTTTGGGATTTGTATTGAATAGAGACCAAGATGTTGATACCCGGATGTCGCTGCGTCCTAAAAGATCTATTGTGACGCCTCCTTTTTCTTTTAAAGGATATCCCCAAGGTTTGGTCTGATCATAAAGTCTTCTGGTGTGGATTATAAGGGAGGGATTCCACCACCCGATCTGTGAATCACCACGATGGAAATAGTAAGGAAATGTCCTTAAAACAACAATCTAAATAGATTGATAGACCGCAAGAGAGACCCGAAATTAAGAAAATTAGTGACAGGTACTCTACACGGGGCATCATCAAGACAATTTGGCACCGACCCGGTCGCATGAGGACGTTAGGTATAAGCCAATAAGTAGCTCAAAACTGCACTAAATGGCGGAAAAGTATTAGGCTACCTGTCTATGGAAGCGGAGCGAGAACTATGGGAGGAGGGATTAAATGCCTTCCTATTGGTTAATTTTTCTCCGTTTCTCTCTACAGCGGCGAAACGGAAAAAAAAATAACAAAAAGATGGCATAATCCCTGTCCACTGACTGATTACTGAGGTTTTATATTTCTCCGCTTTCGCCGAGGGGGGCCGACCACGTATAAGGACCAAACAAGGATAGACAGATGTGAAGGACGTAAGAGTTTTCAAACTCGCATTTATTAGCTTTAGTCCAGGCATTTTAGTTTTATTTGTTTATTAAATAGGTAGTTTTTTTCACTTTCGCACTAGAGAAAAATCCAATGAATAAAGTGGTGTCCAATGTGAAATAGAGCCTACCACCTATTATAAAGTAGTCGTATACATCCCCTTCTGCCACCGAGCCAGATAGAATACAAAGATTTATTATAATCAATCCTTCACGTATACCTAAACATCGCGGAGGGTGGTTATAGTGTGTAAAAAAACCTGCACGATCTCAAAGGGCCTGCAGGAAGATTCCCTTAACTATACAAAAAAATATTTAATGTCCGTGAAAACGACAATGTAATTGTATTATAAATTGTTACAAAACAAAAACTCAACTGCTTAAAATTAATTACTGAAATATTTTTCTTCAAGAAAATGACAATTATTTTTTTCTAATTTAGTGTACACAGTGTCACTCTCATACTGAGACGAATCTAACAATACCTCTCAAGCTAAAATCCATCAAGCTATTTAAGCTCTAGAGCATGTCAAAAATGTATATATACGTTTATACAATCGAAAAACAAACATCCTCCTTCTTGCTCAGTCGGTTTATAATATTCTTATATTTAGTACTTAACCTCCTCATTAAATAGCAAATTTTCAAGATTTATTTACCAAAAATCTTTACCGCCGCCTTTATTCCCATTTGAATTCCCTCAAGAAATCAATTATCAATTTATTTTTCTAGAACTTTTTTCTGTATAATAAAAACCTATCTGTCTTTTATATAAAATACTGTATTGTACTTATTTATTATGTAGTGTGCGTACTCAACGAATAAACAAGTTTACTTTCATTCTTTCCTTCCTTCTTTTTTTTCTTCCCTCTGTATTTCTTTCTTTATTTTTTTCGTTCCTTCTTTCTTTCTTATTTTCTTTCTTCTTTCTTTCTTTCATTCCTCTATTATTTCTACAATGATCTTGTATCACAATACCTAACAAGAACAACATATTAATGAACTTGACAGGGTTTATATATAGTTACATATTGTATACACATCAACCCTCCACGTACCCATAATTACAGCAATCGACCTTTATTATATGAACGCTAGTGGGAGGGTCGCCTTCACCTTGTAATTTATCTAAACAATAGCCTTAATGACAGGGTGAAGTCACTAAATATATAGGTACAAGAGACCGGCTCACAGGTCAACAACAAATCCACGCACATTTAGACGCGCACTGACAATCTCAACTAGCGCTGTTTTGATTGAGATTTGACCACTGACCTCTATAGTACTAGTATACTGGACTGGCTAACCGTAGAAACTGACAACAATTTCAAATGCCGAATCGAATGACCATCCTATGAACGTTTTTGACACTTATGACAAATGGCGGTTGTTGTTATTCTTGTTACACAAGTACAGACTCCCATTTGATTTTGACTATTACCATTCAAATTTCAAAATTAAATGGAAGTCTTGTTGTTGACAACGGTAGTACTGTAGATGTCAGTGACGAGCGTGTCTATGTGTGCGTAAACCTGTTTTCGCTCGTTGTAGGTAGTCGGTCTTCTGAACCTATGTATTCTGTAGTGAAGTTAAATGGTCCAATCAATAATATATTGGACGGCAACAGTCTTTGTTTTCTAGTTAACTAGACAAAGACTAAATGAGGGTAATTATGGTTTCTAAGTGGTTAAATGTAAATGAAGTACAGTGGAGTTCCAGAATTAGAATTACATAAAATTGACTGACTCTGTGGCGCGGTGGGAGTATGTCCGACTGCTACGCAAGAGGTCGTGGGTTCGATTCCACACGGGACACCACTTTGTGTAATCCACAAATTATTGTTCCGAGTCTGGGTATACTTTGTGTCTGTGACTTGTATGTTTGTAAAGGCGCCCAGAACACAGGGCTTATATCCTAGTGCGGGAGTCGTCTTTGAAAAAGGTAAGTTATTTTTAAATAAATTAATTTCAATAAAACTTTTATACAAAACAGTATATCCAACTTCAAAAATAAATACAAGTAAACTTAAAACCAAACTGAAATAGTAGTTTTTATATTTTATTTGGCACCAACTTCAAAATATTTTCATTTTTTTATATTCTATATTATTTTTGGCTTTTAAGTTGCTTTATGCTTTATTTTGGCTTTTATGTATTTATTTTTTAAATTGGTGAAAAAAAAAATCTCACTTTTTAGTGGGTTGATTTGTAATTCACCTAAGTTCCAATAGGCTTATGTAAACTGATTCACCAGGTTCATTTCACTATCAGCTCTATTACATTGTGTAATAGTAGTATGACGAGAATAAAATGCTACTCAATACCATGTTACAGTAATTGAATCGCAAACTGTGAAATATTGAAAGGTTCCACTCGTCATGTGTGGTCTTCGTCATCAGTTCCACTTCATCAATCAGTGCTTTTTGAGAGTAAATACACGAATCTCTATGAAATATACCCAAATCACTATAGGTGTGCCTTTATTAATTGAAGAGTTCCCTCGATTTCTCCAGAATCCCATCATCAAGTCCTGATCTGATGACAACAGCACAAATTTGGCAGTATACCTACACTTCATATCACAAAAATATTTGTTTAAATTGGTCCAGCCGTCTCCGCGTAATCGGTGAACAAACATACAAAAAAAACACATTCAAATTGAAAACATCCTCCTATTTTGAAGTCGGTTGAAAATGAATTAAAATTTAATGTAATTTGATGATACGTTAATATACAGATACTCGTACGTATTAAAACACCTATACACATATACCTACATGGTATGTTGAAGTGGATACATACAAATCTAGATATAATGCTTAAATGCCACCCGTCAGAATCTGCACAAATTACTAAATATCAAATTAAGTATGTGTACTGCAAACCACATAAACAGATTTTTTATTTTCTTGTATAAACTTAAATCATGTAACAGAAATAAATGAAAAATCTATACGAGTATTATAAAGCTGAAGAGTTTGTTTGAACGCGATAATCTCAGGAACTACTGGGTCAAATATCAAATTAAGTATGTGTACTGCAAACCACTTAAACAAATGTTTTATTTTCTTGTATGAAGTTAAATAATGTAACAGAAACAAATGAAAAATCTATACTAGTATTATAAAGCTGAAGAGTTTGTTTGAACGCGATAATCTCAAGAACTACTGGGTTGAATTGAAAAAATATTTTACCGTTGGATAGCCCATTTATCGCGGAAGGCGATTATTATATAACATCACGCTACGATCAATAGGACCGGAGCAGCAACGAAAAATGTTTTAAAAACGGGGAAAATTGACGTAGACGAAGTTGCGCGGGTAACGTTATACATAACTAAAGACCAGGGGCGTTATAGCTACCGAGATATTGTCGGTAACAATGACACGGGGCTCCTAGGCTACAGGAATCGTGAACTTGCGTTAGCCATTCTCCCCCTTCCCCGCCCGTGCCAGCGACACACACAAAAGAGTCGGTTGCAAATTTGTGCGAGGGATCACATAAGTCCGTTGGACACCTGGCCCTACAACAAATGACAACAACAAACTGTCCCCGTCTATATAGCAAGCTACACCCCTGCTAAACACCCGAAATGCCTCAACACTAATAGTTGCGAAAAACATGAGTTATACTGTAAACTACTTATACACGCACATATAGGTTCCATTTAAACATCGATACAGGTGGTAACGTTACAAATTAGATATGTACAGATGGCCGGCTCCCTACAACAATCAAAAACAGAGTCGCACACAATCTCGGTCGAACTCGATCGAAGTGTCAATAAAGACGACGCATGTAAACTGACCTGTTGGCCTAGTGGTTAGTGGACCTGGCTGCTAAGCCTGAGGTCGTGGGTTCGATCCCCACCCATGATAAAACTTTGTTTGATGAGCACGATGGTTTATTCTGTGTCTGGGTGTAATTTATCTGTAGGTAATATGTATCTATTTAGAAATAAAATAATATTTAATTACGTAGGGCAATAAAAAATAACCTATTTACCTTATAATATTCACTCGATAAACACCTATCTATATCTATGTAGTATATATCTATCTATCTATATAATATATTATACCTTTAAACGAGCAATTCTTGTATATATATAATCTGAATTTCGGCAACGGCTCCAACGAATTCATCAAATTTAGTATACGTGGGGTTTCGGGAGCGATAAATCGATCTAGCTAGGTTTTATTTTTAGAAAACTCCGTTTAAAAAAACTACCGATCCAAGCTCGGTCGTTCAGGTACTCATTTCACAGGTCAACATTTATTTAAGAATATATGTAAGTATGTTTATCAGTTGTCTGGTTGCCATAGCACAGGATCTGCCTAGTTAGTGATCAGATGCCATCGTGAGAGTTCTCCCAAGATATTATTTATTTGCGCGTCGATATCTTGGTGAGCTGTGAGCCGGCCTTCTATATTCTGAGGTAATGTGGTGTAAGAGCGTTCCGAACCAACGGATACGAGAACACGGTTATATATAGTTCTTAGAAGGCTCTGTCATCGTGGCAGCTGTTAAAAGTTTTTTTTATTGGTAATCTGGACAGCTTAGCCAGCGGTGAACTTCATGCCGTCCCGTGCTTTGTTTTAGTAATGTTTACGATGTTTCGTTAGTTATTCGGGACGTAGACAAATTCAACAAATCAAAGATCATGAATATCATCCCACCCGTTATGGAGTTATAAATGGTGTAACTAACCCGACTTTTTCTAAAGAAGTAGTAAACTCGCTTTAGAAAATAAATTTAAAAGACCGATTTAACGACACCCCACACAAATGGTTAGAAAAAACCACATCCCCACTTTAAATGGCTACAATGGCTACAAGGCTATAACTTTTACTGAAGGGGTAAATCTTGCGGGGCGAATGGGCTCGTAGCCCTCTCCTCTAAAGGGCGACGAGCCCATTCGCCTATGGTAATTAACCAACTACCTAACTAGGTAACCTAATTTTTCTTATTTAAGGTTTAATTTTATCACTTTATCAATGCCAAATTACAGCTTTCTAGTACTAAGGGTCTGTGATCTAATTTGGGGCATACAGACTGTCAAATGGACGCATGAACGGATGGACATAGTGAAATTTTATGGGTTCCTTGTTTTACTGCGAACCCTAAAAACGCGATTCAAGCACTCGTTAACTACATTTAGACCCCAGACTAAATCCTCCTGATTTTGACAGTTTTGACAATGTGTGCCGCCACTCTTTGTTATTTTCTCTTTTTAGTGCCACTATTACTAAAAGTCATTATGTCAGTATATCAAATGTTTACTAACACATTAACGCTTTATTATGTTAGCAATAAGCCACTTGGCAGCTAGAAGGCTCGGTGTGACAATCAATAGCACCTACTTTATCTATTTCATTCACAATCCGGACGCTTTTGGCGCTTATCTGTCGCGTGATACTGTGGGCGGAACAGGGACACCATGGTTTGGCAATATTAGAAATATGTGCCACACTTTTTATGACCTTGTAAATAGCTTTAGGCCAGGCCTGCACTGCAATTTAGACAAAAATCGCAGATGATTTTGAAGTGCGGGCCTTTATAGTAGTTGATAATTAACTATTTTTAATGTATAACGAGCTTAATAGACACCTAATTAAGCAGATAGCAATATCCCACTATGATATAGGTAAGTATAATACAATAACGTTGTTGTTGTTAACACAAAGTTGTGGTCAAATTTTAGCAGTACACTGTGTACTACTGTCTTCCATGCAACAATATCCGATTGCCCCAGTATAGATCAAGAACAATATTTTACCCATGTATGCAGTTTGTGCATATGCACATGTAATCCAATTGCGATTAATATGCATAGGTTAATTAAAAATGTTTTTAAATTGATAAATTGAGGGTGGTTAAAAGTTTTTCGTTGCAGGTTTATCACAAATATAATTATATTGTGTATCACGTGGTTGCTATTGAAGCATGGTTTGCAATCAGATGGATCGGAAGGACATGTAGATTATTAAATAAATAGATACACACATTAAACGTATAATACCACTTTTGCATCTATAGTTAATAATATCTTAAAGAAACCAAAATCATAGTCACTCTAAACATTGTCGGAATACACCATCGAAAACAACAGGATCGCTATCTAGATCTTTTGATCTGTACCGAGTCTATTCATTATTTTATGATAAAAGAGAGGTACGGGCTAACGGTTTGGTACGAGAAGAATTGCCATAGGCTTTGTTCAGAAAAGTAATAATGATTATTAAAAACAGTAAATGTTCAAAAATGACCAAAAAATAGGTAATTGTAGCGTTGAACCACAAGAAAGAAAACTTCATAAACTCATAGGCATCGCTCACGGACATAGAACTTTGTTCCTAAAGTGTTCCGAGATTCCATGTCTTTGCGTTGCTTGAGTGTGTATTTGTATGTGACTTTTCCTTGGCAAATAATCTCTATGTTTTGTGATTCAACACATAATGTAGTATTACTAGCTAAATCTCATTGGCATCATTCACTTTGATCAATGCATTGCTGTCGCCCTTATGGCGTATTAATTTATAATGATCAAAACAAAATATGGCACCGCGAATTTTTACGAGAAGAAAGAACAACAGGAATCACGTTGGTAATTCCATTCCATCGTTGATAGTTCTCATTATATTGTCTCATAAGTGGACATTTGGTACATGAATTGATATTTTTGTCAGAATACTTGTACATGTCATGAACCCTTTCGGTAATTAAATAAGGGTTCTATAAAATATTTGGTGGGTGTTCCATTATGTTGAAAGTTTGGAAATCCCTGGAATAAACCAAAGGCCGGTCTGGGTCCTTAATCATGACCTTTTTTACGCGTAAAAATGCATCAATGCGCATACGCAGCGGATATTTTAAAGAACGCCGCGCATGCTCCATGATGCATTTTTGAGCACCTCTCCATTTACCATTCTGACAAGATTTTGACAGTTCCGCGTGGACTTGTCGTGTTCACGGAAAAAAATATCTGGTCCTGGCCCTGATCGTATCCCAGCAGCAGTGGGAAATATACTAGTTACAGTTCATGTCATATATATTATCAAGATTATTTAATCCCTAACATTAAGTAGGTATTTTCCCTCATAATAAAGGTCACAATACCGGTCTAGCTATCGATCTGTGCGTCATATGGTGAAAGGTTATCTCCCTGACCTTGGATTTTCGATATTATGTAACCTTACGGGATTACAGCGTTTAGACAAACTTTTGCTTAGGTGCTTATCCCAAAAATATCTATTAAAGTATATTTCACAGTAAGTTCCTATTTCTTGCTTGACGATTTCTAAAAAGTAGGGTTTAGTTTGAAACTGTATAAGGGTCATATTCAAAATAATTGTAAGTTACGGAAAGGAAACAGATATGAATATTTCTTTATTGTAACAGAAAAATAACAGAAAGGAATTATAAAGCCAAGTTTAAATAGCACACTTTTTATAAATAAATCATTAACGTTGAGATAATTTTCATATGGTTTTGGTAGAATCTCTAACATCGTCAATATCACTACCACATTTAAGTAGATGAAATATTATATAAATATGTATATATAGACTTACATACATATAGAGTTAAATATGTACTTACAGGTATTACAGGGGCGGATTGCTAGTAAATAGGATATAATGAAACAACATTTTCGTGATCATATTTTAATCTGTAAGAAAATCCAAAAGCACTACTTTTTCATTGTGTTATGTAATATTAAATACTATATCACTGATTTAAATAATCATAGATATTATTATTAAAAAATATATTATTATTTAAATAATTAAATACTATCATCATCAGTATCACTTAAATGTAAAAAAAAATTCCTACGGTCTGTTTTCTGTGTATTGCCGTCAGTTTTGGAAGTAGATGGTTCTTGTATAGTCCTTTCTCTAACTGTATTACTTGAAGTTATTAGATCTTTGAAATCGGCCTCAACATTACACGAAGAAATGTTGTACCTTTTTGAACCATGCAATAGGTTTCTTAGTTTTTTATCATCAAAATTAACACGAACATTTGACAGAATCGTTATAGCTGAATTTTCAGATACAGTAGATTTTAGAGGTGTGTAACTACGTTTTATAGGTAAAAGACATTCATCATCAGATGATGAATAAGATAAAATTCTTTTAACACGTTTTTTAGTAACGGTTTTTTCGAGTAAATTGTGTTTTGTCGGAAAATAACAATTACAAAATCCTTTATTGTATGTATTTGTGCAAAAACAGCTCAAAATTCTTGAAAAAATTATATGTGAATCCTCATTAGTTGATTGAACCTGGTGAATTTTCATGGTGTTAGGAACAGGTTTAAGATGTGGCAAATATTGCTTATATTTTTGTTTTATGTACTTGATATTTTCTTCGTTAACAAGATACAGCTTTACATTAGTTATATCTTTTAAAAGCATATAAGCCGATTCTGCATCAAAAATATCTGCTCCATGAGATACTTTTCCGTCCAATAGTCTTTTGATGATCCCACCTACACCGTCGGCGGCTCCCTTGCCATGGGAAGCCTCAAAGAAGTTCCATGTACCAGTAAAACCTAACTCAGTAAGAATCGCATTAAACAAAAAAAAGTTCTTTTTTTGCCTGTACTGTGTTACAGGTCCATCCGAAAATACATGTATAGTATCAATATCCGAGTATTCACGGGTTACATGCATTAAGATTGGATTTAAATGGGCCCAAATTGCTTCAGGTGAATGGTCAGTTGAATCAGATAAAGTGCAAAAACATTGTGCCTTTTTATTTTTTCGATACATTACACTAGTGTGTAGTGAAATTTGATATTGGGATGCTCCAAAGTGGACCGCTTGAATTTCTTGGTACATTTTACATGTATAATTTTCTGAAAAATCACAATGTATTATGATTTCATTAGCCTGAAGATTTTCTTTTACAAATTTATACATGCTGTATTGATGACTAATGTTAAATAAATGATTTTTATAATCATGTACTTCTACTTCAAATTTACAAATTAAAGTTTGTAAATTTGCTGTTTTTATTTGTTTAGTCATTCGTTTACAAAACTTAGTAACCTCATTTTTCTTATATTCTACGTCAACGGCAGACCACTCAAGCCATGACACATTCTCACCAATTTTCGTAGTAGAAAAATCATAACTAATACAATTGCTTTTACATACCGCACATTTCGAATACATGCAATCCTGAGACATCACATTACAAACCAATGATTCAACACAGTCATTAAGTTTGTTATATCTGTTTAAAACCTGAAGCTTTTTTAGGGCAATAAATTTAAATTCAATATTGGAATGTTTTTTGCAAATACATGTATCACGGTCTGATATATTTGGGCGAACAATATAAAAGGGTTTATATCTTACAAATGTTGTGTAAGATACATTTATTCCAGTCTCTTGTTTGAATTTTTTGTAAATATCGGTTAAGTTGGCAAGTAGGTATCTCTTCTGAACTTTTTCTTTTTTAACTGTTTTAGTTGATACATCATCTTGTAAATAAAATTGTTTAATAGCTTCAGCCAATTTATTTTGTTTAGTGTTGTACTTTGTTTTGGATATTCTAATTGTTCCTTTTAAACCTACGTAGGCACTCAATCGTGATTGCAATTTATACTTTCGGACCAAGGTATTGTTGACTACGTTTTTCAGAACATTCCGTTCAGCATTAGTTATTGAAGTCTTGTAACTTTTTTCTAGTGAATCGACTAACACATTTTTTTCTAACAGAACTCGTCTAACCTTATTTTTATCTGGTGTTCTTATACTGTTTAGTTTCTGTATAAAAGATTCTGTCTTTGATAATGGAGAATCTGGCAAGGTAGTACATATTAGGTTAACATTTTCTTTTTCGGGCTCATTATCGTTGCGTCGGCAATTCAGTAATAATTTATATCTATAAACCTTTTTTTTTAGGGCATTAACTTGTTTTTTTAGAGTTTCTATTTTATTTTTTAGACTATTATTTTCTTTGGTTATTCTATAGTGCTTCGTTTTATATGTTGGACGGCTTTCTTTCTTATTCTTGATTTCATTCTGCTTGGTTTTTTTTTGTTTTAATTTTCGCCATAGTTTACGTTTTTTTGCTTTTTCTGTTTCCGACAGTTGCGAAATTTTTATATATTTTTTTCTTTTTTCTTCAGCTTCTTTTTTCTGCCTTTCTTCCCATATTTCAGGCTGATTCGCTTTTAACCGCTCTCTATAATTGCGCTGTCTTTCAGCTGGAGTCAATGGCATATTTTCTGAAATAAACAATATGCAGCTTTTAAAGCCAGAACATGCATTATATAGAGTGGTCTATAACATATCAGTTGTTAGTTTTGGCAACAATCTTTAAAGCGAAAGCGACATGGTAGCCCAAAAAGCCCAAATTCCCTCACGTCTTTTTAAATTACAGATCTTTTATTTGATTGTATTTGTTATTCTGAGCCAATATGTAAGAAAATTTAAATTTCGCGGGCTATATTAACAGATCTTTCATAAATAGCAAAATAGGAGCTAAGCGTATTAAATTGTATTTTTATTTATAACAATTATTAATTCTTAAATGTACCTAAACATATGTTTAAGCGGCGGTAGCCTAATGGCTAAGGCATCGGTCTCGCAACCGTGAGGTCGCGGGTTCGAATCCTACCCATTATACTACCGACGTGATCCCACTCCTAACACAAGCCTTTGAGCTTAGCTGGAGGGGTTAACTAGATTGCTAGTAATGTGGGACTCATCCCCATTGCTAGTTATCTATAAAAAAAAATGTGACATAAACATAACATAAAAATTTGTATTTTTACATCCTACCAAGTAGTTTAGTACAGAAACATAACTATTTGAACTGATGGGACTAATATGAGTGTGTAAAACAAATAGAACTTTAAATAAAGTAATAATGAATTCCTACTCTGTAATACTCTAAAATTGGTGTGGTTCTAGCCTTAAAAACTACAAACGCTACTTTTTGGCGCGTTAACCATCATCCATGCAGATGGGGCGGCGGGCATGAACTACACATAGTATACTGTAGTATGTAGCTTTAAATAGAATATAATAAAACCTAATTAATATCACATACCCAAAAGAAACAGAGTACGTTTTGTTTTACTTAATGGTCAGAATTGAAATAGTAACAATGTGAATAGCGCCTAACCATTCATATCTGTTACGTAACAGAAAAAAGTAACATATAAAATAACAGTGATGAATTAATTGTGTATGTCTAACCTACAAATTAATTTATTTCCACGCCGATTTTCATGATTTACGAAAATTTTATATTATTAACAAACACCACAATACAAAGTAATTTCTAAGTATAAATAATACGACAGTAACTACTTACCGATATTTTAAACGTCTCACAGTAGATATTAATTTTTAAAGTCTAATTTTCGTCACGAGACACAACGATTCCAAAAACTCATCGAACAAAATGGCCGAGCAATTATTCTTATTTCATCTAGTGGCACAGATAGTGAAATAATGTTGCCAGTATAACAAATTTCTTTATTACTTAAAAATGATGTAAAAATAGCTTAACAGAGAAGAATAACAGATATGATGTAAAATTAGGACATTCATTGATTTATTTAAATTTGGACAAGAATAAGTACTTTTATTATTTTTCTTTATCAAATAATTTAGTTTGAATAATATTCTTATATTAACATTTAAGTTATTTTGTTTTTTGCGTAACGTTTATATTTAAATATTTTTTTTAGTTTACTCTTTACTACGTGGACATCGATGCCTTTCCTATAAAATGGCACATAGGTAATGTTTGTTTTTTTTTTATATAGTATATTGTTTAGTTGTATCAAATGATTAATTGATTTTTATGAAGTCCAAATAAGGTTGATTCTATTTGTATAAAAATCTAGACATTTGATTATAAAAAGTAATTCGATTGGACATTAAGGCAGCACTAAATATACAATTATTTTGAAAATGACCCATAAACAGTTATTCTTGTAGTGGATTTAAAAAGTAATGTGATAATTTATTTCACAGTATTGCATTCGCTTTGTTTCGATAATTTTGCTTTAACTGGTATTTTTTGGCCGTACGGCGTTTTCAAAGATAATTCATGCTACTTTCGCAATGATTTACCCTCAAATGTCAGCAATAAAGGTATATCATGGAGTTTGTGAGTATTTTTGTTTTAACTTACTGATTGATGGATTATTCGATAATTTAGCGAGTACCTAGTATTTTTTTAGCCAAACAACGGTTTCAAAGATGAAGAAACAATTCATGATACTTTCGCAATGATTCACCCTCAAATGTCAGCAATATAGGTAAATCATGTAGTTTTTGAGTATTTTTTTTTTACTTACGGATGCATGGACGTGACAAAATAATAACACTGGCTCCAAACGTAACGTTAGTCCCAACGCCACTCGTCCAACGTATGGATCTAGTATAACGCTCGTCCCAACGTTGGCACCAATGCTATTTTCTAGATCTACACGTTGGACGAGTAGCGTTGGGACCGTTAATGGTGCCAACGTGCAGAGCATTTTTGGCATTTTGACTAACCTTAAAAATATAGCGTATGTATTGAACTATAATAATGCATCGATTGACATCTCATTCATTAAAATCAGATGAGTAGTTTAGGCACTATGGTGGAACATGTAAACACATTCACAGACAGCTAAAACATAACCCTTCCTTTTAAGCTTCCCGTAGTCGATTAAAGACCTACACAAAATCTATAAAAATCCATGTCCGATCCTGTGTGTTATTAGATATCATATACCAATTCGATTTACGATATTTTAGCTTAATATTTTTTTTACGAAAGTAGCTTTAAAGGTGGTATTTTTAGGGCACCGTACCTCAAAAGGAAAAAATAGGAATCCTCATAAAATCACTCTCTTGTCCGTCTGTTCGTCTGTTTGTCCATATGTCACCACCGATTTTCTCAGGAACGGGTGGACCTAGCAAGATGATATTTATACCAGATTTTATACCCTATTAGGTGTATTAAAATCAAGATACTGAGTCAAAAAGAAGCAAGGCAATAAAAATAGTTGAAAATTAAAGGGTGTCAACTACGTATATACATACGTCCAATTATTTTAAAACTGCGAGACTCGATTTCTGACCTATTTATAATATGTACCTATATTTTTTACGGAACCCTAGTAGTCCCTACCCCAAGTCCGACTCGCACTTGCCCGGTTTTTTTTCGAAATTGTTAGTCTACCTACACATCCCTTTCAGATCGGACAGAAATTTATTTACAGTGTATTATAAAGTTGTAACCCAATCTCTACTATAACATTATCGACGCCTGTTCGTCTGTCACATTATGATTGAACGGTTATTTAGGCAGTCCTTTCATTTCCTCTATAGAGTTAAGCGCTTAGCTTCA
Source organism: Herminia tarsipennalis (assembly GCA_945859575.2). NCBI lineage: Eukaryota > Metazoa > Arthropoda > Insecta > Lepidoptera > Erebidae > Herminia > Herminia tarsipennalis. Next base: position 5,086,432 of record OX243830.2, read on the forward strand.
AATTGAACGTAGATCGGTAATCAATCATCTCGTACGAGTCAAAGCTGATAAAAATCAAGAGGTAACGTTTGTATGAACCTTCGTAGAAAATTGTCCACGTTTTGAAGCTATTGCATAGCTTTTAGCGCGGGGACCAAATCAAGAAATTCCGTAACGAAAATAAAACCTAACACCCCCCACTCCGCCTACCATGTAGCTCGGCCGAGTGTTCGCTTAACGTATATGTATATGGTACGACTGTACGAAGCTGGCACGGATCGAGACGAGCAACTCCGAAATGTATAGAAAAGAAAAAAAAAGTACGTTACTTTTGTTTTTGCAATTAATAAGAATAATAATAATAAAACCCCTCGGGGCTAATCGTTGTCTTCTTATTTGAGATTAACGCAACACTCTGAGGGCATAGTAGCAACTCTTGAAATCCTTATGACATCAATAAAAAATGTCTCATGAGGGTGAAATAAGAGTACACAAACCGCAGGGCTGCTTTGTGGCGAGCTGAATGTGCGTGGCGACACTGCGGTCCCGATGCCTCAGAGAGTCGGTCAGGGCCTCGTCTCCCGCTCGCTTGCCTTCATTGGCCGGCGGGAGTGGAATACCAAGAGCGCCCGCAGGACTCTCAACTCTGGCTTGCCTTAACTGGCCGGCCAGAGGGAGGTCGCCAGAGCTTGTATGCTCGGGGGTGGAAGTGTCATTTTCAAGGGCATAACTACGGGGAAACCCGCTCACGGGCCTTCTTCGTGATGGTGAAACCGGCGCCGCACCGCTCGACACCCCGCGCTGCTCACACCCATGTTGCTCCCTGTCGCTTGTTTGGCTGTATGCCTGTGGCCGCCAGAAGGGGGCCCATCTAGTGAGTGGCGAGTCACCGCCTGCCCATTTATCCGTGTGTGTTTACCATGCGTTTGCAGGGCAGGCGCCTCAATAGTACCAGCTAACAATTCCACTAACATATCACCTCCCAGTTTCTTAGCAACCACTTTTTGACAATAGTTTTTACACTAACCGGGGAATGTCGTTGGGTACATTTATATAGTGTATACAACGATATTCGCCGGTTTGTGTCACATAGCCTTTAGATTAAAGTGTCTAACGGGCCTCTACGTGTTGGCTTCGGCTCCACGCACGCCGCTCAAATGACCGGGACTCCATAGTCCCGTGATATGGAAACGACATACATAATAATAATAATAATATCTTGGGACAACTCACCATCATCAACTCACGGTCATCTGATCCCAAACTAAGCAGAGCTTGTACTATTGAAACCAGACAACTGAAAAACATACTTATATATTTCTAAATACATACATATTATAGATAAATAACACCTAGACACAGAATAAACCATCGTGCTCATCACACAAAGTTTTATCCTGGGTGGGAATCGAACCCATATATATTTAATATAAATATATATATATATATATATATATATATATTTAATTTTTTGTTGTTTTTTTAGTTGATAAAAAATGCTATGCAATAGCTTGACCGCGGCAGTCCCCGAGTGCCACACATTTTTTTTTGTTATATTTTACTCTAGTTAGAGCCATGAGATTTGTGATTGTGCATAAGTGTGTACGCAGTGCATTTTCTATTTTGTCACTCTCATAGTCCATTCATCTACAACATCAAATCGTTCCTGAATTTTTGAATTCGCAACTCACACTCGAAGAACCAAAATCAAATAATTTTGAGTCAAATTTAATCGATCGATTTTAGAATCCGCTGCCTACGGTCAAAAAAACAAAACTGTACCTACTCAAATAATTTTCGCCAAATCCAATCATATTACTATTCTTGGAAAAATAGATTTCGGTTTTTCTGAGGCACGTTTAAATCCTTCTGGGAATAATTTATGAACCTTGGACCGTACGGTACGTTCCCTGAGGCAGATGAATAAACAATCTGACACCGAGACTTCGAATAGTACTCGTAATACTCGTCTACAGTAATAAAATACAAAGAAGGTCCTACATATGTTTTTTCTAGTATTAATATTCAGTATATACAAGCTGTTGCCCGCAACTACATTCGCATGAAAATTGTACATTTTTCTGGGAGAAAACGTAGTCTAAGTGCTATCTCTGTGCCAAATTTCATCGGAATTTCCAGATCCGATAAGCCGTTCTGACATGATCGAGTAACAAACATCCATCCATCCAAACTTGCGCATAATAACAGTAAGTTGTGTTTCGTCTTATAAAATATTGATAAGCATTTGTAGTCTAAGTCACTGGGTTTTACGTAGGAATTTGCGACGTATTTTATATTCATTTTTAAATAAATATTCATAAGTAAGAAAAATATTAAGAAGTTGGTTTTTTCTAAAAATATTTTGTATTTTTTTTGTAAAATATTTATGTCGAATAAGAAATAAGCTTTTGCAATTTTAATGAGCAGATATAAGTATTTTTTTAATATATACTCTTTTAAATATGAACCTGACTTGTACGTGCGATTTTGAGAGGGTACAATTTTAAGAAATATCTTTTTCTTACAGCTTGGTGTAACTTATATCTGAAACAAGCTTTCCCTGTAGCTTTGCCCGTGTTAATATTGATTTTGATTGAGAATCCCCGTCTTATCACTATAAATCTATACGACCTTAGAGAAATTATAGAACTTATATACGCAGAACCAATAGCTTAACGTGCCCTTCGGAGCAATTAAAGGTAAGATTTTTTTCGAAACCAGGGTCCTTATTCACTATCTTTTTTTTCCTTTCCGCCTCAAGCCCGCGCTTTTTACTGTCAAAATCTTGACATCTTTGAGCGCACCGCGCATGTGCCAATACGCGCGGGCTTGCCGCGAAATAAAAAAAAAACAGTAAATAAGGACCCAGTATATGAACCGTCAGTGGTTGGTTACTTTGCTCAACCTCGCATTTATTTCAAACTTCTTACTTAGTTAGTCACGAAATAAAGACCTTACAAAAATATGAAAAGCAATCACTCGTTAACTTCAAGTTATTACAAACAACTTGTACCAACAAATGGTTGTACAAAGTTCTATCTGTTTATGAAACCTTACACCGCAGTACAGCATAACTTTGTAATAACACTCTAAGTAATAGCTCTTGACTTAGCTAAGTAAGTACATAGAAATTCTAACACTGAAACTTAACTGAACAATGATGTTGTTAATTTATTAAAGAGAGAAGCACCACTCACCCGCGAATTGTGAATCCCAAAGATTGAAATAGTGAAGGATTGTAGTAGTGAATACCCTCAATACAACAATTGAAATAGTTTCTTTTTTTTAAAAAGACTACTCTCGCGTTTGAGTACAAGCCCTGTGTCGTGGGGGACTTTACAAACATTCAATTTACGGAAACAAAGTACACCCAGACTAGAAACAACAATTTGTGGATCACACAAAGTGGTGTCCCGTGTGGGAACCCACGACCTCTTGCGTAGCAGTCGGACACACTCTCACCGCGCCACAGATGCCGATTCGTTGATACAACGGCCAAGTTACTGGTTATAATATCAATTAAAAGCTGGCTTCATCATTCTTCACGGCTGACAACCATGGACAGACACGCACTGCACAGGAGGTGCCAGTCTGTGTGTGACTTGAAATTTAAAGCCATTTTTTATTCCATAATTTTGTCATTTGAGATATCAAGGACGATACCCTTCTCATGGCGCGCCGGAGCGTATTTGTCCGCGTCCGCAATATCACGCACCGTAGGAAGCCAGCTTAATACATACGGCGGCCTAGGAGACTGATAAGCTCCTTACCTTCAAGCATTAACAGCTACGAAAATGTAAAATTGTGCCTTAATTTGAGAAATATACCTCTCATTGAAAAATTGGCAGGTGTAAAAGAAAACCATCTGTTGAACTTAATGTCAAATAAGTATTTTTCATTACTTAGGCCTGATATTTAGAGACATTTTAATATGTGTGTGTGCCTAAACTGCTACACCGGCTCCACGCGTTGGCCCCAACGTCGGTCTTAACGCCACTTGTCCAACGTGTCATACGCCTCTCCAATTGCACACCACTTTGTTCTATCCTCGGCTTCGCGCATCCAGCTCCTGCCAGCCGTTTTGCGTAGATCATCACTCCACCTGGCCTGAAGGCGTCCTACACTACGTTTGCCGAGACGTGGTCTCCACTCAAGAACTCATTTACCCCAACGGTTGTCGGTTCTTCAGCTTGCTAATCCTGTAGGCTATGTCGATAACTTTGGTTCTCTGCCGAATCACCTCATTTCTGATTTTGTCCCTAAGAAAAACTCCGATCATAGCCCTTTCCATAGCCCGCTGAGCGACTTGGAACTTGTGGACCAGCCGTACCGTCAGTGTCCACGTTTCGGCTACGTATGTCATGACGGGTAGGACGCACTGATTGAAGACTTTAGTCTTAAGGCATTGTGGGATCGACGATGAGAAAACTTGACGTAACTTCCCAAACTCTGCCCAACCCAACCGAATTCTTCTGTTCACCTCGTCCTCGAAGTTGTTTCTACCTAACTGCAATGACTGCAAAGGTACACATCTTTTTGAACAACTTCGAGAACGGCGCCGTGCACCGCTATCGGTTCCGGTAGTACATGCACAACGTGTGGATTAAGAAAATAGCATTGGCGCCAACGTTGTTGGAACATTATTGTAGAACCAGTGTTAACAAATTGTGGAGCCGATGTTAGCCCAAAAGCCATCAAGCAGCCTAAATGCTCGTATATACATATTATTTTCACTTAACCAAACTACACACATATCTACTTCATAAGTGCAGGCATCAAATGAAAAAAAAACTGTTATCTCCTATCAGTGATAAGGGTTTTCATAACGCTGCACTTAGTTAATGAAAGTACTGATAAATTTATCGGCACGGTTTGCCGCTAGTACTTGTAGAGAACCGAGTTTAATATTTAGATTTTTGTTGGGTGCTTATAGTCACAGACCTCTTTAGTGGATAGGTTATAGGCGACAACAACAAGACTTCCATTTCATTTTAGAACCCAAACATAAAAATCAAATAAATATATACCCGTGGTACAGCGGATTATTTTATCTTAAGTATCTAAAAAGCTAACAGTACACTGATTTAATTCGTCACGAAAAATTGCTGTCCCCTTGTACGGGGTAATCAGTCCAGTATAGTAGTACTATATTGTTCCACCATTTTTTTTTTTATTAAAAAATGGAAGCGTGTCCGTATCATGCATCGTCAATGAAACGCACGGAAGTTCCTTTACCGACCCGGACGTACGAGTATGTGTGCAAGTTCATATAAAACTTAAGCACAGGGTCCCTATTCACGTTATTTTTTTTTTGTTTTCGTGGCAAGCCCACGCGAACTTGCGCATGAGCTTTTTACCTGAAAGATGACCGCCTCGCATGCGCGTTGATCCATTTCTAAGCGGCAGCTCTCTATTTACCACTAGCTGTCTCGCGCAACTTCGTCTGCGTAAATTTTACCCGTTTTTGCAACATTTCTCACCGCTGTTCCGCTCCTGTTGGTCGTAGCGTGATGTTATATAACCTATAGCCTTCCTCGATAAATAGGCTATCAAACAGTGATTTTTTTTAATTTGGATCAGTAGTTTCTGAGATTGCCGCCTTCAAGCAAACAAACTCTTCAGCTTTATAATATTAGTATATAGATAATTTAAGTAGCATCCGTATGGCCGGCTTTAGAAGTTCCAATCGAGCGACAGCAGCGTCCGCATAAAAGGCAGCTGAACTGCGGGTTTGGTTGCGGATTTGGTAAATGCCCCTTGTACTCCTGTGTCTCCTTTCCCGTTTGTCGGCTTAAGTCTGGAACCAGTACCTATCATGGGTTTTTCATCCTTCAGCCCTTGTCTTCTCCATTTTTTACAATCGTCAGCTAGATCCTCGTATTTAGTGGGGTTAATTCCAAGAGACTAGCAAACATTGTTATTACAGGTTACATATCCATTACAGCTATGTGTCAATAAAGAACACTAAACTTACAATTATTATCATACTTAGGATAGCTAAGAGAATTCAGTGTTACCTTCCCAAATTCCGCCAAAGAACGAACATGAATATCCAATAGGAAACCTCATTTAAAATATGTAAAGCCTGATCGCTGAAGCAAATTTCGAACTGCAATTTAGTGCAGGATAGCCATATACAGGGTGTAACAGAAAGGTGTGGTCAAATTTCAGTAGCGGATAGGGTATGTTATCAGTATAGCACCTACCATGGTGCCATAGCTGGTTGCACTATTATTACATAGTTATAGCATATTCTTTTTGTCAAAATTCAGTAGTGAAAAGCGTATGGCATAAGAATTATACGTCACCTGGTACAAAATTCGATCGGATTATTAAGGCATAGAACTTTTTAAGTCATACTTTTTTTTATTAATAACTTTTTCATTCATAAATAAACGAATGATAAAATCATAAATATTTTTTTAGGGTTCTCCGATTTTAATAAAATTAGGTATGTGCACTCAGTATCATGGGCACATCCCAACCCTTGAATATGACCACACCTTTCTGTTACACCCTGTATATGGACCCAAGAGTTGCCACAGCTCAGCAGGAAGTAGCTGATAATACACTGACAACACTGATTAACACGTGGATAAGGTGGCGAAAATTGAAAAAAAACCTTAATGAAAAATCAGAGGTTGACATAAGTTCCACCTGCAGTTCTATGCAGGAGCCAATTAAGCTTCTCTGCTAGAAGATCTATAAATAAATCGTATGATGGATCGCACGGTGATCCAAGCTACGGTCTTGGAGTTTAAGTAATTTTGGGAAACAAATAGATATATAGATTGATACCGTATAGGTAGCTGTTAACTGATGATAATGAAATGTAACTATTCATAATAGCACAAACGATTGTAGACGGCCAAAAATCATAAACATAACTGACGTAATTGATTTCATTTTCTATTTTGATTACTACACGTTACAACATATGAAACGATAGCAGCTTCGTAAAAACGTAGCGTTTCACATTCCATTATTACGTACACGACGCTGCAGGCGTCACTCATAGCGACTTCGTCGCACAATCGAGTTGTCATAGGCAGATGTAGTACTTAAATGTTAAGCTCACCGCGCGTTCGAACATCGCATTAACAGACAACGCTCGCGATATCTCGGAAAGAGCGAGAACTGTGTAGCGCGAGTTCTTTCTTTCGGCCCAGTATGAACCTAGATATCCTACTACAATCAAATCAACCTACGATCTAAATCAGTTTAAGTATAATACAAATATTAAATTGTCTTATTGAAGTTATTGTCCTTCGCAGCAATTATTGCACATTGGGCATATACGCTACACAAACAATATAAATATATAAAACAGTACTAAAACAAACAAAGTGACACAACAGAGCTTTTATAATGCAATTTATCCTGGAATAACAGAAAAGTAAACTAGCCCTTCTCGGGACCCCGCGCACCTATCCCTTTAAGTGGCAAGCTACAATGCCATCGTAAAAAGCATGCCGCCCCGACTTAAGAAGAACCGGTAAAATAAAGATCCTTAACGGTTATTTTTTAGGTTCCGATAAAGTTTTAGGTTTTAGTACCGAAACCCCTAAAATACCAGTACTTTACCGGTATGTTGGGAACCTTTTCAATCCTTGTTTGGTACGAACAACTTTAACGATTCTAAAACCCGAGAGAACATTAAGAATACATATTTAGCCAAGGCTAAGTTTCGTCTTATCTTCAACATGTACATATTTAGCTAGTTTTAAATGGTTAAGGTATACTTACGCCCTTTTGTTGAGAAAGGCAGTTTTTCGGCTATAACTTAATGATGGTATATCCGATTATGTACAAAATAATTTGAGTTTACAGTTTTTATTAAGCGCTACCTTGGTGATGTTTTTTCATATTTTTTGGTCACACGGTTCAAAAGTTAAAGGGTACACAATTTATGCTATTTTCGCATCGATTATTTCCATAAATATTTACTCAATCAAAAAAGTTTTTATGAAACCTTATAATGTTTTTAAAGGCCTGTCGAATGATGTGCCACACGTTCATGTAAGCCGAAACAAAAACCAGCTTCTGTTACATGTATAGAGTGACATATAGCTAAATAATAAAAATATTTATTTTTATTATTTAGCTATTAAACTAAGTAGCGGCCACTAGCAGACACCTTTTCACTAAATTTCATCAATATTCGTTGAGTAGTCTCTGAGTAAAATGCCTGTGACAGACATACGTACATGACGTAACTATAAAGGTTCCGTTTTTTCACATTTTGGCTACGGAACCCTAAAAAGGGAAAAAAAATCGTTATTCGGACTCGAACTGGGGTCTTCTGGTTTCTGGACCGCCCGATTTCCCACCTGAGCTATAATAATATTGTAGATGGTGGCGAAATTTACTTTCGTATTCTGATTATATTGTAGCAGTTTTTCATTTATCTCCCTCCGTCTTACGAATTTTCGATCATCGTCACGTGATCTACGAATTTTTGAACATGGTCATGTGGTCCTGACGCGAGTTTAACATTTTGCATGATTTATTTTGTGGATTTTTTACCATAGCTCTGGGTTCTTATTCACTATCTTTTTTTTTCGTTTTCGCGTCAAGCCCGTTCTTTTAACTGTCAAAATCTTGACATAATGGTATGTAAAAAGCTGCGCTTAGAAATGCATCACCGCGCATCAGCCAATTCGCGCGGGCTTGCCGCAAAAGCTATAACTGTTTGCTTGGTTTAACGCTTTCTTCTCTTAGTGTCATTAAGGCGTAACACGCGGACGTAATTGCCGAGTCTATCGTAGCTATCTCCTTTTTCCACTTCTGCTGTAAATCTACATGAATTCCTAGAAACTTAACGGAATCTACCTGGTCAATATTGTTTCCCTAAACACTATTTCAATGTTTATAAAAAATAAAAAGATAAGCTAACATAACGTTGAATAATACGACTCTGAAACCCATGTGAATGGTACTCCAATGTCGCACTATCGGGCAATCTGGCTTGCATATAATGATTTAAGATAGTATTGGTGCTGTCACGCACAAGACACATCAGGGAGGCTACTCGTTTTCATAGCTATACTAATATTATTAAGCTGAAGAGTTGGTTTGTTTGTTTGTTAGAATGCAGTTATCTCAAGAACTACTGGTCCGAATTGAAAAAATCTTTCACTATTGGATAGTCCATTTATTGAGGAAGGCTATAGGCTATATACCATCACGCTACGACCCATAGGAGCGGAGCAGCAAGCGGAGAAATGTTTCAGAAACGGGAAAAATTTACACTGACGAAATTGCGCGGGACAGCTAGTTATAGTATAAAAACAATATGTCCTAACCTCTGCAAACATTTCTGATGCGCTACAGAAACGAGGCAGCCCCATCAATATTTTATAAAGGTCAGTGCACCAGAGTTAAATACTTAAACATGGGAGATATTCAGTGAAATTTCCATTAATTGGAAACAAGCGTGATCAATTACTCCCCCATAATTTTACAGTACTTAATACTTTCCAAAAAGTGTGTACATTTTCCTTCAAAATCTTTTTATATGCGTAGAAGATTCAGTCAATAAAAATCTGAAAAGGTTAATAATCCCATTACTTAACCCTTATAATGTCATGTTCTTTCCAACAACGTAATAATATTTACCTTGTAAATATAGATTTGATGTCTCGATGATAGAGCCACGTAATAGGGTTTCAGCTACGTATTTTAAACGTAAACTAGGTTATGTTTTGATACAATTAACCTTTACCAACTCTGGCAGGTAGCAGTTTCTAGTTTAGTTGTTACTACTACGTTAGTATAATACTGAGTGCTAACGTATACTGTACTATACCCCTATCTATCCATGCAAAAGTTACAAGGAAAAGGCCGAGTTATTTAAATGCTTTCAACTCATACACACATAGGTACATCTGATCCCAAATTAGGCTGAGTCTTTACTTTGGTAACCAGATAACTAATAAACATATTTATATAATCAAAAATACATACTTTATTATAAGCGTAACACCCAGATACAGAATAAACAATCGTGCTCATCACTCTAAGATATATCCTGGGTAGGAAAGTCGAAACCACAACCTGAGTGGGCCAATTCACGTATTTAAAGTAGTGCAGTTGCAGTTAAGTTTTGATTAAAACAGCCATTTTAACTTTGGGATCGGTCTCAAATACACTCTGTACTGATTTAAATATGGAAATTGGCCTCCTGCTCACTAACTACTAGATCAAGACGCCAGTCAAAACGCGTTCGGATTATGGCAACATTTATTTTATTAACCTTCAAACATTTAAATAATAATAATAATATCTTGGGACAACTCACACAACGTCATCTGATCCTAAACTAAGCAGAGCTTGTACTATGGTAACCAGACAACTGATAAACATACTTATATACTTATATTTCTAAATGCATACATATTATAGATATTACACCCAGACACAGAATCAACCATCGTGCTCATCATACAGTTTTACCCTGGGTGGGGATCCAACCAACAACCTCAGGCTTAGCAGTCAGGATCACTAACCACTAGACTAACAGGCCGGCTAAATAAAACAAATATGTATTTTTATTTATTTATATAGCCTTTATGTACAAACTTACATTATAAATTATACAATTAATAAAATGTTTCAATTCCAGACATCGGTAGGTTTGTTTTGCTTTTCAGCATAGGCCTCCCCCAGGCTTTTCCATAGTTCACGATCATGGGTTTTCCTGGTCCAAGTCACACCTGCTGTTGCCTTTAGGTCATCTTCCCATCTACGTTCAGGTCTTCCTCTTTTTCGTTTTCCTTCTCTCGGATACCATTCTATGACCTCTCAAAAATATATATACATACATTGGCATAAAAAAGAAAAAAAATCATAGAAAAATTGTGTCTACAGGCTTGTTTTATCACACTTACGCATAAATAGATAAAACGCGTTCACCTGTATGAACTTAAATTATTTACGGCCCGTCTCAATAATCTATCTAGCCATGGATTTGGCTACTAAAGGTATATATTTGACATAAGTTCCATACAAAATATGTCAAAATCCTACCTCTATCTAGTAACCAAATCCATCGATATATATATTATTGGGACCGGCCATAAATCATATTACTTTAAGTATATCAAAGCGTTGCATTTAATAACTTAAAACCTATTTTTTCTTAAGAAATCTGACTTGCAAAAAAAAAGAAAACCAAAAAAGCACTAATTAAGAACCTTGTGCCGCGGGTGACCAATTGAATCAGAACCAGAACCAAATTGATCCGAAATGCCACATCCAATTTATGTGTTCAATGCATATTTATATGCTTTCCTTTCGTACGAGAGTACAGTTGTATTTAAGTTACGTTAAAAGATTTACCCAAAACTATCACAAGGTCGATAACTCAAGCAAAAACTTCGCTCATTTACGCTTTTCCGTTCATATCTACAGAATCAGTGAGTACCCTTGCCCTTTAGAAGTTCCTTTTATTACGAACTATCCGTACTACTGAGGTCGTGCAAACTTAGAACTAGTTTAGGAGCTCTGCCAATATAATTTTAACCCTATTATGTAGTAGCCTGATAGGGTTGCAGATGGAATTGAATCAAGTCTGTTTTATAGAGTCAGGTTGACTGTGGTAAAATCGTCACCAGTAGTCCAATTATATAGCATTTTTTGTGCAGTCCAGCTCATTGTTGACCGAATGCTTCCCTCAACAGTTTCCACTTCGGGCGATCCTGGGCCACAATCATCCAATTAATCCCGGTTGTTCCGACCATCTGGTTGAGAACAGCGTCATCCGAGTCGTGGTCGCCTCTCGAAAAACTTTAAGTATAAAGTATACTGTAAACAGACTTACTTTTGCAATTCTAATAAATTTTCCTAGACCTAGTTTTTTTTATTTTAGAAATAAAGATAACTACCAATGTGGGGTTGAGTCCCACATTACTAGCAATCTTGTGAACCCCTCTAGCTAAGCTCAAAGGCTTTTGTTAGGAGTGGGCTTACGTCGGTAGTATAATGGGTAGGATTGCGATACCGGTGCCTTAGCTATTAGGTTACCGCCGCTTTCTCTACTTCGGTAGTGTACATCGCGTAACAAAAAAAAAAATTCAGCTGCAGATAATATGGCGTAAGTGTTGCATTTCCCATGGAGCAAAACACGATTGTATTGTTATAGCACAGACATGCTGTACGCGACAATGCACGCCGAGTCTCCCACAGTTCCAAATTTAAGGCTACCGACACTTTAAATTCCCATACAATCCCATAGCTCCATAAAACCACCATAAACAACAAAATCCTTGTACAAAATCCGCCACTTTCCCAAGGCCCGCACAAATCCGAAGTTATTCATTCTCCCGCAGCTCGTAACAATATTAAACTTGTTTTTGTTTACTTTGCAGACAAATTTCTCTTACAACGTCTAGTTCGGTGCTTTCAACGAATAATAATGGTAGGAGTGATGCTCACACCGAATATATTTAGATACTTTAATATGCTTTTAGTTTTCTAAAATATAACTCTTGCAGTAGGGTATAAGCTCTGTGTCACGAGGGACTTTACAAACATTCAATTTACGTATGGATTACACAAAGTGATATCCCGTGTCAGAATTGAAACCCACAACTTTTTGCGCAGTAGTCATACTCACTCCCACCACGCCACCGAGGCAGTCATGACTAAATCAAAATATCAAATAAATCGAAAGAGACGATCCAATCGATAATCTAGGCTGCGATCTGCGACTACCAAGTCACCTGAACATCATAACTAAACCTCATTTTTATTTCTTTTATACCTTATGTAATTGAAAAGTGTGACCAAATTCAAAGTATGGTATATCTTCTCGGGACAACTCGTGCATAGCAAACCGATTCCAATCTAGGCAGACCCTGTAATATAAACCAGACATCTGATAAAAATTCTTATATTTTATCTAAACACTTACACAGTATACTAAAATTACACCCAGACACAGAATAAACAATGGTGTTCATCGGGCAAAAAAATATCCTAAGTTTAAATCGAACCCACGATCTCTGGCTTTGCAGTCAAAAACCACTAGACCAACAGGCTAGTCAGCAAACAGCGATGTCACTGAAGGTCCCCAGGGAATGCATTCGACCTCTCCCTTTAGGGAATGAAACGTGGTGCCTTCATACCATAGTTTGTGGCATATCGCGTGAGTAATGTTCATTATGAAAAGCTATTACAATTAACTATGAACGCTTGAAGACCTATGGAGTATTTGTTATGGTTTTGAGTATAAATTAGCTTTGGATCGCGACTCTGCTCGCGTGACTTTGAGCTTGAGTCTATTGAAATCCTCTGTAGTCGTATAAACCTCTCTACAGAATTTCAGCCCTTTGCAGATGCAAGCACTGATATACATAGTACTAATTACCCCGTACAAAGTGACAGCAATTTCAAATACCGAATTAAATGTTAAAGAATTTTATAAGCTTAATCTCGTAAATATATTATTTTAAAGCTAAATACCCGTGACGGTCGAAACGTCGGGTAATAAAACAAAGGTATTTTAGACCCGTAGCTTATAAAATTCTTTAATGTGTACAAATCGCGAAAGTTTACGAACATATACCGAATTAAATGACCGTCCTTTGAACTTTTTTGACTTAATGTCAAATGGCCGTTTTTGCTATCCTTGTTACACAAGTATAGACTTTCAAATGTCAAAATCAATTGGAAGTTTTGTTGTTGGTATAGCCTGTCCAGCGTACATAATACTCATAATATAGAGGTAATGGGAACTCCTAGAACTTTTAGTTGTTAGGCAATATCGATTTAATTGCTTTTTAGTTTTGAGAAAATTATTATTTTAATGTCACGGGCTCGATTCTCATCCACGATAAAAACTTTTTATGATGAGCATGATGATGTACTTTGTATCTGGGTGTAATATATATATATATATATTTAGAAATATATAAGTATGTTTATCTGTTGTCTAGTGGTCGTAGTACAAGCTCTGCCTAGTTTGAAACCAAATGGCGTTATGTCACAATATATTAAATTATTAATTTAATACTCAGACTTATACCGTGACCCAGGCCTCTTCTCTGAGAGGCACACTGAGGATTGGTGCATGTCACATATGATTTTTTCTAGAAATTTCGGTTTTCCTCATATTTTAATTCCTTCATCGACAACCAAATTACATAAAGTGTGAGCTCATACTTTTCGGGGAAACGGTGAATTGAATTATACCGTGAATACGTGGGTCGCATATTACTATCAATTCTGTTAACCCCTTCAGCTAAGTTGCATGTTAGTGTTATACAATTATGTTATACTAGCGTATGTTTGTTATCGCGATAAAAACGATGTCCTTTTCCAGAATATTATCTCCTTGTCAATTTTAATTAATATCCGTTCAGCTGTGAAAAGATAACAAACAGACAGATAGACACACTTTCGAATTTATAAGTATACATGAAGTACAGCCAGCTACATAAGTGCTGCGAGAGCACCGCGATCCCGCAGCGAGCACGCGGCGAAACGACGACGTTTCTCTCGCACTCAGTCACTCGTCGCATCGCCGCGATAAAATCGCCGTGTGGCGACACATTCTCAGAGAGTGTATAAAAATAAGTGGTATGACGATAATATCGCCGCGATTCTCTCGTCCGTAGAGATGGTCCCTTGAGGTTTGAAAAATAGCTTTTTTAAGCTACTTAAAACATTGTTATTTTTAAACTTTCACGATTTTTATACATATTAGATATATTTCGAGACTTAATCATGTGAATTATTTAAAGGTGTGAACATTTTATTTACCCGACGTTTCGATCGAATTGCACCGACCGTGGTCACGGTCGACAGTCAAGCGTGTCAGTGACAGTGCGTAAATTGTCTTTAAAAATAATCTAAAAACCTTTGAAAAACCGTACGCGTCCTTGGCAAACCTACCCTGTATTTATTTTAATATCGATTTTGAGTTTTCCATTTCACATAAATTGTTACGGTGTCTATTTAATTTTTTTTTTAAATCCAACGAGTTATAAACTTAGACCGAGTTAGTTCTGTACCAGGATTAAGTTGAGAACAGAAGCCTTCAATATTAAAACTTTTCCTACAACCTGATTTCCGTAATATTCTCCTATCGATTCATGGCGGTCAATCTCATCAGAGACCAGGCAATTACACAGGAGATATATAGTGCCCAAGTGCGTATGCAGATACAACTGCACTTTCTATTCTCTTACTCTTTTAGGCCTTGTTTACGGAGACGCGGGACGTTGTGCGTAGCGTTTGGGGTGGCGTCTCGCGTCGCGTTGGACGTTTTCTCTGTTCACGGAGAGGTGGCGCGTGAAGCGGCACATGTCATCGCACGCGTAAACACCATATTATGTTGTTTATAGAGATGTGTGGCGGGGAGAATGACGGCGACCGCGGCGAATCTTCAAGCGTGTAGTCTGATGGGACGGAAACGGGTTAGTCCAGAGAGAAATTAAGCGCAAGACTGACAGATTAACCAGTTTTATGAGACAAAGAAGGGTGAGACAAGTTTTGAAAAATGTTATTACTATACAGATACCTTGATCTGCTTAGTTACCAATTAATGATGGACTCCTCAATATCTCTGGTTAATGTAGTATTCTCCTAACTGATTTCGGCTACGCAAATCGATATCGATTAATTAATATGTGTGTAGGAATATTAAAAACCTCTGCACATAAAAATGCGTTTATGGTTAGTCAAATTTTAATGAAGCAAAGCTAAGAACCATTTTGACAATGAGTCCATTCGTTTAGGAATTGCGATGCGACAGGCAGAAAAACAAAAATAAACGTTACAATTTCAAATCGATTCATAAACGTCAGAAATACACTCAACATTTAAAAAAATTACCTATTTTCAAGTTAAGATTTTTCACATATATATTACACACAGCCAGTTTGATATAGATAGAGTAAACATTACTATATTTTGCGAAAATACAAAATACCTATATAACACAACCTCTTTCAGCTTCACATAATTAAAAATAATAGATTTTTGATCGATGTCAAAATGTTACATTTTTTCCGTCTAGCCTCTCAGCCCGCATAAGGTAGTTCCTTATAACCTTCGCGGGCTGATAACCTTCCTTTATTAAGTCTCTAGACGCAATTTTACTCATTTCATGACTGTGTTCTGTGATAATTAGCGCTGTGTTATAATTAGTAGGTTAATTGCGAATTACTGCAAATAATCTGATAACTTTATTACCTGCAGTCAGTATGACTGCATTCGAGCGAGATAGAAGATTATAATGATGCTATAAAAGATACGTTGGGTAGTATTTTAGTTATTCCTAATTCATTTTAACCTCGTAGACAAAGCTTTAAAATTCGTAGCATGTGACTTCCGTAGCATTATGCTACGTCTTCGTAGAAGGTCTACGAAGACGTAGCAGCATGGCATTTTGATAATATGCATTATTTTGCCCGCGGCTTCACCCGCGAAGCTGTCCAAGATTGAAGAGGCCAAATTTCAATAGAAATCGCCATTGAAATTTGGCCTCCAAGTCACCCCTTTAGTGGAAGAATTTAAATTTTAATAATCTGTTTCTATAATCATACAGAAACAGATTATTAAAATTAAAATCTGCCTAGTTGTTAGTCACAGTTTTCTTTTCATAGTTACCTACAGATTAGCAATGTGTCTACTCGTAACAGCCAAGTTTTTGTTAGTAGTAGTCTCATATCGGTAGTATAATAGGTGGGATTCGAACTTGAAACCACTTGATTGCGAATACGATACCTAAACCACTACCTTACTAAGCCTACTAATACTATAAACGAACGACGACAAAGATTGTTCTGATGGATCGATGTATCGATGTTTGTTACTCCTTCATATCAAAACTACTGGACGGATTTTGATGAAACTTTATTATGTTACAGCTTATAAATAAATAATAGCATGTAGGCTGTAAAATCAAAATTAACAGAAGAAAAAAGGCAATAAACTGGTACAAAAAGAAAATCTATCACTTAACGGTGTAATATACGGCCATTTCAAAACGAAAACAAAGTAATGTTACATCGTTTTTTATTGCGCACTCATGACCGAGTTCCAAATCACTTATCTAGGCATATACTGTATCGTACCAATATTATAATGACTGGTCTAGTGATAGATTCGTTACAGTAATTTTGACGTAAGAGAGTGACAAATCACCTGCATAAAAACCATACAACTTCACAAAAATCTACGTTTAAAATTTGATAATTATAGTCTTTATCTACACTAATATTATAAAGCTGAAGAGTTTGTTTGTTTGTTTGTTTAAACGCGGAAATCTCGGGAACTACTGGTCCTAATTGAAAAATTCTTTCACTGTTGCATAGCTCATTTATCGAGGAAGGCTATAGGTTATATAACATCACGCTACTGCCAATAAGAGCGGAGCAGCAATGAGAAAAATAGCAAAAACGGGAAAAAATTACACAGACGAAGTTGCGCGGTCGCGCAAAAACGGTCAAACGGCCCAAATATATAATCTCCAACCACATTACTATATTTGCGCCTTTTGAGATTCTCAGCAGATGCAGCAGCAGCGCAAGCGCAGCTCGCCGTGCTTGGAAGGTGGGTATGGTGCTAAGGTATCAACGCAAGTTGCATCCCATACCAAAGGCCTACCCACCCTCCACGGCAACAATGACATACCGTCCGGCCTCTTGCCGTCGCCGCGCGTCAAACCGTTGGGTTCAACAACAGCTGGCACCCCAGCGGAGACAAGTGCCCGACGGATGATGTCATTGATGCTTGCATGGCGGGGTATACGATTCCCATGCGCCCACAGCCAGTAGGCGGTAAGGTGTTGTCTTATCTTGCTGCATAACGGCCGATCCCACTGCATTTTATAATGTGTACAAATCGCGAAAGTTTATCAATATTAATTATGCGACAATGATTATTTTGTTTTGCCATAGGCGTTCCCTAGGCTCTTCCAATGATCACGGTCGTGACATAGTCTGCTCCATAGTATTCCTGCATTTGCTCTCATTCTTCGGCATGGTCTCCTCGCTGTCTTGTTCCATCTCTAGGATACCATTTGGTTACTATTTTGGTCTATTTACTCTCGTTTATTTCGTATCAGATGTACTGCCCATTGCCGTTTAAGTTTTTTAATGGTACCTATATGATACTTCTGTGATGTTTGTCTGTTTTTTGTTATTTCTCGTAGGTTTTTGTTGGCCTACCTCTTAATGCTATGTTTGGTTACAGTCCGTCAAATCTAAGAAGTACCGTTTGACAGTTCTGACAATTGAATGATAGGGATGGGATGAAAAAATCGATTACTATAATATCCGAACTTTAAGAGATCGATTACTATAATATCCGAATTTTAAGAAATCAATTGTTATAATTAGATAAAAGAAATGTTTAGGATATTTTTTTATTCACTACTAGTACTAGTATCGTCGTCTTCGTCATCATCGTCATTTAAATTAATGACCAGTTGATTGTCCATTACATTATCAAAGTGTACGTCTCTTTCGAAGTCGTCCATTATTATTTTCTTTGTTTTTTGTACTACTTTACTCCAATCTTCCTGTGTAACTTGGGCACATGCTTCCTTTAATAAACCTTCCATTTTCTTGACACTGAAGGGTGGTTTTGTGTTGTGTCTTGCTGCATAACCTGTAAAACAATAATGTAACTATTTGATAGCAGACGAAAACCATTGTTTAAATTATAAATGTTAGAAGTACTCGTGTTATTATTATAATATTATAAAATATTACCTTTAACTTGGGCCCAAATCAGTTCAATGGCATTATATTGGCAATGGTACGGAGGAAGTCGTATGACTTTGTGCCCGTGCTCTTCGGCCAATTGGTCAATTACATATGTCGGTTTTGGTGGTTTATGCAATTTCACTAACTGTAATAATTCAGCTTTTAATAGTGACATGTCGGCATCCACTCCTTTTCTTTGCAGCCATGCCACCAAATCTGCTTTCTTATTGGCTGACGTAGGTGCTTTATCAATTTGCACAGAGTGGTATGGGGCATTATCCATTATAATTGTGCTGTTAGGAGGGATATTCTGTAATAAATTTAAGAACCACTCTCGGAACCTTACTGCGTCCATTTCTTCATGATACTCTTTAGTGCTTTTGGATTGGAAAGCTAATAAAGAGTTTTCCACGAAGCCTGTAGACGCTGACCCAGCATGGCATATTATGAGGCGTCCACCTTTTCCTATCGGCACCTTCGAGCACGAAGCTTCAGAATCATCAGTCCATGTTTTCGGCACAGAATGGTTGGAATTTAGCCAGGTTTCGTCCAAAAATATTACATTATCCCAGTTTATAATTTGTTTAACTTCGCGCAGGAATGTTAGTCGCTGCATAATTATGTCATGTCGCTCCATAACAATTTTTCGTTTGTCAACTTTTTTGTATCTGAAGCCAATTCCTGTTATTACCGTTCTCAACGACTCTATGCTTCCCTTATACAGCCCGGCATCTTTTAAAGTTGCACATAACTTTGCCAATGTTGGAAATTCGCCTCTTGTAAAATACCCGTATATATGGTTTCTAATAGCATGACTATCGAATTCATCGATGCCTGTCACAGGTTTATTTCTTTTTCGTTTTTTCGGTGTGTGAAGTACGTTACTGTCACTCCCCGAAGGCCCATATTTTTCACTTAATATTTTGCCAACGGTGCGGCTACCAATACCGAGAGCTTCACCGACGCGATCCCGAACTTGTGTAACTGGCAGTAGAAGTCCACCATTTTGAGATTCACGCTCAAAATACTCGTGTAATTTCACCACCAATTCACGAGCCTGGCTGTTCAAAGTACGTCCTCTTTTCGACATTATTAATAAACACTTGCTTAGTTCGGAGTCCAGTATAAATATTGCCAAGGTAAACGGATAAAGAATGATCAGTCCAGAAAAGTAATAGCCAAGTCACAAATTGTAAAACACAAACGAGAAAGCAAGTACGCGCACAGTCAGCTTCCAAGATGGCGAGAGACTGCTGACGCCGAACCGACCGAGCGGACCGCGTGCGCTTGTAGTTGGCATTGTTGCCAGAAAAAAAAAATTGTAGAGACTTGGACACCTGCGATTTTGCCTATTGACCTAAAAATAATTAAATTAATTTATTTTATGGTATCTGTGTATTCAGTGCATTATGCGGTCGCGCAGTAATGTCGTTAATTTATAACATCAGGCAACAACATTTTTGTGAATGGGTTCTACATACCTTATTTTTATTAGTTTTAGACGTAGAAATAAGACTTAGAAGAAAAAATTGAAATTGTAAAATCAATGGATGTGCTTGTTAAAAATTTGTTTATTTCTCTGTAATATGCAAACCCATACTATCATACACAAAAATAAATGTAAAAAACACTATCCCTGACTCCATTTACTATTTCGACAGCGTTAGCGCGAGAAACCCCGACTTATTTGGGCGCGAAAATCAAAAATCGACAAATCGCTGTCGACAACTTTTTAAAGAAGCAAATATATTTGATTTATAAATACGTATTTTTGGTGAATGGGTTTTATCTCATATTTTACGATTACATAACTATTTAGTTATGTAATCGTAATATGTGAGATAAATCCCATTCACATGAAAAAATATTTGTTTGGTTGTCAAGTGTAATTTGTAAATAATACATTCGATTTTTCGTATATGTAAACGATTTTTTTGCATACAAGTGTATCCGAAGAGTCGCAACACTACGTGCAGTGACCTAACTACGTAACTTTGTAATGAGGTCAAGAATATAACTATTAGAAATTATTTACTGTGTAAATATGTGTTATTTTGCTTTGTTTGAAAGTTTTCAATTACATTTAGATATTAAGAATTGTACATTTTTAGATACAATAATGAAATCTTTCTAAATTCATGGTTTTATGAAAAAGGTTATCGAAACTGAATAATGTACGTATGAACAAAGTTGTTTCGGTTTAAAAAATATGAAACGTCAAACGGTACCTCTTAGATTTGATGGACTGTAGTACCCATTATTGGCACCCATGGCTGGAAGAATAATAATAATAAATAATAAAAATTCTTTATTTTCTCTACACAATGGATACCTTAACTCTAAACATAGTTGTTTGATAAGACAGATGTAAACGTCACATTGTGAGAGACTGGCGCCCATGGTAGGTTTAATAAAACCTGAATTACAGGTCACCAGGTCTCCCCCAGGAGCTAACATTCAGATCAACATGTAAAGTTTTGTATCTATTGTTAGAATTGAGGTGAAACAAAGTAAAAGAAGTAAAAGATAACTGAGATACAATGAATGAAATACAAAATTAGTTATTTGTGTGTTTTTTGTGAGTGTGTGTGTATGTGTGTGTGTGATGTGTGAGTTTAAGGAATGAGTGAAATGTAAGAGTATGTGAATGAGGTCGTATTGATGGTGAAATCGTATGCATGAAATAGGTAGAATGAATTCCTATATAAAGTGAGATAAAAGATTTTCTGTATCTTGATAATTTAGGGTCTTAAGGTATGTCATTACAGATAATTTACAGCGAGTACGGGTAAGAGGATAGATGTTTAGGGGTAAGTTAAGTTTATTATAAAGATGTGAGCCAAGGAAACAAAAGAATTGATGAGCATGAGAGGAGTGCACTCTTACTGGGGCACAAATTTTATCTTTACGTCGCTTATTATTTATTAAATTAGGGTCGTAAGGTAGTTGGGAGTGTTTCATTAAAACTATGTGTAATACAAATGTCTGTCTTACAGTAAGTACATCCCACACTTTATATAAATCATATGTAGGGAAACGGAAGGGGAGACCAGCTCCTACTTTGAGTATAGCCCGTTGAGCTCTCTCAACTTCAATTAAGAAGGATTTAGTGGCGCCACCCCAAGAGCTTATACAGTAGTCAATGATCGAATGACATAGGGCGAAATAGACCATCTTTATGAAGAATGCAGGAGTTATAGACCTTTCTTTTGAGTTGTAATGGCACAGACTAATTTTTTATAATCTCCTTTAAATACAATGTCTTGATAGAAATCATACACAAATTAAGAAGAGCCTGTGCACCCTCCCTCCCCCCTTTTAATCGACTTCAAAAACGAGAAGGTACTATGTTCGTCAGTACGTATGTTTTTTTTATGTATGATCACCGATTACGTAACGACGGCTATTTTGAAAATTCTGATTTTGTTCAAAAGCACTTTCAAGTAGGTAAAATTGTCATCAAATTAGGATCTTATGATGGAATCCTAGAGAAATAGAGGGAATCTTAAAATATAGAGGCACAACTATAGTGATTTGAGATTTTGAGGTGTATTTCATAGTGATTTGTACATTTATTCTCGGTGAAGTGGCACTGATTTATTTATTACAACTATCTTTCGGGGTAATAACTTTGCAATAGTGTAATAACTTTAAAGCAGCGTTTGTCTAATGGCTAAGGCATCGGGTCTCGTAATCGTGAGGTCGCGGGTTCGAATCCTACCCGTTATACTACCAACGAGAATCCACTCCTAACACAAGCCTTTGAGCTTAGCTGGAGGGGTTAACAAGATTGCTAGTAATGTGGGACTCAATCCCACATTGCTAGTTTTCTATAAAAAAAACTACTTAATATAAGTGCACAATATAAAATTGGTGGCCCGTGTGAATTCACTTAGTGAGCACCAGAATATGATTATGTAGTAAAGTAAAAGAGCAGTTGACTTTATTTATTTAGGGCTATTTAACAGTTAAACGCTAGATACAATCTAAGACTGATATATACTGTACAATCTAAGACTATACTTTATTATGCTTATGACTATAAACGTAATATTGTAACTTAGATAAATTAGAAACCAACCCACTAAAAAGTGAGAAAGAAAACTTTTTAAAATATATTAAACATTTTGAAGTTAGTGCCGAAATACAACAAAGCCTACTTTGTTATGGCTCCAACTTCAAAATCTTTAATTTTGTTGTTGTACCAATAATAAATTATTCATTACTTTTTAGTTACTTTGTATTTTTTTTAAAGTTAATAATTACATTTGAACTAGTAAATGTTTTGGATTTATCAGTTCTATTTTGAAAATTTAATGAATAACAGAGACAATACTTAACCTAGTAAAATAAATAAATATCTTGAGACAACTCACATACGTCCATCTGATCCCAAACTAGGCAGGACCTGTACCTTATATTTATTTACCTACTAGCTGTGCCCGCGACTTCGTTCGCGTGAAAGTTGGGTTTAAATTAAGGTAGTTTATGTTACGAAATAACTTCTGTGTAAATATGTTGGAAACAGTCCTGTCGGGTGAGCCGCGATATGATTCAGCAGCGGAGAATCATCATATAGTCATCTATTGATAGCTTCAACACCCAAAATCTTTGTGAAAATGAATAAGTACCAAACACAGACTCTTTAGGTATTCGTTTACTGTGTTTTTCTGTCATTAATATGTGTTATTTGTGTCTCTTTTCTTTTTGTCTATTGTTATTTTTATTATTTTACTGTTTTATTTATTGCTTTTTTTATCTTTTGCATGACTTCCTGTTAAATTATAATAATGTCCATACATGTGTCTTCTGTGTACTAAATAAAAATCGTTCTATTCTATTATTTTATATAGTTAATTTGGTGTGCGGCTTAAGAAGTGGGTTTTCTGTTGTTTTTGTTTCATTCATTCAACGTTATACCTACTTAATACCTAATAATTTTAAATATAATTTGTACTAACATTTTGGTACTTCCCATTTGATCAGATGTTTATCGTAAACTTGTAAAGCCTAAGTACTTAACTGTGATAGTTTTCTTTATAATTTTAGTATTTATACTACTACCGTGAATTTTTTCACATACCCAACATCAACCATTTAGTTGGCAGGGGAACACTTGACTCTAACAAAAATGTTCACTATAAATCCTAATATTACACAAAGGAATCCTTAAATCTAAAAATAGTCTTCACAAACCCTAAACGCTTTTTAAAAGACCTATCTAATGATACCCCACACGATGGGGTAGGTGGGAAAAAAATCACATCCCCACTTTACATATAAGAGAGTGCCTCTCTTATATGTTACAATGATGCAAGTAAGAAAAAAAGACATGGACTCCCCCTCCCCCAGACTCCGCGTTGACATACAATGACCCCCCACCTCTCTCCTCCTGTCACCCGAACTACTCACACTTGGCCGATGAGTCATTCATTATCGTCGAATTGATGAACACTTGATATCCAACCATAACCCCAAAACATGATCATCGATGCACCTGTGTGATGCGTGGTCAAACAAACGGACAGACAGACAAACATTTCTAAAAATGATAGCAATATGTTTCTTTTTAATACTATTTTAAAACTTCTTTTACTAAGTATAGAACATTATTGAATACAACGCCATCTACTTTCAAAACCAGTGAAGTTTCTTCTAATACTTAATGTTTTTTTATTAATTTAAGCAATTTAATTAAATAAATAGGAGAATGTTGCCACTCAGCAAAAATGAATCCGTCATCGTAAGCACCTATACCCTAATAAATGTTTTCACAAATAAGGAATTGTTTGATCACGGTGACCAATTTGATTTCATAGATGGCGCTATATTTTTTTTTTTACGTGTGTAATGTCTTTTTTTTGAGCACGAACACATCAATTCTGGAAAATATCGAATACTTGTTAAATTGGAATGTAATATTATTTTTCATTTCTACTACGATTAATTCATTACTCTCTGCAGTGCATGCAATACCTATCTTACATAAGTGCATATTTCACTTGATTTTTAATATAAAAAAATATTAACCAAAGCAAATAAGTTACCTATGGCCGAAAAAATAACTATAACATTGAGAAAAATATTAAAAAAGGACAAAGACAATTTTACAAAAAGAACATAATCAGATATTAGATTTGAGCCTGAGACTTCGTCGTCGTCAAAGACCGCTAGCATAGCTTCGAGGCTATACTGTTCGCTACATACCACGTCAAAATAACTGTTCTTATGAAACTTAAAAATGTTGTGTATAGTTTTAGCATGACGTTATGTATTCCATGGGTTACAATTAAAGATAATGTCTAATTGTGGAAAAAATTGTGATAAACCATTATGGTGCGACAAAAAATACATTGCTACTCGTTCCCCATAGACGTTAGCGTAATGATTCATAGTGTAAATAATGTCCTAAGTATAGTATTTACTATAAAACTGTAAATTTTCATAAAGATCCGTCAAGTAGTTACTGTTTTATAACGAAAAATAGCTACAGACATTATCCCTCACTGCTTAGCTCCTATGGGAAAAAGCGTGATAATTTATAGCCTAAATGTTAATCCGCATCTATTAAATTGCACGTGCAAAATTTCAACCGAATCTGTCTGGTAGTTTTTGCGTGATTCGTGTTCAAACAAACAGACAGACAGACATTTCTAAAAATGCAGCAAAGTGTTTAAATACTCTTTTCGAACATTTCCTAATATTTTTTTTCACTAAGTTCGGCCATGTACAGACATGTGAAATTTCAATTTTATTATATGTATAGATATAGATAGACAGCATGATTCAGTATTCAAGCGCGATGGCTTATTATTAGCGTATTTCATGTATAACTTTGGTGTTTATATACCGATTTCTATGATTCTTTTTTATGGAATAGTTAATTATGTTAACTTTTTGAATTAGGGGTGACTGAGAGTGTTATAAACGTAAGAGTAGACAAATATAATTAGAAAGCTTCGAACTGCTAAGCTATCGGGAGTTACACGCGATATTGTGAGTCAACCATAAAAGATAGACATATGCTGTCGTGGGATATTTTTTATATAATTTTAAGGAGAACATTTTCGTCATACATGATTTCTGTGTAGCTTTAACCATTGAGATTGTACACGCGACGGAAGCTCAAAAAATGGAGTAACTTCTCTCGTTTTCCCTTCACTGCTCTGCTCCTATTGATTGTAGCGTGATGAAAAGTATACTATAACCACCTCAGGAGTATGAAAAATAATTGTACCAAGTTTCGTTAAAATCCGTCTAGTTGTTTTTGTTTCTATAACGGTTATACAGACAGACAGACAGACAGACAGACAAAAATTTTACTGATTACATTTTTGGCATCAGTATCGATCCCTAATCACCCCCTGATAGTTATTTTGGAAATATATTTCATGTACAGAATTGACCTCTCTACAGATTTATTATAAGTATAGATAGATAACGTTATATTTTTTTAAACAGAAGAAGAAAAGTTTCTTTATTGCCATGTATATGACGTTCAAAAAATAAGCAACCTTAAAATAATTCATAATTTGAAAAATATATGATAACCAACAATCTTAACCTTAGCATAAACAATGAATTTGAGTTTGCACGTCACAACTATGAAAATAAATGGTCCCATTTAGCATATATACATTGTAATTTGGGATCAAATGGCCATGTGTGAGTAGTCCTAAGATATCTAAAATCTGATCTGAATCTACCCCACGACCTCCGGCTTAGCAGTCAGGGTCACTAACCACTAGACCAACAAGCCAGTCAATATTTGTTGTAATATTTTTCCCTCTGGGGGTTGCTAATCAATCATTTATTAACATAAGCTATAGCACGTACGTTGACCTATATTTCGCTAGAAACCTCATCATATATGCATCACGCGAGCATGCAACGTGTACCTATCGAAGTATGTTTAATATATACGAAAACTTCAATACTGTACTTCTTGTTAATATGATATTAAATATTCAGGAATATGTTAATACTAACAGTTAACCGCGACTTCGTGCGTTATAAACTAAATTTTGATTTCAAATAGTAGTAAAACTAGCCTATGTGCTATTCCAGGCTATTATTTACCTCTATACCAAATATCATCCAAATCCGGGTCCTTATTCAATATCTTTTTTTCGTACTCGCGTCAAGCCCGCCCTTCTAACTGTCAAAATCTTGTCATAATGGTCAATAGAGAGCTGCGTTTAGAAATGCATCGCGCATGCGCGGACATATTTCAGCGTACCACGCATGCCGGGCTCATGCGCGAGCTTGTCGCAAAATCGAAAAAAAATATAGTGAATTAGGACCCGGATTACCTGTTGTCGCGTGATTGAATAACAAACATTCATCCATACATCCAAACTTTCACATTTTTAATATAAAGTATTACTATATACGATTTTGATTGCGGTTTCGTCTATTGAAATGGAATTGTAATCCGAACTAATATTATAGCTGTGAAGGTAACCTCCTGTCTGTCTGTTCCATTTTCACGCTTAAGCCGCTGTACCGATTTAGAAGGAATTTGGTGTGGAGATAGTTTGAGTCCCAGGAAAGGATATAGGATAGTTCCTATCGCGATAACAGACATTCATTAACTAAAACGCAGGCGATAGTTAGGACAAACGTAAGTAATTAAAACAAGTAAAAAAAATATTTTTGTAACTGACACAATAAACTTAGCGGTTTTGTGTCCTACATTGTTAGATACCTACATAGGTTTTTAGTGGTGAAGGTATAGATCAAGGATATTATAGAGCTTCAAGTCCTCCAAAAGGTGGGAACTTCTGATAGATTATACACTTCCGACTCCGACACTTTTAAATCGGAGGTCTTAGTACCTTTAGCGACGCGGGCATGCCGCTGCTACATGCCAATTTATAGATAGTACCTGGATGACAGAGCTTTGCTCCGTTTTTTTTAAACGACACCTAGCTAGATCGATGTATCGCCCCCGAAACGCTACGCATACTAAATTTCATGTAAATCGCTGGAGCCGTTGCCGAGATTTAGATTATATCTATATATATATATATATATATATATATAATATGTTACTTCTAATACCTCCAAGAATATGTGCAAAGTTTCATGATGTTCGGTTGAGTAGTTTTCGCGTGAAAGCGTAACAAACAAACTTTCATTCACATTTATATATTAGTAGGGATAGGGATATAGGTATAAAAACCCTTATTATATTTGTTTTCTCACCGCCTCCGACTTCGACTCTGATTCCAACTCCGGCAAACCAAATTTTAACACTCCGACTCCGATTTCGGCACCGATAAAACTGTCGAGGGTGAAATGATATGTCCCTCCAATACAAAACGAGGATTATCCCGACCAGGGAAGGTGATCGATGATCGTGATGCTGCTGATGATCTGCTCCATGAAGGTTGTGTATTCAAATCAAAGGGTCAACAATGTGGAGGGTGAGGTCATATGTCCCTCCAACACAAAAGGGAGGCTCCTCCGTTCAGGCGAGGTGATTCTGACTGGCGTGCCGCGGCCCTCTACATTGGTGACGCCGCCGTAATCTGTCACTGTTGCCATATTGCCATGGATGTTGCCACAAAACCACCTCCGTAACATCTCTAGCATAGATTCCAAATCGACTGGTAGCATAATCAAATCCAATCCATTTACTACCGACGTGAACCCGCTCCTTACATACAGAGACTGTGACCCACATTGCCAATAATCTTTTATTTAAATTCTTTATTCATTTAAAAAGCATACAACGCTCGGTATAAGTCATAATTTTAAATGTACGTTTGAAATTGCCAATGTTATCAATGTTTGTTTATAGATTGTATAAACCTTTTATACGCATATAAAATGCTGCCACTAATTTATAATACAGTTTAATGTGTAATTCCACATTGCTAATTATATTTTAAAAAATATATACTAAAAGAACCTAAAAAATCACTATCTTCAAAATACACTGCTGTAAAAAGTATGCTAACTAAAAGCGGTAAGAAGATTATCATGAACTTACTAAAAAAACGACTAAACGTGACCTAAGGCGCCTTTTAAAGCTTAAGTTATTATATTTTGGCTGTCAAAACAATGAAATATAACCTCAAAATGGTGAGTCGGACGCGAAAGGTTCCGTACAAATAGGTATGTTATTATATATATTTCGGGACTTAATCGCGTGAATTATTTAAAGGTACGAAACTTTTATTTACCCAACGTTTCGATCGAATTGCACCGATCGTGGTCACGGGTCGACTATATGTTATTTAAAATAACAAATATCATGAGAGAACTTACATTACACCATCTGATCGTAAACTAGGCAGTGCCAGACAACTTATAAACATACATATATACTTAGAAGTATATAAATATATTTATCATTTGTCTGGCTACGTTCAGACAGACTCTGCCTAGTTTCTTACTGAGTGTGAGTTGTCCCAAGATATTTTTTTATTTATATTTCTAGTTATTGCCATTATTAATATGACTCGTTTCTTCGTTTATACGACTGCCCCAAAAAAGGGAAACTATTGTTTTCAGAACTCATATATACCTACCATAACTTCTAAATGCCTAACGGTCGTTTTCAATGTAATATCTATTTATAGATGTATATAATAATATAGAGATATATAATTTATGCAAGTTCCAAACAAATTATGACAAAATTCTATCTATAGAAATTCCAAATCCATCGATAGATAGATTATTGAAAACGGCCGATAATCTCTTTAATAAAATTATAAAGAGGAAAGATTTGATTGTTTGTTTGATTGTTTGTTTGAAACTACTGGACGTATTTGTCGCGTCCGCTAGTGAATTAGAAAGTTGAAGTATAGTGACATTTAAAAGCTGCTTAAACTTAGCTTTAGTAATAGGGTTTCGTTAACTCACTTAAAATACGGAACCGGGAACCACAAAAATGCTTTCTTCATACTTTCTTTAAACGAATTTATTTTATGATATCCATTATTTTGACCATACTTTTATGAAGAAAGTCATCAAAAAGTCTTCATTATCGTGTTACAGTCGGAGACGCGGCAGTTTTTATTACACTCTCGTCTGACGGTTCGTACCAGCCAATTACAGGACTCTCTATTTCCTCGACTCCAACCGACATGATTATGGGGAGCGCCAGATAATAACTAGTATATAAATTATGTACTAATTGATTACATTTTTGTCGGACTGAAACTAATTTCACGGCCGAAACCGAAACCAAAATTTCGGCTGCGGTTTCAGTTTCAAAACGGCCCTGTAAGGTCAAAGCCTGGAAAAGTGATATACTTAAAGTTGTTCATTTCTTGTATACCTACCACTCCATTTTATAAAAAAATGTTCCTCATATATTTTTTGTACATATTCTATACAAGCTTTTACTCCTAATTTCGCCCGCGAAGAGTTCAATAAACATTTCAACTGTCATTTCACCCACTCAGGGTTAAATTCAAAAATCAAAATTTTAAATTTACAGATCTAACTTCACAAAATTAAATACATTATTTTACCCTTTTAAGGTTGATTTTCTAGAAATCGTGAAACATGACTTTCTTTGTTTAAAATACAAAATGTTGCAAAAAAAATTACATTGACAAAAATCAAGAAATAAATACTTAACCATTATTAACATTTAAATTTTCGTGTTGCATGATTATAACTATTTATTATACGGGAATTAACGCGTTATTTACCTTAAAATTGCTTGATTTTTCGACCAGGTTGCACCGGCCATGATCACAAGCGCACTGTCGCCGCGATGTTATGACTCCGTAAGGCTGATGAATCTTAAAAACCCTCACTTTTTTGTTTCTCGAAATGTTAGGGTCACTGCACACTACACTGATTGTGTCGATGTAAACCAACTGCGAACTAATACGAGGTTGTGTATTACGAATCATTAAATTCCACGACATGGATAGTTTGAAACCCTCTTCCCGATAGAAAGTTTTATGTATTTTTTTAATTTCAATCGCTTCACGCACAATTCTTGAATAAAAATAGCGGTCTGTGTAGAGGGTTTGTGGACGATGAAACTCAATCCAGTGATTGGTGTTCGATTGCAGTACGTGTTCTGCAATTGCCGGTTTGTTCCTTTGCCGGTTTTTCACTGCTGCGATGTGTTCTTTTAGCCTTTCCGCTATAGTTCGCTTTGTTTGGTCAATGTACGAACAACCACAGCTGCAATCATTCATACATTGGCCAAACAAAGCGAACTAAAAAACTGAAACGCGCATGGTACGTGTCAAACCACTCGCAGTTTAATTCACCTAACATTTTCGATCGCAGAGCGAAACCTCCTAAACATAGTTACGGTTTCTGCCGTAGTTTCGGCTAAATTACAGCCGAAACCGGAACTCATATTTTGGCTGAAACTTGGCTGCAACCGAAACCAAACATTCGGTCGGACACTAATGACAACCCTTGAAATTGACCTTGGCCACACCTTTCAGCGATACGTTATATATTTTAAAAAATCTATATTTAAAAAGGTTTCACGACACAAGGCTTACAAAAATAATCATCTGTTAAAAATTCAATTCTTCCAAAAGGTTGGCAACACAGACGAGGGATGGCGAGAATAAAAAAATATATATTTTTGTTACAAGTCTTGTTTTTCAAGGTTTTCTTTACGCCCTTTGAGTCAAAGATATTTTTATAAAGATGTGAATATGTTATACTATCTTTTATTGAATGTATATTTAAATAAATATCACGCCATTAATATAGCAGGCTTATATCAATGAAGTCACATCATGAATGCCTTCTTAAAGTTAAAATATTTGACATCAATACGGTAACCTAATGCTAAAGGCATCGTACTCGCTATGGTCGTGGATTCGAATCCTACCCATTATGCTCCGACATGAACCCACTCCTAACATAATTAAGCCTTAGCATAGCTGGAGGGGTTAACAATTTAGTTAATGTTATGTTATTACAAAAATTAGATTAGATATTTAGTCCACGCTACGAATACAAACTATTTTACTGGAGTAAAGTAGGTTACTTTACTCCAGTAAAATAGTTTGTATTTGGTTAAGGCCACAATCCAAAAAACAAGTGGTTGATGAGTAAGGGTTAATATATTAAATATTTTCAAAGTTATTTAATAATAATAATAATATCTTGGGATAACTCACAGAACGCTATCTAGTCCCAAACTAAGTAGAGCTTGTACTATGGAAACCAGACAACTGATAAACATTCATATATATTTCTAAATACATACATATTATAGATAAATAACACCCAGACACAGAATAAACCATCGTGCTCATCACACAAAGTTTTATCCTGGGTGGGGATCGAACCCACGACCTCTTGCGTAGCAGTCGGATACACGAGCGGTGGGTTATTAGTATATTACAAATCCCCTTGTACATTACAATAACGGAGAGAGATTAGGAGTCGGACCGATGATGGCTTAATGTGCTCTAAATCTATTTACATGACAGTGTTAACGTTGCTTAACCTCGCTGATGCTTTGTTAAAACTACGACAACACAGACAAACACACAGACACGTTAAACTTAAAACATCTATTTTCTGCATGAGAAATCCATACTAATATTATAAATGTAAAAGCAACTCTGTCTCTCTGTCTGTTACCTTTCACGCCTAAAACGCTGAACCTTCGTATATGAAATTTGGTATGGACATGGTTTGATAGTTTCTAAATGTTGATATAAATGTTGTATATAATAGTTTCTATCGCGATAATCGACATAGATCGGCTAATATAATGCTAGTTACATGCATAAAAAATTACACACATTAAAAAAAACATCCTGTATAAGGTACAAAGGGTAATAACAATGTACCCAGCTCACGGTTCACTGACCTCATGACCTAGTTGTGTTGACCAATCTTGTTTATCCACGGTAGTGGGAGGAATCGGGATTCGCACTTTGTACTGTCCATGGGTATTTTACTACTATTTTGGGGATGAATAAGATACTGCTTGCATCTACCCTGCACTGTATAAAGATTACAAACCTGCATATTACAATTCGATAGACCTATTGGTCTAGTGGCTAGTGACCCTGACTGCTAAGCTGCTGCCTGCTGCTAATTTATGTATAACATGTATGTATTTAGAAATATATAAACATTTATCAGTTGTCTGGTTGCCATAGAACAGGATCTGTCTCGTTTGAAACCAAGCGACCGTGTTTGAGTTGTCTCATGTTATATATTTGATTTTAAGGCTCCGTAGCCAAAATGGAAAAACCTCTGTCTGTCTATCTGTCCGTCCGTATGACACAGACATTTTACTCTAAGACTACCCAATAAATATTGATTAAATTTAGCGATAAGGTGTCTTGTGGTAGCCGCTACTTAGTTTTAAAACTAAATAATAAAAATAGATATTTTAAATGGGGCACTCCAACCTGAAAAAAAAATTGAGCATACATCAACGTCTCCGACACAATCAACAAGTCTTTCAAATACATTTTAATGTTTCTAATAAACTTTTTCAAGTAGTGAATTTTTTTGGAAATAATCGCTCCGAAATTTGCATAAATAATTTGTTAATTGTCTCCACCCTAAACCGTCTGAAAAAAATCAAAAAGGTAGCGCTTAAGAAATACTTTAAATTCAAATTATTTCAAAAATGATCATTGAGCTATTGCTGAAAACTGCGTTTCTTAATACTAGGGCGTAAGTGCCAGTAACATACGCTCTTCAGCTGGTGCAATTATTTAAATCGTTTTTTTGTACGGTGACAGCTCCGGAATCCTACACTGAACATGATCCGACATGCTCTTGCCCGGTTTTTTTTTTATTATTTATAGCTAACCCGAGCAACTTTGTCTGCGTCAATTTACCCCGTTTTTGGAACATTTTTCATTCATGCTCCAATGGATGGTTCAAAGCGTAATATTAGCCTATAGCATTCCTTGATAAATGGGCTATACAACAACTAAATACTTTTTCAATTCGATCCGGTACTTCTTGAGGTTATCGTGTTTTACCAATCAAACTCTTTATCTTTATAATATTAGTATAGATTATAAACAAACAGTCATTGTAAACGACGATTTAAAATAGCGGCTACGAGTATGCCAGAAAAAAGTGACTAAAGAACTATTAGAGTGCACTTGTGTCAGCGCATGTTTTTGAGCACTATAATTCAAGGTTGACGAATGGAGAATACCTATGGCATCAATGACGTCATTGGCTAACATTACCTCAAATTCAAATTCAAAATTCTTTATTCACTTAGGATGCAAAACAACTCTTGTGGTACGTCGGGATTCTACATGTACATGTAATGCCAAGTTCGCAAACAATAGCTAAAGCCAGAGAAAAGAACCCGGCAATAAAAACTCGCGTCCACTCTTTTCAAATTACCAATTTTACAATGTTTGAATGTTTATAAACTTGATATGAGGGTAAGGTGCTGCGACTAATATACACCATGTTAGAGGACTGATGCGAAGTCACGTAAAATAGGCACACGGCGCGGCGATGGCAGCGATTACTCTGTCACTCTAACTTAAAAGACTATCTAATCGTTTCTCTCAAACGAAGTGCATTAAGGTTTATACTATTGCGTTGTATCATTATAACTATTTATTATCAGGAATTAACGCGTATTATTTACCTTAAAATACTTGATCGCTAATGTGAAATGTAACCTAGTCGAAACATCAACAAATTTTAAGCTAAATAATACGCGTTAATTCCCGTATACAGTTGGATCAACGTAACTCGGCCGGATTGAAGTTAGGTTCTTATCACTTTCGCGCATATCGATTAATTATGTTAAATAGATTTTTTTATTATTATTTAACAATATAAAAATGCTTTTTATACGAGTTCATAAAAGTTTAAACTTAGAACAGTTACAGTAAATACTACAATTTCTAACAATTTCTATTAAATAATTATCACAAAAAGCATGAGCTAGTAATATTAATTATGACAATGTAATGCGTAACCGCATCTCTAATTCTCTTGTTTTAATTACCGCCCCCGACCCCCGCTTTCTGTCACCATTTACTTCCAAAAAATGCATCTGCGCAATCACTTGTCGCCAACTTCAATCCGGTCAAGTTGCGGTGATCCAACTGTAATACATAGTTATTTAAAGGCACCTTGCATTCTTCATGCCAAAACAGAGTGCGGTAAAACGCGTCTATATGTAAAACGTCATTGTAGGGCATTAAGTCCGCGTTTTGCAATTTGTTTGTCGGAAGTTTTAAATAAATAAATCTCTCCTGCGTTGTTAGCTAGTTATTGGATTGCATTTTGATTTGGATGGAGTGGCAGCAGTCACTAATTCGATTAGGAGTGTGTGTCGGTTGATTGACATACAATTTTAATCTGTTAAAAGCTATGAAGGTTGAATGTCCCTTGTCTCCAGGTATATCAACGAAGTTTTTGGAATGTAGTTACTTAACGCACATTGTTGTTTGAGCGATGAGAGGCTAGGCGGAAATAAGTGTTACGTTTTGAGGTCGATCAAAAATCTATTATTTATGATTATGAGAAGCTCGAACGAGGAGGTTGTGTTAAATAAGTTGTTTATATTTTTGTAAAATGTTGTATTATATGTATATATATATATATATATAAAGGGTCTTTCAAATAGAGCGGGTCGATATTAATAATCTGTAGCGGCCATTTTGATTTGGCGGCATCTGTCAAATCTGTTTTTTCTTATTCAGTCACTGATGCCAAATCACCATGGCAAGTTACACGGTTGAGCAGCATGTGCAAATGATAAAACTTTATTATCAAAATGAGTGTTCGTTAGTGAAAACGTTGCGCGCATTGCGCCCATTTTACGGCAGACGCGGTGGCCCTTCAAAGTCTACTCTCCAACGATTGGTGACTAAATTCGAGACGACCGGTTCGGTAAACAACCAACCAACACCTTTACGTCAAAGGAACGCCAGATCGGCCGAGAACATCGCCGCTGTACGTGAGAGTGTTTAGGAGACTCCGAAGCAGTCGATTTCTCGCCGTGCACAAGAACTCGGCCTTTCGCAGACTTCAACTTGGAGAATTTTGCGTCGGGACTTGGGTCTGCATCCATACAAGATCCAACTGACCCAGGAGCTCAAAGTTAATGACCATAGACAACGCCGTGTGTTCGCTGAATGGGCGTCGGAACGCTTGGAAGAGGACCCCGATTTTGGCCAAAAAATAATCTTTAGCGACGAGGCACATTTTTGAATGAATGGTTTTGTTAATAAGCAAAATTGCCGTATATGGGATGACCACAACCCACATGAGGTTCACCAGATAGCAATGCATCCACAAAAAGTAACTGTTTGGTGCGGATTTTGGTCTGGCGGCGTCATTGGTCCGTACTTCTTCGAAAACGAAGTTGGCGAGGCCACACCGTCAACGGTGAGCGCTACAGATCAATGATAAACAATTTCTTTTGGCTTAAATTGAACAATATGGACGTGAATGACATGTGGTTCCAGCAAGATGGCGCTACTTGCCACACAGCGAACGACACAATCGACATTCTGCATGAACGGTTTGCGGGTAGGGTTATCTCTCGCAGAGGTGACGTGAATTGGCCACCAAGATCGTGTGATTTGACTCCGCTTTTTCTTGTGGGGTTTTCTGAAGTCGCAGGTCTATGCCAATAAACCACATTCGACCGTTGCCCTGAAAGCCAACATAACGCAGGCCATCGCTCAGATTCAGCCGGATCTATGCAGCAGAGTCATTAAAAATTGGACCTCTCGGATTTGTGCCACCATGCGAAGCCGCGGCGGACATTTGAACGATGTCATATTTCATGCATAATGGCATAAACGGGCCTTTCAAATAAAAAATAAATTTCGTTAATATCTCACACACATCTAGTTTTATTCAATTTTAACATCGACCCGTCTTTGTTGAAAGACCCTTTATATATATATATATATATATATATATATTATACCTATGTCAAACTAGCTGTGTGTAATACATGTGTAAAAAATCCACTGACTTATAGACCCGGACCACGCCATCCCTTTCAAATAAAAAGTAAATATTGACTGCAAAGCGTGAAAGAGAGAAAAATCTCGTGCGGCTCTGTATTGACAGGTATTGTCCACAAAGTAGCGTATCTCTTTCTAAAAACGTCTATATGTTTTTGTTTTAATTTAAAGTTAATACAAACACAAAAGATTTATATGTATACGTTCCAATCGGGTGTCCATAAGACTCCTCTCTCTTTTTTATATTCCCCGAAATGAAGGGACCAGCAGGTCGTGCGCCTAATGGACACGCGTCACGCATCACCCATGACAATATCAGTACCGCCCAAATGTTTGTTGGACAAAGATCTGAATTTTAACGAACTGCGCTCCTCATTTGAGACGTACAAATTCATAAGTCTCATTTGCCCAGTAATTTCACTTGCTACAGTACCCTTTAACCGAAACACAGTGATTATGTTAGCATCACTATTTCACGGAAGAATAAGGCACTTGTCCCATCAACAACCAGAAAGCGAGTAGCGATTTTATCGCTCAAGAAACGTACATACGTATGTAGACCCCGTGTAAACGGAGAAAGTGTGTAAAAAGAAATACAGATATGAATAGTTGATCTTAGAGCGTTCCCACTGCCGGCGAGTATTCGCTCTATACTGCATATCTTTTGTTGACACGGACGGGATTTACAATATACATCTACTGTACGTTTCTTTAGCGATAAAATCGCTACTCGCCACTCGCTTCTCGCCGTTGGTGGGACAGGTGTCCAACTGACACTTTGAACTTAAGATCGAAACACGTGCATGTTACCAAACGTGACATGAAATTTGATTCTTGTTTCACAGCTAACGATATCTTTTCCTTGTAGTATTTTTTATCTGTAAAGACGGGAATTAGGAGTTAACAGTGGGTGTGGTACATTCTCGTGTAATTTTAAGAGAGATAAATAATGTGACAGAGAATAAAAAAGTGGTAAACGAATTTTCGAACAGTATCACGTGATCCTGACGCGAGTTTAACATTTTTACCCATACCAAAAAAAGTGCACAACGCCGCTAAAGAAAATTTCACTTCAAAAACAAGTATAAAGTCTTCGTCAACAGGTAGGTAGAAAAAATTTAAAAAATTGAGCGAGAGGTCAACATATTTTGAGATTGAAGGGTACTCACCTAGATTTTGATAAGATCATGTACCAAAGGACTCATTAGATATCATATTAGCTACAGTTGCGGCTAAGGTACTTGACGGCGTTCTTGAGCGACAGCTTAAGAAACATCTTAATCTGCACGACGCTCAGTTCGGTTTTAGGACTGGGCTGTCGACTGAATGTGCCATTCTGTCGCTCAAGCACATCGTCAGGTATTACACAGATAGGAGTACACATGTGTACGCTGCTTTCCTTGATCTTTCCAAGGCATTTGACATGGTTAGATACGATATTATGTGGACAAAATTAAAAGAAGCGAGGGTACCTGGGCATGTTATTAATATTTTTAAGTATTGGTACGGACACCAAACTAACCGTGTCAAATGGCTTGATACGTTTTCTGAGGAGTATGGGTTAAAGTGCGGAGTGCGACAGGGGGGGTTAACTTCTCCTTCTCTTTTTAATCTCTACGTCAACCAGTTGATTGTTCGGCTGAGCGAGACAGGTGTCGGCTGCTCAATTGACGGACAGTGTATCAATAGTATCAGCTATGCAGACGACATGGTCTTGCTTAGTCCGTCTATTTCGGCGCTCAGAAAACTGATTGGGGTTTGTGAGGAGTATGCAAACTCACACGGGCTGGTGTACAATACTAGTAAAAGTGAAATTTTGATATTTAAATGTAAGGGTCGCAGACTAGAGGAGGTACCACCGGTGCTGCTTGGTGGTAATGCTCTAAAAAGAGTGGAACAGTTCAAGTACCTGGGCCATGTGGTAACTGGGGACTTGAAAGATGATGGTGATATAGAGAGGGAAAGGAGGGCGATGGCGGTCCGCTGTAATATGTTGGCTCGTAGATTTACACGATGTAGCAGGGAAGTAAAGATTACACTTTTTAAAGCCTTCTGCCAGACATTATACACGTGTAATCTATGGATTAACTATACGCAGCGGGCATTCAATGCCCTCCGAGTACAATATAACAATGCATTCAGGGTGTTGTTGGGGCTCCCACGATACTGCAGTGCATCTGCGATGTTTGCGCATACACATACAGACGCGTATCACGCAGTGATACGAAGTCGCATCGCGTCACTTATGACCCGGGTGCGTGGGAGCCGCAACAGCATCCTGAGGACCATCGCGCTGAAACCTGACTGCCCTATCTTTCGACACTGGGTGCAAATTCATGCACTTGTGCCCGGAGTCCCGGAGAGTGGGAGGTACAGAAGGTAAAATTAAATGTCACTAACATAGTTTATAAGTCATTTCTACTAATATAAATCTAAATGTTACTAACATAGTTCTAAGCCATTGTTACTAACCTTATATGGACCCTGTCTGAATTAAATTTATTTTATTTTTTTTTATTTTTTTTTATATTAGCTGTTGCCGGCGACTTCATTAGTGTGGTGTTTTACTATTCCAGACTATAATCATTTTTTGTGCCAAACTTCATTTAGCTCGAATCAGCCGTTCTGGCGTGATTCAGTCACAAACATCCATCCATCCATCCAAAGTTTCGCATTTATTATTGTATTAAGAACTATCTATTGGTTAAAATATGCAAGTGCAACAATCTATTGACTGACTCTGTGGCGCGGTGGGAGTGTATCCGATTGCTACGCAAGAGGTCGTGAGTTCGAGCATTACCCAGGAAAAAACTTTGTGTGAAGAGCATGATGTGTCTGGGTGTTATTTATCTATATTTGTATGTATTTAGAAATATATAAGTATGCGTATCAGTTGTCTGGTTTCCATAGTACGAGCTCTGCTTAGTTTATGAGTTGTCCCAAGATATTATATTATTATACTAGCTTTCGCCCGCGGCTCCACCCGCGTGGATGTCGGTTTTATAAAAAAACATTTTTTTTCTTAATAAAAAGTATCCTATGTTACTTCTAATACCTCCTAGAATATGTGTACAAAGTTTCATGATGATCAGTTGAGTACTTTTCGCGTGAAAGCGTAACAAACAAACTTACATTCACATTTATATATTAGTAGGGATTATTGGTTAGATCAATTTAACCACACTTCTCACAATATCAAAATTAAATATTAAATAGATTAAATACTAAGTCAAGTCGTAAACCTTCAAGCAATCCTCGCTTTCAAAACCGAAGGGTTGTTTTTATAACATATTCAACAACATCATTCTTCTCGCAAAAAGGGCATGTTCGACCATGTTTATATTTCAAAGTATTTCTTTTTACATCGCATCGAAATAACAAAAGAAAGGAAATTTAATAAAAAGGTCTTTACAGAATAAAGTTTAGAGAAAGACGTTATGAATAAATTGGACAAAAGATACAAAATATTTTACCCCAAGGTTATTTGAAGGGCAAATAAACGATTGGTCAGTCTTGAATAATATTTGCTAGAAGCATATTGTATGTAACGTTACACAAAGGATACCTACATTATACAAATAAGGCGCAGGACCAACAGAAAATACTGAAAGCGAGGACAAGGCAAAAGCCGCGGGGGGGGAGGGGGGAATAATCTCAATAAGACAATCAACAAAAACAACATTGAATGAGGTCGTGTGTTCGATTCCTACACGGGACACCACTTTGTATGTTTGTGTAGTCCTTCGCGACACAGGGCTTGTACCCTGACGCGGGAGTAGTCCCTTAAAAAAGCTAGACTGTAAAAAGCGGGCAAGTGCATGTCGGGCCATGCACAATGTAGAGTTCCGTAGTCCCCCATTTCATTAATACGGCATAAGAAGGTTTTCTGTTGTTTTTGTTTCACAGTACTATCAACATTATCTAGGTATTTTTCAATGGAATCTGTACGAAAATTTTGTTACTTCTCACTTGGTGTGCTGTTACTTGTTAAGTAGTAAAGCCTACTTAACTGTGATAGTTTTCCTTTTAATGTCACCTTAAATGACTTTTTTCACATACCCAACATCAATTAGTTGACAGTTGACTTGATTGTAACAAAAAAATGCACTTTAAAGCTTAATATTTCACAAACAGATTGCTAAATTTAATGATCTTTACAACCCTTAAATGTTTTCGAAAGACCTATCTAATGATATCCCACACGATGAGGCAGGTGATAAAAATAAATAGGGGAGGTACCATAGTAGGAAGGTTAATTTTATTCTTTCACTTTGTCGGCATAAGTAACTTAAGTATCCACGCAAATTACAGCCTTCTAGCACTAACAGTCTCTGAGCTAAACCGCGGACGAACGGTTGGACATGGCGAAATTGTAGGGGTTCCTTTTTGCCGTTTTGGCGGAACTCTAAATAACCTGGTGCGCTACATTTACAATTTTATTTGCCATAGACGGATCCAGGAGGGGAGGTTCACGTATTCACAACTTGAAGTAATTTTTATAGGCATTTCTTGCTAATTACTTTACAAATACAATAATTGTATTTTAGAAAGATAGAAAAGTTTGAAGTCCAGACCCAGGAATCGAACCCGAAACTTCCGTAGCCAAACCGGGGCCAGAAGCGAACCACCTATCTGGACTATGTTACTAGACTTCAAATTTTTCTATCCCTTGATGCTCGCGAGTTTGGGCCCTCGCATACGCCATCTAGTACGTAGTCGAACGAACGAACTATCACGGCTTTTGTTATTGCTCAGTTACAGAGAGCATTTTAACAAATTATGATGTCGCAGGCCGAATATTGAAGTAATTTTCATAGGCATTTCTTGCCAATTACTTTACAAATACAATAATTGCATTTTATGTACCCTCCGTCGTAAGCATGTTAGATCTGGCACTGCAATTTGCCACACGTGCGCCCCTCCGCCCCCCCCCCCCCCCCCAGAATAAAATCCTGGATCTGTCCCTGGAGACAACAAATTGCGCTTTTCTCTCTCTGTCCATTCGTAAGATAATTCCACTTATTTATATGTATCCTGCTGTTACGTTGTCTGTAATAACTATGGAAGAAAAAATATCGCCTACCACACAAATATCTAAGGAAAATTACCAATTCTAATATAATTATTTGCCTCAATAGGCGACATACGTATCTAATTTAATATTAATTTCTAATTCAAGGTGAAACCTGTGCCGCATGTTATTAAATATTCATCAATGTATGGTCCTTGTGATTTTAGGTATCAAATATTTATAACACGGTCATTCGACGTAGATTCTCTTAAGCAAAGAGCCTAGACCTTGGAGAAAGGACGATAGTTCCTTAAATGAATAGGGATAGGGAATAAAGATTGTACTTAAATGCGGAAACATACTATTGTGATGTGATGTGTCGTGACGCGTCAGAAGCGTATCGGTTCTATACATTTTGTATGGTTAAGGTTCATTTCCGAGCATCGCGGGCGATCGCGAGCCGCTCGCGGCTTACGACAAGCGGCTGATGCTCGCGGCCGATGCGACAATATTCACAGTGCG
This sequence comes from Herminia tarsipennalis, assembly GCA_945859575.2. Classification (NCBI taxonomy): domain Eukaryota; kingdom Metazoa; phylum Arthropoda; class Insecta; order Lepidoptera; family Erebidae; genus Herminia; species Herminia tarsipennalis. Next base: position 5,128,593 of record OX243830.2, read on the forward strand.
CGCGCAGGCCTACGACAGTCGTCGGCCGCGCGCGTATGTCACTTACCTCAGCAGCTTGTCGTAAGCCGCGAGCGGCTCGCGATCGATCGCGATGCACGGAAATGAACCTTTAGAGACACATTATTGCAGTGTATTTTGACGACACAACACGCTATAATAATGTGTTTGCTATTTTCTAGATGTTGGGGGAGTGTTGGAGTGAGTTGGGGCCAACGTGTAGAGCCGGTGTAAAAGAAAACGCACTTGACGCACGCACACATAGACATTACTCACAGACACGGAACTTAGGAATGCCTTACGAACAAAGTAATCCGAAGTGGTCTGAAATTCTTATGTGTGAAATGATTTCTATGTTCCTCGAGCGCCTTGCTCAAGAAATATAGAGAAGTACTCTGTGATAATAATAACCGCGTGTATCGTGACATTTGGAGGTGGGAGTATACGATTGTCTCTGTTTGACTGACAGGCAAGATACGTTTGACATATAGATAATATTGTGTTGTAATCAGATGAAGCATCTCCTATTCAAGTCTTACGATATGAAGGGGTGATTGCTTGTATTCTTAGATAGATTGCACAGAGGGTGTACAAAACATTGAACGTTCAAAAGTTTCATAAAACGGGAGCTCTAGCAACGCACTCATAGACTTATTTATGTTTTATTTTAGGGGTTTTAATTCTATGAACATATCACATAGACATCAGCAATTTACTAAGAGTAAAATAGATTGTTAGTTATTGTAGAAAACGTCAAAGAGTTATTGTAACGAGTTATTGTAGATTTGTCTTCAATATTGTACCTACACAATCCATGTTACTAAAAGTAAAATAGATTGTAGTAGGTACAACATTGAAGACAAATCTTTGAACTTTAAAAAAATCTCTATTTTGAGGCAACCAGCATTTCATATAATGAGACATACAAAGTACAATAATTGTACTTAATTGTGATAAACGTATACTCGATAAATATGGCAATTATTGTTAATAATATGGATGAATACTTACTAACTGAAGTTAAAATGTGTTGACTATAAAGCTGTATCGATGAGTACCACCGCAATGTTTGTTATTCTTGCGTAAAATAGTGATGCCAACATATATTACTGTGTTTCAGTTAAAGGACACTGTAGCAAATGAGAATTATTAAACTTCTCAGAATGAGAAGCGCAGTGCGATTAATAGGGGAAACGGATTTGAGTGGCGCTTATGCTTATATGGCGGATGTGATATTTACCATCGATTACTTGCGACCTGCTTGTCAATTATAAAAAAAAAAATACTTATACTGACTTGTTGGTCTAGTTGTTAGTGACCCTGACTGCTATGCTATATCGTGGGTTCGATTCTTTAAATCCTTGTGTGATTAGGGCGATTGTTAATTCTGTGTCGGGTTGTAATTTTTCTGTAACATGTAGGTACGAGTATTTATTTTTTGCACTTTGACTCTATTCTAAATTTGGTCTAGTGTACCAAATTTGAGCCCAATCGAACGCCAGGAGATGGTACTTTGGCTTCCAAGATTCACACAAATTTACATATAGACTAACTAACATACACACAGGGCAAGTTAAATAAAAACTTGTAACAAAAAAATCTAAAATGTTGATAAACTTTCGCGATTTGTACACATTATTAAAATATATATATTACGGGTCTTAATCGCGTGAATAATTTAAGGTAAAATACCTTGTTTATTGCCCGACGTTTCGACCGTATTGCAACGGCCGTGGTCACGGGAAGACTGTCTTTCCGTTGCAAACGGTATTGTAACAAGGTATTTTACCTTAAATTATTCACGCGATTAAGACCCGTAAAATATATATTTAAAAAAAAATCTAGTTGAGTCTATTACATTTTTAGAAGTTCGCATTGACAATTTTCTCAACTGAAAACATGAGTTGATGATAAAATAGTGCATTGATATGTCAGCTTGCTTTGCCCCAAGGACTAAGAGATGATATTAGTTTATTTCATTTAAAAACTGTTGACTACGCTCTAGCGGCCTAGGCTAAGATACTGCATTCAATTTGGGAGTAATAGTTATAAATACAATTGTGAAAGACTGTTTATATGCAAAACATGGTAATAAAAACGTTAATTGGGTATTTGAATGTCGAGTCAAATCAATATCTTTTTTATAAAATGTCAAAACGATTCGTTCTGTAGAGATTTGTATGCAATTTAACATTGGGACGTCATTATGTTCTGGTTTCAAATCATTTACTTTTAGTATTTATTTTGATGTTTTTATATACTAAAACATATTAAATTATGCGCGAATATATATTTTTAAGATCATTCAAAGGTATATTATTACTTGGTAAGTGTAAAATAATTTATTGTTATTGATTGATTTTACATTCAGATACCTAATTGTTTGCATTCTGCAATGGGAAACATGTCAGGAACATTTTCAATGAATGTCAATTCTCAAAGTACCGAGACTTCAAATATTATAGTACTAAGCGATTTGGTTTGACATATAACGGATTTTGAAACGGAAGATGAAACCTAAGCAAGAGAAAGTTCAAGGGGAATGTGTCTAAGTAACTAATAAGATCGAGCCGAAATCGAATGTAAAACATTGCAAGAAATTACTAAAAAACGAATCTCGATGAACTTAGTAAAGTGCCTCCGACTGCATGATATTAGGTATATAAGGGGACCTTGTTTCCTTTTTTTAGAGCAAGCGGGTTTTTTAATTTTTTTAATTTATATTTTTTAATTATTTTTTGTAGTTTAGTATGTAACAGTTAACTTAACGCAGCTATTGCCAAGTATTGAAAATTAAAAAAAGAATGGTTGCTAACTAACTTTTTTAATATCACAGTCATAATCATGTTATACCATTTCAAAATCCTTACGATGAGCCCTTTAATTTGATACCCATATTACATTATCCAAAACAACTTTTTTTTCACACCACATTATTTTGACATCTCACTGCCGGCCGCCATGTTTGTTTTTTCCAAACGTCACTTAATCTTAGATGGTGATCACATATCGTCTCATATCTCAGGTGGTCAAGATGAATCTAATGACGTCTTAACTGTATAAATCCGTCTAGTGGTTTGAAATATACGAGGTAATAAGGAATATTATATACATACATAACTCCTCTTTGCAGACGTTTTAAAAAACGAGCGAAAAAACATCGCTAAATGATATAGTTAGTACTTGAGTGATATAGATTGTTGATTCTATGTCGGGGTGCAATATATTTGTAATATTATTATTTAGAAATACATAAGTATGTTTATCAGTTGTCTGGTAGCCATAGTACGGACTAGTAGTACGGGATCAGATAGATAGCCATGTGTGACGAACCTTTTATTTAGCCGACGTTTCGATCGAATTGCACCAATCGTGGTCACGAGGCGACTGATGGCGGCTTAGCGTACTTTTAAATATTTTACGCGATTAAGTCCCGATAATGTTTCAATATGTGTAAATATCGCGAAAGTGTAAAAACTATTAGCCATGTGTGAGTTGTTCCAAGACATTATGAATTATTATTACACTATCTCTTTGTAAGGCTTCAGTGGAACTCACATTTTGAGCTCCATCAATCCGCATTGTAACAAAAAGAAAATACTTTATCTACGTCATACATAACAATGCAATCGGCTTTCGCACCACAGGAGGTGACATACTTATATCATGCTAGATTTTCTCAGTGGCTTCGCCTGTCTTTAGTTCAATTTTTATAGCAATTGATAATTCTTTATTAACTTAGGGTGCAAAACAGCACTTGTGATACTACATGTACATGTAATGCCAAGTTCGCAAACAATAGGTTAAGCTAGAGAAAAGAACCTGGCAATAAAAACTCGCGGCCACTCTTTTCAAATGAAACCCAATTCCAATTTAACAATGTATGAATGTTTATAAACTTGATATGGGGGTAAGGTGCTGCCACTAATATACTTTACACCATGTTAAAGGACTGATGCAAATTGAGTATATTATTAAAAAGTTGAAACATGAGATAAACTAGAATCCGTCTTAGTGGGTAAACCTAACCATAGTAGGATCAATAAGTTACAATAAACATTACTACAGTAAAGTTTGATAACTTACTGTTCCAAGTCCAGGTCCAAGACTTGTATTCGTAAAAATCTATATATCTACGTAACTTAAGCAAAACAAAGCGATTCAACGGGCACGAACAGAAGCTCGAGCCCGTGAATAGGCATGAATGTATTGCTCGGCTTTATGAAATTATATATACTACGGGTCTTAATCGCGTGAATAATTTAAGGTGAAATACCTATATATTGCCCGACGTTTAGACCGTTACGGATAGACTGTTTATTTAAGACCTGTAGTATATATATAATTTCATAATGTCTACAAATCCCGAAAGGTTATTAACATGTAGGTACTGCTCGGCTGTTTAGGAGCAGCTTGTTTGTACTGCCGTGCTGCGTGCCGTGCGTCTACACGCACCATAAAATCTGCCGGCTGCTAGCCAGTGCAACCTGGTCGAAACGTCAAGCAATTTTAAAGTAAATAATGCGCATTCATTCCCGTATTATAAATATTAGTTCCCGTATTATAATCATGCAACGCGAAAGTCTAAATGCTAGTATAAAAGATAACTAATACGGCTATACCTCGGTCGGCTCACGGCAACCGGCACGTGTTAAAAGGCAGTTACAGGTGTGACAAAAATATAGTCGCGACCACACTGCAACCGTCTTGCGTCATCGCTGTTATAGATATCAGATACCATTGTCAGGCAATTTGCAAATAAAAGCTAACTGATAACGATGTTACTGGGAAAATGGTAGACATTTTGATAAAACTATACATAGAGCTAATAAACGCCATCGCATTATCTGTGCGGAATTGCATCCAATACGTTATTTTTATGAGGCTAACAGCCGCTGGTAGATCTAAGTCATATGGCGTCTTAGTAGATACCGTCACAGTATCAGATATACTTCTGTGAAATACTAGTTTTAGTTGAAGACACATCACTGTTTTGTTTGATGGACACTGTAGCAAGAAAAATAGCGGGCAAATGAGCCTAGACTAATGTCTCAAATGAGCGCGGTGCAGTGACATTCAGCTTTTGCCAAACAAAGATTTAGGTGTCACTGATACTGTTATGGGCAAATGTGACGTGCTACCTATAAGGCTCACGACTTACTCGTGTTTACGGCAAGGGCCGTAAAAGACGAGTATCGCGACGTAGAATTTTGACATATTTTAAATGGAGCTTTTGTCAAATAGATATAATATATCTCTAGTAGCCAAATCGATCGATACATAGAATATTGAAAACGGCTGTTAGTCGTTACCAGGCGCGGATCCAAGGGGGGGGAATGGCAATATGGGCAAATCGTGCACCGGTGTTGAATCAAAAGCACCCGCAAGTCGCTCGCATGATGGAGGCATCATGCGAGCGACTTGGCTGGTTTGGTCACATTTGCAGCCCCTCCCCCCCTCCTAAACAAAGCTCTGGATCAGCGCCTGGTCGTCACTCAATTTTAAGATACTATCACTTCAATGTAAAGAGCACATCTTAAAAACTCGTGATGTGTACCTACATTATACAATTTTATAAAATACAGGTCTTAATCGCGTGTACCTACCTGGATATGTTAAAGTTAAGTAGGTACATTTTATTTAATCACCGACGTTTCGAATTTCGACCGTATTGCAACAGCTGAGATCACGGCTCGATATGGTCGAGGAATACATCGAAGGTATTTAACCTTTAAATATCTACGTAATTAGGCTCCTTATTATAAAATTGTATAATGGCTTATACATTGTTGTGAATTGTTTGAGAATACTTGAATTAATCCCGCAAATCTACCCATAATTTCGATAAGTACATATTTACACCCTGGTATATAATTATGGAAAACCTATAAAATTATATCTTAGTAGCACTTTACTAAATGGAATTCTCACTTATTGGTTTTCCATTGAGAATATCTCGTAATGACATTAAAAAATCATCATGATCCTTCTACCCTCATTCCAATATTTGAAGTCGGCGCAAGTCTAGATATTTTTTGAGCACGATTACATACAGAAATATGTTGGTTACAATAGTAGCAAACCTAAAAACAGTATTTAACAGTATCTATACAACCTTAAATATAAAAAATAATCAAAATGAATAGTAACCCCATAAAAAACCTACAAAAATACATCATTCAAATACCTCCTTTGTTGTTTCAATTTCTTGCAATCAAGTGAAGTACCAACATTAATTTGCCACTTTATGGTATTAAAAAAGTTATTTAAAATGAAAATACATGCAAAAATATCTACCTAGACTTGTTATTAAGACAAAACAGTAAATGAAATCCCGCAAATCTGTAAAATAATCACCAAAGACGATCAATATTTTTTTTAACATACCCACAAAAAAATTACTTACTTACCTTATTTTTATCACGCCTTTAAAACTCATCCATAGCCAAATAGTACACAATAGCACAAAATAACAAATAGCACTTGAAACACAAACGCACAATAACCACTTCACTACACAGAACTTTGCGTAATTGGAAATTCGCGGGAAAACAAAATGTCGGCGACAGACGTGTGCCTTGCGCAACGACAGTCGCTTCACTAAGGATACGAGCCTTTATGAAGCCTTTTGTTAGGCTTTTCGGGTATACATCGCTTGAATTTTACATTTATTACGCTATATATTATTTGTACATCTAACTATTATTCAGAAATTCTTATTAAATGGAGAAATTTATTGATTGTTCTTTTCAAAAGCTACAGTCGAAACTGGTATAGAAGCTTAGAATGTTGTATGCGATTTCCTTATGTAACTAACGTGGGCGCTTGGAAAGGATATATAGGAATCTTAATAGTTATTATACTGGTATATACAAGTGTGTAGGCATTTATAAACATTTCAAAAGTACTTTTGATTAAAAATCCCAACTTGTGAGATGTGAAATTTGATTTTATTAAAATCCGGTGAGTCGCTTTTTTTTAAATTAGTTTTATTAATTAACTAGCTATGATATTTTATATATTTTCACCAAACAAAGCTTTAATCATCTCGATTAAAGTAGCTTTCTAATAAATAAATCCTCGTTAAAATCCTTTTACCAGTTCAAACCTTGCGAAAGTAACCAAAGTCACTGACACATAGAACCAGACGTAAAATTATAATACTGTTTTTCGGGAGTAAAAAAAGCGGCCAAGTGTGAGTCGGCCGGAATGGTACGGAAAACTTCGTGCGCGACGAAGTTTTCCGTACCGTTATTTATAAAAACGGCAAATAATCACGGTTATTGTATGGGAGCCCCCTTAAATATTTATTTTATTTTGTTGTATTTGTTGTTATAGCGGCAACAGAATTACATAATCTGAGAAAATTTCAACTGCCTATCACGGTTCATGAGATACAGCTTGGTTATAGACGGACATACAGACAGACAGACGGATGAACAGTGTAATCTTAGTAATTGGGTCCCGATTTGCCCTTTGGGTACGGAACCCTAACAATCAAGATTATTGTACCTAAATGATTTTTTATATTTTTACTTACTAGATATACAGTAAATAACAATCAACATAAACATAATTTTCTTTCATAACAATCCCAATTCATAAGCATGGATATGATTGGTGGAAAAATAGGTGCTAGGTCAGGAAATACCGGTTTCTTTACAATTTTTTACCCGACTGCCCAAGAAGGAGAGTTATGTAGTATGTATGTATGTGTATATTATTGTCTCTAGAGCTTAAATGATTTAGCTTGAGTGGTATTGTTAGTTAGATTCATCTCAGTTGTGAGAGTGACACCAAATATTTCAGTTATTATAGTTATTTTTATAGCCATTTCTTGCCAATTACTTAATTATCCAGTAGTTAATAGTCCAGATAGATGGTTCGATTCCGGCCCCGGTTTAGCATACGGAAGTCTCGGGTTCAATTCCTGGGTCTAGACTTCAACTTTTGCTATAAATTTAAGTAGTCAGGTTTTTTGTTTCGTAATAAGTTAGCTTGTTCCTAACTCATTTTGAGCAGTGGTGGTGAACGCACAAAATGCGCACCCCCTTACTGCTATTACAGCCTAGTCTTATGCAGTATAATACCTCCTGCGCAGTTGGCTCATGACGGACATAAGTTAGAGGAACATTTCAAAGAACAAATCTAGCATTGTGTATCGTATATTACTAGCAATCTTGTTTTACCCCTCCAGCCAAAAAAAAAACCTACAACGGTATCTCGAAACACATTTCGCCGATAGAATGTTTGAAATAAACCTTGATCGACTGATGCTTTAACAAAAGAATACTTTACTGACTGAACGTTTCGCCGAAAACACCCTTGGGCACCTGTCCCACCGCCGCCGGCGATGAATGAGAAGCGAGTAGCGACTTTACCGCCTAAAAAACGTAGAATAGATGTTTATTGTAGATCTCGACCGTGTAAATAAAAGAGATGTTGTATAGAGCGAGTACTCGCAGGCAGTGTCCTGCCAACGGCGAGAAAGCGAGAAGCTACATACGTACCCTGTGTAAAAAAAGAGATACCACATATATTAACAGTTGATTGCTGACCGTTCACACTGCCCGGCGAATATTCGCTTTTTTTGCATCTCTGTTGTTTACACGGACGGGATCTACAATATACATCCATAGTAAGTTTCTTGAGCGAAAAAATCGCTACTCGCTACTCGCCGTTAGTGGGACAATGTGCCCAAGCCGACGGTTCGTTTTACATCCTTCACCGATTCACAGTAGGTCGACGGTAGCTAAAACAAATTGTGAGTAGGAAGAGCCTGACGTAAGTCGGCAGTAAATGGGTAGGAGTCGAACCTAATGATTGCGAGTCTGATGCCTTAACCACTGGGTTAACTCGCAGATATCTCACTCTGCCCGGTCGCCATTAAGTCAGGGACTCTAAGGTAAGCATATATTGTAATAATTATACTCGTAATATCTTGGGACAACTCACACAATGCCATCGGATCCGAAAGCAAGCAGAGTTTGTACTATGGAAACCAGACAACTGATAAACATACCCATATATTTCCTGACCAGATCTAACTGATAAACACTTAGACACAGTTAAAACCATCGCGCTCATCACACAAATTTTTATCCTGGTTGGGGATCGAACCTACGACCTTTAGCTTACAAGTCAGGGTCACTAACCACTAGACCAACAGGCCAGTCTAAGTGTAGATAGAGGTACCTATAATTTAAATTGATAAAGCGGCGATAATGTTGCCACTGTCGGTCGACAGATGGGTGACCATTTACAAAATATGTCATACCCCTCCGTGCTTCAGAGAGCACGTTCAGCCGTCAGTCCTGCGCCCAATCTCTCTCCCGTCGTGTCGGATATCCGTCCCATCGGGCTATGAGGTTAAAGAAATAGACAGAGCACTTGTGCACGTAATACCTCCTGTGTAGTTGGCTAGTCTTTGATGAGATCGGCTGCCATAACCGACATCAGTTAGGAGACCATTATCATTATCTACTTACCTAAAAACCAGGCAAGTGCATATCGGGACACGCACAATGTAGGATTCCGACTACGGAATCCTACATTATGCGTGGCTAGGGCTTCCAAAATTACGGAAATGTCAATTACGTAACTAATTACGCAACTTTTTTCTCCAATTCCGTAATTACGTAATTACGTCATTTTTCCTATTTTTTTTTAATCGACTATGAATTTTTGTAAATATTGTAGATCTACAATTTTTACAATTATCTTTTACTATCTCAAATTCAAGGAATTATCAAAATGAACACAATATTTAAACAAAAAATATTTATTCAAGAACTTACCATCGTATTCGTATGTACATCGTTTAAGTTGTTTCGTCCCGAATATAATTTTTCTTCCTGGAAGTGTGCTCTCATAAATGACAAGGCATTTAAGGTTTTGTCACTCAAGGAACTTCTTAATTTACTACAAAAATATCCGGCGGATGAAAAGGCTCGCTCGGCTTCAACACTTGTAAGCGTTATCGAAAGCAAATAATTATACGCTGCAGTCAAAAAAACTTCGCGACCGCCGCCAGCGCTGTCGTAAATGCACATTTCCACCCTAATAATGGAATGGAGATCTGTGTTTACTGTTGAAATTGGTTTATTTATAGTAACTTTGTTTATTTCTTTCTCTAACTGTTGTGCGATTGTCAACTCCTCGTCATCATCGTCACTGGTGGCTATTGCGTCCGATGCACTCGGTTGTGGTTGTGAATTTGTACATTTTTCTGTAGAATTATATTTCAACCGTTCGAACAGTTCCACTATATACATTCGTATATCATCCGACGAAGGTTTCGTGAAATATTCTGTGGCAGCAGTTTTAAAAAATTCCTCATTGTTATGCAAATATTGCAAAACACCGAATACGTTAGTTCGCCTTTCCTTTATTCTCTGTCTAAGAGATGTGGCTAGTTTTCCACTGAGATCGTTGGGCTGAAGATCAAGTTTCTCTAGCATAAATCGAAGCGCAGCGTCGGCCGTCAATAAGTTTGAATCACGGCGACATAATGACAAAACTGTAGTTTTTATTACATCCAAGCTGTAATGAATGTCGTGAAAGTCTTGGATCTCTTCGTCTGTAAATTGTACATTTGATTTCAAATCTAATAACGCCTTAAAAACGCATGATTTTAATTTGAGAAATCGGCCTACCATATCCGACAAACTATTCCAGCGCGTTTTACAGTCTAGTATCAGGTCAATATTTTTACCATGTTCTTCTAAAATGTACTTTTGGAACAAGTCGTTTTTCAATGGGGAGTTTTAAAAAGATTTTATTAGATCTCTTAATTTTTTTATAGTACCTTTGTATAAAAACTCCGATTCTGGAACTCTGGCAGATTCTACAATAAACGCACCCTCATCTTCTTCAATTTCCTCTGCTTCTTCAGCGCCGGTATTTGAGACATCCTCCTGCACTTCAGGTACTGGAGATTTTTGTGTTTTATATAAAACTTCCAGGACTGCTAATTGTATTCCATGAGCCAAACACAATTGGTGGTGGCCGTCAAAATTTCTGCCCATTTTGACCATTACACTTGCTCCATCTGTTGTGAAAGCAATTATGTCGTCTTCCAGACTTAAACCGAAGTCACTCAAATGCTGCTGTAATAATTGAGTGCCTACTTCAGCTGGCATTGATCCCTGTATCCGTACAAGTCCCAAATTTTTATATTTGGCCATATCAAAGTCTTTATTGTGGATATTTATATTCATATACCTTTTATTACGGGTAGACGTCCACTCATCAAAAGTGATTGTAAATCTTTTATTTTCAGACTTCATAATTTTCAATTCATTTTTCAATTTGTTTTTTGTGTTATAACTCTGTTTTAGAATTATCTGTGTTATAGTTGTAGAAGATTTTGGCACATCGTAGCCAGAGTTTTTAAAAAGGTATCTCAGATCTTCTGAAGTACAAAATGTGCTCAATGGTATCCCATCCAATGCAGCCATTCTGGTCACTCGAACTTCCATATTTGAAAAATAATCAGTGAGTTTAATTTTCTTTTGTGAAGGTTCATTCGTACGTTTTCGTGTTTGAAATAGACCACTATTAGACGTTGATGTACTCGGCCTTTGCGACTCCTGTTCTTGCGGCATCTCTCCGATATGCTTGGCACGCATGTGAGTGTGTAACGCTCCAGTTGCGCCACCAGGAGTTTTCAATATTTTTTTGCAATGTTTACATTCAACACTCTGTCCATTATCAGCTCTCAAGAAATGTTCCCAGATAGAGCTTTGTGTGCGTTTGTTCAAAAACTCTTTATATACAGTCTTATTTGAAGAAGACCTGAAAAAAAATAAAAGGAAGTTAGGTTAATAATCATGATATTGTTAAACATAGTTGCCCACTCATTACAAATATACTTTATTTTTATTTTTATAATTACGTTTACAAACACAGAAACACACAAACACCCAGATCCGGAACAACTACTTCCAGATCATACAAATATGTATTTGTTTCGTGCGGGGATCAAACCCGCGATACGCTGCGCAACAGTCGATCACTCGGCCATTACGCCAACCGTGTCGTCAAACGTATTACGTATTTTATAGCCAAACGACAGAGCATGCTTAGTTCATTCATTCCTGATTTAAAGACGAGCTATATCATTTAATTTTTTTGATAAATAACTAATTTTTTTATAGGTATTTTATGTTTTAATCAGTGTTCTTAATTAATATGTATTTGGGAACCTAGATATTCTATAATCTAATCGGAATAAATACACCTTAAGAAAATGTTTGATTTACAAATTATTTTGTATGAACTATGCATGCTCTACGGGGTTTTTAATGCCCTTTTAATACTAAATAGACTTATTAAGGCTTTGGTTTAAGTACTTACATCTTTCAAGAGATAATCCACACCTTCAAAGTCACTCACGATAAAGATACAACTGCTATAAATTGTTAATATTTGCACGCATTTAGCGCCAACTTTTAATTAGGTAATTTGATCAAATTTCAACTGTGAGAATCTAGCGATGTGAACTGAATAACCGACAATTGAGCAATGAAACTCCACTTTCATTTTAGCTAAGAAAGTGAAGAGCATAGTAGTTCCCCGTGGTCGTAGGGGCTTTTCGCCAGGGACCCCGGCCCTACCGACTCGCCAAGTAAATATATTTGAACTCTATTCTGTACGTCTTAGAACAATTTTTTGAAAGATTTAACAAACGATAAAATAAACTGCGGGGAATCCCCTGTTTGTATAGTTTCGAAGTAGTTATAACGTAGTGTTGCCACATTATAACTGGTATGTATAATCCTTTTTTTATTGGTTGACTATTTTGATTAATTTATTATACCAATAATTACGTAAGTACGGAATTGACATCTTCAGTTACGGAATTAAAAATACTTTAAAATAAGTTCGTAATTACGTAATTGCGTAATTACGTAATTACGTAATGGAAGCCCTATGCGTGGCCCGATATCGGTTGGAGGACTACCCCATCCGAATAATTCAGCTTAAGAAGTGGGTTTTCTTGTTTTTGTTTCATTCTACTAACAAACGTTAGTATTGAAGTAATTTTTATAGGCATTTCTTGCCAAAGACTTTACAAATACAATAATTGCATTTTTGAAAGATAGAAAATCGCTTCTGGCCCCGGTTTGGCTACGGTAGTCTCGGGTTCGATTCCTGAGTCTGGATTCAAATTTTTCTATCTTTCAAAAATGCAATTATTGTACTTGTAAACGTTAGTATTTTTCAATGGAATCTGTACAAAAAAAATGTTATTTCTCACTTGGTCTGCTGTTACTCGTTAGGTTGTAAAGCCTACTTAGTTGTGATAGTTTTCCTTTTAATTTCACTTTATATATTACAACCGTGATTTTTTTCATAAACCCAACATCAACCGTTTAGCAGGAACTTAAATCTAACAAAAATTTGCACTTAAAAGCTTAATATGCCACCAACGGATTCCTAAACCGAAAAATACCCTTTACAATCCCTAAGTGTTTTTATAAACCTGTTTAATGGTACCCCACACGATAGGATAGGTGAGATTTTGGTTTTTTTTAAATTTTTATATGATACAGATACGTAAAATGCAAAATTACAGCCTTCTAGCTAGGGCTGTAATTTGTTATTACAGTCTCTCAGCTAAGCTGCGCACAGACCGACGGACGTACGGACGGACATGGCAAAACTATAAGGGTTCCGTTTCGCCATTTTGTCTACGGAACCCTAAAACGGATTCATATACAAATAAGCCGCAGGACCAACAGAAAATACTTAAAGCAAGGACAAGGCAAAAGCCGCGAGGGGGGGGGTGAAATAATCTCAATAAGACAATCATTAAATTTTGAATAATGATGTGAATGAAAAGACCTACCTTTCTAATGATTTATTCTTTTTTCTCTACCTATCTATTATAGGGTAGGCACGTAAAATTATTTTTTTCTAAATTTTAATTTTCGGTTTCACTTTGTCAGCATAAGTAATATGTGTATCCATGCAAAATTACAGCCTTCTAGCACTAACAGTCACTCTGAGCTAAGCTGCGGACGGACGGACGGACGAATACATGGCAAAACTATAAGTGTTCTATTTTACCATTTTGACTACGGAACCCTAAAATTCATTACAATTTGAACAGTGTGCTGGTTAGTTCTATCTAAAAAAAAACATTTACAATAGCCGTCCATCTTGTAAAACTAAAAGTACCGTCAGCATAACACAATAAACAGGCACATACACGATACGGTCGTGTATGGTCAGCAAAACATAAAATGCACGGAGATTTTTCTGCTAACTCATGCCGAGTCAGAGTGAGTAGGACAAACAAATTAAATGGACGTCGGAAAAAGTAAACGCTTTTATAAGAAAACTAGCGTTCGCCCGCGGCTCTGCCCGAGTGTATCTTGTTTTTCCATTCAAACTTTGGACCCTGTTTCATCCCTTTAGGGGAGGAATTTGGGAAATCCTTTATTACCGGATGGATGCCTACAATTATTGTTTTTAAACTTTCGCCATTTTTATACATATTAGTTATATTTCGGGACTTAATCGCGTGAATTATTTAAAGGTACGAACCTTTTATTTACCCGACGTTTCGATCGAATTGCAGTTGTCAGTCGACCCGTGACCACGATCGGTGCAATTCGATCGAAACGTCGGGTAAATAAAAGGTTCGTACCTTTAAATAATTCACGCGATTAAGTCCCGAAATATAACTAGGATGCCTACAAATATCAGCGCAATACGTTCAGTGGTTTGAGTTGAGTGTAGGTGATCGGTCAGTAACAGTCTGTTAACTTTTAAATATACAGGATGTCCCAAAAGTATGCTACACGGAGTTATAGTACCTTAAATATTGTATAGAACGTATTACTCAAAGAAGACTCAGTTTTGATTTTATAAATAATTTGAACTACATTCAAAGATTTTTAAATAATCGCGTGTCTCGACCGGAAATCGAACCTGCAGAATATGAAAAAGTGAACATCCTGTATTTTTCGAATACAAATCGAAAGGGTCAATTGAAGCGGCGGTAGCCTAATGGCTAAGGCATCGGTCTCGCAATTGTGAGGTCGCGGGTTCGAATCCTACCTATTATACTACCGACGTGAATCCACTCCTAACACAAGCCATTGAACTTAGCTGAAGGGGTTAACAAAATTGCTAGTAATGTGGGACCAAAATCCCACATTCCTAGTTATCTTTTCTAAATAACATAGAATTTTAAATAAAGGGAAGGCTATGAAACTTTAAATTTAATAAAATAGGATACAGATAGAGGAAGACGGATGCCTGCAACATTGTTCGCGTGAATGCCGATTATTGTGACCAGTCTACTTGAGCTCTCTTACGTATGGTGCAACTATCAAAACGGAGATCAAGTTGTATCTAACGTTATTATTAACCGACTGCCTCGGTGGTGCGGTGGGAGTGAACGACTGTTGCGCAAGAGGTCGTGGGTTCGATTTCCATACGGGACAGCACTTTGTATGATCCACAAATTGTTGTTCGGAGTCTCGGTGTACTTTGTGTCCGTGATTTGTGTGACTGTCCCTCCGCCTTCCCTAACAAATATCCCTCCCTCTTCTACAACATAGGTATTGTACCTTACGGAAGGAGTTTTCTTTTTGAAAATAAAATAAAAATCTTGTCGCACTATCTACATACCTCACATGTAAGAAATCGAAATCTATTCACGAATCTATTCATTAGATTCAAAAACCGGGATAGCTTTTTAAATGTCTTAAATTTACAGACACAAACTTTTCAATTATTTACTGAATGTTTTTTTTATATCACTCTATATTTTTTGTAGTTATCTGTACGCAAAACGAGCAGGTATGGCATATGACGTAATCTGTCAAACTGTCTGTCTGTTCTACTTTTTAAAGGGCTCTGTCTACTGAGCCATGACGTTTACCTCACCGATA
This sequence comes from Herminia tarsipennalis, assembly GCA_945859575.2. NCBI lineage: Eukaryota > Metazoa > Arthropoda > Insecta > Lepidoptera > Erebidae > Herminia > Herminia tarsipennalis. The sequence continues at coordinate 5,144,498 of OX243830.2, forward strand.
TCGTCAACTACAAAGACAAGCTGACTACACAGACAATTTGTAAAGGCTGAATACTCAAACGTCACTCATAGACCAGGGTTGAAGCCTTTGAAAATTACAAAAAGTGAAAAAAAAAATAAAGTCGGATGAAACACATTGGAAAAGGAAGAGAATTTAACATAAATGAAAGGAAAAATTATTTACGGTCGATCTGAGGTCCGGAAGTGGAAGGGAGTGGGTTTTTAAGGGTAAAAAAACGGTTTATCTCGATTTCCGGCACAATCACAAGTTCTATGGAAAAAAAATTAAATGGCAAAGTTGTAGGTAATAAAAAGATCTACAATTATTTTTACACTTTTTTCACATAATTTCGAAATTTATGTGAAAAATTCAAATAACCAAGATTTTGGTTTTTTATTTTAATGTTTACTAAAACATTTTTTTTAACGAAATCTGGTGCAAACTTACCTTTTTATGTCCTAAACACACTGTATTTTTTTTTATTTAAAACACTTCTTTTTTAAGGCCTGAATTACACTGGAGGACGAGTATTGTTATAAGATTTATCATTAGTTTTATTCCTTGCGTTCATTTATATAACAAACATTGTACGTATCGCGATCGTCAAGAAGTTCTCTCTAGAAAGGTTCCTAAGGTCTAACCTGCACTACAAATTTTATAAAGATGAGCTCAAATACCTATTGCAAGATCTTGAGAAGAGGAACTGCTTATCACAACAAACATGTGTAATAGTGACTGTATGAAGCGACAAAAAAACAACTTTCGTTCGTTCTTTTCAAGTGAAAGACGTCCACTGCCGAATATAGGATCGCCACAACCACCGAACAAGATAGAAAAACAACATAATTAAATAGGAATTTAAATTTAAATTGTATATGCAATTGTGTCTATATTTCCATGACTTGGACATATTTATGTATGAATTAATTTTTTTATATGAACTGTGAATTCAGGGTTCGAATATATGAATATATAAGTTTTTTAGGGTACTTATAACATAGTTGCAATGTCGTTATTTTCACAGCTCCGCGTTTCGGAAAAGTGGCAGATGCACAGAATGTCCGAGTCATTTAATCCTACCATGTAAACGATCGGAGGAAATAGACAAAAAAACCGGTAGCAACATTCACATACAACAAGTAGGTCTAGTTCTTATTATATCTATTTAAATAAAAATTATTGTTTGTAGGGGAGACCGAGAAGAGTTGTGACAAAGACGATTTCTCGGCGCACCATTGTTTCTTTACATTTGTATTCTATCCGATTTATATCGGTGAATCCCTTTTTTTCTCATATTAGCGTTTATACGCTAATATGAGAAAAAAAGGGATTCACTTGTTATATAGCTGATAATGTTCGGTTCTATACATTGAGAATAGTTTTTAAAAATATTCTCCAATTCTCACAAAATTCAAACTTAAAATAAAAGTGAACCTAAAAAAACACCTGGTGTGTACCAGGTGGATTGCAGTTGCGGTAGTTCCTATATCGGATAGACCAAAAGCACAATCGCAGACAGGGTTAAGGAACGTATCGCTGTTGTAAAAAACCTTCAAGTTTACAAGTCTGCTATCGCTGAGCATTTGTTGGTATCAGGACCATATCACTGGATAGAACTGCATAAACCACAGGTACTTTCCATCGATCGCCACTATTATTCCAGGATTGTACGCGAGGCGGTAGAGATTAAGAAGTACAAGAATTTTAACCGAGAAGATGGATACCGGCTCTCACCATCTTGCAACCCTGTTATCAGTAAATGCAATCGTAGGCGAACGACATCGCGCCTCAGTGTAAAGACGTTGTAAGTGTAGTGTGCAAAGTACTGACAGTACAAATTATCAAGACCAGGCGAGGATAGTTGAAAAACCCCGCGCCTCACGGAGACATCGCTAAGCTGCCATCAGTCGACCCGTGATCACGATCGTACCTTTAAATAATTCACGCGATTGAGTCCCGAAATATATCTAAAATGTATAAAAATCGCGAAAGTTTAAAAACAATAATTAAAATAAAAGTGCCGCTAACATTATGTTAAGATCTATACAAATTCATCATTACAATACCCCAGTCAAATTTTACAAATGAAAGCCCTAAAAGCGCAAAACGTGATATTAAGCTGGATTTTTGGGAGATATATTAGTAGGACCCCTTAGAAGAGAAAGAAACTATGTTTTGAAAGCAAAAAAATGTTGTGCTAACTGCGTAATACGTAAGAAACTGAAAAATTTTCAGACATTTTTCAGTCTTTGCAGTTTAATTCTAAAACTATGGGTTTTTGATATTAAATTTGTTAATTATTTTATAAATGGGTACCTACGAGTATATTACATTTGAGACAATTTAAGCCAACTCACAGCTCTGCAAGTCTCACAGTTTTTGAAATATGTTTTCAAAACGTATGTATGCTCAAAAAGCGCAGAAGTAGTATACTTCCACCCTTTTCGGGCATGGAAACATCAGGATGAGGTGGCTATCATTTTCTTAGACGCTGAAGCCACTCACGACAAAACGGCTGCTACTAAAAATAAGCTACTTGTGGCTTTTTACGGAGAAAGAGTCTTCAGTACGCTTTACACTCGGCTTAACGAAATGTTTAAGTCATTAGCTGCCAACGCTAAGGTTTTTAAACTGACCTGACTGAAGAGGTTGCAGATCAACTCACATGTCGAATATACCACCAGGTTCAGGAGTGGTTGGAAGCAAAAAAAAAAGCCAATCGGAGCTGGAACTTGTTCCAGCTCCGGTTGGTTGGTCTGAGAGACCAACAGGTCAGTCATAGAATACTTATCATAAGGCTAGTTGTCCCGGCAAACTTTGTACTGCCCCTTTCTTTCTTTTTTTCCTTCTTTTTTTGTACGTAAGAACATTACACAGAGGATTACAAAAAAAAAAAAAGAATTAATGGAATCAGTAAAGTCGTTCTCTAGTTATCTCGTGACCAAGGGAAATAGGGATTCATTTTTTTGGTTCCGTAATCAAAATATATAGTTTATATTATTATAGTTTCGCCATGTCCGTCCGTTCGTCGTCCGAAGGTTGTAGTTTTGCATGGATGGATACACATATTACTTACGCCGACAAAGTGACCGACTAAAATCTTGAAAAACATTTGTTTTGAGGGTACCTCTCATATTTAAATTGGGGATGTGATTTTTTTATCACGTACCCCATCATGTGGGAAATCGTCTTAGGGATCCGTTTGTGAAATATTGAGCTTTAAAGTGCAAATTTTTTGTTAGTGTCAAGTGACCCCCCCCTGTCTGATAAATGGTTCATGTTGGGTAGGTATGTGAAAAAAAATCCCGGTACTAGTAGGGGAAAGTAGGTACCCTTCGTAGCGGGGCACATACATACAGTATATAAAAAACACAAACAAAAATGCGTGCGGACATTTCTTTCGCATGTGTGAAATAAACATCTTTGGAACGAAAAAAAATTGATAATCCGTGTGACAAAAAAATTGATGTGGTCTAATCTAAATCGGTTCAGCAGTTTAAGCGTGAAATATAACAAACAAACAAACTCGCTATTGCATTTATAATGTTAGTAGTACTATTACTTATTCTGTGATGTTAGTTAGGATTTTAGATTTTTGAGTTGTATTTATTCTTTTTTTTTTTTTTGCTTTGTTCTTTTTGGAAAATACGATATGCCTACTTCTGCCGAATTTTCTAAAAGAACGAAATACAATGTAAGCAAAATGCGTCACTATCTTTCAATTTATGGCTACTTGCTTTCGCGTTAACAGATTTCGGGTTAGCAATAAATCAAGGCAATAATTCTAATACTCTGAGATAGAGATAGAAATATCGACTGTCTCACGATATCTGATGGTACAGTCACGTGCACACTTTTTTGACTATTTTCTTTAAAAATATAGGTATACCCCTATCAATGTTTTTTTGTTGGTTACACTCACAGTTACACAAACATCACAAAAAAATCGTTTTTAAGTCGTTTTTTTTTAAACTTATCTTAAGTTTAAAAAAAAAATACGACTTAATAACGTTTTTTTACAAAAATGTTTTGAACTCCCATTAGTTCAAAACATTTAAAAAAAAAAAAAACCCACTAACGATAATTCCGTCAATCCAAATAGCGTGGACGACTGTCAAAAACTTATCGTGAATGTCAAAAACGTAATCCATTTGAATGGACGTTGTTCGGTTTTGTAATACCAAACTGACGTTCGTCCCGTCCAAATGGACGTATAACACGCCACGCCATTTGGAAGGCATCCGTATTGTCAGTGAGTGAGCAAATCAAGAAGCATAAAGTAATTGTGTCTATGGTTTTATCCTTGCGTCTCGCTTAGAGAGAGACCCACCATCGCCATCTCATTCTAAGCATAGTTTCAAATATGGTTACCATAGTCACAAAAGAGAAAGACTGTCTCGCAAAATGTCTAATTTGTTCTATAAAATTCTTTTATTTTTTCCTCTTCCCTCCAATATTAATCGGTAGAGATTATGGCTCGCACATTATGTGCATACGCCAGTTTCAAGTATAATTTCTTTCTAGTTTTCTTCTATCAATCACTAAGCCTCGTCCTTGTCCAGTTATCACGTGTTTCAAGTATATTTTACACTGTTTTACACTTTAAACGCGGAGGTGTAAAAATAGCGACATGTCAGTTTGCCGCCTTTTTTACAACTCCTATAAAATTCTTCTTCAGTTTAACACATTGACAGTATTCTTTAGTTTAACCTACATATGTATGTCCACGTGGAAATATTGTCAATGGTGCCATCATTTTACGTAAATCCATTCGGAATGCGTCCGTTCCGAAAGCTTCCAAGTGGATGTATCGTCAGTGGCTACCTTAAGTACCTATTTAGCCGCTTATTTAAAAGAAATTATAAAGGGAATGACCATAAACAAATAATAGAACACAAATTGTTAAACGAAGTGTTAAACTAATAAATTATGTTTGCAAATTACTGCAAATTTAATTAAAAACAAATTACACGATTTGGATCGTGAAAATGGCCGCAAACTGGGTTGCCATAATTTTAACAGCTCCGCAAGTTAATAAATATGTGTACCTATATAAAATTCAGTCAGGTCAGCTAGTATACAATAAATATTTGACACTAGCAGATATTAGCTTAAAAATCAGCTAGATTCTCAAATAATACTCAAAAAAACCTGACAAGTGCGAGTTGGACTCACCCACCGAGGGTTTCGTACAAATTTGTAGGTACTTTATATTGTAAATAGTTCAAGAATCGAGTCTTGCAGTTTTTAAAAGAAACGGTCGTATGTTTTTTACATTAACTTTTGCACAGCTTCAAGGGACTATAGATAAACTCAGCTCTATAGACCTGAGTTTATGGTTTTAATTTTAACTCGATGCCCCACACGTTCCTGAGATAAAAGCAGATAGACGGACGGTACCGACGGAAGGTCCGTCTTTCCGTCCGTCCGGACAAGAAGGTGATCCAGTAAGGGTTCCGCTTTTTTCCTTATCTTGGGAACCCTAAAATTAATGAGAAAAATTAAATTTAAAAAACGCTCCCTCCCTCCTCGATAGTAATTTTAAAAGTAGGTATCAAGTATCACCCTCATAACTAAAATTAATCTAATGACTCTCAAGCTAAAATCGATCAAGCCGTTTAGGTTTCTTACGCGTGCCAAATAAATATACATACGTACCTACATATACTCAAAAACATAACCCTCCTTCTTGCGCATTCGGGTATAAACAAATGACACGTCAATGACGTCACGCATGATATGAAAAGGACAGCAAAAATAATGCTCTCCTTTTTAGCGTACGTACCTTACCTAGTTTAAAACAATAACTTTACATAGTACAAAATCTATGTACATTTTATAGATCTTTTAGAAAAAAAGATAATACATTTATTTAGTGCGAAGCACATGAGATGACAAAAGAGAAAATTTGATTGAAAGACATGACAACACGGGATACCACAGTAGAGTAATAATACCTAATACATTTACTTTTAAACATCACACAGAGTTTTATAAAACCCTAAAATCACTCACAAAGGATTTTGATGCGGTTTTTAGTTGCAAATAAACAATTTGTTCCGAAAAGTTTAAATGTATAATACATGTAGGTATATTATACTAGCAGTCCCGCGCAACTTCGTATGCGTAAATTTTCCCCGTTTTTGAAACATTTCTCATTGCTGCTCCGCTCCTATTAGTCGTAGCGCGATGTTATATAGCCTATAGCCTTCCTCGATAATTGGGCTATCCAACAAAAAAAGATTTTTTCAAATCGGATCGTTAGTTCTTGAGATTAGCGCGTTTAAACAAACAAACAAACAAACAAACAAACTCTTCCGCTTTATAATATTAGTATAGATAGATGTAGGTATACATTGGGAAAAACTCCGTGCAAATCCGGAGCGCATCGCTAGTACCTACAAAATAATGCACGTATTTGTACAAGATCTCTGGAACAAATATTATCGCAGCTAAGGGTAAAATGGTAGTTTGACAGCTCCACTAATGGAAATGTAAGTAGGTAATCTATGCTGAGATTACGAGGATTTACTGAACGGACAGTACAAGGGACAAAGGTCTCTCGTTGTTACAAAGTTTTAGGTTTGAATTATTAGTCATTATTCTGGTATCTATAACACAAATTAAATCTTATCGTGGATACTGTAGTCCGACATATTTTGTAACTATCATTGTAAAATAATATTTTAATACATACGAGTACGAGTATAGCTGTGCTTCTAGTGAAAAGGAGTATAATATAATTACCTACTTACCTAACTCATCTAGCAAAAGTGAACTTTAACCCGTTATAAACATATTAAATGTATGGAGGAAAAAATCGTCTCAAGCGGGACTTGAATTTGCGGCCTCAGTCCCAACTCCAGCAAAGCTCTTGTTCGCCAAAGTCAGACATTTATTTATTGCAAAACTGTGCTTACTTATGGCTGTTATAAAATAGATTATATGGAATCGACAGATACCCGTTTCAGGTATTGCAATTTTTATTCAACTTAAGTCTAATTTTTTCTTGACGATTTTTTCCTATACGTTTAAAAGGAGTTTAAGATCACTTTTGCTAGATGAGTTAGGTAGGTATATATAAATGTTCCTAAAACAAGCTCTAACGATTAATTAAATTTAAAATAAAGAAGTTAGGTTTGTGCAACAGAGTAAAAGACTAGTATTAATTGCCAATATTTTTTTAAAAGGAAAGATTTGATTGTTTGTTTGTATTGAATAGGCTCCGAAACTACTGGACGGATTTGAATAATTCTGTCATTGTTGTGAAGCTACACTAACCCCGTGTGACATAGGCTATTTTTTATCCCTGTATTCTCACGGGAACGGGAACTACGCGGGTGAAACTACGAGGCGTCCGCTAGTTTTTAATAAGACTGTATACTCTTTCAACATTACAGTTGATTTTATTTTCGAAGTTATAAGCCGATGAAGGTTTGCTATCCCAGGTCTAGTATATTGATAATTACAAAGCTATATAGGTAGAGTTTAATCTAAAGTTCACCGCAGAATAGTTCGCGAGGTTCTCGCGCTCAAACTTTCTGTGATGCGATTTAATGAAAATTTAAATTAATTATCTAGATTTTGTTCCTAAACCTAGATTTTTATTTAACTAAGATAGCTAATAAACAGTGGCTTGTTTTACGAGAAGGGGAAGGTTAGGAGCTCAAGTCTCTTTTAAAAGTACTTTAACCGACTGCAAGGGAGAGTTATGTTTTTCGCGCTCTAGGTATGTATGTAATATGCTTTATTACCTCATATCTTTACAATGAGACCTTTAATTTGACATACATAAATCCGTCGCGACGGATTTATGTATATAAAATTAAAGGTCTCATTGTAAGCATTTCAAATAGATATAACATGACTATGACTGTAATACTAAAAAAGTCAATTAGCAACCCTTTTGTCCGGAATCTTCCTTGATTTGGCTAAAGCTTTTGATACGGTGTCCGATCACACTCTGTCTGTCAGAGGCACAATGCTAAGTTCATCGAGATCCATCCATGTAAGGGATCTTGTTAGCATCTTTTTTGGCAGGCATTTTTTTATTATTTAAATGAAGAGGCTGATGGTAAGCGTCACGCTAGCATGTAGCAGTATCAGTACCACACAGATATTTTATTTCGAAAAATTGTTCGTAAATATTATTTGCCCAGTAATCAATCGCCTTCAAAAAGGAGGAGGTTCTGAATCCGTCTGTATGTTTTTTTTTTGTATGTTTGTTCACCGATTGACATGCGTAATCACGCAAAGACGGCTGGACCGATTTGAAAAATTCTTTTTGTGTTTGAAAGGGTATTTATTTTTGAAGTCGGTAATATTTTTTTGTAAATTTTTTTTTCACTTGAACTGAAATATGGCGATGTGTTAATTACATCACTATTTCATGGAAGAATAACTGATATGACCCCACAAGATGGCCTACCTATGGCTTTCACCTACTACCGATAGCTATAATTAATTAAAAATTAGCTTTGTATGAATTACTCATTTATTATTAACTGCGAAATAAATATGTCACCATTGCTACTTGAATATGATTTCGTGAATCCAGATTCAATTTAAGGAACAAACTGGTCAATTTGAAATTACTAATGAATTTATTAGATATTAGCTTTCGCCCGCGACTATACCCGCGTGTATGTCGGTTATCGCGATAAAATATCCTATGTCCTTCCCTGGGACTCAAACTATCTCCATACCAAATTTCATCTAAATCGGTTTAGCTTTTTGAGCGTGAAAGCGTAACAGACAGACAGTTACTTTCGTATTTATAATATTAGTATGGATACGGATTTTTTTGTTTATTACTGCAAATTTAATTAAAATAAAATTACTTACTATTCGCTCACTGCACCAGATTGTAAAATAAATAAAGTGCTTTTTAGTTTTACATTTGTACATAGGTACATACGCTAGAATACTTACAAGCGACCTATAAAATGGTCTAATTTCACGTCTAAAATTCGTAGAACTTTGCTCCAGTCTATAAAATACGGTACCCAAAGACGTTTTGTCACAAAGAGAAAATAAACGTTTCCTTTTCACTTAAAATACTTCATTTCCAAGCTTCATTACGAAGGGAAAGGTTCCGAGATAAATTGCCAACTAACTTGTATTATTTGAGCGGTCCAATCGAGGGTTTTGACCCTCAAAGTCACTTGTAACACCCTCCCTCCTTGAGTTTATGGAGATATGTTTAATTGATAAAACTCCCATAATGTAGTTAAGGTGGCAGAGAGAGCGGTGGGAGTGTTACGTAAGATCGGGTTCGATTACGGGACACCACTTTGTGTGATCTACAAATTGTTGTTCCGAGTCTGGGTGTACTTTGTGTCCGTGATTAGTATGTTTGTAAAGTCCCCGCGGTACAGGGCCTGTACCCTACTGCGAGAGTCGTCTTTTAATAAAAACTTTTTTACAAAAAAGTATCACCGACTTCTAAAATAAACACAAGGCAACTAAAAAGCAATAAATAATGTACCTAGAATAACAAAAACAAATTAAACATTTTGAAGTTGGTGCCAGGAAATAGTAGTCTTTATGTTTTATTCGGCACCAACTTCAAAATGTTTAATTTGTTTTTGTTATTCTAGGTACATTATTTATTACTTTTTGGTTGTCTTGTATTTATTTTAGGAACCTCCTCCTTTTTGAAGTCGGTTGAAAAGAAAACAAAAATGGAACTAAATTTTAAAAAACTCTATAGCATGTGTCTCTTTATTTAAAACCAAAGAGCCAAAGGGAGGTACATTATTTAGCTGATCTAACTTCAAAACTGACGGAGTTTCAAACAAAGTCCTAAAAATCCTTCTTTAACACAAAAGGCATCAACTGGCAACATTTCAGGTTTGTAGCCCCGATTTAGGCTTAGCGTTGATGAATCAGTCAGTCAAGGAAAATAATTAACTACCAATTTAAATAGATAGATTAACGCTCAAAAATCATTACCCTAATCATTATCTGATTGGGCAGTAATGTAGCAACATTACTGCCCAATCAGATGAACTATGTTTAGCTAAATTTGGGTGAAAGGTTTCCCTATAAAGGGCGATTCCGACCCAGTATTATGAAGAATCCTGACGGTTATTACAAGACCTTCATTAGGTTATTACAAAGGTACTTTTTGAATACATTTCATTTTGTAGTGGAATGTATTGGTACTTTGTTGAAAGCAATAATTCAAAGTATAAAATAAAAAGTAAATTTATATGAGTACAAACTAATTGAGAACTTCCTCCTGTTTTGAATTCGGTTAAAAATAAGAATAAGCTACCTTGGTGGCTCAGTGGAAATGTAAACGATTACTGCACATTAGGTTGCTAATTCCCAGTTGGATATGAGTGATAGTTTAGAATCAAGGTGGGGATACCTTGTGTCCGACAATTGTATATTCGGAAAGTCGCCGGTGACATAAAGCTTGTACTCTAGTGCAGGTGCAGATCTAAAGGGGTTACGGCTCTTCGTCTTCAAGTCTGACTGGCCCTAGTGGTTAGTGGCCTGACTGCTAAACCGGAGGCCGAGGGTTCGATCCGCTTGTGTGTTACTTTTTGGATTTCCTAAAGCATTTTATCATTAAGAATAAAATTTTAAATATATATGGTACCTCCCATATACTCGTATGTAAAGTAGGGATAAGATTTTTTTCTCATCTACTCCGTTGTGTGGGGTATTATTAGATAGGTTTAGGATTAAAAAGATTTAGGAGTTGTAAAGACTATGTGCAAATTTTTGTTGGAGATGGTTGATGTTAGGTATGTGAAAAAAAACACGATAGTAGTATAAATAGTAGGCTTTACAAATTAACGAGTAACAGCAGACCGAGTGAGAAGTAACAAAATTTTTCGTATAGATTCCATTGAAAAATATTTATTTAACTTTGTTTGTTTGTATTACGGAACCCTTTATTGTGCGTGGCCTGACATGCACTTGTCGGTTTTTGATCGAATGTTGTTTAGGTAACCTATCTACATCTTTTTACTTCAAAATCAATGACGTTTAAAAAAACATACATATTAAATGTATAGAGGAAAATATCGTCTCAGGCGGGATTAGAACCCGTGACCTAAGTTCACGGGTACTAGTCTCGCCTGAGACGGCCTGGTTCCGGCCCTAAGCCGTTACCAACTTCGGCACTGAGACATGTCCGTCAAAGTCGAAATCAAAACCCGCCCGAGACGATCATTTCCTCCAAATATTTAATAAGTACCCATATGTATCACTTTATGTGTTCCACAACTTATTATTCTGAATCAGTGTGTACTTTATATCCGTGGTTTGTATGTTAGTAAAGTCATGAAACCGGGCTTGTAAATAATAAAGCATCCACGCCTGGACATCTCGATCTTCTCAGTCACCACTAAGTCCGAACCTTTACCTAGATATAGGTTACTATACCTAGGTAAAGCTAATATAATTCAAGAATTTGAATTGTTCCAGCGCAATCAATAGGTAGGTACAAGTTTGGTATTGAACTATGAATGTATTATTTGAAAACTTCCAAATCAGTTGAGCGAAAACTTGGTAAGTAACTAGTTACTACACCCTCTCGTTGTAGAAGGACAGAAGTACAGAAGGATTTTTTTTTTATGATTTTGATATACCCAATCAAAATTACAATAATATAAGTATTGATAAATGGCTTGATGTGAATGTTTGAATAAGATAATCTCAAGAAGTACTGGTCCGAATTGAAAAAAAATATTATGAAATATAATTTACTGTTGGATAGCCCATTTACCGAGGAAGGCTAGGCTATATAACATCAGGCTACAACCATAAGGAGCGAAGCAGCAACGAAAAATGTTTCAAAAACGGGGAAAATTTACGCAGACGAAGTTGCGCGGGTCAGTATATCATACACTAAAAAAATATCCTCAAAATATAATCCTTCTTCTTAGGTTCTAGAGCCTAAATTCCTTGATGGATTTTCTCTTGGGAGGTATCGTTAGATTCGTCTCAGTTATGAGAGGGGCACTGAGTAGGAACATCAAAATTAGAAAAAAAATTGCGGATTTTTGATGCCAAGTCGGGTTTTTTTTGTATCGCATATTTTTTTAATTTTAAGGCTAAATACCTTTGTTTATTGCCCAACGTTTCGACCGTATTGCAACGGCCGTGGTCACGGGTAGACTCTTGTCGGCGATAAACAAAGGTATTTAGCCTTATAATAAAATATTTACGCGATTAAGACCCTGTTGAAATTCTATAAATTGTAATAAGTAGTTTAGCTAGTGGGTAAGACATTCGATCGGCAAAGTGTCTGTTCGCATACCACATGTACGTGCGTGTCAGTGAGCTAGTCACTGACACACAAAAATCATTATTCTACAATTAGATAGATATTATGGTAGACCTCCCATCGATCCATGAGCATTTCACTAAATCATTCCTAACTATCGCCCATCTCGTTACGAAGTAAAATACGATCCGGGAGCATCACGCCCCGCGGTTACTTACGAACATGTTCGAACTTGTTCTACAAATGACAATGTTCAGGATTGAATTTCCTTTGTCTGAATTCTGGAGTTAGTTTATTTAACGGTTTGTACCTACAAATCTAGATAGGTACCTATATAGGTATCTATTCCATATATTTTAGACCACGCTGCCAACTTCAAAGAAGACTGTCTACGGCGGCCACTGACAAGAAGAAATGACATGCCATGAAAAGAAGATAATGGACGTTTTCCTAAAGCTTATCGAGAATGTTAAAAACGTAGGTATACCATTTGAATAGACGTCACGCGTCGTCCAGTTTTAGAATTCTAAACGGATTGAAAATACTTAGATAAGTAGGTATTTAAAGTCTGTATATAAAAACCCTTGAATATGAATCGTTATAGGTATATACATGCCTAATGTTATCTAATTAAATGCCTTAAAATTTTACACTCGATCTTATATGATATTTTTACCCGACTGTAAGGAAGGGTTATGTTTTTCGCGCGTATCTTGTATGTATGTATGTAATATTCTTTATTACCTGACATCTCACAAGCCACTGAATTTACACAATTAAGACGTCGTCGTTAGCGGCTGTGTGATATCAAAATGAAGAGGTGTGAAAAAAAGTTGTTATGAATACTGCAATATGGGTATCAAATTATAGGGCTTATCTTATTCATTTCAAAAAGGAGACTGTAATACAAAGAAAGTTACTTAGCAACCATTATTTTTTCAATTTTTATATACCTACTGAGGTATTCTATGTAGGTATCAAAAAATAATATAAGAAAATTATCTGTAGGTAACGAAAACATGATAATACAATAGGATATGACAACACCGGCGGGTTTGGCATTGTTTCTGCCCTGCACCAGGGGGTAGGGCAGAAACAATGCCAAACCCAGGCAAATTTAATTAAGGACTATTTAATATTTTTTGACACTACTTAGTTGGCGAACATAATATTGGTACCTACCTGCTACCTAAGTACCTGGGCCAAATTCACTAAAACTAAGTAGGTATGTAACTCTAAAGGTTACTCTATTATTTAAGGAGGCAGGTATACCACTAGTTTCAAATATACTCGAACTTAGACTCCTTAGTAAACTTTTCTTCAAACGTACGACGGTCATTAAATCCATTGTTAAGTGGGACAACAAAGCAGTTAGAAAATTGTTAAGCTCGCTTTTAGCTCTATTTAGTGCCTGTTTAAATAGTCAAAGTATGAGAATGTATGGCACCATTTCTAAGGTCTACGCCAGACGCGCGCGGTTGACGCCGCTTTTCGTTACCCACCTTACTACCATACCTTACTACTGGTAGTAAGGTGGGCAACTTTTATTACCCGCGTTACAACCAACGCCTGCAGTAGTAAGGACGGTATTTTTATTTACCCTCCTTCCTACCAGACAACTAATATTCTAATCTCCTTACAAAAACTGACAGTAAATGACAAAAAAGAAAATTGTTATATGAAATAACAGACGATTGACATCTAGAAATTAGCTGTTTTGCGTATCATATTAGTTGCTCTTGAATAATATTAATCTAGCGATTATCACCTAGATAAGAAGAAAGAAAGGGCATTTGTAAACTATATTTCTAATTTATCAGTAATATGGGCGAAGTGGAGGATATAATATACATACGTAGAAATGGTGGTAAAGTCATGCTAGTTGAGGGTCATCAGTATTATCTATTAAAAGAATACAAAAGTGGTTCTATGATCTGGCGATGCAAGTCTTATTGTACAAAAATGAAGTGTTGTTGTGCCTTTTTCTTTAGGTTACTATTGTATGTTAGCATTAAAAAAATGAAGTAAAACTTCAATTTCTTCTCTGTTTTTTTTGTATGGTAAGTAGGGTAAGCAACATTTTCTTTTTTGTCATTTACTGTCAGTTTATGTAAGGAGATTAGAATATTAGTTGTCTGGTAGGAAGGAGGGAAAATAAAAATACCGTCCTTACAGTCCGTAGCAGGCGTTACTGGTAGTACGCGGGTAATAAAAGTTACTACCTGTACTTACTACCAGTAGTAAGGTATGGTAGTAAGGTGGGTAACGATGGGACGCCGCGCACTCTGACTATTGTCGCATCGGCCGCACGTCGTAAGACGCGCGTGGCCGCAATCGGCCGCGATGCACGAAAGTGAACATAAGAGCCGAACGTGCCTACGGCACCGCTCCGGCACTGCACCGCAGATAATACGCCGCACAGTCGTTCACACTGGCGGTGCGGCGCCGCTCCGGCACTGCACCGCAGATAATACGCCGCACAGTCGTTCACACTGGCGGTGCGGCGCCGTTGCGGCACCGCGATGGAGTGTTGGACGTACAGTCTGTGAAATGAAATGCGCCCATCCTTTTGCCGCGCAAACAACTGCTGTACCGCTCCGCTCACACCCCTCTCCATCTCGTCTTGGTTCGGCGTGCGAGCAGCGTGGTGCATGGCATACCATAGATTTTTATATGCAGGACACCGCAGTGGCACTGCTCGCATCGTCCCTGTACCGCGCCGTGTGGATAGGCTCCTAAGTCTACTTACCACCTTCTTTAAATGATATTCATGTGGCACAGATACTTAAGTACCATCTTAACGTGAAACAAAAAGGTGTGGTTACATTTCAGCAGCGGATAATCTATAGCATGGGTATTCCTCCTCCTGCGGTGTAGAAAAATTCGATATTTCTTCTTGGCATTTCGATGTACGAGTACGAACCTTGGTTGCTCATGTGATGCAATAGAAACAACGGCCCACCTAACATCGTGCTCTGTGTGCCCTGCCATCTGTACACGATAGCTGGCTATAATAAAGGAGATGGAGTCGAAATGGCCGCGTTCTGAAAATGTCTAATGTTGTTTACTGTCGAGACGCTAAGATGCTGTGTCCAGAACGCGGTCATGTCAACTGCATTGTTTTCCGTCTACAATTTGTAGAATAAACCATTGTTTGTATTGCTTTATTTGGACCGGACAATCAACAGATTTCAACCGATTTCAGATTGGTACCCGCCGAGAATCTTTACTTAAGCATGTTTTCCTTGCTCCAGCCAACCTGAGTCCTCATCATCATCATCATCAGCCTATCGCAGTCCACTGCTGGACATAGGCCTCTCCAATTGCACGCCACTTTGTTCTATCTTCGGCTTCTCGCATCCAGCTCCTGCCAGCCGTTTTGCGTAAATCATCACTCCACCTGGCCTGAGGGCGTCCTACACTACGTTTGCCGTGCCGTGGTCTCCACTCAAGAACTCGTTTACCCCAACGGTTGTCGGTTCTTTGGCAAATATGGCCAGCCCACTGCCACTTCAGCTTGCTAATCCGGTGGGCTATGTCGATAACTTTGGTTCTCTGCCGGATCACCTCATTTCTGATTTTGTCCCTAAGAGAAACTCCGAGCATAGCCCTTTCCATAGCCCGCTGAGCGACTTTGAACTTGTGGACTAGCCGTACCGTCCGTGTCCACGTTTCGGCTCCGTATGTCATGACGGGTAGGACGCACTGATTAAAGACTTTAGTCTTTAGACATTGTGGGATCGACGATGAGAAGACTTGACGTAGCTTACCAAACGCTGCCCAACCCAACCGAATTCTCCTGTTCACCTCGTCCTCGAAGTTGTTTCTACCTAACTGCAATGACTGCCCGAGGTACACATATTTTTGAACAACTTCGAGAACGGCGCCGTGCACCGCTATCGGTTCCGGTAGTACATGTTCATTGAACATGACCTTGGTTTTATCCAAGTTCATCTGTAGGCCGATGCGTACAGAGGAGTCAGCCAGGTCATTCAGCATCAGTTGCAGGTCCTGCAGCGTTTCCGCCATAATGACAATGTCATCTGCAAATCGCAAGTGAGAGATGTATTCACCATTGATGTTGATGCCCCGCCCTTTCCAGTGCAGCGTCTTGAACATATCCTCCATTGCATTTGTGAACAGTTTCGGGGAGATAACGTCCCCTTGCCTCACTCCTCGATGCAATGGTATAGGTTTTGTTTCCTGATTCTGTACTTGGACGGACATTGTTGCGGCTTCGTAGAGACATCTCATCACTTGGATATATCGCCAATCTACTTGGCATCGCTGCAGAGACTCCAGAACGGACCAGATTTCAATCGAGTCAAAGGCCTTCTCATAGTCCACGAATGCTAGACACAGGGGCTGATTATACTCTTGGGTCTTTTGTATAATCTGCCGCACTGTGTGGATGTGGTCTATGGTGCCATATCCGCTCCGAAATCCAGCCTGTTCCGGTGGTTGGAATTCGTCAAGTCTTCGCGCAAGGCGGTTCGTGATGACTCTTGAGAACAGCTTATAGACGTGGCTCAGAAGAGAAATAGGTCGGTAGTTCTTCAGCCGGGTCTTATCTCCTTTTTTGAAGAACAAGACGACTACGCTTCTACTCCACGCCTCCGGAGTTCTCCCTTCGAACAGGACAGCATTAAAGAGCTTTTGGAGCTCCCTCAGTACGGGTTTACCTCCAGCCTTTAACAGCTCTGTTGTAACGCCATCCTCCCCAGGGGCTTTTCCATTTTTTAGCTGTCTAAGAGCCAGCACGATTTCGTCAATGTTGACTTCTGGCAGGTCTTCGGTGTAGTGGCGTGTTAGAGTGGCTCTAGGACCCTCATCTTCTGGATCAGGTCGAGATGCATGCGAAGCGTATAGCCGGCCATAGAAGCCTTCCACTTCGGAGAGGACTGCCGGCTTCGAAGAAACGACTTCTCCACTTGTTGTGGTCAACTTCGTCAGGTGGCTTCTTCCAAGAGATTGTACGAACACTTTTGACCCCCGGTTCTGCTCGATCGCTCTTTTAATCAAAATAGTGTTGGAGCACCGAAGGTCGTGTCGTATAAGCTTGTTGATCTCTTGGTTTAGAGCGCGCTTTTCCGACGAAGTGACGGGTGGGTTTTCACGTCGTTCCTTCATTAGCCCTAAAGTCCTATCCGAAAGCTTTGACTTCTTGCCCTTACGCTGCATTTCACAAAATCTCGTACCTTCTTCCCTGAGTATCCGAACCACATTTACGAGCTTCTGGTTTACGTCTGTTGTGGTTTCCATGGCAGCAAATCGGTTATCCAGGTTTGACTGGAACGCTTCGGATCCTATCATGGTTTGGAGCAAAGTAGGTCGGAGCCTGGACCTCATCAGACGGGCACGTTCCGCCTTGAAGTCGATATTCAGAGAGCCTCGGACAAGTCGGTGATCACTACCGGTATTAAACCTGTTGATCACGGTGACGTCTCTAAATATATGCTTTTTGTCCGTCATGATGAAGTCGATCTCATTTTTCGTCATAGTGTCGGGGCTTTGCCACGTCCACTTCCTTTGGGGCTGTTTCTTGAAAAAGGAGTTCATCAAGAAGAGCCCCTCCCGTTCGAGGAAGTTGACTAGCATTTGCCCCCTATGATTTCTGCTTCCAAATCCATGGGATCCTACTACCAATTCGCTGCAATTTTGTACTCCCACTTTAGCGTTGAAGTCCCCCATAACAACGTTGTAGTGGGTCTTAGTGGTGGAGTGGAGGGCCCTCGATATGTCATCGAACATATCCTCCACTTCGTCGTCTGGATGTGCCGAGGTCGGTGCGTACACTTGCACTACCTTGAGGCTATACCTCTCGGTGAGCTTGATAATGAAGTACGCTACCCTGTTCGACACGCTAGACATTTCCACAACGTTGTCAGAAAGGGACTTATTTACCAGAAACCCAACACCACCTTGGGATTGTTGGTCTCCCTCGCGAAAGTACATAAGGTGGCCTGACTCGAGGGTTATGGTGTCCTCTCCCTCTCTTCGGACTTCACTTAACCCGAGGATATGCCACCTAATCTTCCCAAGTTCCACCTCAAGTTGTGCCAGATGCGAGTCTAGCCGTAGCGTGCGTCCGTTATACGTCGCCAGGGTCAGTCGGTTGTGGTGGCCTTCCGTAGCCCGGAGATTCCTGAGAGACCTGAGTCCTAAGTCTGATTAAAAAACTTCCAGATTGAGATCTTAGCAGACTCCTTGATTGAATATAATATAATATTTATATTTATATCTTGGGACAACTCACACAACATCATCTGATTCCATACTAAGCAGAGCTTGTACAATGGCAACCAAACAACTGATAAATAAACCAACTTATATATTTATAAACACATACCTATCTATACTAATATTATAAAGCTGAAGAGTTTGTTTGTTTGTTTATTTGTTTTTTTGAACGCGGTAATCTTAGGATCCGAATTGAAAAATTATTTCACACAATCGCGAAAGCTTAAAAACAATAACACTAAATAGCTTCGTAATGTCAGTTTTGGAAAGTATTTAATATATTAACCCTTAATAGGAGGGTTAAAAGGTATTTATTGGTCCATGGAGTGAGGACCTGGTGATCTGTAAAACAGGTTTCTCCCACTTCAGACACCAGCTTCTTGTATCTACTACTATAAGCTATTATGTATTGTACGAACTTTGTGAGAAGAAATATACAAAATTATTAGTTAAAAAAAACACCTACCACTTGGTCTTAACCACCTTCAAACTATTTTACTGTAGTAAAATTGTTGTTTATTGTCAGGTTTAGGCCCTCAACCTGACAAAGTAACATCAATTTTACTCCGGAGTCTCTCAGATGTGTAATAAACGGTTGTGTGACAAAACAAAAAAAAAACAGGTGTAGGTGTAGGTAGGTGGTGAAGTGGTTTTTTCAAACATTATATTACGTAATTATTTGTCTAAATTGTCTGAATGTTGTTATGTAATTAAATTAAAGTATAAATTTATAATTATAAATATATTTTAAATATAAATTATGTCAAACTTCAACATTTTGGATCTCACTGAAAACCAGCGCTGACTCCAGTAGCAATACTTGAGAGGCAGGACAATAATAATAATAAAAATAAACCCCTCGGGGCTAGTCGTTGTCTCCCTATATGAGATTAAAGCAACACTCTGAGGGCATAGTAGCAGCTCTTGAAATCCTTATGACATCAATAAAAAATGTCTCATGAGGGTGAAATAAGAGTACACAAACCGCAGGGCAGCTTTGTGGCGAGCTGAATATGCGTGGCGACACTGCGGTCCCGATGCCTCAGAGAGTCGGTCAGGGCCTTGTCTCCCGCTTGCCTTCACTGGCCGGCGGGAGTGAAACACCAAGGGTATAACTACGGGGAAACCCGTTCACGAGAGGGCCCATTAGTGAGTGGCGAGTTACCGCCTGCCCATTTGTCCGTGTGTTTTTACCATGTGTTTGCAGGGCAGGCGCCATAGTCCTTCAATAGTACCAGTTAACCATTCCTCTAACACATCAGCTCCATAACCCAGTTTCTTAGCTACCACTTTTTGACAATAGTTTTTACACTAACCGGGGAATGTCGTTGGGTACATTTATATAGTGTATACAACGATATTCGCCGGTTTGTGTCACATAACCTTTAGATTAAAGTGTCTAACGTCTACGTGTTTGCTTCGGCCCCACGCACGCCTCCCAAATGACCGGGACTCCATAGTCCCGTGATATGGAAACGACATAAATAATAATAATAATAATAATATTTGATGTTATTTTACAATGCTGAGTGAGATCCAAATTTTTTACACACATGGGAACTTTTTTAAATTTTGTAAATGGGATTTGCCTTAGTAAAAAATAAATGTTTTTTTCTTTCTTTTCTTTCAATGTTTTTAGTGCAATGTAAAGAAGCAAAGAGCGGGAGGATAATAGAATATAATAACCCTGTACCTATATAGATAAACAAAATAGGTATACCTACCTCACTCCACAACGTTTTACTCTCTCATATCGGCCGGTATACCCAAACCTTTTCTAAGACCGATTTTTATTGAAAGGCAAGGCGTATTGATATTTTTTCGATTGAAAAATTCAAGTAAATAACTCTGTATCGCTCTACAAAAGCTTACAGAGTTACTTTCAGATTTTAATATAAAAGGCTATTGAGCGAGTATCTATTTCATTGAATTAAGTACGAAGCTTATAAATAAGTACCTACTTAAGAGAAATAGGGAAGCTACAAGGATTTATATATTTGAAACCTAAGTGGGTATTTGACTACTATCAGAATAAACTAAGAAAAATGATCATCATTTCAACAAAATAAATACTAGAAGAAGAATATCTATAACAAAAAACAAAACAGCCCTTAGGAACAAGAGCATTTTGTGAATGGCTCCACGTATCAAATAATCACGAAATCGTAATCAAATAATCACTTACCAAAATCATTATACGGATTATGATAAGTTTAAAAATATTACAGAAACATTATTGTTGAAATAAAGATAAATGAATATTTTACTGACAAATTAAAATTGATCTTGGGATATATGTAAGTACATAAGTAATTAAAAAATAATTTCAAAATAATTTGTAATATCCTTTTTTCTCAGACATTATTGTTTTTTTTTTATTGTAGGTATTATTGGATTTAACTTTATTGTAACATTTATAGTAATAAGCGTTTATATGTTACTAGCTTTCGCCCGCGGCTTCGCCCGCGTGGATGTCGGTTATCGCGATAAAAACTATCCTATGTCCTTCCCCGGGTCTCAAACTATCTCCATACCAAATTTCATCTAAATCGGTTCAGCTGTTTGAGCGTGAAAGCGTAACAGACAGACAGACAGACAGACAGACAGAGTTACTTTCACATTTATAATATTAGTATGGATAGTATGGATTATTAAGCCGAACTTGATTTGAAATAATGTTGTATATTTTGTGTATCGACACAAAGTTTTCTTAAGCCAAATGGTTAAATATGGAATGGAGTCACCTATTTTAAGGACTTGTTTATTTACCCATATTCATAGACAAATAAATGATTTACGGCCGGTCTCAATAATCCAACTATCGATAGATTTGGCTACTAGAGGTACAATTATGTCAAATATATAACTTATATATTATTATTATTATATTATAATTATTATTATATTATAATAATATAATATAATATAATATAATATAATATAATATAATATAATATAATATAATATAATATAATATAATATAATATAATATAATATAATATAATATAATATAATATAATATAATATAATATAATATAATATAATATAATATAATATAATATAATATAATATAATATAATATAATATAATATAATATAATATAATATAATATAATATAATATAGGTATATAAACATACTTATTTATATATATATACTTATTCAATATAATACATACATATTGTAAATAAATAACACCCAGACACAGAATATGCCATCGTGTTCATCACACAAAGTTTTATCCTGGCTGGCTGGGGATCAAACCTACGACCTCCGGCTTAATGCCGATTTCAATAATTTAACTATCTATGGATTTGCCTACTAGAGGTATATATTTGACAGAAGCTCCATACAAAATATGTCAAAATTCTACCTCTAGTAGCCAAATCCATCGATAGGTAGATTATTGAGACCGGCCGTTAGCAGTCAGGGTCACTAACCACTAGACCAACAGTTATGTAAGTATGTTTAATGAGGATTAGTTATACTATTCTGTCTTTAAAAAACTTGTAGTTTCATCACAATAACCTCTACTTATACTAAGGCATAAAAGCTAGCTAGTTATAAAAGTAGTATAATACAACCTAACTACATCACTGCCTACCCTCAAGAAAGGCACTGCCTATAAATATTTCAGCTCTGTTGTAAGACTCTCTCGTTCCCTCGGAACTATTCAACTACTTTCAACTATGTACGTAAGGATGGGACACCAATGTTCGCGGATAAATTATATCCGAATGAAGTTATCCGAATAAAGTGCTTCGGTTTCGTAGAAGGTACCTTTTAAATATACTTACCATTAAGTAAAAAACGTTTATTATCTGTGCCAGGAAGAAAAAATATTCGAGCGTATGTGTACTTAAACATATGCTCCAATGAAACATACATACCATCGTTGCGGTCCCTTGTTCCATTGCTAATAAGGTCGCGACCTCTTCACCTCCGGACCGGAGTCAGCTCAACCGGAAAGGATTGCCGTTGGCATAATTTCAGCGCAGGAACTCTCAATGGACGTGTCGAATTTCCATCCTATGGGACTTTTAAAGCGAGCGCACAGAAGGAGGCGGCGGAGCGCGTCAGTTAAGAGAGCTCCCTGACGGATCCGCGAACCAGGCGGCGTCGGCGCGCACATCTGCGCCTGATGCCGCCTTTGGTGGGGCTGCGGGCCAAGTACGGGGTAACATGCCCCGCCCTGTGTGTATCCAGGGGTCGCGTATGTGTGAAATGCCCGGAACACAACAACATCGCGTTCGGGCACTCCACTAGGCGAGCCGCCGACTACTATTAATTTCACTATATATACTAGTACCGTGATTTTTTTCACATACCTACCCAACATGAACCATTTAGCTGGCAGGGAGGGGGGGGGGGGGGCAATTGACTCTAATTTCGCACTTTAAAGCTTAACATTTTACAAACGGATCCCTAAATCTAAAATTAGTTTTTCCAACCCCTAAATGTTTTTAAAAGATCTATCTAATGATACCCCACCCTCGGGTAGGTAAGAAAAAAGTCACAACCCCACTATACATGTAAGGGAGGTAAGTATCCTAAAAAAAAATTTTCACGATTTCACTTTGTCGGCGTAAGTAATATGATTGTGTATCTATGCAAAAATACAGCCTCCTAGCACTAACAGTCTCTAAGCAAAGGTGCGGACGGACATGGCGAAACTATAAGGGTTCTGTTTTGCCATTTTGGCGTAGCCAACCCTAAAAAGGTATATTCACGGATAAACGAAAATTATTTCTAGCAATATCACATCACTAGCATCGAAGGGTCCTCAGTAATCGGATAGCAGCGATAATGCGACCTATCGAAACTCGATTCGATATGAAACGAAGTTTGAAACTAGTAGTTTCTTACTACAAAACAATAGACTTAGTTGAGATACCTACCCACTGTTTAAACCCACATTACCTATAGAATTTCTATAGCCTCGAAAATTTCACAAAAGTAGATTACAAAGATCAACAAATGGGTATAAAGTTCAACGACATAGTTCAGGTGACTTGTTTTTGTAGTATGAAAAGAGTTCATGAATGGAATCTACCTATATTAAGTATGTTTTGTTAGGTTAGGTTTCTTTACGCGAAAAAAATAATGATTCACTTCACTTCATATCAACGCATAAGATGTCCCACTAATGGGCACGGGTCTCTCCAGTAGAAGCTACTTAATATAGATACCTGGGGGTATATGCCATAATCGCCACGCTTGGCGAGCGGGTTGGCGATCGCAGTAAGGATTTAAAGTACGCAGAGGACACTGCTGAAAAAAGCCGCCTTAACGACACCTACGGGAAGATATGGGGTGATACTATTCTTAAGCACTTGCCACACGGCCAATATGTTTTTATTGTTATATCCACAGCTTAGATCATCCAATGTAAGTCTCAGTCTCAGTCATGTGGAAACATATTTTTCAATAAAATAATCAATAACCTGTATCGCAGGCAAGAAGCTCTCCCTACTTCTTTCTTCTTCCTGAGGCATACACGCTACGATGCACCGGAGAGGTCTAACTGTGTCTTATTAATTAGTATATAGTCTATGTATACATGCTGTGCAGGTATGTTAGTGCGCCTACACAAGCATAGTTACCACACACACACACTCCGGTCTACCTAGACCGGAGTGTGTGGGAATAGATCTGTGAAGTTTCTAAAGCATGTAGGTACAAACGACTAGCACAATATCAGTGATTTACCAGTGGTAGGTCTAAGTCATAGGCCGTCTTGGTGGGTACCACAACTGTGCCAGCTATTCTTTCGTGAAATAGTGATGTTAACACATCACTGTGTTTCGGTTGAAGAGCACTGTAGAAAGTGTACATTACTGGGCAAATGAGAATAATGTCTCAAATGAGGAGCGCGGTACGGTCGGTGACATTCAGATCTTTGTCAAACAATGTTTTGTTTGGGTGGCACTGATTCTGTTATGGGCTAGCGTTACGCTTATTATCAGGCCCACGGTCTGTTCGTTTCCTCATCTCATAGTATTAAAAAAAAGATCGAACAGGTAGACGGGAGAAAGTCCCACATACGCTACCTACGTGTGATTGCAAATCTACACTGATAGCATTTCTGGTAGACCGTAGAAGTATGGGGTACATTACCGACTCGTTTGCTCCAAGAAGCACTCATATTTCAACCGACTGCGCCAATTTTGCAACATTTTTCATTAATGCTCCGCTCCCATGAGTCGTAGAGTGATATTATATAGACTATAGCCTTCCTAGAGAAATCGGCTATCCAACACTGAAAAAAAATTAAACTCGAACCAGTAGTTCCTGAGATTATCGCGTTCAACTAAACAAACAAACTAAAGAAAAATATCAGGATTGATTTATAAAAGACTAGCTTTCGCCAACATCTCCGGCCGTGTGGTTGTCGGTTGTCACGATAAAAACTGTCCCATGTCCTTTCCTAGGACTTAAACTATCTCCGTAACAAATTACATCTAATTCGATTTAGTAGTTTAAGCGTGAAAACGTAACAGACACACAAGAGTTATTGTCAGATTTATAATATAACTTCAGATGTATTTTTAACTACTTGAAATGTGTAGTATAAGGATACCTAGTAATTTGAACATTGAATAAAGTAAGTTAATAAATTATAACTCACACTAAAGTCGTTGTTTGATAATTTTACTGTAGATATTAGTTAAAAACGAATGAAAACGATTTACTTTTGTAAGTAAAGATTCTGCGTGACACTAAGGACATTTTCTTCTCTCCGTTGTAAAATATTTATACTACCTAAGCATAAATATTTTACAACGGAGAGAAAAATTAACTAGCAGTAGTTTTGCTAGTATTAAAGCACATAATATACTTTTTACATTGTAAGTGAATGCTCCTACTATGTTGTACCCATCGGTTAATATTTTTTATCTCTTGTTTTGGTATCAGTTCTCTAATATGATGTTTTTAGTTTGTATGTAGGTACCTGTAGAATAGACTTTTCTTAAGTGTCGTATTTGTTTCCTAAGTAAATAAATATTTTTATTATTATTATTTTTTTAGATTTAAATGTTTACAAATTATTCGTTATTTTATTTTTAACACACAAATACGTAAATAATATTAGGTAGGTACGACGATTCTCTTCTTAATAGTTAAACAGATTTTTCCCAAACAGGAAAGAACAGTCTGATGCACATAATTCACCCAGCTAATTCAACTGGGAGAATTAATTAAGTGGACCATTTGGTAGACTTAATTCACGTCATCCTAGGTGAATTAAGTCTACCTCGAAATAATATATTTTTGAATAGACTTAATACACCCGTTTAAGAAAGAAGCATGTTAGTAGGTAAGTTAGGTAGGATAGTATAAGGTCTCAAAACGTCTACCAGTATGTCTCAAAACATTTCGGCTGCAAAATGTTTAGCTAAAAGTTTAGGTTGAAGTAGGGGAGCCCAGTAAAAGATTTTTGGATTAACTGGAACGCGGCAGATTAACATAAGGGGTCGTACCTATTGTGTACCTCTGCTAAATATATATGTTTTTTTTTTTTATTGCCTATGGTTGGCAGACGAGCCAGCGGCCCACCTGATGGTAAGCGGTAACCGCCGCTCATGGACTACAGGAACGTCAGGGACACACCCAAGCCGCTGCCTACCGTGAAGTGAAAACTCTCTTTAAATCTCGTTTGAAGAAAGACCTGTCGTAGCGCTCGGGAAACACCGCAGCAGGTAGTTCATTCCAGAGTCTACACGTACGTGGAAGAAAAGAACGCCGGAATCGATCCGTACAGGACCGTATTGTTTCCAGGTGGAATGGATGAACCCTACTACGATGTCGAGTGGTGCGATGGTAGAAAGGTGACGGTGGCACCATGTCAAACAGTTCCTCAGAGCACTCCCCGTTGAACAGACGGTAGAGTACGCAAAGTGCACCAAAGTCACGCCTCTGCTGTAAAGACTCCAGTCTGTCCGTGAGATTGGGGTCATCAACTATCCGAACAGCTCGCCTTTGGAGGGAGTCAAATAGATCGAGCAAGTATTTGGGGGCACCCGCCCAGAGATGAGAGCAGTACTCCACGTGCGGTCGAACCTGCGCTTTATAGAGGACAAGTCGCTGTGCCGGCGAGAAGTAACGCTTCGTTCTGTTAAGGACACCCACCTTTTTGCTCGCCAATTTGGCTTTATTTTCCAAATGACTCCCAAACTGGACTTTGCTGGAGATTTCGACACCGAGAATCCCAATACTCTCGGTGACTCGGAGTGTAACTCCTTGGAACTGTGGCACGAGGACAAATGGGTCTTTCTTCGCAGTGAACGCGCATACTTGTGTCTTTGTGGGGTTGAATCGAACCAGGTTCCTCTCACCCCATTCGGAGACCCGCCCCAGAGAGTCCTCGACTTCTGACACAAGTTGCAACCGTCTCTCCTGAACAACGCTCCGAGGGACGTTCTGTTGGCTGGTATATCGCGCATCACCCGTGCTGTCATCTGCATAGCAATGTATGTTCTCTATGGACAGCATATCATTGATATGCAGAATGAACAGTGTTGGGGAGAGCACCGAACCCTGTGGAACGCCAGCATTAATGGTTTTCAGACTGGAACAAGCACCGTCAACGACGACCATAATGCTCCGATTGTCCAGAAAGCTAGCGATCCATCTGCAGAACCCCTCGGGGATTCCATAAGAAGGAAGCTTCGATAGAAGGGCCTTGTGCCAGACCCTGTCAAACGTCTTGGCGATGTCGAGGCTGACAGCGAGAACCTCGCCCTTGCCTTCCAAGGCTTCAGCCTAGCGGTGCGTGAGGTACACAAGAAGATGACCAGCTGAATAATATTAGCTCATTATACAGTGACGCGCGTCTTAGGCAGCCGAATAAAATATTTAGTAAAAAAAATATCAATATAGACTAGAGTCCATTAATTATCAAACAGATAGTTCATCTACTTCATTATCAACAGATATTTTAGAAACGATTATGTGGAAGGATTTTCTTAATATTTTTTTTTTAATTTTCATAAAACCGCCCCTTACTTGCAGTCTTTTGAATAGGAGCTTCTTTTGGTGTATCACTTAACATCCCCGTTCCATTCTAAAGAGTGTTTAAATTTTTTAGACCTATAGTTACCCACCCCACCATTGAAAGGATATACACATCGTAAACCTTTTTCCTTCGCACCATACCTAATAATTTTCAAAATCAAATAGGTCCCCACGACGCCCGAGTAAATCCAAATTTAGTACGTTGGGCTCCCAGAATCATAAAAAAAAAGAAGTACGTCAATTGTCTAACAATATAATGCCCAAAATTTGAAACTGGACATCGTCAGACTATTTTGGGTAGAGCAAGATACCCCATAACCAAAATGAACTACCTCAGATCCCCATAGTAAAAAAAAAAACATCAACTTGTGGAGCTTTTATGTTTTCGTAGGAAAAATGGCATAACGGAACCCCTTTTAGTTTCGCTATGCCCGTCCGACTGTCTGTCTATCAGCTCAGAGACCCTCAGTACTAAAAAGCTGAAATTTTCAGAGATATACATATTAGTTACGCCAAAAAAAGTGGCAAAACAATCTTTAAAAAAAAGAAACACGTAGAGTTGTTTTTTAGATCTCAGTTTTAGTTTGTCCATCCCTGGGAAAGGTATATTGACACCTTTGGGAATTCCTAACCTAGGTGAATAAAGTATACTCTTTGGTAGACTTAATGCACCCTGTGAGATCCCCTAGTCGAATGGATAAATAAAATGCACTTAATTCACCCAGGTGAATTAGCTGGGTGAATTAAGTGCACCAGACCGAAAGAACCATGCTGCCTACATTAGGAGCCATGACGTCATAGACAAACAAGCAGGCAGTCACGAAACCACTGCACATTTTAAAGTAGTGAAAATAAATATAAACAAATATATTTCTGTTCTTCCATTTATTTATTCAGACAAATATATTTACATTGACAAAACTTATACATACTACGTAAGTTTTTAAACGTTACAATCTTTATTACAGTATGGTTTACCAACAATGAACGATACATTTATATAGTAAGTATGCCCTTTCATTCTAAATTGAAATAGTATAGCCTAAAAATCGATTGTCTATGCAGAGGGGAATCAAGAATTTAATATAAATTATGATTATGTAGTGTCTTAAAACACTCCGAAAAATTTAGACGTTAATCACACTAATATTATAAAGGCGAAAGTTTGTGAGTATGTGAGTGTGTATGTTTGTACTTCTTCACGATTTTAATAAAATCTGGTATGGAGTTAGCTGACACCCTGGATTAACACATAGGCTAATAAACCGCGGGTAACACCGCGGGGCACAGCTAGTTTAAAATATTTGTAATATAAAAAGGAATTATTTGTTGTTACTTACGAATGACGGCACAAGTAGGGTATTTGTTCAAATCGACCTATCCGAAGAACAAAGTTATTCAATTCAAATCAAATAATTTATTTGCTAACAATGTAGGTGTACAAAATAAGGTCTTAACACAAATTAGTCCCAATACATTGTACCTTACGGCATGCAAAATTGAAATTAAGAGCACAGAAGAAATAACAACAGCAAATTTTGAAGAAATCAAATTTGAAATCTCTTTACAGATGTTTACACTAGGAAATAAGGAGACGAGCAGATTGTGTGCCTGATGGTAAGCGTCATTCATAACCATAACAGTATCAGTGCCGCCCAAATCCTTGTTTAGCAAAGATCTGAATGTCACCGCACCGCGCTCCTCATTTGAGACATTAGTTCGTAAGTCTCATTTGCTTAGTAATTACACTTGCTACAATGCCCTTCAACCGAAACAGTGATATGTTAACATCACTATTTCACAGAAGATTATTATTATTTATAGATATTATAACTTTGTTCTTCGAATAGGTCGAAATATCTATTGAATCTATCATTTTCATCTTTTAATAAAAGGGCCTGATTTTATTTGAAGTCCAATATTATATGCAGTACTAATTCGGACATAGTTCACATCAAAGACAATATAAGTAGAATTCGCCGTTCGAACCATATGTTGAGCGAAAACTTCAGGCCAGTAATGTCAATTCAGTTGACATAGTATGACAACCGATGGTGAAAAGCGATGTAAATGGTTTTCTTGTATCACATGACATTTAGCCTAAAAGCGCGTTCCCACGATGTCGTAATAATATCTTGGGACAACTCACACAACGCTATCTGATCCCAAGCTAAGCAGCTTATACTATGGCAACCAGACAACTGATAAACATACTTATATATTTTCTAAATAGATACATATTATAGATAAACTAGCGGTTCCTCGCAACTTCGTCTGCGTATTTTTTTTTTCAATTTGGGTCAGTTCCTGAGATTACCGCGTTCAAACAAACAAACTCTTCAGCTTTATAATATTAGTATAGATAACATCCAGACACAGAATAAACCATCGTGCTCATCACACAAAGTTTTATCCTGGGTGGGGATCGAACTCACGACCTCTTGCGTAGTAGTCGGATACACTCCCACCGCGCCACATAGGCAGTCAAATTAAAAGTCCGATTAAAAGCTCAATAGTTTAAATGTGTAAATGTTCTTAAAAAGTCTTGTTTCTTATTAGCCGCCTTTTCTTATAATGTTTTTGATTCACATATTATGATTTAATATAATAATAATATCTTGAGACAACTCACACACGGACATCTGATCCTAAACTATACTGAAAACAAAAAATGGATTTGATGTCTAATAACAAAGTTGCTTAGCAACCATTGTAGTATATAGATAATATTGACAGTGGTTACTAAGCAATTTTGTTAGAAAACATTTCACATATGTTTTGACTTTACTATAGGCATATCCTGTATTATAGCAACCAGACAAGTGATAATATACATACTTATATTTTTTTTAAATATAGATAAATGACACCCTAATATGAATGAAATACTAACATTAAATTCACTAATATTAATCTACAATCTTAAAAAACCTTTCCTGATGCTCTCCATTTCTTCAAAACATTTCAGTCTCTAAATTTGACTTATAATATTAAGTTTTAAAAACTACGATGATGAAGTACGAATGTATACAGGATAACTTATAATTAGCCAGTAGTGGAAGGTCATGAGTATACCACAAACTAGCTGGGTCCGCGACTTCGCGCGCTTGAAGTTGCGGTGATGCTCACTCCCCTATAAACGTTAGCGTGATGATAATAGCCAAGGTTACTCCTTACACCATCAGCTGTCTGACAGTGAAAGTCCTGTTAAAATCGGTCCAGCAGTTTTGGAGATTAGGAACAAACAAATAGCCATAAAAATTAAAAACTGTGTGTATAAGTACCGTATATACTTTGATATGCATTTATATAATAAAAAACTGTTATTTTGACACTTCAATTTTATTTATTTGTATAGACGTATAGATCACCTTGTATAATACATCGTAATATGTGAAAATTATGTACTTAATTATGTATTTATGACTGATATTCAAATATAATACTAGCTAGTAACATTGAGAATACAACTCGCACAACGTCATCTGATCCCAAACTAGGCAGAGCCTGTACTATGGCAACCAGACAACTGTTAAACATACTTATATATTATTGTAATACAGACAGATTACACTCAGACACAGAATAAACAATCGTGCTCATCACACAAAAATGTATCCTGGGTGTGAATGAAACCCAGGAACTCTGGCAGTCACTAATCACTAGACCAATAGGCCAGTCAAAATTCGATAGAATTTATTGTTGAGATTTTTGTAATGTCCATAATAGTAGGGGAGCTCAGTGAGAAATTTTTGGATTAACTGGAGCGCGGCAGATAATTAACATATATAACATATTGGGGGATACCTTGTACCCTGTTGAGGACCTCTACTAAATATTACCTCTTTATGTAGTGACGCGCGTCTCGGGCAGCCGATCAAACTATTTATTAATAACTTTTTTTAAGAAAAATTAACCGCTACTGGTTCATTCAATATCAAGGAAAAAAATATCGAGCTCATCACCGAACGCAAATTTCGCTTATTATGTTTTAGACTACACTATTATGTTTTAGATTATATCTCTGGTGTTTTATAAGCTAAGACGTTTCATACACTAAAATCTATCAAGAAAAATATGCAGTTGAATTGCGAAAATCTAATCTAAATCGGCTTTCGAGAAAATCCCGAACATTCATATATAAAAAGTTGAAGGGGGTTAAAAAAAATATTCATAATAATCGCTAAACTCATTTTCCAATCAATCAACGATTATGTGGAAGAATTTTCTTAATCTGACAATGTTTTTTTTGTATTTTCAAAAAAACCGCTTGGCTTGCCCGAAGCTTAAACCTTTTAAATTGGAGCTTTTTTTAAGATCGCTTTTCCCCGTTGCGAAAGAGTATCTATATTTAGCTGCCAACTTCCACGATTAAAAGGACATACACCTTAAACCTTTTTTTCTTCACACCCTAATAATCTTCAAAATCAATAGGTCCCCACGACGCTCGAGTAATTCCAAATTTGCCAAGTTGGGCTCCCCAGCTATAATTGATACCACTGAAATTGATTTAAATCAAACCCGCCTCAGTTTGAGCAAGCGCCTCACTCTTTCTCGATATAGAATGAAAATGACTGTTTTTATTTAAAATTGGTTAGATTTGGTCGATTTTGCAAGTTGCGATTTGGCAAGTTATCGTGGACTGAAAAGAACCTAAGAGCAATATGTATAAAAACATGGAGTTAGTTGACACCTATATGTATTTTATAAAGTACATGATTGTATATGAGACCTAGTCAGTACATGTACGTTCTTTATAAAGGACATATATTACATAAACTGTCCAGTATACTAAAATCTTTATGTTCTTTGAATAGGAAACAATTTGTAAAAACTTTTTTATGTCTTACAGAGGTTGGCTGCTGGCTTTATGTAATTTACGTCCTTTATAAAGCACTTACATCATAATAAAACCAACCTTTAACCTCTTTTGTTAAATGTCTTTTCTTAACCTATACATAACAAAAATCATTCTCCGCCTCCAATACCTACATGTCCTTAATAAAACACATAAATTACAACAAAAAATACCCTTAGTTCCTACATGGCCTTTATAAAGGCCACTTTACAAAAGTCGTCCCCTACAATTAGGCGCTTCACAGTAGCAGTACAACGTCTTCCCAGGTACGGAACCAACGTCGTAATTGTAGTTCCATGTCAGTTCAGTGCCGGCCTTTATATGGGACAGCGCGAAAAAGGCCACCCATGGGAACCGTGGGTCGTGGGTATCCACGAATACGTTTTGTACAAACACGTTGGGTAAACAGGAGTGCTGGAAAAAAAATACATTTTGAGTTAGATTTATATGAGTTCTAAATATGATTAAATAAATATCTTGGGATTACTCACACATGATCATCTGATCGCAAACTAGGCAAAGTAGCCTACTATGGCAACTATAGTTACATATCTCGGAGAATTATTAAATTGCTAATTGTCTTCCGCTGACCTAACATCTGTTTTGATTAAAGAGCAAGTCTATTGACTTATTTCAATATGGCCGCTGCAAGATGGCGTGTCTTTAATTATACGTTTACATTTGAAGTGCCGGTAGTGGGGCAGTAGTCTCATTCCGTCAGTCTTAATCGAGAGGTCGTAGCGACAACACGTCTTCCGACAGACGTCGCTATTTTCGTAGTCGTGTGTGCAAATTGTTAGTGTGGTTATAGGGACAGTGATGTAGTCGCATTTGTGTAATCGAAATGATAAGAATAGTTGGCGGACGTTACCTTGTTCGAGGTATCCGCGTTCTCATGATCTATTACCATAATGTAAATTCGAATATTGAGCTGCTAATAGCTCATACGGGCACCCTGGCGCTTCGATATGTATATTTTTATATTTTATACACTAAAAATAAACGTGCTTGCACTAAAATTAACACATTAAACAGATTTACTTTTGGGGCACTGAACTCTATAGTACTATACACTGTACTAGCTAACCCGCACAAAGTGACAACAATTTTAAATATCCAATCAAATAACCGCCCTGTGGACTTTTTTGGCACTTATGACAAATGACCGTTGTTGTTATAAATGTTATAGTGCTACAAAGATCTTTTGGCGCGTGGCCGAAATCCGAACTAACGCTGCGATCTTGTAAAGCACCCTAATTTCAATGTCATTGAAGATCTTTATATAATTTTGTCAAATGACCGACCAAATGTCAAAATATATCTTATAATAATAATATCTTGGGACAACTCACACAACACTATCTGATCCCAAACTAAGCAGAGCTTGTACTATGGAAACCAGACAGCTGATAAACATACCTATATATTTTCTAAATACATACATATTATAGATAAATAACACCCAGACACAGAATAAACCATCGTGCTCATCACACAAAGTTTTACCCTGAGTGGGGATCGAACCCACGACCTCTTGCGTCGGATATAGTCCCACCGCGCCACAGAGACAGTCAAATCATCAAAAATCAAATGGAATGGAACTCTTGTTATTGCCGGCTGTAGCCTTTCCAGCGTACATAGTACTGTAGCAGTCTGTGTTCAGTATCCGATTGAGCTTAAATTTTGTCACGACATAAAACTTCAAAGATTGTTTTTTTTTATTATTTCGCACAAAAAAAACACAGAACTTTATACGGTAGAAACCGCGTGAAGAACTAATGTTAGTATAGATTACAAAGAAAACAAATTATTAATACTCACATTTAAATATCGTCCAATATTGCCCTGGACCTTAGCGTCCATGATGTAACAAGCCTCGTCCTCGCCGAACAACGTACGGACAGATCTGACAACATTATATGAAACACGATCAGAATCTATACATATATCGACCTATCCGAAAAACAATTTATATCTGAAAAATCTCTGCTGTACAGGATAGCAACTTGTAAGATTATTTTACAAAAAAAATACTGCTTATATTTCTTCCGTGCGCTTAACACATTTGAACAAACAATATAATAATCCAGTATTTCATTCTGGGGGGCCCAAGTAGCAACTAGCATGCTGGCAACTGGCTGCAGGATCTAACGTGCTTACGACGGGGGGGTACATTTCACCCGAACGGGGTGGTAGGTGCCCAAAACATTCATTTGGGGAGGGGGGCGCCACAAGAGGCAAAGGAATTCAATATAAAACAATAAAATTCAGTACACAAAACATCGTCTATAGTCCGCCTGATATGTTTTTTTTCCTGGGGGGCCCAGGAAAAAAAAATCTTAGGGGTACCGGCCATTAGCCGTTTACCAACTCCGGCACATCATACGATTTTATGGCAATCGTGGCGTCATTCACCGCGTTCCTAAGGAACTTGAACTTTTACTGTTGCTACTTTTTTTTAAACAGAACTCTCGCATTAGGGTACAATCCTTGTGTCGCGGAGGACTTTACAAACATTCCATTAACGGACACATAGTACACCCAGACTCGGAACAACAATTAGTGGATCACACAAAGTGGCGTCACGGAGATAATCGAGCCCACGACCTCTTGAGTAGCAGTCATACACACTCTCACCACGCAACCGAGGCGGCCAGTATTAGTACAGCATAATTTGCTTTTTGGAACGTAGTACCTTATCGCACGATATCATTTGTTTGCAGGCTGGGAGGCTAGACAAATAAAAACATAACATTTATAAATCAAATAAAGAAGATAATACATTTTACCTGTATTTAGATATGAAGTCGTTGCCGCCCATACCAGGCTTCGCTGAGAAACTGGATGGCTCGCGAACTAACAAACAAACACATTAGAATATTATTAACTAAATCTTAATAGGCATAGTTTTTGAATAAGCGCTTTTTACTATAGCTTGAGCAAGAGAACCAGTCAAAAATAGTACACATTATCCAAAATTATTTTATAAATGACTCTGTTAAGAAATATTGAAAGTAACTCTGTCTGCCTGTCTGTCTAGTACATTTAATTGACAGACAACTCCCGCAGTAGGGTACAAACCCTGTGTCAAGGGGGACTTCTCAAACATAGAAGTCACGGACACAGAGTACACCCAGACAACAATTCGAACCCACGACCTCTTGCACCGCGCCACCAAGGCAGTCGTGGATAATAATAATATTATAGAATTTTATAAGCTACGGGTCTTAATCGCGTAAAAATTTTTTTTTTTTCCCGACGTTTCGACCGTATTGCAACGGCCGTGGTCACGGGTAGACTCAGTCTACCCGTGACCACTGAGACCCGTAGCTTATAAAATTTTATAATGTGTACAAATCGCGAAAGTTTACGAACATATAATAATAATATCTTGGGGCAAGCCAAATTATCACAAATCCCAAACTAGGTAGAGCCTGTACAATCGTGAGGTCGCGGTTCGAATCCTACCCAGCCTTTGAGATTAGCTGGAGGGGTTAACAAGATTGCTAGTAATGTAGGACTCAATCCCACATTGCTAATTATCTTTTAATAAAAAAAAAATAAAAAAAATACACTTATATATTTATAAATACATACACATTATAGATGGTTGGGTGTTAACCCAACATGCTCATCACACAAAGTTTCATCCTGCTGGGGATCGAACCCACGACCTATGGCTTAGCAGTCAGGGTCACTAACTACTAGATCAACAGGCAGTCAAGTCGTTTGTAACCTGACCTGATCTTAGGTACCCCTACCTAAGATCAGGTAAAGTGGATCTCACCAAGTTGATACTTGGTGAGATCCACTTCACTTGATCAAGGCGAAGGAGGGTCAAAATGCGGCAAAAAAACATTACGTTTTATGGACGACCCCTGTCCTTTTCCTTAACGACTCCCACAGTCGGATACAAGCCTTGTGTCGCGGGGGACTTTACAAACATACAAGTCACGGACACAAAGTACACCCATACTAGTAGTAAATAAACATACTTTCTTCATCGTCACTAATAGTAATGCAATCTTCGTCAGGATTGCCCGATTTGCTGTCCTTTTCCTTCCCGACGGCGTCCTCATCCTTTTTCTCATTCTTTTTGCGTTTGCGAAGACTTTTTCTGTCAAGGCAATATTAAATATAAACTTTTTTTTAATCTATTCTAATATTATAAAGAGAAAGACTTGTATTTCTGTATGTAACTTCACTTTCACCGTTGGGAAACTACACTATCTCCGGGTGACATAGGCTACTTTTTATCCCTGTATTCCCAGGGAAACGGGAACTACGCGAGTGAAATCGCGAGGCATCCGCTAGTCATTTAATAAATAAGGCAAACAAGCAAATCAGCTAGTTTCCTAGGTTTAATAAGTAAATAAATAAGCATTTAAACTACCAACGATTAAATTCCGATTAAATTTTGTAGTAAATATAATTTTTTTATCATTAATCAAACCATAAAAAGTAGTAATTTGATTAGAAAAATATTGTGACGTCATAATCCAGCATTTGAATGAGATTTCCATATAAAATCTGCGTTTTGACATTTCTTAAAGAGTTGTTGTTTTGACTAGTTGGAATCTAACTAGAAGTAGGCTAAAATAAGGTCCGTTACCAATGTCGGTCCATAGTTCATTGACCGTTTCCAATAATGACAAAAGATTACAATAAAGAGAGAAAAAAACTCGTGCGGCCTTTGCCAGGTATTGTCCACAAAGTAGCGTTGTCTCTTTCTAGAGAGTGGTCAATTTTGTGAGATTTTGGCCCAGTCGGACTTCGCAATTGAAAGAAAGAAAATGGTCTTTATTTCGGTAATTCAATACAGAAATAAAAACATACACATATTAAAACTATTTTAGGCAGTTAAATAGGACCCAGTTCAGCATATATGCCAGTCAGATGCCTGACGCTGATTTTCAACTTTACCCTTTACTACTTAAATTACACAAAACATATTCCTTATAATTCCATATTCTTCCGAATGGTTTATATGTCGGAGAATTTGTTAGATTGCCGATTGATTTATATTGACCTAACATCTGTTTTGATTAAATAGCAATTCTATTAACTCATTTAAACATGGCCGCCGCAAGATGGCGTGACTTTAGTTTGACCTTAATATTTGAAGTGCCAGTAGTGGGGCAGTTGGTCTCATTCGGCACTCTTAATCGAGCGTTTGTAGTGACAACACGTCTTCCGATAGACGTCGCTATTTTTATTGTCGTGTGTGCAAAGTGTTAGTGTGGTTACAGTGTCAATGGTGCAGTGGCATTTGTATACTCGAAATGACTACAACTGTTATCGGACTTTGCCTTGCTTATAATGTTCATTCGAATATTGAGCCGGCAATTGCTCATAAGGCCTCCCTGGCGCTTTGACATGCATATGATGTGTATAGATGGCGGAGAAAACTTCGTGCGAAGCCGGAGCGGGCCGCTAGTATATTAAAGGTATACTAACTTGAACTCAGAAACGTTAGGCCCCATGATGAACCCAGGTCTAAAATCGTCATCTTCTTTGTCATTCTTTGAATTCGTTTCATCCTCTTCCGACGAAGTAGGTTCTTCTTCTGTGTCTTCTTGTTTTATACCGTCCTGATGACAAAAAGAGATCGGTAATCGACATGGGCGTACCAAGGGGAGGGATATGGGGGTTTAAAACCTCCCCCCCCCCCCACTCAAAATTGTAAAAAGGTAGAGAGTAAATGAAACCCAAATAAGTATCTACTAGTCTAGTCTAGTCACGGGTAGACTAGTAGACCACGGTCGATGCAATACGGTCGGAACGTCGGGAAATAAACAAGGTATTTTACCTTCAATTATTAGAGACAGCGATTATTTTCATAATGTTTGAATACTTTGTCACATTCACATACCTTATCAAGCTTCTTATCAGCGTCGGGTATATCTTCCTCGTATCCCTCTTTCATTTGTTCCACAACTTCGATGTAGTCTAACTCGGCCAAGTATTCGTCGCCTTCGTTTAAACCGTCCTGAGGAAAAATAAATAATAATAATAAAAATCTGGGGATAACTATAGGCCGACCGCTTAACTCGTATATCGCCTGCGCGGTGAGAAGGGAGCGCGGGGTGATGTTAACGGGTGGGTGAGCGGTGTGCGCGGGACAGTGAACTCAAGTTCTGTTCCACCCGTTAACATCACCCCGCGCTCCCTTCTCACCGCGCAGGCGATATACGAGTTAAGCGGTCGGCCTATAACACACGATCATCTGATCTCAAACTATAGTAAAGCCGCGCACGGTGTGAATTGTTTACAAACAAACCAAATTGTAGGGTTGTCACTTCACTGGAATTATCCTAAATTAAATGTAAAATAACAACGATATTTCACATTGCCAACTGTTTATGTTGCAGAAAGTAACTACGGAACATATAATAGGTTATGAATTTGTAATTATTTTTTTTATTAAAATTCTAAGAATAGATAATTTAGCAACTTTTCAAATTTAATTAAACAAATGACAACCCTAACTTCGACACTTTTGACAGTCGTTGCTAAGCAACATTAATAAACATTTCACATCCATTTCGGCTTTAATATAGGCAGTCTGTACTACGGCAACCAGACAACTTATAATCACACTTATATATTTCTAAATATATATATAATATTTGCAGACACAGAATAAACGATTGTGCTCATCATACAAAGATTTATCCTGGGTGGAAATCGAACCCACGACCTCTGATAGTCAGAGGACATAACTGCTAAGCTAGAGTCTGACTTAGCAGTCATGTTCTCTAATGGAAGACAAAACCATCGTTAAATTTAAAAAATAAGGAGGGAAAAAATATAAATAAGAAATATAGTATTACCAAATTGGCTGTAGCATCAGTTAGCAAATTCCCAGCGTACACGCAGAGGAATGCTCCCTTTGGTACATCGTTCAGTGCTCGGATGCCCCAACCACGATTCAAAGTCTTGAACACCTGACAAATATACAACAATTGCATTAGAAAGGCAACAATACAGTTAGACCTAGAAGTCGAAACATATC
Organism: Herminia tarsipennalis; assembly: GCA_945859575.2. Classification (NCBI taxonomy): domain Eukaryota; kingdom Metazoa; phylum Arthropoda; class Insecta; order Lepidoptera; family Erebidae; genus Herminia; species Herminia tarsipennalis. The sequence continues at coordinate 5,183,868 of OX243830.2, forward strand.
TTTTTTTTCTTTTCTTTTTTAAGTGAAAACTTTTTTAGCGATGTTCTACACTTCTTGGAATGGGAAAAAATTTTAAACTCGCGTCAGGACATGAGACCTGATCGAAAATTCGTAAGATGGAGGGAGAGTAGACCGCCGGCACGGCGTAGGAGAGGAAGTAATATCCCCTCTCTCTTTCTACCGCGCGGCGAAAGTGTATGCCTGCTGTTTATGTTTGTGTAAGATAGCGCAATAGCAGGGTGTTTGGAGGGTGAGTAGCCATAGGAAAATGGTTGATAGGTAACGCTGTTGGTTACTTGTTGCGCCTAATTAAATAACATTTTGCCCTACGTTAGGCGAGTTTTTTTTTTTTTTTTTTTTTTTTTTTTGCATCAGTCCTCTAATATATGGTGTATAATATAATGGTGGCAGCACCTTACCTGCATATACAGTTTATAAACAGAGAAACATTGTAAACATTGGCAATTTGAAAAGAGTGGCCACGAGTTTTTTATTGCCTGTTCTTTTCTCGGGCTTTACCTATTGTTTGCGAACAGGCATTACCAGTAAATGTAGAATCGACTTTTCACAAGTGTAGTATTTTGCTTCCTAAGTGAATAAATGATTTTTATTATTATTATTATTATTATTATTATTATTATTATATGAGTTATAATTTTTTTTCTATTTTTTCAAGAAAATCCCCATTTTTTTTATAAATGGCTTAATTTTTTTAAAATTAATGATCAAGGTGTCAATTAAATGATTTATTTTTATTGTTTAGTGATGTCTTATTCAGATTTAATCATAATTTCATACAAACAATGAAACAAAAACATAACATACCCTCTCAAACATCCATAACCCAAAAAGAAAAAGTGTTATGTCCACTTTACAAGGTAAATTAAAAAAAAAATTATAAAGTGTGAGATTTTAAAATGCTTTTAAAAACTACCCTAGTTAATACTCTTTGTAACGGTATGTAACATGTACCATAAATACTCGAATAACCTACCAAAAAACCGGTTTGTCTGAAAGAATGCCTTAAAAGGGTGACGACCAAACTAGTCAATTGAGCAGGTAAAATCCTTTTGTCTCATTCTAACAAAGCTAAAATAGCGTGCTATCTCTTTCATCGGTTAACAATACACCCATCGGCCCCCCCGCGCTCTGTGTCCCTGTCGTGCATGTGTCGAGACCAGTCGAGACTTGTCGTTCTCTGCTACCTCACGTGTTTTTAACTCCGCTCCGCGCATTGTTTGCGTTTTCTTCTGTTAAGTTTTGTTATTTTGTTATTGCTGCTGTTTTTAATGGCTGCTTTTACTAACGAAGAATACGCCGATATGCTGATGGCATACGGGAAAGCTGATGGAAATGGACGAGAAGCAAAAAGAATTTACGAAGAGCGTTTTCCCAATAGACGTCAACCTAATCGTCATACTTTTGAGACGACCTTTAGACGCTTAAGGGAAACTGGCAATTTAAATCGCCGTGAACCTGGAGTTGCCAGACAACGTAATGTTGCTGATGAAGAACGTATTCTGGATGCTTTTGAAGAAGACCCCACAACAAGTATCCGCACTGTAGCTGCAACGCTAAATCTCAGCGCATGGAAAGTGTGGTCTGTTCTTCGTGCGAATGGAAAGTATCCTTTTCATTTCACCCCCGTGCAAGGTCTCGAAGAAAATGACTACCAAAGACGGGTTCAGTTTTGTCGCCTCTTGCTACACATGGATCTTGATAACCACGACTTCTTAAAAAGTATCCTGTGGACGGATGAATCAAAATTTACAAGGGAAGGCATTACAAATTTTCATAATTTGCATCATTGGGCCCCAAAGGATCAAAACCCAAAAAAGAAAAGAGCGGTGGCCTTTCAAAGGAAGTTTGCGGTAAACGTTTGGGCAGGGCTAATTGGTAATACACTAATTGGCCCACATTATCTACCAGACAATTTGAATGGCGTTATTTATCTAGATTTTTTGATAAATGATTTGCCCGAGCTCATGGATGGAGTTCCAAATGTCGAGAATCAAGAGCCAATTGTTTATCAACAAGATGGCTGCCCGGCGCACTGGACATTAGCAGTCCGGGAATACTTAGACGATACATTTCCCAACGCTTGGATTGGCAGAAATGGCCCTATCCCATGGCCTGCAAGATCGCCGGACTTGACACCTCTGGATTTTTATGTCTGGGGCCGTGCTAAAGATCTTGTGTATACGGAAACCATTGACACAAGAGAACAGTTAATAGAAAAAATAAATAATGCATTTCTGATAATGAAGCAAGAAATTAGGCTAAGCCATACCACAACGGAAATAAGAAAGAGATGTTACGCATGTATTAGAAATAATGGACAACAATTTGAACAAGATTTACAATAAATTATTTAAAAATTGAATTGCTTTTTTTTTATCAGCCCGTCATAAAGTAGAAAAATTGCAATACATTTAATGTAAATTAATTTATCTACATTAATTTAATGTAGATAAATTAATGTAATTTATTCATTAACTTATCTAACACATAGCCATAGCTAAACCTATTGCACTTTTTCGTTATGTTATCTGTAACAAAAGGATTTTACCTGCTCAATTGACTAGTTTGGTCGTCACCCTTTTAAGGCATTATTTCAGACAAACCGGTTTTTTGTTGAGTTATCCGAGTATTTATGGTACATGTTACATACCGTTACAAAGAGTATTAACTAGGGTAGTTTTTAAAAGCATTTTAAAATCCCACACTTTATAATTTTTTTTTTAATTTACCTTGTAAAGTGGACATCACATTTTTTCTTCTTGGGTTATGGATGTTTGAGAGGGTATGTTATGTTTTTGTTTCATTGTTTGTATGAAATTATGATTAAATCTGAATAAGACATCACTAAACAATAAAAATAAATCATTTAATTGACACCTTGATCATTAATTTTAAAAAAATTAAGCCATTTATAAAAAAAATGGGGATTTTCTTGAAAAAATAGAAAAAAAATTATAACTCGCCTAACGTAGGGCAAAATGTTATTTAATTAGGCGCAACAAGTAACCAACAGCGTTACCTATCAACCATTTTCCTATGGCTACTCACCCTCCAAACACCCGTATATTGTATTTAACCACTTAAATGATAGTACTTTTATACAGATAAATAAAGCAATTCGTGCGAAATTATTCCCTAACCATTCCAAAATATTCAAAAATGCAAAATGTTAACGTTCAAGTTTTCACTTCTGCCGGCACTCCCGGAATGCAACCCGTTGTTATTTCTTAAAGATAACTAGCAATGCGGGACTATGGGTCTCACATTACTAGGAATCCTGTAACCCCTCCAGCTAAGCTCAATGGCTTGTGTTAGGAGGGGGTTCACGTCGGTAGTATAATGGGTAGGATTCGAACTCGCGACCTCACGATTGCGAGTCCGATGCCTTAACCATTAGGCTAAGTTATTCGCCGCTACATTAACAAAAAATACCTCATCTGATATCACTGCAGAAAGTACCTAGTAAAAAATATATCATAATTGGAAATTACCTGCAGTTTAAGTTGCAAAGGATGTTGTGCTACACGATTCAAACATGTTTGCTTGCACTTGCATCTGAAGACAATAAAACAATAAATTAATATATTGGGACAACTCACACACAGCCATCTGATCTCAAACTAGGCAAAGACATACAGAATAAAAAATCGTGCTCATCACACAAAAGATTTATCCTGGGTGGGGATCGAACCCACGACCTCTGACTTAAGGATAGATTACGCGAAACAGGGCTTGGCTCTCTCAAAAATGTATATAGAAAACCTAAATATTAGGACACGAACAAAATTGTGTCACTAGCCAAAGAGTTTTTCTAGTAGATGATAAAAGAAATTTAAGGATATGTCTTAATATGATCCCGCAAATAAATCTTGAAGTTGCGGAAAAATGCAAAAACGAGCATTTTTGTATGAATTAAATAGTGCGTTCGATTTTTGTACAAGGAGTTGGTATACAATTTGATAACAGTAATAAAGAAGAGATAGAAATAAGAATAAGCAGTTACCTAGAATTGCATTCATAGATCCCGGATGGCAGAGGTTCGGGCAGTCTTTTGTACTTGTAGCCAATGTTGGGACCTTCAAGGCCGATAGTTCGAGCGCCCTCTAGGGTCATTTTCCAACAAGCGCACTTGCTTTTGTCCTAGAAATATGCCACATTATTTCAAAACAAAAAATAAACATTTTTTACACATTATGAAATTATAAAATAATATCTTGGGACAACTCACACAACGCTATCTGATTCCAAACTAAGCAGAGCTTGTACTATGGAAACTAGACAACTGATAAACATACTTATATATTTCTAAATACATACATATTGCAGATAAATTACACTCAGACACAGAATAAACCATCGTGTTCAACACACAAAGTTTTATCCTGGGTGGGGATCGAACTCACGACTTCTGGCTTAGCAGTCAGGGTCACTAAACACTAGACCTACAGGCCAGTCATATATAGAGGTGTTTTACAGTATAAAAACGAGGTATTTTAATCAAAAGTCGGGGAGCTTTTTTTGCCAGTAAAAAATATAGATACATACCTCACAATCGTCGGTACAGTCGCAGCCACACAGAAATTCGGGGTCCAAATTTAGTGGAACCCCGGAAGTCGGGGTTCTTTCAGTGTTGTAGGAACAAAACTCCGGTAAAGAATCGTCGTAGTAGTTCACACACGGTACCGGAACATTTTCTTTGCCGTGGGACAGATCCTAAAACAAAAGGGCATAAAAAAACGTTAATTGCTATTAATTTATAGGGCGAGGTAGTATATACTGTAATGATTTGTAATAATAATAACCTCCCACTGGTGGCTTCTTTCCTCCCACTCGTGGCTTCTTTACATTAGGTACACTAAATAACTTTGTAATATCAGTTTAGAAAAATATTTAATACCAACTACCCGTCATTTTTAGGACTTTAAAAAAATATTTTATACAGACTAATAACGAACACAACAAAAATCATATTCGATTTGGTACAGTCGTTCTGAAGTTATATACGCCTGTGAGACCCCAGAGTAAAATCCTTGTTTTTTGTGAGGTTCAGAGTCAATAACTTCAAAAAAAAAACAATTTTACTGCAGCAAAATTGTTTTTTTTAGTTTAAAGTATTGACTCTAAAAATTTAAGGTTAAGGGTTAATTTATGAAATATTTTTCGAAGCTGATATTACAAAGTTATTTAGTTTCATGTAAAGAAGCCACGAGTGGGAGGTTATTAATATATTACACATCCTGTATTATGGCATACAACCATGGCTATCTTCAGAACATTGTACATAAGAATTATATTCTTATTTCATATTAGATATATTTCGGGGTACGAACGCAGACAGGGTCATGGAACATATTGCTGCTGTAAAAAACCGTCAAGTTTACAAGTCTGCTAACGTTGAGCATTTGTTGGAATCAGGACCAAATCACTGGATAGAATTGCATAAGCCGTAGGTACTTTCCACCGATCGCAACTATTATTCCAGGATAGTACGCGAGGCGGTTGAGACCAAGAAGTACAAGAATTTCAACCGACAAGATGGATACCGGCTCTCACCATCTTGGAAACTTGTTTTCAGTAAATGCAATCGTAGCCGTAACGACACCGCTCCTCAGTGTAAAGACGATATAAGTGTAGTGTGTAGAAGTACCGACAGTACAAATTATGAAGACCAGGCGAGGGTAGTTGAAAATGGCTCACGGAGACATCGCTAAGCTGCCATCAGTCGACCTGTGACCACGATCAGTGCAATTTGATCGAAATGTCGCGTAAATAAAAGGTTCATACCTTTAAATAAATTGACGCGATTAAGTCCCGAAACATATCTAATATGTATAAAAATCGCAAAAGTTTAAAAACAATTCCTATTTCATGCTTTAATTTTGGGGTAAAACAATAAAAAAAACATACACTATCACAGAAAAGATTCGGCACAACAACTTGTGGATCATGCTCACCCACCCCAAAACTCACCCTCCCCAAAACTCACCCTCCCCAAAACTCACCTCCCAAAACTCACCCTCCCCAAAACTCATCCTCCCCAAAACTCATCCTCCCCAAAACTCATCCTCCCCAAAACTCACCCTCCCCACAACTCACCTTCTTCCCGACCAGACACTTGTTGAGCACGAACTCAGCTAAACAGTGCGTGGCGTGGTAGAAGTCGAACAGATCCACGGGCAGGTCGCTCTCCGTCATGCGCAGGTAGCGGTGCAGCTCGCGCATGTTGCGGAGGCGACGCCCGCAAGGCGCCCGGTACATTACCTCCTTCTGGCCTTTGAAACGGACTATTTGTCTGTTGGGTGGTAACAAGTTTTATATTAATAGGGATGTTGACTGTCAAGTCAAATCGGTCTCTTTTTATGAAATGTCAAAACGACAAGCTCTATAGAAATGTGTATGGAATAAGAACCTATGACGTCATTACTTTTAGTATTCATTTTCATACTTTTAAATTCAAAAACATGTCAAAATGTAAAAAACAGTTATTTTCAGAGCATTTTAAGATCTACTACTACTTGATTAGTATAAAATAATTTGCTTTTATTGTAGTCAACTAGTCAATTAAAGTGAAGAAACATGAGTAAGACATTGTCCCACCAACGCGCTTTGTTTTAAAAGTAGCTTCTATCGCGAATTAATTATCAAAATCAAAGTTTCTTAAATGACTGAAAAGTATGCTTGATTTTAATAGTTAAAAAAGTACCAATACTATAACTTAACAGTTAAATAAGTTACGTTACTTGCGTATTGTAATAATTACCAAAACCTTTGTGAACAGCAAACTTTGCTAACTTCAACTCAATTCTATCAGTCGTTATTAAGAAAATACTGAAATCATTTTTCACTTAAAATAACCGTTTAAGATAAATAGCTTAAAAAGGTTGTTGCTAACTATTTTCGCTTACATTTTCGGTAGTTACAGTTATTACGAACACTAACGTACACTACGTTATATCTTACAACTAAGCACTAAAAAATATTAAACAAAAAATAAATTTAAAAATCAAAAAACCCGCCTGCTTAAAAAAGCATGAAACAAAACCTTAAATCATGCAGTCGGAGGCAATTTATTAAGTTCACTGGGATTCGTGAATGCTTCCGACTGCACACTGAAATTTATTTTTTTATTTATTATGCCAAAGTGACATAACATAGACATGCGTGCCAGTAGTTATATTTCAAGAAATCTGATTGGGGCCAGCAATGTGGCCCAATTAGATTTCTGTCACGCTTTGCAGCCTGTATTTACTTTATACCTGAAAGGGAAGGTGAACTCCAATCTCTTTGTCTATGGTTTGTTAGACTCCAACAACATCGATTCGGAATAGGGTAGATGACTGTCAAGTCAAATCAGTATCTTTTTAAGAAACGTTAAAACGATGCGCCCCGTACTAATTTAAATTAAATACAAAATAATGACGTCATTCTTTTGTATGGTCAAATCATGTAGTTTTAATGTTTGTTTTGATGTTTATAAATTCATGACAACGAAAAATTGTAGAGAAACATGGTTTTTCAGAATATTTTTGCAAATGCTATTTCCTGTATACTATAAAATAATTTATTGTTATTGTAGTCACCTTCCCAATTTTTATATTATGACTACTATAGAATATTTGAGTTATTCAAACAAAGAAGAATTAGAAGTGGTTTTCACTCACCTCTCCCAGCCACTAAGTAAGGGTTTTGCCAAAGGATTATAAGTCCTCAACTCCTTTAGTGATAGTACATCATTCCGCTTGCATTTTGAAGAACACTTATGTGGCGTCAACTTGTATGGACGAACTGCGTTCTTTGGCGTGTAGTACTGTAAATAAACACGTTGTTATATCTTGGGACAACTCACACATGGTCATCTGATCCCATACTAGGCATAGCATATACTATGACAACGGGACAGACGATAAACATTCATAATACTGGGTGATTTGTAATTTATTAATAACCTCCCACTTGTGACTTCTTTACATTACACTAAATAACTTTGTAATATTATATTAACCCTTAACCACCGACTACCTATTTTAAAAATTATGACCACCTACAGACTATTATCTACCATTAAACATTACTTTATCGAGTTTCATAATACGCAGTAGTACCGAACACCATAACCATACGGGACACAAGTCACAAATGCATAAATTTGGGGCTCATTTTATTGCTTTTTTTTAACATTAAAATAAATGTACATACGATGAAATATTATATTGCTAATGTTTTTAAGTACTTGCAAGATGTTTTAAAACTTTTTTTTTCGTATTTCCTAAATTATTGTTGGTTATAATATCATATCATAATATGACTTATCAATTTCAGCGTTAATTTATTTGTAATAGCAAACAAGAAATGAAAAAACAGAACTTTTATATATTTAGTTAAAAAATAAGATTTATTAAGTTGTACCCCGTTCAATTGTTAGTTGTTAACTATTAAGTTTGTTTTGTTATTTAGTTTGTTAATTGTAATTTAAGTTAATGAGTAAGGAGTCAAGAATGGATACATTATTCTCCATACATTACGTAAAAGTATAACATAAATATTAGTAAGGCGGTGAAGGTTTAGGTCGAATTTATTATATTCTAAGACTAAATTGTATTCTAACGACATATCACACGTAAGTATAATACATAAAAAAATGAATTATATCATAACAAAACTAAATAAGAATAAATTATCTATTTCTTCAAAAAAGGTTTGTAATCTAAGCCTAGTTCTCGGGGTCAAGGACGCTCCGTACCATGATTCGTTTGTTGACGTACGATTAGCGATATTATTCATACATTGTTGTCGTATATTCCCGAATATTGAAATACATTAGTAGAGGGGTGTCAATGTTTTTTTGTGCACGTTTATCTGGCACCAACTATAGTAAGTAGTCGAGTTTTCTGGATCGTGGATTTTTTGTATAAAAAGGACTGCTCTCAACGCGAATTAGTTTCAGTTTCAAATACGTTCTCAAAGCGACTACATCGAGGTTGATAGTTTGGGACTAGTGTACAGTGATTTGTACAGTGATTTAGTGTTATTATTAGTGTTGATCAGTGGGCATTGTAATAGTGTTATATATGGAATAGTGATACAGTAAAGACGTCATTGCGAAATTTGGCATTTTATTCGATCCTACCATCTTGAGACGTAACAATATATGTAGCAAATAGTTGATATGTAGTTGCTTGCTACTCGGCGGTGAGACAAATGCCGTACATTAGAGTATTATACTTAACCGATTTTGATGAAACTTGTGTCAGTAATTAAGTCCTTAAAACCCGTTGATATTACCTTTAAAACTGCAACAAACTAATCAAAACCTATTGGCATAGATATACGTCAATGTTAAACAAAGAAACATTCATTGTACTAAGATTTGGAACAAAAATTATTTTTTAGATTTATCAAGTGAATGGAAATGAACGATGATCACAGAAGTTTTCGGACTTTTACCATTAAGACTTGGTAAATCTAAGGTTTTACTGGAAAATCTTAAGATACTATACCACACCATAGATCGGGCTTTTACAGTAACAATAATATACTACAACAAATTTCTAGCTATAAGTTAATTTTCAAAGGTATACCTACCACAACCCTGCTGGTGACAGTGTCCAGGTTGCCAGCAGTGGGAGCCTGAGTGTGAGGAGCAGGAACTGGTGCTGATGGGACCGAAGTAGACTTCTTGGCTACAGCGCGTTGACGGCGTATCTCCTTATATAGATCAAACATTATCATAACAAATATTATTAAGACACACATAGTAGCACTTGTGTCAGTCTATAATATCTCCTGCGTAGTTGGCTAGTCTCTAATGAGATTAGCCGCCGTAACCGACATCGGTTAGGACACTTTTATTAGTTATTGGTGAAAATGACGATCGCAACAAAAAAAAAAAAATTTTTACGTTATATGGGGATTAGACCTTACTTACATTTGTTGACAGGGGGGACTACAAGTACGGCCGACTAGTCGACAAATCTCTATTAACTAATAATAATAATAATAATATATACTTTATTGTACACCAATATAAAAACAAAGAATACATTGTATAACATAAATGTACCTTATCGCTAAGAGCGATCTCTTCCAGGCAACCTTTGGATGGACAGAGACATAAATACACGAATAAAATAGTAAAGAACTAGTAGAACAAATTACCTCGTTTTGTTGTTGCGCGGTGAGTGTTGTTGTAACAGGCGTGACCCGAGCTTCTTGTGTCTTTGCAGCTTGCTCATCTGACCGAGTGTATTCTACATACGGCATCATATTCGACTGCAATCAAACAAACATTGTTTTTTAATTCCAGTTATGTGGATTGAGTCCCACTTTACTAGCAATCCCATTAACCTCTTCAGTTAAACTAAATTGCTTATGTTAGGAGTGGGTTCACGTCGGTAGCATTTGAACCCGCGACCTCACAATTATTACTAGACAAATAACCCGACTGCTTAAAATTATACAGCCTATGTCAACTCATAAGGGATGATGTCTAAAATAAACTATTATTCATTGATCCGGCAATAGTACATCACAAAGAGCTCTGAACGATTATTATATTATTCCGCAAATTAAGGTGTTATTGTCATCAAAACAAATACTAACCTTATTCATAATAAATTAGCAGACGTTTCAACATAATTTTAACTAGCGAAGGTTTTGTCTTCTTCTATTCTTTTTTGAAAATGGAATAAAAACAAAGACCAAAGATTCGCTAGTCAAAATGTGTTTGAAACCTCTACGAGTTTATTATTGATAAGAAGTAAAAGTAGGTATATAATGTTGACGACCGTCAATTATGACGTCATGATTAAATATTCCATACAAATTAATGGAAATATAATCCTATGGTTTTCAGTTTCAATGGCCTTTTTATCCTGATTTCTGTATTATTCATTTCTGATAGAAAGTCACGAAGTTCAGTATGCCTCTTGGCAAAGGTCTCTAACGATTTCCACTGTTTGCGATCCCTCGCAACTCTCCTCCAGTTCGGTCCTGCTGTGAGTTTACGATTGTCATACTATCGTTTCGTTTGCCTTCCCTTACTTATTTTGACATCCCTAAAGTGTGGTCCTTAGGGATTTCAAAATCGGCCTGTCAAGATCTTGCTCCACTTTTCCTGCATATGCTCTTGTGTGGCTCCGCAGCATGTGTCCTGCCTATCCCTAGAGTACCACTGCGTTAAGATCTTTCTCCACTTCTCCTGAGGGCTCCGCAACATGTGTCCTGCCCACCACTCCGTCAAGATCTTGCTCCACTTCTCCTAAGGGGTCTTCAGCATGTGTCTTGCCCATCCCTAGGGTACCACTCCGTCAAGATCTTGCTCCATTTCTCCTGAGGGCTCAGCAACATATGTCCTGCCCATCCCTAGGGTATCACTCCGTTAAGATCTTGCTCCACTTCTAAAAGTAGCTCAACAGCATGTGTCCTGCCCATCCCAATCGTGCGCATTCATTAGCATAACGATCATAAATATTTCATAAATATTGGAGAGTGCCCAAGTCTCGCCTCTATAGGTCTATCCGCCCTCCAACGAAAAAACGCAGACTACACATTTCAACGCTTAATACATGATGACTTTTAGTTCAGTCGACAAACTTTAAGGAGGAAACCCACGTAACTACTTCAAAGTACTTAATAGAAAAAATAAATAAAAGAAAATATTCGCTAGGTACTTACATGCATAATTTTGATTTTTATACCGCATGCACACCGGTTTAAATAGATAATATGATTTATTAATTGATTTGTTTAGGTATTATACACTTGACAAAAATAATAAAATGTTGATATTTTCAGTTTATATGTTAAATTTAACCTCCTCAATGACTTTGTTTACATTTTTGTCAATAGACCATGAAATCTGTTTATTTTTTATTTAAAACGATTGTATTGCAGGTGAATCTCCCATATTAATTTGTCGACTGATTTCAAAGACACCCTATATAGGACACTAAGGACCTCCGAACCGACACTAGATCGTGAAATCGCATTGAACGATCTTAACTGGGATATACTAGGTGTAAGCGTATCGTTTTGACGTTACCTAAAAAAACACTGATTTGACTATCAAGTAAAATCAATGTTTTTTTAGGTAATAAAAAATAGGCCAATAGGTGCTATTGAGGTGAATCCAATGACACCTCGTATAATAAAATCTGAATGCATTAACCTCATTTTTGGCGCACTCGTGTAAAAATAACATAGAAATTGTACCAAAACAATGCGATTATTCATAATACATACTTTAATAAAATGTAACCGTCTTTAAAAAAGGAGCTGATTTTATTAGACCCGTATGTATGTATATTAGTGATTTTCTCAAGAAACTACTGATCCGATATAACTGACGACTACGTATTTTTCTCGGGAGGTTTTAGTTTTTTTAGGTCTAGGTCTATGTCTCTTCCAAGTTCAAAGTAGAGAGGAGCGACTAGCTCCTAAATAGTAAAGTCCTAAGTAAAGAGCCTCTACTATAGATTCACTCTCTTCAGCCATCTCCTACGAATACTACTTGGGCTACCTATCTATGTCAGAATGAGAACGAACTACATTCAGTCAAAACAGTATCGGTAATGAATGATTAGTTTCAAATTCGAAATTCAATTTGTATTTTTTTTTGAATGATTAGTTTCAAATTCGAAATTCAATTTGTATTTTTTTTTTGTTGTTGTTACATTGGCATAACTGTTTTCCATTTTGGCGCGGAATTTGAGTTGCATCTGTTATCAAGATTAAATACCACTGCTTTAGTTAGATCATATCTAGTATGAATTGCGAATTTCATAATGGACAAAAGTATCGAACAAAGAGTTTGTCTTAAATTTCGTGTTCGGAGTCCCTGAAAATATTACAGAAGGTTTACGGTAAATCGACACATGCTTATGAGTGGTACAAAGCGTTCCAAAGCGGTCGCGGTGTGATGGATGATTTGCCTGGTAGGCCATCAACGGCTTCAACTGTAGTTAACATCGCAATAGTGAAGGAACTAGTGACTGAAAATCTTCATTTAAGTTTAAGAGAGATAGCCGCTGATCTCTCTGTGCCCTGGCACGAGTCGATCCGTGCTATTTTAAATAAATCAATTGGGTATTACCGCTCGGCTAGTCCCAAAAGACCTGAATTTTCTCCAAAAACTCAATCGCATAAGAGTCGCTGAGAACATGCTAGAATGAGTCCATTCGACTCAATATTCATGACACGCATTGTTACTGGTGACGAGACTTGAGTTTACGAGTTTGACATGCAAACTAGTCGAAAAGCTTCGGAGTGCGCTTTCCAACTGAACCGAAACCGAAAAAACGACGCCTAAGTTGCTCAAAAGTCATGTTGACTATTTTTTTCTTTGAATTCCTTCCGGAAGGTCAAACGGTAAATAAAGTATATTATTTGAGTGTTATGCGGCGTTTTAAAGAACAAATTCGACAAAGACCAGATTTGTTGGAAAAAAATCTTGGATTTCGCACCACGACAATGCGCCTTCGCACAAGGGCAATTTTTGACCAAAAACTCAACAAATATGTAATAATGGCTCCAGCCGACTTATTTATTTTTCCTAAACTTAAATTACCACTTCGTTTTCATTCGATTTAAGACATATAGGAGAATTTGCGGAGAGAACTGAACTCAATTTCACAAAAAGAGTTAAAAAAATGTTTTTTATAATTGGATTATTCATAGCCGTGTATCGTTTCTGAAGCATACATTGAAGGCGATAAAATAAATTTGGATGAATAACTAACATTTATGTATTATTGATCGTTTCCCGGTACTTTCTTGACAGAGTAGTAGGTATATCCCTCACCCATGAGAAATAGAGAGCGAGGACGAAAGCAATAGAGAGATGGGAGGACACTCTATGCGGCCATAAAAATGGTGAATTTTGTTTTTGGTTCTTTTTTTTTGTTTTTTTTTTAAATCTTTTTTTATGAATAAAAACAAAAGCCCTAAAATGTTATATGACTCACCACAGGTATATCCACTCTCTCCTACCACCTCCTATGAATATGATTTGGGCTACCTATCTATGTCAGAATGAGACGGAACTTCAATCCTATACCCTTGGTGTAAAAGAGAGGGCTGGAGATAGCGTCACATGTCTCTCTCTTGCGAGAAAGACTGCATAGTACAGATACACCTATATCAGAACGTGTCTTTCCTTTTCTCCTTTTTCTTTTTTTTATCTTTTTTATAGTTTTTTTATAATTAAAAAATACAAAAAACTACACAACTCACCCTAGGCTGTTTGCTTCTAGGCATAGGTCTAGGTCTATGTCTCTCCGCGGCGCGTAGTTCTAAGTAGAGAGGAGCCAGTCGTGTAGATCCCCTATAGATCCACTCTCTCCTACCATCCCCTATGAATACCACTTGGGCTAAAGAAGCGTCCACTTTAGTCACCCTGGATGACCACCATTTGCCTGAAAAAGAGCTTAATTTTTATCTCTACACATCTATATAAAAGAAAATTGACAAATGTGTTGCTCGAAACTAAAGCATGGCTTTACCAGTTCGGCAATTTTTTTTTTTCAAATGTCTATAAAAGCTTAGGGGAGGTTTTTTAGAAAGAAATGATTGATCAAAATCGTTGTTTATTGTGGGGATTAGACCCTAAACCTGACAAAAAACAACGATTTTACTTCAAGATCTTACATGTGTGGTAGGTGGTTGTGTGGCCAAAGCAGGTATGTGGTGTGGTAGGTGGTTAAGGGTCGAATAGTTTTTTTTTTTAATCTATGTTATAGTTATTTAGTATTATGTAAGGAAGCCACGAGCGAGAGGTTATTAGTAAATTAAAACACTTTAGGTTGGAGCTTCCAAAGCATCAATGCCATCAATATATGACAAGAATCGCCACTGATCTAGTATACTTTAATTCAAAACATATCAAATGTACGAAGGAAAAAGCGATTAGACTGGACTCGAACCCGTAACCATATATAAAATTCATTTTTTACGATAGAATGTTCCCTCGGGCGAGACTCGAACCCGCGACCACAGTACATATGGCATGGGTAAAAATTTTTCCACTATTATTAAAAAATAAAAAAAACCGGTCACGTGCGAGTTGGACTCGCTCACCGAGGGTTCCGTACAAATTTGTAGGTAGTTTAGAATCGAGTCTAGCAGTTTTTAAAATAAACGGCTGTATATTTTATTTACGTTAGCTTTAAAGTTTTTTCTTTCGCAGCTTCAAGGGACTGGACATCAGAGAATTTGGTTTTAATTTTAACTCGATACCTCTACGCATTCCCGCGATAAAGGGTCTTGACAGACAGACGGACGGACGGATGGACGGGTTTTTTTCCTTTTGAGGTAAGGAACCCTAAAAAAAATCACATCAAGACACTAGTATCAATCAAGACTAGCCGCCGACTTACCATCCCACTCAGTCTTCAAATGCTGTCCTTGATGCAATCTCACCATAGGTCTTTCGGGATACGCCATCAGGTATTCTCTAACGAATTCTCTTGAGAATGGGTGTACTTCCTCCCATACTAGGGGGGAACATTCACAGACTAGCCGCGTGAATGGATGTTGAACGTACTGGGCGTAGCCATCGTCGAAGAATACTAGGTATCTGGGGATCAAAATCGAAAGCTTTTTTTCCAAAAATACATCTAACCGACTTCAATGACGGTTGATTTGCTGGCATGTATTGAGGAGTTTCGTTGTCTATCTCTGGAACTCATCATCAGATCTTGACGAAATTTATATGGTATCATTTCGGGAAAAACTTCTTTCGGTCAGAATCTTGAAAATCCGTCCATTTAATGACGGAGTTATGCCCGAACATACATAAAAAAAAACAAAGATCCGAATTGTCTTTTGTCGAATCTTTTTTTTTTAAGTTAAAAGTGTCAGTGCGTCATAGTTATGGCGTTCGTAATCAAACATGTGTAATAACGAATATTCGACTTTATTTTGTCGTACTCTCCTGCGCACTGTGAAGTAATGGTTGTGTGCGGGAGAGCGAGGGTGGCCGTCTCGCTGTGTGAATTCGCTCGACGTAATGCCCCTTTAACACAACAAACGAAATAATAATAAGATAAACGAGAACACGAAATTACCTATAGCTGTTAACTGGATTGGGTATTTCGGCCACCACGCCAGAGTAATATGATTCGCCTTTATTTGCGTCCTTAAATAGAGCGATAAGACGAGTACCTGTTGAAAAAATATAGATTTAATTATAAATATCTTTGGGACAACTCACACGGCCATCTGATCCCAAATTAGGCGGCACCTGTACTATGGCAATCAGATAACTGTTATCAGTTATCTGATTGCCATAGTACAGGTGCCGCCTTATATATTACCATACACATATTATATTTCTAAACACAAACAAGAACCACGTGAAGTCGGGGTCCAAGCCTTGCTAGGTAGTATATATAATAGCTGGAGAATGTGATTAATTGAAACCTTTTTTTCTTCTTTTAAAATGCTAACTAGCAATGTGGTATTGTTTTCCAATTAGTAATCCTGTTAACCCCAACAGCAGTGTTAGGAGTGGGTTCACGCCGGTAGTAAAAATCAATCTGTATAATGGGTAGGGTAAGGTAGGATTCAAGCCCACGACCTCACCATTGGGAATGCCTTACCCATTAGACTAACTTTGGCTAAAATGGGTAGCTATTATGCATAATGGCTGTCGATTATACATTATATTTAAATGTGCCCTTTCATTTATTAACTAGAATGAAAGTGACCAGATTTATTAATTTTTTAAATTTAGGACTTTATGCCCCTAGAGGGTGCTATTTGAATTTAAAGTAACGTCACACAACCTATATTTAGTGGACGAACAATGGAACAGATGAAAATACAAACACACAGGCTAAAGTCATTATACTTTCCTTTTAACTTCACCATAGTCAAGTTATAATCCTGGGAATTAAAGAATTTCACTTCGAAAATTTAGGGGAAAGCAAGAACAATAAGGTTCATGCAAAAAATTTTGGTTTTTTCTGGAGTTCTTTACGATATCCAAAAATCCCCATCGATCAAAATCAAAAAGTTATTCCAGGTCAAAGGACAGAAAATACAGTTTCTCGCGTATACCTCGTCGACCGTGACTGTTATCGAAAAATGCCTACAAAAACTTAGTAAGTATTTTGTTTTTTCTGTAAGGAGAGACTAGCCAGCTACGCAGGAGATATTATAGTGCACTAGTGTACTCTTTATTTCCTGAGTCTCGTACTCCGATGGGATGGAGAGTCACAGTTTTCGAAAACCGGCAGTGGCAATGTTGCTGAACCTCGCAGATGTGTTAATCTGCTCAGTCGCCACTGAGTCTGAGACCTTAGGACATTATTTAGTAATATATTTTAACGTATTTTTAGGTGTAAAGGTGGGTGTGTAAGCATAATAATACGAATTGCCCAAGAACTCCGACTTCGCTTAGAAAAAGAGATTGTGATATAAAATCTGCACCATTAAAGCACTTTAAGTCAACTTAACTCGATTTTGGACATGGACATTTTTAGTAGGCAGACCTCCCTAGTAAAATGCCCAACCTTCTTTGTAGCTCAGAAAATTGCCTACAAAAACTTATGAAGTATTTAGTTATTTAGTAAAACTAACGTTTTCATTATGCAAAATTTAAGCTTTCCCCTAATCTTTTATTATTTACTAGCTCGACCACGCTTCGCTGTGGATTTTAAAGCCAGGAACACTCGCCGGCCTTCCCAGAACATTCTGCTAAACTTTCATCACAATCTGATCAATGGTTTCGGAACGCATAGAGGACATACAGACAAACATTGATTTTCATATATATAGATTACCCGGATATAATAAATGTATTTCCTTTCTTTCTATATATATTACTTACCAATGGTCATCCTAACACTAGAAGGTTCAGCGTACGCGATACATCTCGACGACAGTACTTTGCCGTTGTTTTTCTCTTTATGGTCGAACTTGACTCGACACGACGTGAATGCCGCCTGTCAAAAAGAATACAATAATAATAAAATCCTGGGGCAACTCGAGCACGGCATGGGTATTTGAACGGTAGATACACAATTGCACTCCAGTCTAATGAACGATTTATATCTGGGTCCTTCTTCACAATCTTTTTTCCGTGTCCGAGGCAAGCTCGTGCGAACTGACGTATGCGCGGTGCGCTCAAAAATATCCGCCACGCATGCGCGTTGATGAATTTCTAAACGCAGCTCTACATTTACCAAAGACAAGATTTGACAGTTCATACCCTGTTCGTTGTTGTGTCAATCCTACCGTTGCGTCGTGAAAGTGACACACACTTAACTGATTTTGAATGTAACCCGCCCCCCAAACTGGATACACCCATAACATACGGTCATCTCATCCTAACCTAGACACAGCCTGTACTCTGTCAAACGGACAACTGTTAACATACTTATATATTCCTAAATATATATATATTTTTTTAAAGATAACTAGCAATGCGGGGTTAGGCCCCGCATTACTAGCAATCTCGTTAACCCCTCCAGCTAAGCTCAAAGGCTTGTGTTAGGAGTGGGTTCACGTCGGTAGTATAATGGATAGGATTCGAACCCGCGACCTCACGATTGCAAGTCCGATGCCTTAACCATTAGGCTACCGCCGCTGGATATATACATATTTTAAATAAATTACACCCAGACACAGAAAAAACAATCATGCTCATCACACAAAGATTTAACCTAAGTGGGTAATGAACCCACGACCTCTGGCTTAGCAGTCAGGGTCACAAACCACTAGACCAACAGGCATTCATACTACTATGAAATTAAGGTTAAGTTTACTTACAGGGTTGGAAGATTTAGGCAAGACCTCCAGTATCTTCCCTTTGAGCCAAGGTCCAAAGGCATTCTTCATGGCGTAGACCGGCATGCCCACTCGAAGAGGGGGGCGGGACAACTCGCCCGGGGGAGGCAGGTCAGCTGGTGCTGATTCCGCTGATAGTTTCACTACTGATATGTCTTTCTGTAATATAAAATTCGAAGTAAATAAAATGTTTTTTTTTTAAATAATAACACATTACTAGCAATCCTGTTAACCCCTCCAACTAAGGTTGATTGCTTGTGTTAGGAGTGGATTGACGTCGGTAGCATAATGGGTAGGATTCGAACTCCCGACCTCATCATTGCGAGTCCGATGCCTTATTCATTAAGCTGCCGCCGCTTCAAACTTTTGCACGCGGCACCCCCCGCGTAAATATCGATTATCGCGATAAAAACTATCCTAGGTCTTACCCGGGACTCCATTAACATACGCAATTTCATCTAAATCGATTCAGCGGTTTAACCGAAAACGTAAGATATAGACAAACAGACAAAGTTATTTTCACGTTTATAAAATTTAGTTTGGATTATTATTGTCACTACGTTACGACTTAATATTTCTTTATGAAATGTAGGAAATGATAATCTCATGGAAATTTGTATGAAATGATCATAAGATGCTACTGTCAAATTGTTTACACCCAGACTAGGATCAACAATTAGTGTATCACACAAAGTGGTGAGACACCACTGTGTGTGGGAATCGAACCCACGACCTCTTGCGCACCAGTCGTACACACTCCCACTGCAATCCCAGTACGCAGTCATTTATTTTTTTTCACACGTTTCCTCAGTCAGGGCCAACTATTAAGAAGAAATTTAAACTTTATTATATGGTGATAAGAAACAATATTAATTTGTCATACTTACATCATCGTCAAGTTTGTTATCAACAGATTTCTGCTCCTGTAACAAAATAAATTATTATTATGAGGAACAAAATGCTTGTTCTAATTTCGACGTGAAAACGTCTTATAATTCGATGGAGCCGGCTGAACGCACGAAAAAACATGACTCATGAGGCGTTACCTCGCTCTGAGGCGTTCCATTTAAGTGCAAGCGAGAGCGCGGAACGAGCGAAAAAAAAGGCACAATCGGCCTCCGCGTTCGGCAGCGTTCGACATTTGTCTCTCTCCTACTTGAGTGAGCGATGCGTCCGCATTCCATCAGTATGTGTAGTAGTTGTGTAGTAGACGTTGTCACGTTCAACTATCGTCAGTAAACAGACTTTACAGACAACCGATTCTTTAGAAAAAATGCGTGGTCGGAGGAGAATGAAACTTGGCACAGAACCGAACGGTCGTACGTCACGAGTCGCGATTGCGAGACCGATTCCTTAGCCCAGTGGTTCTCAAACTTTTTAAATGACGGAACCCTTTTGGGAAGCAAAATACTTGATGGAACCCTACAATAAAACAATTATTTTTATAAGTGTATTCTTTATTAATCAGCATAATAAAAGTACAATGTATCAGTTACTAATTATTATTTACTTCACCACTTGGTAAGGACAATAATAGAAAACATTAAAAAAGAAAAAATCTAACTAGTGGGAGGTATGAAACTGTTTTTTATTTTTCATCAATTGCTTGATATCAGGTTTGATGGAAGAAAGTTGGAGTCTCATATCAGCTTCGGCGTCCAGTCTATTGCGATATTTTGTTTTCGTGGCTGCGTAGGTAGAGAATCCTGTTTCGCACAAATATGTAGTTGGGAACGGGAGAAGAATATCCAGAGCCATTTGGCCAAGCATTGCATATTCATCTTGGATTCTGCACCAAAAATCATTAAGAGGCGTCGTTTTGAACAATGACTCCATACTTGTGTCTGATGACATTTCTAAAAGAGATTCATATATCTCATTTGACATGTTTTCAGGCTTTTCCAAGTTGGGTAAAAAAGGATTATGAATCCAGGAGTTCACTTTAATTTTTGTATTGTGTTCTTCGGGAAAATACTTTTCAAAAGATGCGCGCATCGAACTGAGATATTGGACCAATTCTTCAAACACATTATCTTCAAACATTTCTGAGTCGTTTTCGCTAACAAACTCACTGAGTAACGTAAAACTTTCTATTTCTTTCTTACCAATGCAAATGATCCAAAAATCTAATTTTCTTTTAAAAGCAGTTATTTTATTATAGGCCTGAAACACTGTTGTCTGTTTACCTTGCAACGATAAATTTAATTCGTTAAGTTTTTGAAAGATATCCGGCATAAAAGACAATCGGAACAACCAAGTTTTATCATACAAACGGTCCTTCAAATTAAAAGAAGTATCTGCTGAAAGAAACATTTGTAACTCGGCTCTAAGTTCAAATAGCCTTGTTAAAGTTTTTCCCCGAGACAGCCATCGCACTTCTGTATGGAGCAGCAGTGTTTTATGTTTGCTGCCATAATCTTCACACAATAATGTGAACAATCGGGATTGTAGTGGTCGTGATTTGATAAAATTAATTATTTTTACCGCTTCATCCATAACTAATTTTAGATTAGACGGCATTTGCTTCATCGCAAGTGCTTGTCTATGCAGAATACAATGACTGGAACTACAATTAGGCGCTTTATTTTTCATTCGTGACACTGCTCCTGCTGTTTTACCTGTCATCGCCTTGGCCCCATCTGTACAAATGTCAATGCAATTGTTCCAACTGAGATTATGTTCTTCAAAAAATATATTTATTTTATTAAAAATTTCTTCCCCGGTAGTGTTTGTAAGCAGCGATGAACACATAAGCATGTCTTCTTCAAAAGAACTTTTATATGGATATCTCACAATAACCAGCAGGATAGCCAAACCAGCGACATCAGTCGACTCGTCCATTTGCAAAGCGAATCGTGTATTTTGTAGACGTGTAACTAGTTCTTGTTTGACGTAGCTTGCCAGATCATGGATTCGTCGTGAAACAGTATCGTTTGATAGCGGAACAGTAGAAAGATGCTTTGCAGATTTTTCATCAAGCATACATTTTGTTATGTCTAATACACATGGTTTTATTAATTTCTCAGCGATAGTGTGCGCTTCACCTGCTTGTGCAATGCGATAGCTAACTAAATATGATGCCTCCGTGGCCTTTTCGTTGGTAGTTTGTGTTACATGCATCATATTTTTTTGACTTTCTAATAACTGATCTTTTTTGCGAACAAAAAATTCTTTATTCTTGTCTTTAGTCTCGGGGTGTACGGTTTCTAAATGTCGACGCAATTTGGCAGGTGCCATGGAACTATTAGGAAGCAGTTTACTACAGAGCATGCAGAGAGGTGAGCCGTTGGAATCAACAAATCCGAAACTGATATAAGATTCATCATACTTCCTTTTTTTCGTCTTTGAAACCGTCGAGCTTGACGTCGTGGCACTCGTGGCATCATCTTCTGGATCGGTGATTGCTAAATTCTCCGCGCGCATTGCTTTTGAACATTCAGCGTCATTAGAAGATGTTGTTGGAACACGTTTAACACCTTTAAGCCAACGTTCCATTCTTCTTTATTTATAATGTTACAAGTCAGGATAGTGGGGTTTAAATAATGCACAATCGTTACTGCGTATAAGAGACTAAATTTAGAACCTACAGGGAAGAAATGTATAAAACTGAGACAACAGAATACAGCAGGCAGTAAAACAATGAACACTAGTTTCTCGCTAGCGAGCTTGTAAGTAGGTAGTAACTTATCGCTCCGAACGCTAATCATCAACTGACGACGCCAACGCGCGATCGCCGCTTTTATACTTAGTCCTAGACTCGATCTCAAATATTCTCGAAAATACTCGAGTCGGCACCTTTGATAAACAAAAAGCAAAAATAAAAACAGAAATTTAAAAATAGCGTTGTAAACAATATCGACTTTATCCTTTGAAGTTAGAGACGAAAGTCGCTTGTTGACAACTATAGCGTCTAATTCAGAGGCGGCTTTTATCAAAGAGACTGAGCGCTTACAAGTATACTACCCGCTCGTTTTAAGTTTGCCGCTGGCGATAGGTATGAGTGTATGACGTTCGAAATTTTTTATTTAATTGTAACAATAAAAATTGTGTACGGTAGATATTTGGGTAAAACTATGACACATTATAAGTTTTGTTGTCACGTGGGGGAGGGTACGCGCATTCCACAGACCGGCAAACTTAGAGCGAACGCGTTGTACAAGTATAAAATTGTTGAGACCAAACTTATAAGATATTGTACCAGCTAATGTAACACAAGCTTATACAAATACAAATAAATAAATAAATAACATTCATAGCGTTTTGTCTCCGCGCGGCCGCGGAGTCCGCACAGCCGCGGAGCGACCAGAGAGAGGTGTTTTGATTTTTTTATTTCTAAATTCTTGCGGAACCCCGACAGAGGTATCACGGAACCCTAGGGTTCCGCGGAACACACTTAGAGTATAGCTGCCTTAGCCAATAGTCTACCGCCGCTACGAATTCATTTGAGACATTAGTTCGTAAGTCTCATTTACTCAGTAATTACACTTGCTACAGTGCCCTTCAACCGAAACACAGTGATGTGTTAACATCAATATTTCACGGAAGAATAACTGTTGTGGTACCCACCAAGACTACCACCGTTAAAGCACATTTCTTCGTGACAATAATTACTATTATTTATGTGCTATTTTAGACTATAATCTATATCTCTCCCAGATAACATACAAATCCGAAAGCCGTTCTGGCTTAATTGAGTACCAAACAAACATCATTCATCCATCCAAATGGGATGGGTGGATGATCTAACTCATTTGGCTAGTGTTTTGTCAATAGAATCACCAAATGCGCTTATTACACTACACTGAATCAGGGACCCTAAACCGTTAAAAAGAAAGGTGTAATATGAGTTAGGGAGTAAGGGACCCAATAGGCAGTTAGGGCACTCATTCGATGCGCGACGAGCGCGGAGAGCGGTCGTCCGTGTCAAAAAATACTTTTGTGTTTCTGTTATTGTCTGATAAAGACTTATATAGAGACATGCCTTATTTGTGGCAGAAGGAACACAAAGATTACATGAATAAAGACCTAAGGAGTGAAGGGTACAAAGTTTTAGTGGAAATGTTTAGAACATTAGACACTAAAGCGACTATAAAAACTCTAAAAAAAAAAATGGAAATTTGCGTACAAACTACACAAAGTAATTAGGTTCCCATTCTTAAAAAAACTTCGAAATAAATCCGGACCCAGAACTTCGAGAATCCGCATACTGGATTGCGTCTCTCGAAGTTTTAAATAATCTTTCATCCATACTTTTTTTTTTATCATTATTTATTGTCACTAGGACAGACACAGCCATCGCTACTTTTTTTGCCTTCATAATATTGGTGACATGACGTCTAACCGCTCCAAGAGTCGCTCGCAGACTGGGTTAGGGCGTAAAATCAGTGTAGTGTAATAATGACCGTCACTAACTGTCCACATTGTGTGCCCTGATACAGGGTAGTGTAAGACCCCTTCCCCTAATGAAGTTACGACCTCCCCCCCCCCCCCAAATGATCCTGGGTGCACCTATGGATGTTTGTTACTATAATATACATTACATTAACCTCCTAGCGCATTCAGGTAAAAATAAACTATAATTTACCTGTGCTTTAGACTTGGAGTCATCCAATGGGGTGTATCCAAGTGGTATAGCGGGACGTTTAGCTGGCATCTCGTTCTGTGTTAACTGCTTTCTCTTGGCGCTTAGACGGGACTGGGAAATAAAAGAAAATTAACAATACTATACAATGATTGCATTTGAAAGATAAATTTGAAGTTCAGACCCAGGAATCGAACCCGAGACTTCCGATCGCTTTACCGGAACGCAAAAGCCGAACCATCCAAGCTGAACAATGTCACTAAACTTGAAATTTCTCTTCCCTTATTGCATACGAGTAGGGCCCTCGCAAGCGCCATCTAGCCATGTCCTTAAGAACTATTATAACTTTTGTTATTGCTTCGTTACAGAGAGCATTTTAAACAAATAAAAAAAAAACAATGGTTCGACTTTCGCGCTACGGGAAAGCGATCGGAAGTCTCGGGTTCGATTCCTGGGTCTGAACATCAATTTTTTTCTTTCAAATGCAATTATTGTATTTATATTTTATATTGGCAAGAAATGCCTATAAAAATTACTATAAACAATAAATATGTCTGCAAACACTCGGTCATCTGATCCCAAACTAGGCAGAGCCTGTACTAGAGCAACCAGACAGCTGATAAACATTATGTATTTATGAATATGTACATATTATGGATGCAGAATAAACAATCATGCTTGTCACAAAAAGATTAGATAGACTTCCATTTGGTTATGTCAAATGACCGTAAAAATGTCAAAATCAAATGGAAGTCTTGTTATTGTGTACTGTAGAAGTCAGTGATAATAACACTTACCTCAGCTGTCGCCACCGGAAGTGATTTTTCTGTCTCCGGCCCGATATACTGTAAACAAAATAACTTCTTGTATCTAGTTCAAGTGAAAACAACGAAAAAAAACCGAGCATGAGTCTACCCGTGACCACGGCCGTTGCAATACGGTCGAAACGTCGGGCAATAAACAAGGTATTTTACCTTAAATTATTCACGCGATTAATTAATAATTTAAACTAAAATTATTTCGGACGTGATCGGATATACCATCATTTAGTTAATGAATCCAACATTTTAAAGTATTCTTTGAAATGAGTAAAATACCCTAAGGATAGTTTCAATCCCGAGACACAGGATAGTTGTCGCAATAACCGATATCCAGGCGGGCGGAGCCGCGGGCGGAGCCGCGGGCGAAAGACAGAATAGTATCCGTAAGCCTATTCAACATAAATTGTTTGTTTTTTTTTTATTTAACATGCGAAAAAGTTTTTGAATTGTTTGTTTTTTTTATTCAACATGCGAAAAACTTTTTAAATTGTTTGTTTTTTTTAATCAACATGCGAAAAGCTTTTTAAATTGTGTTTTTTTTAAAGACGACTATATATGTATATATAGATAGGTGACCGTTTTCGAAATGTGTCACACCGCTCCGTTCCTCGGAGAGCACGTTAAGCCGTCGTCAGTCCTACGTACAATCTCTCTCTGATCGTGTCGTATTTCCGTTGCATGGGGCTATGAGAGTGAGGAAATAGAAAGTGCACTTCTGTCTGCGCATACACTTGTGCACTATAATATCTCCTACGTAGTTGGCTAGTATCTAATGAGATTAGCCGCCGTAACCGAAATCGATTAGAAGACCATTATTTTAAATACTGTTTGTTTTCTTAAATAAAAGCAAAATAAATAAATACTTACATTAAAATCAGGCGTGTCATATATAAGTAATGATGGCGTCTCTTGTATGCGCTGTTCGAACGTCGCGTAAAGATCGTAGCGGAGTTTGTCCGTCACTCGCTGGCAATCCACCAGCATCTGGTTTATCTCCCTACTCTCTTCTGCAGGAGAAAGAGATGGTATGAGTGGAAAGTAGAGATAGAGACTTGTCGGCTCAATACACATTTGGGCCAATTCTGTGAATTTCAACAGGCTATGGTGATAAATCTTTCTGTGCGTGTGTATGTCACTGAACTCCTCCTAAACGGCTGGACCGATTTTGATGATTTTGTTTGTGTGTGTTCCAGTGGAATCACTGTGGTTTACACTTAAAAAAAATACGGGGCGTTACGAAGTTCGTCGGTACAGCTAGTATAATCTACATAATTATGTTGAAATTAAATTAAAAATAATATGGCTACATGTTATAAAAAGTTTCAGTATCCATTTTGACGTGAGAGTAAGAGAGGGGACGGTAATCAATCCAAGTCCCACGATATCCCACCACGACCGAAATAATGGGGGTGGGGGGGGGCGTTCAAAAGTAATAATAGATTTACCTTCAAGTTTTAGTATTTCGGCGTTCAATTCATCTTTTGTCTCTTTCAGCCTCTCGTCTAAGTTGTGTTTCTTCCACGTATCGTTTAGAAGATCCGCTAGATTTTCTTCCAAGAATCTGTCACCAAAACATAATATTATTGATTGGTCTGTTGGTCTAGTGGTTAGTGAGTAGTGACCCTGACTGCTAATCACTTTGTGCCATCCACAAAATGTTGTTCCGAGTCTGGGTGTACTTTGTAAACGTTATTTGTATGTCACAAGATATGTAATACAACGGGGGCGTCGCCTTTAAAAAATATTGGACAAAATCGCGGGCAGACGAGTGTTTAGAATAAACAAACATTCTCATTTATAATATTACACCATTATTCATAATTTATTACTAACAGCAATTTATCTAGGGAATGCTTTTGTCGTCTTTTATTATACTTTTAAAATGGAACAACGTAAAACAAAGACAAAACATTCGCCAGTTAATCCCTAGTAAAGGTGAAAGTTTGTGAGTATGTGAGTGTGTATGTTTGTTACTTTTACAAAAATAAATTTTAATTTTAATAATAGGGGTTGAAATTGCCGTTTTATTGAGTAATAGAGTATTATATTATCTGTGGTAATAGATATGTACTTTGAAATGCGATTTTCGAGTGTAACTTTTTTCACATAATAAGATATGAGGTTTTTCTTTTTAAAAAATATGCAACATGATGATTTCCGAATTTCAATTGTTTTTTTTATTTAACTTAACAGGCGGGAACGATGGATACTATCCGAATAATTTCTGAATACGAGTTCCGACGCGGAACTAATTCGCCAGAACTACGTTTGGAGAGGAGACCGCTAATGAACGCACCGTGAATTTTTAGTTTAAACGCCTTCGTAATGGAAACTTCGACTTGAAGAATGAACCACGTGGAAGACCGCTCACACAGGTGAACAACGCTGAATTGAAGGAGACGGTGGAAGCCGATCCGATTTAAACTAGCCAGGAATTATTTAATAAAAAAAAACCTTAAAAAATGAAACCTTTAAAATAAAACCTTACCTACAATTATTTCCATCAAACCAATATAACGTTTTTAAAAGACGTATCTAATGATACCCCTAAAGATGGGGTTGGTGAGAAAAAAAATCACACCCCCACTTTACATATAGGGGAGATACCCTTAAAAAAATGTTTTTCAAGATTTTATTCTTTCACTTTGTCGGCGTAAACAAATATGTGTATCCATGCAAAATTACAGCCTTTTAGAACTAACAGTCTCTGAGCTAAGCTGCGGACGGTTGGACGGACGTTCATGGCGAAACCATAAGGGTTCCGTTTTGCCATTTTGGCTACGGAACCCTAAGAATGGAACGATAATCAAAGACACAGAACATTCGTTAGCTAAAATGCTGTTTTTAGTAACAGTCTTAATCTGAATAATGGGGGTTATAGTATATAGCACAGATATAAAACTTACTTGGCCGTCTCCTCCCCGATAGTTTCCTTGGGGGATTGGTCCTGTGTAGTTTCTTCATCCTCAGACTCAGAGTCCAAGATTTCCACCAGATCTTGAGCAATACTTGGTATCTCCAATTGTAACAGTGGAGTCATGTTCCTTATGCCGTCTATTAGTTTCTATAACAAATATAACAAATGGTTATTAATAATAAGTGAATCTTCAGAGGCTCCTGATTCAGTGGCTACCGAGCAGATTGATATCACTCCCCTCTATGTCTCAAAGAACACTTAAGCTGTCGGTCCTGCGCCCAATCTCTTTCCGGTCGGTCGCATTTCTGTTCCATCGAGATAGCTCGATGAAGGATGGATGGATCGACATAAGGGCACTCTTTACTAATTGCATTTTTTCAAAGGGAAAAATTTGCTGTCCAGACCCAGGAGTCGAACCCGAGACTTCCATATGCCAAACTGGGGCCGGAATCGAACCATCTTACTAGAGTTTGCTTTTTTTCTATCCCTTCCTGCACGCGAGTTGGGCCCTCGCTCTCGCCATCATCGCTATCGGCTAGATGGCAATCTTAGACTATACTAAATTCACAAAGAATACTAGAACAAAGTTGCTTAGCAGCCATTCAATATTTAATACTTTTGTAAATAGTAACTTTGTTATCAATCATTTTACATATATTTCGGCTTTAGTATACAGGGTGTAACCGAAAGGTGTGGTCAAATTTTAGTAGCGGATAGTGTTTGTTGTCAGTATTGAACCTACCATGGGCCATAGCTGGTTGCATTATTATTACATGGTTAAAGCATATTCTTTTTGTCAAAATTCAGTAGTAAATAGCGTATGTCATAAGAATTATACCTTCCCTGATACAAAATTCGATTGAATTATTATGGCATAGAACTTTTTAAGTCATACTTTTTTTAATTAATAACTTTTTCATTCATAAATAAACGAATGAAAAAATAATAAATATATTTTTAGGGTACTCCGATTTTGATAAAATTAGGTATGTGCACTCTGTATCATGGGCACATACCAACTGTTGAATATGATCAGACCTTTCTGTTACACCCTGTATAGGCAGGGCCCTGTACTATGTCCACCAGACAACTATGTGAAAGTACGTACGTGTCCCCGCGGCTCCGTCCGCATACAAGCATACTCTTGCGACCCTTCCACTTGCGCTCTCCAATGTACGACGCGTCATTGGAGAGCGCAAGTGGAAGAACTGTGTATACTGTGATAGAAAAACCGATTTTGATGTGGGGGGGGGGGGCAATCGCCTATCAACGCGGACCAAATGTTATGTGTGACAGTTCCGCTTAAGTCGAATTTTGCCTCTATATGAGGGCGCGTTCTTTTCGTTGAACGACTGTCGTCTCTAGCTGTCAAAAGTGCAATTGAATAGTGCAAAAATGTCGTGGATGACAGTTTACCGTGTCGTCCTATGTGAACATCATTTAAATAACAAGCCACAACGCTTCAAACGACACGATAATCTGTAGGCACGACATAGTGGAAACGCGCCCTGATACGATTTTCGGCAATCGTCTCACCATCTAACAGGTCCCAAAGAGCTTGTACGGTTCTGTAAGTTTCGTTGCTAAGGTCGCAACTTCGTATGCGTAATTTTTCCGCGTTTTTGGAACGTTTTTCATTGCTGCTCCGCTCCTATTGGTCTTAACGTGATGTTATATAGCCCATTAACCTTCCTCGATAAATGGGCTATCCAGTAAAAGATTTTTTCAATTTGGACCTAGTTCTTGAGATTATCGCGTTCAAACAAACAAACAAACTCTTTAGCTTTATAATATTAGTATAGAAATAGATAGATTACCTGTTGTCTCTGTGTCACAGTTTCAGCACAAACATCACAAACAAGCGGTCGTTTCTTCTTGCTAGCGTCGTAGTACGCGGCCGTACTGGCGTCTGCGAGACGAAGCGTTTTGAAACCACCAAGACACGAACTGTTTATGCACTTTTTGGGTTTCTTAGTTGGTTTCTCGGCTTCTGGAAAGATTTTTAAGTTACTATTTGTGATTTTAAAATATTTTTTAAATATTAAATGTACGAAAGATTTTGTTGAATCGGGCAGGATTCGAACCCAAAATCGAACCATTATTTTCAGCTTCCCTTTAAATTTAGTTAATACACGTACATAAATCGTCTCTAATAAGATACATTTTCATATCGGGTTACTTTGACAAAATTTGAAACCTTCGCCTCTGAGAGGCAACAAGCCTAAACTAACTAAACAAGTTAATGGAATAGTAACAAGTTAACGGTGCCGGACTAGTTAATGGAATAGGGACGGTACCGTCCCTATTCCATTAACTAGTCCGGCACCGAGATATACACCGGCACCTATGATCACGGGTACTAATACTGCCTGAGACAAAAAAATCCTTTATATCATACATTTAATAATATATAAAGACACAAAAAGTCTTAAATTTAGTAGGTACAAGTAGACCTCAAAAAATACCATAACCGTCTACGTTAAAACAATTTTTTTAAGCTTTTTTTAATTACTTTTTATTGTAATCAATTAACTGTAAATATTAAAGTACATAACAACATTCCTCGAGTAATAAGAGAACTACCAACAAAAATATTTAAAATAAAATGAAGGACATGGTTAGTGGAGAGATGCTTTTATACACTAAATGAATATTTCTCTCATAAACCCAATACTTTATAAGTTTAAGGGAATATTTTATAAATTGTGTTGTGTACGTAATTTATAAACGTGTAATAACATACAATTGTTAAATATTTGCATGCCTCAAAGGGGTAAATATGATGAACTGTTACATTTTCATACCCTCTGTACCATATTCTAAGCGAATAAATGTCTTCGTTTTGTCTTTTATATTCAATAATAACGATATCTCACTCCAAAATAATACATTAGTCTTAAGACTTATAACGAAAAAAAAATGTTTTTCAGAAATACAAAACTTACCTTTAGCTGTAGTATCTTCCTCATCAGAATCTAGACTGAATATTTCCAGACTTAACTTAGGTTTCCCTTTAGTGGCAGGTTGATCTGACTCGTTGACCTGTAATGGCATCAATATTTTAGTAACAACACATAGAAATATATAAAACACTTTTCGTCATAAAAAACTTTTTATTTAAAGGTGCTTTACATATATTTTATTAACTGTCAGAATGCTTTAAACTACCGCAGTAGTTCATAATATTCCGGGGCAGTTTATAATATTGCAAGAATATATATTAACTATATTCACAACCATATGTTGACATATTATACACTAGCTGACCCGCAACCCGTATGCGTCAATTGTACCCGTTTTTGCAGCATTTTTCATTGCTGCTCTGCTCCTATTGGTCGTAGCACGATGTTATATAGCCTCCAACTCCACGATAAATAGGCTAACAGTAAAAGTTTTTTTAATTCAAACCCGCAGTTCCTGAGATTATCGCGTTAAAACAAACAAACAAACTCTTTAGCTCTTTCTTATACATATAAAACTTTATTTCGACAAAAAAAACTTTTTACATTTACAATGACAGGTAAACGTAGTACTTCATCATGTTTATTATTATAAACAGCCCACAATTTTTCGTCAGTTTATAATATAGCGAGAAAGTTTATAAACTAACTAAATTCATAAATGTTGACACATTACATGGCCATGAGCCATCTCAGGAGCTATATATACATTTGAAACTGCAGTTTCCAAGTAATCAATGATTTGGTTTTACAAAATAAAGAAAAAGATAAAGAAAGAGGAAGTTAGAAGTTACCTTAGCTTCAGGTATGACGAGAGTCTGTTCAGAATTACTTGCAGTCTTGATTGTCACTTCACTTGTATTCAACCTTGCCTAAAATGAAAAGATATAAAATTATAAAATGTCTAATTAGGTACTAGAATGTTAAGTCAAATCGGTATATTTTTATGACACGTCAAAGTGATTTGCTCTGTTGTATTTCAACATTATGATGTCAGAACCAGCTTCAAAAAATGTGGTTCTCTGTTTGATTTGACTTTCTCAAAAGTTTTTTAAGCTATTGCATAGCTTCTATCGCGGGCCTTGAGCGTGGAGACCGAATCCAGAAATTCCGTAACGAAAATAACCTAACACCCCCCCACTCCGACGGGCACAGCGGTGATACTTTGTAGTTTTGGCATCTATCGATGAATAGCAGAACTTTTAATGACTTTTTTTAAATTAAAAAACAAGTTTTTTAAAAAAAAAAAACTATTTTTTACAGAAAAATAAATAAATCATTGTTTTTTTATAATTTAAAAAAAATATATATTTAAATATTGTTTTCTTTTAATTGCTTTTTTTAAATTTCAAAAGAAAAAAAATTGAAAAACATTGTTTTTTTTATAATTAAAAAAAACTAATGCTATGCAATAGCTATACCGCGGCAGTCCCCGAGTGCCACACATTTTTTTTTTAAAGACGACTCCCGCAGTAGTGTACAAACCCTGTGTCGCGGAGGACTTTACAAACATACAAGTCACGAACACAAAGTACACCCAGACTCTGAACAACAATTTGTGGATCACACAAAGTGGTGTCCCGTGTGTGAATCGAACCCACGACCTCTTTCGTAGCAGTCGGACACACTCCCACCGCGCCACAGAGGCAGTCAAAAGTATTGATCTGATTTGAATGCCAGACACAATAAACAATCGCGTTTATCACACAAATACTTATCATTAGTAGGAATCGAACCCACAACCTCTGGGTTATCAATAAGGGTCACTAACCACTACACATCAATTTTGAGTTTAAGACTTACAGGTTTAAGTGGTGGGGGCTTAGACACTCCACTAATTACCACCTCCCCCTCTTTAGTAACAATCTCAGATCTGTTCCCCCCAGACACAGAAGTAGACATAATCTCTATCCCAGTAGGTATATTGACAGTTGTTACATCTTTTAGTGGTGATACGGTCATGTCTGGACTTGGGCCTTCCAGGAGTTTTTGTAGTTGGGATATCGTGTGCTCCGGGGGAGTTTCTGTTTCTTGTACATCTGAAATTAAAGATATTCGCAATTAAAAAATAAAACCGGGCTAGAGGGTGTCGGATCATGCTCAGTGTAAGGTTCCGGAGCCGTTGTCGTATGAAAAAATCCAATTTTAATGATTGCACCAGCGGAAGAGCGTATGTTCATAGCACTTACGCCCTTTTATTGAGAAAAGCAGTTTTTCGGTAATAACTTAACGGTACATCCGATCATGTCGGAAACAATTTTAGTTTAAAGTATTTGTTAAGCGCTACCTTTTTGATCTTTTTAATATTTTTTGGTCACACTGTTCAAACGAAAAGGAAGGGGGCATAATTTACGCAACTTTCGGAGCCCAAAAAAATATGCACTTAATCAAAAAAGTTTATTAAAAACCTTAAAATGTTTTTAAAGGACCTATCGAATGATGTGCCACATGTTGATGTTTGCTTATTTTTTTTTTCAGCTTCTGTTACATGTATGGAGTGCCCCCCTAAAAATAATTATTTTTATTATTTAGCTTTCAAAGTACTATAAGACACCTTCTCACAAAAAAAATATCAATATTCATTGTGTAGTTTTTCAGTAAAATGCCTGTTACATACGGACGAACAGACAGACAGACAGACAGACAGACGAACATGATGAAACTGCAAGGGTTCCCATTTTGGCTACGGAACCCTAAAAAATAATCAAAGTTACTAATATAGGTCGCACTAGTATTACCAACAAAGCTCGCAGGTTAAACCGAAGCAGATTCAACGGGGAGGCGATGGGGGCAATCCCACCCTCTCCAAAAAAGAAAACATAATTTAAAAAAATATTAAATATTTGGCTGGCGTGCACACGCGTTAGTTTTTTCAGCAAACTTCATGACATCTTTACACTCTCAAACTCCGTCCCACTCCACGTCAGTGGAAATGTGCCCTAAAATGGCAATGGGATGTCCATATCTATAGTTCAAACATTACTCAAAAACAAACATAACCTAAACTCTTCATAAACTTAGTGTACATTTTTATTCTCGGAAAATGTGTATTACAATTTCCCGGAGGAATAGAGTCAAAGTCCACGAGCAAAAATAAAAGCGAATATTAAAATGGGGGAGGCTTTATATAAAAAACTTACCATCCTCCGAAGAGCTTTCACCCAATTCCACAATACTCAAGAATTTCGAATTGACCATAGACGATAAACTTAAATTCTTTAGTTTACTTGGTGACCCTTTAGGAGATTGCTTATTGGAATCAGTTGTTGGTTGTGACTCTGTTAAAAATATAAATAAAAATAGTAGTTAAAAATACCACGTTGTTAAGTAATCTAGTTTAACCTGCGAGCTTAAAGACAACTCCCGTCCTTTGGTATAAGCTCAGTTTTAAAAAAAAAATGCTGGGTGGGAATCGAACCCACTACCTAAAAAGGAGGAGGTTTTCAATTTGGACGTTTGTTTTTTTTTATTTGTGTTAGGGCATAGCTCCGCCATGTATAAACGGATTTTCAAAATTCTTTTGTTCGAAAGAGGTTTATTCTAAAATAGTCCCAGATTTCATAAAGATCTGATCTGACTCTTCAATAAATGCCAGCAAATCTGCCCTTATTGAAGTCGGTTAGATGTTTTTTTGTCTAGAAATTTAAATAAAAATAGCTCAAAAACCACATACCTTCAATATTTTCAACATCCTTTGAACTCTCATCTTTTGCAGTACTTTCTGGTATTGCAGTATCTTTTGATACCTCTTTAACAGTTTCTAACTTCTCTGACGAAGTAATCACTTCTGATACATCAACCTTCTCTTTCACAGAAGTATTAACTTCTGTATTTACAGTAGAATCATTCTTCTGAATAGGGAGATCTTCCTTGACTTCTGATTTAGGAGGTACATCATCCTCGTCGTCAGATACCTTGACTGTTTCAACCTCGATAGGCTGTTCTATTACGTCATCGTTCTGCGGATAGGAAAATTGGTTGTTTATTTAATATGTATTTTACCCGATTGCAACAAGAAAAACCTTTAGGACCATAACAACCACTTCCCAAAATGACCGCTTTAGATTTTTGTAGTCAATTTGGCTTTTTCCCAAAATTACTACATTTTTTTTAAATTACTAGCTCTTATAATAACAGGTTCTTGTAATGACTGACGACTTGTCAGAATGTTCTGTGCCCGTCAAGTCCATATTTTGAAATGATTATTATATAACGTGTACTTTCGTACATTATGGGCTGAAGACATTGATGAGTGGTGGTTAGTGGACATAGTGTGAAGTAGACTGTGTGAAGCGAACATTACGAGAAACAGACATTTTGGGAAATTAACATTTTGAAATGTATATTTCCTAAAATATCTGTCATTATGATAGGTTATTGGAACAAAACATTTTGGGAAGTGGTCATTGTGGTCCTTACACCTTTAGGACCACAATGACCACTTCACACTTTATAAGAGTAATAACTGGGGAGCCCAAGTAGCTATCTTGGATTTACTCGAGCGTCGTGGGACCTATTTGATTTTGAAGATTATTATGGTGCGAAGAAAATATGATTAGGATGTATATCCTTTCAATGGTGGCAAAAGCAGATGGCGACTCCAGGTCTTGAAAAAAAAACCCTTTCGAATGAAATGGGTCAGCTAAATGAACCCACAAGAAGCTCCTATTGAAATGATTTACGATTCGGACTAGCCGCAAGCTCGTGGCGGCATTTTCAAAAATCTAAAAAAACCTCGTCGAATTAAGAAAACCTATCCACATGATCGTTGAAATATTAGACCAGCGTGTCTAGGATATCGAGCTGAACCATCTGTATGATAATATAATGCGCTCGAGTATCTCTATTAATATTTTTTTTACTAAATATTTTGATAGACTGCCCAAGACACGCGTTACTATAAAAAGAGCTAATATTCAGTAGGGGTACTCAGTATCCCACTTTTATTAATCTGCTGCACTTAAGTAAATACAAGTTAGCTACTTGGGCTCCCCAGCTATAATGTATCTTAAGCGTATGTATGTATATTTCTTTGGAATTTTGTACAGTTCAAACGGCTTAAAGGCTTTCATCATGTAAGATATTGTTGTATACGTCTCAATAATGCAGTTTGAAACGCATACCATCTTGGCGTGATGTCAAAGCATTGACGTATAGACTTAGACCGAGCGATCTCCTTCAAATAAAAAGTAAATATTGACTTCAAAGCGTGAAATAGAGAAAAAACTCGTGCGGCCCTGTCTCTTTGACAAGTATTGTCCACAAAGTAGCGTTGTCTCTTTCTAGAGAGTCAATTTTGTGAGGTTGTGGCGCAGTCCTGGTGTATACGTCAAGTAACAGATTTTGACGTTACGCCAAACCGTCATCCAATGAAGGTCTAGCGCGTGTTTACTAAGTAACTTGACTTGTCTGTTGCTTTAGTGGTTAGTGACCTTCACTGCTGAGTCAGAGGTCGTGGGTTTAATCCCCACCCAAGATAAACTTTGTGTGATTAGAACGATGGTTTATTCTGTGTCTGGGTGTAATTTATCTATAATACGTATGTATTTAGAAATATATAAGTATGTTTATCAGTTGTCTGGTTGCCATAGTACAAGCTCTCACTTGTACACTATAATATATCCTACATAGTTGTCTAGTCTGCAATAAGATGGGCCGCCGTAACCGATATCGGTTAGGATACTTTAAACACTAGCAAAAAATTCAAATTAACTTACCGAAGTAACAGAGCTTTTACTGCTATCATCATTTTTTGTAATCACATATTCAGCAGCTTTAGCTCTATCTTGTTTTAACACAGCTTTTGTTACAATAGCATCATCCTTTTCTTTCTTTATGACAACCTCTTCAATAGTGTTCTCCTTTTCTTTCGTTACAATAGCTTCAATAGCGTTATCTCTTTCTATTTTCTCAGTATCAGTTAGTTTAGGGATATTTTCTTCTATTTTTATTTTCTTATCTGGTTCGGCGTTTTTGGTGTCTGGTAGCAATGGCTATAAAAGAACATGAGTAAGTTTTACGTAAACACGAAAGGTGTGGACATTAGTTTGCTTATTTTTAGCTAGCAGATCCACGAAACTTTGTCTGCGACAAATGACCATGTTTTTGCAACCTTTATCATTGATGGTGCGCTTCTATTAGTCACCGTGTTATATTTTATAGCCTTATAGCCTTCCTCAATAAATGGACTATCCACCACTAAAACAATTTTTCAATTTAAACCTGTAGTTCCTGAGATTAGCGCATTCAACCAAACAAACTCTTCAGCTTAATAAATAATAATAATATTTTTATTTATTATTAATAACATGGGGGACGAAGAGGGGGTTGATTACGTCAGCAACACTGTGTAAAATATAGTAGATTTATTTATTTAAACAACGTCATGAGAGCAACTCACACTTGGCTAGATTTTCAGTGATGACTCAACCCGTAAAAAATGATCTAAAATATTATTAATACGCCACAAAATTCTTTGAGTTATCAGTAATGCCATTTAGGATCAACGACCTCAAATGCTATGTTAACATGGACACACCCTGGGATTTCGAGATTTTAGATTATTGCATGCAAGAAATGCAAAAAGTACAAAAGTTTGTGTAAGATTATTTACTATTAAATCCTAACGCAGTATCAACTTGGATGTTTTTTATGTAACAGTTAAGTGATGGGCCGAATGTGGTTTGAACCGAATACGAACTTCGGCCGAACAATCGATACAAATGCAAAATTCGGGCGAACTTCGACCGAAGTTCGGTTATTTTTACCGTGCATTTTTGAGAGCGACCAATGTAAAAGATATAAAAAATCCAGTTGCTTTACAGCTGGACAGATATTTCAATGATATTTCGACCGAATGCCGAAATTCTGCCGAAATTAGCTCAAATCGAATGTAAAACAAATTTCTGCACATTTCTAACAGATATTCTTTCTTTTAAACGAATAGTTCTAAATCTCTAGGCAAAGTATTAACACTTTAAGGGTACATACGAGTTTGTTAATTATATATATAACTAGCGGCCCGTTCCGGCTTCGCACGGGTATAAAATATATAGATGTTATTATACATATAAACCTTCCTCTTCAATCACTCTATCTATTAAAAAAACCGCATGAAAATCCGTTGCGTAGTTTTAAAGATTTAAGCATACATAGGGATATAGGGACAGAGAAAGTGACTTTGTTTTATACTATGTAGTGATTAACAAACTCGTGCCCTTAAAGTGTGGTGACATTAGATGAAGGTGAATCTTAAAATCCCGGGATTTTTAGATGAAGTGGTGATGTCCACATTATGCCACGGTTGACGAATCCCGCTTTAATGGCAACTACCTATGCCGACCACTAGTTATCAACCATAGAAGCAGCCAAGTTAGTACAAAATCGTCAGATAACTAACCTCTTCCTTTACTTTATTATTATCTGCTGCTTCTTTCCCACTCGCTATCGTTTCCACATTAATACTCATATTATCTTCCTCATCAATATCAATATCATCCTCACACTCAAAATCTTCTTCACACTTATCTATCATTCCATCTTCCTCTATTTCCTCCTCTTCTCTTATCTCCATCTCTGTTTCCTCTAAATCTTCTGCAATCTCTTTCTCTTGTTCACATTTTGTTGGTTCCGTTTCGGAGTGAGGTGCGTTTGAATCTTCAGAATGATCGCCTGTCATCTGATTGCTACTTTCTGCAAATTAATAACAATAATATAATATCTTTGGACAACTCACACATGGCCATCTGATCCGAAACTAGGGAGAGCCTGTACTTTTGCAACCAGACAACTGATAAACATACTTATAAGTATACTATATGCCGATTTAGTAAGTCGAATCTCCGCAGAAGGGGATCACACTATGATACCCTAATAAAATTATTAAAAAAATTCATAACTTTTTTCGTAAATTTGATAAAATTATGAATGGAATACGAAGACAATGCGTTTATACAAAAACACATTAGATACAATTTTTTTTTTTATTTAGTTTCGACATCCAGTAAAGTGTCTGTTTGTATTGTCAATATAACAGCTGTTTACTAAATGCACATGAAAGTATATAATGGTACCTACTTATAAAAAAAATACAGTTTTTAATTTTATTGCCTGTCTGTCTATTTGTTCCGGCTAATCTCCGCAACGGCTGGACGGATTCTGTCAGGACTTTCACTATCAGATAGCTGATGATGTAAGTAGTAAAGGCTACTTTTATCATTACGCTAACGTCAATAGGGTGTGCAACTTCACGCAGACGAAGTCGTGGGCACGGCTAGTCTCTAATAAGATTAGCCACCACAACAGCATTTTCAAAACTTTATTATGTCCTGGCCCAGCTAAATGTATAATGTAATAAAAATATAATTAATGTTTCCTCAATGTGGCTCCCAAAGGTTTTTAAAACTCCAAAAGCATGTGGGGGCAAATAAAAAACTTTACACACATAAGGAAGCATTCCCACTATGTTGTGACAATTAATTTATATGAGTAGTTGGACCAGTGTCATATATATATACAATATAGCTAGCTATATTGTCATTACAATTCATTTATAGTTTGACTAGTGTCATATCTAGCTATATTGTCATTACAATTAATTTATAGTTGGACCAGTGTCATATCTAGCTATATTGTCATTACAATTAATTTATAGTTGAACCAGTGTCATATCTAGCTATATTGTCATTACAATTAATTTATAGTTGGACCAGTGTCATATCTAGCTATATTGTCATTACAATTAATTTATAGTTTGACTAGTGTCATATCTAGCTATATTGTCATTACAATTAATTTATAGTTGGACCAGTGTCATATCTAGCTATATTGTCATTACAATTAATTTATAGTTTGACTAGTGTCATATCTAGCTATATTGTCATTACAATTAATTTATAGTTGGACCAGTGTCATATCTAGCTATATTGTCATTACAATTAATTTACAGTTGGACCACTGTCATATCTAGCTATATTGTCATTACAATTAATTTATAGTTGGACCAGTGTCATATATAGCTATATTGTCATTACAATTAATTTATAGTTTGACTAGTGTCATATCTAGCTATATTGTCATTACAAAATTTATAGTTTGACTAGTGTCATATCTAGCTATATTGTCATTACAATTAATTTATAGTTTGACTAGTGTCATATCTAGCTATATTGTCATTACAATTAATTTATAGTTTGACTAGTGTCATATCTAGCTATATTGTCATTACAATTAATTTACAGTTGGACCAGTGTCATATATAGCTATATTGTCATTACAATTAATTTATAGTTGAACTATTGTCATATCTAGGATAGTGACGACATTTTTACGGTTCACGGCAGTCGCCTTGTCGTCGTTGTATACGATGAGAAGATATTTTTATCGTAACTACGCTATATAGTCGCAACAACGACACTTGACTTGTCGTCACGAATGTTGTACATC
The DNA here is from genome assembly GCA_945859575.2 of Herminia tarsipennalis. Classification (NCBI taxonomy): domain Eukaryota; kingdom Metazoa; phylum Arthropoda; class Insecta; order Lepidoptera; family Erebidae; genus Herminia; species Herminia tarsipennalis. The sequence goes on from OX243830.2 coordinate 5,224,398, forward strand.
GTTTTACGACTATCGTGCTAGCTGTTCCCAATGACTTGACAATCTGTCATCACTGCAAAAAAAGTCGTAGACACTGTGAACACTTCCATTTTAATATACAGGCCGCAACGCTTTAAACGGCAAGATAATCTGTCGCCACGATATAGTGGGAATGCGCCCTTAGATACCTCCTAACCCAAGTAACCTAAAAAGGAGTTCTGCGCATTCAAGGTCATTTTTTCAAGATGTTTACGGATTGCTGTATGATTGATTGTAAACAATGAAACAATGCAGCAACCAGGGGGCTTAGACAAGGTACATTCGTTCCGTGGCGAATTAGTCGCCGTACTAATCGGTCGCAAAAAAATAAAAAAATGTCTGTGGTCTCCACGGCAAACGTCAAATTATATACTATCATTCATTTCCATTATCGACATCGCTTTTTGGATTTGACTTTGTCGTCCAGGTGGCCATTTTATTTTCGTGGTTGACGCCTCATCGCGACCATCCATTAGGGAAACCTCTTTGGAACATTGAATAACTTACCATCATCATGATCGAAATCATCATCATCATCAACATCCCCTTCTTCATCATCGTCTGCCTCATCATCGTCATCTCGTCCCATAACCCTACAGGACTCAGCCAGAAGTCCGAGACTATCAGACATCTCGGGCACTTCATCAGATGTGTCTGGTAACATTCTGAGGGTGGATTCTGAAGTGGAGGGTTGGGCATCTTCTATAGGAGCTGAAATTGTTATGGAAATTAGAAAATGAGACCGTTTAAATTAGTAGTACCTGGATGACTGAACAAGCTCAGTATTTTTATTTTTTTTGGTAAATCGTGGTTTTCGTAAATTATATTTAGATACGAATACATACTGAGGAAATTTGAATAATATTAATCAAAACATAAAATTAAAATGTGAAAAAAAATTGACATCCCGGCTCAAAGGCCGGCCCGGGGTCTTCTGCTTTTGATCCCACCTGATTTACCTTGTAGATTATGGCGGAAGGTACCTTGTATTCTAATGATATTGTAGCAATTTTTCACTGCTTGCGTCGTTTTATCCGTGTTAAAACGACGTTTTCTAAAAATGAAACCTAGCTAGATTGATTTATCGCTTCCAAAACCCCCTGCAAACTAAATTTCATGGAAATCGTTGAAGCCATTTCCGAGATTCAGATTATATAAATGTTGATAAACTTTCGCGATTTGTACACATTATGAAAATATATATATTATGGGTCTTAATTGCGTGAATAATTTAAGGTAAAATACCTTGTTTATTTTGTCCAACGTTTCAACAGTATTGCAACAGCCGTGGGCACGCGTAGACTTATATATTTTATTATTTAAAATCTAATCATTAACAAGAATTGCTCATTTAAAGTTCGTCAAAGAAAAATAAAAATGTTTAAAAATCACAAAATGTAGTAGAATGTCATTCAAAAATCTGTTTAAAATGGTTTCTATCAATGGAACTCACAGAGCCATACAGGTTCCTCAGGGACACAGTAAATAGCACAAACTTTAGATTTCTCAAAATTGGTTAGAATAAATTGTTTTAATTGTTTGATGTGAAATGGGTGGGAATGCTGCAAGTGATAAAACTTTCACATATGAATAGCCACTATGTGTTAATAGGCTTGTTCTTACTCGGTCTTTCGACGGAGCGCTCCGATCTAGTACAATCGCTCAACTGTACTAGTTCGGTCATTTAGTACTATTAGTTCAGTAGTACACTGAATTAGATCTAAGTTCCTCAATGTAAGAACTAAAGCGAAATAGACGAATTAATATTTTGATTGTAGCGAAGAAAAGAATACATAAATATATGAACATCTCAGATTTTAGAAAGAAATTATAATGGCCTACCTAATCAGTTCAGAAATTTATTATACGCTCGTAAGTGGTCTGTTCATAAATTCGGTCTTTTAATTATTTTCTCTTTCTCGATATAGAATAGTACTCTCTACCGAGTAGTACTGAGAGCCAAAGATTATGATGTACTAAGGTACTAAATGAACGAAATCCTAACCTCTTGCGGAATAGTTTGTTCTCGTTCAGTGTCAGGAACTAATTCCTAATAGTACATAGTACGTGAACTACACAAGCCTATGTGTTAACTTACCCTTCATAGCGATCTGTTCAACTTGTACAACAGAAGTTTCTTTTTCCACATTATCATCAATTTTACTTTTTTCATCATCCACTTTTACTTTTTCTTGACACTTTGTAACCATATCTATTTTAGTCACTGCTTCTTCTTGTTTTTCAATTACATCATCATTTCCAATTTCAGAATCAATTTGTTCATCAATTGCATTATCACCGGCATTCTTTTCATCAATTGCTGTATCTTCATTAATTTTATTATCATTTGCTACAGCATCATCAATTATCGGAGCATTATCAATACTCTTATCTTTCTCATCATTTGCTATAGCATCATAAATTTCTTTGCGATTATTTTCATCATCAATTATTCCCGCATTAATTTTACGATCATTTGATATTGCATCATCAATTTTAGTATCATTATCTATATCATCATCATCAATTAGGTCATCATTAGTGACACTATCATCAAGCTTGGTACAATTAGGACTGTCCAGAACATCATCAATATCTATCAACTCTTGTGTAGGTATTTCTAACATGACATCTGGTTTATGAAGACGATAGTTACTTGTCAAAGGACCAGGAGAATTTACAGAAATGTCAGTCAAATCTACTTCCATTGATAGATTAAGCTCCTGACTGTCATCATTAATGTCTTCAATATTTTCATTTAATGTTGAATTTTTAAATTTATTGTATTTGTCAGGGGTATGTTCATCTACATTTTCTTTTAATTCATCATTATTTGGTGTTTTTGGATGTATCCGTTCATCATTTTCTTTTGTATTGTTAGTATTATCAGTTATACTTCTTACGGATTTTGAATCAGGTATTTCTTCAATAGTTTTAGCAACTGTGCCTTCTTCAACAGAAAGATCTACATCCATGGTTTCCACCCCCACTGATGGATCATCTTTAAGCAATTCATCTTCATTAATTTCCATGGAACATTCTTTAGCAGGTGTCACAGATGGTTCTGTTGGTGTTACAGGTTTTTCTAAAAGCTTCTCTTCTAAATCTATTTCAGCATTATTTTCTTTTAATTTATTTTCTTTATTTTCTTTTAAATCTACCGGATTCATGTTCTTTTCAAGTTCTTCAGTAGTATTTTCTTTTATGTCATCAACTTGTGATTCAACCTTATTTTCTTCACTTATAAGTTCTGTTTTATTTGCTGAATGTGAGGAACATTCTACAGAGGCTTCAGTATCTTTTTTTTCAGCATAATCTTCAGGAGTATCAATGTTACAATCATCATCATCCCATTTTAATTCTAAATCATCATCTTCTAGTTCATCAGCATCAAGATTTTCCGGTTCTTTTTCAACATTTTTACATTCATCAGTAGTGTTGTCATCTCCAATTAATTCAGGTTTACCAACCTCTGCAATGGAGGCTGTATGCTCACTATCGCCTTTGCCTACTTCATAAGTCAAGAGTTTTTTTGATACACTATCATCAGTTGTAATCATTGCGTTTTTACCCAAAATCTCTGCCGCATCATGTCCAGATTCCATATTACTGTCTTGTATGACGTTTTTAGAGACCGCTTCAGCCTTAGAGCCAATAACACTATCAATACAAGAGGGTTCTTTTGTAGAATCTTTCGAAGTGTTATTAACGGGAGATTTTCCTGCATCTATATGAACGGAATCGTTTAACAAATCTTCTTCATCTTTATTGGTGTTTATATCATCCGCGGCACTCATTATCAATAACTTTTATATCGAATATTCGAAAGCAAGTTGTTTTTAAAATAACATTCACAGAACACGTAACGCCGTGTAAAATGAATGCATTTATATTAGATTTTAGATTAGTTTTGATATTCAGCGGTTAAAACAATGACTTACTATTTTAATTTGTTGTAATTTACGGTAAGATAATTTATTTTGAAAAGCATTTGCTTCGCAAAACACAGACGGCATTTTTTAGAAATGACATTTGTGTTTAGTGTTACCAGTCTTTATTTTTTCTACAATACAATGGTAGAAAAATAATTGCGCTCGAAAACTTAGAAAACGTAAGAATGATTTTTATTTATCCTTCCGCTCTTGGATTATCTTCGTGACAACATTTTTGAAAAAAAAATTACAAATTAACCCTTCTTCATCACATACTATTGTCATACCACTCATCTGAGAGACCCCGGAGTAAAATCGATGTTTCTTTGTCAGGCTCAGTGTCTAAGCCCACGGGCGTAGCAGGTCCGCACCGGATGTCACCGTCAAACGGGTGACACCCGGTGCGGACCGCTCCCTTGGTTACCACTTAAAGAACAAAATACAAACTTTAAGCAAAAAAATCGCTAGCACAGCTGTCTTTTTCGGGAATTTTCTCACAAGCACTAACTTAAAAAAATGTAATAGTTTAGGGTACGGAGCGGTGGGTGCGCATTATAGTGGTGTTAAATCCAAGAATTTTATTTTTCCCTTTTTCACCGAATTGGCTCTCATAAACGCCTCATAATATTTACTGTTTGACCTTCTCGCAAGAATTCCGAGTGCACAACACCGCTATAATCAAAGAAAACAGGAGGCCTACTCTATTTCAATGGAAACAAAGTTTCGATCAAAAGTGAGGTGGTAATAAACAGAGGCAGGAACATCTATTCAATCCACTCGTTCCAGAAAATCGTCCATGGATTCGAACTTCTTGTGCTTATCCAAAAATTTATTTGAATACTCCCCGTAAACTGAAGAAATTTAAGTAAACGAAAATTCATGAATTTCGTTATAAAGAAAGAGAGTAGGCCTGCAGTCATGCGAAACCGAAAAAACCACGCCACACAGTCTATCAAAAGTCAAAGATAGGTTAACTTTGACTTTTGTTTAGTCAAAGATAGGTTAACTTTGACTTTTGATAGACTGGGTGGCGTGTTTTTTTCGGTTTCGGTTTAGTTGGAAAGCGTTACTCCAAAGCATAATAGACATATTTCGGGACTTAATCGCATGAATTATTTAAAGGTGGTTAAATTTTTTTCCGGACGTTTCGATCGAATTGCACAGATCGTGGTCATGGGTCGACTGGTTGTATCCTAGCGATGTCTCCGTGAGGCGCGGGGTTTTTCAACTACTTTCGCCTGGTCTTGATAGTTTTGTTAATTTTTCTATCGGTACTTCTACATACTACACTTACAACATCTGTACACTGAGCCGCGGTGTCACTCATTACGAATACAATTGCATTTGCTAATAACAGGGTTCCAAGATGGTGAGAGCCGGTACCCATCATCTCAGTTAAAATTTTTGTACTTCTTTATCTCAACCGCCTCGCGCAATATTCTGGAATAATAGTGACGGAAAGGTACCTGTGTGTGGCTTAAATATGCAATTATATCCAGTGATTTGATCCTGGTTCCAAATAATGCTCAGCACTAGCAGACTTGTAAATTTGACGATTTTTTTACAGCAACGATATGTTTCTTGACCCTGTCTGCTGTTGTCCTTTTGGTTTGTCTGTTAAAGGAACACCGTGTTTCGAGCGGAATCACATCCTTTGCCGTTCGTAAAAGCTTGGAAACCTTGGAGTATGGACCGTAAACGACGGGAGAATAAAAGGTTAGTACTGTGGCAGGTGAATCGAGGTAACGATCTCCTCTCATGATATATTTATGAAACTCGTTTGCAAAAGTTTGAAACATGTTGACTAGTTTGCATGTAGCAACATGTTTCATAAAATGGCGCGGATGGACTCGTGAGACACAGAAAGTTCTCATTTTCAGTCACTTGAACTTCTTTTGAGAGCTTAGTATACACGAAACGTGGAACAAGCACGTATTTTGATAAAGTCGATTCACCGTTAGCCACCTGTAACATTTTCTGGAACTCTGAACACAAAATTCTATTGGAACGCGGCAATCTCAGGAACTACTGGTCCGAATTGAAAAAATATTTTTCTGTTGGGTAGCCCATTAATCGAGGAAGGCTACATCACGCTATGACCAATAGGATCAGAGCAGTAATGAAAACTGTTGTAAAAATGGGGAAAATGTACGCATACGAAGTTGCGCGGGACAGCTTGTTTAATATAAAACCTATAATTTTGAATTTGAACTGCAAAAACTGAGTTAAGTCCGAAAATTTTGCACATTTTCGCATTCTACGCAGGTAGAACAGCTTTTAATGTCATTTAGTGTTTTGCATTTTTAGGGGTTTTGACATGATAACGTCTTATAAATCGATGACCGCACGCATGAAGAAGTGTCAATTCCGCCTGAAGATAGGCTAAAGTATTGTAGCCGCCGGGCGCATCCGGAGGCGCTAAAACAGTAACAGACATGGTTGTTTATTACAATGTACTACTAACTAATTATAAATATTATAAAATACTCATTAAAAAATATTTATAGTTGCCATTGTTGTCAACGAGAAGATTTTAAAGTAAACTTAGACTGTAGGGGCTACATAACATTTGAAGATCTCATCATCAGAGCCTGACATGATGACAATGGGACCAATACCTTATCTTATTTAAATGTACCTTAGCAACAAAAATATTTTTTCAAATCGACCTACAAGCGTCTTCAAGTAATAGAGTAACATATATTTAACCTCCTCCCATAATTAAAGTTGGTTGATAAATTTATTTAGTTAAATATAAAAAATAAGATTTGCAATACGATTTGCTGTAAAAGCTAGAAAGAAGTAATTATACATATCATACATACATACATATCAACCCATATGATGGCCCACTGCTGGGCACGGGTCTCCCCAGTAGAACCTACCAGTATGTAGATCCTGGGGGTAATTGCCATAATCGCCACGCTTGGCGAGCGGGTTGGCGATCGCAGTAAGGCTTTAAGTACACAGAGGACGCTGCTGCCCGTCTTCCGGTGTGACATCCCTTAGTCGCCTTGACGACACCCACGGGAAGAGATGGGGATGGCTTAAGAATAGAAGTAATTATAATTGTAAGATATTTTTTATCTTACTTTTTATTGTTTGTTCAGTATTTTAAAAATAATAGTTATATGATCCATTAATGTTTATCATTTTTAACTTTCGATGGGGTGATACCACCAACTTTTCATTGGGTGCCATACTGCCATCCAAGGTACCTACGCCACTGCGTTAAAAAGTAAAATTATTGTTTATTGTGAGGTTCAGCGTATAATAAACAACGATTTTACTCCAGTAAAATAGGCTATAGGTGTATATGGTCATATGTCAAAAAAGTGGTGGCTGAATATTTTCCAAAACTGATATTATAAAGTTTTTATGTAGAGATACCACTAGCGGGAGGTTATTACAAATCACCCTGTATTGGTTACAGTGTTTTATAAAGCCCTAAAATCCGACATGCCCTTTTTATTCCTTGGATCTATAGGATCTCCTATTTGAAGTACTAGGGTAAAACACCCGTGTGGTCATTATTGTTAGTTTATGAGAAAAAAATGTTAAAGTTATGTATAGTCTACCCGTGACCACGACTGTGGCAATGCGGTCGAAACGTCGACTGAACAATCGACAAGGTATTTAAATTACTTTAAATTGTTCACGCGATTATGACCCGTAACATTTAAATAATTTAATGAAGTGGAAGTCACGAGATTTTTGTAGAGATTACAATCTCAATCTTCAAGTGTACGTTGCAGCCGAATTATAGGTATTAGAATTCAATGTAATCATTCAATCTGTTCATTTTCCTAATCATAATTTACTTCTCACACAAAATATATTCGCATCTACGGGGCTCTCGAAAGTGCCATAAGATATTATTTATTATTAAATCTTTTAAAAATCTTCTTTTCAATTTAGTATATAGTATATTTATGTTGCTCAAACGACCAAAAAAATGTTTTAATATTAGAAGTTATCTTTACTTCAATAAAAAAAATGGAATTTATTTTCGATTTGATGACCTAAAAAATACTCTACATTTAATTTCTTTTTCTCTCATACTAACAATAATGACCACACATGTGTTTTACTCTTAGAGAATTTATATAATGATCTAAGGTTTTACTATAATACTTGAAATATAGATAGAAATTAAAATTTTAGAAATTTATTTTATAGAAATGAATTTATTTTGACCTTAAAATAAAGTTGATTGAATGATTAAATTCTTCTATTGAGGGGGATTCAGTTACCTTTTTAGGGTTTTTTTTTTGAAATCCGGCGCGAAAGACCAACTTGTTTGGCATATAGTAAGAAGCGAATACTTGAAAGTAAATTATCGCATGTCTCGTGTCGAGTATTTAAGTGGTTGAAGTGGCGCTAAGACGAGGGGGGGGCGTGTTCACGCATTATGCGACCGGCCGACGACTAACAGCGATTGTCACAGAGGCCCAAATATTTTTATACAAACATACCATTTCATCCAGCAAAAGTATTTTTTGGTATCGTTTTTGGTGCCCTGGTGCCAAGACGTGATGCCCTAAGCAACTGCTTATTTGCTTGTGGGTTTCGACACTTATATTGTCAATTTTCAGAACAAATATACGAATAGTGAATTTCAACTGAAGGTTTGGTTTTAAGTACACTATCATTATAGAACCAACCACAACCATTATACAGAGATGATAGTAATTAAATATGAACATATCTAAACTTATTTACTAATTTCAGCAATTTGAAATTAGTAAATAAGTTTATGTACACTTTTCTTACTGCATTGGTAGATTCATCCTTAGCCTGGCAATACTGTTTCAATTTCTAAGCCATTGAGAATAGAGTCGAATTTCGTTTGTATTTTGTTTTATCTGTGCTGAAAGCGTTCCAGGGTAAAGAATAAGCTAAATAATTGCATCAAGTTTATTTTTGTGCCTTTCTTAATGTCAAATATCAATTTTAACTGGAACGTAAATATAAATATTTTGTTTGCTTTGATTGACGGCCGATTTCACTTGCAAGTTCAGCGAAATTATGTGAAATTCCGCAATAATTCATCTTAGTTACAATTGTTTATTGTTAATAAGTTATTTTTAAACCCCCGGTTCTGTTTAAGCAAAAATTTGTCGTTTAAATTTCGCATTGAATTACTAGCTAATTAACTGGATATAATTGCAGCTATTGGAGTTTCATTGCTATGAAATTGCTTTTCTGTTGTTAATTAACTGTACATTTCTTTAAGCGCACGTCTCACAAACTTTAGAGCTAATATTGACAATTTTTTACAAGTTTTCAAAATTAAATTTGGTGCATCATGAATAGTGGTAATTTTTTATCTTCTCGTGTGATGGTTGGTGCAGCTATCGTCGGGATCGTGGGAGCCGCTGGAGTCTTTATTTACGAACAGATCTACGCAGAAAAGCGGAGGTCCATGCTAGGTTAGTACGCAGTAACAAATAATAATAATAATGGGTTATACTTTATAACCATCTTATTTTGATACAATTCTAATCACATCGATAATTCCAGATTATTAAAGTTATCTATCATTAAAACAAATACCTAGTTTTGAACTTTGAAATGTCAAGTGACTTATAGGTTAAATGCTAATGAGAATAACTTTTACAAAATATAAATTGATTTGTCTTTGACTGCATCAAAACATGGGCAACAGAGACAATTAAAAAAAGAAAAATACTTGAATAATTTGGTCAAGGCTCACAAGTATGCTATCCATGCCTACGACTTTCATTTAATTGTAAAAAGTTGAAATTTTTTAAACTCATTCCTTCGCTTAAACTGTTCTTTTCAGTAACTGCAACAGAGAGGGACAAGGTTAGCTTGTTGTAAAATGTTTAAAAAAGTTATGTAATATTTTGTAATTAGCTGCTGCCTCAAATGCTGCCTGCATGGATGTTTCATGTTAGATAATGCAATGAAAAATTGGCTCTCCATAGGCTTCATACTATGTCCATATTAAAACAGAACTTTGCACAATGCCCAATTAAGAGGCTAAGTGCGATTTTATAGGTCTGTTATAATATATCTATAATATCTTGGTACAACTCACACAAAGCTATCTGATCCCAAACTAAGCAGAGCTTGTACTATGGAAACCAGACAACCGATAAACATACTTATATATTTCTAAATACATACATATTATAGATAAATAACACCCAGACACAGAATAAACCATCGTGCTCATCACACAAAGTTTTATCCTGGGTGGGGATCAAACCCACGACCTCTTGCGTAGCAGTCGGATACATTCCCACCGCGCCACAGAGGCAGTTAAAACAAACAAATAATTCTTTGTAATTCACAAGTCATTAATTTTAAATTCAGTACAATTAACTTCATTAGACTAATATAAAAAACTAGCACATTGACTTCTAATACATTGTAATGGTTTCCTAACTACTTTCGATTATGGCGGCCTCTCTTATCAGAGACTAGTTAGTGCATTCAGAAATATATTTTAGTTCACAAATGTATGAGCTGACACAAGTGCATTCTCTATTATAGGTCTGATGGAATGAAAATCTGATAGGACCATAGAGAGATTTTGTGCAGGACAGACAGTTTAAAGTGTGGCACAGAATATTGTGACAGTTTTCGAAAACAGTCTCCCATCTGGACCGACAGTGGTTACACTGCCTAACTTCGCAGATATCTCAATCTGCTTGATCATTACTGAGTCACAAATTCCTTGTAATAATGATCTATTTACTTGAAAATCATTCTTTTATAATTTCCAATATGCATTCTTTAGATTCAATATTACTATAGTAATATACAGTATATTCATACTTGCAGTTGGCATGGCCTATTATAAGCTTTTGCTTAAAAATAGCCCTATGTACCCTATGTGTATGTGCCACATTGTTGTGATCTCCTTACCAATTTTAGTAATTGGATTCTATTCCATGTCATAGTCTGATGACGGACAATGTGACATTTTTCAAATACGGGCACTCATCTATAGACTGAAAGTAGGAATGTTGTTTAATCTCACAGATATAAGATCAGCTTGGTCACCAGTGAGTCACATATCCCCACATTATAGTTACTACTGTTAATAAACAAAATAATGTCATTGCTTATCATCAAATGAGGCGGAATGTTTGCTAACTACCTAATCATTATGTAAAAATATCAAGAATGCAACATAACAAGCTATCCAAAACCTGTATTTATGCTAATTAATTTCACCTTGACTACACAATACACTAACAGTACAGAAGGCAATCTTTATACAATCACTGCACCTGCAGCACATGTGCACTTGAGCAACTTACATACAGAACTTGCCATTGACCTCTATAGCAGGGTTTCCCAAACCGTGCGTCGCGCCGCCCTGGGGCGTTGTCAAGCGATCCACGTAGATAGGCTGCCTGAACCAGCGTGACAGAATTGTATAAAAAGCTGTGCGCATTTTGACTGTCCAAAGATGAGCCCTATTTTGAGAGCTATGCATAGAAAAGTAAGCACATTCTTCTCATGGGGGGCCATTGCACAAAAATGACAAACTCCCAAGGGTGTAATAGTAAAAATTAGTTTGGGAAGGCCTGTTATTGTGATTTTCATGTACTGGTCCTAAAGTCAGTCAGGAGACAGTCGCACATATGCTCCTTAAGTGCACCAGTGTTGCTCCGATCCGAACAGAGACCCTGAGGTCACCAACAGATATGAGAAATTTGGGAAAGTTGATCTGCTTCTGGCGGGAGGTGGGCTGGTTGGAGTAACGGCCACCACGGCTCACGCACAATGGTCCACAGCCGTCAGCCGTGGGTGGCCATAATAATAATGATGATGATTTTACTAGTATGCTAGACTGACTACCCATATATATCCGTATCCATATCGTCCAATGTCAAAATCAAATGGACGTCTTGTTGTTGTCGGCGGTAGCTTAGGGTACTAGTACTATAGAAGCCAGTGGGCATCACTCACAGTCACAGAATCTCAGAACACCTTTCGTACCTGTAATTCTGTATCCATGAACAACGTCGATGTGTGTGTTGCTCGATCGAGGTATATGTAAAGGTTACCTTCTCTTCTCTTGGTATTTTGTGCTGACTACACACATCCACAGTCCAGAGTCTAGGGATATTTCGTATTTTGTTTACCATTTGTGAACCATTTTTTTAGCATTTACAAAATACATGGGATCGCATACCCTAGCATGTTTTATTTTTAATTATTGCTAATAAACTAAGTTAATTTTATCAAATTTTCAGATTTTATAAAAGAACGTTTTGTTTTAATTATAGGTTATAAAATTCGGGTTCTTACCATATTACTTACCATATACGTTTTTTTTTAATCAACAAAATACGGAATATCCCTAGACTTTGTTGATTTTGTTGAGTGTATGTTTTTAAAACTGAATTCATTTCTGAAAACTCACATCACAACTTTCAATGCTGGGCATAGGCCTCTTCTAATTTACGAGGCCTTCCAACAACACCTGGCCTTCCGCATCTAGCACCATCCCAGCTACCTTCTTTAGATCATCGAACCATTAGGCACCTGTCCCACCAACAGCGAAAAAACGAGTAGCGATTAGCGATTTTACCGCTTAAGAAACATCATACTTATGTAGATTCCATGTAAACAAAAGAGATACAAATATTAATAGTTGATCGCTGACCGTTCACACTGCCATGCCGGCGAGTATTCGCTCTACACTGTGTCTCTTTTGTTTACACGGACGGGATCTACAAAATGCATCTGGGTCCTTTTTACGTCCATTCACGTTCTTTTTCCATTTTCGCGGCAAGCTTGTGCGAATATTTATCAGTATTTATCAGTTGTTTGGTTGCCATAGCTTTGCCTAGTTGGGAATCAGATGGCTAAAACGTCTATTTCTTTATCCATACTCTCCCACCTCAAAGCATAGGTCTCTCCAACCCCATACATTTTCAAATTTTCCTGCATAGTCCATTTCCTAGTCGCTATATAGTATAATAATTAATTATTTGTGTAATTATTCCAGTGAAGGAAGTAGCGAGACTAGACAAACAGGTTTCAACAATGAGAACAGAACTGGAAGCTATTAGAGAATTACAAAAAGAAACGTAAGTATTCCATTTTTATCTGAATGTCTAAAAAGAGTAACCGATTTTGGTTGTATTGTTTATTTATTTATTTAGTTATAAAGGTAAACCAACAGCAAATACAAAATTTTACGACTAGTTTAAACAACATAAAGCCAACTACAGGTTTTCTCTTATAGAAATAGAAAATGTTACTAAAAAACAAGCAAAAAAAATCAAAGGTGCTAATTTTAGCCCAAAATTCTATACTAATATTATGTTTGCGAATGCGAATGTTTAGATGGATGGATGTTAGTTACTTAACCGCGCCAGAACAGCTCAAGGGATTTGGTGCCGTACCATCTAAATTATTTGCCAAATGCAACTATATGTTTGATTCTGTCAAATGTCAGTCTCTACACTGCTGTCAAATGCAAGGAATTAACAAATCTATACTAATAATAAAAAGCTGAAAAGTTCGTTTTGTTTGAACGCGGCAATCTCAGGAACTGGTTCGAAACGTGGTTCGAATTAAAAAAATATTTTTCTGTTGGGTAGCCCATTTATCGATGAAGGCTATATACTATATAACATCACGCTACGACCAATAGGAGCGGAGTAGCAATGAAAAATGTTGCAAAAACGGGGTTAATTGACGCATACGAAGTTGCGCGGGACAGGTAGTAGACAATAAGTCGCTCGCCGGTTTGGTGATCTTGGTGACCTCATCACTGACTCGCGTGCTCTTTGGCAGGATTATGGTACGATATTTGTAGGACAGTCTACAATTGACCGGCTGATGAAATTTGACAAAGGGTTCTCATGGGATATGTTTAGGTAGAGATAGATTAGATATATTTTTCAAAATTACCACGCGAATGAAGTCGCAGGCTACAGCTAGTGGAATATAAAGGCGCAGTAGGTATGCGTAAGCGTAAGACTACTGTTCAAGAGGGTTCGATTCCTACACGGGCAGAATTTTGTTAGAGCTTCGCGTTGGTTTCTGGTCTGAGTGCACTTTCTTTCGGTAATTGTATGTTAGTTAAGTCCCAGCGACATATGAGCTTATCTCCTGCAACTGTCTAGATTGTATGGCGCGCCTAGAGCAGGGGATTTGGGCATTTAAAGGTTCAAATCTGAAATCCTGCATAAACCTTGAAAAAAAAAAACAAAGGTTTAAGCCCTGTTGAAGAGTAGGTACACCTGCACTTTACCGATGTTATTTTACGCCCGGGCGAACCTGATTTGCGTAATTGGTGTTATTGTACCCAGAATTGGACTGACCACCATTTATTTGAGGGATGGATCTAGTAACATAGTCCAGAGGGTTCGCTTCTGGCCCCGTTTTGGCTACGGAAGTCTCGGGTTCGATTCCTGAGTCGAGTCGGGGGGTCTCTAGGCTCAAATAATCCGCTTAAAAAAATAATATATGCGCCTATTTTGGTTTGAGCCCAAATATAGTGAATTGGTATCCAACATTTTATTTTTAATAGAAACTCTGTCAACAGAAATCTACGTCGTCAAAAACATAAGAAGGTTCGCAAAGTGAGGGCGGTCAAAGCGAGCCCGACCGGCGACGCAGCTGACGCTGTTGACGCACACGAACGTGACCAGAGTTATGTTTCCGACTCCGAGTATATGACAGACTACGCATCTGTGTTAGGTAAGTGTTCGACCCGAACAGTACGTAAACAGATTTCCCATGGTCAATTTCTGTACGTTTGACGGAGGAGGGGGAGGGGGAAATTTATGTCTCACCGCCGGCTATGAGCGAGAAGCGAGTAGCGATTTTATCGCTCAAGAAACGTACAATAGATGTATATTGTAAATCCCGTCCGTATAAACTAAAGAGATGCAGTATAGAGCGAGTACTCGCCGGCAGTGGGAACGGTTTAAGATCAACTATTAATATCTGTATAACTTTTGTTTACACGAGATCTATTTAAGTATGTACGTTTCTTGAGCAATAAAATCGCTAATCGCTTTCTTGCCGTTGGTGGGACATGTGCCTTAACACGCGCCCGATTTACTGGTTTTACACAAATATTTCTGACGTAATCACCATTCTAAACCTCCCATTAAAAGTAAGTAAACCAATGACCTCAATACCCTTTTAGGTGTTTACGTTACTACTTCTGTGAATCATGTGAATCTGTCGAATTGTGAGGCGTGTTCCCTCTTTATTAATAGGGATGTTGACTGTCAAGTCAAATCAGTCTCTATTTATGAAATGTCAAAACGTAAAGTTCTATTGAAATGTGTATAGAATAACAACCTATGTCGTCATATGTTCCTATCGTCAAATCATTACTTTTAGTATTCGGTTTAATGCTTTTAAATTCAAAAACATGTTGTTCAAATTGTAAAAGAATAGTTATTTTCAGAGCATTTTAAGATCTACTATTACCTGATTAGTATAAAATAATTTACTTTTATTGTAGTCAACTACCCAATTATAATCAATTTAGGATGGATTTCCGCCATGTGATGCCTTATTCAGTCAGTATAGATATTACAAACCATCAAACATTACATAAATAACAGTTGTTTTGTTATCAGTAAATAAATCAGATAAAGGTCGAAGAAGCGTGACTTTGGACGACTCTGTCCTTGATTCTATGATATTAAACAATGAACGATTTATTTATGACATATTTTAATATTACTGTCTCGGTGTTAGATTTTTATCAACAAGAAATTATTAGAAAAACAACTCGAACAAAGATGACAAGAAACTCAACTGTTTAAATTAATTACCTGAAATATTATTTAGGCTATGTTATTCCTAGAATTGAGACGAATCCAACGACACCTCACATGATAGAATCCGTCTAGTCGTGTAGGTTGTAGAGCGTTACAATAGGTATACGTACATACACTTAATGTGATCAGTTGACGTTGTGTGAGTTGTCACAAGATATTATTATTTATTATTGATACACAGGTACAGAGAGCGAGATGGATAGCGAAGAATTCTACGACGTACCTACGGACGACGATGATGACACATTGAGGGAATCGCTCAGAAACGGACACGTAACTGAATTGTTGGAGGATGTACGTATATTATTGTTAACGTTTGTATACGTAGATGTAGCGAGTACAGTAATTTAATTTAGGGGGACCTTGACCCCGCTGGGCAATTTAATTTATTATTTTGGTCTTGAAGGCCCTTGACCCCACTTGGCAATTCACGGATTTGGTTTGGGGAGACCATGATACCACTGGGCAATCTACGATTATGATTTGGGAAGACCTTGATACCACTGGGCAATCCACGATTATGATTTGGGAAGACCATGATACCACTGGACAATCTACGATTATGATTTGGGAAGACCTTGATATCACTGGGCAATCTACGATTATGATTTGGGAAGACCTTGATACCACTGGGCAATCCACGATTATGATTTGGGGAGACCATGATACCACTGGGCAATCTACGATTATGATTTGGGAAGACCTTGATAACACTGGGCAATCCACGATTATGATTTGAGGAGACCTTGATACCACTGGGCAATCTACGATTATGATTTGGGAAGACCTTGATAACACTGGGCAATCCACGATTATGATTTGGGAAGACCTTGATACCACTGGGCAATCCACGATTATGATTTGGGGAGACCTTGATAACACTGGGCAATCCACGATTATGATTTGGGGAGACCTTGATAACACTGGGCAATCCACGATTATGATTTGGGAAGACCTTGATACCACTGGGCAATCCACGATTATGATTTGGGGAGACCATGATACCACTGGGCAATCTACGATTATGATTTGGGAAGACCTTGATAACATGGGCAATCCACGATTATGATTTGGGGAGACCTTAATACCACTGGGCAATCTACGATTATGATTTGGGAAGACCTTGATAACACTGGGCAATCCACGATTGTGATTTGGGAAGACCTTGATACCACTGGGCAATCCACGATTATGATTTGGGGAGACCTTGATAACACTGGGCAATCCACGATTATGATTTGGGGAGACCTTGATAACACTGGGCAATCCACGATTATGATTTGGGAAGACCTTGATACCACTGGGCAATCCACGATTATGATTTGTGGAGACCTTGATAACACTGGGCAATCCACGATTATGATTTGGGAAGACCTTGATACCACTGGGCAATCCACGATTATGATTTGGGGAGACCTTGATAACACTGGGCAATCCACGATTATGATTTGGGGAGACCTTGATAACACTGGGCAATCCACGATTATGATTTGGGAAGACCTTGATACCACTGGGCAATCCACGATTATGATTTGGGGAGACCATGATACCACTGGGCAATCTACGATTATGATTTGGGAAGACCTTGATAAAACTGGGCAATCCACGATTATGATTTGGGGAGACCTTGATACTACTGGGCAATCTACGATTATGATTTGGGAAGACCTTGATAACACTGGGCAATCCACGATTATGATTTGGGAAGACCTTGATACCACTGGGCAATCCACGATTATGATTTGGGGAGACCTTGATAATACTGGGCAATCCACGATTATGATTTGGGGAGACCTTGATAACACTGGGCAACCCACGATTATGATTTGGGAAGACCTTGATACCACTGGGCAATCCACGATTATGATTTGGGAAGACCTTGATAACACTGGGCAATCCACGATTATGATTTGGGAAGACCTTGATAACACTGGGCAATCCACGATTATGATTTGGGAAGACCTTGATACCACTGGGCAATCCACGATTATGATTTGGGGAGACCTTGATAACACTGGGCAATCCACGATTATGATTTGGGGAGACCTTGATAACACTGGGCAATCCACGATTATGATTTGGGAAGACCTTGATACCACTGGGCAATCCACGATTATGATTTGGGGAGACCATGATACCACTGGGCAATCTACGATTATGATTTGGGAAGACCTTGATAACACTGGGCAATCCACGATTATGATTTGGGGAGACCATGATACCACTGGGCAATCCACGATTATGATTTGGGGAGACCTTGATAACACTGGGCAATCCACGATTATGATTTGGGGAGACCTTGATAACACTGGGCAATCCACGATTATGATTTGGGGAGACCATGATACCACTGGGCAATCTACGATTATGATTTGGGAAGACCTTGATAAAACTGGGCAATCCACGATTATGATTTGGGGAGACCTTGATACTACTGGGCAATCTACGATTATGATTTGGGAAGACCTTGATAACACTGGGCAATCCACGATTATGATTTGGGAAGACCTTGATACCACTGGGCAATCCACGATTATGATTTGGGGAGACCTTGATAATACTGGGCAATCCACGATTATGATTTGGGGAGACCTTGATAACACTGGGCAACCCACGATTATGATTTGGGAAGACCTTGATACCACTGGGCAATCCACGATTATGATTTGGGAAGACCTTGATAACACTGGGCAATCCACGATTATGATTTGGGAAGACCTTGATAACACTGGGCAATCCACGATTATGATTTGGGAAGACCTTGATACCACTGGGCAATCCACGATTATGATTTGGGGAGACCTTGATAACACTGGGCAATCCACGATTATGATTTGGGGAGACCTTGATAACACTGGGCAATCCACGATTATGATTTGGGAAGACCTTGATACCACTGGGCAATCCACGATTATGATTTGGGGAGACCATGATACCACTGGGCAATCTACGATTATGATTTGGGAAGACCTTGATAACACTGGGCAATCCACGATTATGATTTGGGGAGACCATGATACCACTGGGCAATCCACGATTATGATTTGGGGAGACCTTGATAACACTGGGCAATCCACGATTATGATTTGGGGAGACCTTGATAACACTGGGCAATCCACGATTATGATTTGGGAAGACCATGATACCACTGGGCAATCCACGATTATGATTTGGGGAGACCTTGATAACACTGGGCAATCCACGATTATGATTTGGGGAGACCATGATACCACTGGGCAATCTACGATTATGATTTGGGAAGACCTTGATACCACTGGGCTCAGGAGTTTGATCCAATTCCATATTTCAAAACAGTGTTACACCATTAATTTTAAATTCCATTTTTACCATTAAATATCATACTATCTTTCAGGATCTATCAGATAAAGTAGATGTACCCAAATCAACGTTCAAAAATGCCACATAGCTGTGAGTTAATATACAGGTATTTTAATAAATTAATATACTCGTACACATGTTACATTACATTTATTTATATGCATGGTATTGTTTTTATAATTATGTAATTACTTCTTTTTACTCATTTTCATGTTTATTAATACTTTAGTATTATAAGTAAAAGTCGATTAAGCACATACCTTAAACTGTTCTCTGCATCACCCTAAGGTTGACTGGTAGATAATGCCTAAGGCATTAAGTCCCCCTTTGTACAAATTTAAGAAATCGATAATCTGTAAGAAAAAATATCTTTCATAAATTATATAATATGGTAAATCCTTAGTCCATTTTGCTAATCGATGTTTTTCTTTTCCAGTCGAATCATCGCTAGTGGAAGGTTTAGTATTAGTCGAGTAGTCGGGTTCGGGTTTAACCACCGTAGTAACTAGTTTTAAAACTAGACTAAATGAAAGTACAGATGTCTAAATATGTTTACATTTTGTTGTTATATACTTAATTATATTGACGGCTAAGCGATTTCTTAGATACATTTTGTAAAAAATAAGTGTGGTTTTACTAAAATAATATTTTCTATCTAAAATACAAAAAAATAAATTAGTCTTGTAAAAACTTGAAAACTATTGAACCGTAATGAATATTTTTCTCTTTTGTCCGCCTCATTACTTGGGTGTATAAAAAAAAAAAAACCAAAAGAATTATCTCAAAAATTGAAAAAGTTGAAATGAGTAATTTTGTCATTCAATTTTGAGGTGGTACGAAGTTCATCGGGTCAGCTTAGTAACTATGATTATTATTTTTATATTATTATTATTAATCTTTTTAATTCTGCCAGTGAAGCTAAATTATTATCTTAAAAGTAAGAAACCCGCGATATCTGAATAGCGGATTCATCATCAGCCCGTATCTTATCTTATAATTTTATTTTATGCCTTTAAACGAGCAATTCTTGTATGTAATCTGGATCTCGGCAACGGCTCCAGCGATTTTCATATAATTAAGTATCGATCTAGCTAGGTTTCGTTTTTAAAAAACATCGTTAAAAAAAAACCGAGCATAGCTCGGTCATCCAGGAACTACGTATAAATTGACATAAAAGCAAGCAGAGCCACGTAGAACAATTTGTATCTAATAAACCGCTTCTTCGTGATCATAAATTCCAGTTCAATAATTCCATTATGAAATTGTAATCAATTGTAAAAATATATAATTTTAATCAATTTTGGTAAAATATAATTTTTATTCATTTTTTTTCGGGACTAGTTTTAAAATTTTATTGACTTGATGATGTTACATATTTTGAAATAAGAGACTATTTTAAGGGTGTTAGAGAAGTTGTTTAAAGCGGCATTGTGTGCAGGTTATTGGATTCAACATTTGTGATTTATGTTGAACCAAAAAAAACGAGTTATAATATAACATTGTGTGTCCATTATAAAATTATATTAAAAACATTTTTTTAATATTTTGTTTAATCGCGTAAGAACCGCTACGCTATTTTTATGTTTATACCTAATAAAAAAAGGATTGATTAAAATAGGGATACACTGACTTCTATAGTACTAGTTCGCTGGACATGGTACTCTCATCTGATAAAATCAAGTGGAAGTCTATACAGCCTTATGACGGCTTAGTCGCATAATGTCTCTTTTGCAGAATGTCGCTTGGTCACAAAATAGCTCTCTCGCAGAATGTCCTTTTCGAAAAATGTCTCTCTGTAAATTAGAATAAAATACAACCCTTTAGGGAAAATCATTACATTTACAAGGAAAATAAAAAAAAAAACATTAATTCATGTTTTTTTTGTTTTATAAATTTGATCAATAATAATAATAATAATAATACTAATCTTTATTTTTTTAAATGTTTAATTTTCGAAACATTCTGCGAAAGAGACATTCCGCGAAAAAGACATTTTGCGAGCATAATTCGTGTATAACAACAACTATTTGTTATAAATATCAAAAAAGCTCGCAGAACGCTCATTCGATTCGACACAAGAAATTTCTATGACTTTGTACGGTGCTGCCAGTCCAGAATAACTAGTACTAAAAAAGGTCAGTGGATCTTTATCATAATAAGAAAATAATAATGTCGCTTATACCATTTCTATCTGTCACCCTTTAAGTAACCAATTAGGGAGCATCACTATTATCAATTTTGTGCAGTTATAAACTCAGTGCTGTAACTTAAACAAAGTTTTGAAGTTGTTTAAACTTATTAATAAATTTATTCAATTATATTACATATATTTTTAGCAGGTTAGTCGATTATTGATTTAAACCTGACACAATGAATTGTATTGTTTGATGAATTGTGAGAAAGGGAGAGAATAGCAACTTTTATAAAATTGTTCAGTGGGTGGACGCCGTTTGTACCTTTACTGATTAAACTCCAAATCGTTGCTGCGCGTGCAAAACCGCGAATATGAAAATTAGATGAATACCAGAATTGAATCTCGTTAGATACAATTCTGATTTTCGCCCGTTCATTGCATTCTGAAGGACATAAAATACAATTTTGGTTTTTGTTAATTTTCATAATTTGCTATTTTGCACGTACTATGACGAAAGTCATTTCGATTCATAGTGCCGTATAAGTGATCAAAACCAATAATCGACTAACATAATACTAAACATAATAAAATCGACTAATCAGTACAGGATAATGATACAACATTATATTCTAAACTATTTACTGTCTAGTTTAGCCTTAAAAGCTTTATTAAGAAAATATAAGCTTTATATCTTTGAATTCTTATTAAATGTATGGGGTGAAGGATATGCTCTCCTAGGCAGTTAACCAGGGCTGCCAACCTAAGGGTATTCCCTCTAAATCTAGTAGGAAATAAATAACTGGGATGGTGGATTTTTAACGGTAATATCTTTAAGGACGTTTTTTGGAATAACTAATCCAGCTAAAGGCAATTTTCAACTCCCTGTTGAGCGAGCGACTCGATTATTTGAACGAAGTTGCAAATTAAATTTTGCAACTTCGTTCAAATAGTCTAGTCAATTGCATCATACACTTGACCAGTTAGGGCGATTTTCAAATATTTTTTTAAACATCTTAGCGCTTTTAATTTTTATTTTAGGGAAAAAATGAACTTGGCAACCCTGCGTTTAACCATTTTACTCCACAAGCGACTTTCCACCTTATTGTCTAGTGTATACAGCAGATATTCGTATATAATGCCCTCTATCGCATACCTATAAACTCATAGCGTAGTGCTGGTGCTATGGTGAAACTTATTTAAGAGCCTAGTTTGATATAAAAGAGTTCTATCGAGTCCTTCAATCGTCCCAAAACTCAAATTTTCAAAATTATTCGTTATATAACTAAGTTATTGGTGACGAGCAGTTTCCCCAGCGGCAAGTTACGGAACTAACTTCAACGAATCAATCAGCCTTTATCGGTCCACTGCTGGACATATGTCTATCCTAATTCACGCCAGGACACTCGGTCCTTTGCCTTTCGCATCCAATTCATTAAATTTTATAAGAATTTTATCCTTTAAACAGACTCCAAGCATTGCTAGATCCATATCCAGCTGCGCGAATTTGTTGATTAGCCTAACCATAAATGTCCACGTCGTTTTAAAGTGAATATGGACTTATATTGTGTAGGATTTATTTATCAAATATTCACGTAACTATAAATAAAAAAAAAAAGAAAAGTATCTGTTATAAGTTAGTTCCATAAACCGCCAACAGGGAAATTTTAAACGTCACCAATACAAAAAGGCCTATAAAATCAAAGGCAGCTAAATCCAAGTCTGTCAAATAATCAGTAAGCTACAAAAATCGATAATTTTGTTCAGGTAGCTACAATATTCTATATTTTAAGATAGATTTGTAAAGAATTTGAATATTAGAAATAATCTGAATTTTAATTAATAAAGCTTCCTGTATATTTGAGTACAAAGTGAAAATAAAATAGCATTTAGCTGGCTTTGATTCCAACTATAGGATATTACTGTATTTGATTCTGACTAACTGGATATAACTTAGTTTGATAATTACAGTCGCCATTTTGAATCCTGCGGATTAGTGATGTTCTTAAACGTTCGATAAAGTAAAAACAATAACAGTATATTATTTTACAAATTTTAATCAATTTTCAATTAAGTAAGTGAAATATTTGCATTTATAGTTTTATCATTATTATATTCTTAAGACAGGTGTTTCTGCTATCCCTTCACAAAAACTTTCTTCTAAATTTTCATTTCCTTCAACCGATGGCCCTCTAATAATACCTAAGTAAAATTGTAAGTCTTCTCTTTCTTGCCATTCTAATCCAAAATGTTTTGTCAACAATTTCTCAACATCGGTTATTTTTGCCTGCGACACAGGCACTCCCGTTGGAATGGTGGTAGGTTGGAGCATACTTGTTTTTTTTCCAGTTTTGCAGACATTAAAGGATTTATTTGAATCTGAATTGTAAAACTGTTCACCGCGGATAACTGTGTTTCCTGAAATCTTAGATCTTTTTATAATAAATCTCTTGCATTGGGTTATTTTGAATGGCCATTTCGCTGTCGGCTTAAAGACTTGTTGAGCGGCCGTTTTGAAGTCAAATATAATAATATCCCTTAGATTCGTGACCGTCGCACTACTTGAAATGAATTCGCAATATTCTTCTGGTTGAATGATTACTTCTTGTTTCTTTAGAACTTTTTCTACATTACCAAAAACTCTGTCCGGGGGCATAAAACTATGCCCTGTTACGGGAAATATTATTTCAATGCGTTCGACAGAAACATTTTCCAATAGCCATTTAGATAGCATACTTAGCATTATGCTATTCTTGTTTTGCCCGCCACATCCATCAGCAAATAAGCGTATGACGGAGATACCTGATAAATTCGTTTTATTTAATCGATCATAGACGGCTGATGCTATTTGATTAGCTGTTTTACCAAATTCATTTTCCGTCCAGGTATATGCAAAAGTTGTGTTCTTGTTAAGCTTGTCTTTAGAGGATCCTTGCACAATTGTGAAATTAAATAAATAAAATTGTCGGCTGTAGTAAGCACTTTGGTCTGGAATTCGAGGTAGTGGACTGTTTTTTTGGCAATCAAAGGAAAACGTTATCATATCATCTTTTTGCTCCTGTAGCATTTTGAAGAACGCTTTTGCTCGTAATTTATGTACTCTACTTGTAATCATTAACTCATTTTTCTTGACTTGATCGTTTTCTTTTTTGATTCTCTCATTTAATTCTATGCAAGTTGAGCAGACGTCAGTGCTGGGTCTACCGAAACCTAAATTAAATTCTCTGTTAAAAATATGCCGGAAATATGATTGTTTTACAGGAGATTGAGGATTTTCGTATTTAAACATTTTGTATAACTTGTTTATACTCAAGTCACTAGATAGGTATTTGCGTTCTTGAGTGGATGATCGACAATAATGCGATTCGACACATTTTAGTTTCATAATATAATTTCGAACGGACTCCTTCTGATCTTTAAATTTATTTATTTTTCGATTACCCCCTCTTCGTTCTCTGGCAATCTGTCCTGTATGAAATAAATGTTTCAAAGCATACTCTACACGATATTTTGTTATGCCAAGTATATTCAAGAACGCTTTTTGGCAAACAGGAACACAATCATTGCGAGCTCTGAAAACGCTATATTTTATACTAAAATCTCTACCAAATCTTATGTTTTTGGTAGGTCGCCTTCTTTTTACCTTCTGCATTTTACAGCACTTCAGTATCATAGCATCTTGTTCACTCCGTTTATATGACGAATAAAACGAACTGTGAAAATTCATAATGTCAGTCATCGTCAAACTTGAACATTTTAGATTTTTATTTTTATGTGAACATATTATTCGTTCAGGTGCTTTCTTTGGCATGTACCTGCAAAATAGAAAAATGCTGTGTTATAAGAGAGCATCATGTCTTTGCAACGTTTCAATTTTCCGTTGGCCAAACTCGGCGACGAGGACAGTAATTTCAAATGTTGGGCGTACATCACCAAGGACAATAATATTTATTGTAAACTAAAGGAGTTTGCTTTACTCTTGGGCTATGAGAATGTTAAAAAAGCTTATAGAATTGTTCCAGATGAATGGAAATGTCCATGGAACAAGTTGGGCCCATTCACGGCCCATCTTGAAACGCCACCAAACTGGCATCCAGAGACACTTTTTGTATCAGAACCCGGTATCTACGCTCTACTAGCGCGCTCAAACAAATCGCAAGCAAAAAAGTTTATGCGATTCGTTTACGAGGAAGTGCTGCCTACCATCAGGAAAACGGGCGCGTATGTTTCTCCGCAAATCGGCCAAAATCAAATTTCCGAGTTGCTTTCTCTGATGATAGATAAAGATAAACAAATGGCTAAATTAATTGAAAAAATCATCGACGACCGGCCTAAGCTAGCGGTGATGACTGAACGCGACGAAACAAAGCACCATCTCCACGTTTACAAGAGGGACGACTGCTATAAGTTTGTACGCGCGCAAAAGAGAAATTTGTCGCAAGCCCTCAAGCGGATACCCCCCGGCTACGAGCTGGTCCTCCAACGGACAAACATTCCAAATGGAGTCAATGTTCTTAATCGCACCAAGGAATTGCTCCTCCGTGACTCGTACAAATCTTGTTATAACAATATTCGAACCAACATAGATGTGCGTAGTCTTGTAAAAGACTTGTTATCGACTAACTATCTCTAGTAAATTACGCACTCTGGGCCCAGTCTGTTTATCAGACTTATTAAATGAATACTGGGGAACTCCCCACGGCTAAGAAACTCTATTTGAATCAGTCGCGCAATATTGTTGGGATAATAGATTATTAATTTTTTTATAATAATATGTACATTATATTTTTTTTATTGCAGTGTTAACATAATAATATAATAGTCGGTATTTGGAACTAAAAACTTGTAAGCACATCACTAACCTTTCTTTCTTAGCAATATTAACTTTCCAGTTCTCGGGGTTTCTTGTTCTTTTACGAGCCTTGCCCGCAGTTGCTTTTGTTACAGGAACGTCCATGGTTATCCAAATTTGAAGTTTAACAAAAGAGTTGTCACGTAATACAATAAAAACAGAAGAATAATGCTAAAAACTGGACGACACATTCACATAAATTGTATCGCAGCGGCCATGTTCGTTTTCTGAAATCCTGCTCTCTGATTGGTTGGCGTAACTCGTAGCTACATTTGATTCTTACTGGTTGGCATATAGCTGTCTTTGATGCCAGTATCGATTTTTGACTCGAATTTTATAGGGGTTTAGCTGCATTTGTTAGTAAAATGAATATGGTAAAGTGTGTTAAACTGACTAAACTAGATGGCGCCATAGTTAACTCATTTTACGATATTATGGCGTTTAGCTGTCTTTGATTTTATCGGCCTCAAATAACTCAGGTCAACTCAAAATTATACCTCATCTCTAAAACAATACATCTCACATTATTTATTATACGGGAATTAATGCGCATCGTTTACCTCAAAATTGCTTGACGTTTCGACCAGGTTGCACCGGCCGATGTTAGACTCCGTAAGGATGAATCTTCATCTACCCTCACTTTTTTGTTTCTCGAAACATTAGCGTCACTGCACACTACACTGATTGTGTCCACAATAACCGACTGCGAACTAATATGAGGTTAGGTTTTACGAATAGATTCCACGACACGGATAGTTTGAAGCCCACTTCTCACGATTGAAAGTTTTATGTTTTTTAATTTAAATCGCTTCACGAACAATTCTTGAATAAAAATGCCGGTCTGTGGAGAGGGTTTTTAAGGTATTTTTTAGCAATTTTAAGGTAAACGATGCGCGTTAATTCCCGTATAATAAATAGTTATATTCATGCAACGCGAAAGTTTAAATGTTAGTAATACATCTCACACTTTTTGTCCTTAATTTCAAATCAAACAGTAAGTAATTCAGAGTTATATTATATACTAAACTCTGACTTTTTAAACTTTTTTTCCTACTTTCTGTAAATATAAAAAATCCTTTCCAGAACAATTTCTCTAAATGACATCAAAACAGTATCAAAATCCGTTACGTAGTTTACACTTGTGAGTCTTAAGATTCATTAATTTTGGACATTAACAGTAACAGTAACTTGACGGGCCTGTTGGTTCGGTGGTTAGTGACCCAGCTACACCAGAGGTCGTGGGTTCGATTTCCACTAATAATAAATCATTGTGTGATGAGCACAATAGTTTATTCAGTGTCTAGATGTCGTTTATACGTATTTATAAATATATAAGTATATTTATCAATTGTTTAGTTGCCATAGTACAGTCTCTGCCTAGTTTGAGATCAGATGGCCGTGTGTGAGTTGTTCCAAGATATTTAAACACGCGAATAATATTATTATTACAATTAATAGCCCCAACTAGTATCGTTTATTAACGGTATCTTGTTATATCAATCTATGTTGTGTAATAAACAGTAACATCTTTCAATAGACATCTCTAGTTCATTTGGGTGGGACGAAATTTTAATTAATAATAATCAAATCTTATATAACGGTTCTCGGTAGCAATAAATAAATTAATATAATAATTAATCTTCAAACTTGACATGTAATACGAAACAAAAATGGTATTTGCTGTGTTTTAAAGATGGCGACGCGACATTCGTTCATACCATAGAGAATAGACTGTGCAATAACTGAAATAGACACAGCGATTGTGCGGCCAATACCTATAGATACTATTTTTTCTATAGGTCTGTAGTGACAACACAGTAGATAGCGGCCGAAAAGACAACTACTGTCATTAGAGAAAACTACTTTTAGGCCGCACGATTGTTTTGTCTCTCCCACGCTTTTCAGTCTATATTCACTTCATACATAGATAGAGAACGCTCAGTCCATTCTCAATGTCTATGCTACATACATAGTGTTACTCTATTGATTTATAACATGTAACAGAACTGTCTGTCCCATGGTGTTTTTCAATGACGGGACAACTGACACTATTTTGTCTCAGTAGTTCTATGGGACACGTGACACCAATATTTTAGTTCGAGAAGGCTCGTTAACCTTTGGTTTGTTAGTTCTAAAAACCTCAATATTCAGAATACGGTAATAAAAGCATTTCAATTAGAGAATATTTAAGAAAATAAAACATTGCTTACAATGGTCTCTTAACTGCTTACGGCGGCTATTTCATCAAAGACTAGCCAATTTCGCAGGAGATAGTGCACAAGTGTATGCGCAGACATAAGTGCACTCTCTATTATCTCACTCTTATAAGTCGGATGAGACGGAAATCCGACACGACCGAAAAGACATTGGGCGCAAGACCGACGACTTAACGTGCTCTCTGAGACACGAAGAGATGTGTCATTTTTTAAAAACGGTCACCCATCTGTGGACCGATAGTGGCAACGTTGATATCTTTATCTGCTCGGCTATTAAAGTATTGTGTGGGTAAAACAATGTAAAATCTAAATTGTTGTTTTTATACAAATACTTGTTTGTAATATAAGTTTTTTTTTGTCATAATCGTAGTGGAGAGGTATTTTGTGTGGGGTAACATGTAATGCTCATTATAGTCTTTGTTGGTAGTGAAAAATAATCACTTTCCAATTATTCTTATGTATAAAAAAATCTCTATTTTTAAACGAAAGTAATATTTGTAGTTCAAACCCAGGCATCGAACCTGAAACTGGGGCGCGTAAGCGTGTCCAAACTGTTCTTCAAATTTCTATTTTCTTTTATAAATTAAATAATAGGCAACAAATATAAAATGACTATAAAAAAATTCATCTTAAATAAATAAAAGTTGCGGTGAGGTATTTTCTGGCAGTTATAATCCTATGTGACTGACATAAAGCTACAAGTCGTGTGATTATGCAATACAATGTTATAGTAATTAAAATGATATTATTATATATAATTTTTATTGTTAATTACAGTTCATGCAATATAACTTAGCTGGTCTGAAGTTATAGTCCGAGAGCCAGTAACAGATTTATGTGACCAAGTTCCTCTCAAGTGATAATTAGTAAAATGCATCAGAAAATCGAACCATAAAGTCTCGTGAACGTCAGCTGAGGCTCGGTGGGGGGGATGAGGAATTGTAACCTCCCACGCTCGAAGGAAAAAAAAATACATTCATTCATTTCCTCTCGGCTAAAAATTTATCAAATTATAGCTGACCCAATGTCTCAACAAAAAAAAAATATCAGCTGGCTATAACATAGTGTATTGTACGTCAGCTGATGTCTTGATCATGGAAAAAAAAATCTTCACTTTCAGTGATATCCTCTCAAATAAAAATTTACGTGATGATAGCTTATATGTAACTATTGATAAATATATACGTCAGCTGGCTGTATCTCGGTGGAAAAATCGTCAGCTGATACTTTGAAGGTCGTTACGAAGGAAGTTAGTCAGTAGCATTTACTGACTATTTAAATGCATCAGCTGACTAGGTTTCCCCGGACTTACTGCTAGCTGATTTTTTTTATTTATCACAGAAATATATTTAAAATCAGCTCACAAATTTTCATGTGGGAGGAAATGACATCTCTTTAATTATTCGACATAGCACTCCAATATGAGTGTTGAGGTGAAACAAATATTCCTTATCAATATTTTTTAAACTTATACGTGTATATTCAAAAAAATTTTGTTCTATTCCAATATTTAAATAATCTATTTGCTTAGTAGAAATTAACTAGTTACTTGATAGAAAATATTTATTATAAAAAAAATATGAAAAATTACAATAAGAATGACTTATTATACTGAGCAACAAAAAACCCCCACAGAAACAATCAAGCAAAAGAAACCTATCAGAGTCCCCAGAGACGCTCCATCCTGACAGCAAAAATGTTCATCAGACTAGTAAACAACCACCTAAGAAAAATAAAGGGGACATGAAGAACTATATAATACAAAAGCCCAAACTAATTCTCGCTCAGACAGAATCAACTCAACGCCAATCAGACCATAACACGGCATAGCAACCAAAATCGGACCCTCTTCCAACCCCAAATCTCCCAGTACGGCCGGTCACCGCGGGAGAGTTCGACCAAAACCCCCCAAGAACAATTATCAAAACGAAAAATACCGTCTACATTTGCACCCTCAACGTAAGATCATTATCTTCTGATCAAAAATATGTTGAGTTCAAAGCTGCACTAGAAGATATTAAGCATAATAATAGGTTTGAGCGAAGTTCGCCGCCTAGGAAAAAAGACAATCGAAGACGACGAATACATCTTCTACCTACTACATTGGCCAAACAAAAGGTCTATATGGAGCAGGTTTTCTAGTAAAGAAGAAACACAAAGATAACATCGTAAAATTTACTGGAATATCTGAGAGAGTGTGCGTACTGGAAATCAAAATAGAAAACCTGTATTTTGCTGTAATTCAAGCACACGCCCCCACTGAAAACTCATCACAGGAAGAAATTGACAATTTTTACGAGGACTTAGCGAAAGCTCATGATTCCACATCTACTGAGTACATATTTTATATAGGCGTAGTCGATAAAAATAGGTAGTCGATAATTAAAGCAAATAATAATTTAAAGTAATTACAAAAAAAATAAAAAATATATATATAATTAGAAATCAAATTCATATAGTTATGTGTTATAAATGTAATTGAATATAATAATAAGTTACCAACTGTTATCGTCTAATATGTACTATGCATGGAACTAAATAAAGCTTTATTATTATTATTATTCCTACCTTCAAAGTATCAGCTGACGATTTTTCCACCGAGATACAGCCAGCTGACGTATATATTTATCAATAGTTACATATAAGCTATCATCACGTAAATTTTTATTTGAGAGGATATCACTGAAAGTGAAGATTTTTTTTCCATGATCAAGACATCAGCTGACGTACAATACACTATGTTATAGCCAGCTGATATTTTTTTTTGTTGAGACATTGGGTCAGCTATAATTTGATAAATTTTTAGCCGAGAGGAAATGAATGAATGTATTTTTTTTTCCTTCGAGCGTGGGAGGTTACAACTCCTCATCCCCCCCACCGTGCCGAAGCTGACGGTCATAAGGCTTCATGATACTATTGTCTGATGCATATCACCAATTATCTCTCGAGAAGAAATAATTAACCAAATTTTCACCTGGCTCTCGGACTATTAGGTTTACATTTGCGCATGATAGAGATGCTATCTTAATATACGGAAATGATTTACTTTAGTAATATTATTTATAACTATACAACAAACAATCGCATTTCTAATTCTCATCGTTCAGTTACCGCCCGCACCCCTTGTTTTGTGTGACCAGTAGTTAATGGTAAGTTTCAAAAAATGTGACAACGCTTGGCACTTGTTACTAATTTCAAACCGGCCCACTATATTGCGAGAATTGTAAATACTACAGTGAATCCGTACTTTATAGCAATTTTGCTTAATGGCTGTATTACATCACTCTGAATTGGGATCTCGGAACACATATTAAGAGACGTGTAATAAGAATATGCCTCTAATTCTCTAATGGCCAAGGTTTTGATTCAGTGTATTGTAATATCCGTTTAAGCGATAACGTAAGCCATATGGCGAAACTATGACGAATGTAATGTAAGAAGTTAAGTTTGTGGTTTTTTTTTTCATATATTTGAAACTCGGCATAATATTAAAATTATGCTCAGCTATATGCTCAAATTTTTAAACGTGCGCTTATTACTTTCATGGCTATATTTACCATAAATTGGTAGTAGGAGAGACTTGGAACATCGACTTTCACCCATTTGATACCAGATGAGACTCATTTATTATCAAGTTTTATCGATTTATAAACATGACTATGATAGCTTGCCAATCGAAAAGTGTTCACCGCTATATTTTTTTCGGTTTTAAAGATTTTAAAGCATGGCAATGTGCCATTAACGGATCGTTGCTAGCAAACCTATACAATTATTTTCGTAATTAAATATCTTTCTTTCGATAGCAATTTTTGTTGGTTATCGGTCGGTGTCGTTACCTATATTGACTTACCTGTTCATAACTTGCCAGATAAAACACAAATAAACTGGCAAACCTACCAAAGCTTCATGTTGAAAACTGACAGTTCAAACTAAATTTTTTTTGGTTATCAAAATGGTTATAAAAAAAAAATAGCCATGAAACTTTTCGATAGGCAAACTATCTAAGGCTTATTTATAATCAATAAAATTTCATATAAAATTTGTCGCATCTGGTTATCAGGTGGGTGAAGGTCGATATTCAGTGTCACTTAGGCCATATGCTATTTAAAGAGTTCATATTAAGAAATTGGATCAATTAAAGCTTTTAGGTGTCACCTAAGTCATTTCATCTTACAACGAGGGGTCTCCAGCATTTCTGAATGGTTGGTGAAAACCAATTTCTTAATATGGACTCCCTAAATACTGATTTCAACTGTGAAAACGGCCATAACTCTCTAAATAAAAAAAATATGATTAAAAATGACCATGTATCTTTAATGCTCAATGTTGCATTTGCAAATACCTTGAAGGGCAACCTCCGCTAAGGGAGGCTACACATAAGTGGGTCGGCACATTCGGTTCGGCAGTGCTTGCCGAAGCGAACAAAGTCGGCCCGAAGCAACTATACACAGGTTTGGCTTCATTAACTGATCGGGTAGTTCAAAAAAGCTGTTCGTCAAAGCATTTTTTCCCGAAAGTTCTTTCACACATACTGCCCGGCCTGTGCCGAATGATGCCGACTTGAACATGTATGTAGCAACCCTGAGAGTGTGGTGAGAGAAATGACGAGTAAATATAGCTTTTATCCAATTCATATAAAGTTGAAAATTGTATACATCAAACAATAGGACAGCCTCAGGATCTCCTGCATACGATTCACAACTCTATGTGTATTGGTTAAGGCAATTGACAATTGGTTAAGGTGAATTGTTTTTTTTTTTCTCTAGGTCTATGTCGACCCTAAAAAAGCAACCATGTCTTCGAACGCACAATTTTATTATGACAATATTGATGGCAGTTGATTGCATTTTTTTTTAAACTATTCTTTGTTTATATTTTGCACAAAGTAACATAAAGGACGAATAAAAGGCTAAGAGGTATATTTTATTGTTTTTTTTTCATTTCTTCGTCAACAAGACAACACTATTTAAAAGTAAGATTTCAAAATTAAAATTATTTACTTTATAAATGTCGCATATACCGATTAGCCTTTCCATTATAATTATTTTAAAAAAATCTCAAATCAATTCTTCAGTTTTTCGCGTATGTATATTAAATAAAAAATTCACTGTTAATATTTCTTTATTGATATTATTGTAACTATCTTCGACATAAATAAATTAAATAATAATTAATATATTATTATTGTCAATGCAGTACTCGAAGTTGTTAATAGATAGTAGGCATTTTGGGATAACCGACGGGTGTTTATTTTGTTGAAAAATAAAATATTATTCTTATTTGTGACTTTTATTTTTACAATAAAATGCGTGCCCTATTAAAACCCTGATAAATAAGAAAGTCTCTTTGGTTAACTCGTTGTCTTCAAAACGGCGAACATTCAAACCTGAACGAACAAACCCGCATCCAAATTAGTCCACCCTTTTGGGCGTTACAATATGAGTGTCCTAGGGGCAAGTTCTATTTTCTTTAAAGTGTTAACAACTGGGGAAAGAAAAAATGTATATCTGACCCCAAGAGATATAAAGGTAAGGACAAACGGCCCACGTATGCAACGTGGGAGAGTTGGTGTGCACTCTTGTTCCACGTACACAACGCATGTTGACGTCAGACTCTTTGTCATTCCTTCAAGTGCTGTAGTGTTGGGCTTAGGCGTCAGATGGCGGATGATATCTCCTCCACCTTCCTACGCCAATCTGGAATCCAACTTTGCATGGGACGCGTGGGATGGCGTTGCGTATGATAGAATATTTCTGATTCAACTGTTTTCATAGAATATCAAGTGTCTAGATGTCACAATGCGTTGCATAAGTAGGCTCAGATTATCCTTACCATAATGAACAGAATGACGACGTTGCGTTTGCAAGACCGCGAATTTGTTTTTTTTTTAGTATGTGATTTGCAGTTAATGGCGCGCAATGACGCAATGATTAGAGTTTAAGCCACTTATCTAAGGGTTTGACATTAAGTTGGTGCTAACGAAAACTTCGCTCAACTGAATGTCAAATCCAATAAATTTTTCTTTTCATAAGTAAGAAACGCTGAACACCGACCTTCACCCATCTGATAACCGGATGAGATACATTTTGTATCAAATTTGATTGATTTATAAACACGCCTATGGTAGCTTGCCTATCAAAAAGTGTTCACGGCATTTTTTTTTATAACCCCTTATCCTCTTTTGATAACCTAACATACTTATTAGCAACAACTGATAATTTTTAAAATGGATAATAAGTTTCGGTAGGTTTGCCAACTTATTTATGTTTTTGGTACCTGGCAAGTAACTGCACCGATCTGTTAACCAATAAAAATGGTATCGAAAGAAAGATTGACTTATTAAGAAATGAGGAATCGCCGTTCGCGTTGCTTGGCAACAAGTCAATAACGTGACTTTTTTTAGACACTTTCGTGAGTGCAGTCTTTTATCGATTTATAAGACGTTATCACATCTGTACTAATATTATAAAGCTGAAGAGTTTGTTTGTTTAAGCGCGGCAATCTCAATGCTGATCCGAATTGAAAAATTCTTTCAATGTTAAATAGCCCATTTATTGAGGAAGGCTATAGGCTATATAACATCAATGAGAAATGTTGCAAAAACGGGGAAAAATTACGCTAAGCTAGTCAAAAATATTAACCTTAGCCTTAAACACTTTTAGATTGGCAAGCTACCATAGTTGTGTTTATAAATCAATAAAATTTTATACAATATATGTCTCATCTGTATACCTATACAGATGAGACATATTTTTTAACTATTAGTCATATGGTGTGGGTAATGTTTGAGCGTGTTAGATATGGTGTTATATGGCTATGTAAATAGCCATATATATAATCAATCCATGTGTTGGATTTTGATATCTACTATGTAGATGTGTTTTGGAATATTGATTGTTCCAGTTTATGTGATGTTGTATAAAACCGAACGAAGGTTTGGTCCAACTGTTTTATAAGTTTGAAAGGTGGTCTGAAGTCTGATGACGGTGTAACCATCACAATGTATTGACTAGTTAACATAGCGATGATTATAAGATCATCCGTGTCTGCAAAACTATGTTTGGTAGTTATGTTATACTGTATGAAATACCTACTTGTGGCACAGAACAATTCAAAGATCTAATAAATCAATTATTTATATTATAGATGTACCCACAGATATTTTAGGATGATGTTTGTATTGTGATTGTGTCAATTGTTTATGATGCTTATGATATTGGATATGAGAATGCATTGCAGAGGTTGGAATGAATATACTAAATGTAATTGCAACTGATAATATCATTAATGAATTAGACGAAACTCTTTTATCACAGATGTACCTATTAAACAAACTCTAATGTGGGATCCTACCCACATATGTAGGTATTTGATGAAACAATATAGTTAAGTATTAAAGTTAATATTTGTAATTGTTTGGATTATGTAATCTAGTGTCTATATCTTTATTTATACAAATTGTTGTATAACGATCTAAATATAGAATGATGTTAGAAACACTGCTTAATATCTATAATGTACCTAAAAAGTTATAACTGTGGCATTCTACCCACATAATAGCAATTGTTAGTAGAATGAAGGTATAAAAGCAGGGCACAATCTGACCTAGCCCTCTTTTCTCTGGTGTCATTCGACGGCGAAGGTACGATCCTTATTCAAAGTTACTTTATATTGTTTCTATTGTATTGTATAAATAGTGTTTTTCTGTACTGTGTATAATGTTTGTGTATATTAAGCTGATTGACTGATGAAAAGATATTGCAATGTGTTCAATTGTCTATTGTCCTGTAAGTTATGAATCATCTGCCTTGTAGTAATATAGTAAGACATTGCAATGGTATATCTAAGTCTCAGTCAATTGGTTACATTGCAGATTCCTTATGTAAATATCATATTGCATATGTATATGGCAAACGTTTTATTAGGAGACGGCCTAGTTTTCTTATCACTTCTTTTCCTAGGCAATAGGTCCTCTTGGAAGTGACACTAGCATACCTCCCTACTCCAATTCCTTGATATAACCAGAGTG
This sequence comes from Herminia tarsipennalis, assembly GCA_945859575.2. Taxonomy (NCBI): domain Eukaryota; kingdom Metazoa; phylum Arthropoda; class Insecta; order Lepidoptera; family Erebidae; genus Herminia; species Herminia tarsipennalis. The sequence continues at coordinate 5,260,713 of OX243830.2, forward strand.
AATTGCATTTTGACAATATAATGCTGATTGCCATTTGTTACTTTGTATTATTCTATACTACCCTGAATAGATACCCCGACAATACTGAACTGAGTGATAGGAACCTTAAACAATATACAGACACACACATTACATCCTGACATTTCTTGAACAGAAAATAGTCTTCTAATTAAGATACTGTTCTGTAGAACCATTATCTCTCAGTAAGTACTGGTATTGACTCATTAGGTTACATTCTCAAATGACACACAAGTAGTCAATATTCCTGACATGAGATAGTATATTGTAGTTCTAAATCTATACAAGCTTTACATACATACAATTGCTACGACATACTCGTAGCAATTCTATCAAAGCTTTTCTTATAATTACCAGCTTACACTTTCCACAACCTCTATGTTCCCTACAAGCTTCTAACAAGCGTATGTTAGTAAGTAAGTATATTATATTTCTTCGGCACGCGCTACAGCCCAAACGGCGGGATAGATTTCATTATGTGATGTGTGGTTGGATTTGTGTCTATTGTGGGAGTGACAATAAGATAGACTGTGTTTAATTTTTCAGTTAATTATTTATAACAATTTTATCCATAGAGGTGGCCATGGCCATGTTTATTAAAACAAATATATTTTTATCAATCAATTTATTCCTACGACTAGAAAATATCACACACACTTCATATTAATAACTTAAGAGTATTTTATCATTACGTATATAATCAATTTTATAATTATCTTCTTATCCTAGCAAGAACCTACTTACCTACTACTATTGAATTATAAAAACTTAGTAGGTACCTACAATTATAATTATTTGGTTAGGAAACATTGTTTGATTACGAAATAAAGGTACTGAATAACCCTCCTCCCAACTCTTAGGTATTATATATCTTCGTATTTTCCTCGTTTCCTTTGAGTTCTCAAAGAAAACAGCCTTGAGTCAACTTGAGTCCTACCTACCAACTTTCTATTGGAAATCGGTACCAATTTTGACTGGCTTGTTGGTCTAGTACCTAGTTAGTGACCTGGATTGCTAATTATGAGATCTTGGGGGTACACACAAATCGTTGAAGATTTTTGAAGTTTAGTATTCTGGTCCGAGTGTAAATTATCTATAATATGTAGGTATTTAGAAATATATAAGTATGATTGTCAGTTGTCTGGTTGTCAGAGTACAGGCTCTACCTATTTTGGGAGCAGACGACCGTTCGTAAGTCATCCCAAGCCTAATTCACCCCTTATTATTCCCAGCACTGAACAGGTCAATAGTTGCTTTGCTAACAGTATTCTTGTAACTCTGTATTCTTCCCTCGTGTATGGTTGAAATGTCGCCAGTGCTTGGCTGTAGGCCGTTTCTGACTGGTGGTACTTTGCGCCCGTTGGCTAGGAGATTGTTCAGGTCTGGTGGCTCTGGAAAATTAATTGATGGTATTTTTAGCGTAGAGATACACCGCACAGTGTAGCTGTTATACCCTGTGTAATGTTGTAGTTCCTATACAATTAAATGTAGTATATTTCGTAAGAAATCTTTAAAAGTTTGAAATAAAGAACAAAATTAAAATTTTTGAGAAATCCCACTATGTTCGTAACAGGAGTTAAGTAATCGAAGAAATTCCGTCGTGGACTGCCATTAACTGCCCTGCCACATGCATACCTAAATATATTTGAGATCACAAACCACAACGGATTTTGTCGTATTTTCAAATTTTTTAATTTTGTTTTTATTTTATTTTTTTAGAAAAACACTTGTCAAGGCTGGGCAACACTGTGCATTGGACTAAACTAGGTAATATAATTATGTGTTTACCCGATAAAAATATTTACAGATCATTCAAAGTTTATCCCTTGTAGGAATCGAACCCACAACCTTTTGTACAGCAGTCGTATGCTGCGCTCACATTACTTTATCCAACAGGAATATTTTTCTAAAAATGTAACCGACTTTCAATTTTTTTTGCCAGCTTCCGAAACTTATCATCAGAAGCTTACGAAATTAAAATGGGACCATTTCGGATAAACGTCGTCCTTTAAACAAAAAAAGAATATAACGAACGAACATACATACCTACATAAAAAAAAAACCGAATTCAGAACCTTCTCCTTTTTAAGTCGATTAAATAGAATTGTTAGTAAAATTAATTAAATTATGCATACCTAATTACATACCTTCATCTGTACTCTTCTTTCTCTGCATACCGACTATACAAGGCCCTTTCGCTAAAGACCAAGAGGGCACATTATCCTCCCTCTTAATAGGCTCCAACAAAGTCCTCCTGGATCTCGACACGAGAGGTAGATCTCCTCTCATATCTTCCAAACTTTCCGACATATTTTTCTCCGCTGGCAACCCCAAATTATCATTTTCAACTGGCAACACTGGCTGTTCCAATTTCGAAATTTGACTTTCAACTGTAAATATTTCTTTTGAGGGTACATCTTTACTTAAAGTTGGTTTAATGTCAGCAGAGGAGTTGGTTTCAGTGCTATCTTGAGATATAAGGCGGTGTTTTGGAGAAGTGGAACCTATTTTCTTAGCAATACCGTTCAGTTTTGGTAACTGGTCTTCTAAGGATAGTGGGGGAGCCGTCGCCATGTATTGACTGTACATACTGCCTATTAACTCTTCTGTTCTTCTGAAAAAGACGTTGTTTACTTAATACAAAAAAATCGTATTGCTTTTACTGGCCGGCTGTTAAATTTTGCATTCACCTTTATTTTGCTGCCCGTTTTCAAATTTTGCAGACCTCTTACCTGACTGTAAGGAAGGGTTATGTTTTTCGCGCGTATCTTGTATGTATGTATGTAATATTCTTTATTATTTACTGTCCGTCTCTCAAAATTTGGACCCCACTGTTATAAGATACTTACCCACTAGATATATGTATAAATTGTACTAGAATATTCGCTTAAGCTCAGCGAAAGCCGCCCCTATATTTCTAGGATTATTATTTACTTAAATATGATAAATGAATTCGTTTATAGATTCCATACCGAGTGAGTGGTATGATGACTGTTTGAGGCGGCGCGTTAGTAGGATGATATGCATTAGGACCAAATCCGTCTAGAGCTGAATTGCCTGTCACCTAAAATGTGAAAGAATATTATGATGTATAATGCACACTAACAACGTTCCTTAAAAAAAAAACGGATTGCACTCCGGGAGTGCCGGCAAAAGTGAAAACTTGAACATTAACGTTGTGCATTTTTGAATACTTTGCAATGGTTAGGGAACAATAAAAAAATATATATATCATTATAAAAGTACCATCATTTAAGTGGTTAAATAGGTTAAAAACAATACTCATATTGCGCTATCGTACACAAACATAACAATTTAAAAAATGACAATCACAATATACTTATATGAAATAATAAATCACACAAAAAAAAAAAAAAAAAAAGAAGAAAAATTAATCATTTGGACTCGATTCGGGTCTTCTGATTTCCCGGAATTTGAACGGTCACGTGATCCTGACGCGAGTTTAACATTTTATACCCATACCAAAAAAGTGCACAACGCCGTTAAAGAAGTTTTCACTTCAAAAAATATTATCTCCTGACTGAGAGGGAATAATGAATACCGGCTTAGTAAGAACACTCGGTAAGTGGGTCCTATATAATAGGTACCTATTATATTGAGACATGAAGCAGCTAAATACGTAACCCTGTTTAAGTACTTTATAAGTCATTTTATTCCCAACATTGGACCAATGAATACAATATTGGTCTCTAGTGTGAATAGGGTGACCGGGTAAACGGTGGGCAGTTGCGTACAGTCGGTTTTGCACATATTGACGAAACCAGTGGTGCCAAGCTATTCTACTTGTTCATTCACATGCGCCAACAATCCCCCCGCATACAATCTCCTCTCGCAATCTAATCTTCTTCTTTTTACCATTGAAGGTCAATTATTTAAAATCGGAATAAATTTACAATACGAAATTTTAAGTCAATCTGACTGATAAATTTTGAGATATGAGCGATGAAAAAAAGTGACCCTACCTCTCATAATGATGGTAAAAGTTTATTATTTATATTTACTCTAATGAAAAACGTTTGAGATAGCATAGCGGACGCTATTTTAACACTTATTAAGATCTGGCTTGGCATGCTAACCTTATTTTTATCAATCAGATTAGAGTCTGTAAATTTGTTTCTGTGTACACTGAAAAATATGTCGCAGGTACTATATTTTACGGCAAATTAACGTTTAATACCTATTTATTGTAAACTACTTATTGTAGATCATGAGGGTAATTGCCATAATTGCCACGTTTGGTGAGCGGGTTGGCGATCGCAGTAAAGCCTTAAAGTAGGTACTCCTCGGACGCTGCTATCTCCTTCGCAGCTCTCAAGGCGAAAAAGGGATGTAACACACCCCTTATTCGCCTTGACGACACCCATGGGAAGAGCTGGGGTGGTACTATTCTTAAACCGGTACCACACGGCAACTCGCATCATGTGGAGGCTAAATCTCGGTGTTGGAGTTGGTCAACGGCTTAGGGCCGATACCACTAAGGTCGCGAGTTTGTCATAAGTGTTAAATAAAAAACAGACCAAGTGCGAGTCTAAGCCGCGCACGATGGGTTCTGTACCATTATCTAAACAAGATTAGACACTATAATATTATATCGAGTGTATTACTACACTATATTGTAATATGGGAGCCCCTTTTAAATAAAAAATGGCGGCTACGGAAATACCTATATCATCTGGGAAAATTTTAACTGTCTAGCATATAACAGCATAATACATCATGAGTTACAGCCTATATTTTAATATCGAGCAAAAAACGGCAAAATAAAAACATATTTGTTGTATGGCAGCTCCACTTATATATTTATTATAATCCACTTAAATAATACTATAAATGTCCGCCTGAGACGATGTATAAAATTAGCATGAAAATGCTTTAAAAATTACAAAAAGTGACATTGTATCTCATTTGTCCTATAAAGAAATATGCATAGGACGCAAATAAGGGTCAAATATTTTTTACATTATACTTTATGACTTTAGGATTGTTGTGTTTATTATAATTTATCTAAAACTAGAGATTTTTTATTGTTTTAAAACCATCTTCGCATTATTCAGTTTCTAATGAAAGCGGTTTGGGGTACATTAGTTAAATGGTTTCAAGGTCTATAACAAACATAGGTAGAATCAATGATGTTTTAAGTAAAAAGGTGTGAGTAAACAAGCGCTCAGCAAGCGGCTTTGATTAAGTGCTATTTATGCATCAACGAGTGACTGCATATAGTTAAATGTAATCTGCCAGAATTTTAACGTCAAAATTATTTTTTATAAAAATTACTTCATTGATTAGCAACTTATGTAGTCATTATGTAAACAGGTAATATAAACAGGTTTAAAAGTTGATAAATAAATATGTAAGCTCAATTGATCCCAAAAATAAAGGTTGTTTTGCATGTATTTCCTATTTTATTAAATTAACTAAGTAATTTAAGGTGCGACACACTCCTCGCGACCTTTTATGCATCTTATTAGGCTCGCCCAATTAAAAGTTATAACTATACTCATTGCAGACTCGTAATGACGGCTACCGGGGCCTGCTCCACCTGACGCTGACGTTCCGATGTCAAATGATTCATAAAGTAATTCGGGTCAAAATTACGCACTTTTATGTTGTTTCCTTCATTGGATTCAATTAAATGTGAAACAACGCTTTTTGTTTATTCAATATAACAAGGAAATAGTCGGAGTGCATACTGTGCCCGACATAAGGGTAACAGTACGATATCCTTTGGGTAAGAGTTCGCACAAAGTGTTAAAGTGCCAACATGGATATAAGTTAAGACATCTAAACAAAACAAACAAAAATAGGCACAAATTATGTTTTATTTGTAAACGTACAAATATTAAAATAAAACAATATTAGAAACTTTAAAATCATAAAAAAAACCTGAGAATTTTCCTTTCACAGGAAGTGAATTATGTTTAAACAACTTAATATAAAATGAACACTAGAAACATTAAAAAGTTCGAACAAATAATAATTTAAAACATAAATTAAAAATAAATGTAAAAATAAAAATTGTGAGCGAAATACCTACTACAAAATGTCAGCATCAAATATGACTAATAGAGTGAAATCTAGAAAGTACTTAATATTACTTTGAACAACTCAAGATACTAAATACACAAATATCACCGTGGTTTTAAATTTAATGATTCCTTTAAGGACACAACGCGCACAGGTTGCTTTTTGTGGAGCTCTCCCCGCACCCACCTTCACTTTAAGTAAACAGCACTACGAACTTTTACCCACTGTGTCCTTTAACCCCGAATGACTCTACAATTGAATTGCGTTTAAAAGAATTCTTGAGTAAACCTTATGCTAAGGAAAAGAACATTATCTACCTCCATGACACCTATTTGCGTAGTCCTTACGTGGTAGGGGAAATTCTTGTTGGCAAACACTGGCAATGTTAGCAGCTGAAACAAAGGGATAGATCAATTTTATTAATAGATGTACAAACAAGTTAAATTGGAAGATAATTTTATCATTAGACATTAGTTACATTAATAATACCTCGGTTAGGTGCCTTTTTTTTTATTGACGACTGTAAAAATCCCCACGGATCCCACTCCTACGAGGGCACATAGAAGAGGGTATATCGGAGTCGAACCGACTAAAAATCACACGGAGTTCCTTGATAACAGCCTATGGCCGAGGGTGAGGGTGTCCCTTGCGGATTTGGTGCCTCCACCATCAGCAGGTTCGGTCGTCGTTGAACGACGACTTCGGTGTTCTTACTCGGTTAGCTGCCTACTAATATAATATATATTTTTTATACTTCGAAATAAGGATCGCCGGATGGTCGCGTGTCACGCTAACCCATGACAGTATCAGTGCCGCCCAAAACATTGTTTGGCAAAAATCTGAATGTTACCGCACCGCGCTCCTTATTTGAGAGACATTAGTTCATAAGTCTCAGTGTTAACATTACTATTTTACGGAAGAATAACTGACACTGTTGTGGTACCCACCACGGCGGCCTATTTACTATTAACATGGTTGTATTAAGGAAACTTTATATTAATGGCAAACCAAAGTAATATTATAATGTGAAAGTAACTCTGTCTGACCTGTTTGTTATGTTTTCACGTTTAAGCCGGTGAACTGATTACGATGAAATTTGTTATGGAGATAGTATAAGTCCCGGGAAAAGACAAAGGATAGCTTTTATCGCGATAACTGGCATAAACACGGGCGGAGACCCGGGCGAATGTTAATTGTAAAGATGGAAATATAATAATAATAACATAAGATAAAAGGTATATACTCACTAGAAACATAATATGTCCACTAAATGAAATAAACAGCAGAACAGCCGTTACGACGCTCTCTCGTACCCATTTATCTGTTAAAAAAGTACAATATTAGGTGAAGTGCGATCACTGTAGGTACCTAAGTACAGTCTATATAAGTTGCTTGACATTTGCGAATATTTAAACCAACTCAACACAAACGTCTCTAACCGTATAGTCACAAAAATTAAGATGAAAACAAGTTATTCACCATAAAATGTTTGAAATATTGCTTCTGTGAAGCCACATAAGCTAAAAATATAGTCTATCGCCATATGGTTGAAATTCATTTGCACTTCATAAAACAATTAGGTTGATTTTTCCTTCAATTACATACTGACACTTATTAATCTCAACCTTAATGCTATTTTGGTTACACAGGTAGTCAAACTGATAGACAACTTACGGCTGGTCTCAATAGCTTATCTGCCGTTAACTGTCTGTTAAAAAGCTAACTCTAGAAGCGAAACTGACATTTGTGACGTCGATAGAGAGATAACCTTTCGAGTTTTCAATCTATTGACGGTTATCGAAACGCTGCTTTGCGAGACTGGTCCTTAGCCACTAGCTACCTACTGAACTAGACTTTTATCAATGTTCCCATTTTTCTTTTAGCCTGTGTCGGATCTAAAGAGGGAACGTTTAAGGGGTGACAAGGGTCCAAATGTCTTATTTTAGGGGCGCCAAATGTCTTATTTTAGAGGCGCCAAATGTCTTATTTTAGAGGCGCCAAATGCCTTGTTTTAGGGGCGCCAAATGCCTTGTTTTGAGCCCGCCAAATGCCTTGTTTCAGGGACGCCAAAGTTCTTTGGCCGATGTTCCCTCCCTTCCTGTCAACTCTTGAGCGTTTTCGCATAAAACACTAAAGGCACTGCTTTTAGTCACCCTCAATTGAATCTGTATTGAACTTACCTATATAGGAATTAGCAGTCAGTATAAAGAGAGGTCCTGCGTAGAACCACAACGTTCCGCAGATGAAAAATGGACAGTAGAACATGTTCTGAAACAAGTAAGGTACTTACAATAAAACTAAAAATAAAACTACTTCAAAATATGAAGAGTTGTGTTAAAGTGTTGTAAAAAAAGGGGAAAAATCAAGCAAAGTAGCCAGGACAACGATTTAAACACAAAAAATCTTCATAAAAAAAAGCAGTCGTGTAGTGGAAAGCCTAGCCTAAATCCTAATCCGTCAAAGCACACCTTTCCATCCACCACCCATAGTGATGGGTGTGCTTTGACAGACGCACATCTATCCATTATATCTTAAACTAGTAGTTCCTGAGATTAGCGCGTTTAAACAAACAAACAAACAAACAAACTCTTCCGCTTTATAATATTAGTATAGATATCCATTACTAGCTGTCTCGCGCAACTTCATCTGCGTAAATTTTCCCCATTTTCGCAACATTTCTCATTGCTGCTCCGCTCCTATTGGTCGTAGCGTGATGTTATATATAGCCTTCCTATGGCCTTCCTCGATAAATGGGCTATCCAACAGTGAAATAATTTTTCAATTCGGAACAGGAGTTCCTGAGATTACCGCGTTCAAACTCAAACTCAAACTCAAATATCTTTATTTCGTAAAATCAGGTTAATGATTGTTTGAAAACGTCAAATTAATATATACTAAAAAAAATATAAAATTATGATTGTTTGAAAAAAAAAACAAAATGAGGTTAGGTGGCAGTTCCAAGTGTAAAGCTCATGAGAAGAAGCTGCCAAGAAACTCATGTGCCACTCTTTTAAAATCATCAAGTTTTTCCTTACAAAAAATAAATTTTACTGAATGAACCAGTGTGTTTGGTGAGTGTAATCGTTTATAAATTAAGGATAACTAAATAATAATACTATTAGTAACTCTAAAATGAGTATATATAAACGTATTCAGCAACCACAATACTTCACTTCTTACAAAGTAAATATGTATTACATATAATTTTAAAGTACATTTTAATAGCCTGTGAGAGAAAGCAGTTCAATCCCAAGCGTTTTTGTCTTCAATTTAATCAATTATTGAGTAGTAACTTTTCATACACAATTTTTTCTTAATGGTACACCTAAATTTATTACGACTTAATTTTTGAATATCGCTAGGGATTTTATTGTAGAAACGTATACATTGGCCCCGAAATGATTTGTTTACTTTTTGTAACCTTGACGCTGGTACAACAAGTTTATGTTTGTTCCGCGTGTTAATATTATGTATATCACATTTCTTACAGAAACTATCAATATTTTTGTGAACATATATAAGGTTTTCATAGATATACTGACATGCAACAGTCATGATATTGATTTCCTTAAATTTTTCTCTAAGTGAGTGTCTACTACTAAGATCGTAAATTGATCGAATAGCCCTCTTCTGCAGAACGAAAATGGTTTGAATGTCGGCAGCATTCCCCCACAGTAGAATACCGTACGACATTAAACTATGAAAGTAACTAAAATAAACTAATCGCGCTGTTTCAACGTCTGTTAGCTGACGAATTTTTCTAACTGCGTACGCTGCAGAACTGAGTCTATTAGACAATTCACTTAAATGTGGGCCCCACTGAAGCTTAGAATCTAGAGTAATTCCTAAAAACTTTGTGGTCTCTACAGGGTTCAACTCATCTTCTTTTATTTTTATAGTGGTTTTTACTGCTTTCACGTTAGGTGTTATAAATCGAATACATTTAGTCTTGCCCTCGTTTAAGAGTAAATTGTTAACATCAAACCAGTTAACTACTTTTGAGATAGCCATATTTACATCTTCAAAGTCTTTTTGCTGGCGTTTTAATTTAAATAAGAGTGATGTATCATCTGCAAATAGGACTATCTCATGATTATTATTAACTAAATATGGTAAGTCGTTTATGTAAATTAAAAACAATAACGGCCCGAGAATAGAACCCTGTGGGACTCCCATTTTGACCACAGACCCCGGGGAGCGTTTACCATTAACATCAACTTTCTGAATCCTGTTACTCAGATAGGACGTAAGAAGATTCAGAGCTGTGTTTTTAATACCATAATGTTGCAATTTCCTGATTAATGTTTCATGCAGAACACAGTCAAATGCCTTAGATAAATCACAGAAGACGCCTAAAGCATCTTGCGATTCCTCCCAGGCGTAAAAGCGTTCAAACAAACTCTTCAGCTTTTTTATTAAGTAGTATAGATATATAAAACTATTATAAATTATACCAAGCTGGATAATTCAGAAACTGGTTTCTCATGAGAATTCCCTTTTCCCATGAGAACTTTGACTACTTGTAGGATAATAAAAAAAATAACTAACTGACTAGGTAACTGATTTCAGTTACGGCGGACCATCTCAGCAGAAACTACACAGGAGATATTTACAGTGCACAAATAAGTGTGCAGACACAAGTGCACATGACTGAAATCCGACATCATGTCAGATTTCCGTCCTTTAGAGAAAGATTAGGTGCAGGATAGACAACTTTTATGGACTGACAGTGTTAACGTTGCCTACTCTCGCAGATATCTCGACCTGTTCGGTCGCGGCACTAAATCAGGGATCCCTAAAAAAATATAGGTATACAATTTGCTATAAAACTAATACCTTCTCGGGATATTTCCTGACGGTGAAGAACGTTGAGTAAGCGAAGACGCACCAGGCCGAGATCCTCAACACGATTAGTCCATATCCAGCTGGAGACTCGTACAGATACAGCACTTCACCTGGGTCGAAGGCCTGTTGGTCAAATGTAGTTGGAGAAAGGTCAGTGGATCAAGGTCGTGGTCAAGGTCACTGCTTACTAACAGGCGGACCGTTTGCTTGTTTGGTTAGAAAAAACCACCCCGAACCCCTGATGCCGATTCTTAAACGATGCAAAATTCGTAGGATGCATCGATCTGCACTTTTTTTTAAGAGGTTCCTATATGGCACCGAAAATCTACAATCAATTGCCAAATTCTATTAAGTGCCTAGATAACCTTTAATCGTTTTAAGAGAGCACTCCACAGATCACTGGTGAATAAAACATACTACTCCATTATAGATTTTTTAAAACGATCAATAATCCCGACATTCTCGGTACTTAAAAATATCATTTATTATTTTTATAATTTATTTTTCTTATGATACTCACAAGTAACGTGGCTTTCTATTGGTTAAAGAATTTTCAAAATCGGTTCAGTAGACAAAACATCATATACCCACAGACTTTACCTCTTTTTATTATTAGTATAGATATACCTATGTTTCACAAATAAATCTATTTGATTTTAATTTGATTTGTGTCTTGACACTGGCAGAAAAGGACTAGCAAGTCGGCGAAATTTCTATCAACTTAAGATAAGAAGGGCTATGGCCATACATACCTTAGCCTGGTACACAAAGAGTACAATATATGTGACGACATAGCAACACATGAAGACTGTCAACTTGACGGTAAAGCCAACTTTGAGTCGTCCTCTCGTGATCGTATATCCCTTCGCCATTAATACGAGTAGAAGTAGGAATGTCATCTCTGATACGCCGCAGATGAACTGCCCTGTTAAAGAAAAGATTGATACGCAGGTATTAAATGTATGATGGAAATTCTCACTTGGCGGCGCCTCGAATCCGTGCCCATAGTTTCGACCCTAGGCCGTTAACCACTCCGAATCCACATTTGTGATGTTGAATTTATCTATATATGTTTCGGTTTTAAGTAGGGGCGTAGCTACTGCTGTATCAGTCATATCAATTATACAGGGCCCCCAGGCTACAGCCTGCTACTCAAAGGCGAGGTACCTTCTTAACATTGCCATGACACACACTAGCGGAGACTCACATTAGTCATTTGACCGATAGGGCCTCCCAACTAATTTTGATACAGGGCCCGTTTAAGGCAAGCTACGACCCTGGTTTTTAGCCAATCATCACGACATCTACTAAAAATAACGGAGTAGGGACGGATCCCCTATGATGCAGATCCTTAAAACAGTCTTTGAGTTGTTAAAGCGTAAAATGAATACTTAATGCCTGCCAGAATTCAACTAAAGAAGAAGAAGTAGGAGTTTACAAACAGAGAGGGAAAAAAAACAAGTTTGCAACGTAATTGGTGAGGTATCAATTGCTACCATTTTTGTGGCAAAGCTAAATACTACTTTGGTGGACATGTCTCAGTGCCGGAACTGGTAACGGTTAGGGCCGGTATCCCTATGGTGGCGGGTTCACGTCCCGCCTGAGACGAATTTATCCTCAATACATTTAAATATGTAATTTTTAATAATGCTTTAAAATATAAAATAAATATATATAATATAAAAAGTAAAGAGGACATCACTTACCAACAATCCTCGCATTTTCTCCACCAGAACCGTGAGTAGCATAACTGACGTACGCCAAAGCGTGAAGTGTTACTCCCAAGTGTTGCGCCACGATGCAAATGAGGAACAGCTTGTAAGTCGCGTGGAGCAAGTGGCGAGACTTGAGTTCGACGCTGCACATCACTACGGCGATCATCACTAGCACGTACGCGAATGTGTACGCTAGCAACACTGGGAGGACGTCTGAAATATTATAATATAACATTTAAAAAAAAATATTCTACATTTTTTTTAAATCTATATGTACTAATTATAAAGCTAGCAACACTGGGAGGACGTCTGAAATATTATAATATAACATTTAAAAAAAAATATTCTACATTTTTTTTAAATCTATATGTACTAATTATAAAGCTGAAGAGTTTGTTTGTTTGAACTCGGTAATCTCAGGAACTACTGATCCCAATTGAAAAATTATTTTACTGTTGGATAGCCCATTTATCGAGGAAGGCTATAGGCTATATAACATCACGCTACGACTAATAGGAGCGGAGCAGCAATGAGAAATGTTGCACAAACGGGGAAAATTTACGCAGACGAAGTTGCGCGGGACAGCTAGTAAAAAGATAAATAGCAATGAGGAATTTTGGGTGTGGTGGGAGCAATCCTGTTAATCCCTCCATCTAAGTTTTCCATCTGTGTTAGGAGCCATGAACTTAGATGGAGGGGTGAACCCATCGTGAGACGTGAACCTAACCTAACTTAACAATAATAATCACGTAGGTAGTAAGGGCAGGATTCGAATCCATGACCTAGTAATCGCGCGTCCGATACCTTAGCCATTAGGCTACCGCCGCTGCAAAAAATAATATAAATTACCTACCATAAAAATGCTCAAAAATATAACAAAAAATAATTAAAAAAAAACACTTTTAGTCAAAAATCAAAGCGCCTATTCTTCTAATATTCTACGAAAACAACGTTGCGACTTAGTGGGATTTAGCTTACTTTTGTACTTTGAAGGGAAACTATAGATAAGAGTTCCTTGTTTACTACGGAACCCTTAAAAGGGAAAAGATACTTACAGAACTCGTCAGCTGAAAAGTGTTCATGCCAGAAGTCACCGTCTGGGCCGTTTGTCATCAGAAACTTGTACTTCACATCTAGACCCTGGACACAGTATCAAAAAATACTTGATAAACAATTTAATAGGTTTTTTTTTAACGAAAATGAACCAACGTCAATTGATAACGGAACTCTAAAAAAGAACCAACTAGGAGAATCATGCCCATCACTGATTACATACTTACTCAGCCTATGTTTTAGTCTATAGCTCTGGTGTCTTGTAACACCACGTAGAATTTGAAATTGAAAGCTAACCTTGTTACTTTCACAGTTACTGATGGCTATAAACCACCACCGCTCCCTCGCTGATCGAAATCTTCTGGAGTTGTGGCAGGAGACCACCAGCCTCTCCTTCTCAGGGGCGCCAAGGTTCTTTCCCTCGGAGTTCACGCGGCGACGTCTAAAGCGCTCGTGAAGGTCCACCGAACGTTTAATTTTATGCTGAAAATTACAATGAAAGACCAGACACTTTTTAAAAAGAAATTAATATTCTTTATTCACTTAGGAAACAAAACGCAGCTACTCTTTTCAAATAGCCAATGTTTACAATGTGTCCGACCTACTTGACATCATGAGCCGGACCAGTACGAACTGACGGTCAAATTAGCAAAAATGCTTTATCTTTACCACGTGCGTAGCTTGCCTTGCGTAGCTTGCTTTGTATCAAAATTTGTGGGGGGCCAGATACAAAGGCCGAACGGCCGAAGAAGTAATGTGAATCGCTCCCAAAATGTGAAAGCTTGGGAGGGGGGGCATATCTATACTAATATTATAAAGCGGAAGAGTTTGTTTGTTTGATTGTTTGTTTGTTTGTTTAAACGCGCTAATCTCAGGAACTACTGGTCCGATTTGAAAAAATCTTTTTTTGTTGGATAGCCCATTTATCGAGGAAGGCTATAGGCTATATAACATCGCGCTACGACTAAAAGGAGCGGATTAGCGACGTGAAATGTTGCAAAAACGGGGAAATTTACGCATACGAAGTTGCGCGGGACAGCTAGTAATTGATATTGCTGATACGGCGGGCGGTAGCTACGCCCCTGATCTTTACATATCAACCACTGCTGGGCACGTGTCTCCCCAGTAGAACCTACTTATCCTAGATCCTGGGAGCTAGGATAATCGCCACACTTGGCGAGCGGGTTGACGGTTAATCTATATCTATACTAATATTATAAGGCGGAAGAGTTTGTTTGTTTATTTGTTTGTTTGTTTGAACGCGGTAATCTCAGGAACTACTGATCCGAATTGAAAAAATATTTCACTGTTGGATAGCCCATTTATCGAGGAAGGCTATAGGCTTTATAACATTACGCTACAAAACGGGAAAATTTACGCAGACGAAGTTGCGCGGGACAGCTAGTTTAACTATATTTAAAGATTAGTCTAACTATAATTGCATTGTTTATAATTTACTCAACATACTTCAAACTTTACTTTCAGCTATCTTTTCATCGTACTCCACTACAACTCTACAACTGCTGCAAGTGTGCTGAGCTAACTGGCCCGCGCATTTTATGGCTGAGCTAACTGGCCCGCACGATCGCAGTTAGGCTTTAAACTACGCAGAGGACGCTGCTGCCCGTACTCCGGTATGACATCAATTAGTCGCCTTGACGACACCCGCAGGAAGAGATGGGGTGGTACTATTCTAAGCCAGTACCACACGGCATTCTTGATTTCCCTGAACTTTACATAGTATAAACAAAGTCGCTTCCTGCTGTCTGCATGCTTAAATCTTATAAACTACGCAACGGATTCTGATGCAGTTTTCACTATCATTCGGATAATTTCTTACGTATAATACATGTAAATACATTATGTGTATAGAATGGTGGAGAAAAGTCCGTGTGAAGCCAGAGCGGGCTACTAGTAATAAACAGTTGTATTCTCACCTTACTTCCATTCCTTCTATCAAACAAGATTTCCACATCGTCCAGTTTTCCAAAATGGCTCCCATTATGTCCAGAACCAATACTTTCCCACAACTCATCCTCAGGAAGCATCGTTGTGGTAAAATTCAACTCATCCGTGGGGAGTAACTCATACCAAGTGGTATTGGATTCTGTAATTGAGGGTCTTGGGTACGAAGGAGTGGTTTTGAGGAATTGGTCGTAATATGTAGGTTCGGGAGGAACATGTTTCGTTGAGTTTTTGGGTTTGGGTTTCGATGTCGTTGTAGCTGATGTAACGGGTGGTGTGGTACTGAAAATATAATAGTGATTATTAGTTTTTCTTTAGAGTT
This sequence comes from Herminia tarsipennalis, assembly GCA_945859575.2. NCBI lineage: Eukaryota > Metazoa > Arthropoda > Insecta > Lepidoptera > Erebidae > Herminia > Herminia tarsipennalis. The sequence goes on from OX243830.2 coordinate 5,276,676, forward strand.
AGTTAGAGTAGAGTTTTTTTGCTCGGAGGTGACCGAGCAGATCGAGATAGGAAGGTCTATAGACAGTTGATCATCATTAGTCCACTGCTGGACATAGGCCTTTCCCTAATTTACGCCACAACACCTGGTTCAGTCCACCGCCTTCCGCATACAGTCAAAACCAGGGACCTTCTTTAGATCATCGATCCAACTAGCTGAGGGTCGTCCCACCTTATGTTTACTGAGTTGTCTCCCCTCGTCCTTCAGCAGATATAACCTGCGACCTACGTTGGCAACTTTGGCTAGGGCATCGGTCTCCCAATCGTGAGGTCGCGGGTCGAATCCTACCCATTATACTACCGACGTGAACCCACTCCTAACACAAGCCTTTGAGCTTAGCTGGAGGGGTTAACAAGATTGCTAATAATAATCTATTAAACATAATTATTCATTTTTTATTAAAGCCATTTTAGGGTCGCATCTGTATGACATGCGTGAAACTGATAAGAAACTTCAATCTAGTCAAGTTTCGTTGATCCTTCTGTAATACCTGTGTAGTTGGCTAGTCCCGCTGAGATCGGCGCTGTGACTGCAATTGAGTTAGCATCATAGTATCTTCTGTAACAAAACATATAATAGGAGGTAATGTCATACCTTTTAGAAGCCGGTAGTTCCTTATTTGCTTTTTGCAATATACAGCCCGAGTACTCAGTATCTGGGTACCAGTGGGACAACTTGACTATTTGGTTCTGTCCTGCTCTGTTCAGTACCTCCTCTCGCTCTTTGCATGACTGTTAACATAAATAAGAAATCAACTGTTCCAACTAAGATGTTTGGTAAAGTTTATGAAATAAATCTTTTTAAATTAATAGAAATAATACATATCTTGGAACAACTCACACACGGTCATTTGATCCCAAACTAGGCAGAACCTTGGTTTAGTATTTAGTGACCCTGACTGCTAAGCCAGAAGCCGTGGGTTCGACTCCGATCCAAAAAGAATTGTGTGATGAGCACGATTGTTTTTTTCTGTCTGGGTGTAATGTAGGATCTATGTTGTCTATTCTAAATAGGTAAATCAGTTGTCTGGTTGCCATAGTACAGGCTCTGCTTTGTGATCAGGTTCCTTATTCACGTTCTTTTTTTCCGTTGTCGCGGCAAGCCCGTGCGAACTGTCAAAATCTTGTCTTATGTGGTAAATAGAAAGCTGGGCATAGAAATGCATCAACGCGCAATCGCGGCAGACATCTTTCAGCGCAACGCACATACGCCAGTTCGTATGCGCAGCTTGCCACGAAAACGGAAAAAAAGAACGTGAATAAGGACCAGATGGCCGCGTGTGAGTTGTCCTTTGGAATTTATTATTATTTATTAGTTATACAACGGAACCATTACCTTACTGCTATGGTACACTGAAGGCCATTGGCTATTATCGTCATAGTACAACAGAAGATTGGGTGTCCCCATCTCCTTATCATACTCGATCAAATACTCGAACTGTCCATCGAGAGATAGGAAGCAGAATCGAGCGAGAAATGCCCAGTTCTGTGGGAAAAAATGTAAATATCAAGGGGAGAGTTGGGTAAGTGTTACTATGGCCTCAATTATACCGACATACTGACTGACATGTCAGTCTCTTACGAGTCGTCTATTAACAACACGAGTCTTGAAAGGGGGGAGAGTTTTCGGAAAAAACACGAAATATCACCAAGGAGGGAGGTATAGTGAGATATCACGTGTACTTTTCCTTGAACGCGAGATTTTAAAATCGATAAGCGGCTCACACTTATCGGTGTTAGACTAATTGCATCCCCCTCCTTTACCCCCGTCGTTCGAGACTCACACGTGTGAAAATTGTCGAAATACATTTGTAGCAAAAAAAAACATACTTGATGCTGGGTAGGGGTGGGGGGTTAGTCTAAAACCTCACCATCACCTATACGTGGGTATATACAGAGGGGGGGGGGGAGGGGGTCAGAAAGCGGATAAGAATACGACTTATATTATAAAACTCCAAAACCAAGTACCGCAGATTTTTTTATAAAATATGTTAAATAAGAAGTTGAGTTTCTAATAGTTATAAGTAATATTATAATAATATATTTAATTAATTGACTAGTTTAAAAAACCTTATTTTTTATAGACACAATAGTTAATCCAATACTTACATCTTTAGTATCAACTCTCCCCTCCACCCATTTGGCTTGTGCCCGTGACGTCACCAACAAACACAGGAACAACCCAGGCAACCGGTGCATTATTGATATAATTTACTTTAACACTTATTATTTTATTACTATTATTTATCGATTTTTATGTTACTGAAACATAGAAAACATAACAATAAAATAGAAGTATCGTGCAAGGAAAAATTATAACTTTATTTTATTACAAAAAAATAAACAATACATAAGTATTGTTTATTTTTTTGTAATAAAATATACTATACTTTAAATTTATTAAAATAAAACATTTAAAAAATATTGCATTAACATATCTACTTTTGTTGTCAAAATTATCAAATTTTGATTTATAATTTATATTTATAGTTGTTGGGATAATATTTGCCGAATTTCCCCCACGTGAAAACCACGTGCTTTAATTTATAAATTATTTCAACTTTATAATTTATTAAATGGAATAATTTATGACCTAAAATCTATACCTACATCTAAACCTACATCTGGTCAAATTTATATTACAAAATGCATTTAAACCTGTACGAAAAAATTACGTTATGAGGTTTTGAATCAAGAAAAGATAAAATAATTATAAAAATAATAATGACAAAAGCAATAATAATAAGTACTTCAATTTATATATACCTATAGCTATATATAATAATTCAAGGCTATGAAATCATGATTAAACTACTAATTAATTATTCAATACACATTATAGAAACATTTAAATCACGATATTTAAAAATCTGTCTATTTTTAATTAAATTTTATATCGTAGGATGAAATAATATTGAAAAATAAATAAGAAATAGTTTTTTTAACACTTTGAGAGGACACTAGGCACGTATTATTCACAGTGGTCCTGAATATGTACTTTTGTTTTGGATATTCTATTTTGTTGTGGTAAATCTCGTCGCTATAGCAACGCGTCCAAAGAAAGCCGCGTTCGTATATTTTAATGTCGGATTTAGACTCCATTCCGATTATATAGGTACTAGGACGCAATTAATAAATATTTATCTTGGGTCAACTCACACGCGGCCATCTGATCTTAACCAATGCGAAGGCTGTACTATAGCAATCAAACCACTGATAAACATATTTATACATTTCTAAATATCCATACTTATAAATGTGAAAGTAGCTCTGCCTGTCTGTCTGTTAACTTTTCACGCATAAACCTCTGATCCGATTTGAAGAAAATTTGGTATGGATGTAGTTTGAGTCCTGAGGAAGGACATGAAATCCCCCCCTCCTAAAATCCAAAAAAGGTAGCCGAAAAATTATCCTGGGTACAGCGCAAGAGTGACTTACTTGGTGCTTTGGTGTTGGTCAAAGCCCTCCTCTTTCCCGCTGGTGTTGATAAAACACACTCCCTCCGCTCAAAAGTGACTCAGCCGGTGTTGATAAAATACACTTCCCCGCGTAAGAGTGATTCAGCCGGTGTTGATATAATGCCCTCCCCCAGTGACTCAGCCGGTGTTGATAAAATGCCCTCCCCCAATGACTCAGCCGGTGTTGATAAAATACACTCCCCCCGCGGAAAAAAGTGACTTAGCCAGTATTGATAAAATACACTTCCCCGCGCAAGAGTGATTCAGCCGGTGGTGATAAAATACTCTCACCCCGCGCAAGAGTGACTCAGCCGGTGTTGATAAAATACACTCCCCCCCCCGCGGAAAAATGACTTAGCCAGTGTTGATAAAATACACTTCCCCGCGGTAAAGTGACTTAGCCAGTGTTGATAAAATACACTGCCCCCACGGAAAAGTGACTTAGCCAGTGTTGATAAAATACACTGCCCCCAAGGAAAAGTGACTTAGCCAGTGTTGATAAAATACACTGCCCCCACGGAAAAGTGACTTAGCCAGTGTTGATAAAATACACTGCCCCCACGGAAAAGTGACTTAGCCAGTGTTGACCATGTCGCCATTTTGGATTTTAGATCAAACTAGAAAGAAACACCAAAACTGAGGGCTTTAAATTATCAGCTAACACTAGATTAGAGACACTCTTAGACAAAAACTCATGTAATTAACAACTACGAGTATTAACTCTGCATAGTTGTACCTATCATTAGGTTGTATCATTTTGGGATAGCACAAATAGTTGTGCATATTGAGTTGGTCCGTAAGAAAAACGTGTTTTAAAAATCACGTACGAGTTAAGAAAAAAAATGAAGTGAAAATTACCTGAAAACATAATTTGACCTATCAAATTATATTTTCAGGTGTTTTTAATAAAAACAAAAACGCATCATAACACGTTCACATGGCGCCGGAGCGGCTTACAAACTAGTTTGTGTATGATCGGGTATCAAACGGTTCCGATTGATGTAGAGGACAGATATTTATATCTGTCCTCTACACACACAGCACATCTCAGCACTCACAGCAAATACTCTTTTGCTTTGTAGCAAAAGAGCTTTATATCTGTCCTCTACACACACAGCACATTCGAGCCACTGTTCCCGCCGTGCCGCTGTTCCCTCCCTGACTCTACCTATAACCCGAACCTAAACAATATTGTTTAAAATCGCATTAAACAATAAAAAGTACGAGTAAGTCTAGCAATTTAAGTAGATAGGTATCTATATAGCATTTGAGTTAGCGGTTTCGCATCCTAATTCTAATTATGCTATTCCGTATGCCACGGCAGTGCAATGATTATATAAATAAGTACGATAAAAAATAAACCAATTACACTCAAACGCGCCGCACCAGCGTAAATAAATTATATACAAAAAATGAAGGCTATCTATTTAAGGGTATTGCGTCGTTTCGTTGGCGTGAATCGCACAAAGATTCTTAACTTTTCACAAACAAATTCCAAAATCGAAAAATGGTTGTCCCAAACCCGCAATATTTTTGGAAGACCCCAGACCTACACACCCAGAGTGGACAAGAAAAACATCCCCACTTTATGTGTTGAAAGAATTGCAGCATCCGCTGGAGGCATAACGCCAAGCGAATTATTCAATCAGCGCTACACACAATTACTTCACAGTGCGCATAAACGCAGGACAAAATAACCTTATCCTTATATTTCTTTTTTTCATCAACAAAAACTCTTTGGCTAGTGGCACATTTTTTTCGTGTCATAATATTTAAGTTTCCTAATTATATAAAAATAAAATGACAGACATTTTTTTAAGGGTAGGTACTTAAAAAATGGCGCGTATTCAAGGGTAGGCAACAGGGGCAATTGCCCCTCCTAGACTCACCGGAATTATCTTTTTTTTTAGGAATTTTGACACTGTACCGAAACCGCGCCTGCCATGGTATGAATCGACAAATGAATGAATTTTGTATCTAGGCGATTCACCGTGGTATGAAAGACCGAAGTAGATATTGACAACACCTTCAATAATACAAAAAATAACCGAATACAATTGAAAACAAGGACAAAAAAAAAGAACAAGCACATCACCAAATGCAAATTTTGATAGATACTCCTATGTTTAATTTTATTTATCTGGTTTCATATAACCTAAGACAACGTTTTATACACTCAAACTTTCCCAGAGAATTATGCATTCGAATAGCGAATACCCCATCCAAATCGAATCCCCCGAGGAAATCGCGAACATACATACCTCCTTTTTTGAAGTCGGTTCAAGAGGATCCTTGACATGGGGCCCACGGCGAGAATTGCACTAGGACTTCCTGTACGATTCACGTCGTGGGGCGAACAACTCGTGCTATGAAAAGACACAATAACTACCTTTAATTACTTGCTTGAAAAAAAAAGAACGCCCCCAAGTAGATAACATGTGTTACACCTTAGTCAAACATTCAAAATTTTTTATTCACTTAGGATGCAAAACAACTCTTGTGATATCTGCCAGTATAAGTAAAAACATTAATTTCAAAACAGCAATAAATTAGGTACCTACCTAAACAAAATCTATTTACGAAGTTTTAACAAACAACTATAATGGTTGTTGTTTTTATGGTTCCGTACCTCAGAATTAGGAAAACGGAATCCTTAGAGGATCGCTTTGTTATCCGCCCGTCTGTCTCGGGAACGCGTGAAGGTATCGAGTTGAAATTAAAACTACACACATCAAAAGTGTCTAGGGATCAAGCATTTTTATGCGGATTTCTTGAGATTGAGATGTGGCTTTGTAATAAATTTATGATTTTATAAATTTATATGGATCCTTTTTGGTGCATTTCATAATTTGAATCAGGAACTGTGAATCAAATTCGAGTAAAAGATGAAAATCAGCTGTCAATATTTTCCCTATAAAAACATACAACGCATTGAAGACATTAATAGTGCTACTGTTTCCCTACTACTGATTAAAACCAACGTTATTATGGAGCGGCGACGTCATTTAAGCAGGGAAGAAATGCTCAGAGCCGTGGGAATGATAGAAGCTGGTTCCCGGCAACGTACTGTGGCTTTAGCTCTGAATACAAGTCAGAGTGTTATCAGTCGACTTTGGACACGTTACCGAAGCACTGGTACCGTGGCTGAGCGCCATGGAGGACGGTATCGCTGCACCACACGGAGACAAGACCGATACGTTCAAATCTTAACTCGAAGAGGTCCAACAATAACCGCCATGATGTTAGCCGTGAGGCTTCATCACTCTTCAGGGAACTTAATTAGCGACCAAACAGTCAGAAACCGCTTGCATGAAGTGAACCTTCATTCCCGAAGACCGCTACGGGTACCACCTATAGCAATGCACAATCGTAGGATTCGATATCAATGGGCTCTTGAACACAGAAATTGGGCAGAAGAACAATGGCGTTTCGTGTGCTTTTCTGATGAGTCTCGTTTTGGTATGAGACCGGATACAAGACGTATACGACACTGGAGAACCCCTGGACGCCAACAGCGATTAAAATCCTGCCAGGAAGTCCATCCTTATAGTGGTGGAACCATCATGGTATGGGCGGGTATTTGGATCGGCGGAAGAACTGAGTTGATTTGGATCAGAGGCAACCTCAACGCTCAAATTTATGCTGAGACGATTGTATCAGACGTCATCGTTCCTCTACAAGTGCAAATCGGTCCCTTATTTCAGTTAATGCATGATAATGCACGACCGCACACCGCAAGAGTTGTAAGACAGACTCTCGCCGCAGCTAACATCAATGTCCTGCCCTGGCCTGCTCAGTCGCCAGACTTGAACCCGATTGAGCATGCATGGGATATGCTACAGAGAAGAGCTCTGCCGAATATGGAGGGTATCCAGTCGCAAGAAGACCTTTTTTTGTTGTTGCAACGAACATGGGCGGCCATTCCACAGCGTGATTTGGATGAACTCATTTTGAGTATGCCAAACCGATGTTCTTGTGTTGTTAGTGTTCGCGGTAGAAACACGGATTATTAATTGTTTAAGTTACCCAATAAAATTTTAAAGAAAACTGTTATTTCAGTCTTTTTTTCGAACTTTAATGTTAGTGGTTCAAATGTCAAAAATCCCTTTATTAGGAAAATGGCAAATTTCTTTATTAATGCAAAGGTGACTTGGTTTATCGTTACTATGACAAACGAAAACACTTTATTTGATGAATCCTTAAAGAAATTAAAAAAAAAAATCAATCAGGAAAAAGTTATTGCAAAAATATATGTTGATCCCTAGACACTTTTGATGTGTGTATATACTCAGGTCTCCAGTCCCTTCAAGCTATGAAAATTTAAACTTCTAAGTTAATGTAAAAAAAAGATACGGCTGTTTATGCCGCAAAAAACGTATATTTCGACAGTCGCTAGGGAATAAAAAAATATAGAGTACTTTCCGTTGACTTAGAACAATAAAATTTGGCAAGTACAAGTACCTATAGGGAAAAAAGTATAGGTACATTTGTAATTAAATCATAAAGAAACTGTCTTTAAAAAACTGCGACGCTCGATTCCTGAACTATTTACAATATATACCCACAAGTTTGTACGGAACCCTTGGTGAGCGAGTCCGATTCGCACTTGTCTGATTTTTTTTTGTTTAAAAAAACAACCTTATTGATACTTAGATACTTACTGTTTTTTTTTCATGTACATGTTATGGATCACATTTTATAAGCTAACTAGCTAACACGCGCAACTTCGTTTGCGTTATTTTTTCCCATTTTTGTAATATACCCGTAAATCATGCACAACACTTTGCTGAACATTATCACATGATCAAATGCATAGTTTACGGTTCAATAAAGGACATACAGACAAACATTAATTTTATATATATAGATATTAACCAACTGGATATAGACGATTGACTCGTTCCACATTATAAGATGATCTGAGGAGTGACCGATATATATATATATATATATATATATAGTCTCAATATATGTTTATCTCACACTATACAGGGTGTAACAGAAATGTGTGGTCATATTGAAGGGTTGGTATATGCCCATGATACTGAGTGCACATACCTAAGTTTATCACAGTACCCTAAATAAATATTAATTATTTTTTCCTTCGTTTATAAATGTGTAAAAAATTATTAATTTAATAAGTTCTATGCCATAGCGGAGGTATAATTCTTATGCCATACGCCTTTCACTACTGAATTTTGACAAAAAGAATACGCTATAACTAAGTAAGAATAATACAACCAGCTATCGCACCATTGTAAGTGCAATACTGACAACATACACAATCCGCTGCTGAAATTTGACCACACCTTTCTGTTCCGCCCTGTATAGTGTGAGATAAAGATTAAAAAAACACATCCCACTTTATAGGATATGGTTATATAGGTACACCAAAATAAAACAAAATGGTTGTCTGTAAAATCGGTTTACGGGCGATAATTTTATGTGATAACGTCATAAGAAAACATTGAATAAACAACCATGCCACCTTTTTAGGGTTCCGTAGCCAAAATGGCAAAAACAGAACCCCTATAGTTTCGTCATGTCCGCCTATCTGTCTGTCCGCCCGTATGTCACTGGCATGTTACTCAAAGAATACCCAATGAATATTGATTAAATTTGTTAAAAAGGTGTCCTAAAGTAGCCGCTACTTAGTTTGATAGCTAAATAACAAAAATAATTATTTTGGGGCGTTACTCCATTCATGCACCTAACAGAAGCTGAAAAAATAAATTAAGCATACATCATCGTGGGCACATCATTCAACAGGTCTTATATAAACATTTTAAGATTTCTAATATATTTTTTGATTTCGTGAATATTTTTACAAATAATCGCTACGAAAGTTTTTTCGTCACCTTATCTTTTGAACAGTGTGACCAAAAAATATGGAAAAAAATAAAAAGGTAGCGCATAAGCGGCGGTAGGCTTATGGCTAAGGCATCGGTCTCGCAATCGTGAAGTCGCGGGTTGGAAAGGATTTAATAGTAGGAGCCCATTATACTACCGACGTGAACCCACTCCTAACACAATTAGTGTTTAACGATTTGTACGCATGTCGCTACAAACGCCAAAACATTGATGACATTGTAGTAAACAACCATGCCTATGATAGCTTTACGACAGCCTAGCAGCAGGCGGAACGTGAGCGGTGACGTCAAATTTTTCGTGAATGCAGCCGGTCATCGATTTATAAGACGTTATCAAGTCAAAAAAAACCCATTGTCGCCGTAAAATTGGTAAAATAAAAAACCAAACCGCATTATTGCAAAGGGCAGACTGCCTCTGTGGCGCGGTGGGAGTGTATCCGACTGCTACGCAAGAGGTCGTGGGTTCGATTCCCACACGGGACACCACTTAGTTTGATCCACAAATTGTTGTTCAGAGTCTGGGTGTGCTTTGAGTCCGTGACTTGTATTTTTGTGAAGTCCCCCGCGACACAGGGCTTGGACCCTACTGCGGGAGTTGTCTTTAAATAAAATACTTAAGTCATGGTTTAAGGCCCTTAGATTAATTCATTTTTCATTCAATTCAATTATAACGTTCCGTTTTTTACCAATATGATTTAAAAGTATTTATGGTTTAACTTTAGTCCGATGATAATATAAAGTTTTCCGTAAGTTCATGGTTTAAACTATGAATACCGTCACATCAGGTTTAGCCTAGCTATTGTAATTTGACGGTTTTTTTGTATATCAATGACCAAGGGTGTCTCAGCTAAGCTGCGGACGGGCGGACGATACTAAAAGGATACCTTGTTTACTATGGTATCTTAATACAAAAGAGACCTACTCATAGATTATATATGATTTGAACCTACAGTTGACGTAAATGTAATGATGTAATGTAAATGTTTAATACTCACATGTTCAAATTTTAAATGCTGTCCCACTCCTTGTACCTACTACTGCCAATATTCGTTAAATGGCAAGACTTAAAAATGATGCTCAATTCAAATATCACTCTACCAAACAAGAAGCGCACAAAATCACAAACATCTTATACGTCAATCATCTTAAACGCCACAGCTACGTTTAACGCAAAAACAAGCTAACTTTGAGCAAAAAATGTTGTCTAAACATGAATAATTCAAAAGTGCTGCGGAAAGATCTCAAGTCTGATATTGTACCAGGCAAAAAAGAGAACCTTCCGAATCATATCAATAACCCTGACGAAATTATTCTCCTACTTGCACTAAAACTCAACTTTAATTTCGAAAAAAAAAAACAAAACATTGTATATTTTAGCATAATTTATTTACTATATAAATACATCAATATAGAAATGATCTTTAGTAATATTTGGGTCATTCTTAAAAATACTAATACTGAAAATATATTTTCTATATAAATATGTTGCATGTTGAATAATAGGCCTAAATTTTTTTTGTTGTCTCGCATCGCAAATGCGTAATCGTATTTCTAATTCTCTTGGTTTAGGTACCGCCCCCGCACCCCGCTTCCTATCAACATTTACTGAAAAATGCATCGGCGCAACCACTTTTCGCCAACTTCAATCCGGTCAAGTTACGTTGATCCTACTGTAGTTAGAATGTGATTGAAACATCTAGTAATTTATTATGATTAAGGGCCCCCCCTTAATCATAATAAATTACTGGATATGTCTATATAGGAATGTCCGTTTAAATTTGCCTTGTGTTTAAACAAAGCTAATCTTTATATATATATTTCTTGTGTGCGTGTGTAACTCCTCCTAGACGGCTGGAGCGATTTTGATGAATATTTTTGTGTGAGTTCAAGGGGATTCGAGGATGGTTTAGATTCAACAATTGAACCCGATTTACAAAAAAAAAGAGTCGTGACGAAGTTCGCCGGGACAGCTAGTTATCTATATAAATAAAAATCAATGTTTGTATGATTGTCCTCTGGTTTCCGAAACCATTGATCAGATTGTGATGAGAATTTGGTAAGGTGCCCTGGGGTCACCCGCGCGGGTTTCTGGCCTAAAAAGCTACAACGAATCGCGCCCGGGTTCAGCAAGTTATACATATTTTTTAAAATTTGCCGTGTGCTCAAATATTCTTCAATAAAATATTATTCAATATGCAACATATCTTATTCAGATCTCATTTTTTAGTTCAGTAGGTATAAATTATTCAGATCTACCTACACTGGGACTTCCCAAAACTATACACAAACATGTGGATGGAACATTTTACTGTAAAAAATAATCGAAATGAATTCAAACATTTTTAAAGAATCGCTATTAATTAAAAATCTTTTAATGTTGTTATGCAGGTTAGATTACCACTGGCGTTAAGACTAGCGCGCCGGTCTGAACCGACATTTGAAATTTTTATGACACCAATCCAAAGGGTCAGTCATAGGAATTATTTTTATCTAAACAACATAGTATCGTAAATAAATGGTAGGCTATTCAAAAAAAATCACATTAATCACGACGCTAGGCCGAACTGTTGCATTTTTTACAGTGTTTCTGCTTCTATTTATGATGATTTACAGTTACAATGTACATAAATGTATTGTTTACAACATTCATCATGCAAACAAGGTAGTAAATCGACAAATAGTAATATTATAAGTGTGCTAATTTGCATATATCCCAGAATAGGACACGCTTTGAATATTTGTTATGTTAAACTTGTTGTTAAAGTTGCAGTTCGGTGTAATTATTTTTAACTGAAATGTAAAATTTTATGGTTTCACCAATTAAGATGATAGGTACTAGTTATTTGTGGTCTATAGGTCTGGTATTTTGCGGGTTCGATTCCTGGTAGACAGGCGATTATTTAAATTTTTTTGAATGCAGTTCGAATTATTTTTAAAATCAAAATTATGTCTTCTTTCAGTAAAAGTACTTTTCCTATGTGTGTATAGTTTTGGGACACACTGTTTATTGGGGTCGATTCTGATATACCTAACTAATTCTATGTCAAATTTCATAAAGTAAGGTGGACCGGAATGCACCAGTGACTCTAGATTCTTTACTTTTAGACAACTTTAAAATAAGTTAGATTTTCAGAATCGACACCATTATAACAAAACTGTTTACTAATAACAGGTCTTACACAAAAGTAGAGGAAACGATGCTAATAACATTAAGCGGTACACTTCATTTAGCAAGTAAACGTATTCAATTCCTGCATTGCAAATTTAAAAAATCTTGTTCGATTTTTGACATTGCAAATGTAGTATACCCACAGTATAAAACGCTTACAGTAAGCCTTCGAAATAGTGATAAACGGCGACAATACTTCTGAACTGGCTTCCCAGACACGTGGCATAAACGCTTTGATGTCGTTGCGTGTGCAAAACCGCGATTGATCTTTAGCTGATTCTCACAATGACATTCTATTCGATTAGCGTTTATGCCATTTGTCTAGGGGGCCTGAATACAGAGGCCGAGGATAAATATCGATGGATTTGGCTACTAGAGTAGAATTTTGACATATTTTATATGGAGCCTATGTCAATTATATACCTTTAGTAGCCAAATCCATCGACAGTTAGATTATTGAGACCAGACGTAACTAAATCGGCCTCTAAAGGGTGCTAGCGTGGTCTGTTATCCCCTATGTAGCGACCCTCAGCACTCGCACGATTACTCCGTCTAGACCGCTTCGTCAAACAACTATAATGAGTTTATTAGACTGTGGTATTACTACTTAAAGCCAAAAATATTTAATAGTACCACTTACATTTTATAAGTCTTCTATAAACTACCTATTATTAAAAACACTTAAAACCATCATTTCCTCTACACTTTCACAAAATATATATAAAATATAAGGGATTAGCGCCTAATTTAGGCCATGAGCTGTTTAACGGTTACTTATTATAACATATTTATTAATATATAAAATAGTGTACAAACTTTTAATGGGATAAGTGACGTTTAGGCGAGAAACTATTAATATTATTATTAATCTATACCATAAGCAAACTGCCCAACTGTAAGATATAGCCATGGGACATTCGTACGAAATCTAGAAGAAATGTACTTCTAAGAAATTAGCGTGTAGTGTAGTAGTGTAGGTAACTTCGTCTGCGTAAATTTTCCCCTGTTTCTGCAACATTTCTGCTTGCTGCTCGGCTCCTATTGGTCATAGCGTGATGTTATATAGCCTACCTCAATAAATGGGCTATCCAACAGTGAAAGAATTTTTCAATTCGGATTAGTGGTTCCCGATATTCCCGCGGTCAAACAAACAAACAAATTTTCAGCTTTATAATATTAGTATAGATAAGTGATGATTACACTTTATATCACATTGTGAACAGGATTTGGATTTTTAAAATGTTTAATGGATTAATTATATATTTTAATATTTTAGTTTTAATTAGGATTAAGATAATAATATTTTTGTAATATCAAATCAAAGAATAGTATATTAAAAATAATAATTTTGGAGATTATTGATAAAGAAATTCTTTTTCTTTGAAGTTTTTAAAGTAAATACTTATTTTTGATTTACAAGACCAATGTTTTTTTTAAACTATAAAAACTATTAATGATAATTTATATATGATTAATTTTTATTTTTATATTTATTACAAAAGCTTTATTTAGCTTATATATAATATTATATAATATATTTTGGGACTACTCACACAACGCCATCTGATTCCAAACTAAGCAGAGCTTGTACTATGGCAACCAGACAACTGATAAACATACTTATATATTTCTAAATACATACATATTATAGATAAATTACACCCAGACACAGAATAAACCATCGTGCTCATCACACAAAGTTTTATCCTGGGTGGGGATCGAACCCACGACCTCTTGCGTAGCAGTCGGACACACTCCCACCGCGCCACAGAGGCAGTCTTATCGTAATGATTAATTAATTAGTTGTAAAATATAACAAGGTCTAAAAACTACCCCATTAGATTGTGTTACTGATTCTGAGCAATCTGCTTTCAGGTTTGCACTATACCAAGAATCACGTTGTTTATCTATCTCATCGATGGTCATATAAGTAGGGTGGTGCAAAAGTAATGTCATAGTTTGAATTGGCTACCATTTTGTTAAGAATAATTAAAAAAGAGTTCTTGAAAATGTAAAATTCATGACAATAAGTTGAAAAAATTGAGACATTAGTTCTTATTTGCCTAGTAGTTTAAATCTCGGTTACATTTTTTCATTTCTATACTGATTGCTATACATTTTTTTAGTCGCTGTATGATTAGATTCCGTAATGGCGGTAAAATGTCGCATGAACGTTCTAATACTTGGCTCCATTAAAACAAGCGATCTTTTAAACAAGTTTCTGCACTGATAGCACAAGACATAAGCGTACCCAGGGGGGAAGGAATGTGGGATTGCAGGGGGAAACCCCTTGAAATCGCAAAAACTAGGTAATTCGTTACCAATAGACAATTGTACCACCCAGAATCCCCTCCCGGAAATGACAAAAACCATCCAAGAAAAAAATATCCTTGGTACGCCGACGGCGTCACCTCCAACTGTCCCCTTCGCTATCAGCACAGTGGCTCCCTCAAAAACTCTGACGACACCTTTAAGTACTAAATATATCGATGTGACCACTAATTGGTACGTTGTTTAAAACCTCTAGGTAAATACACGTTTTTAAAATAGCAACTGCAACTTCAATGTTTTATAGGATAATATTTGAAATTTAAAGAATAAGGGGATTTCTTTACCTTTAGATTGGTTGACGTTTCGATCAGATTGCACTGACCGTGGTCACAAGTGGACTGCTGGTGCGATTTCATGAATACTTATAAGACTGTTAGTTTTAAGTACCTGTACGAATTTAGATAATTGGGATATTGCTACAATCGTTAAATGACAATGTTTGCATAAGCATATTTATGGCTATGACCAAACTCAAACTTTAACTCGAATATTTTTATTTCGTAATACCAAATCAATTAATGTGATGTTTGCAAAAAAAAATGACGTAAAGTAGATCCAAGTGTAAAGCTCAGGAGAAGCTTCCAAAAACCTCACAGGCCACTCTTTTAAAATCATCAAGTTTATTTCAGGTGATTTTATTAAACGACCAGCTAGGACATCGTTGTCTATACTTTTCCTCAAAACATGTAGTAAGTTGATATTTTTAAAATGTGTATTATTTTTAATATATTTTACAACACAAAGCTAGAGAGTACATGTGTTAAATTATGACTCGCGACCGAAATTAATATCTGTTTTTTTATAATTTTTTTTTGCTTCTATTTCACTTATTTAGGGTTCACCGAAAACACTCAATTGTGACTAACAGCAAACCATAATTCAGATCCACAAAAAAAAATCGAGGTATCTTAAAAACTCTGGTTCAAGGAAAAACTTGAAAAATCAAGTTCCGAGAAAAAGCATTTATTTTTTTTAAATATTTTTTTTGTTAATGCGTGTTTTACCTAAAATATTTTTTTTCAGATTAGGCTACTTAATATTTTAATTAATAAACACTCTCCCTTATTCTATAATCTAGAGATTGTATACAATACAGATAATAACTTCGGCCGCAAGTGACCTATATAGGCAGTATTGTATACTAAAATTGTATAATATAAAATACTATTTTAAAAATCTCACTGATATTATGCAAATGTTTCCGTTGCTCGCCTAAAGCCGTCACTAAATAAAATATAAATATTGTAGTTCTATTATTGCTTATGATAATTTTCACTTTTCTGTCGGACAAACTATTTTAATAGTACATAATTATGAGACATATTTCAACTTTAAATATAACTCGATGGAAATAATTGTAGATCAAAATATTCATGCACATTTTTTTTGCGATGTTTATTTAATTATGACGGCTAGTCTTGCTTAGCGTATTATGAATAACATTAATGTACATTACTTTTGAAAATACGGATGTGGTTATCTAATTTGATCGGTTTATAAAATCATAACAAAATGTATGTTAAAATGATATTTTGAAAAATCTACATTTATTACCACCGAGCGTAAATTTTGTTTTAAACTAAGAAATTGTTCATTCTAAATTTAATTAACCATTTACGTCAATAAAGCCATATAACAATAATAATATTTTATACTAAATTAGTATATTACCCAAAAATACTAAACAACTATGTTTTAAAGCACTTAGTAAACTAATGGCCAATAGTAATTACTTATAGATGAAGTTTACACCCCGATCACACTAGCATTGGATGTGAAAATGGCAGCAAACTGAGCTGTCATCACTTTCACAGTCGCGTTTAACGTGTGGAAATACATAAAATACGTGCTAAATACGTAGGATCATGACACTGACAGAAATTGGCTGTCAAAAATCGGCCATGCCATTAACTCAAAAATAAGAAGAAGAATGACACACAATGAAGTGTGATAGGGGTATTAAACCCCGTTCCCACTTGCCAGGTGTCGGATCCGTATAAAAAACGGGTCCTATAGAGCTGTTCACACTTACGATAAAAAATCGTTGTCACATAAGTGTAAATAGCTAGAGCACCCAATTTTTATACGGGTCCGACACCCGACAAGTGCAAATGTGGTGTTTTGCAAAAAGTATTTAATAATATAGTAGACGACACCCTTTATTCATAATAAGTTTACAAAAGAACTTTAACAGGCGAATGTTTTGTCTTTGTTTTTCTTTTAGAATAGATAAGATGAAACATTCGTCAGTTAAATTACTAATATTAAAGTATAAAAAAATTGACAGGGGAATAAACGCGTTTAAACTAGGTAAGTACTTACCTTATGCTTGACGTTTCGACCGGGTTATACCGACTGTGGTCGATGGGCGTACACAGGGGAGGGATTTGGGGGGTTCAAACCACCCCGAAATTTCGAAAATGCTTCCCGAAATTTCGAACCACATTCCCCAACCCCGGAAAATGATCTTGGGTACGCCCACGCCGTGGTCACAAGCTGACTGTCTAAAAAACGTATAATAATTACGAAAACGCATATCAATTAACGTATTATAAATAAAGGAAGGAGTCTATTAGATACATTTTAGTGTGGTTGTTCTTTTTTTTAATAATATTCTCTCTCATATTGTTTAGTTGACTAGTCTTGAAGAATGGTCGCCGTAAATTAAATTCAGTACTTGTAAATTCTTTTAAATACTTTTTGCAAATAACTACATTAAAACTAAACCTACTAAATCACTAAATAAGTGCTATAAATTAATTTGTACTAACAAATAAAATAGGCGATTACAAACAAAACACATAGCTAAAGACTTCCTTAAACAGTGCGCGTATTAATCGTGCGTCAAGGCGTAAGCACCAAAGTGCCCTGAGTAAGTCTTGAGAAAATCGGCTGCAACATTTACAAAAAAAAAGATTTTCTCAAAACTTTTGGCTTACGGCCGGTTTCAGTAACATAACTCTCTGCTATAATAACTAACTAGCGACACTGGCGGTTACCGAAACGCTCTAATGTCAGTTTCGCTACTAGAGTTAGCTATTTTAACAAACAGTGAATGGTAATCAAGTTATTTCAATTTCAATTGAGAGGCTGTCAGCAAGGCGCAAGAATGTCGTGAATTCAGTACAACACAATGCAGTGCTAAATTGCAATGCAAGTCCAGGACGATTTAACGCCTTAACGCGCGATTAAAACGGTTCCTGTTTGACGAAGCCCTAATATTTAAATATATCCAAAATATATGCTACATACATTTCCATTGCATTGTTAAGATATTATAAATATCTCTTTCTCTCTTGCCATGTTTAAATTAGGTTCGAAGGTGACGTAAATGTCGAAAGACTGGTGAAGAATCCTAGATATCAATTGAATACTCAAACGATACAGTTTTCTTTTCTCTCTACTATTCACGTTAAAATGACAGCATGATAATTAAAATACAGTTTCAGTTAAATCATAGAATACCGGAAGTACAAAATGCAACTTAATATAGGTTGGCGCAAAAGTAATGTCACAAGTTGAATTGCCTACCTTATGTTAGAAATAAAGAAAAGTGAGTTCTGTGTTTATTACACGTTTATATAAAAATGTTAAATTAATTACATTTGAGTCAAAAATATCGCTCAAATGACCACCTCTCGAGTTGATGCACAATTGCATTGTTGTTTGCAAATCTGTAATTCTTCATTAATGTTATTAGCTTTCTAGTCAGATGCAAGGTTTGCGGTTTATTGTAGTAAACGCATGTTTTAAAAATCTCCAAAGTAAGAAGTCTGGCGCCTTTCTTGGACGGCCAGTTCAAATCTCCGAAACGGGAGATCACTCGATCCGAAAATGGGTGTCTCAAAATTCCATCGTTTCCTGAGCTATGTGAGGGGGTGCTCTGTCCTATTGAATATTGTGTAGAATTTTACATCTTCCATTAAACGCCATCCGCCATCCAAACATAACGATGTTTATACACATAATAGCGTCGCTTGAATGACGTACGCGCGACGCTATTATGTGTATAAACATCGTTATGTTTATACACATAATAGCGTCGCTTGAATGACGTACGCGACGAAATGACGAATGACTTGAATGAACGCATGAACACGAATCGAAGATCACTGCATACTTTGTTCGGAAGTCGTGCCCCGATGTCATGCCCGTGTGCGATGTCTGTGCGTCAAGAGTATTTTCTATGTAGGTTGTCTTTTGTACTCTAGTTATTCTGTGACTAAGCGAATAACTGCTTAAGATTTTTTCCGATGATGTTTAAATATAGCTGATGATGATGAAGTATACAAAATACAGTAACACGAGATCCTGCATTCAATTTACAACGCCATTTTAATTTGATAAGTTTAGTATTTATTGTAACAAAAATGTTTCACCATTATTTACTAAATGTGTTTACTATTGCGTTAGAGTATTCAACCGTAAGTCATTGTTTTAAGATTTCACAACCTGTACATATAATACAGGTATTTAATACCACATCCGTATCCGTACACGTGAATATAAACGGATGCGGAATTTTTCTACAGTTAGAAACAACACCTTACAACATTAAAGATAAAATTTTGTGCATTTTCTATACTTAGTAATAAAGTTCTAAACATTTTTGCGATTTGTTATAAACAGTTTGTCATAAATTTCACAACTCACCGAGAGCATCATATAAACATCGAACAACGCATCTACTGATTGATAGACACAAAACTTCGGACCACTGCGTTCCGTATTCGTGAACAATGTCTACGTGTGCACTGCTCGAGGGAAGTCAGCTACAGTCGCTTAGCAAAAGCAATATTTCATATACATAGTTAAAACTCATAATGAACAGGACACACCATAGAGTTTACTTGTTTTGATTCTATGGTGATTATCTTATTCTAATCGATGTTTTTTTGTTAAAGCATAATAGAAGAAGGCGAAACATTCGCTATTTAAAATGCCGTTACTAAACTATTATACATAAGGGGTAACTATACGTATTATACGTATACCCGTTATTTTCGTATATACGCTATTTCGGAGTGTTGACCATATTTGAAAATTAAAAAAATGTTTTTAATTTAGTGATAAAGGTTTTTTGTTGTACATTTTATATACCTCGGTGTCTTTTAAATTTATGCGAATGAGTAACATCTTAGGCTACCATTAATTAACTACTAGAAAGCAGCAAACGGATTATAAGATCTAATATGTTGCACGTAGGGTAGGGTCACTTGTTAAATTTATTTATAGGGGACATGGGTCATTTGTTACAACGATATGAGGTTACAAAGATATAGGATTATTTGTAACAACAACATGGGGACATAGGGTTACTTGGGACGCAACACAGTCACTTTTGACAACTCCATGTTGTCACCGGTCACCATGACATAGTCACCAGTGACCTAGTCACTGGTTACCTAGCTAACTAACTAGTGACACAAATGATTTTAGGCAACAATCGGTTTTAAATCAAAGTTTGGTTCTATATGGCATCAAATAGCAATATATATAAATCAAAGTAATTGTCCTAAATATTTTTTGTCCTTCTTTAATCTTACTTTCTAGAAACGTCTAGCATAACATACGCTAAGCTAAAGAGGTATATGGTTTGGGGTTTCTATTGCTTCTTTTTCATATAGTTCCTCATCTCCTTGTTACTTGGTCCTTCGAGCCTGGGAACAAAATTTGAATTTGTACAAAAATAAGTTAGATCCCGATGTGTAGACATAGAGATTGATATATTTTCATGACTGCCTCTGTGGCGCGGTGGGAGTGTATCCGACTGCTACGCAAGAGGTCGTGGGTTCGATTCCCACACGGGATACCACTTTGTGTGATCCACAAATTGTTGTTCCGAGCCTGGGAGTACGTTGTGTCCGTGCCTTGTATGTTTGTAAAGTCCCCGCGACACAGGGCTTGTATATTACTGCGGGAGTCGTCTTTAAAAAAAAAAAGACACCTTTCGCGCTTTAATCTAAGAAATAGACTATTAGATCACCGACACGTCGGATTTCGACCATATTGCATCGGCAGTAGCCACAGGTGGACTCATCGGACACAGGTCAAAACTTCTAAAACTAGGGATCCTAATCGCGTCTTTATAATGTGTACAAATCGCCAAAGTTTAAGTTTTATTGTTTTACCGTCTTTAAACTATAGCAGGCACAAGAAAAGTTTACACATTTGACTTTATTATATACTAGCGGACACATCGCGGTTTTGCCCGCGTAGTTCCCGTTCCCGTGGGAATACAGGGATACAAAATAGCCTATGTCACCCGGGGTTAGTGTAGCTTCACAACGATGAAAGAATTTTTCAAATCCGTCCAGTAGTTTCGGAGCCTATTCAATACAAACAAACAATCAAATCTTTCCTCTTTATAATATTAGTATAGATGTCACGTTGACAATGTATAAATACTCTCCCCAGTAGAACCTACATATTATACGTGGCTTCGTTTTCGAACGTTTCTTTGCTAAAGTAGGGACAAGATAATAGGTCACTTTTGACAGATGTCAGTTTTATATTCATAGTGAGGTGACCTGCTTAAAAACATCGATTAAATGAATGAATCGATACAGACTTGAAACATATGTGAATTTTAAAAATGATCATGCGAATCCCTGTCCCATTATTATTTTTTCTTTCATAAATTAAAGGAGCAAAATAAGACAAGTACCTACGTAATTTAACAAAAAAATTGCTTTTATTCACTTGAACTATCGGAACTGCTATCTTAATCACTGCTGTCAGCACTCAGAGATATTATTAATTCATTTTCAATAATATTGTGTATTCTCACATCTCGTTCAAAATCTTGTAAAATTATTTTCTTTGTCTTCTCCACGACTTTTCGCCAGTCTTCTGTAGTGACTTCTGCACATGCAGTTTGTAGCAGAGTCATCATTTTAGCAGTACTGAAGGGTGGTTCAGTATTGTTCCGCGCTGCATGACCCTTTATTTGTGCCCAAATAAGCTCGATGGCGTTATACTGGCAATGGTTGGGAGGCAATCGAATAACTTCGTGTCCATGCTCTAGGGCTAGTTCATCGATTACATAGCGGAGCTTGGACGGCTTAGTTGCTTTTACCAGATTTAACAACTCAACTTTTAATAAAGTTGGACTTGCCTCCACACCATTTCTTACCAGCCACGAGACAATTTCTTGCTTTTTATTTGCTTGAGTTGGTGGTTTATCAACTTGTACAGAATGATACGGAGCATTGTCCATTATAATTTTCGATGGGTTTTCTAAGCTGACTAGCAGCTTCTCAAACCACTCTTTAAAAACATCAAAGTTCATTTCCTCATGGTAATCTGTTGTAGTTTTAGAGGCGAATGCGAGGAGGCAGTCTGGAATAAAACCTTGAGAAGCTGATCCCGCGTGACATATAATAAGTCGGGCTCCTTTTCCCGATGGAACTTTTGAGGTGGAGGCCGCTGTATCATCGGTCCATGTCCGCGCAACCGTATGGTTCGCATTCAACCATGTTTCGTCAATAAACACGACATTGTCCCAATCCGTAATTTTATTTACCTGACGTAAGAATGTTATTCTCTTCAAAATAATATCGTAGCGTTCTAGCAGGATTTTCCGCTTGTCGGATTTTTTAAATCTAAAGCCAATCGATTTCAAAACCTTTGATAGAGACGATTTGCCTCCAAAAAATAAGCCTGCGCCTTTTAACGAACTCAATAGCTTTTCCCGTGTAGGATATTCTTTTCTCGAGTAATATCCATAAATGTGGTTGCGAATTGCAGCAGCATCAAAATTATCAACGTCAACAATTTTCTTGTCCCTCTTTCGTTTTTTCGGTGTACGTAAAGTATTATCTTCTGAGCCTGATGGTCCGTATTTCTCTTTCAGAATTTGAGTTACTGTCTTCTTCCCTATTCCCAATGCTTCGGCAACGCGTTCTCTCGGTGGTTTCAATGGTAAAAGAGGCCCATCGTTAACTGATTCACGTACAAAATAATTGTACAATTTCAGCACTAGTTCGCGAGATTGACTGTTTAGAGTTTTCCCTCGTTTCGACATAGTAAGACTGTAATGTTTTTCTTGTTTAATAATCGTTAAGCAATCGGAGTCCAATTTATAGCCAGGTAAACGTAGTCAGTAAGATCAGTTCAATGAAAAAGCCGGATCAGAAGAAAATAACAGAGAGCACACCAAAAACGCACAGTCACTTCGCACAACAACAAAAGACTGCGTCATCATCATGTTATGGCGACATGACATGCGTCATCGACAGGCACTGGTGTTGCCAGCAACATCCACCTAAATTGCACCCAACATCAATGACCTTTCTATTTAGTTATTTTTTTGTATTTTCATAGTTAGTTAAAAGAATAATAAATATGTATAATTAGGTTTTATTATAATCACAACGTGATTATAAATTTATGGTGATTTTTCTTCACAAGTAATCATTGCATTCGATTCAACTTACAATCCTATTAGCTTTCGATTTTTAGAGTAACATCCCTAGTGTTTAAAAAGAAAAAGGGTTGACTGACGCAACATTGTAACGACGTTCAGTTCTTTAGATCAGAAATTGTTTATTATGTTTAGAATGGTTTATTAGTGAAAGCAAATCGTAAAATTACTCGTATCGGTCATTATTACAATAAATATGTAAACGTAATTGAAAAAAGTTAAGCAATTGTGCAGTTCTTATTTTATGCCCGCCGTTACAAGGTTACGTTGTTGAATTTTGATGAAATGTCAAAAGTGACCTATTATCTTGTCCCTACTTTACATCTTTTTTGAGTTCGTATAAACTCGTGATAAAACAAAAATCTGAAAGAACATAACATTTTAAAAATTGTCATATTTCAAATTAAGATTTTTAATAAAAATAGGTAAAATAAAAAAAATACAACCACCTATTTAACCGATGCTCCTTATTCTTGCTTCACATAATCATAAATAGTCGTTTTTTTTATCAGTGTAAAAATGTTACACTATTTTCCGTCTAGCCTCTCAGCCCGCAAACAAAAACGTGCTATAAGAAACTATGTTCAACAAGCGTTACCACAATTATACAAAATATGACATCATTCACTTTGGTTGTGACTACTATACTATTTATATTATACTACTATACTAAAAAGTACATACCGTTTTTAGACAAGTTTGTCAACGGCCTCCTCTGGCTAGGTGTCTTGTCCGGGACAATATAATGTCGTTTGTCGGTGCACACCTATAAAATTTATATAATAATATATTATATATTGGAACAACGCAGGCACGGTTATCTGATCCCAAATGCAGCAGATGCGGTTTCAACTGACAGTTGGTTTTGGGAATAAGAATTTAATTATTGCAAAGCAAAAAAAATATCACGAGTACGAGAAGATAATGCGTGATATGTCTTTTAGAACATCAACATTCACCAAGATTTTGTCATACGTCCTAAGATTTACCAAGTGAACGGTGATAAAAGATCGAAATAAACAATGATCACAGTACTTTTCGGACTTTCACCATTGTGAGCTAGGAAATCTTGAGTTTTACTAGGAAATCGAAGAATAAGTAACAAAGAAAGGGACGAGAAGGAGGATAATAGAAGAAGAAGAATGGAATAGAAAAAGAATGGAAGAAAAAACCTATAGAGGGGAAGAAATAGGGGAGAAGGACAAAAAAAATAAATGGATTAGAAAAACAAAAATGGATTGGAAAAACAAAAATGGATTAGAAAAACAAAAATGGATTAAGAAAATAAAAATAGATTAGAAAAAGAAAAATGCAGTAGAAGCAGACGAAGAAGGCAAAAAAGGAGTCTTACCAGTACACCGGAGCGCGTCACAGTTGTCAGGACGGTCAGGGTCAGGGGGGGGCGCCCTAGTCAAGGCTTCATCCCCCCCCGGCAGGCAGGTCTCTACCATTGCCTCTAGGCAGTTGACGAATAGCTCGCTGCTCTCCGCTGTGCATTGGTTCTGGAATATTTATGGGCAATAGGCTACTTTCTAACAAGTCAAAACAAAAACTCAAAAGCTTATGCCCGCGGCTTCACGCGCGTGGATGCCTCATTGTTAGCAAAATATTTTAACCGATAAGTTTCATACTAACTTTGCACCCCCGTTTCCCCCCCTTAGGGGGTGAATTTTCAAAAACTCCTTTCTTAGTGCTCCCCTACTTTATAATAGAAACCCCTGTGCAAAATTTCAAGTTTCTAACCCCTTATAGTTTAGGCCCTGCGTTGATGTTAGTCAGCCAGCTTCTTTTATATAAATATATAGATGTCAAAACGCAGATTTTATACGGAGATCTCATACAAATACCGGCCTATGACGTCACTACTTTTCTAGTTAAATCACTTCTTTTTGGTGACAGTTTCCGAAAAATGTCACACCCTTCCGTGCCTCTGAGAGCACGTTAAGCCGTCGGTCCGACGCCTAATATCTCTCGAGAAAGCGATTAGCGATTTTATCGCTCAAAAAACGTACATGCTTATCTAGATCCCGGGTTAACAAAAAAAATACAGATATTAATAGTTAATCGCTGACCGTTTCCACTGCCGGCGAGTACTCGCTCTATACTGCATCTCTTTACACGGATAGGATCTACAAAATACATATATTGTACGTTTCTTGAGCGATAAATCGCTACTCGCTTCTCGCTCATCATTGTTGGTGAGACAGGTGACTTAGAGTAAGAGAATAGAGAGCGCACTTGTGTTAAAAATATCTCCTGCGTAGTTAGTAGTCCACTTAGGAGACGTTATTAAGCAATAGCTGACCTGCGCAACTTCGTCTACGTCAATTTTTCCGGTTTTTATAGATTATAGATACTTAGCTCATATGAGTAGTAATGTGATGTTATACAGGCTATAATCAACCCCGATAAATGAGATATCCAACACTAAAAGAATGTTTCGATTCGAACCAGTAGTATCTGAGATTAGCGCGTTCAACCAAACAAACTCTAAAACTATAGACTATTAGTATAGATATGATACTCACTTTAGTAAAAGGTCCAGCGAATCGCCAGAGTCCTCCAAAGCCACAACTCTGCATGTAGTGCAATTGTTGTTGACTTGCGTCTTCACTCGCTATCATGTTCTGGAATACATTAATTCAGTATAATCTAATGCTATATAACATGAAGGCCTACTCTAATTTAATGAAAACGAAGTTTTGATCAAAAATGCGATGGTAATGTCAGGACCAGGAACACCTATTTAATCAACTAGTTCCAGAAAATCGTTCGAACTTCTTATGAATTCCAAAAAATAATTAAAATAGTCCCCGTAAAGTTAAGAAATTGTGTGAACGAAAATTCATTAATTTCGTTTTAAACAAAGAGAATAGGCCTACAGGAATAAATACATTTATATACATTTTGAAAAAAAATGTGAAAACCTCGAACAAGTTTTCAGCGACACTCGGATTTTGTTAAGAACTATAAAAAGGTAAAGGTAAAAATCGAGTTACCCCAAGTTTTTTTTGAAGTTCGGTACTTTATTTATGCTTTATTCCCTAGATTGTGTACCAGATTGCGGTTAAAATGGTGTACCAGAATTGTATGGTTTTAAATTTCAAAAACGTGTGGTTTTTAAATGCATAACAAAACTGACAATAGTGTAGATGACTGTCATTATAACATATTATGACGTCATACATTGACATTGTAAATACATCTACACTTTTAGCATTCATTTCGATACATTTCATAGATTTAAATTAGAATGAAAAGTGCTTAAAAATTACAAAAAATATATAACTGAGTGGGTGTATTCTCCATACCTGTATAATGCTCTGCACAGCGCTCAAAATAACTTGGTCGTGGCAATGCATCAGTACGTGGTTAATTTTCATATCCAGGAGACTGTGACTGTAAAATAAATTAAATAATGAGACAACTCACACACGGC
This sequence comes from Herminia tarsipennalis, assembly GCA_945859575.2. Classification (NCBI taxonomy): domain Eukaryota; kingdom Metazoa; phylum Arthropoda; class Insecta; order Lepidoptera; family Erebidae; genus Herminia; species Herminia tarsipennalis. The sequence continues at coordinate 5,303,406 of OX243830.2, forward strand.
CATCTGATCCAAACTAAGCAGAGCCTGTAATGGTTTGCAATATATGTTCGTAAAGTGTACTCTTTATTTTGACGTTTACATTTGGAGTGCCGGTAGTGGGGCAGTGAGTCTAATTCGGCAGTCTCAGTCGAGCGGACATCACGTCTTCCGATAGACGTCGCTATTTTTAATTATTAAATTTTAATTATTATTTTTGGTATTATTTATTAAATAAGAAAATATTGTCTAGGTAATAAGATTCAAGGAAAAAAGTCAAGTAAATTTAACCTATTTCTATATTATCTATTTTAATATTCCCTATTTTGCTCATTACACAAAGATTTGCCCTGGGTGAGCATAGAATCCACGACTTCTAGCTAAGCCGTAAGGGTAACCACTAGACCAAGTCATCGAAATGGGTCGACCGATTCAAATAAATATTTTTGTTAAACATTTAAACATTTGTGCTATATTCAGCGCAGTTGGCTTTGAGATTGGGTGTGACTAAAAAACGATCAGACATTGCCGGATTTCCTGTGACTGTATTATATCTCTTGGCTAGTCTTTGTTTTATATAACCGAAAATTGCTAAATAAAATGATTATTGTTACAAAAAATAATAAGTGCATTTATTACAGTTAATTCAATTGAATTTCATTGAATATGTAAAATACTTACATAACAGGAAACACTTTAGGAAACACGACGGATCCCTCTGCTAAATATTGATATAATATTCTAATTTCATCCTCATCTGCAATTTTAATTAATATAACATATAAATATAAAGCTATTATAACTGTTTCTCACAGAAACTTGCATTCTCACAGAAGTTTTAACATTTTTGTTAGTGAAGAATTTATAGCCAAACATAACATTTTATGACAAAAAGTATTAAGTAATTATTCTTATCATGAAATGTTGACCAAACAATTTGTCGCAAAATGTCTTACAAAGTGATGGTTATAAATAATTAGGAAATTTCATACTACAAGTTTTATCAGTGCTTTGAGAACATCTCACAATAGTTTACATGTTAATTCATAGCATATTTTTTTTTTAAATGTATTGTAAGTTACGATGATCTTTTTATTTACCCGATGTTTTGATGAAATTGCACCTATTGTGACCATCATGCAAGTCTACCAAACCGCGTTTAATTAATAATATTCAAATATGTATAAAAATCTCAAAAGCTTAAAACTAGCTATTATAACGTTATAAGTAGATTGTTTTAACTACTGAACCCCTTGATCATAATACTTTAGTAACAGCATTTTAACAAGCGAACGTTTTGTTTTTATCTATCATTATTTTTTTACATGGAACGATACACAAAGACAAAATATTCACTAGTTAAAATAAAGTATTATGAAGCAATCGTGAGATCGCGGATCGAATTCTACCCACTATACTGCCGACGTGTACCTACTCCTAAAATAAGCAATTTAGCTTAGCTGGAGGGGTTAATAATATTGCTAGTAATGTAGGATATAATCAAAATTTCACATCGCTAGTTATCTTTCTAAGAGAAAGAAAATAAAAGAGTAAGAATACGTACCTGTGGTATATTTGACTAATGTAGCAAGAACTGTCAATACAAGAGCCTGAGTCGTAAAATCTGATAGTACAGATGGGTCTAAAAGACTATTGCTTTCTGGGCTGGAGGTATCTTTGTCAGTTGATGCTTGCTGTAACAATAAATAAATACCTTAGGACAACTCACATGCGGCCATCTAATCACAAACTAACCAAAGCTTACTATGCCAACTGAAATGTGTTTCTAAATACTTACGTATTATAAAATAAAATAAAAAATATTCTGGTAGTATTTAGGGTTGTTGACATGCCCACCGTTTTAAGCAACCTTACCACTGTCGGTACACAGATGAGTGACCGTTTTCGAGTCGTCGTTCCTGCGTCCAATTTCTCTCCAGTCGTATCGGTGAGAAGGAATAGAGAGTGCACTTTTCACATGCACTGCTCACACATTTGAACACTATAATATCTCCTGCGTTATTGGCTCGTCTCTGATGAGATTGGCCGCAGTAACCGACACCGGTTAGGAGACCATTACATTTACATTAAGAAGACAAAAGCTGATCTTTGAAGCTGACCTTGGTGGAAGTTTCAGGATAATCGCTGTCTCCCGATTTAGTGGAAGCAGGTCGTCCGTCCGCGTCGTCGGTGCTGCCTGGGGATCCACGACCGTCGTCTTCAACCATCTATATAACAATATCCAGGTTAATAACGAAATCATGTTTAGAACTTTGACACAGTAGATACATTATACCAACGCTACATGTATTTTATATGGTCACGTAATTGATATAGCACCATTTATTTATATAAATAGAATGGTTACACAAATCAGTTACTAATTCGAATAGTTCTACCATTAGAATTCGTCACTCATTCTCGAAAAAAAATCGTTTGCTAATGATGTTGGTAAATATTACGATTTACCGGCAAAATCTAAGATTAATTAATATACGGGCTTTAAAGTTCCATTTACATTGCAAATTAAATTCTTTGAATATTGCGTAGCCTTTATTTTGTACTATTTAGTGCACAAATTCGTAAAATGCTCAATAATTCGTGGGAATTTCAGCATCAACGTGCGAATTATCGAGCATTTCACGAATTTGTATACTATTACGTAGACAATAAGTACAAACAATTCGATTCTAAATTTGATATCGTATCAACTTACGCCACTAACATCAAATCCGCTGTCGGCATCACCTCCTTGTTCGTTTCTAGCAGCTTCTCCCGTAGCGCCGTGCTGCATGCTATGAGCTCTGCCTTCGCTATCCTGTTTTAGTCATTAGTCTTAGTATGTGGGCGACAGAGATGGAAAACATTGAAATTGGAGTGGTCTCGAAATTAGACAGTTTTTTTATTAAAATAATAAAGTTTTTCGAGTCGGTAAAGGAGTAAAGGTTTTCTAGTCGAGAATTTCATTTATTTTTGCCATTTACATATTTTATTAAATTTGTTAAAGGGTGATCTCAGTTTCTACAATTTTATCTAAGTATATTATAAAAGGCAAAATATTTTATTGGAAATATGGCCGCATGCATTTTAGTAAAAATGCGGTATTGAGGTATATTTTAAATCTACAAAACCCTAAAAATTTTGAAAAAAAATACTAATAACTCTCCATTCTGTGAAAGTTCAATCAAAAACCGAAATTGGCAGACAACCAAAACTTTTAAAGTAACAAAAAAGTTATTTATTTTAATTACACGGATGTATAATTTATTAATTTAATGACGTTATATCTAATTTTGAGACCACACAAAAACAACACACAATTCGGAAGAAGGGGTAGATATAACAAAAAAATATTGTAGCCAGGGGAATCTTGTAAGCAATCTATCTTTCGGTCAAATAACTATGTTGCTAATTAAAACAGCCGCTGCTCTGTACACCGTATCATAGGATCGTAGCCGTTCCGTCACCCACAAAAAAAAAATTCCATTATTCTTAATATTTTCGAATGTATGAAAAAATATAGAGTTTACTTCAGTATTAATTAATTGCTATGTAGACTAGTCTCAATAAAATCAATACTGTAATATAACTCAATGATTTTAAAAATCCTGGCAGCTATTTCTCATAATGTTTAATATTTAGAACTGTTGCTTAAATTATTTTGTTTTTTGATTTGGATTCCCAAAATAAAGTTATTTCAGTTTAAATTTATACAACCAGTAACAATTGTTTGGGGATTAGAAATAATTAAGAAATACTTGAATTCCTAATGTGTTGTTTTCTCATTGTCAATTATAAAATGTCAATACGCTTTAAACGGTATATTTTCGATGTCGACGGAACGGTTAAGGTACTAGTATGACACGGTGTACTGGGCGGAGACCATAATTCGTATCTCAAACCATCTAAGGGCTAAAAGCACTTGTGTAGTGACATTGAATTTCGTAGTGAAATAAGTGTTAGTGACGCCAATTTTTTATTAGATTAAATTATTTCATATTTTAGTGCAAATTATAGTGCACTGTGTTTATAAGTGCACTAATTTTTATAGTGCATAATTATTTGTGTTAATATATTTAGGAGACAATGTGTTCGGGTGTGAAATAATATCTATATTTATGATATTACACTGATCAAGCTACAGTCGAAATAAATTTTATATATGTAGACACTTAAAATATTGTAAACAAGTTCTTTGTGATGAAAGAGGGCGCTACATAAGAAATTTACTCAAAAGGGATTTCCTTAACCCTACGCGGGTGAACCCGCGAGCAAACTTAGTATTTTTTTTATTTAATAATAATACTCTAACTCCGCTATAGCCACTTTACACAACTGGTTTACCGCAGGCCTTAAAAAGCTTTAGAGAAGAAGTAAGATTTTAAATTCATTATCATTTCGCGGATTTAAGGGAGAAATTCGGAACTTATGACCTCTCCTTGGCGGAGTCTAGATCTAGGGCTAACTGATCACAGGCTAGATGTTGATTAAGTGAACTGAATCCAGCCTCTTAAGGGTCCGCGCAATCATTTTATATGACTTGTCGAATTTGAATCTATTAAAATAAATGAACAATGTCAGACCCGTTACCAGGATCGGTGCATTTCGATCGAAATGCCGGGTAAATAAAAGGTTTGTACTTTTAAATAATAAACCCAATTAAGTCCTGATATTATATCTAAAATGTGCAAATTTGGAACTTGAACCCTGATATTACTCTTGCTATCAAAGTAAACATAGGGATTATTTTAACTAATGTAGTGAAGATTATCTATTCTACACATTCTTCTATTAGGATTTGAAAACATAATGGAATTCAATGTTTATTCTAGTTCTAGTGTTTATGCGTGTGCCGCTTAGAAGAAACTCATTTTATTCATTTTGTGTGGCAGACATTGTATGCAGAGTGTTTTTCTATTTTTTAAGTAACCAAACTGTCTTCCGCTGTATAACCGTTTTTTTTTACTAATTTTGAGTACTTATTATGAGGAGTCATTACCGGAGACTCGTGTAGTTCACAAGCGGTAAATAAATATCTGGGGGCGTAGACAAGTTCCATAGGCGTTATGTTGATAAAATTGAAAGATGTCGTCGCTTTCATCCATCAACTTATTGTCAAATGCACACATTTTTACCTTTCCCTGGGTAAATATGCGTTAACGTTTAAAGATAATGAAACTTTTCTAGGCACAGGAAACATGAAAGCGTTTCGTTGCCTCACAGCCAAAGTGAGGGAGAAACCATGGGCGGGATTTTCAGCGTCGCGACGTCTTTTATTGACAAGATATGACAAACGGTCACCACTCAAAATCACATCAGGTGCACTCCACAAATTTCTACTCAGATTTTAGTGGTACAAAATGTAACGCTGTTTATTTCTATCGATCCTATATATACGGCACAATTAAGGCCATAATTAAGACTTTGTGGACTGTAGTGTAATTTTGTTTGCTTACAAGGTCAAATCAGCATTTTCATTTTAATTAAATAACTATTTTACTGCTGTCGGGGTTCAAACATGCAGGTATTGCTGTTATGTCATCGTAACAGGGTCTAGTCCTCATAAAAATAGTTAAAAACCAAACTGTCTAAAATTATAACACTTTGAATTTTATAAAATGCTACTTGTTAATAAAACACCATTTCATGAGCATGTTAAAATTATAACGTTTAACAGTTATGACGTTTTGGCAGGTATAACATTAAAAATATTTAATTACTCGTGGTACACCAATAGAATCCTTCGAAGTAGGCACAGAGAATGATCTCTGGGTTTTAAAAAGCATTCTAGCTGATGCCTATTTAGTGAAAGCAGTGCATAAGCAATGTTATAACGAATAATTTACACAATAGTCAAAATAGCAGTAAGTTATTTTGAACATCCAGATTAGTTAAGTGTTATTTTCAAGATGCAAATTTTGTTAAACGGATATTTTTTGTGTAAATTATCGTTAATAAATATTATAGTTTCATGTTGTATTGTAGGTTACAAACATCAAGTTAAATGTCAAAATAATTTTGACAGTTTTTTGACAAGTTTTTTACAAACGAAGACAACACGAAACGAGCGTACAACGCACATTATTCAGTCCATACGATACGATACATGAACGGATCCGTACAGTAGCGTGTAAAAGACAACAGTGATTCAGATGTAAGTGGATGAGAACTGGAAGTAAAGTTTGTATTAGTTTGGTAGCAGATTGAAGAATATTTTATAAAGTAACGTTATAATCGACTATATTTTGAATAGATTTTTGCCAAATGGTCAATGTTTGAGTGATACCACCATTTTGCAACGAGAACTCTTACTATCGGTTTACGAATGCTGTTTTGCGACTTTAGTGGTATTAAATATTTAAAAAAACCCTTTGCAATGCGACAAGTAGTTATAGTTTGCATATTTATATTCAATAAATAAAATTGCGGTAAGACGGCAAAGCAATATAATTATACCTATACAATACTATAGAATTCTAAGTCTTAATCAAAGCTTTGTGACACGATAACAATGTAACTTTGCACAATATATTCGACGTTTTTTTTCACTTTAAATCCTGAATAAAATAGTATTTTCTTCAATCTGCCATAAGAAAAGGAAGTCAAACAGAACGCAAGAGTAATGTCTAATTACGTAACTACTCGTATATATCATAGACAATGACTGCATGATTCAATAATAATTGATTGGTGTGTGCTCCGCAGTTGAAAATATATTTGTATGCTTTATATCAATTATTATGTAATACTTACGTTTCTACCTAGATAGTTGTATTAATATAATTTCGTGATATTCCAAAACGCAATTAAATATATTTTTTTCAATTAGAAATATAACATTTCAAAAGTTAATAAAATAACAGTTTCAAGTTAATAGCATAACGTTATTTAAATTAATGACGTAACGTTATTTACATTACTATTGTAACGTTATAAATAAAAGATATGAGGTATATCGACGGCTCCCACGCATAAATATGGAACTCCTTTTTTTTTATATTGCCCCATTAGAACAACATTTTAACATACTATACATTCATCAAAATATAATTTTCTTTAATAGGTAATGAGATTTTGAAGTGAGTCTTAACATTTGAACGCTCCCATACAAATGGTTAAAATACAAAAATGCCTATACTAGAAATTGCATTTTTTTAAATTACGACCTTATGCGTAGGAGTCGTCAATTATATTTCCAATATCTTTTCAGACATGTTTTCATTTGACATCGTCAATTTAGTGTTTCTTTGTCACTTTAGTGGTAGAAAATAGGTGTAAGTAATCAATATAAATCATATTATATATTTTCAATACACACGGCACAATATAATTTCAGTTAGAATGTAACACCGGCTCCACAACATTGGCCCCAATATCAGTACCAACGCCACTCGTCCAACGTATGGATCTGGAAATAGCATTGGCGCCAAGGTTGGGACGAGCGATATTCTAGATCCACACGTGACACAGTGCTGTTGGGGCCGATGTTGGAGCCAACGTGTGGAGCCGGTGTAAGAGTTGTAACCACAAAAGCTCGTCATTCTATCAAATGAAATGCTAAGAAGCCAATCAATCTGTTTGGGAAAGAAATTCTTTAACACTAATCCTAAATATAAAATTATAATTTACCTAATGTTTTGATAAAAATTGACTTTATCTAAACTAATTATTTTAAAAATGAAAGTAACTTTGTCTGTTGATTGCGTTTTCTTGCTTAAACCACTGAAACAATTTAGATGAAGTTTGGTAAAGGAGATAGTTGAGTCCCAAAAAAGGACTTAGGATAGTTTCCATCTGAAACCGCAGAGCGTCAGTGAAAAGTAGTCACATTATTATATTTTTAAACGAAAGAGACTGTTCTGCACATACAGTGTGACTGAGTTCACTACAACTACGTGTTACCTACAATTAAGTTCAATAGTTATAGTCAATTTTAAAATCAGTATATATTTCCTGCGACCTGGTTTAATAAAATATTACTTAGCGTTTGACAACCGAACGTGCACTAAAGTGATTTTGACAAAAAAACAGTAATAGTGAAAAGAAACCACTTTGGTTTAATTGTATCACTAGATGGTACCATATAAAATGTATTGGCCGCCTATTCTTAATGGTCTAGTATAAAATTAAATTTGAATTCTTTCCCAAAACAGATATTAAATATCATGAAAGTATAAATAACTCCTGTGCCTGCCATTCCCTGTCTAAACACCGACATACCGTCACAAAAATTACTTAACATCTCACTCATTGCAATATTTTAGGGCCATTCCAAACATTCCATCTTTTTCACTTTCATGACGAATAAAAGAGACAAAAGACTGAGGCCTTAAAATGCTGCTTTTGAAATGTTATAAATAAGAAGAGCCGAATTTACTCCACTGTTTTGTAACACAGTGGAATAAACTCAATTATAATACGTATCAATGAAAACGTTTATGATATTACCTGATGCGATATGCTGATTAAATGTGGGCTATGACCTCCGCTACTAGACTGCATTGTAGGTGATTTACCTGTGAATTAAAAATACCTAATAATTTGAGAAACTATAAGTACAATATTTGAATGACGAAATTCCTTTTGATATCTAACAAATATAGCACAAATGTAAATGATATCCCTCGTTTACATGTACTCTCAAGGATATCATGTACTTTTTTAAGTTATTTAGTGAGATAACTTAAAAAAGCTTTGCTTTTAAAAGTTGCACATAATAATAATAATCTTTCAATTAAAAAAAAGAAAGAAAATAAATAAAACATGTATTGTCACAGATACAAGCGCTGTTTTTCAAGTCTTCGTAATGAAAGCTTATTATTGCTATTTTATTATCATACGTGTAAGTTTAGTTGTACTGTAGCTGTAAAATGAATAATGGAATATACTATTTAAGTGCATCACAATATATATATATATATATATATATATATATATATATATATATATATATATATATATGCAAACGTTATGTTTGTAAAACAAAACTTACATTTATATAACAAAAATAGTGATATTCACTCTATGAATACAAGAAATAAGCACAAATTGGTAGGTCAATATCATAGGCTTCATAAAACTCATAACTCATTCATGGGACTAGGTGTTAAATTTTTCAATAAAATCCCAGTCAGCATAGCGAGTCTACCAGTAAATAAATTTAAGAATGTAGTCAAGAGACATCTTATACAAAGAGCTTACTATTCAATCGATGATTATTTAACTGATAAAGATAAATGGATGTAGTTCGTTGCTCCCTATTAATGTATTGTGTTGTATAGTTTATTGCATTTTACTAGGTGAATATTGTTGTCACAGTTTGATAATGTTACTTAGGTACTAGTTAAGAAAACGATTTACTTTTGTAAGTAAAGATTCTGCGTGATAAATTACGGCCATTCTTTTCTTTCCTTTGAAAAACATGTATACTTATTCATTAAGTAGCAGTAAATTGGCCAATATTTAAGCACATAAAGTTTTTACATCGTAAGTGGATGCTCCTACTATGTTGTGCCCATTGAGGCTGATGTATCCGATCTCGTGTACTCTTCTAATATTATTGACCTCTTTTTTGCATCAGTCCTCTAATATGGTGTATAAGATAATGGTGGCAGCACCCTACCTGCATATACAGTTTATATACAGAGAAACATTGTAAACATTGGCAATTTGAAAAGAGTGGCCACGAGTTTTTATTGCCTGTTCTTTTCTCGGGCTTTACCTATTGTTTGCGAACAGGCATTACCAGTAAATGTAGAATCGACTTTTCACAAGTGTAGTATTTTGCTTCCTAAGTGAATAAATCATTTTTATTATTATTATTATAAAACGTGCAGAGTTACATTCTAAAAAATGACAAAAAAGACTTCGTAGTTGGGTATATTCCTTGTATCTGACCGATACAGGGACTTGTGTCGTAGTGAAACCACTTGATTATGCGATTATTTGACACCAGAATTGCACGGGGTCACGTGTCACCCTTTGTGTATCGAATTTCTTTGCCCATTTGCACCTTGTGCCAGAACATTTTTTTTGGGCACCCCCACCAACCCCCTGTCGTGTGTGCAAGTCATGCATGGCCGGTGTCGGGCGAAACTATGCACTATGCACTCTCCTCCGAACCTCCTCGATCCGTCCATGCTCACGGAACACGCACGTCAAACCAGTGACAGAGCGAAGGCTTCGCGATTCCGTGTCATTGAGCGCTGTTTATGTGTGCAAACATTAAAAGCATTCTCTGTGGAGTTTGCCATCAATACGTCCGCAATCTGAGTTCAGACGACTAGACGTCGGTCAAGAAAATTGAAGTTTAATATATTTACTTTAAAAAAACAATTCTTGTAAAAAAATGTCTAACAAGCTATATTTTTGCAAAATTAAAAACATAATTAATAAGGTACTGAAAAATTTTGGAGCCAAAAAGCCGCCACTTTATTTTTTTCTAATTTCCATGTACCAGTGTCACTCTCACAACTGAGACGAATCTAACGATACCTCTCAAGCTAAAATCCATCAAGGCATTTATCCTCTAGAGCGTGCCCAAGAAATATACATACATATATACACTCGAAAAACATAACCCTTCGTCTTGCGTAGTCGGGAAAAATAGGCAAGATCTTCACTCACCGCCGTGATGTGCAGATGATATGGCAACTTGGTCCAACACGTCCCACGACTTTTGTCGTCGACCGTGACAGGAGGCATGGCCTTGTGGCTGGATCAATATCGATGACTGTAAACAACAAACCATTATGAAGCTTCTACAGCTAACGGAATTTAAATATTTAATTAGATTTTTAGGGTTCCGTAGCCAAAATGGCAAAAATGGATCTCTTATAGTTTCGTCATGTCCGTCTATCTGTCTGTCAGTCCGTCTGTCCGTCCGTATGACACAGGCATTTTACTCAAAGATTATACAATGAATATTATAGAAATTTGGTGAAAATGTGTCTTGCCGTAAGTAGCCGCTACTTAGTTTGATAGCTAAGTAATAAAAATAAATATTTTTAGGGGGCACTCCATACATATGACATTTTCACTGAAATTCAGCTTGTTGGGACTTTATGTAACTTCACTCTCATTTTTTGGTCTAAATTGACCGGACTATACTGCCCAAATACATAACAAAAACACAAACATCCGAATTGAGATTTGAGAATTGAAAACAGTTGAAATGGAGGATACATACCTGATGGTGTTCAGCGGTAGGGCAGTAATGATCGCAGTTGTCTGGCAACCATTTTGGCAGCGAATGTTTCACGTGACAACGAGACCTCACTTCTTCACTCACGCATACTAGAGCTGCAAATTAAAACAATTCTTAATTTTTGACCCGACATACGCTTTTGATTGCATAGATCCTTCGATCATGACTACTACAATTGAACTCAAAAACGACCGGGCTCACTTCTTATTGTGCTTTATGACAACCAACATTTTTTTTGTATTTTATGGTAATTTTCGATTTTTTATTCAATAGTGATTAATTCCTTTGTGCGAATTAGATTCCCACCATAGCAAAAGAAATACTATTTTACATAAAGAGTACTTCAAGGCACCATTTTACCATTATAGTGCATTCTCGCTCCTATTTTATTTATATTTATAACTATTTTTCATACAAGTCACGGAACCAAGAATAGACCTTGGAATTAATTCACGGTTAGTGCTTAGTAAAAAACTAACATAGATTTTCTAAATCCGAAACTTATCTGTTATTTTATTTTTTTGACTAGGTAAAAATTGCGGTATAATATCTTGGGACAATTCACACAACGTCATCTGATCCCAAATTAAGCATGGTAACCAGACAACTGATAATCATACTTATATATTTCTAAATACGTACATATTATAATAAATTACACCCAGACACATAACAAATGATCGTGCTAATCACACAAAGTTTTATCTTAGGTGGGAATCGAACCCACGAGCTCCGGTAGTCAGGGTCACTAACCACTAGACGAAAAGGTCAGTGAAAAAGATATCGACAACATAATTTATTTCATATTCAAAAGGCAACAGGCAAATAATTAGTGCTGTTGAAATCTTCTTTTATGTATACCATAACTAAAGGCAGAAGATTTCACTCTTTCTTATTCATAATTAAACATACAGCCTGTATCCCTCACCACTGGTGTACATAGTCGTATCCTAATGTCGCCCAATATGACGGACATTGGGATACGACTATGTACACCAGTGGTGGAGCGATACAGGCTGATGATGATTAAGATGATGATAATAACAATGATGATGGATAACTATGCTATTTTACCTGTTAGATACGCTACAGTATCAGGCGTAACTTGGAACTTGTCTCTATGTGTAGCGTTCGCCGCGGCCAGTGATAACAGCTTGATAAGAACCCGACAAGTCCTAGAAACAGTCGCGGCTGCGGGGTGCCTGTACCCTTTGATAAAGTGGCCCACAAGGGCAAAGTGAAAGTTGGAACGAAAGCTGTAACAAAAATCAAGGTCTCAACGATTGCTTTAAATCGTAACGTGAGAAGAACTAATTAGAGTGTTTCAGTGCCACCGTGCCGGAGAGGTGCTGGGAGAGCAACAGGTGCAATTACCCCCCTCCCCCCTCGGCTGGTGTATCGATGTTGAATCAAAGCACCCCCTGCCCCTCTGTCCTGCGAGCGACTCACACTTTTTCGGTTGAGTCAAATGTTGACCAAAGAAGTATCAAAGAATAAAGTTCAGGATCCGCGCCTCGATCGCGGGTTCGAGCGCCAGAGCGAGTTTTTCCTTCATACATTTACTTATTTATTATTTTATTATACTTCAAAATTTTAATTAACTGAGGCCTCACTATGTCACATTATCTATTCTAATATTGTAAAGCTAAAGAGTTTGTTTGTTTGAACGCGACGATCTCAGGGACAAATGGTCCGATATTTTATAAAAAAATCTTTTACTGTTGGATAGCATTTATCGAGGAAGGTTATAGGTTATATAACATCACGCTACGACCATAGGAGTAACTATAAAAAATGTTGCAAAAACGGGGAAAACTTACGCAGACGAAGTTGCGCGGGTCAGCTAGTTATTAGATATGTATCGAAAACCATTCCAAAATTTTAGACCCGACAGCAGCATTTGATTGCATAGATCCTTCGATCAACAAATTAAATGTGACATTTATGTCAAAAATATAGTTGTGTATGTATTTACCTTAATCCGACTGCATTGTCCAGCTGTTTGAAATGCCATTCCAAAGGTTCCCTGGTCTCCATCATCACTTGTTCTAATGTCTGGAAAGCAATTATAATTAATTACCACTTATCATTTGGGACCATAAAAAACTCTCATCAAAAATAGTAGCCCTGAGTAGTAGTTGTTTTATGTTTTATTTGGCACCAACTTCAAAATATTTATAATTTTTTTTGGTCGTTCTATATTATTTTTTGCTGTTTAGTTACCTTGTATTGTTTTTCGAGTGTATGTATGTATATTTCTTTGCACGCTCTAGAGCCTAAATGGCTTGATGGATTTTAGCTTGAGAGGTATTGTTAGAATCATCTTTGTAGTGAGAGCGACTCTGAGTACACCGAAATTAGAAAAAGTAGAAAATTTGTGGTTCTGTTAATTAAAGATAAAAATACTGGGAGAATATAACATTTTAAAAATTGTCCCATTTCAAATTAAAATTTTTCACACATATATACCTGTCAGTTTGACATAGATAAAACAAAAAATTACAACCTTTTAGAAAAAAAAAACGACCTTTATAAACTAATTTCCTTATTTTGCTTCACATAAGTATAAATAAAAGATTTTTGATCGGTGTCAAAATGTTACACTTTTTTCCGCCTAGCCTCTCAGCCCGAAAACAAAAACGTGCGATAAGAAACTACGTTCCAAACTTTAAAATGGCAGATTCTTGGTCCTAAAATATTTCAGTTATTAATTTTAAGCAGTCGGTTTAAAAACAATAACTTACCTTATGTTGAAAATGTCCCTGTGACTCCAAGGTATGAAGGTTCTGCTCCATGAAAGCCAGTCCAGCAGCGTACAGAGTCGGTTCATCCAATTGGAGGACGGACAGGGCAACCCAGAATAATGCCTTGTGGATTGGTGAGGCCTGGATATGATATAGTATATAATTAGACTTGTTCCTATTTTATACGACTAAGCAGGTATTGAGCCTGATGGTAAGCGTCACGCATACAGTATTAGTGCGATTGAAATCCTTGTTTGGCAAAGATCTGAATGTCACCGCACCCGTTCGTCATTTGAGACATTAGTTCGTAATGGTTAATCTAATTTGCTCAGTAATTCACTTCTTACAGTTTCAACCGAGACACGGTAACGTTTTAACATCACTATTTCATGGAAGAGTAACCAGCCAGAAAAATGGCCTACAGCTGACACCTACCACCGACTTCATAACTTTTTTTTACCTAGATGTGGTCTTATTGTTGTTGAATTTCGACGATTTGTACACATTAGGGGTTGTCTATAAATCACGGGATGTTATTTAAGTTATTTTTTGACCCCCACCAAGAGGGTGGCCTTGGTGATATTTGGTGAAGTTTTAGACTCTACTCTTACAACTCTACCCAAGATCACGTGTATTTTTCAGGTACAAAAAACCGGACATGTGCATGTCGGACCATGCTCAGTGTAGAGTTCCGGAGCCGTATGAAAAAATACGATTTGAATAATTGCACCAGCAGAAGAGTGCATGTTCATGGCACTTAATCACTTTTGTTGAGAAACGCAGTTTTTCAGCAATAACTCAATGACGGTAATTTCGATTGTGTCCGAAATAATTTTAGTTTAAAGTATTTGTTGATTTTCTTATATTTTTTGGCCACACGGTTTAAAAGATAACTTTCGGAGCGATTATTTCCAAAAATATTTACTTAATCAAAAAAGTTTAGGTATTATAAACCTTAAAATATTTAACCTTAAAAAGAGCTGTCGAACGATTTGCAAAACGTTAAAGTTTGCTCAAAAAAAATTTAAGCTCCTGTTACATGTATGGAGTAATAGTAACTAAAATATTTAGTTTTATTATTTTAACTAAGTAGCGGCTACTACAAGACACCTTTTCACCAAATTTAATCCATATTCATTGTGTAGTCTTTGAGTAAAATGCCTGTGACATACGGACGGACGGACAAACAGAAAGACATGACGAAACTATAAGGGTTCCGTTTTTGTCATTTTGGCTACGGAATCCTAAAAACAACAATTTTCAAACGAGTGTCAGTCTCCAATGACGGGGGTGTTCAATTCGAGCCTCACGTGATTAACAGACGACCCCTTACACAATTTTATAGACTACAGTCTTAATCACTTGGATAGGAATGGTGACCTGTAATAGGAATACCTGTATTACAGGTCACAAACACACTTACCGGATATAACAAAGGCTGCAGCCTCGTCAAGGACATAATCAGCGCTTCTAGCAAGGCCAGGTCGTTGAATGATTCCAAAGCCTTTACTAATATCCTTAGTAACTGTTTCATATCGTCATCAGTTATATTCTTACCTGAAAAAAAAGTTATGTTATTTTTTATTTTTCTTAATAAATTGTACAATATCTAGGGAAACAATATATATTTGAAAAATCGAAAAAAAATTGTATCAATTTTGTATGAGAACTGTCAGATCGGATTTTATACATTTCTAGGTGGTACGAAGTTCACCGGGGGTAACTAGTTCATAACTAATAATATAAATGAGAAAGAACTGTCTGTGTTACATTTTCACGCATAAAGCGCTGATTTAGATGAAATGTTTGCGTCGCTCGAGTGAAGTACCTACGTATGAAGGTGTCAGTATTTTTTTTTTTTTTAAACTAAAAAAAATATATCTACCATTGTGGAATTGTGGGTCCTACATTATTAGCAAAGCAATCATGTTAACCCCTCCAGCTAAGCTTAATGGCTTGTGTTAGAAGTGGGTTCACGTCGCTAGTATAATAATAATAATACTATCTTGGGACAACTCACACAACGCTATCTGATCCCAAACTAACCAGAGCTTGTACTATGGAAACCAGACAACTGATAAACATACTTATATATTTCTAAATGCATACATATTATAGATAAATAGGATGAAAGTAGTAGGATGGAGGAGTATGATAGGTAGGATTCGAATTCGAGCCTGCGTCCTCACGATTTCGAGTCCGATGTCTTAGGCATTAGGCTACCGTTCGCTTCAAACGATCAATACTTTCCCACGGCGCGGTATACGTCGTCGGACGTGCGACCCTGTTTTTATAACGGCCTCTATCATTTTCTGTAGTCAGTCAACGTATTCGCTTGCATTTATCGTACTACCAATGCTTATTATTTAAACGCGTAACAAGAAAGGTGTGGTCAATTTTTTTTTTAAATAACTAGCAATGTGGGGATTGAGTCCCACATTACTAGCGATCTTGTTAACCCCTCCAGCTAAGCTCAAAGGCTTGTGTTAGGAGTGGGTCGGTAGTGTAATGGGTAGGATTCGAACCCGCGACCTCACTATTGCGAGACCGATGCCTTAGCCATTAGGCTACCGCCGCTTCATTATGCGTCGATATTAAGGTTCCTAACAGATTTCGTTTACATTTAGAATACGGGTTGACCCTATAAATAAATTAGTACAGATCTAATATATATAGCTACTAAAAATACCCTTTACATTATAAAAATGCTAATTAAGGGTGGACCGTACCAAAAAAATCGAAAATATATAAGTTAGCTTATTTTACTCAAAGGAATGATTCCTTGAAGGCTTTTATTTTTAGAAATAAAATGTTCTAACAATTTGTAGAATATTCTTACGTAAAAAAATAAGAAAATAACAAAGAAATAAAATATCGGGGCGGTACAAAGTTCGCCGGGACAGCTAGTGATCAATAAATATATACTTATATTATAAATTTGAGAATCGAATTCACAACCCTTGCACATGACAATAAGGTCAAAGCATATTGATTAATTTGGAAAGAGATCGGAGTTGATCAGTATGCCTTGACCGTATCGCCTCGCCGCGCACCGGCAAATGTTCGTGACCTTGTCCCGAGGCGAGGCGATTAAACGGTTATTACACTACCCTAAATCAGGGCCCTAAATCGAGGTGCTCTTTTTAAGGATTTAGGGTTCCTGATTTAGTGTACTGTAATAAACGCATTACTTTACGAATCCGATTAGTGTGCGTTGCAGTTTGCAGTATAGGGAGTGTCATAAGAGTGTGCTGTGATCTACAGTCGTATGAACCATAATATCGAGAGAACAGTAGGAAACATTCATATGTACTTCGTTAGAACAACGCAGACGAAGTGGTCTGAGTTTCTTTTTCGTAAATAAACATCGTTCACGAACAAGAAACTCAGACCACTTTGTTCCGAGATACCGTGTCTGTAAGCGATATCTATCTGTGCTTGCGTCGAACGCGAGATAAGCGAAGCTTGCCTTCTGTGCTAAAAGTATTTTGTGTACGAACTGTCTCTTACCGCGAAACCGAGAGTGAAAGAGACAAAAAAAATAACACAATGCGGGGCTGCCAACTTGGGAGATTTCCCAGAATCTATGGGGGAAATTAGTGTTATTTAGTGATAACGGAACCGGCTAAAGCCGGTGTAGACCGGTGCTGGGACAATAATTTTCAATCGCTGTTCAATCGCTGCCGTCGTGGGAGCGACTAGTAAATTAAATGTAAATTTGTTTTCCTAAACTTTCAAATTTATTAATATTTTTTTCTAAAATCTTCTTAAAACCTCCCCTTAATGTGATAAATCTATGGAACTTATTATTTTTAATGGCAACTAGAAAACAAGCAAAATTATTACAGAATAAAAAACCCGACTGCATAAAATTAATAACTCAAATGATTTCGCACCAAAAATGCGCAATTTTTTAAATAATTTTGATGAACCCATTGTCACTCTTACAACTAAGACAAATCACAATACCTCTCAAGCTAAAATGAATTCAGCCGTATAGGCTTTAGAGCGTGCCTAAGAGATACACATACATACACTCGAAAGACCATAACTCTCCTTCTTGCGCAGTTGGGCAATAATAATAAAGCGCCCACGACAGGTTTTTTATTTTACTGGCTTTACATGTCATAAAAATAATTTACATGTAAATATCCTCGGTAGGTATATATGTATGGATTATTATTAACCTACCGATAAATAATTTAAAAATAAATCACAAATAATTTTAGGGGTGTTAAATTATAATTAAGGGGAAAATAAAATTAGGAGTTTGCAACACTGACACTATGATGCATCAAGCAAGCGGACGGGACGCGGTCACACGGAGCGAGCGGAGTCCAGTAAAAACCGGGTCATTGTACTGAGACGTGCGACGGCAAAATGTAGGATCGATAGTAAACACAGTTCGCGTCTGTCTCGTACCACAACTACACGTATTGCCGTCATAATGCCTAAGATAAAGAACGTAATCAACAAGGAAATTCTCATCGATTTAGTGCACAAACGGCCGGCTATATGGGACAAACACAGTGAAGTTTACAAAGACAAACATTTAAAAAATGCCGCGTGGAGAGAAATTTGCTCGCATTTGAAGGACGATTTCAAACAAATGGAAGAAATGCAACAGTTTGCGTTCGGTAAGCTATATTTTTTTATTTAGAACGTGTTAAATATAAGTTTTTAATAATTTTGAGCTTTTTAATATGAATTTAAACATTAGAAGTAGCGGTGTTGAAAAAAACAAGATGGCGGAACGCGCCAATGACCTTGAAGCCAGCTGCTATTGTGTGGTATTTTGCTTACCAATTTAAACAACACGGGTTTTCTACCGCGTAAATGTTGTGTTACGTGAACAGTAGACGATGCAATTCGGACAATTAATTTGAAAATAGATTGAATATAAAGGTGTTTAACCTTGATTAGGTATATAAATTCATCATAATACTTTAGTATCAGCATTTTAACCAGCGAAGGTTTTGATTTCTTGTATTCTATTATTTAAATGGTATGACTAATAAACACAAAGTTAAAATGTTGTACTTCGATATATGTATGTTCGTTATGTTATGAATAATTCACATGAATAATAGTAGTCTATAGGATAATAGCGGGTGTTTCGTCAAAACAATCTATACTAATATTATAAAGCTGAAGAGTTTGTTTGTTAGTTTGTTTGAACGCGGTAATCTCAGGAACTACTGATCCGAATTGAAAAATTATTTCACTGTTTGATAGCCCATTTATCGAGGAAGGCTATATAACATCACGCTACGATAAATAGGAGCGAAGCAGCAATAAGAAATGTTGCAAAAACAGGGAAAATTAACGCATACGAAGTTGCGCGGGACAGCTAGTGTACCTATACGTACAAGTTAGTAGAATATAATAATGGGGTAGGTACGAAGGCTAAGTTATGTATGACTTTAAATGTTATGTATGGAGGACGAGTTAATGAACTACGAGGGTGGATTGAAAAGTTCGCGGCCTCAGCAAGAAAACAATATAAAATATAAACAAAAGTAATTTTATTTTTCCACGTAATCTCCACTTAACTCAATGCACTTCTTCCATCTGGTTTCCAACGCCTGTATGCCGGTCATAAAAAAAGTTTCTTCAAGGCCTTCAAAAAAGTCACCCACCGCGGTTTCAACCTCCTCATTTGATGAAAATTTTTGACCTCCAAGGTGTTTTTTAAGGTTTGGGAATAAATGAAAGTCCGAAGGTGCCAAATCAGGGGAATAGGCGGGATGGGGCAGTAATTCAAAGCCACAATCACGAATTTGAGCCATTGATTCAACAGACGTGTGAACGCGTGCATTATCCTGATGGAACAACACTTTCTTGCTGAGTAGTCCTGGCCTTTTCTCTTTGATCGTTTCACGCAAATGACGTAAAAGGGTGCAGTAATAAGCAGAGTTTATAGTCTCACCTTTTGCAAGGTAGTCCACCATGATGACACCCTTAGCATCCCAAAAAACTGACGCCATCACCTTGCCAGCTGACAAAATTGTTTTGGCTTTTTTTGGAGTCGGTTCATCAGGTTTTTTCCACTGCTTGGATTGCTGTTTTGACTCTGGGGTGTAGTGGTGTACCCAGGTTTCATCCATTGTAACAAATCTGTCCAAAAAATCTTGTGGATCAGTCTCAAACATTTCCAAACTGTCGCGAGAAATCGTGAGCCGTATTCGTTTTTGTTCAACTGAAAGCAATCTGGGGACCCACCGCGCAGAAACCTTAGAAAATCCAAGTTCATTGACTATGATGTTTTGTGTTCGTTCATATGAGATGCCAATAGTGTCAGCAATCTCCCTGATGGTCAATCTCCGATCTGCCAATATCAGATCACAGATTTTCCCAATGTTTTCTTCAGTCGTAGACGTCGTAGGCCGGCCGGAGCGAGGGTCATCTTCAATACTCTCTCGTCCGCGTTTAAATTCTGCAACCCACTTTTTCACAGTCGTATACGATGGAGCAGATTCCCCCAATGTTGTTGACATATCTTCGTGAATCTCTTTTGGAGTCAGTTTTTTTTTAAACAGGTATTTGATGACCGCACGTTGCTCAATTTTCTCCATTCTTTAAAAACGCTGCACTTAGGCTCACAAAATTCAGTCTAATTTAAAAACAGATAATGCTATTGTGACAGAATTTTACAATGTGACAACCAGAGAGTAAACAAATCGAATGAGGTCAGTTACATTAAAATAAGTCAAGTATTTATGTGGTAGGCCGCGAATATTTCGATCCACCCTCGTACCTAAATCCTAGTTTTAAGTAGCGGTTCCGCCCGTTTCGATGTTGCTAAAACTTTGTGAGAATGAATGGATGTTTGTTGCTCTTTAACGCAAAAGTTACTGAAAGGATTTTGGTGAAACTTTACAGTGATGTCGTTTATACGTCAGAATAGTACATAGGTACCTACTATAGGCGCGATTTTACCCGCGTGTTTGCATAGCCTACTTGGCTTAGATGGTGATGATGCATAATGATGATGAAGGTTGATGAGGATGACGATAATTGTCAAGTTGGCATGGGTCAACATTTTTACTACTCAAATCTGTATAAATAAATAAAATTAAAGTGTCTGTGTTTGTAATGTCAAAAAAAAAACAGTTTTTAACCAAATGCATACTAAAGTATATACTGTATAAAACAAAAAACAGTTTTTTTTTTTATCTGATCATTTTGTTCAGAGTAATCTGCGAAACGGCGCTGGACGGATTTTGACAGGACTTGCACTGTCAGACGAGATGTTTTAAGGAGTAACTTAGATTTTTTATCATCACGCTAACGTCCGTGTGAGCAGTACTGCAACGTCAGGCAGACGAATACGTGGGCATACCTAGTATATAATATGTTTTTAACCCATGCGAATTAAGATAAAACTTATGCGGCGGCTTTCAAAGTTATAGGGATGTGACAAATACGTATCACGTGAGGTTGCGATGGGCTAACTCAGTTCTGTAATTTATTTAACCTAAACCAGGTTTAAAAAAACATCAACTACCTGGGCGTGCTACTCGTGTCGAACGAATTCAATCAATTTTATTACTTCAGATTCAGGTTATAATGTGTTTTGTACTCGACTGCTACTCAAAAAGGGGTACCTATCTAACGTTTTCGAGCGTATGTAAGTCAATTTCTTTGTCACACACTACAGCCCAAATGGTTTGACAGATTTTAGCATGTGAGGTGTTTTTGAATTTGTCTCAAAAGGGAATTTGAATGTCAAATCTATCAATAGCAATAAATTGTTTTATACTAATCAGCTAATAATACGCCATTAAATGAAAGAATTAGTTCAATTTGACATGTTTAAATTTGTAATCGTCAAAACAACTACTAAAAGTAAATCATTTGACACCAGAAAATTATAACGTCTTATTGTTTTATATTATGATAAAAAAATCTCATTTGACTTGACATTCAATTGACCTAATTAATAATTAGAAGTGACATAGGCTATATAATTATTCAACTTAATTATTTTTAAGCAGCTTCGTTTTTGGTTTTTATAATTTTTTTTTTTCTGTTGCAGTAAAATCGGTGATAAGAGTATGGTCGCAGACAAGAGATAGTTGGATAAGAACATTAAATGGAAAGAAACTCGGCTTTACTACCAGACCGTATGTGTATCATAGAGAAATGCTATTCCTCAAAAATGTCATTAACATGTCCGACCATGTTTTAAAAGATATTCCTAACAAAGAAAAACCAAATAGCATAGAAATTAAGGTCAAAGATAAAAATAATAGTGATAGAGAATTAGAAACGGAAACTGATGACGATGACGACGAATCTGACGAGCATAACTCTTTAAGTATCAGTGAAGATTTAACTGAAGTGAGCACAATACCAACGGAAGAGGTTAATATTATTGAAGAAAATGTTGCAAATTTAAACTCGTCTAAACGTAGAAGAATAGATGATATTGATGGTAGAATAGAAGCTTATATGACTAGAAGAATAGAAGATATTGATAGTAGAATAGAAGCTTATATGAGTAGAAGAACTTCGAATGTATCGGGTGAAGATGATAGACATTTGTCATTCTTTAAGGGCATTCAGCCGACTCTTTCCAAGTTGGATGATGACCAGGTATTGGAGTTCCAGTCTGGAGTTATAAATCTTCTTCAGAATATTAGAAAAAGGAAGAATTCTAGTGGTTTGTAGTCATAGCCGTGAGCAAGATATTTAGAGCTGTTAAAATGGCTTCGCAGTTAACATGTTAAATTACCGTCATACGTGCAAAATCCGTAACACCGAGACTTTGTGTAGTTAAAGTGAACAATAAATGCTTGACGATTGGACAATGACCAGATTGCAATTGAAATTAATCCCTCGGAAGAAGGGCATAAAGTATAAAACTGTGTATCATTTAATCGGGAATATGTGTGTGATGCACATTTAGGATTAAAAATATTTGAAATATATTGTGTGAAAATAATTATAGTCTTTAAACTTTCGCGATTTGTAGTCAAAACAACAACTCTTTATGAAATGTCAAAACGCAGATTTTATGTGAATATCTCATACAAATCACTTCTTGTATTGAACACAAAATTCAGTTAGGATGCTAGTTTAATTTACTAATTAGTCATTTTGGTTTTTTTGTTTACCTAGGAAACTAGACTATATTGGTCTTTATAATTTTATTGTATAATTTGTATGAATAGCAAAAGTTTGTAACGTGATTTGCGACATGATTTAGAATCTCTGTGTTATATTGGCGATGTTACCTATATGTATAATAAATTGTAGATCTTAGGCATGGTCCCGGTGCTGGAGTTAGTTAACGGCATATGGACCGATACCCATAATGGTGGGCACGAAACCCGCATAAGTCAATTTTGACTTCACATATTTATTATGTTAAAATTAACATAAAATGCTTAAAAATCACAAAGATGTTTTGTGTGAAATTGAAAATAAATCATTATTTTTGTAAAAAATTGTGTTTCATTATAAACCAACTAATAACACCAGGATCGGGTGTTGTCGCGAAATAGAGAATTAGGAGAGGCCTATGTCCAGCAGTAGAACGATAGAGACTGATTGACTTGATTATTAACACCAAATAGAAAATTAAAAAACCTGACTGTATTTGCAACTAACAAATACCAGCTAATTGTTATAACATACTTTAATGACGTTTGATTATATCAAACGCCATCTCTGTTCTCACTCTTTCTGAAGGTATGGAGAGATTACATATTGCACCGACCACAAGTCATTGGGATGAAGGACAGGAAGACAAGACCACACTAAAGCATAGAATACTGTACAGAACGAAAGTTTCATACAAAACATTACAGATGCGCAGAATCGGAACAAGACGGCGGCACTCGCTCTGTCTCTGTTCCGTCGTCACCTACGGGCACGAAACGAGCATCCACAGCGGGTGAGCGTGGGCTCACGCGCTGTTGATGCTCGTTTCGTGCGCGCGTGTGAGTGTAGGTATAAAAGTCGCGGTACATACATGAGCGTTCCTTCTGCACTCTCTTTATTTTGTGAGTAAAGCCAAGATCGATGTGAAATATTTGACACGAAGGTCATGCCAAAGTTTTTGAATACTCAAAACTTAAATTTTTCAGCCATCGATCTTATTAAAGTTTTCACTCTGAATACGTTTATACTTTTCATCTAAAACACATGGAATTTTCCAAATGAAAGAAAAATCTTCTATAAACCCTTCAAATATTATAAACAATTGAGGCACCTCCTTTGTTTTAAAATAATTTATATTTTTTATTTTCTTGATTTCTAATATGAGGTCAAGATCATGGGGTAAATGGTCAGAGGAATATGTTAAGTGATGTGGATAAGCACTTTTTTTAATAATAATATTAGCGAGATGTTTGGCAGGTGTGTACGGAGAAGGCCGGATTACACTTCAGCCACTTGTAACTCAAAGATAACAAAACTCCTTGTGCAAACTATCACATTTGATTGCTAGTTAACTGTAGCTTGATTCTGTAGTATAATACAGGCAAAATGTCCCAAGTTACTTTATGGGAGGAAATTTATGAAACCCTTCTTTTTTCGTGCTTCGAGATGGGGTGGCATTTCGTCGGAGACGCTCGTCTTTAAAACATCTTATCTTCCACTATCGGCTTGATACATGATCAAAAATTATGTTCGACTTTTTTGTGTGATTTTTTTTATTTGTCTTTCACTATGATTATTTTGTTATTATTATTTTTACATTCATACACAATTGTATAATTGTTTATTGAATGTGTGTGTGTATGTCCATTTCTTTGGCACGCTCTACAGCACATTAGCGCCGCTATCGACGTGTCGTTGGATTCGTCTCAATTGTGACAATGACATAGGCAATATAATATTTTGCAGTTACTTTATTTTTAAGCGAATATTTTTTTTTGTATTTAATAATAATATATTGTTTTCCTATTACAGTAAAAAAGATAGTAAGAATATGGGCACAGACAAGAGCTAGTTGGATAAGAACATTGAATGGAAAGAAACTCGACATTACTACCAGACCGTATCCTTATCATGCACAAATGCTTTTCCTCAAGAATGTCATCAGCATGGCTGACTATGTTTTAGAAAATGAAATAAAAAGCATAGAAATTAAGGTCAAAGACGAAAATATTAGCGATATGGAATTAGAATTAGAGACTGAATCGGAAGACGATAATGATGAATCTGACGAACATATCTCTTCTAGTAACAATGAAGATTCAACTGAAGTGAGCACAATACCAACGGAAGAGGTTAATATTATTGAAGCAAATGTTGCAAATTTAAATTCGGCTAAACGTAGAAGAATAGATGATATTGATGGTAGAATAGAAGCTTATACCAGTAGAAGAACTTCGAATGTATTGAGTGAAAATAGGCATTTGTCGTTTTTTAAGAGCATTCAGCCGACTCTTTCCAAGTTGGATGATGACCAGGTATTGGAGTTCCAGTCTGGAGTTATAAATCTTCTTCAGAATATTAGAAAAAGGAAGAATTCTAGTGGTTGGTAGACGTAATCAAGATTCAGAACTTTGTTCAGGGAGGGACAACGTGTGTCCCAATAGGCCAAGTGTGAATCGCTCGAAATAAAGAGAGGGGGGTGGGGAGAGAAGTGCATTTGATTCAACATCGGCACACCAGCCACCGCCGCCGAGGGATGGGGGGGGGGGGCAAATGCCTGTCAAAACAGTGTCAAAATTCTCCAAAACAAGGCCTGTTGTCCCTTAGCACAGGACATATAAAAATACACTGCAAAGCATGCAAAAAAACCGTTCTTTGTGCAGCTAAAGTGTACAATAAATATGTATCAGACATTGGTAGAAGGAATTGGTTTGAAAATCGATTAGATTGGTATTAACTGAAAAATATTAAGATTTTGTTTTGGAAAGGGGACTATCCTTGCAAAAAAAACCTTAATAATTCAGTCAGGACTGTGTGTCATATAATAGGGAATATGCGTATAATCAAAACAATATTTTAAATATAGTCTGTTGCTTTAGAGTTGTGTCTAAGTCAATACTTTTTTTATGTGATTTATCTAAAATTATGAAAATGAATGTGACGTAACAAGTCTAGATGCCAATAAGCAGATGTTTTTGTTTGAGGAAAATGACTGTTCAGTTAAATAAAACCAAGCTGTACCTACCTGCCTACTTTGATAGTAAGCGCGCTTTAAATGAGGTTACAGTCTTTGAATTTGACGCGGCAAGATGGCGTAAAAATATAGTTTCTAATGTAAAAACAAAAACGCAGATTCCAAAACTGTTAGATATTGCATGAGAATTAAAAAAATACTTGCATTGTAAGTTTGTTAAGTGATTTGTGACACGTTATCGTTTGCACGACGTTACCGCAAGAGTTTTTTTTAAATGCTATTTAGCACTGTTTTATACATATTAAATGTTTAAATTAATATAAACATAAATATCTCGAAAACAAAACAAGTGTTATTGTCAAAATTATAACAGTTCATTACGCAATAAAAAAATGTAAGCAAATATTTTTATATCATACTGTGTTTGATTATAAACCAACTAGAACGATAAAAATCATTTTTAAAAACCACCTTTTATTTAAATGCTATAAAAGGATGAAAATATTTTTTAAATAAATTAAAATAGTTATCAATTTGTTACATTATACCGTTTATATGACATAAAAGCTTTTAGATATCAAGACCTAGCAATTGGACTCTACTTAAGGCCAATGATCGACAGTACTACACTGCATTTTGTGAATGTGCAGCATGGCATTAAGAAAATCTCAAGACAAGTTTTATCTCAAATAAATGGTATAATGTAACAAATTGAGGGGTTTATTTTAATTTAAAAACTATTATTTTCCATTAAACATTTTTTAAAACAATCTTTTATTTAAATGCTCTATTTAAATAAAAGATTGTTTTAAAAAATGTTTTTTAATTAAATATTTAATTGTTACTTTTCAGTTTAAACTGGGCATGTTTCCGAGTCTCTTCATTTGTATTTAATATTTTATTCCAGCACATTGAATCATACTGACTGACATGACATGATTCCAACCCCATTATCAGACCCTGAACACTGTACCAGTGTAAGAGCACTTGTCGAAACGAATCTACTGAGCTCGAACACGGAGGGAGGAAGAGATCGCAGGTACCTTCCAGCTCCGGAAATCATCTAGGATCAGAGTACTTATCAAGACGAATTAAATGAGCCCAAACTTGCAAGGTTTCTGTTTTTTATTTTAGGAGTTCTTATGGTCACCTTCCGACTCAATCATCACATCAGGTTCATGTTACCATAACATTGCATCAAAGATACACTAGTGTACCAAATTTGAGCCCAATGAAACGCCAGGAAGTGATAACACTTTAGCATACAAACTAACATACACAGGGCAAGTTAAATAAAATCTTGTAAAAACACGCATGCACCTTCAACTAACACAAACGCTTAGTAGCTAAGTTTTATATGCATATTGAAATCCCTAAATTGCATGCCTTTATTTTAATACACATATTGAGCCTATCAGAAAAAAACCGGGCAAGTGCATGTCGGGCCACGCACAATGTAGGGTTCTGTAGTCTCCCCCCCCCATTCGAGTCTGGATGTACACGCACAATGTAGGGTTCCGTAGTCTCCGCCCCCCACCCCCCCCCCATTCGAGCCTGGGTGTACTTTGTGTTCGTGAATTTAATGTTTGTAAAGTCCCCCGCGACAAGGGCTTGTACCATAATGTGGCCTAGGGCGTACCCCAGTTTTGGACTAGGGGTGGGGGGGGCAACCAGATTCTTTATTCTTTAGATTCTTGAAGCCTGTTAACCCCTACAGCTAAGCTCAACGGCTTGTGTTAGAAATGGGTTCACGTCGTTGTTCAATCACGTTATTCATCACGATGTTCAATCATAAATTACATAAAATGTACAATGTGATAGGTATATTGGATTACAGGGGACGCCGGATTATCGAAGGTACATTGTATAGAGATAAATTATAAGTGGTATATGTACTTACTGATGCATCCGAAGACTATCAGAGCTCGAGGTTGCAGCGCTGGGTTGAAGCAGAATGCGAAACTTTTCGCCAGCGATGTCCTAAGAAATGTTATACGTGATTAGTAATTTTTATATGCGTTTATTGACAATTGCTTTATTAATACAATGATTGCATATGAAACGAAAAGGTTGAGTTCAGACTCATGATTGAACCCGATACTTCAGATAATTATAGGGTGGCGTGAAAGTGTACCAACTCTCCTGCACTATATCCTACATACATCTCAAATATCCTTATAAATACCTTTGTTTATTTCCCGACGTTTCGACCGTATTGCAACGGCAACGGCATCCTACATACATCTCAAATATCCCTTATTTACCATAATCACTAAAAAAAAAATATTAACTGTTAGTTGATCATTTTCTGAAACTATATTTTTTTTAAGAGTACGATTCGTGTAACCATGTCATTGTTATGAGTTGTTGAGTTTCCGAAATAATGAATAAATAAACTATGTTGCTAATTTATCTGTCTTTTTAGCTGGTGGGTTCAGTCGCCGCTGTTCTTAAGAACTATTGCGGCACTGTTATTGCTTCGTTAACAACAATTAAGTAATTCGAAATCGTAATCGGAAAACTCAGGTTCGATTCCTGGGTCTGACTTCAAACTTTTCTTTAAAACATAATAATTATTATTGTATTAATACATTTATAAGTAGTCTTTAGATATTAGGGTCTTTCAAAAATAATATACTATTTATTTCAGGCAACAATGGCTTCACTAGCGGATTCAAGGGAGGGGCGTTTGGAGTTTTAAGTCCCCCTCAAAAAGTATCAGTCCCTCATGTGTAAGAGTAATATGTAGAAAAATCTACTAAAAGGCAAGCCCCCTCCACTAAAATCAAAATCCTAGGTTCCTCAACATATAGCCTTGGTTTTGCGCCACTCAAAATCACACTGCGTTTAAAGTTTAATTTTCCTCGTCATTATTTCTTTTAGAGTTTACTATCAATGTGGTATTTGTAAGCCCCACATTACTAGCAATCCTGTTAACCCCTCCAGCTAAGCTCAATTGCTAGCTAATTGTGTTAAGAGTGGGTTCACGTCGGTAGTATGGTGGGTAGGATTCGAACCCGCCACCTCACGATTACGAGTGAGGTCGCGGGAGTTCAATGCCTTAGCCATTAGCACTTCCCCATTGCGCGACTGACGCTTAGCAGGTGTTACTGTACCTACAGTTGTCTCAACGTAAGTTGTCCGGATTGAACTTGGCGACTAGTGGTTGCGCAGATGCATATTTTGGAAGTAAATTGTGACTTCCTGTCACCATTTACTTACTTACGGGGGCGGGGGCGGTAACTAAACCAAGAAAATAGGGTAGATGACTGTCAAGTCAGTATCTTTTAAGAAACATCAAAACGATGCGCCTCGTACTAATTAATATGAAATACGAAACAAGGACGTCATTCTTTTGTAGTTTCAATGTTTGTTTTGATGTTTATAAATTCATGACAACGTAAAATTGTAGAGTCAGAATATTTTTGCAAATGCTATTTCCAGTACAGTGTAAAATAATTTATTGTTATTGTAGTCAACTACCCAATCAGAGATGCGATCACGCATTACATTGTCATACTTAGTACTAACTAATTGTTTTTGTGATTATTTTCGTAATTTTTTTTTTCTTTAGTGTTTACTATAACTGTTCTAAATTTAAAGTAATGAACTCGTATTTTTTATATTGTTGATTTAAAATGTTGTTTGTATTTTTAATCGATTAAACATAAGTACCTCGATGACCGACATGCGCGAAAGTGTTTAACTAATCTAACCTAACTTCACTCCGGCCGAGTTACATTGAGACAACTGTATACAGGGCGATTACAAATATACTAATAGCCCCCCACTGGTAGTTGCCCACCTCCTTCCAAACAAAAATCTAGATCCCCCAGTGTGTAACCACGTGTCATATCACCCATATCTTGAACACAAAACCATCGGCTGCCTTCATATCCACTATTTCCTAGCAAAAATCCTTGGATTCGCCATTAGTCTTTAGTAGTGCGAGGTGGCACCCACCAGGTGTGCAGCCAGTCGCAGTCGGGGATGTCCCGCATGCAGGCCTCCATGATCTCCAGCAGCGCGTCGGCGATGATCTCGAGCGACTGCAGCGGCAGGCGCTCGCGGTCCGACTGCGAGGGCGCGGGCGGCGCCAGCGCGGCCGCCGGCCCGCTGTCGCTGCACGCGCCCGCTCCCATCTCGGAGTAGCGCGCGTAGCTACACGTAACGATTACAAAACTATTATAAACTACTACCTGACCCTCGCAAACACATTTTTTCTCTTTGATACGAAAAAAAACCATTCAAATCGGTAAGGTACTAGCAATCCCGCGAAACTTCGTCTGCGTAAAATTTCCCCGTTTTTGCAACATTTCTCATTGCTGCTACGCCCCAACGTAACGTATATTACATAGCCTATGCCTATCTCGATAAATGGGCTATCCAACAGTGCAAGATATTTTTCAATTTGGACCAGTAGTTTCTAAGATTCCCGCGGTCAAACAAACAAAGAAACTCTTCAGCTTTATAATATTAGAAAGATTAAAATTACGAAGTCCCTTTTGTGAGATTAAAAGTCGACTATTATCAAAACGGCTGATCCGATTTTCATCAAACAAGCTAAAACAACCCCGATTAAATTGTCTACGTATATTTTATCTAATATTTTTAGGGTTCCGTAGCCAAATTGGCAAAAACGGAATCCTTATAGTTTCGTCCTGTGCGTCCATTTGTCTGTCTGTCTGTCTAATAATATTTCCGAGAATAATCGCTCCATGAGTTGCAAAAATTGTGTCTCCGACTTAACTTTTGAACTGAGACCAAAAAAATACAAAGGTAATGTTTAATAAATACTTTTGATTAAAATATTTATTTTTAAACATGATCGGATACATTGTCTTTGAATTATTGCCGAAAAACTGCGCTTCTAAACAAATGGACAGAAGTACCATAAAGGTAAGCAGTTTTGCTGGTGCACTTTTTCAGATCGTATTTTTTGCATAGTGCATTTCTTTTAGTAACAGCAGCCAGGGTTCTCCTACACTGAGTATGGTCCAACATGCTCTTGCCTTATTAAAGTTCCGTAGCCAAAATGGCAAAAACGGAACCCTTATATCTTCGTCATGTCCGTCTGTTGGTCTGTCTGTCTGTCCGTCCGTATGTCACAGGCATTTTATTAAAATACAACGAATATTAATGAAATTTGGTGAATAGATGTCTTGTGTAGGCGCTACTTCACCGGCCGTCTACATTGTCGTCTACATGTTCTTAATCAATCAGAGAGCCAAACGCGGTATACGTTTCGATCGCGTTAACGTAAAAACAGGCACTGTAGTGCAGAAAGTAACCCTCATACGTACTTCGCTGGAGCAACGCACACATACAGGTTGTATATTGAATCCCTGTCTGATCCGTTAATGTGTTGTTAAAATTGACGTAAAATTGAACAGGAACAAGATTTTTTTTTTAATTTATTGACAAAAAAAATACCATTTTTTTTTTAGTCTGGATATGGGAAACATGCGGATGCAGAAAAGATTGTTTTAATTGTAAAGAGGCCTTATACAAACAACGTTGATTAAAAAATTTAGACATTTACACATTTAAATGTTGATAAACTTTCGCGATTTGTACACATTATTAAAATATATATATTACGGGTCTTAATCGCGTGAATAATTTAAGGTAAAATACCTTGTTTATTGCCCGACGTTTCGACCGTATTGCAACGGCCGTGGTCACGGGAAGACTAATATACTCTACTACTAATATATATATTTTAATAATTTACACATTTCGACGAAATTGGCTACCAAAATCGTGATTTTTAATATTGAATAAAAAAATCATTTCCGGTTATATATTTTTCACTATTTTTTATTTCAGACAGACAGGTATTTAATTTACACGTTGTAGACATCGCTCACGGACACGGAATCTTGGAACGCCTTCCGAACAAAGCGATCCGAAGTGGTCTGAAATTCAATGTACGTGAGCTGTCTACGTGTGTGGTGCTGTAGTGAAGTACTTACGAAGGTCCCGTCTGTACTCTTGGTATCTTTACATAGTTACATTCATACTAATATTATAAATTTGATGGTAGCTCTGTCTGTTAACTTGTCAGACTTAAACCACTGAACCGATTTATATGAAACTAGCTGACCCGCGCAACTTCTCCGTCTCTGTCTGCGTAAATTTTCCCTGATTTTAAAAAAAAAATTTATTGCTGCTCCGCTCCTATTGGTCGTAGCGTGATGTTGTAGCCTATAGCCTACCTCGATAAATGGGCTATCCAACAATAAAATATTTTTTCAATCCGGCCCAGTAGTTCCTGAGATTGTCGCGTTCAAACAAACAAACAAACTCTTAGGGGTATGAAAAATAGATGTTGTCCGATTCTCAGACCTACCCAATATGCACACAAAATTTCATCAAAATCGGTCAAGCCGTTTCGGAGGAGTATGGCAACTAAAACTGTGACACGAGAATTTTATATATTAGATTAGGTACGGAGATGGTTTGAGTCCCGGGGAAGGACATAGGATAGTTTTTATCGCGATAACTGACATCCGGAGATGGTTTGAGTCCCGGGGAAGAACATAGGGTAGTTTTTATCGCGATAACTGACATCCGGAGATGGTTTGAGTCCCGGGGAAGAACATAGGATAGTTTTTATAGTGATAACTGACATCCGGAAATGGTTTGAGTCCCGGGGAAGGACATAGGATAGTTTTATCGCGATAACCGACATCCTGAGATGGTTTGAGTCCCGGGAAAGACATAGGATAGTTTTTATCGCGATAACCAACATCCGGAAATGGTTTGAGTCCCGGGGAAGGACATAGGATAGTTTTTATCGCAATAACCAACATCCGGAGATGGTTTGAGTCCCGGGGAAGGACATAAAATAGTTTTTCTCGCGATAACCAACATCCACACGGGCGCTTCCCGTCGTCTGTACGCTTAAGGGCGTCCTAGTCGATGATTCTACCATACAAACGCGCATCCAAATCCCTTGAGTAGTTTATAAGATTTAAAGGCACTACCTTTAAATCTTATAAACTACTCAAGGGATTTGGATGCGATTTTTACTCTTATTCAGATTTATTTCAAATGGTTTATTTAAGCATAATAATAATATAATAATATCTTGGGACAACTCACACAACGCTATCTGATACCAAACTAAACAGAGCTTGGACTATGGAAACCAGACAACTGATAAACATACTTATATATTTCTAAATACATATATATATATATTATAGATAAATAATATATTGTGTGTATAGATAACGCGGAACAGTGTGTATACATAGCGGGCTGCTAGTTATGTGTATAAAACGTATAATCATCATACACTCACCAATCATTACTGTGTCTATTATAGGGACTCCTGAACGCAGTCACAGCGGCAGACTTCACTTTAGATATGCCAAACATTTGATAGAATTTTGGTAGAGCAAACTCGTCAAGAGACAGCCTCAGTACGCGTTGTGTATCCTCTGAAACAATCATATTTTATTTTATACGATTTTTAATATCTTGAGACAAAATTGTTTACCGCGTTTGGCTCTCTGATTGGTTAAGAATTTGGAGCGGGCCAATCGGAGCGTCAAATATCCTAAACGTGTCGATCGCGTTAACGTAAAACCAACTCGCACTAAGCACACTGATCCCAAACTAGGCATGTAAAGTCACAGGGCTTGTAACCTAGTGCGGGAGTTGTCTTTAACAAAACAACCCACTTATATAATTCTACAGAATAAACAATCGTGCTCATCACACATATTTATCCGGAGTAGGAATCTAGACCAAAAGTAAAAGTTCAATAAAAAAAAATCGTTTAGCAGGTAAATTTTAGGATTTTTCAGTAAGATCTAAGATTTACCAACTCTTAATTAATGGTAAATGTCCGAAACGTTGTGTGGTACCGTAGTGCGACCTAAGCCTTACAGTAACATATACAGGGTGCTGATTAACGGCCGATCTCAATAACCTCCCTATCGATGGATTTGGCTACTAGAGGTAGAATTTTGACATATTTTGTTTATGTCAAATATATACCTCTAGTAGCCAAATCCACCGATAGTTATTATTGAGACCGGCCGTTAGTCAGTCAAGCCCTTGCAGAGGGTGATCAGATCATGATATTGAACCTTTTGTAAAAACAAGTAGGTACCTTAATTTTTTATGTCATGAGCGCTTCCACACGGGACACTACTTTGATTGGTGAGTATACCTAGTTCGATGGCGGGGCAACAATTATGTTGATAACTAATAGCTCTTTTCGCTCGGTAAAGGACAAAGCCGCACGTTGAAGTGCGGTAACTGTTGTCGCGGGTTGAAGCTCGAATTGTTAGGTTCGAGTTTTGATTAACATGTATATGAAAAAAATTAAGGTACATTAAAAAAAAAACGGTTCAGTGTCTTGGACTAAATCGGCAACCTGTATACACAGTGCAAAGTAAAAATACCTTGATAACTCACCAGAAAAACTAGGTGTGGTACAAGTGCACAATGAATGTATAATGTTGATCACCAATCCGTGAGTGGCCGCACGCATCGACACTGTACCCGAGCATACTAGGAATGTTACTGTGTGGAACAGATACGGTAGATGGCGGGCCACGTCTAGACAGTTGTTGAATGATAACATTAGCTGAAAGGGAAGATATTACGTTAGATAATGATATAAGAAAACCGACCTCTATGGTACGTCAGACGCTGGACAGTCTACCGCCAACAACAAGACTTCTATTATTAGATTTTGACATTTGGACAGTGAGTTGTCAAAATGAAATGGAAGTCTATATTTGTATAATAAGGATAACAACAAGGGCCATTTGTCATTTATTTATTGGTTTATTTACAATTGTTACACTTTTTGATATACACTTTAGTACAATGCCAAAGAACTTATTATAGTGTACAAATCAGTGTCAAAAATGATTAGTGGGCGGTATTTCTATTCGGCACTTAAAATTGCTGTCTCTTTGTATGGGATACGACGTACTATAGAGGTTAGTAGATGAGGTGTTCCGAGTACCTTGGCATATTTATAGTCGGTGACTATACAATGAATATGAAATGTTCATCAAAATTGTTTAGCAACCTAGCTAAGCAACTTTGTTATTATACATTTCACATCAATTTTGGCTTTAGTCGACAACTAGTTTGACATATTTGTAGTAGCTGACTAGTCTGGTATATTTATAGTCGGTGGTTAGTGGGCCGGTTAATGTATTTTATATTACCTAAAAGTAAGGTGATTAAAATGAAATCGTATCCTTCATTACCTACGAGTTTTTACAACTTTAAATAAGGAACATTAACCTAAAGTATTATTGATTATAAATTCACAGTTTCGGTTTTGTAATATACCCGAATGACAAGTTTTTATACATTATTCATTGAAATTTATGTATAATATGGGGACAAACTCGTCGTCAACCATTAAAATTGTCCTAGAAAATTTCGGATGACTTGGTCATCGGCTTGGGCGACTATTGCCAGTCAGCTAGTCAGCAAAAGACATGGTCGTCAAATCAATCTAATTTTTTTGACACGTCAATACGATACTGTAGTCGGTGACAGAGCAACAATGCAATATTTAGTACGCAAATGAGCATATAGTGTACCTACATTTATGATTTCGTGGGGGGAGAGTTTCAACCTCAGAATTGCCCCCTTGGTACGTCAACGTGGTGTACTTACCAGATATCTAGCCAATATAGCAATGTCATCCCACATCATATGTTGCTCAAGCATGGCAGTCGGAGAATGACATGTTTTGTCCACCACCTACAAAATTATTCATATATTGTATTCAATGTGGTTCGCACATTACTAGCAATCTTGTTAAACTCTCCAGCTAAGCTAAATTGCTTTTGTTAGAAGTGGGTTTAGGTACGTCAGTAGTATAATGGGTGAGATTCGGAACCGCGACCTCTTGATCTCAATCATTATGCTACTGCCGCTTCTAAAATTATACGCGATAAGACCCATGGTCTGGATACAGATTTGATTAGTAGAATCCTTGCGGGAGGAAATCATACTACGATATTCGGCCGTATATTAAGAGGCATTTCACGTCGTATAGTAAGTCTGTGATGTCTGCATTTTCAAGCGCTTATATTTTCATAAGAGGGTACATGCCCCGTCTATGAAAATATAATATACTCACTTAAAAGTTTAAAATACCTCTTAGGAACACTTAAACGGCAACCAAGTTGATTCACTATGCCAGAGGTGTTGCCACGATGAATCTAACATTAGGTAAAATAATTAATTATACTAAATAGGTACTTTACATTACATTTGAAATTTTATACATTTATCCAAATTCAATTTAAGGAATATTATGTTCCTTAAGTTGAATTTGGATAAATATTTTTATTTTTAAATTGCAAGTAAAAATATTTGAAAAAAATAATTAGATTGATGACAATTAGTGCTGTAGTTAACAAATTTAATAAAAGCCCCTTTTATTTTATTGTATTTGTAATTTTACCTAGAATCAAAACTAAAACTTTCTCAAAATAAACTACCGTGATAACATTGTTACAAGTTTCGCCAGTGGCATATGAATCAATTTGCTTTTAATCTTATATTAAAACTAGTTAAGCACAATCTAATGAAACACATAAGGAATTTGGAATTTTGGAATTTATTACGGCCAATTGTGTTCTTTTACCAACACAACATAAACGCAAATTAAATAATAAAAAAATATCTAAATATGCAACAAAAATATGAACAAAAAATGTGAGTAACGTTGCAGTCTTCTTTGTTTTCACTTTCGATGTGCCGTAAAACTATGCAATGTCGAAATTGAATAAAGTTCACACACAGGTTGGACCAAACCAATGTTCTGCAGGGAGAGCCCCAAAATATTTAAGTTTTACTAAAAAACAAATTTTACTAAAGTAAACATTAAGTACTTGTATTTTTTTTTTTGGAAATAAATTCAGGATGCCAATTTAGTCAGTCGAATCCTAGGAGAGGTGATGTGACCATGAAACTGATCCTTATTTTTTTTTTTTTAAATGCGTCAGTATCATGGTCTGAACACACTCCTGCAAGGATTTGACTGAGTAAATCGGTACCCTGTATAGCTGCATTCAAAGATTTTTTAAGTCACTTGCCAGACCTGGGAATCGAACACGTTGAATGTAAAAAATAAAAATCCTGTGTTTTTATGATACCGATTGACAAGGTCAATCATAGGAAACCCGTATCCGAACACTAATTCGGTGCTAATGCCGTACGGCATAGTCGAATATTATATAGCATAACCGACTATTTAGTTATACTGTTGTATATTATGCTTGTGATGATGATTACCAAAAACTAAGTATGTTGAATTGACTATGCCGTAACAGATTATGCCGTACGACATGATTGAATACCTTACGGCATAGTAGCCGTGTCGTATTCTTCAATGCTGCCGTGAGGATAGCATAATTAAAACGTTTAGCATAGCAAAATAAATATATATAAAATAAAACATAAATAATAAAATAAAAAGTTTTACAAACTCACAGTGGCCGGGGTAACAGGACCCAGGATATTATTGGGCAGTTTGGATAGGGCCTGCGGGAGAACAACACACTTCACAGACAGACAGACAGACAAGATATTTTGGGTTGGTGTTTTGATATTTTTTGTCGATTACGAATGAGTTTTATTTCAAGATTAGCAACCGAAACGTTAAGGGAACAAGACAAATGACTGAATTACCTTTATTTTGTCCAATCACATTTTTTTTCGGGATTTACAAGCAAGGAATTTGAGTCAGAATTGCCAAGTGGTGAGTCAAACGCTACGTGCGTTTGACTCAACTTGCCTTTGATGAACAAAATTCTGGATTCATACCTGTTTAACATAGACCAATAATATCTGCCAAAATGAGAGTCGCTCGCGCTTCACGTGAAGTGTGGAGGGGGGCTCAATTGCCTAAATATGTTGTAATGGGACTAAATAAAGGTGTTTCGGTCACGACTGAGGTGGAGTACCCCGCTCCCCTAGGTCCAAACCCGTTGTTTCGTGCTCGTGGTATTAAAAGTGCGACATTTCTTTGGGCATAATCCGAATAAGTACACTCTGATTATGCACAAAGAAACGGCATATCCTAAATTTAAAGACAAGTGCAATGGAAGGACTCAATTACTGTCATAGTCATTATTTTATAATTAATAAATCGATCAAAAATTATCAAGACCCAATGAATAAGAAAACATAAATCACTTGAAATATACATAAATAATTTTAATTTTCACAACTAATAAATAAATAACACTGATAAAAACTTATACATTAATATACAACGTTATTCTTGGTATAGTGCAAACCTGATAGTAGTTTGCTCAGAATCAGTAACACATTATAATGGGATAGTTTTTTGACCATGTTATACTTTACAATTAATTAATTATTAATTTATTCATTAATCATTCAAACAGTCCAAAGCCTGTTCACAATGTAAATCATCACTTATTTTAAATAATAACCATAGATTGCATACTCCATGACGCAATGATAGCGATTCTGCAAAGAACGCAAGACAGGCTTGTCACCATGTAAATTTTTAATATTTTCATTTACCTATATTTTTTATGATTTCTCGAAGTAAAAATATTGTTGGGGTGTCTGAGCTTTGTGCTATACAAAAAATATCATTGTATACATATAAAAAATAACAACTATTTATTTAATTTTATCTTATCTTATTTAATATTATCTTAATATATATAATTCTTCTGTACGTTTGTATGTCACTGAACTCCCTGAACGGCTGGACCGATTTTAATGTTTTTTTTTGTGTGTGTTCCAGTGGATTCTAGAATGGTTTAGATTCACAATTGAACACGAATCACAAAAAAAGGGGCGGTACGAAGTTCGCCGGGACAGCTAGTATATATATAAAAATGAATCCCTATTTCCCTTGGTCACAAATTAACTAGAGAACGATCTTACCGATTTTATTTAGTTTAGTTTTCTAATACTTTGTAGAAGGTTATTACGTAAGAATAACGAAAATAAAATAAAGAGGGGGTAGCAAATTTACGCCAGGATTAAATTAGCTAGTATTAAATAAATAAAGGAAAATTCGCTCGGGTGGGATTCAAACGCGGGATCAAACGCCCTTATCAATCCCTACACTGTTAACCACTGCGGGATTTTGTCCTTATTTATTTAGTATGTTAGAATTAATATAAAAAGGCTTAAAAAACAGGTTAAAAAATTAATGTATGTGTTACGGCCGGTCATTAAAACCTGAATGCAAAAATATCAGGTTCGCTCCAAGAGTTAGCTACTCTAACAGACAGTTAACAGTAAGATAAGTTCTTGAGACCGGCCGTTAGTGAATAAAGTGTTGAGGTGCCATAATAATAAATAAATAAAAGGACAAATCGAAGCTACACAAATACACAAAATATAAGACCCGGGTCAAACTACTAACTACAATCTACGCTATAAATTCAATCAAAGTTTTTTGAATAAAAATGACTAAAAGTTATAAATAATTATTTGAAAGCTGTCAAAAGGTTTCGTAATTAAAATAAAGTTGAAATGTTTCCCAAAACACTTTTTAACTGATGTCAGGAGGCTTCCTGGCCTTTAGACGATACATATACGATTACACCCATCTTATTCTCGTCCTAATATACTCAAACTCAAATATGACGTAAAACGAAATCAATGATTTTTTGAAAACGTCAAATTAATACATAATAAAATGATGCTTTGTTTGAAAAATAAAATAAAGTTTAAAATGGAAGCTACCAATAATCTTTGAGAACGTGTCATTATACGCTGAGAGGATGTGAACATTTCTATTTAAATACACAAGCCACGATGCCTTAAACGACACGATAATCTATCGTCACGATATAGTAGGAACGCGCCCTTAGGCTACGTTCACACGGAGCTAAGTCGGATCTGATTTTTGCAGGATACGACTTAATCAAAATATAATCCTGAACTTAAAACCTGTAAAAATAGGTCCGCGCTTAGCTCCGCGTGAACGTAGCCTTACAGTAATAGTTTTACTAAACGATGTATAACACTTACCCTGCACATTCTACCGATGACTTTCTTTGAGACAAGCTGCACATTGGCCGAGGCTAAAGCTACAGCTGTGTCGGCCATTATTTCTATCATTGGAGACCCTAGGCCTGGAACAAAAGGTTTTATAAACAAATAATAAATATCATAGGAATATCTGATCCCAAACTAAAGAGCGCCTGCACTATGGATATGAAGAATACTGATAAATTCCTAAATATATATATGTTATAAACAAATTACACCCAGACATAATAAACAATCGTGACAACAGACAATGATTTAACGTGGTTTGGGAATCGAATCTACGACCTCTAGCTTAGCAGTCAGGGTTTCTAACCACTAGCAGGCCAAGGAAAAAATAGTTTATTAACGGGCCAATTGATCTAAGATCAACTGGCCCGTCAATAGGTGGCGGACAATTTGGGGGCAGTGACCAGTTCTCCACAGTGGCATTGATGCGGAGAAACACACGAAGCGCCTAAACGTAGGCACGCAGCAATTCGAATGTCGTATCGGCCAACATAGTGCCTATGTTGTCTGATGGAAATGCCTGTGACCAAAGATCCTATTCCCATTTCCCCACAGCCAACAGGCGAGCGCGCTCTGCAGCGTTCGATGATGTGCTAATTAAATGTTCTCTAACCATGCTGCACAGCGGCCTATCCCATTGTCTCTGGGAGAACGGGATAGCGGGTAAGTCAATGTTATCAATCTACACTATAATATTATAAAGCTGAAGAGTTTGTTTGTTTGTTTGAACGTGGTAATCTCAGGAACTACTGGTCCGAATTGAAAAATTATTTCACTGTTGGATAGCCCATTTATCGAGGAAGGCTATAGGCTATATAACATCACGCTACGACCAATAGGACCGGAGCAGCAATGAGAAATTATCAGTCTAAGATAAAGCTGTATCAACCGTTTATCTATTTCGATGAATGTTGTAGCTGTAATCGAAACGAACCTAACGATACCTCTCAAGCTAAAATCCATCAAGCCATTAATGCTCTAGAGCGTACCAAAGAAATATACAAACATACATACACTCGAAAAACATAACCCTCCTTCTTGCGCAGTCAGGTAAAATACTGAAGATCAGTTTTGATCGTTATAGTTATTAATGAGATAGCATACATTTCGCGTGTTAAACAAAATCCCACTACTAACCTGAATTGACACTTCTCTGTATAAAGCTATCTAACACCATATCGATAAGTTCGGGAACCTGTCCTATGGATCCCCATATCTTGGCTTGCACCGAGGGATACATCTCCGTCTCCTCAATAGTCAGGGTTATCAGCTTCTCCAATATCTGGGCTACTTGCTTCTGCCTTCGAGATTCTTCAGATGGCTTGCAAAACCTGGTATTTACAAAAAAAAAACTATTTAATAATTGACTTTAAAATAGGCTATAATAGTAAATGAACGTCAATAAGCATACGACAACTTGATGAAATATATTGAGAATAAAATTTTAAGTCCAAAATAAGAATCGAATTTGAGACTTCCGATTTTTAATCTCTATAGAACTATGTACGCTGGATTGGCTACCCAGTACAAAATGACAGCAATTTCAAATGCTAAAACAATGACTCTCCTGTCAACCGTTGCCGTTGTTGTTGTCCTTGTTACACAAGCATAGACTTCCATTTGATTTTGTCCAAATAACTGTCCATATTTCAAAAGCAAATGAGTCTTGTTGCTGTCGGCGGTAGTCAGTGCTTTCGATTAATATACCGGGCTTCGAAAGTGCTATCAACTGTTCTAAAATATGTTGTTAAATCTCAAATGCATCTTTTCTTTGCTCATTTTTCAGAACGTTTCGCTCTTTCGGTTGTTAATTTAATATCTTGTTACAACTCACACAATACATAGGTATCTGATCTATATCAAACTAGGCAGAGCCTGTACATAGCAACCAGACAATTGATAAACCATACACATTATATTTAAATTACATCGAGACAAAGAATAAATGATCGTGCACATCATATAATTATTTATTTTTGGTGGGAATTTATTTCACGACCTCTGGCTTAGAAATCAGGGTCACAAACGTGTTAGACCAACAGGCCAGTCATACAAGCATTTTAACAATTACTAGCGGACGACTCGCGGATTCACTCGCATATTTCCGATCCCGAAGGAATACAGGGATAAAAGGCAGCCTGTGTTACCTGGGGATAGTGTAGCTTCTCTACGGTGAAAGAATTTTTGAAATCGGTCCAGTAGTTTTTAAGTTTATTCGTTACATACAAAAATACAATCTTTCCACTTTATAATATTACTATAGATGATATCGTCTAACCGAATATTTTAGTATTTGATAAGAAATTTTGCCAATTTATACAATAATTGCTTTTTTCAATCGGAAATCTCAAGTTCGATTCCAGGGATCTGAACTTCAAGTTATTGAGTTATACTGTTGAGGTATTTTACAACATATTTCATAATAAAAACTCGAACGAACGAAAAAAACAACTCATATGCAAAGATGGTCTGCGTTTGATAATGCTCTTATATATTTTATTGTAATAGTAGCTTATTTGGGCTGTATTTTATTTTAAAATTACATATCGATGTAAGCTATCACATAATACATAAACACGCATATTTGCAGACGATTACA
The DNA here is from genome assembly GCA_945859575.2 of Herminia tarsipennalis. Taxonomy (NCBI): domain Eukaryota; kingdom Metazoa; phylum Arthropoda; class Insecta; order Lepidoptera; family Erebidae; genus Herminia; species Herminia tarsipennalis. The sequence goes on from OX243830.2 coordinate 5,346,059, forward strand.
ATAATGCCCTAACTTGATTTTATCGCCCTTCTCTTCGTTCAACAACCCGGCCATCAAACGAAGTTCAATATCATGAGGTAGGTCGAACGATTGCTTTGCCTCCTCAGTATTATTAGATACGTGTTCTTCTTCTTCCTCCTTAATTTCTTCTTTCTCTTCCTTGTCATCTTCCTCACTTTGGGTGGATGATAATCTAGGCCGATTTTCCAGCCAGTATCTGCCAATTTCAAGTATTTATTGTACACTAGAGTTGGTTCGTTGACGGTTTTTACGTCAACAAAACGAAACCGTTTCTTTTGGTTTGTCAACTAGTTAACAAACTAGTTCGTTCGTTAACGGGTTAACGAGGAGAAACGGCTCGTTTTCGTTTTTTACACCAAACCAGTTGAAAGAAAAAAAAAACGTAATCGGTTTTTATTCATCGCAGTTACCGGGTTAAGTATTTGAAACGGACTATTAATCAGTGGTTCACATTTTCCAAGGTTAACTTATACTTACGTTAATAGACGAATAAACGAATAGCTACACGGTTTTAAAGTTGAAGAAACGAAACGTAACTAGTCCGGCCATAAAAACAGATACATAAACCCTTTTCTTTTTTTCAACTTTTTAACTACTTTGAATTTGGAACGAGTTTATTGTTTTTAAAAGCTCTTTCGATTTGGCGCCATTTCACATATTTTTTCGTGTTCATTATCAAATTACAATATGGTTTGGGGTGTTAAAGAAAATAGCATTGCGGTGATCGCCTTGCACAAAGTGGGTATGGAGCTGTCGGTCATATTCCATACACTTCAAAAGCTTGGTATCAGCCGTATGTTCGTATATCGTACTATCAACAGATACAACAACACTTCCTCTGTCGAAGATCATAAAAGATCGGGGCGGCCGCGTGCTGTTACAACTACAATGGCTGTCAATGCTGTTAAAGCCAGAATTCGTCGAAATCCCATTAGGAAGCAAAAAATCTTATCGCGAGAAATGAAGATTCCTGCTAGGACTCGCCTAATAAAACAAGACCTGAAGCTCGGTGCTTATCTATACTAATATTATAAAGCTTGTTTGTTTGAACGCGGTAATCTCAGGAACTACTTCGGTCCGACTTAAAAATTCTTTCACTTTTCACACACATTTATCGAGGACGGCTATAGGCTATATAACATCACGCTACAACCAATAGGACCGAAGCAGTAATGAGAAATGTTGCTAAAACGGGGAAAATTTACGCAGACGAAGTTGCGCGGGACAACTAGTCGTCGATATACAGGACATGGCCTAAATCAATCTTTACAATTAAAGGGAGTGGATCGATCAAAACGTAAACACGTAATTTCTGTGCCCTTCACATGCGTATCGTGACAGTAGGTGTCACGATACGCAGGTGAAGGGCACAGAAATATCCTCTTTACCGATGAAAAAAAATTCACGATTGAAGAGCACTACAATAAGCAAAATGAATAAGTGTACGCTCACAGTTCTAAAGAAGCTGCTCAAGTGGTCGGAAAGGTACAGCGTGGTCATCATCCTGCGTCAGTGATGGTTTGGTGGGGCGTGTCTTTTCAAGGCGTCACAAAGCTACATTTTTGTGGATAAGGAGTGAAAACTTCAGCCAAAATGTATCAAGAGACAGTCTTGGATCGTGTTGTGAAACCTCTCCGAAATACACTTTTTAAAAATGTACCGTGGACTTTCCAGCAGGACCCTGCACCTGGTCACAAGCCTGGCACGAACTACCCAAGCCTGGCTTGAAACCAATGTTCCGGACTTTATAAGAGCTGAAGACTGGCCCTCATCAAGCCCAGACCTCAACCCTTTAGACTACAAATTATGGTCAGTTTTAGAGCAAGCCATGTGGCTTGCTCTAAACGACACGGCGACATTGAGTCTCTTAAAAAATCTATGGAGCAAGCAGTGGCGAAATTTCCCACGGGAACAGTGCGTAAATCCATACATTCGTGGCCAGACAGATTAATTGTGGCCATTTTGAATAGAATATTGTTTTTATTTTTTGCTGAGACTTTAGTAAATATGTACATATCTACATCATCTTATACGTACATATTAGTTTTAGTAATATTACATTCATTAAAAAGAAAATGCATTTTCAATTGTAACAGAACTTATGGCCGGACTAGGTATATTAAGTTAACGGTATCCGTTTCTTACCGAACGAATGTTAAAGAAACGATAACGAACCGTTTCTTTTTTAAACAGTAGACTAAAGTGAACAAAGAAACGGTTAACGTTCGTTTGTTTTCTGGTTAACCGGTTTCTTTAACTAGTTCGTTACTTCAACGCTCATCTCTATTGTACAACTTTACTTTAAAAAGACTCGAGTCTTACGAATTTTAGACCTATTGCCTGCTGTGAAGATGATGACAGATGATTTCAAAATGCGAATAAAAACTTACCGAGTGAGGTTCGCGAGCCACGGGGTCATGTATTCGAGGCACAAATGTTTCAGCTCAATTGTTGAGCCTCGAAAACCCTACAAAATATAAATTTAATTATTTAAATATAATCATTAGGGAAAAACAGGAACATTGTACCAGTAGTAGAAAAAATGGTTAAAAAGAATCAAATAAAATTATAAACGTTTTAGGATTTGAGAAAATCCACTCTATGTGTGTCAAATATCGTAGTATTATTTTTACTGTAATGAAAAATTTATATAAAAAGTGTTTTTTAAATGTTTTAAGGTAGATAGCGTTATTTGCCTAATACCATTAAGTAGATACGAAATTGTTATAGCTATCGAATAATATTAAAAAAAACTAAAAGAGCGTATCTCAGATACAGCTTCTTTGGGTTAGCAAGGCAGTATTGGAGTGAATGAACGATTTACCTGTATACATTCTTCTAGAAACTCTAGAGTGAGATGGGGTTCGTTGTGTGCCAGCTTCTCGCTGACCGACTTGATGAATATGGTGTTGTTGGACGGTATACACAGACCTGCATTATGAAACATATACTATACTCACAATCTAACTTTACACTTGTGACAACTTCTCGATCAGACCTATTAATGCGTTGTCGAGTATCATATTCCAATTTAATTCACTTTTTTTATTTTTTTTTTGTTTCAGCGAAGTCACATGGCAAGATATGCGGCGGCGGCGGAAAATATTGGTTTGATTGTAAAGAGCCCAACAAACAATGTTACATTTTTATATTATACTCGTAGTAATTGGGTACTAAAATCGTAAATATGAATATTTAATTTAAAAAAAAAAAGGTTTGATGTAATTTTTTTTCTACTTTTTTAGCACTGTTAATGTAAAACCTACATGCCCCTTTTGGGTGAAACAATTATAATTTGATATTTGTATCGCATGCGCACTTGATTAAATTGATAATTTGATTATTAATTAATTTGTTTCGGTATTAAACAAAATAATAAAATGTTTATATTTTCAGTTTATTTGTTAATTTAACCTCAATGGTTTTGTTTCTTTCAAGTCTTAATTTTAATTGCAATATTTAAATGTATAATGAATGTATTACAAGTACTATAATACAATCGGCGAACCTTGATCCCTATGACACTGACAGTTATTCCCACGACACAACCTTGTAGTAGCGTCACCGTTATATTATAATCGAATTGGCGGTGTCTAAAAATGATATTTATTAATTTTAGGCAGATATATGCAATTACAATAATATCCCGTTAGAATTATAAAATTATTAACACTTACAAGAAATTATCTCAATCAGACTTTACGTTGACGTCCTGCAAAAGTTACTCCGTTTGGAAGATATCGACTAGTGCGGAAAAGTATCGATAAACAAATATCGAAAATGGAAACGAGTGTACAAAATACATCAATAGAGTACCTACGCTCTTAGTGTCAGATTTATAATCATTTAAGTTGTTTGCGATAATAAAATAAAGGAGATTTAACAAATTTATTGTATATACCTACTCAAATAAAACAAAAGCGGTTTATTTATGATTTTATCATCGGGGTTAGTTACGGGTCGTGCCCTATTATGTTTTTTCTTCTTTGGAGTTGATAGTTTGTTCTCCTCCATCGACGATTCGCCGAACTTCTCCTTTGTAATTCGGGAAACGGTAGCTTTGCCAATTCCCAAAGCATCAGCAACACGGTCGCGTACGTTGTCAAGTGGCAACAAAGGTCCGCCATTTTGTAGTTCGCGAGCAAAATAGTCACGCAAGCGTACAACAAACTCCCGCGTTTCACTGTTGAGTACAGTTTTTCTCAGTCTTTTCGGCATTTTGAAACACCAACAAAAACAAAACAGAAAACAACAATAGTAACAAACAAAGGATTCCGATGACACAACAAAACACGTGGCGCATACAAGACTCGTACTGGCGTAGCGAACTGACAGTACTAGCGTAGTGACAGATCAGATAGTGTTGCTATAACTAAAATTTTAATTCACATTAAAATTATACAGTCCGACCATGTTACCTCTGCATCGGAATATTGGCAACCCCATATACAAATACACGGATACTTGTAAATATAACAAGCATTATAATTATAGTAATGTAGATTATATTTTAAAAACATGTTTATCGATGTGGCTGAATGCAAGTCACGCCTTTGCCTATAAAAAGTTGCGATATATCGACACGACCCGTCACTAGTATGAACTGTCATAGGGATCAAGGTTCGCCGAGCTGATTATAAATCTCATATACATATATCTCATACATCTCAATTTATCGACTGATTTCAAAATCACTCTGTATTATTGAATAACTTTGTTAAAAAAAAATATAGTCTCGAACAGATAGACAGAACAGAACAGACCCTCGATTTTAGAATCATATGATCAGAGGTGGACATCTTTTAGACTGCCACCCCCTTCTAATGTACAATATTTATGTCTCTGGGTCGTACTGTACACTACTGGTGTTTCCTTATCTTCAGGAGTGTCTTTAGCACGTTTTGGTATTATACTCCCCCCCCCCTCAATATAACATGTACTAACCCGAAGTCTCCAACAGCTGCCCCTCGATTTTCAAATGGAAGGTGGCAGTGAGTGCACAGAGCTGGTTGTAGGCGGCTGTGCGAAGGTTGGGGTCACAGGACCCGAGGTTCAATAGAGCCATGTTCAGAAGTGTCCCTGGTACATCCTTTGGTCGTATCTTTTGGTGGACTGTTACTGAATCCTGTAAGATGTAATAAGGAGTTGTGAAAGTGATGGCAAACTTAGGTGTCATCATTGAAACAGTGCAGGCACTTACACATTCAAGCTCTAATGGCTAGTTTATAACGATCGAACTGCCTAGTCAGTAGACAGCTACTCAATTTATCCACTAGTAGCTTAGGTGGCTTGAGCTGTCTACACGATACATAATAGCTGCTGCCTAGTCTTACGAGTTCGCGATGTCGAGTCAACGTGTTTAAATATAAAAAAGCGATGATAAGGTTTATGACTACTATCCGTTTTGTATTCTATAAACTCATCTTCCCCTCTAAACTTTGGCACTGGCAAGCTACTGCCGAACGCCTCCAAACGATGCGAGTGATAAGAGTTACTGCCAAACGCGTCCAAACGATATGAGTAGCTGCCGGGCGAGCAGGCGAGATAAAACAAAAATATGTTGAAACAACTCGCATGCGAGCTACTGTCTAAATTATCTGCGTGTAAACAGAACTTAATCACTGAACTCGAATGGTAAATATTGCACTCAAAAACAGTTTAATACGATTTGTACGATCCTCGTATGAACTAATAAACGTAATGAGGAAATGGAACCTCCTCCTCGGTCTTGGTCTCCTACGCAGAGCCTGTACTATGACAACCAGACAACTGACAACATATTGCTAAATACACACATACATATCAACCCATATGATGGCCCACTGCTGGGCACGGGTCTCCCCAGTAGAACCTACTAGTATGTAGACCCTGGGGGTAATTGCCATAATCGCCACGCTTGGCGAGCGGGTTGGCGATCGCAGTAAGACTTTAAGTAGGTACTCCGAGGACGCTGCTGCCCGTTCTCCGGTGTGAAATCCCTTAGTCGCCTTGACGACACCCACGGGAAGAGAAGGGGTGGTACTATTCTTAAGCCGGTACCACACGGCGGTATACACACATATTTCAAATAAATTACACCCCGATTAAAAAAAAAACAATCTCATCACACAAAGATTTATCCTGGGTGGGAATCGAACCCACGACATCTGGCTTAGCAGTGTGGGTCATTAACACACACCAACAGACCAGTAAAAACAAAAATAAATGTATTTGATATGTACTTACCGGTTGACTGAGCTCCCATCTATTCCTAATATGTATGATAGATTGTACTATGTTATCACAATCATTATGTATAAAGCTCAAAGGAGTGGATTCGTTTATTATTGACAGAGAAAATTGATTGTCGTCTACTAGACACACCTAAAAAAAAATCACTTTAATTTTTTTAACTTACTGCGCAAGAAGAGGGTTATGTTTTTCGAATGTATGTATCGATTTTAGCTTGAGATGTATCGTTAGATTTTTCTCAGTTGTGAGAGTGACACTGGGTACCTACATTAAAGTAGACAAAATAAACAGGGGGATTATTGGCGCCAAAATTTTCCAGTCATTAACTTTAAGCAGTCGGGTTTTTTGTTATGTAATAATGTAGCTTATTTTAAATACAACTCGCAGTACAAGCCCTGTGTCGCGAGGAACTTTACAAACATAGAATTCACTAACACAAAGTACACCCAGACTCGAAACAACAATTTGTGGATCACAAGTGGTATCCTGTGTGGAAATCGAACCCATGAACTCTTGCGCAGCAGTAGTACACACTCCCAATGCGCCACTGAGGCAGTCGAAAGTTAAGTTTAAGTTTTGCCATTCCTTTTTGTCATATAGAAATCGTATATGCTAGACTGTGAGAGACGAACAAAATGATTACAGAACAAAAAATCGACTGCTTAAAATTATACAGCCTTTGTTACTCCTACAATTGTGACCAATCCAACGACACCTCGCATGATAAAATCCGTCAATTCGTTTGGACTGTAGACCGTGACAAATAAATATACATACATACGCTTGAAAACCGTAACTCTCCTTCTGGAGCAGAGTTATACATCCAAACATATACAGTAGTGATGTGGGAGCCAATCCCCCAAATCCATTGCTAATTATCTTTAAAAACAACTATCCCTAAGTACCAGTACATTTATAAATATCATAAACTTTTCTTTTTTTAATCTTGATACAACTCACATAACGCTATCTGATACCAAACTAGAGCTTGTACTATGGAAATCAGACAACTGATAAACATACTTATATATTTCAAAATTCCATTTTTTTTTAAATACGATTGCCGCAGTAGGCTACAAACATACAAACATACAAATCAAGGACACAAAGTACACCCAGACTCGGAACAACAATTTGTGGATCACATAAAGTGGTGTCAGGTGTGGGAATCGAACCCTCTAAGCCTCTGGGAGTGTGTCCGCACCGCACCACAGAGGCAGTCAAATTTAATATATGTATATAATTAATATTTTAGATAAATGACACCCAGACACAGAATAAACCATCATGTTCATCACACAAAGTTTTATCCTGGATGGGGGATCGTACCCACGACCTCCGACTTAGCAGTCAAGGTCTACTAACCACTAGACCATCAGGCCAGTCCCGTATAGTTATTGTCACAACGAACAAAGAAACTTACCTCGTCGATTTCAGACGCATAGTATACGTCGTTTAACAAAACTGGTAGACCAAGAACTTTTGTTTTTTCTACCGAAGTTATTTGAAGAGCTGTCGGTCCCACCTACGACACAATACAAACTAATAAGTATGTAATATAAATGTAAAAGTAAATATGTTTGTCTGTAACTTTTTAACTCTTAAACGTGAAATCATATCATATGGAGGATCGACTTTGAGAGGCGTGCCTCGTTGACGACTTAGGGCCGGTACCTCTAAGGCCCTCGTCCCGCCGCCGGCGAGTAGCGAGTAACGATTTTATCGCTCAAGAAACATACAATAGATGTAACAAAAGATTTGCAGTATAGAGCGAGTACTCGCCGGAGGTATGAAGGGTCTAAGGGTCTAATCAACTATTAATATCTGTATCTCTATTGTTTACACTGGATCTACATACGTATGTACGTTTTTTGAGCGAGATAATCGCTACTCGCTTACTCGTCTTTGGTGGACAAGTGCCTAAGGTTCAATTACCGCTTGATGCGAGTTTATTTCCTTCATACATTAAATATGTATATAATTAAAACTAACGATATATGCTAGATTGCAGTGGCGGAGGGTCCCAGGACACCATTATTATCGGTTTCACTTTGGATCCTAGTTCCATAATATTAAAGGTACAAAGAACCGTGTCCAGCTAGACATACTATTGTATCGGGTTATCTTAAAAAAATGTTAACTTCACATCTGCTAGGTTGATAAATCGCAAATGAGTTACCATGCTAAATAAAAAAACATATTTTCAAACAGGTTACCTTTATGGCGACTTTGGTGTCCTTGTGCGATAGTTTGAGCGCATTGCTGAACACTTTTAAGTCCTCCTCTAGTGCAAGAGTAGCCCCCGGCAACTTTTGTTGCTCACTCTCAACATATTCGCTGAGACGACTGTGGTTGTCTATGAATATTAATTTGCGATTGCCCTGGGGAATAACAGATAGTATTTTAATAACTTGTATAAAACGTAAAAACATAAAGGTGTCCTTTAAACATGGTTTTTGGCACGGTTGTTAAGGAGCTCCATAACAGTAACCGAAACTATCGGACATCCGATATAAAAATCTATACGTAACCATAACCGAATCCGCTATATAAATTTCGAATAATTTCAGATGGGAGCGAAGTTTAAATGAGTCAGTTATTGTGGGATGACGATAAAAATAAAGAGACCACTTCGAAATCACAAAATAAAATCCAGCTGATTTTATTCTGTGATTTCGAAGTGGTCTCTTTATTTTTATGTTTTCCATACATTTGTGGTAATGTTAACATTTTCTATAGAACAGCTGATAGGTATGACTTATTGTAGTAGGGACCAAATCTATACTGATATTATAAAGCTGAAAAGTTTGTTTGTTTGAACGCGATAATCTCAGTAAGTACTGGTTCGAATTGAAAATAAGTTTCACTGTTGGTTAGCCCATTTATCTAGGAAGGCTGTAGGCTATATAACATCGCGTTACGACAAAAAGGAGCGGAGCATCAATGAAAAATGTTGCAAAAACGGGAAAAATTGTCGCAGACGAGGTTGCTCGGGTCAGTTTGTGAATAATGAAGACAAATCATTTCCTATTTCTATTTTATTTTACAATTCCTTCCGAAACTATTCTTAATCTTGATCTTAATTCTTAAACGATGGATAATCCGAAATAATTTCATATCTGTATCCGTATCTGAAACCGATATAATATTATTCATATATCCGTATCCAGATTCGAAATTTTATATCCATAAGATTCCTTAAAACACGGCATTTAGCGCTCCATAAACATGGTACTTGGTGTCCCTTAAACATGGTATTTGCCTTGGCCCCTTGGCCCAAGGTATTTTTCTCAAGTAACATGGCACGGTTGGTACTCACCCTGAGCGGAGCTAGTATGACCTCGTGGAACTTGGTGTACTCTCGCACCCAGCTGTTACAGTTGTATATATAACACGCGTGTATGTTTATATATGCCACTTCGGGTAGAACGGTGAACCATTTTTGGAGGAAGTCCGTTCTGTGAAGAAGACTTTGTTTTTGTATAAGATTTTTCAGTCAAGGTAACTGTTATTAGTGTATAAGGTTATTTCCGAACACTTATAGAATGATGAAGTGTTGTATACATGAGGCGCCGGGGCATTGTGACCAGCCTCCTAAATACTGGCCTACTGTGTAGTAGATGACCACCTTCTATACAATAGGCCAGTATTGTTTCACCAGCCACCAGCCAGTACTTACCATACGGTGAAACTGGATGAATGTTAGGCACTGACCTCTATAGTACGTCGTAAGCTGGACAAGGTACCGCCGACAACAAGACTTCTATTTGATTTTGACATTTGGACGGTCATTTGACAAAATCAAATGGAAGTCTATACTTGTGTGACAAGGATAACAACAACGTCCATCTGTCATAAGTGTCAAAAGAGTTCACAGGATTCGATTCGATGCGACATTTGAAATTGTTGTCACGTTGTACGAGGTAGCTAGTCCAACGTATGACGCAATAGAGATCAGTGATGTTAGGCAAGGAATATGCATATGACGTAAACAAGAGCCAAATATTTTTTAAATAGACTTTACTGCTTTAGAATAGGGTAGATGATTGTCAAGTCAAATCAGCATATTTTTAAGAAACGTCAAAACCATGCGCCTCGTATTAATTTATATGGAATACAAAACAATGACGTCATTCTTTTGTATGGTCAAATCATGTAGTTTCAATGCTTGTTTTGATGTTTATAAATTCATGATAACTTAAAATTGTAGAGAAACATTATTTTCCATAATATTTTCGCAATTACTATTTCCTTTATAGTGTAAAATAATTTATTGTTATTGTAGTCATCTACCCAATTGTGTCTATGTCAATATTTTTTAATACAAACTATATTTAATTATGAAAAATAATAATAAATGTGGCCAAAACCGGGTGGGAATCTTAAAATAATTTTGTACAACGAACACTATTGTTCAGATCGAATTATGACGTAATAGTTTATATAGCGGGCTTCTCCACTAACTATTTATATGATATATATGTATTATACATATAAACCACGCATGAATATCGTTTAGTAACTTTTGATATTCTCGTGAACATACATACTACAGACAGATAGACAGATGCGGAGAGGGACTTTGTTTTATAATATGTAGCCATTTGGAACGCTGTACCTTCATTAGTTGGCGCGATTGGTGTGACGTTAAAGTGTGTACTTTATTCATAATGAATTAGTAGAGGTTTCAGACATATTTTTTCTATTTTGAAAATGAATGAAAAACAAAGGCAAAATATTTGCTAGTTAAAATGTGTTTGAAACCTCTTCTAATTTATTATGAACACGCGGCTAAATGGGGTGCCTTTTAAAAAAGCTCTTATAAGGCTGTAATTTAAAACGTTTTATTTTTCTAATAATACTAGGTGCATTTATTTTCAATATATATTATGTCGATGTAAGCTATCGTATAATATTAATATAAAAATAAATGCATATTCCCTATAAACTAATTTTTGTATAATTAATAGAAATATATTTCTAATCTACTATACTTATCTTATTTAAAATAATGTGAATTATTATGAATAAATAAATAATGTAAGCCAATAAAAAAAGGAATAGTCACAATCCGGTTAACAGTTTTGGAGTAATTCAAACACACATACACTTATTCATTTTCTATAGTTGTTTGGAAGGTCTACTAGATCATCATATTATCTAAATAATGGTCTTCTAACCGATGTCGGTTACGCCATCTAATCTCATCAAAGACTAGCCAACTACGCAGGAGATATTATGGTGCAGAAGCGCAGACACAAGTGCATCTTCTTGACTGCCTCTGTGGCGCGGTGGGAGTGTATCCGACTGCTACGCATGAGGTCGTGGGTTCGATTCCCACACGGGACACCACTTTGTGTGAACCACAAATTGTTGTTCCGAGTCTGGGTGTACTTTGTGTCCGTGACTTGTATGTTTGTAAAGTCCCCCGCGACACAGGGCTTGTACCCTACAGCGGGTGTCGTCTTTTAAAAAAAAAAAAAAAAAAAAAATCTTTAGCTCGATAGGACGGAAATCCGAAACGACCGGAGAGAGATTGGGCGCAGGACCGACGGCTTAACGTGCTGTCGGCGGCACGGAGGGGTGTGACAATTTTCGAAAACTGTCTATGGACGGACAGTTATAACGTTGCATAACCTCGCAGATATCTCGATCAGCTTGGTCGCCACTGAGTCAGAAACCCCCTATTATAATGCTTTGTTAATATTATGTAAATATAAAGCGATTTAAATCAATATTAAATACATACACATCGTATTGATTACATATTTATTCGTTACAATTTTTTTTTAATAAATAAAAATCATTTGAATAAATTATATTAACAAATCTATATATAGTAGAACCTCACTTAACCGAACCCTCACTTTATCCGAATGACGTAGTTTAAAAGGCGCAGTCGTTCGGCAACTAAAAATTGAGTACTTTTATAAAAAAATAGAATAAAAAAAGCATTTTACTTTTTTCAGATGTTTTATATTTCAACGTTAATATGTATGTCAAATTTCATATGAACTGCAATGTTTTTATGTAAAAAGGTGAAGTTTTTTCAAAAAACCCACATTTCAATTATCCGAACTTTTGATTATTCAAACTAGTCTCCGTTTCCAATTAGTTTGGATAATCGAAGTTCTACCCTAAATAAAAATAATCGTTGTAATGTATGTAGGTACGCGCATAACTTCAAAACAACTGCATCAAATTGTTTTTTTTTTTGTTGTGTTTGTTATTATCAGGACAAGGTTTGGATAAAACATTTTTCTATCGTACCGTAAAATGACACTCGTGCAAAGCCAGTGCAAGTAGCTACTTAAATATACCTACGAAAACGAAAAGGGGGATGCAATAAGAGAGAGAATAAACAAAAATATATTGAAAATAATCACCTGAATCTGTTTTCGGAGTTGGTGTGAGTGAAGTCCAAAATCAGCTCGAATGGCTGGTGACAGAAAGCCTTCAAACCCAGAATCACGTGGTAGATCAATAAATCGGCGTTCACTTCCCCTATCCTGGTATAAAAAATATATATAAAAACAAAAACCCATGGTTTTAGTCGTAAGAATTTAAATAATAATAAATAATATCATTTAATTAGTTGACAGTCAAAGTTTTGTTATTTAATTTAGTTTGTAATTATGCTTTATTCAATAAAATAATAGTTGTAAACTAGAGACATTTAAAAAAAAATAGGCTAAAGTTATTTTTTTTTTCAATTGAATGAAATGAATTTAAAATTTTAGATTTCATTATGTGTCAACAAATTTAACATCTGATCTTTTGGTTAATTTTTACAGTATGTCTAAAGAGTTTTAATGAAATAATTAGCCGTTTGAAAATGGCTATACGCGGACTTTTCTTTAAACGAGCTGTGAGATATAGGTATATCATACAGAATAAACAAAGCAGTATTTGTAAATATAATACATCAATTGTGAATATGAAAGTTTGGTCTATTTATTAACATGTATTCAGTAGTGTAAAAGTATGTCATTATACCGTAAATTAAACGCTAGAAAGCGCATATTTACTCAGTTAAAAGTGCAAAACGAACATTAAAACGGTATAATTCATCGTGACAACCGGACACATAGCTAGTCAATCAAATCAAATTTCATCATCAAAAAGAACTTACTTGTATCTTCTAGATATAAAATAGAAGACAGGATTCCCAAGCTTGCTGGTACCGGCCTGATAGAATATATTTAAACTCTTTATACTCTTGAACTCTTCCTTTTGGTGCATGTTGTGTTTTACGATGAACTCCTCGAAATTTGTCGAGGAAATGTCAATGGATGACCAGCGAGCGTACGATGAGAAGAGAAGACTTGATGTTCTGCAAAAATTAGGCTGGTTTCATAGGTAAACAAAAAATTCTAAAAGACTAATCTATCTATTTAATAGTATATTACAAATCACCCTGTATGTGATTTGTAATATACTATCAACCTTTCACTCGTGTTTTCTTTACACTACACTAAATAACGTTGTATTATAAGTTAAAAAAAAAACAATATTAACCCCTTACCCTTAACCGCCTACGACCCATTTTTGGAATTATGACCTTAACTATCTACAGACTATCGGAGTAAAATCATAGTTTATTGAGAGGTTTAAAACCTAAACTTAACAAAATCGGAGGAATGGTTAGTGGTTGTATCACAAAAGCCTGCCAGGGAATAGGTCTCAATTAAATTTTATAGTTTAGGGTTTTTTATTTTTTTATTATTTAATCATATCATATAATGGAGATAACTATGGTTATTTTAGATATAGTAGGGGAGACAGTCAGTTGTCTCTTGACTAGATAGTGAAAAAAAAACAGCAGTACCTTATTTATCTCTTTTTACTTATTACTCTGTCAATGACTATTTGGCGGAGAAACTAGTTTATGAGAGTAATAGGTACCTAATCTATATTGACATATTCATTATTCTTTCTTTTCTGCCATTCCATTGCGACATTTATTAAGCTTCTAATATAATTTTAAATTTTAATATAATCATTGATTGAAATATACCTAAACTAGCTGTCGCCCGCGGCTTCGATAATCCGCGTGGATGGATTTACTCAGTTATGAGTTGATATTCGTTTTTAATTAAAACGCTGAAACACTCTCTATTTAACCCCTTTAGGGTTAGATTTCCAATAATGCTGAAACACGTATTTCTCAATTTTAAACTGTAAAGTTATAATCATAATATACATACAATTTCACCAATCTAATTTCAAAACTGACGGAGTTTCATACAAATTTGCAAACCCTATTTTACCCCCTTAGGGGACGAATTTTTATAAAACCTTGCATAGTGGATGCCTACAACATAAAGGTATCAATTGCCACAATTTTAGGTTCGTAACCCTACCGGTTTAGGCTCAGCGTTGGTGAATCAGTCAGTCAGTCAGTCAGTCAAGACAAGTGATTATATATATGTACATTTTGATTGCTGTTGCAATATAAGATCTCTTGCAACTCGCAAATAAATGATTGAATTATAATATATTACTGTTACGAATGCAACTTTATGATAAACTAACGGTTTTTTTTAAGCGGATCTCTCTTTCTCTCTCTCTCTTTTCATTCGTAAGACATTTCCACTTACACGCAGCTATATGTCTCCCCTCTATCTACATATATTTAACTCGGGCATAACTGGGCATAACTCTAGTAAAGCCAGTCATTTTTAAAGGGGGCTTAACTCGAGAACAGCGCTTAGTAGAGCTATTTCCCTACTAAGCGCCGTTCTCGAGTGTGATAGCATCTTTATTGTAGATAATTTTACGCTCTACATACTATCTTGCACTCATTTTTCGGTAGGTTTTATCAATATATCTGTGCCTGTATTTATAATTAGTTTTCTAATAGTTGAAAACACTGGTTGCCACTTCGCTTATAGTTGGATCTACGTAACTAGGCCAGATTGAAGTTGGCAACAAGTGATTGCGCAGATGCATTTTTTGGAAGTGCGTGGTGACTGGAAGCGGGGGTCGGGGGTGGTAACTAAACCAAGAGAGAATTAGAGATTAGTATTACTAACCAATGTTTTTTGTGATTATTTTCGTAAAGAAATTGTTTTTCAAACATTTTTTAGTATGTATTGTACTGTTCTAAATTTAAACTTTTATGAACTCGTACAAATAGTATTTTTATATTGTTAAATTAAACTTTTGTTAGTATTTTTAATCGATTAAACATAATTAATCGTTTTCGAAGGTAATTTTAGGGTCGACGTGCGCGAATGCGATATAAACCTAACTTCAACCCGGCCGAGTTACGTTGATCCAACTGTATTTATAGGAACTTCCTTTGTGAATTTTATTGTGCAATTTATATCAGCTAGTATTTTAGCAAAGTATTGAAGAATAATTTGTTTATTATCTAACCTGAACATCACGTAATGGCGAACATGTCATGTTAGTAATTAATGCACACCCAGTACGCAATTTATTAATTATTTTGAAAGGGTTTTAAGTATAGTACAGAGTACCATACTTACGATTCAATAGGTTTATGTTCCGGTGGTCCCAAGTAAGCCAGAAGTGTTGCCATCTGTAACGAATATAAAAAAATAAATCATCGCAAAACAAAAACCCGACTGCTAAAATTTACACTTAGGGTGCGTTTCCACTGACGCGGAGCGGGTTTAAGCGTAGCGGAGCGGACCGTCAATTTTCAATTATCGCTTTATACAAGCGTAGTTTATGATAAAACGAATTAATATTAATTATAAGCTTTAACTTACGATCTTATACAGAGAAGTAATAACTTATGTGCGTTTGTATGGTAGAACCATCGACTAGGGCGCCTTTAACCAGTATTAAGGGCGCCCTAGTCGACTTTTTAAGTAAAAATAAATAAAGAAATATTACCTTATCGAAGGGTCGTCTCCCAACCGCCTTATGATCCCTGCTACAAGACAAATAATCGCCGATCCTCTCTTGATGGTTCCACAGCAGTCTATGTAGGGCCACTACGTTAGCGTCACTTATGAACGATAGATTGTGGGACGTTTGGTCTATACTTTCGCAATCTGACGCGATTTGGATGAAGAATCTGGTGAAGGAAATAATCTATATAAATTAAAAGTCAATGATTGTATGTTTGTTGTCTATGTGTCCCAAAACTATTGATCAGATTGTGATCAGACTTTGGTAGTGTGTTTTGTGGATGCCCGCGAGTGACACAAAAAGACGAGCAAATAAATAAATATCTTGGGACAACCCACACACGGTCATCTGATCCCAAACTAGGCAGAGCCTGTACTATGGTATATGCTCTCGCAATCTGACACAGTTTGGATGAAGTATCTGGTGAAAATCTCGGGACGAATCGAATCGTGGTTCATATTTTTTAGAAACTGAAAAAAAAGGGTGATCTATAAAGCACTTGTTGACTAGACTAACTACCAATGTAAGCCCACTCATAACACAAGCAATTTAGATTAGTTTAGCTGGAGGGGTTATCAAGGTTTACTAGTAAGTACCTGGATGACCGAGCTTCGCTCGTTATTTTTTTTAAACGATGTTTTCCAAAAATGAAACCTAGCTAGATCGATTTATCTCCCCCGAAAGCCCCTGCATACTAAATTTCATGAAAATCGCTGGAGCCATTACCGAGATTCAGATTATATATATAGGTATATATATACAAGAATTGCTCGTTTAAAGATATAAGATGTATGACCTATATTCCTAGTTATATTTTAACAAAATGGGCACTTGAATGTCAAATCAATCAATGACAATGAATTATTATTTTACACTAATCAGGTAATATAGTAATTTGATACATATATCTACAGAGCGAATCATTTTAACGTTTCATAAAAGATATTTATTTGACCAATTTTCAAATACTCAATGAGGGTTTTCACGAAAATTTACGCCACTAGTTGGCGCCTTTGACATAATGTCCTGCGCACTGTCTTATGATAGTTTCTACACAATTCCACTAATCGTATTTCAGTGTTTAATTTAAATACTTACCTTATGTGTGTGTAAAATTGTATATTTATAATTTAAAAACATATATATAGCGTAAACCGTAAACCGATCTCTGCGAATGGCTACAAGGCATTGTATTAAACGTATTTTATCCTTAGAAAACTTGTGACTGCACGACATTGTGGCATTTCGATTTTGAAAGAATCTTTATGTACTTAAATAATTTTATTAAAAAATGCAAAAAAATTAGACACGAAAATATAGGCGCTCGACACTTTTGACAGGTTTCTGGACCTGACGTTTCAGAGCTGCCGCCTA
This sequence comes from Herminia tarsipennalis, assembly GCA_945859575.2. NCBI lineage: Eukaryota > Metazoa > Arthropoda > Insecta > Lepidoptera > Erebidae > Herminia > Herminia tarsipennalis. The sequence continues at coordinate 5,363,570 of OX243830.2, forward strand.
GTGAGCGTAATTTCATAACACCCTCATTGGCAAAAATGCTTATAAACAAGCTAAATTATTACAATACAAAAAACCCGACAGCTTAATTTTAATGAATAACTGAAGTAATTAATCGGTCAAACATCCTCCATTTATTTTTTTTCTAATTTTGATATACTCTAACAACTGAGACGAATCTAACGATACCTCTCAAGCTAAAATCCATCAACTCTAGGGCGCGCAAAACAAATATACATACATACACTCGAAACACATAACCCTATGTCTTGCTCAGTCGGGTAAAATAAGTGAAACTTACTTCCGTCCAGCTTCAAAGTGCGCTCTAAGGAAATGATTGAAGGGCAACATGTGTTGTTCCTTAGAGAACTCGACGTGATTCGCGATGTTTTGTAATATCTTTGACATCAGCATCAGACCTCGCTTCACGTGAGGGGGGACCGGACGACTCACTATAGACATCTCCTGTGGTGATACTGTAGGGGAAAATAAATATAAAATATGTAGGGAAAGCTCACACAATTTCACTCAGATCAAAACAATCACACAGTGTTTTATAAACCCAGGTTTTCGGATATCCCATTTTTAGCTGTAAAATCGAATAGATCTCTCCATTTATATGCAAGTTTGTTTTAGTCAGTGTCACCAACCGTAACCACTAGTGGATGTGGATATTTACCCCTGTGGCGGTAAAATAATAGCATTTCTTTGGGGGATAATGAAGGTGGAAATGAATCTAGTTAACCCCCCCCCCCAACCCTAGAAAAAAATACCCCGATGACTACAGGTATTTTACGCTAATGCTTTAATATTTCGACTGACTTTTTATTATTATTATATTATTACTTACCAATGGCCGGATTAATAAATCTGAGGAATAGAACTGTTCCAACAGCGCCGACTGATGTTTGCGGGAACTGGGCAAATCTTTTACTCAGCACCTGTGAATATCATTTATTCGTTTTTATTTGTCTGTGTCTAATAGAAAAAGGTATAGATTTTTTAACAGCAGGTGCCATATAATTAAAATATTGCAACTTAATTAATTACTTTTTAAAACATACGAGTATATGACAGGCAATAAAACTGAAAATCTATATAATATTATAAAGCTAAAGAGTTTTTTTGTTTGTTTGCTTGAAAGCGGTGATCTCAAGAACTACTGGTCCGCCTTCCTCGATTAATGTGCTATCCAACACTAAAAGAATTACATAATTATACAATTCGAAACAGTAGTTCCTGATATCGTGCTAAACCAAATTAACAAACACTGAAGTGTTTGTTAGCTTGGTTGAACGCTTTATTTATATTAGCAAACACATACCTGATATAAACAGTGACACATGCTTCTCAATTGAGGAGGAAACTTATCAGCAGAGTTAACGATTCTATCGAATACTTCTTTCGTCAAATCGATTAGATTCGATCGATTCATCTCGATGTCTTGGCTTGGGTCCAATCTGGAATAGAGAGATAAATATCACACATTAGGCATGAAAATGATTGCTACATTGAAATTATTATAATTTAATGAAGTGAGTTATTTTTATCACTGTGATATATCACGGACAGTGATTTTTCAATCGTAATGTTCTTACGTCACACTGGCTATCGCTTGTTACAACGACCGAATTATGAACAAAGACGGCACTATGATTTTGTAACGGATGCTATATAAAACGTTGCGATGTGACATCTGCGCGAAAAATTCTTGCAGTTGTACGAGATAAAATGGTTAAGTAGGAAATAGTGATTTTTATGTAAAAAAAAAATGTGCCTATAGGTGGTATTCGGTATGGTAGGGTGTTTATTAGAGGGGCAAAATTCTCCTATTTTTTTTTCGATACAATGCAACGCGGCGTTTTCGAGATAAAAGCGAATTTAGAAAAAATGGCATTTACGCGAAAAATCGAATTACTTGCACCCACTTATGCTAGAAAATGTATGAGAAAAGTATAAAATGGCGATATTTTTAAAAATATATTCCAATGGGTGGTGTTAGGTGCAGTACGGGGTGGCATTTTTTTTTGGCAAATGCACAGATTCAGAAATACGAGCGTTTAAAAAAAATTACACTGTTTATTGAATTGAGGACTCGAGTAGTATATGGTACTTGAATACCACGGCACACTGGCGATCCAGGGGGACGAATTCGCAACCCTCCCCGCCCCCTCCTCCCCTCCAAGTATCTGTGTCCTCTTGTTTGTGCTTTTCCTTGATAAAACCTGCCTTCTGGGAGCTCAAAGGAAGGTCTTCTAAGGAAGATTTTAAATTCTAAAATCTTCCTTAGCAGACTTTTTACGAATATTACGCGTTACATAAGTTAAAGTTAAATGGAGAGCTAATATTTTTAAACGATAATCATTACAAACCCATTAAATGAATTAAAATAAACATTATACAGACTATTGCGTGTATGCCATTTAGGCGCAGAATGTACAATTCGCAAAATGTCTAGCAGTCGCAAAATGACCGGTTCGCAGAATATACAATATTATTCAAAATCAAAAGTTATGTAAAAAATACTTTTTTTAAACACATTTTTAAACCTTTCCAAATAAAGCCCTGTTAATTTGATGACGAATATTAGACATTACTGCGAACTGAACATTCTTCGAACTGGACTCTTTCGAATTGCACCTTCTGCCTAAACGGTATGACTACTGAATGTCTGCTCTTAATGTCAACCAGAATTTAATAAACATAAAATTCATTTACGCGAAGGACACCCACACTCGGAACAACAATTGGTAGATCACTAAAGTGATATTCCATGTGGGACTCGTACCCACGACTTCTGACTTCTTACGCAGAAGTCGCGCCACCGAGGCAGTCAATTAGATAAGTGTCATATCACAGCATAAAAAGCATACATTAGGAAATTGTGAAGTCTCAACCCTAGCTAGCTGCTAGGGTAGTCGCAAGTAAACAATATGTATTAGTATCAATTTAACCAACGGCAGCCCTGGATACTGAGACCATGCTGTGTGCGTAGTCTGCCGTCCTGTCACGCCACTGCGCTCAAAACGGACTCTCTAGAAAGAGACAACGTGACTGTTCGTCCAATACCGGTCTCTTTTCTAAAATGTCAAAGTGACATCACATAGACATAAGCCTGTGACGTGGACCGACCATATTTCTAGAAGAGACAACTAATGGCCGTACGAGTATTTTGTCTCTTTCACGCTTTGCAGTCTATATTGCATGCTTGAAAGGAGAAGCTAGTCTCTAAGTTTTGGCTAAATTCCCCGCCTCGTCGAAGGACTAAATGACTATTAGACTGGGTCATACCTAGCAGGGTCCACTTCGAAGCTGATATCCCCTCTCTCCTCGGCCTGGTTCAGCAGCGCCGTGATCAAGGGCTCCAACAAGTTCTGCAGATAAACATGCCCGTATATCTTGAAGCAGAACGCCATTATTTTACTGCCAAGAGAATTGCCTCGGAATAGTGTTTGCATGCAGTCGGAAACCTGTGGACAAATATTATATTATAATAACATAAATAAGGAGTGATTTTTTAATAAAAAACCAATAAAGACTGCAAATTTCTGTGATAAATTAAAAAGATTCGTTTTATTGCCTAAACTAAGGTATACTCATATTATGCGAATTAAGTATAATTAAATCTAGCACGTCAACTCTAATTATTTAGATTTTTTTTTATATCAGTATAAAAGTACTATAATTTATGTGGTTAAATACATTATTCATTTATTGCGCTATCTTACACAAACATGACGATTTAAAAAATGGCAATGACAACGATATGACAATTAAAAAGTTTATCTCAGAAATAAAATACATACTGATGAAATTTGAATAAAATTTTTGATATTACTGACATAATAATAAAAAATAGGAAATAATAAATCACACATCCAAAAACCAAAATTAAAAATCAAAATTAACAAGGATTAAAACAACAAAATAATAGAAAAAAATAATCGTTACTCGGATCGAACTGGGGTCTTATGGTTTCTGGACCGCCCGATTTCCCACAGAGTCACGTGATCTTGACGCGAGTTTAACATTTTTTTATCAATACAAAAAAAGTACACAACGCCGCTAAAGAAGTTTTCACTTCAAAAAGAAAAAAAACACCCCGAAACGGCACCACTGGCGTGTTGTTAACAAATAGCATTTGTTAGCGATACCACAAATAAATAGTGTTCTTGCCCTGATTTATATTCGTATAAATAATAAGAAACATAATTTTAATTTAACTTGAAGGATGCTCAAATAACCCTCAATAATCCATAGACCAGTGCATTAGACAAATAGATAAAAAGATTAAATTGCATATATCTATAAACCATTGAGAGTATACTAGCTTGATATAATAATTCTTAAGTAAAATGTTATCCCAACATTACGGCGGCGTTGCTAACAAATGGGATGTCGTTAACAACGAACAACATTTTTGAGATTTTTCAACTCACCTCAACTTCTCTATAAAATATATTCCACAGTAGAGGAGCCAGTAGATGTTTAGCGTCGAACAACGTGACGAATACTTTTGCTAGTTCATCCATTTGGGATGTGCTCACGACATTGGCTAATGCCATGGCTATTGGTAGCTCACCCTGGGGACATACAAAACATAATATTATATATTTAAATTTCATCAACATAAGAAATATACAGTTGGCGAAAAATATGGTCTATCACCGTACGGTTGAAATTCATTTGCACGTTATAAACAACAAGGTTGATTTTCCCTTGCAATGATATACTGACAGTTATCAATTTCAACTTTAGCGCTATTTTGGATGCAAAGGAAGCTTTGTCAAAACTGATAGACCACTTTCTTGGCCTACCATTGTATAGTATATGGCATTGATGTATAGACCTGGACCGCGCCATCCCTATCAATAAAAAAGTAAATATTGACTGCAAAGCGTGAAAGAGAAAAAACTCGTGCGGCCCTGTCTCTTTGAGGTATTGTTCACAAAGTAGCATTCTCTTTCTAGAGAGGCAGTTCAGGTCTATTCGTCAATGGTGTATGGTGATGTATATGTTGAGGTCTCGAGCAAGTACATTAGAAACTTGTTGTGAGCACGGACTCTTTAGTTATATGACCTTTATAGTTAAGAAACTCAATTGAGATTGCATTTTAAAATGTTTGAAGAGAAAAAACTGGACTGAGAGTTGAATTGCCGACCAATTTGTGTCGTGATTAATTGTGTTAATTATATAAGTTAAAAGTAGTATATGTTGTGCTTGTGAGTTTTTATATATCAGGAATAAACATTGTGTTCATATTAAACCCCTTGTTTCATTTCTCGATCCGGTCACACAGATCTGCTTGCATATTATGGCATAGTTATAACACAGTCTTAATAATTAATACAATCGTTCGACGAAACCATCTGGACGGGGTAATCGTACGGGAGTTGCTGTGCGCATACTGCGTGCGAGTGACCGCGAGTCGGGTCCGTACACCCGCTGCGGGCCGCCCCGCAACTCCCGCACGATTACCCGATGGCTGTACTGCGATGAACAACTGTATAACTAATACAGTCAATTAGACTGTGGTTATAGCGTTTTCTTAATGTCTAATTACGGCCGGAAACGGTGTATGGCATAAATATTGTACCTCCTTTAGCGCGAAATCAGGTTGCATTCTTATCGCATTGAACTTTTTTAGTCATATTTTTTAAACGATTACTTTTTCATAGGTAAATAAAGAAATTAAAAACTTAGGATAAAATTGTAGGTTATTCAGATTTTGAAAAAAAAAAATAGGTAAATGCAGTCCGTATCATTGTCAAATACCGACCATAGAATTTGACAACACCTTTTTAAATATGTCAACTCTAGCGCTAAGGTATATGCTCTATATTTGGGGGGGGGGAGGCATATAACTACTACGACTAATATAATATTAACTTGAGTCTTAAATTACTTAAATCACTCTCTTTATTATGAAATTTCAAAACGACACGCTCTGTAGACATTTGGATGTAATATAACACACTAACGGCCGGTCTTATTAATCTATCTATCGAAGGATTTGGCAACTAGAGCTATATATTTGACTAGCTGTCCCGCGCAACTTCGTCTGCGTAAATTTTCCCCGTTTTTGCAACATTTCTCATTGCTGCTAAGCTCCTATTGTGTCCTAGCTGATGCTAAATAGCCTAGCCAATAAATGGGCTATCCAACAGTAAAAGATTTTTTAAATTCGGATCAGTAGTTCCTGAGATTACCGCGTTCAAACAAACAAACAAACTCTTCAGCTTTATAATATAAGTATAGACATAAACTCAATACAAAATATGTCAAAATTTTACCAAATTTATCAATATATAGATTATTGAGACCGGCCGTATGACGTCAAAGTTGCTATCGACAAAATGTGTCGATAGCAACTGTGACGTCATACGGCAGAAATTATATTGTAAACTAGCTGACCCGCGCAACTTCGTCTGCGTAAATTTTCCCTTTTTTTTTTTACAACATTTTTCATTGCTGCTCCGCTCCTATTGGTCGTAGCGTGATGTTATAACCTATAGCCTTCCTCGATAAATGGGCTATCCAACAATAAAATATTTTTTCAATGCGGCCCAGTAGTTCCTGAGATTATCGCGTTCAAACAAACAAACAAACTCTTAGGGGGATGAAAAATAGATGTTGTCCGATTCTCAGACCTACCCAATATGCACACAAAATTTCATCAAAATCGGTCAAGCCGTTTCGGAGGAGTATGGCAACGAAAACTGTGACACGAGAATTTTATATATTAGATTATTATATGATTTACAATATTATTTTATTACTCTTGTCTTGACTAACTGATTCATCAACGCGAAGCCTGAGCCGTTGGAACTACAAATCAGAAATTTTAGCAGTTGACACCCGTTTATGTATTAGGTATCTATTAAGGAAGGATTATTGGAAATTTATTCGCTAAGAGGGTAAAATAGGGGTTGCAAGTTTGTATGAAATTCCATCAGTTGTGAAGTAAGATCTATAAAATGTTGTAATTCACTCTTTGGTTCAAAATAAAGAAAAACATGTTTAAGTATTTTTGGAAAATCAACCCTAAAAGGGGTAAAATCTTGATCATTCTGTCAGCGCCCAGCCCTTTTTTTTAGACCTAGAAAGCTGAAATTTTCTAGTGAGGTAACTTTTCTGGAAATTTGTGCGCTAAGGCATTTGTCTCACCAACGGCAAGAAACTGAGCAACTATAAATGATTTTCTCGCTTAAGAAACGTACAATAGATGTAGACCCCGTGTAAACAAAAAATATATATTTAGTCTACCCGTGACCACGGCCGTTGCAATACGGTCGAAACGTTGGGCAATAAACAATGTATTTTACCTTAAATTATTCACGCGATTTAAACCCGTAGTATATATAATTTTATAAAGATATATTAATAGTTGATCGCTAATTGTTCACACTGCCGGCGAAGTCGATACTGTATTTCTTTGTTTACACGAGATCTAAGCATAAGCTAGTATAAAATGTATTTAAATAACATCTTAACAACTGAACAAATTTTGACCAAACTTAGAAAAGGAATCATCCCATGCTAGGACAGAAATAAATGTAAAATTAAACAAAAATATAACTATTGAATAGCGCTATATTTAATAGGGTTCCGTACCCGAGGGGTCCACCGGAACCCTATCGCCGTCGCTCGGCTATCCATCCATCTATCCGTATGTTTGTCACCTTCTATTTCCCAAGTTATTAGTGGTATCTATGTACAGAATTAATAAAAATGTATTATATATATTAATATAAATTAAAAAAATGTATTATAATTTAAAAATCAGAGTACAATTTATTACGGACGTCATATTTGAAAAAAGTTAAGTTTAAACCCCCGTTTCACCCCTTTAGGGGTTGAATTTCCAAAAAAACCGTTAACGGATGCCTACGTCATAATATTATGCTCCTGTACATTAAACTCACCTTATCAGAGATCATAGTGACCAACTGCACGAGCTGTTCGAACCTGTCAGCGAGCACGGTCTCCGCCAGGGTGTCGAACTCTGTCCCTTGCTGCAGTATCTTTGTTAACACTTCCATGAAGGCCGCGCGGGTTTGTAAGTCGCGGTGGTAGCCTAGATCTGGAAGAGAAGAAAATATATATTTACTAGCTGACATTCGCAACTTCGTTTGCGTGTATTATCCCCGTTTTTGCAATTCATACAAAAATACTAAAATCGCGATTTAAAAAAACTTCACGACTTCTCTCATACCTACCAATTATACAAAAAACAACGGGTTAACACTCCGGGAGTGTCGGCAGAAGTGAAAACTTGAATATATTACATACTGATACTATACTATATTACATACTGATGAAATTTCAATATTTTTCGATCTTACTGACAAAATAATAAAGAAATATGAAATATTTATTATTTCATATTTTTTTATTATTATGTCAGTCACAAATGAAAATCAAAAATAAAATAAAAAGGGGAAATATTAATCGTTACTCGGACTCGAACTGGGGTCTTCTGGTTTCTGGACCGCCCGATTTCTCACCTGAGCTTTATTAACACTGTAGATGGTGGCAAAATTTACTTTCATATTCTAATGATATTGTAGCAGTTTTTTATTGCTCTCCCTCCGTGTTACGAACTTTCAATCAGGTCACGAGTCCTGACGCGAGTTTAACATTTTGTACCCATCTCAAAAACTGTTCAACACCGCTAAAGAAGTTTTCACTGCAAAAACATTAAAATCAGTCGAGCCGTTTTGGAAGAGTGCGACCACAAACACCGTGGCACTAGATTTTTATGTAATAAACTAGCTGTCCCGCGCAACTTCGTATGCGTAAATTTTCCACGTTTTTGCAACATTTCTTGTCGCTGCTCCGCTCCTATTAGTCGTAGCGCGATGTTATATAGCCTATAGCCTTCCTCGATAAATGGGCTATCCAACAAAAAAATAATTTTTCAAATCGGACCAGTAGTTCCTGAGATTAGCGCGTTTACAAACAAACATAATATTAGTTACAAACATAATATTAGGACAAACAAACATAATATTAGTTTTTATAATATTAGTATAGATAGAAGATTTATTCATTTAATTGATTAAATCTGGGTACCAAATGAGAACTTATCGCGAGTGAATTTGCCGATAGAGACGGTAATATAGCGTAAGATCTCCGAAATGTCTAATTTCAATGTTAAATTTTTTTTCTAGGCAATTCCCGCCATTAGAGTACAAGCCCTGTGTCGCGGGGGACTTTACAAACATACAAATCACGGACACATAGTAATATTATAGAGGACTTTTTCTCATGAGCTTTACACTTGAAACTGCGACCAAATCTGATTTTGTTCTTTTTAGGGTTCCGTACCTCATAAGGAAAAAACGGAACCCTTATAGGGTCACTCGTGTTTTTGTCTGTTCTTCTTTCTTTTTAAAGATATTTAGAAAAAAAAACCTGAAAATAGACCATTCCCCCCCCCCCCCCCCCCTTATCTCCGAAGCTACTGAGCCAATTTTTCTAGTCTGGGAGTCTATACTTATGTAACAAGGATAACAACGGTCATTTGTCATAACTGTCAAAAAAGTTCACAAGACGGTCATTCGATTCGACATTTGAAATTGCTGTCACCTTGTACGGGGTAGCCAATACAGTGTATATAGTTCTATAGAGGACAGTTCTTCGTCACTACCCCAGGGTGGGGACACTGTCGTTTAAGTGACAGATCAGAAATTGAAGAGTCGGCATCTGTTTTTTGTTTCCGAAAATATTTAGTCACTACTTAATTACCTTCAAGTTCAATAGATGGAGTTACCATTTTGAACAAAATTGTAAGTTTTATTTTGTTTCAAAAAATTAATAAAACAGTGCTTTTATGTTTGTTTTATTATATAATGGTTTTTAAAATACTTTATCTTAAAATAATGTTGTTTGTCACTTCTAAATAATACTGGCCTCTATAGTAAGAGTCCAGTTTGTTTATGGTACTAGAAAAAAGTTATCTTTTGACAACTGTCAAACAATCCATCAAAGAATTGGAAGTTTTATTCATTGATTGTATTATTTAAATTAATTTCATAGGCGATAATTTCAAAAGCCAAGCTATCAGTTATTTGAATAATGTGTGTTATTTTGCGTTTGCGTGTTTGTTGTTCCATTTCATAATTGTGGCTGTGATAATTTCGTACAAGTGCGTTGAATAGGCCCCGTGTTAAATTAAATCTATAGATTTGTTTTTATCTTACAACGGACACTTTATTGTTTAAAATATGACCTTGGATAATATCGCGTTAGAATAAATATCTAGACTTTGTGCTTTTGTTAGAAAACCTAGTTGTTAGTAGGTAGGTACCTAATAAATATTATAATAATATAAAAACTCATGTTTTCTCATTTTTTTTCCTACCACAAATAACTGAATCATCTATCAGCAACAAGGTTGTTTATTAATTTCAACGATTCCATGACGTGTTAGCATTTTTCATGAGAGTCATTTTAAAGTTTGATATTCAATATAAAACTTAAAAATGCCTCTCTTAAAAAAATAAGAACATTTAAAACAATCGTTGAAATTAATAAAATGAGTTGTTGCTAATAAAACCAACAGATATACCTAGCATACCATACCGCATGAATGATATTTCTGGAAACAAAATTCAGATGGCGCATTGTCGTCTGTCAAAATCAAAACGGTTTGCTTTTTTACACTGCAAGAGGGCCCTCTTTTTCGGTAGTATTAGTTTACTCTTTGCACTACCCACTTACCTATACTATGCATAAGCCCGGAGTCAATATTGGCGCTGAGTAAATTGGACATAGCTTGTATGGTCGCGTTGCGAAGAGTCTCTAGCCTCCCTGGACCCTCGGACATCTCCACTTCGTTGCAGTCGTTCAGTAGATTCATGAACAGAGTGAAATATCTGGCAAAAGAAAACATAAAAATTATTTATATTTGGCACAAAAAATAGGCTTTTTAAATAACAAGGGGTCGTCCAGTGGTCAGTCAATAAGGTACTTTCGGTATTGAACAATAAATTATGTAAGTAATCCTATAAAAAATAAAATTTGTGTAGAAATAAACAGAGATATTCTGATTTCGAGTCATAAATGAACATGATTGTTTTATAAAAATAAAATTGGTATTTATGATCTGTTTATCACGTGACATAAAACACGATCCACCATCGTGTGACGTAATATAGGAAAACCAATTCGCTGTCATCTGTCGAGTGGTACTGTCTTCGAAATTTAATGGCGAAAAAATGCGCATAGAAAGTAGCGTCATCATCTCACGGAATATATACGTTGGTTACGTTGCCTTATAGCTAACATAGATGGCACTGCCGACACTGCACTTAACGCCGATTACACCAATACGATTGGTCTATGCCGATGTGACGTCATGAATATGGCAGACAGCGTTATGGCGGAATTTATAGCAGGACAGCGTGTTTATTTTGCCGAAATATTTGTTTTTGTGACTTTTTATTAGGAAATCAACAATTTAAACTATTATTTCAAACTGAGATCCTAACCCTTCGAGGGCACGACAGGTGGGTATGCCGGACTCAAACCGACTAAAAAAAATAAAAAATCAATAAAAAGATTAAGAGAGAGAGAAGATTATTTTTAACAAATTATTATTTTTTTCTTTTTTTATACAAAGCGTCTGCTGTCGCTCGCCTGCAGGTCACACGTCACACGCGTCATGACACACAAAAGTTTGTTTGACGTATATCTGAATGTCGCTGCACTAAACTCTTCATTTGAGACGTCAGTTAGTAAATCTGATTTGCCCAGTAATTTACACTTACTTCAGTGCCCTTCAACCGAAAGATCAAGGTACAATAATATAGACTAAAGATTGCTATCCACTCAAAGTATTTCTTTTTTTACTTTTAAAAAGATAACCATCAATGTGGGATTTTGGTCCCACATTACTAGCAATCCTGTTAATCCCTCCAACAAAGCTCAATGGCTTGCGCGACCTCACGACTGCGGGACCGATGCCCTGCGGCCAGTCTCAATTATCTACCTATCGATGGATTTGGCTACTAGAGGTACAATTTTGACATATGCTTATGTCAAATATATACCACTAGTACCCAAATCCATCGATAGTTACATTATTGAGACCAGACGTTAGTAGCCATTAGGCTACCGCCGTTTAATAATAATATAAATGATTACAACACAAAAACCCGAATGTTTAAAATTAAGAACTGAAATATTTTGACACATAAAATCCGACATCTTCAGCCGCCTTCATCTCTATCACTCTCACAACTGAGACGAATCTAACGATATCTCTCAAGCTAAAACCGATCAAGTCATTTTGAGCGTGAATAAATATACATACATACATATACACTTGAAAAACATAACCCTCCTTCTTGCGCAGTCAGGTAAAAAGCACTCACTTCAAAAACAGCTGACTCTTAGCCTCCATGAGGTCTCCCCTATCAGACTCTTCCGGTTGCAGAGGTAGACCCTTCAGCAATGAAGCTACAGCCTCCATGCAAGCCTGGTCCAGCTCTCTACAACATACTAGGTATCTGTGAAGTAAAACTCATAATCAAAAGTCATTATCTAATCGGCGTACCCTTAAATTTTATTGATTATTTTTTAATTCGTTTATTTATGAATGAAAAAGTTATCAAATAAAAAAGGCATACCTTTTTTAATTGATAACTTTTCTTGATAACTTGATTAACTCAAAAAGTGAAAAGTTGTGGTCAAGTTTCAGCAGCATTAAAGCTGCTGAAACTTGACCACACCTTTCTGTTAAATGTTGTTTAAAAATATTATAAATGCAAAAAAAGAATGTATTTTATGGATGAAAATTGTAAAATAAAGTTAATTATTTAAAAAATGATTTCAGTTTACAAGCATACAAAGCATGGACTCAGTACACCCAGAACCGGAACAACAATTTGTGAATCACACAAAGTGGTTTCCCGTGTGGGAATCAAACCCACGACCTCTTGCGCAGCAGTCGTACACACTCCTACCGTGCCACCAAGGCAATCAATAAGTAAACCTTAAGCATTTAAAATAAAGTTAATTATGGCATAAACATAGTTTATTTTCCCGGAGTATATTTAAATGCAAACGTTTGGATGTATGTTATTCAATCACGTCACAGCTAAACCGAATCTAGATGAAATTAGGCCTAGATAGATTATGGAATAAAATCGAACATGGGCTACTTTTTATCCCGGCAAATGTACGATATCACATACCTGCCAATAGAAGAAGCGTCTGCTCGTATGGGTGGTGCGATCTGATGACTGCTGCCTAACACCCAGTCTGTCACGTATTCCACCATTTTGTTACGGAACTTCATCTCCTAAAACAATATAGAATAACAATCATTTATATGTTGAACATAGGTTTTATATAAAAGATCTTAAATATTATTAGTACATTTTAAATGTATGAAGGAATGGCGCGGGCGGGATGCGTATCCGGGATCCACCTTCGAATTCCGCCGGGAAAAGCGGGTCGAAACTACAAACTAACAGGTTTCCGACACTTTTAACTTTTCCAAATTTTAAATCTCAACGCAGCGAAAAAATGGTAATAATTTATAAAACCAAATTTTAAGTCATGCTTTTATTTATATAAAAAAAAAACAAAGGGGATGATAACTGCAAAGTCAAATTAGTATCTTTTTATGAAATTACAAAACTACACGCTCTTTAGAAAATTGTATTGAATACTAACGCATGACATCACAACCCAGGGTCGTCAAATTGCTTGCAATGCTTTTAGTATTTGTTTTTTTGATTATAAATTCTTACAGACGTTACATTGTGGTATAACACATTTATTTAGATCCCGATATGACGTACTATTAGCTGATTACTGAAAATTAATCTATTTTCATTGGAGTTATCATCCCAATCCTCATACTAGTGTATACCTAATCACTGAATTACAACGTGTGGGCATCGAACCCACCACCTCTATCACACCAGTCGTACACATTTTGTACAAACCTGTCTGAACGCGAGATCGTCTCTCCTCTTCATCATGGCTTCGACCACTTGACATAGTTTTGTTTTAATATGAACTGACATCACTGTCATATCTAAGTGTCGGGCGTACCTGAAAATTTCACACAAATTATAGAAACTATAATATTCTAGAGGTGTTACATACTGCACGCCGATTTAGTCAGTCGAATCCCTGCGGGAGGGGGAATCGACTGACAGATCACACCACGATACTGAACCAACATTTTTAAATAAAATAAAAATCGACTGACAGATCACACCACGATACTGAACCAACATTTTTAAATAAAATAAAAATGTTTTTTTTATTAATTTATTCGGTAGATAGATACTTAGGAGGGAGAAGTAAAAGCGTGTAGTGTCTAAATACACTATGCTGAAGGTATGCGCCCGAAGTTTCGAGTCTGATTTAACATTTTGACGTATTTGACTGATATGACACACCATAAGCCCGTATATTAAACGTAAAAACAAATGTTTTTGAACTGACACCCGACCTAAGTTCGGCTTAGCTGAAAATTACATCGCGTTATATCGTACAGCCGATTAACGGCCGGTCTCAATACTCTATCTATCGAAGGATTTGAGTACTAGAGGTAGAATTTTGACATATTTTGTATTCAGCTTATGTCAATTATATAGCTCCAGTAGGCTCAATAATCCATCGATAGATAGATTATTGAGCCGTAAATGGGCTGTACGATATAACTCAACGTTAATTTTAAATAAAGAAACACGTATTTTGAAAAATAACTCTTACGGGGGTGAAATAGGGGTTGCAATTCTGTATAAAACTTCGTCAGTTTTCAAGTTACAAATACAAATAGCCTTTATTATTGATTGGCATCATACACTTCAATAATTTTATTTTCAATACTAGTAACTCATGCATTATTACATAAAAAATATTCATTTTCATCTCACGCATTGTTATAATTATTCATTAAATTCTATAAATTATTACATTATACGAAATAATGATTTTGAAGTTGGCTAACTATAAATCAAAGGTATTCACGCGATTAAGACCCGTAGTCTGTAAAGTTAACAAATCACAAATGTATAAGAGCTTACCTGACTATAGCCAACATGAGTGCTTCGATACTCGTCGTACTAAGAATCTCTACAGGATGTCCACTTTTCTTATGTGATTCCAATATACTCTTCATTATAAAGATGGTGTGTTCAACGAATTGTGTATTAATATCTGTTAACATCACCTTGAAATACAAATATTTTTATGTTGTTACATCTCTCACACGGTCACTGATAAACATACTTGTATATTCTAAATATACCGAGTGTAACAGAAAGGTGTGGTCATAATCAAGGGTTGGTATGTGCGCATGATACTGAGTGCACATACCTACGAGTAATTTTATCAAAATTGGAGTACCCAAAAAATATATATATTTTATTAATTCCTTTATTTATAAGTGAAAAAGTTATTAATTAAAAAAAGTATGATTTAAAAAGTTCAATGCTATAATAATTCAATCGAATTTTGTACCAGGGTAGGTATAATTCATATGCCATACGCCTTTCACTACTGAATTTTGACAAAAAAAATATGCTATAACTATGTAATAATAATGCAATCGGCTATGACACAATGGTAGGTGCAATACTGATAACATACCCTATCCGCTGCTGAAATTTGACCACGCCTTTCTGTTACACCCTGTATACATTTATTTTATTTTACTTACGAAGCTAAATACTACTCTTGTGAAAAGTCGATTCTACATTTACTTGTAATGCCTGTTCGCAAACAATAGGTAAAGCCGGAGAAAAGAACAGGCCATAAAAACTCGCGGCCACTCTTTTCAAATTGCCAAAACTGTATATGCAGGTATGGCGATGCCACCATTATATTATACACCATATTAGAGGACTGATGCAAAAACAAGAGATGAAAAATATTAAAAGAAGAGTACACGAGATTCTTATAGATAAATAACATCCAGACACAGAATAAACAATCATGCTCTTCACACAAAGATTTATCTTAGATGGGAATCGAGAACACGACTTCAGGTTAAGCAGTCAGAGTCAGGAGGATCTGGGTGCAATTTATTCTTTTTTTTTCAATTCGGATCAGTAGTTCCTGAGATTACCGCGTTCAAACAAATAAAATGAATTTATAATATTAGTATAGATGTGTGCAACAGACCTGCTGGTGCTGATCAAAGAACTTGTCAATGATAGCCTTGACCTGGTCGAACAGTATGGGGTACAGAGCAGACGACATCTCGTGACCGACTAGCTCCTTCACGTGGGTTTGTATTTGTTGTCCGAAGCGCTCGTTGCTGCACAGTAGTAAACGGAGCAGTTGGCCTATGAACCTGGGGTGAGATGGACGTATTGTTAGTAATAATAAAATCAGTTGTAGCGTATATTAGGCGAGGCCTATGTCCAATAATAGACCAATACAGACTAATAATCAAAAAATGACTTAATTTCTACCCGTGACAACGGCCGTTGCAATACGGTGGAAACGTCGGCCAATAAAACAAATGTATTTAGCCTTAAAATAAAATATTTACGCGATCAAGACGCGTAGATAATAAAATTTTATAATGACTTCAAAGAATTTTAAATTTAATGAGGAAAAAATCATCTCCGGCGGGACTTGAACCCGCGACCTTAGGGGTACCGGCCCTAATCTAAGACATCCCATCCATCTGAGTCGAATTTTGCCTCCATATGATAAGATTCCGACGATCGTGGCTCCACCAACCGTGTCACCGAGGAACTTGTACAGCGAGGTGAGTTTCGTTGCAGAAACACGTACACAGATTTATGATGACGTTTTAACTTTTTGTAATTTGTAAAGCATTTTTTATGCTAATTTTTTATTCATCATTTTAAATTAATGGAGGTAAAATTCGTCTCAGTCGACACTTGAACCCTTACCTTAGGGGAACCGGCGGTTAAGGTTGAGGTATCGAACTCGCAATCGTGAGGTCGCAGGTTCACCCACCTAATCAAATACAAGCCATTTAGCTGACCGCCGGTGACCTCCATAGTATATAACTGTTTTTTTAAAGATAACTAGCAATTTAGGATTGTGTCCCACATTACTAACAATCCTGTTAACCCCTCCAGTTAAGCTAAATTGCTTGTGTTAGGAGTGGGTTGGTTCACGTCGATAATGTAACGGGTAGGATTCGAACTCGCAACCTCACGATTTCAAGTCCGATGCCTGTGCCATTAGGCTACCGTCACTTCATGCAATAATACGCAAATAAGAAGTGAGGGGAGAATACAGAGAGTTATGATTCAAATAAAATGCTTTTGTTAAGCTACATTTGTAGCTAACTATTATACCTAGTCGGGTCGTAAGTTCTGTCAAAAACTTTTAATGTGATTAATGATACAGTTTTTTATAATTGTTTAAAAATTATATATGAAATGAAAGGTAATTAAATGCACAATCCAAATTTATTTACATTATTCAAAATGCCCTCCCCCATTTTGAATACATGCCCGTAATCGACGCGGCCAGTCGTCGATCGCAGCACGCACCACATTCATGTCTATTTCTGCCGCTGCTTTAACCAGAGATGCTCGGAGAGACTCCAAATTCTGATGAGGTTTAGCACAGACAATCTCCTCCAAATGTTGCCATATCTTGTAGTCCAGTGGGTTTAGATCTGGACTAGAAGAGGGCCAGTCTTCATGACCAATGAAGTTAATTCCTCGGGCGGTCAGCCAGTCTTGCGTGCTTCGTGCCCTATGAGCTGGCGCAGAATCCTGCTGGAATATCCAGTGTCTGTTTTCGAACATTGTTTGGGAAAGAGGTTCCACTATGTTCGTTAGGACGGTATTTTGGTATACAACGGCACTGGTTTTTACACCTTTTTCACAAAAAAACACCTCAGTTAATCCTGAATATGAGACTCCAAGCCAAACCATGATTGACGAAGGATAATGCCCACGCTGCACCCTTGGAATACGCGCGCTTGCTTCTTCACTGCTATGGGCATACACTTTGTCATTTTGTTTGTTGTAGCTTTCCTCGATGTTAAAAATTTTTTCGTCGGAAAACAAAATTTCGCGGTATTTTTTTCCCGCGTACCGCCTTAACAAAGCTCGGGATCTTTCCAGCCTAATTTTTTTCAAACGCTCATTCAAAAAATGTCCGGTCTTTTTACGATAAGCTCGTAGTCCTAGGTCTTCATTTAACACTCTTTTAATCGTGGTTCTGCTTAGGCCCATCTGAAGAGCTAAGATTTTTTGCTTCCGGACGGGATTTCGTTGAATTCGCGCCTTCACGGCTTTGATGACCGCTGGTGTCCTAACTGTGCGAGGTCGGCCGCTCCTCTTACGATCTTCGAAGCTTGAATCTTCAGTGTACCGTTTGATAGTGCGATAAACAAACCGTAGTGTTATTTTCAAATTTTTCAGAATGTTGAAAATCTCTGTTGGCGTGTAACCACAGCGGTGCAACGCGATAACCGCGACTCTATCTTCCTTTTGCGACCACTCCATATTTGAAAATGAATAAAAATGATTACTTTCTTTATATTTGAAAAGGGCGAATGTTCTATTTTTAAAATTAGTCGAAGCATATGTGGCCAGTATTCGAAGATAAAAAAAATATGGATGTGACAGAACTTACGACCCGACTAGGTATATAAAACTACTTACTGTGTAACAGGACAATATTGCACTTCTTGGGAGCTGTTAGCCAACACGTTGAATAACTTCCTCGAATCAGACGCTATAACAACGAAATATTAAGTTCCTAACAAGTTACACATTACATTATAAATAGTGTCATTGTTAAGTTATATCTCTTTTTTAGAGTTCCATGCCAAAAGGGTAAAAAGAGACTATATTACTAAGACTCCGCTATGCGTCTGTCACCAGGCTGTATCTCATGAACCGTGATAGCTAGACAGTTGAAATTTTCACAGATGATTATGATTACTGTTGCCGCTATATCAACAAATACTAAAAACAGAATATAATAAATATTTAAGTGGGGCACTTAAATATTTACACTTAGATATTATTAGTGTCTAATGTTGTATAGATAATGGTACTTTTGGTTTTATTATCTTACTCACTCTAACAAAGAACTCAAATTCCAAGCGGGAAAAACAAACTAATCGAATTGATAACATATTTTTTGAAGTCTGACAAAAGTAGGTCATGCTATCCACTTACAATGACCATGTAGATGTGACCAGGTAACCGAAGGTCTGCGCTGTAAACACACTCCTCCAAGAGCACACAGAAACGATGTTATATTGGCCCACTCCAGTATCTGCATCTGTATCATAAAAATAAAATCGAAATTATTGACTGGCTTGGTCGCAAATCAGAAATTACCCTTTAGGTACCTGTCCCACCAACAGCGAGTAGCGAGTAGTATCGCTCAAGAAACGTACAATAGATGTATATTATTGATCCCAGCCGTGCAAACAGAACAGATGCAGTTAGGCGCGGATACGGGGGGGTGAGCTACAAGGGCATTCCCCCCCAGACTCGACTGAATGACCTTTTTTTGGGCAATTTGAGAATTTTGACACTGGATCGAAGTGTTTAGGTAGGCAATTGCCCCCCACCCCCTTGGTCGTCATATGCACCCTATGATCAAATGCCCCTCCGCCCCCTCAGCCATGCAAGCGACTCGCACTTGACCGGTTGAGTCAAATGTTGCCCTACTCAGAACAAAGTTCTGGTTGGGGCAACATGGGTGCTGTATAGAGCGAGTAATCGCCGGCAGTATAAGCGGTCTAAGATCGACTAGTAATATCTGTATCTCTTTTGTTTACACGGGATTTACATCTACAATACGTATGTACGTTTCTTGGGCGATAAAATCGCTACTCGCTTTCTCCCTATGGTGGGACAAGTGTCTTTCTGAGGAGATAAGCCTCCACTCTATATAATATATACAAAATGATTAGAAATTCTTATATTGCTAAATATTTTTTTTAGATTATGAATACAAAACATGCAATGAACTAGCCGCCCGCTCCGGCTTCTCACGGACTTTTCTCCACTATATCCACTATAAACGCAGTTTTTGTAAGGATCTCTTTTTTTTTTAGAATAAAATATAGCCTATGTTACTTCCCGATAATCCACCTTTTATTCGTTACATACAAAAATACAAATCTTTCCTATTTATAATATTAGTATAATATAAAGATAAGGGTGTTGATTTCTGGCAATGTATTGATACTTATCTGAAACCTAATAAAATGATAATTTCCAAGTCAACAATGTCCCTAACATTTACTTCAATTCAGAAAAAAAATAATGTAATATTAGAATCGTAATTTACCCAAAAATTTAAGTCCATATTTTGATAATAGCTTTCTAGTTTTATAAGCCTTCTTCGGCACAGATATCACGATAAAAACCAATGGATTTGATCTCAAGAATTATCCAAGAATTTTCAATAACTGCTAACTAAACTATGTTAGCAGCTCACGCCCACCTTCGCGGGTTGCGCAGTCCATATAAGATTGGCGCCCCTTGAACATAGCGTTTCCAGCAGAGATGTGCGAGCTAGCTGGGCGGCCGAGAATGCGTAGCGACGCTGTGGTACGAGGATCCTTCCCTTGTCTTGAATATTCATTTGGCACCCTAATGGCATTAGGCGTCCCTTAGAACCAACACAGTTATACTCGGGCACTAACCTCAAAGTCATGTTCCGAGCTGGTGTGATGCGAGACCCGCCGCTTGGCGACCGCTCGGTGTAACGCTTCCATTTGACAGTCGTCCATCTTATCGCCTTGACCCTTGGGGTACTTTTGCAGTAGCTTGCATAGGGAGTCCCTGGAACAAGAATAAATTAGATAAATCTGTGTATGTTACTATCTGGACTATTTCATGCTCGCGAGTTGGGGACTCGCTTGCGCCATCTAGCCGGTAGTTAAAGAACTATCACGGCTTTTGTTATAGCTTGGTTACAGAGAGCATTTTAAGAAATTATGATGTCGCAGGCCGAATATTATAGTAATTTTTATAGGCATTACATTCTGTAACATATATTATTTATTAACCCGTAATCACCACCAGTACCACTTGGTTTTGGAGTTATGACCTTAACCACCTACAGTTATTTTACTGGAATAAAATCGTTGTTTATTGTGAGGTTCAGACCCTAAACCTGATAAGGAACACCGATTTTACTCCAGCGTCTCTCAGATGTGTGGTAAATGGTTGTGTGACAAAAGTAGGTGGTAGGTGGTGAAGAGTTTATTTGTATTTTTTTTTCTAAACTTAAATTACGAAGTTATTTGTTGTAATGTAAAGGAGCCAAGAGCGTGAGTTTATTAGTATATTAAAATCACCCTGTATAGCAAAACTTGAAAAGTTTTCTATCTATAGACGACTCAAATGTCAGTTTCGCTACTGAAGTTAGCTATTTCAACAAACAGTTAATAGTAGATAAGTTATTTAGACTAGCTGTTAGAGAGCATTCATCTATTCGGTCTAGTACGGGAACTCAGACGCAGGGGTCCGATTGGCAATTTGGAGATTCGACATTACGAGAATTGGACATACTGAACCTGAACGTAAAAACATAGTACTCACCAACATCGGAAGGTCTCCTCCCATACTGGCTGAACTCCGTTGACACAGTGCTCGATCTTCCTCAGTAGAGCCATTATACGCTTTTGTAGAGCTGCTGAACCTGATTAAAGGAGTTCACATTATATAAATGAATGAATGGGACAATTCACACACGGCCATCTGATCACAAATTAAGCGCAGCCTGTATTATGCCTGTATTATGTCAATCAGGCAACTGATATCATCAATCAATGAAACATATACGTATTATAAATAAACTAGCTGACCCGCGCAACTTCGTATGCGTGAATTTTCCCCGTTTTTGCAACATTTTTCATTGCTACTCCGCTCCTATTGGTCGTAGCGTGATGTTATAAAAATATTTTTTCAATTCGGTCCAGTAGTTCCTGAGATTACCGCGTTGAAATAAACATACAAAGAAACCAACAAACTCTTCAGCATTATAATATTAGTATAGATTACACCCAGACACAGAATAAACAATCGTGCTCTTCACATAAAAATCGTCTTGGGTGGGAATCGAACCCACGACCTCTGGCTTACCAGTCAGGGTCACCAGTGTCAATTCAAATTAAAATGAAATTTAACAAGTTCAGTACTGGGATATAAGTCTTGTGAAACGAGCGAAATTTACTTATATACAATTAATAGACAAAAAAAAACAATTGAAAACTAAAAAAAAACTCCAAAAATTTTGCAAAAATTTTTCACGTATTACGCGTTTGCAAAAAAAGTTGTGCTATGTTATTTGGATTCCTTAGAGAAAATACATATTTAATTTTTGGTATGTTATTTGGTTCCATACTGAACCAAATAACATACCAAAAATTAAATATGTATTTTTTGTAAACAACCAGCAAACTACTATCATGGTTACTATCAATCCTGTTAATCCCTCCAGCTAAGCTCAATGGCTTGTGTTAGGAGTGGGTGTCAGTAGTATAATGAGTAGGATTCGAACCCGCGGCCTCACGATTTCGAGACCGATGCCTTAGCCAATAGACTACCGCCGTTTCTTTACATCGCGTTTTGTGTTTTATTTAAAATTTGACTGGTCTATATCAAATGACATATATTATATATTAATATACTTACTGTGAATATTTTTGTAATAACAACCTCTCCCCATGTCCTGACTCGCTGCTTGCAATATCAAGAAAAATATATTTAGAAACTAATAATGACGATGCGAAATGTTTGGACGTTTATAGTTAAAGAACGTCTGAACGGATTTAGGGGAAATTTGCACAAAGAAAGATTAATTATAGGTTGGAATAGCACATAGGCTGCCTTTAAATGAACGATCCCTGTTGGATACTTCGATCTGTCAAGGGGTGTCACCTAACATTTGCTATAGAATGTCACCAAACATCTACCTAGGGTTGTCACTAAAGTTTTTCTAAGAAATGTCACCTAACATTTAACTTTCCAAACATTTGCTTAAATACGTTGTTGGAATAGTAAACAATAAATACTTGTTATAGTCTCTATCTTATCGTAGTTCTCCCTTTGGTCATCTATGGCGTTTGTATTTATCTTTGATGTAACTGTCTTGTCATTATAGTAATTTTTATAGGCATTTCTTGCCAATTACTTAATTAATAGAATAATTGCATTTTAGAAAGAAGAATTTTAAGTTCAGACCCAGGAATCGAACCCGAGATTATTGTATTAATAAAGTAATTGGCAATCGTAAATCGATGTCACAGCTCAGTATTCCAAACATTTTTTTACAGTGCGTGTCATTTTGACATTTCTTAAAAAGATACTGATTTGACTTGACAGTCATCAACCCCATTACTGTTTCACAGACCTCATCAACTTAACCAAACGATGTCACCAAACATCCTCAGAGGGTCGCCACCAAAACTTAACCGATATCGCCGATGTAATTCCTGTAATAAATAAACTAAACCAAATATAACTTACCAGTAGTAAGTACAGTAGAAGTGAGCGCAATCTTCTGGAACACAGCAGACTAGTACCACGTCTGTGTCACCATACATTTACCAAGAGGTGTCATCACACATTTGCAAAGGAATATCCCCAAACACTTACCTAAGGGTGTCATCAAACATTCGATAAGGAATATCACCCAAAATTTGCAGAGAATGTCACCAAATACTTACCTAGGGGTGTCATATCACTAAATTTTTTTAAGGATGTCACCAAATACCAAAACATCTTAGGTATCATAAAACATCTTCGAAGGATATTCCGAGGGCTATCACCAAAATGATCCACAAAGTATCCACTAAGCAGTTACCAGTAGTGAGCACAGTGGAGGTGTGCGCGATCTCCTGGAACACGGCGTAGTTGGGCAGCAGGCACTGCGTCGTGATCTCGTCGGAGCCGCAGCGGATGTCGGCCTCCTGGCACAGCAGCGCGAAGCACGACATGGCCACCAGCACCACGTCCGTGTCGATGGACCACAGGCACATGAAGAACACCACCTGGAAGGCCGACGAATACCACACTCGTTCTAATTCTAATTACAGGAATCGCTAAAACAAAACGATTTTTCTACCGAATTTAAAAAGGAGGTTTTCGATTTGGATGTTTGTATTTTAAGTTTATGTTCGGGCATAGCTCTAAAATTTCCTTTTGTTCGAATAGTCCAACATAAATATCGTAAAGATCGGGGCCCTTATTCACGATTTTTATTCCGTGTTCACGGCAAGCTCACGGAAACTGTCAAAATCTTGTAATACTGATAAATGGGGAGGTGCTCATAAATGCATCAAGCCGCATGGGTGCATCAAAATGTCGCGTTGATACATTTCTAAACCCAGCTCTCTATTTACCATTAGGACATGATTTTAACAGTTTGCATGGACTTGTCGTGAACACGGAATAAAGATCGTGAATAAGGACCCTGGGGATGAGTTTTGGAGACAATAAATGCCAGCAAATCAACCATGATTGAAGCCTGTTAGATGTTTTGTATTATAAAGTAGCTGAACCTCGCAGCTTCGTCTGCGATTAAAATCAGGTCGAGGTCGAGGTCGATTAAAATCGGTTTCAGAGGAGTTCGACCACAAACATGGTGACACGAGATTTTTTTATATTAGAAGTCAGCATTTCACATAATATGGTGGATATCCCGACGCGGGCCAAGTAAATAAAATAGCGGGCCGCAGCATTGTCTCATTGTGGCCAACCAGTAATATCAACTAGAGACAATTCACACACGGTCACCTGCTTACAAACTGAGCTGACCCTGTACTATGGCAACCAGACAACTGGAATGTTTATTGAATTAAAATAAGAATGTTTATTCTTATATATTTTTAAATACATAATATACTATAGATAAATTACACCCAAAGACAACCATCGCGCTAAACCCACAAATTTATGTGGGGTTAGAAGACACTTAGTGGGGATCGAACCCATGACCTCTAGCTTAGCAGTCAGGGCTACTAACCACGAGACCAGTGGTTTTCAACCTTTTCTAGTTCGCAGGGACCACTTTTAGTTCTTTAGAGTTCGCAAGGACCATCATGTACCTTTATTATTTGAAGAGTTCTCTACGCTAAATCAGTTCGAAAATAAACATTAATCAAAAACTCAAAGCTACATTATTTTAAAAGAAAACATATATTTTTTTTAAATAATAAATTAAATTTTATATCAATGTGATTTTAGCGCTTGTGCACGCGTCATTTGAGACCATTCGCGGACCATATTTGATTCCTGCGAACCACTGATTAGGAACCACCGCACTAGACAAACTGGCCAGTGCTGGATAAAAAAACCAAAAAACCAGAGAGACCATCAATTTTGAGCTCACCAGTTGACGTCACTATAAAGTGAGGCCCAGAAGTATAGCTGTAAAAGTTTGTTACTATTTCGAGCGCGCGAATACTAAGTTTATATTTAAATCATATAATCAATTAATCAGATCTTTTCTATAATGATATGTATACCGTGTTTTGGACAAATAAACTTTATTATTCTTATTCCTATTTATAAATTTTAAGACATTTTTTCTGACAAAACAAAAACTAATGTGTGGCACTCGGGGACTGCCGCGGTATTATCAACTTATGTATGTATTAATAAAAAAAACTTTTTTTTTTTAAAGAAAAAAAATTTAAAAAACATTTACAATTCGGTAGGCGGAGTTTTATTTTCGTTACAGAATTTCTTGATTCGGTCGCCGCGCTCAAAGCCTGAGCCCGCGAAAAAAGCTATGCAATAGCTTAAAAGGTGGTAATCATACCTCAAGTTTGATATGCGCCTGTTTGCATATAGGTATCTGGCTGCCGACGTTGGCGTACTCCTTGTGTTTGGCGAGGAACTCGTTGCGACACGTCAGGATGTCCCGCAGCCAGCGCAGCACTTCGCGGTAGTTGCAGATCTGACGCTGGATCAGTTTCTGACTTATGTTGTATAATACTTGCGAGCTGGGGACAATGGACTTTGGTTAAAAATCAAATATATAACATACTATTGCTGAATTTTTGAGGGAGATTTTCAAAAAGCGTTAAAACATGAGTTACATTATTTAAAACCACAAAGCCAAATACAAATTTTCACAAATGTAATTTCAAAACAGACAGAGTTTTAACAAAATTGCAACCCCTTTTTTACCCTTAGATTTATTTTTAAAAACGTAAAAAAACTTTTTTTTTAAATAAATATATTTTTTTACGGATTTATATTTAAAACTGTACAAAATTGCAACCGTTAGTTTTTCCCTTTCAAAATCGTAAAAACATGTCTTTCTTTATTTAAAACCAAAACGCTAAATACAGAATATCACAGGTTTAAGTTCATCAGAACAAGTGATTATATAAATATGTATATATAATACCTTATTTAAATAAAGTTATAACATACTTTAGTAATATATTATTACGAATAAGACTGTGAACTACTAAAGTTTTATTAATAACTAGCTGTGCCCGCGACTTCGTTCGCGTGAAAGTCGGGTTTAAATTAAGAAAGTTTATGTTACGAAATAATATGTTGGAAACAGTCCTGTCAGATGAACCGCGATATGATTCAGCAGCGGAGAATCGTCATATACTCATCTATTGATAGCTTCAACACCCAAAAGCTTTGTGAAAATAAATAAATACCTAATACAGACTCTTTTGGTATTCGTTTCTGTTGTTCTGTGTTCTTTTTTGTCTATTGTTATTTTTATTATTTTACTGTTTTATTTTTTGTTATATTTTTTATCTTCTTCACGAATTTTTCGAAAATGTCTATGTGTCACGTCTTCTGTGTACTAAATAAAAATCTTTCTATTCTTCTTTTAGATAGTTAGTTTGGTGTACGGCTTAAGAAGTGGTTTTTCTGTTGTTTTTGTTTCATTCTTTCAACGTTATACCTACGTAATACCTAATAATGTTCAATAGAATTTGTACACGCTTTTTAAAAGACCTACCCTTAATGATACCCCACACGATGGGGTAGGTGAGAAAAAAAAATCACATCCCCACTTTACATATCCTACGTCCCCATAAAAAAAATATATTTTATTCCTTCACTTTACCGGCGTAAGTAATATGTGTATTCATGCAAAGTTGCAGCCTTTTAGCACTAATAGTCTCTGAGCTAAGCTGCGGACGGACGGACATAAGGGTTCCGTTTTGCCATTACTACCATACCTTAGCGATGTTTTTAATGATTTTTTAAACATTAATTTGTACTCTGCGGAGTGTTTTCTTACGTTACAATGATGTAAGTAATAAAAAAAAGACATGCCCCCCCCATCCCCCAGGCTCATCTTCCTCCCGTCCGTCGCCCGAACAACTCACACCTAGCCGATGTTGAATCATTCATTATCGTTGAGTTGATGAACACTTGATGTCCAACCATAATCCCAGAATATGATCCTCGATGCACCTGTGTGATGCGTGGTCAAACAAACGGGCAGACATACAAACATTTCTAAGAATGATAGCAATGTATTTCTTTTAAATACTATTTTAAAACTTATTTTACTAAGTATAGAACATTATTGAATACAACGCCATCTACTTTCAAAATCAGTGAAGTTTCTTCTATTACTTAATGTTTTTTTATTAATATACGCAAGATGGTTTTAGTACAATAAAACCATAATTAAATAAATAGGACAATTTTTCCACTCAGCAAGAAACGAATACGTGATCGCAAGCAGCCCTAATAAATGTTTTCACAAATAAGGAATTATATCACGGTGAACAATTTGATTACATAGATGGCGCTACATGTTTTTTTTTTACGTATGTAATGTCTTTTTTTAGCAACGAACACATCAATTCTGGAAAATGTCAAATACTTTTTAATTGTAATGTAATATTGTTTTTAATTTCTACTACGATTAATTCATTACTCAGAAGTGCTTGCAATACCTATTAAATATCTTACTTATGTGCATTGTTCACTTGATTTTTAATATAAAAAAATAATAACCACAGTGAATAAGTTACCTACGGTCGAAAAAATAACTACTATATATACTAACTATTTTTTAGATAGTTAAAAGGAAAAAGATAATTTAAAAAACTACAAAAAGAACATAATCACATCAGATTCGAGCCTGGGACTTCGTCGTCAAAGACCGCTAGCATAGGTTCGAGGCTATACTGTTCGCTACTACCCGTGTCAAAATAACTGTTCTTATGAAACTTAAAAATATTGTGTTTCGCTCCTTATAGTTTTTGCGTGAAGTTATGTATTCCATGGGTTACAATTATAGATAATGTCTAATTGTGGAAAATTTTGGGATAATCCATCATGGTGCGACAAAAAATACGTTGCTGCTCGTTCCCCATAGACGTTAGCGTAATGATTCATAGTGTAAACAATGTCCTATAGTATTTACTATAAAACTGCAAATTTTCATAAAGATCCGTCAAGTAATTACTGTTTTGTAACGAAAAATAGCTACAGACATTATCCCTTACTAAGCAGTTTGTAGCTATTTATATATAATTTATTATATAATATAAGTTATCACGCTTTTTCCCATAGGAGCTAAGCAGCTCCTATGGGAAAAAGCGTGATACTAACTATAGCCTAAATGTTAATCCGCGTCTATTAGATTGCACGTGCAAAATTTCAACCGAATCTGTCCGGTAGTTTTTGCGTGATGCGTGTTCAAACAAACAGACAGACAGACAATTCTAAAAATGCAGCAAAGTGTTAAAATACTCTTTTCGAACATTTCCTAATATTTTTTTTCACTAAGTTCGGCCATGTACAGACACGTGAAATTTACAGTTTTATTATATGTATAGATACTTTAGTAACAATGTAGTTTAATTGAAATACACCTCTCACTCTAGCTAACTTCTCTCTTATACAATAGTGGGTGTCACAGGTGCTACTGAGAGCACCTGTGACACCCACTGTCTCACTGTATATAACCGTCCCTCGTCATAGTAGTCCACTGCTGAACAAAGTGGCGTGCCCACTTTGTTCTATCTTCGGCCTCACCTGATATCCCAGAATGTGTTGAGTGGCGCCTCCGGGTTCCACATGTGCACTCTGTCAGGTCTGTGCAGGGCGAGTAGCGCGTCCATGGCCGCCTGAGATATCTCACCCATGCCCGTCTGGTGGACAAGTGACACCAGCCCGTTGATCAGCTCGGTTGTCGACGATTGGATTTCTATGCTCGATCGACCCGGATTCTACGGAATAATAATAATAAATATATATCGTGGGACAAATGCCAAAATGAATAAAATTACATTCAAGTATTATAGATTGAGTGGTTGCTCTTTTTGGTTGCTAAGCAACTTTGTTATTAAACAGTTTACATTCACTTTGGCTGTAACTGTAGGCAGAGCCGGTACTGTGCCACCCAGACAAATGATAACCGTACTTATACATTACTAAATACAAACATATTATAGATAAAATACACTCTGACAAAATAAACAATCGTACTCATCACACAAAGATTTATTATGTGTGGGAATTGAGACCACGACTTCTGGCTAAGCAGTCAGGTACACTACTATTCACAACAGGCCAGTCACCATCCAGAAAAAGTTAATGAATCTTTTTTTTCTTAACTTTGGTAAAATAATTGTCAAAATGGCTGCAAACTGAGCTGTTATAATCGTATTGACATAACTTTTTTTTAAGAAAAATAAACCGCCTTCAAGGAAAAAAAATATCAAGCACATCACGGAATGCAAATTTCGCTGACTCTCTACGATATTTTAGAGGATCTCTGGTGTTTTATAAGCTAAGAAAACGTTTCATACACTAAACCATCCCAGAAAAATAAGCAATCAAATATCGAAAACCCCATCTAAATCGGATTAGCAGCTTTCAAGAAAATATATATACGGGTCAAACATTGAACCATCTTTATTGAAGGCGGTTAAAAATACATGAAATGCATCCATAATACAAAGACTTTGTGAAAACAAAGACTGTCTAAAAATCGGCTAGATTGACATTAATTTAAAAAATAAGAAAAAGATATTCTTTGCTACTGCAAATAATAATAAAAATATCTTAGAAGGGAAGGAATAGGAATAGCTATCTGCCGAGAGTTTTCGCTGACTTCAATAATTTAAACAATGACAGTTGTTTTGATTTATTACCACAAGTGCTAGATGTGCTAGACCTTTGCTGACCAAAATGTTTGTCACCAGAGTACCTAACCTATTGTAAATAATTCTATCTAGGTAATAAGGCTCTATTTAGCTGTTTAAACATTTGTAAAACATTTGTAATGTATAATTGATGTATAAGTAGATTGTATTCTGTCCATCTGTGGAAGCTTGTTATTGGCATTTAGTAGTGTGTCTTATGAAACTATTTGCACTATAGCTGTAAGCTCTCCAAATAAAATAAAATAAAACTCACACAACACCATCTGATTACAAACTAGGCAGAGCCTGTACTATGGTAACCAGACAACTGATAAATATGCTTACATATTCCTAAATATATACATTTTATAGATAAATAACACCCAGACACAGAATAAACCATCATGCTCATCACACAAAGTTTTATCCTGGATGGGGATCGTACCCCCGACCTTCGGTTTAGCAGTCAGGGTCATTAACCACTTGACCAACAGGCCTGTGACTACAAACTACAACTTTGGCCATCGTGACAGGCTTCTCATACTCTAGTAATGTAAGTACACAATAAAACACTATTATTTGAAAAAAAATTCGAAGTTCAGACCCAGGGAATCGAACCCGAGACTTTTGATCGCTTTACCTAAGCGCGAAAGTCGAACCATCTAACCTGAACTATGTCACTAAACTTGAAATTTCGCTTCCCTTGTTGCATACGAGAAGTCTCGGGTTCGATTCCTGGGTCTGAACTTCAATTTTTTCTTTCTTAAGTAATTGGCAA
Organism: Herminia tarsipennalis; assembly: GCA_945859575.2. Classification (NCBI taxonomy): domain Eukaryota; kingdom Metazoa; phylum Arthropoda; class Insecta; order Lepidoptera; family Erebidae; genus Herminia; species Herminia tarsipennalis. Next base: position 5,394,433 of record OX243830.2, read on the forward strand.
GAAATGCCTATAAATATTACTATAAAACACTTACACTCAACATCAGCATAGGATCGGCATGTATCAGTTTCACCATACACAGCAGTAAGTTTCTATATGCGGGCATTTCTTCACTCTTGTTGAACTTGGATTGCACCTCCTTCGATTTGAGGGTTAAAGAGATCATCCTCAAAGGGGTATGTACCACGTAGCCCTGGAGAAGTATAATACAGTTAGCAAAAGAGTTATAGTCCGACCCAGCAAAATAAAAAAACTTGGTTAGGAGCGCTTCGTTAGCAATTTTACTTGCAACACTTGTAGTCGTACTCAAAGAGCAAACATAGACATAGAGTTATATAGATAGAGGTAGGGAGACAACCAACTGTGATTTCTTCTATCTTTCTATTCGTAAGACATTTTTACATAAACGCATATACGCTTAAAATTACGTTTTGACGTTTCAGTTGCAAGTTGAAAAAAAATTCGGCAACATGGCGAGGTTTTCATTTTCCTGGTAGGGTTTTACGTTAAAAAAATGTATTCTCGCAAAAAGCGGTCTGCCATGTCCATTTCTTTACGGTACGTAACAAGTCAAAACTGCTGTTATGACTAGACTGAGAGATGATATTGAATTGTTTCTGCCTATGTGACGTCACACTATGGCGGCACGTGATTCAGGTCACGGCATATAGAGATAAAAAAAAAATATTTTTATTTATTAAAACAATCATTTGAAATTCAAAATCAGAATATCTATATTTATTTCAATAATAAGTATAGTTAAATATTTATTTTATGGAAGTTTATAATTGGACCCTGTTATACGTTAGAGAAAGAGCGATTTGAAATTTAAAAGTGCAAAGAAATAAATCAGAATCTATAATGATCATGTGGCAAGTTATTTATTATTAATCTATACATAATCTAGGATCATGGTATATACCTTTTATAGCTTTAAAAACGATGTCTAAAAAAACAGTTAAATCTTTTACGCATAATAAGGTTCAATTTATTGTTCACTACCAAAAGTAGCCTGTTCAATTTCGGTCGCACATCGCACAACATGCAACGAGGATTATGTTGGGCGTTTGGACTTTTTTATAAGATATAGAAAAAGTCCGTCCATTATATTACTATGTGAAGGTGACTCTTTTAGGGCATCCTGTCAATCATTTTATACCTGCAGTCTAGGGATCAACAACACGCGGAGGGCATACAACGCTCTGCGTATTTAATATAATATCGCGTATCGAGTGTTGATGGGGTTGCCGCGGCACTGTAGTGCATCTAGCATGTTTGACGAAGAACGAATTGGTTTGACGCCATAATGCGCCAACGGAGCGCATCCACCATGCGCGGGTGCGCAACAGCCTCAACATCATACTGCTCACAGTAGTAGACCGGTGGGCTAGCCCGATGATGGAACATTAGATACGCCTACATGCAGATGTCGCGCGGTGGTTGTAACATAGATATAAGTACTAACATTACTTTTTTAAGATTATGTATACTAACAAAATAGACTATGTTTCAAATAAAAAAGTTATTATTATTATAAGTTACCTGTGTAGCCTTGTTAGAAGTATCAGTGAACATAGCTCTAAGTTCCGCAGCGCGAGGGTACAGTAACTCTATCTGAGGCCACCACGGCAACCTAGGTTGTTTTATTATTCTGAAACAATTATACTACTTAATAAATTAACCTATCATAGGGTGTCCATCCCTAGGCCACCGTTAAAATTGCTCAAAAATTGCAAATGTAAATCATCGAATTGATTGCTGAAAATGAAATAATACACACAACTGAATAATCTGTCAAAGTAAAACTGATATACCTAGTTTTATTAAGATTAATTTCATAAAACCAAATCAATGATTCACTTGGGATGCAAAACAACTCTTGTGATACGTCGGGATTCTACATGTACATGACAATGCCAAGTTCGCAAAAAAATTCGCAGCCACTCTTTTCAAATTGCCAATTTTACAATGTTTGAATGTTTATAAACTTGATATGGGGGTAAGGTGCTCCAACTAATATACTATACACCATATTAAAGGACTGATGCAAATTAAATTATTAAAAAGGTTGGAACACGAAATAAAATAAAATCAGCCTTAGTGGGTACAACATAGTACAAGCATCTACTTACAACAAAGTTATAAACTATATGTGCTTAAATATTGGCCAAAGTACTTCCAACGAATTATTACGATGTAGGTATAGTTTGAGTCCCGAGAGGGGTCGCGGCTAGATTATAATATAAGTACGAAAATAAAGATACATACCTCAACAAAGAATTGATAATGACACAATGGTAGGATATATGCGTGTTGAGATTCAAACACACTTTCAACGCGTCGTTATTGTGAGGCATTATTCTGAACAGTGAGACGAAACAATCCGTCATCAGATCCAGTTCCGAGTATCCCGATATTAGGTTGCCTCGGATGTAAGATTTTGATGGATTGAAGAGGAGCGACTGAAAAAGAATATTTGTTTTAAGACGATTTTGAAATTTCGTATATGTATAACATATAGATAATAATAATAATCTTGGGACGACTCACACAAGGCTATCTGATCCCAAACTAAGCAGAGCTCTTACTATGGAATCCGGACAACTGATAAACATACTTATATATTTCTAAATACATACATATTACAGATGAATAACAATCAGACACAGAATAAACCATCGTGATCATTACACCAAGGTTTAAGCTGGTCGAAGATCATACCCACGACCTCCGGCTTAGCAGTCAGGGTCACTAAACACTAGACCAACAGGCCATATGGCACTTGACACCCACCAACGGCAAAATAGCGACCAGCTATCAATTATTTTCTCGCTCGAGAGGCGTACATAGTTATGTAGATACAGAGTACAAATCCCTTGCTCCCGTGTAAACAAAAGAGATACTGATATTGATACAGATTTTGACTGGCCTGTTGGTATATTGGATAGTGACCCCAACTGCTAAGCCCAGAGGTCGTGGGTTCGATCCCCACCCAGGATAAAACTTTGTGTGAGGAGCATGATGGTTTATTCTGTGTCTGGGTGTTCTTTATCAATAATATGTATGTATTTATTATAGTTGATCTTAGACCGTTCCCACTGTCGGCGAGTACTCACTCTGACGGGATCTACAATATACATCTATTGTACGTTTCTTGAGCGATAAAATAATTGATAGTTACTCGCTACTCGCCAGCGATGGGACAAGTGCCTAAACCTTATTCATAATATTTGATACTCCGGCTTAGCAGTCAGGGTCACTAAACACTAAACCAACAGACCTGCGGGTCAATTCACGTATTTATAACAGTGCAGTTGCAGTTAAGTTTCGATTAAAACGGCCATTTTCTTATTCTTGTAACTTTGGGATCGATCTCAAAAACGCTTGCGCACCATACTAGAATTTCTTTATTGCGCTCTCAAGACGCTACTTGACGCAAGCGTATTTGAGATCGATCCCAAAGTTACAAGAATACAAAAATGGCCGTTTAAATCGAAACTTAACTGCAACTGCACCGCTTTAAATACGTGAATTGACCCCCAGGAGTTATAAGTGAACAATAGCAGGAACTTACTTACCTTGAGATCGTTAATAACAGATTTGACAAGTATAAACGTGACATTGCCGGAGTCAGCTATGTTTAGATACGTGGATGCCTTGCAGAGCTTCACGCAAGTCACTACTGCAGCCTCCGTCATCTGCTTTGAATTGTTCTGTGGACCTGAAATCAGAGGATTTATATTTTAACACTAACTGTTGAAACTTAGACCGATCGTGGTCACGGGTCGACTGACCCACAGTCGACCCTCCGACCGACGTTTCGATCGGTGCAATTCGATCGAACGCCGGGTAAATAAAAGGTTAGTGCCTTTAAATATTTCACGCGATTAAGTCCCGATAATATTCTAATAAATATTATAAAGCGGAAGAGTTTGTTTGTTTGTTTTGTTTGTTTGTTTGTTTGTTTAAACGCGCTAATCTCAGGAACTACTGGTCCGATTTGAAAAATTATTTTTTTGTTGGATAGCCCATTTATCGAGGAAGGCTATAGGGTATATAACATCGCGCTACGACTAATAGGAGCGGAGAAACGACGAGAAATGTTTCAAAAACGGGGAAAAATTATGCATACGAAGTTGCGCGGGACAGCTAGTATTCTAATATGTGTAACCATCGCGAAAGTTTAAAAACAATTATTTATTTTAATAACTAAGTATCGGTTATATAAGGAACGGCATTTGTAATTCTATGTATTATCTGTATGCCTGTTATTAAAAATAACAGTCACATAGAAACTGTTGCAGCTTTTCATTCAATAACGATTTATGTAACTGTAACTGTTAGTATTAAAATTATTTGAATTACTTTTTTGTTATAAAGTCTGCTCTTACCTAACGCTGTAATTTCTAGGTAATGATTGCTAAGTTGGAAAAAAGGTGAAACATGGGTGAAATTAAATACAATTCAATGGTACTTTAAAACAATTTATATTTGTAAACCATGCACAAGTAAAATGTATCGATGTTTTATCGATATATACTTTTTCCGTGCCTACTTTTTTGTAGGTTTGAAAGGAGGAATTTGACGCTTGGCGTGGGGAACACATTTCACATTTCCGTTATTGACGTGGCGGTCAAAAGGTTAAAAAACAGAAGTGCGAGTTGGACTCACCTGCCGAGGGTTTCGTACTAATTAGTAGGTAGATATTATAAATAGTTTAGGAATCTAAATCTCGCAGTTTTTAAAATAAACGGCCGTATCTTTTTTTACGTTAACTTAGAAGTTTGTTTTTTTCATTGCTTCAAGGGATTGTAGACCTGAGTATATGGTTTTAATTATTCGATACGTTTCCGAGATAAAGGGTCTTGACAGGCAGACCGGCGGTCAACAAAGTGATCCTATAAGGGTACCGTTTTTTTTCTTTTAAGGTACGGAACCTTAGAAAACAGTCGATATTTGACCTGTGTTGAATAAGCCCGTGTGTAAATCGAATCCACGGCTTCTGGCTTACCATTGAGGGTCAATTACTACTAGACCAACGGGCCATTGCGAAGAAAAATAAGGAGAAAAACTTACTAAGTCCCCGTTTGACTGAATCTATAAAATGCTTCTTCTTGCTGTGTCTCGGACTGCAGGGGGCACCACTATCGGCGTTCACTATTTCTTCTAGAACTTTCTGCAAATTAACATAATAACGTTAAAACTGAATGTCAACATGGGTGGAATGGTGGAGGAGAGGGGCAACCCCCAGACTCGACTGAAACATTTTTTTGGGGAATTTGCGAAAAAAAATCGCAAATTCTTGACCTGAGTGTTTTGACAGGCAATATGCATGTATTTTTTTTTAGTTATTGTACAATAGCTTACATCGATATATCATTGAAAAAAGCACGTCATCTTGGCGTGTAAAAATCATGGACTGTGATGTCACGGCAATCGCGACAGCCAATGGGGGCACAGCATCTGACCAATAGCATTCGTATCAACTACCTTGAATTCCCCGCCCGATAATTGGCCTTTTAAATAATTATTTTTATAATTTTAGACGCATTTTATTAAAATATACTGCTGTAGACACAATTCTAAACCAATAAAGTATATAAAAAAAAAATAACCATCATTTGCGTCTTATGCATATTCCTTATTGGTGGCTGGCAAACGATTTATAAAGATTCATTGACTGGCCCTGAATTCAGAGATTTTACGATTTTGATCATTACAGCACTCCACTATAGTTAATTAATTATACATTGTGTTAACCGACTTTTAAAAGGAGGAGGAGGTTGTTTGGGCATAACTCTGTCATATACAGGGTGATTTGTAATATACTAATAACCTCCCGCTCGTGGCTTACATTACATTAAATGACATTGTAATATATATTTTTAAATAAATTACAAATTAACCCTTCATTTCACTTTTGTCACACAACCATTTACCACACATCTGAGAGACGCCGGAGTAAAATCGATGTTTCTTTATCAGGTAAGAGTCTAAAACTCACAATAAACAACGATTTTAGTCCAGTAAAATAGTCTGTAGGTGGTTAAGGTAACTCCAAAAACAAGTGGTTGTAAATTAAAGTTAATATTAAACATTTTCCCAAACTGATATTACAATGATATTTAGTGCTTGTTAAGAAGCCACGACCGTGAGGTTATGAGTAATTTAACAAACACCCATAGACGGATTTAGAACATTCTTGATCAAAAGATGTTTATTCCGAAATGGTCAACCATTTTCGAATAAACCTCTTTTGATCATATCTTTCCGAAATTGATTTCGTAAAGATCTGATGATGAGTTTCGGAGACAAACAATGAAACTTCTCAATAAACAAATCAACCGTGATCAAAGTCGATTATATGTTTTTTTGTAATAAAAAAAACATGTGGCACTCGAGGACTGCCGCGGTAAATCTATTCTATTACATTTTTTATCAACTTATGCAAATATATTTTTTTATTTTTTATTAATGGATTTTTTTTTCATTACGTTTCGGAGCAGCTCGTCTCGATCCATATACGTTAAACGAACGCTCGGCCGACCTACATGGTAGGCGGAGTGGGGGTGTTAGGTTTTATTTTCGTTACGGAATTTCTTGATTCGGTCGCCGTGCTCAAATCCCGCGATAAAAGCTATGCAATAGCTTAAAAACCTTTTATTTATTATATTATATAAACAATAATCTCTAAATTTGCCATAGTAAATACGATCTTATTTAGATACTCACAGGGTTGAGAACTAGCAACATAATCTGTAGAGGCCACATAGCCACTCTAGACTTCTTGTTATCCGAGAAACTATCCTGAAGTATGTCAAACAAAGTGTCACAACACTTGCTCAACTCGTCGTTAGGCCGACACTGGACTTCTGCGAATTCCTAGAAAAAAAAATAGGGTCAACTCACACACAGCCATCTGATTCCAAACTATACTAAAACTGTGCACAATGTAAAATGATTAGTATCAAAGTTAGGGTCATTTGTTTAATTAAAGTTAAAAAATTGCAAAATTATCTATTCTGGACAAATTCATAACATATCATATGCTCTGTAGTTACTTTGTGCTACGTAAACAGTTGGTTCAAATTATAACATGAAAAATCTAAACACCTACTACTGTTATTGAATATTTAACTAGCTGACCCGCGCAACTTTGTCTGCGTCATTTTCCTCGTTTTTGCAACATTTTTCATTGATGCTCCGCTCCTATTTGTCATAGCGTGATGTTATTTAGCCTAGAGCCTTCCTCGATAAATGGACTACACAACAGTAAAATATTTTTACCCCGCGACACTGGGCTTGTACCCTACTGCGGAAGTAGTTTATACAAAAAAAAAAAAAAAAAATCATTTATTCGAAACCTACCCATTTTACATTTTTGTAAGCCTGCCAAACTGCATAGCAGTTTGTCGGCAGTGTGAGAAAGTGAAAAAGAAAATTACACCCCATATACAGAATAAGCAATCATACTCATTACATAAAAACTTATCATGGGAATCGAACTCACGACCTCTGGCTTAACAGCCAAGGTCACTAATCACTAGACCAACAGGCCACCAATAAAACATGAAATTAATTCATAAACAAACTAATAACAAACCTGAGGGTAGGTATCCATCCAATTCCAAATTGCTTTTTCCAAAGACGAAACTAAAACTAAATGTGCTGATTTCCTTAACAACCTAAACTTTTGTATTGATTCTGTAATAAAAAAAATACATTAAGGGGCATTACACTGAGAGAATGTACACAGAGAGCGTTAGCGCTACGTACACAGAGACAAGATTGCCGGCCTCGCTCTTCCGCACACAACCATTACTACACAGTGCGCAGGAGCGCAGGTCAAAATAAAGTAGAATATTCGTTTGTACATATGTTAGATTACGAACGCCATGACTATGACAATACGAAAATGCTCGTTTTTGCACTTTTCCGCAACTTAAAGATTTATTTGTGGGATCATATTAAGACATATCCTTATATTTCTTTATATCATCTACTAGAAAAACTCTTTGACTAGTGACACAATTTTTTTGTGTCCTAATATTTAGGTTTTCTATATAAATTTTTGAGAGAGCCGAACCCTGTTTCGCTTAATCTACCCTTAATGGTGTCGCTAACATACGGCACAGGTCAAAGTCAAAGTACTTTATTCACTTAGGTTATAAACTGCTACTCTTATGAACGTCAGGGGTTTGCTTTCACCCGCGGCTCTGCTTGCATGGTTGTCGATTATCACGTCCTTTTCCGGGACCCAAACTATTCCTAACCAAATTTAATCTAAATCGATTGAAGCGTGAAAATGTAACAGGCAGACAGTAACTTTCACATGTATAATATTAGCTTGGATATATCAAAGTGTTAGATAGAGACTGCGTATATGTAATTATAAATAAGATCGCATTTAGCGTAACAACATGTGATATAGTTAGTAATGTTTGTGTAGCTATGAGTTAGGCAACTGTTGCGACACTTTGTTGGACAATTATAAATCTAGTGGCTATATAGCTGCTACAGATCATGTTGTCAATTCTGAACCCTGTGAGTATATAAATGAGATTGTATTTAGCGTGGCAAGATTTGCTGTAGCTAGCTGTATTTGAGTTGCTATGAGTTGGGCAACAGTTGCAACACTAACCAGGTGCGGATTTTTTTTGCGGGGTATTTAAGAATTTTAAAACTGCATCGGAGTGGTAGTGGATAGTGTACCGGTATGGAATCACGAGCGACTCACACTTGACCAGTTGAATATAAGTTGCCCCCCACCCCAGAACGAAGTGCGCGCCAGTAATTAACACGCGGGCGGAGCCGCGGCCGAAAGCTAGAATAATTTAAGGGGTATAATATTCACCTGTTAAAAGCCGTATAAGCCTCAATATATCAACATTGATATACTGTATCAACTCTATATCTGTATAGTCGGGGTTCTCATCTGAACTTGAAGATAACTCCTGAAACAACTAAAAAATTCCATCTTATAAGCTTATGTTGAACCATCTATTGTACTAACCTCTATACTACTAGTGCGCTAAACACGCTATCGCCGGCAACAACAAGACTTCCATTACATTTGGACATTTTGTGGTCCGGGTATAGAATTTCATGCCATGGGACGCCGCGCATGACGCGATCGAAAGTAAATGAGGAGATTGGATAATCGAATGCATATTTACCTATAGTTAATTTTCAGCTAATATATTATGGAAGCGGCTTTTAAGAATATATTTAATGTGAAGGAAAGGGTGGAGTGGTACTGTTTATTTATATGTTAACTAGCTGACCCGCGCAACTTCGTCCGCGTAAATTTTCCCCGTTTTTGCAATATTTCTTATTGCTGCTCCACTCCTTATTTCTCTAATATTTAATGGATGTTATTATACATATAAACCTTCCTCTTCAATCATTCTATCTATAAAAAAAAACCGCAACAAAATCCGTTGCGCAGATTTAAAGATTTATGCATACATAGGGATATAGGAACAGAGAAAGCGAATTTGTTTTATACTATGTAGTGATGATATCTTCCAAATATTTATTTATTTTGTACATAGAGAAAATACATAAAAAACATGTAGGACCATGCTCTGTCCTATTTCATCAATATTCATTGTGAAGTTTTATGTAAAATGCCTGTGACATACGTCCGTATGTATGGCCATGAAGAAATTATAAGGGTTCCGTTTTTGCGATTTTAATTACGGAAACCCAAAAATATAATTAAAAGATCGTAAATATAAAAAAGTGCTTTCCATAATAGTCAACACCCGAACTTTAGGTAAATATGCATCCGATTGTCCGATCACTTGATGACATATCCGAGTTCTGAGCTCGAGAATCCGGGGTTGTTACACTTCTTGTCCTGGTTGCCAGATTTTTGAGATGGCAACCCTATAATTGTGCAACAAGGAAAACAACAACGACCATTTTTCATAAGTGTCAAAATACCATCATATATTTTTTTTCACATTTTTAATTTTTATTTGGCAATTGTAATTGCTGTCACTTTGTACGGGGTAGCCACTCTAGCGTTATACTAGTACTATAAAGGTCAGTAATCTATTGCCATACAATAATTGCATTTGAAAGAAATATTTAAAGTTCGGACCCAGGAATCGAACCCGAGACTTCGGATCGATTTACCAGAGCGCGGAAGCAAACCATCTATACTTATGTATGTCGCTTAACCTATAATTGCTCTTCCCTTTTTGCCGTTAGATTGGACCCCCACTAGCGACATCTATCTCTGTTTTTAAGAACTATTACGCATTAGCATTTAAGCGGCGATAGCCTAATGGTTAAGGGATCGGACTCGCAATGGGCAATACCCATTATACTCGACGTCAACCCAATCCTAACACAAGCAATTTAGGTTAACTAGATAGCTAGTAATGTGGGACACCCAATCCTAAATGTCTAGTTATCTTTAAAAAAAAAATAACGGCACGTTATCTCTTCGTTACAGAGAGCATTTTAACAAATTTTAAAGGAAATAAATTCCTATAAAATTACTATACCTAACCATTTTTTGACAGTTTATTGAAATATCATAATAAAAATTACCTGTAACCTGGCACTTATTCTGTTAAACACAGCATTGAAGAAGTTGAGACTTAGTGCAAACAAAACCTTACTGGCGAGTTGTCTTAGCAACATGTTGTTCACTGTGTTCTCATTGCGCATATCTGTAAAAAAAACACATATTTTTTAAATTCAAAATGTCTTGGGACAACCTTTCACACGGTCATCTGATTTTATAATACTGTTCTATGGCAACCAGACAACTGATAAACATACTTATATATTTCTAAATACATATAGATAAACTAGCTGGCCCGCGCAACTTCGTCTGCGTAAATTTTCCCCATTTTTGCAACATTTTTCCTTGCTGCTCCGCTCCCATTAGTTGTAGCACGATGTTTTATAGCCTATAGCATTCCTCGATAAATGGGCTATCTAAAAGTAAACTGTTTTTTTTCAATTTGGACCCGTAGTTTCTGAGATTATCGCGTTCAAAGAAACAAACAAACTCTTCTCTCTCTTCTAATATTATAGTATAGTTATAAATGTTAGGGGTGGACAACCCTTATCACTTAGGGGCATGAATAATAGATAGTAATTTTCCCTTTTTTCTTTTTTCTTCCCTTTTTTGTAACATTTTTCATTGCTGCTCCGCTCCTATTGTTCGTAGCGTGATGTTATAACCTATAGCCTTCCTCGATAAATGGGCTATCCATCAATAAAATATATTTTCAATGCGGCCCAGTAGTTCCTGAGATTATCGCGTTCAAACAAACAAACAAACTCTTAGGGGTATGAAAAATAGATGTTGTCCGATTCTTAGACCTACCCAATATGCACACAAAATTTCATCAAAATCGGTCGAGCCGTTTCGGAGGAGTATGGCAACGAAAACTGTGACACGAGAATTTTATATATTAGATAACACTATTATTCATATTACTAATACTCTATTATTTTGTCCAGTTATGAATAGAGAAAAATAGATTCATTTTCGTAGCAGAAAATCTGTTGTGAAAATGAGAATTTAATTCTAATTCGTATATACTTAGTTTGTTAATAAACAAGGAAAGAAATCTATGTATTAGGTTACGAAAGTGCAGTAATGAATGTGGACGAAAAGAAAGATTTGGCCTGGGTGGGAATCGAATCCAAGATCTCTGGCTTAGCAGTTAGGATCACTACCCATAAAACCAATAGGCCAGTGATGAGGGCCAAACCATATGGTGAGGGGATTTGTGATTGAAAAAACGTTTTGGTTAAACTTTTTAAACTCACCAATAAACTGGCACACTTCCCTAAGCAGTATTTTCACATTCATAGCCTCGTCGTACTTCGCAGTGTCCTTTGGTTGAGAGCTCAGGCATATCTCCAAAGTGTCCAATACTATGACTAGACTGTCGTGGTAGCCTTTCTCTAGCTCGGTCTGAGGACGGTTTAGACCTATGGAAACTGTAGGTTGGTACTGCGGAGAGAAAGAGATAGATATATTATTGTGGCGAATCTTTTTTTTTAATAAAAGGAATTACCGTGACAACACAAAGACACTTGTGACAAGATACGCCGCATAACAATCCCCCATGATTCCATGTTCGACTGTTTGTTCAGCGGCTCGAGGTGGTGGTGTGATGCGTTTTTCGAAATACGTTATTGCGACACATGCTACTTCAAAAATAAAATGGGTTGCACTCCGGGAGTGCCGGCAAAAGTGAAAACTTGAACATTAATGTTGTGCATTTTTAAATATTTTGGAATGGTTAGGATTTTTTTTAATCAGTATAAGAGTACTATCATTTAGGTGGTTAGATACAATATTCGTGTATTGCGCTATCGTATACATAATATATATCTTACTGACATAATAATAAAAAAATATGGAATAAAAAATCAAAAAACAAAATAAAAATAAAAAAAGGAAAAAATAATCGTTACTCGGACTCGAACTGGGGTCTTCTGATTTTTGCACCGCCCGATTTCCCACCTGAGCTATAATAACATTGTAGATTCACCTTAGTATTCTAATGATATTTGTAGCAGTTTTTCATTACTCTCCCTCCGTCTTACGAATTTTCGATCAGAGCCACGTGATCTATGAATTTTCGAACAGGGTCACGTGATCCTGACGCGAGTTTAACATTTTTTATCCATACCAAAAAAAGTGCACAACGCTGCTAAAAAGTTTTCACTTCAAAAATGCGAGTGATACGCCTTTTCGAAACGTTAAATCGTAAAAATTAATGACCGGATAACACGTCGTAACTGATTTTTACCGGTAGGTATTATGATATAGTCACGGGACGCACCTTAAGACTATAGTACCTAGTTGCCAGTTCTAAAAATTACTGTTGTTGGCCACGACTTCGTTCACGTAGAAACCGTACCACGGGAACCGTACATTTTACCCGGACAAAAAGGTAAGTACGAGGGGTGATCAAAAAGTAATGATAAACGGATATTTCTACGAAGCGTCATCAAATACCTGTGCTTGAAAAAAATGTCCACCAAAGACATTCATACTGACTTGGTGGAAACATTGGGGGACTCTGCTCCTCCATATTTTACAACTGCACGCTGGTGCAAGGAGTTTAAGATGGGAAGAACATCCACGGAAGACGAACACCGCGAAGGCCGTCCATCCTCCTCCCTCACTGAAGAAAACGTCAAAAAAGTTCAAGATCTGGTTTTGGCAGACCGAAGAGTGACCATTCGTCATTTAGCTGAGAACACAGGCATTTTATTTGGTAGCATTCAAAGGATCTTAACTACCGAGATGAACATGAGAAAGGTCTCTGCACGTTGGGTCCCGAGAATGTTAACCGACGAACAAAAGAAGAAACGATTCGACATTTCAAGGACCAATCTTGAAATGTTCCAGCCGGATCAAGATATTTTTTTGGCTCGATTTGTGACTATGGATGAAACGTGGATTCGTCATTTTGATGCCGAAACCAAACAACAGTCAATGACATGGAAAAGGCCATCTTCACCGACTCCCAAGAAATTCAAAGTTTCAAGCTCTGCCGGCAAGGTTATGGCGTCTGTTTTCTGGGATGCTGAGGGAATAATTATGGTTAAATACCTTGATAAGGGAACTACCATAACAGGCTCCTACTATGCTGACCAAATCAAAAGATTGCGAGAAGCCATCAAGGAAAAAAGACGGGGTAAACTGCGCGCAAAAGTTCTGTTCCATCAAGACAATGCACCTGCACACAAAGCTGAAGTTGCGATGGCTGCCATTCAAGAAGCTGGCTTCCAGCTGCTTGAACACCCACCCTACTCTCCAGATCTAGCCTTTTATTTGTTTCCTCGGCTCAAGGAACACCTAAGGAGCAAGAAATTTGAGGATAATGGCGAAGTGATGGCCTCTGTAGAGGCATTTTGGGAGAGTCAAGATAAAGATTTTTTTTTGAAGGGTATCGTTGGTTTAGAAAAGAGATGGACTAAATGTATTGACCTATTAGGAGACTATGTAGAAAAATAAATTTTATTTTTAAGTATAAAGTTATTTTAATGTACCCATTCTCATTACTTTTGGATCACCCCTCGTATGGCTATGTGCTATTCCAGGCTATAAAGCATCTCTATGCCAAATTTATTCCAGATCCATTTCATCACAATTTATACCGATTTGGTGTGATTAATAAAAAACATCCATGCACATACATCTAAAGTTGAACATTATTTTAAAATATTGAATGACTATGACTGATGAATGATGATTAGTATAGATTCTTAAACGTATTCTGATGATATTACCAGTTCGTTGACCCTCTGTAGTATTTTTGTGAGGCCGGCGATGACTAGAGAGAACCGATGTCTGCTGATTTGAACGAGACATGCTTTACACTGTTCCTCGTTGATGCGCGAGTGCAGGTTCTGAGCACCTGTCTTGTATGGCAGCTGTAACGAGAGAGAAGGTTTCGGTTATGCCAAATACATATCAACCTATATAATGTTCCACTGCTAGGCTATGCCTACTGTCTCCCCAGTAGAACTTTTATTATAGATACATTTGGCGAGCCGGTTGGCGATCGCAGTAAGGCTTTAAAGTACCTACGCAGAAGACGCTGCTGCCCGTCCTCCGGTGTGAAATCCATTAGTCGCCTTGCCGACGCCAATGGGAAGTGATCCACTCAATGGGACGGAAATCGGACACGACTAGAGAGATTCAGTAATAGTACTTACCTACTAATAAACATAACGAACACAGAAAAATTATTACACAAAAAAAAATTGAAGTTGGTGCCATTAATTCAATGGCATGGTACTTAGCTTTTATGTTTTATTTGATACCAACTAAAACATAAATATTGATTACTAATATTTTTACTTTTTATTAGGTTACTTATTTATTTTTGAAGTCATCAATATTATTTTGTTAATAGGTTCTCATTTCTCACATTTTATTGGGTTGGTTTATAATTTAACTAAGATACCATAGCCTAATGTCCAGTGCTCCTCTCCTTTTACAAAATATTGGTTTGCCAGGTGCGGATGCTAGTCAAGTATCAGGAGAATTTTTGAGTTCACCTGATACTTACTTGACTATGATGCTGGAGGCGAAATATTAAAGTCCATAATTTAATCACAATGACATTTAGCATGCAACAACAAGCCAGATCTTGTCAAGTGTTAAGAAAGAGATCTCTATAACACTAGCGACTAGTTACCAAAAAATAACTCCAAATACCATATAATTTTTATCAAAAACTTTAAGCAAAATTAAGAGATATTAGCACAATGTATAGCTAGGAATGTGTTTGCTTTTCTGAGCTTCTAGCTTCTTAAACGGTGATCATGTTTGGATAACAGGCGTGCGTGCGGCGCTTACACAACTCGGTCACGTTGATACAGACAGCAAATCTACGTGGATGGCTTAGCGACGCCTCTGGAATACTTCCGCGACGCCACAGGGTGGCGCGAAGCAGTTTGGAAAACCCTGCATTAGCTACACAGTTTCCAATGATGTGGGGCAGAGATTTTAAGCACTGTGGTTGCACAATTAATGGTCTGCTCTGCTCCACTCCACCCCGCTCCACATCAGTGGAAATGCACCCTAAGAGTAAATTTTCATCAATTTTTAATTAGGGTTTTTTATTAACCTAAATAATTTGAAGTTAGTTACAAACAAGTTAAGGTGCAATTCAACTTTTGCAGCCATCGGCACCATGGTACCATGTATTTGCAGACCCGAAATATGTACAAAAATGCTCTAAAGAAATGGTAAACTAAGAAAGGGTTTTAAAGCTTACCTAAATATTTTGAGAGTAAAACAGTGTAATAAAAAAGAATATGTACATCATCACAAATTACATGGCTTTCCTTTGGTAAAAGAATTTTCAAAATTGGTCTTCATCATCAGTTTCACATCACTATATTATGCTTTTTGAGAGTAAATATAAAAAACTTCAATTCAAAACAAACCAAACCTATATTCATTTTTACATTTACATTTTTATGTAATAAATATTAAACTTTTTTTTCTTACACACTGTCCAAAATCGTCTTACATAGTAAATGCCAAATAGAGGGTGCTTACAATAAAATATACCTAAATCACTACAGGAGTGCCTTATTTGAGTTCCCCCATTTCTCTAGGATCACATTGTCAGAGCCTGACCTAATAATTATGGGACCACCTTGAGAGTATACACTTTTAAACAAAAAAAAACTCAATATGTCAAGCCGTCATATTAATGAAACATAATACCAAATGCCACCATTTCCAAGCCATGACATTCATGTAATGCCCCCAATTCATAAGTGGCATAGCATAGCATGGAATCAATCACTTCACATCATGAAAAAAATTAAATTCTTAGATATGATCACAACATATGTCACACAATAATTGTTTGAGTATCAGTCTTCTATCTAAAGTCTTTGATAGGATTAGAAATGTATCTAGACAATATATGTTTAATTAAATGAAAGCCTACTATTGTTAAATTAAAAGTAACATTATTAATGAAAATAAGAAATACATGGATATGTTTGAAAGAAGAATAAATTAGTTCATTAATAAATTAAGCTCTGAGCTATTCTAAGTCACTGTAAGCTGCATAGCTAGATAAAAAGAGGTCGAAATATGTTATGGACATTTTCATCTCATGTTCTTTTAGTCTTGAAACGGCCATTTGATACCGGCTGGATCAATAACTTACGAATACTATGAATACTTTAAAAATTAATTACTTTGGGCTGCCCATGCTACAATACGCGTAGAAGCTAGTTAAATATATTTAAATGTGTATTAATCGAACTAATCTGGTCTATAATAAATACCGTAACAATATAATAACTAATAAAAAATGTTTTTGTTTACATTATACCGAAAAACTCCTTTTATGGGTGGGTCTTAGAAATTAAATTAAATATATTTTTTGACACTCACCTGCTCTTCAAAACGGGCTATCAGTGAGTTAGCCCACTCGCCAGGCTTCTGAGTCCCCATTTTATCGATATATAAAGTATTGTTTGTGTAAATAAATTAAAAACAACAAGTTACTTTTGGCGACACCATTTCCGATTTTCGATTTCTTTCTACAAACAAACTACTAATGTAAAGCAGCCTCCATGCTGTAATTTCTACCAACATTATTTTCAATTCAATATTTTTTATTGATTGTTGCAGTAAATGATTAAAAACTCCAAAAAATAAAATCTTTAGCTTGTCTTACTATAATAATAAGAACATTACTTCTGTTTAGAGTGTGTTTGTTTTCTTTTTTCAGTTAAATAATTATAATTTATTTAAAAAACTGCTCTAACATGCGGCGATTTATACCGCGGCAACCCTTTAACTGTCAAAAACAAAATCAATATAAGGATGACGTTCCGTTTCATGCTTTCATGTCTCAATGTGCCTGCCGCTTTAAAATAAATGCTTAATTTAAAGATTATTTTGCAATGTTGGAATTTTACAAGTAATGTATTTCTGTTCATCTAACTATTGCGTAACTTGTTGATGTAGTTTTTTTTATTTATCTTTCTATCAATTCAGAAAATATTTTTTCTGTATAGTCAGAAGTACAAATGATTGCACAGATCATTTGACAATTTGATTGACAGATCACAAAAACTTTGACAATCATCCTTTTGTTTGTCATAAATTATCGTCGGTCAATTTACATTAATTTAATGACTACATCTGAAAAACGGGAAGTTTGCATCAATAATTATATTTAATTAGTGCCCCAAAGCTTCTACTGCAAGATGATGGTAAGTTTTCCCAAACTACGATAATTTACTAGCACAATTTCTATGTTTTCCTGTGTACCGGGGGGCGTCTCCGATTAGATATTTTTGGGCAATAATAGTTAATATCGCGGGCTATCTAATGTTAATGATTCATATTAGTGCAGATAAAGGCCTTGTAGTTCTTTCATTAGCAGCAATTCGTAGTTAAAACAGCGTAGTACGTTAATTAATTTAGTGACGTGGATTGGTAATTTATGTTTTGGTGTTTCCTTTATGTTGATGTCGATAGCAACCTTCACGTATCTACTAACCGCTCACATCAAACTGGAACCAATTAGCTCTTATAGACTATCTTTACCGTCAAAATTACTTGTTACCATTAGATTCTAACTGGAACACATCATAACAAACATTATTTAAGTTTCACATAAATTTAATTTTATAGTGAATAAATTGTCAAGCGCTCTGGTCATAGATAAAAGAGATTAAAAATGTTATCATATAAAAAAAATAATGAAAAAATATATTTTCAGGACTGTGTAGAGGACACAAACCATGATCCCCTGTCGGCCCACTCTACAGGCACTCCACAGACTCCAAGCTCGGCTGACCCGAAACTAGACAAGAAGAAACCTAGTGAGAATGTGTCACTTGCAGATAATAGCTTGCTAGTATGTATTTTTATTACCCATTCAATATACTATCTATTGAAATATAATATATAGTACAGTCATCACACTATAATAGGGGAGTTTTGACATTTATCTGGCTGTAATATCACACTCAGCCTATTAATTGGGTATTTGACTACTATCATAATAAATTATTTTGATACTATCCATTCAATACCTCAAAAAAATATGTTTGTTTTCAACTTAAATGAGTTTATTATTTTTTAGTTATCAAAAGAAAATAATAAAAGTAATTGATCTGATTATTATAAATGTGATACATACTCTAGTATTTCATACAAACTTGTAAGGAGCAAGTTGTTTTTGACGTTTCTTAAAAAGATAGTGATTTGACTTTAGTTAAATACCCTATTGGGCCCATTTTGTGTACATGTGTCTTTTCAGGTCTCTGTCATTCCAGCCAACCTAAACACTCTCACTTTGTCCCACAAACATAACTGTGGTCCACTGGTCCTCTTCATTATCTCTCTTGTTCATTTCCAGAGTTTTATATCATATCAATCCATATTATGTCCCACTGCTGGGCACAAGTCTCCCTAGTAGAACCTATGTATTATAGACCCTGGGAGTAATTGCCGTAATCACCATGCTTGGCAATTGTTGTAAGACTTTAAATTACACATGGTTATTTTGAGAGTTAAGATAATGATAATTTATTTTGGGTATTTTTAGGTTGACATATCAGATGCTCTGAGCGAGAAAGAAAAAGTCAAGTTCACTGTACATACAAAGACAACCCTGCCAGAGTTCCAAAAGTCAGAATTCATAGTTGTACGGCAACATGAAGAGTTTGTGTGGCTTCATGATCGCTATGAAGAGAATGAGGAGTACGCTGGATATATTGTAAGTAACAGTAAGCATGCTGTTTCCTCGAAACTAAGCATAAACGGCCACAAACACTTATATTTATTCTTAACATGTGTTGGGTATGCGTTAGAAGTATTAGATGGTGTGTCAATAGTAGTGAGATTAAAATGTAAAGGATATATTAAAGTGTTTTGTGTGGTGACTCAGTTAGGGCCTATAATGTCGGTATTTCGAGATCCCAATTGATTTGAGATGATTGCTTTATTTTTCTTTTATAATAGCATTTGAATTTATATGTGGGATCTCGCAATACCGAGAACCGATGGTATTGGAATTGTTCAGTCCAGCAGATACTGAGATTAAAGTTGCTTAGCAACAACTGTCAAAGTTAGGGTTGTTAAAGTTGTAAATTGCAAAATGATCTATTCTAAGTTAATTCCTAACCTTATCTATTTATCTCTTTGCATCAGTCTTCTAATTTGGTGTATAATATAATAGTGGCAGCTTACCTGCATATACAGTTTATAAACAAAGAAACATTGTAAACATTGACAAGTGAGAACTGAAGAATATAATAGAGAACATTTGTTGTTAAGATCCCACCTGCACCCCCACGGCCAGATTTTGATGCATCTCGGGAGAAGCTTCAACGTCTTGGGGAGGGAGAGGGCGCTCTCACCCGGGAGGAGTTCCTCAAGATGAAGGAGGAGCTTGAGGAGTAAGTCTCATATTAAATCATTTAAACTGCCAACAGTTAACTCCCAATTAATTTTTGTGTTACATTTAATTTTTTATTGATCATGTCATAAAAAGAAGTGACTTGACTAGAAAAAAATAGTGAAGTCATAGACCGCAATTTGTATGAGATCTCCATATGAAATCTGCGTTTTGACATTTCTTAAATAATTGTTAATTTGACTAGTTGGAATCTAGACTATTGTCGAACTTACACATTATATGGTTTATTGCTTACCTGGATAATTCACTATTTAAAAACTGACGAACACATAGAATAATCGTAAACACAAAGTTATTTGTATTGACAAATAACTTTTATAAGAAACCGGCCAAGTGGGTGTCGCACTTGCACATGAAGGGTTCCGTACCATTATCCATTAAACATTAGACACTATATTATAATATCTTGCACAAAACGGTAACCCCACTTAAATTTTTATTTTATTCATTTCTCAATATATTAAACAATTAAAATATATTTCAAAAATCAAATCCCCATCCAATCTGACCAACCTCTTTTGAGAAAATAACGAACATACATTCGGGGCGCACAGTACAGTATAACAACAAAACGATGTCTACGATAAAATACATTAAATAAGACACCAAGTCAGAAATAATGGCCTTTGACGGCGTATTTTTAACGCGCCAACGACGCGCGTTTTACGAACGCGCGCTCGCAGCGCTGTAGATGACCAATATGCAAATTGTCACATACTAACGCAGATTGTACATAGTATCGATTCAAAGGCGGGGTCACCGCGCCACTAAATTTTTTAACTTTTGCTGTCTGCGTCTGAATTACGTTTAATGCGCTTATTACACTACTCTGAATCAGGGACCCTAAATCCTTAAAACGAGCGGTGTAATAAGAGTTAGGACCCTCATTCTCTAACACATTTTCAAGGCCACCTCAATTCAGGGCCCTGATTCAGGGTAGTGTAATAGCCGTTTAAAGCGCGTTGAGCGCGTCATCTGCGGTTCGTCGACACGTATAGATAGGTGCTTAGTGTAATATTTTCCCACGTGTTTTTATTCCCAGCGAATACCTAGCAACCTTCAAGAAGACAGTGGCAATGCACGAAGTATTCTTACAACGGTTGGCAGCCCACCCTGTGTTCAGGAACGATTCGCATTTGCGCGTGTTTCTCGAGTACGAGCAGGATCTTTGCGCGAAACCTAGAGGCAAAATGGACCTTATTGGTGGACTTGTGAGTGCAATTTTGTTTGTTAATACTGAAGCGAAAGGTTCATAATTCTCTGAGTTACAAAGAATCTGTTAAGGGTAAAAAAAATTAAATTGACACAAAAAAAATATTGGTGGATACAGTACTTCGTTCCTATCTATGATATTATATGACTAAAATTCTAAGGAAATTCGAATGTCGATACTATATTATACAAAATTTATGTAAAATATAACAATCTTGCTAAGCAATCCCTGTCAATAGTGCTGCTTTAGCTGGTAAATCCAGTAAAAGTCATGCATTCGATCTCCCCGCAGGATAATAAATCTTTGTGTGATGAGCTGGGTGTAATTAATCTACAATATGTATATATTTAGAAATACCTTAGTATGTTTATCAGTTGTCTGGTTGCTATAGTGCAAACTCTGCCAAATAGTTTCCATTTGTTCTATGGAATATGACGTCTTAGGACAATACGACATATTTTTTTCTCTGTTTGTTCAATAGAACTACATACTAACTCTTCACCCGAGTCTATTGTCATGGAAAAGATTAAGAATCATATGGTTTCCAAAATCTTCCATGACATAATGACAAGTTTTCTATCCTATATTTTATTTTCCTTGTTAAAGTAACATTTTGGAAAATAATAGTATTATGTTCTATAAGTCAAAATAAGAAAAAAAAGTTTAAATTTTTTTCCATAGAATAAATGGGAACTACTCGCTCTGCCTAGTTTGGGATCAGACGGCCTTGTGTGAGTTGTCCTAAGATAATATTATAATCATTTGCCATCAGATGAGGTCGATGACGACAACTACCGATGAGATATACCTGGGCGCCACTGTGAGGGATGTGAACGATTTCTTCGAGCAAGAGACCACATTCCTACAGGAGTACTACTCACATTTGAAAGAAGCAGTCGCCAAGGTTGATAGGATGACCACTAAACATAAAGGTACGTAAGAGACTCTGACTCTAGTCAAAAATAAACACGTCACATAACTTTGTTACGAACATAAATCTAACCGATTTTAATCACGGTTGATTTGCTGGCATTTATTGAGGAGTTTCGTTGACTGTCTCCGAAATTTATGATCAGATCTTTACGATATTTACATGGGGCCATTTCGGAATAAACTTGTTTCGAACTTGTTGGAGTTATGCTCGAACTATAAATATAAACATCCGAATTGAGAACCTCCTCCTTTATGAAGCCAGTCAAAAATAATCGTTTTTTTTTTTTGGGACTTTTCCTTGACTTGAGTCGCTTCATCTTTTTAGCTATACTAAAGCCAAAATTGTTGTAAAAAATTTAATAAGAAAGTTGCAACTTTGACAAAAGAATTGAACATTGATGATTTTTTTAAACATTTCACATGCATTTTGGCTATATATGATTATAGGATTGGCTCTTTCTTTTCTTTTCTTGGGTTTGATTTTTGTTGAAGTTTTTGGTAGGTACTTTTCATGCTTGACACATCTAACACCCTCCCCCCCCCCCCCCCTCCTGCTGATTACTGATTAAGCTCCAACCAATTTTACTCGATTCTGAAAAAAACAGTCGCTAAGGTTGACACCAAACATAAAGGTATTAAATGTATGGACAAAAAAATTGTCTAATCGACGAACTAAAAGTCGATTCCAAGGTCGGTCATAAATCGGTCTTCAAAATAACTGCGACAATGAGCTTCTGCTCTTCACGAGACGGGTTAATTTTGAAAAAGTTTTTTTTTTTTTTTTCATAAATACCCATGACACTATTTGTTGCATAAACACGTAACAACTGACCGTGTGTGAGTTGTCCCAACGCATATATTACTATGTATCTTCCACAGAGGTAGCGGACGCTCACATCAAGCTGTCATCTGGCATCACTCAGTTAGCTACTCGAGAACAACCAGCCACTGAGAGGTTCCTCACTAGAGCTGCTGAAACTTTCGACAAGTGCCGGGTAATTGTTTTTTAAATCTTTATATTATCTAGGCGATCGAGCAGATAGAGATATCTGTGAGGTTAAACAACGTTACCACTGTCGGTCTATAGATGGGTGACCGTTTTCGAATATTGTCACACAGCTCCGTGCCTAGGAGAGTATCTTAAGACGTCGATCGGATTTCTGTGAGTGAGGGAATAGAGAGTGCACTTGTGTCTGCGCATATATCTGTGGCGCGGTGGGAGTGTATCCGACTGCTACGCAAGAGGTCGTGGGCTCGATTCCCACACGGGACACCCCTTTGTGTGATCCACAAATTGTTGTTCCGAGTCAGGGTGTACTTTGTATCCATGACTTGTATGTTTGTAAAGTCCCCCGCGACACAGGGCTTATAACCTAATGCGGATATCGTCTTTTATAAAAAAAAATCTCCTGCATAGTTGGCTAGTCTCTAACGAGATAGGCCGTTGTAACCGACATCGGTTAGAGGACCATTATTTATTTATTTATTGACTTTATGCACAAAAATAATGTACAAAGGCGGCCTTAATGCTAAAGCATTCTCTACCAGCCAACCTTTGGGTTATGTAAAAAAAATGATGTAGGTTCAGATTCGCCTGTTTATATATGATAAATACAATCTATTATAAAAAAAAGAAATATATATATACATACGTATACTTAAATATATTATTTAGGGGTGGATGAGTCTATCCATAGACAGAGACGGGACTGCGCCGTAACCTCACAAAATTGACCACTCTAGACATAAACAGCGCGACTGTGCGGCCAATACCTATCTCTTTTCTGTGGTTCTGTGGGTCTGTAATGACAAAGTTTCTATGTCTATGTTTTTACAAGGTTTTATTTAACTTTCCTTGTGTGTTCGTTTGTATGTTAGTTTGTGTGGGTCAAATTTTGGAAGCTAAATTAGTGCCTCTTCCTGACAATTGGGCTCAAATTTGGTACACCAGTGTATCTTTGATGACTATGCAAAATTATGGAGCTGGTCTGATGATGGAGTTGGAAGCTGGCCATAAGAACAAAGAAACCTGACAAGTTTGGGCTCTTTTGATTAGTCTTGACAAGTACTCCGATCCTAGATCATTTGCCCCCCCCTCTTTCACCATGTTTGAGCTCGTTAGATTCGTCTTGACAAGTGCTCTTACACTTGTACAGTGTTCAGGGTCTGATGATGGAGCCAGAAGGAGGTCATTGGTAATCAGTAGTCATGTCAATCAGTTTGATTCAATGTGGTTGAATAAAATATTATATAAATAAAAAGACTCAGAAATAAATAAAAGGAATCAGAAATAAATGAAATAATCAAAAAAGCGGCGGGAGCCTAATGGCTAAGGCATCGGTCTCGCAATCGTGAGGTCGCGGGTTCGAATCCTACCCATTATACTACCGGCGTGAACCTACTCCTAACACAAACCTTTGAGCTTAGCTGGAGGGGTTAATGAGGTTGCTAGTAATGTGGGACTCAATCCCACATTGCTAGTTACATTATTTAAAAAAAAATATATAGGTATATGTCCAAAGACAAACACATCAATTTGTTACATTATACCATTTCTATGACATAAAAGCTTGTCGCGAGATTTTCCTAATGCTGTGCTGCATGTTACACAAATGCAGTGTAGTACTATATTATGGTATACCACATAATAAATAGTACAAGTACAGAAGCGGTACTTCGCGCAACAATAAATAGGAATAGCGACTCTTGCCACTAAGCAACAAAGTGCAATTCAGCTCGCATAAGCGCTCGGTGCCTACCGCGATATTCCCTAAACGTTGCCGCTCTCTTCTAACGCGTAACATTGTCGCTGTCTGGCGCTGAGTGACGCGCTAGCTGTGGTGCTAGGGTTGCCGCTGCGCGTAACAATTATTTTAAACTGGGTCTAATTCAATAAAAAAGGAATTAAATTTTATTTGTGAACAATACACTAATGTAATATACTTAAGTAGGTAGGTAGGTCAAACACAAAAATGTGTGTGACATTCAAATTAAAATAAGTTTTGAAGTCAGTACCTACTGTTTATTTATTTAATTTATAAGTTTTGATTAATGTTAGTGTAGAATAGTTATTACGCACGCGCGAGCTCTGTGCGAGCTGTGACAACCGACTGGTGGAGTTGCGCCGGCACCACGCGACAGTGTACGCATTTATCGCTGTAGGTACGACAGAGTGGAGGAGCCCTGTGCTACCTTACTATCTTTATCGATCGATCGATTGTCAAAGAGAGAGATTGAGTAAATCGCTAGAAGGTATTGGTATCGACCTCACAATAAGTTTTTATGTCATATATTTCCTAGTATAATGTAAAAAAATTATGGGATTATTTTAATTTAAAAATAGTTTTTTTCCTTTTAGAGAATTTAAATAAAAGGTTGTTTTTAAAAATGTCTTTTAACTATTTATACCTTCATATATTTATTGCTTCTCATTTTGTAATGTTTAGAAAATCGAGGGCCGTATGGCATCGGATCAAGATCTAAAGTTAGCAGACACTCTCCGCTATTACATGAGAGACGCTCACGCCGCCAAAGCTGTATTGGTTCGGAGACTAAGGTATTGTATCTTTTTTTTTATAATTCTAAAAATAAAATAAAAAAATGACAAACTAATAACTAGTAACAGATATGTTAGATACTCTCAAAAACGAATTAACTGATTTTCATACGGTTTTTACTAATAATCATGCTTATTATGAGAAAACTCCGTGCAAAGCCAGAGCGGGTCGCTGGTTATAAATGTGAAAGTAATGTACGGTGTCCACGAACTGGACGACGCAGGAGCTCGCGTGCGCGTACAGGCGAGGAGCCGAGCGGGCACGTGCGCGCGTGGATCTTGGTTAGCAACCTAGCAATGTGAATTCCAAATATCAAACTTATGGCTAAGTTTAGAAGTTTGAATTTCCTCTGACATCTGCGTCGCCGGGTTGGTGGACATCGTACATAACTCTGTTACGTTTTCACTTTTAAGCCGCTGAACCGATTCAGATTTTTTTTTATGGAGCTAGTTTGCGGACACATACACGAACGGAGCCGAGCGCGATAGATAGTTTCATATAAAATACTACGGAGCATATCGTTTTGCCGTTAAAAAGATACCGATTCGACTCGATATTCATATACATTATTGTGTCTATGTCGAAATTTTATTTTAGAACTAGAGTTGGCGCGGAGCCGCGCGCGAAATCTAGTTCTAAAATCAAATTTCCGTGCCCAGAGTACTTCCCCGAGACTCAAACTATCTCAATACCAAATTTCATCTAAATCGGTTCAGCGGTTATGCGTGAAAAAGTAACAGATAGACACAGTTACTTTCACATTTATAATATTAGTATGAAAAAGCAGAAAAATATTGTAGTTTGCTAGTCTATGATGCGACTGCCAGTCATGACGAAAATTAGGAGATAATTATTATTACCTTGGTTTCAGGTGTTTGGCTGCAT
The DNA here is from genome assembly GCA_945859575.2 of Herminia tarsipennalis. NCBI lineage: Eukaryota > Metazoa > Arthropoda > Insecta > Lepidoptera > Erebidae > Herminia > Herminia tarsipennalis. The sequence goes on from OX243830.2 coordinate 5,420,982, forward strand.
ATGAGGCTGCTAACAGAAATCTCGAGAAAGCTAGAGCCAAAAATAAGGACGTGCATGCTGTAAGTTAATGTATATATTCATATCTTTAAGTGTTGATATACATATAAGCGGGTCGGCATTGTCGGTTCGTCAGCATTTGTTGAACAAAGCCGACCCGAAGCAATCACTATATGTTCGGTTTCATTTAACTGGTGCCGATCGGGTAGTTAATTCGTGTCGGCACAACATTCGATTCGGCAGTATTTGTTGAACGATGAAGCCAACTCGAATCTATTACAACACTTGTCCAACTTCATTTAACTTTAAATTTAACATGAGAAACAAATGGCATTGTCGAATTTAACAAAACAACCGTCTGGGAAAGTGCGTCTGTGCCCCCCCCCCCCCCTTGGATCCACCTGTAAACGTATGATTGTCAGTTGTCTGGTTGTCAGAGTACAGGCTCTGCCTAATTTGGGATCATACAGCTGTGTGTGTTGTACTAAGATATAATTACAAAGTGTGTAATTTATGCACACTGATCTCGTACGATGGACAGGTACAGGACTTCCATTAACAATAATAATGATAAAAAATCTTTTTTCACTTAGTAAGCAAAATATTTCTCTTGTGAAAAGACGATTCTACATGTACATGTAATGTCTGTTCGCAAATAATAGGTAAAGCCGGAGAAAATAACAGGCAATAAAAACTCGCGGCCACTCAAATTGCCAATGTTTACAATGTTTCTTTGTTTATAAACTGTATATGCAGGTAAGGTGCTGGCACCATTATATTATACACAATATTAGAGGAATCAGTCTTATGAGAGGAATCAGTCCTCTCGTCGCAAAAACAACAGATATAAAAAGAATATTAAAAGAAGAGTACATGAGATTGGATATATCATCCTCAATGAGTACAACATAGCCTACGATGTAAAAACTACATGTGCTTAAATATTGGCCAAATTACTGCTAATTAATGAATAAGTATAAATGTTTTGCAAAAGAAAGAAAAGAATGAAAAAATAAAATGATTTTCACATTTGGGTGGTCATTGGCAAAATCAAAATTCAAAATTCTTTATTCACTTAGGATGCAAAACAACTCTTGTGATACGTCGAGATTTTACATGTTCATGTAATTCCAAGTTCACAAAAGGTAAAGCCGGAGAAAAGAACCTGGCAATAAAAACTCGCGGCCACTCTTTTCAAATGGAAAGACTGTCATTCGATTCAGCATTTGAAATAGTTTTCACTTATAGTGGTATGCAGTACAGTGTACATAGTATAGAGATGAGTGTTTGCGCAATATTTGTTGCACCCCTAAAACTGTTTTATTTTGAATTTAATTAAGGTACACAATGTGTAAGTTTGTATGTGTGATTTTATAACTTTTTATTGTTAATGTGCTCTCAGCCGTTGGAAGTTCAAGAGGTAATCACGCTTTTGTTACGTTTTAATATATTACTTTATTGCACTTTTTGTATTCACTATTACTTTCTTATTGTTAAAATACAGTATAAGCTTTTAACCCGGACTTTTAAAGCAAACTATTGACTGCTTTCTTGGTGCGGTGGGAGTGAGTACGACTGCTGCGCAAGAGGTCGTGGGTTCGATTCCCACACAAATAGTTGCTCATAGTCTGGGTTTACTTTGTATCCGTAATTTGTATATTTCTAAAGTCCCCCGCTACACATGGCCGGTATCTTACTGCGGGACTTATCCTTAATAATATTATGAATGTTAAAGTAACTCTGTCTGTCTGTTACATTTTCACGTTGAAACCGCTGAACCGATTTAGATAAAATTTGGTATGAAGATAGTTCGAGTCCCCAATGATGGTTATTTCGATAAAAACTATCTTTTGTCATTCCCCGGGACTCAAAAAATGTCTATACCAAATTTCATCTAAATCGGTCCAGCAGTTTAAAACGTGAAAACGTACCTAACAAACAGACAGTTATTTTCTTAATTGTAATATTAATTTAGATTAGCGTGCGTTAAGCAGTCGGTACTGCGCCCAATCTCTCTCCGATCGTGTCAGATTTCTGCCCCGTCAGGCTATGAGAGTGAGTGAATAGAGAGTGCACTTGTGTCTGCACGTACACTTGTACACTATAATATCTTTTGGGTAGTTGTCTAGTTTCTGGTGAGATTAGCCGCCGTAACCGAGATCGGTTAGGAGATCATTATTAGTTTTGATGGTAAAGTGATGGTATGACATTGCAGGCCGAGCAAGCTCAGGCAGACGCTTGCGCCAAGTTCGAGCAACTGTCTGCTCGAGCCCGCGAAGAGCTGATCGACTTCCGTACAAGAAGAGTAGCTGCCTTTAGGAAGAGGTATCATTTATAATAATAATAATAATAATAAAAATCATTTATTCACTTAGGAAGCAAAATACTACACTTGTGAAAAGTCGATTCTACATTTACTGGTAATGCCTGTTCGCAAACAATAGGTAAAGCCCGAGAAAAGAACAGGCAATAAAAACTCGTGGCCACTCTTTTCAAATTGCCAATGTTTACAATGTTTCTCTGTTTATAAACTGTATATGCAGGTAAGGTGCTGCCACCATTATATTATACACCATATATTAGAGGACTGATGCAAAAAAAGAGGTCACTAATATTAGAAGAGTACACGAGATCGGATACATCAGCCTCAATGGGCACAACATAGTAGGAGCATCCACTTACGATGTAAAAACTTTATGTGCTTAAATATTGGCCAATTTACTGCTACTTAATGAATAAGTATACATGTTTTTCAAAGGAAAGAAAAGAATGGCCGTAATTTATCACGCAGAATCTTTACTTACAAAAGTAAATCGTTTTCTTAACTAGTACCTAAGTAACATTATCAAACTGTGACAACAATATTCACCTAGTAAAATGCAATAAACTATACAACCCAATACATTAATAGGGAGCAACGAACTACATCCATTTATCTTTATCAGTTAAATAATCATCGATTGAATAGTAAGCTCTTTGTATAAGATGTCTCTTGACTACATTCTTAAATTTATTTACTGGTAGACTCGATATGCTGACTGGGATTTTATTGAAAAATTTAACACCTAGTCCCATGAATGAGTTGATGTTTCTTTTTTATTAACGTGTAACAATTGAATTTCCAAAGATTCCATACCAACTCATATGATGTCCCACTGCGGACCGTGGGTCCTCCCCAGTAGAACATACTTATTGTAGATCCTGGGAGTTTAAAGTACTCCTCGTACGCTGCTGCCCGTCCTCCGATGTGACATCCCTTAGTCGCCTTGACGACACCCACGGGATGTGATGGGGTGGTACTATTCTTAAGACGATTATTTTAGTATAAATAACTTTCCCAATACGGCAGAATTAACGAAAAAAACATCGAAAATCTCATATAATATCTTGATGTAACAAAGTTACGAGGTTGGTTTATGATTTAATATATGCAGCATTAAGGGCACGATGTTTCTGATCCCATTTTTGCCTAGGTATTATGCGTAGTTTATGGGCAATTAAATTATTTCAGAATTTCGATATGAAAAATAGACGATCTTCAAAACAATATTTCTCAAATACTACAAATGATAAATAAATAGAACTTTAACAAATTTGCATATAAATTATGAGATCTCTCCGATTTTACAATAAAAAGCTAAATAAGCATAAAACGTTGTGCAATCCAGCTATCGCTCACAGAGTAGAGATTACACTTGCGTCTGCGCAAATCATTTATATTTATAAATGCTAAAATATCTCCTGCGTAGTCCTGCCAAATTTAGTTTAGCTCAGAGATCCTTAGTACTAGCAAAATATAATGTAGCATTGATATACAAATTAGTAGAATAAAAACAAAAAATGGGTAGCACCAATAAATGTAATTGTCCCATATTCATTCTCTAATTCTCTTTCAGTCTAATTGATTTAGCAGAACTGGAGATAAAACACGCTCGGGCCCAACAGGAACTCTTCAGGAAATCACTTCAAGTGCTCAAGGAATGCCAATAGATTTATATGTAACATTATATTTACTAGAATATTCCAAACTATGTGTATATTGAACTGAAGTTGTCGATAGATTGGTCGAATTATATTTTCAGATTGATTTAAGTTGTTAGATTGGAATGTTATGTTGCTCGAAGTTATTAATGTTTTTTTTATCCTATGTTATTTTATCACGTGTTATTAGCAACCGACAAGTGGTGTGAAAAAATTGTAAGTTTTGATTATAAAATGGGTATTTAAAATATATATAATTGATAGAATGCGGATTATAATCGCGTAGATACTTTAAGGTTTAAAAATGCCTTTGATCTAGTTCCCGACGTTTCGACCGTATTGCAACAGTTGTGGTCACAGATCGGTTAATATTTACGCGACTAAAACTTTTGGTGAGATTATTATATACCTGTTTGGTTATACGTATGGTAACATTGGTCGGTTTATCGTAAAAACTATAGAATTACATTTATTTTTTTCAAAATTACACTTGAGTTAGTTTTTACTTTCAGTAATATATTAAAGTATTTAAAGTGTTACGATCTCTATTTCATGTTCATGTAATGAAACAGTTATAATTATTTTATTAGAATATCTAATTATAGGTATCATCTTAATCAAAGATCTTAAGAATCAGTTTCACGAACATTTTTAACATTAACATTCTCAACTAGAGATTCCAGATTATACGACTTGTAACAGAAAAGTGTGATCAAATTTTGGAAAATGAAATAATTTAAAAACATTGGTACATTTATTTCGGTGCAATTTGCGGTTGAAAAAATACGTTACTAAATTAATCAAGCATATTGGTGCTTTAACAATTGATATCGATATTGACTTGAATATGAACACATGACAATTGTAAATGATATTTACTGTTAACAATATTTCGACAGTTAATAATGTCTCGAGAAATATTATAAAATACATCACTAAAATATTTATTTATGCCAAAGTATATGGTAGGTGTAACTGATATGGTATACACTAACCGCATTTGACCACACCTTTCAGTTACACGTTATTTTTTATTTATTTAGAAAGGGCTATTTTCAACTAGTCAAAACAAAACTCTTTAAGAAACGTCAAAAAGCAGATTTTAGGAAATCTCATACAAATAGCGGTCTATGACAACACTATTTTTTTTTTCAAATCGCTTCTTTTTATGATAACATCAATGATAAAAATTCCAATTGAACACAAACATTAATCGGGACTTAACTGTTGACAGTTTAAATGTCCAGGTCTATTTACTAATTATTCTTATATTTACCTAGGAAACGAGCCTATTCCTTAGCATTTTTTTATACAAATAAAATATCAGCAATATGACACAGTCATAATATAACTTCCATAATAGTTGACGTCAACTAAATGTATATCTAATGCATGGTGCAAATTTATTTTTTTATTATTATTTTTAAGTTTTTTTACGTGCGACGTGGACCAAAATTTATATTTTTGTTACTCCTCGCTTTTGGATTTGTAAAGTCGCGGTACTGTAGCCGCTATGGGTAGCGAATGCGACCCGATTAAAAAAAAATAATTTAAACATGCTAAACCCATATTTAAAAAAAGATTTCCATATCTTATATACTTCTTTATTTGATGTTAGGTTATAATATTGTTTCCTTTTTGGCTATGCAAGAATGATTTTAGTGGTGGTGTAAATGCAAGATATGATTATAAAAGGATAGATTATTTAATAGTGAAGCGTCAAAAGGAAAAATTACCTTTTACCATTAACGGTCGATCTCAATAACTTATCTACTGTTAACTGTCTGTTATAATAGTCAGATCTTATAGCCATAGGCGTACCTAGGATTATTTGGGGGGGGAGATAGTTAGGTGGTATAAATAAATAAACACCGTCCAAATGTGTACTGTGTATGTACCTTTATACCGTTTCGGGGGGAGGGATAAACCCCCCAATTCCCCCTGGGTACGTGCATGCTAGTAGCGAAACTGACATTTGTGCCGTCGACAGATAGAAAACCTTTCGGGTATTCGAGTTATCGACGGTTATCGAAACGCACAAACATTAGTTTCGCTACTACAGTTAGCTGTTTAACAGACAGTTAACGGTAGATAAGTTGAATCTGGTCGTAAGGAGGACGTTGTATCTTACCTATCCCTCTCTTACTAGACTTCTCTTAATTGAACTGAGATGAATTTTATTGTTTCTTGCATTTATTTTGTGTCGTATGACGCTCACTAAAATCTGTGTACGACTATGTATTGTATTTTAAGAGAAACGTGTTATTTTTAAATGTTTATATTTTAAGAAAATATATAAATATCCTCAATTGTATTTTTTTATTTTACTTATAACTATTATAAGCGAGGGAACGCCCGTGTGCAAGAGTGCAATGTATTAATGACAAACCGTTACATTATTATTAAATTTCTTCTTTCTAACAACATCCAAATTATTTTGGTACCTACCTAAAACTATTATCAATACGCGAAGCGGAATCTATGAATCCCTTTTACGAATAACCGCCAATCGTGAGTATTGACATAGGGAAGGAATAAAGGAAACTAATATTTTTAAATAATATGCAATTCCACATACTATCGCTTATATGACACTCCACAATGATCAAAGAGAATTGACTTGAGCTCAAACAGGATAATAACTAACGCCATCTCCACACATTGACCCCAACGTCTGTCAGGGGCGGATCCAGAACTTTGTTCTGGGGGCAGGGGGCAACTTTGAAGGAAGCAAATTTGACAATTGCCTATGTTGTTCCCCCCTTGAATCCGGACCTGACGTCGGTCCCAACCCAAGTTCCAATGCCACTCGTCCAACGTGTGGATCTAGATTCTAGAATAATCGTCGTTCCAACGTTGGCGCCAATGCTATTTGGCCAACGTGTGGAGCCGGTTAACCTTTAGACTGCCAGTGATGTGTATGGACGTCAAAGGATAAGGAAAACAATTACGATAAAAAGTTTATGAAATATTTTACGAAAACAAATTAAAATACTTCACTACTATAATAACGAAAATTATTTTCGACTACTACATCTTACATCAGATTAAATGCAAAGCAACATATAAAATAAAAGTACAGTATGTCGTGAAAAACTCATGAGTTAATAGGTGCATATCGATAATTTTGTGGCAACTCTCGCGCATCCCTGTCTGCGAATAATTTACAGGGCTTTGTACGCCACAGACGTGATAGACGGCCCGGCTATGACGTCAAACGCGCTGCTGGACTAATAGTGTAGTGCAATATTTTAACAGGAAATAATAGGTTCAATAGTAGTGGGTCGTTTGGGTGGGGATCGAACCCACGCCACAGAGGCAGTCGGTTGGTCTGGTTTTATGATTGACGTGGTGATTGATCATGCTTTTATCAATGCATATGACAAGTTTATGCAATACCGAAAGTATTTATTGGTATCGATTCAAATAACTGGATTATAATTTTAAAACTATGTATCGGTTATATTAGGCACATACCTATTTGTATTTTTACGTATTGTCGGTATGCCTGGTATTAAAAAAACAGTTACATAGAAACTTGCAGCTTTTCATTCAATAACAAGTTTTTGAGTCGTTGGTAAAGTTAAAGCTAAAAACAGACTGTGGTCTGTTTTTAGCTTTAGAGACCTAGGATATAATATAATTAGGCATTTACTACTTTAACTATTTAAGCTCATCAAATTAAATATGAAATAAGTAAAAAAAGCTGCAACAGTTTTTATGTAACTGTTATTTTTAATACCAGGCATACCAATAATACATAAAAATACAAATACCGTGCCTAATATAACCGATACTAAGTAAATAGTTTCAAAACCCATTATTTGTATCGACACCAATAAATAGTTTCGGTATTGCTAACATTTGTAACGACCCACTACTATGTTACACTGGTACATCAAGAACTCAGAGGCGGCAAAGTTTGTAAGCGCAGTGTTTGCCACGCCAGTGACGTCTTATAACGTCAGTGAATGTTCCCACAAACAAGATTATAGATGTGACTTTGTTACTAAAAATATATGAATTACTTTTTTGTTATAAATTCTGCTCTTATCTAACGCTGTAATTTCTGGTAATGATTGCTAATTTGGAAAAAAGGTGAAATTAAATACAATTCAATGGTACTTTAAAACAATTTATATTTGTAAACCATGCACAAGTAAAATGTATCGATGTTCTATCGATATATACTTTTTCCGTGCTTATTATTTTGTAGGTATGAAAGGACGAATTTGACGCTTGGCGTGGGGAACATGGGGATTTTCGTTATTGACGTGGCGGTCAAAGGGTTGCTTAGCAGAATGAAAAACTCAACATCATTGACGTAGAGACCAGGACTGCGTCATAACCTCACAAAATTGACCACTCTCTGTAGAAAGGGACAACGCTACTTTGTGGATAAATACGTACCTGTCAAAGGCCGCACGAGTTTTTTGTCTCTATCACGATTTGCAGTTATTATTATCTTTTAAATTTGAAGGGATGGCACGGTCTAGGTCTATACGTCAAGTTACTAAATACAAGGAATAGGTAGGTACTTATGTATTTGTACAACCAATGAGAGGTCGATTTAATTTATTAAAATAATGAACTATGGTCTAATGCACACAGGAACTATCTCTTGGTCTCTTTCGAGGTGTACTTATGATAGCACAAACCTCATCTAGGTACCTACTTGGCAAATTATAATCGCAAGTAGGTTAAGGTACCATAGTTTAAATGCGTAAGTTCTTAGTCTAATTCTTTCAGACCCTGTAATAACAGGATGTGACGAATCACGCGTAAATCTTCATCAACTGACCTATTGAGGATACACATTCATCATTTCATTTTAGGTCTGACTTATTTACGAGCTACGTACTACGTTGCTGTAGGTGTGGCGAAACATCAAAGAGGAAAAGTAACATACTGACTGACCTTGGTCTAGTTTTTAGTGACCTTGACTGCTAAGCCAATTCCCAACCATGGTAGGTAATTACCTAAATAAACTGTCGGTCGGGAGCGACCATAACATGCGACCTTTTTGAGCTGTTCAAGCGATACTGAAGAATTCGAGATACCTTGATGGAAACTTCTGTACTCCGTTAAAGGATCTCGACTTAACTACGATACTATTTTGAAGCTATTATGGTTTGTCAAAATTTAGTTTAGGCTGCGTTTATACGTGTAGAAATTCTTGCGGCCGCTGTGCGTTCACCGCAAGCAAATTTAAGTTTTATTGACTAGGCCATAACATTAAAATTCTTCGAAATTATCAGACAACACCGCGGTCTATAGCGAAAAATTTGAATCTTATGGCCTAGTCAATAAAACTTAATTTAGCTTGTAAATTAACGCAAGTACGCAGCCAGCACGAATTCGCCGCGCGGCGGCCGCGGTTTTTTTTCGCCTAGTATACCTAACTGACTGAGCCCTTAGGATAAGGGCTGGAGGACAATACCTACCGGATCTAAAGGGGAGCAATTTTAAGTAGGGTTAGGTAATTTGAGACCGCTTAACTTGTACGTCATATTCTTGATAATAAAGTAATATTCTTTTTTTGTTGCACGTATTCAAAACACCTAATAATTTTTGCCCCGCCTCGTAATAATAGATCCGGCACTGCAACAGGATAATGACGACTGCACATTAGTAGGTACCATATATTTTAAACAAGACTTCATATGTTAACATTAAAATGAAGTAATTAGGGATGTGTCGTTACGAGTTTTTGGTATTAGTTATTAAGTAGCGGTATAACTATCTATACGTTATGTAGTGAATAGACGTTTCCATAACGCTCTATACGTTATAACGCTCATGCCTAGAAGTAATCAGTAGTCACCGTAGATCTCGATAGCATAGTCCAGTCTGTAACTGCGCTGGCTCTTCAATCTTAATGTCACGTGCTTATACCCGACGCCTCCATCCGTGATGTTTATTGAAGCTTCGCTGTTTTGGTAGTCGTAGCAGCTTATTGACTGGGAAGATTAAAAAAACATTATAGTTCTCCTTCTTTTAATAATATCTTGGGACAACTAACAACGCCATCTGGTCCCAAACTAGGCAGAGCCTGTACTTACTGTGCCAACCAGACAACTGATAAACATAGGTAGGTACGCACCTACTTATATATTTCTAAATAACATATAATCTTTGTGATTGAACTCCTTCGAAACGGTTCGACCGTAGATCTTTTTTTTTTAATATCTATGAATTGTAAAAACGACGAAGTTGCGATGGTCAGCTAGTTATAGATAAATTACACTCAGACATAAAGATTTATTCATAGTGGAATCGAACCCACGACCTCTGGCTTAGCAGTCAAGGTCACAAACCACTAGACCAATAGGCCAGTCATGACTGCGCCAACAAAATGTGTAGGCATTGATCACTAAGGAGGTAACTCACCTCACCCTTGAACCCAACCTATGAATGCCAACGATTGAAGTAGTGAGGAAATACAACAACAATCAAATAACATTGATAGACTGAACACAGTTTTAAAAAGTTATCACAAGGTGGTGTCTCGTGAGGGATTCAAACCTAAGACCTCTTGCGATGCAGCGGGGCGAACAGAGTGGCCGCTCCAGGCGCCATAGGTTAGAGGGAGCCGAAAGCGTTCTCCAGCTAAAGAAACTGTGGCGCCAAATGCTATGAAGGGGCGCTGAATTGATACCTTCTTCCCCACTGTCGCGCCATACCGAGACGGACAACTTGTGTTATACAACGTTACTTTTCGTATAGCACAAAGCTCAGACACCCCAAAAAGAGTTTTCCTTCAAGAAATCATATATAATACTTATAGGAAAATGAACATTTTGAACATTTACATAGTTACAAGCCATTAGAGTTGCGTTCTTTGCAGTATCGCGCTCACTGCGTCGTACGCGTCAGTATGCAATCCATGATTATTATTTAAAATAAGTGATGATTTACATTTCCCAACACATAGTGAACAGGCTTTGGACTGTTTGAATGATTAATTAACTAATTGTAAAATGTACCTTGGTCAAAAAACTATCCTATTGGAATGTGTTGCTGATTCTGAGCAAATTACTTTCAGGTGTGCACTATACCAAGAATAACGTTGTAGCTAACTATATTATGTACCTACGTACCTTTATTAGTTTTGTTCCATTATATGAATAATATTTGACTCTTTTCTTGAGCGGTATTGCCTCATACCGCACTTTGGCTGTATGTATCAAATTTATTCTCTTGGATTCCCCCCCGAAAAAGTATGTGGAACACAGCACTGAAGTAAATAGTGTTATTGTGATAAGAACGCATAATAATAACTGCACTGATTTCATTTTGAACTTCTTATTCTTTACACGACGAGATTTAGGAATTGGTCCTATTTTTTCGGTGGGTTTTTGGACTTTGCACTGTCTTCTTAGTGAGTTTTTTATTTAGCACTGCTGTCTTGATGAGTTTTTTAAATATCACTGTGTTCTTATTGAGTTGTTTTTATTTAGCACTGTGTACTTATTAAGTTTTTTTATTTAACACTGTTCTCATTGGTTTTTATTTATTTAGCACTGCTTTCTCAATGATTTTTTATTTAACACTGTTCTTATTGATTTTTTTTTTATTTAACACTGTGTTCTTATTGTGTTTTTTTTATTTAACACTGTGTTCTTGTTGAGTTTTTTTTATTTAGCAGTGTGTTTTTATTGAGTTTTTATTTTATTTTACCCTTCTTTCTAGCTGAGTTTTCGATTTCGCACTATTTTAGTCGGTGGATTTTTGGACTTAGCACTGTTTTCGTAGTGAGATTTTTATTTAGCACTGTGGTATTTGTGAGTTTTTTTTATTTAACACTGTGTTCTTATTGAGTTTTTATTTTTATTTTACCCTGCTTTCTTGGTGGTTGTTTCTTTTGATTTCGTACTGTGTACTTATTGAGTTTTTTTATTTAGCACTGTGTTCTGATTGAGTTTTTTTTGCTTTAGCACAATGTTCTTATTGAGTTTCTTTTATTTAACACTGTGTTCTCATTGAGTTTTTTTTTTTATTTAACACTGTGTTCTTGGTGATAGTTTAGTTTTAGCACTAATATTATTATTGGTACTTTGGGCTTATCAATAAATTGTATAATAATAATTACAACACTAAATTCTCGATGAAGTTTTTAACATGCCGCTATTCTCTTTCGCTGGGTTTCCTATTTGAGAATAGGCAGTATTTTCACACTGGTATCTTGTAACTACGTATTTTAACCCTAGAATTAAATTTAATTGTAATATTTTACAATCAGATTTTTTAATTCTTGAATATCACAATTTTCTTTCAGAATTCTCTTCTAACTTCTGGGTGATAGTGCGATTCACTGAATAGATATTCCTGAAAAAAAAATAATCGTCTGAATATTGGTCACCAGCAGATCCCCTAGCGGTAAGTCACGGAACTAACATAAAGCTAATAAACTATAGCGGACTGACTGTGTTTTTTACGTTAGTTCCGCAAATGGCCATCAGGGAAATCTAACCGTCACCAATAAATACAAAGTAAAGTCGAACCAATTCCAAAACAAACAAAAGGTAGTTGTGAAAATGGCGGCATACTGAGCTGTCATCATTTTCAATGCCCCGGTTCCGCCCGCGTAGATATCGATTATCGCTATAAAATCTATCCTATATCTAGTCCGGTCAATTTAGACATTCGAAGTTACATAAAGTCCCAACAAACTGAATTTCTGTGAAGTTGTTCAAAACATAATTAAAAACAATGTCTAGAAGTTCCCCATCATTCCCCTGTAAGGAAAAAAAATAATTCAAGGTCAAAGGTCAAAAAAATGAGTTTTTCGCGATTTTCAGCAAAACGGTAAGTTTTATCATAAAAGTATCTCAGACAAAAAATGTAGATCATAAAATTATCTATAAAAAATGTAACAATTCTTTTTTCTTACGAGCCACCGTTTCTGAGATATAACGATTAAAAAAGTTATAAAAGTTGTTATCATCATAATATGCACACGTTTCCACGCCACCTATGAGGTAGTGTAATCTGAAGATTCTAAAATCTGTGGATTTTCTTCTTTCACTCTCTTCATTTAATTTCTCGACCCAAAATAAGCATAGTTCTTTGAAACAAAAAGCTGATTCACTGATACGTGATCTAGTACGAGGAGGACTTGCTGTGGATGTACTGGCTTCTTGTTCTTCACGTTGTCTTTTATTAGCTGCAGCAATAGAAGACTTTCGAGTATAATTTTTACGGCAATTTTCATGTATTGTCACAGATTTCTGATTTTTGAGATATTCCGAAAAATCATCAGCTCTTTCGATACTTGCATTAATTAATGTCTTCATACCACGTTCAACAGTAACAACTTCACTTTCAGTTAAAAGTTTAGCACAAATAAAACAATATTCAGACATTTTTAATATAAAACTCAAAACAGCACAATATAGGTTTGGATAAACACTTGTTTTCACTACAGAGTGACGCTCAAGACTAACAGTATTTCATTTATTATCGCAGGTATAAGACCCTAGCCACGCACACAATAGAACAAGAGACAGATGTCTGGAAGTTACACTGGCTTAAAGATTAAGGGACTGGGTTTTATTTTACCTGAGATATATATATATATATATATATATATATATATATATATATATATATATATATATATATATATTATATAAAATATTACAACTCTAGATGTATATACGTGGCGTACTCATGCATATTATGACGATAACAACTTTTATAACTTTTTGAATCGGTATATCTCAGAAACGATGGCTCGTAAGAAAAAAAATATTGATACATTTTTTATAGATAATTTTATGATCTACAATTTTTATCTGAGGTACTTTTATGATAAAACTTACCGTTTTGCTGAAAATCGCGAAAAACTCATTTTTTTGACCTTTGACCTTGAATTATTTTTTTTCCTTACAGGGGAATGATGTGGAACTTCTAGACATTGTGTATAATTATATTTTGAACAATTTCACTGAAATTCAGCTTGTTGGGACTTTATGTAACTTCACTCTCATTTGTTGGTCTAAATTGACCGGACTAATCCTTTCTCGGGACTGAAACCATATCTGTACCAAATTTGATTTAAATCGGTTCAGCGGTTTAAGCGTAAAAATGTAACAGATAGACGCGGCAGACAGAATTACTTTTACATTTATAATATTAATTTGGATGGTGCAAAAATCGGGACCCAACCAATGAGTATTCAATAAATACTTGACACTGGCAGTAATTGACAAAGAAGCTTATCGGCTAGATAGCCATCAACTTAAAAGAGGCGCCCCGCTTGCCCCGTTGCATGTGCGACTCACACTGGCGCTTCAGCGAGAATGAAATGCACCTCCCCGCCTCCCCCTCTCCCTCGCGCAATTCACACTTTACTGGTCAAGTCTAATGCATCCTCCCATCTCCCCACCCCCGAACATGATCTTGGACCCGCGCCTGACTTAAAAATAATTGGTAAAACAGTTAAGTCCCTACCTTTTAACTAGGAAGCGGCGGTAGCTTAGTGGCTGAGGCATCAGAATCGCAATCGTGAAGTCGCAGGTTGGAATACTGCCCATTATACTACCAACGTGAACCCACTCCTAGACAAGCCTTTGAGCTTAGCTGGGCTTGTTAAAAAGATTGCTGGTAATGTGGGACCCAATCTCACATTCAAAAAATCACCTAGCATCTTTTTTTACTTCTAGAACTTTACAATAAATAACTTATATAGTTGCTTACCTATTTAAACAGATCATGTAAAACACTATTCAGTATAAAATGTTTTTTTTAAATCATGCCCTACACTAAAGTTATCATTGCACTATCTAAAAAATAAATTTAAAAAAACATCTAGATAACCTACGCGAGAGGTCGATATCACTACAAAACTGAATCACTTGTGATTTCTTATGTATTATGTCCGTAAGTTTGCACTGATCTCATGTGTCACTGATTGTATTATCACTAACTATATACACAAACACACGACTGTGGATTGGAGCGAACTGTTAGTAGAAGAGCTAGTGGACAATTTTGAATGTATTCTGTGCGCACTAAGCTTGTGTATGAAAGTTCATACAGCTAAGTGTTAAATAATAAGTATTAAGTATAAAATACTTTGTATTCATATGTATAAACTACATTAGGTTTCATCAAAATCCGTTCAGTACTTTTTGTGTGACATCCATCCTTGCAAACTTTTGGATTTGATTTAATTTATAATTAGTAGGTACCTATAATCTAACTCTATAGCGTTTTCCAATCAAAATAAACTAATTAAAAAAATATTAATAAGCACTAACTGCAGCGCACATGACGCATCGGGGGATGGCTACATTCGGCCAGAATCCGCCAGATCCAGTCACACACAGCGATTAAGTTGAGACCGACCAAATTAGTAAATTTACTGAGTAGGCACAAGTGTCCAGGTACCTCCTCAGTGGTACTATGATAATGGGTTCGACTCCCACGAGACATAACTTAGTGGGATTTAGAAATATTGGTTCAGACTAGCGAGTCTAATATTCGTAGGTTGTATGTTATTATATAGGTAATCGTATGTGCGACGCGGGGCTTGTGCGCAGGCCCGTGACTAGTGCAGGAGTTGTCTTTCAAAAAAGAAGGTCTGTGGTATGTTACTAACGACTTATTCGTTAAGTATTCACAGTTGTTACTATATCTAAGTAAGTAATAAACAATTGAAATACTTAAAATTGCTTGCAAGCTCTTGATCTATACCTAAGTGTGCTTGTATCAAATAGTGGTTAGAGTAATGACAGGTCTAGGCACTTCAATGATGGCGTTGAGCCGTCTTTATGTCGTTAAAACTTTGAAGACTTAATTATTAGGTACGTCAAAGTCATGTTCGATTACACGCGTACCTAGCTAAAGGAGGTTTTTTTAAAACTACCTAGGTATACGTTACAACTCCCGCAGTAGGGTACAAGCCCTGAGCCGCAGGGGACTTTACAAACATACGAGTCACGGACACAAAGTACACAAAGACTTGTAACAACAATTTGTGGATCACACAAAGTGGTGTCCCGTGTGGGATTATAACCCACGAGCTCTGGCTTAGCAGTCACGGCCATTAACTACTAGACCGGGTTTACCTTCGCAAACACTCAGGCCAGGTTATTTACTCTCAGGTCTTATTAAATTTGGGAGACGATTAAATTTCCCTGGCGGTTGTTTGCGGAACTAACGTAAGACGGATGTTCCTATTCCACCCACGTAAAAGGCCAAGCTCGAAGTGGCGCCAGAACTTTTTGTTCCGCCTACAATTTCTATTAAAAAGGCCATTCAAGTACATATTACGTAAACACCAAAGGGGGAGGTCATTGATTTGCGTATTTTTGATGACATGGGGGAGGAGGGTTGGATGGTAATTACGTCAGCAATATTTGTGTAAAATAATGTAAGTAGATCGGGTGTGTTTTAAGTTTCAAGTGAAATCCCCCATTGTTTACGTTAAATGGGCGGAAGGGGGTGTGAGCATTGCTTACTTTTGCTGACAAAGGGGAGAGGAGATTAGAAAATGGCTAAAATAGCTTGCCTTGGATGTTCGATTATTTCGAGGTGGGGCATAAATTTGACGGCGCTCCTTCACCTTCGGATAAAGTACTTACGAGGGGGGGGGGGGCCTTGCATTTCGTTTCACCTGACATCGCCCAAGTGTGAGTCGCGACGGGGGAAGGGGGTCGTGACGAGCCAGGCGCGGATTCAGAACTTTATTTGCTCGCATGACTGGGGTCCACATTTGATTCAACACCGGTACACCATATCCATCACATCCGTGGGGGGGGGGGCAATTGCCTGCCTAAACACTCCGATCCAATGTTTAAACTCTCAAATTCCCCAAAAAAAAGGTAATTCAGTCGAGTCTGTTTCTCTTGTATCCGCGCCTATGAGGAGCGCCCCTTCATTGGATTTGGCGCCCGGAGCACGTACCCCAGCTTATCATAGACCCGGCACTGATTATCTATCACTTAACTTTATGTAGGTAATACCTGCCTTTATCTATACCTATAATGTCGACTCGATATTTGTCGATGAGCTGGCCTGTTACACACAAAGCAATATTTTTCTATACATACACACCTTTTTTCTTTAATCACAAAAAGTCTTCAAATCAACAAACAATCTCAAATACCTTTCAATTTTTTATATGAATTATGTGTAGACAATTCACGCGCGATCTTACATTAAAATACGTAAATAAATTATGAGTTTACTGAACGAATTGTTAACGTGAGCTCCACAGACAAGACTGAACAGCTATGATACTGAGCGAGTTGAAAGTTTACTGTATGCAGGGCTGCCACGTAACAAACAAAGACAATATAGTATAATTTTGTTTTACGTAGGTACTTACCAACTGTCTTCTTTTAAAAAACCTTCATCGACGTAGGTACGAGTCGCATGGCGCGGCGAATCGTTCGTTCGTTCGTAATTGTAAGTAGTTCGTAGTCGCTGATCATTTTTCCGAAGGGATTTATGTAATTTCGATGTATCGGCGGGTGGTTCGTAATTGAAAGCAGGTGTTAATCCAAAACTTTGTTCTGGGGGGGGGCAACATTTGACTTAACCGGTCAAGTGTGAGTCGCTCGCATGGCTGAGGGGGGGTGCATTTGATTCAATATTGGTACACCATATCCATCACCACCGTGGCGGGGCAGTGGTCTGCCTTAACACTCCGATCCAATTAACATTCCCAATAAAAAAAATGGGCATTCAGTCGAGTCTGGGGGGCAGTGGCCCCTGTTGTCCCCCCCCCCCACCTTGTATCCGCACCTGGTTGAAAGATCGTAACGACAAAAAGCTCAAAATTGAATCGTGCCGAGAAGCGTTTTACAATTGAAAAAACAACATACCTACCTGCATACATCCTCATAAACATTCGGATTCGTCCATTAAAATACAGTAAAGCACAACCCTAAATGGGTCAGTTTCAATATCTGAGGGGTCAATAATCATATTAAACAGCTCCCTCCATGAGTAATGATGACTCTACGACCGACTCATCTGGATTACCACTAAGTAAACTGTTGTTATTCATCAGTAGATTGGGCTAATTGTTGGCTCTAGTAGAATCTTACACGGGCGTAGTACCTACCACAGAATAAGTAATAGTACTACATAAACAATTGACTAAAGACTGGCCAAATGAGTACTGAGTGCCTGCCTTATTGCAATTTCGGGGCGGCGAGGGGGGGGGGGGGCTCCGACCCTCCCCCTTAGGTACGCCCATGGACTCTAGTAGGTACCTACCTACTAATTAATTACCCGCTGGGGGTAATGAAGGCCCTTTTAAGAGAGATTTCGCAGGACTGAGGGCTAAGTGCTCTCAGAGTTATACCTTAGTGAGACCTCAGAGATTACCTATCTAAGTACCGACAGCGGTAACGTTGTTTATCCACGCAGATTTTTTAATTTGCTTTAGGCGGGTAGGTAACGGATTCCTGAAGTTATGACGTCATAATAGCAGGTCGTAGTCGTCAAATCGCGTGAGTTTAAACCAACTTCAAATAGAAGGAGTTCCTATATGTATGTTCGGTTCATAATTCCGCCATTGACGGATTTTTAAATTACTTTTTTGTTTGAAAGAGGTTTATTCCGAAATGGTCCTATTTACATTTGGTAAAGATCTGATGATAAGTTTCGGAGACAGACAAGGAAATTCCTCAGTAAATGCCAGCAAATCAACCGTCATTGAAGTCGGTTAGATGTTTTTTTGATGATCTCAGACTAGGCAGTGTGTATTATGGGAACATAATGTGTACATAGGTATATGTACTTACATAATTGTGAATACATTTTATATTACACCCTGACACTGACACAGAAAAAACAATCAAGCTCATCACACAAAAATACTTATATCCTGATTGGGAATCGAATTCAGCTCGGGCTTCATGGCCGGACCTAGGGGGGACAAACCGGGGCACATGCCTCGGGCGCCACGCTTAAGGGGCACCAAATAGCATGTTAAAATCGGGTGAAATTACTCACCCCACCTTTCGTAAACACGTTCTCCGCGAAGGTGAAACATCAAATTTTTGCCCCGCCTCGAAATATCCCTAGATCCAGCACTGTCGGGCTTAGCAGTCAGGGTCACTAACCACTAGAACAACAGGCCAGTCAAATAGGGCAAGACAAGTATTGGTTTTGATGTTTATAAATTTCTTGGTTTATGAGAAAGGTGGAGAGATAGTAGGGAGGCTCTTGCGCTGCAGTGGGTCAATACAGGCAATAAATTAATAAATATAATATTATATAAAGATTTTTTCTTTAAGATAACTAGCAATGTGGTATTATGGTCTCCACATTACTAGCAACCCTGTTAACTCCTCCAGCTAAGTTAGTTCGATAAATCCCCTCCAGTTAAATTGTTAGGAGTTTTTTAGTTTCAATAATGTATTTAGTAGTTTTCATAAATTGATTACTATGCACTATCGCTGAGGTAACAACTATTGTAAAAGCATCTCAGCGAGCTACAATACTAAATTCACAATCTAATTGATAATTTTAGGGTGCATCCAAATCATCTCATGAATTTCCAAAGTCATTTTAACTTTACTAATGACAAATATTATTTGTTATAATTGGAGTGAATTCACGTCGGTATTATAATGGGTAGGATTGGAATCCGAGACCTCACGATTGCGAGTCCGATGCCTTAGCCATTAGTACTACCGCCGCTTTAAAGACGTAGTCGTCTAACCAATTGAACACCCACTACAATTTCAAATGTACGTGTGCACCAACGATTGCAATTTAGCTAGCCACTTTGACCCCATTTTGGAGTCATAATATAATGTAGGTTAGGTCAGTAACAACCAATAAAAACTGTTATAAATTAACTTATCTTTCTCTGTGGTTTCGTCAGATGACGATGATGATGATCTAAGATCTACCTACTTATAAATTAGTACATGGAGGCCTAATCTAATTCAATTCGATCAAAAATGAGGTGGCTATATACATAGCCAGGAACATCTATTTAATTTACTCGTTGCAAAAAATCGTCCACGGGTTCGAACTTCTTGTGCTTATCCAAAAAATAATTAGAATAGTCCCCGTAAACTTAAGAAATTTAAGCAAACAAAAATTCATAAAAATCGTTTAAAGAGAGTAGGGTTACTGCTGTGCCGATACTGCGACTTGGGACTTAGGACTTAGGTCCAGGGGCGTGGCTAACGCAGTATCAACTTTATCAACAGTGCCGTAACTATGGCGGTACCAGCGGTGCACAGGCAGATCCTATAGGAGCGCAGACGTGACCACCAAGTGCGCAGTTATGTAAGCTCGCACTGGGCGCATAAAAGGCTAGTTACAGCGTATCAATGAGATGGCCCCGAAAATGTGATAGCAATTCAAGACCCTCTCCCCCGCGTGTCAGCGACATTTGTGTCATCACATCAGTCCTTTATGGCAGTTTCTCCGCAACTAGGTACTGGTGTTGTGTGGATATCAAAATCTCTTACACTGTAGTCGTACACATCCCCTTGTGTCCCAACTAACAATGTTTATAGGTAGGTAATTATTTAAAAATAAATACTCAGGTAACTACTATAATTTGTTATTTTCATAGTAGGTACCTACCTAATTAAAACAATAAAAAAATACGAGCTGTGGGCGATGAAGGAAAATATTTTCAGGAACCGGGTTTGGGAGATGAAAACCTCCCCCTCCCCTCGAAATTGCAAAAAGGTAGGTAGGCACATAGTTCATATTTAATTTTGGCAGGTGTTTAGGACCCACTCCCCTTCCTAAATGATCACGACTACGCCCTTGAAACCAGCACGTCGTAAAACCCACGATTTGAACATATTAAGGCCAGCAGTGCCGGAACTAGGAGTAGGGTAAACCGCGTTTAAGAGGTGCCAAATGGCATGTTGAAGTTGTACAAACTGGTATGTTGAAGGGGGTGCAAATCGGATGAAATGATTTGCACCCCACACCTACCCCGTCGCGCGAGCCCACCTCGAAATAATCCTAGATCCGGCCCTGATTTAGGCCAGCCCACTGCATCCTTAGTTTATTTATACATTAAAGATAATAAAAACATTAACTCGCACGTTTAGATAGGCTAAATAGGTATTTTATTTTAGCTTGATGATCTTAATTGTCGCTACTCGTAAAGTATAGCGCAAAGCTCAGACACTCCCAACAAGATTCAAGAAACCGTACAAATAAAATACCGGGTACCTAGGGTTCCATAGATACTCAGCATAATTATGCGATATAAAAAGTGGGTTTTCTGTTGTTTTTGCTTCATAGTACTAAAAGCCAGTCCATCGATCAATACCTACACTGTAATAAGCCTATGTCGATCAAAACCCACTTTTTAATATCCCTACGTTGTATTACGACATCATCGAAAAAAGACATGGTAGCATAATGCCTACTTTTTCAAAAGTACAGTCGTTAAATAAAACGTTTAAAGAATTAGAATCTGAATTGCTTGAATTATAATATAAAAAATAAAATAATGTAAATTATTCCTTAAAATTAACTAATTAACCATTCTAATTCACATCGGAAATAAAATAATACTGAAGGTAAACTTAAATGACTAAATCCAAATTCAATGCAACCATTTGCTACTTTTGATGAAGGATTTGTTTTCTGATGTTTATTATATTCTTTAAGAACTGTATGGCTGTAAGGTTTCCCTCCTGAAGTGACGAAACTTCATTTTTTAGCATCTTGTCAAACTTTACATGTCTCCGTAGTCTGCGTTCCCGGTTAAAATAAAAGTTTCTGATCGCCATATCCTTGAGGCGTGCCTCTTTGCGAATGATGTATAAAAACAATATCAATGTCGCTTTGTGCGGAATGCGGCAGTTAAGGCGTCTATGCCAGCTTTCAATGCCGTTGTTGGTGCGATGCCTCTTTGCGCACAGCAAATAAAGGAGAATGACTTTGCCCATTGCTTTTCAAAATAGTTTATAAACTTTTCAGTTTTTTGATCTTTTGCAGCTTGGTCTACAATAGATTTCCAGCCATCATCTACGAAAGCAATGGGCAGAAGGGGTAAATTGCAGTTAACCGTATAGTTTTATTGCTGATTTTTAAATCTCTGCCTTTCTTCCACACTGCACGGCTGTAGTGATAAAAGCAGCCGGTCACTACTGCTTGAGGAAATACTTCCTTGATGGCTTTCATAAGGGCTGGTTCGTAGTCACATTTGAACTTTTTGATATTTAGACCGAGTTTTTCTTTTATTAGAGCAAAAAACCTCCGATAAGTGACTACAGTTTTATTAGGTAGTAACGCGTATATGACTGGAACGACATTAGTGTACTCTGATAAACTGTTTAAATCCATATGAACTGTAAAAAAATGAAAAAATGGTATAGGGCATCTTTTATACGTTCCGTCTCCAAAAAAATATTTGTTTTCAGAACTTTTTATAGCTTTTCTTGATGTTTTCGAACAAAACACCAATATTTTTTCCTCTTTACTATCATCAGCTACTAAAAAATCGGATGCCAGTGTTTTAGGTATCACCACATCGGCTAAATTCACAAATTTTGTCTTTACAACACCTAGTGCATTTCTCCGAGCTCTATATAAGCTGTCTTTTTTTTCTGTATAACATGGCACTAACAAATCCTTTGATGCATCTTGTACTGTTTTTCGAATATTTTTTTCACCGACTCCATGTTGCTACAAACTTCTTTCCTAACAGAATCCATGATCGAAGTGACCTCATTTTCAGCATGATGTGATGCACAACAGTGAGAACCTTGTATCAAAATCTTCTTCCTATTTTCATCAACAGTCACTGTAGTTAAGCATTCACTTTTGTTGATGCATCTCCATAAAGTTCCGTTTTTATTGTATTTTGCTAAATTATATCGGTGGCCATTATGCAGTAGAGCCTCTTTTTACTTTTGATTTGTTATAAATTTAAGACCTTTGTCCATAATTATTATTTATTTAATCACAGAATTTATGTTTACTCACATCGCATAATATTCGCATACTTCAACATGACAGCAGTTTTATCAGTCCTTGATTCTGCATTTGTATTATAAGTGGCCAGTGAAGCAAGTGCCACAAAGAAGTTTTATTACAGTGTGTATTGATCGATGCACAGGCGTAATTCGTATTTTCTTTCTTACTGTACCAATTTTGAAAAAGTAGGCATTATGCTACCATGTCTTTTTTCGATGATGTCGTAATACAACGTAGGGATATTAAAAAGTGGGTTTTGATCGACATAGGCTTATTACAGTGTAGGTATTGATCGATGGACTGCTAAAAGCGTTATATACATATGTATTTTTCAATGGAAATTGTACGAAAATAGGTATTTTTACTTTTAGCTTGGTCTGCTGTTACTCGAAAACTTGTAAAGGCTACTCAGCTGTGATAGTTTTCCTTTTAATTTCATTATTCATATTAGTTAGATAGTAGCAACAAACCTTGCTTTGCAATAACGTTTTTCGTAGGTTTAAGGTTTAAACTATGACTACCGTCACAGGTTTAGTCTAGTTTTTAGACAGTCTAATAACTTGTACAGTTGTTTGTCGAACTCATTTAGATGGGGTAATCGTACAGGGTTTGCTGGGCGCGACGCAGCGGGTGGACGGATCAGCCTCGCGGTCGCTGAGTCGGGTCCCAGAGTCCCAGTACTCAGGGCTGCCATAATAATAAGTTGGGCGTTAGTGAGAGAGTACATTTTTAATTTATTTATCTCAGGGCTGCCATAATAATAAGTTGGGCGTTAGTGAGAGAGTACATTTTTAATTTATTTATAATTTTCATGACTCTTTTTAATAATGTGCATCTGTATATTGTTTGTGTTGATATTATGCAGGGTGATTTGTAATATACTAATAACCTCCCGCTAGTGGCTTCTTTACATAACTTTGTAATATTAGGTTTGAAAAATATTTAATATTACAAATCACCCTGTATGGGCAGGATATTTATGAAAATAACAAATAAATCATTATTAATAATAATAATAAAAATCATTTATTCACTTAGGAAGCAAAATACTACACTTGTGAAAAGTCGATTCTACATTTACTGGTAATGCCTGTTCGCAAACAATAGGTAAAGCCCGAGAAAAGAACAGGCAATAAAAACTCGTGGCCACTCTTTTCAAATTGCCAATGTTTACAATGTTTCTCTGTTTATAAACTGTATATGCAGGTAAGGTGCTGCCACCATTATATTATACACCATATTAGAGGACTGATGAAAAAAAAGAGGTCATATTAATTCAATAAGTACCTATGTATATATTGTTACTTTCAATTTCTTAGCTGTACAATTAAATTAAAAAGAAAACTATCACAGCTAAGTAGGCTTTACAAGTTTACGAGTAACAGCAGACCAAAGAGTATAAGTAATATCTACCGAGAGCAGCAGACCAAGCGAAAAGTAGGTAACAAAATTTCCGTATAAATTACACTCAAATTTACTTAGATAATGTTGTTAGTAGGTAATATCACAGATAATAATAATATAATACTAATATGAAACAAAAACTGAAACCCTCTTTTTATAATACAGTATTATTGTGCTGGGCAGCTACGGAACCCTACATTGTACGTGGCGCGACATGCATTTGCCCGGTTTTTTGTAATAAATCATTTTAATTTTATTTTCTCTTGTAGCACCGTACTTGCGCGGTATTGCGCGCTCTTTCAAAGTATAATCATAACTTTACGCATTTTTGTATCTTACGTAAAAACTGGCAAGACCCCCTCCCACCTCCTTGTAAGAACTGAGATTTGGTGGACTCCCCTTCCTCCTAAATCATCTTACGTAGGTACCACAGATTACCCTGTAGGTACCTAATAACAATTAAACCCACCCAATATGAAACTTATTCAAATGTTGGCTTTTTTTTGGAAACACCCGTTTTAATAAAACACTGTTTTTAATTACAACGTTTATTTAGTCTTCTCATCAATCCTCACGCCACTAAAGGAATAGGCACAATACATGTAGGTATATGTTACAGCCAATTAGCGATTATGCATAATCGATAACTCAATTCTGTCTTTATTTTTGCACCTAGTTTACTACTTGGTCAAATTAAATATACATTTATTTACTTTGTCCAAGCCATACCAGATATTATTAAACAAAGCGCTAGATAATGTGATTAACTCTGGTCTTTTAACCACTTTGACTGAAATGGGTAGCTATTATGCATAATGATTTGTAATTATACATAATATCTGGATAAATCACTCGAACTGTAACATATACACTGCATGTGCACATCCCTTTAATTGCATTGCAAAGATAACATTATAAAAACTACTTATTATATACTTTATTATGAAATATAGAATCAATAAATGCGTGGGTATAGACAACGATTTAAAATATTTCTTGTTGTGGTCATAGAGTTGATATAGATAGACGGGGATCCCAAGTAGCTAACTTGGATTTACTCGAGCGAGGCAGATTAACACAAAGGGAATACCTCGTACCCTGTTGAGTACTCCTACTGAATATTAGCTCTTTATATAGTGACGCGAGTCTTTGGCAACTAATCAACATATTTAGTAAAAAATAAAAAAAATATCAATAGAGATATCCTAGACACGCTGGTCTAATATTTCAAAGATTCTGTGGAAGGGTTTTCTTAATCCGACGATGTTATTTTTTTAATTTTCAAAAAGCCACTACGAACGCGGTTTGTCTGAATTGTAAGTCACTTAAATGGGAGCTTCTTGTGGGTTCACTTAACATTCCCATTTCATGCGAAATACTTATTTTTTAAAGACCATTCCCCACCATTGAAAGGATGTACATCCTAAACATTTTTTCTTCGCACCATAATTTTATTATCTTCAAAATCACATAGGTCCCAACGACGCTCGAGTAAATCCAAGATAACTACTTGGGCTCCCCAGCCAAGACAGAGTAGGGGAAACATATGACTGCAAAAGAGAGAGAAAACCGCAGTATCCTATACATCTCTATCATGGTACATGCGCAATAAGCATTTCAAATGCCGAATCGAATGACCGTCCTGTGAACTTTTTTGACACTTATGACAAATTAGCTGTGCCGGCGACATCGCGTCAAGTTGCAGTGTTCTTAACTCCCTATAGACCTTGGCGTGATGATAAGTTCTCCTTACATCTCAGCAGTCTAGCAGTGAAAGTCCGGTCAAAATCCGTCCAGCCGTTTTGGAGATTAGCCGGAACAAATAGACAGACAATAAACAAAAAAAAATAAAAACTGTGTTTTAGTTATCAGTACCATTTAACCTTTCATATGCATTTAGTAAAAAACTCATTTTGACATTAACAGACACTTCAATTTTATTTTTATATAGATGGCCGTTGCTGTTACCCTTGTCACAAGTATATACTTCCATTTTATTTTATCAAATAAACGACCAAATGACAAAATGAAATGGAAGTCTTATTGTTGCCCAGCGTACATAGTACTGTAGAGCTCAGTGAGTACTGCAGTGTTCTTTCTCTTTCTAGTCAAGAGACAGCTAGCTGGCCGTCTCCCTTACTCTATCTGTAATAACTCTATCTATGGTAGCCGGCGCCGGATTAAAACCGGAGCATGTGAAAAGGACCTAACTCTATTGTTGTAACGCAGTCGATAGTTTGAAGTCAATTCAAATCACACAATAAGGCTGTCTGTCCATTGAAGCGGAGCGAGGCTGCGGAGAAACGGAGAAATAGTAAACAAATGTGGGACTCACAATCTCACATTGCTAGTTATCTTAAAATATATATTTACCTATTCAGTCAGATTCTTGCAGGGGGTGGTCAGAACATGATACTGGATTTTTTTTTTTAAAATAACCTTAATTTCGGTAGATATCATTGCCATTTACATTAGAGAAGTAGACGCGTAACAATGAATATAAATACGTAGTTAGGTGGCGGAGTACCAACATGTATAATTATGAAAATATATATGTCACGGGTCTTAATCGCGTGAATAATTTAAGGTAAAATACCTTAAGTCTACACGAGACCACGGCCGCTGTAATACGGTCGAAACGTCGAACAATAAACAAGGTATTTTACCTTAAATTATTCACGCGATTAAGACCCGTAATATATATTTTTTCATAATGCATTTATAACATGTATAATGTTTATAAATAACAATCTTTCGCTCGGTAAAGTATGAAGTCACACGTTAAAGTGCAGTAAATGTTGTAGTGGGTCGAAGCGCGAATCTTCGGATTCCAATTTTGATTAACATAACAAACCTAATGTACTTTTTTCAAATTTTCTGTTCAGTATCATAGCCTGCAAGGATTCGACTGACTAACCGGCCGTTAATCGGCACTCTATATCAGTGACGTAGGGTTAAGATTTTTTTAACCCTACGTCACTGATATAGAGTGCCGATTAACGGCCGGTCTCAATAATCTAACTATCGACGGATTTGGCTACTAGAGGTAAATATTTGACATAAGCTCCGTACAAAATTTGTCAAAATTCTACCTCTAGTAGCCAAATCCATCGATAGGTAGATTATTGAGACGGGCCGTTAATCGGCACTCTATATCAGTGACGTAGGGTTAAAAAAAATTCTAAGGGAACTATCGACTTCGAATTTTTTTTTAACCCTACGTCACTGATACGTCTCCACATATTATCATAGGTGGAGACGGTTCTTCATACGTATATTAAGCAACTAGAATTCTAAGAGAAACTGAAAAGAATAGTGTTCTAAGAACTCCTCGCCACTGCCCTGCATAAAATAGGATTGTATAAAATCTCTTTTTCACTCCAGTGGACAGGGTTTTTTTTTTTTAAATAATATCCTCCTTTAGGGTAGGAAGTCACGTCAAGGACACAAAGTACACCCAGACTCGGAACTACAATTTGTAGATCACATAAAGTGGTGTCCCGAGTGGGAATCGAACCCACGACCTCTTGCGTAGCAGTCGGACACACTCCCACCGCATTATACAATCCTATTTCTCCGTTTTTCCGCTGCGTATCTTGCTGCGCTTCAGTGGACAGACAGCCTTACACAACTGCTTCAATTATGGTGTCACGGGTTCGATTCCCGGGACGTGAACACTCCGTGTCTATAACCACGTATCATACATAATGTATTATAGTTAGTCCCACTTCTTGAACTCAACGCCATCAGGCGGCTTTATGTCAACCTTCTCTTTGGCAACTTGTTGCCAATTTGTGCTTAGTACTGTGCCTCCTGACTCCACCTATATAAACAAACAAATAAATATATAAGAGCCCTCTTGTATCCGCCACTGGTATTATGGGTAGGATTTGAACCCACGACCTCACGACTGCCAGTCCGATGACTTAACAATTAGGCTCCTGCCTCTTCTAAAGAAAATGGACGGATTTATATAAAAAAAACAAGTTAAAACACCAAATATCGAGAATTCGCCTTCAAAAAAGATGGTTCATGTTTGACCCGTGACAAATATGAGAACCACATTTTTTAAAGTCGGTTCACGGTATATCTCTATAAAGACGAATCACATTATGATCGAGAATTCGCACTAACTAACTCCAGTTCGCACAACGGACACGCGCGCTGGGTGTTTTCAATGCGGATTGATTCTGTTCACCGAAATTCAGTGAACAGAATCCGCATTAACGAGTCATTTTTGGACTGTAATTAGTATTAATATTGTAGTAGGTATTTAAGTTTATATGTATATCATTGCAAGTCTACAATCATTGCATTAGGCATGTACCTGTAATGATGGCTGTATGTGTTAAATAAATATACAAATTAAATATATAATAGATATTAAAGTATGAACACTGCACTTACAAAACTTTTATTCATCGCCTTCCTAACTTCGTCGGAACCTTCGCCATATATTTTCTGGAACAACGCGTTTAGCGCCGCATCGCCTTCTGGTTTCTCTTCCTCCTCCTACAAATACAAAATAAATTGTTTTCATACAGGAGATTTTGATCAGGGAGGTGAATTTGACTTAACCAAAAAACTATACAAAGTTAAATATTTTATTTTAAGGCTGTGTATTGCTGCCGTTGCAATACGGTCAAAACGTCGGACAATAAACAAATGTATTTAGCCTTAAAATAAAATATTTACGCGATTTAGACCCGTAGCTTATAAAATTATATAATGTGTACAAATTGCGAAAGTTTACGAACATATATTGCAAACTATACAAAGAACCAAATTCAACCGGCCAAGTGTTTCAATCATGAATTATAGGGGGAGGGGGGGGGGGAATTGCCCCCGACCTGACCGGGGATAGGTCTAAGCAATAGGCCGTCTTGGTGGGTACCACAACAATGTCAGTTATTCTGCTGTGAAGTAGTGATGTTGACACATCACTAGTGTAATTACTGGGCACATGAGACTTATGAACTAATTTCTCAAATGAGTAGCATGGTATGGTGACATTCAGATGTTTTACTTTTTGCAATTCTTCAAGCATTTTTATGCTAATTTAAAGTAATTGGGTAGTTGACTACAATAAAAGTAAATTATTATATACTAATCAGGTAATAGTAGATCTTAAAATGCTTTGAAAATAAGTATTCTTTAACAAATTTAACATGTTTTTTAATTTAAAAGCATGAAAACGAATACTAAAAGTAATGATTTGACAATAGGAACATATGATGTCATAGGTTGCTATTCCATACACATTTCTATAGATCTTGTCGTTTTGACATTTCATAAAAAGAGACTGATTTGAGTTGACAGTCAACATCCCCATTTTATACATAAAAATTTAAGTGTATGTTAAAGTTCCTTAGGAACGCGATGGACGACGTCACGATTGCCATAAAATCGTATCATATGGAGGCTATTTCCTTTTTAAATATAGCACTACACTATTACAGTACGACAGCGCAGATGTTGTCATACCCTAATGACGTCTAATCCCGTCTATGGCGTACAAAGCACTGTAAATGATACCGCTTTGCGAGTTGCAAAAACATCGATATGCACTAACTTATGAGTTTTTCACTATATATCGTAGTCCTATTTAATATTTTGCTTTGAATTTAACCTGATGTAAAATGAAGTAGACGCGAAATAATTTTCGTCTTATAGAAGTGAAGTGTTTTAATTTGTTTTCGTAAAATATTTTATAAATTTTTTATCGTAATGTTTCCCTTACCGTCCGTGGCGTGGATGGCACGACAAATAATACATTTTGCATGATGTAAGGGAACATAAAAATTAGCCACACAAATAGGAAAGCTCACAATGTTGTGAGCTTTCCTATTTGTGTGGCTAATTGTTATGTATCTGTGTTATAATATTTAAGAAATAATAATATAAAAAAAGAAACAACAAACATATTTTTGTATGTTTATTTTAAGCTGTCAAAAAGTGGTATTTTTGATGTGCCATGCCGTCGGTAGCGTCATAAGCATGTTTTAATTTGACGGCCATACACGTCCCGGTCAATAAAAGGTTAGATATATTTTAAAGGTACGAACCATTTATTTACCCGACGTTTTGATCGTACCTTTAAATAATTCACGCGATTAAGTCCCGAAATATATCTAATCTGTATAAAAATCGCGAAAGTTTAAAAACAATAATCAAAAGGTTAGGGTACTTCATGTATTTTTACTGTTATGTGATTATAATACATTAAAGTTTACACTTACCATTTTTTTAATATCCTTCTCAATCTTCTCCCAGTCTTTTCTAAATAATTTTGGCGGTTTTTGTGGTCCAGACGCATCTATGACAGCTGCAAAAACAAAATGTTTAAATTCTACTAATAATTTAAATCCGAAAGTATGTGAGAATATATGGATGTTTGTTACTATTGCACGCAAAAACTGCTGAATAGATTTTGATGAAACTTTACAGTAGTTTAACAGAGCAGCAGATAGGCCATACAAATTTAAATGAAAGCGGGCGCGTTACTGTAAAATCATATATAATAATAAAGGGGTTATTAAAGATGCAGAAGAGGATGAGCGGGGTTGAACCTTTAAATCTCGCCTAAGACCATGACAAGGCAAGCATCAATATGTTCAGGGGCGGGAGGGGTGAAAGTGGAAAGAGGTGTCATGACTATCAACTCCAGTGAATCCAAAAATGGAATTGGCACCCTAAAACATTTTAAACGTAGTGGGCTCGAGACCTGGAATGACATTTGGTCCTATATTTTTTAAATAAAGTGTTATTTTAATATAATTATCTGTCATAAGTTAGCTCGGCGAGAATCTGCTTATCACATATAGCATGAACATCATTCTCCACTCACCTTGAGGTATAGCCTTAACAAGCTCATCTCCTTTCTCCCCGTCGAGCTGGTTCCATCTCAAGCCTTCCTTCTTTCGGAGCTTCACTTCTATCTTGGATGGGGTGACCACATGCATGCACATGCAAGGTTCTATCTCATGAGCTAGATCTAGTTCTAGGCTGTATTCCGAATCTGAGTTTGGTATTGCGCTTGATATTGATAGCTGGAAGTTTAAGTTGGTATTTATTAGAAACGGGCGGATAACCTGTGTGTGCTACTACGCTTGTTTATTCATTAACTTTTTGACGTGATAACGTCTTATAAATCGACGACCGGGTGCACGCACGAAAAAGCGTCACGTTCCGCCTGCTGATAGGCTGAAGTTTCAGCCTATCAGTGAATGTCGATTGCAGCGACATGCGATACAATTGGAACTAAAGCTGTACAGGCATGGTTATTTATTACAACGTCATCAATGTTTTTTTATGACGTTATCACGTAAAATTATCGTCCGTAAAACGAATTTGGAGACGGCAATTTTTTAAATTGCTTTAATGGTCTAAAACCATCTTCGCATTATTGCCTTTCCAATGAAACCACTTTGGGCCACATCGGTTGGATGGTTTCAAAGTCTTTAACGGACATAGGTATAAAGTTTTTTTTTGTATTTTATTTAAATGGGTTCGACTATGACTTTGGACACAAGCGTGTCTTTCTTCTTAAACTTTACTTTGTGCACAATGTGCGAGAGAGTACAAAATTCTGTATCTGTGCATGTCTGACGTAAAATAATTTATTTATCTTATGATTGAATTTTTGACTGGGTTGCAACGATTTTGGTCGTAAGTTGAGCCATCTTGTATCACATTTGGTGCAATCCGTATGGTTTATTTATATAATAATATTCGATTGATTCTTTACAAAATAACAATGGCTAAGTGCCATTCGGAATCTGCTAATGAGATCTTTATATTTAATTTGGAGGGGAGTCTTGCATAGATCTGTCTTAAAGTAGAAAAGGGTTAAATTACTTACACTTCTTTCTCCATAATTAACTTTGACTTTGTCTTTGGGTGCATTCTTAATTAGTACTGTTATAACGACCTGCGCATCCGTTTGGTACCAGTCATGTTTTATCTTGGGTTTTACGGGCTGTGGACAAAGTGTAATTTGTATTAAAATAAATTGTAAAATAACATGTTGATGGTGTTAAGAAATATCCAAAAGCTGTGCAAGACGTTGTACATTCGATTTCCACGTGGCCCTATAGAGTTATGTGAAATTTATGTTAGTGCGCACGCACTGTGACGTCCTACATATGCATTAGGGACACATAACTTAACATTTCCAGAATATTGGGGTTTTATATACTGCACCAATAACTTTCAATAAGTGGCAAGAGCTACTTCTCTCATTGTTTAGGCTACGAAAAAGAGACTAGAATTTAATATAATAAAAACATACTGTTTTAAATAAATGAATCTAACAAACTTATTTTGTATCCGTTCCAATAACACCTACTTTATACTTGGCTTCATGTGATCATGATATTATGATTGTAGTCTCAGAGACATACAGCTGATGTATTACTGTAGACCAGGAAATCCCAAAGGGAATCAGAGAGATTCCCCTGGGAGACCCCATAGGGTAATAAGGTAATAAACCTGGCCACCTCAGAATTTGATGAAATTTGGTACAAAGGTTGTCCTCATACAGATTAAGAAAAATACCAATTTGTTTTCAAATATCTCAAACGGTTTAAAAATTAGGACTACGTAAGGATCACAATATCCGCGGATAAAACGTTACCGACATATTGTGAAACCACCACCAACTTTTCTCCTAATTGAGCAAGACAGGTGGGTTTGGTGTAATTTTACTCAGTTTTAAATGCTCTTTCTTGTGATGTCTTTTTTTTAAATTATTATTTAACTATGAACTCATTTTCTCCCACTTTGAAATTTCGAGCATCGCTTACGAAAAGTATGAACTATTTAGATATATGATTTGTTTTTATTTTTTGTGCTTTTTGAGGAATTTAGGATCAAAATTATGAGTCGAGAGTCGAGAAAAAAAGATTTAAACAATACACATATTATTTATGCCGACAAAGTGAAAGAATAATTATCTAATCATCAAAAAAAATGTTGTATGGTACCTCCCCTACATGTAATGTAGGGATGTGTTTTTTTTCTTGCATACTCAACCGTGTGCGGTATTATTTAGGTCTTTTAAAAAAAATAGAGGTTGTAAAGACAATTTTTCGATAGGATCCGTTTGTGAAATATTAAGCTTTAAAGTGCCTGTTTTTGATAGACTCAAGTGTTTCTCCCCCCCCCCCCCCCTATCTACTTAACGGGTTTAAAACTTAACGAGTAACAGCAGACCTAGTGAGAGGTAACAACATTTTCATACACACTCCATTGAAAAATACTTATAACGTAACCTAGTATTGTAGTAAGAAGTATCATTGTTGTACTTTAAAAAACATTTTTGGCTTTGGGGGTCTGAGGTAGCAGTTCCTTTTTTGGAAAAATGGTCTCTTGCCTAAAATAGTTTGGGAATCCTGGCTGTAGACGTTGAATTTAAGAAATGTAGGTACTATTGCCAATGTGAATTCACATTCTCAGGTTGTGGTCTAATATCTGCCATCTTTTTAGGCCATCTGTGTTATGATCTGTATGTAAATCCAGAAGGTGTCTTGCTAATTCGTTCACATGTTTTGTGAACATCTATTTATATAAAAATGAATGTCTGTATATCCTTTTTAGAATCATAAACTATGCATTTGATCATGTGCTGATCTTCAGCAAAGTGTTGTGCATGAGCACAAGAAGGTCCCAAATTGAAAAATTCTTTTAGTATTGGATAGCCTATTTATTTAAGGAAGGCTATAAGCCTATATAACATCATGCTACAACCAATAGTTGCGGAGCAACATGAAGTTGCGCAGGTCAGCTAGTAAGTGATATAAGCACTATCTACTTTGTAGGTTTGAAAACTATCTCTAGCTCCTCCTTGTGTGGTGCAAAACCATTGGCGTACCAGGTGGCAGTATGTAAAGAAAGCATTATATCAATTTAATAATAAGTGTCATGATGAGCTTCATCATTGTGCTTAGCTGTGTTATAAGCTGGTCAAGTTTTCATTCTGCATCATTAGAATAACATCTAGGCAAAATCTTAGTTCTTGTGGATCATTATCATTATTCACTATGAAATGAGTTCTCTATGATATCACCCTAGTTTCTAGACCTTTGCAGTTGTGAGTACAGTACGATCAACGTAACTTGACCGGATTGAAGTTAG
Source organism: Herminia tarsipennalis (assembly GCA_945859575.2). Classification (NCBI taxonomy): domain Eukaryota; kingdom Metazoa; phylum Arthropoda; class Insecta; order Lepidoptera; family Erebidae; genus Herminia; species Herminia tarsipennalis. The sequence continues at coordinate 5,455,425 of OX243830.2, forward strand.
GTTTTTATCACTTTCGCGCATGTCATAGAGATGTCGTGACTTACGAAAACGATTAATTATGTTTAATCGATTAAAAATACTAACAACATTTTAATTCAACAATATAAAAACACTATTTAAATGAGTTCATAAAAGTTTAAATTTAGAACAGTTACAGTAAATAATAAAGAAACTTTAAAAAACAATTTCTTTACCAAAATAATCACAAAAAAACATGAATTAGTAATACTAATTATGACAATGTAATGCGTAATCGCATCTCTAATCCTCTTGGTTTAGTTACCGCCCCCGCCCCCCGCTTCCTGTCACCATTTACTTCCAAAAAATGCATCTGCGCAACCGCTTGTCGCCTACTTCAGTCTGGCCTAGTTACGTTGATCCAACTGTAGTCATTGTTCTCTTCTATAATTGATCTTTGATTGTGATGGATTGAGGTCTTCAGTTTGCTTTGGTGTAACTTTGTCAGTTACTCTGATAAGTCAGTTTTGTTTTTGATTACATCACTGTGTAATGTATTTTGTTGAGTCATATCCTATTTTCTTTTGTTATTACAATACTTTTTGTTTGTTTTATGTTGTTTCTGGTTGCATTATTAGGAACTTCAATAGGTGTTTTGTTTTTCAGGTTCTGCTTTGGTCTTTTAAGCTTTTTGAAGCAATTAACTGTGCATTCCTTTGTTGTTCGCGGGATAATTTCCTAAGCAAAGAGAACACACTAGGTACTTGTCTACTGTGAATGCTGTGATTTCGTGTGCGCCTGCACACTTCTCACACCTCTATATAAAGGGTCTTTCAAATAGAGCGGGTCGATATTAATAATCTGTGGCGGCCATTTTGATTTGGCGGCATCTGTCAAATCTGTTTTTTCTTATTCAGTCACTGATGCCAAATCACCATGGCAAGTTACACGGTTGAGCAGCATGTGCAAATGCTAAAACTTTATTATCAAAATGAGTGTTCGTTAGTGAAAACGTTGCGCGCATTGCGCCCATTTTACGGCAGACGCGGTGGCCCTTCAAAGTCTACTCTCCAACGATTGGTGACTAAATTCGAGACGACCGGTTCGGTAAACAACCAACCAACACCTTTACGTCAAAGGAACGCCAGATCGGCCGAGAACATCGCCGCTGTACGTGAGAGTGTTCAGGAGACTCCGAAGCAGTCGATTTCTCGCCGTGCACAAGAACTCGGCCTTTCGCAGACTTCAACTTGGAGAATTTTGCGTCGGGACTTGGGTCTGCATCCATACAAGATCCAACTGACCCAGGAGCTCAAAGTTAATGACCATAGACAACGCCGTGTGTTCGCTGAATGGGCGTCGGAACGCTTGGAAGAGGACCCCGATTTTGGCCAAAAAATAATCTTTAGCGACGAGGCACATTTTTGGATGAATGGTTTTGTTAATAAGCAAAATTGCCGTATATGGGATGACCACAACCCACATGAGGTTCACCAGATAGCAATGCATCCACAAAAAGTAACTGTTTGGTGCGGATTTTGGTCTGGCGGCGTCATTGGTCCGTACTTCTTCGAAAACGAAGTTGGCGAGGCCAGCACCGTCAACGGTGAGCGCTACAGATCAATGATAAACAATTTCTTTTGGCTTAAATTGAACAATATGGACGTGAATGACATGTGGTTCCAGCAAGATGGCGCTACTTGCCACACAGCGAACGACACAATCGACATTCTGCATGAACGGTTTGCGGGTAGGGTTATCTCTCGCAGAGGTGACGTGAATTGGCCACCAAGATCGTGTGATTTGACTCCGCTAGACTTTTTCTTGTGGGGTTTTCTGAAGTCGCAGGTCTATGCCAATAAACCACATTCGACCGTTGCCCTGAAAGCCAACATAACGCAGGCCATCGCTCAGATTCAGCCGGATCTATGCAGCAGAGTCATTAAAAATTGGACCTCTCGGATTTGTGCCACCATGCGAAGCCGCGGCGGACATTTGAACGATGTCATATTTCATGCATAATGGCATAAACGGGCCTTTCAAATAAAAAATAAATTTCGTTAATATCTCACACACATCTAGTTTTATTCAATTTTAACATCGACCCGTCTTTGTTGAAAGACCCTATAGCTGACAAAAAAAATCATTTCTGACCAGTAGTTCCCGAGATTACTGCGTGTAAACGAACAAACAAAATCTTCAGCTTTATAATATTAGTATAGATTTTACGTATTTTATGTATGAGCAATAATCACTGTTTCAGAAGGTCAAGCACATGTTCCCCCAACAGCGAGAAGGTGAGCAATTATCGACTATTTTCTCACTCAAAAAAGGAACAATAGATGTAAAGGGTGTATAAACAAAAGAGGAGATACTTATATTTGTAAAAAAAAAAATTATTTACACTGTCAGGGAGAACTCGCCCTATACAGTAGCTCTTTTGTTAACCCGGATCTACATCTATTATATGCTTCTTGAGTGAGAATACAGTTGATAGTTGCTTGCTGCTTGCCATCGGAGAAACAAGTGCCTGAGCTTCATACATACAAACTTTAGCAAAGCACACATAGACACAATTTCCACACGGGATAGAGTTTTGAGATTCATAAACATTGGTTCCGAGTCTGAGTATATTTTGTGTCCATAGTGTTTGTAAACTCCATCGCAATATAGGGTTTGTAGCGATTCGCATAGGGTGGATATTACCTTTAAAGAAAAAGATCTGACTGACAGTACAGGATTGACAAACTGGGTGTATAAAAGCCAAAATATCACCAATAGTAATGCGGTGATATTAAATGGCTAACACGTCGTAGAATATATTACAGAAGCAAGCATTGGGTTGATATAATTTACGAACCTAACAATCTTTTTGAATTGATTTAGGAGTGGAATAAATGAATGATACATAAAGTATAATTTTTAACATTTCTGTTTGGTTTCCATAGTGACATGGCAATGATTGTTTTTTATTTGTATAACAAAGAAACTTGCACCTGCAGCAGTGTGAACGGAAGTGTTCCTTTCACAAATAAATAGAGATAAAAATAAAATCCTTTCTCAACTGTATGTGTTTGTTTAGAAAGTTTCAATCATATTTCTATAGAACACAAGTATTGGATAGTATAGTTACCTCTCCCGTAGCGTGGTCCTTAGTTTCAGGCATGTTATTCTCTCCAATAAACGAAAAATAAAATGACCAGGATCGCGAAAATATTTATTTTTGTACCAGTCAGTAACCAGCACAATTCAGCAGATTTTTCTAGACTGCCCGTGCGTTCGAATATTGCTCACAAAAATTTGTTGTGAAACCGAAAAAAATTAAAATCGAAACCCCAGGATCTCTCTGTAACTAAAATTTTACCTATAATTTATGATATTTATTTTTACATATTTAATCTCTTGGATAACTTGGAATTTGTAATTTATTGCATTTTTAGAAAAAAACCTTTTTTTAGTTTTCGAACGCATGACACAGAAAGTCCAATTTACGCTATTTACGTTAAAAATTCAATTTATTTGTGTTACTTTATTCGAAAGTACCTACCTAATCTATCTAAAAATGTATATTATTTTTGAATATCATCTTTTTATATGACTAGGTTTATAGCAAGAATACGAAATTAAGTTTTCTCTAAATCTTAATTTCGTATACTTCAATTTACTTGCGTTGCGTGTAATGAATTCTGTCTGTTGTTTGGTAAGTCAATGTCAAAATGTAATGTACAAGGTATAAACGAAAAATCCTCAAAACGTTTAAATACGTAAAACTGATTAAATTTAAAGAGCGTTTCTGCGCCTAATCTATTAATACATTACTTTTAGCATCATATAATGCGTGTAAGTTTGTTTTTATTTTGTACTATAAATTGTTGAGGTTAAGTATGTAAGTTTGTTGTTGTTCTTAGATTGGTTGTTTTCTTTGTTTTATCGATAGCACAAAGTCAAGAAACAATCTTATCAATGTTATGAAACAGTGGCAGGTCAATATAAGTTATGTTGCTTGGTAATTTCTGCAGTTTTCTTTAAATTTTCTTGACAACTAGCATTTTTCTTGCAATTGATAAGTATTGTAAAGACAAAATGTAACTTATCAGATTCTAATACTGCTTTTTATCGCATGTTATCTTAATTATCTTAACATGAAAGAGACTATATTGTTAAGATAATGCACAATAATAAAGATACAATCTCAACTATTTTATTGAGGATGATATTATAAGAGATTTTTTTTTAATGTTTGTAATGGATAAACTCAAAAATTACTGAACCGATTTAAAAAAATCCTGCACCTATAGATAGCTGCATTATCAGCGAGTAACATGGGTAATTTTTTACTGTGAAAAATGTTAAAGATCCTACTAAATGTCAAATAATGTAATTCAAGGTCTCAAATATTTGCATATTTGTGATAAGCATGATTGTGTATTGTGTCTTGAGTGTCATTTATATCTATATTATGTATATATTTTGAAATATATAACTATGTTTATCAGTTATCTGGTTGCCATAGTACAGGCTCTGCCTAGCTTGGGATCAGATGGCTGTGTAACTTGTCCCATGATGTTATTTATTTGTATTCTATATATGATTTTGAAATTGCTATGCCATTTAATAGATAGTATTAAGTTGTTTTTATTGTTAAGGCTCAATTTACATAGCCTAATGAATTTTTCAAATGTAGTTAATGATATTGTTATTTATTTTCTATTTCATAGTGTTCCAATTTTTTATATTGATTTAGATTTTTTTACGTAAGTGTACAAGCCCTGTGTCTCTGGGGATTTTAAAAACATGCATATCAGAGATACATACACCCAGACTTGGAACAACAATTTGTGGATTACACAAAGTGGTTTCCCACTTGGGAATTGTGGTGGCAAACTTTGGCTTAGCAGTCAGGGTCACTAATCACTAGTGGTCTGATGAAGCCAGTCAATTTGCTGAAATTGTGGCAATGTAAATCAACCCTTAACTCTTGAGTCAATATTGATATTGTTTGTGTAAGGAGTATATTGAAAAGGCTACCTGAGGGTAGCCCAATATTGAGTCAATTGTAATAATAATATAGCCTGTATTACCTCTTTACAAATATTTCATTCTTATTATTCTAAAAAAATAATAACTTAGTTCTTGAGGGCTCTCTTACAAAGAAAGGCCTCCTCCATACCCTGCCATTTCTTTCTATCTCCTGCCTGGTATTATCCAGTCACTGCCTGCAATTTTTTCCAATTCATCTTGCCATCTTTCCATCGGCCTTCCTTTCCTTCTTTTGCCTAAAGTTCCACTTAAAGCGGATCTTCATCATCATCATCAGCCTATCGCAGTCCACTGCTGGACATAGGCCTCTCCAATTACACGCCACTTTGTTCTATCTTCGGCTTCTCGCATCCAGCTCCTGCCAGCCGTTTTGCGTATATCATCACTCCACCTGGCTTAAGGGCGTCCTACACTACGTCCAGCGGATCTTACATGGTCAATATTATTGGAGCAATACTGTTGAGTCAATAAAATGTGGCCTCAAATGTCTCAATAATACTGATCAATATAGGTACTCATTACACATACAATCTATTGATTATTATTTCATACATATTACTATTTTTAGTAACACATAATTATTATGACTATAGCTACTATTTACGTTATAACTTACTATTCTACCATAAATATACTAATCTCAACCTAAAAATTAAACTGAATCCACATTATATCTACACCAAAACAATTACCCATAACATTCGATTCTACAAATGATTTAATAAATAAAATAGATAAATTTAATATAGCATTACCGGTTTCTTGCAAGCCTGAAGAATGCTCCTCATTTCTTATTCATCCTAACCAATATCTGAAAATTCTCCAACAGAACATTCGTAGCATTAACTGTAACCTTCCAGAAATACATATTTTGTTCAAAAGACTGACACTGACCTGTGATATTGTTGTACTTTCTGAATGTTGGTTATCAAAAGTAGTGAACTTACCACAAATTGTTGGTTATGAACCACATAAAACCACCGACTGTTATAACCAAAACGATGGCGTAGTTGTATACACCAAATGTGATCTCGAATGTACTGTGGAAGAACCATCTCTATTAGAAGCTAACTGCTTAATAATCAAAATAAAAAATCACACAGTATTAATCGCCATTTACAGACCTCCAAGTTTTAAGTCACTCGATAATTTCCTTGACTCTTTACACGACCTACTACAGAGTGTCTCATCATTTAAGAACATCATCATCGCTGGTGACATAAATATAGATCTTCTTGAAACTAGTCATGAAACTACATCGTACTTGAATATATTATCGTTCCACGGCCTGCTTCCTGCTATCAATAGCGCCACTAGATATAAAGGATGCCTAGACCACGTCATATTAAGGTCGAAACTTAGTGCTTTCACGTTTTCCTTGGGTACTTATATTACCGATCACGAAGCCATACTATTTTGTATAAAAACTAAATTATATAATATAGATACTATAAAAATGAAACAACAGTTTAAAATTGACCGCGAAAAATTAAAATCAGATTGTCTTACTCATAGTTTTCACAAAATTTATCAGGAAAATAACTTGAACACTGCTACTAATAACTTTATTAATATACTACAACAAATAATTTCAAATAATACAATAATTCGCTTGACTCCTAGAAATAAGTACATAATCAAACCCTGGATTACTCTTGGCATCCTCCGCTGTATAAGGACAAGAGATAAAATTGCACCAAAAACTAAACTCTGATAAGGATAATTTGATATTAAAAATCACATACTTAAGATACCGAAATCATTGCAACAACCTAATTAAAAAACTTAAAAAACAATACTTCAGTAACCAGCTTATAACATCGAAAAATAACACAAAAAAGCTATGGTCTACCATCAAAACAGTTACCAATAGCAAGAAACCACAACAACTTCCATTCCAACTATTAACTGAAAGAGATACTAAATCCTCAGTAAACAAAATCAACGAGTATTTCTCAAAGATAGGAAAACGACTGTCAGACTTAATACCTTCACATCTGCCTAATTACAAAAAAACTATAAAATCGCCGCTGAAATCATTTGTTCTTTTACCTACGGACAACGAAGAAATTGAAAAAACGATTAAACAACTAAAAAGTGATTGCGCTCCAGGATGGGATCAGATTAGTTCAGAGATTCTAAAACTAACATCAGAAGCTATAACACCTGTACTCACTAATTTATTTAATCGTTCAATCGAGGAAGGAATATTCCCTGACTCACTGAAACGTGCTGTGGTCATTCCGATACATAAGGCGGGTGACAGAGCCAGTGTCAGTAATTACAGGCCAATTGCGATACTACCTGCCATGTCCAAATTATTCGAACGCATTATTAATAATAGATTAACCCAATATCTAGAGCATAACAATCTACTTTCAACTCAACAGTACGGATTTAGAGTTGGCCGTTCTACAGAAACTGCAGTTTTTGACCTTGTAAACTTTGTTGTTGGTAAAATAGACACCAAGAAAAAGTGTCTAACCATATTTCTTGACCTTGCAAAAGCCTTTGACACTGTCTCTGTCACTCACTTAATAGACAAACTTCAGGATTTTGGTATAAGAGGCACACCAGCAGCATTGATCTCTGACTATTTACGCAATAGAACCCAATGTGTTAAGATAGGACAGGATATCAGTGACGTACTCCCAATAGATTTTGGGGTGCCACAGGGCAGTATTATGGGACCAACTCTCTTTCTCTGCTACATCAATGAGCTCTGTAACCTAAACATCAAAAATTGTCGTATATCAACATATGCAGATGATACTGCCCTTACGTTTTTCGGCGACTCATGGGATGAAGTTTTTCAGACTGCTCAAAAAGGTTTTAACACTGTGTGCCACTGGCTTTTATCTAATTCACTCACCCTTAATGAAAGTAAAACCAAATATATTGCCTTCTCAATTTATAGCACAATCAAAATTATAAACTCTAACCACAATATAATTGCCCATAAATGTAACTTCCCTCCAATAGCTAACTGCAACTGCCCAACTATTAATCCTACTCAATGTATAAAATATCTTGGAATTGAAATAGATGCCAACTTAAGTTTCACAACCCACATATACACACTATCTCAAAGGATTCGTAAGCTAGCTTATATCTTTAAAGAGCTCCGTGATGTAGCAGACAAACAAACTCTAAGGATGGTCTATGACGCTATGGTCCAATCTATTCTGAGATTTTGTATAACTACTTGGGGAGGAGCATGTAAATCCAACATGATAATTTTAGAAAGAGCCCAGAGGATGATATTAAAAGTAAGTACGTCTAAACCTCGTCTATTCCCAACAACCAAACTTTATGAAGAAACTCAAGTTCTGACTGTACGACAACTTTACATTTTGTTAACCGTTCTTCACAAACATTCTAATCTGTCTCCAGATAGAATAAAACACGTAGCTCTAGCCCGAAGAAACTATGCTGTATGTGAACGTGTTTTAACTAATACCACCTTTGCACAAAGATTTTACATGTTCCGAGGATCCAAATTATTCAACAAAATAAATAAATTAATACCCATAACAAACTGTAAGAAGATAGAATGCAAATCTAAAATACGTAAGCTACTACTCGAACTAGACTATGCGAAAACAGAGGATCTCCTAAACCTGGCAGTGTGATTTAATTTAATTTGTAAAAATAAAGGCGACAAGATACATCATTATGTAAGACGTATTGTAGGTATAACTATATGTACTATATTAATATAAATATATATATATATATATATGTCTCAGATGCACACACACACACACACACACACACACCCGCACAACACACACACACACACACACACACACACACATATTCCCATCCACGTTGAAATACATCATGCTGACAATATTACCATAACTTTAGTATTGGGGGTCCTGGAGTTCCGAAATACAGGCCAAGGCTTAGTTTGGACTCCAGATCTCCCGCAAATTACATATTAAGCCAACATTTGTCAACATAGTTATTAAAACTTATGTAATTTGTGGAGATAAATAAATTAATTATTATTATTATTATTATTATTGACACCATAATATTGACTGTGTAAGGTCTGCTTTAGAGTTGTCTTTATTACAGAATTGGTGTCTAAAACTAGTAGCTAGAATTGGAAGACTGGATTTAAAGCACCTAGCACGCAAAAGCACAATGAGTAATAGTAAAAAGATAGCTGTATGTCAGATGACATCTGTCGCTGACAAAGAAGCTAACTTGAATGTTGTTAGTAAGTTGATAAATGATGCTGCTAAGGAGAATGTTCAGGTAAGTGCTGTCTTTTTAACGTCCTGCCAGCCCAATCAGTGTTGTCAGATGACCCAGTGAATTACCCCCAACTTTTTTCAAAACCATTCCAACAATTCCAATTTCCTTTTTTAAAAAACCCTTTTTTTTTTTACTTGTAAGTGGTCTTTTGTTTCACACGTGCGACGGGGAAGGGGTGCAATTAATGGATTCTAAGGAAAAATACCAAAAGAACTTTAAAATTTCCTCCAAAGAATATTACACCCAACTTCCCCAGACCCGAAAATACCCCTGAACTTGCAGGGGCTCCCCCCCAGATCTAACTTCTAAACTGAGTATACACTTGAGCATTTGCTAGAGCATTACAAGGTACTCGTAATGTAACATTCTTACGAATGGTACAATACAGGCAAATGCACAGTTCCTTAAAATATTGCTATGTAATGTAACGTTCTTGCGAATGCTCAACGCTGTGTTCGACGTAATTACTGGTAAATGGTGTGAGGCGAATGGACGTTTGCCTGTAAAATTTATTTCTGTCTTGCATACACTCTCGTCACCCGCGCTCGTGCCTTTAACTCGATAAAACGTTACACCAAAACTCTCGTTGGTTTTTAAAATCAAGTTGTAACTAAACATCGAGAGTCATGTGCGAAGTGTGTTTCGAGTAAATTTAACAACAGCATTCGCTGTTCTGTTACTAGTAAATGCTTAAGTGTATACTGATCTTTAATGTGTGTTTTTTTTTAAACGCTCAAACCCGTATTTCTTTATTTCTGTAACTTTAAAACAGACGAACTACCATACAAACTTACAACCATTATCTCCGCGGGCGAAAGCTAGCTATCTACATAAAATTGTATTTTAGATGCTGTTCTTCCCAGAAGCGTGTGACTATTTGTGTGACAACAAGAAAGACACTCTTGCAAACGCTGAACCAATAATAGGTGGCGCCACTGTTGACAAGTATAGGGAGCTTGCCGCTGCACATAATGTTTGGTTGTCAATGGGAGGAGTGCATGAACGGGTTAGTTAATTTAATTGTAAAATGTTTATTTTCCCTGTGGAGGAACTAAGATAAGGAGGTGTAAGATAGCTTACTATGCAGAGGATGTATGGACCATGGAGAAACGCCAAAGTACGTACTCATGGAGTGCACTAGTGTGGCCGGCATCAGGCACAGTTCCTAGCAACACCATCCCTACCTGTGGTCTGCAGTAACCTGGGGAAAATGCTGGGCTTTTGAGAGTTTTTAGGCTGGGTTAAAAACTGACAAGACTGTACGCACGAGTTGTGAAATGGCGGCAAAGGGACCTGTCATTATTTTCACAGCTACGCGTTTTACATGTAAAAAAAATCTTGGAATACGTCGAATAATCTTGGCAGAAATTACTGTAGAGGGCAAGGTGATATGTCCCTCCAACACAAAGGGAGGATTCTGCGGCCGGTGCTTGTGCCTGGCACAATAGTAAAGTTGAGAACTTGTACCTATAATATATTGCAAGCAGGTGGAAGATTCAGGATTTGAAGCGATCAGTAACTATTGCCATAGTGACGAGTAACTTGTTTGTATTATTTATGTGTATGTAGGTATAGTTTTAACTATCGGGCACTGTTTTCCTCGAGTTGTGGGGAAGCGCGTTATGCATTTTACTCGCCTCAAAAAAACCTAGGGTAATTTTCTAGGATGCAACCACCGACATTTTTCGCCGGCGGTGAATAAGGAATAACCTCGGACCATGACCATAACCAATAATAATAATTACTCGAATGTAATAATAATCTTCTCACCGATGTCGGTTACGGCGGCCATACTCATTAGAAACTAACCAACTATGCAGGAATTATAGTGCACAAGTGTATGCGCAGACACAATACCACTCTCTAATACCCTCACTTTCATACTCCAATGTGACGAAAATCCGACAGGAGAGAAGCTAGAGCAGGACCGACGGCTTAAAGTGCTGTATGATGCACGTAAAATAAAAAAAAGTTTCGATTTCAGTTTTTTCTTTTTCCAACTAGGTCTTGTCCTATTATTGGGGTCGGCTTTCTTTATCTTCAATCTCCATTTAGCACGTTTTTGTGCTTATTCTGTATGTAATTGAGCATCTTTCAGGTCCTTCTGAACCGTTGTCTTCCACGCGTGCGTTTCGTCGTAGGCAACTCTAGGGCTAGCTTCACCATATGGTCGCCTGGAAGTCTTTGTATGTGGCCGTACCACCGCAAGCGCTTCTCAACAACTCCAGTAGGCCTACTCTCTTTTTAAATCGAAATTTCTTAAGTTTACGGGGACTATTCTAATTATATTTTGGATAACTGACCCACGCAGCTTCGTCTGCGTAAATTTTCCCCGTTTTTGCAACAAATTTCATTGCTGCTCCGCTCCTATTTAAAGCTCCTATTTTGTTTCGACTTAAACAAGTTTTTTTTTATCAATATAGGAAAAGATAGACATTATTCCCGATTTAAACTGCTTTCATATTTTCCAGGATACAGCGAACCTAACCAAAACTTACAACACTCATATAATTATAGACAATCAAGGATCCATAGTGCAGACTTATAGGAAGTTGCATCTCTTTGACGTGGAAATACCAGAAAGAAATATTAGGTTAAAGGAGAGTGATTTCTCTAAGGCAGGCACCCATGTTGTCAAGCCCGTTGACACGCCTGTTGGGAAAGTAGGTGAGTGAAAACGGTGTTCCTAATATGGCACGAAATATGCATTTAAGTGCTTCCTAAGTAAGTTCAAAAATGTTAGATTAAATTTTTTATCACAAGACAAAATATTTTATAGTAAAATAAATATTTACGTGTTTTTAAATGTTAATAACACAATTTGTAGCTAAATTGGTTATAAAATGTTAGACGCTTTTTCCCAAGACTCAAACTATCTCCATACAATATTTCATCTAAATCGAGGCAGCGGTTGCTGTCATATTTAATTATACATAGTGAAGGTACATGAAGTAGTTAACGGCGTTGTGACGGAATCTATAATTGCGTTTTCAAATCCCGCCTGAACCAATTTTCTTCATGCATATAATTCCAAATTTACAGGTCTATCGATTTGCTATGACATGCGTTTCCCAGAGCTAAGCACAGCATTGAGCATATTGAAGGCAGAAATATTGACTTACCCCTCTGCGTTCACGCAAGCCACGGGAGCTGCTCATTGGCATATTTTACTCAGGTAATTGTTTACAATTATACCTTGGAACAACTTACACACGGTCATCTGATCCCAAACTTGACAGAGACTACTATGGCCATCAAACAACTGGTAAACTTACTTATGTAGGTATATATTGTAAATACATACATAATTAACTATACAAATATTATAAATACAGAAGTTAAGATGTATGAATGATTGGATGTTTGTTACTAAATCACACCAAAACGTCTACCGAATCTGGATGAAATTTGACAAAGAGATATATTATAGTCTGAAGCACACAGGCTACTTTTTATCCCGGAAAAATGTTTTTAAATGTTTGACGCGAATGAATTTTACATAAATGCCACTGCATCTGACACTATAACCACACTAACACTTAGCACACACGATTATGAAAATAGCAAACAAGTCCATCGGTAGACGTGTTGTCGCTTAGACCGCCCGACTAAGACTGCCAAAATAAGACTCAATGCCTCACTACCGGCACTTCGAATGTAAACGTCAAACCAAAGTCACGCCATCTTGCGGCGGCCATGTTTAAATAAGTCAATAGACTTGCTTTTTAATCAAAACAACGTTCAACGTAAATCAATTAGCCTTTTAATAAATCTGCGACATATAAATTACAGCCAAATACATAAAGCAATTCTGTTCATCACAATGAGTGGTAATCAAACCCACGACCGGCTTAGCAGTAAGGGTCACTAACCACTGGATCAACAGACCAGTAAAATTAAAATATATATGAATAAATAAGTGCTAGCACTGACTGCCACTTCAATAGTCTCGGCGGCGCGGTGGGAATGTGTACGACTCGTGCCCAATAGATTAGATTCCACGCGAGACATCACTTTGTGTGATCTACTAATTGTTGTTCCGAGTATGGATTCTAAGTGGGAACTTTATGTCCGTGTTTATTTATTTATAAATTCTTTTGCTATACAGAGTTTTTACTTGACTGGAGTCTTTTTTAAAAGAGAAATAGATGGCTGTATGTAAGTTATCTCAATCAACAGATCGAGGGCAATAGAAAATCAATGTTACGTGATAGCAGCGGCTCAGTGTGGGTCACACAACGCCAAACGATCTTCGTACGGACACGCTCTGTGTATAGATCCCTGGGGCGAGGTGTTAGTTGACTGCGAACTGAACACACCGTGCTACAGGGTTGCGGAGATCAGCGCTGACAGACTGAGACACGTTAGGAGTAATATGCCTGTGTTTCAGCATAGAAGGTTAGTGTGTCTTTATAGCATATTGAAATGTGGTTTAGTTAATTGTATTAAAATAATGATATATTATAAAATTAAAGTAAAGCCAGACGGGTTCCCTGTGGCTTTTTAATTTTCATTAATGTGCCTAGCGGTTACGGCATCGGACTCGCAATCTAGAAGTCGCTGGTTCGAATCCCACTCCTAACACAAGCAATTTAGATTAGAAGGAGGGGTTAACAAGATTGTTAGTAATGTACGAATCACATTGCTAGATATCTTAGAAAAAGTTATTTTTACCCGAAACAAATTTATATTAAAAGACTAAAGGCGCTAAGTACTCCATTTAGCAAGTCTTGCATATAAGTATGACGTCACATGCGCGTACAAGTTGCTTGCATTGGAAAAAGGTATACACCATCGACAACAAAACACTATTGTTAACAATCTTTTGTACAAGTTCGAATACTCATACAAGTTGGAACTTGTATACAACTTGTATGCAATTTTTAACTTGTATATAAGTAACTTGCCTAATGGAATATCGACATAAGTCTACCGAAATTCAGTAGATTTTGATATACAGTTCAACGTAACTCGGCCGGATTGTTAGGTTCATATCACTTTCGCGGATATCATAGAGATGCGACCCTAAAATTACTTACGAAATTAATTATCGAATCGATTAAAATACTAACAAAATTTTAATTCAACAATAAAAAATGCTATTTATACGAGTAAAAACATGAGTTAGTAATACCACAGATAATATAATACTAATTATGACAATGTAATACGTAATCGCATCTCTAATTCTCTTGGTTTAGTTACCGCCCCCGCCCCCCGCTTTCTGTCACCATTTACTTCCAAAAATGCCCATACCTAGCCATAAACCTAGCAATAAACAGCCCGACCTAGTTACGTTGATCCAACTGTAATTACATTTATATATTTTACCGAAAATCCCCGATTGAAACATTAGAAGCTCATTTTTCTTAATAATTATTTAGAATCTTATTTCCAGACGAAACGTTTATTCCCTTTATACATTAAGTCTCCGTAAAGACATGTTACCGGAACACACGGACAAACCGAGTCACTCCCCATCGGAACAGACTGCGGGTACTTCTGATTCAATGCCAATAGACGATAACTTCAATGTGTTCGGACATGTACGAGTAAAAGATACTTGCATCTTCTACAAGTCTAAGTTGACGTACGCTTTTGTTAATTTAAGGTAAGTGGTATACAGTTTAAATTAAAATATAATAATAATGGTCTCCAAACCGATGTCAGTTACGGTGGACTGAACTTCGCAGATACAAGTGCACTCTCTATTGATTCACTTTCATAGTCCAATGGGAAGACTTAACGTGTTCTCCAAAGCTTAAAGGGATGTAACATTATTCTAAAATGGTCA
Source organism: Herminia tarsipennalis (assembly GCA_945859575.2). Taxonomy (NCBI): domain Eukaryota; kingdom Metazoa; phylum Arthropoda; class Insecta; order Lepidoptera; family Erebidae; genus Herminia; species Herminia tarsipennalis. The sequence continues at coordinate 5,470,483 of OX243830.2, forward strand.
CCCATCTAAGGACCGACAGTGGTAACATTTGTTAACCTTGCATATATCTCGACCACGTCAAATTTATCCTTCATATGTTACGACTAGCTGACCCGTGCAACTTCGTCTGCGTCAATTTTCCCCGTTTTTGCAACATTTTTCATTGCTGCTCCGTTCCTATTGTTCGTAGCGTGTTGTTATATAACCTATAGCCTTCCTCGATAAATGGGCTATCCAACAGTAAAATATTTTTTTAATTCGACCCAGTAGTTCTTGAGATTATCGCGTTCAAACAAACTCTTCAGCTTTATAATATTAGTATAGAATAAAGCAATCGTCGCTGTATCTGCCGCATCCCCAAAAAACTGATAGGTACGGCGAGGCTAAAAAGTGATAATTTTCCCCTCAGATGTGTGATTCCGGGCCACGTATTGGTAGCTCCCATTCGAGTCGCGGAGAGGAATAGTGATCTCACGGAAGAGGAAGCACATGATTTTTATAAAACTATCAGATTAGTGCAAAAGGTATGTGTTTGTTTGTAGTTTTTAGGGTTCCGTAGGCAAATTGCCAAAACGGAACCCTTATAGTTTCGCCATGTCCGTCTGTCCGTCCGCACCTTTGCTTAGAGACTGTTAGTGCTAGGAGGCTGTAATTTTGCATGGATACACATATTACTTACGCTTACAAAGTAAAAATTATTAAGGTACCTCCCCTTATATGTAAATTGGGGGTGTGATTCTTTTTTTTCACCTACCCAATTCTGTGGGGTATCGTATTTTAATGTTAACTGACAGTTGTCAAATTACGAGTAGGTACCCCTGGCCCCTTGTGGTAACATCTCTAAATAATAACTTCCCCATTTTTCATCAGATATGGATAAATATTTTTTGAAATATAGATTCACACAAAAATTGTATTCATATTATTTTGTTTTAGCTAATGGAAACAATACACAACACAAATTCGTGTACAGTCACCATACAAGATGGTCCTGACGCTGGGCAGACAGTTAAGGTATATTTATGTTAAATTATTCCATTGTTACATCTATTTATTCCAAATATTATATATGAATTCATAAAGCAAAGGGCCAAGATTAGTACCCTGTGGCACGCCAACGATTTTAGACAAACCACAAGACGTTTAGGGGAACTAAATTACAAATAAGTATTGACAAATGCTTTATGATAGAGTTTTCTATCGGAAAGAAGTAACTTATCTAACGGGTTTAATGACAACTAGCTCGAGTTTTCGAACAAGTATTATTATGGTCAACACACTCTAAGCCTTTAGAAAGATCGGAGAATACAAAAATAGTATTATATTATTAAATTTCCAAAAAATTGCAAACCTTGGAAATCATACGAACATGCTTTTTATTTTAGATTAATACTATTATTGTTGAAATTTTAATTAAGTTATACAAATATATTTTCAGCATCTGCATTGCCACATAATGCCGAGGAAAAAAGGAGATTTCATTGAAAACGATTTAATATATTTAGAGCTCGCGAAACACGATCAGTAAGTACTTCTTTTAAAACCTTTCCATGCTATACAAGGAAGTACCTACATGAAGTGGACATATTTGGTTTTTTTTCCTTACACATGTCCATCTGATCCCAAGCCACGCACGATGTGAAATGTTTACTAATAAACTAAATTGTAGGGTTTTAACGTTGCTGCAACTTTCGTAAATTAAATATAACATAACAACGATATTTCGCTTTTCATGTTATGATTTCACATTACCAACTGTTTAAGTTGCAGAGTAACTACGGAACATATTGATTTAGCCCAGAATAAATGATTTAGCAATTTTCAACTTTGATGAAACGAATGACATCCCTAACTTTAACATTTTTGCCAGTCGTTGCTAAGCAACGTTGTTATTAAACATTTCACATCTCTCGGCTTTAGAATATATAACACACGGATTTAGTTATGTGACTGGCAGTGGATTCGATTCCTACCCAGGACAAATCTTCGTCTGATGAACACGATTGTTTATTGTAGGTTAGATAAACTGCACCCAGCATTTTATCTATAATATGTATGTATTTAAAAGTACTTAATTCTTATAATGTTTATCAGTTTTCTGGTCGCCATAATAAAGGCTCTGCCTAGTTGTGTGAGTTGTCCCATTTATTTACAGGTTCAAATCCGGCCATCCAAGTAAGCCAGCAAGAACATTAGAAGAAATGGAAGCCGAAGCAACATTACTTAGGAAAGAGATATCGAAAATATTGGAAGCTGATAAAAAACAATACTTATAAATAGGTTATTTATAGATGTATAGATTAAAGTATTCAATGTAATATATAAATATATTTATTGTTAAGAAAATAACATTGTTTTTGATTTAAAAAAATAGAATTAAGGGAGCATTTGTCTAGCTTGTTGGGTGTAGTGACCCTGACTGCTAAGATAGAGGTCGTGGGTTCGATCCCCACCCAGGAAAAAACTTTGTGTGACGAGCACGATGGTTTATTATTATATAAATACTAGCGGCCCGTCCCGGCTTCGCACGGGTGGACACGGGAAACCTCATTTCTTTAGTAATTGCGACTATAAATTGAAATGTAAGCTATCCTATCTCTCAAGTTGGACCAAACTGCATATTGTGTGCAAATTTGAACGAAATCTGTTAAGCGGTTTAGGAGTCCATCGCGGACAAACATCGTGACAGGAGATTTATATATATTAAGAAGATATCAGCAGTCTGGTTGCCATAGTAGGTACATATCTGCTTAGCTTAGGATCAGATGGCGTTGTATGTTGTCCCAAGATATTATATTTTTTTTAACTCAATATGGGTGTACTAAGTACCTAAGGCACCTGTCCCACCAACGAGAAGCGTGTAGCGATTAATTGGTCAAGAAACGTACAACAGATGTATTTTGTAGATCCTGTCCGAGTAAACAAAGGAGATGCAGTATAGAGCGAGTACTCGCCAGCAGTGTGAACACTCGGGCGATCAACTATTACATTATACTATCTGTATCTCTTCTGTTTACACGGGATCTACATAAGTATATACGTGTTCTGAGCGATAAAATCGCTACTCTTTTCCTCGCCATTGGTCTGTTGTCTCAATATGGGTGTACTAAACAGTACCTAATTGTTGTTAAACAAGGTGGTAGGGAAAGAATAATTAGACACTATATAAATTAGGTATTATTTCATTACTAGCTTTCGCCCTAACAAACCTAAAACATCCTATGTCCTTTCCCGAGACCCAAACTCGGGAAAGAACATAGGATGTTTTCGGTTCAGCGGTGAAAATATAACAGAGACAGTTGCTTCCACATTTTTATATTAGTATAAATTAAATTAAAAAAACACATAATTTTTAAAACGTTTATTACAATAAACAGTGTTATATTATTAACCTACACATTCGATATTAAAACGAACTACCCATAAAGATAGACTAGCTAAACCAAATCTCACAGTATCTCATCAGATGGAGGGGGGTTCTAAGTTCGTCAAAATCACCTTACGTAATTTATGGGGGGGGGGGGGGGGGCCTTATCGCGATAAAAACTACCCTATGTCCTTCACTAGGTCTTAAACTATCTCCATAAATTGGTTCAGTGGTTTAAGCGTAAAAAGGTAGCAGACAAACAGAGTTACATTCACATTTATAACATTAGTATCGATAAATAGACATAAGAAACATACTATTTAAGTAAAAAAGTCGTCTCCTACGAAACACATTTGATATTTTAGTAAGTATATTGTTCACAATTTCAGAAATGTCAAGACTTCTTAATAGGCGTCTTTCATTACATCTCAAGTTATAATCCAGGCATGATATAAGCGATGTTATGCAAAGTATCTTGAAGCAGTCGTTGTGGGGGGGCAATGGCGGGGATGGCGCGAGACACTGCCAGCAGCGGGGCGAGAGAACACAGCAGAGTGTCTAACAGTACTGACACTGAGCCCGACACTGCGATTTGACCCTGGGAACATACAAAATATTAGACAATAGAAGTTTAATTTGGGGTTGTTTTTAAGATTGAGGATAATTTGACCAATTTTACAGGGGGGACATCAACCTCAGAAAGAATTTAAAAAAGGATTAATACTTTATTAACTTAGGTTACAAAATGCAACTCTAATAAACATGTGATAAAATTTGGAAATTAATCCAGTAAAAGGTAGGGAAACGTTCCCTTAGAGCAGTGGTTTGCTCTTTTTAACCTAGTTACCCTTTTTCAATACTTTAAAAGCCATTTTCTTGTGTTCCTATCCCCCCTCCCCGTGTTCCTTGTGCCTCACTCCGATGATGGCCAGGCTCTCCCTCAGATGTGCAGCCCCCCACATTACCTCGTGTTCCTTGTGCCTCTCTCCGATGATGGCTAGGCTCTACCCCAGGAGTCTCAGATGGGCAGCACCCTCCACATTACCTCGTGTTCGTTGTGCCTCTCCCCGATGATGGTCAGGCTCTCCCCCAACCAACACAGATGGGCAGCCACCTTCCCCTCCATTACCTCGTGTTCCTTTAGCCTCTCCCCGATGATAGCCAGGCTCTCCCCCAGGAGTCTCAGATGGGCAGCCACCTCGACTGCTCCGCACCCAGTCACTCGGTACATGCCAGCTGTTGTGGATGGAGTACTGCTGCTCACCGGCTATGGACAATCAGTATTGTTTGATTATTTTACAGCGGCCGGTTCGGATTTGCAAGGAATTTTGTCGTACCAAAATCACAATGACTGAATAGTGATTATTTGTTTAATATGTATACTATAACGTAACAGTTAAGTAAGTTGCTTGCGTTTTGTACTAATGACACCTCTGTATAGAAAACTATGGTCTTAATTTTTTACTTTAAAAATAGGTGATAACTTCAAGTCAATTCTATCAATCATCAGTAAGAAAATACCGTCTTTTGGTGTTATTGTATTGTTTAAGTGTTACTTATTGTATTTATTGTAGACATGGTACGTTTATTAATCTTATACTTGTTTAAGCACCTATCCTTTTTGAAGATTTTTTTATATGTCCTAAACATCCTGTACCTAAAAATCAAATTAAAAAAAAGTCAAGAATTTTCAGCCTCAATAAACTTGAAAGGAGATTTAGTCTATTTACAAATTCAGTAATCACCCCCCCCCCCCCTCCCCCCACTTGGACGTGTATTTTATTATGATTTTTTTACTTACTGCTCCAATCCTCCAATCGCTTAAAGTTATTTGTGAACAATCCCCCGACGGTTTTTCTTCGTACTACTTACCTGCTATTGGTCGGAGTGTCTACATTTTATTTTATCCTTTTCATTGCAAAGTTTAAGTTCGTCGTGGGTATTTTTTTTTTTTTTAATTCATACTTTTTAGAGATTTCTTACAAAACATTAGATACACGTGTTGGGCAAAAAGTAATCTAACTAACATTTTATTACTACGATGAAGTAATTTTTATAGGCATTTCTTGCCAATTACTTTACAAATATAATAATTGCATCAAAGTTAAAAAAAAAACAAAAACAATCTAGGTCTAGTAACATAGTCCAGATAGGTGGTTCGATTGTGGCGACTTCAAATATTTTTTCTATCTTTCGAATATGCAATTATTGTATTTGTAATTACTACGATTTCTTGTTAGTAATCACAGCCACTGATTACAAACAGTAATAACGTGAGTAATAAAGTGTACTTCTTTTTTATTAATAACTAAATTTTGTAGTTGTAATCATGATTATAACTACAAAATGTAGTTATTAAAGTGTATATATATATATATATATATATATATTACTTTTGTGATTGCATGCATGATAGGGCCTCCCCCCTACCCGAAAGTACGAAAACCGGTTTACCGGTTACGGTTAGATGGTAAAATTTGACTAAACGTCGGCCAAATGTGTTCTGTGTAACTACGTTTTATAAAGATCATGTCAAAATAAGAAGTTTGAGTACAAACAAGGTGGGTCTGCACCCCACTGTTCGTATGCTATAAGGCTTTCAAAGTTATGGCCCAATATTCAGAAAGATCTCGTCTAAACAAAATAAGATCTTTCTGAATATTGGTTTACCATCTACATCTCTACATCACATCACCAACTTTTATGGCAATCGTGACGTCATCCGCGTTCCGAACGTATTGCCTCATGCTAGAACGGATTTTTTTAAGAGGAATAAATACTTTTCTTGTATAAAAATTTACAACCACTTACCAAATGACATTAAGCAATTAGATATGCCAAGGTTTGAGAGTACGCTTAAAATTTTTTTATTATTATTATTATATAATTAATCTTAAATAAAATTGCATGCCTAATGAGGTAAATTGTGTTGCACACCATTACCTTTAAGACCATATATTTTGTAATACCATAATTACTGCAATAAAATTCATTTCATTTCATTTCCGCCTCTGTGAGTTTTAATGCAGAAACCATTTAAACACAGATTTTTGATGATGCTGAACATTGAGAGAAACAATTTGGCGATATATGCATAGGTTTTATGTATCATTTACCGTTGTTTACACAGCGTACATTCTGAAAGTTGCAAAGACGCATTTATGCTGACTTAGTTGACGTATATCGTAATAACTATAGGTAATTTGCTCATTATACACATAATATATAGCCAATAATCCATCAGGAATAGTTTATCTTTTAAATGGTTAAAGATCTTTGCAAATACATACAGTGGTCGGGATGATTACAAAATTCGGCCTCTCTTTATACCCACGCCGATTATGCCGCCGCCACCGACGATTTAGTGGTCAGACGCTGTCGATTTAGTGGTCAGACGCCGTCGATTTAGTGGTCAGACGCCGTCGATTTAGTGGTCAGACGCTGACGATTTAGTGGTCAGACGCTGACGATTTAGTGATCAGACGCTAACGATTTAGTAGTCAGACGCTGACGATTAAGTGGTCAGACGCTGTTTATTTAGTGGTCAGACGCTGACGATTTAGTGGTCAGACGCCGTCGATTTAGTGGTCAGACGCTGTTGATTTAGTGGTCAGACGCTGACGATTTAGTGATCAGACGCCGTCGATTTAGTGGTCAGACGCCGTCGATTTAGTGGTCAGGCGCAATCGATTTAGTGGTCAGACGCTGACGATTTAGTGGTCAGACGCTGACGATTTAGTGGTCAGACGCTAACGATTTAGTGGTCAGACGCTGACGATTTAGTGGTCAGACGCTGACGATTAAGTGGTCAGACGCCGTTGATTTAGTGGTCAGACGCTGTTGATTTAGTGGTCAGACGCTGTTGATTTAGTGGTCAGACGCTGTTGATTTAGTGGTCAGACGCTGTTGATTTAGTGGTCAGACGCTGACGATTTGGTGGCCAGACGCTGACGATTTACTGGTCAGACGCCGGTCAAAAAGGCATTGGCGCCCACTTCTAGTACCTTTTTTACCGCTGCGTAAAAGGAGGAGTGTTATAAGTTTACCGTGTCTATCTGTCTTTGAGATCATAGGAATAGATGTAATAATAACAAAAATCAAGAAGAAGAAGCGTCGGTAGCCAAATGGCTAAATCATCGGACTCGCAATCGTGAGGTCGCGGGTTTGAATACTACTCATTATGGTACCGACGTGAACCCACTCCTAACACAAGCCTTTGAGCTTAGCTGGGGAGCTTAACAGGATTGCTAGTTATGTGGGACCTAAATACCACATTACTAGTTTATAGTTATCTTTAAAAAAGAAAAAAAATACCGAACAAGTGCGAGTCGGCCTCACCCATCGAGGGTATCCGTACAAATTATAAATAGTTCAGGAATCGAGTCTTGCACTTTTTAAAAAAAACAGCCGTATATTTTTTTCACATCAACCTAGAAGTTTAATTTTTTCACAGCTTCAAGGGATTGTAAACTTGAGTATATTGTTTTAATTTCAAATCGATACCTCCACGCGTTTCCGACGTACGTACGTTCCTTTTGAGGCACGGAACCCTAAAAAATTGAATTAAAACATCTATATTTATTACTAACCACCAAAGCTTGTTGCGGCGGTGTGGGCGGTTGAGGTTTAGGCGCGGCACGGTTGGCGGGCGGCCGGCCCGGACCCGGCGTTGATAATGGACGACCTGCGAACATACACACATTAATTGCTAGCTGACCCGCGCAACTTCGTTTGTGTCAATTTACCCCGTTTCTTGCAACATTTTTCATTGATGCTCCGCTCCTTTTGGTCATAGACTGCTGATATATAGCCTTCCTCGATATGAGCTATCCAACAGTGAAAGAATTTTTTAATTCGAATCAGTAGTTCCTGGGATTACCGCGTTCAAACAAACAAACTCTTCAGCTTTATAATATAGTGGACTTTCTTATTGTTAAACAGAACAACTTACTAGGGTTTGATATAATAATCTTGTTAGTAGTAGCCTGATTGCTCTGTTCTTTCTGCATCGCAAACCTCTTGGCTTTACGCTTCCATAGATAGCGTTCATTGTAGTTTACCTGTAATTGATTTAAAATTGTATCAAAGATTTTTAATTTCGTTTAAGTATTTAAATTAGTGCTCACCTAGAAAAAGAAAAAGAAAAGATACATTTATTCGTTGCATTACAATAAGTTACATAAAATGTTGTGCCTCGCGGTTGCAACGAATGGGTGTCCAGTTCAGCATAAGATAGACTTAAGAGCCTGGCGCTGGTTTTCAACTGGAACCCAGCGAAACGTGTTCGTGTGGTGTGTGTGTGTGTGTGTGTGTGTGTGTGTGTACGTGTGTGTATGTATTAAATGCAAACCCATTTTACTTTTTACTTGTGTCAACTATTTATTATACGGGAATTAACGCGCATTGTTTACTTTAAAATTGCTTGACGTTTCGACCAGGTTGCACCGGCCGTGGTCACAAGCGGACTGAATTTTAAGGTAAACAATGCGCGTTAATTCCCGTATAATAAATAGTTATAATCATGCAACGCGAAAGTTTAAATGTAATTTAAGGTTATTTTTAATAAATTTACAAATGTCCTGTACAAAATGGAATCAAAGCCTCTTGCACAACAGTCATACTTACTATCACTGCACTTTTTAATGAGCACGCAATTTTAGAAGATTTACAAGAAGAGTAGAAATCTCCATAAGCTTTATTTTTAATAATACGAGGGTGGATTGAAAAGTTCGCGGCCTCAGCAAGAAAACAATATAAAATATAAACAAAAGTAATTTTATTTTTCCACGTAATCTCCACTTAACTCAATGCACTTCTTCCATCTGGTTTCCAACGCCTGTATGCCGGTCATAAAAAAAGTTTCTTCAAGGCCTTCAAAAAAGTCACCCACCGCGGTTTCAACCTCCTCATTTGATGAAAATTTTTGACCTCCAAGGTGTTTTTTAAGGTTTGGGAATAAATGAAAGTCCGAAGGTGCCAAATCAGGGGAATAGGCGGGATGGGGCAGTAATTCAAAGCCACAATCACGAATTTGAGCCATTGATTCAACAGACGTGTGAACGCGTGCATTATCCTGATGGAACAACACTTTCTTGCTGAGTAGTCCTGGCCTTTTCTCTTTGATCGTTTCACGCAAATGACGTAAAAGGGTGCAGTAATAAGCAGAGTTTATAGTCTCACCTTTTGCAAGGTAGTCCACCATGATGACACCCTTAGCATCCCAAAAAACTGACGCCATCACCTTGCCAGCTGACAAAATTGTTTTGGCTTTTTTTGGAGTCGGTTCATCAGGTTTTTTCCACTGCTTGGATTGCTGTTTTGACTCTGGGGTGTAGTGGTGTACCCAGGTTTCATCCATTGTAACAAATCTGTCCAAAAAATCTTGTGGATCAGTCTCAAACATTTCCAAACTGTCGCGAGAAATCGTGAGCCGTATTCGTTTTTGTTCAACTGAAAGCAATCTGGGGACCCACCGCGCAGAAACCTTAGAAAATCCAAGTTCATTGACTATGATGTTTTGTGTTCGTTCATATGAGATGCCAATAGTGTCAGCAATCTCCCTGATGGTCAATCTCCGATCTGCCAATATCAGATCACAGATTTTCCCAATGTTTTCTTCAGTCGTAGACGTCGTAGGCCGGCCGGAGCGAGGGTCATCTTCAATACTCTCTCGTCCGCGTTTAAATTCTGCAACCCACTTTTTCACAGTCGTATACGATGGAGCAGATTCCCCCAATGTTGTTGACATATCTTCGTGAATCTCTTTTGGAGTCAGTTTTTTTTTAAACAGGTATTTGATGACCGCACGTTGCTCAATTTTCTCCATTCTTTAAAAACGCTGCACTTAGGCTCACAAAATTCAGTCTAATTTAAAAACAGATAATGCTATTGTGACAGAATTTTACAATGTGACAACCAGAGAGTAAACAAATCGAATGAGGTCAGTTACATTAAAATAAGTCAAGTATTTATGTGGTAGGCCGCGAATATTTCGATCCACCCTCGTAACTAGCAATGTGGAATTTGGTCCCACATCTTACATTACTAACAATACTGTTAACCCCTCCGGCTAAGCTTCAATGTTTGTGTTAGAAGTGGGTTCATGTCGGTGGAATAATAACGATTGCGAGACTGATGCCTTAACCATTAGGCTACCGCCGCTTTCCAACATTAAAACTTATCAATAGCATAGAAAGGAACAAATTAAACAAAATAGTTGTTATTTAATAATAACAAAATACTTACATTAGACCACATCTCTCCAAGCCTCTTCGATATAGCCGAGAAATCCATATCAGGATGTTTACGTAGCAACTCATTGCGAGCTTCTTTAGCCCACATCATGTATGCGGTGATGCGAGTCTTGCCCTTGTCTTTTCTCTGAGCCTTAGCTCTACCAATCACTCTGCCATCTTTAACTATCAACTTCTTTTTACTGCTTTTCTCCATCATGTAGAGAGAGTTGGCTGGAGTTCTTGTGGAACCCTCGTCTGATGCCGAACTGTCCGATTCCATGCTGCAAAATTTGGGTAGAATACAAATTGTTTACTTTTATAACAGATACAGAGTTTTTATTGTATTTATTTTGTACAGAACTCGGCAATATTCTTATAAATTTCGCTTCAGCTTTCGCCCGTAGCTCCCCTCCCTAAATTTTCCCCGTTTTTGCAAACATTTCTCATTGCTGCTCCGCTCCTTTTGGTCATAGCGAGATGTTATATAGCCTGTAGCCTTCCTCGATAAATGAGCTATCCAACAGTAAAATCATTTTTCAAGTCGGATCAGTAGTTCCTGAGATTATCACACTCAAACAAACAAACAAACTCTTTAGCTTTATAATATTAGCATAGATTTATTTGGGAAACAGACAGATGTATGCATAATAGTCTAAAATCTATAAAGAGTTTCCTCAGATTTAATTATACCTATGTATGTATGTGTTATTTTATTTTTTACTTATAACAAATAATGTACATAGATTTATAGGAATACTGACTCGCTATAACAACACAATTTTAACTAGCACAGGAGCCGGAGAACCTAATAATTGTATTAACATATTATGTATTATGTTTATAGGAAATAAAGATTATACATTTAAACCATCTGGAAGAAATGATCTAATTCAGTATTTCTTAATCTGTGTTCGGGGAGTATATGTATGGGGGTGCACAGTTTCATCTATGGACTATTTAACAATAATAAATAAAATACAAGTGGAATACGATTTAAGATTACAACTTAGTAGTAATATCAACCCAAATATCACTAATTTAGTTGCCAAAAAGCTGCCAACAACCAACCTTCATATTTTTTTATGAATAAGTACTATTAATACAATCATTGCATTTATGAAAGATAGAAACATTTGCAATAACAAAAGCGGTAATAGTTCTTAAACTTTCAGCTAGATGGCGCAAGCCAGGGTCTGACTCGCATGCACAAAGGATAGAAAAAAATTGAGGATTAGTAACATAGTCCCAAATAGATGGTTTGATTCCAGCCCTGGTTTGGCGGAAGTCTCCGGTTTACTTCCTGTGACTTAAAATCTTTCAAAGATGAAATTATTGTATTAATAAAGTAATTGGCAAGAAATGTCTATAAAAATTATTATAATATTCAGCCTGCGATATCTTCATTTATTAAAATGCTCTCTGTAACAAAGCAATTACAAAAGCCATAATAGTTCTTAAACGGCTAGATGTCGCAAGTGAGAGCCTAAGTCACATGCAAGAGAGAGATAGAAAAAATTGAGGTTTAGTAACATAGTCCCAAAAGTTAGAAGACCAAAGAAATGCTGGGTAGACGACATAATAGAAGTTGCAGGCAGAAATTGGTGGAGTCTCTGTGCAGAAAGAGAGGACTGGAAGAGGATAGAGGAGGCTTACCCAAAAAGGATCCATTGCAAAAACAGAAAAGCTACAAACACTTAAGTAATGTAACTAACTTATCCGGCCAAAATACTGTTACATAAAAAGTTTTCTTTTTTTTAACTTTTTAATTACTTTGAATTTGGAACGCATTCATTATTTTTAAAAGTTCTTTCGTTTTCGCGCCATTTACCATATTTTTTCGTGTTCATTATCAAATTACAATATAGATTGGGGTTTTGAAGCCGTCGGTCGTAATCCAGACACTTCAAAAGCTTGGTATCAGCCGTATGTTCATATATCATACTATCAACACTAATCAACAGATACAACAAAACTTCCTCTGTCGAAGACCATAAAAGATCGGGGCGGCCTTGTGCACTACAAAGGCTGTTAATGCTGTTAAAGCCCGAATTAGTCGAAATCCTATTAGGAAGCAAAAAATCTTGAGAGAGCGAGAAATAAAGATTCCCACTAGGACTCTGTCGCGTATTATAAATACAAGACCTGAAGCTCGGCGCTTATCGTCGATATACAGGACATACCCTAAATCAATCTTTACAATTAAAGAGAGTGGATCAATCAAAATGCCTTCGAAATATATAATGTTTACCAATGAAAAAAAAATCCCGATTGTAGAGCACTACAATAAGCAAAATGTAAATAAATTATGGTCAGGTTTAGAGGACATGGCTGGTTCTAAACGACTCAGCGACACTGAGTCTCTTAAAAATCTCTAGAGCAAGCAGTTGCGAAATTTCCCATGGAAACAGTGCATAAATCCATAGATTTCTGGCCAGACAGATTAAAGGTCTGTATAAAAACCATAGGTGGTCATTTTGAATAGAATATTTGTTTTTATTTTTTGCTGAAAAATGCATTTTCATTTGTAACAGTACTTATGGCCGGACTAGGTATGTATATAACTACTACTTTTGTAATGGTATTAAATAAGCGTCAATATTTTTATTATTATTATCAGTCCCGGATAGATGGTTTTACTAAAGATTAAGGTCTGAAATTTAATTTTTTCCTTGTTTTTATAGACGTACATGGACTAAAAAAGGTTAATAGAGTCTGATCTAACTGATAGTAAAAACCACATCATAATCCCTTGTGTGGTTTAGGAGGAGTTAGTAGATATTTATTTATGTGATTGATTGTATTTCATTGGGTCAACAAATAGTTATTCAATTAAAATATGCAGGGGAATTACAATTTTAGAATTAACCAATGTTTATTCCAACCACATTGTCCACATGTTACAAAAAGAATGGTTTCTAAATATAAGATGTCTCTAATTTAAATAATATAAACATTATAGAAATTGATAATATAAGAAAATAAATAGTTATTCAGACTATGTTTTAGAAATATGCAAAGGATAATAATAACATACAATTTTATAGATAAAAGTCAACTTATAACTAACCTGTCAGCATTTTCTCCGGTATTTTCATAGTAATCAGACTCACTGCCTGACGCCGTGCCCACTTCCTCGGCCTGTCTAGGCGGAACAGTCTCCATTGGCTGAAAATCCTGATTTTCTTCATGACGAAACCCTGGACTGGGTTTCACGGGCGTTTGGCGTCTAAAACGAGTTTCTATGTCGTCAGGAGATTCAAAGTCCATTAACTTTGAACTCTTCTTCCTAACGCGACCGCTTCGTGATATGCCGGTGACTTCTAAATCTAAAAAAAAGAGAATTTTGGTGGGAACACGGTAACCGGAACTATATCAAATGGAATGTAGTTAATTGATAATGATAGTGTCGCATTTTTGTACTTACCTTCTTGCATTTTGGATAATTTTATCTACTGTTAATGTAATTTACGCTTCAATCAATAAATATTTTCAGAAATTCACAACGCAATAGACGAACAATACACCTAACATGACATGACATGACATTGACACACAGCAAGCAACGAGCGAGTAGGCTTGGGCAAAAAATATCGATATATATATCGTCGATACTTATAATCGCGATAATATATTTGTATTTATTAGTATTTCGATAATGTTTGATATTTATTTTATAGTAATGAATTCGTATCAATTTTAGAACATTTTTCAACGCAATCTGGTATCGTGTTTAATGTTTATTTATATATATTTATTCATTCATAATAATTTACATTATGTTGAATTACATAGATATACAGTAATATCATAAAATATCCAAATTATTCATCCACAATAAGCACAATACAAATTTAATTAAACTGCTGGCCGATGACCTTAATTGAATAGGTACCACAGGTCCAGATGGGTTTAATAACTGAGTTTAGAATTAGCGGTAGACTCTAAGTTTGTTGCTTATGGACAGGGTAGATTGTCTACCAAGCAGCCATAAGAGGTTTTTGAACCGATAATTCATTGCGTCTCTTTTGTGTTTTATATGTTCTTTCCATGTCATACGCTGGTATAAGTAGAAACCCAGATACTTTACACATGTGGATTGAGGGATTTCGACCCAGGGGAACTACAGGACACAGTTGTTTCCTAAGTGTAAATGTGATGTGGTAAGATTTAGGGGCACTCGCTCTAACGTGCCATTTATTGAACCAGGCATTAGTAATGTGTAGTTGGGATTGAAGCATTTTACTAGCCTCGTTTGGATCAGTGTTGGCCGCGAGAAACGCAGCATCATCCGCAAATGTTGCAACCGTTATATTTGGCATTTGGGGTAGGTCATACGTGTATATGTTATACAACACGGGCCCCAGGACAGAGTCTTGTGGAACTCCAGCGCGGCAACTTTGAAGAGATGATCTTGCACTGCGCAGCTTGACTTGAAACAGTCTGTTGTTTAAATATGACTCCAGTAAGAGGTAGTAGGAGGGTGGAAGTGTCGGGTATGTAGTTTTATATAACAGGCCCTTGTGCCACACCCTGGCAAAAGCTTGTTGGACGTCCAGAAAGGCAGCCGAGCAATATTCTTTTCTTTCCAGACATTGCCTTATGATGATTGTGTTATGGACTTGCTCTATTGTGGAATGGTTCTTGCGAAACCCAAACTGGTGACTGGGTATAATGTTATCATCATCAAGATGCCCTTTTAGTAGTCAGAAGAGTTCCTTCCCAAAGTTTTGAGAGTAACGGTGTCAGACTTATTGGTCGGTAGGAGGATAATTCATTAATTGGCTTGCCGGGTTTATGTATCATGACGATTTGTGATACTTTCCAAAGTGTAGGAAAATGTGAAATGCGAATACTTTGTGGATCTCCGATTAAAAACAACTAGATATGAACGACGTGACGTCATCAAGAAGTTAAACAAGGATAGTTAATTACGTTGCCAATGAAAAAGACAAGGATGAAAACTTTTTTTGTCCTCATCATCGTAGCCGGTTTTTTCTGTTTGGCCCACTGTGGTGAACAATGAAACTGAGCCAAACAAGTAACGCGAGTTATGTTTATTTGAATATTTGTATATTTCACTAATTGTGTGTATACTGAGGTAAAGGACTCGTTTAAAATGTGTGAGGATTTAGGGTGTCTGCAGGATTTCAGGCTGTAAGAACCGCAGTAAAAGGAAAACCTAAGGAATCACATTTCATTCGTAAGTATTACAATGTAGAGTTTATTTTACATTGCGATGAGTTAAAAATATTATATTACAACTCAATACATCAAGTATTATGCTTTAAAGTGGTCCTCTGATATATTATGTTAATATTGCAATTATAACCTCAAAGTAAAGCATTGTAGTGATGCCCACTTTCGGGTTCAATTTTCCCCAAACCTAGTCTCTAATGTTTTAATTCTAAATCATAGTCTAATAATGAGCGTCAGCATGAATTTCGATCTTTATAATTGATTTCATACAAGACGGATATATTACGATTTAGTGGAGCTTATGATTTACCTACTTAGATTTTTTACTGAAAACTATAGGATTAAGTACATTGTGGTTAGATAATCGACAAAACCGGCCGTGGTCACAAGCGGACTGGTTTGTGACCACGACGACAACCTGGTCGTAACGTCAAGCAATTTTATGGTAAAGAATGCGCGTTAATTCCCGTATTATTTCCCGTAATAAATAGTTATACTATATTACAATTACGTAGGCCTTTTGTGACATTTCTGAAAACTTAGCTGCGCATTTTACACATTCAAGCTAGAATAATAAAAATCGTAGTTATTAACAGTAAACGGTATTTGACCCATTATGCAATTAATTCATTTTGGTTAGGTACACAAGTATTAAGTATATCAATCGCTTCAACATGCTGTCTTCGGCACTCAGAAATCATTACCCTAAATAACAGGTAATGACTTTTTTCTGGCAACACCAAATGTGGGAGCGAGAAAAACATAGATGGAGATCTTAAAGATAGATTTATAAGCGCCGGATGAGTAGGGTAACCATATTTTTCTGCGATATTTACAATGAACCAGCAGCTATAACTTTTCTAACCAAATGAAAATAAAATCAAACATTAACAAAATTACGTTAATACCTACTAAACTGTAATTTATCGGAACTCAAATTACCTTTTAATAATTTACTCTTCAGTAGATATTTAAATAAATATATAAATTCCATATTAGTAAGTATCTCGATATTTAGCATTTTGCTATAAAGTAGTCGGCTCCGTTGTTCTAAATTATTTATTTCAGATAGATAGTACAAAAAACATGGCAACCCAATTTAAGAAAGAGAACCCCTATTTTTAGAGAGATGGAGATGACAACAGTATTTTCAAGGTCATATCGTTTCACTTTTGTTATTCGGCCAGCATGTGGCCTTCAATTTTACTCTATCTCCATGGGTGGAGATAAATCTCTATGGTGGGCACGCTTTATTAGGATCTAATTGTAGTTATGTACACGACTAGTACTAGATAGGTATATACAATTAGATCCGAGTTGTGGACATTTACTGCCAAAGGTCGCACAATTTTTTTCTCTTTTTCACCCTTTGCAGTAAATCTTTACTTTTTAATTGAAAGGGATGGCACAGTCCTGGTCTATGCGTCAATGATAATGCCAGATGACTATTTTAAAACTCCCTTATTTTGAAAGCAGCTGTTGCTGCTAAACTAAGCTAGGAGGTTAAAAATATTTTGCAAAAAATTTGAGGCACGCTGATATTTTAATATGATATTAAGTATAATTAAAAATAAATGTTAGAGAAATGGTTTTCGGCGTGCCTCATATATCTACCCAAAATGTACAACAGCTCTCGGTCTAAAAATGCTCACGTCATCGTCATTCCGAATAATAGATACGTCGACTATCACTACATAATATAAGACAAGTCCCCCGCCGCGTCTGTCTATAAGTTCGCGATAATCTCTATAACTACTGAACGGATTCTAATGCGATTTTCACTGTCATTCACATAATTTCTTCCTGATGATTTTTTGTACAATATACTAGCTGACCCGCGCAACTTCGTCTGCGTAATTTTTCCCTGTTTTTGTAACATTTTTCATTGCTGGTCTGCTCCTATTAGTCGTAGCGTGATGTTATATAGCCTATAGCCTTCCTCGATAAATGAGCTATCTAACAGTAAAATATTTTTTTAATTCGGATCAGTAGTTCCTTAGATCACCGCGTTAAAACAAACAAACTTTTCAGCTTTTTAAAATATGTACAGCCGCATATTGTGTACAAATAGTGAAAAAAAAACCGTGCGGAGCCGGGGCGGTTCACTAGTTAAATTAAACATCGTCTGCAACATTATTTAAAAAAAAATACAAACTTTGTACAACAATAATATTTTATTTAACTGTCTGTTATAAATAGTTTTACATAAACATTGGTTACTGTTACTATATTTATAATTATACAATTCAATGACAACTACTCTTATTAAATGCTACTGCAGGTTTGAAACTGGAATCAAGGGTTATTGGAATAAATTATAGACATTTTTCACATTTCACTGGAACTGATTGTATAACGCGATTAATATTATTTGTGTGTTATTTTGTGTATGTATATGTAGATTTTATGAAGGGGTTGAGAATGACTACTAACTGAACTAATATCGTTATGTGCAATCTATAAAATAGTGGAATTAGTGGAGAATTGGAAATTAAATCAAAGTTTTTTTCAGAACAGCAAGTTTTACCCTCATTATAATTGACGTCCCACTCAACGGCGTCAATTTTTTTAAAAGATATCTAGAGCAAATCAAATTTAAATTTTACCACCACAAAAAATAATAAGTAATTCAATTTTTCGATTTTTTTTTATTATTTTTCTTTTACAATTTTTTTTTAAATTTGTTTACGTTATCAAACTTGCCATTCTGAAGATGTATTATGAATAGAAGTTCCACACTGCGTTCAGTTACTTAAGCTACAGCAATCACAACTTGAGGATAACCCGGTTCCCGTGCTATTTGTACTTTTTAATATTACAAAAAATATCCATTAAGTACAACCAAGGAAGCTAACTGATGGTAAACATAATAAATAATGCCCTGTTTTTGTTCACATTTAAATAAAAAGGACTAGAATAAAAAAAAAATATAAATTACAATTATTTGTAAACTACTTTTGTAGCTTTCTAAATGCCCACACGTGCACAGTAAATATATTACGCCTTTTACAGAAAAAAATATCAAAAAGGCAGGCATTTTGGTAAAATAAACTAAACATATCACAGACTATTGATTTCACTATTACGCGTTTAAGGATTATAAAAAAAAATCGCAGAAATTAACAAAGCACAGGAACCTGTATTTTTTTTTACAGAATCAGCTGACTCGACCAATGATACTGCTTAGTATGACGGCCATGCACATAATAAAACCTATACCGGTAACAATTTGATTTGGTTCTAATAAAACTTTATTTTGAACTTCTAATTGGTTATGGTCAGCTTCCTCTAAGTCGTGATGGACAACGGAAAGTGCTTTAGCTATCTCCGCGTCAGATTTGGCGCTTGATTGGGATGCTTTCAATATTGCGTGTTTTAAATCGCGGAGGTGAACGTCCATTGAGTGTTCACGTTGATGAAGATGTTCTGTAAAGAAAACAGTAGTTAAAATTTAAATTGAGTAGTTGACTTAGTTTAAAATTAACTTATTTCGCAATTTAACATGTTTTTGAAGTTATAATCATCGAAACGAATATGACGCCATATTCGACTTTTTGACTGATCAACGATCCTATTAAAGCCCTCAGAGTAGCGCAGTGGCTGCACATGGATCCAGGGCAAGGGAGCTTAGAGGCTTTGATCCACTCCCTCGATCAGACACATCAATGAACGCCTAATTCCCATTCCCATAAGGTCAGTAAATCTCAGAAACGGCTAAACCAATTTTGTTGGGGATTACATTAAAAGTAGCGAACTATCTAGGGTCTATTAAAGGTCACTTTTAATTTGAAAAACATATAAGGTTGCTTACAAAATTAACTTTTATTATTCTTAACGTGAATATAGTCTCTGGTTGCAGCTAGTTTTAAATATTCATACTCACCTATTAAAGATGTTTGTTTGTGCGCCAAATCGTTGATATTCTCCTGCATATCTTTTAAGCTTTGTGCCAATTGATCCTTTGAACAAATAAATGAATATTACTTTTAATTCGTTCGCATAGTGATTAAACAAGAAACGTAAATTGTCACACAAAGTATTTACTGTAGTCTGAAATCATAAAATATGAGGGAAAACTTGGGACTAGATATATTTTTTTAAATTTAATTTGAAGCTAGCGGCCCGCTCCGGCTTCGCACGGGTATAAAATATATGGATGTTAGTAGATAGAAATTGGGGTTTCTGGATCAGAGGAGATCCAGAAACACCCAATTTCAACCATTCAATCATTCTAATATTTCATTCATCCATTCAATAATTCTAGTATTCTAATATTTTAATCATTCATTCAATCATTCTAGTATTCTAATATTTCAATCATCCATTCAATCATTTTAGTACTCTAATATTTCAATCATCCATTCAATTATTCTTGTATTTTAATATTTCAATCATCCATTCAATCATTCTAGTATTCCAATAATTTAATAATTCTAATATTTACTCACTACGTTCGCTGTCGTGTAAAACTGTTCTTGAATGCCCAATATCTAATATAAAAATCTGACATTGATTACCGGATGTTTGAATAGACGGGCTTGTTGTGAACACTCGTTCGCGAAAACGAAACACGAAAATAAGACTTCATAGTTGTTTTAAAGAAACAGTCGTTACATTAAGTATAATAAATTATACTTTGCGACTATGATTCGTATGGTGGTCCTAAAAAGAACCTTTTTTTATGTCTCGCTAAGTCATAAGATACTGCATACATTAAACTAAAATTTAGAACAGATTGTTTCATGTCTCTCCACAATTTTTTCTGTGACCAGGTTGGTTCGAGGACATCTAAATTTTAATTTAAAACAGTAATCTATAAATTGTACTTTGCGACTATGATTCGTATGGTGGTCCTAAAAAGAACCTTTTTTTAAATCACGCTAGGTCATAAGATACTGCATACATTAAACTAAAATTTAGAACAGATTGTTTCATGTCTCTCCACAATTTTTTCTGTGACCAGGTTGGTTCGAGGACATCTAAATTTTAATTTAAAACAGTAATCTATAAATTGTACTTTGCGACTATGATTCGTATGGTGGTCCTAAAAAGGACCTTTTTTTAAATCACGCTAAGTCATAAGATACTGCATACATTAAACTAACATTTAGAACAGATTGTTTCATGTCTCTCCACAATTTTTTCTGTGACCAGGTTGGTTCGAGGACATCTAAATTTTAATTTAAATCAGTAATCTATAAATTATACTTTGCGATTATAATTCGTATGGTGGTCCTAAAAAGAACCTTTTTTTTTAATTACGCTAAGTCATAAGATACTGCATACATTAAACAAAAAATTTAAACCAGATTGTTTCATGTCTCTCCACAATTTTTTTTGTGACCAGGTTGGTTCGAGGACATCTAAATTTTAATTTTAATCAGTAATCTAAAGTTCAGGACAGATTGTCTCATGTCTCTCCACGTACTTAGGCATTACGTTAACACATATACCCATTACCGTGACCAGATTGGCTCGAGGACACCTGAACTATAAGATACTGTGTGCAGACTCATAACTTCACAAGTAGTTTTTTAAGTTGTTTTATTTTATGTATTTCTGTAAGGTATTTCTTGGTATCTTTGATGCCTGAAATAAATGGTTTATTATTAATTACTATCTCGATTTTAGCTGAAAACCAGAAGCTGGGCAATGGTAGTAAGCCATATATTATATCAGCACGAGACAGTAATGATTGCTAACCAATATGTCTTGGCTTATAAACCAACAGTGAAATAATACCCTGTAATATTTAAAATGGTCGTATTCAATGTAAACCTAAATGATTGACACTACTTTGTATCGGGTACGTATTATACCTCGTACATAAATGACAACTAAGGGTTTCGCATTTACACGTGCCTGCTTAATGCTAAAATTGCGTATTGTACTCTGCTACCTTAATTAGCTACAATATGGGTTTGTCTTATACCTATTGATAGAAAGAAAAAGACGATTTATTTAAATTCGTTTATTATTGATATAAATTAAACAATTTCATTACTTATTAGTTATTAGGTACATATAATATATTCAGTAAATAATAATAATTATTATAGCTTTG
Organism: Herminia tarsipennalis; assembly: GCA_945859575.2. Classification (NCBI taxonomy): domain Eukaryota; kingdom Metazoa; phylum Arthropoda; class Insecta; order Lepidoptera; family Erebidae; genus Herminia; species Herminia tarsipennalis. The sequence continues at coordinate 5,492,324 of OX243830.2, forward strand.
TTTCCATATCATCCTGTATTTTAGTTATCAGTTCTCTAGTACTAGTATAAATGTCATCAAATAATATAGTTTTTACAACATGCTGAGCACATATTTCAGCTTCACAATCACATAACAACTCTCTTGATTTCGGGAAACTGTCCGCATCGTAAATTTCTATTTTAATTATTTTCGTTCCTCGGGTGACCGGTTTCTTTATAAATTGATAAAATTGTTCAGTATTTGCTCTCTTTCGAGCAAGACCCAGTGTTTTCTGCCCAGATTTTTGAATAGTTGGTTGATTCTCGGGAATAAAATTGAAGAGATCTTCATTGTCCTGAAAAAAATCGTGCTTAAATTATTTACTATTCAATAGCTATTTGATACAAAATTTGGCATAGATATTTAATTTAATAACCAACGTTCGGATCCTAAGCTTCGCTGTACAATTAAATTATAGGTTAAACATAAGTTTCTTTTACTACACACAATCACACAATAAATAATCAAATGCATAATATAAATGTGGTAATATTCTAGTATTTAAATAATTGATAAATAAATTAAATAAATTATTACTTACCGACATTTTGGTGTGAACGCTCTACAGGTCAGGTGCAAATATTCGAATTGAAGAGAAAAATTATAATTTTATCTATTTATACTTAATTGATATTTTTAGTTTTGTTTGTAATAAGGTTCAAAATAGAACGCTTTTATTTCATCTCCCGATTTCCACCATAAATGGTAGATGCAATTGAAACCGCATGACTTCATGTCACCCAACACTTCATTGTTTACTAAAAATATGCATGACTATAATAAATACTACTATGTGTTTGTTCATTGATTTTTTTTCATACAATCCATCGAAATGATTTAACAAGCATAGTCATATCATATTAGTTGTATGTCACACGTGTAACAACAACAAAAATGCTTTAAAAGTGATTGAAGAAACGCTGATCTCGCGATATTTAAGTATCAAACCATCATAGTATTCGCATACTACTAATACATTTAGATTCACCTGCTTTTATTATTATAATGTATTATTTGTGTTGAACTTTAGCAATGGAAGGTACTAACAGAAACATTCATCATCAACATCACTTTTCGGTTCTCTCCATCGGTTTGTCAGGGATGTATACTTAGTGCCTTATATGGGCATAAACAATATGTTTATATTAAGCAGGTACTAAGTATATCCATCAGCATCGAATTCAAGGTGCGGTTATCACATAATAATTATAAATTAACTATGTATAGTCTATGTATATTATGGCCTAAATATGTATAATAACTTCACGTAAGTGTACCCAACATTTTTTAATACTTTACGTATAAAACAAAAAACGAACATGAATATTACAGTTTAATAAATGCTACATATAATTTGCCATTCTTTAAATGGTCGGTTAAATATTAGGGTGAGCACAGACTGACAGCAGTTACTTGTAATGTAACAATGCATAAGTCGTTCTTTTGTACTGATATATTGTTCGTATCTGAACTGTTGCGCTCAGATTGCCATAGTGAGTACCAATCCTTATAAAAGTGCTATGTAGGTAAGTAATATAATATTGATTATAAGCAAATCATATTTGGGTGCAGTGATCTGACACAGGATTTTACCGCCACGTGCCCCTATTCCATATTCGGGATACTATGACGTAGATTTATCACTATTTAAGAGCCTGCCCACCAAAGTTTCGCCACAAAACAATCAACCCAGAGTACCAGTCATCACGGGCTAACGAGCTTACCAGTGTTTACAAGTTTACGTACCCACCAGATCTTCTATATAAAAATGTAAGTGACTTTAATTTATGTATGTCATTTTATATGTAAAAACTTAATATGAATACTATTCAATCATTCCACTATTCAGTGATTCAACTCTTAAAATCAGATGACGTTGTATGAGGTGTCCCAAGATATTATTATTACAATAATTCAACTATTCAATCATTTCAATGATTTTGCTACTCAATGATTAACAAATAATCTCTATAAAGTAACAAAGCGAAACTTAAACTATTCGTCCTTTTTTTACCGTTTATTTATAAAGTTGTCTCTATTTTCAGGTCCAAGCAAATGGCTGATCAGTTGTTCCCGTCTTCAGATGAGTCGGAAGTTAACGTCCCAGTCAAGATTAGCAAAAATAAGCGAAAGATGGCAGAGAAGGCATCAACCAGTCAGCCTTCGGACACTCAGCCAACGGGAACCAAGAAACTGAAGTCGAGAGCGACGGTCTGTGACCTGTTTGGTGCGGATAGCAATGATGGTCAACCTATTTGCAGCGCTGGTAAAAAACCTGCACCTATCTACTCATACATGACGCGTAGGCTAGCTAATGGGTTTTCACGTCAAATAGACGAAGTAAAATCAGGAAATTATTACATAGAACTAAAAATTTATGAAAGCGAGGAAATCGAGCGGGTTCTACCGATCAATCGATGGCGACATTCAATAATTACTATTAAAAATAAAAGTAATACAGAGTCCAAGTCCTGGAAGCATTTAAGCGAATTTGTCAAGGAGACCGGGAATGAATTTAATAATTGTACACCCACTTTTATAAGCTCATACCAGTAAAGTGGTTATATAAGTAGATCTAGAGATAACTGCTATGTATAATCCGTATATTAATCATGAAACTATATCTAACTCTTACCATAAGGCTACTATAAACTATAATAACTACCTATGTATTTTAAATGTAATTTTGTTTAATTAAATGGATATATTATACCATGTATAATTTTTTCTCTTTTCAGTTTTATCCCCCTCTACTGAGTCACCACCAAGTTATATCAATTGTGATAAATGTAAAATTGAGATACCTATACATGAATACAGATATCATAAACGAACTAATATCCATAAATCGAATTGTTTGATAAAGTCTGAGTTTGAACATATTGACATAATAGCTACAGCATTTAAAAACAGAATAATGACTTATCGCTTAAACCCATCCAAAGAAGTCGAGTACCTCCTTCCAGAGGCGTTCTTAGATGGTAAGCGAGACGATGTTTATAAAATAATTGAGTTATCGCTATTGAAACATACATGTATTAAAATGAACTTTGAGCTGTTTGCTTACTTTGTTTTACCTAAATCGGGTGAGCAGCAGTTGAAGTCCTTTAATACAAAATACGAAGTTATATATGAAAGTACTGATTTGAATAACATTTACCTAAATTTAAAAGAGATTTTTAAGATGAAATTAACTGAATTTGAGCATTGTGAATCTGGATGGTCATTCACATCACTAAGTCATTTAGAAATAAATATAAATAAATATTCTCCGATGAGAGGTGGGTCTTATATAGATTTACCTGCTGTTATTACAAATACTAAGAGCTGTATAAATATTAATAATAATGATGAATATTGTTTTTTATGGAGCATCTTAGCAGCATTATTTCCTGCAAAAAATAATGTCTGTAGGACAAGCTCTTATCCGCATTTTAGTTCAGTATTTAATATAAAAGGTATGTCATTCCCACCAACCATAAAAGACGTTAAATTGTTTGAAAATAATAATAATCATTTGAGTATTAATATTTATGGATTGAATAAATATCATAAAGTAACTGGTCCTCTTTATGTAACAAGTTTTAAGAAAAATAAACATATTAATTTATTATATTTCGAGAAAGATAATAGAGCTCACTATTGTTTTATAAAAGACCTTTTACGTTTAGTGAGACGTCAAGTTTCCAGCCATAAAGGTCGAATGCATTTGTGTGAAACATGTTTGCAATTTTTTACTAGTCAAATGAAGTACAACTCTCATACATGCTCGAAAATTATAACATTATTACCAGATAAATACAGCACGTTACAATTTAAACATTTTGAGAGACAGCAAAAAATCAATTTTGTTATATACGCTGATTTTGAAAGTATATTGCACAATTTTAATGAAACAAATACCAATAAAAATACTGTAAGAAATAAATTGCACCAACCTTCATGTTTTGCATTTTATATTTGTTGTTCACATGATAACAGCCTAAATAAATTTGTAAGTTATCGAGGAGCCGACTGTGTACAAGTATTTGTTAAGAAATTAATTGAAGAAACAAAGTTAATACATAACATTTTAATAACTGAAAATGCTATGAAACCCCTGACTCCAGAACAAATTAGTAATTACCATAATGCTGACAGATGTCACATTTGTAAAAATCTATTATTTGATGACAAAGTATGTGATCATGATCATATCACATCAGAATATAGAGGTGCTGCTCATTCACAGTGTAATTTAATTTATAAAGTTTGTTCATTCATACCTGTGATATTTCATAATTTATCAGGTTATGATTCCCACATATTTATCAAAGAATTATCAAAATATGATGGTGAAATAAAAATAATTCCAAAAACAAAAGAAAAATATTTATCCATTACAAAAATCCTTAAAACTGATAAATATAAGCCTTTACAAATTAAATTCATAGATTCATTTCAATTTCTTAGCACCAGTCTCGATAATCTAAGTAAAAGTTTAATAGATCGTGATTTTTTAAATTTAAGAATACATTTTCCTGATAGCAAAAAGTTCGAATTAATGCAGCGAAAAGGAATATATCCATATGAATATATAGATTCATGGCAGAAATATGATGAACCACAACTACCTCCGAAACATTATTTTTACAACAGCTTGCAAATGAAACATATCACTGATAGTGAATATGAACATGCCCAAAATATTTGGAATAACTTTAACATTAGTAGTCTTGGCGAATATACTGATTTATACTTAAAGTGTGATGTATTATTATTATGCGATATATTTGAAAATTTTAGAAAAATATGTCTTCAGCATTATAATCTGGATCCTGCATACTATGTAAGTTCACCTGGGTTAAGTTGGGATGCTATGCTGCTTTACACAGGTGTTCAGTTAGAATTGATTCACGATTTAGAAATGTATAATATGATAGAAAAAGGAATACGCGGTGGCTTAGCACAGTGCTCTCACCGATATGCTAAAGCCAATAATATTTATACACCTCATTTTGATGATTCTAAACCGTCAACATTTTTAGTATATCTTGATTGTAATAATCTTTATGGATATGCAATGACGAAAAAGTTACCTATATCAGATTTTAAATTCATGACAAATTCCGAGATAGAAAATTTTTGTCTATCTAATATTTCTGATGATGCTGAGTATGGCTACATTTTAGATGTAGATATCGCATACCCTGATCATTTACATAACATACATAGTGATTTGCCTTTCGCTCCAGAAAAGTTCGTACCCATAGGAGGAAAGACAGAAAAATTGATTGCAAATTTGTATGACAAGTATAACTATGTTATCCATTATGTATATTTGAAAGAATGTATAAAAAATGGACTTGTTTTGAAAAAAATTCATCGTATACTCCAATTTAAACAAGAAAGCTTTTTGAAGAAGTATGTAGACTTAAATACTCAATTAAGACAATCAGCCATAACATCATTTGAAAGAGACTTCTTTAAACTTTTAAATAATTCGATATTTGGAAAAACTATCGAAAATAAACGAAAGCAGGTTGATGTGAAATTGGTGACTAAGTGGAGTGATAACAATAATAGAACAAATAAAAAAATAGGTGCAGAGAAACTGATTACAAAACCAAATTTAAAAAGTATTTGTGTTTTTAGTGAAGATTTTATTGCTGTTACATTGAATCCTGAAAAACTTGTTTTAGATAGACCTATTTATATAGGATTTGCCGTATTGGAATATGCTAAACAACATGTATATAATTTTCACTATGACTTTATAAAAAATAAATATGGTGAAAAAGCTAAATTGTGTTATACCGATACTGACAGTTTGTTATACCTTTTATACACACAAAACTTTTATAAAGATATGAAAGATAATATACTGAAATTCGATAGCAGTAATTTTGATATTAATAATCCTTATTGTTTACCTAAATTAAATGCTAAAATTCCTGGTTTGTTTAAAGATGAATTAGGTGGTGATGTGATAACCGAATTTATTGGCTTGAGGGCAAAATTGTATTGTATTAAGTCAGTAAAAGCACAGATTAACAAAGCCAAAGGTGTGTCAAAGCCTATTACAAAAAACTTGAGAATATCTGACTATAAGAAAGTTTTGTTTAAAAACATTACTTTAAAATCAAAGATGCATATGATAAAATCAAGCAAACATGTACTATATTCGCAAGAAATCAATAAAGTTATTTTAAATAGAATAGACGACAAAAGACTAGTTCAACCAAATCAAATAGACACCACACCTTGGGGTCATTGTGATTTCATTTGTTAAAACAATTGTATTTTATAATGTATATCGCTATGGTACAATTTGTAAATTGTAGTATGATAAGTTTTGTCGTAAAATTTGTATACCCATGAAATGTATTTAATAAACTAATAAATATATATTTTACTTCTTATGTCTGTCTTTCCAATTGTCTGTTATGTTTATAAATCATATAAATACCCCAACGAATATCATTTCACGATAGATGTAAACACAAACTTGGATAAGTAAGAAGTATCGTTATAGGGAAAACTGACCAAAGACAATACACTGTATTTGAAATATTCATGGTAACAATATTCTAGTGTGGATTGAGTGCCGACCCACAAACTATATAAAATACATGTGAAGATTAAATAAAACTATAAGTATAAGTGAAATGAAGCTGATCAAACAGCCTATAAAATTAAATATCAATAACATACATTTCCATGACTCTATTCGCCAGGTCAGACACAGCCTATTATTGCCAAATACAATTCGCTGTATAATATGTGGTCCATCAAACTGTGGCAAAACTAATGTTATGATAAGTTTGCTATTACATGAAAATGGGCTTAAATTTCAAAATCTCTACCTTTATTCAAAAACTAATTTTCAACCAAAATATTGTTTCTTACGTGAAATAATAAGAAGAGTCCCTATGATTAAGTTTTATGAGTTTAGTCATGATAAAGATGTAATTGCACCAAGTGAAGCTTTAAGCAATTCCGTATTTATTTTTGATGACGTTGCTTGTGAGAATCAAATAAATATTCGCAATTATTTTTGCATGGGTAGACATAAGCAAATCGATTGCTTTTATTTATCACAAACTTATTCGAAAATTCCGAAACAATTGATACGTGACAATGCTAATTTTCTAATAATATTTAAACAAGATGATGTAAACTTGAAGCATATTTACGAAGAACATGTGAGTTCTGACATGTCATGGAATCAATTCAAAAATATTTGTAATACAGTTTGGAGTGAGCCACATAATTTTATTAGTATTAGCAAGGATTCACCATTAAACAATGGAAGATACAGAAAAAATCTGGATATATTTTTTTCATTTTGAATAAAGTTATAAATTGTTGGCATTCATAAATTAAATTCAGTATTACTACTACCTCAGATGGTTTCAGTGTTATAAAATAACATGGAGCAAAATATTAAAATGGAATTAATGAAGTCCGTTGACTCTATAAAACGTAAATTAAAACAAATGAAAAATCAGGAGCACGAAATTAACTTATCTCTTGATAAAATGCTTAAACCTGTTTCGGACCCCCTCAAAACTCTTGTGAATACGAATAGATTTTTAGAAAACATTAATCATGAAAAAGACTTATCACTAAGTTCTGCGGGAATAGAGTCAGACGAAAGTATTGCAGGCTCTTCTACAAGGTGTGACGATTTTTACGATGCTGATATAAATGCAGTGAGCTCTCCTAAAAGTGAAGAGAAAAATGTTTTAGAAATCTCATTAGAAAAAGCAGATATTTATGGTATGTACGATGGTGTAAATGTACCATTTGGAATAAGAACCGAAAACAAAACTTTAATGATGGGTAACTCTGAAGTATCTTTTTCTAAAATTGAGAGTTCTGATAATAATGCAGGTTTAGTTAAGATTACGATTGGAGGCAAAACTTATGACTTTACTCCAGGACTTCAAGAACTGTTACTTCGAAAGAAACCTGATTTAAAGTTAATAACAAACATAGATAAATTTTTATATAAAGATATCTTACTTTGCACAAACGCACATAAAAGAGATTTTAATGTAGGGGGTCAAATAAGAGGCGACAAAGGAGTTAAATATCGAGAAATAATCAAACCATTATTTTCTTTGACCGCAACAGAAAATAATGAGAACAAAATTGGGGGCGCATTACCGAAGCTTAAAAAATATAGAGTGAACACTGACTTGGTATATTGGGACGATCCCAATGAATTGGTTGAGAGATTAAAACTATTAGTAGCTTCAAGAGATGCAGGTAATACAAATCATGATAATGAAATTTTATCGATAATAGAAGAATTAAGAGAAGCTGATATAATTAAGAAATAAATACTGACAACATAAAGCCTTTGATTCAGTATCACAGATACATTCTGCATGAATATTGTGAAATTTGGTATATGTAATAATTTTAATTTTGTAATTGAATGCCTACTTCAGTTAAAAATAAAAGTTACGAATAAAACAGTCGTAAAAAATTTAAACTCAAAAAAGATAATAATTGGAATATAGGGACAGAAAAATTCTAAGCATGAGCAAAGTCGATGTAGTGAATGAAATACATAAAAATGCGAGAGTGAACTTTCCGAGACGAAGCGTTATTATGAAAGATATCGATGACCTATGGCAAGCAGACTTAATTGATATGCAATCTATTTCAAAGGAAAATAAAAAGTATAGATTTATTCTCGCTGTTATTGATACATTTTCGAAATATGCTTGGACATTTCCTTTAAAAAGTAAAAACAAAGAAGATGTATACAAAGCTTTTAAAATTTTGCTAAATAGTGACCGTATTCCTAAGAACTTACAAACTGACAATGGGACAGAGTTTTATAATAATGCATTTCAAAATCTTATGCAAGTTTATAATATTAATCATTATTCAACATTTTCATCGAAAAAAGCATCAATAGTTGAGAGATTCATTAGAACAATAAAATCTAAATTGTACAAAGAGTTTAGTTTAAAAGGTAGTTATAATTGGATAAATAACACCCTAAACGATGTAACCTATAGTTATAACCATACTCACCATCGTACAATTGATGAAATCCCTGCCAATGTGGATGATGTAAATAAAAAAAGAATACTGGAAAGATACGACAGGTTGATAAAAAAAAATACAGTTAAAAGCAAGTTCAAAATGGGTGATTATGTTCGTATAAGTAAATACAAAGGTACATTTGAAAAAGGATACACTCCCAATTGGTCAACAGAAATATTTAAAATCCGATTCAAACGAAATACATCTCCTGTCACCTACTTAATTGAAGATACTCTCAGAGGTCAACCTATTTTAGGAGCATTTTATGAACAAGAACTACAAAAAACAAAGCATCCCAATATATATTTAGTTGAGAAAGTTCTTAAAAGAAAAGGAAATAAAGTTTTCGTCAAGTGGTTGGGATTATCTTCTGTTGAAAATAGCTGGATAGAAAAGTCAAACGTTTTGTAAGAGAAAAATTAACAGTTAATGATTAAAATTGATTCTCATGTATATTTATTAAGTATTTAATCATTAATTATTCATTCTTATTATGTGTGTTGGAGAGAACAGTCTTCTCAATTGGCTTATAAATCATTTACCATTTGAATTACATTTACCTGGATACCAATACTGTGGACCTGGTACAAAATTAATTAAACGACTAGCTCGTGGAGATAAAGGTGTAAATAAATTAGACGAATATTGTAAAGAACACGATATTGCATATAACAAGTCATCAAACCTGAAGGATCGACACAAGGCAGATATCGTTTTGTTCAAAATGGCGAAAAAACGTATAGTTGCCTCTGATGCTAGTGAAGGAGAAAAAATAGCTGCTCATCTAGTGAGCAATGCTATGTTAGCAAAAATTAAAACTGGTGCTGGTTTAAAACCTCGTAGCCACAACCCTTCAAAAAGCAACAATTCTGGAAAACTGCTTAAGAAAAAATTTAAAAATCTCATTACTGTTACGAAAAAACATATGAAAAAGTTAAAACCAAGATGCAAGAAAGCAGCGATAGAATTAGCAATGGCTGCTGTCAGAAATTTAGCAAATGATTCATCCATTCAACTCCCTCGCGTTATTCCTATACCGAAAACTGGTGGAGTATTACCTTTGATTCCTATATTCGCGGGATTATCGGCGGCAGGAGCTTTAGCAGGCGGGGCAGCCGGTATTGCAAAAACGATCAACGAATTCAAGATGGCTAAAAAGTTGTATGAGGAATCGAGGAGACACAATGAAAAAATGGAGGCTCTATGTATTGGAAAGGGGCTACATCTTAAACCTCATAAGGATGGACTTGGTATTTACATATCAAAAGCAAAAAACTAAACTATCGGCTACCCAAACGAGCCTTGAATAACTTAGACATTTTAAAATATGGACAAATGATTCCTTATTTTAGAGGTGTTTTTATGAGAGATGAGCTCCCTAATTACCCTTTAAAAAAAGAATGTGGAATTATTAATTTAGATAGCTCTGAAAATCCGGGCTCGCATTGGGTAGCCTATGCAAAATACAATGACTTTATTGAATATTTTGACAGTTATGGCAATCTTAAGCCCCCAAAAGAATTTATAAAATATTTAGGTACTAAAATAAACTATAATTATGAAAATCTTCAAGGTGATCATCCTTACAATTGCGGACATCTTTGTTTAAACTTCTTAAGACAGTTTTGGTATAGATATCGAATAAAATAAAACGGCACAATCCAAAGTGGTCAGTATATAAGCATGTCTGTAACAGTGACCATCTCTGGAAAAACATCAGAATTAGAATCGTATTTTCAACCACCTCTAATATTGTCTGGGCAATATGAATGCGGGTTGCTATATGTTTCAATAATAAACTCAATAACAAAAGTACATTATAACAAAAATAATGACACTCCGCGGGTAATAAAAATTGAGTGTGATTTAATATACGGATCCTACTCTGACGGATTACCAACACATATTATTCATGAATTTGTATGTAACACTACCACAGGGCATCAATACATAGAAATACCGCAAAGCGTAATTTATTTTCCAGTGAACAAAAATACAATATCTTCTATATTCGTCAAGATTGTTGACCAGTTTGGTTATTGCGTTAACCCTATAGAAAATATTCAACTACGTCTTCATTTAAGAAAAACAATATGATATTATATAATATAAATCCTCCAGTCAATATAAAACGCCTTATTGCTTCTACAACCGCTAAGGTGCATAGACGTAGAAAAAAAGTGAAGAAGTTGACTAAAGCAAATATAGATTTCCTTAAAGCTTTAGGTTTTAAAGTATGAATCTACTACAAATTAATGATTTACCACACTTCGATACTTCAATTGAAAGTTATGAAGTTCATTCTTATAATCCCTACAATAACTGCTTTCGAGAAAATGATGAAATCAGAATCCCCATACACCAGCAAGACATATACGTGCTCCCATCAGCCAGTTCAATTTACATTGAGGGTCAAGCAAAGCTCTTCGGCAAAGACGGAAAACAGATTGAGAAGCCTGTTAAGTTCAGTAATAACCCTATTATGTTCTTGTTTCAAGACATCAGGTACGAAATAAATGGTATTGAAATAGATCGTATCAAAAATTCTGGAATTACGGCAACAATAAAATCATATGTGTCGCTAAACGAAGCGGAAAATAAAATGGCTACCTTGTGGGGTTGGAACTTAAACGGATTTAAAAGTGATGGTTGTTTTAGTGCTGTAATACCGCTAAATAAAATTTTAGGTTTTGCGGAAGATTACAATAAAATTGTGATAAATTGTAAACACGAACTTATATTGAATAGAAGTAACTCTAATATAAACAGCGTTATACTCACTGATGATATAGGACATTTTCAAATGAATATAGAAAGGGTGCAATGGAGGGTACCTCACATAAAAGTGTCAGATCGAGAACGACTGACACTTTTAAAACATTTAGAAAAAGATAAACCTATTCAAATAGCGTTCAGAAATTGGGATTTGTATGAGTACCCTTTACTACCAAAAACGACAAAGCATTCATGGTCAGTTAAAACTGCTTCACAATTGGAAAAACCTAGATATGTTATTTTCGGTTTACAAACGAATAGGAAAAATAATAAATTAAAAGATTCAACACTATTCGATCACTGTGAAGTGACGAACGTAACACTTTTTTTAAATTCGCAATATTATCCATATGAACCTTTAGGTCTAAAATTTTCTGACAACAAATACAGTATATTATATGAAATGTATGCAAAATTTCGTCAGTCGTATTACAACAGTTCGGCGGATCCCTTGCTCGACCTGAAGGCATTTAAAGAAAAGGCTCCCTTGTTTATAATAGATTGTTCAAGGCAAAACGATAGCCTAAAAACAGGTCCGGTAGACGTACGGCTAGAAATTGAATGTTCAGAATCAATACCGGATAACACTGCTGCATATTGTTTGATCATAAACGATCGATTAGTAGAATACAAACCTCTAAGTAACATAGTGCGCAGGTTGTCATGATTGCCATAGTAGACGTTCAAGGCTTTAAAACAGAGGCAAACGAATTTATACTGAAAGAAATTGCTATATGGTGTGATGGAAAACTGCAGGTGCTTTTAATTAAGCCACCATTTCCTTTTTACAATTTAACTAAACAGGAAAGGCGGCAAGTTGCATGGATAGAACGTAACCGAAAAGTATATTGGGGTGAAGGATTTATACCGTATTCAAATTATCAACATTTAGTTTTAGATGTTCTAAAAAATAAATGTATTTACACTAAAGGTTCTGAAAAAGTCTTATGGTTGAAAAAAATTTTAAATAATAATAATAATAGTGTTATTAATTTAGAGGATAAAGGTTGTCCTAATTTGTTAAGTCTATATGATCGATATGCGTCTTCTAGTTTGTATAGTTGTATTTATCACGAATCAATTTGTGCTTTAAAAAATGTACTGTGTTTAAAAAAATGGTGTTTTGTTAATAAACTTTTTTAAATAAATAAAATGTTTTTTCTTATACTTACTTTCCTACCACTCAATATTTATAAATTAGTTGAAAAGGCAATGAAACTTCATAATACAACATCCAGATTCTTCAGTTCCAAAAAATCAAGATAAGAAAAAAGCAGCTGATATTTTTACTTTATGCATTTGATAATTATCAGTTACAAACTGATAATTAATTTCAGTTCTCTACAAGGAGTTGATGTTACAGTTACATCTCATGTTTATCAGTTCTAAAATAAAGATGATTGATCAATGTGTTGACTGAACAGCGGAAAAATTATACTTTGAGCTTTTAATAGATGATTGAAATGATAGAATGATTAAAATATTAGAATACTAGAATGTTTGAATGGTTGAAATTGCGGGTTTCTGGATCTCCTCTGATACAGAAACCCCAATGGATGATTGAAATATTTGAATGACTGAATGGTTGAAGTTGCAGGTTTCCGGATCTCCTCTGATTCAGAAACCCCAATGGATGATTGAAATATTAGAATGATTGAAATTGGGTGTTTCTGGATCTCCTCTGATCCAGAAACCCCAATTTCTATCTACTGATGTTATTATACACATAAACCTTCCTCTTCATTATAGAATTTTATAAGCTACGGGTATTAATCGCGTAAATATTTTATTTTAAGGCTAAATACCTTTGTTTATTTCCCGACGTTTCGACCGTATTGCAACGGCCGTGGTCACGGGTAGAAAATTCTATAATGTGTACAAATCGCGAAAGTTTACGAACATATATTGCCTTCCTCTTCAATCACTCTATCTATTTAAAAAAACCGTATCAAAATCCGTTGCGTAGTTTTAAACATTTAAGCATAAATAGGGATATAGGGACAGAGAAAGCGACTTTGTTTTATATTATGTAGTGAAGGAACAGTGATACAGTTTCTTTATTAATTGTTCAAATAATTGATTTAATATAAATTGACAGCAATGAAATTCTTAGGTCCTGGTTGAGATCTAATTTTAAAGATTACTTCATAGCGAAGGGATGCTCAACCTGTTTAATGTCAATTTATAGAAGACACATTATATTCTATCCTTCCTGCACGCGAGTCAGGCCCTCGATTGCGCCATCTAGCCGATAGTTTAAGAACTATTACGGCCTTTGTTATTGTTTCTTTAGACCTTTTTTCACAAATGATGATATCGCAGACCGAATATGTAATTTTTATAGGTATTTCTTGCCAATTACTTAATTTATACAATAATTGCATTTTTGAAAAATAAAAAAATTAAAAAGAAATTGAAATCCAGACCTAGGAAATGTTATTAAACCTCAAATTATTTGAAATTAGAATTTGAGGTTTGTTAACATAGTTACCACATCACATATTTTACTTGTTGCTATTCATTAAATAATAAGTATCTAAAGTTCAATTACTGTTGATTACCAGTGATTAGTCCCGGTTAGATGGTTCGATTCCGGTCCCGGTTTGGCATACGGAAGTCTCAGGTTCGATTCCTGGGTCCGGACTTTAATCTTTCAAAAATGCAATTATAGTATTAATAAATAATTATGTTTACCATAGTACAGACTCTGCCTAGTTTGGGATCAGAAGGCGTTGTGTGACTTGTCCCAAAATATTATTATTATTATAGTTTGTAGGTTTTAGAGCACCCTTACAGGGTATAACTACCTTAAACTACATTCACACCTGAGCCAGGTTAATATTTTTATACAATGTACAGTCGCGGAATGAAAATGTTTGTCACCTTAAAGTCCAATTTTGCATGAACCGAATTAAGGAACGATAATGCCAACATGTCAATGTTGTCAAAATAATAATAAGGTTTTACTCAGATTAAAAACTAAATAGATGGGACCTTGAAATAAAAAACTTTATAAATAAAGGTGATAGACAATAATAAACTGACAAAATTAATTGACAGTTTCTTGATAGGCAAGAATGATAGTACGGCTTTTTTGAAATGTCACACTCAGAATGGGAATATCTCTATTCGCGTAAAGAGAACCTTATGAACCAAAGGAGACATGGGTGGCAAGAACGATATTTTGAGGGAACCAACCCTGCTACCTGTCTTATTTTAACACATTATTTTCACGTATTGCAGAGAATCAGTGGCAGAGAGAGATAGGGGATAGTGAGTTAGTTAGATACGTTCCATCTATTCGTATTTAATCCTTGAGGTTTTTGTTCAACTACTCATAGTCGAGGAATATTGGTCTGAGTAAATTTAAACTCTGTTGTCAAACGGTTAAGCACAATTTACAGCATATGGGTATACATCTGTCTGCTGTGATACATAGTTTGAAAAGGTTACATGTGTTTGCAAAGCGATAAATTAATGTATTTGAAAACTGACGAACATTTTCATTCCGCGACTATACATAGCGCTTTCTGCTTACCTGATAAGCGAATTCAGTCTTCATAGCAGTAGCTATATCGACTCTCTCGGTAGCGCTTGTGTTCGCGCCGCCTGCTATAGTGTATAGAACGCTCGCACTTCGCGCCATTTGTTGTTCCATCATCTCTCTAAACTCTGACATTTTGAGGTGATTGTTTATGGTTGAACCGGCGATACCTAGTACTGTACCTGGAAAGCAATATGGCAGACATAAGATGGCTCTAGGGGAGGAGAGATGCTTACCTTTTGAGGATCGTGACAGAAAAGAGATAGTTTTTGGACTGGGTTTAGGTCAAATTCAGATTGCTTTATTCATTTATTAAGATAATGTACATGTAATGACTAGCTTGCAAAGCAATAGATAAAGCCGGAGACAAGAACAAGTTTAAAAAAACTAATGTTTGTTTGTTTGTTTATAAACTGTTTAAACAGAAGAGATAAAAATGATAAAAAAATATCAACGCGAAAAAAGGCAATCGTATCAAAAATTATAACCACACTAAAATTATGATAAACAATTGATAAAACTATTAAAGTGAACAGTTATCATAATGTGATTATGCCATAAATTATTAAAAAAAAATATGCAGTCAGATGCACCTCGATAAATTTACCAGGATTCATAATTTAGAGATCGAAGAGTCATTTTCGCATTAATCTAAAGGTTAACTTACCAAATATAGAAGCGACAATATACCAATACTTGTTTCTCTCAGCGTGTGCTCGTTCCCTCTCATGCCCCAACTTCACGGCAGCTGACATTGTAGCGAACAACTCTCGCTCTTCGCGCTCAGCGTCCGCAAATAATGCACGTAGGGCTCGCTCTTGTACTATAAGCTATTTGAACAATAAAAACACAAAGCCTGTATTCTTCTATAGTTTTTTTTTATACCATGATGGTGGCAAACAAGCTTACGGTCCGCCTGCCAGTTACCGTAGTAACATTAGGGGTGTCACGGGCGAGTTATCAACCTTATTGAAGAACACTATACTGTTTTTTTAAGGAAATCGTTGACAGGGAGCTCATTCGCGTTCGTGGCTGGAAATAAAGATATAAGAAACCGCACATGCGTTTAGGTTCTAATGTGTGGGCTAAATTCCCTGTCGTTGGCGAGTAGTGCAATGGTAGAAGGTTTATAGGCATCATATAAAATAATTCCCTGAAACAGACTGCATTACACAAGCAGTAACATACACTGAGGAAGGCACGGTCATTCCTTAGACTAAGTGGCTGGTCGGCAGCACATAGGCCACCCAACACCCGGTCCTCCGCCTTTCACATTCAGTTCAATCCAGCGACTTTCTTTAACTCGTTGGTTAAAAAATCGTGATACAAATTAGATATATTTCGGGACTTAATCGCGTGATTTATTTAAAGATACGAACCTTTTATTTACCCGACGTTTCGATCGAATTGCACCGATCGTGGTCACGGGTCGACTGATTAGGTCCCGAAATATATCTAATATGTATAAAAATCGCGAAAGTTTAAAAACAATAGTCGTGATACAACATTTACCCCGAATTTAAGGGAAAAAGATCTAATGTTGCAACACAGTGAAATTAAAAATAAGTCTCGTCTTTAATATTTTATTTGTTCTATAAATATAAAAGCGTGTGTAAATAAAGAGTCTCGATAACACGCAATAAACTTAAACCACTGCATGATTAGAAATTTGCCTATACTTGGCAACCATATTCTATTTTGTACTGTATGTCAGAGGGAGTAAGTTTCTTTTCGTCTGACTAGCATATAACAAGTCTATTACTTAGATTAGAAGGTAAGGTTGTCACCCAAACAACATTCTTGTGATAAAACCGCGACTTTTGACTGCCTTTGTGGCGCGGTGGGAGTGTGTCCCACTGTTACGCAAGAGGTCGTGGGTTCGATTCCCACACGGGACACCACTTTGTGTGATCCACAAATTGTTGTCCACGGTCTGGGCGTACTTTGTGTCCGTGACTTGTATGTTTGTAAATTCCCCGCGACACAGGGCTTGCCCGCTACCCTACTGTGGGAGTTGTCTTTTAAAAAGAAGAAAAAACAAAAAAGACGAAAAAAAAACAAAACCACTAAAACAGAAGATGAGTGCCGCTACTAGTGAGACTATAGGATAATGAAATTTAGATCATGTGCATTAAAATAAATTTTAAACAAAAAGAGAAGGCATACATACATACAGATGGGCCAAACAAACTGCCTTTTAAAGGGTATTTGAGAAAAGCATGGGGAGCTTCAACTAATCTTTCAGACCTTTGCTTTTCTTAATATAACTTGTAAGTGTTAAGATAACATACCATCTACAATGGATTTTCATCCCATATTCTCCTTAACATTCTGTCTTTCTCCCCCCTTAAAACTTTAATGATAGATAGCCACATAGCACAGTAGATTTTTGGTAAACTTCCCTCTTTCCCTTGTCAGCAAAAGTAAGAAATGCTTTCACCTTCTCCCCCCATGTACTACTTATGTAATCACCATCTAACCCTACACTCCTGTCCTGTCATCAATACTAAGCAAATGACCCCTACCCCAATTTGTGGTTAACATAATACTTGAATGGCAACATAGACATTACTAAAATTGTAGGTATTTACACAACTCACACAATGCTATATGATGCCAAACTAAACAGAGCTTGTACTATGGAATACCAGACAACTGATTAACATACATATTATAGATAAATAACACCCAGACAAAGAATAAACCATCATGCTCATCACACAAAGTTTTATCATGGGTAGGGATCAAACCCAGAAGCTCCGGGTTAACAGTCAGGGTCACTAACCACTAGACCAGGGATGGCAAACCTTTTTTTGTATATGTGCCAATTTTTTAAATAATTAGCATACCTGTCATGCCGTCAAAAAAACTGACAGTGGCACATTTTGCATGGTGAATTTCTACCTAGCACCTCTTCACGTCACAATGAACTAACTGTTGATAATAGCAACAACTGGAATCAAATCAAACTATCCTATCTTTTGGTGGTGTTGAAGTATCTTAGCCCACCCCATAGATGACACAGTGTGCCCGAATTATGTTAATGCATGCCATCCGTGGCATGCATGCTATTGGTTTGCCACCACTGCACTAGACCAACAAGCTTGTTAATAATATACCTTATGTTCTTCTGTACACAGATGCAAGTATTTATCATCCCCCTTCATGGTATTCTGCATCTCAAAGTGGAGCTCTTTCACCCTAGACTCTAAGTTAGCAAGCTGTCGGCCAACATCTCTTCTCCGTTCTTGAGCTGCCATGAATCTTTCCTGTAATATGAAGCAGAATTTGTCACTCTCTATGCATGGAGAAATTGATAATTGTCTATGATCTGGTTAATTTTTTGGCTGTTTTCAAGTAAAAATATATGCAAAGAGTTTGCAAATACAAGTTCTGGTTATAAATAATCTAAATAGATTATTTTTACACAGAACTTTCTTTTTAAGCAGAAAGGGACAAATAGCGGTTCGCGGCCAGTGAGGCGGTACCTCTAATACTTCTAAAACAGGCAATGAGCTTCCTGCTGTCACTAATACTTTATTGTGAGAAGTAGACATAGAAATACCATTGCAAACGTCTAACATTATCATCTGAGAATTCAGAGCTCAATAAAAACTAACCTGCGCGTCCACAACAGTATTTTGTATCGCCAGGACTTCCTCCACGCCAGTGAACTTCTCATACCTAGCGACCATCTCTCGGACCTTTTTAGTAACAGTTTGATAATTCAGTTTCTCCGCTATCTCGCTTACTTTAGCCGTAGGAACAGATGGAACATATTGCTTATATTGGGCCAGCTTTTCGTTAAGGTTTTTTGACTGTTGGCCGGTAACGCCAATCGGGAACTGCAATTTATCTTTCAACTTTAAAACGAAAAGCTTAAATTTATCTGCCATTTTTTCATGTTTTCACTGTTGATGGAGTTTTGGATTATGGATTATAATTTATAAATCTACTTATATTATTTCTTGTAGTGATATCATCTCGGTAACGGTGACAGTCAAGTGACAGTGACATTAAATTTTGAATTTGACAGTTCGTACAGATGGCGTTTCGTCAAGTTGCGTTCATAACCATTACTAAACTTATAGTTCAAAACGAAAATATAAATCAGTTTCATATTCTCTTTGATATAAATTATGACCTTCGTATAACAAATACTATTGAAAAATAAAAAAACACCCTACAGAGCCAGAGCAAACAGACTTAGCTAAGAATTAATAGTGATCTCAAAATCAGATTATATAATTCTGTGGATATTTGAGTGTAAGATGCATAATTTTGCTATTTGTTTTTCTCAAGGAGTGATATTTTCATATAGAAGAAATAAAGAATTTACATATTTATATATTACTCAATTTAAAACTTTTTATGACCAGTATAAAATATTGACAAATAATAGTTTAACATCACCAGATCTAAGATATTTCAAAAATTAAATTATCACTCCTTTTGAAAAATAAATAGCAAAATCACACATTTAAGGCAGTCAGATCTCTTACTATTACTATAAATCTAAATAATTGTTAACGTGATAGTATAAGGAATTTTGTTAAAATGTTCCTATATAATATTCGCTAAGGACGACAAAACATCATACATATCAATAAAAATCAATGAGCAATAATTTGGATTCGACAATTAAATTGTCAATACAATAACTGTTTATGGTGTTATTGTGTAATACTTACTTAGATGTTCTTTAATTTCCCCGATTCTTCGAAGATAACAAGTACATAATAAACAAAGATACGAATATGGTGGAAATTGGAAAAGGGTAGGCATAGTACCTACACAATTTTTTTTTAAATCATTTGTCAGGTATTCATCAGTTATATAAACCACCTAAAGCCTTCCTCCCCCAAAATAAGCCTGAAAATTGTTCATGGCATTTTTTTTAGAACCCTCACTCTTTTGATGACCGAACTTTGGCTGCATGCAATTGATTTGGTAGGTTTATTAATGTTTATGGCTACCTGGCAAGGCATGGACAGGTAAGTCAATTTAGGTATCCTATCTACACCGATTTGATAACCAATAAAAATTGGTATCGAAAGTTATTTTAATTATGAATATAAATCGTATAGGCTTGCCTGCAAATATCCGTTCATGTAATATTATTGCCATGCTTAGAAATCTTAAAATAAAAAAAAAATAGCCATGATAACTTTCCGATTGGCAAGCTATATATACAAACAAATAAATAAAATTGAAGTGTCTGTATATGTTTTTTGCTATGGTATCTACTTAAAATAAAAACACAATTTATATTTTTCTGTCTGTATTTTCTTGTTCCGGCTAATCTCCGAAACAGCTCTACGAATTTTGATAGGACTTTCACTTTCACACTTTCAATAGCTGATGATTGTGTAACTTAGGCTACTTTTTATTTGCACGCTAACATCTGTAGGGAGTAAGCAGTAGCAGCACTGCAACTTCATGCCGCCGGCCTAGTCGCGGGCTCACCTAAAAATCAATAAAATTTTATAAAATATATTTCTCATCTGGTTATCAGCTGGGTGAAAGTCGATGTTGCACGTCTCCCCTACTATACGGTCCTGTGAACTAGGGATGTTACGGAGGTGGTTTTATAGGGACCGAAGTCGGAGTCGGAGTTTTTAAATTTGGTTTGTCGCAGTCGGAACCAGAGTCGGAGGTGGTGGGAGAAGACAAATAAGTTGAGATAAGGCTTAAGACTTTGATTATATAATGTCTAGATGGAGCATTCCCTCAGTAACGCTTAGTATAAATAAATGAAGCTACTATTTTTGACTTTTGACACTCGTTGAAAATGGCGCGCTAGAATAACTATAGCTAGAACATCTGCTATGAGTCTTCTTACGTCTCAAAAAGTACGTCCACTTGACCGTACTTTTTGACAGTTCTTTGCTTCAATTTTAGATGCCAGATTAGGAATCTAGACATTATAATATAATCAAAGGCATACGGAAATAAAATAAAAAAAAGAAACATTATTCAGTCATATTTAATGTGTGAAGGAAAAAACCGTTCGAGCGGTAGGTACTCGAGCATAGGAAATCTGTGACAATTTTTCCTTCATACATTTATTACGTATAAATTTGCATAGAGGAGCAATCGCCGCACCTCAGATTAAAAGTCCGATTTAAAAGTGTCGGAGTCGGAGAAAAGTAAAATCAATCGGAAATTCCAACCTTTCAGAGTTGGAGTCGAAGCTCCGTAGCGTATTATAGTAACAAATAAATAATTTATTCAATACATATTGTTTACTTTTGGCAACCTTAACTTCCAAAGCTTCTTGTCGGCATTTATTGCAACTTCAAATACTGCTGGTTTTTTTATGGCCGTTTTCAATATTCTATCGATGGGCTACTAGAAACATATATTTAACACAAGCTCCATACAAAATATGTCTGAATTCTATCTTTAATAATTAAATCCATCGATTCACATGAACAAATTTTATAAGCATTTTATTCAGTTTATATTAATATGTAAAAGTGTTTATAAATATCAATAAAAACAGGTCAGGAGCATTATGTCAGACAAATCACGGTTCAGTGTAGCTCCATAGCTGTTACACATGAAAAAACACGATGTAAGTATTTTCGGTACGGTATATCTAGTTACGTTGAAGATAATTTTAGTTGAAAGTATATATCATGAGTTACGTTTTGTGTTTTTTTTGCTATAGCAAGGGCATGTAGTTAGCAGGCGTCTATGTATGCAGTAAGTAGTTTTTTTATTTAACTACCAAACTAAGCAGCGGCTTTTAAAAGACACCTATAGTTAAAATGTCATCAATAAACATCGTGTAGTTTTTAGTAAAATACTACTACTACTAACAAAGGCAGACAGACAGATGGCGGACGGACATGACGAATCCGTTATAGCGAATTTGGCTACGGAACCCTAGTATCGTATACAACAGTTTAAGTATACAACAGTAGCATTGCCGAGAACTTTTCCAAGCTCTACGAGAGAAGGGACCAAGAGCTGGGCTTCGGCGAATGATGCTGCATCTATACAACGCTTCGTCATATACGTCCCTCAGAACAAAGGCGTTTCTTGAGGAATCCGGGGTTGAAACTAGGGTTGCCACATTTTTTTGGTCTAAATAAAGTACTTACATTGGTTATTAAAAGTAGAAAAAAGTACGTTATGTCAAAATAAAGTACAATTTAAATTACTTTATTTTCTTAACATATACTTCATTATGTTTAGCAACTTTTAATTAATGGTTATCTAGTCAAGATTAGAATAGAGTAAAATTAATGATAATCAAGCATGTTTACAGTATATACTGTAAACATGGATTATGATTAAGTTTTTTTTAATTTAAGTTAGATACGTTTATTTTTTTTAATAAATATATAAATTGAAAATAAAGTATTTTTGCAAACTTTATACTTCTCATAAAGTATATAGTACAATTACGCGAAATAAAGTATAATACTTCATTACTAAGTACAGGTGGCAACCCTAGTTGAAACCTTGTCCCATCCACCGTACGTACAGTCCTGATTTAGCTCCCTGATATTTCTTTTTGTTCGCGATATTCAAGGAAAATATAAAAGAGATTTTTTTTTCGTGTGGCAAAGGGGCCGACGGCGCCTATGAAGACCTATCGGATCAAAACTGGCAAAAGGAATGGAACTTTGCATAGAGAATGAAGGAGAGTATTTTAAAAAAATGTAAAATAAATATTGTTAATATCTTGTATAGATTTTCCTTGTCTTAAATCTTATCAAGTTACATACGTATCTCGGATTACGGAACCCCAAAACTTTTTTATGATTTCATTGATAATGAGTAATAAACATAATACATAATATACAAAACAAACAATATTTTTGTTTGTCTACGGAACGTCATAGAAATGTTTCGTACAATTACGTTAATTTAGATACCACATTATCGTATGTTTATTGAACTTCCTGCTCTCTTGTGTGATTATAAGTATTACCTATTACAATTAACAATTAACCGAAAAAATTACGTAGGTACCTAATTGGATGACAACTTATTTTTTACTGCTTTTTTTCTGCCTCGTAGGTACCTATCTACTTTTATTATCTATTTAGAGTAGATGTGTCACTAGATACTTACCCACTGATCTTTTACCCTGTGCAAAGTGACAGCAATAGGATATTTGACCATTGACGTATAGATATCTTACAAATTATGAAACTACTACTAGAAATTCTCCTTCATTTTGAACACGGAGCCATCGTGACGTCAGAATGGCTGGTCAAAAAAAAATTTAAATTTCTCTGAAAGTATCATATGTAGCAATTATTGAAAAAATGTAGCAAATATAAGCAATTGGGTAGCAATTTTTGATTATACTTTTGGTTTTAAAGCCACTTGCCATAGCCATTCTGACGCTGACGGTTTTTTTAGTTTACTTTACTATATTACGTTTTGATATCAATCATAATTTGGGGCATTATTTTGCTCACAATCAACATTCACCAAGTCGTCTGTTAACATTCACTGGTGAAGGACCGAAATTTTCACGAAAAGAATATTACTAAGTACCTAATGTTATTTGATATGCACTGAACTATCGATATATTTTTGCCACTATTAATGGACAACACTACGTACTTGTTTTCTATATAACATACATCGGCGTCTAGAACTGATATTTCTAAAACCAGTTAAGTATGCAACCAGCAATCTATATTTTATTTTGATGGACTCACAGGTCAAAGGTTCTCGGTGACTGCCACGCGATCAATCGTGTAAACAAGGCATATGACCGTTTGACCAAAAGCTTGACACGTGGGTACACCCCCTTACGCCTTCTACTCTATAGTATCATCTTCTGTGTTTATTACAATGTCATCAATGTTTTCTTGTGAAGTTATGACGTTATCACGTAAAATTATCGTCCGTATACCGACTTTACAGACAACCATTTTTATTAGGTACTTGAAGGGTTTCACAGAGGTTAGCTTCGTAACATAGGTATGAGAATTTCTTAGCAATTTTACCAATTGTATTGTGCCGTTGTGAACCAGGCTTACATTTTCACATAGCAATTGGATGCCTACTGTGGTAATACTTTCAAAATTGAATTATTGCAAAACATATAATTTTATTATTGTTAAGGGGCGTCTAAACGGGCCATTTTTCACGGCAATTTGTGGCGGCAATGCTGTTGCCGGCAACATTGCTAGCAATACTGGCAAGACCGTAATATTGACGTAATGTTCCGACCATATGGCAATACATGTTTTGTATGGCCACCAATATTGGTCAATATTGATTTGATAGGTTGCCGGGCGATCGCTGAGCGATAGATTTTCCGCATTATGGCATGAGTTATCCTTGTCTACGCGACATGAAGTTTGCTGTGGGTGACGCCGCGCCGTGACTTATTGCTAAATTCTGTGTTGTCAGGTGTCATGTTGTTTTAGGTTATTTGTAAAAGATTTTAGTCGTCTTTGATAGGTACTGAAAAATGAACTCAACTAAGAACACTGACCTCTATAGTCGTAATATTTAAAGTGAACTGCCAATGGTCTCCAATGAGCAGTACCTATGAACTGAATCGACCACCGATGATACCAGTACCCACACGAAATTGCGGAGCGGCGATAGGAATAGTTCCAACATCAAATTATTTGTACTACTGCCACTTACAGTGATGTAACATCGTGCGAACATTTGAACGAAAATGAATAGATACTGTGCACCTTGACCTTACCCATATACTTACAGCATAAAGCAACGACATCGATATGTGAAGCGCAAATTCTAAACAACTGAATCACATCAAGCACTGCCTGGAAATTGTAAAAACCCAACAAGAGGCGTTGAATGTGAGAGCAGAAGCCCACGAAAGCCATCATTAGGTACACCATGTATGCAATTTTATTACTTGGTGGCTTATTCATAGGACTGTGTGGCACCCTCAAGGTCAATCAATGTCTCCACAACCACACACAACAGAGGAGCGCGGCGAGTCCACATCAGATCGCACTCAAGCAATAGAATTGTTGTCGTGTACTGCTGGACACCAAGTCGACAGTGAGAGAGTCAGAAGTGAGTTAACCCATCGTCAATCATTGCCATCAATGATAAAATTTACAATTCACGAACCTATGTAATGAGAAAATAAAATAAAGATTACATTATTTCATTTAAATATATTTTCCTTTACATATTCCATAGTTTGTGTTTATCTTAAGTTATAACTTTATGCTGCATAGGTTAACCTAGCGCCTGTGCACTCTGTATATGTTTTTACTTTTTATACAATAACTTTTCCAGTACAATAAACACAACATATTTTTTCTCATATACATTACAATTTTCTGAACATGGTTCTTACCACATTTACCAAATTCTGGAAAAAGCTTGAAAATAAAGAAAAAGGCAAAATAATTTAGGATCAAATGTTTTATTAGTTAAAGTACACAGTTTGGTTTTTACATAAGAGTATTTTATCGAATATGTCATCCAAAAACTTAGCTGGGGTAGATATATCTCATCATATCTAAGTACCCCCGCCCAAATACCATGTCAGTGTCAACATGGGCACAGCAACCTACAGTTATATTTCCAACAACTGCAGCAATAACCTGAGATAGCATCTATAGTATTGACAACATTTTAATAATAAATTAGTAAAATAAGTTCTGCTACCAATATGTCTGGACTTTACTCTCTTTCTAATTAAATACCTATAATTAGAGGGATAACATCTTTAAGGGCATCCTAGTCAATGATTCTACCATACAAACATGCATAAGTGATTACTACTCTGTATGAGGTCGCAATTCAAAGCTTAAAATCATCATATCATTTTGTTTTATCATAAACTAGGCTTGTAAAAAACGATAATTGAAATATTTTCAATTACTGCTTTCTACAAGCCTAGTTTATGATAAAACGAATTGATATTAATTTTAAGCTCTCACTTACACTAGGGTGCTCTTAATTTCATTATTTACTTCTAATGTGTAGGTGCCATTTATTCATACATGCTCACCACATCTTTGCTTACCACATAGTATGACCGGGTTGTTGATATGTCCCAATTGCCAACTCAATCTAGAATATGACCATCATAACATACCGTAAATGGCTTTAACAAATTTTGATATTTATGTAAACTATGTCTTTAAAAAAAAAATAGTTGCTACTAGTTTGCAGATAAACATATCATGTTGCATCACAAATGATAATAGCAGGCTCGATTTCATTGAGCAGATCAGGATTTCCAGATAAGCTCTCAGGTATTATTCTGCTCCTCAAATCAATTTCTGCCACCATCGCCAGGTGCCATCTGCAGGCTCATGCACTCTCTTGCCTTAGACATATACCGTTCTAATGGCTTTCGGCTTATGACACAGACTACTTCTATGCAATTTATCCAAGTAAATACTTAATGCAACACTTGCAGAAGGTACTTCATCACCTAATCTTCCCATTAATGTCCCTAGTACTGGAGGTGGTACAGGTAAGAGATACATTCTGAAAACAAGACAATATGATATTATTCCAAATTCAAATTGTTAACATGTCTGTTATCATCTTGCTGAATTATACCTATGCACATTTCTCGTAGCAGTCATCCAACATGTTGCGCAAACGTGTTTATGATCTGTAATAAAAACATTTGTTACTTTTAATAGGTATATATAGAAACATTAGGAAGTTTGAGAATTGAAAGCTTGATAAAACGATACACAGTGAATGGTGCTTGCTTTAAGTTTTATGAAATATGTACTACTTATTGTATTATCAAGTCCAAGAGATGAATTGAAAGTTTCAAAATCATGAATTGTGTGTGTAGGCAGCACAGCAGATTTGGATAACTAAGTAGATACTAACCGTCGTTGGTGACATCCAGCCACTAAGAACATTCACCATGGCTTCAGTTGCATCTAAAAACAAGCGCCGGCGCTGGTGCGTAAGTCATAACGAACCATTCTCGGTAGAGAGTACTTTTAATTTATGAATAAAAGTAAAAATCATAATAAATAATTTTGACAGATAGTTGTTGTTTTATTGTAAGCTTCGGTGTTGCCAGTCATATCATAATATAATAAAGATTTTGAATTTGTGTATCGATTCTCATCTACTGATTTTATTTTGTTATTAATTAAAGAATAAATTTACACTTGTATTTAGTTTTTTCTATTTTATTACAGTTCTATTGGATTATGTCGTAGATTTATGTAAAGAATTGTTCATATTTTTATGAAGGCAACAGAGATTATTAAAATCGTTTTTTTGGTAAATAATTTATTATTAAAAATCGATTAATCGTAACATACTGGCATCTATTTAAGCAGCAGGTAGTTAATTGGTAGATATAAGAAGTTACAGGTGCTTTGAACTAGACTTGGGTTATGTTTTGTACTTTTTTCTGGTGAAGTTATGGTTGCTATTACACGGGGTTTTATGAGAATTAAGTTTACTTACTAGAAGCATTTGTGTATTTCAACATTGCAGCTGTCCAAGCACTAAGCACTTGTGCTGCAACACTCACTATATATTTTTTTATTTTGTTGGGGATGACATGATACACATTCAATTTAGGCAGCGCTCTAGTGTGACCCAATTTGCTGTTTATGTTATAAATAAACTTGATGTCTTTCCATGTGCCAACATCTTTAGCTATCATAAAATATAAGTACTTATGTTCTGTCCTGCTTTTTGATTTACCAAGACCAGGTCGAAAGGTGAGACCTTGGTCACACATAAGATCCAATGGCGACGATCCTGCTTTTCTTCCAATACAATATCTTTTATTAATTGTACAAGCTCTACTGCTTGTACTTTTAATGAAGTAATAAGCCAAGCTATTACTTCATACTAACTGACTAACTAACTGTCACCAAGGAGAAATATCCCTATAATCATGAATACCAGAGTATGGTCACGATATTTTTGCGACCTTTCATTTTGAACCAACTCTACAAAGCTATTAATGATGTCCCTTGCTTCGATATGTGTTAAATGTGGGTTTCTAACATTTGGTTGGTATCTCATCAAACACTAAGTACATAATTATAATACTATATAATACACTAGCTGTCCCGCGCAACTTCGTATGCGTAATTTTTCCCCGTTTTTTAAACATTTCTCGTCGCTTCTCCGCTCCTATTAGTCGTAGCGCGATGTTATATATGGGCTATCCAACAAAAAAAGAACTTTTCAAATCGGACCAGTAGATCCTGAGATAAGCGCGTTTAAACAAACAAACAAACAAACAAACTCTTCCGCTTTATAATATTAGTATAGATATGCAAGATGCATTATAATATTATATTTCTGAATAGTATGCAGTACCTAATATCTAGTTATTAATTTAATTAGTTATTTGCTGACGATAGTACGGTTACCGTAACATGTAATAATATTGACACTTATGAATTTGACATCAATAAATCATTAACATCTAAGCATAATTAAATGGCTTGATAATAATAATTTAAAAAATAATTTAAATAAAACTAATATTATGCATTTTGGTCAAAGATCAGAAAGTCCATCTGACATTAAGCTAGTCTACAAAGATTCTATTATTTCCGAAACTGATACGACACGATTTCTTGGTCTAATAATTGACAAGAAATTAAATTTCAAACCTTTTGTAGATAGCTTATGTAAAAAAATTAGTAGTTCTTCATACGCCCTATATAAACTCTCGCTCGTAATTAATACTAACACAATATTAACAGCATATTATGGTCTCGTTGAATCGTCCCTGAGATTTGGTATTATCTTCTGGGGCAACTCGAAAATATATTTAAAACGCAAAAGCGCTGCATTCGCGCAATGTTTGGACTCCAAAATACAGATAGCTGCATACCAATGTTTAGAAAGCACAGAATTCTAACACTTCCATCATTATATATTATTGAAATAGCTCTATTTGTAACAAATAATCCTCATCTGTTTCCACGTCTGTGTGATAGAGTGATCCGTAATCGACGTGATAACGATAGACTCTGTTTACATCGATCTAAAACCACTCTATTGCACAATAGTGTCGTATGTATGGCGCCTATTATATACAATAAAATTCCAAAATGTTTTAAGATATTAAATTTAAATGCATTTAAGAGTAAATTAAAAAACTTGTTAGTCGAAAAATGCTATTATTCTGTCAAAGATTGTATTTTGTTTTTTATGTCTATTGATTCATATTATTACATTAATTGTTGCAGATTTTATTACCTAAGTTTTCTATTTTATTCATATTGTATTTTAAAATTATATTGTAATCTGAATTTTGTACACTGATATCGGTAAAACATGTTGATCCAATAATAACATAACACGTCTGTATCTACCTTACACATGTTTTTGCAAATAAATAAATTTTGTATTTATTTTGTATTTTGCAGCACCCTTACGGGGTCTATGTATGTTTATGGACTGCCTCTAACAACATCATGCAATAAATGATTAATTATATAATTTCTTATTTACTTCCTAGTTTTTTTAAAAACAAATTTGACTTGGACGAAACAGGAGAACAACAAAAACAAAGAGCATCAGAAAGTTTTCATATTTCTAGTCATAGTCAATATCAAAAATTTTCAGATGTCATTAGTGACAGTTCAACCAAATTATATGTCATAGAGTTTGGCCATTGTTGCTGGGTTGTGTTGCCCGCTTATGAGTCTGGGTCATGCGCCATACTATTGCCGACATATTGCCATACATTGCCTAACCATAGATTACTTGGCCATCAGTTACATTTTTGTGATGGTTGGGCAATAAGTTGCCAATAGTGCCGCCACAAATTGCCGTAAAAAATGGCCCGTTTAGACGCCCCTTTAGATAATGATAGATTTTAATACGAACGTGACCTCCACGATTGTATTTGTTTGGTTATTTAAGTAACAGACAGGATGCATACATATTTTATTTTGTGCAGGATAGGATTCTACCCGGTGAATACCAACAGAGTATTAAGGGTCCTCCCGTGCCGACCCGATATCACATTAAAGGTTCATTTCCGTGCATCGCGGCCGATCGTGAGTCGCGCGCGACTTACGACGAACGGATGACGCGCGCGTCCATGCGACAAATAGTCAGAGTGCGCGCGCAGCCTACGTCAGTCGTAGGCCGCGCGCGTCTGTCGCAAACCTCGGAAAGGGCGCCAAACATTCTCATACTTTGACTATTGTCGCATCGGCCGCGCGCGTCAGCCGCTTGTCGTAAGCCGCGAGCAGCTCGCGATCAGTCGCGATGCACGGAAATGAACCTTTAGGTTGGAGCTCTTTGGCTACTCAATATATATCAAGTGTTGGTCGCATGTAACCTATGACGGGGGGTGCAAATTTCTTACAAAAAAATGTAGCGCCCCTTGCTGGCTTTAAATTAGCTAATTTAAGGACGACTGACCTATGGATGGCGCCTGGAGCGTTCCGTTCGCCCTATGGCCGTGCCGGCCAGCCCTAGTTCCCCTCACAACAGAATATAGTTTTCACTTAAATCATTCGTTTTTATGTTTTAATAATAATTAATAATACTTTTCAATAGATTCAATCGTATAGACTTATAGAGTAATCTTATTAAAGTGTTAACAGCTCTTATTCATTTATTAAAATCAACGGCGTTACAATAAACATATTCTACCGCAATAAGAAACGGCGGTAGCCTAAAAGTTAAGGCATCGGACTCACAATCGTGAGGTCGCGGGTTCGAATCCTACCCAATATACTACCGACGTGAACCCACTCCTAACACTAGCCATTGAGCTTAGCTGGAGGTGTTAACAGGATTGCTAGTAATGTGGGACCCACAATCCCACATTACTACTTATATGTATATAAAAAAAAACCGGGCAAGTGCATGTCGGGTCACGTACAATGTATGGTTCCGTAGCCACCGAATAATGTGGCTTAAGAAGTGGGTTTTCCGTTGTTTTTGTTTCATACTTACAACGTTATATCTACTTACTAGCACTCCCGCGCAACTTCGTCTGCTTAAATTTTCCCCGTGTTGGCAACATGTCTCATTGCTGCTATACATATGCTATCACGCAAAAAATCACTTTAAAGCTTAATATTTTACAAACGGATCCCTAAATCTAAATATGTCTTCCCAATCACTAAACGTTTTTGAAATACCTATCTAATGATATCCCACACTATAGGTAAGAAAAAAATAATCACACCCTCACTTTACATACCTACATATGGGGAAGTAGGTACCATTATTTTGTTTTTTTTTTCAAGATTTTATTATCTCACTTTGTCCATGCAAAATTACAGTCTCCTAGCACTAACAGTCTCTGAGTAAAGGTGCGGACGGACGTGGCGAAACTATAAGGATTCCGTTTTGCCATTTTGGCTACGGAACCTTAAAAACTATATATGTATATTGGTCGTAGCTTGATGTTATATAGCCTATAGCCTTCCTTCCAGTAATAGTACATTATGATATAAGTGCGGTAAGTTGAAGATTACAGCCGAGGCGATATTGCTAGCCCGAGTCGTAGGCGAGAGCTACAATTGTTTTTATTTGAAAATTTTATTTATTTCCTCGCAAATATGTTAATAAACGTCGTATGACATACGTGCGCTTTGATAATTACAGCCTCTGCTTTCTTGTAGATCGGCCCTGCTGTAATTGTCAACTTACCGCACTTATATGATAATGTACTGTACTATTATTATAGCGTTCAAGCAAACAAACTCTTCAGCTTTAATATTAGGATAGATTAGACTGTGGTTTAATAATGACATTATTTTCCGTTATTTTTGTATCTAATGCCATCTATATTGCGTTCCAGGCGTTACCTACAGCGTTGGTGGGGAGGTTAGTCACCAGTGAAAATGCTGAGGCTCTTGTGATCCTGTTTTGATCCTGATGTACCTAATCAAGATGGTATTGGCCAATGACGACTACAACAAGACACAGAAATTGTAAATAACTAAAATCGGGCCAGAGCCTTTCCTTTTTTAGTCACAACAGAATATAGTTTTCACTTAAATAATTAGCTTTTATGTTTTAGTAATAACTTCTTAAATAGATTCAGACGTATAGACTTATAGAGTAATGTTATTATATCTATACTAATATTATAAAGCGGAAGAGTTTGTTTGTTTGTTTAAACGCGGTAATCTCAGGATCTACTGGTCCGATTTGAAAAATTCTTTTTTGTTGGATAGTCCATTTATCGAGGAAGGCTATAGGCTATATAACATCGCGCTACGACTAATAGGAGCGGAGAAGCGACGAGAAATGTTTCAAAAACGGGGAAAAATTACGCATACGAAGTTGCGCGGGACAGCTAGTATATTATAAAAACCAACAGCGTTACAATAAACATAATTAAAATGTATAATAATATCTTGGGACAACACACACAACGTCATCTTATAGGTACTAAACTAAGCAGAGCTAGTAAAAAAATTATAAGTACTACCGAGGTCTCATGCAAATCTATATTATTATAAAGCTGAAGAGTTTGTTTGTTTTTTTGAACGCGATAATCTCAGGCACTACTGGTACCCATAGCCCATTTATCGAGGAAGGCTATAGGATATATAACATCACGCTATGACTACTAGGAGCGGAACAGCAATAAAAAATCGCGCGGTTCAGCTACCATTTCCATAGTTCCATTACTAGTATAGTATTATATTATCTGTGGTTCCATCAACATACGTTATCATAAATGTAATGGAACCTTTGCGGGTGAAACTCGTTTAGAAGTTATTTAAGAATAGAAAAAAATAAAATACGGTTTGGGACTCTTGACTTGCTGCATTGCTCAAAGTACCTATTGATAACCCAAGTAGCAAATCAGTTAAATTATATTCGAATTAAACGACTAACAGACTTATAGGGCTCATAAAACAGTTTCGAGGTAACCAAACAGTTGTAAAGGAGTATTTAAAGTGACGCAATAGTTTTTAAGGATGTAAGTCACATTAACGTGTCAGGTAAACGTCATTTCAATGAAGTTACACGACAATTATGTAACATGTCTGCCACAACGTTTACAAGACTAGACTTTATGTCAAGCAAACGTTTCAGTCCGATAACAGTCATGAGCGGACATTTTTTGTGTAAATAAGAACCTTTTATAAAATACTTATATAACGATGTCCTATAATGATTTTGTAATTAACTATTAAATAACAAACAGGCGTATTAAGTCATATACTTAATGTTTATGTAACTTTTAGCTTGAATTGTTATTCTAATATGACTTGTATAAGTCATTTGATTAGTTTAAGGCTAATTTAGAAACTTTTTTATGACTCAATGACCATTTTCCTTCAAAATTCTATTAATGGATTCCAAGAAATGGTTTTCCATTTTTTGGAATCCATTCCACAAACTTTTGAATTAAACGAAGTGGTGTTGTATCATGGCCGACCTTTCAGGTCGTCATTCTATGATTAAAATATGAATTAAGTTAATTATATTGTGATGTAAAGTGAAATATGTAATTATATAAGTTGTGATGAATGTACATACTTGTAACTTCATCTATGTTATAAATGTGTTCGTCTATGGGAAAATACACTTTAATTTTAATGCCCGATACAAGTTCCTGAGGGAAAGCCACGGTTCTTGCAAGAGCTGCGTCAACGCGACAGTACCTTCTCCAGAGGGCATTTGGCGCCTGGAACGGCCTATCTGGCTGCCTCTCTAGGTTCGAATTACAAAGAGGAGATAAGGGTTCAGAAAGGCCCAGCCGTGTCATTTCATCAACTTAATTTACTAGCTTACGGCGGGCCTGTTACACGACTACATGAGATAAAATCAAATCAGCCTAAGTCGGTACAACATAGTAGGAGCATCTACTTACAACAAGGATAAAAACTATATGTGCTTAAATATTGGCCAAAGTACTTACTGGTAACTAATGATTTAATATAAAATATTAATTCTCATATCAAAAGAAAGAAAAGAATGGTCACGCAGAATCTTTGTTTATGAATCTTTGTTATTGTCGAATCATGCTTTTAATCAATTGCTCATAATAAATTGTAAATAACCTGAGAATTCAAATGAAATGAAAATTATCATAACTTGTCCTTGTTTTTTCTACGCAGGCAATCACTATTTCTTATTCAATATTTTAAAAAAATATTTCGCTATATTTTTATTTTACAATTAGGTTACTGCACCTACACATTCCATTTCTACATCACCCTAAGGTAGACTGGCAGAGAATGCTTTTAGTATTAAGTCCACCTTTGTACAACTTTGTGCATAAAGTTTTAAATAAATAAACAATGATATTTTATAAGTTGAAAGGTAACCATTTTATGTTAAAGTCAATTAAAATAAAAAACTCAATGCTCTTAATTAGGTTAACAGGATATTAATTAGAATAATGTTGTCTTGTCATCTCAATGTAAATGGTTACCTACTTATTCATTACAAACCGGAAGACATTAAAATAAAATACGCCAATTTAATCAACTTTCTTATTTTGATAGTTTAACCTTCAAATATACTGTTACAAGTTATCGTAATTTTTTTGACGTGTTATCGTCTTATAAATCGATAACCATGTGTGCGTCCGCACACACGAGTAAGCGTCACGGTCCGTCACGTTCCGCCTGCTGATTGACCGAAGTATTTTGGCCGTCGGGCGCATGCGCGCGCATGTGCTCGGGTCCACTAAAGCTGTCACAGGCATGGTTGTTTATTACAACGTCATCAATGTTTTCCTATGACGTTATCACGGAAAATTATCGTCCGTAAACATGTGCGTTAACCGACTTTTCAAATAACCATTTTTTTATGAACTAGCTTTGTCCACGTTATGTTAGATTGGTTAGCCACTCCTTTAAAAACTTTTTTTACAAATACAAAAAACTTGAGAGGTGTCAAGGGACACCCGGATGGAACGAAGTTCCTTTCGATTAATTAGTGAAGGAATTTTAATAAAGTTTTATTTTTTATAAATTGTTTATTATGTACAAAAAACCTGTATACACTCAACAAAAATAATCGCCGCGACACCACACTGTTCAATGCGAAATAGAAAGACGAAACGAAAATAACTGGCTTGCTGTCTATGAGAGAGATAGAGACAAACAGAGAAACATGCGCACGCCGCACGGCTTACAACTATAGCAAAAAGTGTCGTTACTATTTTGGTCTTAATGTCGTTACAACTTTTGGTCTAGTTTTTTTCCGTCTAGCCCCCTTTCGCAACGCGCGATAAGGAACTTCGTTCCAAAAATATCTAACCGACTTTCATGACAGTTGATTTGCTACCATTAAGGAGTTTGGTTATCTGTCTCCGAAACTCATCATCAGATCTTTACTGAATTTATATGGGACAATTTCGGAATACCTAAACCTATTTAGAAACAAAAAAGGAATTTTGAAAACTCGTTTAAATATGATGGAGTTATGCCCGAACCATTGACGTACAGCCTGGACTACGCCATTCCTTTCAGTTATAAAGTACATATTGACTGCAAAGCGTGAAAGAGAAAAAAAACCCGTGTGGCCTTTGACAGGTATTGTCCACGAAGTAGCGTCGTCTCTTTCTAGAGAGTGGTCAATTTTAAAAACTACATCATAACTTTCATATTGATGTTAAGTATCAGGTTTATTATTACAACAGATAAACAAAATAAATCAAATAACAATGTTTAGTGTTACCCACTTACTTATCAATACCACAAAAAATCTCTCGTACAGAAGGTAATCTTGGGTCTGCTACAACAGGCGCTCGAGCAACGTACACTGACGAACTACTACTACGTGGGCACTGACGGTACGGCTGGTCCACAAGTTCAAAGTCGCTCAGCGGGCTATGGAAGGGGCTATGCTCGAAGTTTCTCTTAGGGACAAAATCAGAAATGAGGTGATTTGGCAGAGAACCAAAGTTATCGACATAGCCTACCGGATTGGCAAGCTGAAGTGGCAGTGGGCTGGCCATATTAGCTGAAGAACCGACAACCGTTGGGGTAAACGAGTCCTTGAGTGGAGACCGCGTCTCGGCTTTTGTTATTGCTTCGTTACAGAGAGCATTTTAACAAATTATGATGTCGCAGGCCGAATATTGAAGAATTTTTTATAGGCATTTCTTACCAATTATTTACAAACACAACAATTGCATTCTGCAACAACGAGATTCTCTCAGAATTCAGACAACTTTGTTAGGAAGGCTTTCTAATATACCCTGTCTGTAAGAGATGTCCACGTGTACGTAGCTCGAACAATATATGAAATGAAGCTTTCTTCTGTTGTCTCGGTATTTTATGGAATTACACTCTACTTATCAAAACAATGTAGGTTATATTATTGTATCTCTCTGGCCTATTATTTTCTATTCCAATTTCTAGGAATAGATACTTAAGGGCCAGGCCCTTACACGCAGCGACTTGTGTGACAGTTTGTGCAAACATTTAAAAACCTCCACACGCTCTACGCACAAATCGGCACATTCATATTTACACAAAACGGTTCGTACAAACATTTACGTACTGTCTTCACATACCTACGTACTTAATTGTGCAAATAAATTTTGTACAAAGTAGCGTTCTGTGCAAGCTATTCTTGCGGTATACGGTTTTGCCGTCTTAACGCACATGTCTATTTGCACAAACAAAAATTTGTGCAAATACGACTGAGCGTGTAGCCGGGCCTTATTAGTTGTCATCATTATCATTAAATAGTCTATTAAAATGTAATGTCTTCTGCATATCTCTATTTGTGCGTTAATTTCATTTGAACAACGCAACAGATTTTGATAAGGTTTTGACCAGACCATTTAGTTCTGAAGGTACAAAATTCTTCAAAATTGTATGAATAGAATGAATTACACCGAAGTGGGGGTAGGTTATGGGTTAAGGTAGGGATTCCCAAATTTATTTATACTACGACGCTCTTGGGAGCATTTTTGTGCCAGCCCCGCCCCCTTAATCTTTCCCGCTCTGTGTATTACCAGTTCTTACTCCGTTTACTCCAATTAGCTTAAAATGTTGATTAGAAACTACGAGCAAGAACAAAATAAATAAAAATACAAGAGATATTGGTTGGCTACTAACATAAAATACCTAAAGGTACCTATCTACATCTTTTAAATTAAATATATTTTAGATATAATAGTTTTTGGTAATCAATTTAAAATCATAAAATAATGTTAAAGAAAATAAAAAAAAACCACTGAAATAAGTTCAAATTTTGTAATTTTAGTTTTAACTTCTTTTTGTTTACTGTTTTTTGTTTGTTAATGTTTTTTGTTTACATTTAATTTTGGATTGCTGTATGAGACAACGGCAGAAGAAACAAAAATAGGGCCTACGAGAATATCAGCGTTGAAGTTTCCGGACTGGCAACAATAGCTGACGTAGGTCCTATTTGTTGGCGCCGAATCACAAGTATGTACTAAATGATATTTTTTTCTTTTTTTCTGTGCGTTGCTGTGACAAATAAAAATTATTTGCTTTCTTTCTTTTCTTACGAATGAGAAGAATGTGCTTGCCTTTCTGAGCATAGCTTCTCAGACGAGGGCTCATGTTTGGAATTTTGGATAGACAAAATCCGCGCGGCGGCGCTGACAAAACTCGGCCACGTTGGTACTTATTATGTTGGGGCAAAAGTATTTTGTGTATGTATTGTTAGTAATCAAACCTCTTTGATTGTACTGAATGTAACTGGCTGGTTTTAATACCATTAAATGTTGACATTCAGAAGATACAATAAATTAAATAAAAAGTGGTTAAAAAAGCTGGCATAAAAAAGCTTTTACTCTTGGAACTGCAGTCAGCGGCGTAAGCATAACGACAGCTTTTTAAAAAGACTGCTTCTCTTCTTCGCTAATTTAGTTAAAAACGTTAGATTATTTATTCTTATTTATTCTGTTTATTAATTCCTAATATAAATATTCGTAGATTCTATATGTCAAATACTTTTCAACCGATTTCAAAAGGAGGTTCGCAATACGACTGTATTTTTTTAAATTTTTGTTACCTGATTACTCGCAGAATGCTGGACCGATTTGTAAAAATCTTTTTGTGTTTGAAATGGTATATTTCCAGATTGGTCCCATTGTCATCAAAGGTCGGATCTGATGATGAGATCTTGGAGAAATCGAGGGAACTCTTTAATTATTAAAGACACACCTATAGTAGCATAAACTCGACCTTTATTCAAAAATGCCATGAATCACTTCAGGCCATTACCCAGTATAATGAAGTGACCTTGCAATGAAGAAAGGGACACAGCAACTCAATTGGAAACGACGCGGCGGACGAGCTAGCGAGATGGGGCTCTAAAATGAACATCCACGGCCCCGAACCGATAATGCCATTACCCCAAGCCCAGGTACGAATTTGGTTGCGTAAGAAAACAGAGAAAAACCACCATTTAGAATGGAGAAAAAACAGCGGACAAATGAAAGAGGCGCTTCCAACAGAGCCCAGAAAGTACGCTCGGAATGTAATCAAACTAAACTGGGACAAATTGCGACAATCCTGACGGACCATTGTCCCCTCAACAAGCACGTGCACACCATCGGGATTACAGATAGCCCACTGTGCAGAGGGTGCATGGAACATGAGGAAACGCCCGCACGTACTCATGTAATGTACCAGAGTGGTCGAACACGGGTACAGTTCCTAAAAACACAGTCATCCCTCTCTGAAGCCTGCAGCAACCTGCGGGGAATGCTAGGCTTCTGGGAGCGTTTGGGCTGGCTGGAGTGAAAAGAACTGACACTACAACGAACACACAATGGCCAAATGAAGAGGCTAAGTGCGATATTGCGGCCCCGTTAAAACAAACAAACAATAAAAACGCAAAATGTAGCATTTGTAATAAACATGTTTTTTATAAATGATATAACATGAAATACGAGTATTATATATTATATAATTAATATTATATTATCAAATTATGAAAATAATCCACTAATTACACTCATATGGTGCATGATGTCACACCTTTGGGACCCCCGTTCGTTCAACCAAATTGTATAGGAGATGACACCCCCCTGTTTACAACTAATTTAGATTGCTAGTAATATCCGACCAACATTCTTATCTTAAAAAAAACAAACCCATACATATTATTGTTAAAAAATATACCTACCTAAGTACTTATCTGATCATTTTAAAGAGTAAAAATATTATTGTTTAAAATGTTTAACTATGGAACATCATAGAAGTTTTCTTATACCTAAGATAACATCGACACCTACATAATAAATTATTATGTGTTTTGTGTTTATTGACCTTCCGTCATCCTCTTATCGTGTTTATTATTATAGATAGGCCGAAAAAATGGGATGTGGCTGTGTCATGGTCACGGCCATGCATTGTATGCGAATGCATGATTGTTTTATATCATACGTATATCACATGAAACACAAACCGCCATCGTGTGACGTAATATAGGCAAACCCCATTTTCAAACCCGATTCTTTTGACTCATTTAAACATGGCCGCCACCAGATGGTGTGACATTTGTTTGACGTTTACATTTGAAGTGCCAGTAGTGGGGCTGTTGGTTTCATTCGGCAATCGGCAGTCTTTATCGAGCGGTCATAGCGACAACACGTCTTCCGATAGACGGCACTATTTTCATAGTCAGTGCAAAGTGTTAGTGTGATTATGTGGTTGTAGTGTGAGTGATGCAGTGGCATTTCTGTAATCGAAATGATTAGAACTGTTGACGGACTTTATCTTGCTCGAGGTATCCGTGTATGATCGATTGCCATAATGTTAATTCGAATATTGAGTTACTAATATCCCATAAGGTCACCCTGGCCCTTCAACAAATATTAAAAAAATTATGTTACAACCGTCCCCACGAACATCGGATACCCAATAATACCTATATACATTGTAAAATAGATAGCCATGTTATCCGTTAATAAAAAAACATAAGTTATCAATGACAAGGCCAACCAGTCATTCTAAGTACCTACTTACTTGGGGTGAGTGGATGGCCTAGCACCCGTTTACGAATATGACGCATAGGTCACATATCATCCCCTTCGAAGTCAAAAATACAAACACATAGTTACCAACACAGAGCTAACTTCAAAACTGACGGAGTTTCAATACAAACTTGCAACCCCTAATTTGCCTCCACATGACTTATTTAAAAAAAAAACCTTTCTTAGTGGATGTCTACAACCACCAACTGGCAAAGTTTCAGGGCTGTAGCACCAGCAGTTATACTGGAGTCAACACAATAAAACTTGTTACTGAAGAATTGAAGAGAACAAAATAATTTGAATTTATTTGACATATTGCGACCGTTTATAAGCGAGACGTCACGATAACCTCTAGGCACAGTTACGTATTTTGAGTTAGGTCTTCAGTATTCAGTTTTTCACCATAAGCTTCTTGCTCTGCGTTGACGAATCAGTCAATCAGCTTTTTTTAATAGTCTGCTATAATTTTTCTGTAATTTAAGTTAGCTCCACTATTTGCCGATAGAGGCGACATTCTTTCATTACGTAAGACGATTTAGGGGCGAGGGGGGTCGACCATCTCTTTTTTTTTTTACAAAGAGGTGGGTCTTCACAGTTCTTACATAAGATCACTTGATCGCAAGAGAAAAAAAACTTTAAACTAAAACTAAATCCGATTACTTATGTATCACAAAAAACGTACCTAAATATTGTTTTTTCTTTTAAATAAAAATTAACAAGATTATAGTAGGGATATAGTAGTACCTATATTATTTTTTTGCGTGATAAATATTAAACAGGGCGGTAGGGGGTCGGCCGATTCTTATTTTTTCTTACCTATGAGGGGGTCAAAAGCTAGCCAAAATCGTCTTACGTAATAAATGAATGGCGCCTGATATGATACATGTTTAATTGCGTACTTTAAATCTATTTATACATTTAAAACAAAGCTCAACAATTAACGATAACGCAAGAATCCATTGTTTGCCATTGTTGCTATTTTGGATGCAATAATAAATTGTCAAAGCCATAAAGTAGGGCTACTTTATATGCGTTTTGCGTTCGGATATCGCTCGCGTAATTAAATGTCTATTTTAGATATATAAAGACGTGTTAATGTAATCATAAATTAATTTATCTTTAACAGAAAGGTAGTTCAAAGAGTAAAATGATAGGTATTTTTAGTATACATTTATAGTTATTCTTGATAATACCTGCTATTGAACCTTGAACCCCCCTGTGTACGGAAAACCAAAAGAACTCTTTGAGTTGCAAAAATATTCGCAAATCCTTAAGCTCTTGGTTAACTTATCCCGCGGGGTCAGTCGACTTTTAATAATGCTCATTTTCAACCGACTTCAAAAAGGAGGAGGTTCTCAATTCTCAATTCGACTGTATGCGTTTTTTTTTTTGTACGTTTGTTCACCGATTACGCAAACACGGCTGGACCGATGTGAAAAATTATTATTGTGTTTGAAAGGGTATACTTTCAAGTTGGTCCCATTTTTATCAGATCACGATCTGATGATGGGATCCTGGAGGAATCGAGGGAACTCTTCAAATATTAAAGGTACAGCTACAGTGATTTAGGTACATTTCATAGTGATTCATGCATTTACTCTCAAAAAGCACCTATTGGTGAAGTAGAACTGATGCTGAAGACCACAAATGACGAGCGAACCTATTCAATTTTCACGGTTTGCGATTCAATTACTTTAATATGATGTAAAGTAGCATTTTATTCTCGTCATACTACTATTACACAATGTTATAAAGCTGATAGTGAACTATCATGTGAACTCCTCAACAATTAACGGCCCTGCATCGGGGCAAGCAATATTTTGTAAAGGGATTTGAGCAGTTGACAAAAGCCTATTGTAACTTATGTGAATTACAAACCAACCCACTAAAAAGTGAGAAATAAAAAACTTTTTTACAAAAAAATATTACCGACTTCAAAAATAAATACAAGGCAACTAAAAAGCAAAAAATAATATCTACCTAGAATAAAAAAACAAATTAACTTTTGAAGTTGGTGCCGAATTAAACAAAAACAACTATTTCATGGTACCAACTTCAAAATGTTAATACTTTTTGTAAAAAAGTTTTGCATCGGTATCATCCTGCTGTCAAATTTTTTTATTTGTAGGTAGAACAAAAGCCCGTCTCTTTGTGCAGTTAAAGTTTAGGTTTCTTATCTACATTATAAGCTTGATAGCCAATAGGAGCGAAGCAGCAATGAAAAATGTTGCAAAAATGGGGAAAATTTACGTAGACGAAGTTGCGTGCGTGGGTCAGCTAGTCTATACTTATAATAAATCTGTAGAGAGGTCAATTCTGTACATGAAATATATTTCCAAAATAACTATCAGGGGGTGATTAGGGATCAAAACTGATGCCAAAAATGCAATCAGTAAATTTTTTGTCTGTCTGTCTGTCTGTCTGTATAACCGTTATAGAAACAAAAACTACTCGACGGATTTTAACGAAACTTGGTGCAATTATTTTTCATACTCCTGAGTAGGTTATAGTATACTTTTCATCACGCTACAATCAATAGGAGCAGAGCAGTGAAGGAAAACGGGAGAAGTTACTCCATTTTTTAAGCTTTCGTCGCGTGTGCAACCGTAATGGTTAAAGCTACACAGAAATCATGTATGACGGAAATGTTCTCCTTAAAATTATATAAAAAATATCCCACGACAGCATATGTCTATCTTTTATGGTTGACTGACAATATCACGTGTAACTCCCGATAGCTTAGTAGTTCGAAGCTTTCTGATTATATTTGTCTACTCTTACGTTTATAACACTCTCAGTCATCCCTAATTAAAAAAGTTAACATAATTAACTATTCCATAAAAATACTAATAGAAATCGGTATAGAAACACCAAAGTTATACATGAAATACGCTAATAATAAGCCATCGCGCGTGAATACTGAATCATGCTATCTATCTATATTTAAACATATAATAAAATTGTAAATTTCACGTGTCTGTACATGGCCGAACATAGTAAAAAAAATATTGGGAAATGTTCGAAAAGAGTATTTAAACACATTCCTACATTTTTAGAAATGTCTGTCTGTCTGTCTGTTTGTTTGAACACGCATCACGCAATAACTATTGGACAGATTCGGTTGAAATTTTGTATGTGTAGTCTGGATTAACATATAGGCTATAATTTATCACGCTATTTCCCATAGGAGCTAAGCAATGACGGATAATGTATGTAGCTATTTATCGTTATAAAACAATAACTACTTGACGGATCTTCATGAAAATTTGCAGTTTTATTGTAAATACTATAGGTCATTACTTGCACTATAAATCATTATGCTATCGTCTATGGGGGGTGAGCAGCAACGTATGTTTTGTCGAACCATTATGGTTTTTCACAATTTTTTCCACAATAAGACATTATTTACAATTGTAACCCATGGAAACAATAACTTCATGCTAAAACTATTAGGAGCTAAACACAACATTTTCAATTTTC
The DNA here is from genome assembly GCA_945859575.2 of Herminia tarsipennalis. NCBI lineage: Eukaryota > Metazoa > Arthropoda > Insecta > Lepidoptera > Erebidae > Herminia > Herminia tarsipennalis. The sequence continues at coordinate 5,536,072 of OX243830.2, forward strand.
TTAAGATCAGCTATTTTAACCGTGTTCGCATCAGCTGAGGTGGTCTATTGGCACAAGTAGCGGTATTAAACGAGCGAGGTCGGAGGATCGACTCCCTAATTGCGAGTATCTTTTTGTGTTGTGTTAAAATTATTTTTATTCTTTTTTTTAAGCATTTTTCTAAATGTTTACTTATTTATACAAGCTTTTATTTTCGACTTTAACATGTTTACTTTGTTTAACAAATTTTCATATTAATCACTTCCAATAGGCATCTTTATCATTGTTTTGCATGAATAGTGATTATGTTATAAATGTAGAAATTAAAAACAATATTACATTACAAATAAACAGTAATTACTTGATATTTTCTAGAATTTATAAATGTTAATTGCTTAAAAAAAATGAAAGATTAAGTCATCAAAATAAAACACGTGGCGCCATCTGTGATTCGATTTCTTCTTAGTGCAAAAATTGCTTATCTACAAATGTTAATAAACTTTCGCGATTTGTACACATTATGAAAATATATGTATTACGGGTCTTGATCGCGTGAATAATTTAAGGTTAAATACCTTGCTTACCTACGTTTAATATGCATGATAGTTTAATATAAAATCATCAAGTATAAAAATAAACTTATCCAGTTTTGAAAATAGATGGCGTTTAAATACAAATTAAAAAGAATCAGGAAAATTGATTTAAAAAAAAAACTGAAATTCTTACGTAGAGGGATATGAATATATATGATGATCTTAATTTGCGAGAGGTTGACACACCTATTTTTAAATTCACCAATGTAGACATTATAAAATAATATTTGAATCTTCTAAAGTGAGTGAAAAAAAATATTGAAATAAGTTTAGAAATAGTATTTAAACACAAAAAAAGATATCTGAGTATATCTTTTAGAAACGTTTGAATGTTGTTTGTTTGCTTAAACACGCATCACAGTACCGCGGGAATGCAATGTTTTAAAACTATTTTGAAAATAGTTTTAAAACATTGCATTCCCGCGGTACAAACACGGACACAAAGTAGGTGTACTTTAGACTCGGAAAAGATCGCTCGGGCAGGACATAACCTGCGATCATAGGGAATCTGTGAGAGTTTTTTCCATCATACCTTTATTACCTATGTATAAATTATCTTGAAGGAGCGGCTAGGTACAATCGGCCTACTCGGCGGTCGTACACCTCTAAGGCTATAATGGCTTGCGAGAAACGTCCGCTCTCTACGTAAGCGCACTCACACAGGAACATCTGCGCCTTATCGGATGCAAGGGGGCGGTGCCCTTGTCTATAATATAAATGTATTTAGAAATATATAAGTATGTTTATCAGTTGTCTGGTTTCCAAAGTACAAGCTCTGCTTAGTTTGGGATCAGATAGCGTTGTGTGAATTGTCTCAATATATTATTAAGATATTGTTTCTACCATATGACTTCTGTTTAATCAGTTATTTCCATTATGCCACTGCCATTGCACTGCTTTCTTAATGCCAACGCTTGAACCTCTATAATATTAGGACGATGGTACGTCTTGTTGTTGTCGGCGGTTGTCTTAACTGTCAAAAAAGTTCACAGGACGGTCAGTCGATTCGGCATTTGAAATTGCTGTCACTTTGTTTGGGGTCGCCAGTCCAGTGTTTAGTGTGGTACTAGTACAATAGAAAAAAATTAAACAATTTCAAATTCCTCATTCCTATGAAATTGTTTTTTTTTATTGTTATTTATGAAAAAATATAAATTATTTTTATCTGTCTAATTAATTTAATTTTTTGATTGGTCTTTGTACTCGTACCTATGATGTTTTTCTGTGATTCTGTATGTTTAGGTTTTATATTCTGTTTTTTTTTTTTAATATTTTTTTCACTATTATTACTTTTTCTTTCACGTTCATGTGTCGAAGCGATGGGCTGAAAATCAGCGTTGTAAAATGCAATCTCGCATAGAACAGCATTTGTTGAGCTCGTTCCTTGATGTAAATAAATGTAAATTATTGAAATAATTATCTTTATGTAAATATTTGTAAATGTACTACTATATTTTTTTTATTACCATCCAAACACGTGTAGTTTGGATGATAATAAAAAAATATATTCTACTCTATTCTAATAGAGGTCACTGATGATCGCTGCTCTACTCCAAACAAAGATTTGTCAAAACACGAAATAAAAAGTTGACAATTATTTATTCTAATGTCTATTTAGTATAGGTACATAGCAAATTTATAGCTAGTTTGTTATTCAACAGTCGCTGTGTTGCATCTCTAATTAAAATTGAAGGATACATACGCACTATTTCTATGTATCACATATAGGGTTGGCAATTTTATAGTCTCCTAACCGATGTCAGTTACGACGGCCAATCTTATAAGAAACTAGCCATTACGCTGGAGGTATTATACTGTACAAGTGTATGCGCAGACACAAGTGCACTCTCATTTCCCTCACTCTCTAGCCCGATGGGACGGAATTCCGACACGACCGGAGAGAGATTGGGCGTAGGACCGACGGCTTACGTAACTGGGTGCCACTGAGTCAGGGACCTCTTTAGTTTAGCAATTTATTCAGTTGTGGTTTGACAAAACACCAATACTTAATTTTTAACGAACTTTATATCTATACTAATATTATAAAGCGAAAGAGTTTGTTTGTTTGTTTGTTTAAACGCGCTAATCTCAGGAACTACTGGTCCGATTTGAAAAATTCTTTCACTGTTAGATAGCCCATTTATCGAGGAAGGCTATATAACATCAGGCAGCCAGATAACTGACAATCACACTAATCTAAATGTTTGTAAATACATGCCTACATATTATAGATAAATTCACCCAGACACAGAATAAATATTCGTGCTCATCACACAAAGATTTATCCAGGGTGAGAATAGAAACCAAGACTTCCAGCTTAGCAGTCAGGGTCACTGACCAGTAAACCAACAGACCAGTTAAAAAAACAAGCTTTACAAGGTATGGATAGGCCCAATTAGACAAGGCCCTCCCAACGAGAATAAACTCAACTGTTAATTGATGTAAAAATCTCCGATAAAGTGAAATCAATCAATAGTTATTTTAAAGCATCGTTCAATAAAAAATGAAATATACTATATCGCGTTGCTATAGAAACATTATGAAAAGAGGTTCTTTAGTCAAAGATATATTCTCTTCTCTTTGAATTTGAAGGTTTTATAAAAATAGCTGAGCTCCGAAGGAAACTCTAGAATGTACAAGAATACTATCTGGTATCACGAGCTGTTTGATGCAGAGAAGTCTTGTTTCAAAGAAGATAAATTGAAGAAGATACACTACAACTTTGAGAACGTCAAACAAATTTGGTTCAGGAATATAATATAGACATTCAAGCCTTGTTGCGCTGAGGTTGGAAGAAGGAGGGAAAGCTTGGAGGCGAAGGAAATCCCAGACGCTAGCGGCGGATTCAGGATTATCGTTTGAACCGGATAGAGACTTTGTTGCACCACTTGCACGAATCGAATAGGTGAATGATGAAAGATTTGGGAAGGGGGAGGGGTACTATGATCCGCCACTGCCTGCCGCTACTCCATGCATTGAAACTACCGCTGAAATCATGGAGAGTTAAGATCAGACAATTCTGACCAGACGTAACACCAGAATAAACTTGGAATGGCGAATACGAAACCTACCATATCCTATTGAAGCATATTTCATTAGTGCTAACAATAAGGAAAGATCAAAAAGTACTTCATAAAACTTCAGGTTCTTAAACTGGACAGACTCCATATATATATAGCCGCCTATCATCATCATCATCATCATCAGCCTATCGCAGTCCACTGCTGGACATAGGCCTCTCCAATTGCACGCCACTTTGTTCTATCTTCGGCTTCTCGCATCCAGCTCCTGCCAGCCGTTTTGCGTAAATCATCACTCCACCTGGCCTGAGGGCGTCCTACACTACGTTTGCCGTGTCGTGGTCTCCACTCAAGAACTCGTTTACCCCAACGGTTGTCGGTTCTTCGGCAAATATGGCCAGCCCACTGCCACTTCAGCTTGCTAATCCGGTGGCCTATGTCGATAACTTTGGTTCTCTGCCGGATCACCTCATTTCTGATTTTGTCCCTAAGAGAAACTCCGAGCATAGCCCTTTCCATAGCCCGCTGAGCGACTTTGAAGCTGTAGAGCTGGCAAATAATTATATCATCTACGCATCAATTTCATACTTTAATGACAATGTTATCAATTCAATTCCAAATTCCTTATTCACTTAGGAACAATACTTGTGATACGTCTGGATTCTACATGTGTACTACATGTAGAATCCCGTCGTATCACAAGTATTGTGATTGATGTAATGCCAACAACGCAAACAATAGGTAAAGCCGGAAAAAAAGAACCTGGCAATAAAAACTTGCGGCCACTCTATTCAAATTGCCAATTTTACAATGTTTGAATGTTTATAAACTTAATATGGGGGTAAGGTGCTACCAATTATACTATACACCATGATGTAGTACCTACTGATGCAAATTATATTATTAAAAAGTTGGAACACAAGATAATATAAAATCAGCCTTAGTGGGTACAACATAGTTGGAGCATCTACTTACAAGAGTTATCTAAAGTGAAGCCAGTCTGTTCAAGAAACTATATGGAAAAGGAATGGTTTCAAGAGTTATCTAAAGAAAAGCCAGTTAAGCATGTTCTAGACGGTTAGAAACAAGGCTTCCCGCCAAAGTGACCTTGCTGGTGTCCAACAGTGTAGATGGCTGTTGTAAACCAAATTACTTGGTACATGATTTCCAACAGCCGTCTACACTGTTGGAAACCAACAAGGTCACCTTGGCGGGAAGCCTTGCTTCCAATCGTCTGGAACATGCTTTAAGGATATTCCTAATGACTGCAAAACTCAATAAAAATATATTTACATTTACATCATGAGGCTAAGTGCGTTTAATTACCTCGTAAAAAACATATTAGCTCTAACCAAACGTGATAACCCTAAAACTTACGCAACAGACGTATATGGCAAGCATTAGTATTAGATGCACATATTGATTGATGACGAGGAAGATCTAGTCATAATGCTCTTAGAATATCAATAGAACAGACAAAGCCGCGGCGCATAATGTGTTAGAATTAGATTAATTTATCACGAGATGTTTGACACGTTCACAGCTACTACGTGTTACGTACGTTTTATTCCAATGACGTTTATGTAAAACTCTAAAACCTCATTGTTTTATTCTGTTCAATTGCCTTTCATACGACGACACCGAAGCATTGATGCAATATATATAGATCACTTAACACTATATTACTTCTCCCCCCACATCCCCCACATTGCACACACACACACACACACACACACACACACACACACACACACACACACACACACATACACGCACGTACGCACACACGCACACACACACACACACACACACACACATACACGCACGTACGCACACACGCACACACACACACACACGCACGTTAAATCTAAGAAAATTTGTATTAACATAAGTTCCTTATCTGCTAAGTTAGGTTAGGTTTAAGTCATAAATATGATGTGGAAGAGCGGAGTCTCCTGATACAGGCATCTATTTGCTTAAAAGGAGGCTCCATTCACTAATCAAGAAAAAATTGTAACTTTTATGACAATAAATATTATTATTATTATTCTTGCTTATATTATTTATTATTATTATTATTATTATAATTTATGAGGTCCCTTTTGACAGATGTGTAGAGGTGTCAAATAGTAGAGCATTAGTATCAAAGAGGATGTAGTACATAACATTGACGTACAGACATGGACCGTGCCATCCTTTTCAATTAAAAAGTAAATATTGACTGTAAAGCGTGAAAGAGAGGAAAACTCGTGCGGCCATTGTCAGGTATTGTCCACAAAGTAGCGTTGTCACTTTCTAGAGAGTGGTCGATTTTGTAAGGTTATGGCGCAGTCCTGCTCTCTACGTTTATGGTACATTATTTAAATTATTAATTACGTTCTTTGTTTAATTATTATTTACACCCATTTATTACGCCATAGAGTACATAAGGTCAGAATAGTTAATTTTGCACCCCCGCTCCCCTCTCGTGCTGGCGATATAGCGACATACCTTATACCCAAGTACACATCCTACCCTGGGCGACTTAAGGCATTTTCAAAGTGTTTTGTTTTAAAACTGTACATACCTAATTAGAAAACTTCATCGGAAATGGAATAGTTAAATTAGATGGCAACATCAATTTACACGTTTACGATAAATAGATCCGAGCCTTTCATCTTTTCTTTAGGTTCTATCGGTTCATCGGTGATAAATATTTTGGCATTTAGCTTCTAACTAAAGATAAAAGAGAACTTCCCACGTTTATATTAAAAATTCTGTATAAGTTCAACTCTTTTAATTGATTTAAAAATAACTAATACATAATATGCCTACATTTACATATAAATAAGTCTTTTACGCAATCACATCAATTACCCAAGTTCCCATCTATAAATTAATTGGAGGAAAACCAAATCGATTTATTGACGATGATGGTCAAACCTATCACTTGTCAGTCGTGCTCGTGAGGCAACTTCTAAATGTGCGACCTTTGACAAGCCCTCGATAGTCAAATAAAAAAAAAATGCTTAGCTATATTTTTTTGACTGTGAAAATGGGGGCAAATTCAGCTGTATTTTTTTTTAAGACAAGGTGGCTGCTAAAAGTGATGAATCACCGACTGGGACTTTTGAAAACAGAAAAAGGTAAAACACGGACCATGGGCGTATCAGGCGAAAGAGGGAGGGGGAAGGGGGGGGGGTAAACACCGGCCAAATATATACTGTGTATAGGGTTACCAACCATAATCTAAAATAGAGTATTGTACTCTGTATCATGTAGGTGTACTCTATATTCTATACACTAATAGAGTTTCAAGCTCCAAATCATTTCAGAGAAATATAATAATTGTTCATTTTTATTTAGAAAATAGCACTGATAATGCGAAAATAGATGAACACCTACTAGAAAATTCTGCTGTTGCTCTATTTTCGCGTTGTCAGTGACACTTTTCATTGCCCATTTACATTTTTTCTGAAGTTCTGGCTTTATGAAATAGGTAGCTTATGCTTTTAGCAATTACGTCAAAGGTGATAAGAATTATTTTCACCTTTGAAACTATGTGGATTTCGTTCTCTCGAACACTTTCATGTGAGATTGCAAAATACCTACCTACTAAACCGGGACAAATGGCTTAATGACCGGGTCACCGGGACGTAACATTTCAAACCTGAACAAGTCCCGGTGCGCCGAGACATATGGCAACCTTGATACCAGCCCTGCGTCGCGGGCTCGCAGGAGAATTTTGATACATGCAAATTACGATGGGTGAGCAGTCAGGGTGACTAATCACTAGACCAACAGGCTAACCATTTATTTTCTACTAGCTGTCCCGCGCAACTTCGTCTGCGTAAATTTCCCCCCCTTTTTTTTATAATCCTATGTTACTTCTAATACCTCCAAGAATATGTGTACAAAGTTTCATGATGATCGGTTAAGTAGTTTTCGCGTGAAAGCGTAACAAACAAACTTACATTCACATTTATATATTAGTAGGGATTTCCTATTATTTTTGAATTGATTATGCCATTTTTTTCAGCACTTTAGTTTCTGCCAATGTCGAGTATCTAATAATATAACTTGATTTTCATATATTTTTTACGTTACACGTGTAATAGTAAAAAAAAAAAACTGAGCTGCAGTTTGTCGCCATTTTCCTGCAAACAAAAAAAAACGCTTGCTGTTTTAATGACATATTGTGTAGTCAAAATCTACAATAATGTATCAAAAACAGTGTTTATAACTTGCGAATTGTACCTCTGTTTTTCCGACTAATTATACTCTTTAGGCTTTGATAACTGCTGATTAAGTAGGCTGAACGCTTGTATGCCACTTTGGCCAGAATAAAAAAATAAAAATGTCATCGTCTTAGGGTCAGTGCGCATTAGGCAATGCGCAAGATCTATCTAAAAGTGGTGGTGCAAAAGTCCGACACTACTTTGCGTCTTTGTGATGTAATAAATAATTAGATTTCGCAAGGTTCTGTCCTTAGAGAGAATTATTCAATTAACCATAATCCTTGTACCGTGGTTCTGCAATTTAAACAATGAATATGTCCTTCGTTTTGTATTTTTAGGGTTCCCTTGACAAAATGGCAAAAACGGAACCCTTTTAGTTTCGTAATGTCCGTCTGTTTATTCGTATGACACAGGCTTTTTACTCAAAGACTACCCAATAAATATTGAATAAATTTGGTGGAAAGGTGTCTTGTAGTGACCGCTACTTAGTTGTATAGGTAAATAGTATAATATATATTTTTAGGGGGGGAACCTCATACATGTAACAGAAGATGAAAAATTTGTTTTGAGCAAACATTAACGTGTTGCACATTATTCGAAAGGTCTTTTAAAAACATTTTAAGGTTTTCAGTATTTTTTTTTATTAAGTGAATCTTTTTGAAAACAATCGCTCCGCAAGTTGTATAAATTGTCCCCCTTATCTTTTGAACCATGTGACCAAAAAATATGGAAAAAATCACAAAGGTTGGGCACAGGTTGGTTAAGGCACACTTAATAAATACCTACTTTGAACTAAAGTTATTTCGGACATTACCGTCATTGAGCTATTGCCGAAAATCTGCGTTTCTCAACAAAAGGGCGTAAGAGCCATGAACATCCGCCCCTCGCTGCTGCAATTATTCTAATCAGCAACGGTCCTACATGCTTTTAACTACTCGATTGTTAAATATTTAGGTATAGGCACGGGGTCTCATCAAGAAGAAACAGAAATGTAGGTCAAATAAATATCAACAGATGGCGTTATAAGTATCGATTTGATATTGAAGTTTTTTAAAACTAAGAATATCAGAAAATAGGTACTAAAAATGTGTATTATTATTTTTTTATTATTAAGCTATACAAGGGGTTGTAAAATAATAGGTTCCTAAATCAAATTTCCATAACTTTACAAAGTTTCTGACAAAGTCATAACTCTAGCGGCAATTTATTTGTACTACGTTATGATAGGCACAACTTAAACATTAAACTGGTTCAATCTAACAATAGATGGCACTATTTGGGAATTCCGATTCTGACCATACCTACATTTTGTTGATATATTTTACTTATTTTTCGACGAGAATTAAGAGTGACATGAAGTTGTAGTAAATTACAACTAGAGATAAAAGAATTGGAGGCTTTTAAACCCCATAAAAGAACTAGACTCCTGTTCCATTGCCCATCATGTTCTGGGGGGAGGGGGAAACCCCGGCCAAGAGTGAGTTAGTTCACGCGATGTGGCGAGGGGGGAGGGAGGGGGTTAATAACTACATAATCATACACTTCCCCTCAACGCCTTAGGCAGGACCCGCTATTGAATGTGTATTTTTACCCGACTACGGAGGGTTATGTGTTTGACGTGTATGTATGTATGTGATTTTGATCAATTTTGATGATTCATACGTCGATCGATTCGTATTAATCTTGTAAAGACACGACAGCGATCTAAATTCAAAATGGCGACAGCCAGACGCCATATTGTGATAAAGAAAAAAATTAAAGTCAACCAACTACTAAACAAAGACTCAAGACTGACTCGTTGGTCTTGCGCCTAGTCGCTCGTCGGTGGTGTCGGTTTTGATGGGTTTCTGCCCTATGACTCCATTAACTTCAATTGGGCTATAACTAGGGACAAGACTACTCGTCGATCCTGCGCCTTGTCCCACTCAAATGTTATGATTTATTGACACATTTATGACACATTGATCCTGCGTCAAATCCTTCTTCAAATTACCAAAACCAACCGGACAGCCGAAGTCCATGTTTTTGCGAACGAAAAAAAATATTTGAAATAAAAATGCATTTTAAAAATAATAATCAAGGTCAGGTTATAAATAGGTACGTACCAGCGGTGTTTTCAAAGACGCCGGCTTCCGATCAAATGTACCGACCGATGTCACAAAATGCCGAGAATAGAGAAAGTTAGCTCACAACTGTGTAGACGCGCACAGTTAGCGCGACCGCCCGCGCTAAGTCAATAAACTTTGGGTTATACAATAAGTAAAACACACCTTTTTGTAGTTTGTTTTAGATATAGTTGCTAAAGCTAATAATGAATTAATTTATATTGAATGCCATACCTATATTACAAAGTAACCGAAAATAACTTAGACGAATGCACGGTTAGCCAATTAAATAATAATATTCCAAAAAAAGCAATGCCCGTGAACGATGTCTATGCAGTCTAAAGTACGTAAAGCATGCATTGTATGAAGCATGCCTTCTGTAGTGTCGTTATTTTATGTCGGTAGGGCCAGTTGGGCGGTCGGGCGCTTAAACCTGGTAATGCCGACGCATTGCTACACTACCCTAACGGTTATATGACATAACTTAAAATTTGTTTCTTTTTGAATGAGCCTACTAAAAACGTGATTGTTAAGTAATAATGTTGTTTTAATGGACATTATTTTTTTATTATTTTTCGTATTGTTTACCCGAGGAACTAACTTTCGGATCGGTCAAGGTTATCTTACAAATAGTAAATACGTGAATATACTAAATAAAATGGGACTAGACTATATTGTTTTTTATATTTGAGTTGATAGCAATCTACCCAACCTACGAGTTTATGCCATTTTCGGTCCAACAGTGTGGTTCGTTTCCGAGTTATGCGCAAATTTATAAAAAAAGGACATAATGCGAAAAATCGAAAAATACTTGCATCAAAGCTGAACAATGTATTAACTTTTATTATTTTTTGATTGAAAGCACTGTTTTCGAGATATGAGCAAATTCCTAAAAATACAGTGTCCCTTTTTTATAAATTCGCTCAAACAGCGATTTTATACTTTGTCCCATACATTATCTAGTATTGGTGCAAGTGCAAGTATGTGCATCTAAAAGACAGACAGACTGCGCCTAGTACCACAGTCCTACTCAGCTCGAGACGAAAATCCATCAAAATCGACATGACCGAAGAGGGACTAGGCGCAGGATCGACGAATCGGTCCTGCGCCTAGTCACAGTCCTACAAAACGAAAATGCATTATAATCGACATGTCCTGCGCCTAGTCACAGTCCTGCAGTACGAAAATGCATTACAATCGACATGACCCAAGAGGGAATAGGCGCATGATCGACCAATCGGACCTGCGCCTAATCACAGTCCTACAGTACCTACGAAAATGCATTACAATCGACATGACCGAAGAGGGAATAGGCGCAGGATCGCCCCAATTGGTCCTGCGCCTAATCACAGTCCTGCAGAACTCAGGACTAAAATCCATCAAAATCGAAATAACCGAAAAGAACTCGATCGACCAGTCGGTCTTGCGCCAAGATAATATTCGATATTTACAAATCAATGCATCAAAGAGGCCCCGCGAGACGTGCAGTACGGTGCTTCGACACGGGATCACGGGGACAAAATAATGTTGAGTTGTGTAATTTTTACCCGACTGTAAAGGGGCGTCTAAAGGAGCATTCTTTTACGGCAATTTGTGGCGGCACTATTGGCAACTAATTGCTCGGCCAATAATAGCAATATGTCTACAATTGTATGGCGCATGATCCAGTCTCCAAAACAGGCTACACAACCCGGCAACAATGAAATAGAGGGCAAATGAAATAACAACAAAATAGGCCGGGCAACATTTCGGAAAAAAGATCGCTCAGTGATCGTCCGGCAACCATCAAATCAATATTGGAGAGTATTACCATGTTGCCAGCCACAGCATTGCCGCCACAAATTGCCGTAAAAAATAGCCCGTTTAGACGCCCCTTAAAGAAGGGTTATGTTTTTCGCGCGTATCTTGTATGTATGTATGTAATATTCTTTATTACCTGATATCTCACAATCCACTGAACGGATTTATACAATTCACACGTCGTTAGATTCGTAATAATTGCCCAAGTGTTCTTAGATAGATAACGTTTTTAAAAAACAAACATGGCGGCTATGAGATGTCATCAAAATAAAGAGGTGTAAAAAAAAATTGTTTCGAATACTCTAATATGCGTATCAAATTAAAGAGCTCATCTTAAGCATTTCAAAAAGGTATAACATGATTATGACTGTAATACTAAAAAAGTTAGTTAGCAACCATTGATTTTTCAATTTTCAATACTTGACAATAGCTGTGATAAAAGTAAGTTGCAACATCAATTCCATCCTACAACAACTAAAAAGTATTAAATAAAAAAATAAATTATAAAAATAAAAAAACCCGCCTGCACAAAAAAGATGGAAACAAGATCCCCTACATAATTATACAATTTCATGCAGTCGGAGGCATTAATGAATCTCGACAAACTTAGTATAAAGTGCCTCCGACTTTATTTTATTATTTATTAAACGTGTATATCTTACGAAGTATGGGGCGCAGACCTACCTACCTTTTTGTTCTCAAATTTCTGGTTTCTACAATATCAATGTGATCACAGGGTCAAAACTTTGAACTCCTATATCACACAAACTATAGGGCATAGACTCACCATGTTTGTACTCAAACTTCTTGTTTTGATTGATGAGATCTATGTGACTATAGGGTTAAAACTTTGAACGCCTATATCACACGTACTACGGGGCGCAGATCTACTTTGATTCTCTCTCACACTTTGTTACTCGTTCAAACGAGTTTGATAACAAATAAGGTTGGTTTGGTTGGTTTGTACAAATAACCTATAGTTTGTGTGATATAGGCGTTCAAAGTTTTGGCCCTGCGATCACGTAGATCTCGTCGAAACAAGAAGTTTAAACACAAACAAGGTGGGTCTGCGCCCCATAGTTAGTAAGATGTAGGCGTTTAAAGTTTTGACACCGTGATCACATAGATCTCATCAAAATAAGAAGTTTGAGTACAAACAAGATGGGATTACGACTTATAGTTCGTGTGATATAGGCGTTTAAAGTTTTGACCCCGTGAACACATAGATCTCATCAAAACATCAAGTACACACATGGTGGGTCTACGACTTATAGTTCGTGAGGTATAGGCGTTCAAAGTTTCGACCCAGCGATCACGTAGATCTCGTCAAAACAAGAGGTTTAAGAAGAAACAAGATGGGTCTGGGCCCCATAGTTCGTAAAATATAGCCGTTTAAAGTTTTGACCCCGTGATCACATAGATCTCATCAAAACATCAAGTTTGAGTACAAACATGGTGGGTTTACGCCCTATAGTTCGTATGTTATAGGAGCTCAAAGTTTTGACCCCGCGATCACGTAGATCTCGTCAAAACAAGAAGTTTAAGTAGAAACAAGATGGGTCTGCGCCCCATAGTTCGTAAGATATAAGCGTTTAAAGTTTTGACCCCGTGATCACATAGATCTCATCAAAACATCAAGTTTGAGTACAAACTTGGTGGGTCTACGACTTATAGTTCGTGAGATATAAGCGTTCAAAGTTTTGACCCCGCGATCACGTAGATCTCGTCAAAACAAGACGTTTAAGTAGAAACAAGATGGGTCTGCGCCCCATAGTTCGTAAAATATAGCCGCTTAAAGTTTTGACCCCGTGGTCACGTAGATCTCGTCAAAACAAGAAGTTTAAGTAGAAACAAGATGGGTCTGCGCCTTATAGTTCGTAATATATAGGCGGTAAAGTTTTGATACAAAGATCTTAACAAACCGGAACGACGAGGAAATCTTAAGAAGGGTTCCTCGTCCTTAGGTAAGTAAGTAATTGAAATGAAGTAGAAAATCCCGATTTTCATAAATTTTAGCTAAGAACACTCGATCAAGTCAACTTTCAATCAAAAAAACTAAATCAAAATCGGTTCATCCGTTTGGAAGCTACGTTGCTACAGACAGGCACACAGATACATCATTAATCAGATACGCGTTAAATTTATAACACTCGTCATTTTTGTCGAGGGTTAAAAAAAAGAGTTAAATACCTACTCCCGATGTGGTCGTTAATGAATATTTACAAAGGACTCTGACAGTTACACTCTCAAGGCCCGTATTATTAAAACGATCTCAAACGTAAGATCGACCTTGAACACGAGTTCGAGACTCCGTTCTATTCAATAGATAAGTCATAATACAGAAAAATTAAGGCAAAAAAATAATATTTTTGCCATTGATATCGTCACAGATAATATAATACTATAAAATCGTCGCTGATTAAGTCAATTTTAATCCTAAATTGTGGATTTTGTGAAATTATGCATAATCTTTTCACGATTACATTTAAATAAGTATAAAAAAATGTTCTCTGACAATAAACCAAGACTAAAAAGATGATTGATGTAAGTATAACATTTTAGACAAGGGTCACCCATCTATGCACCGACTGTGGTAAAGTTACTTAACTTTCGCAAACATTCTATCATAATAGAAGTAGGTTCAACTTTGAGGTGTACACCGACGAGTTACATTAGCAATAACAAATTCGTTTAATGTAATTATGTAGTGTCGTCGCCTATTAGGGTCAAATTACAATATTTTTGAGGTCTGCACTCGAATGACGTCATTTAAAGCGATTTTCTGCGTTATTTGTACGGGCGCGATATAAGCTATCAATACATGTTTATTAATTAGTGCCGTTTAGTAAGACGCTAACCGCACTTAGAAGGGAACTCAGATGATATCGTTCTTTAGAACGAATCTGAGCTTCATCTATTAATACGGACCTAAGCACGGCCGATGACCGCGTAGTAGCAAATAGCAACCAACTTTATTTCCAAGTAAACGCACGACCTAGAACAAACCAAGCGGAGGCCTCAATTTTCATCCCTTGATGTTTTTACCGCCATCTTTTGGCGACTTTAGTAAGGAGGGCCATTAAAATCAATCAGCTGTAGCCTGAATCACTTGATGTCGCTTGCTATGCACCACTGCTAATGCCATCTAACGTCTCCGTAAACGAGCCCGAAAACGAGCCCGAGTTAGGACGATCGCATTTCTTTGTATGGGATGAGGTATCTGTACTAGTATAGTATTATATTATCTGTGGTATAGGTAAGTATTATCTTGGTAGTATTACCTCGGTATTAGTCGCCTCACAGCGATATTTGCCGTTATAATCATTCATCACCATTCAACGCTTAGAAAATATTTTTCACAATTACCTACAAAAGCTCTTTGCAACGCTTCGCCCAATGTGTGCTAGCCCTTAATAGGCGTTTTAACGAGTTTCAATTTTAGTAATTCATTTGCAAATGGCCGGTTCTAAGGCCAAACACGGTCCCGAATCTAGTAAGATTAGTAATTACACCTACTGTTGATTTTTTTAATGACATCTGTTATCTACCTACCTACTTAATTACAACTAAGTTCTAGCTAACAGTAATTCTAGGTTATTTGTTAAGCTATGAACACAGTAACCGCTAGTTTCCGTCCAACAACGTTTATCTTGAGATTAAAGAACTTTACTTGGTTTGTGGTTTCTTAACGAGAGATTTTTTTTAAATAGTTTTAAATTACGGAAACGGATGTTCAAGACGCGAGTTTCTTAAATAGCGGCTTCACACTATGGCGAACAATAAAAACGTGCCATTGTTTTTCTTTTATTTTTAACGGGGCAAGAGACGGTCCATGCTCAATGTAGGGTTCCGCAGCTGGTTATCACAAAGAAATTCACAAAGAAGTCCATTCACATGGATTACGTTTTTGACATTCACGATAAGTTTTTGACAGATGTCCACGCGTAGGGCCCTTTAGTTGCCTTCACGACACCCACGGGAAGAGATGGGGTGGCACTAGTCTTAATAGTACGGTGGAACAAATTTTTAAAGCTAGAATTGGCATGGTAGCTTCGTTTCAACGAGACGCCCAACTTTATGTATACGACAACTTTATATAGTGGTACGTTAGTGAAAAAAACAGGTGTTAAATATGACATACTTAACTTTGCCGTTGGAAAACTATTATCCCCATACAACAACATAGGCCTCAGTTAGTTTACCAACCGCAAATAAAATTAAAGGTTTCAAATAAACTTTTTTGATTAAATGAATATTTTTTGAAATAATCGCTCCGAAAGTTGCATAAATCGTGCTCCTTTATTTTATAAACCGTGACCAAAAATTATAAAAAAAATCTGAAAGATAGCCCTTATCAAATTCTTTAAACTAAAATTATTTCGGACATGATCGTCGTGATATACCGTCATTGAGTTATTGCCGAAAAACTGCGTTTCTCATCAAAAGGGTGTAAGTGCCATGAACATACGCACTTTAGCTGGGCAATTTTTCATATCGGCATGCAGCATAGTTTTGTTTTAAATGTTATAATTACTTTTTCATCCCCCCATCTCGGTAACAGTATTTTTGGTCTTCTCTGAGCACAAAACACAAAAAAAAAACTTTCCTCTTTATAATATTAGTATACTTAGAAATACGCTCGAAAAGCAGCATTCAGCGCAATCGGGTAAAGAGTTGATAGGTTTTTTTGGATATTACAAACATATGCGGGCAAAACCATGGTATGGGGAAAATACCTATATAAACTGGGTGTCGTGGGTGTCCCACGGCCATGCCACACGGAGGGAAGGTACCTCAAATATTCTTTAAAGAACATTTTACTGAAAGAAGACTTCATTTTGATTTTAAAAATAAATCGAACTGCATTCAAAGATTTTTAAATAATCGATTGTCTTACCAGGAATCGAACCCGCAAAATATGAAAAAAGAAACACTCTGTATTTTTACGATACAAATCGAAAGGTTTATTTTTAGATATCGAGATTTTTTTTTCTAAATAACATAATACATATCTTAAATAGAAGGAAAACCATAAAAAATACATTGAAGTTAAAATAATTACATCGAACTGACTCTCTGTATAATACTGGCTGACACACGCAACTTCGTTTTCTTTTCCCGTTTTTTCATCATTTTTTATTGATGCTCAGCTCTTATTGGCTTATTGGCTGTAGCGTAATGTTATATAGCCTATAGCCTCCTCGGTAAACGGGCTATCCACCACTAAAAGATTTTTTCAATTCGAACCAGTAGTTCTTAAGATTAGCGCGTTCAAACAAATTATTCAGATTTATAATATTAGTATACGATATGGAAATTAATTCCTGTCCGACCTGAAAGGGGCATGTGGGCAAGCGGCGGTAGTCTAATGGCTAAGGCATAGGTCTTGCAATCGTGAGGTCGCGGGTTCAAATCCTACCCATTATGCTACTGACGTGAACATACTCCTTTATGTTTTTTTGGTTTGGCGGGAAAAAAATCCTGACGAATACCCCCACCGTCCGGCGAAGACGGTGGACGTAGTGTGGGGTTTGCACCTACTAAAAAACCCGCCGTGTATCGCTCGCCATCTTCGCGAACGGGCCGCCGGAATTTATTATACCGTGTCGGCGGCCCGCCCAGTGGCAATGCCTAACGCGATGTTGTAGCACCCGTGTCCGGAAAGGACCTGCACCAACCGTAAGGAAAGGGTCCCTGCCCGTTCCTCCAGGCCCAGGCTGGTGCGCCTCCACGGTTCGAAAACCTGCCCGTGGAGCCTCCAGCCGGCCCTGCCAGCGGGCCATGATTGCGCCAAGCGCGTAGCTCCTCGGGTAGGGGCACCGAACCCCTGCCCGAACAGCCACCGCCCGCCGATACACTTCGGCGAGCGGTGGCTGTTCGCCTACAAATCCACACGTCGACTCTGGACGTGAACACACTTCTAACACAAGCCATTGAGCTTTGCTATAATAGTAATGTGGGATTATAATCCCAAATTGATCGTTTAGTTTGAGAAAAAAAAAATAGAAAAATAAATTAAGTTAAAACGATTTTTTTATAGAATTTTAAATTTCTCAATTTTAGCACCCAATATCTCCGAAATGTGTAAATTATCAAGATTTGTACTATATCCACATTGTTTGTCTACGTTCTCTCTACAATCAAAACAAACTCTTTGGCCGCCGCGCCGCATGCAGCCATGTGTCTTCTGTCAAAGAAAAAAATTGGTCAATTTTTTTTGGCATTAAATAAAAAAAAACGTAATTCGAATTGGAACATGATACGCTAACAACACCTTAATGCATCGGACAGGGATTAAATATACGTGTTGTAGATTTATGACTTAATATTACCATCGTCTATTTACTTTAAATAAGTACATAGTACGGTATCCAAAAAAAATACCTATTTTATATGGTGACATGGTGACGTTCAAATATTGACATTTCCGGATTTATCACAGTTTGTTTGTTTATCACAGATATGACGGCAGAGGTCAATGTAGTATTTGTATTGATATTGTAAGTTTGAATGTAAGTTAATATTTATCTATAGGGACGATAATTACCGATAACAGTTGTTATGCTGACTTGTGGGTTTTGTTTGAGGATATTTTTTTGATGACTAGCTTTTGCCCGCGGCTCTGCCCGTGTGAAAGCCAACTGTGCACGTACCTACCTTTTATATTTTACGCCCATAAAATAAATTGGGATATTAGAAGATTATTACTTCTTTTTTTCACTACTGACTCCTGATTTGAAAGAGTAAGGGAGGGGGAAGGAAACCAGTTCCCCGGGCGCCATCTTTAAGAGACGCCTAATGCCTTATTTGTGGGGTCTATGTTTATATATCGATCAAAAGATGTTCCACTGCTGGGCACAGGTCTCCCCAGTAGAACCTAATTATTATAGATCCTTGGCGAGCGGGTTGGCGATCGCAGTAAGGCTTTAAAGTACGCAGAGGACGCTGCTGCCGTCCTCTGGTGTGAAATCCCTTAGTCACCTTGACGACACCCACGGGAAGAGATGGGTGGTACTTAAGCCGGTACCACACGGCCTTCTATGTTTAAGGTATACCAAATGCCATATAAGGGCCCTAAATTTCTTACCCCTTGCGAGCGCAAAGCAGAAGAGAAGAAAGCAAAGTGAGTCAAACCAAATATACCTCCCCTCTATATCAGTACCATCAGTAGAGGAACTAATCATACTCGAGGAGTAGACTTGTATATTTGAGGGTAGGAGGCCGGAGCCCCAATCCCTCCACAATAACCAGTACAAAGAGTCTTTATTCACGATCTTTATTCCGTGTCCACGGCAAGCCAGTGCGAACTGCTAAAATCCTGTCATAATGGTAAATGGGGAGGTATGCACACAAATGCACCAAGAGCCCAAGACGCATGCGGGTCGCGCTCAAAAATGTACGCCGCGCATGTGCAGCTTTTCATTTATCATTATAACAACAGTCGACCCGTGACCACGATCGGTGCAATTCGATCGAAACGTCCTAAACCTTTAAATAATTCACGCGATTAAGTCCCGAAATATATCTGATAAGTATAAAAACAATAATAACAAGATATTGTCAATTCGCACGGGCTTGCCGTGGACACGGAAAAAGATCGTAAATAAGGAATTAGGCCTTGCAAGGTAATTCAGGAGCTAGGTTTTAGGTTTAGAAAGTCTAGAAACTTAGCAATTGCAATTTGTCCTTTACGCTTGATTTAATCTAGGGTACCGAGTCTAGGGCTCTCAAATTACATTATTAAATAAGTAACGCACAGATCTTGTTACTCCATTGACATGTGACAGAAATATTATGATTTTAAGAGTTTTAAAGGCAATATGATTGACTTTCATATTTTTTAAGATATACTGCCACTTACGATTTGCCTGCAGTGGGAGACTCGTAGCCCGTAAACATGGTTCGTGGGACCCAATCCTAGTAGTCTTACCAGTTGAACTACTGGAACTTTCCTTCCCAATAGACTTACCGATAGCAAGACTTCGCTGGTGTCCTTTTCCCCATAAGTTTTACTTTATTAAAATGTATAAAACGTAGACCTCGTAATTAATAGACAGTAGCTTTATTAGGAGAAAAGAAACAAAACATAAATAATTGCATTTCTTTCCAAATGACAAACAAACAATCGCGAACTCAATGATAATTAAAAAAATAATCTATTTTATGAAATTCCGTAAGAAAGAAAAACCTAACACCCCCCGGTGTTAGGTTTTTTTCCTTACGGAATTTCTTGATTCGGTCGCCGCGCTCAAAGCCCGCCATAAAAGCTATGCAATAGCTTAACTTGTTATAACCGTTACAAGTATTACTCATTACATAATTACACACATCAAAAGTGTCTAGGGATCAACATATATTTTTGCAATAACTTTTCTCCTGATTGATTTTTTTTTTTTATTTCTTTAAGGATTCATCAAATAAAGTGTTTTCGTTTGTCACAGTAACGATAAACCAAGTCACCTTTGCATTAATAAAGAAATTTGCCATTTTCCTAATAAAGGGATTTTTGACATTTGAACCACTAACATTAAAGTTCGAAAAAAAGACTGAAATAACAGTTTTCTTTAAAATTTTATTGGGTAACTTAAACAATTAATAATCCGTGTTTCTACCGCGAACACTAACAACACAAGAACATCGGTTTGGCATACTCAAAATGAGTTCATCCAAATCACGCTGTGGAATGGCCGCCCATGTTCGTTGCAACAACAAAAAAAGGTCTTCTTGCGACTGGATACCCTCCATATTCGGCAGAGCTCTTCTCTGTAGCATATCCCATGCATGCTCAATCGGGTTCAAGTCTGGCGACTGAGCAGGCCAGGGCAGGACATTGATGTTAGCTGCGGCGAGAGTCTGTCTTACAACTCTTGCGGTGTGCGGTCGTGCATTATCATGCATTAACTGAAATAAGGGACCGATTTGCACTTGTAGAGGAACGATGACGTCTGATACAATCGTCTCAGCATAAATTTGAGCGTTGAGGTTGCCTCTGATCCAAATCAACTCAGTTCTTCCGCCGATCCAAATACCCGCCCATACCATGATGGTTCCACCACTATAAGGATGGACTTCCTGGCAGGATTTTAATCGCTGTTGGCGTCCAGGGGTTCTCCAGTGTCGTATACGTCTTGTATCCGGTCTCATACCAAAACGAGACTCATCAGAAAAGCACACGAAACGCCATTGTTCTTCTGCCCAATTTCTGTGTTCAAGAGCCCATTGATATCGAATCCTACGATTGTGCATTGCTATAGGTGGTACCCGTAGCGGTCTTCGGGAATGAAGGTTCACTTCATGCAAGCGGTTTCTGACTGTTTGGTCGCTAATTAAGTTCCCTGAAGAGTGATGAAGCCTCACGGCTAACATCATGGCGGTTATTGTTGGACCTCTTCGAGTTAAGATTTGAATGTATCGGTCTTGTCTCCGTGTGGTGCAGCGATACCGTCCTCCATGGCGCTCAGCCACGGTACCAGTGCTTCGGTAACGTGTCCAAAGTCGACTGATAACACTCTGACTTGTATTCAGAGCTAAAGCCACAGTACGTTGCCGGGAACCAGCTTCTATCATTCCCACCCACGGCTCTGAGCATTTCTTCCCTGCTTAAATGACGTCGCCGCTCCATAATAACGTTGGTTTTAATCAGTAGTAGGGAAACAGTAGCACTAATAATGTCTTCAATGCGTTGTATGTTTTTATAGGGAAAATATTGACAGCTGATTTTCATCTTTTACTCGAATTTGATTCACAGTTCCTGATTCAAATTATGAAATGCACCAAAAAGGCTCCATATAAATTTATAAAATCATAAATTTATTACAAAGCCACATCTCAATCTCAAGAAATCCGCATAAAAATGCTTGATCCCTAGACACTTTTGATGTGTGTATTTGTGATTTGATGATTAAGATGTCAGTCAAGCAAATGTTTTATCTTGGGTCATAGATTCAAGTTCACTGTGTAGGTTGTCTATATACTTACTAGTAATAATAATAAAATCTTGGGACAACTCACACAACGTCATCTGATTCCAAACTAAGCAGAGCTTGTACTATGGCAACCAGAGAGCTGATATACAAAGTGTAACAGAAAGGTGTGGTCATATTCAAGGGTTGGTATGTGCCTATGATACTGAATGCACATACCTAATTTTAGAAAAATCGGAGTACTTACCCTAAAACAATATTTATTATTTTTTAATTCGTTTATAAAAGTTATAAGTATGCCTTAAAAAGGTCTAAGCCATAATAATCCAATCGAATTTTGTATCAGAGGAGGTATAATTCTTATGCCATACGCCTTTCAATACTGAATTTTGACAAAAATAATAGTTTATAACTATGTAATAATAATGCAACCAACTATGGCACTATGGTAGGTACAATACTGATTGCATACCCTATCCGCTGCTGAAATTTTACCACACCTTTCTGTTACACCCTGTATATCTCTAAATCCATACATATTATAGATACATTACACCCAGACACAGAATAAACCATCGTGCTCATCACACAAAGTTTTGTCCTAGGTGGGGATCGAACCCATGATCCACGGCTTAGCAGTAAGGGTCACTAACTACTAGTCAAAGTCAAAGTCAAAGTCAAATATCTTTATTTCGTAAAATCAGGTTAATGATTATTTGAAAACGTCAAATTAAAACATACTAAAAATTTTATAAAATTGTTTGAATTAAATTATAATAAAAATTTAATGTTTGAAAAAAAAAAACAAAATGAGGTTAGGTGGCAGTTCCAAGTGTAAAGCTCATGAGAAGAAGCTGCCAAGAAACTCATGTGCCACTCTTTTAAAATCATCAAGTTTTTCTTTACAAAAATAAATTTTACTGAATGAACCATTGTGTTTGGTGAGTGTAATCGTTTATAAAATAAGGATAACTAAATAATAATACTATTTGTAACTCTAAAATGAGTATATATAAACGTATTCAGCAAACACAATACTTCACTTCTTACAAAGTAAATATGTATCTAAACATATAATCTTAAAGTACATTTTAATAGCCTGTGAGAGAAAGCAGTTCAATCCCAAGCGTTTTTGTCTTCCATATAATCAATTATTGAGTAGTAACTTTTCATACACAATTTTTTCTTAATGGTACACTTAAATTAATTACGACTTAATTTTTGAATATCGCTAGGGATTTTATTGTAGAAACGTATACATTGGCCCCGAAATGATTTGTTTACTTTTTGTAACCTTGACGCTGGTACAACAAGTTTATGTTTGTTCCGCGTGTTAATATTATGTATATCACATTTCTTACAGAAACTATCAATATTTTTGTGAACATATATAAGGTTTTCATAGATATACTGACATGCAACAGTCATGATATTGATTTCCTTAAATTTTTCTCTAAGTGAGTGTCTACTACTAAGATCGTAAATTGATCGAATAGCTCTCTTCTGCAGAACAAAAATGGTTTGAATGTCGGCAGCATTCCCCCACAGTAGAATACCGTACGACATTAAACTATGAAAGTAACTAAAATAAACTAATCGCGCTGTTTCAACGTCTGTTAGCTGACGAATTTTTCTAACTGCGTACGCTGCAGAACTGAGTCTATTAGACAATTCACTTATATGTGGGCCCCACTGAAGCTTAGAATCTAAAGTAATTCCTAAAAACTTTGTGGTCTCTACAGGGTTCAACTCATCTTCTTTTATTTTTATAGTGGTTTTTACTGGTTTCACGTTAGGTGTTATAAATCGAATACATTTAGTCTTGCCCTCGTTTAAGAGTAAATTGTTAACATCAAACCAGTTAACCACTTTTGAGATAGCCATATTTACATCTTCAAAGTCTTTTTGCTGGCGTTTTAATTTAAATAAGAGTGATGTATCATCTGCAAACAGGACTATCTCATGATTATTCTTTACTAAATATGGTAAGTCATTTATGTAAATTAAAAACAACAACGGCCCGAGAATAGAACCCTGTGGGACTCCCATTTTGACCACAGACCCCGGGGAGCGTTTACCATTAACATCAACTTTCTGAATCCTGTTACTCAGATAGGACGTAAGAAGATTCAGAGCTGTGTTTTTAATACCATAATGTTGCAATTTCCTGATTAATGTTTCATGCAGAACACAGTCAAATGCCTTAGATAAATCACAGAAGACGCCTAAAGCATCTTGCGATTCCTCCCAGGCGTCAAAAATATGTTTTAAAAGCTCCACACCAGCATCGGTTGTAGAGCGACCCCTAGTGAAACCAAATTGTTTAAAGTGTAATAATTTATTTTTGTAAAAGAAGTTCTGCATCTGATCATATATTATTTTTTCAAAGATTTTACTATAGTATGACCATTAGTGCTGTGCACTCCCTGAGGTATGCGCGCGGTGAGACGGGGGGGTTAGAATCGGCTGCTGCGCTGTCAGTGCGCCGTCAACGCTTGTGACGGCAGGTAGTGTTATTTGTATCGGACTGTCTATGTCAGACGCACACGAGATAAATATTCAAAGATGGGTCGTGCGTTATCTCGTGATATGAAGACTGTCATTTTTAAGGTGGCTGAATATTTTAAGAAAAGAAAAGCAGACAAAGAAAGCTTTGAATTTAAAAATGACGTGAATATTGCTAAAATCGTTGCGGAGGCTACGGGATACAGCAAAAGAACCGTACATAATGTGATTTCTGCGGGCTATTTATCAATTGAAAATTCAAGCCAATTAAAATTTCAATCGCCAAAAAAACCAAAAGTTCTAAAGAAAAAACACGTTGTGGATGATTTTGACCTTGGAGTTATCAGAAGAAAAATTCATCAGTTTTACGAAGTTGAAAAAAAAATACCAAGTGTCCGTAAGTTACTATCAAGTTTGAGACAGGATGGCATATTGAATTGTGGACGGGAATATTTAAGACAGCTTTTAGACAAAATGGGCTACCGTTACAAAAAATGCAAATCAAAGAGACATCTCCTTATAGAGCAGCCTAATATTACAGTGTGGCGGAAAAAATATCTTACACAAATCAGAAATTACAGAACGGAAAACCGAAACATATATTTTCTTGATGAAACATACATCAACGCCAGTCACCATGCCAGCAAATGTTGGCAATCATCGTCAGAACCCGGTATTCATGCTGATATTGGGAAAGGACGGCGACTAGTAATACTCCACGCTGGGTGTCGAAATGGCTTAGTGGATGATACATTGACTATATTCAAATCCGATGCTAGAACCGGTGACTATCATGGAGATATGAGCGGACCTACTTTTTATAAGTGGGTAGATGAAAAGTTAAAAGATAAGTTGCTGCCGAATTCTGTGGTTGTAATGGACAACGCGTCTTACCACAGCGTTCAGATTGAGAAGAAACCAACTATATCAAGCCTCAAAAGTGAAATGCAGAACTGGTTGCTACGCCATAATGTAGAATTTTCAGGAACCATGTCAAAGGCTCAACTGCTACTTCTTATCAAAAATACACAAAAAGAACCCGTGTATAGAATTGACGAACTCCTGAAAGCCAGTGGACACACTGTTCTGCGTTTACCTCCGTACCATCCAGATTTAAATCCAATCGAGTTGGTCTGGGCTGATATTAAAAACAACATAGCCCAAAACTATATTAATTCTTCTCTAGACGAAAAGATAATCTTATTGGATAAATTGTTTTCGGAATTCACGGCGGAAAAATGGCAGAAATGCGACGATCATGTCCAGAAAAATGAAAATGATTACTGGAGTCGCGATAGTAGGTTCGATAATGTTATCGATTCATTCATAATAAATTTGCAAGACTCTGATTCAAGTTCCGGTGGCGAAGAGGAAGATGAAGATGATGACGAAATGGAAGATGAAGTTGAAACAGAATCTATGTCAGAATAACTTTCGTTAGAATATATAATTGTTTGTAAATATAAAAAATGTTTAATAAAACAAGTCCTGTTGTGAATTATAACTTTCAATTCTTATTTATCACCTGCATATTTTTAATAAAATATGAGTATATTTGGGTTACATTTTAATCAACAAAGTAAGTATATATTACAGATAGATAGCCTCCGACCAACGCAACGTCCCGCCACAAGTCTTGCCTTAGAAATGCAAACTGATATCGTAAGATCTGTCCGACATGTATCGACCTCATGTGAACTCATGCACTTTTTTCTTCGCCCCCCACCTCGCCGTGCATACCTCAGGGAGTGCACAGCACTAATGGCCACACTATAAATGTTGGTAGTACTGATATGGGTCTAAAATTAGTGGGGTCAGACATACTACCCGATTTATACAATGGTATTACTTTACTATATTTCATTAAATCAGGAAATACACCACAATCTATACATTTATTAAATATAAAAGCCAAGTCCTGCGCGATAAAAGAAATTATAGACTTAGTAATCACAACTGAGTTACTCCAGAGGTCGGTAGTCTTCTTAACATTAATAGAATTAAAAGCTTTTATGACATCTATATGTGTAACATAATCAAATTGAAAAGTGATGTCACATTTATTAACATTTTTAATCAAGATAGACTCAGCAACAATAGGTGAGGAATTCAATGACTTTGTAGTGGAGACTGGAATGTCAGTAAAGAATTTTTCAAATGCAGTGGCTACTTCTATGTCCGATGTGATGGTTTTACTATTTATTTTAAGACAGTAATCATTATTCTGACTTCTGACTCTTCCGGTCTCACTATTTATAATATCCCAAGTCATTTTAGTTCTATTATCACTGTTTTTAATTTGTGAACTAAGGTAGCAAGCTTTTGCTGTTTTGCAAGTCTGCCTAAATGTTTTAGCATAATTTCTTACATAAGCTTGAAATCTTTCACAACAGTTATACTTTCGTTCATCATACAGCTCATATAATCTTTTTCTACTTTTATGTAGGCCGACAGTAGCCCACTCACTAAAAGTTGCATTCCCCTTAACCATAATCGTTTTGGGAGTGAAAACCGAATCGAAATTATGACAAAATTTATTAAAGAATGTTTTATATAAAATGTTAGGATCACTGTCCTCATTCAACAGTGGAGGGTTACAAATGAGGCGGCTTTTGAAACTTTCAAATCGACTGACAGTTTTAGGGATAACAGTTATACATTTTTTAGTTACTTTTCTACTTTTAATATCAAAAGAAATAAGTTGACCAGAGTGGTCAGAATCCATTTGATTAATTACTCTCTTGTTATCTACAATAATATCTGTGAATATATTATCTAAACATGTGGCTGTAGTGGCAGTTATGCGGGTAGGCTCTAAAAATAAATTACACAGATTAAATGATTTGAATAGAGCTAAAATCCTCATACTTGAAGTAGTATTCTCTAATAAATTAACATTAAAGTCGCCACATATTATTACATTTTTATTAAGGTTTGTTACCTTATGCAAGACTTCATCCATAACATCTTCAAAAATATGATATTGTGCTGAACCAACAGGCCAGTCACATAGGTTTACATAACAGTAGGATTATTGGGAGTTTTGTTTTAATAGTAAGTCTACTGGGTACAAAGTTCCCAGTGGTCTTACTAGTAAGTCTATTGGGAAGGAAATCCCCAGTAGTCCAACTGGTAAGACTACTGGGATTGAGGGATACCCAACAGCACCTAACCCGCATCGATCTTATTTAAAAAAAGAAAAATAAAATATTTTTTTTAAATAATTAAAATTAATTAATTAAAATAATTATCAATGAAATAACGTCTAGGCTGACTGAGGTCTGACAGTTGATGATAACAAGGGTACTGATTCGTTAGAACTCGTGCCACTTTACAAAAAAAAAAAAAAATGTATTCCTGACATTGTAAATAAATAAATATGCTACAATGTAGTGTCTAAGTACTTATTATAGTCTTTCTTATAATTACCTGCCGTAATTTTATTGTTACTTAATAATTTGCCTTAGACATTCCTTTGTCTTTTTGTTATGTATACAAGTAAAGGTTCTTGTACACTTACCATCAAGTATAAATCAGGAAAATTATTTCCAGGCGGGGCTAAAGCTTCACCATCGGAGAACGTGATTGTGATGGCGGTGGGGCGGGGGGGAGAAAACCGATTTACCCAATACCGTACCTCACGTGACAGGGGGGGCGGGGGCAATCATTTCATCCGATAGATTGGGATTGATAGCGTTTGGCGCCCCCAATAGCAGTTTGTACCACTTCAACGTGCCATTTGGCGCCCCTTGATCGTGGCGCCTCTAGATCCAGTAAATAGGTCCCTGTAAATAGGGCGTCACAAGAATAAGTAGCGATGACGTGAAAATAGCGGAAACTGACTTGCCATTATTTTCATAGCTCTGTTTATTTTATTTATTTAACATTTCCTGAAAATACATTGCAAAAGGCGGACTTAATGCCATTATTTAACTTATTACATTAAAACAAAAGATAAATTAAATAAACACAAAACATATAAATACTAAGGAATAAATACATACATACAAAATAATACTAATAAATATATAATTACCTATATATATACATTAAATACATAACATACCGAAGTCGAATGATAACTCTGCTGCAGCTTCCAGATAACTTCTATATAGCTATACTTTACTTTTAAATACCAAACGATTGGTGGATAATCTGATTTCAACAGGAGCGCATTCCAAAGACGAGAAGCCTGCACTGGGAAAGAAGAATGTATAATGCCTGAGCTGTGAGACGGACGTAGAAGTAAAAGGGTGTCAGAAGATAGAAGATTTTTTACATGATTAGACCACAGTACCTACCTATACCTATCATAATTATTAACTGACACTTGCAAAGAAAAAACTGAATAAGTGAATAAAGTATTTTGACTTTAACTTATTGCTTAGCTTCATAATTTTCACCACGACACCTGATATGCCGCCTTCAACATCCAGTCCATTCTAGCAACCTTCTTTATGCCATCGGTCCATGTGCCTGGGGGTCGGTCTATTGCGACATTTACCGAGTCGCCGTCTACAAGACTAAATAGTTTGTTTCCATGGTCATTGATGCTTCGGCAGATGTCGCTGACTTCAATTCTTTTGTCGGATGACCTCATTCAATATTTTATCCTTCGAGAAACTCCAAGCATACCTCGTTCTATGGCCCGCAGCACAAATTTAAATTTGTGGACTAAAACAAAGCTAAGTTAAGGATTGTTAATAAACGGTTAAGTGTGTGATAACCAGTAGAAAACAATAAGCCACTAGGAGACCAACAGCCAAACCCGCCTCCTCCATGTTTGATTGGCAGTTAAATTATTAAAATAATTACTCATTGTTATCTCGTTTTCCGTAACTTAATCGTAGTTATTAACACCAACCTTCGTTTATTTCCTATAAAACCTTTTTAAAACCACGTATATCTTTAAAATCTAAATTATGAATGTTATTATAATTTTATAACAATTTGATGGTTATCTCAAAAACCGTTTTCGCGAAAAGATTCAGCTCTTACCTAAAGTCGTATGTATACAACAAAATATTTAAAACTCTGAAACTGTATATGTAAAACTTTTTTTTTTATATCTCTAGTGATGGGCGAGTACAACAACCAAATAGGTATTACTCAGTATTATATTTAGAATACCGAGTACTCGGCTGACTAACTTGGTTTAGCTTACACTGATCGGTATCGGAAGCGAAAAAAACTTTTTATTAGTTCGTGACGCACGGTTTGCCAGTAGGAAGCACAAACTCCTCTCGCATCTCTCAAAGCAGCTCTCGATCAATGTGTTACATACCTAAAAATACTGTAAACCTTTTCATGGTTCCGTAGCCAAAATGACAAAACGGAACCCTCATAGTTTCGCCATGTCCATCCAGCCTTTTAGCACTAACAGACTCTTACTCAACGTAACTCAGAAACTGTTAGGGCTAGAAGGCTGTAATTTTGCATAGATACACACTTATGCCGACAAAGTGAAAAAATAAAATTAAAAAAATATACTTTTTAGGGTTCCTTCCCTATTCGTAAAGTATGGGTGTAATTTTTTTTCTCACCTACTTTTATCGTGTGAAGTATCATTAGATACGTCTTTTAAAAACATTTCAGGGTTGTTAAGACCATTTTTCGATTTAGTGAAATATTAATTTTTGAAGTTAAAATTTCTGTTAGAGTCAAGTGTACCACCCTGCCAGCTAAATGATTGATGAAAAAAATCACTGTAGTAATATATATAGTGAATTTCGATCATAATGTACGCGGATACCTCAAGCAAGGTAAAGTCATTTCGATTACATAAATCACACTGAGAGAGATGTCTTCCGACTGTGTTATAGTGTCTATGACAACAGTCGGAAGACGTGTTGTCGCTTCGACCGCTCGATTGAGACTGCCGAGTGAGACTCACTGCCCGACTACTGCACTTCAAATGTAAACGTCAAACAAAAGTCTCGCCATATTGAAGTGAGTCAATACGCCTGCTGTTTAATCAAAACAGACGTTAGGTCAACGGAAATCAATTAGCAATTTAATCATTCTCCGATACGTACATATTATAAAATGTATGTATCGGAGAATGCTTATAAATAACATTCAGACACAGAATAAGCCAGTAGATCAACAAACTGACTAGTTAATCAGTCATTTGCTGTGATTATAAGGTTGATAATACAAATTTGATCTCTAAGTTTGATTCAGGCGCACTGTGGTACGATATGAACGCCTACAAAGTGAAAGAATAATTGCTGAAAAAAACAATTAGGATACCTCCCCTATATGTAAAGTGTAATATATGTAAGTATGAAACAAAAACAACAGAAAGCTCACTTCTTAATTATTCGGATAGGGTTTTGGGGGACTACGGAACCTACATTGGGCGTAGCCCGACATTCACTTGCCCGGTAGTCCAAATATTAATGATTGTTCTTAGGGGGTACGAATTATTATATTCGCTAATATTGTAAAGAGACTGGCGTTTTTGAGTTCCTAGTAACTCGACAGTCGAGTACAAGTTCTTACAATATACCGAGTAGGTTGTTTATCATTCTTCATTTGTAGGCACGTAGGTAGGTATAGGTAGAAGAGACTACAGTAATAATAAATTCAATTTCAGTACTCAGGAAATAGTTTGTCATAACAAGATCTGAATAAATATGTTGTTAAACAATTTAACGTCTATAAGAATTTATACCTAATCATTAACGGCCTGTCTTAATAATCTATATCGATTTGGCTACTAGAGGTAGAATTTTGACATATTTTGTATTGGAGCTCTAGTAGCCAAATCCATCGATAGTTAGATTATTGAGACCTGCCGTAAACACATACTAAACAAAAATAATGATTTGGCGATTCTGAGTTGTGACTTTTCTGCTACTCTGACTTGTCTGAAAATTTTCAATACAATTTTTTATAGAGCGTGTCGTTTTGACATATATAAAAAGATACTGATTTGACTTGACAGTACGCATCCCCGTTTTTTGTAATTTTAAAGGTTCATTTCCGAGCATCGCGGCCGATCGCAAGCCGCTCGCGGCTCACGACAAGCGGCTGACGCTCGCGGCCGATGCGACAATATTTACAGTGCTCGCGCAGGCCTACGACAGTCGTCGGCCGCGCGCGTCAGTCACTTACCTCAGCCGCTTGTCGTAAGCCGCGAGCGGCTCGCGATCGGTCGCGATGCACGGAAATGAACCTTAACAATTCTACATTCGTAAACATAATCTATATTAAATGAGTAGAAAAATTGGTACTCTAATGTTATCAGCTATTATCATAAACAATTAGGTAAGAACTATTTACTAATATGCTATTGTTTATATTTATTTCATTATCGTTAATGTTACAAATAGGTACCTACTACCTATTAATATTAATGATCTACAGCATTTCATACCTACTAACTAAGATCTTTAGCGTCCATCAAAAACATTTTGATGCATAATATGACTATGCATGCAGATTTTCGACTGCCTCTGTGACGCGGTGGGAGTGCTACGCAAGAGGTCGTGGGTTCGATTCCCACCCAGGATAAAACTTTGTGTGATGAGCACGATGGTTTATTCTGTGTATGGGTGTTATTTATCTATAATATGTATGTATTTAGAAATATATAAGTACGTTTATCAGTTGTCTGGTTTCCATAGTACAAGGTGTGGTTAGTTTGGGATCAGATAGCGTTGTGTGAGTTGTCCCAAGATATTATTATTATTTTTATAAATTTAACTATTTCAGATGGAGCCCTAAGTGCGCCCTAATGAAGGTTTGTAGAAATCTTCAGCTTTTATTTCTCATTCCGGGGTTCAACTCGAAGATAACTGAACTATCTACTATTGAGCTCTATTCAGCACGTGAATACGGTTTTCTTGCATTGACAACGTATTCCTAAAATAGGGCTGTTTGTTTACGTTCTGAAACTTAGATTACCTACGAGTATTTGACTGGCCCCATGAGCAGGGTGCACTTGCACCCCTCTGTCAGAATAATAAGCCTGCGAGGCATTTATTTTGTTTTATTTGTTCTATAAGAGAAAAGGCTTTGATGCGTGTATACTACCACGTCTGAAATACGAATGCCAAACTTGGTCGCTCACTCAGAAACAAGAAAACCAATTAAGAGTACGCCAAAATGGTATTGAAAGGAATGTTCTAGGCTTAAATTTAAGAGTAAAATTAAAAGAAATAAAAAATATCCTAATTTAGGATGATTAGAATGCTGTTGTTTCTAGTAAACGATTAAAATACAAATGGGCAGGACACATTTTAAGAGACAACAAGGATAAATGGACCATTAACGTGACAGAAAGGCTACCTAGCCCTTTCGGACCGGCGCTCAAACTGCAAAGAAATTTGTAATTTTGAACTTGAATCTTAGGTAATTTGGGGTCTCAGATTACGAATCTGCTCTAATTTTCCAGATTTTCCGCCGCCATCTTGAAAAAATCGTATATCAACAATTGTATCATACTGGGCCCTTCATTTCCTACGTACAATTGTGAGTTGTATCAAATTCGGAACAACACCTCCTTTTTACGTTTTTCTGAAAAGAGACCATGAATGAAATAAACATGAAAATTACAATAATATTTATTAGAAATCAGAAACAAATCTTTGTATTAGTTATATTATTGATAATCAACAAATCCCTTTTTCCCTCCAAATCATCTTCATTCATCTTCATCCAGTAAGGAACAAATAGGTTTTATTTGTGTACCAGTATTGGCCATTTATTATTGATTGGTGGTCAAAGCCATATTTTACATGTGCTTGACAATAAAAAAGTGCTCGAAATATTCGTATAGAGTTTTTAATATCTTCTCGATCACGAACAGCCTCATCTGGAAGAGGTTTGCCATTGAAGGGCTTCTTTTGCCATCCTGCTAGCATACTTATAGATATGTTATCGTCATCCCTTTCGTATCTATCACTTTCTTTGTCTTTATAAGAAGAAGAGGAGTTGAATATTCGGGGTTTTCTTCATTGACGTTGTCTAAATCGATTTCGTCATTCTCATCGCCTTGGTCCCCAGAGTCATTGAGCATCTCTGCTATAGCAGCGTCGTTTAAAACCGGAAATATGGTTGGTTCGGAAACTGTGAAAAATGAATAATCATTAGAAACTTATAATACGCATGACGTAATGCAGGGCCCACGTCGATACAATTGTGTCAATAAAGTTCGTTAAACCGTTACGCCAAAGCGTTTGCTTGCCAACAGTCACCGTTGTCACAAAAACATTCTATGTTTAACTATTTTTCTAATCAATAACTCGTATATTACTACACTTACAAAACAAAACAATAGTAGGTACTTACTTTCGCCAAGTCGGGGAACAAAATCAGTCGCGAACTGTAGATGTTGAAACCGGCTCGCCGACTGCGCGTCAGTCAAAATTTGCACGGGAGCTGAAAGTTCGCTTCCCGCGCAATCGTACGATACTAGGCCCGTCCACTGCCAACGTAAAACGAATGAGCTATACTCGATTTTGTGACCTGCCCAATTGTATTGGAGCGATCCGAAAGGGCTAGAGAAGCAGTAAAAGAAAACGACGTAGGCAAACAAAAAAATGGGAAGACGACATATATGTAGATAAAACAGCAGGCCGCTTGTGGCTGTGTAAGGCAAGATCAAGAGAGGAGTGGAAACTCTTGGAGGAGGCCTATGTCCAAGGACAAGCTGTACAAAACCCGGTTGCAGATTCTAGCTTAAGTATAGCTTACAGTTAAGTAATCATTTTAAACTTTTAACACAGCAATAAAGTCTATTAATATAATTTGTTAACAATTAAGCATCTAATAAAAACTTTTTTCCAAAATAATAAAAACTGACTTCCAAAGCAAATATAAGGTAACTAAAAACAAAAAATAATATAGATAGGTACAATAACAAAAAAATTTGAAGTTCGTGCCAGGAAATGTAGTGTTATGTTTTAGGCACCAACTTCAAAATGTTTAATTATTTTTTGTTGTTTTTATTTCTCACAAATCAACTACAAACCAATAGACTAAAAACTATTGGTTTGTAGTTGATTTGATTTATGTTACAATAGCTTAACTTTGTGTTATTCTGCTCATTCCTTTTTACAAAATGTTGCGTTTTGCAATACAAGGCCGTTGATTTTTGAACGAACACGGTACTTAGATCGCAACCCGCAATATTTATTATTGAATAGTTCCGCTGGTCATTTGTGGTCGTCATCATCAGTTCCATTTCACTTAAATGGTGTTTTTTTTTAAGAGTAAATGCACGAAATATACATCTGTTGCACCGTCTTGAAATAATCATTGTGTGAAAGAAGTGACGAGCACGATTCATTCTGTGTCTGAATGTAATTTAGGTAGGACGACTTCCAGCCAGATGGACTGACGACCTAAAGAAAGTCACTAGGATGGATTGAATGCGGAAGGGCGTTGTTTAGACATCGAGCTAATATGTACTAGTACGTAGTACCTACATTAATACCTCAATGTGTCTATACTAATATTAATAAAGAGGTAAGATTTATATTTTGTATGTACCGAATAAACCAAAAACTACGGGACTGAATTCAAACAATCTTTTACTTATAGAAAACAACAGAAGTAACATAGGCTATATTCTATTCTCAAAAATATTTGAGATCCCTATGAAAACTGCGTTTATATAATTATAGTGGAGAAAAGTCTTATAGCTAGTAGCTCATATTTGGGGAAGCCTAAGTCCAGCAGTGGACCGATTAATATGTATTTAGAAATATGTAAGTATATTTATCTGTTGTCTGGTTGCCATACTACAGGCTCTGCCTAGTTTGGGATCAGCTGACCAAGTGCAAATTGTCCCAAGACTTTTATTAATTTATTTTACCTAAATTATTTTTATATAATAATTTCAATAAAATCTTTTATTATCTTAGGTAAATTGTTAATCCTGTCACGGCCGCAGCCTACGGATGTTTTTTTAAAACTTTTATTAGGTAAGTAAAACTACTTTTAGTACCTAAAAGTAGTTTTACTTACCTAATAAAAGTTTTTAGTGTCAAATATTTGTTCGACCTACGCATTTATTTATACAAGTACAGAACGGGAAGTAAATATAATATAATGTATCAAGTACCTATCAAGTCAGCGAAATTTTAAATTTAAGAGGTTAATACCAGCAAGTACAGTGCGAATTGCTTTTTAACGTTACGGTTCCGCAGATTGTGAAGATATTAAGGGACGTCTAAACGGACCATTTTTTACGGCAATTTGTGGCGACAAAGTTGTGGCCGGCAACATGGCAGTACTCTCCAATATTGATTTGATGGTTGCCGGAAGATCGCTGAGCGATTATTTTCCGCAATGTTGCCTGACCAATTTTGTTATTGTTTCAATCACCCTCTATTTTATTGTTGCTGGGTTGTGTAGCCCGTTTAGAAGACTAGATCATGCGCCATACAATTGTAGACATATTGCCATTATTGGCCCAGCAATTAGTTGCCAATAGTGCTGCCACAAATTGCCTTAAAAAATAGCTCGTTTAGACGCCCCTTTAAGATTTGTTACGATGATGAATAAACAAAGTGACTTGATTTAAGGAAAAGTAGGAACTTGTTGTACACCGTGTAGTACCGGTTTTACACCAGGGACATGTCGCGGAAGGGACATATCACAAACGGGACGTACTGCGCAAGGGCCATATTGCGACATATTGCTAATCGTTGAGGTTTTTATTAGCTGGCCCAATCGCGAAAGGGCCCAAACTGTCCAAATCCTTAAGAAGAAATACTACGACTCCATGTCTTCCCGTGGGTTTCGTCAAGGTGACTAACGGTCGGTTTCAATAACCTACCTATCGATGGATTTGGCTACTAGAGGTAGAATTTTGACATATTTACATATTTTTATAAATACCTCTAGTAGTCAAATCCATCGATAGTTAGATTATTAAAACCGGCCGTTAAGGATTTCACACGGGAGGACAGACAGGTAGCAGTAACAGTATAAGTATGTAATCTATGGGTACTAGCTTCCTCTGCATACTTTAAGGCCTTACTGCGATCGCCAACCCGCTCATCAAGCGTTAATAATAAATAGGTTCTACTGGGGTGACCCGTGCCCAGCAGTGGGACATCGTAGGTGTTGATATGACGTAGGTACTTTTTATGATACCTACTTAGAATGTATAACAAAAAGGTTTGGTCTAATTCAAGGGTTGTTATGTATTCTAAGATACTAAGTGCACCTACCTATTTTTTTTTCAAAATCTGAGTACCTACTTAAACTTACTTTTTTTCTTTTAAAAAAATAACTACCGTAGTAGGGACTAGGGTGCAAGCCCTGTGTCGCAGGGACTTTACATACATAGTACATAGCACAAGTACACCAACACTCGGAACCAACATTTTTGAATCTACCAAAGCTCTATCCCGGGAATCAAACCTATAACCTTTTACACAGACGCACTACCACTGCGCCACCGAGGCATTAAAAAATTACTTAATTATATTATCCATTATCTCTTTAGAAATACAATACAATAGAATATTTTAAGTATTATGTGCTACATTCATTATTTAGGTACCTTATCGTTACTATTACATTAGCTGTTACTTACAAAATATTTTTTTACACCTATGTAGATGTACCCTTTAAAAATCATGCTCTACGTCTGAGGTTTGACACCGCCGAGGCGAGGTGTGGATGGGATCACCTCACCGAAAGATGTATTTCGTAAATTGCGATTTCACGAGAAGCTGTCTGCAGTATTTGAATTGTAACTCTACCTCTTTCAATAAATAAAATGGTGCGGTCAGACACGTGGCAAGTAGTCCAGCAGCTCGGCAAACAGCCAGTCACGGGAAGGCGGGTGCGGCAGTGGCGGCGGGCGGGTCTTTATAACACTATTATTTTATTTCCCTTTGAATTGTAGTTATCTGTCTACAGGTAAGCTGAATAAAATATCAAAATTACTACGCAATTATAATACACATCTTCAAAACAAATACGCAGTGCGTGCAGTCTATACAACTATATAATTCTATCTATGGATGGACTCGCAACGGTCCCGGAAAATGGGTTCTTCGGAACCTTTTCGGTTCTTGGATAACTAATAAAAGTAGGTGTTATGTTACCACGTACTGAGTGCTCATAGAACTAACTGTTCCTAATGTTCCAGCCATGGGTGCACCCTGGATCATATTTCGGTACCACACCATTCCCTAAACACCGGCCAAATACACTGGGTGAACCCCAAATCCCCTCACCCCTGGATTCCGCCTATGGTTCAGCTTTCCTTTCTTTGTCTGTCAGTCGTCGCTGCTGGCGTGCGTTCATGTCTATTCACACGCTCGAGATTGTGTTCGTAGTCTTACCCGTTGAAAGTAACTTTGAGCGCGATCATGTATGTAAACCTACCATTACGATATTTCACAAAATCCGTCCAGCTGTTTAAGCTACATTAATGTTTTTTGTTAAACATTATTATTTCAAACTCAAACATCTTTATTTCGTAAAACCAAATGAATGATTGTTTGAAAAATCAAATTAAACATGATACAAGTTTGCTTTGTTTAAAAAAAAAACGGAATGAAGTTAGGCGGCAGTTCCAAGTGAAGAAGCTGCCAAGAAACCCTTGGGCAACAATCGAACCAATGAGTTTGGTAACGATCATAATACAAGGATAGCTAAAACTTGAAAACGAACGTACAAACCAAGGTGACCTTTTAAAATTACATATACTACGGGTCTTAATCGCGTGAATAATTTAAGGTAAAATACCCGTAGTACCTATATATAATTTTAAAATGTGTACGAATCTCGAAAGTTTATCAACATTTTTAGCAAGGTGACCTTGCTTGTTTTCAACAGTGTAGACGGTTGTTGTAAACCAAGTACCAAGTAATTTGGTCACCTTGACGGGAAGGCTTGTTTCCAACCGTCTGGAAGACGCTGAACAATTAAGTATCTCTAAAATAAATAAATACTTAATTAAGACGTAGGTATACGAGACACATCGAGCTCAGGAGGCCTACTCAAATTCAATGAAAACGAAGTTTCGATCAAAAAAGAGGTTTTATTTATTTATTTATTTGTATGTTGGGATACAAACAGCTTGTACGTTTACTATTAGGCAAAATTACAGTATTTACAACTTAAGCCTCTTAAAGTTTCCACCTATAGTACAGGTGGTAATATACAGCGCCAGGAATATCTATTTAATCCACTCGTTCCAGAAAATCGTCCATGGGTTCGAACTTGTGTTTATCCGAAAATTTATAAGAATAGTCCCCATAAAGTTCTTTTATTCCTTTTTATTTTTGAAAGCGATTCCTGTAGTAGGGTACAAGCCCAGTGTTTTGGGGGACTTTACAAACATAGGTACAAGTTACGAATACAAAGTACTCCCAGACCCGGAACAACAATTTGTGGATCACACAAAGTGGTGTCCCGTATGGGAATCGAACCCACGACATCTAACGTAGCAGTCGGACACGCTCCCACCGCGCCACAGAGGCAGAAGTTAATTTTTTTACGAAAAGCTTTTTAGGCTAGAATTTATCTCAAAACCCAAAAGGCTCATTTTTCCTTCAACTTACATAAGCATTTAAGACGTTACGTATTAATTTACAGATATCTAATCTATACCACAGATAATATAATACTATATCTATACTAATATTATAAAGCGGAAGAGTTTGTTTGTTTGTTTGTTTAAACGCGCTAATCTCAGGAACTACTGGTCCGATTTGAAAAATTCTTCTTTTGTTGGCTAGCCCATTTATCGAGGAAGGCTATAGGCTATATAACATCGCGCTACAACTAATAGGAGCGGAGTAGCGACGTAAAATGTTGCAAAAACGGGGAAAATTTACGCAAACGAAGTTGCGCGGGACAGCTAGTCTATACTAATATTATAAAGCAGAAGAGTTTGTTTGTTTGTTTAAACGCGCTAATCTCAGGAACTACTGGTCCGATTTAAAAAAAATCTTTTTTTGTTGGATAGCCCATTTATCGAGGAAGGTTATAGGCTATATAACATCACGCTACGACTAATAGGAGCGGAGTAGCGACGAGAAATGTTGCAAAAACGGGGAAAATTTACGCAGACGAAGTTGCGCGGGACAGCTAGTATTTTTATAAAGTTAACCAAGTAAGCACAACAACACGGGAATGAAGCCCAAAAGGTATAGGTCAACAGTATCGATAAAATCAACAAAAAAACTTGACTGTCAGCCATATTGAAACCACAAACAAAACTTTCTTTTTTCCCATGAAGCACGGATCCCTAAATAAGTTGTCCAATCCACTTTTTATTTCAATGGACCAGATAATAATATAAGGTCTCGGCATTTTTCTGAGGTTTAAGGTCATAACCGATTGTTGCCAAAAAAGTGTGTAATGAGTTTGGAATATGATCCGTTTAGCCTTTCACTATATTTATAGAACGTGTAACCACGAAATATCGAGAATACAGAAAGTAAGTAATTGAAGATTAGGTACCTTGCAGCGCGGCAGGCGGTAGCCTAATGGCTAAGGCTTCACATTCAAAATGGTGAGGTCGCGGGTTCGAATATTAACTCAGTCCTAACACAATTGATTTATAATAAAATTATATTAAACTACGGGTCTTAATCGCGTGAATAATTTAAGGTGAAATACCTTGTTTTTTGCCCGACGTTTACAATTATTTAGCGTATTACAAGTGATTTAGCACAATCCCACATTGCTAGTTATCTTTTTAAAACAAAAAAAAAAGATCTAGCAACGCACGAATTAACATAGTTCATGGACATTGACACCCATATTCAAATACGATACCTTCATAATTCCTTGATTCATACAAGACTCAAGTATAAGGTAGACCCCGATGTTTTTTTTTAAATTTAAATTTACCTTACACAATAAACTACATTAACATTTGGGTATTTGACAAGGTACTATCATAATTAATTATTTTATACTAACTATGCAATAATATCATAAAGTAATCTGAAAAAAATGTACGTTATTTTCTATTTATCAAATGGAACACTAAAAGTAAATGATGCGAGTATTGAAATTATGACGTCACCCGCTAGTTTAAAATACAAACTTGTACGGAGCGAGTTGTTATGACGTTTCTTAAAAAGACACTGATTTGACTTTAGTCATGGTCATTGATCATAGACTAAAAAAAAACCTTTTTTCTAAAAGCGCAGGCTTTCAAAAAATATGTTTTTTTTGACAAGCATAAAAAGAATCAGATAATAACACATGTTTTTAATTTCGAATTTTTAATTTCATTACATTATTATCGAACTATAATTTAAAACTTAATTAATTTTAATCCTTATTTAATTATAATGAGTAATTCCAAACGTGACGCAGTTTTTATGTCTGCCGTAGCCGTTTACGACGGATTCACTTTCGCTGGAAGATTCCAAAACGGAATTAATATGATGTCATAATAAGCCGATATCAAGTAATCGATTATATACCATTACTGTATTCCATAATTTTGTGAAAGCCGATACAGGAAAGGTATAATTACATATAGTTTTTGGACGAAGACCGGCTTTCCATGGCGTGAGTATCGAATGAAGTGTTTAAAAAAAAAATTAAAATTATGCCACCTGCGGCCATCTTTTTGATTGTCTTTTATCGTCCGATTAGTTATATGGCTTGTCTCGATTAAGGTATTTTACTCTATATGAGAAAAATCTATAAATATATTATTGAGATAGTTTAGGTAAAAAGCAGTCCAAAAATGTTAGTTTTTGTTCATAAAATCTATACTAATCTATACAATAATTGCATTTTTAAAGATAGAAAAATTTGAATCCAGACTCAGGAATCGAACCCGAGACTTCCGTAGCCAAACCGGGGCCAGAAGCGAACCACCTATCTGGACTATGTTACTAGATATCAAATTCTTCTATCTCTTAATGCTTTTACGGGTTAGGCCCCCGTAGCGCCATCTAGTCGGAAGTTAAAGAACTATCACGGCTTTTGTTATTGCTTCGTTACAGGCTCTAGGCTACGGGGGCCTAACCCGTAAAAGCATTAAGAGATAGAAGAATTTGATATCTAGTAACATAGTCCAGATAGGTGGTTCGCTTCTGGCCCCGGTTTGGCTACGGAAGTCTCGGGTTCGATTCCTGAGTCTGGATTCAAATTTTTCTATCTTTAAAAATGCAATTATTGTATTTGTAAAGTCTTTGGCCAGAAATGCCTATAAAAATTACTTCAATATTCGGCCTGCGTCATCATAATTTGTTAAAATGCTCTCTGTAACGAAGCAATAACAAAAGCCGTGATAGTTCTTTAACTTCCGACTAGATGGCGCTACGGGGGCCTAACCCGTAAAAGCATTAAGAGATAGAAGAATTTGATATCTAGTAACATAGTCCAGATAGGTGGTTCGCTTCTGGCCCCGGTTTGGCTACGGAAGTCTCGGGTTCGATTCCTGAGTCTGGATTCTAATTTTTCTATCTTTAAAAATGCAATTATTGTATTTGTAAAGTCTTTGGCCAGAAATGCCTATAAAAATTACTTCTATACTAATCTATATTAATATTATAAAGCGAGAGAGTTTGTTTGTTTGTTTAAACGCGCTAATCTCAGGAACTACTGGTCCGATTTGAAAACAATTTTTTTTGTTGGATAGCCCATTTATCGAGGAAGTCTAATAAGGCTTTATAACATCGCGCTACGACTTATAGGAGCGGAGCAGCGACGAGAAATGTTGCAAAAACGGGGAATATTTAGGCAGACATAAATTTTCCCTATCGATATATATATATATATATATATATATATATATATATATATATATATATATATATATATCGATAGGGTTATATAAAATGTGTGTGTGATGCACATCGCGAGGACTGCCAATACCCAGCAGATGCCGCATCAGGAAATCACAATCAGTCTGACAAGAATAAAGAAGAGAGATCTGTGTATGTGGGGATCTGTGTTAGGTGGACTGATTTGAATGCTGTATTTTTTATTAGAAAACTGGTTTAATCCAGATGATTCAAATTTAGCAGTTTTGAAGATATAATCAACTTTTTGTCG
Source organism: Herminia tarsipennalis (assembly GCA_945859575.2). Lineage (NCBI taxonomy): Eukaryota > Metazoa > Arthropoda > Insecta > Lepidoptera > Erebidae > Herminia > Herminia tarsipennalis. The sequence goes on from OX243830.2 coordinate 5,578,217, forward strand.
TCTTACGTTACGTGTCGTGCTTTTACCCGACTGTGCAAGATGTTTTTCAAGTGTATGTATGTATCTTCTTTGGCAAGCTCTTGAGTCTAAATGGCTTAATGGATTTTAGTTTGAGTGGTATCGTTAGATTCGTCTCAGTTGTGAGAGTGGCACTGGGTACATCAAAATTAGAAAAAAATGGCTTATTTTTGGCACTAAAATGTTTTAGTTATTTATTTAAAACAGTCGGGTCTTTTATTTGGTAATAAGTAATTTGGTATCTCCTTCCCCAGGACTCAAACTATCTCCATACCAAATTTCACCTAAATCGGTTTAGCGGTTTAAGCGTGAAAACGCAACAGACAGGGTTACTTTCACATTTTAAAATATTAGTGCGTATGTATGCTACTAAACTACCAAATTAAGTAGGTATATGGGCCGTCTAATGTTCACCAGTTACCGTAGCAAAAATGTAGTAATACTAGGAGTAATAAACCACTGACGACCTTGCTTCTAAGATGTTATTGTACTCACAACACATTGAAATATTGCTACATAATGGTTTTCTAACCGAGTTCGGTCACGGTGGCCAGTCTCATGAGGGACTAGCCAAAAACGTAGGAGTTTATATAGTAAGTATGTGTGGCCAGTCTCATGAGGGACTAGCCAAAAACGTAGGAGTTTATATAGTAAGTATGTGTGGCCAGTCTCATGAGGGACTAGCCAAAAACGTAGGAGTTTATATAGTAAGTTTTTTTTATATAGTAAGTGACAGCAGACAATTTTAAATATCGAATGGAATGTCCGTCCTGTGAACTTTTTTGACACTTATGACAAATGCCCGTTGTTGATAACCTTGTTACCATTGACGTAGAGACCTAGACTGCGCCATAAGCTCACAAAATTGACCACTCTCTAGAAAGAGACAACGCTACTTTGTGGACTATACTTGTCAAAGGTCGCACGAGATTTTTCTTTCTATCACGCTCTCAATCATCATCAATTTTTTTTTTAACAGTTAGGGGTGGCGCAGTCCTAGTCTGACTTTCCATATTTGATTTTGTCACATGACCGTCCAAATGTCAAATTCAAAGGGAAGTCTTGTTGCTGTCGGCAGTAGCCTGCCAGAGTACTAGTACCAAAAAGGTCAGTGGTACGTAGGGTTACCATACTCTAAAATAGAGTATTGTACCCTATATAATGTAAGCGTACTCTATAACCTATAACACTAATAGGGTACGCTAAAATACTCTTTTTTACATAATGTTTACTATATCTAGCCTAGGAATGTTTAGATTAAAAATAAACTAACAGTCCGCTGTAGTCTATCTGCCGTAATTTCTGCGACTTACCGCTAGGGAATTTGCCCGACAGCAATAGTCAAACACGACGAAGATTAGGCTCAGGACCGACGGTTTAACATACTCTCTAAGGCAAGGAGGGTTATGACATTTTAATTTTTTGAATACGATCACTCATCTATGGAGCGACAGTGGCAACGTTGCTTGACCTCGCTGATTTCCTAATCTGGTCGCCATTCAGATTTAGACACAAATAGGACTAAGTACCTACCTACTATACGAAACAAAAGAAACTAAGTTTAAATGCTAAGAGTAGGATAAGAATCTATCACTGTTTTCTAACTGCTGCTACGTTTTATGTTTAACTTTAAATACATAAGCCCTATGTATATCGGATTACACGCTATTTGTCACATACGTAATTTATCATTATACGCGTTTAGATGTTTACGCCGTTTGTCACAGTCGCAGCATATCAATGTCTCAGTTCATCATAAACGCATTATATCACTATGTCAATTGCCATAAACGCGTTATGTCATTAACTCAATTCGTCGTAAACTCGTTATGTTACTTACTCAATTCACCATAAATGTGGTTTTTCACAAATTGCGTTTGTGATATTTTTTCTGAACAGCACTGGATTACAAATAAAATGAAATACGCAGGTATATTAATCATCATTTATTAATTAAAAGGAGTATCGATCAAAATAATAATAATATCTTGGGACTACTAATACAACGGCATCTAATCCCAAACTAGGCAGAGCCTGTACTATGGCAACCAGACAACTGATATACATACTAATATATTTCTAAATACATCCATAATATAGGTAAATTACGTCCAGGCACAGACTAAACCATCATGTTTATCACTCAAAGATTTATCCTGGGTGGGGATTGATCCTACGACCTTTGGCTTAACATTCAGGGTCACTAACCACTAAACCAACAGACCAGTCAGTCAGTGTTTTACAAAGTGTTTATCTCAAAAAGTTGCCTATTTGTCAAAATTAAATTGTAATGGATTAAAGTAGAGGCACAGATAATATAATACTATACTAGTAGTAGAGGTGTAATTCTATTGTTTTTTTTTTTTATACTATAGTACAATAAAGTATTTATAAATATGGTGAAAATATATACGATAAAAAAAGTTTACACTATTGTGATCGTCCCTATAAACGCAGTTTTGTATGCAAGTATAATAATATGAGAAACTGTCAAAAGGAAAATAGTGCCCACCAGGTTTCCTTTTGACAGTTTTCGGCGAGATGGCCGCGCTTTGTGCAGGTACCTACAATTAACATCGATCATGACGTACAGCGTTTATGACAAACGCTGTAATGACAAACCGCATATAGGACGAATTGCGATTATGGCAAACCACTTATATTACGAATTACAATCGTGGCAAACAGGGTATTATGACAAATCGCGAGTGTGACCACCTGCGTAGGTAAACCGATGTCGCTAATGACTAACTGCGTATGTGACAAGAAGCGTTTGTAACGTATAGCGTGTAATCCCTATTATTATGCACTTAGATACATCTGAGCTATAACATTAATAACATTGTGAAGTTTCATCAAAATCCGTCGAGTAGTTTTGTGTGAAGGACACTCATCACCATCAACATTAATTCATCCTTTTAAATATTCGCGATCATAATTTTAGTGTCTAGGATTTGTTTTTATTTTTTTAAGCTTATTAAGATCTATTATATTTTTGTCTTATTTATATTGTTTACTAGCTGTGCCCCGCGGTGTTACACGCGGTTTATTAGCCTATGTGTTAATGTGGGTGTCAGCTAACTACATACCAAATTTTATTAAAATCGCTCCAGCTGTTTAGCCGTGAAGAAGTAACAAACATACACACTCACATACTCACAAACTTTCGCCTTTATAATATTAGTGTGAAGTGTGATAATATTGTTCTTTACTTACGAGTATGTACATATCTTTATAAAATTGGGATATTTTTGGCTTGTTATTTATAAGAAAATTAAATTAAATAAAGAAATAAATCTGATATTATTATAGTGCGTTGTGCAATTGCAATAAAATAGTGCATTTTATATTACAATAAAATCATATCCAAACGGAAATCTCCCGATTTTCTAGGTCGATAAAAAACAGACGAGCGTATGTTTACTTTACGCGGGAAACCTTTCAAACAGGGGTCACCGTTCACCGCGATAGTTCAACACAATTTTGACGGCCATTCAATTCAAGTTTACTGCATTAACTTTTATTTTTTCTTGTGTTTTTTTTTAAATACCCTTTACTCTATGGGTCAAAGGTGACCTTAAAAAACCCTTGCTTTCAAACTAAATGGTGTTTCGTTTCGAAGTGTCAGTGGATTACCTATAATTATTATGAGAGGCCGTGATGACAGACAAATGGTACTATAAGCTAAGGTTAAATACATATAGTTTCGCAATACTGGCCCGAGCCGCCGAACGCACGCTCGCTCGCCGCGAATTTAATTTAATACATCGAGAATACAAGATACGAATTAAATGTTTTTTTAAATATCGATATTGTTGCGTTCGAATTTATTTTTTTTATTTTATAAGTTTAAAAGTGTTGTGTTTGGTTATGATAGTTCAGTGATTTACTTAGTTTTTTAATGGTTTTCGTGAAAAAAGGTTGGTTTATTTGTTTTAATACTGTTAATTATTTTATTTTTATTTTATTAATTTATTATCATTATTTGAATTTTTAATTAATTGTAAAACGTGACGTATATTTGATGCATTATTAAATACAAAAACCTCGCAAATATATTATGTAGGTCAAAAACCAATGTCAAAATATGTAAGTATTTATATAATAAAAACAAGTTAGACTCATAAAAATGCATGAGAGCGCATATTTTATCGAAAGCGGAATTGCTTCCGAAATGGTTTTGAGTTTTTGAATGACAAGTTCATAATTAATTAAAATTTAATTTTAATAGGTACGTCGTGTGTTTTTTTAAATATGTATTTTTATGATAATGGTAAATTTTAATTAAATTATATGGGACGCACACTGGGGCAGCGTCATATAAGGACATGATATAAATTCAATTTTGAAAAGTGGGTATTTTGATAAAACTAATGATGTTATGACAAACTTGACTATCGAGTGCATTCATTACCACCCTTTGTAACAAAATATCAATTTATTTAGTACCAACAAATTGCACTCGAAGTAAGATGTAAATCGAACTACGGCAAATACTTTCAATAATTTATTTATAGTGGATAGCGAAACGAATTAATTATGGCTAATATGTAGCATAGTGATAATGGTTTGTAGAATCTATTGCACTATTAAAACGTTAATATTTGAACCCCACATAGTACATACGCAGTAAAAAAAAATATATATATTTACAATATTTTTAAATATTTTGTATATTTCTGCAATGAGTTCCTCATATATTTCACTAGTTTTTATTAGAGTACCTACTGTTTAATATAAAAGTAAAATTTAAAGTAGGGAACTCATTGCAGTTTCTATCTATGCGGCGCAAAAAAGCAATAGGCACCTAATTAAGTACTGAAATTAAATATTTATAATATAATTATTCTATTAATATAACGGAACAATTATTATATAAATTGTAAAATAATTATAAATTAAAAATTTTAATTAAATAAAAATCAGCTGTACTTGACATTATTAGATCGGTCATAAATTTCGATAAATAAAAATTACTTAAGAACAAAGATCATTAGTTATTATTACATAAGTTTCATTATTGTAAATCAATTTGAATTATGCAACTACCATAAAAAGTTCAGGCGCTATCTATTAAATATTATTTAACTAAAAACATATTTAAACAATAAGTTTAAAAAAAAATTAACCTTTAAACTTTAAATATTAACCTAAAAGTATTTTTTTTATATATTTCACTCGTCACAAGTTAGTATTGACAGAAAAACCTCATGGTATGACTAGTAGATACTTGTTTTTAAAACAACAACAAAGGCGAGGATTTCCTTGCACTCTAGTTTCAACACATCCCGCTAACACTAAAACAGCGTTTACGTTCTACAAAAAAATGTCTGTATAGTCATAGTTCGTAGGTAAGTTACAAAAAGGTCCCAAGATATTACTATGTTATAAAAAATAACATATATACTTAGTATTATAGGTACAAAGAACCATGTCTAGCAAGATATATTTTTGTATCGGGTTACCTCAGAAAAAAATTAACCCTTCGCCTCATACATAATCATTTATTTTCAAACTAATAGCCGGTAAAAGTATGATTAACAGTTGCCATACCTACAGAGGTATAGCAACCAGACCACTGATAGTTATACTTTTATATATTTCTAAATATATATTTACATATTATAAATAAATAGCACCCAGACACAGAATAAACATTTGTGCTCATCACTCAAAGACTTATGCTAGGTGGGAATCGAACCCAGGACCTCTGGTTTAGCAGTCATAATTAGCAGTTATATAGACAACTGATAGTTATACTTTTATATATTTCTAAATACATATTTTCATATTATAAATAAATAACATCCAGACAGAACAAACATTTGTGCTCATCATTCAAAGATTTATGTTAGGTGGGAATCGAACCCAGGACCTCTGGTTTAGCATTCATAATTATGACTATAATAATAGAAATAGCAATTTATGCAATTATTTGTTTCTAAAAATAGTAATAGAAATACCAATTTTTGATGCAAATTACAGTCCGTCAAATCTAAGAAGTACCGTTTGACAGTTCTGACAATTGAATGATAGGGATGGGATGAAAAAATCGATTACTATAATATCCGAACTTTAAGAGATCGATTACTATAATATCCGAATTTTAAGAAATCAATTGTTATAATTAAATAAAAGAAATGTTTAGGATATTTTTTTATTCACTACTAGTACTAGTATCGTCGTCTTCGTCATCATCGTCATTTAAATTAATGACCAGTTGATGGTCCATTACATTATCAAAGTGTACGTCTCTTTCGAAGTCGTCCATTATTATTTTCTTTGTTTTTTGTACTACTTTACTCCAATCTTCCTGTGTAACTTGGGCACATGCTTCCTTTAATAAACCTTCCATTTTCTTGACACTGAAGGGTGGTTTTGTGTTGTGTCTTGCTGCATAACCTGTAAAACAATAATGTAACTATTTGATAGCAGACGAAAACCATTGTTTAAATTATAAATGTTAGAAGTACTCGTGTTATTATTATAATATTATAAAATATTACCTTTAACTTGGGCCCAAATCAGTTCAATGGCATTATATTGGCAATGGTACGGAGGAAGTGGTATGACTTTGTGCCCGTGCTCTTCGGCCAATTGGTCAATTACATATGTCGGTTTTGGTGGTTTATGCAATTTCACTAACTGTAATAATTCAGCTTTTAATAGTGACATGTCGGCATCCACTCCTTTTCTTTGCAGCCATGCCACCAAATCTGCTTTCTTATTGGCTGACGTAGGTGCTTTATCAATTTGCACAGAGTGGTATGGAGCATTATCCATTATAATTGTGCTGTTAGGAGGGATATTCTGTAATAAATTTAAGAACCACTCTCGGAACCTTACTGCGTCCATTTCTTCATGATACTCTTTAGTGCTTTTGGATTGGAAAGCTAATAAAGAGTTTTCCACGAAGCCTGTAGACGCTGACCCAGCATGGCATATTATGAGGCGTCCACCTTTTCCTATCGGCACCTTCGAGCACGAAGCTTCAGAATCATCAGTCCATGTTTTCGGCACAGAATGGTTGGAATTTAGCCAGGTTTCGTCCAAAAATATTACATTATCCCAGTTTATAATTTGTTTAACTTCGCGCAGGAATGTTAGTCGCTGCATAATTATGTCATGTCGCTCCATAACAATTTTTCGTTTGTCAACTTTTTTGTATCTGAAGCCAATTCCTGTTATTACCGTTCTCAACGACTCTATGCTTCCCTTATACAGCCCGGCATCTTTTAAAGTTGCACATAACTTTGCCAATGTTGGAAATTCGCCTCTTGTAAAATACCCGTATATATGGTTTCTAATAGCATGACTATCGAATTCATCGATGCCTGTCACAGGTTTATTTCTTTTTCGTTTTTTCGGTGTGTGAAGTACGTTACTGTCACTCCCCGAAGGCCCATATTTTTCACTTAATATTTTGCCAACGGTGCGGCTACCAATACCGAGAGTAACTGGCAGTAGAAGTCCACCATTTTGAGATTCACGCTCAAAATACTCGTGTAATTTCACCACCAATTCACGAGCCTGGCTGTTCAAAGTACGTCCTCTTTTCGACATTATTAATAAACACTTGCTTAGTTCGGAGTCCAGTATAAATATTGCCAAGGTAAACGGATAAAGAATGATCAGTCCAGAAAAGTAATAGCCAAGTCACAAATTGTAAAACACAAACGAGAAAGCAAGTACGCGCACAGTCAGCTTCCAAGATGGCGAGAGACTGCTGACGCCGAACCGACCAAGCGGACCGCGTGCGCTTGTAGTTGGCAGTGTTGCCAGAAAAAAAAAATTGTAGAGACTTGGACACCTGCGATTTTGCCTATTGACCTAAAAATAATTAAATTAATTTATTTTAGGGTATCTGTGTATTCAGTGCATTATGCGGTCGCGCAGTAACGTCGTTAATTTATAACATCAGGCAACAACATTTTTGTGAATGGGTTCTACATACCTTATTTTTATTAGTTTTAGACGTAGAAATAAGACTTAGAAGAAAAAATTGTAATTGTAAAATCAATGGATGTGCTTGTTAAAAATTTGTTTATTTCTCTGTAATATGCAAACCCATACTATCATACACAAAAATAAATGTAAAAAACACTATCCCTGACTCCATTTACTATTTCGACAGCGTTAGCGCGAGAAACCCCGACTTATTTGGGCGCGAAAATCAAAAATCGACAAATCGCTTTCGACAACTTTTTAAAGAAGCAAATATATTTGATTTATAAATACGTATTTTTGGTGAATGGGTTTTATCTCATATTTTACGATTACATAACTATTTAGTTATGTAATCGTAATATGTGAGATAAATCCCATTCACATGAAAAAATATTTGTTTGGTTGTCAAGTGTAATTTGTAAATAATACATTCGATTTTTCGTATATGTAAACGATTTTTTTGCATACAAGTGTATCCGAAGAGTCGCAACACTACGTGCAGTGACCTAACTACGTAACTTTGTAATGAGGTCAAGAATATAACTATTAGAAATTATTTACTGTGTAAATATGTGTTATTTTGCTTTGTTTGAAAGTTTTCAATTACATTTAGATATTAAGAATTGTACATTTTTAGATACAATAATGAAATCTTTCTAAATTCATGGTTTTATGAAAAAGGTTATCGAAACTGAATAATGTACGTATGAACAAAGTTGTTTCGGTTTGAAAAATATGAAACGTCAAACGGTACCTCTTAGATTTGATGGACTGTATGTATTTATAAAAATAATAATAGTAATAGCAATTTTTCGACACCTTATTTTGTGCAAATGTAAAACTCTAGGTTTTAATTTTTTTTTGGATGAAACTGGCAGCTTTTTAATGATTACAATTGAAATAACAATTGAATTAACCTAACAAAAATTGAAGTTCACAAGAAAATAAAACTAAACTAAAATACGATCTTGATAATATATTTTAAACACGAAATATGTGCAAAGTGTACAAAAAAATATAAACAAAAATGAAAGTATAGGAATTTACCTATAGATTAACTTGCGCTCTATATAACTTTAATTTTTATTTTTTACAACAATTTATTTACATTATAAACAGAGTTATAATAAAAATAAAAATATAAGTAAACAAAATTAATTTATATAACATCTTTATACATTTGTACTGATATTATAAATGCGAATGTTTTTTTAAATTTAAATTGGCAACAGCTAGTATATAAAAATATATTTTTATTTTTTTCTGTAATTAGATTTAATTTAAATTATTTTATTTATGTAGTTTAAATTACAATATTAGTCTGTTTTTTGGACTTGTGCCTCTAGTGTCACCGATCATATGGAAACTGTCAATATGTTAAAGACGCTCATAGATCGTACGTACGCTCGCCTCGTTGGGCCGCGAGGGCGTCGATTTTGTTCCTAATTTTAATCCGAAGGCACAACTTTTTAATAATCTGACAACGGGCATTGCTATAGTAATTTACTTTAGTGCTTTTATATTTATTCGAAGTACAATGATTAGGTTTAAGTTAAAATAAACAACTTTGGAACATCTATTTAGACCGATCTTTATGAATGTGTGTGACATCGTGTACCGAATTGCTTATATCAAGTAGATAGTGATTATTTTTTACAATATTTTAATATGTATAGTTTTGAAATATCCTTTAAAAAACTATAGGTATATCTGGAAACATCACATTAAATCCTGATACAAAAATATACCATTTTGTTTTTAGCTTTTGTCAAAATCGCCCACGATATTTCTTTGTATTTATAGGTATTTAAATAAAAATAAAATTTATTTTATATACATTCGTAGACGACTAAGGATTTGATGAATATATAAAAGTATTTTATTAATTCTTTTATTTTAATTTTGTCTGTAGAAGATATTTACGTTAAAAAAAAATAACGGGGCGGTACGAAGACTACGAACATCGCCGAACTATAAATTCTTAGCTTCATAAATAATATACCTAGATTTACATAATAATTATAATGAATACCTACGCGTACTAATAGCAATAATTTAAATATAAACAGATATTATTAAAATCAATAAGACAGTCAAGTCAGACAATCATGAGGAAGAAAAAATATAAATAAAATTCTAATTTATATACATACTAGTATCTAGAATTATAGTAATTTACACCATTGGCCTCAATAGTACGTCGCCGTCGTACACTGGTCGGCTACCCCGTACAAAGTGACAGCAATTTCAAATGTCGAATCGAATAACTGTCATCTGAACTTTTTTGAGACATGCCGCCATTTTTACAACTCTTATTGTTATCCTTGTTACACAAGTTGACGTATAGACCTGGACTGCGCCATAACCTCACAAAATTGGCCACTCACTAGAAAGAGGCAACGCTACTTTGTGGACAATATCGACTAGACTCTTTCACGCTTTGCAGTCAATATTTACTTTTTAATTGAAAGGGATGGCGCGGTCCAGGTCTATACGTCAATGGCAACTAAGCTATAGCGGTCTGACAGTTTATTTTTTAATCAACCCTTAAAGATTTTTAGGGTTCCGTAGCCAAAATGGCAAAACGGAACCCTTATAGTTTCGCCATGTCCGTCCGACCGTCCGTTCGCAGCTTAGCTCAGAGACTGTTAGTGCTAGAAGGCTGTAATTTTGCAAGGATACCTACACATATTACTTAAGCCGACAAATTGAAATTATAAAATTTAAAAAAAAATGTTTGGCGTACCTCCCCTATATGTAAAGCAGGGATTACTAATGTACCTATACTCTAAATTTAATCCTGAAACAATGTGTAGTTCTTGAGTAAAATGCCTGGACATACAGACGGATAGAGATGGACGGACATGCCGAAACTATAAGGGTTCCGTTTTTGCCATTTTCAAACCCTTCAAGGGTTACGTAGCCAAAATGGCAAAAATCAGGCAAGTGCATGTTGGACCACGCCCAATGCAGGGTTCCTTAATCCTCCAGAAAATCCTCCCACCATCCGAATAATACGGCTTAAGAAGTGGGTTTTCTGTTGGTTTTGCTTCATACTTATAACGTTAAACATACTTAATAATAATTTTCAATGGAATTTATACGAAAATTTTGTTACTTCTCATTTGATCAGCGGTTACTCGTAAACTTGTAAAACCTACATACCTACCTGTGATAGTTTTCCTTTTAATTTAACTATGTAGGTATACCTACTACTACCGTGAATTTTTTCACATACCCAACATCAACATGACGGACGGACATGGCGAAACTATAAGGGTTCCGTTTTGCCATTTTGGCTACGGAACCCTAAAAACTGGAATGAGGTAGGTACTTATTCTTAATTTATGTTGTGTACAAGTTAACCCGATAAACGTTGTCTTGTTTTATCTATGACTTTTTTTTTAACCTTCTATAAAGTATTAGAAAAGTAAAAAAAATAAATAATGTAAAGTCGTTATGGCGTCATCAAGGGAAATTGGGATTCATTTTTATATTATACTAGCTGTCCCGCGCAACTTCGTCTGCGTAGATTTTTCCCGTTTTTGCAACATTTCTTATTGCTGCTCCGCTTCTTATTTCTCCACTATATAATGGATGGTCTCGGTTTTTTTTAGAGATCGAATTATAACCCCGAAACGCTCCGCATACTAAATTTCATGAAAATCACTGGAGCCTTTGCCGAGATTATATATATATTTAAACAAGGATTACTTGTTTAAATTTCATGAAAATCACTGGAGCCGTTGCCGAGATTATATATATATTTAAACAAGGATTACTTGTTAAAGGTATACGATACGATAACGACTTTAATTACATAATACGATTTTTTTTATTAATTGGCGAGAGTATTGTGTATCTGCAAGGTGAAGTTCAAATTCAAAATTCTTAATCTACTTATGAAATAAAAGCTACGCCGTTGTAATAAACAAAGATTTATTATAATTAGAGTAGGGGAGACAGCTAGCTGATTGTCTCTTGACTAGAAAGAGAAAGAAAACCTTATCTATCTTATACTTGCGCATGCGTAATAAATGCAGAAAATAACAGTTTGTTTTAATTGACAGATTGTTTGATTACTGTTTGATTTATGATGTATTTTTGTATGCGTCAAATGGAGATAGTTAGGGTACTGTGGTTTTCTCTGTCTATGTCTTCGTAAGACATTTTCACTTACACGCAGTTTAGTTATATGTCTTCCCCACTCTATTTATAACAACTCTATGGTGATAAGCAGTGATTGGAGTAGGTAGAGTGAAATACTATAGGGTGAATGATCTGATACGTATATGTTATTATGGACATTCCTTCGGAAATCATGGGTTTGTTAGTTATTAGGATTTTGTTCCGAAGTTTTGTTTTTTTACGTGAGGACCTCTAAATCGATGACCAGCTGCACTCACGAAAAGTGTCAAAAATGTCACATTATTGACTGGTTGCTAAGCAACGCGAATTGCGATACCGCCTGCTGATAGGCTGAAGTATTGTGGCACTAAATCTGTCCAGGCATGGTTGTTTATTAAAATGTCATCAACGTTTTCTTATGACATTATCACGTAAAATTATCGCCTGTAAACCGCCTTTACAGACAACCAATTTTTTTTTTAAATACTAGTTCATAAATACTTGCCTCAGGAATTAGACGGATATAAACTTCAATCACGGTTGATTTGCTGGCAAGTTTCATTGTCTATCTCCGAAACTCAACTCAAATCTTTACGAAATATAAATCAGACCATTTCGGAATAAACCTTTTACGAACAACAAAAAAAATAATTTTTAAAATCCGTTTAGACGGGAGTTATGATATAAAAAATAGAACATCTGAATTGAGAACCTCCTCCTTTTTGAAGTCGGTTATAAATCCGTTTAGTAGATTCTTGAGATAATCACGAACAATATTAAAGATTTTTTAAAATAAGCGCAATATTTAAACAATTAAAATAAGAGATTAGTGTAAAAATATACTATGTACTTGTATTTCGATTAGACAAGAAGAACCTGAAATTCTATTCATTTTTTAACTTTAAATTTCGAGTCAGTAACATGAACAATATTTGGTTGAAATGAATGGAATCGCCTTTCCGGAAAAACCTTTGATATTATTATTTTTTTTAATCTTTATTTTATTTAGAGGTAGTTATGACAAAGTAACATGTGGGCCCCATCGTATCTTATCCTTATAAACTACTAGCTGTCCCGCGCAACTTCGACTGCGTAAATTTTCCCTAGTTTTTGCAACATTTCTCATTGCTGCTCCGCTCCTATTGGTTGAAGCGTGATGTTATATAGCCTATAGCCTTCACCGATAAATGGGCTATCCAAAAGTGAAAGAATTTTTCAACTCGGATCAGTAGTTCCTGAACAAATAAACTCTGCAGCTTTATAATATTAGTATAGATATGTGTAAAGCCAAGTTAACTAAGCAATAGGTTAAGCTGGAGAAAACTATTGTCACGTTACCACTGTCACTGTCCATGTCGGTCCGTAGATAAGTGACCTGTTCTATAAATGTCAGAATGTCACACTCTTCCGTAGAGCATGCTAAGCCGTCGATCCTGCGCCTTATCTCTCTCCTGTCATTGGACTATAAGAGTGAGGGAATAGAGAGTGCACTTGTGTCTGCGCATACACTTGTGCTCTTTAATATCTCCTGCGTAATTATCTAGTCTTTAATGAGATTGGACGCCGTGTCTTAAACCAGCCAGGAGATTATTTATCTCCTAGCTGGTTTAACTTAGCTGGAGGTCATGGGTTCAATTGTAGAATAAATCTTTGCGTGATGAATAATGCCTACGATTGTATATTTATTTTGTGTCTGGTTGCCATATTAACCTCTTAGTTTGGTATTAGAAGGAAGGTACTCATATTTATTTGGTATTTAAAATAGCTGGGAAATCGGTCAGATTACCATCAATTTCAAATGAAGAAGAGAACATTGCATAACTTTTTTTCGGCGCGAAACGATAACAAGGCGTAAGCGATTACAGCCATGTTATTTAAATAAATAATTTAATTTCTTTTTCATTGAACGATTGGGTAAAAGTACATAATTTAAAATACTTAATAATTACAGAGAGTTTCACGTTACCTTGCAACCAGTTTTGAAAAGCGAAATTGTCTGGCTATAGATTCCGATAACCGGTATTTAACCCAACCTATAGGTTTTTAAATAAACACATCGATTTCATTGCTGCAGGCATGAAATTCCGAGTTATACAGGTAACTTCAATTGTAAGCGCGCTTGACTCACGTTACATAGGCCACGAGCTTACCCAGATGGTGGGATTTGGTGGTGAAACCCCCCTGCCCCCGAAACAGCAAAAAGGTAGGTTACAAAGTACACATTTGGCCGGTGTTTAGTCAATTATACCACACCCTCTCTCTCCCACCCCATCCCCCAGAAAAAAGAACCTGGGTACGACCAGTGCCATTACTAGGGCAGTGCCAGCGGTGCCCAGGCACAGGGCGCAGAAATGATCATCAGGATCAATACCAAGGGCGCAGTTATGTAAGCCACGGCACTGGGTAATACAAATACAAATACAAATAAATTTTATTCGCAGTAAATAGGGTATACATAAACAGGTGTTAAAGTATAATAATGTTAGTTCAAGCCTATTTAACTATTGACAATAGCATGCAAATCAGTTTTATTATTATTAAGTAATTAATTACATTAGTATATCTCTAATAACATTACAATACATTAATATGTTGATAGACAAATTATAGGTTTTCTTAATATTGTATATAAAAAACTATATATATATATTTATTTTTAATGGATTAAATTCAATATTATTAATTAATGGAAAAATTTAATATTATTAATTACATTAGCTAATCTCCAATCAAATAACAATACCTTAATAGACATATTATACCTCTACGCAACATTATTTAAAATTTAGAAATTCTTTAATGGAATAAAATGTTTTTTCTAAGAGCCATTTTTTTAATAAATTGGTAAACCTGCTCAGTGGTAGCTGTTTTATTTCTTCAGGAATCTTATTATATATTTTTTTGCACATTATGTAGCAATTGTTTTTAATTTTTTCGGTTTTAGGGACTACATCAACTATCAATCTATTTGGGTTTCTGATATTATTACGTTTAATAACATCTTTAGCTTGTTTCAAGCAAGACACGGAACTTAGGAAAGCCTTCTGGACAAAGTAGTGAAATGGTCTGAGATTATTACCCTATTTGACTTGATTCAACATAGGATAAGTGTCAGAATTTGGTGCCTTTTTTACAGCGCCCAATGTAACATTTGAGGCCCCTTACCTACTTACTTGAGGGTCCTTGGACGTGGCGCTCTTGGTGCGGATCCCGGCTTTGTTCCGAAAGTGTTCCGAAATTCCGTATTCGTATGAATCTTTCCTTCCGTATCTACTCTCGTTGCTTTGTGCCAAGGGCAACTAGTAGGTAGATAACCTGGAGCAAACTCTGCTGATAACATAGTTTATGCATAGTCGACTTCATGTTCAGACTAAGCCTTGGGAACATAGGCGGATCTTTCACGGGGCCACGTGCCTCCTATACGGGTTTTTTCTGCACTAAATTTCTTTGCCTATTTGGCTCAGGGCAGGAGGAGGCACAACCTCCTCCGCCCCAGAATTAAATCCTGCATCCGCCCAAGCTTGAGGATATAAAAGAAGAAAGAGGCGTCACAATAGGTCACAGCCTTTATATCCCGGTCTTTATACAGATATAATATATTTTATAATTTTACTAGCTGTCCGCGCAACTTCGTCTGCGTAAATTTTCCCCTTTTTTATAATCCTATGTTACTTCTAATACCTCCAAGAATATGTGTACAAAGTTTTCATGATGATCGGTTGAGTAGTTTTCGCGTGAAAGCGTAACAAACAATCTTACATTCACATTTATATATTAGTATAGATAAGCTACGTCTTAATCGTGTAAATAATTTATTTTATGGCTTTAAGGCTCAATACCTTTGTTTTCTAGCCCGACGTTTCGACCGTATTGCAACGGCCGTGGTCATGGGTAGACTCTGTACGTGTATGTGTACAAATCGCGAAAGTTTACGAACATATAGATACTCGTACAATACAGTACAAATATATATATACTATATACCTTAACCTCGCTGATCTCTCAATCTCTGCGGTCGCCATGGAGTCATGAGCCATCAGTAGCAATTACACAAATTGATGTTGTTTCCAAACGAGTGAATAACTTGACAGAGATTATCGACGACGATTGTTATAATCTATATTATTATCTGATCAATAAGTATATTAAATAAAAATGTTATGTTTGTTTGTACCTATATATTTGACTAGCTGTCCCGCGCAACTTCGTCTGCGTCAAATTTCCCCGTTTTTGCAACATTTTCATTGCTGTTCGGACCAGTAGTTCCTGCAGATTACCGCGCAGTTCCTGTAGATTACCGCGTTCAAACAAACAAACAAACTCTTAAGCTTTATAATATTCGTATAGATTTCAAAATTACAACATTGTTTTTATAAATTGAAGTAGTAATTTTGTTATTCAAATCTGGGTACTTTGTTTTCGTTAATTGTATGTTTGCAACCCCAAATACCACAGACATATGTATATCTAATGGAACTGTATTTATACGCTCTGTGCCAACTTGGTTAAGCATGAGAAGTCCGAATCCGACTATTTTCAGAAATGAATAGATTTTAATTTATATTACTGGCTTCGTAAATTACCATCTCATTTTTGATCAAAACTTCGTTTTCTTTTCATTACAATAGGCCTCCAGGTTTGTTTAGATTGTACTGGAGAGCAGGAGTTGCCTGTTTACCTGATTGCACCTGTAGGGTGTTTTTCTTTTCTATCTATTTTTTAAAAGCATTGCGCAGATAAAATGTTATAAAATAGGTTTAGGATAAGGTACCTGTCAAACCAACGACGATGAGCGAGAAGCGAGTAGCGATTTATCGCCCAAGACACGAAAAACAAATGTATTTTGTAGATCCCGTCCGTGTAAACAAAAGAGATGCAGTATAGAGCGAGTACTCGCCGGCAGTGTGAACGATCTAAGATCAACTATTCTCTTATGTTTACACTGGATCTAGATTTTATCGCAAAAGAAACGTGTTTGTACGTTTCTTGAGCGATAAAATCTAGATCCAGTCTAGATAAAATCACTACCCGCTACTCGCTTTCTCGCCGTTGGTGGGACAGGTGCCTAAAGGTTCATTTCCGTGCATCGCGACCGATCGCGAGCCGCTCGCGGCTTACGACAAGCGGCTGAGGTAAGTGACAGACGCGCGCGGCCGACGACTGTCGTAGGCCTGCGCGCGCACTGTGAATATTGTCGCATCGGCCGCGAGCGTCAGCCGCTTGTCGTAAGCCGCGAGCGGCTCGCGATCGGCCGCGATGCTCGGAAATGAACCTTTAGGGAGGTGTGTTTCCCATTTTCTAACTCTAGCCTCAATTTCTATAAAAACACAGACAAACTCATGAATTACATCTAGTATTTCCCTACTAACAGTGGTCAGTATAATTACAATTTTTAAAATTCTCTTTATGATGACTAGTTATTGCCGTTAAGTATATATAGCTTATCATTATTGCATATGACTGTCATAATATGTCATTATATGATTTTGTTATACATGTAACATAGAATGTTATGTAATGTAAATACATAAGGTAACTATTGCAGAGAGAGATGAAATTATAGTTGACTAGCTGACTCGCACAACTTCGTCTGCAACAATTTTCTCAGTTTTTGCAACATTTGTCATATAGCCTATGTTGTGTTATAGGTGATGTTATATAGCCTATAGTCTTCCTCGGAAAATGAGCTATCCGACATTAGAAGAATTTTTAAATTGGAACCAGTAGTTCCCCCTCTTAGAGCGCTTTACCAAACAAACAAACGCTTCAGCTTTATAATATTAGTACTTTATTTTAGTATCAATTTCGATTGTTGTATTAAGGGCATTTCCTTACTACTTCAATCGTGGTGATTCACAGATCGAGGGTGGGTGGTGGGATCCCTCCCTTATAATCTACTTAAGATGGATTTCCGCCATGTAACGCCTGATTCAATCGGTTATAATATTAGTACTATCTATAGATTAGCATAGATTATATTATCTAGTTATTTTACCTGCAATTAAATAATACGTGCACATTAAAATATTTTGGTCACGGTGGACATTCTCATTAGAGACTAGCCAACTACGCAGTAGGTATTATAGTGTAGAAGTGTATGCGCAGACACAAGTGCACTCTCTATATCCTCACTCTAATATTCCGATGGCACGGTAATCCGATACGAACTTTGAGGGATTAGGCCCAAGACTGACAAATTAACGTGTTCTAATAATAATAATAAAAATTCTTTACTCACTGTATTAATTTTTAATTATTGGTATTTGAATTATGTTATTTTCGCATGATTATAAATTGTTTCTTTTTTTAGAAAATTGCTATATGCCTTTATTTTGAATGATTTTGATATTTAATTTTGTACGCTATTTATATGGCAAAACATGTTGAAACTTGTCATAAATTTAACACCACTGTAACTGTGTTACTACACATGTTTAAACAAATAAATGATTATTATTATTATTATTATTATTATAACTTAGGAGGCAAATACTACTCTTGTGAAAAGTCGACTCTACATGTAATGTTCGAAAACAATAGGTAAAGCCGAAGAGAAGAACAACAACAATAAAAAATTCGCAGCCACACTTTTCAAATTGCCAATGTTTTGCAATGTTTTTTCGTTTATAAACTGTATAAGCAGGCAAGGTGCTGCTACTGATATATTATACGCAATGTTAGAGAACTGATGCAAAAACAAGAGATAAAAATATTAAAAGAAGAGTACATGAGATTGGATATATCATCCTCAATGGGTACAACATAGTAGGAGCATCCACTTACAATGTAAAAACTATATGTGCTTAAATATTGGCCAAATTTCTGCTAATTAATTAATAAGTATAAATATTCTTCAAAAGAAAGAAAAGAAAAGACCCCGAGAAAGAAAAGAGAATAAAATACTTCTCTCTATGACAGTGCCGTAATGTGAAGTAGCTACAAGCGGGAGGTTTTAATATATTACAAATCAGTATTTAAAACTGCGCCGGTTGGCATTGGTTCCGATGGTCATTTCTTCGTCCTTCCAGTGTCAACGCCCTGTGTCTGGGCACCTCTAGATCCGCCCTAGTTACGTCACGACGAGCGACATTCTTAGAAAACCATCACCCATCTCAATGATCCAGGATTGTCGTTTGGGGGGACTTGGGTTGTCGTTCGGGGGCTTGAACCAGATAAGGCCATTGTTGTATCACTGAAACGAATCGAATGGCCTTTTATAGGTTTCCAACAACAAATTCTGTTTGTTCCATATTCCTTGACAAACTTGAATACAGGTTTTAGTTTACTTAATAATTTGTTCTTGCGTACAAATTATTAAGTAAGCTTAAACCTGTACTCGAGATTGTCAGGGAGTATGGAACATACAGAATTTGTTGCTTGACCCCCCCTGGTTCCCCCTGGATCCGCCACTGCATCTCATCTACGAATAGTGGTAACGTGGACGCACAATAGCTTGTTTAAATATTAAGTTACTTCATAACGGTCGGTATATGCGCGATATACTAGTTCGGATCATTACCTTTTAAGTTCAAAGACATGTTCATTATTTTTTAAATGTAAGCAGGTCAAAAGACCGCTAACTCAATATTTGTTATAGCTGGATTATACCGTTTTCTGTTATACGAACATTTGCTTTGTGCGTCAAAGTACTGACATATAATTAAAAATGTATGTACAAAAAAATCATCTAATCATAAAAATTGGGAACCTCAGATGATTTTTTTGAGATTTTTTCCTTCATACACTAGATAATTTGCAGGGTTAAGTGTCCTTACCGGTACCGAAGGACTTAATCTGGGTTTTGCAAAGAGGTAACCTCGCTGAGTCAGGCGCGGATCCAGAACTTTATTTAGGGAGGGGGGAACATGTGGCCCAACTGGTCAAGTGTAAGTTGTTTGATGATGGGGGGGTGGGGTGCTGCATTTGATATAACCAGTACACTAGCAACCACTGCCGAGGGGGGAACAATGTCTGTCAAAACACACCGGTACAGTGTCAAAATTCTTCAGTGGACTCTAGGGGGTAGGGTTGCCCCAGTTGCACCCTCGCCTAGATCCACGCCTGCGCTAATTTGGTATTTTTAATTGCCTCTTAGTTACGATCTTTTTATTGCAGTAAAACATGTAGGTAGTTAAGTTTCTTCTACGAGAGCATCTCGGACCACTTGGTTCCAAAGTATTCCAAAATGGAGATAACGGAAGTTTCAATTAAAAACGAGATGGCGGGTAATATACAAAGCCAACACCATCAATGTAATCCACTCGTTACTGAAAACCGTTCATGGGTTTAAACATTTTCTGCATAACAAAACTTGTTTTAGGGTTCCACAGCCAAAATGGCAAAAACGGAACTCTCATTGTTTCGTTAAGTCCCTCTGTCAGTCTGTCTGTCGTGTAATTTTATGAAAGCCACTATATTTTTGAGTCCTTGTAACAGTGCAGCGTAACTCACTGCACTGTTACACTAACTGTTTATTTGTTTTTTAAAGATAACTAGCAATGTGATATTGCGTCCCACATTACTAGCAATCTTGTTAACCCCTTCAGCTAAAGCTTAAAAGAGTGGTTTCACGTCGTATATTGGGTATAAAGATCGTCCATTGTAATGTGCCATACTTATACATGCTATAACAATACCCCGTACTTTACTTTGGAAACGCTTATAAAAAAGATTTATTACGTTTTAGAGTAAGAGAGCAGGCCTACTGGTTTCCGTAAGCCAGCTATGTGTAGTTGGGGGTCACTAGGCAACTATTCACTTTAATAATAAGTATTCTTCATAAACACGATTACATTCACGTTAACCAAATACGTATAAAATAACCATTTCCTCGTTCACAAGGTGAAGAAGCAACACCTTAAATCAACTTTTCCGCCATCATTTAGTTCGAAATTACCGCGTGGAGTATTGAACTTGAAAAAAAAAACAAAGCCATATTCGACCTTCATGTTGAGGTCTAGGTTGCCAGTATAAAAACAGTTTAAAAAAATAACAGTGTTGCCACTTAAGGAAGTAGGTAATTATAGGGTGAATCTGCCAGTCGTCCTTTCACTTAATTTTAAATCGATGTGTATTTTTGGAATATGTCAAAGTCAATAAATTTAATTTATAATGAGAAAGAAGACGGCCGGAAATAATTATCTGTTTTATATACTTTATGGATATTCAATTTTATATTAATAAGCACGTGGATGACACCTACTCATTTAAAAGGATTTAAATGACTTTCTTGTGAGATTTACATTATGGGCACAATATATTACTGCCTCTATGGCGCGGTGGGAGTGTATCCGACTGCTACGCAAGAGGTCGTGGGTTTGATCCCCGCCTGTGATGAGCACAATGGTTTATTCTGTGTCTGGGTACACCCATTTATCAATATTATGCATGTATTCAGAAATATATAAGTATGTATAACAGTTGTCTGGTTTCCATAGTACAAGCACTGCTTAGTTTGGGATCAGATAGCGTTGTGTGAGTTGTCCCAAGATATTAATATATTATGATTATTATTTCGTTATAATATCGTAGTTTCAGCGAATACGAGAATTAGTTTAGGGAAAGACGTAAAACCCCTACCGAACTTATTTGTGCGACCTGCTGAAGATCCTCCACCTGGACATATAATATTAATTTCTTGGGACAACTCACACAACGCCATCTGATCCCAAACTAGGCAAGCGTGTACCATGTCATTTAGACAACTGTTATACAAACTTATATACCTTTTTTTTATTTACACCTGAACACAGAATAAATCATCGTGCTCATTAAACAAAGATTTATCCTGGGTGGTGATCGAACCTACGACCTCTGGCTTAGCGGCCAGGGTTACTTGCCACTTGATCAAACCATACCAAGGCCGATCTAGAAGTCTTCCAACAAATTTTGAACTCAGGTCCTCGCACGCACTGACATATCGTACACAGGCACGGAAACTCGAACCAATTTGTAAGGAATCCGTTCCAAGATTCCTGGTCTTCAGGAGCCGTACCACGAACTCTTATAGCTGGTCAATTGTAGACGAAAAATAATCTGTTCAGGCCTACTCTAATTCAATGAAAACGTTTCGATAAAAATGAGGTGGTGGTATACAGCGCCAGGAACATCTATTTAATCCACTCGTTCCAGAAAATGGTCCATAGGTTCGAACTTCTTGTGCTTAACCCCAAAATAATTAAAATAATTCCCGTAAACTTAAGAAATTTAAGTAAACGAAAATTCATGAATTTCGTTTTTAAAGAAAAACCAAAACCAGGCGAATCAGTGATGACATCACCAAACCGGTGAGCGACCTATTGTCGATTTGTCAATTCTTTGCACTTGACAGCAGTTTCGCGACTGACATGCGTCAGGTTCAAACATTAAGCTAAATTGCCCTGCACTTGGCAAATAATTTGAACTCTAATTTAGAGCTCATGGTACAACCTGGCCTGCAGCTCAAAATCGCATTATGTTCCGTAAGCTTATTTGCTACAATTGATGGATATAATACTAAAGGGGCGTCTAAATGGGCCATTTTTTATGGCAATTTGTGGCGGCAATGCTAGAATAGAATAGAATTTTTTTTATTACCACATATTTACAAATATTTTCTTAATTTAAACTAATAATTACTTAACATCGTGTTGTGGCAAAAGGAACAAGCTCAGCAAATGCTGTTATATGCGAGATTGCATGTAACAACGCTGATTTTCAGCCCGTCCTTTCGACACATCAACGTAAAAGAAAAAAAAAAAAAAAAAGAATCAGAATAAAAAATCTTAAAATACCGTATAACAGTAAAGCTGTGGCGGGCAGCATGGCAGTACTCTCCAATATTGATTTGATGGTTGCCGGATGATCGCTGAGCGATCTATTTTCCGGCATGTTGCCCGGCCTCTATTTTATTGTTGCCGAGTTGTGTAGCCCGTTTATCAGACTTGATCATGCGCCATACAATTGTAGACATATTGCCATTATTGGCCAAGCAATTAGTTGCCAATAGTGCCGCCACAAATTGTCGTAAAAAATGGCGCGTTTAGACGTCCCTTTATGAAAATAAAAATTCACTGCTGTTTTCTCAAAATGGAAGACGTAATCGAAAGTTAACAGTTGCTCCAAATACCGGATATATGACCTTATTGTAGCAAGGAGGCCGAAAACCGGCTCGGCTCCTTGATGTTGTGACGAAAAAGTAAATTGTTTGTTTTATTATAAACAGTCTCGGTGACGCATTGGGAATGTTCAATTGCTGTGTAATAGTTTGTGGGTTGGACTCTCATTTTCAGGGTTCCGTAGCCAAAATGGTAAAAACGGAAGCTTATAGCATCGTCATGTCCTATATTTATATATATTGTTTTGTCAATGTATATATATTTAAAGATTATCTATGTATGCATTAGTTTGCCGGTTTCAAAGATCGAATGTTGTATAAGTAGCCTATCATTTATATTACACCTTTTTACTTAAAACATCATAAGAGTACAGTAACACTGAAAAGCTGGTACTAGGTTTGAATAACAGGATCTTTTGTGAGAAATCAAACGACATCTTCCTCGTTGATATACTTGTATTTAGAATGGAATTGAATTCTGTCATAAATAAAATAATTTTACATTAATTCGTTCAGTACATAGACTTAGGATATACAGTCCGTCAAATCTAAGAAGTACCGTTTGACAGTTCTGACAATTGAATGATAGGGATGGGATGAAAAAATCGATTACTATAATATCCGAACTTTAAGAGATCGATTACTATAATATCCGAATTTTAAGAAATCAATTGTTATAATTAAATAAAAGAAATGTTTAGGATATTTTTTTATTCACTACTAGTACTAGTATCGTCGTCTTCGTCATCATCGTCATTTAAATTAATGACCAGTTGATTGTCCATTACATTATCAAAGTGTACTAAACACTTGCTTAGTTCGGAGTCCAGTATAAATATTGCCAAGGTAAACGGATAAAGAATGATCAGTCCAGAAAAGTAATAGCCAAGTCACAAATTGTAAAACACAAACGAGAAAGCAAGTACGCGCACAGTCAGCTTCCAAGATGGCGAGAGACTGCTGACGCCGAACCGACCGAAAGAAAAAATTGTAATTGTAAAATCAATGGATGTGCTTGTTAAAAATTTGTTTATTTCTCTGTAATATGCAAACCCATACTATCATACACAAAAATAAATGTAAAAAACACTATCCCTGACTCCATTTACTATTTCGACAGCGTTAGCGCGAGAAACCCCGACTTATTTGGGCGCGAAAATCAAAAATCGACAAATCGCTTTCGACAACTTTTTAAAGAAGCAAATATATTTGATTTATAAATACGTATTTTTGGTGAATGGGTTTTATCTCATATTTTACGATTACATAACTATTTAGTTATGTAATCGTAATATGTGAGATAAATCCCATTCACTTTACAAATACAATAAATGCATTTTTGAAAGATAGAAAAATTTGAAATCCAGACTCAGGAATCGAACCCGAGACTTCCGTAGCCAAACCGGGGCCAGAAGCGAACCACCTATCTGGACTATGTTATTAGATTTCGAATTTTTCTATCTCTTGTTGCTCGCGAAATTTAGGCCTTCGCAGTGACATCTAGTCGTTAGTTAAGGAACTATCACGGCTTTTGTTATTGCTTCGTTACAGAGAGCATTTTAACAAATTATGATGTCGCAGGCCGAATATTGAAGTAATTTTTATAGGCATTTCTTGCCAATAACTTTACAAATACAATAAATGCATTTTTGAAAGATAGAAAAATTTGAAATCCAGACTCAGGAATCGAACCCGAGACTTCCGTAGCCAAACCGGGGCCAGAAGCGAACCACCTATCTGGACTATGTTATTAGATTTCGAATTTTTCTATCTCTTGTTGCTCGCGAAATTTAGGCCTTCGCAGTGACATCTAGTCGTTAGTTAAGGAACTATCACGGCTTTTGTTATTGCTTCGTTACAGAGAGCATTTTAACAAATTATGATGTCGCAGGCCGAATATTGAAGTAATTTTTATAGGCATTTCTTGCCAATAACTTTACAAATACAATAAATGCATTTTTGAAAGATAGAAAAATTTGAAATCCAGACTCAGGAATCGAACCCGAGACTTCCGTAGCCAAACCGGGGCCAGAAGCGAACCACCTATCTGGACTATGTTATTAGATGCTCTCTGTAACGAAGCAATAACAAAAGCCGTGATAGTTCCTTAACTAACGACTAGATGTCACTGCGAAGGCCTAAATTTCGCGAGCAACAAGAGATAGAAAAATTCGAAATCTAATAACATAGTCCAGATAGGTGGTTCGCTTCTGGCCCCGGTTTGGCTACGGAAGTCTCGGGTTCGATTCCTGAGTCTGGATTTCAAATTTTTCTATCTTTCAAAAATGCATTTATTGTATTTGTAAAGTTATTGGCAAGAAATGCCTATAAAAATTACTTCAATATTCGGCCTGCGACATCATAATTTGTTAAAATGCTCTCTGTAACGAAGCAATAACAAAAGCCGTGATAGTTCCTTAACTAACGACTAGATGTCACTGCGAAGGCCTAAATTTCGCGAGCAACAAGAGATAGAAAAATTCGAAATCTAATAACATAGTCCAGATAGGTGGTTCGCTTCTGGCCCCGGTTTGGCTACGGAAGTCTCGGGTTCGATTCCTGAGTCTGGATTTCAAATTTTTCTATCTTTCAAAAATGCATTTATTGTATTTGTAAAATCCCATTCACATGAAAAAATATTTGTTTGGTTGTCAAGTGTAATTTGTAAATAATACATTCGATTTTTCGTATATGTAAACGATTTTTTTGCATACAAGTGTATCCGAAGAGTCGCAACACTACGTGCAGTGACCTAACTACGTAACTTTGTAATGAGGTCAAGAATATAACTATTAGAAATTATTTACTGTGTAAATATGTGTTATTTTGCTTTGTTTGAAAGTTTTCAATTACATTTAGATATTAAGAATTGTACATTTTTAGATACAATAATGAAATCTTTCTAAATTCATGGTTTTATGAAAAAGGTTATCGAAACTGAATAATGTACGTATGAACAAAGTTGTTTCGGTTTGAAAAATATGAAACGTCAAACGGTACCTCTTAGATTTGATGGACTGTAGTTACTAATGTAATACAAGTCTATGGTACAATACGACTTTTCAGTTCATTGGCTCTGACGGTTTTTTCAACCGACTTCAAAAAGGCGGAGGTTCTCAATTCGTCTGTATTTTTTTTTATTTTTTTTTTTTTTTGTTCACCGATTACGCAAAGACGGCGGGACCGATTTGAAAAATTCTTTTTGTGTTTGAAAGGGTATACTTCCAAGTTGGTCCCATTGTCCCCAGATCACGATCTGATGATGGGATCCTGGAGAAATCGAGGGAACTCTTAAAATATTAAAAGCACACCTACAGTGATTTAGGTATATTTCATAGTGATTCGTGCATTTACTCTGAAAAAACACCAATTGGTGAAGTGGAACTGATGATGAAGACCAAAAATTACGAGCAGACCTATTCAATATTTCACAGTTTGCGATTCAATTAAGTACTTTAATATGGTATTGAGTAGCACTTTAATCTCGATATACTACTATTATACAATGTAATAAAGCTGATAGTGAACTCCTCAACAATTAACGGCCCTGCATCGGAGCAAGCAATATTTCGTAAAAGAATTTGAGCAGATGACATAAGCCTATTGTAACTTAAGTGAATTATAAACCAACCCACTAAAAAGTGAGAAATAAAAACTTTTTAACAAAAAATATTACCGACTTCATGGCACCAACTTCAAAATGTTTAATTTGTTTTTGTTATTCTAGGTATATTATTTTTTGCTTTTTAGTTGCCTTGTATTTATTTTTGAAGTCGGTAATATTTTTTGTTAAAAAGTTTTTATTTTCCTCTTCCCTCCAATAATAATCGGTAGAGATAATGGCTCGCACTTTAAGTGCATACGCCAGTTTCAAGTATAATTTCTTTCTAGTTTTCTTCTTTCAATCACAAAGTCTCTTTCTTGTCAGTTATCACGTATTTCAAGTATATTTTACACCGTTTTACACTTTAAACGCGGAGCTGTAAAAATAGCGACATGTCAGTTTGCCGCCATTTTTACAACTCCGGCTCTGACGGTTCTCCTTTCCAATTAATTGTTTTCTTTTTCGTTTCTTCTTAAATGCCAAATTAGTTTATAACACTTTTGTGGACAGTACGTGATTTTACGTCATAATTTGAAATTTTCAAACGGCAGAGCGTACAATAACATTCAAATTCAGAATATTGTTTACGGCAGAACAGTGAATTTAAAGGCTAAAATTCGTTTCAATGTATCTTGTGTCACAAGATACCGAAAACTTAAAATCCTACTGGCAGCAGACTTACTTATTACCATTTCAAAAACTAGTTCAAATATGTGACAAAACGTTTGAAAACGACGACGTGATAAAACCGTTCAAGTCAATGTCTTTTAAAAAAAAAAATGTGTTGCACTCGGGGACTGCCGCGGTAAAGCTATTGCATAGTATTTTTATCAACTTAAGCAATTAAAAAAATATATATATATTTTTAAGTGTTTTTTTTTAATTTTAAAAAAACAAAGTTTGAATTTTTTTTTTTCTTTAAAAAAAATTGTTTTTTTTTAAAATTAAAAAAAGCAATTAAAAAATTTTTTTTTTTTTGTGTTTAAAAGTTTTTTTTTTTTATTAAAAAAAAAAATCATTAAAATTTTTGCTATTCATTGATAGATGGCAAAAGTAAAAAGTATCACCGCTGTGCCCGTCGGAGTGGGGAGCGTGAGGTTTTTTCGTTACGGAATTTCTGGATTCGGTCCCCGCGCTCAAGGCCCGCGATAGAAGCTATGCAATAGCTTAAAAATAATTTACTTATTTCAACACAACTGCAACGTCTTGAAACGTCAAATCTTTTTGTTTGAAAGTTTATTACGTCGTTCTAGGACATAATTTAAACTCTGACCGTCCGCGAACGTGTTAAAAAAACATCAAAGAAAATCACAATTGGGTTCAAAATCACAATTTGACTACAATAAAACTAAATAATTTTACACTAATCAGGTAATAGTAGATCTTAAAATGCTTTGATAATAAATGTTATTTTACGTTTTTACATGTTTTTGGATTTAAAAGCATTAAAACAAATACTAAAAGTAATGTGACTGAATGGAACTTATGACGTCATAGGTTCCTATTCCATACACAATATTCTCTTTGCGAAGATGTCGTAGTGAAATATAAGTCAAATATTATGAATTCAAGTATTACCTATTGACATTCAATAGCGTGAACTCCTTTTAGATATTATCTTCACAGAATGTATCAATATTTAAGTTCTCATTGCAAACATATATTAAACAATCTCTAGATTATAAAATAATGTTTCTAGGACAGTGTAATTAAAAATATTTTTATAATACCATAATGTCTCTAACGTTATTTTTATATTTATAGTATACTAGCGGACCCGCGCTACTTCGTCTGCGTAAATTTTCCCCGTTTTTGCAACATTTATCGTTGATGCTCCGCTCCTATTAGTCGTAGCGTGATGTTAAATAGCCTATAGATTTTCTCAGTTCGGACCGGTAGTTCCTGATATTATTGCGTTCCAAAAAACAAAGTCTCTTCCTGCTTTGTACCTAACCTAACCTAAGCTTAGATCTTCTAAATTACGCAATTGATTTGATGCGGTTTTCACTATCATTCAGATAATTTCTTACAGATGGTTTAAGTATCATACACGCATAGTATAAATGACTTTTATAGTACTAATACGCTGGACTGGCTACCCCGTACAAAGTGACAGCAATTTCAAATGTCGAATCGAACGAACGTCCTGTGAACTTTTTTGACATTTTTGACCTGTGGCCATGTTGTTATTCTTGATGTACAAGTACGGATTACCATTTGAATTTGACAAATGACCGTCCAAATGTCAAAATCAAATGAATTTTTTTTTCCTCTTTCCTCTGAACAGTTATTATAAAAAGAAAAGAAAAAATAAAGAAAATAAAACGTTTATTTTGTTGAGATTTGAGCACAGACTACATAATACAGAACAGTAGGCAAAAATACAAATAAATTGGCGCGCGCTTCTCCGTAAATGTCTAACACAGTAGGTCTCGCCGTTTTTATGGCTTAGGGCTGCGGGCGGCGTGCGACCGATCAGGCATGCAAGTGAGTCGCGCAGAGAGGCTCGCTGCCAGGCGGCAACGCGGGGCGCGGGAGTTTTAAGTTTATTTTCTTTCTAGTTTTCTTCTTTGAATCACCAAGTCTCGCTCTTATCCAGTTATCACGTATTTCAAGTAAATTTCACACTTTAAACGCGGCGCTGTGAATATAATGACATGTCCGTTTGCTCGTTGCCGCCATTTTCACAACTTCGGAAGTCTTGTTGTTGTCTGCGGTGGCCTGTTCAACGTACTAGTCTATATCTATACCTACTAATATTATAAAGAGGAAAGATTTAATTGTTTGTTTGATTGTTTGTTTGTATTGAATAGGCTCCGAAACTAATGGACGGATTTGAAAAATTCTTTCATCGTTATGAAGCTACACTAACCCCGGGTGACATAGGCTATTTTTTATCCCTGTATTTCCACGGGAACATGAACTACGCGGGTGAAACCGCGAGGCGTCCGTTAGTACCTAATAAAGTGATCAGTGCTTAATAAACTTAGTGAAGAATTGTCCGTGAAAAGCTGGAGTGGGTCTCCAGTTTTTCTCCAGGTCTAAACTTTCGCGATTTGTGCACATTATAGAATTTTATAAGTAAACTAGCTGTCCCGCGCAACTTCGTATGCGTAAATTTTCCCTGTTTTTGCAACATTTCTCGTCGCTACTCCGCTCCTATTAGTCGTAGCGTGATGTTATATAGCCTATAGCCTTCCTCGATAAATGAGCTATCCAACAAAAATTTTTTTTTTTAAATCGGACCAGTAGTTCCTGAGATTAGCGCGTTTAAACAAACAAACAAACAAACAAACAAACAAACTCTTTCGCTTTATAATATAAGTATAGATAAGTAAATATTAGTCTACCCGTGACCACGGCCGTTGCAATACGGTCGAAACGTCAGGCAATAAACAAAGGTATGTAGCCTTAAAATAAAATGTTTACGCGATTAAGACCCGTAGCTTATAAAATTCTATACCTAATGGGTCTCCAGTTATTTACAAAGGAGGTGGTGGACTGCACTTGTCTAGGAAGACAACGGAACTCCTTAACGACGAACAGCACGTACGAGTAAATTTATTCAAACATATGTATTATTGATCGGATGATATAATCGCATTTGATCTTTGACTTAGATAAATTACAATAGGAAGTTTATTATTATGAGTATGTATGGAGTTATCTATGTCTTAGAGAGTTTCTTGTAATGTTATAATGATTCGTTCTTCAATTCTGTTTATGTAATCTTTATCTATTTCACTTACTTCCGTACTGTAGGAATTATTTATTGTAGGTATGCTTAACTGCGTAAAGACGGTTTTATGGATTTAATGCGTTTTATTATGGTCTAAGACAGGGGTTCTCAATTTTTTCTGTATTTTATGACTTCACCCCAAGTTCATGAGGGGGGATACCCGTGACTTACTATAGTTCTCCTTGATTTGGTAATTCAAAAATGAGAGATTATAACTGGACACAACATCAAGAATTACAAATTATCCAACGTGGTTGCTTATTGTCCTTTTTATGCAGACAATCTACCTGCTTGTCTCTTCATTTCGTTGTTTTTAAAAAAAATCAAAATCTATTTCACGGAACCCTGGTTACTGTTATACGGAACCCTGTTTGGAAAACGCTGGCTTTTGCTTTTTCCTAGCCAAATATATTTTTGAGAGAGGGGGGTAGAGTTGCGTTTCAGTCAATTTGCCCTCGCCCCCGTCATGTGACACGCACTGTTTATCCTACCCCCTCGAAAAATAATCCTGGATTTACCTATAGTGCCGCGTGTGGCGGTACCTACTATTAAAAAAAAAAAAAATAGATTAACACTTGACAGCTTGCGTCAAATCCTGAATCGCAATATTGAATTAGCTGTCCCGCGCAACTTCGTATGCGTAAATTTTCCCCGTTTTTGCAACCTTTCTCGTCGCTACTCCGCTCCTATTAGTCGTAGCGCAATGTTATATAGCCTATAGCCTTCCTGGATAAATGGGCTATCCAACAAAAAAAGATTTTTTCAAATCGGACCAGTAGTTCCTGAGATTAGCGCGTTTAAACAAACAAACAAACAAACAAACTCTTCCGCTTTATAATATTAGTATAGATTTCACAGCTGCTAGCTATTTATATAAATTCCCAACAACCATAGGGTCGCAGTCATCCAGGCACGATCACCTCTCCTGGTCGGAGGTTCCCCCTCTCAAGACTCGTACTAAATACAAAGCGTTGCATACAATGACGTAACAATCTATCAAATTGCCTACTGATTGTCTAAATTGGCCGATGCATATAAAATTTAGGTCAATTTCATATTTGGGTCAACCCAATCATTGGCATTCACTTTAATAATGCGAATGCAACTAAATTGGCACAATTTACATGTACTTATAGCTATTTATTGACTGGTTTGTTGGTCTAGTGGTTAGTGACCCTGACGCTAAACCAGAGGTCGTCGGTTCGATCCTTACTCAGCATAAATCTTTGTGTGATGAGATTGTTTATTCTGTGTCTGGGTGGTATTTATCTATACCACAGATAAAATATAATACTATACTAGTATCTATTTAATACTTAATATTATAAAGCTGAAGAGTTTGTTTGTTTGAACGCGACAATCTCAGGAACTACTGGTCTGAATTGAAAAAATCTTTTTCTGTTGGTAAGCCCATTTATCGAGGAAGGCTATAGGCTTTATAAGATCACGCTACAGCCAATAGGAGCGGAGCAGTAATGAAAAATGTTGCAAAAACGGGGAAAATTTACGCATACGAAGTTGCGCGGGACAGCTAGTCTATAATATATAGACACAGATAATATAATACTATACTAGTAATATAGACATGTATTTAGAGATAACGTTATTCTTGGTATAGTGCAAACCTGAAAGTAGTTTGCTCATAATCAGTAACGCAATCCATTGGGGAAGTTTTTGGACCATGTTTTATTTTTCAATTAATTAATTAATCAATCATTAATTAATTCATTAATCATTCTAACAGTCCTAATCCTGTTCACAATGTGATGTGAAATGTGACCATCACTTATTTTTCAATAATAACCATGGATTACGTACTACGGGACGCAATGAGCATCATAGCGCCAAGAACATAAGACAACTTGAATGGCTTTTAACTCTGCAAGTTTTTAATCAATATTTTCATTTTTTTTTCTTGAATCAAAATTCTTGTTGGGGTGTCTAAGCTTTGCACAATACCAAAAATAACCTTGTTTAAGTATGTTGACAGTTGTCTGATTATATTCACACTAATATTATAAAGGCGAAAGTTTGTGAGTATGTGAGTGTGTATGTTTGTTACTTTTTCACGTCTAAACGGCTGGAGCGATTTTAATAAAATTTGGTATGGAGTTAGCTGTCACCCTGGATTAACACATAGGTTAATAAACCGCGGGTAACACCGCGGGGCACAGCTAGTAGTAGTATAAGCTCTACCTAGTTGCTAGAGATTTTCGATAGAGTTGTCCCAAGATATTATTAATATGTTAATTATAGAGAGTTACTTCCTTAGCTACCTCATTAATAAGTACTTTATACTCGACTGTGTTTTTTTTAGCGAATGCATGTAGGAAATACGTAATGGTATTGTGCGTTGTGTGATTTTAAACTTTTTTTTTGTTTCAATGCATGTACTAGATGTACCTACATAGAACTTTACATTTATTTTTTCTCGAATTTCGGATAAATTGTCCCAAAAATCGCGCGTCAAAATAAGTCTTTTTTATCTATACTTAGTATTATAAAGCTGAAGAGTTTGTTGTTTGTAATACACGTAAGTTGTTTGTTTGTTTGTTTGAACGCGGTGATCTCAGGAACTTATTGATCCGAATTAAAAAAAAATCTTCACTGTTGGATAGCCTATTTATCGAGGAAGGCTATAGGCTATATAACATCACGCTACGACCAATAGGAGCGGAGCAGCAATGAGAAATGTTGCAAAAACGGGGAAAATTTACGCAGACGAAGTTCCGCGGGACAGCCAGCCAAGTGGGATTGGGTCCCACATTACTAGCAATCTTGTTAACCCCTCCAACTAAGCTCAAAGACTTGTGTTAGGAGTAGGTTCCCGTCGGTAGTTTAATGGGTAGGATTCGAACCCGCGACCTCACGATTAAGAGACCGATGCATTAGCCATTAGACTACCTACCGCCGCTTCATTCAAGTTTGGTTAGGGTTTCTATAATAAGTTTTTTAAATATATTATGTGTTTGTATAATTTCGACATAGTTCTTCAATATTTGCATAAGTATAATTGCATTTTATCTTTATATGTAATTGCATAAACCTATTATGAAACATTTACTAATGAAACTTATAAACAAAAAAAATGGCTGAAAAAATGTGGCCATGAGCTGTAAGTGTATTACCAATTAGATTTATATGAAATAGTGTCTATATTATTGCATTAGATCTTATTTTTTTGTGCATATTATTAGTACATTAGATTAGCAACTAGGTATGTAGTAAGTGTTTTGAATTTGAAGTCGAAAATAAAGTTACACAATTCAAATAAATAGTAGATTACAACAAAAATGTAAGTTCCAAAAATGTTTATTATAATTATAATAATAATGGTGTCCTAACCGATGTCCGTTACGGCGGCTAATCTTTCCAGAGCCTAGCAGTAGCGAAGGGTTAAGAAAAATCGAAGGTAACCCGATAGCATATATCTATCTTGGTCTATATATAATATATCTAAAATTTTAAGTAACTATAATTCAAAGGTAAACCGAAAAGAATGGTGTTTTAAGGACCCTTCGCCACTGGAGCCTAGCCAACTACGCAGGAGATATTGTAGTGTACAAGTGTATGCGCAGACACAAGTGCACTCTCTATTCTCTCACTCTCATAGTCCGATGGAACAAAAACCCGAAGACACCCCAAAAACACGGAGGGATTAAAACTAGGAAGTATTTATGAACCGCCTTCAAAAAAAGGAGGTTCTCTGTTTGACCCGTATGTATGTATTAATGTATGTTCGCGATTTTCTGAAAACCTATTGATCTGATTTAGATGGAGTTTTCGCTATTCGACTGCTTATTTTGCTGGGAAGGTTTTAGTGTATAAAACGTCTTCGCTACATAGTATAAAACAAAGTCGCTTTCTCTGTCCCTATATCCCTATGTATGCTTAAATCTTTAAAACTACGCAACGGATTTTGATGCAGTTTTATTTAATAGATAGAGTGATTGAAGAGGAAGGTTTATATGTATAGTAACATCCATTAAATAGTGGAGAAATAAGGAGCGCAGCAGCAATAAGAAATGTTGCAAAAACGGGGAAAATTTACGCAGACGAAGTTGCGCGGGTCAGCTAGTAGCTTATAAAACACCAAAGATATAGACTAAACATAGGAGTGAGTCAACCAAATTTGCATTCGGTGGTGTGCTTGATATTTTTTTTCTTGAAGGCGGACCTTTTGAGTATAATGTAATACGCAATTTGCTTTGACGAGAGGGGGCACAGGTGACAGGAGGATTTATTAAGTGTAAGTCGCTCACGACGGAGGGGAGGGACAGAGGGGGGGGGGGGGGTTATAACGTTGTTGTCTACTGTTGGTCTTCCATAAAGTATACATACATACAAACACTCGAAAAACATAACCCTCCTTACGCAGTCGGGTAATAAATCAAAACTAATATTATAAATGTAAAAGTATCGACCTAACTCTGTTTTCACACTTAAACCACTGAACCGATTTAGATGAAACTTAGCATGGTATATATAGCTTGCCGTGTGGTGCCGGCTTAAGAATAGTACCACCCCATCTCTTCCCGTGGGTGTTGTCAAGGCGACTAAGGGATTTCACACCGGAGGACGGGCAGCAGCGTCCTCTGCGTACTTAAAGCCTTACTGCGATCACCAACCCGCTCGCCAAGCGTGGTGATTATGGCAATTACCCCCAGGATCTACATACCTACTAGTAGGTTCTACTAGGGAGACCCGTGCCCAGCAGTGGGCCATCATATGGGTTGATATGTAGCATGGTAATATCTTGAGTCCCGGGAAGGATATACGATAGTTTTTATCGCAATAACCGATATCTATGCGGGCGGAGCCGCCGGCGAAAACTAGTGAGTATATAAAGAGTTTAAATTGTAACTGCACGTGGTTTTACATGCTTTGATAATAATATACCGATGACGTGTACAATATCAAAGATAAACATACATTGTTAAGAAAAGATATGGGGCTGGCACATCTAATAGCAGACGTTCATATTATGTACAAAAAACTGATAATATGAGTGGCAGAGTTTTTGCTGTGTCTAAGTGCTTTAAAAACAACTGTCGCCAACAGTATTTCTCGTAGGCATGAAACATGTCACAAATAGGTTGTTATAAATCATTTATGCGTTATCATTTGTTACACCTGGGTCCACCTTGTCTAGTATAGTATTATATTATCTGTGACCTTGTTAACTACAAGGATGAAAGAATTTTTCAAATCCGTCCAGTAGTTTCGGAGCCTATTCAATACAAACAAACAATCATACAAACAATCAAATCTTTCCTCTTTATAATATTAGTATAGACTAGCTTTCGCCCGCGTGGATGTCGGTTATCGCGATAAAAATCCTATCCTATGTCCTTCCCCGGGACTCAAACTATCTCCGTACCAAATTTCATCTAAATCGGTTTAGCTGTTTGAGCGTGAAAGCGTAACAGACAGACAAATAGACAGAGTTACTTTTACATTTATAATATTAGTATGGATGACTTTTTTTGCTCCCTTGAGCGCATGCGCGATGCGCTCAAGGAAGCATTTTAAGCGCAGCTCTCTATAAACCATTATGTCAAGATTTTGAAAACGAAAAAAAAGATAGAGAATAAGGACCCTTCTGTGTTCCTTCACGGAGCATGTTATAAATCACACAATAATGATTATCGCGATTTGTTCCGGTAGGCACAAACCGATGTGACATAAAAAGTGATGAACAAATATATTTTACTAGCTGTCCCGCGCAACTTCGTATGCGTAAATTTTCCCCGTTTTTGCAACATTTCACGTTGCTACTCCGCTCCTATTAGTCGTAGCGCGATGTTATATAACCTATAGCCTTGTAATATAATATAATAATGGGCTATCCAACAAAAAAATCTTTTTTCAAATCGGACCAGTAGTTCCTGAGATTAGCGCGTTTAAACAAACAAACAAACAAAGCAAACAAACAAACAAACTCTTCCGCTTTATAATATTAGTATAGATTATGTTATTTCATATGCTGACAAACACTGTCACTGCCGACAAACTGGTATACTGCCGACAAACTGGTATACTGCCGACAAACTGGTATACTGCCGACAAACTGGTATACTGCCGACAAACTGGTATACTGCCGACAAACTGGTATACTGCCGACAAACTGCTATGCAGTTTGGCAGGCTTACAAAAATGTAAAATGGGTAGGTTTCGAATAAATGATTTATTTATTTATTTATTTCTATTTATATTAGTTTTGGCTTGCGGCTTTGCCCGCGTCGATGATTTAACATTTTGACCCCGTAAGGGTTGATTATCCAAAAACACTGAAACCGTATTTCTTTACATAAAACCAAATACAATATTTTACAGATCTCACCTCAAAACTTTGACTAACAAACTTTCAACCCCTATTTAATCTCCTTAGGGGACTAATTTCTTTGTGCCTTCAACATAAAATACGGCAACTAAGTACTGAAATTTTAGGTTTGTGGGATTTGGCGCTCTTTCAATGTGCCATTTGAAGTCCCTCCGAATGTCTGTTTACAATTTAGGATCTGTCAAAAGTTTTTCTTTCAGGCTTGTCATTTCTGAGAAAAAATAATCGTTGCGTAGATATATATCTCGTGATTATTCACCTGAATTTCGAAAAACGTAATTTAATAATGATGTCAAAAATGCATTCACACAAAAATTCCCAATAAGTAAAAAATAACATAATTAATAAATTAGCTGTGCCCGCGACTTCGTTCGCGTGGAAGTTGGGTTTATAATAAGGTAGTTTATGTTACAATTTTACTTCTGTACATTGGAAACATGCTCCACAATGCTCTGTGGCAGGTGGCAAGGCCCGACCTATGGCAGGGCAAGCCAAGCAAATGCCTAGTGCATCATAATGAAGGGCGACAAAGTTTATGGCGCCAGACGGTTAGAAGATAAATTATAAAAATTACCATGCTTAGCACCTCGACAAAAAAGTATTTTACCAAAATGATTTGCATCACATCAAATATTATTAATATTGAAAAATTCCCCCCCTCCCCGTCACGCGAGTACTTGGGCGGTTTCGGGCGAAATTTTGTGTTAAGGAGCTTCGATTCTGACTCCGAAAGGTCGAAAATTCCGATTGATTTTAAACCTCCGACTCCAACTTCGGCTCCGACACTTTTAAATCGGACGTTTTAATCGGAGGTACCTACTACTCTCACAGATTCCCTATGATCGCGGGTTCGAGTCCTGCCCGAGCGATCTTTTCCGAGTCTAAAGTACACCCACTTTGTGTCCGTGTTTGTAAAGGCTAGTGTGAGTTATGTTTTTAAAAAATATCCTGTTTTTAAAACATTGCATTCCCGCGGTACTATGATGCGTGTTCAAACAAACAGGCAACATTCAAACGTTTCTGAAAAATATAGGAACTCAGATATCTTTTTTTTGTGTTTAAACATAATTAAATGTTTTTTTTCACTCTCTTTAGAAGATTTAAATATTATTTTATAATGCCTACATTGGTGAATTAAAAAATAGGTGTGTCAACCTGTCGCAAATTAAGTTTCAGTTTTTTTTTTAATTAATTTTCCTGATTCTTTTTAATTTGTATTTAAACGTCATCTATTTTCAAAACTGGATAAGTTTCTTTTAATACTTGAAGATTTTATATTAAAATATACATAAACTATCATGCATATTAAACATAGGTAAGCAAGGTATTTAACCTTAAATTATTCACGCGATTAAGACCCGTAATATATATATTTTCTTAATGTGTACAAATCTCGAAAGTTTATCAACATTTGTAGGTAAGCAATTTAGACACTCAGAAGAAATCGAATCACAGATGGCGCCACGTGTTTTATTTTGATATAACACGGACTTAATCTTTCATTTTTTTAAAGCAACTAACATACATAAATTCTAGAAAATATCAAGTAGTTTATTTGTAATGTAATACTCTTTTTTATTTCTACATTCATAACATAATCACGATTCATACAAAACAATGATAAAGGTGCCTATTGAAAGTGATTGATTAATATGAAAATTTGTTAAACAAAGCAAACATGTTAAAGCCGAAAATAAAAGCTTGTTTAATAAGTATACATTTAGAAAAATACTTTAAAAAAGAATAAAAAGAAACACAAAAGGAGACTCGCATACTTGAGACTCGATCCTCCGACCTTGCTCGTTGAAGACCGCTACATGTGCCATTAGACCACTTCAACCGATACGAAAACGGTTAAAATAGCTGATGTTAAGAAACTGAAAATGTTGTGTTTAGCTCCTTATAGTTTTAGCGTGAAGTTATTGTTTCCATGGGTTACAATTGTAAATAATGTCTCATTGTGGAAAAAATTGTGAAAAACCATAATGGTTCGACAAAACATACGTTGCTGCTCGCTCCCCATAGTCGATAGCGTAATGATTCATAGTGTAAATAATGACCTATAGTATTTACAATAAAACTGCAAATTTTCATGAAGATCCGTCAAGTCGTTATTGTTTTATAACGATAAATAGCTACAGACATTATCCATTATTGCTTAGCTCCTATGGGAAATAGCGTGATAAATTATAGCCTATATGTTAATCCAGACTTATTAGAATACACATACAAAATTTCAACCGAATCTGTCTGGTAGTTTTTGCGTGATGCGTGTTCAAACAAACAGACAGACAGACAGACAGACAGACAGAGAGACATTTCTAAAAATGTAGTAATGTGTTTAAATACTCTTTTCGAACATTTGACAATATTTTTTTTCACTATGTTCGGCCATGTACAGACACGTGAAATTTACAATTTTATTATATGTATAGATTAGATTTTTGTTTTGTTTAAGTATGTACCTGTAGGTAAATATTTTATAAATGATCAAATAAACAATTTTATCAAAAATGAAATTTAGAATTATTAGATACAAGTATATATTAATTTTTGGTTTTTAATTGATATTAATTCCTGATTTTCATCTATTTATTAGGAGCATTGATGTATAGACCAGGACTGCGCCATCCTTTTTAATTAAAAAGTAAAAATTGCTAAGCGAGAAAGAGAGAAAAAACTCGTGCGGCCTTTGACAGGTAATGTCCACAAAGTAGCGTTGTCTCTTTGTAGAGGTGGTAAATTTTGTAAGGTTTCTCTGTTTGTTTTTTTTGTATTTTCTCTGTTTGTTTTTTTTTGTATTTAATTATGCGATCTAGCCTATTTAAATTCTAATTTCTATCAGAGTCAGCTGTAAAAATAATGACAGGACAGTTTGCCACTATTTTTAAAACTCCCTAAAAACCTGACGTTACAAACAGACAGTTCAAATTATGTAGTAATATTGATATTGATAAAGACGACTCGCACTTAGCTACATTTTTTAATTACCTCATAAATGTATTGACGCAGGTATCTGAACTTAGTTAAAAAATAAAAAGCGGAAGAGTTGGACTCGGAACGCAGTCGTCAGCCAAACGAACTCAAGAGGGTATTGGCTGGTTAAATTTTTTTTAATAGTGCGTTGGAAAATTAAAAAAATATGTAAGTACTTTGTGTATGTTTAGATATTGACAAAATGAATATATTTGCTGTAAAAACATTAAAAATTTCACTGAAAAATAAAACTTTATGATCTGTGGCGCGGTGGGAGTGTATTCGACTGCTACACAAGAGGTCGTGGGTTCGATCCCCCACCCAGGATAAAACTTTGTGTGATGAGCACGATGGTTTATTCTGTGTCTGGGTGTTATTTATCTATAATATGTATGTATTTAGAAATATATAAGTAAGTACTAAGTTGTCTGGTTTCCATAGTAGCTCTTAGTTTGGGATCATTAGTTGTGTGAGTTGTCCCAAGATATTATTATTATAATACTCCTGTTGGTCCAATGGTTAGTGACCCTGACTGCTAAACCGGAGGTCGTGATCGATTCCCACACGGGCAACCACCATAGAGTTTCAGTTTTTCTCTGTTCTTAAAGACCTTCAAAGTTGCAATCCTACGGAGACCTTAGAGGTCAATCGGTGCCGTCATTTAAATATCTACATATCAAATTTTATTTTGATCAGTTCAGAGGCTTAAGCATAAAAACTTCACGGACAG
This sequence comes from Herminia tarsipennalis, assembly GCA_945859575.2. NCBI lineage: Eukaryota > Metazoa > Arthropoda > Insecta > Lepidoptera > Erebidae > Herminia > Herminia tarsipennalis. The sequence continues at coordinate 5,618,797 of OX243830.2, forward strand.
TGTCACTGTGTGAGTCACTTTATCATTTATTTTTTTTTAAACTTCAAATACATTGCAAAGCGCGGACTTGATGCCATTGGCATTCTCTATTAGTCAACCGGGTGGTGAAACAAAGTTAACTACATAACCTACAAGTAGTATTATGTGTTAGATTGGCAGCTGCCATATATTTAAATAGGACACCCAATGTTAGTTCTAAATATGTCAGTCTATTAATAAAATGGAAAATATTTAATTCATAAAAATCGTTGGGTATTTCTCGTGAGAATTCACTAGATTTAAGGTCCTGTCCGACCAACGGCGAGCAAAAACAGTAGCGAATAGCGATTTATCTTACACCCATAAGAAGTTACTTTAAGAGGCTCACATTGTGGCTAAAATACACAATTATTCATGTTGGCATTCAAATAGCAAAATTTTAATGCGCACTGAGAAAGATGCTAAGCCAATTCATATAAAGACTGAACACTGCTTAACTTTTTTATCAATTTCAGATATACACAGTTTATTTATATATTTGGTAAAATATTATAAACTAGCTTTCGCCCGCGGCTCCGCCCGCTTGAATATCGGTTATCGCGATAAAAACTATCCGGGATTCAAACTATCTTCATACCAAATTTCATCTAAATCGGTTTAGCTGTTTGAGCGTGAAAGCGTAACAGACAGAGTTTTTTTTTTTTTTTTTTTAGAGATAACTAGCAATGTGGGATTTTGGTCCAACATTACTAGCAATCCTGTTAACCCCTCCAGCTAAGCTCGATGGCTTGTGTTAGGAGTGGGTTCACGTCGGTAGTATACTGGGTAGGATTCGAACCCGCGACCTTACGATTGCGAGACCGATGCCTTAGCCATTACGCTACCGCCGCTTCATAATAGAGTTACTTTCACATTTTTAATATTAGTATGGATTATCAAATGGTTATGGTATCACTTTTTGTTCACTTAGTAACTCTAGATATATGTATCTAATTTTTGTTTCATCTTTTCTTTTCATGTGCCTATGTTGTTTTTATGTAAAATTGTTGTAATTTTAGATCGATTTCAAGTTAAACGCATAGTGTATTACACCAAACAAATAATAACTAAAAGTTTGCTACATGTTTTATATGTGAAAATTGTATGGCATTTTAAAAAAAATACTGATAATTATATGTATATTGAAATTATTAATGAACTAAAAATGTAAAATAGTTATTAAATGGTAACCCCATTCCTGTATTCTCTTTGTGGTATGGCAGTCGGCTTTTTACAAAACCACTTTAAATAATCGAATCACTACATTTATATAAAGTTGACTGCCTAATCTCTTCATAAAACTGATCTTTTAATAAATATAAAAAAAATAAAAGTAGCTTCCCGAATTTTGTACATAAAATTAAAATGTTTAAAAGAATCTTTTGCTTCAGCTCATTTACCATTTATTTCAAAGGAAATAATATCTAATTTATTCCTAAAGTAAATAAAATATAAAACCGGTTGCCTATCCACAAACCACGCTTATTAATTAAGTACACAATCCACACCTTATACATATCTACATAAAACACTAAAACCTTTGCTGCTTCTCATCTCATCAAATATATATTTTATTTAAATTCAATGTTTTAAATCAAATACAAACTAACATCGATAACTATGAAATAGCTGAAACATCCAAATGTGAGATTGAAAACTGCAACCTATGTTTACCTGCTTCTAGTTCCATTCTTAAAGTGTTTCTTTAAAGTATAAGAAGTATACATTGGTATAACCGGTCTACTCACAATTTTGGTAAACACTAAAATAACCTGCGGTTGTATTGTCTTATCGGAATGCTGCCTCCCTTTGACTACTAATATTCCTATTGTGGATGGTTATAGTTCTTATGCTACTGTCAAAAACTATTCGCAAAATGGAGGAGTTGTAGTGTATTTCATAAGTGAACTTATTATCTCAGTTGAAGAAAAAGAACTATCGGAAGCAAACTGTTTGATCATAAAGTGTGACAAAAATACTATTACAATAGCCATCTACCGACCTCCAGGCTACAAAAACGTAAATAACTTTATTTAATCGTTTAGATGAGTTACTACAATAATATTCCATAGTACAAAATATCGTTATTCTGGGCGATATTAATATTGACTTTGCACCTACCAGTACGGATGCTAATAAAGCATCTTATCTAGACATGTTAGCATATAATGGTTATCTATCAGTTTATACTATTCCAACTCATAGTGAAACCTGTCTGGATCATGTCTTACTTAAGACTAAGTTATCTACAAAATACCTAGTGCTTCCAACTTCGTTAACCGATCACGAAAGTGTAGCACTTTATATGTCTTCAACACCTATAGCAAAACTTTCCAAAACTATCAACCGTCTAGCTAGATACTTTACAATTCGACAAAGCGATCAAACTTGTTGATTTTAGGCCGATTTACAATTCTGACGATGTCAACTTAGCAACCGATTTTTTTATAAAATGTTTCGTCAATTTATTGTTAGCAACAATAAATCTATTAAAATTACCCGCCGTAAAAGATTATTGAAGCCGTGGATGACACCAGGTATGTTAAAATGCATTAGAAGTAGGGACAGTCTCTATAAAAAACGAAAACCCATCCTAACAACGAAATAATAAGAATTAAGTTTATACGATATCACTCAAATCTTAAAAAAACTAAAAAGGAACTATTATAAGCATACATCTGCTGTACGTTTCTTGAGCGATAAATCGCTACTCGCTTCTCGCTTATTGTCGTTGGTGGGACAGATGCCTTAGGGTACCTTTGTGTAAAAGTCATCAATATTCTAGGTGGAAATCGAACCAACGATTGTTTATTTTGTGTCTGGATATAATATACTAGCTGTCAAAATTTTTCCCGTTTTTGCAACATTTATCGTTGCTGCTCCACTCCTATTGGTCGTAGCGTGATGTTATAGCCTTCCTCGATAAATGAGCTATCCAACAGTGAAAGATTTTTTCAATCAGTAGTTCCTGAGATTCAAACAAACGAACAAACAAACTCTTCAGCTTTATATTAATAGTATAGATAATTAAATAAGTATTTTTATCAGTTTGTCTTATTGTCATAGTACAGGCTCTGCCTAGTTTGGAATTTGCTGGTCGCTCTTAGTTGTCTCAAGATATTATTAATGTACCATTAAAGACGACTCGCACCTGACTTCATTTTTTAATTACCTCATAAATAAATTTATTGACGCAGGTTTCTAAACTTAGTTTTATAATAAAAAACGGAAGAGTTAGGCTCTGAACGCAGTCGTCAGCCAAACCTACTGAAGAGGGTAACATTAGCTGGTTGTTTTTTGTAATTAGTGCTTTGGTGTATTAAAAAAATAAGTAAGTACTTATTTACCTTATGAATGATTAGATTTATTGAATAAAACCGGGCAAGAGCATGTCGGACCATGCTCAGTGTAGGGTTCCGCAGCCTTGAATAATTGCATCAGCAGAAGAACATATTTGAATGGCACTTACGCCCTTTTGTTGAGAAACGCAGTTTTTCGACAATAATTCAATGACAATATATTATCCGATCATGTCCAAAATGGTTTAAAGTGTTTATTAAGCGCTACCTTTGTGGTTTTTTTATTCATTATTTTTGGTCATACGGTTCAAAAGTTAAGGGGGGGCACAATTTATGCAACTTTCGGAGTGATTATTTCCAAAAATGTTCAGTCAATAAAAAAAGTTTATTAAAAACATTAAAATGTTTTTGAAAGACTTGTCGAATGATGTGCCGCTGATGTCTGCTGAAAAAAAAATCAGCTTACATGTACCCCCTAAGATTATTTATTTTTATTATTAGGCTATCAAACTAATTAGCGGCTCCTACAAGACACCTTTTCACGAAATTTCATCAATATTCATTGAGTAGTCTTTGAGTAAAATGCCTGTGACATACGGACGAACAGACAGACAGAAACTATAAGGGTTCCGTTTTTGCCATTTTTGCTACGGAACCCTAAAAACGATTGAAAATTGTAATGAAACTAAAAAATATAGGTATACGTTATAAAAATTCAACGTAAATGTACATGGCAAATTATTAGGCACTAGAAACCGTGAGGCGTCCCCGTTCACCCGCATAGTTCCCATTACCGTGGAATTACCCGGGGTTAGTGTAGCTTCACAGTGATGAAAGATTTTTTCAAATCCGTCCAGTGGTTTCGGAGCCTATTCAATACAAACAAACAATCAAATCTTTCCTCTTTATAATATTAGTATAGACACAGATAATATAATACTATACTAGAGTACACATAGTATAGATACCTAATGTGAAGATTAAAGCATTATGAATCCTTCACACGCGACAAGCATGAGACTTCTTGGTCCAGGATCGTAGCTTTACATTGTATGGGAGGTACTCTAAAAAATTTTTTTTTCAAGATTTTATTCTCTCACTTTGTCGGCGTAAGTAATATGTGTGTTCATGCTAAATTACAGCCTTCTAGCACTAACAGTCTTTGTGCAAAGCTGCAGACGGACGGACATTTATTTATTATTTATTTATTTATTTTAAAAACATTACAGTTTCATCACAGGATTCCCAAGTCGACACTGTAAGCGGGTAATAAAACTTAAAAATAATTTGGCAACTTATCCTAACCTAAAAAATTTACAATAAAAACAACAGACACAAACAACAATAACAATTAAAATAATCTATGTACCTACCCCAATTCAATGCACCTTTGTGCCACCTCCTTGAATTTCGGCAGGCTACACTGATAAATATCAATATGTACCGCAATCTCATTTATTAGCCGTATGGCTCGTGTTATAGGAGCGAATTTAAGCAAGTTCGTTCTCGGCACGGGGGGACAAAGAGTTCCGTTTTGTCATTTTTGCTACGGTACCCTAAAAAAGGCCCGGCTCGTCCTGCTCATCTCTTCATTTCGAAGTATATAAACAAAATTTAAGCTTCTATGGGACGACAATAAAAATGTTTTGTGGAGGGCATCGTCTATGTCAACACAGTTGCTCAAAATTAAGATTTAAAAAAATCTTCATACTGCTTTATTTCGTATTGCTTTATGAAAACATGCCTAACATGCACATAAAAGCAAGAAGGTATAATTAGTTGGAATGATATGACGGTTATGATTTTGAAAAAACTATCCAAAAAAATATGATGCATGTCTCAAAATGATTACATGTCTGAACTGACAGTGCCAATTAAATTAATCGCAATGTCTGTTATTTAAGATTTCCGTGAGGTGGGTAGGTACATATTAGACAGTTCCACATTTATGGTACACAACACTTATGAACACAAACCTGCAATTTAAGCAGTTGACGCCTTTTATATTGTAAACATCCACAAAAAATGAACTTTGGAAATTAGTTAGTAAAATAGGGGTTGTATGAAATAAGTTTGTATGAAACTCCGTCAGTCTTGAAGTTAGATCTGTGATAACTTGTATTTGGCTTTTTGATTTTGCCGAGCGAAGCCGCGAGCAACTGCTTTATCTATACTAAGTACTATTATAAAGCTGAAGAGTTTGTTTGTTTGTTTGAACGCGGTAATCTCAGGAACTACTGGTCCGAATTGAAAAAATCTTTCACTGTTAGATAGCCCATTTATCGAGAAAGGCTATAAGCTATAACACATCACGCTACGACCAATAGGAGCGGAGCAGCAATGGGAAATGTTGCAAAAACGGGGAAAATTTACGCTAACGAATTTGCGCGGAACAGCTAGTCTATACCACAGATAATATAATACTTTAAACTAGTCTATACTAATATTGTAAAGCTAAACAGTTTGTTTGTTTGTTTGAACGCGATAATCTCAATAACTACTAGGTGTAATTGAATTTAATTATTTTACTGTTGGATAGCCCATTTATCGAGAACTCAACTGATAATATCAATACTCCGTTCATGTGTATCTATCCCTGTTGCATAATGTACGAAACCTTCGGTGCGCGAGTTCCACTCTCATTTTAAGATTTTTGTCATCATCCATGATTTTTTTTGTCCGCGCCTATCCGCCAGGTTCGCCACTCACCCTTACACTTCTTATTTTTGAATGATGTAATAGCAATTAAGTTGTTTTTTTTTTAATTCTGCTAGTGTCAATATTAACACCATACCTATACAGATTCCCCTAATTGCGACATTTGTGGAGTAGTGGAAAATGTACACCACGTATTCTTGGAATGTGCCCATAGCCGAGGGGAGAGAGGCATTGATACAGGCACTGAAGATCAATATTTATGATATAGGAATGGTACAATCCATTCTCTCTCAACCGACATCAGAGGCAGCAAGATATTTATGACGGATGATCACGGCGGGCGCCCCGCAATGACTCTCCCTCTAATAGAGATTAGATCGTAAGAAGGCCACAATGGGGTTAACATATCCTACTAAAGATAAAAGCCTCAAAACAACTATAGAATAAAAAAAAACACCACATACACTCAGCCTTATCAATTATCATTTTCATTATAGATTTTCGGTCTGATAAAGTCTTGTAAAATTCATTTGAGACAAAAGTTACTACACTTTCTAGCGCTGTCTTATTAAACTAGCTTTTTAATAAAGCCATATCGAATGAACAGTTTAACAGGGTAAATTCGTCGACGCGGGCGAAGCCGTATGCAACAGCTAGTATCAAATATAATTAAAAATAAAGCGGATAAAACCGCAGGGCACTGCTAGTTTAGCTTTTTTCACTTTATTGCTATAAAAAACAAAATGAAGAAATAATCATTGCTATAGCTATTTTGAAGAACTCAGAACGAATTAATTTCTAAGTAATAAATTATTACATTTTAATTAGTAAGAGACCTTAGCCTCGCTTTTGAACTAGCAGCCTTCATTATTGACCGTTAGATTGGCTAGGTCATCAATATAAAGTTGGTATACTCACAAAAACACGTGTCGCAATCGCAAACTTGTTTTTTCCCTAGGTAACAAAATTCGATCCAAATCAAATTCCCAAACTGTTTCAAGCAAGAAATCCCTTATCAAAAAAAAAAGCAAAAAGAATAAAATTATCAACTTGTTGCGTTTTATAAAATTACCTACTTAGGTACAACAATGATACTTCCTACTAAAATATTAGTCATTTTCTTAGTATAAGTTGTGTTCACAACTTACTTATACAGTCATCAGACTATCGCAGTCCACTGCTGGACATAGGCCTCTGCAATTGCACGCCACTTTGTTCTATCTTTGGCTTCTTGCATCTAGCTCCTGCCAGCCGTTTTGCGTAAATCATCACTCCACCTGGCCTGAGGGTGTGCTCCACTACGTTTGCCGAGACGCGGTCTCCACTTAAGAACTTTTGGTTGTCGGTTGTCGGTTCTTCGGCTAATATGGCCTACTTCCACTTCAGCTTGCTAATCCGGTGAGCTATGTCGATAACTTTGGTTCTCTTTTCGTTTCATTTCGTTTAACATATACAGTATCTTGAAATAAAAGTTTCAAATAAGAACTTGTGTTAGCCTATGACTTAGCAAGCCAGAGGTTCGATTCCCAAACGGTACAACTCTTTGTGTGATCCACAAATGATTCCGAGTCTGGGTGTAGTTACTTTGTGTCCGTGATTTGTATGTTTGTCAAGTCCCCCGCGACACAGGTCTTGTACCCTAGTGCGGGAAATGTCTTAAAAAATCCGGACAAGTGCGAGTTGGACTCACCCACCGAGGGTTCCGTGTAAATTTGTAGGTACATATTACCTATAAATAATTCAGGAACCGAGTCTCACAGTTTTTTAAAGACTATATTTTTTAGGATTTAATTACAAATATATAATTTTAAGACTTTTCTCTATAGTTGTAGTACTTATTAGAAAGATTACTTGTCAAATTTCATAGTTCTAGGGCAACGGAATATGCCCTATAAATTTTGATTCCTTGAGAGTGTAAAAATGTAAGTTTTTTTGCGGCATAAACGGCCGTATCTTATAACTAAGTTATCTTAGAAATTTGATGTTTTTACAGCTTCAAGGGACTAGAGACCTGAGTATAAGGTTTTAATTTCAACTCGATATCTCCACGCGTTCCTGAGATGAAGGGTCTTGACAAACAGACGGACGGACAGCTGGAAGCACAACAAAGTGATCCTATATGGGTTCCACTTTTTTCTTTCCAGGTACGGAACCCTAAAAAGATACAGCAACGTACCGAGGCTACTCAAAATGTAACCAATAATAGATTTACTCTTATTATATCGACATGAGGTTACGTACGAAAGGCCAACCAATGTCTAAGTCAATATCACTATGCAAGCTATGAACAGTAGTATCACTGATCATGATGTATATGATGTGAATAAAATCATTAAAAGAGTAGTGGAGTATGATCCTTAGCACAGTTCTGGGTCCTTATTCACTATGTTTTTTTTCCGTTATCGCGGCAAGCCCGCGCGAAGTGACGCATGCGCGGTGCGCTCAAAGATATCCGCGCGCATGCGCGATGCATTTCTAAGCGAAGCTCTCTATAGACCATTATGACTTGACAGTTAGAAGCGCGAGCTGGACGCGAAAACGAAAAAAAAGATAGTGAATAAGGACAAGAGGCAAGCGTGAGTGGCCGCGCTTTGTTACGCGGCGGGCGAAGAGGTATCATTTAGTCAACAATACTTACAGGCTAAAGTAATCACAGGCGTTTCTTAACATTGACATTTACATTGTAAATCGTAAATCAGTACATCTAAGATTCACCGTAACGCCACCGTCATTGTAAACCATCACTGGTGTAAGAGTGTCCGAATCTAGTATAAAATAGTAAAAATGTCGGAGTGGTGTAACTGTAACATCGAAATTGGAGAATGTCGACATACACCGGTGTATCTTAAGATTCAGTAGTTTCGGATATTCACAGTCACATATACATAGATAACACAGAAGTGCTCAGGATCATTCGGGGACGGGAGGAGGGGATCAGTACAGGGTCCTTATTTACGACCCTTATTCCATGTCCACGGCAAGCCCTGTCAAAACCTTGTAATAATAGTAAATGGGGAGGTGTGGTCACAAATGCATCATAGCGCATGCACGACGCACTCAAAAGTGTCCGCTGCGCATTCGCGTGATAAGATTTTGATAGTATGTATGGGCTTGCCGTGAACACGGAAAAGAGATCGTGAATAAGGACCCAGGTGTAAAAGGTAGGGGCGCGTTAAACGGACATTTAATAGTTTCGGGGAGGGAGTAACTCCCATATCTCTCTACCAACCTTTGTATGTATGTACCTTTGAGGTATAATATTAATAACAACATTTTATTTTACCACTTACTCGTCATATACCAAATACAGCGAGGATTCCTTATTGACTATTGCAGCGTTTCCCTAACTGAGTTCCGTAGAAAAGAGACTAGGGTTCCGTGAATTTTTTTGTTAGACATATTGAAAAAAAATGATTGCTTGCGAGAAAGAACAACAAAGACAACAAGAAAACACGTTAGATAACTCCAATGTGTCCAGATATGGTTCTTTAACTTCTCGACATTTGGTAATGACATGTGGTCAGATTCATTGCATCCACCCCACCGTCATTATGGTGAGGTTCAATAAAATAAGAAGTATTTTGGGTTTCGGTACGTTAAAAGTTTGGGGACCCCTGAACTACGGAACCCTAAAAACGATACGTATGATCGAAACATATTCAAATTACTACTTTCTAGTTATCATCGCTAGTTATCTTACAAAAAAATAAAAATATCCAGCGATGATAACTAGCGATGTGGGATTGTACGTCTAAACGTCTTCCAGACGGTTAGAAACAAGCTGTCGCGCCAAGGTGACCTTGCTTGTTTCCAACTGTGTAGACGGATGTTGTAAACCAAATTACATACATACACTGTTGGAAACAAGCAAGGTCACTTTAGCGTGAAAGCTTGTTTCTAACCATCTGGAAGACGCTTTACTAGCAATCCTGTTAATCCCTCCAGTTAAGCTCTATGGCCTGTGTTAGAAGTGGGTTTACGTCGCTAGTATAATGGGTAGGATTTCAACTTCTATTTAATATCTGTATAGTGACATAATAATGCCTCTTCAAGGCTCTTAAAAAGTATTGATGAATTATGATACATTGCAACATCATAGTTACTTCGATGGATTCAATAACAAGTTGTAGCCATATTTTTTTATTATGTTTTTAAATTAACTATTGCTTCCAGCTCCGCCTGCGTTACTAACAATAGGTAACCTATGTTAGGTACTTATGTCCTTTCCTGGATTACATATCAAATACGATATTTTCAACCGACTTAAAAAGGAGGAAGTTTTCAATTTGGATGTTTTTTTTATGTATGTTAAATAAACGAATTTTCAAAATTTCATTTTTTGTTCGTAAGAGGTTTACTCCGAAATATAATATATATTTCGTAAGGATCTGATGATGAGTTTCAAGCCAATAAAGAGCCAATCAACCGTCATTGAAGTCGGTGATTTGTTTTTGTAAAAACAAATCACCGACTTTCGTTGGTTTTCCGTTTAATTTTTATGTTATTCTGACGTCTAAGGTCGGGGTATTTATAATATATGTGCCGTTTTGATCGACGACTTGTTGGCTAAATGTTGACTGCAACAGATTGCCATACCTAATGCAAAAAAAAAACAAAGAAAAAATCTATAATAATATTATAAATGCGAAAGTTTGTATGTGGATGGATGTTTATTATTCAATCGGGTTCATATTCACATTTTTTTTTCTGTATCCACGGCAAACCCGCGCTTAGAAATATGCGCGCATGCGCGGCGGACATTTTAACTTATTTCTAAGCACACCTCTTCAATAAGACAACAGTTTGACGGTTCCGCATGGGCTTGCCGTGGATAAGGAAAAAAGATCGTGAATAAGGACCCGGATGAATGGATCTGGACGAAACTTAGTACATATATAGATTATAGTCTGGAATAGCACATAGGCTATTTATCCCGGAAAAATGTTCCCTTGGGATAAATTTGTTTTTAAAATTTTCAGGCAATCGAAGTCGTGAGCAACCAACATTTAATATTTAATTCACTTTTTTACCCCCTGATGCAACCGAGAGTAAAAAAGAAACTATAATATTAAGCATCAATAATTATTTCCGCTTAAAAATTTAATTATCATTTTGTACCTACATACTTCTAAGATAATTATTATTAGCTTTAGGAAGCCAAAAAAGTTTTTATTTGATTAAAAAAAGACAATTACTGTAATAGGGAAGACCTCGGCTAGACTATTTTGATTGCAGTTGGTGATCTCAAAATCTTTAATCATTTTTTGGATTTCCGTGTAGGCGAGTCTGCGGTTTACAAATAGCAGACAAATGAGTCATTATTTCGAAATTAAAAAACAAAATAGTCGTATAAGCGACAAGTTAGGATCATTAGAATTATGTCAATACATGATTCCATTTAGAACTACTCGTTTGTTAAACAACATTCCTAAAAACATCTTCGGCAAAATAATATTATTTCCCAACTCAGGGACGTAGAAATGTCAATTTTAGGCACTTGTCCCTCCAACAGCGAAGAGCGCGCAGGGCGCTTAGACACTTTCTGTGGCGATTTCGCTAACGCCTACAACAGGTCGATTCACAAGATCGTTCGCAACAAAATATAATATGTCTGTGGTCTCCACCGCAAATGTCAAATTCTTAGAAAATAAAATCCGCCATTTTATTTCGTTTTCTATATGGTCCTACCGTTCGCTAGATCAGTGATCAATCGAACAGAAAAAAATAGCGAAGATACTACCAATAGTGCAGGTTAACTATGCATCGACTTGTATTGACCACGTGACATATTTGACTGCCTCTGTGGTGCGGTGGGAGTGTATCCGACTGCTACGCAAGAGGTCGTGGTTTCGATCCCCACCCAGGATAAAACTTTGTGTGATGAGCACGATGGTTTATTCTGTGTATGGGTGTTATTTATCTATAATATGTATGTATTTACAAATAAGTATATAAGTATGTTTATCAGTTGTCTGGTTTCCATAGTACAAGCTCTGCTTAGTTTGGGCACAGATAATATAATACTATACTAGTAGTTTGGGATCAGATAGCGTTGTGTGAGTTGTCCCAAGATATTATTATTATTACTATTCCAATTCCATACATTTTGTACCTACTTTTCTATTAACGACATCGCTATTCGAATATAACTTTGTCTAGGCCTCCAGATATCAATTATTTATCGCTTAAGAAACGTACATTCGTATGTAGATCCCGTGTAAACAAAAAAGATAATATAGATATTAATAATTGATCTTACACCGTTCCCACTGCCGGCGAGTGCTAGCTCTATACTGCATCTCTTTTGTTTACACGGACGGGTTCTACAATATACATCTATTGTACTATTCTTGAGCGATAAAATAGTTGATAACTGCACGCTACTCGCCAGCGATGGGACAAGTGCCCACCTGGGAAAATCTGTCGTGGACATTGAAGAAATATAAATGAAAGTGACATAAAACAAAACGTTTACTGTATTCAGTCCGCGACAGTTTGACATGAGACTCGTGATATCTAAGTGGAAGACGTTTCTTTGAGATTTGACTTGTGTTGGGTTTGTCTCAAAAGTAAAGGTTTTTTATATGTTCGTAAATTTCGCGATTTGTACCCATTAAAGAATTTTATAGGCTACGAGTCTTAATCGAGTAAATATTTTAAGACCAAATAGGTACCTACCAACCTACCTTTGATTAATTGCCCGATGTTTCGACCGTACCTATTGGGCCATGGTCACGGGTGGACTGCAATACGGTCGAAACGTCGGGCAATAAAATAAAGGTATTTAGCACTTAAGGTTTTTTACCCAATTACGGCGAATGGTAAAAACGTTAGGTATATTTTAAGTTGATAGGTAGGTAAGTTGCACCGTAGCACCAAAAAGGCTGATCCGATTTCGATTAATGTATCAATCGATTTGTTATAACGGTTTGAGTGATATAAGCAGTCTTGTCTTGTTGCTATAGTGGCTCTAGCTAGTTTGGCAGGTGAACGTGTGTCTCATAATGTTGTGAGTGATTCTCGCCCACAATCTCGGTTATCCCGACGAAAATATATCCTGTGTCCTTCCCCAGGACTCAAACTATCTCCATACAGAATTTCATTTAAATCGGTTAAGCGGTTTAAGCGTGAAAAGGTAACAGACAGAGACACTTTTACTTTAAATTATAATATGATATCTTGGGACAACTCACACAACGCTATCTGACCCCAAACTAAGCAGAGCTTGTTCTATGGAAACCAGACGACTGATAAACATACTTTTAAATTTCTAAATACATACATTTATTAGATAAACACCCAGACACAGATTAAACCATCGTGCTCTTCACACAAAGTTTTATCCTGGGTGGGGATCGAACACACGACCTTCGGCTTAGCAGTCAAGGTCACTAACCACTCAACCAACAGGCCAATCAAATGGATCATTTCAATATGGATCTTTTTGGATTTTATAGTAGACTAGCTGTCCCGCGCAACTTCGTATGCGTAATATTTCCCGTTTTTGCAACATTTCTCGTCGCTACTCCGCTCCTATTAGTCGTAGCGTGATGTTATATAGCCTATAGCCTTCCTCGATAAATGGGCTATCCAACAAAAAAAGATTTTTTTAAATCGGACTAGTAGTTTCTGAGATTAGCGCGTTTAAACAAACAAACAAACTAACAAACTCTTCCGCTTTATAATATTAGTATAGATATTAATATACTCGTAACTTATACAATAGAGCAGCTATACTCTAAGTGTGTTCCGCGGAACCCTAGGGTTCCGTGATACCTCTGTCGGGGTTCCGCAAGAATTTAGAAATAAAAAAATCAAAACACCTCTCTCTGGTCGCTCCGCGGCTGTGCGGACTCCGCGGCCGCGCGGAGACAAAACGCTATGAATGTTATTTATTTATTTATTTGTATTTGTATAAGCTTGTGTTACATTAGCTGGTACAATATCTTATAAGTTTGGTCTCAACAATTTTATACTTGTACAACGCGTTCGCTCTAAGTTTGCCGGTCTGTGGAATGCGCGTACCCTCCCCCACGTGACAACAAAACTTATAATGTGTCATAGTTTTACCCAAATATCTACCGTACACAATTTTTATTGTTACAATTAAATAAAAAATTTCGAACGTCATACACTCATACCTATCGCTAGCGGCAAACTTAAAACGAGCGGGTAGTATACTTGTAAGCGCTCAGTCTCTTTGATAAAAGCCGCCTCTGAATTAGACGCTATAGTTGTCAACAAGCGACTTTCGTCTCTAACTTCAAAGGATAAAGTCGATATTGTTTACAACGCTATTTTTAAATTTCTGTTTTTATTTTTGCTTTTTGTTTATCAAAGGTGCCGACTCGAGTATTTTCGAGAATATTTGAGATCGAGTCTAGGACTAAGTATAAAAGCGGCGATCGCGCGTTGGCGTCGTCAGTTGATGATTAGCGTTCGGAGCGATAAGTTACTACCTACTTACAAGCTCGCTAGCGAGAAACTAGTGTTCATTGTTTTACTGCCTGCTGTATTCTGTTGTCTCAGTTTTATACATTTCTTCCCTGTAGGTTCTAAATTTAGTCTCTTATACGCAGTAACGATTGTGCATTATTTAAACCCCACTATCCTGACTTGTAACATTATAAATAAAGAAGAATGGAACGTTGGCTTATAGGTGTTAAACGTGTTCCAACAACATCTTCTAATGACGCTGAATGTTCAAAAGCAATGCGCGCGGAGAATTTAGCAATCACCGATCCAGAAGATGATGCCACGAGTGCCACGACGTCAAGCTCGACGGTTTCAAAGACGAAAAAAAGGAAGTATGATGAATCTTATATCAGTTTCGGATTTGTTGATTCCAACGGCTCACCTCTCTGCATGCTCTGTAGTAAACTGCTTCCTAATAGTTCCATGGCACCTGCCAAATTGCGTTGACATTTAGAAACCGTACACCCCGAGACTAAAGACAAGAATAAAGAATTTTTTGTTCGCAGAAAAGATCAGTTATTAGAAAGTCAAAAAAATATGATGCATGTAACACAAACTACCAACGAAAAGGCCACGGAGGCATCATATTTAGTTAGCTATCGCATTGCACAAGCAGGTGAAGCGCACACTATCGCTGAGAAATTAATAAAACCATGTGTATTAGACATAACAAAATGTATGCTTGATGAAAAATCTGCAAAGCATCTTTCTACTGTTCCGCTATCAAACGATACTGTTTCACGACGAATCCATGATCTGGCAAGCTACGTCAAACAAGAACTAGTTACACGTCTACAAAATACACGATTCGCTTTGCAAATGGACGAGTCGACTGATGTCGCTGGTTTGGCTATCCTGCTGGTTATTGTGAGATATCCATATAAAAGTTCTTTTGAAGAAGACATGCTTATGTGTTCATCGCTGCTTACAAACACTACCGGGGAAGAAATTTTTAATAAAATAAATATATTTTTTGAAGAACATAATCTCAGTTGGAACAATTGCATTGACATTTGTACAGATGGGGCCAAGGCGATGACAGGTAAAACAGCAGGAGCAGTGTCACGAATGAAAAATAAAGCGCCTGATTGTAGTTCCAGTCATTGTATTCTGCATAGACAAGCACTTGCGATGAAGCAAATG
The DNA here is from genome assembly GCA_945859575.2 of Herminia tarsipennalis. Taxonomy (NCBI): domain Eukaryota; kingdom Metazoa; phylum Arthropoda; class Insecta; order Lepidoptera; family Erebidae; genus Herminia; species Herminia tarsipennalis. Next base: position 5,634,390 of record OX243830.2, read on the forward strand.
CCGTCTAATCTAAAATTAGTTATGGATGAAGCGGTAAAAATAATTAATTTTATCAAATCACGACCACTACAATCCCGATTGTTCTCATTATTGTGTGAAGATTATGGCAGCAAACATAAAACACTGCTGCTCCATACAGAAGTGCGATGGCTGTCTCGGGGAAAAACTTTAACAAGGCTATTTGAACTTAGAGCCGAGTTACAAATGTTTTTTTCAGCAGATACTTCTTTTAATTTGAAGGACCGTTTGTATGATAAAACTTGGTTGTTCCGATTGTCTTTTATGGCGGATATCTTTCAAAAACTTAACGAATTAAATTTATCGTTGCAAGGTAAACAGACAACAGTGTTTCAGGCCTATAATAAAATAACTGCTTTTAAAAGAAAATTAGATTTTTGGATCATTTGCATTGGTAAGAAAGAAATAGAAAGTTTTACGTTACTCAGTGAGTTTGTTAGCGAAAACGACTCAGAAATGTTTGAAGATAATGTGTTTGAAGAATTGGTCCAATATCTCAGTTCGATGCGCGCATCTTTTGAAAAGTATTTTCCCGAAGAACACAATACAAAAATTAAAGTGAACTCCTGGATTCATAATCCTTTTTTACCCAACTTGGAAAAGCCTGAAAACATGTCAAATGAGATATATGAATCTCTTTTAGAAATGTCATCAGACACAAGTATGGAGTCATTGTTCAAAACGACGCCTCTTAATGATTTTTGGTGCAGAATCCAAGATGAATATGCAATGCTTGGCCAAATGGCTCTGGATATTCTTCTCCCGTTCCCAACTACATATTTGTGCGAAACAGGATTCTCTACCTACGCAGCCACGAAAACAAAATATCGCAATAGACTGGACGCCGAAGCTGATATGAGACTCCAACTTTCTTCCATCAAACCTGATATCAAGCAATTGATGAAAAATAAAAAACAGTTTCATACCTCCCACTAGTTAGATTTTTTCTTTTTTAATGTTTTCTATTATTGTCCTTACCAAGTGGTGAAGTAAATAATAATTAGTAACTGATACATTGTACTTTTATTATGCTGATTAATAAAGAATACACTTATAAAAATAATTGTTTTATTGTAGGGTTCCATCAAGTATTTTGCTTCCCAAAAGGGTTCCGTCATTTAAAAAGTTTGAGAACCACTGCAATAGAGTAACACATACGCTACATTTTTTTATCTAAATCTTTACCCTAACCCAGGCAAGATTGGGGTCAAACCTAGTTTACTATTAGGTGTATATTTGTGTAACTTACAATCGATACGCAAGCACTTGGCACGAAAACCAGTCGCCAAAACGGCGCCATTCCCTTTCTGCCCACGATTTATCCAAACATGAAAGCCCATTAGTATCACACAAGCATCTAAGTTCAACACAGTTCAGTTTTTATACATATAAAGTGACAAATCAGTACACAACCTGTTGTATGGTAAGTATTACTCTTAGTAAGAACTACTTACGGCCGGTCTCAATAACCTACCTAACGATGGATTTGGCTACTAGAGGTAGAATTTTGACATATTTTGTATGGAGCTTATGTCAAAAATATACCTCCAGTAGCTAAATCCATCGATAGTTAGATTAATGAGACCGGCCGTTAGTCGCCTTCGGCCCTCGACATAAAACGCCAAGAGAATATAGGAAAGCGTCAGGGGCATAGCTACCGCCAGCCGTATCACCCCCAACCGTACGGGCCCCCGAACATGCGTTAGCAATCACATCTCCCCCCCCCCCTCAGTGCTCGCGACACACCATATCAACCCATATGATATCCCACTGGTGGGCACGGGTCTCCGCAGTAGAACCTATTTATGATAGATCCTGGGGGTATGCGCCATAATTGCCACGCTCGGCGAGCGGGTTGGCGGTCGCAGCAAGGCTTTAAAATACGCAGAGGACGCTTCTGCCCTTTCTCTGGTGTGACATCTCTTAGTCGCCTTGGCGACACCCACGGGAAGAGGTGGATTGGTAATAGTACCCATCTCTTTCCGTGGGTGTCATTTGATGCCGGCTTAAGAATAGTCTTAAACCGGTACCAAACGGCATAGACATTGAATCTCTAATCACGGATCATTTTATGATATCATGATCAGACACATGACTGAAACGCCATTATGTCGTCCAATTTTAAAATTTTGTTTGGCATGACATTTTTACACCTGACCGGTAATGACAGGAAATATAGTCGCCTTGACGACACCCACAGGAAGAGATGGGGTGGTATTATTCTTAAGCCGATATAACACGACACCCACTGAAGAGTAAATTGGAAATTTGTGCTGGGGACTCACATTAGTCCTTTGCCGTTGAGAGGCCCCCCAAAAAAAATTTGATACGGCATAGACAGGCGCCGTATCAAAGTTTATTGGGGAGCTCTTAAACGGCTAATGGCAAGCTACGCCCCTGGAAAGCGTTAGGTTCTTCGCACGAGCAACGCGTTCACAGACATCGTTCACGAACACGGAATCTCGGAACATCTTTAGAACAAAATGGTTCTAGTAAGGAAACTTCATTGAACAGAGCAACGCTCACATATACATCAGAATGAAATGGGTTACTCAAATCAAACGGTCTTGCGCAACATCAGGTTCGGGGAAAAATCCAAAGAAGAGTTTATGGCAATTTAGGCTTGTGGCGGATCTAGAATTAGAATGGTTTCAGGTGGCTTGACCTCGATGGGCTATACATGATTTTAGCATGTGGTGCTTGAGCAATATCCAAGAAGTTTAAAAACGTACGCGAGGACTCCAATCCCTTCCCCCTGAATCCGTCAATGACCTAGTCTGATTTTTAGCTAATTTATAACAGTCGAGTACTTTGACTTAATGAACAGATCTCATAAATTTTACATGTATTTTATGTACTTTCATACGGTAAACACCTTTTATACCTATGTTAAACGGTTAATGGAGGTGCGCTCAGTTTGCCGCCGTTTTATGCTGAAGCTTTTCAAGAGTTGTTCACAACTCTTGAAAAGCTCATATTAAATTTAAAACAAGACTCTTGAAATGCCCATTATTTTGTTACAGAAACCAACATGACGGAAGAGAACATCAATGCAGAAGACAGAAGTACATCTTCTGCTGCTTCTGTACGCTCAGAAGACAGTGATTCGACTAAGGACAGTGCCACAGATTCTCTAAACAGTTTGATAAAGGGCTCTGACACGGATTGTGGGGACACTTGCATCGATGTGCAGATAAAGTGCGAGGGAGAAGGGAAGTCTAAGAGACGGATGTGTTACAGTAAGTTTTATGACTCTTTTTGTTTTCTCTTTTCTCTAGGTATTGATAATGAGAACTCTCGCACTAGGGACTTCATGAACTGGCCGTACCATGAACTCTTAAAGCCGGTCCTGCTAATTTCGTCCTATAATCCCGTCAAAAATACGAATCAGTGATGACCAAACCGGCGAGCGACTACAGTAGGATCAACGTAACTAGGCCGGACTGAAGTAGGCGACAAGTGGTTGCGCAGATGCATTTTTAAGTAAATGGTGACAGGAAGCGGGGTGCTTGGTCGGTAACTAAACCAAGAGAATTAGAGATGCGATTACGCATTACATTGGCATAATTAGTATTACTAACTCATGTTTTTTGTGATTATTTTCGTAAAGAAATTGTTTTTCAAAGTTTCTTTAGTATTTACTGTAACTGTTCTAAATTTAAACTTTTGTAAACTCATTTATATAGTGTTTTTATATTGTTGAATTAAAATATTGTTAGTATTTTTAATCGATTAAACGGTTTTCGTAAGTAATTTTAGGTTCCCATCTCTATGACATGCGCGAAAGTGATAAAAACCTAACTTCAATCCGGTCAAGTTACGTTGATTGTACTGTATGTGTCAATTCTTTGCACTTGACAGCCAGCAGTTCAGTGACTACGTACATAACATGCGTCAGGTTCAAACTTGAAGTTGAACTGCCCTGCCTTTGGCAAATAATTTAGATGTTCATGGTACGGCCCCTGTTCAACATCTAACTTTTGTAATAACTAGGTATGTGTCGGGGATAGGGTTGCCAACTTTTATTAGAAGAAATAGAGTATATCTGATTTCAAACGGAGTAAATAAAGAGTACGGACTGATAAAAAAGAGTATGATTTATTTTAAATTTTAAAAAAAAGTATTTTTGGTTCTTTTTGCAGCATATAACAATGTTTCATTGTTTTTAAAAGAATTGTACGACTCTAAACATTCTTAATCTAAGTTTACATAGATCAGGACTAGTACAGTAAACATTGTATAAAAAAGAGTATTTTAGCGTACCTATATAGAGTTCAATACTCTATTTTAGAGTACGATTGGCAACCCTAATCGGGGGTACCTACTTAACGAAGTATTTATTTTTTTGGTAAAGTGTTCACTATAGGTACCTACAGCCTTTAAAAGCTAACTAGCTATTTCACAAACAGACAGACAAACAAATCCTAAGACACAGTTACTTTCGCATTTATTAACAGTGTAAATATTGTGTTTTGTACTCGTTTGACATAGATTTTTGTATGACGCGGTAATCGAACTCACGACCTTGAGTTGCGATGCAAGCCGTTGCATAATGCAATACTAGTTGTGCATTTTGTTGTCAAGATTATATTTATACAATTACTTAGGTAGTTGATGTGCAAAGAGTTTTAAATGTAAATGCATTACAAGAGGCGTACCAAGTATTATTTCTCGGGAGACTCAGTTCAGGTCCCGGTGTAAAAGGAAGGGGAACGGACTTCAATGAAATTGACTTAAATTGAAGCGGTTCACCTGTGAAAACTTACATCAAATTTGGGTCAAGGTATACCAAAGGGGTTGCACATTTTTTTTTTTCTAAAAATATCGAATAACATAGGTTTCAAAAACAGGTAGATTACAAAAAACTAAAAATAAATTTGGGACTTTCAATTCAATTTTCATCTTTGTATGGAGATGTTTCTGGCACTCGGCGGGCACAGGCAATTTTTTTTTGTTTTAGTTTTTGCCAGTTTGGTTTTGAAACCCATGATATTCGATATTTTGAGAAAAAACTATAAAAATGTATTTTTAGTGCACCCCCTTTGCTACACCCCGACCCAAATTTGGTATAAATAGTAGATCATTCCCGTCTATCTCTCTCTTTCATAGGAGCATTTCTCCGTCTAATTTAATTTAAATTTAAAGTCTAATTTAATCTATATCAATGTTATAAAACTGAAGAGTTTATTTGTTTGAACGCGATAATCTCAGGAACTACGGATCCAAATTGAAAAAAATGTTGTACTGTTGGATAGCCCATTTGTCGAGGAAGGCTTGAATGTTATACAGCCTATAGGCTGTATAACATCACGCTACGACCAATAGGAGCGGAGTAGCAATAAAAAATGTTGCAAAAAGTACATAAATTGTTACGACAATGTTTACAAACACGCCTGTCTTAGGTAATTTTTTTTTCACGCAATTTTGAATTAAAATTTTACTCACAAAACCATAGATCACGACAAATCAACCATAAACAATTACATTTAACCTTAAACTTCCTTAATCCATATTTGACAGTGAATAGACAGAGTTATTCTATTTATAATCAACACTATGACAAAGGTAACATAATATATTTAACAGTAGAGATGGGCCGACTATGACTTTGGCCGACTAGCCGACTGACCAACTAGTCGATTGCAAAATGGCCGACTATAGGTATTATAGACTACTAGCTTTCGCCCGCGGCTCCGCCCGCGTGGATGTCGGTTATCGCGTTAGAAACTATCCCATGTCCTTCCCGGGAATCAAACTATCTCCATACCAAGTTTCATCTAAATCGGTTTAGCTGTTTGAGCATGAAAGCGTAACAAACAGACAGACTAGCTTATCCTCGAAACTTGGTCTGCGTCAATTTTCCCCGTTCTTGCAATTCTAAAATCCCGATTAATAAAGAAGTATGTACTTCTCATACCTAGTAAATATACAAAAAAAAAAACATTAAAATCGGTCCAGTTGTTTCGGAAGAGTTCGACTATCGAACACCGTGACACGAGAATTTTATATCTATACTAATATTATAAAGCGGAAGAGTTTGTTTGTTTGATTGTTTGTTTGTTTGTTTGTTTGTTTGTTTGTTTGTTTGTTTGTTTGTTTGTTTGTTTGTTTGTTTGTTTGTTTGTTTGTTTGTTTAAACGCGCTAATCTCAGGAACTACTGGTCCGATTTGAAAAATTCTATAACATAACATCGCGCTACGACTAATAGGAGCGGAGTAGCGACGTGAAATGTTGCAAAAACGGGGAAAATTTACGCATACGAAGTTGCGCGGGACAGCTAGTATTAGATAAAATACAGTATTTATTTTTTATTAAAAGTTAAGTCTCTCAGGTTCACGGTTAATTTTGATGGCTACCAAGTAAGAGTTCCGGTGCCCATATTATATTTAAATTACGATTAATGATACATAAGGACTACGTATTCATTTAGGTAGGTATTTTAAAAGCCGAAACCATGAATTTTAACCTAACAATACGTTAGAATCTAACGTATTGTTAGGTTAAAATAAATAACGTTAAACTAACGGTTTGGTTAACGTTATTTATTTAGATTTGTAAAAACTAGTAATAAAGTATACGATTTTATAGCCATATTTTAAGCATAGAAATATGAAAATATTAACTGGCCGACTAGTCGGTGATTCAAGAAAAGAAAAGAAACATTTATTTTTATTGAACCACATTAGTTACAGCTTCAACAGAAAATGGTACAGAAGGTAATCCAACGTAAATAATAACATAAAATATGTAAAAAAAATAACAGAACATAATAAAAAAAAACAATACTCATTGAAAAAAATGAAATCGTTATATTATGGACAGGTACTTATTATTTTTATTATATACATTTTTATTATTTATACTCTTTTATTATTTCATTAGGTATACCCGTGACCACGATCAGTGCAATTAGATTGAAACGTCGGGTAAATAAAAGGTTCGTACCTTTAAATAATTCACGCGGTTAAGTCCTGAAATATATCTAATATTATTAGGTATATTCAAGCCTATTATTTGCCGATGCCGACATCAAATAGGGCCGAATTGTAGGATTTACGGGTAATTGGCACATCTCTAGTGTACTTACTGTCATGTCATTCAGCCTAGTTACCTAATGACAATGAACGTCCTAGCACTACAAAATACAAATGGTCCGTCTCACGCTTTGCATATTAAAAAAAAAAGATAAAACTACGCGAAACGAAATTAAAATTCACGGTTCCGTAAATTAATAAATAATTTATTTATTGAAAATGCTGTTATGTATTACTTTAATTTATTTGCATTTAATTAATTGTTTTGAAGGTTTTTTTTATATACTTGGTCTTCCATTAGTCATAATTGACATAATATCTTTACTAATATTATAAAGCGGAAGAGTTTGTTTGTTTGTTTGTTTAAACGCGCTAATCTCAGGAACTACTGGTCCGATTTCAAAAAATATTTTTTTGTTGGATAATAAAAACGGGGAAAATTTACGCATACGAAGTTGCGCGGGACAGCTAGTACTTACATAAGTTTATCTTATTTTATAATCATATACGTATTTTAGATATATCGTTTTGATACATTATGTGTACTATACAGAAAAGATCTACGTCCACAGAAGTGACATAATATCTGACTTTTCGACTAATTTCTGCCAATGTCATGTGTATATTATAGACTTAAAAGTTAATGATTAATTTTCATCAACTTTACAAGTTTAACACGTTAAACACGATGCAGTGCAAAGATTCGATTCGATATGGAAATTCATAAATGTCGTCCCCGAATCTGAGAGTCCTGGTATCCTTTAAAAAAATGGATACGAGATTTTTTTTGGGATTTAATATAAAAAAAAGATAACTAGCAATGTGGGATTGAGTCCCACATTACTAGTAATCTTGTGAACCTTTGCTTAGGTCAAAGGCTAGTGTTAGGAATGGGTTCACGTCGGTAGTATAAAGGGTAGGATCCGAAACTGCGACCTCACGATTGCGAGACCCCTACCTTAGCCATTAGGCTACCGCCGCTTCATTTCACATTCGAGTTGTATCATAATGTAAAGATTTAACCTATTCTTTTGCAAAAAATGTATAATTATTATTCGATTCTCATTTGGTTTCTACCGGATAACTAAGTACCTACTTACAATTGAAAACTGAACCCTAAATAAAATCCCACAAAAAAACAAACACAAATTACGTTCACAATCTCATTTGTTATTCAAATTTATTCCTTAAGCACTCGCAATAAGAATTACTTATACATAGTAATCAGTTAACCGTATGCATACCTAAGTTTGTCTTGTCTAGGTCAACGAGCGTTTGGCGTTGTCACGTCATAGCGATGACGTAGTTGATTGTTTAGTTATTGAGGTCAGATTAAATGATTAATCCTAATTGTTATTGAAAAAGGCAACGTAAAAAGATTAGAAGTGTAGGGATGACACATAAACCTAAACATTACTAGCTGAATAGTCTTATTGTTGAAGATTTTAGAGATTTTAGCACGGGACGGAAATTCGATAAGACCGAAGAGGAATTTACCTACGTAAGTAGTTTCTAAGTAGTTTCTCCCGTATTATGCTTCATTTTTAAATCCTAAAAATAAATTTAAAGAACCTGAAAAAGATGGATTTTTCAGACATACAAAAACCATTATTAAAAACTATAGCGGGAACCGTCTGGAACTACATTAAAATAAATCTTAATTTATTTAAAACAGCATACCTACAGAATCCTAAATATAAACTCAAAGAACCCTAAAAAGATTAATTCTTCACTTTTACAAAAACCGTTATTAAATAAATTGCAAATACAACACAATAATTGATAAACAAATAAATTATTCATTGTCGCGTGCAGTCTACATGGTCATTACCAGTTCACGTGTGAAACTCTCACGAAGTTATTTATTTGTTAACATATTGAGGTCAGACGATGATTGTTTATATTTTTTATAAGAAAAAAGGTGGCGAAAAATGTACGGTATCGTATAACCGCCGGTTTTAATAACTACAGTTTATTGACTGTCAAAATAGCTTACAGTTGGATCAACGTAACGAGGCCGGACTGAAGTAGGTGACAAGTGGTTGCGTAGATGCATTTTTTGGAAGTAAATGGTGACAGGAAGCGGGGGGCGGGGACGGTAACTAAACCTAGAGAATTAGAGATGCGATTACGCATTACATTGTCATAATTAGTATTACTAACTCATGTTTTTTTGTGATTATTTTCGTAAAGAAATTGTTTTTCAAAGTTTTTTTAGTATTTACTTTAACTGTTCTAAATTTAAACTTTTATGACCTCATTTATCATCAAATAGTGTTTTATTATTGTCGAATGAAAATGTTGTTAGTATTTTTAATCGATTAAACATATTTAGTCCTTTTCGTAAGTAATTTTAAGGTCGCATCTCTATGACATGCGCGAAAGTGATAAAAACCTAACTTCAATCCGGTCAAGTTACGTTGATCGTACTGTACTCTAGTAGTTAAGTGACATTTGTGCATTTCGATCATTGACATATAGATCTGGACCACGTCATCCCTCTCAATTAAAAAGTAAATGTTGACTGATAAGTATGAAAAAAAGAAAAAACTCTTGCGGCCCTGTCTCTTTTAAAGGTATTGTCCACAAAGTAGCGTTGTCTCGTTTTAAAGAGTGGTAAATTTTGTGAGGTTATGGCGCAGTCTAGGACTATACGTCATTGATTTCGATAAGCGTCGAACCTTCTCTAACCGAGAATCCGAAAGGTTTTCTATATAACGATACGCACAAATTCGCTCAGTTTCGCTACTAGAGTTAGTTATTTTAACAGACAGTGAACAGTAGATAAGTTATTAAGATCTACCGTAGATAAGTCTAGTTACCGTTGTCTTTAGACTAGGGATGTTACGGAGATGTTTTTTTCGGAATTGAAGTCGGAGTCGCAGGTTTTAAAATTGGTTTGTCGGAATCTTAGTGGCAGTTGGAAGTGGTGGGAGAAGACGATTATGTTGATAAAATATGATAAAAAAAAACATTATTCACTCATATTAAATGTGTGAAGGAAAAATGCGCTCGGGCACAACTCGATAGGGAATCCGTTACAATTTTTAAATCTATACTAATATTATAAAGCGGAAGAGTTTGTTTGTTTGTTTGCTTTGTTTGTTCGTTTGTTTGTTTGTATAAACGCGCTAATCTCAGGAACTACTAGTCTATACTAATAATATAAGGCTGAAGAATTTGTTTGTTTGTTTGAACGCGGTAATCTCAGGAACTACTGGTCCAAAATTAAAAATTCTTTTACTGCTGGATAGCCCATTTATCGAGGAAGGCTATAGGCTATATAACATAACGCTACAACCAATAGGAGCGGAGCAGCAATGAAAAATGTTGCAAAAATGGGGCAAATTAACGCAGACGAAGTTGCGCGGGACAGCTAGTATTAGTATAAAAGAGTAGCCGCCGCTCGGTATTCAACTCCGATTTAAAAGTGTCGGAACCGAAGTCGAAGTCGGAGGTGAGAAATCAATCGGAAGTTCCGACCATTCGGAGTCGGAGTTAAAGCCTCGTCACATCGACGCTTGCCACGGGCGTACCTAGGACTAATTTGGGGACTGAAATCTATCCATACATCATGATAAATCGCATTTATTAATTAAACTAGCTGTCCCGCGCAACTTCGTATGCGTAAATTTTCCCCGTTTTTCCAACATTTCTCGTCGCTGCTCCGCTCCTACTAATCGTAGCGCAATGTTATACTTATAGCCCGTACCCTTCCTCGATAAATGGGCTATCCAACAAAAAAATATTTTTTCAACTCGGACCTGTAGTTCCTGAGATTAGCGCGTTTAAACAAACAAACAAACTCTTCCGCTTTATAATATTAGTATAGATGATAGCATCCAACTGGCAATATGACAACTTTAAACAACAACAAACTAAACTGACATAATTAATATAAACATTACGCAAATCATCTTATCTTTATACGACGGAAACGGATGACAAGTGACGGTGTAATCCGCTATTGGAAGTCAAGGCCGTGATTTCGATTCCCTTGTATGTTACGTAGTGGTATGTTGGTAACTGATGATGCATTGTTCATTTTTTTTATTATTTTGGTTATATTGTGTAGGGTTTACTAATATGTATTAGTAATTATTTTTTAAGAAACTAATGTGTGCCTAAACTCAAACACAAATATCTCTAACTAGCTGTCCCGCGCAACTTCTGGCTATCCAACAAAAAAATATTTTTTCAAATCGGACGAGTAGTTTCTGAGATTAGCGCGTTTAAACAAACAAACAAACTCTTCTGCTTTATAATATTAGTATAGATAAACGTCAATTTTGAAAAAAGGAATTTTGGCGGTGATTCCTAGCGTGCAAGAAGAAGAAGCTAGACCTAAGTAGAGGAGAATCGGTGACATTTTAAAACCAATATAAAATGTACATTTTTAAATAAAAATAAAATATTCTCTATATAAGTTATAGGCGTGTTTCCTAGGTAAACAAATCCAAATGACTAATTATATTATTAAATAAACCTGACATTTAAACTGCCAACAGTAAAGTCAACAGTTCAAGTAAATTTTGTGTTTATCATTGATCATATCATAAAGAAGTGATTTGGATTTGACGACAAAAATATGGTGACGTCATAGTCCGCTTATTTGTATGAGATCTCCATAAAAAATCTGCGTTTTGACATTTCTTAAAACTTTTTTTCTGACAAGTTAGAAACCAGCCCATTAATAAACGATTTGACTCACTGAGTTTCGTTTTTAATACCTATTTACACTATATAACATTTTATGTTTAAGCATTAACTTTGTTTTAACTTTAAAAAATATTAACTATCTATTATCTATCTGTTGAATTTCGACCAGTTTCGACCACAAGGCGACCCAGGGCGACCCCACTGACATTTATACCAGGAGGCCTACTCTAATTCAAAGAAAACGAAGTTTCGGTCAAAAATGCGATGGTGATATACAGAGCTAGTAAAATCTATTTAATCCACTCGTTCCAGAAAATCGTCCATGGGTTCGAACTTCTTGTGCTTATCCAAAAATTCATTAGAATAGTCCCCGTAAACTTCAGAACTTTAAGTAAACGAACGTCCATGAATTTCGATTTGAAGAAAGAGACTGGACCGTGCAAAGCGAGAAAGAGAAAAAAATTGTGCGGCCTTTGACAGGTATTGTCCACAAAGTAGCGTTGTCTCGTTCAATTTTGCGAGGTTTTGGCGCAGTCCTGTTCTCTACGGCAATGGGTGATCCATAATAGAAAAAGAAGTAATTTTGTCACCTTGAAAATAGGCTTACTGACATTGAAAAAGTTACGTGTGACATCATCACCTGTCACTTCTGTAGACGTGATGTCTTTTCTGTATCCACAACACAAAGGTAACCGCACACTAGCCATAAATCATCACTCTATTGAAGCTCTATTGACAGAGTTGTGAAACTACTTAACGTTGTTTCTGCGACTAAGTATGATTCGCGAACTCATAGGCGTATCTTTGATGACGTGGCGTAGGTACTTGACTCAACACTGACCAAGTTTATACTATGTAGTGTGTACTACCGTCCTTTACAGGTGGATAACGACAAACGTTACGAGGTGTAATGTAACATGTTACAAAGCGAGCATTCATGCAGTACGAGGAAACGATCACGATCACGCGAGCAACGAGCGGCTCGCTGCTCACGGCGAATGCTCCACCCGCTTTTGGTTTTTTGAATATTGAATCTTTTGAGTGTTATGCGGTTCAGTCAATACGCAGAAATCTCAACACAATCTCATCGTTAGACCAATATGGAGCACGGGTGAGCAACGAGCATGTTTACATGGGTTTTTAGCATACGGCATAATGTACCTAATGCTCGCTGCGAATGGTAGGTCCATTACGGCCCGTGTCGTGTACGAAGGTGTCCTTTACAGTTTCGGGAGGTTTTAATCCCCAAATCCCCTCTCTAGGTGCCGTCATGAGCCTCCCTGCCCATCTATACTTTTGAATATTATAAAGTTGAAGAGTTTGTTTGTTTGTCTGTTTGGTCGAACGCAATAATTTCAGTAAATACTGGTTCGAGTTGAAAAAATCCGTTAGTGTTGGATAGCCCATGTATCGAGAAAGGCGTGGTGTTATATAGCCTATAGGCTATATAACACCACGACCGACGAAATTTGTTGCAAAAACGGGGAAAATTGACGCAAATGAAGTAGATAAGCAGCATTATGGTGTACAATAATGGCAATAGGGTCATTCCGGCTTCCTCAGAATTTAAAGGACATTTGGAGAAAAGGACATATCGAGAAAGGACATTTGGAGAAAAGGACATATCAACAAAGGACATTTGGAGAAAAGAACATTTCGAGAAAGGACGTTTCGAGAAAAGTACATTATGCGCTGAGACGATTTATTTCACCGGTTTTGAGTAGTGAGTGACGAAATAAATGACCGAAAGTGCGTGCACGCTTAGGTTTTGAACTCGCGACCTACAGTTCTAAAGTCGAGGTCGTTTCGTACATCTGTTTGGCAAATTTCATCTAAACTCGTGCTACTAAGTATTCGAATAAAGGTAATTGAGCAACAAGAGGCCTGTTAGTCTAGTGGTTAGTGACCCTGACAGCTAAGCCAGAGGCAAAGGGTTCAATTCCCGCCCAGGATAAATAAAAAAAATGTCTGGATGTAATTTGTCTATAACTTCTATACATATAATAAAACTGTAAATTTCACGTGTCTGTATATGGCCGAACTTAGTGAAAAAAAATATTAGGAAATGTTCGAAAAGAGTATTTAAACACTTTGCTGCATTTTTAGAAATGTCTGTCTGTCTGTCTGTCTGTCTGTTTGTTTGAACACGCATCACGCAAAAACTACCCGACAGATTCGGTTGAAATTTTGTATGTGTATTCTAATAAGTCTGGATTAACATATAGGCTATAATTTATCACGCTATTTCCTATAGGAGCTAAGCAATAACGGATAATGTCTGTAGCTATTTATCGTCATAAAACAATAACTACTTGACGGATCTTCATGAAAATTTGTAGTTTTATTGTAAATACTATAGGTAATTACTTACACTATGAATCATTACGCTATCGTCTATGGGGAGCGAGCAGCAACGTATGTTTGGTCGAACCATTATGGTTTTTCACAATTTTTTCCACAATAAGACATTATTTACTATTGTAACCCATGGAAACAGTAACTTCACGCTAAAACTATAAGGAGCTAAACACAACATTTTAAATTTTCTTAAGATCAGCTATTTTAACGACTTTGATATCGGTTGATGTGGTCTAATGGCACAGGCGGTATTGAACAAGCGAGAAGCGAGATCGGAGGATCGAATCCCAAGTGTGCGAGTCTCTTTTTGCGTTATTTAAAAATTTCTTTTTATTCTTTTTTTAAGTATATTTCCAAATGTATACTTATTATACAAGCTTTTATTTTCGACTTTAACATGCTTACTTTGTTTAACAAATTTTCATATTAATCAATCACTTTCAATAGGCACCTTTGTCATTGTTTTGCATGAATCGTTATTATGTTATGAATGTAGAATTGAAAAACAATATTACATTACAAATAAACAATAACTACTTGATATTTTCTAGAATTTATAAAAGAAAAATCAAAATAAAACACGAGGCGCCATCTGTGATTCGATTTCTTCTGAATGCCAAAATGGCTTACCTACAAATGTTGACAAACTTTCGCGATTTGTACACATTATGAAAATATATATATTACGGGTCTTAATCACGTGAATAATTTAAGGTTAAATACCTTGCTTACCTATGTTTAACATGCATGAAAATTTTAGTTTAATTTAATATAAAATCATTAAGTATTAAAAGCTACTTATCCAGTTTTGAAAATAGATGGCGTTTAAATACAAATTAAAAAATAACAGGAAAATTGATTTAAAAAAAAATCTGAAATTTTTACGTAGAGGGATATGAATATACTTATGATGATCTTAATTTCCGACAGGTTGACACAACTATTTTTTAATTCACCAAAATAGACATTATAAAATAGTATTTAAATCTTCTAAAGTGAGTGAAAAAAAATATTGAAATAAGTTTAGAAAAGTATTTAAACACAAAAAAGATATCTGAGTATATCTTTTAAAAACGTTTGAATGTTGTCTGTTTGTTTGAACACATCACAGTACCGCGGGAATGTAATGTTTTAAAAACAGGATATTTTTAAAAACATAACTAGCCCTATTTCGCGGGGGACTTTACAACACGGACACAAAGTGTGTGTACTTTAGACTCGGAAAAGATCGCTAGGGCAGGACATAACCCGCGATCATAGGAAATCTGTGAGAGTTTTTTCTATCATACCTTTGTTACCTATGTTTAAATTATTTTGAAGGAGCGAGCGGCTAGGTACCTCCGATTGAAACGTCCGATTTAAAAGTGTCGGAGCCGAAGTTGGAGTCGGAGGTTTAAAATCAATCGGAATTTTCGATCTTTCGGAGTCAGATTCGCTCGAGTACTTGGGCGGTTTCGGGCTGCATTTGACCCGAAACCGCCCAAGTTCTCGCGTGACGGGGGAGGGGGGGAATTTTTCGATATTAATAATATTTGATGTGATGAAAATCATTTTGGTGAAATACTTTTTTGTCGAGGTGCTGAAAGCAAAGGAATTTTTATAATTTGTCTTCTAACGGTCTGGCGCCATAAACTTTGTCGGTCTTCATTTTGCTGTACTGGGCATTTGCTAGGCTTGCCCTGCCATAGGTCGGGCCCTGATTAAAGCTAGGCCATATTATCCATAGATGCCACACAGCATTGTGAAGCATGTTTCCAATATGTTTTAAACAGAAGTTAAATTGTAATATAAACTACCTTAACATAAACCCAACTTCCATGCGAACGAAGTCGCGGGCACAGCTAGTATATTATAAATCTGAAGAGTCTGTTTCTTTCTGATATCAGAAAGTCCTGGTACGAATTAACGCCGACGAAATTGCGCGGGTCAGCCAGTCTATAATATGTGTATGTTTTTCAAATATTTAAGTATGTCTATCAGTTGTCTGGAGGCCTAGTACAGTGCAATAGATGAATTTTGTATTTAACCACATAAATGATACTTAGGTGCCACCTGCTTTTATACTGATAAAAAAAAGTCTCTAACAATTCTAAAATATTAAAAAATCCACAACATTAATGTTCAAGTTATCACTTCTGCCGGCACTCACGGAGTGTAACCCGTATTTTTTTCTCACTTAACACTACACTAACTCAAACGGCTTAGTTCTTTTGAATCTTCGTTTTAAGTCCGTACAATCTAGGAGTTGGATAGCCTCAAGATTGACATGGTGATGAAGTCTTTTATCGTGAGCTTCTGCGAATTTTCTTCACACGTTATTTTATGTATTCTCGCCATTTTGTAGAATGCTCGCTAAATCAGTGTCAACGAACACTTATTCTAAGCATTTATTTGACGTAAAGGAGTCTAAAAGCGGCCGCTTGCTTCAAGGAGAACCAGTGTATATCTAGGTTAGGGCTCTGCACTTAGTTGTTGGCCATTTTGTACTTGAACCTTTAATACTATTTATGGAGATTGGTTAAAAAATGGTTATTTTAAGATGCTATTACTAACATAACCTATGTAATTCTACCTTAAACTCGACATATCCCATCCTCACCCAAGTGGATGATTTTACTTTCTTATGAGTTGCTTATCGCTTTTGATCAAACGCTGAAATATGCGTTTTTTTACAATTTACAAGAACAAACACAAATAGGTAACAATTTTTATAAATCTAACTTCAAATCTGATTGAGTTTCATAAAAATCTAACTTGAATCTGACGGAGTTTAACACATATTATCTTGCAACCCCTATTTTACACCCTCAGGGGAAGAATTTGCAGTATCTTTAAAACGGCTAAACGGCAAGTTGAGAGTGACAGTAGCCTATGTCACTCGGGTATAAAGTAGCTTTCCGGTGAAAGAATTTTTGAAATCGGTCGTGTAGTTTTTAAGTTTATTAATTATATACAAAAATCTTTCCTCTTTTTGCCCGACTGTAAGGAAGGGTTATGTTTTTCGCGCGTATCTTGTATGTATGTTTCTATGTAATATTCTTTATTACCTGATATCTCACAATTCACTTATTAGATTTGTACAATTAATACGTCGTTAGATTCGTCTTGATCGCCCAAAGTTGTGTGTTAGATATATTGTGACGATTGAAAAAACAAACATGGCGGCTGTAAGATGTCAAAACCAAGAGGTGTAAAAAAAATGTTGTTTTGAATACTGCAATAAGGGTATCAAATTAAAGGGCTCATCTTAAGCATTTCAAAAAGGTATAACATGATTATGACTGTAATACTAATAAAGTTAGTTAGCAACCATTCTTTTTTTTAATTTTTAATACTTGACAATTAGCTGTGATAAAAGTTAGTTGTTACATCGGTTACTTCCTATAACTACTAACGGCCGGTCCCACTAATCTACCTATCGAAGGATTTGGCTACTAGAGGTAGAATTTTGACATATTTTGTATGGAGCTTTTGTCAAATATATATCTCTAGTAGCCAAATCCATCGATAGGTAGATTATTGAGACCGGCCGTTAAAAGTATTAAATAAAAAAAAAAATTATAAAAAAAAAATCCCGCTTGCACAAAAAAGATGTAAACAATATCCCCTATAATTTCATGCAGTTCAGGCACATCGTTATGTTCATCGAGATTCATTAATGCCTCTGATTGCATGAAATTATATAATAATGTAGGGGATCTTGTTTCCATCTTTTTAGTGCAGGTGGGGTTTATTATTTTTATAATTTTTAATATTAGTATAGATATTACCTTTTAAATACTATTGATTAGTAACTGGCACTGCCTCATTGCAATACAGGAGTCAAATTATTAAAATAAATTTGCTTTTTACGAAGGCTTAAGTTGTTATTTTCCTTGAACTAATTAGGTATACTAATTAATTAATTGTAACATTTCCTTACTTCAATCAAACTTCGTTTTAAGGAGGTGGGCAGTAAGTATGACCTTTTAAAACAATTTCAAAAATAAAGTTACTGAATTTGAAAAGTGATAGCGTTGCTTATAGAATTTTGATGAATTTCTATATACAATCATGTGTGAATCTTAAAAAACCTGTGAAATGTAACACACTAAGAAGCAGTTTTTCAAAATTCAACCCTGACATAACTGGGTGAAAATGGGTGTGAAAATTTATTTGGGCATTCATATTTTTCTACTTAGATAGATAAGGAAGCGGTAACCTAGTGGCTAAGGCATCGGACACTCAATCGTGAGGTCGCGGGTTCGATATCTATCCATTATTACTACTGACTTGAACCCATTTTTAACACAATTAAGCTTAGCTGGAGGGGTTAACAGGATTGCTAGTAATGTGGGACACACAATCCCACATTGCTAGTTATTTTTAAAAAAAAGATATGAAATTTTCTATACCTAAATGTTATTCAGCGTAATAAAAGAAACACGTGTTTCAGGGGCTTCCAAAATTAATAATAAAATAAATGTATGGATAATCGAAATCGCTGAGGCTACAAACCTCAAAATGTACACGTCAACTAGTTATTTTATGCTAAACTACTGGAGTTCATACTTATTTTTTTTAATCTACCCTTAAGGAGACTAAATAAGTAATGAATTGTTGAGAGAAAAATCAAAATTTGCAAAGGCTAGAAGCCTAAGTTTAAACTACTGAAGCTAGAAACATTAAATTTAAGTAATGGGTTCCTCTTGTGACATAGGCACACATTAGGATTTTTCTACCCCTAAGGAGAGATTTTGAAGCTCGCGGGCGAAAGCTAATTTAATGATCAAGGCCTCGGAGACAGACAAGGGGGAATTTGAGGAGTGTTTAGGCAGGCCATTCCGCCCCTCCCCCCCCCCCCCTCGAAAGCAGTAACCTTAAACATAAACACAGTAACCTCTTTTGCATCACAATTGGATATAAACGTCAAAAACAACAAATAGAATTAAACTTTCGACTTTCCGAATCGCGGAAGTTAACATAACAAAATCACGTCATGTTTTCAAAGTCAGTAGGTACAATTTTGATATGGTTTAGTGCATTGAGATAATGACATTGAGCTCAGTTCCATTTAATAAGGAACTTGCAGGAAAGTAATCATTAAAATTCGTGAATATTTCTTAAGTTTGTAAGGTTTTTATTAAGGGCAAGGTTGTGCAGACTTTAGGGTTGTCACTTTTTATGTCCTGCTAATTTTATAAAAGTGGAAGATTGTGTTATGTTTTGACGATTTTTTTAAAAATGATATCACAATATTATTAGCCTCTCGTGCTAAGCTAAATTATTAACATATTATATTAGAAATGGATTTAAGTTTGTTATTGTTTCACCCCCAAACCGCTTAATGAATTTCGATTTGTGAAATAAGTTTTGAAATTCCTCAACATTTACAAGTACTTATTGGAAAAACAATTATTTAAATACCTTACAAAACAGTGGCAGGTCCGGGATTGTCGCTGGAGGGGTTGTCGTTTTGGGCTTGGATTGTCGTTTCGGGAGGACTTGAACCAGATAGGAACCGTTGTTGCATTACTCACACGATACGAATGGGTGAATGGCAAATGATTTTGGAAAGACTAGAGTCCCCCAAGCCACCCCATAAGTCTGCGTCGTGGTAACGAACCCACCCCTTTGGCCACATTCGAAACCAAGTTTCGAAACCGGTTTCGAAAACAGATTTTTTTTTTCTGCAGTTGCACGCACTCCCACTGCTCTGCTAAGGCAGCTGAAACAGTTGACAACCCTACGTAATATATGCAAATTAAATTGCACACGTGTTGTTATTACGAAAGTTTTCGAGATCGGCTTAAGACCTCGGGACGATTTCTGTTATAAAACTTAATGCTTAGGCGCTTTATTTGATATTGTAATTTTAATCATGAATTGTTTTTTGCAAACAGGTGTATATTTATCCTGAGAGCGTGCATTGCTTTTAAATACATACCAAAAACATGGAGAGAGGCCAAAGTAGTCTTCTTACCCAAACCAGTGAAAGAAGACTACACTGATGCCAAATCATATAGACTCATCCGCCTCACCTCCTTTCTACTAAAAACTCTAGAAATACTAGTAGACAAACACCTAAGGGAAGGAGCACTTACTAAGCAACCACTCCACCCTCAACAACACGCATACAGGAAAGGGAGATCAACAGACTCTGCCCTTCACCTAGTAGTACACAAAATAGAAACAGCTTTAAAGAACAAAGCATCAACCCTGGCAGCGTTCATAGATATTGAAGGAGCCTTCGATAAGACCATGCATAACAGCATAAGCCACGCCCTACAAAAATTCAAGGTGGAGCCAGTCCTGAGAAGCTGGATCACAGAGCTAGTTAGCAAAAGGGCCGTACAGGTCACTGTGAATACCACCACAAGGGCCAGAGTGGCGAGGGGATGCCCTCAAGGAGGGGTCCTATCACCACTTCTGTGGAACATTGTGGTGGACAGCCTCATAAGGAAACTCAATAATCGAGGGTACACCACAATTGGCTATGCAGACGACCTCACAATATTAATAAATGGTACTGCAGAGAACGTACTATGTAAAGTACTGCGCAAATCCCGAAAAGACAGAACTTGTCCTTTTCACGAATAAAAGGAAATTACCAGAACTACAATTACCAAGGTTATTTAAAACCCAATTAACCCTAACAACCCAAGTTAAGTACCTAGACATCACCCTGGACAGCAAATTGACTTGGGCGGCACACATCGAAATGAAACTAAAAAAAGCCTGCATAATATTCTGGCAGTGCAAAAGGCTAATAGGCAAAAAGTGGGGACTGAGCCCACAAATAACGCTGTGGCTCTACACGGCAATAATACGGCCAATTATCACCTATGGTTCCGTGGTGTGGTGGCCTAGAACACAACTGATCACCACCAAGACCAAACTCCAGAGTCTTCAACGCCTAGCATGCGTAGCCACGACAAGTTGTATGAGAACTACCCCTTCGGCTGCGCTAGAACACATCCTTAACCTGAGATCGCTTCACCTTGAAATCAAGGAGACAGCAACAGCCACTGCACTCAGGTTAAAAGCGAACGGCCTCTGAAAAACGATGAGGGGATAGTACACTCTGGAATTCTATCAGAAATTACAAGGGAATATCCATTCCTGGAAGCTCCAACAGATAGAATCCCCCAAAAACATAACTTTGACCAACGATGCAAAATCAGACTTAAACCCGAATCAAAAGACAGCTCCGAACCATCTGAAGTTAGAATATACACAGATGGATCCAAAACCGCGGTAGGCACGGGAGCAGGAGTCTTTTCGGATGACCTGAACATTAAGATATCTACTGCTTTGGACAGAACACGATTTTCCAAGCAGAATGCATTGGCATAACCAAAGCGGCTCAAGCAGTCGCAGCCAAAAATGTAAAAGAACTAAAAATAAAAATTGTAACCGATAGTGCTTCAGTGCTACAAGTGCTGTCAAACACCAGCATAAACTCGACCTTTATTCAAGAATGCCATGAATCACTTCAAGCCATTACCCAGGATAATGAAGTGACCCTGCAATGGATAAAGGGACACAGCAACTCAATTGGAAATGACGCGGCAGATGAGCTAGCTAGACGGGGATCTAAAATGAACATCCACGGCCCCGAACCGCTAATGCCCCTACCCCAAGCCCAGGTACGAATCTGGCTGCGCGAGAAAACAGAGGAAAACCACAAACTGGAATGGGGAAAAAACACCGGTTGCAGACAAACAAAAGAGGCGATTCCAACAGTGCCCAGAAAGTACGCTCGGAATCTAATCAGATTAAACAGGGACATACTGCGAAAAGCAATAGCCATCCTGACAGGCCATTGTCCCCTAAACAAGCACCTGTACACCATCGGGATCACAGATAGCCCACTGTGCAGAGGGTGCATGGAGCATGAGGAGACGCCCAAGCATGTAATCATGGAATGTACCAATGTGGCCGAGCACCGGGCACAGTTCCTAAAAACACCGTCATCCCTCCCTGAAGCCTGCAGCAACCTGCGGGGAATGCTGGGCTTCTGGGAGTGTTTGGGCTGGCTGGAGTGAAAAGAACTGACACATTACAACGTACGCACAATGATCCAATTAAGAGGCTAAGTGCGACATTGCGGCCCCGTTAAAACAAACAAACAAACAAACATTTAGTCTAATAATATCTACAAAACTACTATCGGCTATACGTGTGTCACAGAAAGATGTGGTCAAATCATGGGCTTACCCACCCAGGTTCATTTTTCGGAGGTGTTTCGTAATTTCGGGAGGTAGGGTTCTGAGGTGGTACAATTTACTTCCATGGTCGTTATGTAGGTACATACCTATACCGAGTACATTACCAATTGTTATAATGTAAGTAGGTATCTAACCCTATTTCACGATATATATAATCACTCCTTACTATATTATTTATGAACTATCTGACACGCGCAACTTCGTCTGTGTAAATTTTTTCCGTTTTTGAAACAATGTTCATAGCTGCTCCACTCCTATTAGACGAAGAGTAAAATATTTTTTCAATTCGGACTAGTAGTTCCTGAGATCATCGCGTTCAAAAAAACAAACTCTTTAAAACTACTCAAACTCTTTAATAACTCGTTAAAATAATACGATAGGAAATGTCACCATGTTAGCTGATTTTAAATCAATTTAGAAAAAAAGATAGATATTTGATAGTCTTTGCTCGCAGAGCTTTGGTCCCATGGATATTACTTAAAACAAACTTGTTTTAACATATTGTTTTATTGTTTCAGATCCTGTAATTCAGTGCGTGTGGGGAGTTCTACTGATACTGTTATCAATAAGCAGCTTTGTATTCACACCGCTGGACTTCATGCTGTTAGAAAAACTTAATATGAGACCAGGTATTTATATTGTTATTCCATCATTTTCCAGTGCAGTATAGACCGAGTACTCGCTGGCAAAGTGATCCTATAAGGGTTCCGTTTTATTCTTCTGAGGTAGGAACCCTAAAAATTTGAGAAATCCCGGGAAGAACGTAAAAGCCCTTTTTTCTTGGGTAAACAAGATATCCATTTCGGCTTGAACTCATGTTCGACTAGCCAAGCCATACTTTATACAGCTCAAGTAAAATGGCCACCATCCGTTATAGGATTCGCGGACGGAGCCGCGGGCATTAGTATAATAATTAAACTGGTAATAAAATATAGTTTACAACTTTAATTAATTCAAATGGTGAGATCAACTCCGTGCCTTAGCATAATCTCTTCCGTCATATATAAGAAACCCGTGACTGACTGATTTTCCCCGTTTTTGTAATATTTTTCATTGTTGCTCCACTCCAATTGGTCGTAGCGTGATGTTATATAGCCTGGGTATGTTCCTATATGCACTGCCACCACTGTAAAGTATGAAGCCACTCATACCCTTATAGCGGCGGTAGCCTAATGCATAAGGCATCCGTCTCGCAATCGTGAGGTCGCGGGTTCGAATCCTACCTACCGACAAATTAAATACCTACCGTAAATACTACCGACGTGAACCCACTCCTAACACAAGCCATTGAGCTTAGCTGGATGGGTTAACAGGATTGCTAGTAATGTGGAACCACAATCCCACATTGTTAGTTATCTTTTAAAAAAAAAAAAGTAAATAAATAAGGTTATACTGTTTAAAACGGAACATAGTCCAGTATACTGTCATTCATGTTTTTTGACGTAGTTTTCACTTGAAAATAATTATAATTTTAAATGTATTAGTTTTTTAAAACTAGAAAATATATTGTTTGAATGTAGTTATATTAAAAACTATGCGTCAATTTTCCCCGTTTTTGCAACATTTTTCGTTGCTGCTCCGCTCCTATTGGTCGTAGCGTGATGTTATATAGCCCATAGCCTTCCTCGATAAATGGGCTACCAAACATAAAAATATTTTTTTTAATTCGGACATGTAGTTGCCGCGTTCGAACAAACAAACAAACTCTTCAGCTTTATAATATTAGTACCTATAGATTTAACATTCAAGTGAAATATCAATTGAAAATAAAAATTACTGGTCGCTGTTGATTACTTGATCAAATTAGATAAATTTCGGGACTTAATCGTGTGAATTATTTAAAGTTAAGTACCTACTAACATTTTATTTTATCCTTTCATTTGGATTAACGCGATTATGTCCCGAAATATATATAATTGTGTGTAAAAATCGCGTAAGTTTTAAAACACGTGATTAAAGTACTGAGAGCTCCTTACTTCCAAAACGCCAGTGTTCGCAGTACAAAAATGGCGGCTATTGAATGACGTCACATATTTCCAAATTTATTTATAGCAATCGTAGCCGATACGATTGCTATAAATAAATTTCGTAGGAGTGATTACCATAGTAGGTACGAGATCCCTATGTTCGGGGGTTTGATTCCCACCCGGATGTTTTTTTCATTAAACATTTAATATTCAAACTAATATTATAATGTAAAAGTAACTCTGTCATCTATTTATGTTACGTTTCCACACAATTTCATTCAATTTGTTATTGGAGGGGTTTGACAATGTTCGAAAACGGTCACCCATCTTTGGACCGAGTGGTAACGCTGCTTAACCTCGCTGATATCTCTATCTGCTCAGTCGCCACTGACCCCTCACTGTTTTTTTATACCACTTATGAAGAGACAAAGAGTAAAGGAAAAATAAGGGTGGGACGGCAGAAAAAGAGATGGGCTGATGACCTAGTAGAAGCAGTTGGGAATAATTGGATACAAATTGCTAAGGGAAGGAAAAAGTGGAAAGAGATGGAGGAGGCTTATACTCAAAGGCCACACAACAAGAGGGAAATGCGCAAACAGAAAATTATGATATATAAATACATTGTTGAGTGGAATGACAAGTTATAATAATATTAATAATAACGAAGAGACGAATAGATTATGAGCCTGGTGGTTAAGCAGCACATTAGCCTGGTAAACAAGTGCTTTTCATGACATTTTTTTAACAGTCTTCGATTTGGAATAGCATGTACCTATACAGGGTGTATTTTTGAAACGGGTCAGTAAGGGCAAGTACCTTAACCGTTGCAGTTACAGCAAAACGTTCTTAGAAGACCTTCCCTAACTTTTTGACATACTTTGAACTGCATTCACAGATTTTGTAAAAAACTTACAGTTGGCAAAAAAAATGCAAAAAGTCCAAAAAATTTTTTTTTATGCCAATCGATTCTATTTCATGTGGGGATCAAAAAACTCTATGAAACCATTTTAGCTTTCAGTACTAGAAAAGACAGAAATCGCCAAAAACGTTTCCCATACATTTCGGCAACAGAAACAAATTTCTACGATGGTCGAACTTTTTGTTATGGCCAGGAAGTGGGTAGAATTGACTGTAAAGTAAATAAAAATAATTTTTACCTTCAAATTTCGAATTTCATTCGAAAATCTGTGTGTCAGCTGAGAAACTTCGTATGAGTTATTATTAATTAAGGATTTTCGCTAAAATGTCTTCTAATCGTGAAAAAATTGACTTATTAGAAGCGTATTTTGTCAATAATCGAAATGCGGGAGCTGCATTAGTGTGGTACCGCAATAAGTATCCGTTGCGACATGTGCCAACAAGAAAGGTTATTAGAAATCTTTTGAAAAACCTGGAATTGCAGGGTTCTTTCAAAAAAAAGCGGCAGCCTCGTGTGGACATGGACACGGAGATTGCGGTTCTGACTTATGTCGAAGCATATCCAGAGGTATCGTCCAGGCATGTCGCCTTTGAAGTAGGTGTATCCCACTCCCTTGTGATAAAGATATGGAAGAAATACGGCTACAAGTGCTATCGATATGGGCGCATAGTTCAAGTGTTACATCCGGGTGATGATGTTCGAAGGCTTACTTTTTGCAGGTGGCTAAGAGGAAAAATAAGCAGAGATCATGAATTTTTAAATTACATACTGTGGTCAGACGAAACGAATTTTTCCAATAACGGTATGTACAACAGAAAAAATCACCACTATTGGTCCAAAGAAAATCCACTAAGAGTTACGGCAAGTCATAATCAGGTTCGCTTCTCATTCAACTGTTGGTGTGGTATAATGTCCAATCGAGTTATAATGGTGGAATTTTATGAAGGGAAACTGAATTCTGCCATGTATAATGAAGTCATTTTACACCATCTTGAAAACGAGATGGACGAATGGCCCCTGTCGGAATTGCGAAAAGTTCATTTTCAACAAGATGGTGCTCCGCCACATAACAGTCACCTTTCACGTTCCAATTTGAGCCGCCTATTCGGTACACAGTGGATAGGTACACATGGTCCAACACAGTGGCCACCTCGTAGCCCCGATCTAACACCACTTGATTTTTTTTTATGGGGCTTCGTGAAAAACGAGGTGTATAAGACGACGTACGCCAGTGTTCAAGAGCTCAAGGATGCATTAATGACCATTTTACGTAATATTCATCCCAGAACATTATTAGCCGCCATTCGTTCAGTGCAAAAAAGGATAGACTTATGTATTCGTGAAAATGGAAATCATTTTGAGCAATTTATTTCATAAACCAATTTCTAAAATGTTTAAATGATTTTTTTTATTTAAAAAAGTTTAAAATTTTACCTGTCCTATGAGTTTCGAGTTGATTTATCATATTTCCGTAGGAAATGTATGGGAAACGTTTTTGGAGATTTCTGTCTTTTCTAGTACTGAAAGCTAAAATGGTTTCATAGTTTTTTGATCCCCACATAAAATAGAATCGATTGGCATAAAAAAAAATTTTTTGGACTTTTTGCATTTTTTTTGCCAACTGTAAGTTTTTTACAAAATCTGTGAATGCAGTTCAAAGTATGTCAAAAAGTTAGGGAAGGTCTTCTAAGAACGTTTTGCTGTAACTGCAACGGTTAAGGTACTTGCCCTTACTGACCCGTTTCAAAAATACACCCTGTATATACCTATATAGACTGCCTCTGTGGCGCGGTGGGAGTGTGTCCGACTGCTACGCAAGAGGTCGTGGGTTCGATTCCCACACGGGACACCACTTTGTGTGATCCACAAATTGTTATTCCGAGTCTGGGTGTATTGTGTCCGTGACTTGTATGTTTGTAAAGTCCCCCGCGACACAGGGCTTGTTCCCTACTGCGGGAGTCGTCTTTTTAAAAAAAAAATAAAAAAAATATGATTTTATTGTTTTTATACATATTAGATATGTTTTGGGACTTAATCGCGTGAATTATTTAAAGGTGAACCTTTTACCCGACGTTTCGATCGAATTGCACCGATCGTGGTCACGGGTCGTACCTTCAAATAATTATACCCGAAATATATCTATTTCTATATGATTTTTTCAAAATTTATGTTTCCAGATTAATAATAGCGACACGACAGTACTTCTCAAACTTTGTTTTGCAAACATCACCGCGTATGTGAAATGTTTAATAACAAATTATGAAAAAGGGTAATCGCGTCACAGCAATTTCCGTCAATTAAATTAGCAGTCAGGGTCACTAACCACTAGACCAACAAGCCAGTCGTCAAATACGTACTTAATATAGACTAGCTGCCCGCCCCGGCTTCGCACGGGTGTCATAAACAAGATTATTTTTAGTATAATGCAAAGCTCAGGCAACCCAACAAGATTTTTATTTCAGAAAATCATATAAAAATATTGAAAACTAGCACCGTTATTAACCATTCAAGTGGTCTTATGTTCTTCGCGCTATCGTGCTCATTGCGTCCCATAGTACGTAATCCATGGTTATTATTAAAAAATAAGTAATGATTACATTTTACATCACATTGTGAACAGTAAATGGACTCTTAGAATGATTAGTGAATTAATTAATGATTGATTAATTATTTAATTCAAAAATATAACATGGTATTAAAATTAGATACCCCATTGCATTGCGTTACTGATTCTGAGCAAACTACTTTGAAGTTTACACTATACCAAGAATAACGTTGTATAAAGCCGTAAGATTTTTAAATAAAGTTATTAACATATCGAAACTATAAAGGTTCCGTTTTTGCCATTTTGGCTACGGAACCCTAAAAAGGCCAGTAGAAGTGGAAGATATTTTATTAAGACAAAAATGACAACCCTATCTTTATTACTTTTGTCAGTGGTTGCTAAGCAACTGTGTTATTAAACATTTCACACCGATCTTGGCTTTAGTAAAGTGATTATTTAAGTTATCATAATAAGTTTTAAAATAAAGGACATCGCACAACACGAGTCGGTCATTGCCAAAGTGCTGTGACCTTATGCGGTGTTAAAATTATTTTTAAATATATTTAACATGTTAGAGTAACATGTTAGAATTAATATATATTATTAGATAAGTTGCAGCTATAAATTTTATAAGAACACCAACTTTTCCCCGCGGTTCCGCCCGCGTTCAACCATACTATGTCCTTTCCCGACCCTCAAAACTATCTCCTAGTGATTTAAGCGTGAAAATGTAAAGGACAGATACAGTAACTTTCACATTTATAATATTAATATCTTGGAATAACACACAACACCATCTGATCCCAAACTAAGCTGAGCTACTATGGAAACCAGACAACTGATAAACATTAACATATATTTCTAAATACGTACATATTATAGATAAATAACACCTAGACACAGAATAAACCATCGTGATCATCACACAAAGTTTTATCATGGGTGGGGATCGAACCCACGGCCTCCAGCTTAGCAGTCAGGAGCACTAACCACTAGACCAACAGGCCAGTCATGAAAATGAAGTAAAATTTATAAAAATCACGAGACATAACCACAGAATAAGTAATAGTACTACGTAACCTAACTAATATTTACTATAATTATGCAATAACAATAGGTACCTAGTTAGGTAGGTTTGTGTCTGTGACTTGTATGTTTGTAAAGTCCCCCGCGACACAGGGCTTGTACACAACAACGGGAGTCGTTTTTTTAAAATCATCGAAACTCATTATTTAATACAAACAATAGAGATGAGATAAACTTTTGACCCTAATTGCGTTATATGACCTTGGAATAGTTGTGACCTTGACTTACTGTGTAGTAACCTTGACTGTATTGACCTTGAACTTGATTTGACCATTATTTCACATTATATAATTATGTGTTCCTTTGACATTTTTGTATGTCAATGTTTCTTTCTGTTTTTTAATTAATGGCAATCTTCAAAACTTTTTGCAATCTTGAAGATAGTAGATATATCTATTAATTGCACGTTTAAGTACCAAATGTAATCAGTTGATTAATAAGTATTTTGACTGCCTCTGAGTCGTGATGGGAGTGTGTCCGACTGCTACGCTCCGACTGCAGTTCGTGTGATCCACAAATTGTTGTTCCGAGTCTGGGTGTACTTTGTCTGCGACTTGTATGTTTGTGAAGTCCCCCGCGATACAGGGCTTGGGAACAAGCCCTGTATCGCGGGGGACTGTACTGCGAGAGTAGTATTTTTTTAAATGAAAACCAAAAAATAGTATCGATAATTATATTTATCTATTCAAATGAAAATGAATAGCCTAATTCGTTTTAGTTTAGTACTAGTATAGTATTATATTATCTGTGGTTTAGTGTTTAGTGGCCGCGATTTTTTATTGCTTGATGTTTTCTCCGGCTTTACCTATTGTTTGCAAACTTGGCATTACATGTACCTACATGTAGAATCATGATGATGATACGTCACATGATTCTACAAGAGTTGTTTTACAACCTAATTATATAAACAATTAGATTTGATTTATTTTTTTCTATTTATATAAGTTTAAAGAAAGTTCTTATAAAGTTTTTCTTTAAACGTTTCACTTAAAACCCCCGGTATACGTAAGGTAGAACGAGCCCCAGCCAGAAGGTCCGACGACCTAAAGAAGGTCGCCAAGACGGAATGAATTGGATGCGTGCAGCGGAGGGTGCTGTGGCGTAAATTGGGTGAGGTCTATGTCTAGCAGTGGACCGATACAGGCTGAGTAGTAGTGAGTAGTTCAGCGTTATAAAACCCTTGCTCAAATGGACGTCGCCATCGAAACAGGCCCAGGAAACGCTGGCTTGACGATTTGGATACTGGATTCCTTTGAAAATGTGAGAGGACAGTGGGACCTTTGCCCGTATCTATACTTTAAGTATTTCTTACACTTAAGGTATAAGAAACAGAATTAGGAAAAGATACTGGATGTTACCCTAAAAATAAAAGGAAAAAACCGGGCAAGAGCATATCGGACCATGCTCAGTATAGGGCTCCGGAGCCGTTGCCATATGAAAATTGCCAAAAAACGGTGTTTCTCAATGAAAGGGCGTAAGTGCCATGAACATATGCACTTCAGCTGGTGCCATTATTCAAATCGGATTTTTTCATATGGCAATAAATGTTAAGCGCTACCTTTGTGATTTTTTTCATACGTTTTAGTCGCACGGTCAACAGATAAGGGATAGTGTGATTATTTCCAAATATATCAAAGGAAGGTAAAAAGAATAGAGGTGGACACACACACACACACACAAATGAAATGTCAAACCGCAATCTTTATATGGAAATCTCATACAAATATAAAATCAGCGGTTAGACATTTCTTAAAAAGTACTTGTATTAATGTTGATAAACTTTCGCGATTGATACACATTATGAAAATATGTATATCACGGGTCTTAACCACGTGAATAATTTAAGGTAAAATACCTTGGTTTTTGCCCGACGTTTGACCGTATTGCAACGGCCGTGGTAACGTGACGGTCAGTCTTAGTTTATCTATCTTATACCTTTAAACGAGCAATTCTTGTTATGTATAAAGAAAATCCATGCGCAACCGGAGAGTGTCGCTAGTTCTTGACGTGAAAATGTCTTATAAGTCGATGACCGGGTGCACTTACAAAAATGTGTCACGTTCCGCTTGCTGATAGGCTGAAGTAATGTGGCCATCGCAGTCGGGCGCATGCGCGTAGCGCCCGACTGCTGACTGCTAAGCAACGCGAATGGCGATTATGCGCCCGAAACAACTAAAACTGTCACAGCCATGGTTGTTTATTACAATGTCATCAATGTTTTGGCGATTGCAGCGACATGCGATACAATTAAAAAAGAAAAAAAAACTGTCACATGCAAGGTTGTTTATTACAATGTCATCAAAGTTTTCTTATGATCAACGCTAACACGTAAATTTACTTCTGTAAACCGACTTTACAGACAATCAGTTATTTAATAAAACTTCGTCTCTTTTGGCAGGTATGCCACCTTATGAGTGGTGGGCGGATCCCCCAGATGAGGTCAAACTGCGAGTCTACGTGTTCAATATTACTAACCACGAACGATTTCTTCAGGGGCTTGATGAGAAACTTGATGTTCAAGAGATTGGACCTATTGTTTACTTGTAAGTATTCTAATTAATTTGCCGTGTGGTACCGGTACAGCTTAAGAATAGTACCACCCCATCTCTTCCCGTGGGTGTCGTCAAGGCGACTAAGGGATATCACACCTGAGGACGGGCAGCGTCCTCTGCGTACTTTAAAGCCTTACTGCGATCGCCATCGCGTGGTATCACCACGCTTGGCGATCGCAGTAAGGCTTTAAGTAGTAAGGTATGGCAATTACCCCCAGGATCTATAATAAGTAGATTCTACTGGAGAGTAGAACAGTAGTTGGTTTGGAAGTTTTTTTTTTTTTTTAATAAAAGACGACTCCTGCATTAGGGTACAAGCCCTGTGTCGCAGGAGACTTTACAAACATACAAGTCACGGACACAAGGTACACCCAGACTCGGAACAACATTTGTGGATCACACAAAGTGGTGTCCCGTGTGGGAATCGAACCCACGACCTCTTGCGTAGCAGTCGGACACACTCCCACCGCGCCACAAAGGCAGTCAAATAGTTGTATTCTAAGAAGGTATCTCTTTTTATTATTTAATAGTTGACCTGTGCCCATTAGGCCTATGACACTCACAAATAACGTGGCTGTCTATTGGTAAAAGAATTTTCAATTTTCAAAAAGGTTCAGTAGATCTAGAGACCCTACAATCTCACAAACTTTACCTGTTCTAAAAGGTCCCACTGTCCTCTCAAATTTTCTCAAAGTAGGTACCTAATCTAGATCGTCACGCCAGCGTTTCCTAGGTCTATGACAATGGCGACGTCCATTTGAGCGATGGTTTTATTACGCGGAAGCCGGGAGGACTCTCAGATATTTTGGAGGGGGGAGGGGGCTGGAGACACTTAGCCCCGCCACCTTACATACCCTTGTATCCACCAATGGTAGTAATCATGGCGTGGACCCAGAATCATTTGAGGGGTTCGTATTTTCGGTTTGAGGTTTCGGATGGTACAATTGATTAAACATTTTTTTACAATATCTCTTGGGGGGGGGGAACCCTCGGCCCCTACCCCCTAAAAAGCCTAAGGACAAGTAATTATAAATTGACAGCCAAATAATTCATTGGTCACACTAGCGCATGTACCTTAGACAAAAATGCGTGTAACATTTATAAGCCGGCCAAGTGCGAGTTGGACTCGCGCACGAAGGGTTCCGTACCATTATATATATTTTATTTATTTTATTTATTTTAAAATTTAAGAAAACTTACAGCTAAACACGATAATTAAGAATAACAATTAACATAAAGAAGGCCAATTAAAAGTTTTCGCTAATAGAACATAATATATAAAATAGTAATTATATCAGTAACAATGAATTTATTAAACTAAAGATATATGTGAATTATACAACACAAAAGAAAGATACCATAAAAAATAAATACTAAAAAAAGGAGAAACTAAAACCAAAGTAAAAAGTGTCATGAGAAAAAGTGGTTTGTTAAGGTTTTTCTTAACTTAGGGATACTAGTGTTGAAGAGATCGATGTCAACGTCACGACTCGTCGCGTTATAATTACGGTATGCTCTAATTAGGTATGAGTTTTGTCTATACGTAGTCGTAACCCGAGGTATGTATAAAAGATTTGGATTACGCAAAAATCTGAAGACACAAGCCTATTTTATTCATCGACTCGGGAATGTCAGTTGATCCAATAACAATACTAAAAAGAAATGTTAAATCAGCTATATATTTCTTTATTTTCTTTGGTGAAGAGGCAAAATATGAAATTTCTTACTTCGACTTTCATAGTTCGGTAAATAGGTTCCTGAACGGTACTGAATAAACCTCATAAATTTTCTTTGTATGCGTTCCAACCGGTCAATACAGAAATACACAATCTGTGAAAATTTCAACTGTCCTAGCTATCACGGTTGATGAGATACAGCCTATATATTACAATATCGAGCAAAAAACGGCAAAAACATCACGTTTGTTGTATGGGAGCCCCCTTAAATATGTATTTTATTTTGTAATTTAAGTATTTGTTGTTATAGCAACAGAAATACATCATCTGTGTAAATTTCAACTGTCTAACTATCACTGTTCATGAGACACCTGGTGACAGACAGACAGAGGAACGGACAGCGGAGTCTTAGTAATAGGGTCCCGTTTTACTCTTTGAGAACCCTAAAAACGGTCACTCATTCACCAACCAGACTATAGCAGTGTTGCCTAACCTCACTTATCTAACGATCTGCTTACTCACGACTATGGATTTCGGAAATGCCAGACTAGATGACGTCATTATTTATTGTGTACCTAATTTATATACATATAACTGGCGGTAGCGCCTAAGCTCAATGGTGCAACGACGCCATTAAATTTGTATTGGTATTAGGGCTATTGACCAGTGTAAAGACAAGATACCTAACAACTGCCTAATTTTTTAAATTTTTCAGTCAAATAGAATTAAACAGAGTGACGAATCTAAGATCATTGGGGGGGGGACACCGGCCAAATGTGTAGGTACTCGTGATCTTTGTCTTGAAATAAAACTCGAATTCTTCCCCAAAATGACTTATAATACAGTTTATTCACGTTAAACACTACACGCGACAATAGTCTCGGGCTGTTGCTCTGTAGTTGGAGCCCTACAATAAAAACTCAGATTAATTATTAACCTTTCAACTTGGAGCTCACCAGTTCCCTTGTTTTTCTCTTAGAACTCTTTCATTAAAAATTCATCATCCGTCATCCGCTTCGCTCACAGTACCTACTTTTTGGGGTTTAACCCTCAATCCACACCTCTGGCTAATTGTTACACCTGAAACTCCCCCAAAATTACGAAACTTACAGAAACAATTCAGGCCAGCCAAGAAGGTTGCGCCTTCGGAACACTATGTTCCGAAATTGTATGTCCATGAGCGATATGTACTTGTGCGTTTTTTTTCCTTCTCGATAACATAAAGGAGTCTAACTTTGCGCCAATTTGAATGGCGTAGGTATCTGTAGATACTTCACCAGCCTTATCTATTGAATAATATATAATTTATTCTGACTCGCAACAAAAAACAAGGAAGTGCCTCCCAAGAATACCAATGTGCAGTCTTAAGATGTTTCCTTATACATATAAAAAGTGCTCATCTGTCTGTCCATATTGTACATAATGTAACGGTTTTTTTACATGACTACGGTAAACAAAATTTGATCAAAATTTTGAACTCGTTCATTCTTCGTAAAGTGTAATAGAAAATCTTTCAGGATTGTCCTATGCTACCTATTTGAGTCATTATGATTTTGACAGACAAAGAAGACTGGCGGTATAGACACAGAATAAAACTATCTTCTTGAAGGCGGTTAAATTAGAATTTGACTTGCCACTATGGCAAGTCAAATTCTAATTTAACCGCCTTCAAGAAGATAGTTTTATTCTGTGTTTGACCCGTTAGTATAGTCGAAAATCGTGAATATAGTTAAGTATGTACTAACGTACATACTTAACTATATTCACGATTTTCTGTAAAACTACTGATCCGAATTGGAGGCGGTATTCACTTCGACTACCATACTATTGTTCCGGGAGGGTTTTAGAGTATGGTCCAAGATTATAAGGCACCAAACACCAGATAGACCAATTATTCGTTTTGCTATTAGGTCAAAAAATAATGATTTGACCTTAATGTAGGCAATAAACTGGACGAAATTTTGCACAAGCTGAAAATCATAAAAAAACGGGTTGCACTCCGGGAGTGCCGGCAAAAGTGAAAACTTGAACATTATATTACATACTGATGAAATTTGAATAATATTTTTCGATCTTACTGACTTAATAATAAAAAAATATGAAATAATAAATCAAAAAACTAAAATTAAAATAAAAAAGGGTAAAATAAGTAACTCGGACTCGAGCTGGGGTCTCCTGGTTTCTGAAGCACCCGAGAAACCAGGAGTCCCCAGTGGCTAAATTTACTGTTGTATTGTAGCAGTATTAAAATCTCTCCCTCCGTCTTACAAACTTTCGATCAGGTCACGCGTCCTGACGCGAGTTTAACATATTTTCCCATCCCAAAATGTGCACAACGCCAAACAAAAACTACACAAGGACTTGATGCGATACAAGGCTTATATAGGGCAAATATTCATATTAATTTATCTCTTGCAGAGAGAAGCTTCTACACTCGAACATTCGCTTCAACGAGAACAGTACAATGACGTACACTGCCAAGCGATTCCCTATCTTTCTGCCAGACGAGAACGACATCGATCTGAATGCTACCATCATAGTGGCTAATGTTGGTGTATTGGTAAGTTACTTATATTTTTATATATCTACTAGCGGACGCCTCGGTTTCACCAGCGTAGTTCCCATTCCCGTGGGAACACAGGGATAAAAAGTTACCTATGTCACCCGGGCTAGTGTAGCTTTCCACGGTAATAGATTTTTTTAAATCGGTCCAGTAGTTTTTAAGTGTATTCGTTAATATAAATCTTTCCTCTTATATTAGTATCTCTATAATATTAGTATCGGAAACATACTATTGTGGTGTGTTGTGACGCGTCAGAACCGTATCGGTTCCATGCATTTTGTATAGTTAGAGACACATTATTGCAGTGTGTTATGACGACACACACGCTTTAATAATGAGTTTTAACCATACTAAATGTATGAAACCGATAATGCGTCACGATACACCACACCACAAAATTATTTTCGGGCATTTCCTCCCCCCCCCCTCCCCAAACTCTAATACCTTTATTTGGGGTTTTTGTTTTGCTGGGGAACCGATGTGGAATCAATTGAACCCCTCCCAATCATATGAGCGACTTCGCCAGTTGAGTCAAAACACCCCGGTTCGCACTGAGTCAGGTATTTCTGCTTCTTAATCTTCATAAGAATATCTTAACAAGTCTATTAAACCTATCGTGCGCTTAATATGAACGACCTGCACTTAACGACCTAACCTCTGCTAAAATTCCATGTCAACCATGAACGCTACGTGTAATTTTTAATTATTATACTGCAATTATAAACCTATTATAGATAAGTATTATGATAGCGGCTGACAGCGTGGCGGTTAATAAGCCATAATGAAGTTAGTTATAGCACCTATACAAATGTACTATGCGTTTCAAATGTGTTGATAACTGTCATGATGACATTTTGATTCGCATTACGACTGCAACTTCATTCTATGACGTAAGCTCAGCAATAAAATGATTCGTAAAAAGGTGCCTTTAGTATTACACAAAAGTACCTACATACTTAAATAAACTATACTATAAGCACTTTATTTTACTATTTAGTACTATAGATATGTTTTAGTTAAAAAAATAACACGTCTGACTGAATATTCTTATATTTTGCCTATTTACTTACTTCTGTTTGGTGTTTATTAAATATTAAATAATACTAATAATATTATTATAAAGAAAAATGTAAGGTACATAGTTCAAAGAAAATAAATATTACGCCAGTTCCATTACCATACACATACGTACTTTACTCGACTTGGGAGTTTTTATTGCTAGCGGTACAATTTTGACAAGTACAGAGTGAAGTTGTCGCGATCGTGATTATCTTCTCATTTGATACGCATAGTATATTAATCAGTGTCGGCCCGAGACCAGGGGTCTATTCTAATTCAATGAAAACGAAGTTTCGATAAAAAAATAAGTGGTAATATACAGAAACAGGTACATTTATTTAATCCACTCGTTTCAGAAAATCGTCTATGGGTTCGAACTTCTTGTACTTATTCAAAAATTAATTAGAGTAGTCCTCGCAAACGTAAATGTAAACGAAAATTTATAAATTTCACGTTCTTTTTTTCCGTTTTCGCGGCGAGCCCGTGCGAACTGTCAAGATCTTGTCATAGCGGTAAATAGAAGAGCTGCGCTTAGAAATGCATCAACGTACATGCGCGGCGGACATCTTTGAGCTCACCGCGCATGCGCCAGTTCGTACGGTTTTGCCGCGAAAACGGAAAAAAGGAACGTGAATAAGGATCTAGATTTAGGTTGAAGAGAAATCAAATTGGTCAAGGTGAGTTGCATATACGACGGTGAAAGGTAGGGGGTGTGCTTTGTTCCTTAGGATCGGCCGCGCTCCGTTCGCCCTTTAGACAGTC
This sequence comes from Herminia tarsipennalis, assembly GCA_945859575.2. Taxonomy (NCBI): domain Eukaryota; kingdom Metazoa; phylum Arthropoda; class Insecta; order Lepidoptera; family Erebidae; genus Herminia; species Herminia tarsipennalis. The sequence continues at coordinate 5,671,799 of OX243830.2, forward strand.
CGGTCCTGATACTAATATACTAGTATAGTATTATATTATCTGTGCTAATACTAACTTAGCTACTACAAGTTTCTCCGCGACTTTACCCACGTTATGTTCGATATTTATAGCCTATGTGCTATTCTGATGTATAAGCTACATTGCTTTAAAGTTTCGTCGATTTTGATGAACCTTTAAGAGACCGTTTCCACGCGCGAGAAAATCACGGCGATTCCACTCTACTATCGTCGGGCAGTCTCCACGAACGAGCAATTATTCCGCTAGCTATTGTCGCAACTCGTAACGGAATCGCCGCATGTCCGCGACGATGATCGTCACTTTTCGAGGCGGGTAGCCTGCGTTTCACAGCGCACTTGCTGCGAGAGCATCACGTCCCACTTAGCCACTCATCGCCGTGTGGAGACAGGTTCTAAGAGAGTGTATAGAAATATGTATCGTATCGCCGCTTTTCTCTCGCTAGAAGAGACGGCCCCTAAAGTATTTCCGTTCAGTAGATTTTGCGTGAAAGAGCAATAAAAATCCATCCATGCAACCATTCGGATTTATAAGAATTTGTATAATAAAATATGCATTTGTTGCATTTCCTATTAATTAATTATACCTCCAATAAAAATGCAAATACTATACACGTGTATCATATTACACAATAATTATAATTAACAAAAAATAACCTTCAAAAATAACAAACACATTTTTAAAACATAACATTGATTCTTTTCGACATTCAAGCAATATCTACATCTACCGCTGGTATTGAAAACATTCAAACGCAACTGCCAGGGCCGGCCCAAAGGTATAATAACGCGACTGAACCAGAGGACACCTATAGGAAGGGAAGTGGGCCAACCTTAGGAGTAGAATACGAGACAATTTTCCTTGACATTCCTGCTATGGGCCTCACATTTTTTTTTGAATCATAAATAAGCTAAAAATGTCTTAGCAATATCAAAGTCAGACATATCACTTCTGCAGCGCAGCGGTCGCCTTAAACTCGCTCTCGGGCTCCCTTCTCCCCAATCCACCACTGTCAGTGGCCGATTTGCCATAAAGAAAGCCCAATAGGCCCTGCGTAGTGGCATAGGGCGACGAGATATTAGAGGTGGCGAACCGTGACCAAAAAAATCATTGGTGCTAGTAAATCATAGTTGAAGTGATAACAAGAAATAACTCAAAGTACCTAACTAAATATTCAGCCTAGGGAGGCCAAGACTCAAGACTGCACTGTTTCAAATCCGCCACTGTGTAGTGACCTCTAAAGTTCGGCCCGGGTTCAATCTACGTGTTAAACCAATAAATAATCCGTCTTAGACAAGAAAGATTATTTATTATAATAGTATAAGTGTCCAATAAATAAATTGTATAACAATAATAAATAATTTTATTGTTCTTAAGATTGTTACTGCATTATGATGACGATGACAATAACAACAACAGGGGCAATTGCCATGAATTTTCTAGTGTTCGCCAAACATTTGGTCCGTCATAAGACGACGAATGACCCACACTTGGCCAGTGTTGGGTTAAATTGCCCCCCCTCTCCCCCAGAACAGGATCATGACCTGTTGACATACATACACACATATCAACCTATAAGATGGCCCACTGCTGGGCACGGGTCTCCCCAGTAGAACCTACTAGTATGTAGATCCTGGGGGTAATTGCCATAATCGCCACGATTGGCGAGCGGGTTGACGATCGCAGTAAGGCTTTAAGTACGCAGAGGACGCTGCTGCCCGTCCTCCGGGGTAAAATCCCTTAGTCGCCTTGACGACACCCACGGGTAGAGATGGGGTGGTACTATTCTTAAGCCGGCACCACACGGGACCTGTTGACACTGGTATTGAAACCAGTAGAAATTATTATTTAATCAAAATAAGAAAAAGTTCCATCGTTGCCGCTTACAAGTGGTCTTGTGCTCATCCCCATTCCCTGTTAATCAAATAGTAGAGTAACCTGCAGTGCACCTATTACTATTCTGTGTCTGGAAGTTATTCATTTACCTATAATAATTATATATGTATTTAGAACTATAACAAGCATGTTTATTTATACAGGCCTATTTTAGGATCAGATGTGCGTGTTTAAGTTGTCCCAAAAACATGAATTAAGTATTTAGGTAAATTATTTGTTTATTTACAGAAATACTAGAGCCGCCCCTGTTTACTATAACTGTTGACTATTAGCCGCGTAGGTACTGTTAGCAATAATGCTTATTTAACACTTAAGCGTTATAAAAAAAGCCGTTATTGGCTTGAAGGTTAATCCAAAAGATTAAGTCTAGCTGTGAATAAGCAATAATTATCTGTTATTTTTTATTATTAGATGCGGCAGCTGATAATAAAAAATGGTGGACAATCTAACCACTAACTGTTAAGTGCTTACAATATAGCCTTCGATATAATATCAGTTTTTGTTGTGGTTTATTATACAATGTATTCACGATAGTCTAAAACTATAAATTCTGCATGTTCGATAGATACACGTGTATTGTGTATCTTTATTAAATTAATTGTAGTTCGTAAGTCTTGCTAAATCTTCAATAGGCTTAAACGATTTGATTTTTAAAGTGAAAACTTCTTTAGCGGCGTTATGCACTTTTTGAGACGGGTGAAAAAATTTAAGCTCGTGTCAGGACACGTGACCTGATCGAAAATTCGTAAGACTGAGGGAGAGCAATGAAAAACTGCTGCAATATCATTAGAATACAAAGGTAAATTTCGCCATCGTCTACAATGTTATTATAGGTCAGATAGGAAATCGGGCAGAAGTTCGAGTTCGAGTAACGATTATTTTTCTCTCTTTACAAATACAATAATTGCATTTTTGAAACATATACAATTTTTCTATCCCTTGATGCTCGTGAGTTGGGCCCTCGCATGCGCCATCTAGTCGGTAGTTAAAGAACTATCACGACTTTTGTTATTGCTTCGTTGCAAAGAGCATTTTAACAAATTATGATGTCGCAGGCCGAATATTGAAGTAATTTTTATAGGCATTTCTTGCCAATTAATTTACCAATACAATTTTTCTCCCTTCTTTATTGTTTTTTTTTTTATTTGGTTAATTATTTGGGATTTAATATATCATATTTTTTTAATAATATTACAGCAAAAATTAAAAAAAATATTTACCTTATATACTTAAATTTAATTGTATGGAGTAAAAAATCGTCTCAGGCGGGACTTGAACCCGCGACCTTAGGCACCGGCCCTAAGCCGTTACCAACTCCGGCCCCGAGACATGTATAAAATATGCATAAAAATGCTTTAAAAAATTACAAAAAGTAAATATATAAGTACATACCCTACAAAGCCTGCATTGCCCTGTTTACCGAAACACCGAAATTTTCAAAATCTCGTAGCTGAACACATGAAATAACAAGCCCAAAGTTTTGTGCTTGTTAACTGAAGGTTCAGATCTGAGAATAAAGATTATATTTTTTAAGTATTATCACCAACCATAGCCCGCGTGTCCCCCTTAGTTTAGTATTTTCTGAAATCCAGTCTATATCTCAAAAAAAACCTCTCTGCAAAATATTAAGAGTTGGGCTAATTTTTTTTTTATTTTTGGTTTAATGATTTCAATTAATGAGTCAGGGCTCTCATTTTTATGTAATCACTAGCTTTCGCACGCGGCTCTGTCGTCGGTTATCGCGATAAAAACTATGTTCTTCTCCGGGACTCAAAAAAAACATCTAACCAATTTAGATGTTTTTTTTGAGTAAAGCTTCAGCAGTTTTAGCGTGAAAAGTTAACAAACAGACAGAGTTACTTTTACCTTTATAATTAACTTGCGGAAGCCTCGCGGTTTCACCCGTGTAGTTCCCGTTCCTGTGGGATATATGGATAAAAAATAGCCTATGTCACCCGAGGTTAGTGTAGCTTCCCAACGGTGAAAGAATTTTTGAAATCAGTCCAGTAGTTTTTGAGTTTATTCATTATAAACATACAAAAATACAAATCTTTAAAAATATAGATATGGATGGATGTATTTAAAACTATTGTTAATTGCCCCGTAAAAGCTAAATTAAATTTAAGGTCCAAATCGGATAAGCAAAAAAAGCGCCCTAACAAATTGCCGTAGGTATTCCCCTTGCCCTTTTGAAATCGTTAAATAAATCGTAAAAAACCAAAGACACATCGTGCCGAGTCTCTGATTTCTGAGGGGGATTTAATGCCTCAAATAAGCCCCCCCCCTCCCTCTCCCTCCCTCCTGGGTACACCTATGAACTAACAAAGTATACTCAACGTATTTTTTTTATTTCCAGGGCATGCACTCATACCTTCACAACGCCAACTACTTCGTCCGAACCCTGTTCCGTTCATTCGTCAACATGCACCAATCCAAGCCTTTCGTTCGTAAGACGATATACGAGTATCTATGGGACTTCACTGATCCACTGCTGGACACATCTAAGACTTTAGTGCCTGGTCTGGTACCTGTTAATAATGCTGGGATGCTAGATAGGGTGAGTATTGATATTGGTAATGTTCTCCTAATCGATCTCGGTCACGGTGGCCAATATCAAATTTTAATAGAGACTACGTCAAGTACACATGAGATATTATAGTGCACAAACGTGTGCACAGGCACTATCCATTCCCAGGCACGCACACGTACAGAGCCTGGCCAAGCTTACGGCCATGAATAAGCTGACTGCCCACCTGATGATAAGCCGCTATAGATGTACCAAAATCTGATAAAAAATTAGGAGATTATAATTTAGAGATAGTAACACAAGGTTGTAAGTAGTTCCTAAACCTACTCAGCCTTATTACAAAGATCAGACTAAATAGAGGCTTAAACCATGGCTTGCAAGTCCAGGATATAGGTCAGTACTAATGGTCTTATTAACAAAACATAAATAAACCGTAGATCAGCTGATACCAAACGATCTAGCAATCAGCCACAAATTATAAACAAATTAGTTCATTCATTTTTCATATCGTTTTTTACCAATATAATTTGAAAATATAGTTTTCATTGAGAACATAAAAACTTTTTAACAAAAAAATATTACCGACTTCAAAACTAAATACCTACAAGGCAACTAAAAAGCAAAAAATAATACACCTAGAATAACAAAAACAATTTAAACATTTTGAAGTTGGTGCCATGAAATAGTAGTCTTTATGTTTTATGTCGAATTATGAACCACCTCCTTTTTGAAGTCGGTTGAAAACAGACAGACAGAACAGGCACTATTTATCTGCACAACCAAAGGGAAATTAAGTACAGGACTAACGGCTTAACATACTCTATGAGTGACATATTAATAATCTAAAAAAAAAATGTGGGTAGCATTTTTTTACTTTTTTACTACTAAGGAATCTAGTGACTTTGCTTAACCTTACGACTGTTTCCAGTCTGTTAGCTTATGCTCGCAGATCTTTTCCCCTTCAATACACACAAAATAAAACATGCCATAACAACATTTTTTAATGGCATTGTGCATTTCTGAAGTGAAAACTTCTTTAGCGTCGTTATGCACTTTTGGGATGGGTAAAAAATTTTAAACTCGCGTCAGGATCACGTGACCCTGATCGAAAGTTCAGACATGATCGAAAATTCGCAAGACAGAGAGAGAGCGCGCTTGCGCGAGTGTGCGTGTCATTTTTTCTGAGAGATAAACTTTTTAACTGTCATGTCGTTGTCATTGTCATTTTCTAAATTGTCATGTTTGTTTACCTACGCCAGCGCAATAGATGAATATTGTATTTAATCACCTATACCACAGATAATATAATACTATCCTATACGATAGTACTTTTATACTGATTAAATAAAAACCCTAACCATTCCAAAATATTCAAAAATGCACAACGATAATGTTCAAGTTTTCACTTCTGCCGGCACTCCCGGAGTGCAACCCGTTATGGCTGCATCCAGTTATGGGAACCTCCAACTATATTCCGTTGTTGACCTTGGATTCAGCAACCGTATCCCTTGAATACATTCAGGATAGACAGATAGAGATCCATATAGATAGGCATACAGCTACCATGACTAGATCATCTACGTTTGCCTTACCACAGAGAAAAATAATAGAAATAAGAACTACATTTAACTGACCTGTTGGTCTAGTGGTTAGTGATACAGACTACTAAGCCAGAGGTCTTGGGTTCAATTACCACTCAGGATATGAAATGCCTGAATGATGACTAAGATCTGGGTGTATTATTTTCTATAATATGTAACTATAAGTTTATCAGTTGTCTGGTTGCCATAGCACAGGCTCTGCCTAATTATTATATTAATTATTTATGTTTTCTGTTCAGATATACTCAGATTTCACGGACGAAATGACAGTGAAGGTTGGTCCACTGTGGGGACACAAGGAGTTCTTCCAAATCGACCGGTTTAAAGGACAGCCCCAACTACCTGGATTCGATGCCAATGTGAGTACCTAACTGTAATATCATCTATTTTATAAACACAATAGTGGTTGCTAGTAACAGAAAAGTGTTGCCAAATTTCTGGGTCGTACATAAACTAAGTCTCTGTATCTAATTTTCAAATCTAGGTATTTGGGAGATGATATGATCGATATCGATAGCAACGCCAAGAGTACAGTGGTCAACGACAACCCCTTTTACTTTTTAATTACTTATCTGTTTAACGTACATTTTTAGAATAAGAACAAAATTTGAGCCTTGTGTGTGAAATAAATAAATTATTATTATTATCTCTTGCCAAATCATGATGTCTACTTTTTTTATCGAAGCGAAATACCTTAAACAGATGTCCCTGCTTTGAACCTAGTCTCAGTTACGGTTTTTTTGTTATTGTAGATACAAGAATTTGATTATCTTACAGGTATGCCCTGACCGTATCTTCGGCTCCACCGAAGGAGTGATGTACGCACAAAAGTTGACCAAACAAGACGTACTGCTGTACTGGAGGAAGACTGTCTGTAAGATTATGCCGCTGTATTATGATAGTGAGTATTTATTTATAATTTTTTTGGTTAAATTTGTTGCCAGAACCATAAATAGAATAGGTATAAGTAGGTATGCGTAGATTTACTTTACTGAGTAGTTTTAAATCGAACGAACGATGGAAAGTTCAATTTGAAATACTCGTAATAGAAAAATAATGAGAAAATTGGCTATTGTCACGCCCTGTTATCTGTGTAGATATTTCGTATGTTTCTACCATAGAATGGTATTAAAAATAAAACAATTAGTTAATGTAGATGACTATCACTTTTTCATTGTAATATAATCTAGCTCATGGCACTCCAAGCAATTTAAATTCAGTGCAATGTTTGTTGCACTAAACGCAATCGTTGATTTACTTGAGTTACAAAATGTAATCATCATTTCCGCTGTTTTAGTCCTTTCAATTTGATTGCATTACGCAATTATAAAACAAGTGATTTGCATTCTGACTTTAATGTGGTTTAAAGTGTCAGGAATTGATCAACTATCACGTTTTCGATACCGGGTGCGATCGAACCATTCACACGGTCCGTCCTCAAGCCGACCCTGGACCATAAGTCATAACTAATCCCGATATGTTTACCTATTTCCAGGCGAGCTAACGATAGACAGGGTGCCTCTCTACCGGTACAACTTGTCTGAGAGTATCTTCGACAGAGTCTCCAATGGGACCGACTGCTACGACACAGAGCCGAGTTTACACGCAGGGTTGAGCGACGCATCTAAATGTTATTTTGGTAAGTAGTATTTATACTAAGTAGTATTTTTTAAAGAATAGATAAATACAAAAGTTATATAGAGTCTTGACCGATTTAGCCGCGACTGCCAACCTCATCGGAGACTAACGCAGGAGATATTATAGTGCACAAAGTGTGTGACACAAGTGCATTCTTTATTTCCTCATTCTTTTACCCCAACACGACCGGAACAAAGATCAGTGGAGTATTTTTATAAACGGGCACCTATCTATGGATTGACTGTGGTCAGTGTGTGACTGTGGCAGATCTCTCGATGTCACAGTCGCCACTGAGTCACCATCACCACAGCCTATCTCTACTAGCAAGTTAAGTTGACCTCTTGATAGCAACTCTTCTTTTTCTCTTTGAGTTAACGACAATCTAGAAGAGTCTTTTAGCTAATTTCTGTCTGTATCATGTATTTATTAAACACTTTAACTGCGTAAAAATGCAGTCTTATCGAGCATAAATGTGTACCTAAATCTCTGAATGCTTCGTTTAAAATTTTGAGACGTAAATGATGATAACTAAATTTTTCCTTTAATTCCACTGTTACTCGTACCACTCACAACTCCCTAAGTGCGGCCCTGTATAGATGGTATTATTTGAGCTGAATATTTTTTTTACAGATTTCCCTATGGCAGTTTCATTCCCCCATTTCTACACTGGAGGGGTTCCCAACGACTACTATGTGACCGGTCTGAAGCCTGATAGACTAAAACATAACTCCTGGGTGGATTTGGAACCAGTAAGTCCAGTTTTTATTAACTAAATAAATTTAATAATATATAGACCCCCGGGTACGTAGGTGGTTGGGGGTCTCGAACCCTCAACCCCCTCTATATAGCGTTATTTTAAGTTTTGAAGTTCAGCTACTCGATACTAGACGACGCTACATTCAATAGTTCTTCTTCTTCTTCTTTTGGCAATGTAGCCAATGTGTTGGCTAATTCTGGCAATGTCAAGTGTCAGCTGTTTTGTCACATGCTCTTTGGTTTTCTTCAGAGTCTTCAGATTCGTGTGTTGTATTTCCTAATTCGGCTTTGGTCAGTGGCACCCTTGTATACCCTTTATATGTAGAAAGTACCTACATATATAGACAAAGTTGATAAACGTAAGAAATTGTAAATAAAATACATTCAATAGTTAATCCTCTTCTTAATAAATGATACTATTGTCATTTTTTCGCAAACTGATCAAATAGGTGGCGCCACGAGTAGTCATTGTTAAAATAGACCCAGGGCACAAGGCTTCCTTCCAAAAGTGTCTAAAGGCTATCATGTATATGTGTACATACATTAAGTTATGACACATGAAATAAAAATATAGATAAAAGAAATAAAATAAAAAATCCATGTACATATAATGCCCAGTTCACAAAGCAATATGCCGGCGAAAAGAACAAGGCAATAAAAACTCGTGGCCACTCCTTTCAAATTGCTAAATTGCTAATGTTTTTGTAAATTGTTTATGCAGGTAAGGTGCTGCTCCCACCAATATTTTATTATCTCCTACACCAAACCTATTAACAATTAATAATATTTTCAGAATACGGGTACGCCATTCAGAGCGGTCGCAAGAATGCAGAGCAATCTTAGGATACACGACTTAACATCGTTCGACGAACCGTTTTCTAAACTATCTAATAACGTCATTCCACTGTTTTGGGGAGAATACGTAAGTATTATAAACGTACAGACATACAACATGTAATATGTGTCCCTATAAAAGTGTGTAATTTAAAAAATATATCTGCAAGGTCACAATTTTTTTTTTTTTTCATTTTTTGCCAGTCAGGCTGTCTAATTGTTTGCGATAATTATCAAAAACGCTTAACGAATTTTGATGTAACTTTCACTATCAATAATTAAATACTCGCCAAACTTAAAAATTATTTTACGAACAAGTGAAGTTGCTGTTAGCACCTAATAATATTTGTTTTTTTTTATTGTTTTTTTTAACTATAATATTATTTTTTTCAGAATCAAGAAGGCTTGCCGAATCGCATAAGTTGGATGGTATTTTTAGTAGTTGTAGTTCTACCCCCATTATCAATAGTGATGTCCATATCAATGTTACTTTTCGGTTTTTATTTAATAACCAAACATGTATATGTAAATAAAATTGACAACGATAGATTAAAATCCATTTTGCAATTCAAAAGTAGTAAAGTTAATCAAAATAAAATATTTGCCTTCGAAAGGGAAACTTTTTTGAAGGCTAGCTAATTTTAAATGTAAGTACCGGTGCGAGATATGAGCATAAACCGTAATTGGTTTGTTTGGATGATACTTACCCCCTAATTGACACTAAATTAGCAAACGTTTGAACACCATTTTAATTAAAAAATTTGGTCACTCCATATCTGTGCTCATTTCTCATGCCGTTTACTATAAGTATTTGTAGATTAATTTTAATCAATAGATTTTACATGTTTATGAGTCTTTCGTAACAGATTATTTTTATGTCATAGAGATATATTTTCAAAAATACAGGATATCAGTACCTATCAACAATTTACCCCTATCGGGTGTTGCCAATAGCTAGAGACTTAAAAGTATATTAGTCAGAGCCGAATCTACGATTATTTAGAGGTGGCACAAAAACTTGATGATTCGCCCCTTCGCTTTGAGAACGTCCTTACGGCCAGTTGAGGGTGAGAGACCGTTGTATTACATTTCACTAGACAACGCCAACTATGTGGGACGTGTGAAGGGAACAAGGGGATGTATTTATTTCGCTCTACGTACCCCTTAATGACATTTGTCATTTCCTTCAACATAGCATTTGCCGCTCTTTAAACATGGCTCCCCTCTATAGATTCAGCCTGAGTAACATACAAATTGGATTGAAGCATACAGGCAACAAATCTATTTTGTTAGTGCAGATCAAATTATTGACATCAAAAATATTCATTAATCTTGATACTTTAAGATTTCGTTATAATCTATCCTGACAGATTCAAAACATGTAAATCTATTTTAAGAGGGCAAGGTAAACAATGTAAATAAAGACTGAATATATGTAATTTTCATGACTTGGCCAAAGTGTAAACGAAAATTTTATAATAAAAAACAAAAAAAATATATTTAAATGAAATCCACGCTATGAATACTTAGTTAAAGTCAAAATATTTGACGTTAATGATCTATCTTTCTCTTTTGGACACATATGCAAACATCATAGACATATATACTTATCAGGTATTCTACCGAGAAATAGTATTGTTAACATATCACTGTGTTTTGGTTGAAGGGCACTGTAGCAAGTGTAATTACGAGGCAAATATGACTTCCGAACTAATGTTTCAAATGAGGAGTGCGGTGCAGTGACATTATAGGTAGAAAGACAAGATATTAGATGTCTTATGTCTCGCCAACCGATAACAGAAAAAACATTCATAATGCCTTATAGCATAATTTCCCCATCATCGCCTCTCGGTTTAGTTCATCTAAATTGAGCAATATCCAGTAGATTTTAAGTTAAACACAATCATCTGAAGAATGAAAGAATTAATAAGCATATATTAAAAACTCCGTGCGAAGCCGAGATAGGTAAATAGTGTTTATTAAAATCGCTTCGATTTTTTAAAACAATATTTTTTAAATATAAAAGATTTCTTTAGAAATATATAAAACAGTAATGTGTGATTTTTACCAACTACTAAACAATTAAATTATTTTTTATTTAAGTAAGTTTCACCACAAATGTCTTCCTTTGTCAAAATGTCTGTAATTTTTTTTTCTATTTCGAATATGAATATGTTACTAGCGCCATCTAGTGAGTACTTTTTATTAAGATTTCTTTTCTTTTCTTTGTACCTAATGATTCTTTCTTAATACCTACTTATTATAATCCGGTTTTATTTCATTGAGTATGCATAAAATTTGGCGGATATATTAAGAGGTTGTATTCTTATTGCATTTATGTTTTTTTATAAAACATCGAATAAGTACAGAATGGTAATAAAGAAATTATTATACTTCAAAAACACGGCCAGTTAGTTTGTATTGTCAATGTTTTTGATTTTATTTTTAAAGGTACGTAATTTTACTAACATTATGGAGTTACAATACAGATTACACATCATTTTATTCCATAGACTAGTGACATCTAGTGTATGATGACGATACCACTGAACCACAATGACATCTAGCGTGTTGTAGCGGTATTTTACTTTTAACTATGGGTAAATTAGAATTTCCTATGCCGCAATAATAAATAAGTATTCATTTTATATACTCAAAACCTAAATAAAACTCTAATAATGTTGGAAAGTTGAAAATTTAGTTGTAAACAGGATAAAGGGCTGCTACGCGTATATTCGTATTTAGTACCTACCTACCAATTCTTGCTCAAAAATTGACATGCGAATATCTGTGCCTCGTTTTCATATAGAAAATCAAAGTATATCTAAACTTTAAACGGGTGTTTTTAATATAGTCATAGACCCCGGTCTTGGCTTCTTTACATTAGACCAAATAGCTTCTCGATATATTTGTGAAAAAAAAATACAAATTAACCCTTCACCACCTACCACCTGCTTTCGTCACACAACCATTTACCACACATCTGAGAGACCCCGGATTAAAATCGATGTTTCTTTGTCAGGTTTAGGGCCTAAACTTCACAATAAACTTCGATTTTACTCCAGTAAAATAGTCTGTAGGTGGTTATGGTCATAACAAAAACAAGTGATAGGTGATTATGGAATAATATATTAAATATTTTCCAAAACTGATATTATAAAGTTATTTATTGTTAACTATAGAAGCTACGAGTGAAAGGTTATTAGTATATTAAAAATAACCTGTATTCTAAAAAAAATGTTTTTTTTTATTGTACTTAGCTCATAGCGCATTGTTAATGATACTTTTTCTGCAAGTTGTTTTTTTTTTAAATCTCGGTTTGGGTAAAGTATCACTTATAGTGTTCCTATCTACCTTTTAATATTTTTTCAGACAAATGACGTAGCGTTAATATGTAAAAGGATAAATCCTTATGTAAATAGAAAAGGTGTGAGAAAACATAAATTTAATTATAATTGGGGTTAGTTTATAGCTGTGATTGTTCCTAATATTAGATACATCAAAGTTGCTCATTAGTAGCTTTAAGATTAATTTTATAAAATAAAATTTAAAAAGTTTTATTTGTGTTTAATTTTGGTGAAAACTGTTTGCACCCATCCATTAGCTACTTCATCTTTCACACAAAATGTTCATCAACTAATTTTTAACGTAAATTTAAGTACATTATGTATCTAGGCAAGAATCAAAGACTACAAACTACAATAGTAGGTATGCATATTGAACAGCGGGAATGAGGCAAGGTCAACTCACGGATGGGGCGCAAAAATGGCTTCAACGTCTTCAATGAAAATCAGAACCCCTCTTTGCTGCCTCTCCTTCGATACTTGGAATGCACGTCCTAAGTGAATAAAACTCTAGGTACTTCTAATCCGAACCTATCAATAATATCCACCCATATACAGGGTGATTTTTAATATACTAGTTAAGTTACTCGATTACTCGACCTCCAACTTCTTGGCCTCCCCAGATATTATAAGCGGTGGTAGCCTAATGGCTAAGGCATCGGTATCGTCAGGTCGGTTTGAATCCTACCCATTATACTACTGACGTGAACCCTCTCCTAACACAAGCCATTGAACTTAGCTGGAAGGGTTAACAGGATTGCTAGTAATATGGGACTGAAATCCCACATTGCTAGATAATAATAATAATAATATATAATAATAATAATATAACCGCAGGGCAGCTTTGTGGCGAGCTGAATGTGTGTGGCGACACTGCGGTCCCGATGCCTCAGAGAGTCGGTCAGGGCCTCGTCTCCCGCTTGCCTTCACTGGCCGGCGGGAGTGGAACACCAAGAGCGCCCGCAGGACTCTCAACTCTGTCTTGTCTTAACCGGCCGGCCAGAGGGAGGTCGCCAGAGCTTGTACGCTCGGGGGTGGAAGTGTCATTTTCAAGGGCATAACTACGGGGAAACCCGCTCACGGGCCTTCTTCGTGATGGTGAAACCGGCGCCGCACCGCTCGACACCCCAAGCTGCTCACACCCATGTTGCTCCCTGTCGCCTGTTTGGCTGTATGCCTATGGCGGCCAGAAGGGGGCCCATCTAGTGAGTGGCGAGTCACCGCCTGCCCATTTGTCCGTGTGTTTTTACCATGTGTTTGCAGGGCAGGCGCCATAGTCCTTCAATAGTACCAGCTAACCATTCCACTAACACATCACCTCCATAACCCAGTGTCTTAGCTACCACTTTTTGACAATAGTTTTTACACTAACTGGGGAATGTCGTTGGGTACATTTATATAGTGTATACAACGATATTCGCCGGTTTGTGTCACATATAGGGCTTCCAAAATTACGGAAATGTCAATTACGTAACTAATTACGCAACTTTTTTCTCCAATTCCGTAATTACGTAATTACGTCATTTTTCCTATTTTTTTTTAATCGACTATGAATTTTTGTAAATATTGTAGATCTACAATTTTTACAATTATCTTTTACTATCTCAAATTCAAGGAATTATCAAAATGAACACAATATTTAAACAAAAAATATTTATTCAAGAACTTACCATCGTATTCGTATGTACATCGTTTAAGTTGTTTCGTCCCGAATATAATTTTTCTTCCTGGAAGTGTGCTCTCATAAATGACAAGGCATTTAAGGTTTTGTCACTCAAGGAACTTCTTAATTTACTACAAAAATATCCGGCGGATGAAAAGGCTCGCTCGGCTTCAACACTTGTAAGCGTTATCGAAAGCAAATAATTATACGCTGCAGTCAAAAAAACTTCGCGACCGCCGCCAGCGCTGTCGTAAATGCACATTTCCACCCTAATAATGGAATGGAGATCTGTGTTTACTGTTGAAATTGGTTTATTTATAGTAACTTTGTTTATTTCTTTCTCTAACTGTTGTGCGATTGTCAACTCCTCGTCATCATCGTCACTGGTGGCTATTGCGTCCGATGCACTCGGTTGTGGTTGTGAATTTGTACATTTTTCTGTAGAATTATATTTCAACCGTTCGAACAGTTCCACTATATACATTCGTATATCATCCGACGAAGGTTTCGTGAAATATTCTGTGGCAGCAGTTTTAAAAAATTCCTCATTGTTATGCAAATATTGCAAAACACCGAATACGTTAGTTCGCCTTTCCTTTATTCTCTGTCTAAGAGATGTGGCTAGTTTTCCACTGAGATCGTTGGGCTGAAGATCAAGTTTCTCTAGCATAAATCGAAGCGCAGCGTCGGCCGTCAATAAGTTTGAATCACGGCGACATAATGACAAAACTGTAGTTTTTATTACATCCAAGCTGTAATGAATGTCGTGAAAGTCTTGGATCTCTTCGTCTGTAAATTGTACATTTGATTTCAAATCTAATAACGCCTTAAAAACGCATGATTTTAATTTGAGAAATCGGCCTACCATATCCGACAAACTATTCCAGCGCGTTTTACAGTCTAGTATCAGGTCAATATTTTTACCATGTTCTTCTAAAATGTACTTTTGGAACAAGTCGTTTTTCAATGGGGAGTTTTTAAAAGATTTTATTAGATCTCTTAATTTTTTTATAGTACCTTTGTATAAAAACTCCGATTCTGGAACTCTGGCAGATTCTACAATAAACGCACCCTCATCTTCTTCAATTTCCTCTGCTTCTTCAGCGCCGGTATTTGAGACATCCTCCTGCACTTCAGGTACTGGAGATTTTTGTGTTTTATATAAAACTTCCAGGACTGCTAATTGTATTCCATGAGCCAAACACAATTGGTGGTGGCCGTCAAAATTTCTGCCCATTTTGACCATTACACTTGCTCCATCTGTTGTGAAAGCAATTATGTCGTCTTCCAGACTTAAACCGAAGTCACTCAAATGCTGCTGTAATAATTGAGTGCCTACTTCAGCTGGCATTGATCCCTGTATCCGTACAAGTCCCAAATTTTTATATTTGGCCATATCAAAGTCTTTATTGTGGATATTTATATTCATATACCTTTTATTACGGGTAGACGTCCACTCATCAAAAGTGATTGTAAATCTTTTATTTTCAGACTTCATAATTTTCAATTCATTTTTCAATTTGTTTTTTGTGTTATAACTCTGTTTTAGAATTATCTGTGTTATAGTTGTAGAAGATTTTGGCACATCGTAGCCAGAGTTTTTAAAAAGGTATCTCAGATCTTCTGAAGTACAAAATGTGCTCAATGGTATCCCATCCAATGCAGCCATTCTGGTCACTCGAACTTCCATATTTGAAAAATAATCAGTGAGTTTAATTTTCTTTTGTGAAGGTTCATTCGTACGTTTTCGTGTTTGAAATAGACCACTATTAGACGTTGATGTACTCGGCCTTTGCGACTCCTGTTCTTGCGGCATCTCTCCGATATGCTTGGCACGCATGTGAGTGTGTAACGCTCCAGTTGCGCCACCAGGAGTTTTCAATATTTTTTTGCAATGTTTACATTCAACACTCTGTCCATTATCAGCTCTCAAGAAATGTTCCCAGATAGAGCTTTGTGTGCGTTTGTTCAAAAACTCTTTATATACAGTCTTATTTGAAGAAGACCTGAAAAAAAATAAAAGGAAGTTAGGTTAATAATCATGATATTGTTAAACATAGTTGCCCACTCATTACAAATATACTTTATTTTTATTTTTATAATTACGTTTACAAACACAGAAACACACAAACACCCAGATCCGGAACAACTACTTCCAGATCATACAAATATGTATTTGTTTCGTGCGGGGATCAAACCCGCGATACGCTGCGCAACAGTCGATCACTCGGCCATTACGCCAACCGTGTCGTCAAACGTATTACGTATTTTATAGCCAAACGACAGAGCATGCTTAGTTCATTCATTCCTGATTTAAAGACGAGCTATATCATTTAATTTTTTTGATAAATAACTATTTTTTTTATAGGTATTTTATGTTTTAATCAGTGTTCTTAATTAATATGTATTTGGGAACCTAGATATTCTATAATCTAATCGGAATAAATACACCTTAAGAAAATGTTTGATTTACAAATTATTTTGTATGAACTATGCATGCTCTACGGGGTTTTTAATGCCCTTTTAATACTAAATAGACTTATTAAGGCTTTGGTTTAAGTACTTACATCTTTCAAGAGATAATCCACACCTTCAAAGTCACTCACGATAAAGATACAACTGCTATAAATTGTTAATATTTGCACGCATTTAGCGCCAACTTTTAATTAGGTAATTTGATCAAATTTCAACTGTGAGAATCTAGCGATGTGAACTGAATAACCGACAATTGAGCAATGAAACTCCACTTTCATTTTAGCTAAGAAAGTGAAGAGCATAGTAGTTCCCCGTGGTCGTAGGGGCTTTTCGCCAGGGACCCCGGCCCTACCGACTCGCCAAGTAAATATATTTGAACTCTATTCTGTACGTCTTAGAACAATTTTTTGAAAGATTTAACAAACGATAAAATAAACTGCGGGGAATCCCCTGTTTGTATAGTTTCGAAGTAGTTATAACGTAGTGTTGCCACATTATAACTGGTATGTATAATCCTTTTTTTATTGGTTGACTATTTTGATTAATTTATTATACCAATAATTACGTAAGTACGGAATTGACATCTTCAGTTACGGAATTAAAAATACTTTAAAATAAGTTCGTAATTACGTAATTGCGTAATTACGTAATTACGTAATGGAAGCCCTAGTCACATAGCCTTTAGATTAAAGTGTCTAACGGGCCTCTACGTGTTGGCTTCGGCCCCATGCACGCCTCCCAAATGATCGGGACTCCATAGTTCCGTGATATGGAAACGACATACATAATAATAATAATAATATCTTGGGACAACTCACACAACGCTATCTGATCCCAAACTAAACAGAGCTTGTACTATGGAAACCAGACAACTGATAAACATACTTATATATTTCTAAATACATACATATTATAGATAAATAACACCCAGACACAGAATAAACCATCGTGCTCATCACACGAAGTTTTATCCTGAGTGGGGATCGAACCCACGACCTCTTGCGTAGCAGCCGGACACACCGCGCCACAGAGGTAGTCAAATCAAAAGATAAATTTATTTAAAAAAAATATATATTTTACACCTAGTGCACAGATAATATAATACTAGCCTAGTGTAACAAAGTGCTATTCGATAAAATCTTGTACCTACAACAACAAGTAATTGTCACGTAAATTTTTCGAAAAAAATTGCATTAACATTGATTGCTAAAAATCGAGTACTTTTTAAATTAAGGTATAATAAGAGACCCAGAGATCGGATGGATCGAGCGGGGGTCACAAAGGTATGGCAACATGCGCCATATTATATTATTCTAGATAGTGAATTATTTTCAAAATTTAATGAACTGTAATTTCATATTAAATCATAGAAAACGTGTTTAATACAAATGCTACATTTTACGTTTTTATCATAGGGAAATACTTTTAAAAAGGGAATAAACATTAATTTCTAACGTAAACTTAGTTAAGTTTTAACAAACTTATCTACGTTTACGTTAGAAATTAATAGATGTTGCACCCCAGTTAGTTGCAGTTAAAGGGTAACCCAAATTAATTCAAAAACAAGATGACTGCTGCTGTTGTTGTCTATTTGTTGTAAATAAAAATTATAACTTTTGTTTTGTGGCCTAATAATATTTAATTACTTTTCAGATATAGGGATCTGTTTGTGAACATGTTTGTTAGAGTAACGTGTAGTCCCCCTCCCGCCAGCTAAAAGGTTGATTTTGGGTATTTGAAAATATTCACGGTAGTAATATACCTATACAGTGAAATTAAGATGAAAACTATCGCAGCTAAAAAGGGTTTAAAAGTTGATCAAGTGAGAAGTACAGTACGATCAACGTATCTTGGCCGGACTGAAGTAAGTCGCAACAGGCTGCGCAGATGCGCTTTTTAGGGACAAAACTGCGGCGTGCGCGGGCGGTAACTAAGCTAGAGATGTGGGTGCACATATTTGTTGTGCACTTTTTAATTTACGTTATTACTCGATTATCGATTACTTTCATAATTAATTATATTCGTATCATTTTTTATATTTAATTAGTAATGGTATAAAAAGTAGCTTAAATTGATTTATTGTCTTTAATTTATTGCTATACTATAGATTATCAAACATAGTATCATAGGTACTTTTTTATTGTGGTTCTTTACAAACATAACTAAATACCTATTACAACACAAAAAATACGCATCTTTCTAAGAAATACATATTTGAAATATAAGCCAATATAGAAATTACCCATTTTATCTACAAAATTCCATACAAAAATGGCTGTTACCCCGCGTCTGTCACGCAGAGTACGTTGGCTTCATTTTATTAAAATAGCTGTGTATTTATATAAATATACACATTTTACTTTGTATTTATCGAAAGATAAATATCTTAGGCTTTTATATTCAAAAGAATGTTAGTACTTTACGTTTTAATTTGAATATGACCAAAATAAAATGAACAAACAATTTTACCTTTAATTTTTAATCGATTTAAATAGAACAATTGTTTTATAAATGAAGTTTATAACTTTCGAAGCGAATAGAAAAGGCGCATCTCTAGCGATGATGCACGCTATCGCTCTCTCAGTTACTCGTCGGCTCTCATTGGTTGTTCGCGTTGCTCTCTTTCTCTCCGTATAGTCGGTTACATTATTTTCGTTACTAATTCTTGATAAGTTTATTAATGTTTTTGTTTGCTGTTATTGTTTGTTCTTTTTGAACAATTTTAATCATGCCGAGAAGGAATACCGTCCTTCGTCGACAGGCACGGAAAATTATATTTAACGTTGCTCAATTTATGAAGAAGGAAAAGGATGAAGGTGTCACAGATATAAACGCCGTACAGCGCAGAGTAGCTAAGGCTACCGGGACATCCGAGAGGACGGTGCGTCTGATTTTATCCGAAGGAAAATCTAATGAATGGCTTTCTATTTTTCGCACGCCTGGGAAATCAAGAAACAGGGGTAAACCAATCACGGGACTGGATAATTTTGACCAAGGTGTGATCAAGCGCTGCATACACAATTTTCATGAAACAGAAAAGCAGGTGGTCACCATGAAAACGCTTACATTATATACGTGACATTATATAAGTTCATACCGAGGGCGACTCTGAGCTGCATCTGTCTACCCGTGACCACGATTGTTCGATCGTTGCAATACGGTCTAAACGTCGGATAATAAATAAGGTACCTCTTTACCCATAAATGATTCACACGATTATTTAGATAATATATTAAACAATTTCAATAGACCCGTTGTATACATATTGTGTATAAATAACAAAAGTAAAAAAAAAAGAAAACAATATATTATAAAATAAACGTGCTCCGTGTTTATTATTTTCTTAGCGACTGTACCTGCGCGAACTTCACTGTTGGCTAACTTCAGAACGGCCTAGTTACGTTGATCGTACTGTAACAAGATTTTCGTTTGCGCCCTATTTGCGCAGTGAATTTTAAAATTCGCCGCGGCCAGCCGCTCTCACAGTGGTTTACTGACCTGACTGATCGCGCTGCGGCATCCAGCTCGTTCGGTTGCTTATAAGATCACGCCGTGCTCATTAACTCGCTCAGTGAATTCCACCATCACGCTACACCCGCACTTCTGCTTGTAAAGTGACTATTATGATCGGGCTGCGGTCCACAACACGTTTGATGTTGAATAAGTTCGTAGCTCAGTGACTGCTAAGTTCGCGTTGCATCTCTATGCTTGTAAAGTGGCTTCCCGGGCAGCGAATACCCACGCTACGCCACAGATCAGAATAGTAGAAAATATTACTGGAATGCTGATAGATTTTTTTATTATAATCTAAAAAAGTACAAAATGTGTAACATTAAAACTAACTCGCCAAACTGCTTAGCACAGTTTGTTATTGAAAGAGACGCTCGGTACGTTACATATTAGGCTTATACTAATCTTAACTACTTATTGATACCTATACTTATGATATTTATCCTTTAAAATAAAGGAACTTTGGTAGGTACCTACTTACAATTATGTCGTAACACTTTGGAGCATGCAGTTCTTCAAAAGGTGTTTCAGGCTAGTGATACTGGTGGTATCCGGTTTCATTTTCCATAAACTATCAATGTTACCTATTATAAATTACAGGTGTTATGTTCTGTCTTGTTCTTGCCCATAGTAATTGTTAACTTGAGGTATTACAAACTTTCCTTGCTTAATTTGTAGTATTTGTGCGGTTTACTTTCTTTGTTTATTTTGTAAGATGAAATTACTCTATCGCTATAGGATATTCTACCTTTTTATGTACGGGTAATATTTTACATATTTCAAATAACGAATTTTTCGTAAAAATGTTTACATTTTTTTCTTACGTTTCTATTATTTATGAGGTATTTCATTAGTCTTATTACATTCAAGTTGCGTCTTCAAGCGCCCTGTCCTTCTTTCTTTTTAAAAATAGTTTAACCAAATTAATAGTCATAAAGACTTTGTTATAATATTGGAAGTACTTTTATTCTATTAATCCTATTATTTTTACTGATTTTATGAATTACTAGCTTTCGCCCGCGGCTTCGCCCGCGTGGCTGTCGGTTATCGCGATAAAAACTATCCTATGTCCTTTCCCGGGTCTCAAACTATCTTCATACCAAATTTCATCTAAATCGGTTTAGCAGTTTGAGCGTGAAAGCGTAACAGACAGACAGACAAAGTTACTTTCACATTTATAATATTAATATAAAATATAATATATAAATATAATATAATAATATAATATATTATAATAGTATGGATTATTTACGCAAGCAGGGTAAAAAAATTAAGTTTGCGGCACTCAGCGGCACTAAATAGTTGCCGGCGGTTCACAATTTCACACCATTCATTATGTCATTCAAAACATTACTGAATGGATTGGAACGCAACCATTGACAACCAAAAAGTTAAAAATTTCGCGGGTGTAAGCAAAAAAATTTCAAGTTCTCTTTTCTTGTTATTTACCACCGGCGTTTACTGTTGGGTGTTTACATAATATCTATGTAGTTTTTGAAATTATATCAATTTTGTCTAACATGCAAAATGAACACTAATAAGAAAAGTTTATTGACTAACAATGGTTGGATATTGCGCCCTTCGAAGACCTTTTCAGGCAAAATGTATTACTTCAATGTGCAAACTGGTGAAGCTGTTTGGACTTTAAGTGATAATGAGGTATGTGAAACAATACATAATATACAATAAAAGCGGCAGGTATTTTTAGTCGCATGTTTGAAGAATTTGTTATAGAAAGTTTTCGGGCATAACTACAAAATTCATTTCATTTGTTTGATGAGTTTTTCTTATTCCATTTAATTATATTGCTGCTGATACATAAATAAAGAAGGTATTCATACAAAGCGTTAGTAAGCAGTGCCGGTAAGCGTGTCATATTTATTTACATAACTCGTTTCATTAAGTTTTCTCTGTTTATAGCCATAAGTTTATAAATTTCTCTCACTTTTATAGTTTGTGAAGTGCCAAATTCCTTCCAGATAAAATTAATTATGACATTATGCTCTACCCCCTGACAACATCCATAATTGTTTTTGTAGCTTAGGTGCTGGTTTTGTTTAATATAAAACTAATATTGATCTATCTTTACAAACTTAGATTATTAGTCAAGGTGTCCATTGATTAGTCAAGGTGTACCAATGGGAGTGCTCTAAAAAAAAATTTTTTTCTTAAAATGTTGCAAACCATAAGTTTTTGAATGTCATTCGATTTGGCATTGTACAGTCAGCGTCATATACAAAATAACAGTTAACATTATCAATTATTTAGATACATCCTAATTGCTCACTAATTTACAATCACCAAAAGTAGCCCAATAATTCAGACCGTTCATCTTGCACAAATATAACGGAACAACAGTTTCAAATATACGAGCTCATCCTAATCCCTCTCAGGTTTCGCAGCATCCACAGTATTCATAAATGTAAAACACAGTAGGATAATAAACTTTATGTCAAACGCCATAGAGTTACATTTGGAATGTCATCAGAATAAATCGTCACAATGCACTGCGGTTCAAAAGTTGATTCTATCAAAATCGAGTGACTAGAAATACGGATAAGTATGTCACCTATTTATTATAATACTAGCTTTGGCCCGCGGCTCCGCCCGCGTGGATGTCGGTCATCGCGATAAAAACTATCCTATGTCCTTCCCCGAGACTCAAACTATCTCCATACCAAATTTCATCTAAATCGGTTCAGCGGTTTGAGCGTGAAAGCGTAACAGACAGACAGACAGACAGAGTTACTTTCACATTTATAATATTAGTATGGATAATTATGTATACTATAACGTATCATAAAACATCTCTGTAAAAAGCAAACCTTCCGCTCTTAATGTTTTACGCTAATGGAAAGGTGATAACATCAAGTCAATTCTATCCGTGGTTAGTTAAAAAATACTGTATCTTTTGATGTTATTGTGTTGTTTAAGTGTTTCTCATTATGTTCTTTGCTGTCAATATTTTCATAAGAAGCACCCATTTTTTCGATTGAAGATCTTTTATATTTGGTTACCTAAACGTCAAGGTTATAAAAAATATATAAATTTGCAGGCAGATTTTTTTTTGTTTTGGAGGGTCTTCAGAGCAAGAACAAATTCGAAAATAAAATTACAATAGGAATTTATTCGTGATAATATTGATTTTTGAACCGCAATGTAATGCCAAGTAAATTCATTATTCTTGTTTTTATCACCAAAGAGTATTAGACCTATAAGAAGATTTTACTTTACCGTTAAATAAGACTTGATAATTTCTTGATTGTATATAAGACAGTAAAAATACAAAAGTAAATAACATTTTGCTAGTCTTTTTTTATTAAGACTAGATTTTTTTTTTGTAGAATATATGTTTTTTTTTTTAAATCTCTTTATTACAGTTATAAAGTAAAAGTAACTAAAGTAAGAGAAATTCAAACTCCAATATTTTTATTTCGTTAAACGAAATCAATGATTGTTTGAAAATACCTACAGGGGTTACAGGTTAAGTCGACCCAGATACTTCAGCGGTTTGTAGTTGCCATCATTGCTGACTGATTTGACTATAAAATACCATACAAATGATACTTAATATTTATTTTTAAATAGCTGCTTAAATAAAATGATGTCCCAAAACTATAAGTACCATAAGTATTATAGATAGAACATTTTACTGAAAGAAGACTTCCTTTTGATTTATAAGTAATTCGAACGGCGTTCAAATTTCCGGGAATCGAACCCGCTATTAAGCGGGTTACATTAGTGAGAAAGCACCATTCTGTATTTGTATGACACCAATCTAAAGTGTCAGGCATAGGGATTATTTCTTTCATAAATAACGTAGTATCTTAAATAAAGGGACTGCTATGAAATTTTACATTTAATTAAATGCATTTTGTATATTTAAACACAACGTTAGACTAAGTGTTTCTGCTTTTGCACTTCAACAATCAGAGTCAATCACTTTCTGAACAGATAAAAAAAAACTTAAAAAGAATGTAAGTAAACCTCATTTGTCAATGAGTACCTATAGAAAAAAATTGGTATTTTATAAATGAGGTTTTCTTACATATTTCGCTCACGAATAAAATATAAAATAGGAAATTTATTATTGAAACAAAAGACGTGCCAGTGACGTCATGCATGAAATGAAAAGGACAACGACATATACTTATCTTCGTTTTTTTGTATGACGTATTGGCATATTATTTGATATACGAAATAGTACTTTAAAAAAAAATCGGTAAAGTTTATTTTCCTACTGTGTTCTATATTTATGAATACTGTGGATGCTGCGAAACCTTCGGCACTGTGTTTGTTACAGTAATATGCGGTATTAGGATGAGCTCGTATATTTGAGAAGCTGTTGCTCCGTTAATTTTGAGCAAGATGAACGGTCTGAATTATTAGGCTACTCAGGCTGATTGTATATTAATGATCCAAGTATTTGGTAATGTTAACTGTTATTTTATATATGACGCTGACTGTAGTACAGGGTGCTAGTACTATAAAGGTCAAAGTACATTATGGTATAAGCTCTCAAGAATCAACTTCTTAAATTGCAAGATGTTTAATGTTAGAAATAGGTATCATACAACAGCTGTTGGTGGGCTAAAGTGCATTGAATAAATTTAGTTTATTGTAAATTTGAGTGTAACAGCAGGTAACATAAATCAAGCTCTCTTCTTTACAGAAATTCATATCAAAAAAAGGAACCCGTAATGTTCAAAACGTCAACAGCTACCACAATAATCCGGAACCCACAACTCCTCCGGACTATAGCCCAGACGTTACCCCAGCCAATATTTGCCCATCCACATCAAACATTTGCCCTGATCAAAACCGAACATCATATGAAAATAACTATGCCTATTATGCCAATCAGCCAATAATTGGCCAACCACCCCGATTTGTCACACAAGTAGCCCCTTTCATGCCTGGTTTACCAAATGTAGTTTGGACACCAATACAACTGCCAACACCGAGGTGGCCTTACAGCTCTGCGGACAAAAAACCTACAGTAGATAGAATAACTCAGACATCTACATTAGATAGGGAATTATTTGTCCAAACATGTGGCAAACCTCTTTGCCAACGTTTTGTTAACTACAAAATACCTTCATTAACATTTGATGAAAAAAATAAAATAATCAACAGGTTTAATAACATTGTAACATCCACGCCTATAAAGGATCCCAATTCCAGAATGATACCAATTTCGAATATGGAATCCGAATCTTTTAGCTCTTTTACTGAACAATCAACTTTAGACAGTTCTGATAAGACTGAAATTTGCGAAATCATACAATCTGAAACACCCTACAACTATTGTGTTAAAAAAACACCCTTATGCAGTAGTAATAAGGTTCAAAATCCGAAAGTAGAGTTCAGAAAACCGCCAAAAAAAGATATTAATAAACTCCACAGTTCAGATTTGAGATTTTTGTTGATGGCTAAAAGGAAGAAATTGGAAGAAGAGAAAAAGGACAACATGGCAAGTAAGTATCAATTTTGACATCAACAACAATTCTAATAATAATAACCCATAAATATTTTTAAAAGACCTTACTAACAACACACCACACATTGGGGTAAACAAGAAAAAAAATCTCATTAAATTTAAACAAATTAAAAAAATCCCCACTTTGTGTGTAGGGATGGTACCCAAAAAATATCTACAAGTTTGTTGGCTAAAGTAATATTATGTTTATCCATGCCAAATTAAATTGGAATTTGTACAAAATTTTGTTACTTCTCATTTGATCAGCTGTTACTCTTTAACTTGTAAAGACCACTTAGCTGTGATAGTTTTCCTTTTAATTTCTCTATATACTACTACAGTGAGTTTTTTCACATACCCAACATCAATCATTTAGCTGGGGTGTGGGGGGGGGGCACTTGTTTCTAACAAAAATTTGCACTTTAAAACTCCTTATTCACTATGCTTTTTTTCTTTTTCGCGTCAAACCCGCGCTTTTAACTGTCAAAATCTTTACTTAATGTTATATAGAAAGCTGCGCTTAGAAATGCATCGCGCATGTGCGCGGACATCTTTAAGCGGACCGCGCATGCGCTAATTCGCGCGGGCTTGCCGCGAAATCGAAAAAAGCATAGTGAATAAGGACTCCGATACCTAAATCTAAAAATGGCCTTTACAACCCCTACAAACGTTTTTAAAAGGCCTATTTAATGATACCCCACACGTAGGGTGGGTTAGAGAAAAAAAATCACATCCCCTTTTCATATAGGGAAAAAAAAGATTTTCAAGATTTTATTCTTTCACTTTGTCGGCGTAAATAATATATGTATGCGCAATTACAGCCTCTTAGCTCTAACTGTTTCTGGGCTAAGCTGCACTGGACATGATGAAATTAAAGGTTTTTGTTTTGCCATTTTGGGCCAGCGAACCCTAAAAATCCTGGAAAACGGCTTGCAAAAATAAATATTTAGCCTATAGCCTACCTCTCCTCGATAAATGGGCTATCTAACACTAAACATGGGACACTCGAAAGTTGGAAGTTTTGAGAAATTAAAACTAACCCCTATGGATAAAATATTTTAATTAAATATTTTCAAAGAACTCTCTAGAAGCCTTTATACTACACTAAACTTTGTATAGAGGCTTCACGCTCAGCTTCTGTGAGGTTGTGCGGCACCTAGCGCGAAACTTCTCCTCACGCGAAGGCGCTCGTATGCTTCTCGATCGCTTCACTTTCGTAGGCGTTGGTTCGTTTTGAAACAGCAAAACTGTCGACTGACGCTTTGTTTCTGGATCGTACTGATAAAACCAGGATTCGTCACCTGTCACAATGTCGTAAACGCGCCGAAACGTGCCTGCTTCAAATTTTTGAATCACGCTTAGCTTCTGTGAGATTGTGCGGCACCCAGCGCGAAACTATTCTCTTCACACGAAGGTGCTAGTGTAGAATATTGTGAACGCTTCCCGAACTTCTTTTTATTCCCAAGAACAAAAATTCAGATTCAGACAGATACAGTTTTCATCGCCGGAAGACGTGCTAGCAGCGTTCGAGAAGGCCGTGGAAGAGGTGTCTGCGGCGGACTGGAAAAAATGTTTCGAGAATTGGTTCAGACGCATGAAACTTTGTATAGAACCTGGTGGGGAGTTAGTTGAAAAGATTTAATTAAAATATTTTATCCATGAAGATTAGTTTTTAGTTTCTCAAAACTTTCTGAGTGTCCCCCGTATATACATTACAGTGTTGATACATGCTTCACATTTCAGATAAAAAACCAAAATTGCAAACACCAACAGCCCCACAAAAGAAAAAAGTTACATTTAATTTCGAAAATTTAAATGATTCTATGAGTGCTGAAAATGCAGGCTCTACTCCATCAGTAAGTACACCCATTGATATTAAGCAGTTAATTTAATTATTTGGGTGATGTTGATATTTATTATAACCAGGCGCAGATCCAAGGGGAGGGGGGGGGGAGGGTTCAACAGTGGCAATTACTCGACCTTCAATTGTGCAGTCAGAGAGGATATTTATACTATTCTTATCGCGTCTGCTTTGTCCTGGTTAAGTACGAGGTCTCAACAGTGACCCTTTTTTTTTTTTTTAAGGATGGAAGAACTACTTAGTAAAAAAACAACCCAAACAAACACCACATAGGAAATAATATACAGCCTCTTTCTTAAGATAAGAGGAGAGGTCTTCAATAAAAGTGGAACTGATTTTATTTATTAATCATTATCGATACAATTATCAATTGCACTACTATTCATAAATTTTCTGGACTTTTAATCGAGTCTGAGGGGGGATCCGCGCCTAACTCCCACTGCGTCACCGAGGCAATCACATTCAGTCATCCTCTTGTTTCAGGATCAAACACCGGAGTGCAAGACAAGCTTCTATAAAATTACTATGTCACCTACACAAACCATGTTAAACTACTATAATATGCTCGAGCATAAAAACTCAGTGAATAATAATATGCCGAGTCATAATATACCATCACATAATATGCCCACCCGTAAAATACCAACTCATATATTCCAAAAAAATACTGCCACAAGTGTCCAAAATTGTCCTCCACAAGATATTATGTCTCAAAATATTTTTTCTAATAATAATACTCTTAAATATGACAAGACAATTAAAAGGGGTGTCGTAAATGACACTTTGACGGGTAATATGCCAAACGAAAATACTTTGAACACTCCAAAAGGTGACTCGATAAAAAACCCCACACCTATATTAAAAAAAGCACCAGCATGTACGCCATTTTCTAATGATTTAATCAAGAATCACACTTTGTCTAACACAGAGAATTCTGCAAAAACCATATTTAAAGATGCTACTAAAACTATGCCCCTTTGTAATACGCCAACAAAAGAAAGTGTTAATTTTGAGTCCACATCAAAAGAAATGTCTAAAAATATGCCTAATTATAATACTTCAATAGAAGAAAGCGCTAATTGTGACCCATTAATAAAAGAAGCTACTAAAAGTATGCCCAATTGTAATATGCCAATAAAAGAAAGGGCTATATGTATCGAGCCAGTATTAAAAGAAGTGACTAATTCATTTATAATAAAAGATATGTGGTATTTAGTGGTTGACATAGATGTGCTACTTGAAGATCTTGCAATAGTTGAAGAGCTGTTAATGTCAGGTATGTTTATATTTTATATCGTAACTACACTTGGGAGCAAATAAATCGAGCCACTTCCTTTTTCACGCATTATGGTAATTATTTTTGGTATTAAGGAACGCATCGATTCGAAACATATATCGCCTAAAAGGGTATTTAATAACCTTTACAATGAGGGTAGTTAGTTGTCAAAATTTCATTTTTATTAAAGTTTAAAGGGTAGAATAAAATTATCGCATTTAATTTGCTTATGACATTTTTATTGTACTCTGTTAAGAAAAGATTAAATTTGAGGTTTTTGTTAATCATACCCATATTACTTGTTATTGTTGTCTTTATTTGTGTCTGTGTAATCAAAATAACCTGATAAAATGGATACTACACCGACGGAAGCTGCCCAAGTTGTAGCTTTACTTGAGGTTGGACACGGACAACGTGAAG
Source organism: Herminia tarsipennalis (assembly GCA_945859575.2). NCBI lineage: Eukaryota > Metazoa > Arthropoda > Insecta > Lepidoptera > Erebidae > Herminia > Herminia tarsipennalis. The sequence goes on from OX243830.2 coordinate 5,701,094, forward strand.
TGGCACGCAGACTTCATTTGAGTCGTTCAAAGGTACAGCGGGTATACCGCAGGTATCTGGAGACTGGTGCTTTTGTTCGGCGACCTGGAACTGGCCGACCACGGGCAACAACAGAACGTGACGACCGCTTTATTGCAACCAATTCGTTGCGCGACCGTGGACTTAATGCTGTTCAGCTACAGCAAGCGTTACGTGACGTTCGAGGAGTCGCAATCAGTAGGTGGACAGTGAGACGAAGACTAAAAGAACGAAATTTAACATCACACAAACCAGCAACTGGCCCAAAATTGACTGTAGCTCATCGCCGATCTCGCTTGGAGTTTGCTCGAGAACACATTAATTGGACGTTAGAAGACTGGAGGTCAGTTTTGTTTTCTGACGAGTCAAGAATCTGTCTTTTTAGCAATGACGGGAGAAACCGAGTGTATAGACGTCCTGGTGAAAGATTTGCCCAATGTTGCATTCGAGAAACGGTGAGTTTTGGTGGTGGTTCTTGTATGGTGTGGGGAGGAATTTCTCTAGACGGAAAAACGGAACTTGTCTTCGTCGACCCCGCCAACGATGGCAGTGGTAGACGTGGATTAACAGCTGACCGATACATAACTGACATTCTTGAAAACCACGTAATGCCGTATGCTGGTTTTGTCGGAGAAAATTTCTTGTTTATGCATGACAATGCGAGACCTCATACCGCGCAGATCGTTACGGAATACTTGTCTGCGATCGGGATTCAACAAATGGTATGGCCAGCACGAAGTCCCGATTTGAACCCGATCGAACACCTATGGGACGAGCTAAAACGGAGAGTCCGAGCCAGGGTTCCCGCTGTTTCATCCATTCCCGAGCTTAAAGTCGCTGTGCTTGAAGAGTGGGAGAACATACCACAATATGTCATCGTAACGCTGATCAGATCGATGACTAATAGGCTACAAGAATGTATCAGGGCCCGGGGGGGTAATACCAGTTATTAAGAATATTTTTTTTGCAATAATTTTGTTTTTTATTGTTTTTATGGACTGTTTCAGCCCTACTAAATTTTCTATCAAAATTACCATTTTTCTTGCAGAGCCAATAATTTATCATTCAATAAGGTTATTATTCAATAATTTACCCTCATTGTAAAGGTTATTAACTAAACTTTTAGGCGATATATAGTTCGAATTGATACGTTCCATATTACCAAAAATATTTACCATTTTACGTGAAAAAAGGTAGTGGCTCGATTTATTTGCTCCCAAGTGTATTTACTATGCAATCATGAGGCTTGATCCCTCTGAGTATTTTAGGGATCCGTCCGTCCAAAAACTGCACGACGCATCATTATAATGATGAAATTTAGAGTATAGGTGTCTTGTACTGGGTGGCGCAAAAGTACGGGCACTAAAGAAAATACTTTTTTTTTTTTTTATATGACATTTTCTGTCATTCTGTTGTTGAAAATTGTGTAGTGAACAAATGTAAAATACACTGAAAATAAACATGGACCGTTTTACTCCCCAAGAACGTGGAATAATTGTGTCAATGTTCTTACGGAATAATTCATCAGTGATAAGAACACAACGTGAATTTCGTCGACGATTTCCCCACCGTCCGGCACCGATTGGTCGCACAATTCGACGCTTTGCCACACGCCTTGAAGCAACTGGCTCAACATTGGATAGACCTAAGTCTGGGAGACCAAGAACAGGCCGTTCAGCTGAAAATATCGATGCTGTGCGCGAAGATGTGGAAGAGTGTCCAGAAACATCAACGAGGCGACGTGCCACGCAATTGGGCATTTCCAGACGGACCCTGCAGCGTATTTTGGTGAAAGACTTAAAGATGTTCCCGTATAAAACTCAAATGACTCATCAGCTGCTGCCTGCTGACCACCGAGCTCGTCTAGATTACTGCCAGCGCGTCATAAACCTCAACCTTGAAGAGGATGATTTTCCTTCAAAATTGGTTATGAGTGACGAAGCGCATTTCCATCTCTCAGGGCATGTCAATAAGCAGAATACTCGGTTCTGGGGCACTGATAATCCGCGCATTATTCAAGAAACACCTCTACACCCACTAAAAGTTACTGTATGGTGTGGCATCTGTGTTGACAGAGTGATCGGACCCTATTTTTTCGAAGACGCTGGAGGCAATGCGATAACTGTCACTGGAGAACGCTACAGAACCATGTTACGTGAGTTTTTGATACCCAGTTTGGACGAATTGGGGCTGGAGCACATCTGGTTTCAACAAGACGGCGCTACGGCACACACAGCGCGCGACACTATGGACTTAGTGAGGGACGCTTTTCCAGGCCGAGTTATCTCTCGTTTTGGCGATTTGCCTTGGCCTGCAAGATCACCCGATCTGACCAGTCCAGACTTCTTTCTTTGGGGTTTTTTGAAATCTCGGGTGTATGTGAACAAGCCACAGACTCTCGCAGCTCTAAAAGAAAACATTCGTCAAGAAATAACGAACATATCGCAGGAAGTGTTACGGCAAGTTATGCAAAATGTCATAAATAGGGCTCAAATGTGTATCAACTCTGGAGGTCACCATTTAAAAGACATCATCTTTAAATCCTAATGGTACGAAATTTAATGGCACAAATATACATTTAAAAAAATCTAAATCTAGTTTTCTAATTTAGAAAAAATGTTATAGCTGAACCAAATAGGGTCTTTACTTTTGCGCCACCCAGTATAAGCCGCTATTTAGTTAGGTAGTCAAATGACTTGTTGGGACAATCAATGCTTTTTTCTACATCGAACTATTGCTATTGCTTTAATGCGGTAATAATAAAGCGGCGGTAGCTTAATGGCTAAGGCATCGGTCTCGCAATCGTGAGGTCGCGGGTTCGAATCCTACCCATACTACCGACGTGAACCCACTCCTAACACAAGCCTTTGAGCTTAGCTGGAGGGGTTAACAAGATTGCTAGTAATGTGGGACCCAATCCCACATTACTAGTTATCTTTTAAAAAAAAAAAAAAAAAAAAATTCAGTCTGTCTGCTTGACTTCCGGCTAAAAATAACTTAGGAACATCGCTGCTCTGCTCCTATTGGTCGTAACGTGATGTTATATAGCCTATATAGCCTTCCTCGATAAATGGGCTATCCAACACAAATATTTTTTTCAATTCGAACCAGTAGTTGCTGAGATTATTGCGTTCAAACAAACAAACTCTGATGTTAAAGGAAACCCTGTCTGTTATCTTTCGCGCTTAAACCACTGAACCGATTTAGATGAAATTTGGTATGGAGATGGTTTAAGACCCATGGAAAGATAGTTTTCATCCATAATTACGTGAGGTGATTTTGTCGAATTTTGGAACCCCTCCCTCCTCCTGGTGAGATATCGCGTGAGAAGGACATAGGATACGTGAGGTGCTAAATTATAAATTAAAACAAAATGGCTAAATTATCTATTCTGGGAAATTTATTATATGTTAAATTTTCGGTAGTTACATTCTGCAACATAAACAGTTAGTAATGTGAAATCATAACACGGAAGAGCGAAATACGTAGAACACTCAATAAGCTTTGACATGTAATTTTGAAAATGGACCGCATCTGTATTACATATTTTTAAAAAGCAAATAGCCAGGGTGAGGGTGCTGGTTTAAAAAAATAATGATGTTCCAGTCGTGTTACGACGACGGTTCCCGCGTTTTTCTTTGCAACGATGGAGCTTAACCGCGAGCATTTGCGTGCTTATGATATTCTAAGATTTTAAATTTGGTTTATATATAAACGCAAAACTCAATTGAAGGCTAATTCAACGGTTACAATCAGCGTTAGGGGAGTCTGCCCCATCTCGAGCAACAGTTTTTAGATGGTTCAATGAATTTAAAAGGGGTAAAACAAACCTCGAATATGGCTATAGAAGGGCAATGCTGTAGAAAATGTGTGGACTACTGAAATGATGGTGCGAGAAGACCCACGAATTAATTACTCGGACATCGAGAAATCTCTTGGCGTTAGTTCGGGGAGCGTTAACATTATTTTGCATCAGCATCTTCGAGTGAGGAAGCTTTGTTGTCGCTGTATCCAGCGTTTGCTCTCAGACACTGAAACCCAGGCACGTGTGGATTGGTGCCGCGAAATGCGTCTACGATTTAAACCGCCAAGACGTGTAAATAAGAGACCGTCGTCAGTATGGGTCTTTTCAGATTAAAAGTTGCCGACAAAACTGCAAAGAGCTCGTAACGTTTGTAAAAAAAATGGTGTATAGATTTTTTTCAACAATGTTGGAAAATCATAGATCTGTTAACTCGGAATAGTATACAACAGTAGCATTGCCAAAGCTTTCCAAGCTCTGCGAGAGAGGAGACCAAAGACTGGGCTTTGGGGAATCATGCTGCATCACGACAAGGCTTCGTCACATACGTCCCTCAGAAACAAGGCGTTTCTTGAGAAATCCGGTGTTTAAACCTTGCTCTATTCATCGTACAGTCCTGATTTAGCTCCCTGTTATTTCTTTTTGTTCCCTATAACCGAAAAAATGAAAAGGTTTTTTTTCATGTGTCAAAGAGGCCATGGTCGCCTACGAAGTCGTTATTTCGGACCTATCGGATCAAGACTGGCAAAAGTGTTTTAATAGTTGGTTTAGAGGCGAATGAAACTTTGTATAGAGATTGTATTTCGTAAAAATGTAAAATAAATATTGTTAATATCTTGTAGTTTTTTTTTGTCTCAAAACTTATCGAGTTACCTACTTATCGTTGTTATTTTATATTTAACTAGCTGACCCGTGCAATTTTTGTCTGCGGAAATTTTCCCTGTTTTTGCAACATTTTTCATTGCTACTCCGCTCCTATTGGTCCTAGCGTGATGTTATATAGCCTCAGTAATATATAAAATATTTTTTTAAGTCTGACCAGTAGTTCAAACAAACTCTTCATATATATTATTTATTAATATATTTTATTTTAAATTTTGCTTCATAATATTAGTATAGATTTACGAAAATTGCAAGTGACGTGACAACCCTATAATTTGGTTTGTTAATAAACATTTCACATTGTGCGTGGCTATACTATCGTTTAGGATCAGATGGCCGCGCGTGAGCTGCCCCATGATATTTATATTGTTTATATTTATGTATAGATGAAAAATGCAGGCTGTTAATACCGCAATGCATTCGTAAGGACATAGAAGCTCTTTGTATCGGTGACTGTCGGGGACAACAACGAGTATTGGTCGCCAGACAGATGAGCAGGAAAATGTCTTCGCCGGAGAAACAGTGTATTGGTGAGGATCACACTAATATTATAAAAGTGAAAGTTTGTGAGTGTGTATGTTTGTTACTTCTTCACATCTAAACGGCTGGATCGATTTTAATAACATTTGGTATGGATTTAGCTGACACCTTGGATTAACACATTAGGCTAATAGACCGCGGGCAACACCGCAGGGCACAGCTAGTATAATATAATACCTTTAAACGAGCAATTCTTGTATATATGTATATATATAATCTTAATCTCGGCATTTGGCTCCAAAGATTTTCATGAAATTTAGTATGCGAGGATTTCGGGGGCGGTTTATAGTAGGTTTCATTTCAGAAAACGTCGTTTAAAAAAAATCCCGTGCAAAGCTTGGTCATCCACGTACTTATATAATAATTAGAGATCTGCCGACTAGTCAGTAAAGCCGACTATCCGGCACCGATTATTTACTCTGATAACCAGACGAGACATATGTTTTTTTATCAAATTTTATTTATTTTTGACTAGTGTTGAAAAGTGTTAATGGCTATTTTTTCGATTTTAAAACTCAAAGAATAATATTCCATGAACATATTCTTGCAGACAAGCCTATACGATTATTTTCGTATTTAAATTATCTTTTCATATTCTTTAGTTACCTTTATTGATTTGCCTATTCATACTTTGCCAGGTAGCCATGAACATTATTAAGTTGGCAAAGTTACCAAAACATACTCTCAGTGTTAATAAAAACTACCAGTTTAAATCGGTTATCAAAAGAGTGAGGGTTATAAAAAATAAAAAGGCCATGAACACTTTTCGATAGGCAAACTATTCTAGGAGTAAATAATAAAAAATAAAAAAATATACAAAATTTTTCTCATCTGGTTATAAGAGGGTTGAAGGTCGACGGTCAGCGTCTCTTAGGCCATAATGATTCTTATTATCATTAAATTAAATACACTATCATACATTTAATTCCACGGAAATAAAACAACTAAAAAAAGTTTTTTTTTTTTAGTAATACCTCCGAGTGAGGATGACGTTGAATTAACAACTACAGACGCGATATTAAATACTTGCACACGGTTTATAAAGGATCAATATTTTGTGGTAAGTTTATATACGTTATTTACGCGGCTCCAAGCGCTTCCATGTCCTTTATTGGGACAATTTAACCTAAGCCCTAGTCGATGATTCTACCATACAAACTTATGCTTATGTGACTATGTTTAAGGTAGTAAAATATCAATTTCGTTTTATCAGGCTTGTAGCCAGCGATAATTGAAAATTAATTATTATTTTAAAAGTTATAAAGGCCTTAAAACATTTGAGAATATTAACAAACAAAAAAAATTACGAAATTCCAATGTTTTAAGGCTATAAGTATTATAACTTTCAAAATATTCATTTATTTTCCAATTCAATTATGTTTATGATAAAACACATTAATATTAATTTTAAGCTTTGAATTACGAGCTTATACAGCTGAGTAATCACTAATGCGCGTTTGTAGGGTAGAATCATCGACTAGGGTGCCCTTATGTAAAATTGTTTAGCGTTTTTTACGTTTCTCCAGATAATTTATCATAGTTTTATTTTCTCAAGAACCTTCTTCGCACTTTAACGAATATTTAAAAATATTCCTATATGTCTGAATTGGTTCTGTGCATATTCAGAAAAATACTTTTTTTTTTAGGTTTTAATAACTAACGATGAAGATCTTCAAACCAAAGCGAAAACACTAAACATAAGATGTTACAAACCACAAGAAATAAAAAATAAGGTCCAAATAAGACCTAGACTATTTTCAGAATTTAAAAATATCAAAGTTACCGTAGATAACCATAATAACATTGAGAAAGACAGTGGTGCCTCTGAACATAATCCTGTTTTTTCTTGTAATGAAGAAAAAAGCATACCTGTAGATATTTTTAAAAAACAACTATTTGTAAATGACAAACAGACCGACAAAAACTGTGATATATTAGTTAATATTACTAAACCTAAAGTTGACACAAATTCTTTAAAATGTAATAATAATTTGACATTGAAAATCAATAATCATGACGAAAAAATAATTTTGAAAGACTCTCTTGATTCACAAGATTTTGAGAATCAATCTCAAATTGGAGACTTAAACAATATTGACAAAAAACAACAAAATCTGAACACTGACGTAAAAATATACCAATTAAAAAATCTGTCTCAAAATCTAGAAAACGTAGTTCCTGATACCTATGATCAAAATTCTTTGACAAAAAATTGTGACTATTATCGAAATGAAAATTTTTCTAATACCACACCAATTGCAATTGATTCTACACCTTTAATAAATCATACAAAAGAAAATGACACACAAAATCCTACATGTAAAGAAACAAATAAGACCTATTTACAAAAAAATAAACAAGACAAATCAACAACACAATTAATAGAAAAATTTAAAAATACAGTCAGTTCAAGAACATTAAAAATAAACTCACAATCTTTAGGAAAATTTAAAATTCCGAAACTACTACCTCTTAAAAGGCAAAAGAATACGTCTTCGCCTAAGACAGGTTCGAATGCAACTGAGAATATTCATTCGAATTTTAAAATATCGGACAATTTGGAGGGTAGATTGAAAAACTTTTATGTGAAGAGTAAAACGATGCATGAAAAAATTGAAACTAGGATGAATGAATGGACCTGTATTTATACGCAAATTATGGAAGATTTATTGAATGATATATTACAGGTAAGTATGTGCTCTTTTCAAAATCTATACCAACCTATATTTTTCTGTGGGGGTAAAATACAGAGTGATTTCTTTACATTACACTACTCACCCACGTGTGGCTTCTTTACATTACTCTAAATAACTTTCTAATATAAATTTTTGAAAATATTTAATACACTAACCCTTACCCACCTACCACCAAACCCGATTAAAATCAATAAATTAAATTATTTTATTGCGGACCATGGGTACAAATACAAAATTTGTGGTAAAATAGTGCTGAAGTTTCTCTAAATTCCGCCCTAAGGCATGCAATTATTATACCTAGTCCGGCCATAAATTCTGTTACAAATGAAGAAGCAATTTTTTTTAATGAAGTAATGTAATATTACTAAAACTTATATGTACATATTTATTAAAGACTCAGCAAAAAATAAAAACAGCATTCTATTCAAAATGGCCACCTTTGGCTTTTAAACAGGCCTTTAATCTGTCTGGCCACGTATCTATGGATTTACGCACTGTTTCCCCGTGTCGTTTAGAGCAAGCCATGTCCTCAAAAACTGACCATAATTTGTAGTCTAAAGGGTTGTTCTGGGCTAGATGAGGGCCAGTCTTCAGCTCATATAAAGTCCGGAACGTTGGTTTCAAGCCAGGCTTGGGTAGTTCGTGTCTTGTGACCAGGTGCAGAGTGCTGGAAAGTCCACGGTACATTTTTAAAAAGTGTATTACTAAGAGGTTTCACAACACGATCCAAGACTACACTTTGGCTGAAGTTTTTACTCCTTTTTCACAAAAATGTAGCTTTGTGACGCCTTGATAAGATACGCCCCACCAAACCATCACTGACGCAGTATGATGACCACGCTGTACCTTTCCGACCACTTGAGCAGCTTCTTTAGAACTGTGAGCGGGAATCTTCATTTCTCGCGATAAAATTTTTTGCTTCCTAATGGGATTTCGAAGAATTCTGGCTTTAACACCATTAACAGCCTTTGTAGTTCTAACAGCACGCGGCCGCCTCGATCTTTTATGGTCTTCGACAGAGGAAGTGTTGTTGTATCTGTTGATAGTACGATGTACGAATATACGGGTGATACCATGCTTTTGAAGTGTCTGAAATATGACCGACGGCTCCATACCCACTTTGTGCAAGGCGATCACCGCAATCCTATTTTCTTTAACACCCCAATCCATATTGTAATTTGATAATGAACACGAAAAAATATGTGAAATGGCGCGAAATCGAAAGAACTTTTAAGAATAATAAACGCGTTCCAAACTCAAAGTAATTAAAAAGTTGAAAAAAGAAAAGTTTTTATGTAATAGTATTTATGGCCGGACTAGTTATATTATGTATGTATTTATATACTTATTTATATGAATACTAGCTGACCCGCGCAACTTCGTCTTAACCTATAGCCTTCCTCTATAAATGGACTATAATATAATAATAATAATAATAATAATAATATTTATTAAGAAAAACTTTAACACACAAAAAAGCATACAATGGCAGTAAATATATAATAACATCTAACTAATAACATCTTACGACAACCCACACTCGGTCATCTGATCCCAAACTAGGCAGAGCCTGTACTATGGCAACCAGACAACTGATAAACATACTTAATATGTATATTATATATTTATAAATATATATTTATTATAAATAAATTACACCCAGACACAGAATAAACTATTGTGTTGCTCACACAAAGGTTTGTCCTGAGTGGGAATCGAACCCACAACCTAATGATATAATAAAAGTATTAAGCCAAGAAAATTAGAAAATATATTGAGCTATATTTTAAGTTACAAATAGTAGGTGAGCCTAATCAATTACAAGATAGGCATATCTCGAGTAGATTAAATATAAACCTGTGTTTCTATTATAACACTTAATACAAATATCTATCTATTTTCACAAACAGAAAAGAAAATGAACAAAATAAAATGTCATATTTACACGTATACGTACTATACTATACCTAATCTAAATTACAAAAAAGTACAATATAATTTTAAAATTAGCAGTTTATTGTCTGTGTATGCTCACTATAGTTGCTCTTGATATGTGATTATAATATTATGTACAATTTATTGCTTAATGTAGCGTTTATAAAATAACATAAGAAATATTTCACATCGTTTGAATAGGCAAAAATTTACGTTACGAATAAGTATGTCACTTACAAGGTTAGTTTTGATATTGCTGCGCTTACAAAATTTATGTCAGAAATAGATAATTTTAATGAATATAATATAGACTTGTGAATACTAACTACAATAATTTACAAACTAGCAAAACATAAAGATATTTAAAACAAATGTTAATGAAGCGTTATGCAGTTTCATAGTTAATTGAGTTAATATATCTATCCTCTGCGTGTTTACGTGCTGGACAGTTTGCATCCCCAGTTTGATGGTCACATTTTCGTTTAAAACGTTTGCACGTCGCACAATTCGGTGGAGAGTCTCTATTACTACATTCCTTAGAGGAATGACCCAGATTTCCGCAGTGGTTACAAGTCGGGCTGGATTCTCGGCAGAACTTGGCTGCGTGTCCAAACTGCTGGCAATTAAAACACCTGGTGACTAATGTGAAGTCTCTAACAGGGCATGACGTCCAATTTATAAAAATACGTCCTTGATTGATAAGCGCTTTTCGAATATTGGCAGGAACTTCTAATATATAGTTACAGGTCAAGAAGTTTTTCTTACCAGATTTGTGACTCAATCTGATAGTCTTCAAAAAGGACTCGCGTGTTTCAGTTGGAAACTTCTCAGCAATGTTTTGGTCGTATAAACAATCATAAACATCTTTTTCACTGAGGGCTACAGGGACACCTATGATAGTGATCCTAGGGCGGCGTTTCGTTGGTTCTTCTACAGTCAGACCGGAACAAGCAAATTTCTCTGACTTCTTTAACTTTTCAATATCTCCTTTACACTCGGTACTAATAAGAACGCCTCCATTCCTTACTTTCTTCAGGCCACGAATGCGTAGTTTCAGTTCCTCGGGTGAAATAATTTTTTGCACGAGAGATTTAGTATCATCACTCGTTTTCGTCTTATCGTTGGGATATATGGCCACAGAGCTCCAGTTATTAGGACGAATAAAGCTATCGGCACCTTTTTTTACCATGTCAGCAAAAGAATTGTTTTGTACTAGATTTATCTTATTTTCAATGACTTCTTTAAACTGCTGAAGAGAATTTTCTACTTCGAGCTGTTCCTCTAGGTGCTGAATGGTCGCATGCGCTTGCATAGTCTTTTGTTTTAGCGCTTGATATAGAACAGCCATCTGGGATGTCCCACTCGTGACTTTGCGACAAAGATTAGTGACCCGGAGCTTCTGGTCCGAGTTCATTTTTCCCTCGGAGACTATAGAACACACTTCATTCAAAAGGGTGTCAATAGACCCCATCCATCTCTGGATCTCCGAAGTAGGTACTACTTCCGTGGGCAGAGTTTGCTTTTCGTCTCGAGAGTGACCTTGCCGAGTTGGCGTCGGCGGGTGGCTGCTCATTGCTGTTTGATTACGTCCAAACGGGCTAAATTCCTGGTTAGACATCACTAACACAAAAACACAATTTTAGCTATAATGGTTACGATGTTTCATAATTGCTGTCTATGTAAATAGTAGATAATCATTGGCGACACACTTAATTTCACTGACGCCGCGGTATAGTTTCAATTTAACACGTAAACTTAATTATTTAAAAATATTGCATTGCTAACAAAGACACGTCTGTCGCGAATGAAGTCCAATTTCAACAATAAAATATTTTTTCAATGCGGCCCAGTAGTTCCTGAGATTATCGCGTTCAAACAAACAAACAAACTCTTAGGGGTATGAAAAATAGATGTTGGCCGATTCTCATAGATACCGGATAAGCACAAAAAATTTCATCAAAATCGGTCAAGCCGTTTCGGAGGAGTATGGCAACGAAAACTGTGACACGAGAATTTTATATATTAGATATATACATATATATTTATATGTATGGTATTATTTTTATACATATGAAATTAAATTATTTTCTTACTTTCGATTAAGCACCTACCCACTGCTCTCTATCGCATCACCCTAAGGTTGGCTGGTACAAAATTGTAGATAATGCCCAAGGCATTAGGTTCGCCTTGGCCCAAATCTTGTGTGCATTATGCTAAATAAACAAATGACGTTCTCAATTTTTATTTTATTTTGGGTAACAGATAAATTTTCGGTAACAATCCATAGAATAATATAAAATAACCTATTTACAAAACTTCAGGTAAAACTACCAAATCATTGTGCTATATCTACATATATCAGGGTTTCCCAAAATGTGCGTCGAGGCGTCGCGGTGGCACCCCAGGGCCAGGGGCATCGCGAAGCGATCCACCTAATTTGCCTGTCTGTGCCAACTTGACCAAGTTGTGTAAGCGCCGCACGAGTGCCGACTGTCCAAACATGAGCCCCGTCTTGAGAACCTATGCTCAGAATAGTATTCCTCTCATTAGTAGCCAGCCAATATCTCTTGTTAGTTTCTGACAAAAAAATATATGTTATTTAAAGTTATTTTTGGTAACTTGAGCTATAGAGCGGGTCGCACAACAATTACAAACTCTCAAGGGCGTCATTGTAAAAATAAGTTATAGTGAAAAGGGATATAACTATAACTAAGCAGGAACAAAAGTCAACGTACTTAAAATATATAAAAAAAAAAACGTATTTTAACTATAGAACACACAAACGCATACTGCTTTCTAATCCATTCAAATTATATGAGCAACAATAGCACAATTTTAATTTATGTAAATGCTTTATGTTTAATATCTAACCAAATGAGTGTTAAATTTAACCTGTGTCTATCTGAATCTAATCCACTGTCCATAGGAGCTTAAACGGATAAACATATTTTGACGGATGCTGTTTTATAAACAAGCTAGTTTATTTGGGTGTAATGGTCCTTAGCATACTTTCACTTTCAACCATTTTATAAAAAAAAACTTTTTTTGTTTTTTTGAATGCACGTATTATTTGTCAAAATTTAAGAAAAAATTAAATTGTTTATTTACAGGCAAGTCCAAAATATAAAGAAATGAACATATCAGCTACGAATTTGCCGGAATCATTAACGTGTATCAAAATGTTATATAACAACGAAGAACTAAAAAATATTGTGGAACTACTTGTAGATATGTTGGATAAATGTTCTTGCAGTAAAGGTAAGAGTTCACTGAGCTGTTAAATATACGACATGGGCGAGGCCCCTTCCCCTCTCCCTCCCTGCAATTCCTATAGACATGACAAAAAAAGTAAAAAATTAAGTCCAATGTGTATAGTCCGACTCGCCTGAGACCGGGCCGTTGTTATGTTGCCAAATTATAATAATTCCATGTCATGGCACCAACTTCAAAATGTTTAAAAAATATTATTATTTTGCTTTGTTTTGTTTGACATGTTATTTTTAAAAGCGTTTATTTAATTATACTTATAGTGTTTACTTTGACTGCCTCTGTGGCGCGGTGGGAGTGTAACCGACTGCTACGCAAGAGGTCGTGGGTTCGATTCCCACACGGGACACCACTTTGTGATCAACAAATTGTTGTTCCGAGTCTGGGTGTACTTTGTGTCCGTGACTTGTATGTTTGTAAAGTCCCCCGCGACACAGGGCTTGTACCCTACTGCGGGATGTCCTGGAACTTTCAATCAAAATTTTATATTTGCACTGAAGCTATCGAGCTGAAAATTGGCACACACGTTTGGTTCTCGTGACAATGCACGTTATAAAACCTTTTTTTAAAGAAGCTTTTATTTAAAAAAAAAAAAAATATTTATGACAGCGTAGATACATTATATATTTTTACACCAAATAAAGTAGTGTTGTAAGCTTAATGTGCATCTGGCTTTGACTCTGTGCTATCATAGCTTCCAAACAAATAGACCCACTTGTTTTAGCAAGCTCGTTTAATCGGGACAGATCTTGGCAATGTTTGATAAAACGATTTAGCCATTTTAAATATTTGTGTTTTATAAAGTGTTTTGTGTATATACATAAAAATCCAAAAGATATTTTATTAAACATAATATTTTTTCAGGTAAAATAAAACTTGATACTAAGCCTAAAGATTTTATGAAGATCATTGGATGTGGTGTACTATTAGTTCAAGCTTTAAAGGTAAATCAACTGTTATTTATATTAGTGGGGTATATGTGGAGAATAAATTCTTTATATTAGTGGGGTATATATGGAGAATTATTTTTTTCATATTAGTGGGATATATATGGAGAATACATTCTTTATATTAGTGGGATATATATGGAGAATACATTCTTTATATTAGTGGGGTATATATGGAGAATACATTCTTTATATTAGTGGGATATATATGGGAAATAAATTCATTATATTAGTGGGGTATATGTAAAGCATAAATTCTTTTTATTAGTGGGGTATATGTGGAGAATAAATTATTTATATTAGTGGGGTATATGTCGGGCATAAATTCTTTTTATTAGTGGGGTATATGTAGAGAATAAATTATTTATATTAGTACGGTATATATATGGAGAATAAATTGGACATTCTCGAGCGTGCCGTCGTTGCTTAACGGCTTAGGGTGCATTTTCACCAAAGCGGAGCGGGACGGAGCTGAGCGGATCGTATATTCACCAATCAGAGTGCTTGAAATCGTACCTATGATAATTTCTAGCACTGTCATTGGTCAGTTTCCGGCCCGCTGTGCCCTACTCCGCCCCGCTACGCATTCCTATAGTCGCAGGTTCGAGACCCGCCTGAGTCGATTTTTTCCTAATTTTTGGGTTCCTGAGTCTTGTATTTTCACACGTTAAAGGCGGGACATCTGCGCGGTTAAGCAACGTTACCACTGTCGGTCCATAAATAGGTGTCACACCCCTTCTTGCATCGGTCCTGTGCCTAATCTCTCTCCGGTCGTATCGGATTTCCGTCCCATTGGATATGAGAATGAGACAATAGAGATCGCACTTATGTTTGCGCATACACTCGTACACTATAACATCTCCTGCGTAGTTAGCTAATCTCTAATGAGATTGGCCGTCGTAACCGACATCGGTTAGAATACCATTGTTATTATTATTTTTTAATTTTTCAGACTGTACTCCCAACATCTGATATCCTAATAGACTACAGATCATATCTAGATAGTTTATTAGCTAATATAGAGAGTAAGGCTATAGAACTAGACCCAGAACCACTTCGGTCTAGTATGGAATGTCACAACGATATTGAAGATACGGCTAAGGAGGCTAGGCTGAATTGTGAGTATTTACATCATTTTTTTTCATAATAACTAATGATTGGCGTAAGTAGTGCCATTTAGGATCAATCACCTCAAATGGTATGTCAACATGGACCTACTCCGGGTTTCGAATCGAATTGTCAATGATAAATAGTATAAGAAATGTAAAAAACGCGTAGGCAGTGCCATTTAGGATCGATTACCTCAAAAGCTATGTTAACATGGACCTACCTCGGATTCGAATCGAATTGTCAATGATAAATAGTTTAAGAAATATAAAAATGCGTAGGTAGTGCTATTTGGGATCAATGACCTCAAATGCTATGTTAACATGGACCTACCTCGGATTCGAATCGAATTGTCAATGATAAATAGTTTAAGAAATATAAAAATGCGTAGGTAGTGCCATTTAGGATCAATGACCTCAAATGCTATGTTAACATGGACCTACTCCGGGTTTCGAATCGAATTGTCAATGATAAATAGTATAAGAAATGTAAAAAACGCGTAGGTAGTTCCATTTAGAATCAATCACCTCAAATGCTATGTTAACATGGATCTACTCCGGGTTTCGAATCGAATTGTCAATGATAAATAGTTTAAGAAATGTAAAAAACGCGTAGGTAGTGCCATTTAGGATTGATGATCTCAAAAGCTATGTTAACATGGACCTACCTCGGAATGGAATCGAATTGTCAATAATAAAACAGTATAAGAATTGTAAAAATCCTAAAAGATTAAAAACAATGTCTAACTGAATCCTAACGCCGTAGCAAGTTGGATTACTTTAATGTAACGGTTATTTTTTCTTTTATATGAATAGCTCTAACTAAATCTCTAGCTAAAGTATAAACATTTTTATGGTACGAGTTTGTTATTTATAATTATATTGGTGACATTAGATGAAGGTATGATGATATGATGTATGAAGTGGTATGTCCACGTTATGCCACGGTTAACGAATCCCGCGAAATGGCACTGCCTATGCCGATGATAGATAATGACATACTGTAAAATAATCTTTGATTTTGTTATCTGTCAAGAAAAAAAATTCTTGGAGGAGACGTGTTCTTGACCTGTCTGTTACTTTTCACGCTTAAACCGCTGAACCAATTTAGATTAAATTTGCTATGGAGATAGGTTGTGTCCTTGGGAAGAACATAGAATAGCTTTTTTTTTTTACAAATACAAATAGTTTTTATTTTGGTTCTCTCACACATAATATATCATAATATAATAGTTTCATTAATTAAATTATTAGCGCTAATTTATACGGTGTGAGAGACTGGTATCTGTACTAGGAGAACTGTGTTACAGATTACCAGCCTCTCCGAACTCTATACGATACTTTTGATTATATTATACATTCGTATATTATAATCAAAAGTATCAGTGGAGTGTGGCTGTCTTAGCATGAGATATGTATGTGGGCGTTTGTTTATGTGTGTGTGGTGTGTGTGTGTGTGCGCGCATTAGTGCTACATTGCGATAACCGACATCCGACGCTCTAGTTATCTATTAAAAGACAATAATAATTTCAGTTTTGAAAAATCCGACATACATAATTGAATATTTGAAAAAACATTACAAAGAATGGGCTTCATACGATGAAAATCAAGAAAAAGAAAATGGAATACAAAATTTTTCACCTAATGTAAGTTTCACTTTAATTAAAACACACTATATTCACTAACAGGCACAAAAGATAGTTAAAATATTTAAATATAAGTATTGCTTTATTTTAATCACATGTGATGGTATAGTTTGCGATCAGATGGCGTTGTGTGAATTGTCCCAAGATATTATATTATTTGATTGTCAAGTTTTATATCTTCCCAATCGAAAGATTTTATTGTCAACTTTTTATCTTCCAAACCGAAAGATAAAAATATATAAGATATACATTTTTTCAGGAAGATTTCACAGTAGTAAGAATGATTGGTAAAAATCTAAACAAAGTTAAAATTGGCAATAATAAATGTATATCGTATGCCAAATCGAGCATAGAGAAAGAATATACAAAACAAGATGAAACGAAAATAGTAAAACTTTCACAAAATGATAATCATCCAGCAAAAGATAATAGAAATCAAGTCCTAACTAGATCAATGTTAAGAAAACTTCAACATGACGTTAATGATAAAAAAATAACAGAAAATGCTGGTTCGAAAATAATAAGACTCATTGAAAATGTTAGTCTAAATATTAAAGATGAAAAAGCTGAACCAAATGTGATGAGAGATACCGAAATAAAGGAAGAGCCTCTAGATTTAGATTTGTTAGATTATGAAATCAGTGATACAGCTGATCAAAATTCGGATAAAATAATTGAAAATACCGATTCCATTATTCAAGATACTAACAAATCTAACGAAAACACTGAAAATTTTCACAAAAATGACAGCTTTAATACAAATAGCAGTTTATTTGTTTCGAAAATGGAAATTTGTGAAAAATATATTGAAAATAATGAGAATTACTCTACGCGAGAAAATAATTACGCAAACGAAAATTACAACGGAACAGACGGAAGTGAAGTTCTTGAAT
This sequence comes from Herminia tarsipennalis, assembly GCA_945859575.2. Taxonomy (NCBI): domain Eukaryota; kingdom Metazoa; phylum Arthropoda; class Insecta; order Lepidoptera; family Erebidae; genus Herminia; species Herminia tarsipennalis. The sequence goes on from OX243830.2 coordinate 5,718,827, forward strand.
CCGACGTTAACACGACAAATAATGATGATTACGCAGCTAATAATGATAATTACGCCGTAAATAATGATACTTACGCAAATAATCAGTTGATGTCAAGAGATGATTCCACTAATGATTCCGGTATTGAAAATGATTGTGCCCAAGCGCATTCTATAATTAAAATATTTCTAATGGAACTCAGCAATACATTTAAAGTTATATATGAATTTATGTAAGTAGATTAATTTACTAGTTTCTCAAAAACTAATTTTGATTTCGATTGAAATTTGAAAACCTTTTAGAAGTTTTTTTTTTGTTAAAAATAGACGGCTCCCGCAGTAGGGTACAAGCCCAGTGTCATGGGGGACTTTACAAACATACAAGTCACGGACACAAATTACAACCAGACCCGGAACGACAATTTGTAGATCACACAAAGTGATGTCCCGTGTGGGAATCAAACCCAGCGTTAACAACTCAAAAACTCTTGCGTAGCATTCGGACACACTCCCACCGCGCCACAGAGGCAGTCAAATAACGTATAACGTATAATACGTGATAACATCTAAAGAAAACATTGATAGCACCATTCGCGTTTCAACCAATCAATAATGTTAGTTCCAATTGTCTCGCATGTCATGTCGCTGCAATCGCCATTCACTGTTGCCTTTCAACCAATCAATAACGTCAGTTCCACTATCGCATGTCATGTCGCTGTAATCGCAATTCGGTGTGAATCAATAACGTGACTTTTTTTTAGACACTTATTCGTGAAAAAAGTGATTGATTTATAAGTATATTAGTATAAAAAAAGTCATTGATTTATAAGATATGTCACCTCAACAAGAAAAAAACTTTTATTTCAGTACAAACTTCGTCAACGAGATCCGCGGTGAAGCTATGTGCGAAGAGAGAAAGAATCAAATCCATGTCAAATCTAGTCGCAGCCTTCAAGATATGATCGGAGTTACACTACAGCTGAGAAGGTAAAATTAGTTAATTTTTATAGAGCAATTACCACCTGGAATTGGTTTGTTGACTACAGTAACCAGAACCAGAGGGAAAGATTTTTACGCAACCCCTGGTTAGGAGTTCTGTAAAAAAGTCACCGGAGTGTCGCGAAATCTATCGCAACTTCGTCTGCGTCAAATTTGTCCGTTTTTGCAAATTAAAGTTAGTTAACAAATAAAAAATAGTGGTTGATCGTAGAGGGTTGATAATTCAGGGTTGTATTTTGTAATGCTGAATCCTAAAAAAATAAAAACAATATATATTTAAAAAAAAAATTGGGGTGAAATTACATATAACAACTTTAAATATAACCCTTAACATTTAGGGGTATGAAAAATAGATGTTGTCCGATTAATCTGAGAATGGGACAACTACTCAATATGCACACAAAATTTCATGAGAATCGGTCGAGCCGTTTCGGAGGAGTTTAACTACAAACACCGCGACACGAGAATTTTATATATTAGATTATAAATGCGAAAGTTTGGATGTATGGATGGATGTTTGTTGTTCAATCACGCCACAGCGGGTAATCGGATCTGGATGAAATTTGGATCAAAGAAATTTTTGTCTGGAATAGCACGTAGGCTACTTTTCCCGGAATAGTGTTCCCGTGGCATAAATTTGTTTTTTCCAAATTTTTATGCGAACGAAGTCACGGGCAACATTATTTATATTTGTCTACCCCAGATATCTCTCCTAACCGATGTCGGTTACAGCGGCTAGTCTCACCAGAGGCTAGCCAACTACGCAGGAGATATTATTATAGTGCGGCCGGAGGGAGATTGGGCGCAGGACCGACGGCTAAACGTGCTCTCTGAAGCACTGTATATTATAACTATTCAATTAATCTATAATACTTTTGACTTTGTTATTAAACGGTTATTGTTTAGCTTTATTTCTTATTATTTATTTCAGTATTATGACGAGAGAATCTAGAGGAAATACAAAACTGAAGAGATTGTTACGTACAGCTGGTCCTGATGTGATCACCGATACCAAAATAAGTAGATATAGGTATGTGGTTTGCACATTATGATAATATATATATTACGGGTCTTTAAGGTAAAATACCTTGTTTATTGCCCGACGTTTCGATGGTATTACAACAGCCGTAGTCACGGATAGACTGGTCCAGCTCAGCTTCGCCTCCTTGAAACGCGGGTTTCGGAAACTACCCTCGATTGATTTTTATCACTCACTATTACGGAATTGTCGGTACTTCGACACATAACACTAAGGAAATCTGCACACTGGCGTGTAATGTTTGTTCGGCGGTGTGTAGACTTGCTGATCACGGGATTCCACGATGTTGACAAACGGTATTCATTTTCTCGGTTGAAATTGACATGTTTTTCTATTTCAACCGCTTTCCTCGCCATCCTGGAGTATTAGTGACGGTCAGTGGAGAGGACCTGTGGTTTGCGTAGTTCAATCCAGTGATTGGTTCCCGCATATATTTTCATAATGTGTACAAATCGCGAAAGTTTATCAACATTTATGTGGTTTCCAGTTAATGCTTTTAGGTTTCGATCACTATCTGATCCAGGCACAGATCCTAAGGGGGACAACAGGGGCAAAGTGTCCCCCCCCCCCCCTGAATCGACTGAAAATACCTTCTTTTGGGGGGAATTTGATCAATTAGACACTAGACCAGTGTGTGGTTGGCGCTCCAGTGGCTGGTGTACCGTTGTTGAAAATCAAATGCACCCCCATCATGCTACTCACACAATCAATCAATAGTTTCGGAACGCATCGAGGACAAACATACGAACATTGATTTTTGTTTCTTCCTCGCAACTTCATCTGCGTAATTTTTCCCCGTTTTTGCCATTCATACAAAAATACTAAAATCTCGAACAAAATATCAATACTTTTTGTATTGATATTCTGTTGGTTTGAGCGCCCAACAGAATATCAATACTTTTTGTATTGATATTAGTTACCTAAAATAAATATTTTTTATTTTGTTTTTTTTTTCAGACATATCATAATAAAATGCGTGGTGCAAGCACAAATACTTGAAAATGCTTTGAGATCCATAGTATCTATTACAATAGGAGATCTTGATGCTTTATCTACCAATGCAGATTCTATAAGTTCTGGTGTTAAATATATTAATATTTTTGAATAAATAAATTATTAAATTACCCACATATAAAAGCAGTACTAACCTAACCAATGTCGGTTACGACGGCCAATCTCGTCAGAAACTAGCCAACTACGCAGGAGATATTATAGTTTGTAATAAAAACTCTATCTTCTCTCTCTCTCTCTCTCTCATAGCGGGCTATCAGAGTGAGAGAATAGAGAGTGTATATCGGACGGAATTCCTTCACGACTGAAGACAATTTAGGCGCAGGACCAGCGGCTTATCTTCTGTCCAAAGCATATACATTTTTCGAAAACAGGCACCCATCGATCTTGCTTAACCTCGCAATATGTCTCTATAGTATAATAGTCGATTGCACATCATAGGGAATATGCATTTCATGCAAATTTGTATGTAATATTGTTTTTTATAAAGTTTATGACGTTAGAATTGTGTCTACATCAATATTTTTTAAAATAATTAATTTATAATTTTGTAAACAAATTATTAAACAGTGCAAAAATCGGGCGGGAAATTCAAGGTAGTTAAAACGAATGCTATTGGTCAGATCAAATTACGACGTAACAGTCCATATTATGTTACGACATGCTGTGCCCTCATTGGCTGTCACGATTGCCGTGACGTCACAGTCCATGACTTTACGCGCCAAGAAGACGTGTTTTTGAAAATGCTTCTATCAGTTTGTTTTTAAATGTTTTCTTTTCCTGACAGAAGTAGTTTTTTGGCGCTGCATATTTTTTTTCAGTGACATGTCGATGCATATATCCGAAAAAATACATGCTTATTCCCTATTGTCATCGTATAAACAATTCTAAAATAACTAATTACTAATTAGAGTAATTTTTAAGGATGAAAAACGTTTTTCTTATTCAGTAGACAGACTTCAAGGCGTAAACCTGCCTAAAGCCAACATTATAAAAAAATAACATTTTTTTTTTCCGTTAATTACTTACATTATATATAATTTTGATTTTTATATCTCAGGTGCACTAGACTGAATATATAATTTGATTATTCATTGATTTGTTTAGGAATTAAGAGTTTGACATAGATTATAAAATGCTGACATTTTCAGATTATTAATTAAATTTAATCTACTTTACTCAACATGGGCGTACCCAGGGTATTATGGGGCTTAATGACCTCCTTCCCTACCTTCGTAATAGTACACATTGGCCGGTATATTTTGGGCAATTATACTTCGACCCCCCCCCCCCCCATAATAAAATCCATGACCCTGGTTATCCCCATGCTGACCATAAAATCACTTCTTTCATTTCGATGTAAAATGATTTTATTATAGGTAAGTACCGAATCTCCCCCTCAAATACTCGACTGATTTCAAAGTCACCCTGTATATTTGTAAGCATGCAAAGATTAAGGTCCTTTTCACACGTTCGGGTTTCAATCCAGACGCCGGTTACCGGCTACCCGGCGCGGAGTGTGTGGCGATGTACGGTACCTAGCTTTCACACGTTCGGCGTCCGGGTATTGTAACCGGAACGTGTGAAAAGGGGTTTTTTACGGTTTTACGGGGCTACAAAAACCGCACTTAGCCCCCTGATTAGGCCATTGTGCGATCATGAAAAGGGGATAAAAGTGTCCACTGACGCGGAGTGAAGGGGAACGCACTATCAATTGACCAATCAGAGTGCTTGAAATCTTCGATTATTTCAAGCACTGTCATTAATAAATGGTCCGCCCGCTCCGCGTCAGTAGAAATGCACCCTTAGTGTTAGAATTGGGGTAGTTTTAAAGAAACGGACTTTAGTGCCAAATAACAGTTCATTGTATGTTACCAGTTATATTATTTAATTGTTCCATTTCTAAACCGTCACCAATCTTTCAACTGACCCCAGGGAGGGCGCTTCATTTCACAGTTGCGACTATTCTAAGTTATTAGTTTGTAAGCTTTCGAATTTATATACTGTTAATCATTATAAGTTTCAGAAGATTTTTTGTTAAAAAGTTACTTAAATAAAAGATATTTACTTATGTTGCGGTTTTATTTACCTTCTAGGGCTCGTCCATTAATCACGTGAGGTTTTTAGCCACTTTTTGACCCACACTACCCTCTGGTGATACGTGGTGAGGTTTTAGACTAATACCTACATCCTCCCTCCCATACCCAACATCATGTGTATGTTTTAGGCACACGAGTATGAGTCACGAACATCGGACTCAATTAATTTAGGGATGCAATTGGTCCAACACCGGTCAAGTGTGAGTCGCTCGACCGAAAGTGGGTGCAATAGATTTAACGCCGGTCATTGAATAATCTCGCGTTTAAGAAAAAATACACGTGATGTGATATCTCACTACTCACCCCCTCTGCCTCCTCGTGATATTTCGTAATCCCCCCCCCCCCTTAGAGCCTCACGTGATTAATGGACGCCCCCTAGACTTGCAGAAATTACATGACAAAAACTTGATTATCTTCAAAACGGCTGAACTGATTTTCATGAAACGGAGCTAGGGACTTCGATTAAAAGGATGCATGGATGTACATACATCCAGGCGCGGATCCAAAGGGGGGGCAATTGCCCCTATAATTTATACAGAGTTATTTTTAATATAATAATAACCTTCCGCTCTTGGCTTCTTTACATTACATCAAATAACTTCGTAATATGATTTTTGAAAAAACTACTTAGTACTTTTGTCTCATAACCATTTACCACACATCTGGGAGACCCTGGAGTATTCATTTCTTCAATCATATTACATACATACATAAGCTTACAGTGTAGAAGTTGACCTATAAAATATTAAATACATTAAACAATAACTATTAGTATAACAAAAACAGATTAAATTACAATATTAGCTTATTAAATTGACAAAAGAATATATTATGTATTACAATTTATTTATTATGATACAGCAAGCAAGATAGACATAATTATAATATGTTAAAGTGTTAAAGTTTCAGGTTTAGGGCCTAAACCTTACAATAAACAATGATTATTATTATTATTTAGTTATTCTTGATTTATAAAGGATTATACCCACTAAACACTGGTTCGTTTAATAATATTATTTTTGTAAAGAAAAACTTTATAATTTTAAAAGAGTGGCCCATGAGTTTCTTGGAAGCTTCTCATGCGCCTAACTTGGGACTGCCGCCTAACTTCATTTTGGTTTTTTTTATTCAAACATACACACATCAAAAGTGTCTAGGGATCAACATATATTTTTGCAATAACTTTTCTCCTGATTGATTTTTTTTTTTTATTTCTTTAAGGATTCATCAAATAAAGTGTTTTCGTTTGTCACAGTAACGATAAACCAAGTCACCTTTGCATTAATAAAGAAATTTGCCATTTTCCTAATAAAGGGATTTTTGACATTTGAACCACTAACATTAAAGTTCGAAAAAAAGACTGAAATAACAGTTTTCTTTAAAATTTTATTGGGTAACTTAAACAATTAATAATCCGTGTTTCTACCGCGAACACTAACAACACAAGAACATCGGTTTGGCATACTCAAAATGAGTTCATCCAAATCACGCTGTGGAATGGCCGCCCATGTTCGTTGCAACAACAAAAAAGGTCTTCTTGCGACTGGATGCCCTCCATATTCGGCAGAGCTCTTCTCTGTAGCATATCCCATGCATGCTCAATCGGGTTCAAGTCTGGCGACAGAGCAGGCCAGGGCAGGACATTGATGTTAGCTGCGGCGAGAGTCTGTCTTACAACTCTTGCGGTGTGCGGTCGTGCATTATCATGCATTAACTGAAATAAGGGACCGATTTGCACTTGTAGAGGAACGATGACGTCTGATACAATCGTCTCAGCATAAATTTGAGCGTTGAGGTTGCCTCTGATCCAAATCAACTCAGTTCTTCCGCCGATCCAAATACCCGCCCATACCATGATGGTTCCACCACTATAAGGATGGACTTCCTGGCAGGATTTTAATCGCTGTTGGCGTCCAGGGGTTCTCCAGTGTCGTATACGTCTTGTATCCGGTCTCATACCAAAACGAGACTCATCAGAAAAGCACACGAAACGCCATTGTTCTTCTGCCCAATTTCTGTGTTCAAGAGCCCATTGATATCGAATCCTACGATTGTGCATTGCTATAGGTGGTACCCGTAGCGGTCTTCGGGAATGAAGGTTCACTTTATGCAAGCGGTTTCTGACTGTTTGGTCGCTAATTAAGTTCCCTGAAGAGTGATGAAGCCTCACGGCTAACATCATGGCGGTTATTGTTGGACCTCTTCGAGTTAAGATTTGAATGTATCGGTCTTGTCCCCGTGTGGTGCAGCGATACCGTCCTCCATGGCGCTCAGCCACGGTACCAGTGCTTCGGTAACGTGTCCAAAGTCGACTGATAACACTCTGACTTGTATTCAGAGCTAAAGCCACAGTACGTTGCCGGGAACCAGCTTCTATCATTCCCACGGCTCTGAGCATTTCTTCCCTGCTTAAATGACGTCGCCGCTCCATAATAACGTTGGTTTTAATCAGTAGTAGGGAAACAGTAGCACTAATAATGTCTTCAATGCGTTGTATGTTTTTATAGGGAAAATATTGACAGCTGATTTTCATCTTTTACTCGAATTTGATTCACAGTTCCTGATTCAAATTATGAAATGCACCAAAAAGGATCCATATAAATTTATAAAATCATAAATTTATTACAAAGCCACATCTCAATCTCAAGAAATCCGCATAAAAATGCTTGATCCCTAGACACTTTTGATGTGTGTATATCATAATTTTTATTATTCTCTTAGTATGTATGTATTAATTCGACGTTTTCAAATAACCATTTGTTTGGTTTTAAGAAATAAAGATATTTGAGTTTGAGTTGGTTTTACTCCAGTAGAATAGTCTGTAAGTGGTTAAGCCACCTACAGACTCATAACTCCAAAACCAAGTGGTATATAATATATTTTTTTAAATAAAAAATCATCTGTATAATATGCCCGCTAAGTTTTTATGTATACGTTTACTTAACACTGTTCTATTGTCATGTCAAGCGACCAAACTACACGACTACATAAATCTGTTTTGCGGCCTATTATTTATCTACTGTTTCAAATGCAACCCTAGAGAACTCGTTCAATGTGGTGACGTTCAGCGGTCGGCCGCCCGCCGCTGCCGCCATGCCGCCAACACAATATTTGCCTCAAAACATCAGCAGTGTGAAGTTTGACGACTATAACTGGCCTAAAAAAATTGGTACCTTGAGGAGAGTTATAAGTTAGGTACTTTTCATCGCGACAAGATTGACGGGGGCAAAGCAGCAGCAACGGGCAAAAGTTAGTTTTATAAATAAAATACACCATTTTTTATACATATTATTTTATTTCATACTTCTACAGAATTTGACATAAAGGATATATTTATTAGGATGCTGTCAATAATACAGATATTATCATTTTTTTAAATTATGTTTTATGTGTGCAAGTTTCATTATATTATAATATTAGTGAAAAATAGATGTACAGACAAAATACTTAGCGTTGCCCGCCGCGACCAATAAGTGGCATATCATTCTTATGCCGTTATGGCATAATAAATAAAGTGTACATTTTATGCTTTGATTTGTCTAATAGTGTCAAAACATTTCGATACAACACGTTTAAATTGTGCAAAGAATATTGTTGTACTTTTTCATTCGAATAGCCATTTTTATTTTTCAGAGTATAAAACAATAGACAATGAATTACGCACAGCTTGATAAACTTATCTCATAATATTTATTACAATCATTTAATGGAATATTTTCGTCTTTTTGATGCCAATGGTTGATCAGATTAGGATGGTGAGTAGAAACGGACGTAACACTTCGTCCCACATCGGTAATATACAAGTATAGTGCAAACCTGAAAGTAGTTTCCTCTGAATCAGTAACACAATCCAATGGGATAGTTTATGACCATGTTATATTTATCAAGACATTCAAGACAACTTGAATGGCTTTTATCTATGCAAGTTTTCAATATTTTCGTTTTATTTATTTTTTTATATGATTTCTGGAAATTATGACCTTTGCACTATACCAATAATAACCTTGTTAATGATCCTAGTCAAAATCTTTGAAAAATTCAAAAGGTGAATCTATATTTGGTACGAAATAAATCTTTTCCTTTTTAATTTTGAAAGTAAAGCCAACATGTCTACATGACCTGTTGACTTTACTTCATAATATCACCCTGAAGATTTTCAGGTAAAATCACCTAAGATTTATTTTAGCGTGCGTACACAAGCGTCTTTTAGGTTCGTTTCAGACCGATGTTAGTTTAGATTTTGTTTTTTAGTATACTAGAATTCATATGTTGTCTTCACTCCGGCAAAAAACAGACATTGATTGTGTTACATGTACGATGACCCTCAAAGTCACCTATTCAAAGATCACGAAAAACGCTCCTAATTAAACATTGACATCCAAAAGAAACATATAGTAATAACTATAGTACAATATATTATATTTAACCAACAGCAGCCAACAAGAGTTGGGCCACATCTTCTCTTGGCGATCTGGCAGCCAACTTCATAGTGACACCCCCACCAGTCGCCGCAAGTCTCGCTCTAACCAAAACTGGTGCCCCCCCTCTAAATATACCTCCTCCTCGAATTTCTTTAACGGCTTCACCTACAATGGCTCCTTTTGGAAGTCCTAGATGTTCACAAACGGCCTTCGCAGCTTCTATTATATCGCTCTCAGAAAGAACAAAGGTATCACTTGCTTCCGGAGCACTAGATGCCCTTTCCCAAGTCTGTTCCCAATCATCTGACCCAGCTCTAGCCCTAATCTGATCCGAACAACTCATCTCAAAGTCTTCTAAAGGATAAGAATCAGCATAACCATCCCCAGGATCTGGAATTCCAGTTGTAGGATCACAATCGCGTATATAAAACTCCAAAGTAGGTACAAAAGTGCCTAAGCTGTCCATAAAAGCGCATGGATATTCAACTATTATGAAAACGGAACCAGGTTTGTCGTAAACCAATTTTTGGCAAGGTATCACGGATTTTATTTCGTATTCTGGTGGCACTTCCAATTTGATGGTGACCTGTTCAAGTAATTGATCGCTTAGAGTGTTAACGCATTCGAATTGCAATACAGCGTGTCTGGCGTAGACATGTTTTAGTAAACGAACTCTATATTCCGTTTCGGCTTCTGTCAAATCGATAGGAAGTGTCGTTTTGAAGACCGGTCCCAAGCGTTCTATGCCTGGGATCTTGGATAGCTGTTCGGCGTAAAGTTCTTCGATTGACATCTGCACTGGTTTCCGAACTTCGATTTCGACTATAGCCTCTTTGCTTTCTTTGATTTCTTCTTCAGCAGGAACAGTCAATACATTGAAAGGTTCGTCAGGGGTAGTTGCCAAATGGTCTCTCAATGCCTTTTCTAGTAACACGGGGTTAGGTTTCGCGATGTTTACGATGTAATCATTGATCAGTTGCGGATCACCAGTGTCAAGAATCGCGCTGTAATAAATAGCTCTATCTCTAACTTCGTCTTCTTCATCTAATTGGCAACGAGCAAGTAGGACTCTGATATTTGGCAAGAGTTCTGGTCTTTGGGCTCCAAACTGGGCTACAGCGGCCACTGCAGCTGCGCGAACAGGCCCCGACTCCAAAATTACTCTGTTATAAATAAACCTGATGTATCTTGACGGTTGACGCGATTTTGGACCTTCTCGTCCTAATAAATGCAGGATGCGGACGGCCAAAGCAGTATGCTCACAATCTTCTATAAACTCACATAGATGGGCCAGCCCGGTTTCTTTTGCTTCGGGATTTTCTTCAACCAAAGCGATGATAGCATCTGCGATTGCCGCTTTGTATTCTAAGCCACCTTCATCACGCAACATGCCTGCTAGAAACGCGGCTAAAGATTGGTGCTTCCTTGGGAATTTCGTGCAAAGACGCCTTATAGCGCGAACGACAACGATCTTAAATTCATCGGAGATTTCGGAGACGAAACTTGAAATTTGCTTCATAAGTCGATCGACTGAGCTTTCAGCACCAGTTGCCAGTAATGTAGTGACTGCTAATGTAGCCACAGATCGGTTAGGATCAGAAATCAAGTTTTCCAAATCAACTGCACATGCTGCAACAGCAGTTGGGTGTTTAGCAGTCAATCTAGCGAGCGTTCTAGCACCTGCCAATCTTAGAGACGCTTTCGAAGACCCACAGAACAACTGCAGCACAGAAACAGCAGGTGCTAAGTCTCTAGTAGTCTTTCTTAAATTTACAATAGCATGCGCTGCTTCGTAAATAACCATTTCGGATTTGTGTCTAAGACAGCACTCGATAAACTCGATATAGGGGCGAGCGACATCAGAATCATCATCTTCGACCAGTTGAGCCGCTAAACGAATCAGAAGGCATAAAGCATATGGAGATTTAAGTGGAGAACTTGCCAATCGAGTTACTAGTTTGACGGTGGATAATTTGTCGTTCTTTCTTGAGCCAGCGACGACTCCCAAGGCGTGGTACGATACCATGGCATTCTCAGAACTGATGGCTTCCTAAAAAAAAAGAAAAATAAGGTTTAAATCATTGAGTACTGTCACAAACAAGATGCTGCTGTAGATCTGAATCATTTTAAAGAAATTCTTATTCTTAATTCATGAATTTCAGTATTATTATGCTCCTATCTTTCTCACCAAATAATCTTCAATCACATTAGCTCTAGCTCTACACTTGTAACATTTTAATCTGCACCAATTTTAGAACACAATCAAATTATTAATTTAAATCTTGTTTACTTTTTGGCAGCAAACATGTAACTCAAAATTATTTTGAAAGTTGCAATGACAATGTGTTGCTATTTCTGCTCTAATATTTCTTAAGTGGTAATTCACAAAAGGAACAACATTTCTCTAACAGCTCATAATTATTTAGTTGTTAGCAGGTAATTTGCAACACAGCCAAAAACAGTATTTAGTATGCTTAATGAAGTAATTTGGAGTGCATCAGTTGGTTGGAGTGATATATGGACATATATGGATATTGCACAATGGTCCAATCAAGATGCTGTGTGATTTTTCTTGTTCTACCCTTGTAGGATTTTGTAGAGTGTAGGATTTGTTCATTCTACATGGGTAGAAATATATGTTGGTTGGTAATACAGCAATATACCTTTTATTCACTAAATATTATTATTATTCTTATCAATTACTAGCTGTCCCATGCAATTTCTACTGTGTAAATTTCCCTGTTTTTGTAACATTTCTCATTATTGCTCCGCTCCTATTGGTTGTAGTGCGATATTATATAGTCTATAGCCTTCCTCAATAAATGGGCTAACCAACAGTAAAAGAATTTATCAATTTGGAACAGTAGTTCCTGACATTGTCGCATTCAAACAAACAAACTGTTCAGCTTTATAATATTAGTATAGATAACAAAAGTAGATAGCTTATCATATAACCAAACAAGTTGTACTAATGGAAAACATATCTATGTAAGATATCTGAAAATTTAATAAAAGTTATCATTTTGAATTTAAAACCTTACTATGATCGCCAACACACTCGTCAGGATCTACAACAAGTAGATTCTATTGGGCAGACCTGTGCCCAGTAGTGGGACATCATATAGGTTATTATGAGAAAATCTATTAAACATGTTAGTGTGTAAATGTGTTTCTTTTAGACAAAGCAACGGATTTATATTTGAATTTTAATGTTATTTACAGATATTTGCCTATTATTCCAAACTTGGTTATTATTCAAACAAAATACAAACCTGAGCTTCATTGGCCCACCGCCGCACTAAATCTGGTGCGGTAGATGCCAGATGCAAAGCAGAAACCAACGCCGCAGAGCTGACAGCCGGGTTCTTATCAACAATAGCTTGTTTCATGTATCTTTCGATTGCCTGCAGCATAGTACTGTCTGTAATAGTACACAATGCCCGTATAGCCGCTGCACGGTACAAATCCTCCTTCCCAGTCATATCTTTCGTCAACGAAGACGTTACAATAATGACATCTTGGGCCAAATTACTCAACTCTTTGATACACAGATACACCATCCTCCGCAGCATTACATCCTTAGATTGAAATAGTTTTGTAGTCGCGAAGAACGCCTCTGTCGCCTCCTGAGTCGTAAATTTCTCTCCCTGATTCAATAAGTACAAAATCTTCGTTAAAATAAGCGAACATTTTCGTGGGTTTACTGGCGACTGGTTGAAGTACCGGGCCTCCTGTAGGACGATTGTTTTGTCCAAGTTTTGGTAGGGGTTGCCTCCGCTGTCCTCTTCCTCCTTCTTATCACGTTTAAAGCTCATTTTGAGCTTTTTAGGGGTGAGAAGGAAATTATGGGGTGCCGACGAATACAGTTTACACGTCACTTCACTAGTGATGGCAAATGTCAAAGTTGTCACTTGGTTGTCACAACATCATTTGACAAATAGTCAGGTGCGTTCCGATATAAGTAGTTCGCTGAAATCATGTTTTTTTATGTCTGGGGTCGGGCAGGCGAACACTATTGTTTTGCGGTGTATATTCGCTGTATATGATAGTTATGTTCCTTTCTGACCTGACTGGACTATTAAAATTAAAAAACATGGCTATTTTAAAAACTAAGACAATGCAAACTTTGATTTGCTAATTTCCTTGGTATGTCCACTTTTCAAGATCAACTACCTTTTTTGAAGGATCTTGAAAAGTAAATATTTATATTTGTCCACCAGAAAACATAATTTCCTTGGGTTGTGTTGTTAATTTGTTTGCAGATTTCATAATTTCAGTCATTATTGTTTCTGTGGCTGCGACTATTTTTCTAACACTTTTTTTTATTGATTAAGCTTACTTCCTTCGGACTAATATGGCTTATTTAAGCCGATTATATTTTCAGTGAATAGTTTGTTGACCAAGATGATTTATTATCTAATTTCCTTGGTGGCAATTTCCTTGTTTTCCGTGGAGAAAAAGTGACCATGGAAATTATAAAATGACATGAAGCATATAAAAGTAGATACTCTTCTAATTCACTATGTTTATTAATATAATATCGTAAACAAATGATTTCTCCTATCCCAAACCTGGACTACATATTTAGCAAATGTTTTTACGATGCTTCTTAATAAGACCGCTGTTTCTTATGAATTTCTTTGATGGGTACCAAGCAGAAATCTTATACCTAATTTAAATATATAATCTGAATCTCGACGAGTCCCAAGATTTTCATAACATTTAGTATGGAGGGGTTTCGGGGGCTATAAATCGATCTACAAATTGTAGCTACTCGTAGGTTGCACTTTTGAAATCGTAGTTTAAAAAAATACCGTCGTCCTGGTACTTATCGTAAAGCTCAGTTATGCATTTCTTTTGAGATGGACGAATTGTCGGAGGTTGCTCTGGAGATGAATTGTACTTCCAATAGTGTTGCAGCGTTATTCATAACTTTGCAGCAATTAATAATAACTCCACTTTACTGACTCTTTTTTTTGTAGAGGGCAGATAAATTTATCACAATAAAAGCAGGGTCCCGTTAGCAATTTGCGATCCAAGTCTCTCATCTGTCGCAGTAGCTACCGATATGGTTTTTGATTTCCTAACTAAGTACTATCAGCCAAGAACTTCTGTAGGGCAGCTGTTGGCTGGTCAGCAGATATCCATTCTCGAGATCGCCAAAGTGCAATCGAATGTAGTATTCTGTGACAAGAGTTCTAAGACGCTTCCAGTATTTCCAAACTGGCTTGTGTCAATAGAGTCGGAATGAAGAAGAATACTTACATACTGAGTTAGGAATACCGAAATCCGTTCCAGAACTCTAGTTACAGAGGAGATTTGGAAAACTGCCAAGAATTGGCCTGGATAGATTTGTTATATCTTCTAATTAAACATGTGACAACATTTTTAAACTTACCTACAACTGATTGGGTGGTGGAATGGAAACAGCAGGATGCAGGAAAGCCCAGATGGCAGAACGAAGTAACCTCATTACAGAAAAAAATGGCCCAGTTTGAAATTATATGAAGACATAAGGAAGATAGAAGAGAGGCGAGCCTTTGTGCAACAGCAGCATACACCTTGCTTATAATAAAGAATTCCGAGGGCTATCAGAAAAGTGCAAAACCACAAAGTAGTTTGTGGTAAGCCGATACTAGTGAGACGATATTTTGATCCAATAGTTCCACAATAGCAGTCCATCATACACCCAACGTAAAATGTAAAGAAAAAGGAAAACTTGATGATTTTAAAATAGGTATGTAGTGGCCCGCGAGTTTCTTGGCAGCTTCTTCTCATGAGCCTTACACTTGGAACTGCCGCCTAACTTTTTTTTTACAAACAGTTCTTATTTCTATTAATCTTTTATTAGGTATTAATTTGACGTTTTACGTAATTCGGTTTTACGAAATAAAGATATTTGCGTTTGCGTTTAAAACATAGTTTTCATACGACACCTAAGCACAAGGATACTCTGTAAAACTCAAATGTACTATTCAAGAATAGTAGTAGTTAAAATCATTACGGTTTGCGTTTTCAACTAATGATTATTTTTATATTATAAATGGTATATTACTAACTTTCTTCCAATTGTATCGCATGTCTTGTCACTGCAATCGCCATTCGCAGTTGCTGAGCAACCAATCAATAACGTGACTTTTTTTAGACACTTCGTGAGTGCAGTCGGTCATCGATTCATATATTCTTTAATACAATGAAAGGAAAAGATGTAAAATAAAAGACATATTTATATAAATATTTACAATTTATTTCGTTTAGTCTCTTATCAATTGAGAACTCACCCTTACAATGGCATTGCTGTATTTCAACTGTCTGTACACAACTTTAAAATTGAGGCATAGACTTCATCTTATTTTTTCACACATAAATTAAAATTTATAATATAAATTAGGTATACCTATCTACTTATAGTTCATAAAAAAAAGTTATTATAGTTTAAAACAATTTGATTAATTTAAAAACATCTACTCAACTTTAAAATTGCGACAATAACATTTTGACTAAAATAAAAACTAAAATGAATCAATTTAAATACAGCAATACACCATTAGAATCATGAAAATAATAATATATACAATCATATCAGTCGTTTATTAGAAAAAACCTTAATTTACAATAACTACCTGTATAACTAACAAATACATGTAGAAGCTTTTAAAATCAATTAAATTTATAAAAATATAGACCTTAAGGCCTATCGAATAAGGTCCAAATAAGAACAAGAAAAAAAGTTTTAACCAATTTTGTTTACAGCAACTGATCTATTGCTTATTTTCGCAAATGTAAGCTGTTAATATTTAATTCAATTGAAACTAGCATGGTCATGCCCATAAACCAGTATTCAAAAACTATGACATAATTCAGAATAGTTTTTTGTTTAAGTAGTGTTTACAAACAAATAAAAATCTATATTTGGGATTGCTTGATTTGATGGAAAAGTCAGAGCATGCAATTTTATTTTTTGAATGTAAAGGGGGCTGTGCTTCGTGTAAAATTTAATTAGTTTGTGACATTGTAGCGCTTAATCGCATAATACCAGAATCGCTAAATATCAGATTCGCAATATACCAGACTCTCAAAACACCAGATTCGCAAAATACCAGTTATGCAAAATACCAGATACGCAAAATAGCAGAAGTACAGTCGTAATTAGTTTAATTCAGACTATACTGTAATAATATTATAACTTCATCAGAGTGAAAATTTCAAAGCATTTGCTACGATAGATAAAATGAGATCGTTATACAGAAAAGGTTGTAACCTTATTTATTATAAACTGCACTGGCCACTTTTGCTTTAGAAAATAAGATGATAATCAGATGACACTTATCTTTCTAACATTGTCGTTGGTGTACTATTGCAAATATTTTGTTACAATATTTATATTAAAATGAACAGTGGTCAGAAATTAAAGTTCATAAAAAGCAATAAGGGAAAACCAGCACTCCTCTGTGATGGTTACCGCTATAATTTTGTTTAAAAAAATAAATCTGGGTCTACAAATTGGCGCTGTTATAATCAAAAGACTTGCAATACATCGGTTACTCTAAATAAAGACAATGAGATTGTAAAAAAACCTTCCCATATTTGTAGTGCTGATTATGTGCGTAACTTAATTGATGAAACCATTGATGCATGTAAAATAGAGGTATGCTCTGATTTTCAATCTGTCCAAAAAATATATGAAAAGAACTTTTTTAATGCGCTACCTAAATTTGAAATGATAAAAGCAGAACATGAAATACCGAACTTTGCTAGTAAAAGAGATACCCTTTATAGAACCCGCAGTAAATTTCTTAAATTAAAAAGCACTTCTTTCAAAACACCTGCACAAGTTAAGTTGCCAGACCATATTGTTGATAACTTCTTTTTATACAGTGATGGGCATGAAGACCAAATTATAATATTTGGGACTTCTAGCGCCAGAGAGTTGATTATGAGAAATTATGTGTACTACGGAGACGGGACTTTCAGAATAACGCCAAAACCATTTTATCAAGTATATACACTCCATGTTGACTTATCTCCCAACGCGAATGTTGTATCATTTGTACCAATAATTTACGTACTGCTTCCTAAAAAATGTCAAAACACATACAAACGTCTATTCTACATTTTAAAAGAACAGTTCAAGATGAACATAGCGGTGTATAAATGTGATTATGAAATAGCTGTAATACAAGCTGTCACTGAAATATTTCCAAACGCTCAAATTAAAGGTTGTTACTATCACTACATGCAAGCTATATATCGCATGAGTAAAAAGCTAAATTTCGGAAAAAGGACTGAAGAACGGCGTGTCGTCACACTTTGCACAATTTTAGCTTTATTGCCCAAACATTTGATACCAGAGTCATATTTACATATATGCGAAATAGCACCAAAAACTGACATATTTTATAAATTCAAAGAATATTTTGAAAGTCAGTGGTTACAAAAAATAACTGCAGATATTTTTTCTTGCTTTGGAGAAAAAAATCGTACAACAAATGCTATAGAGGGATGGCACAGACGCATAAATACTAAGATTCCGCCTAAACCGACACTATTTCAGTTTACTATATTATTGAAGAAAGAGGCACTTTTACAGGATGTAAAAATAAAGAAGAATGCTGTTTTTTCTCCAGGCCAGAAGCGAAACTTAAAATTTATCGAGAAAGATGACAAAATTAATAAAATTATTATAGCTTGCGTCACTAATGAAATCGCGGTAGAAGTGTGCCTACAAAGATTGGAATTACTAATTAGGAATGATTATTATTAATAGCCTATTTGTCTTTAGTCTTAAGGTAATGTCAATTGTTTCAATTAAATTTCGTTTTGACTGTACAAAATCTGCTATTTTGCGTGTCTTGTATTTTGCATAACTAGTATATAGCGATTCTGGTGTTTTGAGAGTCTGGTATATTGCGAATCTGATATTATGCGATTAAGGGCATTGTAGCCCTTGTTCTGCGGCTGTCATCTAGTAAAATGGGGTGCAAATGCTTTTACGCTATATTAGGCAAACTGGGGTGTTGAACTGACAATTTTTTTTGGTAACCGCACCACCATCAAGTTCTAAACTTGCATTTATCCAATATCAATACATTTATCATTTAAAAGATGACATAGACACATCACTAGTTGGCAGTGGTCTGGTTACCAAAAAATATTGTAACACAACACCTGACAATACATGAGGCAAACTATTTATTGTACAGATTTTTTTTTTGCAATCAGTGGTTCTGCAACTTTTATTGTCTGAGTAACATATCTGCCGTTAACTGTGACTTAAGTAGCTTCGTATAGTTTAAGAGTAGCAAAACTAACATTTGTGCATTTCTATATCCATAGATAGGAAACCTTTGAGGTTTTCTATCTATAGATAGCACAATTGTTAGTTTCATTACTTTTAACAGACAGTTAATGTAAGTTATTGAAACCTGCCATTAGTCTTGAAGATGTTCCTACATGTATCTGTTACTTAGAAGGTAGGGACGTCGGCTTACAATCTATAACTAATAAACTAAAATGTTATTTGTTTGTATGCATGCGTAAATATCATCTTTTGGACATTGCAGACATTGTCTATGCTACTATAAAAATATTTATGATTTTGGCAGTATTTTTTATAGGATCTTTTATGTCTAGCTGACTAATTTAGACTAAAAACTTTCTGATAAAAGGATTGTCCGTAAAAATCAAATTTTTCACTAAGTTGAAGCTTTATGTTTGTGGCAACATAGCTGTTAACAAACCAATTCAAAAGCATTCATTTTTTTGACATGACCCTAGGATATGTTTTAAAATTCTCTGTTTTGTGTCTAATCCTTGTATCAGTATACTTAAAAAACCTGACTATACAGCATTCTAAAATAATATAATATTAGTGATATTTCTGCATGCATATGTATTTAAAGGAGAGTTCATATATTTAAATTTTGTTATTATTATCATTGACTCAAAATGAATGAATGCACTAAATGATTAAAACTTCTTATTTGAGTCTGGGGTTCAGAAGATTCAATAGGCACACAGGCACAGGTCCTACAATTCACAAGTTAATATGACAATTGGGTAGTTGACTACAATAAAAGTAAATTATACTAATCAGGTAATAGTAGACCTTAAAATGCTCTGAAAATAAGTGCAATTTAATATGTTTTTTGATTTAAAAGAATGAAAACGAATACTACTAGTAGTAATGATTTGACGATAGGAACTTGCTGTCATGCTATCACTGGCACAAATATGCTGAAAAAAATTGTGTATTTATAAGATTATCATGCAATCAGTTGAGGAACTGCTATAAGTTAAAAAATAAATTAGATTAGATTCTGACAATTCAAATTCAACTAAATATTCATTACCTGCACAAAATATATATGTACTTATAGCTGGTCCCTCTAATGAGCATTGCATCTACTCACATATGCATTTATGTGTGCACAGACCTGTTGTTAACCTATGAGCCGGCACTCTGTACTTATGTATTTAGTGTTACCAGACTCAGTGAAATATGAATCAAATAGTATAAATCAATATACTTAATGTACTCAAAACAATACATGAATTCTCCCATGTTAGTTATAAACTATTATTTATATTACATTATTTTTGGCATTTATATGGTACAAAATTTACAAACTTCATACTAATTTGAAGGCAACCTAAATAAGTAAGTTGTAATAGTATTTTTTTTTCGTTAGACAACATTCATAAGAGGGCTTGAGTGACACACATATAGACATCGCTCCAGACACGGATACACAGAACTCCTTCCAAATGAAGTGGTCTGTAATTCCATGTATGTGCATTGTGCAAATACATATGAGATGATATTATCGACAGACATTAGCTTTTTTACCCATATTTGTGACATATTTACTAAAAGATTTTTTAAGAATAGATGGCCAATAAAAAACATTTAGTGACAATTTTTTTATGGTAATGGAGGTAAGGTTAATAATACAAATAAACCAATCACATTGCTTTTCACTTCATCACGCTTTTTCTGCCAGTCACCTCAGTGTTTTGTATAATGATAAAATATCAATTGTTTTAAGTGTGTTATGCTATTAGCGATAAGCAACAAATCTTTGTAAGATGTGAGACAATCATAATTATAAAAAAAACAACTTCCTTAAAAAGGTTGTTCCTAAATTAGATTGATAATATTTTAAGATAATCCTTTTCACGCCACATAATAAGACGAAACAAGATAAAAGGTAATGTAGTCTATATCGCAAATGATAGTTTAGTAATCCTTTCAAAGTTAGAAAAACTAAACTGTCATTATAAAGAATTCCTATAGCTGAATAATCAAACGCAACTCATTTGTAATGGTATCACCCAGTACACTGAACATAGCAATAAATACTGACACATGCTTACATTTTGTTCTAGTGTTCCTAGTTTGGCAAGCACGGTTTCACAATAACTAAAGTAATGTATGCATAACATAATCTATACTAATATTATAAAGCTGAAGAGTTTGTTTGTTTGTTTGGTAATCTCAGGAACTACTGGTCCGAATTGAAAACTATTAATTTTGTTGGGTAGCCCATTTATCGAGGAAACCTATAGGCCATATAACATCACGCTACGACTAATAGGAGCGGAGCAGCAATGAAAAATGTTGCAAAAACGGGGAAAATTGATGCATAAGAAGTTGCTATGATAAAAATGAATGTTTGTATGTAAGTTCTTTATAGAATCGTAAATTATGCATTTGCTCATGCACAACACTTAGCTGAAGATCATCACATTATCAAATGCAATGCTTAATGGGAATCTAGTAATATATGATGTACTGGGTGAAAACCATAAGATGTCTATCACTGTAATTTAAGTGAATAGTAGCAACAGAAACAATTTGAGAATGGTTTAAGTATTGTTTGACTATTCAGTGGTAGGGTGTTACCATGCCAGTGAAAGAGACAAACATGGTTTTGATATCTTTGTCCTTGTTGCTTACTGCGTCTGCCATCAGTAACTCATTTTTATGGCTATGCGTTTTCGGCTGGTAGCTTTTGCTAATAGTAGAATGGTAGAATTGATTGATTCAGTAACACCCTATCTATCTAAGCAAATTGTGCAATAACTTAAAAAGAAAGTGCCGATAATACAATTTTGTTAGTATGCAACACTCAAAACTAAAATGTTGCCCGCTAAAAACAAATTTTAAAATAAAAAAATACCTTTGGTTTATTCCAAAGTGCAGTAAAGTAAAAATCATATCTATACACTTGATCACTTACAAGTCTGTTCTACAGTCTTGCATAGATTCTTGCATCACTGTTAGTGTCTTGCTTAACTTATGGACTACTCTTGCGTCACTGTACACGTTTTTTTGCACAAACGGTCTTGCAACACTTGTGGCACTTATTACACATAGTCTTGCTTCACTAGTTGCACTGTAACACATTCGCGTCACTTTAAGGTGTCTTGCATCAATGTTACAAGTTGTCTTGCAACAATGTTACAAGTTGTCTTGCATCACTGTGGCAAGATATCTTGCTTCACTCATGCGTGTAGAATATGAGTTGTGGATTCGAGTCGTCAGGTGATACTTCTAGTTGTACATATTGTGGTGTTGTTCGCGCCGATTCGTAGGAATTGCCACCATTGCGTGATAGCGAATTTCTTGATCTGAAAAGTTAAATTAACTTTGTGACTATGCATCTACTATTTGTACGCGCATATCTCCGAAAGTAGTTGCAGATTTTAATTAAATTTTGAAATTATTTGTAAACTAAATATATTAATCATCATTTTGTTGTTTTACAATAGTTTTAAAAAAGATTAAAAAAAACAGGTTAGGAGCAGAAACAGTTAGGAGAGGCTTAACAATTGGCATGAGTAACCTGAAGAAACTGAAATTTATGTACACATATCCAAAATATTAGGATCATTTTTATTGGCCTATAGCCGATTTTATTATAGACTCCTCCTCTTTTAAACATAGGGTGAATACCCCCCACGAAATACTTCTATATCATATAGACAATTTTAGTGGAAATATAGTCTAAATCCATTAAATACATACTTAGCCTTAGCATGTGTTAGAATGTGCGACTTTAAGTTGGTGCTCTGTGCAAATTTCTTGTTGCAGCCGTCGAACGGACACACGTACGGACGGTCGCCTGTGTGGATACGGACGTGGGTTCTGGAAGACGAAAATGTACACGTTAATTTGGTATTTTTACTATGAAATGGAATCATTATTCGGAAAATACCTTAGGTTTCAAAGAAAACGTTTAAAACATTCATTTTAAACAAATAGTTTGGAAATTCTTGGTAACTAATGAGTTGCCAAGAATTTCCAATTATTTTGAGCAATAGAACCTTTATCCAAAATGAACTGCTACCTCAGACTACAGAAAAAAAAAATCATCAACTTATTGAATTTTTAAGTACAACAATGATACTTCCTACTAAATATTGGTCATTCTCATAACAAGTATACAGCCTGCCACACGTGTAAGTATACTTGCGCAAGTTATGACTTGCACAAGTATACTATTACCATGTATTTGCACACATCATAGTTGGTTGGCGAAGCTGAGACAAAATAATTTTCAAATTACCCACTATTGATTTTAAATTTTTTTCAAAAGCATTGTATTACTTAAATTTTATACTGTAACTTTAACAATACCTGTAGCCGCCACAGAGATATTCTTTGTTTGTTACTTATAAGTAATTTTGTGTACATTTCTCATGTAAGTGAATTGTATTCTTTTGAGAAATAAAGATATCTTAAACCTGATGTGTTGGAAAATAATTTTGCAAATTTAATAACAGGTGTTTGTGCAACCTTGTGACGTTTCACCTCGACGTAACGACCGCCCATCTGAATGGGGGGGGGGGGGCTTTGATATACTATTGACAGCTCCGAAATTTTTCAAAGCTAAAGATTTCAAAGATGGCTGGTTTTTATCCGGTCAACAGGTATTTCAAGTATACTTTACACACAAAGGCACCTATCCGACAAACGTCGAGAAAAAGAGTAGCGAGTAGCGATTTTATCGCTCAAGACACGTACATGCTTATGTAGGGCGTTCTCTACAAGAGGAACTCAAACGCTAGTTGTGGGCTATGGTAGGTGCGACGGGCCGGCCACCTAATGTTAACGTTGGGAACTTGTTTATAAAGCTAGCAGCTGTGAAAACTCCTACATTGCGATTCAGGATTTGACGCGATCTGTAACTCTTGCCATGGTGAAGAGTTAAATTTATTATTTACGTGGTTGTCACCACACAACACGTTAAATAAAATGTGAATCCGACTTTAGATACATACCTTAAATTAAAATCTAAAGAAAACCTCTTCCCGCAGCCCTCAAAGGTACATTGGAACGGTTTCTCTCCAGTGTGAACAAGTTGGTGACGTTTTAATTTTGAACTTTCCACAAACGCTTTTCCTGAAACATTGTGAAAACAAAATGTTGTATTATAACATTAACAGCACTCAATCAGAATGTCAGTCAGTTAAATACTGGCATTTATTCGCGTTTATTCTCGTGTCGAATCTATACTAACATTATAAAGCTCAAGAATTTGTTTGTTTGTTTAAACGCGATAATCTCAGGAACTACTCGTTCGAATTGTAAAATTATTTTAGTGTTGAATAGCCCATTTATCGAGGAAGGCTATAGGCTATATAACAACAAGCTACGATCAATAGAAGCGGCGCAGCATTGAGGAATGATACAAAAACGTGGAAAATCGACGCAGACGAAGTTGCGCGGGTCGGCTAGTTTTGTATATTATGCAACGCGTTAGGCACCTGTCCTCCTAACAGCGAGAAGCGATTTTATCGCTTAAGAAACGTATACACGTATGTAGATATCGTGTAAACAAAAGAAATACAGATATTAATAGTTGATCTTAGACCATTCCCACTGGCGACAAGTACTCGCTCTATGCTGCATCTCTTTTGTTTATTCGGACGAGACCTACAAATATACATCTATTGATTTCTTGAGCTATTAAATCACTGCTCGCCGTGGGTTGGACAGGTGCCTAAGTTTCGACAACCGACAAATACGAGTGTTCTGAAGTATTTTGGCGTATGTTAAACCAGTTTTAAACATCTGTATTGGTTTAAATTTATACAATGGAAAATGTGAAGCCTAAATATTTTTGAACTAGATTACCAGCGCATCTTATATAAAATCAGCGTAAATTTTTTAACATTTTTCATTGCCGCTCCGCCTCCATTGGTCGTAGCGTGATGTTATATAGTCTATAGCCTTTCTCGATAAATGCGCTATCCAATAGTAAAATATTTTTTTAAATTCAGACCTGTAGTTCCTGAGATTATCGCGTTCAAACAAACACTCTTCAACTTCATAATATTAGTATAGATATTACAAAACAAAAAAAACCGACTGCTTAAAATTAATAACTGGAATATTTTGCCGCTTTTTTTCTAATTTCGATGTACCCATCATCATATCATCACACAAAGTTTTATCCTTTGTGGGGATCGAACCCACGACCTCTTGCGTAGCAGTCGGATAGACTCCAGCCGCGCCACTGAGGCAGTCATCATACATACATACACTCGAAAAACATCACCCTCCTTCTTGCGTAGTCGGGTAATAAGGCCCATACTTTTATTTCTCCAAATAAATAAAGCACTCACCACATTCAGCACAAACATGTACTCTTGGTCCGTGTGTATGTAGGTGTTTCCTCATAGCGGAGTTATCTCTGAACATCTTTGTGCAACCTTTGTGTGGACATGCTGTAATAGAAACATTATAATTTTCAGCAGGTTTCAATAACTGTCTGTTATAATAAATAATTCTTGTAGATATAGGCGGATTCAGGATTTTGTTATGGACATAAGAGGCAAATCTTTTTCGGCTCCGAATAACGGGCCTACGACGGGTGCGGGGTGTCATCGGCTAAGTGTGATAAACGCACGACGGGAGGGTGGATGCCCAATACCGCCAATTTTTCGCCCTAGATCTGGCTCTGGCACTAACAAAGCCCCCCCCCCCCCCCCTTTGCCCCACAAAAGGCAAATTGGCAAAGAATGCGCAGTAAATTGGCAGGGCGGGAAGGATGGAAGAGCCATCCCCCCTGGATCAGCCTCAATACTAGTGAGCTATTTTAACAAACAATTATACAACTATTTAAGTAATTTTATAGGCATTTCTTGCCAATTACTTTACAAATACAAAAATTGCATTTTTGAAAGATAGAAAAATTTAAATTCCAGACCCAGGAATCGAACCCAAGACTTCCGTAGTCAAACCGGGGCGGGGAGTTTCTATCTTTCAAAAATGAAATTATTGTACTAATCTGACAATGATCTCAGTAAATAATTCGACTACCAAATGTCCAGTTATGACAGTATTTTATTTAGTAATCCAAGTGAGAACAGAGAAGAAATTGGATCATGACTGGACAATTTGACAATCACGATTTTCGATTCCAAAATTACAAAAAATATTTTGCGTAATTGTACCCATGGAACCCCCTGGCTTCCGTGGAACCTACTTTAGGAAACGCTGCTCTAGGTATTTTGTGGTTTTCCGAGTATTTTTTCTATTTTTTTCTCTTCCAAGAATCATGAAATATTTTTTTCTCACCAATCACTTCAACATACATGAATAATACAAAAAAATAAATTGTAGCAGTTTGCTGGTATAAAAAGCTATTTTTATTTATAAATATGAATACCAATATCAACTGCTTCTGTGGCGATTCCCACAATGTTTTTGAATCTAAAAGCATGAAAAACTAATAATTTGAAGATAGGAACTTATGACGTCATAGGTTGCTATTCCATACACATTTCTATTGAGCCCGTCTTTTTGACATTTCATAAAAAGAGACTGATTTGAGTTGACAGTCAACATCCCTATTGTTGTTCCGAGTCTGGGTGTACTTTATGTCCGTGACTTGTATGTTTGTAAAGTCCCTCGCGACAGAGGGCTTGTACCCACCTTACCAAGGTAGTTCTCTTAAAAATGAAAAATAAAAATAGTAATTACCTATAGTTCTATCTGATGATTCTGGCATAGGTTTCTTTAGTCTTATTTTATGTCCGGGTCGGGCGAACTCCGCTAACTGTTTTGGGTCTGATAAATCTAAACCTGTAAAAAAACGATACTTATTATTATTTTTACTGACTACAAAAGTAGGTTCTCAATTCGGAAGTTTTTTTTATGTACTCAGACATAACTCTGTTATTTTCGGTATCTCGGCAAACCTGACAGTGAGTAGAAATTGCATATTATATTATAGACTAGCTGTCCCGCGCAACTTCGTCTTTGCTACATTTCTCAATGCTGCTCCGCTCCTATTGCTCGTAGCGTTATGTTATATAGCCTTTCTCGATAAATAGTCTATCCAACAGTAAGAGTTTTTTAATTCGGATCAGTAGTTCCTGAGATTACTGCGTTCAAACAAACTCTTCAGCTTTATAGCATTAGTGTAAATAAATGACACCCAGACAGAATAAACCATCGTGCTTTTCACACTAAGTTTTATCCTGGGTGGGAATTGAACCCACAACCTCTGGCTAACAGTCAGGGTCACTAACCACTAGACCAACAGGCTGGTC
The DNA here is from genome assembly GCA_945859575.2 of Herminia tarsipennalis. Lineage (NCBI taxonomy): Eukaryota > Metazoa > Arthropoda > Insecta > Lepidoptera > Erebidae > Herminia > Herminia tarsipennalis. The sequence continues at coordinate 5,745,939 of OX243830.2, forward strand.
AATTTAAAGAGGAATTTTGAAAAGAATAAGACACGGGCACAAACCTGGCATAGATTCAGTTCCTAATATATTCTTCTTGCCTGTCATGTATTCTGTGTAGTCGGGATCTGGCTCAGGATTTGAACCGTCATCTGTAAACATAGATAAGGGGTTATCCATTAAAACGAGGCTTGAATGGGCGGGGGGTAGGTTTCGGAAATAATCACGAAATATCACCAGAATGTAGTGAGATATCATGTGTATTTTTTCGACTCGTGAAATCTGGGAAAAATGATAAGTAGCAATTTTCCTTTGGAATTCGTTGGGGGGGGGGGAGGGAGATAAACATCTGAATTTACTTGCACTTGTCCCACCAACAGCGAGAAAGCGAGTGGCGATTTTTAGCTTATGAAACGTACATACGTACGCAGATCCCGTGTAAACAAAAGAGCAGTTAATAATAATTAATCCTAGACCATTCACACTGCCGCTGAGTACTCGCTCTATACTGCATCTGTTCTGATTGATCTACAATAATCGCTAAACGCTGCTCGCTTTGTTAGTGGGACAGGTCTCACTCAGACAGGTCGTTACTTGAATCCCGTGATTCAAGTAAGTAAATCAGCACCTTATTTTATTAAAACCGTTAAAATAACCCACATGGTGACAGAGAACCCTTCATAGTTTTAATCTGCAACTGCTTCTGTTCCCAGCGCCGAGACTTCTGTAAAGTAACCACATATACAAAGTAACAGTAACTAACCTTCATCCTCTCCAGTGGCCCACATGGTAACAGAGAACTCTCCCTCCATGGTCTTGATCTGCACCTGCTTCTGTACCCAGCGCCGAGACTTCTGTAAAGTAACTACATATACAAAGTAACAGTAACTAACCTTCATCCTCTCCAGTGGCCCACATGGTAACAGAGAACTCTCCCTCCATAGCCTTTATCTGCACCTACTTCTGTTCCCAGCGCCGAGACTTCTGTAAAGTAACTACATATACAAAGTAACAGTAACTAACCTTCATCCTCTCCAGTGGCCCACATGGTAACAGAGAACTCTCCCTCCATAGTCTTGATCTGCACCTGCTTCTGTTCCCAGCGCCGAGCGGGACCTCGACCTGAGACGCTTTCCATCAGACCTACGGGGACTTCGCCTGGAATGGAACATATTGCAATATTATAGTAATTTCTTAGGACATCTCACACAACGCCATCTGATCCCAAACTAAGCAGAGCTTGTACGATGGCAACCAGACAACTGATAAACATACTTATATATGTATTTCTAAATGCATACATATTTTAGATAAAGTACACCCAACAGAATAAATCATCGTGCTCATCACACATAATGTGATAAATGAACTACTATGTTGCTGGATATGTTTTCATGGTTTTATTAATATTTACGTGTTCTAGAGTACTTGGAGTGCCTGTTTTTAAATTATCATTGTATTATTAAATATTACAGGTTCATGTTACCATTTGTATTCAAAAAATGCAACTGCACGGCCAACTTGGGACAACTCACACAGCGCCATGTGATCCCAAACTAGGCAGAGCCAACTGATAAACATACTTATATGTTTCTAAATACATACATATTTAGGATAAAAAACACCCAGATACAGAATAAAATCATCGTGCTCATTACCTGGGTGGGGATCGAACCCACAACCTCTGGTTATATCAGTCAGCGTCACTAACCACTACTCCACTAGCCCAACAGACCACTCAAGCAAATGTGAAGCTGCTGTAAATTATGATGATTTATGTTTTTAGCATCAGCAATCCACATAGATTGCCTGTGTGTACCAACCTGACCAAGTTGTGTTAGCATCGCGCGCATGATGACTATCCAACCATGAGCCCCGTTTTGAGAAGCTATGCTTACAAAACCGAACACATTCTCTTTTTGGTAACTTGTCACCAGTCTAGAATTACCCACGGGTAAGTACTTTCTGGCTAGAGAGCGGGAGGGGGTGGTGGCGTCGCAAAAAAATGACAAACCCCTAGTCACAGTAAAAATATGTTTGGGAAGCCCTGGAATAGAGTATAAACCTTTCATGGGACAACTAGAACCCTAGCAAGTGTACTCTTTGTAGTACTCACCAATAGGCATCAGATGTTGTATATTGTTGGATGTAGTATTATTTACACCAGTGCGGGGTCGGCCGCGACCCCTTCTGGAACAAACCGGCATTGTGTCATAAACGTAACAATCATATTCTTTATTTATATTAATTAAAAGAGGTTAAAATGTAATATGTATTATTAATATATATCGACCATGTGCGTGAATAATGCGGCTTAAGAAGTGGGTTTTCTGTTGTTTTTTTTTTTTTATACTACTAACAACGTTATATAAGTATTTTTCAATGGAATCTGTACGAAAATTTTGTTACTCGTTAAGTTGTAAAGCCTACTTAGCTGTGATAAATTTCCTTTAAATGTATCATGTACATGTACCCAACATCAACCATTTATCTGCACACTGCAAGCCTAATGTTTCACAAACGGATCCCTATATCTAAAAATGGTCTTTACAACCCCTAAGTGTTTTTAAAAGACCTATCTGATGATACCCCACACGAGAGTTGTGATTTCTTTGTCTTACCTACCCGTAAGAAAAAGAAATCACAACCCTACTTTACATTTTTTTTTATCTCACTTTGTCGGCATAAGTAATATGTGTATCCATGCAAAATTAAAGCCTTCTTCTAGCACTAACAGTCTCTGAGCTAGGCTGCGGACGGACGGATGGACAAGGCGAAACTATAAGGGTTCCGATTTGCCAACTTGGCTACGGAACCCCAAAAAGACAACCCTAAATTTGACAGTGGTTGCTAAGCAACTTTAGTTTAGTGGCGCGGCTTTAGTATAGTGGGGGATAGTCTACGATGTAAGGTCTTACAAAATAGTAGAATTAATAATGGGACTATTTGTTCTGTTCCACAGGTCTACTGTAGAACTAATGAAATACTACATTTTGATATAATCTATAATAATAACACTATTCTAAGTAGTTCTATTCTAAGAAATATATTACCCAATACAATAACTTGATTTTTTTGAGTAATTACAAACTGCCAACTCCATTTACAATCTACTGCATTATTTAGCGATAGTTTATAATCTGTCTAAAGATTAAACTTATTTTTACTTTATTACAACCAAACTGTGACATTTAAAACAATATACATATTAAGAACTATGTAGAAGGATTACACCGAATTTCTAAAGTTATACTAAAAATGGATGTGAAATATTTAATAACATAAAGTTGCTTAGCAACTATTCACGCTTTAATACTTTTGTCAATGGTTGCTAAGTAACTTAGTTATTAATAATTACGGCTTAAGTATAGATTCAAGCAGTTGTGTCAAAGTAACGAATACAATACCTTGTGCTGGTCGAAGGTGGTGTGACGTACAACGAGTCATAATGCGCATCAGAGCTTGGATTCAACACCTCTTCACCAGAAATGCCAGGCAGTATCACTTCCTCGTTGCCAACTGAAATTTTATAGTCTGTCAGCGTTGCCGACACGGTTTGGATCCGTTTTAGTTATTTAGTTTCATATTTTAGTAAAAAAAATGGGTTTGAAATGAAGCAAGATAAACAACTAAAATGTGAAATTTTTAAACTATAAAACACACACACACACGATTTTTTTTAATATGAACTAAATAAATAAAAAAAAATGTGATATTGTTAACTGACATTACGGAGCCTCGGTACAACGGAAATGCGTTTGATTGCTGTGACTAAGGCTGTGGGTTCGATTCCCACAAGGAACCCAAATTAATTATATTTCACATAATAATTTTCACTATTTAATTTCACTATTGATATCACATTTGTTGGCCTAAGTAATATGTATATCCATGCAAAATTACAGCTTTCTAGCACCAACAGTCTCTGAGCTAAGCTGCAGACGGACGGACATGGCAAAACTATAAGGGTTCCGTTTTGCCATTTTGTAAACGGAAGCCCAAAAAAGAGTGGGTTTACATATAATTTTTGAAGCAATTATGGTTTGAAATATGGCTTTTGTTGAGCTAGACTGTACATCCAGACTTAAAATAATAATTTATGGACCACATAACCCGTTTGCAGTTATGAGTTATAAAAGTAGTTATATAATCCACTATTGCTTATTGTTTAATAAAATATTTTTAATAAATGATTATTTAATCAATGTAATAGTGGAGTAATAGGAGAAAAACAAAGTCAAAATACGAGGTTTTTGTTTTTTACGCTTGTTGTTGCTAGATTTTAGAGATGGCAACCTTAATTGCAACCAATGAGGGCTATCGCATGTGAATTCGCCGCTAGAGGCGCTAGTAATAAAGTCAGGTCTCCGAAATATGTTTAATTTAATTTTAATAAAGATTGTAGATGGATTACGCGCACTGACCTCTATACTACTAGTAGATTGGATAGGCTATCGCCGGACATTATAGACGGAACAATTACAAAATTAAATGGAAGCCTATACTTGTTAAACGTTTGAATGACGGGGGTGGGGGAGGGGTGTGCAAATGAATATCAACTTAGCAATTTGTGTACAGTACCTAGCACAAAAGGGGGTTCGATTAAGTCGATAATCGACGAGAGGAGGGGAGGGGGGGGGGGCGTTATACCTCCTTTATTAAATACCCCATAAAAATAGCTATTTTACCCCCGGGGGTAAATAACCATAGGTTGTGAAACTAGGACCTAGATTCTAGATGAATTAAATGCACCTAAAAATCCACTTATGCATAATTCGGAACTATATGTCTAAGGGAACTCACAAGGGTCTAGCAAAATCTACCAAAACAAAATATTATTTGTTTTTCTGTTTGGTGGAAATAATGCTTTGACTGAATGATTTTTTAACATCACAAGATGTATAATATGGGTGACTGTAATATTTTTATGAAATATGGAAAAAAAAAAAGTTATAATTAATTTTCCTCGTCCGAAATATTATAATTTATGTAGATAACAATATAATACCGAAAATTCTTTAAAACAAAAATATGTATTTACATTATCAATCCGAGCCCTACCCTATAGACCGCACAGGACGGTATTGTTTGAGTGATACAATACCGTCCTGTGCAGTCTATAAGTCCTTGTATTCGGCATTTAAAATTGTGTTGTCACATTGTAACTCGTAGTTTAAACCTCAGTGGTTATTTCTAATTAGACTATTGTTGTGAATATTTTGCGATACCTGAGATGAATTGTGGCAAATATGAGTTACAGGCCAAAGAATGAGAGTGCTTTAAAAGTATAACTTGAGCATATTTACTAAACTGTCTCTGTTTTATCTTTCGGAAACCCATATTCACCATTTTTAGGCACGCTTTTATGGTATTATATAAAACTAGCTGCCTGGCCGTGCCCTTCGCACGGGTGTCATATCGTATATTTATACCTTGAGTTAAATTATTATAATTTTCTTATGGATCTCAAATGTTTTTGACAATAAAATATAGCATATGTTACTCCCCGATAAAGTAGCGGCAAACGGTGAGAGAATTTTTAAAATCGGACCAGTATACAAATATATAAAAAGCCGAAAATTAAAAAAGGTATTTTATAATTATATATACACAAAAATACATAAACAAATACATCCTAATATACACATACATACATATTTAAAATATACATAAATAGGTACATTTAAGTATAATTTAAACTTTGACAGCCAGATGTGCCTCAACAGTGGCCCAACTGGTTAGCACAAAAATGGTGGCCTCCATTAGAGCGAGCTTTAAGATGCACTTGGTCGTGGCCAGTGTTCATAGTAAGCTCTCACCCACACCCCCTCCCCGAGTCTCCAAAAAAATCTAATCCTGGGTAAGCCTACATCCAACAATATCTCGTAAACTCTCCTACAAAACTGTGCACTACAAGAACTCATACTACATACAAGTGAACCAGCTACGACTGACCTTCTTCAAGATGCTGCATACCAATAACTTGTTCTTCGGCTTCCTCATACTGGTCATCTGTAATGTACTCTTCATATTGAGCAGCTTCTATCTCTTCGTACTGGAATTGTTATAAGAAAATAATGTGAGCAGGTACTATTTTTGACGTGACAACGTCTTATAATTCGATGGAGCCGGCTGAACACACGAAAAAACATGACTCATGAGGCGTCACCTCGCTCTGAGGCGTTCCCTCGCTCTGAGGCGTTCCATTTAAGTGCAAGCGAGAGCGCGGAACGAGCGACAAAGAGGCACAATCGGCCTCCGCGTTCGGCAGGAAACCATTCCATCAGTATTTTCTTATGACGTTGTCACGTTCAACTATCGTCAGTAAATCGACTTTACAGACAACCGATTTTTTTTTGCATGATAATTTATCAGCGGTGCCATTTATGTTTTAATGTTTAGCCCGTTGGACTATATAAGGTGACCCAAAACTCTACATGGAGGGAAAGTATAAATAAGTTATTTAAAAGAAAATAATCCTAATGATTGACCCTTTCGATTGGTATCGTAAAAATACAGGGTGTTTCTTTTTTCATAATCTGCGGATTCGATTCCTGGTTCAGACAAGCGATTATTTAAAAATCTTTGAATGCAGTCCGCATTTATATTAAAATCAATATTGGTCAAATGAAGTGGGTCGCACATACGACGGGGGGTCGCGGAAAACGCCTAAGGAACCAGATCTTTCCCTCCTAAAGATAAATTATTTGGTTTCTATTTACTTATAGAGATTAAGCCACTTAGCGGTCTCAATTTTGCCGCCCTGGGATTTGGCTACTTTCCTAGGTAAACAAAATAACCAAAAGACTAATTTTCCCATTCTATTTCCCCACTCTAATAGTCTGACACAAAAGTTTATTAACTGATAATTACCTTAACTCCGACCTGATCATCTCCATCTATCTCCACCATGGAGCCGTGTGTCCCGATCTCCACCTCACACATTATCTCCTGGTTCATCATCTTGATTGTGCTGCAATTGGATGTTGAAAAACTTAGAATTTAATACCTCAAAAAGGTATTCTTACACTCATCTATACTAATCTTATACCTTTAAACTAGCAATTCTTGTAAATATATATATATATATATCCTTACGCCGCGTCGTAGCAATTTGGAAGGTTTTTATGTAACAGTTATTTTATACGAATAGCTTTAAATCTCTAGTTAATATGAACCCTTTTAGGGTAAGAGTTTGTTGATTATACATTTATTGGTCACATTGGACATAGGTGAATCTTAATATCCCAAGATTTTGACATGAGATGGTGTATGTCCACGTTATGCCACGGTTAACGGATCCCGCTGAATGGCACTACCTACGCCGATCACTAATTATTATTACAGTACAAGCGCAAGCCGTAAACGTTAGGTACGTTATTTTAAAGGTAACTTCCACTCTCAACAAGCGTACATGCCCTGTGTCCGGCAACTTTACATGACACAAAGCAATCTAACCTTGGAACAACAATCTGTGGATCAAACAAAGACCTGTTTTTGAATCGAACCCACAACTTCTTATGCAGCAGTTGTACATACTTCCACTGCGTTATCGAGGCAGTTCAATTGTATTTTGGATTTTAAAACTCCTAATTGATTAGATAGAGGGATGATAATAATTCAATTATTTTCTAATTATAATAATAATATAATATAATATAATAATATCTTGGGACAACTCACACAACGTCATCTGATCCCAAACTAAGCAGAGCTTGTACTATGGCAACCAGACAACTGATAAACATACTTATATATTTCTAAATACATACATATTATAGATAAATTACACCCAGACACAGAATAAACCATCGTGCTCATCACACAAAGTTTTATCCTGGGTGGGGATCGAACCCACGACCTCTTGCGTAGCAGTCGGAGACATTCCCACCGCGCCACAGAGGCAGTCAATTGATGTTGCATTTCAGATTTTTCAATGATTACTGTATTTATGCAATCATTGATTTCTGAGTATGTTCAATGAATCATTCTGATATTGTAGATTATATGAGACAGCCGATTAATTATCTAAATAATCAATGTATATATTTTTATTTCATTTATTTATATTATAATTTATGTACACACTAAAAACAATCAGTAATGGCATAATACAATAGAGTACAAAGGTACTGCTTATTATATTATTACAGGACTGCCCCAAATAAGCTAAATTATTTATTACAAATCGAAATGTCTAATTAATATTGCTCAACTAAAAAATTATCAAAGTGCGAACAGAAGCGAGCGTGCCCGTTTTTTTTAATATTACTAAGGGACCCGTACACTAGCGCCTTTCAAACGTTGTCGTCTTGTCAGCGCCCGCGCAACGCTGGCAGGACAACGCTCGAAAGGCGCTAGTATGGGGTGTCCTTAAACGCATGATGGCTTCGAAAAGTTATTGATCTTTGATAATAATCGTAAGATTTATAAAGTGGGTGGTAAGTTCAATATGAACAAAGAATACACATATTTTCAGACGTTTTATAATAAAACTTAAATTTGAAATTTTGCTGGAAATCTTGAAATTTATCACAGTTTGGGCTTTGGCAGCATTATGTTAGATCTTTGTCTAATAAATGTCTAAATAGCCTATGTGCTATTCTCATGAACAAACTACATTACATAAAGTTTGTTTTGCACGAAAGAGCTACATAAGATATCCTCCCTATTCACAAACTTTCAGATTTATGATATTAGCAGGATGTAAATTCTTAACCAATCATAGCCAGTAGTATTGCTCAAATTGCATCCTATTCTGAACTCTATATTCTGTAGTCATTTACTACAGAATATAGAGTTCAGAATAGAAATTATAAATGCAAAATAAAACTAACCTGATAAGATGATTTTAATAAAATTTAATATCTGGTATTTATCTCTACAAATTACATTATGCTGAGCATTGTTTTTTTTTATTATTTATTTTACTCAATATGTATATATATATATATTTTGACAATTGCTTATAGTTATATTCTGATTGCAGATACAATGAAAAAAAAAAACTTAATTACAAAATTTTGTCATTGTTTTAAAAGACAACTCCTACACTAGGGAATTCACCCTGTGTCATAAGGGATTTTACAAACATACATCTGACAGACAAAAAGTACACCCAGACTCGGAAAAACAATTTGTAAATCACACAAATTAGTGATAATAAATGGTGTTTGGCGTATGTGGTACCATTCAGCGGGATTTGTTAAACATCTAAAAATCCCAGGTTTTTAGGATTTTAAGATTTAATGTCACCAATATATAATTAACAAACTCGTACCCTAACGAGATTTAGAGTTATTCATATATAAGGAAGAATAACTGCTACATAAAAACCTTTGAAATTGCTATGATTTAATAGTATTTTACTATTTGTAGTCCTATGTTGTCATTGTTTTTTTATAGATACTTTTAATATTTTTTGTAATAAGTCCTGTCTTATTACAGTAAATAAATTGACTGTATTATTTGAAAAAAAAAAGGTAGAGGTAAATACTCTTACACAGACATTATTTTGAAACATTTGTGATTTGATTTGCATTTCTTATTAATAATTTAAAAATACCGGCATACCGGGTGGTAAGTCTATATTAACATAGGAGGTCATTGGTCCTAAATGGCACTACAAACACCAATCAGTAGTAATAAATCATAAAGTTTAAGGAAGTTAACAACAGATTACACTTTTCCTTTAATGTTCTACTGTGTATTACTAATTTAATGTTACATTAGTGTGAGTAGTACCATAAGTAGTATTCAGATCTAAATCACTTTTTTATCTTTTACCCCATTGCTTCAGAAGGATAACATTTTTTGAGTATACACATAGGCATAGCCAGGTGGGATTTGGAGGTTGAAACTATCCCCCTCTGATATTGCAAAAAGGTAGCTACAGAGTTCACTTTTGCCAGTTTTTAGTCTATTGTACCTCCTAAACCACCCACAGAAAATCAATCCTGGGTAAGCTGATCAGTATAAAAATATACATGTGTATGTTCAATTCTATGCAACATTCTATAGCCCGAACAGCTGGAAAGATTTCATCAGGATATTTTTGGATTTGTCTTAATTTTGGAAGTGACGTTTATTAATTTTAAGATGTAGGGTTTTTATTATTATATACATATTTATTTTAAATATAATATTATATATATGAGCAACGAAAATGCTAAGGCTCTTGTTACAACATTTTAATAATTTGATCAAGATTGTATAGGCCAATGATGGTGATATAGGCATACAGTAAGACAATGTCTGCAGTTTAGAGACATTAATGGGCAAGAGGCTTACAAAATACTGTAAAATTTTATTTTAAAATTATACATATTACACATCATGCTTTGGATGATATTTAATCATCATCCAAAGCATGACATGTATGTAATATTGGATGATAATTTAATATCATTGTAATGGGATCATAAATCAATAACATTATTAATTGTATGTTAATCATGTTAGGTACTGAAGCCACATGAAATTTTCTGAAAAGAGACCAACATAAAAATTATATTACATTCAGTTCTTATAGGTATTGTATGGCTCAGTCATACCAATACACTTTAAGTATTTCTCATAAGTGTGCTTACACAGACTGCCTATATATTTTTATAATTAACATAGCTGTAGACACTTGTTTATTTCATTAATTTAATTGCAGCAATAGTTATCAGAGGACATAATTAACCTCATTTCTTGATTGTTCATTTGAATTTAATTATTTCAAAACATTTTTTATAATCAGGCTGAATGCCCCAAACACCTTTGCCTATGATAAGAAATGTCAAAAAACGATTATCGTCATCTTTGTTGATTACAATAACAAAAGCGAATTGATTGTTTTTAGTAAATAAAACAGTTTATTTATCGACTTATAATAGGTTTTCTCTAAGAGGATTTATTTTTAGACGAAGAGTGATAAGATGCGATTTTAGAGTAAATAACGTTAATAACTACGTCACTTGGCGTACTGGTTTTGATCTGAATTTGTTGCCTCCCACTGAGAAAACTCAATTTTATTTTTATTGTGCCGCATTTATGGTGCATTGGAGTCAAACAACTATCACTCTGGGCAGGTGCGAGCATACTGGCAGCGTAGCTCAACCGGCCGGGCCCGCGACCCGACAATTTTTTAGATAATTATAAAATGACCACGCCAAACGCTACACACATCAATACCTTATAAAATGACCTTCATTCTGTGACCCTATATGCAGTCACTTAATGCGTAATTTCATAGAAAATACAAAACACTTGTTATGATACGTCAAAAAGTACAATGTTTTCGATAGAAATAATTTACCTGTATTTATCCTGTAACAAAAGCACCGACGGCCCTCAGAAGACAAATATGGACAGATGCGTTGGCACGGAATTTTCCAACGTAATATTTACCGCAACTAGTGCCACAGTTTTCAGTGAAAAAAAGTTCGATATTTAGGCTCAAAAATATTTGAAATTTACGCGAAAATGTTTATAAAATATGTCCGACTAAACATGGCGTCCAAAGATGTCGGACCAAATTCAATATGGCGAAGCAAAATGGACGCCCGCTCTCTACCCGTTCGTGTTCGAGAACTCCGACGGGAACGGGAAAGGAAAAGCAAAGCGCTAATGTCAGTTGAAAAAAAAAACATCGTAATAAATGTTGCCAGACTTTAATGTAATCTTAAAGGTTTTCAGTTTCTAAAACTGTAAAAAACGGTTCTAAATTATGTATAATGTTGAAATCTTAGAGTAAAACCCATAAAAATAACATATCCTATGATTTTTGGCGTAGTTTCTCGTATTTCAATTAATTTTCACACAAAAATGATTTTATGTTTACAAACAGACATCGTTAGCCATCTGTCAAACAGCTACCAGTGATGCCATCTGTTAAATTTTTTTGACGTAACAGCGCCACCTGACGGAGAAAATTCGTCAATTCTGTCTGCCATTTTCCATCTTCCTGTTCCTGTGATTATTTAACAGTTTCAAATTGGTTTTTAGAGAAATATACACAATGGCTGTAAGGTTATTTTCAAAATTGAAGGTTTTGCCCGAGATTCGGGGTGTCGCAAACGCGAGCAGTGCTGCCGCGCCGGCTACCCTCTCAGACTTTGATCTGCAGCACAAAACACCAGTTATCAGGCAACAGAAATTGATTCCTAAGGCGCATTATGGTGGACGTCACGCAGTTACCATGCTCCCTGGTGGTGGCATCGGTCCTGAGTGCATGGGCTACGTCAGAGACATTTTCAAGTGAGTTTTTTGTACCATAACCTTGCTTTGAAGATGCCTTACAGAAGTCCAAAGATGGCTCGTCGACACAGCTGTTTGTGTTTATTTTAGTATCCATACACATAAAGACACCGATTTATCTTCTATAATGTAGAATAGAAGTAGATTTTAGACATATAAAAATGAAAGGGACTAAACAATTTTTCAAATATCTATGCTAACTATTTTCATTTTCTAGTGTGCTGCACTCTGCTCCTCCAATGAATTATATTCCATTAATTAATATGAGTACTGTGGTGTGGAGTGCTCTTGGTCTTAACCTTTGTAATTACTTGTAGTTACATAGCCACTTCAAGTTATAATGTCTCAAGATGTACAAACTGACAAAATCAATTGATGTTACTTCCAATTAGAATGGGTTAAATGTTTTGTATTGTAAGGTCACTTTATAATTTATAAAGAAGAGATAATTTATTGTGAATAGTTTTACTCATTATGTATTTATGACTGAACATTGAATATAATACCTGATTACTGATCGCAAAGACAATTGCAAATTATTGCTTGAATTTACAGTTAGTTGTGGAATTAAAATGGTAGCAAACTGATGTTTCATTATTTTCATAGCTTTATTTGACATGTGAAAATGTATGAAATACTTGACATGGGCATAAATAATAATAATAATAATATTAATGGCAAATTGGCTGGGAAATCAGCCAAATTGCCATTACTTTAAAAATAAGAAGATGTAGTCACCATTCAAGCAACTCACATGTAGACGTCACTCATGACATGGAAGCTTGGACCTTATTCTTTGTTTATATCAGTTGGTGAGCTCTAGGCATGTGTTGCTCAAGTGACAGTTGTAAAGCGCCTTGTAAACAATTAAAACATGTTCGTAAACTTTCGCGATTTGTACACATTATAGAATTTTATAAGCTACGGGTCTTAATCGCGTAAATATTTTATTTTAAGGCTAAATACCTTTGTTTATTTCCCGACGTAGCTTATAAAATTCTATAACAATTAAAATGTGTAAAATTTTCGGTGTTTGGCAAATAATTTGATATCATAATAATAATTAAGCTTATTTCCAAACCAATTTGCGCATACTAAACATTAGATAACTAGTTTCAAGGCTTGGACCCCATCCGGGTGTAAGCCTCCTCAGCTCTCTCTCCTCAGCCTCTCAGTGTATCGAGAGATGTGGCCCTGCCCTGATCTGTTCCTGATTTTGTTAGTATATATCCATGTCTGATATGCATAGGTAAGGCATGGTAGAATGCAGGTTTCCATTACTGTCTTTTTTGTATCCATGTTGTAGGACCCTTCAACATTTCTCTCTCTGTGCCCAGAAGCTTTTCCAAGAGTTCCTGATCTTCTTGCCTATCCATGCTCAGAAATGGCGAAAATGCTTTGCCAACTATATCTTGCACGGGATAGAGGTATTTCTTAGCACATGCTTAGTGATGCCTATACCCCATTGTATTAGTTATAAAGGCTTGAGTTCAATTACGGGGCGACATAGTCAAATCTGACAATGCCCCTTCAAAACACAGATAAAAAAAAAAAGAGTTCCTGATCCTCCTTTCCACTTCCTCTTCATTTCTATTTTGGTCAAATGACACCTGTTTTCCTAAGTAGATGAACTCAGTTACATTTTCAATGCCTTGAATATGATATCATACACATATAATGTTTGTAGAAAAAATCAATTGATGTCATGTTTGACAAACATGTTGAACAGTTGTGTTTGTCAAGCAAGATCTTGGTCTTTGTTTTGGACAACAAGGATAAACCCTAGTCCAAAGTTGGTTTGATCCTTGGTTGAACCTTTCAGCTATTTGATGAAATCGGGAAGTTTGACAAATACTACAAATGTTGTTACAAGGCGTGGAGGCTTTTCTTCTCTACTCTCAAGTATTCAGACTGTATACATGAATCTTATTAACTAGATGTATAGATTACAATAAACTTATTTTAACTAACTTAAGTGTAAATCTATTTGACACCAGCAATTGTTATTATATATAATAGTCTGTGTACCATTGCACATAGACCTCCTCCAGCTTTTTCCACAATACTCTATTAGCATTTCTTGTCCATAGCTTTCCGCCCATCTTTTCAATGTCATCTCTTCATCTTTTATTATGCTGTCCTCCGTTCCTTTTCCCAGTTCTTGGATACCAGGTTATTACCCTTGTACTCCACTTATCCCTTCTTCTTATGGTATGACCAGCCCATTTTCGCTTTAATTTCCAGATTTTTATTGAAACTCAAATATTCTGTGGTTAAACTAGCAATAGTTTTATTGGAGGTCAAACCTGTATGAAGTTTTAAATTTATTTTTCATGTTACAGATACATTGGTGCTCCTGTGGACTTTGAGCTAGTAAACATTGATCCCAATGTAGACAATGATCATGATGTTCAATATGCTATCACTACCATCAAGAGAAATGGTGTCTGCATTAAGGTTTGTACTTTTTTCAAAAGACTACTGGATAAAAGTCATCGCTCACCGCATCAACCCGGCAGCCGGCCGGCACCGGCTCGCCGCTTCAAACAGGTGGACATTGTGTCGTTCTCGAATTCCGGGTAGTCTGTCAGCGATTGGCATTTACATAAAACACGCAGAATACAGAACTTTCAAGCTTCATAGCAAAACGCTCTCGACTTTAAAATGGTAGATAAGTAGGTAAATTTATGGAACAAAAATACATGCATTGTTTGAGTTATTGCACATCTAGGTTTGGTTATGCACTTGATCGATTAGCGTCGTGGCGTCCTTTTCCACTGCACGGGTAAGCCGCTACCGCGAACTTGTAATATTTCATTACGTGATATTCTTGGTTTTATTGACCGCCTCCCTTCCCATAGTGAGATTCGAGAGACTTAGACTCCCTAATCTCACTTAAGATTGTTCAAAATGCATATTTTCAGTGTAAATACACTTACACAATATGCTCCCACTATGTGAGAATATACTAATTCGGTCGTCACGGGTCACCCAGCGGTCCACTCGCGAGTGAGGCTATCCGGTGCCGATCGAAGCAAGCCAGTGTGAGCGATGACCTTTATCCCTATGTGTGATTTTCATAATAATTCCACACAGGTTTTTTCTATTAATAAAATTGGAATTTTAACCTAATCTCTCTCTCCCCCATTCGAATAATGCGGCTTAAGAAATGGGTTTTCTGTTGTTTTTGTTTCATACTTACAACATTTTACCTACTTAATAATCATTTTCGATGAAATTTGTACGAAAATTTTGTTACTTCGGACCATACAATGTTCAGACGTAATCTATACAACCCCGTAATTCATACAATCCCCCCTCCATGTACTCAAAAATAAGCAGACCAGTGACCGCTAACTCCCGTTTAGTGTTGCAATAGTTATTAAAAATTATCATTAATTTTCTTACAGGGTAACATTGAAACCAAAAGTGAAGCATCATATGTGACTTCACGCAACGTAGCGCTCCGTAACGAATTGGACATGTACGCCTATGTGCTCAACTGTAAGTCCTACCCGGGCGTTACCTCCAGGCATAAAGATATCAACATTAGCATCATCAGGTATTATTTTTTATTTTAGGGTCTCACTTCAATCATCATTATTTTTTATTTTTGACTGGCCTGTTGGTCTAGTGCACCCAGACCCGCATGATATCTCACTACAGCCTCCCCTCCCCTATCGTATTATATCGGGATCTTTTCCCCTTCGAGCCTCACGTAATTAATGGACGACCCAAGAGATTATGGGTTCAATTCTCATCTTTGTGTAATAGTTGTTTATTTTGTGTCTAACCTCAATACATAAAACAAAACTAGCAAACTTTATGCGTAATATAATAATAATAATAATTATAATATTTATTTATTTCCTCCTCACAAAAACAGACCACAAGTAACAAAACACAGGTTATGTAAAATAGTACAATTTTAAACTTAGGCTATTATGTGAGGAGCTGGTGTCTGAGTTAGGCAAAGACAAATGCCTGTATTACAGATCACCAGGTCCTCACCCCACGGTATAGAATAGAATAGAACAGAATATATTTTTATTTTCAAGAACATGGTGAGGTAACAAAAGCATTACAAAAATAAACCACGTAATGTATAATTTATGAATATATATATATATACTAGCTGTCCCGGCGAACTTCGTCTCGACTCTTTTTTTTTGTAAATCGGTTTCAATTGTGAATCTAAACCATCCTCGAATCCCCACACAAAAAATTTCATCAAAATCGGTCCAGCCGTCTAGGAGGAGTTCAGTGACATACACATGCACACAAGAAAGAAATATATATATTATAAAGATATATATATCAATAATTTAAGGTAAAATACCTTGTTTACTGGCCGACGGTTTGACCGTATTGCAACGGTCGGGGTCACGGGTAGACTAACCGTCGAGTACTACGGTCGAATAAACAAAGGTATTTTACCCTAAATTATTCACACGATTAAGACCTATAGGTACGTAATATATATATTTTTTTAAAGTTTAGTAATAACTAATATATACATTATGTAATATTTTCTAGACAAAACACAGAAGGCGAGTACGCCATGTTGGAACACGAGTCAGTCCACGGTGTGATTGAGTCTATGAAGGTAGTCACAGCCAGCAACTCTGAGAGAGTCGCTCGTTTCGCCTTCGAGTTCGCTAGGAGGAACGGTCGCAAGAAGGTAGGTTTTATAGTTGATTTTTATTTACATTGGGTTCCATTTTAAAACAAAGAAAATAATATATATAAGAAGCATCTAGTCTATACTTGTGTCCCACTGCTGATCGTGGGTCTCCCCAGTAGAACTTTCTTATTGTAGATCCTGGGGGTATGCGCAATAATCGCCACGCTTGGCGAGCGGGTTGAAGATCGCAGTAAAGGGGCAAAGTACGCAGAGAACGCTGCTGCCTTCTCCGGCAGGAAATCCCTTAGTCGGCTTGACGACAACCGCAGGAACTGATGGGGTGGTATTCTTAAGCCAGTACCACACTGTCTCTTATATAGATACTTATAGTACAAATATATTTTTTTACCATTGAAGTTGTAATTTATATAAATAACTAGCTGTCCCGCGCAACTTCGTCTGCGTAAATTTTCCCCGTTTTTGCAACATTTCTCATTTCTGCTCCGCTCCTATTAGTCGTAGTATGATGTTATATAACCTATAGCCTACTCGATAACTGGGCTATCCAACAGTGAAAAAAAATGTTCCATTCGGACCGGTAGTTCCTGAGATTACCGCTTTCAAACAAATAAACTAACGAAAAAACTCTTCAGCTTTATAATCTAATATATAAAATTCTCGTGTCACAGTTTTCGTTGCCATACTCCTCCGAAACGGCTTGACCGATTTTGATGAAATTTTTTGTGCTTATCCGGTATCTATGAGAATCGGCCAACATCTATTTTTCATCCCCCTAAGAGTTTGTTTGTTTGTTTGAATGCGATAATCTCAGGAACTACTGGGCTGCACTGAAAAATTTATTTTATTGTTGCATAGCCCATTTATCGAGGAAGGCTATAGGTTATAACATCACGCTACGACCAATAGGAGCGGAGCAGCAATGAAAAATGTTGTAAAAAAAAAAAGGGAAAATTTACGCAGACGAAGTTGCGCGGGTCAGCTAGTAATATTATAAAGCTGAAGAGTTTGTTTGATTGTTTAAACGCGCTAATCTCAGAAACTACTGGTCCGATTTAAAAAAATATTTTACTGTTGGATAGCCCATTTATCGAGGAAGGCTATATAACATCACGCTACGACTAATAGGAGCAAAGCAGCAATGAAAAATGTTGCAAAGACGGGGAAAATTGACGCGTACGAAGTTGCGCGGGGCAGCTAGTAGAAGAAATAGATGAACTATGGTCTCATTAAAAATATAGAACACGACTAAAGCAGAATCACCAATAATCCTTATTAAAGTATATTCCCTATTGTTTCAGGTGACAACAGTCCACAAAGCTAACATCATGAAGCTCTCCGATGGCCTGTTTCTCGAGACATCACGGCGCATGGCTAAGGAGTACCCAGAGATCGAGCACGACGACATGATCATTGATAACTGTTGTATGCAGCTTGTTGCCAAGTGAGTGAAGATACCTCTCCCCACTCTTTCTCCTTTCGTCCCCCCTTATCGCGATTTCTCAGTAATCCCATGTTTTTCTTTTATTTATTTATGAAAAAATCCTGATAAACACCCCCCCCCCCCAATCCTGGGCAGACGATGGAATTAGTGTGGGGTTTGCACCCACTAAAAAACCCGCCGTATATCGCTCGCCACCTTCGCGAACGGGCCGCCGGAATTCGTTATACTGTCGGCGGCCCGCCCAGTGACAATTCCCGGACGCGATGTATTTCCATATTTTCCTACGTTAACGTTCGTAACGTTTACTATTCGATGTATGATTTCAAGGGAAGTTATTCAGGCCAAACACAGTGGTAGTCTATTTTTAATTTTATAATTGAAAAGAAAGCTAATTTGGCTTTTTCTTTTTTTTTAACTTTAAAAAGTCTCATAAGGCATTGCGAAATCTAACCATTCTAAATTCAACATTTCACTAAATAGCGAATGATTAAAAGTGTGACAGAATTTGAAGAGCTCTTAAGTTACAGAACACTTCTTGTTCAGAATTGAACATAATTGGGTTGGCTTTTTTTTTGCTTTATAGTTATGCTAACAAAATTCTTAACATTTCAGACCTCACCAATTTGACGTGATGCTGATGACTAACCTCTACGGTTCCATTGTATCCAACGTTGTCTGTGGTATACTGGGAGGAGCTGGTCTTCTCTCTGGCAGGAACTATGGTGATCACTATGCTGTCTTCGAACCTGGTACCAGAAACACTGGTACGTAAATGGAGATTGACTATAGTTGTCTATCAAAGTTAGAGTGAACCGCTTGTTTTTATAGCAAACATTAAATAATACTTTGAAAAAAAATTTACCCGACTGCGTACGAAGGAGGGTTATGTTTTTCAAGTGTGTGTGTGTGTGTGTGTGTGTTTGTATGTACATTTCTTTGGAGAGAGTCCTAGAGCCTAAACAGCTTGATGGATTATAGCTTGAGAGTTGTCGTTAGATTCGTCTTACTTGTGAGGTTGCAGTGCTGCTCATTTCCTAAAGACGTTAGCGTGATCGTAAAAAGTAGCCTAAGTTACTCATTACATCATCAGCTGTCTGACAGTAAAGGTCCATCGAAATCCGTCCAGCCATTTCGGAAACAAACGGACAGACAGACAAAAAAAAGTATACAAATATAATTTTGACATTACAAACAGACACTTCGGTTTTATTTATTGGTTTAGATAAATGATAAAAAATCCTTTTAAATACAAAATTATATTGGGACTGTTCAAGTCGCGATTAAATTTTGTATTAAAAGGGAGTTTTTGTTACTTTAAATGCTAATTGTATGTACTAATTGGGTAGTTGACTACTAGAAAAAAATATTATTTTATACAAATTAGACAAAAGTAGGTCTTAAAATGCTTTGAAAATAAGTGGTTTTCCACAATTTAACGTGTTTGAATTTAAAAGCATGAAAACGAATACTAAAAGTAATGATTTGACGATAGGAACATATGACGTCATATGTTGTTATTCCATACGCATTTGTATATAGAGCTTGTCGTTTTGACATTTCATAAAAAGAGACTGATTTGACTTGACAGTCAACATCCCTATTAATCCTTTGGACTTTTTTATTTATCTACTATCTGTACCCCGCGGTGTTACCCGCGGCTTATTAGCCTATGTGTTAATCCAGGGTGTCAGCTAACTCCATACCAAATTTTGTTAAAATCGCTCCAGTCGTTTAGACGTGAAGAAGTAACAAACATACACACTCACATACTCACAAACTTTCGTATTTATAATATTAGTGTGATTGAGAGAGACAAAGACTATATTATTTTTCTATTTATTTTTAAGCAGTCAAATTTTTTATTTTATAATGATTGCATTCTATATATTTATAGGTACTGCAATTGCCGGCAAGAACATCGCTAACCCAGTAGCAATGATCAACGCTTCCATCGACATGTTGGAACATCTCGGTCACTTCTCACATGCTGACCTGATTCGCAACGCTTTGGACAAGACCTGCAACGTTGACAAGTGAGCTACTAGTTTATCTATAGAGTCACTAACACTTTCCTTCCTTCCTGAATTTAACCTGGATTTTGGATTTTTTTTTATCTAAACACCAGCACTAAGAAAGATAGGCGAAAGATAACCTCCTCGTCTATTCATTAACGGCCGGTCTCAATACTCTAACTATCGATGGATTTGCCTACTGGAGTTATATATTTGACATAAGCTCTATACATAATATATCAAAATTCTACCTCTAATAGCCAAATCCATCGATAGATAGATTATTGAAACCGGCCGTTAGTGGAATAAAATAAAATAGTTGCCTGTAAAGTCAGTTTACTGACGATAATTTTACGTGATTACGTCATAAGAAAACATTTCATGAAAATATATATAGTACGGGTCTTAATCGCGTGAATAATTTAAGGTAAAATACCGGCCGTGGTCACGGGTAGTCTACCCGTGACCACGGCCGTTGCTATACGGTCGAAACGTCTGGCATTAAACAAGGTATTTTACCTTAAATAATTTACGCGATTAAAACCCGAAATATATGTATTTTTATAATGTGTACACATCGCGAAAGTTTATCAACATTGATGACATTGTAATATACAACCATACCTGTTTCTTAGACCAGCTTTAGTGGACCTGGATGCATGCGCCCCACGACCACAATACTTCAGCCTATCAGCAGGCGGAACGTGACGGACCATGACTATGACGCTTTTTCGTGCGTGCACCTGGTCATCGATTTATAAAAAAAACTTCAGAACTAAAACTAAATTATTTGTAGATGGAAATTTCTGCAGAGCTAGTTTGATCAAGACCGCTGTACCGCGCCTTAGGAAGGCGTAGCGCGGCGAGAGGGGGGGGGGGGGGGAAGGAAAGCGCATGAGTTCTTACGAGGTAGATATTGTCAGACAGATCTTACATATAGTAAGATCTGTCCGACAATATCTAGTTTACAACTTAAGACTACGTGACTGGGGTGTAGAGCCCAAAATGATGAAATCCTCTATTTATTTATTTAATAATAAGCAGCTACTACAAGAGAGTTCACCAAATTTCATCAATATTAATTGTGTAGTTTTTTAGTAAAAGCCTGTGACATACAGACGGATATGACGAAACTATAAGAGTTCCGTTTTTGCCATTTTTGACTACGAAACCCTAAAAACAGCCGTTTTCAAGTAACTATTAAGAAACAAATAATGTGATTTTCATATATATATTTGGTTATTTTCAGGATATTGACACCAGATGTGGGAGGCACCAGTTCATCGACAGACGTTGTGAATGCTATCATCGGTAACATTAAACATTAAAATTACTTTCATTAGAAAACGGGGCGGAGTGTTCGTGTATTAATTTTGTGTCTTGGTTTATTCTCGAAATATAACATATTATATAAAGTATATAAATACCAATTAAAATATTATATTAACGTTTTATACGATTTCTTGGATGCTAATTCGTGAGTTCAAATTCTATCCATTATACTACCGACGTGAACCCACTCGTAACACAAGCAATAGGGGGGGGGGGTCTGTTTTTTATTATATTATATAAGTTGGAACGTGCTCGATTTTCTTATTATAAAGTGATTTTCATAAAAGTATTAGAACACTCTGCCCCTATAGTAACTCCACTATACAGTATAGAAATACAAAATACCAAATTTCATTAGAAATATAGTAAGACGCATATCACGTTAGTAAATAAAAGAAAAACACTGCGACTCGTTATTTTGTCCGTGGAAACAAAGGAAGGTAAACATTTAAAAAAAATAGTTATTTGTGCAGTGTAATTCAGTAAAACCCTATCTTTAATATTTTTAACATTGGTTGCTAAGCAACTTTATTTTTGACAGTGGTTGCTAAGCAACTTTATTTTTGACAATGGTTGCTAAGAACTTTACTATTAAACATTTCACATCTATTTTGGTTTTAGTATAGTGATTTGCGTCTTACATAGTATTATTTATCATAAAAAATGGCGTTAGTGAGACGAAAAATGAATATATCTACAATAAAATGTAAATATAAATATCTAAGAACTTATATAAATAATTGACAATAATTATTTTTTTTAAATAGGTGATCGAACAAAATAAAAAAAAAAATATTAAGA
This sequence comes from Herminia tarsipennalis, assembly GCA_945859575.2. Lineage (NCBI taxonomy): Eukaryota > Metazoa > Arthropoda > Insecta > Lepidoptera > Erebidae > Herminia > Herminia tarsipennalis. Next base: position 5,768,392 of record OX243830.2, read on the forward strand.
AAAAAAGTATAGTATAGTTTGAGATTATGACCAGAAAAAAATGAGCTTATTTACCGTAGCAATTATTATAACAAGCTAATTTATTACAAACCAAAAAACCCGACATCTTAAACGTATTAACTGAAATTTTTGGCAAACCGGGTACATCAAAAGCCACTTTTTTTCTAATTTTTCATGTACCCAGTGTCATGTTCACAACTGAGACGAATGTAACGATACCTCTTCTTAAATCCATCAAACCATTTAGGCTCTAGCCAGAGCGTGCCAAAGAAATATACATACATACATACACTCGAAAATCATAACCTCCTTTTTAAGCAGTCGGGTAAAAAATTGTCTATTATTTGAGAATAGTTTATATCCCCTTTTTGGGCTGGTATTGCCGAAATGTCGGAGAAATTTAGTAACTTCTTATCATACATACATATCAACCCATAAGATGGCCCACTGCTGGGCACGGGTCTCCCCAGTAAAACCTACTAGTATGTAGATCCTGGGGGTAATTGCCATAATCGCCACGCTTGGCGAGCGGGTTGGCGATCGCAGTAAGGCTTTAAGTACGCAGAGGACGCTGCTGCCCGTCCTCCGGAGTGAAATCCCTTAGTCGCCTTGACGACACCCACGGGTAGAGATGGGGTGGTACTATTCTTAAGCCGGCACCACACGGCAACTTCTTATCACCAAAATTTAATCGATTTTAAATCATTTTGGTACCTAATACTCTCCATTCGACTAAATAGCATTGTCCGCTAGCAAACCGGCCCAGTAGTTTCGGCGATTACATAGTTAAACCAAACTCATGTGCCAATTAATATGTCAAAAAGCTTTATTTTTCTGGTCAATTTTTATAAATAAAAAACCATAGATCTGTTACGCTCAATCTAATATTACTATTTAAGCATAAATTTTATATAAAAACCTTTCGTCTCACTAGCGCCAGTTATCTTAAGCTGATTTTATTAGCAACTCGCCATATTTGTATTTTATAGAAGAATTTGTATAAAAAATAGTTTCATACAGGGTTGCCAACTCCAAATGTTTCCCCCTAAATTTAAAATTAAAAACCCAAAAATGTTGACAAGAAATTTGAAAATCAAAACAAACGCAAATCAGAACAACTATATCCGTAAAAAAACCAGCCGGGCTTTCGCTGCTTCTGTAATCCCAAAAAAAATCCCTAATTAATTTCCCCCCAAAATTTAGGGAGACAACCTCTAAGTTGGCAACCGTGGTTACACGTCATAGACAAATGTAGTTATAATGTAAACCATGTTTTTAGTTACCTATCTATTTATTGTAGTTAATTTTGTTAATAAATTGGTAATTTTAATAAAATTGTTTTTATTCAAGACAACATTTCCCGTTTGCCACGATCGAAAAGCCCAAAGCCTAGGTGAGACATTATAATGTTTGTATACCGTTAAGAGTCGTGAGTAGAAGTGCAGATATTTTTATATTGATATAAACAAGGTTATTTTTGGTATAGTGCAAAGCTCAACCCCAACTAGAATTTAACTTCAAGATATCATATAAAAAAAGAGAAAAAAAATATTGAAAACTTGCAGACTTTTAAGCCATTATAGTCGTCGCGTGTTCTTCGCGCTATCGTGCTCATTGCGTCCCGTAGTACGTAATCCATGGTTATTATTGAAAAATAAGTGATGATTACATTTCACATCATTGTAAACAAGATTTGGACTGTTAGAATGATTAATGATTAATTAATTAATTAATCGAAAAATATAACATGGTCTAAAAACTACCTTATTGGAATGTGTTACTGATTCTGAGCAAACTACTTTCAAGTTTGCAGTATACCAAAAATAACGTAAGTATAGACGATATCGATAATATTGATCAACACTGACGAGATCGTGTAATTGTACGAGTCGTTTGAATGTCAAGAGACTAGTAGGATATTAGCAAAATATCGTCAATTTTAAGTAGATTATTAGGGAGGGATCCTACCACCCACCCTCGACCTGTGAAACGCCACGATTGAGAATTAATCTATACTAATATTATAAATCTGAAGAGTTTGTTTGTTTGAAAGCAATGATCCCAGGAACTACTGGTCCGAATTGAAAAAATATTTATATTACTTTATTATTACTTATTACTGTTGGATAGCCCATTGAGGAAGGCTATAGGTGCAGAAATGAAAAATGGTGCAAAAAGGAGGGAAATTTACGCAGACGAAGTTGCGCCGGTCAGCTAATATTTAATAAGCACTTAGGCCAATATTTAATAAGCACTTAGGCCAAAATTTTAGGCACATATAGTTTTTCCTCTTGTTGCATTTGGTTTCGCCCGACACCAGCCAAGAGTGACTTGCATGCATGACGGAGGGGTGGGCGGCCATTAAATACAAGAAATTTAGTACACCAAACAAACGTCTGCAAGGGTGGGGGCAAGCGCCCCAGCGCTTGCCCCCACCCTTGAATCCGCCAATGCCGGTATCTACCGCTATTGTATTTTTTTTAAAGAATTATAAGCAACCTTATATAACCATACGTTAAGCTATAAAATATTTATCAGAAGCAAAATTTTCGGCTTTCGGTTATCGTGCCCACAACCTTCCAGCTTTCGGCTACCGTGCTTTTCCCGGCTTGCCCCCCCCCCCCCTCTAGATCCGGCCCTGGCATTATCTTATACCTTTAAACGAGCTATTCTTGTATAAATAAATATTATTATCTGAATCTCGGCAACGGCTCCAGCGATTTTCATAAAATTTAGTAGGTATGCAGGGGGCTTCGAGGGCAATAAATCGATCTAGCTAGGTTTTAGTTTTCGAAAACGTCATTTAAAAAAAAAACGAGTAAAGCTCGGTCATCCAGATACTAATTATTATATCGAGGATTACTAGTAGGTAGTAGGTACCTAATAGCAAAAATAATTTCTGTTCATTTAGTGCAATATATTTTGAGCCGAAGTCGCGCAAAGGTCCCAAGACGAGCAAAGGTCCCAAGACGAGCAAATGGTGAAAAATATATAAAGACTGTGCAGATCTTCGATGAAAATCATGTGTAATGTGTTAAATGAGATGCCTACTATTGTAAGAAATATTAAATTTATTGTATATATTTTGTTTGTCGTTTTTTTAATTGTTTAAGTGAGCGCGCCGCCGCCGTCGTCGTCAATTTTTCCGCGGCTGCCGCTCGTTCAAGTCCATGTTTCAAACATATGAATCAAATTGATTCAAACGTCAGACAAGTCTGACAAATCACGATCCGAAAAAGAACACGTTCTCACTATCCACCATCCCTCCCTCTGGTGAACTTTCGTGATTTTTTCCGAACCCCCTCCTCCCCTTTCTAGCCTCACTTGATTAATGGACGAACCCTTAAATATACATATACGGGACGTATATGTATATTTAAGGGGTAGGTACTTGATGATAGAAATAAGGTACCATTTTTGGTACCATTTTTATTGTTCACATATTCCGATGGTACCTACCTCTCTCGTTGTTCATTGCCATAGCCGACTGCATCAATATTGTTAAGAAAAATGTCTACATGTGAATGTAGAAAGAGGATTTAGAGCGACGTCCTAAGGTTTGGTATGACTAACGCAGTTTGTTTACTGAAAGCTAATAGATTTTACCCTACTTCAAGGGTTATGTTTTTTGCACAGTTAATATAATACTACATATACTAGTAATGTAGGTATGTATGTACCTTATATTCTTTATTGCCTCACATCTTTCAAACAACGAAACGGATTAAAACAATTGAGACGTCGTTTGATTTGTCTTGACCGCCCAAGAGTTCTTAGATTAGTGACGTTTGAAATAAACAATTAGGGCGACTGTGAAATGTCAAAAACAAGAGGCGTAAAAAAAGTTATTTCGAATACCGCAATATGGGTATTAAATTAAAGGGCTCATCGTATGCATTTCAAAAAGGTATAACATGATTATAATTGTAATACTAAAAAAGTCTATTAGCAACCATTATTTTTTTCAATTCTTAATATTTGGCAATAGCTGTGATAAAAGTTAGTTGTTACATCGGTTACATCCGACAACTACTATAATAATAACAGGAATATTGTCGCCAATAAGCCTGACTAACGGCCGGTCTCAATACTCTAACTATCGATGGATTTGCCTACTGGAGTTATATGTTTGACATAAGCTCCATACAAAATATGTCAAAATTCTACCTCTAGTAGCCAAATCCATCGATAGGTAGATTATTGAAACCGGCCGATAGTGATGATAGATCGATTAGAGCGCCGCGCAATGATTGTTGACATTACCATCCCGCATGACAACAATCTCGTGAAGGCAGAAAAAGATAAGGAAATAAAATATTTGGACTTAGCCAAATAAAATATTTGGACTTATCCAAATAAAATATTTGGACTTAGCCCGCGAGATTGTTGACATGTGGGATGTGGATTCAGCAGTCATCGTGCCGATAGTTGTATCAGTCCACGGACTTTTGCAAAGAGCCTGGACCAACATCTACAGAGGCTCGCGTTGGGTAGCTGCGTCAAGGGCCTGATGCAGAAGGCGGTACTCCTTGACACGGCACATATAGTGAGGAGGTTTCTCTCCCTGAAGCCCTAACCACCGGTGGCTTGGTCCCTGTACCCGACGCCGGTGGGATTGCAATTTTTTATACAATTACTAGCTGACCCGCGCAACTTCGTCTGCGTAAATTTTCCCTTTTTTCTTTTTTCTTCTGTTTTTTTACAACATGTTTTTTTTCATTGCTGCTCCGCTCCTATTGGTCGTAGCGTGATGTTATAACCTATAGCCTTCCTCGATAAATGGGCTATCCAACAATAAAATATTTTTCTCAGCAGGCTCCGCAGCTCAGTTCCTGAGATTATCGCGTTCAAACAAACAAACAAACTCTTAGGGGTATGAAAAATAGATGTTGGCCGATTCTCATAGATACCGGATAAGCACAAAAAAATTCATCAAAATCGGTCAAGCCGTTTCGGAGGAGTATTGCAACGAAAACTGTGACACGAGAATTTTATATATTAGATTATTATTATTTTTTTAATATAAATATTTAATAGTGTAAAAAATTTGAAAATCACACTAATATTATAAAGGCGAAAGTTTGTGAGTATGTGAGTATGTATGTTTGTTACTTCTTCACGTCTAAACGGCTAGAGCGATTTTAATAAAATTTGGTATGGAGTTAGCTGACACCTTGGATTAACACATAGGCTAATAAAATGCGGGTAACACCGTGGGGCACAGCTAGTTGATAAATAAAAGGGAATAATAATAATATAAGCCTTTTATTCAGACACAATTTTTACAACAATTGAATTTAAAACTTAAACTTGTCTGTTTGCCCAACTTTGGCAAAGGCCTCCGCCATATCTTTCCACTGTGGTCTGTTTAGCTCTTTCCTCGTCTAGGTTTTTCCTGCGACGATTTGATTTCCTCTTCCCACCTTCGAAACTGTCTACCTCGTTTTTCTCTTTTTCTATTTCTTGGGTTCCAAAATAAGATGATTTTGTTCCAATTATCATGCCGACAACTACTAAAAAGTAGGTATTAATTAAAAATATAAATAAAAAAAAACCCGCCTGCGCAAAAAAGATGCAAATAAAATCCCCTACTTAAGTAATATCATGATGTCGGAGGCATAATACTAAGTTTATAGAGATTCATTAATGCCTTCGACTGCGTGATACAATTACAAATATAGGCGATCTTGTTTGCACCATCTTTCGCTCCAAGCCAACCTCACCTGCACGCGGTACATCCTGCTGTACAACGAACGAGGCTCTGGCGACCGGCTGGTGGCGGTATAACCATCCCAATTTAAGGCGTAGCAAAAGTAACAGGTCAGTGACGGGCAGCACAGCAGCGTCACTGATACGAGAGCTACGCCCTGCGATCGCCAACCCGCCTGCCCAGCGTGGCGATTATGGGCATTACCCCCCATATGCACCAAGCACAAAAGCCACGGCCCCCAGTTCCCGGCAGTCACGCTATTCCTGGACATGGTGGCGTCCACGGTAACGGCGTGGCGGGGGGTGCTAAGAATCTCCGGGCTACGGAAGGCCACCACAACCGACTGACCCTGGCGACGTATAACGGACGCACGCTACGGCTAGACTCGCATCTGGCACAACTTGAGGTGGAACTTGGGAAGATTAGGTGGCATATCCTCGGGTTAAGTGAAGTCCGAAGAGAGGGAGAGGACACCATAACCCTCGAATCAGGCCACCTTAGGTACTTCCGCGAGGGAGACCAACAATCCCAAGGTGGTGTTGGGTTTCTGGTAAATAAGTCCCTTTCTGACAACGTTGTGGAAATGTCTAGCGTGTCGAACAGGGTAGCGTACCTCATTATCAAGCTCACCGAGAGGTATAGCCTCAAGGTGGTGCAAGTGTACGCACCGACCTCGGCACATCCAGACGACGAAGTGGAGGATATGTTCGATGACATATCGAGGGCCCTCCACTCCACTACTAAGACCCACTACAACGTTGTTATGGGGGACTTCAACGCTAAAGTGGGAGTACAAAATTGCAGCGAATTGGTAATAGGATCCCATGGATTTGGAAGCAGAAATCATAGGGGGCAAATGCTAGTCAACTTCCTCGAACGGGAGGGGCTCTTCTTGATGAACTCCTTTTTCAAGAAACGGCCCCAAAGGAAGTGGACGTTGCAAAGCCCCGACACTATGACAAAAAACGAAATTGACTTCATCATGACGGACAAAAAGCATATATTCAGAGACGTCACCGTGATCAACAGGTTTAATACCGGTAGTGATCACCGACTTGTCCGAGGCTCTCTGAATATCGACTTCAAGGCGGAACGTGTCCGTCTGATGAGGTCCAGGCTTCGACCTACTTTGCTCCAAACCATGATAGGATCCGAAGCGTTCCAGTCAAACTTGGATAACCGATTTGCTGCCATGGAAACCACAACAGACGTAAACCAGAAGCTCGTAAATGTGGTTCGGATACTCAGGGAAGAAGGTACGAGATTTTGTGATATGCAGCGTAAGGGCAGGAAGTCAAAGCTTTCGGAAAAGACTTTAGGGCTAATGAAAAAACGACGTGAAAACCCACCCGTCACTTCGTCGGAAAAGCGCGCTCTAAACCAAGAGATCAACAAGCTTATACGACACGACCTTCGGCGTTCCAACACTCTTTTCATTAAAAGAGCGATCGAACAGAACCGGGGGTCAAAAGTGTTCGTTCAATCTCTTGGAAGAAGCCACCTGACGAAGTTGACCACAACAAGTGGAGAAGTCGTTTCTTCGAAGCCGGCAGTCCTCTCCGAAGTGGAAGGCTTCTATGGCGTGCAGTGGCAGTCATTGCAGTTAGGTAGAAACAACTTCGAGGACGAGGTGAACAGGAGAATACGGTTGGGTTGGGCAGCGTTTGGTAAGCTACGTCGAGTCTTCTCATCGTCGATCCCACAATGTTTAAAGACTAAAGTCTTTAATCAGTGCGTCCTACCCGTCATGATACGGATACGAAACGTGGACACTGACGGTACGGCTAGTCCACAAGTTCAAAGTCGCTCAGCGGGCTATGGAAAGGGCTATGCTCGGAGTTTCTCTTAGGGACAAAATCAGAAATGAGGTGATCCGGCAGAGAACCAAAGTTATCGACATAGCCCACCGGATTAGCAAGCTGAAGTGGCAGTGGGCTGACCATATTTGCCGAAGAACCGACAACCGTTGGGGTAAACGAGTTCTTGAGTGGAGACCACGGCACGGCAAACGTAGTGTAGGACGCCCTCAGGCCAGGTGGAGTGATGATTTACGCAAAACGGCTGGCAGGAGCTGGATGCGAGAAGCCGAAGATAGAACAAAGTGGCGTGCAATTGGAGAGGCCTATGTCCAGCAGTGGACTGCTATAGGCTGATGATGTTTGCATCTTTTTTGCGCAGACTGGTTTTTTTTAATTTATTTTTTATTTCTTACTTTTTAGTAGTTGTCGAAAAAGCCAAGTATGTCGTAAAGCCTTACTGCGATCGCCAACCCGCTCGCCAAGCGTAACGATTATGGCAATTACCCCCAGGATCTATATAAGTAGGTTCTACTAGGGAGTCCCGTGCCCAGCAGTGGGACATAACTTTGATGTCTTGGTGTGTGAAAGGTGAGGGTAGTGCAATAAAAATATATGATAACTGTTCTGGTAGTCGAACCTATGTTCCCTTGTGTAATCATTGCACTGCACTAATGTATCTGGGGGTGCTACGATCCAAATCTGAGGCCCTGTTTTACTCCAAGAGGTAACCTCCTAAGGGTTCTATGGGTCCGGAACAAATTTCGCCATTATGAGGTGATGCTTAAATAACAACTACCGTGGGTATATTAACAATATATTTTCAGTACATTTTTCAAATTCACTTAAACGATATGAATGACATTAAATGCGCGATCATCGCATTATTGCAATCAGTGCCGGCTTTAGCGGGCGATGGGGTAAATTGAGTCTAAATGAGGGGTAAATACAACCATAGGATGGGTAAACTGACTCAATTAAGGGTAAGTACATACTAAAAAAGATTATATCTTTTAAATACGATTCAGGAACTTAAACATTTAATGAAAGGACTTTTATATCCCTTTTGACATTAAATATAATTCTAAAACCGGCACTGTAAACAAACCAATATTAAAATTACACAAATATAATCGTTACAATAAAAATTGAAAGGAAATAAATGCGTTAAAAGATTTTTTTTTAGTTTTTGAGACACCTGTGATTAACGCCATTGTGCATTATAGTTGACTATAATAGCTGCGTATAAAGGAACTATATTATTTCCGCCCAGTATAAAAAATGGCGGGAAACTGGGCTGTCATCATTTTCATAGACCCGTGTGTGAAAACACCTACATGAAATATGTGCACAATTTAGTGTACAATAATACTTGGCACTGGCAGTAATTGTGTATAGGATGATCATTGCACTTCCCGTAGATGAAAAATTTGATTAAATTGTTATGGCATTGACATTTTTAATTGATGATTTTCTAAATTACTTGCAAAGTTTTTGGGTGCTTATATTTCGATATAATTATTTATAACACTCTGTATCATGAGTATATACAGAAATTTAAAACGCACAATCCTTATAATACCGGTACCGATACCGATCAGAATTGTGAATAATACGATATATTTTTATAGTCAAACATAGGAACAATATGTTTTATAGTCAACTATAATACGAGTGTTAAATTTAAGGCGCCTGAGATATATGGCATAGTATCATTCATATTTAATTATTTAACTTCATTGCTGTATCGAATTTACGATTTATTTACATACCAAAGATGAACGCTATTTTTTTTAAATCCATTTTAATAAAAAAAAAATTAAGCAGATATATCTGATGTTTTATTTTCGAATCCTATCAAACTGTTTGCAATTTTTATTATGTAGCTACCCCCATTATTTGGGTAAGTTAATACTGCTGGGATAAATTAAGAATGAAGACAACCTTATTGCTCAGCATAAGAAAAATATCACAACTATGTAGACAGGAGATATTATAGCGCACCAGTGTGTAAAAAACTATTTACACTCTATATTCCTTCACTCTCATAGTCTGAAAGAACTAAAATTAGATGGAGAGGTTAGGCGCAGGGTTGAAGACTCAACACACTTTTTAAGACACGGGTGTGTAGAAAGTGGTCACCCATACGACAGTGGTAACGTTGCTTAAACTCGATCTGCCCTGTCGTCATTGATTTACGGACATATGCGTTCACGCAATTATTCATTAATAGCTTTGGAATAATCCTTTTGACCAACCGGATTGTTACGATTGAATATTTTCGTAACTGCGGCGGTTTCTGTCATATTTATATGACAGGTATGCTAATGAAACGTTAGTTTGTCGTAAAAATCAGACTGGGACGGTCACAGGTTAAGTTATAATTTGTTGAGAAATAGTATGAATGATACTCTGCCATTTAATAATCTGTAATTTTATTAGAAGATAATATTTAAATATTTTATAAATAATACTGTCAAATAATAAAAATCATATCGAAAAGAGATTCAATTCTTGTCAGGAAAAATTATACTGTGACACAATTTCAAAAAAAAAGACCAGATTTCGACCGAATTACCCCAGCCTTAGTCAGTTACCTTACCCCGGCAACGGTTTTTTTTAAAATTGTGTTACAGCAATACATAAAAAAGAAAAATAAAAAATATCTAAGGTCAAATAAATTAAATTCATAGGTTAATTATGTTTTTAAAAACTTGACATTCGTTTTTAAATTACCTACCCGCGTTTTGGCAAATTCTTGTTCGATTTAGCACCAAATTTTGGCGAAATATTATACTTTATAATACAAAATTCATAGTTAAAACTATCATATGACTTATTTCAAGATGTTTTGTCACGCAAAAGCTGCTGAACCGATTATGATGAAAGTTTAACGTAAAATATATTAAAAGCCAATGTGATAAACGCACAATGGCCAATTGGCAACAAAAAATATAATGATAGATTTTGATCTGGCAATATTTACCCATATGTGTTATATTTCCCTTTCCACTCATTTTTCTGTATTCAGAAACACTTCGAATAAATATATTGCTAACGTGTCGTATAAATAAAGCAATTTTCCGTTTTAGTAACCCAAACTGTTAACATGGTCCTTCGAGCCGAACGAGCCAGGCTTTTCAATCATATTAATTTTAATCATATTAATTCATTGAAATTAAAGTAATTTGATAGTTTTCTCTACAAATACAATTGTATTATTAAATTAAAATAGCCCAATTTGGTATAAATTGTCTTTTAGTGAATTCGTTTAATATTTTCGCTATAATAATAATATTATAATAGTTAGGTGAAAGTCCTCATTCGCACGAGTGTTTATTTACGCGCGTTAAAAATCCAGCGTTGGTGTATTTTTAACGCTTTCGAAGTGGTTTGTTCATACAAATGCCTTTTTTAACGCGCGTTGCTTGAAGACGAACAAAAAAAAGTTTAGCGGTTAGTGACCACAGCTGCTAAACCAGACATGAACACGATGGTTTTTTTCTCATTGGTAAGGATATCCCAGCCCCTGATATATTTTTTGTTATGACTTCCCAGGCATTATTTTTCAAATATATAATGCTTACAAAAGTGGACGAAACGCCTCTTCTATAATTAGCACTTCGGAATCTACACCACGATATCGTTATTTTGATGACGCAAATAACACAAACACATCCGACCACTGTGAGAGCCCACGGCGCACTAAATGCAACGCCGTCGGTTTTTATATGCTCATGTGAATAGTAAAGTTCATTTCCATATGATCTATTTACAACGCCCCGATAAAATTACGTCGCGTTTTAAAATCGCTGCCGTGTGAACGTGTACTAGGGAATGCATATGAGCGTATTTTAAACGCGCGTTAAAATTACGCTCCTGCGAATGTGGCCAACCTGACTAATTATGCGCGCGGTAATGAGCTGTACTGGGTATCTATTTTGACGCAGTCACGAGAAATCCATTTCATTTTGGATGTTTTATTTATAAATATATTTTTTGTATTATTTAAACTTACCTATCGACTGTTTTATTTTCATTCCTGTTGTCTGTTCTCTTTTCTTTTTCTTTTTGGATATGAGTTATTTAAGAGGCAGTAGAGTCTACTTGGTATTAGTTTGGGGAAGCTTGACTCCGCTCAGAAAACCAAAATGTTTGTTTTGGAGTTTTACAGTTTCATAAAAAAGATACTGATTAGACGTGACAGTCAAGTATTATTATTATTTATCATAGCGAAAATATTAAACAAACAGCACAATAGACATTGAAAATAAATAAATAAATAATAAAAATAGAGAGAAATATATAGCCTAGCTATATTTATAAACACCTCATTCAATGAGAATTATAAAATACTAAATCAGTCAAAAATAAATTATAAATAACAAATTTATTAAAAACATTGGTAATATTCTAACGATTCATTTTTTTTTTAAACTACTACGCAAAAGTTGGTGTGTTAAATGTTTAATGCTTGTATCCCTATGTATGTCTGTGGCATTGTAACTTCCAAAAGAATAGACCGAGTTTGATGAGCTTTATTTTTTCAAAAGGGTAGTTTAATTCTTAGTTTAGTTCTTAGTATACGTTCTTATCTATACTAATATTATAAAACTAAAGAGTTTGTTTGTTTATTTGAACGCGATAATCTCAGGAACTACTGGTTCGAATTAAAAAAATATTTCAGTGTTGGATAGCCCATTTATCGAGAAAGGCTATATAACATCACGGTATGACCAAAAAGAGCGGAGCATCAATGAAAAATATTGCAAAAACGAGGAAAATTGACGCAGACGAAGTTGCGCAGGTCAGCTAGTAGTACATATGCACTGAGAAATTATATAATTATTCCATCTATTCTCAAGGCCGGATCTAGAGTTTGTTGTCCGTTCGTCTCTGTCAAGACCCTTTATCTCGGGAACGCGTGGAGGTATCGAGTTGAAATTAAAACCATATATTCTGGTCTACAGTCTCTTGAAGCCGTGAATAAATCAAACTTCTAAGTTGGCGTAAAAATGGCCGTTTATACCGCAAAAAAACGTATTTTTCGAGACTCGATTCCTGGACTATTTATAATATTCCGTATACAAATGTGTACGGAATCCTCAGTGGGCGATTCCGACTCGCACTTCCGGTCTGATTTTTTATTATTAGAAAACTAGTTTAACCGGGACGGTCTTTAGCTATGTTTGATAAAAATTAGTTTAGCCGTTTTGAATATAAAAGAGATACTGTTTGTCTCACGCATCGGAGGTTTTTAGGTTTCCGTAGCCAAAATTGCAAAACGAAACCTTTATAATTTCGCCATGTCCGTCCGACCGTCCGCAGCTTAGCTCAGAGACTGTTAGTGGTAGAAGGCTGTTATTTTGCAAGTCATCAAAATCTGTAGCGTATTTTAAAAGATCAGAAGATTACAATTTTCAAAAATGTATTGAATATTAGGATCATCTGTTAACATGAATCGTTAGCGCATCACCAATAAAAAACTAAATAAAAACATCATCACAAAAGTCTAATATGACTAAAAACGATGCAATTACTAAAACTAACATAAAAACCGCTTAGAGGGTAAATTAACGAATTAAATGGCATAATAATCACAGATGTCAAAAACTTAACTATTATAGGAATCACATTTTTAATGATAATATTAAAATTATATGAAATCACAGTAACACAGATCTTTCTTATAACTATTGGAAATATAAACGGCTTCAAGTGGCATTTCAGCGGCCAATTGCGTACCAAAAATGATGTTACTCCACCAAAATGATACTCATTTGCCAAAGAGCGACATTTTAACGCTCCCAATAACATCCAAATCTTGGCTTTCATACCAAAAAATAGTTTCGAAAAACTATTTCGAACACTTTTTGCCCTAATACTGGTAAGCTGCCAAAAATGCTTAAGTTTAAAAATAAATATATAAGAAATTAACTTAATAAAATTACAGTCTATTACATTAAATTGTGACACACTTAAAATTAAATTAATATTAAATAATTTTATAAAATCAGTACTGGAACTAAGCGGAATAAATAATAAAATATACGAATCACGCGCTTCTAACACTAGACTACATCTACAGACATCGATCAAATACACACGCCCGCATGTCGGTAATACGCGACATAAGTCTGAATTACGCGTTACGCATTTTTTATTTACGCAACACATGTCATAATTACGCATTACGCGACGCATGTAGAAATTACGCGTTACGCTATGCAAGTAATTACGTATAACACACAAGTCGGTATTACGCGTATTTAAAATTACGCGTCTAAATTTTAAAATTACGAAAAGGAAAATTTTGAAATTACTATTCGAATTATGTTTACGCGTTGTTCGTACAACATTGTTTTTTAATTTGATGTTTGTTTTTAAGCGTTTTACATTATAATCACACATAGAGTATCGTGTTACGAATTTTAATTTTAATTTCTTGTTAACTAGAATCACTTTAAACTCCATGACTTTAAAATTACCGAATTTTACGCGTCCAAATAGAACATTTCCTGTCGAAATTACGCATATTACGAACATATTCAGCCTTACACACTTCCCATAGTGATAACTTGTCCTAACGCATTTTACGCTTACAATCATTAATATCTTACACAATAAATACCTACAAACTTTGAGACAATTACAACACTCGAAAAGTGTAACCGACACTAAAATTACACACAATATACACATCAAAGTCGAAATTACGCGACTATATGCCGGTTTTACGCGACTGTAAGGCGTAATTACGGGGTTATATAATGTAATTACGCGAGGGGAAAGGGGCGAATACGGGCGTGTGAGGGAGGACAGGGGGCGAAAAGGGCGCGGTTCCGCTCTTCCACTGTACTGACGTGGTTTTAATGGTTAAGGGCAATGCTGCTTCTTCGGTTTCTTCAAATGTTCCTCGTCGATACCTGATTTTGGTACCTGTTTGAATAGAATAATATATAGAAACATTCAGGAGTCACTGTGCGAACGGGGAAGAGCAATTTTGAGGAGTTCACTGTAACTCCTCTCAGTGAAATGAATAACACTTTTCCAATAGTGACTGATGGATCAACGCTTAGCCTAAACTGCTTAAATGGCAACATTCTACTTTAATAAGAAGCAAGGACAGGACGGTAGAAAAAAGGTACACCGGAATTATATCAATATTTAATTGATATTGTATTTCCATTGTGGAAAGGAATCCCAATAGTTCCGCTATGGAACTTCTTCCATGGAACTCATGGGCGTAGGTACCCCGAATTATTTTTCAGGTGGGAGGGGGGAGGTTGTGTAGTGGGTAGTGGAGTAAGGGAAGTGTCGAGGCCAATGTTATTAATGTCAACTCTCATTACAGACGCCAAAAATTTCTTGTGTTCCTCCTATTTTATTTCAGGGGGGAATTAATTAGGAGGAATGAATAATGAGAAAGAGGGAGTGCAATTACGCTCATATAGTATAATGAAATAAAAATAAGAATAGTAACTACCTAAGTAAAATAAATAAAAAATGTATGCTTTTTTTTCAAACCAAATTTCTCCCAAAACCATCTTTCTTGATAATAAGAACTAGCAATTTTCGAGTGACCCGATGTCCTTACCAGGCTCTAAAAACATATATTCTGCCATGGAATACATTGCTATGTACCAAACGTGGAACGTTGAAGAATCGGTTAAGTGTCGATTAGATCGCTATTTATATTATAAAATGGCATTAAGACCAGCCTTGATGTACAGTGCCGAGTGCTGGGCCGTCAAAAAACAGCATGAGCAAAAGATGCACACCAATGAAATGAAAATGCTACGGTAGGCAGCCGGAGTAACAAGGCTTGACAAAGTTTTTTTTGTTCCTTTTGACTGGCCTATTGGTTTATTGGTTAGTGACCACTGACTGCTAAGCCGCCACTCAGGATAACACTTTGTGTGATGAGCACGGTGGTTTATTCTGTGTTATAATATGTATGTATTTAGAAATATCTAAGTATGTTTCTCAGTTGTCTAGTTTCCATATTACAAGCTCTGCTTAGTTTGGGAGTCGCTCCCATCGTAGATAAAATGGTGGAAAGCCGTATGCGACGGTATGACCATGTAATGCGACGGGACGAAAATAGTAAGGGAGGCCCGTCATACCGGACATTAAGAGAGCCAAAGGGCAACTGCAGGCCACGTGGACAACCATTGATAAGGGTCTAAAACGGGCTCACGTAGAGGAGCAGACAACCCAAGACGAACGATAAGGGCCGACCCCAAATATAGGGATAAGGCACGGTAGAAGAAGATTTATTTGTATGCACACATTTTGTATTTTTTCTACTCTTTATCGCGCTTTTCTAAAAGAGCACGTTGCTTTTCTACCTAATGCATGCAGGTGTAGCCTTTGCACTTCTGATGTTGTATACATCAGAAGTGCTGCCTTAATCAAAGGCTTAAGACGAAAATTTGTAAAGTTTTTAACTGTATGCTAAAGTAAAATGGAGATGAAACCCTATTAATGCTTAAAACAGTTAGCTATAGACTTACCTCAGTGTACCTCTCTCCTTTGAGAGAAACTATCTTATTGTCTCGGTAACGAACCATCTTCTTTGGCTCGATCTTGGGTGCGAGCGGCTTATGCTCCTTAGTCTCAGCGTTCTTGTCCACGTATGAGTAACTGGAAATGTAACACAAGTAATGTTATACACAGGGTGAAGAAAGGTTTGTCAGGTCAAGGCACCTGTACCACCGCTGGCGATGAGCGAGAAGCGATTTTATCGCTCAAGAAACCTAAAATAAATTTATATTGTAGATCCGTGTAAACAAAAGAGATGCAGTATAGAGAGAGTACTCGCTGGCAGTGTGATCGGTCTAAGATCAATTATTAATATCTGTATCTCTTTTGTTTACACGGGATCTACATAAGTATTTACGTTTCTTGAGCGATAAAATAGATACTCGCTTTCTCGCCGTTTGTGGGACAGTTGCCAAAAGTACATCTGATGTACTTTTGGCACTAATTTTAAGTAAAGCTTGTTGCAGTATTTAAATTAAAATATTACTAAATAATTCAGATCTATTCACAATGTTTTGTGTCACCTTCATACAATCAAACAGACGTGAAAAAAATATTAAAAAATCCGCCTACACAAAAAAAGATGAAAACCACATTGTCTGAAGTATTTTATTAAGTTCAATGGGATTCATCTTCGACTTCCTGATTCAAGGTTATTGTAGTTTTGGATTCAGAATCATTAATTAGTTGATCTAGGTTAGAAAATCGCGAAAGGGCGTCCATGTGATGGACCGACCAGATTAAATCTGCATTTGGCGGCCCCTTGTCGACAGGGAAGAATAGCGTCGCATCGTGAATCGGATTACGGTTGCCCGAAATCTGACTGCTACATGACCATGACCGCTCTGTCAAGAGAGAAGCTTAGAAACATATTTCTAGAAACGGCAGCTATTTATCAACACGCCCTTCACAACGCATACATGTGAGTCGCTCGCGCAATTGGAGGGAGGGAATTTTCTGTATTTTTTTTTTATTTAATAACCCCATTTATAATACCATTACAAGACATCATAATGCAATATTATAACTAACAACTATTTTAAAGATACTTTATGTATTATAATAATAACAGTGTCACACATTAATTTTAAATCTTATTACCTATTACTATATACGTCACATTTGTGAAGTTGTTAAGTGCCAGCCAGTTCATTGATCGTGCGTAGTGAGCGAGTCAGCGGAGCATATTGAAGTAAATTGGTGCACGCGCTTGGCACCAACAAAAGATTTGGTCGCTTCCTCCTATGTATATAATCACTAGCTGACCCGCGCAACTTCGTATGCGTAATTTTTCTCCGTTTTTGAAACATTTTCCATTGCTGCTCCGCTCCTATTAGTCGTAGCGTGATGTGATATAGCCTATGGCCTTCCTCGATAAATGGGCTATCCAACAGTAAAATAATTTTTCAAATCGGACCAGTAGTTCCTGAGATTTCCGCGTTCAAACAAATAAACCATTTAGCTTTATAATATTAGTATAGATTAGGTACACACAGCTGAATTTGACTAAGTATGCTACTATTAGTAACGTTTCCACGTAATACTTTAAATAAGTACGTAGCTAGTGCTAGTTCTCGCCTGGTCTCATAACTATAGTAGGTAATAGTAGTAAACTGGTCCCCCCACTCCTGAAAGTCACGGGGGACACGTACGTACCGTTCAATGATCCTAGTCTTGAGCTCGTTGTCGTCAATGAGCGGCGTGCGTATAGCGTTGTGCAGAGCGGCGGGAGACAGCGACTGGCCCTGCTCGCGCCGGTGGAGCAGAGTTGCGGCCGCACGTTCTACGTCGCCGTGGGCGATGGATACGCAGTGCTTGATCTGAGGAGGGGTTTTACATTATTCCCCCTCCACTCTTGTATTAATCGTGAGAATATTTTAAGATTAAATGTATTACAGGCACCTGTCCTACCAACGACGATAAGCGAGAAGCGAGTAGCGATTTATCGCTTAAGAAACGTACGGCAGATGTATTTTGTAGATCCGTTTAAACAAAAGAGATGCAGTATAGAGCGAGTACTCGCTGGCAGTGGGACCGGTGAGTGATCAACTATTAATATCTGTATCTCTTTTGTTTACACGGGATCTACATAAGTATGTACGTTTCTTGAACGATAAATCGCTACTCGCTACTCTTTTTCTCGCCGTTGGTCGGACAGTGATACCTTCGCAGTACGGTCGAAACGTAATTTTATGTGTAGGAAACGAAAAACATTTAACATTATTTTTTAAAGACAGCTAGCAATGTGGTCGCACATTACTAGCAATCTTGTTAACCCCTCCATCTAAGGTAAATTGTTTGTGTTAGGAGGGGGTAGGATTCAAACCCGAGACCTCTCGATTGCGAGTCCGATGCCTTAACCATTATGATACCGCCGCTTATTCTTCCTTATCTATTTTGGCAAAATGAAAGTCGTAACTCATTCATTCACTCATCAACGCTTAGCCCATACCCTTGAATCTACGAAACTGAAATTGTACAGAGAGGTTTTTTGTGATGTGAACAAGGAATAAGAATGGATTTTTAGAAACTCGAGCTCTAGGGGGATCATGCGGTCGGATTGTTTGGACATGGACAAGGTTACACGTCCAAATTTTGAGAAGTTCGTAATTCAATGAAGACCTACGACGAATTCCTTCCAGGCATCGTATATAGAGTGCGACGTCTGGAAGGAATCGCAAAACGCTTCAGGTGTATTTTGTAATTTATATAAGCAACTATATGATTACGGCATTAAAACCTCGGCTCTGTAACTTGTCACTTTGTACTTGAGTAACGGGATTTAGAAAGTTGACGTTAATTATAAACTTTCTGTGGTTTGTTGTCAAAATAGGAGTTCTGCAAGGTTCAATTCTAGGTCCGTTTTATTTATATAAATGACTGGCAACACTTAGTAAAAAACAATCATGAGATAGTTATTTCGATTAAAACGCCAGGAAAAACGTTAAAGATGTTAACAATTTACTCTGAAATGAGAGCAAAAATAAATGTATAGGTCTAACCTAACGTGAAACCACAATAAGAAAATAATTGAACCTTGTATAGGAATACAACATTTTTAGGGATTTCTCTATACTCAGAATTAGTATACGTTCCAGCAACATTTTAACTAGCGAATGTTTTGTCTTCTTTTAATCTATTTTGAAAATGGAATGAAAAACAAACATATAAATTCGCTGGTTAAAATGCTGTTGGAATGTCTACTAACTGATTATGAATAATAAGGTAAGTTTCAGTGGTGTCCCCATTTAATAAATCGTCTAATATACTCAGATCTGCCGCTTATGCAGTTACTATTTTCGTTCAGTAGATTCGATCAATTTATAATATCTTGGGACAACTCATACAACGTCATCTGATCCCAAACTAAGCAGAGCTTGTACTATGGCAATCAGAAAACTAATAAACATACTTATATTTCTAAATACATAACATTATGGATAATTTACACCCAGACCAAGAGTAGATCATCGTGCTTGTCACGCAAAGTGTTATTCTGAGTGGGGATTGAACCCACGACTCTGGCTTAACAGTAGGGATCACTAGACTAACTTTAAGTAGTAGGCAGTCGCTTTAGGAGAAATTTAAAGAAATTTATATTATTTCTTGGCTTTCATAAATATTTTGACATACCACATGTCAAAATATTTATTAAAGCCCTTTTCTTAATCCTTACTACACGAGAGTGATAAGTTGATAAATACTTACTACAGAAGAGTGATGACTTGATAACACACCCAATAAGCATAATCTTGTAGTATCAGCGTCTAAGTTACAAAAAATGAACAAGCCATTTCGAAATAAATGTATACGATTCAACAATAAAACCCAAGCGATATTCAAACACTGCTATTCAAATTTACTTTAGGATAATATACATTATGTATGAAGTGAACTACTGTGTTTGCTGTTTAAGTTTCATGATTTCATTAATATTTACCTGTTTTTTCGAGTAGATACTCATGGTATTTTTTTTAGTTGTCCTTGTATTGTAAACGTAGACTATTCACAAACACACTGGTTCGTTTAATAAAATCATTACTGTAATTTAACTTGATGATTTTAAAATGGTGGTATGTCCATAAGCTTTTCGGCAGATGGGCTTTACTTGGAACTGCTGCCTAACGTCATTTTTTATTCAAACTGATGTTTTCAAATAATCAAATCAATCAATCAATAAACATATTTCAATTTCTCTTGTCTTGTTTTTATTATTATTATTAAAACTGTTGCCTTTTCATTAGTTTTTTTAATATAGCATATAATATAATATTGGCAGCACCTTACCTACATATACCTATAGTTTATAAACAAACAAACATTGTAAACACTGGCAATTTGAACAGAGTGGCCGCGAGTTTTTATTGCCTTGTTCTTTTCCCCGGCTTTACCTATTGCTTGCCAACAGGCATTACATGTACTTACATAGAATCATCAGAAGTTTAGTGTATTTTGCTTTTTAAGTGAGTAAAGAGTTTTTGGTTTTGATTTGTGACTCATTTATTTGACCACTCTCTAGAAAGAGACAACGCTACGCGTGGACAATACCTGTCAAAGGCCGCACGAGTTTTGTCTCTCTTTCATGCTTTACAGTCAATATTTGCTTTTTAATTGAAAGGGATGGCACAGTACAGGTCTATACGTCAATGGGTTTTATAAAAAAAGATACATATTTGAGTTTGTCTCAGATATTGGCAGCCTTGAAATAAATCTGTTTGAAGGAGTAAATAAGTCTGTTTCTGAGGAGAACATTATTATTCATTTATGTATGACCTGAAACTGATCTATCGCGACAGAAATATTTTACTAGAACGTCTGAAGGTTATAAGCATTGTTCGAGAACCTACTTGTCGGTTAGTCACTGGATTTTCTTTAATAACAATATCTTAGGACTACTAACAACGTCATCTGTTCCCAAACTAAGCAGAGCTTGTACTATGGCAACCTGGCAACTGATAAACATACTTATATATTTCTAAATACATACATATTATAGATAAATTACACCCACACAGAAAAAAACATTGTGCTCATCACACAAAGTTTTATCCTACCTCCGGCTTAGCAGTTAGGGTCCCTAAGCACTAGACCAACAGAAAAGACAATTTTACAAGAGGGCAATAAGAAACATTTAGTATGGAAACTATCTCGGCCAATTATTGCGGGGTTAGAGATGAAACAATATCTTACGTGATACAATGACGTTACTATTACCATTACTGCTTTCCCGCCAAAGGCTGTGTTTTGTAGATGTAAACTAGCAATGTAGGATTGTGGTTTCACATGACTAGCAATCCTGTTAACCCCTCCAGCTAAGCTCAATGGCTAATGTTAAGAGTGGTTTCGCGTCGCCGCCGGCGGTATATTAATAAGATTAATTGCGGAGTTCGTGAAAGTGGCGAGCGATACACGGCGGGTTTTTGTGGGGGTGATCGTCATGATTTTTTTCCGCTACACAAAAAAAGGAGTAGGTTCACGTCGGTAGTATAATGGTTAGGATTCGAAACCATAGCCGTCAGGCATTATCTATCCAATGTATCCAAAAAAAATCATGCCAAC